>OV702292.1:408155571-413155571 GCA_916181665.1 Avena sativa | reverse complement strand
CAACCAACAAGCTAGTGAAGTATAGAGGCTATACTAGGGACTTCAAATTAAGTTTACAAATCACACAAGTATTAATGGTTTCCTTGTTAATACTATTATAGCATGAATGTAAACATTTATCATAAGTGTGAAGATATGATAATAACCACTTTATTATTGCCTCTTGGGCATATCTCCAACAGTCTCCCACTTGCACTAGAGTCAATAATCTAGTTTCAAACTTTTGTGTATTCAACACCTATGGCTTTCCGGTGTTGTATGTACACGATTGCTAGTGGTCAACTGATCTCCGGATCTGACACTTCCAGGTCCGTGTGTAATTGCATGTCTTTGCGTCTCTACGCATCACTCATTCTCTAATGAGATGGCTTCGTACAAATTTGGTCCTTTGGTGTGACCTTTAGTTCTTTGGAGTTAAAACATGTTGATAATATTGTCGTACAATATATCTTCATAGTATTATCCCGCTGTGAACTACACCTAGTTTGATAACAAACTACTTGACACAAATGCCCTCTTTTGCTGCTATAATAGCAGTCATATACTCAGCCTTTTGTTGTAGTATCTGTCACAATGTCTTAACTTTGGAAATCATCCAAATCCATTATGGAACTCACTTTCCATTATATTGTGCCACCCTTAGTTTAGATTGAGATAAACTTAATTTGTACTTTGTGACAAAACTAGTATCAATGTAGTACTTTTACAATGAACTAACCATCTATTTGTCACTTCTACAAATATAATACTCTTAGTTCTTCCAAAAGATCATAAGAATATCCTTACTATTGTCCAATGATCATCTTACGAATCACTCTGGTATATGCTCACAACACTTAGAGCATAGGACATATCTGGATTTGTACATATCACAGTATGATTGATATAAATACTCTTTGTGATTTCATACATCAAGTATCAATCTATACTTGATTATTTGTTTCACTTTACCAAATGTCAATACATTTGAATATATCATCAACATTGAACTCATTCAATCCTTTCTGTGCGACAAGAACCTTCTCTTATATTGAACTCATTCAATATCTTGTCTATGTACTTCTGGCACAACCATATTAGCGTCTATTGATGCCAAATATTTGGGTTTTGCCTAAGTCTTTCATCGGGATGAAATTCTTAATATGTGTTAATAAAAGATACATTATTTCCAATCAACAATATGTCTTCCACATAATGTATTAGAAACATGTCTTAGCGCTCCCACTTAATTTCTTGCAAATGCAAGCATCTCCATCGTCTCTGATGAACTTTTAAACTCCTTTAACAGTTTCATCACAGTGAAGATTCCAACTCCGCTATGCTTACTTCAACCATTGAAATTTGCATATGCTTTTTAGCATCCTTTGAATTAACAAAACCCTATGGACCATGTTATGCACATGGCCTAGGTAACGATTCTATTAGAAGAACTTGTTTTGTTTATTCAACTATCATATAACAAAATTTATATGTAGTGATTGCTACATTAATCCGTCTAGACTAAATATCACTATGACAGATCAAATCTTATCATAGTCAACCTTTGAACATTGTTGTGAATTCTTTCCCAACATGTCGACTATTTCATAGATGTAAAACATCCATGTCTATTTCTTTATAGATCCAGACACAACTGTAAGGTCTTACACCTTTCTCGAGGGTCCTTCAAGTTCAAAACTTGATTTCTCGTGTATGGAACTATCATGGATTTTATGGCTTCAAGCCATTTTACGGAGTCAGGGCCCATCATCGCTTCTCTGCATGTAGTCGGTTCATTATTCTCAAATAATGATTCAACCCTCAAATCTTGGTATTTGATTGTTCATCCGACCTACTTGTTTCAATAGGAACTTGGATCTCCGTGACCACAACCTTTTTGAGGTACGTGAACCATGAGCATTGTTGCTGCCTCCGAAACACTTTTCGGCGCTGCGCAACTCTGCACATATAGCTAAGGTTCTTTTAACCTTATCAAAGTTCTATTGTCCTCCCACTTAACTTTTCACGAAAAATTCCTTCCAAAAGAAACTTGACGTTCTAAGCAACAAACACTTTTGTCTCCGGTGTTTATGGAGGAATACTTAATAGTCATACAAAGACAGGTTCATCCGACTTTGGTTGCACACATCTTTCTTATGCATACCATACCAATGTTTAAGAAAGGACAACTTGGGTTTTATCCCAAACCATAACTTTATATGGTGTCATTTCAACGGATTATGATGGAGCTCTTTTCAGTGGAAAAACGGTAATCACTAAAGCTTTTAATCTTTAAAATACAATGGCAGTTTTATGAATTACACCTTTCGATCTTACCATGTCAAACAAGGTTCAATTACATATCTCGAACGCTCCATACTCTTATGGTGTTTCGGGAAATGCAAATCCACGGAACGATTCCTTAAATCTTAGGTATTATGCTAAACTTGTAACTCAAATATCTTCCTTTATGATCTTTATCATAAACTGTTTATATTCTTGTTACAATGATTTTGCACTTCATCTTGAAAGTCTTTGAACTTTTCAAATGTTTCATACTTCATCCTTATTAAGTAAATATTCATATATTCACTCAAATTTTCGGAGAAAGCATATGAAGTTGAAATCCATCGCTCTTGACTACACATAACGGACTTCGTACAACAATATGTACAAGTTCCAATAAGCTAGTCATTCGTTCCCTTTTGGCCTATGAACGAAGTTTTAATTATCTCTAGGAAAGTTTCACAAGCGTCATATGATCAAAAATCAGAAGACTCCAAAATTCCATCCACATGGAGTTTCTTCATGTTATCTTTCCAATATAATTCAAACAGCGATGTCACTTCCTAAGTGATCTTTCAATCAATTTGTCTTTCGACATTTTTAGCACTAGTTTTATGGATGTGATGTCTCCAACGAGATTTGCGAATCATCCATCTTTTATGGATTACGGCAATTATTTGAACAATCCTTTTGTTCTCATAATACCTGATAAAACAAATCTTTGAAGGCAAGCTTTGATGTTTAACAAGCAACACAATAACCCTTTATTTTGTTCTTGATGAACATCATCACATATTCTTTTGCTAGTTACTTAGGCCATTGTAGTTCATGAATTGTGTTGTTTCGTATGACGATTCACACCAACAAATTCAGTATCAAATACTTAAGAACCACATTGTTTAACAAGCAAAGAATATAGCCATAACATGTATATCATCTATATACTTAAACTGAACGATTCTAGTCTTTTTCTTTTCTGCCATATATTTACGAGATTCTCTTTCAATATTTCCTTTTCTATTTGAAAGAATCTATCAATATCAATAGTGGAGTCATACATATGACATATAGTCCAAAGCGTGTATAATTAAATACCAATGTCTTTGGACTTGCACTTTGAAGTAGATCACCATCATCAAATATTTGGTGTTCTTTCAAATTCCTTTCTTTAGTAATCTCTTGGTGTAGTAAACATTTCACCTACATCAAATATTCACCCTTATCATGGAATCGTCCATGATCAAGCTACTTTTAGCTTATAACGATGAATTATGAGTATAATGTTGCTATCCAAAACCTTTTGGAGGATTAGGACAACAAGTGTCTCCAACCCTTTTGCAAATTCTCATCAAATATGAGAACATGACTTTTGCCATATTATACTCTATCATGTTGCAACCAAAACTTCGTTTCAGATATCACAATATCTTCCACACATCATGGTTTCTGAAACAACTCTTTCAGATCCTAGATAACCTTGATATTAAGGGAATCCTTTGAATATCAAGAATCATGGATACAAACATGATACTTATATACTAACACTTGGAATTGTTACTCTTGATTTAATACTAATTATTAAACTTCATGGAGTAACCGGAACTTACTGAAAGTTTGCAATAGGACTTTTAAATTTTAGATTAACACTTAAAACAATACGATACCAGTTCGTAAAGTATCTAACCAGAATTCTATAGTTCTATCATCTCAATTATAACTAAGCGCAAGGTGGTAAACGGATGCCAATGCCTACAACAACTATGCAAATTCACTTTGATTTAGTTTATGATAAATTGAGTTCTAATTAATAATTAAATTAATCTAGGTGAACTCCCACTCAAAACAATATCCCTCACATTGTTTTAGTGATCACACGAACCAAATCCACTACATCAACACCGATCATCACGAGAGCTGATATAGTTTTAATGGCGAACAATCATCATGTTCATCATATCTACTATATGATTCATGCTTTGCCTTTCGGCGATCCGTGTTCCTGAGGCCATGTCTGTACATGCTAGGCTCGTCAAGATCAAACCTTAGCTTCCGCATAAGCAAATCTGGCTTGCTTACGTTGTATTCACCCGTGGAATCAAAGACACCCGATCATCACGTGGTGCTTCGAAGCAACAAGCTTTAGCAACGGTGCTAACTAAGGGCGAACACTTTAGACTTGAAATTTATGTGCATGAGGGATCATCTTATAATGCTACCGTCGTCTACTAAGCAATACAAGATGCATAAAGGATTAACATCACATGCAATTCATAATATGTGATATGATATGGCCTTTCTTCTTTGTGCTTCCGATCTCCATCTTCAAGCACGAACATGATCTCCATCATCACCGGCATAGCATCAAGGTCAATGACGCTTCTTCATGGTTGTCGTCCGCCAGCTTCAACTATTACAACTATTTTGAATAGACACGCAGGCCTTAACAGAAATTAAAGACAACCATATGGCTCCTGCCGGTTGCCAACTTACAATAAGGATCATTGCATACATCAAATATAATCACAATCATGGCCATATCACATCACTGCACACCCCTGCAAAACAAAGTTAGACGCCTCTACTTTCTTTGCATATTTTACGTGGTTTGGGGCTTTCAATAAGTGTCGTTCTAACTTACGAACAAGAACCACAACATTGATACTAGCATTGTTGATTACCCGTTGTAAATTGGATCTTAACTATGCTAGGAGAAACAGGCACCCGCAAAGCCACTTATGCAATACAAGTTGCATGTCAAGCGTGGAGCAAGTCTCATGAACGATGTCATGTAAGGTTAGCCCGGGCCGCTTCATCCCAACATACCGCAAGATGCAAAGTACACGCAAAGCAATCTACAATAAAAGCATCAACGCCCACAATGACCATTGTGTTCTACTCGTGCAACAGATCTACATATAAACCTGGCTCTGATACCACTGTAGGGGTTCGTAGCATGGAAAACAAAATTTTTCTATCGCATACAAACAAACAAGCCAAGATCTATCTACTAGATTGTAGCAACGAGTCGATAGAGGAACTCACCCTCGAAGATTCCAAAGCGGTTAACGAGAGCAGATTCTCGTGGGTGATGTAGTCGTACTCTTTCCGATCTCAAGATCGCGTAGACGATCCTTCCAGCGCCGCGTTCCCGCAGCGCTCCCGCAGTCGGTCACACGTTCGGTACTCGACGAAGACCTTCCTCTCCCTTGTTCCAGCAGGCAGCGGAGGTTGTAGCACTCTCCTCGCGATTCCGGCAGCACAACGGCGTGGTACCGGAGGTAGAGGGGAAATCCCGCAGGGCTTCGCCTTAAGCCGGTGCGAGTATGGTGGAGCTTATGAGAGAGGCTATTAGTGGTCTAGTAATTAGACACACCAATTAGAGGGCTCTAAACCAATTAGAAAGCTCTAAACCGAATAGCTCTAAACCGGGGTCTAGATCTAGGGTTTAGTTTAGAGGATAGGAAACTTGTGTGTCTAGGAGGGGAGCCCTGCCCCTCCTTATATAGGTGGGAGGGTGTGGGCGCGCCAGGGGAGGGAGGGAGTCCCTCCCCAACTCGGCCTTGGGCTGGGCGCCGGCCTGGAGGAGTCCAACTCCTCCTCCAGGTTGGTTCCAACTCCTCTTGCTTGTTTCCCACAGTTTCTTGTTTTGGCAGTTTGACTTTCAAACTGGACATTTGACTTTTCTGTTTTAGGATTCAATTTAATCCTATATTTGGGACAGCAAGAACACTTAGTACATGATGCAATCATTCCAAAATGTAATGACACATTCATGTACCCCTTCCCCCCCGGAGTGCCGGACAATCCGGAACCTTCTAGAATGTTCCCGATGAAAACACCGGAACCATTCCCCAACTCCGAAACGGGACTTTCCTTATATGAATCTTATTCTCCGGACCATTCCGGATCACCTCGTGATATCCCGGATCCCATCCGAGACTCCGAACAACATTCGGTCTCTTTCTCATAATACCATAACTACTCAAACAACGTCGAATCCTTAAGTGTGTCTCCCTACGGTTCGTGAATTATGCGGACATGATCGAGACACTTCTCCGAACAATAACCAATAGAGGAATCTGGAAATTCATATGGCTCCCACATATTTCTACGATTACTTTGCGATCGAATGAACCACTTACATACGATACCAATTTCCCTTTGTCTCACGATATGTTACTTATCCGAGGTTATGATCGTCGGTATCTCTGCATACCTAGTTCAACCTCGTTACTGATAAGTACTCTTTTCTCGTTCCCGTGATATGTGATCCCTTGTGACCCAGTCACATGCTTGCAAGCTAATTGGATGACATTTCACCGAGAGGGCCCAGAGAATATCTATCCGTCATATGGATGGACAAATCCCACTCTTGATCCATGTGTTTCAACCAATACCTTCCGAACACTCAATGCCACCTTTATAGCCACCCTGTTACGGTGTGGTGTTTGATGATATCAAAGCATCCATCCGGTAAAGGTGATATGCATGATCTCATGGTCGAAGGAATTAGGTTACTATGTATCAGAAAGCATATAGCAATTGAACTATTGAAATGACTTGATCTTTATGCTACGCTTATCTATAGGAGTATGTCCATCACATCATTCTCCTAATGATATGATCTTGTTGTTGATAACATCTCAATGTTCATGATAGGGAAACCACAATCATCAATCAACCAACAAGCTAGTGAAGTATAGAGGCTATACTAGGGACTTCAAATTAAGTTTACAAATCACACAAGTATTAATGGTTTCCTTGTTAATACTATTATAGCATGAATGTAAACATTTATCATAAGTGTGAAGATATGATAATAACCACTTTATTATTGCCTCTTGGGCATATCTCCAACAGTCTCCCACTTGCACTAGAGTCAATAATCTAGTTTCAAACTTTTGTGTATTCAACACCTATGGCTTTCCGGTGTTGTATGTACACGATTGCTAGTGGTCAACTGATCTCCGGATCTGACACTTCCAGGTCCGTGTGTAATTGCATGTCTTTGCGTCTCTACGCATCACTCATTCTCTAATGAGATGGCTTCGTACAAATTTGGTCCTTTGGTGTGACCTTTAGTTCTTTGGAGTTAAAACATGTTGATAATATTGTCGTACAATATATCTTCATAGTATTATCCCGCTGTGAACTACACCTAGTTTGATAACAAACTACTTGACACAAATGCCCTCTTTTGCTGCTATAATAGCAGTCATATACTCAGCCTTTTGTTGTAGTATCTGTCACAATGTCTTAACTTTGGAAATCATCCAAATCCATTATGGAACTCACTTTCCATTATATTGTGCCACCCTTAGTTTAGATTGAGATAAACTTAATTTGTACTTTGTGACAAAACTAGTATCAATGTAGTACTTTTACAATGAACTAACCATCTATTTGTCACTTCTACAAATATAATACTCTTAGTTCTTCCAAAAGATCATAAGAATATCCTTACTATTGTCCAATGATCATCTTACGAATCACTCTGGTATATGCTCACAACACTTAGAGCATAGGACATATCTGGATTTGTACATATCACAGTATGATTGATATAAATACTCTTTGTGATTTCATACATCAAGTATCAATCTATACTTGATTATTTGTTTCACTTTACCAAATGTCAATACATTTGAATATATCATCAACATTGAACTCATTCAATCCTTTCTGTGCGACAAGAACCTTCTCTTATATTGAACTCATTCAATATCTTGTCTATGTACTTCTGGCACAACCATATTAGCGTCTATTGATGCCAAATATTTGGGTTTTGCCTAAGTCTTTCATCGGGATGAAATTCTTAATATGTGTTAATAAAAGATACATTATTTCCAATCAACAATATGTCTTCCACATAATGTATTAGAAACATGTCTTAGCGCTCCCACTTAATTTCTTGCAAATGCAAGCATCTCCATCGTCTCTGATGAACTTTTAAACTCCTTTAACAGTTTCATCACAGTGAAGATTCCAACTCCGCTATGCTTACTTCAACCATTGAAATTTGCATATGCTTTTTAGCATCCTTTGAATTAACAAAACCCTATGGACCATGTTATGCACATGGCCTAGGTAACGATTCTATTAGAAGAACTTGTTTTGTTTATTCAACTATCATATAACAAAATTTATATGTAGTGATTGCTACATTAATCCGTCTAGACTAAATATCACTATGACAGATCAAATCTTATCATAGTCAACCTTTGAACATTGTTGTGAATTCTTTCCCAACATGTCGACTATTTCATAGATGTAAAACATCCATGTCTATTTCTTTATAGATCCAGACACAACTGTAAGGTCTTACACCTTTCTCGAGGGTCCTTCAAGTTCAAAACTTGATTTCTCGTGTATGGAACTATCATGGATTTTATGGCTTCAAGCCATTTTACGGAGTCAGGGCCCATCATCGCTTCTCTGCATGTAGTCGGTTCATTATTCTCAAATAATGATTCAACCCTCAAATCTTGGTATTTGATTGTTCATCCGACCTACTTGTTTCAATAGGAACTTGGATCTCCGTGACCACAACCTTTTTGAGGTACGTGAACCATGAGCATTGTTGCTGCCTCCGAAACACTTTTCGGCGCTGCGCAACTCTGCACATATAGCTAAGGTTCTTTTAACCTTATCAAAGTTCTATTGTCCTCCCACTTAACTTTTCACGAAAAATTCCTTCCAAAAGAAACTTGACGTTCTAAGCAACAAACACTTTTGTCTCCGGTGTTTATGGAGGAATACTTAATAGTCATACAAAGACAGGTTCATCCGACTTTGGTTGCACACATCTTTCTTATGCATACCATACCAATGTTTAAGAAAGGACAACTTGGGTTTTATCCCAAACCATAACTTTATATGGTGTCATTTCAACGGATTATGATGGAGCTCTTTTCAGTGGAAAAACGGTAATCACTAAAGCTTTTAATCTTTAAAATACAATGGCAGTTTTATGAATTACACCTTTCGATCTTACCATGTCAAACAAGGTTCAATTACATATCTCGAACGCTCCATACTCTTATGGTGTTTCGGGAAATGCAAATCCACGGAACGATTCCTTAAATCTTAGGTATTATGCTAAACTTGTAACTCAAATATCTTCCTTTATGATCTTTATCATAAACTGTTTATATTCTTGTTACAATGATTTTGCACTTCATCTTGAAAGTCTTTGAACTTTTCAAATGTTTCATACTTCATCCTTATTAAGTAAATATTCATATATTCACTCAAATTTTCGGAGAAAGCATATGAAGTTGAAATCCATCGCTCTTGACTACACATAACGGACTTCGTACAACAATATGTACAAGTTCCAATAAGCTAGTCATTCGTTCCCTTTTGGCCTATGAACGAAGTTTTAATTATCTCTAGGAAAGTTTCACAAGCGTCATATGATCAAAAATCAGAAGACTCCAAAATTCCATCCACATGGAGTTTCTTCATGTTATCTTTCCAATATAATTCAAACAGCGATGTCACTTCCTAAGTGATCTTTCAATCAATTTGTCTTTCGACATTTTTAGCACTAGTTTTATGGATGTGATGTCTCCAACGAGATTTGCGAATCATCCATCTTTTATGGATTACGGCAATTATTTGAACAATCCTTTTGTTCTCATAATACCTGATAAAACAAATCTTTGAAGGCAAGCTTTGATGTTTAACAAGCAACACAATAACCCTTTATTTTGTTCTTGATGAACATCATCACATATTCTTTTGCTAGTTACTTAGGCCATTGTAGTTCATGAATTGTGTTGTTTCGTATGACGATTCACACCAACAAATTCAGTATCAAATACTTAAGAACCACATTGTTTAACAAGCAAAGAATATAGCCATAACATGTATATCATCTATATACTTAAACTGAACGATTCTAGTCTTTTTCTTTTCTGCCATATATTTACGAGATTCTCTTTCAATATTTCCTTTTCTATTTGAAAGAATCTATCAATATCAATAGTGGAGTCATACATATGACATATAGTCCAAAGCGTGTATAATTAAATACCAATGTCTTTGGACTTGCACTTTGAAGTAGATCACCATCATCAAATATTTGGTGTTCTTTCAAATTCCTTTCTTTAGTAATCTCTTGGTGTAGTAAACATTTCACCTACATCAAATATTCACCCTTATCATGGAATCGTCCATGATCAAGCTACTTTTAGCTTATAACGATGAATTATGAGTATAATGTTGCTATCCAAAACCTTTTGGAGGATTAGGACAACAAGTGTCTCCAACCCTTTTGCAAATTCTCATCAAATATGAGAACATGACTTTTGCCATATTATACTCTATCATGTTGCAACCAAAACTTCGTTTCAGATATCACAATATCTTCCACACATCATGGTTTCTGAAACAACTCTTTCAGATCCTAGATAACCTTGATATTAAGGGAATCCTTTGAATATCAAGAATCATGGATACAAACATGATACTTATATACTAACACTTGGAATTGTTACTCTTGATTTAATACTAATTATTAAACTTCATGGAGTAACCGGAACTTACTGAAAGTTTGCAATAGGACTTTTAAATTTTAGATTAACACTTAAAACAATACGATACCAGTTCGTAAAGTATCTAACCAGAATTCTATAGTTCTATCATCTCAATTATAACTAAGCGCAAGGTGGTAAACGGATGCCAATGCCTACAACAACTATGCAAATTCACTTTGATTTAGTTTATGATAAATTGAGTTCTAATTAATAATTAAATTAATCTAGGTGAACTCCCACTCAAAACAATATCCCTCACATTGTTTTAGTGATCACACGAACCAAATCCACTACATCAACACCGATCATCACGAGAGCTGATATAGTTTTAATGGCGAACAATCATCATGTTCATCATATCTACTATATGATTCATGCTTTGCCTTTCGGCGATCCGTGTTCCTGAGGCCATGTCTGTACATGCTAGGCTCGTCAAGATCAAACCTTAGCTTCCGCATAAGCAAATCTGGCTTGCTTACGTTGTATTCACCCGTGGAATCAAAGACACCCGATCATCACGTGGTGCTTCGAAGCAACAAGCTTTAGCAACGGTGCTAACTAAGGGCGAACACTTTAGACTTGAAATTTATGTGCATGAGGGATCATCTTATAATGCTACCGTCGTCTACTAAGCAATACAAGATGCATAAAGGATTAACATCACATGCAATTCATAATATGTGATATGATATGGCCTTTCTTCTTTGTGCTTCCGATCTCCATCTTCAAGCACGAACATGATCTCCATCATCACCGGCATAGCATCAAGGTCAATGACGCTTCTTCATGGTTGTCGTCCGCCAGCTTCAACTATTACAACTATTTTGAATAGACACGCAGGCCTTAACAGAAATTAAAGACAACCATATGGCTCCTGCCGGTTGCCAACTTACAATAAGGATCATTGCATACATCAAATATAATCACAATCATGGCCATATCACATCACTGCACACCCCTGCAAAACAAAGTTAGACGCCTCTACTTTCTTTGCATATTTTACGTGGTTTGGGGCTTTCAATAAGTGTCGTTCTAACTTACGAACAAGAACCACAACATTGATACTAGCATTGTTGATTACCCGTTGTAAATTGGATCTTAACTATGCTAGGAGAAACAGGCACCCGCAAAGCCACTTATGCAATACAAGTTGCATGTCAAGCGTGGAGCAAGTCTCATGAACGATGTCATGTAAGGTTAGCCCGGGCCGCTTCATCCCAACATACCGCAAGATGCAAAGTACACGCAAAGCAATCTACAATAAAAGCATCAACGCCCACAATGACCATTGTGTTCTACTCGTGCAACAGATCTACATATAAACCTGGCTCTGATACCACTGTAGGGGTTCGTAGCATGGAAAACAAAATTTTTCTATCGCATACAAACAAACAAGCCAAGATCTATCTACTAGATTGTAGCAACGAGTCGATAGAGGAACTCACCCTCGAAGATTCCAAAGCGGTTAACGAGAGCAGATTCTCGTGGGTGATGTAGTCGTACTCTTTCCGATCTCAAGATCGCGTAGACGATCCTTCCAGCGCCGCGTTCCCGCAGCGCTCCCGCAGTCGGTCACACGTTCGGTACTCGACGAAGACCTTCCTCTCCCTTGTTCCAGCAGGCAGCGGAGGTTGTAGCACTCTCCTCGCGATTCCGGCAGCACAACGGCGTGGTACCGGAGGTAGAGGGGAAATCCCGCAGGGCTTCGCCTTAAGCCGGTGCGAGTATGGTGGAGCTTATGAGAGAGGCTATTAGTGGTCTAGTAATTAGACACACCAATTAGAGGGCTCTAAACCAATTAGAAAGCTCTAAACCGAATAGCTCTAAACCGGGGTCTAGATCTAGGGTTTAGTTTAGAGGATAGGAAACTTGTGTGTCTAGGAGGGGAGCCCTGCCCCTCCTTATATAGGTGGGAGGGTGTGGGCGCGCCAGGGGAGGGAGGGAGTCCCTCCCCAACTCGGCCTTGGGCTGGGCGCCGGCCTGGAGGAGTCCAACTCCTCCTCCAGGTTGGTTCCAACTCCTCTTGCTTGTTTCCCACAGTTTCTTGTTTTGGCAGTTTGACTTTCAAACTGGACATTTGACTTTTCTGTTTTAGGATTCAATTTAATCCTATATTTGGGACAGCAAGAACACTTAGTACATGATGCAATCATTCCAAAATGTAATGACACATTCATGTACCCCTTCCCCCCCGGAGTGCCGGACAATCCGGAACCTTCTAGAATGTTCCCGATGAAAACACCGGAACCATTCCCCAACTCCGAAACGGGACTTTCCTTATATGAATCTTATTCTCCGGACCATTCCGGATCACCTCGTGATATCCCGGATCCCATCCGAGACTCCGAACAACATTCGGTCTCTTTCTCATAATACCATAACTACTCAAACAACGTCGAATCCTTAAGTGTGTCTCCCTACGGTTCGTGAATTATGCGGACATGATCGAGACACTTCTCCGAACAATAACCAATAGAGGAATCTGGAAATTCATATGGCTCCCACATATTTCTACGATTACTTTGCGATCGAATGAACCACTTACATACGATACCAATTTCCCTTTGTCTCACGATATGTTACTTATCCGAGGTTATGATCGTCGGTATCTCTGCATACCTAGTTCAACCTCGTTACTGATAAGTACTCTTTTCTCGTTCCCGTGATATGTGATCCCTTGTGACCCAGTCACATGCTTGCAAGCTAATTGGATGACATTTCACCGAGAGGGCCCAGAGAATATCTATCCGTCATATGGATGGACAAATCCCACTCTTGATCCATGTGTTTCAACCAATACCTTCCGAACACTCAATGCCACCTTTATAGCCACCCTGTTACGGTGTGGTGTTTGATGATATCAAAGCATCCATCCGGTAAAGGTGATATGCATGATCTCATGGTCGAAGGAATTAGGTTACTATGTATCAGAAAGCATATAGCAATTGAACTATTGAAATGACTTGATCTTTATGCTACGCTTATCTATAGGAGTATGTCCATCACATCATTCTCCTAATGATATGATCTTGTTGTTGATAACATCTCAATGTTCATGATAGGGAAACCACAATCATCAATCAACCAACAAGCTAGTGAAGTATAGAGGCTATACTAGGGACTTCAAATTAAGTTTACAAATCACACAAGTATTAATGGTTTCCTTGTTAATACTATTATAGCATGAATGTAAACATTTATCATAAGTGTGAAGATATGATAATAACCACTTTATTATTGCCTCTTGGGCATATCTCCAACAGCGAAAGCACTTGATAGAATTCCCGTGTGTCCTCGAGAACGTTTGGTCATCTTAAGTAATACAACCGGCTTGTCCTTTGCGGAATAAAGGATTGGGCCACTTGCTGCATTTATTCCTATTATCTTTTATTTGCTCGTACTTTATTTACCTGCATTATAAAAAACCCCTAAAAATCCGTTTGCTAAGTATTTGTAGAGAATTCCTGATCCATACCACTAGCCAGCACCTTCTGCTCCTCATTGGGTTCGACACTCTTACTAATCGAAAATATTGCGATACACCCCCTATACTTGTGGGTCGTCAAGACTATTTTCTAGCGCCATTGCCGGGGAGTGAAGCGCTATTGGAGAGTGGAACTGGTAAAGGAAACTTCTACTGTGAGTATTGTTTATTTCTGTTAGTTGCTTTATTTTCGTTATGGATAATTCGCTGAGTTTCTTATTTCATAATGCTACTACCACTGCTAAGGTAGTAGATGAACCACCACCTGCTGAGAATGATACTTTTAAAATACCTACAAGAATTATTGATCGTGTTATGGATAACTACTATGTTGGGGATGGAAATGTCCATCCCGGTGATCATTTACTCTTTATACACGAATTATGCGGGTTGTTCAAGTGTGCAGGTATTACTACAGATCAAGTTAAGAAGAATTTATTCTCATTGTCACTGAAAGGAAGTGCTGAGGAATGCTATAAGCTGCTGAAGAATGGTCAAGCTCTTGAATGGGAGGAAATATTACCTCTCTTTTATTCAAAATTTTATCCTCCTAGTGAGATTCATAAAGATCGGAATCGAATATACAAATTTTGGCCTCTTGACAGAGAGAGTACAACTCAAGCTTGGGGGAGTTTGAAGTTACTAATGCTCAAATGTCCCATTCATGAGCTCCCCAACAATATTATTATCAATAAATTTTATGCAAGGATTTCTCTTCATGATAAGGATTTATTGGATGCTTCTTGTGCTGGATCATTCACTCGCATGGAAGAAGAAGCTAAATGGGATCTTCTAGACTGTATTCAAGACAATGCTAAAGCATGGGAGAATGACAAAGGTAGAAAGTCAGGTATAAATTATGATTATGAATGCATTGAATCTTTTATGGGAACTGATGACTTTCAAAATATTAGTAATGCTTATGGTCTTGATTTACAAGTTATTACAAATTGTTTTAAGGCTTTTGCTTCTTATATTGAAATCCCAAGAAAGGGATGGAGAAAGCACCATGCACCTTATAAAGATATTGTTGACTATGTTCCTGTTGGGAGTACTGAGTATTGCACTATTGATCACATCTTACCTGAACCTTATATCGAGAAGATACCCTTCCCGGATAAGGTAAAGGATCATCCTATGCTAACTAGTGTAATCACTAAAAGTGAAAAGAGAACTCTAAAACCTGATGAACAAATAAACATTGAACCCGTTGTAGCAATTGTTAAAGATCTTGTCACTAAAAGTGTAGAAGATGGACACATTGTCTTTTGTGAGGACGCTTCTAATATTGTCTCACATCCCAATAGAACTAAAAAGGCTAGTGTCCCTGTGCTTTCTGTTAGAATTGGTGATTATTGCTATTATGGTTTGTGTGATATTGGTGCAAGTGCAAGTGCTATTCCTTATGAGCTTTATAAAGAAATTATGCATGAAATCAGTCCAAGCGAGTTGGAAGAGATTGATGTGGTTATTCACCTTGCTAATAGAGAGACCATTGCTCCAATTGGTATTGTGCAGGATGTAGAAGTTCTTTGTGGTAAGATTAAATATCCTGCTGATTTTCTAGTACTTGGTTCAGCTGCTAGTAAAACTTATCCCATCATTTTTGGTAGACCTTTCTTGAGTACTTGTGGAGCTATTATAGATTGCAATAGGGAGAAAATATTGACTAAGTTTGATGGGGAATCTTATGAGTTTAATTTATTGAAATTTACTAAAGAACCTTGTGAAAATGAAACCATAATGAGGAATTTCGAGTTGAACAACTTGTGTCTATTTCTCTTGCTCCTAACAATGCTTTGCAGCAATTTATGGAAGACCACGAAAGTGAGATCTTCATGGAAGAAAGGAATGAGATTGACGAGATTCTCCGTCGTCAACCTAAGATGCTTAAGCATAACTTGCCTGTAGAAGACTTGGGTACCACATTGCCACCTAAAAAGGTCTGGTATTCGATCTAAAACCTCTCCCTGATGATCTTAAATATGCTTACATTGATGATAAAAAGATATATCCTATTATTATTAGCTCTAAACTTTCAGGGAAGGAAGAGGAACGATTATTGGAGGTTTTGAAGAAACACCGAGGGGCTATGGGCTATACTCTGGATGATTTAAAAGGGATTTATCCTACTATATGTCAGCATGCTGTCAATATAGAACTAGATGCAAAGCCAGTAGTAGAGAACCAACGGCGTCTAAATCCTAAGATCAAGGTAGTGGTAAGAAATGAGGTATTGAAACTCCTTGATGCTGGTATTATTTACCCTATTGCTGATAGTGAATGGGTTAGTCCTGTTCATTGTGTTCCTAAAAAAGGAGGAATTACCATTGTTCCTAATGATAATGATGAGCTTATTCCCCAAAGAATAGTAGTAGTCTAGAGAATGTGCATTGATTTCAGGAAAGTTAACAAGGTTACTAAGAAAGATCATTACCCACTTCCTTTTATCGATCAAATGTTAGAAAGGTTGTCTAAAAAGACCCATTTTTGTTTTCTTGATGGATATTCTGGTTTCTCTCAAATAGCTGTTAAACAACAAGATCAAGAAAAAACTACTTTTACATGCCCTTACGGAATCTATGCTTATAGACGTATGCCTTTTGGTTTATGTAATGCTCCTGCTACTTTTCAAAGGTGCATGTCTGCTATCTTTCATGGTTTTTGTGAGGAAATTGTGGAAGTGTTCATGGATGACTTCTCCGTCTATGGAACTTCTTTTGATAATTGTCTGCACAACCTTGATAAAGTTTTGAAGAGGTGTGAAGAAACTAATCTTGTTCTTAATTGGGAGAAATTCCACTTCATGGTTAATGAAGGGATTGTCCTTGGGCATAAGGTTTCTGAAAGAGGCATAGAAGTGGATAGAGCTAAAGTTGAGGAAATTGAGAAAATGCCCTGCCCAAGAGACATCAAAGGTATTCGTAGTATCCTTGGTCATGCTGGTTTCTATAGAAGGTTTATTAAAGATTTCTCTAAGATATCAAAACCCCTCACTAATCTTCTTCAAAAATATGTACCCTTTGTTTTTGATGATGATTGTAAGGAAGCTTTTGAAACTCTTAAGAAGGCTTTAACTACAGCTCCTATCGTTCAACCACCTGATTGGAGTTTACCCTTTGAAATAATGTGTGATGCTAGTGATTTTGCTGTAGGTGCTGTCCTTGGGAAACGAATAGATAAAAAGTTAAACGTTATTCATTATGCTAGTAAAACTCTTGACACTGCTCAAAGGAATTATGCTACTACTGAAAAAGAATTCCTGGCTGTCGTTTTTGCTTGTGATAAGTTTAGACCTTATATTGTAGACTCAAAAGTGACTATTCATACTGATCATGCTGCTATTAAGTATCTTATGACGAAGAAGGATGCTAAGCCTAGGCTTATTAGATGGGTTCTTCTTTTACAAGAGTTCGATCTACATATTGTAGATAGGAAAGGTGCTGAAAATCCTGTTGCTGATAATTTATCTCGGTTGGAAAATATCTTTTTGGATCCTATGCCTGTTAATGATAGTTTCCCGAATGAACAATTAGCAACAATAGGGGTAAGCTCACAAGGGAGCCCTTGGTATGCTGACTATGCTAACTTTATTGTCTCCAAGTATTTGCCTCCGACTTTCACAGCTCAGCAAAGAAGGAAGTTCTTTTACGATTTGAGGCATTATTTTTGGGATGACCCACATTTATATAAAGAAGGAGTGGATGGTATTATGCGAAGATGTGTTCCAGAATATGAACAAAAGGAGATATTGCGGAAATGTCAAGGTAGTGCCTATGGAGGACATCATGCATGAGATAGAACTGCGCAAAAGGTGCTACAATCAGGTTTCTACTAGCCTACCCTTTTTAAAGATGCAAGAAAATTTGTTTTATCTTGTGATGAGTGTCAGCGTGTTGGTAATATTTCTAGACGCAATGAAATGCCTATGAAGTACTCTCTAGTTATTAAACCCTTTGATTGTTGGGGATTTGACTTTATGGGTCCTTTTCCTCCCTCAAAAGGTTATACTCATATTCTTGTTGTTGTTGATTATGTTACTAAGTGGGTGGAAGCCATACTTACGGAGAGTGCTGGCGGGGAGACCTCTCTAAAAATGCTTAAGGATGATATCTTTCCTAGGTTTGGAGTGCCTAGGTATCTCATGACCGATGGAGGTTCTCATTTCATTCATGGTGGTTTTAGAAAGACCCTTGCTAAATATGATGTTAACCATAGAATCGCTTCAGCTTATCACCCCCAAACTAGTGGGCAAGTAGAGTTATCAAATAGAGAAATTAAATCCATCTTGCAAAAAACCGTTAATAGATCTAGAAAAAGCTAGGCTAAAAAGTTGAATGATGCTTTATGGGCTTATAGGACTGCCTATAAAAACCCTATGGGGATGTCTCCTTATAAAATGGATTATGGGAAAGCTTGTCACCTACCTTTAGAATTAGAACACAAAGCTTATTGGGCAGTTAAAGAACTCAATAGAGATTGTAAGCTTGCTGGTGAAAAAAGATTATTTGACTTAAGTTCTTTAGATGAATGGAGGAGTGAAGTATATGAGAATGCTAGGCTCTTTAAGGAAAAAGTTAAAAGATGGCATGACAAGCGAATACTTAAGAGAGAATTCCATGTTGGTGAGAAAGTTCTATTGTATAGGTCTTGTGTCAGATTTTTTGTAGGAAAACTACTGTCAAAATGGGAAGGACCTTTCATTATTGAAGAAGTGTACCGTCCAGGAGCGATAAAAATTTCCTCTTTAAAAGACAACACTACACAAGTGGTGAATGGGAAACGACTCAAGCACTATATTGCTGGAGATTCTTACAATGAAGATGTCGATGCTTTTCAAGTTATAACTCCGGAAAAATTTATCAAAGACCAAATTCAGAGACCTGCAGAGTCCGTTTTCAAATAGGTAACAGTTCTGGTAAGAAAAGTTCCACGAAAGATCTGTCCAATTATATTCTTTGCAGTTTTTATCCAACAAGGAAAGATACGAAGCGAAACAGGGACGAAAACGGAGCCAGGGTGGCTCACACCAGCCTGTGGCGCGGGCCCACCCCTGGCCGCGCCACCAGGTGGTGTGGCCACCTCGGACTCTGTCTCCCACCTGTTTTCTCCCAGTACCTTCCTTTTGTTGTGAAACTTCATAATATATAATCCCCCGGATCCCCCGAGGTTCGTATATCGTGTTCTCGTCGTGTTTTTGTTTCGATCTGTTTCTGCCAGGAAACTATTCTTGAAAGTTTAGAAGCACAATGGTGTCCGCCAAGGATAAAGGAAAGGAGCCTATGGAGGAAGATCTCTAAGACCCCAGGCAGAAGAAGGAGGTCAAGAGTGAAGGTGAAGAGGAGACGAAGCAAGGCCAACATCCTCACACCGGCACTACCATTGCAAGCATTGGAGGACTGCACGGATGTCAACTAGAGGGAAAACTCCGTGTCACTGTTTAGCTCCATGGTCACTTCCTCCATGCACCAAGAATCCTTTCCATACCCTTATCCATAAGCAGCAACACTAGAATATTCCCAAGGAGAGCACAACTCGGAGTTGATTCGTACTCTCACCTTTGAGATTGAGGACTTGGGGAAACTGATCAAAGAGCTCATCAAGAGGATACTACCACCACCGAAGGAGTAATTCGTCATTAGGTTTGGCATCCCCTTGGTTTGTTCCAAGCTTGGGGGAGTGCCGCGGTATCACATCACTATCTTCTATCTTTTTACCTTTGTAGTAGAGTCATATCATGAATAGAGAAGTTATCATGTAGGATGGTTTGCATTATGGAAGTGTCCCCTCTCTCGTTAGATATGTATCCCTTGGTGTGAGTTTCCGTTATGGATTATTAATGAGAAGTTCTATCATTTACTCTTTTGCATATCTCATTTCAGTTTTCAATTCATGGTTATATGATTGATCTTGTCATTAGTATTGGTATCACTTTCTGATCATTGAGTTAATATTAGTTGGTTTTGGCAAACCTGGCTTGGTCAGTAGCAACACTGTTTTTGAGAGTTGAATGAAAAAGACAAAAGTACTCTTAAAGAAATATAATTTCATCATTTTCTTTCTTGATTTGCTCATAAGTTTAGTATTCTCTAGTTAAGATCTTTTGCGCTTCCAAGGAAGATTGCATGCTTGTTCTTATCACTTGTATGTTTGTTTGTTTCCTTCAACTCTTATACTTGCTACCTAGCCTTGCTAGCCAAAAACCTGTACTGAGAGGGAATTCTTCTCGTGCATTCAATTCTTAAACCAAACCCATGCCATTTGTGTCCACCATACCTACCTATTAGCATTACTGCTATTCCAAGTAAATTCATGTTTTTATCTACCTTCCAAATTAAACTTGTTATGTGAAAATTAGTGATTAAAGCTCTCACGAACTTGATGGCACACTTTACTTTCTTGCAATAAGCAAAGAAATTATGATGCAACATGAAAAGGCACAGACAAAAGATTCATGAATAACATGCTTTGCACGATGTTTTTTTTGTTTCACATAAAGAAAACATAGCATACTAGTATTCAGCTTGTCCCTCAATAGGGTAGCAAATATAAATGCATAGGACACCCTTAAAGTTCATAAGAGTGACTAGATACAATAGTTTAAAACAAGCAATATCAAGTTATGCATCAAGCAACTAGTCTTGGGACAATGCACATAGAACTAAGAATGGCCACTATGCTCTCAAAGTAGGTGCATAAAGATAGAAGGTGGAGACTCAATATAAGGGTGGAAGAAAGGCCTTTTGTAAAATGAAGTAGGGATTCAAGTCTCATAAAGAGCTTCCAAAAATTATGGTACTTGTAGTTTTTAGCTCTCATTTCCCCTATCATAAGCATCTTGAATGTGATTAAGGTTAAAGTGACACAACTAAGAGGATATGCTTGACAAGTTATAAACCGAAATCTCATGCCCCTTACTTACGAAGACCGATCCTCATGCTACTCAACTTCAATCATGAGTAAGATCTTGTCATTGTAAGTATATGTGTATCATTAAGAACCGCCAACGGGGTACCCCTTGCACATGATACGGGATCTTTCCCATAATCAAAATGACAAGGAAAGCAGACAATGAGCATCTCCGTGATCTTTTTATTTGCTATTTGCATAGGTTTTTATTGAGGATGCTTCATAGAGTGCTCATTATGGTGATGCTGCAAGTTTCCACCATGATTAGGCATGGCTTAGGCTAGCGGCCCAGGCGTTTCTCTAACACACATACAAACTCCATGATCTTACAAGTTCCACTTTTATTTCACACCGCCGGGATCCGTAAGCAAAAGAACATGATATCAACGGGGTACAAAGTACAAGTGCAATGTTGAAAGCGTTCCCCGTCGTACATGGTTCTGCTAATTTCAACTTGTAAAGCGCAAGCATATACGCAACAAATAAGGACCCAATGGTTCAAGTTTATTAGAGGCAAAAAAGTAAAGTGTGCCATCAAGTTTGTGAGAGCTTTAATCACTAGTTTTCTCATAACAAGTGGAAGGTAAACAAAAGCATGAATATACTTGGAATAGCATAAGCTAGTAGGTAGGTATGGTGGACTCTTTGGAATAACTTGGTTTAGGGAGTTGCATGCTTGAGTGGAACTCATACTTTGTTGTGGAGGCTAGCAAAAGACTGGGAGCGACAAACTAAGAGAGCAATAATGGCCATAATCATGCAGAGCAACAAAACATCATTGATCAAAGCATAAAGTGATACTACAAGTTGAAAACTAAAGGATCATAAAGGCTATGGTGACTTGAGAGAGTCATAACATGGTGTGAGCATGCGCCAAGTCAACCCAAATAAAGCATCAAAGGAGAATACCACTATACTATGCTTTAATATGCTAAAACAACACATGATTCATCCAAGGCACATTAAGCAATCTCAATTTTTTATAACAAGTCATGCTACGGCAAAGAATACTAAGCATAAAGCCAAAACAATATCAAGCATGGCACGACAAAGCATAGGCCACAGTCAAAAACGAGCTCTTTTTACCACATAAGTATGAACTTTCCTACTTTTTTCCAGACCAAACCAAACTATTTGCAAACCAATGTATGAAAGAGGGGGTCCAACCAATTTATTCAGAAAACTAAGCAAACCAAGCAAACTAAAAACAAAACAAAAACGAAAAAGAAGACGCTCCAAGAAAAACACAATTGTGCATGAAACAATAAAAATGAAGTGTTTGGAAGAAACCTGGGATTTTTATTGATGAAGAAGGGGATGCCTTGGGCATCCCCAAGATTTGACGCTTGTACTTCTTGGATATTTCTTGGGGTGACACGCGTGGCATCCCCAAGCTTGAGCTTTAGTCCATCCTTCATCTCATTACTCATTCCTTCCATACACCTAAAATTTTTCCTTCATACAAAACTTCACACAATCTCATTAGCAACATTAGTGCATTTAAGATAAATAAGTCTCAAGGTTCAGTTCTAACACCAAATAAACTTCCATTAGAACACTAGCTACTGTAGTACTTCCCTCAAAAAGCTCAATTCCCCAAAAGAACTCAAAAGGAACCCACAAGAAGCAAATGCAGAAAATGGCAGAAATCTATCAAAACAGACCAGCAGGTAAAGGCGAATTTTTTCGAAGACCTTCTGTTGCTCAAATAGAAAAGTGTTGAACTAACGTAAGTTAGATAACAACCTGGGTCAGAAGCAAAAAAAATTACAGCTCAATTCGACATACATACCTCTCTCACGAATTTTTACGGTGAAGCACAAAAATCTGTTTTGGGACAGCAACTTTCCCAATCATTACTTCACTCTCATTAGAGGTTACTCTTGGCACAAAAAGCAAATAAAAAGGATAAGGAGAGGTTATTACAGAGGTAATAACTTTCAAGACTAATCTAAAACTTTTGGGTTATCTCCCAATAAGTACTTTTCTTTAACGCCTTTAGGTTAGGCATAAGAAGCAAAGAAAGAATCAAGTGTTTTCAAGTGAAGAAGCATTAAAACCAAGTTTCTTGCCCTTACCTCTCTTATTTTTATTCTTAACCTTTGGGAAAATGTGATTGTTTGGTGGAGAAGAAAGGTGCCTGGTCCCCTTTCCCACATCTATTATTTCTCCAAGGAGTTCTAATAGGGACCTTCCAAGTGTAATTTGTCCTTTTCCTACACATTCAATAACAAGATAATCAGTAGAAATCATTTTCCCAAGGATGTTTGTAAACACTCCTTCAGATATTCCAATAGGAAATAAGGTAGCATTATTAGCAAGAGATATTTATTTTCCTCCTTCAGTAAGCCCCCAAAGATTCAAAGATTCATAAATATCTTTGGACATAAGACAAAATTCAGACATGATATCGCAACGGACTTGAAAATTTTCAGTATTTATCTCAATCTTTACTATAGGGAGCCACTTTGATGGTTCAGAATTTATTGGAATGTAATTGTGATTCTCCCTAAGTGTATTATAGCAACTTTCTAAGCTAGTAGTGCTAGCCTCAAGAGTGTTCAACCTAGCAAATATTTTTGCGAAAGAAATATCAGTTTGGCTAGGCATGTTGTAAGTGAGGATCAATTTCTTTATAGCATTAATAGCGTCATCCTCATTACATTGGAGGAAATCTCCTCCCACAATAGCATCTAAAGCATATCTGCAAAGAGCAATCCCAAGGTAAAAACTGCTAAGGAACAAGCCTTGAGTCATTTTAGGCTCAGTTTTTTCATGAAGATCAGAGATTCTAGACCAAGATTCCTTAAAACTTTCCTCAATTCCTTGTTTAAAAGTGAAAATCATTTCCTAGGGTGACATAGTGATTGGAGCAAGGATAGACATAGTGGCAACTCAAGATAGGAACTAATTTTTTTGTGTTTTTGAAATAAGAAAGCAAACTAGTAAAACTAATTTTTTTTGTGTTTTTTTTGAAGAACAAAACAAGCAAACAAAGCAAAAAGAATCTAAGCAAAACAAAAACAACAAAGTAAAGAGATTGGTTATGAGGGACTCCCCTTGTGAAGATGTCCTTGACTCCCCGGCAACGGCACCAGAAAAATGCTTGATGGCTCAATGCACGGCGCCCAAAAAAATTCTTGATGGCGGTGTTGATGTAGAGCTCGTTGGGAACCCCAAGAGGACGGTATGATGAGCACAACAGCAAGTTTCCCTTAGTATGAAACCAAGGTTTAATCGAACCAGTAGGAGCAAGGAAACACCCCAAAGGTGTTACTAGCTAGCTTTGGCAGGGCGCACTACCGGTGCTAGTAGCAACGTGGAGACCTGCACAACACAACCACAGAACTTTGTCCCCAACTTGCGATGAGGTTGTCAATCTCACCGTGTTTTGCGGAAAACAAAGGATTAAACGTATCGAATGGAAATAAGTAAAAGTTTGCAGAAAGTAAACACAAAGCAGTAAAAGATTGTAGATTGTATGAAAAAGACAAGGACCGGGATCCATAGTTCACTAGAGGTGGCTCTCCTTAGATAGAAAACATGCTGGGTGAACAAATTACAGCGGGGAAATTGACAAACACCGAGAAAGCAATACATGCATATACTAATCATCTTGACTCCTTTAAGACTTGATTGGGCATTACAACATAATACATAGACCGCCATCCAACTGCATCTATGACTAATAATCCACCTTCAGGTTATCATCCGAACCCCCTCCAGTATTAAGTTGCAAGCAACAGATTATTGCGTTATGAACTGCGTGTAAAGGAAACAATACGATTGTTTTATGAACAAAGGATTGTTGTTTTCTCCCTAGTAGCAATAGCACATCTAGTACCTTAGAGATTTCTATCACTTCCCCAGATTACCAGAGGCATGAACCCACTATCGAGCATAAATACTAACTCTTGGAGTTGCTAGCATCTACTTGGCCAAGATAGCTACTAACAACGGAAAGCATGCAAGATCACAAATAACAAAGACATGACAGAATCAATAATCAATCTGAAATAGCATCTCAATATCCATCGGATACCCGCAAACACAACATGTATGAATACAAATAGATGATCTTGATCATGAACGGAGCTCACAAGATCTAAACATGAAAGCACAAAGGAGGAGAACTAGCCATCTAGCTACTACATGGATCCGTAGTCCAAGGATGAACTACTGACGCATCACACCAGAGGCTTGCATGGTGATGAAGAAGGCCTCCAGGGTGAATTCCCTCTCCGGCAGGGTGCCGGGAAGAGCTTCAGATCCCTCCCGATCTAGGGATGGAGATGACGATGGCTACAGACTCTTTCGTGGATTTTTGATCGGGTACTTAGGGTTTTCGTCCCGAGGGCATCTTATAGGCGGAAGGAGAGGCCGAGGGGGTGCCGGGAGCCACCACACCACCCCCTGGCATGGGCCCAGCCTGGCCGCGTGGCCAGGTGGTGTGGCCGGCCCCTGGCCCTTCTCCGTCTCGTATTCTGGCACTTGATCCCTTCCGGAAAAATAGGCACTTTGGCTTTTGTCCCGTCCAATTCCGAGAATATTCATTTTCCGACTTTCCTGGAACCAAAAACAGCAGAAAACAGGCAGCTGGCACTGTGGCTCTTGTTAATAGGTTAGTCCAGGAAATCGTATGAAAAGTACTCCAAAGTTGGAACAAAACACAAGAAAGTGGATAAACCAAGCATGGAACATCAAAAATTATAGATACATTTGCAATGTATCATGTTGCTGGGGCTGGTGTTGTTGGTGCTGGTGATGCTGGTTCTGGAGAAACTTGAACTGGAGAAGAACTTGATTGGGGTGGTGCTGGTGAGACTGGCACCTCAGAGCGGGGCGCTGGTGCTGGAGAAGAGGAGTGATACATTGCAAATGTATCTATAATTTTTGATGTTCCATGCTTGGTTTTATCTACTTTCTTGTGTTTTGTCCACACTTTGGAGTACTTTTCATATGATTTCTTGGACTAATCTATTAACAAGAGCCACAGTGCCAGTTGCCTATTTTCTGCTGTTTGTGGTTCCAGGAAAGTCAGAGTATGAATATTCTCGGAATTGGACGAGACGGAGAGGGGCTGGGGCCTGGCCACACCACCTGGCCACGCGGCCAGGCCTGGCTCGTGCCAGGGGGTGGTCTGGCCGCCCTAGGAACCCCCTCGGCCTCTCCTTCCGCCTATATATTGCCTCTGATACGGAAACCCTAAGTATCCGATCAAAAATCCACGAAAGAGTCTGTAGCCGCCGTCATCTCCATCCCTAGATCGGGAGGGATCTGAAGCTCTTCCCGGCAACCTGTCGGAGAGGGGAATTCACCCTGGAGACCATCTTCATCACCATGCAAGCCTCCGGTGTGATGCGTGAGTAGATCATCTCTGGACTACGGGTCCATGTAGTAGCTAGATGGCTGGTTCTCCTCCTTTGTGCTTTCATGTTTAGATCTTGTGAGCTCCGTTCATGATCAAGATCATCTATTTGTAATTCTGCATGTTGTGTTTGCAGGGATCCGATGGATATTGAGATGCTATTTTAGATTGATTATTGATTCTATCATGTCTTCGTTATTTGTGATCTTGCATGCTTTCCGTTGTTAGTAGCAATCTTGGCCAAGTAGATGCTAGCAACTCCAAGAGTTATTATTTATGCTCGATAGTGGGTTCATGTCTCTGGTAATCTGGGGAAGTGATAGAAATCTCTAAGGTACTAGATGTTCTGTTGCTACTAGGGAGAAAACAACAATCCTTTGTTCATAGAACAATCATATTGTTTACTTTACACGCAATTCGTAATGCAATTATCCGTTGCTTGCAACTTAATACTGGAGGGGGTTCAGATGATAACCTGAAGGTGGATTATTAGTCATAGATGTAGTTGGATGTGGTCTATGTATAATGTTGTAATGCCCAATCGAATCTCAAAGGAGTCAAGATGAGTAGTATATGCTTGTATGCTTTCTCGATATTTGTCAATTGCCCCACTGTAATTTGTTCACCCAACATATTATCTATCTTAAGGAGAGCCACCTCTAGTGAACTATGGACCCCGGTCCTTTCTTTTACTATCAATCAACTGTTTACTGCTTTGTGTTTACTTTCTACAAACTATTACTTTCTTCCATTTGATATGTTTAATCCTTTGTTTTCAGCAAAACCGGTGAGATTGACAACCTCATCGCAAGTTGGGGACAGAGTTCTGTGGTTGTGTTGTGCAAGTCTCCACGTTGCTGCTGGCACCGGTAGCGCGCCCTGCCAACGTTCATCTAGCTACACCTTTGGGGTGTTTCCTTGCTCCTACTGGATTGATAACCTTGGTTTCATAACTGAGGGAAAACTTACTGCTGTGCTCATCATACCTTCCTCTTGGGGTTCCCCAACGAGGTCGATATATTTTGGGCCATCAAGGAGCTTGGACAATCTGGCATAGACATATCCTGAGCTGCCCCACCAACCCCCGCTCCGACATTTCCCTCCTTATGACGAGCGGGGCTCTTGTCAGGCGCAGTTGTGGAGCCCTCTTGGATAGGGCTAAGCGAGCGAGCATCGTCGTCGTGAGGGGGGGGAAGGGACTGCTCCGGATTAGAGAGGCAATGCCGGAGCCGCTCTATGTGTTGTGCAGGATTCCAAGTTGGAAACAACACCTTGGAGGTGTTTGCTTGCTCCTACTGGTTCGATAACCTTAGTTTCACAACTGAGGGAAACCTTACTGCTGTGCTCATCATACCTTCCTCTTGGGGTTCCCCAACAAGCTCGATATATTTTGGGCCATCAAGCTACTTTTCTGGCGCCGTTGCCGGGAGTCAAGGACATCTTCACAAGGAGAGCCCCTCATAACCAATCTCTTTACTTTGTTATTTTTGTTTTGCTTAGTTTACTTTTGCTTTATTTGCTTGTTTCTTTATCAAAAAATACAAAAAAATAGTTTTACAAGTTTGCTTTCTTTATCAAAAACACAAAAAAATGACTACTCTTGAAAACACTAAGTTGTGTGACTTCACTAGCACCAACAACAATGATTTTATGAGCACACCTATTGCTCCACCTGTTCCTGAAG
Organism: Avena sativa; assembly: GCA_916181665.1. NCBI lineage: Eukaryota > Viridiplantae > Streptophyta > Magnoliopsida > Poales > Poaceae > Avena > Avena sativa. The sequence continues at coordinate 413,127,321 of OV702292.1, read as the reverse complement.
CTACTTTCTTTGAGATAAAACCTGCTTTACTCAATCTTGTTATGAGAGAACAATTTTCTGGTATTGGTAATGAAGATGTTGCTGCCCATCTAAATAACTTTGTTGAACTATGTGAGATGCAAAAGCATAGGGATATATATGGAGATATCATTAAGCTTAAATTGTTTCCTTTCTCCTTGAGAGGAAAATCTAAAGAATGGTTAAATTCCCTAACTAGGAATAGTATTGATTCTTGGACTAAATGCAAGGATGCTTTCATTGGAAAATACTATCCTCTTGCTAAGATTATATCTATGAGAAGTGAAATAATGAAGTTTAAACAATCTGATAATGAACATGTTGCTCAAGCTTGGGAAAGAATGAAATCTTTGGTAAAGAATTGTCCCACTCATGGACTGACTGCTTGGATGATTATCCAAACTTTTTATGCAGGATTGAACTATTCTTCAAGAAATCTATTGGATTCTGCTGCTGGAGGTACCTTTATGACCATCACTTTGGGTGTTGCAACAAAGCTTCTGGATAATATGATGGTTAACTATTCTGAATGGCATACTAAAAGAGCTCCACAAGGTAAGAAGGTAAATTATGTTGAGGAAACCTCCTCCTTGAGTGATAAGATTGATGTTATTATGTCTATGCTTGTTAGTGGGAAAGCCCATATTGATCCAAATAATGTTCCCTTGGCCTCTTTGGTTGCTCAAGAAGAGCAAGTTGATGTGAACTTTATAAGAAATAACAATTTTAGCAACAATGCCTACGGGAACAATTTTGGTAACAACAATTATCAGCCATATCCTCCCAACAATGGTAATGCTTATGGAAATTCCTACAACAATAATAGGAGTGCACCCTCTGAACTTGAAGTTATGCTTAAGGACTTTATTAGTAAACAAACTGCTTTCAATAAAACTATTGAGGAAAAACTCTCTAATGCTGAAAGAAATATAGCATCACTGGCTGAAGCTCAATCTTCTTTGAATAAAATGGCTGCTAAACCTGAAACTAATGATAATCCCTTTGCAACCACTAATGCCATACAAGTAAGAATTGATGAAAATGTTAGACTATTAGCTGAATTACATGCTAAGTGGGAAAGAGAAGATGAAATTGCTAGAAACATTAGTGTTTCTACAATCACTACCACTAGTGTTGAGGCTAGTAATAGAACTACTACTTCAGATGATAATTATGATTTTGATCTTGATGGTTGCAATATATCTGAAGTTATTAAGTTCCTACAAAAGCTTGCTAAAAGTCCTAATGCTAGTGCTATGAATATGGCCTTTACAAAACACATTACTGATGCTCTCATAAAGATTAAAGAAGAAAAGATGAAACATAAAGCTTCTATTCCTATAAAACAAGAAGATGGTTGGGAACCCATCATTAATATGAAAGTGAATGATTTTGATTTCAAAGCTTTATGTGATCTTGATAGTAGTGTTTCCATTATGCCTAGAAAGATTTATGATATGCTTGATTTGCCACCACTTGAAGATTGTTATTTCAATGTCCCACTTAATGATAATGCTAAAAAGAAACTCATGGGGATTATTAATGATGTTCTTATTATGGTTAACAATGCCTATGTCCCTGTTGATTTCTATGTTTTGGATGTTGAATGCAATGCTTCTTGTCCTATTACTCTGGGAAGACCTTTTCTTAGAACTGTTGGTGCCATTATTGATATGAAAGAATGCACCATTAAATATCAACTCCCACTCAAGAAAGGTATAGAACACTTCCCTAAGAAGAGAGTGAAGATTTCTTTTGCCTCTCCTATGAAACCAAAATTTGCTCTTAATGCTTCTTCATTTGAGAACACTTGATTCTTTTTCTTGCTTCTTATGCCTAACTTAAAGGCGTTAAAAAAAGTACTTATTGGGAGATAACCCAAAAGTATTAGATGAGTCTTGGAAGTTATTACTACAGTAATAACCGCTCCTTATCCTTTTTATTTGCTTTTTGTGCCAATAGTAACCTCTAATGAGAGAGAAGTAATGATTGGGAAAGTTGCTGTCCTGAAACAGATTTCTGTGCTTCACCTTAAAAGTTCATGTAAAATCTCTGTACATCCTTTTGAGGTGTGAATTTTTGTGCTTCTGCCCCAGGTTGTTATCTAACATTCGTTAGTTCAACACTTTTTGATTTGAGCAACAGAAGGTCTTCGAAAAATTCGTCTTTACCTGCTGGCCCGTTTTGACAGATTTCTGCCATTTTCTGCATTTGGATCTTGTTGGTTCCTTTTTGAGTTCTTTTGGGGAATTGAGCTTGTTGAGGGAAGTGATACAGTAGCTTGTGTTTTAATGGAAGTTTTATTGGTGTTAGAACTGAACCTAAAGACTTATTATCTTGAGTGCACTAATGTTGCTAATAAAGATTGTGTGAAGTTTTGTATGAAGGCAAATTTTCAGGTGTATGGAAGGAATGAGTAATGAGATGAAGGATGGACTAAAGTTCAAGCTTGGGGATGCCACACGTGTCACCCCAAGAAACATCCAAGAAGTACAAGCGTCAAAGCTTGGGTATGCCCAAGGCATCCCCTTCTTCATCAATAAAAATCCCAGGTTTCTTCCAAACGCTTCATTTTTATTGTTTCATGCACAGTTGTGTTGTTCTTGGAGCGTCTTCTTTTTCGTTTTAATTTTGGTTTTTAGTTTGCTTGGTTTGCTTAGTTTGCTGAATAAATTGGTTGGACCCCTCTTTCATACATTGGTTTTCAAATAGTTTGGTTTGGATTGGAAAAGAGTAGGAAAGTTCATGCTTGAGTGTTAAAGAGAGTTTGTTTTTGACTATGGCCTATGCTTTGTCATGCCATGCTCGATATTGTTTTGGCTTTATGCTCAGTATTCTTTGTAGTAGAATGACTTGTTATAAACAATTGAGATTTCTTAATGTGCCTTGGAAGGATCATACGTTGTTTTAGCATATTAAAGCATAGTATTGTGGTATTCTCCTTTGATGCTTTATTTGGGTTGACTTGGCACATGCTCACACCATGTTATGACTATCCCAAGTCACCATAAGCCTTTATGATCCTTTAGTTTTCAACATGTAGGATCACTTTATGCTTTGATCAATGATGTTTTGTCGCTCTGCATGATTATGGCCATTATTGCTCTCTTAGTTTGTCGCTCCCAGTCTTTTGCTAGCCCCCACAACCAAGTATGAGTTCTACTCATGCATCCAACTCCTTAAACCAAGTTATTCCAAAGAGTCCACCATACCTACCTACTAGCATATGCTATTCCAAGCATATTCATGTTTTTATCTACCTTCCAAATTAAACTTGTTATGAGAAAACTAGTGATTAAATCTCTCACGAACTTGATGGCACACTTTACTTTTCTTGCCCTTAACAAACTTGAACCATTGTTTCGTCCATGTTGTATATGCTTGCACTTATTTGTTGGGGATTAGCAGAACCATGCTGTCATGGGGAATGCTTTCAACATTGCACTTGTACTTTGTACCTAGTTGATATCATGCTCTTTTGTCTATGGATGTCGTCGGTGTGAAATGAAACGGGAGCTTGTAAGTCCATGGAGTTATGTATATGTGTTTGAGAAATGCATGGGCCGCTGGTCTAATCCATGCTGACATGGTGGAAACCTGCAGCGTAACCATAATGAGCTGTCTATGAAGCATTCTTCTTATAAAAAAAGAGTCAGATATTGAGAAAAAAAGAGAAAAATAAAAAAAAGAGATTATGAAAAGAGGAAAGAGATAAAAAAGCACCATATTCCCATGGTAAATAAGAAGATTGCTGAGATGCTCGTTGTCTGCTTGCCTTGTCATTTTGATATGGGGATTCTTCCGTATCATCGGGCAAGGGGTACCCCGTTGGCGGTTCTCTATGATACACATGTACTTACGATGACAAGAACTTACCGGTGACTAAACTTGAGTAGCATGAGGAGAGACCCTCGTATTCAAGGGACATGAGATTTCCAAATTATACTTCGTCAAGCATATACACCATAGTTTGTTCACTTTAACCTTAATCACTTCAAGATGCTTATGATAGGGGAAATGAGAGATGAAAGCTATTAAGTACCATAATTTTTGGAAGCTCTTTATGAAACTTGAATCCCTACTTCCTTCTATGAAGGCCTTTCTTCCACTTATATATTGAGTCTCCACCTTCTACCTTTAGGCACCTACTTTGAGAGCATAGTGGCCATTCTTAGTTCTATGTTCATTGTCCCAAGACTTGTTGATTGATGCATAGCTTTGATATTGCTTGTTTTAAACTATTTGTATCTAGTCACTCTTATAAACTTTGAAGGTGTCCTATTCATTTATGTTTGCTAATCTCTGAGGGACAAGCTGAATACCACTATGTTATGTTTTCTTTATGTGAAACAAACAAACGTCTTGCAACGCATTGTTATTCATGAATCTTTTGTTTGTGCCTTTTCATGTTGCAACATAGTTTCTTTGTCTTATTGCTAGAACTTTGTATTTCATGCTATGTTGAAGTACTATCATCATAGCTTTGAATGTTTTACAAATACTTTGATCAACTTTATGATGGTGCATGTCACCTGAAAAATTATTCTTTCTTTTTATCACTTACCTACTCGAGGACGAGCAGGAGTTAAGCTTGGGGATGTTGATACATTGCAAATGTATCTATAATTTTTGATGTTCCATGCTTCGTTTTATCTACTTTCTTATGTTTTGTCCACACTTTGGAGTACTTTTCATATGATTTCTTGGACTAACCTATTAACAAGAGCCACAGTGTCAGCTGCCTGTTTTTTTGCTGTTTTTGGTTCCAGGAAAGTCAGAAAATGAATATTCTCAGAATTGGACGGGACAAAAGCCAAAGTCATTATTTTACCGATGGACACCTGGAGCCAGGATACGATACGGAGAGGGGATAGGGCCCGGCCACACCACCTGGCCGCGCGGCCAGGCCTGGCCCGCTCCAGGAGGTGGTCTGGCCGCCCCAGGCACCCCCTCGTCCTCTCCTTCCACCTATATATTGCCTCTGATACGGAAACCCTAAGTACCCAATAAAAAATCCACGAAAGAGTCTGTAGAAGCCATCATCTCCATCCCTAGATCAGGAGGGATCTGAAGCTCTTCCCGGCACCCTGCCGGAGAGGGGAATTCACCCTGGAGGCCTTCTTCATCACCATGCAAGCCTCCAGTGTGATGCGTGAGTAGTTCATCTCTGGACTACAGGTCCATGTAGTAGCTAGATGGCTCGTTCTCCTCCTTTGTCCTTTCATGTTTAGATCTTGTGAGCTCCGTTCATGATCAAGATCATCTATTTGTAATTTTGCATGTTGTGTTTGCGGGGATTCGATGGATATTGAGATGCTATTTTAGATTGATTATTGATTCTATCATGTCTTTTTTATTTGTGATCTTGCATTCTTTCCGTTGTTAGTAGCTATCTTGGCCAAGTAGATGCTAGCAACTCCAAGAGTTAGTATTTATGCTCGATAGTGGGTTCATGCCTCTGGTAATCTGGGGAAGTGACAGAAATCTCTAAGGTACTAGATGTGATGTTGCTACTAGGGAGAAAACAACAATCCTTTGTTCATAGAACAATCGTATTGTTTACTTTACACGCAATTCGTAATGCAATTATCCGTTGCTTGCAACTTAATACTGGAGGGGGTTCGGATGATAAACTGAAGGTGGATTATTAGCCATAGATGTAGTTGGATGTGGTCTATGTATAATGTTGTAATGCCCAATCAAATCTCAAAGGAGTCAAATTGAGTAGTATATGCTTTTATGCTTTCTCGATGTTTGTCAATTGCCCCGCTGTAATTTGTTCACCCAACATGTTATCTATCTTAAGGAGAGCCACCTCTAGTGAACTATGGACCCCGGTACTTTGTTTTACTATCAATCAATTGTTTACTGCTTTGTGTTTACTTTCTGCAAACTATTACTTTCTTCCATTCGATACGTTTAACCCTTTGTTTTCAGAAAAACCGATGAGATTGACAACCTCATCGCAAGTTGGGGATAGAGTTTTATGGTTGTGTTGTGCAGGTCTCCACATTGCTGCTGGCACCGGTAGTTCGCCCTGCCAACGTCCATCTAGATACACCTTTGGGGTGTTTCCTTGATCCTACTGGATTGATAACCTTGGTTTCATAACTGAGGGAAAACTTACTGCTGTGCTCATCATACCTTCCTCTTGGGGTTCCCCAACGAGGTCGATATATTTTGGGCCATCAAGGAGCTTGGACAATCTGGCATAGCCATATCCTGAGCTGCCCCACCAACCCTCGCTCCGACATTTCCCTCCTTATGACGAGCGGGGCTCTGGTCAGGCGCAGTTGTGGAGCCCTCTTGGATAGGGCTGAGCGGGCGAGCATCATCGTCGCGAGGGGCGGGGGGGAGGGACTGCTCCGGATTGGAGAGGCAATGCCGGAGCCGCTCTAGGGAATGACCCTAGGAGCTCTAGAAAATAAAAAGCACCAAGTCAAGAAGAGAAAGGTGAGATAGATAAGAATAAAAGGTGAAGACAGAGGAAAAAACCCAAGAGCAAACGCAAAGAGACTTACTCATCCGAGGTTGGAGGTTCCCGAGGTTTGGGCGCCCTCCGGACCGTGCTCTTGGCCGCCGGCTTGGTCGAGGCTTTAACCCTGGATTTCTTCTGCCTCTTCTTGGGCGGCGGCGCCTCCGAAGCTGTGGCCGAGGTTGCCGCGCACTTTTGGGAGGGAGCAGGGACCAGACCACCCGCAGCGAGGGGGGAACCTCGTGGACCTGACCGGCCGGGTTAGCTGGAGATTCGAACATAACCAGATATGTGTAAGAGATGGGAACCGGGTCAAGTACCTCCAGAACCTCAACGTCCGAGTCATCATCATCCGACCAATCCCATAAATAAGAGGCCTTACCAGAGCTGCGTTTGACGATGTCCGGAGTGGGCAGGAAGGTCTCCGGATCAGGCTCCACCTCGTCCTCCTTGGCGCGGTCCGGCACCCACTTGCTTGCCCGCTCCTGGCCATCTTCTAGTGGCTGCTGGAGAAATCACTGAGAATGAAACAGTAGAGGTTAAGTTAAGAAAATTGTCCGGCATATCGAGAAGACCCGGAAAAGCTATAAGCAAGAAATTTACCTCCGGAGGAGGATTGTCCTGGGTGAAGGGCGCAAGCCCCCATTCCCAAGCCTCGGAGAATTCCTTCTCCATGTTGAAAATGGCCTTAACCCGGTGGTATACCGCTGAGTTATTAAGCTCAAAGGAGGAAGTCCAGTGGGGGTCGAGGGGGTTGCTCAAGTAGCAGATCTTGTGGGCGCGTTTCTGCAGGGGGAAGACCCGGCAACGAATGAACTTGATCATGATATCCTCCCCGTAGCTTCTCCTTGAGCAGCTCCTTGATCCGGCAGTTGACCTGGTTAACCAGAGCCGTGGGGCGCTTGGAGATCTTCTCCCACAGAGAAGTGTCCGGGGGTCCAAGCTTGAAGGGGAGCAGCCGGATCAGATCTTCGTCCGTAGTGTTCCGGACATAGAAGAAGGTCCGGGCCCAGCCTTTGCAAGACTCGAGCCCGGTAACCCGGGGGAATGCAGAACCCTTGCAGGGAGAGATGGATGCCCCACCGCATTGGGTCATATGCTTCTCTGCCGGAGTAAGCTCCTTAGCCGGAACAACATTCTTCCATAGACCAAAGAACTTAATCCACATCTCCTTGGAGGGCCAGAGGCCGACATACCCCTCTATGCTGCAGGCGAAAGAGGAGAGAGAGGTGATGGCGTTGGCTGGAAGATGGTGTGGTTGCAGTTGGTATGTGGAAATGAAATCAAAAAAGAAATCAGAAACGGGAAGGTCGAAGCCGTGCTGAAAATGGGAAAGGAAAACTACGTACTCCCCTAGGTTGGGAGAGGGAGAAATCTCGTCGGTGGCGAGGCGACAAGCGACACTAGTGGGGATGCGGCGCGTGGCATGGAGCCAATCCAGATTGTCCTCGCAGACGAACGTGCCATCCCAACAGCCGCGCTCGCGGCCCTATTCTTCCTCCTCCTGTTGAGCGACCACGACAGCTTCTTCCTCTGTCATGGCGAAGTCAAGGTCCTGGAGCACAAAATCAGAGTAGAAGTAACCGGTGGTGGGGAGCCTGGAAGTGCAGGGCCCCGTGGTGAAGATCTTGGCTGGAAGCTGCGACGTGGGTGCGAGGGGCTGCTAAGCACGGTCGCGACGGCGTAGCAACGGCAAAGAAGCAGCGGTGGTGGTGGAGTTACAGTGAGAGATAAAGGAGGCAGGGGAAGGCGCGGTATGTGGGGAACTTCCCCAAGGATTACCCCTAGCCCCCTACTTAACCGTACGTGAGGGCGCGTAGTGGGACCCTTTGCGGTTTCCATGCCACACGCAACATGCGTGTACGCGACCGGGTCAGCCAATTAGAGCATGGCCACATCAAGGGCCACAGGGAGCAGAAGATCCCATGACGCGACATGGTGTTACAGTTAACGAGGCGCTGCAGTGAAGGGACGCACGCAACAGTTATTCCTGACATTGCAACAGTAACTGGCGCATTAAATGCGCATGGCCCTTAAAATGAGGCAAAATGATGATTACCCTCCACGTAGGACGTGGGGAAGCGTACGAGAGAAGGAAAGGTAACCTGGATAAGCGAGCAAAAGACTGGGCCAACGAGAAATAACTCGCAATGAGCCAAGGGATCGCAAGAGGAAAAACTCCGGGTTATGGGGTAACTCGGCCAAAAAGGCAAGGATCCGGATATGGGAACCTGTTGTGGCCTTAACAACTAAAGTTGCTAAGACCGCACCAGCTTCGGGGACTAATGTTGGGGGGATACCCCCGGGTAGGGTAACGCTGGGGTATAAAGGCCGAGTTAGCCGAGGTACAGCACGATCAAAGCAAGTGTTGACCGGGTCACCTCAAGGCAGGCCGAACCACGGATTGACCCGGCCCATGGAGCGTCTCCCTAGCCTTAGCCCAGCCGGCATAAAATATATGCCGGCCATGTTTGTCTGTCTATTATGCAGCTACCCTCGTAGCCGGGTTAGCCACGTGCAAGCCGGACTATCATATGGCTTCCAAGAGAAGGAAGGAATCTCCCGCTAGTCAAAAGGTGGTTTTGTTAGCTGTAGCGTGAGCAAAGCAAAGTAGAGAGGAGGACCAGCGGGTCAGGGGCGACCAAGATGACACGGGCAATGTCGGCTGACATAGCCCGTGTCTGGTGACGCTTAAAGGCTAGGATTACGTTGTGGGTTACGTCCAAAGCCCGGACGAGCCGTTTAAGGGAATAAAGAAGCATCTAGCTTTAACCAAGGGGCATATTCGGAGAATATGCTGCCACGTGTGCCCTAACTTTGTAACCCAGGATCCCCTATATAAGGAGCACCGGGGCCTCCATAGAGGGGGATTGATCATTTTCTCTGTCTAAGTTAGAACTCTAGGGCTAGGGTGTGGGGAGTAAGAGACTTAGTCTCCTTCTCACGAACAGCTAGTGGAGCACTTGTATCCACCATTGATAGAGAAAATACAAGAACATCTGTGTGTGTCATCACCATGTTTTCCCTCCATGGATCCCCTAGCACTCATTGGCCCCATCTTTATCCTATCCATGGCATCTTTTGTGCCACCACCACGACACTTCGATTCCCCAAAGACCAACGACTTTGGATGGTTGGATGAAGAGATCATGGAGTTTTCGTGGCTCTAATGGTGTTGCTTTTCATTTTTTGGAATGAGCAGCTTGAGGTATAAGATGAGGTCCTCTATTTATAGCCTCCTCAAGTGCTGACCGCTTTCTGCCCATTGGAGACCTTCCACACCGGAGACTCTGGTCTGGCAGACCGGAGACTCCAGTCTACACTGGAAACTCCAGCCCATCTACGGTCCATCTCTAGACCACCATTCTGAATGACCTAGGACATGCCTTGTCGCACACTCCAGAGACTTTCCCAGGAACTTCGGTCTAGGGACGCCGGAGACTTCGGTGTTTTCACACCGGAAACTCTGGTCTGAGAAACCACATCGGAGAATCCGGCCAACATCCGGTCTATCTCTAGACCCCCCTCACAGAATGACCTAGGGCAGATTCTTGAGTCCACACCGGGGACTTTCGGGGAAACTCTGGACCACACCGGAGACTCCGGTGTCAGCACATGGGAGACTCCAGTCTGGATTCTTCAGGAATCAACATATTTAGCCAAGGAATTTCCCACAATGTTATGGCCTTTTCACTTTTCAATAGATTGACCTGTAGACAATAACACCCAGTAGAAAGATCCTTAAGTTGTTAACGAACACCAAAATAGGTTAGGACAATAAATGTCCTTTCACATTGGCACTCCTCCACGCATGACGCCATCTCTTCCCCCTCGGGCGAAGAGGTTTTCCCTGAAGATACCAAGGGCATGACCCGACGAAGATGGGCAGGGCCTCATGGGCTGCATTGGTGGCGTAACGTAAGTAGACGGCACACGCCATGCTCCATAGCTATTGCCAGGTGCAGCCTCATAATAGGTTGATGCCTCTACAAGGTACATAGAAAGGAAAATGTTCGACATGAGGATCTGCCAAAGGATGTTCATTACAGTCACACTTGCAAGGAAAAAGGCTAACAAACACTGTGATGTCATGCCTACACTGGTAAAGGATCTACGGCCCTATCAACACTACGGCGATCCTAGCAGAGGCCGCACTCCTACCTACCTGAGGTGGCGTGGATAGTCGACACGGAACATCAAGGGATCGAACATCGACATGGAGAAACCTTCGCTGGTGTAGCAGAACCGCAACACCAAGCCGCGCTAGATACGGTGCTCCATGAGGAAGCGGTTCTAACCGTCAGTGAGATACATCTCGCCTGGCGCAAGGATATCGACGCTCACCTCCCACCTCTCATGACCATCGGAGTGGCACAGCAGCACCTCCTGGGTGACCTCGTCCGTGATCCCTGAGAGCAAAGAGCGGGGGAAGCCTCACCCTCGCGAACAAATCCAGGCCCCCGAGAAGGACGACAAAGTCTATGACCCGAACGGGCTCGGGGCCATCCTCAATTTTGATCATGACTAGAAGAGCAGGCGGAGAAGGAAGCATCACGAGCTCTGGGACGCTATAGAGCCCTCCGCTGCGCCCACGGGTCGCCCCGGCCACTGCCGCGAGGGTAACCTTGGCACTTCCTGGCCGACACCTCCCCTTCATCCACCGTGAACATTCTCGAAGAGGAGGCGGCACTCAGGTGCCGCCACGGCCACCACGCCTTCCGCGACCACTCCCGCACGGCCGCCCCCGGCCACGCTTCATCGGCAGAGTCCCCTCTGCGTCCACCATCATAGACTTGCCCTTCTAACTGGCTTAGAAGTTCTTAGGATCCATGGGGAGAAATAGGGTTTTGGCGTAGGGGAACAAGAAAGAAGGGTTGGAGGAGAAGAAGAAGTGGCATCAAGGGGAAGGCAGCACGCCCGTGCCCTGATTTAATAAGAGGAGGAGTCGCGTCACTACACTGGGCGCGTGGCATTAACCGTAGACTTCCCCCAAGCACCATCATATCGTGGGAACAACTCCCAAGGTAGAGCGTCCCCTACCGCTACCGACGATGGGAGATCGTTGGCCGTTTCATGTGCACAGTCAGGATCAGCACGAGACCAGACCCGTGTTGACTAGGAGGGCGTTTTGGCCCGATGACTGTTCTAGGCCCTTGCCCCTCTATGCCCACCAAGGGCATGCTGCGGGGTAGCCCCTTCAGAGCTTCAAACCTTAACTCTGTGAAACCCATCTTTAGGAGGTTGTCACGCCCATGAGGGGAGGCCTCGCAAGGCCCTTCAGCTCATGTCTGGGCCTCGTATACCCTAGTACGTGCTTCAGGGGCATGTCCGTAATCATGCAACAAAGCTGCCAAGGACGATGCAACCCGACAAGTATTCCCCACCCCAACTGGACTGTGGAACCCCTAGACCGCCTCTATAAAGGGGAGTCAGTCCCGGACAACCGTATGTTTCACACCCCACATCTTTCCATGCCCCGAGGACCCCCTCATGGCGTACTTGTATTCAATATGACGACAACACCCCCTCGTGAACGAGAGGACTGCATCATCGAGGAGATTGTAGTGGTGGGCCGGTAGAACTGTGCGACCCTTGCTAGCGGCAAGGAGGTGTAGGGCAATGGCTGCCATGCCTTCACCAGGGAACTCTGACGCGTGGTGTGGCCGCAGAAGTTTCGCCCGGAGATATTGTCGCGCTATGACGGGACCACAAACCCATGTAAGTTCCTATATCTCTACACCACGGGCATCGAGGCAGCCGAGGGCGACGACCGCGTCATGGCGAACTGGTTCCCCCTGAGTCTAAAGGACATGGCGTGAACTTGGCTGATAAACCTCCTAGAGGAATCCATCATCTCGTGGTTGGCCCTCTACTCGCTCTTCATTGCCAACTTAAAGGGATGTACGAGCACCCGCTCGCCAACTACGGCCTTTGCCAGGTGCGCCAGCAGCCTGGCGAGACCCTCTTCAAGTTCCTGCAAAGGTTTAGCTAGGTTCGTAACAAGATTCCCAAGATCTCGGACTCCAACATCCGGATGAGGGAAAAGATCGGCATCCATGGTTAGAACCTCACCACGGCTGCCGACCTTTTTGTCATGGCGAAGAAGGGCGCCAAGGACGAGGTTGGTCAAATGTCCGGCCTTGTCGAGGAGGAGACCTTGTCCAAATCCCCAAGCGCTTCAAAGAGCAAGATCAAGGACCCCAAGTGGAAGCCCGTCGCCGTCCTTGCCGCTGAACCCTAACGGAAGTCCTCGCGAGGGCCACAAGGAAGGGGAGCATGAAGACCGCTCGTATTGCGTCTTCCACAAGAAGCATGGGCATCCCACCGATGACTGTTACGAGCTCAAAAGGCTTCACGATCAGCGCGGCAGTCAGAGGAAGGGGAGGCAAGGCAGCGAGCGTGACAACTGGCACGACGACAACCAAGGAGGGGGGGCACTGGAACAACAACCGCGGAGCCCAAGGCGCCCAACACGCGGGTCACCAAGCCAAGCCATGCAGCAGGATCACCATGCTCAAGAAAAGCGCCAGGCCGAGGAGAACACTAGGGGCTACCAGGAGCCAAAGGGTGGGATAGCCTGCATGCACGGCGGCTCCTAGGCCCTGGCGTCCAACAAGCACTTCAAGCAGCTCACCGACGAAGTTTTTGCCACTCGGCCAGGCACCCCGTACCCGAGGCTCAAGTGGTCGAAGTGCGCCATCACCTTCGACACCGGGTACCACCCCGTCTCCACCAAGGCTGTGGGAACTCTACCCATGATCTACACTCCCACCATAAACAACTTCGCAGTCGCCAACACACTCATCAACGAGTGCAGGTCTGAGCGTAATCTCCACAGAAACATTCGCCAAGATGCAGGTGCAGTATGACCGGCTGATGCCAACCATGCCATTCTCCGGGGTCACCAACGACACCACCATACCCATTGGGCAGGTGCACCTCTCCATCACGTTCGGGTCTCGCGACAACTACCACATCGAGCTCATCGACTTTGATGTGGCGCACATTGGTATCCCCTACAACATCATCTCGGGCTACCCCGCTCTAGCCAAGTTCAAGGCAGCCACCCACCACGCGTCGGGCATGCCAGGAGGCAATGGCGAGGTTATCACTGACCACTATGACAAAAGGAAAGCTCTGCGCTCCCTCGAGCATGTCTACAAAACCCCGGCCACCGCCCACTCATAGGATGTGGATGCCCTTGAATACATCGGGGGCACCGTGAGGAAGAAGCAGATGATGGCCCAGGAGAGCACCATGGCAACAAGGGTGGCCACCGCCTTGTACCCTTCTAGTGAGGGTCTCGTAGCGGCCACCACTCGCAGCCACGGGAAGTCCTCGGGGCAGCCCCAGCCCACCCTCTCCAACACGGGAGAGCCTCACGAGGGTGGCGCTGACGCGGGGGGCCCTGACTGCACCCAGCATGCATACAACGTCAACCGTCTCCTCGAGACCGCTTGAAGGACACTGGCCCAGGTACAGAGCCAGGCGTCAGGAAGGCTGCCAAGCCCCTCCGAACAACGCATCTAGCTACCTGAATTTTTGAAGGTGACACCCAAAACTCTCATCCTCTGCAACCTTATTTCTCGTAAGACCTCGTGCAGATCATGGCGGCACTTTAATAAGCTTGGACCTCTCTGGCTTTTTTGGATTTTGCGCCTGGCGCCAATTCTGCCATTTGCCTCTGTTTTGGGAAAATGTTTTCAAAAGTTCTGCATGGCTGAAGTTCCCCTACATGTGCCACACGAGTGGGGGGATAAGCATGGTATCCATCACCAGGCCACTTCCCGTCAATCCCAGAGCCTAAAGTGTAAAGATTTGAACTTATGGACTAGCTCCATCGATAAGTCACCTCACCCACGATTCCTAGTGCTTGATACCCTCATGCAACACATGTATGGAATCTCAGTAGTACACATTTTCCCTATGGTCTTCTCCTTGAGAGGCTTACGAGGCTGCTCATGAGGGTACCCCCCTCCAACAGCCAAAATTTCATGCTAGACGTACGGTCTCCTCCTCGAGGGACCAACAATATATGCATTTGCCCTACAGTCTTCTCCTTGAGAGGCTTACGGGGCGTCTCGTGAGGGTACCTCCCTCCAGCAGCCACTCCCAATCAACCCTAGGGCCTAAAGTGTCGAGCTCTAAACTTACGGACTAGCTCCAGCGATAAGTCACCTCACCCACAGTTCCTGGTGCTTGATACCCTCGCATAGCACATGTGTGGCATCTCAATGGTGCACATTTTCCCTACGGTCTTCTCCTCCAGAGACTTACGTGGCGGCTCATGAGGGAACTCCTCTCCAGCGGCAAAATTTCAGGCTAGACCTAAGGTCTCCTCGTCAAGGGGCCAACAAGATAAGACTTTGCCCTATGGTCTTCTCCTCGAGAGACTTACGGGGCGTCTCGTGAGGGAACTCCCCTCTAGTAGCCAAATTTCAGGAAATACCTACGGTCTCTTCCTCGAAGGTCCAACAAGATAAGCCTTTGCTCTAGGATCTTCTTCTCAAGAGGCTTACAAGGCAGCTCGTGAGGGTACTCCCCTACAATGGCTAAAATTTATACTAGACCTACGGTCTCCTCCTCGAGGGGCCAACAGGATAAGCCTTTGCTCTACGGTCTTCTCCTCGAGAGGCTTATGGGGCGGCTCGTGAGGGAACCCCCTATAGGGCCTAAATTCTAGCTACACGAGCACCCCCTTCTTTTTGTGGAGCCCATGTGGCCAGCGCTAGCCACGCGTTCCCCTCTTCGAGAAACGCTTGGCAAGCCCACTCCCTGCTGAGTGAGCAAGGATTCTCACGTGGACCACAATTGCACGTACCAGAGGACCCGCTGGGGAAAAGACTCGTAAGGGTAACACCTCTCGATGGCCGAGGCCAGAGCACACGCGTCGACCCTCCTCCAAATTCCAGAGCGAGCGAGGTGACTTGCCCTTCCAGACGACTTTGCCATAGGGGCTGGTGGAGTTCCTCTTCAGGCAAGCTCGCAGGGGGCTATCTGTGCTCGGCTCCGACGCACTAGCGATGCTGGACCTTTTATGAGCCTCCTCAGGCCAGGGATCACCCATGCAAAAGTGAATGAGCCCCGTTGTAGCACCCCGCTAAAACCACTACTAGAAAATCGCCTGTTGTTTTTATTTTGTGCATCATCATGACCACATGCTTATGTCATCATGCCACATTGCATTTGAGCATCGTCATGTCATCATGCATTTGTTTGCCTAAAACTATTTTCTAAAAGCCCTAGTTTGTTTTATAAAATAATCCTCTCTCTTTTATTCAAAGTCAAAACTCCGGGTCTACTGGATAATTTGTTTGTCTAAAAACTAATTACAAAGTCCTTTAAATAATAAATAAAAGTTATATTATTTTTGGGAGGCATCCAACAAGGCCCAACAGCCTAGCCGGCCACCTCCAAACCCTAGCCTAAAACAGTCCCACCCAAACCCTAACCCTAGCTCTACCTAGCCCCAGCCACCGCCGCCAGCCTCGCATATGCACGTGCGCCACACCGACCGAACCCAGTCCTGGTTCGACGCGCTCGCCACCCCATCCATCAACCGACCCAGTGGGTCACGCAACATGCACAGGGAGACGCACGCTCCTATCCCCGATCGCACTCAGCGGCCCACATCCTCATCCCGCGATCGCCATCCCGATGCGACCCCGTCCTCTCTCCCTCACGATCCTATCTCCCCCGCCGCGAGCAGCTCGACCTCACCCCTCCCTCATCCGCCTGCCGCCTGCCGCTGCTGCAGCGACCTGGCGTCTCCTCCCCGAGCCAGTGCAGCCCACCGCCGGAGGTCCTGCGGTCAACGAGTTGGCCGTGACACCCGTGTCCCTGGCCGCCTCGCCCTCTGTCCAGGCCTCCTCTCTGCCTCGCCGTCAGGATATGACCCACTTTGTTGCCGCCGCCAGCGGCCGAGCCGCCTGCTGCCCCCCACGTCTGCCGCCCCGATGCAGAGCCCTGGCCACCGTCCTCGTCCTGGTGGCCCCCTCCTCCACGCCTCCCTCTTCCTTGGTCACCGCCTTGCAGAGCACCTCTGCCACCCCTGGGCTTCCAAGACCGCGAGCGCCCCACGGTCCTCGCCGTCCTCCGTCCTCCCTGCCTCGGCGACGCCACATCGTCTTCCCGTTGCCTGCACGCGGTCCTCCGTCCTCGATGCTAAGCATCGTGCCGCTGCTCGGCCGCTCCCCAAGCCTCCCTTCCTCAATTCTGGGCGTCCCCGAGCCACCTCCGCTCGCGCTTCCCTCGTTGCCGCACATGTGTCCCCGCTCCGTCATGCCTATCGGTTTGTTCCTGCTCGTCGGCCTCTATACCTTTGTCCCTCGTCACGGCTACTGTAGAGCCCTTCCATGAACTATTTCTATGTGCGTGTACACTGCAGGTTCTCGCCAGTTCACTGAAGTAGACCCTAAGATGGTACCAGACCCTGGACTGCTGCTCGATATCAAAGACATGAAATTGTTGTGTGATGCACTGATGTTACGGTGAGGATGGTGTGTGGTGATGTTAATGATGCGGCTGTTCCATCACCGCGGAGCTATGCCATCTACATCCGAGGATCCGTGTATCCGTGCCCCATCAAGATCTCCGCAAATACAATGCCAACAAGATCATCTTCCAAAGACCGACCTGGCTAGACCCGAACCCAAGATCTCCATCTTGGCACGCCAAGGCCTCCTTCATAGACCCGAAGATGTCGAGACCCGAGTCCGACACCGACAATTGGAGTTGAACCCCCAAGTTCTCCTTCACAGATGGCAAGTTCGACGACACAGACCTGAAGACCGATCTCGTCGAGACCGAACCCGAACCACATCGAACCAAGATCACCGAACACCAATGTGTGATTCCGATCCGAGCCCCCTATTTTTATAAATTGCCATCTATATATCTGGTTGCATTAAATCAGTCATGTCACATACATTCTTTGGGGGTTGTGTGTTACTTTGTCAATTCACTTCATAATTAAATATGGGGACCATATGCGGGCTTTTCTAGTCTTGTATTGGCTCCATTTAAATTTCTGTAGCGAACCGATGCCATGTTTTGCCATGTTAATACAACATTTAAATTGCGGGGTATCTAAACAACTTGAACCTTCTAATTAATTGTCGGGACCCCGGTTCCGCTTAATATTGCCTAATTGCATCGCACCTTTGCCATGTCATACATCATACATGCATCATGCTCGATCTTCTGTCGTAGTATTAAATAGTGCATTCGGTGTTTCTTTTAGTGCTTTGGTTCTTTGCGGATTAGGCCGTTGAGTTGATGCGAGTATCAACAAGTTCTTCGGATATCAACCGTCGGCTATGTTTCCTAGGCGAGCAATCTCCCCCTTTCTACCTATTTTGCATTATAGTCTTTACTTCCTCCCGTTGATCTATTGCTATCCGTATTGCGATGCTTTAGTTTCCGTGCACCATTTATAATCCTTGCAGCCTCTATATTGCCTTGGACACATCCTATTGCCTATTGTTTGATATATAGCTGGCCTTGCGAGTCGTAGTTTCTTGCTCAGGTGCTACTTCGTGTCGTTGATGGAAGGTTGGCACATGCTTAATGGTGGAGATGATCATGACTTTAATTACAACTTGATATTAGAATGCTGGGAATAGATATAACTAATGTAGAGGCACCGGTGTGCAATAGTTAATATTTGGATCTTCCACGCTCACTTGTGTCCCGTAGGCCCCGAGTACTTGATACCTGTTCCTTGACTATTCGCAATATCCACATACGGGAGACTCTATGAATCCCCCTTTGCCTGAGCTTGATTCACACTTTATTTCTTGGGGCCACAAACTAGTTTGGGGCTTTATTACTATCCTGTACTTATGCCATGCTTTACTGCTTTATTTACGATTGTGCGTGGAGCACCTGTACTGCTTTGGATCGCGGCACGATTTCACGGTATCGACAAGCCCAGTCACACTTTCGGGTTCCCAGTCATTTATAGCCGTTCTCGCAAACCCTGGGTCCGTCTCGGAGCCGGCCAACTTTGTTGCGGGTAGCTTATTGGGGTGGCCCCCTGAAATGATTTATGAATCCTGTGAATGCTTTGTTGTGAGGCCTCGTTGCGTTTTATTTGGTTCTTTCGGAGGTTGATCGTGTGTGTGTGTTGCTATTTGTGCACCCCTGTAGGGTAAAACTTTCTGAAAGACGTGTCCGCGGTTATGGACGACTTGGAGCATAGTATCTCGATCATAGACAACTATAACTGAAGTAGTGCTATAAATTTGACTTTGACATGTCTAGTAATCAGTTTTACTACAACGGAATGAGTAAATAAAAGTGCCAACAACTACTGGATTTGGAATGTATTATGCTAATTGTATCCGACTAGTAAGTGCTATAACTATAATGGAATGAATAAAACTGCCAACTGTGTGAGTTCCTCGGGTTGACTTCCTCGTGTGGTCTCGAGGGGGAAATACCAGGATGTGTATGTTTTGGTGTTACTATCAGGTTGGATCCGAATAGGTCTTTCTTATCCCTCTCTAATAGCCGTCAGTTGAATCGAGTCTCTATAGATTGTTGAGTGCATGCTGCGCTGCCGCTTCAGTCCACCATACCTATGTAGGCGAGAGCCACCGAATTCTAGCCTCGCCGTGTACTGGCCTTAGTACTGACCGCTCCTTTTTTTCCTCTGCCCTTTGTCGGCACCCCTTTTGTTTTAGCCGGTATGAGATCGACGTCATTAGTAGAGTTACCCTTCCGGCTTGGCCTGGGCAGGGTTATGGATGCCATTGGTTACTCTTCAGGGCTCTTAGCCCAATTTGCTTCTTATCCATACTCGGATGTTGTATCGTTTTCAAGGTGAATTGGATCTTTGTACTGTATATCTGTATTCTTGACTCAATGAGTCGTTGTTGTATATATATGTGTTGTGGGTTCCATCGTGAACTATTGTGTAATGGTATTACTTCATTTTCCACCCGCACGCAAGTGCCTGGTGGGCGTCCTTGAATCATTTCTATGCGGGTTTGGCGGGAAGCACTGAAATCTGCACAGGGCCGATTCAAGGGTGTTACACCCATGTCCTCCCACACTAAGAGCTCGCGAGTACGGAACCGAAGGGTCACCACTCGGAGGACCCCACCAGCGCGGTACCTACAGATTTCCTCCCGAGGGAGTCTACTGAACAAGCGCAGGCCCTAAAGGCCTATCCACGAAAGAACCTATAGGGCGGGGAACGCAAGGCCTATGGCTGCCCCTTCCTGAGACACGGGGAGAGGGGTGAGCCCAGCGTAGGGAACACGAGATATCGGGTGAGGAAGGCTGCCCCGGCAAGCGCCCCATGACTGCTGTAACTCCCACGCAACGGGGTCTAGAACCACCGGCACTCCTCCGCGTGTGATGCCATCTCTTCCCCTCGGGTGGAGAGGTTTTCCGTGAAGCTACCAAGGGCATGAACCGACGAAGACGAGCAGGTCCTAATAGGCTGCATTCGTGGCGTAACGCAAATGGACGACACTACACTCCCTAGCTATCGCCATGTGCGGCCTCATAATAGGTTGATGCCTCCACAAGGTACATAGAAAGGAAAACAGTCGACATGAGCATCCGTGAAAGGATGTTCATTACAGTCACACTTGTAAGGAAAAAGGCTAACTAACACTATGACATCATGCCTACACTGGTAAAGGATCTGTGGCCCTGTCGACACTACGGTGATCCTAGCAGAGGCCCTACTTCGACCTACCTGAGGTGGTGTGGATAGTTGACGCGGCACATCAAGGGATCGAACATCGGCACGGAGAAACCTCCGCTGGTGTAGTGGAACCGCAACACTGAGCCGTGCTGGATATGGTGCTCGGTGAGGAAGGGATTCCAACCATCAGTGAGATACATCTTGCCTGGCGTGAGGATCTTGACGCTCACCTACCACCTCTCATGACCACCGGAGTGGCGCAGCAGCACCTCCTGGGTGAGGTCATCTGGGATCCCCAAGAGCGAAGCGCGGGTGAAGCCTCATCCTTGCCAACATATCTAGGCACCCGAGAAGGACGAGGAAGTCTATGACCAAAATGGGCTCGGGGTCATCCTCGATTTTGATCACGACTAGAAGAGGAGGCAGAGAAGGAAGCAACATGGGCTCCAGGACACCGCTGGGCCCTCCGCCGTGCCCCCGTGTTGCCCCTGGCCGCTAACGCGAAGGCGACCTTGGTAGTGCCTGGCCACCACCTCCCCTTCATCCGCCATGACCGCTCCCAAAGTGGAGGCGGCGCTCGGGGTGCCGCCACAACCACCGCGCCTTCCGTGGCCACTCTCGCACGGCCGCCCCCTGTCGCGCTTCACCGGCATAGTCCCCTCTGTGTCCACCATCGCGGACTTGCCCTTCTCACTGGCTTAGAAGTTCTTACGAGCCATGGGAAGAAACAGGGTTTTGGTGCTAGGGAACAAGAAAGAAGGGTTGGAGGAGCAGAAGAAGTGGCATCAAGGGGAAGGCAGCGCGCCTGTGCACCGATTTAACAAGACGAGGAGTCGCGTCACTACACCAAGCGTGTGGCATTAACCACATGCTTCCCCCAAGTGCCATCACATTGTGGGAACAACTCCCAAGACAGAGCGGACATTAGCGCAACCGACGACTGGAGATTCCTGGCCGTTTCGTGTGCATGGTTAGGATGAGCACGGGACCAGACCCATGTTGAGTAGGAGGGAGTTGTGGCCCAACGACCGTTCTAGGCCCTTGCCCCTTCGCGCCCACCAAGGGAACGCTCAGGGGTAGCCCCTCTGGAGCCTCAAACCTCAACTTCGTGTGACCCAACTTTAGGAGGTTGTCACGCCCATGAGGGGAGGCCTCGCAAGGCCCTTCAGTTCGTCTCTGGGCTTCGGATACCCTAGTACGTGCTTCAGGGGCACGTATGTAATCGTGCAACAAAGGTGGCAAGGACGATGCAAGCCGACAAGTATGCTCCACCCCAGTTGGACTATGGAACCCCCAGACTGCCTCTGTAAAGAGGAGTCGGTCTGGACCCTTCGCTGTCAAAGCAGGATGGATGACCTCGGCAAGTGGCAGCGCTCCCCCTTTTGCCGTTTCAATGCAAGGGAGGAGACAGGTAGCAACACACATTGACAAGCGACACCAAAGGAATCATCTTTAGGAGAAGGCAGAGGGCACCTGGGAAGCAGGACCGAGTCCATGCAAAGTAGTCTTGTAGACCGGGATCTCGAGGAGCGGCTATGTGGTGACCCTTCTCGCCCATGAAAGCGGATGACGACTGGCGCCTCTATATAAGGAGGCCTTCTCCTACCTTGGAAGAGGTCGATCCCGGTGATCTGAAACCCTAGACAATCATCCACCATAGTACCCTAGCGATACAACACGAGCAATACAACAAAGCAGGAGTAGGGATTTTACCTCCTCATGAGGGTCTAAAAAAACCGTGTCACTCTCTGTCGTGTTTGTGCTACGCCGTTGTCGCTGCTATTGAGAAGCTTCAGATGCGTGTTCAGTCCCCTTGTGAACTCGGGGCTTGTTGGACCCCCAGTTCCTTCACGGGACATTTTCTCTAACAAGTCCGATTCTCATATACTAGCAATGTGTGCATATGCCAAGGAGCATAAAACCTTGACAATCTTAATGGATCATACCAGCTTCCTGAAGGGACTTAGAGAGCAAGTAATGCTTAACAAAGATCCACCTGATGTGAAGAATTCTGGACCAGATGAAGAAGAAATGGAAGATTGTGAAGAAGAAGGATAGGATGACATAGATTCAGAGTTCTTTGAGAGTGACTATTGCTAATGGGGATGATGACATATTTGAAACAAATGTTGACAAGGAAGTGGGTGACATTAATGAGCAACTAGTGATAGTGGAGTAGGATGATGATGCTGGGCTGCAGAATGAGGACTTGCAACTGAAAATGGAACAACAACTTGAGTTGTCATACAAATTTAAGACTTTCAATGCATAAGTTGATATGGAAAGGCCAATTTTTAGAGTGGGTATGCTTTTATATAGCATGCCAAAGTTCAGGAAGGCATTGACTGCATACACAATAAATAAAAGAGTAAAGATCCATAAGACAAGAAATGAAGCTAGCAAACTTGATGAAATATGTATTGTAAAGACCATAGTAGGTCATTACCCTTGGATGATGTCACTGGATAGTAGGAATGATGCAATTGTAGTAAAAAAATATTGTATGAAAATGCACCGACAACTTTTTGTATGACCAGTGCAATTACCTCTTTTAGACCCAACATGCAACCCAAATGGCGGACTGTTAATACAGTCCCCAGAGGACCCAAACGGATCAAAGACCTCAGACCAATGCATTTCCATCCCAAAACAGTGTGTCCTTCCCTGGTCCACATGGTTACATCTCGCCACATCGAAATTGGCCACTCGTCCACGTGTGTCAGCATTCATGGCAGCCGCTTACCGGCCACGCTGACAGGCACGACCGTGTGCCTCCTCGCTAGTTGCGCTAGACTGTTTGTGCCCGTCATTAGTGTTGTTGTAGGATATGCCAACATTGATGGCCGGACTTCTTAAGATGGTCGTGCGTGTCCCCATCTTCCCCACTAGGCCACTTCCTACGCATGTTCCACTTTTGGATCCGTTTGCTCCCTGTTCCTCCAACAGTCAGCCATGACGTGGTTGATGAGGAGGACCGGGAGGAACAACCATGAGGTTGGCTTGTCAGTCTGACTGTCTCATCTCCCACCAACATTGCCACCTCCGCGTATAGCCCAAAGGCGGCTTCCACCGCTGCCGCACACACAGTTTCTTGCATTCGGAGACATGCTCCTACTCGTGGCCATCACGACCGTTATTATGTGCCCGTGGAAGAGGGCGTTAGCGGTGGTAATCGAGGACGCGCTATGACCACCGAGACGTGCACCTCCCGGGCGGGTGGCATCTCAACCAGAACAGGGTACCGGTCCTACAATGTTCCCAAAAGGGCCATTGCGGGAGGCCGAGATAGAGCGCCATTGTTGCCTGCTCCTGGTGCATCAGTGCAACGATAGTGCCTACCACTACCAAGCCTTTTTCTGGCCAGCATTCCAATAATAGGAGAAATTGGCATGGTGAGGGTCCACGTTTCTCGGTGACTTCAACCCGGAAGTTGAGTACGGCGACCTCTTAGAGATCAACGATGACATGGATGAGGACATGGACTAGGAGGAGGTGGGTAGCAAGGGCAGTCCTTGGGAGGAGTTTTACAATGACACGGCCGACTACCATGGCCTCATGGCCTACATGGCTGAGGCCGAGGACAAGGAGCCAGAGGTAGTCCCCGTCATGCCGCTGGGCCTCGATGGGGAGGAGTCCTTCTGCCTATCCTACATGATTCGAGGATGAGACGCAGTGGACGGGCACCTTCGAGGCCCTGCGCGCGTCGGTGATGGTGTCCTAGGCTCCTCCACCACCTCCACCGTAGATGCCTTCTCCTTCATGGCCGCAACTGAAGAAATGGACATACCCACATCCATATCCATTATCTATAGACCTCAGCAATGATGATGAGTAGGATGTTGTGGTCATGGGTGTGGGCGTGGCCGCTAGGTTTTTTTAGTTTTAGTTTTATTTATTTTAATGCCTTCTTTCCTTTTGTAGCCCTATGCAAATTATTATGTTTAAATGCAATGTCAGTCAAAAAATATGCCCCCATTGGGTACACGCATAGACAAGGGAGGACAACGCGTCCATTTGTGTCCTCCCCGTGACCCAAATAGACTCATTTGGATGCAAAACCTATCCGAAATGTGGTGACCTGTTGGGTATGCCCTGAAGGAACATGTCAAACAAAGTCCACCGCAGACATCATGTATGTTGCAGTTTCTATGGGTTTCATTCTCACAAGAAACATGGCTCTCACAATTCATAAACTCGGAAATTATCTTAACTAGTTGAATGTCCATGCATTGAAACTTTGCTTTAGGGCGTGTTTGGTTACTCGCATAGGTTTTCCCCACTCCTGCAAGTTGCATGCGCGTATTATCCCTTAAGCCAACTTTAGAATCTTGTTTGGTTGCCCGCAAAACACTATTAAGGATGCTGGTAGGAATTTATGCATGTATTTGACTCTATATTGATGATAAACCTTGCAGCGATAAAAAGGAAGGTGGAAATTTCTCTCTATAACACGGTGGGAGAAGGCAAAAGAAGGCCATGAACCTCCTTATATTTTAATGCTCTGGTTCTTGCCAGCATGACAAGACCATGCATGTTCTCCAAATAATTATCATCAATGTGAGAAAACCAACATATATATTTACTTTTTCAAGGATACACCCTACAAGGTGTATCAATTTCATAGAAGAATGGCCAAGATGGCTGGTACAGTGCCACGAGGGCTACACAATACAAACTCTATGTCGCACAGATTACACTGCAACCCACAACCACCAAAGAACAAGGACTCTCCTTGTACCATATCCCAGCACGAATGGTGGGGAAGGGATACACCAAGCTCCCGGACCACATCACGACTGAAGGAGGAAACTTTTGGAGACCAAATCTACCAAGGATGGCACAACCAACGCATTGTCCACCCCGAAGCACCTAAGATTCGGCGAGTGAGCGGCAGGACCAGACCATCCGATATAATATGACCGAGAAGCACCTCCGACGATGTACATTGCGTCTAGGAAGTCTACGCTCAAAGCGGCCACCAACCCTGACTTCATCATGCCTCTCCAGGATTCCACAAGAATCCTAGACATTGTCTCCAAGAAGGGGATGACACTGTGGTGTTGCTTTTGTCTGATTCAGCAGGATGAATAAAGGGTTTCCCCCGCGCTCGAGAAGAGGCAACATGGGTAGTGCCATGACGACACCCCCAAGGAGGAAACAGAGATCGCGAACATCGTCGTCATCAGCTTCAAGCAGGGCTTTCACCCGGGCACATCCCATCATCCCAAAACCACCAGAAAAGAACTGACTTGAGCCACCCTTGGCTGGACCATAGACGAGAGAAGAGTCGAACCTCGGTGTCTTTGATGGGGAAGCGAAGACCACCATTCCACATCTACCATGGACGGACTAGACAGTGGAGGTCTAGCCCGCCGTCGCCATCTGGCTAGCCACCGACACCACCACGATGCTAGGAGGTTGGAGTTGCCGGATGTCGCCACGCCCCTTGCAACCTTGGACCCAACCCCACAGGCCCGTTCGAGCCTAGAGGTCCCACGAATGAGCCCGAAGCTGCCGTTCACAAGTACAAAGGCACCACCACCGAGTGAGGCTAAATCCTCAACCTCCGATACTATCGGGCCACCGACCGCCATGATCCGACTGCTATGTGCCGACAGATCGAGGTGGCACTGCGAGCCACCTCTGCCTCTTATAGGGGAGCCGCCACCTAGGGGACGCCCCATCACCACCATCCCCACCTGGGCTTTGCGCGACAGAGCCTCTTGGCGACTGCGGGAGCGGGGATTGCTGTTGAGGAGGCCACCACCGGTGAAAATTAGGGTTCTCCTGTGTCACCTCTAGGAGGGATTTAGGGGCGTTAGATGTGCTTCTCCATATATATTTACTCCTAATCTTCATTATAATGATTAGTAATCATACCAGGGAATGTGGAGGAGAAATACAAAATAGGACGGAGTAGCAAAAACACGACGTTGCACACCTTCACTTATCTTCTTGTTATGTAGTGCTACCAAAATATGATCCTATTATACAAGTATATAATGAAGTAACATTAATAAGGATCGAAGAATAGATCATCGTACACATAAGCAAAACCATATAAGAAACCACATAACTAGACACATAAGGAATAATATATGCAACCACATAGAGTTGTGGTAGAAATAGATCATTATATACATAAGCAACCACATAGAGTTGTGGTAGAAATAGATCATTATATACATAAGCAACCACATAAGATCCCAATTATACAAGTTCTAACACTTATATTCTAGTCTAACCAGATGCTTCTACTCTTTAAGCTCACACATTATCACGAATATAGTAGCACATTCCTCTATTTTAGGTTACCAAGACATTTTATATTTTATATCTAGCTCATAGAGTGTCCGAACACAAACTAGTCTATAAACAATAATATATCTAGCACATAGATCCAGTCAAACACAAGGTCGACCTAGTGCATATGTAGATCTAAAGTACACAACCACACTTAGAGCGGAGTAATTCCAATGTGCATTTGAAGGGGTTAAAAAAGACAAACATAAGGTCAAACTTGTGCATATGTAGATGTTAAATACACAACCACACTAAGAGTAGAGTAATTAGCAAGTGATCGTGCATTTAAATGATTAAAAGACTAAGTAGTTCACGTGAAGGATTTGACAAAATTTGATAGGGAGCAGCCGCAATACCATTGACACCTTCCATCGTTCGCGGTAGGTATAGAGGTCGACCATCCAATGCCACATGGATGAAAAGGGCGTGTTGATGCAGATGTAGCATCTTGTCGACGTGGATGAACATCACACCGGATAACTTCCAGAGAATAGTTGATATAGCACTTCACTCATGTAGATCTGACCAAGTGTGCTTCCTGGGTGCAGACAAGCACGAAAGAGAAAGTAGATGCTGTTATAGGGAGTGTTGTCCTATTCTCCATGTCTGGTCTTCTTGATGGGCCTTTTACATCATACACGCTTTCATGCCTAGAAATTGTTTATGAAGGTGGCCCACCATTTTGCCGGCAAAACCATGTGTGATTCTGTAACATATAGTTATTTTGAGGAAAAATCGTATTCGATGTAATACCTATGCCAACATAGCCAACAATGTGGAATTCACAACCAAAACAAACACTAACATATCTATGTTCACACACATATGACCAATATCTATAAACCATAAAACAAAGTTATTGCTAGCAAGCTATATTTTCCAACTGTTGGAAAATATAGGCACACAATATTAGTATATATATTATATATATATATATCACATCGATCAGTTCACATGAACAAAATACAAAGTTTATCACATACAAACAATTGGCATCTTAACACATTAACTCATGCACATCAAAGAGGGGTTATAACTAGGCGAACACCATTATTTTCAAGTTTGAAGTCGAAGATGCGGATTGTTCCCTCCTTTATTTCAAAGGCGTCCATTGTTGGAGATATTCCCTAAAGACCAATAATAAAGGTGTTTTTATTGTTATATCTCATATGTTCATAATATTTTTATATTATGATATAAATATATTAAGAAGAAACATTAATACATGTGTGGTATGTAAGCAAACCAAGTCCCCAGTATCCTCTAGATGACTAGCTCGTTGAGCAATCGATGATCGAGGTTTCTCAATCATGGACATTTATGTCAATTGACAATGGGGTCACTTCATTGGATGAATGATGCATTGGACACACACCCAACCATAGTATTGCAATGTGATCTGGTCACAAAGTTCAACATTGCAATATGTAGCAAAGCATAGTAACTCACTCATTTGATTGTGAGATAATATTTAATCACTACCACCCATGGTTGTTTTGACTGCATCAATCATCACACCGTAATAGGGTGATCATAAAGGTGTCGATTAGGTATTCCAAAGGAGTATGTTGAGGCGCATGCAACAAGATTAGGATTTGCCTATCAGAGTGATAGATGGATACTCTGAGCCCACTCGGTGAGATTACATCAGTGAGCTTGCAAGCATGTGATTAGGTCACGGGAATGTAATATCACAGGAACAAGTAAATGTTTTTGTCGGCAATCAGATTGAAATAGGTATGTCGACACCAGATATAAGATCTTGGACAAACTAGGTATCATAGTGCAAAGGGAATGAGACTCAACCTATAAGGTTCAAGCGATCAAGTAATATTGTAGTATGTGGAATGACATTACCTAAGAAGGTAAGATACATGTGCCAGAGCGAGTAGGGAAGCTAGCGATGGTGCTCGCAGGCGGTATTAGGCACACGCAAGTGTGACACTTGATGTACCCAGGTTTAGAGCCCTCTTATGAGGTAAAGGTCCTACTCCTACACGATCTGACTATCTGGATGAACACAAGAATTATAAGGGCTCCTAGAGCTGTATGAACTACCAATTAACGAGGGGCTCCTCGAGCATTCGTAGCAAGGTGGCCGAGGAAACAAATCAAGGATACAACCCTATACCAGAAACCCTAGAAATCAATACGCCACCACCACCACCAGGACCACTTCTAGTAGACGCAATGGTCCAATAGCCACCCGAGGCTAACATAGAACAGAACAATGAGTACCCGAGATCTAGGGGAGAAATGCACATCTTCCAGAAAGGGCGCCCATCGAATAGAACGCAAAAACTGATCACCCGACAAGTCAACATGGCAGTAAGGATACGACCACCAAGACCCGAGTAGTTCCACTGGTCTGAGCAAGCAATCACTTTCAGCATGGATGATCACCCCCTTCGGGTTCCCTGACCGGGTCATTTGGCATTGATAATGGAAGTACAAATCGGTGGCTTCGACATGAGCAAGGTCTTCATGGACGCAGAAAGTAGCATCAACCTCATATATGCCAAAAAACTATGT
This sequence comes from Avena sativa, assembly GCA_916181665.1. Classification (NCBI taxonomy): domain Eukaryota; kingdom Viridiplantae; phylum Streptophyta; class Magnoliopsida; order Poales; family Poaceae; genus Avena; species Avena sativa. The sequence goes on along the minus strand of OV702292.1, from coordinate 413,098,333 downwards.
GCAATGAACTGCTCTATCACCAACCTAGCTCCGACGGACACATCCTTCCACGACATCGTCCTATGAAAAGCCGAGTTTCCTTTAGGCAAGATCTGCCTTGATGTTGTCTTCAGAACCTGAGAAAATTTTAGACAAGAAAAAATTGAGTTTGAGGTCATGGACTGGCCATCGCAATACCATGCAATCTTGGGATGTCTAGCATTTGAAAGATTCATGGTGGTACCACATTATGCATACCTCATGATGAAGATGCAACGCACCTAATGGAATCATATCTATCAGAGGAAGCTTTGCCCTCTGAGACAACTGCGAGCGAGAGTTCAACAAGATATCTGAATCTTTTGGCATGGAGACAGAGTTTGCCCAGATCAAGATCACCGATGAACATGATGTTATGCCAGAAGCAACAAGCTCGATACATGACCAATCTTCTATCAATGCTTATATTGATACTTATGAACAATGGATGCCACAGATGAAAAGAGGATGCCCTTACCTGCCTCAAGATTTCTTTGTCGATAGTTTCATTAGTGGCCTAAAGGAAGGGATTAAGCACATAGTCCAATGCCATAAGCCCACAACTCTGTTATCTACATATTGGTATTCGAGGCAGTATGAGAAGGCATACTTGTCATCTACCAAGAAAGCAACCCCAGTCATTCCTCAAGCTCCTCCTCCTAGGAATTACCAGAATATTCTAGGCAGACAATCTCATCTTCTAGCTCCCCTTAGAGAAAATAGAAACAGAGGAGTCAATGACAGACCCAGAGAACCTAGGAAATGTTGGTATTCTGCTGACAATTGGTTCATAGGCCACAAATTTCAAAATTTACATAGGGCCATTAATGCTATCGAAATGCAAGGACACTCTGAAGATGAGGAAGAACTCCCAGCACCAATATAACCAGTACAACAACCTCTTGGAGGAGGTGTAGAACCCCCTTTACTGGAACAACAACAGAACAAGCAAATTCCACATGCATATGATCAGTTGATGAACATATCTGCTGCTGCTTATAATGGCTGTCGTAGTGACTCTACCATATCTCTGCTCCTCAACTTCAAAACAACTCAAGAAGTTGCTCTGGACGACATAGGAAGTACAAACACATTTATGGACTATTCCTTTCCAGTCCAAAACAATGTCTAAATGACTGACACTGCTCACGGGAAAGTAAAAGTAGTTGGGGGAGGAATATTGAAATCCACATCCATGGCTTACAACTGCCCTTTTTCTGTCCAAGGGCACAAATTCACTGCAAATTTCAGAATACTCTAGTTGCAGGGATCTGATATTATCTTAGGAGTCAACTAGTTTAAAGTTCACAACCCTGTAACCTTTGAATTTGTGCACAGATCATTAACCATTGCAGTGGATGGGAAATTGCACACCTTTCAAGACCATATGCTCCCCAAAGACAAACTCCTGACATAATTTGAGCAGTGCAATAATCTGATTGATCAAGGAGCCATGGGGTACTTATTGTTCAACACAACATTGGAGGAGGATACTATGACATTGCCTCTCAATCTACCCTAGTTCCAAAAGGGATTAGCTCATTGCTCCATCAATTTTAGGATATTTTCCAAACTCCTGTGGGCCTGCTACCTAAGAGAACTTGTGATCATCAAATACCACTACAACCTGGTTCCAAACCATACAACATTAGGCCCTACAGAATGTTCCACAACCATAAGCACTCAATTGAATTGATCATCAAGGAGATGTTTAAAAATGCAGATATTAGACCAAGTAAAAGTCCATACTCCTCTCCTGCCATTCTTGTTAGGAAAAGGACAAATCCTATAGGTTATGTGTGGACTTCAGAGGTCTCAATGATATGACAATCAAGACCAAATTCCCCATTCCAGTAATTAAGGATTTACTTGATGAGTTACATGGTGCAAAAATCTTCAGTAAATTTGATTTGAGGTCATGGCACCATAAGATAAGAATGAAAGAGGAGGATATACCAAAAACAACATTCTCAACTCATCTTGGACATTATGAATACTTGGTGATGCCTTTTGGGCTTTGCAATGCTCCAACAACATTCCAAGAGTTGATGAACACTATTTTCTCTTAGTACCTCAGGAAATTTGTCCTAGTCTTCTTTGATGACAGCTTGGTCTATAACAGTTCCTTGGAAGAACATCTGACACACTTACAATTGGTAATGACAGTCTTCAGAAACCACTCTCTCAAGGCAAAGATTTCTAAATGCTAGTTTGGTCAGAACCAAGTATACTACCTGGGGCATATCATCTCTGGCCAAGGAGTCCAAATATATCCTTCCAAGATATAGGACATTGTCAACTGGATTCCACCATCCTCAATTAAAGAAGCTCAGAGGGTTTCTGGGCCTTACATGCTACTATAGAAGATTCATCCCCCATTATTCCATAATCTGCAGGCCATTGTATAGTGCTTTGAAGAAGAATGCCTTCCAATGGGGTCCTGGGCAACAAACTGCCTTTGAGCACTTAAAGAGGGTCATGTCCAACCCTCCCCTACTAGCACTGCTAAATTTCTTCCTTCCATTTACCCTAGAAACTGATGCATGTGCCACTGGGTTACGAGCTGGCTTGATGCAGAATTGTAAGCTCATAGCTTACTTCAACAAATGTCTAGGCCTAACCACCAATGCCAAGTCAATATATGAGAAAGAGGCAATGGATATCTTAGAAGCTCTCATGAAGTGGAGACACTACTTTCTAGGAAATAAATTGATTATCAAAACAGATCAAAGTAGTCTCAAGTACTTAGCCAATCAAAAAAATGCTTGAAGGCATTCATCACAAACTAATGCTTAAGCTATTGGAGTTTAACTTTACCATCCAGTACAAGAAATGAAGTGAAAATCTAGTGGCAGATGCTCTGTCAAGGAAATTCCAACCAAATGACAACTCTCAAATTGAGAGTGACTTCTGCCTGGAAACCTCTTCTGTTGTACCAACATGGACACTAGACATTCATGACAGTTACATCAATGATGCTCAGTGTACCAAACTTCTTCAGGAACTTGTAGTGAACCCAAATTTCAATGACAATCTCACTCTCTAGTAAGGCATCATTAGACACAAGGGTAGACTATACATTGGTGATGGCTCTGATCTCAAGGATAAAATCTTTGATTCTTTCCGCTCTTCTATATTTGGGGGCCATTTAGGTAACAGAGTTACTCATCATTGACTGAAACACTGTTCTATTTGCCAAAAATGAAAAAATCATTGATACCAAAGTAGCACACTGCCCTGTCTGCCAAATATCAAAAACTGAAAAGGTGCAGTATCCTGGGCTGCTAGATCCCCTCCCAATCCCCAAGTCCAAATGGTCTGAAATCAGCCTAGACTTTGTGGAAGGATTACCGAAATCCAAAGGAAATGTCATCATGGTTGTGGTTGACATGCTTACCAAATATGCTCACTTCCTACCCTGGCTCATCTCTACACTGTGCAAACTATAGCTGACTTATTCATGGATAATATAGTTAGACTACATGGGCCTCCTTCAGTGATAACTAGTGATAGGGATACCACCTTCACTAGCAAGCTATGGAAGGAGATATTCAATGCCATGAAAGTCCAACTAAACTACACCACAACCTACCACCCTCAATCTAATGGTCAGACTGAAAGGGTAAACCAATGCCTGGAACAATACCTCAGATGCATGATTTTTGAACAACCAAGGAAATGGTGTGAGTGGTTACTAGCTGCTGAAAGATGGTACAATTGTAGCTAAGACACATCTATCAAGATGTCCCCCTTTGAATCCCTATATGAGTACCCACCTCCTTTTCTGATAATTCTGCCTGTTCCACTCAACACAAAAGAGGATCTACTAGTGGCACTGGCCGAAAAGGATTCCATGCTGCAAATTCTTCAACAAAACCTAGCTAAGGCTCAGGAAGTATGCTAATCAGCATAGGACAGCCAAGGAATTTGTAACTGGGGATATGGTTTACTTGAAAATGAAACCCTACTGAGAGACAGCTCTTGGCTCTGGTACTCCACTCAAAATGGCATCTCGCTGGTATGGTCCTTTCAAGATCTTACAAACTATTGGACGAAGATCCTACAAACTACAATTACCAGAGGGAACTCTCTTACATAATGTTTTTCATGTCAGTTAACTAAAAAAACATTTGGGCGATCGTGCTGTTCCTAACCCCAAGCTTACTCTAGTCACTACAATAGGAAACCTGAAGTACCTACCCTTGGCTCTTCTCCAGTGATGCCAAGTTCCAAGATCTATGGTGAATACGATGTCATTGTTCCTCAGTGGTTAATTCACTAGCACTATATGACTGCAGAATAAGCCACCTAGGAAGACACGGACTTCATACGCCAAACATTCCCTGAATTCAATCCCCGAGGTATTGTCTCAAGGGGGCACTACTAGGAAATAGCTTATCAGTGGCGCACCTTTTTTCACTATCCGTGGCGCATTTCCTAGTGCGCCACTGATAACTATCTACTGTGTTGCATATTGAAATGCGCCACAGAAATCTCAAACTTCTGTGGCGCATATGGCCAATATGCGCCACAGAAGTTTTTTTCCAAAATTCAAAAAAAAGGAGGGCCAGAACTCAAACTTCTGTGGCGCATATGGCTAATATGCGCCATCGAAGTTTTTTCTAATTTCAAAAATAAAACCAGGCCAGATCTAGATCTGGCCGGAGGTGGTGGTTGAGGTGGTGGCTGGTGGCTGGTGGCTGGAGGAGGGCTAGGAGGAGGTTGCCGGAGTTGGTGGTGGTGGAGGAGGAGGAGGTCGCCAGAGTTTTTGGTGGAGGAGGTCACTGGAGGTCACCGGATTTGGTGGTGAAGGAGGAGGAGGAGGTCGCCAGAGTTGGTGGTGGTGGAGGAGGAGGAGGAGGTCGCCGGAGGAGGAGGAGGTTGCCGGAGGTGGAGGTGGCCAGAGAGTGGAGAAGGAGGAGGGAGGAGAAGGGGAGAAGTGTGGAGGGGAGGAGAAGTAGGGAGGGGAGAAGAAGTAGGAGGAGAAAAAGGAAAAAGAGAGGGAGAAGGCGCCGGTAGGATTTAAATTTCGAATCCCGCCCAAGACTTCTGTGGCGCATATGGGAGAAATGTGCCACAGAAATTTCTCTCTTTTTATATTTTTTTGCAGGAAAAATCTTCTTTCGGCCATAACTTTTTACTCTTTTCGAATTTAGGGATTCTGTAAAATCTAGAACGACCCTAGGTCATTGAAATTGAGTAGGGAATTTCGCGACGATCATTTTGATAGGTTAAAGATTTTTTTCCGACATCATATGCAAAAGTTATGGCCGTTTTACCATGCCATGACCTATTTTTGCAAAATACATCGAAATTCATATATTTCAATTTTCACTACAACTATGCCCTAAAATATAACTACATCTCAAAGGAATTATTTTTTTGAAGTTTTTATCATTTTTGTTTATTTTTTACAAAACTAAAAAGGCGACCCATGGAGGGGGGTCTGTTTTTGCATGATCTGTGGCGCATACACCTATATGCGCCATAGAAACATCACTTTCTGTGGCACATATGGACATATGCGTCACAAAAGTTTCTCCCCCCTTTTTTTGGTGTTAGGTCCCATCAACTTTCTGTGGCGCATACATCTATATGCGCCACAGAATCATCACTTTCTGTGGCGCACACAAAAATATGCGCCACAGAAATATGGACTTCTGTGGCGCATATTGGTTTCGTACGCCACTGAACTGCCAAACTTCCGTGGCACATATTTCCTAGTGCGCCACTGATAAATATCTGTGGCACATGGTTTTACATATGCTCCATAGAATATCTTGTCTACCTTTAAGCTGTTTCCTAGTAGTGGGGGTATTGTCAGGACCTGGACAATGTGACCACAGAAGGAGACACCAGTAATGCAAGGATTTACCGCTAAGATAGATTAGTTCAGTTAATTCAGTCTTGTAATCGCACTTAAGGTTCTGTAATGACTAATTAAGCATGGTCCTGTCCTTTTGATATAAAGGGACATGAGTGGGTGGCTGGGAGGCACGTGAAATATACAACTTCATTATGTTTTTCCTGTTGTTTCTTTTACCCTAGCGGCTATAGATCTAAGCCACCGGAGCTCTCCCTCCTTCCTCTTCTCCGCTCACCGTCATTGGCCATCCCAGGTCCTGACAGTACCCGATTGTTTTCCTTGCTTAATTTAATGGTCCTTTTGAAGGAGATATGCCCTAGAGGCAAAAAACCAAGAGAGGGATTTGTTCACCCACGTGAGGGGTAAGATACATACGACCGACTTGGTGAGATTACATCCATACATGTTGCAACATCTGACTAGGTCACGGGGATTGATACATTGCAAATGTATCTATAATTTTTGATGTTCCATGCTTGGTTTTATCCACTTTCTTGTGTTTTGTTCCACCTTTGGAGTACTTTTATTATGATTTCTTGGACTAACCTATTAACAAGAGCCATAGTGCCAGCTGCCTGTTTTCTGCTGTTTTTGGTTCCAGGAAAGTCGGAAAATGAATATTCTCAGAATTGGATGGGACAAAAGCCAAAGTGCCTATTTTTCTGGAAGGGATCAAGTGCCAGAATACGAGACGGAGAAGGGCTAGGGGCCGACCACACCACCTGGCCACGCGGCCAAGCTGGGCCCGCGCTAGGGGGTGGTCTGGCTGACCCCAGCACCCCCTCGGCCTCTCCTTCCGCCTATAAGTTGCCCTCGGGACGAAAACCCTAAGTACCCGATCAAAAATCCACGAAAGAGTCTATAGCCGTCGTCATCTCCATCCCTAGATCGGGAGGGATCTAAAGCTCTTCCTGGCACCCTACCGGAGAGGGGAATTCACCCTAGAGGCCTTCTTCATCACCATGCAAGCCTCCGGTGTGATGCGTGACTAGTTCATCCTTGGACTACGGATCCATGTAGTAGCTAGATGGCTGGTTTGTCCTCCTTTGTGATTTCATGTTTAGATCTTGTGAGCTCCATTCATGATCAAGATCATCTATTTGTAATTCATACATGTTGTGTTTGCGGGGATCCGATGGATATTGAGATGCTATTTCAGATTGATTATTGATTATATCATGTCTTTGTTATTTGAGATCTTGCATGCTTTCCGTTGTTAGTAGCTATCTTGGCCAAGTAGATGCTAGCAACTCCAAGAGTTAGTATTTATGCTCGATAGTGGGTTCATGCCTCTGGTAATCTGGGGAAGTGACAGAAATCTCTAAGGTACTAGATGTGCTGTTGCTACTAGGGAGAAAACAACAATCCTTTGTTCATAGAACAATCATATTGTTTACCTTACACGCAGTTCGTAAAGCAATAATTTGTTGCTTGCAACTTAATACTGGAGGGGGTTCGGATAATAACCTGAAGGTGGATTATTAGTCATAGATGCATTTGGATGGCGGTCTATGTATTATGTTGTATTGCCCAATCAAGTCTCAAAGGAGTCAAAATGATTAGTATATGCATGTATTGCTTTCTCAGTGTTTGTCAATTGCCCCGCTGTAATTTGTTCACCCAACATGTTATCTATCTAAGGAGAGCCACCTCTAGTGAACTATGGATCCCGGTCCTTTTACTTTATATACAATCTATAAACTGTTTCTGCTTTGTGTTTACTTTCTGCAAACTTCTACTTCTTTCCATTCGATACGTTTAATCCTTTGTTTTCCGCAAAACACGGTGAGATTGAAAACCTCATCGCAAGTTGGGGACAAAGTTCTGTGGTTGTGTTGTGCAGGTCTCCACGTTGCTACTAGCACCGGTAGTGCGCCCTGCCAAAGCTCAACTAGTAACACCTTTGAGGTGTTTCCTTGCTCCTACTGGTTCGATTAACCTTGGTTTTATAACTGAGGGAAACTTGCTGTTGTGCTCATCATACCTTCCTCTTGGGGTTCCCAACGAGCTCTACATCAACACCACGCACCAAGCATTTTTCTGGGCACCGTGCATTGGGTCATCAAGCATTTTTCTGGCGCCGTTGCCGGGGAGTCAAGGACATCTTCACAAGGGGAGTCCCTCATAACCAATCTCTTTACTTTGTTTTTTTGTTTTGCTAAGTTTTCTTTTTGCTTTGTTTGCTTGTTTTGTTCTTCAAAAACACAAAAAATTTAGTTTTACTAGTTTGCTTTCTTATTTGAAAACCCAAAAAATGACTACTCTTGAAAACACTAAGTTGTGTGACTTCACTAGCACCAACAACAATGATTTTATGATCACACCTATTGCTCCACCTGTGGCTGAAAATACTTTCTTTGAGATAAAACCTGCTTTGCTCAATCTTGTTATGAGAGAACAATTTTCTAGTATTGGTAATGAAGATGCTGCTTCCCATCTAAATAACTTTGTTGAACTTTGTGAGATGCAAAAGCATAGGGATATAGATGGTGATATTATTAAACTGAAATTGTTTCCTTTCTCTTTGAGAGGAAAAGCTAAAGAATGGTTGAATTCCTTAACTAGGAATAGTATTGATTCTTCGACTAAGTGCAAAGATGCTTTTATTGGAAAATACTATCCTCCTGCTAAGATTATATCCATGAGAAGTGAAATAATGAAGTTTAAACAACTTGATAATGAGCATGTTGCTCAAGCTTGGGAAAGAATGAAATCTTTGGTAAAGAATTGTCCCACTCATGGACTGACTGCTTGGATGATCATCCAAACTTTTAATGCAGGATTGAACTATTCTTCAAGGAACCTATTGGATTCAGCTGTTGGAGGTACATTTATGACCATTACTTTGGGTGCTGCAACAAAACTATTGGATAATATGATGGTTAATTATTCTGAATGGCATACTGAGAGATCTCCACAAGGTAAGAAGGTAAATTCTGTTGAGGAAACCTCCTCCTTGAGTGATAAGATTAATATTATTATGTCTATGCTTGTTAATGGGAAAGCCCATATTGATCCAAATAATGTTCCTTTAGCCTCTTTGGTTGCTCAAGAAGAGCAAGTTGATGTGAACTTCATAAGAAATAACAACTTTAGCAACAATGCTTATGGAAATAATGCTTATAGGAACAATTTTGGTAACAACAATCATAAGCCATATCCTCCCAACAATGGTAATGCTTAGGGAAATCCTTACAACAATAATAAGAGTGCTCCCTCTGAACTTGAAGTTATGCTTAAAGAGTTTATTAGTAAACAAACTGCTTTCAATAAAACTATTGAGGAAAAACTCTGTCATGCTGAAAGAAATATAGCATCTTTGGCTGAAGCTCAATCTACTTTGAATAAAATGGCTGCTAAACCTCAAACTAATGAGAATCCCTTTGCATCTACTAATGCCATACAAGTAAGAATTGATGAAAATGTTAGACTATTAGCTGAATTACATGCTAAGTGGGAAAGAGAAGATGAAATTGCTAGAAACATTAGTGTTTCTACTATTACCACCACTAGTGTTGAGGCTAGTAATAGTTCTACTACTTTAGATGATAAAGTTGATTTTGATCTTGATGGTTGCAACATCTCTGAAGTTATTAAGTTCCTACAAAAGCTTACTAAAAGTCCTAATGCTAGTGCTATGAACATGGCTTTTACAAAACACATTACTGATGCTCTTATAAATATTAAGGAAGAAAAGATCAAACACAAAGCTTTTATTCCTATAAAACAAGAGGATGGTTGGGAACCCATCATTAATATGAAAGTGAATGACTTTGATTTTAAAGCTTTGTGTGATCTTGATAGTAGTGTTTCTATTATGCCTAGAAGGATTTATGATATGCTTGATTTGCCTCCTCTTGAAGATTGTTATTTGAATGTCCCACTTAATGCTAATGCTAAAAAGAAACTCATGGGGAGTCTTAATGATGTTCTTATTATGGTTAATGATTCCTATGTCCCCGTTGATTTCTATGTTTTGGATGTTGAATACAATGCTTCTTGTCCTATTACTTTGGGAAGACCATTTCTTAGAACTGTTGGTGCCATCATTGATATGAAAGAAGGCACCATAAAATATCAACTCCCACTCAAGAAAGGTATAGAACACTTCCCTAAAAACAGAGAAGAGATTTATTTTGCTTCTCCTATGAAAACAAAATTTGGTCTTAATGCTTCTTCATTTGAGAACACTTGATTCTTTCTTTGGTTGTTATGCCTAACTTAAAGGCGTTAAAGAAAATTACTTGTTGGGAGATAACCCAAGAGTTTTATTGAGTCTTGGAAGTTATTACCTCTGTAATAACCTCTCCTTATCCTTTTTATTTGCTTTTTGTGCCAAGAGTAACCTCTAATGAGAGTGAAGTAATGATTGGGAAAGTTGCTGTCCCGAAACAGATTTCTGTGCTTCACCATAAAAATTCCTGAGAGAGCTCTGTACGTCGGAATGAGCTGTAATTGTTTGTGCTTATGACCCAGGTTGTTATCTAACTTCCGTTAGTTCAACACTTTTTGATTTGAGCAACAGAAGGTCTTCGAAAAAATTCGTCTTTACCTGCTGGTCTGTTTTGACAGATTTCTGCCATTTTCTGCATTTGCTTCTTGTTGGTTCCTTCTTGAGTTCTTTTAGGGAATTGATCTTTTTGAGGGAAGTGCTACAGTATCTAGTGTTCTAATGGAAGTTTATTTGGTGTTAGAACTGAACCTTGAGACTTATTTATCTTAAGTGCACTAATGTTGCTAATGAGATTGTGTGAAGTTTTCTATGAAGGAAAATTTTCAGGTGTATGGAAGGAATGAGTAATGAGATGAAGGATGGAATAAATCTTAAGCTTGGGGATGCCACGTGTGTCACCCCAAGAAATATCCAAGAAGTACAAGCATCAAAGCTTGGGGATGCCCAAGGCATCCCCTTCTTCATCAATAAAAATCTCAGGTTTCTTCCAAACGCTTCATTTTTATTGTTTCGTGCACAGTTGTATTTCTCTTCGAGCGTCTTCTTTTTTGTTTTCATTTTGGTTTTTAGGTTTCTTGGTTTGCTTAGTTTTCTGAATAAATTGGTTGGACCCCTCTTTCACACTTTGGTTTGCGAATAGTTTGGTTTCGTTTGGAAAAGAGTAGGAAAGTTCATGCTTTTGTGGTAAAAAGAGCTCGTTTTTGACTGTGGCTATGCTTTGTCATGCCATGCTTGATATTGTTTTGGCTTTATGCTTAGTATTCTTTGTTGTATCATGACTTGTTATAAACAATTGAGATTGCTTAATGTGCCTTGGATGAATCATGCGTTGTTTTAGCATATTAAAGCATAGTATAGTGGTATTCTCCTTTGATGCTTTATTTGGGTTAACTTGGCGCATGCTCACACCATGTTTTGACTGTCACAAGTCACCATAGCCTTTATGATCCTTTAGTTTTCAACTTTTAGTATCACTTTATGCTTTGATCAATGATGTTTTGTCGCTCTGCATGATTATGGCCATTATTGCTCTCTTAGTTTGTCGCTCCCAGTCTTTTGCTAGCCTCCACAAGAAAGTATGAGTTCCACTCATGCATCCAACTCCCTAAACCTAGTTTTTCCAAAGAGTCCACCATACCTATCTACTATCTTATGCTATTCCAAGTATATTCATGCTTTTTATTACCTTCCACTTGTTATGAGAAAACTAGTGATTAAAGCTCTCACGAACTTGATGGCACACTTTACTTTATTGCCTCTAATAAGCTTGAACCATTGGGTCCTTCTTTGTTGCGTATATGCTTGCGCTTTATAAGTTGAAATTAGCAGAACCATGTACCATGGGGAACTCTTTCAACATTGCACTTGTACTTTGTACCCCGTTGATATTATGTTCTTTTGCTTACGGATCCCGACGGTGTGAAATAAATGTGGAACTTGTATGATCATGGAGTTTGTATGTGTGTTAGGGAAATGCCTAGGCCGCTAGCCTAAGACATGCCTAATCATGGTGGAAACTTGCAGCATCACTGTAATAAGCACTCTATGAAGCATCCTCAATAAAAACATATGCAAATAGCAAATAAAAAGATCGCTGAGATGCTCATTGTCTGCTTGCCTTTTCATTTTGATTATGGGAAAGCTCCCGTATCATGTGCAAGGGGTACCCTGTTGGTGGTTCTTAATGATACATATATACTTACAATGACAAGAGCTCACTCGTGACTGAAGTTGAGTAGCATGAGGATCGGTCTTCGTAAGTAAGGGGCATGAGATTTCGGTTTATAACTTGTGAATCATATCCTCTTAGTTGTGTCACTTTAACCTTAATCACCTTCAAGATGCTTATGATAGGGGCAATGAGAGATGAAAGCTATAAGTACCATAATTTTTCGAAGCTCTTTATGATACTTGAATCCCTACTTCCTTTTACAAAAGGCCTTTCTTCCACCATTACATTGAGTCTCCACCTTCTATCTTTATGCACCTACTTTGAGAGCATAGTGTCCATTCTTAGTTCTATGTGCATTGTCCCAAGACTAGTTGATTGATGCATAACTTGTTATTGCTTGTTTGAAACTATTGTATCTAGTCACTCTTATGAACTTTGAAGGTGTCCTATGCATTTATATTTGCTACTCTATTGAGGGACAAGCGGATTAGTAGTATGCTATGTTTTCTTTATGTGAAACAAACAAACGTCTTGCAAAGCATTGTTATTCATGAATATTTTGTTTGTGCCTTTTCATGTTGCATCATAGTTTCTTTGCTTATTGCTAGAACTTTGTCTTTTATGTTATGATTGAAGTACTATGATCCCAACTTTGAATGTTTTGCAAATACTTTGATCAAGTCTTTGATGGTGCATGTCACCTCAAAAATTATTCTTTTTATCACTTACCTACTCGAGGACGAGCAACAGTTAAGCTTGGGGATGTTGATACATTGCAAATGTATCTATAATTTTTGATGTTCCATGCTTGGTTTTATCCACTTTCTTGTGTTTTGTTCCAACTTTGGAGTATTTTTATTATGATTTCTTGGACTAACCTATTAACAAGAGCCACAGTGCCAGCTGCCTGTTTTCTGATGTTTTTGGTTCCACGTAAGTCAGAAAATGAATATTCTCGGAATTGGACGGGACAAAAGCCAAAGTGCCTATTTTTCCGGAAGGGATCAAGTGCCAGAATACGAGACGGAGAGGGGCCAGGGGCCGGCCACAGCACCTGGCCGCGCGGCCAGGCCTGGCCCGTGCCAGGGGGTGGTCTGGCCGACCCCAGCACCCCCTCGGCCTCTCCTTCCGCCTATAAGTTGCCCTCGGGATGAAAACCCTAAGTACCCGATCAAAAATCCACGAAAGAGTCTGTAGCCGCCGTCATCTCCATGCCTAGATCGGGAGGGATCTGAAGCTCTTCCCAGCACCCTGCCGGAGAGGGGAATTCACCCTGGAGGCCTTCTTCATCACCATGCAAGCCTTCGGTGTGATGCGTGAGTAGTTCATCCTTGGACTACGGATCCATGTAGTAGCTAGATGGCTGGTTTGTCCTCCTTTGTGCTTTCATGTTTAGATCTTGTGAGCTCCGTTCATGATCAAGATCATCTATTTGTAATATATACATGTTGTGTTTGCGGGGATCCGATGGATATTGAGATGCTATTTCAGATTGATTATTGATTATATCATGTCTTTGTTATTTGAGATCTTGCATGCTTTCCATTGTTAGTAGCTATCTTGGCCAAGTAGATGCTAGTAACTCCAAGAGTTAGTATTTATGCTCGATAGTGGGTTCATGCCTCTGGTAATCTGGGGAAGTGATAGAAATCTCTAAGGTACTAGATGTGTTGTTGCTACTAGGGAGAAAACAACAATCCTTTGTTCATAGAACAATTGTATTGTTTACCTTACACGCAGTTCATAAAGCAATAATCTGTTGCTTGCAATTTAATACTGGAGGGGGTTCAGAGGATAACCTGAAGGTGGATTATTAGTCATAGATGCAGTTGGATGGCGGTCTATGTATTATGTTGTATTGCCCAATCAAGTCTCAAAGGAGTCAAGATGATTAGTATATGCATGTATTGCTTTCTCGGTGTTTGTCAATTGCCCCGCTGTAATTTGTTCACCCAACATGTTATCTATCTAAGGAGAGCCACCTCTAGTGAACTATGGATCCCGGTCCTTTTACTTTACATACAATCTATAAACTGTTTCTGCTTTGTGTTTACTTTCTGCAAAATTTTCCTTCTTTCCATTCGATACGTTTAATCCTTTGTTTTCTGCAAAACATGGTGAGATTGACAACCTCATCGCAAGTTGGGGACAAAGTTCTGTGATTGTGTTGTGTAGGTCTCCACGTTGCTACTAGCACCGGTAGTGCGCCCTGCCAAAGCTCAGCTAGTAACATGTTTGAGGTGTTTCCTTGCTCCTACTGGTTCGATTAAACCTTGGTTTCATAACTGAGGTAAACTTGTTGTTGTGCTCATCATACCTTCCTCTTGGGGTTCCCAACGAGCTCTACATCAACACCACGCACCAAGCATTTTTCTGGGCATCGTGCATTGAGCCATCAGGGATGTAATATCGTGGTAACAAATAAAATAGAACTTGTCTATAATGAGATTGAACAAGGTATGTGACACCAATGGTCAAATCTCGGACAAGTCGTATCAGAGAAATAAAGGGAATTGGACTCAACATTTTACGGTTCAAACAAAATTGTCATCATCGAATGCACAGGGGTCATTATGGGCATCCCGGTCCCTCTAATAATCATTGATAGATATCATGTATGTGCAAGTCCTGAGCCGTGAGGGGTTACACTTAAGGGTACGATGAGAACGATCATTCGTAAGTTGGAATCACAGTAGAGAAAGAGAAAGCTAGAATTGTTTCGCGGAGAGATCCGAAGTTGTTCGGAGAAAGAATGAAGAAAAATGACTGAAAGGAGTTTCAGATAATTGGGAATTTAAATAAACATTTATTATATGTTAACTATGAATTAATATATTCTAAATAATGTTTAAATTAAGATTTATAAAGGTAACTTTCTTATTAGGCCAAACCCTGGAGGGATTTTTCCTTGAAAGAAAGCCGGAGGAAAAAAAGAAATAAAAATAGCATACAACCGCTATTGGGCCGGTTTTGAACCAGTCCATGCGAGCGACGGATAAAGCACGCTGCACAGGGGCGCTCGGAGCTGGTTACCGCTAGAAGGCCATAGGCTTGCGGCCCGCCTGGGCAGAGGCAGCGCTGGCGCTGCTTGGCTGTAGTGGCCCACCCGACTGCATGCCTAGGCCACTGTCCCGCCTGGCCGACTCGCGTGCTGGGTCATCGGGGCTTCCGGCCCACCCGGGGGCTGCTGCTCCTGGCTCCCGCAAGATGGGTTACGGTGGGGTGGGTCGGCCCAACCGTCTGGCTCTGCTCCCAGCCTGTTGCTTGCTGCTGATGGGCTGGCTGGATGGTGGCCCATCCGGCTGGTTTTATTGGTTTTTCCAGTTTCCCTTTTATTATTAGTCCCACATGGCTAACCCAATTGAGAGGGAATTCCCCTCTCCGCCTATATAAAGGAGTTACCATGGGTGGGATTAGACACACAATTTGAGATGTTCTCTAAGGTACTTTCCTTTGAGAATTTCTCTCCGGTCTCTCTCTACCTTGTGACCATGGCCCCATGTATGGGCCATACGAACAAGACACATCTGCAGCACGCTGTTGCGCTGTAGGGACTCCTAGCCAGAGATCTACTTTGCACTCCCAGAGGGATCAGGGAGACGGAAGTCTCATCGTACACCGAATGTGTACGAAGCCACGAGGTGCAACACTTGGGGCACTTGGATGCCGTGAGCCGGAGCTGTTGCACGATGAAGATGGAGAAAGAGGTGACCTATGAGGAACTTTGCAACCTTGAGGTCGGCTACGAGTTCGACTACTTCAACCACATTCCCCTCGAAACATTAACTGTGTACGGTCTACAAGTGTATGTATTCTATGCGCTCCGGTTGTTACTGCATTACTACATAGTAGATCTTGGGCGTTAGGGAGTTCTATTATAGGAATTTTTTTTTGCTATGGAATTCTTCATTGGTATTAGAGCCAGGTTTATGCATAGGAGTGTTGTACGACCAGTACACACAAGTATTGTATGGGCATTGATCCCTTAGTTGTTACCCTCTAATGTGTACTTGTTTATATCACGGTATTGTTTGATGAAGCGGCCTATACCGACCTTACGTGTATTCGTACGCGAGACTGGTTCCATGCTTGTTCGGTATAAGTGGCTAGCAGATGTCTATCTCTCATTCAATAGTTGATATAGAATTTACAATGGAGGGCCCTGAAAGGGGTGTAGTAGAGACAACTGTTGGATCCATGTTGTGTTTGGAAAGTTCGTAGATTAGAAATGGTTCTATTGCGAAAGCCCTAACAACCATGTGAAACTTGCAAAAGATAAAATAGAGGCGTCTAACTTTGTTTTGCAGGAGGGCTTGTGCTATGATATAGTATTGGTCATTACAAAGGTAAAGTAGTTCACTTTTCTGTTACTAAGTAGTATAGGTAATAGTCATCATCCCGATGGACGGCTCGGTGGTGGCATCGTGGACTAGTGTCAAACCAGGGGAAAGATGGAGATCATGTTGAGCGCTCGATAGGGATCAAGGCGCAATAAGAAGGACCGTATCATAACACAAAATTTACATGTGATGTTGATACATGTTTTTACATCTTATTGTATGCTAGTATTAGATACTCAACGGTAGCAGATAAGATGATCCCTAATGATTCCAATTATAGTGTTCTCCCTTATGTGTGCAATCACCAAGAAAGTTCATCGTTATGAAGCCGACCGTGACGATCGGGGGCTAGACATATCAACATTCGCATACGGTGTCGGTAACAAGCCATGTATGGGCCACACAAATACACTAAGGTTAATTTGACGAGCCTAGCATGTGTAGACATGGCTTCGGAACACAAGAGACCGAAAGGTCGAGCATGAGTCACATGGTTTATGTGATTGACATTGGGGAATGTCTACCTTTGAAACTGCATTGCCGGACATGACGATTGGGGGTGGTATAGTGAATTGGGATCATGTGATCGCTAAAATCATCAAGGGGATGACAATTTTAGTGGGAGATCAATTATAAATTGAACTCATATTATGAACTTAGTCTAGATGTCTATTTGCAAATATCTTAGTAGATCATGGCCCATCCCATTGAGGTCCTTTGCAACCATGGGACATCTGTTGCTTGATGTGGAACTTAGCAAAAGGGTCCAACTTCATAGATTAATACCCATGCCTGAGGGATATCCTCGTAATTAGATGATCTTCTCTTCTTGATACAATAACCATTAGGAGATAGTCCGATGACTCCACACTGATTGCAATGGAGGTCATTGATGAAAAGGGTATATGTAAGATATACAAATTATAAATGTGGTTCTAGCAAAACTCGTTGCAGTTTGCAAAGTATTGGATACTTGTCCCATTTTGTGGAAACATGATTGTCTGCTTGAGAATTGCTAGAGATAAGGAGAAGTGGCATGATGATAGCAAGCATAACAGTTGATGGCTGACGTCGCCCCTTTCCTCAAAGTTTATCATTTGGATTAGTGGACTTGAATATAACTTTGTAATCCTTGTTTGTGTGTCTTGCTTTTGGCGAGACGATTATTCATATGAAAAATTTACAAGCCAGTTGTACTATTCTTATGAATAATACCATTATGTTCACATTACGATTATAAATGAGTTATTCTCAACACTATTTTAATGATAATAGCTTAAGCATTTATAAAGGATTAGAATGCTAAAAGGTATCCAAAGTTTAATAATGACATGACACTATTGTTTAAGTCATTTTGGTTATTGCATGTTATTCATTCTAAATGAAGATCGGGGTCTTAGAGACTTAATCTAGAGACTTTGTAAAGCCATGCCTCATTGGGCAGAATGACTAAAAGTCCACATTCTGGTAAAACAGTAATATGCGAAGAAATGTTGAATCTTATACATAGTGATGTATCATATTATCACCAAGATAGTGCAAACAATTATTTCATTGTGTATTTAAGTGAATATGAGTATTTACTTAATTAAACATAAGTTTGAAACTATTTTGAATTGTTCAAAGGATTTCAAAGTGAAGGAGGATATTCGAATTAACAAGTCTCCTCGATTTGATCGACATGATTAAAGTATTTAAGTTAATTTTGGCATAAAAGGACACACAAAAGAGTTTTCACAAATAATGATAATAGGGAAATTTCAAAATGTATTGAAATGTCTAAACATCATAGTCATTATGTATTAGATACATATGTTAGAATATTATATTTTATCGGGGTTAGTTGCCGTTTAGAGTTATAGATCGAAATGAGCAAAAAATTGGTTAAAATACAAAGGAACATCTAAAGATTCGTGGAAACAACACCATAAGAGTTATGTCATGTTCGAGTTTCTAGAGATTTTGATAAGTCGAAATCGTGGTGAATAAACAAGTCTTTGTAGCATATTCGTAGGCAACTATGAATACTTTCTTCACAAGGGACAAACCTACTGTTGTCCAAAGTTGATGTGTCTTGATGAAGATATAGGTGGAAGAAAGTAAAATATCAAAACAAGGTATTTGACCTTACCTCCGGATTGTTGAGTGGCACGGCGAAATTTGTTTCGTGAAACCAAACTCTACAAGTAGAGGAGAAACTAATGATAATGATCATGAAGTTTTGGCGAATATTTTTACTAAACAAAGTAGGATTCGACTATATATTCTGCAAGTTTGCGGAATTATATCATTGATTCACTTGTCATGTTTTTGAACAAGACATACCTACGAACTACAAATAAGCGTGATGGACCTAAGTGCGAGAAATGACTAGGAGTCATAAAATCCTACATTAAGTTACATTTAAGATTGAAAAGTAATATGTTACTTGATCTTATTAAGTAAAGAAGTTTAGTTGATATTTCTGAATGACTACAAAGTCATAAGAAGGAAATGAAACTTAATGAAGACATCAAGCTCGATTTGTCACACAGTTTGGAAAAATTTCAAGGAGTTGACTACTAATGTAGCAATTCTTGAGTCTATTGGATTTACACCAGCAATATATGAATATTGAAGTCTTGTAATTGGAATTCTCGATTTGATGGAAATCAAAGAATTTTGGAATGTCCAAGATTATCGAGAAGACCTGCATTTGAGTGGGAGCCAAGTTGCTTGGCTAAATCATAATATGTAGCAGACATATTTTGAGTGGGAGCTAAGTGAAATCCCTAGATCTCATATATGGATGCCATATTTGAGTGGGAGCGTGAAATCATTCTAAGATATGTGGACAACATATATGAATGATGTGATTGGTTACATTTAAGTTAGTAAATATGGATGAAGTTGAACAAGTTATTAAACAATGAGATCTATCGAGATAGGTTGGTAAGTTCAACAAACATCATAGTTGAATGCTTCCTGGACTTGATTCTGAACATGTTCAGAATATCCCAAATAAGATTCTGAAGTAGTTCAGGATGGGACACGGAATAGAAAGAGGTTCTTACTTGTATGAAGCATTGAATTAGTCTGAGTATTACAGCCATGGTTAAAAGAAAGCAAGAGATGAGTTGCATCTCCGATGCCTCAGCCATAGGTTCTTCCATACAACCATATTGTATACTCAATGTGATGTGACCCGAGGTTCTGGTTGGAAGGACAAGCTCTTATCTATAAGAAAATGTCTTGAAGTGATTCCTGAGTTAATCACTGAACCCGAATTAGGTTTGTCCTTAAATGGCAAGAAGCAAAGTAAGGCACATAGTTGCATTTCATGCACCAAGATCTACATAGATATATAAGTATAATGGCTCCATCTAACATGATGTATATTGTTGTGGCGGCACTAGTTCATCTTTACGCAGAGGGTGTGTCCCAGGGCACAGCGCACATGAGAAAGCTCGTAGTGGCTGATCTAACGTCACTATTGGCTCCTGGAAACCAACCTCACTCTATTGTCATAACTAGTATATATACACAGAAAGGATGCAAGGTGTGTTTCAAAGTTTACATGACAACAGTGAAAGCGACCGTCATGGTGAACACTAGAAACAAAGTCTCACTTTGTTGCCAAACGAATACTTCAACCCATTATACAATAATGGTATGAATGTCAAAATTAGGAAGACATTAACGATTTGCAGAAGACATAATGATCTGGTAAAATAGAACATGGACAAGACGTTTCCAATGAACATACATGATCAATAAACGCATATGTGATATGGTTTATGATTAGTAAAATACGAGCTAGATTATTTGTACTTTAGTGCAAGTAGGAGACTGAAGGAGATATGCCCTAGAGGCAAATAATAAATAGGTTTTTATTTTCATATCTCAATTAGTTCGTAATAGCTTCATATTGTGCTATAACTATATCAAGTGGAAACATTGGTACATGTGTGGTATGAAACAAATAAAGTCCCTAGTAGCCTCTATTCATACTAGTTCGTTGGTCAAGCGATGATCAAGGTTTCCTGATCATGGGGCATTTATGCCAATTGACAATGAGATCATATCATTGGTGAATGATGTGATGGACATTCCTCAAAGATTGCGACACGATAAAGTCATAGAGTTCATTGTTTCAATAGCTAGAAACATAGTCGCCTTCTCCTTAAACCACGATATCATATTACTCACTGTTTCCCAAGGCTACTTTGACTACATCAAACATCACTGGGTGAGACGGTGATCATAAAGGTGTACGTTAGGTATTCCAAAGGAACAGTAGATGACAAGTGACTCAAGAGCGGGATTTTTTCACCCACGTGACGGGTAAGATACATACGGTCGGCTTGGTGAGATTACATCCATAAATGTTGCAACATGTGAGTAGGTCACATGGATGTAATATTGCGGTAACAAGTAAAATAGAACTTGTCGGTAACGAGATTGAACAAGGTTTGTGATACCAATGATCGAATCTCGGACAAGTCGTATCAGAGAAACAAAGGGAATTAGACTCAATGTTTTATGGTTCAAACAACATTGCCATCGGGGAATGCACATGGCTAATTATAGGCATCCCGGTCCCTCTAATAATCATTGATAAAGATCATGTCTGTGCCATTTCCGAGCCGCGAGGGGTTAAACTTAAGGGTACGATGAGAAAGATCATCCGTAATTTGGAATTATAGTACAGAAACAGAAGGCCAGAATTGTTCCATAGAGAGATCCAAAGTTGTTCAGAGAAAGAGTGATAGAAAAGGACTGAAAGGAGTTTCAGATAAATGGGAATTTAAATATACATTTATTATATGTTAATTGTGAATTAATATATTCTAAATAATGTTTAAATTAAGATTTATAAAGGTAACTTTCTTATTAGGACAAACCGATTTGACCTAGAAAGAAAGCCGTAGGAAAAAGAGAAATAAAAATAGCATACAACCACTGTTTGGCCGGTTTTGAACCAGCCCATGCGAGGGGTGGATAAAGGCCGCTACACGGGGGGCGGTTCGGAGCTGGTTGCAACTGGCAGGCCAGAGGCTTGCGGCCCGCCCGGGTAGAGGCAACGCTGGTGCTGCTAGGCCACAACAGCCCACCTGACCGTGTGCCCAGGCCGCTGTCCCGCCTAGCCGACTCGCGCGCTGGGCCGTCGGGGTTTTCGGCCCACCCAAGGGCTGTTGCTCGTGGCGCCTGCAAGCTGGGCTACGGTGGGGCGTGTCGGCCCACCTGGTCGGCTCTTCTCCCAGCCTGTTGCTTGCTTTTGATGGCCTGGCTGGATGCTAGCCCATCCGGCTGGTTTTATTGCTTTTTCTAGTTTTCCTTTTATTATTAGTCCCACATGGTTAACCCAATGGAGAGGGCACGCCCCCCTCCGCCTATATAAAGTGGTGCACATGGGTGGGATTAGACTTACAATTTGATATGTTCTCTAAGGTATTTTCCTTAGAGAATTTCTCTGCTCTCTCTCTACCTTGTGACCATGGCCCCATGTATGGGCCGTGCAAACAAGACACGCGTGCAGCACGCCGTTGCACTGCAGGGATTCCTAGCCGAAGATCTATTTTCCACTCCCGGCGGGATCGGGGAGACAGATGTCTCGTCGTACACCTAATGTGTATGAAGCCATGAGGTGCAACACTTGGGGCACTTGGATGTCGCGAGCTGGAGCTGTTGCACGATGAAGATGGAGCAAGATGTGACTTGCGAGGAGCTTCACGATCTTGAGGTTGGCTACGAGTTCGACTACTTCAACCATGTTCCCCTTAGAATGTTAACTGCGTACGATCTACAAGGGTATGTATTCTATACACTCTGGTCGTTACTACATTACTACATAGATATATCTTAGGAGTTAGGGAGTTCTCTTGTAAGAAATTTTTTGTTTTCTAATACGGAATCCTTCACCTTTGTGCTAAATGTATGGACCTCAATGTAATTTTCCCTTTTAGGTCCTTGATGTAAAATTTACTCCCACCATTCGTGTAAAATTTTAACTAGAGGAGTACAAGTAAATGCGATAGATTGCTCTTAAAATTTTCCAAAAATATTTCAAAGCTAACTAGGAATTCAGTATAGTAAAACCACCGAGTGTTCTGAAATTCAAGTTCTTAATTAGCTATGCAAGAACTTGGCATGGGGGTGTTCCCATGTTTGGTACATGGGTGCTTCGTTCTTGGCATGGTGAACGATAACACTGCTAATGGGAGATTCCAACTTATAGGAACAAAAACATTCAATTTTTGAAGTGATGGGAATGTTTTTCTATAAAGCAAGCACGAAGAAAAACGACTCGGAATGCCACAACCCTAGTTTTCACACAAAATGTGGACCATGATTCACTTACAATAAATTACCAAGATAAACACAAGTATGAACATTCTTGGATTTTCAAGCCGAACGACCAAGGTCATGGCCATATCTACATCATACTTTATATATGTCGATGATCCCATGTCCAAGAATTTGCATGCCAAAAGATTTGGCCATATTTTGAAAACAATGAAAGAGGAATTAGTTTGAAGAGTATGGCTCGATTAGGTGCTCTCTTGATAAGGATCCAAACCGACTGTTTTCACTACATGAAAACTTTCCTTCCGCAACGACTTGGCCCGACGATCGTCATAGAAGGCGCGTATTCCGCGATGAATTTCTCGGCTCAGCCGTGGCCGATAGAAAACTTTATTTTTCGGTTTCGTGGCCCTCTACTATGACGGAACCGCTAAAAATATGGAGGAAGCTCGGCTGGCGCGTGGCAGAAGCAAGATTTTTGGTTCCTCACGTGATGTTGACTCGCCAAAGTCTTTTGAGGCATGTGGGTCCCAAACGTCAGTGTCTCTAGCAGACCATACTTTTCGGTCGCGCCTCCCTGATTTGAACTCGATAACGATGCTCGATGCGTCTGCCGTTTAGTCAGGTTGTTGGGTCACACATGTCAGCCTTTCATTAGAAGAATCGCGTGAATGATGGAATATTTTTCCTTTGCTCGCGCTACCCTTTTTCGAAGTTGATAGCGTTACTCGATGCATCTACCGTTTAATCAGGCTGCTGGGACCCACATGTCATCCTCTTATTAGAAGAAACATGTGTATGATAGATTTTTTGCCCTCGATCGTGCTTTCGTGTTCCGAAGTTGACAGCGTTGCTCGCTACATCAGCCGTTTATTCAGGCTGGTGGGTCCCCTATGTCAGCCTCACATTAGAAGAATCGTGGATATGATGGAATTTTCTTCTTCTCTAGTGCTACCCTGTTCCGAACTAGATAGCGTTGCTCGACGAATCTACCATTTGCTCACGCTGCTGGGTCCCCCATTTCAGCCTCTCATTACAAGAAACGTGTGGATGATTAATTTTTCTCGCTCACGCCTCCCTGTTTCGAACTCACAACATTGCTCGATGCAACATCTGTATAAGGTCGTGCTGCTGGGTCCCACATATCAGCCTCTCTGTAATTGAAACATGCGTACGATGGACTTTTTTGGGCCATGTCCGCTGTTTTGACCTTGGCAACTTGCTGGGTCCCAGCTGACAGCTTCTATTTGAAAGAAACGTGTGTATGTTGGATTGTTTTTTTGGGTCCTAGATATTAGCCTCAGAGTACAAAAAATGCTCATAAAGGCCGAATTAAAAAGATTTTAGGCTAACTCGGGGCGGATGCCCTATTCGTCATGGCTTATATTCTATGGGCTCACTCCTAAATTGAATGGACTATGGTCGGTGGCCACAAGACCATGAAAAAGCCAAATTAGAAGGTATTGGGCTATGCTTGGGGCTGATATGCTAATTTCATGGGCTATGCTTGGGCCTGATGGGTCCGACATGTCAGCTTCTCTGTAAGTGCAACATGTGTATGATGGGATTTTTTCCAGCCGCGTCCGCTGTTTTCACCGTGGCAGACGTGTATGGTCTTACTGCTAGGGCCCTTATGTCATCTTCTCTAGCATGTTCTGGCTTGTGGGTCCCTGATGCAGCCTTGTATGTTCTGTCTGGTGGGTCCCCGATGCGAGCCTCTCTCTACAAGTATTTAAACTTTTTCAAACCCGCCCTCAAAACAAACTCGAGGGACACTACATGCTGGTGGGTCCGTGATGTCAGCCTCTCTGTAATGCAATATTGCTAGAAGAAAAAAATGTAAACCCAAGATACACACACACATACACACAGAGGCGATTCAAACAAAAGACCTTCAAATCAAATAAATGTAAACGGAGTGCGCTTCCACTACAACAAAGACATTTATAGAAAAAATATCATTAAAATTTTATTAGTACTACAACTTATGTATTAGTATTCTTAAAGATATTTTGTGTGTCTATGTTTATCTCTTTTAAAAGATAAAAGGACATCTCTCCTGGCATCTCAATTTATAAAATGCCACATAACGGGGTATTTTCTTAAAAACATGGGTAGACAGAGTTTTTTTATTATGAGAGGTGGGGGGCAATACCCAAAAGGCCAAATTAAAAAGCGTTTGTCTATTGCTGTATGTGGGTTATATTCCATAGGCTATGCTCCATGGGCTTCATTCTCAAATTTCACTGGGCTGTGCTCGGCAGTCCGCTGACCCCTAAAAGGACGAATTGATATGTTCTCTACTATGCTCTATGGGCTCCTTTCTAAAATTTCACTGGGCTTCGGTCAGCAGTCCATGACCCCGAAAAGACCGAATTAAAATGTTCTAGGCTAAAGAGGGGCCAAATGAGCTACTCCCTCCGATCCAAATTATTGTTCTTGGATTTGGCTAGATTCGGACATATCTAGCACTAAAACATGACTAGATATGTCACAATCTAGACAAATGTGAGAACATTAATTTGGATCAGAGGGAGTACCAGATTTCTTCTCCTGGTTAATAAAAAATGCATTGTGATGTGCTCTGCCGGATTCGAAACAAAGACCTCAGAGAGGGAGGGGGAAAGCGATAATTCTTTTTGGAAGATATTCATATCAAAATTCAGTACTACAAAATAAGGTAGAAAATTTATTAACAGATTCGAAGTTAATATTCAAGAGCACTTGACCAATTCAGCAGCATTTCAAAAGTGACCAATTCAGCAATACATACAATGAAATACAATACTAGTACATCAGTATTAGTTGCACAAAATGATTTAGTAATAGAACCGACAGAACATTTGAGAGATTCAGTAGCTTTCCTGCTTGAAATTCAATAGCAGTTCAGAGAGAATTAGTTCTTGTTCCAGCTAAGAAAACCTTGGCGCACGATCAGTTTGGCTTGTTCTCCGAATTGACTCAATCATTGGAGCAAGCAAAACTGACGATCAAGTATTGTTCTGTGTGAGTACCTCCTCCTTACATCAATGCCTGTGTGACCGTCCATAGCAACCCAAAATGCCCAAGACTCATCTAGATAATTATGAAAATGCTAAGTTTCAAAAGAAAAGCAAGACAATCTGACGCATTTCATCGAAACAAATACCAGTACATCACAGTTCGTTCTACAAAATATTGTACTAATTGTAACGATAGAATATTTGACAGATTCAGTAGCATTTGAAAGATTTAGCAGTATAAAATAAGACCGTAAAAATATCAGATATATTCCCGGTTCATATTCAGCAGCACTTGATAGAGTCAGCACATCATTTCAAAGTGACCGGTTGTGGCAGTACACAGACAGTGACCAAAAGAATTGACAGGTTTAGCAACGCAGACATTGAAATTCAATAGATATAGCAAGGACTGATTTAAAAGGAAAGCGAGACCATATTCTGCACTCGACCGATCGATCTGAACAAGTACCAAACAAAACTTTTGATAGGTTCAGTAGCATTTAAAAGATGCAGTAGTACATAATAAGAAAGAAAAATATCGATAGATTCCCAGTTCATATTCAGCGTCACTTGGACATATTCAACAGCATTTCAAAGTGACTGATTTAGTTTGCCCCTTTCTCCGTACACTCGATCATTGGAGCAAGCCAAACTAGCGATCAAGTCTGCTTTTCTGTGCATGCCTCCTTCTCACATCAATGCCTGTGTGTGACCTCCATAGGCTTCTCAAAATGCCCAAAGCCTTGTCAAGATTATGAGTTTATGACAAGGCCAAGTTACAAAAGAAAAGCAATACCATCTACTACACTTGATCTAAACAAGTAGGAGTAGATCAATATTAGTTCTATAAAATGCCAAGTTCCAAAAGAAAAGCAAGACAATCTGTTGCACTTGATCTAAACAAGTACAAGTACATCACAGTTAGCTCTACAGAATATTATATTGTACGTACTAATAGTAACAACAGAACATTTGACAATTTAGATTCAGCAGTACAGAATAAGACCGAAAAAATATCGACAGATTCCTAGTTCATATTCAACAGCACTTGATAGATTCCTAGTTCATATTCAGCAGCACTTGACAGATTCAACAACATTTCAAACTAACCGAATTAGCAGTACACCGACAATAATTGACAGATTCAGCAATGCACATATTGAAATTTAATAGATATAGGTAGGCCTGATTCAAAAGTAAAGCGAGACCGTATTCTGCACTTCATCGGTCAATCTGAACAAGAACCAACACATAGTATTATTGCAAAATTGATTTGCAGAGGAAGAACTCCATAGAAAATACTCAGAACTACCTTAAGCTAGGAACCACATCTCCCAAAATGATAAGTACTAGTACATACAGTAGGTATTACTACAAAATACATTAGCAAGGAACCACATCTCCCAAAATGATAAGTACTAGTACATACAATAGGTATTACTACAAAATACATTAGCAGTAGTTGAACTCCATAAAAATACTCCTAAGAACAACTACTAAGAACAGGTAGTAAGTCTTTCTAGCAGTTCAAATACTCTAACAAACATTAAGATGTGCTTATCTCACTCATGAATCCTATTAATCTGAAGACAGTATTCCAGGGTGAACACCGGCGGTCGACGAGCGACCAGGTGCGACATCAGCACCGGCAGGAGCCACTGTAGCTCATCGAACAAGATGCCATTGGGCGATGCGGTGCTCCGCATAGCCCGGAATTTTTTATCCTTCTCCCCTCAATCACAGTCGACGACCAAAACTTGACCATGTATCATGGCGACAAGCACGCCGCCGACCTAACGCAAAAGACGGATACGACATGTAGCGTTTGATGCGTCCCAAATCGCACCGCGAACATAGTACCATCGTCCCTGGATCCGATGATATCTACTGTCCGCAGGCCTGCTGCCGGCAGAGGCTTAGAGGAGTACCTACGTGTTTTGTCGTAGCAGAAACTGCGCACCCTCATCGAGTGAGCTTCACGGAGGTGGGCTAGGAGCGCCGCGCGCCGAGGTGGCAAACATGCATCCATCCTCCATGCAGTTGCAAGGGCCGTGCGCGCATGCGATCTTGTGGTTGTGGACCTATCGGTAGGCGACCAATGTCCTGCAACCGTCATTGGGGCATCTTCTACCTTTTCGGCGGTGACTCAGAGGTTCAACTCCTTGGAGCATGCGACTAGCCGGACGGCGCTGGTAGTGTCCATACGCACAACGATCTCGTTGAACACATTGGTGCTAATGTTGCTCCATCCGCCATATCACCAGTTGGGCCCTGAATCCACCATCGTGTCTCGATGGTTTGGGGGCAAGGAAGATCAATCTATGACTGTTGGGAGGTTTTGGAGGAGAGGGGTGGTGGCCCGGAAGGACCAATGCTGCGGGCGAGATGGCGAGGAAAATGAGTGAAGCACGCGTTGGAGACGATACCAAATACTGCCGGAGATGGGGAAGATGGTATGGCTCTTTGAACGAGGAGTTTTTTGCGTGTTCCTTCGCTGGTTTTCTGCTGCAGGGCGCAGCTGCATCGAGAAGACTTTAATTATTAGCTAGCTAGTGTAGCACGCCAATGTTGTCTAGTATTGTAGCATCGAGGAAACTTTAATTAGCTAGCTCGTTTAGAACGCCAATGTTGTCTAGTAGAATGCCATATAACCACAATATAAAATTGTACTACTCCATAAAGTAGTAATAGGTAAAGCCAAGAAAATAATTATATTTTTGAACCGCTTCCATAAAGTATCGGGTGTATATTTGGTTCTTCTACTTGTGCATAGCGTTCATTGCGCTAAAGTCTATCAATAGAATCTCCTACTTCCTCCGTTTCAAAATATAAGATGGTTTAGCTTTTGTGAAATAAATGTATCAAGACATCTTTTACTACACACTAAAAGTAGTGTGTAGGTTCGGAGTGAACCAGATACTAAAAGTCGTCTAGATACATTCATTTCACAGAAGTTAAAACATCTTATATTATGGAACAGAGCAAGTAGATGCTAGAATGGAAAAGAAGATTTGAGGGTTAGCAATGTTGAAATTTGCTAGTTTTGATACAATGGTTAATGTTGAAAGTTAACCGTACACTATATAGTGGTAAGATAAGATAAGATAAATCTGTAAAAAATATGATGTCATCATATCATCTTAACCAAAGACTAGTGCATGAGGCTAGAATCGTTGAAGCCAAGGTTGTTTTTATAGAGTACGACCCTTACACAAGCATTGAGGTGATTGTTCAAGTATATGGCATGTGGTCCGTAACATCCTGTTGATGCTAAAATTTCCATAATTTCTAAAGGAACTCTAGAATCGGCGGATTAAAGTGCATTACGCTAAAGATCCAAAAAAATATAGTCAAGTTCATACGAGTAACTAAACATAGTAACGATACAAATACATATTTCCAAGGAGAGAGACCAACAAGTTGAAATCCGATGACTTCAGACAACAAAACAAAATAAATAGTTTAACATGGTCGAGAACTATTTCTCTAATTGTAGTACCAACTATTATATATGGATTGCATTAGTACGTACTGTGGCAACATGTCTTGTTTCTTAGTTAAGCATGAGACCGGTTCCAATCGAGGGCGTTCGCGAAGGTTGGTACGAACCAAAGCGAATGCTTCATCGTTCCTATCCAAAAGTGAGGGTTACTAATTCTCTCAAGGACATTGATTTCAGAAGTAACACCGTGGTCTTTACTACTCAGACTGAAGTGGCATAATTTAGGATACCACTCTTTGGAAAGCCATGTTACAGTTGGTAAGATGTAGACACAATTGCTTCTTGTCATATAACCTGAGGTAAGATCTGCACCGCCTACGCGCATGATAATCGGATAGTTCACTTCAAGGAAAAGAAAATATGATCCAAAGTCAGGAATCCGTTCCCATGGATTAGCTTGATCAACCTGACCAGTGTTCATTGAGAACACCAAGCAGCCAAACCCAGAAGTATAAGTGGAGATAGTGCAACCGCAGTGTACAACACAAGGATGAGCAATACCAGTTCAATAGTGGCAATGATAAGTAAGACAACTGGGATCATAAGAAGCACCAAGCGTATATATATGAAGAAGTCTAGAACCATCTGTAGATATTGCTAACCACCAAAAACCAATAAAGTAGTCATGCTCGTCTCCTGTAGCATTAAGAAATGAATCCACCAACTCATCCGCAGCAGCTGGTCGCGCCAAGACTAGCGCATGACCTTGAAAAAGGTAGCAGAATGCGTCAACTTATGATTCCGGCAGCATGATATAGTGAATCCTACTAAAAAAATTCCTTCCAGTTGAACTGCATGCAAAGTAGCTCGAACATAGGAAAAACAACTACGGTCTAAAATCGTACAAAGGAAACAAAGCATTATATAATAGGGAAATTTCCTAAAGAACGGCTCATCTTTTTTTGAACAAGATGGGCAATTTTTGGCTCGTTTTATCTAAAAAAGGCAAAGAGAATTGACCGGTTCATTTGCAAGGGAACTTGCCGAAAACCCGTGAAAATGCAGAAAACATAGGATAGGAAAGACATATAATTTTACATTTGCATGTCCATTTATACTCCTACAGGATTGCGGTGTGTTGGATTACATTGCACAGAAAAACCACTGGACGGATTCTTTTCAGGAGCTTCAAGTAGATCTTAAATTCCTATTGAATGAACTAAAAGACATCCAGAAAAATCTACTATGCATAATTCAACCCGATGAATCAAATGATTGCTCTAAGAAAAAATCCTACAGAAAAACTATGATTCGTACAGTTCATAGAGTCTAAAATAACTACTCGTATTTTCATTTAAATGAAACGCTTCCTATGTCAATTCAATATTATAGCTTGGGCATATGAGTAATTAAGCAAGTACACTACATATGAAGGAATAATTACTAGGATGCAGAGGATCCCAAACATGAACGTTGCCATATATACTTGTGGCGAACACCAGTCTGTCATGGTTAATTCCATCATTGTAACTGTAAGGGCTCAAGGTGTGGTTAAGAGGAAGTGGAAGAACTATCCATCCATCATCACCGCCCTGGAGGATGGCAATTCTGACGTTCAAGACTGCAACAAGCGAGAAATCTTTATATCTCCCAACAGGTGTGGGAACTTGACAAATAACAAGCTTCTGCATTATAGATGGAAGATCATTATCCAATAAGAACGTAGTTGGCTGGTCGGTTACTTGGAATGACAATGATGGGAGAGGAATCTTGTGACAAGTGTACATGTTGCAAAGCTCCAACTTGCCCCTGAAGCTAGCCATGGAAATCCAATCTCCATTGGCGCCTACCGCCTGCCTAGAAGTATAGCCTGGTACCATAGCATCAGAGGAGAACCTGTCCAGCGGCGATAGCTTGCACGAGAGGCTATAAATTTTGAAGTAATGCAAGAAATCTAGTGGTCCCATTGTCAGGGGGGAATGAAGAACACATGGGAGGCCAAATGGCACTAAAGCATCCAGAGTTGCACTAGCTTTCGCAGATTCAAGAAAAAGTTTGGATGAAATGATTAGGCTGGCGACAGTGATGACGTCGCATCGGGTTACAAGTTCTTCAAAGGGGCCTTCGGTAAACACGTCGTGAAAAAGCTCAGAATCATGCTCACTGTTATTGCTCGCCGACGCCATGGCAAGGTAGCGTATGTATTTCATTGGTTGGGTTTTAGAAGAGAGGGGGAATCGACGGTGGCAACTGTCTGAGCGATACGAGGAAGAGAATCCAAAAGCGGCTTATGGTGGCAGCGGCGGTGTTCGGTGTGGAAGGGGAAGACGTTGGGAAGAGAAGAGGAAGACGCCCTGGAGGGGGCGGGGGAATAGGCAAGGGGGGAAAGATGGATTAATCAACACGAGCATGTGCTCCTCAGCTGCATTTCGAGGAAACAGTGACCTGCCGACTCCCTACTCCCTAGTACTAGTAGACGTCTAGACGGTCAGAGTAGTTAATTTGTAGGAGACTGTGACCGGCCTGACTCCCTAGTACTAGACGCCTAGGGTACATGTTGTACTGTAATTCGGAAAACCGAGCTCTGTATTTTTTTTACTTGCATGGACGAGCTCTGTATTTCTTTTTTCATGGAATACGATCTATATTAGGGAATCACCTATGTATGTGGAAAACCTTGTCGATAAGATGGGTCCCACATACTACACCATAAGCTAATTCATTGCACCGCAATGTTTGTATACAAACTTGACCATAAGCTAGGATCCACATTTAAGAGCTAACGACACACATCCTTTTGACTGAAATCAGTTTTATATTGCTATGTGTACTACTCCCTCCATTTAGAAATATAAGATTTTTTAGCTTTGTGAGTCGAATGTATCTATACGTCTTTTAGTGTATAGGTTCGCAGAGGTTAGGAGTGAACTTATACATAAAAAGCGTCTAGATACATTCATTTCATAAAGCTAAAATGTCTTATATTTCCGAACGGAGGGAGAAGATATTATTATTTAGTGCTTGTGGACTACCCAAGGGCATCCACTATGTGCAAAAAAACCACATCTTAAGTCATATGTGGCAATGCTTGTAGTCTATCTTATATATAATAGAAGAAATAAGAGTTGTCCAGGGCATCACTTATGTATGAGGTGAACTTTAGCCATAAGGCGGGACCCACCCCTCTTGTAAAATCTTCCACTATGTATAAGGTAAACTTTATCCATAAGCTAGGACCCACATGTCTCATCCTACATACTCATGCATGAGAGAGAAGAGAGAGTAAATTATTTTCTATTGCTTGTGGACAACCCATAAGCTTAAGGTCACCTACAAGCTTATGGACAACTCTTATTTCTTCCACTATGTATAATGTAGACTATAAGCATGGCCACATACTGTAGGACTTAAGGTGCATTTTTTTGCATATAGTGGATGCCATAAGCTTATGGGTTATCCACAAGCAATAGAAAATAATTTACTCTCTCTTCCCTCTCATGCATGAGTATGTAGGATGAGACATGTGGATCCCAGCTTATGGCTAAAGTTCACCTTATACATAGTGGAAGATTTTACAAGAGAGGTGGGTCCCGTCTTATGGCTAAAGTTCATATTATACATAGGTGATGCCCTAAGATTATGGGCCACCCTTAAGCTTTTTGGCTTGTGGACAAGCTCCACTATGCATATGGATATCTCTTAAGGTGTATTTTTTGGCTTATGGTGTGTTTTTTCACACATAGTAATAATAAAGCTGTAGGTACATTTTATAGAAAGGACTAGAAGAAAACAAGGAGACACAACCAGGTCCCACAAAATTACAACAAGCACCGTGCAAGGATTCGTCGGAACGCGGTCCAGTCCATGTAAGAATGAGCTCTGTATTCACTTTGTCAATTCTATGCCCATGGAAAGTTAGTTTGGCAAGGAGCTACACTTTTAGTCCCGCTTCTTACTTCAGGGGTGCAAATTAGTCTCATATCTTATAAATGGGGCAAAACTAGCCCCACACCTTGCACCCCGGGTGCAATTTAGTTTATTTCAAACAGATTGGATGAAATTTGAATGAACTGAGCGAATTTGACCACGTTGAGTTGTCCTTACCGGAAAGTTTTGCGGGTTAGTCCATACTAGAAATAAGTTGCACCTGCCTTGCACGTCAAACTCAGATAATAGAAGTATGACATATCATCACTATAAAATTATAATAGGTAAATCTCGAAAGAATAATTATACTTTTGAGCCAGATCCATAAAGTATTGGGTGTATATCTGGTTTTTATATAATGTAGATTTCAACCTTTATTAGCTACTTTGGTAACATGTGTTTGAGGTTTGTGCATAAATTTTATTGTGCTAAACACTATAAGTAGAATTTTCTAGATCCCATCATGGAAAAGAAGATACAACCACTAGTAATGTTGGGATTTGACAATCTTGATTCAACGACCAGTGTTCAAAGTTCTTCGTACACTATATATATAGTTTTAAGATGTAAGATAAGATAATAAAAGTAGGACGAGGGTAATTTATGGGCCCACGCAAGGCATCATTGTTTATAGAAAAGTCCATGCACTGAAGTTAAAATCTTGGGAATTTGACATGATATGCGAACATCATATGTCGATTTCCTCATCCAACGTACTTTGCAATGCTCAAGTTGAATCATCACATATAAAACAATTGATGCATATGGATTATGAAGTGTATAAGAAAAGAATCAAATTTGGTAAGATTTCAGCTAACTTGAAACTAACGATGCAATATTGAGTGAAATGCACACATGTGTAGTTTTAGTTAACTTGAGCATTGCAAAGGACGGTGTTTAGCCAAGCTAAAACGACATCAATCTACGCAAAAAATCTACATAAACTTTCAAAAGCAATAGAAGTCGTGGAAGGACACCCCTTACATGCCGGTACTATTTTACTGTATCAATCGCAAAAAGGCGCCTTCAGGATAGCTAAACATGTACGAATTTGGTCAAATATGCTCAAATTTGTTTGAAATTGACTGATTTGCACCAGGGATGCATGTTTTAGGATTTATTTTGTCCACTTTGCAAGATATGGGACTAATTTGTACCCCGAGCGTGAGAAATGGGATTAAAACTATATTTACCATGATCTTTAGCAAGAAACAAGTTATACAGATCCTCTAACTTATACTGTAGAAGAAAAGTTAGAGAAGTTGTAGGACCCTAACTTTCCTTCTTCTAAACAATACAATTAAAGCCTAAATGTCATAAAATTAATTTCTACTACCTCCATCCTAGAGCTTAAGCTTATATTTTTTTTCAAAATTCATACTACGTGAAGTTTGACCAAGTTTTCAAAGAAAAATATTAATATTTGCAATACAAAATTCATATTGTCTGATACATCATGAAACATATTTTCACATGGTATCTATATAATATCATACATAGCAGTTCTTAATAATGTTTTCTAAAAGTTTGGTCAAAAATTTTGTAGCTCGACTTTTCAATAAAAAAAATAAGCCTTAAGCTCGGGTACGGAGGGAGTATAATGCAAATCTATATTACTCTCTCCATACTGGTTTTTTGGGCTAACACATACTCTCTTCTAAAAGTTTGGCCAAACGTTCGTAGCTGAAATTTTCAAAAAAAACTTAAGCTTTGGGATGGAGGTAGTATGTAGGTACGTAGCCCATTAAACCGGTATGGAAGTAGTAGTATGTAGTATTGAGTTACTATTATGTAAAGCCAAATTATGGTGTAATAAAATTTAGTCTCAGATTTTTATGTCTACAGCAATTACATATAATAATTAATTGTATATTATAATGAGGTAATTAAGCTATAGCAGACTGACTTTCCTTCTTTCTATCCCCTTACGTTAGAGGAGCCGATTGTGCAATGTATACTACTCTGTACTGCAGAAGTAGCACATGTTCAAACTTACAAAGTTTTGGTTTGAGAAAATGTTTGATGCATTTAGCTTTACAAAGGCTAGGTGAAACCAACAATAGCAAAAGGAGTGAGAGGAGGAAAACAAATTGTATCATCCCAACCATATAAGTTATGAGTACCAAGGACCAATGCCTCACATCATCTCTTCTCAAGCAACAAGAGCCATCATCAGGGCTATCCTAAGCCAATAAGATGAGGCACGAACCACATGGACGCATGTGTACTAAACTTGTCGGCCCCTACTATCGCAGGTTCTGGTGCCGACTGGTTAGAAACGGGTAGACAAATCCAATGCACTGGCATATAGCTAGTCTCCGAAACTTAGGCAATCAGAAGTAATGTACACATGAAGCCTAACCTCCCAAATGGTATGTGCTTGGTGTGAGGGGCATGCATCAGACCATTATTCACAAACGCAATAAGGGGGTGATTCAGACCCAGGAAGAGAGAAATATGTCAGAGATGGCTTTGAACCCACTCCGGCTGAGGAAGGTCGTGCTGGTAGCCGCTTCATTCTGCGTTGGGCTACTACCCTCTAGAAGATATGGCACCAAAGCAATGGATACGAATATGCTACCTTGGTGACTAATCTTCTCCTTGGAAGTGGTCCGCTTGCCCCCGATGTGTATCCACATTAGTGTTGGCCTAAAATAAGCCAGGAACAAGCACGGGCGAGAATCTACACAGCCACAATCTAGGCCATCGACATTGTCGTTCGGTACAATGTGCTCATCCTTGTCTATTATTGGGGCCTGCACACCATCATAGGATTTGCATCAACAGTGTCCAGTCCATATAAGAGACAACAAATATGTACTATACTCATTAGCTCATGCTGTGCTAAACGCAGTAATAGAAGCAAGTCAAAATAAGAGAGCAGTAGCTATAGTTGATACTGAACTCACCGTATTTGAAGGGATTTCCACCATGTAAAAACAGAACCATCATTCGATACAGCAAAGATAATATCATCCACCCACACAACATCCACATAGCTTCTCGGGGCAAGATTATTATGCTTAGTATACTACATGTATCGTCCCTTAAAAACTGCTCCATGTCTAGGATGACAATGAACTTATCGAACACCGTGATGAGAGCTCGTACAACCACTTATTGCAGTGAATGGACATCTGAGGTTCATTACCAATTAATATGTATCTTAAGTAGCCTGGTAATGGCCTTTCAATACAAAAAGAAACCTACATGTGTACCCTGAAACCTGACAATTTTGAGTGACGTGACCTAAATGATGGTCCCAGTATACAAATTCACCAAACACGTACTAATGATTTTCCGTGACCAGGATGACTAGCGAGATCAATCATGGCTACCTAGTTGTGGCTAAACTAGCCGAATAATCACAACCGGATTTTCGGGCGATGATGGGGCTGGCATAGAAGGGCGGACTAGCGCTATCATGTTGGCATCAATCACTCCCTTCTCAATAATAGAGGGAGCTAGGGAAAAAGATGGGCAGTAGTTCAGAAGGGAAGTACAATTATAGTTAAAGTAGAACGGCTTCTGGAGCACAACACGTTCGAGGGAAAAGTATAGATCTGGGATGGCCTCGGAAAAAAGGGACATGCTAAGAGGATCAGATCGACTAGAGATTACACGGAGAGCATAATCATCTAACTTTGACCAGTTGTGGACAGGGTTGCCTGGACTGTCTCCCGCCATGGTGGATTCACCGTCACGTCGGTGATGGGTTTTGGGAGGAGAGACTTTGAGGGCCCGGCGTGACTAAACCTAGTCGCCGGCGAGGGTTGCAAGGGGGGACTCGAGGCTTTGAGTTTGTTTGGAAAGGGCGGCTCTGTGCATGATGGGGGGTAGAGTAGTCTGAGTTGGCGGGTGGGCGGCATCGCGATATGCGAGGAAGGGGGTCGGTGTAACCCATGCTGATAGGATGATCCACCGTCCACTGGACCTCACACGTCACTAAATCTAGATTGATGAATACTGTATACGTACTGGAGTACTCCATACTACTCCACCATGGGGAACCCAAACCAGCGGTGGGAAGTTGGAGAATATCTGGAACCCTGTTCATATTCTTCTATAGGAGCAATAACTGACACAGGTCCGGCAGAATGCATTGAGTACAAGTGCACCGTAACATGACGAGTCTAGTCTCTGCTCAGAATTCACTCCACTGGATCTGCATTCTATCGAATCTTTGCATACTGTATATTGCGTATATCTTTTTGTTATACCTGCACAGTATGCAAATGGTCAAACACCACACCCACATACGCGCAAGTACAGTACACCTATGTGTGCGACATAGTGTATGTGCATGCTAGTGTCCGTGCACATGTTCTAATGTGCGCTTCATATGCTATCGTTTGTGTGGCTATGTGTACATGTATTTGTATGTGTCTGTGTATGTGTGTGTGGTGTGCGACCATGTAGATATATACGTGTAGCTGTTTGCGGGTGTGTGTGACGTGTGAGTGGCTAAGTATCTGTAGGAGTGTACATATACATGATATGTTTTAGTTTTAGTATGAGTATATGTATGAAAGCGAGCTAAGCTAGAAACATATAATCCCTCTGATCCATATTTGTTGGTTTAGATTCATCTAGATACGGATGTATCTAATCAAGTTTTAGTGCTAGACTGGTAAAAGGCACGTGCTACGCACGTATATATTGTATGAAATGTGATTTAACAAACATTAAGTTGTTATTAACCAATATTTTTGTTAGACAAAAAATGCATACATTAATTCTATTAATAATAACTATCTACACGTATTGAGAATACAGCCTACTGTGCTATGAAATTTTGGCGGTAGTGACATGATGGTTCTAGAACAAGGTGGAATTTGCTCTAGGTACTATTCAACATGAATCCAACTGTTCTAAACCATTGGATCTAACATCCCAATGATCAGGATTGGTGCTATGGATCCAATTCAAAACTGCTTCATTATAGTACTAGAGAAGAGATACATCCATATCTATACCAAGGGCATATCTAGTGGGGGTGTCATGGATGCCATGACACCCCCTAACAAATGCATATTCTTTGATCTTGTAGCATTTAATCTAATTTTATGTGTTAAAAAAAATACTTATACATGATATTAAATCTATGATAATTGAGCCTAACACTCATCAGATTTAATCCTACATATGCCACTGATGTAGACATACGTGAGTCATATACTATGGTATGGTGGGAGTACATATATATGTGCTATTATAGTGTATGTATGACATACTCACCCCACCCGTTAGCACAGACACACAAAATTTACGATTGCTTTATCTTATCTTACCACCATATAGTGTACAAATAACTTTGAATATTGACCGTTGGATCAAGACTCGCGAATCCCAACATTTCTAGCCATTGAATCTTCTTTTCCATTATAGCATCTAGAAGATTCTATTTTTTTGAACGGTCTAGAAGATTATATTGATAGTATTCATCACAATGAATGTTATGCATAAAACTCAAAACACACTTCTCCATCATTCTACAATCTTCTCCCTCGTTTCTCTAGACCATGTTACCAAAAAAATCAGGTTTTAGATAGCTAATAATCACTATTTTCTACATGATCTTATCTTATTACTATATAGTGTACGAACAACTTTGAATATTGAACGTTGGATCAAGACTCATGAATCCCAACATTTCCAGTCGTTGGATCTTCTTTTCCATTCTAGCATCTAGAAGATTCTATTAGTCTTCATCATAATGAATGTTATGCACAAAACTCAAAACACACTTCTCCATCATTCTAGAATCTTCTCCCTCGTTTCTCTAGACTATGTTACCAAAATTTTAAATTTTTAGATAGCTAATAATCGTTGACTTCTACATGATATAAAAAGTACAAGAACAAAATATACACCCATACTTTATAGATGTTGATCAAATATATATTTTTTATGGTTTGCCTTTTATAATTTTATATAGTGATATTATGTCAGACGTCTATTATCTCAGTCTCGCGTACAGGACACGTGCAAGTTACTAGTATACAAAATACAAGAACCAAATATACACCTATTTTTTATAGATGTTGAACAAATTTATATTTTTTCCAGCTCTACCTATTATAATTTTTTGTAGTGATGATATGTCAGACGTCTATTATCCAAGTCCTACGTGCAGGGCACATGCAACTTACTAGTATTATACTAAGGCTGAGAAAGTAGAATTTTTTTGGGATTGCTGAACCTTCTCTTTCCTCTTCATATAGCTAGTTTTTTTGCAGTCCAAAATACCAATGATGTTGGAGATGCTCTCATGGCTAAGGGCATCCGCAATGTGCAAAAAAGCACACCTTAAGGCCTATGTGGTATTTCCTAAAGTTCATCTTATATATTGTGGAGAAAATAAACATGTCTTTAAGCCTTGTAGACTTAGGCTATCTATAATGTATCTTATCTTATCCTACCACTATATAGTGTACGAATAACCTTAACTATTGACCGTTGGATCAAGACTCACGAATCCCAACATTTCCAGCCGTTGAATCTTCTTTTCTTACCACTATATAGTGTACTAACAAATTTGAATATTGATCATTGGATCAAGACTCGCGAATCCCAACATTTCTAGTCGTTGGATCTTATTTTTCATTCTAGGATATAGAATATTCTATTGATAGTCTTCATCACAATGAATGCTATGTAAAAAACTCAAAGCACACTTCTCCATCATTCTAGAATCTTCTTCCTTATTTCTCTAGACCATGTTACCAAAAATTTCAAGTTTTAGATAGATAATAATCGTTGACTTCTACATGATATACAAAGTACGAGAACCAAATATACACCCATACTTTATAGACGTTGATCAAATTTATATTTTTTCTGCTTTACCTATTATAATTTTATATAGTGATGATATGTTAGACGTCTATTATCTGAGTCTCACATGCAGGACACGTGCAACTTACTAGTTTATTCTAGCGTCTAGAAGATTCTATTGATAGTCTTCATCATAATGAATGCTATGCACAAACCTCAAAACACACTTGTCCATCATTCTAGAATCTTCTCCCTCATTTCTTTGGACCATGTTACCAAAATATTCAAGTTTTAGATATCTAATAATCATTGAATTATACATCATATATAAAGTACAAGAACCAAATATACACCCATACTTTATAGATGTTGATCAAATTATTATTTCTTCTACTTTACCAATTATAATTTTATATAGTGATGAAATGACAGACGCCTATTATCTGAGTCTCACGTGCATGGCACATGCAACTTACTAGTATAATGTTGCACATGAGAATCAGATAATAGAAGTATGAAATAACATTTTTTATATAAAATTATAATAGGTGAAATAATTATAATTTTTAGCACGTCCATAAAGCATCGGGTGTATATTTGGTTCATCTACTTTGTATCATGTACTCCCTCCAATTCTAAATATAAGATGTTTTAGCTTTTGTGAAAGGAATGCATCTAGACGCATTTTAGTGTGTAGGTTCCGAGATGTGTTCCCCGCTTTGGCATCAACAGTGCTTCCTGTTCTAGCTTCTTCGACTTTGATCTCGAGTGACCATCCATAGGCTTCTCCTTCTCTCACTACAGTGATCATCACCTCCACGGAAGGGCTATTGGAGGTATCCCAAGCGACTCCACATAAGCATATACAATCGTGGGAATCTGATGCTGAGCTGATGCGGGCCAAAGAGAGAAGAAGTAAGAGCAACGCTGATCGCCCCGCTCGTGTGCGGAGCGTGCCACCCCCCACCCCTGGGCTGCAGGAGGAGGTGGCCACTATGGAGGCCTCGTCGCCTGTTCACGTGGGGGCATGCTCCACAGGAGCCCGTCAGTTCTTTCCCTTGCAGTGGTGGTGGCGCATGGTCCCAAGTCCAAGGCTATTCCGGTTGAATCGCAGCACAAGAGTGCCAGAGGCAAGGGCCTGACCAATGCGCCGGTTCTCGACTGGGCGATCCGTCTTGCGGAAGACAAAAACTCCACAGGTAACATTGCTAACTTCGCTGTTCTTCAAGATTCTTCGTCTTAGCATTTGTTGGATGTTGCGCGCGATAGTTGTATTCTTTTTTCGCATTCTTATGGCTCTCCGTCTGAATGTATTACCCTTATCCAATCTAGAGAATTGGCCCAAGTCGAGCTAGCTTTAGCTAGAGACCGCATCGCAAAATAAACGGCTTGTAACACCCTCGAATCGGTGCTATGCATGTTTTAGCCCTTTCCGCCAAACCCACATAAAAACGATTCAAGGACACCCACCAGGAACTTTCGTGTGGGTGGAAAACGAAGTAATACCATTACACAACAATCCTTGATGGGACCCACAGAACATATATATATATATATATATATATATATATATATATATATATATATATACAGCACGACTCCAAGAGTCAAGAATACAGATATACACTACAAAGATCCAAATCACCTTGAAAACGATACAACGTCTGACTACGAACAAGATGCAAATGGGGCTAAGAGCCCTGAAGAATAACCAATGGCGTCCATAACCATGCCTAGGCCAAGACGGAACGGTAACCCTGCTAACGACGTCGATCTCAAACCTGCTAAAACAAAAGGGGCGCCAACAAAGGGAAAAGGAAAAAGAGGAGCGTCAGTACTGAGGCCAGTACATGGCGAGGCTAAAATTCGGCGGTCCTCGCCTATATAGGTATGGTGGACTGAAGCGGCAGCACAGCAGCACTAAACAACCTATAGAGACTCGGTCAAACTGGCGGCTATTAGAGAGGGATTAGAAAGACCTATCCGGATCCCACCTGATAGTAACACCAAACATACCCATCCTGGTATTCCCCCTCGAGACCAAACGAGGAAGTGAAACCTAGGAACTCACACAATTGGCAGTTTTAATCATTCAATTATAGTTGAAGCACTTACTAGTCAGATATAGATAGCGTGAGTCATCTTGATAGCATAAGTAGTGGGCAATTTTAGTTAACCATTCAGTTGTAGTTGCAATACTTTCTAATCCGATACAATTAGCATGTGACATCCCAAACCCAACAGTTGTTGGCACTTTTATTTCATTCCATTGTAGTTGGGATACTTACTAGGCAGGTATAACATGACATGATACACCCTAGTTCCACCAGTTGTTGGCACTTTTATTATCCATTCCATTGTAGTGAAGCTGAATACTAGTCACATATTAAGTCAAATTTATAGCACTACTTTAGTTATGCTTGTCTATGATCGAGATACTGTGCTCCAAGTCATCCATAACCGCGGACACGGCTTTCAGAAAGATTTACCCTGCAGGGGTGCACAAATAGCAACACACACACGATCAACCTCGGAAAAACCAAATCAAAACCCAATGAGGCTTTCACGACAAAGCAATCACAGGATTCAGAAAATATTTTAGGGGGCC
This sequence comes from Avena sativa, assembly GCA_916181665.1. Classification (NCBI taxonomy): domain Eukaryota; kingdom Viridiplantae; phylum Streptophyta; class Magnoliopsida; order Poales; family Poaceae; genus Avena; species Avena sativa. The sequence goes on along the minus strand of OV702292.1, from coordinate 413,055,943 downwards.
ACCCCATTAAGCTACCTGCAACGAAGTTGGCCGGCTCCGAGATGGACCCAAGGTTTGTGTGGACGGTTGTAAATGACTGGGAACCCGAAAGTGTGACTGGGCTTGTCGATACAGCAAAAACGTGTCACGATCCTAAACAGTACAGGTGCTCCACGCACAATCGTAAATAAAGCAGTAAAGCATGGCATAAGTACAAGATAGTAATAAAGCCCCAAACTAGTTTGTGGCCCCAAGAAATAAGAAATGAATCAAGCTCTGGCTAAGGGGGATTCATAGACTCTCCCGCATGTGGATAGTGTGAATAGTCAAGGAACAGGTATCAAGTACTCGGGGTCCTACGGGACACAAGTGAGCGTGGAAGAACCAAATAACATCTATTGCCCACCTATGCCTCTGCATTAGTTATATCTAGCAATTTAATAGTTGTATTTAAAGTCATGATCCTCTCCCCCATAAACATCTGCCAGTATTCCAACAACTGTGGTACTTGACAACACGAGATCGCACCTGAGTAAGCAACTACGACTCGCAAGGCCAGCTATCTACAAACACAGGTAATAGGAGGTGTCCAAGGCAATATAGAGGCTGCACGGGATATAACTGCTGTACGGAAACTAAAGCATCGCGACATGGATCGCAATAGATCAACAGGAGGAAATAAAGACTATAAATGCAAAATAGGTAGAAGGGGGAGAGATGCTCGCCTGGGAAACACTGCCGACGGATCATATCCGGAGAACTTGTCGATACTCGCATCAACTCATCGGCCTAATCCGCGAAGAAGCAAACACTAGAAGAGACACCGGATGCAATATTTAATACTACTGCAGAAGATCCGGCATGATTATGATATGATGCATGGCATGGCAAAGATGCGGGGCAATTAGGAAATATTAAGCGGAACCAGGGTCCCGAGAATTAATTAGTATGATGCATGGCATGGCAAAGATCTTGGGTCCGGGGGGTTCGGGGTCGGGTCTCAGGGTTTGACGGGAACGGCGAGGTTCGGATACAAGATGGAGAACTTGTCGTGTCGTGACGGAGAACTTGGGTTCCTAGCGGTCGACCTTGTCGTCGATGGCGAACTTGAATGGATCGGGTACCGTGGTCTTTGGGTCCGTGTAGACGGTCATGGCGTCCGAGATGAAGAACTTGGCGTTCCGTGTCGGCGACCTTGGCGTCTAAGTCCTCGGCGAACTTGGCGTCCGGTCCGCGGCATCGGTGCGGGAAGGAGGTCTTGTCGGTGCGGAAGAACTTGTCGGAATCCTCGGGTTCCACTTCAGGTCTCGGCCATCGGACTCGTACGGACGATCTTGGAGTTTCAGCTTCGGGCGTCAATGGTAGATCTTGGGCTGGTACCGTAGTCTTCGAAAGATCTTGTCATACACATCGAAGAACTCGGGTTCAGGGTCGGGTGTCGGTGGAGTACTTGATGTTCCACGTAGAAGACCTTCGGGTTCGTGGCTCCAGAATTCATGACGGAGAGCTTGAGGATCTGAACATTCAACACACCTTCGATATTGTACAACTTCACTAAACTGGCATCCTCACCAAAACATCTGCCACAACATCTCCATATCAACGTCTTTGTATCTCCCCTCATGTTCGTGGCTAGAAACAGGGGCAGCAGGGACGTGCGGCACACACACTTGGGGCTATAGGCGTGGTGGCTCTCGTTCGGGTTGGCACAGAGGAGATCAGCGTATGTGGCGTCGCCCATAGGGGCGGGGCAGCGAGGCATCACCGTGGCGGCTTGCAGAGAAGACGAGGACGGCGCTGCGCAGCCAGTAGCAGCGTCCTGAGGTGGAACTTGACGAGCGCTGCATTGACGAGCTCGGGCAGGGGCTCAGTCAGAGAAGGGTGCCATGGGCACGCCGACGACGGCGAGCACGTGCAACGAGGACGAGGGCCGACAGGAGGAGCCGGAGCTGGCCAGAGAGGAGGCGCGGGACGACCGGAGACAGAGGAGAGGCAGCATCCGGAGGTGCGACCCATGGGGTCATCGAGGCGATGAAGGGCGGCCGGGGAAGGAGCTCGAGGTCGCGTGCTCAGGGATAGGGAGGAGGAAGACCGGGAGAGGCGGCTCTGGCCGGACCCGAGGAGGGCGGTCACGGGAGGCGATGTGGAGCGGAGGCCGTGGCTCGGGGATGCGGAGCGCGACCAGAGCGGCGACCATGCAGGGAAGGACGAGGAGGCCGCGGCGGCGCTCACAGCCGATGGCGGGGGATGGGTCGTCGAGCTCGTGAAGGGAAGCCGATGGGGAGGAGCTCGACAGGAGGGGGCCTAGTGGCGACTTCGTGGGCGGCAGCGCTGGCACGTGCGCTCGCGAGCAGGGGTGGGGAAAACGGCAGCGGTGGTTGGTGGAGGGGCGAGAAGCGTGCGGGAGGGGGAGAGAGGAGCAAGGCAGGTGGCGGGGCACGGGAGTGTGTGCCGGTGCGAGGCAGGGGAGTGGTGGCCAGGGCTTGGGGATCGTGGCCAGGTGTAGGGTGGGGCCAGGTGGAGGGAGAAAGGCGGGCGCGGCTGGCGAGGGAGTTGGGGCAGGTTGAGAGGGAGTGGGGCCAGGTGGGGTGAGGTGGCGGCCTGGGATTGGCTCGGGTGAGGTGGCAGGGTGGAGGCAGTGTGGCGGCGGGGTGGAGGATCAGGTGGGGGGTGGTCGGGCTAGGGTTTGGTTAGGATATTTTGGGGGTGGCCGGCTGGGCCGGTTCAGGCCTGGAGGGCTGCCCCCTAAAAATAAAATAAAATTTTATTTGTTTAAAACGGGGCTTTTGAAATCCGTTGGTAGACGAAACAAAATAATCCGGAGATCCGGGTTTTTAATTTGAAATTGAAGACGAGGTATTTAGAAAACAAAAATAGACTTCTCGAAAATAGTTTTGTACAAACACATGCATAATGACGACGATGCTCAAATGCAATGTGGCATGATGACATGAGCATGCGGTCATGATGATGGAATGCACAAAAACACCGCGATTTTCTAGTAGTGGTTTTAGCGGGATGCCACACGGCTACTGCTGAGGCAGAAGCCCTTCGACAGAAGAACAAGGAGGTTGCCGTGATGGGGGGAGGTGGTCAACATCAGGGGCTGATACCCCCATCCAGTCTGGTGGCTCAAACCAGCTACAAAACAGAAACATAGGACTAAGGGAGTAGCGCAACCAGGGAATGGTCTGATCACCTGCCGAGCACGGGCGCAAGACCGGGTGTCATAAGGCAGATCCACTTCTGGAATATCCAAGGGTTTGGCCAAATAGGGAGGCGAACCCTTCTGAAAGACTATCTCCGCAAGCACACGATCAATATTGTCTGCCTCCAGGAAACAATTAAACAAGACTTCACGAATGCGGAACTGCAGAGTCTAGAGGTGGGCGACAAGTTTTACTGGTGCTATCTCCCGGCCTCTAGGCACTCTGGGGGAATGCTTGTAGCTTTGCAGGACAGCGTGTTCGAGGTGGATCACATGGAGCAAGGCCAATTTTTCCTTAGCATGGATGTTCTGCATAGGGAGGCTCACCGAATGATGGAAATTATGTCTGTCTATGGGCCCGCAGACCACGGGAGGTCCGCGCGTTTCCTGGACGAGATCTCGGGAAAGATTTCCTGTTGCGAGCTATCTATTATCCTAGGGGATTTCAACCTTATCTGTGTGGCTAAAGACAAAAACAATTCGAACCTCAACTGGAATAGGATGTACTTATTTAATGCTCACATCACAAACTAGGGTTTGCACGAGCTGGCACGCACGGGAGCGCACTTCACATCGTCGAACAGGCAATTGAACCCGATGCGATGCGTTTTGGATAGGGTTTTCATTTCTCCGGAATTTGAGTCCGTCTTCCCCTTGTCCTCCCTATCTGCTGAAACCAGTCTCAGCTCAGACCATACCCCTCTGATTTTTGATTCTGGGGATGACACCAGGGTTTAATCGGATCACTTCTTCTTCGAGACAGGGTGGTTCAAAGTCCATGGCTTTGTGGAGCTAGTGTTGGGAAAGTGGGCTTCGTTTGGGAGCTCTATCAGGCACCATGACGTGCTGGATTGGTGGCAGGCCTTCTCCTCAAGCCTTCGACAATTTCTCTGAGGGTGGAGTAGAAATTAGGGGAAAGCGGCACAACACAGCAAGGGCTTGCTGCTGAGCCAGATCACCCAGTTAGACATGTAGGTGGATACATCGGGGATCGACGAGGATGGCTAGGCTCAGCGATATCATATCGAAGAACAAGTCCTCTCCCTCTATCGACAAGAAGAGGAGTACTGGTGTTAGCATGGTCGGGTGCACTGGCTCTCTAGGGGGGTGCCAACATTGGGTACTTTCATGCCGTCACCAATGGGAGGCGTAGGAAATGCCACATTGCTTCCCTTGTTGTTGACGAAGGGGTCATCACAGAAAAGGGGGCCATCCAGGCTCACATATACAACTTCTATTGTGATCTGCTTGTCTCCTCCTCCTCCAGTATGTGTGGACTGTCCCCTACCATGTGGGACGGTAGCGGGCAGGTCACAAAGGCTGAAAATTTGTTCCTGACTATCACTTTCACTACTCAAGAGCTTGACCTGATTATCCAGGATATGATATCTGACACGGCCACGGGCCCGGACGGCTTCCCTGTTCCTTTTTTCATGTTCTTTTGGCCGAGGCTCAAACAAGGGGTCATGTGCATCTTGAATGACTTTCTCTTGGCCGGATTGACATCTCTCATCTTAACTTCGATATCCTTTCGCTCATCCCTAAGGTTCAGGGGGCAGAAACGATCACTCAGTATCGTCCCATCGTGTTAATCAACGTAATTTTCAAAAGCGTTCGCCTCGCGCCCCGATCCGGTGGCCAACAAAATTATTAGCCCGAATCAGACAGCATTCATCAAAGGACGGTTTATCCTTGATGGATCGCTCGCCTTAATGGAAATCATTGATGAGATCAATAAGAAGAAGTTGGGAGGTGTACTTCTGAAACTGGACTTCGAAAACGCATACGACAGGGTCAACTGGAGATTTCTCTTTGAAGTGCTGCGGCTCAAGGGTTTTGATGTCGGGTATATCCATAGGGTCTATCAGCTAGTCTCAGGGGACAAACGTCTACTGCCATTAATGGTGAGGTGGGAACTTACTTCCGTAACAAGCGAGGGGTGCGTCAAGGGGACCGCCTCTCCTTGTTGCTGTTCAACTTCATTGGGGATGCTCTTTCGGCCATCATTTCTGCTGCTTGCAGGGCAGGTCACATCCGCGATGTGGTCCCGCACCTGATTCCAGGGGGAATCACGCACCTGTAATACGCGGATGACACGCTCATCATGATCTAGCAAGAGGATAAGGAAATTGCCAACCTCAAGTTTCTACTTATGTGCTTTGAGGACATGTCAGGCCTCATGATAAATTACCACAAGAGCGAGGTCCTGGTTATGGGTCAACCACTCACCGAATAACACCGTGTGTCCAACATGCTCAATTGGAAACTCGCGACATTCCCTTTCACCTATCTTGGACTACCTATTTCTGATCGCAAGCTGACCGTGGAATATGATTGTTTCTGGTTCGGAAGCTGAGGGGCAAAATCGAACCTTGGCTCAGCCGCTTCCTCTCCTCGGGCGGGAGACTCATCTTGACCAATTCATGTCTGGACATCCTCCCCATGTTTGCTATGGGGCCATTCCTTCTGCAAGATAGCATCCACAAGAAATTCGACTCGGTTAGGTCTAAGTTCTTTTGGGAGGGGACGGGCCCCAAGCGCAAGTATCACCTAGTGAACTGGCTGGCAGTGTGCCGACCCAAGGAAAAGGAGGACTAGGCCTGACCAACACCAAGAAAATGAACATAGCGCTGCTTCTGAAATGAATCTAGAAGTTATACCAGGGGACGATTCTATTTGGGCTACCATTATTCACGCCAAGTACGGCGACACCGGTGACATCTTTGCGGGATTTGGGCAGGGAGGGTCATAGTTTTGGAAGAGCCTCCACAAGGTCAGACACCACTTCAAGGCAGGGGCCAAACACCTGGTGGTTGATGGGGCTCGCACTTTGTTCTGGCTCGACTGGTGGGCCAGGGAGAGGCCCATTAGCGAGCGTTACCCTAGGCTGTTTGCCATTTGTGACAATCCCTCGGTTTCGGTGGCGGAAGTTTGCTTTCCCACTCATATCAACTTGCGATTTCGATGGGAACTAGACCAAGGGGGTGTAGCGTCCTGGCTTGCATTGGTTGAGGAGCTCGAGGTAGTTACCCTCTGTACTGGTTTGGATAGGATACTATGGTACCCTAAACTGTCCAGAGTTTTCTTGGTGAAATCTATGTATAAGTTACTAACCTAGGGGGTGTCGGTAGCACACTTTAGGGACATCTGGGCCGCTAAAGTACCTCTTAAAATCAAGATCTTCTCATGGCAGCACGCCCTTGATCGCCTACCCTCGAAATAGCCGATCGCCTCGAGACATGGACCTTCTAACGGCGCTTGCGATCTGTGTGGGACCGGGGAAGATGCCTCACACATCTTCTTCACTTGCTCACTGGCGAAATTTGCCTGGAGAGCTCTCTGCCAGATTCTTGGGTGCAATTTTCGACCCACTTGCTTTGCTCATTTTTTTGCTATTCTCTCGGGTTTCTCTAGGCAGTCGACGTGTCTTCTTTGGATTTTATTTGTGGCTCAAGCTTGGGCGCTTTGGCTTATGCACAACAAACATGCGATCGAATCGAAGGTGCCTCGCCACCATGCAGACTTACTTTATAAAATGGTGATCTTTTTGCAGCTATGGAAGCTCAACACCAAGGACAAGGACAAGGACAGCCTATCATGGATGGCAAACGAACTAAGGCTCCTTTACCTCAAGATGGCGCCATGAAGCACTGACGGTTCGCCTCCACCTGGAAGCAATGTTGTCTAGTCTTACTATCTCTCTAGCCTTAGGTGTGTAGTTGGGGAGGCCGACCCCGCTCTCTATTTGGTCTAGACTCGTTTCTTTCGGCTAGGCTGTAGGCCTCAGCAAGGTTGTAAATCGGTGATGGTTTGTGACTCTGTTGGCTTTATTAATATTAAAGATGGGCAATACTTGCCTATTATCTAAAAAAGAATGTTAGAGAAGTGTGTTTTGAGTTTTGTGTATAGCATTCATTGTGATGAAGACTATCAATAGAATCTATGAGATTCTAGAATGAAAAAGAAGATCGAACGGCTGGAAATGTTGGGATTCACGAGTCTTGATCCAACAGTCAATATTCAAAGTTATTCGTACACTATATAGTGGTAATATAAGATAAGAATTAATAATAACTATCTACACATACTGAAAATACAACCTACTATGCTATGAAATTTTGGGGGTGGTGACATGATGATGGTTATAGAACATGGTGGAGTTTGCTATAGGTACTACTATACGAACCCAGCTGCTCTGAACCATTGGATCTAATAGCCCAACGGTCAGGATTGGTCCTATGGATCCTATTCAAAACTGCTCCATTATAGTATGGGTAAAGCACAAAAATTTATAAATTTGATCAACTTCTATAGCGTATGGGTGTATATTTGGCTCTTGTACTTTTTATCATCATATAGAAGTCAACAATTATTAGCTATCTAAAACTTGAAATTTTTGGTAACATGGTCTAGAGAAACAAGAGAGAAGATTCTAGAATGATGGATAAGTGTGTTTTGAGTTTTGTGCATAGCATTCATTGTGATGAAGACTATCTACAGATATTAAAAATACATCCAACTATGCTATGAATTTTGGGGGTGGTGACATGATGGTTCTAGAACATGCTGGAGTTTGCTCTAGGTACTATTCAACATGAATCCAGCTACTCTGAACCATTGGATCTAACAGGCCAATGGTCTATATGAAATGTGATTTAACAAACTTTAAGTTGTTACTAACCAATAGTTTTGTAGAGAAAAAATTACATACATTAAGTATATTAATAATAACTATCTACACATATTGAGAATACAACCTACTGTGCTATGAAATTTTGGGGGTGGTGACATGATGGTTCTAGAACATGGTGGAGTTTGCTCTAGGTACTATTCAACACGAATCAAGCTGCTCTGAACCATTGGATCTAACAGCCCAATAGAAAGGATTGGTGCTATGGATCCAATTCGAAACTGCTCCATTATAGTAGTAGAGATAATACAGCCTACTGTGCTATGAAATTTTGGGGGTGGTGACATGATGGTTCTAGAACATGCTAGAGTTTTCTCTAGGTACTATTCAACACGAATCCAGTTGCTCTAAACCATTGGATCTAACAGCCCAACAATCAGGATTGGTGTGATGGATCCAATTAAAAACTACTTTATTATAGTAGTAGAAGAAAAGAAAATCACACAATATAGTGTACGATACAAATACCTTTGAACTTTAACCATTGGATCTAGAGTCATGAATTCCAACAATGCTAATTAACCGTTGTATCTTCTATCCATTCTACTCCCTCTGTCTAGAAATATAAGACATTTTAGTTTTGTGTAAAGAATGTATTTAGATGTCTTTTAGTCTATAGTCCAACATCTAGATACATTCGTTTCACAAAGCTAAAATGTCTTATATTTGTGAATGAGGGAGTAGCATCTAGAAGATTCTGTTGCTAGTCTTCAACAAAATGAACACCATGCACAAATCTCAAAACATACTTTTCAATAATTCTAGAATCTCTTTCGTCCTTTCTCTAGAGCACGTCAAGTATTAGGTAGGAGTAGCTAGGTTGATTTCTATATGATACAGTACAAAGTAGAAGAACCAAATATACACCCAATACTTTATGGACGTGGCTCCAAATTAGCTTCACCTATTATAATCATAATTTTATAGTCCCGTGCAAGGCGCGGAGGCGGCAATTCGGCTCATAGGTGCAAATGCACCAATTATGAGAAAACATATTTCTTGATGTCAAAAAATCAAAAAACAATTCTGCATATACATTAGAACTTTTTATGTTGGTTCACAAGTTTTTGGGATGAAAGAACATTTTATGTGTTGTGTATAAAAAAGACAAAAAATGTCATGTGAATAGTCGTATTCCTGTGACATATTTTGTCTTTTTATACACGACACATAAAATGTTCTTTGATCCCAAAAACTTGTGAACCGAAATAAATGTTCTAATGTATATGCGGAATTGTTTTTTGAATGTTTTGACATTTATAAATATGTTTTCTCATAATGGGTGTATTTGCACCTGAGAACCGAATATCCGCGTGCAAGGAACGTTCAACTTTATAGTGGATGTCTAGACCATGCTAGGGGTCACAACTGCTTACGACTGTCTCTTAGATTTCTGCGTCAAGTACTATATCTGAATGGCAATGGTTTTTTTACTCGCGTGGAGACCAGGAGGCCACCTCTCACAGACTTGACCTTCTTCCTCCCCCTCTTCGTTGCGGTAGCTCTTCTCTGCCAGATTGCTTTGCCCGTTTTCCTTCCTTTGTGCTGTGCTATTTCACCGCATGACCGGGAACAAGTCCCGCCACAGAAGGGCTCGTGCCGCGACGATGAAGCTGGAAGAAGAGAAGAAGTCGGCTTGTCATTCTGCCATTATTTTGCTACCGGTACCAAGCGATGCGATGATCAAAGCGTCCCAGTCGAATCCCTCGGCTATAGGCGAGAGGTCTTCAACTCAAGATTCTTGGAAGACGCTGCAGCCAGGGACAGATACCTTCAGGTAAATCTCCATTCTTGCACAACTTTGCATGTCTTTAACCATTTCCTGATTTTCTCATTTACCTAAAAAAGCACATTCTTCCTCAATGGTGTTTTTAGGTCGGGCGTTCTTCGAATTCCCTCAGCACTCCTGCCTGCAGAATCATCTTCACCATCGCTGATGGAGACTGTTACCTTTAGGTAAATCTCTGTGCTTGGGAAACTTTCCATGTCTTTGACCGTTTCTTGATTCACTCATTTCCCTACTAGTAGATTTTTTATCAATGTTGTTTTAGGTCAGGCGGACTTCACATTTCAATGGCACTCCTTCCTGCAGAATCATCTTCATTATCACCAATGCAGGCCCATCGGTACAGCCGCAAGGTAAGAAATCATTCGAATTGTGATTCTGTGTCTCTCTTCCTTGATAGTTCTATGGGTACACTTCTGAATTTATGATCCCTGTTCATCTAACAAAATATTGGCTTCGAGATCAAGTTCATGGTGAAAAAGGTGATGGGAGATTTCTGCGTCAAGATAGCAAACAGAAGCACCCTTGTCAAGGAGTGCACTAGACTTTACTCCAAACTCGCCGTTGAAAAGGTCGGGCTTAGCCTCCTCAGGAATCTCGCCATGGAATACTTGATTGAGCATGACGATCTGAAGCGGCGGAACATCAACATGGTGGAGATGCTAGGCATAATCTTCGAACAGATCCAGGACCTCGAGGACCAGAAGGACAAACTCCTGGCCAAGATGGCAAAGTTGAAGCATGAAACTATCGTCGATCTCCATCAATGAGCCGGCACGTGGAAGACCCTAGTTAGTACTCCATTTGTTTTCACAATATAAGACTATCTATGGAGCTAAAATAGCTTACGAAAAAGACTTATATATTATGGAACGGAGGGACTAGTTCATGATCGGATATATAGATTGCAATATTACCCTAGTAAATTGAAAAACCTTTATTAGTAGTATGAAAGTATGATCATGTACTTGCTGGTAAAATATTTGGTTATTTAGTGAATGTGATATGCATCACCAGCCACAATGTTGCCAGAGCCAATTTTGGGTGTGATTATCTTTCCTACTATACTATAATTAGTTATTATCGCTTCCGTGCAGAGCGGTAGCAATCTTGCCATCGTTATCATGCTGCATCTCACCAACTTCACTTGCTCAAAGCCTCCATTCTTCTTTACTCCCAAAAAGAGCCTCCATTCTTCTGCCATCTTCGGTTTTGGTCCTACTGATGGCAGTGATAGCGGTATCCCATTGATGGTGACTTTAGATCAGGACCCCAACTTTGTCTCTGTACAACTGCAGTGTAGTATAATCATTGCACCAATGCTTATAGGGGAAGGAAGAGGTAACTGCTGGGGATCCCTCCTGAACATATGTACACTCTCCACAATTTATACATTGAAGGGATAACCACTTTTATAGCCATTTAAAAGAGTTTTGGGTGATTTTGTCAAATTAATTCGACCTTTAACTGCATCTGTGCTATTTGGTCGACAAAATTAGAAAACACTATTTAGTTATTTAGTACTAGTATGTAGATTCTTCCAATTTTTGACTAACTTGCGACATCTACTTTGATACGAAGGGAGTAGGATTATGCGTTAGCTACATACATGGCCTTCATGTTGCATAGTGTCAACCTGGTGGGATAATTCTCTCTTGAGGAGAGAGACCTAAACATTAAAAGGTGTCTAGATATATTCGTTTCACAAAAGCTAAAACATCTTATATTTTGGAATAGAGGGAGTACATAGGTGATGGCTCAAGATATTTAGAGCTTGTTGGGAACCCCAAGAGGAAGGTATGATGAGCACAACAGCAAGTTTCCCTTAGTTATGACACCAAGGTTACCGAACCAGTAGGAGTAAGGAAACAACTCCAAGGTGTTGCTAGCAACTTGGAATCCTGCACAACACAACCACAAAACTTTACCCAACTTACAGCGAGGTTATCAATCTCACTGGTTTTGCTGAAAACAAAGGATTAAACATATAGTGTGGAAGATAGTAATTGCTTGCAGAAAGTAAACTGTAAATGGTAAACAGTGGATGGTATATCAATGGTAAAGGAATGGACTGGGGTCCACAATTCACTAGAGGTGTTTCTCCTTAAGATAAATAGCATGTTGGGTGAACAAATTACAGCGGGGCAATTGACAGATTGAGAAAGCATAACAGTGCATATACTAGACATCTTGACTCCTACGATATTTGATTGGGCATTACAACATAATACATAGACCGTAATCCAACTGCATCTATGACTAATAATCCACCTTCAGGTTATCATCCGAACCCCTTCCAATATTAAGTTGCAAGCAACAGCTAATTATTTAAGCAAAGTGTGTAAAGTAAACATTACAATTGCCCCATGGACAAAGGATTGTTGTTTTCTCCCTAGTAGCAACAACACATCTACAACCTTAGAGATTTCTGTCACTTCCCCAGATTACTAGAGGCATGAACCTACTATCGAGCATAAATACTCCCTCTTGGAGTTACAAGCATCTACTTGGCCAAGATAGCTACTAGCAACGGAGAGCATGCAAGATCACAAATAATATAGACATGATATAATCAATAATCAATCTGACATAGTATCTCAATATCCATCGGATCCCTGCAAGAACAACATATAGGATTACAAATAGATGATCTTGATCATGAACGGAGCTCACAAGATCTAAACATGATAGCACAAAGGAGGAGAACCAACCATCTAGCTACTGTATGGACCCATAGTCCAAGGACGAACTACTCACGCATCACTCCGGAGGCTGGCATGGTGATGAAAAAGGCCTCCAGGTTGATCTTTCCCCTCCGACAGGGTGCCAGGAAGAGCTTCGGATCACCCCGATCTAGGGATGGAGATGGCGGCGGCTATGGACTCTTTCGTGGATTTTTGTCCGGGTCCTTAGGGTTTCTACATCGGGGTACTTTTATAGGCGAAGGGGCAAGGTCGGTGGGCACCCAAGGGGCCCACACCATGGGGTGGCGCGCCGTAGGGGTGGTCGAGCCAGCCCTAGGTGTGGCCACCTCGTGGCTCCCCTTCAGCTGCCCTTCAGACTCTATGTTTCTTCTGGTAAAATATTGACTTTGGCTTTTGTCCCATCCAATTCCGAGAATATTTCCTTTCTAGCTTTTCTGAAACCAAAAACAGTAGAAAATAGGCAACTGGCACTGCGGCATCTTGTTAATAGGTTAGTTCCATAAAATGTATAAAAATACCTCAAAGTGTAAAAAACATAAGAAAGTTGATATAAAACAAGCATGCACTACAAGGAAAGTTGGCTTTTACAACGGACAATTTTTGTGGTTGAAGGCCCGTTTTTTGTGGCCAAAGAGTCTTGCGTGACGGATGGCCTTCATGGTAAAAGCCCCGTCACAAATGAATTAACCACGGTTTTTTTCGCCCCTGGCGAATCGCACCCTTCAACCACGAAAACATGTTCCATCGTAGATTTGTTCGCCAGCCATGCTAACGGTTGACGTCATGCAAACTACCACATGGCAGCCGTCGTTAGTGGCCGGTTACCACTGTTAACGGTCATAGAAACCTTGGCAGAAGTCAGGCCCATCCAAGGCCTGCTAAATACTAACTGGGCTAGCCCATCAGGGGAGCCCAACAAGAAGATGGCCCGTTACTGTTTTGTCCTGCACTGTTTGAAATGGGACCAGAGATGCAGCCCGCGAACTTTCACGCCCAATTCTATTTTGACCTATAGAAGGCCCATGTTGGTCTAGCATTGTGCTGCCACTTGAGGCCTGCACAAATCCGGCCCTGCACTCTTCAGGCCTGTTACCAATTTAGACTTTTACTGTTCAGTCCTATTATTGTTTCAGCCTTATAGGAATTTCGACCGGTTACTGTTCAGGCCCATTAGTGTTTGGGCTTTTGCCTGTTAAGGCCGACACTGTTTGTCCTGTTACTGTATTGGCCTGCCATCGTACTGGCCTTTTGCTATTGATACCTTTTACGGTTCTGACCTTTCATTGTTCTGGCCTTTTTACTGTTCTGGTCTTTTACTGTTCTAGCCTTTTGCTGCTATGGCCTTTTACTATTCTGGCCTTTTACTGTTCACTGTTCTGGTCTTTTACTGTTCTGGCCTTTTACTGTTCTAGCCTTTTGCTGCTACGGCCTTTTACTATTCTGGCCTTTTACTGTTCACTGTTCTGGCCTTTTACTGTTCTGGTCGCTTTGGGTCGTCCATGCGCATGTTGTTTCAATGTTCGGCATGCTACTGCTCCGGCTTGTTACTGTTTGGGACTTTTTTTGCTAGCGCCTACTTTTCATAGAACAGGTGAATATCAAGACATCAATTAATAAACACACAAAAATTAAAACTACTTATTACACAATGATAAAAGTTTGTTACAACATGTTATACAACAAGATCGTAATTCTGACAGATTACAACTTGTCGGTACCATCAATAAGAGATCGGTACATGGCAATTCGCTTCACTGTATCATCTGTCCTCTTCTTCAACATTTCAGCTACAGATCTAAGAGTAGCTACATCCTTTCATTCTGCATGCAATACAACATTTATATATTTATCACTTGCAGGAGTTGTTCTAGGTGAACTGTTAAGTAAGTTTGCTTCGGCAATGCAATGGGAGGATGAATGGACGAGGGATCACAACTTTTAGTCCTGCCTTCCAAGGACTCCTGCTGGGTTTTAACTGCAGTCTACTAAAATATGGTGAAACAGGTTAAAACCAACAACAAGGGAAACAAGTAGTATTATATAAAGTAGAGATCATTTAAAGTAAGTATGAACTTACAGTAGCACGTTCAGGCTGACAGTAGCTCCTTCTCGAGCGGGTGCAACTCCTAGTCAATCTGCCAGAAGAATCTGAATGAAGCAGTTGGAACTCTGGTCCTTGTACTCCATTGTCATTTCTCTGCATGACATTTGAAACCAAGTTGGTTGGTTTGGAAGGATGAAAACTCTTGAAAAACACCAAAAACGTAGCATTAAAAATTACCAGATGTATGTTTCAAACTAGATAGCTGGTTTGGAAGGATGAAAGCAAGTGAAAACACCAACATATAGCATTAAAATATATCATCCAAACTAGATGGACATTTTCCAAATTAAGAATTCGCACATATATTCACAATTGAACATAAATGCAAATGTCATGGAAAGTTCTTAGGTAGAATGACAACTAATTAACATGACAAGAAACTGGTCTAAGTAACACAAGGAAACCTCACGATTCAGCCTTGCTGGACGTCAGATTGTCAGTGTTGGATCCTCTATGAGCTGTTTGCATGACCCTGCGAGTGCTCGGAAAGAATAGAATCTATGAGTTTGTGTTGGAGGATTAAACCGATAGCGTGAGAATAAAGAAAGGGAATAAAAGCAAGAAGCTAATGAGGTGGATAGGACCTACAAAATGAAGGGTGCAAACAAAATGGCAATAGCATCCAGGATATTGAGCAACATCCTAAAGATTCATAGGTTACGAGTAACAAAAATATAGCAAATGGGCAAGAGAAATTACTGTTGCGGCGAGGATGGGTGGGTTGGGCAAGTGGGCGGCAGCTCGGCATTTTGGGGTCAGCAACAAATGATTCAGTGAAGCGGCCCCAGTAGGATAGACGACGACATTGGCGAAGCAGATCCGATGCTGCAAGGGAGTCGGTGAAATAGTTTCGGTAAAGAGCGCCTGCAGTGGAAAAGCTTTGGTGTGGAAGAGAGGGCCGGCAGTGAATCAGCTGGAGGAAGGTCGAGGTTGGAGGGGTGTGGGCGGGGAAGAGAAGATGGGGGGAATATAGATGGGATAACACACATTTACCACCTATACCCCTCTATTATTGCAGTACTCCCACGGTCCTTGTTTTCAGAGCATGGATAGAAGAGGAATTTTGCATTTGCAAAAAGCGGGGCAGGGTATTTGAATAGACGTGCGGGATATTTGAATAGATGTGCGCGAGATGTTTCGGCGCCATATAGAAATTTTGAGGTTGAAGCTTTCGACATACGCTACTCCGACGCGGCTGCTCTCACGTGTTGGCCCGTCTATACCCACACGCCATCGACAGTATGCTTAGCAACATATAAATGAGTTTCCACACATTTGCCGAAATTGATAAACAATATATTTTGAAGGCTTTCATACAAGATGACCAAGGTCACGGCCATATCTCTGTTATAGTTTATAATAGCGTGTCCATATCTGGTAGATAGCTGCATCTTGGCATTTTAAAAGAAGATTCTAGATTTGATGGATAATGCCCAACTTTCATGAATTTCCAAACTTTCTAGCTAAATCTATGCAATAAAATGACTTTTTGACAGTCTGAAGTAAATATGTCTAATTTCGAACTAGAAAGTGTGTGATATACCTTGCTCTTGACTTTTTAAAATAATTCAAAGATATCAAGTAGTCAAATATTGGACAACTAGCGAGAGTTTCGGAAAATTCAACTTTGATATGAATGGTAATGACACCTAATTTCGGCCATTTTAAAAAATACAAAGAAACAAAATATAAAAAGAAATGCATCCATTATTTTATCTCTTCGTGTCTCACTATGTGCACTAGCTAGTTTCCATGGAAAAATATAATCTTGAAATTTGATAATTTCTGAGAAAAAATTGTATCACAATATATATGGAGTACCATGTAAGAATATGCATGGCTTTCAAACCAGATGACCAAGGTCATGGCCATATCTTTTCTATAGTTTATAATAACCTTCCATATTTGTTATGGTGTGTATTGGCATTTAAAATATTATTTACAAAGGAATCTTCCTAATTGGAAGTTATTTCAACTTTCTAATGCACAACAATGGCTTTAGTCATGAAGCTACTACAAAACATGGCTTTAAATCCCACTGCCCCGGTTTTCACTCAAAGTATATATATCCTAGGGTTAATTAAGTTTAGGGTTCAGGGTTTTATTTTGGGTTGAGGGTTTAAGGGTTCATGGTTTATGGTTTAGGATTTTAGGGTTTAGGCTTTTAGGGTTTAGGCTTTTAGGGTTTAGTGGTTTAGGGTTTAGGGTTGTTCAAGGTTTTAGTTTATGATTGTTTAGGTTTCAAGGTTTAGGGAATTGTCAATAATAATGTTCAAGCTTTATATATGTGGTTATATTCATGGAATAGAGTGGCGTTATCGCAATTTAATAAAAGTATTTCAAAATTTGATCTATAAGTGCATTATACCTCATTGGTAAGGGTTTAGGGTTCTAGGGTTAGGAAGTTAGAGTTCTAGGGTTAGGAGGTTATTAGGGTTTACGGTTAAGGGTTTTTGATTTTCAATAATGTTCAAGCTTTATGCTTATATTCATGTAATAGAATGGCGTTACCACAATTTAACGAAAGTATCTCAAATTTTGATCTATAAGTGCATGATGCCTGCTGGTTTAGGGTTTATGGGTTGATGATTTAGGGTTTCACGGTTTAGGTTTTATGGGTTGTTTAGGGTTTAGGGATTAGCGATTTTTCAATAATGCTCAAAGATTTATACTTATATTCGTCAAATAGAATGGCGTTACCTACTTTAATGAAAGTATCACAAATGTTGATCTATAAGTGCATGATACCTGCTTGGTTAGGGTTTTACAGTTTAGGTTTTATCATTGTATAGGGTTTAGAGTTTAGCGAATTTAGAATAATGCTCAGGCTTTATTGTTATATTTGTCGAATAGAATAACATTACCTAATTTAATGAAAGTATCTCAAATTTTGATCTATAAAGTGTGTGATACCTATTTGGTTAGTGTTTATGGGTTGAGGGTTTGGGGTTTTAGGGTTTAGGTTTTAGGGGTTGTTTTGGGTTTAGGGTTTAGGGAATTTTCTATAATGCTCAAGGTTTATGCATATATTCGTCGAATAAAATGGAGTTAGCAAATTAAACAAAAGTATATAAAATTTTGATCTATAAGTGCATGCTACGTGCTTGGTAAGGGTTTAGGGTTTAGGGTTTTAGGGGTTTAGGGTTTAGGGTTTTGGGTTTTAGGAATCTTCGATAATTTTCAAGTTTCTTTATGCTTATATTCGTTGAATAGAATGGCATTACATCAATTTATTGAAAGTATCTCAAATTTTGATGTATAAGTGCACAATACCTGCTTTGGTTAGGGTTTATGGGTCAATGGTTTAGGGTTATAGTTTTTTACGGTTTAGTTTATGGGTTGTTTAGGGTTTAGGGTTTAGCGAATTTTCAATAATGCTCAAGATTTATGCTTATACTCGTAGAACAGAATGGGTGTTAGCTGATTTAATGAAAGTATCTCAAATTTTGATCAATGTGTGCATGACACATGCTTGGTTAGGGTTTATGGCTGAGGGTTTAGGGCTTTAGGGTTTAGGGTTTAAGTTTTAGGGGTTGTTTAGGGTTTAGGGAAATTTTGATATTACTCAGGATTTATGCTTATATTTGTCAAATATAATGGCGTTACCCAATTTAACAGAATTATCTTAAATTTTGATCTATAATTGCATGCTACATGCTTGGTGAGGGTTTAGGGTTTAGGGTTATAGGGTTTAGAATTTTAGGATTTGGGTTTTACAGGTTTCGGTTTTCGGGAATTTTTAATAATGTTCAAACTTTATTGTTATATTCGTGGAATAGAATGGCGTTACCGCAATTTAATGAAATATCGAATATCAGATTTTGATCTATAAGTCCATGATACCTGCTTGGTCAGGGTTTTTATATCAGTCGAGGGTTTAGGCTACGGTTTTACGGTTTAGGTTTTATTGGCTGAATAGGGTTTAGGGATTTTATCGAATTTTCAATAATACTCAAGCTTTACGCTTATATTCGTCGAATAGAATATATATGGCGTTACCTAACTCAATGAAAGTATCTCCAAATTTGATTTATAAGTGCATGATACCTGATCTGTTAGGGTTTATGGGTTGAGGGTTTGGGGTTTTAGGTTTAGGTTTTAGTAGGGGTTGTTTAGGGTTTAGGGTATTTTCGATAATGCTCAAGATTTATGCTTATATTCATCGAATAGAATGGAGTTACCAATTTAATGAAAATATATCAATTTTTGATCGATAAGTGCATGCTACGTGTTTGGTAAGGATTTTGGGTTTAGTGTTTAGATTTAGGGTTTCAGGAATTTTAAATAATGTTCAAGATTTATGCTTATATTCATGGAAAATAGTTTAGTATCGAATTAGTCAAATATTGGAGAACCATCGAGAGTTTTTCAAGATTTCAATTTTTTGACGTGTCCGTATTTAGTAGATCGGTGCATCTTTGCAAATCAACCAATATGTCTGCTTCCAAATTTGAAGTTTGTTTTCGAATTTCCAAGTAACAACAATGTGTTTTGTTGTGAAGCAACTACAAAGATGATGGCTCAAAATGCCACCACCCCCTTTTTTCACACAATGTATAACGCCCTTTCAAGCTTCCAGGCTAAATTTGTGCAATAAAATAATTTTTGGGGCTGGATGCTTGAATGGACGGGCGGGATATTTGGATGGGTGGGCGGGATATTTCGGCGCTCTGCCAAAATTTTGAAGTTGAAGCTTCTAAGGTACATTACGCTACTCCCACTTGGGATGTTGTCCCTGTTAGATAGACCCACATGCCTGTATGCTTTCCATCATTTAGTGAGTTTATAAACATCTGTCGAAATTAATAAACATTAATTCAAGGCTTTCAAACAAGAGGAGCAAGGTCACAACCATAGTTTTTGTACCTTTTTCATCTTTTGTACTACTCCGTACATTGAAGTATCTTCGCTAACCAAGCTTACAAACCTGGCCATATTTGATAGATCGGTGCATCTTGGCATTTCAAGCAATTGTTTACAAATGAGATTCCAGATTTGATGGATAATGCCCTACTTTCATGAGTTTCTAAGCTTCTTAGCTGAAGATGCTGAAATTAAATAACTTTTTGACATAAAGCCATTCATTCACAAAATGCAATTCTATGTGCATTAGTTTCCATGGTAAAACATAAACTTGTATATTGACAAGTTTTGGATCAATTTTGATCTATGTTGACTGGCAGGTGGGCCACGTATATGGTGGTGCCCAAAGCAGGGTAGGCCAGAATTTCCAAAGTTATCCCTCCGCACCCCTTCGCGATGTGTATTAACTTTCACCCTCCGCCGCCTAGGCCTCACCCCTTCCCCACAAAATAGACATGCTTACGGCTGCTCCTCCTCACCAACATGCACGAAGAAGCTTTCCCTACCTGTCGGTCTCCTTGAGATGCACCGGTGGGCACGTTGATCCCACGGTAGGCCTTCTATCTCTAGCTCGATCTGGTTGGCATTTTTATTGCCCTTTCAAATACTCCTACGTAGTTTAATTTGTCCTCAATCTGCATGGTCATAGTTTATTCTGCGCTGGATCTATGTTCATAAATACCTTCGGTGATTTTTGCTATCAATATGTTTGCTGAAACGCATTGGCATATATAGTTTTTGTACTTCATCTATATGTTTTGTGCTTTTCTTTTAATAATAACCAACCTTGTATGTCATAATTAAACAGATGGGCAGATTTTGGGTAGAGATTGCTCCATTAGGCAGTGCTAAACGTATCCTTGATGTTCTACGATTTATGGGATTTGTTAGAGCTCATTGTGACAACTCAAAAGTACATTGCCCCTGCCGGTTGTGTGCGAATCGTAGGGTGCTGCTTCAAAGTATAGTGGAAGACCATATTTTTACATTTGGGATGCTTAGCACATATGTTAGATGGGTATTTCATGGTGAACCATATGATCCTCCATATGAACCTGGGGAAGCACATCTTTATCATCAAGATCAAGTAGGGGAAGCAGATGTTGATAGACTAGATCAACTGACAGAGGCAGCTCCTGAGCATCTAGATCAACTTGGAGAAGGGGGAGGAGAGAAAAAGCGCAAGATGCATGAAACAGGTTTCATTTCTGGTACTACCGCTATGCTAGATGACAAGGTATATCTATAGAACGACAAATTTTCAGGTTGTGTGTCTTTGATGTTTGTCTATAAACGTATCTGTTAATCTACTAATTGCAGAAGCAGACGACCGAAGAGGACTTTGATGGTAATGACGATGACATGTTCATTGATGAGCCTGTACCTAAGGCTGTGGATCGAGTACACTGTGTATAGATGGATTTGATGCAGGGCTGTTGATCATCAGGGGTGTACTTTTGGTGTCGTTCATGACCACTAGCCTAGCTTCAAAACTCTTGGGGTGTAGAGCTATCCCATGGTTGGTTCCCTACTATCGTAGTTCTGTAATATGGAGCTACCTTATTATGATTTCTAGGCCTTTGTTAGCAGAACTGTAATTGGAAACTATTCTGTATATTAGTATATACTGAGTATATGTGTGTTTGTGTGTGTTTCTGGTCTGAAATTCGAGCTTATCATTTTATCGGATCCTAAACTGTTTTTGAGGCCATAGTGCTGGTGCCCTATGCTTCAACTACCGCCGACTTGTCCACTGCTCCGTGAGACGAATCGGCAGAAGGATAATAAGATGGGACCAATATGATTCGAAGAGGGGCGATTTTCTCTGTCCTTGGAGAGGAACCCGGGAGAATAATACTGGTGCCAAGGGAAGGAGGAGGTTGGCTCGGTCAATTATCTCACCCACTTGATGTGGGACCTGCTTTAACTCACCCCTGATGTGGGTCCCGCTTGAAACAACTGTAGGCCACCACATGATAGCTGGGATCAAAAATTCGGGATTCTCTCTCGGTAAAATGTTCCTGCCACTGCCACTTAAAAATACTTACTGTAGAAAAAAGTGTAATGTCCAACCCTACTACTACTAGTACTACTACTCCCCTGCCCATGCCTTTCTACCGACGACAAGACAATAAACCATCACTAGCTAGCTCACATCCAGCAAGCAACTGTTGGAACTGGTGCAACCTCCGATTGGGGAGTACTTGTTGAAATAGGTGGGTGTATTTGCTCACCTCGAAATCCGGCTTTGCTTAATTTGCTTCCGATTGGGCCATTGGGGGTATACTATTAGTACGAAGAGTAGTAGTATTCGGTATGCTTTGATTGTGGAATTCTTGCTTATTGCTAACCTCGGAATCACCTAATCAGGATATTTTTCCTATTCTCTAATCGATTGGGTCATTTGGGTGGGGTGGGGGTGGTGGTGGGGATGGGGGTGGGAGGAGGTGGTACTGATTTCGTATGGATTTCTGATCAGGGCATGGTCGCCGCTGTTCTGATTGGGGTATTTGGTCGGGTTCGATTTTGGTGTTCTTCACTTCTGTAACCTTTAGTTGCTACTCGTAATGTGCAATGCATTTTGCGTCAGATTCTGTATGGAGAACTATGGATTAGTAGCGCGCATGGCCACTATGGACAGGGATGGTCCCGTCAGTTGCCTAAAAAAAGGTAATGTAGCAGTATATTTGTTGCGTTCTTCCATTCTTTCCAATGCTGAAGGTGGTTGGCTGCAACCTGGATGTATTCCTGTCCTAAAAGTTGTCTCTGTCTGCATCCTGTTTTTGTGGAGGCTTCTGTGGCACTATCTCTTCTTCATTTACTGTAGCACGGTGGTACATACCTGCAAACTTGCGGTGCTCCAGGTGCGGCTAACAGGATGGTACCCCCACATGCCACAGGATCTGGCGAGTACCACTACTCACCAAAAAACAAGTGCAAGGCCACCGACCAACTGGGAGGGCCCAGCTTAAAGAGAAAGGTATTTGTTCTTAATACCCTTATTACCATGGTGCAGACAGATTTATGTATTACCCGCTTGGTGTGATGCATGCTTATCAGATGTTCAGAAACATATGTGTGCTTTTATTAATTCTGGCACTTTGTTTATGTGAATCCAGATCTGGATCTGTTAGACTGTCTCATACAAGTATATGACTACTATGTACTGTACTCCCTTCGTCCCAAGGCTTAGGCATATACTGTATTTTTTGAAAAGTCAACCGACGGAAAGTTTGACCAAACTTTACATAGTATTGGACTGTTGAGCTCTGTTGCTATTTATGCAGATTGAAGGTGCTGCTGCGGAGGCTGAGGCTGCTGTAGAGGCTAGTAGATTTCTGATGCCCGCACCAAAAGGGGACATCCTCTACACAAAAAGGAAGCGCCAACACAGTACCCAGGTGGGCAGTGACCACTCTAAGAAGTGGGTATTATTTGGAAATCCACAATTTCACATGTTATGATTTTCCATGTTATTTTTATCAGCTAGTACTATATGTTTACGCTCATTAGAAGTTCACAAAAATAAAATCGGTTTGCTTTACAGGTAATTACTTTGTCTTATATTATTATATTTACTTGCTCTTTACATAATTTAACCTTTCCACTTAATTTCAATCAGTACCACGCGCCAACTGCTTAGCCCTTTCTGCTACCCTCCTCTTGTCAAGCTTGTGGATTGAAAGGGGGCCCCTGTATGCCATTCCAAAGGCAGAGGGATGAAAAATGGTGCATGGCCACCCTTCGCAAAGGGTACCCATGGTATCAGGTATGGATTCCAAGTGGTTTAGACCGACTTGATGTAAGATCTTGTATCTCACTTTTTTTGCTGCCGCCTTACTTCTCTATCAATTTTCTCATGAAGACTGTCCCTTGTGTCGCTCGCCCCATTATAAACAAGATGTTCGGAAACGAAAAGTTTCTAACTCTGTATAGCGAGGGCCCTAAAGGCATGCAACAACTATATGATGTGGATGTCTCCCAGACGATGGCCACCACCTATTTGGGCGGCCGAGGTTGGTTCAAGTATGTCCGTGAGAATGGTCTAAAGCAGGGGGACAAGGTAACATTCGATTTTAGCAAGCCTAGGAAGATACTTGCACGCCATCGTACACCTATTGACCGAAGGACCAAGAACAGAGGTAGTACTAATTAATTTGATTCTGTACTCATCACAACCTCTAATGATTTTCTTGCGACTAACTGTTCTGCACCATTGTCTTTACTCATCATATGACCATGACCACTTCTACAGTCTGCCTCCCCTTATGTACCACCCAGAAGGGTGCCAACATCAAGCTACTTGCACAGACACCAACACCGACCCCAGTTCCTAAAACGGCACCTGTTGACCTCAATAGGAGAAAGAATAGAGGTAGTAACTTAATTCGCTTGTATACACTCATCTCTGTCTAGGAGTTACTGTTGTATAAGAAACCATTTTGCTTGTCCACATCTCATATGCCTCTCTAACCACTCCTGTAGTCCCCTCACCTACCCCTCAGAAGGTAACCAGCACCAAGCTGCTGGCACCCCCAATGGCACTGGCCCTAGTTCCTGCTCCGGCGCTTGTTAACCTAAGTAGAAAGAATGGAGGTAGTAACTTAATTTGCTTGTATACTCATCATATCCTCTGATCACTGCATTGTGAGTAACTGTTGTATAAGAGACCATTTTGCTTGTACACTTCTCATGTGCCTCTACCATCCCTGCAGTCATCTTAGCTACCCCTCAGAAGGAATCTAGCATCAAGCTGCTGGCGCCGACACTAGTTCTGGGCCTTCTAGCTCCTGCACCAGCCCCTCTACAATTAGTGGCACCACCTCCTGCACCAGCACCAGCCCTAGCACATGCACCAGCACAAGCTCCTTCATCACCCCGGGTAGCACCGGATTATGTTTGTGAGTATATGGCGGCAGATAAACTGTTCTGAATGTCTTCTCAAGTTTCTTGATTCAGTACATCGCTCTTAGTAATTATGCGTCTATCTCTTGCTTTGACTCAGAAATTGCCTAAGAGTGCCACAAAGCAACTCCAGGCTAGACGAAAGGGCACAATAGTCTTCACGATGCAGAGCGAAGGATTGCTTATCGAGGGATGCTACGCCATTAACTCAACTGATTGGCGGTTGGCAGCTACTTCTAGGGGGATCAAGTTCCAGAAAGAAGCCAAACTTACTATTGGAAGAACGGTCAAGGTCGATGTATCTCGCTGCCCTGAATGTGGCATGTTGTTCATGAACTTCCTAGCTGTCTAGATCTTTGGACGCATGCTATTGTAATTAATTATGTGGTTATCTTATCTCCACTAATCATATATGGGTGGTAACACTGTGATAACCTTTTCCTGGATTGGAGCTATGGCTAGTACGTACTGGTATGGTATATCTGTATCTATATGACGGTTCCCTATATGAGCAAATATTATGAAAATGATTGTGTTCCAGTGATGGAGTGTGTTTGGAGATAAGGGCAAACTGATCGCGTGGCATGGTTTTTAGAGCTGAAACAAGAACCATCTCTCTCTGTAGTGATATTGAATTTCAGTGTTTGTATTGCTGAATCAGTCACTTTGAAATGCTGCTAAATTGGTCAAGTGCTGCTGAATATGAACTAGGAATCTCTCGATTTTTTTATGTCTTATTATTCTGTACTCCTTAATCTTTCAAATGGTATTGAATTTGTCAAAAGTTCTATTGTTGCTGCTGGCTGCTTGCTCTAGAGCTTTTGCCTTTGTGTCATCGGAACCATTGGATGTATTTTGGACAGAGATGAGAGGGTAAAGATATACAACGTGATTTCACCAAGTGAAGTCATTGGATACCAATCCTGTTTTCGCGCATGTGGTGTGTGTTCATTAGATATTTTTATATGAATATCTGTCAAAGGAATTATCGCTTTTTTTCCTCCGTTGAAGAGGTCTGTGTTTGAATCTGGCGAGACACAGGCCAGTGAAATTTGAGATAGGAGCCCATTGATCATAGCCCAATTTTTTTTAATTTGGCCTTTTTGCAGTGCCCCCACCTCTAAAAAAAACTCTGCCTACCCATGTTTTTAAGAAACTAATCCATTATGTGGCTTTTTGTAAATCGAGGTTCCAGTAGCACTGCTCTTTTATTTTAACAGAGATAACATGGAAACACAACAATATTTTTTAGAAGACTAATACATAAGTTGTAGTACTAATACATGTTTAATGATTCAATTTCTATTAGTATCTTTGGTATTGTGGAAAAACACTCAGTTTATGTCTATTTGATTTGATTTGAAGGTCTTTAGTTCGAATCCACTGTGTGTACATATTTATATATATCTTGGGTTTACTTTTTTTTGAGAAAGGGTTTACTTTTTAATATCGCATTATAGAGAGGCTGACATCGCGGACCCACCAGCCTGCATCACCCCTCAAGTTTATTGGTCGGGTTTGAAAAAAAAGTTAAATACTTGTACAGAGAGGCTGCTATCAGGGACCCACCGGCCAGAACATACCAGAGAGGGTGACATGCTGGCCTCAGCAGCAAGACCATACACTGCTGCCACATCAAGTAACGTTGCCAAGGTCAAAACAGTGGACGCGGCCAAAAAAAGTCCATGATACACAGGTTTGATATATAGAGAGACGACATGTGGGACCCAGTAGTGTGGCCTTATACAGGTTCTGCCTCGAGCGATGTTGCCAAGTTCAAAACAGAGAGGCGCGAGCGAGAAAAAAGTCCAGCATGCACACCTTTCTTCTAATGAGAGGCTCACATGCGGGACTCAGCAGCCTGGAAAAATGGCTGATGCATCGAGCAACTCTATCAAGTTTGAAACACGGAGGCGCGACCGAGAGCAAAAATTCCATCATACACACGTTTCTTCTAATGAGTGTGACATGTGGGGGTGGGGCCCTGCATCATGGTTAAATGGTAGATGCAGCGAGCAACGCTATGAATTTCGGAACACGGAGGCGCGACCAAGGGAAAAAAATCTATCATACACACATTTCTTCTAATGAGAGGATGACATGTGGGGTCTAGGAGTTTGATTAAAAGGCTGATGCAGCGAGCAACGCTATCAAGTTCAGAACACGAAGGCGCGACAGAGGGTAAAAAATCCATCATACACACGTTTCTTCTAATGAGAGGATGACATGTGGGACCCAGCATCATGATTAAATGGTATATGCATCGAACAGCGCTATAAAGTTCAGAACAGGGTAGCGCTAGCGAAGGAAAAAAATCTATCATACACACGTTTCTTCTAATGAGAGGATGACATGTGGGGCTTAGGAGGTTGGTTAAACGGTAGATGCGTCAATCAGCGCTATCAACTCGGAACAGGGTAGCGCCATCGAAGGAAAAAATTCCATCATACACATGTTTCTTCTAATGAGAGGATGACATGTGGGTCCCAGGAGGTTGACTAGATGGTAGATGCATCGAGCAACACTATCAACTTCCGAACAGGGTAGCGCGAGCAGAGGAAAAAAATTCCATCATACACACGATCCTTCTAATGAGAGGCTGACATGTGGGACCTAGCAGCCTAACTAAACGGCAGACACCTCGAGCAACGTTATCGAGTTCAAATCAAGTAGGTGTGATCGAAAAGTATGGTTCGCTAGAGACAGTGACGTCCGGGACCCACACGCCTCAAAAGACTTCGACGAGTCAACATCACACGAGGAAACGAATATCTTGCTTCTGCCACGCGCCAGCCGAGCTTCCTCCATGTTTTTAGTAGATCCGTGGTAGTAGAGGGCCGCAAAACAGAAAAAAAAAGTTTTCCATCAGCCACGGCCGAGCCGAGAATTTCGTCGCAGAAGACGCGCCTTCTACGACGACCGTCGGGCCAATTCGTTGCGGAAGGAAACTTTTCTTGTAGTGATGGAGCATCAAAAATTATACATACATTTACGACGTATCAAGCATCCCCAAGCTTAACTCCTACATGTCCTCGAGTAGGTTAGTGATAAAAAGAATAATTTTTTAGGTGACATGCACCATCACAATCTTGATCAAGGTATCTGTAAAGCATGGATAGTTGGGATCAAAGTACTCTAAACATAAGCATGAAAGATAGAGTTCTAACAATAAGACATAGAAACTATGTTGTAACATGAAAAGGTACAAACAAAAGATCATGAATAATAATGCATTGAAATAAGTTTGTTTGTTTCACATATAGAAAACATAATAAGAGTGGTATTCAGCTTGTCCCTCATGGTATAGCAAAATATAAATGCATAGGACACCTTCAAAGTTCATAAGGGTGTATAGATACAAATAATTTAAGAATAAGCAATATCAAAGTTATGAATCAATCAACAAGTTTTGGGACAATGCACAGTAAACTAAGAATGACCACTATGCTCTCTCAATTGGTGCATAAAGATAGAAGATGGAGACTCAACATAAAAGTAAAAAGAAATGCCCTTCACAGAGGGAAGCAGGGATTTCAAGTTTCATAAACAGCTTCCAAAAATTATGGTACTTATTAGCTTTCAGCTCTCATTGCCCCTATCATAAGCATCTTGAGGTTATTAATGTTAAAGTGATAGAAATAGGAGGATATACTTGACAAGTTATAAGTTGAAAATCTCATGCCCTTGCTTACGAGTACCGAACCTCATGCTACTCAATTTTAGGCACAAGTAAGTTCTTGTCATTGTAAGTAC
The DNA here is from genome assembly GCA_916181665.1 of Avena sativa. Taxonomy (NCBI): domain Eukaryota; kingdom Viridiplantae; phylum Streptophyta; class Magnoliopsida; order Poales; family Poaceae; genus Avena; species Avena sativa. The sequence goes on along the minus strand of OV702292.1, from coordinate 413,027,950 downwards.
ATGTGTATCATGGAGAACCGCCAACGGGGTACCCCTTGCCCCATGACACAGGAGCTTTCCCATATCAAAATAACAAGGCAAAGAGACAATGAGCATCTCAGTGATCTTTTTATTTGCTATTTGCATAGGTTTTTATTGAGGATGCTTCACAGAATGCTCACTATGGTTATGCTGCAAGTTTCCACCATGATTAGGCATGGCTTAGGCTAGCCGCCAGGCATTTCTCTAACACACATACAAACTCCATGAGCTTACAAGCTCCCCTTTTATTTCACACCACCGGGATCCATAAACAAAAGAACATGATATCAACTGAATAATAAGTGCAATGTTGAAAGCGTTCCCCATGGTATCATGGTTATGCTAATTCACAACTTATAAAGTGCAAGTATATAAGCAACATAGATGGACATAATCGTTCAAGTTTATTAAGTGCAAGAAAATAAAGTGTGCCATCAAGTTTGTGAGAGCTTTAATCACTAATTTTCACATAACAAGAGTTTAATTTGGAAGATAGATAAAAACATGAATATACTTGGAATGGTGTAACACACCATCCATAGGAATTTATAGTGGACTCTTTGGAATAAGTTGGTTTTCTTGGCGGTTGGATGTATGAGTGGAACTTATACTTGGTACAGGTGGATGCTAGCAAAAGACTGGGAGCGACCAACTAAGAGAGCAATAATGGCCATAATCATGCAAAGTGAAAAAACATTATTAATTAAAGCATAAATTGATATTACAAGTCAAAAACTAAATGATAATAGAGGCTAAGGTGACTGGTTCATAGTCTTAACATGGTGTAAGCATGTGCCAAGTCAACCCAAATAAAGCATCAAAGGGGAATACCACAATATTATGCTTTTGTATGCTTAAATAACATATGATGCTTTTAAAGCACATTAATCAATCTCAATTGTTTGGAACAAGTCATGCTACAATAATAATCACTAAGCACAAGGTCAAAGCAACATCAAACATGACATGATAGAGTCTAGGCCACAGTCAAAACAAGCTCCTTTTGTACCACTTATAAGAATGAAGCTTCCTACTCTTTGCCAACACCAATCAACTTATTTGAAACAAAATATGAATGCGGGGTTCCAACCAATTTATTCAAACAAAATAAAATTAAAAACAAAAACAAAGACGCTCCAAGAACAAAAAATGAAGTGTTTTGGAAGAAAACCTGAGACTTTTATTGATGAAGAAGGGGATGCCTTGGGCATCCCCAAGCTCTGACGCTTGTACCTCTTGAATATTTCTTTGGGTGACACGGGTGGCATCCCCAAGCTTGAGCTTTTGTCCATACTTCATATCATCACATTATTCTTCCCAACACATGAAAATTTCCTTCATACAAAACTTCATACAATCTTTATTAGCAACATTAGTGTATTCAAGATAATAAGTCTTTGGGTTTAGTTTCAAAACAAGTAAAACTTCCATTGAAACACAAGCTACTGTAGCAATTCCTTCTAAAAGCTCAAGTGATCAAAGAGAACTCAAAGAGAAAGACATTAAGAGGCAAATGCAAATAATGGCAGAAATCTATCAAAACAGACGAGCAGGTAAAAACCGATTTTTTCGAAGACCTTCTGTTTCTCAAATCGAAAAGTGCTAAACTGACGAAAGTTAGATAATAACCTGGGGCATAAGCACAGAAAATTACAGCTCAATCCGGCTTACAGGGTTTTTCATGGTTTTTATAGTGAAGCACAAAAATCTGTTTTGGGACAGCAACTTTCCCAAGTCTTACTTCTCTCTCATTAGAGGTTATTCTTGGCAGAAAAACCACACAAAAAGGATAAGGAGAGGTTATTACTAAGGCAATAAATTCCAAGACTCAACAAAAGAAAAACTTACTGAAAATAAAAATAATTTTGGTTATCACCCAATAGGGTTTTTCTTTAACGCCTTTCAGCTAGGCATAGGAGCTAGATGCAAGTATTTTCGAATGAAGAAGCATTAATATCAAATTTTGTCTTAATAGGATAGGAAAAATGTATCTTATCTCTCTTCCTAGGGAAGTGTTCTATACCTTTCTTGAGTGGGAATTGATATTTAATGGTGCCTTCCTTCATATCAATAATGGCACCAACAGTTCTAAGAAAAGGTCTTCCCAAAATAAGGACAAGAAGCATTGCATTCAACATCCAAAACATATAAATCAATGGGGACATAGGTATTGTTAAACATAATAAGAACATCATTAATACTCCCCATGAGTTTCTTTTTAGCATTATCATCAAGTTGGACATCTAAATAATAATCTTCCAATGGTGGCAAATCAAGCATTTCATAAATCTTTCTAGGCATAATAGAGACACTAGTACCAAGATCACATAAAGCTTTGATATCAAAATCATTCACTTTCATATTAATGATGGGTTCCCAACCATCTTCTAATTTCCTAGGAATAGAAGCTTTATGTTTCAATTTTTCTTCTCTAATTTTTATGAGAGCATCAATAATGTGTTTTGTAAAGGCCATATTCATAGAACTAGCATTAGGACTTCTAGCAAGCTTTTGTAGGAACATAATTACTTTAGAAATATTGCAACCATCAAGATCAAAATCAAAATTACCATCCAACGTAGTAGAACTATTGTTTCCCATATTTCGAAGAATTTCAGCATTTTTCTTGGAAAAGGTTCCATTGGTTTTAGACATTTTTGCAAAAGGAATGGGGACTTAATGTGGTTTGCTAGCATCAACATTGGTGGTGGTAATAGTACAAATACTACTATTTCTAGCAATTTCATCTTCTCTTTCCCACTTAGCATGCAATTCAGCTAACAGTCTAGCATTCTCATCAATTCTAACTTGTATGCAATAAGTAGCAGCAAAGGGGGTTTCCATAGTTTCAGGTTTAGCAACCATTTTATTAATCAAAGAAGATTATGCTTCAGATAAAGATGATATACTTTTTCAGCATTCGAAAGTTTTTCCTCAACAGTTTTATTGAAAGCAGTTTGTTTACTAATAAAATCCTTAAGCATGACTTCAAGTTCAGAGGGTGCACTTCTATTATTGTTGTAGGAATTTCCATAAGCATTACCATTATTGGGAGGATATGGCCTATAATTACTACTACCAAAATTACTCCTATAGGCATTGTTGCTAAAATTATTATTTCTAATGAAGTTCACATCAACTTGCTCTTCTTGAGCAACCAAAGATGCTAAGGGAACATCATTTGGAACAATATGAGCTTTTCCATTAACAAGCATAGACATAATAACATCAATTTTATCTCTAAAGGAGGAGGTTTCTTCCACAAATTTACCTTCTTACCTTGTGGAGCTCTCTTAGTGTCCCATTCAGAATAGTTAACCATCATATTATCAAGGATATTTGTTGCAACACCCAAAGTAATGGTCATAAAGGTGCCTCCAGCAGCAGAATCCAACAGATTTCTTGAAGAATAATTCATTCCTGCATAAAAAGTTTGGATAATCATCCAATAAGTCAGTCCATGAGTAGGGCAATTCTTTACCAAAGTTTTCATTCTTTCCCAAGCTTGAGCAACATGTTCATTATCAAATTGTTTAAATTTCATTATTTCACTTCTCATAGATATAATCTTAGCAGGAGGATAATATTTTCCAATGAAAGCATCTTTGCATTTAATCCAAGAATCAATACTATTTCTAGGTAGGGATAGCAACCATTCTTTAGCTTTTCCTCTCGAAGAGAAAGGAAACAATTTATGCTTAATAATATCTACATCTATATCCCTATGGATTTTCATCTCACAGAGTTCAAAAAAGTTATTAAGGTGAGCAGCAGCATCATCAGTACCAGCACCAGAGAATTGTTCTGTCATAACAAGATTGAGCAAAGCAGGTTTAATTTCAAAGAAAGCAGGTTCAGGAATAGGTGGAGTGATCGGTGTGCACATGAAATCTTTGTTGTTTGTGCTAGTGAAGTCACACAACTTAGTGTTTTCAAGAGTAGTCATTTTTTGTAAGATTAAAGCAAGCCAATAGAAATAGGAACTAATTTTTTTTGGGTTTTTCATAAAAGGAGCAAACCAGTACGACTAATTTTTTGTGTTTTTGATGAAAATAAACAAGCAAACAAAGCAAAAATAAACTAAGCAAAACAAAAACAAAGTAAAGAGATTGGTTGCGAGAGATTCCCCTTGCAAGAATCTTCTTTCTCCCTGAAAAGTGATTGACAAGGAGGAAGAGATTGAAGTTATCCTTAACTCCCTAGCAACGGTGCTAGAAAAGTGCTTGATGGCTCAAGATATGTAGAGCTCGTTGGGAACCCCAGGAGGAAGGTATGATGAGCACAACCGCAAGGTTCCCTCAGTTATGAAACCAAGGTTATCGAACCAGTAGGAGTAATAAGGAAACAACTCCAAGGTGTTGCTATCAACTTGGAGTCCTGCACAACACAACCACAGAACTTTGCCCCAACTTACAGTGAGGTTTTCAATCTCACTGGTTTTGCTGAAAACAAAGGATTAAACTTATAGTATGGAAGATAGTAATTGCTTGCAGAAACTAAATAGTAAACGGTAAACAGTAGATGGTATATCAATGGTAAAGGAATGAATGTGGTCCATAGATCACTAGAGGTGTTTCTCCTTAAGATAAATAGCATGTTGGGTGAACAAATTACGGCGGGGCAATTGACAGATTGAGAAAGCATAACAATGCATATACTAGACATCTTGACTCCTACGAGATTTGATTGGGCATTACAACATAATACATAGACTGTAATCCAACTGCATCTATGACTAATAATCCACCTTCAGGTTATCATCCTAACCCCTTCCAGTATTAAGTTGCAAGCAACAAATAATTGCATTAAGCAAAGTGTGTAAAGTAAACAATACAATTGCCCCATGGACAAAGGATTGTTGTTTTATCCCTAGTAGCAAAAACACATCTACAACCTTAGAGATTCTGTCACTTCCCTAGATTACTAGAGGCATGAACCTACTATCAAGCATAAATACTCCCTCCTGGAGTTACAAGCATCTACTTGGCCAAGATAGCTACTAGCAACGGAGAGCATGCAAGATCACAAATAATAGAGACATGATAGAATCAATAATCAATCTGACATAGTATCTCAATATCCATCGTATCCCCGCAAACACAACATATAGGATTACAAATAGATGATCTTGATCATGAACGGAGCTCACAAGATCTAAACATGATAACACAAAGGACGAGAAACAACCATCTAGCTACTGTATGGACCCATAGTCTAAGGACGAACTACTCACGCATCACTCCGAAGGCTGGCATGGTGATGAAGAAGGCCTCCAAGATGATCTCTCCCCTCCGGTAGGGTGCTGGGAAGAGCTTCGGATCCCCCCGATCTAGGGATGGAGATGGCAGCGGCTATAGACTCTTTCGTGGATTTTTGATTGGGTCCTTAGGGTTTATGCATCGGGGTACTTTTATAGGTGAAGTTGCAAGATCGGTGGGTGCCTGAGGGGCCCACACAATGGGGCGGCGCGCCCTAGGGGGTGGCCGTGCTATCCCTATGTGTGGCCACCTCGTGGCCCCACTTCAGCTGCCCTTCGGACTCCATGTTCCTTCTAGTAAAATATTGACTTTCGCTTTTGTCCCGTCAAATTCCGAGAATATTTCCTTACTAGCTTTTCTAAAACCAAACAGAAGAAAACAGGCAACTGGCACTTCGGCATCTTGTTAATAGGTTAGTTCCAGAAAATTTATAAAAATACCTCAAAGTGTAAACAAAACATAAGAAAGTTGATATAAAACAAGCATGGAGCATCAAAAAATTTAGATACGTTTACGACGTATCAATAGGATCTAATAAAGAGGGGAGAGAGGTACATATATGAGTAAAAAAATGAGAGTTGCAAGAACAAGATGATGAATGAATATTCTATCAATGGTCTTCCCGACAATTTGTCACCCTGTTACGGAAAAATGGAACAAATCCATGAAAAATGAAAAAATACGCGTGCATTAGTTTTTATGTGACAACAACTGTGTCCCTTATGTCCCGGCACACACCTAGAAATTATGTGTGATTTCTTGGACTGACTCAATGATGGATCAAAATATATTCGAGCTTGTTGGGGAACCCCAATAGGAAGGTATGATGAGCACAGCAGCAAGTTTCCCTCAATTATGAAACCAAGGTTATCGAACCAGTAGGATCAAGGAAACACCTCCAAGGTGTTGTTTCCAACTTGGAATCCTACATAACACAACCACAAAACTTTGCCCCAACTTACAGTGAGGTTGTCAATATCACCGGTTTTGCTGAAAACAAAGGATTAAACGTATTGTGTGAAAGATAGTAATAGCTTGTAGAAAGTAAACAGAAAATAGTAAATAGTTGTAGATTTATGGTAAAATAATGGACCGGGGTCCATAGTTCACTAGAGGTGATTCTCCTTAAGATAGATGACATGTTAGGTGAACAAATTACAGCGGCGCAATTGACAAACATCGAGAAAGCATACATGCATATTCTAATCATCTTGACTCCTATGAGATTTGATTGGGCATTACAATATTATACATAGACCGTAATCCAACTGCATCTATGACTAATAATCCACCTTCAGGTTATCATCCGAACCCCCTCCAGTATTAAGTTGCAAGCAACAGATAATTGCATTAAGCAAAGTGTGTAAAGTAAACAATACGATTGTTCTATGAACAAAGAATTGTTGTTTTCTCCCTAGTAGCAACAACACATCTAGTACCTTAGAGATTTCTGTCACTTCCCCAGATTACCAGAGGCATGAACCCACTACCGAGCATAAATACTAACTCTTGGAGTTGCTAGCATCTACTTGGCCAAGATAGCTATTAAAAACAGAAAGCATGCAAGGTCACAAATAACAAAGACATGATAGAATCAATTATCAATCTGAAATAGCATCTCAATATCCATCGGATCCCCGCAAACACAACATGTATGATTACAAATAGATGATCTTGATCATGAACGGAGCTCACAAGATCTAGACATGAAAGCACAAAGGAGGAGAACCAGCCATCTAGCTACTACATAGATCCGTAGTCCAAGGATGAACTACTCATGCATCACACCAGAGGCTTGCATGGTGATGAAAAAGGCCTCCAGGGTGATCTCTCCCCTTTGGCAGGGTGCCGAGAAGTGCTTCAGATCCCTCCCGATCTAGGAATGGAGATGGTGGTGGCTATAGACTCTTTCGTGGAATTTTGATCGGGTCCTTAGGGTTTCTGTATTGGAGGCTTCTTATAGGCGAAAGGGGAGGCCGACGGGGTGCCCGTGGCAGCTGCACCCCCCAGGCGTGGGCCAGCCGCTAGTAGCCCATCCAGTTACCCAGGAAGAATTGGCAAAAGATCCAGTTTGAACAGCAGGTTCTTACCAATGAACTGGTAATGATCTCCCAACGAACTTTAGTACTGACATCGACATATACTCCCTTTCAAATGAGCATGACACCAAATTTGTTATTTGTTTAGATACTAGTAGTAGCATGCCCTTTTATATGTAATATGTATACATTGATATTTTGATGTAAAATTTTTTAGTTGCACTACGACGAAGATTAACAAGGAGACTGATGATGGGAAAAAATCTTGAGCAGATGCTTGAAATAATTAAATCAAGACTTCCGATCACATCTATAGAAGGATTCAGAAGGCCACTGTATCCACATGAAACTGCTTATATTGCATCGATCACATGCGTTTTCGTGAGAAATGATATTCCCATCTTGCCCTCATGGAAACACCACCGAAATACCCCCAAGCACTTTGAAGGTTTACTGAAGAAGTTACACCTGTAAGTTTCCTTTGCTCTGTCCCTTGTCTTCTTATCTTGCCGTTTGTTATATATGCTCCTCATTGTTGTCTACATAGATTTTTCATGTTCGATGAGAATAGCGAGGAAGTAAAGGTTGTTCTCAAAAGCATATTCTCCGCATGTTTGCGCCAGCAGCACTACAGGATAAAGAAGCAACAATTCTCTAACAAGTGTTTTAAGGATGTTACAAGAATGTCTCCTGTGGATCACATGACTGACGATCAGTGGGGTGATCTTCTCCACCACTGGCTTGATCAAAAGAATAAGGTATGCTTTGAGAAGACTTAGACTAGATCGCATTGTCAATTCATATTTATGCATGTGTTTTACAAGTCTCATTTTGTAGGCCATCTCTCACAGGAACTGTTCCAGCCATAATAAAGTACGAGTACTAAGTCGTACAGGATAATTGGGCACCTCTACTAATTAGTAAGGACCTGTTGTTTTGTACTGTATATTTTAAATAAGTACGTTATTGATGTTGTGGAATCTGTATGCATCTTATCTTTCAACCTCTGTTTCCACCATGTGATGCAATTTATTTTCACTCGTCCAAATACAGACGAAGTCTAATGGGGATCCAAAAAACAGTTGACTCTGCTGGAGAAATTTGTGGGATGCCAGGCAAATAGACATGGTGTCATTGTAAATAAAGTTGTTGTAAGTCTTCTCTGCATTTTGTGATGTTAAATTTGCAATGATTTGTATGTATATGTTTGATATGCAACCTTGCTTGGACTACTTCTCAGTTTTGTTTTCATTTTCCTTCGTAATTTGCAAAAGTAGTTTCAGTTATGAATTGTACAAATAGTTGGCATATCATGCACCTCACTATGTTTACACAGGAAGCCACATTTTTAGTCCTGTTAGTAAATGACATCAAAAAAAGATGACAAATGATCTTTTTACTAAACTGTATAAGATACGTTATCAGCACTGCCAATTATAGCAGTTCATGCACATGTTAAACCTGTCTGCATGTTTCTCTATAGTAACTTCACTTCTCTTACACATGTCTATCAACTGAAAACTTTCCAGGCTAAAGTGAAAGAGGAGCTAGCAAATCCTGGGAAAGACTGTTTAGTAAAAACTCCAAAAGAATGTGTGGATTTATTTTCCAAGGTACTACAACATGGTGCTATAGCCAAGAATATGTTGGTGTGTATTTCTAGGTTCCCAGCGAGCTCGTCAAAGTCTAGATTCAAGTTCAAGTCCAACTCCAAGGCCATTTCTTTGCATATTCAAGTTCTAGAGGAACAACTCTAAGTTGAACAATCGGTATCATCTGCCCTAGGTGTATACAATGAACGTTTGATCGCAAAGTTAGAAGAAATTTAATTCGGCTGGAGCATGATGGCTCAGTATACGGCGCCAGAAAAGTGCTGGTGCGGTGTTGATGTAGAGCTTGTTGGGAACCCCAAGAGGAAGGTATGATGAGCACAGCAGCAAGTTTCCCTCAGTTATGAAACCAAGGTTTAATCGAACCAGTAGGAGCAAGGAAACACACCAAAGGTGTTGCTAGCTGAGCCTTGGCAGGGTGCACTACCGGTGCTAGTAGCAACGTGGAACCTGCACAACACAACCACAGAATTTTGTCCCCAACTTGCGATGAGGTTGTCAATCTCACCGTGTTTCGCTGAAAACAAAGGATTAAACGTATCGAATGGAAGGAAGTAATAGTTCGCATAAAGTAAACACAAAGCAGTAAACAGTTTGTAGATTGTATCTAAAGAAAAAGGACCGGGATCCATAGTTCACTAGAGGTGGCTCCCCTTAGATAGATAACATGTTGGGTGAACAAATTACAGCGGGGCAATTGACAAACACCAAGAAAGCAATATATGCATATACTAATCATCTTGACTCCTTTGAGACTTGATTAGGCATTACAACATTATACATAGACCGCCATCCAACTGCATCTATGACTAATAATCCACCTTCAGGTTATCATCTGAATCCCCTCCAGTATTAAGTTGCAAGCAACAGATTATTGCTTCACGAACTGCGTGTAAAGTAAACAATACGATTGTTCTATGAACAAAGGATTGTTGTTTTCTCCCTAGTAGCAACAACACATCTAGTACCTTAGCGATTTCTGTCACTTCCCCAGATTACCAGAGGCATGAACCCACTATCGAGCATAAATACTAACTCTTGGAGTTGCTAGCATCTACTTGGCCAAGATAGCTACTAACAACGAAAAGTATGCAAGATCACAAATAACAAAGACATGATAGAATCAATAATCAATCTGAAATAGCATCTCAATATCCATCGGATCCCCGCAAACACAACATGCAGAATTACAAATAGATGATCTTGATCATGAACAGAGCTCACAAGATCTAAACATGAAAGCACAAAGGAGGAGAACCAGCCATTTAGCTACTACATGGATCCGTAGTCCAAGGATGAACTACTCACGCATCACACCGGAGGCTTGCATGGTGATGAAGAAGGCCTCCAGGGTGAATTCCCCTCTCCGGCAGGGTGCTGGGAAGAGCTTCAGATCCCTCCTTATCTAGGAATGGAGATGATGGCGGCTAAAGACTCTTTCGTTGATTTTTGATCGGGTACTTAGGGTTTTCGTCCCGAGGGCATCTTATAGGCGGAAGGAGAGGCCGAGGGGGTGCCTGGGCTAGCCACACCACCCCCTGGCGTAGCCAGGTGGTGTGGTGGCCCCCTGGCTCCTCTCCGTCTCGTATTCTGGCATCTGATGACTTCCTGAAAAATAGGCACTTTGGCTTTTGTCCCGTCCAATTCCGAGAATATTCATTGTCTGACTTTCATAGAACCAAAAATAGCAGAAAACAGGCAACTGGCACTTTGGATCTTGTTAATAGGTTAGTCCAAGAAATCATATGAAAAGTACTCCAAAGTGTGGACAAAACACAAGAAAGTGGATAAAACCAAGCATGGAACATCAAAAATTATAGATACATTTGCAATGTATCAACATCCCCAAGCTTAACTCCTGCTCGTCCTCGAGTAGGTAAGTGATAAAAAGAAAGAATAATTTTTGAGGTGACATGCACCATCAAAGACTTGATCAAAGTATTTGTAAAACATGCAAAGCTGGGATCATAGTACTTCAATCATAACATGAAAGAGAAAATTCTAGCAATAAGACAAAGAAACTATGATGCAACATGAAAAGGCACAAACAGAAGATTCATGAATAACAATGCTTTGCAAGACGTTTGTTTGTTTCACATAAAGAACAGCTTGTCCCTCATAGAGTAGCAAATATAAATGCATAGGACACCTTCAAAGTTCATAAGAGTGACTAGATACAAAAGTTTAAAACAAGCAATATCAAGTTATGTATCAATCAACTAGTCTTGGGACAATGCACATAGAACTAAGAATGGCCACTATGCTCTCAAAGTAGGTGCATAAAGGTAGAAGATGGAGACCCAATATAATGGTGTAAGAAAGGCCTTCATAGAAGGAAGTAGGGATTCAAGTCTCATAAAGAGCTTCCAAAAATTATGGTACTTATAGCTTTCAGCTCTCATTGCCCCTAATCATAAGCATCTTCAAGTGATTAAGGTTAAAGTGAACAAACTATGGTGTACATGCTTGACGAAGTATAAGTTAGAAATCTCATGTCCCTTGTATACGAGGGCCGCTCCTCATGCTACTCAAGTTTACTCACCGGTAAGTTGTTGTCATTGTAAGTACATGTGTATCATAGAGAACCGCCAACGGGGTACCCGTTGCCTGATGATACGGAAGAATCCCCATATCAAAATGACAAGGCAAGCAGACAACGAGCATCTCAGCAATCTTCTTATTTACCATGGGAATATGGTGGTTTTTTTCTCTCTTTCCTCTTTTCATAATCTCTTTTTTTTCTCTTTTCTCTTTTTTCTCAATATAGGACTCTTTTTTTTATAAGAAGAATAATTCATAGACAGCTCACTATGGTTACGTTGCAGGTTTCCACCATGTCAGCATGGAATAGACCAGCGGCCCAGGCGTTTCTCTAACACATATACATAACTCCATGGACTTACAAGTTCCCCTTTCATTTCATACCGACGACATCCATATACAAAAGAGCATGATATCAACTAGGTACAAGTACCAAGTGCAATGTTGAAAGCGTTCCCCATGAAAGAATGGTTCTGCTAATTCCCAACAAATAAGTGCAAGCATATACAACATAGATGACACAATGGTTCAAGTTTATTAAGGGCAAGAAAAGTAAAGTGTGCTATCAAGTTCGTGAGAGCTTTAATCACTAGTTTTCTCATAACAAGTTTAATTCGGAATGTAAACAAAAGCATGAATATACTTGGAATAGCATAAGCTAGTAGGTAGGTATGGTGGACTCTTTGGAATAACTTGGTTTAGGGAGTTGGATGCATGAGTGGAACTCATACTTGGTTGTGGAGGCTAGCAAAATACTGGGAGCGACAAACTAAGAGAGCAATAATGGCCATAATCATGCAGAGCAAAAAAACATCATTGATCAAAGCATAAATAGATACTACAAGTTGAAAACTAAAGGATCATAAAGGCTATGGTGACTTGAGATAGTCATAACATGGTGTGAGCATGTGCCAAGTCAACCCAAATAAAGCATCAAAGGAGAATACCACTATACTATGCTTTAATATGCTAAAACAACGCATGATTCATCCAAGGCACATTAAGCAATCTCAATTGTTTATAACAAGTCATGCTACAACAAAGAATACTAAGCATAAAGCCAAAACAATATCAAGCATGGCATGACAAAGCATAGGCCACAGTCAAAAACGAGCTCTTCTTACCACATAAGCATGAACTTTCCTACTCTTTTCCAAACCAAAACAAACTATTTGCAAACCAATGTATGAAAGAGGGGGTCCAACCAATTTATTCAGAAAACTAAGAAAAAAAAATCAAATGAAAAACTAAAACAAAAACGAAGAAAATGACGCTCCAAGAACAACACAACTGTGCATAAAACAATAAAAATGAAGCGTTTGGAAGAAACCTGGGATTTTTATTGATGAAGAAGGGGAAGCCTTGGGCATCCCCAAGCTTTGACGCTTGTACTTCTTGGAGATTTCTTGGGGTGACACGTGTGGCATCCCCAAGATTGAGCTTTAGTCCATCCTTCATCTCGTTACTCATTCCTTCCATACACCTGAAAATTTTCCTTCATACAAAACTTCACACAATCTTTATTAGCAACATTAGTGCACTCAAGATAAAAGGTCTTAAGGTTCAGTTCTAACACCAAATAAACTTCCATTAGAACACTAGCTACTGTAGAACTTCCCTCAAAAGCTCAATTCCCTAAAAGAACTCAAAAAGGAACCAACAAGAAGCAAATACAGAAAATGGCAGAAATCTGTCAAAACCGACCAGCAGGTAAAGAAGAATTTTTTCGAAGACCTTCTGTTACTCAAATAAAAAAGTGTTGAACTAACGAAATTTAGATAACAACCTGGGGCAGAAGCAAAAAAATTCACGCCTCAAGAAGACGTTCAGATATTTTACACGAATTTTTACGGTGAAGCACAGAAATCTGTTTTGGGACAGCAACTTTCCCAATCATTATTTCTCTCTCATTAGAGGTTACTCTTGGCACAAAAAGCAAATAAAAAGAATAAAGAGCGGTTATTACTGAAGTAATAACTTCCAAGACTCATCTAAAACTTTTGGTTTATCTCCCAATAAGTACTTTTCTTTAACACCTTTAAGTTAGGCATAAGAAGCAAGAAAAAGAATCAAGTGTTCTCAAATGAAGAAGCATTAAGACCAAATTTTGTTTTCATAGGAGAAGCAAAATAAATCTTCTCTCTCTTCTTAGGGAAGTGTTATATACCTTTCCTGAGTGGGAGTTGATATTTAATGGTGCCTTCTTTCATATCAATGATGGCACCATTAGTTATAAGAAAAGGTCTTCCCAAAGTAATAGGACAAGAAGCATTGTATTCAACATCCAAAACATAGAAATCAACAGGGACATATGCATTGTTAACCATAATAAGAACATCATTCAAACTCTCCATGAGTTTCTTTTTAGCATTATCATCAAGTGGGACATTCAAATAACAATCTTCAAGTGGAGGCAAATCAAGCATATCATAAATCCTTCTAGGCATAATAGAAACACTACTATCAAGATCACATAAGGCTTTGAAATCAAAGTCATTCACTTTCATATTAATGATGGGTTCCCAACCATCTTCTTGTTTTATAGGAATAGAAGCTTTATGTTTCATCTTTTCTTCTTTAATCTTTATGAGAGCATAAGTAATGTGTTTTGTAAAAGCCATGTTCATAGCACTAGCATTAGGACTTTTAGCAAGCTTTTGTCGGAACTTAATAACTTCAGAGATATTGCAACCATCAAGATCAAAGTCAAATTTATAATCTAAAGTAGTAGAACTATTACTAGCCTCAACACTAGTGGTGGTAATAGTAGAAACACTAATGTTTCTAACAATTTCATTTTCTCTTTCCCACTTGGCATGTAATTCAGCTAATAGTCTAACATTTTCATCAATTCTTACTTGTATAGCATTAGTAGCTGTAAAGGGATTATCATTAGTTTCAGGTTTAGCAGCTATTTTATTCAAAGAAGATTGAGCTTCAGCCAAAGATGCTATATTTCTTTCAGCATTAGAGAGTTTTTCCTCAATAGTTTTATTGAAAGCAGTTTGTTTACTAATAAACTCTTTAAGCATAACTTCAAGTTTAGGGGGTGCACTCCTATTATTGTTGTAAGAATTTCCATATGCATTACCATGGTTGGGAGGATATGGCTTATAATTGTTGTTACCAAAATTACTCCTATAAGCATTATTGCCAAAGTTGTTATTTCTTATGAAGTTCACATCAACTTGCTCTTCTTGGGCAACCAAAGAAGCCAAAGGAACACTATTTGGATCAATATGGGCTTTCCCATTAACAAACATAGACATAATAATATCAATCTTATCACTCAAGGAGGAGGTTTCCTCAACAGAATTTACCTTCCTACCTTGTGGAGCTCTCTCAGTATGCCATTCAGAATAATTAACCATCATATTGTCTAGAAGTTTTGTTGCAGCACCCAAAGTGATGGTCATAAAGGTACCTCCAACAGCAGAATCCAATAGGTTCCTTGAAGAATCGTTCAATCCTGCATAAAAAGTTTGGATGATCATCTAAGCAGTCAGTCCATCAGTGGGACAATTCTTTACCAAATATTTCATTCTTTCCCAAGCTTGAGCAACATGTTCATTATCAAGTTGTTTAAACTTCATTATTTCACTTCTCATAGATATAATCTTAGCAGGATAGTATTTTCTAATAAAAGCATCTTTGCGTTTAGTCCAAGAATCAATACTATTCCTAGTTAAGGAATTCAACCATTCTTTAGCTTTTCCTCTCAAAGAGAAAGGAAACAATCTCAGCTTAATAATATCACCATCTACATCCCTATGCTTTTGCATCCCTATGCTTTTGCATCTCATAACAAAATTGAGCAAAGAAGGTTTTATCTCAAAGAAAGTATCTTCAGGCACAGGTGGAGCAATAGGTGTGCTCATAAAATCATTGTTGTTGGTGCTAGTGAAGTCACACAACTTAGTGTTTTCAAGAGTAGTCATTTTTTTGTGTTTTTTGAAATAAGAAAGCAAACTAGTGAAACTAGTTTTTTTTTGTGTTTTTGAATAAGGAAACAAGCAAACAAATAAAGAAGAAACTAAGCAAAACAAAAATAACAAAGTAAAGAGATTGGTTATGAGGAACTCCCCTAGTGAAGATGTCCTTGACTCCCCGGCAACGACGCCAGAAAAATGCTTGATGGCTCAATGTACGGCGCCAGAAAAGTGCTGGTGCGGTGTTGATGTAGAGCTCGTTGGGAACCCCAAGAGGAAGGTATGATGAGCACAGCAGCAAGTTTCCCTCAGTTATGAAACCAAGGTTTAATCGAACCAGTAGGAGCAAAGAAAACACCCCAAAGGTGTTGCTAGCTGAGCCTTGGCAAGGCGCACTACCGGTGCTAGTAGCAACGTGGAGACCTGCACAACACAACCACAGAACTTTAGACCCAAATTGCGATGAGGTTGTCAATCTCACCGTGTTTCGCTGAAAACAAAGGATTAAACGTATCGAATGGAAGGAAGTAATAGTTTGCAGAAAGTAAACACAAAGCAGTAAACAATTTGTAGATTGTATGTAAACAAAAAGGACCAGGATCCATAGTTCACTAGAGGTGGCTCTCCTCAGATAGATAACATGCTGGGTGAACAAATTACAGCGGGGCAATTGACAAACACCAAGAAAGCAATACATGCATATACTAATCATCTTGACTCCTTTGAGACTTGATTGGGCATTACAACATTATACATAGACCGCCATCCAACTGCATCTATGACTAATAATCCACCTTTAGGTTATCATCCGAACCCCCTCCAGTATTAAGTTGCAAGGAACTGATTATTGCTTTATGAATTGCGTGCAAAGTAAAAAATATGATTGTTCTATGAACAAAGGATTGTTGTTTTCTCCCTAGTAGCAACAGCACATCTAGTACCTTAGAGATTTCTGTCACTTCCCCAAATTACCAGAGGCATGAACCCACTATCGAGCATAAATACTAACTCTTGGAGTTGCTAGCATCTACTTGGCCAAGATAGCTACTAACAACGGAAAGCATGCAAGATTACAAATAACAAAGACATGATAGAATCAATAACCAATCTGAAATAGCATCTCAATAACCATCGGATCCCCGCAAACACAACATGCAGAATTACAAATAGATGACCTTGATCATGAATGGAGCTCACAAGATCTAAACATGAAAGCACAAAGGAGGAGAACCATCCATCTAGATACTACATGGATCCGTAGTCCAAGGATGAACTACTCTCGCATCACACCGGAGGCTTGCATGGTGATGAAGAAGGCCTCCAGGGTGAATTCCCCTCTCCGGCAGGGTGCCGGGAAGAGCTTCAAATCCCTCCCGATCTAGGGATGGAGATGACGGCGGCTACAGACTCTTTCGTGGATTTTTGATCGGGTACTTAGGGTTTTCGTCCCGAGGGCATCTTATAGGCGGAAGGAGAGGCCGAGGGGGTGCCTGGGCTGGCCACACCACCCCCTGGCGCGGCCAGGCCTGGCCAGCGTGGCCAGGTGGTGTGGTGACCCCCTGGCTCCTCTCCGTCTCGTATTCTGGCATCTGATGACTTCCGGAAAAATAGGCACTTTGGCTTTTGTCCCGTCCAATTCTGAGAATATTCATTTTCTGACTTTCCTGGAACCAAAAATAGCAGAAAACAGGCAACTGGCACTGTGGCTCTTGTTAATAGGTTAGTCCGAGAAATCATATGAAAAGTACTCCAAAGTGTGGACAAAACACAAGAAAGTGGATAAAACCAAGCATGGAACATCAAAAATTATAGATACATTTGCAATGTATTAGAGCACTCCATATAAAATAAGGAGAAAGTCATGAATATGCTCAGTATTTGTGGTTGAGCACTAACAGCTGAGGCCAGTGCCTTTGTTGTGAAATGGAACCTGAAGCTGAAAGTATTTTGTTAGTGAAGTAGTCTACACTTGTTATGAAATTGGGTTGTTTCCTTGTTGCGACATGTCTATAATTTGTATGGTACCTTATAATGTACTACCTCTGTTTCAAAATATATCCCTTTTTTAGTAAAGCTGCTTTAGCTTGCTAAAGATCCTTATAGTGTCAATGGAGGTACTATTGGGGAACATAATGCACCAATATGACAGTAGTATGATTCCTGAATGCGTAATCTCTGGATTGCTAGCCTGCTTAATATTGGTGATTTATATGCTGTAAGGTTAGATTGTTGTGTACTAATATATGTGTGGATGGACAAAATTGCATCTAACACCAGTCTTTGTGGCATTTGTTGCATAGAACACAGAAACATGACAATTTTTTGGCTAGCACGGTTTTGGCTTAAATTTTTGCACCTGGCCCAAATAAACATCTTAACCTTGTTGGTAGAGCATCTCTAACCCATCCCCAAAACGGCAATGGAGGAGTAAATTTACTCCTCTAATGGCCGAAGCCGCACCGAACCTAACCTAACCCCTATCACCATTTAGAGGAGAATAAATATAGGACTTGCCACCGTGACCTAGACTCCTTTATTTTCTCTCCCCCATCCGCATGTCCGCTGTCGGCCAGCTGCCCTTCCTGCTACCCTTCACCGGATCTATGCTCCGCCGATGGCCAGCTACCCTCTATGCTTTTCTTGGTAGCCTATGTTGCCGGAATCAGCTGCCACGAGCCATTTTCCCCAGCGACAAATGTGCTGCCGAGCTTTGCTGGATTCGACACACCGTGGCCAGGATTTGCCGGGATACGATCGGATCCTCCAGGCCAAGCACCCTCCGGCATGACTACATGCCATTGCAACTCCCCCACCAAGCTTGCAGGAGCGGCGCCGCGAGCACCCGTGCCGCCACTAGCTCCTGATCCGGCACCAACAACCGCACTGACACCAGCCCTTGGACCCGCACCGACACCTTCCCATACTAGCACTGCCAGAACAACATGAGGAAGCGATAAGCTCCAGGGTTCTTCGTAACATTTTTGGTTAAAGCTCGTCAATTTTCTAATCTAGATGATTCTTTGTAGCAAGGTGAAGAAGAGAGAAGCTCCATGGTCCGAGGATGACGACAATGATTTGTAATTTGCTTGGCATCATCAAACAATTTTTGGAGTCGACCAGCCTTTCCAACAATTTTGGGATGAAATACATGCCAGTTTCAATGAAAGAACTAGTGGAGATGCAAGGTCATTAGTATCGATTATGAATAGGTGGAATTTGCTAGTAATTTACCCAAATACAGGAAATCTATGAATAAATGGAGCTTGCATGTATGAATAATGGTGTATGAACATTGAGCTTCTCTCTTATTCATCTTGTTAAGTATGAGTTGATGTGAGATTTTAGCAAATTAGGATGATGCTATTACTATGTATGACTAATTATTTCTATATATATGAACTATGAATCTTTATGTGACGCAAAAGAAACTGTGCTAGATGCAAAAAAGAAATTATTTCTGTGTTTTGTGCAAAAAATGCCACAAATATTGGTGTTAGCTACAATTTTCTTGTGTGGATGCGATCAAACTGGTTATGTGTGGATGCACCAATATGTACTAGTATGATACAATACATTATGTTACAAGTGCTAATGTCTTGGATTATTGATTGTAAGGTTCAGGTTCTCAAAACAATGCCTTAGCCCTTTGTTGCACACCATATTCATACGCGTCATGTGATAAATGGAACTACATTTTTTAATTGGAGCTCAACATTTTCTTTCACGTCTGAATGGATTGATGAACAAATGGAGTACGATCCACAAAAAAAGACCTTATACAATTTTTTGTTCTATTACTTGGAGTAGTCACATTCAAAACCGTACTCAAGCCGCAAATCTCCTGCCTTCCCTCGTAATATTTTGAATCCGAGATCATGGTATCCAATTTTCTACCCCTCCGTCCAGAAAAAGGCTACTTTAAGCAAGGTCATGCATGATCAGTTGATGTGACCAGGCCTTTGATTCGTGAACAGAGGGAAGTACGGTCTACTAGCAGTTATTACTTGGACTATCACCAAATTCAAATTCTGAACCGAGAGGCAAAATCTTCCACCTACACGAAATATTTGGGCCCCATGTTTAATCTTTCGAATACTATGAAATTCCGTTTAACCTATCATACTGATGATGGATGGTGATTATGAAATTGTTGGGTTGGGTGGTGGGGTTCGCTCGTAATTTTCTATGGGAATATGGTTATTATTGATTATCAGTTGATGTACCTTTTTTTGAATTATTACTTAGGGAGTACCATTTTTTCGAATTATTACTTGTACGCTAGCCAAATTCAAAATCTCAGTTGAGCGGAAAAATTTATCAATGTTCTGCGCAATTATGTAATGGATGGTAAGTTGATGTGTCTCTCGTCCTTCAATTCCTGACCACATAGCGTACTAGTCTACAACTATATTTTTCTATTATTACTTTGCTGCTAGCCAAATTCAAAATCTCAATCGAGCGGCAAAATCACACACCAACCTTGAAGCATTTCCCGCCCCACCGTTTCAAAAAATTTGAACAAAATCTCCGACCAGGGAGTACCATTTTTCTATTATTAATATTTGTCCTGTAGCCAAACTTTAAAAATCTCTATCGAGTGGCAAAATCACACACCAACCTTGAGCATTTCCTGCCCCACCGTTTCAAAAACTTTGAGGCAAAATATTCCATCGTGGAGTACCATTTTTCTATTATTATTATGTGTTGGGTAGCCAAATTCAAAATCTCAATCGGGCGGCAAATTTAAACACCGACCTTGAAGCTTTTCCCGCCATGCTGTTTCAAAAACTTTGAGGCAAAATCTCCCACCGTGGAGTATCATTTTTCTATTATTATAATTTGTCTGGTAGCCAAATTCAAAATCTCTGTCGAGCTGCAAAATTACAGACCGACCTTGGAGCATTTCCCGCCCCACCATTTCAAAAACATTGAGGCAAAATCTCCCAACATGGAGTACCATTTTTCTATTATTATTATTATTTTTCCGGTTGCCAAATTCAAATCTCAATCGATCGACAAAATCACACGCCGACCTTGAAGCATTTCCTGCCCCATTGTTTCAAAAACTTTGAGGAAAAATCTCCACCCGGGGGATTACCATTTTTCTATTATTAGCCAAATTCAAAATCTCAATCGAGAGCCAAAACAAGAGACCGACTTTGAGGCATTTCACGCCCCTCCATTTCAAAAACTTTTTTACTTTAAAATTCTTTTTCTATCAATTGTTTCGATGCCCTATGGGAACGCTAAAGTCGGTAGCTTGGGGGCACGATCGTAATTATTTTTTTGTTCATCTCCATAGTCCTGATTCGTGCAGTTTTTCTAGCTGGCCCTCCCAAAATCCCGGCTTCTCTCCCACGCCCTTACCTCCACGACCACCACGCGCACAACCCGACGGTAATTACACGGTGGCCGGAGCCGCTTCATCGACGCCCACCCCATCGGATCTAGTCCACCGAGTCTCTCTGCCACTCCACAAGAGCTGTGGTGTAACATCTCAAACATATTAAACAAGATTATCAAATTATAATCATCCAAAATCAGGGTTAACAAAAACTTTTAATCTTAAACCCTATATGAATGCATGTGTGTTTATTAATGATGTATGAATGCTTGCTATGCCATGTTTGTTTGTTATAGAGGATAAGGATTAGTTTAAAGATGAAAACAATAACATCTATGTCATTTCCAAACCAAATCAAATAAAACAAAAATCAAAGAAGAAGACATATGATCAAATGGTCATTTCTGCCAAACTTAACCACTAGCCCACTTTGGGCATCTCTATTAAATGATTTCCAATAGAAACAATTCTACTTCTTTTCCCTCTTGCTAGATCAAGTGAAAATGAACACATGTGAACTTTGCAAACTTACAGAAACCAATTTCAAATCCATTTGAGGGACATTTCAAAATTGAATCAAGTGTAGGTATCTAGATCATCATTTTTCAAAAACCACTCAAACCTCCACCACTTGACAAATCCCTGCAACCAGAGACTCCTAAGCATGTGACCAACACACCCACCAAAACTAATTTGAAAACTCAAATGTTCATCTCATGCAGCCATTTAATCAAACACTTAGTAGGCAGAGTACAACTATACCAACTATCTATTGTTTTGATCAATCAATTGATCACCATTGTACTCCATTCAACCTCAATTACTAGCCCACGATCATCCCAGTACCCAACTGTGCAGCTAGCAATGCTCACTCGCTCCACTGACCAGTGCCATGTCGTACCTGAGCGTGCCATGCCGGTCGAGCATGGACACGACGCCACACGATGCGCTGCCCTCTACCACGACCATGAGGAGCTAGGCATGACCTCACCGCACCCCCCAGCGCACGCCTCGACCAAAGATAAGCAGTGGAGAAGCCAGCAGCGCCGCGCCCATTTACCTCTATGCCATGACGAGCGCACGCCAAAGTGCCAAGCCATTCCCGCGTAGCCACGCCGTGCCTTGCTCTCTCCTTGCATAACTACACTCGCCGCGTCACCAGCAACCTCCCAGACATGGCCGTTCACTGCCGCACACTCCGTGACCATCGCAAGCCATGACGAACACCGCGGTACCCACACACAGCACGAACGTCTCCTGACCGATTAAGACTGCCCCTCGCCGTGCCACTATGCGCATGACGATCGCTGCAGACCAGCGCGTTGACCTATGCCCTCCGCCATGATGATATCCCTATGTAGCAACGTCGCCGACGAGCCCGAGCCATGCCACGCTCCTCCTCTCGCCAGTGTATAAATAGGACCCTCCCCAGCCTCTAAAGGCACACCATTCTACTCCCCTCTCAAGCAGAAACACCCCTGACCATTCCCCGGAGCAAGGCGAGAACCACACCACTGGAATTTCACAAAAGCCCGCCGCTGCAGTGAAGGAAAGGATCCGTTGATTGGAGCCGCCCCAGGAGCCACCACGAACACGATTTGACTCACCGTCGTCTACCAGCCCATTCACCCCCATCGCGGGACCTAGTTGGAGCCCTGGTAAGCCTCCGACGACCCCTGCCGGAGAGCTAGGTTTAGAATCCCCCGCACGCCATTCACCGGAGACGATGATGCTCACCTTCGATCTTGTTCTAATCGCATGGCCCAGATTCACAGATACCGTTTCGCTTAGATATTGCCGCTGACATGTGGGACCAGCCTGAGTGCATCCCGCTGTAGCTGGGCCGACCCATTAGCATTCCCGCACTTAGCCCATCGATTCAAATAGAGATTTTCCATTTAATTCAAAACCCTATTCTTCCAGTGATTCCAAATTGAATTCAAAGAGATTTACTAAACCAAATTGCATGATTCCAACTTTGTTAGAAAGGTATTCCAAATGACTACACACTCCCGTTGGATTCAAACTCTTTGAAATTATAAATCACCCATGGTAAAAATAACAAGACAGAGACTTTTCCAACTTCAAACATTTTTATAAAATTAATCATAAATGCTTTTGAGTTGAATCCAACTCTCAAAAATCACATTTCCCATGCTCTATCTAAATATATAATAATATTTAGTTTTACATGAAGTAAGTTTGGACTAGTGTTAAAAGAATGCTATATAGTCATTTCTAGTCATATTAATGCTATTAAATAGTAATATTCAACTTTGTAATATATGCCAACATCTTTAATGTATTGGAATATATGGTGATGACATGTGTCAACATGATCCCATATTTTAATTAGAGGATATTAAATCTTAAGTATTTTTCAATGAGTAGAAATTGCTTTCTAAACTAAGAGAAAGAAGAATATGTCCATATTTCATGTGATGATTGAGATGATGCGAGATCATCTAGTGCGAGTCTTTGTGTGCTAAATAGAAGTAGCTAAGTATTGTTTGGTGATTGTGTACCTTGTATTTATTTATAGATGCTAGTACCAATATGGGCTACAAAGAAGAGGAGCTCTACGAAGACGAAGAAGAGAACTTCGACAACTGCACTACCCAAGGCAAGCCATCCTATGCAAGCTAGCCATATGTGTTGGAGATATGCCCAAGAGGCAATAATAAAAGTGGTTATTATTATATCTTTGTGTTTATGATGAATGTTTACATCCCATACTATAATTGTATTATAAGGAAACACTAATACATGTGTGTTTTGTAAACGTAAAAGAGTCCCTAGTAAGCCTCTTGTTGAACTAGCTTGTTGATTAATAGATGATCATGGTTTCCTAATCATGGACATTGGATGCCATTAATAACAAGGTTATATCATTAGGAGAATGATGTGATGGACACACACCCATAGTAAGTGTAGCATAAGATCAAGTCATTTAGTTCGTATTTCTACAAGCTTTCAAATGCATAGTAACCTAATCCTTCGACCATGAGGTTATGTTAATCACCATCACCGGATGGGTACTTTGATGACATCAAACACCGCTTCGTAACTGGGTGGTTATAAAGGTGTCATTGGGTATTCTGAAAGTATGCGTTGAAGCGCATGGACCAAGAGTGGGATTTGTCCATCCATATGATGGATATATATGCTCTGGGCCCTCTCGGTGGAATGTCATCTAGTTAGCTTGCAAGCATGTGACTGGGTCACAAGGGATGACATAACATGGAACGAGTAAAGAGTACTTATCAGTAACAAGGTAGAACTAGGTATGGAGATACCGACGATCAAACCTCGGATAAGTAGAGTATCGCGTGACAAAGGGAATTGGTTTCATATGTTAATGGTTCTATCGATCACGAAGTCATCGTTGAGTATGTGGGAGCCATTATGGATCTCCAGATCCTGCTAATGGTTATTGATCGGAGAGGTGTCTCCATCATGTCTGCATATTCATGAACCATAGGGTGACACACTTAAGGTTCGATGTTGTTTAGGTAGATATGGAATGTGCGTTGGAGAATGAATGTTGTTCGGAGTCTCGGATTGGATCTGAGACATCACGAGGAGATCCGGAATTGTCCGGATAATAATTTTCATATAATGGAGATCATTTTCTAGGTTCGTAAATGTCTCGGAGTGTTTATATGGGGGTTCTAGAAGGTTTCAGAATGTTCCGGAAGGTTCTAGAAATTTCTATGGAGTTTACTTGAAAACAAAGAAAGAAAAAGGGGAAACTTGGGGGGGAAGGAAACTCCCCCCAAGCCCCCCTTGTGCGCCGGCCCTAGGAGGTGGGCCTAGGGGTGGGAACCCTAGGCCGCACCCCTCCCTCTATATATAGAGGGGTGGAGGCGCCACCCCCCTTGCCCCTCCACTCTTGCCCTAGCCGCCTCTCTCCTCCTCCTTCCTTCTGCTCAGGCTTAGGCGAAGCCCTGCAGAATTCTCTACTCCACCACCACCACCACGCCGTCGTGCTGCTAGGATTCCGTGGAGAGATCTACTACCTCTGCTGCTCGCTGGAACAGGGAGAGGAAGGTCTGCATCGACTCCGCACGTGTGATCGACTGCGGAAGCGCTGCCGGAACGCGGCGCCGGAAGGATCGTCTACTCGATCTTGATATTGGCAAGTGATCGTCTACATCAACCACGAGATCCGATCTCGAACAAGGTTTTCGGATCTACAAGGGTTAGTACAGATCTATCTCGTTGCACATGTCTAATAGATTAGATCTTGGCTTTTATCTAGATTAGATCTGGGTTTTGTTCGTTCTTGCCGTAGAAATTTTTTGTTTTCCATGCTACGAACCCATCAGTGGTATCAAAGCCGTGTCTATGCGTAGATCTGTTGCACGAGTAGAACACAATGGTTTTGTGGGCGTTGGTGCTCGTGCCGTCTTTTGCTTTGTGTACTTTGCATCTTGTGGTATGGTGGGATGAAGCGGCTCGGGCTAACCTTACATGTCATCGCACATGAGACTTGCTCCACGCTTGACGTGTAACTTGCTTTGCACAAGTGGATTTGCGGGTGTCTGTCTCTCCCACCATAGTATAGATCCAATTTACACTTTGTACTTGATAGCACTTGTATCAACGTTGTGGTTCAGTTTCATAGGTAAGATCCGTTCTTATTTGAAAGCCCCAAACCACGTAAAACATGCAAAGAAAATTAGAGGCGTCTAACTTGTTTTTGCAGGGGTTTTGTGATGTGATATGGCCATCATGTGATTGTGATTATATTTGATGTATGCAATGATCCTTGTTGTAATATGGCAACCGGCAGGAGCCTAATGGTTGTCTTTAATTCTGTTAAGACCTACGTGTCTATTCATCTTGTAATAGCTTTATTCCAAGTAGTTGTAATAGTTGCTAGTGATGATGGACAACCATGAAGCGGCGCCACTGACCTTGACGCAATGCTGGTGATGATGGAGATCATGTCCGTGCTTTGGAGATGGAGATCAAAGGCATAAGAAGAAAGGGCCATATCATATCACACTAATTATGAATTGCCTGTGATGTTAATCCTTTATGCATCTTGTATTGCTTAGATCGCGACGATAGCATTATAAGATGATCCCTCTCACTAAATATCAAGTAATAAAGTGTTCATCCTTAGTTGGCGTCGTTGCTAAGACTCGTCGTTTCGAAGCATCTCGTGATGATCGGATGTGATAGATTCTACGTGTCCATACAACGGGTGCAAGCCCGATTTGCACATGCGGAAACTAAGGTTGATCTTGACGAGCCTAGCATGTACAAACATGGTCTCGGAACACGGAATACCAAAAAGTAGAGCATGAATCATATAAATGATATGATGAACATGAACATTGTTCGCCGATAAAACTACATCTTCTCTCGTGAAGATCGGACTTGGTGTAGTGGACTTGGTTCGTGTAATCACTAAGACAATATGAGGGATGTTGTTTTGAGTGGGAGTTCACCTAGTTAATTTAAGAATTAAAATTGAACTCAATTTATCATAAACTTAGTCTAAACTACTTGCAAATGTGTTGTAGATTATGGCGAACCTCTCCATCAATTTCAATGCGTTCCTAGAGAAAGAAAATCTTAAGAACAATGGAAGCAACTTCACGGACTGACTCCGTGGACTGAAGATTGTCCTCAGGGCTGGTCAGTTGACCTATGTGCTCGAAGAACCGCTAGGTGACCCACCTGCAGAAGATGCCATCGATGACGTAAAGAATGTTTACGCCACTCGGAAAAATCATTACTCCACAGTTCAGTGTGCCATCCTGTACGGTTTAGAAACGGAGCTTTAGAAGCACTTTGAGCACCACGACCCGTTCGAGATCATTAAGGAGCTCAAGCTCATTTTTGAGACTCACGCGGCCGTGGAGAGCTATGAGGCATCCAAAAAGTTCTTTAACTGTAAGATGGAAGAGGGTAGCTCCGTTAGCGAGCACGTGCTCACCATGTTTGGGCACGCAAACAAGCTCCAAGAGTTGGGGATAACGATTCCTAATGAGTTAGGGATTCACCGTGTCCTCCAATCACTGCCACCGGGTTATAAGAACTTTGTGATGAACTACAATATGCTCTGCATGAACAAGACGTTGCCTGAACTATCGTCCATGCTGAAAACTGCTGAAGTGGAGATCAAAAAGGAGCAGCAAGTGTTGATGGTCAATAAGACCACCAATTTCAAGAAACAGGGCAAGCCTAAGAACAAGGGCAACTTCAAGAAGGACGGCAAGAAAGCTGCCGCACCTGCTAAGAAGCCCAAGGCTGGTCCTAAGCCTGAAACTGAATGCTTCTACTGCAAGGGTGCTGGTCACTAGAAGCATAACTGCCCCAAGTACCTGGCGGATCTGAAGAACGGAAACATCAAGAAGAAAGGTATATTCGATATACATGTTATTGATGTGTATCTTACTAGTAATCGTAGTAGTGCCTGGGTATTTGATACTGGTTCGGTTGCTCATATTTGTAACTCGAAACGGGAGCTGCGGAATAAGCGAAGACAAGTGAGAGACGAGGTGACGATGCGCGTTGGAAATGGCTCCAAGGTTGATGTGATCACCGTCGGCACGCTCCCTCTACATCTACCTTTGGGATTAGTTTTAAATTTGAATAATTGTTATTTGGTGCCTGCGTTAAGCATGAACATTATATCTGGATCTTGTTTATTGCGAGATGGTTACTCTTTTAAGTCCGAGAATAAAGGTTGTTCGATTTATATGAGTAATATCTTTTATGGTAATGCACCTGAGATGAATGGTTTATTCTTACTAAATCTCGATAGTAGTGATACACATGTTCACAACATAGATGCTAAACGAACAAAATTGAATGATAATTCTACATACATGTGGCACTGTCGTCTTGGTCACATTGGAGTTAAGCGTATGAAGAAACTCCATTCTGATGGACTTCTTGAATCACTTGATTTTGAATCACTTGAAAGATGCGAAGCATGTCTAATGGGAAAAATGACTAAGACTCCATTCTCTGGAATAATGGAGCGAGCTACAAACTTATTGGAAATAATACATACCGATGTGTGCGGTCCAATGAGTGTAGCATCGCGTGGTGGATATCGTTATGTTCTCACTTTCACGGATGACTTAAGTAGATATGGCTATGTCTACTTTATGAAACATAAGTCCGAAACTTTCGAGAAGTTTAAGGAATTTCAAAGTGAAGTGGAAAATCATCGTAACAAGAAGATTAAGTGTCTGCGTTCTGACCGCGGAGGTGAATATCTAAGTTATGAGTTTGGCATGCAATTAAAGAAATGTGGAATACTTTCACAATTGACACCGCCGGGAACACCACAGCGTAATGGTGTGTCCGAACATTGTAATCAAACTCTCTTAGATATGGTTCGGTCTATGATGTCTCTTACAGATTTACCGCTATCGTTTTGGGGATATGCATTAGAGACAGCCGCATTCACTTTAAATAGGGCACCATCTAAATCCGTTGAAACGACACCATATGAATTGTGGTTTGGAAAGAAACCTAAGTTGTCGTTCCTTAAAGTTTGGGGTTGTGAAGCATATGTAAAGAAGTTACAACCTGATAAGCTTGAACCCAAAGCGGAGAAATGCATCTTCATAGGATACCCTAAAGAAACAATTGGGTATACCTTCTATCATAGATCCGAAGGAAAAGTTTTTGTTGCCAAGAATGGATCCTTTCTTGAGAAGGAGTTTCTCTCGAAGGAAGTGACTGGAAGGAAAGTAGAACTCGACGAGGTTATTGAACCTTCTCTCGGAGTTGAGAGTAGCGCAGCACCGGAAGATGTTTTTGTGCCGCCTGCCCCAATTGGAGAGGAAGCTAATGATGGTGATCATGAAACTTCGAACAAAGTTACTGCTGAACCTCGCAGGTCAACGAGGGTTCGTACCACTCCTGATTGGTATGACCCTGCCTTGAACGTCATGTTGGTGGACAACACTGATGACCCTGCGACGTATGAAGAAGCTATGGTGAGCCCAGATTCCAAC
Source organism: Avena sativa (assembly GCA_916181665.1). Classification (NCBI taxonomy): domain Eukaryota; kingdom Viridiplantae; phylum Streptophyta; class Magnoliopsida; order Poales; family Poaceae; genus Avena; species Avena sativa. Next base: position 412,999,220 of record OV702292.1, on the reverse strand, counting down.
AAATGGCTAGAAGCCATGAAATCCGAAATGGGATCCATGTACGAAAACCAAGTATGGACTTTGGTGGACTTACCGGATGGCCGTAAGGCTATCGAGAACAAATGGATTTTCAAAAGAAAAACATATGCTGATGGTAATGTTACCGTCTATAAAGCTCGACTTGTCGCGAAAGGGTTCCGACAAATTCAAGGAGTTGACTACGATGAGACATTCTCACCAGTAGCGAAGCTCAAGTCTGTGAGGAGTTTGTTAGCAATTGCTGCATATTTCGATTATGAGATTTGGCAGATGGATGTCAAAACGGCGTTCCTTAATGGTGACATTGAGGAAGAGTTGTATATGGTACAACCCAAGGGTTTTGTCGATCCTAAAGATGCTGACAAGGTATGCGAACTTCAGCGCTCCATTTATGGACTGAAGCAAGCATCCCGGAGATGGAATCAACGTTTTGATAAAGTAATCAAAAACTTTGGATTTATACAAACTTATGGAGAAGCTTGTATTTACAAGAAAGTGAGTGGGAGCTCTGTAGCATTCCCAGTACTATATGTAGATGACATATTGTTGATTGGGAATGATATAGAACTTCTTAATAGCATCAAAGCCTATTTGAATAATAGTTTTTCAATGAAGGATCTTGGCGAAGCGGCATATATTCTAGGCATCAAGATTTATAGAGATAGATCAAGACGCCTAATAGCGCTTTCACAAAGTACATACTTGGACAAAGTTCTAAAGAAGTTTAGAATGGAAGAGAGCAAGAAAGGGTTCGTGCCCATGTTGTCTGGTAAGACCTTGAGTAAGACTCAAAGTCCAGCTACGGCAGAAGATAGAGAGAAGATGAATAATATTCCCTATGCCTCGGCCATAGGTTCTATCATGTATATCATGCTGTGTACAAGACCGGATATAGCACATGCTGTTAGTTTGACTAGCAGATATCAAAGTGATCCTGGAATGGAGCACTCGACAGCGGTCAAGAATATCCTAAAGTACCTGAATAGGACTAAGGATATGGTTCTTTCTTATGGAGGTGATGAACAGCTTGTTGTAAACAGTTACACTGATGCTAGTTGGAACACCGATCCAGATGACTCGAAGTCACAGTCTGGATACGTATTTATTTTGAATGGTGCTGCGGTGAGCCGGAGGAGTGCCAAGCAAAGCGTTGTGGTGAAATCTTCAACTGAATCGGAATACATAGCTACTTCGGAGGCTGCACAAGAAGCCATATGGATGAAGGAGTTCATTACTAAACTTGGCATGGTTCCTAGTGCGTTGGACCCGATGGCCATCTACTGTGACAACACAGGTGCCATAGCTAATGCACAGGAGCCAAGGTCACATAGCAAGCTGAAGCACATCAAGCTACGTTTCCATGCTATTCGCGAGTATGTCCGAGATGGTGACATAAAGATTTGCAAAGTACACACTGATCTAAATGTGGCAGATCTGTTGACTAAACCTCTCCCTAGAGCAAAGCATGACCAACACCAGAACGCCATGGGTGTTAGGTATATTACCATGTAATCTAGATTATTGACTCTAGTGCAAGTGGGAGACTGTTGGAGATATGCCCAAGAGGAAATAATGAAAGTGGTTATTATTATATCTTTGTGTTTATGATGAATGTTTACATCCCATACTATAATTGTATTATAAGGAAACACTAATACATGTGTGTTTTGTAAACGTAAAAGAGTCCCTAGTAAGCCTCTTGTTGAACTAGCTTGTTGATTAATAGATGATCATGGTTTCCTGATCATGGACATTGGATGTCATTAATAACAAGGTTGTATCATTAGGAGAATGATGTGATGGACACACACCCATAGTAAGTGTAGCATAAGGTCAAGTCATTTAGTTCGTATTGCTACAAGCTTTCAAATGCATAGTAACCTAATCCTTCGACAATGAGGTTATGTTAATCACCATCACCACATGGGTACTTTGATGACATCAAACACCGCTTCGTAACTAGGTGGTTATAAAGGTGTCATTGGGTATTCTGAAAGTATGTGTTGAAGCGCATGGACCAAGATTGGGATTTTTCCATCCATATGACGGATAGATATGCTCTGGGCCCTCTCGGTGGAATGTCATCTAGTTAGCTTGCAAGCATGTGACTGGGTCACAAGGGATTACATAACATGGAACGAGTAAAGAGTACTTATCAGTAACGAGGTAGAACTAGGTATGGAGATACCGACGATCAAACCTCGGATAAGTAGAGTATCGCGTGACAAAGGGAATTGGTTTCATATGTTAATGGTTCTATCGATCACGAAGTCATCGTTGAGTATGTGGGAGCCAGTATGGATCTCCAGATCCCGCTAATGGTTATTGATCGGAGAGGTGTCTCCATCATGTCTGCATATTCACGAACCGTAGGGTGACACAGTTAAGGTTCAATGCTGTTTAGGTAGATATGGAATGTGCGTTGGAGACTGAATGTTGTTCGGAGTCTCGGATTGGATCGAGACATCACGAGGAGATCCGGAATTGTCCGGAGAAGAAGATTCATATAATGGAAATCATTTTTTAGGTTCGGAAATGTCCCGGAGTGTTTATATGGGGGTTCTAGAAGGTTTCGGAATGTTCCGAAAGGTTCTAGAAATTTCTATGGAGTTTACTTGAAAACCAAGAAAGAAAAAGGGGAAACTTGGGGGGGAATGAAACTCCCCCTAAGCCCCCCTTGTGCGCCGGCCCTAGGAGGTGGGCCTAGGGGTGGGAACCCTAGGCCGCACCCCTCCCTCTATATATAGAGGGGTGGAGGCGCCACCCCCCTTGCCCCTCCACTCTTGCCCTAGCCGCCTCTCTCCTCCTCCTTCCTTCTGCTCAGGCTTAGGCGAAGCCCTGCAGAATTCTCTACTCCACCACCACCACCACGCCGTCGTGCTACTGGGATTCCGTGGAGAGATCTACTACCTCCGCTGCTCGGTGGAATAGGGAGAGGAAGGTCTGCATCGACTCCGCACGTGTGACCGACTGCGGAAGCGCTGCCGGAACGCGGCGCCGGAAGGATCATATACTCGATCTTGAGATCGGCAAGTGATCGTCTACATCAACCACGAGATCCGATCTCGCACAAGGCTTTCGGATCTACAAGGGTTAGTACAGATCTATCTCGTTGCACATGTCTAATAGATTAGATCTTGGCTTTTATCTAGATTAGATCTGGGTTTTGTTCGTTCTTGCGGTAGAAATTTTTTGTTTTCCATGCTACGAACCCATCAGTATGCAAGCTAGAATATGCAAGAAATATTATGCACTCTATTGGGATGCAGCTTTGATTATACCAATCCCAAGTTTTACTTACAAGCTTTATCTTTTTTTCCCTTACTAAAGTTTCTCAAATAGTTAATTAATTGGTGATTAGTGGAAAAATAGGATAGAAGCTATAAGAGCATAGAACTAGGTTTGGCTAGTTACAATTGATTAGTATCCCTCCATAGTGACACCTTCATTAATAGTTGCTAGTGCTAAACTAATATGGGTCACCTTAGATGGGAACACCTGGAGAAAATGATTATGAAAACCTTGGAATGATGAGTCATTCTATTGAAATGTTTTGACATGTGTTGTGAACACACTGAGTTGAAGATGATACTGAATGAAACATGTGCCTTGACTTTGATAAAAACTGATGGTTTGGTTCGGATGCGATACCATTCCAACTTTACCGTACAGCCACAATACCTGAGTTGGGTAGGGCTTAACTGGAAGTTTATATGCCTTAGTATGGGTTCCCTTGCGGAAAGGGGTTGAACTGAGGCTACCTCATGAATATGAATGTCCACCTATACAGTTCCTGGGATGGCAGATGGCCATGGCTGGGAGGCCAAACTCATAGGGGAGGTGCCTATACTAGGGTGTGTAATTGAAATGTTAGCATTGATTATCCGCATACCAAGTATGATGATTCAGGGTTATCCCTGACGGATGTATCGAATTTTGTGGTGAAATTGTACCACCTCTGCAGAGTATCAAACTATTGAAATAGCCATGCCCGCGGTTATGGACAGTTGGAGTGGCCATACTGTTCCGTTGTCAGAGGTTTTCAAAATGACTTGTGACTTGAAAGATGACTTTTACTTAACCACAACAGAGTTGTGGACATGAAAACTAGGTTCCCACTTAAGTAATCTAGATAACTAAATTAGGCTCTACTACTAAGTACTTTTGAAATAAAACTAGCTTATTGCAAACAAGACTAGTGCTTAGGATTCCTACTAGAATTGTCTTCCTTACATTAGTGATAGTTTACGAGTACTTTAAGAGTACTCATGGCTTTGTCCCTGGCTATTCCCATGTCTAGACTATGGAGAAGATTATCCGGAGGATGGACAACATGATGTCTATGATAACTAGGATCATCTCCCATCGTTAGCATTGCCTGTGACAATGAAGATGGAGTCTACTACGTTTATTTCCGCTGCTTTGATATGTATTCAGACTTGATCATGAGATCAAATATTTGTAAGATTATTATGGTTTGTAATGGATGATGTACCGTGGTACCAATTCTGTTATGTCTCGCAAAAATGGTAATCCTAGGATTGCGATGTACGACATAACAGGCATCTGGACTTAAAAATCCGGGTGTTGACAAGTTGGTATCAGAGCCATCCTGACCATAGGAGACCCTAGTTATAATGGACGTCTGAAAAACCTAATTTCGAAACAAATGAAGTGAGTATTTACCAAAACTTATTCTCACTCTTATCCTTGAGATTCTTTCAAAAAGTGTTCACTTGTTCCTCAAAATTCTTGCAATTCTACATAAAAATTGACACACTTAATCACTTCACTAACTTACTCATCCTAATTGCTTATAGATGTAAGTGAAATACAACAAGTTCTACAAGTTGGGAAATGGAGGGGAGCTCATCTTTGAGAGGGATTTGGGACAACTCGTAGAGTTCCTTGGACACCCGCACCCGGAGTTCTTCGGAGCACAACTCAATGACCAACCTGGAGGAGAGCTATAGTGGCTGATCGTTGTCGATGTGAGAGGAAAAATGGAGCCACCTCTTTCGGAGAAGATCCAGTTCATCTTGAGGGAGAACAACTGGTTGGATGGGATAGCTAGAGCCATGTAGGAGGCACTTGCTCGTCTATGTGTGCAGAATATCAACCAGATCAGTGGCACCCGCTTCGCTCACTATGCAAGGCGTGACTGGATGGGACAACCCTTGGCCATGCCAGCACATGCGTAGCTGAAGCACCATGTGGATCACCTCGACTTCATGCTGCATGAGACTCAGAAGGAGTTGGACAATGCTCGTGCCTACGCCAACCAAAATCATGCTATTGCATCTGAGAAGAACCTCGCCATCCTCGCTAAGGAGCGCAAGTCACTTCGTCGCCAGCATGACAAGAAGGACCGCATCATCGCTCATCTTTGCTAGAAGGTGGAAACCTTCGAGGAGACCATCCATGACCAGGAGATCCAGCTCGAGGAGAAGGAAGAAGAAGGTGAAGATATTCATGGGGATATCCACTCTTACCTCAGTGATGATGATGACTACCTGGAGGATGTCACCATGGAGTTCCACACCGACGAGGATGACGCAGACTTCATAGATGATGAAGAAACCCCCAGTTCTAATGATTAGTAGTCGCACCTGAGCACTATCATAGGTGTGAGTTTATATCCGGTCCCAATGTATCGTAGCTTGCCAGAATGGTTCTTAAAACCATCTGCTCAGTAGTTGTGGTGTGTTTATTGTACCGTGTTGCTTGGAATGAATGAATGAAAAAGAGTTGTTAGTTTTCAAACCTTAGCAATACTCAAAGTTTAAATCTTTTGAAACAAACCCATAAGCCATAGAAATTTCCCTCTTGTCTTATGATCTATCTCAATCTTCAGATGACTCATGGCAACCCCAGTGGAAGCAACTCATCCCAGGACCCAATGCTTCATATTATGCAGATGTTAGATTCAGATCGTGAAGCCGGTAGAGTTGCACGTCAAGCCAATCTCGCCACTCTTCAGCAGATAGCCCAGATGGCCCACAACTACCAAGGCCACGGAAACCAAGATCACCACGGATCCAAGCTCAAGAACTTCCAAAACACCAATCCTCCTATGTTTAGCAAGTCTGAAGAACCCTTAGATGCTGATGACTGGTTGTAAACAATGGAAAAAAACTTAGAAGTTGCAGGAGTAGATGCTGCTGAGAAAGTACTGTTTGCCACCCACTATCTGGCAAGGTATGCAAGATCATGGTGGAATAGCACCCGTACCATGAGCGGAGGACAGATGATGACTTGGGAGGAGTTCAAGCTCAAGTTCAGCAGGACCCATGTGCCCCCGGGTTTGATCAAGAGGACGAGGGATGAATTTAGGGAACTGAAGCAGGGAAGAATGACTGTGGTAGAGTACCATGACAAATTTCTGTCTTTGGCTAGGTATGCCCCTGATGAGATCGACACTGAACCGAAGAAGAAGGAGAGATTGCTGAATGGTCTGCATGATGAGATGTAGACGGTGTTAGTCAACATTCCCTTTGACTACCTAGAAGCTCTAGTGGATTCTGCTATCTATATGGAAGGGAAGATTAACCAAGCCAGTGAGAACCGCAAGCGTCGTATGATGCACCAGCCTGGAACCTACCATACCCCGAAGTACCGCCCCAACCCGTCTGCAGAATTTGCACCCAAAAACAACATGCCCCCAATGAACCGTCCGAACTTTCCCAACCGTGGCGGAGGAAACCCGAGGCCCGGAGGCCACCACAACAACAACAACCCCAATAACTTCAACCGTGCACCGCCAAGGTCCAACAACAACAACAACAATATGGCCCCAAGGACTGGAAGCAATGCTGTGCCTATTGCAGGGAAGGACAAGTCAATGATAACCTGCATTGAATGCAGAATCATGGGTCGTTACTGCAATGAGTGTCCCAAGAAGCTTGTTGCAGCCACCAATGTCACTGCACCTGCCCAGCAGCAGCGTCATGTTCAGCCTGGAAAGAGATTTGCCCCAGGAAACCAACACAACCATACCGGCCGTCTGTTCCACATGAATGCGGAAGAAGCCCAGGAAGCACCAGATGTCGTGCTAGGTATGTTTTCTGTTAACTTAGTACTTGCAAGAGTGTTGTTTGATTCTGGAGCATCGCACTCGTTTGTTACAGAAGAATTTGCATGCACTAGTAAGATTCAACCCACAAATTTGAAGCATGTTATGATAGTTCAAATACCTGGGTCAACGACCAAAACTAGAAAAATTTGCAAGGCCGTACCTATCAGAATACATGGGATAGATTTTTATGCCAATATAATAGTACTTGGAACAAAAGGTTTTGAAGTAGTACTAGGAATGTATTGGATGTCGAAACATCAAGGATTAATCGACTGTGCCAAGAAACCCATAACCATGACTAGTAGCACCGGAGTATCAGTAGAGCATGTGTTTGAGACGTTGCCCCGTCAATTCAAATGCAATAAGAGTCTAGTCAAATCAACATAGACCAAGTCAGAGTAGTTTGTGAATACCTCGATGTGTTCCCACATGAATTACTCGGGATGCCTCCCAGATCGGGATATCCAGTTTATCATTGATCTAGTTCCTGGAACTGGACCCATAGCTCAGAGACCCTATATTATGAAGCCCGCTGAATTAGTGGAGCTCAAGAAGCAACTTGATGACATGTTGGGAAAAGGTATGATACAACCAAGTGCATCGCCGTGGAGATGACCTGTTTTGTTTGTGGATAAGAAGGATGGTGCGACCCGTTTGTGTATGGATTACCGGAAGATGAATGACGTCATCATCAAGAACAAGTACCCACTGCCGAAGATAGAAGACCTGTTTGACCAGCTGACTGGTGCTAGAGTGTTTTCTAAGATTGATCTTAGAACCGGTTATCATCAACTAAAGATCCGCGCAATGGATATCCCAAAGACTGCTTTCACAACCTGATATTGATTGTATGAGTACAATGTCATGTCATTTGGATTAACTAGTGCCCCCGCTTATTTCATGAATCTGATGAATAAGATTTTTATGAACTTCTTGGACAAGTTTGTCATTGTTTTTATCGACGATATTCTTATCTACTCCAAGTCGGAAGAGGACCATGAATAGCACCTAAGAACCATCCTTGAAACCCTTAGGGAGCATCAGTTGTATGACAAGTTTAGAAAATGTGAGTTCTGGTTAAAGGAAGTAGGATTCCTAGGCCATATCTTGTCGGCAGGAGGAGTTGCCGTCGATCCCGCCAAGATTAAGGATGTTGAAGAATGGAAAGACCCAACCACCCAAACCGAAGTGCGTGCATTTCTTGGATTAGTGGGACACTACCGAAAGTTTTTTGAAGGATTTTCAAGCATCGCAAGGCCAATGACTCAGCTGTTGAAGAAAGAAAAGAAGTTTGAATGGACGGACAAATGTGAAGCAAGTTTTCAGGATCTCAAGAAGAGATTGATTTCAGCCCCAATTTTGATCATACCGGATATCAAGAAGCCTTTTGATGTATATTGTGATGCATCCAAGATTGGTCTCGGATGTGTGTTGATGCACGAAGGAAAAGTCATATCATATCTGTCCAGACAACTGAAGCAACATGAGAAGAACTATCCCACCCTGACTTAGAATTAGCAGCCATAGTTTAGCCTTGAAGACATGGCGTCGTTACATCATGTGTAACCACTGTGAGATTTATTCGGATCACAAGAGTTTGAAGTATATTTTCACCCAGAAGGAGTTGAATATGAGGCAACGGAGATGGATAGAGTTAATCAAGGACTATGACCTTGACATTCACTATCACCCCGGCAAGGCCAATGCTCTTAGTAGACTACCATGTAGATTAAACACCATGATTCAGGAAGCTCAGCCAAGTCTGCATGAGGAAATGGAGAATTTTAGAATGGATCTAGTTAGCTAAGGATTCCTAGCCAGTATTGAACTTCAACCCACCTTGATCAGTCAGATAAAGGAAGCCTAGAAAGGAAATGCCAGTATTGATGGAATTAAGCATCGTATCGGTACAGGGAAGGTACCCGGATTCACTGAAGGTGAAGAAAGAGTTATGTGGTATAAGGGACGTATCTGTGTGCCCGCAGATTCAGAGTTGAAGCAAGTCATTATGCAGGAAGCCCATGATACTATTTATTCTATTCACCCGGGAGGAACAAAAATGTATCAGGATTTGAAGGAGCAATTTTGGTGGCACAAAATGAAGAGAGAAGTCAGAAGCTATATCACCAAGTGTGATATCTATTAGAGAGTCAAAGTGGAACATCAACGACCCGGAGGACTTTTGTAACCCTTACAAATTCTAAAATGGAAATGGGATTTAGTTGGAACGGATTTTATCACCGATTTACCTACATCTAGTAGAGGAAATGATTCTATTTGGGTCATAGTAGATAGATTGTCCAAGGTAGCTCATTTCATACCGTCAAGACCACTTATCAAAGCTCGAAGCTGGCAGAGTTGTACATCGCTAGAATAGTCAGTCTGCATGGAACCCCCAAGACAATTGTTTCAGGTCGAGGAACCTAGTTTACCTCAAGGTTTTGGAAGAAAGTCCAAGAAGGATTAGGAACCAAACTGAACTTCAGCACAGCTTATCACCCACAGACCGACGGACAGACAAAAAGAGTAAACCGGATCCTAGAAGATATGCTGAGAGCCTATGTGTTAGAATATGGATCTAAATGGGAGGACTGTCTGCCTTTTGCAGAATTCTCATACAACAACAGTTATCAAGCTAGTTTACAAATGGCCCCATTTGAGTTTTTGTATGGAAGGAAGTGCCATACCCCTCTGAATTGGTCACAAGTAGGAGAGAGTCAGATATTCGGACTCGACATCCTATGAGAAGACGAAGAGAAGGTTCACAAGGTCCATGAACACCTCAAGACCGCCCAATCCAGATATAAGAGTTACGCTCACAAAAGACGTCGAGACCTGACCTTCAATATCGGAGACTTTGTGTATCTCAAAGTATCACCTTTGAAAGGAATGCAGTGTTTTCAAATCAAAGGGAAGCTTGCCCCCAGATATATCGGACCTTTCAAGATTTTAAGTCACCGAGGAGAAGTATCCTATCAGCTAGAACTGCCTAAGGAGATGTTAGCCATACATAATGTGTTTCATATCTCGTTACTTCGCAAATGCTTTGAAGTTCCGGAAAAGACCAAAGTTTTCAAGAACATCGACCATAGAGCCGTGGATATCAACAAGGATTTAACCTATCGTGAAGTACCCATTTGTATTTTGGAATAAGCTTTCAGAACCACCTGGACCAGAAGTATCATGTTTCTAAAGATCTAGTGGAGCAACCATACTGAAGAAGAAGCTACTTGGGAGCAAGAAGATTATATTAGGACTGAGTTTCCAAATCTCGTTAGTTCCTAGTTTTTCCTGAATCTCGGGATGAGATTCTGTTTAAGGAGGGAAGGTTTGTAACATCTCAAAAATATTAAACAAGATTATCAAATTCTAATCATCCAAAAATTAGGGTTAACAAAAACTTTTAATCTTAAACCCTATATGAATGCATGTGCGTTTATTAATAATGTATGAATGCTTGCTATGCCATGTTTGTTTGTTAGAGATGATAAGGATTAGTTTAAAGATGAAAACCATAACATCTATGTCATTTCCAAACCAAATAAAATAAAAATAAAATCAAATAAGAAGACATATGATCAAATGGTCATTTCTGCCAAAGTTAACCACTAGCCCACTTTGGGCATCTCTATTAAATGATCTCCAACAGAAACAATTCTACTTTCCCCCTTGATAGATCAAGTGAAAATGAACACAGGTGAACTCTGCAAACTTACAGAAACCAATTTCAAATCCATTTGAGGGACATTTCAAAATTGAATCAAGTGTAGGTATCTAGATCACCATTTTTTTCAAAAACCACTCAAACCTCCACCACTTGACAAATCCCTGCAACCAGAGACTCCTAAGCATGTGACCAACACACCCACCAAAAATAAATTGAAAACTCAAATGTTCATCTCATGCGGCCATTTAATAAAACACTTAGCAGGCAGAGTACAACTATACCAACTATCTACTGTTTTCATCAATCAATTTCTCACCATTGTACTCCGTTCAACCCCAATTACTAGCCCACGATCATCCCCAGTACCCAGACGTGCAGCTAGCAATGCTCACTCGCTCCACTGACCAGTGTCATGCCCTACCCGAGCGTGCCATGTCGGTCGAGCATGAACATGACGCCACACGCCGCGCCACCCTCTACCACGACCACGAAGAGACAGGCGTGACCTCACTGCTCCCCCCAACGCACGCCTCGACCAAAGACAAGAAGTGGAGAAGCCAGCAGCACCGTTCCCATTTACCTCTCTGCCATGTCGAGCGCACGCCATTCTACTCCCCTCTCACTCAAAAACACCCCTGTCCATTCCCCGGAGCAAGGTGAGCACCACATCGCTGGAATTTCGCCGAAGCCTGCCGCTGCAGTGAAGGAAAGGAGCCATTGATTGGAGCCGCCCTAGAAGCCGCCACGACCACCATTCGACTCGCGATCATCTACTAGCATGTTCACCCCCATCGCTGGACCTAGATGGAGCCCTAGTAAGCCTCCAACAACCCCCGTCAGAGAGCTAGGTTTAGAATCCCCCGCGCACCGTTCACCGGAGACGACAACGCTCAACCGTCGATCTTGTTCTAATCGCATGGCCTAGATTCATAGATATCATTTCGCTTAGATACTGCCGCTGACATGTGGGACCAGCCTGAGTGTAGCCTGCTACGCGTGCGCTGCGTAGCTGGGCCGGCCCATTAGCATTCCCGTGCTTAGCCTAGCGATTCAAATAGAGATTTTCCATTTAATTCAAAACCCTATTCTACCAGTGATTTAAAAATTGAATTCAAAGAGATTTACTGAACCAAATTGCATGATTCCAATTTTTCTAGAAAGGTATTGCAAATGTCTACACACTCTCGTTGGATTGAAACCCTTTGAAATTAAAGAGAACCCATGGTAAAAATAACAAGACAGAGACTTTTCCAACTTCAAACATTTTTATAAAATTAACCATTAATGCTTTTGAGTTGAATCGAACTCTCAAAAATCACATTTGCCATGATCTATCTGAATATATAAAAATATTTAGTTTTACATGAAGTAAGATTGGACTAGTGTTAAAAGAATGCTATATAGTCATTTATAGTCATATTAATGCTATTAAATTGTAATATTCAACTTTGTAATATATGCCACCATCTTTAAATCACATTCCCATGTATTGGAATATGTGGTGATGACATGTGTCAACATGTTCCATATTTTAATTAGAGGATATTAAATCTTAAGTATTTTTCAATGAGTAGAAATTACTTTTCTAAAATAAGATAAAGAAGAATATGTCCATATTTCATGTGATGATTGAGATGATGCTAGATCATCTAGTGTGAGTCTTTGTGTGCTACATAGAAGTAGCTAAGTATTTGTTTGGTGATTGTGTACCTCGTATTTATTTATAGACGCTAGGCAAGCCATCCTATGGCAACAAAGAAGAGGAGTTCTACGAAGAAGAGGAGTTCTACGAAGACGAAGAAGCGAACTTCGACAACTGCACTACCCAAGGCAATCCATCCTATGCAAGCTAGCCATATGCAAGCTAGCATATGCAAGATACATTATGCACTCTATTGGGATGCAACTTTCATTATACCAATCCCAAGTTTTACTTACAAGCTTTATCTTTTCTTTCCCTTACTAAAGTTAGATGCTATTAAGAGCATAGAACTAGGTTTGGCTAGTTACAATTGATTAGCACCCCTCCATAGTGACACCTTCATTAATAGGTGCTAGTGCTAAACTAATATGGATCACTTTAGATGGGAACACTTGGAGAAAATGATTATGAAAACCTTGGAATGATGAGGCATGTGCCTTGACTTTGATAAAAACTGATGGTTGGGTTCGGATGCGATACCATTCCAACTTTACCGTACAACCACAATACCTGAGTTGGGTAGGGCTTAACTGGAAGTTTATATGAATTAGTATGGGTTCCCTTGCGGAAAGGGGTTGAGCTGAGGCTACCTCGTGAATATGAATGTCCACCTATGTAGTTCCCGGGATGGTAGATGGCCATGGCTGGGAGGCTAAACTCATAGGGGACGTGGCTATACTAGGGTGTGTAATTGAAAGGTTAGGATTGATTATCTGCATACCAAGTATGATGATTCAGGGTTATCCCTAACGGGTGTATCGAATTTTGTGTTGAAATTGTACCACCTCTGCAGAGTGTCAAACTATTCAAATAGCCACGTCCGTAGTTATGGACAGTTGGAGTGGCCATATTGTTCCATTGTCAAAGATTTTCAAAATGACTTGTGACTTGAAAGATGACTTTGACTTGACCACAACAGAGTTGTGGACATGAAAACTAGGTTCCCACTTAAGTAAGCTAGATAACTAAATTAGGCTCTAATACTAAGTACTTCTGAAATAAAACTGGCTTATTGCAAACAATACTAGATCTTAGGATTCCTACTAGAATTTTCTTCCTTACATTAGTGATAGTTTGCGAGTACTTTAAGAGTACTCATGGCTTTGTCACTGGATATTCCTATGGCCAGACTATGGAGAGGACTATCCAGAGGACGGACAGCAGGATGTCTATGATAACTAGGATCATCTCCCATCGTTAGCATTGCTTGTGACAATGAATATGGAGTCTACTATGTTTATTTCCACTGCTATGATATGTATTCAGACTTGATCATGAGATCAACTATTTGTAAGACTATTATGGTTTGTAATGGATGATGTACTGTGGTACCAATTATATTATGTCTCGCAAAAATGGTAATCCTGGGATTGCGATGTACGGCAGAATAGGCATCTGGACTTAAAAATCTGGGTGTTGACATGTGGTCTCGCTGACCGCGCCTATGGCGTCATCGGCCGCCCATGCTCTGCTTCCCCGCTGTCGAAAGCTACCCAACCATACCGGAGTAGCTTCATAGTTGTCCACCAGATGGGATCAAGTTCAACAAGTTCCATGTCTACCGCTCGAGACTAGCTACACGGTCATCGCCGTTGACTGCACCGGCATCGATCGGCCAAGATCTGCTTCCTTGACGCCAAAAGCGACCACAACCGCAGCACCCTTGGTGACCTGGACGTCACTCACACGGTACCGACGATGCTTAAACGCCTCTCTGACCAAGGTAACCAAATATACAACCTATTTTTGTTTTGTCAGCGATATAGCAGGTTCAAGCCTGTCACAGTGAACTTCATTTTTGGAATCGTGCTAGTACATACAAGTCACTAGGCACGCCTATTCTTCGTGCTAGTACATACAAGGTCATTAGACATATTGGTTTGCATTCGCTGCTCTACAAATTTCAATTATACACATTCTGTTATTTGGTCATGCACATGTTCTTATGTTAGCTACTCCGTACACCAGTAATTGCCTACTATTGTGTAGTTCTTGCAAAATGTAATGTCAGTGGAAAATCCTAGTGTGGATTCCCTACTCCACAGTTATTGAATCTATTTGGTTATTCCTCAACTAAGTTCCTGCTATTATTTCCTCCCTGGCACTGTTCTGCTATCCTGTAGTACTCTTCGTACTAGTTCGATTATAATTTTGTTGTTGCCATTTGGTTCTTCAAAAGCTGCAACACTGACTATTTTCTTTTTCTTTGTGTAGAGCTCAAAAAGGGAACACTAAACATGTTGGTTTGCATAGCCTACAGGTTCACCAGCGATGCCATTATATATTTTCTCTATCAGGTGCTGGTTGATACGTCCATTTTGCATCACTATTCTATATCATAATTCACTATTATTCATTGATATATTTCATATTAAGAGATGATACTTATGTTATTTCATCTATTTTTGCATGGTTGATGACATTTGGAGCATGGACCGCTCCAGTCAGGATTTTGATGGAAAAGGTGATGTTTGGAGGAAAAATTCGCGAAGATTAGAAAATCTGGGAAAATATATGGAAAATACTATTTTTCCAGAAGACGAAGGCTACCAGAAGGAGGAGTGGAGATGGGCCACAGGGGGCCCACACCACCCCCTGGCACGGGCCAGCCTAGGCTGCACCACCAGGTGGTGTGGCCGCCCTGGCCCACCTCCAGCTCTCCCCTCTGGCGTATATAATCCTCCCGAAACCCTAATACTCGGGGAGCAACCAAAGAAAGATTCCGCCGCTGATGACCCACAAGTATAGGGGTGTATCATAGTATTTTCGAGGGAAGTGAAACCCAATTTATTGATTCGACACAAGGGGAGCCAAAGGATATTTATCAGCCTTAACAACAGAGTTGTCAATTCAGATGCACCTGGAAACAGTCTTGCTCACAACAGTTTCTCAGTAGCAACAGTTTTGTAGTAGGAATAGTAAAACAACAGCAGTAGTAAAGCAAAGACAGCAGTAACACAAGTAGTAAACAGTGGGATTCGAGTGCGGTAGGCATATAGATGGATGGACGGGCGTTGCATGGACACGACAATTCACATAGAAATCAGAACATAGGGCAATTGCAGATAAATAAGATAAAGCACCCAAGTACTAGAAAATCCTAGGCATGTGTTCCATATATAGTCATACCTGCTCGCAATGAGAACTTGCAAAACATCTTTTGTCCTGCCAGCCCGTTTGCAGCGGGGCCTCTAGGGAACTACTGGCAATTAAGGTGCTCCTTTTAATAGAGCACCGGAGCAAAGCATTAACACTCCGTGAACACATGTGATCCTCACATCAAAGCCTTTCCCTTCCGGTTATCCCAATTTCTGTCACTTCGGGGCCATAGGTTCCGGACAACGACGTGTGTATACAACTTGCATATAAGACCCAAAACAATACTATCATAATGAATCAATAATAAGTTCAGAACTGAAATCATGGCACTCGGGCCCTAGTGACAAGCATTAAGCACAACAAGTCGCAACAAAGTCATAAAGCACTAATAAAAGATACTAGGCACCATGCCCTAACAATCTGATGCCATTACATGAACGATCTCATCCAATCCCTACCATCCCCATAGCCTACAGCGGGGGATTACTCACTCACAGATGGGGGAAACATGGATGGTCAATGGAGAAGCGACGGTGATGATGATGGTGATGATCTCCTCCAATTCCCCGTCCCGGCAGGGTGCTAGAACGGAGTTTCTGGTGCTGTTTCGTGGAATCTGGTGGTGGCGGCGGCTTCTAGGAAAACGTCGAAGCCCCCCGAAGTTTTGAGGTCATAAGGCTCCTTATAGGCGAAGAGAGAGGCCGAGGGGGTGCCTGGGGGCCCACACCACCCCCTGGCACGACCTGGCATGGCCCGCGCCAGCAGGTGGTGTGGCCACCCCAGGGCTCTTCTCCGTCTCATTTTCTGGCTCCTGGAGTCTTCGGGTGAAATAGGATTTTTGGCATATTTTCCAGGATTTTTCCCGATAGTTGATTTTCTGCACAAAAAGTAGACACCAAGGCAATTCTGCTAAAAACAGCATCAGTTCGCATTAGTTGCATCCAAATCACACAAGTATAGAGGAGAAACAATAGCAAAAGTGTTCGGGAAAGTAGATACGTTTTGGACGTATCAACTCCCCCCAAGCTTAGCTTATTGCTTGTCCTCAAGCAATTCAGTTGAAAACTGAGTGCGATAAAAGAACTTTCACGAACACATTTGCTTCATATGATGTAAATATTCTTAGCAATGTGATCAACTACCTAGACAATTCATAATAAAGAGTATGCAACTGAGTCTACTTAATAGTCATTGCAAGCTATGAAGAGATTCCAACTCAAGAGTAATAACACAAATAATCAAGTATTGGAACAAACACAAAGGATGACAACTATGCATCTCAAGAAGGTGCTCAAAGAATAAGTGAAGACTCAACAAGTAGAAGAAAAGGTTTTGAATAATTTGAAAGGCTTCCAAATGCTGAAAGTATGGTACTTGTTAGCTTTGAGCTCTCATTGCCCCTATCATAAGCATCTTTAATGTGGTTAAGGTGAAAGTGACACAACTAAGAGGATATGCTTGACAAGTTATAAATTGAAGTCTCATGCCCCTTACTTACGAAGACCGATCCTCGTGCTACTCAACTGCAGTCACAAGTAAGCTCTTGTCATTGTAAGTACATACGTATCATGGAGAACTGCCAACGGGGTACCCCTTGCATATGATACAGGAGCTATCCCATAATCAAAATGAAAAGGCAAGCGGACAATGAGCATCTCAGCGATCTTTTTATTTACTATGTGCATAGATTTTTATTGAGGATGCTTCATAGAATGCTCATTATGGTTATGCTGCAAGTTTCCACCATGATTAGGCATGGCTTAGGCTAGCGGCCCAGGCGTTTCTCTAACATACATACAAACTCCATGATCTTACAAGTTCCACTTTTATTTCACACCGCCGGGATCCATAAGCAAAAGAACATGATATCAACTAGGTACAAAGTACCTATGAAGTGTTGAAAGCGGTCCCCATGATACATGGTTCTGCTAACTCATAAAGCACAAACATATGCACAACAAAGAAGGACGCAATGGTTCAGGTTTATTAAGTGCAAGAAAATAAAGTGTGCCATCAAGTTCGTGAGAGCTTTACTAACTAACTTTCTCATAACAAGCAAACATTTTTTTTGGAAGAAAACAAGGCATATTGAATATGCACGGAGGTAGCAAATGATGCTAATGGGTAGGTATGGTGGACACTTTGGAAATATTTGGTTTAGGGAGTTGGAAATTTGAGTAAAACACTCAGTGGAAGTGAAGGCTAGCAGTAGTAAGGGAGCGACAAACGAGAGAGCAATAGCTGTGATTATCATGCTTGCAACAAAACAGGACTACTCATGGCATGAAAGTTATTCAAGATCCTGAAGGCAAAATAATTCATCAAGGCTTAACTGATTATCACAGTCATGTGCATGCGTGAGCATGTGCCAAGTCAATCAAATGAAACATTCAGAGGAGGATACCACGGTGTCATACCAATTTATGAATAGAGTAATGCAAGCAAACATTCATGAGACATGCTACAAACTATTAGTGAGCTGGAGCTAATCACAAGAAAGCAAGAACTACTAAGCATCCAAAGATAACATACACCCTACATGAACGGACTAAGAAAGCTCACAAAGATGAGTATATGTACAAAAATGAAGACAAATAGAGTTCGTTACCAGCCTCTTACCACGCCTCAAGTTGTCATTAATCCTCATTATTGCTCTTCACTTGTATGGCTTGAATAATAATATGAAACCAATAATCCACTGAGAACTGCTGAACCCTGAAGAAAACGTGCAAAAACCAAAGAAGAACGACAAATATTTTTGGTGTTTTCGATTTTTAAACAAGAACCAAAAGAGAAAAACAAGCAAAGAAAAATCTTTTTGGGTTTTTCGAATAGTTCAAACAAAGCAAAAAGGAAAAGCAAACCAAGGCAAAAAGAAGAAGCAAACCAAAGAGAAACAACAAAAATATTTTTGGTCTTTTTGTGTTTTTAGAAAGCAAAAGCAAAGAAGAACGAAAACATGAATATACAAAGTACCGACGCAACATGATATGGAGATGAGTGCGGTGTCGGCGTACCTCCCCCCAAGCTTAGGCTTTTGGCCTAAGTGGGTATCAATCCCAAGCTGGCCAGGATGAAGTGTTACCGGTGTATGACGAGGAGGTACCCTCGTCCTGGTGCGAGCCCAAGTACACCCCTCCGTAATGTGCGGAGTAATCATAGGAGGGCACGTCCTCCTGGTGCTGCTCGTGGAAACCCAACAAGCGAAGCTGCTCGTCCACCTCCTCCTTGGAGCACGACCACCGTCTCCTGTCAACACTAAACAAAGCAGGTTGTGGCAAGAGGATCTCCCTTTCATCCCCGTCAGTGAAAAGCATCCTGTATACTAGATTGTTCAAATCAGAGGTAGCAGTGACAAAGTGATGAGTTTTCATGGCAACAAGGTCGAGCCTCTGTGGTGCTAGCATAGCATCATCATGAGCCACTGAAAGATCTAATGCATCAACTATACGCGAGGCAATGATGCCCCCATAGATAGGCCCCATAGCAGCTAGGTGGCGAGCAATAAGCGAGCCAAGATTGTACCGAGTATCATTGTTGAGCGCAGCAGCAAGGAAAGCTAAGTGATAGTTGGAGATATTACTAGTGTTCTCCCTACCCAATACACTAGTGGCAAGATAGTATGCAAAGTATCTAAGAGCAGGGAGTTGGATATTTCTTATCTTTCTGCGCTACGCCACATGGTCATCATCATTGGTCACCCCTCGGTAAAGCTCCAACAAATCAGCGGGTCGCCCTTGAATTTTCTTCATGGTCCCTATCATACGCACACCTACAATACTGCAAAATCTCTCCAAAGGCATGGTGAAGGGCATATCATAGATTTTAAAAGAGATAGTAGAATGATAGGATGTGTTAGTAAATGAGAAGCTCTCAACAAAAGTTTTGGTGAGCATAGCGTATTGTGCACTCTCAGCTTGCATATAAGAGGTCAAACCAACCCTCTCAATCAGTAGCAAGAAATCATCAAGAATACCTGCAGCTTGCAAGAAAGTAAAACAAGGAAAGGAGGATGGGTGAGCATCCCCATCATCCCTTTCACTGCCAATGCGTGTTGCAATGAGGTCTTCATTGTATGATGACCTAGCTTGAGAGGCTGTTCTCGAGGGCCTTGTCCTCCTAGGTGCATCACTCTCAAATATCTCTCCAAAAGTGTGGTTGTTCATGCTTGGTATTCTGAAATTTAAACACCTATTAAACAAGTGATTGCAAAGTAAATATAATAAAGGATTCTACTCATAGGGACTTGCAAGAGGCCTAAACATGCATCAAAACTTTATCTCTAAGCATCAAACAAGCTTACAAACTCTCATAACCAGTCACCTACAGCAGTAAAATACTCAACATATAATCCACTAAACACAAATCTACTTGGACAAGGGGAGGAGTCACATACCAAGGAACAATTGCTCCAAATTTCAGCAAGAAAGATGGGCTGAGCAAATAAATCGAAGAAATCGAGAGCAAGCACAGAAAGAACGCGATTTTGATCTATGAACTGGAGCTTACTCGGGAGAGAGAAGAAAGTGGCAGGTGAGAGAAGTAGTGGGGGGGCCAGGGTGGCCCACACCAGGGCATGGCGCCACCCAGGGCTAGCCACGCCACCACATGGTGTGCCTGCCTGGTGGCCCCCCCTGGTACCTACCAGGTACTCCTCTGCCCTTTTTTTCACGTAAAAATTTAATATGAATTTTCTGGAATTTTTCGAGACACTTTATTTTTGGGCATTTTTCAGAAATAGAAGAATGATTTTTTTGACAGACAGATTTTTTTTCTTTTGGAAACATGATGCAAGGACAAAACAAGGTTAGAACTACAGAATTTCTAACATGCAAACAAACTAACAACACAAAGAAAACTAAACGAAAGCAAAAACTAAAATGAAAAGGATAGAAATAAACGGAGATAATCATAATGAAAACATTGTTTTGTTCAATGGAATCCTTTTGTTAGCAAGGTTGATCAAGTCTTGCTACCAAAACAATTGCATATGAGACAAAACTTTGTACTCCACTAATGATTATGTTACCTTAACCTTGATAGCAATGGTCCCAATCATAATAGTTTCAAATTTTTCTCTTGGTATGGGACAATATATTTCTCCAACTTGAATGCCTTCAACATGTTCAATTGAATTCAAACCATAAGTCCTTTCAATCTTCTTGGGGAAATAGACAGTATGTTCCTTGTCATTAACATTGAAGGTCACCTTTCCTTGATTACAATTAATAACAGCTCCTACAGTATTAAGAAAAGGTCTCCCAAGAATAATATACATATTATCATCTTCGGGCATTTCAAGCACAACAAAATCAGTTAATATCAAGCAATTGTGAGCCACCTGAACATGTACATCCTCACATATACCCATAGGAATGGTGGTAGATTTATCAGCCATTTGCAAAGATATATCAGTTGGTATTAATTTTTCAAGCTGAAGCCTCTTATAGAGAGAGAAAGGCATAACACTAACTCCAGCTCCCAAATCACACAAAGCAGTTCTAACATAACTATTCTTAATAGAGCAAGGGATAGTTGGAATCCCTAGGTCTCCAAGTTTCTTAGGAACCTTACCATTGAAGGAATAATTAGCAAGCAAAGTAGAAATTTCTTCATTAGGGATCTTCCTTTATTCGAGACAACGTCCTTCATATACTTTGAGTAAGGAGGCAATTTAATAGCATCAGTCAAAGGAATTTGCAAGAATAAAGGCTTCATCCACTCACAAAACTTATTATAGTGTTCATCTTCCTTTGACTTGTGTTTCTTATCAAGGAATGGCATAGGTTTTTGGACCCAAGGTTCTCTTTCACTACCATGTTTCTTAGCAATAAAATCTTCTTTAGTGTATTTAGTATTCTTAGTGTGGTTTTCAGGTTCTTCTTCAACTTTTTATTCATTAGGAACAACATTTTCTTCATTACCACTTTCAGTTTCAGTATCAGAGATAGATATACTATTAGGATCCATAGCAGGTTCAGAGGGTTCTACAACAGTTTTATGTTTCTTTTTCCTTTTCTTACGAGTAGAACCACTATTTTGAGCTTATTGAGAATCCTGCTCAATTCTTTTGGGATGCCCCTCAGGATATACAGGATCCTGGGTAGCAGCTCCACTTCTAGTTCTAATTTCATAAGCATGTTTTTCTTTACCAACATTAACTAGCAAGTCGTTTTGCACTTTAACGAGTTGATCTATTTGAGTTTGAACCATTTGAAAGTGTTTAACAATCATTTTAACATCATTAGAGGTTCTTTCCACAATATCTTTCAACTCAACAATAGCTCTAGTGTTTTCCATTAGATGATTTTGCACCCTTTTATTAAAGTTATCTTGCTTAACAATAAAGATATCAAATTCTTCTAAGCATTGATCAGGAGGCTTCAAGTAAGGGATATCCCCTTCATCAAAGTGTTGGAGAGAGTGTACCTCAATAGTGGGTGAGTAGGGAATAGGCTTACATAATTCTTCTATAGGAGGTAAATTCTTGACATCTGCAGCTTTAATTCCCTTCTCCTTAAGACATTTCTTAGCTTCCTTCATCACTTCATCATTTAATTCAATAACTCCCCTCTTCTTTGATGTTGGAATAGGCACCGAAATAGATGGTTTAGGTATAATTACTTCATGTATAGCTTGTTTAGGAGGAGTCCAATCTTCATAATTCTTGCTTATTTTAGCCATCAATTCCTCAGCTTCCTTAGGAGTCCTATTCCTGAAAACACAATCAGCACAACTATCTAGGTATGTCCTAGATTCTTCGGTTAGTCCATTATAAAATATATCAAGTAGCTCATTCTTAGGTAATGGACTTCCAGCCTATGCATGAATCAAAGCACAAAACCTTGCCCAAGATTCGGGCAATACCTCTTTTTCTCCCTGTTTAAAATCAAAAAGTTCCTGCAAAATAGCATGTCTAGCATTGGGAGGAAAATATTTCTGCAGGAAAGTACTAATCAAGCACTCAGGGAATAGATCTAGGAGGTAAATTACTAAACCAAGTTTTAGCTTCTCCTTGCAGCGAAAAGGGGAAAATCTTAGCAACAAAGTAAGTACGCATCTTAATATCATCAGAAAACAAGCCACTCATGGTAGAAAGTTCATTCATATGTGCTACCGCACTTTCATTCTTAGTCCCACAAAAAGGTTCTTTCTCGACAATAGCTATGTAAGATAGATTGAGAGAGAAATCATAATCTTCATCTATAATGTTTATGGGAGAAGCAGCAAACTTAGCATCAGGAGATAATTTGGGTCTAATAGTACGCCTCTCAAGGAGATTCTTAGCAGTGCTCCTATCATGGGTGTTCCTACATTATTCAATAAACTCATCAGTCATCTCAACATAATCTTCTTCAGCATCATAACTCTTACTAGACTCAGGTGAGCTAACAGGTGTGGCAGTGTCTTCATTAGGAGTTTCGGTATTTCCAACTATAGTTCTAGCAATCGTAGCATCTAGGAAAGGACCTAATGAACCACTCTTATCAAGCACATTAGAGGCAGCATCATAAGTATCAGAAGTTTCATATTCAGCAGTAGTAGCAGTGTGTGTAGCATGTGTATGTGGTGGTGTAACGAGCTTACTTATAACAGACGACGAATCAAAAGCAGCAGAGGTGTTCAGAACCGTACCTCTTCTTGTAGTGGATGGTAAAATAGGAACCTTGCCATCACGAGACTTACCCATGATGGATGGATAGCAGCGAACAATAGAGAGTCCAAGTGAACTTGATAAATAAAGCTATGCTCCCCGGCAACGGCGCCAGAAAATAATCTTGATGACCCACAAGTATAGGGGGTGTATCACAGTATTTTCGAGGGAAGTGAAACCCAATTTATTGATTCGACACAAGGGAGCCAAAAGGATATTTATCAGCCTTAACAACTGAGTTGTCAATTCAGCTGCACCCGGAAACAATCTTGCTCACGGCAGTTTATCAGTAGCAACAGTTTTGTAGTAGGAATAGTAAAGCAACTGCAGTAGTAAAGCAAAGACAGCAGTAACACAAGTAGTAAACAATGGGATTCGAGTGTGGTAGGCATAGGGATGGATGGACGGGCGTTGCATGGACAAGAAAATTCACAAAGCAATCAGAACATAGGGCAATTGCAGATAAATAAGATAAAGCACCCAAGTACTAGACAATCCTAGGCATGTGTACCATATATAGTCATACGTGCTCGCAATGAGAACTTGCACAACATCTTTTGTCCTGCCAGCCCGTTTGCAGCGGGGCCTCTAGGGAACTACTGGCAATTAAGGTGCTCCTTTTAATAGAGCACCGGAGCAAAGCATTAACACTTCGTGAACACATGTGATCCTCACATCAAAGCCTTTCCCTTCCGGTTATCCTGATTTCTGTCACTTCAAGGCCATAGGTTCCGGATAACGACGTGTGTATATAACTTGCAGATAAGACCCAAAACAATACTATCATAATGAATCAATAATAAGTTCAGATCTGAAATCATGGCACTCGGGCCCTAGTGACAAGCATTAAGCACAACAACTCGCAACAAATTCATAAAGCACTATTAAAAGATACTAGGCACCATGCCCTAACAATCTGATGCCATTACATGAACGATCTCATCCAATCCCTACCATCCCCATAGCCTACAGCGGGGGATTACTCACTCATAGATGGGGGAAACATGGATGGTCGATGGAGAAGCGATGGTGATGATGATTGTGATGATCTCCTCCAATTCCCCGTCCCGGCAGGGTGCCAGAACGGAGTTTCTGGTGCTGTTTCGTGGAATCTGGTGGTGGCGGCGGAGCGGAACTCCTTCTGGAAAAACGTCGAACCCCCCCCCCCCGAAGTTTTTAGGTCATAAGGCTCCTTATAGGCGAAGAGAGAGGCCGAGGGGGTGCCTGGGGGCCCACACCACCCCCTGGCGCGGCCTGGCATGGCCCGCGCCAGCAGGTGGTGTGGCCACCCCAGGGCTCTTCTCCGTCTCATTTTCTGGCTCCTAGAGTCTTCTGGTGAAATAGGATTTTTGGCATATTTTCCAGGATTTTTCCCGATAGTTGATTTTCTACACAAAAAGTAGACACCAAGGAAATTCTGTTGAAAATAGCATCAGTTAGCATTAATTGCATCCAAATCACACAAGTATAGAGGAGAAACAATTGCAAAAGTGTTCGGGAAAGTAGATACGTTTTGGACGTATCAGCCGCCTCTGCGGGGCGGAAAACACCGAGAGAGAAAGATCTATCCGGCAGATAGATTTCTACCGAGGGAATTCCTTCCCGGAGAGGGGAGATCGTCTCCATCAACACCACCATCAAGCTGGACTTCATCGGGATCATCATCATCACCACCACCCTCATCACCATCAGCACCATCATCACCATATCCATATTGCTGTAACAATTGGGTTGAATCTTGCATAGTTCTTAGGGGAAACTTTCCCGGTGTTGATTACTCTTTGTAGTTGATGCTATTGAGTGAACCATTGAATTATTGTTTATGTTCAGATTTTTATACATCATTATTCCATCTTTGATCATGATCCATATGATGTCTTGTGAGTAGTTTGTTTTGTTCTTGAGGACATGGGAGAAGTCATGTTGTTAGTAGTGGAGTTGTGTTGAGAAAGATTCAATAGTTTGATATTTAAGTTGTGGTGTACTTCTTCTAGTGGTGTCATGTGAACGTCGACTACACGACACTTCACCTATATGGGCCTAGAGGAATGCATTGTGTATTTGGCTACTAATCGTAGGGGTTGCCAGAGTGAGAGAAACCTGAACCCCTGTTAGGAAACCACTACACAAGGGACGTAAGGGTCTTAGAGTTTAAAGCTGTGTTTAGGTTTCTACCTTTATTACTTTCTTGTACTTGCAGATGTTTGCAAGGGTTATAATCACAAGTATGTATTAGTCCTAGGAAGGTCGGTACATTAGCACAGGTTCACCCACACAACACTTAGCAAGCTAAAGAAGATTAATCAACTATATGAAGCGAAAGGACTTGACAGAATTCCCATGTGTACTCAAGAACGTTTGGTCATGTTAAGTAATACAACCGGCTTGTCCTTTGCTGCATAAAGGATTGGGCCACTTGCTGCATTTATTCCTATTGTATTTTATTTACTCGTACTTTATTTACTTGCATTATCAAAAACCCCTAAAAATCCGTTTGCAAAGTATTTGTAGAGAATTCCTGATCCATACCACTAGCCAGCACCTTCTGCTCCTCGTTGGGTTCGACACTCTTACTTATCGAAAATACTGTGATACTTCCCCTATACTTGTGGGTCATCAAGACTATTTTCTGGCGCCGTTGCCGGGGAGTGAAGCGCTATTGGAGAGTGGAACTGGTAAAGGAAACTTCTACTGTGAGTATTGTTTATTTCTGTTAGTTGCTTTATTTTCGTTATGGATAATTCGCTGAGTTTCTTATTTGGTAAAGCTACTACCACTGCTAAGGTAGTAGACGAACCACCACCTGCTGAGAATGATGCTTTTAAAATACCTACAAGAATTATTGATCGTGTTATGGATAACTACTATGTTGGGGATGCAACTGTCCATCCCGGTGATCATTTGCTCTTTATACACGAATTATGCGGGTTGTTCAAGTGTGCAGGTATTACTACAGATCAAGTTAAGAAGAAGTTATTCTCATTATCACTGAAAGGAAGAGCTGAGGAATGGTATAAGCTGCTGAAGAATGGTCAAACTCTTGAATGGGAGGAAATAGTACCTCTCTTTTATTCAAAGTTTTATCCTCCTAGTGAGATTCATAAAGATCGGAATCAAATATACAACTTTTGGCCTCTTGATGTGTGGCATCCCGCAAAACCACTACTAGAAAATCGCGTTGATTTTTGTGCATTGCATCATCATGACCGCATGCTCATATCATCATGCCACATTGCATTTGAGCATCGTCATCATCTTGCATCTGTTCGCATAAAACTATTTTTGAAAAGTCTGGTTTTGTTTTCTAAAACGCCCCGTCTTTGTTCAAACGCAAACCCGGGTCTCCGGATTATTTTTGTTTGTCTGCTATCGGTTTGCAAACGGTGTATTTTAAAATAAATAAAATATTGAATTATTTTTAGTGGGGCAGTCGAACGGGCCGAATCGACCCGAACGACCACCCCAGAAAAAAATCGGTCCAGCCTAGACCCCACCCCAAACCTTTTCTTACCTAGTCCTAATCTACCCACCCTCCGGCCACCTCACCCGAATCAATCACTGGCTGCCACCTCACCTCTCCCTCCCCTCTAACCAATCCTCAACCGCCACATCACCCCAACCCGCTGCCACTTTTCCCCCCTCTCTCTCTTTCTCACCCAGCCACAACACACAGCCACACACGCGCCCCTCCCTGCCACCGGGCCCCACCCCGCGTGGGCCCTACCACCCGACCCCCACAGCCCCGCTGTCCCCACCTCTCTCCCTCCCCACCTTCTTCCTCCTCGTTCCCCAACCGCGCCCCCCCCGCAGCCTCCTGCCCGACGCGCCCCGCTGCCTCCGGCTCCCCTCCTCGCCGTCTCTCTTCCCCCCCCCCCCCCGACGCCACCGCCACCCGAGCCCGCCTCGCCGCCGCCCGTTCTTCCTCCGGCCACCACCGCCCGCCTCCACCGTCGGCCTCGCCGAGCCTCCTCCCCGTCGCCTCCTCCTCAGCCGCGGCTCCGCCAGCGCCCGAGCCCGACCGCCTCCGCCGACCACGCCACCAAACCGCCTCGCCCCCTCGCCTCTCTGCGCCACCGGCGGCCCCGCATCCCCGCCCGGCCGCCCTCAACCCCCTCTGCCTCAAGCCCGCCCGTCCCGTGCGAGCTCCACCCCGCTCGGCTCCCGCCGCCCCGGTGCCCCGGTCCTGCGCGCTGGACGCCCCGCCACCGCCGCCCTCGACCCTCTGCCTCGCCCCTCGCCGGCCCCGCACCTCTGTCGAGGTCGTCCAGGAGCCCCGTCGCCCCGCCTCCCCGGCGCAACAACGCGCCCGTGGCCGCTCCTCTCCCCCGGCACCCTCACTCTCCGGCAGCAGTCCCCGCGGCCGTGTGCCGCCAAGGTGGCCTCACCGGCGTCGATTCCGTCTCGGACTCCTCGCGTGTGTGTGCTCTTGTGTTTGTGTTGGGAGATCTTAGGGGCAGATCAAGTACAAGATGCTCTGAGGCTGAAATGAAGACAATGTTTCCAATTGTGGGAATCTAGCGCGGCAATTTTGATGCTATGTGAAAGACCACAATCTCGACGGCAAGTTCTCCATCGTAGACAATCGAAACAAGATCGGCTACATGGAACCCCCGCCAAGATCTTCATCGAAACCAAGAACTCCTCAGCGGTACCCGGGGATCTCCTACATGGAACCCTCGGGCCACATAAGACCATCGGCGCCACATCCGGATCCGCAGACCGAACCCGATAACCGCCAAGGCCGCCGACACGGATACACCAAGTTCTCCTTTCCGGACGCAGAGTCCGCCGAGAACCCGGATGCGACAAGATCTGCCCCGTTGTTCGAGATGTTCCGCCGAGACCGCTTCCGTCGAACCCTGAGCCCCTGTCGGACCCCGAACCCCGGAACCCCAAGATCTCTCGAATCCTAATGTGTGAACCTTTTCCCGAGCCCCTATTTTATAAATGCTAAATATAAAACCTGTTGCATATTAAATTGTCATACTCGCATGCATATTGTGTGGTTCGGGGGCCTTATGCCGATTCACCTCTAATTAAATATGGGGCCCATATGCGGGCAAATCCAGTCTCATATTGGCCTCATTTAAATTGGTGTAGCGAACCAGTGCCATATTTTGCCATGTTCAAACAACATTTAATTTGCGGGGTAGATATATAACTTGAACCATTTAATTAAATGTCGGGACCCCGGTTCCGCTTAACATGACCTAATTGCACCGCATATTTACCATGCCATACATCATACATTCATCATGCCCGATCTTCTGCCGTAGTATTAAATATTGCATCCGGTGTTTATTCTAGCGTTTTGCTTCTTCGCGGATAAGGCCGTTGAGTTGTTGCGAGTGTCGACCCGATCTTCGGATGAACCTTCGGCAATGTTTTTCAGGCGAGCATCTCCCCCTTTCTACCTATCTTACTTTTATAGTATTTATTCCCTCCTGTTGATCTTTTGCTATCTGTGTTGTGATGCTCTAGTTTTCGTACCCGTGATATCCCTTGCAGCCTTATATTGCCCTGGACACCTCCTATTACCTGTTGTTTGGTAGATAGTTGGACTTGCGCGTCGTAGTCGCTTGCTCAAGTGCTGTTGCGTGTTGTCAAGTGCCACAGTTGTTGGAGTTTGGCCGCATGTTGATGTTGGAGATGATCATGGCTTTACCTTTCGTTCACTTTAATTACTGTTTAACAACTAAAATTGAAGTAAGTAAGCAGAGGCATCGGTGGGTGATAGATAATGTTGGTTTCCGACCGCCCACTTGTGTCCCGTAGGACCCCGAGTTCTTGACACCTGTTCCGAGATCGAGCGCGCTAACCACAGGTGGGGAGATATGGGCCCCCATTGATTATTACCTGATTTCAAAGTATTGTACTGGGGGCCACAACTAGTTTGAGGTTTTATTTACTATCCTGTACTTATGTCATGCTTTACTGCTTTATTTAAATTGTGCGATGGATAGCACACTGTACTGTTTAGGAAGCGGAGTGTTTTCGCGGTATCGACAGTCCCAGTTTTGGGATTTGCTGTCGTTTACAGCCACTGACGCAAACCTTGAGTCCGTCTCGGAGACCGGCCGACTTCGTTGCGGGTAGACTTAGTGGGGTGGCCCCCCGTGCTTGCTTTGGGTCTGGGAACGTCATGACTTAGGCCCCGCCGACATACCGATGGGTGTATGTTAACTGATCTGGCAAAAAGGGTCGAAGTGCTTGTGGAAACTTTGGTGCACCCCTGCAGGGTTAAATCTTTTCGAGAAGCCGTGTCCGCGGTTATGGACGACTTGGAGCACAGGTCTCGATCATAGACAACTAAAACTAAAGTTTACTGTTATAAACTGACTTGTATCCGATACGACTAGTAATCAGCTTCACTGCAACGGAATGGCTAAATAAAAGTACCAACAACTGCTGGGTTTTGGGATATCTCATGCTAATTGTATCTGACTAGTAAGTGTTGCAACTATCACGGAATGGTTAACTAAAAGTGCCCACTGCTTATTTTATCAGGATGACTATCTAAACCTGACTAGTAATTGCTGCAACGATAACTGAATAAATAAAACTACCAACTGTGTGAGTTCCTCGGTTGACTTCCTCGTTTGGTCTCGAGGGGGAATACCAGGATGGGATTGTTTGGTGTTAGTATCAGGCTGGTTCCGGATAGGTCTTTCTTACCCCTATGTGATAGCCGTCAGTGACATCGAGTCTCTATAGGTTGTTTAGTGCATGCTGCCGCTGCCGCTTCAGTCCACCATACCTATGTAGGCGAGGACCGCCGAATTCTAGCCTCGCCGTGTACTGGCCTCAGTACTGACGCTCCCCTTTTTTTTCCTTTGCCCTTTGTCGGCACCCCTTTTGTTTAAGCAGGTTTTGAGATCGACGCCGTTAGCAGGGTTACCCTTCCGGCTTGGCCTGGGCATGGTTATGGACGCAATTGGTTATTCTTCAGGGCTCTTAGCCCCATTTGCATCTTGTCCGTAGCTGGACGCTCCCTCGTTTTCAAGGTGATTTGGATCTTTGTATATATATCTGTAATCTTGACTCATGGAGTCGTGTTGTAAATATATCTGTTCTGTGGGTCCCATCGAGGACTGTTGTGTAATGTTATTACTTCGTTTTCCACCCGCACGCAAGTGCCTGGTGGGCACCTTTGAATCGTTTCTATGCGGGTTTGGCGGGTTTCGCTAAAACCTGCATAGGGCCGATTCTGAGGGTGTTACAGAGTGGTATCAGAGCCCAGCAGTTGCGATACCCCACAAGTCCAGCCTGTAGGATAACCTAGCTAACGGACGTTGTAGAGTGTCAAAACTATTTTGCAAACTCGGTTGGATAGTTCTGATTAGGTCTGATTTTACTCCTTACCCCTCTGCTATTCTCCTCTTACCTCTGCGTGTTTTGAATCCGCTCTCTTCTCTCTCTTGGAGTCCAGGATTTCTCGTGGTTGGGTTCCATCGTACCTTCAGGGTTTCGCTTCCTCCTTTGGTAACGGTGTTGCTACATCTGGTCTTCATGCTATCCGAGGAATCCTTCGTCTGGTGGACTTCCCTTTGTACCTTCTCGTGCCTTCCGGTGTTTTCCGACGCGACGACATCATCTACACCAGATCCGATGCAGAGTCTGCATCACTCCTTTGTTTCTAAACCTCGATTGTCGAGATCTTCAGTCTGATTCCGAGAGTTGGTTGCATAATCCGCCTATCCGTGTGCAGGGTAATGGTTTGAGTGCGGGATGGAGTAGCTACCATACCACTACTCTTATCATTCGCTCTTGTACATTGAGTTGGTGAATTAATGTGATTCACTCATTCCCCGGAAGCTAGAGGTGGCTTTATTTGTTGATACCTCTGCCTTCGACCTTTTGTTCCCGGAGTGTTCTCTCGACGGTCACGGACAACGACCTCTTGTTAGCGGTGTCGCGAGGATCTACACGAAGCACGAAGATGCAGATCGCCGACTTTCCTTCCGGTACCATGAGGCGGATCTTGAGGGCGAGATCCATTGTTAGTGGTGTCAAATTGTGGCATCCCGCAAAACCACTACTAGAAAATCGCGTTGATTTTTGTGCATTGCATCATCATGACCGCATGCTCATATCATCATGCCACATTGCATTTGAGCATCGTCATCATCTTGCATCTGTTTGCATAAAACTATTTTTGAAAAGTCTGGTTTTGTTTTCTAAAACGCCCCGTCTTTGTTCAAACGCAAACCCGGGTCTCCGGATTATTTTTGTTTGTCTGCTATCGGTTTGCAAACGGTGTATTTTAAAATAAATAAAATATTGAATTATTTTTAGTGGGGCAGTCGAACGGGCCGAATCGACCCGAACGACCACCCCAGAATAAAATCGGTCCAGCCTAGACCCCACCCCAAACCTTTTCTTACCTAGTCCTAATCTACCCACCCTCCGGCCACCTCACCCGAACCAATCCCTGGCTGCCACCTCACCTCTCCCTCCCCTCTAACCAATCCTCAACCGCCACATCACCCCAACCCGCTGCCACTTTCCCCCCTCTCTCTCTTTCTCACCCAGCCACAGCACACAGCCACACACGCGCCCCTCCCTGCCACCGGGCCCTACCCCGCGCGGGCCCTACCACCCGACCCCCACAGCCCCGCTGTCCCCACCTCTCTCCCTCCCCACCTTCTTCCTCCTCGTTCCCCAACCGCGCCCCCCCCCCCCGCAGCCTCCTGCCGACGCGCCCCGCTGCCTCCGGCTCCCCTCCTCGCCGTCGCTCTTCCCCCCCCCCCCCGACGCCACCGCCGCCCGAGCCCGCCTCGCCGCCGCCCGTTCTTCCTCCGGCCACCACCGCCCGCCTCCACCGTCGGCCTCGCCGAGCCTCCTCCCCGCCGCCTCCTCCTCGGCCGCGGCTCCGCCAGCGCCCGAGCCCGACCGCCTTCGCCGACCACGCCACCAAACCGCCTCGCCCCCTCGCCTCTCTGCGCCACCGGCGGCCCCGCATCCCCGCCCGGCCGCCCTCAACCCCCTCTGCCTCGAGCCCGCCCGTCCCATGCGAGCTCCGCCCCGCTCGGCTCCCGCCGCCCCGGCGCCCCGGTCCTGCGCGCTGGACGCCCCGCCACCGCCGCCCTCGACCCTCTGCCTCGCCCCTCGCCGGCCCCGCACCTCCGTCGACGTCGTCCAGGAGCCCCGTCGCCCCGCCTCCCCGGCGCAACAGCGCGCCCGCGGCCGCTCCTCTCCCCCGGCACCCTCGCTCTCCGGCAGCAGTCCTCGCGGCCGTGTGCCGCCAAGGTGGCCTCACCAGCGTCGATTCCGTCTCGGACTCCTCGCGTGTGTGTGCTCCTGTGTTTGTGTTGGGAGATGTTAGGGGCAGATCAAGTACAAGATGCTCTGAGGCTGAAATGAAGACAATGTTTCCAATTGTGGGAATCTAGCGCGGCAATTTTGATGCTATGTGGAAGACCACAATCTCGACGGCAAGTTCTCCATCGCAGACAATCGAAACAAGATCGGCTACATGGAACCCCCGCCAAGATCTTCATCGAAACCAAGAACTCCTCAGCGGTACCCGGGGATCTCCTACATGGAACCCTCGGGCCACATAAGACCATCGGCGCCACATCCGGATCCGCAGACCGAACCCGATAACCGCCAAGGCCGCCGACACGGATACACCAAGTTCTCCTTTCCGGACGCAGAGTCCGCCGAGAACCCGGATGCGACAAGATCTGCCCCGTTGTTCGAGATGTTCCGCCGAGACCGCTTCCGTCGAACCCTGAGCCCCTGTCGGACCCCGAACCCCGGAACCCCAAGATCTCTCGAATCCTAATGTGTGAACCTTTTCCCGAGCCCCTATTTTATAAATGCTAAATATAAAACCTGTTGCATATTAAATTGTCATACTCGCATGCATATTGTGTGGTTCGGGGGCCTTATGCCGATTCACCTCTAATTAAATATGGGGCCCATATGCGGGCAAATCCAGTCTCATATTGGCCTCATTTAAATTGGTGTAGCGAACCGGTGCCATATTTTGCCATGTTCAAACAACATTTAATTTGTGGGGTAGATATATAACTTGAACCATTTAATTAAATGTCGGGACCCCGGTTCCGCTTAACATGACCTAATTGCACCGCATATTTACCATGCCATACATCATACATGCATCATGCCCGATCTTCTGCCGTAGTATTAAATATTGCATCCGGTGTTTATTCTAGCATTTTGCTTCTTCGCGGATAAGGCCGTTGAGTTGTTGCGAGTGTCGACCCGATCTTCGGATGAACCTTCGGCAATGTTTTTCAGGCGAGCATCTCCCCCTTTCTACCTATCTTACTTTTATAGTATTTATTCCCTCCTGTTGATCTTTTGCTATATGTGTTGCGATGCTCTAGTTTTCGTACCCGTGATATCCCTTGCAGCCTTATATTGCCCTGGACACCTCCTATTACCTGTTGTTTGGTAGATAGTTGGACTTGCGCGTCGTAGTCGCTTGCTCAAGTGCTGTTGCGTGTTGTCAAGTGCCACAGTTGTTGGAGTTTGGCCGCATGTTGATGTTGGAGATGATCATGGCTTTACCTTTCGTTCACTTTAATTACTGTTTAACAACTAAAATTGAAGTAAGTAAGCAGAGGCATCGGTGGGTGATAGATAATGTTGGTTTCCGACCGCCCACTTGTGTCCCGTAGGACCCCGAGTTCTTGACACCTGTTCCGAGATCGAGCGCGCTAACCACAGGTGGGGAGATATGGGCCCCCATTGATTATTACCTGATTTCAAAGTATTGTACTGGGGCCACAACTAGTTTGAGGTTTTATTTACTATCCTGTACTTATGCCATGCTTTACTGCTTTATTTAAATTGTGCGATGGATAGCACACTGTACTGTTTAGGAAGCGGAGTGTTTTCGCGGTATCGACAGTCCCAGTTTTGGGATTTGCTGTCGTTTACAGCCACTGACGCAAACCCTGAGTCCGTCTCGGAGACCGGCCGACTTCGTTGCGGGTAGGCTTAGTGGGGTGGCCCCCCGTGCTTGCTTTGGGTCTGGGAACGTCATGACTTAGGCCCCGCCGACATACCGATGGGTGTATGTTAACTGATCTGGCAAAAAGGGTCGAAGTGCTTGTGGAAACTTTGGTGCACCCCTGCAGGGTTAAATCTTTTCGAGAAGCCGTGTCCGCGGTTATGGACGACTTGGAGCACAGGTCTCGATCATAGACAACTAAAACTAAAGTTTACTGTTATAAACTGACTTGTATCCGATATGACTAGTAATCAGCTTCACTGCAACGGAATGGCTAAATAAAAGTACCAACAACTGCTGGGTTTTGGGATATCTCATGCTAATTGTATCTGACTAGTAAGTGTTGCAACTATCACGGAATGGTTAACTAAAAGTGCCCACTGCTTATTTTATCAGGATGACTATCTAAACCTGACTAGTAATTGCTGCAACGATAACTGAATAAATAAAACTACCAACTGTGTGAGTTCCTCGGTTGACTTCCTCGTTTGGTCTCGAGGGGGAATACCAGGATGGGATTGTTTGGTGTTAGTATCAGGCTGGTTCCGGATAGGTCTTTCTTACCCCTCTGTGATAGCCGTCAGTGACATCGAGTCTCTATAGGTTGTTTAGTGCATGCTGCCGCTGCCGCTTCAGTCCACCATACCTATGTAGGCGAGGACCGCCGAATTCTAGCCTCGCCGTGTACTGGCCTCAGTACTGACGCTCCCTTTTTTTTCCTTTACCCTTTGTCGGCACCCCTTTTGTTTAAGCAGGTTTTGAGATCGACGCCGTTAGCAGGGTTACCCTTCCGGCTTGGCCTGGGCAGGGTTATGGACGCCATTGGTTATTCTTCAGGGCTCTTAGCCCCATTTGCATCTTGTCCGTAGCTGGACGCTCCCTCGTTTTCAAGGTGATTTGGATCTTTGTATATATATCTGTAATCTTGACTCATGGAGTCGTGTTGTAAATATATCTGTTCTGTGGGTCCCATCGAGGACTGTTGTGTAATGTTATTACTTCGTTTTCCACCCGCACGCAAGTGCCTGGTGGGCACCTTTGAATCGTTTCTATGCGGGTTTGGCGGGTTTCGCTAAAACCTGCATAGGGCCGATTCTGAGGGTGTTACATGATGGAGAGAGTACAGCTCAAGCTTGGGGAGATTGAAGTTACTAATGCTCAAATGTCCCATTCATGAGCTCCCCAATAATATTGTTATCAATAACTTTTATGCAAGGCTCCCTCTACATGACAAGGATTTATTGGATGCTTCTTGTGCTGGATCATTCACTTGCATGGAAGAAGAAGCTAAACGGGATCTTCTGGACCGTATTCAAGACAATGCTGAAGCTTGGGAGAATGACAAAGGTAGAAAGTCAGGTATAAATTATGATTATGAATGCATTGAATCTTTTATGGGAACTGATGACTTTCAAAATATTAAAAATGCTTATGGTCTAGACTCTCAAGCTATTGCTACTTATTTAAGGCTTTTGCTTCCTACATTGAAGTGCCTAAAAATAAGTGGAATAAGTATCATGAACCTTATAAAGATACTGCTAAGAGTGTTCCTGCAAGAAATACTGAAGTTTATATTGCTAATCATGTTTTGCCTAAACCTTATATTGAGAAAATGCCTTTCACAGTTAAGATAAAGGAACATTCTATGATAGCTAGTATGGTTAATGAAAGTACAAGTAGAGATGTTGAACTTGATAAACAAATGGTTGATGAACCTATAATAGCAAATGTGAAAGACTTTGTTGCTAAATATGAAGAAGAGGGACACACTATCCTTTGTAAGGATACCTCTAATATTGTTTCACAAAGTAGTGTTATGAGAGCTAGTATTCATGTGTTTTTTGTTAGAATAAGTGATCATTGTTACGATAGCCATTGTGATAGTTATATTGTTAAGTTTATGCGTGATACTGAAAGTTATTATGAGAGAGGGAAAGTATTCTTTTGCATCTCAATAATCTCAAGTTTCCTAGTTTTATGCTGAAAGTTTTTATGTTGCACTTCTTTTGCCTTCCTATGCTAGTAGCCTCTGGTTTCAACAACTTGTTTTTTTACAAAATTCCCTTGCATAGGAAGTGGGTTAGACTTAAATGTGTGTATTTTTTCTTCTTAGTGCTCTTTCTCACCTCAATTATATCTTACGCGAGCATCTTCAAAATTATCATGGCCATCTTAATGGCTATAAAGAAAGAGCTTTTTGGGAGACAACCCAATTTATTTTTGCTTTCAGTTTGTTTTTGTTTCTTTGATTCTTGGAAGTTATTACTTCGGTAATAACCTCTTCTTATCCTTTTTGTTTGGTTTTTGTGTCAAGATCAACCTCTAATGAGAGAGAAGTAATATTTGGGGAAGTTGCTGTCCCGAAACAGATTTTTGTGCTTCACCGTAAAAATTCGTGAGAGATCTATGTATGTCGGTTTGAGCTGTAATTTTTTGTGCTTCTGACCCAGGTTGTTATTTAAATTTCGTTAGTTTTGCACGTTTTGATTTGAGCAACAGAAGGTTTTCGAAAAAATTAATCTTTACCTGCTGGTCTGTTTTGACAGATTTTGCCACTCTTGCATTTGCTTCTTTAATCGATTTCCCTTTTGGATTCTTTTTGGGTTTTCAGAAGGAGTTGCTACAGTAGATTATGTTTTGATGGTTTTCAGTTGAAGTTGAACTCAACAGGTTTTATCACTTCACTTATAACTAATGTTGCTAATGAGAACTGTGTGAAGTTTTGTGTGAAAGAAATTTTCACGTAGGTGGAGAAAATGGTGTAATGAGAAAGTAAAAGGTTTCATGACTCACAATACGTGTATGAAGATGAACATATTGATGTTATTCAAGTAGTGACTCCGGAAGAATCTACTAGATACCAAATTCAGAGACCTGCAGAGTCCATTTTCAAATAGGTAATAGTTCTGGTAAGAAAATTTCCGCAAAAATACTATCCAACTATATTTTCGTAGTTTTAAGCCAATAAGGAAAGTTATGAAGCGAAAGAGGGATGGAAACGGAGCCAGGGTGGCTCACACCACCCTGTGGCGCAGGCCCACCCCTGGCCGTGCCACCAGGTGGTGTGGCCACTCCGGACTCCGCCTCCGACTCGTTTTCTCCCAGTACCTTCCTTTTGATGTGAAACTTCGTAATATATAACCGCCCAGATCTCCCGAGGTTCGTATATCGTGTTTTCGTCGTGTTTTCATTTTGATCTGTTTCTGCCAGGAACTATCTTTGAAAGTTTAGAAGCACAATGGTGTCCGCCAAGGATAAGGGGAGGGAACCTATGGAGGAAGATCCCCAAGACCCCGGGCAGGAGAAGGAGATCAAGAGTGAAGGTGAAGAAGAGGCAAAGCACACCGGCGCTACCATTACAAGCGTTGGAGTGGTGGCAAACCCTGCCAGGACTATGTCAATTGGAGGGAATCCTCCTCATCACTGTTCAGATCCATAGTCACTTTCTCCGCGTGCCAAGAATCCTTTCCATACCCTTATCCATGAGCATCAATACCAGAATATGCCCAAGGAGAAATTACCGTCCAATTGGGATTTGCCTCGTTCTAGCCATGTAGGAAAAGAAGACTTCAAGGAGGTAGAGTGGGGAAAGAATTGCAAGAGCTAGGATTCTCAACCCAACATGATCATGAGCCGCATTGAGCACAACTCGGAGTTGATTTGTACTCTCACCTTCGAGATTGAGGACATGGGGAAATTGATCAAAAAACTCATCAAGAGAATACCACCACCACCGAAGGAGTAATTTGTCATCAGGTTTGGCATCCCCTTGGTTTGTTCCAAGCTTGGGGGAGTGCCGTGGTATCACATCACTATCTTATATCTTATTACCTTTTTATGTAGAGTCATATCATGAATAGAGAAGTTATCGTGTAGGATGGTTTGCATTATGGAAGTGTCCCCTCTCTCGTTAGATATGTATCCCTTGGTGTGAGTTGCCGTTATGGAATATTAATGAGAAGTTCTATCATTCACTCTTTTGCATATCTTATATTAGTTTTCAATTCGTGGTTATATGATTGATCTTGTTGTTAGTATTGGTAGCACTTTGGGATCGTTGAGTTAATTTAGTTGGTTTTGGAAAACCTGGCTCGGTCAGTAGCAACACTATTTTTGAGAGTTGAATGAAAAACATAAAAGTACTCTAAAGAAATATAATTTCATCATCTTTCTTTCTTGATTTGCTCATAAGTTTAGTATTCTCTAGTTAAGATCCTTTGTGCTTCCAAGGAAGATTGCATGTTTGTTTTTATCACTTGTATGTTTGTTTGTTTCCTTCAACTCCTTTACTTGCTGCCCAGCCTTGCTAGCCAAAAACCTGTACTGAGAGGGAATTCTTCTCGTGCATCCACTTCCTTTAAACCAAACCCATGCCATTTGTGTCCACCATACCTACCTATTAGCATTATTGCTATTCCAAGTAAATTCATGTTTTTATCTACCTTCCAAATTAAACTTGTTATATGAAAATTAGTGATTAAAGCTCTCACGAACTTGATGGCACACTTTACTTTCTTGCATTTAATAAACTTGAACCATTGTGCCCATCTATGTTGCGTATATGCTTGCGCTTTGTAACTTGTGAATTAACAGAACCATGTTGTCATGGGGAACGCTTTCCACATTACACTGGTACTTTGTACCTAGTTGATATCATGTTCTTTTGTCTATGGATGTCGTCGGTGTGAAATGAAAGGGGAGCTTGTAAGTCCATGGAGTTATGCATGTGTGTTAGAGAAACGCCTGGGTCGCTGGTCTAATCCATGCTGACATGGTGGAAACCTGCAGCGTAACCATAACGAGCATCTATGAAGCATTCTTCTTATAAAAAAGAGTCCGATATTGAAAAAAAGAGAAAAAAAATAGATTATGAAAAGAGGAAGATAGAAAAAATCACCATATTCCCATGGTAAATAAGAAGATTGCTGAGATCCTTGTTGTCTGGTTGCCTTGTCAATTTTGATATGGGGATTCTTCCGTATCATCGGGCAAGGGGTACCCCGTTGGCGGTTCTCCATGATACACATGTGCTTATGATGACAAGAACTTACCGGTGACTAAACTTGAGTAGCATGAGGAGCGGCCCTCGTATTCAAGGGACATGAGATTTTCAACTTACAACTTGTCAAGCACATCCTCATATTTGATCACTTTAACCTTAATCACCTAAAGATGCCTATGATAGGGGCAATGAGAGCTGAAAGCTAATAAGTATCATAATTTTTGGGACCTCTTTATGAAATTTGCAATCCCTGCTTCCCTATGCTAAGGGCCTTTCTTTTACTTTTTAGTTGAGTCAGTAAACCTATTCCCTTCTATCTCAGCAAGTATTTTGAGTTGTTGTGTTTCATTCATTCATATGATGATTTATTCAATCATGTTTCTTATGTTCCTTGTTTTGCACATTGCTCTGATCTTGGTGATTAATACTTTGAAAGCTATCATTGAAAACCAGTTATTTGTGAACTCCAGCAAATTATCAACTATTCTTCGACCAAGAGCTAAGTTTGCCATTACCAATTATGATTCACTTTATGTATCTTTATTGTGTTTCCTTTACTTATTCCAAGTTAAGTTATATAATAGTGAGTTGTCTTCTATTATGATCAATGTATTGATGAATATGATGCTTCTTGTCCGTATGATACTTATGTTATTTCATATATTTTTGCATGGTTGATGACTTTTGGAGCATGGACCGCTGTAGTCAGGATTCTGATGGAAAAGGTGCTGTTTGGAGGCAAAATTCGTATAGATCAGAAAATCCGGGAAAATATATCGAAAATCCTATTTTTCCAGAAGAGGAAGGCTGCCAGAAGGAGGAGTGGAGATGGGCCATAGGGGGCCCACACCACCCCCTGGCGCGGGCCAGCCTAGGCCGCGCCACTAGGTGGTGTGGCTGCCCTGGCCCACCTCCAGCTCTCCCCTCTGGCGTATATTCTCCTCCCGAAACCCTAATACTCGGGGAGCGACCACAGAAAGATTCCGCCGCCTCTGTAGGGCGGAAAACACCGAGAGAGAAAGATCTCTCCGGCAGACAGATTTCTGCCGGAGGAATTCCTTCCCGGAGAGGGGAGATCGTCGCCATCAACACCACCATCAAGCTGGACTTCATCAGGATCATCATCATCATCACCACCACCCTCATCACCATCAGCACCATCATCACCATCTCCATATTGACGTAACAATTGGGTTGAATATTGCATAGTTCTTAGGGGAAACTTTCAAGGTGTTGATTACTCTTTGTAGTTGATGCTATTGAGTGAACCTGTTTATGTTCAAATTTCTATACATAATTATTCCATCTCTGATCATGATCCATATGATGTCTTGTGAGTAGTTCGTTTTGTTATTGAGGACATGGGAGAAGTTATGTTGTTAGTAGTGGAGTTGTGTTGAGAAAGATTCAATAGTTTGATATTTAAGTTGTGGTGTACTTCTTCTAGTGGTGTCATGTGAACGTTGACTACATGACACTTCAACTATATGGGCCTAGGGGAATGCATTGTGTATTTGGCTACTAATCGTAGGGGTTGTCGGAGTGACAGAAACCTGAACCCCCGCTAGGAAACCACTACACAAGGGACGTAAGGGTCTTAGAGTTTAAAGTTGTGGTTAGGTTTCTACCTTAATTACTTTCTTGTACTTACGGATGTTTGCAAGGGGTATAATCACAAGTATGTATTAGTCCTAGGAAGGTCAGTACATTAGCACAGGTTCACCCACACAACACTTAGCAAGCTAAAGAAGATTAATCAACTATATGAAGTGAAAGCACTTGACAGAATTCCCATGTGTCCTCAAGAACGTTTGGTCATGTTAAGTAATACAACCGGCTTGTCCTTTGCTACATAAAGGATTGGGCCACTTGCTGCATTTATTCCTATTGTATTTTATTTACTTGTACTTTATTTACTTGCATTATCAAAACCCCTAAAAATCCGTTTGCTAAGTATTTGCAGAGAATTCTTGATCCATACCACTAGCCATCACCTTCTTCTCCTCATTGGGTTTGACACTCTTACTTATCGAAAATACTGCGATACACCCCCTATACTTGTGGGTCATCACTGGTTTGTCCTAATCAATGGCATAATTATTCTTTACTGTATAGTTCATTCGTGTTTTGCATTCCTGCTCGACAAGTTCTGCTGTGATGCAGTTATAATTTCTATGTGGTTCATTCTTAGCTATGATACTAACTGCATTCCATTGTGTAGCTCACCGCAAATTTCGAGTCACCCAACATCTCTTGCATTCCAGGAGATACCACTGCTTCCATATATGTATGCTGAAATGACCTGGCTAGTTTACATTTGCTGAAATTCTAAGAAACACTTTGTTTGATTGCTCATTTCATTGTAGGCACACTTGTCTAATGCTTGTTTGTCCTGTTCTACAGGTTCACAAGCCCCGCCTTTATATCTCATATCTGGTTCTGGTTCGTCCTAAGCAACGATATAACTATCCTCTACTATATTGTTCATTCATGGTTTGCATTCCCGCTCGTATTATGAAGTTATAATTTCTATCTGGTTCATTCTTAGCTATGAGTAGTTTGTCTTGTTTGTTGTATTAACTTGTTATTACTTAGTTTCAGACTGCAATTATTGCTATTTCCACCATAGAGGGGGCTGCAAGATCATGTCTCAAGGTGGTTTACCAATGTAGCTATCACACTCAAAGGGAGATGCAGTTGATGGATTGAGAAAGCAAATTAAGGACAATGCTATCAACTTGATTGTCAACTAAAATGCTGAACTTTCTTTCCAGAGCATTGATATTATGTAATACTTTTAAGAAGTTTGCAGCTGATGTAATATCTAGATAGCTCGCATAGGCCATGTAGGCATTTAGTTGACACTGTCCACGCATGGCGGTAGGTGGTACCATAACTGTGCCAGCTAGGTCGATCAGGTAACAATATAGGGTTTTGTTATTTGCCCTTCTTGTATTGGGCCTACCATGAATAGCAAAATATGCTCGCTAATTATACTCCTTTTATGATATTTGCGTGGGCTTCAGAAAGGCTGAAACTATAGGTGTCCACGACCGTAACGGGCCGCCTTAGGTGACAACTAGTAACAGTAATAGGCCAAAATAGTAACAGGCCAGAACAGAAACAGGTCAGAAAAGCAGCAACCCATCACAGTACGGGCCAGAACAGTAATAGACCAGAAAAGTGGTAGGCTAGAACAGTAAAGGACCACAATAGTAACGAACCCGAATACTAGATGGCCAGAACAGTAATGAGCCGAACATATTGCCAGAAAGGAACAGTAACATGCCGAACATATTGCTAGGCCAGAACAGTACCAGATCAGGACATTTGTAGGCCGTTGGTGGGCCCGAAAAGTTGATGGACGGTAGATTAAAAGGCCAGAACTATATCGGACCTTCTCAAAGGTGGGTCATTCGTAGGCGGCCCAGGACGAGCTGTGAGAACAGTGACGAGATTGAAATGGATCGTATGGGCACCTAGAGGGGGGGTGAATAGGTGCTACTTCCAATTTTAATGCTTTTTCAATTTTAGGCTTAGCATAAAGGTAAATTCTCTAGATAAGCTATTAGGTGGAATTTCCCTATATGCAAACCTATCTACTAGCGAGTAAAGAGTGAGTGGAAGAGGAACGGGTAAACCATAGTGAAGCATGAGGAGACACAGGATTTGTTTGACCGCAGTTCCTTCCTTGTTAAGGGAAGTACGTCTGCGTTGGAGGGGTGGGCGGTACTAAGACCACCACGCCACAATAGGCCTCACCCTGTTCTCCGATGGATCCCGCCACCAAAGGCCTGATCCACCTTTCCACTATAGGGACCCTTCGAGGAGGGTACCGGTGCCTTTACACAACTAGCAGGGCACAACTCCACAATCAACTTGGAGGCTCCCGTAATGACAACAAGCTGTCACAAGAACAAGTTATCAATAACAAAGAACGAGATCTAGATATTGACAAGAATACTAGATCAGAGATTTCTCCAAAGGAATGGAGAGGAGTTGATGCGCTTGATTCGTGATGACGATGACAATTCTCTCCTCCTTCAATTCCCCCAAAGATCAATCCTTCATGTGGTTGAAGTGGGAGATCTAGAATGGGAGCTCTTGCAAAGTGTCTGAATAATTTCGAGTGAATCAAGAGTTCTGCTCGTTGGGGAAGAAGGGATATTTATACCCCCTTCCAAATCAAAGCCGTTGGAGCCTTTGGGAGCCGGATTGTCCGGCCCAAGTGAGGGCCGGATTATCCGGCCTTGGGAAAACTCCGTCCCAGACACGGAATATCCGGCACATAATCCGCCCCCTCTCTGAGTGTCACGCCGAGCTTGCCCTTGATCGTCTTCTAGGGGCCAGAGTATCTGGGCTAGGGAGGAAAAACCGCCCCAGTTAGGATTTTCCGAGAGAAAATCCGACCAGACTCCGAGCAACGCGCCTTGGCAGGCTTTGGTCAAATTTTGGGGGCCAGATTATCCGGCCCATGCGATAGCTGGAT
Source organism: Avena sativa (assembly GCA_916181665.1). Classification (NCBI taxonomy): domain Eukaryota; kingdom Viridiplantae; phylum Streptophyta; class Magnoliopsida; order Poales; family Poaceae; genus Avena; species Avena sativa. Next base: position 412,955,530 of record OV702292.1, on the reverse strand, counting down.
TATCCGGCCTGGGGAAGAAAAAACGCCCTAGTTCGGATTTTTCAGGTGATAATCCGCCCCCTCTCTGGGTCACGCGCCTTGGCAGCCTTTGATCAATGAGGTAGGCCGGATTATCCGGCCCTTGGTGGGGCGGATAATATGCCCCCCAAACCTCCTACACACTTAGCGCACATGAGAAAACTCCACAGTATTGTTATCTAACACACAAAACACAGGAAAACATGAAATGTTCTTTCAATCCCCCCCTTTTTGGTGTTAGATGACAATACTAGGATTTGCAGGAAAGGATCACAAGACTACCAGCAATAAACATGGAAGAGACTCCCCCTCAATGTGTGCATATTAGAATTTTGCATTTGAATACAAATGCACAAAAATATGTGAATCTATTCCATTGACATATGAACAACATAATCATACCACCGAGATAGGGAGAGAGGTATCCTTGAAATAGCCAAATTATCAACGTGATAACCAATATAAGCGCCTTCCTCGATAAAGATTCCCAGCATAATAGGATATGAATAGATGAATCCATAAGCATAATCCATGAGATAAATCCAGAATCCATAAGCATAATCCATGAGATAAATCCAGACAACCACCGTCACAGAGTCTCAAACAAACCACAAATCACAAATTTAAAGTTCAACACTAAATGGGCACAAGCGAGAAAACGACGAATAGGAAAAATGCAAGTGCTTATGCCCGACCCATGCAAATCCTCGAAGACCTAATAGAACTATTTCTCCCCCTTTGGCATCGAGACTCCAAAAAGGAAGAAGAGCGATGCTAGAGCCCCAAGGGATCACTCGTAGTCCTCATCCTCATCCTCATCCTTGTCCTCATCCTCGTCCTTATCTTCAAGCTCCTCTGTGTCATCATCCTCATCATCAGCAGTGGATATGGAGGGGAACAAGTGACGCTCCAGCTCTCCATAGTTCAGCCCAGAGGAAGAGTTCCACCGGGCATATGGTGTGGGAAGGGTAGGAGCCGGGGTATCACCAGAAGCACCAGGCACATGGTGAAGGATGAGCTGCTGAGAGTGAGCTAACTCATGGCGCTTCTTGTAAGCCTCATACTGGCCCTTGCATGTGTCCACGCCCATGCACAAGATGTTCCGTTGGAACCAGTTCAACTGCTGATCTCACGAGCAACAGGGGGCACTGGAGGCCTGCGAGCATCCCTCATGAGACCCTCAGGAGCAGAAGAGGGATGAGAGGTCTTCCAAACCTTGGTGTAGATCTTCTTTGCCTTATGCACAACATCAATGTTGAAATCTTCAGAAGGAAGCAGGTGCCTGATGAGCATCATAATGTAGGGAGCATAAGGAATGGACAGCCGATTGAACATTGCATCAATCAATTCATGGTAGATGAAGTCCATCACATCTAGCTTGTATTGCATGGACTCATCCTCGCACAAGATAACCTCATGAGAGAAAGCAAGGAGCTGAACAAGGTGACCACGGATGCTATCATTGTTGCCTCCACTTGGAGTGATGGAATCATGGAAGAGAGCGACCAAAGCAGCATAGATAGGAGCAAGACCAGCAAGAGTGCCCACAATGCCATTGTCCATTGTGCAAGGAGAGAGGGTTGCATCTTTGTTGGGCTTCAGCTGAGTGATGATGCGGTGGCCACTGGCCCTATCCTTGCTACGGAAATTGTATCCAAGAACCTCAGCAAACACACGGAAATCAGCAGTCATAGGCCTATCATGAGTCATCCACTTCATAGTGCGATGCTCATCACCACAAATAACCAAAGTGGAAAAGAACTGCTTCACCACCTCAGAGTCATATGAGCACTAGAGAGACATGAGATGGTGCAGCCCCATCCGCTCAGCCACATACATGGCATTCACAAGGTGGGGCTTCTCCAAAGCCTCAGCAAGAACCAGCGGGTGCATAGGCCTAATGTTCATCCTGGCATACACATCTTCAAAAATACCTTTCTGTTCAGCACGCCAAAAGCGAGCATCTCCCAGCTCAGAATCACGAGGCAACTCTGCAAACAAATCACGGTGACAGATAGAGGAATAAGTAACTGGATCCAAAGCCTTGTAGTTGACCTTGGGATCCTTGCCCTTCCTTTTGGACACCCCCTTTCTAGTCCACTTTGCTTGTTCAGCCATGCGCTTCTCTTCGTTCTTTCTTCTCCTCAACTCAACCTCGTCCACTAAGTTACCCTGTCCGTCGTCCCGAAAGTATTTACCACGAGGACGGCACTTGTAGGTCTTGGGAACACTAGAACCACCTGTGAGGAGAACAAGGGCGATAGCATGGGGATAAGCATACACACAAGTCCAGGAGAGAGCATGGAAAAAGTAGTCAAAAAGTTCATAAGTCAAATCTACTCAATGCACACAATATGGTGAAACTGAACCAGAGTTGAATCTGTCAGGCCGGATTATCCACCCTGGTAGAAATTTTCGACTTCACCTAGATTGAATGCAAAAAGTAGACCGGGCCTAGAAAATACAAGACTACAATTTCTATGCAAAAAAACATCCTTCTAGACAACGTTCCACCCAACAAATAACACATCTAGCCAAAGATGGGGAGAGAGGGAGTTACCCTCACTCATTGGAGGAAGAATGCGGAGGAGAAGGTACCCGGAGGCGCGGAGAAGAAGATCCGTGGAGGCCCGAAAAATCAGGTGGCCGGAGAGGCTCCGGGGAGGGTGGGGGACGACAGGCGGTGGCTGAGGAGGAGGAGAGGGTTGGGGGAGAAGTGTTGCTCGTTATGAGCCCTTCCCCCCGATCCCTGCCCTTTAAGATGAAATCCGCCAGGGCCGGATTATCTGGCCTACATTTGGGCCGGATTATCCGGCCTCAAATCTGAATTCCTGTTGTACACAGATTCAGGCCCGCACGTCCCCAAAGAACACCACCACAAGGTGTACAAGGGACTTGTGTGCAAGAATATATGGCTTAGGGGTGAAGAAAGGCTTAGGATCAAGAAAGACAAACTGAGATGGTACTATACACTCAAAATTGCAAGAACCAAATCAAATAAACGCCAAAATTGAGTGTGATTCCCATAACAACATGAGATGAGCAAAAACAACCAAAAAGATCCATAAAAATCCAATTCTCCCCAAGGGAGAGGGCGGTGGCCGAAACCACCTTGTTGGAGTGTATGGTGTGACATCGCAAAGATAAATCTTGGGTTCACGACCAATACTCATCAATAAGCTCACATATCACAAGATGATATTAAGAGAAATAATTTATCTTGCTTTTGGCATTATGGGGGGAGGGTTAGCCCAATTAATTAGGACCACACTCCCCCTATATCCATTTAGTGCCGATAACATTGCGGCAATCTTTGGGTTTCTCCATGAGTTTCTAGACCTTGTTGTGATCGAAATTATTCGATTCTTCATGCATAGCAACAACCCAGTCCGGATCTTCAAGAGCTTCAAAAACTTTCTTGGGTTCCACCATTGAGATGTGAGATTGATGCTCACCAAAACTTGCCGATTCCCTTCTTGTAGAAACCCTTCGTCGAAGGTCACCTATAACCTTGTCGAGGGTGTGACCCCTTAACTCAAGGTTCCAATCAGCACGAGCCTTGCGACGAAGTTCAATAAGCTTGTTGTCTCTTGGTGGAATAGTTTCATCACTTGAATCTTCATTGGAATCATTTGCTTGACCTTGATTAGAATCTGGGAAAACAGTAGTAGGCGGTGATGAAGTGTGCCCTTGAGGTGGGTCAGTAGCCGTAATAGGAGACTGCTGAAAAACAGGTGGAGAGGCCAGATAATCCGGCCTAGGAGAACTTGTAGCAGCTTCATCAGGCTGCCTGGGACTTGCTTGAACTGGCGAGGGGCCGGATAATCTGAGGCCAGCCAGAAAATCCGGCCTGGAGTTTGCAGCGATTTCTTTAGCACCAGGAGCAATTTGGTCGTCAAGAGTGGGGTGGCCGGATAATCCGGTGTCAACCGGATAATCCGGCCTGGAGTTTTCTGGAACATCTTAACCTTCAGCAGTTGATGGAGATGGTGTAGAAGTTACTCCCGTGGTTGGAACATGATGAGTATGTGTAGATGAGGGCTCTTCAAGGGTAGAGCATTGTCCTTCCCGGCCCGCCACAAGGGGTTCCTCAATGGGGCGGAAAAATCCCACGCCCATTCTTCTTATGGCATCTTGGGGTATTTCAACATCTGCATCACAAACATCAACTTGCCCCGCACGGGAGCCATCATTTTCTTCGAACACCACACTACAAGATTCTACAACAGTTCCGGAGAGCTTATTGTAGACTCTATAAGTGTGGGATTCGGCACCATAACCAACAAAAATACCTTCTAGAGCCTTAGATTCAAACTTAGATAAACGAACTCCCTTGATGAGAAAGAAACACTTACACCCGAATACCCAAAAGTATGAGATGTTTGGCTTGTTACCGGTAAGTATTTCATATGGAGTCTTGTCCAAGATTTTACGGAGGTATAAATGGTTGGATGAGTGGCAAGCGGTAGAGATTGCTCAGCCCAGAAATTATAAGGAGACTTGAATTCGGCTAGCATTGACCTTGCCATTGAAGGAAATATGCCCTGAGAGGCAATAATAAAGTTGTTATTATGTATTCCTTGTATGTGATAGATGTTTATTTTGCATGATATAATTGTATTGATAGGAAACATCAATACATGTGTCTTTAATAAACAAAAAGGGTTCCTAGTCATGCCTCTCTTATAGACTAGCTTGTTGATTAACAGGATGATCAAGGTTTCCTGATCATGGACATTGGATGTTGTTAATAACAAGGTCACACCATTGGTGGAATGATGTGATGAACATTCATATGAAGTATAGCATTACAATCAAGTCATTGTGTTTATATTGCTATAACAGCATACGAAGTAATCTTTATCCTTAGACCATGAGATCATGTTAATTGCTAACACCGGAAGAGTATTTTGATAACATCAAACGTCACACCGTAACAGGGTGACTATAAAGATGGGTTCAGTGCTACGAAGGTGTTATGTTGAGGCTCATGGATCAAGAGTGGAATTTGTCAATCCAGATGACGGATAGATATACTCTGGGCCCTCTCGGTGATATCACATTAGGATAGCTTGCAAGCAAGTGATGTGATCACTAGAATGTTATATCACGGGAACGAGAAAAGAGTGCATGTCGGTAACGAGATCAAACTAGGTATGGAGATACCGATGATCGAATCTCGGACATGTAATATATCGAGAGACAAAGGGATTTAGTTACAAGCATTAAAGGTTCTCACGATCACAGGAGTCATCGTTGAATGTGTAGGAGTCAGTACGGATCTCCAGGTCCCGCTGCTGATTATTGATCGGAGAAGGGTCTCGATCATGTATGAATTATTCGCGAACCGTAGGGTGGCACACTTAAGAGTTACTGGACACCATTTTGGAGCACATATGTTTCAGATGAAAGAATTGCAAAGCGCAGGAATTGTTTCAATAGAAACCGGAAATTGTTTCGGGTGAAATTGCAGAAGGTGGTTCTGCATGTGATATTGAAATATTGCAAGGGGCTATATGTGAATGTTTGTTAATTAAAGTAATTAACAAAATTCTGAATAAATTTAATAAAAGAGTTTTATTAAATGAGAGAGCATTAAATTTGGAGAAACTTAATGCATTTAAAGTGGAGACTTTAAAAGGGAATGTGAAGAGGCATTTTAATGTGGAGGAGTTACCACCACATGAATGGGGGAGGTGAGGGGTCACCCCCCCATGCGCCGGCCATGGAGAGAGGGGGCACCCCCCTCCTCCTATAAAAGGCCACCCATTCCCTCCTTCATCCACACACCTCCTTGTGAAGGATCTCTCTCCCCCTCTAGAATTATTCCCCCATGGTCTCGGATTAGCGAGATACATGTTCCCGGTGGCATTTCGTCTAGAAGGAGTTGTTGCTTCTGCTGGATCGCTGGAGCGAGTAGGTGGAGGTTATCCGGTGGCTTGAACGTGTGTGCGAGTGCGGATGCGCTGCTGAGTTGCGGCGCTCGGACTTCCTCACGATCTTGAGATCGGCAAGTGTACGACTACATCAACCACGAGTTCCTACTCGTTAACAAAGCTAGTTGTCTTCGAGGGTAAGTTCTCTATGGATGTATGTCCACCCGTTTGCTTTGTACCTAGTAGATAGATCTTGGCGTGTAGTTCACACCGTAGGAAATTTTTTGTTTTCTATGTTGCGGACCCAACAGTGGTATCAGAGCCTGATCTATGCGTAGGTGCTTTGCACGGGTAGTACACATATGTTTATATGTGGGCGATGATGATCATGTTATTGCATCTTCTATGTACTTTTTATATTGGTGGCATAGTGGGATGAAGCGGCCCAGACCAACCTTACATGTCATCGTACATGAGATCGGTTCCACGACTGACATGCAACTTGTTTTGCATAAGTGGCCGGCGGGTGTCTGTCTCTCCTACTATAGTCAATATCTGATTTACAATGAGTTGCTAATAACTTGGTTATCCTCGTTGTGGTTCATGTTCGTAGGTTAGACAGGTTCTATCTCCGAAAGCCCTAAGCCACATAAAACTTGCAATTGATAAATTAGAGGCGTCTAGTTTAGATCATTGCTGGGCTAGTGTTTTGATATGGTATTGTTGTAAGTAGATGTATGATAGATACTCTTACAACTCACTTAACGTGTAAGTTCCATAGACCTTGGCCTTACACACAAAGTAATGATAGAGATCATACCACGATGCAAATGATAGAGATCAAATGCATGGACCATATCACCTCACTTCACACATTAGATGTTAGCATCTTATACTGCTAGTTTGGCGCGTTTGGTAGCATTATAAGATGATCCGTCATTTAGATATCAAGATAAAATGTGTTCTTCCTTAAGTATGCACCGTTTTGTGGATCATGTTTTGAGGCATCACGTGATGATCGGGTGTTTTCAACTCTACGCTTTCATACAACGGGTGTAAGACAGTTTTACACACGCAAATACTAAGGTTCTTACTTGACGGGCCTAGCATGTACAGACATGGCCTCGGAACACGGACCGAAAGGTTAAGCATGAGTCATATAGTTGATATGATGCCCATATAGATGCTCGCCTTTGAAGCTACACCGACTCACGTGATGATCGGACTTGGTGTAGTGGATTTGGTTCATGTAATCACCAAAAGGACACGAGGGATGTCGTTTTTGAGTGGGAGTTCATTAGTAATTTGGATTAGTCGAACTCAATCTATCATAAACTTAGTCTAAATATACTTTACAAATTCTTTTGTAGATAGCACCACCTGCTTTTAATTTCAATGTGTTCATGGAGAAAGAGAAACTTGCTGTGAATGGTAGCAACTTCACCAACTGGGCTATGAATTTGAGGATTCTCCTCACTGTTGCACAAAAGCAATATGTGCTAGATGCGCCGCTAGGCCCCCCACCAGCTCCTGATGCCCCTGACGAGGAAAAGAACGTCTATATAACTCGTCAGGAGGACCACAACTTAGTTCATTGCGGCATACTGTATGGGCTAGAGCCAGAACTTCGAAAGCGTTTCGAAAATGGCAATGCCTTTGATACCATGGGAGAATTGAAAATGATTTTCGATACCCATGCTGCCGTAGAGAGTTATAATGCTACAGAAAAGTTCTTTAGCTGCATGATGGAGGAAAATAGCTCCGTTAGTGAGCACGTACTCAAAATGTCTGGGTACGCCGATAAGCTTGTGTCCTTGGGAATAACGATTCCCATTGACTTAGGCATACATCGTGTTCTCCAATCTCTGCCACCTAGCTACAAGAGCTTCGTGATGAACTATAATATGCAGGGCATGAAGAAGTCTCTTCCCGAGCTTCTGTCAATGCTTCAGACTGCAGAAGTGGAGATTAGGAAAGAACATCAAGTGTTGATGATCAATAGGACCACCGGTTTCAAGAAGGACAAGAAAGGCAAGCACAAGGGAAAGAAGGGTGGCAAGTCTGTTGCCACGCCTGAAAAGAAACCCTGAGCTGGCCCTAAGTCTGACACCGAGTGCTACTATTGTAAAGGGACTGGCCATTGGAAGCGCAACTGCCCCAAGTATTTGGCGGACAAGAAGTCCGGCAAGGCAAACAAAGGTATATGTGATATACATGTTATTGATGTGTACTTGACTAGTACTCGCAGTAGCACCTGGGTATTTGATACGGGATCGGTTGCTAATATATGTAACTCGGTTCAGGGGCTGCGGAACAAGCGACAACTAGCAAGGGATGAGGTCACGATGCGGGTCGGCAATGGATCATGAGTTGATGTGATCGCCGTCGGAACGCTGCCTCTCCATATGCCATCGGGATTAGTTATAAACCTAAATAATTGTTATTTGGTGCCTGCACTGAGCATGAACATTGTATCTGGATCGTGTTTGATGCAAAGTGGTTATTCATTTAAGTCTGAAAACAATGGTTGTTCTATTTATATGAATAATATCTTTTATGGTCATGCACCTATGGTGAATGGTTTGTTTCAGTTGGATCTCGATAGTAGTATTACGCATATTCATAATGTTGATGCTAAAAGGATTAAACTTGATAATGATATATCTACATATATGTGGCACTGCCGTCTAGGTCATATTAGCGTTAAACGCATGAAGAAACTCCATTCTGATGGACTTTTGGAATCACTTGATTTTGAATCATTTGATACATGTGAGCCATGCCTTATGGGCAAGATGACTAGAACGCCGTTTTCCGGTTCAATCGAACGGGCGACAGATCTATTGGAAATCATACATACTGATGTGTGTGGACCAATGAGTGTGTCGGCACGAGGTGGATATCGTTATTTTGTTACTTTCACGGATGATTTGAGTAGATACGGGTATATCTATTTGATGAAACACAAGTCTAAAACTTTTGAAAAGTTCAAAGAATTTCAGAATGAAGTGGAAATCATCGTAACAGAAAGATCAAATTTCTGCGGTCCGACCGTGGAGGAGAGTATCTTAGTTACGAGTTTAGCACACATATGAAAGACTGTGGAATAGTTTCACAACTCACGCCTGCCGGAACACCACAACGTAATGGTGTGTCAGAACGTCGTAATCGTACTTTATTGGATATGGTTCGATCTATGATGTCTCTGACTGACTTGCCACTGTCATTTTGGGGTTATGCACTGGAAACAGCTGCATTCACTTTAAATCGGGCACCATCTAAATCCGTTGAAACGACACCGTATGAATTATGGTTTGGAAACAAACCTAAGCTGTCATTTCTTAAGGTTTGGGGATGCAATGTTTATGTGAAGAAACTTCAACCGGATAAACTCGAACCCAAAGCGGAAAAATGCGTCTTCATAGGATACCCTAAGGAAACGATTGGGTATACCTTCTATCACAGATCCGAGGGCAAGGTTTTTGTTGCCAAGAATGGATCCTTTCTTGAGAATCAGTTTCTCGCGAAAGGTGTGAGTAGTCGGAAGGTAGAACTCGAAGAGGTTATTGAACCTTCTCTTCATGAAATAGCGAGTAGCGCAGCTCCAGAAGTTGTTTCGGAGTTGACTTCACCTAATGAAGAGAGAGTTAATGATATTGATCATGAAACTCCGAAAGAGGACACTACCGAACCTCACAGGTCAAGCAGGACACGTGCAGCTCCTGAACTGTACGGCAATCCTATTGTGAATTTCATGGTTGATGAAATGGATGACCCTGCGACGTATGAAGAAGCGATGATGAGCCCGGATTCCAACAAATGGCTAGAAGCCATGAAATCCGAGATGGAATCCATGTACGAAAACCAGGTTTGGAACTTGGTGGACTTACCTCACGACCGAAAGGCCGTTGAGAATAAATGAATTTTCAAAAGGAAAACTGATGCTGATGGTAATGTGACCATCTATAAGGCTCGACTTGTCACAAAGGGGTTTCGACAAATTCAAGGAGTTGACTACGATGAGACATTCTCTCCCCTAGCGATGCTTAAGTCGGTTAGGATTATGTTAGCAATTGCTGCATATTTCGATTATGAAATATGGCAGATGGATGTCAAAACTGCGTTCCTCAATGGTAAGATTGAAGAAGAGTTGTATATGATACAACCTAAGGGTTTTGTCGATCCTAAGGATGCTAATAAGGTGTGCAAACTTCAGCGATCCATCTATGGACTAAAGCAAGCATCACGAAGTTGGAATCTCCGCTTTGATGAGGTGATCAAAGAGTTTGGATTTGTCCAAACTTATGGAGAGGCTTGTATTTACAAGAAAGTGAGTGGGAGCAATGTGGCATTTCTGATATTGTATGTGGATGACATATTATTGATTGGAAATGATTTAGATCTTTTAAACAGTGTTAAAAGTTATCTAAACAGCAAATTTTCGATGAAGGACCTTGGTGAAGCTTCATATATATTAGGCATTAAAATTTATAGAGATAGATCAAGACGCCTAATTGGGCTATCGCAGTTTACATACCTTGATAAGATATTAAAGAAGTTTAATATGGACGGAACTAAGAAGGGGTTCTTACCTATGTTGCAAGGCAAGACATTGAGTAAGACTCAAAGTCCGGCTACGGCGGAAGAAAGAGAGATAATGGATAAGGTCCCCTATGCCTCAGCCATAGGCTCTATAATGTATGACATGCTATGTACAAGACCGGATGTGGCACATGCTATTAGTTTGACTAGTAGGTACCAATCTGATCCAGGTTCGGAACACTGGATAGAAGTCAAGAATATCCTTAAGTACTTGAGAAGAACTAAGGATATGTTTCTTATATACGGAGGTGAAGAAGAGCTAGTCGCTAAGTGTTATGTTGATGCTAGCTTTGACACTGATCCGGATGACTCTAAGTCTCAATCCGGATACGTATTTCTCTTGAACGGAGCAGCAGTTAGTTGGAGGAGCTCCAAACAACCTGTGGTGGCTAGATCAACAACGGAGGCGGAATATATTGCTGCTTCAGAAGCAGCACAGGAAGCGGTTTGGATGAAGGAGTTCATAACAGAACTGGGTGTGGTTCCCAGTGTGTTGGACCCGATGGTGATCTATTGTGACAACAATGGAGCCATAGCCAACGCAAAGGAACCAAGGTCTCACAAGAATTCCAAGCATATTAAGCGCCGGTTTCACTCCATCCGCGAGCATGTCAAGGATGGAGACATAAAGATTTGTGAAGTGCACACGGACCTGAATGTAGCAGATCCGTTGACTAAAGTACTCCCTAGGGAAAAACATGATCTATACCAGAACTCCATGGGTGTTAGATTTATCACTATGTGAACTAGATTATTGTCTCTAGTGCAAGTGGGAGACTGAAGGAAATATGCCCTGAGAGGCAATAATAAAGTTGTTATTATGTATTCCTTGTATATGATAGATGTTTATTTTGCATGGTATAATTGTATTGATAGGAAACATCAATTCATGTGTGTTTAATAAACAAAAAGGGTTCCTAGTCATGCCTCTCTTATAGACTAGCTTGTTGATTAACAAGATGGTCAAGGTTTCCTGATCATGGACATTGGATGTTGTTAATAACAAGGTCACACCATTGGTGGAATGATGTGATGAACATTCATCCGAAGTATAGCATTACGATCAAGTCATTGTGTTTATATTGCTATAACATCATACGAAGTAATCTTTATCCTTAGACCATGAGATCATGTTAATTGCTAACATCGAAAGAGTATCTTGATAACATCAAACGTCACACTGTAACAGGGTGACTATAAAGATTGGTTCAGTGCTACGAAGGTATTATGTTGAGGCTCATGGATCAAGAGTGGAATTTGTCAATCTAGATGACTGATAGATATACTCTGGGCCCTCTCGGTGATATCACATTAGGATAGCTTGCAAGCAAGTGATGTGATCACTAGAATGTTATATCACGGGAACGAGAAAAGAGTGCATGTCAGTAACGATATCAAACTAGGTATGGAGATACCGATGATCGAATCTTGGACATGTAATATATCGAGAGACAAAGGGATTTAGTTACAAGCTTTAAAGGTTCTCACGATCACAGGAGTCTTCGTTGAATGTGTAGGAGTCAGTACGGATCTCCAGGTCCCGCTGCTGATTATTGATCGGAGAAGGGTCTCGATCATGTCTGCATTATTCGCGAACCGTAGGGTGGCACACTTAAGATTTACCGGACACCATTTTGGAGCACATATGTTTCAGACGAAAGAATTGCAAAGCGCAGGAATTGTTTCAATAGAAACCGGAAATTGTTTCGGGTGAAATTGCAGAAGGTGGTTCTGCATGTGATATTGAAATATTGCAAGGGGCTATATGTGAATGTTTGTTAATTAAAGTAATTAACAAAATTCTGAATAAATTTAATAAAAGAGTTTTATTAAATGAGAGAGCATTAAATTTGGAGAAACTTAATGCATTTAAAGTGGAGACTTTAAAAGGGAATGTGAAGAGGCATTTTAATGTGGAGGAGTTACCACCACATGAATGGGGGAGGTGAGGGGTCACCCCCCCATGCGCCGGCCATGGAGAGAGGGGGCACCCCCCTCCTCCTATAAAAGGCCACCCATTCCCTCCTTCATCCACACACCTCCTTGTGAAGGATCTCTCTCCCCCTCTAGAATTATTCCCCCATGGTCTCGGATTAGCGAGATACATGTTCCCGGTGGAATTTTGTCTGGAAGGAGTTGCTGCTTCCGCTGGATCGCTGGAGCGAGGAGGTGGAGGTTGTCCGGTGGCTTGAACGTGTGTGCGAGTGCGGATACGCTGCTGAGTTGCGGCGCTCGGACTTCCTCACGATCTTGAGATCGGCAAGTGTACGACTACATCAACCACGAGTTCCTACTCGTTAACAAAGCTCGTTGTCTTCGAGGGTAAGTTCTCTATGGATGTATGTCCACCCGTTTGCTTTGTACCTAGTAGATAGATCTTGGCGTGTAGTTCACACCGTAGGAAATTTTTTGTTTTCTATGCTGCGGACCCAACAGCCATATCCATTAGAGTCCGATTTTTCCTCTTGGCTACACCATTTTGTTGAGGGGTGTATGCAGCGGAATATTGATGTCTTATCCCCTCTTCACTTAGGAACTCATTTAAGGTGTAGTTCTTGAACTCAGAGCCGTTATCACTTCTTATAGCCAGAATAGGGACGCTGTGTTAACGTTGAACCTCGTTGGTGAAGTCGATGACCGTTTGTTGAGTTTCACTCTTCAACTTGAAGAAATAAACCGAAGTGTATCTTGAGTAATCATCAACGATCACAAGATAGTACTTCTTCCCACCGAGGCTTGCATGAGATGGAGGTCCGAAGAGGTCCACGTGTAGGATCTCTAAGATCCTTTTTGACGAGATAATAGTCTTCCTACGATGAAGAGAGTCATGCATTTTCCCTTCAACACAAGCCATGAAAACACGATCTTTAGCAAAGGAGACATTTTCTTTTAGTCCAAGGATGTGGCCACCCTTGTGGAGACTTTGCAAAGTTCTCATATTGACGTTGGCTAGTTGGCGATGCCATAGCCAACCCACGTTAGCCTTTCTGAAAAGACACATCGGGCCTGTAGTGGTTTTCCCCAAAAAGTCCACCACGTATAGGTCATTTTCGACATATCCCACGAAAGCGACTTTTAGAGACTTGCTCCACAAGAGTACCACCAAATCAGCATCAATATAAACTGCAAAGCCCATCTTACCAAGGGCGGGAACTGAAAGTAAATTGTACTCGAGGGTCTCAACAAGCATGACGTCCACGAGAGAGATATCGTGAGCTACCACAACTTTGCCGAGACCCAATACCTCAGATTTTGACTTGTCACCATAGGAGACGGTTATATGATCATGATTTGGCCGCATCTCCTTAATGATCTCCTTGCTTCCGGTCATATGACTCGTGCATCCGCTATCGAGTACCCATTTAGACCCACCGGAAGCATAGCCCTTGGACCCTCTTGCCATAAGGCAAGTGGCGTTGTTATTGATGACGTTCTCGTTTGGCGAGTCGAAGAGAGATGATGGAGTCGATGTGGTGGCTATATCAGCCACCTCGCGAGAACTATCTTCATCCTCTTCATCTTCACTTGTAGAGGAGTATTTTTCTTGTGCCACTAAGACGATCTTGGGTTGCTTCTTGTAGGGGCGATTCTTTTTAATAAATGGCTTCTTCTTAGGTGCCTTGGATTTTTCTTTAAGAATGAGCCTGCCACCATTGTCTTCTCTATTTTGATAAGGACACTCAGCTACAAAGTGCAGCCTATCTCCATAGTTGTAGCATGTTCTCAGTTTTGGGCCGCTTTCTCTTCTTCCACTCGACCCATTCTTGCGCTCGAGTTCCGACTTGGCCTTGGCAGGATCCTTCCAAAAGTTCCTTGCGTAAAACGCCATGTACTCACCATGAGCATGTTTGACTTCATCGGGGAAGTCCATGGAGGCCCCCTCAAAAACTCTTTCATCCTCATATTGCTCAACAACATTGACCTTTAGAGCAACATTGACTCCCTTTTGCATTCCAATGGCACGAGCCCGAGCATCTTCAGCGTTCTTCGCGACAACTTTGAATGATGCCATTTCTTGCATGACTTCATTGGATGTCATTTGATGGTAGTTGTGTATACCTTGCAAGCTCTTCAAATCAGTTGGCTCGAAAGGCATTAAGGCACTCACATACTTTCTTTTTATCCATGCATCATCAATGTGGGTGGCTCTAGGCTTTCTAAATGTTGGTGCAATGCCCTTGAGTCTTCTATACATGTCTTCATGGTTTTCACAATCCAACATGTAGAACCCTTCGGCTTCATTACTCAGGGCATCATATCTATTCCTTCTCATGCTTTCATTCCCAATAAAGAGATCGGTGAGGGCATCCGAAGCTTCTTTAGCCGTGTTGAGATGTTCAATGTGGGGCATGTCCTTGGGACCCACACCGAGTTGTATCATGTGGAGAGCCGTAGCATTCAATTTGCTGTCCACAACTTCTCTTCTTGTCAGGTTGGAATGATCTCCAATATGAAGACCCTCTTTAATAATCCTCCAAAGTTCAATTGAGGAGCTGCAAACATGAGATTTCATTAAGAATTGCCATTGATTAAAAGAGGATGCAGTAAGCTTGGGTGGATCACCCCTATTGTTTATATGAGGATGAGGGATAGGTGGATCAGGGGAATATACATGACGAACCTCACTATATTCCTCCTTACCACTTCCCTTCTTGGAGGTGGAACCATTATGTTTTTCACCTACCACTTCATCATCCTTGGATCCGGTGTTAGCCTTATCCTTGGATGATGGTGTGGCAGCCTTAGAGGAGGATGGAGATGGGGCTATGGATGATGTGAGACGAGCAATCATTTGATTCATCTCCTCCATCTTGGCCTCAAAGGATTTCAACAAGGTTGTTTCCAACATCTTGAGGTCAGCCATTATGACCTGATCCACAGCCTCATCCCCATCTCCCTTGGTACCCATACTTCTCTTAGGCGGTTAAGCCCGAATAAAGAGCCGGGGCTCTGATACCAATTGAAATGGATCGTATGGGCACCTAGAGGGGGGATGAATAGGTGCTACTACAAATTTTAATGCTTTTTCAATTTTAGGCTTAGCATAAAGGTAAATTCTCTAGATAATCTATTAGGTGGAATTTCCCTATATGCAAACCTATCTACTAGCGAGTGGAAGAGGAACGGGTAAACCGTAGTGAAGCACGCGGAGACACATGATTTGTTTGACCGAAGTTCCTTCCTTGTTAAGGGAAGTATGTCTGTGTTGGAGGGTTTGGCGGTACTAAGACCACCACGCCACAATCGGCCTCACCCTGTTCTCCGATGGATCCCGCCACCAAAGGCCTGATCCACCTTTCCACTATAGGGACCCTTCGAGGCGGGTACCGGTGCCTTTACACAACTAGCGGGGCACAACTCCACAATCAACTTGGAGGCTCCCGTAATGACAACAAGCTGCCACAAGAACAAGTTATCAATAACAAAGAACGAGATCTAGATATTGACAAGAATACTAGATCAGGGATTTCTCCAAATGAATGGAGAGGAGTTGATGCGCTTGATTCGTGATGACGATGACGATTCTCTCCTCCTTCAATTCCCCCAAAGATCGAAGCCTTCAGGTGGTTGAAGTGCGAGATCTAGAATGGGAGCTCTTGCAAAGTGTTTTAATAATTTCGAGTGAATCAAGAGTTCTGCTCGTTGGGGAAGAAGGGATATTTATACCCCCTTCCAAATCAAAGACGTTGGAGCCTTTGGGGCCCGGATTATCCGGCCCAAGTGAGGGCCAGATTATCCGGCCTGGGGAAAACTCCGCCCCAGACTCGGAATATATGGTAGATAATCCGCCCCCTCTCTGAGTGTCACGCCGAGCTTGCCCTTGATCGTCTTCTGGGGGCCAGATTATCTAGCCCCATGTTAAGGTCGGAGTATCCAGCCTGGGGAGGAAAAACCGCCCAGTTCGGATTTTCCGGGAGAAAATCCGACCGGACTCCGAGCGACGCGCCTTGGCAGGCTTTGGTCAAATTCTGGGGGCCGGATTATCCGGCCCATGCGATAGCCGGATTATCCGGCCTGGGGAAGAAAACCCACCCCAGTTCGGATTTTTCGAGCGATAATCCGCCCCCTCTCTCGGTGACGCGCCTTGGCAGCCTTTGATCAATGAGGTAGGCCGGATTATCCGGCCCTTGGTGGGGCGGATAATCTGCCCCCCCAAACGTCCTGCACACTTAGCGCACATGAGAAAACTCCACAGTATTGTTATCTAACACACAAAACACAGGAAAAAATGAAATGTTCTTTCAGAGATGACCATAGGCCTTAATAGTATCGGGCTGACTTGACGCAGGCTATTAACGGGCCGCACAGTATTCAAACAATGTGGGCTTCTGTAGGCCGAAACAGTAACATGCCTAACATTCGCGGGCCGCTGCTGGCTGCATCTTTTGGGCCCATTTCAAACAGTGTCTAGCGAAACAGTGACGGGCCGTAATCTTATTGGGCTCTTCAAATGGGCTGACCCACGTAATATTTAGCAGGCCTTGGCTGGGCTTGGCTTCTACCACGGTTTCTATGGCTGTTAACAACGGTAAGTGAGTGTTAAAAGTGTTTGCCACATGGCATTTTGCATGACGTCAGCAGTCAACGCAGCTGGCGAACAAATATATGACAGAATAAGTTTTTGTGGCTAAAGGGTGCGATCAGCCACAGTCAAAAAAAACCATGGTAGATTCTCTTGTGACAGGGCTTTAACCATGAAGGGCATCCATCATAGAAGACTTTTTAGCCACGAAAAACAGGCCTTCAACCATGAAAATCGTCCGTTATAAAAGCCAACTTTTCTTGTAGTGTTTCCTTGCTTAATTTTAGTTTCCTTTGTGCTAAATGTATAGACCTCAATGTAATTTTCCTTTTTTAGGTCCTTGATTTAAAATGTACTCCCATTGCCCGGTTAAAATTTTAACCGAAAAGTAAGTGGTAAAACTTAAACGAATTTAACCTTAGTTGTCAATGAGTATATATGAACCATTCTTGGATTTCAAGCTAAAGGACCAAGGTCAAGGCCATATCTACATCATACTTTATGCCGATGATCCCATATCCAGGAACTTGCATACTAAAACATTTGGCCATATTTAGAGAACAATCAAAGAGGAAGTAGTATGAAGAGTATGGCTCGATCAACTGATCTCTCGAGAAGGAGTTATACCCGACTATTTTCCTTGCTTAACTTTAGGGTGTTTTGTGCTAAATGTATGGACCTCCATGTAATTTTCCATTTTTGGGTCCTTGATGTCAAATGTACTCCAACCGCCCGTGTAAAATTTTAACTTAAAATTAAATTGTAAAATGTAAACAAATTTAAGCTTAGTTTTTAATGACTATGAACCATTCTTGAATTTCAGGCCGAACGACCAAGGTCAATGCCATATCCACATCATACATTATGTCAATGATCCCATATCCAAGAATTTGCATGCCGACAAATTTTTGGCCATATTTTAAAAACAATCGAAGAGGAAGTAGTACAAAGAGTATGGATCAATCAGCCGATCTCTCGAGAAGGAGCCATACCCGACTGTTTTACTTACTTAATTTTAGGGGGGTTTGTGCTAAATGTATGGACCTCGATGTAATTTTCCCTTTTTAGGTCCTTAATGTAAAATGTACTCCCACCGCCCATCTAAAATAAATCTAACATAAAAGTAAGTGGTGAAATTAAAATGAATTTAAGCTTAGTTGCCAAAGAGTATGAACATTCTTCAATTTCAAGCTGAAGGACCAAGTGTCGTCGGATAGAGGACAAGTACGCCATGAGGGGGTCCTCGAGGCGTGCGGAAGAGAGGGGTGTGAGACGTATGGTGTTCCGGGACGGTGAGCACACAAGTTTACCCAGGTTCGAATCCACCGGCTTTGGACGGACCCTACTCCTACTAGCAATCCAGTAATACGGCAGAGCCAGAATATGGGTTACAAGGGTTTCGCCTGTGCGAGTTGAGATTGTAGACTATTGAGGTGTTGCCCTAAAGTCTCTCCTTAGGATGGCTTATATAGATATCCGGCCTAGGGTTTACAGGAGAGATCTATCTGGCTACGACTAAGAGTCGGTTACAGAGTACATCTTGAAATACAAGTAACAGTATGGGCCTAAGTCAGTAAGTCTTTGGGACCTTTAGCCGGATTGGACTCTGTCTTTCTCCCTGACTGGGCCGCCTGTGAAGCAAAGCTCTAACCGAAGTGGGCCACCCTGGTCAGTGAGGAACTGTGAGGATACCCGGAAAGTATATCCCCAACACCAGCCGCTGGAAGTCTCCACGATCCAAAGTCGGATTTACCATCGCCTAGCTTGATCTCCGGCTTCCAGAATCTTGAAGGGTTCCTGAAACTTCACAACAAAAAATACGATCCGGGTCTTAAAAATAATCGGACCTATCAACAGGTTACTTGGATTTTCCAGATTGATTTCAAACTTAAGCCGGAATTTGGTCTCTAACGCCACCTGACATAAGTCATGGTCAGGTCACGTCATCTGACAGACATCCTGTCAGCACGACCATTGGTGGGTCCGCAGTTTGTGGAACCGAGGCACCGTTTCAATGTGTGCGCGGAGATCGAGGCAACATAATCATCGCGTGGGTCTTTCCCAGTTCCTTCCACGACGCGTGGCGGTTACACTGTAGCATTTGCATGAATCTTGGCGCGGTTAGGTGGATATAAGGGGTGAGGATTCTTCTCCTCTTCTCTTCACCTGTCCTTTGCCTTTTCCTCTCCTCCCAATCTCCTTGCATGCATAGAGCTCCTCTGCTTTCCCCAAAAAACTCCCAGCGCCTCCCATCCTAGGTCAACCACTCGCCGGAGAAATGGCTTCTTCTTCCTCTTCCGTCTTGGCGGCTGCGGCAGCGACGGCGGCGACGGAGGCGGCGGTGGAGAAGGAAAGCTTCCGCGGGGTCTGGATTCCCTGCATACTCGACGATGAGAAGCTCCAGAACGTGGAGACAGAAGGGCTCCTCCGCACCGGCGACTGGCAGAGCGGCTTCGAGGAAACCGTCCCCAACCCACGCGGCGGCGAGCGGGTCCACTTCGGCACCCACCTCGACAGAGGTTTGTCATTCCCTCCCTCGGAGTTCTTCTTCGAGGTGATTGATCATTTCGGTGTCCAACTCCACCATCTTCCTCCCAGTTCTCTTCTAGATATGAGCGCTTACGCTTCTTTGTGCGAGGGCTTTCTTGGCATTAGGCCGAGTTTGACCTTTTCATGTCCGGAGAAACTCTATCACTGGCGATGTTCCTTACATCACCGTACTATTAGTTTTTCACTTAGACGCGAGCGTGCATATCCCAAAATCTTAGCTAGTGACTCGGTCAAACAATGGCCAGCCACATTCTTTTATCATAAGGATATTCCGGCTCCCAGCAAAGCCACTGCTTTGCTGGCTTTCATCGACGGAGCTGCCACGGCCCAACCGTCTTGGGACGAGGCTCCCTCGGCTCTCACAGACGATCTGATCCTCGCTAAGAGGCGGATCGAATACTTGATCAAACACAAAGGACTGAAGGGATCCGACTTGGTCCAATGATAGGTCTCATGCCGGATCCAGCCCCTTTAGTACCACGGAACTCTACGGATGCACTCCATCACGTTGTCCAAGAAAGACTCCCTCCGCATCAACCCCAAATCCTACACCACACAGGGTTATATAAGCCAGATCAAGTGGCTGATCAGGGAGCGGATCGAGAGGAGGATCCCGGAGGTTTCTCTGTATATGCATACGGCAGAAAACCCTGTAGTGCCAGTAAGCTTCTTTCAGTACACCTTTTTATGTGTTTCAATCTTTGAGTTACATTGCAATACTGATATGTTTTCTTCTTTTCAGCTTGCTGACATCCCCGAGTTGGAATTCGCTCCGCTCGAAGGATATCCTCCAGAGTTTTCTCTGGAGACAGAAGTGGTACCATTGCAGGATGCTGCGCTCGAGAAGCGCAAAGCTCCGACAGTGGCTGTTGGCACAAAGGAGGTGCCCGTCGTGAAGAGGTAACTTTCAATCACAACTACCGCCTTTGTACTTTATTCAGATTCTCTTCTGAAATGAAATGTTTCCGACTTTATCACATTCTCAGAGCTAAACAACTCATCGAGGGCAAAGGGAAGGGAACTTCTTCGAAGTCCCTACGACAGATGAAGCTTACCATAGCTTCTCCTGCCGTGGCTCCTCCGACTCCTGCCCCTCAACCTTCCGCAACGCCGGTGATCTCTCCGGATGCTGCAGAAGATCCGGCTCCTTCATCGGAGCCAGTGATCCTTGAATCACAAACTGACGTCACCATGGGTGAGTCGGATTTAGATAAGGGTGAACCCTCTTTGGGTAATGATCCCTTGGCAGAAACCTTTGCCGAAAACCTTATCAGCAATCCGGGACTTGCCAAGTTTGGCCTGTCCCGGAAATCTGCTGAAGAGATCTAGCGGGTTGGCCAGGCAATGCCTGGAGAAAAGAAACTTATCTGCGAAAGAAGAAGCACAAGAGGCAGAGGACATCAAGTACTCTGACCTTCTTGAACAAGTGCGTCTTCACGACGAGAGGATACGGACCGGTGAGCTTCCAACAGCTCCAGTGGTCCCTCTGAGTCTCGCGAGAAGGTTGCATTTGAAGTGAACGCGAGTTTGGACAAACTTACTCGCGAATAATATGTAAGTCGGAATTCTAACTCCTGTTTTTCCTTTATTTCATATCATATCCTATAGCCCGCAAGCATGAAGTAGGATAAATAATCTAGGTTTATGCTTCCTTAGGATGACAAAGAACGAACTAGTGTAGCCCCCAAGGCTCGTGATGATATTAGCAAAAATATTAGCCCGAGTCTTTAGTAGCTTTCTGACTTTGGGTATTCTGACTTACAGAAAGTATGTTCCTATAACCAGGATTTATTGAAGAATGTATGTGATAAGAGGAGAGAGATCAAGGCTCTCCGACATAAAAATGCTGAACTTAAGGTCTCCAAGGATGAGGCTGAAGGTAAACATTTCGAGACTCAAACCTTGTCTTTCATGTTTTCATAGTCGAACTTTTCTGAACTTCTGTTCTTTTTGACTTACAGCGCTGGTAAAACAATCCTACGCCGTGATTGAAGAGGCCAAGAACCTCAAAACTCTGGTGGTGGAGAACAAGGAGCTTCGCCAAGAGCTGGATCAGCTCAAGGCGGATCATGAAAAAAGCATCGCTCAAATCCTTGAATCCTCCTCCATGGCTACTGATGAGCGTGATCGCAAGATCGCTGCTCAAGATCAAAAAATCTCGAACCTCAATAATGAGCTTAGCATAGAGAGGGACCTTTCCGAGGTGCTCCGGGCTGAAATCCAGAGTCTTCGGGAAGAGAAGACCAAAATTGATGACGTCATTTTCGATATGTTCCATCTGTCTGACTTTTTGGCTTTCTTCGACTTCTATCAATGTCGGATTTTTCTTAACTTGTTTTGTGTATAGGTCCTCTGAACTTGACGGACTCTTCCTCCTCCGAGCCCCGCACCCACCGGCTTACCCAAGTCAGCGACCTGCTTCATGACTTCCGCCAATCCATTGAGGACATCGGCGAAGCTCTCAAGATTCCGGACATGCACAGCATGTCGGATTTTTAGGTGTGGGACAAGGCAAAGGAGATGCCGCAACTTGTTCAGGATTGGAACATGTCCTACGCGCGGACTGCGACGCAGAACGCTCTTACCATGGTCATGAGCCACCATGGAAACATGGAAATATGGCAAGTGACCAGAGGGTACTGCAAAGTAGATGAAGACGGCCAGGAGCAGGACCTTCAAGCCATCATGCACTCCTGTGCCGGATATGGGTGTCACGTGGCTGATTTGACTAGATATGAAACCCCTTTCTTCACCCGCATGGACACTCCGCCTCCGCTTATAGAAGAATCAGCAGAAGTTTTCGACGATGACCGCACCATTTCAGATGTGGATATCTTGGAACGATACTAAGGAGGTGTATCCAGCGAGCCGGCAGCTCCTTCTTCTCCTCCTGCATCATAGATTGCCAGACAAATTTGTATTATTCTGAAAAATATGATGGGTCTGTAATTATGCAGTACTATAATTTTACTAGTGCTAAGCTTTTGATCTATTCAGCACTGTTGGCTTTAAATATTCGTGTGCCTAAAATGTTTTCATAAGCACTTGTATTTTTTCGTCTATACTTATCATTTATCTAGATTTCTGCCTCGTCCCTTTCGTGAGCCAGCTAAACCTTCTGCCGAAAACTTTGCCGAGCAACGGAGCTCAATTGCTAAACCAGTTTAAACTCTAAAACAAAGCCGGCTTCCAGTACCAACAATTCACTACTCAGAAAATGCCCGCATCCAGCAATCAGACAAATAACCAAAGTAAAGACTAGAAACTTTAGAGTTATACCCGAGGGTAGCAGTTTTAGAATCGGAAATCTAAACCAGAACGAACATGAGGATAAAGTACTTTCAAGCATTCTGGGATTTTCGACTATGACATGATCATTCGGAAATAAGATGGTAAAAACTTCTCAGAAAAAATTGAGGCAACCAAAACTTTTATTTCCCACAGAACATGTACATATATATGTTTACAAAGAAGGATAAACTAAGAATAAAAGGGACGTAGCTGAGCAATATTCCACGGTCTTTCTAACTCATCCGGATTTGTACTTCCTCCAGCTCTCTTTCTCTTCTTAGTAGTAGGTCTTTCTTTGACTGGCCTCATGTCAGTTAAGTAATGTGAACCATTGTGCAATACTCGACTAACTAAAAAGGGCCCTTCCCATACTAGGGAAAGTTTGTGCTTTCTTTGTTGCACAAGCCAGAGAATCAAATCGCCTTTATTGAAAGATCTGTTTCTGACTCTCTGGCTATGATACTTGCGTAACTTCTGCTGATAGGCTGTTGATCTCATTTTAGCAACGACACGAACTTCTTCGACTAAGTCGAGATCATTTTGTCGAGAAATCTCGGCATCCTCTTTGATATACGCGGCCACTCTAGGAGAAGTGTGAATCAAATCACTAGGAAGAATTGCTTCTGCCCCATAGACCAAGAAGAAAGGTGTGTATCCGGTTGACCTATTTGGAGTTGTTCGTAAGCTCCATATTATAGAGGGTAATTCCTCCGCCCAAGCCCCCACAACACGTCGTAGTGGTGCTTCGAGTCTCAGTTTTAGGCCTTGTAGGATTAAACCATTTGCTCTTTTGACTTGTTCGTTAGCCTATGGATGTGCGACTGATGCAATGTCGAGCCGGATATTTTGCTCATTGCAAAATTCGGCCAATTCTCCCATAGAGAATTTACTCCTGTTGTCCGTGATAATGCTATGCGAATAACCATACTGGATTATAACATCCTCTACAAATCTTTTGGTTGTAGCTCCATCACAACTAGTGACAGGTTTAGCATCAATCCATTTGGTGAATTTATCCACCATCACTAAGAGATGAGTAAATCCACTTGGAGCTCGTTTAATTGGTCCTACCATATCAAGCCCCCAGACCGCAAAGGGCCATGTTATAGGTATTGTTCGCAACTGATCAGCCGGAACATGAGTTTGTTTGGCGTACTTTTGGCAGCCTTTGCACGTCTTGACTAATCGTTCGGCATCTGCCTGAGCTATAAGCTAGAAAAATCCGTGTCTAAAAGCTTTTGCCACTAAAGATTTGGCTGCAGCATGATGACCACACTCGCCTTCGTGGATTTCCCTTAAGATTTCCACTCCTTCTTCCGGAGATACACAACACTGAAAAACCCCAAAAACACTCCGCTTATAGAGCTCACCTTTAACTATAGTATAGGCTTTTGCTCGTCGGATGATCTGTCGGCTCAGCACCTCGTCTTCGGGTAATTTACAATCTACCAAATAATCGAGGTAGGGTTGAGTCCAGCTGGGAACTACAGCCAGAACTGCTATCAAAGGTGAGTCGGATTTGGTCGGATATTCCTCATCTACTCCCTTTATTGAGGGACCTTTGAGGTGCTCTAAAAAAGCGCCATACGGGACCTCTTTCCGCGCAGAACCTATCTGAGATAGTGCGTCTGCTTCCTCATTCTCTGCTCGAGGGATGTGTTGAAGTTCAAACCCTTCGAACGATTTAGATAGATCATCCACGACAGCTTTATATGCTGCCATGTGCTTATTTGCATTACAAATATCTGACACTTGTTGAGCAACAAGATCCGAATCTCCGTAACACATCAAACGTCAGATGCCAATATCCTTAGCAATCCGGATTCCATGTAGCAGTGCTTCATACTCGGCAATATTATTTGTCGTTGTGAAGTGGATCTGCAACACGTATAGAAGTTTATCTCCTTGGGGTGATTTGAGCACCACGCCAGCCCCCAAGCCCCCTCGAGCCTTAGACCCATCAAAATAGAGGGTCGAATATTCCGATTCAGGGAGGATCATGTTCTCCTTCGTCTCTGTCCAATCAGCGACAAAGTCAGCAAGGATCTGGGATTTGATTCCTGTCCGAGGTTTATACTCAATATCAAAAGCTGAAAGCTCTATGCCCCATTTGGCGACGCGTCCTGTGGCGTCACTGTTGTTGATTATATATCTCATGGGAGCTGTGCTCACCATGGTAATTGGATGCTTCTGAAAATAGTGTCGTAACTTATGAGATGCTAGAAAAACACCATAAGCCAACTTTTGATAATGCGGATACTGCTGTTTTGACTCTGTCAGGACTTCACTAACAAAGTAAGTCGGACGCTGCACCAGGTGCTCCTGATTTTCCTCCGGTCTCTCCACCACCATGACGATACTAACGACCTTATTTGTCGCAGAAAGATAAAGCAACATCGGTTCTTGGGGCTCCGGTGCTGCAAGGATAGGAGCAGATGAGAGTACTTTCTTTAGGTCTTGTAGTGCAGCCAGCTTCATCAGTCCAAACAAAATCTTTGGTCTTTTTCAGGAGTTTGTATAATGGTGCGGCTCGTTCACCAAGCCGTCTTACAAACCGACTGACTACAGCAATGCAACCAGTTAGTCTTTGTATGTCCTTCAGGCAAGTTGGCCTGGAAATATTGAGTATAGCCTTGATTTTGTCCTGGTTCACCTCTATGCCTCTTTGAGACACGATGAAACCTAACAATTTTCTGGCTGGTATTCCAAAGAAACATTTCTTCGGGTTAAGCATGATATTGTATTTTTGTAGATTGGCAAATGTTTCCTCCAAGATGGAAATCAGCGTTTCCTTCTTTTTGGACATCACTGCAATATCATCCACGTATGCATGTACATTGCGTCCGAGTTGGTCGTGGAGGCAACGTTGCATCGTGCGCTGATGCGTAGCTCCTGCGTTCTTCAGCCCAAAGGGCATCGTAACAAAACAGAAGGTTCCGAAGGGGGTTATGAATGAAGTTTTGACTTTGTCAGATTCCTTCGTCCGGATTTGGTGATAGCCGGAATATGCGTCGAGAAAACAGAGGAGTTCTGAGCCTGCCGTAGAATCGATAACTTGATCAATTCTAGGCAGAGCGAATGGATCTTTTGGACAAGCCTTGTTCAAGGCAGTATAATCAACACACATCCTTAAATCAGTGGTGTCCTTTTTAGGCACCATTATAGGATTGGCGACCACTTAGTGTGGATGACCTCTTCTATGAATCCGGCTAACTCGAGCCGTGCTAGTTCCTTAGCTATTGCCTTACGCTTTTCATCGCCGAAACATCGTAAGGACTGTTTGACGGGTTTAGTGTTCGGGTTTACATTTAAAGAGTGCTCGGCAAGTTCCCGGTCATGTCAGATGGCTGCCATGCGAAGATATCTTGATTTGCTTGGAGGAACTTGACGAGCGCGCTTTCCTATGCGCTACCTAGGCCTACGCCTATCTGGGTCACCTTGGAGGGGTCATCATCCTTCAACGGCGTCTTCTTCATCTCTTCTGATGCCTTGAACTCCGGATTTGGCTTTGTCACCTCCTTCTTCGTTGCGGGCATCTCGGACAAATCTATGTTCTTCTTGATTTCCTTGTACTCCTGGGCATGCAGCACGGCTTCGGCAAAGGCGGCATTTTCATCCTCGCACTCTCGCGCTTTCTTCGGGTCTCCCTTGATGGTGATCACGCTGTTGGGACCTGGAATTTTCATCATATTGTAAATGTAACACGGACGAGCCATAAAAGCCCAGTAGGCCGGACGTCCAAATATAGCGTGTTATGTGCTCTTGAACGGGACCACTTCAAAGGAAAGTGCCTCTGTCCGATATTTCTTTGGAGTTCCAAAGGTAACATCCAAAGTGATCACTCCCAGGGAATTGGCTTGTCTTCCTGGGATAACTCCGTGAAAGATCACAGAGCTATGGTTCAGCTGTGTTTCCAAGATCTTCATCCGGCGTAGCGTTTCGACATAGAGAATATTGATACTGCTACCACCATCCATGAGGGTCTTGGAGAAACCATAACCGTCAATAAGTGGGTTGACGATTAAGGCGTATTTTCCTTGCCTATGCAACTTAGGCGGATGATCAGCGCGGTCAAATGTGATTGCCACTTCCGACCAGTCTAGGTACTGGGGGACAGCCAGAACTGTTGCATTGAGCTCATGTAGAACTGCTTTTTTGACCTTTGCTGGTTGAGATTCGAGGAAAGTGACATCAGTGTCCTTTTTGGTGGGAAATTTTTTCTTCCCTTCCAGCTTGGGATTTGACGCATCAGCTTCCTCCATGTCGGAATCTTCCTTGGTCTCTTTTTCCTTTCCGGGATTCTTCTTTCCTTTCTTCCGCTTAGCTTTGTAGCCCGCGGTGTCATCTCTTTTGATGTCGTCATTGAAACAACATTCGGCGTTGGTGTGGGACGAGCCTCCATTGGCGTCTAAGTGATGCACACATGGGTTATTGGCAATGTCGACCCAAGAGTAGGTTTTGCCTGGTCGTTGGTCTCCTCTACCTTGGACTCTTGAAGTTCCACGCCCACGCCCGCGTCCTCCACCGTGTCCTCCTCGTCCCCCAGACCCGAAAGTAGCAGTGACCACTGCCGTTTCCGCGTTGGGTTTTTCTTCCGAGGTATTTTTACGCTTCTGAGCTTGTTCCTTTGGTTGTTTTGCTGACTGTGGCACATCTAGGGCATTGAGTAATCCCTCTGCATCGTCGTCGGCATCTACATACTTGCTCGATGTTTCTATCATCTCTCCCAGATCAGTGACCTTGTCACACTTCAAGCGATGGTGCAGTAGACCAATTGGGAGACCTGCAATGAAAGCTTCAATCGTAGTTTGATCGTTTACCCCTTCACAGGAGTTCTTGGTGTTGATCCATCATCCGAGGTAATCCTGACAAGTTTCTCCTGCCTTCTGGGTGCAACGCGGTAGGTCTCCGACCGTACAGGGCCTCCGATATGTGCCTTCGAAATTCCGAAAGAACACACTTTGCATGTCATACCAGTTGTGGATGGTGTTCTCCGGAAGTTCATTAAGCCATGATCGTGCCATTTTCCGCAACATAAGTGGGAGATATCGAGTTGCGACCAGGCTATTTTCGCCTTTGGCGATGCAGCAAGCTTGGAAAAAATCCTGTAACCAGGTATCAGGCCGAGCAATGCCGTTGTAGGCTTGGATATGTCTTGAGATAGCAAATCCTTCCAGGAATTTTGTAGCTCTGATGCGTGGTTCGAAGCACTTTGGGCCCACATAGATATCATTGTTTTCGTAGCGCCGCGCCTCTATGTTGGAATTGATCCTGTGCCTTGTGTCGTTCAGGGATAGAGATCGTCCCAAATGTCGGCTATGGTTGCGGTGCCTTGGAGCCGGACTTCGGCTTCTGCCACCACCTCCTCCGCCACGTCGTCCTCCTTGTCCCTCTTGAGAGCCGTTGTGATGACTACTTGGTGGAGATGGTGGGGCAGCTGGATTGTTTCCAGCTGATCGCCGGCCTCCGTCCAGAGCGTCATTGTTCCGGTTCCAGGGAGGGTCTTCACTATGGCGAGCCCCCTGCCGACTTGTACCAACATGGTTTCCATCGTTCCTTCGTCCGTTGTTCCCACTACAGTGAGGCTCAGCCGGACGGCTTGCGTGTCTAGGAGGTGGCATTTTTTGACGATCCTCCTCCCAACGTTTTTCTTTATCTTCTCCCCTTCGATCGTTTGACTCACGTCGGGGAGGATTCCTCGGATACAGTGCAACAATGGCATCTTGCTCCGCCGCTGGAACGACGTTGCTCCAGTCACGTGCGGTTCTGTGATGTTGTCATGATGATCCGGTTCTAGAGTAGTTATCTTCCCGTCGGCCGGAAGGTGACGCTGTTTCAGAACGCGCTGGGGCCTTATATCATTCCAGACTGAGTCCGTGTGACATTGGTTGGATTTCGAGACCAGTTTTGCTCTTCCGGATTTCGCAGACATCTGTTCCTCCAAACCCTTGGTGAGTAGCTTGATGCCCAATCGAACTTGTTCTGGGCCTGGGTTATTTGATAGAATATCTCGAGCTGCGACAGTGTTCTGTACCGGTGTTGGGTACACCAGGTCTCCTTTGTTGTCGAGCTGAGGCATCCCTGGATCTCCTTCAAAGAGTACCCTGTTTACCTCCAAAAATTTACCATCACCTGTCTAACGTTTCCAGGTCTTCTGATGCAACCAAGACATGTAATATTTAGTTGCCATGAGTTTCTTTTCTCCCTCGATGTTTTTAGCTTCATCCAGGAGTTGTTGACGACGTGCTTCTAGGGCATGGGCCCTTTCGTCCAGTTCTTCAGCAGTGAGTTCTGCAGCTTTAGGGATAGGAGTTGTTAATGCAGCATCGATGAGTTTACGCGCACCTTCAGTGATCACGTGTCCATCCACCAATTCTTCTTTTTTCGGCTCTTCTGGGATAAGTGCTCCATCCGAGTCTTCCTCATATTCCTCGGCGATCACCTCCTCTATCAGAGGGTCTTTTGCCAGGGTCTTGTTCTTCTTCTTTGCCTTCTTGGCAGCGTCGGTAGCAAAGACGGCTTTGGGTCCGTTTCCCGGAGTCAAGCTCTGATCGGTACTTTCGGACATCTGGACCTCGGGATTATCTCCGACGTCCATGTCATCCTGCACTTTGGGAGAGTGTTCCCTGGATCGTTCATCCATGGCTTCTCCTTCTTCTACAGCTTTGGAGTTATACTCCTCTTCGTATTCCGCGGAGAACTTTCGGAAGTCTGCTGACGTCATCGGTTCGTCCGAGGATGCGGGTACGTCGGTGTTTGTTCCAATTGCCTCCAGCACAGAGTCGGTGTTTTCTCCAGCATCGGCAGAGCCGGATCCGGATCCCACTTATCCGACGAGGTGCAATGCATGCTTCCTGAGGTACCTACGGCTTTCGTGATCAGCGATGTCGAAACTTTTGATGGTCTCGAGAATTGCATGCGCGCTTGCATCTTCCATTATCATACATCGCAGTGTGTACCTTAGGAAAGGTTTGTCTGTCCCGGCGTCATCAGAGCCAGAAGCAGTGTCCTTGATATGCTCCTCCTAGATTTCGAATTCCACGGGTGGGTCGATCTGGGATACGGTCTCTTCGAGGAGATCCACTCCAGATTCGGCTTTAGCCGCTAGGTCTTTCTCAGGCTCGGATTTCTCCACTATCTCCGCAGCTGGTGCGGGCTGGGTGGGATTAGGGTTTTCTGAGATCCGGAGCTCTGCCGCCTCCGCGGAAAAAGGGGACCTAGAAGATTCTTCTGCCTCTATCATCACCGCTTGGGTGGGTGGGGCAGGTTTAGCAAAACCGATGTAAACATCGATCTCGCCAAAAGGCATGATTGTGTAGGCAGTCACGGCCTTCCTAGCCGAGATCCACGTCTCGTCGAGAACGATGAGAGGGACGTCGCTGGCGTAGAGGATGTGACCGACGGCGATGGTCTCGCCGATTCTGATTCTAGCAGATTCTGCTCGGAACGCAGATCTGAAGCTCACTTGCCCCATGGTGGGCACCAACTGTCGTCGGATTGAGGACAAGTACGCCATGAGGGGGTCCTCGAGGCGTGTGGAAGAGAGGGGTGTGAGACGTACGGTGTTCCGAGACAGTGAGAACACAAGTTTACCCAGGTTCGAATCAGCCGGCTTTGGACGGACCCTACTCCTGCTAGCAATCCAGTAATACGGCAGAGCCGGAATATGTGTTACAAGGGTTTCGCTTGTGCGAGTTGAGATTGTAGACTATTGAGGTGTTGCCTTAAAGGCTCTCCTTAGGACGGCTTATATAGATATCCGGCCTAGGGTTTACAGGAGAGATCTATCCGGCTACGACTAAGAGTCGGTTACAGAGTACATCTTGAACTATAAGTACCACTATGGGCCTAAGTCGGTAAGTCTTTTGGGCCTTCCCGTAGCCGGATTGGACTCCGTCTTTCTCCCTGACTAGGCTGCCCGTGAAGCAAAGCTCTAACCCTAAGTGGGCCACCCTGGTCAGTGAGGAACTATGAGGATACCCGGAAAGTATATCCCCAACACCAAGGTCAAGGCCATACTACATCATACTTTATGGTGATGATCCCATATCTGACAATTTAAATGCCGACATATTTGCATATATTATGAGAACAATCAAAGAGGAAGTAGTATGAAGAGTATGGCTTGATCAGCTGCTCTCTCGAGAAGGAGCTGAAATCGACTGTTTTCCTTGCTTAGTTTTAGGGTCCTTTCTGCTAAATGTAAGGACCTCAATGTAAATTTCCCCTTTTAGGTCCTTGATGTAAAATGTACTCCCACCGCCCATGTAAAATTCTAACCTAAAAGTAAATGGCAAAATTTAAAAGATTTTAAGCTTAGTTGTCAACGAGTATGGACATTCTTGGATTTCAAGCCGAACAAGCAAGATAAAGGCCATATCTACATCATAATTTATGTTGATGATCCCATATCCAAGAATTTGCATATCGATAGATTTGGCCACATTTTGAAAACATTCAAAGAGGAAGTAGTATGAAAAGTATGGCTTGATCAGATCCTCTCTCGAGAAGGAACCGAACCTGAAAGTTTTGCTTTTAGGGTCCTTTGTGCTAAATGTATGGACCTCAATGTAATTTTCATTTTTAGTTCCTTGATGTAAAATGTACTCCCACCGCCCGTGTAAAATTCTCACCTAAAGTGGAAAAATTTAAACAAATTTAAGCTTAGGTGTCAACGAGTATGAACATTCTTTGATTTCAAGCCGAAGGACCAAGGTTAATGCCATATGTACATCATACTTTATGCTTTTGATCCCATATCCAAGAATTTGCATGCCGACAAATTTGGACATATTTTGAAAACAATCGAAGAGGAAGTAGTATGAAGGATCAGCTAATCTCTGGAGAAAGAGACATACCTGATGTTTTCCTTGCTTAATTTTAGGGTCCTTTGTGCTATATGTATGTACCTGGTGTAATTTCCCCCCTTTTTAGGTCCTTGATGTAAAATGTACTCCCACCACCCGTGTAAAATTCTAACCTAAATGTGAGTGGTGAAATTTTAAAAAAATTAAGCTGAGTTGTCAACGAGCATGAACATTCTTGGATTTCAAGCCAAACGACCAAAAGGTCAAGGCCATATCTACATCATACTTTATGTTGATCCCATATCCAAGAATTTTCATGCCAACAAATTTGGCTATATTTTGAAAACAATCAAAGAGGAAGTAGTATGAAGAGTTTGGCTCAGACCAATTGATCTCTCGAGAAGGAGCCCAACCCGACTGTTTTATTTTATTAATTTTAGGGTCATTTGTGCTAAATGTATCGACCTCAGTGTAATTTTTCATTTTTTAGGTCCTTGATGTAAAATGTACTCCCACCGCTCATGTAAAATTTTAACTAGAGGAGTACAAGTAAATGTAAAATGTATTCCCACCGCCCTCGAGGTAGTATTATGTAACTTTTCAATATTCTTGGGTTTGAAGTTGGACCGGGCGTCCAAGGTCATGGCCATAATCCACATTATAGTTTATGGTGATGTTCCCATATTTGGGAGTAGATTGGTGACTCTTGGCATGGTAAACAATATTGCCACTAGGAGTTTCCCCTATTGAAAAAAATCTGGGAGCGAGATGAGACTATGAGCACAAAGGAGGCAACACGAGAGTAGTGAAAAGGAGGATTTAAAGGCGGTGCGATGTCAGAGCAAAGCTGCGATGGGTTCCTGACATGAGATACATGGTACAGTGAGTAGAGTAAATTTCAAGACCTTTAAAATATATATGCACGCAAAACAAATTGTGTTTTCTCTCTTCTTCGGTCCCTCATCACCATCCACACCCTGGTCGGCTGATATCTCCCTCATACACAACGTGGCGCTGCGCACGCGTGTCGACCTGCCTTGTGTTGGCGGCTCTGTGTCTATGCCTGGCGTGTTCGTCAGCTGCATTGGTGGGAACCATTTGGTCCTTCGTGGCAAAAAGTATTACTACTACAGTAGAGTAGCAATTCAAACTTTTCCGGTTTCAAAAATTCCACTTCCTTCACAAACATCGGTGGGGAGGATATTTAGAAGATCACAATTCACAGTACTACTAGTACTACTACTTAAGTGCTGGAAGAGGGATTGGTTGATACTACGTCCCATCACATTGGATGCACATGATTATGATCTGGGCATCTTTCCTACTCTGCACTACTCCACCTCCACTCGTTCCATTTCACACCCTAGGAAGAGGAAGCACCAAGCACACCCGCAACAAGCTGGTTCAAAAGTGAGGAGCACTTCTTTTTTCCCGTGAAGCTAGTAGTACTCCCTCCTTCCCAAATTAGGACACGTATTACTTTTGGTCAAAGTAAAATTTAATAAACTTTTACTAAGTATATGACATCAACTCAATGTTATTAGAATCACCATGAAATATATTTTCATATTATATGCATTTGTCATTAGAAAAGTCAGTATGTTTTTACATATAGTTGGTTGAACTTTATAAAATATTGACTTTGACCAAACCTAATATGCATCCTAATTTGGGAAAGAGGAAGTAGTATGAAGAGTATGGCTTGATCAGCTGCTCTCTCGAGGAGTCGTAGCCGACTATTTTCCTTGCTTAATTTTATTGTCCTTTCTGCTAAATGTATGGACCTCAATGTAATTTTCCCTTTTAGGTCCTTGATGTAAAATTTACTCCCACCATCCATGTAAAATTTTAACTAGAGGAGTACAAGTAAATTTGGTAGATTGCTCTTAAAATTTTCCAAAAATCTTTTGGAACTAACTAGCAATTTAGTATAACAAAACCACCGAGAGTTCTAAAAAATTCGAGTTCTTACTATGCAAGAACTTGGCATGGTGGTGTTCCCATATTTGGTACATGGGTGCTTCGATCTTGGCATGGTGAACGATAACACTGCTAATGGTAGTTTCCAACTTATAAGAACAAAAAAATTCAATTTCCAAAGTGACATGGATGTTTTTTCTGTAAAGCAAGCACGAAGAAAAATAGCTCGGAAGGCCATAACCCTAGTTTTCACACAAAATGTGGACCATGATTCACTTACAATTAATTACCAAGTTAAACATGAGTATGAACATTCTTGGATTTCAAGCCGAACGAACAAGGTCATGGCCATATCTACATCATACTTTATATGTGCCAATGATCCCATATCCAAGAATTTGCATGCTGGCAGATTTGGCCATATTTTGAAAACAATCAAAGAGGAAGTAGTATGAAGAGTATGGCTCGATAAGCTGCTCTCTCGAGAAGGAGCCAAACTCGACTATTTTAGTTGCTTAATTTTAGGGTCCTTTGTGCTAAATAAATGGATCTCGATGTAATTTTGCATTTTTAGGTCATTGATGTAAAATGTACTCCCACTGCCAGTGTAAAATTTTAATCTAAAAGTAAATGGTAAAATTTAAACAATTTTAAGCTTAGTTGTCAACGAGTATGAACCATTATTGGATTCCAAGCCAAACAACTGAGGTCATGGCCATATAAACATCATAATTTATATGTGCTGATGACCCCATATCCAAGAATTTGCATGCCGATAGATTTGGCCTTATTTTGAAAACAATCAAAGAGGAAGTAGTATGAAGAGTATGGCTCGATCAGCTGCTATGTCGAGAAGGAGCCGAACCCGACTGTTTTGCTTGCTTAATTTTAGGGTTCTTTGTGCTAAATGTAGCGACCTCGATGTAATTTTCCCTTTTTAGGTCCTTGATGTAAAATATACTCCCATCGCTTGTGTAAAATGCTAACCTAAAAGTAAGTGGTGAAATTTAATCCAATTTAATTTTAGTTGTCAACGAGTATGAACATTCTTGGATTTAAACCCAAAGAACCAAGGTCAAGGTTATATCTACATCATACTTTATGCTGATGATCCCATATCCAAGAATTTTCAAGCCGGCAGATTCGGCCATATTTTGAAAACAATCGAAGAGGAAGTAGTATGAAGTGTATGGCTCAATCAGCTAATCTCTCGAGAAGGAGCCATACCCGACTATTTTCCTTACTTAATTTTAAGGGGGTTTGTGCTAAATGTATGGACCTCGATATAATTTTCCCTTTTTAGGTCCTTATTGTAAAATGTACTCCCACCACCCGTGTAAAATTTTAACCTAAAAGTAAGTGGTAAAATTTAAACAAATTTAAGCTTAGTTGTTAACGAGTATGAACATTCTTGGATTCAAGCCAAATGACCAAGGTCAAGGCCATATCTACGTCATACCTTATATTGATGATCGCATATCCAAGAATTTGCATGCTGACAGATTTGGCTATATTTTGAAAACAATTGAAAAGGAAGTAGTATGAAGAGTATGGGTCGATCATCTTCTCTCTCGAGAAGGAGCCAAACCCGACTGTTTTCCTTTCTTAATTTTAGGGTCCTTTGTGCTTAATCTATGGACCTCAATGTAGTTTTCCCTTTTTATGTCCTTGATGTAAAATATGCGCCAACGATCCGTGTAAAATTCTAACCTAAAAGCAAGTGGTTAAATTTAAACAAATTTAAGCTTAGTTGTCAACGTGTATGAACATTCTTGGATTTCAAGCCGAAGGACCAAGATCAATGCCATATCTACACCATACATTATGTTGATGATCCCATATCCAAGAATTTGCATGACAAGAAATTTGGCCATATTCTGAAAATAGTCGAAGAGTAAGTAGTATGAAGAGTATAACTCAGTTAGCTACTCTCTTGATAAGGAGCCAAACTCGACTGTTTTCCTTTCTTAATTTTAGGGTCCTTTGTGCTAAATGTATGGATCTCGATGTATTTTTGCCCTTTTTAGGTCCTTATTGTAAAATGTACTCCTACCTCCCGTGTAATATTCTAACCTAAAAGTAATCGTGAAACTTAAACGAATTTAAGCTTAGTTGACAACAGTATGAACATTCTTGGATTTCAAGCCGAACGACCAAGGTCAAGGCCATACCTGCATTCATACTTTATGTTGATGATCCCATATCAAGTATTTGCATGCTGACAGATTAGGCCATCTTTTGAAAAAAACAAAGATATTAAAAACAAAAAAGAATCAATTTCAATTGTCCAAGTGACAAGAATTTTATTTTCTGAAAAGCAAGTATGAACAATTTATTTCCTTTTTCTGTTAAAAAATAAAGAGCGAGAAGAGACTTTGAGCATAGAGGCAGCGAGAGAGCTGCAAAGAGGAGGATTTGAAGGCGGTGTGATGTCAGAGGAAAGCAGGGGTGGGTTCCTAACACGAGGTACATGGTACAGTGAGTAGTACCAAAATAAACTTTTTTGACGATAGTACCAAAATAAACTTCACTCTACCATTAACATATATAATAACACGAGTTTACATATATAAGATTCGCTGCTGAACTAGTGCAGGTCCGAGCCTCCTAGCACCTAGTCCATGCCGCTAGTGGCAGCTTGTTAGACATCTGCACCAATGCCAGCTCTAGCTCCACCGCCGACTCCCGACTCATCGGATAACGCGGCGGCACCTTCAAATAAGGAAACGGCACCTCCTGAGCCATTGACGACTCTAAGAGGACCCTGTGGCTGAAGTTGTCATTGTTGGGGAACTGGTCCCAGTAGTTGGTGAAGATTTTGGCGTAGGTGACCAACACCATCTCGCAACCGTAGTGGAAGGCCTGGCCGTAGAGGAGACAAGCGTCCCTAAAGTTAACAAACTTGACCATCAACATCCCGTCCGGATTGTTGTGGAGGCCGTACATATGGTACTTGCAGCGACCGTACCCAGCGTCGAGGAAGGTGCACGCCAGCTGCCATGATGTTCTCCGTGGAGATAAGGCCCAAATGTGCAGGGCATTGTCCTCCTATGTGGCGATGTCATTGTCTTTGCGCTCTGGTACAGCGGGTGGCAGCCAGAAGGTGGCCATGGATGACATACATGTACGGAGATGGTTGCTGGAAGCAGAGGATTGGAGATGGTTTGGTGCTCTAGGATTATGGGGAAGGGGAGAGAATAAATAGGAAGGAGGTGATCCAAGATTAGTGTGGCAGATTACCAAACTGCGGGGACAATCAATTTCACTGATGAAGCCGATGCATGTGGAAAATATCGTTGACAAAGACTAGGGTAAGCCGATGGGATGGAATGCTGACTCTACTTCCCACACTCGATGCATCAGTCATAATTTTGTGGTGCATCCAAGGCGACCGCAACCTCCCCGATCTATGGGCCCTACATGGATGACTGAGTTGATGGGTGAAGACAAATTGATAAAGCGGGTTCTTTCCTTTTAAAATATTTTGGTTATGATATAGGGGAGCTAATTTTGGGTTGCTCCTAGAGATAAGAAAATTTTAGGAGAATATTTTTTTAGGGAAGGCCCCTACATACACACATAGGGGATAAAATGTAGTGGTGCCGATGGACTTGCTCTAAATACTATCAATAGAATCTTCTCAATTCTATGATGGAAAAGAAATCCAACGGTTTCTAATGTTTTGCTTCGTGAGCCTTGATCCAACGGTCAAAGTTCAAAGTTATCCGTACACTATATAGTGGTAAGATTATATAATAGGTAATGCTAAAAAATATAAATTTGATTGACATCTATAAAGTATGGATATATTTGGTTCTTATATTTGTATCATGTAGAAGTCAACGTTGATTAGATATACCTAATATAATTGAAATTTTTGGTAACATGGTCTATAGAAACGAGGGAGAAGATTCTAGAATGATGGAGAAGTGTGTTTTGAGGTTTGTGCATAGTCTCTGTTGTGCTAAATACTATAAATAGTATATTTTAGATGCTAGAATGGAAAAAAGATCCAACGGCTGGCAATGTTGGGATTCACAAGTCTTGATCCAATGCTCAATATTCGAAGTTATTCGTTGAGCGTTGGATCAAGACTCGTGAATCCCAGCATTGCCAGCCATTGGATCTTCTTTTCCATTATAGCATCTAGAAGATTGATAGTATTGATAGTATTTCTTATCTTATCTTAACTTACCACTATATAGTGTACGAATAACTTTGAATATTGACCATTGGATCAAGACTCGCGAATCCCAACATTTCTAGCCATTGGATCTTCTTTTCCATTCTAGCATCTAGAAGATTCTATTGATAGTCTCTAGCACAATTAATGCTATGCATAAACCTCAAAACACACTTCTCCATCATTCTAGAATCTTCTCCCTCGTTTCTCTAGACCATGTTACCAAAATTTTCAAGTGTCAGGTAGCTAATAATCAGTGATTTCTACATGATACAAAGTACAAGAACCAAATATACACCCATACTTTATAGATGTTGATCAAATTTATAATTTTTGTTCTTTACACATTATAATTTTTTATATAGCGATGACATGCCAGACATCTATTATATGAGTCTCACATGCATGACACATGCAACTTACTAGTTATATATAGTGTACGGATAACTTTAAATATTTGGTCGTTGAATCATGACCCGTGAATCCCAACATTGCTACTAGTTGTTGGATCCTCTTTTCCATTCCTTCATCTAGAAGATACTATTGATAGTATTTGTTATCTTATCTTACCACTATATAATGTACGAATAACTTCGAATATTGACAGCTAGATCAAGACTCTTGAATCCCAACATTCTAGTCGTTGGATCTACTTTTCCATTCTAGCATCTATTGTTAGTCTTTCTTACCTTATCTTACCACTATATAGTTTATGTATAACTTTGAATATCGACCGTTGGATCGATCAAGATTCGTGAATCCCAGCACTGACAGTCGTTAGATCTTATTTTACATTCTAGCATCTTGAAGATACTATAGTCTTTATTATCTTATGTTACCACTATATAGTGTAGGAATAACTTTGAATATTGACTGTTGGATCAAGACTCGTGAATACCAAAATTTATAGCTGTTGGATCTTCTTTTCCATTCTAGCATCTAGAATATTATATTGATAGTCTTCAACATGATGAATGCTACGCACAAACCTCAAAACACACTTCTCCATCTAGAATCTTCTCCCTCGTTTCTCTAGACTATGTTACCAAAATTTTCAAGTGTCAGGTAGCTAATAATCGTTGACTTCTACATGATACAAAGTACAAAAACCAAATATACACCCATACTTTATAGATGTCGATCAAATTTATAATTTGTTGAGCTTTACCTATTATATAATCTTACTAGTACTATATATAGTGTATGAATAACTTTGAACTTAATTTGCCCTTTGGATCAAGACTAGAAAATCCCAACATTGCAAACCATGGATCTTGTATCCACTCTAGCATGCATATAGAAGACTTTGTTGATAGTCTTTAGTTCTATGAATGTTATATGTTCTATGATGGAAAAGAAGATCAAACAGTTTGTAATTTTTGGATTCGCGACTCTTGATCCAACAGTCAAAGTTTAAAGTTATTCGTACACTACATAGTGGTAAGATTATATAATAGGTAAATCACAAAAAATTGTAAATTTGATCGACACCTATAAAGTACGGGTATATTTGGTTCTTGTATTTGTATCATGTAGGAGTCAATGTTGATTAGTTATACCTAATACTTGAATTTTTTTAACATGGTCTAGAGAAACAAGGGAGAAGATTCTAGAATGATGGAGAAGTGTGTTCTGAGGTTTGTGCATAGTGTCTGTTGTGCTAAAAACTATCTATATTATCTTTTAGTTGCTAGAATGGAAAAGAAGATCCAACGGCTGGCAACATTTGGATTCACAAGTCTTGATCCAATGCTCAATATTTGAAGGTATTCATTAAGCCTTGGATCAAGACTCATGAATCCCAACATTGCCAGCCATTGGATATTCTTTTCCATTCTGGCATCTAGAAGATCGATAGTATTGATAGTATTTATTATCTTATCGTACCACTATAAAGTGTATGAATATCTTTGAATATTGACCGTTGGATCTTCTATTGATAGTCTTTATTTTCTTACCTAACCACTATTATATATAGTGTACAGATAACTTTGAATATTGATCATTGAATCATGACCCGTGAATCCCAACATTGTTGCTATCTGTTGGATCCTCTTTTCCATTCCATCATCTAGAACATACTATTGATAATCTTTGTTATCGTATCTTATCTTACCACTATATAGTGTACAAATAACTTTGAATATTGACCGTTGGATCAAGACTCACGAATCCCAACATTGCGAGCCATTGGATCTTCTTTTCCATTTTAGTATCGAGAAGATATATTATTGCTATTCTTTCTTATCTTATCTTACCACTACTATATATAGTATAGGCCGGGATAACTTTGAATATTGACCGTTGAATCATGACCCATTAATCCCAACATTGCTGCTAGCTGTTGGATCCTCTTTTCAATTACATCATCTAGAAGATACTATGTATATTCTTTGTTATCTTATCTTACCACTATATATTGTACGAATAAATTTGAATATTGATTGTTGGATCAAGACTCGTGAATCCCAACATTGCCAGCCATTGGATCTTCTTTTCCATTTTAGCATCAATAAGATATACTATTGATAGTCATTCTTTTCTTATCTTACCATTATTATATATCTAGTGTACGATAACTTTGAATATTGACTGTTGAATCATGACCCGTGAATCCCAACATTGCTGCTAGTTGCTGGATCCTCTTTTCCATTCCATCATCTAGAACATACTATTGGTAGTCTTTGTTATCTTATTTTACCACTATATAATGTATTAATAACTTTGAATATTGGCCGTTGGATCAAGACTCGTGAATCCCAACATTGCTAGCTGGATCTTATTTTCCATTCTAGCAGCTATTGTTAGTCTTTCTTACCTTATCTTACCACTATATAGTTTACGAATAACTTTGAATATTGACCGTTGGATTGATCAATATTCGCGAATCCCAACATTGACAGCCATTGGATCTTATTTTCCATTCTAGCATCTTCAAGATACTATTGATAGTCTTTCTTATGTTATCTTACCACTATAAAGTGTACATATAAATTTGAATATTGACTGTTGGATCAAGACTAGCGAATCCCAACATTTCCAGCCGTTGGATCAAGACTAGCGAATCCCAACATTTCCAGCCGTTGGATCTTCTTTTCCATTCTAGAATCTAGAAGATTCTATTGGTAGTCTTCAACACAATGACTGTTATGGACAAACCTCAAAACACACTTCTCCATCATTCTAGAATCTTCTCCCTCGTTTCTATAGACCATGTTACCAAAATTTTCAAGTGCTAACTAATAATTGTTGAGTTCTACATGACACCCAAGTACAAGAACCAAATATACACCCATATTTTATAGATGTTGATCAAATTTATAATTTTTTTGAGCTTAAGCTATTATATAATCTTACTAGTACTATATATAGTGTACGAATAACTTTGAACTTTTACCTTTGGATCAAGGCTGGCAAATCCTAACATTGCAAACCGTGGAACTTGTATCCACTACTCTAACCTGTAGAAGACTTTACTGATAGTCTTTAGCGCTATGAACGTTATGCACAAACCTCAAACCACACTTCTAAATAATTCTAGAATCTTCTTCTCCAATTCTCTAGAGCATGTCGGGTATTAGGTAGCCAATAGGTTGATTTCTACATGATACAAAGTACAAGAACCAAATATACACCCGATATTTTATGGACGTGGCTCAAAATTATAATTACTTTATGAGATTCACCTATTATATTTTTTTATAAAAATTGATATGTCATACTTCTATTATTCGATTCTCACGTGTGCAAGGCATGTGTAACTTAGATATATAGTATATGGATAAATTTAAATATTCACTGTTGGACTAAGTCTAGCAAATCCCAACATTGGTAAGAGCTGGATCTTCTTTTCCATTCTTGCGTCTAGAAGATTAGAGCGTGTACACCATTTAGCTTGAGTCTAAGAAGTATTGTCATAAAGTGTCAGAAAAAGGTTGCCAGGTAGGAGAACTATTTTTCATAGGACCCACTACTTAGCAAATGTACCAGTCAATCTTTCTTTTCTATTTGCATGAGATGCCATTATATCAAGAATCTAGAGACCGACCTTGGGCCCTTTTAGTAATTTATGTTCTTAGAATCGAGCTTGTACTAGACTCATCCATGAGAATCATTTTGCTAGACTCATGTTGTGTAGTGGTAAGACTAATGTCTAACCTCAAAACACACT
Organism: Avena sativa; assembly: GCA_916181665.1. NCBI lineage: Eukaryota > Viridiplantae > Streptophyta > Magnoliopsida > Poales > Poaceae > Avena > Avena sativa. Next base: position 412,913,589 of record OV702292.1, on the reverse strand, counting down.
TCTCCATCATTTTACAATCTTCTATGCTTAAAATATTCCAACTTACTCCCTCTATCCCAAAATAGGATGCATATAGTTTTTGGTCAAAGTTAAACATTTCAAAATTTGACCAACTATATAGAAAATTGTATTGATATTTATAATGTCTAATCAGTATTGTTAGAACCATTATGACACATATCTTCATATAGTGTGCATTAGATAATGTAGATGTTGAAAATTTTCTATATATAATTGGTCAAACTTTAAGTTTGTTAGTGTCGACACCCGGATTTTTAATCCCAGATGCCCGTTATGCCATACCTCGCAATCCCAGGATTACCATTTTTGCGAGACATAACGGATTGGATATCACAGTACATCATCCATTACAAACCATACATAAGGTATTACACAAATAAGGATCTCATGATCCAGTCTTAATACAACAAGCAGCGGAAATAAATATAAAGCATAGCGGTGGGGTCCATCTTTAGGGGCACAAGCAATACTGACGAAGGCAGATAGTCCTAGTTATCATAGCCGTCCTGCTGGCCATTATCTTGATAGTCTCCTTCATAGTCTGGCCATGAGAATAGCCAGGGACAAAAGCCATGAGTACTCTTTAAGTACTCGCAAACTACCTCTAACAAGTAATATAGTTCTAAGTAAGGTACTGACTCTATGTTTAACTATAAAGTTAAGTTTGAAACCTAAGCTGAGTTCTGAAGCAAAGAAAGATAAAGTACAGTTCTAGAATCACTTAAGTTGGGAAGCTATTGTCATAAACACAACCCTGTTGTGGTCAAGTCAAGATTCATCATTCATTTCAAGTTATTTGGAAAACATCTGACAACGAAACAGTATGGCCATTCCAACTATCCATAACCGCGAACGTGGCTATTCGAATAGTTTGACACTCTGTAGAGGCGGTACACTTTCACCACAAGATTCGATACATCTGTCAGGGATAACCCGGAATCATCATACTTAGTATGCAGATACTCAAACATAACCTTCCCTTTTACACACCCTAGTATAAGCACCTCTCCTATGAGCATGGCCTCCCAACCATGACCATCAGTCATCTTGGGCACTGCATAGGTGGACATCATGAGAGGTAGCCTCAGCTCAAACATCTCCCGCAAGGGAACTACTACTAATGCATATAATTTTCTAGCTAAGCCTTACCCAATTCAGGTAGTGTGGTTGTACGGTAAATTTGGAACGGTATCGCATCCGAATCCAACCATCAGTTTTATAAAAGGGTTAAGGCTCATGCCTCATCATTTTCATCATCATAAATCATTTGTGTTTCTCAATACATGTCAAAATATCTCAATAGAATGACTCATCATTCCAAGGTTTTCACTATTCATTTTCACCAAGTGTTCCCATCTAAAGTGACTCAAGTTTTTGTTCTACTCTAAACTACTAAGTTAAGAGTGTTCACTAGTCCAAAGTCACTGCATGTAAACCTTAATATTATTATATATTCAGATAGGTATGGTGAAAGGTGATTTTTGAGAGTTGGAATCAACTCAAAAGCTAACTTGGTTGATTTTATAAAAATGTTGCAAGGTGCAAATGCTTATGTTTTGTTATTTTTATTAGGAGTGATCTATAACTCTAACTGAATTAAATCCAACGGTCTTGGATAGATCATCTCAATACCTTTCAGAAAAAATTGGTTTCATGCATTTTTGGATTTATAAAACTCTCTGAATTGATTTTCAAACTAGGGGACAGAACTAATATTTAAACTAAAAAGAAAAATCCAATTTTGAATGGCTGGGCTAGCGCGGGAACGAACATGGGCCGGCCCAGTGGCGATCCGCGGCATGGGGCTCAGCTGACAGGGGGGTCCCGCTTGTTAGTGGCTCTTGACACGCGAAACGGTACGCGCGCTGTGGGCCGTAGGATTAGAACTGGGATCTACGGCTGGAGATCGTCGTTGACGACGAACAGGTCACCGGCGAGCTCGAACCCTAGCGGCTCGGTGGGGGTCTATCAGGGACGTACCAGGGCTCCAGCAAGGTCGGCGAGGCAGGCAAATGAACTGGAAGACGACGGCGAGGCGAGGCGTGGTTGCGGCGGAGCTTTGGGTGCCCTAAATCACACGCGCCCTTCTCCTCCTGCTGCGGCGGCTCCAACTCCAATTCCGGCGAGGCAGAGCTCGACCGGCGTCAGCTAGAGGTGGGTGAGGTTCAGTGAGAGGTGGGGAGTGAGTGGGTGTGGAGAAATTAGGCTGGGGAGGCCGGTTTATATAGGCCCGGCAGTGAGACCGAGCGGTGTGGGAAGGCGACTCCGGCGAGGGCGGCACAGGGGGCTAGCAGCGTGGCTCGAGGTAGGGGACGGTGGCCTGTCTCTTGGCGGTGGGCTGAGGCTTAAAGGCGCGGCAACGCGAGCTCTGTGCTGGTCGGGAGCGTCACGCGCTCTGGGCGGCAGAGGCTACGGGTTCGACGGCGAGTGGTGGCTGGGATGTGTTGGGCGGCCAACGGGGGTGTCTGGGGTGTTCCCTAGGTCCTGGCGGAGCGGTAGGCACGTGTTGCGGACGAGGGGCGGTTTGTGCACGTGGGGACAGGGCGCGCTCTGCGGGCGGCGTCGGCATGGTCGACCAGCTCCGGGCGTGGCAGTTCTTGGCCGTTCTGGTCGCTGGCTCTAGGCTGGGGCTGGTTGGACGGTGGAGGTGGACCACGGGCGAGCGTGTAGACATGGCGAGAGAGGGGGAAGCGGTCTGCTGCTGCGAGGGCAAAGTTGGCCGGCAAGGTGCTCTCGGCATGGCCTTGTAGTGCAGCTAGGAGGTAGGGGATGGGTTGGTGCTGGTCTGGTTAGACTTGGGGGAGACAAGGGTGATCAAAGCACCTTAATTGGCTAGACAAGATCAACTCCAAAACAGTAATAGTTAGTCCACTTTGATCTTGCCAACAAGTTGTTTGACAAAATGGCCGAAAGAGAAAAACTTTTGAATTTTGAAAAGATTTTTAGTGGGTTTGCTAGGTAGAAGCTTGAGGCTCTGTGGGTGCTTGGGTTTTGCAAATTGAGCTTGTTTGAATGGTTTTTGAAAAAGTGGGATGTTCCCATATGAAATAGATTCAATTTTGAACTGTCATTTAAAATTAGTATTTGATAGATTTTTGCAGATCACAAGGTGGGACTTGGTACCTCATTATGTGTACTATCAAGGGGTGTAAAGATCCACACATGTTTCTGTTAAGTTTTGAGTACTAGGAATAGCCAAAGTAGGCATGGGGGTTAATTTGGCCAAAATGACCATTCACTTCAAATATTCATTTTGAGTTATTTTTCTTTGGTAAAAGTTTGGGAATGACTTAGATGATGTTTATTTCACCTAAGAAACATTTTACAAGCAATGGATCACAGAACCATGGCAATTCAAATCAATTCCTAATTTAAATGCACAAATACATGAATGCATTCATTTTAAATTTGGAAAAAAAATTATTAACCCTAAATTGTGATGATTTAGATCTTGATAAGCTTGGATTGAAGTTTTGGGATGTTACAGTTAACTTTGACCAAAAACTATATGTGTCCTAATTTGGGATAAAGTACATTTTTAATAGAACTGCCATACTACTACCATCGCATTCGATGCACTTCATCAGGACCTAGCCAGCCTTCCTATATTTTACTTTACTTAATATATTCCATTTCTCACCCCGCACCGAGGAACCACGGCTACATTCACATGAACCAAGCACAGGTTGGGACCACAAGTATGTGATGCATTGTCAATCAATACCTACCATCACAAGTCAGCTTTTTTCTACTCGGCCCACCTTCGTATAGCCCAATCCATCCACCATCATCCAGAAAACACACTCATTGTCTCGCCGCAGCCTCCTCTCACTGCCGTCCGCTTCTCTAGCGCTGCGCAGATCAATCTCCATGTCACCACTACGCTGACTGCAACCCAAAACAGCAAGGTATAATCTTCATCTCTCCCTTGTAGAAAACATTCGTAGTTCCTCTTTTTGTACCGATTCCATTTTCTATTTCTAAAACTATTTTTTTGGATCTCTTTCATTCCCCTCTATTTCGTTCCTCATAGTATAAATCTGCATAAAAACAAATATATTGAGATCGATGTACTTTTTTGAAGTGAATCCTTGGTGAAACATGTTGTTTGCTGCTGGGCATAGCATTTTCTTCACTTGAACTAGTTATAATTCCTTGCATTTTAGTGCTATAATAAGTATCTTGCAATGCCATTTATAGATTCCAATTCCAAGCAAGGTAGAAAATCATGGACAGTTCGAGTGATGATGAGATCTGCTACACTGATTGTTATGTAACTGATAGTGATTTGGAAGAAATTGCGGCTATAAGGGGTAAAGTTTTACTTGGATTGTGTAATCGAATTAGACTATGCAAAAATATACTACTCTCTAAGATTTATTTTTCTTTCATGTAGGTCCTTCTTATGTGTGAAAAGACTGGTTTGAAAGGTACATCGTTTACAGTAATAATGTGCGTTTATCATATAGAAGGTGGGATTTTTTTGAGAATAAAATCTCCCAGATCGAACCTCATATACCTTTCTATGTATGCGAGCTCACCTCTTCTTTACTTGGCAAAGGAGGGGCAGGAAGGTAAGAAATTTTTGTTTTTTTCTCGAAAAGGTAAGAAATTTTAGTAGCCGTATGATTCAACAGATTTTCCTAAGAAATTTGTAGGATTAAATCTATACGAATTTTTTCCAAGATGGCTGTTACATTTGTAGGATTGATTCCCATAGGAATTATTCCTAAGATTTTGTAGGAAATCAAACATCCACTCACACCTATTTTTCAGAATCCTCTGTTTGTCCTACTATGATAGAGTCAATTTTTTTGGTTCATATGGAATTCCTATAGGATTGGAGTGGGCATGACATTGCAATCCTATATTTATTTTATCTATGATACGAATCAAGAATACATATATTTTACTATTTCACAAGTCAACAAGTCGTAAACTTTTGATAGTTATTTTCTTCTGGTTCCAGTGCTTCTCATTGGATTATAGTTAGAATGTCTTGAAGAATCATCTACGTGAAGAAAGAAATATGCGTGTGACCAACGAGTTGTACAAAGGTTATCATGAAGTCATGATTGCCATGGGCAATGATGGGCATGCGGTGATAACTACTGGTACAAGCTAGCGAAATGTTGTCAGGGAGGCGAAACTCTTAGGGCTATCTTCTAGTTCAAGGAATGTGCACATGGATTTTGTCTCAACGTGTTCAGCGACATCCCGTTTCCTTGGAAGTTGATATGAATATCATCGAACTTGTATTCGAGCCTTATGTGACCAGGAGGCATTCGAGGAAGCAAGAAGGATCCTGACAAGCTACTGTACTTATACTAGCCACTATTGCTCCTGGATGGAACTATGGAACTTATAGCAACTACTAGTAGTACTCAAGTATTAATCCTGTTTGTATTATTAGTACTCAGCTTTTGGTGCATAGTCGATCTCATACAGCTGGCAAGGCGAGCAAGGGCTCCTTCGACCACAAATCTTTTGCCTTGTTTAAAAAAGGCTCCTTCACCCAAAATTCTGTCTTGTCGCTACCTTTCGTGAGAGAAAAGTCTCCTGGATGAAGGAGAATCATCATCCCTCTCTCCTCTTCAATGTGCCTTTGGATCCTCTGCTCCACTCATGCATTGGTGTGTCTATGCCTTTAATGGCACTTGTTCAGGTGGGAAGCATCATAGCGGTCACCTCTTCCTTTTTTTGCGAATCACAGTCACCTCTTCCTTCCCATGTAAGCTTCCGCACAATGGAGTACAACCGTGCAGGGGTAGTAGTGTAGAGTAAGTTGGGGGCCATGGTGGTCCAGCCCAACTTTCCTTCATTTTGCCTCGTGCTTCCACCCAAAAATGTGCTCTGGCTGGATGTTTTCCCTCTCTTCCAGATTAGGCTGCTCATAGTGCTAAATAACTTAGACTAGTAAAACTTTCACATGTTACTACCTTCACAATATTGTATAATAATATGTGTCTACTGTCATGCAAGGCCTAATTAATTAGTAGGTTGTAGGAGTAGGTCTTGGACGAAGGAGAATCATTCTCCCTCTCTCTCCTCTTGAATGCAGCATTGGCTACTCTGCTGCACTAATGCATCTGTGTCTCTATGCCTTTAATGGCACTTGTTCAGGTGGGAAGCATCACAACAGTCACCTCTTCCTTTTTTGCGAATCATAGTCACCTCTTCCTTCACATGTAATCTTTCGCACAATGGAGTACAACCGTGCAGGCGCAGTAGTGCAGAGAAAGTTGGGGCCCGTGGTGGTCCAGCCTAACTTTCCTTCTGTTTGCCTTGTGCTTCCACCCAAAAATGAGATTTGGCTGGATGTTTTCTTTCTCTTTCATATTAGGCTGCTCATAGTGCTAAATAACTTAGACTAGTAAAACTTTCCCATGTTACTACCTTCATAGTATTGGGTAATAACATGTGTCTAGTGTGATGCAAGGCCTAATAAATTAGGTTGTAGGAGTAGTTCAGATAGAACTTGATTTCGTAGACTCGACTCCTCCACAACATGCCCTACTATTTTAATTATAGCCTACCGACTAGTCCTTAGAGCAAGTATAGCCAGCAGTCTGCTTGTACAATAGACTAGTTACCTCTAAAGGTTTATTATACATACACATTACTACTTTATGTGTAAATGGACCACCTCACATACTCACCAAGTGCCTAAGAGCAATATAGCCTACACTATAGTAGGAACATACTACCTTGGTTGCCATGAGGAATGATAAACACCCGTTTTGGTAACTTCCGGAAAACATCCTTCGCAATATGGCCTACCATGTAGGAAGATACCTTGGTTTCAAGCCAAAAAACCAAGGTCATGACCATATTTACATTGTACTTTATGATAAGGTTCCCTTATTCGATATCTGGGCGCATCTTGGCATGGTAAACAATGTTTATTACAATTGTAATTTTCCAACTTTTATGACTAGAAAAATCAGTTACAATTTCCAAGTAACTATTTTTTGTAAGCTAGCACACATGGAATAAGGCCTATATGACAACCCCATTTTTTCACACATAGTGCACACAAATTTATGGGCATTTCTCAAGTTACATGAATTTGCGAGCTAGCTAATTTTCTAACTTAACTCCCTTTATCGATTTACCAAAATTATGTCAAACTTGAACTATGATCGCATGATAGTCTGCTCGCTCCTAAGCTTTGCCTACAAAGTGGTAGATCCAAATGGTGGCTAGGCCGGTGAATGGAACACCCTGAGATTTCTAAATAGCCTATATATTATACATAAAAATAAAAACACTATTAAATGAAAAATTACCCTGTTGGACCACCCTCACATGTTGAGTGTCAACACCCGGATTTTTAATCCCAGATGCCTGTTATGCCATACATCGCAATCCCAGGATTACCATTTTTGCGAGACATAACAGATTGGATATCACAGTACATCATCCATTACAAACCATAATAAGGTCTTACACAAATAAAGGATCTCATGATCTAGTCTTAGTACAAACAAGTAGCAGAATAAATAGCATAGCGATGGGCTCCATCTTCAGTGTCATAGGCAATGCTGACGATGGGAGATGATCCTAGTTGTCATAGCCGTCCTGATGTCCTTCTTCTGGACAGTCCTCCTCATAGTCTAGCCACGGGAATATCCAGGGACAAAGCCATGAGTACTCTTTAAGCACTCGCAAACTAACACTAACAAGTAAAGTAGTTCTAGTAGGAAAGCTAAGTTCTAAGTGTATTTGTAAAGTTATGTTTGAAACCTAAGCTGAGTTCAGAAACAAAGAAAGATAAAATAAAGTTTGAAATCACCTAAGTGGGAACTTAGCTGTCATAGTCACAACCATGTTGTGGTCAAGTCATGTCACAATTCATTTTATAAGTCATTTTGAAAACATCTGACAACGGAACAGTATGGCCACTCCAACTGTCCATAACCGCGGACGTGGCTATTCGAATAATTTGACACTTTGTAGAGGTGGTACACTTTCACCACAAAATTCGATACATCTGTCAGGGATAACCCTGAATCATCATACTTAGTATGCAGATAATCAAACATACTTTTCCTTTACACACTCTAGTATAAGCACCTCTCCTATGAGCTTGGCCTCCCAGCCATGGCCATCTACCATCCTGGGCACTACATAGGTGGACAACATTGAGAGGTAGCCTCAGCTCAAACCTCTCCCGCGAGGGAACTCATACTAATGCATATAAACTTCCAGCTAAGCCTTACCCAATTTAGGTAATGTGCTTGTACGGTAAAATTGGAATGGTATCGCATCCGAACCCAACCTTCAGTTTGTATAAAGGGGCTAAGGCTCATGCCTCAACATTTTCATCATCATCATAAACCAATGGTGTTTCTCAACACATGTCAAAACATGTCAATAGAATGACTCATCATTCCAAGGTTTTCATAAGCATTTTCACCAAGTATTCCCATCTAAAGTGATCACGTTTTTGGTTTTAGATCTAAACACTAAGTTAAGAGTGTTCACTAAGGTGGGATTCTAATTTCAATCTCATACCATAGAATGACATCTAAGTCTAACTAGATAGGCCAAGTTTTATACTCTTTATGATATCTATAAACAAAGTAAAGAACTTTGGTAAAGTAAAAGAAAGTAAAGCTTGTAAGTAAAACTTGGGATGGGTATAAAGCAAAAATGGTATAACCAAAGCATGCCTAATGCATCTTGCTTAGGTTATCTTGCTTAATTCTAGATTGCTAACAATAGCTTGCCAATATTAGCTTGCCTTGGTTGGTGTAGTGGTTGAAATTCTCCTCTTCTTCTTCGGTGTAGAACTCCTCCTCCTCATAGACTTGGTCGGTACTATCGTCTATAAATACATACGGGATACACAATCACCAAACAATACTTAACTAGTCTATTTAGCACACTAAGGCACACATTTGATGATCTAGTACCATCACATTCATCACAAGATTTTAATGAACTAGTTTCATTTATTTTATTTGAGAAAAGTAATTTCTACTCATTGAAATTAACTAAGATTTAATATTCTCCAAGTAAAATATGGGATCATGTAGACACATGTCATCACCACATATTCTAATACATGGGAATGTGATTTAAATGTTGTATCACATATTATAAAGTTTAAGATTAATATTTAATGATTTAAAGTGACTAGAAATGCCTATATAGCATTATTTTGGTACTAGTCCAAAGTCACTTCATGCAAACCTAAATATTATTACATATTCAGATAGGTATATTCAAATGTGATTTTTGAGAGGTGGAATGAACTCAAAAGCTATTATGGTTGATTTTTAAAAAATGCTTGAATGTAGAAACGTCTTTGTTTTGTTATTTTTTCTATATGTGATCTATAACTCTAATTGATTGAAATCCAATGGGATTGGATGAAGATTTAAATTATCTTTCCAACAAAATTGGAATCATGTCATTTGCTTAAGTTAATCATTCTGAATTGATTTTTAAACAAGGGGACAGAATTAAGATTAAGTCTAAATAGAAAATCCTAAATTTGAATTCTAGGGCCAGCACGGGAACACTAACGGGCCGGCCCAGTGACACTCCACGGCGCAGAGGACAGCTGGCAAGGGGGTCCCGCATGTCAGCGGCTCTTCTAACGTGAATCGGTACGGGGCGATGTGGACCGCACGATTAGAACCTAGATCGACCCTGGTGGCTCGTCGTCGACGACGGACTGGTCGTCGGCGAGAGTAAACCCTAGCGGCTCGGTGGGGGTCGATTGGGGGCTTTCCAGGGCTCTAGCTAATATGGTGATGGGGGCGATCGAACAAGGAGACGACAGTGGACTCAGGTGAGGTCGTGGCGGCTCCTGGGGTGGTCTAAATCGACGGGCCCCTTTCTTCTCTGCTATGGCGAACTCCGGCGCAATTCCGGCGAACGGCTGCTCGAGCGGCTCCGGTGATGTTGTGAGGTGGTTCTGAGGGAGAGGGGAGGTGAGTGGTGTGAGGAAATGGTGCTGGGGAGGGCTCCCTATATAGGCTCGACGAGGAGACCATGAGGGCGACGGTGAGCTCGTCGGTGACGATGGTATAGGGCGCTAGAGGCATGGGCGGTGTAGGCGGACAGTGGCTTGCCTCCTGGTGGTCAGCTACGACGTAAAGGCGACGCTAGGGGCGGTGGCATGTGGTCGGGAATGGTCGATGCTCTGCACGACAGAGGCGGTGCTCGACGCGGTGTGCGGTGGCTGCTGGTCGTGTGGTAGGAAAAGGGCATGTCCGGGGAGGTGCTGGGGTTATGGCACAGCTGCACGCGCAAGCTGGGATCAAGGCGCGGCTTGTGCGGGCCTGCCGGGGACGGCGCTCTGGCATGCTCTGTGCATGGTGCAGAGGCGGTGGGCGTGAGCTTTCCTCGGTGGTCCAGGGGCTGGCAAGGCTCGGGGAAGGGACCAAGAGAGGCGGTAGGGTTCGGCGGAGCTAGGGGCACGATGGATTGGCGCAGCGCTGTCTCTGGCGTGTTGCCCATGCTCGGCCGGCGGCGAACAGGAACAGGCAGCACGCTACTGCTGCTCCAGGCTAAATGGTAGCTCTGTGCTGGCTTGGTTAGAGCTAGGGGAGACCAGGGGACAAGAATTAAACCAAATGGCTTGACAATGCCTTGATCACAAATAGTGATAGTTAGGAAAATTTTATTTCCCTGCCAACTGTTCGACACAATGGCCGCAAGAACAAAAGTTTTGAATTTTGCAAAGATTTTTGGTGGAGTTGTTGGTCCTATGCTTGAGCATTTGTGGTTGCTTGGGATTGTCAAGTTTAACTCATTAGAGTGGTTTTTGAAAAAGTGGGATCTATGCATATGAAATGGATTCCATTTTCAAATGCCATTTAAAATTAGAGTTCAAATGTTTTTGTAGGATTTCAAAGTGGGCCTTGGTATATTCTTACTTATACTAGCAAGGGGTGCAAAGAGTTAGAATTGTTTCTGTTTGAAATTGACTTCTACGAACACCTAAAGTGACCTAGTGGATTAAAATGGCCAAAGTGACCATTTGGTATTTTTATTGTTATTTGATTTCTTTTTCTTTGGAGTTTGTTTTTAAATGATATAGATGATGTGGCATTCACCTTAGAATCATTCTACAACCATTAGAACAAACAAACATGGAAATTCAAAACAATTCCATATTAATGCAACACACATATGCATTCTTAATTATTTAAAAGAGAAAAAGTTTCTGTTAACCCTGAATTGGGTGATTTGGATCTTGATAACCTTGATTAAAGATTTGGGATGTTACAAACCTTCCCCCCTTAAACAAAATCTCATCCCAAGATTTAAGAAAGAAAACTAGGAACTAAAGAGATCTGGAAACTCAGTCCTAATGTAATCTTCTCACTCCCAAGTGGCTTCTTCTTCGGTATGGTTGCTCCATTGGATCTTGAGAAATTTCATATTTCGGGTCCTGGTAGTTCTATAAGCTTCCTCCAAGATACGGATGGGCACTTCACGATACGTCAGATCCTTGGTGATATCAACGGCTCGGTGATCTATGTTCTTGAAAACTTCAGTCTTCTCCGACACTTCTAGGAATTTGCAAAGTAACGAGATGTGGAACACATTATGGATGGCAGACATCTCTTCTGGCAGTTCCAGTTCATACGAGACTTCTCCTCGACGATTTAGAATCTTGAAGGGTCCAATATATTTGGGGGCTTGTAACATCCCAAAACTTTAATCCAAGGTTATTAAGATCCAAATCATCAAAATTAGGGTTAACAAAACTTTTCCAACTAAAATTATTAAAGCATTCATATGTGTGTGCATTTAAATAGGAGTTGTTTTGAATTGCCATGATTAAGTGATCCATTGCTTGTAAAATGATTCTTAGGTGAAATAAACATCATCTAGATCATTCCCAAACAAATCCCAAAGAAAAACAAATCAAAATGAATAAAATAACCAAATGGTCATTTGTGCCATTTTAATCAACATGCCTACTTTGGCTATTCCTAGAACTCAATTCTTAACAGAAACAAATGTGGATCTTTGCACCCCTTGCTAGTACATGTAATGATGTACCAAGGCCCACTTTGTGATCTCCCAAAAACTTTCAAACACTAATTTTAAATGGCATTTGAAAATTTAATGTAGTTCATATGTATAGATCACACTTATTCAAAAACCACTCAAATGAGCTCCATTTTCAAAACCCAAGCAACCACAGAGGCTTAAGCATGTGTATAGCAAACCCACCAAAATTCATTCAAAAATTTCAAACTTGATTTCATGCGGCCATTGTGTCGAACACTTGGCAGGCAGAATCAAAATGGCCTAACTTATACTGTTTTTGATCAAATTTGGTCGAGCCATTTGAACCTAATTCAAGTCCCTTGTCTCCCCCAGACCCAACCAAGCCATCAAAGATCTACCCAATGGCCTAGGACAGCAGTACCACGCCACCCCGAGGACATGCTCGCCGGCCAACCTTGCCAACGCAGCAGCAGACCGCCAACCCCTCTTCGCCGCTCAAGGGAGCACGGCGTGACCTCACCGCTGCCCACGGTCCACCCCACGCTCACTGCCAGCCCCTGGACCACTGAGGAACCGCCACGCACTAAGCCTCTACGTGAAGCTAGAGCACACCAGAGCGCCAACGCCGCCAGCACACCCCAGACCGTGCCTCGACCTAATCCCGCGCGGGCCGCTCCGCCTCGACCCCAACACCCCGCCAGACATGGCTGTGCGCCACCGCGTGACCCACAGTATCTGTGCGCCGTGTCGAGCACCGCCTCTGTCTCCCAGAGCGCGGGACGCTCCCGACCAAATGCCACCGCCCCTAGCCACGCATTTAAGTCGTAGAGCACCGCCAGGAGGCAGGCCACCGTCCCCTACCTCAAGCCACGCCGCTAGCACGCTGTGCAGCCCTCGCTGGAGTCGCCAGCCCATCCCTTTCAGTCACCTCGTCGAGCTATAAATAGAGGCCACCCAAGCACAAACCACTCACACCATTTCACTCCCCTCTCCTCACTAGTCCTTCCCCACCTCTAGCTGGAGCAGCTCGAGCAATTTTTCACCGGAATTTGGCCGGAGAAGCCCGCTGCAGAGGAGGAGAAGGCACCGTCGATTTCGTCCACCCCAGGAGCTTCCGCGACCACCCCTGAGCTCGCCATCGTCCACCAGTTCGATCGCCCCCATCGCCGCCGTAGATTCCCCTTCTAATCTAACGGCCCACATCGCCCCGTACCGCTTCGCGTGTAAAGAGCCGCTAACCGGTGGACCCCCCTGTCAGCTGTTCTTTGTGCCACGGAACGCCACTGGGCCGGCCCGTGTTCGTTCCCGCGCGACCCATTTAATTCAAACTTAGATTTTTCTATTTAGTTTTGAACTTAGTTTTGTCCCCTAGTTTGAAAATCAATTCAGAGAGATTTATAAATCCAAATGGAGTGATTCAAATTTTGTTAGAAAGCTACTGAAAAGATCTATCCAAGCCTGTTGGATTTAATTCTTTTAGAGTTAGAGATCTCTCCTAGTAAAAATAATAAGACAGAAGCTTTTGCACATTCAAACATTTTTATCAAATCAACCAAAATAGCTTTTGAGTTGATTCCAACTCCCAAAAATCACATTTAACCATACCTATTTGAATATGTAATAATATTAAGGTTTACATGCAGTGACTTTGGACTAGTACCAAAATAATGCTACATAGGCATTTCTAGTCAGTTTAAATCATTAAATATTAAACTTAAACCAAAGTAATTGTGATACAACCCTTAAATTACATTACCATATGTTAGAATATGTGGTGATGACATGTTTCCACATGATCCCATATTTTAAGTGGTGAATATTAAATCTTAGTTATTTTCAATGAGTAGAAATTACTTTTCTTAAATAAAAAGAATGAAACTAGTTAATAAAACCTTGTGATGCTTGTGATGATAATAGATCAGCAAATGTGTGCCTTAGAGTGCTAATTAGACTAGTTAAGCATTGTTTGGTGATTGTGTACTCCATATGTATTTATAGACAATTGTACCGACCAAGCTTTCGAGGAGGAGGAGTGCTACCAAGAAGAGGAGGAAGAAAATTTCAACCACTGCACCAACCAAGGCAAGCTAACCCTTGCAAGTATTATACTAGCAAGCCACCATTAACAATGCAAGTTAACCCTTGCAATCTAGATAACCCAACCAAAGACATTAGACATACTTTGGTTATACCACTTTGACTATTATTTACCCCAAGTATTATTTTCAAGCTTTACTTCCTTTACTTTACCAAAATCCCTTACTTGCTTTGAAGGTAGCATAAAAAGTATAAAACTTGACCTATCTAGATAACTTTAGATGTCATTCCAAGGCATGAGATTGATCCCATCTTTCCACCTTAGTGAACACTCTTAACTTAGTAGTTTAGAGTAGATAAAAACTTGAGTCACTTTATATGGGAACACTTGGTGAAAATTAATTATGAAAACCTTGGAATGATGAGTCATTCTATTGAAATGTTTTGACATGTGTTGAGAAACACAAATGGTTTATGATGATGAAAATGTTGAGGCATGAGCCTTGACCCTTGTACAAAATTGATGGTTGGATTCGGATGCGATACCATTCCAAACTTACCGCACAACCACAATACCTGAATTGGGTAAGGCTTAGCCGGAAGTTTATATGCATTAGTATCAGTTCCCTTGCGAGAGAGGTTTGAGCTGAGGCTACCTCTCAATGTTGTCCACCTATGCAGTGCCCAAGATGACAGATGGTCATGGTTGGGAGGCCACGCATATAGGGGAGGTGCTTATACTAGGGTGTGTAAAGGAAAGGTTATGTTTGATTATCTGCATACTAAGTATGATGATTTAGGGTTATCCCTGATAGATGTATCGAATCTTGTGGTGAAAGTGTACCACCTCTGCAGAGTGTCAAACTATTCGAATAGCCGCGTCCGCGGTTATGGACAGTTGGAATGGCCATATTATTTTGTTGTCAGATGTTTTCAAAATAACTTATGAAATGAATGATGAATCTTGACTTGACCACAACAGAGTTGTGACTATTACAATAGCTTCCCAACTTAAGTGATTCTAGAACTTTATTTTATCTTTCTTTGCTTCTAAACTCAGCTTAGGTTTCAAACTTAACTTTATAGTTAAACTTAGAGTTAGCACTTCACTTTAGAACTATACCAATTGTTAGTGGTAGTTTGCGAGTACTTAAAGCGTACTCATGGCTTTTGTCCCTGGCTATTCTCATGGCCAGACTATGAAGGAGACTACCAAGATGATGGCCAGCAGGGCGGCTATATAACTAGGACTTTCTGCCTTCGTCAGCATTTCCTGTGCCCCTAAAATTTGACCCCACCGCTATGCTTATTATTTATTCCGCTGCTTGTTGTATTAAAACTGGATCATGAGATCCTTATTTGTGTAAGACCTTATGTATGGTTTGTAATGGATGATGTACTGTGATATTCAATATGTTATGTCCCGCAAAAATGGTAATCCTGGGATTGCGATGTATGACATAACAGGCATCAGGGATTAAAAATCCGGGTGTTGACGGGGCTAACTTTGCTTTCATACTAAAACGTTGCATTCCCATCAACGGCGAAACTTTGAGATACACAAAATATCCGACATTGAAAGTCAGGTCTCTCCTTCTTTTGTCAGCATAACTCTTCTGTCTGGATTGGGCGGTCTTGAGGTGCTCACGGACTTTGTGAACCTTCTCTTCGGCTTCTCGTAGGATGTCGGGTCCAAAAATCTGACTCTCTCCTACTTGCAACCAATTCAACGGGGTATGACACTTCCTTCCATATAAGAACTCGAATGGGGCCATTTGCAAACTGGCTTGATAACTGTTGTTGTATGAGAATTCTGCGAAAGGCAGACAATCTTCCCATTTTGATCCATACTCAAACACACAAGCTCTCAACATATATTCTAGGATTTGGTTGACTCTTTTAGTCTGTCCATCGGTCTGCGGGTGATAAGATGTGCTGAAATTCAACTTGGTTCCTAATCCTTCTTGGACTTTCTGCCAAAATCTCGAGGTAAATTGGGTTCCTCGATCCGACACTATGGTCTTGGGGGTTCCATGCAAACTGATGATTCTAGCAATGTACAACTCAGCTAGCTTCGAACTCTGGTAGGTTGTCTTGATAGGTATAAATTGGGTTACCTTGGACAATCTATCAACGATGACCCAGATTGAGTCATTTCCCCTACTAGAAGTAGGCAAACCGGTGATAAAGTCCATTCCGACGGAATCCCATTTCCATTCCGGAATCTGCAATGGTTACAACAGTCCTGTGGGTTTCTGATGTTCCTCTTTGACTCTTTGACAGATATCACACTTGGTGATATAGCTTCCGATTTCTCTCTCCATCCACCAAAATTGCTCCTTCAAATCCTGATACATCTTCGTTCCTCCAGGGTGGATAGAATAAAGAGTATCATGAGCTTCTTCATGATCACTTGCTTCAGCTCCGAATCCGCGGGCACACAGATATGTCCTTTGTACCACATAACTCCTTCATCTTCGGTGAATCCAGGTACCTTTCTTGTACCAATACGATGCTTGATTCCATCGATACTTGCATTTCCCTTCTGGGCTCCCTCGATTTGACTGATCAAAGTGGGTTGAAGTCCAATGCTAGCTAAAAATCCTTTGCTAACTATCTCAGTTCTAAACTGCTCCAACTCCTCATGCAAACTTGGTTGCTTCTCCTTGATCATGGTGTTTAACCTACACGGCAATCTGCTAAGAGCATCCGCTACCACATTGGCTTTGTCGGGGTGATAGTGAATGTCAAGGTTATAATCCTTGATTAACTCTATCCATCTCCTTTGCCTCATATTCAGCTCCTTTTGAGTGAAAATATACTTCAAGCTCTTGTGATCTGAGTAAATCTCACAGCGATTACCCATAAGATAATGACGCCATGTCTTCAAAGCTGAAACTATAGGTACTAACTCAAGATCATGAGTAGGGTAGTTCTGCTCATGCTGCTTCAGTTGTCGAGATAGATATGCGATCACTTTGCCTTCTTGCATCAATACACATCCGAGACCAATCTTGGATGCATCACAATACACGTCAAACGACTTCTTGATATCTGGCATGATCAGTTTTGGGGCTGAAATCAATCTCTTATTGAGCTCTTGGAAACTGGCTTCACATTTATCAGTCCAGTCAAACTTCTTGTCCTTCTTCAACAATTGGGTCATAGGTCTTGCGATGCTCGAAAATCCTTCTACGAACCTGTGGTAATATCCTGCTAATCCGAGAAATGCACGGACTTGGGTTTGAGTGGTTGGGGCTTCCCATTCTTCAACATCTTTGATCTTGGCGGGATCAACAACGACTCCTCCGGTAGACACAATATGTCCGAGGAATCCTACCTCTTTCAGCCAAAACTCACATTTGCTAAACTTGGCATACAACTGATGCCCTCTAAGGGTTTCAAGAATGATTCTCAGATGTTGCTCATGGTCTTCTTTGGACTTGGAGTAGATAAGGATATCATCGATAAACACAACGACAAACTTATCCAGGAAGTTCATAAAGATCTTATTCATGAGATTCATGAAATAAGCGGGGGCATTGGTTCATCCAAAAGACATGACCATATACTCATATAATCTATATCTGGTGGTAAAGGCGGTCTTTGGAATATCCGTTGCACGAATCTTAAGTTGGTGATAACCAGTCCTAAGATCAATCTTAGAGAACACTCTGGCAGCAGTCAACTGATCAAATAGATCCTCTATCTTTGGCAATGGGTACTTGTTCTTGATTGTGACATCATTCAGCTTCCGGTAATCTGCACAAACGGTTGCCTCCATCCTTCTTGTCGATGAACAACACGGGTGATCTCCATGGCGATGCGCTTGGTTGAATTGAGCCTTTCTCCAGCATAGCATCCAGTTGCTTCTTCAGCTCTACTAACTCTGATCGGTTCATGCTATAGGGTCTCTGAGCTATGGGTCCGGTTCTAGGAATTAGTTCAATAATGAACTCAATATCCCTATCCGGGGGCATATCGGGCAATTCATCTGGGAATACGTCGGGGTATTCACAGACTACTCTGACTTGGTCTATGGTGGGTAGGTCTAGACTCTTGTTGCACTTGAATTGATGGGGCAAGGTTTCAGATATATGCTCTACTGTTACTCTAGAGCTACTGGTCATGGTGATGGCTTTCTTGGCACAGTCTATCAATCCTTTATGCTTCGACATCCAATCCATTCCTAGTACTACTTCCAAACCTTTGGTTCCAAGTACTATTAGATTGGCATAAAAATCTATCCCATGTATTCTGATAGGTACAACTTTGCAAATTTTTCTAGCTTTGGTGGTTGAACCAGGTATTTGAACTATCATGACATGCTTCAGGTTGGTTGGGTGAATCTTACTAGTGCATGCAAATTCTTCAGTAACAAACGAGTGTGATGCTCCAGAATCAAAGAACACTCTTGCTAAAACTAAGTTGATAGAAAACATACCCAACATGACATCTAGCGCTTCTTGGGCTTCTTCGGCGTTCATGTGGAAGAGACGGCCGTTGCGGTTGTGAGGGTTCGCTGGGGCAAATCTTCTTCCGAGCTGAAGACAGCACTGTTGTTGAGCTGGGCATTCACATTGGCAGTGACGTCAATCGTCTTGGGACACTCATTGGAGTAGTGACCCTTCACTCCACACTCGAAACAAGTAATCTGATACTTGTCTTTTGCTGCCATAGGAACGGCATTGCTTCCAGTCCTTGGGGTAGTGTTGTTGTTGTTGTTGTTGTTGGACTTGGGAGTTGCACGGTTGAAGTTGTTGGAGTTGCCGAGGTGTTTGTTGTTGTTTCCTCCGGACTTCACATTTCCTCCGCTACGGTTGGGGTAGCTCGGACGAGACATTGGGGGTCGATTGTTCCGTGGGGCATATCCGATAGACGGGTTGGGATGATACTTCTGGTGACTGTTGGATCAAGCTTGGCGCATCATCCGACGTTTGCGGTTGTCGTTCGCTTGATTAATCTTCCCTTCCATCTGAATGGCAGAGTCGACTAGGTCTTCGTTATCCTCAAAACGGATGTTGACTAGCACCGTCTGCATCTCATCATGCAGTCCGTTCAGGAATCTCTCCTTCTTCTTGGCCTCTGTGTTGATCTCATCAGGTGCATACCAGGCGAGGGATGAGAATCTATCACGGTACTCCACCACAGTCATTCTGCCTTGCTTTAGTTCTCTAAATTCATCTCTCATTCTGGTGACTAGACCCTGCGGCACATGGGTGCGGCTGAACTTGACTTTGAAGGCTTCCCACGTCATCACTTGACTGTGGTTCATCGTGCGGGTGTTGTTCCACCATGCTCTTGCATCTCTTGCCAGATAGTGGGTGGCAAATAGAACTTTCTCGTTGGCATCCACTCCTGCGACTTCTAAGTTGTTCTCCATGGTCTGTAACCAATCATCAGCATCCAGCGGGTCTTCATACTTGCTAAAGATTGGGGGATTGGTATTCTGGAAGTTTTTGAGTTTGGATCCATGATGATCCTGATTTCCATGGCCCTGATTGTTGTGAGCCATCTGGGCGATCTGCTGCATGGTGGCTAGATTTGCTTGGCACTCTGCCCTACTAGCTTTGCGGTCTGCAATGAGCGTCTGCAGAATCTGCAGCATTGGGTCCTACGATGAGCTGCTCCGTCCTTGGTTTCCACGAGTCATCTGAAGATTGAGATAGATAATGGGGTAAGAGGGAAAGTTCTAAGGTTTATGGTTTTGGTTTCAAAGCTAAAACTTTGAGTTTGACTCGGGTTTTGCAACTAACTTCTTTTCATTCATTCAAGCAAAGCACATGATACAAACACACACACACACCACACATGAAAAGAAAACAGATGGTTTTAAGAACCATTCTGTAAGCTAAGATACAATGGGACCGATACAACTCCTTCCTATGATAGTGCTCTAGTGCCTCTACTCATCATCAATGAAGTTGGAGTCATCATCGTCGATGTACAAGTCCATGGCATCATCCTCCAGGTAGTCATCATCATTGCTGAGGTATGAGTGAATATCCCCCTTGATGTATTCACCTTCTTCTTCCTCAACTTGTTTTGCTGCAAGCTGAGCTTATTGCTCCTTGATGGTCTTCTCGAGGTCGGCCACCTTCTTGCAATGACGGTCGATGGTGCGATCCTTCTTTGCACGTTGATGACGAAGTGATTGACGATCCTTGACTAGCAGTGAAAAAGTCTGGGCCTTCTAGGCGGCAATAGCAAGGTTGTGGTTGGTGAACTCTCGAGCATTGTCCAATTCCTTCTATCTGTCATACAGTAGGAAATTGAGGTTCTCCACTTGACGCTTCAAATCCGGATGACTTGGCATTTCCAGAGGCATTCCCATAGAATCACGCCTTGCATAGTGAGCAAAGCGGGTTCCCTGGATCAAGTTGACATTCTGTGCGCAAAGACGAGCGAGAGCTTCATGCATTGCCCTGGCTAATCCATCTAGCCAATTGTTCTCTCTTACGGTGAATTGAATCTTCTCGGAAAGTGGTGCCTCCATCTTGACTCGAAGATAAGGAACTACTATCCATTGTAAATCTCCTCCTAGGTGGTCATTGAGTTGAGCTCCGAAGAATTCCGGATGCGGACTCTCAAGGTACTCAGACAGTGCATCAAGATCCCTCTCGAAGATAAGTTGGCCTCTGTTTCCCAACTGGTAGAACTTGCAGTACTGAACTTCCATCTATAAGAATTTAGGATGAGAAAGTAAGTGAGGTGATCAAGTGTGTCAAATTTTATGGAGTAATGTAAGAATTTTTGAGGAACATGAATCTTTTTGAAAGAATCTCAAGGCTAAGAGGGGAAATAGATTTTCACAAATACTCACTTTGGTTTTTGAACTAAGATTTTGTTTGGACGTCCATTCTAACTAGGGTCTCCTATGGTCAAGATGGCTCTGATACCAACTTGTCAACACCGGGATTTTTAATCCCAGATGCCTGTTATGCCATACATCGCAATCCCAGGATTACCATTTTTAAGAGGCATAACAGATTGGATATCACAATACATCATCCATTACAAACCATAATAAGGTCTTACACAAATAAAGGATCTCATGATCTAGTCTTAGTACAAACAAGTAGCAGAATAAATAGCATAGCAGTGGGCTCCATCTTCAGTGTCACAGGCAATGCTGACGATGGGAGATGATCCTAGTTGTCGTAGCCATCGAGATGTCCTTCTTATGGATAGTCCTCCTCATAGTCTGGCCACGGGAATAGCCAGGGACAAAGCCATGAGTACTCTTTAAGTACTCGCAAACTATCACTAACAAGTAAAGTAGTTCTAGTAGGAAATCTAAGTTCTAAGTGTATTTGTAAAGTTAAGTTTGAAACCTAAGCTGAGTTCAGAAACAAAAAAAGATAAAATAAAGTTTGAAATCACCTAAGTGGGAACTGAGTTGTCATAGACACAACCATGTTGTGGTCAAGTCATGTCACAATTCATTTCATAAGTCAGTTTGAAAACATCTAACAACGGAATAGTATGGCCACTCCAACTGTCCATAACCACGGACGCGGCTATTAGAATAGTTTGACACTCTGCGGAGGTGGTACACTTTCACCACAAAATTTGATCCATCTGTCAGGGATAACCCTGAATCATCATACTTAGTATGTAGATAATCAAACATAACCTTTCCTTTACACACTCTAGTATAAGCACCTCCCAGCCATGGCCATCTGCCATCCTGGGCACTGGATAGGTGGACTAGATTGAGAGGTAGCCTCAGCTCAAACCTCTCCAGCGAGGAACTCATACTAATGCATATAAACTTCCATCTAAGCCTTACCCAATTCAGGTATTGTGGTTGTACGGTAAATTGGAATGGTATCGCATCTGAACCTAACCATCGGTTTTTATAAAGGGGCTAAGGCTCATGCCTCAACATTTTCATCATAATCATAAACCAATGGTGTTTCTCAACACATGTCAAAACATCTCAATAGAATGACTCATCATTCCAAGGTTTTCATAAGCATTTTCGCCAAGTATTCCCATCTAAAGTGATCAAGTTTTTGGTTTTAGCTCTAAACACTAAGTTAAGAGTGTTCACTAAGGTGGGATGCTAATTTCAATATCATGCCATAGAATGACATCTAAGTCTAACTAGATAGGCCAAGTTTTATACTCTTTATGCTATCTATAAACAAAGTAAAGAACTTTGGTAAAGTAAAAGAAAGTAAAGCTTGTAAGCAAAACTTGGGATGGGTATAAAGCAAAAATGGTATAACCAAAGCATGCCTAATGCATCTTTCTTAGGTTATCTTGCTTAATTATAGCTTTCTAACAATAGCTTGCCAATAATAGCTTGCCTTGGTTGGTGTAGTGGTTGCAATTCTCCTCTTCTTCTTCGGTGTAGAACTCCTCCTCCTCGTAGACTTGGTCGATACTATCGTCTATAAATACATACGGGATACATAATCACCAAACAATACTTAATTAGTCTATTTAGCACATTAAGGCACACATTTGATGATCTAGTATCATCACATTCATCACAAGATTTTAATGAACTAGTTTCATTTATTTTATTTGAGAAAAGTAATTTCTACTCATTGAAATTAACTAAGATTTAATATTCTCCAAGTAAACTATGGGATCATGTGGACACATGTCATCACCACATATTCTAATACATGGGAATGTGATTTAAATGTTGGATCATATTTTATAAAGTTTAAGATTAAT
Organism: Avena sativa; assembly: GCA_916181665.1. Lineage (NCBI taxonomy): Eukaryota > Viridiplantae > Streptophyta > Magnoliopsida > Poales > Poaceae > Avena > Avena sativa. Next base: position 412,890,861 of record OV702292.1, on the reverse strand, counting down.
ATTTAATGATTTATAGTGACTAGAAATGCCTATATAGCATTATTTTGGTACTAGTCCAAAGTCACTGCATGCAAACCTAAATATTATTACATATTCAGATAGGTATATTCAAATGTGATTTTTGAGAGTTGGAATCAACTCAAAACCTATTATGGTTGAATTTTGAAAAATGTTTGAATATAGAAAAGTCTCTATTTTGTTATTTTTGATATATGTGATCTACAGCTCTAATTGATTTAAATCCAACGAGCTTGGATAGATATTTAAATTATATTTGCAACAAAATTGGAATCATGTCATTTGGTTAAGTAAATCTTTCTGAATTAATTTTTAAACAAGGGGACAGAATTAAGGTTAAGTCTAAATAGAAAATCCTAAATTTGAATTCTAGGGCCAGCGCGGGAACACTAACGGGCCGGCCTAGTGACACTCCGCGGCGCAGAGGACAGCTGACAGGGGCATCCCGCATGTCAGCGGCTCTTCTAACGCAAAGCGGTACGGGGCGATGTGGACCGCACGATTAGAACCTAGATCGACGGTGGTGGCTCGTCGTCAACAACGGACAGGTCGCCGGCGAGACTAAACCCTAGCAGCTCGGTGGGAGTCGATTGGGGGCTTACCAGGGCTCCAGCTAAGATGGCGATGGGGGCGATCGAACGAGGATACGATGGTGGACTTAGGCGAGGTCACAGCGGCTCCTGGGATGGTCGAAATCGACGGCCCCCTTTCTTCTCTGCTACGGCGAACTCCAGCGCAATTCCGGCAAACGGCGGCTCGAGCGGCTCCGGCGATGCTGTGAGGTGGTTTTGAGGGAGAGGGGAGGTGAGTGGTGTGAGGAAATGGTGCTGGGGAGGGCTCCTTATATAGGCTCAACGAGGAGACCGTGAGGGCGACGGTGAGCTCGTCGGTGAAGACGGTACAGGGCGCTAGAGGCATGGGCGGTATAGGCAGACGGTGTCTTGCCTCCTGGTGGTCAGCTATGACATAAAGGCGACGCTAGGGGAGGTAGCATGTGGTCGGGAAAGGGCGATGCTCTACGTGGCAGAGGCGATGCTCGACGCGGCGGGCGGTGGCTGCTGGTCGCGCGACGGGAAAAGGGTGTGTCTAGGGAGGTGCTGGGGTTATGGCGGAGCTGCACGAGCGAGCTGGGACCGAGGCGTGGCTTGTGCGGGCCTGCTGGGGACGGCGCTCTGGCATGATCTTTGCATGGCGCAGAGGCGATGGGCGCGAGCTTTCCTCGGTTGTCCACGGGCTGGCAAGGCCCAGGAAAGGGACCAAGCACGGCGGTAGGGTTCGGCGGAGCTAGGGGCACGCTGGCTTGGCGTGGCGCTGTCTCTGGAGCGTTGCCCACGCTCGGCCGGCGGCGACCAGGAACGGGCGACGCGCTACTGCTGCTCCAGGCTAAATGGTAGTTGTGTGCTGGCTTGGTTAGATCTAGGGGAGACCAGGGGACAAGAATTAAACCAAATGGCCCGACAATGCCTTGATCACAAATAGTGATAGTTAGGCAACATTTATTTGCCTACCAACTGTTCGACACAATGGCCACACGAACAAAAGTTTTGAATTTTGCAAAGATTTTTTATGGAGTTGTTGGTCCTATGCTTGAGCATCTGTGGTTGCTTGGGATTGTCAAGTTATACTCATTTGAGTGGTTTTTGAGAAAGTGGGATCTATGCATATGAAATGGATTCCATTTTCAAATGCCATTTAAAATTAAAGTTCAAATGTTTTTGTAAGATTTCAAAGTGGGCCTTGGTAGATCTTTACTTGTACTAGCAAGGGGTGCAAAGAGTTAGAATTGTTTCAGTTTGAAATTGACTTCTAGGAACATCTAAAGTGACCTAGTGGATTAAAATGGCCAAAGTGACCATTTGGTATTTTTATTGTTATTTGATTTCTTTTTCTTTGGAGTTTGTTTTTAAATGATCTAGGTGATGTGGCATTCACCTTAGAATCATTTTACAACCATTAGAACAAACAAAAATGGCAATTCGAAACAATTCCATATTAATACAACACACATATGCATTCTTAATTATTTAAAAGAGAAAAAGGTTTTGTTAACCCTAAATTGGGTGATTTGGATCTTGATAACCTTGATTAAAGATTTGGGATGTTACATTGAGCTAGATGCACGAATATCATTTTAAGGGACCCAAGTTAGTCAAAACTATATCAAAAAGCACTAGGAGGTTTGAAAGATTCAACTTGCAAAGAATTTACATGTTGGCCGACAAATTCTGATGTGTTAAAAAAAATAAGAAAATAAGAAAAAACTATAGTACTTGCACACGGCTTCCTCTTGCGCTAATCCCCACTTGCCATGCTAAATGGAAAGATTTAGTTTGGATATGAGAGTATTTCTTCGCAATATGGCATACCATGTACGAACATGCTTGAGTTTCAAAATAAATGACCATGCTTATGTGATAATAATGTCTGTATTTGGTAAATGCACATCTAGGCATGGTAAACAATATTTACATTTGTAGATTATTTAGCAAAGTACATGGTCAATAATTAAGTCTCATAAAGCAAGCTACCAGCCTTCTATTTTTACACAAAAGTGGACCATTTTTTATGAGAAATTCTCAAATTACATGAACTTTTGACTTTCCTGTAGCTAATTTTAACCACTTAAACTACTTGTTGTTGATTTATCAAAATCGGATCAAATTTTAACTATGACTACACGATAGGTTGCTAGCTCTCTAATTTTGCATAAAATCTCTTTAAAGTACTAGAGTAGTCCATGTATAAAAAACAACTAGAGGTTTGAAACCATCAAGTTCGTTCAAAGAATTTCACAACGGCTGACAAGCTTGAACTAGTTTTGATTTTTTAAGAAAATAAAGAAAAAACAAAATAATGTAAAACTTGGGCTTCGCGTTCTCTTGGCATACTAGTTCTGATAAATATGAATTTTGATTAATTTCGAAAACTTTGCTTTGCAATATGGCCTACCATGTTGTGAAGATGCTTAGCTTCCAACTCAAATGATCAGGGTCATGGCTATATCTACATTGGAGTAGAAGAATAGTGTACCCATATTTAGAAGATGAGCGCATGTTGGGATGGGAGAATGTGTTTACAATCGTAGTTTCCAACTTCCGCGAACAAAAAATAGTTTTCAATTTTGTAAGTGATAGAAAATGTTTATTTGTTAAGTTAGTACACAAAGAATAAGGCCTAGAATGCTAATACCCCATTATTCGCACATAGTGAACCATGTTTATGGCCTATTTTCAAGTAACAACATGAATTTCCAATCTGTCTAATAGCTAATTTCTCCCATTGGAACTACTTTATGTTGATCTACCAAAATTATATGTATCAAATTTGTACGACGAGTCGTTATAGGTTCCAGAAACCGTTTAGGGTACCCAAGATTTGCATATATAAAAACTACCATCAGGTTTGAAAAGTTTAACTTCATGCAATGTCTATGCATACAAAATTCATCATTCGTCCTTACAATCACTATACTTATCTCCTCGCTGCAGCCCATGAGAATTTAAAGGAAAATCATCATAGATCCCTACTCTTCCCTCTCTTCTCTACCCGTCCCCTCTTAGAAAGCTTCGCAACACCCATCAGGTACGCGTAGTGCTTTCGCGCATGATTATAGTTCAGAGAGTACTAGTCTGGCGATACTACTATGAAGCCTAGCGGTAGAGAGAAAGTAGACCCCCATCGTGTGAGCCATGTTTTTTCTACAAGATAAAATCTAGCATGATCCGCAAATTTATCTCCCAATCATCATATTTGATTTTTTTCTCGAATAACATCGGATAGAACATCACACAAACTTTTAGCTTTTAGCCATGGAGATGCATCAAATCTTGCCGCAATATAATATACGCATAACTTTGAATATTCAACGTTGGATCAAGACTCGCAAATCCCAACATTGCCAATAGTTGGATCTTCTTTTCCAGTCTAGGATCTAGAAGATTCTATTTATAGTGTTCAGCAGAATGACTATGCGCAAACCTCAAAACACACTTCTCGGTCATTCTAGAATCTTTTCCGTCATTTCTCTAGACTATGGTCCCAAAATTTTCAAGTATTAGGTAGCTAATAAACATTTATTTCTACATGATATAAAATATAAGAACCAAATATACACTATTACTTTATAGATGTGGCTCTTTCATATTTTTTTGAGATTTACCTATTATAGAGCATAACTTTATATAGTGATGATATGTTATACTTTATTATTATGTGAGTCTCACGTACAAAGCACATGCAACTTACTAATAAAAGAATGATGCACAAATACAAATAGGACGCTAACTAACCTTATCAAACTAAACCAGGAATTTGAAGATAATGCCTCAAAATATACAAAAGGACCCTAGTACAGAAAGGATAAAAGCAATCAGGTAGAGCTTCATTGATTATCAACTATGGTATAAAAGAAGGACACGGCTCGACAGTGGATCAGAGAGTCCACATTTCTCCCCACCCAAATCGCAATGCTTTGGATGGTCACTCTGAAGATGGAAGCCAACATTCTCAACTATTCCTCCTGCTCCCATCCACTCAAACCTCGGCGGGTCTACAAGGTCGCTCCCTTTCTCCCTCTGAATCCATTGATTTTTTTGTCGGTTTGTCCGTCCAACTATTTTATTTTTTGAACTTCCATTTCTGTAGTGCATGGATATTCATCTAGTCTGCCACCATTGTGTCTACAAGATAACCTCCTACCAGAAATGCGAGCACCCTAGCGCTGGATTCACCCACGAGCCCTCCATGGATGTCGTCCTATCAGCGGCTAGGGTTGAGTGCGCCGACAAAGGCTGCAGTAGTTTGCTTCCGTACTATGAAATCCACAAGCACGAAATCACGTGTCGGTATGCTCCTTGCACTTACATGGAGACCGGCTGTGACTTTGCCGCCCCTCCGCCAGTGCTCGTCGCCCACCTCGAAGCGGTCCACTCGATCCTAGTGCACAAGATCCAGTATGCCACCACCAAAGCGTTCCAGGAGCTGGTGCCGCTGGCGGGCAAGGCATCCTACCGGCTCATCCTCATTGGGGAGCTGTACGGCACCGTGTTTTTCCTGACGATTGACACGGTAGGCGCGGTCCCCCTCGTGTCTACGGTCTGTGTTAGGGACATGATGTGCGACTTGCCGGTGTACAGGGTGGGGATGTGGGCGGAATCCCATAGTTGCTCTCCTAGAAGAACGACAGGAGGAGGACTGGCACCATGAAGGTGGACCTCAATGCGTCGAGCTCCGCTAAGCCGAGCGACGTCATGTTTGAGGATCTTATGTCTTACCTGGTGGCCCCGCCGCATTACCTGGTCGGTCCTACTACATCAAAGCAGTTGCATTTGTTCATTCTTATCGAGTTTTAGTGGGGATGTAAGCTATTGTTAATTTGTTTAATTACAGAAAGATCGTTTGCATACCAGGAATGGTTGATTTTGGAGTAGTAGTACTCTACCTCCGTCCCATGAAATAAGGCTCCCTTGTTTTGGGTTTTTTTGTTTGACCAAGATTTACTCTAAATATATAAAGAATGTTGGTACAAAATTAGCATCATTGGAAAGTATGTTTCAATACGAATTTAGTGGTCTATTTATTCTATTTACACAATAGGATTAAAATTTAGTTACTCTATTTATTCGGTCAAACTTTACTTTGGAATGCGAATGCACCTTATTCCTTGAAATAGAGGCAGTAGATGAGTTCCGTGGATGTACTCTCCTAAGTATTGTATTCGGTCAAATTTTACTTTGGAATGAGCTATATAATACTCGCTATGTACAATACTACTACTACTATTCATGGATTATTTTTCATGAAGTCTTAACTTCCGATAAGTTCGGTGGATGTACTAGTACTACTACTGTAGTAAGATGTATAGGATTATAAGGCCTTCTGTTTAGGATTACATGCTGGACAAAAATAGAGGACATGATGAGAGATGAAACAACATGCATTGAGAGATTGAGAGAAAAGAGAGGTATCTAACTTAATGAGTCACAAGAATTAAGACAATAAAGAAGCTAGGCCTTAGAATCTCTACTACTAACAATTTTAAAAAGCTCTCTAGCCTAATAATCCCAAATAGACGTATCTACGTAGTAGTAGTAAAGTAGAGGCGTAGAAGTAGTACTCCTCTCCGATTCATACTAATTGTCACTGGATTGGATGTACTCCTATCTAGCACTAAAACATGTCTAAATACGTCTATTTTTGTGACAAGTAATACAACCATTTTTGGAGTAGTAGTTTGGTTGCAAGAAATCATATTATTTTCGTAGTAGTGACGATGGTTTTTTGCTAGTAGTAGTACTAGTATATAGCAGATAGTACTGTATATGTTTATACTGTACTCAACATACATCCGGGCAATCGACAAAATTTCATCTTGCGGTTATACTGCTATAGTGCTACTATCAGTTTTTCAGGTGTGCGCATTCACCCTCTATCCTTCAGCAGTACTCCGCCCTTTAGCAGTATAAATGGAATTACTCAAAGAAAGTCTCTACCACTATCAAATTAATCTGCCATGGTTGTTGATTGACAAGACAATTCATTGGGGGTGGTGGTGGTGTGCTATGATGCCTAAACCTACACTCCTACTAGTACTATGCAGTGAAAATAAAATAAACAATGTGATTCCATGCATTAATTTTTACCTCCGCCCCTTACACTCCTACTAGTATCAAGCAAGGATAGACCGAAACGCAAAGATATACTGATAGGTCACATGGTGTACCATTCCGAGTCTTTGTCTTTTTCTTCTTCTTTGGTCTGCTTGTGCTTGTGCTTTCCCTTTTTCTTTGTATCTTTTTTGTTGAATATTTCGAGAGTTTGTTGACCCCTCTTGAAGTTTACTATCTGCATGTATACCTCGTAGGTCGCGTATGGGTTGAGGCTTGCATACTAGATCTACTCTTTGATCAGGGGCATGTTCCCCCACTACTTGTGGTCCACATCCTTCTTCTTCTTCATGGCTTTGTAATGGATGTCTATGAGGGCCACAACATAGACATACAAAGAATCCTTCTCATTTGTGGAGCCGGCAGGCTTCCACCTCTTCTGGATGTCCATGAAATTCGTCACTAGCACTAGAGAACGCCTAACCCTGGTACCGTCATTACCTATGTCGACGCCTGTAAAGGAAATGTTAGAGTTGGCGAGTAACTCTGCTAGCTAGGAGCATGGCTTGTCGACCTGGCAGATCTGGTAGACTAGGAAATCCATGCTCACACATAGCTAGATGATGGCAGCCTTCTGCATTGATGATTGCTCGTTGGTGTACTCGATGTCGAGGCCAACAATCTTTCATCTACTTCCTCTAGGAGTTTTTCGATTTTCTCAATGTATTCGTTCACCACCGATGCTCTATTGGTATACGCCACCTGTAGTAAGGTGGTGTTGCCAGGGTCTAGGAAGGAGTACATCTTGTTGAACGGCAACACCATGCATGGTGATTGGCACCTTCTTTTGTTTTGCAGAGGTCCGGTCGAGTGACAAAAAAGTAATGGGATCGAGAAGATGAAAGGAACCGCTAGGAAGATGGGGAGTTGCATGGATGAGTGATTGTGGATATGAAGGGCATGTAGTTTTCCCCGGCCCCGCCCACTTACTCCTATAAAATTTATTTACGGATCAATTTTATGGATGCATATTATTTAGGTAGATAATAGGTTGATTTTGAGATGATACAAAAAGTACAAGAACTAAACACACACAATACTTTATGAACGTAGCTTGAAATTATAATTTTTTGAGTTTCACCTATTATAATTTTATATAAAAAATGATATGTCATACTTCTATTATCTGATTCTCAAGTGCAAGGCACTTGCAACTCACTAGTTATTATATACAGTGTACGAATAACTTAGAATATTGAGTGTTAGATTAAGACTCGCGAATCCCAACATTGCCAGACGTTGGATCTTATTTTTCATTCTAGCATCTAAAAGATACATTTGATAGTCTTTAGCACAATATATGCATATTACTACTCCAAGTTACTTACCACTCTAACCAGTCTTAGAGCATCTCTACCATAGAAAAACATAGCGTGCTATTTTATGCTATTTAGCGAGCTATAGCATATTTGGAGAGTCCATGCTATTTTTTCAAGATTTTTCTCGCTATGGCGCTATTTTCTAAATATCTTGCTATATCGCGCTAAAACATCACATCGTTAGCGCTATTTAAAGTATAGGATGTTATTTTTTTGTTGGCGGGTGTGGAGTAAGAGAGCATATGATTAATGTGTCAAGTAATTAAACATACGATGAAAATTTTGATTGCTAAACTTAAGTGATTGTGTCAAGACACCGCCTCCTGCTGCAGCAGCCGATGTTGCACCTAGATTCGGCCATGCCGGTTCTCCTCCAACTTGGATAGCGCCAGAATTGATTATGCATGTACAAGTATTACTCTAGGAAATTCATTAGATGCTGAAATCCTTGATATTCATGATATACTTGTTATATTTTTAATTTTTACCAAACAATATTTTGCAAAATAGCGCGTTATTAGAACGCTATAACTTTCATATCAACTGTAGAAAAGCCATGCTAAATTAAATAGCACACTATTTTTTCCTTGACTCTTAGCTTGTCTAAATTTGGTAGTCTCTTAGGTTGGTCATAGTGGGTAATAACATAGTGCTACTAGTTCATGTTACTACCTTCATAGTGGGTAATAATATGTGTATATGTAATTAAGACGAAGGCAGAGATCCTATTTTTGCAGAAAGGGCTCCGGTAATACTCCATACCTACAAAGGCTAGGACATTACAATAAATTATTATTTTTAGTCATTGGAGTATAGCTACTCCTAGGATAGGATATTATTATTCTATATCTTTTGTACTATATAGCCAAATTCAAAATCCTAGAGCGCCAAATTCTCTCGCCTCACCTCCCCGAAATATTTTGAGTGGTCACGCCCCATGTTTTAGTCGTATGAATCCTTTTCTACCCCTTACAATGGGCTAACTACTAATGTCGGGACGTGGGTATGGTTTGTAATCCCCCTAGTCCCCACAGCTCTGAAGTTGGGTAGTCCACCTTCCATGGACGCCATTTCCCTCATAGCACTCTGAAAAACCCTAACCACTATCTCACCTTCGGCTCCTGCACCACCGCACCGGAGCATCCCGCCGCGTTTCGCCAGCCTACACACCCCCAACCCCTTCTCACCTCCAGCACCTGCACCACCGCACCTGCACCACCTGCGCCAGCCTCCTTCAAATAATCGGTCGTAACAGATCTAGTTCACCGATGATGTCGTGCACTAAACTAGATCTCCTTCACCGGCCATCTTGTCAAGCAAGCCATACCCATCAACCACCTCCATAGATCTACTTCACCAACACTATCGTGATCTATCTGCATCAGCATGAATCACCACTACCAGGCACCCTCGGCATCCCTGACGTGACCAGCAAAGATGTCGTGTATGCGTAGATGATGGGGTGACCTAGGTAAACCATATCTGCTTGTTCGTTTCAATATAGCAGGTATAAGCCTGCGATAGTGAACTACATTTTTTTATTGGTGGTAAATTCCTACCTCAATACTGGTTTAATTGGTAACCCACTCTCCCTTGATAACTCTAGTGTAGTCTATGTTAAATCCAGGCCTTAAACTACTCCTTCTGTTTGAAGGTATAAGGCGTCCTTGTTCTGCGTGTTTTTTATTTGACCAACCATTACTCTTAATATATATATACAATTTTGGTAGTACAAAACTGACATCATTAGAATTGATTGGTATTATGCATTTCATGGCAAATGCTAATTCACTGAACATCTAAAGATGCCTACCTATTCTACAAGTTCGCAAGTTATGTCATCATAATGTGCATTTGCTTTGTCCGTTGCTACAACACTGACAACATGTAATTTTGGAGTTCACTGGTGTGGCATCCCGCAAAACCACTACTAGAAAATCGCGTTGTTTTTGTGCATTGCATCATCATGACCGCATGCTCATGTCATCATGCCACATTGCATTTGAGCATCGTCATCATCTTGCATTTGCTTGCATAAAACTAATTTCGGAAAAACCTGTTTGTGTTTTCTAAACGCCCCGTCTCTATTCAAACGCAAAACCCGGGTCACCGGATTATTTTATTTTGTTTGCTATCGGTTTGCAAAAGTCGGTTTGAAACAAATAAAATTATTGAATTATTTTTAGTGGGGCAGTCGAACGGGCCGAATCGACCCGAACGACCACCCCCAGTACAAACAATCGGTCCTCCAAAAATCCTAAAACTACCCAACCTAGTCTACCCACCCCTCTGGCCACCTCACCCCGGCCAATCCCCAACCGACACGTCACCCTAACCCAAGCCCCTACCCACTCCTAATCTGCCACATCACCCCACCAGCCACCCCTCTCTCTCTCCACTTCCCACCCCACCATCCAGCACACACGCGCCCATCTCCCCCCCCGGATCCCACCTCCCCCTGGACCTGGTCCACTCCCTCCACCCGCGTGACCCCCTGGCCCACCTGACCCCACCACCTGTCGGCCCTCCTCCCACGCCCTCTCTCCTCCCCCGCACGCTCCCTCCCTGCCTCCACCAAGCTCGCCCGCCGCGCTCCTCTCGAGCCGGGCTCGACCGCCGCCGGCGTCCCCGCAGGAGCCCGTCGCTCGCCCCGTCCGCGTCCTCGCCCGCGAGCCCCGCCCCGGTCGCCGGCCCCCACGTGCTCTACGCCTGCGCCGCCCCGGACACCTCCCGCTGCCACCGCCCTGGGCCCGAGCTCCTCCGCCCGTCGTCGGCCGCCTTCCCCTCGACTCCGCCGCCCGCGGCCGAGCGCGCCCCGCCCTGCTCGCCTCACCGCGCCCCCGCTCGGCCCCCTCCGCCGGCCTCCACCCTCCGACGCGCCTGCCGCCCGGCCCACCGTCGCCCCTGCTCTCTCCCTTCTCGCCGGCAGCCGCGGCGCCCGCCGAGCCTCCCCTCCTTCTAGCTCTGCCACCGCTGCGGGCGTCCCTCCTCGTCGCGGGCCCAGCTCCGGCCGCCCTCCGTCGGCTCGGCGCCCCCTCGAGCTGGCCTCTGTCCGGCCTGCACAAGCCCGAGCCGCCCCTGCGTCCTCCTCATCTTGGTGTCCGCTGCACATGCTTCCGCAGCCGTCTCGCGGTGTTGGCCCGACGCTTGATCCGAGAGGTGCAAGCCAAGATCGGCCCGAAGACCATGTGCTACTACAAGTCCGTTGATGCCCACGGAACCAAAACCCCCAAGATCTTCACCAACGGTGCCGCATCCATGTACCTAGAACTAACAAAATATGGGGGACGACAAGATCAGCGCCGTGTCAAGTACGTCCTCGACATTGGAGTCGGAATGCCAAGATCCCCACCTCGACAAGAGTGTCGCGAAGCCGCCATCTTTTCTGCCGAGACCCGAAGTTTTCACGGCACGCCAAGATCTTCTACTCGATCCACAAGACCGTCGACATGGATACCGCAAGACGCCGGGCGTCAAGTACTTCCCTCGAACGCCAAGACCAGCTAATGCAGGTCGCGGGCCCAGAGAACCCCGGACGACGAGCTCTTCTACCCGGACCCGAAGACCATATGTGCGACAAGTACTCCTTTCCCGGATGCGAAGTCGAGAACCCGAACGTCAAGATCGCCGATGCGAATACACCAAGTTCATCTACCCCGGACACCGTGCGACAAGATCTACTTCACGGATCTGAAGACCCCGGTACCCGATCCACTCAAGTCCTCCATCGACGACAAGTTCGACACCGACCAGGGCGAGGCCGATGCGCCCCAACGCTAACCAAGTTCGTCTTCTCGGATGCGTCAAGATCGACTTCTGTTGTCCAAGACTGATCCCGTCGAACCCTGAACCCTGCCGAACCCCGAACCCCCGAACCCCGGAACCCCAAGATCTGCCGAACCCTAATGTGTGCACCTTTCCCGAGCCCCTACTTTATAAATGCTATATATAAAACTTGTTGCATATTAAATTGTCATACTCGCATGCATATTGTCATGTGGTTGGGGGCACTATGCCGATTCACCTTATAATCAAATATGGGGCCCATATGCGGGCAAATCTAGTCTTATATTGGCCCCATTTAAATTTGTGTATCGAACCGATGCTATCTTTTGCCTTGTTAAGACAACATTTAAATTGCGGGGTAGTTAAATAACTTGAACCGTTTAATTAAATGTCGGGACCCCGGTTCCGCTTAATATTGCCTAATTGCATTGCCCCTTGCCATGCCATACATCATACATGCATCATGCTCGATCTTTTGCCGTAGTATTAAATAGTGCATCCGGCGTTTCTTCTAGTGTTTTGCTTCTTCGCGGATAAGGCCGTTGAGTTGATGTGAGCTTCGCCCCGATCTTCGGATGAACCTTCGGCAATGTTTTTCAGGCGAGCATCTCCCCCTTTCTACCTATCTTACTTTTATAGTATTTATTCCCTCCTGTTGATCTCTTGCTATCTGTGTTGCGATGCTCTAGTTTTCGTACCCGTGATATCCCTTGCAGCCTTATATTGCCCTGGACACCTCCTATTACCTGTTGTTTGGTAGATAGTTGGACTTGCGCGTCGTAGTCGCTTGCTCAAGTGCTGTTGCGTGTTGTCAAGTGCCACAGTTGTTGGAGTTTGGCCGCATGTTGATGTTAGAGATGATCACGGCTTTACCTTTCGTTCACTTTAATTACTGTTTAACAACTAAAATTGAAGTAAGTAAGCAGAGGCATCGGTGGGTGATAGATAATGTTGGTTTCCGACCGCCCACTTGTGTCCCGTAGGACCCCGAGTTCTTGACACCTGTTCCAAGATCGAGCGTGCTAACCACAGGTGGGGAGATATGGGCCCCCCATTGATTATTACCTGATTTCAGAGTATTGTACTGGGGGCCACAACTAGTTTGAGGTTTTATTTACTATCCTGTACTTATGCCATGCTTTACTGCTTTATTTAAATTGTGCGAGGTACTGCACACCGTACTGTTTAGGAAGCGGAGTGTTTTCGCGGTATCGACAGTCCCAGTTTTGGGATTTGCTGTCGTTTACAGCCACTGACGCAAACCCTGAGTCCGTCTCGGAGACCGGCCGACTTCGTTGCGGGTAGACTTAGTGGGGTGGCCCCCCGTGCTTGCTTTGGGTCTGGGAACGTCATGACTTAGGCCCCGCCGACATACCGATGGGTGTATGTTAACTGATCTGGCAAAAAGGGTCGAAGTGCTTGTGGATACTTTGGTGCACCCCTGCAGGGTTAAATCTTTTCGAGAAGCCGTGTCCGCGGTTATGGACGACTTGGAGCACAGTGCTTGATCATAGACAACTATAACTAAAGTAGTGCTATAAATTTGACTTTATAATGACTAGTAATCAGCTTCACTATAATGGAATGGCTAAATAAAACTGCCAACAATTGCTTGTTGGGTTGTCGCTTGCAACCATGGTATCTACCTAGTAAGTATTGCAACTATAACGGAATGGCTAAATAAAAATACCAACAACTGCTGGGTTTTGGGTTTATCTCATGCTATCTGTATCTGATTAGTAATTGTTGCAACTATAACGGAATGGTTAAGTAAAAGTGCCCACTGCTTATTTTATCAGGATGACTATCTATATTTGTCTAGTAATCACCGCAACTAAAACGGAATAAATAAAACTGCCAACTGTGTGAGTTCCTCGGTTGACTTCCTCGATTGGTCTCGAGGGGGAAATACCAGGATGGGATTGTTTGGTGTTAGAATCAGGATGGTTCCGAATAGATCCTCCTTATCCCTCTCTGATAGCCGCCAGTTGTACCGAGTCTCTATAGGTTGTTTAGTGCATGCTGCCGCTGCCGCTTCAGTCCACCATACCTATGTAGGCGAGGACCGCCGAATTCTAGTCTCGCCGTGTACTGGCCTCAGTACTGACCGCTCTCTCTTTTTCCTTTGCCCTTTGTCGGCACCCCTTTTGTTTAAGCAGGTTTTGAGATCGACGCCGTTAGCAGGGTTATCCTTCCGTCTTGGCCTGGGCAGGGTTATGGACGCCATTGGTTATTCTTCAGGGCTCTTAGCCCCATTTGCATCTTGTCCGTAGTCGGACGCCCTAACTGTTTTCAAGGTGATTTGAATCTTTGTTCTGTATATCTGTATTCTTGACTCATTGAGTCGCTGTTATATATATCTGTTCTGTGGGTCCCATCGAGGACTGTTGTGTAATGTTATTACTTCGTTTTCCACCCGCACGAAAGTGCCTGGTGGGCACCTTTGAATCGTTTCTATGCGGGTTTGGCGGGTTTCGCTAAAACTTGCATAGGTCCGATTCTGAGGGTGTTACAGAGTGGTATCAGAGCTCAGCAGTTGCGATACCCCACAAGTCCAGCCTGTAGGATAACCTAGCTAACGGCCGAAGTAGAGTGTCAAAACTATTTTTGCAAAATCGGTTGGATAGTTCTAATTAGGTCTGATTTACTCCTTACCTCTCTGCTATTCTCCTCTTACCTCTACGTGTTTTGAATCCGCTCTCTTCTCTTTCTTCGAGTCCAGGAATTCTCGTGGTTGGGTTCCGTCGTACCTTTAGGGTTTCGCTTCCTCTTTTGGTAACGGTGTTTTCCGACGCGACAACATCATCTACGCCAGATCCGATGCAGAGTCTGCATCACTCCTTTGTTCCTGAACCTCGATTGTCGAGATCTTCAGTCTGATTCCGAGAACGGCTGCACGCTTTTCTACTGATTGTGCGGAGTAATAGTTTGGGTGCGTGATGGATTGGCCCCCATGCCGACTACCCCTTCTATTCGCTTTTGTACATTGAAGTGGATGAGAATGCGTCGGTTCCCTCTTTCTATCGAAGATAGAGGTGGCTTTATTTGTTGATACCTCTACCTTCGACCTTTTTGATCCCGGAGTGTTCTCTCGACGATCACGGACAACGACCTCTTGTTAGTGGTGTCGCGAGGATCTACACGAAGCGAGAAGATGCAGATCACCGACCTTCTTTCCGGTACCATGAGGCGGATCTCGAGGGCGAGATCCATTGTTAGTGGTGTCGAATTGTGGCATCCCGCAAAACCACTACTAGAAAATCGCGTTGTTTTTGTGCATTGCATCATCATGACCGCATGCTCATGTCATCATGCCACATTGCATTTGAGCATCGTCATCATCTTGCATTTGCTTGCATAAAACTAATTTCGGAAAAACCTGTTTGTGTTTTCTAAACGCCCCGTCTCTATTCAAACGCAAAACCCGGGTCACCGGATTATTTTATTTTGTTTGCTATCGGTTTGCAAAAGTCGGTTTGAAACAAATAAAATTATTGAATTATTTTTAGTGGGGCAGTCGAACGGGCCGAATCGACCCGAACGACCACCCCCAGTACAAACAATCGGTCCCCCAAAAATCCTAAAACTACCCAACCTAGTCTACCCACCCCTCTGGCCACCTCACCCCGGCCAATCCCCACCCGACACGTCACCCTAACCCAAGCCCCTACCCACTCCTAATCTGCCACATCACCCTACCAGCTACCCCTCTCTCTCTCCACTTCCCACCCCACCATCCAGCACACACGCGCCCATCTCCCCCCCCCCCGGATCCCACCTCCCCCTGGACCTGGTCCACTCCCTCCACCCGCGTGACCCCCTGGCCCACCTGACCCCACCACCTGTCGGCCCTCCTCCCACGCCCTCTCTCCTCCCCCGCACGCTCCCTCCCTGCCTCCACCAAGCTCGCCCGCCGCGCTCCTCTCGAGCCGGGCTCGACCGCCGCTGGCGTCCCCGCAGGAGCCCGTCGCTCGCCCCGTCCGCGTCCTCGCCCGCGAGCCCCGCCCCGGTCGCCGGCCCCCACGTGCTCTGCGCCTGCGCCGCCCCGGACACCTCCCGCTGCCGCCGCCCTGGGCCCGAGCTCCTCCGCCCATCGTCGGCCGCCTTCCCCTCGGCTCCGCCGCCCGCGGCCGAGCGCGCCCCGCCCTGCTCGCCTCACCGCGCCCCCGCTCGGCCCCCTCCGCTGGCCTCCACCCTCCGACGCGCCTGCCGCCCGGCCCACCGTTGCCCCTGCCCGCTCCCTTCTCGCCGGCAGCCGCGGCGCCCGCCGAGCCTCCCCTCCTTCTAGCTCTGCCGCCGCCGCGGGCGTCCCTCCTCGTCGCGGGCCCAGCTCCGGCCGCCCTCCGTTGGCTCGGCGCCCCCTCGAGCTGGCCTCTGTCCGGCCTGCACAAGCCCGAGCCGCCCCTGCGTCCTCCTCGTCTTGGTGTCCGCTGCACATGCTTCCGCAGCCGTCTCGCGGTGTTGGCCCGACGCTTGATCCGAGAGGTGCAAGCCAAGATCGGCCTGAAGACCATGTGCTACTACAAGTCCGTTGATGCCCACGGAACCAAAACCCCCAAGATCTTCACCAACGGTGCCGCATCCATGTACCTAGAACTAACAAAATATGGGGGACGACAAGATCAGCGCCGTGTCAAGTACGTCCTCGACATTGGAGTCGGAATGCCAAGATCCCCACCTCGACAAGAGTGTCGCGAAGCCGCCATCTTTTCTGCCGAGACCCGAAGTTTTCACAGCACGCCAAGATCTTCTACTCGATCCACAAGACCGTCGACATGGATACCGCAGGACGCCGGGCGTCAAGTACTTCCCTCGAACGCCAAGACCAGCTACTGCAGGTCGCGGGCCCAGAGAACCCCGGACGACGAGCTCTTCTACCCGGACCCGAAGACCATATGTGCGACAAGTACTCCTTTCCCGGATGCGAAGTCGAGAACCCGAACATCAAGATCGCCGATGCGAATACACCAAGTTCATCTACCCCGGACACCGTGCGACAAGATCTACTTCACGGATCTGAAGACCCCGGTACCCGATCCACTCAAGTCCTCCATCGACGACAAGTTCGACACCGACCAGGGCGAGGCCGATGCGCCCCAACGCTAACCAAGTTCGTCTTCTCGGATGCGTCAAGATCGACTTCTGTTGTCCAAGACCGATCCCATCGAACCCTGAACCCTGCCGAACCCCGAACCCCCGAACCCCGGAACCCCAAGATCTGCCGAACCCTAATGTGTGCACCTTTCCCGAGCCCCTACTTTATAAATGCTATATATAAAACTTGTTGCATATTAAATTGTCATACTCGCATGCATATTGTCATGTGGTTGGGGGCACTATGCCGATTCACCTTATAATCAAATATGGGGCCCATATGCGGGCAAATCTAGTCTTATATTGGCCCCATTTAAATTTGTGTATCGAACCGATGCTATCTTTTGCCTTGTTAAGACAACATTTAAATTGCGGGGTAGTTAAATAACTTGAACCGTTTAATTAAATGTCGGGACCCCGGTTCCGCTTAATATTGCCTAATTGCATCGCCCCTTGCCATGCCATACATCATACATGCATCATGCTCGATCTTTTGCCGTAGTATTAAATAGTGCATCCGGCGTTTCTTCTAGTGTTTTGCTTCTTCGCGGATAAGGCCGTTGAGTTGATGTGAGCTTCGCCCCGATCTTCGGATGAACCTTCGGCAATGTTTTTCAGGCGAGCATCTCCCCCTTTCTACCTATCTTACTTTTATAGTATTTATTCCCTCCTGTTGATCTCTTGCTATCTGTGTTGCGATGCTCTAGTTTTCATACCCGTGATATCCCTTGCAGCCTTATATTGCCCTGGACACCTCCTATTACCTGTTGTTTGGTAGATAGTTGGACTTGCGCGTCGTAGTCGCTTGCTCAAGTGCTGTTGCGTGTTGTCAAGTGCCACAGTTGTTGGAGTTTGGCCGCATGTTGATGTTAGAGATGATCACGGCTTTACCTTTCGTTCACTTTAATTACTGTTTAACAACTAAAATTGAAGTAAGTAAGTAGAGGCATCGATGGGTGATAGATAATGTTGGTTTCCGACCGCCCACTTGTGTCCCGTAGGACCCCGAGTTCTTGACACCTGTTCCGAGATCGAGCGCGCTAACCACTGGTGGGGAGATATGGGCCCCCCATTGATTATTACCTGATTTCAGAGTATTGTACTAGGGGCCACAACTAGTTTGAGGTTTTATTTACTATCCTGTACTTATGCCATGCTTTACTGCTTTATTTAAATTGTGCGAGGTACTGCACACCGTACTGTTTAGGAAGCGGAGTGTTTTCGCGGTATCGATAGTCCCAGTTTTGGGATTTGCTGTCGTTTACAGCCACTGACGCAAACCTTGAGTCCGTCTCGGAGACCGGCCGACTTCGTTGCGGGTAGACTTAGTGGGGTGGCCCCCCGTGCTTGCTTTGGGTCTGGGAACATCATGACTTAGGCCCCGCCGACATACCGATGGGTGTATGTTAACTGATCTGGCAAAAAGGGTCGAAGTGCTTGTGGATAGTTTGGTGCACCCCTGCAGGGTTAAATCTTTTCGAGAAGCCGTGTCCGCGGTTATGGACGACTTGGAGCACAGTGCTTGATCATAGACAACTATAACTAAAGTAGTGCTATAAATTTGACTTTATAATGACTAGTAATCAGCTTCACTATAATGGAATGGCTAAATAAAACTGCCAACAATTGCTTGTTGGGTTGTCGCTTGCGACCATGGTATCTGCCTAGTAAGTTTTGCAACTATAACGGAATGGCTAAATAAAAATACCAACAACTGCTGGGTTTTGGGTTTATCTCATGCTATCTGTATCTGATTAGTAATTGTTGCAACTATAACGGAATGGTTAAGTAAAAGTGCCCACTGCTTATTTTATCAGGATGACTATCTATATTTGTCTAGTAATCGCCGCAACTAAAACGGAATAAATAAAACTGCCAACTGTGTGAGTTCCTCGGTTGACTTCCTCGATTGGTCTCGAGGGGGAAATACCAGGATGGGATTGTTTGGTGTTAGAATCAGGATGGTTCCGAATAGATCCTCCTTATCCCTCTCTGATAGCCGCCAGTTGTACCGAGTCTCTATAGGTTGTTTAGTGCATGCTGCCGTTGCCGCTTCAGTCCACCATACCTATGTAGGCGAGGACCGCCGAATTCTAGTCTCGCCGTGTACTGGCCTCAGTACTGACCGCTCTCTCTTTTTCCTTTGCCCTTTGTCGGCACCCCTTTTGTTTAAGCAGGTTTTGAGATCGACGCCGTTAGCAGGGTTATCCTTCCGGCATGGCCTGGGCAGGGTTATGGACGCCATTGGTTATTCTTCAGGGCTCTTAGCGCCATTTGCATCTTGTCCGTAGTCGGACGCCCTAACTGTTTTCAAGGTGATTTGAATCTTTGTTCTGTATATCTGTATTCTTGACTCATTGAGTCGCTGTTATATATATCTGTTCTGTGGGTCCCATCGAGGACTGTTGTGTAATGTTATTACTTCGTTTTCCACCCGCACGAAAGTGCCTGGTGGGCACCTTTGAATCGTTTCTATGCGGGTTTGGCGGGTTTCGCTAAAACTTGCATAGGTCCGATTCTGAGGGTGTTACAACTGGTAGTTTTAAGCCACTGAACATGTAGGTTAACATTCTCTACCCAACAAGTTTGGAATTTATCCTATTTTAATTTCAATCTGGTTGTACTAAGCAACCACAGTAACTTCCTTCTCGTATGTACTTCATCGCAAATTTTATGTCATTGAACTTGTTGGTTTTGCATTCCCTCTACAAGTTATGCCATTATTATTTGTTTCAGTTAAGCTCCGACAGTAGTTTCCACCTATTATGTACTACATCCGTTCTATAAAAGAAGGCCAATACTTTTTTAAAGTCAAACAATGATAACTTTGACAAAGCTCATAGAAAAATATATTAAGGGTTAATTTGTGGCATTTGCATGTATGAAAATATATGTCTCAATGTATCGAATGGCATTGGTTTGGCATGGTAGATGTCCCCGATATGTTCTACAAACCTGGTCGAATTTTGCATCGATTGACTTGTGAAAAATTTATATGCCTTATTTATTTTGGATTGGATGTAGTATTACATGGAAAGGTTTAAGGCACTTAACATGGTTATCTGCATGCCCTAATCTATAAATTCAAGTTTCTCAATTATAATTTATGTAACAGCAGTATCTACCTTCTATTATGTAGTTCATGGCATTTTAAGTCACTTCACATATGAGTTTGCATTCTCTGCTCTATAAGTTCACGAGGTATACCATTTGTAATGTCTATCTTGTTCGTCCTAGTGTTAGTACAGTAAATACCTGCTGTGTAGATCATGACAAATTTTATGGCATTTTTCATATTTATTTGCAATCTTATTTCACAAGTAAAATCATTGTAATTTCTCTCTTGTTCGTGCTAAGGAGTGACTATAACTGCATTCTATTTTGTCGCCATGCCAAACTTTATGTCATTTAAATGTTTGTTTATATTCCATCATTCCCTACTCTACGTGTTCACAAGTGATTATGCTATAATATCTATCTAGTTCTTTATAAACAGCAATAGCCACTATCTGATATTATTTCCTCTCAAAGGGAACATGGATAATCGTAGAGTGAATCGCCCCTACAATCTTGTAAGTACATATTGCTTTCTATTGCTAAATGCTAACCTTTTTTATGTGAATGAGTGGCTTGAACCTATACGTAGAGGAGCAACAATAACATAGATGCATCGTCTATCCAAGTACTGGAATACAGTGGATGTCTTCAATGAACGAACTGACAACAGGATGTCGTCCAATGGAACCGCACAAAGAGAAATAGTAAATCCCTTGTTTTTACTGAGACATTCTTAGTGTTAGATGCTTGTTTGTATAAGGCACCACATGATTCAGCTAATGATTAAAACAAGATTGACCTTAAACAAGGAGAAAAACCAAACATAAATCCCTCGATTTCTAATCCAATGTGCTCACTCGATTTTGGTGATGATCTATTCTTTCTATATTTTACTTAGTTCATCTATCTATACATTAACTAGACCATGATTAGGTGGTGGTGATTTAAGTATATCCACTTTTATGCTATATTTTTCTGCTATGTAATAAAGACCAAATATAAATCTCTCGATTTATAATTCAATTTTCTCACTCAATCATGGTGATGATCTATTATTTGCTATATTTGACTCATAATCATATTTATCTCTCTCTCTATCTATCTATGTATCTATATATGCGTCAACTAGACTTTGATTAGGTGGTGGTAATTTAAGTATATCCACTTTTATGCTAATTTATAGTCTATTGTAGTATTTTTATGCTATATTTAAGAGTTTATATGCACTCTGGAGGTAGTGACATTGTCTAGTGTCGACACCACATGAGTTGTCCAATGATTAAAACAAGATGACCTTTAACAGTACTACACAAAGACCAAATGTAAATCCCTTGATTTATAATTCAATTTGCTCATTCAATCATGGTGGATATCTCTTTTTGCTATATTTGACTGATGATCATCTTTATATCTATATATATGTTAACTAGACCATGATTAGGTGGTGGTGATTGAAGTATATCCACTTTTATGCTAATTTATATTCTATTATAATATTAGAGATTGCCACCATGGTTGAGCTTATATGCACTCTGGAGGTTATATGTATGCGAGTAGTCTAAGTTACTTGGTGTTGGTGAGGAGTAACTTAGACTAGTAAAAATGCATACAATTCTAGTCCAAGTTACTATACCAACACTAAAGGGGGTCTAGATACATTCGTTTCACAATTTAATAGTATGTATATATTGTACTTTTTGATTAAGAGAAGCAGCAATGTTCTCCCTCGATATAAAAATCATAATTAAGCTTTGCATGATACCTAGTTACTATATATATACTATAACCATCTTAATATGATCTGGAAGTCTATAGTGCACCTGGTGTTAGATTGTTTAATTCATTACCTCAATAGATACTCTACATGATGCACATATATATTCTATTGCCAATTTGATTCTTTAGTTTGCTCATGATTAAAGCAATGCTATGATTTTCTTAACTTAAACGATGGCAATTTCTGTGAGAAATACAATTTTATTTACTAAGAAACATGAGACATTGTGCATTTGTTCTGAATCATGTATGTTGGATTTCATCTATACATGATCAAATAATCTTGTGAGTTTAATATTAGCCACCACATGGTTCAATTGGTTATGGTTCCTATGCATTTTTAGTTGACTTGTGATTACAACAATGTGATATTCTATCGTGGTTTCCATGGATATAATGTGGATAAGAGAGCTCGTACACCTTTACTTGACATTATATATGTTGGATAACTTTTTTGTCAAATAATCTACCAATTTATATGTGCACACAGCGTATGATTGCTTCATTTCCTATCTACCTACTCTATATGGTGTACTACGTGCTTCTGTCAAAAGAATGTCATATTCTGCTTAATTTGATCTGCCACTTCATACCAGACATATAGTGTTTAAATACTTCATTGACCTTGCAAGGTGCACAATATATCATTTGCTTGTTTGTCTACTAGATTTTCTTGCCTGGTTATATGTATAATGAAACTGTCAGCAGTTGGAAATACAATAGTTGTAGGCATTAAAAAGAAGGTTTGCGCTACTTCTTCGCTTCATCCAACTATTGTTTTGGCAGCAAATGACTCATGTCTTTGTTTCTCTTATTTTTTTATTTATTGGCTCGACGATAAAAATATTTGAATGATCTGGCTACTGAAAAGCACAGTGGTTGATATCTTGTTTCTATGAAATGATGTTGGTAGTCTATTTAAGACATACACTTGATCTATTGCTTGTTTTTCTAAGGTACTATCATAGTTTGCCGATGATTAAAATAATGCCACATTCTATGGTTGGAGGTCCAACCATAAGTTTTCGAACTGCATACTTATCTGGCTAGTTCATACTGTATAGCATTTTTAAACACCTACTTTGTTTCTCTATACGTCTTAGTTTCAGCATGCAAATAATCTATAGTGTTTGTTCCATGGAGCGGCTATGATACTGGCACATGTACACATTGGTCTAGGACGTTGACTGTTCCTGTTATTCCAGAAAGAGATGTACGAGGCACATCATTGATTGTTCCTGGCCAATGATGCATTAGAATTATTTTACACATAAGATGGCCGCCAGTTAGCTGATATGTTGTGCTGACTTGTTTTCTTTGTTTTAGGATGCACATGAAGCTATGGGGGTAGAAGGGAGGAATCCTACGTTAAGTATTAAGGTCATTTCATAAAGCAGCAGTGACAGTAGTTATTTCTTGCATCGAACCACTGTACTACTAATAGCTTGCCTTGGTTGGTGCAGTGGTTGAAGTTTTCTTCTTCTTCTTCTTCTTGGTAGAACTCCTCCTCCTCGAAGGCTTGGTCGGTACTATCATCTAGAAATACATAGGGAGTGCACAATCACCAAACAATACTTAACTAGGCTAAGTAGTATTCTAAACCACACAATTGATGATCTATTATCATCCCAACCATCACAAGTTTAAATTCAATAGTTTCAACCTTTTTATTTTGGAAAAGTAATTTCTACTCGTTGAAAAATTAACTACAATTTAATATTCACCACCAAAACATGGGATCATGTGGACACATGTCCTCACCACATATTTTAACATGTGGGAATGAGATTTAAAGGTTGGATCAATATTACTTTGGTTTAAGTTCATTATTTAATGATTTAAAGTGACTAGAAATGCCTATATAGCATTATTTTGGTACTAGTCCAAAGTCACTGCCTGTAAACCTTAATATTATTACATATTTGGATAGATATGATGAAATGTGATTTTTGAGAGTTGGAATCAACTCAAAAGCTAACTTGGTTGATTTTATAAAAATGTTTCAAGTTGCAAAAGCTTCTGTCTTCTTATTTTTATTAGGAGAAATCTATAACTCTAAATGCATTAAATCCAACGGGCTTGGATAGAGCATTTCAATACCTTTCAGACAAAATTAGTTTCATATAATTTGGATTTGTCAACACACAGAATTGAATTTTGAAACACTGGACAGAAACTATATTCTAACTAAAAAGAAAAATCTAGATTTGAATCTACGGGCTTGCGCGGGAAAGGAAATGGGCCGGCCAAGTGGCGCTACGCGGCACGGGGCTCAGCTGACAGGGGGTCCCACTTGTCAGCGGCACTTAAAACACGAAACGGTACACGCGCTGTGGGCCGTGCGATTAGAGGCTAGATCGACGGCTGAGGGTCGTCGTCGACGACGGACGGGTCGCCGGCGAGCTCGAACCCTAGCAGCTCGGTGGGGGTCTACTGGGGGCGTACCAGGGCTCCAGCAGGGTCGGCGATGCGGGCGAACAAAGTGGAAGACGACGGCGAGGCGAGGCGTGGTCGCGGCGGAGCTTGGGGTGGCCGGAATCAACGACACCCTTCTTCTCTAGAGGCGACGGCTCTGGCTCCAATTCCGGCGAGCTGCGGCTCCACTTGCTCCGGCGAGGGGTGGTTGAGGTTCAGAGAGGTGAGTGGAATGGTGTGAGTCTTTGGTGCTGGGGAGGGCTTCTTTTATAGGCTCGACGTTGAGACCGAGCGGGATGGGCGGTCGACGGTGGCGACATGGCTACGGCGAGCTAGCGGCATGGCTGGGCATTGCGATCGGTGGGCGGTTCCCTGGCGGTGCTCTAGCGCTTCAATGCGGCCGTAGGGGCGGTGGCATGCGGTCGGGGTGAGGTGGCGCTCTGCGTGGCCGAAGCGACTGTGTCAAAGGCGAGCGGTGGCTGTGGGGCTTTGGGCGGCGAACGGAGGTGTCTGGGGTGTTCTCCAGGTCGAGGCGGAGCGGTGGGCGCGGGCTGGTGTCGAGCGGCGGCTTGTGCACGCGGGGACAGTGCGCGCTCTGCGGGTGGCATCGGCATGGTCGACAGGCTCGGGGCACGGCGGTTCCTGGTCGTTCTGGTCGCTGTCCTTGGGCTGGGACTGGTTGGACGGTGGAGGTGGACCACTGGCTATCTCCAGGACACGGTGGATGGCGTTGGCGGCGGCGGTGGCTTGTTGTCGCCGGTGGGGTGCCCAAGTGGGGGTTCGGCCTTAATGGCCATGACCATTTGGTCGTGGCACAGTGTGGGGCTGGGCTAGAGAGGGTTAGGGACAGTAGTGGAGAGGTTTTTGGTGGCAATTTGGGGAACAAGTTTGGCCAGAACACTATTTAAAATAGTGAAATTTATTTAGTTTGTAATCTGCCTACCAAGTGTTTGATGAAATGGCCGCAAGAGAAAAAGTTTTGAATTTTGAGTTCAAAAATTTTGGGTGATCTCCACTAGTGCTAGGTAGTCTCTGGTTGCAAGGGTTTTGAAAATGGAGCTCAAATACATGGTTTTTGAAATAGGGGTGATCTATGCATATGCATTAGATTCAATTTTAAACTGTCATTTAAAATAGTTAACAGAAGGTTTTTAGTAGATCAAAAGGTGGGCCTTGGTACCTCATTATGTGTACTAGCAAGGGGTGTAAAGATCAAGAATTGTTTCTGTTAAGAATTGAGTAGTAGGAATAGCCAAAGTAGGTATGAGAGTTTATTTTGTCCAAATGACCATTCCTTCATTTTAATTCTTTTTGATTTGATTTTCTTTAGGAGAAGTTTGGGAATGATGTAGATGATGTTTAAATCACCTAAGAAACATTTTGCAAGCATTGGATCAATCAATCATGGCAATTCAAACAACTCCTATTTTAAATGCACACATATATGAATGCTTTTATTTTAAATATGGAAAGTTTTTATTAATCCTAATTTTGGATGATTTGATCTTTGATAAACTTGGATTGAAGTTTTGGGATGTTACAAACCTTCCCCCCTTAAATAAAATCTCGTCCCGAGATTTACAATAAAACTAGGAACTAAAGAGATCTGGGAACTCTGTCCTAATGTAATCCTCGCGTTCCCAAGTGGCTTCCTCCTCGGTATGGTTGCTCCACTAAATCTTGAGAAACTTGATACTCCTGGTCCTGGTGGTTCTGTAGGCTTCCTCTAAGATACGGATGGGCACTTCCCGATAGGTCAGGTCATTGTTGATTTCCATTGCTCTGTGATCGATATTCTTGAAAACTTCAGTCTTCTCAGGCACTTCCAAGCATTTGCGAAGTAACGAGATATGGAACACATTGTGGATGGCTAACATCTCTTCAGGCAATTCCAGCTGATATGATACTTCTCCTCAGCGGTTCAGAATCTTGAAAGGTCCGATATATCTGGGAGCTAACTTTCCCTTCAGACTAAAGCGTTGGGTTCCCTTCAATGGTGAAACCTTGAGATATACGAAATCTCCGACATTGAAAGTCAGGTCTCTCCTTCTCTTGTCAGCATAGCTTTTCTGTCTGGATTGGGCGGCCTTGAGGTGCTCACGAACTTTGTGAACTTTCTCTTCTGCTTCTCGGAGAATGTCGGGTCCAAAGATCTGACTCTCTCCTACTTGCGACCAATTCAAAGGGGTACGACACTTTCTTCCGTATAGGAATTCAAATGGCGCCATCTGCAAACTAGCTTGATAACTGTTATTATATGAGAATTCTGCGAAGGGCAGGCAGTCTTCCCATTTTGATCCATATTCCAACACACAAGCTCTAAGCATATCCTCCAAGATCTGGTTGACTCTCTCAGTTTGTCCATCTGTTTGTGGGTGATACGCGGTACTGAAGTTTAACTTGGTTCCTAAACCTTCCTGAACTTTCTGCCAAAATCTTGAAGTAAACTGGGTTCCTCGATCTGATACGATGGTCTTGGGGGTTCCATGCAGACTAACAATCCTAGCAATGTACAGCTCTGCTAGTTTTGCACTCTGGTAGGTTGTCTTAACTGGTATGAAGTGGGCTACCTTAGATAGTCTATCAACTATGACCCAGATTGATTCATTTCCCCTACTAGAAGTAGGTAAACCGGTGATAAAATCCATTCTGACGGAATCCCATTTCCATTCCGGAATCTGCAATGGTTGCAACAATCCTGCAGGTCTCTGATGCTCCGCTTTGACTCTTTGACAAATGTCACATTTGGTGATGTAGCTTCCAATCTCTCTCTTCATCTTGTGCCACCCAAAATTGCTCTTTCAAATCCTGATACATCTTTGTTCCTCCGGGGTGGATAGAATAAAGAGTATCATGAGCTTCCTTCATGATAATTTCCTTCAGCTGCGAATCTGCTGGTACACAGATACGTCCCTTGTACCACAGTACACCTTCTTCGTCTTCGGTGAATCCAGGTACTTTGCCTGTACCAATACGACGTTTAATTCCGTCGATACTTTCATTCCCCTTCTGGGCTTCCTTGATTTGGCTAATCAAAGTGGGTTGAAGTTCAATGCTAGCTAGGAATCCTTTGCTAACTAACTCAGTCCTGAACTTCTCCAACTCCTCATACAAACTTGGTTGCTTCTCTTTGATCATGGTGTTAAGCCTATACGGCAATCTGGTAAGAGCATCCGCTACCACATTGGCTTTGCCGGGGTGATAGTGAATGTCAAGGTCATAATCCTTGATTAACTCTATCCATCTTCTTTGCCTCATATTCAACTCCTTTTGGGTGAATATACACTTCAAGCTCTTATGATCTGAGTAAATCTCACAGCGATTACCCATCAAATAATGACGCCATGTCTTCAGTGCTAGAACCACGGCTGCTAGCTCAAGATCATGGGTCGGATAGTTCTTCTCATGCTGCTTCAGTTGTCGAGACAGATACGCGATGACTTTGCCTTCTTGCATCAATACACATCCTAGACCAATCTTTGATGCATCACAATACATATCAAACGGCTTCTTGATGCCGGGCATGATCAAAATTGGGGCTGATATTAATCTCTTCTTCAGCTCCTGGAAACTGGCTTCACACTTGTTTGTCCATTCAAACTTCTTGTCCTTCTTCAACAATTGGGTCATTGGTCGGGCTATGCTCGAGAATCCTTCTACAAATTTGCGGTAATATCCCGCTAATCCGAGAAATGAACAAACTTGGGTTTGATTGGTTGGGGTTTCCCATTCTTCGACATCTTTGATCTTGCTGGGATCAACAGAGACTCCTCCGTCAGACACAATATGTCCTAGGAATCCTACTTCTTTCAGCCAAAACTCACATTTGCTGAACTTGGCATATAACTGATGCTCTCTCAGGGTTTCTAGGATGATTCTCAGATGTTGCTCATGCTCTTCTTCTGACTTGGAGTAGATAAGGATGTCGTCGATAAACACAACTACAAACTTATCTAGGAAATTCATAAAGATCTTATTCATGAGATTCATGAAATAAGCAGCGGCATTGGTTAATCCAAAGGACATAACCGTATACTCGTATAAACCATAGCGAGTAGTAAAGGCGGTCTTCGGAATATCCGTTGCATGAATCTTAAGTTGGTGATAACCAGTCCTAAGATCAATCTTTGAGAATACCTGAGCTCCAGTCAACTGATCAAATAGATCCTCTATCTTTGGCAAGGGGTACTTGTTCTTGATGGTGACATCATTCAACTTTTTGTAGTCTGTACACAAACGGTTGCCTCCATCTTTCTTGTCGACGAATAACAATGGTGATCTCCATGGCGATGCACTTGGTTGAATCAAGCCGGTTGCTAACATGGCATCCAACTGCTTCTTCAGTTCTACTAACTCTGAGGGGTTCATGGTATAGGGTCTCTGGGATATAGGTCCGGTTCCGGGGTATAGTTCGATAATGAACTCTATATCCCTATCCGGGGGCATACCTAGCAATTCATCTGGGAATACGTCGGGGTATTCACAGACTACTCTGACTTGGTCAATGGTAGGCAGGGCTACACTTTTGTTGCATTTGAATTGACGGGGTAAGGTTTCAGAGATATGTTCTACTGTTACTCTAGAACTACTGGTCATGGTGATGGCTTTCTTAGCACAGTCTATCAGTCCTTTATGCCTTGACATCCAGTCCATACCTAGTACTACTTCCAAACATTTGGTTCCAAGTACAATTAGGTTGGCATACAAATCTATCCCATGTATTCTGATAGGTATAGCTTTGCAAATTTTTCTAGCTTTTGTTGTTGAACCGGGGATTTGAACTATCATGACATGCTTCAGGTTGGTTGGGCGAATCTTACTAGTGCATACAAATTCTTCGGTGACAAATGAATGCGATGCTCCAGAATCAAACAATACTCTTGCTAAAACTGAGTTGATAGAAAACATACCCAGCACTACATCTGGTGCTTCCTGGGCTTCTTCTGCGTTCATGTGGAAGAGACGACCGTTGCGGTTGTGCGGGTTCCCTGGGGCAAATCTTTTTCCTGGTTGAACACGACGCTGCTGCTGAGCTGGGGCATTCACAGGGGCATTGGCGGCAGTATTCTTGGGACACTCATTGGAGTAGTGACCCTTCACTCCACACTCGAAACAAGTGATCTGGGACTTGTCCTTGACTGCGACAGGTACAGCATTGCTGCCAGTTCTGGGGGCAGTGTTGTTGTTGCTCTTGGGAGGGGCACGGTTGAAGTTGTTGGCATTGCCGGAGTTGTGATTGTTTCCTCCGGGCTTCACATTTCCTCCGCTACGGTTGGGGTAGCTTGGGCGAGAAGGTGGGGGTCGGTTGTTCCTTGGTGC
This sequence comes from Avena sativa, assembly GCA_916181665.1. Lineage (NCBI taxonomy): Eukaryota > Viridiplantae > Streptophyta > Magnoliopsida > Poales > Poaceae > Avena > Avena sativa. The sequence goes on along the minus strand of OV702292.1, from coordinate 412,861,412 downwards.
ATATCCTGGTTAGGGGTTGGGACGGTACTTCTGGTGACTACTGGATCCAGACTGCTGCATCATACGACGCTTGAGGTTGTCATTTGCCTGGTTAATCTTCCCTTCCATCTGAATGGCAGAGTCGACTAGCTCTTCAAGATCCTGGAAACGGATGTTGACGAGGACAGTCTGCATCTCATCATGCAGTCCGTTTAAGAATCTCTCTTTCTTCTTGGCCTCCGTGTTGATTTCATCCGGTGCATATCTGGCAAGTGACAAGAATTTGTCACGGTACTCTACTACAGTCAACCTTCCTTGCTTCAGTTCACGGAATTCATCTCTCATCCTGTTGACAAGACCTTGCGGCACGTGGGTGCGGCTGACCTTGACCTTGAATGCCTCCCAGGTCATCACCTGGCCATGGTTCATGTTGCGGACGCTATTCCACCAAGCTCTTGCATCTCCCGCCAGATAGTAGGTGGCGAAGAGAACTTTCTCATTCTCCTCAACTCCTGCAACTTCGAGGTTGTTTTCCATGGTCTGTAACCAATCATCAGCATCTAATGGGTTTTTAGATTGGTTGAAGATTGGGGGATTGGTGTTCTGAAAGTTTTTGAGTTTAGATCCATGGTGATCCCGATTTCCATGTCCTTGGTCGTTGAGAGCCATTTGGGTGATCTGCTGCAATGTCGCTAAGTTGGCTTGACGCTCGGCCCTGCTTGCTTCACGGTCTGCGATGAGATTCTGCAAGATCTGCAGCATTGGGTCCTACGATGAGCTGCTCCCTCCTTGGTTTCCATGAGTCATCTGAAGATTGAGATAGATATAGGGGTAAGAGGGAAATTCTAAGGTTCATGGTTTTGGGTTTTCAAAGCTACACTTTGAGTTAGACTCAGGTTTTTCAAATAATTTTACTTTCATTCATGCAAGAAAGCACACGATACAACACACACCACAATAATCAAAGGGGAAAACAAATGGTTTTAAGAACCATTCTGCAAGCTACGATACAATGAGATGATACATCTCATGCCACGACAGTGCTCTAGTGCATCTACTCATCGTCGATGAAGTCGGAGTCTTCATCATCAGTGTAGAAGTCCACAGCATCCTCTTCCAGAAAGTCATCATCGTTGCTGAGGTAAGAATCCATATCTCCTTGGCAGCAAGCTGAGCTTCCTGCTCCTTGACGGTATTCTCGAGGTCGGCCACCTTCTTGCAAAGACGGGCGATGGTGCGATCCTTCTTTGCACCCTGGTGACGAAGAGACTGGCGATCTTGGACGAGCAGTGTGAAACTCTGGGCCTTCTGGTCGGCGATGGCACGGTTCTGGTTGGCTAACTCTCTGGCATTGTCCAGTTCCTGCTGTTGGTCATGAAGCAAGAAGTCAAGGTTCTCCACTTGACGCCTCAACTCTGGGTGACTTGGCATCTCCATCGGCATTCCCATGAAGTCACGTCTTGCATAGTGGGCAAAACGGGTTCCTTGAATCTTGTTGGTGCTGAGGGCACATAGACGTGCGAGAGCTTCATGCATTGCCCTGGCTAATCCATCTAGCCAGTTGTTCTCTCTCACAGAGAACTGAATTCTTCCAGAAGTTGGTGCTTCAATGCTTCCTCGAAGATCTGCGGTGACTAGCCATTGTAGGTCTCCTCCTGGGGGTCCTGGAAGTTGAGCTCCAAGAAACTCCGGATGTGGGCGTCCCAGTAACTCTGACAGTGAATCCAGATCCCTCTCGAAGATCAGCTGACCTCCGTTTCCCAACTGGTAAAACTTGCTGAACTGAGTCTCCATCTACAACAATTTAGGATGAGGAAATTAGTGAAGTGATCAAGTGTGTCAAATTTTAAGTAGTAATGTATGAATTTTGAGGAACATGTATTTTTGAGAAAGAATGATTTCACAAGGGTAAGAGGGGAAATAGTTTTTCATAAATACTCACTTTGGTTTTGAAGCTAAGTTTTTGGTTTGGATGTCCATTCTAACTAGGGTCTCCTATGGTCAGGATGGCTCTAATACCAACTTGTCAACACCCGGATTTTTAATCCTAGATGCCCGTTATGCCATACCTCGCAATCCCAGGATTACCATTTTTGCGAGACATAACGGATTGGATATCACAGTACATCATCCATTACAAACCATACATAAGGTTTTACACAAATAAGGATCTCATGATCCAGTCTTTAATACAACAAGCAGCGGAATTAAACGATAGCGTAGCGGTGGGGTCCATCTTCAGGGGCACAGGCAATGCTGACGAAGGCAGATAGTCCTAGTTATCATAGCCGTCCTGCTGACCATCATCTTGATAATCTCCTTCATAGTCTGGCAATGATAATAGCCAGGGACAAAAGCCATGAGTACTCTTTAAGTACTCGCAAACTACTACTAGCAAGGTTTATGATTCTAAGTTAAAGTGCTGAATTGAAAGAATACTATCCAGTTAAGTTTGAAACCTAAGCTGAGTTCTGAAGCAAGAAAAGATAAATTAAAGTTCTAGAATCACTTAAGTTGGGAAGCTAATTTCATTAACACAACCCTGTTGTGGTCAAGTCAAAGGTCATCATTCATTTCAAGTTATTTAGAAAACATCTGACAACGAAACAGTATGGCCATTCCAACTGTCCATAACCGCGGACGCGGCTATTCGAATAGTTTGACACTCTGCAGAGGTGGTACACTTTCACCACAAGATTCGATACATCTGTCAGGGATAACCCTGAATCATCATACTTAGTATGCAGATAATCAAACATAACCTTCCCTTTACACACCCTAGTACAAGCACCTCTCCTATGAGCATGGCCTCCCAACCATGACCATCAGTCATCTTGGGCACTGCATAGGTGGACATCATTGAGAGGTAGCCTTAGCTCAACCCTCTCCCGTGAGGGAACTAATACTAATGCATATAAATTTCTAGCTAAGCCTTACCCAATTCAGGTAATGTGGTTGTACGGTAAATTTGGAATGGTATCGCATCCGAATCCAACCATCAGTTTTATAAAAGGGGTTAAGGCTCATGCCTCATCATTTTCATCATCATAAACCAATTGTGTTTCTCAACACATGTCAAAACATCTCAATAGAATGACTCATCATTCCAAGGTTTTCACAATTCATTTTCACCAAGTGTTCCCATCTAAAGTGACTCAAGTTTTGATCTATTCTAAAATACTAAGTTAAGAGTGTTCACTAATGTGGAAAGATGGGATCAATCTCATGCCATAGAATGACATCTAAGGGTTTCTAAGTAGGTCAAGTTTTATACTATTTATGCTACCTTCAAAATTAATTAAAGAACTTTGTGTAAACTAAGGGAGGTAAAACTTGTCAATAACACTTGGGGTACTAATAGTTAAAGGGGGTGTGATCAAAGTATGCTTCAGGCATCTTTACTAAACCATCTAGTTTTATTCTAGCTTGCTAACAATATCTTACTAAAGCATGTTTTGCAAGGGTTAGCTTGCTACTAATAGCTTGCCTTGGTTGGTGCAGTGGTTGAAGTTTTCTTCTTCTTCTTCTTCTTCTTCTTCTTCTTCTTGGTAGAACTCCTCCTCCTCGAAGGCTTGGTCGGTACTATCGTCTAGAAATACATAGGGAGTGCACAATCACCAAACAATACTTAACTAGGCTAAGTAGTATTCTAAACCACACAATTGATGATCTATTATCATCCCAAGCATCACAAGTTTAAATTCAATAGTTTCAACCTTTTTATTTTGGAAAAGTAATTTCTACTCATTGAAAAATTAACTACAATTTAATATTCACCACCAAAACATGGGATCATGTGGACACATGTCCTCACCACATATTCTGACATGTGGGAATGAGATTTAAAGGTTGGATCAATATTACTTTGGTTTAAGTTCATTATTTAATGATTTAAAGTGACTAGAAATGCCTATATAGCATTATTTTGGTACTAGTCCAAAGTCACTGCCTGTAAACCTTAATATTATTACATATTTGGATAGATATGATGAAATGTGATTTTTGAGAGTTGGAATCAACTCAAAAGCTAACTTGGTTGATTTTATAAAAATGTTTCAAGTTGCAAAAGCTTCTGTCTTCTTATTTTTATTAGGAGAAATATATAACTCTAAATGCATTAAATCCAACGGGCTTGGATAGAGCATTTAATACCTTTTAGAAAAAATTAGTTTCATGTAATTTGGATTTGTCAAACTCACAGAATTGAATTTTGAAACACTGGACAGAAACTATATTCTAACTAAAAAGAAAAATCTAGATTTGAATCTACGGGCTTCCACGGGAAAGGAAATGGGCCGGCCCAGTGACGCTACGCGGCACAGGGCTCAGCTGACAGGGGGGTCCCACTTGTCAGCGGCACTTAAAACGCGAAACGGTACACGCGTTGTGGGCCGTGCGATTAGAGGCTAGATCGACGGTTGAGGGTTGTCGTCGACGACGGACGGGTCGCCGGCGAGCTCGAACCCTAGCGGCTCGGTGGGGGTCTACTAGGGGCGTACCAGGGCTCCAGCGGGGTCGGCGATGCGGGCGAACGAAGTGGAAGATGACGGCGAGGTGAGGCGTGGTCACGGCAGAGCTTGGGGTGGCCGGAATCAACGGCACCCTTCTTCTCTAGAGGCGGCGGCTCCGGCTCCAATTCCGGCGAGTTGCGGCTCCACTTGCTCTGGCGAGGGGTGGTTGAGGTTCAGAGAGGTGAGGGGAGTGGAATGGTGTGAGTCTTTGGTGCTGGGGAGGGATTCTTTTATAGGCTCGATGTTGAGACCGAGCGAGATGGGCGGTCGACGGTGGCGACATGGCTACGGCGAGCTAGCGGCATGGTTGGGGATTGCGATCGGTCGGCGGTTCCCTGGTGGTGCTCTAGCGCTTCAATGCGGCCATAGGGGCGGTGGCATGCGGTCGGGTGAGGTGGCGCTCTGCGCGGCCGAAGCGGCTGTGTCCACGGCGAGCGGTGGCTGTGGGGCTTTGGGCGGCGAACGGAAGTGTCTGGGGTGTTCTCCAGGTCAAGGCGGAGCGGTGGGCGCGGGCTGGTGTCGAGCGGCGGCTTGTGCACGCGGGGACAGTGCGCCTCTGCGGGCGGCGTCGGCATGGTCGACAGGCTCGGGGCGCGGCGGTTCCTGGTCGTTCTGGTCGTTGTCCTTGGGCTGGGACTGGTTGGACGGTGGAGGTGGACCACTGGCTATCTCCAAGACATGATGGATGGTGCTGGCGGCGGCTGTGGCTTGCTGTCGCCGGTGGGGTGCCCAAGTGGGGGTTCGGCCTTAATGGCCATGACCATTTGGTCGTGGCACAGTGTGGGGCTGGGCTAGAGAGGGTTAGGGGGAGTAGTGGAGAGGTTTTTGGTGGCAATTTGGGGAACAAGTTTGGCCAGAACACTATTTAAAATAGTGAAATTTGTTTAGTTTGTAATCTGCCTGCCAAGTGTTTGATGAAATGGCCGTAAGAGAAAAAGTTTTGAATTTTGAGTTCAAAAATTTTGGGTGATCTTCACTAGTGCTAGGTAGTCTCTGGTTGCAAGGGTTTTGAAAATGGAGCTCAAATACATGGTTTTTGAAATAGGGGTGATGTATGCATATGCATTAGATTCAATTTTAAACTGTCATTTAAAATAGTTAACAGAAGGTTTTTAGTAGATCAAAAGGTGGGCCTTGGTACCTCATTATGTGTACTAGCAAGGGGTGTAAAGATCAAGAATTGTTTCTGTTAAGAATTAAGTACTAGGAATAGCCAAAGTAGGTATGAGAGTTAAATTTGTCCAAATGACCATTCCTTCATTTTAATTCTTTTTGATTTGATTTTCTTTAGGAAAAGTTTGGAAATGATGTAAATGATGTTTAAATCACCTAAGAAATATTTTACAAGCTTTGGATCAATCAATCATGGCAATTCAAACAACTCCTATTTTAAATGCACACATATATGAATGATTTTATTTTAAATATGGAATGTTTTTGTTAATCCTAATTTTGGATGATTTGATCTTTGATAAACTTGGATTAAAGTTTTGGAATGTTACATGTGTGTTCTCTAGTTTGGAACGTGCGCAATGTGGTAGAGCTTTCTCCACCATATACACACGATCATGTAATTGGAGTCGGTCTGTATCTTCTTTTTTCGCTGCTTTGCTGGACCAGAGTTCGAGAGACGTCTCTACATCGGATGTGTGTAGAACTTCGGAGGCATCACCAGTTGTGGTGCTATACGCTTGGATGCCTACTGAGCATTGAGGTCAACTACACTTAGACTATATCAACAACATTTGAACGGAAATGTAATCCCACTTTCGGTTTTCAATGTATACGAACACTGAATACCTCTCGTTACTTTACGTCTGTATAGATAGATCTTGGCTATGTTGTTCTTGTTGTTAAGATTTTTTTGTTTTCTGCTACAGAACCTTCGTCCACAACATCAGCCCAACTTGTCGTTATGATGTCGATGTCCCTAGTATTGTCCTTCTTCGGTGAAACATATTTCTCGATTGCGATGAAATGAGGGCACCATATGTCCATTCGCAGTCGTCCTTATTCAATGCCAAAATCTAGGAGGTACCTCCTTGTGTAGCTGATTGAAAAGTATGGGAATAGAAATAAAATGCTAAATATATTAGTTTATATCGGTATTGTCAAAAGGAAATTCCAAATACCATTAACCATGACTAGCTAATTACTTGCCATCTTGCTTTTGCCCATGAGTACATTTGACTTTGTATTTCAAAAAACATACAAAGAAATGCAAAGAACACCTTCACAGATGCGCCTCCTAAGTTGATTGAATTGTGAACTAGTCATTTCTATGTTATTGTCCCTTACGCAGTGACGCTCAAACTCCCCCTCCCCTCCAAAATAAGGACCTACCTATACAAGCATTAAAAAATATGTACTAAGTACAACATAATTCAGCTAGTATATAAGTGAACAAAGGATGATTAATCGAACCTCAATGATAAAGTATGTTGTATTTTTTTAAGACTCCACGGTAAACATGATGCTCGTAATCGACATCGCTGCCACCCGCAGTGTCGATGTAAACACTCTGCTTAGCCATTTACCCTATATTATCATAAATTAAACAATAAAATTCCTACTAATATTTGAACAATGAAAACCCTACTTCAGAGCTTGAATGCAAAAAACACTAGCTAATTAATCGGTATATTTTTGTGTGGGAGATTAAATCCCTCCAAATTCGGGTACAAATACTATGGATTTGTGGGGAAATCTAGCTCCATCTACACCTAGATACAATCTCCTTGAATCCCGTATAAATATAAATGGCTATTTTGCACGAAATAAGATCTACTATTAGTAGAAAAGTAAGCAATAATATTAACCTTGTGTTGCCGATCTATGGAGTCGCGTAGTCGATCCATTGTGCAGAAAGGAGTGATACGGCTTATTCAGTTTGTCTCCCATTGATCAGAAAAGAGAACACGAAGATATTGGAAATAAGAGGCATGGGAAAGTGGAGTTTTTTAATCCAATCCTCGCTTTGTAGGGAGTCGAGCCATCATAAATGATTCTTTGAGGAATGACCGTGTGTAAAATGTGTGGCTATTTTGTCAGAAGTCGCACTTGATTCCCACCAAATTGTTGGACTTGTCAGGGTATGCAGGACAACATCATCGCAGACAACTTATATATTATGAAGCGTGTGTGATATACATTTCTCTGGATATTCCAAATATATGCACCGATCTAGTATTGTTACAAATATATGAAACTAATATAGTCTTCCTCCTCCTTAGCCTACTGTCAGCCGGGAATGACGGGGAGGAGTCGCTGTCGATATCCGACGGTGGAAGGGGTGCCCTTCCTCCCCAATCGGAGATGCTTGTTCCTCCTCCCCACATATACTAATGGCTTAAGCATGGTGAGAAGGCTGTGCTCTGCGGTGATCTGCCTCTCGATGCATGTCGCTGCTGCTGGGCCTTTGTCATAATATCGTTCATGTTTCGCTGTCATGTGGGCCTAGGGCTGGCTTCGCGCGTCAGACGCAGCTGGCGTGCGCAGGTCGTGGACAGTTGTCGGTGGCCCTTCCACGCGTCGTCGTGTTCATGTGACTCATCTCTTTTGTAGAGGGTTGTTTCAGATGGATATCTCGAGGCGTTCACCTGCAGCCCCGGACTGTTTATCTTCCTTATCCCCATGCCCTGATCCCCAACAAAGTGAACCAACAACAGAACCGTTTTCTCAATCCACGGCCTTCAGCGCCGTCCTACCCACCTCCTGGACCGCCCTACCCCATCTACTGAGCGCCAGCGGCCACCTCTGCCACTTCCTGCGCGTCGCTAGCGGACCTCCGTGTTGACTTCGACCTCCTACGTGCATGCCACCACCATCCTCCAGCATCATGTACGTCGGTCAACGCCCCCACCTCAAGTGCGTCGCGGGCGGAGAACCACATCGCTTCTCAACCTCTTGGGCGTTGCCTACGAGCCTCTTCTGGACTCGGGTCGCTGGTCGTGCGAGCACGAGCTTGTTATTTAGGGAGGAGGGCGAGCAAGTTGGCGCCACAATGCTGCAGTTCCTCGCTGAGCAGCCCGCGCTGGCGCTCGCGATCTTCACCGTCTCGCTCCCCGAGGATGACGACATTGCATTCGCCATTGACAGTTTGGGGAGGATGACCTCCACAATTCCGCGCCCCTTGGCTTCCGACATGCCGCTCCTGGACTACATCCAGAAAAGCACAAGTTTCTATCCATGGGCCATGGAAGAGAAAGACAGTACTGGGATTCAGCATGCACAGGCAGATAAATGTTCTTTATTTTTTTATGACTGTGGAATGCAATCTTATTGTTTAGGTGTATCAGTTAGAGATTATGAGATAACTCAACCTTAGATAGGATCATTTCCACATCACAATATTCATCGGTATGATTGTTTCATTTCAGGTCTTTACTCTGTCTATCTACTAACATAATACAAAACTGAGTGTTATGCTAGGCAATATTCATAGTGAATTTCCATGGATTCAGTTCCTGCATCGCGGCATAAGTTGCATTTTTTACCGCGAGGAAGAAGAGTAAATTATGTTTTTTTCAGAATTTTTTTAATGAAATTTTAGGAAATTATTGACATGCTGCAGTACCTTGGCATGGTGAAGTTTCCTGTCTAAACTTATAGGTTTTATATTCATCCTTGGACAAAAGGATAGTACAAGTATCTTAAATTCAAATTTTGTTTGCTTAATGCTACTTAAAGAACATGGGGCAACACACTCTACCAACATGCCAGCTAAACCAACGTGTGGCCACTCCTCCCCAGAGATGTGGTCACTAGGCTGAAGGTGGCAGTTCGCCAGCACTGTAGGGCAGCATTTTGTCGGTGTATGGTATGTTTGCTTGCTTGATGTTTATGGGATGAGAACATTGATCTAGAGAGGTCGATATAGGTAGTTTCAGAGTGCATGTCATTCTCTGGTTATGGGATGCATTTATAAGAACTAGGATCTTAAGGTTGGAGCCCTCTATTTTGTTTCTTCCTTTGTTGATCTTTCATGTTTTTATGCTCTGCACCACAGGTTTACATTTTGCCTGTTGTTTCTGTCGCATCAATCCTTAACCTTTCCGCTAGCTATGGGTCCTAGGTCTGCTTCATTATGGTTATTCTTGAGGTCCTCGCTCTATGTGACAGGTTCTTTTTATCTTTCTTTGCCATTGCATGGATCTTTTTACATCTCAGATTTCATATTTAGAAGGGAAATCAAGAGTTTCTCGGATTTGGGGCCATCATATAGATGGTAGGAAGGGTTTTTTGAAAAAAAAATCAATAGAGTATGCTCAGAGGTAACGAAGCAGTACATGATTAAATGATTCGTTACTAGAAACATTTTTTATAGCATCATATAGAACTATAGTAGTCAGTTCTGGTTTAAGACTTTTTACCTAGCTAGACTAAGAAAAGAATCTGCGGTTATTATTGTAACAATTGAGAGTTTAAGACAAGAGTTTTAACTAAGAACAAGTGCAGTCCTCTGAAATTTTCAGTAAGATCAGAGAGAGAAGTACATGATAAGTTGCATTCAGTTTTCCTCTTGAGCAAAGCTGAATATACCTGTTTAGATGCTATCAGGCCACCAGTTTTGATAGGTACAGGGCACCACATGAGTTTACAACATGCTTATAAAACAATATCTCACCTAGAATCATTACCTCATAGTTAATGCATGTGTTGCGCTAACTGAACCAAAGTAATTAGAGATTAGAGAGCATGTATTCTACTAACTAAACCAAACTACTTATAGATCAGATATCACATGTCTATATGTCTACATACTATTTTGACAAGTGCACATGATTTTTATTATAGTAACAAGTACACATGCAAACCTATCTCTGAGAAATGAACAATGCAATTATCTTGAACTTAGAACCGACTGGCAATTGCCCCATATAATTTGTCTTGCTAATTGGTTGTCTGAATGACATAGTTGTAGTCATGTTATTGTTAGGCCGGGAAGTAGAGACATACATTAGTTTTTTATTCGGATAATTGACTACACTTGGGATACTTTTTATCCTTTTTTATCCTCGGTGTTAATTTTGGTGTTTTGGGACGAAGGTCGTTTCATATGGAGGTACACACTATAGCTATATTGGTTACTTTGGCAAGAGGGCGCACTGTGTAGAAGCAAAAACACAGATGCAAGAGTTCAATGTTAACTGTATATATAGTGTACTTTTTGTGTAGCATATACATGTTGACTGCACCATTTGTGAATTATCAGGTGATCTTTTTCGTCTTATTACATTTGTTTTCTAATTTGTAAGGTGTAGTGCACACTAGGAGAATGGTTTCTTATTGTTTATAGGGTATAGGAATGTAGAGTATAGTGATCTGGAATTATAGGTCTCTCTAAATAGCTAAGTAATATATGACTAGGTTATGCACAATGTTAATTTAGGCTAAACATGCGTCTTGCTCACTAACAGGTTCTCTAGTTTTCTCTCCAATTGTTTGTAGCAATTAGGATCTTCTAAACTACTAGGGAATCATTTGCAGCAGCTAGGCATGCCATATACTCCCTCCGTCCCAAAATGTAAGGCGCCTAAGCTTTAGTCAAAAGTCAACATATTTTAAGTTTGACTAAATTTATACATAAAAATATAAACATTCATAATGCCAAATCAATATCAATAGATTCACCAGAAAGTATAGTTTCTCAAAATGTCCATTTGATATTGTATATATTCATATTTTATTGTATATAAAAACTTGATCAAACTTAGAAGATGTTGACTTTTGGCTAAAGCTTAGGCGCCTTACATTTTGGGACGGAGGGAGTATGTTGTTATTTCTTCTAGGTTACTATGATGTTATGCATGTTGGTGCAATATGTGCAGCTGATTGAGCCTATTACTGAGAAGGGTCAGCATTAGGGGTCCAATGATATTGAAATTGGTACTCTAGCAGAGTTTTTTTGTTATGAACCCACGTGTTGTGATGATATGGGTGATTTAGCATTTTGGCGCCGTGGTATTGCATTGTGACATTGGGTTTTCTAGAGTAAGAGGTTAGGTGTAAGATAATGGTCGATGGTGTGTAGCCCAATCAGGGATTGTGGTTTTGTTCATGCAATGAATGCAATTGGAAGGTGATATAGTAAGTCACTGGGGTACATATGTCCCAAAGACAAATTTTGTGGATAGAAAGTGAGGCCGAGGTTGGCTTGGATTTCGTTCCGCTTGTCCTTTGTTTCATCTCTTGCTGGTTTTTTGTATCTTTGATACTCTTCCTTTTGTTGGTGTACTGCAGGTTTTGGAATGCCATATCAGCGTCTAGAAATGGATCTGGTGTTGAGATGGTTTTCTTTGGCAAAGGGGCACAGGATATGGTTGGCACACCTGCCAATGTTCTGGTCACCAAAAAAAATTGTGTTCTCTTATGTGCTCCCCGAAATATTGGGTTTGTTTGGTAGAAACTATGCTAAGGTCGTCATGTCTTGGTATTCTTTTCCGGAGATAGGACATGTTTTTAGGACCTTATCCTGAAGGAAAATATGTAGTCTGGCTTTATCGATCTTGATACATCATTGGTGTCTAAGGTCAAGACAGTTGGTCTAATGGTTGGGTACTCGAAAGCTTGATTCTGGCAATATCCTTTTGACGGGTAATAGCCGTTCCTATGATAAAGCTGTTGGTTGGTGTCTCTACTAGGAAGGGGAGCGGGATCTTCCGTTTTCTTTTCTGTATATTTAGCCAAATTTCCTCCTACTTCTGCTGCCATGTAATCTACTACTGTGTGCCACTAAGAAATTGTTATAAATAAAAGATAAATGTGTTGCCGAAGATAGTGATATAAGCTAAAATGTCATTGAAATTACCATGCTAGCTCCAGTGTGACGGAATGATATGCATGTGGCATGGCGAAGCGCGCCTGTTCACCTAGTGAGAGGCATGCTCAACACTAGGGATAGAGCCAGGAATTGGGCATATGGGAGGCTAGAACATGAAGCATGAAAATTGGCAAGCACTTCTAGCAGAACATAATTCATGGAAATTTTGTTTTAGGTGTCTTTTCCTTCCATACATTTAAATACGCAAATTCAATCTAATAATGGGAGATAAGCAAAAGATGAATTAGAGAGAAAATAAGCCACATGTATTATAGAAAAATTAAGACAAGAGAATTAGCCAACCCATCTTCCCCTCCATAGATGGCCGCACGCGGCTTGCCTGGCGTGCAGCTGTGCATCGATCTATTCTTCTTTGATTGGAAGCTGTAGAGGAGCAGGGTGAAACTACCTTAGAGGTGTAGACCATGACAGCAGATGACGAATGTAGACAGGAAACGAAAGCGACCAGCCGTGCATGTGATCGTGTATAAAGATAAAACGGAACATCTCACTGATTGTCCTTTTGTATTCTGGTGGTGGACTAATTATTGTGGAATTCCGCCTGCTATAGATGGGCTTGGAGAGTTAGAGTTAGCTACTTTTGTTTACCAGAGGGAGAGTTGGGCTACACGTCAACGTGGTCAGGGTGGGAGAAATTAGTCTTAGGTAAGGAGGTGTCGCCCCCGCTCATCTCCCTTGAATTTGTCCCTGGTCAAGGTGGCGAAGCTGCACTTCGGGCACTATCACATGCATGAAAGGCGAGCGGTCTCCTTGACACGAGTCAGGTGTTTATCGTAAACTAGTGTGTGTCAAAAGGACGTGAAATGACCCAAAGAAATTGGAAAAGGGGTATGTGCATTTCATAATAGGACTTGAAAATAAGGAGGAATTTGAACTTTTTGTGCATTGAGTGTAAATGCTTGAGGATTTGAACCAGAGTTGAGTTTGACTCAAGTCAACCCTAAGATTTGAATTGAAATCCGAAATTTGAATGATATAGAGTCACCTGAATGAAGAGTTACTCTACATTTAGACACAATGACAACCACCCATAGATTTGACCTGGCAAGTCAATGAGTTAAACCACACACCATTTGGAACTCAAGATTGTTGTTTGAATAATTCAAACATGAATTCACAAATGGAAGTTACAATTTTTAAGAAAATACAATAGGAGCTCATCAAACTCAACGTAATTTAAAATTTATTCATATTTGAATGAGTACAAGTTTGAGATTATAAGGTTTAAATTAAGAGAAAGGAATTTACAAAGAAACAGAGCAAAATCTAAATCAGTAAAACCATCTACTCCTTATCTATCATCTATCTACTTCTCTCATCTTGACCTTGATAGTACCACACTAAATCATATACATTCTCATATTTTCTGACACTTGAAACATCAACCTATGCTACACTATCTATCTTCTCAGCAAACCTTGACCTTCAACTTGTGAACACAAACATCACAGAAAACACTAGTTAATGTTAAAATGTTGGTTCTACCATAAGGCAAAACCAATTAAATTTAGAATCCAAAATAAGAACACATGAACTAGTCATGAACCCTTATGGCTTGAGTTACAACAAACAGAAAGTCACCAATGACAATCAAACTAGCTAGTAGAACCTAATGCAAACCAAGAACACATCAACTGCATAAAACTTTACAGTAAATAGTGAATCATACCAAAAAGATAGTAGACAAGGACATGTAGCTACTATCCAGGATGGAATATGAATCAACTAGAACCAACAAATCATCTAGACGAACACTGCGAAATAATAGAATCCTTCAACAACTATCCAAGCCTTGGATTCTTAGTAAAACCATAATATTAGGTGATGGACACTTAAGAGTTCATCACTCTAACTTAACAGGGACTAAAGAAAATCCAGGAAATAGTAAAAATCAGTGAGTTAGGAACCAATATGATTCTAGAGTACATATGCATCCAATCACAGTAGTAGGATGCTATCATACTAAACGTTTAGAGAAATTAAGAACAATCGGGAAGTCTCAAACATCACCAGTAGAAATTCCAAACCCATATAATCATAGCAATCAAAAAGTAAGCCTACTAACCGAAGGAAAAACCTAGGCTTTAGAATTCTATCTTGAATAGGTAGAAATCCTAAGAATCAAAACAACCTAAATCTTAAATTCTAAACCAATAGAAACACTAGTAATCACTAGGCAAGAACAATCACCAAAGGATTTATCAAGGCATTGAATTCCGCTAAGAACCCTAGAACTTAGAGAATTCAAAACTTGATAAAACAAAATTGTAAACCAATCAAAGTTCACAGTAACGAAAGCTATGAACAATCATCCAAATAGAATTGTAAGGGGCCATGGATGAAAATCAAATCAATTATACTAAAAACTAATTAATAAACACTTGTCAAGTTCCAAGGCCAGAACAAGTAAAAGCCAAACTGACATGCCTGATTAGGCATATGTTGATACATACCCCCCTACATATGCAAACAAAAGATTTATATGCCAATTTCGGCATACACACATAAGTTAAAATCAGCACGGGCTTAACCACCAAAAGTATAATGCCACCTACGAATAAGTTAGCCAACATAGGTGTCCACACCACAGCCATTTACGAACACTATAAATAGAGGACCATCTAATATCCTAGAGCTCACAACTCACTAGTCTTGCTCAGACTAAAAAACACTAGTTTACCGAGAGATCTGCGAGGCAGAGAAGGAGGAAGAGGAATAGGAACTTGAATAAAACTTCAAGAGCCAGAGGAATAAGAAGGCTAAGCTAATACAGATCTTCATCAAGAAATCTTAGGAAACTACAAAGTTTTTAGCTTAGAAACTCTTAGGATGGGTAGAATAATAATAATTAGGGGAAAGGGTAGAATAGTAGTAGTAGCCTTAATAGTTAGAACCAACTAATCATGTGTGATAATGATCTTGTTGCTAGGAAGAAAGCACAAGAACACACACTGGATTATAATCTGTGTACACTCACTTAAGAGGCATGACAAATCATAAGGAAATGCCTATACCCTATGCACAACCATTAAACCTTGATTGAATAACTGACTGATTGAGTTGAGTGAGATTACCAAGAACAGAAATGAAAGAAATAGTAATTAACTATACAGTAACAATGTCAATTATCAATTGATCCATGAAATCAAATCATAAGCAGCATCCTCTTCATCCCTTGGGAATTGTGAGTCTAGAGGAAGAACAAGCCACTGTCAATCACAATATCTCAACAATGTGTCTACATTAAGAAACAAACCATAATTTAGAACATAAACCAATTATCAAACCTAATTGAAGTAACTCTAAGCAGATGAAGTATTAGAGAACAATTAAGAAACCTGAAACTCATTTGTGTTATAGATTTTAACTAAAAGCATAGAGACAACTTCTATCTAATAAATAGAAGAACTTATCCTAACAAGATAATCAGGATATTGATCATGCAAATGAAAGGATCAATACACCATTAACCATAACAATCCGACACTACCCTAAGACATTAATAAAAGATCATTCTTAAACATAAAAACCTAAGAACTAAAATACTACTCTAAGCCACAATAGTAAACCTAATTATCAAAATCTTTAAATAACCATTTTCCTAAAAACAGCCCTAGACATTTTAGAAAAAATAAAATAAAAATACCCCTAGATAGAGAAAAATGAGTAGAATAAAATTTTTTTTTTGAGGATTTTTAAAAATAGTTATGGACTGATGAAAAAAGTTCATAAATAGAAGATAAAACCATAAAGAAAATACAAATTTCAAATAAATAAAGTAAAAATGTTCCAAATAGGGAAAAATATGTGGAATAAGAATTCCTATTTTTCTGAAATTGTAAAAACCAGATAATAAGTAATTCTCTAATAAAACTCTACAATAAATATTAAATAATCAAAAAGGAGAATAAATACCCCAAAATAGTAATATAACTCATTAATAATACAAACCTTGATTTTTTATAAAAATTGAGTGTGGAATATAATTCCAAATAATATTATAACTAAGACTTAATAAAAGAAAATTTTGAAGAATTTATAAAAATCCCAAGGTGAAATAAAATTTACCACAAAAATACTTTAATAAAACCTAAAACACTTCAATTAGGGAAAGGGAACAACCAAAAATAGTTATCTGCGACCTTAAGCATGCATTTGGATTTTATACATTGTCCTTATCGAACAATGATGCTTATTTGTAGAAATCGAGGTCCAGAATAGTATAGAACCCTCAGATTGTCTTAATCCGAAGAACCCAGGAAAGTTCACTCATGCATACGTTGTGAGACCAAACTTGCAATATTCATTATGACAGAATGCTTACATGTCCATTGACGTATTTTAAAAAGTGTTTTCAAAACTTATCACCTACACTTAAAAGCAAAAACTATTTTATAATAAATGTGAAATATGGATTGCCGACTCAGGGTAGTCGGATAATCTAAAATGGTGGGCGGTGGAATCATGTATAAGATATGGGAAACCATATGGTGGAGATTCTATTGTACTAGGTATACACCTTGGATTAATAACCAATATAGTCAGCGATTTTTGTGTCGTACAATAACACGCTAGCCACAAGTTATGTAACGGGACGGAGAAGTCAGTTGTACCTTTTCCTCTCGTATGTCCTCGTATCCTAAGTCGGACTGAGATCCATAGAGGAGATCAGTAGGTGGGAGTCCGTGACATCCCTATCATGCTATATAGGATAACAACATAGGATATTAGAAGGGAGGATAATGGAGCGTAGGTCTCTTGATCGAAACTCATTACAGTGGGTGGACTGCGGGGTCATGGCGAAGGATAGGGATTGGCTTGGATCTTGACTGAGCCTCGAACTAAGGAAGTTTGAACGGGTAAGTATACCATTTTATGCTCTTGGGATTTAGATCATTTGTGGAAAAAGTAGCGCCTTTCTCGAGAATTTATGAACCGAGACATGTTACTCCCTATCCTGGGAAAGGATTGCGAACGCAGCGGGAAAGGGATTCCGTGAAATCATGTACAACCCGTGAAGGCTGACGGACATAGATTTTCGAAGACTAAAACTTATATTTTCTAAAAACCGATTTCAAAAACTAAGCATAAGCTCAGGATTCTTGTCCATGGCTTTAGATAGAACATCAGACAACCACTATAAAATTTGCTGAGTATGCTTGTACTTAATCCATACTTCTTAAAAACCTTGCTTAGGTACCTCAAAGACAGAAGACACGAGTACTCTAGAACTATCCACTAAGGAAGAGGTTTATTACGATGAACCCTATCTCTCAGGAGGAATTGAAGTCATAGACAATGAAATAGAGACTGGAATAGGAGAGAATAGCATAGACTTAAAAGAATAGTTTTGCACGCATAAGATAGTCGAACTGAGCAGCCTAGATCGAACTCAATAAATTTGCAAGGCTCCAATGGTGCTTATCTTAGAAGTACCGTTGTTTCTGAAGCTAGTTCTTTCAAACTTATTAGTAAAAGTGAATCCTCACTAGAATGAGGAGGATCTCGAAGCTTGTATTGTTGTTGTGTTATGAGTAAGGAATAAAGTATTAGTTGGACCTGCAACGCTTCTGTTGTACCACCCTGAGGGTGTAATATTTAGGGGAAAAGACTCTCTCACAAGTGCTATGCCTACGACTCGTGCTCTACAACATGCAATGGAGCAGTAGGTCACCGCAGGTTGCGACGAAGTGGGAATTACGTCATGCCTCTAGGCAGCTGCATCGTCCCTAATGCACAGCATGTGGAGGAAGGAGAACAAGCTACGTACTCATCAATAGAATTCTACAAAACTACACTATGATTTATTAGTCACCATTTCAGAAAGGGCACAGAAAAATAAATAGTGAGAACTTGACAAAATATCACAAGTAGGAGGCATAAGATTTGTAGTAAATAAATAAATCATGGGGATATCTTTTTATTAAGCAAATGGTTTCCCTTGGTATAGCCGTGTACGTTGTATTTGTTATAGTCCAGAATTTTTTTGTGTGTGCAATGTACCCACGAAGGAGTCGGCCTGGTCTACGGTCAAAATTTTGCGGCGTCAGTGATCTACCGCACCAAACACGAAAAGGGACTTCCATGTGCGATGGGAGGCCTTAATAGGGTCACCAATGCATGTAATGAAATGAATGATAAATCACCTAAGTCTATGGCCACACACAAAAATTCTTGGTCTTCAGTTGATTCTATGGCAAACTCCTGATGGACAATGAATAAAATGAACTATAAATCACCAATGCATGTAAATTACATACATGAGCTTTCTAGTTTACTGAAACATGTTCCCACTTTGCAATTTATATGATGTTATATTCATGTTTTACATTGATTTATGGGGATTTATCAATGATCCCCCTTATTTGGTTCATAATTCTGTAGGACAGGAAAACCCTGTTTTGCGTAATTTTATATTTCAGGGACCTAAACAAAGTCAAATGGCCCAGGAATTTTTCGAGAAGTATTTTTCGCAAAGAGAAGCATCTGGCGCATAAGAACCATGCGAGGGTAGGTCCGAGGACCAAACGAGTCCAAGTGACATGGGCCCCACCCTGGGCCATGCCACCTAAGCTCATTCTCTCCTCGATCCTCCACAGCCTTCCATCTTCATCTCAGACTCGAAGTATTGACCTAAAAATCCTATAAAGAGACCCTCCAGGACGATCTTGGAGGAGGTGGCGTAGAAAGATAGAAACACCGAAATAGAGACAGAACTAGCGAAGATTGGAGGTGGAAACTGAAGGGTTCCGTGGCAAAAAACAATTTTTCCCCTAACAACGAGAATGATATAGCCAAGATCTATTCTATGAAGACGTAAGGTAACAGAGGGATTCGGTGTTCATACCTTGAACACCGAAAGCATTGACTTTCTCACGAAGGTTGACGATGTAGTCGTACAATATCGTCGACCTCAAGGTCATGCAGGCTAAAAGCGACGAGTGTTATATAATTGGCAGCACCTCTGAAGTTCTACACGCATCCGATGTAGATGATTGATGACTGCAAGTGCACAGATCGTTTGTAGCTAGATTAGAAATAAAGATATCGATCCCAGAGGAAGCAGTAGACGAAAGACTAAAATGCTCTTAACTACAACTAAACCAAGTACTTAAGAAATAACTTTAAGATGCAAGAAAAGTAGAGTTATTTTTGAGTTTTTGTTGAACGAGGTAAATTAAAGTAAATCAAAACTTAATGAAGAAAGTAAGAATGACGTGTGTAATAGAACTTTGGAACTGCAATAGGGAAAAAGTCGTTCTCGGGGAGTGGTGGATACACCGCTAGCAATTTAGACTAAGAAATCAAGATTATTATAACAAATATTTTCATAATGTGTATGTATGTGGGAGGAGCTCCATATATGGACAAATAGGCAGCAACTGCTGCTCACATTATCCTTCATAACCATAGCTGACGAATAAACGACATCAATCATATTATCCTGCTATTAAGGGATCTCTCCCGTGGCATGAACATGACTTAATGAGTTCTCCTTGATTCCCCAAGTTAGCACGTAAGGAATGACAATAGCTTTATAGTCACAGTAAGCGCTATTATCCCTCCATCTACCAACAAGTAATCCCCTTCATCGAGTCCGCATAGGAGGCAAATATTAAGGAGGTGCACAACTCCCAACATCAAGATGAAGACAATTAACAAATACACATAATGATGTATAACATAATAATATATATCTCATCTCAATCATATGCTAGGGTTTCGCCATCTCCCCAGGAACTAGAGATCTACTCAGACATGGAGGCAATTAACATCATGACAATAGTAATGGAAACAATCATAGATGAATAGTACTTTATAAATCCACAACGAGTACGGGAATTACAACAAGATCTAGAAAAGATGTAGATGGTATGGATGGAGATGGTGGTGATGCAGCGGTGGATGATGAAGATCGATGTCTTAGCCTCTCGGGTCTGCGTAGGTTGAAGATGGATCTGCGGTGGATGAGTTGCCCCTCCAGATTCCTTCTAGAGGTGAGGTTTCGGTGATTTCTGGGTGTTCTGTATGTCGTCCTCCGATCTAGTTGCACGGGATAAAACTATTTGAGGAGGTGGTGGCGGCGCCAACTATATGACCGGAACTATATGGCCGTAAAATTTATTCTGGTCGTATAGTTGGTCGTTAAACCGCCTGTCTCCTTTGATCGCTTCGAGTTTTCTTCTATTATTATTAATATTTCCCAAATAAGCACTTTACGTTGTTTTTGACTCATTTTCTCCTCAGTACAACTGCTCCAAGAATTGTGTCCATTGGATCCATCATCTGTCCTGATCCTGGTGAAAACATACATAAAATGTGTGCGCGAGCACCGTAAAATACCAAGATCCTACATCTACAATGCAAAATAATAATGTAAAACATGATGAAAATATGCACTCATCAACTTCCCCAAGCTTAGAGTCTTGCTCGTCCCGAGCAAGTTTAGCTTAATGGATGTGATCCTCATATTCATGAAGCTGAGTCGATAAAATAAATGAGGCAATTGTAGCATGTGTTTATCATATACGATAGATAGGATAAGTTCATGAATAGTACATTACTCGAACCATCTGAATAGTATTAGCAGGCTTCCACACCTTAGTGATCAATAGTTCACAAAAGATGAATCTCAACATAATGTAAAAGTATCTTGTTCAACCGAATGAGTTAGTGAGGTAGTCCCAAGTGTTTTAGGATCAATGTATTCACATGGGATTCAAAATCTCAAAAGTGTCTTTTTGTCATACTACAATATAGTGGTATATTCCTATTTGCTCTTTGCACACTCGCTCTTTTTATTTTTTATTTTCTTATCTTTTGTGTATATGCTCACACTTTTGTTTAAGTGATGTGCAAAGGAGCTAGCCATACATTCCACTTCATGTAGGAATTCAAAGTTTAACGATCTCAATTATCAAATTCCAATTGTATATGAAGCATTATTATGACTTGAAGATTCTACCTCAACTTGTTCTCACTCTATTTTGATAGAACTTTCATTTTCCTTTGTTCAAGGTTTCTTTTTCAACTTAACTACATAGATAGTTTTTCTTTGTAAATCAAAACATAGACTTACAACATATTAACCAAATTATATTTATATGTTCTATTAATACCAATGGTGTGGAAGACTCCTATTGCTATCATCAAGTGTAAGTAAAATTATACTCAAGCCATTCATATATCCAATAAGATAAGCACAAACTCAATATTGCTCCATAATAATAAACTTAGAATTTTATAAAAGGGATCGACTATTCCTGAAGGGAATTCTAATGATGCAAACTTTATTTCTAGTTTGAACTAATGCAAAACTAAAATAGTAATATAAAACTTATAAGATAGATTACAAGGTCTTTAAAGATCTCCCCAAGCTTGGAATCAAGCCAAGCGGGATAAAATAACTCGTTGTTGGTACTTATTCCTCCTCCTGGGTAAAAAGAGCGTTGCCCTCTTCCTTTATGTTGCCCTCTTTAACTATGCTTGCAAAGCGGATGCTAAGCTTGGCCATGTTGTATTGAAGCTTCAACATTTTCTTCTTGAGGAATTTCTTCTTATCAGTCAACTCAAAGATAGTTTTAATCAAGAAACCAACTCTACCATCGATGTAATCGACCTTTTTCTCAAGGTCTTTGCTCACAATCTAGTAGTAATATTGAGAGGTGATGGACCAAGAGGACCAACTCATAGATCTTATCATGAATCTCATATTGCCACACCTTCTTAGGTTTAAGAGGTGATGGACCAAGAGGAGGTTTATAATAGGATCCTATGTTGTAATAATAAGGATTAGGGAGATACTCATCCTTGTTATTTCCCTGCTCAGCTTGCCTCATCATCTCCATCCTTTGTGGGAACATGTCCTCCCAATTTGG
Source organism: Avena sativa (assembly GCA_916181665.1). Lineage (NCBI taxonomy): Eukaryota > Viridiplantae > Streptophyta > Magnoliopsida > Poales > Poaceae > Avena > Avena sativa. The sequence continues at coordinate 412,839,201 of OV702292.1, read as the reverse complement.
GAGAGGCTTGATCTCCGGGATGGATGATGACGATGATCCTTTAGGTTCTACTTATTCGATCCTTTTCACGTGCTTCTCTTCTTTCTTCTTCCAGATCTTGTTGACATGGAAGGGTCGCATGGCTTCGCTGTACATATGTTGTTAGAGGGGCTTGTATATGGTTGGCGAGGATTTTTTGAGGCTGGAGGTTGTAGCTCTATGAAAACTTAATAAAAAGGATAGATGCGATCAACTTGCAAAGGAGAGGTCAAAAAACCTAGCCGCCTTTCATAATGAGCAACTATATGGGCGCGACCCGTATAGATTCGGCCATATAGTTATGAACCGACTATAGATTACATCGACGGTGGAACCAACTATACAGGCAGAACTATACGGGCGAGAATTTTTATTCCCGCCGTATAGTTGGTCCTTAAACTCTCTAGACTCTGAATAAATTTTTTGGAGATGGGTCGATAACTATACGACCGCAGCTATATGGGCGGAATTTTTAATTCCGGCCCTATAGTTGGTCGTTAAACTCTCAGTACTCAGAAAATAGTTTTGTCAAAGGCATCGATATCTATACGATGATATCTATATGTGCAGAATTTTTAATTTCGGTCGTATAGTTGGTCGTTAAACTACCAGTACCTTTCGTGGATGGAAGGGGTGATGTCGAAACAACTATACGACCGTAGCTATATGGCCAGAATTTTTATTCCTGCCGTATAGTTGGTCGTTAAACCTTATGTGTGCACCAAAAATTTTCTACTTCTCCAAGGATTCTTTATTAATCTGAAACTTAACGAAATATCAAGTTTTTATAGAAAAAAGTCAGTTTACATTTTCGACCAATTTTGGCATTATCAATCTTCCTTCTTCTTCGCTAGAGCATCAAATGTTTCTTATTTAACACAATGCTCAAATAAAACTTTAATTAAAAATTTAAAAACTTACTCAAACCTTTACTTCGCATGGGTTGCCTCCCATGAAGCGCTCTTTTACGGTTAATAGCTTGACCGTAGTGTTGCTCATTCCGTCTCGAGTCCATTCTTCTTGCAGTTGCCATTCCTTGTATATCTTTGCTTAATCACTTCTTCTAGGGTGATCACTTGTATGGTGACTGCACTTATATCTTCTTTTACTCGATAATGCTTCAAGCGTTGTCCATTTACCACCCATGGAAGAGAGGGTGTTTTTCCTTGGAGCTTCACTGCTACCAATGAATAAGCTTCTTCAACTATATATGAGCCTTCCCACTTCAACCCGAGCTTCCCTAGAAACAACTTAAGACGAGAATTATAGAGCAACACTTTGTCTCCACTTTTAAAGGTCTTATTCTCTATTTTTCTATCATGCCATATTTTCACTTTTTCCTTAAACAACCTAGCATTCTCATAGGCCTCACTTATAAACTCATCTAAAGCATGAATGTCTAATAAACGCTTTTCTCCTGCTGCTTTAAGATCATAATTTAGGTTCTTGATTGCCCAAAAAGCTTTGTGTTCCAACTCTAAAGGTAAATGGCATGCCTTACCGTACACCATATTATAAGGTGTCATACCCATTGAATTTTTAAACGCAGTACGTGATACATTGCAAATGTATCTATATTTTTGATGTTCCATGCTTGGTTTTATCTACTTTCTTATGTTTTGTCCACACTTTGGAGTAGTTTTCATATGATTTCTTGGACTAACCTATTAACAAGATGCCATAGTGCCAGTTGCCTGTTTTCTGCTATTTTTGGTTCCAGGAAGTCAGAAAATGAATATTCTCGGAATTGGATGGGACAAAAGCCAAAGTTGATATTTTCCCGAAAGACTCACGGAGCCAGAAGGAGAGTCGGAGAGGGGCCACAGGGTGGCCACACCACCCCATGGTGCAGGTCCCCCCAGGCCGTGCCAGGGCATGGTGTGGGCCCCCTAGCCGCCCACCGACCTTGCCCTCTGGCCTATAAGAAGCCTCCCGAAGCCAAAACCCTATATCGTCAATCAGAAATCCACGAAAAGTTCCGCAGCGCCACTGCCACCGAAGGGGAGATTCAGGGAACAGAAATTCTCTGTTCCGGCACCCTGCCGGGACGGGGAAGTGCGCCCGGAGCCATCTCCATCAATCTCCACAACCATCTCCATCACCATTGCTGATTCCCATGGGAGTAGATCTCTCTCGAGGCTAAGGGTTCTATCGGTAGCTATGTGTTCATCTCTCTCTATGCATGATCTTATTGAGATCATGAGCTTGTAATCTATAGATATACCTTGCTACTCAAGTGCTTTAATAGATCTCTGCTCTCCCCATGTTTGTGAAAGTGACAGCGTGCACACCATGGTGGCACTTAGGCTAGAGATTACAAATACTTGTTATGAGTTATATTTGGAGTTGGATGTCTTTATGAAATTGTGGTGTTTGTTGGACCTATCTAGTGCTCAAGGTGACAGTGTGGGGGTTTTCTAGATGGGAAAGATGAACTTTGAGGTGTGCTGTTATAGCCCTACCATCGATTAGAGTGTCCAACCAGAGAGTAGTTAAGAGTAGTATCATGAAGAGAAGATATTTATATGAGAGTGTTCACTAGTGAAAGTATGATCCCTATGCCTTGTTTCTAAGCACTGAAACACCGTTTGCTATTAGCTCTATTACATGTTTGCTTGCTTCCATCTTTATTTCAGTTTGCCTTTAGTCTCTTCCACGCCATCAAGTTATTTTCTATCACCGTTACCACTTATAATTATCTATACCACTTGTATTTCACTATCTCTTCGCCGAACTAGTGCACCTATACACCTGACAAGTGTATTGGGTGTGTTGGGGACATAAGAGACTTCTTGTATCTTGATTGCATGGTTGCTTGAGAGGGGATACCTTTGACCACTTCCTCCCTGAGTTCGATAAACCTTGGGTGATCCACTTAAGGGAAAACTTGCTGATGTTCTACAAACCTCTGCACTTGGAGGCCCAACAACTATCTACAAGAATAGAAGTGCGTAGACATCAAGCTATTTTTGGGCGCCGTTTTCGGGGAGGTAAGGTAAAATGTATTCACACCGGAGGATTAAAGAAGAAGAACCTCCCACGGCAAACGCCTGTTTTCTGGCGCCGTTGCCGGGGAGGTAAGGTAAAAGATACTCACATCCTCTGGTGTGAGTGCTCGAAGTTATTTCCTTTAGATTCTGCAATTTTGTCTTTTTGTTTCTTGTTTTCACTAGTTAGGCTTAATGGAAAACAACAAAAAAATTAGAGAGCTTTATAGTATTTATCTTGAGTTAGGAGATGAAGTGTTTGAAGAGAAAATTAAAAAACCTATGGAACTTTATTTGCATGCTAATAGCAATGTTGTTAGTATGAATTCTTTGGACACCATTATTACTAATGCTATGGAAAAGTCTAAGCTTTGGGAAGCTAGTTTTTATGAAATGATCTTTTTAGTCCCCCAAGCACGGAGGAGAAAATTTACTTTGATGATATTATGCCTCCAATATATGATGATTGCAATGTTGTTAGTATGAATTCTTTGGACACCATTATTATGAATATGATATTTTCAGTCCACCTACTATTGAGGACAAAATTAATTATGATTACAATATGCCTCCTATATTTGATGATTATGGTGATGAGAATAATAATTATAGCTATTTTGTTGAATTTGGTCCCACTACAATTAATAAGAATGACTATGTTTATGTGGAGAGTATTAATTCTTTTATGCATGTGGCTCATGATAAGAATGTTTTATTTCATAGTTATATTGTTAATTTTATTCATGATGCTACTGAAAGTTATTATGAGAGAGGGAAACATGGTCTTATGTATCTCAACATTATTAAGTTTTCCCTTTTTATGTTGAAAATTTTGAAGTTGCACTTGTTTTGTTTTCCTATGCTTTCTCCTTTGTGCTTTCATGAATTGTTTCTTTACAAGATTCCTATGCATAGAAAGTGGGTTAGACTTAAATGTGCTTTGAATTTTCTTCTTGATGCTCTCTTTTACTTCAATTCATATTTCTTATGTGAGCATCTTCTCAAATTATCATGCCTAACTTAAAGGCGTTAAAGAAAAATACTTATTGGGAGATAACCCAAAAGTTTTAGATGAGTCTTGGAAACCGCTCCTTATCCTTTTTATTTGCTTTTTGTGCCAAGAGTAACCTCTAATGAGAGAGAAGTAATGATTGGGAAAGTTGCTGTCCTAAAACAGATTTCTGTGCTTCACCGTAAACATTCGTGTACAATCTCTGTACGTCCTTTTGAGGCGTCAATTTTTGTGCTTCTGCCCCAGGTTGTTATCTAACTTTTGTTAGTTAAACACTTTTTTATTTTAGTAACAGAAGGTCTTCAAAAAAATTCATCTTTACCTGATGGTCTGTTTTGACAGATTTCTACCATTTTCTGCATTTGCTTCTTGTTGGTTCCTTTTTGAGTTCTTTTGGGGAATTGATCTTTTTGAGGGAAGTGCTACAGTATCTAGTGTTCTAATGGAAGTTTATTTGGTGTTAGAAGTGAACCTTAAGACTTATTTATCTTGAGTGCACTAATGTTGCTAATAAAGATTATGTGAAGTTTTGTATGAAGGAAATATTTCAGGTGTATGGAAGGAATGAGTAATGAGATGAAGGATGGACTAAAGATCAAGCTTGGGGATGCCACGCGTGTCACCCCAAGAAATATCCAAGAAGTACAAGCGTCAAAGCTTGGGGATGCCCAAGGCATCCCATTCTTCATCAATAAAAATCCCAGGTTTCTTCCAAACGCTTAATTTTTATTGTTTCATGCATAGTTGTGTTGTTCTTGGAGCGTCTTCTTTTTCCTTTTCGTTTTGGTTTTTCGTTTGCTTTGTTTTCTTAGTTTGCTGAATAAATTGGTTGGACCCCCCTCTTTCATGCATTGGTTTGCAAATAGTTTGGTTTGGTTTGGAAAAGAGTAGGAAAGCTCATGCTTAAGTGGTAAAAAGAGCTCGTTTTTGACGGTGCCTATGCTCTGTCATGCCATGCTTGATATTGTTTTGGCTTTATGCTTAGTATTCTTTGCTATAGCATTAGTTGTTATAAATTATTGAGATTGCTTAATGTGCCTTGGATGAATCATGCGTTGTTTTAGCATATTAAAGCATAGTATAGTGGTATTCTCCTTTGATGCTTTATTTGGGTTGACTTGGCGCATGCTCACTCCATGTTATGACTATCTCAAGTCACCATAAGCCTTTATGATCCTTTAGTTTTCAACTTGTAGTATCACTTTATGCTTTGATCAATGATGTTTTGTCGCTCTGCATGATTATGGCCATTATTGCTCTCTTAGTTTGTCGCTCCCAGTCTTTTGCTAGCCTCCACAAAAGGTATGAGTTCCACTCATGCATCCAACTCCCTAAACCAAGTTATTCCAAAGAGTCCACCATACCTACCTACTAGCTTATTCTATTCCAAGTATATTCATGCTTTTGTTTACCTTCCACTTGTTATGAGAAAAATAGTGATTAAAGCTCTCACGAACTTGATGGCACACTTTACTTTTTGCCTCTAATAAATTTGAACCATTGGGTCCTTCTTTGTTGCGTATATGCTTGCGCTTTATAAGTTGAAATTAGCAGAACCATGTTTCATGGGGAACGCTTTCAACATTGCACTTGTACTTTGTACCCCGTTGATATCATGTTCTTTTGCTTACGGATCCCGGCGGTGTGAAATAAAAGTGGAACTTGTAAGATCATGGAGTTTGTATGTGTGTTAGAGAAACGCCTGGGCCGCTAGCCTAAGCCATGCCTAATCATGGTGGAAACTTGCAGCATCACCATAATGAGCACTCTATGAAGCATCCTCAATAAAAACCTATGCAAATAGCAAATAGAAAGATCGCTGAGATGCTCATTGTCTTCTTGCCTTGTCATTTTGATTATGGGAAAGCTCCCGTATCATGTGCAAGGGGTACCCCGTTGGCGGTTCTTAATGATACACATGTACTTACAATGACAAGAGCTTACTCGTGACTGAAGTTGAGTAGCATGAGGATCGGTCTTCGTAAGTAAGGGGCATGAGATTTCGGTTTATAACTTGTCAAGCATATCCTCTTAGTTGTGTCACTTTAACCTTAATCACTTCAAGATGCTTATGATAGGGGCAATGAGAGCTGAAAGCTATAAGTACCATAATTTTTGGAATCTCTTTATGAGACTTGAATCCCTACTTCCTTTTACAAAGGCCTTTCTTCCACCATTATATTGAGTCTCCACCTTCTATCTTTATGCACCTACTTTGAGAGCATAGTGGCCATTCTTAGTTCTATGTGCATTGTCCCAAGACTAGTTGATTGATGCATAACTTGATATTGCTGTTTTAAACTATTTGTATCTAGTCACTCTTATGAACTTTGAAGGTGTCCTATGCATTTTTATTTGCTACTCTATGAGGGACAAGATGAATACTATTATGCCATGTTTTCTTTATGTGAAACAAACAAACGTCTTGCAAAGCATTGTTATTCATGAATCTTTTGTTTGTGCCTTTTTATGTTGCATCATAGGTTCTTTGTCTTATTGCTAGAACTTTGTCTTTCATGTTATGATTGAAGTACTATGATCCCAGCTTTGAATGTTTTACAAATACTTTGATCAAGTTTATGATGGTGCATGTCACCTCAAAAATTATTCTTTCTTTTTATCACTTACCTACTCGAGGACGAGCAGGAGTTAAGCTTGGGGATGTTGATACATTGCAAATGTATCTATAATTTTTGATGTTCCATGCTTGGTTTTATCTACTTTCTTATGTTTTGTCCACACTTTGGAGTACTTTTCATATGATTTCTTGGAATAACCTATTAACAAGATGCCATAGTGTCAGTTGCCTGTTTTCTGCTATTTTTGGTTCCAGGAAGTCAGAAATAGAATATTCTCGGAATTGGACGGGACAAAATCCAAAGTTGATATTTTCCCGGAAGACTCAAGGAGCCAGAAGGAGAGTCGGAGAGGGGCCACACCACCCCATGGTGCAGGTCCCCCCAGGCCGCGCCAGGGCATGGTGTGGGCCCCCTGGCCGCCCACCGACCTTGCCCTCTGGCCTATAAGAAGCCTCCCAAAGCCAAAACCCTAAATCGTCAATCAGAAATCCACGAAAAGTTCCGCAGCGCCGCCGCCATCGAAGGGGAGATTCGGGGGACAGAAGGTCTCTGTTCCGGCACCCTGCCGGGATGGGGAAGTGCCCCCGGAGCCATATCCATCGATCTCCACAACCATCTCCATCACCATTGTTGATTCCCATGATGATGAGGGAGTAGATCTCTCTCAAGGCTAAGGGTTCTATCGGTAGCTATGTGTTCATCTCTCTCTATGCATGATCTTATTGAGATCATGAGCTTGTAATCTATAGATCTACCTTGCTACTCAAGTGCTTTAATAGATCTTTGCTCTCCCCATGTGTCTGAAAGTGACAGCGTGCACACCATGGTGGCACTTAGGCTAGAGATACAAATACTTGTTATGAGTTATATTTGGAGTTGGATGTCTTTATGAAATTGTGGTGTTTGTTGGACCTATCTAGTGCTCAAGGTGACAGTGTGGGGTTTTCTAGATGGGAAAGATGAACTTTGAGGTGTGCTATTATAGCCCTACCATCGATTAGAGTGTCCAACCGGAGAGTTGTTAAGAGTAGTATCATGAAGAGAAGATATTTATATGAGAGTGTTCACTAGTGAAAGTATGATCCCTAGGCCTTGTTTCTAAGCACTAAAACACCGTTTGCTATTAGATATATTACATGTTTGCTTGCTTCCATCTTTATTTCAGTTTGACTTTAGTCTCTTCCATGCCATCAAGTTATTTTCTATCACCGTTACCACTTATAATTATCTATACCACTTGTATTTCACTATCTCTTCGCCGAACTAGTGCACCTATACACCTGAAAAGTGTATTGGGTGTGTTGGGGACATAAGAGACTTCTTGTATCTTGATTGCAGGGTTGCTTGAGAGGGGATACCTTTGACCACTTCCTCCCTAAGTTCGATAAACCTTGGGTGATCCACTTAAGGGAAAACTTGCTGCTGTTCTACAAACCTCTGCACTTGGAGGCCCAACAACTGTCTACAAGAATAGAAGTGCGGAGACATCAGTACAGTATGCCCATAGAGTGTCATTTAACTTGTATGACCAATCTTTTCTTGATTTGTCCATCGTCTTCTCGAGTATGGTCTTCAGTTCTCTATTAGAGAGTTCCAGTTGACCACTTGTTTGAGGATGATATGGTGAAGAAACGCGGTGAGTTACTCCATATTTGCTGAGGATTTTTGTTCCTTTCATAAAATGAGAACCACCGCCAGCTAAAAATCTAGGAACTCCAAACCTGGGGAATATGACATCCTTGATCATCTTCACTAGGGTGGCTGCATGACTTGTTGGAATAGCTTCAACCCATTTAGTAACATAGTCAACATCAACAACAATATGAGTATAACCATTTGATTCTATAAATGATCCCATGTAATCCATTCCCCATACATCAAAGGGTTCAATTATGAGACTATAATTCATTGCCATTTCTTGTCTCCTACCTATATTACCTCTTCTTTGGCAAGCATCACAGTATTCCACATACTTGTGTGTGTCCCTGAGCAAGGTGGGCCAATAGAATCCGGATTGAAGTACCTTTGTAGTGGTTCGCTTACCTACATGATGCCCTCCATACGGACTGGCATGACAAGCCTTCAATATTGCATTCATTTCATGGTTAGGAACACACTTCTGAATCGTTTCGTTAGGTCCATGACAATATAGATATGGATCATCCCCAAAGTAATATTTAAGATCATTAAAAAATTCATCCTTTGATTTCTTGGCATACTAGAAGGTATAAATTTTGTTGCGAGATAATTAGCATAATCCGCATACCACGGGTCAGCAATTTCAACGTTTGCTAAATATTCTCCCAGAAATGATTAATAGGTACGAGGTTATTAATTATTCCCTCCATGCTAGAGAGATGATCTGCTACCAGATTATCTTTACCCCTCCTATCTACTATTTGCAAATCGTGTTCTTGTAGTAATAAAACCGACCTAATCAACCTAGGCTTAGCATCCTTTTTCACAAGGAGGTGATGTAGAGCTTGGTGATCCGTATGAATTTTATTACCTTAGAATTAAAGATGTAGGATGTAAATTTGTCGCAAGCAAAAATTATAGCTAGGAACTCTTTTTCTGTAGTAGCGTATGTTTCTGAATCTTATTAAGAGGTCTACTAGCGTAATAAATAACATTCAAATTCTTTCCGTCTCGCTGTCCTAACACAGCCCCTAAAGCATAGTCAAGCATCACACATGATTTCGAAAGGTTCATGATCTAAGTAGAATGGGGTTTCTTTATCAACAAGGTTGGTGAGAGGCATAGCTATTTTAGCAAAATCTTTTATAAAACACTTATAAAAACGTGCATGTCCCAGGAACATTTTTAAGTTTTTAATGTCCTGAGGTATTGGAAGATTTTCTATAGAATTTATATTACTTTTATCTATTTCTATTCCCTTCTCTGAAACCGTATGCCCAAAAACTTTACCTTCTGTTTCCATGAAACGACATTGTTCCCAATTGAAAACCAAATTTGATTACCTACATCTCTGCAAAACTTTAATTAAATTGTATAGGCAATTATCAAAGTTTGTTCCACAAACAACAAAATCATTTGTTAGAACTTCCATAGTCTTCTCAACAAAATCATCAAATATCTTTAAAACACATTCTTGAAAAGTTGTCGCTGCATTACATAAGCCAAACAGAATTAATCTATAAGCATATGTGCCATAAGGGCAAGTGAAAGTTGTTTTCTCTTGATCATCCAGTTGTATGGTAATTTGAGAATATTCAGAATAACCATCAAGAAAACAAAAATAAGAATTATTACTAAGTCTTTCTAAAATTTTATCCATGAATAGTATAGGTTTATGATTTTTCTGTGTCTCGCAGTTTAGCTTCCTAAAATCAATGAACATACGATATCCTACAACGGGCCTTACAGGAACTAGCTCACCATCCTCATTCATAGCAGGATCAAGACCACATTGTCTTGGTATGCAATGAGTTGGGCGAACCCATTTACTATCAAAAATAGGATATATTATGCTAGCATCTAATAAGCATATAACCTCTTTTCTTACTACTTCCTTCATTTTCAGATTAATCCTTATTTGTGTATCCACTATAGGTTCAGCATCATCAAGCATGGTAATATTATGTGTTACAATAGATGGACATTTAGTGTATATCCAAAGGCTTCATGATGCTTAACCAAAACTGAAATGAGTTTATTTGTTTCATTCTCTGATAAATTTTTGCTTATAATAACGGGACATTTATTTTCATGATCTAAAAACTCATACCTCATATCATCTGGAAGTTGTTTTAATTCAATTGGTGGAGGTTCTTCATCTCCTTTTCTTACCAGTTCTTCATAGTCATGTGGATTTTGTGCTTCCGGAACTGAATCAAGGTAATCATCCATGTCTTCTCTCTCCTCATCATCTGGTGCTTCTTCCCAATTAATCAAACTCCTCTCTAATTCATCTTGTGGAGTACTGAAATGAATTGCTGCCAACTCGGCAATCGTTTTCTCTTCCTTGATATCTTCCACTCCATATGGCCTTTTATTTAGTTTGGCAAAGTGGAATGTCATTTCCTCTTCTCCAAATAGCAGTGAAATAGTCTCCTTATTATCAACTCAAGCTTTGGTGATGGAAACAAAAGGCTTGGCTAAAAGAATAGGACAAAAAGAATCTCGAGTCATATCAACAATATGAAAATCAAGGGGGTACATGAGTGATCCAATAAAGACATAGATATTGTCAACACCTGGATTTTTAATCCCAGATGCCTGTTATGCCATACCTCGCAATCCCAGGATTACCATTTTTGTGAGACATAACAAAATTGGTACTATGGCACATCATCCAATACAAACCATAATAAGGTCTTACAAATAAAGGATCTCATGATCTAGTCTTAATAAAAATCAAGCAGCGGAAAATAAACGTAGTAGGGGCTCCATCTTCAGATTCACATGCAATGCTGACGATGGGAGATGATCCTAGTTGTCGTAGACCTCCTGCTGTCCATCATCCTGGTAGTCCTCCTCATAGTCTGGCCACGGGAATAGCCAGGGACAAAGCCATGAGTACTCCTTAAGTACTCGCAAACTATCACTAACAAGTAAGGTAGTTCTAGTAGGAATCATAAGCTATAGGTTTATTTGCAAAAAGCCATGTTTATCTCATACTGAGTTTAGAAGTAAAGAAAACTAAGTTAATGTTCTAAATCACCTAAGTGGGAACCTAGCTTTCATATCCACCACCCTGTTGTGGTCAAGTCAAAATCATAGTTCAATTCACAAGTCATTTTGAAAACATCTGACGATGGAAAAGTATGGCCACTCCAACTGTCCATGACCACGGACGCGGCAATTCGAATAGTTTGACACTCTGCATAGGTGGTACACTTTCACCACAAATTTCGATACATCCGTCAGGGATAACCCTGAATCATCATACTTAGTATGCGGATAATCAATCATAACCTTTCAATTACACACTCTAGTATATGCACCTCCCTTATGAGCTTGGCCTCCTAGCCATGGCCATCTGCCATCCTAGGCACTGCATAGGTGGACATTCACACTCACGAGGTAGCCTCAGCTCAACCTCTTTCCACAAGGGAACCCATACTAAGTCATATAAACTTCCAGTTAAGCCCTACCCAATTCGGGTATTGTGGTTGTACGGTAAAATTGGAATGGTATCGCATTCGAACCCAACCATTAGTTTTTATAAAAGGCCTAAGGCTCATGCCTCAACATTTTCATCATCAAATCCTTTTGTGTTTCTCAACACATGTCAAAACATTTCAATAGAATTAATCCTCATTCCAAGGTTTTCGTAATCATTTTCACCAAGTACTCCCATCTAAAGTGATCAACTTTTATGCTTAGCACTAGCCACTAAAGTAGAGGGTATCCACTAATGAGGGGAGCCAATCAAGTGTAACTATCCAACTCTAGTGTTATACCTTTTGATGACATCTAAGTATAACTAGTTAGGCCTAGTTTTATACTATTTATGGTATCTATCCTTTTTTCCAATACTCACAAAGCACTAACTAAAAGTAAAGAACTTTGGTAAAGTAAAAGAATAAAGCTTTCCAATAAAACTTGGGATTGGTATAAACAAGGTTGTATAACCAAAGCATGCCTAATGCATCTTGCATAGGTTATCAAGTTTGCAAGTGTTAACTTGCATAGTTCTAGCTTGCAATTAGTGATGGCTTGCATAGTTATGAAACTTGCAAGTGTTAGCTTGCAGTGCTAGGCTTGCCTTGAGTAGTGGAGTGGTTGAAGTTCTCTTCTTCTTCGTAGTACTCCTCCTCCTCGTATCCCGGGTCGGTACTATCGTCTATAAATGAATACGAGGTACACAATCACCAAACAATACTTAAATATTTCTATTTAGCACACTAAGGCTCACACTTGATGATCTAGCATCATCACAATCATCACATGAAATAAAGACTTAATCTTGTTTATATTATTTTAGAAAAGTAATTTCTACTCATTGAAAATACTTAAGATTTAGTATTCTCCAATTAAAATATGGGATCATGTTGACACATGTCATCACCACATATTCTAATACATGTGAATGTGATTTAAAGTGGTGGTCATATTTTATAAAGTTTAAGATTACCGTTTAATAGAATTAAAGTGACTAGAAATTCCTATATAGCATTCTTTTGGTACTAGTCCAATTTCACTGCATGTAAACCTAAATTTTTTTATATATTCAGATAGATCTTGTCAAATGTGATTTTTTAGAGTTGGAATCAACTCAAAAGCATTTATGGTTGATTTTTGAAAAATGTTTGAAGTTGGAAAAGTCTTTGTCTTATTATTTTTACTATAGGTGATCTATAATTTCAAATGGTTTAAATCCTACGGGCTTGGATATATAATTTAAATACCTTTCTAACAAAATTAGAATCATGCAATTTGGTTTAGTGAATCTCTTTGAATTGATTTTTGAATCTACTAACAGAATCTGGTTTCAACTAAAATGGAAAATAACTATTTGAATCACTGGACTCTGCGTGGGAAAGTAAACGGGCTGGCCCAACTGCACTGCGTGGGCGCAGCAGGCTGCTGACAGGGGGTCTCACTAGTCAGTGGCTCATCTAACCCGAAACGGTATGTTTCAATCTAGGCCCTACGATTAGAATGTGATCTAACGGCTGAGGTTCATCTCCTATGTCGAACAGCTCCGGCGAGGAATGAACCCTAACATGGCGATGGGTTTCGTGTGAGGCTCACCAGGGCTCCAGCTAGGGTCGGAGATGGGTGCGAACAGCGTGGTAGATGACGGCGGTTCGAACGGTGGTCGCGGCGGCTCCAATCAATGGCTCCCTTCTTCTTCTGTAGCGGCGGGCTCCGGCTAAATTCCGGCAATGCGGTGCTCGCCTTGCTCCAGGGAGAGGTGTGGGAGGTTCTGTGAGGAGTGGGGAGTGAGATGGTGTGGTGAATTGAGGCGGACGTGGCCTCTATTTATACATCAGCGAGAGGGACATTGCGACATGGGCTGGCTCCTCTAGCGACGGCGGTACAACGAGCTATTGGCGTGGCTGGGGGTAGGGGGCTATGCGGTGTTCCTTGGCGGTCGTCACAGGCTTAAAGGTGCGGCACGGGGTGGTTGAGAATGGTCGGGCACGGGCGGTGCTCTGCGCAGAACTGGCGGTGTTCGAGATGGTGCACAGGGGCTACGGGTCACACGGCGGCGAACGGGGATGTCTGGGAGGTAGCTAGGGTCATGACGAGTGTGTGCACACGTGGAGAGGGCGAGGCGTGGCATGTGCGTGCTGGTCGGCTGCGGCGCTCTAGCTTGCTCTCGGCATGGCGCAGAGAAAATGGGCGCGGCCATTATGGGTGGTCCATGGCTCGCCTGTGGTCGAGGGCTGGACAGGGATGGCGGTGGATGGTCGCATGTCTCCTGGGCGTCGTGGGAGAGGGAGGCACAGTCTGTGGCGAGCTATCCATGGTCGACCGGCAAGGTGAGCGTCGGGCGGTGCTGCACTAGCGCAACGGCAAAGGGGGAAGTGGTCTGCTGCGCTGCTAGGTGTTGGGGAGTGAAGAGGGGACAAATGGTCAAGTGATCACAGCTCAAAACAGTAGAGTTAGGAAGGGTTTGATCTATGTCTGCAATGTGTTTGACCAAATGGCCGCAAGAATTCAAATTTGAAATTTTTGAATGAAATTTGGTGAGTGTTCCGAGCACTTGCTTGAGTGTCTATGATTGCTTGGAAAAGTCAAGGTGAATTGATTTGGGTGTTTTTTGCAAAATGGTGATCTTAGTACCTACACTTGATTCAATTTTGAATTGTCCTTTAAAAAGATTTAAAAATAGTTTATGTGAGTTTGTAAAGTGGGTTTGGGTTCACTTTTACTTGGTCTAGCAAGGGATGAAAAGAAGTGGAAATGTTTCTGTTAGAAACTCTTTACTAGGAACTCATAAAGTGGCCTAGTGGTTAACTTTGGTCAAAATGACCATTTCATCTTATGCTTTATATTTGATTTCCTTTTCTTTGGATTTTGTTTGTAATTGGCCTAGATGATGTAGTATTCATCTTTAAACCATTTCTTATCATTTGTAGCAAACACACATGGCAATTTCACTCAATCATACACTAATGCAAATCACACATGCACTCATATTCAATTTAGTAATAAAAGTTTTCGTTAACCCTAAACTTGGGTGATTAGAACTTGATAATCTTGATTAATATTTTTGGGGTGTTACAAACCTTCCCTCCTTAAACAGAATCTCGTCTCGAGATTTAAGAAAAACTAGGAACTAAAGAGATTTGGAAACTCAGTCCTAATGTAATCTTCTCGCTCCCAAGTAGCTTCTTCTTCAGTATGGTTGCTCCACTTGATCTTGAGAAACTTGTTACTTCGGGTCTTGGTGGTTCTGAAGGCTTCTTCCAAAATACAAATGGGTACTTCCTGATACGTCAGATCCTTGTTGATATCTATGGCTCGGTGATCGATGTTCTTGAACACTTCGGTCTTCTCCGGAACTTCTAGGCATTTGCGAAGTAACAAGATATGGAACACATTATGTATGGCTGAAATCTCCTATGGCAGTTCCAGTTGATATGATCCTTCTCCATAGTGATTCAAAATCTTGAAGGGTCCAATATATCTAGGGGCTAACTACCCTTTTAATTGAAAATGTTGCATTCCTTTCAAGGGTGATACTTTGAGATACACACAATCTCCAACATCAAAGGTCAGGTCTCGATGTCTCTTGTCCGCATAACTCTTCTGTCTGGATTGGGCGGTCTTGAGGTGTTCACGGACTTTGTGAACCTTCTCTTCGGCTTCTTGTAGGATGTCGGGTCCAAAAATCCGACTCTCTCCTACTTGTGACCAATTCAAGGGGGTACCACACTTTCTTCCATACAGAAATTCAAATGGGGCCATTTGCAAACTGGCTTGATAACCATTGTTGTATGAGAATTCCGCGAAAGGCACACAATCTTCCCATTTTGATCCATATTCTAGCACACAAGCTGTCAACATATCTTCTAAGATTTGGTTGACTCTTTCAGTTTGTCCGTCGGTCTGCGACGAGTGATAAGTTGTGCTGAAATTCAGCTTCGTTCCTAATCCCTCTTGGACTTTCTGCCAAAATCAAGAGGTAAACTGGGTTCCTCGATCTGATACTATGGTCTTAGGGGTTCCATGCAAACTGACGATTCTAGCAATGTACAGCTCTGCTAGCTTCAAACTCTGGTAGGTAGTCTTGACAGGTATGAAATGGGCTACCTTGGACAGTTTATCCACTATGACGCAAATAGAGTCATTTCCCCTACTAGATGTAGGCAAACCGGTGATGAAATCCTTCGCCATTCCGACAGAATCCCATTTCCATTCCGGAATCTGCAATGGTTGCAAAAAGTCCTGCGGGTCGTTGATGTTCCGCTTTGACTCGCTGACAGATATCACCCTTAGCTATGTAGCTTCCGATTTCTCTCTTCATCTTGTGCCACCAAAATTGCTCCTTCAAATCCTGATACATCTTCATTCCTCCGGGGTGGATAGAATAAAGAGTATCATGAGCTTCCTGCATGATAACTTGCTTCAGCTCGAAATCTGCTGGCACAAAGATACGTCCTTTGTACTACAAAACTACTTCTTCATCTTCGTTGAATCCGGGTACCTTCCCTGTACCGATACGACGCTTAATTCCGTCGATACTTGCATTTCCTTTCTGCGCTTACTTGATCTAACTGATCAAAGTGGGTAAAAGTTCTATGCTAGCTAAAAATCCTTTGCTCACTAGCTCCGTTCTAAACTACTCCAACTCTTCATGCAAACTTGGTTGGGATCCTTTTATCATGGTGTTTAATCTACACGGCAATCTGCTAAGAGCATCCACTACCACATTGGCTTTGCTGGGGTGATAGTGAATGTCAAGGTCATAATCCTTGATTAAATCTATCCATCTCTTTTTCCTCATATTCAGCTCCTTCTGGGTGAAAATATACTTCAGACTTTTGTGATCTGAATAAATCTCAAAGCGGTTACTGATACGTTCCAAACGTATCTATAATTTTTGATGTTCCATGCTTGTTTTATATCTACTTTCTTATGTTTTGTTCATACTTTGAGATACTTTTATGCATTTTCTGGGACTAACCTATTAACAAGATGCCACAGCGCCAGCTGCCTGTTTTTTGCTGTTTTTGGTTCCAGGAAAGTCAGAAAATGAATATTCTCGGAATTGGACGGGACAAAAGCCAAAGTCGATATTTTACCGGAAGACTCACAGACCAGAAGATAAGACGGAGAGGAGCCATAGGGTGGCCACACCTCCCTTGGTGCGGGCAACTCTAGGCCACGCCAGGGCATGGTGTGGGCCCCTTGGCCGCCCACCGACCTTGCCCCTTCGCCTATAAAATCCTCCCGATGCAAAAACCCTAAATCGTCAATCAGAAATCCACGAAAAGTTCTGCAACACCGCCGCCACCGAAGGGGAGATTCGGCGGACAGAAAGTCTCTGTTCCAGCACCCTGCCGGGACGGGGAAGTGCCCTCGGAGCCATCTCCATCGATCTCCACCACCATCTCCATCGCCGTTGATAATTCCCATGATGAGGAGGGAGTAGTTCTTCCTCGAGGCTAAGGGCTCTACCAGTAGCTATGTGTTCATCTCCTCTATGTATGATCATATTGTGATCATGAGCTTTGTAATCAAGTAGATCTACTTTGCTACTCAAGTGCTTTAATAGATCTCGACTCTCGCCATGTGTGTGAAAGTGACAGCGTGCACACCATGGTGGCACTTAGGCTAGAGATTACAAATACTTGTTATGAGTTATATTTGGAGTTGGATGTCTTTATGAAATTGTGGTGTTTGTTGGAACCATCTAGTGCTCAAGGTGACAGTGTGGGGTTATCTAGATGGGAAAGACTTACTTTGAGGTGTGTTGTTATAGCCCTACCATGGATAGAGTATCCAACCCGAGAGTAGTTAAGAGTAGTATCATAAAGAGAAGATATTTATATGAGAGTGTTCACTAGTGAAAGTATGATCCCTAGGCCTTGTTTCTAAACATTGAGACACCGTTTGCAACTAGATCTGTTACATGTTTGCTTGCTTCCATCTTTATTTCAGTTTGCCTTTAGTCTCTTCCATGCCATCAAGCTATTTTCTGGCACCGTTGTGTTTTATCCATACCACTTGTATGTCACTATCTCTTTGCCAAACTAGTGCACCTATACACCTGACAAGTGTATTGGGTGTGTTGGGGACACAAGAGACTTCTTGTATCTTGATTGCAGGGTTTCTTGAGAGGGATACCTTTGACCACTTCCTCCCTGAGTTCGACAAACCTTGGGTGATCCACTTAAGGGAAACTTGCTGCTGTTCTACAAACCTCTACACTTGGAGGCCCAACAACTGTCTACAAGAATAGAAGTGCGTAGACATCAAGCTATTTTCTGGCGCCGTTGCCGGGTGGTAAGGTAAAAGGTACTTACATCCTCCGGTGTGAGTGCTCGAAGTTATTTGATTTAGATTCTGTAATTTTGTCTTTTTGTTTATTGTTTTCACTAGTTAGGGTTAATGGAAATCAACAACAAAATTAGAGAGCTTTATAGTATTTATCTTGATTTAGGACATGAATTGTTTGAAGAGAAAATTAAAAACCTATGGAACTTTATTTGCATGCTAATAGCAATGTTGTTAGTATGAATTCTTTGGAAACCATTATTTCTAATGCTATGGAAAATTCTAAGCTTGGGGAAGCTAGTTTTTATGAAAAGTATCCTTTTAGTTCTCCAGCTTTGGAAGATAGCTATTCTATAGCTTATGATGATACCAAACCTCCAATATATGATGATTACAATGATGAATATGATATTTTTAGTCCACCTACTATTGAGGAGAAAATTAATTATGATTACAATATGCCTCCTATATTTGATGATTATGGTGATGAGAATAATAATGATAACTATTTTGTTGAATTTGCTCCCACTATGATTAATAAGAATGCCTATGCTTATAGGGAGAGTAATAATTCTTTTATGCATGTGGCTTATGATAAGAATTTTTATGTGATAGTTATACTATTAATTTTATTCATGATGCTACTGAAAGTTATTATGAGAGAGGGAAACATGGTTTTATGTGTCTCAACAATATTAAGTTTCCCCTCTTTATGTTGAAAATTTTGAAGTTGCATTTGTTTTGCTTTCCTATGCTTGTTGCTTTGTGATTTCATGACTTATTTCTTTACAAGATTCCTATGCATAGGAAGTGGGTTAGAATTAAATGTGTTTTGAATTTTCTTCTTGATGCTCTCTTTTACTTCAATTCATATTTCTTATGTGAGCATCTTCTCAAACTATCATGCCTAACTTAAAGGCATTAAACAAAAGTACTTATTGGGAGATAACCCAAAAGTTTTAGTTGAGTCTTGGAAGTTATTGCTTCAGTAATAACCTCTCCTTATCCTTCTTATTTGCTTTTTGTGCCAAGAGTAACCTCTAATGAGAGAGAGGTAATGCTTGGGAAAGTTGTTGTCCCAAAACAGATTTTTGTGCTTCACCATAAATATTCGTGTAAAATCTCTGTACGTTGTTTTAAGGCGTGAATTTTTGTGCTTCTGACCCAGGTTGTTATCTAATTTTCGTTAGTTCAACACTTTTCGATTTGAGCAACAGATGGTCTTCAAAAAAATTGGTTTTTACCTGCTAGTCTGTTTTGACAGATTTCTGCCATTATTTGCATTTGCCTCTTAATCTCTTTCTCTTTGAGTTCTGTTTGATCATTTGAACTTTTTAAAGGAAGTGCTAAAGTAGCTTTTGTTTTAATGTAATTTTTATTTGTGTTAGAACTGAACCAAAAGACTTATTATCTGGAGTACACTAATGTTGCTAATGAAGATTGTGTGAAGTTTTGTATGAAGAAAATTTTCAGGTGTAGGAAAAGAATGATGTAATGAGATGAAGAATGGACAAAATCTCAAGCTTGGGGATGCCACACGTGTCACACCAATAAATATCCAAGAAGTACAAGCATCAAAGATTGGGGATGCCCAAGATATCCCCTTCTTCATCAATAAAAATCCCAGGTTTCTTCCAAACACTTCATTTTATTGTTTCATGCACAATTGTGTTGTTCTTGGAGCATCTTCGTTTTTGTTTTTGGTTTTAGTTTGCTTGGTTTTTTCTTAGTTGGACCCCCTCTTTCATACATTGGTTTTTAAATAGGTTGGTTTGGATTGGAAAAGAGTAGGAAAGTTCATGCTTAAATGGTAAAAGGAGTTTGTTTTTGACTGTGGCCTATGCTTTATCATGCCATGCTTGATATTGTTTTGGCTTTATGCTTAGTGATCTTATCTATAGCATGACATGTTACAAACAATTGAGATTGCTTAATGTGCCTTGGAAGAATCATGCGTTGTTTTAGCATATTAAAGCATAGTATTGTGGTATTCTCCTTTGATGCTTTATTTGGGTTGACTTGGCACATGTTCACACCATGTTATCACTATCCCAAGTCACCATAGCCTTTATGATCCTTTAGTTTTTGACTTGTAATATCACTTTATGCTTAAATTAATGATGTTTTGTCCCTTTGCATGATTATGGCCATTATTGCTCTCTTAGTTGGTCGCTCCCAGTCTTTTGCTAGCCTCCATAACCAAGTATGAGTTCCAGTCATGCATCCAACTCCAAATAAAACCAAGTTATTCCAAAGAGTCCACCATACCTACCTATTATCATATTCTATTCCAAGTATATTCATGTTTTTATCTACCTTCCTTATTAAACTTGTTATGATAAAACTAGTGATTAAAGCTCTCACGAACTTGATGGCACACTTTACTTTTCTTGCCCTTAATAAACTTGAACCATTGTGTCGTCTATGTTGTATATGCTTGCACTTATATGTTGGGGATTAGAAGAACCATGTTGTCATGGGGAACGCTTTCAACATTGCACTTGTACTTTGTACCTAGTTGATATCATGCTCTTTTGTCTATGGATGTTGTCGGTGTGAAATGAAAGGGGAGCTTGTAAGTCCATGGAGTTATGTATGTGTGTTAGAGAAATGCCTGGGCCGCTGGTCTAATCCATGCCGACATGGTGAAAACCTGCAGCGTAACCATAACGAGCTGTCTATGAAGCATTCTTATTATAAAAAAAGTGAGTCAGATATTGAGAAAAAATAAAAAAAAGAGATATGAGAAAAGAGGAAAGAGAGAAAAAAGCACCATTTTCCCATGGTAAATAAGAAGATTGTTGAGATACTCGTTGTCTGCTTTCCTTGTCATTTTGATATGGGGATTCTTTCGTATCATCGGGCAAGGGGTACCCCGTTGGCGGTTCTCTATGATACACATGTACTTACTATGACAAGAACTTACCAGTAACTAAACTTGAGTAGCATGAGGAGCGGCCCTCGTATTCAAGGGACATGAGATTTCCAACTTATACTTTGTCAAGCATGTAATCCATGGTTTGTTCACTTTAACCTTAATCACTTCAAGATGCTTATGATAGGAGCAATGAGAGCTGAAAGCTAATAAGTACCATAATTTTTGGAAGCTCTTTATGAGACTTGAATTCCTGCTTCCTTCTATGAAGGCCTTTCTTTTACTTTTATGTTGAGTCTCCATCTTCTATCTTTACGCACCTATTGAGAGAGCATAGTGGCCATTCTTAGTTTAATGTGCATTGTCCCAAGACTTGTTGATTGATGCATAACTTTGATATTGCTTGTTCTTAAACTATTTGTATCTAGTCACCCTTATGAACTTTGAAGGTGTCCTATGCATTTATGTTTTGCTACTCTATGAGGGACAAGCTGAATACCATTCCCATTATGCTTTCTATATGTGAAACAAACAAACGTTTTGCAAAGTATTGTTATTCATGAATCTTTTGTTTGTGCCTTTTCATGCTACAACATAGTTGCTGTGTCTTATTGTTAGAACTTTATCTTTCATGCTATGTTAAAGTATATGATCCCAGCTATCCATGTTTTATAAATGCCTTGATCAAGATTGTGATGGTGCATGTCACCTCAAAAATTATTCTTTTCTTTATCACTTACCTACTCGAGGACGAGCAGGAGTTAAACTTGGGGATGTTGATACGTTGCAAGCGTATCTATAATTTTTGATGTTCCATGCTTGTTCTATATCTACTTTCTTATGTTTTGTTCATACTTTGAGATACTTTTATGCATTTTCTGGGACTAACCTATTAGCAAGATGCCACAGTGCCAGCTGCCTGTTTTCTGCTGTTTTTGGTTCCAGGAAAGTCAGAAAATGAATATTCTCGGAATTGGACGGGACAAAAGCCAAAGTCGATATTTTACCGGAAGACTCACGGAGCCAGAAGACGAGACGGAGAGGGGCCATAGGGTGGCCACACCCCTTGGCGCGGGCAACCCTAGGCCACACCAGGGCATGGTGTGGGCCCCTTGGCCGCCCACCGACCTTGCCCCTTCACCTATAAAATCCTCCTGATGCAAAAACCCTAAATCGTCAATCAGAAATCCATGAAAAGTTCCACAGTGCCGCCGCCACCGAAGGGCAGATTCGGGGGATAGAAACTTTGTTTTGGCACCCTGCCGGGACTGGGAAATGCCCCCGGAGCCATCTCCATCGATCTCCACCACCATCTCCTTCACCGATGCTGATTCCCATGATGAGGAGGGAGTAGTTCTTCCTCGAGGCTAAGGGATCTACCGGTAGATATGTGTTCATCTCTCTCTCTATGCATGATCATATTTTGATCATGAGCTTTGTAATCAAGTAGATCTACTTTGCTACTCAAGTGCTTTAATAGATCTCTGCTCTCCCCATGTGTGTGAAAGTGACAGCATGTACACCATGGTGGCACTTAGGCTAGAGATCACAAATACTTGTTATGAGTTATATTTGGAGTTGGATGTCTTTATGAAATTGTGGTGTTTGTTGGAACCATCTAGTGCTCAAGGTGACAGTGTGGGGTTATCTGGATGGGAAATGCTTACTTTGAGGTGTGCTGTTATAGCCCTACCATGGATTAGAGTGTCCAACCGGAGAGTAGTTAAGAGTAGTATCATAAAGAGAAGATATTTATATGAGAGTGTTCACTAGTGAAAGTATGATCCCTAGGCCATGTTTCTAAACATTGAGACACCGTTTGCAACTAGATCTGTTACATGTTTGCTTGCTTCCATCTTTATTTCAGTTTGCCTTTAGTCTCTTCCATGCCATCAAGCTATTTTCTAGCACCGTTGTCTTTTATACATACCAATTGTATTTCACTATCTCTTCGCTGAACTAGTGCACCTATACACCTGACAATTGTATTGGGTGTGTTGGGGACACAAGAGACTTCTTGTATCTTGATTGCAGGGTTGCTTGAGAGGGATACCTTTGACCACTTCCTCCCTGAGTTCGATAAACCTTGGGTGATCCACTTAAGGGAAACTTGCTGCTGTTCGACAAACCTCTGCACTTGGAGGCCCAACAACTGTCTACAAGAATAGAAGTGCGTATACATCAGTTACCCATAAGGTAATGACGCCATGTCTTCAATGCTAAAACTACGGTTGCTAGTTCAAGGACATGGGTAGGGTAGTTTTTCTCATGTTGCTTCAGTTGTCGGGACAAATATGCTATGACTTTGCCTTCCTGCATCAACACACATTCGAGACCAATCTTGGATGCATCACAATACACATCAAAAGGCCTCTTGATATCTGGCATAATCAGAATTGGGGCTGAAATCAATCTCTTCTTTAGCTCAACTGGGTCATCGGTCTTGCGATGCTGAAATCAATCTCTTCTTTAGCTCAACTTGCTTCAGATTTATCTGTCCATTAAAACTTCTTATCTTTCTTCAACAACTGGGTCATCGGTCTTGCGATGCTCGAAAATCCTTCAACGAACTTGCGGTAGTATCCCGCTAATCTGAGAAATGCACGGACTTGGGTTTGAGTGGTTGGGGCTTTCCATTCTTCAACATCTTTGATCTTGGCGGGATCGACAGCGACTCCTCCTGCTGACACAATATGTCCTAGGAATCCTACTTCCTTTAACCAGAACTCACATTTGCTAAACTTGGCATACAACTGATGCTCTCTAAGGGTTTCAAGGATGGTTCTTAGGTGTACCTCATGGTCTTCTTCTGACTTGGAATAGATCAGAATATCGTCGATAAAAACAACAGCAAACTTATCCAGGAAGTTCATCAAAATCTTATTCATGAGATTCATGAAATAAGTAGGGGCATTGGTTAATCCCAAAGACATGACCATATACTCATACCATCCATATCTAGTGGTAAAGTCAGTCTTTGGAATATCCGTTCCACAAATCTTGAGTTGATGATAACCAGTTCTAAGATCAATCTTAGAAAACACTCTGGCACCAGTCAACTGGTCAAACAGATCATCTATCTTCTATAGTGGGTACTTGTTCTTGATGGTGACATCATTCAGCTTCTGCTAATCCGTGCACAAACGGTTACCTCCATCTTTCTTATCCACAAACAAGACAGGCGATCTCCAGGGCGATGCACTTGGTTGAATCAGACCTTTCCCCAACATAGCATCAAGTTGTTTCTTCAGCTCCACTAATTCCGATGGGTTCATATTATTAGGTCTCTGGGCTATGGGTCTAGTTCCAGGAATTAGTTCAATGATGAACTCGATATCCTGATCTGGGGGCATACCGGGCAATTCATCTGGGAATACGTTGGGGTATTCATAGACTACTCTGACTTGGTCTAGGGTTGGTTGGGCTAGACTCTTGTTGCATTTGAATTGACGGGGCAAGGTCTCAGATACATGCTCTACTGATACTCCCGAGCTACTGGTCATGGTTATGGCTTGCTTGGCATAGTCGATCAATCCTTTATTTTTCGACATCCAATCCATTCCTAGTACTACTTCCAAACCTTTGGTTCCAAGTACTATTAGATTGGCATAAAAATCTATTCCATGGATTCTGATAGGTACAGCCATGCAAAATTTTCTAGCTTTGGTGGTTGAACCAGGTATTTGAACTATGATAACCTACTTCAATTTTGTTGGTTGAATCTTACTAGTGCATGCAAATTCTTATGTAACAAACGAGTGCGATGCTCCAGAATCAAACAACACTCTTGCAAGTACTGAGTTAATAGAAAACATACCCAGCACAACATCAAGCGCTTCCTGAGCTTCTTCAGCATTCATGTGGAATAGATGGCCGTTGCGGTTGAGCGAGTTCCCTGGGGCAAATCTCCTTCTAGGATGAACACGGCGTTGCTGCTGAGCGGGTGCATTCACATTGGTGGCTGCTGCAAGATTCTTGGGGCACTCATTGGAGTAGTGACCCTTGACCACATTCAAAGCAAGTAATTTGGGACTTGCCTTTTCCTGCAATAGGCACAACATTGCTTCTAGTCCTTGGGGCAGTATTGTTGTTGTTGTTGTTGGACTCCGGCGGTGCACGGTTGAAGTTATTGGAGTTGCCGGGGTTGTTGTTGTGGTTTCCTCCAGACTTCAGGTTTCCTCCGCTACGATTGGGATAGTTTGGACGGGACATAGGGGGTCTGTTGTTTCTTGGGGCATATCCTCCAGACGGGTTGGGGCGATACTTCTGGGTATGGCGGGATCCAGGCTGGTGCATCATCCTATGCTTGCGATTGTCATTGGCTTGGTTTATCTTCCCTACCATCTAAATGGCAGATTCTACTAGCTCTTCTAGATCTGCAAAACGGATGTTTACTAACACAGTCTGCATCTCATCATGTAATCCATTCAGGAACCTCTCCTTCTTCTTTTCTTTGGTGTTAATGTCATCAGGGGCATATCTAGCTAGTGCCAAAAATTTGTCACAGTACTCAACTACCGTCATCCTTCCTTGCTTCAGTTCTCTGAACTCATCCCTTACCCTGGTGACCAAACCTTGGGGCACATGGGTCCGACTGAACTTGATCTTGAATGCTTCCCAAGTCATCATCTGACCTTCGTTCATGGTACGGGTGCTATTCCACCAGGCTCTTGCATCTCCTGCCAGATAATGGGTGGCAAACAGTACTTTTTCATTGGCTTCAACTCCTGCGACCTCCAAGTTGTTCTCCATGGTTTGCAGCCAGTCATCAGCATCTAAGGGATCCTCGGACTTACTAAAGATAGGTGGGTTGGTATTCTGAAAGTTCTTGAGCTTGGATCTATGGTGATCCTGGTTTCCGTGACCTTGATTATTGTGGGCCATCTGAGCTATCTGTTGAAGAGTGGCTAGGTTGGTTTGGCGTTCGGCTCTACTAGCTTCACAGTCAGAAACTAACATTTGCAGAATCTGCAGCATCGGGTCCTGAGATGAACTGCTTCCTCCGGGATTTCCACGAGTCATCTGAAGATGGAGATAGATAATGAGATAAGAGAGAAATCTCTAGGGGTCATGGTTTTGTTTCAAAAGCTTTAAACTTGGAGTTTGACTCAGGTTTTGCAAACTAACAACTTCCTTTCATTCATTCATTCAAAGCACACCATACAAACACACACCACAACACAAATAGAGAACAGATGGTTTTAAGAACCATTCTGTGAAACTACGATACAGTGGGACCGGTACAACTCACTCCTATGGTAGTGCTCAAATGCATCTAATCATCATCAATGAATTCGGAATCATCATCATCAGTGTGGAACTCCATGGCATCATCCTCCAGGTAGTCGTTGTCATAATTGAGGTAAGAGTAAAGATCTCCCTGGATATCTTCACCTTCCTCCTCCTTCGCTTCAAGCTGGATTTCCTGTTCACGGATGGTCTTCTCGAGAGTGGCCACCTTCTTGCGAACATGATCGATGGTGTGATCCTTCTTGTCGCGCTGACGATGAAGTGATTGGCGTTCCCTCGTGAGAATGGTGAGGGTGTGGTCCTTCTTGACTGCAATGGCATGGTTGTGGTTGGCGTAGGCACGGGCGTTGTCCAACTCCTTCCTATCATACAACATGAAGTCAAGATTGTCCACCTGATGCTTCAGCTCCAGGTGTCTTGGCATCTCCAAGGGCATTCCCATAGAATCACGCCTTGCGTAGTGAGCAAAGCGAGTTCCCTGGATCTGGTTGATGTTTTGCCCACACAGACGGGCAAGAGCTTCATGCATAGCCCTGGCTAATCTATCTAGCCCAATTGTTCTCACGCAAGGTGAATTGGATCTTCTCCGAAGTGGGTGCTTCCATCTTGCCTCTAATATTTGCAACTATCAGCCATTGTATATCTCCTCCTACGTGATCGTTGAGTTGTGGCCCGAAGAATTCCAGGTGCGGGCGCTAAAGATACTCTGACAGTGCATCTAGATCCCTCTCAAAGATCATGTGGCCTCCATTGCCCAGCTGGTAGAACTTGCAATACTGGACTTCCATCTATAAGAATTTAGGGTGAGTAAGTTAGTGAGGTGATCAAGTGTGTCAAATTTTTTGTAGGAATTCAAGAATTTTTTGAGGAACATGACTTTTTTTTGAAAGAATCAAGGATAAGAGTGGGAATAGGTTTTCATAAATACTCACTTCTTTTGTTTTGAAACTAAGTTTTTGTTCAGACGTCCATTCTAACTAGGGCTCCTATGGTCAGGATGGCTCTGATACCAACTTGTCAACACCCGGATTTTTAATCCCAGATGCCTATTATGCCATACCTCGCAATCCCAGGATTACCATTTTTGCGAGACATATAGAATTGGTACCATAGTACATCATCCATTACAAATGAAGGATCTCATGATCTAGTCTTAATACAAATCAAGCAGCGGAAAATAAACGTAGTAGGGGCTCCATCTTCAGAGTCACAGGCAATGCTGACGATGGGAGATGATCCTAGTTATCGTAGACCTCCTGCTGTCCATCATCCTGGTAGTCCTCCTCATAGTCTGGCCACAGGAATAGCTAGGAACAAAGCCATGAGTACTCTTTAAGTACTCGCAAACTATCACTAACAAGTAAGGTAGTTCTAGTAGGAATCATAAGCTCTAGGTTTATTTGCAAAAAGCTAGGTTTATCTCATACTGAGTTTAGAAGTAAAGAAAACTAAGTTAATGTTCTAAATCACCTAAGTGGGAACCTAGCTTTCATATCCACCACCCTATTGTGGTCAAGTCAAAATCATAGTTCTATTCACAATTCATTTTGAAAACATCTGACGACGGAACAGTATGGCCACTCCAACTGTCCTTGACCGCGGACGTGGCTATTCGAATAGTTTGACACTCTGCAGAGGTGGTACACTTTCACCACAAAATTCGATACATCCGTCAGGGATAACCCTGAATCATCATACTTAGTATGCGGATAATCAATCATAACCTTTCAATTACACACTCTAGTATAGGCACCTCCCCTATGAGCTTGGCCTCCCAGCCATGGCCATCTGCCATCCTAGGCACTGCATAGGTGGACATTCACACTGATGAGGTAGCCTCAGCTCAACCTCTTTCCACGAGGGAACCCATACTAAGGCATATAAACTTCTAGTTAAGCCCTACCCAATTCGGGTATTGTGGTTGTACGGTAAAATTGGAATGGTATCGTATCCGAACCCAACCATCAGTTTTTATAAAAGGGTTAAGGCTCATGCCTCAACATTTTTATCATCAAATACTTTTGTGTTTCTCAACACATGTCAAAACATTTCAATAGAATGAATCCTCATTCCAAGGTTTTCATAATCATTTTCACCAAGTATTCCCATCTAAAGTGATCAACTTTTATGCTTAGCACTAGCCACTAAAGTTGAGGGTATCCACTAATGAGGGGCGCTAATCAAGTGTAACTATCCAACTCTAGTGTTATGCCTTTTGATGACATCTAAGTATAACTCGTTAGGCCTAGTTTTATACTCTTCATGGTATCTATCCTATTTTTCTAATACTCACAAAGCACTAACTAAAAGTAAAGAACTTTGGTAAAGTAAAATAATAAAGCTTGCCAATAAAACTTGGGATTGGTATAAACAAGGTTGTATAACCAAAGCATGCCTAATGCATTTTGCATACGTTATCAAGTTTGCAAGTGTTAACTTGCATAGTTCTAGCTTGCAATTAGTGATGGCTTGCATAGTTATGAAACTTGCAAGTGTTAGCTTGCAGTGCTAGTCTTGCCTTGAGTAGTGAAGTGGTTGAAGTTATCTTCTTCTTATTAGTAGTACTCCTCCTCCTCGTATCCCGGGTCGGTACTATCGTCTATAAATGAATACGAGGTACACATTCACCAAACAATACTTAATTATTTCTATTTAGCACACTAAGGCTCACACTTGATGATCTAGCATCATCACAATCATCACATGAAATAAAGACTTAATCTTGTTTATCTTATTTTAGAAAAGTAATTTCTACTCATTGAAAATACTTAAGATTTAATATTCTCCAATTAAAATATGGGATTGATGACCCACAAGTATAGGGGGTGTATTGCAGTATTTTCGAGGGAAGTGAAACCCAATTTATTGATTCGACACAAGGGGAGCCAACGAATATTTATAAGCCTTAACAACTGAGTTGTCAATTCAGCTGCACCTAGAAACAATCTTGCTCACAGTAGTTTATCAGTAGCAACAGTTTTCTAGTAGGAATAGTAAAGTAATAGCAGTAGTAAAAGTAAAGACAGCAGTAACAATTGGAGTAAACAGTAGGATTTGAGTGCGGTAGGCATAGGGATGGATGGACGGGCGTTGCATGGACAAGACAATTCATATAGCAATCAGAACATAGGGAAATTGCAGATAAATAAGATAAAGCATCCAAGTACTAAATAATCCTAGGCATGTGTTCCATAAATAGTCATACGTGCTCGCAATGAGAACTTGCACAAAATCTTTTGTCCTGCCAGCCCGTTTGCAGCGGGGCCTCAAGGGACCTACTGGCAATTAAGGTGCTCCTTTTAATAGAGCACCGGAGCAAAGCATTAACACTCCATGAACACATGTGATCCTTACATCAAAGCCATTCCCTTCGGTTATCCCGATTTCTGTCACTTCGGGGCCATTGGTTCCGGACAACAACGTGTGTATACAACTTGCAGGTAAGACCATAAACAATACTATCATAATGAATCAATAACATGTTCAGATCTGAAATCATGGCACTCGGGCCCTAGCGACAAGCATTAAGCATAACAAGTCGAAACAAAGTCAAAAAGCACTAATAGTAGATACTAGGCACCATGCCCTAATAATCCGGTGCCATTACATGAATGATCTCATCCAATCTCTACCATCCCCATAGCCTACAGCGGGGGATTACTCACTCATAGATGGGGGAAACATGGATGGTCAATGGAGAAGCGATGGTGATGATCTCCTCCAATTCCCCGTCCTGACAGGGTGCTAGAACGGAGTTTCTGGTGTTGTTTTGTGGAATCTGGTGGTGGAGGAGGAGCGGAAATCCTTCTAGAAAAACGTCAAAACCCCTGAGTTTTTAGGTCAGAAGGCATCTTATAGGCGAAGAGGGAGACCGAGGGGGTGCCTAGGGCGGCCAGACCACCCCCTGGCGCGGCCAGCCCCAGCCCGCGCGACCAGGTGGTGTGGTTGGGCCCTAGCCCCACTCCGTCTCATATTCTGGCTCCAGGACTCTTCTGGTGAAATAGGATTTTTGGGTTTTGTCCCATCCAATTCCGAGAATATTCATTTTCAGACTTTCCTGGAACCAAAAACAGTAGAAAACAGGCAGCTGGCACTGTGGCTCTTGTTAATAGTTAGTCCAAGAAATCATATGAAAAGTACTCCAAAGTGTAGACAAAACATAAGAAAGTAGATAAAACCAAGCATGGAACATAAAAAATTATAGATACATTTGCAATGTATCAACATCCCCAAGCTTAACTCCTGCTCGTCCTCGAGTAGGTAAGTGATAAAAAGAAAGAATAATTTTTGAGGTGACATGCACTATCATAAACTTTGATCAAAGTATTTGTAAAACATTCAAAGCTAGGATCATAGTACTTCAATCATAACATGAAAGACAAAGTTCTAGCTATAAGACAAAGAAACTATGTTGCAACATGAAAAGGCACAAACAAAAGGTTCATGAATAACAATGCTTTGCAAGACGTTTGTTCGTTTCACATATAGAAAACATAGCATAATAGCATTCAGCTTGTCCCTCATAGAGTAGCAAGTGTAAATGCATAGGACACCTTCAAAGTTCATAAGAGTGACTAGATACAAATAGTTTAAAACAAGCAATATCAAGTTATGCATCAATCAACTAGTCTTGGGACAATGCACATAGAACTAAGAATGGCCACTATGCTCTCAAAGTAGGTGCGTAAAGGTAGAAGGTGGAGACTCAATATAATGGTGGAAGAAAGGCCTTCATAGAAGGAAGCAGAGATTCAAGTTTCATCAAGAGTTTCCAAAAATTATGGTACTTATAGCTTTCAGCTCTCATTGCCCCTATCATAAGCATCTTGAAGTGATTAAGGTTAAAGTGAACAAACTATGGTGTACATGTTTGACGAAGTATAAGTTAGAAATCTCATGTCCCTTGAATACGAGGGCCGCTCCTCATGCTACTCAAGTTTAGTCACCGGTAAGTTTTTGTCATCGTAAGTACATGTGTATCATGGAGAACCGCCAACGGGGTACCCCTTGCCCGATGATACGAAAGAATCCCCATATCAAATGACAAGGCAAGCAGACAACAAGCATCTCAGCAATCTTCTTATTTACCCTGGGAATATGGTGCTTTTTTCTCTCTTTCCTCTTTTCATAATCTCTTTTTTTCCTTTTCTCTTTTTTGTCAATATAGGACTCTTTTTTTATAAGAAGAATGCTTCATAGACAGCTCATTATGGTTACGCTGCAGGTTTCCACCATGTCAGCATGCATTAGACCAGCAGCCCAGCCGTTTCTCTAACACATATACATAACTCCATGGACTTACAAGCTCCCCTTTCATTTCACACCGACAACATCCATAGACAAAAGAGCATGATATCAACTAGGTACAAAGTACCAGTACAATGTTGAAAGCGTTCCCCATGACAACATGGTTTTGCTAATCCCCAACAAATAAGTGCAAGCATATACAACATAGATGACACAATGGTTCAAGTTTATTAGGGGCAAGAAAAGTAAAGCGTGCCATCAAGTTCGTGAGAGCTTTAATCAGTAGTTTTCTCATAACAAGTTTAATTTGGAAGGTAAACCAAAACATGAATATACTTAGAATAGCATAAGCTAATAGGTAGGTATGGTGGACTCTTTGGAATAACTTGGTTTAGGGAGTTGGATGCATGAGTGGAACTCATACTTGGTTGCGGAGGCTAGCAAAAGACTGGGAGCGACAAACTAAGAGAGCAATAATGGCCATAATCATGCAGAGTGATAAAACATCATTGATCAAAGCATAAAGTGATACTACAAGTTGAAAGCTAAAGGATCATAAAGTCTATGGTGACTTGGGATAGTCATAACATGGTGTGAGCATGCGCCAAGTCAACCCAAATAAAGCTTCAAAGGAGAATACCACAATACTATGCATTTATATGTTAAAACAACACACAATTCATCCAAGGCACATTAAGCAATCTCAATTGTTTATAAAAAGTCATGCTACAACAAAGAATACTAAGCATAAAGCCAAAACAATATCAAGCATGGCATGACAAAGCATAGGCCACAGTCAAAAACAAGCTCTCTTTACCACTTAATGTCGTGGTGGTGTCACGGCAGATGCCATGAATAGGCTAAAGGTGGGGACTAATAGCACTAGGGGAATCCAGGGAGGGATAGTGAGGTGATTCCTCACACAGAAGGTTTGTATTTGATTCACTTCACGGATTACAAGTGCTCCTGGAGCTGTATTGGAGAGAGGAGGAAGAAGGTACTCTCTTACTCTCCCCGCTAGCTAGCCCTCAGGAACCAGGTCACAACCAGTCTCTCGAGATCAATACAGTAAGCTCTACCCAACTGAGACCAACCCCTTCTACAGAGGCCCTAGCCCCCCTTATATAGGAGTGACTAGGTCTCCACTTAGGGCATACGTGTGGAATATGCCTCCTCCCAAAATAGTAAGCCGACCGGGTTGCTTTTCCCCCGCGTCATCCATGCAGAGGCTACGTGAGCCTCTGTGGCGCCTGCGTCAGCCAACATCGGCGTCGTCACCTCTGCCAGCCACGCCTCGGTGGTCCTGCCCCTGTTCGCTTCGTTCATGTTGTGCGTACCGGGGTTACTTTTAACCAGCGAGATACCTTCCTTCTCCTAGAAGCTTGCTATGACCCGGATCGTAGTTGATCTGGTCACACCTATTCCTGCATACAAGTTAGAGTCATCTATCCGGCTTACGGCTTAAGTCGGATGAGACTTAGTTAGGCAGACATCCCCTGGTCCGGGTTACCCCGAGATTCGGCCTGCCTTGAGGTAACTCGGCCAGCATTTGCTTTGACCTTGCCGTACCTCGGCTAACTTGGCCTTTATACCCCGGCGCGACCCTACCCGGGGGTATCCCCCCAACATTAGTCCCCGAATCTGGTGCGGTCTTAGTTGCCTTAGCCGCTAAGGCCACAACAGGTTCAACTTCACCGAGCTTTGTCCTCTTACTCCGAGTTACCTCTTATCTCGGATCTCATGGGTTTACTTTCCCTTGGCACATTTCAAGTTTTCACTTGCTGGCCGGGTTACCATAATCTCATCCGGGTTATCTTGCCTTCTCTCGTACGCTTTCCCACGTGGAGGCTAATCATTAGGTTGCCTCATTTTAAGGGCCAGCCACAGTCACCGATGCAGTAATTGTTAGTTATCACTGTAGTGCACGTCACGTCTGGCCTGCCTCCTCGTTAACTGCATCAATGCGTCACGTCATGGGATCTGCTACACCCTGTGGTCCTACGTGTGGCTCTTCGCTGATTGGTCCATCTGGTTTATACACGGCCACACCGTGCAACGTATCTGCATAACGCGATCCCACTTCCTCCTCGATGGAGCAGTTAAATAGGGGAGGGGTGCGCCCCTTGGGTCTTTTCCCACTTCCGCGCCCCTCTGCCTCTAGTTCTTCTTCTTCATCTTCTCCCATGACAGCGCCGTTAACGCACTGCTTCCATACGCATCCGCGTCGCCGTCGTTGCTACGCACCTCCTCCGCCACGGGTCACTGTCAATCTAGGCCGCTTCCCCCCACCACCGCTAGCGCCAGCGAGGGCAGCGAACTTTAGATGACAGATGAAGAGCTCGTCGTCGCCGAGCAGGAGATGGAGGAGGACGCCGCGACGGTGGACCATGGTGCGTGGGCTGGCTCCTGGGTCTGCCAGGATGATCTGGACTGGCTCTACCGCACCAGACGCATCCCCACAGGCATGACTGCGCGCCTCGCCTCTGCCGAACTTGCCCCCTCACCCAATCCGGGTGAGTTTGTGGTGTTCTTGTCACACTTTCAGTGGGGATTCGGTTTGCCAGTTAGCGATTTTTTCCATGATTGGTTGAACACCTATGAACTCTAGCCGCACCACCTTCCTTCCAATGCCATCACATCTCTCTCTGCTTTCGCCTCCACGATTGAAGGCTATGCCGGATTATGGCCCACAAAGGAGCTATGGATCCGGTTCTTTGGCCTTCGTCGTAACGTAATTCTGAATGTCGATCTAGAGCCGGAGGACAAACAACTAACACAGTTCGGCGCTACGTCCATTTCTCCCTGGAGGCTCTCCGTCTTTCCCCGGGTTACCGGGCTGGACTCCT
This sequence comes from Avena sativa, assembly GCA_916181665.1. Classification (NCBI taxonomy): domain Eukaryota; kingdom Viridiplantae; phylum Streptophyta; class Magnoliopsida; order Poales; family Poaceae; genus Avena; species Avena sativa. The sequence goes on along the minus strand of OV702292.1, from coordinate 412,804,969 downwards.
GCAAAGGATGGGCCCAGACCTTCTTTTATGTTTGGAATGACGACACTGAAGACCTGATCTGGCTTCGCCCCTATGCTCCGGGTCCTCCTAACCCGGAGTTGTGGGACATTGTCCCCAAGAAGCCCACAGTCCTGGCCAACCAGGTCAACAAAAGGTTCGTGGAGCTGAAGGAGCTCGGGTTGCGCAACGAGGACGCCATGATCACATTCGTCCACAACCGGATCTCCCCTCTCTAGAAACGCACTCACAAGATGTGCCACATGAGCTGGGGCCGCGACCCCAACCGGACCTCGTCTTTCGAGCTGAGCAACACAGAAATCTATCGCCGGGTCAAGGCCCTCTTCACCACCCACAAGGACTTCTCCTCTGAGTGGACGTGGGGAATTGAGCACCATTGCCAGGATAGGCTTCCTCCCGTGGTAAGCTTCGTGCCACAAACTTTCTTCGAATTAAATCTTATGTCGGTTGTTGCTATATCTTTAACTCTGTCATCTTTTCTTTCCTTTAGCAATTCCTTTAGCAAACTATTGAGGATGGCACCGATCCCACCCTCAAATGTGCGCCTGACCGGGAGACCTCGGACGACGAAGAACTGGATCAAGAGATGTTCATCCCAATGGCCGACGCGACCAAGCGACCCACCGGTAAACCCTCTTCCATTAGAGACTGGCCCGACGATGAAGATGACTCGGATGTTGAGGTGATGGAAGCATTTGACGCTGTCCCCCTTTCTTATGCTTTTCCGGCATCAGCTAACCCCGGTGGGCAGATCCATGAGGACCCTCCCCTTGTCGTGGGTGATCCTGTTCTGGTTGCACCGAAGAAGAAAACGGAAGCCGCATCCACTTCATCCTCCGGACCTTCTCAGCCAACCAAAAGGCGAAAGAAGTCCGGGGATAAGACTGCCTCCAAGCCTGCAACCAAGGCCCCAGCACGAAGGGCTCGGAAGCCCAAGGAGCCGCTGACCTCGGATGCGTAAGCCTCTTTTTCCCTCTGCCATCTACTTATTCTTGCATTGTTATAGTTTCTCATCTGACATTATTTGATTCGGCAGGGCTGCGGTGGAGGTCCCCCAGAGTGGATCTAGCATCGCTTCGCCGCTCCGACTCAGCCCTTCTCCCCCTCGTGGCGACGATTCACGCCCGCTGAGCCCTATTCCGGAGGGTTCAGCGGCTGATCCGGGTTCCAGCCCACCTTGCCAAGAGGGGGCAACCTCGGAGCGGGGGAGACTGACCCAGCCGAGGCAGCAGCATCCACCACTTCGGCTCCGCCGCAACCAGCTACTACCGAGTCTACTTCAGTACCTCCTGCGAAGAAGAAAACACCACCAGCACCAGCACCAACTCCAACGCCAGCAGCCAAAGCAGCAACGCCAAGCCCCTCCGCCTCGTCCGAGTCTTCTCAGTCTCGGTGAGAAAGCACCCAGGCAGCTCCCAAGGGTAAATCTGTTGTAACCACTTCCTCCTCTTAGCATCCCAAAGGCAAGAAGGCCCCTGACGCCACCAGGGCAGCGTCCGTCGAGTTTGGACAGCGTACTCTCGCGTCCATGCTTTCCAAGAAGCCTCCAGCACCGAAGGATGCCCCTGTTGAGCCAGCTAATGCGCAGCAACTTGTCTTGCACACCAGCCCGGCCCTTGCTCAGGTTGAGAGGAGGGAAGCACATGACAAGGGCTTGGTGGCGCCCCACATGCTCAGCGGTGAACGATATCCTCCGACCTTGATCGAGTTCATGAACAACTGGAACAAGGAGGAGTTCGTCTACAACGACGATCTCCCGGAGAAGTTCCCGCCGAGTTTTCTGCTCAGATGAACACAACCGCTAAGGCGATTAACCTTGCGGGTCAGATGATGGACGTACGTTACTTCACCTTTCCCTTAGCATGTTGTATATATATTAGTGATATAACCATTAGTCCCCGAGCCTCCGGGGGAGTTACTCGGCTGGATGCTCCTTAGAAAACTAACATAGCTCCTTGACACTTTCAAATATGCACACACCTAGAGCCGGGTTAAGTTCCGCTTGGCCCGGATCTTGTACACTTCGAATATGCACACACCTAGAGCCAAGTTAAGTTCCACTTGGCCCGGATCTTGTACACTTCAAATATGGACACACCTAGAGCCGGGTTAAGTTCCACTTTGGCCCGGATCTTGTACACTTCGAATATGCACACTCCTAGAGCCGGGTTAGGTTCCACTTGGCCCGGATCTTGTACACTTCGAATATGCACACTCCTAGAGCCAGGTTAGGTTCCACTTGGCCCGGATCTTGTACACTTCGAATATGCACACTCCTAGAGCCGGGTTAAGTTCCACTTGGCCGGATCTTGTACACTTCGAATATGCACACTCCTAGAGCCGGGTTAAGTTCCACTTGGCTCGGATCTTGTACACTTTGAATATGCACAAGGCTTAAGCTATATTTTTGTACTCTTTTCAGGTGATCACCAACCGCCAGCGTGCTGAGTTTCAGTGTCTCCTGGACACTCACAAAATGCTGCTCGCAAAGCACAATGCACATCTTGCTGAGCACGAGAAAAGGGGTAAATTCTCTTCTTCACATTTTTCTGTTTTCCTTCATCTTTTTCTGCTGAACTGACCCATCATTCAGTTTTCGCAGCTGGGGTGGAGGATGAGAACAAGCTTATGAGGAGGAATCTGGATCAGATTAAGGGTAAGTTACTTTTGTCCGACCTTGCTTTGCTTTCTATCTCCTTTTCTCCTTGGCTTGGCAAACATTCATACCTCGGCTTTGCCGGGTTAACAAACTATTTCAGTATCGCTAGAAGATAGTGTGCCCGTGCCTGATATGATGCTGCATTTTCTCGAACAAGCAGGGCAGCATCAGGCCGAGCTCAAAAAGAAAGACGATGAGCTTTCCCTCCTCCGAACCAAGGATGATGAGATCGCCAAGATCAAAGCAGAGATGAAGAAATTGAAAGCGCAGCACCAATCCGAGCTTGAAAAAGCTGGCCAGGACTATACTGAAGAGCGCGAGCGCCTTAATCTCCAAATTGCCAAGGACCGAGAGCTTCTCCAGGAGGCCGACGTCAAGCTTGAGTCAGCGAACGCTGAACTTGCGCAACTCCGCAAGAGACGCGATGACTGTACCAAGGAATTGACCCGGATCCACAGCCACATTTTACGTAAGTTCCTTTCCCTTATCCGGCATATTTCTCCGGGTTATTTCACATGTCTTTTCATTACCTGCTTCTCTTGTCTCGTTTTCAGGCAAATTTCCAGAGGGCACTGCCATTGCAAGCGCTGCTGTTGCTAATTTCCGCCGAGATAGGGGTACTCCCGTTGCTCCTGATGGTGAAGACATTCCCTATGACATGGAGGACCTGTTGGTCATCCTGTCATCTCGCTTGGAAATCATCAAGAACTATGGCAAGGATCTCCTTGACATTGCAATCCAAATCTTCAACACGTTTTGGCCTGCCGAAGACACTCCGGAGGGAACCGCAGCTCTTGCTGAAAAGTTGATGGAAATCGAGACACATCTCGACCTTTGGAGGGAGTCCGCTGGACGGGCCGCAGCTGAGACCGTTCTCCATTACGTACTTATGTGGTACGAGAAGATCGACCTCAACCTCTTACCGCGCATGCGCACCGAATCCAAATGGACCAGTGACCCGGAGTGGGTAGCTCGGCGCCAGGCTTGCGCCCATAGCCTCATCGAATATGCTCCCATTCACGAATGGACTGAGGGACCGAGCTTCCTGGAAGCCGCTGGCGACGAAAATGCTGAGAATGTTGAAGACGGCTCGGATGAGGATGAAGAGGGCGATGCCTCCGACATCAAAGACAGCGAAGATGATGCCGAACTTCCTCCTCCTGCTGCTCCTTGAGTGAAAACACTTTAAAATTTATCAGATCCCTGGTAATGCCGGGTGGAGTTGTATCCAATACACATGTGATATTTTGCTACTAAGTTTTTTATGCCGGATTAACTTGGGCGTAGTCCCCAAGTTTCATTTTCTCGTTCGTCCAATCTTCTGGCTCGGCTCGTGTCTACCTTGATTCGGTTTTACGATTTACGAATCCGAGCTTCAAAAATTGTCTTAACAATACTTGGAAACTTTAGGCTTAGCTCAAAATAATTCAGCATAATAATTTGAAAGTAAATACAAGGTTAGTTCGAAAAACCAATTTCGGCTCGATTAAGTTCTTTTCCTTAATCGTTTTTCATGTGCTACGCAATTCCAAACTTGTTCTCTTGCTTGCCATGAAGCCAAATCTTGTTGGACAGCAACAAGTCAAAGAGTTGGGTTTTTGGTGCTCAGACACTACTAATCCGAGTTAAGTAGAACAACTTACTCTCGTCGACACACAAATAATACAAGACAACAAATATTGTTAAGGCAGTCCCCGAGTTACTGCTCGAGGTGCCAACATTTCATTGATAAGCTCATTGTCGGCATACATACCGACATATGAGAAGACCCGGATACATACACTTCTCTGCTAAGTGTAGAAAGGACGAAGTAGAGCTACATTCCATGGACGCTTAGATTCCTCGCCGGACCTGTCCGCCTTGTTCTTTTCCTGTGGCTTTGCATCGATAAGATAATAAGAATCATTGTGCAGTGCTTTGCTCACAATGAATGGCCCTTCCCATGGGGGGGATAACTTATGCATGCCCGCAGTACGTTGGACCAACCGGAGCACCAGATCGCCTTCCCGGAAAACTCGGGGGCTTACTTTCCGGCTATGATAGCGTCGGAGATTTTGCTGATATATGGCGGATCTGGACAATGCCAATTCTCTCGCTTCTTCCAGCAGATCAACATCATTTTGCCGGGCTTCTTGCACTTCGGCTTCTGTGTATTGGGTGACCCTAGGAGAATCATGCTCTATGTCGGCTGGTAATACAGCTTTTGCCCCATATACCAGAAAAAATGGCGTATAGCCTATTGATCGATTCGGAGTTGTTCTTAAACTCCATAGTACCGCTGGTAGTTCTTCTATCTAGCACCCCGCTGATCTTTGCAGCGGCTCAATGAGCCGGGGTTTTATCCCGGATAATACTAATCCATTGGATCTTTCCACTTGTTTGTTCGTTGCGGGATGAGCTACCGAGGCAATGTCCAGCCGGATCTTCTTATCTCGGCAGAATCGTGCAAATGCTCCTTCAGCAAAATTTGTGCCATTATCAGTTATGATACTGTGAGGATAACCGTATCTCAAGATGATGTCTTTGAGAAATGTTACGGCCGTAGCTCCATCACACTTTCTTATTGGCTTCACTTCAATCCATTTTGTAAACTTATCCACCATGACCAAAATGTGAGTCATAATTCCCCCTTGCTGGTTTGAACGGGCCAACCATATCCAAACACCATACGGCAAATGGCCATGTGATTGGTATGGTCTTGAGTTCCGACATAGGCATATGTGTCTTGGTAGCATACCTATGACAACCATTGCATTTTCTCACCAGATCTTCTGCTTGTTCTAGGTCACTTGGCCAGTAGAATCCATGCCGGAAAGCTTTTGCCACCAAGGCTCGGGACGAGGTTTGATGCCCGCACTCCCCTTGATGTATATCTCGGAGGATGTCAAGCCCTTCTTCCGGGTCAACGCATCGCTGGAGGACATTGGTCACACTCCTTTTGTATAGATCAGAATTGATGATTGTGTATGCCTTTGCTCTCCTCTGAGTTTGCCTAGATAGCACCTCCTCAGTGGGTAACGTTCCATCTTTCAGGAATTGAAATATAGGCAGTGCCCAAGCTGGTATTGCTCGCACAGGGAACACATCCTCATCAATTTCCATCTGATCCACCGGCAGAACTTCAACCGGATCACGCTGAGCAGTCCCCGGGTCCTGCAAGGCAGTCCTCGGGTTCGCTGAGGCAGTCCGCGGGTTTGCTGAGACAGTCCCCTGGTTTCGCGCACCACCTCCCATGTCAATGTCCATGGGCACATCTCCGGATTCTGTATCCTCCGGGACATAGATTGAGTCGGTTTCTAGGGACGATCTGATAGATGGTTTTCTGAGGTGCTCTAATGCTACACCCGGTGGAATTGCTTGTCGGGTTGATACGAGCTTCGACAGCATGTCGGCAGCCTCATTTTCCACCCGGGGTACATGACGAAATTCACATCCCTCAAAATAACCAGATATTTTCTGCACATGGAATCTGTATAATGCCATGTTTGGATCAAGAGTGTCCCACAGCCCTGATACTTGCTGCACTACCAAATCCGAGTCGCCAAAGCATTGGGTCCGACGTATCCCAATTTCTTTTGCCACTTTGAGCCCATGCACAAGTGCTTCATATTCAGCGACATTGTTCGACGCTGCGAAATGGATCTGCAGCACATATTTCAGCTGGTCCTTCTTCGGTGAGGTAAGTACAACTCCGACACCTAGCCCGGTTTTTGTTTTTGACCCGTCAAAGTGCATCCTCCAGTAGTTCGGATCTGGTAGCGGTGGTTCGTATTGTACCTCGGCCTAGTCCACAAAAAAGTCGGCCACAGCCTGAGACTTGATTGCTTCTCTTCTGTCATATTGTGGTGCATAGGGAGCTAGCTCAATTGCCCATTTCACAATCCTACCACTCGCATCCTTGTTACTCATTATCTCGGATAAGGGAGCTTCACATATTACTTTGATGGGATGCTCCTCAAAGTAATGCTTCAACTTCTTAGCTGCCATATAGACACCGTAGGCCACCTTTTGATAGTGTGGGTAATTCTGCTTTGAGGCAGATAATACCTCGCTCAGATAATACACTGGCCTTTGCACCGACTTACCCTCTTCGTCTCGCTCTACCACAATCACTGCACTTACAACTCGGTTGGTTGCAGATATGTAGAGCAACATTGGCTCCTTTGATAGTGGAGAGGCTAACACTAGTGCGGTGGCTAACATCTTCTTTAAGTGGGCAAAGGCTTCATTGTCCTACGGCGTCCAAACGAACTTATCCGACTTTTTCATGAGTTGGTAGAGAGGCAACGCCTTTTCTCCCAACCGACATACAAACCGACTTAACGATGCCAGGCAAACAGTGAACTTCTGGACATCGTTAAGACACTTTGGCAGTTCCATTCGCTCAATGGCCCGGATCTTAGTTGGATTAACTTCGATACCTCGGCTGGATACGAGAAATCCGAGTAATTTTCCAGCCGGGACACCGAAGGTACATTTTTCCGGATTAAGCTTCATCCGGAACGTTCTTAAGTTCGCAAATGTCTGCCTGATATCGTCAAGGAGCGTTTTGCTTTCCTTGGCCTTGATAACCACATCATCCACATACACTTGTACATTTTGACCTATTTGGTCGTGCAAACATTTCTGCATACATCTTTGGTACGTTGCCCCTGCATTACGTAAACCAAACGGCATGGTGCGATAGCAATAAGCCCCATACGGGCTGATAAATGCAGTCTTTATTTGATCATCCGGATCCAGAGGTATCTGGTGGAAACCAGAATATGCATCAATGAATGACAACAGTTCACATCCAGCAGTTGAGTCTATGACCTGATCTATCCTTGGCAGTGGAAATGGATCTTTTGGACACGCCTTGTTCAGGTTCGTGTAATCGATACACATACGCCAAACCACAGCCACGTTCGGATCATCTTTCTTCTTCTCCACCAGCACCGGATTAGATAGCCAATCCGAGTAAAGTACTTCCATGATAAATCCTGCTGCTAGTAACCGAGATATTTCATCTCCAATGACTTTTCTCCTATCTTCGGCGAAGCGGCGGAGAGGTTGCTTCACCGTCCTTGCTCCGGGTCTCACGTTCAAAGAGTGCTTGGCCAACTCCCTCGGAACACCTTGCAAGTCCTGTGTGGACCAAGCAAAAATATCCCGATTCTCACGGAGGAAGTTGACGAGCTCGCTTTCCTATTTATCACCTAACTCGGCACCAATTGTTATGGTGCGCTCCAGGAACATATCATCAACAGGCACCTTCTTGGTATCTTTCGTGGCTTGGAATGAGACACTTCCATGCGGGTTACTCAGTGCCGGCATATACTGCTGCGCGGACTGAGCCAATGCCGCCACCTCCTGGATTTTTCTTTTCTCTTGCGCAATCACGAGTGACTCGGCTAGGTTAGACCCGGCTGATGCACACTCGATGGAACGTCAGAAATCCCCAGCAATGGTAATCACTCTGTTTGGCCCGGGCAACTTCATCTTCAGATAACTGATGTGGCAGCTTGCCATGAACTTGTTTAGTGCTGGCCTTCTGAGTAACGCGTGATACACACTTTCCAAGTTCACCACTTCAAACTCCAAATTCTCAGTTCGGCAGTTATCTCTTGTGCCGAACAAAACGTCAACCCGGACCTTGCCTATTGGCTCACAAGAGATGCCTGGCACAATGCCATGGAAAGTTGTCCTTGTAGCTTGGAGCATGTTCTCCGAGATACCCAACTTGCGCATTGTATCTGCATACATGATGTTAATGCTACTTCCATTGTCAATCAGTACCTTGGAGAACCTCACATTGATGTTAGGCCCAATGAATGTCGGATCCAGCACTAACGCATACGAACCGGGACTCGGCATAAGCTTGGGATGATCTTTGGTGTTCCAGGTAATTTCCTGGTCCGACCAAGGCATATACCTCGTTACTGCTGGCATTACCGCATTGACCTCCATATGTCGGCGCTGCAAGCTCTTTCTATCGGTTTCCTCAGTGGTAAACACACAGTAACTCTGATGATGCTCCCTGTACTCATTCCTCTCCTCATTTCCGGGGTACCTCTGATCCGGCTGATGCTGGTTTTCTACTTGATGCACTGCGTCTCTTCTCTCATGGTTATCATACCTCGGCGGAGGGGGAGGCAACATTAGCTGTTGCGTTTTTGCTCCGAAGAGCAATTGCTGTCGGGGTAACTCCTGCCGAGGTTGATCATTCTGGGGTGCATGAGCATTCCCCGAGCCACCTGGTTCTATCTTACGCATCCACTCACATTGCCTTGTTGTATGACCCGCTGGGTTGCTCGGATTCGGCGTGTGAAATTTACATGGCTGATCCAACATCGACTCATAAGTGTACCTCGGACGGTCCTTCTTTTTTTGCCACTGTTTCTTCTGTTCTGGCATCCAAGTTTTCTTGCCATCATTTCTTGGTGGACATTGTTGCTCTCCAGTTTTCTAACGTTGATTGCTCCCTGCTCCGGGCTGATCTTGATTCATAGCTGAAACTTGTTGCGAACTGTACCGGTGATCCGGTCTGTCATCTCTTCTTTTACCTCTGTAATCATTCCTCTGGGATGATCCGGCTCCATCTCTCTGGTAGTACTCCTCATTCGACTCGTTTGACACGAGTCTAGGTTGAGTCGGATCACCCAAAGCATACGAATCAGCAATCCAGATCATCTCTGCCAAAGTGGTTGGCATTTTCCTTTGCAACTTCTGCCCCAGCTCGCTTGCATACCTACACCCCTGCACAAACCATGCTATGGCATTTTCCTTTTTTCCCTATTGTAATTGGCCTAGATGATTTAGTATTCATCTTTAAACCATTTCTTATCATTTATAGCAAACACACATGGCAATTTCACTCAGTCATACACTAATGCAAATCACACATGCACTCATATTCAATTTTGTAATAAAAGTTTTTGTTAACCCTAAACTTGGGTGATTAGAACTTGATAATCTTGATTAATATTTTTGGGGTGTTACAGATATTTCTGATTACACCTTCCGGTTTTATATTGGTCCTATTGGACAATTTAATAGTAGTGTCTACAGGTTCCACATCTGGATTATTTAAATTATATCGGAGTTCCTCATAAAGTGATGAAGGCATAATATTTATAGTGGAAATTGGCTCACAAATTCCATATAAGAAAGTTTCTCCACAATATATATGAGTCATTGGTTTTGAAGTTTCGTTACCTCATACCTGTCCTTCGATGAATTCTGAGGTTTCAAGGTCTAGCATAACCACTTCATTGTCCACTATTCATGCTTCCATAAGATCCTTTAATATAACATTATTTATATTAGTATCTTTGGGGTTTATTTCTAGTTTCTTCGGCCTCTTCTTTATTTGTTCTTCCTCTTTTTGCCTTTTCTTGACGATCCCTTGAATAGGTGTCAAGGAGAACTCTTCCATCAGCGCTCTTGCACGCTTCTTTTCTTCGAGGGGTTTACGGGGTTCCCATTCTATAGGTACCTAGAAATGCCCTGCATACTTATCAATAATTTTCTTTACTGAGTAAGAATCAATACCGAGAGTTTTAATCATTGTATCTGTCCTTTCATCCGCAAGGAAATCGTTAACGCAAGCATATTCAGAAAAACTATTTGTAATATTTTCTTTTTCTTTAAGATTTCCCGTTGCTTCCCTCATTTTTATTATTAGATTCCAAGCTTCATCATAGGTATAAGATAGAAAACTGCCATTAGAAGCAGTGTCTAGATTCATTCTATTTTCAATATTTAGCCCTCCATAAAAAGTATGAGTGATTAACCAATCAAGCAAACGATGATGGGGCAATTATCTAGGTAGCTTTTGTACCTTAGATATCCTTCATATAAGCCCTCACCAGGATTATTTTTGAAACTGATAATAATACCTCTCATCATGTGAGCCTTGCTTTCTGAGTAATATTTTGATAGGAAATTGGTTGTCAATTCCTTCCAAGTCCTTGGTGCTTCTGCACAAAAACATCTGTACCAGTCGCAAACATTATTAGAGAGAGTTTGTCTAAACAACTGGGTTTTAACCATATCAAGATTACAGTCATCAAAAATAAAGGAACTGAGAACGTCTTCAGAGAATTGTAAATGTCTATATGGACTCTCTTTGTTGGTTCCTGCAAATTTCTTAGAGTGTAGTAGTTCAAATAACAAAGGGTGGATCTCAATTCCATCCGGATTTATGGTTTTATTGACAGCTATAAAAGCGTCCATGGGCGAACCCATTTTCCTTACTGCCTCAAGCTAGTTTAAATACTGAGTGTTGTCCATTGTTGCGGTCCTGCAACTTAAGTAAAAATTAATACAATTAAAGTAAATAACTAAAAGTAAAGTGACTTATAGCGCTAAGCTCCCTGGCAACGGTGCCATAAAATAGCTTGATGACTGCAAGTGCACAGATTGTTTGTAGCTAGTTTCAAAATAAATATATCGATCCCAAAGGGAGCAGTAGGAGAAAGACTAAACTGCTCTTAACTACAACTAAACGAAGTACTTAAGAAATAACTTTGAGATGCAAGAAAAGTAGAGTTGTTTTGGGTTTTTGGCTGAATGAGGTAAATTAAAGTAAATCAAAACTTAATGCATAAAGTAAGAATCACATGTGTAATAGAACTTTGGAACTACAATAGGGAAAAAGGCGTTCTCGAGGAGTGGTGGACACACAGCTAGCAATTTAGACTAAGCAATCAAGATTATTATAACAAATATTCTCATAATGTGTATGTATGTGGGAGGAGCTCCATATATGGACAAATATACAGCAACCGCTGCTCACATTATCCTTCATAACCCCAGCTGATGAATAAATGACATCAATCGTATTATCCCGCTATTAATGGATTTATCCCGTGGAATGGACATGGATTAATGAGTTCTCCTTAATTCCCCAAGTTAGCACGTAAGGAATGACAACAGCTTTATAGTCATAGTAAGCGCTATCATCCCTCCGTCTACCAACAAGTAATTCCCTTCATCGAGTCCCCATAGGAGACAAATATTAAGGAGGTGCACAACTCCCAACATCAAGATGAAGACAATTAACACATACACATAATGATGTATAACATCATAATCTCTATCTCATCTCAATCATATGCTAGGGTTTCTCCATCTCCCCAAGAACTAGAGATCTACTCAGACATGGAGGCAATCAATATCATGGCAATAGTAATGGAAACAATCATAGATGAATAGTACTTTCATAAATCCAGAACGAGTACAGGAATTACAACAAGATGTAGACAAGATGTAGATGGGATGGATGGAGATGGTGGTGATGCCACGGTGGATGATGAAGATCGATGCCTTAGCCTCTCGGATCTGTGCAGGTTGAAGATGGATCCCCGGTGGATGAGTTCCCCCTCCAGATGCCTTTCAGAGGTGAGGTTTCGGTGATTTCTGGGTGTTCTGTATGTCGTCCTCCGATCCAGTTGCACGGGGTGAAACTATTTGAGGTGGCGGTGGTGGCACCAACTATATGACCGAAACTATACGGCTAGAAAATTTATTCCGGTCGTATAGTTGGTTGTTAAACCGTCTGTCTCCTTTGATCGCTTCGGGTTTTCTTCTGGTATTATTAATATTTTCCAAATAAGCGAGTTACGGTGTTTTTTACTCCTTTTCTCCTCAGTACAATTTCTGCAAGAATTGTGTCCATTGGATCCATCATCTATCCTGATCCTGGTGAAAATAGATATAAAATGTGCGTGCGAGCGCCTTAAAATACCAAGATCCTACATCTACAATGCAAAATAATAATGTAAAACATGATGCAAATATGCACTCATCAACGATATCCCCCGGGCTCCGGTCTAGTGAAGCAGCAGAAGAAGATTGATCTAGACTGAGAGTCTAGCAGAAAGATGACATGCGTATCATGGAGAAAACTCTATCCTCATATGCATGTTCCAATCTTTGGAATCACACATGAGGGAGAGAGAGGGAGAGATAGTAGGCAAAGGACAATTAGTATGAATGAGGAGGAGGGGTCATCCTCACTTTATATACGGAAAAGGGGAGAACCCCCATGGGGCGGTGGACAAGGCGGGACTAAAATGCGGTGGCGTCCGGGGTGGGCCCCGCGTGCGCCCAGCCCTAGGCTGGCTGGCCGGCCCTAGTATCTCCTTGGGGTGGTGCCCCTACATGGGCCTCCCCTCCGATAGGGGTCCCATATAGGTGGTCTGCTCCTTAAATCAATTAAATATATATATTGATATCGATTCATTTAATTATTATACAATGCACATTATTTAATTCCTCTTACTTTGAAACACGTTTGGAACCCCTCCGAACATCTTTCGGATTCTCATGGAATGTTTCTGGTTCTCTCTTCTCTTTTCTCCTACGATATCAGATTAATCCCTAAGCGTTATCTACCCTTAAGTGTGCCACCCTATGGTTCGGGAATGCACAAACATGATCTAGACATCTCTCCGGTTAATGACCAATAGTAGGATCTGGAAACCCATGATGACCCCCATGCATTCCAAGAATTAACTTGATCGCTTGAACTTAAATGTCGAGTCTCATTCCCTTTGACACAGGATACCTAGTTTGTCCAAGATCTGATATATGGTAGCTTTATACTTAGTTCGATCTTGTTACAGACAAACACATTTACTCGTTCCCGTGATATTACATCCCCTGATCTAGTCACATGTTTGCAAACTTTGTAGATGTAATCTCACTGAGTGGGCCCAAATTATCTATCTGTCACGCAGATGGGAAAATCCCAATCTCGATGCATACACCTCAACCTACCCCTTCGGAATACCTGAGAGACATCTTTATGATCACCCTGTTATGGTGTGACGATTGATGCAGTCAAGGCAACCTCTGGTGATAGTGATTAGATATGATCTCACAGCCGAAGGAGTGGGTTACTATGTTTTACTAGTTATTGCAATGTTGAACTTTGTGACTAGATCTCCTTGCAATACTTTGTTTGGTTGTGTGTCGATCACATAATTCATCTAAAGACATGACCCATTATCAATTGACATAAATGTCCATGATCGTGAAACCTCGATCATCAGTTGACCAATGAGATGTTTGACTAGAGGCTACTAGGGACTTGGTTTGTTTATATACCACACGTGTACTAATGTTTCTGCTTAATACAGTTATAGAATGATATAGAACCTATTATGAACATTTGAGATATGACAATAAAATATCTTTATTATTTCCCTATAGGGGATTGAAGGGAATATGCTTGAGAGGCAAAAATAAAATGGTTATTATGTTATTCCAATTTTATGATAAATGTTTATTTCTCATGCTAGAATTGTATTAATAGGAAACATTAATACATGTGTGTTTAATAAACAAACCAAAGTTCCTAGAAATGCCTCTCATTCAACTAGCTTGTTGATTAACACATGGTCAAGGTTTCCTGGTCATGAACATTATATTGGATGTTGTTAATAACAGGATCATATCATTAGAAGAATGATATGGTGAACATACACCCAAAGTAGGCATAGCAATAACGATCTAGTCATTAAGTTTTTATTGTTACATCAAACACATACCAAGTATTCCTAGTCCTTGGACCATGAGATCATGTTAATCGCTAACACCGGAAGAGTGCCTTGATAACATCAAACATCACACTGTAACAGGGTGACTATAAAGGTTGGTTCAGGTATTCTGAAAGTGTTATGTTGAGGCACCTAGATCAAGAGTGGTATTTGTCCATCCTAAGGACGGAGAGATATACTCTAGGCCCTCTTGGTGATATCACATCAACACTGCTTGTAAGCACGTGACTAGGTCACAGGGATGTTCTATGATAAAACGAGTAAAGAGTACTTGCTGAGAATGAGATCGAACTAGGGTATGGTTGATACCTGTGATCGTATATCGGACAAGTAAAGTATCATGAGACAAAAGGAATTGGGTATGACCTTGATGGTTCACATGATCACAAAAGTTATCGTTGAATGTGCATGAGTCAGTATGGATCTCCAAGTCCCGCTTATGAGTATTGATAAGAGAGGTGTCTCTATCATGTATTACTTATTCGTGAACTGTAGTATGACACACTTAAGATTCTTTGACACTAAGTGGTAGATAAAACATCTTCGAGAATAATTTTGTTAGAGCTGAAATTGTTTCGATGATCACCAAAAGTGTTTTAGGTCAAATCGCTGAAAATGGTTTGAGGTGTGATATTGAAACAATGCAAGTTTTTTATGTAAGTTTTTTTAATTAAATTAACTAACAAAATTATGAATAAAATAAAAGAGTTTTATTTAAAGAGAAAAATGCATTTATGCTAATGGGTAATAAATGCATGTGAGTGGAAGAGGTGTTTATGTGAGTGGGATGTGCACTAACATGAATGAGGGAGAGGTGGGGGAACACCCCATGGCCGGTGACCAAGCCCCTTAGGGAAGCCCCCTCCCCTATAAAAGGAGCCCTCCTCCTCATCTCTAGATGCACCACCACCTCGTGAAGGTTCTCTTCCCCCTCTAGCATTTCTCCCGTGGCCCTAGATTAGCGAGGTACATGTTCTGTTGGATGCTTGGAGTAAGATTTTTGTACTCCTTCCTCTGCTCTTATGGAGTGGAGGCATGGAGGTTGTCAGGAGCCGAACGTGTGTCCAATCACGGATGCGCTGTTGGTTTGCGACGCTCTTCAACTCGATCTTGAGATCGACTACATCAATAACGAAATCGATTTTCGTAAAAGGCTTTCGGTCTAAGGGGTAAGTTATTCTAGTTACCCCTTACTCGTGCAATTGACATTCTTATCGTAGGAAGTTTTTATTTTCTATGATACGAACCATTCGGTGGTATTAGAGCCATATCTATGCATAGATGTTCTGTACGAGTAGAACACATATGGTTGTGGGTGTTGATGATCATGTTATTGCAACTTATTTTGTATATTGGATCTTAGTGGCATAGTGGGATGAAGCATCCCAGAATAACTTTACATGTCCTCGCACATGAGACTTGTTCCATGCTTGACATGCAACTCGTATTGCATAAGTGTCTAGCGGGTGTCTATCTCTCCTACTATAGCTAAGATCTAGTTTACAACGGGTTGTTAATCATTTATTTATAACCGTTGTGGTTTGAAGAAAATAGGTATGAAAGGTTCTTCTTAAGGACAAAGCCATGTAAAATATGCAAAAGAAATAAGAGGCGTCTAACTTGTTTTTGCAGGGCATGTGATGTGATATGGTCAGTTGTTACAAATATTATATATGTGATGATATTATTTGTAAGTTATGACAACCGGCTAGAGCCATATGGTTGTTTTATTCTTTAAATGGAAATCCATGTAATATATACATTAGTGGAGAACAACCAAGATGGTGGCCTCATGGACCTTGGAGCCACGCCGGTGGAATGATGGTGATCATACCATGGAGCACAATATGGAGATCAAGTGTAACAAAATACCATATCATATCACATTATTTATGCATGTGATGTTTATCCCTTTTATGCATCTTATTTATGATTATGTCTAGCTTAGAACTTGGCGGTAGCATTATAAGATGATCCCTCTAACTAAAATATCAAGATAAACATGTGTTCTTCCTTTAGTATGCACTGTTAAGAAAGTTTGTCGTTTCGAAGCACCACATGATGATTGGGTGTGATAGAGTCTATGTTCGCATAAAATGAGTGTAATACAGATTTACACACGCAAATACCAAGGTTCTTCTTGGCAAACCGAGAATATATAGACATGGCCTCGAAACACGAACTGAAAGGTAAAGCATGAGTCATATAGTTGATATGATGACCATATCGATGCTTGCCTTTGCAGTTGCACCAATTCACGTGATGATCGGTCTTGGTGAAGTGAATTTGGTTCATGTAATCACCAAAACAACTCGAGGGATGTTGTTTTTGACTAGGAGTTCTTGTAATAATATGATTAAGGTTGAACTGAATTTATCATAAACTAAATCAAAGTGAATTTGCATAGTTTGTTGTAGCCACTGACATTCGTTTACTACCTTGTGCTTAGTTTTAATTGAGATAATAGAATTACAGTATTCTGGATACTTAACTTTATGAACTGTTATCGTATTGTTTTGGGTGTCAATCGAAAGTTTAGAAGTCCTATTGCAAACTTTCAGCAAACTCCACTTACTCCATAAATTTTAATAAGTAGTATTAAATCAAGAGTAACAGTTCCAACATTAGTATCTAAATATCATGCCTGCCTCCGTGATCCTTGATATTCGAATGTTTTTCAGTATCAAGGTTAGCTAGGAGCTGAAAGAATTGTTTCCAAAACCATCATGCACGGAAGATATTGTGATATCTGAAAACAATGCTTGGTTGCAATATGGAAGAATATAATTTTAGTAATATACAAGTTCTCTTACTGTATGAGAATTTGCGAAGGTTGGAGACGCTAGGAGTCTTGATCTCCCAAAAGGTTTTGGGAACTAACATTATACTTCTAATTCGTCCTTGTAGGCTATAGTAACTTGATCATGAAATTTTTCATGATAGGATGAATAATAGATGTAGGTAAAACATCTACTACACTAAAATATTACTAATGAATGGATTTTGGAAGAACGTCAAACATTTGATGATGGTGATACACATCAAAGTGCAAGTCCAAGGGTAATAGCATTTGACTAACATGCTTTGGACTAAGTTTCATGTGTATGGCGCCATGGTTGATTTTTATAGATTCTTCTAAAAAAGGAAAGGAAAGAGAATCTGGAAAATATTTGGTAGAAAAGAAAAGATTGGAAATGTCCAGCTTAGGTATATAGATGATCTACATGTTGTGGATGTATTAGTTGCCTATTAGACAATGTGGTTCTTGGGTATTGGATACCGGATTGGTTGGTGTAAAGTCTCACACATGACAACACAATTCATGAACTACAATGGCAAAAGTAACTAGCAAGAGAATATTGGATGATGTTCATCAGAAACAAATAAAGTGTTGTTGTGTTATCATTGACATCAAACCTAGCCTTTAAGATTTGTTTTAATAATTGTTATTTTCTTCCAGAATTACAAGAATAATGGTTGCTCAAATAAATTACCATATTCCATATAAGATGGATGAACTCTTACAAGTCTAGTTGGAGAAATCACATCCATAACACTAATGCTAAAATGTCGCAATACGAATGATTGTAATATCTCTTATGACTGGCATCGTCGTTTGAATTATATTGGAAACAAAACATGAAAAAACTCCATCTTCATGGATTTTTGGAGTCTTTGATTTGATCAATTGAAACACTATTAGACTTTCCTGGAGATAATTAAAACTTCATTCAAAGGCCAAATAAGAACGAACGACTAACCTATTGGACATTGTGTATGTTGATGTATATAGTCCATTATGTGTAGTCATGAGCAATCAATTTCAACTTCTTATGCTTTCTCCGAAAAATTGGGTGGATATATGTGTATATTTACTTAATAAGGAAGAAGTACGAAATATTTGAAAAATGTTCAAAGACTTTTAAGATGAAGTGGAAAATCATTGTAACAAGAAAATAAAGAATTTATGATTGGATCATAAAGGAAGATATTTTAGTTGCAAATTTTAGGAAACACCTATGATTTGAGGAATCATTCCATTGATTTGCGTTTCCTGAAACACTGTAGGAGTATGCAGTGTTCGAGAAATGTAACCAAACCTTGATTGGCATGGTAAGATCAAAGATGTCGTTTATAAAACTGCTATTTTATTTTGAAGAATAAGCTTTGGACACTACCGCTTTTACACTGAAAAGAGATCCATCATGGTCCATTGGATTGACTTCATGACTTGGCATAAAACCTGTGTTGTCTTTTCTTAAATTTTGGTATGCTAGGAATAAGCAAAATATTTACAACTAAAGTCAGATAAGAAAGTTTTTTTAGGTTATCCCAAAGAAATGGTTGGGTATTCCTCCATAAAACGGAAGACAAAAGTGTTTGTCACTTAGAGCATAAAGTTTCTTGATAAGTAATTTTCGCGAAAAATTAAGTCGGATGACAATAGAATTTTGATTTGGTTGATGAACCTGAGCATCATGCGTTTAGTATAGTGTCGGAAAGTGTCTCGGAGGCGGCAATAATGTTCATGGATCCTGTGCCTCAAAGGTTGTGGTCACGGATATCTATGTTCCTATTGAACCGCCAAGGTAAGGTAAACAATCAAATAGTAAGATTTGAGATTGAATCATTATTGTTTGACAATGATGAACCAACTAGATGGGAAGAAGCGATGATGGGCCCTAACTCCATCAAATGGCTTGAAGCCATAAAATCTGTGATAGTTCCATACAAGAGAAACAAAGTTTATGAACTTGGAAGACCTCTGGAAGGCATGAAGCCTATCAGCCATATTTGGATCTATAAAGAAACTATATGGATGTTTCACATCTATGAAATAGTCTACATGTCAGAAAGGAGTTTGCGACAATGTTCTAGTAGTTTACTATCACAAGATTCGATCTTTTGTAGTGATATTTAGTCTGAATGGATTAGTGTAGCAACCACTACACATGTCAACATTCATATATGGTAATTGAACAAACAAAATAACATTATTTTAATAGAATGGTTACTAAGGACGTGTATATGACACAGTATGAGTGGTTTTGTTAATTCAAAGGATGCTAAAAGGGCCCACAAACTTCACTAGTTGAAGTAAGCATCACGCAGTTGGAATCTTCACCATGATGAAAACTTTTAAAGGTTTAGTTTCATTAGAGACGATGAAATTAAGTGGGAGCGCTGAGACATATTTCTAATACATTATGTAGAGGACATGTTGATTATAAATGATGTATCTTTTATTGACATGGGTTAAAATTTTCATTAATATTAAGATTTCAATGGAAGACTTAGGCAAAACTAGAATATTAGAGATCAAAGTCCATATGGATAGATTGAGATGCTAATATGGTTGTGCAAAATGTACATAGATGAAATATTGAATGAGTTTAATACGGAAACAATGAGAAAGGTTCTTGCCACATGGAAAAGGTTGAATCAAGATTCAAGTGTATTAACACTTGGTGAGTGAAATGAGATTCAAGTGTTTTTACACTTGGTGAGTGAAATCACATGAATATTTTGATCAATCATACTGTGATATGTACACATCCAGATATGTCCTATACTCTAAATGTTATGAGCAAATACCAGGGTGACTCATATGATGATGATTGGATGATAGTAAGGATATTCTTATGATCTTTGGAATAACTAAGAATATATTTTGTATTTAGAGGTGATAAATAGTTTATTGTAAAGTGCTATATTGGTACTATACATATAGTTCATTGTAAAGTGTTGCAATTTTGTCACAAGATACAAATTAAGTTTATCTCAATTTAGGCTATAGGTTAAGGTGGCACAATGTAATGGAAGAAAGTTCCATGATGCATTTGGATAAGTTCCATAGTTAAATACATTGTGACGAATACTACAACGAAGGGTAAGTATATGACTGATCTAGTAGCAGCAAAGGAGGGCATTTGTGTCAAGTAGTTTGTTATCAAACTAGGTGTGGTTCACAGTGGGCTGATACTATGAAGATATATTGTATAAAAATAATATCAACATGTTTTAACCCCAAGGAACTAAGGTCTCACCAAAGGACCAAATTTATACAATGCCATCTCATTTGAGAACGAGTGATGCGTAGAGACGCAAAGACATGAAAATACGCATAGACTTGAAAGTGGAGATTAAGTTTACCACAAGCAATATGTATGAAAAACACCAGAAAGCGATAGGTGTTAAATGCGCAAGTGTCAACTATATTATTGACTCTAGTGCAAGTGGGAGACTGAATGGAATATGCTCGAGAGTCAATAATAAAATGTTTATTATGTTATTCCAAGTTTATGGTAAGTGTTTATTTCTCATGCTAGAATTATATTAATAGGAAACATTAATACATGTGTGTTTAATAAACAAACCAAAGTTCCTAGTAATGCCTCTCATTCAACTAGCTTGTTGATTAACAAATGATCAAGGTTTTCTTATCATGAACATTGGATGGTGTTAATAACAAGATCATATCATTAGAAGAATGATATGATGAATATACACCCAAAGTAGGAATAGCAATAATGATCTAGTCATTGAGTTTACATTGCTACATCAAACACATACAAAGTATTCCTAGTCCTTTGACCATGTGATCATGTCAATCGCTAACACCGGAAGGGTACCTTCATAACATCAAATGTCACACCGTAAAACAGTGACTATAAATGTGGGTTCAGGTATTCAGAAAGTGTTACGTTGAGGATCATGGATCAAGAGTGGAAATTGTCCATCCTAATGTCAAAGAGATATACTCTAGGCCCACTCGGTGATATCATATCAACACCTCTTGCAAGTACATGACTAGGTCATAGGGATGTTGTATCACAAAACGAGTAAAGAGTACTTGTTGGGAACGAGATTGAACTAGGGTATGGTTGATACCTGTGATCGGATATTGGACAAGTGAAGTATCGTGAGACAAAAGGAATTGGATACGATGTTGATGGTTCACATGATCACAAGAGTTATCATTGAATGTGTAGGAGCCAGTATGGATCTCTAGGTCCCTCTTCTGATTATTGATAAGAGAGGTGTCTCTATCATGTCTGCATTATTCGCAAACCATAGGGTGACACACTTAAGGTTCTCCGACACTAAGTGGTAGATAAAACATATCCGAGAATACTTTTGGAGCTGAAATTGTTTTGATGATCACCGGAAGTGTTTCGGGTCAAATCGCTGAAAATTGTTTGAGGTTTGATATTGAAAAAATGCAAGGGGTTTTATGTGAATGTTTGTTAATTAAAATAATTAACAAAGTTCTGAATAAAATAAATGAATGAGTTTTATTTAAAGAGAAAAATGCATTTATTGGAAGAGGTGTTTATGTGAGTGGGATGTGCACATACATGAATGAGGGAGAGGTGGGGGCACACCCCATGCCCAGCAACCATGCCCCTTGGGGAAGACCCCTCCCCTATAAAATTATCCCTCCTCCTCCTCTCTAGATGCACCACCTCCTCGTAAAGGTTCTCTTCCCCCTCTAGCATTTCCCCCATGGCCTCAGATTAGCGAGGTGCATGTTCTGTTGGATTTCCGGAGTAAGATTTATATACTCCTGTTGATCTGATGGAGTGGATGTGTGGAGGTTTTCGGGAGACGGATGTGTGCCCGAGCATGGATGCGCTACTGGTTTGTGGTGCTCTTTAACTCGATCTTGGGATTGGCAAGTGATCGACTACATTAATAACAAAATATGTTTGAAAAGGCTTTCGGTCTACGAGGGTAAGTTATTCTGGTTAGCCCCCTTACTCGTTACTAGCATCTAGTAGCTTAGATCTTGGTGAAATTGGCATTCTTATCGTAGGATTTTTTGTTTTCTATGATGCGAACCCTTCAGGCATATCTCCAATAGAAACATCATCGGAGCCGTCACTGGTGGGATCTCTACCTTCTCCAACATCTCTGGCTTCATCACCATGATGAAGAGTGAGTAGTCTACCTCTGGACTATGGGTTTGTGGAAGTATCTTGATCTATTTCTCTCTTGATCTATCATTGTTCTAGTACCATATGAGCTGCCCAACATGATTATGGTCATCTATGTAATTCCTATGTGGTGGATTTTTATTCTATGAGTTGATATTTGAGATCAGAATTCTATTATGTGTGAGTTGTATTGGTAGATGCATATTATGTACCCCATTCTTAATTACTTGTTTTGATCCAACATGTATGAGAGGGTGATACGTGCATTTTGCATCACTATTCTATGTCTTAATTCACTATTATTCATTGATATATTTCGTATTGAGAGGTGATACTTATGTTATTTCATCTATTTTTGGAGCATGGACCGCTACAGTCAGGATTCTGATGGAAAAGGTGTTGTTTGGAGTCAAAATTCACGAAGATCAGAAAATCCGGGAAAATATACGGAAAATCCTATTTTTCCAGAAGACTAAGGATGCCAGAAGATGGAGTGGAGGTGGGCCACAGGGGGCCCACACCACCCCATGGCGCGGGCAGGCCTACGTCGCGCCTGGAGGTGGTGTGGCCGCCCTGGCCCACTCCAGCCTCTCCCCTCTGGCGTATATCATCCCCACGAAACCCTAAGACTCGGGGAGCAACCACAGAAAGATTATGCCGCCTCTGCAAGGCGGAAAACACCGAGAGAGATAGATCTCTCCGGCAGACAGATTTCTGCCGGGGGAATTCCTTCTCGGAGAGGGGAGATCGTCGCCATCAACACCACCATCAAGCTGGACTTCATCGGGATCATCATCATCATCACCACCATCATCACCATCAGCACCCTCATCACCATCTCCATATTGCTGTAACAATTGCGTTGAATCTTGCATAGTTCATAGGGGAAACTTTCCTGGTGTTGATTACTCTTTGTAGTTCATGCTATTGAGTGAACCATTGCATTATTGTTTATGTTCAGATTGTTATACATCATTATTCCATCTCTGATCATGATCCATATGATGTCTTGTGAGTAGTTCGTTTTGTTCTTGAGGACATGGGACAAGTCTTGTTGTTAGTAGTGGAGTTGTGTTGAGAAAGATTCAATAGATTGTTATTTAAGTTGTGGTGTACTTCTTCTAGTGGTGTCATGTGAACGTCGACTACATGAAACTTCACCTATATGGGCCTAGGGGAATGCATTGTGTATTTGGCTACTAATCGTAGGGGTTGCCGGAGTGACAGAAACCTGAACCCCCGTTAGGAAACCATTGCACAAGGGACATAAGGGTCTTAGAGTTTAAAGTTGTGGTTAGGTTTCTACCTTAATTACTTTCTTGTACTTACGGATGTTTGCAAGGGGTATAATCACAAGTATGTATTAGTCTTGGATGGGCGGTACGTTAGCACAGGTTCACCCACACAACACTTAGCAAGCTAGAGAAGATTAATCGACTATATGAAGCGAAAGCACTTGACAGTCTTCCCATGTGTCCTCGAGAATGTTTGGTCATCTTAAGAAATACAACCGGCTTGTCCTTTGCTGCATAAAGGATTGGGCCACTTGCTGCATTTATTCCTACTGTCTTTTGTTTACGCGTACTTTGTTTACTTGCTTTATCAAAAACCCCTAAAAATCCGTTTGCTAAGTATTTGCAGAGAATTCCTGATCCATACCACTAGCCAGCACCTTCTGCTCCTCGTTGGGTTCGACACTCTTACTTATCGAAAATACTGCGATACACCCCCTATACTTGTGGGTCATCAAGACTATTTTCTGGCGCCGTTGCCAGGGAGTGAAGCGCTATTGGAGAGTGGAACTGGTAAAGGAAACTTCTACTGTGAGTATTGTTTACTTCTGCTAGTTGCTTTATTTTTGTTATGGATAATTCGCTGAGTTTCTTATTTGGTAATGTTACTACCACTGCTAAGGTAGTAGATAAGCCACCACCTGCTGAGATTGATGTTTTCAAAATACCTACAAGAATTATTGATCGTGGTATGGATAACTACTATGTTGGGGATGGAACTGTCCATCTCGGTGATAATTTGCTCTTTATACACGAATTATGCGGGTTGTTCAAGTGTGCAGGTATTATTACAGATCAAGTTAAGAAGAAGTTCATGTCAAAAAAGTTAAGAGGAAGTTATTCTCATTATCATTGAAAGGAAGAGCTGAGGAATGGTATAAACTGCTGAAGAATGGTCCAGCTCTGGAATGGGAGGAAATAGTGCCTCTCTTTTATTCAAAGTTTTATCCTCCTAGTGAGATTCATAAAGATTAGAATCAAATATACAACTTTTGGCCTCTTGATGGAGAGAGTACAGCTCAAGCTTGGGGGAGATTGAAGTTACTAATGCTCAAATGTCCCATTCATGAGCTCCCCAACAATATTATTATCAAAAAAATTTATGCAAGGCTCCCTCTACATGATAAAGATTTATTGGATGCTTCTTGTGCTGGATCATTCACTCGCATGGAAGAAGAAGCTAAATGGAATCTTCTGGACCATATTCAAGACAATGCTGAAGCTTGGGAGAATGATAAAGGTAGAAAGTCAGGTATAAATTATGATTATGAATGCATTAAATCTTTTATGGGAACTGATGACTTTCAAAATATTAAAAATGCTTATGGTCTAGACTCTCAAGCTATTGCTTCTTATTTAAGGCTTTTGCTTCCTACATTGAAGTGCCTAAAAAGAAGTGGAATAAGTATCATGAACCTTATAAAGATATTTATAAGATTGTTCCTGCAAGAAATACTGAAGTTTATACTGCTAATCATGTTTTACCTAAACCTTACATTGAGAAAATGCCTTTACCAGTTAAGGTAAAGGAACATTCTATGATAGCTAGTATGGTTAATGAAAGTATGAATAAGGCTGTTGAACCTGATAAACAAATGGTTGCTGAACCTATAGTAGCAAATGTGAAAGACTTTGTTGCTAAATATGAAAAAGAGGGACACACTATCCTTTGTAAGGATACCTCTAATATTGTTTCACAAAGTAGTGTTATGAGAGCTAGTATTCCCGTGTTTTCTGTTAGAATAAGTGATCATTGCTATGATAGTCCTTGTGATAGCTATATTGTTAAGTTTATGCATGATACTGAAAGTTACTATGAGAGAGGGAAAAGTGTTCTTATGTATCTCAATAATATCAAGTTTCCCCGTTTTATGCTGAAAGTTTTTATGTTGCACTTCTTTTGCCTTCTTATGCAAGTTGCCTTTGGTTTCAATAACTTGTTTATTTACAAAATCCCCTTGCATAGGAAGTGGGTTAGACTTAAATGTGAGTGTGTTTTTGCTTCTTAATGCTCTCTTTCACTTCAATTCATATCCCTATGAGAGCTTCTTCAAAATTATCATGCCCATCTTAATGGCTATAAAGAAAGTGCTTTATGGGAGATAACCCAATTTATTTTTGATTTCAGTTTGTTTTTGTTTCTTTGAGTTTTGGAAGTTATTACTTCGGTAATAACCTCTCCTTATCTGTTTTGTTTGGTTTTTGTGTCAAGATCAACCTCTAATGAGAGAGAAGTAATATTTGGGGAAGTTGCTGTCCCGAAATAGATTTTTGTGCTTCACCGTAAAAATTCATGAGAGCTCTGTCTGTCGGATTGAGCTGTAATTTTTTGTGCTTCTGCCCCAGGTTGTTATTTAACTTTCGTTAGATTTGCACTTTTTGATTTGAGGAACAGAAGATTTTCGAAAAAATGATCTTTACCTGCTGGTCTGTTTTGACAGATTTTGCCACTCTTGCATTTGCTTCTTTATTCGATTACCTTTTTGAATTCTTTTTGGGTTTTCGGAAGGAGTTACTTCAGTAGCTTTTGTTTTGATGGTTTTCAGTCGAAGTTGGACTCAAGAGGTTTTATCACTTCACTTATACTAATGTTGCTAATGAGAATTGTGTGAAGTTTTGTGTGAAAGAAATTTCCAGGAAGTGGAGACAATGGTGTAATAAGGAAGAGAAGGGGTTTTATGACTCAAGTAATAAGTGTATGAAGATGAAGATATTGATGTTATTCAAGTGGTGACTCCGAAAGAATCTACTAGATACCAAATTCAGAGACCTACAGAGTCTGTTTCATATAGGTAACAGTTCTGGTAAGAAAAGTTCCGTGAAAATACTATCCAACTATATTTTTGCAGTTTTCAGTCAATAAGGAAAGTTACAAAGTGAAAAAGGGACGGAAACGGAGCCGGGATGGCCCACACCACCCCATGGCGCGGGCCCACCCTTGGCCGCGCCACCAGGTAGTGAGGCCACCCAGGACTCCGCCTCCGACTCGTTTTCTCCCAGTACCTTCCTTGTGATATGAAACTTCGTAATATATAACCCCCGGATCCCCCAAGGTTCATATATCATGTTTTCATCGTGTTTTTGTTTCGATCTGTTTCTGCCAGGACATACTCTTTGAAGGCTTAGAAGCGTAATGGTGTCCGCCAAGGAGAAAGGGAAGGAGCCTATGGAGGAAGACCTCCGAGACCCCAAGCAAGGGCTGGTACCTTCAGTCACTTGCCCTGCATCAACGGAAGCCCTACGAGTCACTAAAGAATTCTGCGATAAGTACCGAGACTTGAAGAGGAAGGTGGACATGCTTCAATGGGAGAATGATAGACTTCGTAAGATGCTGGAAGATTTCCTCACGTCAACTAAGAGCATGATACCACCACCACCTAAGGAGTAATTCGTCATCAGGTTTGGCATCCCCTTGGTTTGTTCCAAGCTTGGGGGAGTGCCACGGTATCACATCACTATCTTCGATCTTTTTAGCTTTTTTAGTAGAGTCATATCATGAATAGAGGGGTTATTATGTAGTATGGTTTGCATTATGGAAGTTTGCCTCTCTCGTTAGATATGTATCCCTTGGTGTGAGTTTTCGTTATGGAATATTAATGAGAAGTTCTATCATTTACTCTTTTGCCTAGCTTGTATTAGTTTTCAATTCGTAGTTATATGATTGATCTTGTTGTTAGTATTGGTATCACTTTGGGATCATTGAGTTAATTTAGTTGGTTTTGGCAAACCTGGCTCGGTTAGTAGCAACACCTTTTTGAGAGTTGAAAAGAAAAAGATAGAAGTACTCTAGAGGAAAATAATTTCATCATCTTTCTTTCTTGATTTGCTCATAAGTCTAGTATTCTCTAGTTAAGATCTTTTGTGCTTCCAAGGAAGATTGCATGTTTGTCTTTATCACTTGTATGTTTGTTTGTTTCCTTCAACTCTTGTACTTGCTACCCAGCCTTGCTAGCCAAAAACCTGTACTGAGAGGGTATTCTTCTCATGCATCCACCTCCTTTAAACCAAAACCTTTGCCATTTGTGTCCACCATACCTACCTAGTAGCATTATTGCTATTCCAAGTAAATTCTTGTTTTATCTACCTCCCAAATTAAACTTGTTATGCGAAAATTAGTGATTAAAGCTCTCACGAACTTGATGGCACACTTTACTTTCTTGCATTTAATAAACTTGAACCATT
The DNA here is from genome assembly GCA_916181665.1 of Avena sativa. NCBI lineage: Eukaryota > Viridiplantae > Streptophyta > Magnoliopsida > Poales > Poaceae > Avena > Avena sativa. The sequence continues at coordinate 412,777,335 of OV702292.1, read as the reverse complement.
GTGCTCATCTATGTTGCGTATATGCTTGCGCTTTGTAAGTTGTGAATTAGCAGAACCATGTTGTCATGGGGAACGCTTTCAACATTGCATTGGTACTTTGTACCAAGTTGATATCATGTTCCTTTGTCTATGGATGTCGTCGGTGTGAAATGAAAGGGGAGCTTGTAAGTCCATGGAGTTATGCATGTGTGTTAGAGAAACGCCTGGGCCGCTTGTCTAATCCATGTTGACATGGTGGAAACCTGCAGCGTAACCATAACGAGTATCTATGAAGCATTCTTCTTATAAAAAAAGAGATAGAGATTGAGAAAAAAGAAAAAAGTGATATTACGAAAAGAGGAAAGAGAGAAAAAAGCACCATATTCCCATGGTAAATAAGAAGATTGCTGAGATACTTGCTGTCTGCTTGCCTTGTCATTTTGATATGGGGATTCTTCCGTATCATCGGGCAAGGGGTACCCCGTTAGCGGTTCTCAATGATACACATATGCTTACGATGACAAGAACTTACCGGTGACTAAACTTGAGTAGCATGAGGAGCGGCCCTCGTATTCAAGGGACATGAGATTCTCAACTTACAACTTGTTAATGCATATCCTCATTTTCGATCACTTTAACCTTAATCACCTAAAGATGCCTATGATAGGGGCAATGAGAGCTGAAAACTAGTAAGTATCATAATTTTTGGGAGCTCTTTATGAGACTTGCAATCCCTGCTTCCCTCTTTGAAGGGCCTTTCTTTCACTTTGTAGTTGAGTCAGTAAACCTATTCCCTTCTATCTCAGCAAGTATTTTGAGTTGATGTGTTTCATTCATTCATATGATGATTTATGCAATCATGTTTCTTATTTTCCTTGCTTTGCACGTTGCTCTTATCTTGAAGTTTACTACTTTGAAAGCTATCATTGAAAAGCCAGCTATTTGTGAACTCCAGCAAATTATCAACTATTCTTCGACCAAGAGCTAAGTTTGCCATTACCAATTACGATTCACTTTATATATCTTTATTGTGTTTCCTTTACTCATTGCAAGTTGAGTTGTATAATAGTGAGTTGTCTTCTATTATGATCTATGTATTTGATGAGTGTGATGCTTCTTGTCCGTATTCTTTTATCGACTCTTTACTCCATAAACTTGAGGTCATGTTTATTGAGCTCAGTTTCGCTTGGGGACAAGCGAAGTCTAAGCTTGGGGGGCGTTGATACGTCCATTTTGCATCACTATTATATGTCTTAATTCACTATTATTCATTGATATATTTCGTACTGAGAGGTGATACTTATGTTATTTCATCTATTTTTGCATGGTTGATGACTTTTGGAGCATGGACCGCTGCAGTCAGGATTCTGATGGAAAAGGTGCTGTTTGGAGGCAAAATTCGCGAATATCAGAAAATCCGGGAAAATATACAGAAAATCCTATTTTCCAGAAGACTAAGGATGCCAGAAGATGGAGTGGAGGTGGGCCACAGGGGGCCCACACCACCCCATGGCGCGGGCAGGCCTAGGCCGCGCCTAGAGGTGGTGTGGCCGCCCTGCCCACTCCAGCCTCTCCCCTCTGGCGTATATCATCCCCACGAAACCCTAAGACTCGGGGATCGACCACAGAAAGATTCCGCCGCCTCTGCGGGGCAGAAAACACCGAGAGAGAAAGATCTCTCCGGCAGACAGATTTCTGCCAGGGGAATTCCTTCCAGGAGAGGGGAGATCGTCGCCCTCAACACCACCATCAAGCTAGACTTCATGGGGATCATCATCATCATCACCACCATCATCACCATCAGCACCCTCATCACCATCTCCATATTGCTATAACAATTGCGTTGAATCTTGCATAGTTCATAGGGGAAACTTTCCCGGTGTTGATTACTCTTTGTAGTTGATGCTATTGAGTGAACCATTGAATTATTGTTTATGTTCAGATTGTTATACATCATTATTCCATCTCTGATCATGATCCATATGATGTCTTGTGAGTAGTTCGTTTTGTTCTTGAGGACATGGGAGAAGTCTTGTTGTTAGTAGTGGAGTTGTGTCGAGAAAGATTCAATAGATTGTTATTTAAGTTGTGGTGTACTTCTTCTAGTGGTGTCATGTGAACGTCGACTACATGACACTTCACCTATATGGGCCTAGGGGAATGCATTGTGTATTTGGCTACTAATCGTAGGGGTTGCCGGAGTGACAGAAACCTGAACCCCCGTTAGGAAGCCATTGCACAAGGGACGTAAGGGTCTTAGAGTTTAAAGCTGTGGTTAGGTTTCTACCTTAATTACTTTCTTGTACTTACGGATGTTTGCAAGGGGTATAATCACAAGTATGTATTACTCTTGGATGGGGCGGTACATTAGCACAGGTTCACCCACACAACACTTAGCAAGCTAGAGAAGATTAATCGACTATATGAAGCGAAAGCACTTGACAGTCTTCCATGTGTCCTCGAGAACGTTTGGTCATCTTAATAAATACAACCAGCTTGTCCTTTGCTGCATAAAGGATTGGTCCACTTGCTGGATTTATTCCTACTGTCTTTTGTTTACTCGTACTTTGTTTACTTGCTTTATCAAAAACCCCTAAAAATCCGTTTGCTAAGTATTTGCAGACAATTCCTGATCCATACCACTAGCCAGCACCTTCTGCTCATTGTTGGGTTCGACACTCTTACTTATCGAAAATACTGCGATACACCCCCTATACTTGTGGGTCATCAGAGGGCATGTGGGGGGAACATGTGTATTAGTTGGAGTAACATGGTGGTGGTGATTGGATAGTGACAACAAAATTTAAGATATACTATGGTTTTTACCTTTATTCTGTTACCTCACTAGGGATAAAGTGAATGCATATGTTATTATCATCTAGTGACAGTCCATATGATCTCGTTTGTTCAAGGTAGCACATTTGTTATTCAAACATCATATCAAATTACCTAAGGCTATACTCTGTTTATTCTTAATTCTAGATTACATGAAGTGTTCCCTTTCTACAGGAGTATAAGTGAGATGTGTTGCATAATCTTTCAAATAGGATGTGATGCCCATAGGAATGCTTATCATACACATAATGACGTTTAATCAATATTGTATTTCTTATGAATTGTTTTATGTCCACTACACTTCATGAGAGAATAGACAAGTGAACCCATGAAACCCTAGTCCAACTTTTATTATAAGAAACAACTTCCATTTACTTTCATTGCTTTTATATTTTCTTCACCAATTAAATCTTAAAACACAAATACACTTTTACTATTAGAAAACACAAACAAAAAACCAAAAAGAACTTTACCTTATTGTGTTTTCTTTCTTCTATAGTTTTAGGTTGTTTTTACTTTTATTTATTTCAATTTTATTAATATGAAACCTTGTCCTTGACATCCAAAATGTGGAGTTGGGGACACAATGCAAATACTTTGTTTTGTAGGTTGCTTGAAGAATAAAATAGGAGAAGTCTCTAAGCCAATTCCCTGTGATTTGATATAAAACCTTGAGTCACCCATGTGGGCAAAAGATGCTTGCTAAAACACTCTACACTTGGTGTAACATCCCAAATCTCTAATCAAGGTTAATCAAGATCAAATCTACCCAATTTAGGGTTAACAAAAACTTTTTCCATTTTAAATCTTTAAACATTCATATGTGTGTGCATTTAAAATAGGAGTTGTTTGAAATGCCATTATTGTTTGTTCTAATGGTTGTAAAATGGTTCTATGATGAATGTCACATCATCTAGATCATTCCAAAGCAAAAACCAAAGAAAAAGAAATCAAAAAGAATTAAATAAAGGAAATGGTCGCTTATGCCATTTTAATCACCTAACCCACTTTGGCTATTCCTAGCACTCAAATTCCAACAGAAACAATTGTGGATCTTTGCACCCCTTGCTAGTACAAGTAGTGATGTGCCAATGCCCACTTTGTGATCTCCCAAAAAAAAATTCAAACTCTAATTTTAAATGAAAATTGAAAATGGAATCTAGTTCATATGTCTAGATCACACTTTTTCAAAAACCACTCAAATGAATTCCATTTAACAAATCCTAGAAACCACAGATGTTTAAGCATGTGACAAAACACTCCACCAAATCTCATTTCAAAATTCAAAACTTTCCTTCTTTCGGCCATTTGATCGAACACTTGGTGGGCAGAATCCAACTGGCCTAACTATTACTGTTGTTGATCAAATATTGTCGAGCCATTTGAGCCACATTAACCCTCTTGGTATCCCCCAGACCCAACCAGACCAAAACCAGCCCATCCCCTAGTCCCTGGCGCCAGTGCAACACCGCACCGAGGCCATGATCGCTGGCCGATCGTGCCCAAGCCACAGCAGACCACCAGCACCTCTCCGCTGCTCCAGGAAGCAAGGCACCACTTCACCATCGTCCATGGTCCACCCCATGACCACAGATAGCCACTGCACCACCCTAGAACAGCGCCGCACTATCTTCTTTGTGCACGCCAGAGCATGCTAGAGCACTGTTGGGGGGATAACCCCGGGTAGGGTCACTCTGGGGTATAAAGGCCGTGTTAGCCGAGGTTCGGCAAGGCCAAAGCGGATGCTGGCCGGGTCACCTCCAGGCAGGCCGGATCACGGAGTAACCTGGACCGGGGGGGTCGCCTAATATTATATCAGCCGACTTAAGGAGTAAGTCGGAAGTGCTTGTCTAACTTGTATGCAGGAACAGGTATAGCCGGATCTCCGGGTCCCGTTTAGCTTCTGGGAGAAGGAAGGAATCTCTCTGGTCAAAAAGAAGGCCCGGTACGCACTGCATGAGCGAAGCAAGGAAGGGCAGGACCACCGGGTCATGGCCGACAAGGGTGACGACGCCCGTGTCGGCTGACGCGGGCGCCGCAGAGGCTCACGTAGCTAAAGCATGTGTGACGCGGGGGAAAAGCACCCCGGTCGGGATACCACTTTGAGAGGAGGCATATTCTTAGGAATATGCCTCCACGTATGCCCTAGGCAGAGACCAGGCCGCCTCTATATAAGGGGGGCTAGGGTTTCAGTAGAGGGGGTTGAGTTTTCTTCTATACCGATTTGGCTAAGGTTCGAGGGGTGAACTGTGGGTGAGAGTAAGAGAGCTCCTTCTTCCTCCTCTCGCCAATACAGCTCTAGGAGCACTTGTAATCTTGAAAGGAAAGGAATACAATCTTCCGTGTGGAGAATCACTTCACTATCCCTCCCTGGATTCCCCTAGCGTGTATTAGCCCCACCTTTAGCCTATCCATGGCATCTGCCGTGACACCACCACGACAGTTGGCGCCCACCGTGGGGCTAGCGGCGTTAGCAGGGGTGAAGATCCGGACGGTAAACCTCGTCGGCACCGGCGAACGCATCGTCCCTGGGCTCGTTCAGCGCTTTGGAGCGCTGGACTTCGTCAGCGACAACGCTGGCTGCTTCGGCACGCGCCCACTTCCGTGCAACGGCCTCTTCATCAAGTTGGGTGCGCACAAGGTCTACGTTGTTGTGGACGTATCATGCGTTCATCCGCGGCGCATCGTCGAGGCAGGGGAGCCACCCCTTAGCGTGGTTCACGAGGTGCATATCACTCGCTCCCCGGACCGAGCTAAAGTGATGATGACTGTGCCGGGTGCAGGCGCAAGCAAGGATCCAGCACTGGACCCAGAGGTAACACCAAAGGCACCGAGGAAAGGTAGAGGACCCCCACTAGAGAGGCCTGAGAATGTACTGAGAAAAGCTATGGATAACTTGGCAAACCCGGTAGCAGCAGTGGTAGATCCGGCTCAGGCATAGGCCGAGCTAGAGGAAACTAGGCAAAAAATACTAGAAGGCGCAAAGAAAATAGCCGCGGCTCAGCAGTCGTTAAACATGACGCTGCGTGAGTATGCAAAAGCAAACAAAGTTGATACGGTAAAAGTAAAAGGGAGAAATCTCATAAGCAAGATGAACAGAGAAGGTGATAATGGAGCCGAGGAATCGGAAATCTATTTGTCCGTGGGGCTGTCGAAGTATAGTACCCCGGCGAAGAACCTCAGAGCAGTGGATGCGGCTGCATCCGAGTTAGAGGGTCTGACGGGTGAGGCCCGTCAAAGACAACAAGATAGGATTAACGAGTTAGTTCGGATCGCGAACAGACAGAACGAAGAGCTACTCAGAGCTAACCCGGAGAGAGCTGGAGCTTCCAAAATCGTCCATTCGGCGATGGGTAACCCGGAGAAATCCGCTGGAGCCGCATCATCACCTCATGGTGGTCCAAGGAGAGAAGAGGTAGTAACCTCGGCCAGACGGAACAAACAGATCGTCCCGTATGACCCGACATGGGTAGGAAAAGCAAAAGAAGCACAGAAAAATGACGTGAGCCGAGGTGAAGCTGACCGAGGTAACCACGACCAAGGCAATGCCGGTCAAGGGAATGTTGTCAATGGCAATGCTGGACAGCGAAACTCGGCAGGAGCAGGGCAACCGCAGCAGCGGAATATACCAAGGCAAGAGCAAAGCACCGGCCGAGGTATGCAACAGAGAGTTGCGCCACAGGAGCAAAACCGATACAACGACGGTGATTCGGAGATGGTGAACGCGGGGTACCCAAGACCGGACTATCATGTGATAGGGTCAAGATTGGGAAGAAGGGATTTGATGCCGGATGCCGCAAGATTAAAACTAGATCGCCTGTATAGGTCGGAACGGATCGAATGTCAAGGTCCACCGGGTCCAGCGTGCTTTGGACCCCGGATTATGAAGGAGCCACTAGTACCTAATTTCCAGCTGCCCAGGGGCACGAAGACGTATGACGGCAGTACCAAGCCAGAGGATTGGCTGATAAACTATGCTACGGCTGTGAAAATTGCCACTGGCAACTTGAGATGGGCTATACAATACGTACCCCAGATGTTAGAAGGTCCGGCCAGAGTATGGTTGAACAATTTGCCACCCGGAAGCATCAACTGCTGGATAGATTTTGAAGAAATGTTTATCAGCAACTTCTCAAGTACATATCAGAGGCCGAATAGGCCGCAGACCCTAGCAATGTGCAAGCAAAGACCTAATGAGACAGACCGTGAATTCTTGACCCGGTGGTGTACCGTGAGAAACTCGTGTGAGGGTGTAATAGAGTCACAGGCCATAGCATGGTTTGTGCAAGGGTGCAGATATGGCAGCGAGCTATGGATGAAGTTGCAAAGGAAAATGCCAGTTATGTTGGCAGAGATGATCCGGATTGCCGATTCATATGCTTTGGGTGATCCGACTCAACCTAGGCTCGCGTCAAACGAGTCAAACGAGGAATACTATCAGAGGGATGGAGACGGGTCATCTCGGAGGAATGACTACAAAGGAAAAAGAAGAGATGATAAACCGGATCATCGCTATGATTCGCAACAAGTTGCAGCTGTGAATCAAGATCAACCCGGAGCAGGGAGCAACCAGCGCCAGAAAACTAGAGGGCAATGGACTCCAAGAAATGATGGCAAGAAAACATGGACGCCAGAGCAAAAGAGACAATGGCAAGAAAAGAAAGACCATCCGAGGTATACCTTTGAGTCGATGTTGGACCAGCCGTGTAAGTTTCACACGCCAAATCCGAATAGCCCGACAGGTCACACAACGAGGCAATGTGAGTGGATGCGTAAGATAGAACAAGGTGGTTCGGGGAATGCTCAGGCACCCCGGAATGATCAACCTCGGCAGGAGTTAGCCCGGCAGCAATTGCTCTCCGGAGCAAACACGCAACAGCTAATGTTGCCTCCCCCTCCGCCGAGGTATGACAACAATGAGAGAAGGGATGCAGTGCATCAGGTGGAAAATCAGCACCAGCCGGATCAGAGGTACCCCGGAAACGAGAGGAGGAATAAGTACAGAGAACATCACCAGAGCTATTGTGTGTTCACGACTGAGGAAACAGATAGAAAGAGCTTATAGCGTCGACATATGGAGGTCAATGCGGTAATGCCAGCAGTGACGAGGTACATGCCTTGGTCGGACCAGGAAATCACCTGGAACATCAAAGATCATCCCAAGCTTATGCCGAGTCCAGGTTTGTATGCGCTAGTGCTGGACCCGACATTCATTGGGCCGAACATCAATGTGAGGTTCTCCAAGGTACTCATTGACAATGGCAGTAGCATTAACATCATGTATGCGGATACAATGCGCAAGTTGGGTATCTCGGAGAACATGCTCCAGGCTACAAGGACAACTTTCCATGGTATTGTACTAGGCATTTCTTGTGAGCCCATAGGCAAAGTCCGGGTTAACGTGCTATTCGGCACGAGAGATAATTGCCGAACTGAGAATCTGGAGTTTGAGGTGGTGAACTTGGGAAGTGCGTATCACGCGTTACTCGGAAGACCAGCATTGAACAAGTTCATGGCAAGCAGCCACATCAGTTATCTGAAGATGAAGTTGCCCGGGCCAAATGGAGTGATTACCATTGCTGGAGATTTCCGACGTTCCATTGAGTGTGCCTTAGCTGGGTCTAACCTAGCCGAGTCACTCGTGATTGCACAAGAGAAAAGAAAAATCCAAGAGGTGGCAGCATTAGCTCAGTCCGTGCAGCAGTATATGCCGGCGTTGAGTAACCCGCATGGTAGCGTTTCATTCCAAGCCGCAAAGGATACCAAGAAGGTTCCAGTTGATGACATGTTCCCGGAGTGCACCATAACAATTGGTGCCGGGTTAATAGATAAATAGGAAAGCGAGATCGTCAACTTCCTCCGTGAGAATCGGGACATTTTTGCTTGGTCCACACAGGATTTGCATGGTGTTTCGAGGGAGTTGGCCGAGCACTCTTTGAACGTAAGACCCGGAGCAAGGCCGGTGAAGCAACCTCTCTGCCGCTTCGCCGAGGATAGGAGAAAAGTCATTGGAGACGACATAGCTCGGTTGCTAGTAGCAGGATTCATCATGGAAGTACTATATCTGGATTGGCTCTCTAATCCGGTGCTGGTAGAAAAGAAGAGGATGACCCGAACGTGGCAGTGGTTTGGTGTATGTGTATCGATTACACGAACCAGAATAAGGCGTGTCCAAAAGATCCATTTCCACTGCCGAGGATAGATCAGGTCATAGACTCAACCGCGGGATGTGAACTGCTGTCATTCATTGATGCATATTCTGGTTTCCACCAGATACCTCTGAACCCGGATGATCAAATAAAGACCGCATTTATCACCCCGTACGGGACTTATTGCTTTCGCACTATGCCGTTTGGTTTACGTAATGCAGGTGCAACGTACCAAAGATGTATGCAAAAATGTTTGCATCACCAAATAGGTCAAAACGTACAAGTATACGTGGATGATGTGGTTATCAAGACCAAGGAAAGCAAAACGCTCCTTGACGACATCAGGCAGACATTCGCGAACTTGAGAAGGTTCCGGATGAAGCTTAACCCGGAAAAGTGTACCTTCGGTGTCCCGGCTGGAAAATTACTCGGATTTCTCGTCTCCAGCCGAGGTATCGAAGTTAATCCAACAAAGATTCGGGCCATTGAACGAATGGAGCTACCGAAGTGTCTTAACGATGTCCAGAAGTTCAGTGGGTGCCTAGCATCATTGAGTCGGTTTGTATGTCGGTTGGGAGAAAAGGTATTGCCTCTCTACCAACTCATGAAAAAGTCGGATAAGTTTGTTTGGACACCACAGGCCGATGAAGCCTTTGCCCACTTAAAAAAGATGTTGGCCACGGCACCAGTGTTAGCCTCTCCACTATCAAAGGAGCCAATGTTGCTCTACATAGCCGCAACCAACCGAGTTGTAAGTGCAGTGATTGTAGTAGAGCGTAATGAAGAGGGTAAGTCAGTGCAGAGGCCAGTGTATTACTTGAGCGAGGTATTATCTGCCTCAAAACAGAACTACCCGCACTTTCAAAAGGTGGCATATGGTGTCTATATGGCGGCAAAGAAGTTAAAGCATTACTTTGAGGAGCACCCCATCAAAGTGATATGTGAAGCTCCCATATCCGAGATAATGGGTAACAAGGATGCGAGTGGCAGAATTGCAAAATGGGCAATTGAGCTAGCTCCTTATGCGCCCCAATACGACAGAAGAGAAGCAATCAAGTCTCAGGCTGTGGCAGATTTTTTGTAGATTGGGCCGAGGTACAATACGAACCACCGCCACCAGATCCGAACTACTGGAGGATGCACTTTGACGGGTCGAACACCAAAACCGGATTAGGCGCCGGGGTTGTGCTTACCTCGCCAAAGAAGGACCAACTAAAATACGTATTACAGATCCATTTCGCGGCATCAAACAATGTCGCTGAGTACGAGGCTCTTGTGCATGGGCTCAAAGTGGCAAAAGAGATCGGCATACGTCGGCTAATATGCTTTGGCGACTCGGATTTGGTGGTGCAGCAAGTGTCCGGAGTGTGGGACGCCCTGGATCCAAACATGGCACTGTACAGGTTTCATGTGCAGAAGATATCTGTTTACTTTGAGGGGTGTGAATTTCACCATGTACCCCGAGTGGAAAACGAGGCTGCCGACATGCTATCGAAGCTCGGATCAACCCGACAGGCAATTCCACCAGGTGTAGCATTGGAACACCTCAAAAAACCATCTATCAGGCCGTCCCCAGGAACCGACTCGATCTATGTCCCGGAAGATACAGAATCCAGAGCTGAGCACATGGACATTGACACGGGAGGTAGTACGCGAGACCCGGGGACTGCATCAGCAAACCCGGGGACTGCCTCAGCAAACCCGGGGACTACCTCGCAGGACCCAGGGACTGCTCAGCGTGATCCGGCTGAAGTTATGCCGGTAGATCATATGGAAATTGATGAGGACGTGTTCCCTGCACGAGCAATATCAGCTTGGGCACTGCCTATATACCAATTCCTGAAAAATGGAACGTTACCCACTGAGGAGGTGTTAGCCAGGCAAACTCAGAGGAGAGCAAAAGCATACACAATTATCAATTTCGAGCTGTACAAACGGAGTGTAACCAATGTCCTCCAGCGATGCGTTGACCCAGAAGAAGGGCTTGACATCCTCCGAGATATACACCAAGGAGAATGCGGGCATCATGCTTCATCCAGAGCCTTGGTGGCAAAAGCATTCCGGCATGGGTTCTACTGGCCAAGTGCCTTAGAACAAGCAGAAGATCTGGTGAGAAAATGCAATGGTTGTCAGAGATATGCTACTAAGACACATATGCCAATGTCGGAACTCAAGACCATACCAATTACGTGGCCATTTGCCGTATGGTGCTTGGATATGGTTGGCCCGTTCAAACCAGCAAGGGGAAACATGACACACATTTTGGTCATGGTGGATAAGTTTACACAATGGATTGAAGTAAAGCCTATAAGAAAATGTGATGGAGCTACGGCCGTAACATTTCTCAAAGACATTATCTTGAGATACGGTTATCCTCACAGTATCATAACTAACAATGGCACAAATTTTGCGGAAGGAGCATTTGCGCGCTTCTGCCGGGACAAGAAGATGCGACTCTACGTAGCCTCGGTAGCTCACCCCGCATTGAACGGACAAGTGGAAAGATCCAACGGATTAGTATTATCCGGGATAAAACCTCGGCTCATTGAGCCGCTGCAAAGATCAGCGGGGTGCTGGATAGAAGAACTACCAGCGGTACTGTGGAGTTTAAGAACAACTCCGAATCGATCAACAGGCTATACGCCGTTTTTTATGGTATACGGGGCAGAAGCTGTATTACCAGCCGACATAGAGCATGATTCGCCTAGGGTCACCCAATACACAGAAGCCGAAGTGCAAGAAGCCCGGCAAAATGATGTTGATCTGCTGGAAGAAGCGAGAGAACTGGCACTGTCTAGATCCGCCATATATCAGCAAAATCTCCGACGCTACCATAGCCGGAAAGTGTGCCCCCGAGTCTTTCAGGAAGGCAATCTGGTGCTCCGGTTGGTACAACGTACTACTGGCATGCATAAATTATCCCCCCATGGGAAGGGCCATTCATTGTGAGCAAAGCATTGCACAATGATTATTACTATCTTATAGATGCAAAGCCACAGGAAAAGAACAAGGCAGACAGGTCCGGAGAGGAATCTAAGCGACCGTGGAATGTAGCACTACTTCGTCCTTTCTACACTTAGCTAAGAAGTGTATGTATCCGAGTCGTCTCATATGTCGGTATGTATGTCGGCAATGAGCTTATCAATGAAATAGTAGCGCCTCGAGCAGTAACTCGGGGACTGCCTTAATAATTTTTGTTGTTGTCTCTTGTGCGTTAGCTGGAATAAGTTGTTCTACTTAACCCGGATTAGTAATGTGTGAGCACCAAAAACCCAACTCTTCGACTTGCTGCTGTCCAACAAGAATTGGCTTCATGGCAAGAAAGAGAACAAGTTTGGAATTGTGTAGCACATGAAAAGCAACTAAGGAAACGAATTTATTTGAGCTAACCTTTGTTTTTCGGACTAACCCTGTATTTATTTTCAAGTTATTATGCAGCTTTATTTTTTGAGCTAAGTCTGAAAGTTTCTTAGTATTGTTAAGACGATTTTTGAAGCTCGGATTCGTAAGTCATAAAACTGAATCAAGGTAGACACGATCCGAGCCAAAAGATTGGGCGAACAAGAAAAAGAAACTCGGGGACTACGCCCAAGTTAACCCGGCATAAGAACTTAGTAGCAAAATATCACATGTACACATCATACAGTTGCACCCGGCATACCGGGGATCTGATAAATTTTCAAGTTTTTTGACCTAAGGAGCAGCAGGAGGAGGAAGTTCGGCGTCGTCTTCGTTGTCTTCAATATCTGAGGCATCGCCTTCTTCGTCCTCATCCAACCCGTCTTCAGCATTCTCAACGTTCTCGTCCCCAGTGGATTCCAGGAAGCTCGGTCCTTCAACCTAGTCAGGGATAGGAGAATATTCGATGAGGCTGTAGGCGCAAGCCTGGCGTCGAGCTACCCACTCTGGGTCGTTAGTCCATCTGGATCTGGTGCACCGCGTGTAAGGAGGCTGAGGTCGACCTTCTCATACCATGTAAGTATGTGGTGAAGGATAGTATCAGTTGCGGCACGCTCAGCGGACTCCCTCTAGAGGTCGAGCTGGGTCTCAATATCCGACAGCTTTTCAGCAAGAAGTGTGATTCTCTTCGGAGCGCTCTCACCGGTCCAGAACGTGTTGAAAACTCGGACTGAAACGTCGAGGAGATCCTTGCCGTAGTTCTTGATGATTTCCACGCGAGATAACAGGCTGACCAATAGGTCCTCCATGTCTAAGGGAAAGCTATCACCGTCAAGAGCGACGGGAGTACCCCTCTCTCGGTGGAAATTGGCAACAGCAGCACTAGCAATAGGAGTACCCTCTGGAAAGTGGCCTGGAAACAAGGCAAAGGAAGAAGCTGAAGAAAAGACATATGAAGTAACCCAGAGAAGTATGTCAGATAAGGGAAAGGAACTTACGTGAAATGTGGCTGTGAATCCAGGTCAACTCCTTGATGTAATTATCGTGTATCTTGCGAAGTTGCTCAAGCTCAGCGTTTGCTGATCCAAGCTGGATGTCGGATTCTTTGAGTAGGTCCTGGTCCTTGGAGATCTGGAGAGTAAGGCGCTCGCACTCTTCTGTGAAGTTCTGCCCAACCTTTTGGAGCTCGGTTTGGTGTTGGGCCTTCATCTTCTCCATCTCAGCCTTGAGCCTGGCAATCTCATTGTCCTTGGTCCGGAGGAGAGCGAGCTCATCATCTTTTTTCTTCAGCTCGGCTTGATGCTGCCCTGCTTGTTCGAGAAAATGCAGCATCATATCAGGCATGGGCACACTATCCTCAAGCGATGCTGAAATAGTATGTTGACCCGGCAGAGCCGAGGAATGAATGTATACCGAGTCAAGGAGAAAAGGAAATGGAAAACACTACAAGGTCGGACAAAAAGGACATACCATTGATTTGCTCCAAGTTCTTCCGCATGATCTTGTTCTCAGCCTCCAACCCAGCTGCAGAAACCGAATAAGGAGATTAGTTTGGCAGAAGAAGATGAAGAGAAACGGAAAAGCGCCAAGGGAGAAACTTACCCCTTTTTTCATGTTCCGCGATAAGTGCAACATGCTTTGCACGTAGCATCTTGTGGGCATCCAGCAGGCGTTGGAACTCAGCACTCCAGCGATTGGTGGTCACCTGAAAAATGTACAAAAGCATAAATTAGCTTGGTGTACAAGATCCAGGCCAAGTGGAACTTAACCCGGCTCTAGGTGTGTGCATATTCGAAGTGTACAAGATCCGGGCCAAGTGGAACTTAATCCGGCCCTAGTGTGTGCATATTCGAAGTGTACAAGATCCAGGCCAAGTGGAACTTAACCCGGCCCTAGGTGTGTGCATATTCGAAGTGTACAAGATCCGGGCCAAGTGGAACTTAACCCGGCTCTAGGTGTGTGCATATTCGAAGTGTACAAGATCCGGGCCAAGTGGAACTTAACCTGGCTCTAGGTGCGTGCACATTCGAAGTTCGCATGGAACTACGTTAGTTTTCTAATGAGCATCCGGCCCAATAACAAGTTACTCCACCGGAGGCTCGGGGACTAATGGTTATTATCTACAGCATGTAAAGGAGAAACGACATACCTCCATCATCCGCCCCGCGAGGTTAATTGCCTTGGCGGCTATGTTCATTTGGGCGGAAAATTCTGTGGGGCCCAACTTTTCCAGGAGATCGTCGTTGTGGACGAACTCCGCCTTGTTCCAGTTCATGACGAACTCAATCAGGCTCGAAGGATACCACTCACCGGTGAGCATATGGGGTGCCACCAAGCCTTTTGCATGCGCTTCTTTCTTCTCAACCAAAGCAAGTGCTGGGCTAGTATGCAGAACCATTTGCTGCGCGTCAGTTGGCTCGGCAGGGGCATCCTTCGCTGCTGGAGCTTTCTTGGGAAGCATCGACGCTAGGGTTCGCTGCCCAGCCTCGACGAATGCTGACTTGGTAGCATCCGGAGCCTTTTTGCCCTTGGCTTGCTGGGAAGAAGTAACTGCAGCGGATTTCCCCTTAGGAGCTGCTGGGGTAGTTCCTCGCCGAGGTTGAGATGACTCGGACGAGGCGGAAGAACTTGGTGCGGTTGTTGATTTTCTTGGTGCCGGAACGGGTGCTGGTGCTGATTCGGTCGCTGGTACTAGAATTGCTGCCGGTGCTAGGGGTGGTGCTGGTGTTGAGGTAGACTCGGTGGCTGCTGGTTTCGGTGATGCCGAAGTTGTGGACGCCATCGCCTCAGCTGGACCGATCCCTCCCGCTCCGAGGTTGCACTCGTCTTGACGAGGTAGTGTGGAATCCGGAGCAGCCGCGGAACCCTCTGGAATAGGGATCAACGGATGTGACTCGTCGTCACGAAGGGGAGAAGGGCTAGATCGGAGCGGTGAAGAGATGCTAGATCCGCTCTGAGGGACCTCCACCGGAGCCCTGCAGAAGAGAATAATGTCAGAATAGGAATTACAACAATGCAAGGAAAAGTGGGTTACGGAAAGAAAAATGACTTACGCATTCGAGGTTTGGGCCTCCTTGGGTTTCAGAGCCCTTCGTGCCGGGGCTTTGCCTGCCGGCTTGGAGGCAGCTTTGTCTCCGGCCTTCTTTCGCCTTTTTGCAGGCTGAGAAGGTCCGAAGGAGGAACTCGGTGCGGCTTCGTGTTTCTTCTTTGGTGCCACCGGAACCGGTTCGTCCGTAGCAAGCGGAGGATCCTCATGGATATGCCCACCAGGGTTAGCTGATGCCGGAAAGGCAAAAGAAAGAGGGATAGCCTCAACAGGTTCAATCACGTCAACGTCTGAGTCATCCTCATCATCGGGCCAGTCTCTAAGAGAAGAGAATTTACCGCTGGGTCCTTTTGTAGCGTCGGTCATAGGGAGAAACATCTCCTGGTCCGGCTCCTCCTCATCCGGGGTTTCTCGGTCCGGCGCCCACTTAAGGTTCGGATCCGTGCCATCCTCAAGGGTTTGATGAAGGAATAGCTGAGAAGTGGAATGAAGAACAGAGTATAAAAATACAACAAAAACCGACATATATTTAATCCGAGGTAAATTTGCCCCGCGGGAGGGAGCCTGTCACGACATATATTTAATCCGAGGTATATTTACCGCGGGAGGGAGCCTGTCACGACAAAAGTGCTCAATTCCCCACGTCCATTCAGCAGAGAAATCCTTGTGGGTGGTGAAGAGAGCCTTAACCCGGCAAAAAATCTCCGTGTTGCTCAGCTTGAAGGAGGAGGTTCGGTTGGGGTCGCGGCCGAAACTCATGTGGCACACCTTGTGGGTGCGCTTCTAGAGGGGAGAGATTCGGTTGCACACGAACGTGATCATAGCATCCTCGTTGCGCAATCCGAGTTTCTTCAGTTCCACGAACCTCTTGTTAACTTGGTTGGCCAGAGCCGTGGGCTTCTTGGAGACCTCCTCCCAAAATTCCGGGTCAGGTGGACCCGGAGTATAGGGGAGCAACCGAATCAAATCTTCAGTGCCCGCATTCTGGACATAGAAGAAGGTCCGGGCCCATCCTTTGCAGGAGTCAAGCCCGGTGACCCGGGGGAAAACGGAAGTCCTACGGGGTGAGATGGACGCAGCTCCGAATTGGGTGAGCTGCTTATCCTCCGACTCAACTTGGATGTTGGGGATGACGTTACGACGAAGGCGGAAAAACCGGATCCACAGCTCCTTCGTGGGCCATAGTCCGGTGTAGCCCTCGATCGTAGAAGCAAAAGCAGAGAGAGAGGTGATAGCGTTGGCGGGAAGGTGGTGCGGCTACAAGTGGTAGGTGCTAAGCCAATACCGTAAGAAGTCGCTCACCGGCAAGCCGAACCCCCGTTGGAAGTGGGACAAGAACACGACGAACTCACCCGGATTGGGTGAGGGGGCCAGTTCGGCGGAGCGGAGACGAGCGACGACGTCGGCAGGGATGCGTCTGGTCCGGTAGAGCCAGTCAAAGGTCATCTTGATAGACCCATGACCCAGCCCACGCGCCACGGTCCGCCGCAGCAGCGTCCTCCTCCATTTCTTGCTCGACGACGACGAGCTCCTCCTCCGCCATCTTGTACTCGCTACCCTCGCTAGCGCTAGCGGCGGCGGGGATCAGAGGCCTGGATTGGCGAGGACCCGTGGCGAGGGAGTTGCGCAGCAGTGGCTGCGATGCAAAGGCACGGGGAAAAGTGCGGCGGCGGCGCTGCTGCTAGGAGCACTGGCGGCGGCGTGGTCACGAGGAAGATGAAGAAGAAGAGCAACGGGCAGAGGGGGGCAGAAGAGGAAAAAATCCTAAGGGGTGCGCCCCTCCGCTATTTAACCACCCCCTAAGAAGGTGAGTGGGATTGTGCCCTGCAAATGAGCCACATGGTATGGCCGTGTATCAACTGCCTCAGCCAATCAGTAAGGAGCCACACGGAGGGCCACAGGGCAGAGGCGATCCCATGACGTAACACACTGATGCGGTAAACGAGGAGGCAGGCGTGACGTGACCCTCGCACAGTGATAACTGACAATTACAGCGGTGGTTACTGTGCAGGCCCTTAAAATAAGACATCGTAATGATTAGCCTCCACATGGGTTGGCGTATGAAAGAAGGAAACAAGGCCCGGATAGAGCCATGGTAGCCCGGACAGCAGGTAAAAACTTAGAATGTGCAGAGGGAACGTAAATCCATGAAATCCGAGTCAAAGTGGTAACCCGGCCGACAAGTGAAAACTTGGAACATGCGAAGGGAACGTAAATCCACATAATCCGATATAAAGAGCTAAATCAGAAATAACGTCTAAGGCTCGAACATAAATGAACCTGATGTGGCCTTAGCGGCCAAGGCGGCTAAGACCGCACCAGCTTCGGGGACTAATGTTGGGGGGATAACCCTGGGTAGGGTCACTCCAGGGTATAAAGGCCGAGTTAGCCGAGGTTCGGCAAGGCCAAAGCGGATGCTGGCTGGGTCACCTCCAGGCATGCCGGATCACGGAGTAACCCGGACCGGGGGGGTCTCCTAACATTATATCAGCCGACTTAAGGAGTAAGTCGGAAGTGCTTATCTAACTTGTATGCAGGAACAGGTATAGCCGGATCTACTAGGATCTGGGTCCCGTTTAGCTTCTGGGAGAAGGAAGGAATCTCTCTGGTCAAAAAGAAGCCCCGGTACGCACTGCATGAGCGAAGCAAGCAAGGGCAGGACCACCGGGTCATGGCCAACAAGGGTGACGACGCCCGTGTCGGCTGACGCGGGCGCCGCAGAGGCTCACGTAGCTAAAGCATGTGTGACGCGAGGGAAAAGCACCCCGGTCAGGTTACCACTTTGAGAGGAGGCATATTCTTAGGAATATGCCTCCACGTATGCCCTAGGCAGAGACCAGGCCGCCTCTATATAAGGGGGGCTAGGGTTTTAGTAGAGGGGGTTGAGTTTTCTTCTATACCGATTTGGCTAAGGTTCGAGGGGTGAACTGTGGGTGAGAGTAAGAGAGCTCCTTATTCCTCCTCTCGCCAATACAGCTCTAGGAGCACTTGTAATCTTGAAAGGAAAGCAATACAATCTTCTGTGTGGAGAATCACTTCACTATCCCTCCCTGGATTCCCCTAGCGTGTATTAGTCCCCACCTTTAGCCTATCCATGGAATCTGCCATGACACTACCATGACAAGCACCATCACCGCCAGCACGCCACAGACCGCGCCTCGACCGCAGACCGCGCGCGCCGCTCCGCCTTAACCCCCTCACCCTGCCAGACATGGTCGTAACTCGTCGCTCAACCCACACTCGCTGGGAACTGTGTCGAGCACCACCTCTGTCTCCTAGAGCGCGTGATGCTCCCGATTGTTAGCCACCGCCCCTAGCATCGCCATAACACCGTAGAGGACCGCCAGGAGTCAAGCCACCGTCCTCCTATGCCGCCCATGCCTCTAGGCCGCTGTGTCGTCATCACCGGCGAGCACCGCCCATGCCTCACTGCCGCCTAGCCACACCTATATAAGGAGGCCTACCCAGCACCAATTCGTCACACCATTCTCATCCACTCCCCCTTAGAACAATCGCAGACCCCCACCGGAGCAAGCCTTAGCCTGTAGCGCCGGAATTTCGCCGGAGTCTGCCGCGGAAGGACGAGAAGGCAGCCGTTGATCCAGGCCATCTCCCGGGACGCCGCCAGTACCAAGAGAACCATCGTCGTCTTCTTGTTTGTTTGCCCACCTCGCTGCACTAGTTGGAGCCCCAGTACGTCCCCACTGCACCCCCACCGAGCCGTTAGGGTTCAGTCTCGCCGGCGACGAGTCCGTCGTTGACGACGACCTTGAGCCGTTGATCTAGGATCTAATCCTGCGGCCACCGTTCGCCCATACCGTTTCGGCAACCCTTGTCCCACTGACAGGTGGGGCCCTCACTTAAAACCATCCCGGGCGCTATGTGGAGTAAACTGGGCCGGCCCACTTATTTCCCGCGCGACCCGTTTAATTCAAATAACTCCTTTTCTTTTTAGACTTAAACTAGAATATGTCCCTTAGTTTAAAAATCAACTCAGAGAGTTTTACAAACCTAAATGGAGTGATTCCAATTTTGTTGGAAATCTAATGAAAATATCTATCCAAGCCCGTTGGATTTAAATCATTTAGAGTTAGAGATCTCTCCTAGTAAAAATAACAAGACATAAGCTTTTGCACATTCAAACATTTTTATAAAATCAACCATAATAGCTTTTGAGTTGTTTACAACTCTCAAAAATAACATTTAACCATACCTATCTGAATATGTAATAATATTAAGGTTTGCATGCAATGACTTTGGACTAGTACCAAAATAATGCTATATAGGCATTTCTAGTCACTTTAAATCATTAATTATTAAACTTGAACTTATTAAAATGTGATCCAACCTTTAAATCACATTCCCATATATTAGAATATGTGGTGATGACATGTGTCCACATGATCCCATATTTTAACTGGAGAATATTAAATCTTAGTTAATTTCAATGAGTAGAAATTACTTTTCTCAAATAAAATAAATGAAACTAGTTCATTAAACCTTGTGATGTTTGTGATGATAATAGATCATCAAATGTGTGCCTTAGTGTGCTAAGTAGACTAGTTAAGTATTGTTTGGTGATTGTGTATTCCATATGTATTTATAGATGATAGTACCGACCAAGTCTACAAGGAGGAGGAGTTCTACCAAGAGGAGGAGGAAGAGAATTTCAACCAATGCACCAACCAAGGCAAGCCATCATTAACAATGCAAGATCACCCTTGCAAGCTATTGTTAGCAAACTAGAATTAAGCAAGATAATATAACACCCTCGAATCGGCCCTATGCAAGTTTTAGCGCTTCCCGCCAAACCCGCATGGAAACGATTCAAGGACGCCCACCAGGCACTTGCGTGCGAGTGGAAAACGAAGTAATACCATTACACATTAGTCCATGATGAAACCCACAGAACATTTATATACAACAATGACTCCATGAGTCAAGAATATAGTATATAGTACAAAGATCCAAATCACCTTGAAAACGATACAACATCCGAGTACAGATAAGATGCAAATGGGGCTAAGAGCCCTGAAGAATAACCAATGGCGTCCATAACCCTGCCTAGGCCAAGCCGGAAGGGTAACCCTGCAAACAACGTCGATCTCAAACCTGCTAAAACAAAATGGTGCCGACAAAGGGCAAAGGAAAAAGAGGAGCGTCAGTACTGAGGACAGTACATGGCGAGGCTAGAATTCGGCGGCTCTCGCCTACATAGGTATGGTGGACTGAAGCGGCAGCGAAGCATGCACTAGACAACCTATAGAGACTCGATTCAGCTGTCGGCTATTAGAGAGGGATAAGAAAGACCTATTCGGAACCAACCTGATGCTAACACCAATCATACCCATCCTGGTATTCCCCCTCGAGACCAAACGAGGAAGTCAAACCGAGGAACTCACACGATTGGCAGTTTTATTCATTCCATTATAGTTGCAGCACTTACTAATCAGATATAGATATCATGAGTCATCCTGCTAGCATAAGTAGTGGGCAGTTTTAGTTACCCATTCGGTTGTAGTTGTAGTACTTACTAGTCAGATACAATTAGCATGAGACATTCCAACTCTAGTAGTTGTTGGCACTTTTATTTACTCACTCCATCGTAGTGTAGCTGATTACTAGTCATTCCAAAGTCAAATTTATATCACTACTTTAGTTATAATTGTCTATGATCGAGATACTGTGCTCCAAGTCGTCCATAACCGCGGACACGGCTTTCAGAAAGATTTACCCAGCAGGGGTGCACAAATAGCAACACACACACAATCAACCTCAGAAAAACCAAATCAAAACCCAACGATGCTTTCACGACAAAGTAATCACAAGATTCATAAAATACCCGCAACAAAGTTGGCCAGCTCTGAGACGGACCTAGGGTTTATGTCAATGGCTGTAAACGACTGGGAACCCGAAAGTGTGACTGGGCTTGTCGATACCGCGAAAACATTCCATGTTCCAAAAAAGTATAGGTGCTCCATGCACAATCGTAAATAAAGCAGTAAAGCATGGCATAAGTACAGGATAGTAATAAAGCCCCAAACTAGTTTGTGGCCCCAAGAAATAAGAAATGAATCAAGCTCTGGCTAAGGGGGTTCATGGTCCCACATGCGGATAGTGCGATAGTCAAGGAACAGGTATCAAGTACTCAGGGCCTACGGGACAAAAGTGAGCGGTTAAAAACCAAATATTTGCTATTACCCACCGATGCCTCTGCATTAGTTATATCTATTCCCAGCAATTAATCAAGTTGTATTTAAAGTCATGATCATCTCCACCATTAAGCATATCCACCATTTATCATGTGCCAACTTGCCGTCAACGGTGGAACGACAACAACATGAAGCAACACATAAGCAAGCAACTATGACTCGCAAGGCCGACTATCTATCAAACAACAGGCAATAGGATGTGTCCATGGCAATATAGAGGCTGCAAGGAGTATTAATGGTGCACGGAAACTAAAGCATCGCAACTCGGATAGCAATAGATCAACAGGAGGAAATAAAGACTATAAAAGCAAAATAGGTAGAAAGGGGGAGAATGCTCGCCTGGGAAACACTACCGAAGATACATTATCCGAAGAACTTGTCGATACTCGCATCCACTCAATGTCCTAATCCGCGAAGAAGCAAAACACTAAAAGAAACACCGGATACACTATTTAATACTACGGCAGAAGAACGGGCATGATGCGTGTATGATGCATGGCATGGCAAGAATGCGATGTAATTAGGCAATATTAAGCGGAACCGGGGTCCCGACAATTAATTAATAGGTTCATGTTGTTTAGATACCCCACAATTTAAATATTGTGTTAACATGGCAAACACATGGCATCGGTTTGCTAAACAGATTTAAATGGAGCCAATATAAGACTAGAAAAGCCCACATATAGTTTCCATATTTAATTTAGATGGATCATCCAAAACGCCCCAAACACCCACAATATGTATGCTAGTATGATCAATTTAATATGCAACAATTTAATATCATGTTATAAAGATAGGGATCTCGGATAGGGGTCACGCATTGGCGTTCGGCGCTCTTGGTTTTGGAGGGGTTCGGGCGCCGGGATCGGTCTTCGGGGTCGGTCTTTGGATCAGGGTTCCTTGGGTCCGAGAGGAAGATGTACTTAGGGTCTCGATCATCGGGTCCATGTCGATGTTCTCGTGGTTCTCTCTAATCCGTGAAGGAGATCTTGTCGGGTTGGCTATCTTTTAGTACAGCATCCCACAACACACAACAGCCATCTTCCCGGGTCACACCAGCAACACCACATCACCACAAGTCTAGGTGCCTCCGGTCGAGTAGTCATCACGCCATCTTCAACAATCTGCCAACACTTCACAGCATCTCCTGAAGCTCAACTTCTAATCGCTACTACACCACACATACGCATTGTGATAAACCAACGCATCTCAATAGGAGCTGGGTGGGGTAAACAAACAGAGGAGGCCGCGTGATGGCGCTCGAGGATGGTCTTGACCGTGGGAAGAGAAGGTCGAGGCAGAGGCAAGCTCGCAATTGTGGTGAAACGAGCGGGACGGCGCAGGTGGGGTCCCAGATGCGGTTGATGCTGAGCAGGAGAGGTTTGTGCCGAGCTCGAGGACGGCAGAGCACACGTGGCTCGAGTGGATGGCGGCCTTGGCAGCGCTGCTGCCAGAGCGACGAGGGTGGGAGCGTCCATGGCAGTACCAAGGTGGGACCGGTGGATCTCGAGGCAGTGCTGCGTGCAGCGGGGCAGAGCACCGGCGACGTGCTGGCAGGCTTGCGGGCTCGAGGGAGGGGCGCCGTCGAGGGCGGAGATGAGCCGCGGCCGAGAGAAGAGCCAGCGGCGGCGGCCTTCCGAGGAGATGCGGCGATTGACGGGGACGCGGCACGGCCGGACGCGGGCAAGGAGATGCTCGGCCGCGGGGCTCGAGGTCGACAGCGAGGGGGCGGGGCGGACCTTGGAGAGAGGCGGCCCTGGAGGTGGCGAGGAGGCGCTCGAGGAAGAGGCGAGGCCGGGTCGACGGCAAGGGGGGGCTCACAGGGCGGCACAATGCTCGGGAAGGCGGCGAACCTGGCGGAGGAAGACGTGACCGGAGCAGCGTTGCTGCCGGGAGGGTCGCAGCAGGGAGGAATGATTGGCGACGAGGAAAACGGCGGCGACGACGACGGGGGAGGCGTGAGGCCCGAGGGAGGCGGCGCCTGGAGCCGACAGGAGGGAAAAATGGCGCCGGCGTCGCCTTGGCGGTACTGACGGGGAAGGAAGAAGCCGGGGTTGGGATAGGCAGAGGAAGGCGACGGGGAAACAGGGGAGAGAAGAACGGGGGAGACGGGCGCGTCGGTCTAGTGGTGGGGCCAGAACGGCAGGTGGGGCGTGCGATGTGGCCAGGTGCGCGCGGCAGGCGACGTGCGTGTGTGTTGTGCGTGCAGGCGCTGGGGATCGTCGCTAGGGTGTGGGGTGGGCCTAGCTGCAGGCGGGTGTGTGCTTGTGCGAGTGGAAGGTTTGGCAGCGGCTGGATGGAGGGAGGGAGTGGCTGGCGGGATGGTTAGGGTAGGGTTTGGATCTAGGGTAGGTAGGATTTATTTCTTGGGGGTGGCCGGCTGGGCCGGGTCGGGCCTGGTTCGGCTACCCCTAAAATAATAATTTAAATTTTTATACATTATATGAAAGGCTTTTGTAATTCGTTTTTAGACAACAAAATATTCCGGACAAGCCCGGGGTTTTGATTTCAAATTAAAGACGGGGTATTTATAAAACAAAGGTAGGCTTTTCGAAAATAATTTTTGACAAACATATGCATGATGATGCGCAACATGCAAACAACATGCAATTTTCTAGTAGTGGTTTTAGCGGGGTGCCACAGATAACCTAAGCAAAATGCACTAGGCATGCTTTGGTTATACTTTTTGACTTATACCTACTCCAAGTTTTACTTACAAGCTTTACTTTCCTTACTTTACTAAAGTCCTTTACTTTGTTTAAAGGTAGCATAAAGAGTATAAAACTTGACCTATCTAGTTAGACTTAGATGTCATTCTATGGCATGAGATTGATCTTGGCATCCCACATTAGTGAACACTCTTAACTTAGTCATTTAGAGCTAAACCAAAACTTGATCACTTTAGATGGGAATACTTGGTGAAAATGACTTGTGAAAACCTTCGAATGATGAGTCATTCTATTGAGATGTTTTGACCTATGTTGAGAAACAAAAATGGTTTATGATGATGATGAAAATGTTAAGGCATGAGCCTTAGCCCTTTTACAAAATCTGATGGTTGGGTTCGGATGCGATACCATTCCAATTTTACTGTACAACCACAATACCTAAATTGGGTAAGGCTTCGCCGGAAGTTTATATGCATTAGTATTAGTTCCCTCGTGGGAGAGGTTTGAGCTGAGGCTACCTCTCAATGTTGTCCACCTATACAGTGCCCAGGATGGCACATGGTCATGGCTGGGAGGCCAAGCTCATAGGAGAGGTGCTTATACTAGAGTGTGTAAAGGAAAGGTTATTTTTGATTATCTACATACTAAGTATGATGATTCAGGGTTATCCCTGACAGATGTATCGAATCTTGTGGTGAAAGTGTACCACCTCTACAGAGTGTCAAACTATTCGAATAGCCGCGTCCACGGTTATGAACAGTTGGAGTGGCCATACTGTTCTGTTGTCAGACGTTTTCAAAATGAATTTTGACATGACTTGACCATAACAGAGTTGTGACTATGACAACTAAGTTCCCACTTAAGTGTTTGCAAACTTTATTTTATCTTTCTTTGTTTCTTAACTCAGCTTAGGTTTCAAACTTAGTTTTACAAATAAACTTAGAACTTAGCATTCCTACTAGAACTATCTTACTTGTTAGTGATAGTTTGCGAGTACTCATGGCTTTGTCCCTGGCTATTCCTATGGCCAGACTATGAGGGGGACTACCCTGAAGGAGGACAGCAGGATGGCTACGACAACTAGGATCATCTCCCATCGTCAGCATTGCCTGTGACACTGAAGATGGACCCCACCGCTACGCTATTTATTCCGCTACTAGATTTTACTAAGACTGGATCATGAGATCCTTTATTTGTCTGAGACCTTATTATGGTTTGTAATGGATGATGTACTGTGATATCCAATTTGTTATGTCTCGCAAAAATGGTAATCCTGGGATTGCGATGTATGGCATAACGGGCATCTGGGATTAAAAATCCGGGTGTTGACACTTGGAGTCCCAACGAGTTGGTACACACTGAGTTGTTGCCATCAATCACTTTGATGCAAACAATAGAACATGTATAGTAGTGTATATATATGCGCTAGAGGCTCACACATAGTTTTTTTCATTCCAAGAATAGAAAAAGGTATACTGTTGGACCCAGGAGCTAATTATGCCTTTGTAGCCTACAGAGTTAATAAATAAACATTTGTTAGGATATGTGCATTTGATAAATCTAGAACCAGGGAGTCATTATTCACATACATTTTCAAATTGCCAAGCAATGCTGATGTGAAGAGCTTGGCCCAAGTTTTTAACCTTTCTGAGTAGACTAGGTAGTGGTAGATGCTTTTCCACTACAACATTAATCAGGATCTCACAGTAATCCCCTAGTGGTTGTTCATCATCCCTATGAGATATTGGTGCATGGCTTAATAAGATTGATATGATACCCATACCAACAAGTTGCAACTTATTTTCTAGAAGCTCGTCTGAAAAGAACTCTAGGGTTAAGCGTTCTTGTCTTGGAGAAATTTGAGGATGGGTGAGTGACCGGGAAGTTGTTCCCGGGTGCACACGTGTGAAGAAAAGACATGTCTTGGTCTGTGGGGCTAGCTAGAGATCCTAGTAAGATTCTAGGAGTGACACCCCCGAGGCCTGGTGGATGGGGTGTTACAAGTCGTATCAGAACCGATCCTCGCGGTTAAACGGGCGTGTGCAGGTTAGTGGCGGACATGTGGAGCATGGCACCTGTTTCCTAGAGTGGACACAACATGGAACATGTGCCAACACTGGATGCACAGACGTGTTCAAGAGGGGACGTTCCTGGCTTGTGGTTGATTGACGAGGGTGTCGATCTTCTAAGGGTGGGTGTATGTGATATCCTGGCATATGACTTGATATGATTGATACGATACCCATACCAAAAAGTTGCAACTTATTTTCCGGAATTTCATCTGAAAAGAACTCTACGGTTAAGCATGCTTGTCTTGGAGCAATTTGAGGATGGGTGAGCAATCGGGAAGTTGTTCCCGGGTGCACACGAGTGACACCCCCGGGGCCTGGTGGACAGGGTGTTACAATCCCATAGTGCATACTTGTCTACAGAAGTTAACTTCCCAAATAAAACTATCCTATCACTTGTCATTGATCGCAGACCTAGTCTTTCTTCAATCTATGGAAAGTTAATGTAGCATCAACAATATATGCATTCCTAAGAGATAAAATACAATCTCAATGACATATATAAGACATTTACCTAATTTGCACAATTAGTCGAACTCAAAGACTTGAGAACTTCCTCTTCATGTTGGTAATTGGACTATAAAGTGTATATATCAACAATTGTAATGCATAACACTATAGTAGGATGAACTAAGTACTGAAATGTGCAATGATCACCTGCGACAAGCGCATGAAAACTGGAGGCCTAGAACGACCTCCTAATTTCTTCTTCTTGGAACTATTTCCATCAATAAATGAAATTATAGCTCCCTTTGAAGAAACAATAGAAGTGTGAGCGTAGCCTCAACATCATCTGGAGGGGTGTTTGTAGCAGCATCAATAGCATCTAGAGGGGTAGTTATAGCAGAATCAACACCATCTAGAGGTGTACTAGCAGAAGCTGTAGCACCATATGGAGTTAGCACTTCAGTATTAACAACTGCTCTAGTTAGCACAACATCAACTAGAGTCAGATCAAGGCCAGCTTCTGTTGGAGTAAGCACACCATCACATCAGTCAACAATACAGGATTAGGAGTTTAAATTCTTCTAATAGCTACCACATGACGAGCTAGCAAAGAAGGAGGAACAATTTCAACACTTATAGCACTTGATGGGAGAGTAATTATAGCACCACGAGGAGGTAGCACAGAGCGAGGTGTCACTTCAGAAATTCTGAGAGCTATTATATCATAAAGTGCCACATCTGGGATAGGCTGCAGAGCTTGAGACATTCTTTGAAGAGGTGATTGCACACTACCTTCTGGTTGACTAGTGCTTTGCCCTGCTATGCAAGATTGGTTAGCAGATTTTTTTTTTGACTATCCAACTTCTTCTGCATTGCATTCATTCTTTCCTCCTAGGCATCCAACCTAGAGATAAGGATAGAATTCAACGCCCTAACTTCACAGTTTTCCTCCATTATTTTTGTACACCTCGCAGATGTTCTTCCAATCTCAACTGCCTTGCAGGCATCAGGTAACAACCCCAATCCACGAACTCTGCCTCTTGTATTTTTTGGAAAGGTACGAGCATAAAGGTCACCCTCTTTAATATATTTGTACTCAATATCTATATCAAGTAGAAGATTTCTTTGCATATTGGCCTAGAATATTGTTTGTACTAGCATGAAAACTAGCATTAATCATCACTTATATACATCATATGTTCGAACATAGTGAATAATAACTTATAATATTTCTCGCACCCACTTCATCAACATGTAAGTTGTCTTTGGTCATGTGTGGTTCTGTACAGTTCAGATTTTGTAATTGGATGATTATGAGCTTTCTCCTAATTAAAGATGTAAACATTCAGAAAGAGGATATCAAGAAAAAATCCTATTTAAACATTCATAAAATGGATACCAAGTATACTTCGACAACTTCGATGGTACTCACCCGTATGAACCTCGCCATAGCAAAGCTCCTTGATCTAGAAGTACTTGGGCCTTTTCCCTCTAGGAATTTGGCCCATTAGGGAAGTTTCCCTTTTAAAATTAATTTTAAATATTAATTCCAATAGTTAATATAAAATATATATTATTAAATTACCTTTGATCCGAAACACCTTTCGGTTCACTCCGAACCACTTCGGATCCTTCCAGAACAAGTCCGGTTCTCTCACAGAACACTTCCGATATTCTCATCTCTTTCTTCTTGTGATCTTGCTGATTCTAAAATGATCTCTAAGCATCAGAAAACCCTTAAGTGTGTTACCCTGCGGTTCGGGAACATCACATACATGATTGATACACCTCTCTTATCAATGATCATCAGCCGGACTGGGATGCCCATAATGAACCCTGTGCATTCCATGATATCAATATCGTTTCAACCATAAATGTTGAGTCCGATTCCCTTTGTTACTTCGATACATGCCTTGTCCAAGATCTGATCAATTGTATCATCATACCCTATTCAATATCATTACCAACAAGTGCTACTTTACTTGTTCCTATGATATTCCATCCCCGTGACCTAGTCACACGCTACACAGCTTCTGGATGTAATCTCACCGAATGGGACCGGTGTATCTTCTCATCACGCGAGAGAACAAATCCCAATCTCGATGCATACACCTCAACATATCCCTTTAGCATACCTGATATACACCTTTATATCACCCTGTTACAGCATGGTAGTTGATGCAGTCAAGGAAGCCTCAGGTGATACTGATTAGATATATATGATCTCACTATCCAAGGAGTAGAATACTATGCTTATAATTATTGCAATGATGAACTTTATGACTTGATTGTGTCTCAATACTTATATTGGGTACATGTCCATCACATCATTCGCCGGGACGCACCCTTGGAATCGATCGTCAGGACGCACCCCTGGAGCATCAGCACGCCCTCTCCACCGGATCCCACCTCTGTCCTCCCCAGGTAATAACCAAGGGACACACCTGAGCCGCCTCTCGAGTTCGTCACTCCTAGAATGAGCTAGCAGGATGGCAACAGTCCTGATCGAGGCTGATTCGATCGGATGTAGGCAACAGGTTAGTTAGAGGCTGGCCGGACGGCTGGATTGGACCGGGAATAGCCGGATGGCTGGATCAGACCGGGAATAGCCGGTGGCGGCCAGAACAGTCTGGACCGAGCCAGAAACAGGCAAATCAAGGACGGAATCATGCAGATCAAGAAAAAATTGGTTGAATCCTGTCTAATTTGAACAGATTTGAAGCAGGAGCAACTCGATTTTGGATTAGAACTGACAGTACGTCAAGAGGAGACGTGTTCACCAGTATTCCCGAGGAAACTTCAGATTGGATGCATGGTGACTCGCTGACGGCGCCTCACATTGGCGCCTCGCGGCCTACTACCGGAGCAACTAGATGGCTCGTCGGTGGGTCGCATTTCTCTTATCTCAGCCCAGAGGAGGCCACGTCGGAGGACGACGAGTGCTCGTCGCATGTGCCTTTATACACCATTTTGGAGGTGCTGGAGGAGGAGCCAATCGATGAAGGACGGTCGATAGTCAGGAGGTAGGGGAAGAGGATAGATGAGGAGATCGTCCAATACTTTTGGAACTATATCGGTTTCCCAACGCCGGCCTCTAGATTCTAGGAGCATTCTTCTCCATCACCATCAAGTGTAGAAAATCGCAGAGACTTATCCATGTCTTCCCCGAAGATTGAGGGGCAGACGAGGTCTCTAACTGACCGTGGGACAACTGCAGATCCATCCATGATATGGCTGACTCCATCGTAGTTGTCGCTGTTTGGTGGGCCTAATGGCGGCCGGTGCAGATGGAGAGACGTGGCCCTCTTCCCCGGCCTCGGGTCACGCCGCTAGCTGTTCTTGTGTAATTCATGCCTATCGATGCAACAGCCATGGAGGCAGCGAAGCAACGGTCGCCATAGATCATGCGCCAGGTCACGGAGCCCATGATTGGTGTGGAAGCATTAGTCGTTCGAACCGTGGTGCTGATGTCTGATGGGCCCGTGCTGCATGACAATTGTGAGTGTCCATTCCCTAGGCCTATCCGGGGCATCGGTTTGTGGCTCTATGGAATTGGTGTGAGAAAGACATGGTCTCTCCATCTGTTGCTTTGAATTCTACATCGTCGTCGCTCGATCCGACTGGCACTACCTCTCCGTCGCCTCGTTGATCCTATGCCTCGGTAGCTGCCACGCCGCCAGGCTACTCGGCTGGAGCTCCCCTGCAGCAGGGACCAAAGGCAAGCACCGCTTTGCCGGGGATTTTGCCCTTGCATGTGCATGATGCTATTACAGCGAGACTTGGAAGGGCAGCCAGTCCAACTCCTTTCGGCAAGTTTTTGTCCATCGGATTTCTCCCGGTTGCTACTTCGGGTACATCAGCAACACCGATAGTTCATGAGGTTCCTATGATGATCGGGTCACCATGGGAGCATCTTTGTCGATGGTTTTCCGGGCTATGGAGAAACCATGATTTTGTGGACAAGGAAAAATGGATCCTTCATCTCGTATGATCAAATCTCATGCCATCACCATCGCCATCACGCCCTTCAACACTAATCCTACCACACCACATGGGACCAAGTTGGTTGTTGCTCTACTCATGGATTCTCCTTTGTGTGGTGACCGCGTGTGTTCTACTCACAATTCTGGAATTAGGCACCTTATGATGTGTCTCTGTATCCATTGTCGTGGTGTGGAACACGGCAGTGCCATCGGGGATGGCTTAAGAGGTGACAATCAAAATGCTAGCGGTGGCTATCGCAACGGGGTTGGGAACAAGCACTACAGACACAGTGAAGTACCCAGGTTCGGGGCCCTCTCGGCGAGGTAACACCCCTATTCCTGCAAGGATCTACTATCTTGCAGGCATATGCCCAATACAAGTGCTCATGGAGTTGTATCTCTATTGAACTAGTCAAAACTAGAGGTAGAGGATGCTCTACGGGGAGTCGAGTCTCTGCCCGTAACCCTAGCTCTACCCTCCCTTATATATTGGATGGGAGGTATAGGTTACAAAGTGGGCTTAGGGTTTACAAAGCGGGCCTAGGGTTTACAAAGTGGGTCGGCTGGAAGGGTCCAACTAATGGGCCATGACGCCATAGTTAGTGCATAGTGCTTAGCTGCAGAGCTATAGTGTCTAGTCGCAGGGCTATAGTGCCTAGCCGGCAGAGCCACGGTGTTTAGCTGCCAGAGCTATGCTCAGCGACTAGCTTTTCCCTGCTTAGTGTGGTCATCACGTAGCGCTGCATGGGCGGTGCCGCAGTCTATCTCATAACGTAGAACCCAGATGCATTATCTCTAGAGCCGGCCAATTTGTCCTGGCTTATCCCATCCAGGGGTCATCCCCCCCTCCGACAGTCATGTGCGCTATGGCCATGGGTGGGAGGGGGTCTACTCCGTCACATACCCTACCCCTACTGAGATGCCTGTGCAGATTCCATCATTGGTGGGAACACCGTTGAGGTGGAGTATTAGCCATGTGGTAGATGATAATGGATTGTCTGTGATAGAGGAACACTCCTTAGCAAAAGTGATGCATCGCAAGGCAGAAAAGAACCTTGATCCCCCTGGTATGATAAGTTCATCTACATCCTTCCTTTCTTTTTCCACCCCAGTTACTAATCAATTTAGCCAATGTTGGTGTTAACTTGGGTAGTTCAAGAAAGGAAGTTTTATTTTCTACTAATGCTTTGACTCCTAAAATCTCATGTTTGACTGACACTTTGCCAATGGAGGAGGAGTTGCATGCCACAATAGATGGTCAACTCGTCTCCCACTTAGTTCGTGAAGTTTCAGAGGAATACTTTGATGAGACCAAGTGTCGTGGTATTTTCGATGAGTACACGATGGAGGGGTCCTCACAGAACGTGTTTAGAGACATGGGGTAAGGCGGTGAGTTGGCGGGTATGAGGTAACACAGCTTACCCAGGTTCAAGTCCCACAACGGTGGCGGAACTGTACTCCTGCTATAAATCACTATAATGGCAATATGCCTAGTTACATAGATTGGTTCAATGTGCGAGGGTGTTATGATCATGCCCTAAAGGCTCCCACATGTTTGGCTTATAAAGCACCAGAACCTAGGGTTATAGGGAAAGGACCTTGCCAGACAAGGTAAAGAGTCCTATACTAATACAAACTAGGCTCCGTGTCTTGCACTCCAAGGCTCTGAGTATGTCGATGACTCCTACGTAGCCTTCCTTTATCCAGCACGGGCCTCCCTCCTGGGTCCGTCTAACTAGGCCGCCCAGCAGGCCATAGGCCATACCAACTCTGGGCCACCCGGGTTAGCCGGATTAGAGGCGTGTTATGGTGGTACCCATTTAGCATATCCCCAACAGTAGCCCCCGGAGGACTTTGAGATCTCACGCCGTATTGCCCATTTGTCTTGAATGCTCCATCTAGGTGATGCCGGCAATCCTTCAAGCAATATCTTGAAGTCTCCAAAAGAACCATGCAATCCTCTCCATCTTTGTAATGTAGCCAGAGATTCTTTAAGTCTTTGTTTCCATAGCCGGATAACCTCCATCTTCGATGGAATCCTCAGATGTGACTACTCCACTGCAACGGTCAGAAGATGACGTAGGCTGCAGCCTATGCTACCTCGAAACTCATAGAAGGCGAGGAATTAATCATTAGCTATTTTTATGCACGCAAAATATGAAACATTAAAGCGGCAAATACGGAGGACGTGGGGAAATTACCGCGCACGCTCATCTCCACGTCGGTAACACTATGTCTGTTAGATCTCTTTGCACGAATCTTGATGTTGGGTCAATATATATTAACTGTGGCTTAGGCTTTTACTTTTACCCGCAATCTCCCTCACGTCATCTTCTTCCTCCAGTTGTGTGACCGTTCAAGCTCTTCGGCAGAAAACCCTAACCAGAGCCTTCCCCCTTCTCCATATCTTCTTCCTCACGTCATCTTCTACCTACACAATGGCCTCCAGTAGCAGTACTCCCTCAACGGTGGCGACTCCGGGGGCTTCAATGGAGCCATCCCAGGGAGTAATTGTCCCACCGGAGGGAGTCGTCATTCCTGTCTCCGACATGGTGGAAACCACCGGCGGTGACCAAAGACGGGTAGCACCAGACGCTGCAGAAGAAGATGGCTATTCCCACAAGGGAGTGTGGAGGGGTTCTAACCTCTCCGCCGAAGATCTGCAAGAACTCATCGACGAGGGCTACCTCCCCACGACAGAGGGCTTGGTCTGGCGGCCAGCACCGACCGGTGAGGTGACTCCTTCTCCCCAAGCCGGAGAGAAGGTGTACCTCAAAGCTCAGCTAGTACATGGCATAAGCCTGCTAGTCTCCGACTTCTTCCTGGATGTTCTTCGTTATTTCCGGGTACTTCCCTACAACCTCTCTCCCAACAGCATCTTCGTAATTAGCAACTTCATAGCTGTGTGTGAAGGATACCTAGGAATTATGCCTAGATTAGATCTATTTGTCTATTTCTTTACCATCAAGAGAGAGTCCGTAGAATCCAAGGATGAGCTTTGGATCTGCGGAACCATTAGCTTTAAGATCCAGCCTAGCTGGCACTTCCCCGACATTGTGGGCCATGAGTCTTGCAAGAACTGGCAGCGCATGTATTTTTACAGCCCAGACATTCCTCTGCCCAACTGCCAAGAGACGTATCCTAACTTTGTTGATGGGGCTGCCGCCAAAGCTCCCACCTGGAGGTCCCAAGCCCCCCTCTTGTCCGACGAACAAGCCAACCGCGCTGTAAGGAGGATCGAATGGCTCGTAGATGGAGGTCTGACCGGCTTGGACCTAGCCATGTGTTGGTTCACTAGGAGGATCCAACCTTTGTAGCACCGTGTTGAGCTGATGTGCATGTACTCCAAGGATAGAAAAGATCCCATGCGTATCTCGTGGGACAACTTCTCCAACAACTCCATCAGGCTCTGGCTTAAGGACATGGTCAAGGTGAAAGACAGGAAACGTGGCTTCAAAATCACCTGTGACATGTTCGAATGTGGCAAGTGCCCAGAGGTAGCTTCTGTTTCCTTTGTTACTCGTTATATATACTCTAAGGTTTTTCTATCTTGAAGTCATCAAACTAACACTCCTTTGTTCTATAGCCGGCGACCTTGGGGGCAGATCAGATGGCCTCTCGGGTCTATGATCCCAAGATGAAGGATATCCAGGTGGTGTCCGACAATGATGCCTCCAAGGATCATCTAGCTTCAGCAGCGCGAAAGTGGAAGAGCTCCACCTCTGATGATGTTGCTGAGGGCAAGAAGAAGAAAACGGAGAGTGGAGTCTCCAAGAAATCCACTGCCGCCTTAGAGGCGGAGAAGAAGAAGAAGAATTCCACTAGCATCCCCTTAGCCAAGGCACCTGTTGTGGTGTAAGTGTTCTCATTCTCCGACTTTAAGGTGTATTGCACCCATTCAATTCATGTACTTATACTGAGTACATTTCAGGAAGAAGTCCGATGTTGGCCTGAAGCAATCCTCCAAAGATGTTGGGGGTCCAAAAATATTTGCGATATGTTTTCCAAGTTGTCTCCCACTGCTGCTCCCCCGACTCCTGCCGCCAAGCCTGTAACAGGCCCCACTGAGACTTTCTCCCCCGTCATTCCTGAGACCTATGCCATGGAGACAGATATCAATCCAACAACTGATGTCTCAGGCTCTTCCGGTATAGACATTGCTCCTAGTGGCCACGCTACACAATAGAGTACCTCCTCCAAAATGGCTGAAGCTCCAGCTAAGGATGCCATCGAGAAAGGGAAACAAGCAATGGAGGAAGCGGAGGTGAAGGCGGCTATAGCCACGGACGAGGCGGGAGCCTCTGAGCCATCAACTGCCATTATCACATAGCAGGCGGCCAAGGCGTCATCCCTGCCTCCGGCTTCAAAAACTCATCTACTTCTAACTCCTCCGACTCTGTGCCTGGACGATCTCATTAAACAAGAAGATGCTATATATAACAATTCCTGGACCTTCCATAATTCATATGCTCATTTGGCCAACAATCTGAAGGTTATTGCCATTGTAAGTCTCTGAACTTTACTTCTTTTACTTTGTAATATATCCCACTATAGCCCCCGAGCTCTTAGGCGTAAAATCCATAGTTTTGGCCTGAGTGCTCCAAAGAACTAAGTGTAGAACTTGTCAGTGTAGTCCCCAAGTTTCTAGTTCTTCTTTCTCTAAGAGACGGGTGCACTGCCTTGGAGAAGGTAGTGTGCCTATCGAGGACTCCTTTCCATTGTATGGGAAGGATATCTTCTTTGTTGTTAGAATGGATAATTCCGACTAGATACTCTGAGAGAGAACACTTTGCTAAATTACAAAATCTGATATTGTAGCCCCTGAGTGTTTAGTTGAAACTGAATAGTTCCGACTAGATGCTCCAAAGAAACTAAGCACTTTGTTTTCTTTGAAAAATGAGAATAGCCGGAGAGAAGCTGCCAATGAGAGATTTGCCAAACTACGGAAGGAACTGGACCTTGAATAGGGTAAAACAGCCTTCCTGAAGCAGCAGATCAAAAATAGCCAGAGTCTGTTTTCTTTTAACAACTCTTTACTTTTTCTCATTGGTCTATTTCTGCCAACTTCTCAAAATGCTTTCCATTTTCCATCTTACAGAGGCCATTGCCAAAGCCAAGAGCATCGTCGAGCAATCCAAGCATATCCAGGAGCTTGTCGATGAAAACAAAATCTTGAAGAAAGACTTGTCTGAAGCTATTAAGGGCCAAGGCGATGAAGGCGCTGCAAGAATCTGCTGACACCGAGATGCAGCGCCTGAAGAACGAAATTGTGCAACTCAAGGAACAGAATCAAGCTGCCAAAGAACAAAATGAGCGAAACCTTGAGGTGTACAAGAAAGTTCAGAAGGAGCGAGACATCTTGGCGGAGACCTGCAAGCAAGCTAAGACGAGCATCTTCGGTAACTTTCCTCTGACTTTGTCAATTCTGTAAGATGAACATTTGTATTGTTGTACTCATGATCTTTATCTCTAACGAAAAGACAACCCCCATTGATTTAGCCAACATGGGTGAAGGTGCTCCGGATCCAAAAGAATGCATGATTCTTGCCGGTAACTTCATCAACACCGCCATCACGCAAGCCAAGGAGATAGCCCAGCCCCTGGATATCACCATCAAGGCAGCAAATTCTACGGCCAAGTATTCGGAGATCCTGCGCCAAGCCCCTGAGAAAATCAAGGAGTGGAAAGGTTCTTGTGTCTGGGCTGGTGCAAGGATGGCCTTGTCTTTGGTCAAACCGCACTATGACAATGTCGACTTGGACCTAGTAACCTCTGGCATGCGGAAGCCTGATGAGGAAGGAAATGCAATTGATAGTGATGCTACATGGAATTCCCTCGCAGGATATGACACCAAGGTTGCCAAGTTGACCAAGGCGAATGTCTTTGTGCTTGCCAAGATGATGGACGATGACCTGGCTTCTTCAGAATCTAGCCCTGGTCCTTCCGAGTTTGATGAACTTTCCTGGCCTAGCTCTCCTACTGCTGATGTAGTATCGGAGTCCCCTGCAGCAGAGCCATAAAAACTTTTGATGTATTAAATGTATCTCTGCAGTGTGTATGCTGAAAAAACTTATGTGTTTGTAAGGCGTAAAAACTTGGTTGCAGGCCTCCTGCTACTTATTGGTTTCCAGTTTGTATATATTTTTAAGCAAGTGTTGGCTTATCCATTATTCTGGTTCGTATGCTTGACCTTTCATGAGACAAAAAACCCTCAGCACAGAACCATGTTCTCAAGTGATGATGCTTAGTAGCACCATCAAGAACCTAAGAACAAAATCGCCGGCTTTGAGTGCCGAAAAGTCACTACTCCGGAATCCACATAAAAACATCAAAAACGTGTATACCAGAAAACTCAAGCTAACACCTTTAGGCGGAATTTTCACAAGTGCAAATGCAAACTTGCGCATAAAGGATTTAGATGATCCAAAAATGAACACTAAAGGAGGTAAAAGACTTAGAAAATATGAGTGAACCTAATGCTTTATTTCATTGATCATATAAGAAACTTATTACATAATATAAAATATGCTAAGTGTAAAAGGGACGTAGCTGTCCTATGTTCCATGGCCGATCTGTCTCTGGGTAATCATCATCAGAGTCATGTTACTTGCCCTTGCGATTTTTTGGCCTATCTTTCAACTCGCGAATATCGACGAGGTAATAGGAACCATTGAGCAATGCTTTGCTTATGACGAACGGTCCTTCCCAAGGCGGGAATAGTTTGTGTGACTTTTCTTGCTTGAGTAGAAGCACCAGACCCCTCTCTTTAAACGAGCAATGCCTAACACGAATACTATGGTAGCCACATAGCTTCTGCTGGTAGATGGCGGATCTTTGGCATGCTAGCATGTGCTCTTCCTCGAATAGGTCCACAAATAGGCATCTAGATTCTTCAGCGTCATCTCCCTTGTAGGCGGTGACTCTTGGTGCATCGTGGAGGATGTCGGATGGTAGGACGGCTTCTGCTCCATAAACCATGAAGAAAGGGGTCAAGCCGGTAGATCTATTGGGTGTTGTTCATAAACTCCACAATACATATGGTAATTCTTCTGCCCAGGCTCTAGCTGCTCTATGTAGCGGTGCCTCTAAGCGTGGCTTGATTCTGTGTAGAATTAGTCCATTGGCCCGTTCAACTTTCCCATTTGACTATGGATGAGCCATAGACGCTAGGTCACGACGGATGCCTTTTTCATGACAGTACTCCTCAACTTCTCTGAGAGACAAATTTCTTCCGTTATCGGTGATGATGCTATGTGGGAAACCGAATCTCACCACAAAATCCTGGACAAATTTTAGTGTTGTTTCCCCATCAAGATTTCTAATGGGTTTAGCTTCAATCCATTTTGTGAACTTGTCAACTGCTACAAGGTCTTGTTTGCAA
The DNA here is from genome assembly GCA_916181665.1 of Avena sativa. Classification (NCBI taxonomy): domain Eukaryota; kingdom Viridiplantae; phylum Streptophyta; class Magnoliopsida; order Poales; family Poaceae; genus Avena; species Avena sativa. The sequence continues at coordinate 412,739,166 of OV702292.1, read as the reverse complement.
AGGTTCGATCATGTCAAGCCCCTAGACTGCATAAGGCCAAGTGATTGGTACTATTCACAATTCTTCAGCTAGAACATTTGGTTGCCTTGCATAAAACTGGCACCCAAGACAGGTTCATACCAACTTTTCGGCGTCCTCCTTGGTAGTTAGCTAGTAGAATCCTTGTCGGAAGGCCTTGGCCACCAACGACCGGGGAGCGGCGTGATGCCCGCAATCTTCGAGATGTATTTCTCTAAGGATATCAATACCTTGCTGCTGGGAGACACATCATAGGAAAACTCCTGTGTTAATTCTTTTGTATAGCTAGCCATCAATGATGACGTAGACTTTCGCTCTACGTACTATTTGCCGGCTTTCGACTTCGTCGGTGGGCAAAGTTCCATCTTGTAGATAGTCCATGAACGGCTTCGTCCAAACCAGAGAGGTCATTGTTAATGTATTAACAAATGAATCTACTCTATCCGGGTTGCCAGGGCGCACTCCCTTCACGGATGGGGTCCCTAAATGCTCCATAAAACGCCAGGCGGAATTGGTCAGCAAGCTGATCCAAACTTTCACAGCCGATCTGCCGCCTCATTCTCCTCCCTTTTGACGTACTTGACTTCGTAGTGGTTGAAGCACTTGGCTATTTCTTCTACTTTGTCTCGATATGCCGGCATCATAGGGTTCTGCGTGTTCCAGGTGTCAGCCACCTGCTGGGCAACCAAGTCAGAATCTCTACAGCAAACTATGCGCTTGATGCTAATATCCTTGGCCACACGAAGTCCGTGAATGAGGGGCTCATATTCCGCCATGTTGTTTGTAGCGTTGAAGTGGATCTGCAGGACGTACTATAGCTTCTCTCCTGTTGGTGATTGCAATAATACACCAGCCCCCGAGCCATTAAGTAACTTGGTCCGTCAAAGTGCATGACCCAAAACTCTGGCTCTAGCACAGGAGTGTCTTCTGGTAACTCTGTCCAATCTGCAATAAAATCTGCCAATGCCTGAGATTTGATAGTGTCGTGTCTCTTGTAGGTGATTTCAAAGGTGGCAAGTTCAATGCCCCACTTTTCCGCTCTTCCTATAGCATCGCTATTGTTAATGATGTTGGAAAGTGGAGCTTTGCTCACTACTGTGATGGGTGCTCCTGGAAATAATGCTTTAGCTTCCGTGAAGCAAGGAAAACTCCGTAAGCTATCTTCTGGTAGTGCGGGTAATGTTGTTTGGATTCCATAAAGCCTCGCTTATTTACGTAGTAAACTGGTCGCTGAACTCCGTATTCATGCATTGGTTCCTTGCGCTCCACCAAGATGACGAAGCTGATGACCCGGTTGGTTGCCGACATGTAAACTAACATAAGATCACTTGATACCAGTGCTACGAGTATTGGTGCGGAGGAGAGTATTCTCTTCAACTCCTGAAGTGCTGCATCTGCCTCGTCCATCCATATGAATTTGTCCGCCTTCTTGAGCAACTTGTAGAGCGACATGGTCTTCCCTCCAAGTCGGCTAATGAACCGGCTTACTGCTGCAACGCAGCTTGTGAGCCTTTGTATGTCCTTCAAGCATGTCATGTGTTTGATGTCAAGGATGGCCTTGATTTTCTCTGGGTTGACCTCAATTCCACGGTGCGAAACGATGAAGCCCAACAATTTGACGGATCGTACACCAAAGACACACTTCTTGGGGTTAAGCATCATGTAGTATTTCCGAAGATTGTCAAAGGTTTCCTGCAAGTCAGCGATGAGGTCATTTGATTTCTTTGACATCACCGTGATGTCATCCATGCAAGTGTGTATGTTGTGACCTATCTGGTCATGTAGGCAACGCTGCATTGTTCGCTGATATGTAGCACCAGCATTTTTTTAGCCTAAAGGGCATCGTGACATAGCAGTATGTGCCATAGGGTGTGGTAAACGAAGTGGCCAATTGGTCCGACTTTTGCATCCGGATTTGGTGGTATCCTGAGTAAGCATCAAGAAAACACAGAAGTTCCAAGCCATCCTTCGGTTCAATGACTTGGTCAATGCGAGGCAAAGCAAATGGATCCTTCAGACATGCTTTATTCAAGCCGGTGTAATCAACGCACATTCTTAATTCTTTGGTTCCCTTTTTGGGGACAAGTACAAGATTTTCCACCCATCGGGTGTGAATAACTTCTCATATGAAGACACCCTTAAGTAACCTAGCTATTTGTTTTCCTATAACCCATCATCTTTCATCACCGGAGCATCATAGAGATTGTTTCACCAGTTTGGAACTAGGATCAATATTCAAGTTGTGCTCGGCAAGTTCCCTAGGTACACCTTTCATGTCGGCAGGTTGCCAGGCAAATATGTCCCTGTTCTTATGGAGCAACTCGACAAGCGTGCTTTCCTATTTGGGATCTAGGTCATTGCCAATGGCGGTGGTCTTGGAGGAATCTCCTTCAACAAGCTCCACTTGCTTGGTCTTGATGGCAGCCTTGAATGCTGGTTTGGCAGCAGTGATTTTCTTCTTCGAAGCCGGCATCTCCATGGCATCGACCTAGCTCTAGATCTCCTTGAACTCCTCACCGTAGAGAAATGCTTTAGTGAAGGCGGCTTCACTGATCTTGCACTCCGTTGCCTTGGTGAAGCTTCCGTCAACAGTTATGATGTCGTTTGGTCCGGGTATCTTTGAGCTTGTTATAGACAAAGCATGGCCTTGCAAGGAAGGAGTGGAATATGTCGCGTCTGAAGATGACGTGGTACACGCTCTTGTAGGGCGCCACTTCAAAGGTCATGCGCTCTTGGCGGTAATTGATGACATCACCAAAGGCGACCGGAAGGGTGATGCAACCCAGGGAATTAGCTTGTCGGCCAGGGACAATGCCATGGAACACGGTGTTGCTCTTCCTTAGTTGGGTCTCCATCAAGTTCATCTTGTGCAGTGTATCTAGGTACATGATGTTGATGCTGCTTCCACTATCCACGAGGCACTTGGTGAACTATGTGCCGTCAATCAAAGGGTTGATGACCATGGCACACTGCTTCTCTGTTGGGATGAGATCTAGATGATCCTGCCTATCCCAAGTGATTGGAATCTCTGACCACCGGACATACTGGGGAACCAGAGGGAGTGTGGCCATCAGTATCCTCAGTGAGGTTTTCTGGGCCTGGACGGTGGGAGTACCAAGGAAAGTATGGTAGACTGGAGCCTTCTTTTCGAAGGGGTTCTTGCCCTTGCCATCACCCTTGTCGGTGGACTTGGGTTCCATGTCTTCTTCCATGTCACTTGAATCTTTGGACTCCTCTTCCTTCTTCTTCCCTTTGCCCTTTCCGCGGGGTATGTTCTCCTGACTTCGCTTGTAGCCGGACTCGGGGTCTTCCTTGAGGTTGTTGACAAACTTGCATTGGTGGTTGGTGTGGGTGGCTTTGCCGTTTGTGTCGAGGTGGACAAAACACGGCATATCGCGGTACTCTTCGTACATTTGGGGAACACGGGGTGATGAGGGTGTTGAGTCACTCCTCTGCTGTCCATGCCTAGCCCCCCAACCACGACCACGTTGTCCGCCTCTGCCTCTGCCAACGAACATCGTGGCGACCATATCGGCTGCTTGCTTCTCTTCAGGCGGAGTCTTTCGCTTGTTGTTATTGTTCTTTCTAGCCTGGGTAGGGATGGCGATTGCCGGCAATGATCCGTGAGCATCATCATTAGAGGCGGTGAATTTTCTAGCCATGGCGATCATCACGATGAAGGCGTCCATAGAGGTTTGTTCGTGCACCCCCCGCACATGAATTTTGCATATCCAGCCAGCGGGAAAGGTAAGCACGAGAGGATTCATCCTTTTCTTGTATGCACCTCTGTAGGTCTCCGACGGTGCAGGGACGTTTGTACCTACCCTCGAAGTTCTTGGTGAACGCTTCATGCATGTCCAACCAATTGAAGATTGATTTCTCCGGCAAGTCATCAATCCATTGTCGGACGGTGTCGGTGAGCATGAGGGGGAGGTACTTGACATCGACATTAGGGTTTTCCCCTGGCGATGTGAATCGCTTCGTTGTAGTCCTACAACCATGTAGTTGGCCTGGTAGTGCCATCATAGGGCTTGATGGTTTTGTTAATCCGGAGACCCTTGGGGTAAGTTGCGGCCCGTATTATAGGTCCAAAACAACGTGGCCCAAGGTATGGGAGCTCCCGTGCTTCTTGGATCTTGTCCGGCCGTGAACTGCGTCGTACGGCTCTTGTTGCTTCCCTTTTCCGTCATGAGGAGAAGAGTTGTGGTGTGATCTATTGGATCCGCCATGTCCTCTGCTATGATGGCTACTGGGTGGTGATGGTGGTGATGCTGGGTTAGCCTTCTTGCTGCTCCCTCCATGTGACTCCTCACGCCTGTCGCGATTGCTTGTCATACGTGGTGCTTCCTTGTAGGATCTACTCATGTGTCCTTCATTGCCGATGCGTTCTCCGGCATGCCGAGGTTGCTCACCCTGGTTGCGTATGACAATACCGACCTGGGGACACCTAGGAGGTGGCATGCTTGTGCGGTGGCGCGAATGTGGTTCCTCGTGACACCGGGGTGGCGGCGATCGATGAGGGTGAGCCTTTTCTACATTGCTAGAGGATATTGGTATGGCGTCATCTTACGCGCATCCCTCCGTCTTTGCTCTATGGAGCCTGTATGGGATCCCTAGTCACAGGGAGATCTTGGCCTTTGGCGGCTATCTAGGGTTGACTGATAAAGCTCCAGATTTGACTCAAGCCTTTGTGAGGTGGCCTTCTCCTACTGCTTGCATGCCTTGGCTACGAGGTCCTAGACCTGAGCCACCGCTTCTGGCGACTTATCCTATTCGAGGAGGGTCTTGGCGATGCCCATGTTGAGGGTGGGAGTTGGCATTACTCGCCTCCCCTCTGAATCAATGTATGGGGTGGCCTTTGCCGATTTGGATCCTTCCCATCCCAACTTGCTCCGAACGCCGGGGTCTTCGACAACGTGAGCTGGTGCCTTTTTTGCTTTGTGCTTTAACAACAACTTCTTGTTCTCAGCCTCCATTGCTCTTGTCGCTGATGGCTCAGTGTTGATGTAGAGCTTGTTGGGAACTCCAAGAGGAAGGTATGATGAGCACAACAGCAAGTTTCCCTCAGTTATGAAACCAAGGTTTAATCGAACCAGTAGGAGCAAGGAAACACCCCAAAGGTGTTGCTCGCTGAGCCTTGGTAGGGCGCACTACCGGTGCTAGTAGCAACGTGGAGACCTGCACAGCACAACCACAGAACTTTGTCCCCAACTTGCGATGAGGTTTTCAATATCACCGTGTTTTGACGAAAACAAAGGATTAAACATATCGAATGGAAAGAAGTAATAGTTTGCAGAAAGTAAACACAAAGCAGTAAACAGTTTGTATATTGTATGTAAAAGAAAAGCACCGGGATCCATAGTTCACTAGAGGTGGCTCTCCTTAGATAAATAAAATGCTGGGTGAACAAATTACAGCGGGGCAATTGACAAACATCGAGAAAGCATACAAGCATATACTAATCATCTTGACCCCTTTGAGACTTGATTGGGTATTACAACATTATACATAGACCGCCATCCAACTGCATCTATGACTAATAATCCACCTTTAGGTTATCATCCGAACCCCCTCTAGTATCAAGTTGCAAGCAACAGATTATTGCTTTACGAATTGTGTGTAAAGTAAACAATACGATTGTTCTATGAACAAAAGATTGTTGTTTTCTCCCTAGTAGCAACAGCACATCTAGTACCTTAGAGATTTCTGTCACTTCCCTAGATTACCAGAGGCATGAACCCACTATCGAGCATAAATACTAACTCTTGGAGTTGCTAGCATCTACTTGGCCAAGATAGATACTAACAACGGAAAGCATGCAAGATCAAAAATAACAAAGACATGATAGAATCAATAATCAATCTGAAATAGCATCTCAATATCCATCGGATCCCCGCAAACACAACATGCAGAATTACGAATAGATGATCTTGATCATGAACGGAGCTCACAAGATCTAGCATGGTGATCATGAACGGAGGAGAACCAGCCATCTAGCTACTACATGGATCCGTAGTCCAAGGATGAACTACTCAGGCATCACACCGGAGGCTTGCATGGTGATGAAGAAGGCCTCCAGGGTGAATTCCCCTCTCCGGCAGGGTGCCAGGAAGAGCTTCAGATCCCTCCCGATCTAGGGATGGAGATGACGGCGGCTACAGACTCTTTTGTGGATTTTTGATCGGGTACTTAGGGTTTCCATCCCAAGGGAAATATATAGGCGGAAGGAGAGGCCGAGGGGGTGCCTGGGCTGGCCACACCACCCCCTGGCGTGGCCAAGCCTAGCCCGCGCGACCAGGTGGTGTGGTGGCCCCCTGGCTCCTCTCCGTCTCGTATTCTGGCATCTGACGACTTCCGGAAAAATAGGCACTTTGGCTTTTGTCCTGTCCAATTCTGAGAATATTCATTTTCTGACTTTCCTGGACCAAAAACAGTAGAAAACAGGCAGCTGGCACTGTGGCTCTTGTTAACAGGTTAATCCAAGAAATCATATGAACAGTACTCCAAAGTGTGGGCAAAACACAAGAAAGTGGATAAAACCAAGCATGGAACATCAAAAATTATAGATACATTTGCAATGTATCAACATCCCCAAGCTTAACTCCTGCTCGTCCTTGAGTAGGTAAGTGATAAAAAGAAAGAATAATTTTTGAGGTGACATGCACCATCAAAGACTTGATCAATTTGTAGAACATTCAAAGATGGGATCATAGTACTTCACTCATAACATGAAAGACAAAGTTCTAGCAATAATACAAAGAAACTATGATGCAACATGAAAAGGCACAAACAAAAGATTCATGAATAACAATGCTTTGCAAGACGTTTGTTTGTTTCACATAAAGAAAACATAGCATAATAGTATTCAGCTTGTCCCTCATAGAGTAGCAAATATAAATGCATAGGACACCTTCAAAGTTCATAAGAGTGACTAGATAGAAATAGTTTAAAGCAAGCAATATCAAGTTATGCATCAATCAACTAGTCTTGGGACAATGCACATAGAACTAAGAATGGCCGCTATGCTCTCAAAGTAGGTGCATAAAGATAGAAGGTGGAGACTCAATATAATGGTGGAAGAAAGGCCTTTATAAAAGGAAGTAGGGATTCAAGTTTCATAAAGAGCTTCCAAAAATTATGGTACTTATAGCTTTCAGCTCTCATTGTCCATATCATAAGCATCTTGAAGTGATTAAGGTTAAAGTGAACAAACTATGGTGTACATGCATGACGAAGTATAAGTTAGGAATCTCATGTCCCTTGTATACGAGGGCCGCTCCTCATGCTACTCAAGTTTAGTCACTGGTAAGTTCTTGTCATTGTAAGTACATGTGTATCATAGAGAACCACCAACGGGGTACCCCTTGCCCGATGATACGGAAGAATCCCCATATCAAAATGACAAGGCAAGCAGACAACGAGCATCTCAGCAATCTTCTTATTTACCATGGGAATATGGTGCTTTTTTCTCTCTTTCGTCTTTTCATAATCTCTTTTTTTTCTTTTTCTCTTTTTTTCAATATAGGACTCTTTTTTTATAAGAAGAATGCTTCATAGACAGCTCATTATGGTTACGCTGCAGGTTTCCACCATGTCAGCATGGATTAGACCAGCGGCCCAGCCGTTTCTCTAACACATATACATAACTCCATGGACTTACAAGCTCCCCTTTCATTTCACACCGACGACATCCATATACAAAAGAGCATGATATCAACTAGGTACAAGTACCAAGTGCAATGTTGAAAGCGTTCCTCATGAAAGCATAGTTCTGCTAATCCCCAACAAATAAGTGCAAGAATATACAACATAGACGACCCAATGGTTCAAGTTTATTAAGGTCAAGAAAAGTAAAGTGTGCCATCAAGTTAGTGAGAGCTTTAATCACTAGTTTTCTCATAACATGTTTAATTTGGAAGGTAAACAAAAGCATGAATATACTTGGAATAGCATAAGCTAGTAGGTAGGTATGGTGGACTCTTTGGAATAACTTGGTTTAGGGAGTTGGATGCATGAGTGCAACGCATACTTGGTTGTGGAGGCTAGCAAAAGACTGGGAGCGACAAACTAAGAGAGCAATAATGGCCATAATCATGCAGAGCGACAAAACATCATTGATCAAAGCATAAAGTGATACTACAAGTTTAAAACTAAAGGATCATAAAGGCTTATGGTGACTTGAGATAGTCATAACATGGTGTGAGCATGTGCCAAGTCAACCCAAATAAAGCATCAAAGGAGAATACCACTATACTATGCTTTAATATGCTAAAACAGCGCATGATTCATTCAAGGCACATTAAGCAATCTCAATTGTTTATAACAAGCCATGCTACAGCAAAGAATACAAAGCATAAAGCCAAAACAATATCAAGCATGGCATGACAAAGCATAGGCCACAGTAAAAAATGAGCTCTTTTTACCACATAAGTATGAACTTTCCTACTCTTTTCCGAACCAAACCAAACTATTTGCAAACCAATGTATGAAAGAGGGGGTCCAACCAATTTATTCATAAAATAAGCAAACAAGGCAAACGAAAAAACAAAACTAAAACAAAAAAGAAGACTCTCCAAGAACAACACAACTGTGCATGAAACAATAAAAATGAAGCGTTTGGAAGAAACCTGGGATTTTTATTGATGAAGAAGGGGATGCCTTGGGCATCCCCAAGCTTTGACGCTTGTACTTCTTGGAGATTTCTTGGGGTGACACGTGTGGCATCCCCAAGCTTAAGCTTTAGTCCATCCTTCATCTCATTACTCATTCCCTCCATACACCTGAAAATTTTCCTTCATACAAAACTTCACACAATCTTTATTAGCAACATTAGTGCACTCAAGATAAAAGGTCTTAAGGTTCAGTTCTAACACCAAATAAACTTCCATTAGAACACTAGCTACTGTAGCACTTCCCTCAAAAATCTCAATTCCCCAAAAGAACTCAAAAAGGAACCAACAAGAAGCAAATGCAGAAAATGGCAGAAATCTGTCAAAACAGACCAGCAGGTAAAGACGAATTTTTTCGAAGACCTTCTGTTGCTCAAATGAAAAAGTGTTGAACTAACGAAAGTTAGATAACAACCTAGGGCATAAGCACAAAAGTTCATGACTTAAAAAGACGTTCAGAGATTTTACACGAATTTTTACGGTGAAGCACATAAATCTGTTTCGGGACAACAACTTTGCCAATCATTACTTCTCTCTCATTAGAGGTTACTCTTGGCACAAAAAGCAAATAAAAAGGATAAGGAGCAGTTATTACTGAATTAATAACTTCCAAGACTCATCTAAAACTTTTGGGATCTCCCAATAAGTACTTTTCTTTAACGCCTTTAAGTTAGGCATAAGAAGCAAGAAAGAATCAAGTGTTCTCAAATGAAGAAGCATTAAGACCAAATTTTGTTTTCATAGGAGAAGCAAAAGAAATCTTCTCTCTCTCTTCTTAGGGAAGTGTTCTATACCTTTATTGAGTGGAAGTTGATATTTAATGGTGCCTTCTTTCATATCAATAATGGCACCAACAATTCTAAGAAAAGGTCTTCCCAAAGTAATAAGACAAGAAGCATTGCATTCAACATCCAAAACATAGAAATAAACGGGGACATAGGCATTGTTAACCATAATAAGAACATCATTAATACTCCCCATGAGTTTCTTTCTAGCATTATCATCAAGTGGGACATTCAAATAACAATCTTCAAGTGGAGGCAAATCAAGCATATCATAAATCTTTCTAGGCATAATAGAAACACTACTATCAAGATCACATAAAGCTTTAAAATCAAAGTCATTCACTTTCATATTAATGATTGGTTCCCAACCATCTTATTGTTTTATAGGAATAGAAGCTTTAGGTTTCATCTTTTCTTCGTTAATCTTTATGAGAGCACCAGTAATGTGTTTTATAAAGGCCATGTTCATAGCACTAGCATTAGGACTTTTAGCAAGATTTTGTAGGAACTTAATAACTTCAGAGATATTGCAACCATCAAGATCTAAATCAAATTTATCATCTAAAGTAGTAGAACTATTACTAGCCTCAACACTAGTGGTGGTGATAGTAGAAACACTAATGTTTCTAGCAATTTCATCTTCTCTTTCCCACTTAGCATGTAATTCAGCTAATAGTCTAACATTTTCATCAATTCTTACTTGTATAGCATTAGTAGCTGCAAAGGGATTATCATTAGTTTCAGGTTTAGCAGCCATTTTATTCAAAGAAGATTGAGCTTCAGCCAAAGATGCTATATTTCTTTCAGCATTAGAGAGTTTTTCCTCAATAGTTTTATTGAAAGTAGTTTGTTTACTAATAAAGTCTTTAAGCATAACTTCAAGTTCAGAGGGTGCACTCCTATTATTGTTGTAGGAATTTCCATAAGCATTACCATTGTTAGGAGGATATGGCTTATAATTGTTGTTACCAAAATTACTCCTATAAGCATTATTGCCAAAATTATTATTTCTTATGAAGTTCACATCAACTTGCTCTTCTTGAGCAACCAAAGAGGCTAAAGAAACATTATTTGGATCAATATGGGCTTTCCCATTAACAAGCATAGACATAATAATATCAATCGTATCACTCAAGGAGCAGGTTTCCTCAACAGAATTTACCTTCTTACCTTGTGGAGCTCTCTCAGTATGCCATTCAGAATAATTAACCATCATATTGTCCAGAAGTTTTGTTGCAGCACCCAAAGTGATGGTCATAAAGGTACCTCCAGCAGCAGAGTCCAATAGGTTCCTTAAAGAATAGTTCAATCCTGCATAAAAGTTTTGGATGATCATCTAAGTAGTCAGTCCATGAGTGGGACAATTCTTTACCAAATATTTCATTCTTTCCCAAGCTTGAGCAACATGTTAATTATCAGATTGTTTAAACTTCATTATTTCACTTCTCATAGATATAATCTTAGCAAGAGGATAGTATTTTCCAATGAAAGAATCTTTGCACTTAGTCAAAGAATCAATACTATCCCTAGTTAAGGAATTCAACCATTCTTTAGCTTTTCCTCTCAAAGAGAAAGGAAACAATTTTAGCTTAATAATATCACCATCTACATCCCTATGCTTTTGCATCTCACAAAGTTCAACAAAGTTATTTAGATGGGCAGTAGCATCTTCATTACCAATACCAGAAAATTGTTCTCTCATAACAAGATTGAGTAAAGCAGGTTTTATCTCAAAGAAAGTATCTTCAGGCACAGGTGGAGCAAAAGGTGTGCTCATAAAATCATTGTTCTTGGTGCTAGTGAAGTCACACAACTTAGTGTTTTCAAGAGTAGTCATTTTTTTGGGTTTTCAAATAAGAAAGCAAACTAGTAAAACTATTTTTTTGTGTTTTTGATAAAGAAACAAGCAAACAAAGCAAAAAAGAAATTAAGCAAAACAAAAATAACAAAGTAAAAAGATTGGTTATGAGGGACTCCCCTTTTGAAGATGTCCTTGACTCCCCGGCAACGGCGCCAGAAAAATGCTTGATGGCTCAGTGTTGATGTAGAGCTCATTGGGAACCCCAAGAGGAAGGTATGATGAGCACAGCAGCAAGTTTCCCTCAGTAATGAAACCAAGGTTTAATCGAACCAGTAGGAGCAAGGAAACACCCCAAAGGTGTTGCTAGCTGAGCCTTGGCAGGACACACTACCGGTGCTAGTAGCAACGTGGAGACCTACACAACACAACCACAGAACTTTGTCCCCAACTTGCGATGAGGTTGTCAATCTCACCGAGTTTTGCTGAAAACAAAGGATTAAACGTATCGAATGGAAAGAAGTAATAGTTTGCAGAAAGTAAACACAAAGCAGTAAACAGCTTGTAGATTGTATGTAAACAAAAAGGACCGGGATCCATAGTTCACTAGAGGTGGCTCTCCTTAGATAGATAACATGTTGGGTGAACAAATTACAGCGGGGCAATTGACAAACATCGAGAAAGCATACAAGCATATACTAATCATCTTGACTCCTTTGAGACTTGATTGGGCATTACAACATTATACATAGACCGCCATCCAACTGCATCTATGAATAATAATCCACCTTCAGGTTATCATCCGAACCCCCTCCAGTATTAAGTTGCAAGCAACAGATTATTGCTTTACGAATTGCGTGTAAAATAAACAATACGATTGTTCTATGAACAAAAGATTGTTGTTTTCTCCCTAGTAGCAACAACACATCTATTACCTTAGAGATTTCTGTCACTTCCCTAGATTACCAGAGGCATGAACCCACTATCGAGCATAAATACTAACTTCTTGAGTTGCTAGCATCTACTTGGCCAAGATAGGTACTAACAACAGAAAGCATGGAAGATCACAAATAACAAAGACATGATAGAATCAATAATCAATCTAAAATAGCATCTCAATATCCATCGGATCCTCGCAAACACAACATGCAGAATTACAAATAGATGATCTTGATCATGAACGGAGCTCACAAGATCTAGACATGAAAGCACAAAGGAGGAGAACCAGCCATCTAGCTACTACATGGATCTGTAGTCCAAGGATGAACTACTCACGCATCACACTGGAGGCTTGCATGGTGATGAAGAAGGCCTCTAGGGTGAATTCCCGTCTCCGGCAGGGTGCCGGGAAGAGCTTCAGATCCCTCCCGATCTAGGGATGGAGATGACGGCGGCTACAGACTCTTTCGTGGATTTTTGATCAGGTACTTAGGGTTTCCGTCCCAAGGGTAATATATAGGCGGAAGGAGAGACCGAGGGGGTGCCTGGGCTAGCCACACCACCCCCTTGCGTGGCCAGGTGGTGTGGTGGCCCCCTGGCTCCTCTCCGTCTCGTATTCTGTCATCTGATGACTTCCAGAAAAATAGGCACTTTGGCTTTTGTCTCGTCCAATTCCGAGAATATTCATTTTCTGACTTTCCTGGAACCAAAAACAACAGAAAATAGGCAGCTGGCAGTATGGCTCTTGTGAATAGGTTAGTCCAAGAAATCATATGAAAAGTACTCCAAAATGTGGGCAAAACACAAGAAAGTGGATAAAACCAAGCATGGAACATCAAAAATTATAGATACATTTGCAATGTATCAGCCGCCTTGATGGATTGCTGCGCCCTGGCCATGTCTTTGTCCAGCTGAGTGCCCTGTTCTGCAATGCACTTGGCCTCCGCGAGGATCTCCGCACACTTCTCATCAAGCTCCGTAGCGCTCTAAGTATGGGCGATGGTAATCGACTCAATGAGGAGTGAACCGTATATCGCCTTGTTGGTGGGAGTAACCAATGGGTTGCTACCTGCAGACGTTGACGGTGGCGGCGGTAGCAAATTTGTTTGCTTGGCAGTACTGGGGCCTGTGGTGAGTTCTTGCGCCTGCTGCGAGGGGATAGCAAAGGAGCTATGGCAGCCTTTTTTGCTACTACCCCTCTGGTAACCGTAGGTGTGGGCGAAGCTCGCTCGGTTTCTAGTTCATGTCTGTCTTCTTCCAACATGCTCCCGATGGCGACTAGCACCTGGCGGGAAGTGTTGGCTTTCTTCGCGCTCTCCTCTTTATCGATCTCCCTCATAACAGCATTGTATTCTTTCGAGTTAGCATCCGAGTCGCCGCCATCTATGTTGATGTCGGCGTATAGTGCGTCGAGGACTGAGTTGGAGTTGGCCTCGGTGTTGTTGACGGCGAAGGTAGAGGGTGATGGTGGCAGGCCATTGTTGTTGCTTCCGCCGGCTTCAGGACCAGGCATAGCCTGGGTGTTGTCCTTGGCATCTACATAGTCATTGACGATTGTGACCATTTCACCAAGGGTGAGCGGGCCGGTGGCCTGCTGTCTTTGGAGTGTATTTTGGACGAGCGTTCCGGGCATGAGCCCTTCCATGAAGTGGTAGACAAGTTTGTTAGCGCGGTCACCCTCCAGGGTTTCCCTTACCCTCATCCATCTATCAAGGTATTCATGGGGAGATTCTCCTTCCCTCTGAACACATCTGGCTAGATCAAAGATGGTGACAACACAGACAAAGTGTGACCTTCGCATCTCTAATGCTCGGGGAAGCCAAGCGGATATGCGGGGTCCTTCCATCGTTATATTATGCACAGGGGCGGTTTGGGTGGGCCTTGAATTTTCCTGATCTGAGCTGCCATACTCTAGAGAGGTATGGCCTAGATTCTTCCACAAATGTGTCCTGCCCGTAGGCGGTCCGTGCGGGTCTTGACGAGTTTCCGACTTCCTGGGAGCAAGGACCCGAGTCAGTTTCACCGATGAAGATGTGGATGTCTCCGACTGGGACGACGGAGCAGTGGGTAGGGTTTGTCTTTGTCAGGACCTAGAATTCGTCTAGAGGGAGGATCGGGACATTGTTGGAGAAGAGGACGCGCCCAATGGCTACGGTGTCGCTGATTCCTGCAAAGAGCTTGAACCTCACCCGGTGTAGAGCTCGAAGCGCCTCTTGCCCCACAGTGGGCACCAACTGTCGTGGTATTACCGACGAGTACGCCATGGAGGGGTCCTCACAGAACGTGTTTATAGATGTGGGGTAAGGCGGTGAGTTGGCGAGTACGAGGTAACACAGCTTACCCCTGTTCAAGTCCTAGAATGGTGGCGGAACTCTACTCCTGCTATAAATCACTATAATGGCAATACACCGAGTTACCGGGATTGGTTCGCTGTGTGAGGGTGTTATGAATCGTGCCCTAAAGGCTCCCATTCATGAATAATACAAAGCCCAATAAAATAATCAAAGCTTTGATTCATGAATAATAAGATCAAAGTCATTAGAATCAAGAAAGGGAGGGTTAGAAGCGTCTAGCTTATTTTTGTCTCTTTTACCGCAGGAAGTTCTCCAAAAGTATGAAAGGCTGGAGGGAAAGAGGGCTCTTCTACGATCATCAATTCCATAAATCCATGCAAATACGAAAGGGTATTTTATCCTTCCCAACTGGATCTTGTTGCACCCAGTAACAAACATTCATAAACCATTTCTCGAAGTACGTGCCCGGATAACCCAAAGTCTCGGTAGCTAGCTCTAGGTCTTCCGGTCAAAAAACAACGTCTCGAGGAGCCAGGAAGGATGGAAGAAAGCTTGGTCGTCACTAAACTACTCACACTTTTTGTTCTAAAAAGCTTATTAAAAGTTCGAGAGAGGGTTGAGCTTCATCGGTTAGTGTGCACCAAAGGATGGAAAAAGTAGGAGCTTAGCGGGTTGATGTCTACGCACTTCTATTCTTGTAGATAGTTGTTGGGCCTCCAAGTGCAGAGGTTTGTAGAACAGCAGCAAGTTTTCCCTTAAGTGGATCACCGAAGGTTTATCGAACTCAGGGAGGAAGTGGTCAAAGGTATCCCCTCTCAAGAAACCATGCAATCAAGATACAAGAAGTCTCTTGTGTCCCCAACACACCCAATACACTTGTAAGGTGTATAGGTGCACTAGTTCGGCGAAGAGATAGTGAAATACAAGTGGTATGGATATAAGATAACGGTGCTAGAAAATACTTTGATGGCGTGGAAGGGACTAAAGGCAAACTGAAATAAAGATGGAAGCAAGCAAACATGTAATAGATCTAATAGCAAACGGTGTATCAATGCTTAGAAACAAGGCGTAGAGATCATACTTTCACTAGTGAACACTCTCATATAAATATATTCTTCTTTATGATACTACGTTGAACTACTCTCTGGTTGGACACTCTAATCCATGGTAGGGCTATAACAGCACACCTCAAAGTAAGTCTTTCCCATCTAGAAAACCCACACTGTCACCTTGAGCACTAGATGGTTCCAACAAACACCACAATTTCATAAAGACATCCAACTCCAAATATAACTCATAACAAGTATTTGTAATCTCTAGCCTAAGTGCCACCATGGTGTGCACACTGTCACTTTCACGCACATGGGGAGAGCAGAGATCTATTAAAGCACTTGAGTAGCAAGATAGATCTACTTGATTACAAAGCTCATAATCACAATATGATCATGCATAGAGAGAGAGAGAGATAAACACATAGATACGGTAGAACCCTTAGCCTCGAGAGAGAACTACTCTCTCATCATCATGGGAAACAGCAACGGTGATGGAGATCGATGGAGATGGCTCTGGGGGCACTTCCCCGTCCCGGCAGGGTGCCAGAACAGAGACTTTCTGTCCCCCGAATCTCCCCTTCGGTGGCGGTGGCGCTGCAGAACTTTTTGTGGCTGGAGGCTTGATGATCTAGGGTTTATGCATCGGGAGGCTTCTTATAGGCGAAGAGGCAAGGTCGGTGGAGTGCTAGGGGGCCCACACCACCTGGTGGCGTGGCCAGGGCTAGCCCGCGCAACCATATGGTGTGGCTAGGCCCTGGCACTCCTCCGTCTCTGCTTCTGGCTCCGTGAGTCTTCCGGTAAATAGGAACTTTGGCTTTTGTCCCGTCCAATTCCGAAAATATTGATTTTCTGACTTTCCTGGAACCAAAAACAGCAGAAAATAGGCAACTGGCACTGTGGCACTTGTTAATAGGTTAGTCCAAGAAATCATATGAAAAGTACTCCAAAGTGTGGAAAAAACATAAGAAAGCAGATAAAACCAAGCATGGAACATAAAAAATTATGGATACATTTGCAATGTATCAACATCCCCAAGCTTAACTCCTGCTCGTCCTCGAGTAGGTAAGTGATAAAAAGAAAGAATAATTTTTGAGGTGACATGCACCATCATAAACTTGATCAAAGTATTTGTAAAACATTGATAGATGGGATCATAGTACTTCAATCATAACATGAAAGACAAAGTTCTAGCAATACGACAAAGAAACTATGTTGCAACATGAAAAGGCACAAACAAAAGATTAATGAATAACAATGCTTTGCAAGACGTTTGTTTGTTTCACATAAAGAAAACATAGCATAGTGGCATTCAGCTTGTCCCTCATAGAGTAGCAAACATAAATGCATAGGACACCTTCAAAGTTCATAAGAGTGACTAGATACAAATAGTTTAAAACAAGCAATAACAAGTTATGCATCAATCAACTAGTCTTTGGACAATGCACATCGAACTAAGAATGGCCACTATGCTCTCAAAGTAGGTGCACAAAGATAGAAGGTGGAGACTCAATATAATGGTGGAAGAAAGGCCTTTGTAAAAGGAAGTATGGATTCAAGTCTCATAAATATCTTCCAAAAACTATGGTACTTATAGATTTCAGCTCTCATTGCCCCTATCATAAGCATCTTAAAGTGATTAAGGTTAAAGTGGACAAACTATGGTGTACATGCTTGATGAAGTATAAGTTAGGAATCTCATGTCCCTTGAATACGAGAGCCTCTCCTCATGCTACTCAAGTTTAGTCACCGGTAAGTTCTTGTCATCGTAAGTATATGTGTATCATAGAGAACCGCCAACGGGGTACCCCTTGCCCGATGATACGGAAGAATCCCCATATCAAAATGACAAGGCAAGCAGACAACGAGCATCTCAGCAATCGTCTTAGTTACCATGGGAATATGGTGTTTTTTTCTCTCTTTCCTCTTTTCATAATCTTTTTTTCTTTTTTCTCCTTTTTCTCAATATAGGACTCTTTTTTTATAAGAAGAATGCTTCATAGACAGCTCATTATGGTTACGCTGCAGGTTTCCACCATGTCAGCATGGATTAGACCAGCGGCCCAGGCGTTTCTCTAACACATATACAAAACTCCATGGACTTACAAGCTCCCCTTTCATTTCACACCGACGACATCCATATACAAAAGAGCATGATATCAACTAGGTACAAGTACCAAGTGCAATGTTGAAAGCGTTCCCCATGAAAGCATGGTTCTGCTAATTCCCAACAAATAAGTGCAAGCATATACAACATAAATGACACAATGGTTCAAGTTTATGAAGGGCAAGAAAATTAAAGTGTGCCATCAAGTTCGTGAGAGCTTTAATCACTAGTTTTCTCATAACAAGTTTAATTTGGAAGGTAAACAAAAGCATGAATATACTTGGAATAGCATAAGCTAGTAGGTAGATATGGTGGACTCTTTGGAATAACTTGGTTTAGGGAGTTGGATGCATGAGTGGAACTCATACTTGGTTGTGGAGGCTAGCAAAAGACTGGGAGCGACAAACTAAGAGAGCAATAATGGCCAAAATCATGCAGAGCAACAAAACATCATTGATCAAAGCATAAAGTGATACTACAAGTTGAAAACTAAAGGATCATAAAGGCTATGGTGACTTGAGATAGTTATAACATGGTGTGAGCATGCGCCAAGTCAACCCAAATAAAGCATCAAAGGAGAATACCACTATACTATGCTTTAATATGCTAAAACAACGCATGATTCATCCAAGGCACATTAAGCACTCTCAATTGTTTATAGGAAGTCATGCTCAAAGAATACTAAGCATAAAGCCAAAACAATATCAAGCATGGCATGACAAAGCATAGGCCACAGTCAAAAACAAGCTCTTTTTACCACATAAGGATGAACTTTCCTACTCTTTTCCAATCCAAACTAGACTATTTGAAAACCAATGCATGAAAGAGGGGGTCCAACCAATTTATTATGAAAACTAAGAAAACCAAGCAAACGAAAAACCAAAACGAAAACGAAAAATAAGACGCTCCAAAAACAACACAACTGTGCATGAAACAATAAAAATGAAGTGTTTGGAAGAAACCTAGGATTTTATTGATGAAGAAGGGGATGCCTTGGGAATCCCCAAGCTTTGACGCTTGTACTTCTTGGATATTTCTTGGGGTGACACGCGTGGCATCCCCAAGCTTGAGATTTAGTCCATCCTTCATCTCATTACTCATTCCTTCCATACACCTGAAATTTTTCCTTCATACAAGACTTCACACAATCTTTATAGCAACATTAGTGCACTCAAGATAATAAGTCTTTAGGTTCAGTTCTAACACCAATAAACTTCCAATAAAACACTAGCTACTGTAGCACTTCCCTCAAAAAGCTCAGTTCCCCAAAAGAACTCAAAAAGGAACCAACAAGAAGCAAATGCAGAAAATAGCAGAAATCTGTCAAAACAGACCAGCAGGTAAAGAAGAATTTTTTTGAATACAATCTGTTGCTCAAATAGAAAAGTGTTGAGATAACGAAAGTTATATAACAACCTGGGTCAGAAGCACAAAAAATCACGCCTCAAAAGGACGTACAGAGATTTTACACGAATTTTTATGGTGAAGCACAGAAATCTGTTTCGGGACAGCAACTTTCCCAAGCACTACTTCTCTCTCATTAGAGGTTACTCTTGACACAAAAAACAAATAAAAAGGATAAAGAGAGGTTATTACAGAGGTAATAACTTCCAATACTCATCTAAAACTTTTGGGTTATCTCCCAATAAGTACTTTTCTTTAACGTCTTTAAGTTAGACATGATAATTTGAGAAGATGCTCACATAAGAAATATGAATTGAAGTAAAAGAGAGCATCAAGAAGCAAATTCAAAGCATATTTAAGTCTAACCCACTTGCTATTCATAGGAGTCTTATAAAGAAACAAGTCATGAAAGCACAAAGCAACAAGCATAGGAAAGCAAAACAAGTGCAACTTCAAAATTTTCAACATAAAGAGGGGAAACTTAATATTATTGAGATGCATAAAACCATGTTTCCCTCTCTCATAATAACTTTCAGTAGCATCATAAATAAAATTAACAATATAAATATCACAAGAAACACTCTTATCATGAGCCACATGCATAAAGAATTAATACTCCCCACATAAACATAGTCATTTTTATTAATTGTAGTGGGAGAAAATTCAACAAAATAGCTATAATTATTATTCTCATCACCATAATCATCAAATATAGGAGGCATATTGTAATCATAATTAATTTCCTCCTCAATAGTAGGTGGACTAAAAATATCATAATCATCATTGCAATCATCATAAATAGAAGGTATAGAATCATCATAAGCAATAGAATAGTTATCTTCCCAAGTGTGTTAATTTGTAAACATATCATTGGAAGGATCATGGATAGCACTAATAGTATAGCAATTATTAATATCATCATTTTCAGAATTGGTACCGAAGATATTTTCAATATCAAAAGTAGTGTGCTTTTCCCAATCATGATCACTACTATAGGTAACAGGCATAGGAACATCATCGAGTTTAGACTCATCAAAAACTATAATAGGAGCAACATGCTTAGGGGAAAATACCATTTCCTCTCTCCTTTTACTCCTCTTTTTCTTCTTCTCTTTAGGCGGGAGAGGCTTGAAAGGAAGCTTCTCCATATACCCTGGTTCATTGTTAGAGACAATAGAAGAAACTTTGGAGGATTCCTCCTTTTCATTAATAAGACCAAAACACATATTAGTCATGTCATATTTTGGTAAGATCTCATCTTTTATAATATGTTGTATGTAAGTATTTGTGTGGCAATTATCAACACAATAAAGAGGACAACCATGCATGACACTATTCATATCAAAAGCACCCATATCTACCAAAGAGGTTTTTCTTGATAACTCTTCACATCCCAAAAATAATGTAAGTTCATCATGCTGATTAGGAGTGATCATGTCATCACAATACAAACTTGTAGTACTCATTGGATTAGAAGGGATATTATTATGGCATGAGCATTGAAAATTGAAATGACCCACTTCAAAGCAAAGTTCACAAATAAAAGGATAAAGGGCACAAACTTTTTTACCAATATCATTTAAAGCCCTATACCACATTCTAGTTTTTTCATTCTTGTGGGTGATACAATATTCTTCTTCAATTTGATTATTCTCACAAGGTCTATGTATTCCACAAAAATTAACATGCTTATAAGAAATAGTACTTTCAGAGGTTTGAGCATGTTTATTGCTATCATTAACAACAATTTCATTTTCCATGCAAGTGTCTTAAAAGGTCTCATGATACATGTCCCACTTTTCTTTAGGAGCATTAATCTGAGAAGCAAAGGTTTTAAAACAAGCAATAAGAATTTGAGGATCAAGACCATATTTAGCACTAAGCTCTTGAAAATCCGCAGTTTCAGCGAAAGACTTAATGCAATCATACTCATAGTTTATACCTGGTTCTTTACCTTTGTTGTTATCCCAATCTTCGGTATTGCTTTGAATTATTTCAAGAAGATCCCACTTAGCTTTCACCTCCTTACTCGTGAAGGATCCCTCTAAACAAGTATCTAGATAGTCCTTGTAATGTCCTGAAAGCCTTGCATAGAAATTATTAACAACAATATTCCTGGGGAGCTCATGAATGGGTCATTTGAGCATTAGTGACTTCAATCTCCCCCATGCTTGGGAAATACTGTCTCCATCATGAGGATGAAAATTATAAATGTAATTCCTATCTTTATGAATTTCATGAGGAGGATAAAATTTAGAGTAAAAGAGAGATTCAAGTTCCTTCCACTCCAAATGATGAGGATCGTCTAGTAGCTCATACCACTCCCTTGCTTTGCCCTTAAGTGAAATAGGGAATAGCTTCCTCTTGACTTGGTTCATTTAAATACCTGCACACTTGAACCACTCACATAATTCATGTATAAAGAGTAAATGATCACCAGGATGGACAGTTCCATCTCCAAAATAGCAGTTATTCATAACACGTTCAAAAAAAATTATAGGTATTTTAAAAGGGATGCTTTTAGTATGTGGATTTAAAATATCACAAGTATCATTAGAATTACCACATATGGGAGATAAACTATCATCAGAGCAACTTTTCTTCTTTAAAGCTGGGGAACTAAAAAGATCATTTTCATAAAAACCAACTTCCCCAAGCTTAGACGTTTCCATAGCATTAGTAACAAAGGTGTTCAAAAGATTCATACTAATAACATTGCTATTAGCATGCAAAGAAAGTTCCATGGGTTTTTTAATTTTCTTTTCAAACAATTCAAGTTCTAACTTAGGAAAAATACTAAAAAGCTCTCTAATTTTTTTGTTGTTTTCCATTAAGCCTAACTAGTGAAATCAAGAAACAAAAAGACAAAATTGCAGAATCTAAAGGAAATAACTTCGAGCACTCACACTGGAGGATGTGAGTACCTTTTACCTTACCTCCCCGGCAACGGCGCTAGAAAATAGCTTGATGTCTACGCACTTCTATTCTTGTAGACAGTTGTTGGGCCTCCAAGTGCAGAGGTTTGTAGAACAGCAACAAGTTTTCCCTTAAGTGGATCACCCAAGGTTTATCGAACTCAGGGAGGAAGTGGTCAAAGGTATCCCCTCTCAAGCAACGCTGCAATCAAGATACACGAAGTCTCTTGTGTCCCCAACACACCCAATACACTTGTCAGGTGTATAGGTGCACTAGTTTGGCGAAGAGATAGTGAAATACAAGTGGTATGGATATAAGATATCGGTGCTAGAAAATACTTTGATGGCGTGGAAGAGACTAAAGGCAAACTGAAATAAAGATGGAAACAAGCAAACATGTAACAAATTTAATAGCAAATGGTGTACCAATGCTTAGAAACAAGGCCTAGGGATCATACTTTCACTAGTGAACACTCTCATATAAATATATTCTTCTTTATGATACTGCGTTGAACTACTCTCCGGTTGGACACTCTAATCCATGGTAGGGCTATAACAACACACCTCAAAGTAAGTCTTTCCCATCTAGAAAACCCACACTGTCACATTGAGCACTAGATGGTTCCAACAAACAGCACAATTTCATAAAGACATCCAACTCCAAATATAACTCATAACAAGTATTTGTAATCTCTAGCCTAAGTGCCACCATGTTGTGCGTGCTGTCACTTTCACACACATGGGGAGAGCAGAGATCTATTAAAGCACTTGAGTAGCAAGGTAGATCTACTTGATTACAAAGCTCATGATCACAATATGATCATGCATAGAGAGAGAGATGAACACATAGCTACCAGGTAGAACCCTTAGCCTCGAGAGAGAACTACTCCCTCATCATCATGGGAATCAGCAACGGTGATGGAGATGGAGATGGATATCAATGGAGATGGCTCCCGGGGCACTTCCCCATCCCGGCAGGGTGCCGGAACAGAGACTTTCTGTCCCCCGAATCTCCACTTCGGTGGCGGCGGCGCTGCAGAACTTTTCGTGGCTGGAGGCTTGATGATCTAGGGTTTATGCATCGGGAGGCTTCTTATAGGCGAAGATGCAAGGTCGGTGGAGTGCCAGGGGGCCCACACCACCTGGTGGCGCGGCCAGGGCTAGCCCGCACCACCATATGGTGTGGCCAGGCCCTGGCCCTCCTCCGTCTCTGCTTCTGGCTCTGTGAGTCTTCCGGTAAAATAGGAACTTTGGCTTTTGTCCCGTCCAATTCCTAGAATATTGATTTTCTGACTTTCCTGGAACCAAAAACAGTAGAAAACAGGCAATTGGCACTATGGCACTTGTTAATAGGTTAGTCCAAGAAATCATATGAAAAGTACTCCAAAGTGTGGACAAAACATAAGAAAGTAGATAAAACCAAGCATAGAACATCAAAAATTATGGATACATTTGCAATGTATCACGGGTCCTTACCCCCTTTATCTGATTAGAGCGGAAAGGACCCGCGGAATTATTTCTCTTATAATGCGACTTTAATCTATTTGATTCACTAGCTAGTAGGAGTTTTAGCGCTTGAGAAAGGAAGTAAGAAATTTCTATAAAAAGTAAGCGTGATAGAAAGCGTGAGATCTTATCCCTTTTGATAGAGGTTCTTAATCCCCGGGATATCTCCTAAGGAAGGAAGAATGAGAATCATTTCAGTCCACTAGTTCTAGCCTCGTACCATGATACTTTCTGTTTTGTCGAACTTCTACCTAATCAGCCAGCGCCCGACTGGATTGCCATCCCTTCTAATTATGGGATTGAAGCCCCCAACTGGATTATCAACCCCAGGGTTCCACTGCCCGAGCCGCTTGCCAGCCTTTTCAGATTTTATGGCATTTCGTACCCCAGGCTTTGCAACATTTCCAAATCGGGAAATTGCGACAGGAGCAGGTCCTATTAGAGAACAAGTAACAGATTTGGATTTGCAAATTATTATAGAGAATTCCTTGGTCGAATGGAAGGAATTAGAAGACGAGGGGTATAGTGGAGATGAATGGGAAGATAGAAAAAGACGAATAAGAAAAGTTTTTTTGATTAGATGCATGTAATTGGCAAAACATTTTATTCAAACAAATGTAGAACCAGAATTTTTCATGAACCGACTAAAACTAAAGGATTCAAGGAAGGCAAAAGGGATTAGGATATTTTTGGGTATAAACTGTTATAGTTAGAAATTATATCACGAAAATCTGGTCTTATTTAAAATAATCAAAAATTTGGATTTCCAAAGATCTCTAGCTCTTAAATCACTTGACTAAAAAGAAAAAATGGAATATATGATTTTGATTCATGCACGGACCCTTCAAAAACAAAGGCCTAGGCGAGATTCGATTTAGTTAAAGAAAACGGACCTTGTCCACGTCTAACGGCGATACCCGCAGATCCTCATGTTTCTTTCCAAATGGACTAAACATTCTTTTTTGTCACTTTGTTCCAGGATCGGGTCGAGCACCTCAAGGCCAAAGATGGCCTGTAATAATCCAGCTTTCGTGATATACGATGATTCACTCGCTATCTGAGGCGTTAATTTACCTACTTAAATATCACCAGTTTCTACCCAGGATCCCAACCTAACAACTCCATTTCTGTCCAAATTGCGGAGTAAATGTTCTTCTAGATGTGGTATTTCTTTAGTGATTTTTTCAGCAGAGCCTTGGCTTGTCGTATCCGTCTGAATTTGGTTAGATTATCCATCTTATAACCCCCGTTAGACCGACAGATGATAGATTCCCTTCCAAGGCATTGAAACCTCGCTTTTCTTAAAATTAGAATATGTTTTTTGATTTTCGTAGAGCTGCTCTCTCCCCAGTCCATAGCAAGGTGTGGAATCTGGATCTACTGTGTGTTCTGACTCTATTGGATCAAGTCAGATACTAAGCCTTCTACTACTACTTAGGAGAGAAAATGCTATATTTCAGAGATTGGACTCTATTACTGTGTTTTTTCAGGGCTGTCCCCTAAAAGGGTCCCTAGATCCACAGTTCCGGCTTATAAAGGCACTAGAACCTGGGGTTATAGGGAAAGGACCTTGCCGGACAAGGTAAATAGTCCTATACTAATACAAACTAGGCTTCGTGTCTTGCACTCCAAGGCTCCGAGTATATCGGTGACCCCTGCGTAGCCTTCCTTTATCCGGCATGGGCCTCTCTTCTGAATCCGTCTAACTAGGCCGTCCAGCAGGCCATAGGCCATGCTACCAACTGTGGGCCACCCAAATTATGGTGTGCTATGGTGGTACCCATTTAGCATATCCCCCATACCAAGCTCAGTTCAATTTATGAACTTAGAGCTTCTAGTTGGAAATCAAAGAGTTTGAAGTCTCGCAAGAGTTCACGTGTGTCCAATTCTCCTATAGTTTCTCAATGATTGGCATGTTCTCAAATAGAAGAGGTCTTCGTGACTTGGCTAAACATCGTTTCCTTGCCGATTGTGTGAGAGATCATAAGTTAGATATTTTTTGGGATTTTTTGAAACAAGTGAACGTGATTTCTCACAATCTCTACTCAACCGCCTTTCTGGTGGAGTAGATTTTACATGGATTTCGTGTCCGCCTCGTGGAAGATCGGGTGGCATCTTACTTGGCGTTAGGACAGATACTATGAAAGTGTTGGATAGTTCGGTTGGAGATTTTCATATTAAACTCCATATTTGTAACAAAGTCGATAATTTCACATGGTCTCTTGTCGCCATTTATGGTGCTGCTCAGGAGTGTTTTAAGGCTGCTTTTCTGCGTGAGTTGGTAAATCTGACAAAGGATAATCTGTATCATATTCTTATAGGTGGTGATTTCAATTTTCTAAGGTTTCCTCATGAGAAAAGTAGAGGTCAGTTTGATGAACATTGGCCTTTTTTATTCAATGTTGTAATTGACAGCTTAGATCTAAGAGAGGTTTCTATGTTGGGAAGGCAGTTTACTTGGGATAATAGTCTTCTCGAGCCAACATACGAGAAGCGTGACAGAGTGTTAATGGATACTGATTGGAAAGATAAATTTTCCATGGTAACCGTACACATTCTAGAGCGTATCGAGGCTTAATCAGATCATGCACTATTCTTTTATATTTTGGGTTGCCTATACCGAAGCATAAACATGAGTTCAAATTTGAAATTGGTTGGTTGCATCGAGAAGGTTTTCATGATATGGTGAAACGTATTTGGGATAAGCAAGTGTGTGGTCTTACGCTGATTCAACGATGGAATAATAAAGTGCGTGTAAATTCCTTCGAGGTTGGGCTAGACATACTGCAGGCATCCTTAAGAAATAAAATTTCCACCTTTCATCTATCATCAATGACTTAGAGGCTTCTGCGGAAGTCAGGCCGTTATCCTCATAGGAAATTGAGCTAAAGAGCCAATCAAATGCGGAAATTGCACGACTTCTGCGTGAAAAGGAACTCAAATGGTACCAATATTCGAAAGCCAGATTTAGTTTAGAAGGAGATGTGAATACAAGATACTTCCATGGTGTGGCCAATGGAAGACACCAGAAGAAACTTATTCTCTCTAATACAGGATGAAGGTATGATTGAGGGACATGAACAACTCAAGTCATATATTACAAATTATTATAAAGGTCTGTTTGGGGCCCCATAGGAAGGTTCCTTCTCGATGGATGAGTCCCAAACAGATGATATACCCCAGGTTTCTGTGGAATAAAATAACTTTCTAGCTACTCCTTATACTGAGGACGAAGTGAACAAAGCGGTTTTTCAAATGGAACACAACAAAGCACCAGGTCCGAATGGCTTTCCGGCAGAATTTTATCAAAATTTCTAGGAGGTCATCAAGGGTGATCTTCTAGATTTGTTCAGCTTTCTTCATGCTGGGAAACTAGACTTGTTTAGAATGAATTTTGGCAAGATTATTTTATTGCCTAAGGTTAATCAGGCAGAAAGGATACAATAGTATCGTCCTGTATGCCTTCTTAATGTTAGATTTAAAATATTCACTAAAGTTGTCACAATAAGGCTAAATTCAGTGCCTGACCATGTAGTTCGTCCTTCGCAGACTACCTTTATGCAACGAAGAAACATCCTCGATGGTGTAGTAATTCTGCATGAAACAGTACACGAACTGCATGGTAAAAAGTTCAATGGGGGTATTGTTTAAGATTGATTTCGAGAAGGCTTACGATAAAGTTAAGTGCTCTTTCCTTCAGTAGACACTCCATATGAAAGGTTTTTTAGAGGAGTGGCGAGCTCTTATTCAATCTTTTGTGTCGGGAAGGAGCGTGGCTATCAAAGTCAATGATGATGTTGGCAAATACTTCTAGACAAACAAAGGATTGAGACAGGATGAGCCATCATCATCAATACTATTTAATATAGTAGCTGATATGTTGGCTATCTTGATCGAGAGAGCGAAAACTGATTGCCAGATTGAAGGAGTAACTCCTCATCTTCTAGATGGGGGACTCTCCATTCTTAAATATGCTGATGATATAATTTTATTTATAGAACATGATTTGGAAAAGGACAAGAATCTTAAATTAATCTTATCAGTATTCGAGTAGCTTTCTGGATTAAAGATAAACTTCCATAAAAGTGAGTTGTATTGTTTTGGCGAGGCCTAGGACGATGCTCACCTGTATGCCGATCTCTTTGGCTGTGGGCAGGGTCATTTTCCAATGAACTATTTGGGTATCTTGATTCACTGTCGAGACTTACAAATTCTGAATGGAAACTCGTCGAGGAAAGACTACAAAAAAGGCTTAGTAGTTGTAAAGGAAAATTTCTATCTCTGGGTGGAATACTTGTACTCATAAACTCAATACTCACGAATATGGTATTGTGTATGATCTCGCTTTTGCACTTACCAAAGGCAGTCTTGAAAAGATTGGATTATTTCTGTTCAAGCTTCTTTTGGCAGGGAGATAGTGCGAAAGAGAAATATCAACTGGCTAAATGTAGTGTGGTTTGCCGTCCAAAAGACCAGGTGGTTTTGGTATTCATGACATACAGGTCAAGAACACCGCTCTTCTGGGTAAATGGCTTTTTAAGCTACTCATAGAGGATGGTGTCTAGCAAACCATTCATTGAGGAAATATGTTGGCTGAAAAATCATGTCTCAAGTGCTATGGAAGCCTCGAGATTCACATTTTTGGGCTAGCTCCATGGTTTCTAAAAAGTATTTCATTCAATTTGGGACCTTTAATATCAAGGATGGATCGTGAATATGTTTTTGGGAGGATAAATGGCTTGGTCAAGCTACTCTCCGAGAATAGTATCATGCTCTATACAATATTGTGCAACACAAAGGAGTTAAAATTTCCACTTTGATGGAATCGAACCCTCCGAATGTGACGTTCAGGCATGATCTCATTGGTCCTAGACTAGCATCGTGGAACGATCTTTTAATTAGATTAACCACGGTACAATTGTCTGAGGGTTCTGATGTGTTCAGTTTGAATTTACTGAAGAGTGGTAAATTCTTGGTAGATTCTATGTATAGGCCGCTGATTCAACCATATATTCCAGTTGATGATAATAAGAAAATCTATAAGATGAATATTCCTTTAGAGACGAAAGTATTCGCATGGTACACTACTAGAAAACTAGCTATAGATAGAAATGCTTTCTGTGGCGCATATGAAAGGGCATGCTCCACAGAATTAATTTTGTGGTGCATATAGACACATGCGCCACAGAAATTTGGCAATTCTGTGGAGCATGGAACCCATATGCGTCACAGAAATGTGTGTCTCTGTGGCGCATATTTTCCCGTGCGCCACAAAAAGTCATGATTTTCTGGCATATGCGCCACAGAAATTTGATGGGACCTAGAACCAACTAGGAGGAGATAATTTTGTGGCGCATATGTCTATATGTGCCACAAAAACTGATATTCTATGGCGCATATGTCTATAGAATGTTGAAAACAGATCCCCCGTGGATCGCCTTTTAAGTTTTGTAAAAAATAACAAAAATGATAAAAACTTTTAAAAAATAATTCCTTTGAGATGTAGTTATATTTTGGGGTATAGTTGTAGGGAAAATTAAAAAACATGAATTTCGATGTATTTTGTAAAAAAATGGTCATGGCACTGTAAAACGGCCATAACTTTTGCATACGATATCGGAAAAAAAATGTTTAACCTATCAAAATAACCGTCTCAAAATTTCCTAGTCGGATTTAATTGCCAAAGGCCATTCTAAATTTTACAGAATCGTCAAATTCGAAAAGAGTAAAAAGTTATGGCCCAAAGAATATTTTTCCTGCAAAAAATAAAAAGAGGGAGAGAATTCAGTGGCGCATATCTCCAATACGCGCCACAAAATTTTTGGGCGCAATTCGATATTTGAATCATGTCGGCGCCTATTCTCCCTCTATTTTATCCTTTACTCCTCTCCTCTGTTTCTCCTCCTCATCTCCTCCCTCCACTTCTCCTCTCTTTATCCTCCTCTTATCCTCCCTCCTCTAGCCATGGCCTCCTCCTCCTCCACCTTCGGTCATGGTCTCCTCCTCTACCACCTTCGGTGACCTCCGTCGATGACGACCACCTCCGACGACCTCCTTCTCCTTCTATGGCGACCTCCTCCTCCAGCGACCACCTCCTCCTCCGACTGCCTCCTCCCCCACCATCTCTGGTGACCCCCCTCCTCCATCGACCTCCGTCCTAGCCCTCCTTCGGTGAACCCCACTTCGGCCACGGACACGGCCTCCGAAAAAATTCCGGCGAAATTCTAGCGACTGCGGTGGTGCTAGATCCAGATCTAGATCTGGCCCGCTTTTATTTGAAATTTGAAAAAACATTGTGGCGCATATTGCCAATATGCGCCACAGAAATTTGAGATCTGATGCGCCTTTTTTTTAAATTTGGAAAAAATATTCTATGGCACATATCAATATGCGTCACAAAATTAAAATTTAGTGGCGAGGTAACAGGGGTGTATCCTATATGCGCCACAAAATTGCAAAATAGGTGCGCCACTGATAAGTTGTTTCCTAGTACTGATACTTACGTAGAGGAATTATTCTCACAAAAGATAATCCTGTAAAACAAAATTGGCAAGGAAGTAAGCAATATGTTTTTGTCGTCAAGATGAGACAATTAAACATTTATTCTTTTAATGTAATTACACTCATTCTATATGGTCAATCATCCAAACAACTTTTGGAATATCTCCTCCCTGTTCTGTTGTGCCAGTGTATTTGGTAATTGGTTACATGGAATTGCTGATAAACACATAATTCTGTTTAGGGTGGGAGCGTTTGACATTATCTGATCGCTATGACTATGTAGAAATGACAAGATTTTTAATGATAAAATGTCCGGACCATGGCTACTCTCCGTCCGTGGTCCATTCTACAACGTGTAGAGTTTCGAGACCTATTTACGGAGGGTTGTACACGCTTGGAGCATACGTCGAGGGATATTTTTTCTACATGGATGGCAACGTGATCTGAGGATTGAACTTCCATCTTCCTAGATGTTTTGTTTAATCAAACGATTGTCGACTTCTCACCTAGTTTGGTTTATTTTTGTGTACAATTTTGGATGGTTATCGGGTGTGTGCATCTTGTTATGCATAGGCCGAGTGTAATGTTACTATTATAGTAATAAAGCATTCATTTCCAAAAAATGTTCAATGTTCAGGAAACTTTGATCATCAGTTGCCCAATAAACTAGTTATATAGAGGCTACTAGGGACTTTGGTTTGTTTACATACCGCACGTGTATCAACGTTTCCGATTGACAAAGTTAGAGCATGTATAAAACTATTATGAACTAATGAAATATGATAATACACATCTTTATTATTTGTCTCTAGGGCATAGTTCCAACAAAAACAATTTTCCACATACGATTCTTTATCTCCGGACCATTCGAAGCTCCTCGTGATGTCATGGATCTCATCCAAGACTCTGAATCAATATTCAAACTCACCATTACAAACATCCCATAACTACCCTAACGGCACCAAACGTTAAGTGTGTATGACCCTACGGGTTTAGGAATATCCAGACATGATCAAGATACCTCTCTGATCAATAATCATCAACAAGACCTGGATACCCGGAATGAATCCCACATATTCATCGAAGATCAATATCGGTTGAACCACGGTATCAAGGATTTCAGTCCCTTTGCCTCGCGATATTTTCTTGGTCGAGATTTGATCGTCGGTATCTCCATACTAAGTTCAATCTCGTTGCTGGCAAGTACTCTTTAATCGTTCTGTAATGCACCATTCCTTGTGATCAAACTCATTGATCACGTGCTTGCAAGCGATATAGAATGTGTGTTACCGAGTGTGCCAAGAATATATCTTTCCATCAGATGGATGGACAGATTTTAGTCTTGATTCATGCAACTCAATAAGTACTTTCAAGGTACCTGTAAGAGTGCTTACCGCCCTAAAACATAAACAAACATAACTTGCAGAATACAAAATAAAGGAAGTGTCTGAAAACTTCCCGAATTTGCACAGAACTGGATAACTAAATACGGAACTTGAAAAAGCATAAAAAACTTAACTTGGTGTATACACATACTGACCTAAGCAGGATACAACATCTCATAGTCTCACACGCATGATACATAACCGATTTAAGCATAATATGTCTTACGAATAATCATACCATAGTGATCATAAACATACGGTGAAATCTAAAGATATCTAGTTTCTCTTAGAGATGTTGTGTTACCCAGTTTCATACTCCAGTTTCTAGTTTGCAATTCAATTACAACTGTGAGGCCTGTTGTCACGCGAGGCTTGCTAATTTTATTGGTTACTTTGTATTTCTTTCCTCTAAATTGTTGGTGATCACGTAGCTATCGGAAATCCTACACTTACGGATAGTCTGTTACGGACTAGACTTACGGACATATGTGGAATTAGTGGATTGGTTTATTTCGTGACCCCTTCCGTGATTTTCGGCCGGCAACCCCATCGTGCGATCTCCACGTCATTCCATAAACAGGATTCCGTAAAAAATTGCCCGTATGTGTAGCATTACTCCGTAGCTATACTGAACAATTTACATAGTATCAGTTAATGCTATATTGTGCAGTTATATGCTTGGCATTGACAAAAATATATTTATAATTTGGAATCCCCGTACGAGAATTCCTATGTCTAGACTCTAAGCCTCCAGTAGGCATGCACACACACAGTATGCACCTCAATATTCCAACATGTACTCCCTCTATTTTAAAATATAAGATTTTTTAGTTTGTGAAAGGAGTGTAACCTTGTCCATTTTGAAATGAAAAGCACTTTGTCACACGCTGGTGCTCCAATATTTCCATACAAACCAAACATGTCCAGACTCCAGAACATAACGAGTACTAGCACAACAGGAACATACAGATCAAAGAAATACACACTGCACTTAAGAAGTGCACAAATAGTAGTGCCACACTAATAGCATCACAAATAGGAGTATATTTCATCAGTTATAGGTTCTTCACTTGCTCGCGATTTCCATCGGCAGCGCGTAGTCTGGCTCTGCTTTCTGATACGAGGGCTGCTGGTCCGGCCAAACCTGCTGGTGCTGCTGCGCATCCACCATGTTCACCTTGCCACGTCGAACCATCACGCTGCCGCAGCTGGACACGTTCGCAGCTCCGCACCGCCCGACGCGCACGGCGCCGCACCGGCTGACGTCCGCTGACCGGCATCGCTCGATGCCGAGCGCGCCGCACCAGTCGGCGCGCGCCTCGCGGCACCGACCCAGCGCCACGTCCGAGCTGCTGCCCACTTCGGCCTCCCGGCACCGCCCGACGCGCAGCTCACCGGCGCCGTGCACGCGCGCGGCCCCCTTGCACCGCCGGATGGAAACCGTGCCCGCGCGCTCCACGTCAGCGGACCGGCACCGCCGCACGGCCACCTCGCCCGCCCCGTCGACGCGCACCGCGTCACACGTGTGGAACGACACGGCGCCGCACGCCTCGGCCGCAGCGAAGCCGCACCGGGCGAAGCGGACGTCACCGCCTCCACCGCCGCGCACCACGACGTGCTGGAACCTGTTGACCTCTAGGACGCCCGGGCTGACCACGGTGAGCGTGCCGCCGTTGCACCGCTGCACGCCCTCGTGGATGGTCGTCTCGGTGCCGTCGATGACAACGACGAATTGGTGGTGGACTGCTGCGGCGGAGGGAACGGCTTTCGGGTCCACGGCCACCATTTTAGTTTCGATCTCAAATGTGAAATCTACCGCTATTAACTTGTGTTGAGTAGTTGTAATAAGTTGGAAGCCCAAGGTACCTATATAAGGGTCATGTGTTGCTTAAGGGCTAAGGCAGCAAGAAGTTAATCACCGACTTTCTGTCAAGTATGAGCGCTCTTGATCGAGATGGGTTGTCCGCATTGACATTTATTGTTGAGTCTGTCAACTGGTACTCCTACTACTCAACCGTGCATACTAATCACACATCATTCATCTTTCTACACTATATTAATATAACAACCACACGATACAACATGAAGACAAATACCGAGACAAGCAACACAAACGGGCCCAAAAGAAAAACAAAAGAAAAAAAGAAAAACTAAGCCAGTACCGCCGGATCAACGAAATGACGATGACCCGCAACCGTTGTACCCGCCGGAGAAATCCCACCATGCTCCTATCCGAATATTCGCATACCAAACAACACCTTTAAGAAGAAATGTGACGGCGACGCTGCTATCCGGACTGGTCCTAGGGTTATCGTCGGTATACGGAGGGGAGCAGAGAAGGGGTAAACCCTACACCCTTCAAGAAGGAACTGTGGTGCCCGCAGACGTCATCGCATCGATGTCGTCCGAGCCGATAGCGGACGATCTGAAGCGCTCCACCAAACTTGTCGCCCACCAACACGCGCCACCACGGTCTTGCAATCACCATCGTCGGCTCACCATGGACAATACTACGAGACCTGACGGAATGAGAAGAAACCGCCGAAGACGAGGGAGCACTACCGCAGCCATGCGGGAGGGAACAACCTCCACCGCCATTAGCAGTAACCGAGCGGACACAACAGCAGGAGAAAACCAGGCCTCACCATAGCCCCAGCAGAGCCTAGATTGGGCATGTGAAGCTCCCGCTGCCCCACTGCAATAGGCGCGCTGCAGTCAACGCTACCCCATGCAACGCGTTAATCCACAGACCGCCGGAGGCAGTGCAACCAAGCTCGGGTCGGCCCGTCCAGACCTAGATCTGGGCAGGGAGGGCATCGCCACTTATAACGTCCTAGGATTTTAGGTTAGCAAATAAGACACCACTGGTGTGTGCATTGCATTCATGCATCAGAAAATTCAGACAATTTTCGCGCAAAACTAAAAAAGGGTGGAGGGATCGAGATCTCACTTCTTCTGATAGAAACATCAGGGAAGGTACGATGGATTTCGACATGACCTCTATTGATTTTTTGTGTTTTGAGGGGCAAATAATCCCAACATGGATTTGAATTTCAAATTCGAACTCAAATGAATTTGGAAATTTCGTAAATTGAATTATGGAATATTTAAATATTTATGAGAAATGGAATGGTAAATTCTTGAATAAAGAAATATGATATCATAATAGATAAATAATAATAAAGAAACATTGTTACAAATAATAAACATAATACAAGTCCTTACAATTGTCTATTATAAAAAGATATCACAATTCAATTATATTTAATAATACAAGTAATTGTGTTCCTAAAGAATAGTTTATAACAATTGTTGAATATTACAATTTACAAATGGATCAAACAAAAAGAAAATAATCCAATAAAGAATAAGGAATATATTTATTAGATAATACAAAGTTACATTGTTCTTTACAATAATAGGATAAAAGATAATTACAAAAGGATAAATGAAAAACCTATGCTATTGTCTAACGAAATACTACAGCTACATATCCTTGATCTTCCCTATAGTAGTTTGTACCTACAGGCAAGTAAAGAAGAAAACCGAGATAAAAGAAAAAATTATGTTAGAATTATTGCTCTCACATCTTTAATAGTGAATTGCACTATGTTAATTCATCATTAAGCCTGTATAAATTAAGGGGCAAGTTTCACTAAAAGAATAGTATCTGCTCTTTTATCCACAAGGTTTCAGTATAACATAATAAACCACATAGGGACAAGTTTCACCTCAGTGGATAGAAGTAAAAGGGAAATCGGATATTTTCACTTGAGTTGATCCACAATCACAGCACACAAACACACAACTGAGTCACACATGCAGGAATATGTGTTGTCGACACCAGGTTAAAAGGAGGTAGTTGATAAGGAGCACAGTCGTGCAACACAGGGAGTTTCTCCCTACTAACCCAACTTTCACTCAGCAAGAACAACATAAACAAACTTCTATTCATCGCCAGATTCCATCATATTAACCAATAAAGCATCCCAACAATCCATTAGTTCACCGCCCAAAATGGTTACCTGAGGAGGGGTGGATCACGTGTGGAGCAAGGGCAGGCCAGGAGCAGATCAAGGAGGTGGCCAAGGAGAGGAAGTCAAGCTAACCATAGGAAAGGGCTGGACAAACTTCCCAGCAACAACCAGAGCAACATAGACATTAGCAACCACAGCAGGTGGAAGATTTCCAACCAATCCAAATCTTGTACTTGTTCATATCATATATATACAGACACGATCTATTGGATTTGAGTTTAAACCTCAGAGATACACTCAAGTGGAGTGTAATACCATCACTGGATGTATAATAGCCATATGTAGCATCTGTTCTTACTTTTAATCCATAGATTAGGTCTCAGACTATGCATCATTGACCTAATCTGGAGCCAACAAATAATAAGCAACTAGAACAAGGAAAATCCAATGGATTGGTTGCTACTAGGCACATCCCAATACTCGTAGCACCTTAGTAGTGACCCATCCTAATAAATGTTTCTCAAATAAGAAGTCACAGTTACAACCTTCGGAAAGAACTTAATCAACTCATTTTCCTAAAGTACTAGGAATCATCAGTATT
This sequence comes from Avena sativa, assembly GCA_916181665.1. Lineage (NCBI taxonomy): Eukaryota > Viridiplantae > Streptophyta > Magnoliopsida > Poales > Poaceae > Avena > Avena sativa. Next base: position 412,703,218 of record OV702292.1, on the reverse strand, counting down.
TAACTATCCATCATAAGATAGTCACATAATGGTAATTTGATCACAAGTATCATTCTAGCAAGAGATTAACCACCACTGATTCATTTTTATCATGCCATCAATCCAAAACAGCAAGCTTTGGTTCAAAATGCATAAAACCAATATCATCTTCCTAACCAAAAGGCCAGGGCTCATATTTATATGACCTAACGTTACTTCAATAGTCAATGATCATCATGATCATAACTTATATCTGAATCTAATCCAGGAAGGTATCATTATTACTACAATAGCAATAACAACTGGGTCACCATAGAATACTGTTATTCCCAACTTAACACCAATAGCTTACGAACATCAATATAATCATAGGCAGCAGTACTGAACAAATTAGGCCAGGCATCAACATCACTGTAAGATGAACTCAAGACAAACTTCACAGAGCATGCAACTATTAGAGTAGAGCCTAGGTTTATCCATCACAAAAATCTGTGTGTATAGAGTAGCCAATGGAGAGAGTTGAACCCTAGAACATAGCATAAACCCTAATTAGGTATAACATCCACCATTTAGTGAGGTAACCAGGGAGAAACAGAGAGGAGAGGAAGATGAAAACTCACCTTAGGGCCTAGCTCAACAAGAAAAGGAAGCAGAGAGCGAGAGAGAGAGATAGTCGGCGGCGAAGTCACAGTAGCACGAGGCACACCAGAATGCGATGCAACACCTACCATGCTACAACCATGGCGGCCAGAGGAAAAGCACGATGGTGCTAAGCGCCACCACACCGCCAAACCACCAGCACAACAATAAGGGGTCGCCAGAGCACGACACTGCAAGGGAAGCCACAAACCCTAATCACTAGAGAGAGGACGGGAATCGAACAGAGCCACAAGATGTGGCATCATCGACTGCGTCATCAAACACGGTGGCAGTGGCCGAAGCAACCAGAGCCGGCCGGAATCAAGCGGCAACAGCGGTGCGTCGCTAGAGAAGAAGAGGACGAGAGGGGCTGAGCGCGTGCATGGTCTGGGTCTGTCGACCCAGGGCGACACAATGGGTTAAGCCCAACTCGCTGGGCTGAATTGGGCTAGGCCAGCCTAAGGGCTAGACCTAGGTTTTAAAAAATGAATAAAATCACAAAATATAAGTTACAAAAATACCCCTGTGAGTATTTTGGCCCTAGGAAAATAAATGAAAATCCTAAAAATACAAATTGTATCTCTAAAGTTCATAATTATGTGAACTATTAACTAAAAATACTAACTTGTATTTTATAATAATAAAATTAAATTTACTTATTTTAAGGCAATATTACTTTATGGAATTTTCTAAAGTAAAGAAGAATACATAAAAATAAATAAATTCATTTTTAAGATACTAAATAAATATTTTATGTAAGAAAAATACTAGATTGTATTTTAATTTGATAAAATTGAAATGTGTATTTGAAAACACTTATTCCTTTATGGAATTTCAATAAAATAAGAGTAAGACTAAAAAATAAATAAAAATCACTTTTACGATCTTTAAAAAGTATATTTTACTAGAAAAATGCTAATCATGTTATTCCAAAAGGTTTTAAGATTTTTAAAGTAATAAATCCTTAGTTATCTATTTTATTCGAATAATATACTTGTTTTATCATAAGTTAACTCTTCAAAAATTATTTCCTAAATAAGAATAAACCTATGATCTTATAAAATATTGTATTTCTAAAAATAATCCTTGAAGCCTAAATACTAAACCTAAAACCATAATTGTGGTTTATAATAATCCCTAAGTGTAAATTGCTAATTATTTAATACTCCTTTCGAGTCTTAAATCAACTATAGCCAATAACTTCAATCTAACCTTAACATTATTCACTTATATTCGGGATGAATAATCTCATTCCTTTAACCACACTTAACATAACTTTAAACCCTAATAGGATATAAGCAAACTATAAAATGAGATTACCATATCGCATAATCAGCTCTAACTCTATAACTCACCTAACCTCAACTTTCTAGGTATAGATTCATGGAGCTATACCCAATACCTATACCATTTCATCATCGATCATATCGAGGAAAACTTTTGAACTTGAGCATAATATAAAATTACTATACCTTAGTTCTAGTTATATTTCATAGCTAACTTTGGTTTGTCCCTCAACCAGCTAGGAGCGCATTAACTTAAGATCGTTAAAGCGATTCAAATAACCATTGAGTGTGTTTTGAGAACACTACAAATTGTTAAACTTAATATAATAAGTATTTTCTTCAGGAGTTATTCTTTTTGCCACTCTAAGCCAAAGCTTTAGCCATTCTGATAAAACCTACCAACTTGAAACATAATTATCCTTAAGAGTACTTAGTAATCAAAATCGACCATCAACTATTATAGTGCTTTACTTTCATCACTTACCAATTCATTTTAGAAATTTAGTATCTATTTATTTATAAAGTAAACTTGATTGTAACACAAATCTTTCATAAATCACCAAACTCAATCCATACTTAAACATGGGGGATTTACTTTGGGATTTATACAAAATGCATATCATTATCTATGCATGATAGCATGTTGCTTCTTTAAACATTAGTCCTTACTGGACCAATGATGTTGTTTTTAGATGGGAGTTTATACCGAATAGAAGACCTTGACTACATAATCTTGTAGCAAAAAGGCAAGTTCACACTTGCTCATGTCCTTTGATTATTTTATATGAAGTATTAGCAAACTGTTACTATTAACACCTGCATTTTAGAAAAGACGACAGGAAGCACTATTTTTCTTGATTAACGTGAACTAATGGTTACCGATCCAGGGTGATCAGCTAATCTATTATGATTTGGCAATGGAAGCACCATTGTTCAGGAATGTATCATCTAGGATTTAACAAAAAATGTCACCAGTGATTCTTGCACCATAGATTACGCGTTAACCATGAGATCTATATGGGCTCTGGGGAAGTTAGCTGGATCTTCTTCCTTTTGTGTGTCAACGGATGACCTTATCGTGAGACTATAGATTCCTCGCCGAGGATCCAGTATAAGGATGGGACCCCTCAGTGCCCCGCAATATTGGTGACTAGATTATCTATGAGGGGCTTTCGTAGGTAGGTCAGCCACTTTAGTGGAGGCTACCAGGGACATGATCTGCTTATAGAGTCTTTAACAGGTTACCAGATTTGTCTTCAGATTGAAGACAAGTACGCCATGAGGGGGTCCTTGGGGCATGGAAATATGTGGGTGTGAAACTACAGTTGTCCGGGATGGTGAGCACACAATCTTACCTAGGGTCGAATCCGCCTGTGGTGGACGGATCCTACTCCTACTAGCAATCTAGTAATATGGAAGAGCCAGAAGTACATATTACAAGAGAGGTTTCGCCTATGCGAGTTGAGGTTGATTGTCTATTGCTGATTACCCTAAAGTCTGGTCCCTAGGATGGCTTATATAGTCATCCAGTCCTAGGGTTACATGAGAGTCCTATCCTACTACGATACAGAGTCGGTTACATAATACATCTTGGACTACAAGTATTCCTATAGGCCTAAGTCAGTATGTCTTCTGGGCCTTCCCGTAGCTGGATGGGCTTCCAATTTCTCTCCCTGGCTGGGCCGCCCATGAAGCATATATCTAACCCAAAGTGGGCCACCCTGGTCAGCGAGTCATAGTGGGTGTACCCGGAAAGTATATCCCCAACAGCAGCCCCTGGAAGCCTCCAAGATCCAAAGTCGGATTTCGTCGTCTAGCTTGATTCTTCTTCCGTTGTAGAATCTTGAAGGGTTCCTAAAACTCCAAAACAAAAAGTAGGATCTGAGTCTCAAAATAAGTCAGACCTGTGAATATATCATCATTGCTTTTCTACTCGATTTCAAACTGATCCAGAACTTGTTCGGTGAGGTAACCTAACAACTTTTCAGGTCTTGTCTTGTCACTAACAAATATTCTAGCAGTGTGACCATTGGTGGGTCCGCATCGCACAGAACCGAGGCACCATTTCAATACATGTGCAGAAATAAAAGGCGGCGTATCCTTCATGAGGAAGTTGCCCTGCATGTTCCGTGACGCGTGGTGTTAATATCGCGTTTTCACATGAATCTTGGTGCAGATGGGTTCTTAAGGGTAAAATCTCCTCGTTTCCTCCCACCTTTTCCCTCATTCTATCCTCTCCCCGAGAAAAATCGTGTGCTCCTCATCTTCCTCTCTCTGCCACCCACCCCTCCAACACCGCCCATATAAGGTTATTCCTCTAGCGAAATGGCTGATCCATCAAGCTCCAGCGGAATGGCGTCTTTGTCGTGCGTGGAGGATAAGCGGTACCACAGGATTTAGATTTCGTGCTTGCTGTATGACGAGAAATTGAAGTCCACGGAGGAGGAGGGTCTTCTCTGTGTTGGTGAGTGGCGGGGCGGCTTCGGCGAGCCTCTTCCCACACCCCACAACGATGAGCGGGTTCACTTTGGGACCCATCTAGGCTGACCATTCTGTTGTCGGAGTTCTTCTCCGAGCTAATCTCCTACTACGGCATGCAGCTCCATAATCTCCCCCATATTCTATTCTTTAACTTAGCACTCATGTCTCTCTTTGTGAGGGATATCTCGGAATCAAACCGAGTCTTCTTTTGTTCTGGTACTACTTCGGTACCTAAAAAAAATCTATCACTGTCAGTGTTCCCTAGAATACCAGAACTCTTATCCTAGTCCTTAGGAGGGACTGAGTATACCCCAAGGTCACAGCTAGTGAGTCAGTGAAGAGATGGCTAGCCACTTTCTTCTATCATAAGGATAAGTCAGCTCCCGGCAAGCCAGAAAGCTTGGCAGTTTTTGTTGATGGTGCTGCCACCCACCAAGAGTCTTGGTATGCAGAGGCGCCGACTCTGACTGAAGATTTGATGTGCTCCAAGAGGCAGATCGAGTTTTTGATGAAGCATAAAGGATTGAAGGGATCCGACTTAGTCTACTACTGGCTAATGCGTCAGAGTCAACCTCTGCAATATCATGGATACTGGTTTATGCACATGGTCACCTCTAAAAAGATGGACAGCTTGAGAGTGAGCCAGACGTCAATTACCTCCAAATATTATGATTCCAGAGTCAAGTGGCTGATCAAGGAGCGAGTAAACCGAAAAATTCCGGTGATCTCCATGCCTATGTTTATAGTAGAGAACCCCTTGACTCCAGTAAATTTTTTGACTGGCCTATCTTTCCATTGTTTTATCTATATATGTTTTCATTATATTGCAATGCTGAGATATTTGCCGACTTTTAGCTTGCTGACCTCCTCGAGTCGGAGCTTGCTCCTGTCGAGGGATATCCTCCAGAGGGTCCAGTTCCTGTGCAGGATGAAGAACTTGAATAATTGCCTGAAGCACTTACCCGGAAGCGTAAAGCTCTAGTTGTTTCGGCTGGCCCACAAGTAATGCTAGTCATCAAGAAGTAAGTTCTTCAACTAGATCTCATATTTTTTCTTGTATTCTTTCCGGGTCCTAACGATATAATCTGTTATTATCCAGAGCTAATCCATTGACCAAAAGGAAAGGGAAAGCCAGGGAAGACTCTACGCCAGCAGAAGTCAACCTTGGTTTCACCTGCTGCTACGCCTCCGACTCCCAAGCCAAAGCCATCGTCAGTGCTGGAGGATATTCTATCTCCAAGCGCTGAGGATGTTGAGGCTCAACCTGAAGAGCCACTGAACCAAAGTTCACAAACTTACGTCACCATGGGTGACTCGGGAACTGATAAGGGTGAACCCAGTAAGGGTACTAATCCCTCGGATAAAACCTTCTCGACAATCCTCTAAAGATGCCTGGTGGCCTCACCAGAAAACGTGTAGAAGAACTTCGGAATCTTTCCTAGAGCTTCCTAGAGACCATGACTATAACTTCTCAGGAAGAGGCTCAGGAAGCCGAAGATGTGAAATTTTCTGATCTACTGGATCAAATTTGTCTTCGTGAAGAGAAGTTAAAGATGGGTGCAGTTCCGCCTCCACCAATCATTCCTTTAACTTTGGCCGAGAAGGTTTCTGCTGAGATCAAAAGCAGCCTCAACAAGCCACAACATGAGAATTTTGTAAGTCATTTTTCGACTCCTTTTACTTTATATCATATCTTCTCGCCCCCAAGCATGAAGTTGGATAGAACTAGAAATCCGAGTTTATACTTGTAAAGGATGCCAAAGAATGAAGTAGTATAAGCCCTAAGGTTCGTGCTGAAATTTAACTTAGTTAAAATAGCATCCCTAGTCTTAGTAGCCTTCTGACTCTGGTTATCATTCTGACTTACATAAAATGATATTTACAACTAGGAATTATTAAAGAACAAGGATCTCCGACATGAAAATGTTGAGCTTAAAGTTGAGAAGGATGAAGCCTAAAGTAAGTTTTTCGAGTACCTTTTCTCGGAATTTTATGTTTTAGAATTCTACTAACTTGTCCTCCTTACTCCAGGCTTGCTGACTCAATCTTGCAAACTTGTGGAGCAAGCTGAAAACTTTAGGGCCTTAGAGTCTGAGAATGCTGGCTTGCGCGAGGAACTTAAAAAATTGCGGGAGGACCATGAATACAGCATTAACAATATCCTTGAATCCAGCAACATGGCCAGCAAAGAATGCGACCGAACCATTGCTCGCCAGGATAAGGCAATCTCAGATTTGAATGCAGAGATGGACATGCAGAAGGATACCAATCAAGGCCTACGGGATGACCTCTGGAGTCTACGAGAGGAAAAGATCAAATTAGATGAAGCTATCTTTGGTATGTTCGTTGCCATTCCGTATCCACTTTAGTTTTTCTAACTGTTTCTATAATATCTTGTTAATACTTGTCCCTTTACAGGGCCTCTCAAGCTCCTGGATTCGTCTTCGTCTGAATCACGCACCGTCCGACTTGTCGCAGTCAGAGATTTTCTTCATGATTTCTACCAATCTCTTGAAGAGATTGGTGAAACCGTTAATCTCTCTGACTTAGAGAAGTTATCTACATTTGAAGTGCATGATAAAGAGAAGGATATCCCTCAGATGGTCGAGGATTGGAAGATGCCTTACACCCGCACAGCAGCACAGAATGCCCTTACCATGGTAATGAGCCACCATGGCAACATGGAAATTTGTCATGTTACCAAGGGTTATTCGACTGTTCATGAAGATGGAAATCCTTAGAATGTTGGTATGATATGGAATTCTTCTGCTGGATATGCTTGTCACATGGCTGATGTGACCAACTATGATAAGCCATTTTTCCAATCCGTCGAAGTGCCTCCAAGCCCCCCAGCCGAACATGATGAAACTCCCGATGATGATGAAGAGACTGAGTCCGACGTCCTCATCTCGGAGAAATATCAGGGTGTCTTGGGTGGTAGCACCAGCGGGCCGACAAATCCTTCACCTGCAACATAACATTTGCAAGAAAAACTTTATTCTGAAGCAAACTTGATGTAATATTTAAACTACTTATTTTGTGTTGTGTTGTATAAGAACTAATGCTTTACTCGTAGCACTTATGTTTTTGTGCTTGATTCAAAATTACTTAAGCACTTTTTGTTGATACTCATTGTTTATCTGGCTTTCTGCCTCGTCCCTTTCATGAGTCGACAAACCTTTAGCATGGAAACTTTGACGAGCAACGAAGCTCAATTGCTAAACCGGTTTAAACCCGAAAACAAAGCCGGCTTCAAGTACCAACAATTCACTACTCAGAAAATACCCTTGTCTAAGAAATCAGATAAAAACCAAAGTATAAACAAAAAATGAGACTTACACCTGAAGGTAACTTTTATTTAAAATCAGAAATCTAACCAGAACAAACATGAGCAGTACATTCAAGTATCCTGGGATTTTCAACTATGACGTGATCATTCGGAAATAAGATGGTACTTTAAAACTTCTTAGAAAAAGCATTGAGGGGACCAATACTTTATTTCACTTTGAACATGTACATTGATATGATTAGAAAGAAAGAAAATTTAAGAATAAAAGGGACGTAGTTGAGCAATATTCCATGGAGGGTCTAACTCATCCGGATCTGTACTGCCTCTAGCTCTCTTTATTTTCCTAGTAGCAGGTCTTTCTTTGTCTGGCCTCATGTCTTTTAGATAGTATGAGCCATTGTGCAATAATCTACTAACCAGAAAGGGTCCTTCTAAGATTGGGGAAAGTTTGAGCTTTCTTTGCTCCACTAGGTAGAGCACTAGATCGCCCTTTAAAAGACCGATTTTCACTCTCTCTCACTATGATACTTGCGTAACTTCTGCTGATAGGCTATAGATCTCTGCTCAGCAACGACGCGAACTTCCTCGAGCTTGTCGAGGTCATCTTGTAAAGAATCTTTGGCATCTTCATCGACATACACAATGACCCGGGGAGAAAGATGGATAAGATCACTCAGAAGAACTGCCTCTGCATCGTAGACCAAGAAGAAAGGTGTATATCTGGTTGACATGTTAAGAGTAGTTCGTAAACTCCATACAACATACAACAATTCATTCGCCCAAGCCCACGCAGCACGATGAAGTGGTGCTTTGAGTCTAGGACGGAGGCCTTAAAGAATTAAACCATTTTCCCTTTCAACTTGTCCATTGGCTTGTGGGTGTGCAACTGATGCAATATCAAGTTGGGTCCCTTGATCTTCACAAAACTCGACAAGCTCTTCCATTGAAAAGTTTCTCCCATTGTCTGTAATAATATTGTGCGGATAGCCAAATCGGATTATGACATCCTCGAAGAATATTTTGACTGTATATCCATCTCATCCTCTCCTTCCTCCGGCTTAACACCAGCGGTCTATTCAGGGTTCCAAACTCATACACAACTTGTGACGGGTTTAGCCTCAATCCATTTCATAAATTTATCTGCCATCACAAGTGGGTGAGTAAATCCACTTGGAGCCCATTTAAACGGTCCTACCATGTCAAGATCCTAGACCGCAAAGGTCCATGTAATTGGAATTGTTTGCAGCTGATCTGCCAGAAAATGGGCTTAACTGGCGTATTTTTGGTAGCCTTTGCACGTCTTGACCACTTTGTCAGCATCTGCCTTAGCTGTAAGTGTAACATCCCAAAACTTTAATCCAAGCTTATCAAGATCAAATCATCCAAAAATAGGGTTAACAATTTTTTTTCCAAATTTAAAATGAAAGCATTCATATATCTGTGCATTTAAAATAGGAGTTGTTTGAATTGCCATGATTGATCCAATGCTTGTAAAATGTTTCTTAGGTGATTTAAACATCATCTACATCATTCCCAAACTTTTCCTAAAGAAAATCAAATCAAAAAGAATTAAAAAGAAGGAATGGTCATTTTGGTAAATTTAACTCTCATGCCTACTTTGGCTATTCCTAGTACTCAATTCTTAACAGAAACAATTCTTGATCTTTGCACCCCTTGCTAGTACACATAATGAGGTACCAAGGCCCACCTTTGGATCTACTAAAAACATTATGTTAACTATTTTAAATGACAGTTTAAAATTGAATCTAATGCATATGCATAGATCACCCCTATTTCAAAAACCATCTTTTTAAGCTCCATTTTCAAAACCCTTGCAACCAGAGACTACCTATCACTAGTGGAGATCACTCAAAAATTTTGAACTCAAAATTCAAAACTTTTTCTCTTGCGGCCATTTCATCAAACACATGGCAGACAGAATCAAACACAATTAGCTAGCTCACTGTTTCTACAGAGTTTAGCCACCCATTTGACCATAAGATACTCCCTCTGTCTCCACTTGATCAAACCATGCCATTACCACCCCATCCCCTACACCCTAGTGGCCAGGCCAAGCCATGCCGAGCACCAACTTGCCGGCCAACCTTGCCCTCACCCTAGCAGACCACCTCCCCCTCTCTCTCTCCATGTGTAGGAGGTAGCCAACACCTCACCACCCCTCTCTGTCCCCTGCCCGAGCCAAGTGCTGTCGTGGACCACCGAGGAGAGCCCGCACCCAGTGCCGCCGCACCATGCCGGTGCCGCCTCCAGAGCGCGCCTTGTCCCCGCGTGCACAAGTCACCGCTCGACCGCAGCCCGCGCCCGCCGCTCCGCCTCGACCTGGAGAACACCCTAGACATCCTCGTTCGCCGCCCAAAGCCTCACAGCCACCGCTCGCCGTGGACACCGCCGCTTTGGCCGCGCAGAGCGCCACCTCGCCCAGACCATGTGCCACCGCCCCTACGGCCGAATTTAAGTCCTAGAGCACCGCCAGGGAAATTCCCATCGATCGCCATCCCCCGCCATGCCGCTAGGTCGCCGTAGCCATGTCGCCACCGTCGACCGCTCATCCCGCTCGGTCTTACCGTCGGGCCTATAAAAGGAGCCCTCCCCAGCCATTCTTCTCCACAACATTCCACTCCCCTCACCTGTCTAAACCACACCCACCTTTAGCCGGAGCAAGTGGAGCAGCAGATCGCCGGAATTGGAGCCGGAGCAGCCGCGGTAGGAGGAGAAGGGCGCCGTTGATTGCGACCACCCCAAGCTCCACCGCGACCATGCCTCGCCTCGCCGTCGTCTTCCACTTCGTTTGCCTGCCTCGCTGACCCTGCTGGAGCCCTGGTACGCCCCCAGCAGACCCCCACCGAGTCGCTAGGGTTCGAGCTCGCGGGCGACCTGTTCGTCGTTGACGACGACCCTCGGCCGTTGATCTCGCTTCTAATCCTACGGCCCCCAGCGCCCGTACCGTTTCACGTGTTATGTGCCGCTGACAAGCGGGACCCCCCTATCAGCTGAGCCCCGCGCCGCGGAGCGCCACTGGGCCGGCCCAAGTCTTTCCCGCGCTAGCCCATAGATTCAAATCTGGTTTTTCCTTTTTAGTTAAATCTAGTTTCTGTCCCCTATTTCAAAATTCAATTCAGAGAGTTTTATAAAAACCAAATTGTATGAAACCAATTTTGTCTAAAAGGTATTAAAATGATCTATCCAAGCCCGTTAGATTTAATTCAATTAGAGTTATAGATCTCTCCTAATAAAAATAACAAAACAGAAGCTTTTGCAACTTGCAACATTTTTATAAAATCAACCAAGTTAGCTTTTGAGTTGATTCCAACTCTCAAAAATCAAATTTCATCATATATATCTAACCATGTAATAATATTAAGGTTGACATGAAGTGAGTTTGGACTAGTACCAAAATAATGCTATATAGGCATTTCTAGTCACTTTAAATCATTAAATAATGAACTTAAACCAAAGTAATATTGATCCAACCCTTAAATCTCATTCCCACATGTTAGAATATGTGGTGAGGACATGTGTCCACATGATCCCATATTTTGGTGGTCAATATTAAAATTTTAGTTAATATTTCAATGAGTAGAAATTACTTTTCTAAAATAAAAAGGAGGAAACTATTGAATTAAAACTTGTGATGTTTGTGATGATAATAGATCATCAAATGTGTGTTTTAGAATGCTAGTTAGCCTAGTTAAGTACCTTAGAATTTCCCTCTTACCCCTATATCTATGTCAATCTTCAGATGACTCGTGGAAACCAAGGAGGGAGAAGCTCGTCGCAGGACCCAATGCTGCAGATCTTGCAGAATCTTATCGCGGACCGTGAAGCAAGCAAGGCCGAGCGTCAAGCCAACTTAGCAACATTGCAGCACATTGCCCAAATGCCTCTCAACAACCAAGGACATGGAAATCAGGATCACCAAGGATCCAAACTCAAAAAATTTCAGAACACAAATCCCCCAATCTTTAACCAATCTGAAAACCCATTAGATGATGATGACTGGTTATAGACCATGGAAAACAACTTAGAGGTTGCCAGAGTGGATGGGAATGAGAAAGTTCTCTTCACCACCCACTATCTGGCGGGTGATGCAAGAGCTTGATGGAAAGGCATCCGCAATATGAACCATGGCCAGGTGATGACCTGGGAAGCATTCAAGGTCAAGTTCAGCCGCACCCACGTGCCGCAAGGTCTTGTCAACAGGATGAGAGATGAATTCCGCGAATTAAAGCAAGGAAGATTGACTGTGGTGGAGTACCGTGACAGATTCTTGTCACTTGCCAGATATGCACCGGATGAGATTAACACGGAGGCCAAGAAGAAGGAGAGATTCTTAAACGGACTGCATGATGAGATGTAGACTGTCCTCGTCAACATCCGTTTTGATGATCTCGAAGAGCTAGTCGACTCTGCCATTCAGATGGAAGGGAAGATTAACCAGGCAAACGACAACCGCAAGCGCCATATGATGCAGCAGTCTGGATCCAGTAGTCACCAGAAGTACCGTCCCAACCCCTCACCAGGATATGCATCAAGGAACAACCGACCCCCAAATTCTCGCCCAAGCTACCCCAACCGTAGCGGAGGCAATGTGAAGTCCGGAGGAAACAATCACAACTCCGGCAATGCCAACAATTTCAACCGTGCCCCTCCCAAGAGCAACAACAACAACACTGCACCCAGAACTGGCAGCAATGCTGTACCTATCGCAATCAAGGACAAGTCCCAGATCACTTGTTTTGATTGTGGAGTGAACGGTCACTACTCCAATGAGTGTCCCAAGAAGACTGCCGCTAATGCCCCTGTGAATGCCCCAGCTCAGCAGCAGCGTCGTGTTCAACCAGGAAGGAGATTTGCCCCAGGGAACCCTCACAACCACAACGGTCGTCTCTTCCACATGAACGCAGAAGAAGCCCAGGAAGCACCAGATGTAGTGCTGGGTATGTTTTCTGTCAACTCAGATTTAGCAAGAGTATTGTTTGATTCTGGAGCATCGCATTCATTTGTCACCAAAGAATTTGTATGCACTAGTAAGATTCACCCAACCAACTTGAAGCATGTCATGATAGTTCAAATCCCCGGTTCAACAACAAAAGCTAGAAAAATTTGCAAAGCTGTACCTATGAGAATACATGGGATAGATTTTTATGCCAACCTAATTGTAGTTGGAACCAAAGGATTGGAAGTAATACTAGGTATGGACTGGATGTCAAGGCATAAAGGACTGACAGACTGTGCTAAGAAAGCCATCACCATGACCAGTAGTTGTGGAGTAATAGTAGAGCATATCTCTGAAACCTTACCCCGTCAATTTAAGTGCAACAAGAGTGTAGCCTTGCCCACCATAGACCAAGTCCGAGTAGTCTGTGAATACCCCGACGTATTCCCAGATGAATTGCCAGGTATGCCCCCGGATAGGGATATTGAGTTCATTATCGAACTAATCCCCGGAACCGGACCTATAGCCCAGAGACCCTATACCATGAACCCCTCAGAATTAGTGGAACTGAAGAAGCAGTTGGATGCCATGTTAGCATCAGGCTTGATTCAGCCAAGCGCATCGCCATGGAGATCACCAGTGTTATTCGTCGACAAGAAAGATGGAGGCAACCGTCTGTGTACAGACTACAGAAAATTGAATGATGTCCCCATCAAGAACAAGTACCCTTTGCCAAAGATAGAGGATCTATTTGATCAGTTGACCGGAGCTCAGGTATTCTCAAAGATTGATCTTAGGACTGGTTATCACCAACTTAAGATTCGTGCAACAGATATTCCGAAGACCGCCTTTACTACTCGCTATGGTTTATACGAGTATACGGTTATGTCTTTTGGATTAACCAATGCCCCTGCTTATTTCATGAATTTCATGAATAAGATCTTTATGAATTTCCTAGATAAGTTTGTAGTTGTGTTTATCGACGACATCCTTATCTACTCCAAGTCAGAAGAAGAGCATGAGCAACATCTGCGAATCATCCTAGAAACCCTGAGAGAGCATCAGTTATATGCCAAGTTCAACAAGTGTGAGTTTTGGCTGAAAGAAATAGGATTCCTAGGACATATTGTTTCTGCCGGAGGAGTCTTTGTTGATCCCACCAAGATCAAAGATGTCGAAGAATGGGAAGCCCCAACCAATCAAACCCAAATTCGTTCATTTCTCGGATTAGCGGGATATTACCGCAAGTTCGTAGAAGGATTCTCGAGCATAGCCCGACCAATGACCCAATTGTTGAAGAAGGACAAGAAGTTTGAATGGACAGAAAAATGTGAAGCTAGTTTCCAGGAGCTGAAGAAGAGATTGATATCAGCCCCAATTTTGATCATGCCAGACATCAAGAAGCCGTTTGATGTGTATTGTGATGCATCCAAGATTGGCCTAGGATGTGTATTGATGCAAGAAGGCAAAGTCATCGCGTATCTGTCCCGACAACTGAAGCAGCATGAGCAGAACTATCCGACCCATGATCTTGAGCTAGCAGCCGTGGTTCTAGCGTTGAAGACATGGCGTCATTATTTGATGGGTAATCACTGTGAGATTTACTCAGATCATAAGAGCTTAAAGTATATCTTCACCCAGAAGGAGCTGAATATGAGGCAAAGAAGATGGATAGAGTTAATCAAGGATTATGACCTTGACATTCACTATCACCCCGGCAAAGCCAATGTGGTAGCGGATGCTCTTAGCAGATTGCCGTGTAGGCTTAACACCATGATCAAAGAGAAGCAACCAAGTTTGTATGAGGAGTTGGAGCCGTTCAGGACTGAGTTAGTTAGCAAAGGATTCCTAGCTAGCATTGAACTTCAACCCACTTTGATTAGCCAAATCAAGGGAGCCCAGAAGGGAAATGAAAGTATCGATGGAATTAAACGTCGTATTGGTACAGGAAAGGTACCTGGATTCACCGAAGACGAAGAAGGTGTACTGTGGTACAAAGGACGTATCTGTGTGCCCGCAGATTCGGAGCTGAAGGAGGTTATCATGAAGGAAGCTCATGATACTCTTTATTCTATCCACCCTGGAGGAACAAAGATGTATCAGGATTTGAAAGAGCAATTTTGGTGGCACAAGATGAAGAGAGAGATCGGAAGCTACATCGCCAAATGTGACATCTGTCAACGAGTCAAAGAAGAGCATCAGAGACCTATAGGACTATTGCAACCATTGCAGATTCCGGAATGGAAATGGGATTCCGTCGGAATGGACTTTATCACCGGTTTACCTACTTCTAGTAGGGGAAATGACTCAATATGGGTCATAGTTGATAGACTGTCCAAGGTAGCCCACTTCATACCAGTCAAGACAACCTACCAGAGTGCAAAGCTAGCAGAGCTGTACATTGCTAGGATTGTTAGTCTGCATGGAACCCACAAGACCATCGTCTCAGATCGAGGAACCCAGTTTACTTCAAGATTTTGGCAGAAAGTTCAGGAAGGTTTAGGAACCAAGTTGAATTTCAGTACCGCTTATCACCCGCAAACAGATGGACAAACTAAGAGAGTCAACCAGATCCTAGAGGATATGCTTAGAGCTTGTGTGTTGGAATACGGATCAAAATGGGAAGACTGCCTGCCTTTCGCAGAATTCTCATATAACAACAGTTATCAGGCTAGTTTGCAGATGGCACCATTCGAATTCCTATACGGAAGAAAGTGTCGTACCCCTTTGAATTGGTCGCAAGTAGGAGAGTGTCAGATCTTTGGACCCGACATTCTCCGAGAAGCAGAAGAGAAAGTTCACAAAGTCCGTGAGCACCTCAAGACCGCCCAATCCAGACAGAAGAGCTATGCTGACAAGAGAAGGAGGGACCTAACTTTCAATGTCAGAGATTTCGTATATCTCAAGGTTTCACCATTGAAGGGAACTCAACGGTTTAGTCTAAAGGGAAAGTTAGCTCCCAGATACATCGAACCTTTCAAGATTCTGAACCGCCGAGGAGAAGTATCGTACCAACTGGAACTGCCTGTAGAGATGTTAGCCATCCACAATGTGTTCCATATCTCGTTACTTCGCAAATGCTTCGAAGTGCCTGAGAAGACTGAAGTTTTCAAGAACATCGATCACAGAGCTGTGGAAATCAACAATGACCTGACCTATCGGGAAGTACTCATCCATATCTTATAAGAAGCCTACAGAACCACCAGAACCAGGAGTATCAAGTTTCTCAAGATTCAATGGAGCAACCATACAGAGGAGGAAGCTACTTGGGAGCGCGAAGATTACATTAGAACAGAGTTCCCAGATCTCTTTAGTTCCTAGTTTTCTTTGTAAATCTCGGGACGAGATTTTTTTAGGGGGGAATGTTTGTAACATCCCAAAACTTTAATCCAAGCTTATCAAGATCAAATCATCCAAAAATAGGGTTAACAAAAAAATTTCCAAATTTAAAATGAAAGCATTCATATATGTGTGCATTTAAAATAGGAGTTGTTTGAATTGCCATGATTGATTGATCCAATGCTTGTAAAATGTTTCTTAGGTGATTTAAACATCATCTACATCATTCTAAAACTTTTCCTAAAGAAAATCAAATAAAAAAGAATTAAAAAGGAATGGTCATTTTGGCAAATTTAACTCTCATGCCTACTTTGGCTATTCCTAGTACTCAATTCTTAGTAGAAACAATTCTTAATATTTGCACCCCTTGATAGTACACATAATGAGGTACCAAGGCCCACCTTTGGATCTGCTAAAAACATTCTGTTAACTATTTTAAATGATAGTTTAAAATTGAATCTAATGCATATGCATAGATCACCCCTATTTCAAAAACCATCTTTTTGAGCTCCATTTTCAAAACTCTATTTCTAGGAGGTAGCCAACCTTGCCCTCACCCTAGAAGACCACCTCCCCCTCTCTCTCCATGTCTAGGAGGTAGCCAGCACCTCACCACCCCTCTCTGTGCCCTGCCCGAGCCAAGTGCTGCCGTGGACCACCGAGGAGAGCCCGCGCCCAGTGCCACCGCACCATGCCGGTGCCGCCTCCAGAGCGCGCCTTGTCCCCGCGTGCACAATTCACCGCTCGACCGCAGCCCGCGCCCGCCGCTCCGCCTCGGCCTGGAGAACACCCTAGACATCCCCGTTCGCCGCCCAAAGCCTCACAGCCACCGCTCGCCGTGGACACCGCCGCTTCGGCCGCGCAGAGCGCCACCTCGCCCAGACCGTGTGCCACCGCCCCTACGGCTGCATTTAAGTCCTAGAGCACCGCCAGGGAACCGCCCATCGATCTCCATCCCCCGCCATGCCGCTAGCTCGCCGTAGCCATGTCGCCATCGTCGACCGCCCATCCCGCTCGGTCTCACCGTCGGGCCTATAAAAGGAGCCCTCCCCAGCCATTCTTATCCACACCATTCCACTCCCCTCACCTCTCTAAACTTCACCCACCTTTAGCCGGAGCAAGTGGAGCAGTAGCTCACCGGAATTGGAGCCGGAGTAGCCGCGGCAGGAGGAGAAGGGCGCCGTTGATTGCGACCACCCCAAGCTCCACCGCGACCACGCCTCGCCTCGCCGTCATCTTCCACTTTGTTTGCCCACCTCGCCGACCCCGCTGGAGCCCTGGTACGCCCCCAGCAGACCCCCACCGAGCCGCTAGGGTTCGAGCTCGTCGACGACCTGTTCGTCGTCGACGACGACCCTCAGCCGTTGATCTCGCTTCTAATCCTACGGCCCACAGCGCGCGTACCGTTTCGCGTGTTAAGTGCCGCTGACAAGCGGGACCCCCTCTCAGCTGAGCCCCGCGCCGCGGAGCGCCACTGGGCCAGCCCAAGTCCTTTCCCGCGCTAGCCCATAGATTCAAATCTGGTTTTTCCTTTTTAGTTAAATCTAGTTTCTATCCCCTATTTCAAAATTCAATTCAGAGAGTTTTATAAATCCAAATTGTATGAAACCAATTTTGTCTGAAAGGTATTAAAATTATCTATCCAAGCCCGTTGGATTTAATTCAATTAGAGTTATAGATCTCTCCTAATAAAAATAACAAAACAGAAGATTTTGCAACTTGCAACATTTTTATAAAATCAACCAAGTTAGATTTTGAGTTGATTCCAACTCTCAAAAATCAAATTTCATCATATCTATCTAACCATGTAATAATATTAAGGTTGACATGCAGTGACTTTGGACTAGTACCAAAATAATGCTATATAGGCATTTCTAGTCACTTTAAATCATTAAATAATGAACTTAAACCAAATTAATATTGATCCAACCCTTAAATCTCATTCCCACATGTTAGAATATGTGGTGAGGACATGTTTCCACATGATCCCATATTTTGGTGGTGAATATTAAAATTTTAGTTAATATTTCAATGAGTAGAAATTACTTTTCTAAAATAAAAAGGAGGAAACTATTGAATTAAAACGTGTGATGTTTGTGATGATAATAGATCATCAAATGTGTGTTTTAGAATGCTACTTAGCCTAGTTAAGTACTGTTTGGTGATTGTGCACTCCCTATGTATTTATAGACGCTAGTACCGACCAAGCTTTTGAGGAGGAGGAGTTCTACCAAGAAGAAGAAGAAAACTTCAACCACTGCACCAACCAAGGCAAGCCATTGTTAGCAGGCTAGAATTAAACTAGATGGTTTAGCAAAGATGCCTTAAGTAGGCTTTGATCACATCCCTTTAACTATTAGTGCCCCAAGTCTTATTGACAAGTTTTACCTCCCTTAGTTTACACAAAGTTCTTTACTTAATTATGAAGGTAGCATAAAAAGTATAAAACTTGACCTACTTAGAAACCTTTAGATGCCACTCTATGGCAGGAGATTGAACCCATCACTTCCACCTTAGTGAACACTCTTAACTTAGTATCTTAGTATAGATCAAAAACTTGAGTCACTCTAGATGGGAATACTTGGTGAAAATGAATTATGAAAACCTTGGAATGATGAGTCATTCTATTGAGATGTTTTGACATGTGTTGAGAAACACAACTGGTTTATGATGATGAAAATGACGAGGCATGAGCCTTAACCCCTTTTATAAAACCGATGGTTGGATTCGGATGCGATACCATTCCAATTTTACCGTACAACCACATTACCTGAATTGGTTAAGGTTTAGCTAGAAATTTATATGCATTAGTATTAGTTCCCTCACGGGAGAGGTTTGAGCTGAGGCTACCTCTCATTGTTGTCCACCTATGTAGTGCCCAAGATGACTGATGGTCATGGTTGGGAGGCCATGCTCATAGGAGAGGTGCTTATACTAGGGTGTAAAGGGAAGGTTATGTTTGATTATCTGCATACTAAGTATGATGATTCAGGGTTATCCCTGACAGATGTATCGAATCTTGTGGTGAAAGTGTACCACCTCTGCAGAGTGTCAAACTATTCGAATAGCCGCGTCCACGGTTATGGACAGTTGGAATGGCCATACTGTTTCGTTGTCAGATGTTTTCTAAATAACTTGAAATGAATGATGAACTTTGACTTGACCACAACAGGGTTGTGTTGATGATAATAGCTTCCCAACTTAAGTGATTCTAGAACTTTATCTTATCTTTCTTTGCTTCTGAACTCAGCTTATGTTTCAAACTTAACTTGATAGTGAACTTAGATTCAGCACTTTAACTTACATTTATACTCCTTGCTAGTAGTAGTTTGCGAGTACTTAAAGAGTACTCATGGCTTTTGTCCCTGGCTATTATCATGGCCAGACTATGAAGGAGATTATCAAGATGATGGTCAGCAGGATGGCTATGATAACTAGGACTATCTGCCTTCGTCAGCATTGCTTGTGCCCCTGAAGATGGACCCCACCGCTACCCTATCGTTTATTTCCGCTGCTTGTTGTATTAAAGACTGGATCATGAGATCCTTATTTGTGTAAAATCTTATGTATGGTTTGTAATGGATGATGTACTATAATATCCAATCCGTTATGTCTCGCAAAAATGGTAAATCCTGGGATTGCGAGGTATGGCATAACGGGCATCTGGGATTAAAAATCTGGGTGTTAACAGTAAGCCAGAAAAATCTGTGTCAAAAAGCTTTTGGCAGTAAAGATTTGTCTACGGCGTGATGTCGGCATTTCCCTTAGGATTTCCACTCCTTCTTCTAGAGAAACACAATGCTGAAAACCCTAGATACACTCCACTTGTAGACCTCACCACTGATTATTGTGTAGGATTTTTCTCGTCGGACGATCTATCGGCTCAGAACTTCGTCTTCGGGTAATTTTCCTTCTACTAAGTATTCAAGGTAGGATTTTGTCTAGCTAGGAATTATAGCCAGAACTGATATGAGCGGTGAGTCAGATACTCCTCATCAACTCTTGTGATAGAGGGAACTTTGAGGTGCTCTACAAAAGTGCCATCGGGACCTTTTTCCGTGCAGAGCCTATTCTTGATAGTGCATCTGCTTCCTCATTTTCTGTTTAGGGAATGTGTTGAACTTCAAACTCTTCGAACGATTTTACTAGTTCATCCATGATAGCTCGATATGTTTCCATGTGCTTATTTGCCTTACAGTGATCAGATACTTGCTGAGCAATTAAATCTCCATAGCACATGAGTCGGTGAATGCCAATCTCTTTTGCAATTCGAATTCCATGTAGTAGGGGCTTCATATTCGGCTATATTATTGGTCGCCGTGAAGTGAATCTGCAACACATAGAATAGTATCTCGCCAGCCCCGAGCCCCCGAGCACTTTCGACCCGTCAAAGTGCAAGGTCCAGTATTCTGACTCTAGGACATTCATATTTTCTGTCGTCTTCGTCCAATCAGCGGCAAAATCAGTGCAATTTGGGACTTAATCGTTGTGCGCGGTTTATACTCAATGTCAAAAGCAACTAGCCAATTCCCCATTTAGATACACATCATGTGGCATCGCTGTTGTTGATTATATCTCTCGTGGGAGCCATGCTCACCACGGTAGTCTTGTGCTCTTGAAAATTGTATCGTAGCTTTCTAGATGTGAAGAACACACCATAGGCTAACTTTTGGTGATGAGGATTCGTTGTTTTGATTTTGTCAGGACCTAGCTGAGGTAGTAAGTCGGGCGCTGCACCAATTGTTCATGTTTTCCTCCGGCTGTTCCACCACCGTTACGATGCTGACGACTCAATTTGTCGCAGCAATGTAGAGCAACATCGGTATTTGAGGTTCCCGTGCTGCAAGTATAGGGGCAGATGAGAGTACTGCTTTTAGGTCCTAGAGTGCAACTTCAGCTTCATTGGTCCAGACAAATTTCTTGGTCTTCTTCAAGAGCTTGTATAATGGTGAGGCTTTGTCAACACCCGGATTTTTAATCCCAGGTGCCTGTTATGTCATACATCGCAATCCCAGGATTACTATTTTTGCGAGATATAACAGATTGAATATCACAGTACATCATCCATTACAAACCATAATAAGGTCTTACACGAATAAAGGATCTCATGATCCAGTCTTAATACAAACAAGCAGCGGAATAAATAAGCGTAGCAGTGGGCTCCATCTTCAGTGGCACAGGCAATGCTGACGATGGGAGATGATCCTAGTTGTCGTAGCCATCCTGCTATCCTTCTTCCGGATAGTCCTCCTCATAGTCTGGCCACGGGAATAGCCAGGGACAAATCCATGACTACTCTTTAAGTACTCGCAAACTATCACTAACAAGTAAGGTAGTTCTAGTAGGAATGCTAAGCTCTAAGTTTATTTGCAAAAGCTAAATTTAACCTGAGCTGAGTTCAGAAACAAAGAAAGCTAAAATAATGTTCAAAATCACCTAAGTGCGAACTTAGTTTTCGTAGTCACAACCCTGTTGTGGTCAAGTAAAAATCATAGATCACTTCACAAATCCTTTTGAAAACATCTGACAACGGAACAGTATGGCCACTCCAACTGTCCATAACCGCGGATGCGGCTATTCGAATAGTTTGACACTCTACAGAGGTGGTACAGTTTCACCCCAAAATTCGATACATCCATCAGGGATAACCCTGAATCATCATACTTAGTATGCGGATAATCAATCATAACCTTTCCTTGACACACCCTAGTATAAGCACCTCTCCTATGAGCTTGGCCTCCCAGCCATGGCCATCTGCCATCCTGGGCACTGCATAGGTGGACATCATCAAGAGGTAGCCTCAGCGCAAACCTCTTCCACGAGGGAACCCATACTAATGCATATAAACTTCCGCCTAAGCCTTGCCCAATTCAGGTATTGTGGTTGTACGGTAAAATTGGAATGGTATCGCATCCGAACCCAACCATCAGTTTTTATAAAGGACTAAGGCTCATGCCTCAACATTTTCATCATCATAAACCAGTTGTGTTTCTCAACACATGTCAAAACATCTCAATAGAATGACTCATCATTCCAAGGTTTTCATAAGCATTTTCACCAAGTATTCCCATATAAAGTGATCATGTTTTATGCTTAGCACTAGCCACTAAGGTTAAGAGTGTTCACTAATGAGGAGTGATAATCCCAATCAGATGCCACAGAATGACATCTAGTATAGGCCTAGTTTTATACTCTTTATGCTATCTATACTATCTTTCCAAAATCTCACAAAGCATTACTAAAAGTAAAGAAACTTTGTTAAAGTAAAATATTAAAGCTTGCAAGTAAAACATGGGATGGGTATAAATCAAAGGCTATAACCAAAGCAGGCCTAATGCATCTTGCTTAGGTTAAAGCTTGCATAGTTAACAAACTTGCAAGTGTTAGCTTGCCTTGATTGGTGCAGTGATTGAAGTTCTCTTCGTCTTACTCGGAGTAGAACTCCTCCTCCTTGTAGACTTGGTCGGTACTATCGTCTATAAATAAATACGGGATACACAATCAACAAACAAATACTTAACTAGTCTATTTATCACACTAAGGCACACACTTGATGATCTAGTATCATCACAATCATCACAAGATTTAAAGAACTAGTTTCATTTATTTTATTTGAGAGAAGTAATTTCTACTCACTGAAATTAATTAAGATTTAATATTCTCCAAATGGAATATGAGATCATGTGGACACATGTCATCACCACATATTCTAATATATGGGAATGTGATTTAAAGGTTTGGTCACATTTTATAAAGTTTAAGATTATTACTTAAATGATTTAAAGGGACTAGAAATGCCTATATAGCACTATTTTGGTACTAGTCCAAAGTCACTGGATGTAAACCTAGATATTTTTACATATTCAGATAGATCTTATCAAATGTGATTTTTGAGAGTTGAAATCAACTCAAAAGTTTTTATGGTTGATTTTTGAAAAAGTTTGAAGTTGCAAAAGTCTTTGTTTTGTTATTTTTGCTATAGATTATCTCTAACTCCAAATGATTTAAATCCAACGGTCTTGGATTGATATTTTAATTAACTTTCTAGCAAAATTTTAATCATGTCATTTGGTTAAGTGAATCTCTCTGAATTGATTTTTGAATCTACTGACAGAATCTAGTTTCAACTAAATTGGAAAATACTAATTTGAATCGTTGGGCTACGCGTGGGAAAACTAACGGGACGGCCCAATCTGCACAGCACAGCACAGCGGGCTGCTGACAGGGGGGTCCCGCTTGTCAGCGACTCCTAAAACCCGAATCGGTACGGTCGGTGATGGGGGCGTTCGAGCTGGTAGACGACGGCGGTTCGAGGTGTGGTCGCGGCAGCTCCTGGGGCGACTCCAATCGACGGCACCCTTCTTCCACTGCAGCGGCGAACACCGATGAAATTCCGGCGGACTGAGGCTCGCCTTGCTCCAGGGAGAGTGTGGGAGGATCAGTGGTGAGAGGGGAGTGGAATGGTGTGACGAATGGAGGCTAGGGTGGCCTCTATTTATACACCGGCGAGGGGACCGAGCGGCGTGGGCGCGGCTCGTCGGTGGCGACGCTACAGGCAGCTAGCGGCACGGCTGGGGGTAGGGATGGTGCGTGGTCTCCTGGCGGTCATCTCTGGCTTAAAGGCGAGGCATGGGTGGTCGCATTTGGTTGGGAGCAGGCGGTGCTCTGCACGGCAGAGGCAGTGTTCGATGCGGTGCACGGTGGCTATGGGTCATGCGGCGGCGAACGGGCATGTCTGGGCAGCTGCTGGGGTCATGGCGGAGTAGTGTGCATGGGGTGAGGTCGAGGCGCGGAGTGTGCGAACTGGTTAGGCGCTGCACTCTGGCGCGTCATCGGCATGGCGCAGACGCTCTTGGCGCAGCTTTGCTAGGGTGGTCCACGGCTTGGCTTCGCCCGAGGAGTGGACAGGGGGAAGCAGTGTGGTTGCAGCTACCTCCTAGACATTGTGGGCGAGCTCCGGGCGGTCTGCTGTGAGCGGTCCATGTCAGGTGGCAAGAGGGGGGGTGCTCGGGTGGCAATGCACTAGTGCACACAGTGAGGGGGAGTGGCTCTATTTCCTTGGCTGTGGTTGGGGGAGACAAGGGGAGTAGAAAGGGGTCAAATGGGCAACAAGGCATTGATCACAAACAATAATAGTTTGGAAGCTATTTCTGTGCTCACCAAGTGTTTGATCTAATGGCCAAAAGAAAATTAAATTTGAATTGTTGGCTCAGTTTTGGTGAGTGATCTACACTTATGCTTGGTTATCTATGATTCCTTGGGATTGGCAAGGGGAATTGAGTTTATGGGTTTTTCAAAAATGAGGATCCTAACATATGAATTGGATTCATTTTCAAATGTCCATTAATTGATTTGGAAAATGTTTCTATGGATTTGCAAAGTGGGCTTGGGTTCACTTTCACTTGGTCTAGCAAGGTGTGAAAAGAACTAGAAATGTTTCTGTTAGAAATTCTCTTCTAGGAACACTCAAAGTGGCCTAGTGGTTAACTTTGGTCAAAATGACCATTTTCTTTATTTATTCTTATTTGATTTCTTTTTCTTTGGATTTTGTTTGTAAATGGTGTAGATGATGTGGCATTCACCTTTGAACCATTTCACAACATTTAGAACAATCAAGCATGGCATTTTCAAACAATTCTACACTAATGCAACACACACATGCATTCATAATCATTTTATTAATAAAAGTTTTTGTTAACCCTAAATTGGGTGATTTGAACTTGATAACCTTGATTAAAGTTTTGGGATGTTACAAACCTTCCCTCCTTAAACAAAATCTTGTCCTGAGATTTAAGAAAAACTAGGAACTAAAGAGATCTAGATACTCAGTCCTAATGTAATCTTCTCGCTCCCAGGTAGCTTCTTCTTCCGTATGATTGCTCCATTGGATCTTGAGAAATTTGATATTCCGGGTCCTTGTGGTTCTGAAAGCTTCTTCCAAGATACGAATGGGCACTTCACGATACGTCAAATCCTTGTTGATATCAATGGCTCCGTGATCGATGTTCTTGAAAACTTCTGTCTTCTCCGGAACTTCTAGGAATTTGCAAAGTAACGAGATATGGAACACATTATGGATGGCTGACATCTCCTCTAGCAGTTCCAGTTGATACGATACTTCTCCTAGGCGATTCAAAATCTTGAAGGGTCCAATATATCTGGGGGCTAAATTTCCTTTCAACTGAAAACGCTGCATTCCTTTCAACGGCGACACTTTGAGGTACACAAAATCTCTGACATTGAAAGTCAAGTCTCTACGTCTCTTGTCAGCATAACTCTTCTGTCTAGATTGGGTGGTCTTGAGGTGCTCACGGACTTTGTGAACCTTATCTTTGGCTTCTCGTAGGATGTCGGGTCCAAAAATCCGACTCTCTCCTACTTGCGAACAATTCAAAGGGGTACGACACATCCTTCCATACAGAAATTCAAATGGGGCCATTTGCAAACTGGCTTGATAATTGTTGTTGTATGAGAATTCTGCGAAAGGCAGACAATCTTCCCATTTTGATCCATACTCTAACACACAAGCTCTCAACATATCTTCTAAGATTTGGTTGACTCTTTCAGTCTGTCCATCGGTGTGCGGGTGATAAGCTGTGCTGAAATTCAACTTGGTTCCTAATCCTTCTTGGACTTTCTGCCAAAATCTTGAGGTAAATTGGGTTCCTTGATCCGAGACTATGATCTTGGGGGTTCCATGCAAACTAACAATTATAGCAATGTACAACTCTGCTAGCTTAGAACTCTGGTAGGTTGTCTTGACAGGTATAAAATGGGCCACCTTGGACAGTATATCAACTATGACCCAAATAGAGTCATTTCCCCTACTAGAAGTAGACAAACCGGTGATAAAGTCCATTCTGATGGAATCCCATTTCCATTTCGGAATCTGCAATGGTTGCAATAGTCCTACGGGTCTCTGATGTTCCGCTTTGACTCTCTGATAGATATCACACTTGGCAATGTAGCTTCCGATTTTTCTCTTCATCTTGTGCCACCAAAATTGCTCCTTCAAATCCTGATACATCTTCGTTCCTCCGGGGTGGATAGAATAAAGAGTATCATGATCTTCTTGCATGATAACTTTCTTCAACTCCGAATCTACTAGCACACAGATACGTCCTTTGTACCACAAAACTCCTTCTTCATCTTCGGTGAATCCAGGTACCTTTCATGTACCAATATGGCGCTTGATTCCATCGATACTTGCATTTCCCTTCTGGGCTTCCTTGATTTGGCTAATCAAAGTGAGTTGAATTTCAATGCTAGCTAAAAATCCTTTGCTAACTAGCTCAATTCTAAACTGCTCCAACTCTTCATGCAAACTTGGCTGGGCTTCTTTGATCATGGTGTTGAATCTACACGGCAATCTGCTAAGAGCATCCGCTACCACATTGGCTTTGCCGGGGTGATAGTGAATGTCAAGGTCATAATCCTTGATTAACTCTATCCATCTGCTTTGCCTCATATTCAGCTCCTTCTGGGTGAAAATATACTTCAGACTCTTGTGATCCGAATAAATCTCATAGTGGTTACCCATAAGGTAATGACGCCATGTCTTCAAAGCTAAAACTACAGCTGCTAATTCAAGATCATGGGTAGGGTAGTTTTGCTCATGGGCTTCAGTTGTCGGGACAGATATGCTATGACTTTGCCTTCTTGCATTAACACACATCCGAGACCAATCTTGGATGCATCACAATACACATCAAAAGGCTTCTTGATATCTGGCATAATAAATATTGGGGCTGAAATCAATCTCTTCTTGAGCTCTTGAAAGCTTGCTTCAAATTTGTCGGTCCGTTCAAACTTCTTGTCTTTCTTCAACAGTTGGGTCATGGGTCTTGCGATGCTCGAAAATCCCTCAACGAACTTGCAGTAATATCCCGCTAATCCGAGAAATGCACGGACTTGGGTTTGAGTGGTTGGGGATTCCCATGCTTCAACATCTTTGATCTTGGCGGGATCAACAACGACTCCTCCTGCTGACATAATATGTCCGAGGAATCCTAATTCCTTCAACCAGAATTCACATTTGCTAAACTTGGCATACAACTGATGCTATCTAAGGGTTTCAAGGATGGTTCTCAGGTGTTTCTCATGGTCTTCTTCTGACTTGGAATAGATTAGAATATCGTTGATAAAAACAACGAAAAACTTATCCAGAAAATTCATAAAGATCTTATTCATGAGATTCATGAAATAAGCGGGGGCATTGGTTAATCCGAAAGACATGACCGTATACTCATACAATCCATATCTGGTGGTAAAGGCGGTCTTTGGAATATCCGTTGCACGAATCTTGAGTTGATGATAACCAGTTCTCAGATCAATCTTAGAGAACACTCTGGCATGAGTCAACTGATCAAACAAATCCTCTATCTTGTGTAGTACGTACTTGTTCTTGATGGTGACATAATTTAGCTTCCGGTAATCTGTGCATAAAAGGTTACCTCCATCCTTCTTGTCGACAAACAGGTGATCTCCATGGTGATGCGCTTTGTTGAATCAAGCATTTCTCCAGCATAGCATCAAGTTGCTTCTTCAGCTCCACTAATTCAGATGGGTTCATACTATATGGTCTCTAAGCTATGGATCTAGTTCCAGGAATTAGTTCAATAATGAAATCGATATCCCGATCTAGGGGCATATCGGGCAATTCATCTGGGAATACGTCGGGGTATTCATAGACTACTCTAACTTGGTCTATGGTGGGTAGGGCTAGACTCTTGTTGCATTTGAATTGACGGGGCAAGGTTTCAGATACATGCTCTACTAATACTCCAGAGCTACTGGTCATGGTTATGGCTTTCTTGGCATAGTCGATCAATCCTTTATGTTTTGACATCCAAACCATTCCTAGTACTACTTCCAAACCTTTGGTTCCAAGTACTATTAGATAGGCATAAAAATCTATCCCATGGATTCTGATAGGTATAGCCTTGCAAATTTTTCTAGCTTTGGTGGTTGAACCAGGAATTTGAACTCTCATAACATGCTTCAATTTTGTTGATTGAATATTACTAGTGCATGCAAATTCTTCTGTAACAAATGAGTGCGATGCTCCAGAATCAAACAACACTCTTGCAAGTACTGAGTTAACAAAAAACATACCCAGCACGACATCTGGCGCTTCTTGGGATTCTTCAGCATTCATGTGGAACAGATGGCCGTTGTGGTTGAGCGAGTTCCCTGGGGAAATCTCCTTCTAGGCTGAACACGGCGCTGCTGCTGAGCTGGGGCATTCACATTGGTGGTGGCTGCAAGCTTCTTGGGACACTCATTAGAGTAGTGACCCTTTACTCCACATTCAAAGCAAGTAATCTAGGACTTGTCTTTGGTTGCAACAGGCACGACATTTGTTCCAGTCCTTGGGGCAGTATTGTTGTTGTTGTTGTTGGACTTGGGAGGTGCACGGTTGAAGTTGTTGGAGTTTCCGGGGTTGTTGTTGTGGTTTCCTCTGGACTTCACGTTTCCTCTGCTACGATTGGGGTAGCTTGGACGAGACATTGGGGGTCTATTGTTTCTTGGGGCATATCCTGCAGACGGGTTGGGGCGATACTTCTGGGTATTGTGGGACCCAGTCTGATGCATCATCATGCGCCTACAGTTGTCATTGGCTTGGTTGATCTTCCCTTCCATCTGGATGGTGGAGTCGACTAACTCTTCTAGGTCTTCAAAACGGATGTTGACTAAAATAGTTTGCATCTTATCATGCAATCCATTTAGGAACCTTTCCTTCTTCTTGGCTTCAGTGTTGATCTCATCAGGTGCATACCTAGCGAGGGATAGAAATTTTTCACCGTAATCTACTACCGTCATCCTTCCTTGCTTCAGTTCTCTGAACTCATCTCTCATTCTGGTGACTAAACCTTTTGGCACATGGGTGCGAATAAACTTGATCTTGAAAGCTTCCCATGTCATCACTTGACCGTGGTTCATAGTACGGGTGCTATTCCACCAGGCTCTTGCATCTCCTGCCAGATAGTGGGTGGTAAACAGTACCTTCTCATTGGCGTCCACTCCTGCGACTTCCAAGTTATTCTCCATGGTTTGCAACCAATCATCAGCATCTAAAGGATCCTCAGATTTGTTGAAGATAGGGTGATTGGTATTCTGAAAGTTCTTAAGCTTGGATCCATGATGATCCTGATTTCCATGGCCTTGATTATTGTGGGACATCTGAGCTATCTATTGTAGGGTGTATAGATTGGCTTGGCGCTCTGCTCTACTAGCTTCACAGTCAGAAACTAGAATCTGCATAATCTGCAGCATCGGGTCATGCGATGAGCTGCTTCCTCCTTGGTTTCCACAAGTCATCTGAAGATTGAGGTAGATAAAGGGGTAAGAGGGAAAGTTCTAAGGTTCATGGTTTTGTTTTCAAAAGCTTTAAACTTCGAGTTTGAACTCAGGTTTTGCAAACTAACTCCTTCTCATTCATTCATTCATTCATTCAAGCACACAATACAAACACACACACCATAACATAAAAGGAAAACAGATGGTTTTAAGAACCAATTCTATGAACTAAGATACAGTGGGACCGATACAACTCGTTCCTACAGTAGTGATCAAGTGCATCTACTCATCATCAATGAAGTCGGAGTCATCATCATCGGTGTAGAAATCCATGGCATCATCCTCAGGTAGTCATTGTCATCACTGAGGTACGAGTGAAGATCTCCCTGGATGTCTTCACCTTCTTCCTCTTCTTCTTTTGCTGCAAGCTAGGCTTCTTGTTCCTAGATGGTCTTCTCGAGGTCGGCCACCTTCTTCCGAAGACGAGCGATGGTGCGATCCTTCTTCTCGCGTTGCTGGCGAAGTGATTGGTGATCCTTGATGAGCAGGGCGAAAGTCTGGTCCTTCTTGGCAGCAATGGCAAGGTTGTGGTTGGCGTAGGCTCGAGCATTGTCCAATTCCTTCTTTCTATCATACATCAGGAAGTCAAGATTCTCCACTTGGCGCTTCATCTCTGGGTGACTTGGCATCTCCAATGGCATTCCCATAGAATCACGCCTTGCATAGTGAGCAAAGCGAGTTCCCTGGATCAAGTTGAGGTTTTGCCCACACAAACGGGCAAGAGCTTCATGCATAGCCCTGGCTAATTTATCTAGCCACTTGTTCTCTCTCACGGTGAATTGAATCAGAAAGGGGTGCCTCCATCTTGCCTCGAAGATCTACAACTATCAGCCATTGTAGCTCTCCTCCTGGGAAATCCTTGAGTTGAGCTTCGAAGAATTCCGAATGTGGACGCTCAAGATACTCAGACAGTGCATCAAGATCCCTCTCAAATATCATCTGGCCTCCGTTGCCCAACTGGGAGAACTTGCAATACCTAACTTCCATCTATAAGAATTTAGGATGAGTAAGTTAGTGACGTGATCAAGTGTGTCAAATCTTATGTAGGAATGTAAGAATTTTTGAGGTACATGATTTTTTTTAAAGAATCAAGGGTAAGAGTGGGAATATGTTTTCATAAATACTCACCTCATTTGTTTTTGAAACTAAGTTTTTGTTTGGATGTCCATTCTAACTATGGTCTCCTATGGTCAGGATGGCTTTGATACCAACTTGTCAACACCCGGATTTTTAGTCCCACATGCCTGTTATGCCATACATCGCAATCCCAGGATTACCATTTTTGCGAGACATAACATATTGGATATCACAGTACATCATCCATTACAAACCATAATAAGGTCTTACACGAATAAAGGATCTCATGATCTAGTCTTAATACAAACAAGTAGCGGAATAAATAAGCATAGCGGTGGGCTCCATCTTCAGTGTCACAGGCAATGCTAATGATGGGAGATGATCCTAGTTGTCGTAGCCATCCTGTTGTCCTTCTTCCGGATAGTCCTCCTCATAGTCTGGCCACGGGAATAGCCAGGGACAAAGCCATGACTACTCTTTAAGTACTCGCAAACTATCACTAACAAGTAAGGTAGTTCTAGTAGGAATGCTATGCTCTAAGTTTATTTGCAAAAGATAAATTTAACCTAAGCTGATTTCAGAAACAAAGAAAGCTAAAATAATGTTCTAAATCACCTAAGTGGGAACTTAGTTTTCATAGTCACAACCCTGTTGTGGTCAAGTCAAAATCATAGATAACTTCACAAATCCTTTTGACAACATCTGCCGACGGAACAATATGGCCACTCCAACTGCCCATAACCGCGGACGCGGCTATTCGAATAGTTTGACACTCTGCAGAGGTGGTACACTTTCACCACAAAATTCGATACATCCGTCAGGGATAACCCTGAATCATCATACTTAGTATGCGGATAATCAATCATAACCTTTCCTTTACACACCCTAGTATAAGCACCTCTCCTATCAGCTTGGCCTCCCAGCCATGGCCATCTGCCATCCTGGGCACTCCATAGGTGGACATCATTGATACGTCCATTTTGCATCACTATTCTATGTCTTAATTCACTATTATTTATTGATATATTTCGTATTGAGAGGTGATACTTATGTTATTTCATCTGTTTTTGCATGGTTGATGACTTTTGGAGCATGGACTGCTGCAGTCAGGATTCTGCTGGAAAAGGTGTTGTTTGGAGGCCAAATTCGCGAAGATCGGAAAATCCGGGAAAATATATGGAAAATCCTATTTTTTCAGAAGACTAAGGATGCCAGAAGACGGAGTGGAGATGGGCCACAGGGGCCCACACCACCCCCTGGCGCGGGCAGCCCTAGGCCACGCCAGGAGGTGGTGTGGCCACCCTGGCCCACTCCAGCCTCTCCCCTCTAGTGTATATCAACCTACCGAAACCCTAAGACTGGCAGAGCGACCATAGAAATATTCCACCGCCTCTGCGGGGCGGAAAACATCGAGAGAGAAAGATCTCTCCGGCAGACAGATTTCTGCCAGGGGAATTTCTTCCCAGAGAGGGGAGATCGTCTCCATCAACACCACCATCAAGCTGGATTTCATCGGGATCATCATCATCACCACCACCACCATCATCACCATCAACACCCTCATCACCATCTCCATATTGATGTAACAATTGAGTTGAATCTTGCATTAGTTCATAGGGGAAACTTTCCCGGTGTTGATTACTCTTTGTAGTTGATGTTATTGAGTGAACCGTTTAATTATTGTTTATGTTCAGATTGTTATACATCATTATTCCATCTCTGATCATGATCCATATGATGTCTTGTGAGTAGTTCGTTTTGTTCTTGAGGACATGGGAGAAGTCTTGTTGTTAGTAGTGGAGTTGTGTTGAGAAAGATTCAATAGATTGTTATTTAAGTTGTGGTGTACTTGTTCTAGTGGCGTCATGTGAACGTCGACTACATGACACTTCACCTATATGGGCCTAGGGGAATGCATTGTGTATTTGTCTACTAATCGTAGGGGTTGCCGGAGTGACAGAAACCTGAACCCCCGTTAGCTAACCATTGCACAAGGGACGTAAGGGTCTTAGAGTTTAAAGCTGTGGTTAGGTTTCTACCTTAATTACTTTCTTGTACTTATGGATGTTTGCAAGGGGTATAATCACAAGTATGTATTAGTCTTGGATGGGGCGGTACATTAGCACAGGTTCACCCACACAACACTTAGCAAGCGAAAGAAGATTAATCAACTATATGAAGCGAAAGCACTTGACAGTCTTCCCATGTGTCCTCGAGAAGGTTTGGTCATCTTAAGTAATACAACCGGCTTGTCCTTTGCTGCATAAAGGATTGGGCCACTTGCTGCATTTATTCCTACTATCTTTTATTTACTCGTACTTTGTTTACTTGCTTTATCGAAAACCCCTAAAAATTCATTTGCTAAGTATTTGCAGAGAATTCCTGATCCATACCACTAGCCGGCACCTTCTGCTCCTCGTTGGGTTCGACACTCTTACTTATCGAAAATACTGCGAGACACCCCTTATACTTGTGGGTCATCAAGACTATTTTCTGGCGCCGTTGCCGGGGAGTGAAGCGGTATTGGAGAGTGGAACTGGTATAGGAAACTTCTACTGTGAGTATTGTTTACTTCTGCTAGTTTCTTTATTTTCGTTATGGATAATTCGCTGAGTTTCTTATTTGGTAATGCTACTACCACTGCTAAGGTAGTAGACAAGCCACCACCTACTGAGAATGATGTTTTCAAAATACCTACAAGAATTATTGATCGTGTTATGGATAACTACTATGCTGGAGATGGAACTGTCTATCCCGGTGATCATTTACTCTTTATACACGAATTATGCGGGTTGTTCAAGTGTGCAGGTATTACTACAGATCAAGTTAAGAAGAAGTTATTCTCATTATCACTAAAAGGAAGAGCTGAGGAATGGTATAAGCTGCTAAAGAATGGTCAAGCTCTGGAATGGGAGGAAATAGTACCTCTCTTTTATTCAAAGTTTTATCCTCCTAGTGAGATTCATAAAGATCGGAATCAAATATACAACTTTTGGCCTCTTGATGGAGAGAGTACAGCTCAAGCTTGGGGGAGATTGAAGTTACTAATGCTCAAATTTCCCATTCATGAGCTCCCCAACAATATTATTATCAATAACTTTTATGCAAGGCTCCCTCTACATGATAAGGATTTATTGGATGCTTCTTGTGCTGGATCATTCACTCGCATGGAAGAAGAAGCTAAATGGGATCTTCTGGACCGTATTCAAG
Organism: Avena sativa; assembly: GCA_916181665.1. Taxonomy (NCBI): domain Eukaryota; kingdom Viridiplantae; phylum Streptophyta; class Magnoliopsida; order Poales; family Poaceae; genus Avena; species Avena sativa. The sequence goes on along the minus strand of OV702292.1, from coordinate 412,669,602 downwards.
ACAATGCTAAAGCTTGGGAGAATGAAAAAGGTAGAAAGTCAGGTATAAATTATGATTATGAATGCATTGAATCTTTTATGGGAACTGATGACTTTCAAAATATACTGCTAATCATGTTTTACATGAACCTTATATTGAGAAAATTCCTTTTCTAGTTAAGGTAAAGGAACATTCTATGATAGCTAGTATGGTTAATGAAAGTACAAATAAAGCTGTTGAACCTGATAAACAAATGGTTGATGAACCTATAACAACAAGTGTGAAAGACTTTGTCACGAAATATGAAAAAGAGGGACACACTATCCTTTGTAAGGATACCTCTAATATTGTTTCACATAGTAGTGTTATGAGAGCTAGTATTCCTGTGTTTTCTGTTAGAATAAGTGATCATTGCTATGATGGTCCTTGTGATAGCTATATTGTTAAGTTTATGCATGATACTGAAAGTTACTATGAGAGAGGGAAAAGTGTTCTTATGCATCTCAATAATATCAAGTTTCCTCGTTTTATGCTGAAAGTTTTTATGTTGCACTTCTTTTGCCTTCTTATGCAAGTAGCCTTTGGTTTCAACAAATTGTTTGTTTACAAAATCCCCTTGCATAGGAAGTGGGTTAGACTTAAATATGTGTGTGTTTTTTCTTCTTAATGCTCTCTTTCACTTCAATTCATATTCCTGAGTGAGCATCTCCAAAATTATCATGCCCATCTTAATGGCTATAAAGAAAGAGCTTTATGGGAGACAACCCAATTTGTTTTTGCTTTCAGTTTGTTTTTGTTTCTTTGAGTCTTGGAAGTTATTACTTCGGTAATAAACGCTCCTTATCCGTTTTGTTTGATTTTTGTGTTAAGATCAACCTTTAATGAGAGAGAAGTAAGATTTGGGGAAGTTGCTATCCCGAAACAGATTTTGTTTGTGCTTCACCTTAAAAATTCGTGGGAGATCTCTGTCTGTCGGATTGAGTTGTAATTTTTTGTGCTTCTGACCCAGGTTGTTATTTAACTTTCATTAGTTTTGCACTTTTTTATTTGAGCAACAGAAGATTTTCGAAAAAATCGATCTTTACCTGCTGGTCTGTTTTGACAGATTTTGCCAATCTTGCATTTGCTTCTTTATTCGATTTCCTTTTTGAATTCTTTTTGGGTTTTCGGAAGGAGTTGCTACAGTAGCTTATGTTTTGATGGTTTTCAGTTGGACTCAAAAGGTTTTATCACTTCACTTATACTAATGTTGCTAATGAGAACTGTGTGAAAGAAATTTCCAGGAAGTGGAGACAATGGTGTAATAAGGAAGAGAAGGGTTTTATGACTCAAGTAATAAGTGTATGAAGATGAAGATATTGATGTTATTCAAGTGGTGACTCCGAAAGAATCTACTAGATACCAAATTCAGAGACCTGCAGAGTCCGTTTTCAAATAGGTAACAGTTCTAGTAAGAAAAGTTCCACGAAAATACTATCCAACTATATTTTTGCAGTTTTCAGTCGATGAGGAAAGTTACGAAGCAAAAAAGGGAGGAACCGGAGCCAGGGTGGCTCACACCACCCTATGGCGTGGGCCCTCCCCTGGCCGCGCCACCAGGTGGTGAGTCCACCCCGGACTCCGCCTCCGACTCGTTTTCTCCCAATACCTTCCTTTTGATGTGAAACTTCGTAATATATAACCCCCCCCCGGATCTTCCGTGGTTCGTATATTGTGTTTTCGTCATGTTTTTGTTTCGATCTGTTTCTGCCAGGACATACTCTTTGAAAGCTTAGAAGCACAATGGTGTCCGCCAAGGATAAAGGAAAGGAGCCTATGAAGGAAGACCTCCAAGACCCCGGGAAGGAGAAGGAGATCAAGAGTGAGGGTGAAGAGGAGGCAAAGCATACCAGCACTACAAATCCAAGCATTGGAGTGGTGGCAAACCTAGACATTGGAGGGAAGCCTCCTCATCACCGTTCAGATCCCTGGTCACTTCGTCCACACACCAAGAATCCCTTCCATACCTTTATCCATAACCATGCAGGAAAAGAAGACTCCAAGAGGGAAGAACAGAAAAAGAATCACAAGAGCTGGGATCCACAAACTGAAATGATCATGAGCTGTATTGAGCACAACTCGGAGTTGATTCGTACTCTCACCTTCGAGATTGAGGACTTTGGGAAATTGATCAGAGAGATCATCGAGAGGATACCACCACCACCGAAGGAGTAATTCATCATCAGGTTTGGCATCCCCTTGGTTTGTTCCAAGCTTGGGGGAGTGTCGCGGTATCACATCACTAGCTTCTATCTTTTTACCTTATTAGTAGAGTCATATCATGAATAGAGGAGTTATTATGTAGGATGGTTTGCATTATGGAAGTGTCCCCTCTCTCGTTAGATATGTATCCCTTGGTGTGAGTTGCCGTTATGGAATATTAATGAGAAGTTCTATCATTCACTCTTTTGCATAGCTTATATTAGTTTTCAATTCATGGTTATATGATTGATCTTGTTGTTAGTATTGGTATCACTTTGGGATCATTGAGTTAATTTAGTTGGTTTTGGCAAACCTAGCTCGGTTAGTAGCAACACTATTTTTGAGAGTTGAAAGAAAATATAAAATTACTCTAAAGAAAAATAATTTCATCATCTTTCTTTCTTGATTTTCTCATAAGTTTAGTATTCTCTAGTTAAGATATTTTGTGCTTCCGAGGAAGATTGCATGTTTGTCTTTATCACATGTATGTTTGTTTGTTTCCTTCAACTCTTGTACTTGCTACCCATCCTTGCTAGCCAAAAACCTGTACTGAGAGGGTACTCTTCTCGTGCATCCACCTCCCTTAAACCAAAACCTTTGCCATTTGTGTCCACCATACCTACCTAGTAGAATTATTGCTATTCCAAGTAAATTCTTGTTGTGTCTACCTCCCAAATTAAACTTGTTATGTGAAAATTAGTGATTAAAGCTCTCACGAACTTGATGGCACACTTTACTTTCTTGCACTTAATAAACTTGAACCATTGTGCTCACCTATGTTGTGTATATGCTTGCGCTTTGTAAGTTGTGAATTAGCAGAACCATGTTGTCATGGGGAACGGTTTAAACATTGCATTGGTACTTTGTACCTAGTTGATATCATGTTTTTTGTCTATGGATGTCGTCAGTGTGAAATGAAAGGGGAGCTTGTAAGTCCATGGAGTTATGCATGTGTGTTAGAGAAATGCCTGGGCCGCTAGTCTAATCCATGCTGACATGGTGGAAACCTGCAGCGTAACCATAACGAGTATCTATGAAGCATTCTTCTTATAAAAAAAGAGATAGAGATTGAGAAAAAGAGAAAAGAAAAATAAGAGATATTATGAAAAGAGGAAAGAGAGAAAAAAGCACCATATTCCCATGGTAAATAAGAAGATTGCTGAGATACTTGTTGTCTACTTGCCTTGTCATTTTGATATGGGGATTATTTCGTATCATCGGGCAAGGGGTACCCCGTTGGCGGTTCTCAATGATACACATATGCTTACGATGACAAGAACTTACGGTGACTAAACTTGAGTAGCATGAGGAGCGGCCCTCGTATTCAAGGGACATGAGATTCTCAACTTACAACTTGTCAATGCATATCCTCATATTTGATCACTTTAACCTTAATCACCTAAAGATGCCTATGATAGGGGCAATGAGAGCTGAAAGCTAGTAAGTATCATAATTTTTGGGAGCTCTTTATGATACTTACAATCCCTTCTTCCCTCTTTGAAGGGCCTTTCTTTTACCTTGTAATTGAGTCAGTAAACCAACTTCCTCTCTACCTCAGCAAGTATTTTGAGTTGATGTGTTTCATTCATTCATATGATGATTTATTCAATCATGTTTCTTATGTTCCTTGTTTTGCACATTGCTCTTATCTTGATGTTTACTACTTTGAAATCTATCATTGAAAAACCAGCTATTTGTGAACTCCAACAATTTATCAACTATTCTTCGACCAAGAGCTAAGTTTGCCATTACCAATTATGATTCACTTTATGTATCTTTATTGTGTTTCCTTTACTCATTGCAAGTTGAGTTATATAATAGTGAGTTTTCTTCTATTATGATCTATGCATTTGATGGATGTGATGCTTCTTGTCTGTATTCTTTTATCGACCCTTCACTCCATAAACCCGAGGCCATGTTTATTGAGATCAGCTTCGCTTGAGGACAAGTGAAGTCTAAGCTTGGGGGGAGTTGATACGTCCATTTTGCATCACTATTCTATGTCTTAATTCACTATTATTCATTGATATATTTCGTATTGAGAGGTGATACTTATGTTATTTCATCTGTTTTTGCATGGTTGATGACTTTTGGAGCATGGACCGCTGTAGTCAGGATTCTGATGGAAAAGGTGCTGTTTGGAGGCAAAATTCGCGAAGATCAGAAAATCCGGGAAAATATATGGAAAATCCTATTTTTCTAAAAGACTAAGGATGCCAGAAGACGGAGTGGAGATGGGCCATAGGGGGCCCACACCACTCGCTGGCGCAGGCAGCCCTAGGCCACGCCAGGAGGTGGTGTGGCCACCCTGGCCCACTCTAGCCTCTCCCCTCTGGCGTATATCAACCTCTTGATACCCTAAGACTGGGAGAGCGACCACAGAAACATTCCGCCGCCTCTGTGGGGCGGAAAACACCAAGAGAGAAAGATCTGTCCGGCAGACAGATTTCTGCCGGGGGAATTCCTTTCCGGAGAGGGGAGATCGTCACCATCAACACCACCATCAAGCTGGACTTCATCAGGATCATCATCATCATCACCACCATCATCACCATCATCACCCTCATCACCATCTCCATATTGCTGTAACAATTGAGTTGAATCTTGCATTAGTTCATAGGGGAAACTTTCCCGGTGTTGATTACTCTTTGTAGTTGATGCTATTGAGTGAACCGTTGAATTATTGTTTATGTTCAGATTGTTATACATCATTATTCCATCTTTGATCATGATCCATATGAAATCTTGTGAGTAGTTCGTTTTGTTCTTGAGGACATGGGAGAAGTCTTTTTGTTAGTAGTGGAGTTGTGTTGAGAAAGATTCAATAGTTTGTTATTTAAGTTGTGGTGTACTTCTTCTAGTGGTGTCATGTGAACGTCGACTACATGACACTTCACCTATATGGGCCTAGGGGAATGCATTGTGTATTTGGCTACTAATCGTAGGGGTTGCCAGAGTGACAGAAACCTGAACCCCCGTTAGGAAACCATTGAACAAGGGACGTAAGGGTCTTAGAGTTTAAAGCTATGGTTAGGTTTCTACCTTAATTACTTTCTTGTACTTACGGATGTTTGCAAGGGGTATAATCACAAGTATGTATTAATCTTGGATGGGGCGGTACATTAGCACAGGTTCACCCATACAACACTTAGCAAGCTAAAGAAGATTAATCAGCTATATGAAGCAAAAGCACTTGACAGTCTTCCCATGTGTCCTCGAGAACGTTTGGTCATCTTAAGTAATACAACCGGCTTGTCCTTTGCTGCATAAAGGATTGGGCCACTTGCTGCATTTATTCCTACTGTTTTTTATTTATTCGTACTTTGTTTACTTGCTTTATCGAAAACCCCTAAAAATCCGTTTGCTAAGTATTTGCAGAGAATTCCTGATCCATACCACTAGCCAGCACCTTCTGCTCCTCGTTGGGTTTGACACTCTTACTTATCGAAAATACTGCGATACACCCCCTATACTTGTGGGTCATCAATCATCAAGAGGTAGCCTCAGCCCAAACCTCTTCCGCGAGGGAACCCATACTAATGCATATAAACTTCCGGCTAAGCCTTACCCAATTCAGGTATTGTGGTTGTACGGTAAAATTGGAATGGTATCGCATCCGAACCCAACCATCAGATTTTATAAAGGGATAAGGCTCATGCCTCAACATTTTCATCATCATAAACCAGTTGTGTTTCTCAACACATGTGGAAACATCTCAATAGAATGACTCATCATTCCAAGGTTTTTATAAGCATTTTCACTAAGTATTCCCATCTAAAGTGATCAAGTTTTATGCTTAGCACTAGCCACTAAGGTTAAGAGTGTTCAATAATGAGGAGTGCTAATCCCAATCTCATGCCATAGAATGACATCTAGTATAGGCCTAGTTTTATACTCTTTATGCTATCTATACTATCTTTCCAAAATCTCACAAAGCATTACTGAAAGTAAAGAAACTTTGGTAAAGTAAAAGATTAAAGCTTGCAAGTAAAACTTGGGATGGGTATAAATCAAAGGCTATAACCAAAGCATGCCTAATGCATCTTGCTTAGGTTAAAGCTTGTATAGTTAAGAAACTTGCAAGTGTTAGCTTGCCTTGATTGGTGCAGTGATTGAAGTTCTCTTCATCTTCCTCGGGGTAGAAATCCTCCTCCTCGTAGACTTGGTCGTTACTATCATCCATAAATAAATACGGGATACATAATCACCAAACAAATACTTAACTAGTCTATTTAGCACACTAAGGCACACACTTGATGATCTAGTATCATCACAATCATCACAGGATTTAAAGAACTAGTTTCATTTATTTTATTTGATGAAAGTAATTTCTACTCATTGAAATTAATTAAGATTTAATATTCTCCAAATGGAATATGGGATCATGTGGACACATGTCATCACCACATATTCTAATACATGGGAATGTGATTTAAAGGTTTGGTCACATTTACATGGGACTAGAAACGCCTATATAGCATGATTTTGGTACTAGTCCAAAGTCACTACATGTAAACCTAGATATTTTTACATATTCAGATAGATCTTGTCAAATGTGATTTTTGAGAGTTGGAATCAAGTCAAAAGTTATTATGGTTTATTTTTGAAAAATATTTGAAGTTGCAAACGTCTCTGTTTTGTTATTTTTGCTATAGACTATCTCTAACTCCAAATGATTTAAATTCAACGGGCTTGGATAGATATTTTAATTACCTTTCTAGCAAAATTTGAATCATGTCATTTGGTTAAGTGAATCTCTCTGAATTGATTTTTGAATCTACTGATAGAATCTAGTTTCAACTAAATTGGAAAATACTAATTTGAATCGTTGGGCTACGCGCGGGAAAACTAACGGGCCGGCCCAATCTGCACTGCACAGCACAGCGGGCTACTGACAGGGGGTCCCGCTTGTCAGCGACTCCTAAAACCTGAATCGGTACGTTTCAATCTAAGCTGTGCGATTAGACTACGATCTAACTTCTATGGTTCGTCGTCCCTGGTGAACAGGTCTCCGCCAAGGACGAACCCTAGCGGCTCGGTGGGGGTCTACGAGGGGTCACCTGGGCTCCAGCTACGGTCGGCGATGGGGGCGTTCGAGCTGGTAGACAATGATGGTTCGAGGCGTGGTCGCGGATGCTCCTGGGCGGCTCCAAGCGACGGCACCCTTCTTCAACTGCAGCGGCGAACTCCGGTGAAATTCTTGTGGACTGAGGCTCGCCTTGCTCCGAGGAGAGTGTGGGAGGATTAGTGGTGAGAGGGGAGGGGAATGGTGTGACGTATGGAGGCTGGGGTGGCCTCTATTTATACACCGGCGAGGGGACCGAGCAGCGTGGGTGCGGCTCATTGGTGGCGACGCTATAGGCAGCTAGTGGCGCAGCTGGGGGTAGGGGACGGTGCGTGGTCTCCTGGCGGTCATCTCTAGCTTAAAGGCGAGGCATGGGGCGGTCGCATTTGGTCGGGAGCGGTGCTCTATGCGGCAGAGGCGGTGTTCGATGCGGCGCATGGTGGCTACGGGTCGTGCGGCGGCGAACGGGCATGTCTGGGCGGCTACTGGGGTCATGGCTGAGCAGTGTGCGCGGGGTGAGGTCGAGGCGTGGCGTGTGCGAGCTGATCGGGCGCGGCGCTCTGGCGCGTCCTCCGCATGGTGCAGACGCTCTAGGCGCGGCTTTGCTGGGGTGGTCCACGGCTTGGCTTCGCTCGGGGAGTGGACAGGGGGCGGCGGTTTGGTCACAGCTACCTCCTAGACATTGTGGGCGAGCTCGTGGTGGTCTGCTGTGAGCGGTCCATGTCGGGTGGCAAGGGGGGGTGCTCGGGTGGCAATGCACTGGTGCACACAGTGAGGGGGAGTTGCTCTATTGCCTTGGCTGTGGTTGGGGAGACAAGGGGAGTAGAAAGGGGTCAAATGGCAAACAAGGCATTGATCACAAACAGTAATAGTTTGGCAGCTATTTCTGCGCTCACCAAGTGTTTGATCTAATGGCCAAAAGAAAATTAAATTTGAATTTTTGGCTCAGTTTTGGTGAGTGATCTACACTTATGCTTGGTTATCTATGATTGCTTGGGATTGGCAAGGGGAATTGATTTGATGGGTTTTTCAAAAATGAGGATCTTAACATATGAATTGGATTCAATTTTCAAATGTCCATTAATTGATTTGGAAAATGTTTCTGTGGATTTGCAAAGTGGGCTTGGGTTCACTTTCACTTGGTCTAGCAAGGGGTGAAAAGAACTAGAAATGTTTCTATTAGAAATTCTCTTCTAGGAACACTCAAAGTGGCCTAGTGGTTAACTTTGGTCAAAATGACCATTTGCTTTATTTATTCTTATTTGATTTCTTTTTCTTTGGATTTTGTTTGTAAATGGTCTAGATGATGTGGCATTCACCTTTAAACCATTTCACAACATTTAGAACAATCAAGCATGGCATTTTCAAACAATTCTACACTAATGCAACACACACATGCATTCATAATCATTTTATTAATAAAAGTTTTTGTTAACCCTAAATTGGGTGATTTGAACTTGATAACCTTGATTAAAGTTTTGGGATGTTACAGGCTCTTTCGCCGAGCCGGCTTACAAACCGACTGACCGCAGCAATGTAGCCAATGAGCCATTGTACTTCCTTCAGGCGAGTTGGCCTAGTAATGTTGCGTATAGCCTTTATCTTGTCGTGGTTCACCTCTATGCCTCTTTGAGACACGATGAAACCTAACAATTTTCTGGCTAGAATTCTGCAGAAGCACTTCTTTGGGTTTAGCATTATGTTGTATTTTCATAGATTTGTGAATGTTTCCTCCAAGTCAGAAATTAGGGTTTCCTTCTTTTTGGACATCACAGCTATATCATCCACATATGCATGTACATTGCGTCCAATTTGATTGTGGAGTCAATGTTGCATAGTGCGCCGGTACATAGCTCCTGCGTTTTTGAGCCTAAAGGGCATTGTTACGTAGCAGAAGGTTCCAAAGGGGGTGATGAACAAAGTCTTTAATTTGTCTGACTCCTTCATGTGTATCTGGTGATAACCATAATATGTGTCGAGAAAGGACATGAGTTCCAAGCCTACTGTCGAATCAATAACTTGGTCGATTCTAGGCAGAGCGAACGGATCTTTGGGGCAAGCCTTGTTCAAGGCAGTATAATCGACACACATTCTTAAATCAGCGGTGGCCTTTTAAGGACCATTACAGGATTGGCTGACCACTTCGTGTGGATGACCTCTTCGGTAAATTCGGCTAACTCTAACTGGGCTAGTTCCTTAGTTATAGCTTTACACTTTTCATCGCTGAAACGTTGTAAGGATTGTTTGATGGGTTTAGCATTAGGATACACATTTATATAGTGCTCGTCAAGTTCTCTAGGTACTCTGGTCATGTCAGAAGGTTGGCATGTGAAGATATCTTTATTATCTTTGAGGAACTTGATGAGCATGCTTTTCTATGTGCGGTCTAAGCTTGCGCCTATCTGTGTCACCTTGGAGGGGTCATCATCCTTAAGAGGTGTTGTATTCATATCTTCCGATGCCTTGAACTCCGGGTTCAGCTTCATTACCTCCTTCTTCATTGCGAGCATCTTGGATGGGTCAATGTTCTTCTTGATCTCCTGGTACTCCTCGGCGTGCAGTACAACTTTAGCAAAGGCGGAAACTCTGTCCTTGCATTCTCGTGCTTTCTTCGGGTTTCCCCTGATTGTGATGACGCCATTGGGACCTGGAATTTTCAACATATTGTAGATGTACCAAGGGAGAGCCATAAATTTCTAGTAGGTCGGACGCCCAAACATAGCGTGGTATGCGCTCTTGAACGACACCACTTCAAAATACAATGGTTCAGTCTGATAATTATCTGGCGTTCTAAAAGTAACGTCTAGAGTAATTTCTCCTAGATAGTTTGCTTGTCTTCCAGGGACAACTCCATGGAAAATCACACTATTGTGATTCGGCTGTGTTTCTGATATCTTCATACAATGCAGTGTTTCGATGTAGAGGATGTTGATGCTACTGCCACCATCCATGTGAGTCTTGGAGAACTCATAGCTATTGATCAATGGATTGAAGACCAGGGTGTACTTTCCTCGCCTATGTGGTTTAAGTGGATGGTCGCGATGGTCAAAGGTAATTGTTACTACCGACTAGTCCAGATACTGGGGGACAACCAGAACAATTGTGTTGAGTTCGTGCATTACTGCCTTCTTCACCTTAGTGGGCTAGGATCCGAGGAAGCAGACATAGGTGTCTTTCTTGGTTGGGTAAGCCTTCTTACCATCCGACTTGGGATTTGAGGTATCTGCCTCCTCCATGTCAGAATCTTCCTTAGACTCCTCTTCTTTGTCGAAAATTTTCTTTCCTTTTTGTTGCTTGGCCCTGTAGCTAGAAATTTTTTCTTTCTTGATGTCATCGTTAAAACGACACTCAACATTTGTGTAGGAAGAGCTCCCATTACCATCCGGGTGATGTACGCATGGATTATTGGCAATGTTGGCCCAAGAGTAGGTTTTACCAGGCTGCTGGTCTCCTCTACCTTGGACCCAGGAAGTTCCGTGGCCTCGTCCCCGACCACCTCCGCGCCCTCCTCGTCCTCCAGATCCGAAAGTTGCGTTAACGCTTGCAGTTTCCGGATTGGGTTTTTTCTTTTGAGGTATTCTTGCTCTTCTAGGTCTGCTGCTACTTCGGCTATTTGGACGACTATGGTATGGCTAGGATGTTCAGCAGTCCCTCTGAATCATCATCGACATCTGCATATTTGCTTGCCGTTTCTATCATTTCTCCCAGATCAGTGACTTTGTCGCACTTCAGTCGGTGACATAGTAATCTGATTGGGAGCCCTACGATGAAAGCTTCGTCGTGGTATGGTCATTTACTCCTTTCCATGAGTTTTTCGTGTCGATCCATCGTCCGAGGTAGTCCTGGCAAGTTTCTCCGGCCTTCAAGGTGCAATGCTGCAGATCTCTAACCGTGTAGGGCCTCCTGTATGTGCCTTCGAAATTCCAAAAGAACGCATTTTGCATATCATACCAGTTGTGAATTTTGTTCTTCGGGAGTTTATTGAGCCATGATCGAGCCATTTTCCACAGCATCAGTGGGAGATACCGGACTATGACCAAGTTGTTTCCTCCTTTGGCGATGGAGCAGGCCTAGAAGAAATCCTGGAGCCAGGTGTCTGAACGAGCCACATCGCCATAGGGTTGGATGTATCTTGAGATAGCAAATCCCTCCGGAAAATTTGTTTGTCGGATCCATGGCCCAAAGCATTTTGGACCCATGTATATGCTGCCCGACTCGTAGCGTCGCGCCTCTATGTTTGAGTTGATCTAGTGCCCGGTGTCACTTGGTGACAGGGAGCACTGTCTCAGATGTTTGTTGTGGTTGCGGTTCCATGGAGTTGGATCTCTGCTTCCTCCGCCACCACCTCCGACCCGGTGTCCTCCTTGGTTCCTGTGGGAGTCATTATGGATGCTACCTGGTGGAGAGGGTGGTGCTGGTGGGTTATTTCCGGCTGATAGCCAGCCTCCGTCCGGGGCCTTGTTACACCAGTGATACCTTTGATCCGGATTACGGATGTAGTATAGCTCTTTTTCCCTAGTAGACCTAGGTTTATCGAATCCTCAGGAAGAAGAAATCATAGTGAAGTTACTTTAACAGACCTTTGGGAGTTTTAGAATTCCTTTTGTGTTTTTATCGGACCAAGAGTTTGCTATCATTTGTTGTTGTGGATGATGGAGAGAGAGGGCCTAGGGCTTTCGGTTTCACCTATAGCTGTGCAAAACATCTGATGGGAATAACAAATAATCATAAACTATGCATGTAATTGTTAGATCAAGATAAATTATATGTGGGTAGTGCATCCATAATTGTTATTGCCTCCACAACCGCTTATAGCAATAACCTACTAGTCTCATCCATAGAAGAAAGAGAACTACTGATATGCGTAGTGACGTCACCATTAATCCCAAGTAAATCCCCCACATACAGTCGTACTACCCCTTTTGTCACTAGGGTTCCCAACCTGTAGATTAGTCATTACTCATACTACCTATACCTGGCTCAATCCTCAGGGTCTTGGGTACCTTATAAGTCCTTGGATTGAGGCAAGAGAGGATACAATAATCATCATGTCATGCAAACTAATACATGATCCCATCTATGATAAATAACATGCACAAAAGCTACATGCCTAGGCCGAAGCCCTTAGCCCAAGGAGGATTACTCACACATAGAGATGAAATCAAAGATCATAAACATTGCAATGGGAATCATGAGATTGATAGAAAACAGTCTTACAATGTAACCAATCAAAGATGAGATCTACTATTACAAGTGGTGGAATATGGCTATGGTGGTGGATAATGGTTTGGAGATTAGATCTAAGTCTATTCCTCGGGCGTCTCTTCGATGTTGTGGATGTAGGGTTCTGGTGGCGAGGGGGCGAGGCAGAGCTCTTTTCTCGTCACCCGAGGCCTCTTTATATAGGGGTCGCTTCACGAAAGTTGTTCTGTTTGACCTAGCGGTGGTGGCGGCAACTATACGACCGCAACTATATGGTCGGATTTTATTCCCGCCGTATAGTTAGTCGTTAAACGTCTATTTCCACTTCACGACTCCTGGTTTCTTTAGGTTGTTGAAAATATAGTATATTTGACTTTAATGTAGTGATTCCCATCATCAAACGTCATTATCTGTGCAGGGAAAAATAGGAAGAAAGGATTGCATACCCCTTTGATCATTAGGCATTAGTGCCAAGGTTTAGAGAGATATTTCATCAAATATATGAATAATATACAGTTTAAATATGGACGTAGATGGCTATATTTTAGAGCCATCAACCTCCCCAATCTTAAACTTCATCATCCTCGAGCAAGAAAACCAAAATCAAAAAGGAACTCAGCATTTAAATTAAAATAACGAGATGATCATCTTACTCATGATTGGTAGTCTCATGTCTCCTCCACTTCATTAATTTGAAAAACTTCAGCATAGATAGAGAATGGCAATAAATCATACGGGTTTTATGCATCTTTGTAGAGCAGCAAAATTATTGTTAACATGGATGATTTAAATGAGTAAACTTTATTCCATGTCATGTAATCAACTCATAGGCTTGCCTTTGAACAATAAAGTATAATCATGTAAAATTGAGAGTGTGAGAGTTGTCATGAAAAGCATATACACTAGAGTATCTCAATTCTCCCACATCAATAAATCAAGACTTTTCAAGTACTACTTTGCCATTCATTGTTCTTCAAGAATTTCAGTTCTTAAGTAAGCGAGAGCATGCCAACAAAATTATTAGTTTATCGGGCTGTGATGGACACTCATGGCATTACAAAGGTTTTTGTTCCTTTTGAACAATGATTGCTCATATCAGCCAGAGGAGTGATTCCATCTTGAACACAGCTACCCAGGAGTGCCAAGAATCTTACCCATTATAGTGTTGCTTCTACATATGTTTAATCAACTCATAGACGAAATCTAGGAGTTTCCTCCATGAAGATCGTTCGTAGGCTAGTAGAGTTGTTGACATCCCATGAAGTTTGACACGCATAAACTATATCATTCTTATGATTAACAAGTCAAACTTTGGCATGCTCACAAAAACCGCTAAACATGAATTCAATCGAACAAATCCTTTTAAAGAGAGCTATCAAGTCAATTATTATATTTCGTGGTGTTGAGTGTCTCTAGAAATAAGCCTTCAAGACTAAACACTACAACACCCAAGCCTTCAATTGTGAGATTTTTTCTTGTTACAATTTTTAGCAAATTTTTAGGCAAGACTTGGTTAACTACAAGAGCTAGAACAAAACGTACCAAACTAAATACCCATGCAAACAAAACTTTACTATAATATAAAGACTCACTCCACCAATATAATATCTCAACATTTACTACTAACTAGTATGGGTTTCTCAAACTTCAAAAGTGGGGAGTCATAAGGCATACCTCTCATGTTTGGTTCCACTTCTCTCTTCCCTTTTGATTTGTTTATTGGAAACTCTAAGTCAATCACTCTTCCTGCCAATAAATGTGAACATGGAGACGAAAAGAAAAGAAAGAGGGAAAATAAAGATAAATGGAGCAATCTTTTTGTTGTTTTTGAGAGGGGGAATTAAAGAATAGAAAAATTAGCGACAAAGTTCGGCTAGAAAATCTCAAAAACAAATAGAAATAACTAAAGATAAAGTGGTGGGGAAACCAACACAAGTGCTTATAAGCTCGAATTAAAAACATAACCTAAAAAAAGCAAATGAACGCCAAATAAAGATAAACCGGGAAACTTCCCCAAGCTTAGGCTTTTGCAAGCCCTTCAAATCATTGTGGTGGCGGTAAAGGTTGTTACTCCAGTTTGCAAATTGAGTTGATAAATTACAAGTTGTTCCTCGGAGGTTCAAGGAGAGGCTATGCATCCTCTCCACAGTCCCTCCAAGTTCTTGCAAGTCTTGGTATGTAGCGAACCGGGTTGGTGGCTGCTGCTCTTGATAAGGAACTTCTTGCTCCTCTTCTTGGTCCTCATCCTCATCTGAAATATCCTCCTTGGGTTGGTGTTTCTCAACCTATAAGTCATATAACAAACGTCCTTCCTCGATAGAGAAAATACCATTAGGCATAGGAGCAGGGTAGAGATGCCCAGCTCCAGCAATATGCAAGTAATAAACACCACCTCTCCTAGCGAGCATTCCACACGCCTTTAAAGTAGAGAAACCAACACGTCACTCACCTAGCACAGGTTGCAACTCACCTAGGTTGATGCCTAGGGCAATGGCAAGCATGGTGATGACGCCTCCACCTGTGATTGCTCCTTGGCTTTGGGAGGATTAGTGCTCCAGGTAGCAAACAAGGTTTGCGCCCAAGTTGAGTGACAAGTCACAGTTGTTGTAAGAAGCTTCTGCAAGGACTAAGATGTCTTCCTCATTGAGTCTCGTGAACTCATTTCGTTCCTGCAAGGTGTTACCAATAACATAGAACAAATAGCAAATTGCAGGATGTTGAATATTCTTCCCCTTGATCACTCTAGAAGTGAAGCTCATTCCATTATAATATTGTTCCGGGGAAGGGTCTAAGCCAGTAAAGGATGTGCGCAAGTCATTATAATTCTTGTTTGGAAAATTAAAACATGTGCACCATTCATCTAGTGATAAAGCATAATTGTTGTTCATAAGTCGGAAAGAAATCACATCCTCTCCATGCCATAGTTTAATGGTGCTTTGCAAAGAACTTAAAAATTCAAGAGTTAACCAGTGATAAGTAGGCACATCATTGAATACAAAGTTTTGCAGGCCAACCCTATTACAAAGTAAATTGAAGTCATCAGAAATATCGAGTTGGTTCAATATAATGGGGCAAGCCCACTTGGTTTCCTTCATTTCTCGGTTCTTGATCTTATCGAAGCGATCACGTTGGAGCTCATTCTTGAATCGTATCCCCATGCATTCTTGAGCGACAGCCCGAGAGGCGCTAGCGGTGGCACGAGCACGAGTTTGGCTCCTTGTGTTCATCATCCAAAACAATAAAGAAAGACAAAAATAAATCTTTTTGTTCCAACAACAGTAAGTACATCATATTCCTCATCATAGGACACTAAAGAATCCCCTCAAAATAATAATCTAGGAAAGAGAATCATGGCAATTAGTTCATAGTAGGTCTCACCCTAGATTGATAATGACAATAGATCAAAGATGAATTTGCAAAAATAATTGGAGGATCGGAGGAGAAACATATTGTAGATCACTTGTGTGTGACGAAATCGAACGAAATTGAGTAGAGATGAAGATCTCTTGAGGTTTTGAGAGAGTTTAGAGGTAGAAGAGAGAGAAAAGGATTGAAGTTTTGGGGTTGTAGGTACCTTCCCGTGGCGTTTTTGTGGTCGGACGCAACTATATGGGAAAACTATACGACCGGAACAATGTGTTCCCCCCATATAGTTGGCATGCTGTCAAAATTTTAGGGTTTCCACCTGGCAGCGCAGCTATAGGGCCAGAGCTATACGCCCGGAACAATTTGTTCCCGCTGTATAGTTGGTCGTCAAACCCTCTGTACTTGGAAAAAACTTGTATGAAAGCATCGATATCTATACGACCGGAATTTTTATTCCCGTTGTATATTTGGTCGTTAAACCTTTAGTACTTATGAAAGAAAAATTATCGATGGTAAAAATATCTATACGGCCAGAACTATATGGCCGGAATTTTTATTCCCGCCGTATAGTTGGTCGTTAAACCTTCTGTATTCATAAAAATAATTCTATTTCTTCGAGAATTCTTTCTTATCCTGAAACTTAGCGAAACACCTTGTTTTTGACAGAAAAATGACAGTAAATATTGTCGACCAACATCAGCATGTATTAAGCAGGATTTTTAGTACTGCCGAACTTCTTCTTCTCAATTGGAGCTTTCTAGCACTCTTTATTAAACATAAACTTAAATTAAAACTTAAAAACTTAACTCAAACCTTTATTTCACATGGGTTGCCTCCCATGAAGCGCTCTTTTATGGTCAATAGCTTGACCTTAATGTTGCTCACTTAGGCCAGATGAGTGGAACACCCACTCTAAAATAGTTGGCCTTCAAAGTGATGGCCTCCTTTTCATCATGATTGGCTCTCTTCTTCCTGGGGAAATGAATAACAAAAGGATCCCGCGAAGGCAATTGAAGCTTCACGTTCCCTTCATGTAGATTAATCAAAGCCTTAATAGTTCTTAAGAAAGGACGGCCTAATATAATAGGAGCAGTAGCATCTTCAGGCATGTTAACAATAACATCAATAAGAGCAGGACAACCTTTAATGTATACTAAAGTATTCTCCTTAATTCCTACAGGTTGTTTGTAGGTAGAATCAGCTAGATGCAATTTTAACTCTGTGATTTCAAAAGAGCCAAGATTTAACTTATTAATAAGACTTTTTTGGAATTGTTGAGACGCTTGCATCTAGATCACAAAGTGTAGCTATCTCATTGGTCCCAATTTTAATCTTAATAGTAGGCTCAAATATATCATCAAGCTTCATAAGTAATTTTTTAGCAATTTTCTTATATTCTTCCTCAAGCTCACGTACCTTTATTGCTATCAGATTAACAAAGTGTTGGTACATAGCTTCCTCATTTCCTTCACTTACCAGAATCCTGATATTGATCCTTTTTACAAGATCTTCAATGGTGTAATTTGGTGAAGGAGCATTACTATAATCAAGCTCTCCAGACTCCTCCCTTTGGATTATTATCATCTTGAGGTCTTCAACAGGATTGGGATCAGCTTTACCTGCAAATTTAGCTAGAATGAGAATTTTACTCTCGGTTATCTTACCTAGACGTGCGTAAACAATCCTCGTTCTTTCTTGGAGGTCCTACAAATCATTCCTCAAACTTACAGCTTGGTTAGATAATTTACCAAGCATAGCATCACGGTTCTCCGTTATTTTAACAATAATATTGTTTTTCTCATTTTGTGACTCTATAAAAGACTTAAGTGTTTCTTGGAGACTACCATTACTAGTTCCCATATTATTATTAGAGTTACCTGCAGGACTAGAATAATGTTTCTAAAAATTAGGATTATAATTCTTCTTCCAAGCAGGGTTATAATCATTACGAGCTATGAAGTATATTTCTTCATTATTTGATTCAGGGATAGCTCTTACCTAGTTTTCCTTACCTTTTACGGCTAATATGAGCTCATCCATCTTAGCATTTAGTTCTTCATTTTCTTGTGGTGAGACAGAGTTCATCTTCTTCGTGTTTGATCTATCCACATGCGATTGGGCATGGTTGTCTTGCATATTGTGTAGCAGCTGCTTTGCTTCGATAATATGTTTACCCATAAATGTTCCTCCAGCTGCAATATCAAGCATAGACTTAGACACAGGGTTAAGAGCATTATAAAATAAATGGAGAATTAACCAGTCTTCCATCCCATGACTGGGATAGTTTCTCATGCATTCTTTCATCCTCTCCCATGCAAGTGCTAGTGGCTCATGATCTTCCTGTCTAAAACCAGTAATATTAGATCTTAGTTGCGTAGTTTTTGTAGGTGAGAAAATTTTAGTCATAAATAAAGAAGTACATTCCACCCATGATGTAATAGTATTTCTGGGCAAATATAGCAACCATTCTTTTGCTCTTCCTCTAAGAGAGAAAGGAAATACACGCAATTTGACTGCATCGAGATCAACATCTTTTATGCGCATCATATCACATATTTCAGTGAAAGTATTCAAGTGCATACCTACGTCCTCAACAGCAGAGCCTCCAAATTGATTCTGTTGAACCAAACTTAAATAGTGGGGCTTAATTTCATAATCATCAGCGGCAATTGTTGGCTGGGTAATAGGAGTATGCAAATAATCATTGTTGGGAGTTGTAAACTCCCCAAGCTTCTTTTCAGCCATATTTCCTATGTTTTTGGGTTTTCTTAGACAAAGACTTATGATAGTAAAAACAAGAATTTAAAGACTAACTAATTTTTTTGGTTTTTCAAATAAAGACTGAAAGCAAACTAAAAATTAAAAACAAGAATTAAAACTAGCAAGGTTCCTACTAACCTCACTAGGCAACTATTGCTTCCCCGGCAACGGTGCCAGAAAAAGGGTTGATACCGTCGATCTAGATTACGGATGTAGTATAGCTCTTTTTCCCTAGTAGACCTAGGTTTATCGAATCCTCAGGAAGCTGAAAGCATAGTGAAGTTACTTTAACGAACCTTCAGGAGTTTTAGAATTCCATTTGTGTTTTTACCGGATCAAGAGTTTGTTGTCTTTTGTTGTTGTCGATGATGGAGAGAGAAGGCCTAGGGCTTTTGGTTTCACCTGTAGTTGTGCAAAACATATGATGGGAATAAAAGATAATAATAAAGTATGCATGTAATTGTTAGAGCAAGATAAATTATATGTGGGCAGTGCATCCATAATTGCTATTGCCTCCACAACCGCTTATAGCAATAACCTACTTGTCTCATCCATAGAAGAAAGAGAGCTAATGATATGCATAGTGACGTCACCATTAATCCCAAGTAAATCCCTCACATACAACCATGCTACCCCTTCTATCACTGGGGTTCCCAACCTGCATATTAGTCATTACTCATACTCCCTATACCTGCCTCAATCCTCGGGGTTTTCGGTACCTGACAAGTCCTTGGATTGAGGCAATATAGGATACAATAATCATCCTGTCATACAAACTAATATATGATCCCAACTATGATAAATAACATGCACAAATGCTACATGGCTAAGCCGAAGCCCTTAGCCCAAGGAGGATTACTCACACATAGAGATGAAATCAAAAATCATAAACATTGCAATGGGAATCATGAGACTGATAGCAAATAGTCTTACAATGTCACCAATCGAAGATGAGATCTACTATTACAAGTGGTGGAATATGGCTATGGTGGTGGAGAATGGTTTGGAGATTAGATCTAAGTCTATTCCTCCGGCGGCTCTTCGGTGTTGTGGATGCAGGGTTCTGGTGGCAAGGTGGCAAGGAAGAGCTCTTTTCTTGTCCCCTGAGGCCTCTTTATATAGGGGTCCCTTCACGAAAGTTGTTCTGTTTGACCTAGCGGTGGTGGCGACAACTATACGACCGCAACTATATGGCCGGAATTTTATACCCACCGTATAGTTGGTCGTTAAAGCGTCTGTTTCCACTTCACGACTCCTGGTTTCTTTGGGTTGTTGGAAATCTCGTACCTTTGACTTTAATGCAGTGATTCCCATCATCGAACGTCATTATCAGTGCAGGGAAAAATAGGAAGAAAGGATTGCATACCCCTTTGAGCATTAGGCATTAGTGGCAGGGTTTAGAGAGATATTTCATCAAAAATATGAATAATATCCAGTTTAAATGTGGACATAGATGGCTATATTTTAGAGCCATCAACCGGCTCTGGGGGGTCTTTGTTGTGGCAGCCATCTTGCCGGCTTGATCCGGCACTATTTTTGTTGTTTCTTCATCTATCGTTGTCACCATTATGGCGAGGATCAGCCGAACGACTTGTGTGTCTGGGGGTGGCATCCTTTGCCGATCCTGCTCCCGACATCGTGCTTCATCTTCTTCCCTTTGGTGATTTGACTGCCGCCAGGGAGGTTGCTATGGAACCAGTGCTGCTACGGCGTATCGCTCTGTGGCTGGGGTAATGTGTGTCCAATTGTGTGTAGTTCTATGCCGTTGTCCTGAAGAGCCGGTTCTTGAGTAAGTATCATCCCGAGTGTCGGAGCGGTGACGTTGATCTGGTTACTGGCAGGGCCTTGTGTCATGCTGCTGGGCCGTATCTATGCGGCATTGGTCGGATTTTGAGACCAGTTTCTGCTAAAAAACATGGCGGATTTTTGTTGCTCTAGGCCCTTCCTGAGTAGTGTTACACTCGTTCGAACCTGCTCTAGAGTTGGATTATTTACTAGAATCTCTCGGGCCGCAGCAGTGTTTTCTACCGGCGCGTTATACACCTAGTTTCCTTTGATATCGATCTGAGGTTGTCCCACGACTATGTTTACATCATTTCCCTCAAAGAGGGGTTTCTGAACTTCCAGGTTTTTATTCGCCAACTCGGGATTGTTCTTGGTCTTCTGATGCTCTAGGGAGTTGTATTGTCCTGCATCTGCAATGTGCTACTTCTCCTTGACAAGGTGGGTTGCTTGATCCAAGAGTACCTGGCATTGTGCTCTAGGGCCAAGGCCCTTTCCTCCAACTCGTCTGCTGTAAGATCTGAGGCGGTTGGTATCGGAGTTGTAAGTGCTTCTCCCAGAATTTCACGAGCACCTGGGGTAACCATGTGTCCATCCACTGGAGACTTTTTTGGTTCTTCGAGGATCAGAGCACCGTATGAATCCTCCTCGTACTCTTCGGTGACCTCCTCCTGAGCTAGAAGATCTTTAGCTGGAGTCTTGTTTTTCTTCTTCTTCTTTGCCTTGTTGACTTTACTAGTATATGTGGCAAAGACGACTTTTGGTCCGATTCCTAGAGTCAAGATTCTACCAGTACTCTCGGACATCTAGACATCAGGATTTTCTCTGATATCAATATCATCTTGTGGATCGGGAGAGTTTTCATCATATCTCTCATCCATACTATTGTAGGGACATAGATATAGACCTTCTCCTTCTTTCGGAGCCTTGGAGGTGAACTCCTCTTCAATTTCTACTTCGAACGCTCGAAATTTTGCCAATGTCATGGAATCCCCTAGGGAAGCCGGTGTGTCGGTGTTTGTTTTGATTGCATCCAACACTGAGTCATTGTCTTCTCTAGCATCAGAAGAGCTGGATCCAGAGCCAACGTAGCCGACAAAGTGTGATCCATGTCTTCTGTGGTAGGTGAGGCCTTCTTCCTTAGCTTCCTCGAAACTTTTTATGGTCTCGAGAACTGTATCCGTGTTGACTATGGCACTCATCTGTTGGGAATATTCCCTAGAGGCAATCATGTATGATGTAATTCCCAATGTATTCATAAAGTAATAAAGTTGTCCTTTTATGAACATTAGATATATATCATTGAATGTGTGATTCGATTGTGGAACTATATATTCATGTTGTTTATACTAGATTTCCCTTGGTCATTGAGGTTGTACTGGACACACAACTTAGACCAATGTGCAAGTCGGCTGATGACACAGTTCCACTTGTCATGGGCATGGTGATGCTATTCTGACTTACACGGACTCGGCTAAAGAGTTTAGCAAGTTGGACTAACCAACAGTTGAGATGCAACAAGCATGTTGTCATTTGTAGTCTCAAGCAATGGAATCCTTTGACCTGAGGTGATCGCATGATCCGAGTTGTGGATCACCATCTTAGGTTCTATGAAACGTTGTTCCGTAAATGGGCAGTTATAAAGGTAGAGTTCGGGCTGGTTGTGAAGCAAGTTGCGTGACTTGGATTACCAAGATGGGATTTTCCCCTCCATATGGAGAGATATTCTCTAGGCCCTCTCGTGTGATATGATTCGGAAGCATGGTCATGCGTGACTTGGTTAAGTGTTAACCAAGGAGTCGGACTAAGTGTTAGTCCAGTGAGTCGTAGATCATGGAACGAGAAGAGAGTCGAGCTATTAAAGGGATGGAAACTTCTCGCCTATATCTTGACTGTGTATATCGTGAGGCAAAGGGCCTTGGATGAAAGTCACATTGAGAAAGGTTTGTCTAATAACTTTATGGCGCTTGGGAGTTGGCACATCTTGCTAGAGGCTACTACCAGCTATCGACTCGGGAGTGGTGACGCGTGTCATGTCTAGGTGTACTTGAACCTATAGGGTCACACACTTAAGGGAAAGGAGCCCATATGGATTCGGTCCATGTGGAGATTGGGGCACAGCCTAAATGGGCCTCAAGCGTTGAGCCCAGCTAGGAGCGTATATAAGTGGAGTGACAGGTGATAGTCTCTGACCTAGCCGTCACATTCTCCACTCCCATTTCGGGCTAGACAGGATCTAGCAGTCCTCTGCCTAGAGCTCCTCGCTATACGTGTGGATACCGGTAGAGGCATTGCACATGCGGCGCTGGAGACAAGGAGGTTCGTGGGGATGTAGACGTGTTGTATGTGGGATCGTTCGGCACGGCATCAACCGACGCGCTTCATCAATAATCCGCACCTGCGCGTCTAATGGTAAATCTCATGGCCTATCACCTGAGCTAGATCTTGAGAGTACCGCATAGGGGAAAAGTTTTTGTTTATCTCTACGTGGCCCAACATCATCATCATCTGCTTCACGGTGTGCCTCAGAAGCGATTTTCCTGCTCCAGCATCAGTAGAGTCAGATCTAGAGTTGTTGCAGCTTTGATCTTCCTGAGATTCGACCTCCTGGGGGAGATCTTATTCAGATCTGATCTTCTCCACGATCTCCGCTTCTGGTGCGGGATGTGTGGGATTAGGATTTTCTGAGATCTGAAACTCTGCCTCCTCCACGGACAAAGCAGATCCATAAGTTTCTTCCACCTCTATCATCACCGTTGGGGTGGGATGGGCAGGTTTAGCGAAACCGAGGTAAACATCGATCTCATCAAAAGACATGATTGTGTAGCTAGTCACGACCTCCCTAGACGGAATCTAGGTCTTGTCGAGAAGGATAAGAGGGACATCATTGGTGTAGAGGACCTGACCGACATCAATTGTTTTGCGGATTCCGATTCACGCAGATTCTGCCTGGAACATAGCTCCGGAAGTCACCTGCCCCACGGTGGGCGCCAACTATCGTTGGATTGAATATAGGTACGCCATGAGGGGGTCCTCAGGGCGTGGAAAGATGTGGGGTGTGAAACGTATGGTTGTCTGGAACGGTAAGCACACAAGCTTACCTAGGTTCGAATCCGCCTGCGGTGGACGGATCCTATTCCTGCTAGCAATCTAGTGATACAGCAGAGCCGAAAGTACATATTACAAGAGAGGTTTCGCATGTGCAAGTTGAGGTTGATTATCTATTGTTGATTGCCCTAAAGGATGGTCCCTAGGATGGCTTATATAGTCATCCAGTTCTAGGATTACAGGAGAGTCCTATCCGGCTACGATACAGAGTCAGTTAGATAGTACATCTTGGACTACAAGTATTCCTACAGGCCTAAGTCTTCTGGGACTTCCCATAGTCGGATGGGCTTCCAATTTCTCTCCCTGGCTAGGCCTCCCGTGAAGCATAGCTCTAACCCGAAGTGGGCCACCCTAGTCAGCGAGTCATGGTGGGTATACCCGGAAAGTATATCCCCAACAAGAGTTATATCTGCCTACAAGGGGGTTAATAGAGATATTCCTGCTTGGAGGGTCGTGCTTTCATATGGAATCGCGGAGAAGGGCAGTGATCGGTTCGGGTTCTTATACTAGGCCCCACACCAAAGGAAGTGTGGACGGGGATTATCGCTCGGTTGTGCAACATGGATAAGAATCTCTCATGGGTAAAGCAATGCCCCTCTACAGAGTGTATAAACGTGTGACATGTTACTCCCTGTTCCGAGAAGGAGCTGCGAACGCTAGAGGAAAGGAACTCCACGAAGTTCTAATCAACCTGTGAAGACTTACAGACATAGCTTTTTAGAATAAAAGCAACCTTTGAAGAAATGTTTATGAAAACCTGCATAATCTATGACCTTTGGTCTATGGTTGTAGCTAGTGCATCAAACCATCCTTTTTAGTTAACTTGCTGAGTACGCTTGTACTCATTCGTGCCTTCTTAACCCTTGCTAGATTCCGGAGCAATCAATGGTGACCCTAGAGGTGAACTACTACGGAGAACTAAAGATATTCAGATGAGATCAACGGTTCGGCGTCTACATCGGAAGACAAAGAAGTCATGCTGAAGCATAGTGTATAATTAATCTCTAGAAACCAGAACCAACTTCTGTAGAGCATTGCATTAGTAGCAGATGCAAGCCCTAGTCTTATATTATAGTAGTAGTACCTCTAGTAGAGGCTTCGAGTTTCTATTTCTGGTTCTTTCTTGTAATTATAATCCTCGTTGCGTTGAGGAGTACGGTGACCCAGCATACCACTTCATGATGTAGTACACTATAGTCGTTGACATAACACCAATGAAACATCGTTCACTAGTATTACATCCCTCAGAGTGGTACAATAGAAACACGGCAGGTCCAAGACATGACTATAGATTACAACTCAATTCTTTACAAAAGATCCTGAGAACACTCTAGGTTAAAATGAGAGAAAGAAACTTCTTACAAAGAAGAACCAAAAATAATAACTTGGAGTTAGCTGGTTAAAAAGACTAACATCTAAACTATCTGGCTTGCATTTGCTACTAATGCAATGCTCTACAGAAGTTGGTTTTATGGCTAGAGTATCTACTCCTATCTAATCAGAACTTCGTCTTCACTTCGATTGATGAATATGTTGACTTTATTGACTTTATTGAAGAACTTGAGCTGTCGATGATGGTTTCTTGAGCATGAGTTGGTGTTGACGTCGTCTTCAACAGCTTAGAGCCTAGCAAGGGTTTAGAGGGTACGGTTGAGTACGAGTGTACTCAGCAAGTTCACTAAAAAGGAGTGTATGATGCACTATCTCTACAGCCATAGACCAAAGGTTATAGGAAATGCAGGTTTTCATAAACATTTCTTCAAAAGTTGCTTTTATTCTGGAAACTATGTCTGATAGCCTTCACAGGTTGACTAGAACTTTCGTGGAGTTCCTTTCCTGCCGTGTTTGTAGCTCCTTCCCGGAACAAGGAGTAACATGTCACAATTCTTACACTCTGTAGAGGTGCGTCACTTTTCCCACGAGAGACCTTAAGCTTTGTTGCATGGCCAGGAGTATGTCCCTATTCAAACTTCCATGGTTTGAGGCCCAACCTAAGATCCAAGCCAATCACTACCCTCTCCGCGACCCCACATGAAGACACGACCTCCCCAAGCAGATATACCTCTGTTAACCCCCATACAGGCAGATATAACCCTGGAAACCCCTTGGAGACTCCAGTGAGCAGATAATGTCCCTGGCAACCCCCATATAGGCAGATATACCTCTGACAGCCCCTCATGGAAAGTCTAGACACCAATATCGTAGGGAGCTAGGAGTCCCACCCCATCTACCGAGTCCCCGCAAGGAAGCTACAGCCTCACGATAAGGTCATCCATCCATGGGAAAGGAAGAAGATAGAGCTGACTTCTCCGTCCCATTCCAAATCTCATGGTTAACGCGTAATATACGGCGCTAGAATCACTGGCGACATTGGTTGATTAAGTCCTAGATATTATGTTCCTTTACCACTTGAACTGTATCAATAGATTTTTACCTCTTAGTAAATAATCCATAATCATATTATTATAAAAATAGTGTTTTCTGACCTTTTTCAAATGCAGGTGATGACAACATTTGAGTTACAAGCATTTGATAGAAAATAATCAAAGGACATGAGCAAGTGTCACTACAAGAAAAGTTTCCTTCCGCAATGACTTGGCCCGACGGTTGTCGTAGAAGGCGCGTCTTCCGCGATGAAATTCTCGGCTCGGCCGTGGCCGATGGAAAACTTTTTTTTGGTTTCACGGCCCTCTACTACGACGGATCTGCTAAAAACATGGAGGAAGCTCGACCATCCCGTGGCAGAAGCAAGATTTTCGTTTCCTCGCGTGATGTTGACTCGCCGAAGTCTTTTGAGACGTGTAGGTCCCGAACGTCAGTGTCTCTAGCGGACCATACTTTTCCGTCGCGCCTCCCTGATTTGAACTCAATAACGTAGCTCGAGGCATCTGCCGTTTAGTCAGGCTGCTAGGTCCCATATGTCAGCCTCTCATTACAAGGATCGTGTGTATGATGGAATTTTTTTTCCTTCGCTCGCGCTACCCTATTCCAAAGTTGATAGCGCTGCTCGATGCATCTACCGTCGAATCAAACTCCTGGCACCCACATGTCATCCTCTCATTAGAAGAAACGTGTGTATGATGGAGTTTTTTCCTTCGCTGGTGCTACCCCGTTCTGAAGTTGATACACTGCTTGACGCATCTACCGTTTAACCAACCTCCTGAGCCCCACATGTCATCCTCTCATTAGAAGAAACATGTGTATGATGGATTCTTTTCCTTCGCTCGCGCTACCCTATTCCGAACTTAATAGTGTTGTTCGATGCATCTACCATTTAATCACGATGTTGGGCCCCACATGTCATCCTCTCATTAGAAGAACGTGTGTATGATGGAATTTTTACCCTCTATCGCGCCTTCGTGTTCTGAACTTGATAGCGTTGCTCGCTGCATCAGCCGTTTATTCACGCCGGTGGGTCCCTTATGTCAGCCTCACATTAGAAGAATCATGGGTATGATGGAATTTTTTCTTCTCTAACGCTACCCTGTTCCGAACTAGATAGCGTTGCTTGATGAATCTGCCATTTGCTCACGCTGCTGGGTCCCTCATTCCAGCCTCTCATTACAAGAAACGTGTACATGCTGAACTTTTTTCTCGCTCGTGCGTCCCTGTTTCGAATTGGCTATGTTGCTCGATGCAACATTTGTATAAGGTCGCGCTGCTGGGTTCCACATATCAGCCTCTCTGTAAATAAAACGTGTGTATGATGGACTTTTTTTGGCCATGTCCGCTGTTTTGACCTTAGCAGCTTGTTGGGTCCTAGATGTCAACCACCTCTATGCAGGAAACGTGTCTATGCTGGGTCCTAGCTGACAACCTTTATTTGAAAGAAACGTGTGTATGTTGGACTATTTTTCGGGTCCCAGATGTCAGCCTCAGAGTACAAAAAATGCTCATAAAGGGCGAATTAAAAAGATTCTGGGTTAACTCGGGGCGGATGCCCTTATATTCCATGGGCTCACTCCTAAATTGAATGGGCTATGGTCGATGGACATAAGACCACGCAAATGACGAGTTAGAAGGTATTAGGCTATGCTTGGGGCAGATAGGCTAATTATGGGCTATGCTTGGGCCTGCTGGGTCTGACATGTCAGCTTCTCTTTAAGTGCAACGTGTGTATGATGGATTTTTTTCGGCCGCATTCGATGTTTTCACGGTGGTAGCCGTGTATGGTCTTACTTCGGGGGCCCTTATGTCAGCCTCTTTGGCATGTTCTGGTTTGTGGGTCCCTGATGCATCCTTGTGTGTTCTGTCTGGTGGGTCCCTGATGCGAGCCTCTCTGTACAAGTATTTAAACTTTTTTTTCGAACCTACCCTCAAAACAAACTCTAGGGACGCTGCATGCTGCTGGGTCGATGATGTCAGCCTCTCCGTAATGCGATATTGCTAGAAAAAAATGTAAACCCAAGATACACACACACACACCAAGGCGATTTGAACAAAAGACTTTCAAATCAAATAAACATAAACTGAGTGTGTTTCCACTACAACAACGATATTTATAGAAAAAATATCATTAAACTTTTATTAGTACTACAACTTCTGTATTAGTCTTCTTAAAATATTTTGTGTGTCTATGTTTATATCTTTTAAAATATAATAAAATGCCACATAATGGGGTATTTTCTTAAAAACATGGGTAGGCAGAGTGTTTTTATTATGAGAGGTGGGGGCAATGCCCAAAAGGCCGAATTAAAAAGAGTTTGGCTATTGCCCTACGTAGGTTATATTCCATAGGCTATCCTCCATGGGCTTCATTATCAAATTTCACTGGGTTGTGCTTAGCAGTCCGCTGACCCGTAAAAGGTCGAACTAATATGTTCTCTTGTATGATCCATGGGCTCTTTTCTAAAATTTCTACTGGCTTGTGGTCAGCAGTACCTGACCCCGAAAAGACTGAATTAAAATGTTCTGGGCTAAAGAGGGGCCGAATGAGCTACTCCACTCCCTCTGATCCAAATTAGTGTTCTCGGATTTGGCTAGATTCAGACGTATCTAGCACTAAAACATGACTAGATATGTCAGAATCTAGACAAATATGAGAACATTAATTTGGATTGGAGGGAGTACTAGATTTCTTCTCCTGGTTAATAAAAATTGCATTGTGATGTGCTCTGCTGGATTCGAAACAAAGACCTCAGTGTGGGCGGGGGAAAAGTGATAATTCTTTTTGACAGATATTCATGTCAAAATTCAGTAGTACAGAATAAGGTAGAAACATTATCAACAGATTCGAAGTTAATATTCGGGAGCACTTGACCAATTCAGCAGCATTGCAAAAGTGACCAATGTAGCAATACAGACAATGAAATACAATACCAATACATTAGTATTAGTTGCACAAATGCTTTAGTAATAGCAACGACAGAACATTTGAGAGATTTAGTAGCTTTCCTACTTGAAATTCAATAGCAGTACAGAGAGAATCAGTTCTTGTTCCAGCTAAAAAAACTTGGCCCACGATCAGTTTGGCATGTTCTCCGAATAGACTCAATCACTGGAGCAAGCAAAACAGACGATCAAGTCTACTTGTGTGTGAGTACCTCCTCCTTACGTCAATGCCTCTGTGACCGCCCATAGCAACCCAAAATGCCCAAGACCCATCTAGATAATTGTAACAATGCTAAGTTTCAAAAGAAAAGCAAGACAGTCTGATGCACTTCATCTAACCAAGTACTAGTACATTACAGTTTGTTCTACAAAATATTGTACTAATAGTGACGACAGAATATTTGATAGATTCAGTAGCATTTGGAAGATTCAGCAGTATAGAATAGACCGTCAAAATATCAGATAGATTCCCGGTTCATATTCAGCAGCACTTTATAGAGTCAGCACATCATTTCAAAGTGACCAGTTGTGGCAGTACATAGACAGCGACCAAAATAATTGACAGATTCAGCACTGCGGACATTGAAATTCAATAGATGTAGCAAGGACTAATTCAAAAGGAAAGTGAGACCATATTTTGCACTCGACCGGTCGATCTGAACAAGTACCTAACAAAACTTTTGATAGGTTAAGTAGCATTTGAAAGATGCAGTAGTACATAATAAGAAAGAAAAATATCAACAGATTCACAGTTCACATTCAGCGTCACTTGGACATATTCAGCAACATTTCAAAGTGACAGATTCAGTTTGCCCTTTTCTCCGAACACTCGTCATTAGAAGAAACAAAACAGACGATCAAGTCTACTTTTGTGTGCATGCCTCCTTCTCGCATCAATGCCTGTGTGTGACCTCCATAGGCAACTCAAAATGCCCAAAGCCTTGTCTAGATTATGAGTTTATGACAAGGCCAAGTTACAAAAGAAAATCAAGACCATCTACTACACTTGATCTAAACTGAGTATCCTATTACATAGTATTACGATTAATTAAGGTGGTTTGCTTCCAATCGTGGGCATTGGCGCCGCTCGGGATGAACCATAATGGAGTCTTTGGAGATTTCCATGCAACGTTGGTTGAGAAACCAATAGCTGCTTCTTCGGTATTTACACTGAAGCAGCATATTTTAGGAAACAATGTATATCCAAGTCCTATTGCATGGTGGGAGGTGTAGACACATTTGCTTCTCGTTAGATATCTTGGGGCAACATCTGCACTGCCTACCGCAATATTAATCGGATAGTTCAATCCCAGGAAAAGGGAATATGCTCCCAGGTTAGCAATCTCTATCCATGGCTTAGGTGGATACAATATACAGGATTGCCATGACCATAATAAGTACCACCATAAAACTCCTCATCAGTAACGCCCATGGTATGGATAAGAAGAAGGCGAGATTCATCTGCAGATATTGCTAAGAACCATAAACCAGGTTCTTGCTCGTCATCATCTATGGCATCAAGGTTGCCCTCCTCGAGATGCGTGACAGGTGCTGACGGGAGAAAAATAGGACCTACAAAAAGAAATGACGGCCAAATTAACCAACTCTAGTTTACATCCATTAAAACTGAAGCTAGTGTTTAGAACAGGAATGGATCAAACTTACCAAAATACAGATGATTCTAGACATAAACACTGCCACTCTCAGTGGCTGCAAACACCAGACCCTTGTGGATAAGTGCATCATTGTATCTGAAATAGCACTGGAACTGGTTCTCAAGAACTGTCCATGCATACTCATCGCCATCAAAGGTAGCAATTGAGTAGTCGAAGATAGCGACAAGAGAGAAATCTAAATAATCAGCCGCAGCTATGGGAGCTTGGCAAATAACAACCTTCTGGAGGAGAATAGGGCGATCATTATGCATGAATGTAAATGGATCATTGGTGGGTACAAACTCATTGACTTGTGGGAGAGGAACGTGTTGATAAGTGTACACATTGACAAGCTCCCACTTGCACTTGGACCCAACAGTGGCGATCCAATCTCCGTTGGCACCTACCCACTGCTTACCCATACAATTCGGGAACACAGCATCGAAGGAGAACCTTGCATTTCGTGCCCTTGCCCTCGAAGTACTCATTGCATTCCCATGGTTTCTTAGTCGGGTGAGAATGAAGAACACAGGGGAGGCCAAACGGCTGAGAAGCATGTAAAGTTGCACTATATTTTGTCGAGTCAAGAAGATGTTTGGACGAACCGGTGAGGCTCGCGGCGGTGATGATGTCACAACTGGTTATGAGTTCTTCAAGCGGGCCTTCGATAAAACCATGCTGGAATAGCTCAGAATCATCACTGTCCTTGATCGGTCCTGCCATCGCAAGGTAGCTGATGAAAGTTGGGACAGTGACTTGATTTGGTTTTTGGAAAAGAGGGAAGATCGATGGCGGCAGGCGAAACAGGGATAAGAACAAACACTCTCATACTGTGTGGTGAACAGGATTGGAAAGCGGCATTGTGGAGGAGAAGAACGGCGGCGCTTGGTGTAGAAGTGGGGATAGAGCGTATAGGCGAGGTTGAATAAAATGAAAACGGACACATGTTCCTCTGCTCCAGTTCCCTTCAGAATAGTACTACTCTGCTCCCAGTTCCCTCCATAATAAATCTTTCCTGTAAATCGAAGAGGAAGTAGTATGAAGAGTAGGGCCCGATCATCTGCTCTCTCGAGGAGCCGAACCCGACTATTTTCTTTGCTAAATTTTATGGTCCTTTATGCTAAATGCATGGACCTTAGTGTAATTTTACCTTTTTAGGTCCTTGGTGTAAATGTACCCCCACCATCTATGTAAAATTCTAACCAAAAAGTGTAAGTGGTGAAATTTGAACAAATTTAAGCTTAGTTGTCAATGAGTATGAAAATTCTTTGATTTCAAGCCGAACGACCAAGTTCAAGGCCATATCCACATCATACATTATGGTGATGATTCCATGTCCAAGAATTAGCATGCCGATAGATTTGGACATATTTTGAAAACAATCGAAGATGAAGTAGTACGAAGAGTATGGCTCGATCAGCTGCTCTCTCGAGAAGGAGCCATACACGATTGTTTTCCTTGCTTATTTTTAGGGGGTGCTAAATGTATGGACATTGATGTAATTTTCGCTTTTTTGGGTACTTGATGTAAAATGTACTTCCACACAGTGTAAAATTCTAACCTAAAAGTGTAAGTGGTGAAATTTAGACGATTTTAAGCTTACTTCTCAATGAGTATGAACATTCTTGGATTTCAGTCGAACGACCAAGGTCAAGGCCATACAAACATCATACTTTATGCTGATGATCCCATATCAGAGAATATGCATGGCAACAGATTTGGCCATATTTTGAAAATAATTAAAGAGGAAGTAGTACAAAGAGTTTGGCTCAGATCAACGAGTATGAACATTCTTGGATTTCAAGCCGAACGACCATGGTCGTCAAGGCCATATCAACATCATACTTTATGCTCATGATCCCATGTTAGAGAATGTGCATGGCAACAGATTTGGCCATGTTTTGGAAACAATCGAAGAGGAAGTAGTATTAAGAGTTTGGCTCAGATCTGCTGATCTCTTGAAAAGGAGTCGAACCAGAAATTTTTCCTTTTAGGGTCCTTTATACTAAATGTATGGACCTTTGATCGACCGTGTAAAGTTCTAGTCTAAAAGTAAGTGGTGAAATTTAAATGAATTTAAGCTTAGTTGTCAACGAGTATGAACCATATTCTTGGATTTTCAAGACAAACGGCCAAGGTCAAGCCATATCTACATCATACTTTATGCATATGATCCCATATCCAAGAATTTGCATGCCGACAAATTTGGCCATATTTTGGAAACAATCAAAGATGAAGTAGTGTCAAGAGTGTGACTCGATCAGCTTCTCTCTAGAGAAGGAGTCGAACCCGACTATTTTCCTTGCTTAATGTAAGGGTCCTTTGTGCTAAATGTATGGACCTCGGTGTAATTTTAACTTTTTTAGGTCCTTGATGTAAAATGTACTTCCATGCCGTGTAAAATTATAACCTAAAAGTGTAAGTGGTGAAATTTCGATGATTTTAAGCTTACTTGTCAACAAGTATGACCATTATTGGATTTCAAGCTGAACGACAAAGGTCAAAGCCATATCAACATCATACTTTATGTTGATGATCCCATATGAGATATTTTGCATGGCGACAAATTGCCCTATTTTGAAAACAATCGAAGAGGAAGTAGTGTGTAGAGTTTGGCTCAGATGAGCTGATCTTTCGAGAAGGAGCCTAACCGGTTTTTTTCCTTTTAGGGAGCTTTATGATAAATGTATGGACATCAATGTAATTATTGCTCTTTTCGGGTCACTTGTGTAAAATGTACTCCGACCAACCGTGTAAAAATATAACCTAAAAGTAAGTGGTTAAATTTAAATGAATTTAAGCTTAGTTGTCAACGAGTATGAACCATTCTGGTATTTCAAGATGAACGACCAAGGTCATGATCCCATATTCAACAATTTGCACCCCGACAAATTTTGCCCTATTTTGAAAACAATCGAAGATGAAGTAGTATGAAGAGTATGGCTCGATCATCTACTCTCTCGAGAAGGAGCCGAACCCGACTATTTTCCTTGCTGAATTTTAGGGTCCTCTGTGCTAAATGTATGGACCTCGATGTAATTTTCCCTTTTTTAGGTCATTGATTTAAAATGTACTTCCATCCCCTTGTAAAATTCTAACCTAAAAGTGTAAGTGGTGAAATTTCGACATTTTTTAGCTTACTGGTCAACGAGTATGAACATTATTGGATTTAAAGCCGAACGACCACGGTCAAGGCCATATATATCAACCATCATAGTTTATGTTGATGATCCCGTATGAGAGAATTTGCATGGCGACAAATTTGGCCATATTTTGAATATAATCAAAGAGGAAGTAGTATGTAGAGTTTGGCTCAGATCAGCTGATCTCTCGAGAAGGAGCTGAACCAGAAAATTTTCCTTTTAGGGAGCTTTATGATAAATGTATGGACCTTGATATAATTTTTGCTTTTTTAGGTACCTGGTGTAAAATGTACTCCAACCAACCATGTAAAAAGCTAACCTAAAAGTCAGTGGTGAAATTTAAACGAATTTAAGCTTAGTTGTCAACGAGTATGAACCATTCTGGGATTTCAAGATGAACGACCAAGGTCATGATGCCATATCCAAGAATTTGCATGTCGACAAATTTGGCCATATTTTGGAAACAATCAAAGATGAAGTAGTATGAAGAGTATGGCTCGATCAGCTACTCTCTCAAGAAGGATTCGAACCCGACTGTTTTCCTTCCTTTATTTTAGGGTCCTTTGTGCTAAATGTATGGACCTCGATGTAATTTTCCCTTTTTAGGTCCTTGATGTAAAATGTACTTCCATGCCCGTGTAAAATTCTAACCTAAAAGTGTAAGTGGTCAAATTTTAGGGTCCTTTGTGCTAAATGTATGGACCTCAATAAAATTTTCCTTGCTTAATTTAAGGTTCGTCTGTGCTAAATGTACGGACCTCGATGTAATTTTCCCCCTTTTAGGTCTAAAAGTGTAAGTGGTGAAATTTAGACTATTATTTTAAGCTTAATTGTCAACGAGTATGAACATTCTTGCATTTCAATCCGAATGACCAAGGTCGTCAAGGCCATATCAACATCATACTTTATATGCTGATGATCCCATGTTAGAGAATTTGCATGCCGACAGATCTGGCCAAGTTTTGAAAACAATCGAAGAGGAAGTAGTATCAAGAGTTTGGCTCAAATCAGCTGATCTCTCGAGAAGGAGCCAAACCAGAAATTTTTCTATTTAGGGTCCTTTATGCTAAATGTATGGACCTCGATGTAATTTTTTCTTTTTTGAGGTCCCTGATGTAAAATGTACTCCGATCAACCGTGTAAAGTTCTAACCTAAAAGTAAGTGGTGAAATTTAAAAGAATTTAAGCTTAGTTGTCAATGAGTACAAACCATTCTTGTATTTCAAGACGAACGACCAAGGTCAAGGCCATATCTACATCATACTTTATGCTGATGATCCCGTATTCAAGAATTTGCATATTGACAAATTTGGCCATATTTTGAAAACAATCGAAGATGTAGTATGGAGAGTGTGGATCGATCAGCTACTCTCTCTCGAGAAGGAGCCGAACCCTACTGTTTTGCTTGCTTAATATTAAGGTCCTTTATGCTAAATGTATGGACCTCGATGTAATTTTCCCCCTTTTTAGGTCCTTGTTGTAAAATGTACTCCCATCGACCGTGTAAAATTCTAACCTAAAAGTAAGTGGTGAAATTTAAATGAATTTCATCTTATAGTTGTCAACGAGTATGAACATTCTTTGATTTCAAACCGAACGACCACAAGGTTAAAGCTATATCTCTACATCATACTTTATTCTGATGATCGAGTATCCAAGAAATTGCATGGCGATAGATTTGGCCATATTATGAAAACAATCAAAGAGAAAGTAGTATGAAGAGTATGGCTCGATCAACTGTTCTCTCGATAAGGAGCCAAACCCGATTGTTTTCTTTGCTCAATTTTAGGGTCCTTTGTGCTAAATGTATGGACCTCGATGTAATTTCCTCCTTTTTTAAGTCCTTGTTGTAGAACGTACTCCCACCGACCGTGTAAAATGCTAACCTAAAAGTAAGTGATGAAATTTCAATGAATTTAAGCATAGTTGTCAACAAGTATGAAAAATCTTGGATTTTCAAGCCAAATGGCCATGAGGTCAAGGCTATATCTCTACATCATACTTTATGTTGATGATCCCATGTTCAAGAATTTGCATGGCGACAGATTTGGCCATATTTCGAAAATAATCGAAGAGGAAGTAGTATGAAGAGTATGGCTCGACCAACTGCTCTCTCGAGAAGGAGCCGAACCCAACTATTTTCTTTGCTCAATTTTAGGGTCCTTTGTGCTAAATTTATGGACCTCGATGTCATTTTCCCTTTTTATGTCCTTTATGTAGAATGTACTTTATGCTTATGATCCCATATCCAAGAATTTCCATGTCAACAAATTTGGCCATCTTTTGAAAACAATCGAAGATATTAAAAACAAAAAATAATCAATTTCATTTTTCCATGTGACAGGAATTTATTTTCTGAAAAGCAAGTAAGAAGAATTTATTTCCTTTTTTCTGTTAAAAAATAAAGAGCTAGAAGAGACTATATGAGCACAAAGGAGGCAGCGAGAGAGCTGCAAAGAGGAGGATTTGAAGGCGGTGCGATGTTAGAGCAAAGCTGGGATGGGTTCCTGACACAAGGTACAGGGTACTGAGTAGAGTAAATTTCAGGACCACGATATGTATGCACGCAAAATAAAATGTGTTTTCTCTCTCCTTCACTCCCTCATCAGGCTAGTCATAGTGGGAGTAACTTGGGTAGTACGTAGTAACATAGTCCTACATGTATTACCAACAGTAAACATTTAGATGACATGGCATGCAATTAAATGATGAAAGAGAGCCTTGTGGTAACTAGCTATGTTAACATCACACATTTCAAGGCAAAATGAGTCTACATTGCAATAAACGAGGCTTTGCATGATTCCACACCTATATTATTTTCCACTATGGAGATAGTAGTAACTTAGACTAGTAACATATGCATGTTAATAATAAGTTACTCCCCACTATTACCAGCCTCACCACCCCACACCCCGGCCGACTGATCTCTCCCTCGTCCACAAAGTGGTGCTGCACACGCGCGTCGACCGACAACCTGCCTTGTGTCGGTGGCTCCATGTCTGTGTCTGGTGTGTTTGTCAGCTGCATCGGTGGAAACCATTTTGGTCCTTGGTGGCAAAAACTATTACTACTACAGTACTCCCTCTGTTTCAAAATATAAGATGTTTTAGTTTTGTGAAAGGAGTGTATCTAGACTTCTTTTAGTATGTAGGTTCATCTAGATTTGGAGTGACTCTACACATTAAAAGGGATCGAGATACACTCCTTTCACAAAGCTAAAACATCTTCTATTTTGAAATGGAGGGAGTACAATAGAGTAGGAATTCAAACTTTCCCGGTTTCGAAATTTTCACTTCCTTCACAAACATCCGGAGAGAAGGATATTCAAAAGATAGCCATTCGCAGTACTACTAGTACAAGTACGAGTACTACTTAAGTGATGGACAAGGGATTGGTTGATCTGGCCAGCAAAAAAACAAAAATGTCCCATCGCATTGGATGCTCAACATTATAATCTAACCAGCCTTCCTACTCCGCACTACTCCACCTCCGTACCCTAGGAACAGGAAGCACCAAGCACACCCGCGGAAAGCTGGTTCGAAAGTGAGGAGCGCTCCTTTTTTTTCTTGGGTGAAGCAAGTAGTTGATACGTCCATTTTGCATCACTATTCTATGTCTTAATTCACTATTATTCATTGATATATTTCATATTAAGAGGTGATACTTATGTTATTTCATCTGTTTTTGCATGGTTGATGACTTTTGGAGCATGGACCGCTGTAGTCCGGATTCTGATGGAAAAGGTGTTGTTTGGAGGGAAAATTCGCGAAGATCAGAAAATCCGGGAAAATATATGGAAAATCCTATTTTTTCAGAAGACTAAGGATGCCAGAAGACGGAGTGGAGATGGGCTACAAGGGGCCCACACCACCCCCTGGCGCGGGCAGCCCTAGGCCGCGCCAGGAGGTGGTGTGGCCACCCTGGCCCACTCCAGCCTCTCCCCTCTAGCGTATATCAACCTCCCGAAGCCCTAAGTTTAGGAGAGCGACCATAGAAAGATTCCGCTGCCTCTGTGGGGCGGAAAACACCGAGAGAGAAAGATCTCTCTGGCAGACAGATTTCTGCCAGGGGAATTCCTTCCTGGAGAGAGGGGAGATCGTCTCCATCAACACCACCATCAAGTTGGACTTCATCGGGATCATCATCATCATCATCACCACCATCATCACCATCAGCACCCTCATCACCATCTCCATATTGCTGTAACAATTGAGTTGAATCTTGCATTAGTTCATAGGGGAAACTTTCCCGGTGTTGATTACTCTTTGTAGTTGATGATATTGAGTGAACCGTTGAATTATTGTTTATGTTCAGATTGTTATACATCATTATTCCATCTCTGATCATGATCCATATGATGTCTTGTGAGTAGTTCGTTTTATTCTTGAGGACATGGGAGAAATCTTGTTGTTAGTAGTGGAGTTGTGTTGAGAAAGATTCAATAGATTGTTATTTAAGTTGTGGTGTACTTCTTCTAGTGGTGTCATGTGAACATCGACTACACGACACTTCACCTATATGGGCCTAGGGGAATGCATTGTGTATTTGGCTACTAATCGTAGGGGTTGCCGGAGTGACCGAAACCTGAACCCTCGTTAGAAAACCATTGCACAAGGGACGTAAGGGTCTTAGAGTTTAAAGTTGTGGTTAGGTTTCTACCTTAATTACTTTCTTGTACTTACGGATGTTTGCAAGGGGTATAATCACAAGTATGTATTAGTCTTGGATGGGGAGGTACATTAGCACAGGTTCACCCACACAACACTTAGCAAGCTAAAGAAGATTAATCAACTATATGAAGCGAAAGCACTTGACAGTCTTCCCATGTGTCCTCGAGAACGTTTGGTCATCTTAAGTAATACAATCGGCTTGTCCTTTGCTGCATAAAGGATTGGGCCACTTGCTGCATTTATTCCTACTATCTTTTATTTACTCGTACTTTGTTTACTTGCTTTATCGAAAACCCCTAAAAATCCGTTTGCTAAGTATTTGCAGAGAATTCCTGATCCATACCACTAGCTAGCACCTTCTGCTCCTCGTTGGGTTCGACACTCTTACTAATCGAAAATACTGCGATACACCCCCTATACTTGTGGGTAATCAGTAGTACTCCCTCCTTCCCAAATTAGGACGCGTATTACTTCTGGTCAGAGTCAAATTTAATAAACTTTGACTAAATATGCAACATCAACTCAATGTTATTAGAATCATCATGAACTATATTTTCATATTATATGCATTTGTCATTAGAAAAGTCAGTATGTTTTTACATATAGTTGGTCGAACTTTATAAAGATTGACTATGACCAACCCTATTATGCGTCCAAAATTGGGAAAGAGGAAGTAGTATGAAGAGTATGGCTCGATCAACTGCTCTCTCGAGGAGTCGTACCCGACTGTTTTCAATGCCTTGTTTGGTTTTAGGGTCCTTTGTGCTAAATGTTTGGACCTCGATGTAGTTTTCCCTATTTTAGGTCCTTTTGATGTAAAATATGTCCCACCATCCGTGTAAAATTCTAACCAATAAGTGTAAGTGGTGAAATTTAAATGAATTTAAGCTTACTTCTCAACGGGTATGAACATTCTTATATTTCAAGTCGAACGACCAAGGTTAAGGCCATATCAACATCATACTTTATGTTGATGGCCCCATACGAGAGAATTTGCATGACAGATTTGGCCATATTTTGAAAACAATCGAAGAGGAAGTAGTATGAAGAGTTTGGCTCAGATCAGCTGATGTCTCGAGAAGGAGCCGAACCAGAAAGTTTTCCTTTTACGGTCCTTTGGGCTAAATGTATGGACCTCCATGTAAATTTCCCTTTTTAGGTCTTTGATGTAAAATATGCTCCCACCGACCGTGTAAAATGCTAACCTAAAAGTAAGTGGTGAAATTTAAACAAATTTAAGCTTAGTTGTCAATGAGTAGGAACTTTCTTGGATTTCAAGCCGAACAACCACATGGCCAAGGCCATATCTCTACATCATACTTTATGCTGATGAGGAGGTAGTATGAAACGTATGGCTCAATCAGCTGCTCTCTCAAGAAGGAGCCAAACCCGACTATTTTCTTTGCTCGATTTTAGGGTCATTTGTGCTAAATGTATGGACCTCAATGTAATTTCCCTTTTTTAGGTACTTGATGTAAAATTTACTCCCACCGCCCGTGTAAAATTCTAACCTAAAAGTAAGTGGTGCAATTGAAATGAATTTAAGCATAGTTGTCGACGAGTACGAAAAATTCTTGGATTTCAAGACGAACGACCAAGGTCAATGCCATATCAACATCATACTATATGCTGATGACCCCATATCAGAGAATTTGCATGGCAACAGATTTGTCCATATTATTTTGAAAATAATCAAAGAGGAAGTAGTATGAAGAGTTTGGCTCAGATCAACTAATCTCTCGAGAAGGAGTCGAACAAATGCAACAAAAGGTTTTACTTTTAGGGTCCTTTGTGCTAAATGTATGCACATCGATGTAATTTCCCCCTTTTTTAGGTCCTTGATGTAAAATATGCTCCCATCAACCGGGTAAAATGCTAACCTAAAAGTAAATGGTGAAATTTTAATGAATTTAAGCTTAGTTGTCAATGAGTATGAACTTTCTTAGATTTCAAGCCGAACAACCATAAGGTCAAGGCCATATCTCTACATCATACTTTATGCTGACGATACCATATCAAAGAATTTGCATGGCGATAGATTTGGCCATATTTTGAAAAAAAATTGAAGAGCAAGTAGTATGGAGATTATGGCTCAATCAGCTACTCTCGTGAGAAGGAGCCGAACCCGACTGTTTTCCTTTCTTGATTTTAGGGTCCTTTGTGCTAAATGTATGGACCTTGATGTAATTTACCCCCTTTTTAGGTCTAAAAGTGTAAGAGGTGAAATTTATAGGATTGTTTTAATCTTACTTGTCAACGAGTATGAACATTCTTGGATTTCAAGCCGAACGACCATGGTCGTCAAGGCCATATCAACATCATACTTTATGCTCATGATCCCATGTTAGAGAATGTGCATGGCGACATATTTGGCCATGTTTTGGAAAACAATCAAAGAGGAAGTAGTATTAAGAGTTTGGCTCAGATCAGCTGATCTCTCGAGAAGGAGTCGAACCAGAAATTTTTCCTTTTAGGGTCCTTTATACTAAATGTATGGACCTCGATGTAAGTTTTGCTTTTTTCAGGTTCCTGATGTAAAATGTACTCCGATCGGCCGTGTAAAGTTCTAACCTAAAAGTAAGTTGTGAAATTTAAACGAATTTAAGCTTAGTTGTCAATGAGTATGAACCATTCTTCAATTTCAAGACGAACCACCAAGGTCAAGGCCATATCTAAATCATACTTTATGCTCATGATCCCATATCCAAGAATTTGCATGCCGACAAATTTGGCCATATTTTGAAAACAATGAAGATGAAGTAGTATGAAGAGTGTGGCTCGATCA
Source organism: Avena sativa (assembly GCA_916181665.1). Classification (NCBI taxonomy): domain Eukaryota; kingdom Viridiplantae; phylum Streptophyta; class Magnoliopsida; order Poales; family Poaceae; genus Avena; species Avena sativa. The sequence goes on along the minus strand of OV702292.1, from coordinate 412,628,515 downwards.
GCTACTCTCGTGAGGAGCTGGACCCAACTATTTTCCTTGCTTATTTTTAGGGTCCTTTGTGCTAAATGTGTGGACCTCGATGTAATTTCCCCCTTTTTAGGTATAAAGTGTAAGTGGTGAAATTTAGATGATTTTAAGCTTACTTGTCAATGAGTATGAACATTCTTGGATTTCAATCCGAACGACCAAGGTCAACATCATACTTTATATGTTGATGATCCCATGTCAGAGAATTTGCATGGCAATAGATCTAGCCATGTTATGAAAACAATCAAAGAGGAAGTAGTATCAAGAGTTTGGCTTAGATTAGCTAATCTCTCGAGAAGGTGACAAACCAGAATTTTTTCCTTTTAGGGTCCTTTATGCTAAATGTATGGACCTCGACATAATTTTTGCTTTTTTGAGGTCCCTGATGTAAAATGTACTCCGATCGACCGTGTAAAGTTCTAAACTAAAAGTAAGTGGTGAAATTTAAACGAATTTAAGATTAGTTTTCAATGAGTATGAACCATTCTTGTATTTCAAGACGAACGACCAAAGTCAAGGCTATATCTACATCATACTTTATGCTGATGATCCCATATTCAAGGATTTGCATATCGACAAATTTGGCCATATTTTGAAAACAATCGAAGATGAAGTAGTATGAAGAGTGTGGCTCGATCAGCTACTCTCTCGATAACCTGTTCTTATCCTTTTTGTTTGGTTTTTGTGTCAATATCAACCTCTAATGAGAGAGAAGTAATATTTGGGGAAGTTGTTGTTCCAAAACAGATTTTTGTGCTTCACTATAATAAATCATGAAAAATCCCAGAATGTCATACTGATCTGTAATTGTTTGTGTGCATGCCCCAGGTTATTATGTAACTTTTATTAGTTTTGCACTTTTTGATTTGAGCAATTGAAGATTTTCGAAAAATTTGATCTCTACCTGATGCTCTGTTTTGACAGATTTCTGCCATTTCTGCATTTGCCTCTTAAATCGATTTCCTTTTTGAATTCCTTTTTGGGATTTCGAGAGGAGTTGTTTCAGTAGCTTATGTTTTGATGGATTTCAATTGAAATTGAACTTAAATGGTTTATTATCTTGCATGCACTAATGTTGCTAATGAGAATTGTGTGAAGTTTTGTGTGAAAGAAATTTCCAGGTTGTAGGAGAAAATGGTGTAATAAGATGGTGAATGGTTAAAAAACTCAAGCAATATGTTTATGAAGATGAAGATATTGATGTTATTCAAATGGTGAATCCGGAAAAATCTATCAAAGACCAAATTCAGAAACCTGCTGAGTCCGTTTTCGAATAGGTAACAGTTCTGGTAAGAAAAGGTCCACGAAAAATCTGTCAATTTATATTTTTGTAGTTTTTATCTAACATGGAAAGAAATGAGTAGAAAGAGGGACGCAAAAGGAGCTCGGGTGGCTCACAACACCCCATGGCGCGGGCCCACCTGTCCGCGCCATCAGGGGGTGTGGCCACCCCGGAGCCCGTCTCCAACCCGTTTTCTCTCAGTACTTTCCTTTTGTTGTCAAACTTCGTAATATATAATCCCCTGGATCCCCCGAGGTTCGTATATCGTGTTCTCATCATGTTATCATTTCGATATGTTTCTGTTAGGAACTATTCTCAAAGTTTAGAAGCACAATGGTCTCCGCCAACGATAAGGGCGAGGAGCCTGCGGAAGATGATCGCCAAGACTCTGAGCAGGAGGAATAGGTCGAGAGTGAAGTTAAAGAGGAGGCAAAGGAAGACCAGCATCCGCACAGCATCACCACCATTGCAAGTATTGGAGTGGTGGCAAATCCCACCAAGTTCAAAAGGACTACATGGATGTCCACTGGAGGGAAGGTTCCGCGTCATTGCTTGGCTTCACGGTCACCTCCTCCACGCACCAAGAATCCCTTCCATACCCTTATTCATGAGCAACAATTCCAAAATATTGAAGGAAATATGCCCTGAGAGGCAATAATAAAGTTGTTATTATGTATTCCTTGTATATGACAAATGTTTATTTTGCATGCTATAATTGTATTGATAGGAAACGTCAATACATGTGTGTTTAATAAACAAAAATGGTTCCTAGTTATGCCTCTCTTATAGACTAGCTTGTTGATTAACAAGATGATCAAGGTTTCCTGATCATGGACATTGGATGTTGTTAATAACAAGGTCACAGCATTTGTGAAATGATGTGATAAACATTCATCCGAAGTATAGCATTACGATTAAGTCATTATGTTTATATTGCTATAACATCATACGAAGTAATCTTTATCCTTAGACCATGAGATCATGTTAATTGCTAACACCGGAAGAGTATCTTGATAACATCAAACGTCACACCGTAACAGGGTGACTATAAAGGTGGGTTCAGTGCTACGAAGGTGTTATGTTGAGGCTCATGGATCAATAGTGGAATTTGTCAATCCCGATGACGGATAAATATACTCTGGGCCCTCTCGGTGATATCACATTAAGATAGCTTGCAAACAAGTGATGTGATCACTAGAATGTTATATCACGGGAACGAGAAAAGAGTGCATGTCGGTAACAAGATCAAACTAGGTATTTGGATACCGATGATTGAATCTTGGACATGTATTATATCAGGATACAAAGGGATTAAGTTACTAGCGTTAAAGGTTCTCACGATCACAGAAGTCATAGTTGAATGTGTAGGAGTCAGTATGGATCTCCAGGTCCCACTTCTGATTACTGATCTGAGAGGAGTCTCAATCATGTCTGCATTATTCGTGAACCGTAGGCTGACAAACTTAAGGGTTGCCGGACACCATTTAGGAGCACAAATGTTTCAGACAAAAGGTTTGCAAAGCGCAGGAAATGTTTCGATAGAAACAGGAATTGTTTCAATAGAAACCGGAATTGTTTCGGGTGAAATTGCAGAAAGTGGTTTTGTATGTGATATTGAAATGTTGCAAGGGTTTTATGTGAATGTTTGTTAATTAAAGTAATTAACAAAATTCTGAATAAAATAAATAAAAGAGTTTTATTAATTGAGAGTTGCATTAAACTTGGTGGAAATTTAATGCATGTGAGTGGAACTTTGGGTGGAGCTTGAATTGATGTGAGTGGAGCTTCACCACATGAATGAGGAAGAGTTGGGGCACCCCCCTTTGGTCGCCAGCCATGGGAGGGGAGGAGCCCCCCTCTCCTATAAAAGGCCCCCCTCTCCTCCCTCACAAAGCACACCTCCTCGTGAAGGATCTCTCTCCCCCTCTGGATATTCCCCCATGGTCTTGGATTAGTGAGATACATGTTCCCGGTGGCCTTGCGTCTAGAAGGAGTTGCTACTTCCGCTCATTCGCTGGAGCGAGGAGGTGGAGGTTGTCCGGTAGCTTGAACGTGTGTGCGAGGACGGAAGCGCTGCTGATTTGCGGCGCTCGGACTTCCACACGATCTTGAGATCGGTAAGCATACGACTACATCAACCACGAGTTCCTACTCGTTAACAAAACTCGTTGTCTTCGAGGGTAAGTTCTCCATGGATGTATGTCCACCCGTTGCTCTGTATCTAGTAGATAGATCTTGGCGTATAGTTCTCATCATAGGAAATTTTTTGTTTTCTATGTTGCGAACCCAACAGTGTTATCAGAGCCTGATCTATGCGTAGGTGCTTTGCACGGGTAGTACACATATGTTTATATGTGGGAGATGATGATCATGTTATTGCATCTTCTATGTATTTTGGATATTGGTGGCATAGTGGGATGAAGCAGCCTGGACCAACCTTACATGTCATCGTACATGAGACCGGTTCCACGATTAACATGCAACTAGTTTTGCATAAGTGGTTGGCGGGTGTCTGTCTCTCCTACTATAGTCAATATCTGATTTACAACGAGTTGCTAATAACTTGGTTATCCTCGTTGTGGTTCATGTTCGTAGGTAAGACTGGTTCTATCTCCGAAAGCCCTAAGCCACGTAAAACTTGCAATTGATAAATTAGAGGCGTCTAGTTTAGATCGTTGCTGGGCTAGTGTCTTGATATGCTATTGTTGTAAGTAGATGTATGATAGATACTCTTACAACACACTCAACGTGTAAGTTCTGTAGACCTTGGCCTTACACACAAAGGAATGATAGAGATCATACCACGATGCAAATGATAGAGATCAAATGCATGAACCATATCATCGCACTTTACACATTAGATGTTAGCATCTTATACTGCTAGTTTGGCGCTTTTGATAGCATTGTAAGATGATCCCTCATTTAGATATCAAGATAAAAATGTGTTCTTCCTTAAGTATGCACCGTTCTGTGGATCGTGTTTCAAGACATCACGTGATGATCGGGTGTACTCGACTCTACGCTTTCATACAACGGGTGTAAGATAGTTTTACACACGTGAGTACTAAGGTTCTTATTTGGCGAGCCTAGCATGTACATACATGGCCTCGGAACACGGACCGGAAGGTTAAGCATGAGTCATATAGTTGATATGATGCCCATATAGATGCTCGCCTTTGAAGCTACACCGAATCACGTGATGATCGGACTTGGTGTAGTGGATTTGGTTCATGTAATCACCAAAAGGACACGAGGGATCTCGTTTTTGAGTGGGATTTCATTAGTAATTTGGATTAGTTGAACTCAATCTATCATAAACTTAGTCTAAATAAACTTTACAAATTCTGTTGTAGATGGGACCACCTGCTTTTAATTTCAATGTGTTCATGGAGAAAGAGAAACTTGCTGCGAATGGTAGCAACTTCACCAACTAGGCTATGAATTTGAGGATTCTCCTCACTGCTGCACAAAAGCAATATGTGCTAGAGGCGCCGCTAGGCCCCCCACCAGCTCCTGATGCCCCTGACGAGGAAAAGAATGTCTATATAACTCGTCAAGAGGACCACAACTTAGTTCATTGCGGTATACTGTATGAGCTAGAGCCAGAACTTCGAAAGCGTTTCGAAAATGGCAATGCCTTTGATACCATGGGAGAATTGAAAATGATTTTCGATACCCATGTTGTCATAGAGAGTTATAATGCTTCTGAAAAGTTCTTTAGCTGCATGATGGAGGAGAACAGCTCCGTTAGTGAGCACGTACTCAAAATGTCTGGGTACGCCGATAAGATTGTGTCCTTGGGAATAACGATTCCCATTGACTTAGGCATACATCATGTTCTCCAATCTCTGCCACCAAGCTACAAGAGCTTCGTGATGAACTATAATATGGAGGGCATGAAGAAGTATCTTCCCGACCTTCTGTCAATGCTTAAGACTACAGAAGTGGAGATTAGGAAAGAACAGCAAGTGTTGATGATCAATAAGACCACCAGTTTCAGGAAGGACAAGAAAGGCAAGAAGAAGGGAAAGAAGGGCGGCAAATCTGTTGCTGCACCTGAAAAGAAATCCCGAACTGGCCCTAAGTATGATACCGAGTGCTACTATTGCAAAGGGACTGGCCATTGGAAGCGCAACAACCCCAAGTATTTGGCGGACAAGAAGGCCGGCAAGGCAAACAAAGGTATATGTGATATACATGTTATTGATGTGTACTTGACTAGTACTCGCAGTAGCACATGGGTATTTGATACGAGATCGGTTGTTAATATATGTAACTCGATTCAGGGGCTGCGGAACAAGCGACAGCTAGTAAGGGATGAGGTCACGATGCGGGTCGGCAATGGATCAAGAGATGATGTGATCGCCATCGGAACGTTGCCTCTCCATATGCCATCGAGATTAGTTATAAATCTGAATAATTGTTATTTGGTGCCTGCACTGAGCATGAACATTGTATCCGGATCATGTTTGATGCAAAGTGGTTATTCGTTTAAGTCTGAAAACAATGGTTGTTCGATTTATATGGATAATATCTTTTATGGTCATGCACCTGTATTGAATGGTTTATTTCTGTTGGATCTCGATAGTAGTATTACGCATATTCATAATGTTGATGCTAAAAGGATTAAACTTGATGATGATATATCTGCATATATGTGGCACTGCCGTCTAGGTCATATTGGCGTTAAACGCATGAAGAAACTCCATTCTGATGGACTTTTGGAATCACTTGATTTTGAATCATTTGATACATGTGAGCCGTGCCTTACGGGCAAGATGACTAGAACACCGTTTTCCGGTTCAATGGAACGGGCGACAGATTTATTGGAAATCATACATACTGATGTATGTGGACCAATGAGTGTGTCGGCGCGAGGTGGATATCGTTATTTTGTTAGTTTCACGGATGATTTGAGTAGATACGGGTATATCTATTTGATGAAACACAAGTCTGAAACTTTTGAAAAGTTCAAGGAATTTCATAATGAAGTGGAAAATCATCATAACAGAAAGATCAAATTTCTACGGTCCGACTGTGGAGGATAGTATGTTAGTTACGAGTTTAGCACACATATGAAAGACTGTGGAATAGTTTCACAACTCACGCCTGCCGAAACACCACAACGTAATGGTGTGTCGGAACGTCGTAATCGTCCTTTATTGGATATGGTTCGATCTATGATGTCTCTGACTGACTTGCCACTGTCATTTTGGGCTTATGCACTAGAAACCGCTGCATTCACTTTAAATCGGGCACCATCTAAATCCGTTGAAACGACACCATATGAATTATGGTTTGGAAACAAACCTAAGCTGTCATTTCTTAAAGTTTGGGGATGCGATGTTTATGTGAAGAAACTTCAGCCAGATAAACTCGAACCTAAAGCGGAAAAATGCGTCTTCATAGGATACCCTAAGGAAACGATTGGGTATACCTTCTATCACAGATCCGAGGGCAAGGTTTTTTTTGCCAAGGATGGATCCTTTCTTGCGAAGGAGTTTCTCACAAAAGGTGTGAGTAGTCGGAAGGTAGAACTCGAAGAGGTTATTGAACCTTCTCTTCATGAATTGGCGAGTAGCACAGCACCGGAAGTTGTTTCGGAGTTGACTTCACCTAATGAAGAGAGAGCTAATGATAATGATCATGAAACTCCGAAAGAGGACACTACCGAACCTCGCAGGTCAAGAAGGATACGTGCAGCTCCTGAACTGTACGAGAATCCTATTATGAATTTCATGATTGATGAAATAGATGACCCTGCGACGTATGAAGAAGCGATGATGAGCCCTGATTCCAACAAATGGCTAGAAGCCATGAAATCCGAGATGGAATCCATGTACGAAAACCAGGTTTGGACCTTGGTGGACTTACCTCACGATCGAAAGGCCGTTGAGAATAAATGGATTTTCAAAAGAAAAACTGATGTTGATGGTAATGTGACCATCTTTAAAGCTCGACTTGTCACAAAGGGGTTTCGACAAATTTAAGGAGTTGACTACGATGAGACATTCTCTCTCGTAGCGATGCTAAAGTCGGTTAGGATTATGTTAGCAATTGCTGCATATTTCGATTATGAAATATGGCAGATGGATGTCAAAACTGCATTCCTCAATGGTAATATTGAAGAAGAGTTGTATATGATACAACCTAAGGGTTTTGTCGATCCTAAGGATGCTGATAAGGTATGCAAGCTTCAGCGATCCATCTATGGACTGAAGCAAGCATCCCGGAGTTAGAATCTCCGCTTTGATGAGGTGATCAAAGAGTTTGGATTTGTCCAAACTTATGGAGAGGCTTGTATTTACAAGAAAGAGAGTGGGAGCAATGTGGCATTTCTAATTTTATATGTGGATGACATATTATTGATTGGAAATGATATAGATCTTTTAAACAGTGTTAAAAGTTGTCTAAACAGCAAATTTTCGATGAAAGACCTTGGTGAAGCTTCATATATATTAGGCATTAAAATCTATAGAGATAGATCAAGGCACCTAATTGGGCTATCGCAGAGTACATACCTTGATAAGATATTAAAGAAGTTTAATATGGACGCAAGTAAGAAGGGGTTCTTACCTATGTTGCAAGGCAAGACATTGAGTAAGACTCAAAGTCCGGCTACGGCGAAAGAAAGAGAGATAATGGATAAGATCCCCTATGCCTCAGCCATAGGCTCTATAATGTATGCCATGCTATGTACAAGACCGGATGTGGCACATGCTATTAGTTTGACTAGTAGGTACGAATCTGATCCAGGTTCGGAACTCTAGATAGTGGTCAAGAATATCCTTAAGTACTTAAGAAGAACTAAGGATATGTTTCTTGTATACGAAGGTGAAGAAGAGCTAGTCGCTAAGTGTTATGTCCATGCTAGCTTTGACATCGATCCGGATGACTCGAAGTCTCAATCCGGATACGTATTTCTCTTGAACGGAGCAGCAGTTAGTTGGAGGAGTTCTGAAGAACCTGTGGTGGCTGGATCAACGACGGAGGCGGAATATGTTGCTGCTTCAGAAGCGGCACAGGAAGCGGTTTGGATGAAGGAGTTCATAACGGAACTAGGTGTGGTTCCTAGTGCATTGGACCCAATGGTGATCTATTGTGACAACAATGGAGCCATAGCCAACGCAAAGGAACGAAGGTCTCACAAGAATTCCAAGCATATTAAGCGCCGGTTTCATCCATCTGCGAGCATGTCAAAGATGGAGATATAAAGATTTGTAAAGTGCACACGGACCTGAATGTAGCAGATCCGTTGACTAAAGTTCTCCCTAGGGCAAAACATGATCAACACCAGAACTCCATGGGTGTTAGATTTATCACTATGTAAACTAGATTATTGTCTCTAGTGCAAGTGGGAGACTGATACGTCCAAAACGTATCTACTTTCCCAAACACTTTTGCTATTGTTTCTCCTCTATACTTGTGTGATTTGGATGCAACTAATGCGAACTAACACTGTTTTCAGCAGAATTGCCTTGGTGTCTACTTTTTGTGTAGAAAATCAACTATTAGGAAAAATCCCGGAAAATATGCCAAAAATCATATTTTACCCGAAGACTCCAGGAGCCAGAATACGAGACGGAGAAGAGCCCTAGGGTGGCCACACCACCTGTTGGCGCGGGCCAGGCCAGGTCATGCCAGGGGGTAGTGTGGGCCCCCCCAGGCACCCCCTCGACCTCTCTCTTCGCCTATAAGGAGCCTTCTGACCTAAAAACTTCGGGGGGTTCGACGTTTTTCTAGAAGGAGTTCTGCTCCGCCGCCACCATCAGATTCCATGAAACAACACCAGAAACTCTGTTCTGGCACCCTGCCGGGACAGGGAAATGGAGGAGATCATCGCCATCATCATCACCATCACTTCTCCATCGACCATCCATGTTTCCCCCATCTATGAGTGAGTAATCCCCCGCTGTAGGCTATGGGGATGGTAGGGATTGGATGAGATCGTTCATGTAATGGCATCAGATTGTTAGGGCATGGTGCCTAGTATCTTATATTAGTGCCTTATGACTGTTGCGACTTGTTGTGCTTAATGCTTGTCACTAGGGCCCGAGTGCCATGATTTCAGATCTGAACATGTTATTGATTCATTATGATAGTATTGTTCTTGGTCTTATCTGCAAGTTGTATACACAAGTTGTTGTCCGGAACCTATGGCCCCGAAGTGACAGAAATCGGGATAACCGAAAGGGAAAGGCTTTGATGTGAGGATCACATGTGTTCACGGAGTGTTAATGCTTTGCTCTGGTGCTCTATTAAAAGGAGCACCTTAATTGCCAGTAGTTCCCTAGAGGCCCCGCTGCAAACGGGCTGGCAGGACAAAAGATGTTGTGCAAGTTCTCATTGCGAGCACGTATGACTATATATGGAACACATGCCTAGGATTATCTAGTACTTGGGTGCTTTATTTTATTTATCTGCAATTGCCCTATGATCTGATTGTTATGTGAATTGTCTTGTCCATGCAAGGCCCGTCGATCCATCCCTATGCCTACCACACTCGAATCCCGCTGTTTACTGCTTTTGTTACTACAGTCTTTGCTTTACTACTACTGCTGCTTTACTATTCCTACTACAAAACTGTTGCTACTGATAAACTGTTGTGAGCAAGATTGTTTCCAGGTGCAGCTGAATTGACAACTCAGTTGTTAAGGCTTATAAATATTCTTTGGCTTCCCTTGTGTCGAATCAATAAATTGGGTTTCACTTCCCTCCAAAATACTGCGATACACCCCCTATACTTGTGGGTCATCAAGACTATTTTCTAGCGCCGTTGCCGGAGAGCATAGCTTTATTTATCAAGTTCACTTGGATTCTCTATTGTTCACTGTTTTCCATCCATCATGGGTAAGTCTCGTGATGGCAAGGTTCCTATTTTACCATCCACTACAAGAAGAGGTACGGTTTTGAACACCTCTACTGCTCTTGATTCACCGTCTGTTTTGAGTAAGTTCCTTACACCACCACATACACATGCTACACACACTGCTACTACTACTGAATCTAAAACTTTTGATACTTATGATGCTGCTTCTACTGTGCTTGATAAGAGTGGTTCATTAGGTCCTTTCCTAGATGCTACGATTGCTAGAACTATAGCTAGAAATACCGAAATTCCTAATGAAGTCACTGCCACACCTGCTAGCTCACCTGAGTCTAGTAAGAGTTATGATGCTAAAGAAGATTATGTTGAGATGACTGATGAGTTTATTGAAGAATGTAGGAACACCCATGATAGGAGCGCTGCTAAGAGTCTCCTTGAGAGGCATACTATTAGACCCAAATTATATCCTGCTACTAGGTTTGCCACTTCTCCCATAAACATTATAGATGAAGATTATGAGTTCTCTCTCGATCTATCTTACATAGCTATTGTCGAGAAAGAACCTTTTCGTGGGACTAAGAATGAAAGTGCGGTAGCACATATGAATGAACTTTCTACCATGAGTGGCTTGTTTTCTGATGATATTAAAATGCGTACTTACTTTGTTGATAAGATTTTCCCTTTTTCACTGAAAGGAGAAGCTAAAACTTGTTTTAGTAATTTACCTCCTGGATCTATTGATAGCCCTGAGTGCTTGATTAGTACTTTCCTGCAGAAATATTTTCCTCCTAGTGCTAGACATGCTATTTTGCAGGAACTTTTTGATTTTAAACAGGGAGAAAAAGCGGTATTGCCCGAATCTTGGGCAAGGTTTTGTGCTTTGATTCATGCACAGGCTAGAAGTCCAATACCTAAGAATGAGCTTCTTGATATATTTTATAATGGACTAACAGAAGAATCTAGGACATACCTGGATAGTTGTGCTGATTGTGTTTTCAGGAATAGAACTCCCAAGGAAGCTGAGGAATTAATGGCTAAAATAAGCAAGAATTATGAAGATTGGACTCCTCCTAAACAAGTTACACCTGAAAGTAATTGTATCTGAACCATCTATTCCTGTGCCTATTCCAACGTCAAAGAAGAGGGGAGTTATTGAATTAAATGATGAAGTGATGAAGGAAGCTAAGAAATGTCTTAAGGAGAAGGGAATTAAAGTTGTAGATGTCAAGAATTTACCTCCTATAGAAGAATTATGTAAGCCTATTCCCTACTCACCCACTATTGAGGTACACTCTCTCCAACACTTTGATGAAGGTGATATCCCTTACTTGAAACCTCCTGATCAATGCTTAGAAGAATTTGATATCTTTATTGTTAAGCAAGATAACTTTAATAAAAGGGTGCAAAATCATCTAATAGAAAACACCAGAGCTATTGTTGAGTTGAAAGATATTGTGGAAAGAACCTCTAATGATGTTAAAATGATTGTTAAACACTTTCAAATGGTTCAAAATCAAATAGATCAACTCGTTAAAGTGCAAAATGACTTGCTAGTTAATGCTGCTAAAGAAAAACATGCTTATGAAATCAGAACTAGAAGCGGTGTTGCTACACAGGATCCTCTATATCCTGAGGGGCATCCCAAAAGAATTGAGCAAAATTCTCAACAAGCTGAAAATAGTGGTTCTACTCATAAGAAAAGAAAAAGAAACATAAAACTGTTGTAGAACCCTCTGAACCTGCTATAGATCCTAATAGTATATCTATCTCTGATGCTGAAACTGAAAGTGGTAATGAAGAAAATGAAGTGCCTAATGAAGAAAAAGTTGAAGAAGAACCTGAAAATCACACTAAGACTACTAAATACACTAAAGAGGATTTTATTACTAAGAAACATGGTAGTGAAAGAGAACCTTGGGTCCAAAAACCTATGCCTTTCCCTGATAAGAAACACAATTCAAAGGAAGATGAACACTATAATAAGTTTTGTGAGTGGATGAAGCCTTTATTCTTGCAAATTCCTTTGATTGATGCTATTAAATTGACTCCTTATTCAAAGTATATGAAGGACATTGTCTCGAATAAAAGGAAGATCCCTAATGAAGAAATCTCTACTTTGCTTGCTAATTATTCTTTCAATGGTAAGGTTCCTAAGAAACTTGGAGACCCAGGGATTCCAACTATCCCTTGCTCTATTAAGAACAGTTATGTTAGAACTGCTTTGTGTGATTTGGGAGCTGGAGTTAGTGTTATGCCTTTTTCTCTCTATAAGAGGCTTCAGCTTGAAAAATTGATACCAACTGATATATCTTTGCAAATGGCTGATAAATCTACCACTATTCCTGTGGGTATATGTAAGGATGTACCTGTTCAGGTGGCTCATAATTGCTTGATATTAACTGATTTTGTTGTGCTTGAAATGCCTGAAGATGATAATATGTATATTATTCTTGGGAGACCTTTTCTTAATACTACAAGAGCTGTTATTAATTGTAATCAAGGAAAGGTGACCTTCAATGTTAATGACAAAGAACATACTGTCTATTTCCGCAAGAAGATTGAAAGGACTTATGGTTTGAATTCAATTGAACATGTTGAAGGCATTCAAGTTGGAGAAATATATTGTCCCATACCAAGAGAAAAATTTGAAACTATTATGATTGGGACCATTGCTATCAAGGTTGAGGTAACATAATCATTAGTGGACTACAAAGTTTTGTATCATATGCAATTGTTTTGGTAGCAAGACTTGATCAACCTTGCTAACAAAAGGGTTCCATTGAACAAAACAATGTTTTCATTATGATTATCTTTGTTTATTTCTATCCTTTGCATTTTAGTTTTTGTTTTCGTTTAGTTTTCGTTGTGTTGTTAGTTGTTTGCATGTTAGAACTTCTGTAGTTCTAGCCTTTTTTTTGTCCTTGCACATGTTTCCAAAAGAAAAAAAAATCTGTCTGTCAGAAAAATCATTCTTCTATTTCTAAAAAATGCCCAAAAATAGTGTCTCGAAAAATTCCAGAAAATTCATATTAAATTTTTATGTGAAAAAAGGGGCAGAGGAGTACCTGGTAGGTACCAGGGGGGCCCACCAGGAAGGCACACCATGTGGTGGCGCGGCCAGTCCTAGGTGGTGCCATGCCCTGGTGTGGGGCACCCCTGGCCCCCCACTACCTCTCTCTCCTGCCACTTTCTTCTCTCTCCCGAGTAAGCTCCAGTTCATAGCTCAAAATCGCGTTCTCTCTGTGCTTGCTCTCGATTTATTCGATCTCCTTGCTCAGCCCATGTTTCTTGCTAAAATTTGGAGCAATTTTTCCTTGGTATGTGACTCCTCCCCTTATCCAAGTAGATTTGTGTTTGGTAGATTGTTTGTTGAGTATTTTGCTGCTGTAGGTGACTGGTTTTGAGAGCTTGTAAGCTTGTTTGATTCTTAGAGATATAGTTTTGATGCATGTTTAGGCCTCTTGCAAGTCCCTATGAGTAGAATCCTTCATTTTATTTACTTTGCAATCACTTGTTTACTAGGTGTTTAAATTTCAGAATAAAAGATGAGTGAGCACCACCTAAACTAACATGAGCTTTGGGTGCCTGAGGTCATGAAGGTCCACAGGGAGGAGGAAGTTTTTCCCTCCATCTATCCATGCCCTGAGTTCATGAGAGCTGCAGGAATTCTACAAGATTTCCACACTTTGGTTTCTAATGCAGGGTTAGAGCGTTTCTTGGAAGATGAACCTTGTCAATTTGTGAAGCTAACCATGTCTGTGGTGCAGGATTTCCAATTTAGTCACTCTTTGCCTCACCCCATGGTCCATTACAAAATTTACAATATTGCTATCAGTCTTTCTCTTGACGATTTTTGTGCAGCCATTAAGGTACCTCAATGGGGATCATGTAAGAAGATTAAAGAGAGACCAGAACCACTCATGGATTTATACGCAGAAATTTATCAAGGGAGTAGCTTCTCAAAGGAGAATGGAAAAATTTGTAACATTCATCTTCCCTCCATTCGCTACTTTGCCTACTTTATTGCCAAGTGTGTTCTTGCTAGGAAAACTACCAATAAATTATCTTTGTTTGATCTAGCATTTATCTCTGCTGCTCTTAGACGAGATAGGTCTTATAACATGGGTGCTTTGATAGCTTTCCGTCTTGCTGCTAACCGTGAGAAAGGTGGAATTTGTGGAGGCCTCGTTGCTTCTCGTTTACTAGCATTGCATGGTTTAGTGTCTCATCATCTAGACCTACAGTTTCCCATAGAGAGGCTTGATTTCAATTCCATGGTACAGCATAAATTTATTTCCTCGTGGGCTAGTTTGAGTGAGTTGTCTTATGAAATAACCTTTCTCAAAGCTAGTTGGAGAAAGAGAAAGTCCGGGCGTGTTGTTCTTTTGCCTGCACCTGTTTTGTTTAACCTTGATAACAGGGAAGGATGGTCCCTCACCGAGGAGGAGTTTGACACGTACTTGGGAGAGCTCTCCCAACAGGAGCAGGACACTAGAAGGTAGGTCACGGATGATTTGGTCTAGCCCTCGAATGAGGGAGAGTCTTCATATCAGCAGCCCGCTTATGATTGGGGAGCTTCCTCTTCTTCTCATGGGCCCAGCTCCTACCATTCTTACCAAGATCCGCCCGCTTGGAACCCCTATTCGTACATGGATTGATACCCCACTTAGGCCAAAAGCCTAATCTTGGGGGGAGGTACGCCGACACCACACTCATCTCCATATCATGTTGCGTCGGTACTTTGTATATTCATGTTTTCATTCTCTTTCTAGTTTTCGTTCTTCTTTGCTTTTGCTTTCTAAAACACAAAAAGACCAAAAATATTTGTGTTGTTTCTCTTTGGTTTGTTTCTTCTTTTTGCTTTGGTTTGCTTTGCTTGTTTTTCTCTTTTGGTTTTTGTTTAACGAAAACACCAAAAATATTTGTCGTTCTTCTTTGGTTTTTGCAAGTTTGCTACAGAGTTCGGTAGTTCTCAGTGGATTATTGGTTTCATATTATTATTCAAGCCACACAAGTGAAGAGCAATAATGAGGATCAATGACAACTTGAGGCGTGGTAAGAGGTTGATAACGAACTCTATTTGTTTTCATTTTTGTACATATACTCATCACTATGGGCGTGCTTAGTATGTTCATGTAGAGTGTATGTTTTCTTTGGATGCTTGGTAGTTTTTGCTTTCTTGTGATTAGCTCCAGCTCGCTAATAGTTTGTAGCATGTTTCATTAATGTTTGCTAGCATTACTCTATTCATAAATTGGTATGACACCATGGTATCCTCCTCTGAATGTTTCATTTGATCGACTTGGCACATGCTTACGCATGCACATGACTGTAATAATCAGTTAAGCCTTGACGAATTATTTTGCTTTGAGGATCTTGAATCATTTTCATGCCATGAGTAGTCTTGTTTTGTTGCAAGCATGATAATGACAACTATTGCTCTCTCATTTGTCGCTCCCTTACTATTGCTAGCCTTCACTTCCACTGAGTGTTTTACTCATGTTTCCAACTCCCTAAACCAAATATTTCCAAAGTGTCCACCATATCTACCCATTAGCATCATTTGCTACTTCTGTGCATATTCAATATGCCTTGTTTTCTTCCGAATAAAATGTTTGCTTGTTATGAGAAAGTTAGTTAGTAAAGCTCTCACGAACTTGATGGCACACTTTATTTTCTTGCACTTAATAAACCTGAACCATTGCGTCCTTCTTTGTTGTGCATATGCTTGCGCTTTATGAGTTGGAGTTAGCAGAACCATGTATCATGGGGACCGCTTTCAACACTTCATAGGTACTTTGTACCTAGTTGATATCATGTTCTTTTGCTTATGGATCCCGGTGGTGTGAAATAAAAGTGGAACTTGTAAGATCATGGAGTTTGTATGTATGTTAGAGAAACGCCTGGGCCGCTAGCCTAAGCCATGCCTAATCATGGGGAAACTTGCAGCATAACCATAATGAGCATTCTATGAAGCATCCTCAATAAAAATCTATGCACATAGTAAATAAAAAGATTGCTGAGATGCTCATTGTCTGCTTGCCTTGTCGTTTCGATCATGGGATAGCTCCCGTGTCATGCGCAAGGGGTACCCCGTTGGCGGTTCTCTATGATACGTATATACTTACAATGACAAGAGCTTATTTATGACTGAAGTTGAGTAGCATGAGGATCGGTCTTCGTAAGTAAGGGGCATGAGACTTCAATTTATAACTTGTCAAGCATATCCTCTTAGTTGTGTCACTTTCACCTTAACCACATTAAAGATGCTTATGATAGGGGCAATGGGAGCTCAAAGCTAACAAGTACCATACTTTCAGCATTTGGAAGCCTTTCAAATTATTCAAAACCTTTTCTTCTACTTGTTGAGTCTCCGCTTATTCTTTGAGCACCTTATTGAGAGCTTAGTTGTCATCCTTTGTGTTTGTTCTAATACTTGATTATTTGTGTTATGACTTTGATGCTTATATCTTTGATATCTTTACTTCTAGTCATCACTTGAACTTCAGAGGTGCCTTGGCATTCATAATCAGAGGCAAGCGAGATACCACTCTATCATACCTTTCTATGAGCATTGTAATGTTGCTTATGTTTGTGCTTCATGCTACTTATTATTCTTGAGTTGGAATCTCTTCATAGCTTGCAATGACTATTAAGTAGACTCAGTTGCATACTCTTTATTATGAATTGTCTAGGTAGTTGATCACATTGCTGAGAATATTTACATCATATGAAGCAAATGTGTTCGTGAAAGTTCTTTTATCGCACTCAGTTTTCAACTGAATTGCTTGAGGACAAGAAATAAGCTAAGCTTGGGGGAGTTGATACGTCCAAAACGTATCTACTTTCCCGAACACTTTTGCTATTGTTTCTCCTCTATACTTGTGTGATTTGGATGCAACTAATGCGAACTGACGCTGTTTTTAGCAGAATTGCCTTGGTGTCTAATTTTTGTGTAGAAAATCAACTATCAGGAAAAATCCCGGAAAATATGCCAAAAATACTATTTTACCCGAAGACTCCAGGAGCCAGAATACGAGACAGAGAAGAGCCTTGGGGTGGCCACACCACCTGCCAGGGGGTGGTGTGGGCCCCCCAGGCACCCCCTCGACCTCTCTCTTCGCCTATAAGGAGCCTTCTGACCTAAAAACTTCGGGGGGTTCGACGTTTTTCCAGAAAAAGTTCCGCTCCGCCGCCACCATCAGATTCCATGAAACAGCACCAGAAACTCCATTTTGGCACCCTGCCGGGACGGGGAATTGGAGGAGATCATCGCCATCATCATCACCATCGCTTCTCCATCGACCATCCATGTTTCCCCCATCTATGAGTGAGTAATCCCCCGCTGTAGGCTATGGGGATGGTAGGGATTGGATGAGATCATTCATGTAATGGCATCAGATTGTTAGGGCATGGTGCCTAGTATCTTTTATTAGTCCTTTATGACTTTGTTGCGACTTGTTGTGCTTAATGCTTGTCACTAGGGCCAGTGCCATGATTTCAGATCTGAACATGTTATTGATCCTTATGATAGTATTGTTCTTGGTCTTATCTGCAAGTTGTATACACACGTTGTTGTCCGGAACCTATGGCCCCGAAGTGACAGAAATCGGGATAACCGGAAGGGAAAGGCTTTGATGTGAGGATCACATGTGTTCACGGAGTGTTAATGCTTTGCTCCAGTGCTCTATTAAAAGGAGCACCTTAATTGCCAGTAGTTCCCTAGAGGCCCCGCTGCAAACGGGCTGGCAGGACAAAAGATGTTGTGCAAGTTCTCATTGCGATCACGTATGACTATATGTGGAACACATGCCTAGGATTGTCTAGTACTTGGGTGCTTTATCTTATTTATCTGCAATTGCCCTATGTTCTGATTGTTATGTGAATTGTCTTTTCCATGCAATGCCCGTCCATCTATCCCTATGCCTACCGCACTCGAATCCCACTGTTTACTGCTTTTGTTACTACTGTCTTTGCTTTACTATTGCTGCTGCTTTACTATTCCTACTACAAAATTGTTGCTACTGATAAACTGCTGTGAGCAAGATTGTTTCCAGGTGCAGCTGAATTGACAACTCAGTTGTTAAGGCTTATAAATATTCTTTGGCTCCCCTTGTGTCGAATCAATAAATTGGGTTTCACTTCCCTCGAAAATACTGCGATACACCCCCTATACTTGTGGGTCATCAGAGACTGAAGGAAATATGCCCTGAGAGGCAATAATAAAGTTGTTCTTATGTATTCCTTGTATATGATAGATGTTTATTTTGCATGCTATAATTGTATTGATAGGAAACATCAATACATGTGTGTTTAATAAACAAAAAGGGTTCCTAGTTATGCCTCTCTTATAGACTAGCTTGTTGATTAACAAGATGATCAAGGTTTCCTGATCATGGACATTGGATGTTGTTAACAACAAGGTCATAGCATTTGTGAAATGATGTGATGAACATTCATCTGAAGTATAGCATTACGATCAAGTCATTATGTTTATATTGCTATAACATCATACGAAGTAATCTTTATCCTTAGACCATGAGATCATGTTAATTGCTAACACCGGAAGAGTATCTTGATAACATCAAATGTCACACCGTAACAGGGTGACTATAAAGGTGGGTTCAGTGCTACGAAGGTGTTATGTTGAGGCTCATGGATCAAGAGTGGAATTTGTCAATCCCTATATACTCTGGGCCCTCTCGGTGATATCACATTAAGATAGCTTGCAAACAAGTGATGTGATCACTAGAATGTTATATCACGGGAACGAGAAAAGAGTGCATGTCGGTAACGAGATCAAACTAGGTATTTGGATACCGATGATCGAATCTTGGACATGTATTATATCGTGAGACAAAGGGATTAAGTTACTAGCGTTAAAGGTTCTCACGATCACAGAAGTCATCGTTGAATGTGCAGGAGTCAGTATGGATCTCCAGGTCCCGCTTCTGATTATTGATCTGAGAGGAGTCTCAATCATGTCTACATTATTCACGAAACATAGGGTGACACACTTAAGGGTTGCCGGACACCATTTAGGAGCACAAATTTTTTAGACAAAAGGTTTGCAAAGCGCAGGAAATGTTTCGATAGAAACGGGAAATGTTTCGATAGAAACCAAAATTCTTTCGGGTGAAATTGCAGAAAGTGGTTCTGCATGTGATATTGAAATGTTGCAAGGGGTTTTATGTGAATGTTTGTTAATTAAAGTAATTAACAAAATTCTGAATAAAATAAATAAAAGAGTTTTATTAATTGAGAGTTGCATTAAATTTGGTGGAAATTTAATGCATGTGAGTGGAACTTTGGGTGGAGCTTGAATTGATGTGAGTGGAGCTTCACCACATGAATGAGGAAGAGGTGGGGGCGCCCCGCTTTGGCCACCGGCCATGGGAGGGGAGGAGCCCCCCTCTCCTATAAAAGGCCCCCCTCTCCTCCCTCACAAAGCACACCTTCTCGTGAAGGATCTCTCTCCCCCTCTAGATATTCCCTCATGGTCTCGGATTAGCGAGATACATGTTCCCGGTGGCCTTGCGTCTGGAAGGATTTGTTGCTTCCGCTGATTCGCTGGAGCGAGGAGGTGGAGGTTGTCCGGTAGCTTGAATGTGTGTGCGAGGACGGATGCGCTGCTGATTTGCGGCGCTCGGACTTCCACACGATCTTGACATCGGCAAGCGTATGACTACATCAACCACGAGTCCCTACTCATTAACAAAACTCGTTGTCTTCGAGGGTAAGTTCTCGATGGATGTATGTCCACCCGTTGCTTTGTATCTAGTAGATAGATCTTGGCGTATAGTTCTCATCGTACGAATTTTTTTGTTTTCTATGCTGCGAACCCAACAAATATTCCCAAGGAAAAATTACCCTCCAATCGGGATATGCCTCGTTCTAACCATGCAGGAAAAGAATACTTCAAGGAGGAAGAGTGGGGAAAGAATCGCAAGAGCTGGGATTCACACCCTGATATGATCATGAACCGCATTGAGCACAATTCGGAGTTGATTCATACTCTCACCTTCGAGATTGAGGACTTGAGGGAATTGATTGAAAAGCTCATCGAGAGAACACCACCACCACCGAAGGAGTAATTCGTCATCAGGTTTTGGCATCCTCTTGGTTTGTTCCAAGCTTGGGGGAGTGCCGCGGTATCACATCTTTTATCTTTTATCTTTTTACCTTTTTAAGTAGAGTCATATCATGAATAGAGAAGTTATCATATAGGATGGTTTGCATTGTGGAAGTATCTCCCCTCTCGTTAGTTATCTATGTATCCATTGGTGTGAGTTGCCGTTATGGAATATTAACGAGAAGTTCTATCAGTTACTTTTTAAACATCTTATTTTAGTTTGCAATTTCTTTTATATGATTGATCTTGTTATTATTATTGGTATCACTTTGGGATCATTAAGTAAATTTAGTTGGTTTTGGCAAACCTGGCTCAGTCAGTAGCAACACTATTTTGAGAATTGAATAAAAAGATAAAAGTACTCTTAAGAAATATAATTTCATCATCTTTCTTTCTTGATTGGCTCATAAGCTTAGTATTCTCTAGTTAAGATCTTTTGTGCTTCCAAGGAAGATTGCATGTTTGTGTTTATCACTTGTATGTTTTTTTGTTTCCTTTAACTCCTATGCTTGCTACCCGGCCTTGCTAGCCAAAAACCTGCACTGAGAGGGAATGCTTCTCGTGCATCCAATCCATAAACCAAAACCTATGCCATTTGTGTCCACCATACCTACCTATTAGCATTATTGCTATTCCAAGTAAATTCATGTTTTATCTACCTTCCGAATTAAACTTGTTATGTGAAAATTAGTGATTAAAGCTCTCACAAACTTGATGGCACAGTTTACTTTCTTGCACTTTATAAACTTGAACCATTGTGCCCATCTATGTTGCGTATATGCTTGAATTTTGTAAGTTGTGAATTAGCAAAACCATGTTACCATGGGGAACGCTTTCAACATTGCACTTTATTTAGTTGATATCATGTTCTTTTCCTAATGGATCCCGGTGGTGTGAAATGAAAGGGGAGCTTGTAAGGCTCATGGAGTTCGTATATGTGTTAGAGAAATGCCTGGGCGACTAGTCTAAGCCATGCCTAATCATGGTGGAAACATGCAGCATCACCATAGTGAGCAATCTATGTAGCATCCAAAAAAGAGAAAAAAGGGGGAAACCCTATGCAAATTACATGCAAAAAGATCGCTGAGATGCTCATTGTATGCTTGCCTTGTCATTTTGATATGGGAAAGCTTCTGTATCTTCGGGCAAGGGATACCCCGTTGGCGGTTTTCTATGATACACATGTACTTACAATGACAAGAACTTACTTGTGACTAAAGTTGAGTAGCATGAGGAACGACACTCGTAAGCAAGGGGCATGAGATTTTTAGCTTATAACTTGTCAAGCATATCCTCATATTTGTTCACTTTAACCTTAATCACCTAAAGATGCTTATGATAGGGATAATGAGAGCTGAAAGCTAATAAGTACCATAATTTTTGGAAGCTCTTTATGAAACTTGAAATCCCTGCTTCCCTCTGCGAAGGGCCTATCTTTTACTTTTTCGTTGAGTTAGTAAACCTATTCCTTTCTATCTCAAGCAAGTATTTGAGTTTTTGTGTTTTTGTGTTTCATTTATTCATATGATGATTCATTCAATCATGTTTATTATGTTCCTTGTTTTGCACACTACTCTTATCTTAGTGAATATTACTTTGAAAGCTATCATTGAAAACCCCATTATGTTTGAACTCCTGCAAATTGTTAACCGTTCTTTGACCAAGAACAAAATTTGCCATTACCAATTATGATTTACTTTGTGTATCTTTATTGGTTTTTCCCTTACCTATTGCAAGTTAAGTTATATAATAGTGAGTTGTTTTCTATTATGATTTGTGTATTGATGAATGTGATGCTTCTTGTCCGTATTCTTTTAACGACACTTCACTCCATAAACCTAAGGTCATGTTTATTGAGCTCAGTTTTCGCTTGGGGACAAGCAAAATCTAAGCTTGGGGGGAGTTGATACGTCCATTTTTCATCACTATTCTATATTATAATTTACTATTATTCATTGATATATTTCATATTATGAGATGATACTTATGTTATTTCATCTGTTTTTGCATGGTTGATGACTTTTGGAGGATGGACCACTGAAGCCAGGATTTTGATGGAAAAGGCACTGTTTGGAGGCAAAATTCGCGAAGATTAGAAAATCCCGGAAAATATATGGAAAATCCTATTTTTCCAGAAGACGAAGGAAGCCAGAAGAGGGAGCAGAGATGGGCCACACGGGGCCCACACCCCCCTGGCACGGGCCACCCTAGGCCAAGCCTCGAGGTGGTGTGGCCACCCTGGCCCACCTCTGGCTCTGCTCTTTGGCGTATATAATCCTCCTGAGACCCTAAGACTCGGGGAGCGACCACACAAAGGTTCCGCCGCCTCTGCGGGGCGGAAAACTGCAGAGAGAGAAAGAGCTCTCCGACAGGCAGAAATCTATCGAGGAAATTCCTTCCCGGAGAGGGGAGATCATCGCCATCAACACCACCATCAAGCTGGACTTCATCGGGATCATAATCATCATCACCATCATCATCTCCACCAGAACCATCATCACCACTCCGTACTGCTGTAACAATTGTGTTACGAAACCTTTACACAAGGGAGTGTAGGATCTCAAAGTTTAAGGCTGTGGTTAGGTTTCTATCTTAATTACTTTCTTGTAGTTGCGGATGCTTGCAAGGGGTATAATCACAAGTATGTATTAGTCCTAGGAAGGTCAGTACATTAGCACAGGTTCACCCACACAACACTTATCCAACCAAAGAAGATTAATCAACTATATGAAGCAAAAGCACTTGACGATATTCCCATGTGTCCTCGAGAATGTTTGGTCATCTTAAGTAATACAACTAGCTTGTCCTTTGCTAAAGAAAGGATTGGGACACTTGCTGCAATTATTATCATTGTCTTTTATTTACTCATACTTTATTTATCTGCATTATCAAAAACCCCTAAAAATCCGTTTGCTAAGTATTTATAGAGAATTCCTTCTCCAAGCCACTCGTCAACACCTTCTGCTCCTCGTTAGGTTCGACACTCTTACATATCGAAAATACAGCGATACACCCCCTATACTTGTGGGTCATCAAGTATGAACATTCTTTGATTTCAAGATGAACGACCATAAGGTCGAGGCTCAATTTTAGGGTCCTTTGTGCTAAATGTATGGACCTTGATGTAATCTCCCCCTTTTTTAGGTCCTTGATGTAGAATGTACTCCCACTGACCATGTAAAATGCTAACCTAAAAGTAAGTGATGAAATTTCAACAAATTTAAGCATAGTTGTCAACAAGTATGAAAAAATCTTGGATTTTCAAGCCAAACGACCACGAGGTCAAGGCCATATCTCTACATCATACTTTATGTTAATGATCCCATATTCAAGAATTTGCATGGCGACAGATTTGGCCATATTTTGAAAAAAATCAAAGAGGAAGTAGTATGAAGAGTATGGCTCAACCAGCTGCTCTCTCGAGAAGGAGCCGAACCCGACGGTTTTCTTTGCTCAATTTTAGGGTCCTTTGTGCAAAATGTATGGACCTCGATGTAATTTTCCCTTTTTAGGTCCTTTATGTAGAATGTACTTTATGCTTATGATCCCATATCCAAGAATTTGCATGCCGACAAATTTGGTCATCTTTTCAAAACAATCGAAGATATTAAAAACAAAAAATAATCAATTTCATTTTTCCAAGTGACATGAATTTATTTTTTGAAAAGCAAGTAAGAAGATTTATTTGATCAGCTGCTCTCTCGAGGAGCCTTTGTGCTAAATGTATGGACCTCGATGTAATTTTCCCTTTTTCAGGTCCTTGATGTAAAATGTAGTCCCACCATCCATGTAAAATTCTAACCAAAAAGTGTAAGTGGTGAAATTTAAACGAATTTAAGATTAATTGTCAACGAGTATGAATATTCTTCGATTTCAAGTCGAACTACCAAGGTCAAGGCCATATCAACATCATACTTTATGCTGATGGCCCCAGATGAGAGAATTTGCATGGCAACAGATTTGGCCATATTATGAAAACAATCGAAGAGGAAGTAGTATGAAGAGTTTGGCTCAGATCAGCTAATCTCTCTCGAGGAGCTGAACCAGAAAGTTTTCCTTTTACGATCCTTTGGGATAAATGTATGGACCTCCATGTAAATTTCCCTTTTTTAGGTCTTTGATGTAAAATCTGCTCCCACCGATCGTGTAAAATGCTAACCTAAAAGTAAGTGGTGAAATTTAAAAGAATTTAAGCTTAGTCATAGTGAAAGTAACTTGGGTAGTACGTAGTAACGTAGTCCAACATGTATTGCCAACTGTAAACATTTAGATGACATGGCATGCAATTAAATGGTGAAAGAGAGCCTTGTGGTAAATAGCTATGTTAACATCACACATTTCAAGGCAAAATGAGTCTATGTTGCAATAAACGAGGCTTTGCATGATACCACACCTATATTATTTCCACTATGGAGGTAGTAACTTAGACTAGTAACATATGCATGTTAGTACTAAGTTACTCCCCACTATGACCAGCCTCACCACCCCACACCCCGGCAGGCTGATCTCTCCCTCATCCACAAAGTGGCGCTGCGCACGCGTGTCGACCGACAACCTTCCTTGTGTTGGTGGCTCCATGTCTATGTCTGGTGTGTTCGTCAGCTGCGTCGGTGGGAACCATTTTTGTCCTTGGCGGCAAAAAGTATTCCTACTACAGTACTCCCTCTGTTTCAAAATATAAGATGTTTTAGCTTTGTGAAAGGAGTGTATCTAGACTTCTTTTAGTGTGTAGGTTCATCTAGATTTGGAGTGACTCTACGCATTAAAAGGGATCTAGATACACTCATTTCACAAAGCTAAAACATCTTATATTTTTAAATGGAGGGAGTACAATAGAGTAGCAATTCAAACTTTCCCGGTTTCGAAATTTTCAATTCCTTCACAAACATCCGGGGGGAAGGATATTCAAAAGATCGCCATTCGTAGTACTAATAGTACAAGTACGAGTACTACATAAGTGCTGGACAAGGGATTTGTTGATCTGGCCAGCAAAAAAACAAAAACGTCCCATCGCATTGGATGCTCACCATTATGATCTAACCAGCCTTCCTACTCCGCACTACTCCACCTCCGTACCCTAGGAAGAGGAAGCACCAAGCACACCCGCAGCAAGCTGGTTCAAAAGTGAGGAGCGCTCCTTTTTTTCTTCCGTGAAGCAAGTAGTACTCCCTCCTTCCCAAATTAGGACGCGTATTACTTCTGGTCAGAGTCAAATTTAATAAACTTTGACTAAATGTACGACATCAACTCAATGTTATTAGAATCATCATGAACTATATTTTCATATTATATGCATTTGTGATTAGAAAAGTCAGTATGTTTTTACATATAGTTGGTCGAACTTTATAAGATTGACTTTGACCAAACCTAATATGCGTCCAAAATTGGAAAAGAGGAAGCAGTATGAAGAGTATGGCTCGATCAGCTGATGACCCCATATCAGAGAATTTGCATGGCAATAGATTTGTCCATATTATTTTGAAAACAATCGAAGAGGAAGGAGTATGAAGAGTTTGGCTCAGATCAGCTAATCTCTCGAGATGGAGCCGAACGAATGCAACAAAAGGTTTTCCTTTTAGGGTCCTTTGTGCTAAATGTATGGATCTCGATGTAATTTTCCCCTTTCTTAGGTCCTTGATGTAAAATATGCTCCCACCGACCATGTAACATCCCAATTTCAGCAACCCTGATTAGTTTTCCAGAAGGCAAAAATCAGGAGGAACAAAAACTTTTTCTTGTTTATTAGTGCAGCATTGCTTGATTGATGTTTGTGCTTGTGCATGTGAGTATATACTATATGATACTCCTTACCTCACCATCAGTTGACAAAAGCTACTTACCAAAACTATCCTGGCTCAATTTACATATTCTCAAATGTTCTAGCATTTCAAAACATGAGCCAAGATGCCTATGCAACCAAAACTATTTCAGTAGCTTCTATTGACAAAACTATGGAGAACCATATAATATAACCTCCTTATGTTTTCAAGACAGAACTTTCAAACTACCCTTACATCTAGGATCTCCAAAACCTTTTTGTAATCTTTTGATTTCTACTCTTGGTAGAGATACCAAGGACTCTCACCTCTTTCAAACTCCAACCTTTCAAAATTACCCCTTCTTACGTCAAGCTAAGCTTGATGGTAACCCTAGTAGTAGTTGATTAGTTTATAAGATGAGTTGCCCTGATCTGCTGCCTGATGAGTTGCCTTGATCTGTTGTTTGACTTGTTTGCTTAGGAAGTAGTATGAGCCACTCTAGGAGATCATCAATAGGATCAAGAGGTTCCCAAGTCACCACCTCCTAAGCCAGAAAACAAAGCAAGATCAAATCACCAGATACTAGGTGATCATCTAAAACCCTTAGCCAGATCAATTCTGTAGTGGTCCATTCTAGAAGCTTCCAAGTCCATGAGGACCAATATAAAGTATGGATCCCTTCTACTCAATCTACATTTCAACATAAACCACTTGATGATGCTTGGTACCTTGCAATCCCTCCAAGAACTTTCCCTCTCATACTCTAGTCAAAACCCTCAAAACTGCCAAATTTGACCAAGTCGGGAAACTGTTTCAACATCACCTTTTTGAATGCCTCCCTTTCTCAACCCTTGTGCATTTTTGGAATTGCATATGAACCATCTGGTTAAACATACTAAGGACTACCAAGGCCCATTTTTCCCTTGGTTATATCCTCCTCCAACCCACTTGTTCTTGATGGTTTTGCAGGCAAGAAAATAACTTTTCCTGCAAATCTAGTCATCATGCCTACTTTGAAAGAAGCTCACATCCTCATCCAACCTTCTATGGAGCAACCCTTGGAATGGTTGTGATCTAATCATATAGGTCTATCAACATCTGCTTCACTTGTTCCAAGTGGAGATCTGTGCTGCTTAAACCCACATGGTTTATAAAGCATCATAACCCTTTTGGTATGGTAGCTTTATTTTCAACAAAGTTTGCCACCATTTCTAGACCACCTCAAATGCAATTAATCCGAACTTCCTCTGCCATGAGCATCCATATGACTTGGTCTACCTATCCACCTACCCCTTGCATCAAGGTGAACTCTGAACTCCAAGATACAACCATGTGGTGATGGTATGAAATTAACACCACCCTAGATCCCTAATCTAGGGTATTCCACCAAAATCAACTTGGATTCTCCAATCCCTAGGTTGCAAAGGCTTGATACACCTTGTCTACATCCTCTACCTTGATCATCAAGATTTATGAATATTTCTCCCTAATTATTGTGGACCAAAACTATTCAAATCCCTTTAATAGTCAAAATCTCCAAAACTCCTTTCCCAAAGGAAAGTTTGGTTTTTGCCAAAACACTTCTCCAACTTTTGGCTCAAGTGAGTTCCATATATCATACCCTATCTTCCCATCTCAAAAATAAAAAATTTTGAGAAGCTTTATTATTTCTTTTTTCCTATTTTCTTAAATGGCTAAATTGGAATAATAATTGTCTTAAATACTTTTAAGCCACAATAAATCTTGGGAAAATTCCCCTAAGTGTGTATTCACATTTGGGACCATCTCAAACCAAAAACCAACCTTGTCTAATGTAAAAATATCAGATGATCTTCTAGAAACCAGTTCTGCCCCTTTTGAATAAATGGATTTATGAGGACTAAAACCCCTTATAATAATCTCAATTAAATCCTAGGAGTCTATCTTGACCTCATCTACCTACCAGTACCATTTCCTCATCTTGTCCAATGCAACATTTTGGACTTACTTCATAACCATCTATTTTGATCAAGTTGCCAATTAAGCAAATCCATTACTCAAACCCCTTCCAAATCTCATCAAATCTTACTCAAGGCATCTCCTCAACACCAGGACACTCCTCTGGTCGTGAGCATTGTAGCTCCACCCCTGCCCCTGCCCATTCTACCCTTGTACTAATAGAAAGAGAGAGAGACAACCCCAAATATTACAAGGACTTCCACAATTAATTACCACAGCTGCCACCCCCTCCCTCTCTGATCCAGCACGACCAAATACCCTTCATACCCCTCCCCACCGTCCACTGGACCAATCCCTGGCCAGCATTCCCTATCCCCCATGTCCAAATTGGTCATTTACTCCATCTAGCTCTCCTCCTTGGTATAAAGGCCAGAGGCCACCCCTGCAAGCCCCCTGCCCCTCATTTGCTTCCTCTCCTTCCCATTTACCTCCCCCAACTCCACTCCCCCTCCTCTGCTCTGTGTTGTCCAGGAGAAGAAGAAGGAGTAGCTTCGGCCTCCAACAAAAATCGAGCAAGGCTCTCTCCTCCTTGCTCCCCCACCTCTGCATGTCGCATGGTCGACTCCCATACCTCTCCTCTACCTAACCCTATGCTTATTTTTGCCCAGGACCAACTCCTTCGTCCTCACCAGTGAGCTCCGACGAGGTCACCCTCGGCCTCCGTCGCGCGGGCTACTTCTCGTGGACCACCACCGTCGTGTCGCCCATCGATCTACTGGCCGTCATCGACCGCGTCGCCCTGCACCCTCCCCGACGCCTCCCAAGCCCTCTGGTGAGCTCTCGCCTCCCTCTCCGATGAGCTAGGGTTCTGCCACCGCGGACTCTGTTCTGTCGAGGATGACGACGCTCCGACGTCCATCACAACTTAAACCGATGGCCAAGATCCACCAATACCCCTTCGGCCGCCTCCTCTCGCTGACCGCTGGGCCCCGCCCAGCGGGATTCAAATCCCACTCCCGCCGGCGACCCCCTCCCCTGCTGGGCCGAATTGGCTTGGCGTCCCACCTCCTCGCGCAAATCAAGCCCAAATACCCCAGTTAACCATTTTCTTTTGTTTTTTCCACCAGATCTGCTAGAATGCTGTTTGGTTTAAATTCAAATGAAATTGTAAAAAGATGAATTTGACCAGATCCAAAATCCAGGAGGTACATACATATTTTGTCTAACAGAGGACACCTTTGGTTACCCCAGACTAGATTTAGTTTAACTAGGATAAACCAGTTTCTAAAACGTACCTTGGCACCCAAATAAATTCCTCTGTGAGCTAGCCTTTCCCAAATGAGATGGAACAAAGCTCTATTGGAAGGTATTTGATATACCTGTCATCTAGGATAGGTCTTATGCAAAGGTGAACAGTAGTTGGCCCTTAGCAAAAATAACAAAAATAGCCTTTATCTGTCTTAGGAATTTCTCTAGGCCAAACCAAATGTGGTATTAACCTGATTCCACCTCCCAGTACCTCATAATGTCAGTATCTATCAAATCCCAGCAGCTCAGAATTTATTGAGCTCTGGTTGAATTTTTGTGATTTAAATACTTCTGTAAGAGGTATTTCCACTAAATAAATCACTCCAGGAGTTTGACAACTCCAAAGTGAGTGAATCCAATTCCTACAGAAATATATTCTAAATGCCTACCCCATTCCCTTGGAATCAACTCAATAGCTTATGTAGAATTAATCTAGTGAAAAAGATAAAAACCTTACAGAACTACCTTTGATTAATTATTAAGGGCATTATGGTAATTGTTTAGACTGGATTCCAACTCTATGTGATTTAACACATCAAACACTACCAAATCACCCAAGAAAATAATTTTTGGAGCCCCAAAACCTCTCTGGTGAATTATTTCCTCAAACTAGAGCTTACTCCACTATAAAAAGCATATTTAAATCTAGGTATTTGATATTCAAGTGAAACCACTTGTGTTGGTTTTGTTTTGTCAAGACCTATTTGAGAATATCACTGTTTCCCATTGGTATCCTACAAACCTCAGAACCCCACTCCAAGTTCATGGTATTTATCCTAGACATCTATCTTCCAAGGAAAAACACCTCAATGGCAATTTAGTAATTCCACTATCAATACCCAACTCCTCCAAAACCTACTAAGTTAAGTAGGATTCAGTATGTTTTTTTGCTGTATGGTTTGATGCATGAATGCCTTGTATTGATTGTGGATATTGTTTGCTTGCATGTATATCCGATGATGGCGATAGTGTGAGTGTTTGACGACAAGAAGGAAGGGACTTCTTATTATTATTTATTGGATATTCTTGGTTATCTAAAGAAGTCCAGGGACTTATTGCTGATCATAGGCAAGCCACCATTCCTGAATTCCGATACTTGTCCTACTCTCTTTATTACCTATTTTGTATCCTCTTTATAAATTGCATTATTTATCTACATGTCTTGTTTTATAAATACTACACTAACAACTTGGATCCTCCAAGTTATGACTGTGTGTCCATCGTGGCACCACCCTGATGTACCTACCATTTTATCCCTTTAGACTGAGAGTAAGATGGTCAGCATCCTACCTCGTTGAAAACCCCGGTTTGAGAAAATGAACTGTTTTGGGATTTACCCCACTACAAATGTTTCAAAACTGTTTTGTAAAACCCTTGGGAAGAGGCATCATACCCAGTGGATGTTTTAATGAAATAAACGATGATAATGGGAAATGAGAAAGTGAAGGGATGTTCTACGCCTCGACCGGAACAATTCTATCAGTGCAACCACATTACCCTAGGTGCTGGGGCTTAACTTGTAGTTTGTCTGCATTAGCCGAGGCAGCTTGTACAATGCTTACAGGGAGAGATCCCTTGAATTCCGGGCAGGCGCTACCAGATATCGAATCTAAAGCCTGTTGCTTGTTTCGACAAGAGTGGGCCTGTTCTGGCAGGAGTGCCGGGGCAACAATTGGGTCTCCCGTGGACGGTATGACTTAGGTGGTACGGAAGGAAGTGGAGTTACCAGATTAAGGTATACGCCAAGTTGTGGCCATGGTATACGCGTGTACGGAAGGCAAGACTATGGCTGGGAGCCACATACTCATTGCCGGGGAGAACAAACCCAAAAGGAAAAGCAGCCTTTGCTAGGATCGACAAGCGAAAGGTTAGGTTTGATTATCTGGACCCCCATCTACAGTGGTAGTGGGCCGTGGTTGTATCCCGGCGGATGTATTGATTCTTGTGGGGAAAGTGTGCAAACTCTGCAGAGTATAATCTATTTGAATAGCCGTGTCCACGGTCAAGGAAGGTTGTAAAGGTGTTGGCTAGGAGTACCCAAACGGTGTTTTGTTTGGAAAGAATGGATGAAATAATGAAGGTTCCAGGGGAAACTGAGTTCGAAGCTGTGTTCTGACCAGAGGTGGTCAAAAAGGTTTAAAAAGGGTTTTTACTCCAAAACTGTTTTCAAAACTCTTTTTCAACAAAGATATGGAGATGTCTTGACTTATAAAACAAAGGCATGTTTTCAAAACTCTTTTTCAACAAGGATATGGAGATGCCATAACTACAAGAGGTAGTCTAGGCTTTTCAAAAACAACCCTAGATAGAGTTATCTCGCCACAACCAGACTTGCATTTCCTTATTTCACTTATCCTGGTGGTTTGCGAGTACATTCAAATGTACTCATGGCTTTGTCCCTGGCTATTTACTTGGCCAGACTTGCAAAGGTTCGACATTGGAAGAGTAAGGTGACTTCTAGCGAGCTAGGCCATCTTTCCAGTCAATCGCCTGTAGGTTGAGGCACGATTGGGCTCTGCGCGTGATGATGTTCCGCTGCTAAAGATGTTGTATCCATAATGGCATTTATGTAAGTCTTGTAATTCGTTATATTTTGGATGTTGTAATGATACTTGTCACTAATCATGGGAACGTGGAGATATGCATAACAGGGATTTCTCGGATGAATAATCCGGGGAGCCTACAGACCATGTAAAAATGCTAACCTAAAATTAAGTGCTGAAATTTTAATGAATTTAAGCTTAGTTGTCAATGAGTATGAACTTTCTTAGATTTCAAGCCGAACGACCACAAGGTCAAGGCCATATATCTACATCATACTTTATGCTGATAATCCCATATCAAAGAATTTGCATGGCGATAGATTTGGCCATATTTTGAAAAAAATCGAAGAGGAAGTAGTATGAAGAGTATGGCTCAATCAGCTACTCTCGTGAGAAGGAGTCGAACCCGACTGTTTTCCTTACTTGATTTTAGGGTTCTTTGTGCTAAATGTATGGACCTCGATATAATTTACCCCCTTTTTAGGTCTAAAAGTGTAAGTGGTGAAATTTATAGGATTATTTTAAGCTTACTTGTCAACGAGTATGAACATTCTTGGATTTCAAGTCGAACGACCATGGTCGTCAAGGCCATATCAACAACATACTTTATGCTCATGATCCCATGTTAGAGAATGTGCATGGCAACAGATTTGGCCATGTTTTGGAAACAATCGAAGAGGAAGTAGTATTAAGAGTTTGGCTCAGATCAGCTGATCTCTCGAGAAGTAGTCGAACCAGAATTTTTTCCTTTTAGGGTCCTTTATGCTAATTGTATGGACCTCGATGTAATTTTTGCTTTTTTGAGGTTCCTGATGTGAAATGTACTCCGATCGACCGTGTAAAGTTCTAACCTAAAAGTAAGTGGTGAAATATAAACGAATTTAAGCTTAGTTGTCAACGAGTATGAACATTCTTCAATTTCAAGACAAACCTACAAGCTCAAGGCCATATCTACATCATACTTTATGTTCATGATCCCATATCCAAGAATTTGCATGCCGACAAATTTGGCCATATTATGAAAACAATCGAAGATGAAGTAGTATGAAGAGTATGGCTCGATCAACTACTCTCGTGAGAAGGAGCCAGACCCGACTGTTTTCCTTGCTTAATTTTAGGGTCCTTTGTGCTAAATGTGTGGACCTCGATGTAATTTCCCCCCTTTTTAGGTCCTTGTTGTAAAATGTACTCCTATCGACTGTGTAAAATTCTAACCTAGAAGTAAGTGAAATTTAAACGAATTTCAGCTTATAGTTGTCAACGAATATAGACATTTTTTGATTTCAAGCCGAACAACCACAAGGTCGAGGCCATATCTCTACATCATACTTTATTCTAATGATCGTGTATCCATGAATTTGCATGGCGATAGATTTGGCCATATTGTGAAAACAATCTAAGAGAAAGTAGTATGAAGAGTATGGCTCGATCAGCTGCTCTCTCGAGAAGGAGCTGAACCCGATTGTTTTCTTTGCTCAATTTTAGGGTCCTTTGTGCTAAATGTATGGACCTCGATGTAATTTTCCCTTTTTTAGGTCCTTCATGTAAAATGTAGTCCCACCATCCATGTAAAATTCTAACCAAAAGTGTAAGTGGTGAAATTTAAACGAATTTAAGCTTACTTGTCAGCGAGTATGAACATTCTTTGATTTAAGCCGAACGACCAAGGTCAAGGCCATATCAACATCATACTTTATGATGATGGCCCAGATGAGTGAATTTGCATGGCAATAGATTTTTCCATATTATGAAAACAATCAAAGAGGAAGTAGTATGAAGAGTTTGGCTCAGATCAGCTGATCTCTCGAGAAGGAGCTGAACCAGAAAGTTTTCCTTTTACGGTCCTTTTGGCTAAATGTATGGACCTCCATGTAAAATTTCCCTTTTTAGGTCTTTGATGTAAAATATGCTCCCATCGATCATGTAAAATGCTAACCTAAAAGTAAGTGGTGAAATTTAAAAGAATTTAAGCTTAGCTGTCAACGAGTATGAACTTTCTTGGATT
Source organism: Avena sativa (assembly GCA_916181665.1). Lineage (NCBI taxonomy): Eukaryota > Viridiplantae > Streptophyta > Magnoliopsida > Poales > Poaceae > Avena > Avena sativa. Next base: position 412,594,694 of record OV702292.1, on the reverse strand, counting down.
TCAAGCCGAATGACCACAAGGTCAAGGCCATATCTCTACATCATACTTTATGATCCCATATCCAAGAATTTCAATGGCGATAGATTTGGTCATATTTGTAAAACAAGCGAAGAGGAAGTAGTATGAAACGTATGGCTCGATCCGCTGCTCTCTTGAGAAGGAGCCGAACCTGACTACTACTCCCTCTGGCCCAAATTAATTGACTTGTATTTATCAGATTCAAATGCATCTAGCACTAGAACATGTTTATATACATCTGAATCTAGAAAAATTCGAGTCAAGTAATTTGAGGGAGTACAATTTAGTAGCAATTCAAACTTTCCAAGTTTCGAAATTGTCACTTCCTTCACAAACAACGGTGTCAACACCCAGATTTTTAAGTCCAGATGCCTGTTATGCCGTACATCGCAATCCCAGGATTACCATTTTTGCGAGACATAACACAATTGGTACCATGGTAAATCATCCATTACAAACCATAATAGTCTTACAAATAAAGGATCTCATGATCTAGTCTTAATACAATCAAAGCAGTGGAAAGTAAACATAGTAGGGCTCCATCTTCAGGGTCACAGGCAATGCTGACAATGGGAGATAATCCTAGTTGTCGTAGACCTCCTGTTGTCCATCTTCTGGGTAGTCTTCCTCGTAGTCTGGCCATGGGAATAGCCAGGGACAAAGCCATGAGTACTCTTTAAGTGCTCGCAAACTACCACTAACATAGGTAAGGTACAATCTAGTAGGAATCTTAAGCTCTAGGTTTGTTTGCAAAAAGCCAGGTTTATTCCATAAAGACTTAAGAGTAAAAGACCTAATTTTAGTTCTCTACATCACTTAAGTGGGAACTTAGATTTCATGTCCACAACTCTATTGTGGTCAAGTCAAAGTCGTCTTTCAAGTCACAAGTCATTTTGAAAACATCTAACAACGGAACAGTATGGCCACTCCAACTGTCCATAACCGTGGACGCAGCTATTCGAATAGTTTGCCACTCTGCAGAGGTGGTACACTTTCACCACAAAATTCGATACATCCGTCAGGGATAACCCTGAATCATCATACTTGGTATGCGGATAATCAATCCTAACCTTTCAATTACACACCCTAGTATAGGCACCTTCCCTATGAGCTTGGCCTCCCAGCCATGGCGAACTGCCATCCCGGGAACTGCATAGGTGGACATTCATATTCACGAGGTAGCCTCAGCTCAACCTCTTCCGCAAGGGAACCCATACTAAGACATATAAACTTCCAGTTAAGCCCTACCCAACTCAGGTATTGTGGTTGTATGGTAAAATTGTAATGGTATCGCATCCGAACCCAACCATCAGTTTTTATCAAAGTTAAGGCTCATGCCTCATTCAGTTTCATCATCAACCCATTGTTATTCATAACACATGTCAAAACATTTCAATAGAATGAATCGTCATTCCAAGGTTTTCATAATCATTTTCACCAAGTGTTCCCATCTATTGTGATCAAGTTTTAGTTTAGCACTAGCCACTAGTATTCAGTGTATCACTATTGAGGGGTGCTAATCAGGTATAAGTACCCAAGACTAGTGCTATTATCTAGATGGTATCCATCCTATTTTGCACTAATCACAATTCATTAACAAAGTAAGAAACTTTAGTAGAAGGGAAAGTAAAGCTTGCATATAAAACTAGGATTGGTATAATCAAAATTGCATAACCAAGCATGCATGGTGCATCTTGCATAGGTTATCTAGCATAGTGGGCTTGCATGGATAGCTGGCATAGTTTAGCTTGCATAGGATGGCTTGCCTTGAGCAGTGCAGTTGTTGAAGTTCTCTTCCTCTTCTTTGAAGTACTCCTCCTCGTCGTATCCTGGGTTAGTACTAGCATCTATAAATACATTCAATATACACAATCACCAAACAATACTTAACTACTTTTATTTAGCACACATGGCTCACACTAGATGATCTAGCATCATCTCTATCATCACATGAAATATTTACATCTTCTTATTTATCTTATTTTGGAAAAGTAATTTCTACTCATTGGAAATATTAAGATTTAATATCCCCTAATTAAAATATGGGATCATGTTGACACATGTGATCACCACATATTTCAATACTTGGCAAAGTGTTTTAAAGTGGTGGTCATATATTACAAGATTTAATATTACTATTTAATAATGTTAAAGTGCCGAGAAAAGCCTATATAGCATCCTTTTAATACTAGTCCATGTTTAATATCTGTAAAACCAAATCTTTTTACATATTCATGTAGAGCATGGGAAGTGTGATTTTTGAGAGTTGGAATCAACTCAAAAGCATTTATGGTTGATTTTATAAAAGTGGTAAAAGTCGTTGTCTTGTTATTTGTAGTATAGGTGATCTATAATTTCAAATGATTTGAATCCAATGGGAGTGTGTAGATATTTTCAATACCTTTCTAACAAAATTGGAATAATGCATTTTGGTTCAATATAACTCTTTGAATTGAATTTTGAATCTGATAACAAAATAGGGTTTTTAACTAAATAGACAAATTCTATTTGAAATGTTGGGCTCTGCGCGGGAAAAGAAATGGGCCAGCCCAACTACACAGCGTGCGCACACCGGGCTGCTCACAGGCTGGTCCCACGCGCCAGTTCCTCTATCTAACCAAAACAGTATTAGCAAATCTCGGTGCTATGATTTGAACAAGATCTACGGCTGAGGTTCATCGTCTATGTCGCGGTGCTCCGACGAGTTTCTAAACCTAGCGGCACGGTGGGGGTCGTTGGGGGCTTACCAGGGCTCCAGCTAGGTCCGGCAACAGGGGCGAATGGGCTGGTCGACGACGGCAAGTCGATTGGCAGTCACGATGGCTCCTGGGGTGGCTCCAATCGATGGCCCCCTTTCTTCACAGCAGTGGCGGGCTCCAGTCAAATTCCGGCTGGGTGGTGGTCACCTTGCTCCGGGGAAAGGTCTAGGGTGTTTCTGAGAGAGAGAGAGAGGAGTGAGATGGTGTGTTGTTTGAAATCTAGGGTGGCTCCTACTTATACACGGTGTTGGAGGCAGGGCCGCATGGTCGGGCTTCATCGGTGACGCTGCTACAGGTCGCGATAGGCATGGCGGATGGCATGGGTCAACGTTGTGGACTGGGACGGTTGTCACGCGCGTAGTGGCGTGGCAAGGGGCGGTCTCAGTCTGTCGTGCCATCTCGGTGCTCTGTTCGGGTATGGCGGTGTTCGTCATCGAGTATGGTGGTCACGGGCGCGCGGCGGTGAATGATCATGTCTGGGAGGTGGCTGGTGATGTGGCGGGTGCGGGTACGAGTGGAGAGAGCGAGGCGTGGCGTGGCTACAGGAGGCGACTGCGGCGCTCCGTTGTGCTCTCGGCATGGAAGAGACTTAAATGGGCACGGCTGGTCTAGCTTCTCCACTTCTCGCCGTTTGTCAAGGCGTGGACAGAGAGGGGCGGTGTGGTCACGGCTACTCGCTAGACATCATGGGAGAGGGCGGTGCGGCATGTGGCGTCTTGTCGATGGTCGACCGGCATGACATGCTCGGTACGGTCATGGCACTAGCGTAGGGGGTGAGTGAGGTTGCTCCATTGCACGGCCAAGTACTGGGAGTGATCGTGGGAGATTTATTGGGTTGGATTGGGTACAAGGGATGATCAATTGATGGATCAAAATAGTAGATAGTTGTTGAACTCGTACTCTGTCTGCTAAGTGTTCGACTAAATGGCCGCATGAACTTAATCTTTGAATTTTTCAATGATTTTTGGTGGGTGATCTGGTCACATACTTGATAGTCTCTGGTTGCTAGGAATTGTCAAGTGGTGTTGGTTTGAGTGGTTTTTCTAAAATGATGATCTATGTACCTACACTTGATTCAATTTTGAATTGCCTCTTAAATAGATTTAAAAATAGCTTATGTAGGTTTGTAAAGTTTGCTTGGGTTCATTTTTACTTGGTCTAGCAAGGGGTCATAAGAGATAGAATTGTTTTTCTTAGAAATCTTTTACTAGATATGGCCAAAGTAGGCTAGTGGTTAACTGTGGACAAAGTGACCATATGATCATATGCTTCATAAATTGTCTTCTCTTTATTTGATTTTGCTTGGAAAAGATCTATATGATGTGGTATTCATCTTTAAACTAATCATTATCATTTATAGCAATCAAACATGGAAAATGCAAGCATTCATGCATTAATCGAAATCACACATGCATTCATATAGAGTTTAATAATAAAAGTTTTTGTTAACCCTAAACTTGGGTGATTTGAACTTGATAAGCTTGTTTAATATTTTTGAGATGTTAGAAACCTTCCCTCCTTAAACAGAATCTCGTCCCGAGATTCAAGAAAAACTAGGAACTAAAGAGATTGGGAAACTCAGTCCTGATATAATCTTCTCGTTCCCAAGTAGCTTCTTCTTCGGTATGGTTACTCCACTGGATCTTGAGAAACTTGATACTTCTGGTCCTGGTGGTTCTAAAGGCTTCTTCCAAAATACGGATGGGTACTTCACGACAGGTTAAATCCTTGTTGATATCTATGGCTCTATGATCGATGTTCTTGAAAACTTCGGTCTTCTCCAGAACTTCTAAGCGTTTCCTAAGTAATGAGATATGGAACACATCATGTATGGCTGACATCTCTTCAGGCAGTTCTAACTGATAGGATACTTCTCCTCGACGATTTAAGATTTTGAAGGGTCCAATATATCTTGGGGCAAGCTTCCCTTTCAGTTGAAAACGCTGCATTCCCTTCAAAGGTGATACTTTGAGATACACAAAATCTCCGATATTGAAGGTCAGGTCTTGACGTCTTTTATCAGCATAACTCTTCTGTCTGGATTGAGTGGTCTTGAGGTGTTCACGGACTTTGTGAACCTTCTCTTCGGCTTCTCATAGGATGTCGGGTCTAAAAATCTGACTCTCTCCTACTTGCGACCAATTCAAGGGGGCACGAGAATTCCTTCCATACAGAAACTCAAATGGGGCCATTTGCAAACTGGCTTGATAACTATTGTTGTATGAGAATTCCACGAAAGGCAGACAATCTTCCCATTTAGATCCATATTCCAACACACATGCTCTCAACATATCTTCTAAGATCTGGCTCACTCTTTCTGTTTGTCTGTCGGTTTGCGGGTGATAAGTTGTGCTGAAATTCAGTTTGGTTCCCAATCCTTCTTGGACTTTCTTCCAGAATCTTGAGATAAACAGGGTTCCTCGATCTGACACTATGGTCTTGGGGGTTCCATGCAGACTGACTATTCTAGCAATATACAACTCTGCTAGCTTCGAACTCTGATAAGTGGTCTTGACGGGTATGAAATGAGCTACTTTAGACAGTCTATCCACTATGACCCAAATAGAGTCATTTCCCCTACTAGATGTAGGTAAAACTATGATGAAATCCATTCCGACAGAATCCCATTTCCATTCCAAAATCTGTAATGGTTGCAAGAGTCCTGCGGGTCGCTGATGCTCCGCTTTGACTCTTTGACAGATATCACACTTGGCGATGTAGCTTCCGACTTCTCTCTTCATTTTGTGCCACCAAAATTCCTCCTTCAAATCTTGGCCGGGCTTCCTTAATCATGGTGTTTAATCTACACAGCAGTCTACTAAGGCATCCGCTACCACATTGGCCTTGTCGGGGTGATAGTGAATGTCAAGGTCATAATCCTTGGTTAACTCTATCCATCTCCTTTGCCTCATATTTAGCTCCTTCTGGGTGAAAATATACTTCAGACTCTTGTGATCCGAATAAATCTCACAGCGGTTACCCATGAGGTAATGACGCCATGTCTTCAAAGCTAATACTACGGCTGCCAGTTCTAAGTCATTGGTAGGGTAGTTCTGTTCATGTTGCTTCAGTTGTCTAGATAGGTATGATATGACTTTGCCTTCTTGCATCAACACACATCCGAGACCAATCTTGGATGCATCACAATATACATCAAAAGGCTTCTTGATATCGGGCATAATCAAAATTGGGGCTGAAATCAATCTCTTCTTGAGATTTTGAAAACTTGGTTCACATTTGTCCGTCCATTCAAACTTGTTATCTTTCTTTAACAGCTAAGTCATAGGCATAGCGATGCTTGAAAATCCTTCAACAAACTTGCGGTAATATCCGGCTAATCCAAGGAATGCGCGAACTTCGGTTTGGGTGGTCGGGGCTTTCCATTCTTCAACATCCTTAATCCTGGAGGGATCAATGGCAACTCCTCCCGCCGACAAGATATGGCCTAGGAATCCTACTTCCTTTAACCAGAAATCACATTTGCTAAACTTGGCATACAACTGATGCTCCCTAAGGGTTTCAAGGATGGTTCTTAGGTGCTGTTCATGGTCTTCTTCGGATTTAGAGTAGATCAGAATGTCATCGATAAAAACAATGACAAAATTATCCAGAAAATTCATAAAAATCTTATTCATGAGGTTCATGAAATAAGAGGGGGCATTGGTTAATCCAAAAGACATGACATTATACTCATACAATCCATATATGTGGTGAAGGCAGTCTTTGGAATATCCCTTGCGCAAATGTTCAATTGATGATAACCAGTTCTAAGATCAATCTTAGAAAAAAACTCTAGCACTAGTCAGTTGATCAAACAGATCTTCTATCTTTGGCAGTGGGTACTTGTTCTTGATGGTTACATCATTCAACTTCCGATAATCCATACATAGAAGATTGGCACCATCCTTCTTTTCCACGAAAAAAATAGGTGATCTCCATGGTGATGCACTTGGGTGAATCAGACCTTTTCTCAACATGTCATCAAGTTGCTTCTTGAGCTCCACTAATTCTGATGGGTTCATACTATATCATCTCTGAGCTATGGGTCCAGTTCCAGGAACTAGTTCAATGATAAACTTGATATCCCGATCTGGGGGCATATCGAGCAACTCATCCAGGAATACATCGCGGTATTCATAGACTACTCTGACTTGGTCTATGGTGGGTTGAGCTAAACTCTTGTTGCATTTGAATTGACGGGGCAGTGTCTCAGATACATGCTCTACTATTACTCCAGTGCTACTGGACATGGTTATGGCTTTGTTGGCACAGTCGATCAGTCCTTGATGTTTCGACATCCAATCTATTCCTAGTACTACCTCCAAACCTTTGGTTCCAAGTACTATTAGATTGGCATAAAAATCTATCCCATGAATTCTGATAGGTACGGCCTTGCAAATTTTTCAAGCTTTGGTGGTTGAACCGGGTATTTAAACTATCATAACATGCTTCAAATTTGTTGGTTGAATCTTACTAGTGCATGCAAATTCTTCTGTAACAAACGAGTGAGATGATCCAGAATCAAACAAAACTCTTGCAAGTACTGAGTTCATAGAAAACATACCCAGCACGACATCTGGCGCTTCCTAGGCTTCCTCTGCATTCATGTGGAACAAACGGCCGGTACGGTTGTGCGGGTTTCCTGGGGAAAATTTCTTTCTAGGCTGGACACGGCGCTGTTGTCTGGGCTGGTGCAATAACATTGGTGGCTGCAGCAAGCATCTTGGGGCACTCGTTGGAGTAGTGAACCGTGACTCCACACTCAAAAGAAGTTATCATTGACTTGTCTTTCCCTGCGGCAGGTACAACGTTGCTTCCAGTCCTCAGGGCAGTCTTGTTGTTGTTGGTGTTGCTATTCTTGTTGGACCTTGGCGGTGCATGGTTGAAGTTATTGGGGGTTGCCAGGGTTGTTGTTGTTGTGGTGGCCTCCGGACCTCGGGTTTCCTCCGCCATGATTGGGGTACTTCGGACGAGACATAGGGGGGTCTATTGTTTCTGGGTGCATATCCGGCAGACGGGTTGGGGCGATACTTCGGTGTATGGTGGGGTCCTGTTGGTGCATCATACGACACTTGCGGTTCTCACTGGCTTGGTTTATCTTTCCTTCCATCTGAATGGCGGAATCCACTAAAGCTTCCAGATCATCAAAGGGAATGTTGACTAGCACTGTCTGCATCTCATCATGGAGACCATTCAGGAATCTCTCCTTGTTCTTCGCTTCTGTGTCAATCTCATCAGGGGAATATCTAGGTAAAGACAAGAATATGTCATGATACTCCACCATAGTCATCCTTCCTTGATTTAAATCTCTGAACTCATCCCTCATACTCTTGATCAAACTTGGGGGCACATGGGTCCTACTGAACTTGAGCTTGAACTCCTCCCACATCATCATCTGACCTCCATTCATGGTACGGGTGCTATTCCACCAGGATCCGGCATAACCAGATAGATAGTGTGTGGCAAACAGTACCTTCTCATTGGCATCAACTCTCGTGACTTCTAAATTGTTTTCCATGGTTTGCAGCCAATCATCAGCATCCAAGGGTTATTTTGACTTGCTAAACACAGGAGGATTGGTATTCTAGAAGTTTTTGAGTTTGGATCCATAGTGATCTTGGTTTCCATGGCCCTGATTATTGTGAGCCATCTGGGTTATATGTTGAAGAGTGTCTAGGTTGGCTTGACGTTCAGCTCTACTGGCTTCACGGTTAGAAACTAACATTTGCAGAATCTGCAGCATTGGGTCCTGAGATGAGCTGCTTCCTCCGGGGTTACCACGAGTCATCTGAAGATTGAGATAGATAATGAGACAAGAGGGAAATTTCTAGGGTTCATGGGTTTGTTTCAAAAAGCTTTAAACTTTGAGCATGACTATGGTTTGAGAACTAACAACTTATTCTCATTCATTCATTCTAGGCAAACAATACAAACACACACCACAAATATTAAAGCAGATGGTCTTAAGGACCATTCTGGCAAGCTACGATACAATGGGACCGGATACAACTCACACCTATGATAGTGCTCAGGTGCGACTACTAAGCATCAGAACTTTCAGGCTCCTCGTCATCAATGAAGTCAGCATCATCCTCATTAGTGTGGTCCTCCATGGCAGCGTCCTCCAGGTAGTCATCATCATCACTGGGGTAAGAGTAGGGATCTCCACGGATGTCTTCACCTTCCTCTTCCTTCTCCTCCAGCTGGATCTCCTGATCGTGGATGGTCTCCTCCAGGGTTGCCACCTTCTGACGAAGACGGGCGATGATGCGATCCTTCTTATCGCGCTGGCGACGGAGTGACTTGTTCTCCTTAGCAAGCATGGCGAGGGTCTTCTTTCTTTCAGCGGCTTCCGCATGATTTTGGTTGGCATATGCACGGGCATTATCCAACTCCTTCTGAGTCTCATGTAGCATGAAGTCCATGTGGTCCACGTGGTGCTTCAATTTCGGATGTGCCAGCATGGCCAAAGGCTGTCCCATAGAATCACGTCTTGCATAGTGGGCAAAACGGGTGTAATTCAGTCGGTTGATGTTCTGTGCACACAAGCGAGCAAGTGCCTCCTGCATTACCCTGGCTAGTCCGTCTAACCAGTTGTTCTCTGTAGTGACCTCGGATCGGTAAGGATCCTAAGTCCCTGTGATTAACATGCTAGTCCCTGGATCAATAGCTAGCACTCACAGTCGATAAAATATCATGTAAAACACAAAGTCTTTATTACACGGAGAATCCAGAGTATGAAATTATTACAAAAATTGCTTAGCATTATGCTAGCTCAAATAACAGCGGAAACATAAAAGCAGCATGAGTCCATCAACGCCCAGGCTTGTCGAGTGTAGACCCGCGATCCCTACGCACCTTTCAATCTTCGGATTCTGCACATAAGACGTGCAGCCAACAAGTTGGGTCAATACTTTGAATGTATTGGCAAATTACACCAAGGAGAGAAAAGACTATCTCTACATGCAAGGCTGGTATAGGCTGTAGAGTTCATTTGCTCAAAGCTAATTTTTCTTAAGTAGAGAGAAGAATAGAGGATTGCCCTACTTTGTAAACATTTGCTTGAATAAAATAAGGTCGAGTGGCACACGAGGATATTACGCACCAAGTGTCCAATCAACCAAACACTTGGATATTACGCACCAAGCGCCACTTGGATATTACACACCAAGTTTCCCAAATTCCCACCCATTAGCGATATTACGCACACCATGGGGTTTCAAAACTTTGTTTTAGAAAAGAGAGAGGAAGATCCTTCAGAGGCTCCATCCTTCAGACGCTCATTGTTGTTCTGTTACCGTGAACACGGCTGATCGATCAGATTGCAATACTCTCGAGAGTTTGTGCACTTTACCCACAATCCACGATCAAGTCCTTTTACAGACAAGACCATGGCTAGGTTGGCTTCACGGTTAGAAACTAACATTTGCAGAATCTGCAGCATTAGGTCCTGAGATGAGCTGCTTCCTCCGGGGTTACCACGAGTCATCTGAAGATTGAGATAGATAATGAGACAAGAGGGAAATTTCTAGGGTTCATGGGTTTGTTTCAAAAAGCTTTAAACTTTGAGCATGACTATGGTTTGAGAACTAACAACTTATTCTCATTCATTCATTCTAGGCAAACAATACAAATACACACCACAAATATTAAAGCAGATGGTCTTAAGGACCATTCTGGCAAGCTACGATACAATGGGACCGGATACAACTCACACATATGATAGTGCTCAGGTGCGACTACTAAGCATCAGAACTTTCAGGCTCCTCGTCATCAATGAAGTCAGCATCATCCTCATTAGTGTGGTCCTCCATGGCAGCGTCCTCCAGGTAGTCATCATCATCACTGGGGTAAGAGTAGGGATCTCCACGGATGTCTTCACCTTCCTCTTCCTTCTCCTCCAGCTGGATCTCCTGATCGTGGATGGTCTCCTCCAGGGTTGCCACCTTCTGACGAAGACAGGCGATGATGCGATCCTTCTTATCGCGCTGGCGACGGAGTGACTTGTGATCCTTAGCAAGCATGGTGAGGGTCTTCTTTCTTTCAGCGGCTTACGCATGATTCTAGTTGGCATATGCACGGGCATTATCCAACTCCTTCTGAGTCTCATGTAGCATGAAGTCCATGTGGTCCACGTGGTGCTTTAGTTCCGGATGTGCCGGCATGGCCAAAGGCTGTCCCATAGAATCACGTCTTGCATAGTGGGCAAAACGGGTGTAATTGAGTCGGTTGATGCTCTATGCACACAAGCGAGCAAGTGCCTCCTGCATTACCCTGGCTAGTCCGTCTAACCAGTTATTCTCCCTCAAGCTGAACTGAATCTTCTCTAAAAGCGGTGGCTCCATTTTGCCTCTCAGGTCGGCAACAATCAGCCACTGTAGCTCCCCTCTAGATTGGTCGTTGAGGTACGCTCCAAAGAAATCCGAGTGCGGGCCTCCAAGATACTCCGAGAGCTGGTCCAGATCCCTCTCAAAGATCATCTCCCCTCCATTGCCCAACTGGTAAAACTTGTTATATTTGTACTCCATCTATAAGCAATTAAGATGAGTAAGTTAGTGAAGTGATCAATGATTACTCAGGATCCGCTGAGCTTGTTGGGAACCCCAAGAGAAAGGTATGATGAACACAACAGCAAGTTTCCCTCAGTTATGAAACCAAGGTTATCGAACCAGTAGGAGCAAGGAAACACCCCCAAGGTGTTGTTACCAACTTGGAATTGTTGGAGATATGCCCAAGAGGCAATAATAAAAGTGGTTATTATTATATCTTTGTGTTTATGATGAATGTTTACATCCCATCATATAATTGTATTATAAGGAAACACTGATACATGTGTGTTTTGTAAACATAAAAGGGTCCCTAGTAAGCCTCTTGTGGAACTAGCTTGTTGATTAAATGATGATCATGGTTTCCTGATCATGGACATTGGATGTCATTAATAACAAGGTTATATCATTAGGAGAATGATGTGATGGACACACACCCATAGTAAGCATAGCATAAGATCAAGTCATTATGTTCGTATTGCTGTAAGCTTTCAAATGCATAGTCACCTAATCCTTCGACCATGAGGTTATGTTAATCACCATCACCGGATGGGTACTTTGATGACATCAAACACCGCTTCGTAACTGGATGGTTATAAAGGTGTCATTGGGTATTCTGAAAGTATGTGTTGAAGCGCATGGACCAAGATTGGGATTTGTCCATCCATATGACGGATAGATATGCTCTGGGCCATCTCGGTGGAATGTCATCTAGATAGCTTGCAAGCATGTGACTAGGTCACAAGGGATGACATAAAATGGAACGAGTAAAGAGTACTTATCAGTAACGAGGTAGAACTAGGTATGGAGATACCGACGATCAAACCTCGGATAAGTAGAATATCGTTTGACAAAGGGAATTGGTTTCGTATGTTAATGGTTCTATCGATCACAAAGTCATCGTTGAGTATGTGGGAGCCGTTATGGATCTCCAGATCCCGCTGATGGTTATTGATCGGAGAGGTGTCTTCATCATGTCTGCATATTCACGAACCGTAGGGTGACACACTTAAGGTTCGAAGTTGTTTTAAGTAGATATGGAATATGCGTTGGAGACCGAATGTTGTTCGGAGTCTCGGATTGGATCCGGGACATCACGAGGAGATCCGGAATTGTCCGGAGAATAAGATTCATATATTGGGGATCATTTTCTAAGTTAGGAAATGTTCCGGAGTGTTTGTATGGAGATTCTAGAAGGTTTCGGAATGTTCTGGAAGGTTCTAGAAGATTTCTTGGAGTTTGCTTGAAAACCAAGAAAGGGTCAAGGAAACCTTGTGGGGCAAGACACGGATTCGTGGGGGAGGAGGACTCCTCCCCCCCCTTCCCAACCTGCCGGCCAAGGAGGGAGGGGAGTCCTACTAGGACTCCCCCTCCCATGGCGCCTCCCTCCTTTAAATAGAGGGGAGGGGGCGCCACCCCCTAGACTTCTCCCATAACAAGCCCTAGCCGCCGCCTCTCTCCTCATCCTTCGCTCTGCTCCGGCTTAGGCGAAGCCCTGCAGAATTCTCTCCTCCACCACCACCACCACACCGTCATGCTGTTGGGATTCCGTGGAGAAGATCTACTACCTCCGTTGCTCGCTGGAACAGGGAGAGGAAGGTCTGCTTCGACTCCACACGTGTGACCATCTACAGAAGCGCTGCCAGAACGCAGCGCCGGAAGGATCGTCCCCACGATCTTGAGATCGACAAGTGATCGACTACATCATCCACGAGATCTAATCTCGTAACGCTTTCGGTTCTACGAGGGTTAGTACCGATCTATCTCATTTCTGATGTCTAATAGATTAGATCTTGGCTTTTGTCTAGATTAGATCTGGGTTTTGTTCGTTCTTGCGGTAGAAATTTTTTGTTTTCCATGCTACGAACCCATCAGTGGTATCAGAGCCGTATCTATGCGTAGATCTATTGCACGAGTAGAACACAATGGTTTTGTGGGCGTTGGTGCTCGTTCCGTCTTTTGCTTTTGTGTACTTTGCATCTTGCGGTATGGTGGGATGAAGCGGCTCGGGCTAACCTTACATGTCATCGCACATGAGACTGGCTCCACGCTTGACGTGTAACTTGCTTTGCATAAGTGGCTTTGCGGGTGTCTGTCTCTCCCATCATAGTATAGATCCAATCTACACTTTGCACTCGATAGCACTTGTATCAACGTTGTGGTTTAGTTTCGTAGGTAAGATCCGTTCTTATTCGAAAGCCCCAAACCACTTAAAACATGCAAAGAATATTAGAGGCGTCTAACTTGTTTTTGCAGGGGTTTTGTGATGTGATATGGCCATCATGTGATTGTGATTATATTTGATGTATGCAATGATCCTTGTTGTAATATGGCAACCGGCAGGAGCCTAATGGTTGTCTTTAATTCTGTTAAGACCTGCGTGTCTATTCATCTTGTAATAGCTTTATTCCAAGTAGTTGTAATAGTTGCTGGTGATGATGGACAACCATGAAGCGGCGCCACGGACCTTGACGCAATGCTGGTGATGATGGAGATCATGTCCGTGCTTTGAGTTCTTCTACTGCAAGGGTGCTGGTCACTGGAAGCGTAACTGCCCCAAGTACCTGGCAGATCTGAAGAACGGCAACATCAAGAAGAAAGGTATATTCGATATACATGTTATTGATGTGTATCTTACTAGTAGTCGTAGTAGTGCCTGGGTATTTGATACTGGTTCGGTTGCTCATATTTGTAACTCGAAACAGGAGCTACGTGTAGCATCTCAATTGTCTAACAATTGTAATGCTACTTGGTCTAGTAAGATAATGGCTACTTCCTACATATAATTGTTGCATCATAATTATGTCATGCTCATGTCATCATGCCACCTTGCATTTGAGCATCATATAAAACCCTGTTTCTTTGGCTCTTCTCTCATATACATTATTAATTGTATTTGCCTCTTGATATTGTATTTGGTTATTGATATGTTGTTTAATGCCCAAGTTGAGTTGAGGGCATATCTTTTATTTCCAATCTACACCTTTCTTTGTCACCACCTTATAATTCCACCACCTCATTAATCCATGAGCTTGTACTTCTTTTTCTTTTGATATGTTATTCTAGCTCATGTGGTTTGGGGTGGATCAAATCCTTTAAATTCTTTTGCTTGGCTTTTAATCTACTTCTTGGAAATGCATAAGAATAATGCCATAATATTATTATTGTTTTCACAAAATAAATCATGGCATTATTATTTTGCATGGGCCATGCAAAATGTATCACCACCTTTTATCCCTTTGGTTTTTCCCTTTAATGCTAGTGGATATTTCTTTGTGGACCATCTCCATCCATCCCACCATCCCCATATTCTCATCCATATCTTCTTCTTTTAATTAAATCTCTTCATGCGTGATCATATGAGGCTTGTTCTTTCTATCTCTATTTTTCTCCTAGCCCTAGTTCTACTAAACCCTAACCTCAATATCACCTCTCTCTCTTTCACTCCCTCTCTCTCTAACATGCTGGTCCCACCTGGACCTCTCTCTCTGACCCACACCTCAGCTACCCATACCCCATCCCTAGCAAACCCTAACCCGAGCCCCATCTACCCTAGCCCGAGCTACCCCTCTCTCCTCCCTCTTTTCTCTCTACCGCGTGCTAGCCCCACCCTGCAGCTACTCCACACCGTCCCCACCTGCAGCCTCCCCTCTGCCGCTGCCCTGCCCCAGGACGAGCCCCAGCTCGCCCACGTGCTTGAGGAGATAAGGGAAAAGGTCGAGGCTACTTTACCTGCCGTGGCCACACGGCAACCCTCCTTCCTCTCCCTCCCTTTCTCCTCCTCTCACACGCCTCCTGCATCGCCAGATCCACCCTGAGCTCTGCCGCGCCTTCCCCTTCTTCCTCTCTGACGCCCAGCTCCTGCCGCCAGTCTCCGCCGTCTACCACGACTCCCCTCCGTTCTAGCCGGCGAACTCGTCGTGGAAGAGGCCGAGGAGATCAAGGACGGCCCACTGCGTCACCCTGTGCACGACGACGCGAAGGAGGAGCCCCAGGACCGCTAGAACCTCGCCGCTCTCCGAAACCCTAGATCGCCGGAGCTCCTGCCTCGTCGACGATCCGCCGCACCTCGCCCCCATCTGACGCCAACGACCTCCCCGCGGTAAGCCCCTCCAACTCCTAGACAACGTCCGTGCCGCCGTACCGCCCTAGCCGCGCCAGGCGTTGCGTCGAACGCCCTCTGCGCGCCAGAGCTCGCCGGCGTCTGCAACCTTCTCGCGCCGCGTCTAGCCTTAGCTAGGCCCCAAACCCCCACCTAACAACTCCCCGAGACAGCCGCACTGGCTACCACCCGCAGCGTGCACGCCCGCGACCCGGGTTCGAACCCCGCGCGCCGCGCTCCGCGCGGTCGGACACCGATCGGTCGCCAGTAAACGCTGAGAAGATCAACAGTGAGACGATGCCTTTTTTCACATGACCCCCTGGCCTTTTTCCCGCCTAAACCCGCAGTCCCAGGACCCCACCTGTCAGTCCCGGTGAAATCTTACAAGAAAACCCCCGCGGTCTGGAGATTCTCCGCCCGCGCAGCCCCGGACCGCCCACGTGTCGCGCCCCTGCTGGGCGACGCGCGCGCGTGGCCCCGCTGAGTCCGGCCCCACCTGTCAGCCTCAAGGTCTAGCTCAGCCCGCGGTGAGAAAGGTTTCTCTGCGTCGTTTTTCCGCCAGGTCAGCCCGGGCCCATCTGTCTGTGTCTATGGCTAGGTTTGCCCGAGTGACAAAAGGTTCTTTGTTTTTCTGTTTTAATTTAAACTTTTCAAATTGTGTTTTTAAATTCAAATTCAAATCAGATTTAAATAACTTTTCAAATATAAAACCAAATAATACAAATGATATATGTTTTTGAATCAGGAAAATGTGAGGAATTCAAATCTGCCATTCAAAATACACTTTAAATTTTCGAGATGATTAAAATTACAATAAAATGTCCTTTTCTTAATTAATTAATAACTTTTGTTTCATAACTCCAAATTTGACAAATAATATGTCTAAATCGATCAGCGCGACGAGCCCGTTCTATCTATGCATTCCATGTTCTGAATTGCAGCATGCATCATATAAATATAAACTATACAGCAACTTATTTGAGTATAAAATGTGACCAAAACTCAATAAAATGATTTATTCTTGTACTCCACACCTCACCCATGCCATGCTACATTATTGCCATGCAAATTGTGCATCATTCATCATGGCATGATTGTTTGCTTGTCGCATTTTAATCCATATGCTTGTGCACTCTATTTATGTTGGCCCTTGTTTGTTTGGTTCTTCTTCGAATAGACGCTGAGCAGGGGATATATCAGGAAACCTAGGAGCACTACCCAGATCCGTCCCTCGCTTCAACTGAGCTGCCAGGCAAGCACTACCACATGCTTGCATACATATAGTACCTATTGTATCTATCTTATTCTTGCATCATTGAGTCGTGATTGCATTAAATTGAATCCCAAGTACTGCATAGCCTTTACTTTTAAACCCCACCGAAGCTTGTTCCTCCATCCCATGAGCCATTACTACAGGAGTTGTTTGAGCCATGCGGGTCGTAGAATAGCATGTGTAGGGTATGTGAGAGTCGGATGGATAACGAGGTACCTAAACAACTTAACCTGAGTAGTAATGGGATAACTAATGAAAGCGGCACCGGTGAGCAATATCTTCTATTTGGTTCTTCATGCTCACTTGTGTCCCGTAGGACCCCGAGTACTTGATTCCTGTTCCTTGACTATTCGCACTATCCACATCCGGGAGGCCTTATGGACCCCCCCTGAGCTAGAGCTTGATTCATTCTTATTTCTTGGGCCACAAAGTAGTTTGGGGCTTTATTACTATCCTGTACTTATGCCATGTTTTACTACGTTATTTAAGATTGTGCGAGGAGCACCTGTACTGTTTAGGATTGCGGAGTGTTTTCGCGGTATCGACAAGCCCAGTCACACTTTCGGGTTCCCAGTCGTTTACAGCCATTGGCGCAAACCTTGGGTCCATCTCGGAGCCGGCCAACTTCGTTGCGGGTAGCTTAATGGGGTGGCCCCCTGAAACATTTCTGAATCCTGTGATCGCCTTGTCGTGAATGCCTCGTTGGGTTTTGATTTGGTTTTTCCGAGGTTGATGGAGTGTGTGTTGCTATTTGTGCACCCCTGCAGGGTAAATCTTTCTGAAAGCCGTGTCCGCGGTTATGGACGACTTGGAGCACAGTTTCTCGATCATAGACAAGTATAACTAAAGTACCGCTTTTAATTTGACTAAGTACCTGACTAGTAAATAGTGCAACACTCATGGAATGGTTAATAAAACTGCCAACGGATGGGGGGCTTTTCGTCCGCTTCCTCGTTGGTAAGCGAGGAGGAGGATGGATCTGTTAATATTACTGTTATAATTGTTGCTATTAATTCACGGACATCCGTCTATCTTTGGTTAGGCGGACGGTTAGCGAGTATCTATAGAATTGTTAGGTATTATATTTTGCTGCAATTGTTTGATTCAGGTTGTGTCCCCTTTAGAGGCATAAAGACTTGCTGAGTACCCCTAGGGTCTCACACGATAAATTGTTTGATTCAGACGAACAGGTATACTCGCAAGATGGATACTGGGTGGAGGAGACGGACGATGTTGGCAACGATCACTCGGTGTAGAGATTCCGGGAATGGGGATCCGTGAGATCTGTGGGCGGGATGTGTTTATTTATGGGGCATCTTATGCCGATTTGCTTCTTATCCGTACTCGGATCTTGTCTTCCGCTTCCGCTTGATACTCTGATGTTTGATGTATGAGGAGATATCCTAAACTATTATATCTATCTAGGATATTTGGATCTTGCCGTATGGCGTTGCAATATTTCTATTTCTTTTAGATGGAATGGCTCTGAGGACTGTTGTATGTGGCTTGCATACATACTCATTTGTGTATGTAGTTGATCCCTTCGCCTGCCGATTACGCCGCTCGTTCTTGTCCCGATGTTTGGAAATGGTTAGGACGGCCGAAAGGTCTACCTGTGAGTGGCATTTGGCCCCACCGTACTATTTTAACCATTTCCGCTCATCCAGGCTTGTAACTAAGAGCGTAATTCACCGAGGTAGTTACACTGCGGAATAAACGAAGACTGGCAAGAGACGAGGTGACGATGCGTGTTGGAAATGGCTCCAAGGTTGATGTGATCGCCGTCAGAATGGTCCCTCTACATCTACCTTCGTGATTAGTTTTAAATTTAAATAATTGTTATTTGGTGCCTGCGTTAAGCATGAACATTATATCTGTATCTTGTTTATTGCGAGACGATTACTCTTTTAAGTCTGAGAATAAAGGTTGTTCGATTTATATGAGTAATATCTTTTATGGTAATGCACCTGAGATGAATGGTTTATTCTTATTGAATCTCGATAGTAGTGATACACATGTTCACAACATAGATGCTAAACGAATAAAATTGAATGATAATTCTACATACATGCGGCACTGTCGTCTTGGTCACATTGGAGTGAAGCGTATGAAGAAACTCCATTCTGATGGACTTCTTGAATCACTTGATTTTGAATCACTTGAAAGATGCGAAGCATGTCTAATGGGAAAAATGACTAAGACTCCATTCTCTGGAATAATGGAGTGATCTACAGACTTAATGGAAATAATACATACCGATGTGTGCGGTCCAATGAGTGTAGCATCGCGTGGTGGATATCGTTATGTTCTCACTTTCACGGATGACTTAAGTAGATATGGGTATGTCTACTTTATGAAACATAAGTCCGAAACTTTCGAGAAGTTTAAGGAATTTCAAAGTGAAGTGGAAAATCATCGTAACAAGAAGATTAAGTTTCTGCGTTCTGACCGCGGAGGTGAATATCTAAGTTATGAGTTTGGCATGCATTTAAAGAAATGTGGAATACTTTCGCAGTTGACACCGCCGGGAACACCACAGCGTAATGGTGTGTCTGAACATCGTAATCAAACTCTCTTAGATATGGTTCGGTCTATGATGTCTCTTACAGATTTACCACTATCATTTTGGGGCTATGCATTAGAGATAGCCGCATTCACTTTCAATAGGGCACCATCTAAATCCATTGAAACGACACCATACGAATTGTGGTTTGGTAAGAAACCTAAGTTGTCGTTCCTTAAAGTTTGGGGTTGCGAAGCGTATGTAAAGAAGTTACAACCTGATAAGCTTGAACCCAAAGCGGAGAAATGCGTCTTCATAGGATACCCGAAAGAAACAATTGGGTATACCTTCTATCATAGATCCGAAGGCAAAGTTTTCGTTGCCAAGAATGGATCCTTTCTTGAGAAGGAGTTTCTCTCGAAAGAAGTGACTGGAAGAAAAGTAGAACTCGACGAGGTTATTGAACCTTCTCTCGGAGTTGAGAGTAGCGCAGCACCGGAAGATGTTTTTGTGTCGCCTGCACCACCTAGAGAGGAAGCTAATGATGGTGATCATGAAACTTCGAACGAAGTTACTACTGAACCTCGCAGGTCAACGAGGGTTCGTACCACTCCTGAGTGGTATGACTCTGCCTTGAACGTCATGTTGGTGGACAACATTGATGACCCTGTGACGTATGAAGGAGCTATGGTGAGCCCAGATTCTGACAAATGGCTAGAAGCCATGAAATCCGAAATGGGATCCATGTACGAAAACCAAGTATGGACTTTGGTGGACTTACCGGATGGCCGTAAGGCTGTCGAGAACAAATGGATTTTCAAAAGAAAAATAGATGCTGATGGTAATGTTACTGTCTATAAAGCTCGACTTGTCGCGAAAGGGTTCTGACAAATTCAAGGAGTTGACTACGATGAGACTTTCTCACCAGTAGCGAAGCTAAAGTCTGTGAGGATTTTGTTAGCAATTGTTGCATATTTCGATTATGAAATTTGGCAGATGGATGTCAAAATGGCGTTCCTTAATGGTGACATTGAGGAAGAGTTGTATATGGTACAACCCAAGGGTTTTGTCGATCCTAGTGATGCTGACAAGGTATGCAAACTTCAACGCTCCATTTATGGACTGAAGCAAGCATCCCGGAGTTGGAATCAACGTTTTGATAAAGTAATCAAAAACTTTGGATTTATACAAAGTTATGGAGAAGCTTGTATTTACAAGAAAGTGAGTGGGAGGTCTGTAGCATTCCTAGTACTATATGTAGATGACATATTGTTGATTGGGAATGATATAGAACTTCTTAATAGCGTCAAAACCTATTTGAATAATAGTTTTTCAATGAAGGATCTTGGCGAAGCGGCATATATTCTAGGCATCAAGATTTATAGAGATATATCAAGACGCCTAATAGCGATTTCACAAAGTACATACTTAGACAAAGATCTAAAGAAGTTTAGAATGGAAGAGAGCAAGAAAGGGTTCGTGCCCATGTTGTCAGGTAAGACCTTGAGTAAGACTCAAAGTCCGGCTACGACAGAAGATAGAGAAAAGATGAATAATATTCCCTATGCCTCGGACATAGGTTCTATCATGTATGCCATGCTGTGTACAAGACCGGATACAGCACATGTTGTTAGTTTGACTAGCAGATATCAAAGTGATCCTGGAATGGAACACTGGACAGCGGTCAAGAATATCCTAAAGTACCTGAATAGGACTAAGGATATGGTTCTTTCTTATGGAGGTGATGAACAGCTTGTTGTAAATGGTTACACTGATGCTAGTTGGAACACCGATCTAGATGACTCGAAGTCACAGTCTGGATACGTATTTATTTTGAATGGTGCTGCAGTGAGCTGGAGGAGTGCCAAGCAAAGCGTTGTGGCGAAATCTTCAACTGAATCAGAATACATAGCTGCTTCGGAGGCTGCACAAGAAGCCATATGGATGAAGGAGTTCATTACTGAACTTGGCGTGGTTCCCAGTGCGTTGGACCCGATGGCCATCTACTGTGACAACACAGGTGCCATCGCTAATGCACAGGAGCCAAGGTCACATAGCAAGCTGAAGCACATGAAGCTACATTTCCATGCTATTCGTGAGTATGTCCGAGATGGTGACATAAAGATTTGCAAAGTACACACTGATCTGAATGTGGCAGATCCATTGACTAAACCTCTCCCTAGAGCAAAGCATGACCAACACCAGAACGCCAATTGACGAGGTTTAATCTCGTCAATGCCCATTGTTATGGACTTGGGTTTTGGAGAAGATGGGGATGCTGGAGATCGTGGCACGGTTAACAGACAAGCAACCAGGGGACACGAGATTTACCCAGGTTCAGGCCCCCGGAGGGAAAACCCTACTCCTGCTTGTCTGCTCTTTGATTACGGCGGAACCGAAAGTTACAGGGTGCGCAGATTCGATCTGGCGTGGAGGCGTGTATGAAAGTATGGATCTGTCCTGCTCGTTGGCCCCTCCTAGCCTTTATATATGAGGAGGCTAGGTCTCAGGTACCGATACGAGTAGGTTACAAGTTGTATTCGAACTCTAGTCTTGCTCTCCAAGGATCCGAAGGCGTCATGGGCCTTGGCCACCCGAAAATCTTCATGGGCCAGCGTATGTCTGCTGTGGGCCTTCCTTGGGCTGGACCAGGTATGCTGAAGTTATGTACCCGTCGGGTATAACCATGTCACCATGGGTGTTAGGTATATTACCATGTAATCTAGATTATTGACTCTAGTGCAAGTGGGAAACTGTTGGAGATATGCCCAAGAGGCAATAATAAAAGTGGTTATTATTATATCTTTGTGTTTATGATGAATGTTTACATCCCATGCTATAATTGTATTATAAGGAAACACTGATACATGTGTGTTTTGTAAACATAAAAGGGTCCCTAGTAAGCCTCTTGTGGAACTAGCTTGTTGATTAAATGATGATCATGGTTTCTTGATCATGGACATTGGATGTCATTAATAACAAGGTTATATCATTAGGAGAATGATGTGATGGACACACACCCATAGTAAGCGTAGCATAAGATCAAGTCATTAAGTTCGTATTGCTGTAAGCTTTCAAATGCATAGTAACCTAATCCTTCGACCATGAGGTTATGTTAATCACCATCACCGGATGGGTACTTTGATGACATCAAACACCGCTTTGTAACTGGATGGTTATAAAGGTGTCATTGGGTATTCTGAAAGTATGTGTTGAAGCACATGGACCAAGATTGGGATTTGTCCATCCATATGACGGATAGATATGCTCTGGGCCCTCTCGGTGGAATGTCATCTAGATAGCTTGCAAGCATGTGACTAGGTCACAAGGGATGACATAACATGGAACGAGTAAAGAGTACTTATCAGTAACGAGGTAGAACTAGGTATGGAGATACCGACGATCAAACCTCGGATAAGTAGAATATCGTGTGACAAAGGGAATTGGTTTCGTATGTTAATGGTTCTATCGATCACAAAGTCATCGTTGAGTATGTGGGAGCCGTTATGGATCTACAGATCCCGCTGATGGTTATTGATCGGAGAGGTGTCTTCATCATGTCTGCATATTCACGAACCGTAGGGTGACACACTTAAGGTTCGAAGTTGTTTTAAGTAGATATGGAATATGCGTTGGAGACCGAATGTTGTTCGGAGTCTCGGATTGGATCCGGGACATCACGAGGAGATCCGGAATTATCCGGAGAATAAGATTCATATATTGGGGATCATTTTCTAAGTTAGGAAATGTTCCGGAGTGTTTGTATGGAGATTCTAGAAGGTTTCGGAATGTTCTGGAAGGTTCTAGAAGATTTCTTGGATTTTCTTGAAAACCAAGAAAGGGTCAAGGAAACCTTGTGGGGCAAGACACGGATTCGTGGGGGAGGAGGACTCCTCCCATCTTCCCAACCCGCCGGCCAAGGAGGGAGGGGATTCCTACTAGGAATCCCCCTCCCATGGCGCCTCCCTCCTTTAAATAGAGGGGAGGGGGCGCCACCCCCTAGACTTCTCCCATAACAAGCCCTAGCCGCCGCCTCTCTCCTCATCCTTCGCTCTGCTCCGGCTTAGGCGCCTGCAGAATTCTATCCTCCACCACCACCACCACACCGTCATGCTGCTGGGATTCCGTGGAGAAGATCTACTACCTCCGCTGCTCGCTAGAACAGGGAGAGGAAGGTCTGCTTCGGCTCCGCACGTGTGCCCGACTGCGGAAGCGCTGCCGAAACGCGGCGCCGGAAGGATCGTCCACACGATCTTGAGATCGGCAACTGATCGACTACATCAACCCCGAGATCTAATCTCGTAACGCTTTCGGATCTACGAGGGTTAGTACAGATCTATCTCGTTGCACATGTCTAATAGATTAGATCTTGGCTTTTATCTAGATTAGATCTGGGTTTTGTTCGTTCTTGCGGTAGAAAATTTTTGTTTTCCATGCTACGAACCCATCAGGAATCCTGCACAACACAACCACAGAACTTTGCCCCAACTTACAGTGAGGTTGTCAATCTCACCGGTTTTTCTGAAAACAAAGGATTAAACGTATTGTGTGGAAGATAGTAATTGCTTGTAGAAAGTAAACAGTAAACAGTAAATAGTAGATGGTATATTAATGGTAAAAGAATGGACCGGGGTCCATAGTTCACTAGAGATGATTCTCCTTAAGATAAATAGCATGTTGGGTGAACAAATTACAGCGGGGCAATTGACAGACTCGAGAAAACATACAATGCATATACTAATCATCTTGACTCCTATGAGATTTGATTGGGCATTACAACGTTATACACAGACCGTAATCCAACTGCATCTATGACTAATAATCCACCTTCAGGTTATCATCTGAACCCCCAACAGTATTAAGTTGCAAGCAACAGATAATTACATTAAGCAAAGTGTGTAAAGTGAACAATACGATTGTCCCATGGACAAAGGATTGTTGTTTTCTCCCGAGTAGCAACAGCACATCTAGCACCTTAGAGATTCATGTCACTTCCCCATATTACTAGAGGCATGAACCCGCTATCGAGCATAAATACTCCCTCTTGGAGTTGCAAGCATCTACTTGGCCAAGATAGCTACTAACAACGGAAAGCATGCAAGATCACAAATAACATAGACATTATAGAATCAATAATCAATCTGAAATAGCATCTTAATATCGATCGGATCCCCGTAAACACAACATGTAAGATTACAAATAGATGATCTTGATCATGAACGGAGCTCACAGGATCTAAACATGATAGCACAAAGGAGGATAACCAACCATCTAGCTACTACATGGACCCGTAGTCCAGGTATGAACTACTCATGGTGATGAAGAAGGCCTCCTGGGTGATATCTCCCCTCCGGCAGGGTGCCGGGAAGAGCTTCGGATCTCCCCGATCTAGGGATCGAGATGGTGGTGGCTACAGACTCTTTCGTGGATTTCTGATTGGGTCTTTGATCGGGTACCTAGGGTTTTTGTCCCAAGAGGCTTTTATAGGCGAAGGGGCAAGGTCGGTGGAGCACCAGGGAGCCCACACCCCCTGGTGGCGTGCCTCCCCAGGCCGTGCCGCCACCAGGTGTGGCCGCCCTGGTGTGCCACTTCGTCTCCCCTCCGGACTCCGTGTTGCTTCGGGTAAAATATTGACTTTGGCTTTTGTCCGGTCCAATTCTGAGAATATTTCCTTACTAGCTTTTCTGAAACCAAAAACAGAAGAAAACAGGCAACTGGCACTGTGGCATCTTGTTAATAGGTTAGTTCTAGAAAATGTATAAAAATACCTCAAAGTATGAACTAAACATAAGAAAGTAGATACTAAACAAGCATGGAACATCAAAAATTATAGATACGTTTATGACGTATCAACATCCCCAAGCTTAACTCCTGCTCGTCCTCGAGTAGGTAAGTGATAAAAAGAATAATTTTTGAGGTGACATGCACCATCACAATCTTGATCAAGGTATCTGTAAAACATTGATAACTAGGATCATAGTACTTTAACATAGACATGAAAGATATAGTTCTAACAATAAGACATAGCAACTATGTTGTAACATGAAAAGGTACAAACAAAAGATCATGAATAACAATGCATTGAAATACGTTTTTTTGTTTCACATATAGAAAACATAATGAGAATGGTATTCAGCTTGTCCCTCATGGTATAGCAAAACATAAATGCAAAGGACACCTTCAAAGTTCATAAGGGTGACTAGATACAAATAATTTAAGAACAGGAAATATCAAAGTTATGAATCAATCAACAAGTTTTGGGACAATGCACATTAAACTAAGAATGACCATTATGATATCTTAATAGTTGCATAAAGCTAGAAGATGGAGACTCAACATAAAAGTAAAAAAGAAAGGCCCTTCATAGAAGGAAGCAGGGATTCAAGTTTCATAAAGACCTTCCAAAAAATTATGGTACTTATTAGCTTTTAGCTCTCATTGCCCATATCATAAGCATATTTAGGTTATTAAGGTTAAAATGAACAAATATGAGGATATGCTTGACAAGTTATAAGTTGAAAATCTCATTCCCCTTGCTTACGAGTACCGAACCTCATGCTACTCAACTTTAGTCACGAGTAAGTTCTTGTCATTGTAGGTACATGTGTATCATAGAGAACCACCAACGGGGTACCCCTTGCCCCATGATACAGGAGCTATCCCATATCAAAATGACAAGCCAACAGACAATGAGCATCTCAGCGATCTTTTTATTTGCTATTTGCATAGGTTTTTATTGAGGATGCTTCATAGATTGCTCACTATGGTTATGCTGCAAGTTTCCACCATGATTAGGAATGGCTTAGGCTAGCCGCCTAGGCATTTCTCTAACACATATACAAACTCCATGAGCTTACAAGCTCCCCTTTTATTTCACACCGCCGGGATCCATAAGCACAAGAACATGATATCAACTAAATAATGTGCAATGTTGAAAGCGTTCCCCATGGTAACATGGTTCTGCTAATTCACAACTTATAAAGCGCAAGCATATATGCAACATAGATGGGCATAATGATTCAAGTTTATTAAGTGCAAGAAAGTAAAGTGTGCCATCAAGTTTGTGAGAGCTTTAATCACTAATTTTCACATAACAAGTTTAATTCGGAAGGTAGATAAAAACATGAATATACTTGGATTAGCAATAATGCTAATAGGTAGGTATGGTGGACTCTTTGGAATAACTTGGTTTTATTTGGAGTTGGATGCATGAGTGGAACTCATACTTGATACATGCGGAGGCTAGCAAAAGACTGGGAGCAACCAACTAAGAGAGAAATAATGGCCATAATCATGCAAAGCGACAAAACATTATTAATTAAAGCATAAAGTGATATTTCAATTCGAAAACTAAATGATCATATAGGATATGGCGACTGGTATAGCCTTAACATGGTGTGAGCATGCGCCAAGTCAACCCAAATAAAGCATCAAAGGAGAATACCACAATATTATGCTTTTGTATGCTAAAACAACGCATGACTCTTTCAAGGCACATTAAGCAATCTCAATTGTTTGGAACAATTCATGCTACAGCAATAATCACTAAGCATAAAGTCAAAGCAATATCAAATATGACATGATAAAGTCTAGGCCACAGTCAAAACAAGACTCCTTTTGTAAACTTATAAGCATGAACTTTCCTACTCTTTTCCAATCCAAATCAACTTATTTGAAACTATGTATGAATGCGGGGGTCTAACCAATTTATTTAAGCAACCTAAGAAAAATAAAACTTAAAACAAAATGAATACGCTCCAAGAACAACACAATTATGCATGAAACAATAAAAATAAAGTGTTTGGAAGAAAACCTGAGGTTTTTATTGATGAAGAAGGGGATGCCTTGGGCATCCCCAAGCTTTGACGCTTGTACTTATTGAATATTTCTTGGGGTGACACGGGTGGCATCCCCAAGCTTGATATTTTGTCCATACTTCATCTTATCACATTATTCTTCCCTACACTTTAAAATTTCTTCATACAAAACTTAACACAATCTTCATTAGCAACAGTAGTGTACTCAAGATAATAAGTCTTTGGTTCAGTTTCAACACAAGTAAAACTTCCATTAAAACACAAGATACTGTAGAAATTCCTTTCAAAAGTTCAAGTAATTGGCAAGAACTCAAAGAGAAAGAGATTAAGAGGCAAATGCAAATAATGGTAGAAATCTGTCAAAACAGATCAGCAGGTAAAACCTGATTTTTCAGAAGACCTTCTGTTGCTCAAATCGAAAAGTTCTAAACTAACGAAAGTTAGATAATAACCTGGGGCAGAAGCACAAAACATTACAGCTCAATCCGACGTACAGGGATATTTCACGAATTTGTACAGTGAAGCACAAAAATCTGTTTTGGGACAGCAACTTTCCCAAGTATTACTTCTCTCTCATTAGAGGTTATTCTTGGCACAAAAACCACACAAAACGGATAAGGAGAGGTTATTACCAAGGCAATAACTTCCAATACTCAACAAAAGAAAAACTTACTGAATAGAAATTTGGGTTATCTCCCAATAAGTGTTTTTCTTTAACGCCTTTGAGCTAGGCATAAGAAGCAAGATTCAAGTATTCTCAAATGAAGAAGATTTTCTTTAATACACTATCGAGCATAAATACTCCCTCTTGGAGTTGCAAGCATCTACTTGGCCAACATAGATACTAACAACAGAAAGCCTGCAAGATCACAAATAACATAGACATGATAGAATCAATAATCAATTTGAAATAGCATCTCAATATCTATCGGATCCCCGCAAACGCAACATGTAAGATTACAAATAGATGATCTTGATCATGAACGGAGCTCACAAGATGTAAACATGATAGCACAAAGGAGGAGAACCAACCATCTAGCTACTACATGGACCCGTAGTCTAGGGATGAACTACTCACACATCACACCGGAGGCAGTCATGGTGATGAAGAAGGCCTCCAGGGTGATCTCTCCCCTCCGGCAGGGTGCCGGGAAGAGCTTCGGATCCCCCCGATCTAGGGATCGAGATGGCGGCGGCTACAGACGCTTCCGTGGATTTCTGATTGGGTCTTTGATCGGGTACCTAGGGTTTTCGTCCCGAGAGGCTTTTATAGGCGAAGGGGCAAGGTCGGTGGAGCACCAGTGGGCCCACACCCCCTGGTGGCGTGCTCCCCAGGCCGCGCCGCCACCAGGTGTGGCTGGCCTAGTGCGCCACTTCGTCTCCCCTTCGAACTCTATGTTTCTTCAGGTAAAATATTGACTTTGGCTTTTGTCCCGTCCAATTCGAGAATATTTCCTTACTAGCTTTTCTGAAACCAAAAACAGCAGAAAACAAGCAACTGATACTATGGCATCTAGTTAATAGGTTAGTTCCAGAAAATGTATAAAAATACCTCAAAGTATGAACTAAACATAAGAAAGTAGATACTAAACAAGCATGGAACATCAAAAATTATAGATACGTTTATGACGTATCAATCAAGTGTGTCATATTTTATGTAGAATTGCAAGGAGGAGTAAGTGATCTCTTTTTGAAAGAATCTCAAGGGTAAGAGTGAGAATAGGTTTTTGTAAATACTCACTTCTTTTTGTTTTGGAACTAGGTTTTTCAGGCGTCCATTCTAACTAGGGTCTCCTATGGTCAGGATGGCTCTGATACCAACTTGTCAACACCTGGATTTTTAAGTCCAGATGCTTGTTATGCCATACATCACAATCACAAGATTACCATTTTTGCGAGACATAATAGAATTGGTACCACAGTACATCATCCATTACAAACTATAATAGTCTTACAAATAAAGGATCTCATGATCCAGTCTTAATACAATGAAAACAGCGGAAAGTAAACGTAGTAAGACTCCATCTTTAGGGTCATAGGCAATGCTGATGATGGGAGATAATCCTAGTTGTCATAGACCTTATCTTCGGCTTCTCATAGGATGTCGGGTCTAAAAATCTGACTCTCTCCTACTTGCGACCAATTCAAGGGGGTACGGGACTTCCTTCCATACAGAAACTCAAATGGGGCCATTTACAAACTGGCTTGATAACTATTGTTGTATGAGAATTCCGCGAAAGGCAGAAAATCTTCCCATTTAGATCCATATTCCAACACACATGCTCTCAACATATCTTCTAAGATCTGCTTCAGTCTTTCTGTTTGTCTGTCGGTTTGCGGGTGATAAGTTGTGCTAAAATTCAGTTTGGTTCCTAATCCTTCTTGGACTTTCTTCCAGAATCTTGAGATAAACTAGGTTCCTCGATCTGACACTATGGTCTTGGGGGTTCCATGCAGACTGGCTATTTTAGCAATATACAACTCTGCTAGCTTTGAACTCTGATAAGTGGTCTTGATGGGTATGAAATGAGCTACTTTAGATAGTCTATCCACTATGGCCCAAATAGAGTCATTTCCCCTACTAGATGTAGGGAAAACTGTGATGAAATCCATTCCGACAGAATCCCATTTCCATTCCGGAATCTATAATGGTTGCAAGAGTCCTGCGGTCGCTGATGCTCCGCTTTGACTCTTTGACAGATATCACACTTGGTGATGTAGCTTCCGACTTCTCTCTTCATTTTGTGCCACCAAAATTGCTCCTTCAAATCCTGATACATCTTGGTTCCTCCCGGGTGAGTAGAATATAGGGTATCATGGGCTTCCTGCATAATGACTTGCTTCAGCTCTGAATCTGCTAGCACACAGATACGTCCTTTATACCACAGAACTCCTTATTCATCCTCAGTGAATCCGGGTACCTTCCTTGTGCCAATATGATGCTTAATTCCATCAATAGTGGCATTTCCTTTCTGGGCTTCCTTTATCTGACTGATCAAAGTGGGTTGAAGTTCAATACTGGCTAGAAATCCTTCGCTAACTATCTCCACTCTAAAATTCTCCATCTCCTCATGCAAACTTGGCCGGGCTTCCTTAATCATGGTGTTTAATCTACACAGCAGTCTACTAAGGCATCCGCTACCACATTGGCCTTGCCGGGGTGATAGTGAATGTCAAGGTCATAATCCTTGGTTAACTCTATCCATCTCCTTTGCCTCATATTCAGCTCCTTCTGGGTGAAAATATACTTCAAACTCTTGTGATCCGAATAAATCTCACAGCGGTTACCCATGAGGTAATGACGCCATGTCTTCAAAGCTAATACTACGGCTGCCAGTTCTAAGTCATTGGTTGGGTAGTTCTGTTCATGTTGCTTCAAATGTCTAGATAGGTATGATATGACTTTGCCTTCTTGCATCAACACACATCCGAGACCAATCTTGGATGCATCACAATATACATCAAAAGGCTTCTTGATATCGGGCATAATCAAAATTGGGGCTGAAATCAATCTCTTCTTGAGATTTTGAAAACTTGGTTCACATTTGTCCGTCCATTCAAACTTGTTATCTTTCTTTAACAGCTAAGTCATAGGCATAGCGATGCTTGAAAATCCTTCAACAAACTTGCAGTAATATCTGGCTAATCCAAGGAATGTGCGGACTTCGGTTTGGGTGGTCGGGGCTTTCCATTCTTCAACATCCTTAATCCTGGAGGGATCAATGGCAACTCCTCCCGCCGACAAGATATGGCCTAGGAATCCTACTTCCTTTAACCAGAAATCACATTTGCTAAACTTGGCATACAACTGATGCTCACTAAGGGTTTCAAGGATGGTTCTTAGGTGTTGTTCATGGTCTTCTTCGAATTTAGAGTAGATCAGAATGTCATCGATAAAAACAATGACAAACTTATCCAGAAAATTCATAAAAATCTTATTCATGAGGTTCATGAAATAAGCGGGGGCATTGGTTAATCCAAAAGACATGACATTATACTCATACAATCCATATCTATGGTGAAGGCAGTCTTTAGAATATCCGTTGCGCAAATGTTCAATTGATGATAACCATTTCTAAGATCAATCTTAGAAAAAACTCTGGCACCAGTCAGTTGATCAAATAGATCTTCTATCTTTGGCAGTGGGTACTTGTTCTTGATGGTGACATCATTCAACTTCCGATAATCCATACATAGACGATTGGCACCATCCTTCTTTTCCTCAAACAAAACAGGTGATCTCCATGGTGATGCACTTGGTTGAATCAGACCTTTTCCCAACATGTCATCAAGTTGCTTCTTGAGCTCCACTAATTCCCATGGGTTCATACTATATCGGCTCTGAGCTATGGGTCCAGTTCCAGGAACTAGTTCAATGATAAACTCGATATCCCGATCTAGGGGCATATCGAGCAACTCATCTAGGAATACATCGCGGTATTCACAGACTACTCTGACTTGGTCTATGGTGGATTGAGCTAAACTCTTGTTGCATTTGAATTGACGGGGCAGTGTTTCAGATACATGCTCTACTATTACTCCAGTGCTACTGGTCATGGTTATGGCTTTCTTGGCACAGTCGATCAGTCCTTGATGTTTTGACATCCAATCTATTCCTAGTACTACCTCCAAACCTTGGTTCCAAGTACTATTAGATTGGCATAAAAATCTATCCCATGAATTCTGATAGGTACGGCCTTGCAAATTTTTCTAGCTTTGGTGGTTGAACCGGGTATTTAAACTATCATAACATGCTTCAAATTTGTTGGTTGAATCTTACTAGTGCATGCAAATTCTTCTATAACAAACGAGTGCGATGATCCAGAATCAAACAACACTCTTGCAAGTACTGAGTTCACAAAAAACATACCCAGCACGACATCTGGCGCTTCCTAGGCTTCCTCCGCATTCATGTGGAACAGACGGCCGGTACGGTTGTGCAGGTTTCCTGGGGAAAATTTCTTTCTAGGCTGGACACGGCGCTGTTGTCTGGGTTGGTGCAGTAACATTGGTGGCTGCAACAAGCTTCTTGGGGCACTCGTTGGAGTAGTGACCCGTGACTCCACACTCAAAACAAGTTATCATTGACTTGTCTTTCCCTGTGGCAGGTACAACGTTGCTTCCAGTCCTCGGGGCAGTATTGTTGTTGTTGGTGTTGTTGTTGTTGTTGGACCTTGGCGGTGCATGGTTGAAGTTATTGGGTTTGCCAGGGTTGTTGTTGTTGTGGTGGCCTCCGGGCCTCGGGTTTCCTCCGCCATGATTGGGGTACTTCGGACGAGACATAGGGGGTCTATTGTTTCTGGGTGCATATCCGGCAGACGGGTTGGGGCGATACTTCGGTGTATGGTGGGGTCTTGTTGGTGCATCATACGACACTTGTGGTTCTCACTAGCTTGGTTTATCTTTCCTTCCATCTGAATGGCGGAATCCACTAAAGCTTCTAGATCATCAAAGGGAATGTTGACTAGCACTGTCTACATCTCATCATGGAGACCATTCAGGAATCTCTCCTTCTTCTTCGCTTCTGTGTCAATCTCATCAGGGGCATATCTAGGTAAAGACAAGAATATGTCATGATACTGCACCACAGTCATCCTTCCTTGCTTTAAATCTCTGAACTCATCCCTCATCCTCTTGATCAAACCTGGGGGCACATGGGTCCTACTGAACTTGAGCTTGAACTCCTCCCACACCATCATCTGACCTCCATTCATGGTACGGGTGCTATTCCACCAGGATCTGGCATAACCAGATAAATAGTGGGTGGCAAACAGTACCTTCTCATTGGCATCAACTCCTGTGACTTCTAAATTGTTTTCCATGGTTTGCAGCCAATCATCAGCATCCAAGGGTTATTCTGACTTGCTAAACATAGGAGGATTGGTATTCTGGAAGTTTTTGAGTTTGGATCCATAGTGATCTTGGTTTCCATGGACTTGATTATTGTGAGCCATCTGGACTATCTATTGAAGAGTGGATAGGTTGGCTTCACGGTTAGAAACTAACATTTGCAGAATCTGCAGCATTAGGTCCTGAGATGAGCTGCTTCCTCCGGGGTTACCACGAGTCATCTGAAGATTGAGATAGATAATGAGACAAGAGGGAAATTTCTAGGGTTCATGGGTTTGTTTCAAAAAGCTTTAAACTTTGAGCATGACTATGGTTTGAGAACTAACAACTTATTCTCATTCATTCATTCTAGGCAAACAATACAAACACACACCACAAATATTAAAGCAGATGGTCTTAAGGACCATTCTGGCAAGCTACGATACAATGGGACCGGATACAACTCACACCTATGATAGTGCTCAGGTGCGACTACTAAGCATCAGAACTTTCAGGCTCCTCGTCATCAATGAAGTCAGCATCATCCTCATTAGTGTGGTCCTCCATGGCAGCGTCCTCCAGGTAGTCATCATCATCACTGGGGTAAGAGTAGGGATCTCCACGGATGTCTTCACCTTCCTCTTCCTTCTCCTCCAGCTGGATCTCCTGATCGTGGATGGTCTCCTCCAGGGTTGCCACCTTCTGACGAAGACGGGCGATGATGCGATCCTTCTTATCGCGCTGGCGACGGAGTGACTTGTGCTCCTTAGCAAGCATGGCGAGGGTCTTCTTTCTTTCAGCGGCTTCCGCATGATTTTGGTTGGCATATGCACGGGCATTATCCAACTCCTTCTGAGTCTCATGTAGCATGAAGTCCATGTGGTCCACGTGGTGCTTCAATTCCGGATGTGCCAGCATGGCAAAAGGCTGTCCCATAGAATCACGTCTTGCATAGTGGGCAAAACGGGTGTAATTCAGTCGGTTGATGTTCTGTGCACACAAGCGAGCAAGTGCCTCTTGCATTACCCTGGCTAGTCCGTCTAACCAGTTGTTCTCTGTAGTGACCTCGGATCGGTAAGGATCCTAAGTCCCTGTGATTAACATGCTAGTCCCTGGATCAATAGCTAGCACTCACAGTCGATGAAATATCATGTAAAACACAAAGTCTTTATTACACGGAGAATCCAGAGTATGAAATTATTACAAAAATTGCTTAGCATTATGCTAGCTCAAATAACAGCGGAAACATAAAAGCAGCATGAGTCCATCAACGCCCAGGCTTGTCGAGTGTAGACCCGCGATCCCTACGCACCTTTCAATCTTCGGATTCTGCACATAAGACGTGCAGCCAACAAGTTGGGTCAATACTTTGAATGTATTGGCAAATTACACCAAGGAGAGAAAAGACTATCTCTACATGCAAGGCTGGTATAGGCTGTAGAGTTCATTTGCTCAAAGCTAATTTTTCTTAAGTAGAGAGAAGAATAGAGGATTGCCCTACTTTGTAAACATTTGCTTGAATAAAATAAGGTCGAGTGGCACACGAGGATATTACGCACCAAGTGTCCAATCAACCAAACACTTGGATATTACGCACCAAGCGCCACTTGGATATTACACACCAAGTTTCCCAAATTCCCACCCATTAGCGATATTACGCACGCCATGGGGTTTCAAAACTTTGTTTTAGAAAAGAGAGAGGAAGATCCTTCAGAGGCTCCATCCTTCAGACGCTCATTGTTGTTCTGTTACCGTGAACACGGCTGATCGATCAGATTGCAATACTCTCGAGAGTTTGTGCACTTTACCCACAATCCACGATCAAGTCCTTTTACAGACAAGACCATGGCGAGGCTTTCCCTTAGTAGCCCCTCTACCTTCCGGATCCAACCGTGCCAAGAATCCTCCAAATGTTGGTACCCAGGTGAGGTTTCCCACTAAGTACTAGGCCAAGACAGAGCCCATAATGTATTGTGGTTGCACTGGAAGCTTCTGAATTCTGAAACATGGCAGACTTCTTTGATTCCTCCACCAAATATCACACTCGTTGACCCGACAACCATTCCGCCCAGAAGAAAACTTAGTTTTATTTTGAAGTGGATTTGAGAAGAAAAGTTTGCTCTAGAGAGCCTTTATACTTAGAAAAATTCTTTGTCTTTCGAACCCCCCAACGGTACTTTGTATATATAGCATAGCAAACAATACTTAGCAAAAACAGGGGTACCTATTAGGATGGAAATCCTAAGTATAGAGGTACTCATGGCATACTACAAAATCATCGCACTTGCAAAATAATACTAAGGAAAAATTCTACTAGAATATCCTACACATGCATACTACAGAATTTTGAAGATCGCATGCATAGAATCAAAACTGGGACAAAATTATGAACAAGTGGTGTAACTTGCCTTGATCTAAGCAGCACTCTACACAATAGCACTCCTTAGCGCACTCCGAGCAATCTAACGAATCACAAACATGGATCTGATCACAACTTGTTCAAAGCATACACAAAGGAAAACATGCATGCATGCAACATGGTAGTTTATGCAAGGTTGGTTAAATTGATCAAGGTAGCAAGTTTGTGTTGTGTACAAGGGTTTAGATCTATTATAGTGTCACTAAACAAATCCTAGGAATATAAGGAGATCAACCATCTAGTTAGCCCCAAGCTAGATCTAATGACCCTAAGCAAGACTCAAAGATTTGGATCAGTAGGTATTGTGGAAACAAAGTTATAGCAACAAGAATCAAATAGAATAGAATTTTAATTATTTTTCTATAGATTAAACCCTCTAATCTAATGATTAAAAACTACACCTAAAACATTACTGTAAACCTGCAATATTATTACATATTTGGATTCTACATAAAATTAGGAATCCAACGGTATATTATAAGCTAAATTTGGCCAAATATTCGATTTTATATGAATTTCGCAAGATTAAAACCAAATCTGCAAACAGATCTAATAGGGCTTGCCAAGTGGCAGCTCCTGGATGGCCCAGCTGGCAACGGGGGGGGTGACGCGGCGCAGCGCGGGTGGAGAAGTGGCGAGCTGACGTGGCCGCCACGCGGCGCGATACCACTGACGCATACCCCTTCGGGTTATATCCAATCTGGACCGCAGATTGCAAATCGGACGGAGGAGGCGGCTCGGCGACTTACAATTTGCGACGACGGTTGCGGTGGGCGGCGGTGGCGTCGGCGGTGATGGCTGGCGGCGCTCCGGTGGCTCCCCGCGGTGGTGGCATGGTCGACTGGAAGCGCCTGGTCCTCGCGGTCTCGTTCACGTGTTCGGCTTCCTCGTTCGCTTCCCCGTTCAACTGCGGTGTTCCGCCGATCTCCGCGAGCTCCGGCGAGGCGTCGGCGAGAAATTGCCGACGATCTGCAGCAGTGGAGAGAGGGAAAAACACACGGGGCGAATCAGCGGTGAACGAGGGAAAGCTTTAGAGGAAGGAAGGAGCAAGGGGAAGTCCCGAGCGTCTCGGTGAGGTCCTACCCGACGGCGGCGGCGCAGATCGTCGTTGGCTAGGGTTTGCAAGGGGAAAAACGGACGGGGTGAGGCCGAGGGTGGCGGGGTTTATAAGGGGATGGAGACTTGGGCGAGGGGTTCGCAACTGCCGCGGAATCCTACCGGATTCGGTCGAGGCGTGCTGCAGGGGGAATCCTGCTCGAGGTAGGAGACGACCTCGTGGGTCCCAGCTGTCAGCGGCGGAGGGGGGGAGTGGTGGGCCGACGTGCGCGGGTAGGTTTCCTGCCGCGCGGGCGCTTGGGGCGGGGTGGGCTGGCTGGCGAGCCGGCCCAGTTAGGTTAGGTTGCCCTTTTTTTTCTTTTTACACTTTTCAATTTCTGTTTTAGTAAAACCTAAATAATTTTTGCATACTAAGTCCAAAATTGATGAAACTTGTTTCTAAATTTTTATAAAATTGAGGTGGTCAACATAGGACCATGGTTCGATGTTTTTACAAAGTTTTTGAAGGGTCAAACTAATACAACAAGGGTGCTCACTTATGGGAATATTAAATAGGGTTTTTGTAATGGTTTTATGTGT
The DNA here is from genome assembly GCA_916181665.1 of Avena sativa. Taxonomy (NCBI): domain Eukaryota; kingdom Viridiplantae; phylum Streptophyta; class Magnoliopsida; order Poales; family Poaceae; genus Avena; species Avena sativa. The sequence goes on along the minus strand of OV702292.1, from coordinate 412,557,793 downwards.
TAGGATTTTGTTGTTGCAATATTTTTCAAATGTAGGATGCAATGATGCAAGGATGATGCATGACCCTAATAACATCCTAATACAGAATCTGGGATGTTACAAAACCTACCCCCCTTAGGAGGAATCTCGTCCTCGAGATTCGGTTTGGCAAGCAAATAGGTGTGGGTGTTATGCCTTCAAGTCTTCTTCACGCTCCCACGTAGCTTCTTCCTCGGAGTGGTGGTTCCATTGTACCTTGCAGAACCTTATAGTCTTGGTGCGGGTAATCCTTTCAGCTGTTTCCAGTATTTTGATGGGTTTTTCCTCATAGGTAAGGTCATTCTCCAATTGAACCTCATCTAGGGGAACGTTGTCTCTTAGCGGTGTTTCAGCCATCTCCGGGTGACACTTCTTTAGTTGTGACACATGAAACACATCATGAACAGTCAGTCCTTCTGGTAACTCCAACTGATAAGCAACTTCTCCTCTACGGGACAAAACCTTGTATGGTCCTATGAATCGTGGGGCTAACTTGCCCTTGATTCCGAACCTCTTAACTCCACGTAGGGGTGAAACTCGGAGATACGCACGGTCCCCTATTTCATAAGCCACATCTCTGCGTTTGGAATCAGCGTAGCTCTTCTATCGAGATTGGGCTACCTTTAGCCTATCCTGAATCTATCGCACCTTTTCTTCGGCATCCTTTATCAAGTCAGGTCCAAAAATATTGCGTTCTCCAACTCCATTCCATAGCAATGGAGTCCTACACTTCCTGCCATATAGAACTTCAAACGGAGCCATCTTGATACTTGTCTGGTAGCTGTTGTTGTATGAGAACTCAGCATATGGCAGGTTATCGTCCCAACTAGACCCATAGTCTAGTGCGCAAGCTCTCAACATATCTTCCAAAATTTGATTCACCCTTTCTGTTTGGCCATCTGTTTGAGGGTGGAAGGCAGTACTGAATTCTAGTCGGGTTCCCAGAGACTCATGTAGTTGTCGCCAGAACTTTGAAGTAAACTGGGTGCCTCTATCTGACACAATTCCCTTGGGAACACCATGTAGGCTTACAATCCTTGACATGTGTATCTTAGCAAGCTTAGCACTTGTATATGTGGTCTTTACGGGGATGAAGTGAGCCACCTTGGTGAAGTGGTCCACCACTACCCAGATAGAATCAAATCGAGAACGAGTCCGGGGTAATCCCGTGATGAAATCCATGCCTACCTTGTCCCACTTCCAGTCGGGTATAGGTAGTGGTTGTAGTAATCCTGCTGGTTTCTGATGCTCGGCTTTAACTCTGTTGCACACATCACACAGAGAAATATACTCTGCAATATCTCTCTTTAGGTTATTCCACCAGAACCTATCCTTCACATCCATGTACATCTTTGTGTTGCCTGGATGAATTGAGTATGGCGAATCATGAGCTTCTTGTAAAATCAACTTCCTGATATCGGGGTCATTGGGAACGCACAAACGCTTCCCATACCAGAGGGTTCCTTGTTCGTCCAGACGAAATTCTTTAGTCTTTCCTTCACTTATCCTGACTCTTATTTCTTCCAACTCTTTATCCCCCTTTTGTGCTTCTTGGATCCTTTCTTGGAAGGTGGACACTATTTCCATAGTCGCTACGTGTCCTTTCGGGACTATCTCCAACCTGAGATCCCTGAATTGCTTGCATAAATCCTCTGGAAGTTCCCCTGCGGTAAGTCCATTCACATACACCTTACGGCTTAAGGCATCAGCCACCACGTTTGCCTTTTCGGGGTGGTATTGTAAATCCAAGTCATAATCCTTAATTAACTCAAGCCATCTTCTTTGTCTCATATTCAACTCCTTTTGGGTGAAGATGTACTTCAAACTTTTATGATCTGTGAACACATCACAATGTTTGCCCATGAGGTAGTGTCTCCATACCTTGAGTGCATGAACCACAGATGCAAGTTCCAAATCATGTGTGGGATAATTGTGTTCATGGTTCTTAAGTTGTCGCGGGAGGCATAGGATACCACTTTCCCATCCTGCATCAATACACTTCCAAGTCCTTGTCGTGAAGCGTCACAATAGACTTGAAAATCCTTCTGGATATCTGGCAGACACAGAACTGGTGCCGTTACCAGGCGTTTCTTCAACTCTTGAAAACTTGCTTCACATGCCTCGGTCCATAGGAATTTCTTTTCCTTCTTTAATAGTTCCGTCATGGGTTTTGCTATCTTGGAAAAGTTTTCGATGAACCTACGGTAATACCCTGCGAGGCCCAAGAAACTTCTAATATCCCCCACATTCTTGGGTGACTCCCATTCCGTCACGGAAGCTACCTTGCTAGGATCTACGGCAACTCCTTTAGCTGACACAACATGACCAAGGAATCCCACTTCCTTTAACCAGAACTCGCATTTGCTGAATTTGGCATACAACTTGTGTTCTCTTAGCTTCTCCATAATAAGGCGCAGATGTTTCTCGTGTTCCTTCTCATCCTTAGTGTATATGAATATATCATCTATGAATACCACGATAAACTTGTCCAAATATTCCATGAACACCTTGTTCATCATGGTCATGAAGTATGCTGGGGCATTGGTTAGACCAAAAGACATCACGGTGTACTCATACAGTCCGTATCTTGTGGTGAATGCTGTCTTGGGCACATCCTGTTCTCGAATCTTTAGCTGAAAATAGCCCGATCGTAGATCGATCTTTGAGAACACACTGGCTCCTTTTAGCTGGTCAAACAGGTCGTTGATGTTGGGCAGAGGATACTTATTCTTAATCGTCACTTCGTTCAACGAGCGGTAGTCCACAACCAGCCTCTTGGTCTTATCCTTCTTTTCCACAAATAGGACGGGTGCTCCCCAAGATGACGCGCTGGGTTGAATGAACCCCTTGTCCAACTGTTCCCTAAGCTGTTTCTTGAGTTCCTTTAACTCGTCCACATCCATCTTGTATGGTCTCTTAGCTATCGGCCCCGTGCCTGGCATTAAGTCAATGAGAAACTCGATATCACGGTCGGGTGGCATTCCGGGTAGCTCTTCTGGGAAGACATCTGGGTATTCCTTTACAATAGGTACCTCCTCCAAGCTAACCCCCTTAAGAGAGTTCACCATGACTTCTTTAAGTGTGAAATTCGACTTGATACGAATCCTTTTCCCTTCCGGTGTTGTGAGCATGACAGTTCTCTTGGCACAATCTATGACTCCTTCATATTCGGTCATCCAATTCATGCCCAAGATTATGTCTAATCCTTGTGATTCTAGAACTACTAGACTGGTGGGAAAAATGTGTGTCCCAACCCTTAGTTCTAATTCCCGGCAACCGGAGCTTGCCACTATTTCTCCCCCAGGAGAACTTACCCTTAGAGGAAAGTTTATAGTCTCCGTTGGTATCTTGCCTCTATCCACAAATACCCTTGATATGAATGAATGTGATGCACCAGTATCAAAAAGAACAACTGCGGGAATAGAATTGAGTTTGAACTTACCAATCACAGAGTCTGGCGCCTCACAAGCATCCTCCATAGAAACATGGTTCACCGTGGCTTTGACAAAAGGATTTAGCTTCTTCCCGTTCCCATTGCCATGGTTGTGTCCATTTCCATTCCCATTACCATTCCCATTCTTCCTCTCGGGGCAAGAGGTTGCATAGTGACCTGTCTTGTTGCACTTAAAACATGTCACCTCACTGAGATCCTTTCCATTGCCGCTATTGCCATAGCGGTTTTTGTGCCCATTGTGTTTGTGGCCACCATGGTTATGACCGTTATGGTTGTGGCCATTATTGTTATGAGGTGGTGGTGAGGAATTGCGCTGCTTCTGGTACAGAACAGAGTGTTTGTGAGGGTTGGATTTCCTCTTGCGATTTTCTATGCTCTTCCTCTTTGATTCAACCACAATGGCTCTGTCCAAGAGTTCCTGAAAGTTGTCAAATTTCTGAGCCACAAGCTGAATGGATATCTCATCGTTGAGCCCTCTTAAGAACTCCTCCTATCTCTTGGCATCAGTGGAAACATCATCGGGTGCATAACGGGCTAGCTTATTGAAAAGCTCACCATACTCGGTGTGGCGCCCCGCAAAAACCACTACTAGAAAATCGCGTTGTTTTTGTGCATTGCATCATCATGACCGCATGCTCATGTCATCATGCCACCTTGCATTTGAGCATCGTCATGTTATCTTGCATTTGTTTGCATAAAACTATTTTCGAAAAATCTGTTTTTGTTTTCTAAACGCCCCGTCTTTATTCAAACGCAAAACCTGGGTCTCCGGATTATTTTGTTTTGTCTACCCACGGTTTGCAAAAGCCCCGTTTTAAATAAATAAAATTTTAAATTGTTTTTAGAAGGCATCCCGCCAGGCCCGAAAGCCCAGCTGGCCACCTCCAGATAAAATCCTAGCTACCCCAAATCTTTTCCTACCTAATCCTAATCTACCCATCCCCAGCCACATCACCCCGGCATATCACCATCTGTCACCTCACCACTTCCTCCACCCCATCCACTCCTAACCTGCCACCTCACCCCAACCCCCTCCACCCCTTCACAGTGCCCGCACCCACCCTGGCTCCCCACCTAACCCCCTGTCGCCTCCTCCCCTGGTCCCCCGACCCCACCCGCAGGCGCGCAGCGCCCACCACCCAGCGCCAACCCGATCCCCAGCCCCGCTCCCGTGACGCGTGTCCCATGCGACCGCCTGGAAACCACCCCGCCTGCGACAGCCTCGGGATCCCCGCCTGGGCCCCACCATCTCGCGTCCTCTCTCCCCACCTACCGAGCGCCCCGTCTCTATCCTCCCTCTCTCTCGCCCCGCATCCTCCGCCGCCATCTCCTCCACCTTCCCCGCACCGATCCCCGCCTCCAGACCCACCTCTCTCGCCGCATCGCTTCCTCCCACCTGCAGGCGCGCCGCCGTGACCCTTCTCTGCTCGCCTACCAGCCGTCGCCCAGGGCCCCTCCTCGCCGCTCCCGTACGAGATCGACGCCCCCATTGGCCTCACCCCCGCAGCCCCCGTCTGCGAGCCCAACCCCATCCGGCGTCGCCTCTGTCCCGCGCCTCTTCCTTCGATCCATGTCGCCGCCTGCAAGATCTCGACCACCCTCTTCCGCCTCATCCATGGTACCCCGCCGGCCAAGACCACCTCCGTCGTCCGCCGCCGCGAGTCCCTCTCCACCAAGCCTTCCCTGGTCGCGTCCTCCCTGGGCCCGGTCGTCGAGCTCCGCTCGGCCCCTGGTCTGCGACCTCGCCCTCGTCGCTCCTCTCACCTGCAAGCTCTACCTCTGGCAGCACCTCCCCATGGCGCTGTCGCGAGCGTCGCTCGGGTCCCCTCTGCGTCGCGCGCCTCTGCGACCACCGCCGGCCCGTCCCTGCCCCGCGTGCAGCGTCGCCGACCCCCCCTGTGTGCGCTGCCCGGCCCGTGTGCAAGAGCGACACGCTACCTGCATGGTTGCGTTTTGTTCCCGGGAAGTGGTACTGCTATCATGTGATCTGCTGCTAACTGGCAACAAAACCGTTTGTGTTTAGCCATGTTGATGAGTGTTTGGACGCCCTCATCGGCTAACTTCGTTTCTGATGCCGACAAGATCTCTAACATGGATAAGATGACCGGACCCCGAAGACCGAACCCGGCACGCCTAGTTCTTCCTCTCGGATCCGAAGACGCCGAGACCCCGGTGCGACAAGTACTCCTTCCCGGACGCCAAGTTCGCCGAGAACCCGGATGACAAGGTCGCCGACCCGGTACGACAAGACCGCCTTCCCGCATCGACGCCCGGGAGTCGGATGCCAAGTTCTACTTCCAACGAGTTGACCAATGATCGAGATGGCACCCCAAGGTCTTCATCCCGGTACTACACGCACTTCGCCGCGGAACGCCAAGATCTTCATCCCGAACGCCAAGACCGATCTGATTCGAGGACCCGACAAGATCTTCGTGACGAGAAGATTCACACCGAACAACAAGATCTACTTCGCGGGCACCGTGCGACAAGATCTACTCCACGGATCCCAAGACCCCCGGTACCCGATCAACTCAAGTTCGTCGTCAGCGGCAAGATCGACCGTTGGAAACCAAGTTCTCCGTCACGAAACGACAAGTTCTCCTCTTGTATCCGAACCTCGCCGATCCCGTCGAACCCTGAGCCCCTATCGGACCCCGGACCCCCGGAAACCAAGATCTTCGACCCCTAATGTGTGACCCCTTTCTGCGCCCCTATTTTATAAATGAAATACAAACTTGTTGCATATTAAATTGTTCATGCTTGCATACATATTGTCATGTGGGTTGGGGGCCTTATGTCGATTCACCTTATAATTAAATATGCAGGCAATATGCGGGCGAGTCTAGTCTAATATTGTTCCCCTTTAAATTTGTGTAGCGAACCGGTGTTATATTTTGTCTTGTTAAGACAACATTTAAATTGCGGGGTATCTAAACCACTTGAACCTATTAAATAATTGTCGGGACCCCGGTTCCTCTTAATATGGCCTAATTGCATTGCACCTTTGCCATGTCATACATCATACATGCATCATGCCCGATCTTCTGTCGTAGTATTAAATAGTGCATTCGATGTTTCTTCTAGTGTTTTGCTTCTTCGCGGATAAGATCGATGAGTTGATGTGAGCTTCGCCCCGATCTTCGGATGAACCTTCGGCAATGTTTTCAGGCGAGCATTCTCCCCCTTTCTACCTATCTTACTTTTATAGTCTTTATTCCCTCCTGTTGATCTATTGCTATCTGTGTTGCGATGCTCTAGTTTTCGTGTCCGTGATATCCCTTGCAGCCTTATATTGCCTTGGACACATCCTATTACCCGTTGTTTGGTAGATAGTTGGACTTGCGCGTCGTAGTCGCTGGCTTAAGTGCTGTTGCGTGTCGTCCAGTGCCGTAGTTGTTGGAGAAATGCCTTATGCTTTATGTTGGAGATGATCAAGACTTTAATTATTGTTTAATAACTAAAATTGAAAGTAGGTAAATGCAGAGGCACCGGTGGGTAATAGACAATATTTGGTTTTTAACCGCTCACTGGTGTCCCGTAGGACCCCGAGTTCTTGACACCTGTTCCGAGATCGAGCGCGCTAACCACAGGTGGGGTGTGTGGGCACCCCCATCGGCTTACTACCTGATTTCAAAGTATTGTACCGGGGGTCACAAGTAGTTTGGGGCTTTATTACTATCTTGTACTTATGCCATGCTTTACTGCTTTATTTAAGATTGTGCGTGGAGCACCTGTATTGTTTAGGATTGCGGAGTGTTTTCGCGGTATCGACAAGCCCAGTCACACTTTCGGGTTCCCAGTCGTTTACAGCCACTGACGCAAACCCTGGGTCCGTTCTGGAGCCGGCCAACTTCGTTGTGGGTAGCTTAGTGGGGTGGCCCCCATGTACTTGCTTTGGGTCTGGGAAACGTCATGACTTAGGCCCCGCCGACATACCGATGGGTGTATGTTAACTGATCTGGCAAAAGGGTCGAAGTGCGTGTGGATACTTTGGTGCACCCCTGCAGGGTTTAATCTTTTCGAAAAGCCGTGTCCGCGGTTATGGATGACTTGGAGCACAGTTTCTCGATCATAGACAACTATAACTAAAGTTTACTGTTATAATTTGACTTGTATCCGATATGACTAGTAATCAGCTTCAATGCAACGGAATGGCTAAATAAAAGTACCAACAACTGCTGGGTTCGGAATATCTCATGCTAATTGTATCTGACTAGTAAGTGTCGCAACTACAACGGAATGGTTAACTAAAAGTGCCCACTGCTTATTATATCAGGATGACTATCTATACCTGACTAGTAATTGGTGTAACGATAACTGAATAAATAAAACTGCCAACTGTGTGAGTTCCTCGGTTGACTTCCTCGTTTGGTCTCGAGGGGGAAACACCAGGATGGGTATGTTTGGTGGTAGTAACAGGTTGGTTCCGAATAGGTCTTTCTTATCCCTCTCTGATAGCCGCCAGCTGTATCGAGTCTCTATAGGTTGTTTAGTGCATGTTGCGCTGCCGCTTCAGTCCACTATACCTATGTAGGCGAGGACAGCCGAATTCTAGTCTCGCCGTGTACTGGCCTCAGTACTGACCGCTCGCTTTTTCCTTTGCCCTTTGTCGGCACCCCTTTGTCTTTAGCAGGTTTTGAGATCGACGTCGTTAGCAGGGTTACCCCTCCGTCTTGGCCTGGGCAGGGTTATGGACGCCATTGGTTATTCTTCAGGGCTCTTAGCTCAATTTGCATCTTGTCCGAACTCGGACGCTGTATTGTTTTCAAGGTGATTTGGATCTTTGTACTGTAAATCTGTGTTCTTGACTCTTTGAGTCACTGTTGTCTATATATGTTTTGTGGGTTCCATCGAGGACTATTGTGTAATGATATTACTTTGTTTTCCACCCGCACGCAAGTGCCTGGTGGGCACCTTTGAATCGTTTCTATGCGGGTTTGGCGGGAAGCGCTGAAACTTGCATAGGGCCGATTCCGAGGGTGTTACAGAGTGGTATCAGAGCTCAGCAGTTGCGATACCCCATAAGTCCAGCCTGTAGGATAACCTAGCTAATGGCCGAAGTAGAGTGTCAAACTATTTTTGCAAAATCGGTTGGATAGTTCTGATTAGGTCTGATTTTACTCCTTACCCCTCTGCTGCTCTCCTCTTACCTCTACGTGTTTTGAATCCACTCTCTTACCTTTCTTCAAGTCCAGGATTTCTCGTGGTTGGGTTCCGTCGTACCTTCAGGGTTTCGCTTCCTCCTTTGATAACGGTGTTCTACCATCCGGTGTTCATGCTATCTGAGGAATCCGTCTTCTGTGGTACCATTCTTTGTTCCTTGTTTGTGCCTTCTAGTGTTTTCCGACGCGCCGACATCCTTTACGCCAGGTCCGATGCAGAGCCTGCATCACTCCTTTGTTCTGAACCTCGATTGTCGAGATCTTCAGTCTGATTCCGAGAATGGTTGCACGCTTTTCTACTGATTGTGCGGAGCAATAGTTTGGGTGCGTGATGGATTGGCCTCCATGCCGACTACCCCTTCTATTCGCTTTTGTACATTGAAGTGGATGAGAATGCATCGGTTCCCTCTTTCTATCGAAGCTAGAGGTGGCTTTATTTCTTGATACCTCTACCTTCGACCTTTTGTTCCTGGAGTGTTCTCTCGACGATCACGGACAACGACCTCTTGTTAGTGGTGTCGCGAGGATCTACACGAAGCGAGAAGACGCAGATCGCCGACCTTCCTTCCGGTACCATGAGGCGGATCTCGAGGGCGAGATCCATTGTTAGTGGTGTCGAATTGTGGCGCCCCGCAAAAACCACTACTAGAAAATCGTGTTGTTTTTGTGCATTGCATCATCATGACCGCATCCTCATGTCATCATGCCACCTTGAATTTGAGCATCGTCATGTTATCTTGCATTTGTTTGCATAAAACTATTTTCGAAAAATCTGTTTTTGTTTTCTAAACGCCCCGTCTTTATTCAAACGCAAAACCTGGGTCTCCGGATTATTTCGTTTTGTCTACCCACGGTTTGCAAAAGCCCCGTTTTAAATAAATAAAATTTTAAATTGTTTTTAGAAGGCAGCCCGCCAGGCCCGAAAGCCCAGCTGGCCACCTCCAGATAAAATCCAGGCTACCCCAAATCTTTTCCTACCTAATCCTAATCTACCCATCCCCAGCCACATCACCCCGGCCAATCACCATCCGCCACCTCACCACTTCCTCCACCCCATCCACTCCTAACCTGCCACCTCACCCCAACCCCCTCCACCCCTTCACAGTGCCCGCACCCACCCTGGCTCCCCACCTAACCCCCTGTCGCCTCCTCCTCTGGTCCCCCGACCCCACCCGCAGGCGCGCAGCGCCCACCACCCAGCGCCAACCCGATCCCCAGGCCCGCTCCCGTGACGCGTGTCCCATGCGACCGCCTGGAAACCACCCCGCCCGCGACAGCCTCGGGATCCCCGCCTGGGCCCCACCATCTCGCGTCCTCTCTCCCCACCTGCCGAGCGCCCCGTCTCTATCCTCCCTCTCTCTCGCCCCGCATCCTCCGCCGCCATCTCCTCCACCTTCCCCGCACCGATCCCTGCCGCCAGACCCACCTCTCTCGCCGCATCGCTTCCTCCCACTTGCAGGCGCGCCGCCGTGACCCTTCTCTGCTCGCCTACCAGCCGTCGCCCAGGGCCCCTCCTCGCCGCTCCCGTATGAGATCGACGCCCCCATCGGCCTCACCCCCGCAGCCCCCGTCTGCGAGACCAACCCCATCCGGCGTCGCCTCTGTCCCGCGCCTCTTCCTTCGATCCATGTCGCCGCCTGCAAGATCTCGACCACCCTCTTCCGCCTCATCCATGGTACCCCGCCGGCCAAGACCACCTCCGTCGTCCGCCACCGCGAGTCCCTCTCCACCGAGCTTTCCCTGGTCGCGTCCCCCCTGGGCCCGGTCGTCGAGCGCCGCCCGGCCCCTGGTCTGCGACCTCGCCCTCGTCGCTCCTCTCGCCTGCGAGCTCTGCCTCTGGCAGCACCTCTCCATGGCGCTGTCGCGAGCGTCGCTCGGGTCCCCTCTGCGTCGCGCGCCTCTGCGACCACCGCCGGCCCGTCCCTGCCCCGCGTGCAGCATCGCCGACCCCCCCCCCCCCTCTGTGCGCTGCCCGGCCCGTGTGCAAGAGCGACACGCTGCCTGCGTGGTTGCGTTTTGTTCCCGGGAAGTGGTACTGCTATCATGTGATCTGCTGCTAACTGGCAACACAACCGTTTGTGTTTAGCCATGTTGATGAGTGTTTGGACGCCCTCATCGGCTAACTTCGTTTCTGATGCCGACAAGATCTCTAACATGGATAAGATGACCGGACCCCGAAGACCGAACACGGCACGCCTAGTTCTTCCTCTCGGATCCGAGGACGCCGAGACCCCGGTGCGACAAGTACTCCTTCCTAGACGCCAAGTTCGCCGAGAACCCGGATGACAAGGTCGCCGACCCGGTACGACAAGACCGCCTTCCCGCACCGACGCCCAAGAGTCGGATGCCAAGTTCTACTTCCAACGAGTTGACCAATGATCGAGATGGCACCCCAAGGTCTTCATCCCGGTACGACAAGCACTTCGCCGCGGAACGCCAAGATCTTCATCCCGAACGCCAAGACCGATCTGATTCGTGGACCCGACAAGATCTTCGTGACGACAAGATTCACACCGAACAACAAGATCTACTTCGCAGGCACCGTGCGACAAGATCTACTCCACGGATCCCAAGACCCCCGGTACCCGATCAACTCAAGTTCGTCGTCAGCGGCAAGATCGACCGTTGGAAACCAAGTTCTCCATCACGACACGACAAGTTCTCCTCTTGTATCTGAACCTCGCTGATCCCGTCGAACCCTGAGCCCCTGTCGGACCCCGGACCCCCGGAAACCAAGATCTTCGACCCCTAATGTGTGACCCCTTTCCGCGCCCCTATTTTATAAATGAAATACAAACTTGTTGCATATTAAATTGTTCATGCTTGCATACATATTGTCATGTGGGTTGGGGGCCTTATGCCGATTCACCTTATAATTAAATATGGAGGCCATATGCGGGCGAGTCTAGTCTAATATTGTTCCCCTTTAAATTTGTGTAGCGAACCGGTGTTATATTTTGTCTTGTTAAGACAACATTTAAATTGCGGGGTATCTAAACCACTTGAACCTATTAAATAATTTTCAGGACCCCGGTTCCTCTTAATATGGCCTAATTTCATCGCACCTTTGCCATGTCATACATCATACATGCATCATGCCTGATCTTCTGCCATAGTATTAAATAGTGCATACGATGTTTCTTCTAGTGTTTTGCTTCTTCGCGGATAAGATCGATGAGTTGATGTGAGCTTCGCCCCGATCTTCGGATGAACCTTCGGCAATGTTTTCAGGCGAGCATTCTCCCCCTTTCTACCTATCTTACTTTTATAGTCTTTATTCCCTCCTGTTGATCTATTGCTATATGTGTTGCGATGCTCTAGTTTTCGTGTCCGTGATATCCCTTGCAGCCTTATATTGCCTTGGACACATCCTATTACCCGTTGTTTGGTAGATAGTTGGACTTGCGCGTCATAGTCGCTGGCTTAAGTGCTGTTGTGTGTCGTCCAGTGCCGCAGTTGTTGGAGAAATGCCTTATGCTTTATGTTGGAGATGATCAAGACTTTAATTATTGTTTAATAACTAAAATTGAAAGTAGGTAAATGCAGAGGCACCGGTGGGTAATAGACAATATTTGGTTTTTAACCGCTCACTGGTGTCCCGTAGGACCCCGAGTTCTTGACACCTGTTCCGAGATCGAGCGCGCTAACCACAGGTGGGGTGTGTGGGCACCCCCATCGGCTTACTACCTGATTTCAAAGTATTGTACCGGGGGTCACAAGTAGTTTGGGGCTTTATTACTATCCTGTACTTATGCCATGCTTTACTGCTTTATTTAAGATTGTGCGTGGAGCGCCTGTACTGCTTAGGATTGCGGAGTGTTTTCGCGGTATCGACAAGCCCAGTCACACTTTCGGGTTCCCAGTCGTTTACAGCCACTGACGCAAACCCTGGGTCCGTTCCGGAGCCGGCCAACTTCGTTGCGGGTAGCTTAGTGGGGTGGCCCCCATGTACTTGCTTTGGGTCTGGGAAACATCATGACTTAGGCCCCGCCGACATACCGATGGGTGTATGTTAACTGATCTGGCAAAAGGGTCGAAGTGCGTGTGGATACTTTGGTGCACCCCTGCAGGGTTTAATCTTTTCGAAAAGCCGTGTCCGCGGTTATGGACGACTTGGAGCACAGTTTCTCGATCATAGACAACTATAACTAAAGTTTACTGTTATAATTTGACTTGTATCCGATATGACTAGTAATCAGCTTCAATGCAACGGAATGGCTAAATAAAAGTACCAACAACTGCTGGGTTCGGAATATCTCATGCTAATTGTATCTGACTAGTAAGTGTCGCAACTACAACGGAATGGTTAACTAAAAGTGCCCACTGCTTATTATATCAGGATGACTATCTATACCTGACTAGTAATTGGTGTAACGATAACTGAATAAATAAAACTGCCAACCGTGTGAGTTCCTCGGTTGACTTCCTCGTTTGGTCTCGAGGGGGAAACACCTGGATGGGTATGTTTGGTGGTAGTAACAGGTTGGTTCCGAATAGGTCTTTCTTATCCCTCTCTGATAGCCGCCAGCTGTATCGAGTCTCTATAGGTTGTTTAGTGCATGATGCGCTGCCGCTTCAGTCCACTATACCTATGTAGGCAAGGACCGCCGAATTCTAGTCTCGCCCTGTACTGGCCTCAGTACTGACCGCTCTCTTTTTCCTTTGCCCTTTGTCGGCACCCCTTTGTCTTTAGCAGGGTTACCCCTCCGGCTTGGCCTGGGCAGGGTTATGGACGCCGTTGGTTATTCTTCAGGGCTCTTAGCTCAATTTGCATCTTGTCCGAACTCGGACGCTGTATTGTTTTCAAGGTGATTTGGATCTTTGTACTGTAAATCTGTGTTCTTGACTCTTTGAGTCGCTGTTGTCTATATATGTTTTGTGGGTTCCATCGAGGACTATTGTGTAATGATATTACTTTGTTTTCCACCCGCACGCAAGTGCCTGGTGGGCACCTTTGAATCGTTTCTATGCGGGTTTGGGAGGAAGCTCTGAAACTTGCATAGGGCCGATTCCGAGGGTGTTACACTCGGTGACAGAACGGTGCAGCTGGTGTAGCTCGCGAAACTCGCGCCTCTTTAGAGCCATGACACCAGCAGCCACATGATGAGTGCGAAAAGCTAACTCAAACTGTTCCCAAGTGATAGCATCAATGTCCGGGTGGGTGACTTGGTAGTTATCCCACCATTCTGTAGCAGGTCCTTCAAGCTGGTGTGCGTCATAACGCACCCTGTCGGCTCCGATAGCTTGCATGGTGTCTAGCTTCTTGTTGATCGTACGCAGCCAGTCATCAGCGACGATTGGTTCAGTGCTGCTAGTGAAGGTAGGTGGGTTCAGCCTCAAAAACCGAGTCAAGCGATCCTGTTGAGGAGGTGGCGGAGGTGGTGGTGGTGGCGGGTTGTTGTTGTTGTTGTTTTGCATGTTCTGAGTGAGCAGTTGTAACTACCTCGGTGAATTACGCTCTTAGTTACAAGCCTGGATGAGCGGAAATGGTTAAAATAGTACGGTGGGGCCCAAATGCCACTCACAGGTAGACCTTTCGGCCGTCCTAACCATTTCCAAACATCGGGACAAGAACGAGCGGCGTAATCGGCAGGCGAAGGGATCAACTACATACACAAATGAGTATGTATGCAAGCCACCATACAACAGTCCTCAGAGCCATTCCATCTAAAAGAAATAGAAATATTGCAACGCCATACGGCAAGATCCAAATATCCTAGATAGACATAATAGTTTAGGATATCTCCTCATACATCAAACATCAGAGCATCAGGCGGAAGCGGAAAACAAGATCCGAGTACGGATAAGAAGCAAATCGGCATAAGATGCCCCATAAATAAACACATCCCGCCCACAGATCTCACGGATCCCCGTTCCCAGAATCTCTACACCAAGTGATCGTTGTCAACATCGTCCGTCTCCTCCACCCAGTATCCAACTTGCGAGCTTACCTGTTCATCTGAATCAAATAATTTATCGTGTGAGACCCTAGGGGTACTCAGCAAGTCTTTATGCCTCTAAAGGGGACACAACTTGGGGTGACGCAATTGCAGCAAAAGATAATACCTAACAATTCTATAGATACTCGCTAACCATCCGCCTAACCATAGATAGACGGATGTCCGTGAATTATTAACAACAGTTATAACAGTAATATTAGCAGATCCATCCTCCTCCTCGCTTACCAACGAGAAAGCGGACGAACAACCCCCATCCGTTGGCAGTTTTATTATCCATTCCATGAGAATTGCACTATTTACTAGTCAGGTACTTAGTTAGGTTAAAAGCGGTACTTTAGTTATACTTGTCTATGATCGAGAAACTGTGCTCCAAGTCGTCCATAACCGTGGACACGGCTTTCAGAAAGTTTTACCCTGCAGGGGTGCACAAATAGCAACACACACTCGATCAACCTCGGAAAAACCAAATCAAAACCCAACGAGGCAGTCACGACAAAGCGATCACAGGATTCAGAAATATTTCAGGGGGCCACCCCATTAAGCTACCCGCAACGAAGTTGGCCGGCTCCGAGACGGACTCAAGGTTTGTGTGGACGGCTGTAAACGACTGGGAACCCGAAAGTGTGACTGGGCTTGTCGATACAGCGAAAACGTGTCACGGACCTAAACAGTATAGGTGCTCCTCGCACAATCGTAAATAAAGCAGTAAAGCATGGCATAAGTACAGGATAGTAATAAAGCCCCAAACTACTTTGTGGCCCCAAGAAATAAGAATGAATCAAGCTCTAGCTCAGGGGGGGTCCATAAGCCTCCCGGATGTGGATAGCGCGAATATTCAAGGAACAGGAATCAAGTACTCGGGGTCCTACGTGACACAAGTGAGCATGAAAAACCAAATAGCAGATATTGCTCACCGGTGCCACTTTCATTAGTTCTCCCATTACTACTCAGGTTAAGTTGTTTAGGTACCTCGTTATCCATCAGACACTCACATACCCTACACATGTTGTTCTACGACTCGCATGGCTCAAACAACTCCTGTAGTAATGGCTCATGGGATGGAGGAACAAGCTTCGGTGGAGTTTAAAAGTAAAGGCTATGCAGTACTTGGGATTCAATTTAATGCAATCGCGACTCGATGATGCAAGAATAAGATAGAGGCAAAAGGTACTGTATGTATGCAAGCATGTGGTAGTGCTTGCCTGGCAGCTCAGTTGAAGCGAGAGAAGGATCTGGGTAGTGCTCCTGGGTTTCTTGATATATCCCCTGCTCAGCGTCTATTCGAAAAAAAACCAAACAAACAAGGGCCAACATAAATAAAGTGCACAAGCATATGAATAAAATGCGACAAGCAAACAATCATGCCATGATGAATGATGCACAATTTGCATGGCAATAAAGTAGCATGGCATGGGTGAGGTGTGGAATACAAGAAATAAGCATTTTATGGAGTTTTAATCCCATTTTATACTTAAATAAGTTGCTGTATACTTTATATTTATATGATGCATGCTGCAATTCAGAACATGGAATGCATAAACAGAAAGGTCTCGTCGCGCTGATCGATTTAGACATATTATTTGTCAAATTTGGAGTTGTAGAACAAAAGTTATTAATTAATTAAGGAAAAGGGCATTTTATTTGTAATTTTAATCAACTCGAAAATTAAAGTGTTCAAACATTATTTTGAAGGGCATATTTGAATTCCTCACATTTTTCTGATTTCAAAACATATATTACATGTTTAATTTGGATTTATAATTTAAAAGTTATTTAAATACAGATTTGAATTTGAAATTTAAAACAAAAATTTGAAAAGTTTAAATTAAAACAGGAAACAGAAAGTCTTTTGTTACTCGCGCAGATCTAGCCACAGACAGTGACAGGTGGGGCCAGGCTGACTTGGCGAAACAGCGCGCAGAAAAAGGGTTTTCTCACCGCGGCTTTATCCAGCCATAGCAAATGACAGGTGGGGCCGGAGTACACGCGGACCCACGCGCGGGCGCGCCAGCCGAGGCGTGACACGCGGCAGATCCGAGGGAGTGCGGGTTGAGACGGTGTAACTTGGGGGGCTGTTCTGCTAAACGGACAGAGAGGCTGACGGTGGGGCTCGGTGTACCGCGGGTTTAGCCGAAAAAGATGCAGGGGTTAAGTGCAAAAAGGGTCGCCCGTACTGTTGTTCTTCTCTCTGAACCGCGGACAGATCGGTGAGCGACAGCGCGGGGCGGGGATTCGATCCGGGGACGTGCGGGTGCGCGCTGGGGGTGCGAGCCAGTGCGGTAGGTTGCGGGCTGGTGGTAGGAGGGCGGACGGGGCCTAGATGGGGTTCTGCGCGACGCGGGAGCGAGCAGACGCGGTGGCCGACGGCGCGCGCAGCCTGCTCGACGAAACGAACGGTGGAACTAGGGCGATACGGCGAGGCGGACCATGTCAGGGGGGCAGAGAGGCTCACCGCGAGGCTGCTGGCGGTGTTGGTTCGGGCAGAGGAGCGGGCGATCGTCGACGAAGCAGGCGCCGGTGGATTTAGGGTTTGGCTTCGGGCGGCGCTGGTACCGGCGCTCCTGGGGCTTTTCCTCCTCGTCGACGCGTGCAGGGAGCAGCAGGGAGGTCTCCTCGGTCTTCCTCGACAACCACCGATCCTCGCCACCGGCTGCAAGAGGGGGAGCGATGGAGACCGACGGATCGCTGGTGATGGGGTAGATGGTGGCGGTGCGGTAAGAAGGGAAGGAGGAGGCGCTCTGGGGCGGATCTGGGGACGCCAGAGAAGCCGTGTGGGAGGGGGAAAAGGAGGGAGAGGGAGAAGACCAGCTGTGGAAGGGGAGGGGTAGATAGGGTGGCTCGGTGCCACCTTTTCCCTCCTCGAGCACGTGATCGGCTGGCCGGCAGAAGCAGGGGGAGGGTAGATGGAGGCTGCCAGGTGGGGTCAGGGCGAGGCCAAGGAGGGTAGGCTCGGGTGGGGCTGCTGGCAGGGAGAGAGCTAGAGAGAGAGAGGAGGGTGGAATGGAGCTAGGGTTGGAGTAGGAGTAGTGGCTCGGTTTAGGGTTGGTGCTAGGGTTGGGGTAGGAGGGTAGCTCGGCCAGGGGGAGTAGGGTGGCTAGGTGGGGCCCGCATGGCATAGAGGAAGGGAGATAGGCCGAGAGAGAGGGCATGGTAGCTAGGGTTAACTAGAGAGGGCTCGGGTTAGGGTTTGGTTTAGGGTTGGGGTACATCATGGTGGTAGGGTTTAGAGATAGAAAAAGAGAGAGGGGGGTAGAAGGAGATTAGGGTTTAGAAGAACTAGGCTAGGAGAGAAAAGAGAGAAAGAAAAGAATAAGCCTCATATGATCATGCATAAGAGTTTTAATTAAAAGAAAAGATATGGGTGAGATAAAGGGGTGATGGGATGGATGGAGATGGGTGTAGGGTTTTAGCATGACCCAAACAAGATCAAGCATGAAGGGGGGTAGAGAGAGATGGGGGATGATCCACTCAAAGGTTCAAATAAAATCCAAAAGACTAAATTGTGGTGGTTCTTGCATGGCCCATGCAAAATAATTAATGCCATGTTTATTCTTGTGAAAACAATAATATTAACATGGCATTATTCTTATGCATTCCCAAAAGTGGAATAAAGCCAAGCAAAAGAATTTGTGGAAGTAGATCCATCCTATCTCCCATGAGCTAGATTAGATACCAAAAGAAAATAATTACAAGCTCATGGATAATGGGATGGTGGAATTATAAGGTGGTGAAAATAAAGGGTGGTGGAGTAGAATAAGAGATATGCCCCCAACTCAACTTGGGCATTTAAACAATATATCAAGAACCAAATACAATATCAAGAGGCAAATACAATTTACAATGCATATGAGAGAAGAACCAAAACAAAAAGGGTTTTATATGATGCTCAAATGCAAGGTGGCATGATGACATGAGAATGATATAATTTATGATGCAACAATTATATATGAAGTAGCCATTATATTACTAGACCAAGTAGCATTACAATTGTTAGACAATTGGGATGCTACAACTCTCCCCTACTAAACAGGAATCTCGCCCCGAGATTCTAGGACGAAGAAGAAGACACAAAGAGGGTAGGATACTTGGCACGGAGCTCATCTTCACGTTCCCAAGTGGCTTCATCAACAGAATGGTGCGACCACTGCACCTTGCAGAACTTGATGGACTTGTTGTGAGTCCTTCTTTCTGCGATTTCGAGGATTTTTGTGGGGTGTTCTTGATAAGACAGGTCTTCTTGGAGATTGATAAGCTCATGGTCCACGGTCCTGCCGGGATCCTTGAAGCACTTCTTGAGTTGAGAGATGTGGAAAACATCATGGACCTTGAGTTTTTCCGGGAGCTCAAGAGCATAAGCAACTTCTCCTCTTCTTCCACGAATTTTGAATGGACCGATGTATCTAGGAGCCAGCTTTCCTTTGATACCAAAGCGGTGCGTGCCTCTCATGGGAGTGACACGAAGGTAAACGAGATCACCAGGGACATACTCCATGTCCGTGTGCTTCCTGTCATAATTGCTCTTCTGGCGACTTTGAGCAATCTTCAGATTTTCAAGAATGATGTGAACCTTCTCCTCCGCTTGAGTTACAATGTCGGGGCCAAACAATATTCTTTCTCCTGCACCCGACCAACCAATCGGAGTTCTGCATTTGCGACCATAGAGAGCCTCAAATGGTGCCATCTTTAGACTTTTCTGGAAGCTGTTGTTGTAAGAGAATTCAGCATAAGGAAGGCATTCTTCCCACTTCATGCCAAAGGAGATGACACAAGCACGGAGCATATCCTCCAGAATCTGATTGATCCTTTCAACTTGTCCTTGCGACTGAGGGTGGTAAGCTGTGCTGAAGTTCAACTTTGTTCCCAAAGCATTTTGGAAACTTTCCCAGAACTTGGAAGTGAAGATGCTTCCACGGTCTGAACTGATCTCAAGCGGAACCCCATACAGAGAGACAATTTTGTTGATGTAGAGCTCAGCCAACTGAATTGCAGAAATTGTTTCCTTGACGGGAAAGAAGTGAGCCACTTTAGAAAGCCTGTCAATGACAACAAAGATTGCATTGTTGCCCTTCTGCGACCTTGGAAAACCAGTGATGAAGTCCATCTCTACTTTCTCCCATTTCCATTTCGGGGGTTTCAATGGCTATAGAAGACCGGAAGGTTTCTGATGGACAGCTTTCACTCTGCGGCAGACATCACACTCCGAGACATACTTGGCACAATATCGTTTCAATCCCGGCCACCAATATTGTGTTTTCAAGTCCATGTACATCTTTGTGCTGCCAGGGTGGATAGAAAGAACAGAATCATGCGCCTCCTTGAGAACTTGCTCTCTCAAACCCGGGTAGTTCGGAACAAACATCCGGTGTTCAAAGAAAAGCGTGCCTTGGTCATCGACGTGGAAGGACTCATACTTCGGAAGCTGAAGTCTGGAGATGATATTTTTGGTGTACGGATCACCAAGTTGAAGAGAGCGAACCTTTTCTTCCAAGAGAGGGGTTGCCAGAAGGTTCAGAAAATACCCTTGATCCACAATTTCAAGGTTGAGCTTGCGGAATTCCTCGCACAAGAGAGGCTGTTGTTCTTCCAGCCTGAGATTGTTGACATAAGCTTTGCGGCTGAGAGCATCGGCCATGACATTAGCTTTGCCCGGAGTGTAGTTGATGGTCAAATCGAAGTCATTGATTGCTTCAATCCATCTCCTCTGCCGAAGGTTGAGATCAGGCTGAGTGAAGATATACTTCAGACTCTTGTGATCAGAAAAGATTTCACAACGGTTGCCCAGCAAGTAATGCCTCCATACTTTCAAAGCAAAGACAACTGCTGCGAGCTCGAGGTCATGTGTAGGATAGTTGATCTCATGCGTCTTCAACTGTCGAGAGGCATAAGCAACAACTTGTTTTTCTTGCATAAGGACCGCACCCAATCCTTGCAAAGATGCGTCACAGAATATCTGGAAAGGCTTGGATGTATCCGGAGGAACCAAGACTGGTGTGGAAGTGAGCTTCTCTTTGAGTGTCTCAAAGCTTGCTTGACATGCAGGAGTCCAAAGGTATTTCTTGCCTTTCTTGAGGAGATCGGTAAGAGGCTTCGCTATCTTCGAAAAGTTCTGAACGAAGCGACGGCAATAACTAGCCAAACCAAGGAAGCTCCGGACTTCTTTGACATTAACAAGAGGAAGCCAGTCAACAATTGTCTTTACAGTTTCTGGGTTGACGGCAATGCCCTTGGCAGAGATGACGTGACCAAGATAGGTTACTTGAGGCAGCCAAAACTCACATTTGGAGAACTTTGCATAAAGGCGGTTCTCACGAAGCTTGTTTAGGACACACCGAAGGTGTTCTTCATGTTCTTCCTGTGACTTAGAATAGACTAGGATGTCATCCAGATAGACCACAACGAACTTATCAAGATACTCCATGAAAACCGAGTTCATAAGCCTCGAGAAGGTGGCAGGTGCGTTGGTGAGACCGAAAGACATGACCGTGTACTCATACAGGCCATAGCGGGTGGTGAAAGCTGTTTTAGGAACATCTTCCTTGCGAATCTTGATTTGATGATAACCACTTCTCAAGTCAAGCTTAGAGAATACCACAGCTCCAGCTAGCTGATCGAAGAGATCATTAATCCGCGGAAGGGGATATTTATTCTTGATGGTTTTAGCATTGAGAGCCCGATAGTCAACACAAAGTCTATCAATCTTGTCTCGCTTCTTCACAAAGATTGTTGGGCTACCCCAAGAAGAAGTACTGTGTTGAATGAAACCCAACTTCTCTTGTTCATCAAGCTGACGTTTGAGTTCAGACAACTCAGCAGGACCCATTTTGTAAGGCTGTTGGGAGATAGGAGTCGTTCCAGGTTCAAGCTCAATTACAAACTAAACCTCAAGATCCGGAGGCATACCTGGCAACTCTTCAGGAAAGACATCTGGGAACTCACAGACCACCGGAACACTCTGAATAGCTTCCATAGCATCATCATTCAGAGCCGCCAAAGAGAAAAGCTGAATAGCAGGAGTCAGACTTGGAGAATAGACTATATGGCCTTCAGGAATTTTCAGAGAAACCGAGCGTTCAGCACAATCGATCACAGCTACATTTGTTGTCAACCAATCCATGCCCAAGATGACATCAATGTCAGAATTGCCCAGAATGATTAAGGATGCCGAGAACGAAGAGCCACCAATCTCAATTTGATTGCCATGGCTGATATGAGCAGCCCTCATGTTTGATCCAGGAGATTGTACCACCAGACGATGCAATAAGGGAACCATATCCAGATAATGCTCCTGAGCAAAATTATGCGAAACAAAAGAATGCGAAGCACCAGAATCAAACAAAACTCGTGCAGGGACTGAGTTAACAGGAAGCAAACCCATCACAACTCCAGGTGCATGCTCAGCTTGAGCGGCGTTGACACAGTTGGCACGAGCAACAGTAGACCCGGGCTTGGTGTTGATGTTGAGAGCCCGAGGTGGTGGTGCACGAACCATAGGAGAGCTTGCCGCAGATCTCGGAGGTGGTGGAGGAAGAGATTTGTTGTTCATCGGGCAGTTCCAGTGTTGATGCCCAGTGTTTCCACAAGTGTAACAAGCACCAGGTGGACGTGGAGCAACGTAGCTAGGGACTCCTCCATGCGCTCTAGGGTAGTGGTGGTTGTAGCCCCTGGGAGCAGCAGTGAGGAAGTTTGGTGGCCTTGCCGCGTAGCTTGAAGGTCTTGGTGGAGCCGGGAGCGACGGTGGGGTGTTAGGAACCCAGACACGACGCTTAGAAGGAGTTGACATAGCTGAAGAGCTTGCTACATCACGGTTGTGTTTCTTTGACTCCTCAAACACTTGCCTACTTGCTTCTTCCTGCAGAGTTGTATGCTGAAGTTCCAGAAAAGACGCCGGCCTTGCATGTGTGATTGCATATTTAATCGATGCATTGAGCCCTTGCCTGAACCTCTTTTGCTTCTTCTTGTCATCAGAGATCTCATCGCCACCATAACGAGAAAGGTTCATGAAGTTTCTGATGTAGGTATTGACATTGTCATTGCCCTGCTTGAGGTTGAGAAACACTTCCTTCATCCTCTCCATGACAATTTCTGACAGATACTGCTCTTTGAAAGCTCCAGTGAACTGTCCCCAAGTAGGCTGAAAACCAGTGCAGTTTGCCTTCAGGTAATTCTCCCACCACAGAGTTGTATCTCCCTTCAGAAGGTGAGTGGCACATTTTACCCATTCTTGCTCAGGAACATCAGCAATCACCAGTAACCTTGACATCTCACGCAACCAATCATCAGCATCAAGTGGTTGATCGGACACATCAAATTGGCGTGGATTGAACTTCAGGAAGCTTTTGATGTCTCCTCGCTTGGGAGGTGGAGGTAGCGGAACAAACTCATTCCTCCTGACACTTTCTTCAAAACGCTGTTGGTTCTGCTGCATTGCTGCCAAGGCATTGGCGATGCTTGACAACGCGGCCCCCAGTTCAGGTTATATGTCCTCCTCAGAACGGCATGGTGGTGCCATCCTGTGATTGATATAAAACTCAAGTCAGTACTATAATGGAGAATAATAATAATCCAAAATAGTACCAAGATGGAATTAACCAATATTAAAGGATACAATTTACTAAGATGATATTAAAATATCAACAAAGTTCAAAGCACCTCTAAGATATTAAGCATATCGCACACGACTGAAAAGGAGTGTGGTACACAACTATCAAAGAAAAAAATTTCCACAAATTTCGGCATTAAAATACCAATAGATGCGCAAAATCACTTAACGAATCAAGATTAGTAACTCTACCAATTCAATATACAAGAGCGAATGATAAAAGTAGTGGTATGGTCGCGACTCCATCCCGCACTCAAATCATTACTCCGCACATGAATAAGTAGAACACATATCCCAACACCTTCTTCTCACGATGAACCTAAAGATTAGTAACTACGGAAACGAACACCCCAAACAAGATAACGTCGGATAACAAAGAGTAGGACAGATCGCGGCGGTATACAACGAATCAGATAGATCGCGTCGGTTTGCAAAAACCTGTCGGTATGGAATGTACCAACAGTTGATAACCAAAAGGCAGATAAAGATAACATGTTGGATGCAACAGATAGACAAGGAATTCACACACACGCACACACACACACACACAACCTATGGTACTACGGAAACCCAGAACACGTGAATCCTAGTTTGAATTTTAAGAAGAGGATTGAAAACGTTACACTTCCTTACCAGAAAAAGGGTGGGTGGGTGGGTAAGAAGAAAAGTGGAAGCAGTCCTACTCTCGCGTTTTGTTTTTCCCTAGTATACATAGCTACCAAAATATTTGCTAGACTGACAACGACCATTTGGCTGAGACCCTGAAGGGCGGGATGGCTCTGATACCAATTGTAACTACCTCGGTGAATTACGCTCTTAGTTACAAGCCTGGATGAGCGGAAATGGTTAAAATAGTACGGTGGGGACCAAATGCCACTCACAGGTAGACCTTTCGGCCGTCCTAACCATTTCCAAACATCGGGACAAGAACGAGCGGCGTAATCGGCAGGCGAAGGGATCAACTACATACACAAATGAGTATGTATGCAAGCCACCATACAACAGTCCTCAGAGCCATTCCATCTAAAAGAAATAGAAATATTGCAACGCCATACGGCAAGATCCAAATATCCTAGATAGACATAATAGTTTAGGATATCTCCTCATACATCAAACATCAGAGCATCAGGCGGAAGCGGAAAACAAGATCCGATTATGGATAAGAAGCAAATCGGCATAAGATGCCCCATAAATAAACACATCCCGCCCACAGATCTCACGGATCCCCGTTCCCGGAATCTCTACACCAAGTGATCGTTGTCAACATCGTCCGTCTCCTCCACCCAGTATCCAACTTGCGAGCTTACCTGTTCATCTGAATCAAATAATTTATCGTGTGAGACCCTAGGGGTACTCAGCAAGTCTTTATGCCTCTAAAGGGGACACAACCTGGGGTGACGCAATTGCAGCAAAAGATAATACCTAACAATTCTATAGATACTCGCTAACCATCCGCCTAACCATAGATAGACGGATGTCCGTGAATTATTAACAATAGTTATAACAGTAATATTAGCAGATCCATCCTCCTCCTCGCTTACCAACGAGAAAGCGGACGAACAACCCCCATCCGTTGGCAGTTTTATTATCCATTCCATGAGAATTGCACTATTTACTAGTCAGGTACTTAGTCAGGTTAAAAGCGGTACTTTAGTTATACTTGTCTATGATCGAGAAACTGTGCTCCAAGTCGTCCATAACCGCGGACACGGCTTTTAGAAAGTTTTACCCTGTAGGGGTGCACAAATAGCAATACACACTCGATCAACCTCGGAAAAACCAAATCAAAACCCAACGAGGCAGTCACGACAAAGCGATCACAGGATTCAGAAATATTTCAGGGGGCCACCCCATTAAGCTACCCGCAACGAAGTTGGCCGGCTCCGAGACGGACTCAAGGTTTGTGTGGACGGCTGTAAACGACTGGGAACCCGAAAGTGTGACTGGGCTTGTCGATACAGCGAAAACGTGTCACGGACCTAAACAGTACAGGTGCTCCTCGCACAATCGTAAATAAAGCAGTAAAGCATGGCATAAGTACAGGATAGTAATAAAGCCCCAAACTACTTTGTGGCCCCAAGAAATAAGAATGAATCAAGCTCTGGCTCAGGGGGGTCCATAAGCCTCCCGGATGTGGATAGCGCGAATATTCAAGGAACAGGAATCAAGTACTCAGGGTCCTACGTGACACAAGTGAGCATGAAAAACCAAATAGCAGATATTGCTCACCGGTGCCACTTTCATTAGTTCTCCCATTACTACTCAGGTTAAGTTGTTTAGGTACCTCGTTATCCATCAGACACTCACATACCCTACACATGTTGTTCTACGACTCGCATGGCTCAAACAACTCCTGTAGTAATGGCTCATGGGATGGAGGAACAAGCTTCGGTGGAGTTTAAAAGTAAAGGCTATGCAGTACTTGGGATTCAATTTAATGCAATCGCGACTCGATGATGCAAGAATAAGATAGAGGCAAAAGGTACTGTATGTATGCAAGCATGTGGTAGTGCTTGCCTGGCAGCTCAGTTGAAGCGAGAGAAGGATCTGGGTAGTGCTCCTGGGTTTTTTGATATATCCCCTGCTCAGCGTCTATTCGAAAAAAAACCAAACAAACAAGGGCCAACATAAATAAAGTGCACAAGCATATGAATAAAATGCGACAAGCAAACAATCATGCCATGATGAATGATGCACAATTTGCATGGCAATAAAGTAGCATGGCATGGGTGAGGTGTGGAATACAAGAAATAAGCATTTTATGGAGTTTTAATCCCATTTTATACTTAAATAAGTTGCTGTATACTTTATATTTATATGATGCATGCTGCAATTCAGAACATGTAATGCATAAACAGAAAGGTCTCGTCGCGCTGATCGATTTAGACATATTATTTGTCAAATTTGGAGTTGTAAAACAAAAGTTATTAATTAATTAAGGAAAAGGGCATTTTATTTGTAATTTTAATCAACTCGAAAATTAAAGTGTTCAAACATTATTTTGAAGGGCACATTTGAATTCCTCACATTTTTCTGATTTCAAAACATATATTACATGTTTAATTTGGATTTATAATTTAAAAGTTATTTAAATACAGATTTGAATTTGAAATTTAAAACAAAAATTTGAAAAGTTTAAATTAAAACAGGAAACAGAAAGTCTTTTGTTACTCGCGCAGATCTAGCCACAGACAGTGACAGGTGGGGCCAGGCTGACTTGGCGAAACAGCGCGCAGAAAAAGGGTTTTCTCACCGCGGCTTTATCCAGCCACAGCAAATGACAGGTGGGGCCGGAGTACACGCGGACCCACGCGCGGGCGCGCCAGCCGGGGCGTGACACGCGGCAGATCCGAGGGAGTGCGGGTTGAGACGGTGTAACTTGGGGGGCTGTTCTGCTAAACGGACAGAGAGGCTGACGGTGGGGCTCGGTGTACCGTGGGTTTAGCCGAAAAAGATGCAGGGGGTTAAGTGCAAAAAGGGTCGCCCGTACTGTTGTTCTTCTCTCTGAACCGCGGACAGATCGGTGAGCGACAGCGCGGGACGGGGATTCGAACCGGGGACGTGTGGGTGCGCGCTGGGGGTGCGAGCCAGTGCGGTAGGTTGCGGGCTGGTGGTAGGAGGGCGGACGGGGCCTAGATGGGGTTCTGCGCGACGCGGGAGCGAGCAGACGCGGTGGCCGACGGCGCGCGCAGCCTGCTCGACGAAACGAACGGTGGCACTAGGGCGATACGGCGAGGCGGACCATGTCAGGGGGAAGAGAGGCTCACCGCGAGGCTGCTGGCGGTGTTGGTTCGGGCAGAGGAGCGGGCGATCGTCGACGAAGCAGGCGCCGGTGGATTTAGGGTTTGGCTTCGGGCGGCGCTGGTACCGGCGCTCCTGGGGCTTTTCCTCCTCGTCGACGCGTGCAGGGAGCAGCAGGGAGGTCTCCTCGGTCTTCCTCGACAACCACCGATCCTCGCCACCGGCTGCAAGAGGGGGAGCGATGGAGACTGACGGATCGCCGGCGATGGGGTAGATGGTGGCGGTGCGGTAAGAAGGGAAGGAGGAGGCGCTCTGGGGCGGATCTGGGGACGCCAGAGAAGCCGTGTGGGAGGGGGAAAAGGAGGGAGAGGGAGAAGACCAGCTGTGGCAGGGGAGGGGTAGATAGGGTGGCTCGGTGCCACCTTTTCCCTCCTCGAGCACGTGATCGGCTGGCCGGCAGGAGCAGGGGGAGGGTAGATGGAGGCTGCCAGGTGGGGTCAGGGCGAGGCCAAGGAGGGTAGGCTCAGGTGGGGCTGTTGGCAGGGAGAGAGCTAGAGAGAGAGAGGAGGGTGGCATGGAGCTAGGGTTGGAGTAGGAGTAGTGGCTCGGTTTAGGGCTGGTGCTAGGGTTGGGGTAGGAGGGTAGCTCGGCCAGGGGGAGTAGGGTGGCTAGGTGGGGCCCGCATGGCATAGAGGAAGGGAGAGAGGCCGAGAGAGAGGGCATGGTAGCTAGGGTTAACTAGAGAGGGCTCGGGTTAGGGTTTGGTTTAGGGTTGGGGTAGATCATGGTGGTAGGGTTTAGAGATAGAAAAAGAGAGAGGGGGTAGAAGGAGATTAGGGTTTAGAAGAACTAGGCTAGGAGAGAAAAGAGAGAAAGAAAAGAATAAGCCTCATATGATCATGCATAAGAGTTTTAATTAAAAGAAAAGATATGGTGAGATAAAGGGGTGATGGGATGGATGGAGATGGGTGTAGGGTTTTAGCATGACCCAAACAAGATCAAGCATGAAGGGGGGTAGAGAGAGATGGGGGATGATCCACTCAAAGGTTCAAATAAAATCCAAAAGACTAGAATGTGGTGGTTCTTGCATGGCCCATGCAAAATAATTAATGCCATGTTTATTCTTGTGAAAACAATAATATTAACATGGCATTATTCTTATGCATTCCCAAAAGTGGAATAAAGCCAAGCAAAAGAATTTGTGGAAGTAGATCCATCCTATCTCCCATGAGCTAGATTAGATACCAAAATAAAATAATTACAAGCTCATGGATAATGGGATGGTGGAATTATAAGGTGGTGAAAATAAAGGGTGGTGGAGTAGAATAAGAGATATGCCCCCAACTCAACTTGGGCATTTAAACAATATATCAAGAACCAAATACAATATCAAGAGGCAAATACAATTTACAATGCATATGAGAGAAGAACCAAAACAAAAAGGGTTTTATATGATGCTCAAATGCAAGGTGGAATGATGACATGAGCATGATATAATTTATGATGCAACAATTATATATGAAGTAGCCATTGTATTACTAGACCAAGTAGCATTACAATTGTTAGACAATTGGGATGCTACAGCAGTTGGATCAGCTGGTTCTGAGTGGCCAAAAGTTCTGCTATTTCTGGCGGGATTTCGAGATCCGCACGTCTTGGCGGCATCTGTGGGGTTTAAGAGAATATTTAACACAGGAAAAAAAACAAGTATAACTAAACCAGACTTGTCTTGGTATTTATTATTTGCGAATAACGTTCTACTATAGAATTAAAGGTGGTCCAACTATTACACATCTTCCACGCCTTCCTCTTCCTCGTCCTCGAACGAGTAGCCTTCTTGCTCTAGGGTTGTTTTGTACAACTCCATCTCCTTTCTGGTGGCTTCAAGCTTCTCTTGGAGGTCCTTTATCTCATCTTGTAGCTTCTTGGTAGTGGCTTCCAGCTGCTCCTGAAGTCCCTCCTTCTCGCTTTGTAGTTCCTCCACTAAACTTGACTTCATTGCGGCTTCAAGTTGCTTTGCCAAGTCCCTCTTGGAAGCACGCACATCATCGATTATCTTGCAAAGGCCTTCAGTTTGCACTTCATCTCCATCGATCTGCTGTTTAAGTTCCCTAATCCTCTTGTTTTTATTTATCACCCTCTTCTCTTGGTTAGCGAACTTCTTCTCTTGGTCCTGAAATTTTATCTCTTGGAGCTTCATTGCCTCTTCCTGCTGCTTGATCATTTCTTCCTTCTCCTTGATGAGGGCGCATAGCTCGTCGTTCTTCAACATCTCGAGGAAGGTACCCTTTTCAAGGTCATGGATGTGGCACTCCAAGTCTTGATATTGTGTTCTTCGGCGCTTGGTAGAAGTTCTTTCCTCAAAGGTTAACTCCATGGGAATCCCTTCCTCATCCCTTCTTCCAAAGAGGCCGCCGCAGAGTCCTTGGAGAGCTTCATGATGACGTCCACATAGGCGACCAATGAGTTGCTGCAAGCTAATGCTAAGGGCCTTCTCCTTGGAATCGCTAACAATGTGGATTGCTATGTCTTCCTCCGGGTTCTTGCCTCACTCTTTTCCTGGCTGGATGACCTTGACTCCCCAACAGCCGTCCTTGTGGAGTTTCTTCATTGTGCTCCCTTGGATTGTTGGGAGAGGAAGATCCAAACGTGTGAGTAGATCCATGAGGCATCCTCCAAAGCGAAGGGGCTCGATATCCGCAACGGTGTCGTAGAGGAAGCTTGTCATCTTTGAGTTAGAAGAATGAGGGTTAGATTCTTAAACAAGTAGAGGAAAGCAGATACTAGATGTGCGGAAAATAACTTAGTAGGAAACAAGTAAGGCACTAAGTTAGTGGTGGTTCCAATCCTAGGGTCACGTCCTACAGGCAACGATGTGCTCTGATACCATCTATAGTGACCTCGGATCGGTAAGGATCCTAAGTCCCTGTGATTAACATGCTAGTCCCTGGATCAATAGCTAGCACTCACAGTCGATGAAATATCATGTAAAACACAAAGTCTTTATTACACGGAGAATCCAGAGTATGAAATTATTACAAAAATTGCTTAGCATTATGCTAGCTCAAATAACAGCGGAAACATAAAAGCAGCATGAGTCCATCAACGCCCAGGCTTGTCGAGTGTAGACCCGCGATCCCTACGCACCTTTCAATCTTCGGATTCTGCACATAAGACGTGCAGCCAACAAGTTGGGTCAATACTTTGAATGTATTGGCAAATTACACCAAGGAGAGAAAAGACTATCTCTACATGCAAGGCTGGTATAGGCTGTAGAGTTCATTTGCTCAAAGCTAATTTTTCTTAAGTAGAGAGAAGAATAGAGGATTTCCCTACTTTGTAAACATTTGCTTGAATAAAATAAGGTCGAGTGGCACACGAGGATATTACGCACCAAGTGTCCAATCAACCAAACACTTGGATATTACGCACCAAGCGTCACTTGGATATTACACACCAAGTTTCCCAAATTCCCACCCATTAGCGATATTACGCATGCCATGGGGTTTCAAAACTTTGTTTTAGAAAAGAGAGAGGAAGATCCTTCAGAGGCTCCATCCTTCAGACGCTCATTGTTGTTCTGTTACCGTGAACACGGCTGATCGATCAGATTGCAATACTCTCGAGAGTTTGTGCACTTTACCCACAATCCACGATCAAGTCCTTTTACAGACAAGACCATGGCGAGGCTTTCCCTTAGTAGCCCCTCTACCTTCCGGATCCAACCGTGCCAAGAATCCTCCAAATGTTGGTACCCAGGTGAGGTTTCCCACTAAGTACTAGGCCAAGACAGAGCCCATAATGTATTGTGGTTGCACTGGAAGCTTCTGAATTCTGAAACATGGCAGACTTCTTTGATTCCTGGGCGGCCGTCCTCCACCAAATATCACACTCGTTGACCCGACAACCATTCCGCCCAGAAGAAAACTTAGTTTTATTTTGAAGTGGATTTGAGAAGAAAAGTTTGCTATAGAGAGCCTTTATACTTAGAAAAATTCTTTGTCTTTCGAACCCCCCAACGGTACTTTGTATATATAGCATAGCAAACAATACTTAGCAAAAACAGGGGTACCTATTAGGATGGAAATCCTAAGTATAGAGCTACTCATGGCATACTACAAAATCATCGCACTTGCAAAATAATACTAAGGAAAAATTCTACTAGAATATCCTACACATGCATACTACAGAATTTTGAAGATCGCATGCATAGAATCAAAACTGGGACAAAATTATGAACAAGTGGTGTAACTTGCCTTGATCTGAGCAGCACTCTACACAATAGCACTCCTTAGCGCACTCCGAGCAATCTAACGAATCACAAACATGGATCTAATCACAACTTGTTCAAAGCATACACAAAGGAAAACATGCATGCATGCAACATGGTAGTTTATGCAAGGTTGGTTAAATTGATCAAGGTAGCAAGTTTGTGTTGTGTACAAGGGTTTAGATCTATTATAGTGTCACTAAACAAATCCTAGGATTATAAGGAGATCAACCATCTAGTTAGCCCCAAGCTAGATCTAATGACCCTAAGCAAGACTCAAAGATTTGGATCAGTAGGTATTGTGGAAACAAAGTTATAGCAACAAGAATCAAATAGAATAGAATTTTAATTATTTTTCTATAGATTAAACCCTCTAATCTAATGATTAAAATCTACACCTAAAACATTACTGTAAACCTGCAATATTATTATATATTTGGATTCTACATAAAATTAGGAATCCAACGGTATATTATAAGCTAAATTTGGCCAAATATTCGATTTTATATGAATTTCGCAAGATTAAAACCAAATCTGCAAACAGGTCTAATAGGGCTTGCCAAGTGGCAGCTCCTGGATGGCCCAGCTGGCAACGGGGGGGTGACGCGACGCAGCGCGGGTGGAGAAGTGGCGAGCTGACGTGGCCGCCACGCGGCGCGATACCACTAGCGCATACCCCTTCGGGTTATATCCAATCTGGACAGCAGATTGCAAATCGGACGGAGGAGGCGGCTCGGCGACTTACAATTTGCGACGACGGTGGCGGTGGGCGGCAGTGGCGTCGGCGGTGATGGCTGGCGGCGCTCCGGTGGCTCCCCGCGGTGGTGGCGTGGTCGATTGGAAGCGCCTGGTCCTCGCGGTCTCGTTCGCGTGTTCGGCTTCCCCGTTCGCTTCCCCGTTCAACTGCGGTGTTCCGCCGATCTCCGCGAGCTCCGGCGAAGCGTCGGCGAGAAATTGCCGACGATCTGCAGTAGTGGAGAGAGGGAAAAATGCACGGGGCGAATCAGCGGTGAACGAGGGAAAGCTTTAGAGGAAGGAAGGAGCAAGGGGAAGTCCCGAGCGTCTCGGTGAGGTCCTACCCGACGGCGGCGGCGCAGATCGTCGCTGGCTAGGGTTTGCAAGAGGAAAAACGGACGGGGTGAGGCCGAGGGTGGCGGGGTTTATAAGGGGATGGAGACTTGGGCGAGGGGTTCACAACTGCCGCGGAATCCTACCGGATTCGGTCGAGGCGTGCTGCAGGGGGAATCCTGCTCGAGGTAGGAGACGACCTCGTGGGTCCCAGCTGTCAGCGGCGGAGGGGGGGAGTGGTGGGCCGACGTGCGCGGGTAGGTTTCCTGCCGCGCGGGCGCTTGGGGCGGGGTGGGCTGGCTGGCGAGCCGGCCCAGTTAGGTTAGGTTGCCCTTTTTTTTCTTTTTACACTTTTCAATTTCTATTTTAGTAAAACCTAAATAATTTTTGCATACTAAGTCCAAAATTGATGAAACTTGTTTCTAAATTTTTATAAAATTGAGGTGGTCAACATAGGACCATGGTTTGATGTTTTTACAAAGTTTTTGAAGGGTCAAACTAATACAACAAGGGTGCTCACTTATGGGAATATTAAATAGGGTTTTTGTAATGGTTTTATGTGTTAGGCTTTTGTTGTTGCAATATTTTTCAAATGTAGGATGCAATGATGCAAGGATGATGCATGACCCTAATAACATCCTAATACAGAATCTGGGATGTTACATTCTCCCTCAAGCTGAACTGAATCTTCTCTAAAAGCGGTGGCTCCATTTTGCCTCTCAGGTCGGCAACAATCAGCCACTGTAGCTCCCCTCTAGATTGGTCGTTGAGCTACGCTCCAAAGAACTCCGAGTGTGGGCCTCCAAGATACTCCGAGAGCTGGTCCAAATCCCTCTCAAAGATCAGCTCCCCTCCATTGCCCAACTGGTAAAACTTGCTATATTTCACCTCCATCTATAAGCAATTAAGATGAGTAAGTTAGTGAAGTGATCAATGATTACTCAGGATACGCTAAGCTCGTTGGGAACCCCAAGAGAAAGGTATGATGAGCACAACAGCAAGTTTCCCTCAGTTATGAAACCAAGGTTATCGAACCAGTAGGAGCAAGGAAACACCCCCAAGGTGTTGTTACCAACTTGGAATCCTGCACAACACAACCACAGAACTTTGCCCCAACTTACAGTGAGGTTGTCAATCTCACCGTTTTTTCTGAAAACAAAGGATTAAATGTTTTGTGTGGAAGATAGTAATTTCTTGCAGAAAGTAAACAGTAAACAGTAAATAATAGATGGTATATCAATGGTAAAACAATGGACCGGGGTCCATAGTTCACTAGAGATGATTCTCCTTAAGATAAATAGCATGTTGGGTGAACAAATTACAGCGGGGCAATTGACAAACTCGAGAAAGCATACAATGCATATACTAATCATCTTGACTCCTATGATATTTGATTCTGCATTACAACATTATACATAGACCGTAATCCAACTGCATCTATGACTAATAATCCACCTTCAGGTTATCATCCGAACTCCCAACAGTATTAAGTTGCAAGCAACAGATAATTGCACTAAGCAAAGTGTGTAAAGTGAACAATATGATTGTCCCATGGACAAAGGATTGTTGTTTTCTCCCTAGTAGCAACAGCACATCTAGCACCTTAGAGATTCCTGTCACTTCCCCAGATTACTAGAGGCATGAACCCGCTATCGAGCATAAATACTCCCTCTTGGAGTTGTAAGCATCTACTTGGCCAAGATAGCTACTAACAATAGAAAGCATGCAAGATCACAAATAACATAGACATTATAGAATCAATAATCAATCTGAAATAGCATCTTAATATCGATCGGATCCCCGCAAACACAACATGCAAGATTACAAATAGATGATCTTGATCATGAACGGAGCTCACAAGATCTAAACATGATAGCACAAAGGAGGATAACCAACCATCTAGCTACTACATGGACCCGTAGTCCAGGTATGAACTACTCACGCATCACACTGGAGGCAGTCATGGTGATGAAGAAGGCCTCCAGGGTGATATCTCCCCTCCGGCAGGGTGCCGGGAAGAGCTTCGGATCCCCCCGATCTAGGGATCGAGATGGTGGCGGCTACAGACTCTTTCGTGGATTTATGATTGGGTCTTTGATCGGGTACCTAGGGTTTTCGTCCCGAGAGGCTTTTATAGGCGAAGGGGCAAGGTCGGTGGAGCACCAGGGAGCCCACACCCCCTAGTGGCGTGCCCCCCTAGGCCGTGCCGCCACCAGGTGTGGCCGCCCTGGTGCGCCACTTCGTCTCCCCTCCGGACTCCGTGTTTCTTGGGTAAAATATTGACTTTGGCTTTTGTCCGGTCCAATTCCGAGAATATTTCCTTACTAGCATTTCTAAAACCAAAAACAGAAGAAAACAGGCAACTAGCACTGTGGCATCTTGTTAATAGGTTAGTTCCAGAAAATGTATAAAAATACCTCAAAGTATGAACTAAACATAAGAAAGTAGGTACTAAACAAGCATGGAACATCAAAAATTATAGATACGTTTATGACGTATCAACATCCCCAAGCTTAACTCCTACTCATCCTCGAGTAGGTAAGTGATAAAAAGAATAATTTTTCAGGTGACATGCACCATCACAATCTTGATGAAGGTATTTGTAAAACATTGATAGCTGGGATCATAGTACTTTAACATAGACATGAAAGATATAGTTCTAACAATAAGACAGAGCAACTATGTTGTAACATGAAAAGGTACAAACAAAAGATCATGAATAACAATGCATTGAAAGACGTTTGTTTGTTTCACATATAGAAAACATAATGAGAATGGTATTCAGCTTGTCCCTCATGGTATAGCAAAACATAAATGCATAGGACACCTTCAAAGTTCATAAGGGTGACTATATACAAATAATTTAAGAACAAGCAATATCAAAGTTATGAATCAATCAACAAGTTTTGGGACAATGCACATTAAACTAAGAATGACCTCTATGCTCTCTTAATAGGTGCATAAAGATAGAAGATGGAGACTCAACATAAAAGTAAAAAAGAAAGGCCCTTCATAGAAGGAAGCAGGGATTCAAGTTTCATAAAGAGCTTCCAAAAATTATGGTACTTATTAGCTTTCAGCTCTCATTGCCCCTATCATAAGCATATTTAGGTTATTAAGGTTAAAGTGAACAAATATGAGGATATGCTTGACAAGTTATAAGTTGAAAATCTCATTCCCCTTGCTTACGAGTACCGAACCTCATGCTACTCAACTTTAGTCACGAGTAAGTTCTGTCATTGTAAGTACATGTGTATCATAGAGAACCGCCAACGGGGTACCCCTTGCCCCATGATACAGGAGCTATCCCATATCAAAATGACAAGCCAACAGACAATGAGCATCTCAGCGATCTTTTTATTTGCTATATGCATAGGTTTTTATTGAGGATGCTTCATAGATTGCTCACTATGGTTATGCTGCAAGTTTCCACCATGATTAGGCATGGCTTAGGCTAGCCGCCTAGGCGTTTCTCTAACACATATACAAACTCCATGAGCTTACAAGCTCCCCTTTTATTTCACACTGCCGGGATCCATAAGCAAAAGAACATGATATCAACTAAATAATGTGCAATGTTGAAAGCGTTCCCCATGGTAACATGGTTCTGCTAATTCACAACTTATAAAGCGCAAGCATATACGCAACATAGATGAGCACAATGATTCAAGTTTATTAAGTGCAATAAAGTAAAGTGTGCCATCAAGTTTGTGAGAGCTTTAATCACTAATTTTCACATAACAAGTTTAATTCGGAAGGTAGATAAAACATGAATATACTTGGATTAGCAATAATGCTAATAGGTAGGTATGGTGGACTCTTTGGAATAACTTGGTTTTATTTGGAGTTGGATGCATGAGTGGAACTCATACTTGATACATGCGGAGGCTAGCAAAAGACTGGGAGCGACCAACTAAGAGAGCAATAATGGCCATAATCAAAGTGATATTTCAAGTCGAAAACTAAATTATCATAGAGGCTATGGCGACTGGTATAGCCTTAACATGGTGTGAGCATGCGCCAAGTCAACCCAAATAAAGCATCAAAGGAGAATACCACAATATTATGCTTTTGTATGCTAAAACAACACATGATTCTTTCAAGGCACATTAAGCAATCTCAATTGTTTGGAACAAGTCATGCTACAGCAATAATCACTAAGCATAAAGTCAAAGCAATATCAAACATGACATGATAAAGTCTAGGCCACAGTCAAACAAGACTCCTTTTGTAAACTTATAAGCATGAACTTTCCTACTCTTTTGCAATCCAAATCAACTTATTTGAAACTATGTATGAATGCGGGGGTCTAACCAATTTATTTAAGCAAACTAAGCAAAAGAAAACTAAAAACAAAATGAATACGCTCCAAGAACAACACAATTATGCATGAAACAATAAAAATGAAGTGTTTGGAAGAAAACCTGAGGTTTTTATTGATGAAGAAGGGGATGCCTCGGGCATCCCCAAGCTTTGACGCTTGTACTTATTGAATATTTCTTGGGGTGACATGGGTGGCAGCCCCAAGCTTGAGCTTTTGTCCATACTTCATCTTATCACATTATTCTTCCCTACACTTTAAAATTTCCTTCATACAAAACTTAACACAATCTTCATTAGCAACAGTAGTGTACTCAAGATAATAAGTCTTTGGTTCAGTTTCAACACAAGTAAAACTTCCATTAAAACACAAGATACTGTAGCAATTCCTTTCAAAAGTTCAAGTAATTGGCAAGAACTCAAAGAGAAAGAGATTAAGAGGAAATGCAAATAATGGTAGAAATCTGTCAAAACAGACCAGCAGGTAAAACCCGATTTTTCAGAAGACCTTCTGTTGCTCAAATCGAAAATTTCTAAACTAACAAAAGTTAGATAATAACCTGGGGCAGAAGCACAAAAATTACAACTCAATCCGACGTACAGGGATTTTTCATGAATTTGTACAGTGAAGCACAAAAATCTGTTTTGGGACATCAACTTTCCCAAGTATTACTTCTCTCTCATTAGAGGTTATTCTTGGCACAAAAACCACACAAAACGGATAAGGAGAGGTTATTACCGAGGCAATAACTTCCAATACTCAACAAAAGAAAAACTTACTGAATAGAAATTTGGGTTATCTCCCAATAAGTGCTTTTCTTTAACGCCTTTGAGCTAGGCATAAGAAGCAAGATTCAAGTATTCTCAAATTAAGAAGCTTTTATTTAATACACTATCGAGCATAAATACTCCCTCTTGGAGTTGCAAGCATCTACTTAGCCAAGATAGCTACTAACAACAGAAAGCCTGCAAGATCACAAATAACATAGACATGATAGAATCAATAATCAATCTGAAATAGCATCTCAATATCCATCGCATCGCCGCAGACACAACATGTAAGATTACAAATAGATGATCTCGATCATGAACGGAGCTCACAAGATGTAAACATGATAGCACAAAGGAGGAGAACCAACCATCTAGCTACTACATGGACCCGTAGTCCAGGGATGAACTACTCACACATCACACCGGAGGCAGTCATGGTGATGAAGAAGGCCTCCAAGGTGATATGTCCCCTCCGGCAGGGTGCCGGGAAGAGCTTCGGATCCCCCCGATCTAGGGATCGAGATGGCGGCGGCTACAGACTCTTCCATGGATTTCTGATTGGGTCTTTGATCGGGTACCTAGGGTTTTCGTCTCGAGAGGCTTTTATAGGTGAAGGGGCAAGGTCGGTGGAGCACCAGTGGGCCCACACCCCCTGGTGGCGTGCTCCCCAGGCCGCGCCGCCACCAGGTGTGGCCGCCCTAGTGCGCCACTTCGTCTCCCCTTCGGACTCTATGTTGCTTCAGGTAAAATATTGACTTTGGCTTTTGTCCGGTCCAATTCGAGAATATTTCCTTACTAGCTTTTCTGAAACCAAAAATAGCAGAAAACAAGCAACTGACACTATGGCATCTAGTTAATAGGTTAGTTCCATAAAATGTATAAAAATACCTCAAAGTATGAACTAAACATAAGAAAGTAGATACTAAACAAGCATGGAACATCAAAAATTATAGATATGTTTATGACGTATCAATCAAGTGTGTCATATTTTATGTAGAATTGCAAGGAGGAGTAAGAGATCTCTTTTTGAAAGAATCTCAAGGGTAAGAGTGAGAATAGGTTTTTGTAAATACTCACTTCTTTTTGTATTGGAACTAGGTTTTTCAGGCGTCCATTCTAACTAGGTCTCCTATGGTCAGGATGGCTCTGATACCAACTTGTCAACACCTGGATTTTTAAGTCCAGATGCTTGCTATGCCATACATCGCAATCACAGGATTACCATTTTTGCGAGACATAATAGAATTGGTACCACAGTACATCATCCATTACAAACCATAATAGTCTTACAAATAAAGGATCTCATGATCCAGTCTTAATACAATCAAAGCAGCAGAAAGTAAACATAGTAGGGATCCATCTTCAGGGTCACAGGCAATACTGACAATGGGAGATAATCCTAGTTGTCATAGAACTTTTGCTGTCCATCTTCTGGGTAGTCTTCCTCGTAGTCTGGCCATGGGAATAGCGAGGGACAAAGCCATGAGTACTCTTTAAGTGCTCGCAAACTACCAGTAAGATAGGTAAGGTACAATCTAGTAGGAATCTTAAGCTCTAGGTTTGTTTGCAAAAAGCCAGGTTTTTTCCATAAAGACTTAAGAGTAAAAGACCTAATTTTAGTTCTCTACATCACTTAAGTGGGAACTTAGATTTCATGTCCACAACTCTGCTGTGGTCAAGTCAAAGTCGTCTGTCAAGTCACAAGTCATTTTGAAAACATCTAACAACGGAACAGTATGGCCACTCCAACTGTCCATAACCGTGGACGCGGCTATTCGAATAGTTTGCCACTCTGTAGAGGTGGTACACTTTCACCACAAAATTCGATACATCCGTCAGGGATAATCCTGAATCATCATACTTGGTATGAGGATAATCAATCCTAACCTTTCAATTACCCACCCTAGTATAGGCACCTCCCCTATGAGCTTGGCCTCCCAGCCATGGCGAACTGCCATCCCGGGAACTGCATAGGTGGACATTCATATTCACGAGGTAGCCTCAGCTCAACCTCTTCTGCAAGGGAACCCATACTAAGACATATAAACTTCCAGTTAAGCCCTACCCAACTCAGGTATTGTGGTTGTACGGTAAAATTGGAATGGTATCACATCCGAACCCAACCATCAATTTTTATCAAAGTTAAGGCTCATGCCTCATTCAGTTTGATCATCAACCTATTGTGTTTCATAACACATGTCAAAACATTTCAATAGAATGAATCATCATTCCAAGGTTTTCATAATCATTTTCACCAAGTGTTCCCATCTAAAGCGATCAAGTTTTAGTTTAGCACTAGCCACTAGTATTGAGTGTATCACTATTGAGGGGTGCTAATCAGGTATAAGTATGCAAGACTAGTGCTATTATCCTGATGGTATCCATCGTATTTTCCACTAATCACAATTCATTAACTAAGTAAGAAACTTTAGTAAAAGGGAAAGTAAAGCTTGCATATAAAACTGCGATTGGTATAATCAAAATTGCATAACCAAGCATCCATGGTGCATCTTGCATAGGTTATCTAGCATAGTGGACTTGCATGGATAGCTGGCATAGTTTAGCTTGCATAGGATGGCTTGCCTTGAGCAGTGCAGTTGTTGAAGTTCTCTTCCTCTTCTTCGAAGTACTCCTCCTCATCGTATCACGGGTCGGTACTAGCGTCTATAAATATATTCAATATACACAATCACCAAACAATACTTAACTACTTCTATTTAGCACACATGGCTCACACTAGATGATCTAGCATCATCTATATCATCACATGAAATATTTACATCTTCTTATTTATCTTATTTTGGAAAAGTAATTTCTACTCATTGAAAATACTTAAGATTTAATATCCACTAATTAAAATATGGTATCATGTTGACACATGTCATCACCACATATTTCAATACTTGGGAAAATGTTTTAAAGTGGTGGTCATATATTAAAAGATTTAATATTACTATTTAATAATGTTAAAGTGGCTAGAAAAGCCTATATAGCATCCTTTTAATACTAGTCCATGTTTACTATCTGTAAAACCAAATATTTTTACATATTCATGTAGAGCATGGCAAGTGTGATCTTTGAGAGTTAGAATCAACTCAAAAGCATTTACGGTTCATTTTATAAAAATGTTTGAAGTGGTAAAAGTCTTTGTCTTGTTATTTTTAGTATAGGTGATCTATAATTTCAAATGGTTTGAATCCAACAGGAGTGTGTAGATATTTTCAATATCTTTCTAACAAAATTGGAATCATGCATTTTGGTTCAGTACATCTCTTTGAATTAAATTTTGAATCTACTGACAGAATAGGGTTTTTAACTAAATAGACAAATTCTATTCGAAATGTTGGGCTCTGCGCGGGAAAAGAAATGGGCCGGTCCAACTGCACAGCGTGCACCGCGGGCTGCTGACAGGCTAGTCCCATGCGTCAGTGGCTCTATCTAACCGAAACAGTATCAGCAAATCGCAGTGCTACGATTAGAACAAGATCTACGGCTGAGTTTCATCGTCTATGTCGTGGT
This sequence comes from Avena sativa, assembly GCA_916181665.1. Classification (NCBI taxonomy): domain Eukaryota; kingdom Viridiplantae; phylum Streptophyta; class Magnoliopsida; order Poales; family Poaceae; genus Avena; species Avena sativa. Next base: position 412,516,911 of record OV702292.1, on the reverse strand, counting down.
GCTCCGGCGAGATTCTAAACCTAGCGGCATGGTGGGGGTTTCTGGGGGCTTACCAGGGCTCTAGCTAGGTCTAGCGACAGGGGCGATCGGGCTGGTCGATGACGGCAAGTCGATTGGCGGTCACGGTGGCTCCTGGGGTGGCTCCAATCGATGGCTCCCTTTCTTCACTACAGCGGCGGGCTACGGTCAAATTCTGGCGGGGTGGTGTTTGCCTTGCTCCAAGATAAGGTCTGGAGTGTTTCTGAGAGAGAGATAGGAGTGAGATGGTGTGTTGTTTGAGGTCTAGGGTGGCTCATATTTATACACCGGCATTGGAGGCAGGGCGGCATGGTCGGGCTTCATCGGCAACGCTGCTATAGGTCGCGATAGGCATGGTGGATGGCATGGGTCGACACGGTGGACTGCAGCAGTCGTCATACGTGTAGTGGCGTGGCAAGGGGCAGTCTTAGTCGGTCGGGAGGCGTTGGCGCTCTGTTCGGGTACGGCGGTGTTCGTCATCGAGTACGGTGGTCACGGGGCACGCGGCGGCGAATGATCATGTCTAGGAGGTGGCTAGTGACGAAGCGGGTGTGGGTACGAGTGGAGAGAGCGAGGCACGGCATTGCTGCACGAGGCGGCTGTGGCGCTCCGTCGTGCTCTCGGCATGGCGGAGACTTAAATGGGTGCGGATGGTCTAGCTTCTCCACTTCTTGTTGTTGGTAAAGGGGTGGACAGAGAGGGGCGGTGAGGTCACGGCTACTCTCTAGACATCATGGGAGAGGGTGGTGCAGCATGTGGCGTCTTGTCCATGGTCGACCGGCATGACATGGTCGACCGGCATGACATGCTCAGTACGGTCATGGCACTAGCGCAGGGGGTGAGTGAGGTTGCTCCATTGCATGGCCAAGTACTAGGGGTGATCATGGGAGATTTATTGGGTTGAATTGGGTACAAGGAATGATCAATTGATTGATCTGTCTACTAAGTGTTCGACTAAATGGCCGCATGAACTTAATCTTTGAATTTTTCAATGATTTTTGGTGGGTGAGCTGGTCACATACTTGATAGTCTCTGGTTGCTGGGAATTGTCAAGTGGTGTTGGTTTGAGTGGTTTTTGTAAAATGATGATCTATGTACCTACACTTGATTCAATTTTGAATTGCCTCTTAAATAGATTTAAAAATAGCTTCAGTAGGTTTGTAAAGTTTGCTTGGGTTCATTTTTACTTGGTCTAGCAAGGGGTGATAAGAGATAGAATTGTTTCTGTTAGAAATCTTTTACTAGAGATGGCCAAAGTAGGCAATTGGTTAACTATGGCCAAAGTGACCATATGATCATATGCTTCATAAATGGTTTTCTTTTTATTTGATTTTTCTTAGAAAATATCTATATGATGTGGTATTCATCTTTCAACTAATCCTTATCATTTATAGCAATCAAAAATGGCAAATGCAAGCATTCATGCATTAATGGAAATCACACATGCATTTATATAGAGTTTAATAATAAAAGTTTTTGTTAACCCTAAACTTGGGTGATTTGAACTTGATAAGCTTGTTTAATATTTTTGAGATGTTACAAACAGGGGGAGGATATTCAATAGATCGTCATTCGCAGTACTACTAGTACTACAGGGTACAGTGGGTAGTAACAAAAGAAACTTTTTTTTAGATAGTACCAAAAGAAAGGACGTCCCAAAAAAACTTCATTCAACCATTAAGGGGTTGTTTGGTTCAGTGGCTATCCAGTGGATAACACAGGATAGCCACTTTTTTTAGTTATCCAGTGTTTGGTTTCGGGGGTGGAGGGGATATGGATAACCACTTTTGGCTCAAAATGGTGGTTGAGCATATCCCACAAAAAGAGCTGGATGAGCTCAACCACTTTTGGATAGCTCCTCTAAAGCATTTTCTTGTACATTCACCCTTCCTCTTGAGAGAAAATAACCATCTTTTCTTGCCTATGGGCTCGACACGAGGGTGACCATAGCGTAGGCCGTCGGGCAGAGCGGGTGTTCGAATGCACACGTGGGCGTAGGCCACCGGGCAGAGGGGGCACAGGTAGGCAGGTTGACACGGGGTCGACAGGGGCAAAAGGGTGGCGAGCTGCCGGCGGTCGTGGCTGCTGCTAGGGAAGTGGTGAGGCGGATGAACAAGACAAGGTGAAAGAGGAAAATGAAAAAAACAGTTGGGCCAATAGATTTTGACTGGCTATCCCTAACCACTTTTTATCCCACTTTATAAAACAAAAAAGGCTACCCTAACCAGCTGGTTGGGGATATCATCATCCCTAAATGACATCCTCTAAACCAAACTGCCCCTAACATAACAGCACGAGTTTATATATAAAGGACTCCCTGGTAAACTAGTGCAGGTCCGACGCCTCCTAGAACCTAGTCCGTGCCACCAGCGACAGCTCGTGACATCGGCACCAACGCCAACTCCAGCGACATAGTCGGCTCCTGACTCATCGGCACCTCCGGATAACATGGTGGCACCTCCTGAGCCATTGGCGGCACCTCTTGAGCCATTAGCGGCACCTCCGGATAACACGGCGGCACTTCCGGATAACACGGCGGTACCTCCTGAGCCATCAGCGGCACCTCCGGATATGGCGGTGGTACCTCCGGAGCCATCGGAAGCTCCGGGAGGACACTATGGATGAAGTTGCCATTGTTGGGGAACCGGTCCCAGTAGGTGCCAGTGAACACCACCATCTCGCAGCAGCAGTGGAAGGTCTGGACATAGAGGAGACGGGCGTCCTTGAAGTTGACGAACTTGACCTTCAACGTCCCGTTCGGATTGTCGTGGAGGCGATACATACGTTACTTGCGGCGACCGTACCCAGCATCGAGGAAGGCACACGCTAGCTGCCACTTTGTTCTCCACAGGGAGAAGGCCCAAATGCATAGAGAATTGTCCTCCTGTGCGGTGATGTCGGGGTCTTTGCGCTCCGGTACGGCGGGTGGCAGCCAGAAGGTGGCCATGGATGACAGATGAGGACGGAGATGGTTGCTAAAAGCGGGGGATTAGAGATGGATTTGTGTGGGGAAGGGGAGAGGATAAATAGGAAGGAGATAATCCGATATTAATGTGGCAGATTACCGAAGCGAGGGGACAATCAATATCGTTGATGAAGTTGATGCGTGTGGCAAATATCAATGACGATGACTAGGGTAAGCGATTGGACGGAACGCTGACTCTGCTTCCAGCACTTGATGGCCCAGTCATAATTTTGTGGTGCGTCCAAGGCGACCACGACCTCCCCCATCTATGGCCCTACGTAGATGATTGAGTTGATGGGTGAAAATAAATTGATAAAGTGAGCTCTTTCCTACTCCCTCCGGTCCAAGATTTTCTATACCACTATATAGTACACCAGTTTTTGAATTTGAATCGTGTTGGGTCCGCAGCATAGAAAACAAAAAAATTCCTACGGTATGAACTACACACCAAGATCTATCTACTAGGTACAAAGCAACGGGTGGACATACATCCAACGAGAACTTACCCTCGTAGACAACGAGCTTTGTTAACGAGTAGGAACTCGTGGTTGATGTAGTCGTACACTTGCCGATCTCAAGACGTGATGAAGTCCAGCAGGTCCGGCTCCAGCACGTCCATCAGATCCAGCTCCAGCACAACCAAGTCCAGCACCGCAAAGCAGCGGTGCATCCGTGATCGCACACACGTCCGGTACCCTGACAACCTCCGTCCCTCGCTCCAGCAAAGCAGCGGAAGCAGCAACTCCTTTCTAGATAAAGCCACCGGGAACATGTATCTCGCTAATCCGAGACCATGGAGGAATAATACTAGAGAGGGAGAGAGATCCTTCACAAGGAGGTGTGTGTATGAAGGTGTGAGAGGGGGGCCTTTTATAGGAGGAGGGGAGGGTACCCCTCCCCATGGCCGGCGCCCCAAGGGGTGACCCCTCACCTTCTCATTCATGTGGTGGTAACTCCCTCCACATAAATTTGCCCCTTCACATTCTCTTTTAAAGTCCCCACTTTAAATGCATTAAATTTCTCTAAATTTAATGCTCTCTCATTTAATAAAACTCTTTTATTAATTTTATTCAGAATTTTGTTAATTACTTTAATTAACAAACATTCACATAAAACCCCCTGCAACATTTCAATATTACATGCAGAACCAATTTCAGCAATTTCACCCGAAACAGTTTCGGAGTCTATTGAAATAATTCCAGCGCTTTCTTAAATCTTTATCTGAAACATATTTGCTCCAAATGGTGTCGGTATCCCTTAAGTGTGTCACCCTACGGTTCGCGAATAATGCAGACATGATCGAGACCCCTCTCAGATCAATAATCAGCAGCGGGACCTGGAGATCCATACTGACTCCTACACATTCAACGATGACTTCTGTGATCGTGAGAACCTTTAACGCTAGTAACTAAATCCCTTTGTCTCTCGATATATTACATGTCCGAGATTCGATCATCGGTATCTCCATACCTAGTTTGATCTCGTTACCGACATGCACTCTTTTCTCGTTCCCGTGATATAACATTCTAGTGATCACATCACTTTCTTGCAAGCTATTTCAATGTGATATCACCGAGAGGGCCCAGAGTATATCTATCCGTCATCAGGATGGAAAAATCCCACTCTTGATCCATGAGCCTCAACATAACACCTTGGTAGCACTGAACCCACCTTTATAGTCACCCTGTTGGTGTGACGTTTGATGTTATCAATATACTCATCCGGTGTTAGCAATTAACATGATCTCATGGTCTAAGGACTAAGATTACTTTGTATGATGTTATAGCAATATAAACATAATGACTTGATTGTAATGCTATACTTCGGATGAATGTTCATCACAGCATTCCACCAATGGTGTGACCTTGTTATTAACAACATCCAATGTCTATGATCAGGAAACCTTGATCATCTTGTTAATCAACAAGCTAGTCTATAAGAGAGGCATAACTAGGAACCCTTTTTGTTCATTAAACACACATGTATTGATGTTTCCGATCAATACAATTATAGCATGCAAAATAAACATTTATCACAAACATGGAATAAGATAATAACCACTTTATTATTGCCTCTCGGGCATATTCCCTTCAGTCTCCCACTTGCACTAGAGTCAATAATCTAGTTTGAAAAACTTTGCGTATTGAACACCTATGGCTTTCTGGTGTTGCATATACGCTATTGCTAGTGGTTAATATAATCTCTGGATCTGACAGTTTTAGGTCCGTGTGTATTTGCATGTCTTTGCGTCTCTACGCATCACTCATTCTCAAATGAGATGGCATTGTATAAATTTGGTCCTCTGGTGAGACCTTTATTTCGTTCGGGTTAAAATATGTTGATATTATTGTCACACAATATATCTTCATAGTATTAGGCCACTTTGAACCACACCTAGTTTGATAACAAACTACTTAACACAAATGCCCTCCTATGCTACTACTATAGCAGTCATATACTTAGCCTTTTGTTGTAGTATCCGTCACAATATCTCAACTTTGGAACTCATCCAAATCCATCATGGAACATCCTTTCCATTATATTGTGCCACCCATAGTCTAAATTGAGATAGATTTAATTTGTATCTTGTGACAAAACCAGTATCAATGTAACACTTTACAATGAACTACCTTTAACTATTTGTCACTTATACATTATATATTCTTAGTTTTTCCAAAGCTCATAAGAATATCTTTACTATTGTCCAATGATCATCTTATGAATCATTCTGGTATATGCTCATAACATTTAGAGCATAGGACATTCTAGATATATACATATCATGGTATAATCGATCAAAATCTTCATGTGATTTTACTCACCAAGTGTTGAAACACTTGAATTTTGATACAATCCTTTCCATGCAGCAAGAACCTTTCTTGTTGTTTCCATATTGAACCCTTTCAACATATCATATATGTATGTCTGGCACAACCATATTAGCGCCTTAATCTATCCATATAGATATTGATGCCTAATATTTCGTGTTTGCCCAAGTCTTTCATCGAAATCTTATTTTAATGAAATTCTTAACTTGTGTCAATACAAGATACATCATTTCCAATCAACAATATGTCCTCTACATAATGTATTAGAAATATGTCTCAGCGCTCCCACTTAATTTCTTGCAAATGCAAGCATCTTCATCATCTCCGATGAATTTAAACTCTTTTAACAGTTTCATCATGGTGAAGATTCCAACTCCGCTATGCTTACTTCAACTATTGAAGTTTACATGCCCTTTTAGCACCCTTTTGAATTAACAAAACCCTTCGGACCATGTCATGTACATGTCCTAGGTTACCGTTCTATTAGAAGAACCTTGTTTTGTTTATTCAACTACCATATACCAAATTATATGTAGTGGTTGCTACATTAATCCGTCAAGACTATATATCGCTATGAAAGATCAAATCTTGTCATAGTCAACTCCTTGAACATTGTCGTAAACTTCTTTCCGACATGTCGACTATTTCATAGATGTTAAACATCCATGTCTTATTTCTTTATAGATCCAAACACGACCCATAGGCTTCACGCCTTTCCGGAGGGTCTTCCAAGTTCAGAAACTTGATTTCTCGTGTATGGATACTATCACAGATTCTATGACTTCTAGTCATTCTATGGAGTCAGGGCCCATCACGCTTCTTTGCATGTAGTCGGTTCATCATTGTCAAAACAATAACGACTTCTGTTTCAAATCTTACTATTTGATTCTTACCGACCCACATGGTTCAATAGGAACTCTAATCTCCGAGATCACACCTTTTGTAATCACGAGAGCCATGAGCATTGTGGCCGCCACCGGGACACTTTCCAGCGCTGCGCTACTTAGCACATATAACTAAGGTTCAACAACCTTATCAAAGTTCTATTGTCCTCCCACTTAACTTTTCACGAAAAGTTCCTTCTCAAGAAACTTGATGTTCCAAGCGACAAACTCTTTTGTCCTTGGTGTTATGGAGAAATTCCCAACAAATTCTTTGGGATAACCTACAAATACGTGCTTATCCGACTTTGGTTGTAAACATTTTACTTATGCATAGCATACCAAAATTTAAGAAAAGACAATTCGGGTTTTATCCCAAACCATAACCCATATGGTGTCATTTCAATGGATCACGATGGTGCTCTTTTCAGTGTAAAAGCGGTAGTCTCTAAAGCTTCAATCTTTAAAACATAATGGCAGTTTTATAAATGACACCTTTGATCTTACCATGTCAAACATGGTTTGATTTCATCTCTCGAATATGCCATACTCCTATGGTTTATTAGGAAAACACAAATCATGGAACAATTCCTCAAATCTTAGGTGTTTTGCTAAACCTGTAACTCAAGTATCTTCCTTTATGATCAAATCATAAACTCTTTTATTTTCTTGTTACAATGATTTTCCACTTCATCTTGAAAGTCTTTGAACAACTTTCAAATGTTTCATACTTCTTCCTTATTAAGTAAATATACAGATATATTCACTCAAATTTTTGAAGAAAGCATATGAAGCAAAAAGATCCATCGCATATGGCTACACATAATGGACTATGCACATCAGCATGCACAATTTCCAATAAGCTAGTCATCCGTTCCTCTCTGGCCTATGGACGGAGTTTCAATTATCTCGAGGAAAGTCTCACATGCGTCAATTGATCAAAATCAAAGACTCCAAAAATCCATCAACATGGAGTTTCTTCATGTTTTCTTTCAAATATAATTTAAACAGCGATGTCACTTCATAAGTGATCTTTCAATCATTTGTCTTGCGACATTTTAGCAATAGTGTTTATGGATGTGATTTCTCCAACTAGACTTGTAAAAGTTCATCCATCCTTTATGGAATACGGTAATTATTTGAACAGCCATTGTTCTCATGATACCGGAACAAAATAACAATTATTTAAACAAATCTTGAAAGCATGGTTTGATGACAACGAAAAACACAATAACACTTTATTTGTTTTCGATGAACATCATCACTCATTCTCTTGCTGGTTACTTAGGCCATTGTAGTTCATGAATTGCGTTGTCCTGTATGACACTTCATACCAACCAATTCGGTATCCAATACCTAAGAACCACATTGTTTAACAAGCAAGGAATATAGCCATAACATGTATATCTTCTATATACCTAAGTTGGACATCTCCAACCTTTTATTTTCTGCCAAATATTTTATAGATTCTCTTTCAGCAATTCCTTTTCTTTTAAAAGAATCTATCAACATCAATAGTGGTGTCATTCACATGACACATAGTACAAAGCGTATATAGTCAAATACTAATACCTTTGGACTTGCACTTTGAAGTGGATCACCATCATCAAATGTTTGGCATTCTTTCAAAAATCCATTCTTTAGTAATCTGTTAGTGTAGTAAACATTTTACTTACATCTTCTATTCATCCTTATCATGACAACTTTCATGATCAAGCTACTATAGCCTATAAGGAAGAATCGCGAGTATAATATTAGTTCCCAAAACCTTTTCGGTAGATTCGGATGCCTAGCATCTCCATCCTTCACAAATTCTCATACAATATGAGAACATGTATTTTGCTAAATTATACTCTATCATAATGCAACCAAAAAACATTGTTTCAGATATCACAATATCTTTCACACATGATGGTTTCTGAAACAATTTTCAGCTCCAATATAATCTTGATATTAAAACAACTTTTTGAATATCAATAATCATGGAGGCAAACATTATACTTTAGATACTAACATTGGAATTCTTACTCTCTATTTAATACTACTTATTAAACTTCATGGAGTAAATAGAGTTTGCTGAAAGTTTGCAATAGTACTTATAAACTTTAAATTGACATTCAAAACAATACGATACCAGTTCGTAAAGTAAATATCCAGAATTCTATAGTTCTATTATCTCAATTAAAACTAAGCATAAGGTAGTGAACAGATGCCAATGACTACAACAAATTATGCAAATTCACTTTGATTTAGTTTATGACAAATTGAGTTCGACTAATCCAAATTAGAAATGAACTCCCACTCAAAAACGACATCCCTCGTGCCTTTTTGGTGATTACATGAACCAAATCCACTACACCAAGTCCGATCATCACGTGAGTCGGTGTAGCTTCAAAGGCGAGCATCAATATGGTCATCACATCAACTATATGACTCATGCTTAACCTTTCGGTCCATGTGCCAAGGCCATGTCTATACATGTTAGGCTCACCAAGTAAGAACCTTAGTATTCACGTGTGTAAAACTGTCTTACACCCGTTGCATGAAAGCATAGAGTTGAGAACACCCGATCATCACGTGATGTCTCGAAACACGATCCATAGAACGGTGCATATTTAAGGAAGAACACATTTTATCTTGATATTTAAATGAGGGATCATCTTACAATGCTACAGAAAGCGCCAAACTAGCAGTATAAGATGCTAACATCTAATGTGTAAAGTGAGATGATATGGTCCATGCATTTGATCTCTATCACTTGCATCGTGGTATGATCTCTATCATTCCTTTGTGTGTAAGTCCAAGGTCTATGGAACTTACATGTTGAGTGTGTTGTAAGAGTATTTATCATACATCTACTTACAACAATACCATATCAAGACACTAGCCCAGCAACGATCTAAACTAGACACCTCTAATTTATCAATTGCAAGTTTTACGTGGCTTAGGGCTTTCGGAGATAGAACCGTTCTTACCTACGAACAAGAACCACAACGAGGATAACTAAGTTATTAGCAACTCGTTGTAAATCAGATATTGACTATAGTAGGAGAGACAGACACCCGCCATCCACTTATGCAAAACAAGTTGCATGTCAGTCGTGGAACCGGTCTCATGTACGATGACATGTAAGGTTGGTCCGGGCCGCTTCATCCCACTATGCCACCAATATCCAAAATACATGAAAGAAGCAATATAATGATCATCATCGCCCACATATAAACATATGTGTACTACCCGTGCAAAGCACCTACGCATAGATCAGGCTCTGATACCACTGTTGGGTCCGCAGCATAGAAAACAAAAAATTTCCTACGGTATGAACTACACGCCAAGATCTATCTACTAGGTACAAAGCAACGGGTGGACATACATCCAACAAGAACTTACCCTCGTAGACAACGAGCTTTGTTAAAGAGTAGGAACTCGTGGTTGATGTAGTCGTACACTTGCCGATCTCAAGATCGTGATGAAGTCCAGCAGGTCCGGCTCCAGCACGTCCATCAGATCCAGCTCCAGCACCACCAAGTCCAGCACCGCAAAGCAGCGGTGCATCTGTGATCACACACACGTCCGGTACCCCGACAACCTCCGTCCCTCACTCCAGCAAAGCAGCGGAAGAAGAAACTCCTTTCCAGATAAAGCCACCGGGAACATGTATCTCGCTAATCCGAGACCATGGGGGAATAATACTAGAGGGGGAGAGAGATCCTTCACAAGGAGGTGTGCGTATGAAGGTGTGAGAGGGGGGCCTTTTATAGGAGGAGGGGAGGGTACCCCTCCCCATGGCCGGCGCCCCAAGGGGTGACCCCTCACCTTCTCATTCATGTGGTGGTAACTCCCTCCACATAAATTTGCCCCTTCACATTCTCTTTTAAAGTCCCCACTTTAAATGCATTAAATTTCTCCAAATTTAATGCTATCTCATTTAATAAAACTCTTTTATTAATTTTATTCAGAATTTTGTTAATTACTTTAATTAACAAACATTCACATAAAACCCCCTGCAACATTTCAATATTACATGCAGAACCAATTTCAGCAATTTCACCCAAAACAGTTTTGGTGTCTATTGAAATAATTCCAGCGCTTTCTTAAATCTTTATCTAAAACATATTTGCTCCAAATGGTGTTGGTATCCCTTAAGTGTGTCACCCTACGGTTCGCGAATAATGCAGACATGATCGAGACCCCTCTCAGATCAATAATCAGAAGCGGGACCTGGAGATCCATACTGACTCCTACACATTCAATGATGACTTCTGTGATCGTGAGAACCTTTAACGCTAGTAACTAAATCCCTTTGTCTCTCGATATATTACATGTTCGAGATTCGATCATCGGTATCTCCATACCTAGTTTGATCTCGTTGCCGACATGCACTCTTTTCTCGTTCCCGTGATATAACATTCTAGTGATCACATCACTTGCTTGCAAGCTATTTCAATGTGATATCACCGAGAGGGCCCAGAGTATATCTATCCGTCATCGGGATGGACAAATCCCACTCTTGATCCATGAGCCTCAACATAACACCTTGGTAGCACTGAACCCACCTTTATAGTCACCTTGTTACGGTGTGACGTTTGATGTTATCAAGATACTCATCCGGTGTTAGCAATTAACATGATCTTATGGTCTAAGGACTAAGATTACTTCGTATGATGTTATAGCAATATAAACATAATGACTTGATCGTAATGCTATACTTCGGATGAATGTTCATCACATCGTTCCACCAATGGTGTGACCTTGTTATTAACAACATCCAATGTCTATGATCAGGAAACCTTGATCATCTTGTTAATCAACAAGCTAGTCTATAAGAGAGGCATAACTAGGAACCCTTTTTGTTCATTAAACACACATGTATTGATGTTTACGATCAATACAATTATAGCATGCAAAATAAACATTTATCATAAACATGAAATAAGATAATAACCACTTTATTATTGCCTCTCGGGCATATTCCCTTCAAATCGACCCACACAACTTCTCGCCAATGCACATTTGGAGCAATCCAAGACGTTTATTTCCCGTTGGAGCTTCTATGTGCCATTCATCAGAACAAAACCCATTTGATCTAACGGCTAACAAAGGTTGGATTCGCCACCCTCTGTTCTCGCGCTCGTGGACTCTGGTTGCTGAAATTGCTAGGGGCTTCTGGATAAGTCTACTGCTCTAGAAAAAGCAGAACCTTCTGTTATTTGGTAGTCGGTGGTTGACTACCCCATGTGGCACGTGATGTGTCAACTCAGTCTGGAAGTGAATGTAGCATCCCAATTGTCTAACAATTGTAATGCTACTAGCCTAGTCTAGTTTTTGCTACTTCCTACATATATTAGTTGCATCATTAGTATATCATGCTCATGTCATCATGCCACTTTGCATTTGAGCATCATTTTAAATCTTGGCTTTTATATTCATCATTGCATTTGGTTCTTACTAAATCCTATTTGGCTTTGGATATATGTTAAATGCCCAAGTTGAGTTGAGGGCATATCTTTTACTTCCCCTTCCATCTACTAACTTGCCATACACCTCTCCTTTAATATCATCTATTTTCCACCATATACATGTATGTGGCCTTTTGTGTTAGCATTTTAAAACCAAGCCACATATATGTGTATGGATCCAAATCTACTTATCTCATACACTCATACATAGGTGATATGTCTCACCACCTTAATACATCATGCATGCATGGATGTAATCTTGCATGTCTCATGCAAATAAAACCCTCCACCTTCCCTTTAACCTCAATCTTTTATTTTGGGTGTGGTGTCCATTCTACCTTGCCTTTCCATCTCCTTCTATTCAAATCTAGTGCTAAATGCAATATTAGCCCTAATCACATGTGATATCAATGCCACTAGTGACCTCTCTTTTATTCAAATTCTTTTGCACTTGTTTGTTTGCTCAAATTTTTGACCAAATCCTATATCTACACTCCATCTACCAAGATGTCCTAGCTAATCTAGCTATCTAAATAAAGACTCCATCTCTAATAGTTATTTATTTTTCTCTCTTGATCTATGCCTAAATCTTTGACACTAAAACCGTCTAAAGTTTTTTCTAAAACTAGTCTCATCTAGTCTAGTTTAGACTAGATAAAAAAAACCCCAATCCCCTTTTTCTATTCCAAAACCCTAATCATCCGTACGTTTACACACACATACACCTACACATCTTTTCTTTTAAACCGTAACACCACATGAAGCTCCCAACCGCCTCTCCTCTGTTCGTTTTATAAAAATCTGGGCAAAAACGGGAGTTGGTTAGAGCAGTAGCAGCAGCTATCGGCAGCTCTCAGCAGGCGCCGTGTCCCGGCCATCCTCTAGGAGCCCGAGGCCCTTCTTGATCTCCAGGACGCAAAGGTCGACGCCCCGGAGTACCATCACCCCGACGCCCGCGTCTCGCCGTTCTAGCGCACCCGCGCATGCAAGGTGAGCCTCACCTCCCCTCAATCTGCCCCGCTCCCCTCTGTCCTCTTCGTGCACCACCACAGCTCTCTCGCCTCGCGCCGCTGTCCCGCGCACGTCCAGCAAGCCCCGCTCGCCGCGCAGCCCCGCCAGCACGCGCCGCTCTATCGCTCGCCGAGCTCGCCCAGCGGCCGCACGCGAACAACAACACTAGTCTGCACGCGCATCGCAACCACGTTGGCCTCCTGTTCTCCGCAAGCTCTCGTCTTCCACGGCCCACCCCCATCGTCGTCGTTGGACCTCCGACATAGCTGGTACTTCCTGATTTCCAACGCCGCAAACCCCGATCGAATCCGTCTCCTGTAGCGCTCGAGATCGTCCGTCGAAGTCGACCAAAAACTCTGCGTTTTCTGAATTTTTGACAACCTGAACTCCGGTGGTTCTTCTCGCTGTTCGTCATCGTTTTCCGATAGTTACAGCCCACCTCTGAAGTAACGTCCTCAACTAAAGTTGTAGCCCTATCTCTCCTCTCCACCTTTTGTTTTAGCGGCTTTGCGAAATTCCTTAAGGTTTGCTCGCCATCATCTTCGGAATATCGGTCTGAGCTAGCAGTTTTCGCTGATCTATATTAGATTGTCACGTACCTCCCAGCACTTCTCGCAAATAGGCCCTTGCCTTTTTGAGATCGTCACCCCGCCGTCCCTCCTCTCTGCCACTTGTCACAACCGGGCACAGTCACCTGTGAGGTGGCCCGGCAGCACGCGGACCCACATGTCATCGGGAGTGGGTAGAGCGTCCTGAGTGAGAAAAGTCACAGCGCCGTTTTCTTAAGAATAAAAATATTTTCCAGAAATTGTTTAAATGTTTTAAAATCCAGAAATTAATAACTTATTATTGATAAATCCAAATAATACAAATAATATATTTTTTGAATCAGAAAAATGTGAGGAATTCAAATCTGCCATTCCAAATAATGTTTGACTAATTTAAATTTTTGAAATTGTTTAATTGCAATAAAAATGGCTTTTCTTAATTAATTAATAACTTTAATTCTATAACTCCAAATTTGACAAATAATATGTCTAAATCGATCAGCGCGACGAGTACGTTCTAACTATGCATTCCATGATATGAATTGCAGCATGCATCATATAAATATTAAGTGGACAGCAAGTTATATGGGAGCAAAACATGACTAAAAACTTAATAAAATGCTTTATTCTTGTACCCCACACCTCACCCATGCCATGCTATATTATTGCCATGTAAATTGTGTTGGAGATATGCCCAAGAGGCAATAATAAAAGTGGTTATTATTATATTTTTGTGTTTATGATGAATGTTTACATCCCATGCTATAATTGTATTATTAGGAAACACTAATACTTGTGTGTTTTGTAAACATAAAAGAGTCCCTAGTAAGCGTCTTGTTGAACTAGCTTGTTGATTGATTGATGATCATGGTTTCCTGATCATAGACATTGGATGTGATTAATAACAAGGTTATATCATTAGGAGAATGATGTGATGGACACACACCCATAGTAAGCGTAGCATAACATCAAGTCATTAAGTTCGTATTGCTGTAAGCTTTGAAATACATAGTAACTTAATCCTTCGACCATGAGGTTATGTTAATCACCATCACCGGATGGGTACTTTGATGACATTAAACGCAGCTTCGTAATTGGGCGGTTATAAAGGTGTCATTGGGTATTCTGAAAGTATGTGTTGAAGCGCATAGACCAAGATTGGGATTTGTCCATCCATATGACGGATAGATATACTCTGGGCCCTCTCGGTGGAATGTCATCTAGATAGCTTGCAAGCATGTGACTGGGTCACAAGAGATGACGTAACATGAAACGAGTAAAGAGTACTTATCAGTAACGAGAAAGAACTAGGTATGAAGATACCAACGATCAAACCTCGGATAAGTAGAATATCACGAGACAAAGGGAATTGGTTTCGTATGTTAAATGGTTCAATCGATCACGATATCATTGTTGAGTATGTGGGAGCCATTATGGATCTCCAGATCCCGCTGATGGTTATTGATAGGAGAGGTGTCTTCATCATGTCTGCATATTCACGAACCGTAGGGTGACACACTTAAGGTTCGAAGTTGTTTTAAGTAGATATGGAATTTGCGTTGGAGACCGAATGTTGTTCAGAGTCTCGGAATGGATCTGGGACATCACGAGGAGATTCGGAATGGTCCGGAGAATAAGATTCATATATTGGGGATCATTTTCTAAGTTAGGAAATGTTCCAGAGTGTTTGTATGGAGATTCTAGAAGGTTTCGGAATGTTCTGGAAGGTTCTAGAGGATTTCTTGGAGTTTACTTGAAAACCAAGAAAGGGATCAAGGAGTCCAAGTGGGGCAATACACGAATTCGTGGGGGAGGAGGATTCCTCCCCCCTTCCAACCCGCCGGCCCAAGGAGGAGGGGAGTCCTACTAGGACTCCCCCTCCCCAGGCGCGCCTCCCTCCCTTAAATAGAAGGGAGAGGGCGCCCCCTCTTGCTCCTCCTATCATAACACCCAATCTCTGTCGCCTCTCTCCTCCACCTTTCTTCTGCACAGGCATAGGCGAAGCCTGCAGAATTCTATACTCCACCACCACCACGCCGTCGTGCTGCTGGGATTCCGTGGAGAAGATCTACTACCTTCGTTGATCGCTAGAACAGGGAGAGGAAGGTCTGCTTCGACTCCACACGTGTGACCATCTGCAGAAGCGCTGTCGAAACGCAGCGCCGGAAGGATCGTCCACACGATCTTGAGATCGGCAAGTGATCGACTACATCATCCACGAGATCTAATCTCGTAACGCTTTCGGTTCTACGAGGGTTAGTACCGATCTATCTCATTGCTCATGTCTAATAGATTAGATCTTGGCTTTTGTCTAGATCAGATCTGGATTTTGTTCGTTCTTGCGGTAGAAAATTTTTGTTTTCCATGCTACGAACCCATCAGTGGTATCAGAGCCTTGTCTATGCGTAGATCTGTTGCACGAGTAGAACACAATGATGTTGTGGGCGTTGGTGCTCGTGCCGTCTTTTGCTATTTGTGTACTTTGCATCTTGCGGTATGGTGGGATGAAGCGGCTCGGGCTAACATTACATGTCATCACACATGAGACTTGCTCCACGCTTGACGTGCAACTTGCTTTGCACAAGTGGCTTTGCGAGTGTCTGTCTCTCCCATCATAGTATAGATCAAATCTACACTTTTCACTTGATAGCACTTGTATCAACGTTGTGGTTCAGTTTCGTAGGTAAGATCCGTTCTTAGTCGAAAGTCCCAAGCCACGTAAAACTTGCAAAGAAAATTAGAGGCGTCTAACTTGTTTTTGCAGGGGTTTTGTGATGTGATATGGCCTACATGTGATTATGATTGTATTTGATGTATGCAAGGATCCTTGTTGTAATATGGCAACCGGCAGGAGCCTAATGGTTGTCTTTAATTCTGTTAAGACCTGCGTGTCTATTCATCTTGTAATAGCTTTGTTCCAAGTAGTTGTAATAGTTGCTAGTGATGATGGACAACCATGAAGCGGTGCCACGGACCTTGATGCAATGCTGGTGATGATGGAGATCATGTCCGTGCTTTGGAGATGGAGATCGAAGGCATAAGAAGAAAGGGCCATATCATATCACACTAATTATGAATTGCCTGTGATGTTAATCCTTTATGCATCTTGTATTGCTTAGATCGCGACGGTAGCATTATAAGATGATCCCTCTCACTAAATATCAAGTAATAAAGTGTTCGTCCTTAGTTGGCACCGTTGCTAAGACTCGTCGTTTCGAAGCATCTCGTGATGATTGGGTGTGATAGACTCTATGTGTGCATACAACGGGTGCAAGCCAGATTTGCACATGCGGAAACTAAGGTTAATCTTGACGAGCCTAGTATGTACAGACATGGTCTCGGAACACGGAATACCGAAAGGTAGAGCATGAGTCATATGATTGATATGATGAACATGAAGATTGTTCGCCGATGAAGCTACATCATCTCACGTGATGATCGGACTTGGTGTAGTGGATTTGGTTCGTGTAATCACTAAAACAACTCGAGGGATGTTGTTTTGAGTGGGAGTTCACCTAGTTGATTTAAGAATTAAATTTTAACACTATTTATCATAAACTTAGTCTAAATTACTTGCAAATTTGTTGTAGATTATGGCGAACGTTTCCATCAATTTCAATGCGTTCCTAGAGAAAGAAAAGCTTAAGAACAATGGAAGCAATTTCATGGACTGGTTCCGTGGACTGAAGATCGTCCTCAGGGCTGGTCAGTTGACCTATGTGCTCGAAGCACCGCTAGGTGACCCACCTGCAGAAGATGCCACCGATGACGTAAAGAATGTTTATGCCACTCAGAAACATCACTACTCCACAGTTCAGTGTGCCATCCTGTATGGTTTAGAATCGGAGCTTCAAAAGCGTTTTGAGCACCATGACCCGTTTGAGATCATTAAGGATCTCAAACTCATTTTTGAGACTCGCGCGGCCATGGAAAGCTATGAAGCTTCCGAGAAGTTCTTTACCTGCAAGATGGAAGAGGGTAGCTCCGTTAGCGAGCACATGCTCACCATGTCTGGGCACGCAAACAAACTCCGAGAGTTGGGGATACCGATTCCTAATGAATTGGGGATTCACCGTGTCCTCCAATCACTGCCACCAAGTTACAAGAACTTTGTGATGAACTACAATATGCACTGCAAGAACAAGACGTTGAACTATCGTCCATGCTGAAAACTGCTGAAGTGGAGATCATGAAGGAGCACCAAGTGTTGATGGTCAATAAGACCACCAATTTCAAGAAACGGGGCAAGCCTAAGAACAAGGGCAACTTCAAGAAGGACGGCAAGAAAGCTGCCGCACCTGCTAAGAAGCCCAAGGCTGGTCCTAAGCCTGAAACTGAGTGCTTCTACTGCAAGGGTGCTGGTCACTGGAAGCGTAACTGCCCCAAGTACCTGGCGGATCTGAAGAACGGCAACCTCAAGAAGAAAGGTATATTCGATATACATGTTATAGATGTGTATCTTACTAGTAATCGTAGTAGTGCCTGGGTATTTGATACTGGTTCGGTTGCTCATATTTGTAACTCGAAACAGGAGCTGCGGAATAAACGAAGACTGGCGAGAGACGAGGTGACGATGCACATTGGAAATGGCTCCAAGGTTGATGTGATCGCCGTCGGCACGCTCCCTCTACATCTACCATCGGGATTAGTTTTAAATTTAAATAATTGTTATTTGGTGCCTGCGTTAAGCATGAACATTATATCTGGATCTTGTTTATTGCGAGACGGTTACTCTTTTAAGTCTGAGAATAAAGGTTGATCGATTTATATGAGTAATATCTTTTATGGTTATGCACCTGAGATGAATGGTTTATTCTTATTGAATCTCGATAGTAGTGATACACATGTTCACAACATAGATGCTAAATGAATAAAATTGAATGATAATTCTACATACATGTGGCACTGTCGTCTTGGTCACATTGGAGTGAAGCGTATGAAGAAACTCCATTCCGATGGACTTCTTGAATCACTTGATTTTGAATCACTTGAAAGATGCGAAGCATGTCTAATGGGAAAAATGACTAAGACTCCATTTTCTGGAATAATGGAGCGAGCTACGGATTTATTGGAAATAATACATACCGATGTGTGTGGTCCAATGAGTGTAGCATCGCGTGGTGGATATCGTTATGTTCTCACTTTCACGGATAACTTGAGTAGATATGGGTATGTCTACTTTATGAAACATAAATCCGAAACTTTCGAGAAGTTTAAGGAATTTCAAAGTGAAGTGGAAAATCATCGTAACAAGAAGATTAAGTTTCTGCGTTCTGACCGCGGAGGTGAATATCTGAGTTATGAGTTTGGCATGCATTTAAAGAAATGTGGAATACTTTCACAGTTGACACCGCCGGGAACACCACAGCGTAATGGTGTGTCCGACCGTCGTAATCGAACTCTCTTAGATATGGTTCGGTCTATGATGTCTCTTACAGATTTGCCGTTATCATTTTGGGGCTATGCATTAGAGACAACCGCATTCACTTTAAATAGGGCACCATCTAAATCCGTTGAAATGACACCGTATGAATTGTGGTTTGGAAAGAAACCTAAGTTGTCGTTCCTTAAAGTTTGGGGTTGCGAGGCATATGTAAAGAAGTTACAGCCTGATAAGCTTGAACCCAAAGCGGAGAAATGCGTCTTCATAGGATACCCTAAAGAAACAATTGGGTATACCTTCTATCATAGATCCGAAGGCAAAGTTTTCGTTGCTAGGAATGGATCCTTTCTGGAGAAGGAATTTCTCTCGAAAGAAGTGACTGGAAGGAAAGTAGAACTCGACGAGGTTATTGAACCTTCTTTCGGAGTTGAGAGTAGCGCAGCACCGGAAGATGTTTCTGTGCCGCCTGCACCAACTGGAGAGGAAGCTAATGATGATGATCATGAAACTTCGAACAAAGTTACTACTGAACCTCGCAGGTCAACGAGGGTTCATACCACTCGTGAGTGGTATGACTCTGCCTTGAACGTCATGTTAGTGGACAACACTGATGACCCTGCGACGTATGAAGAAGCTATGGTGAGCCCAGATTCCAACAAATGGCTAGAAGCCATGAAATCTAAAATAGGATCCATGTACGAAAACCAAGTATGGACTTTGGTGGACTTACCGGATGGCCGTAACGCTGTCGAGAACAAATGGATTTTCAAAAGAAAAACAGATGCTGATGGTAATGTTACCGTCTATAAAGCTCGACTTGTCGCAAAAGGGTTTTGACAAATTCATGGAGTTGACTACGATGAGACTTTCTCACCAGTAGCAAAGCTAAAATCTGTGACGATTATGTTAGCAATCACTGCATATTTCGATTATGAAATTTGGTAGATGGATGTCAAAACGGCGTTCCTTAATGGTGACATTGAGGAAGATTTGTATATGGTACAACCCAAGGGTTTTGTCGATCCTAGTGATGCTGATAAGGTATGCAAACTTCAGCGCTCCATTTATGGACTGAAGCAAGCATCCCGGAGTTGGAATCAACGTTTTGATAAAGTAATCAAAAACTTTGGATTTATACAAACTTATGGAGAAGCTTGTATTTACAAGAAAGTGAGTGGGAGCTCTGTAGCATTCCTAATACTATATGTAGATGACATATTGTTGATTGGGAATGATATAGAACTTCTTAATAGCGTCAAAACCTATTTGAATAATAGTTTTTTCGATGAAGGATCTTGGCGAAGCGGCATATATTCTAGGCATCAAGATTTATAGAGATAGATCAAGACGCCTAATAGCGCTTTCACAAAGTACATACTTAGACAAAGTTCTAAAGAAGTTTAGAATGGAAGAAAGCAGGAAAGGGTTCGTGCCCATGTTGTCAGGTAAGACCTTGAGTAAAACTCAAAGTCTGGCTACGGCAGAAGATAGAGAAAAGATGAATAAAATTCCCTATGCCTCGGCCATAGGTTCTATCATGTATGCCATGCTGTGTACAAGACCGGATATAGCACATGCTGTTAGTTTGACTAGCAGATATCAAAGTGATCCTGGAATGGAACACTAGACAGCGGTCAAGAATATCCTAAAGTACCTGAATAGGACTAAGGATATGGTTCTTTCTTATGGAGGTGATGAACAGCTTGTTGTAAACGGTTACACTGATGCTAGTTGGAACACCGATCCAGATGACTCGAAATCACAGTCTGGATACGTATTTATTTTGAATGGTGCTGCAGTGAGCTGGAGCAGTGCCAAGCAGAGCGTTGTGGCAAAATCTTCAACTGAATCGGAATACATAGCTGCTTCGGAGGCTGCACAAGAAGCCATATGGATGAAGGAGTTCATTACTGAACTTGGCGTGGTTCCCAGTGTGTTGGACCCGATGGCCATCTACTGTGACAACACAGGTGCCATAGCTAATGCACAGGAGCCAAGGTCACATAGCAAGCTGAAGCACATCAAGCTACGGTTCCATGCTATTCGCGAGTATGTCCAAGATGGTGACATAAAGATTTGCAAAGTACACACTGATCTGAATGTAGCAGATCCATTGACTAAACCTCTCCCTAGAGCAAAGCATGACCAACACCAGAACGCCATGGGTGTTAGGTTTATTACCATGTAATCTAGATTATTGACTCTAGTGCAAGTGGGAGACTGTTGGAGATATGCCCAAGAGGCAATAATAAAAGTGGTTATTATTATATCTTTGTGTTTATGATGAATGTTTACATCCCATGCTATAATTGTATTATTAGGAAACACTAATACTTGTGTGTTTTGTAAACATAAAAGAGTCCCTAGTAAGACTCTTGTTGAACTAGCTTGTTGATTGATTGATGATCATGGTTTCTTGATCATAGACATTGGATGTGATTAATAACAAGGTTATATCATTAGGAGAATGATGTGATGGACACACACCCATAGTAAGCGTAGCATAACATCAAGTCATTAAGTTCGTATTGTTGTAAGCTTTGAAATACATAGTAACTTAATCCTTCGACCATGAGGTTATGTTAATCACCATCACCGGATGGGTACTTTGATGACATTAAACGCCGCTTCGTAATTGGGCGGTTATAAAGGTGTCATTGGGTATTCTGAAAGTATGTGTTGAAGCGCATAGACCAAGATTGGGATTTGTCCATCCATATGACGGATAGATATACTCTGGGCCCTCTCGGTGGAATGTCATCTAGATAGCTTGCAAGCATGTGACTGGGTCACAAGGGATGACGTAACATGGAACGAGTAAAGAGTACTTATCAGTAACGAGGAAGAACTAGGTATGAAGATACCGACGATCAAACCTCGGATAAGTAGAATATCGCGAGACAAAGGGAATTGGTTTCGTATGTTAAATGGTTCAATCGATCACGATATCATCATTGAGTATGTGGGAGCCATTATGGATCTCCGGATCCCGCTGATGGTTATTGATAGGAGAGGTGTCTTCATCATGTCTGCATATTCACGAACCGTAGGGTGACACACTTAAGGTTCGAAGTTGTTTTAAGTAGATATGGAATTTGCGTTGGAGACCAAATGTTGTTCGGAGTCTCAGAATGGATCTGGGACATCACGAGGAGATCCAGAATGGTCCAGAGAATAAGATTCATATATTGGGGATCATTTTCTAAGTTAGGAAATGTTCCAGAGTGTTTGTATGGAGATTCTAGAAGGTTTCGGAATGTTCTGGAAGGTTCTAGAGGATTTCTTGGAGTTTACTTGAAAACCAAGAAAGGGATCAAGGAGTCCAAGTGGGGCAATACACGGATTCGTGGGGGAGGAGGATTCCTCCCCCCTTCCAACCCGCCGGCCCAAGGAGGAGGGGAGTCCTACTAGGACTCCCCCTCCCCAGGCGCGCCTCCCTCCCTTAAATAGAAGGGAGGGGGCGCCCCCTCTTGCTCCTCCTATCATAACACCCAATCTCTGCCACCTCTCTCCTCCACCTTTCTTTTGCACAGGCATAGGCGAAGCCCTGCAGAATTCTATACTCCACCACCACCACGCCGTCGTGCTGCTGGGATTCCGTGGAGAAGATCTATTACCTCTGCTGCTCGCTGGAACGGGGAGAGGAAGGTCTGCTTCAACTCCGCATGTGTGACCGTCTGCGGAAGCGCTGCCGGAACGCAGCGCCGGAAGGATCGTCCACACGATCTTGAGATCGGCAAGTGATCGACTACATCATCCATGAGATCTAATCTCGTAATGCTTTCGGTTCTACGAGGGTTAGTACCGATCTATCTCGTTGCTCATGTCTAATAGATTAGATCTTGGCTTTTGTCTAGATTAGATCTGGGTTTTGTTCGTTCTTGCGGTAGAAAATTTTTGTTTTCCATGCTACGAATCCATCAAATTGTGCATCATTCGTCATGGCATGCTTGTTTGCTTGTCGCATTTTATTTATATGCTTGTGCACTTATTTATGTTGGCCCTTGTTTGTTTGGTTCTTCTTTCGAATAGACGCCCAGCGGGGGAATTATCAGGAATCCCAGGAGTACTACCCAGATCCATCCCTCGCTTCAACTGAGTTGCCAGGCAAGCACTACCACATGCTTGCATACATATAGTACCTATTGCCTCTATCTTAGTCTTGCATCATTGAGTCAAGATTGCATTAAATTGAATCCCAAGTACTGCATAGCCTTTACTTTTAAACCCCACCGAAGCTTGTTCCTCCATCCCATGAGCCATTACTACAGGAGTTGTTTGAGCCATGCGAGTCGTAGAACAGCATGTGTAGGGTATGTGAGTGTCTGATGGATAACGAGGTACCTAAACAACTTAATCTGAGTAGTAATGGGATAACTAACGAAAGAGGCACCGGTGGGCAATATCTGCTAGTTGGTTTTTCATGCTCACTTTTGTCCCGTAGGACCCGAGTACTTGATTCCTGTTCCTTGACTATTCGCACTATCCACATCCGGAAGGCCTTATGGACCCCCCTGAGCCAGAGCTTGATTCATTTCTATTTCTTGGGGCCACAAACTAGTTTGGGGTTTTATTACTATCCTGTACCTATGCCATGCTTTACTGTTTTATTTACGATTGTGCGTGAAGCACCTGTACTGTTTTGGATCGTGACACGTTTTCGCTGTATCGACAAGCCCAGTCACACTTTCGGGTTCTCAGTCGTTTACCGCCGTCCACACAAACCCTGGGTCCGTTCTGGAGCCGGCCAACTTCGTTGCGGGTAGCTTAGTGGGGTGGCCCCCTGAAATATTTCTGAATCCTGTGATCGCTCTGTCGTGAATGCCTCGTTGGGTTTTGATTTGGTTTTTCCGAGGTTGATCGAGTGTGTGTTGCTATTTGTGCACCCCTGCATGGTAAATCTTTCTGAAAGCCGTGTCTGCGGTTATGGATGACTTGGAGCACAGTTTCTCGATCATAGACAAGTATAACTAAAGTACCGCTTTTAATTTGACTAAGTACTTGACTAGTAAATAGTGCAATACTCATGGAATGGTTAATAAAACTGCCAACGGATGGGTTGTTCGTCCGCTTTCTCGTTGGTAAGCGAGAAGGAGGATGGATCTGTTAATTATACTGTTATAACTGTTGTTACTAATTAACGGACATCCGTCTATCATTAGTTAGGCGGATGGTTAGCGAGTATCTATAGACTTATTAGTTATTATCTTTTGCTGCAATTGCATCACCCCAGGTATATGTCCCCTTTAGAGGCATAAAGACTTGCTGAGTACCCCTAGGGTCTCACACGATAAATTGTTTGATTCAGATGAACAGGTGTACTCGCAAGATGGATACTGGGTGGAGGAGACAGATGATGTTGGCAACGATCACTCGGTGTAGAGATTCCGGGGATGGGGATCCGTGAGATCTGTGGGCGGGATGTGTTTATTTATGTGGCATCTTACGCCGATTTGCTTCTTATCCGTACTCGGATCTTGTTTTCTGCTTCCGCCTGATAGTCTGATGTTTGATGTATGAGGAGCTATCCTAAACTATTATCTCTATCTAGGGTATTTGGATCTTGCCGTATGGCATTGCAATATTTCTATTTCTTTTAGATGGAATGGCTCTGAAAACTGTTGTATGGTGGCTTGCATACATACTTATTTGTGTATGTAATTGATCCCTTCGCCTGCCGATTACGCCGCTCGTTCTTGTCCCGATGTTCTGGAAGTGGTTAGAACGGCCGAAAGGTCTACCTGTGAGTGGCCCCTGGCCCCACCGTACTATTTTAACCACTTTCGCTCATCCAGGCATGCAACTTAGAGCGTAATTCACCGAGGTAGTTACAGTGAAGTAGTGCTACCATTAATTGAATGTGAACATTTTACCCAGGCGATAGTTAGCCTAATAAATCATCCGTCCATCTATGTGAGCATTCAAGTCCTCTCAGCTACCATGACAATTGGTTCTTCAGACACCAACTAGTAAACTCCTTTAGAAATACGTAGAGAACGAAATTACTTTATACAGTATTCATAGAATGTTAATTATGTATGTAGTATTTCCTTAGTATAAATATAACTTGTCGGATTTTTATTTTACGAAATGGGGAATAATCACCATGGCCTCTGCATCGACCGTTACACTTAGTTTGTCCAGCATATCTATAGCATGTAACTAATTTGGATTGCTATTTTTAGTATGAATACTTAAACAATATTAATAAAAAGGTGAAAAAATAAAATTTCTTTCTTTTATATGATATATTTATTATTATTATTTGTCATGACAACATTGTAATTTTAGAAGGTTAATTTTTATATAGTATTCTAAAATTTTATCACCTACTCCTAAGGCAAGGCATTAATCATGCAACAATCGGAGACATGGAAAAATGATATATAATCATTAACTTGTGAGAGAAACACTTTTCAATACACAAATGGTCACGAACTATTTCTTTCATGCCCCATCGAAAATGATGGAAGTTTTGGAAGTAGAGAACGGAATGGATGAAACTTACACATATTGCCAAACAGAGGTTCAAATTGATGTTCAATAGTTCATAGATAAGTATATGTGCATTCTCTGCCTGAAGGATAGCTGTGAGTACAGAAAACGTAAAGGTCGATAATCATACGGAATCACAGTTATCTAGAGTATTGCAACTTCTAAATACCAGAGAAATATTTATTTGTAAATCGACCAAGTGCTATATCTAACTTCTAATTATATGGTGTATTATTATTATGCCTTAGGAGCATTTCAGCCGCGTGCCCGGCCTCCCAAAGGGATATTAGACGCGTTAGATGAAACATGTGTCTAGCCACACTCCTCAAAGCCGTTTTTTGTCCGGTGTAGCCAATAACATGTCTGACACACTAGGCCCGTCTAGGCATTGCATGATACGTTGTGGACGCGCTAGACACAAGCTACAAACTACACAACATAGAAAATAGATAGTCAGGCACATGCTAGCTACCCAGCCCATTCTCCCTCCTCCTAATCGCGCCTCCCCATTATTTTCTAAAAAGAAAATCAAAATCCCTATTTCTGAGTTTCAAAAAATTCTAAAAACAAATTTGGATGTAGCCAACAATATAACCCACAAACATTCAAAATATCAATTTGAAATAAGTTGTATTTTAAGCTACACAAAAATAATTTTATTTGGATCCGAGTATAGTGAATAGTGCACACGTTGAAATATCAGGAAATTTCAATTTTTTATTTTGTCTAGCTCATAATAAGAAGAAATTGGAATTAATATTTTGCATGCTTTTAAAATACTACCTCTATTCCCAATTATAATATGTTTTGGTAGGCTATTTTAGAGCAAAATGTGCTATAGTTTGAAAGAGACGAAGTATATTATTGAGGAAAGTCCAGGATTTTCATTAATTTTATTTTTATAATATTTTTTAAGATTAAGATATTATTAGTTCTTCGAGCCAGAGAGACTTTACATTAATAAGGTAGGATACAGTTGTATGTGTGCAAAGCACGTGCCATTTACTAGTATCACTTAATACCATATGTTAGTGTATTTTTTCATAGAACCACAACCTTTACATTTTGTTTCATAAAACACCAACTTTTATGGTAATCTTTTGCACAAAACACAGAAAACGGTATTAGCTCATTTGGTAACTGATTAACTTGTTGGGCCTACTTGTTAGAACCATCATGGCAGCATGGATAGCTGCAGCGTGCCCAGATTTCATTAGTTTGTAAGCAGATTATATCCACACAAATTATCACTCCATGTCCAGGAGATTTTATCACTTCAAATTATAACCACGTAGAATAAACTATTTAGCCAATTAGGACATGGTTATTTTCATTTCATACAAAATATTTAGACAATCAGGAGAAGTTTAGTTTACTTTTAGTGTCTCCCAGCACATACAAAATAAAAGTCTAGAACTTCTGCAATTAGGACATATCTCTTTTCATTTCATACAAAGTTTAGAGGCTTAATTATCTTTTTTTCCTGCTGGAATCTTTGCTTATTACGAGCTGTGAAGTAAGCGTAAGTACGGGTCTCGGTGTAATGAACCTATCGCCTTCGTCCATGAACATAATGGAGCTTCGACCTTGGTGGTGTTGTATGTTGCCGAGGCACAGATGAATGTTGTTGAGGTGATGCCGGACCTTGCCAAGGTGGAGCTTGTCGTGGTGGTGCAAATGGGACTTGGCGCTTGTGCCGGTGGAGGTGGAGGTGTTGCATCTGGTGGCGAGGCTGGACCTGCAGGCATGTGCACGTACTTGGGCAGCTGCCGGTTGCTCTGAAATAATACAAAACCACAACATTTAGAAAGGAGTTGCATTTATACATCGATCAAAGCCAAATTGTTCTGCCCCAAAAACTAGGGGTCTTCATCTTCTTACTGTAACTCTCTTCAAATCCCTCACCAAAATTAGAAATTGAATAATTTTTAGCATTGCTCACGAATCTTACCCACTGAACAATATGGGATCGTTGGAATCCATGTCATGCATCCTCCATGCTAGCACGCCACCGAATACGACATGTTTGCTCGATAGAAGGAAGATGATCATGCTGGACTGCTTGATAGTGGACTAAAATTTACTAATGAGCTATTAGTGTGGTTTATGTGTTCTGTGCAAAACGTTACCACAAAAATTAGTGTTTTGTGAAAAAAATTACTAAGGTTATAGTTTTATGATAAAATGGCACCAACATGTGGTTCTAAGTGAGAAAATCTTCTTCGATCCTATTTTTACTTTATTACTCAATATATCCCGCTTCATTGAGAGTTGATATGAATACCATCGAACCTGTATTCATCAAGGCATTTAAGGAAGCAAGAAGGATCCTGTTTGTATTATTAGTACTCACCTTTTATTGGCTAGTCGATCTTATACTACTGCTCTATTTTTTAAATAATATGATTTATTTAATAAATTTCACGAATAATACACGAATTTGAGGAATTGTGAATCTAGCGCGGCATTTGTTAAATTAGACGTACTATTCATGTATTATTCGTGAAATTTGTTAAATAAATCGTATTATTTAAAAAAATAGCCGTACTGCTGGCAAGGCGAGCAAGGGCTCCTTCCACCACAAATATTTTTCCTTGTTTCTTTAAAAAATGCTCGTCGACCCAAAATTTTGTCTCGTCATTGCCTTTCGTGAGAGAAAAGGCTCCTGGATGAAGGAGAATCATCCTCCCTCTCTCCTCCTCAATGCGGCATTGGCTACTATATCCACTCTTGCATCTATGTCTGGCACTTGTTCAGGTGGAAAGCATCGCAGCAGTCACCTTTTACTTTCCATGTAAGCTTCCATGCAATGGAGTACAACCGTGCAGGCGCAGAAGTGCAGAGAAAGTTGGGGCCCACGGTGGTCTAGGCCAACTTTCCTTCTGTTTGCATCGTGCTTCTCCCCAAAAATGAGCTCTGGCTAGATGTTTTGTTTCTGTTCCATATTAGGCTGCTCTTCATAGTGCTAAATAACTTAGGCTAGTAAAACTTTCACATGTTACTACAGTACCTTCAAAGTGTATTAGGTGAAAACAAATATACACCATTACTTTTTATAGATGTGGCTCTTTCATATTTTTTTGAGCTTTATCTATTATAGAGCATAATTTTATATAGTGATAATATGTCATACTTTATTATTATGTGGGTCTCACGTGCCAACTTACTAATAAAAGGGTGGTGGACAAATACAAAGATGCCGCTAATCTTGTCCAACTAAACTAGGAATTTGTAAATAATAAGGCTTCACAATATACAAAATGGGCCCTAGTACAGAAAGGAAAGGCGCTATCAGGTAGAGCTTCATTGATTATCAGCTATGGTATATAAAAGAAGGGCACGGCTCGTGGCCGGATTAGAGAGTCCTCATTTCCCCCTACCAAATCACAATGCTTAGGACGGTCACTCTGAAGATGGAAGCCACCGTTATCAACTGTTCCTCCTGCTCTCAGCTCCTCAAGCCCCGGCGGGTCTACAAGGTCTCTCCATTTCTCCCTCACAATCCATTGATTTTTCTTTTGTCGATTCATCTATGCAACTATTTTATTTTTCAAACTTCCATTTCTACAATGCGTGGATATTCATCTAGTCTGCCACCGCTGCGTCCGCAAGATCACCTCCTGCTAGAAGTGCGAGCATCCTAGTGGCGGATTCACCCACGAGCCCGCCATGGATGCCGTCCTATCAGCAGCTAGGGTCGAGTGTGCCCACAAAGGCTACAGTAGTTTGCTGCCCTACTATGAACTCCACGAGGACGAAATCATGTGCCGGTTCTCTCCCTGGACTTGCACGGAGACCGGCTGCGACTTCGCCGCCCCGCCGCTAGTGCTCGTCACCCACCTCGAAGCGGTCCACTCGATCCAAGTGCACAAGATCCAGTATGCCACCATCAAAACTTTCTAGGAGCTGGTGTCGCTGCCGGGTGAGGCGTCTCGCCGACTTATCCTCGTTGGGGAGCAGGACAGCGTCGTGTTTGTCCTAGCAATTGGCACGGTAAGCATGGTCCCCCTCATGTCTGTGGTCTGTGTTAGGGCCGCGATGGGCGACTTGCCAGTGTACAGGGTAAGGATGTGGGTGGAATGCCCACCGCTGCTCTCCTGGACGGACAACAGGAGGAGGACCGGCACCGTGATGGTGGAGCTCGACGCGCCGAGCTCCGCTACGTCGGGCGAGGTCGCGTTATAGGACCTTACATCTTACCTGGCAGTGCCGCCTCATTATCTGGTCGGTCCTGCTATGTCGAAGGATCTATGTTTCTTCTTTCGCATCGAGTTTTAGTGGTGATGTAAGCTGCTGTTAATTGGTTTAATTACAGAATGATCATTTGCATACCAGGAATGGTGGATTTTGTAGTACTAGTACTCTATCTCTGTCCCAAAAAATAAGGCTCTCTTATTTTTGTTTTTTGTTTGACCAAGATTTACTCTAAATATATATAAAGAATGTTGGTATTGTACAAATTTAGCATCATTGGAAAGTTGTTTCAATACGAATTCAACAAAAGAAATTTTACACAATATAAGTAAAGTTTAGTTGCTCCATTTATTCGATCAGACTTTACTTTGGAGCGCGCGTGCGCCTTATACCTTGAAACAGAGGTACTAGATGAGTTCGGTGGATGTACTCTCCTGAGTATTTTTCATAAAGTCTTAACTTCCGATGGGTTGGGTGGATTAGTGGATGTACTCTGCTGAGTAGTAAGCTAAATCGGATTAAGGCTCTCTATTTAGGAAGGCCAGAGGGCTAATTCACAATACTACCAAGTAGACAAACTCTAATTAATTTATGCATGCACCACTAGTTTTACATGCATGAGACGCTAGATAAAGAAAGGGACATGATGAGAGATGAAACAACATGCATTGGGAGATTGAGAGAAAATAGAGATATCTAAATTAATGAGTAACGAGAATTAAGACAATAAAGAGGATAGGTCTTATTATAATTTCTAACAATTTTAAAAAGCTCTCTTGCCTAAAAATTCCAAACAGAGGTAGGAGTATTGGTCAACATACATTCAGGAGTACTAGTATGTACTACTCCATAGTAGTAGTACAATAGTGGAGTACGGTAGTAGTAGTACTCCCCTCCGATTCATATTAATTGTCACCGGATTGGATGTACTCGTATCTAGCACTAAAACATGTCTAGATAGATCCATTTTCGCGACAAGTAAATACAGCCATTTTTGGAGTAGTACTAGTTTGGTTGGAAGAAATCATATTTTTTCCGCAGTAGGGACGGTGATTTTTTGCTAGTAGTACTAGTACATAGCAGGTAGTAGTAATATATATGTTTATACTGTACTAACTCAACATACATTCGGGCAATCAACAAATGTTCATCTTGCGGTTCTGCTGCTACAGTGCTACTAGTAGTTTTTCAGGTGCCCATTCACCCTCTGTCTTTCAGCAGTACTCTGCCTAAGCAGTATAAATAGAATTATTCAAAGAAAGTCTCTACCACTATAAAATTATAATCTGCCATGGCTATTGATTGACAAGACAATTCATTGAGGTGGGGTGGGCTGTTGGCGTGTGCTACGATGCCTACTCCTACTATCACTCTGCAGTCAAAATAAAAGAAACATATGCGATTCCTTGCATTAATTCTTGCCTCCGCCCCTTGCATGCTTGCAGTATATACATGCATTAACTTCTACGAGTAGTATAGTACAAGTAGGAGTAGTATCAAGCAAGGATATACCGAAACATAAAGATATACTTGTAGGTCACATGGTGTACCATTCGGAGTCTTCGTCTTCTTCTTTGGTATGCTTGCCCTTGCCCTTGCCCTTCTTCCTTAGTTCTTTTTTTTTTGGTTGAACATTTTGAGAGTTTGTTGACCCCTCTCGAAGTTCACTATCTGCCTGTATACCTCATAGGTTGCGTAGGCGTCCAGGCCTGCATACTTGATCTGCTCTTCGGTCAGGGGCATGTTCCCCCACTGCTTGTGGTCCACATCATCCTTCTTCTTCTTCATGACTTTGTAACGGATGTCTATGAGGGCGACCGTGTAGTCAGCCAAAGAATCCTTCTCATTCATGGAGCTGGCAGGCTTCCACCTCTTCTGCATGTCCACGAAGTTCGTCACTAGTACTAGAGAACGCCTAAACCTGATACAGTCATTGCCGATGTCGACGCCTGCAAAGGAAATGTTATTGTTGGTGAGGAACTCTGCTAGCTTGGAGCATGGTTGGTCGGCCTGGCAGATCTGGTAGACCAGGCAATCCATGCCCACACATAGCTAGATGACAGCAGCCTTCTGCATCGATGATTCCTTGTTGGTGTACTCGACGTTGAGGCCAACAATCTTGCCGTCCGTTTTGTCCAGGAGCTTTTGGATTTTCTCGATGTAATCGTTCATCACCGATGCTCTGTTGGTATACGCCACATATAGTGTGGTGTTGCCAGGGTCCACGAAGTAGTACATCTTGCCCAACGGCGCCGCCATGGAGTGTGATTGGCGCCTTTTTTTGTTTTGCAGAGGTCCGGTCGGGTGACAGAAAAGGAATGGGATAGAGAAGAAAGGAACCGCTAGGAAGATCGGGAGATGCATGCATGAGCATTTCTAGAGATGAAAGGGCATGCAGTCCCTCCCCCCGGCCCTGCCCACGTACTCCTATAGAATATAATTTATTTACGGATCAGTTTTACAGACACGGATTATTTACGGCTACAGGTTGATTTCTATATTATACAAAAAGTACAAGAACCAAATACACAGGATACTTTATGAACGAAGCTCGAAAGTATAAATATTTTTTGAGTTTCACCTACTACTATAATTTTATATAAAAAATGATATGGCATACTTATATTATATGATTCTCATGTGCAAGGCACTTGCAACTCACTAGTTATTTCTTATCTTATCTTACGACTATATCTCTACTATTATAATGGAGCAGTTTTAAATTGGATCCTTAGCACCAATCCTTATGGTTGGGTTGTTAGATCCAATGGT
The DNA here is from genome assembly GCA_916181665.1 of Avena sativa. Lineage (NCBI taxonomy): Eukaryota > Viridiplantae > Streptophyta > Magnoliopsida > Poales > Poaceae > Avena > Avena sativa. Next base: position 412,484,357 of record OV702292.1, on the reverse strand, counting down.
TCAGAGCACTTGGATTCGTGTTGAATAGTACCTAGACCAAACTCCACCATTTTCGAGAACCATCATGTCACCATCCCAAAATTTCATAGCATAGTAAGTTGTATTCTCTCTACTACTACAATGGAGCAGTTTTGAATTGGATCCATAGCACCAATCCTGACCATTGGGCTGTTACATCCAATGGTTCATGATGACCCACAAGTATAGGGGGTGTATCGTAGTATTTTCGATAAGTAAGAGTGTCGCCCAACGAGGAGCAGAAGGTGTTGACAAGTGGTTTGGATCAGGAATTCTCTGTAAGTACTTAACAAACGGATTTTTAGGGGTTTTTAATAATGCAGATAAATAAAGTGCGAGTAAATAAAAGACAATAATAATAAATGCAGCAAGTAGCCCAATACTTTCTTTAGCAAAGGACAAGCCGGTTGTATTACTTAGGATGACCAAATGTTATCGAGGACACATGAGAATATTGTCAAGTGCTTTCGCTTCATATAGTTGATTAATCTTCTCTGGTTGGATAAGTGTTGTGTGGGTGAACCTATGCTAATGTACTGACCTTCCCAGGACTAATACATACTTGTGATTATACCCTTGCAAATATCCACAACTACAAGAAAGTAATTAAGATAAAAACGTAACAACAGCCTTAAACTATGAGATCCTACACTCCCTTATGCAAAGGTTTCCTAACAGGGGTTCAGGTTTCTATCACTTCGGCAACCCAACGATTAGTAGCTAAATACACAATGCATTCCCCTAGGCCCATAAAGATGAAGTATCATGTAGTCGATGTTCACATGACACCACTAGAATAATAACACCACAACTTAAATATCAAACCATTAAAACTTTCTCAACACAATTCCACTACTAACAACATGACTTCTCCCATGTCCTCAGGAACTAAACGAACTACTCACGAGACATCATATGGATCAAGATCAGAGATGAAATAATGATAAGTAACAATCTAAACATGAACAATAATTCAATGGTTCCACTCAATAGCATCAACTACAACAAGTAATCAACACCAGGAAAGTCTCCCCTAAGAACTATGCAAGATTCAACCCAATTGTTACAACGGTACGGAGTGGTGGTGATAGTGCTTGTGGAGATGATGGTGGACATGATGATGATGATCCCGATGAAGTCTAGCTTGATGACGGTGTTGATGGCGACGATCTCCCCTCTCCAGGAAGGAATTTCCTCGGTAGATTTCTGCCTGCCGAAGAGCTCTTTCTCTCTCTGTAGTTTCCACCCTGCAAAGGCGGCAGAATCTTTCTGTGGTTGCTCCCCAAGTCTTAGGGTTTTGAGGGGATTATATACACCAAAGGTCGATCCTAGAGGTGGGCCAGGGTGGCCACACCACCTGGTGGCGCGGCCAGGGTGACTCGCGCTAGGGGGTGGTGTGGGATCATGTGGCCCATCTCCACTCCTCCTTTGTCTTCTGGAAAAATAGGAATTTCCATATATTTTCTAAAATTTTCTGATCTTCGCGAATATTGCATCTGGACAGCTCTTTTTCCATCAGAATCCTGACTCCGGTGTTTCATCCTCCAAAAGTCATCAATCATGCAAAAATGGATGAAATAACATAAGTATCATCTCTTAACATGAAATATATCAATGAATAACAGTAAATTATGATATAAAATAGTGATGCAAAATGGACGTATCAACTCCCCCCAAGCTTAGACCTCGCTTGTCCCCAAGCGAAAACTGAGCTCAATAAACATGACTACAGGTTTATGGAGTGAAGTGTCGATAAAGAGAATATGGACAAGAAGCATCACATTCATTAATACACAAATCATAATAGAAAACAACTCACTATTATATAACTTAACTTGCAATGAGTAAGGGAAACACAATAAAGATACACAAAGTAAATCATAATTGGTAATGGCAAACTTTGTTCTTGGTCAGAGAAATGGTTAACAAATTCTAGGAGTCAAATATAACAGGGTTTTCAATGATAGCCTTCAAAGTAATATTCACTAAGATAAGAGTAGTGTGCAAAACAAGGAACATAAGAAACATGATTGAATAAATCATCATATGGATGATTGAATCACAACGACTCAAATGCTCACCTGAGATAGAAAGTAATAGGTTTACTGACTCAACTAAAAAGTAAAAGATAGGCCCTTCACAGAGGGAAGCAGGGATTTCATGTTTCATAAAGAGCCTCCAAAAATTATGGTACTTACTAGCTTTCATCTCTCATTGCCCCTATCATAAGCATCTTGAAGTGATTAAGGTTAATGTGAGGGAAAATATGAGTTATATGCTTGACAAATTATAAGTTAAAAGTCTCATGCCCCTTGAGTACGAGTACCAGACCTCATGCTACTCAACTTTGGTCTCCGGTAAGATCTTGTCATTGTAGTATATATGTATCATAGAGAACCCCCAACGGGGTACCCCTTGCCCCATGACACAGGAGCTATCCCATATCAAAATGACAAGGCAATAGACAGTGAGCATCTCAGTGATCTTTTTATTTGCTATTTGCATAGGTTTTTATTGAGGATGCTTCATAGAATGCCACTATGGTTATGCTGCAAGTTTCCACGATGATTAGGCGTGGCTTAGGCTAGCCGCCCAGGCGTTTCTCTAACACATATACAAACTCCATGATCTTACAAGCTCCCATTTTATTTCACAGCACCGGCATCCATAAACAAAAGAACATGATATCAACTAAATAATAAGTGCAATGTTGAAAGAGGACCCCATGATAACATGGTTTTGCTAACTCCCAACTTATAATTTGCAAGCATACAAGCTTCATAAGATAGTCACAATGGTTCAAATTTATTAAGTACAAGAAAATAAAGTGCACCATCAAGTTTGTGAGAGCTTTAATCACTAATTTTCACATAACAAGTTTAATTTGGATGATAGATAAAACTCGAGAATTTACTTGAAATAGCAATAATGCTAATAGGTAGATATGGTGGACACAAATGGCATAGGTTTGGTTCAAGGATTAGATGCACGAGAAGCATTCCGTCTCTCAGTACAGGTTTTTGGCTAGCAAGGCTGGGTAGCAAGCATAAGAGTTGAAGGAAACAAACAAACATACAAGTGATAAAAACAATCATGCAATCTTCCTTTTAAACACAAAATATCTTAACTAGAGAATACTAAGCTTATGAGCCAATCAAGAAAGAAAGATAATGAAATTATATTTCTAAAAGTACTTTTCTCTTTTCCATTCAATCCTCAAATAGTGTTACTACTGACCCGAGCTAGGTTTGCCAAAACCAATTAAATTTACTTAATAATCCCAAAGTGATATCAATACTAACAACAAGATCAATCATATAACAGAAATTGCAACCTAAAATAAGATGTGCAAAAAGTAAATGATAAAACTTCTCATTAATATTCCATAACGGCAAATCACACCAAGGGATACATAGATAACTAATTGGAGGAGAGATACTTCCACAATGCAAACCATCATATATGATAACTTCTCTATTCATGATATGACTCTACTAAAAAGGTAAAAAGATGGAAGATAATGATGTGATACCGCGGCACTCCCCCGAGCTTGGAACAAACCAAGGGGATGCCAAAACCTGATGACGAATTACTCCTTCGATGGTGGTGGTGTTCTCTCGATAAGCTTTTCAATCAATTTCTTCAAATCCTCAATCTCGAAGGTGAGAGTACGAATCAACTTCGAATTTTTCTCAACACGGTTCATGATCATGTCGGACTGTGAATCCCAGCCCTTGTGATTATTTCCCCACTCTTCCTCCTTAAAGTGTTCCTTTACTACATGGTTAGAACGAGGAATGTCCCAATTAGAGGGTAATTTTTCCTTAGGCATCTTTTGGAATTGCTGCTCATGTATAAGGGTATGGAAGGGATTCTTAGTGCATAGAGGAGGTGAGCATGAAGCCAAGCAAAGGCGTGGAACCATCCCTCCAGTGGACATCTGTGCAGTCCTTTTGAGCTTGACAGGAAGTGCCATCACTCCAATGCTTGCAATGGTGGTGCTGGTGCGCGGATGCTGGTCTTCCTTCACTTCCTACTAGATCACGTAGGCACGCGTTGCCGCACCCGTCCATTGGAAAAATAGATTGTTAGGAATTGATGAAAACATATATATTGTTAGAAATTGATAGGTATACATATCAAATGCCGAATCATAAAATTGGTTAAATTCTACAGACTTCTATGCTATGAAAAGGCTACTGCTCTTTTTAGAAAAGAATCACGTAGCTTGTACAGTGGAAGTAGTTGACTGAAACCATGTGCGGGTACTTTTAAAGTTGCCAGCTGACTAATTGCTAATATCACCAATAGTAGTAATTTGTAGTCCTCCGTATCGGAGGGATACTAAATTGCATATTATGCACAGGATTGCACATCGTGAATTGAATAAAGCATGCTCTTTCTTCGGTTGTTTCCCCTTGCTAGATGACAACCGTGTTGCTCAATGTCTATTTAACGCAGCGAGTGTTCTGTTCTTTTAATGCCCGGTGACAATAATATTGTTCACTCACAAAACAGTAAACATAACTTCCTTTTGGTCATTTTGTAATTCTGTTGCTGAGCAGCAATGAAGATGAATTAAAAATAAAAAGGTAGGAGCGTTGATTTTACCTTGTAAGGAATTGTTCTCTGGGTCAAAATACAACAGCCTTCCTAGTGTATTTCTCATCTTGAAAGTATCTAGTTAGGGACTCAAGAAGCCTTCCTTAAATAAATACACATTTATGAATTTCCTATATGGTGCAAACAGATAAATAAAATTCCGTTGATGCCTTAACCTTGAAATATATAAACACCCATGAATTCGGAAAAACCAATCTAATAATTGAAGTTTCCACCAGAGAGGTGATGTTGGGGAAAGAGACATCGGAGGACATGAGGGAGCGGAAAAAATGGTTGCTTCGCAAGACACTAGAGGAGACGCATACTATTAACAATACTACTAAAACGAATTGACCAGCGCTATCAGCAGACGTGAATTAACCATGTAAATGTCATACCACTACCTTACTAACCTTGTCAGAAGCCATTGCAAATCACAGCTGGTCAATTAGTTTTTATCCGATGGCATAGATTTTGTCGTAGCAACTATACAACACACAAAATTAGAAATGAAACTAAGAGGATGGGCTGCAATGTATACTCGGGCAACAGCAGAACTTACCAACAGCCGCCATGCTCTTGCCCAACTGCTTCTCTGGCCGCCGTGTCCTGGGCCCTCGTCCCAACACCATCACCACCACCGGGAGCTCGCCCAACGCATCCTTCCCCAAGACTCACCTCGTTGTCGCGGTGCTCCTACGCTCATCTTTCATCTGGGCGCCCAGCTCCGCCACTGTAGGTGTGGGTGGGTGGAGCTCGTCTCCTCGAGGTCTAGCCCAGGTTGAGGACTTCGAGTGGATTTTTCGCTCGAGTTCCTCGTCAGCGGTGCCGCGCTGGTCGCAGGAGGTAATCAGCGTTGTACTATATGATTTGTACAGGTCGCGGCGCACTTGGTTCGTTTGTCCAGGTCAAGATTGTTTTTCCCGTGTCGTGAGGAGAGGAGGCGCCGTGAGTTTGTTTTCCTATGCCTGTTCGACTTTATTTACTAAAGGGTTGGAAGTTGCAATATTGTTTAGATCCAACTGGGCTTTAGCAAGGCGTTTAAGGCCTAGTTAATCAGAACATGCCAAATTGTTCTCCAGAGTAGCTGCCCCTAGGGATATGCGCCCCCTGCCAGGTTCGTAGCGGTCAAAAACAAGCAGTGAGAATGGTCGGGCAGCCAAAAATGTTAAAGGCGTGAGAAGCCTCCTATTTGGTGCAGTTTTAATATCCCTAATTCAACTTAACCCTTGATCTCCTCCTCTTGCTTGGGGTCTTGGAGATCATCTTCCACATGCGTCTTGTCCTTATCGTTGGTGGGGACCATTGTGCTTCTAAACTTGAGAATAGTTCCTCACAGAAACAGATCGCAACAGAAACACGACGAGAACACGATATATGGACCTCGAGCGATCTGGGGGATTATATATTAAGAAGTTTAACAACAAAAAGAAGGTACTGGGAGAAAATGGGTCAGAGACGGGCTCCGGGGTGGCCACACCCCCTAGTGGCGCGGCCAGGTGGGCCCGCGCCATAGGGAGGTGTGAGCCCCATGGGCTCCGTTTTCGTCTCTCTTTCGACTCATTATCTTTCATGTTAGATAAAAACAGCAAAAATATAAATTGAAAAGTTTTTTGCGAACCTTTTCTTACCAGAACTATTACCTATTCAAAAACGGACTCTGCAGGTTTCTGAATTTGGTCTTTAATAAATTCTTCTGGAGTCACCACTTGAATAATATCAATATCTTTATTATAAGAATCTTCAAAAATATAATGCTTGAGTCTTTTGACCATTCCTCATCTGATTACATTATTCTCTCCTACCACTTGAAAATTTCTTTCATACAAAACTTCACACAATCTTCATTGGCAACATTAGTGCATGCAAGATAATAAACCATTAGGTTCAATTTCAACTGAAATCCATCAAAACATAAGCTACTGAAGCAACTCCTTTCGAAAAACCAAAAAGAATTCAAAAAGGAAATCGATTTAAGAGGCAAATGCAAAAATGGCAGAAATCTGTCAAAACAGACCAGCAGGTAAGGATCAATTTTTTTGAAAATCTTGTGTTGCTCAAATCAAAAAGTGCACAACTAATGCAAGTTAAATAATATCCTAGGATTTTTCATTATTTTTTATGGTAAAACACAAAAATCTGTTTTGGCACAGCAACTTCCCCAAATCTTACTTCTCTCTCATTAGAGGTTGATCTTGACACAAAAATCAAACAAAAAGGATAAGGAGAGGTTATTACAGAAGCAGTAACTTCCAGGACTCAAATAAACAAAAACTGAAAGAAAAAATATATTGGGTTGTCTCCCAAAAAGCTCTTTCTTTATAGCCATTAAGATAGGCATGATAAATTTCAATGAGGCTCACATAAGGATATGAATTGAAGTAAAAGAGAGCATCAAGGAGAAAATATAGACATATTTAAGTCTAACCCACTTCCTATGCAAGGGAGTTTTGTAAGAAAATAAATTATTGAAACCAGAGGCTACTAGCATAGGAAGGCGAAACAAGTGCAACATAAAGACTTTCAGCATAAAGTGAGGAAACTTAATATTATTGAGATGCATAGAAACATTTTTCCCTCTCTCATAATAACTTTCAGCATCATGAATAAATTTAACGATATAACTATCACATGAACCATATGTAACATCCCAAAACTTTAATCCAAGGTTATTAAGATCCAAATCATCAAAAAATGGGTTAACAAAAACTTTTCCAATTAAAATTATTAAAGCATTCATATGTGTGTGCATTTAAATAGGAGTTGTTTTGAATTGCCTTGATTAAGTGATCCATTGCTTGTGAAATGATTCTTAGGTAAAATAAACATCATCTAGCTCATTCCCAAACAAATCTCAAAGAAAAACAAATCAAAATGAATAAAAGAAGAGAATGGTCATTTGTGCCATTTTAATCAACATGCCTACTTTGGCTATTCCTAGAACTTAAAACCTAACAGAAACAAATATGGATCTTTGCACACCTTCCTAGTACATGTAATGATGTACCAAGACCCACTTTGTGATCTACCAAAAACTTACAAACACTAATTTTAAATGGCAATTGAAAATTGAATGTAGTTCATATGAGAAGATCACACTTATTCAAAAACCACCCAAATGAGCTCCATTTTCAAAACCCAAGCACACCTAGAAGATCAAGCATGTGATCAACCACTCCACCAAAATTTAGCCAAAAATTCAAATATTTTTCTCTTGCGGCCATTGTGTCGAACACTTGGCAGACAGAATCAACTTTGGCCTAACTATTACTATTTTGATCATTTCTTGTCGAGCCAATTGGTTTGCATTGATCACTCTTGCCTCCCCTGAGCCCAACCAGACCAAAACCCACCCTAGTTCTAGCCCCTGGCGCCAGTGCAACGCAACCCCGACGCCATGCTCGCCGGCCAATGTTGCCAACGCAGCAGTAGACCGCCAGCCCCTCTCCGCCGCTCCAGGAAGCTAGGCGCCACCCTACCGCCACCCACGGTCCACCCCACGCTCACTGCCAGCCCTTGGACCACCGAGGAACCGCCGCGCACCAAGTCTCTGCGTGCAGCCAGTGCACGCCAGAGCGCCCTCGCCGCCAGCACGCCACAGACCGCACCTCGACCTAATCCCGTGCGCGCCGCTCCGCCTCGACCCCAGCAACCTGCCAGACACGGCCGTGCATCGCCACGTGACCCACAGTCGTCGTGCGCCGCATCGAGCACCGCCTCTGTCTCCCAGAGCACCGGATGCCCCCGACCAAACGCCACCGCCCCTAGCCGTGCATTTACGCCATAGAGTACCGCTAGGAGGCAGGCCACCGTCCCCTACCTCAAGCCATGCATGCTAGCATGCTATGCAGCCCTCGCCAGAATCGCTCGCCCATCCCTTTCGATCGCCTCGTCGAGCTATAAATAGAGGCCACCCCAACACAAACCACTCACACCATTCCACTCCCCTCTCCTCACTGGTCCTTCGCCACCTCTAGCCGGAGCAGCTCTAGCACTTGTTCGCCGGAATTTGGCCGGAGAAGCCCGCTGCAGAGGAGGAGAAGGAGTCGTCGATTTCGTCCACCCCGGGAGCTGCCGTGACCACCCCTGAGCTCGCCGTCATCCACCAGTTCGATCGCCCCCATCGCCGCCATAGATGGATCCCTGGTATGCCCCCTGAGCACCCCCACCGAGCCGCTAGGGTTAGACCTCGCCAGCGACCTGTCTGTCATCGACGACGAGCCCTAGCCGTAGATCTCCCTTCTAATCTAACAGCCCACATCGCCCCGTACCGCTTCGCGTGCAAAGAACCACTGACCGGTGGACCCCCGGTCAGTTGTTCTCTGTGCCGCGGAACGCCACTGGACCGGCCCGTTTACATTCCCGCGCAACCCATTTAATTCAAACTTAGATTTTTCTATTTAGTTTTGAACCTAGTTCTGTCCCTTAGTTTAAAAATCAATTCAGAGAGATTTACAAATCCAAATGGAGTGATTCCAATTTTGTTAGAAAGCTACAGAAAAGATCTATCCAAGCCCGTTGGATTTAATTCAATTAGAGTTAGAGATCTCTCCTAGTCAAAATATTAAGACAGAAGCTTTTGCACATTCAAACATTTTTATAAAATCAACCAAAACAGCTTTTGAGTTGATTCCAACTCTCAAAAATCACATTTAACCATACCTATCTAAATGTGTAATAATATTAAGGTTTACATGTAGTGACTTTGGACTAGTACCAAAATAATGCTATATAGGCATTTCTAGTCACTTTAAATCATTAAATATTAAACTTAAACCAAAGTAATGGTAATCCAACCCTTAAATTACATTCTCATGTGTTAAAATATGTGGTGATGACATGTGTCCACATGATCCCATATTTTATGTGGTGAATATTAAATCTTAGTTATTTTTCAATGAGTAGAAATTACTTTTTTTAAATAAAAAGAATGAAGCTAGTTAATAAAACTTGTGATGCTTGTGATGATAATAGATCATCAAATGTGTGCCTTAGAGTGCTAAGTAGACTAGTTAAGTATTGTTTGGTGATTGTGTACTCCGTATGAATTTATAGACAATAGTACCGACCAAGCTTTTGAGGAGGAGGAGTTCTATCAAGAGGAGGAGGAAAACTTCAACCACTGCACCAACCAAGGCAAGCTATTATTGGCAAGCTAACACTTGCAAGTATTATACTAGCAAGACACCATTTACAATGCAAGCAAATCCTTGCAATCTAGATAACCCAAGCAAAGATGCTTAGGACATGCTTTAGTTATACCACTTTGACTATTACTACCCCTAGTATTATTGTCCAAGTTTTACTTCCTTTACTTCTACCAAAGTCCTTTACTTGTTTTGAAGGTAGCATAAAGAGTATAAAACTTGACCTATTTAGATAACTTTAGATGTCATGCTATGGCATGTGATTGATCCCATCTGTCCACCTTAGTGAACACTCTTAACTTAGTAGTTTAGAGTTAGATAAAAACTTGAGTCACTTTAGATGGGAACACTTGGTGAAAATGAATTGAGAAAACCTTCGAATGATGAGTCATTCTATTGAGATGTTTTGACATGTGTTGAGAAACACAAATGGTTTATGATGATGAAAATGCCGAGGCATGAGCCTTAGCCCTTTTATAAAACTGATGGTTGGATTCGGATGCGATACCATTCCAAATTTACCGTACAACCACAATACCTGAATTGGGTAAGGCTTAGCCGGAAATTTATATGCATTAGTATTAGTTCCCTCGCGGGAGAGGTTTGAGCTGAGGCTACCTCTCAATGTTGTCCACCTATGCAGTGCCCAAGATGACAGATGGTCATGGTTGGGAGGCCATGCTCATAGGAGAGGTGCTTATACTAGGGTGTGTAAAGGAAAGGTTATGTTTGATTATCTGCACACTAAGTATGATGATTCAGGGTTATCCCTGATAGATGTATCGAATCTTGTGGTGAAAGTGTACCACCTCTTCAGAGTGTCAAACTATTCGATTAGCCGCGTCCATGGTTATGGACAGTTGGGATGGCCATACTGTTTCGTTGTCAGATGTTTTCAAAATAACTTATGAAATGAATGGTGAATCTTGACTTGACCACAACAGGGTTGTGTTTATGACGCTAGCTTCCAAACTTAAGTGATTCTAGAACTTTATTTTATCTTTCTTTGCTTCTGAACTCAGCTTAGATTTCAAACTTAACCTTATAGTTAAACTTAGAGTTAGTACTTTACTTTAGAACTATACTACTTGTTAGTAGTAGTTTGCGAGTACTTAAAGAGTACTCATGGCTTTTGTCCCTGGCTATTCTCATGGCCAGACTATGAAGGAGACTACCAAGATGATCGCCAGCAGGATGGCTATGATAACTAGGACTATCTGCCTTCGTCAGCATTGCCTGTGCCCCTGAAGATGAACCCCACCGCTACGCTTATCTTTTACTCCGCTGCTTGTTGTATTAAGACTGGATCATGAGATCCTTATTTGTGTAAGACCTTATGTATGGTTTGTAATGGATGATGTACTGTGATATCTAATCTATTATGTCTCGCAAAAATGGTAATCCTGGGATTGCGATGAATGACATAACAGGCATCTGGGATTAAAAATCTGGGTGTTCACACTATATTAGCAATGATCACTTATTCTGACAGAAAACACAAGGACACTAGCCTTCCTAGTTCTACTAGGATGTGAAATAATATTAGAAGTATACTTACAAAGGATAATGTGCCCATCTTCTACATTTTTAGAGACAAAGTCCTTCTCAATTGCTATTGCAGGTTCAACATCTATTTGTTCATCTGGTTCTACAGCTTTCTTTGTACTTTTGTTAACCATACTAGTTATTATAGAATGCTCCTTTACCTTAACAGGGAAAGGTATTTTCTCGATGTAAGGTTCAGGTAAAATATGATCAACAGTATAAACTTCAGTATTTCTAGCAGGAACACAATTAACAATATCTTTATATGGCTCATGATACTTGTTACATTTCTTTTGAGGAATTTAAATATAAGAGGCAAAGGCCTTAAAACAATTTTCAATGCTTTGAGAATCAAGACCATAAGCAACAATAATATTATGAAAGTCATCAGTTCCCATAAAAGATTTAATGCATTCATAATCATAATTTATACCTGACTTTCTTCCTTTATCATTCTCCCATGCTTCAGCATTGTCTTGAATACGTTCTAGAAGATCCCATTTAGCTTCTTCTTTCATACGTGTAAATGATCCAACACAATAAGCATCCAATAAATCCTTATCATGAAGAGAAAGCCTTGCATAAAAGTTGTTGATAATAATATTATTAGGGAGCTCATGAATAGGACATTTGAGCATTAGTGACTACAGTCTCCCCCAAGCTTGGGCGGTACTCTCTCCATCATGAGGCCAAAATTTATATATTTGATTCCGATCTTTATGAATCTCACTAGGAGGATAAAATTTGGAATAAAAGAGAGGTACAATTTCCTCCCATTCAAGAGATTGGCCATTCTTTAGCAGCTTATACCATTCCTCAGCTCTACCTTTCAATGATACAGAGAATAACTTTTTCCTAACTTGATCTGTTGTAATACGTGCACACTTGAACAATCCGCATAATTCATGTATAAAAAGGAAATGATTACCGGGATGGACAGTTCCATCTCCAAAATAGTAGTTATCCATAACACGATCAAAAAAATGTAGGTATTTTAAAAGGATCAATTTCAGCAGGTGGTGGTTCATCTACTACCTTAGCAGTGATAGTAGCATTCTGAGATAATAAACTAAGTGAATTATCCATATTGAAAATAAAGTAACAAATAGAAATAAACAATACTCATAGTAGAAGTTTCCTTTACCAGTTCCACTCTTTAATAGTGCTTCACTCCCCGGCAACGGCGCCAGAAAATAGTCTTGATGACCCACAAGTATAGGGGGTGTATCGTAGTATTTTCGATAAGTAAGAGTGTCAAACCCAACAAGGACCATAAGGTGTTGACAAGTGGTTTGGATCAGGAATTCTCTATAAATACTTAGCAAACGGATTTTTAGGGGTTTTTGATAATGCAGATAAATAAAGTGCGAGTAAATAAAAGATAATAATAATAATTGCAGCAAGTGGCCTATAACATCCCAGCATTAGAGATTAGAAATAAGCTGAGATGAGGTGTGTGCATTGCATTCATGCATAGAAAATCTGGATAATTTTCGTGCGAACTAAAGAAGCTAGCAAGGGATCGGGATCTCTCTTGTTCTGATGGAAACATCTGGGCAAGTGTTATAGACTTCGACATGACCTCTACGGTATCTTGGTGTTTGAGGGGAATCATTTCATATTTGAAAAATGATTAAATTGAATTCAAAAGAAATTGGAATTAGATTGTAAATAAAGAAATGAGTTATTGAATTTATTAATGTTATATAAATATTACAATGAATAAATAAAATGAATAATAGATAAGACTTAATAATGGAAAGGGATAATCTTTATTATTACATATATACATATAGTATTATTGTTCTTTTACAATAAAAGAGTGAAAGTAAATTACAGTAAACAAATAAATAGAAAAAGTAATTACATAAATGAAATACCTAAAAGAATTCTTTATTACAAAATAATATATATATCACAATGGCTTTTACAAATGAATAAGTAAATTACAAAAGAATAAAGTAAAACCTAAAGCTAAATTCATCTTCACTTTCTCCATCTTCTAATCTTTTCTTTCTATTTCTGGTCTTATACCTGCAAACAAACATAAGGAAAAAGAAAAAATATAAGATGTGAAGGGGTTAGTTCTGACTGCTCTCAGAATTACAGTGTAATGCACTGTTTGTCTCATCATGGAGCTTAAAATTGAACTCTCGGATTTGACAATGAATTGCATTGTCAGGTACATCATCGAGTTTGAATAAAAGGGGCCAATGTATTATCCATTCTTATGAAAGGAAATGCCTCGGGCTTATGCATCACAGGCCTTATGGGGCAAGTTCACCAAGTTAGTAAATAGGTAAAGACAAAATAGTAATAACAGCCAGAAAATATCTTCACAGTTGAGTTGATCCATAAGTAAAGGGTCCCACTTGCAAGCTACTCACACAACAGCATGCAGCTGGGTGTTGTCAACATAGCAGCAACCGTAGGAAGCAGATAAGAAGGGAGTCCCAACCGTAGCCAAAGCTGCTAGCTACCGATACATTGCAAATGTATCTATAATTTTTGATGTTCCATGCTTGGTTTTATCTACTTTCTTGTGTTTTGTTCCAACTTTGGAGTACTTTTCATATGATTTCTTGGACTAACCTATTAACAAGATGTCATAGTGCCAGTTGCCTATTTTCTGCTGTTTTTTGGTTCCAGGAAGTCAGAAAATGAATATTCTCGGAATTGGACGGGACAAAAGCCAAAGCTATTATTTTTCCGGGGGACACTTGGAGCCATAATACGAGACGGAGAAGGGCCAGAGGGTGGCCACACCACCTGGTGGCGCGGTCTAGGCCAGGCCACGCCAAGGGGTGGTGTGGGCCCCTCCGGCACCCCCTCGGTCTCCCCTCTCGCCTATAAGAGCCTCCCGATGCAAAAACCCTAAAGAGTCAATCAGAAATCCACGAAAAGTTCCGCAGCGCCGCCGCCACCGAAGGGGAGATTCGGGGGACAGAAAGTCTCTGTTCCGGCACCCTGCCGGAACGGGGAAGTGCCCCCAGAGCCATCTCCATAGATCTCCACCACCATCTCCATCACCATTGCTGATTCCCATGATAAGGAGGGAGTAGATCTCTCTCGAGGCTAAGGGTTCTACCGGTAGCTATGTGTTCATCTCTCTCTCTCTCTATGCATGATCATATTGTGATCATGAGCTTGTAATCTATATATCTACCTTGCTACTCAAGTGCTTTAATATATCTCTGCTCGCCCCATGTGTGTGAAAGTGACAGCGTGCACACCATGGTGTCACTTAGGCTAGAGATTACAAATACTTGTTATGAGTTATATTTGGAGTTGGATGTCTTTATGAAATTGTGGTGTTTGTTGGAACCGTCTAGTACTCAAGGTGGTAGTGTGGGGTTTTCTAGATGGGAAAGATGGACTTTGAGGAGTGCTGTTATAGCCCTACCATCGATTAGAGTGTCCAACCGGAGAGTAGTTAAGAGTAGTATCATGAAGAGAATATATTTATATGAGAGTGTTCACTAGTGAAAGTATGATCCCTAGGCCTTGTTTCTAAGCACTGAAACTCCGTTTGATATTAGATCTGTTACATGTTAGCTTGCTTCCATCTTTATTTCAGTTTGCCTTTAGTCTCTTCCACGCCATCAAGTTATTTTCTATCACCGTTACCACTTGTATTTCACTATCTCTTCGCCGAACTAGTGCACCTATACACCTGACAAGTGTATTGGGTGTGTTGGGGACACAAGAGACTTCTTGTATCTTGATTGCAGGGTTGCTTGAGAGGGGATACCTTTGACCACTTCCTCCCTGAGTTCGATAAACCTTGGGTGATCCACTTAAGGGAAAACTTGCTGCTGTTCTACAAACCTCTGCACTTGGAGGCCCAACAACTGTCTACAAGAATAGAAGTGCGTAGACATCAGCTACTATTTCCACCCTTTTCATTTCTACAAAACATTTGATCCATCTGTTCTTCTCAGAACCCCACAAGCCATTTCATAGCCATCTCAAGAACACCACAAAGAACGTCACTGGTTCTTATTAGTTTTCTCTCAAAAATACACTGATCAAATCCATCACCCAACAACTCTAGTTGCTTAGATAAGCCTTCCAAGAGCACATCAAGGCCAACAGTTCCAAGGGAAACATAACCACAACATCTCAAGTAAGAGCTAGCTAATAGTACTAGGAGAAGGAGATACCATCAAGAACTGAACCAGTTCAGCAACAAGCCAAGCAAGGAGGAGCAAGATCAACAAGCAACCACAAGACATAGTCAAGCTTTAGCAACAACAACAACAGGTTGCTATACCACTAATCATGCATAGTATATGTTCTTATTTTATTTCACCATAAGAAACAAGGGGATAAAATAGGTTGTTGCAAATCAATATATATTCAACTACTCTACAACTAGAATATGTCTAGGAGAGTTAAGAGAATATTTCATCTCTTAGAATTGCATAGAAGTGCTATGCAAATTCATCATAGAGAGTTAGAAAGCAACCAAGCAAGTATATGTTCTTATGGATATTAGTGCCTCAGCCTTTTGCATCATAGGCTTTGGACAAAAATAATTAGCTTTAGAATCCTAGTTCAAATCTTAACAGTAAATCTGTGTCTCAGTCTTATGCATCATAGACAGGGACTATTGCAAAATACTTTACCCATTAGGTCATCTAAAAAGATGATTACATTTAATACAGCCATCCTAAATGACAACAGATCATGCTACATAGGAGCAGGCTATTGTGTACACTCCAAGGAGGTCTCACAATAGCATAACCATATTAGCAGAAGCCATTATTGTGTCTAGCTACATCATCTTCCACTTAATATAATATTTTCACATAATATGAAAGCCACCATAAATGTTTGTCAAATCATTTTCCTAGAATCTTTCTTCTAGGAATCATGTTAGCTCTAGCAGACTAACTGCCAGTACATTTTTGAATCATCATTGAAGTCTGGTTTCAAACTATTGTACTGAATAAAGTTCAGTCGAGCCACACAACATTTAATTTGGTAGGTTCCTGCGCCCAAGTCAAGCCAAAGGTTTAAACTCAAATAATTTGCTTAGGCAGAGAATCACAACAAGCCACTCTATTACAAGATACAGTAAGCCAAGCTATGGAGTGCTATCAAATCCAGTCAAGTACATTCCTTATAATCCACTAAATTTAATCAAAGCAGCCACTAAGCTTGATCAAAGGTTCATCAGCACATAGTATCAATTAATCATCTAGGTTCACTAGATCAACAATCAAGCATTATACTATTAGAGTTGGGTCAACTAAAATCGGATCAATTATTTGATCATCCATTAGGATACATGGAAGATAAATTCAGAGAGAAGGGACAAGTACCTAGGACCTTAGATTTCTGCAGAGGAGGAGAGGAAGAAGGAAACCATCGAAGACTAAAAGGGAGGTGAACAACATCGGTGCAGCACTGCCGTTGTGGTGACATTGTCACCGTTATCCAATCGGCAGGGGCACAACATCATCATGTCAATTTCAAGTAGACATCGGGGTTACGCTGTAGCACCTTCCCGCTGGCATCCAGTTGGGAGGGGTGAGCTCCAATTCGCCGGAGAGCACTAGGAAGCCACGGACAACCATGGAGGCAACAACCCAAGGAAGCCGCAACACCCACCACCATGGGGAAGACTAAGTCAGCTGGGTCGAATAGAAGCATCAGGGGGCAAGGTCGACGGACAAGAGATTGTGGTCGTCCTCGAGCAGCAGATGGAGGTGTTGGAACTAAGGAAACCACGCCGGTGGCTGAACCCTAGGCATGGATAGGGTTTCTAGGAGCGCGCGTAGGAGCACAAGCGCAGGTAGAGGTGGCGAGGATTAGGTAGAGAGCCTGGAGCGAAGCTTGGTTGGCAAGCGGCCGCGGCTGATATGGTCGGTGGCGGCCAGAATGGCAGGCGGCGGCGCTGGCGGCAATGCAATCACGTGTGAGGGGGTGCGAGGCTGTGTCGTGTGCATGCGTGTGAGTGAGAGGAAGGAGAGGGGGTTGAGCTAGGGTGGGGTTTGACTCTAGGACCAATTGGGCTGGGTTGGACTAAACCAGCCGACGGGCTAGAATTAGTTTTATAGGAAAAGAAAAATAAATATTTCAAAATAACTAATAAACCAAATGTGAAATTCCAAAAGTAAACCTGGAGGAATTCTATCCCTAGAAAAATATAGAAAAATCCTAAAAATACATATAACATATTGGAATGATCACCAAAAATAATATCTACCTAAGAAAAATATAACTTTACTTATTTAAGCTAAGTAAAATGTGAATAAATACTAACACCCTTAAATACTTAATAAAATCTTATAAATTAAGGAAAAGTCCTAAAAATGAATAAAAATCATTTTTGCATATGAAAATAAATCAACTATTTTACAAAAATACTAACTTAATTTTTTACAAATAAAACTTGGAACAAATAGTCAAGGACATTTAATCCTTTATAGAATTTTGTAAAAATAAAAATAATCCTTAAAAATAAATAAAAATAATATTTAAGAACTTAAATAAATATATTTTACTAGAAAAATACTCAATATATTATTCCAATGGGTTCCAAGATTTTAAAGTAATAAATCCCTATCTATTTCATAAAATACCTATTTTATAAATTATTTAAAAACATCTCTTAAAAAAATATAATCACAATTCTATATAAAACACCTTAAATCCCTAATAATTAAATACTAAGTCCAAAACTATAACTTGGATCTATAATAAAACTTAAGTGTAACTTATTAACCTTATAAAACTCTTTTAAAATCGTGAATCTAATCTAAACCAACAATTTTAAGTAAATTTTGAACATCATAAAAATGAATGCTATTTATCTATTAACTATTCTTAAACATGATTCTAGCTCTAACAGATTATTCAAATCATCTAAATTTACTTTCCTTAATAAGATAAACTATATTCATAATAACAAATCACATTTAAACCCATATTCACTTAAGCTGAAAGTGAATGATCCTATACCTTCAAACATGCTTGTTGGAAGGTTTAAAGCTTATTAATACTTTTAAACACATCCCATCCTAGATCTAATTATGTTTTTATAGTTAACTTTTGTCTGTTCCAAATTAAGTCATAAGGCATCTCAAATCCAAACTTATCAAACAAACGCGGATGACATCGGTCACATTCTGTTAACCATAAAGATTGGTTAAACCTTATCAAAGAAACCTTTTCTTCAAAAGTTATTCGTTTTGCCACTTCAAACAACAATCTCATAATAAGTTCTTCAACTCTTATCAACCTAAAACATGAACTTCCATAATAGTTGCATAATATCAAATAACTCTAATCATGTGTTGTTATACTTACTTTGAATCATACATGTTAGTGTTAAGTTCCTTATACTTATATATTTGTTTAAGTAAACTTATAGACAAACTAAATCTTTAAGAAATCACCCAAACTTAACCTATTCACCATATTGAGTATTACTTCGGGGTTTTCCAAACTGCATTACATTACTTATGCATCACAGCATATTGCTTCTTTAAACATTAGTCCTTACCGGACCAATGATGTTATTTCTAGATTTTGGATCTTCTATTGTCTTGAAGACCGTGAGTGCATAATCTTGCAATCACAAAAGGTAAGTTCACAACTTGCTCATGTTCTTTGGTTATTTTCTATCAAATGCTTGTAACTCAAATGTTGTCATCACCTGCATTTCAAAAAGGTCAGAAAACACTATTTTCATAATAATTTGATTATGGATTATTTACCAAATGGTAATAATCTATTGGTATAGTTCTAGTGGTAAAGGAACATAATATCTAGGACTTAAAAACCAATGTCGCCAGTGATTCTAGCGTCGTATATTATGCGTTAACCATGAGATCTAGAATGGGACGGAGAAGTCAGCTGGATATTCTTCCTTTCGCATGGATGGATGACCTTATCGTGAGGCTGTTGATATTCTCGTGGAGAATCCAGAACATGGGTGGGACCCCTTAGTTCCCCACGAGCTAGGTGTCTAGATTATCTGTGCATAGCTGTCTTGGTCTGAGTTCACCATAGTTGATGGTGACCGCCAGACAGAGCTGCTTACAGAGTCTTCGAGAGGCTACCCAAAGACTAACCCCGTCTTGGGGGATCGTGTCTTCATGCGGGGTCGCGGAGAGGGGAAGTGATTGTCTTGGATCACCTACTGGGCCCCACATCAAGGAATTTTGGACAGGAAAGATCGCTCGGTTGTGCAACAAGGAGTTGATCTCTCATGGGTAAAGTAACACACATCTACAGAGTGTAAGAATTGTGACATGTTACTCCCTGTTCTGGTAAGGAGCTACAAACGCGGCAGGAAAGGAACCCCACGAAGGTTCTGGTCAACCTGTGAAGGCTGTCGGACATAGTTTTCAGAATAAAAGCAACCTTTGAAGAAATGTTTACAAAAACCTGCATTGCCTAAGACCTATGGTCTGTGGCTGTAGAGATAGTGCATCATACACTCCTTTTTAGTGAACTTGCTGAGTACGCTCGTACTCAACCGTACCTTCTTAACCCTTGCTAGATTCTAAGCCATTGAAGACGACGTCAACATCAATTTCTGCTCAAGAAACCATCATTGGCAGCTCAACTTCTTCAATAAAGTCTATGAAGTCAAAATATACATCAGCTGAAGTGAAGACAAAGTCTCGGTCTAGATAGGAGTAGATACTCTAGCCATAAAACCTACTTCAATAGAGCATTGCATTAGTAGCAATTGCAAGCCAAATAGTTTAGATGTTAGTCTTATTAGTCAGATAGTTCTAAATTATTATTTCTGGTTCTTCCTTATAAGAAGTTCTTTCTCTCTCTTTAACCTAGAGTATTCTCTAGATCTTCTGTAAAGAGTCGAGTTGTAATCTATAGTCATGTCTTGGACCTGATGTGTTTCTGTTGTACCACTCTGAGGGATGTAATACTAGTGAACGGTGTTTCATTGGTGTTATGTCAACAACTATAGTGTACTACATCATGCAGTGGTATGCTGGGTCTCCACATGACCCAATCCTTTCTTTAGCAAAGGACAATCCGGTTGTATTACTTAAGATGGCCAAACATTCTCGAGGACACATGGGAATATTGTCAAGTGCTTTCGCTTCATATAGTTGATTAATCTTCACTGGTTGGATAAGTGTTGTGTGGGTGAACCTATGCTAATGTACTGGCCTTCCTAGGACTAATACATACTTGTGATTATACCCCTTGCAAGCATACGCAACTACAATAAAGTAATTAAGATAAAACCTAACCACAACCTTAAACTTTGAGATCCTACACTCCCTTATGCAAAGGTTTCCTAACGGGGGTTCAGGTTTCTGTCACTCCAGCAACCCCACGATTAGTAGCCAAATACACAATGCATTCCCCTAGGCCCATAAAGGTGTATCATGTAGTCGACATTCACATGGCACCACTAGAATAATAACACCACAACTTAAATATCAAACCATTATATCTTTCTCAACACAATTCCACTACTAACAACATGACTTCTCCCATGTCCTCAAGAACTAAACGAACTACTCACGAGACATCATATGGATCAAGATCAGAGATGAAATAATGATAATTAACAATCTGAACATGAACAATAATTCAGTGGTTCCACTCAATAGCATCAACTACAACAAGTAATCAACACCGAGAAAGTTTCCCCTAAGAACTATGCAAGATTCAACCCAATTGTTACAGCGGTACGGAGTGGTGGTGATGGTGCAGGTGGAGATGATGATAATGATGATGATGATGAAGTCTAGCTTGATGACGGTGTTGATGGCGACGATCTCCCCTCTCCAGGAAGGAATTTCCCTGGCAGATTTCTACCTACCGGAGAGCTCTTTCTCTCTATGTAGTTTCCGCACCGTAGAGGCATCGGAATCTTTCTATGGTTGCTCCCTGAGTCTTAGGGTTTCCAGGGGATTATATACGCCAAAGGGTGATGCCAAAGGTGGGCCAGGGTGGCCACATCACCTGGTGGCGCGGCCAGGGGACCCGCACCAGGGGTGGTGTGGGCCCCCTGTGGCCCATCTCCACTCCTCCTTCGTCTTCTGGAAAAATAGGATTTTCCATATATTTTCTGGGATTTTCTGATCTTCGCGAATATTGCATCTGGACAGCTCTTTTTCCATCAGAATCCTGACTCCGGTGGTTCATCCTCCAAAAGTCAACAATCATGCAAAATTAGATGAAATAACATAAGTATTATCTCTTAACATGAAATATATCAATGAATAATAGTAAATTATGATATAAAATAGTGATGCAAAATGGACATATCAGTTCAGAGGAGCTGGATTCGTGTTGAATAGTACCTAGACGTCTAACATATCACCACTATATAAAATTTTAATAGGTAAAGCATAAAAAATATAAATTTGATCAACATCTATAAAGTATGGTTGTATATTTGGTTCTTGTACTTTTATATCATTTAGAAGTCAACAATTATTAGATATCTAAAACTTGAAAATTCTAGTAACATGATCTAGAGAAACGAGGGAGCAGATTCTATAATGATGGAGAAGTGTGTTTTGAGTTTTGTGCATACCATTCATTGTGATGAAGACTATCATTAAAATCTTCTAGATGCTAGAATGGAAAAGAAGTTCCAATGGCACGAAATGTTGGGATTCGCGAGTCTTGATCCAACGATCAATATTCAAAGTTATTCGTACACATTTCCAGCGTTGGATCAAGACTCTCGAACCCCAACATTGCCAGCAGTTGGATCTTCTTTTCCATTTTAGCATCTAAAAAATACTACTCCCTCCATCCATAAATAACTTACTTGGATTTGTCTAGATTCGAATGTACCTATACACTAAAATGCGTCTAATATATTCGAATCTAGACAAAACCAACTCCGTTATTTCTGGATGAAGGGAGTACTTTTGATAGTCTTTAGCACAATGTATACATATTACTACTCCAAGTCACTTACCACTCAGACCAGTCTTAGAGCATCTCTAGCATGGAAAAAAATAGTGCGCTATTTCACGCTATGTGGCATGGTATAGCATATTTGGAGAGTCCACGATATTTTTTAAAGATTTTGCTTGCTATGGTGCTACTTTTTAAATAGTATGCTATATCGCGCTAACACATCATAGCGTTAGTGCTATTTCAAGTATAGGACGTTATTTTTTGTTGGCAGGTGTGGAGTAAGATAACATATGATGAATGTGTTGAGTAAGCAAACATACAATGAAAATTTGATTGTTAAACTTAAGTGATCGTGTCAAGCCGCCGCCTCCTCCTGTAGCACCTGGCGATGTACCTAGATTCAGCCCTATCGGTTATCCTCCAACTTGGATAGCGCCGGAATTGATTATGCATGTACAAGTATTACTCTAGGCAATTCATTACATGCTGAAATAGTTTATATTCATGATATACCCATTATATTTTTAAACTTTTACAAAAAATATGTTTTGTAAAATAGCGCGTTATTAGCATGTTATAACTTTCATCTCGTCTGGAGAAAAGCCATGCTAAATTAAATAGCACGCTAGTATTTTTTTTCCTTGATCTCTAGTGGCTTGTCTAAATTTGGTAGTCTCTTAGGCCTTCCGCAGCATGTGAAAAAATCGGTGCCCAAATCACTTTACAAGAATCAGGCACCGGTACCCTTCGTTGCCCGATCGATGGCACAAAAAAATTACAGGGAACTGGAGCACCTAGGTGCTCCGAAGCCCCAAACTCTTCACCCAATAAAATAGCAATATATGTGTACTATGCATGTTGTTGACAGGACCTTCACCAAAGATAATACATGGAGATTGGTCTAGTTAATTTGTTTATCACATTGTCAGCCAGCTATTTATTTCTGGCCAAAGTGATCACATTGTGAGCTCTGTGCCTGAAAAGAATTTCTAGGCATCGCTTATGAGGTGGCAACTTTTCTATCTATTGGGCATCGATCATGCTGTGGAAGGCTTTAGAGCATCTCTAGTGGCTTGTCTAAATTTGGTAGTCTACATCTTCACTTTATAGATAATGGTGTAAAAAGATTCCTTTTTACACGACTTTAGTTTTCTAGTGGATAGTCTAAATTTGATAGTCTATATGTCCATCTGCACACAAATAGTCAATATACATAGCAAATCAGTACAACAAATGCTCTGATTTGGTGCGGGAGCAAGCTCGCTCGCGAGCGACCAACTTTGCTTTAGATATGGTGGCTCGGTTGTCCAAATATGGACAACGAGTAGCATGTTTAGAGGATGTCTAAATTTTAGACCACCGGATACACAAGCCATGGGAGGCATTTTTGGTCCATGGTGGTCTATATTTGGACTACCGGATACACTAGCCACTAGAGATCCTCTTAGGCTTGTCATAGTGGGAAACATACTACTCTAGTTCATGTTACTATGTACCTTCATGTGTGTACGTAATTAAGCCGAAGGTAGAGACCTTATTTTTGCAGAAATGGCTCTGGAAATATTTCGTACCTAGAGAGGCTAGGATATTACAGTAAACTATTTTTTCTAGTCATTGGACTATAGATACTTCTAGGATAGGATAGGATATTATTATTCTAAATCTTTTGAACTGTATAGCCAAATTCAAAATCCCAGAGCGGCAAATTATCCCGCCTCACCTCCACCGAAATATTTCGAGTGGTCACACGCCCCAAGTTGTAACCGTACGAAATTCCTTTTCTACCCCTGACAATGGCATATCTACTAATGTCGGGGCATGGGTATGGTTCGTAATCCCCCTCCCACCCGAGGGGCCGGGGTCCCCACAGCTCTGAAGCTGGGTAGTCCACCTTCCACCGACGCCATTTCCCCAAAAGAACTCCTAAAAACCCTAACCCCTTTCTCACCTCCGGCTCCTGCACCACCGCACCGGCCCATCCTCACAGCGCTTTGCCGGCCTACATGCCACCCAACCCCCTCTCACCTCCAGCACCTGCACCACCGCACCGTAATCATCTCCGCCGCACTTCGCCTGCCTACATGCCACCCAACCCCCTATCTCACCTCCAGCTCCTACACCACCGCACCGGAACATCACCGCCGCACTTCGCCTGCCCACACGCCACCCCAAACCCCCTATCCCACCTCTGGCTCCTGCACCACCGCACTTCACCGGCCTACACGCCATACCTCTATACCATATACTCCTGACCAGTCTACGGGATCAGCCGACGTCCACCTTACTGAACCCTACTTCGCCTGACACCCTCTTCCATACAACCGTGTTAGTTTTGCCGACTCCCTAGTCCATAGCACCTGACCTGCTTCACCTACGCTGGTGTGTGTTGCATTAGATCTACTTCATGGACTCAACAGTCTACAACACCAGATATGCTTCACCGACACTCTTGTGCAGCGCCTCGAATCCAAAATCGGTCGTAACAGATCTGATTCACCAACGACGTCGTGCACTACACCGGATCTCCTTCACCGACCATCTTGTCAAGCAAGCCAGACCCATCAACAACCTCCACAGATCTGCTTCATAGACGCCATCGAGATCTATCTGCTTCAGCCCAACTCACCACTACCGGGCACCCTCGGCGTCCTTGACGTCACCCGCAAAGATGTCATGTATGCTTAAATGACGTCGTGTCCTAGGTAAACTAGATCTGCTCGTTCATTCATTTCAATATAGCAGATATGAGCGTGCGATAGTGAACTGTATTTCTGTATTGGTGGTAAATGCCTACCTCAATACTGGCTTAATTGATATCCCACTCTCCCTTGATAAATTTGGTGTAGTCTATGTTAAATTCAGGCGTTAAACTACTCCTTCTGTTTTGAGGTATAAGGCGTCCTTGTTATGCGTGTTTTTTCTTTGACCAACAATTACTCTTAATATACATAAACAATTTTGGTATTACAAAATAGACATCATTAGAGTTCATTGGTATTATGTAGTTCATGGCAAATGTTAATTCACTGAACATCTGAAGCTGCCTACATGTTCAACAAGTTCACAAGTTATGTCATCATAATGTGCACTTGCTTTGTATGTTGCTACAATACTGACTGCATGTAATTTTGGAGTTCATTGGTAGTTTTAAGCCATTGAACATGTAGGTTAACATTCTCTGCTCTACAAGTTCAGAATTTATGCTATTTTAATTTCAATCTGGTTGTTCTAAGCAAACACAGTAATTGCCTTCTCTTATGTAATTCATCGCAAATTGTATGTCATTGAACTTGTTGGTTTTGAATTCCCTCTGCAAGTTATGCTATTATTATTTGTTTCAGTTAAGCTCCGGCAGTAGCTGCCACCTATTGCGTACTACTCCCTTCGTTTCAAAATATAAGATGTTTTAGCTTTGTGATAGGAGTGTATCTAGACACCATTTAGCGAGTAGGTTTACTCCAAACCTACATGAACCTACACACTAAAAGTGGTCTAGATGATGACTTAATACTTTTTCAAATGGAGGGAGTACATCCATTC
Source organism: Avena sativa (assembly GCA_916181665.1). Lineage (NCBI taxonomy): Eukaryota > Viridiplantae > Streptophyta > Magnoliopsida > Poales > Poaceae > Avena > Avena sativa. The sequence continues at coordinate 412,458,633 of OV702292.1, read as the reverse complement.
CGTAAAAGAAGGCCTATACAACTTTAAAGTCAAACAATGATGACTTTTACCAAGCTAATAGAAAAATATATCAAGGGTTAATTTGTGGCATTTGTGTCTATGAAAATATATGCCCTGATGTATCGAATGGCGTTGGTTTGGTATGGTAGATGTTCCTGGTATGTTCTACAAACTTGGTCCAATTTTGCATCGATTGACTTGCAAAAAATTTATACGCCTTATTTACTTTGGATTGGATGTAGTATTACATGGCATGTTTTAAGGAACTTAACATGGTTATCTGCATGCCCTGCTCTATAAATTCAAGTTTCTCAATTATAATTTTTGTAGCAGCAGTATCTACCTTCTATTATGTAGTTCATGGCATTTTAAGTCACTTCACAGATGGGTTAGCATTCCCTGCTCTATAAGTTCACGAGATATACCATTGTAATGTCTATCTTGTTTGTCCAAATGTTAGTATAGTAACTACCTGCTCTGTAGATGGTGACACTTTTTATGGCACTTCTCATATTTGTTTGCAATCCTACTTCACAAGTTAAATCATTGTAATTTCTCTCTTGTCCGTGCTAAGGAGTGACTGTAACTGCATTCTATTTTGTCGCCATGTCAATCTTTAGGTCATTTAAATGTTTGTTTATATTCCGCCATTCCCTGCTCAACGTGTTCACAAGTGATTATACTATAATGTCTATCTAGTTCTTTGTAAACAGCAACAGCCACTATCTGATATTATTTCCTCTCATAGGGAACACGGAGAATCATAGAGTGAATCTCCCCTACAATCTTGTAAGTACCTATTGCTTTGTATTGCTGAATGCAAACCTATTTTATGTGAATGAGTAGTATGAGCCTATATGCAGAGGAGCAACAATAAAGTAGATGGATCGTCTATCCAAGTTCTCGATGCGGTGGATGTCTTCAAAGAACGAACTGACAACAGGATGTCCTCCAACGGGACTTCACAAAAAGAAATAGTAAGTCTCTTGTTTTTATTGAGATGTGCTTAGTGTCAGATGCTTGTTTGTATGAGGTACCACATGATTCGGCTAATGATTAGAACAGGGTTGACCTTAACCAAGACTGGACAAAAACCAAACGTAAATCCCTTGATTTATAATTCAATGTGCTCACTTGATTTTGGTGATGATATATTCTTTCTATATTTGACTTGTGTTCATCTATCTATCTATGTGCCTGTCTATCTATCTATCTCTCTATCTATATGTTAACTAGACCATGATTAGTTGTTTGTGATTTAAGTATATCCACTTTTATGCTATACTTTTCTGCTATGTAACAAAGACCAATTGTAAATCTCTCGATTTATAACTCATTTTTCTCACACAATCATCGTGATGATATAGTATTTGCTATACTTGACTCATCATCATATCTATCTATCTACAAATGCGTCAACTAGACTATGATTATGTCGTGGTAATTTAAGTATATCCACTTTTATGCTAATTTATAGTCTATTATTGTATTTTTCTGCTATAATTAAGAATTTGTATGCACTCTGGAGGTAGTCACATTGTCTAGTGTCGGCACCACATGAGTTGGCCAATGATTAGAACAAGATGACCTTTAACGGTACTACACAAAGACCGAACGTAAATCCCTTGATTTATAATTCAATTTGCTCACTAAATCATGGTGGAGATCTCTTTTTGCTATATTTGAATGATGATCTTCTATCTATATATACGTTAACTAGAACATGATTAGGTGGTGGTGATTGAAGTATATCCACTTTTATGCTAATCTATATTCTATTATGATATTAGAGATCGCCACCATGATTGAGCTTATATGCACTCTGGAGGTAGTAACATGGTCTAGTGTTATATGTATGAGACTAGTATAAATTACTTGGTCTTGGTGAGGAGTAACTTGGACTAGTAAAAATGCATACAATACTAGTCCAAGTTACTCTACCAACACTAAAGGGTGTCTAGATACATTCGTTTCACAAAAGCCATGACATCTTATATTTTGAAACAGAGGGAGTTCTATCTAGGCTACTCATAGTGAGATTGTCATAGCTATTATCATCTAATATGATCCCCAGTTACTATATATATGTACTATAACCATGTTAATATGATCTAGAAGTCTATCATGCACATGTTGTTTGATTGCTTAATTCATTACCTCAATAGCTACTCTACATGATGCACATATAGAATCTATTGCCAATTTGATTCTTTAGTTTGCTCATTATTACAGCAATGTAATGATTTTCTTAACTTAAACGGTCAGAGCACCACTCTGTCAAGGCGAAGTTGCGGGGGTTTAAGCCCCATCAGTCCCAAACTAGGGATGGCAATTTCTATGAGAAATACAATGTTTGATTAATAATAAACAAGAGATTTTCATCTATACATGATCAGATGATCTTGCGAGTTTAATATTAGCCACCATATGGTTCAATTGGTTACGGTTCATGTGAATTTTTAGTTGACTTGTGATTGCATCAATGCTATATTCTGACGTGGTTCCTAAACATACATTGTTTAAATACTTCATTGACCTTATAAGGTGCACAATGTATCATTTGCTTGTTTGTCTACTAGATTTTCTTGCCTGGTTATATGTATAATGATATTGTTAGCAGTTGGAAATACAATAACTGTAGGCATTACAAAGAAGGTTTGTGCTACTTTTTGGATGCATCCAACTATTGTTTTGGCAGCAAATGACCCATATCTTTGTTTCTCTTCTTTTTTTATTTACTGGCCCAACGATCAAAATATTTGAATGATCTGGCTATTGAAAAGGAATGGTTGATATCTTATTTGTCTGAAATGATTTTGGTAGTCTATTTAAGACACCTGATTTATTGCTTGTTTTTCCAAGGTACTATCATAGTTGCCTGATGATTAAAGCAATGCCACATGTGGTTGGAGGTCACTTTTTTGGCTAGTTCATACTATAGACCATTTTTAAATGCTATTCTTATATTTTAGGTCAATGCTTTGTTGTCCCAACCAGTTCTAAGCAGCTGAAGGAATCTCATGCACCTCTTTTTGTTATATTTCTATATTTTCGTTATGTAGTGATATGATTAGTTTATGAGGGAAAGAGTCGAGTTGCTTGATTCCCTACATTCATTACCACACTAGTTCAGTTAGTCTACATGAGACACACATGTTGATGGCTTGATTTGTTATATTAGGATAATGCCAATTTTGAAATTCTTTGACAACAAACATGGTGTTTTTCGCCTGCTTTGTTGCTCTAACTTAATATGTCTTAGTTTCAGCATGCAAATAACCTGTAGTGTTTGTTCCAAAGTGGCTATGATACTGGCACATGTACGCATCGGTCCAGGACATTGACAGTTCCTGTTATTATGGAAAGAGATGTACGAGGCACATCATTGATTGTTCCTGGCCAATGATGAATTTGAATTATTTTACATATAAGATGGCTGCCAGTTAGCTGGTACATTGTGCTGACTTGTTTTCTTTGTTTCAGGCTGCACATGAAGCTATGGGGGCAGAAGGGAGGAATCCTGCGTTAAGTATTGAGGTAATTTCACAAAGTAGTAGTGACAGTGATTATTGCTTGCATTAGCCCATGATTTCAGTTTTTCTAGTAGAAAGAGGTGTTATAGCTGCACTCCAAACAATTGATTTAATTGAACAAGAAACAGAGCAAATAGATGGAATAATCACGATTACATGTGAACTGACACAAGAACTGAAAGATCGACAAGATTTGACGGATCGTCTACTTGATAATCTCTTCTGCAGCTGTCATGGTATGCCAGTTGTTACTTGTATGGGGATGTAAGCTCTGTAGTAGAAACCCTATTCCAGCACATGTCTCATGATGTCTCTGACAGGGATGAAAGTGGAGCAGAAAGTTGCTGACTTTTCCGTAGAAAAATGGAAATGGAATGAAAATATGGAAACGGAAACAGAATTGTGCAAAATGAAAACGGAAATAGAACTTTTTTGATGGAAACGGAAATGAAAATGGAACTGTGTTTTCCGGCGGAACAGAAGCGAAAATGGAATTCAAGCTTAGTGTGTAGTATATGACACCTCCATAGGTTTACATCGTGATACTTAGCACTTAGTGGTTAACTACTTTTTATCTCAAAATTTACCCAAATTGCTCAATTGCAATTGGATAATTTGGAGTAAAGTGGTCCAACTTTGGTTCTAACTAACCTCTTACCTTTGTTTCAGGACTATTAAAGACTACCAACTTCCCATTCTATCATAAACTATCCTCACATGATCTCTCAAAACTACTAACAAAATTGTAGTTACTACCTTAATCCAAAAAATATCGTAATATTATAAGACCTATGACTTCTATCATAGATCTACATTGTTCTTTACTTACTTCTACTTCAAGATTATTTACTATACACTTGTCATTTTTATACCTATTTCATGGTTTTGGAGCTAATCTCACCATGATCTTGTTATGATTTACCTGTTCCACAGGATTTGAGAACTAATCCCATCATGATAATTCTTATTATTAACTTATGGTTGTTGATCCCCAACCAAATTCTACTTCATCACGTAGAATTCTCAAGTGAATGCCACATGATTTACTTCCCATTGCATCTATACATGCTCTAATAGTCTACCCTATATGGTATAGTTGTATCAACTAGTGGTAAGATTCTGCTACTTCATAGGGATTCTAACTATAGACTCCATAACTAATTCTAGTCCACATTATATCCTAAACTTAGTTGTAATCTTCTTGGATATTTTAACTTACTTAAAATATCTTTGCGGTGTATACTTATTCAGATCTACACTCAAATGATATTTCTATAGAGAAGACATATAACTAATCCTTAAGAAAGATTATTAAAACATCCAACTTAAGTGTGACAAGGTTTATCCTCAAGTGGATATCCATCACAAGTCTTGGTTTAGATAAGATGGCTCCTATAGTCACTATCCAACCTACAGATCTTCCTAAAAGGGCTTTAATCCTTAGGTCAAAGCATATGCTCTGATACCAGCTGCGGTGACCCAGCATACCACTTCATTATGTAGTACACTATAGTCGTTGACATAACACCAATGAAACATCGTTCACTAGTATTACATCCCTCAGAGTGGTACAACAAAAACACAGCAGGTCCAAGACATGACTATAGATTACAACTCAATTCTTTACAAAAGATCCTAAGAACACTCTAGGTTAAAGAGATAGAAATAAACTTCTTACAAAGAAGAACCAGAAATAATAACTCAGAGTTATCTGGTTAAAAAGACTAACATCTAAACTATCTAGCTTGCATTTGCTACTAATGCATTGCTCTACAGAAGTAGGTTTTATGGCTAGAGTATCTAGTCCTATCTAATCAGAACTTCGTCTTCACTTTGGTTGATGAATATGTTGACTTTATTGACTTTATTGAAGAACTTGAGCTGTCGATGATGGTTTATTGAGCATGAGTTGGTGTTGACGTCATCTTCAACGGCTTAGAACCTAGCAAGGGTTAATAAGGTATGGTTGAGTATGAGCATACTCAGTAAGTTCACTAAAAAGGAGTGTATGATGCATTATCTCTATAGCCACAGACCAAAGGTCGTAGGCAATGCAGGTTTTCGTAAACATTTCTTCAAAGGTTGCTTTTATTCTGAAAACTATGTCCGACAGCCTTCACAGGTTGACCAGAACTTTCGTGGAGTTCCTTTCCTGCCGCGTTCGTAGCTCCTTCCCGGAACAGGGAGTAACATGTCACAATTCTTACACTCTACAGAGGTGCTTCACTTTTCCCATGAGAGACCTTAAGCTTTGTTGCACGGCTGGGAGTATGTCCCCATTCAAACTTCCATGGTTTGAGGCCCAACCTAAGATCCAAGCCAATCACTGCCCTCTCCATGACCCCACATGAAGACACGACCTCCCCAAGCAGATATACCTCCGTTAACCCCCATATAGGCAGATATAACCCTGGCAACCCCTTGGAGACTCCAGTGAGCAGATCATGTCCTTGGCAACCCCCATATATGCAGATATACCTCCAACAGCCCCTCACGGAAAGTCTAGACACCAATATCGCGGGGAGCTAGGAGTCCCACCCATCTGCTGAGTCCCCGCAAGGAAGCTACAGCCTCACGATAAGGTCATTCATCCATGCAGAAGGAAGAAGATATAGCTGACTTCTCCGTCTCATTCTAAATCTCATGGTTAACGCGTAATATACCGCGCTAGAATCACTAGCGACATTGGTTGATTAAGTCCTAGATATTATGTTCCTTTACCACTGGAACTGTATCAATAGATTATTACCTCTTGGTAAATAATCCATAATCATATTATTATGAAAATAGTGTTTTCTGACCTTTTTGAAATGCAGGTGATGACAACATTTGAGTTACAAGCATTTGATAGAAAATAATAAAAGGACATGAGTAAGTGTGAACTTGCCTTTTGTGATTGCAAGATTATGCAATCACGGTCTTCAAGACAATAGAAGATCCAAATTCTGTAAATAGCATCACTGGTCCGGTAAGGACTGATGTTTAAAGAAGCAAGATGCAATTATGCATAAGTAATGCAATGCAGTTTGGAAAACCCCGAAGTAATACCCCAATATGGTGAATGAGTTAAACTTAGGTGATTTCTTTAAGATTTAGTTTGTTTATAAGTTTACTTTACAAGCCAATATACATATACAAGGAACTTAAGACTAACATGTATGATATAAAGTAAATATAACAACACATGCTTAGAGTTATTTGATATTATGTATCTATTATGGAAGTTTCTGCTTTAGGTTGATTGAAACAATTATCATATTGTTTTTGTTTGAAGTGGCAAAACTAATAACCTTTGAAGAAAAGGTTTCTTTTCAAGGGTTTAAACAATCTGTGGGGTTAATAAAATGTGACCAATGTCATTTGCATTTGCTCTATAGGTTTGAAGATGCTTGAAGACTTACTTGAAATCAGACCAAAGTTAACTATAGAAACATATTTAGACTTTAGATATTGTGTTTATAGCTTGGTGGACCAAAGTTAACTTTAAAACATGAGTAGACTTGGGTGTGATGTGTCTAAACTATTATCAGGTTTTTAGGGTTATGGTAGGTATGATCAAGAGTGTGAGATCATTCACTTCCAATTTAAGTGAATGATAAGTTTAAATGTGATTTGTTATCATGAATATAATTTATCTTATTAAGGAAAGTAAATTTAGATGATTTTAATAATCTATTAAAGTTTGAAATCATGTTTAAGAATGGTTAAAATATAAATAGCATTCACTTCTATCATAAGTGAATGCTGCTCAAAATTTACTCCAAATTATTGGTTTAATTTGGAGTTATGGATTTTAAAGGGTTTTCTAAAAGTTAATAGTTTACACTTAAGTATTATTATAGACTCAAATTATGGTTTTGGAAGTAGTATGTAAAAGATTTAAGGTTTTATATAAAATTGCAATTATTTCTGACTTAAGAAATATTTTAAAGAATTTACAAAATAGGTATTTTATAAAATAGATAGGGATTTATTACTTTAAAATCTTGGGAACCTTTGGAATAATATATTGAGTATTTTTCTAGTAGGGTATATTTATTTAAGATCTTAAAAATGATTTGTTTTTATGTAATTTTAAGTATTGTCTTTATGTTCATAAAATTCCACAAGGACTATATGTCTTTAAATATTTGCTTTAAGTTTTATCTGTAAAATAAATATGTTAGAATTTTTATAAAATATTAGATTTATTTTCATATGTTCAAATGAATTTTTATTCATTTTTTAGGACTTTTCCTTAATTTATGAAATTTCACTTAGGATTTTAATGGTGTTAATATTTGTTTACCTTTTATTTAACTCAAACAAGTAATATTATATTTTTCCCAGATAGATATTATTTTTGTGATCATTTTGATATATTATAAAAAATAGGATTTTTTCTATATTTTTCTCGAGTGTAAATTATGTACAGGGGTATTTTGGTCATTTAATATTTGGAATATATTAATTTATTTTGTAAAAAGCTTTTGGAATTGGGCCTAGCCCACAGACTAGCCTAACTTAGGCCCAACTTGGCCCAGCCTAGCTCGAGGTCAAACCCCACCCCGGCCCTTCTCACCCTATCTCCACCTCCCTCACTTCTCCTCTCACACCCGAAGAAACACACCGCCGCCAGCGCCGCCGTCTACTGGCCATCTCCACCACCTCTATTTGCTGGTGTTCCTCGCCATCTCCCTCTCTTTCTTTTCCCCTCGTTGATTTGGCTTAAGGGCGCCTTTGCGAGCGCCCTAAAGAAACCCTAGCCACCATGGCTCGAGGTCATGACGCGGCTCCGGCAACTGCTTCTCGGACTCCAACTGATTTCCTATTCTTACTAGCCTTCTCTGTGTGTCCACAATCTACTGCTACCGCCTCTACCATGGTGGTGTGGTCCCGTGGCTGCTGATGCCTTTGCCATGGTTGACCGCAACCTCCTGGTGCTCTCCGGTGACTTGGAGCTCACCCCCTCAACTGGATATTGGCGGGAAGGTGCTACAGCGCAACCCCGTCGTCTACTTCGAATTGACATGATGATGTTGTGCCCCTGCCGATTGGATGACGGTGACAGTGTCACCACAACCTCGGTGTTGCTCCGATGTTGTTCACCTCCCTTTTAGTCTCCGATGGTTTACTTCTTCCTCTCCTCCTCTGTAGAAACCTAAGGTACCAGGTACTTGTCCTCTCTCTTTGAATTTATCTTCCATGTATCATAATGGATGATCATGTCGAACTACTAGACTTGATGACTCTAAACATGCTCATATAATCTGGATGCCTTGTGACTCAATTTGATGATGCCTGCACATCAGCTTTGGCATTGATTCTATGGCTACTAGAATGTTGTTATGGTTGATGTACAACTCAAAGTTATAATAGCTAATTCATAGGTAGTGTGTTATTAATGACATGCCCTAGTTGGTTTTGATGATCAAGTAACTGATCTGATTTTAGTTGACCCTGCTCTAATTGTATAATGCTTGATTGCTGATCTAGTTAACCTAGATCATTAATTGATACTTATGTGCTGATGAGCCTTTGATCAAGCTTAGTGGCTGCTTTGATTAGATTTAGTGGATTATATGGAATGTGCTTGACTGGAATTGATAGTACTCCATAGCTTGGCTTACTGTATGTGTAATAGAGTGGCTTGTTGTGATTCTCTCCCTAAACAAATTATTTGGATTCAAACCTTTGGCTTGACTTGGGCGCAGGAACCTACCAATTTGGATAGTAGTGTGGCTCGACTGAATTTTATTCAGTACAACAGTCTGAAACCGGACTTCAATGATGATTCTAAACATGTACTGGAAGTTAGTCTGTTAGAACTAACATGATTCCTAGAAGAAAGATTCTAGGAAAATGATTTGACAAATATTTATGGTGGCTTTCATATTATGTAAAAATATTATATTAAGTGGAAGATGATGTAGCTAGACCAAATAGTGGCTTTTGCTAATAAGGTCCTGCTATTGTGAGACCACCTTGGAGTGTACACAATAGTTTGCTCCTATTTAGCATGATCTGCTATCATTTAGGTTGGCTGTGTTGAATGTAATCATCTTTTTAGATGACTTGATGGGTAAAGTATCTTGCAATAGCCCCTGCCTATGATGCATAAGATTAAGACACAGATTTACTATTAAGATATGAACTTGGATTCTAAAGCTGATTATGTTTGTCCATAGCCTATGATGCAAAAGGCTGAGGCACCAATGCGTATTAAGAACAGATATTACAGTTTGTCTATCTAGCTCAATGATGAGACTAGCATAGCACTTATATGCTAGTCTGAGAGCTCTCCAGGACTCCCAAAAACTTCTCTTTTAATATGGATAAAATCATGTGCTGGTTGAGTTGAGGTTTACCAACCTGATGCTTGTAGATTTGTTGTTATGTGGCTATGCACATGATCTTGTTGATGGGCTGCCAGTGATCCTTCTTCTTTTGTTGTTCTTCTCCTTATTGAGCTATGGCCTGCTCTTCCTTGCTATTGTTGGCCACTCCTTCTGCTACTTGATTTAGTACAACAACTATAATCTGACCTTCTCCTCCTGAAACCGTTGTTGGTGTTGAACTTTTCCCTTGTTGTTTACTTGATCTGGATGTCCTCCTTGTCCTAGATATTGGATGGCTTCTTGAAGCAACCATAGATGGGATGAGGGTTTGGTGGCATGATCTATGTTCTTGTTGATGTGGAAATGATATAAAGGTGAGTTCTTGGCTGTGTGATGGAAAAAAACTTGTGAGGACATGAGAAGGAGATAATGGTGGTGTATACTAATGGGCTATGGAGAGATATTGATCAGCTTCTAGCTGAGCTGCTACAGCTGCTCTCCCTTCTTGTCTGCGTCCTGGATTTGCTGTTGTGTTGACATCACATCTCTTGCATGTGGTGATAGTGTTGTTGTCAAGTGGGCCTGATGTGGTGCAGGTTTCAACCCTTGAAACTTGCGCATGTAGATCACTTCGGCTGATTCAGATCTTTTTTTATTTTGGCTTACCCCTTTTCTAAAAATGATGAAATTTTCCCCAGCCAATGATGTGGAACTGAGGCAAAGGAACCCTGATAAGAACATATTTACACTTGACCCTTTTATTTAAAATACTCAATGATGTTTCAGCAAGGCATTTCCTTGCCAACCTGAGAGTACAACATCCAACACAACCCCTTCTTCCTATTTTCTGTTTCATTTGTTTGTTGTCTTTTCTTGCAGGGAACAAGATCAAGAATATGAAGAATTGAGGGATAGAGGACACATGAATAGTTAGAAGATTATTCTAGGTTTTTCTTTTACCAAATATTGTAATACCTTGTATGTTTGAATACTGTAAAGACATTGTATTATTGTATATTATTATTAAAGTGGAATTTTAACACTTGTAAATAATAATGTAATATTTGTATTATTGTAATAAAATGATTCTTTTCTACTACATTAGTCTTATTATCCCTTTTCTTCATAATTGTAAAAATAATATAATATTATGTGATGTAAATAAGATAGTCTTTATTAATTCTTGTTCATTATTTATTTATTGTAATATCATATTACATTACTCAATTATTCATATCACTTCTATAAGTTCTGTTTTATTATTTCAGACTTCTAAATATTGTATCTTATTCATAAATAAGATTTCAATTCTTATTTCTTATTGCAAATCATTTTTCATTTATTATTCCATTTCAAATTCTTTTGGAATTTAAATTTATCAATTCAATATTCAAATCTGAATTGTCTTCTCCTCAAACACACAAATACAGTAGATGTCATGTCGAAATCCATAGCACTTGCGCTGATGTTTCCATCAGAACGAGAGAGATCTCGACCCCCCTATGGTCTCTTTAGTTTTGCGCGAAAATTTCTCACATTTTTTATGCATGAATGCAATGCACACACCTGAGCTCAGCTTATTTCTAAGCTCTAATGCTGGAATGTTGCAAGGAGCTTCTTTGGATCTTTTATAATGTGTTATATGTAATCTAAAGTCATGCTTTGGACCCGTGATATTTTTATTGTACCACTATGAGGGATGTAATACTAGTGAACGGTGTTTCATTGGTGGTATGTCAACGACTATAGTGTACTACATCATGCAGTGGTATGCTGGGTCACCGCACCACTCCTGCCACGCCGCCCCACCGCCAACTAGCGTCGTCGTCACCTCACCACCACCCAGTATTGCGTTGGAACGTCGTCGCCTTAGGTGCACCACAGCCATGCCACTCGCTCATGAGTCGATCCAACTACGTTCAAGGAAATAAGACATCGGCAGCGTCGGTCCGACACCGGCCTCGCACGGGCAACGCCTAGTAGTGCCGGTGGCGGGAGGGGAGGAGGACGGAGAGCTCTAGGGAGGAGGCGTCGGAGATGGCCACTCTGGTCGCCTCGCTTGGGGAGGCGATGCGGGGGGGGAGGGGGGTTGAACTGCTCGCTTATCTAAGTATGTTGAGCAACAGGGAAAAGGGATGGCAGAAAAACTTTATCTTTTGTTTAAAAAAATCTAAAAAAAGATCCAAGTACTATGGATGTCTAGTATATACATTTTTTTAAAATTATGTTTTCATATGCTCTAGACGTACAATTTTTTGCAGAAGTGTTCTAGAATATTTCACTCCACGTTGTTGTTCGGACATGGGTTTGTGGGATGCGTTTCTATCTAGACCGGGCATGACCTGTGAGCCTGGTGGTACATGACTTGCAGTAACGGCCTCCGCAAGTGGGGTAGCATGAATTTCTTTGTTGGGGTGCTCCTCGAATGGGAGTCGTGATTTTCATGGTGAAAATCCAAAGTTTGTTCTTTATTGATTGAACCTAGCAGTGATCTTGTTGAAGATATTGGTTTGGGTACGTGGTCTTTCTCCGGGGTAAAAGCCTAAGATCTTTGATCGAATGACGACAACCCTTATGCATTGTTTCCTTTTTAAAGGCATTGATTTTGGAGAACCTCATTTGGAGTATGTGTTTTTGGTGGTGGTTAGGGTGTTACTTCAACGGATGATTGATCATCGTGGCGGTTTTTTTTTAGATGTGCGCATCCTAAATATCTTTGTACATCTTATTGGTGCAGAGGCATTGCTCTCTGCGTGATATTAATATATTCATTATATAAAAAAAAGTTGGATATATTTTATTCATGTCTTTATCCTGAAGTTGTTCAAAGAGTGCAAAATTTTCAAATAATGTTTCTATTTTAGATGGTGTCAGAATCAATAGTTCTTTGTTTCTAGTGTAGGGTCTTCGAGTTCTTAGTCTACGGTGTAGGGGCATAGACAAAGATCCTTCAGCCTGTCCAAATCGGTGTTCTTCTCCGGAGGAACATCGACAACCTGGGGTTTGGAGTCGATCGTCGAGCATTAGGCCTGACATGATAAAGGTTGTCTACGGCGACGACGTTCAGTGGAGGCGATGATGTCATAACGTATTGGTGTCCTGCTGCCTCCGTTTGATGAAGCTCAGCCAAGTACAGCTTCGTTGGGAAACTTGTGAGTTTGGTGTCCCCATCTTTGTCTGGTCGGAGCTGAGATTATCTCTTGACTCTTCTCGATACTAGCTTCTCTGGGGCGGCGGTCGCTCAAGATCGTGGATGTCGGTATGTTCTGGTCTATGTCCATGACTTCCCGGACGCTGCTTCTACAAGCGTCTATATTTTTTCAAATTTTCTCCGATACGAGATTTGCTACGCTAGAGACCTAGAGGTGGCATCGAGCTCTGCTCACGGCACGTTAAAATCTTGATCACACAAAATATATCTATATCTATATCTGTTTTACCTAATAATAAAGAAATGAGTGTTTCTCATCTGTCTACACTTATTTTAGAACGGTTTTACCCTTCCACATGTTGCAATTTACAGGCCAGTGCTATCGCTGAGTCACACAGTTCGTTTGTTTTATCATAGGAAAACAATAGGATTTCCCCGAGGGATCGAACGAAACGACCTCCGGGTCGCTCGTTCGGTAGTTCCCTGTGTGTTCGTACCGGCCTCACCAAGTAAGTTACGTCCCCGTTCTTTCTTTTTTGATCTAGCACCAACCATCGCGGTTGCTGCAGCTCGCGCGCCGCCGCGCCGTGCACCGCCACGTCCCCCAGCCGCTGCAGCCCGTGCCGCCCACGCCTGCAGATAGCGTGGTCGCACCGCGCGCCGCCCGTCGCTGCAGGTAGCGCCGCCGCACCGCGTGCCACCACGCCGCCTCATCTCTCGCCGCCACGTCTCCCAGCCGCTCCAGGGAGATGGAGGCCACCCGCCATGGCCGCCGCCCCAGGGAGCCCTGCCTCCCTGGAAAGCTCGCACCGCCGGTTGTGCGGTCGCTGTTTTTGAAGATGACGTCCGTCTCCCCCACGGTTTGCTACATGCGTCCACCGACATTGTTAAGTATTGTGTCAAGACTTGCTACATACGGTCGACAGTGGTGCTACAAGCGACATCGAGTTTTGCTACGAGGGTTCGCGGCAGTGCTACGAGTGAGTGTTGGGTTTTGCTACAAACGGTTCGAAGCCCTGCTACATATGCACAACAACCTTGCTACAGAGGCACAACGGCGTCTTCTCCGGCGACATCGTGTTCTCCATCGACAGAGCCCTTTTCTGCTACAATTGTTAATTTTTTTTGCTACAAACGTTTTATGATTTTGCTACAACAACATAATGTTTTAGCTACAAAGTCTCCAGCGAGGTCTCCCGGCGATATCTCGAGCGAAGTCAGTTTGCTATATTAGGATTTTTTTGCTACGAAGTCTCCGACGAGGTTTCCAATGAGATCTCCGGCGAGATCTAGTCTTTTTCTTCTATTTTTTTTGGGTCAAACCATTTTTTGCTACATGTAGAAAAATGGACTATATTTTTGGTACTTGTAGCAAATGCGGGACGGAGAAAATCTGTACGTCGATCTGGTTTGATCAGACGGTGGAATCTGGGATGGAAAGTTTCCATTCCCAAGGACGCATAGCACCGCCCTTTATCATAGGCACACCGCACACAGGACACTGTTGTGTGATGCTTAGGACGGATTTTGCGTGGATTGGTAGAAAATCTGATTTTCTTGTCCGTTAGGTTATGGCTGTTAGGTCCTTCTATTTTTGGTCGGCGGAAGCCACCAAATTCGAGACTGCCTGCATTGATCATCGTGTGTGTGTGTGACGTTTGTGTAGGTGGTCTCTAAATTTCTATTTACTTTTCTTGTGAGCCTAGTTTTTTTTTTAGATCAGCTTTCATAAATTTTGGTGAGGAGCCGACGAGATTACCTTCTCATGCTAAGTAAGGTAAGTCTGCCTCAAAAAAAAAAGGTAAGTCTTCCTCAGGCCATCCCGCTACGAGGAAATGCCAAAAAACCACCACAATTGAGTCTGCCTCAGGTCATCCCGATACGAGGAAATGCCAAAAAACCACCACATTTGAGTCTTCGGTGTCACATGACCACCAGGTGGGGGCTAAGTGACACATAACCACCACCTCAGGGTCAGGTGCTCGACAGAGAGCACTGATAGCACGATTTGCTCGGTTTAATGGGTTTTCCGACAGATAGGGCCCACAGTCAGGTCCGACGTGGCGTTGACCTAACGGAGGGCGTGGACGGCCATTAGGTTTGCCACAAACACCACGTCGGACAGCCGCAAACCTAACGGCCGTCCACGCCCTCCGTCAGGACAACGCCACGTCGGACCTGACTGTTGATCCCACCTATCGGAAAACCCATTAAACTGAGCAAATCGTCCTATCAGTGCTCTCTGTCAGTGCTCTCTATCGAGCACCTGCCCCTGAGGTGGTGGTTATGTGTCGCTTAGCCTCTATCTGGTGATCATGTGACACCGAAACCTCAAATATGGTGGTTTTTTGTCATTTTCTCTCCCGCTATAGCCGGTAAGTGATAGCAGCCGGATGCCATACCACTGCTGCCTGGCCATTGGCTGAACACATTATACACAACCTCACGTACCGACGAGCATACAACTTCTTTTGTAAGAGTATAGAAGTAGTACTCCCTCCATTCTGAAATATAAGATGTTTTAACTTTGTGAATCGAACTTATCTAGACGTTTTTTAGTGTATAGATTATATTTATTTCACAAAGCTAAAATGTCTTATATTTCTAAATGGAGAGAGTACTAGCTTCTTTTGTAATCTGTATATACTCTTGCCGTAAATCTGAACCCAGATTTAGTGCTTCAGTCTAAGATAAATCGAGTCATGGATTACAACGTATTTTGGCCACCAAGTATTTGAGTTTAGGGATTTGCTAGTTCTCAGACGCCTGAGAACAGTTCTCAGTCACCTGTTATACCATTGGATCATATGCTTTAGGATCTGTGCAAACCGTTGCACAGGAGCGTTGGGCTGTGTATCGCTATGTGTTTGTCTGGCTGTTTCCATCGGGCTGTGTTTTCGTCCTTGTTTTATCGGTGGGCTGTGTTTCTGTGTATTTTTCTGTGGGCTTTTAGAGATTGAGCTTTTTTTTAGTACATCACCAATCTGGCATGTAGGCATCGATCGTTCATACATCTCTACTACTAATAAAGCCACGAACACGAACTTTGCTACAAACACCCCGAACAGACATATACAGCCACTTACAACCAAACGATATCTCCATCCAACGGTACACAGTATCCTAACTACTAGCCTGGGTGCGCATAGCAATAAGCTCCGACGGACTGTTCTCTGACGCAGAACAACACACCCGCGCGTACCTCTTGGCTAAAAATAGACTTGGCTAAAAATAGACATACGGAAACAATCACACCCAGGACCTGACCTGGTATCCCTAAACTAGCGCCTCCTAGGTCGCCATTGCTGGCACCATCCTACTCCATCACCGCCTTCGCCGCCGTCCATCGCCGTCGTCGCCATCAAACGCATTCCTGTGCCGCCATCACCGCCTTCGCCGCCGTCCTTCGCCGCAACTGTCACTGTCGCCATCAAACGCCTTCCTTTGCCGCCATCATCGCCTTCGCCGCCGTCATCATCAAGTGCCTTCCTCGACGACTACATCGCCACACTTGATGGCACCATAGCCGTCATCACCGCGTTCACCGCCGTCATCATCAAGCGCCTTCCTGGACGACTCCATCGCAGCAACGACTTCCTCGCAGCTGCCATCGACGCCATCTTGGACGACGACATTGACGCCACTATCATTGCTGCCTTCGCCCTACTACATCGCACCGTTGGGTGTGCAGGCGCCCCTCCATCGCCTACTCCAGATTGGCCATCCTGTAAAAGGTGATAATACAATCTTTTAGAAGATTGATAGGTAAAGAATATGCAACACCACCATATCATGACATTCTACATATTCATGAGATGCATATTCACAGGACAGTGAACAGCCAACTGGTATGTCGTTTCCAACTCGCGAAGGGGCGCGCACCCCATTTCAGGATATAAGCAACACCCGACCTTTGGGTAATATTAGCAACCAATGAAAATGAGCACTTCTATTTTATCATGTATAGTGAACAATATTTGTGTTTTACTGCTAAATAACGGTATGTATGTCTACAGACCCAAGAGAATTGAAAAGGATTAGAGACAGAGAATATTATGCACGACATGCAGATGATATCCGAAAACGACGACGTGATGCCCTACAAAACAAACCTGCTTCATCAAATCTGCTTAGTAATGAGCAAATGATGCCTCCTGCTCCTGCCAACCTCAATGTCCAAGAAAACAAAGCACAAACACCGATATCTCTTGGTAACGATGATCAACTACTTGGTAATGATGAAGATCAACTACTGCATACGCCCCTTGTGTTTTGATATACTTTCTAATACTGTTTTCATCTATATGCAGATCCTAAAGAGATAAAGAGGCAAAAGGCAAGATTGTATTATGCACAAAATAGAGAGCAAATTTTGATGCGACAACGACAATCCCGTGAACGAAAAAAAGAAGTTGCCGCGCTCCTGAACATAGACGACACTTCGACACCTACAATAGCTACAGGACAATCAACTGTCACAGAACTACCCAAAATAACATCTGCAGGTTCTCTACTACCACAACTATTGATTGAATGTTTATAGTTTGTCAATTGTTAATTCTATGTGCAATATTCTTACAGATTTATCAACTATACCAGAATCATCTATGTCACTTGGAGGTATCCCCCAGAGAATGAGAATAATGTGACTGACGAAAATGAGGGCAATTGGATGCACAGGAATGATGCATACCAAATGCAAAAAATTGCAGGAAGGATGAGAGCAGTTGCTGTGCCTCTTTGTCATAATAATCCAGAAAGAACAAAACACAATACACAACCCCTCACACAATTGTCAGGTGTTGAAATACCCCAATTGAGAAGAACCGTCAACTTACACACCTCGGGTCACACATTTGAAAAATCAGGTTAGTACATAGATTTGTTTATACTGCATATATTCGATTGTGTTTAATTGGACTTAATGTGAATGCTCTTTTCTTTTTTACTCATTTCGAGGTCCTTTTTATGCCTCCAATCAACCTCAAATGATCCAAGAAAATTATGAGAGTCAACATTTGTACAGTACTACTGACTACCCTACATCTATGCATTCTACAGAGGTGCCTAGAAAGGAAAATATTGGTATGTACTCTAATGCTAATATCAATATTTATGTAAATTTTTATGTCATTTTATTGATCGTACCACATTTACTACCATTTGATTTCTCATTCGCTGGAATTGAGGTACAATTGCCATAACAGGTACCGACCAATGGTCACCTGTTAAACTTTGATGGTATCTACACGCTTTTATTTCCTTAAAAAAATCTTTTTATAATATTTTACTCACATACATGTCCCTATCCATATATGTGCATACTAGAATGTTCGGACGAAGTACATAATAATAATAATGGACAAGCCGCAGACGATGAGATTGATGAGGAAGCAAGGATATTAAGGGAACATCGTATGTATAGCTACACCTTCAATTTAAAATGTAACACTGTTTCTATAAATTTTTTTAATTATTGTTCATATACATCTATAGGTGTTGATTACGAATCGTTTCAACAAGAACCCCAAACTACTGAAGGAAACCCCATGAATGATGATATTGCCAATAGAATCTACGGAAACCTACCAAGTAGACACCACGTACTTAGAAAGGTTCAAGACTGCAACCACTGTGGATCAATGCGGTTTCCATTCGAGGGGCCTGCATTTTGCTGTAGAAAAGGGAAAGTCGGTATATTCATTCCGGAGGTTCCCAAAGAATTGAAACGGCTGTGGACAAGTCAGGATGACGAGGATGCTATATATTTTAGAGAGCATATCCGCTACTTTAACTCCCACTTCTCATTCACGAGTCTTGGAGTTACACTTGACCGCGGAGTAAGCACTGCGGCAGGAACTGGCAACTATACATTCCGTGCACATGACATGTTGTACTATAAAATTGATGATCTGGTGCCTGGCAGTAATGGGCCACATCATTTGCAACTTTATATTTATGACGGCGATGAAACCTTGTCTCATAGGGTCCTCAGGTCTCCTGATCTTAATTTAGACCTCATTCGGAAAATATTGAGGATACTTGAGCACAACCCTTATGTGCAGACTTTCAAAACTGTCGGTTCTTTTTCAAATCTAGATGAGTACAAGATTGAGCTGAACACAAATATAACCCTAGATCAATGCCGGTACAATTCACCCACTACTTCGGAAGTTGCTGCAATATGGGTTGAAGGGAATGACCCCACAAACTGCTTCGACAGGAGTGTTGTTGTGCATGCTAAAGGAGGCCGTCCCTTGTATATTAGGGCATACTATGGGTGCTACGATCCATTGGCATATCCACTATTTTTCTCGGGTGGGGAAACAGGCTGGAATCGGAAGATTCCATATATTGAGCCCCCTAATCAGACACCTCACAATTCTGATTTACTCACAGGTGTTCAATTGTTCAATGTCCTGACTTTATTATTACTGGATTGTTATACTTAAATGGTCATGCATATCTATTATATTATTCACGTAATTTCATTCCAGATCCACTTGGTACGTCTACACGCCAAGAAGACCAGGCCACTGATCTACCTAAGCAAGATGAATACAATACTACTGATTTGCCAGCAGGTATGATAATCATTGACAGTTTTAAATAATTTACAAACAGCATTCTGAATTATTCTGTTTCTAAACCATTCTATATATAGATGACATCGTTGACAACCAATTGAAGGATGTAATCGAGTTTGCACAATCCACCAGATTTGTGAGCGCAAGGGAGTACTACTGCTTCAAGTTGCAAGTCCGCAAAAATCTCTTTAACATCATCTTGTTCGGGGGTCGCCTCTTCCAACAATGGGCTATTGATATGTATATCAAGATAGAAACTATGAGGCTTGATTGGTACTCGAAGCCAAGCAATCAGAAGATTATACGAGCTGACCTCTACCAGGTAACACCACCATATTATAATTGGTTTATTAATGTTTCTAAACAATCGTTAAAATGTCCTCATTTAAGTGTTTTGTTTACCCTATAGGGTCTGGTTGACACTATTGTTGCTGGAGAGGCACGTGGTGATCGGATTGGCAAGAGAATTGTGCTGCCATGGAGTTTCCCAGGCGGTGACAGAGATATGCAGAGGAGGTTCCTAGATGCAATGGCTATAGTACAGCGTTGGGGTAAACCAGACTATTTTATCACAATGACTTGCAATCCATATTGGGAGGAGATAACAGAGAAACTATTGCCAGGTCAACTACCACAAGATCGTCCAGACCTTGTGGCAAGAGTTTACAAGGCTAAGCAGCGCGATATGATGGATTTATTGACCAAAGGGAAACATTTTGGAGAAGTCGCTGCTTATGTACATGTCACCGAGTTTCAAAAAAGAGGTCTCCCACACGAGCATATCCTTCTAATAATGAAATCAGATAGCAAGTTAAAAACCCCAGATGACTATGACCGTGTGATATCTGCAGAGATACCTGACAAAGAGAAGTATCCTGTCCTACATGATCTGGTCGTCAAACACATGTTGCATGGGCCTTGTGGTGAGTTGAAAAAAAATTGTCCTTGCATGATTGATGGACAGTGCCATTTTTACTATCCTCGACAGTTTTGCAGCCACACGCAGCAGGGAAAAGATTCATATCCCATCTATAGAAGGAGGGTTGATGGGTGTGTAGCTAAGATTAGAGGAGCGAAACTAGACAATAGATGGGTGGTCCCTTACAACCAATTTCTTCTCATGCGTTATAACTGCCACATAAATGTGGAAGCTTGCTCGAGCATCAAGGCGGTCAAGTATTTGTTCAAGTACATCTACAAAGGGCATGATAAAACATCCTTCGCATTCGAGAAAGATGTCATCAATGACGGGGGAATCATCAATGAAATTCGTCAATACAGAGATGCACGCTATGTATCTCCTCCAGAGGCTATTTATAGGATTTTCGGATTCCGCATGTTTGGTGTCAGTCCGTCTGTTCTACAACTGCAGCTTCATTTGCCCAACATGCATACTATTGCGTTTAAAGCCGGTGATAATCTAGAAGATGTTGTCGCTCGGCCATCTTCATCTAAATCCATGCTTACCGAGTACTTTGAGATGAACCGGAAGTATTTGGAGGCACGGAAATGGTTGTATAGAGAGTTTCCAGAACAATATAGGTGGATCGCTGGAGATAAGAAGTGGCAGAAGAGACAAAATAAGAAATCACAGATTGGACGACTTGTGTATGCACACCCTGCTGAAGGAGAGAGGTACTACTTGCGGGTGCTCCTAAGTCATGTCCGAGGTGCTACTTCATTTGATGACTTAAAAACAGTAAATGGCAATCTATGCGGTTCATTCAGAGAGGCGTGTGAGCACTTAGGCCTCATTGAGCACGACAGGTCCCTCGATGACTGCATGACTGAGGCAGCCACATTTCAGATGCCTTGTGCTCTTAGACGGTTGTTCGCAACTATATTGGTATTCTGCGAGGCAACAGAAATCCGACAGTTGTGGGATAAACATTTTGCATCGATGTCTAAGGATTACCGCCTCAACCAATGCAATGAGGCGGCACTTGAGCAGATCGTCCTAAGAGATATCAGAGATCTTGTGCAATCCATGGGGAAGGATATTAAAAGCTATGGACTTCCAGATTTGGTTGAGACAGACGGTTCTTCTAATGAGGGTATTTTAATAATTACCGTTGGAAATACAATTGATCAGAACTATAAAATATAATAGATTTTTGTTTGTTGCTCTTAGCAAGGTGATGCCCACATTTATTTGGAGGAAGTAGAGAGCTACGTACCGCCAAGCCCAACTATTGGTATAGCCCACTTTAAAGCTGACAGTTTGCCTAACCAAATAGATGTCACGCTTATAAAAAACTATTGTATGTGTGGGGTATAAGAAAAGAGCAAAAAAACGTGGGCCTGAGATAAAAGCGTGATACACATCATTGTCACGATCTCGCTGTAGGGTTTTGCAGGGGACCGTCGAACCCCTTCCATCGTCCCTCACGATCTCGCTGCTGCATCCCCACTCTCCTCCACCTCGCCGGCCTCCTCCATCACAGGTCTCTCAGATCACTGCATGCAACTGCAAGTGGTGCATCATTCTCAATGTCTGTGCCACCATCCCCACTGGCCTCTACAGATCAATCTCCAACCAGAGTCGGTACTATTGTCCATGCTATCAACATGGTAATGATGAATTTTTGTAACTTCATCATATGCAAGGTTCGTATCTAAAAGTGCTATAATTGGGTTTTCAGGAAAACATCGACGATGGAGCAAAGGACAATGATATAGATGAATATATAAGCCTCGAGTCGACAAATGCGATACAACAAGGCAGTACAGAGGATACACAAAATATGCAGATTGAAGAAGTCATAACCACAGATGAGAACACAAACCCTAAGTCGACGAAGGCCATACAAGAAGAAGCCATTACAGAGGATCCACAATATATGCAGATTGAAGAGTTGAAAACCAAAGATGAGCATACAAACCCCCAATCTACAAAGGCGAGATTTCTATTCACATGTATTTTATTCTAATTTTGACGGCACAGAAAATATACATGTATTTTTTATATAATATAATATAATATATGTATGTTTCATACTCTCCTTTTATAACATTAGAACTTTATACATAGTGCAAATTATATTATTATGTATTCCAGATACTAAGCGAGGAAGAATTACGTGGAATAGCCGACAAACATGAAGTAGAGAAAAAGAATATCATGGAGTTCACAGATTCCGACGTGACAAAGGCATGTTTTCTTTAACAATAGATATATTTCTTCCAAATAGTTTTTATTTAAATTATATTCTATCTTACATAACTACAATTCTTTGTAATCTTGTTCTCAGGAATTAACCAACAATAAAACAAGAAAACAAATGCTGCCAGCTCAGGACGAGGAATTAGCACAAAGGGCCGGCATGAAAGGGCCAGAAACTACAGGGGACAAGCTCACAATACCCGTGCACATAGACAAACCTATACGAAGGCATAACAAACCTAAGAAGGCACGAGACTACGTGGTGACTCCACAAGGCACGAAAAAAATCCTTCTATGCCATGCTTTTGCTACGTTAATTTTCTCTATACTACTAACAAATGTTATTAATTCCATCATGACAGATTATGCCTGCACTGTCGATGATTGGGGTGTGATTGAAAATATCAGAAACGAACCAAGCGAAAAAAAAATTTAGTGAGCATCGACGATGCATATCTAAATAAGAAACAGTTAGTAGAACTTTTAAAACCAGGAGAATTCATTGGCGATGAAGTAAGAATATGGAGCTTTATGATAAGAAAGAGCTATTTTGATATAATTATCTATTATCTCCTATAACCAATGTATGTACTTCAAATTGTAGATCATAAACGCGTACATATGTTGCTTAAGTGCTACAGAGCATCTGCAGGTGAGGTCAGGTGGAAGTGTGTTCTTAGAGAATGCATGTATCTCAAAGATGATAAAGACCGGTAGCTGTCTAAGGGACGAAGCACCAGCATGGCTATTAAAAAGAGTCAAATCTTATTTGGAACATGATATGGTTAGTCTCAGTTTTGTGCATATTACTATGAATTCAATCAATGATGAATTTTTGTCTATATGGAACTAAACTAACAAAAATCCTTTTTTTCAGATATACGTTCCAATAAACATTGATGACTTTCATTGGTACCTAGCAGTTATAAATACTACAAAACGATGTATCCAAGTGCTCGACTCGCTAGGCAGTAGAATGCACCGCAAAGATCTTGATGATATGGTTAGCAATTAGTTCCACTCCCGGATCTTTTGACAAGATGATTATATGTTATTCTTGGCTTCTAATGCTGATACTTTGTCATTTATGCCTTGCAAAAGCTCAAAGGACTGGAAAATGTATTTAAACTTGCATCATTTCAAATGGAGCTAAAATCAGATAAGTGGAAGGACTTAAACATCACAACATGGCAAAGGGAAGAGTGTATTAAGAGAAGCCTACAGACAGATGGGTAAACCTCCCGACTCAATGCTATCGATATTATGTGTTTTTCGTAAAGGTACAATCCAATGTGGAGGAGCATTAGCTACGGCTTCTTCCATTACCTCAAACACAATATCGGCACATAAAAGTGGAAGCAAATATTTGGATGTTTCATAGCAACGTACCTTCTTTATCGTGCTTGATGGAGAGATGATAATTCCTTGCCCGTATATGAACTTTCCAAGGCCCCTTTCAAGATATTCATGAACTGCCGACACATCGCCACCTCCCTCCAGCAAATTTGCCATCCTGAAAAAATGTTAACATTACGACATTACGAAGCAATAAGCACATTGGGATAATAACTGAACTATAGACACAGCGACTATTGAGAATTAAAGGTTCAATGTACACACTGACCTTCAGTGACCTCTTCAGCTGGTGAACACATCTCTCAGTGATGTGTCATCCGTACGCCACGAAAGACAGGTGAAAAAGAAAACATACCAAGCCCTGATGATTAGACATGCTTCTGTAGACACGCATGAGAAGCTTAGCAAAAAACTCACCGCTAACAAAAAGCTTCGAGGACATGAAGCGGGCAGCGTTGAACATGACAGGAGCTGAGACAGTTGAGGCACTGCTCCTCTAAGCAGTTTGCCTCATGAGGCTTCTGAGCTTGCTGAAATCCACCATTGAGAAAGACTAAACCTGCACCGCCACATAGAACATTAGCTAGAGAACGAACCAAGTGGACAAACTGGGTTAACACTAGCAATCATTGGCATGGAACCTAAACAAGACGCTGCAAGTACAAATAATAAGTTCAGGAGACTCACGCCAGTTCTTCGGGATTTGAAAAGAATCATATAATGAACAGAGAAGTTCCTTTCTTATCCTCTCCAACCTAGATGTAGTAACCATAATGACCTTGTTTCAAGAAACCTGTAAAATAGAACCAGCATGGGTATTAAAGAGAGTCAAATCTTATTTGGAACACGATATGGTTAGTCTTAATTTTGTACATATTACTATGAATTCAGTTAAGGATGAATATTTTTCTATATGGAACCTAAGCTAACAAAAATCCTTTTTTTCCAGATATTCGTTCCAATAAACATTGACAACTTTCATTGGTACCTAGCAGTTTTGGATTTTCTCAAGTTGTGGGATTAGTGCGGTTGGCGGCTAGAATGTTGTTGAAAAAAGGAAATTCTAAACTAAACAGCATTAGTGTCATATATCTATTGCTTTATCTATTCTACCAGGTTTTAGACATAGTAGTATGTAAGAAACCTTTCTTAGCCAGAATACAATGAGATCATTCAAATATTATGGTATAAAACCATAAATTAAACTGTGAGAGACTGAAATAGCGTGCTACATATATTATCTAAAAAGCAGTTAACCATAGAGAATATCACCAAAGCACAGTCAAACATTATATCACCTAACTTGCTAGAACTGCTGAACAATAAATTAGATTGCTCAGTAAAGATAAGCAAAAATTAGCTATCTAAGTACTACATCTGACCTACAATAAAAATGTTGAAATCTATATGTTCACTGATTGCTCTTAATGTCGGAACTCTCTTTCTCTCTACTAACTCAAGACTCAACTGGGATTTACAAGCATACTAAAAAGGTGAACTGGACAACCCGCCTAACTTCCCTACAAGTTTCCTTTAGAATCCATTCATTTCTTGGCCAATTCCTCATCCCGCATAAGAATCAACAAAAAACCGAAGAGCGGCTAGATTTTAGTTCCATGGACTATAGACACACGTCCGTGTACTTGCAGGCTCAAATACTACAATTAGGTATCCGTACCAATAAATTCAACTTATTCGAGGGGCTTCCAAAAGAAAATTACCTTATGGAAGCCGAGTTTGGACGACAGGGAAGATATGTTGTCAGAGTGGGCGGACATACAGATGGTGTCGTGGTAGAGAAGCACCTCGGAGTCTGACTCCGCCTGCACTGTCATGTACTATGCCGACTCCCAGAGCACGAATGGACCTGCGGCGGAGGCACATAGACCAGTGATGGCGTCCTTCAGCCCTCGCTACAGTTCACCTGCTTTTCCCGCGGAATGAGGAGGCCACAACGCTTGGAGCCCTTGAAGGCGAGGTGGTCGTGGTCACCGATCCAGTGGAGACGGGTCCCGCGCATCAGCATCTGCTTCTTCCGACGACGCCTAGCGCTGGGTCACCCGCGAGCATCCCGAGCTCGAGCGCCTCCTCGGGCACTTCGGCGACCGGATTCGACGAGGAGGGGCCTCGCGCCGGCGATGCGAGGGGAAGGGTGGCCTGGCATGGTCGAGAGAGGGAGCTGTGACCAGCGAATGGGGAAAGGCGAGGAGACATGGGAGGAGGCGCAGCAGGGCGGTGGGGAGGTAGGTGACGTCTTTTGTCAAAGAGATTGTGAGGAGAATATAGAGTGAAGAACTAAGAGTGAGTGTGGAGGGTTATCCAAATTTTTTATCGACCGTGTCCGTTTCAGCTGTAATGATATCTTTTCGTAAGATTGATGTTGTCATATGAATTTAAAAAATAAAATGTTGGGTCATGATTATTTCATGGTTTGAAAAGTTCTATTATATAACTAATTACAAAAGTTAATAATTGTTTTTATTAAATATTAAGATTTGAACATAATAAAATTTCGTAATTAAGTAAGTCATCTTGTGGTCTTTGAATGTTAAATTGTAGATATTTTGTGTGACACTTTTTTTTGCCCTATATCATTATACATATTTGCAAATTTTATGTGAAGACATGTATGTGAATAATGTGTTACTTTTGGACTCATGTTGTTGGACATGAGACCTAATTAAATGGCTCGATAAGAAAATAAGACGTGCGTTGCACGTTTACTAGTTCTGAATAAACACGCTCAGATTCTTAAAAAAAATGAACACAGCTCAGGCGGAGGCCTCGCTGTAGGGCCGGCTTTTTTATCTGTTTTTTTCGCTGTCAGCTTTTTCTTTTTATCTCTGTACTTCTTTTTGAAACCGTTTTGTCTTTGTACTTGCTGTGATCCAAATTAGTTGACTCAATTTATCTAGATTTGAATGTATCTAGTCTTATTTTAATGCTAGATACATTCAAATCTAGATAAAATCAAGTCAACTAATTTGAGTCGGATAAAACCGAGTACTTGATTTTGTGGGTTTTTTTGTGAGCGGCGATTCATACATTTTTTTCATTTTTATTATTTCAGCGGCGGCATAACTATACGAAACAAGACTAGCATGGAATTTTAATTGGTTTTCTTGATGCTTTTAAATATGTGAAGGTGACATTGGCTTCACCACTCACGCCGGCAATTCATCTTATTTCAATCAAATTGTAAGTTCTATTGTAAATTTCTTGGATTTTTGTATCTCTTTATTATATTTTTTCTGAATGTTTCTCCCTTTGATTTTTTATAGTTGTCACTGTTTATTGCTAGGGGTCATAAGACCCAAAACTTGTCATAGTCTATTTTTTGTTTTGTATGCGGAGTTAAATATAGAGAGTAGGATGATTATATATTGTCATTTTTTGTGTTTTTTATTGTTTTGTATGCTTCGAGCTGGTATTGTCGCCGATGGCATTGTATTTTTTTGTATTGATTTTTGTTTTGTTGATCGATGGTGGCGGCACTTGTCATGCTTTTTGCCATTTGTCTTGTTAGACTCTGGTGATATGAAATGGCTAAGTAGAGTCATGTATGTTGATGTTCATTGGTCAGGACCTAAGGAGAAAGAGATGAACGAGGAAGGGATTGGTTGATGGCGACCTGAATCCCTTCTTATTCTTCTACCCCATCTGTTGTTGTTCTTTTTTACCCAATAATTTGAATAATATGAAGCTCTCCACACCCCTACGCCTCCTACGACTTAATACAATCACAACCTGGTTGTAACCTTAAAGCCATTTGCAACAAACTTGCAACCAAATCTAGTTGCAACTTGATCGCAACTGGCCTTTTATTTGTATGGCTTTGTGACTTAATCTAGTTGAAACTCGCTTGCAACTAACCCTCTATCTGTCTGGCTTTGTGACTTAAGTTAGTTTGCAACTTGTTCGCAACGGACCCTCTATTTGTTTGGCTTTGTGACTTAAGTCAGTTACAACTTTAGTCGCTACTCACCCTCTATATGAATGGTTGGGCCAGTTGCAACTTGATTGCAACTAGGGCCCCGTCGAAGGTTAGTTGCAACTTGATTGCAACTAGGCCTCGTCGAGGGGCCAGTTGCAACTTTATTGTAACTTGGGCCCTATCGAGGGGTCAGTTGCAACTTGACTGCAACTGAGCCCCGTCGAGGGCTAGTTGCAATTTGACTGCAACGAGGGGCCCAGTTGCAACTTGAGGGGCCAGTTACAACTTGATTGCAACTGGGGCCCCGTCGAGGGGCCAAGTGCAACTTGATTGCAACTAGGCCCCTTTCAAGGGGTCAGTTGCAACTTGATTGCAACTCGGATCTCGTCGAGGGGGCCAGTTGTAACTTGATTGCAACTCGGGCCTTGTCGAGGGGGCCAGTTACAACTTGATTGCAACTCGGGCCTTGTCGAGGGGGTCAGTTGCAACTTGATTGCAACTGGGACCTCGTCGAGGGGGCAGTTGTAACTTTATTGTAACTGGGGCCTCGTCAAGGCGGCCAGTTGCAACTTGATTGCAACTAGGGCCCTGCTGAGGGTCTAGTTGTAACTTGATTGCAACTAGGCCCCTAGTTGCAACTTGATTGCAACTAGGGCCCCGTCGAAGGCCAGTTGCAACTAGATTGCAACTAGGGCCTTGTCGAGGGGGCCCAGTTACAACTTGATTACAACTGGGGCCTCGTCGAGGGGGGCGGTTGCAACTTGATTGTAACTGGGGCCTCGTCAAGGCGACCAGTTGCAACTTGATTGCAACTAGGCCCCTGCTGAGGGTATAGTTGCAACTTGATTGCAACTGGGCCCCTGTCGAGGGGCCAGTTGCAACTTGATTGCAACTAATGCCCCGTTGAAGGCGAGTTGCAACTTGATTGTAACTAGGGCCTCGTCGAGCGGGCCAGTTGCAACTTGATTACAACTGGGTTCCTGTCGAGGGGCCAGTTGCAACTTGATTACAACTGGGTTCCTGTCGAGGGGCCAGTTGCAACTTGATTGCAACTAGGGCCCCATCGAAGGCTAGTTGCAACTTGATTGCAACTAGGGCCCCGTCGAAGGCTAGTTGCAACTTGATTGCAACTAGGCCCCATCGAGGGGCTAGTTGCAAGTTGATTGCAACTAGGGCCCCGTCGAAGGCTAGTTGCAACTTGATTGCAACTAGGGCCCCGTCGAAGGCTAGTTGCAACTTGTGCAACTAGGCCCCATCGAGGGGCTAGTTGCAACTTGATTGCAACTGAGCCCCCGTCGAGGGCTAGTTGCAACTTGACTGCAACGAGGGGCCTAGTTGCAACTTGATTGCAACTAGGCCTCGTCGAGGGGCCAGTTGCAATTGCAACTAGGCCTCGTCGAGGGGCCAGTTGCAACTTCATTGGAACTTGGGCCCTGTCGAGGGGTCAGTTGCAACTTGACTGCAACTGAGCCCCCGTCGAGGGCTAGTTGCAATTTGACTGCAATGAGGGGCCCAGTTGCAACTTGAGGGGCCAGTTGCAACTTGAGGGGCCAGTTGCAACTTGATTGCAAATTGATTGCAACTGGGGCCCCGTCGAGGGGCCAGGTGCAACTTGATTGCAACTAGGCCCCTTTCAAGGGGCCAGTTGCAACTTGAGGGGCCAGTTGCAACTTGATTGCAAATTGATTGCAACTGGGGCCCCGTCGAGGGGCCAGGTGCAACTTGATTGCAACTAGGCCCCTTTCAAGGGGCCAGTTGCAACTTGAGGGGCCAGTTGCAACTTGATTGCAAATTGATTGCAACTGGGGCCCCGTCGAGGGGCCAGGTGCAACTTGATTGCAACTAGGCCCCTTTCAAGGGGTCAGTTGCAACTTGATTGCAACTCGGATCTCGTCGAGGGGCCAGTTGCAACTTGATTGCAATTAGGCCCCAGTCGAGGGTCGAGTTGCAACTTGATTGCATCTAGGGGGTCGTCGAGGTGCCAGTTGCAACTTGATTGCAAATAGGACCCTGTCGAGGGGCCAGTTGCAACTTGATTGCAACTGGGGCCCCATCAAGGGGTCAGTTGCGACTTGATTGCAACTGGGGCCCCGTCGAGGGGTCAGTTGCAACTTGATTGCAACATGCTTGTAACTGAGCCCTCATTGAGGACCAGTTGCAACTTGACAGCAATTAGGCCCCTGTCGAGGGGTCAGTTGCAACTTGATTGCAACTAGGCCCCTTTTGAGGGTCTAGTTGCAACTTGATTGCAACTGGGCCCTCGTCGAGGCAGGGGCAGTTGCAACTCGATTGCAACTAGGGCCTCGTCGAAAGCCAGTTGAAGGAGGCAGTTGCAACTTGATTGCAACTAGGCCACGTCAAGGGTCTAGTTGCAACTTGATTGCAATTGGGGCCCCGTCGAGGGTCGAGTTGCAACTTGATTGCAACTAGGGCCCGTCGAGGGTCGAGTTGCAACTTGATTGCAACTAGGTCCCCGTCTAGGGGCTAGTTGCAACTTGATTGCAACAAGGCCCCCTTTCGAGGGGCCAGTTGCAACTTGATTGCAACTTGGGCCCCATCGAGGGTCTAGTTGCAATTATTGCATCTAGGCCCATGTCGAGGGGCCAGTTTGCAACTTGGGCCTCGTCGAGGGAGCTAGTTGCAACTGGGGCCTCATCGAAGGCTAGATGAAACTTTCTTGTAACTGAGCCCATGGTGAGGGGCCAGTTGCAACTTGATGAAAACTAGGGCCCCGTCGAGATTGCAACTGGGTTCCCATCGAGGGGCGAGTTGCAACTTGATTGCAACTGGGACCCTGTCGAGGGGCTAGTTGCAACTTGATTGCAACTGGCGCCCCGTCGAGGGTCGAGTTACAACTTAATTGCAACTGGGACCCCGTCGAGGGGTCAGTTGCAACTTGATTGCAACATTCTTGTAACTGAGCCCCCGTCGAGGGCTAGTTGCAACTTGACTGCAACTAGGCCCCTGTCGAGGGACAAGTTGCAACTTGATTGCAACTGGGGCCCCGTTGAGGGGTCAGTTGCAACTTGATTGCAACTAGGGCCCCATCGAGGGTCTAGTTGTAACTTAAATGCAACTGGGCCCCTGTCGAGGGTCTAGTTTGCAACTTGATTGCAACTGGGGCCCCGTCCAGGGTCTAGTCGCAACTTGATTGCAATTGGGGCCCTGTCGAGGGTCGAGTTGTAAATTTATTGCAACTGGGGGCCCGTCGAGGGGGCAGTTGCAACTTGACTGTAACCAAGCCCCGTCACCCCCATCAAGGGCCAGTTGCACAGTTGCAACTTGATGGCAACTAAGGCCCCGTCGAGGGTCTAGTTGCAAGTTAATTGCAATTGGGCCCCCGTCAAGTGGTCAGTTGCAACTTGATTGCAACTAGGGCCCTGTCGAGGGTCTAGTTGCAACTAGGGCCCTGTCTAGGGCCCTGTCGAGGGTCTAGATGGAAAAAAATATTCAAAAACACATAAAACAAGTGTATTTTTGCATTTTACAGTTAATTTTTTTTGCGGGAAACTCTATCCCATAATAGCGTATTTTTATGCAAATAAAATCGTACTCCGTCCGTCCAGAAATAAGGGACTTAGATTTATCTAGATTCAGATATATCTATACACTGAAACATGTCTATATACATGCAAATCTAGACAAATCCAAGTCACTTATTTCTGGACGGAGGAAGTACTAATAATCATTTTTATATCAAGATTTTAATTCACATGAACACTAGAAAATAATTCATTTTTCAATGAGAGTATTGTTTGTTGTGGGACCACATTTATGGGACATTTTGTCTTTGCGGGTATCCGTAGCTTTCTGACAGTGTTGAAAGTTGGGGAAGGAGAGGAAGACGATAGAGGGAGAAGGACCGACACGCAACAGAGAATTGAGTTGGCCGACAAAAACAATACATAAACAACACAGTCCAACAAGAACAGTACATGGAGTTGGCCGAGTTGTAACAAATCGCTCATGTCCACGTCAAAAAAAAAGGCTGATGTCATCAGCCGACTGAGAACTAGTTAGTTCGTTCTCAGTCGGCTGAGCCCTAGGCACTCCCTTGAGTTTATGCCTACAAAGATTTTCATAGAACATCAACGGTGATGGCGAACAACAATGGTGATGTTTTTACCAGGTTGGCATGATGGATTTAAGACTGACACTACAAGGCTTGCCATAGAACAACAATGGTGATAAAGAACAGATTGGATTGGATCTCATGAAAATTTCTCCTATAGTTCAAAGAATCTATATGGATATGAGGCAAGGTTGTGACCTAGAATCAAGGTCACCGGTACTGTTATTTGTTTCTTCTTGAACAAGCATATAACCATGTGTTATTTTGTATCTTTACTATTCTATAAATAGAGTGTATAAATTCTAGTGCTGTGGAGCATGCATGACCACAAGAGAAGAGAAAGTCATACTGGCCACCGAGAAGAAGAGGAGTAGAAAGACAAGTGGGAGAAGGGAAGGAAAGGGCCCGACTGGCAAGGTGATGAGCTTGGTGCCGATGATGGCACGAGCACTGAAGTCAACGACAGTGACCGGCCGCAGTGGCAAGGGTAAGGAGCCCCCCCTCCCCCTCCCCACCCATCCACCCTCCCATGTGGACAAATTTGCAAATGCAAGTTACATGAATTCATATCTTTCCTATTGCACACTAACATTGATTCTTTTTCTTATTAAGCCTTGATCCTGTATATTTGCATTGATAGAGGAATACATGTATATATCAACCCCTGGATTGGATTGAACAACTCTTTTCTTTCTTACGCATGCCTTACTATGTTCATATCTACTAACGCTTGACTCTTGCACTCTTTGGCTAATATGTCATTTTCCTAGGTTTGGGAAAAACCATGAAACAGGCTGTAACAACATAAAATGTTTAATCTCAGACCATATTAGAGGATGTAGGTAGGTAGTCATGGCACACCTCAGGTTTTACCGGAGAACATTATTTTGTACTTCTTTAGTCTATTTTTATATTATTGTTGTTTCTGATCTGTGTATTTGAAGTCATGATCATAAGAAGCATATATCATAATTCTAAGGGTAAGTTTTAAGCCCTCAATAGTAATCTGTCATATATATTTTCTGTATGATGGTAGCGATAGTATGAATTTTGAGATAAATAATAAAACATAAAAAATCAAAGGGTTAATAAGGA
The DNA here is from genome assembly GCA_916181665.1 of Avena sativa. Classification (NCBI taxonomy): domain Eukaryota; kingdom Viridiplantae; phylum Streptophyta; class Magnoliopsida; order Poales; family Poaceae; genus Avena; species Avena sativa. The sequence continues at coordinate 412,425,425 of OV702292.1, read as the reverse complement.
AGAGAGAAGGGTATGTGCTTAAGATTAATCGAGAGGAGATGTGCTGAAGATTAACTGAGAGGGACGAGTATCATGATGTGTTTCAAAAGTTCATCTATGTCACGGCCGATAAGAACACTCCTATTAAACATGATTTCTTTTTACCGCATATGTTAGATAATAAGATTTACTCTAGAAATAATATTCTATTAAATTGATAGGTAAATCTTAGAACAAAACTAATTTACACGAGGAACTCTGAAAGTTCTATTATCTCTACCACAAGTACATGCGAGAATATATTTTGAAACGCAAGCTTGAAAATCATATCCCAATTAGGCAAAAAATATTCAGGATATGTCTTATGCCGAAATGGTTTGGGTGGCTTCACAGATGTAGAAATTTTATTTCACGTTGCAAGGCACGTGCACCGTTTCCTAGTTTAAATAAAAAATTGCACAGCGCAACGAGGGGATGGGCCAAGTGACCGTGTAGTACGTACGTATAGCCATGGCATGTCTACGTCGAATCCGATTTTTGACCCCGTTTATCCGAACCCCAACTATCCCTTTGCGGCAACGTAAGCGACCAAGATGCGAGCAGCAGCAGGCGGCCGCGCCTTCCAGCTCCACCTCCTCTGCCCGGGCCGAGCATGGAGTCCTCCTTCTCCTTCCGCCACCGGAACCGCTCCTCTCTCCCACTCTACTCCCGCGGGGCGCCTCCACCAACGTCGCCTCCCCAGAGGTTGGTTCCTCCTCATCTGTGTAGCATCGCTGCGGCCACACGCCCATCCGCCCGTAGGGTATTCGACCAAATTTCCACAACCGGTGTAGCACGTTTTTCGGCAGAGGAAGACACAGGCATGCCGTTTCCGCGGCTGTGCTCCCATGCGCTACTCTGTCGAACGTTTCCTGGCCTAGGCTTCCTCTTACTGTTGGTGCTGTTCCGTCTGCCATTCTCTGGACATGAACAAACCGAGAAGGCAAACAAAACGATTTATGCTTTGACAATATGAGACCACATGGATATTTTTTAACCCCCCTGTGGATCCTGCTCCTTTATCCTGGCCATTGGTTATCGGTGAAGTTTTTTTGATAAATGGAAGATCACCAGCCGGGGCTTCTCTGTCTTGACATTCCAAACCCAGCTCTGCTGATGCGAGCGTGTCTGTCATCATGTATTATTCATTTTACTGAATCTGTTCTGAATATGTCCTTACCGTTGTTAACTCAGGTTTTTTGCCAACTCTGGAGCCAGGAGTTTCTACAGTCTACATGTGCCGCCGGGTCCATTCTGCATCATCTACTGTTTCCTTAGATGACAGGTCAAAAGCAGAATTAACAGATGGATCAAATGTACATTCTTTTCCAATCCTTCACCTAGCACGGCTTTTCAAATTTATTTTGTCTTCCATATTCAGAGTTGCGATGTACCATGCAACGCTGAAATGCAAACGGTACTTTTATACATGTACCTACCTGTTGTTTCCTGCCTTTGCATATCTATACTTCGCTAAGCATCATTTTGGACCAATACATTTAGGATATTAAAATTGTCAAGAGCTTCTGAGTTGCTGTTTGCACGTGCACCAATATTCGCATTTAGCTTACTATAGTTCTGTGGAAAAAAATTGTGTACTTGGAGATGCTTAATGCTTATCATGATTTTAAGAAGTGTGTGCGCTTAGGCAAGATAGTCACTAGGCAGAGGCAAAGCTAGAAATTTTAGCCTAGCGCTTTCTTGAACCTTGCCTTTGAGTTGAGTAATGCCTCCATTGTTTGCAGATTTTTGTTCTCGTGTAGATTATCTAGTTTCCTCTGTCATTTTCACTCGAAATTAGATACACCAGAGCAGATTTTCTGCTCTGCATAGTGCATAGTGCTTTAGGAGTGCAGATATATTTTGGGTACTTAGAAGTGTGGCTGTTTTTTGGTTTTCCAACTTCCTAAGTATCTCTAAGCCCCCTAAATCTACAAGAACCATGATGCTGGGCGCTTCGCCTATGCTCAAGAGCAAGAAGCTAGCTACTAGTTAAATATATATACATTTAGCAATGTGAAAAATTGAGGTCCACTGTTTCCGGCGTAGTTAATTCTGGGCAGCTCAAAAGCTGACATGTGCTTCAGTGCAGTTCTGCAATTGAACCCTCTGCAATTTCAGAGTAGAAGATTTTCTTCTCTTTCATTAGCATATTTTGTATCTTTTCTACCAGATGCATCAAATTCATTTGTTTTCTATTATATCTGTAATCAGGGAGATATTGTGCACAAAAGTGAGATGGTTGGTGCATTTCAAAGAATACCGATGGTGATGCCTGCAACTGATATACTTATGTCAGCACAAAGGAAATCTAGAAATGTACCACCCACAAAGGGTATTTTTCACTTTATTGACCTTTAATGTAGCATTTTCCCCTGTGATGCAATGCCATTTCACATAGCATTCGATTTCACTAAGTTTGCTTTGCGATCCATATGTTCTGAAGGTATAACAAACATCGCTAAGCGTGAACGGAACAAAGGAGCAAAACAACTTGATGCCTTAATGAAAGTAGGTCATTTGTGCTGTTGCCTTGCCAATGCAAATTGTTCAACTGGCGTACCGAAAGCTGTTAACTTTTCAGGAGCTTTCTGTGCCACTGAGAACGTACACGGAGAACTTTCCTAGGAGGAGAGATTTGCATCCTTATGAGAGATCTCTAATTGAGTTGACTTTTGGGGAGGGTTATTATGAAAAGGTATGTTTCTTATATAACATGCCCCCTCTTGGTTCTGAGTACAAGTGTTGGATTCATGATTACGAAACAAACTTCAAAATTAGAAATTTTGCTAACCCTATATGTTTTAAGTGTGTGTGTCATGAAATCTACTCATATTACTTCTTGAGTTATTATGATGTTGGTAGTGCTCTGACAGGTACTTGGACGAGTGGATGCTCTCAGAAAAAAGATAAATTCTGTCGGGAAGCAACATGCTTCTGTCTGTGCTAAGGTTAGTTTAGGTGCCAATTAGTGTATAATATATTATTTCATACCTTGAGGGTCTATCCCATCTTGATTTGTTGAAACCAAACCTTATTCTGTGACTCCTGTCCCTTACAACCCCCCAAAAGGAAAAAATAGTACGTCAGTTTTAAGCACTGGTGATATCCAACAGTCGCATAATGAGTAGCGAATAACAACAGCTAGAGAAATAATTGACAGAAGATAAAATAGTCAATCAAAACTGATTGTGCGACGGCGATTACACAAGGACTCAATCTGATAATTGCTTCCACACTACTTACACACATCCTGCTCTGTTAACCAATAACAATTGTGTCAATCTTCTACAATTCCAACAATTCCTGTATCTTTTTCTTACCAACGCATTAGTAACCAATTACCATGGCTGAGACAATTCTACATAAGACCATTATTCTTTATTACAACATAAGCACACTTACGTAATGTGAACTTAGATATCAAGAAATGTTAGAGAGTGGAACTCTGAGAGGAAATGACTCAAATGAGCATGTACTAACAAGGGAAGGCGATTACATCCTATCATGCTTAGTAAGGTACTTTGGTCATTTACTGGGAATAAAAACCACACACATTTACTGGGAATGAAAACCACACACAACAGCTTGCAGGTATTATTTGCCAAACTAGTAACTTCCTTTATATATGTTATTTGTTGGTATTTTGCAGACTAAATTGTAAACCTAGATAGGCAAACACCCAAATGTTGCGGGTTTGTTCTCTATGGGTGATTTCATATGGCTTGTCGGCCACAAGGGCAGATCCACATGTAGCTAGTGGGGTTCACGAGACACCCCGCAGATTTATTTCTTTGCAAAACAGGATTTTTTACCACATATGCACCCCTCCCCACAAGATGCTTTTGCTCTGTTGTGCCACCATTAGTCACCCTGGTCCTGTATTCTCTAGCTCCGCCCCCTGGTCCGCCATATGGACGAAGGGTTTGATGATGATGGGAAGCTAAAACATCCTTGCTGAGTTGACACGAGGCATCGGACATACAGAGATTCTCCCTTAAGACTCTGGTTCTCCACTATCCTTCTCTTCTTTCGGGATTCTTATCTTCGGTATCGGCGTCCCAGATCCCTCCGCTTCCTATTATCAATCCCATTCCAATCCACTTCCAAACCCTTCTATAATTTGTATCCTGCTGGTGCCTTGTTGGTATGTAACACCAAACTTTGCGCTGACTGTCTCACGATTTTCAGTGTGAGGTCCTGTTAATGCATAACTTTAACCAGAATTCAGTATGATCTTCTGTCAAAAAACTGTGCTGCATACATACCTGGTCCTTGTACGGCTCATACAAAAGTTGTGTATGCAATTCATTGGCCTCATAATATTTGAGTATAATTTACAACCGGGCTTTGCTGTGAACCGCTGACATTTAAGTTCTTTAACTACTTTTGAAGCATTCCTAAGCTTCTTCTCTTAGCAAAATAGTAGGCACACAATTTTTCAATTGATTCAGGATTTACATTTGACATTGACAGTCATTAACAAAGCGTGAAGCAGAGGAGCGACTCACTGAGGTTTGTTTCGAAGTCCTCCTAGAAGCCTGATCTGTCTTCTCTTTTTTGTGCAAGTTTATACTTTGTTAATCACGACTATATTTTCTCTGTTTGATGTGTTACTTTGCTCCCATCTACTACTTTTCAGGGCCGGAAGGAACTTGAGGAAGTTTTCCAGCGTGGTCAGCATGCAATTGAAGATTTAATAGACGTTGCAAAGGTACAATCCATACTTTACTTTGCAATTTGATACAATGAACATTTAGTTTGGTTTCTGAGTTTTCTGTTATATTCATTGCATTGTTAAGCACTTCTGATTGATTAATGAGCTATTACAGGCTTTGCGTTCTATGCCAGTTGTTGATCCGCATATACCAACACTTTGTCTTGTTGGATCACCCAACGTGGGGAAATCATCATTAGTTCGCATCTTATCAACTGGAAAACCTGAGGTGGGCATATCCCTGAACGTTTAGGATGTTTTCTACCGTAGTCAGAATGCAATTGATTACCTTTAGCCCATGTTTAGGATGTCCTTTCTTTATTTTTAATCCGATTGAGTACTTATATAGTCTCATTCTACTCACATTTCTATAATGCAATGCAAGTTATTATTTCTGTTGTCTTGATCTACTCACCTTTCTGTAGGTCTGCAGCTACCCTTTCACAACAAGAGGCATTCTGATGGGTCATATTGTATCCAATCATGAACGTTTTCAGGTTCAAAAAATATGCATTCCACTTCCTCTACTCTTAGAAAAATAAAATTGCAAGGTTGCTTTCCTTCTTTCCATCGGAGATCTAACACCACTGGACAAGCAAAATATTTGCAGGTTACTGACACTCCGGGACTTCTTACGAGACATGACGGTCAGTGAGATTCCCCTTGTTGAAGTAATTACTTGAAATACCAGTTTGCATGGTTCTTCTGTAGTATTCTTTTGCTTGACAGAGGTTTACTATCCTCATGTGATTTACTAAGATGCGGGAAATCGGAACCTTGCAATGGTTTGCACTTTTTGCAAACTCTGCGGTGGCATGGGTCCAGTATTGACATGAAATGTAGATAGATAATTCAGAGCATACGTTCTGTAGTAAACAAATCTGTTCAACTCTAGGTCTGTATATGAAAGTGGGCCTTAATATGTTCCCCAAGCATACTTTAGCAAAAATGTTATGGTCTGTGCTAGGAGTCAGTACAGCTATATTATTCTGACATTCACATTCCTCTTATCCATTTTGAATTTGGGGTTGACAGATGACAGGAATAACATAGAGAGATTGACACTCGCTGTTCTTTCTTACTTACCAATTGCTGTCCTGTATGTTCACGATCTATCTGAAGACTGTGGAACTAAGGTGGCTGATCAGGTATCTTTTATTGACCTCTTTCTCTCTCTCTGGAGCTTTTGATGTCATTTATTTATGGTAATTTCCAAAGATTAAACAGATGAAAATCGTTAATCAAGCAATCAGTCGTTAAAAGTCAGCAGTTTTGCATTCTCCTACTTCAGTGGTTCTAACAAAAGACACCTCTGTTCTTCTGTAGTACATCACATACAAGCATATAAAGGAACGATTCGGCGGCCGCCTGTGGATCAACGTTATATCCAAATGCGATCTTCTGGACAAGGTTGTACCCTCCAGCTTCGACTATGACGATGAAGAAGTAAGGAGATACAGAATGTTTGGACCCGAAGACGCCATCCGAGTATCTGTGCAGAGCCAAGTTGGCACGGAAGAGGTTAGCAAAACTGCTGTGACAGCCTCATTCCGAATCATATGATTTAACAGCCAAAACCCCTACCCAGACTAATGATCATCCCTCTCTGTTTCTCTCTAGCTAAAGCAAAGAGTGCATCATCTTCTAACCTCTCAGATGGCTCGGATCAAAGATGGCAAGAGCGAGGATGAACTACAGGGAACAGATAGCACTGTCCGTCGGTTGACTTAGAGGCACAACCCCCATTTTGAGTGTTTATTATGCACTGTAAGAAATCCTGCAATCGATGCTGACGGTTGGTACCCCTAATCGGCTGCAATTGTGTAAACGGAATACACGGTTAGGTTTGGCATCGCTTCTGCAATTCTGTAACAGGGGTACAATACAAGTGTTGTTTTGGCAATGCTTACGCGTCCAAGCTCGAACTGCACGGGTTTACTAAAATATTTTTTATACTAGAAGGAATTCACTGCTCGGATAGTCAAATTTGAGCGCTGTTTTTTTATTGCTTTTTTTTATCACAAGGTAGACACGCATGTGGACGCATCTCTTTTTCTCCAGATGGAACACCACGATTCCACATAATCATAGGCGTAGCAAACTCGCTGGCCATCAGCACCTAAACAGAGTATGGCAAGGATTCCAGCCACAGCAGCCTAGGATATCACCTGCTCGCACCCAACGCTGTTATGTCGTGTGCTAATTTATTACTCCCAGTAAAACAATTGTACATCTACGGGCATTCACTAGTAGAAAATGGGCCTTTGGTTCGGGCCACTAGTCCAGACCGGGACTAATGGTCTGAACCAGACGGCCCGAGGAGGCCGAGGTACTTTGTCCCGGTCCGTAAGGAACCATTAGTCCCGGTTTAAGATACAAACCGGGACAAATAGGTCTGGACCGGCGCGCGTGCTCCTGGCAGAACCTTTAGTCCCGGTTTGTATCTCAAACCGGGACTAATGGTCTGGCCCTATATATATGCATCCAGCCCTCTATTCTCTCCTGTTTTTTTTCCTATGTGAGAGATGGGTATAACTTTGTGCTAAATTTTTTTCTTCATATGCACTAGAGGTGTTCGGTGAAATGCCTATTAAAGCGATGCCACTTGAGTTCACACAAGACAAAATATGATATGAGGTGCCAGAGCGACACTTAAGGTTTCTCCTCTTTGTTTTGAAGTGTCCTAAAAGGGTAGCAACTATTTTCTCGTTTTGACCGCGCGGTACTAATTTAAGCATCGTGATTGCGTTTGATATATATGCATGGTTGTATGATGCAGATGAGCCACCCATGGATGTATGGTGACCGACGCTCTGACGCTTACAGAGAAGGCGGGATGGTTTTATGTGTTGTCCATGTGTTGAATGTCGGAATGAGCAGGCTCACACTTCCTCAAGAGTCATTCAGAGCCACCTGCTTCGGTCCGGTTTCATGTCCGGCTATAATGTTTGGACCAAGCACGGAGAAAGAGAGGTTATGATGGAAGACGGCGATGAAGAAGAGAACAATGATGACAACTACCGATCTATGTTCCCTGAATACGATGATACCGTAGTTGAAGATAATGAAGAAGAAGAGGGTAAAGAACGGGAACCGGATGAGCCCGTTGATGATTTTGGTCGGGTCATTAGTGATGCAAGGCGAGACCGCGACACAGAAAAGGAGAGGTTGCAGTTCGAGCAGATGTTACAGGACCACAACACATTGTTGTATCCAACTTGTGAAGATGGCCAGAAGAAGCTGGGTAGCACACTGGAATTGTTGAAGTGAAAGACAGAGACCGGTATGACTGACTCGAGATTTGAAAAGTTGCTGGTAATAATGAAGAAGCTGCTTCCAAGAAATAACCAATTGCCCTCCAGTACGTACGAAGCAAAGAAACTTGTCTGTCCTCTAGGACGTGCAGAAGGTACATGCATGCCCTAATGACTGCATCCTCTACCGCGGTGAAAAGTACGAGAATATGGATAAATGCCCGGTATGCACTGCATTGCGGTATAAGATCAGAAAAGATGACCCTGGTGACGTTGAGGGCGAGCCACCCAGGAAGAGAGTTCCTGCCAAGGTGATGTGGTATGCTCCTATAATACCACGGTTGAAACGTTTGTTCAGAAATAAAGAGCATGCCAAGTTGTTGCGATGGCACATGGAAGACCGTAAGAAAGACGGGATGTTGAGGCACCCTGCTGATGGTCGGCAGTAGAGAAAAATCGAGAGAGACTTCCCAGACTTTGCTGGTGACGCAAGGAACTTATGGTTTGGTCTAAGTACCGATGGCATGAATCCTTTTGGGGAGCAGAACTGCAGTCACAACACCTGGCCCGTGACTCTATGTATCTACAACCTTCCTCCTTGGTTGTGCATGAAGCGGAAGTTCATTATGATGCCAGTGCTCATCCAAGGCCCGAAGCAACCCGGCAACGACATTGATGTGTACCTAAGGCCATTAGTTGATGAACTTCTACAGTTGTGGGCCAAACCAGGTGTACGTGTGTGGGATGAGCACAAACAACAGGAATTTGACCTACAAGCGTTGCTGTTCGTAACCATCAATGATTGGCCTGCTCTTAGTAACATTTCAGGACAGACGAACAAAGGATACAATGCATGCACACACTGTTTAGATGAGACTGAAAGTATATATCTGGATAAATGTAGAAAGAATGTGTACACATACAATCGTCGTTTTCTTCCGCCCAGTCATCCCTTAAAGAAGAAAGGCAAGCATTTCAATGGCAAGGCAGAAACCCGGATGAAGTCTGTCCCCTGTAGTGGTGCTGATGTATTTGGTATGGTCAAGGATTTGGATGTAATCTTTGAAAAGGGTTCTGGAGGACAACCTGTTCCGAAAGACCCCATTACCGGGCACGCACCCATGTGGAAGAAGAAATCTATATTTTGGGAGCTACCCTATTGGAAAGTGCATGAGGTCCGCTCTGCAATCGACGTGATGCACCTGACGAAGAATCTTTGCGTGAATATTCTAGGCTTCCTGGGCTTGTATGGGAAGTCAAAAGATACCTCGACAGCACGGGAGGACCAGCAACATCATAAAGGACGAGACAGCAAGCATCCAGGGCAGTTTCAAGGGCTTGCCAACTACGCTCTTACCAAAGAAGAGAAGGAAATCTTTTTTGAAGTCCTTTTCAGTATCAAGGTCCCGTATGGCTTCTCGTCGAATATAAAGGGAATATTAAATATGAAAGATAAAAAATTTCAAAACCTAAAGTCTCATGACTGCCATGTGCTTATGACGCAATTGCTTTCGGTTGCATTGAGGGGAATTCTACCAGAAAATGTTCGACTAGCCATTGTGAAGGTATGTGCATTCCTCAATGCAATTTCTCAGAAGGTAATCGATCGAGAAAGTCTATCAGGGTTACAGATTGATGTGGTCCAATGTCTGGTCAGCTTCGAGTTGTTGTTCCCGCCATCCTTCTTCAATATTATGACGCACCTCCTAGTTCACCTAGTCGAAGAGATTAGAATTCTCAGTCCTGTGTTTCTACACAATATGTTCCCCTTCGAGAGGTTCATGGGAGTCTTAAAGAAATATGTCCATAATCGTGCTAGGCCAGAAGGAAGCATCTCTAAGGGCTATGGAACAGAGGAGGTCATTGAGTTTTGTGTTGACTTTCTTCCTGACCTTAAGCCGATTGGTGTTCCTGAATCTCGGTATGAGGAAGGATGACTAGAAAAGGCACACTAGGAAGGAAATCAATGGTATGTAAGGATGGGCATTCTTTCACTCAAGCACACTACACAGTTCTACACAATTCCACCGTGGTGGCTCCGTATATCGAGAAACACAAGAATATTCTACGCTCCGAAAACCCGGGGAAGCCTGAAACCTTGATTAAAGGGGAACACGAGAAGAATTTTGGCAATTGGTTGCAGAGACATCTCATGAATAACACCACTGTTGGAGATCAGTTGTACTCGTTGGCCAGGTTACCATCTTCGACTATATGTACTTTCCAAGGGTACGAGATAAATGGAAATACATTTTACACGATCGCCCAAGATAAAAAGAGCACCAACCAAAACAGTGGTGTCCGCTTTGATGCAATAGATGACAATGGGCAGAAGGACACATATTATGGGTACATAGAGGAGATATGGGAACTTGACTATGGACCTACTTTTAAGGTCCCTTTGTTTCGGTGCAAATGGGTCAAGCTGACAGGAGGCGGGGTACATGTAGACCAAAAGTACGGCATGACAATAGTGGATCTCAACAATCTTGCGTACATGGATGAACCATTCGTCCTAGCCAACGATGTGGCTCAGGTTTTCTATGTGAAGGACATGTCTACCAAACCGAGAAAAAGGAAAGATAAGCAAAAGAGTATAGAATACGATGAGCCAAAGCGCCACATAGTTCTTTCAGGGAAAAGAAACATCGTGGGAGTGGATGACAAGACAGACATGTCAGAAGATTACAATAAGTTTCATGAAATTCCGCCCTTCAAAGTAAAAACTGACCCAAGCATCCTGTTAAATGATGAAGATTCTCCATGGCTACGGTGCAGAATAAAACCACAACACTAGATGTTGGTGATGTGTAATAATGTATTAAACCTTTTATTTGAGACATAAATCTATGTAATGTATTAAACCTTTTATTTGAGACATAAAGGTCCCCTTTCATGTAATACATCTTGCTCAATCAAACTAGACGTTGACGACCGGGTTCTGAGCCGCGGGAGGTGATCACCCAAAGAGAAGGAACCACCACAAGAGAAGGAACCCACAAACACTAAGGATACATAGCACAACTAAAAATTAAGATACATAGCACAACTAAAAATTAAGAAACATGCCTAATGTTGGAGTGATTCAGTCATGCTCCTGCCTAGCCCTGTAATACGCGCCACTGTAGTCGTCATAGTCGCCGGCGCCGTCGTCGCTGTCGTCGTCGGGGTCGCCATAGTCGAACCTTGAAGGTTGGGCACGCGTGGGCTGGATTTGAGGGTACCACAGGCGGGGGTTATTGTCGGTCGTGTTGTAGGCCATGAAACTCTAGAGAGTCCGACCGCGCCACCACAGCCGATGGCGGCCTCGTTGAAGTTCGAAGGAGGTGGGCCATCCTCCTCGTGCCTGGTGAGCGCCCTCTCACGCCGATTGATGAAGAAGGCTTCCCAAGTCAGGAAATAGTCGGGATGCCAGTTGGGATTCCTCCGCTGCTCTGGCGTGAGCTCGAGGTAGTAGTGGTTCGTGATGGCCATCCGGCACTCCACACCTAGAGGGACAGGAGGGACCGGCACGCCTCCGGTGCTTAGCATCCAGTCGGTGGGGACACGGTAGCCCGGTGGGCAGGGGTAGTTCGAGGCGCAAAGCGCCTCCGCCTCCCGGGTGGTTAGAGATACGCTGGAAGCCATGGGAAGAGAATGATGAGTCTAGATGTGATATGTAAATGGAGGCCAAGCGTACATATATATACTGAAAAAATGGCGGGAAGACAGAGGTGGGAACTGGTGGAAAGCGCGGGAATGCAGTGGCGCAGGAAACTTTCATCCTGGGTGGGGGCTCAAACCGGGACAAAAGATGGGGGGGCCTTATCTGGGGGAGGCTTATCTGGGAGGGCCTTATCTGGGGGGGTGGCTAACCTTTAGTACCGGCTGGTGGGTGCAACCGGGACTAAAGGTGGTTTTTGTGTCATCTAACAAAACTGTCGGTGGGATAAGGACGCGTGGGTAACCTTTAGTACCGGCTGGTGGGTGCAACCGGGACTAAAGCTGTCGGCAGGATAAGGACGCGTGGGTGGACGCACTGCTCGATGAGATAAAGCATGTAGCGCACGACGCCCTGTCGGAGGAAGAACACAAAGTAGAAGCGACGTCGTGCCTATAAAAGGAGCATCGATACGCCATGGCAAGCAACTCAACAAGCCAACATGGATGGAGAGTTTTATCCCCATGGATGGAGGAAAGGGTTGGGAAATCTCCCGTGGCGGAACTTCTCGAAGATGCCCTTGGTGCACACGCCCTATGGCATCTTCGGAAGTTCCGCCTCGGAAAATATTTTCCTGCTAGCCCATGAAAGACTCCATCTCCACCTCCCTAGGGTTAGAGGTATGGTGGAAGCCATGGGATAGAGTGGAGGGAGGCGGCAGATATGAGTCTAGATGTGCTATGGCAACGACCAAGCCTACATATATATAGTGAGAAATGGCGGGAAGTCAGAGGAGGGAAGCCTAAACCCTAAACCCTAAACCCTAAACCCTAAAGGGGTTACCCTCGTACGGAGAAAGCTATAGGGGTAGACGATCCGGGGCCCCCGGTCTAGGGTTTCGCCGGAGGAAGACCACCGGAGCGTCGGAATCACATGAAAATGGCAATGGTTAATAGTTTGACTAGTTAGAATAATTATTTTATAAAACAGAAAATGGATTTGAATCTCTTATTCAAATTCAAGCACCTTTTATGTTAAACTTTAGTGAGATTCAAAAATATGCAAAATATAATAGTTAATGCATTTTAAAATTGGAAATGGCAAAATGGTTATTAGTTTCACTAGTTAGAATAATTATTTTATAAAACAGAAAATAGATTTGGATTACTTATTCAAATTCAAAAACTTTTCATGTTAAAAATTTAGTGAGATTCAAAAATATGCAAAATATAATAGTTAATGCATTTTTAAATTGGAAATGGCAAAATGGTTATTAGTTTCACTAGTTAGAATAATTATTTCATAAAACAGAAAATAGATTTGGATTACTTATTCAAATTCAAAAACTTTTTATGTTGAAAATTTTCTCAAATTTATAAGTATGCAAAAACTATATAATTCAAATGTTTAAAAAATCTAATAGTTACAAATTGTAATATTTGAAAAAACAGGCGTCAACTTAGGCCCAGCGCGTGCAAATTTGGGCCTTTAGTCCCGGCCCAGAACACCATCCGGGACTAAAGGCTTTGGCCAGGACTAAAGACCCTCCCTTTAGTCCCGGTTCCAGCCACACACCGGGACTAAAGGGTGGGGGGTATTTAATTCGCCACCTTCTTCCCCGGTCGAATCCATCGATCGGAGCAAGGAGTAGCACTACGTCGCCAGGCTGCCGAAATACCTCGCCGCGCCTCTCCGCCCGTCCGCGTACCCCGCCGTGTTGCCGCGCTGCGCCGCCGCCTCTCGAGACGCGCGCTCGTCCATCCCGCTGCTGGGAGGTAATCCCTCCCCCCACCGCGCGCTCTGCCTCCTCTCCGTCCCCGGCCCCAGCGAGCCCGGGCGGCGCCCCGTGACCGCGCGCTGCCTCCATCCCCCCAGCGAGCCCGGGCGGCGCCCCGCGACCGGCGAGCCCGGGCGGCACCCCGCCGGCCACTTCTTGTATTTTTTGTATATTTTTTGTATTACTAGTATTTCTAGTGTATGTTTTTTGTATTACTAGTATTTTTTTGTAATAGATAGATAGAATTATTACTTGTATTACTAGTATTACTAGTATGTTTTTTGTAATAGATAGATAGAATTATTACTAGTATTTTTTGTATCTTTTTTATATTTCTAGTGTATGTTTTTTTTATTAATTTCTAGTATAGTATATTAATTTCTAGTGTATGCTTTTTTATTTCTTGTATCTTTTTTATATTGTAATATTTATTACTAGTATATAAATATAGTATATATATATATGTTTGTGTATATATATTTATTACTAGTAATAATATATATAGTAGTATATTATATAGTATGTAGTATTATAGTGTCGATTGAGACAGACAAGCATTAGTGCTAAATAAAGATAAGCTAAAGAAATAACTACCCTAAGTCCGGTAGTGCTCGCGGGCCCCGGACTTAGGGTTAGGGTGGTGGTGCTCGCGGGCCACCGGACTTAGGGTTAGGGTGGTAGTGCTCGCGGACCCCCGGACTTAGGGTTAATGTGGTAGTGCTCGCGGGCCCCCGGACTTAGGGTTAGGGTGGTAGTGCTCGCGGGCCCCCGGACTTAGGGTTAGGGTGGTAGTGCTCGCGGGCACCCGGACTTAGGGTTAGGGTGGTGGTGCTCGTGGGCCCCCGGACTTAGGTTTAATGTGGTAGTGCTCGCGGGCCCCCCGGACTTAGGGTTAGGGTGGTGGTGCTCGCGGGCCCCCGGACTTAGGGTTAGGGTGGTGGTGCTCGCGGGCCACCGGACTTAGGGTTAGGGTGGTAGTGCTCGCGGGCTACCGGACTTAGGGTTAGGGTGGTGGTGCTCGCGGGCCCCCGAAGATAGGGTTAGGGTGGTGGTGCTCATGGGCCCCCGGACTTAGGGTTAGGGTTAGGGCATCACTAGAATTTTGCTATTGTTTAGTATTATTGTAGCAAATTGCGTGTTCATATTATTGTTTAGTATTATTTTATGCAGCAATATTGAATGAAAAATGTTATTGTGTGCATTTTGTAGAAAACTATGGATCCAATCCAGAGAGACCTAGCACAGGAAGAAATTCTCGAGGATATGATCAACGACACCCCCCATGTTGATCCACCCGAATCTCCGTCGATTTATCTGAACCCCGCCGGTGAGGGAGAGGAGGTCGACCGAAATGATCAAGGAGAAGCCGACGACTCCGGTGGTGGAGAAGCCGACGGCGAGGTATATATATGAAGTCTGGTGATCAGTAGATGCATTAACTGAGTTGTATATATATATAAATTGACGAATGTTTCTTCTCTTAGGCCTCCACATCGAGCAAAAAATATTCCAAATGAGGCCCGGCCAAAAAGTTGGACGCATCTACGCGTTATACAATTACGCGGGTATCACCACGGGGTGAACCGTTGGAACCCGAAAAGGCTAAAACTGTATTTAAACAACAATGCGGAGTTATGGTTAGGGATCGCATCCCGATCACCGTTCGAGAGTGGAATAAGACCAAAGGGGCGAAAGAGGGTGAGTATGTCGCTGACAGGTGCAAAGAGGGTCTTTGGAATGACCTCATGACACATTTCACCCTGCCAGAATGTGAGGATGATGGCGACACAGCTGCATTGAGGAAGAAAGTCAAGCAGTGGACTCTTACGAAGATGGCCAAACTATTCAAGAACTGGAAGAAAGCATTATGGCAAAAGTATCAGAAGACGAAGACTCCTCCTAAATTTGAATGCTATCTAACGAAGCAGCAGGCTAACTGGGATGCATTTGTGAAGTACAAGGAGTCACAACCTGCTATGGAAATGTCGAAAAAACAAGAAAAATGCCGCGATGAAGAAATATCACCATCACCTGGGGCCAGGGGCTACGCGGCTGCCATGCCAAAGTGGGATGCTAAAGAGAATGAGCTGCTTGCTAAAGGGATCACTCCAGAACCAATACGCGAAGAATGGAATCCGAGGGCAAGGAATTGGTTCCTTGGGCATGGGAGTGAGTATGACGAAAGTACAGGGGACCTTATTTGCAGTGACGGGATTAGGATACCCCGGGATACATGGCAGAAAGTGGTGAAGGAGATTAAAGCGGGGACAACAAAGTTCCGTCCCGATAGAGAGAAAGACTTGCTGACAAAGGTCCTCGGGAATGACGAACGCGGAGGACGTGTACAAGGCCTTGGCCCTAGTTATACGTGGGAGATGGGGTTTCCCAAAGACAGAGATACTTATAGGAGCCGAGAGAGAGCAAAGAGGCGACGGCAGGAGGAGGAGGGAGACAGGTTCACCGAGTTGCTAGGAACACTTCGAATGCATTAGCAACAGATTGACGAACTTCGAGGAGCAGCGCGCCTGCAAGATCCTGTACTCGATATTACCGCCGTCCCATCTCAGCGGAGAAGCAGCGTGGATGAATCGGAGGTCCCTTCTGACGATGCACGTATGGTAGATGGCGGTCCCGGCTACCCTGTGGATGGAATCAAGGAGCAGGCATCTTGTGAGCTCCATCAGAAGGTGAAGAACCTATTCATCAAGGTGGCGGTCGGATGTGCTTTACCTTGTCCACCTGGCGCACGCTGGCATGGCCGTGAGATTCCAGCTGGCTATGCTAAAGTTGTTGTGGATGAAATCGCGATGGAGTGGGACTCAATGGAGCTTGACATCCCTGGACCTGAAGGTGAGAGGACACTTGGAGAAGTACTGGGTGGTATCATTCTATGGGACAAGAACAACATCAAGCTTCCAGGCTGGACGCCAAAGCCAACACCGCCTCTGAGTGGTCGCATGTCACCTTCACCTCCATCACCTCCAAGAAGCCCACCCCATGACTACGACTACCACAGCACGAGTCCATCTCGATCTCCGCCGCAGCCTCCGATTAGTACTAAACGACGCAGGAACCCAAAACGACAAATGTCGCCCCTCCCAAGAGTACCTCATAAGAATCTTCCTATCCGACCTTACGATCGTACTGATGAGGAAACCGACATGATCGTAAAGGCCGAATGTGTTGCGCAGCTTCAAAAGAAGAAACCCGAGCCCGCCCCGGTATACACCGAGAAGCAAAAAGTGTATGCACTTTCTTTTTTGAACACAAAATCGCAATATGACTTGCACCATAATCCAGATGACTATCGACGTACACTTCAGAAGGAAGTGAAGAAGAGCAAATCAAGTAGAAGTGCAAGCGGGAGCAAATCATCAAGTCAAAGTGCAACCGGGAAAGGAAAGGACGTCCCCCAGCTCGGGGAACAGGCCAAAAAATCGACCCCACCCCTCAAGGTGGTATCCCATGACATTCCCCAGCAGAATATGGAAGAAGCTGCGAAGCTTGCGGCCTCTATGAATGTGACTGTTGAGGAATTGCTAGGTTCCCAGGACGACAAGTTACCCAAGGCTTAGGTAGTCCCTACATATGTCCCAGGGAAGCCTCTGGTCAGCTTTGAGCAGTTCCAACAACTGCCAACACAAATGTGGAGTTTACATAAATGGTACTTGAAAGCCGTAAAGTAGGAGAGAATAATGATCGTGGCGAAAGTCTCACATGATTACTACTTCCGAGAAGAAGAGGTCCATGTTGAGTTCCCAGAACTCTTCCAGTTATACATTTTCGACGCCCTCGACAAAAGTCTCATGAGTTGCTATTGTCTGTAAGTTGTTGAATTCATTGTCTATATATAAGTTGTTCATTTTTTTCAGTTGTTCAGTTTATTGCATGTAATTATCCTAATTATATCCTTTTGTACTCTATTATTATGCAGAATGAAGATCATGGAATGTAAAAGAAGGTCAATCTTTAGTGTTGGGTTCATTGACCCAGATAAAATACATGTACAGACGCTAACGACAAAACCCGAGGACACGCAGGAAAACCTTCTAAGGTTTCTAACGGAGCAAAATTTCTATGACCACATACTGTTTCCTTACAATTTCGCGTGAGGGTCTTACTCTATTGTACACATTCTCTTTTGCTTACTTGATGTTAAGTGTAATTGATGAGTTACTGATGTATATATAAACGTGTACAGTTTCCACTGGATTCTCATGGACATTCAACTTGATAAGAGAAGAGTTGAAGTCATGCACCCATTAAAGAGACCCCTGGAAATGTTTAGGGACATGCTCCAGAGGTAATTTTTGCGCTACATCGGTCTCTTTCGTTGATTTCCTGAGATATCACGTAATAAATAACTCATTCATTTTCTTTACCGGGTAGGGTTTGGAACCAGTTCAAGAGTGCGGTTACGGGTGACTTTAGTGAAAGCTGACGTTTAAGCCGGTCTCGGTAAGTAGTACGCACATATCTTTACTTCTAGTTTCAATACAATTATGATGTTGGATTATTATTTTGATTGAATTCTATTCTCGTAAAGTGCTCGAGGCAGCCACCGAAGACGAATCTATGTGGATTCTACGTTTGCGAGTTCATTCGCACGTTTACCAGTGAGCTGAATGATTATAGAGTCGATGTAAGCAATACATTCATAACATTATTTTTATTACCGTCACTTTTTGTTATCATGATTGATATTCATATTGATCTCCTTTTCTTATATAGTTCGAGAAAATGCGGGATCAGCTCCTACCAGAGCAACGCGTAGTAGCAATTGCTGAAGAACTGGCAGGATTCTTGATGAACGAGATGATAGATGACGCCGGAGAATTTAGTATGAATAGGCGCCGATGATCCCCGACCGTGTAATTGAATAGACAGGCTCTAGTCCCGATAATTGTGATCTCCATGTGTAACTATCATGTATATATTTGTATGCTCGATCTTAAGAGAAGTTATCTTATGTATGCACGAACATGTACGATATGTGGTAGTGTAGAAAACTATTTTGAAATGAAAAAAAGGATACAAATTGAATTCTCTGTCGCGGCAGAGAAAGTGCCTAAAATTCTGCTATGGCAGAGCACCATTTGTACGGTTCGTAATACGAACCGGGACTAATGGGGGCACCCAGCGCCCGCAGAGACAACCACGTGGATGCCCATTGGTCCCGGCTGGTAAGAGGGCCGGGACTAGTGGGTGGGCCTTTAGTCCCGCCCCTCCAGTCCCGGTTACCAGGACCGGGACTAAAGCCCCTTACGGGTCGGGACTGGAGGCCCGTTTTCCACTAGTGATTTTCCTTGCGTATAAGAGAGGAATGTTTGAAACAGGTGACATAGCTGTCCATAAGTCCAGTCTAACACTACTACAATCACATGGGGAAAAAGTTCAGATGAAGAAATTCTCTCCATTTCATAATGTTTTTTTTTGCGAAATTTCACTGATCTATTAATAATCATCAACAGCAGTACAAAGAGTCCTAAAAAGTAATAAAAATTACAAATAGGTCATTGGATCACCTAGTAATGACTACAAACACTGACACGAGCCGAAGGCGCGCCGCCGTCCTCGCCCCTCCATCACCGGAGCCGGGCAAACCTTATCGTAGTAGAGCTTGTTGTAGTAGACAGACGAGAAGTCGTCGTGCTAAGGCCCCAAAGGGCCAGCGCACCAGAGTAGCAACCATCGCCGAAGATGAACAATGTAGATCGAAAGAGACTGACCTCAAACACACATATGAAAAACAATCGGATTCCAAGGAACCCGTCGGACACATGGCTCCACGCGCCCTCCGCTGATGCTGGACGCACCACCAGAGCGAGGATAGGGCGGGAAGGACCTTATTCTGACATCAGGACATAGCCGCCACCTCAACATTCTGAAGAAGACAATAAAAATAGTCTAAAAAAACAATGAAACGTCCCGCCGACGAGAGGCCATGATTTGTCATGCCTCCAAGGCCCTAAGGCCGCCGGAGACGGGACGGACCGGTGACATCGCCGACGGAAGGAAGGAACCCTAGATGGGTTTGCTGCCGCCGCCTCCTGGAGAGCGTTCCATTTCATGATGCTTGTCATGGTTTTAGTTCAGATTAGAGGGTGGAACATTTCTCTAGATGATGCATTCAGGTGTAGTGTGCTCTCACTGCTCGTACCAAGTTCTCCTTTTTTTACATGGAACGCGGACATTCCGTTAACTTAGCTCGGTATAATCGCCAGACAGGGCCCTGGTTACAGCATTTGGATAATTTTCTAACCACACATCGTGGTATCCCGGCGGCTCAGCCGCACCCAGCGCCGCCAGCTCATGGGCTGGCTTATTACAGGAACGATGCACATAGACAATGCGATAATCTACAAAGGAAAGTCGGAGCTGATACTTCACATCACGGAAGAGTGCTCCAAGAGGCGCATCATCATAAGTGTCTGAAACTATAGCTTTTTGTAGGACTTGACACTCAGTTGCAAAGATTGGTCTTCCAATTCCCATCTGGTCTGCAAGGAGATAGCATGCAGTAGTGCTTGTGTTTCGGAACGTAGAGCTTCGCCCGCATTGGATACAGAACCTGCATTAGCATGGCCGGCTTTCATGGTCTCTAGCGATACAGCCCCAGCCTTCATTTCCTGACGTCCCACAAAATGCCCCATCCGTGTTGATCATAATCCAATTGGTTCCGCGAGGCCCTTAACTCTTGTGATCTCAAGGAGATCCACCTTCAAAACCGAAAGTTCACCTGGTCTAATGAACAACAGTCGCCTACAATGTCCAAGATTGATGGTTTCTTTTGCAATGAAGAGTGGGACACTTCGCATGACGATCACATCCTTCAAGCTCTCCCGTCCTCGCTTTCCGACCATTGCCCTCTGCTCCTGGCTTGTTGTCGTGGTCCCAAAATGCCAAGGACGTTTAGATTTGAGGAGTTTTGGATTAAAATGCCGGGTTTCTCTGAAGTGGTCAAGAAGGCTTGGGCCGAGCCTTCCCTCCACACCGACCCTTACCACATCCTCCACAACAAGCTTACCACTACCGGGAAGCGGTTGACCCTTTGGAGCAAAAGCCTTTTCTCAAATGCTAAAATCCAACCTCACATGGCTATCCTCGTCATATATCATCTTGATTTGGCCATGGAATCGAGACAACTATCCCCGGATGAGCGTGACATCCGATCTAGACTCAAGAGAAGAATAGTGGGTATCGCGGCTTTAGATCGAGCCCGAAAGAAGCAACGTGCAAGAATCAACAACCTCAAGGAGGGTGACGTGAACACCAAATTTTTTCACCGACGAGTTAATTCAAGAAGAAGGAAGAACTTCATCTTCAAGCTAAGACACAATAGTGGTTGGGTTACAACTCACGATGAGAAGCAAGCGGTGGCCCAACAACATTTTGCCACGACGATTGGAAGGGGGGAGCATAGCTCCATGACTATTAATTGGGAATCCTTGAATCTTCCTTTGACAAACCTTGAGGACTTGGATGCTCCTCTCTCGGAGGAGGAAGTTAAAGCGGCCATCCTAGACATGCCCTCCGACAAATCGCCGGGCCCGGATGGATTCAACGGTACTTTCTTCAAGGCTTGTTGGGATATCATCAAACAGGACGTGATGGCAGTGATCTATCACTTTTCCACTCTTCGTACTTCCAACCTTCATTGGCTAAACTCCGCAAATATTGTCCTCATTCCAAAAAAGGATAGGGCGGAAGACATCTCCGACTTTAGGCCGATTAGCCTAATCCATGGCTTTGCCAAAATTGTGGCAAAGATCCTCTCCTTACGCCTGGATCCTCACATGGAGGACCTTATTTCCACCGCCCAAAGTGCTTTTATAAAGAAGAGAAGCATTCATGAAAACTTCATGTTTGTTCGTAACTATGCTAGATGGCTCCATCGAAGGAAAAAGGCTACTCTCTTGCTCAAACTTGACATCAAAAAAGCGTTTGACTCTATCCGATGGGAATACATTCTAGAAATTCTCCAACATCTTGGTTTCCCTCCTCGGTTTCGCAATTGGATCACCGCGCTTCTTGCAACCGCCTCCTCCCGGGTCCTCATTAACGGCATCCCCGGCGACCCCATTAAGCATGGGCGTGGTCTGAGGCAAGGAGACCCGCTCTCCCCGCTCCTATTCGATATTGCTATTGACCCTCTCCAACGCATTCTTCAAGTGGCCTCCGACCTTGGTCTCCTCCAACAACTTCCTGGAAAGGGAGCTCGCTTCCGTACCTCGCTTTACGCCGATGATGCGGCTATTTTCATCGCTCCTTTGCGGAAGGACATCTCAACTCTCGCTCATATTCTCACAAATTTCGGAAATGCTACGGGCCTTGTCACAAACTTCCATAAGAGTATGGTGGCTCCTATTAGGTGTGGTGATATAAATCTCCAAGACCTTATGCAAGACCTTCCGGCTACCATCACATGTTTCCCAATGAAGTACTTAGGTTTGCCTCTCGCGGTTGGAAGACTTAAGCGGTCTCATTTCCAATACCTAGAAGATAAAACGGCAAAGCGCCTCAATCCTTGGAATGGGAGAAATTTCAACATCGGGGCGAGAAAGGTTCTCGTCAAGTCGGTGCTTTCCTCACAAGCCATCTACCCCCTCACCGCTCTTGATGTCCCTGTTGAACCCCTTCAAGCGATCTAAAAGATTATTAGGGGCTTTTTTTGGGCGGGAACAGAAAAGGCCACCGGTGGAAAATGCAAAGTAAATTGGGCGGCGGTTTGTAGGCCTACCTCCATTGGAGGCCTTGGCATCCTAAACATGAAGAAATTCGCGAGAGCCCTCCGCCTAAGATGGCCATGGCTTGCTTGGACTACCCCGGAGAGACCGTGGGTGGGGTTTGAGAACCAATGCAACAAGAAGGATATGGATCTTTTCTATGCGTTAACAAAAGTGAATATTGGCGATGGAAACAAAGCTAGTTTTTGGGACGCCCCTTGGGTGGACGGTCTTAGCCCCAAATCCATTGCACCCTCAATTTATGAGCTTTCAAAGAAGAAAAATTGGTCCGTCCGTATCGCCATTACTAGTGACGCTTGGGTTGCTCAACTTGACATCTCAAACGGTCTTTCCATGCAACAACTTCAAGAATTCGTAAAGCTTTGGTCAATCACTTCACAATTGTTTTTGGTTGAGGGCACTCCAGACTCGATTCGTTGGAAGCTTACCGCTAATGGTGAATACTCTTGCTCCTCCGCCTACAATGCGCAATTTCTTGGGGCCATTCTCTCCCCAATGGACTCTATCATATGGAAGATTTGGGCTCCTCCTAAGTGTAAGCTTTTCGCATGGCTCATCATTCAAAACCGTGTTTGGACGGCGGACCGGCTTGAGCGTCGAGGGTGGCCAAATGGCAGGAGGTGCCCCCTTTGCCGTTGTGCGGATGAAACGGCGCCTCACCTTCTTTTCCAATGCCGCTACACCAAGCGGATTTGGACTTTGGCAAACGATTGGCTTGGGCTACCGATCCTAGACCCTTCGGCTTGGGGGCATTTCGATGACGTTTTGTCTTGGTGGACTTTTATAATCCTACCCGATGGTGGTGGACGAAGGAAGGCGACGGCATCGCTAGTCATGCTCATCGCTTGGGAAGTTTGGAAGGAAAGAAATGCGAGAACATTCAATATGAATTGCACCATGCCTTCCCTCGTGTTCGCTAGGATTAAGTTAGAAGCTAAATCTTGGGTCCTCGCGGGTGCAAAGCATTTGGGTACATTGATAACGCGAGAGTGAGTGTTTTGTGCGTGCGTGGCTTGTACTTTAAACTTGGAACCTCTCTCTTTCTCTATTAATGAATCAAGGCAAATCTTTTGCCTTTCTTCAAAAAAAAAAAATCCAATTGGTTTCAGGTGGTTGCCATTTATGCACAGTCGGTGGGATATTTGCAGGTTTCTTCTTGAAAAATTCAGTCCATTCCCATGTATGCCTTTGAACCTTGAACTGCAGCTCAGGTACAGATAATCGGCACTCTCCATGATTGGCCTTATTTCGCTCTGCCCACCAGCACCACATCAGAGCTATAGCTGTCATCATCTCATCGTACTTCAGTGAGAAAATTTCATGGAGGAGCTCCATACTTGAGTTGCAGGCTAGGAGCTTTTCCCCGTAATTGTTCTGGGAGCACTGCACGGCAAGCTTTCTTCAGAGCAGAGCAGCGAAGAAACAAGTGTGCACTGTCCTCAAAAAACTTGTTGCAGATGGAGCAGAGTGTCTAATTCCACTTTCTTTCGTTCAATGTTCCTTCTTGTTGGTAGGCTATCATGTCCTAATCTCCATAAAAAGTGATGGACTCTAGCAGGGCAATCTAGGCTCCAGAGACGGCACCAAATATTGTTCCTCCAAGGGCTTCCCCTAACACCTTCTGACGAGCCTGCTTGCCTAGCCTCATTGACCGAGAGTGAATGCACCCTGTACGCCGACTTAACTGAGAACTTGCCTTTCTCATCAAAATGCCAGGCTAAATGGTCTTCTTCATGTTCACATATGGGGACCCTGAGGATCGTATCTGCATTAGCCTGAACAAAAGTTTGGCGCACAAGCATTTCATCCCAAGTCCTAGATTCTGGGTCAATCAGTTCGCTTACCCTTGTCAGAACTTGGTTTCCTTGCCCAGTTTGTGGACGCCTCGTATCACCATTTGGAATCCAAGGGTCTGCCCATATACGGATATTTGTTCCATCGCCAACCCGCCAGATAATCCCTTGTTTAACCACCTCAAGCCCTTTCAAGATACTATGCCAGACATAGCTCATACCAGGCACAGGAGAGAGACTGGGATAACCTCGCTAGATTCTTCTTAGACGGACCCGTGTGCTGTTGCTTTACCGTGTAGAATCGTGCGCTCAGCACTTACCACTTAACCTAAGATGTGCCTATCTCTCAGTCAGTGCGTGCATTGCTGCTTCGTCTGTTCTGTCCTCACCAGGGTTAGTTTCCTGTGATTTTTGTGAGTAACGGTGAGCCTCCCTTGCTCCTTACCACTGATCTATGGTGGATCACATGCTAAGCTAACTTTAAAAAGCTCTCTCGTAGCTTTATGAGAAACTAACAGGAACTGTAATTGCCGACTCCTAAACCCCTTCCCCCTCCCCTGAATAAAATTCTTAACTCGGAATTGCCAAAACTGAAATCAAGAGTTTTTTCCCAAAAACAACAATGAAATTATATTTCACAAAGCTTGGAATGACGAGCCAATGTACCACCAGTGGTACCACCATAGCAGCTATATAAAGGAAACAGAACCACATGGACAAGTAATATTGTTATACCATCCTAGGCCGCGATCAAAACACTTCCAGTCACCCAGCCTCCCCACACTTGGCGCCCAGATAACCAATGCCATAGTCAATTATCCTAAACCAACTCAACATCTCTTGAATCAACTGCCGAAGTTCAAAACCTCTAATGCTGCTAGTGTTCTCAGTAACACCCTCCTATCTAACACCATCATTTGGAAAAAGAAAGGATGGACCAAAAAAGGGTTCCTTGAGGTACTTGAACTGATCAGTTCTGGGGACTTCTGCCCCGCTGCAGAGTGAAGCCATCGCCAAGAGGTGGCATCCCACTGGTCACAGAAGGCTGGTCTTGATCTGCTTTCTCAGCTTCTTCTGCCTGGTGGCTCCCTCCTTTCGGGCCGCTGGACTTGAAGATATGCTTGTATATGTTCAGAGACTGGGCTATCATAGCTGATGGGTTGCCAGCGTCGCTTGGAAGAATCATTGTAGTCGTCTACATATAATATCACAATGTCAGCACTAAACACGCTAGGGGTTTATGAAACAGGGAAACAAAACGTCCAATATCTTACATTCTTGGCCAGGGAAGCAAATGCCTTTATGTACTGTTCAGCGACTCTCAGGTTCGCAGCCTGAAAGAGAGAGATCAAGCAAGAGAATGAATGAACATCACGTAAAACGGTGTGAGGGAATGAATGAAGATCACATCATGAAACGGTAGAACTTTAAATAAGCACTGCTTCAATATAGAACTTTCTCCAGCAAATGCAATAGTGAACTGAACACTATTAGTTTGAAAGTCAGCAAGTAGAGATACCTCAGTGCTGCCTTCAGCACTCATGGACTCGGAAACCATTCTGATCCCTTCAGCAGTAGCTTGTGACCTGGCAAGAATTGCTTCAGCCTCACCTGAAATTAAAAAATAATAATCAAATGAGTTCCGATGGCACAGAAATTGCCCTTCAGAAAGAAGGCAAAAAAAAAAGATTCAAACTAACCAAACCAATCCACACTAGGAACCCAATCTTCAAAACAAGAAAGATGACAAAATAAAAAGAACAAAGATGGGGATGCATGATGCAAGCACAATGGTAAAAGAACAAAACAGAAGATGCATATTGAACAATTGTAGGTTACAATGGCGAACAAATTTTTGAGTTGAAAGCAAGTGGGATAGCTGCTGAAGAAATAGAACTAAAAATGATTCATGCCAAACAAATATAAGGACCAGACTATCATCGCAAATGTGGGAAATTGTAAATCGAGAGAGAGCATATGTCACATACCCTTCGCCCGGTTGGCCTGATCCAACATAGCACCTGGAAGAACCAATGGAAAGTGTCAAACAAAATCCATCACAATCATTTCATACAGATTGAGGTAAATCACATTAAACCAAAGCATTTTGGAAGAATTGAAGTACTCCCTCCGACCCAAATTAATTGACTCGGATTTGTCTAGATTCGGATGTATCTAGCACTAAAACATGTCTAGGTACGTCTGAATCTGGACAAATCCGAGTCAATTAATTTGGATCGGAGGGAGTAGGTTAAGGAAATATTTCAAGTATTAGAGCAAATATCAGCTCGAGAAAAAAATAAGGGATTAGATATATCACCTTCTGATTCAAGAATTTGAGCCCTCTTTCTCCTTTCTGCCTCTGCTTGCATCTCCATAGCTTTCTTCACCCCGACAGGAGGAGATATATCCCTGATCTCGTAACGGAGACACTTCAGCCCCCAATCCATCGCCGCCTCGTTTATAGACATCTGCAAAAAAAAAAAAGGAATATCAGAACATCAGATTATGACGGAACGAATAACATAAACTGAAGACCCACACATCGCTTCGATTACTACTAGAAGTTGACTGCTTGTTAGGGGCATGAATTAAAAATACAACTACAGAACCACGGTAACAAAATAATATGGATAAACAACTCGTTAATATCACAGTTCTTTTCCTTCATGAATAGTAAATATAGTAGACAAACATTTGGCGTGTTCCACAGAAAATAAGGCAAGCAAACTTCTTCAGAATTGCGCAATTGTTCTTCAGAAAGGAGCTCTACACAGAGAAATGGTTCATACGAACAAGAGCATTGTTGCTGAAAACTCAGATGCAATACATGTCTAATAGTTACTTCTCACTTGTGGTGTTACTGTATAAAGTGGGCTGTCAAGTACATATTGAATTTGCAACTGCTCTCCATATGTTTCTACTTATATTTCATGTTCAAAATAGATGCATCCTACCGTAGGATTTCAATAAACCAACTTTTATTTTACCATCAAGAGAATGTAAACAAACATGCTTAAAGTAGACTAGCAATGCAGAATAACCGGGGCAATAGAACATTGATTTCTTGCTATATTCATGAAGCCCAGACTATGGTACTACAGTTAATATATGATAATACCCCATTGCATATTTAACTACCAAGCATTGTTCTCTACAACAATTATCGTTATATAGGAAGTAAAACAAATAACTAAAATGCGAACAGATGTTTCATACCACAATCTTCACATTCAGTGTGTCCCTCTCCTCAAAAGTCTTGTCTAATGTTATCTTTCCAAGCTCACTTCTCATGGTTGTCTGCGCAAGTTGAATGACTGCGAAAATAGGATTCTCCACGCCATAGGAAGCAAGGTAGGGATCAACAATCTGCAAAGTTCACAAAGTAGTAAAGGTTTGAATTAACACTACTAGTTTGCCTACAACAGCCTCTGATTTCCAGAAGGTGGACAGTTGAAATGCAAATCCCTAAACACTTCACCGAGTAAATTATCACGGATCGTTTACTTAAAGAGATATGTTAATCTGTTCCTTGCAATGTTAATTTACTAAATTAGCAAATCCCTCAACACTTCACTGCAGAAACATTACTAATACTACAATTAATATAGAAATATGCTAAATAAACCTAGCTGAGTTACAAGAGAGGCAACACAGACATAACTATTCAAGCAGCTGATATTAACAACAGTATTTTATCAAACCATAGCAGAGACAAGGTTACTAACTTCTATGGAAGTACCTCAGTTATGTCCACTAAAGATAAAGCGAGCTTGTTAACTTAATAACGTGTATGATCAAACAATCAAATAACAAATCCAAAAAGATAAGAGTCTAAACTACGCGAATACTCGCAGTACCCTGCCAACCTGAAGCATTTAATAACATCTAATTTCTAATTAAATATAACAAAGAGTGATCCCATGAAGATTACATGAAAAGAAAATGGGTGTTATATTTACGAACGCATAGAGTCCATGCAACAGAGCTATATCATCTATAGCTCCCTAAGCCATCTAAACAATATATGCCAAAAAAAGTATATATGTCATCCATGTGAAACACTTGAACATTGTAGCTGCAAGTCACGAAGAAGGCACCTAACTAAATTACAAACGTATGCACCCTCTACCAATGAAATTCAGAAAGCAGCAAATCTACTCCCTCCGTCTCAAATTAATTGACTCAACTTTGTCTAGATACGCATGCATCTAAACACGTTTTAGTGTATAGATACATGCTTATCTAGGCAAAGCTGAGTGAGTTAATTTGGGGTGAAGGGAATACAAACTTGCTTTTACAATTTTGCCAACTGTTACTGCGGCCCTATGTAGACCTAACAATTTGTGCACCACAAATGCAGAGTCTTGTCCATTTAACTCATAACTTTTGCAAATGCACATAACCAAATTGACATGGACACCAAGCAAGATATGAAGGAATGATACAAGTGCCAACATCTCATCAAAACTATGAACATCTAATTTTGTAGAAAATACAAAATGTACCAAAACTGCAAGAATGACCCAAGAGCTTGTGCAGCCACAGAAAATAAATAATAGAAGTGGTAAGGAACAACATTGGTAAGTATTGTGCAACTAACTTGTTGTACTCCCTCCGATCCAAATTAATGTTCTCAAATTTGTCTAGATTCGGATGTATCTAGCACTAAAACTTGACTAGATACATTCGAATCTAGACAAATTTGAGAACAATAATATGGATCGGAGGGAGTACATGATGATGCTGTGCAGCACCTTAAGCATGCTACAGTCGTGGATAGTGACATGCATTGATAAGCTATGGAACCTACGGCACTATGCAGTGAGAACAAGGGGCACGATATACCAATCCTCAAGTCCTATATAGGTAGAACAGCCTGCAGCAACTGCAAGACCAGTAGCACAGTAAACCGAGGGAGGATGCCAACTATCGCATTTCTGTTCTGGCTAATACAAGGCAATCTGACCCATGAGAATTTTCAGAAGTGGATAACTAAGGTAAACAAAAACTAGAGAACCAATCCTCTAACAAGTAACAGCAGCAATACATCATCATATCGAAGTTACAAAAAGGCATCATGACATATGTTTCCAAGACCAGATGATCTGTCCTAATTCAGTGTGATTGTGACTCATGACAACATTTCACACAAAACTTGTACCGAAACGCAAAACATTGATACCCTCGACCAGAGTAAGGAACCAAACCACCAATAAAGTAACAATAGAAATGCAACATCACGGGTGACAACGAAAGGGCAAGGCGGCAACGAGGTATACCTTGACGTAGAGGACGCCGTCGATCTGGATCGAAACGTTGTCCTTGGTGATGGCGGACTGGTCGGGGATGGGGATTGCCTCCTCCTTGAGCGAGTGCACGTATGCGATACGGTCGACGAGGGGGACGAGCCCGTGGATCCCGGAGCCGAGCGTCCTGAGGTACTTCCCGAAGCGCTCGATGACGAAGGCCTTCTTCTCCGGCACGATGCTGACGCCCCAGTTCACCGGCGTGCTCAGCGCGTCGAACCTACAACGGCAGCGCGAAACTTCAGAACCCTAGCAGGTCCCGGAATGGAGAGAGGAAGTGCGGTGCTAGGGTTTAAGACGCTACCTGGAGACCTCGTCGCGGGCATAGTAGCGCGACATGGAGCGGGTGGCGCCGAGCTGGCGGGGGAGGAGGAGGAGCTGCCGCGCGGGGCCAGCAGATCGCCGGAGGAGGGTCGCCATCGGCGTCGGCTGTGGGAAAGGGAAGTGAGGGGAGGGGAGAAGTGGTGGTGGGGGTTTGTGGCGACCCCGGTTGAAGTGGAAATGGAAATAGAAATAGAATGGGGGTTTTCCTGCGGTGATATAGGCGTGTTCTGTCCCCGGGTCTTTTCCATTTCTTTTTTCTTCTATTTTTCCCCCCTTCGACCAACTTGCTTTGCAAGAATGGATTCGGAAAGACTTGCGACCCAAGAAGAATGGATAAGCACTGCTTGCTTTCACATTTACACAGACGCTATGAGGCATTGTGTGTTACTTGATCTTGATCGTGACTAGGGGCCCACAGTGCATAGGTACGTATGTCCATCGGTGTAGCCATTTCGTAATAATGCTTTCACATTTACACAGACGCTTACGGGATGAGGCATCGTGTATCGTGTGTTAGTTGTTTTTTTTAGTTCCATCTACTCCCTCCGCTACAAATTACTTTGATTTTTTTTTTCAGAAAAATTTGGATCTATTCCATGAGTTCACAAGAAATACAAGGCACACTAAACATGATAAACATTACATTGAGGTACTTGAACCACCTAACGACCACTACTGCTGCCAGAGCGAGCCGCCGACGCGCCGCTGTCGCCGCTCCCTTACCAGAGTCGGCTTGTCGTTGTTGATGACAGTCGGGAAGTCTTCGTGCACGTGCCCCTAAGGACCAGCGCCCCAGAGCCAAAATCGTCGTCATTGAACCCTTGAATTGATCCGAATCTTCAAACACCAAACCTAGAACATACGTAGACTGGACAAAATCGATCACTCCATGAAAGCAGCGACCAGACGAATCCCCGCCCTCCTCGGCACCACCGACAAGATCGTCGACGGCGAGGTGGAAGAGGAGACGGGTATACCTTATTCTTGTCCCGCACAACGTCGCCATAGCCACCATAGCGTCGATGTCGGTTGACCAAACTCTAACTTTAGGGACCCTTCAACCACGCCGAGCGCAGGTCCGAGGTCCCCACCCCCTCCGACCGTCGGAGCGACAACCGAAGGAGTCGGATGGTCCGTCACGCCTCCAAGGCCCTAAAGCTGCCGAAGACAGGATAGACCGGTAGCGTCGCCGACGGAGGAACCCTAGATGGGTTTTGGCTGCCGCCTCCAGGAGCACCCCTCTCTTCTCTCTGTACCGTTTTGGGATAATTCATTGTTTGTGTGTTAGTTGATCTTGATCATGACTAGGGCCCCACGGTGCATAGGCATGTATGTTCATTGGTGTAGCCATTTCGTAATAATAACAGCATATACTCAATGAGTTTCGGGCCAATCCCGAGCCGTCTCCGTCGGCTGGAGATGGCAGAGGGGAGGCTTCGGTGTTGTAGGTAGGTGTAGTTATAGGTTTCTACATGGTTTTGGGAGTAGGCCAGCGGATTTTGACCGGTCCTAGTTGTAACACCCCAGCATTTAGGAACCAACGAAGGGTGGAAATAGGAATATGTGCATGTGCATGCATTCATCTATAAAATCCAGGTAAACTTTTTGCCAAACAAAAACCTAAAAAGATCGGAGTTTCTTTCACTATCTAGAGGTAGGAATAGCTCTTTATAGTGATTGTTGTAAATTTTGACATGACCTTTAGGAATTAATGAGTTTTGGGAGGAAATATTTTGAATTCAAATTTGAATTTTAAATTAGTTGGAAAATATTTGAAAATTAAAAGTTAGTTGTTTTCCAAAATGATTTATTAACATTGTTTGATTATATTATAGATATATTAAACAACAATAAGAATTTAAGACAAGAAAATTTAAATAAGAAATGAATTCTTATTTCTTTTTTTATTCCATAATCATATTGCAAAGTGAGAATGATACAACGAATAATGGAACACATTACAGTAAGTGAATTACAATAAAATGAAACTTTATTAAATTATAAGAATATTATTACAAGATTCTTTACAAAAAGAATAAATAGAAGGTTACAATCAAAATCTATACTACCTATCTATTCATATACTACATCTTGAGCATCCAGATCTTGTTCCTGCAAAATAAGATAAACAACTCAGCAAGAAATAAAAGGTTAGTTGGTTATTTTTACTCTTAGTGGTGAACAGTGAAGTGCACTGTTCATATTACCTCATTGAGTAGTTAAAAGGGGCAAATTTCACCAATGTATAGCATCTGTTCTTTTCATGTAAAAATCTTCAGATCCACATAATTAGCATAATAAAAGGGGAAAGTTTCACCAATGAGCAATATCTGTTATTTTATATTAAATAAGCCTTAGAACAATATCATCAACAAAGTAGAGGGTCAAGTTTCACCAGGACTGTAACCAGTAAAAGGATAAGCAATGGAAACCATTTCACTTGATTTGATCCACAACCAAGCCAAACAGCCAGGCAGCTTAGTCACCTAAATGCATGTAATGTGCTGTCAAAATAGCAGCAGTAGCACAAGCAGTCAAAAGAGAGTACGCTGATGTAGCACAACCACTAGGGAGCTCATTCTATCTTCTCAAGTACACAGCCAAGTACACACTGAGTCTGCCAAATTCCCAAACAAATTCACCAGCCCAGAAACACAACAAATTCCAACCATTCTCAAGATGGTAACATAAGGAGGGGGGTGCAGGAGGATAGCAAGGCCAAGTATAAGATCACAGGAGCTAGGAGGAGCAAGAGCAGCACTAGGAGGTGCAGAGCAAGATCAAGTCAATAAGAACAAGTTATCAAGATCAAGCCAGCAAGATCAACTAGCACCACAACATCATCACCAAAAATCAAGTTGTGTGGTGACTACACATAAAACCATCACATGATCAAATCATCTTAGATTATCAGAGCATGTGTTGTTTCATATGAATCTTCTTAGAAAAACACCCAAGTGGGGTGTATCCATCACATAAGTAATTTAAATGAAAGCCAATGATCAATATTTGCAAACAATACCA
This sequence comes from Avena sativa, assembly GCA_916181665.1. Lineage (NCBI taxonomy): Eukaryota > Viridiplantae > Streptophyta > Magnoliopsida > Poales > Poaceae > Avena > Avena sativa. Next base: position 412,392,822 of record OV702292.1, on the reverse strand, counting down.
AGATCTTAGTCTGTGCATCACTGATCTTGGACAATAATCCCTACTTTCCCAATCAAACATACAAGCAGCTTTAAATGAATAATTTTTGGGCACATCTTTTGAAATAGTAGCACCTCAGGAATTATTTAATTATAAGAATGCATCTCAAATAGTAAGGATCCATTATATGGACATACCAAGGGACTATCAAATTAATTCTCAAGCACTGTAGTAATTCTACTTAGTGATGATCCATCATATATTACTGAACAGGGGAGGCATCAGATAAAAACAATTGTTCTTACCTAGCTATGCCTCAGACCAGCATCATAGGCCAAAGGAAATTTATAGACACCATAGGCCAATATATCCGGCAGGAGTTTTCAACTCATTTTAGCATCAAGCCACTCTGGAATATAGGTAGAATAAAGCCAGTACTAGAATAAACCCTTGCGTACCATTCCAAGGAAGGTGTCACACGGATCTATTCTAACCAAACAAATCCTACACAGAGATTTCATAATCAAACTCTTGCAGAAAGTTATTCAAATCATCTTCCTAATGTAATAATTAGGAAACATAGTGTTTTACATAAAAGAACTATCACAAGAGGCATCAATAGTAACTTCCCAAACAGACAAGTACATGTTCTAGTATTGAAACTAGCTAACCATCACCACTAATCAGATATTAGACTAGATCAGAGTCACAGCATCACCATTTGTACAATGACAATAACCAAGATTATATAAAAAAAATCTTACAGAGCTATTAGCAATTCCAAGCCCATCAATAGGCAATGGATCAGCACAGTATAACCACCATAAATACTCCTAAATCGTTCAATATCCTCAATAATCAACACAAAGGGGTAGAACCTTAATAGAATAGGTGAACCCTAATTAGGGATATCTCTCTAGAAGCACACAAAGGCCAGCAAGAGAGGTAGAGGGAGAATAAGAAGGGGAAGCAGAAGAACTTACCCGTGGTCTTCGCTGAAGTTTAGTAGAGGAAGAAGAATGGTCGACGAGTGCACACGGCGGCACGGGGAGCACCCGAAGGCGCTGCAACCCGCGCCAAGCCATGGCGGCGGCCATAGCCACACAAGTCCCAGATCACTTGTTTCGAGTGTGGAGTGAAGGGTCACTATTCCAATGAGTGTTCCAAGAAGGCTGCTGCCACCGCCAATGTGAATGCCCCAGCTCAATAGCAGCGTCGTGTTCATCCAGGAAGAAGATTTGCCCCAGGGAACCCTCACAACCACAACGGTCATCTCTTCCACATGAACGCAGAAGAAGCCCAAGAAGCGCCAGATGTAGTGCTGGGTATGTTTTCTGTCAACTCAGTTTTAGCAAGAGTATTGTTTGATTTGGGAGCATCGCATTCATTTGTCACCGAAGAATTTGCATGCACTAGTAAGATTCACCCAACCATCTTGAAGCATGTCATGATAGTTCAAATCCTCGGTTCAACTACAAAAGCTAGAAAAATTTGCAAAGTTATGCCTATCAGAATACATGGAATAGATTTTTATGCCAACCTAATTGTACTTGGAACCAAAGGATTGGAAGTAGTACTAGGTATGGACTGGATGTCAAGGCATAAAGGAATGATAGACTGTGCTAAGAAAGCCATCACCATGATCAGTAGCTCTGGAGTCACAGTAGAGCATATATCTGAAACCTTACCCCGTCAATTTAAGTGCAACAAGAGTCTAGCCATACCCACCATAGACCAAGTCTGAGTAGTCTGTGAATACCCCGACATATTCCCAGATGAATTGCTAGGTATGCCCCCGGATAGGGATATTGAGTTCACTATCGAACTAATCCCTGGAACCGGACCCATAGCCCAGAGACCCTATAACATGAACCCCTCAGAGTTAGTAGAGCTGAAGAAGCAGTTGGATGCTATGTTGGCAACATGCTTGATTCAACCAAGCACATCGCCATGGAGATCACCAGTGTTATTCATCGATAAAAAAGATGGAGGCAACCGTCTGTGCACAGATTACAGAAAGTTTAACGACGTCACCATCAAAAACAAGTATCCCTTGCCAAAAATAGAGGATCTATTTGATCAGTTGACTAGAGCCCAGGTATTCTCAAAGATTGATCTTAGGACTGGTTATCACCAACTTAAGATTCGTGCAACGGATATTCCGAAGACCGCCTTCACTACTCGTTATGGTTCATACGAGTATACGGTTATGTGTTTTGGATTAACCAATGCCCCTGCTTATTTCATGAATCTCATGAATAAGGTCTTTATGAATTTCCTAGATAAGTTTGTAGTTGTGTTTATCGACGACATCCTTATATACTCCAAGTCAGAAGAAGAGCATGAGCAACATCTGAGAATCATCCTAGAAACCCTGAGAGAGCATCAGTTATATGCCAAGTTCAGCAAGTGTGAGTTTTGGCTGAAAGAAGTAGGATTCCTAGGACATATTGTGTCTGCCGGAGGAGTTTCTGTTGATCTCGCCAAGATCAAAGATGTCGAAGCATGGGAAGCCCCAACCACTCAAACCCAAGTCCGTGCATTTCTCAGATTAGCGGGATACTACCGCAAGTTCGTAGAAGGATTCTCGAGCATCGCCAGACCCATGACCCAATTGTTGAAGAAGGACAAGAAGTTTAAATGGACCGACAAGTGTGAAGCCAGTTTTCAAGAGCTGAAGAAGAGATTGATATCAGCCACAATATTGATCATGCCAGATATCAAGCCATTTGATGTATATTGTGATGCATCCAAGATTGGTCTCGGATGTGTATTGATGCAAGAAGGCAAAGTCATCACGTATCTGTCTCAACAACTGAAGCAGCATGAGCAGAACTATCCGACCCATGATCTTGAGTTAGCAGCCGTAGTTTTGGCATTGAAGACATGGTGTCATTATCTGATGGGTAATCTCTATGAGATTTACTCAGATCACAAAAGCTTGAAGTATATTTTCACTCAGAAGGAGCTGAATATGAGGCAAAGGAGATAGATAGAGTTAATCAAGGATTATGACCTTGACATTCACTATCACCCCGACAAAGCCAATGTCGTAGCGGATGCTCTTAGCAGATTGCCGTGTAGACTTAACACCATGATCAAGGAGAATTAACCAAGTTTGTATGAAGAGTTGGAGCAGTTCAGAACTGAATTAGTTAGCAAAGGATTCTTAGCTAGCATTAAACTTCAACCCACATTGATTAGCCAAATCAAGGAAGCCCAGAAGGGAAATGAAAGTATCGACGGAATCAAATGTCGTATTGGTACATGGAAGGTACCAGGATTCACTGAAGACGAAGAAGGAGTTCTATGGTACAAAGGACGTATCTGTGTGCCCGCAGATTCGGAGCTGAAGCAAGTTATCATGAAGGAAGCTCATGATACTCTTTATTCTATCCACCCTGGAGGAACGAAGATGTATCAAGATTTGAAAGAGCAATTTTGGTGGCACAAGATGAAGAGAGAAATCGGAAGCTACATCGCCAAGTGTGACCTCTGTCAAAGAGTCAAAGCAGAGCATCAAAGACCTGCAAGACTGTTGCAACCATTGCAAATTCCGGAATGGAAATGGGATTCCGTCGGAATGGACTTTATCACCGGTTTGCCTACTTCCAGTAGGGGAAATGACTCAATCTGGGTCATAGTTGATAGACTGTCCAAGGTAGCTCACTTCATACCTGTCAAGACAACCTACCAGAGTTCGAAGCTAGCAGAACTATATATTGCAAGGATTGTTAGTCTGCATGGAACCCCCAAGACCATAGTATCAGATCGAGGAACCCAGTTTACCTCGAGGTTTTGGCAGAAAGTGCAGGAAGGATTAGGCACCAAGTTGAACTTCAGCACCACGTATCATCCACAAACTGATGGACAGACTGAGAGAGTCAACCAGATCTTAGAGGATATGTTAAGAGCTTGTGTGTTAGAGTATGGATCAAAATGGGAAGACTACCTGCCTTTCGCAGAATTCTCATAGAACAACAGTTATCAAGCTAGTTTGCAGATGGCACCATTTGAATTCCTATACGGAAGAAAGTGTCGTACCCCTTTGAATTGGTCACAAGTAGGAGAGAGTCAGATTTTTGGACCCGACATTCTCCGAGAAGCTGAAGAGAAAGTTCACAAAGTCCGTGAGCACCTCAAGACCGCCCAATCTAGACAGAAGAGTTATGTTGACAAGAGAAGGAGAAACCTGACTTTCAATGTCGAAGATTTTGTATATCTCAAGGTTTCACCATTGAAAGGAACCCAACGCTTTAGTCTGAAAGGAAAGTTAGCCCCCAGATATATCGGGCCCTTCAAGATTCTGAACCGTCGAGGAGAAGTATCATATCAACTAGAACTACCTGAAGAGATGTCAGCCATCCACAATGTGTTCCATATCCCGTTACTTCGCAAATGCCTGGAAGTGCCAGAGAAGACTGAAGTTTTCAAGAACATCGATCACAGAGCTATGGAAATCAACAATGACCTGACCTATCGTGAAGTGCCCATCCGTATCTTAGAAGAAGCTTACAGAACCACCAGAACCATGAGTATCAAGTTTCTCAAGATTCAATGGAGCAACCATACCGAGGATGAAGCCACTAGGGAGCGAGAGGATTACATTAGGACAGAGTTCCCAGATCTCTTTAGTTCCTAGTTTTCTTTGTAAATCTCGGGACGAGATTTTTGTTTAAGGGGGGAAGGTTTGTAACATCCCAAAACTTTAATCCAAGGTTATTAAGATCCAAATCATCAAAATTAGGGTTAACAAAAACTTTTCCAATTAAAATTATTAAAGCATTCATATGTGTGTGCATGTAAATAGGAGTTGATTTGAATTGCCATGATTAAGTGATCCATTGCTTGTAAAATGATTCTTAGGTGAAATAAACATCATCTAAATCATTCCCAAACAAATCCCAAAGAAAAACAAATCAAAATGAATAAAAGAAGAGAATGGTCATTTGTGCCATTTTAATCGGCATGCCTACTTTGGCTATTCCTAGAACTCAAAACCTAACAGAAACAAATGTGGATCTTTGCACCCCTTGCTAGTACACATAATGTTGTACCAAGGCCCACTTTGTGATCTGCCAAAAACATTCAAACACTATATTTAAATGACATTTGAAAATTGAATCTATTTCATATGGGAAGATCCCACTATTTCAAAAACCACTCAAACAAGCTCAATTTTCAAAACCTAAGAACCCACAGAGTCTCAAGCTTAGTACTAGCACACCCACCAAAAATCTTTTCAAAATTCAAAACTATTTTTCTTGCGGCCATTTCATCAAACACTTGGCAGGAAGGTTTTGCACCTAATATCTAGCTTACTATTTTGCACAGGGTTTTGCCCCCAAATGATCCCCATTTAATCCCTCTGTCCCCTCTTGATCAAACCAGACCCTTATCACCCATCCCCTACCCCCTAGTGGCAATGCCATGCCATGTCGAGCACATGCTGGCCGGCCGACCATGCCATCACTGCAGCAGACCACCTCTCCTCCTCTCACCATGTCTAGTAGCTAGCTCACACCTCACCGCCACTCTCTGTCCCCTCCACGAGTTGAGCCAGACCGTGGACCACCGAGGAACCGCCGCGCCCAGTGCGTCTGCACCATGCCGAGCACGCGCTAGCGCGCCGCGCCCGACACGCGTGCATGCACCGCCCCTCGACCGCAGCCCGCGTCCACTGCTCCGCCACGACCCCAGGAACATGCTAGACATGCCCGTTCGCCACCCAACGCACCATAGCCACCGCTCGCCGTTGAGACCGCCGCCTCTACCGCTCAGAGCGCGTGCATCGCCCGACCGCATACCACTGCCCCTAAGCCCGCATTTAAGTTCTAGAGCACCGCCAGGAGACCAGCCACCATCCCCTACCTCGAGCCACGCCGCTAGCACGCTGTGCAGCCCTCGCCGGAGCCGCCCACCCATGCCTCTCGGTCGCGTCGTCGTCCTATAAATAGAGGCCACCCCCAGCTCCATTCGGCACACCACTCACCTCCCCTCACCTCACTGACTGTTCCCCACCTCTAGCCGGAGCAGCGCGAGCACTTGCTCGCCGAAATTTGGCCGGAGAAGCCCGCAGCAGAGGAGGAGAAGGCCCCGCTGATTCCGACCACCCCCGGAGCTACCTCGACCGTCCCTGAGCTCCCCGTCGACCACCAGTTTGTTTGCCCGCCTCGCCATTGTTGCTGGAGCCCTGGTACGCCCCCTGAGCACCCCCACCGAGCCGCTAGGGTTAGAGTTCGCCGACGACCTGTTCATCATCGACGACGATCCCCAGCCGTTGATCCTCGTTCTAATCCAACGACCCACATCGCCCCGTACCGCTTCACGCGTTATAAGCCACTGACTGGTGGCCCCCTGTCAGCTGAGCCCCGTGCCGCGTAGTGTCACTGGGCTGGCCCGTTAGCTTTCCCGTGCGACCCATTTAATTTGAATTAGGATTTTTCCATTTAGTTTAAACCTAGTTATGTCCCCTAGTTTGAAATTCAATTCAGAGAGATTTCAAATCCAAATGAAGTAATTCCAATTTTGTTAGAAAGCTACTGAAAAGATATATCCAAGCCCGTTGGATTTAATTCAATTAGAGTTAGAGATCTCTCCTAGTAAAAATAACAAAACAGAAGCTTTTGCACCTTGCAACATTTTTATAAAATCAACCAAGTTAGCTTTTGAGTTGATTCCAACTCTCAAAAATCACATTTCACCATACCTATCTGAATATGTAATAATATTAAGGTTTACATGTAGTGACTTTGGACTAGTACCATAATAATGCTATATAGGCATTTATAGTCACTTTAAATCATTAAATATTAAACTTAGACCAAAGTAATTGTCATCCAACCCTTAAATCACATTCTCACATGTTAGAATATGTGGTGATGACATGTGTCCACATGATCCCATATTTTAAGTGGTGAATATTAAATCTTAGTTAATTTTTCAATGAGTAGAAATTACTTTTCTTAAATAAAAAGAATGAAACTAGTTAATAAAACTTGTGATTCTTGTGATGATAATAGATCATCAAATGTGTGCCTTAGAATGCTAATTAGACTAGTTAAGTATTGTTTGGTGATTGTGTACTCTGTATGTATTTATAGACGATAGTACCGACCAAGCTTACGAGGAGGAGGAGTTCTACCAAGAGGAGGAAGAAAACTTGAACCACTGCACCAACCAAGGCAAGCTAGCACTATCCAAGTTAACCCTTGCAAGTTGTACTTGCAAGCCACCATTAACAATGCAAGCTAACCCTTGAAATCTAGATAACCCAAGCAAAGATGCTTTAGGCATGCTTTGGTTATACCACTTTGACTAGTATTTACCCCAAGTATTAAGTTCAAGCTTTACTTCCTTTACTTTACACAAAGTTCTTTTCTTGTTTTGAAGGTAGCATAAAGAGTATTAAACTTGACCTATTTAGATAACTTTAGATGTCATTCTATGGCATGAGATTGATCCCATCTTTCCCACCTTAGTGAACACTCTTAACTTAGTAGTTTAGAGTAGATAAAAACTTGAGTTACTTTAGATGGGAACATTTGGTGAAAAGGAATTATGAAAACCTTGGAATGATGAGTCATTCTATTGAGATGTTTTGACATGTGTTGAGAAACACAAATGGTTTATGATGATGAAAATGTGGAGGCATGAGCCTTAACCCTTTTACAAAACTGATGGTTGGATTTGGATGCAATACCATTCCAAATTTACCGTACAACCACAATACCTGAATTGGGTAAGGCTTAGCCGGAAGTTTATATGCATTAGTATTAGTTCCCTCGCGGGAGAGGTTTGAGATGAGGCTACCTCTCAATGTTGTCCACCTATGCAGTGCCCAAGATGAGAGATGGTCATGGTTGGGAGGCCATGCTCATAGGAGAGGTGCTTATACTAGGGTGTGTAAAGGAAAGGTTATGTTTGATTATCTGCATACTAAGTATGATGATTCAGGGGTATCCCTGATAGATGTATCGAATCTTGTGGTGAAAGTGTACCACCTCTGCAGAGTGTCAAACTATTCGAATAGCCGCGTCCACGGTTATGGACAGTTGGAATGGCCATACTATTTCGTTGTCAGATGTTTTCAAAATAACTTATGAAAGGAATGATGAATCTTGACTTGACCACAACAGGGTTGTGTTTATGACGATAGCTTCCCAACTTAAGTGATTCTAGAACTTTATTTTATCTTTCTTTGCTTCAGAACTCAGCTTAGGTTTCAAACTTAACTTTATAGTTAAACTGAGAGTTAGCACTTTAACTTAGAACTATACTACTTGTTAGTGGTAGTTGCGAGTACTTAAAGAGTACTCATGGCTTTTGTCCCTAACTATTCTCATGGCCAGACTATGAAGGAGACTACCAAGATGATGGCCAACAGGACGGCTATGATAACTAGGACTATCTGCCTTCGTCAGCATTGCCTGTGCCCGTGAAGATGGACCCCACCGCTACGCTTATCTTTTATTTTGCTGCTTGTTGTATTAAGACTAGATCATGAGATCCTTATTTTTGTAAAACCTTATGTATGGTTTGTAATGGATGATGTACTGTGATATCCAATCTGTTATGTCTCGCAAAAATGGTAATCCTGGGATTGCGATGAATGACATAACGGGCATCTGAGATTAAAAATCCGGGTGTTGACAGAAGCTAAGGGAAAGGCGGATGAGGACGCCAGAATGCATGTAGATTTACCACCACCACCAATGAGGCCATTGATGGAGCAGGATTTCATGCAATACATGCAAATGATGCAAGAGTCCTAGAACAAGTTCATGAAAGTATTAATGGTTTGAGTTGGAAATCAGAGGGAACCTGAAGGTCGTGGTGCAACCACAACCAGGAGGAAAAACATCATATGCAAAAAATTTGGACTTCCGAGGCATGTTAAAAGGGAATGCCAGAAACCGATGATCCTATTCTATGGGTGTGGTTAGAAGGGGCACATGAAGCCTGGTTGTCCCAAGAAACCACCAGGTGGTTGGCCTACATTAGGCGGTGGTCAAGAAAGAGGCGGAGGTGCACAACCTAACAGAGGTGGAAGTTATGTAAAAAACGACAATGGCAAGAGAGGCAGACCTACTGGAAAGCTGAATTGCGCAACCTTGGAGGAGGTGGATAACTCGGATCAAGCGGTGATAGGGATGCTCAATATTCTCACAAACCCTGGAAAAGTTCTATTTGATACTGGTGCACCTACTTCATTAATATCTGAACAATTTTGTGATAAGTTCGGGATTAGAAGGGCACCGTTAGAAAAACTTATGACCGTAGTTACTGCTGGAGGGATCATGGTAGTTAGAAACATTAAATTAAACCAAGTTATATCAATCTGTGGTCAAACCTATTATGCGGATCTTTATGTGATTCAATTAAGGGGAATAGCGGTAGTGTTGGGAATGGATTGGATGACTGAGTATGGAGCCCAGATAAATTGTGAGGACAAAACTGTTTCAATCAATACTCCAAGTGGAGGAAGGATAGTATATCAAGCTGATAAACATAGTCATATCATGGTAGATCTTCAATTTAACTCAATGAAGGAGGTTAAGCTAGAAGATATTCCTGTAGTGAAGGAATTTCAGGATGTTTTTCTAGTAGAGTTACCAGGAATGCCACCTGATCGGGAAATAGAGTTCACCATTGATCTAATACATGGTACAACACCAATAGCCCAAGCACCATACAAGATGGGACCAAAAGAATTAAAATATCTTAAAGAGCAAACTGATGAGTTAGCCAGAAAAGGATTTGTTCAGGAAAGTGTATCCCCATGGGGAACTCCCGTGATTTTCATGGATAAAAGAGATGGAGGACGAAGAATGTGTGGGGATTACAGAAATCTCAACAATGTCACCATCAAGAACAAGTACCCATTGCCAAGAATTCAAGATCTATTTGACCAAGTCAAGGGAGCTAGAGTATTTTCCAACATTGATCTAAGATCAGGGTACCATCAGATAAAATCAAACCTGAAGATGTTCCAAAAACAACATTTGTGTCAAGGTATGGACATCATGAGTATCTCGTCGTACCTTTTGGATTGACCAATGCACCAGCAATCTTCATGAACAAAACCTTCAGGCCTTATCTGGACAAGTTTGTTATAGTGTTCATTGATTATATTTTGATATATTCAAAGGATAAAGAAGAGCATGCTGATCATTTGAGGATAGCATTGCAAATCTTGAGAGAACATAAGCTATATGCTAAATTCAGTAAGTGTGAATTTTGGTTGGACAAGGTAGATTTTCTTGGTCATGTGATTAGTAAAGATGGAATTGCGGTAAATCCATCCAAAGTTCAATCAGTGTTGGAATGGAATGCACCAACGAATGTGAAGCAAATCTGAGGTTTCTTAGGCATGGCCGGTTATTATCGAAGATTCATTGAAGGTTTTTCCAAGATAGCTGGACCAATGACCAAATTGCTAAGAAAGAATACACCATTCATATGGGATGAGAAGTGCGAAGCAAGTTTTCAGGAGTTGAAAACTAGATTAACCACCGCACCAGTCTTAGCAGTTCCTGAAACAGGAAATGATTACACAGTATATTGTGACGCATCCAAAGAAGTACTAGGATGTGTGCTAATGCTAGATCGCAAGGTAATTGCTTATAGATCTAGACACTGAAACCACATGAAGTTAATTATCCAACACATGATTTGGAGTTAGCAGCAGTAGTCTTTGCTTTAAAAGGATGGAGGCATTTTATCCATGGAGCAAGATGTGAACTATACACTGATCAAAAAAGTCTCAAATATTTCTTCGCTCAAACGGAGCTGAATATGAGGCAGAAAAGGTGTCTAGAGTTGATCAAGGATTATAACCTTACAATTAACTATACTCCAGGAAAGGCCAATGTGGTAGCAGATGCTTTAAGCCGGAAGAGTACGGATACTCAACCCATTAATGGAGAACTACCAAAAAGAGTTGCTAGTGGATTTGGAAAGGTTAGAAATACAATTTCTAAATACATAATTTTGTGTAGGCTTAGCTACCATGAGAGTTATGGAAGAGCAAGGCAGTGATCTTCGTCATGAGATCTATTGACATCAACTTGATGATCCTTTTATTGCTGAAGAAATTCGAAGAATATCTCAAGGTCAAACATCAGCTTTTCACCTAGGAGATTATGGATATTTATGGTTTCAAAACCATCTTTGTGTACCAGATGTGCCAGAAATCAGAGAGGTGATACTCTGAGAAGCACATGAGACACCATATTCAATTCATCCATGGAGTACGAAGATGTACATGGATCTTAAGGAATTATTCTTGTGGAATAACATGAAGAGGGGTATTGCAAAGTATGTATCTAAATGCCATACTTGCCAAAGGGTAAAGGCAGAACATCAAAGTCCAACAGGACCATTACAACCTTTGGAAATTCCGGAATGGAAGTGGGAAGAAATTGGCATGGATTTTATCACAGGATTACCCATGACACCGAAACGGAAGGATATGATATGGGTGATTATGGATAGATTCACGAAGAGTGCACATTTTATTCCGGTAATTCAAAAAGATAATGCCGAGAAGATAGTGGAAATCTATGTCAAAGAGATAGTAAGTAAGCACGAAGTACCCAAGAAAATTGTATCAAATAGAGGATATGTGTTTACTTCAGCATTTTGGAAACAATCACATGAAGCACTTGGCTCAAAGTTGGATTTCAGCACAGCCTATCATCCAGAAACTGGAGTCCAGACAAAAAGAATTAATCAAATCTTGGAGGACATGCTTAGAACTTGTGCATTAGATTTTGGAGGTTCGTGGGAAGATTATCTACCTTTGGCAAAATTTTCATACAACAATAGCTATCAGAGTAGTCTGAAAGCAGCACCATACCAAGTACTATATGGGAGAAAGTGTAGATCACCAATATGTTGGTATGAACCTGGTAGTAGCAAGGAATTTGCACCAGACTATATCAAGGAGAAGCAAGATATCATCGATATTATTAGAGATCGATTGAAGATAGCTCAAAGTCGACAGAAGAGTTATGCTGATCAAAGTCGAAGATCATGGCATCCAAAAATGGGGGATATGGTATATCTCAAAGTAAGTCCAATGAAGGGAGTTAAGAGATTCGGAGTAGAAGGAAAACTAAGTCCAAGGTATATCGGACCATTCAAGATACTGAGTCAGAATAGAACAATAGCTTATACTCTTGAGTTACCAAAAAGACTAGCTCAAGTTCATAATGTTTTCCATGTGTCACAACTATGGAAATGTCTTAAAGTTCCCGTTGATGCAATTACACATCAAGAAATTGAGTTACAAGCAGATTTGACTTATGTTGAGAAACCCTATAGAATTCTGGAAGAGAACTGGAAAAGGTTGAGAATCAGGGCAATCAAATACTGCAAGGTACAATGGGAACATCACCCGGAGCGAGAAGCCACATGGGAGAAAGAGGATGACTTAAGAGAAGCATATCTAGAACTATTCAGGTCCACATCAGCAAACTTTGGGACGAAGTTTAATTTAAGGGGGGAAGTCTGTAACACCCCAACATTTAGGAACCAGCGAAGGGTAGAAATAGGAATCTGTGCATGTGCATGCATTCATCTATAAAATCTGGGTAAATTTTTCGCCAAACAAAAACCTAAAGAGATCAGAGTTTCTTTCACTATCTAGAGGTAGGAATAGCTCTTTATAGTGATTGTTGTAAATTTTGACATGACCTTTAGGAATTAATGAGTTTTGGGGGGAAATATTTTGAATTCAAATTTGAAATTTAAATTAATCGAAAAAATATTTGAAAATTAGAAGTTAGTTGTTTTCCAAAATGATTTATTAACATTGTTTGATTATATTATAGATATATTAAACAACAATAAGAATTTAAGACAAGGAAATTTAAATAAGAAATGAATTCTTATTTCTTTTCTTTATTCCATAATCATATTACAAAGTGAGAATCATACAACGAATAATGGAACACATTATAGTAAGTGAATTACAATAAAATGAAACTTTATTGAATTATAAGAATATTATTACAAGATTCTTTACAAAAAGAATAAAAAGAAGGTTACAACCAAAATCTATACTACCTATCTATTCCTATACTACATCTTGAGCATCCAGATCTTGTTCCTGCAAAATAAGATAAACAACTCAACAAGAAATAAAAGGTTAGTTGGTTATTTTTACTCTTAGTGGTGACCAGTGAAGTGCACTGTTCATATTACCTCATTGAGTAATTAAAAGGGGCAAATTTCACCAATGTATAGCATTTGTTCTTTTCAAGTAAAAAGCTTCAAATCCACATCATTAGCATGATAAAAGGGGCAAGTTCCACCAATGAGCAATATGTGTTCTTTTATATCAAATAAGCCTCAGAACAACATCATCAGCAAAATAGAGGGGCAAGTTTCACCAGGACTGTAACCAGTAAAAGGAGAAGCAGCGAAAACCATTTCACTTGATCTGATCCACAACCAGGCTAAACAGCTGATACGTCCATTTTGCATCACTATTCTATATCATAATTTACTGTTATTCATTGATATATTTCATATTAAGAGATGATACTTATGTTATTTCATCTGTTTTTGCATGGTTGATGACTTTTGGAGCATGGACCGCTGCAGTCAGGATTCTGATGGAAAAGGTGTTGTTTGGAGGCAAAATTCGCGAAGAATAGAAAATCCGGGAAAATACATGGAAAATCCTATTTTTCCAGAAGATGAAGGAAGCCAGAAGGGGAAGTGGAGATGGGCCACAGGGGGCCCACACCACCCCTTGGCGTGGGCACCCTAGGCCGCGCCACCAGGTGGTGTGGCTGCCCTGGTCCACCCCTGGCTCTCCCCTCTAGCGTATATTATCCTCCCAAAACCCTAAGATTCGGGGAGCGACCACAGAAATATTCCGCTGCCTCTGCGGGGCAGAAAACACTGAGAGAGAAATATCTCTCCGGCAGACAGAATTCTGCCGGGGGAATTCCTTCCCGGAGAGGGGAGATCATCGCCATCAACACCACCATCAAGCTGGACTTCATCGGGATCATCATCATCATCATCATCATCACCATCATCTCCACCAGCACCATCATCTCCACCAGCCCCATCATCACCACCTCATACCGCTGTAACAATTGGGTTGAATCTTGCATAGTTCTTAGGGGAAACTTTCCCGGTGTTGATTACTCCTTGTAGTTGATGCTATTGAGTGAACCGTTGAATTATTGTTTATGTTCAGATTGTTATACATCATTATTTCATCTCTGATCATGATCCATATGATGTCTTGTGAGTAGTTCGTTTTGTTTTTGAGGACATGGGAGAAGTCATGTTGTTAGTAGCGGAATTGTGTTGAGGAAGATTCAATAGTTTGATATTTAAGTTGTGGTGTACTTCTTCTAGTGGTGTCATGTGAACATCGACTACATGACACTTCACCTATATGGGCCTAGGGAAATGCATTGTGTATTTAGCTACTAATCGTAGAGGTTGCCGGAGTGACAGAAACCTAAACCCCCATTAGGAAACCATTGCACAAGGGACGTCAGGGTCTTAGAGTTTAAAGCCATGGTTAGGTTTCTACCTTAATTACTTTCTTGTACTTGTGGATGCTTGCAAGGGGTATAATCACAAGTATCTATTAGTCCTAGGAAGGTCGGTACATTAGCACAGGTTCACCCACACAACACTTAGCAAACTAAAGAAGATTAATCAACTACATGAAGCGAAAGCACTTGACGATATTCCCATGTGTCCTCGAGAACGTTTGGTCATCTTAAGTAATACAACCGGCTTGTCCTTTGCTAAAGAAAGGATTGGGCCACTTGCTACATTTATTCTTATTGTCTTTTATTTACTCGTACTTTATTTACCTGCATTACCAAAAACCCCTAAAAATCCGTTTGCTAAGTATTTACAGAGAATTCCTGCTCCTAGCCACTAGCCAGCACCTTCTGCTCCTCGTTGGGTTCGACACTCTTACTTATCAAAAATACTGCGATACACCCCCTATACTTTGAAGGGTTCCGTAGCAGAAAACAAAAAATTCTATCTACTTGAACACTAATACTAGGATCTATACTATGTAGACATAAGTAACGGAGAAGGAATACAGTATTCATACCTTTGCAGAAAGAGGCACGCCTTACACAGGAAGGCGTATATTGATGAAGATGAGTAGCACCCCAAGTGTGGTGCCTCCGAAGTTCGTCACACGTCCGGTGTAGGAGACGTCAACCGGACTCCGATCCAGCCGAGCAACAGAAGAAGTAGATGCCGGATCGCCTGATCACACGACGATAGTGTGAAGGTGGAGAACTCAACTACGAGGTCCTCCCCAATATTACGGGGAAGTCCTCAGCAGATGAGAGAGAGAATGAGAGGAATGGGTGATTCCAAAGGGGGAGGGGGGACCCCTTTATATAGTGGGAGGGGGGCGCACCACCCGGGGGCCAGGCGGTGTGGGACTAATCCCCACACCCGCCGGACACCTTGGGGCAGCCGCCGGCCCTAGGTGGGCCCCACTAGGGCGGCCCATCAGCCCTAGGCCGGCTGGCCCCCACCTCCTAGGCGCCTTGCCCTCTTGGGCCACCCTTCGGGTGAGGCCCATTAGCAATATAGAGCCTTTAAAAATAAAATAAAATATATATTTAATATTAATTCTCTAATTAACATTCAAATACATATATTATATTATCTCTTCACTCCGGAACACCTTCCGGGCCCCTTTCCGATCTTCATCGGATGTTACCGAAACTATTCCGATTTCTCTCTCTCTATTTCTCATACGATACCTCATCTACCCTAAGCGTCCCTACCCTTAAGCGTGACATCCTTCGGTTCGGAAACACTCTTGACATGATAGAGATCACTTTCATATTAATGATCAATAGAGGGACCTGGATGGCCATGTGACCCCCGTGCGTTTCATGAATACAATCGCTCAAACCATGAGATAGTCGTTCCCCATTCCCTTTGTCATTTGATACCTAATTCATCCGAGACTTGATCTTTGGTATCTGCATAGCTTAGTTCGATCTCGTTACTGATGAACTTGTTTTTCTCATTCTCATGTCGTTGCATTCCGTGACCTAGTCACATGCTTGCAAGCTTCATCAATGCAACGTCACCGAGATGGCCACATGTATCTGTCTGTTACACAGCCTAGACAAATCCTGGTCTTGATATGTACTCCTCTACGCATCCCTTCAGAAAACCTGAGTGGCACCTTTTTGATCATCCTGTTACGAGATGACTCTTGATAACCATCTAAGCTTCTTCCGGAATGGTGATTTGCATTACCTCACAGTCAAAGGATCGGGTTGCGAGGTTCTCTGTGTTTTATCATCAATGGTGAACTTTGTAACTAGATCTCATTAAGATATAACGGTCGGATGTTTGTCTATCATGTTATTCAACTAATAACATGACCTCATTGTCAGTTGGCATAAATTCCCATGGCCTTGAAACACAGACCATCCTCATGACCAATGAACTAGTTCACTATAGGTAACTAGAGACACGGTTTGTTTACATACCACACGTGTATTAATGTTTCGTATTAACACAATTATAGCACAGTATGAAACGTATTATGAACATACAGGAGATATATCAAGTAATATACTTTATTATTTGCCTCTAGGGCATAACTCCTTCAGTCTCCCACTTGCACTAGAGTATAAACAAAACTAGTTTACAATATGCAGGAACCTAACACTAATGGAATCTTAGTGTTGTTCATGCTTGTCTAGATGGAGAGCTTTCGTTAATGGATCTGCTACATTCAGTTCTGTATCTACTTTGCAAATCTTGACTTCACCTTCGTCAACGTTCTATCGGATGACGTGAAATCTAAGCTTGATGTGTTTGGCTGTGGAATGAGTTCTTTGTTCCCTTGCATTTGCAATAGCTCCCGTGTTATCACAAAAGATCGTCACGGGGTCTTGCGCATTGGGAAAACTCCCAGTTCGATGACGAAATTCCTTAGCCAAACAACTTCATTTGCTGCATCAGCTGCAACAATGTATTCAGACTCCATTGAAGATTGTGCCACCACCGGCTGCTTCTTTCTCTTCCAGCTTACCGCCCCACCATTCACCAAGAAAACAAATCCTGTCTGAGACTTCGAGTCATCATGATCTGAATTCCAGCTCGCATCTACGTAACCTGTTACGTTTAGAGCTTCATCATTTCCTCCATAGATTAGGAACATATCCTTTGTTCTTCTCAGATACTTCAGGATATTTTTCACAGCTGTCCAGTGATCCGGTCCTGGATTACTCTGATATCGGATCGTCAAACTAAGAGCCAATGCCACATCACGTCGGGTACTAAGCATTGCATACATGATAGATCCTATGGCTGAGGCATAGGGGATGTAAGACATCTTCTCTCTATCATTGTCCGTTATAGGACATTGAGTCATACTCATTTTGCAATTCTTCATCATAGGTGTAAAACCCCTCTTGGTGTTTTCCATTTTGAACCTTTTCAAAATCTTATCTATGTAAGTACTCTGACTCAATGCTATTAGGTGTCTCAATCTATCTCTATAGATCTTGATTCATAATATATATGAAGCTTCACCTAGATCCTTCATGGAAAATTGGTTGCTTAAATATGCTTTCATGCTTTTCATAAGATCCATATCGTTTCCCATGAGTAATATGTCATCCACATATACTACTAAGAAAACAACTGAGCTCCCACTCGCTTTCTTGTAAACATAGAACTCTTGTTGGTTTTGGAAAAATCCAAAACTCTTGATCACTTGATCAAAATGTTGGTTCCAGCTCCGAGATGCTTGCTTCAATCCATAAATGGACCGTTGAAGCTTCTAGCATCCTTAGGATTGACAAAACCTTCTGGTTGCATCATATACAACTCTTCATCAATGTGACCATTGAGGAATGCGGTCTTGACATCCATCTGCCAAATTTCATAGTCGAAATGTGCAGCAATTGCTATTAAAATCCTGACAGCCTTAAGCATCATTACAGGAGAATAAGTCTCGTTGTAATCAACTCCTTGAATTTGTCGAAAACCCTTTGCGACAAGTCGAGCTTTGTGAATGGTCACATTACCATTCGCATCTATCTTTTTCTTAAAGATCCATTTATTTTCCACGGCCTTGCGGCCTTGTGGAAGATCCACCAAGGTCCAAACTTGGTTTTCATGCATGGATCCTATTTCGGATTTCATGGCTTCTAGCCATTTCTCGGAGTCAGCACTATCCATAGCTTCTTTGTAGTTTGCAGGTTCTTCCTAATCATCTAAGATGGCAGACATCACAAGGCTACTATACCAATCTGGAGTGGCACGAAACCTTGTAGACCTACGAACCTCAGGAGTCCCGATGTCATTGTTTTGATCAGCATCAATGGGGTCTTCCTCCATATTGGAGAGTGGTTTTGGAACAGTTTCCGTTGCGCTACTTGGAATACAGAGAGAAGGGTCAACAATTTCATCTAACTCAATTTTCCTTCCACTCACTCCTTTTGCAAGAAACTCTTTCTCGAGAAAGGTGCCAGTTTTTGCGACAAATGTTTTACCTTCGTCTTGGTTGTAGAAAGTATACCCAACGGTTTCCCTTGGGTATCCCACAAAGATACATTTTTCTAATTTGGGTTCGAGTTTGTCAGGCTACAGTTTCTTGACGTAAGCCTCACAACCCCAAACTTTCAGAAATGACAACAATGGCTTCTTGCCATGCCATATCTCATATGGGGTTGTCTCCACGGATTTGGATGGTGCTCGGTTTAAAATAAAAGCGGCGATTTCTAACGCGTATCCCCAAAAAGACACAGACAAATCAGTTAAAGACATCATGGACCGTACGCTATCCAATAGGGTTCAGTTATGACGTTCCGACACACCATTACGCTGTGGTGTTCCGGCGGGCGTAAGCTGTGTATAATCCCACAGTCCTTCAAGTGCATGTTAAACTCATAAATCAAATACTCGCCTCGTCGATCCGATCAAAGGTGCTTGATTTTCTTGTTAAGTTGATTCTCTACCTCTTTCTGAAATTCCTTGAACTTTTCAAAGGTTTCAGACTTGTGCTTCATTAAGTAGATATATCCATATCTGCTCAAGTCGTCAGTAAAGGTAACAAAGTAACGATAACCATTGCTTGTTGAGACACTCATTGGTCCACATGTATGATCCCAAGTAGGTCTACAACTCTCTCCACTATTCCAGAGAATGGTGTCCTGGTCATCTTGCCCATGAGGCATGGCTCACATGTATCAAGGGATTCAAAATACAACGATCCAAGAAGTCCTTCTGAATGAAGCTTCTTCATGCGCTTTATGCCAATATGACCAAGACGGCAATGCCATATGTACATGGAATTATCATCACTGTGCTTAAAATGTTTAGCATCAATACTATGGATGTGTGTATCACAATCAAGATCAAGTAAGAATAAACCATCACATATAGGAGCATGAACATAGAAAACATCATTCATATAAATTGGACAACCATTTGTTCCTGATTTAAACAAATAACGGTCTTGCAACAAGCAAGACCCACTCATAATATTCATACTCAGTGCGGGTACATAATAGCATTTATTCAAAATCAACAATAATCCTGACGGTAGACGAAGATGCAAGGTGCCGACGACCATTACTTCGACTCTCGAACCATTGACGACGCGCATCGTCACCTCGTCCTTCCTCAGGCGCCTCCTACTCTGCAAATCCTGCTGAGAGTTACAAATGTGAGCAACTGATCCGGTATCAAATACCCAAGTGTTACACCTGGCGCTCGTAAGGAATACATCAATAACATGTATATCATATATACCTTTGTCTGGAATGGCTATCTTGCCAGCTCGCTTGTCTTCAAGGTATTTGGGGCAGTTGCGTTTCCAGTGCCCATCCCCTTTGTAGTAGAAGCACGAAGTGCCGGGCTTAGGGCCAGGCTTGGCAGTCTTTGAGGTGCTGGGAACAAACCTGCCATCCCTCTTAGACTTCTTACCCTTGCCTTTTCCCTTTTGCCCAGGTTTCTTAAAGTTGGTGGTCTTGTTGACCATCAGCACCGTGTGCTCCTTCTTGATTTCAACCTCAGCAGTTTTGAGCATGGCGAACACCTCAACAAGGGTCTTAGTCATCCCTTGCATGTTGTAGTTCATCACAAAACCCTTATAGCTAGGGGGAAGCGAGTGCAACACCCTATCTATAGCGAGCTCCACCGGGATTTTGCAATCCAGGGTGTTTAAGCGTTTAACATAGCCAGACATTTTGACCACGTGCTCACTAATACTACTGTGCTCTTCCATTTTGGCAGAGAAGAAGAGCTCGGAAGCATCATATCTCTCCGCACGAGCCTGTGGAGCAAAGACAGCCTTGAGATCCTTAATGATCTCAAAAGCATTCATATTCTCAAAACACTTTTGAAGCTCCGGCTCCATGGCATAGGTCATTCCACTCTGGATGAGGGAGAAATCATCCACCTTGGACTGCCAGACATTCTTTTCAACCTCAGAGGTGGAATCTGCAGGCTTAGCCGGAAGCTCAGCCTCGATGACATAAGTCAACTTGTAGGGACTAGGAGGATCCTAAGATTGCGGAACCATGTGGTGAAGTTGGTTCCATTAGTTTTCAGCTTGTCCTTCTCGAGGAAAGTGCTAAGGTTGAAGGTGAGTGGGCGAGACATCTACAAAGGATTTGCAAAGTGTTTAGACTATGTTCATAATAATGAGTTCAAGTTTTAACTAAAAGAACTCCCACTTAAACGAACATCCCTCTACTCGTTCAGTGATCACATGATCCCTATCCTCTGCACCTCCCCCGATTGTCACGGCCATCGGTGTAGTATCAAAGGTGGACATTCGCTAATGTCGATCACATCAACCATGTGATTCATGCTCGACCTTTCGGTCTCTTGTATTCCGAGGCCACGTTTCTCTAACGTGCTAGGCTCACCAGTCCTAACTCGTGTGTATTCGCAGTGCAACATGGCTTACACCCACTGTATGCGAACGCATATATGTCTGAGACCCAGGCCTGTAACCCTGGATCGCCTCATACCGAAGAACTTTCTTGGTGGTGCACACACAAGGGGAATACGATAACTAGAATACTATGAGGGATTATCTTATTATGCTACCGTCTAGTAAGTATACTAGCACAATAAGTAATACTTCTAAAAGTAAAGTGTTATGACATGGTTTGTAGATTTATGATCATCATAAACAACTTTAATAAGAGTTTCGCAAACTCATCATTGCCATGTTATAATACTTGCCCCTATGCAATAAAGAACATAGACGCTTCTATATTAACTATTGCATGTTTTACGCGGCTTTAAGGCTTTCGCAGTAGAACCCCTTCCCACCTACGAATATCGAGCCACAACATGGATTCAATGATTGACATTCTTCTTCCTTTTCAGGGCCCTCCAGTATCAATGCCATATCAACTACTGCAGAGATACAATCACCCCCCTAAGCCACTTTGATTTGTGGACCAGTCTCGTGAATCACCACGTGAGGTTGGTTGGGGGCCGCTTCATCAAACAGTGCCACGATATGAACACCAATACTAAAAGTGGGTAGAAACTAGAGAATCAATGCCCACATATCAGTATGTGTTCTATCCGTATGACATGTCTACCCATAGACCCGCTCTGATGCCACTGAAGGGTTCCATAGCAGAAAACAAAAAATTTCTATCTACTCGAACACTAATACCAGGATCTATACTATGTAGACATAAGTAATGGACAAGGAATACAGTATTCATACCTTTGCAGAAAGAGGCACGCCTTACGCAGGAAGGTGTATATTGATGAAGACGAGCAGCACCCCAAGTGTGGTGCCTCCGAAGTTCGTCACACGTTCGGTGTAGAATACGTCAACGAGACTCTGATCCAGCCGAGCAGCGGAAGAAGTAGATGCCGGATCGCCTGATCACACGACGGTAGTGTGAAGGTGGAGAACTCAACTGCGAGGTCCTCCCCAATATTATGGGGAAGTCCTCAGCAGATGAGAGGGAGATAATGAGAGGAATGGGTGATTCCAAAGGGGGAGGGGGGACCCCTTTATATAGTGGGAGGGGGGGCGCACCACCTAGGGGCCAGGCGGTGTGGGACTAATCTCCACACCCACCGACCACCTTGGGGCAGCCGTCGGCCCTAGGTAGGCCCCACTAGGGCGGCCCATCAGCCCTAGGCCGGCTGGCCCCCACCTCCTAGGTGCCTTGCCCTCTTGGGCCTCCCTTCGGGTGAGGCCCATTAGCAATATAGAGCCTTTAAAAATAAAATAAAATATATATTTAATATTAATTCTCTAATTAACATTCAAATACATATATTATATTATCTCTTCACTCCGGAACACCTTCCGGACCCCTTTCCGATCTTCATCGGATGTTACCGAAACTATTCCGATTTCTCTCTCTCTATTTCTCATACGATACCTCATCTACCCTAAGCGTCCCTACCCTTAAGCGTGACATCCTTCGGTTCAGAAACACTCCGGACATGATAGAGATCACTCTCATATCAATGATCAATAGAGGGACCTGGATGGCCATGTGACCGCCGTGCGTTTCACGAATACAATCGCTCGAATCGTGAGATAGTCGTTCCCCATTCCCTTTGTCATTCGATACCTAATTCATCCGAGACTTGATCTTCGATATCTGCATACCTTAGTTTGATCTCGTTACTGATGAACTTGTTTTTCTCGTTCTCATGTCGTTGCATTCCGTGACCTAGTCACATGCTTGTATGCTTCATCAATGCAACATCACCGAGATGGCCACATGTATCTGTCCGTTACACAGACTAGACAAATCCTGGTCTTGATATGTACTCCTCTATGCATCCCTTCGGAAAACCTGAGTGGCACCTTTTTGATCATCCTGTTACAAGATGACTCTTGATAACCATCTAAGCTTCTTCCGGAATGGTGATTTGCATTACCTCACAGTCAAAGGATCGGGTTGCGAGGTTCTTTGTGTTTTATCATCAATGGTGAACTTTGTAACTAGATCTCATTAAGATATAATGGTCGGATGTTTGTCTATCATGTTATTCAACTAATAACATGACCTCATTGTTAGTTGGCATAAATGCCCATGGTCTTGAAACACAGACCATCCTCATGACCAATGAACTAGTTCACTATAGGTAACTAGAGACACGGTTTGTTTACATACCACACGTGTATTAATGTTTCGTATTAACACAGTTATAGCACAATATGAAACGTATTATGAACATACAGGAGATATATCAAATAATATACTTTATTATATGCCTCTAGGGCATAACTCCTTCATACTTGTGGGTCATCAAGACTATTTTCTAGTGCCGTTGCTGGGGAGTGAAGCGCTATTGGAGAGTGGAACTGGTAAAGAAACTTCTACCGTGAGTATTGTTTACTTCTATTAGTTGCTTTATTTTCAATATGGATAATTCACTGAGTTTCTTATTTCGTAATGCTACTAGCACTGCTAAGGTAGTAGATGAACCACCACCTGCTGAGAATGATGCTTTTAAAATACCTACAAGAATTACTGATCGTGTTAGGGATAACTATTATGTTGGGGATGGAACTGTCCATCCCGGTGATCATTTGCTCTTTATACACGAAATATGTGCATTGTTCAAGTGTGCAGGTATTACAACAGATCAAGTCAAGAAGAAGTTATTCTCATTATCGCTAAAAGGAAGAGCTGAGGACTAGTATAAGCTGCTGAAGAATGGTCAAGCTCTTGAATGGGAGGAAATAGTGCCTCTATTTTATTCAAAGTTTTATCCTCCTAGTGAGATTCATAAAGATCAGAATCAAATATACAACTTTTGGCCTCTTGATGGAGAGAGTACAACTCAAGCTTGGGGGATATTGAAGTTACTAATGCTCAAATGTCCCATTCATGAGCTCCCAACAATATTATTATCAATAAATTTTATGCAAGGCTTTCTCTTCATGATAAGGATTTATTGGATGCTTCTTGTGCTGGATCATTTACACGCATGGAAGAAGAAGCCAAATGGGATCTTCTGGATCGTATTCAAGACAATGCAAAAGCATGGGAGAATGACAAAGGAAGAAAGTCAGGTATACATTATGATTATGAATGCATTGAATCTTTTATGGGAACTGATGACTTTCAAAATATTAGCAATGCTTATGGTCTTGATTCTCAAGTTATTACAGATTGTTTTAAGGCTTTTGCTTCTTATATTGAAATTCCGGAAAAGGGATGGGACAAGTACCATGCACCATATAAAGATATTATTGATTGTGGTTCTTGTTGGGAGTACTGAATTTTGCACTATTGATCACATCTTACCTGAACCTTATATCGAGAAAATACCCTTGTCAGATAAGGTAAAGGATCATCCTATGATAACTACTGTAATCAATAAAAGTGCAAAGAGAACTGTAAAACCTCATGAACAAATAAACATTGAACCTGTTGTAGGAATTGTGAAAGATCTTGTCACTAAAAGTGTAGAAGATGGACACATAGTCTTTTGTGAGGATGCTTCTAATATTGTCTCACATCCTAATAGAACTAAAAAGGCTAGTGTCCCTGTGCTTTCTGTTAGAATTGGTGATCATTGCTATTATGGTTTATGTGATATTGGTGCAAGTTCAAGTGCTATTCCTTATGAGCTCTACAAATAAATTATGCATGAAATCAGTCCATGCGATTTGGAAGAGATTGATGTGGTTATTCACCTTGCTAATAGAGAGACCATCTCTCCAATTGGTATTGTGCGGGATGTAGAAGTTCTTTGTGGTAAGATTAAATATCCTACTGATTTTCTAGTACTTGGTTCAGCTGCTAGTAAAACTTATCCCATCATTTTTGGTAGACCTTTCTTGAGTACTTGTGGAGCTATTATAGACTGCAAAAGGGAGAAAAACTTGACTAAATTCGATGGGGAATCTTATGAGTTTAATTTTTCGAAATTTACTAAAGAACCTTGTGAAAATGAAACCCATAATGAGGATTTTAGAGTTGAACAACTTGCTTCTATTTCTCTTTCTCCTAACAATAGTTTGCAGCAATTTATGGAACATCATGAAAGTGAAATCTTCATGGAAGAAAGAAATGAGATTGACGAGATTCTCCGTCGTCAACCTAAGATGCTTAAGCATAACTTGCCTGTAGAAGACTTGGGTACCACGTTGCCGCCTAAAAAGGATCCAGTCTTCAATCTAAAACCTTTACCTGACGATCTTAAATATGCTTACATTGATGATAATAAGATTTATCCTGTTATTATTAGCTCTAAACTTTCAGGGAAGGAAGAAGAAAGGTTATTGGAGATACTGAAGAAACATCAAGGGGCTATGGGCTATACTCTGTATGATTTAAAAGGGATTTCTCCTACTATATGTCAGCATGCTATCAATATAGAACCAGATGCAAAGCCCATAGTAGAGCACCAACGGTGTTTAAATCCTAAGATGAAGGAAGTGGTAAGAAATGAGGTATTCAAACTCCTTAATGCTGGTATTATTTACCCTATTGCTGATAGTGAATGGGTTAGTCTTGTTCATTGTGTCCCTAAAAAAGGGGAATTACCGTCGTCCCTAATGATAATGATGAGCTTATTCCCCAAAGAATGTAGTAGGCTATAGAATGTGCATAGATTTCAGGAAAGTTAACAAGGTTACTAAGAAAGATCATTACCCACTTACTTTTATTGATCAAATGTTAGAAAGGTTGTCTAAAAAGACCCATTTTTGTTTTCTTGATGGATATTCTGGTTTCTCTCAAATTGCTGTTAAACAATAAGATCAAGAAAAAACTACTTTTACATGCCCTTACGGAACCTATGCTTATAGACGTATGCCTTTTGGTTTATGTAATGCTCCTGCTACTTTTCAAAGATGCATGTCTGCTATCTTTCATGGTTTTTGTGAGGAAATTGTGGAAGTGTTCATGGATGACTTCTCTGTCTATGGAACTTCTTTTGATAATTGTCTGCACAACCTCGATAAAGTTTTGCAGAGATGTGAAGAAACTAATCTTGTTCTTAATTGGGAGAAATGCCACTTCATGGGTGAATGAAGGGATTGTACTTGGACATAAGGTTTCTGAAAGAGGCATAGAAGTTGATAGAGCTAAAGTTGAGGCAATTGAGAAAATGCCCTGTCCAAGAGACATCAAAGGTATTCGTAGTATCCTTGGTCATGCTGGTTTCTATAGAAGGTTTATTAAATATTTCTCTAAGATATCAAAACCCCTCACTAATATTCTTCAAAAAGATGTACCCTTTGTCTTTGATGATGATTGTAAGGAAGCTTTTGAAACTCTAAAGAAGGCTTTAACTATAGCTCCTATCGTTCAACCACCTGATTGGAGCTTAGCCTTTGAAATAATGTGTGATGCTAGTGATTTTGCTGTAGGTGCTGTCCTTGGGCAACGGATTGACAAAAATTTAAATGTTATCCATTATTGTAGTAAGACTCTAGACGTTGCTCAAAGGAATTATGCTACTACTGAAAAAGAATTCCTAGCCATCGTCTTTGCTTGTGATAAGTTTAGACCTTATATTGTGGACTCAAAAGTTACCATTCATACTAATCATGCTGCTATTAAGTACCTTATGATGAAGAAAGATGCTAAGCCTAGGCTTCTTAGATGGGTGCTACTCTTACAAGAGTTTGACCTACATATTGTAGATAGGAAAGGTGCTGAAATCCTATAGCTGATAATTTATCTCGACTGGAAAACATCTCTTTTGATCCTATGCCTGTTAATGATAGTTTCCCAAATGAACAGTTGGCTGCAGTAGGGGTAAGCTCGCGAGGGAGCCCTTGGTATGCTGATTATGCTAAGTTTATTGTCTCCAAGTATTTGCCTCCAACTTTCACAACTCAGCAAAGAAGGAAGTTCTTTTACGATTTGAGGCATTATTTTTGGGATGGCCCACATTTATATAAAGAAGGAGTGGATGGTATTATGCGAAGATGTGTTCCAGAATATGAACAAAAGGAGATATTGCATAAATGTCATGGTAGTGCTTATGGAGGACATCATGCATGAGATAGAACTGCACAAAAGGTGCTACAATTAGGTTTCTACTGGCCTACCCTTTTTAAAGACGCAAGAAAATTTGTTTTATCTTGTGATGAGTGTCAGCGTGTTGGTAATATTTCTAGACGCAATGAAATGCCTATGAACTACTCTCTAGTTATTGAACCCTTTGATTGATGGGGATTTGACTTTATGGGTCCTTTTCCTCCCTCAAAAGGTTATACTCATATTCTTGTTGTCGTTGATTATGTCACTAAGTGGGTAGAAGCTATACCTACAAAGAATGCTGATGGGGAGACCTCTCTAAAAATGCTTAAAGATGTTAACTTTCCTAGGTTTGGAGTGCCTAGGTATCTTATGACTGATGGAGGTTCTCATTTCATTCATGGTGGTTTTAGAAAGACCCTTACTAAATATGATGTTAATCATAGAATCGCTTCAGCGTATCATCCCCAAACTAGTGGACAAGTAGAGTTATCAAATAGAGAAATTAAATCCATCTTGCAAAAGACTATTAATAGGTCTAGGAAAAATTGGGCTAAAAAGTTGAACGATGCTTTATGGGCTTATAGGACTGCCTATAAAAACCCCATGGGGATGTCTCCTTATAAAATGGTCTATGGGAAAGATTGTCAGCTACCTTTAGAATTAGAACATAAAGCTTATTGGGCAGTTAAAGAACTTAATAGAGATTGTAAGCTTGCTGGTGAAAAAAGATTATTTGACTTAAGTTCATTGGATGAATGGAGGAGTGAAGCATATGAGAATGCTAGACTCTTTAAGGAAAAAGTTAAAACATGGCATGACAAGCGAATACTTAAGAGAGAATTCCATGTTGGTGAGAAAGTTCTATTGTATAGGTCTCGTCTTAGATTTTTTGCAGGGAAACTACTGTCAAAATGGGAAGGACCTTTTGTTATTGAAGAAGTGTACCGTTCAGGAGCGATAAAAATTTCTTCTTTAAAAGATTACACTACACAAGTGGTGAATGGGCAGCGACTCAAGCACTATATTGCTGGAGATTCTTACAATGAAGATGTTGATGCTTTTCAAGTTATAACTCCAGAAAAAATTATCAAAGACCAAATTCAGAGACCTGCAGAGTCTGTTTTCAAATAGGTAATAGTTCTGGTAAGAAAAGTTCCGCAAAAATTCTGTCCAATTATATTTTTGCAGTTTTTATCCAACAAGGAAAGTTACGAAGCGAAAGAGGGACGGAAACAGAGCCAGGGTGGCTCACACCACCCCCTGGCGTGGGCCGCCCTGGCCGTGCCAGCAGGTGGTGTGGCCACCTCAGCCTCCGTCTCCGACCCGTTTTCTCCCAGTGCCTTCCTTTTGTTGTACAACTTCGTAATATATAATCCCCCGGATCCACCTAGGTTGGTATATCGTGTTCTTGTCGTGTTTTTGTTTCGATATGTTTCTGACAGATAGAGTCCCAGATTTGGAGCCCCAATGTCTTTCTCTGGATCAGCCAAGGAAGATTCCTCAGCGGATATCATCAACCCATACATGAGAGAGTTGAAGATTCATCCCAAGGAGTTGTTGCTTGAAGATGGGGAGGTACGGATAAAAGAGGTTCAAGGCCCTAAAGGTGAAGGATGTCTGGAGGACAGGATGGAAGCACTGGTGCAAGAAGTCTTTAGGTACTAGAAGATGGCGGAATGCAAAGTAGATATCATCCATAAGATTTGTTCTGAACTCATCGCCGAGCACCAAAAGGAGACTGCTGAGCTCAAGGATGAAGTCCTCTCACTCTGCCAACCAACCAACCAACTGCAAGCACAGCTCTACGATGTTCAAAATCAAAACTATGAGTACGAGATTAGGTTTAAACGCATAAGTGCTGCTGCAAGTTTCAGGATGCTGGAGACCACGATGTCCTTTTGTTGATGGGGAGCCCTTACCCTGGAAGTCGGACGATGATGAGAGAATACCACCACCACAGAAGGAGTAATTCGTCATCAGGTTTTGGCATCCCCTTGGTTTATTCCAAGCTTGGGGAGTGCCGCGGTATCACATCACTATCTTCTATCTTTTTACCTTTTTAGTAGAGTCATATCATGAATAGAGAAGTTATCATGTAGGATGGTTTGCATTATGGAATTATCCCCTCTCTCGTTAGATATCTATGTATCCCTTGGTGTGAGTTGCCGTTATGGAATATTAATGAGAAGTTCTATCATTTACTCTTTTGCATATCTTATATTAGTTTTCAATTCACAGTTATATGTTTGATCTTCTCGTTAGTATTGGTATCACTTTGGGATCATTGAGTTAATTTAGTTGGTTTTGGAAAACCTGGCTCGGTTAGTAGCAACACTATTTTGAGAATTGAATGAAAAAGATAAAAGTACTCTAAAGAAATATAATTTCATCATCTTTCTTTCTTGATTTGCTCATAAGCTTAGTATTCTCTAGTTAAGATCTTTTGTGCTTCCAAGGAAGATTGCATTTTTGTTTTTATCACTTGTATGTTTGTTTGTTTCCTTCAACTCTTATGCTTGCTACCCAACCTTGCTAGCCAAAAAACCTGTACTGAGAGGGAATGCTTCTCGTGCATCCAATCCTTAAACCAAAACCTATGCCATTTGTGTCCACCATACCTACCTATTAGCATTATTGCTATTCCAAGTAAATTCATGTCTTATCTACCTTCCAAATTAAACTTGTTATGAGAAAATTAGTGATTAAAGCTCTCATGAACTTGATGGAACACTTTACTTTCTTGCAATTAATAAACTTGAACCATTGTGTCCATCTTTGTTGTGTATATGCTTGCGCTTTATAAGTTGAAGTTAGCACAACCATGTATCATGGGGAACGCTTTCAACATTGCACTTATATTCTGTTGATATCATGATTCTTTTGCTTATGGATCCCGGCGGTGTGAAATAAAAGGGGAACTTGTAAGATCATGGAGTTTATATGTGTGTTAGAGAAATGCCTGGGCCACTTAGCCTAAGCCATGCCTAATCATGGTGGAAACTTGCAGCATAACCATAATGAGCACTCTATGAAGCATCCTCAATAAAAACCTATGCAAATAGCAAATAAAAGGATCACTGATATGCTCATTGTCTGCTTGCCTTGTCATTTTGATTATGGGATAGCTCCTGTATCATGTGCAAGGGGTACCCCGTTGGAGGTTCTCTATGATACATATGTATTTACAATGACAAGAGCTTACTTGTGACCGAAGTTGAGTAGCATGAGGTTCGGTACTCGTAAGTAAGGGGCATGAAATTACAACTTATAACTTCTCAAGCATATCCTCTTAGTTGAGTCACTTTAACCTTAATCACCTAAAGATGCTTATGATAGGGGCAATGAGAGCTGAAAGCTAATACGTACCATAATTTTTGGAAGCTCTTTATGAAACTTGAAATCCCTGCTTCCCTCTACGAATGGCCTATCTTTTACTTTTTAGTTGAGTCAGTAAACCTATTCCCTTCTACCCCAGCAAGCATTTTGAGTTGTTGTGTTTCATTCATTCATATGATGATTTATCCAATCATGTTTCTTATGTTCCTTGTTTTGCACTTTGCTCTTATCTTAGTGTCTACTACTTTGAAAGCTATCATTGAAAATCAGTTATTTGTGAACTCCAGCAAATTGTCAAATATTCTTCGACCAAGAGCTAAGTTTGCCATTACCAACTATGATTTACTTTATGTATCTTTATTGTGTTTCCTTTACTTATTGCAAGTTAAGTTATATAATAGTGAGTTGTCTTCTATTATGACTTATGTATTGATGAATATGATGCTTCTTGTCCGTATTCTTTTATCGACTCTTCACTCCATAAACCTGAGGTCATGTTTATTGAGTTCAGTTTCGCTTGGGGACAAGTGAAGTCTAAGCTTGGGGGAATTGATACATCCATTTTTCATCACTATTCCATATCATAATTTACTGTTATTCATTGATATATTTCATATTAAGAGATGATACTTATGTTATTTCATCTGTTTTTGCATGGTTGATGACTTTTGGAGCATGGACCGCTGCAGTCAGGATTCTGATCGAAAAGGTGCTGTTTGGAGGCAAAATTCACGAAGATCAGAAAATCTGGGAAAATATACGGAAAATCCTATTTTTCCAGAAGCCTAAGGATGCCAGAAGACGGAGTGGAGATGGGCCATAGGGGGCCCACACCACCCCCTGGTGGTGTGGCCGCCCTGGTCCACCCCTGGCTCTCCCCTCTAGCGTATATTATCCTCCCGAAACCCTAAGACTCAGAGAGCGACCATAGAAAGATTCCGCCGCCTCTGCGGGGCGGAAAACACCGAGAGAGAAAGATCTCTTCGACAGACAGATTTTTGCCGAGGGAATTCCTTCCCGAAGAGGGGAGATCGTCGCCATCAACACCACCATCAAGCTGGACTTCATCGGGATCATCATCATCATCACCATCATCTCCACCAGCACCATCATCACCACCTCATACCGCTATAACAATTGGGTTGAATCTTGCATAGTTCTTAGGGGAAACTTTCCCGGTGTTGATTAGTCCTTGTAGTTGATGCTATTGAGTGAACCATTGAATTATTATTTATGTTCAGATTGTTATACATCATTATTTCATCTCTGATCATGATCCATATGATGTCTTGTGAGTAGTTCGTTTTGTTCTTGATGACATGGGAGAAGTCATGTTGTTAGTAGTGGAATTGTGTTGAGAAAGATTCAATAGTTTGATATTTAAGTTGTGGTGTACTTCTTCTAGTGGTGTCATGTGAGCGTCGACTACATGACACTTCACCTATATGGGCCTAGGGGAATGCATTGTGTATTTGGCTACTAATCGTAGGGGTTGCCGGAGTGACAGAAACCTGAACCCTCGTTAGGAAACCATTGCACAAGGGACGTCATGGTCTTAGAGTTTAAAGCCGTGGTTAGGTTTCTACCTTAATTACTTTCTTGTACTTGCGGATGCTTGTAAGGGGTATAGTCACAAGTATGTATTAGTCCTAGGAAGGTCGATACATTAGCACAGGTTCACCCACACAACACTTAGCAAACTAAAGAAGATTAATCAACTAAATGAAGCGAAAGCACTTGACGATATTCCCATGTGTCCTCGAGAACGTTTGGTCATCTTAAGTAATACAACCGGCTTGTCCTTTGCTAAAGAAAGGATTAAGCCAATTGCTGCATTTATTCTTATTGTCTTTTATTTATTCGTACTTTATTTACCTGCATTATAAAAAACCCCTAAAAATCCGTTTGCTAAGTATTTACAGAGAATTCCTGCTCCTAGCCACTATCCAACACCTTCCGCTCCTCGTTGGGTTCGACACTCTTACTTATCGAAAATACTGCGATACACCCCCTATACTTGTGGGTCATCAATAGCTAGGTATCTTAGTCACCTAAATGCATGTAATGTGCTGTCAAAACATCAGCAGTAGCAGCACAAGCAGTCAAAAGAGAGTACACTGCCGTTGCACATCCACCAGGGAGCTCATTCTATCTTCTCAAGTACACAGCCGAGCACACATTGAGTCTGCCAAATTTCCAAACAAATTCACCAGCCCAGAAACACAACAAATTATCCAACCATTCTCAATATGGCCACATAAGGAGGGGGTGGTGCAGGAGGATAGCAAGGCCAAGTATAAGATCACAGGAGCTAGGAGGAGCAAGAGCAGCACCAGGAGGTGCAGAGCAAAATCAAGCCAGCAAGAATAAGTTATCAAGATCAAGCCAGCAAGATAAACTAGCACCATAACATCATCACCAAAAATCAAGTTGTGTGGTGAGTACACATAAAACCATCACATGATCAAATCATCTTAGATTATCAGAGCATGTGTTGTTTCATATGAATCTTCTCAGAAAACACCCAAGCGGGGTGTATCCATCACAGAAGTAATTTAAATGAAATCCAATGATCAATCTTTGCAAACAATACCAGGATCTCAGTCTGTGCATCACTAATTTTGGACAATAATCCCTACTTTCCCAATCAAACATACAAGCAGCCTTAAATGAATAATTTTTGGGCACATATTTTGAAATAGTAGCACCTCAGAAATTATTTCATTATAAGCATGCATCTCAAACAGTAAGGATCCATTATATGGACATACCAAGGGACTATTAAATTAATTCTCAAGCACTGTAGTAATTCTACTTGGTGATGATCCATCATAGATTACTGAATAGGGGAGGCAGTAGGTAAAAACAATTGTTCTTACCTAGCTATGCCTCAGACCAGCATCATAGGCCAAAGTAAATTCATAGACACCATAGGCTAATATATCTAGCAGGAGTTTTCAACTCATTTTAGAATCAAGCCACTCTGGAACATAGGTAGAATAAAGCCAGTACTAGAATAAACCCCTGTGTACGATTCCAAGGAAGGTGTCACACAGATCTATTATAACCAAGCAAATCCTACACAGAGATTTCATAATCAAACTCGTGCAGAAAGTTATTCAAATCATCTTTGTAATGTAGTAATTAGGAATCATAGTGTTTTACATAAAATAACTATCACAAGAGGCATAAATAGTAACTTCCCAGACAGCCAAGTACATGTTCCAGTACTGAAACTAGCTAACCATCACCACTAATCAGATATTAGACTAGATGAGAGTCACAACATCACCATTTGTACAATGACAGTAACCAAGATTAGATAAAAAAACATCTTACAGAGCTATTAGCAATTCCAAGCAAATCAATAGGAAATGGATCAACACAGTATAACCACCATAAATACTCCTAAATCGTTCAGTATCCTTAATAATCAACATAGAGGGGTAGAACCTTAATGGAACAGGTGAACCCTAATTAGGGATTTCTCTCTAGAAGCACACATAGGCTTGCAAGAGAGGTAGAGGGAGAATAAGAAGGGGAAGCAGAAGAACTTACCCGAGGTCTTCACTGAAGTTTAGCAGAGGAAGAAGAACGACCGACGAGTGCACACAGCGGCACGGGGAGCACCCGAAGGCGCTGCAACCCGCACCAAGCCATGGCAGCGGCAAGGCCACACAAGTGGTCTAGCAGCACCACAGAGCCACCAGAGCCGTGACACCACACCACAGGGGCAGCGAAACAGTACATCATCGGCAACCACCAAACCCTAAGGTTCGGGGTGGAGACGGCCTGGCCAAAAGAAGAGCCCAACGACGAATAGAGCATGACTAGTCGATGTAGTGGCATCGACTACCTCGTCATGCACCACGGCGGCGGCCGGAGAGGCCTAAGAAGGCGGAAATCAAGCAGCGATGGCGACGTCGACACCATGCCGCAACGGGGCGAGAGAGAGAGAGGAAAAACACGAGTGAGCGAGAGAGGTGGGGGTGCGTACTGGGTTGGTATGGTCAAGTACCCCTTAGTGGAGTGGGTTTGACCATCCCATTTGGGCTGGGTCAACCCAATGGGCCTTGCCCAGAAGTTCAAAGGAAAACCTAAATAATTTAGTAAAAGACCAAAATACCCCTAGAACTTAATAAGTCCTAAAAATTCCTAAAGATACAAATAATATATCTATGAGATCATAAAAATACAAGCTAATTAATAAGATTAAGAATTCTACTTTAATAGAATAAATTTAGGTTAAAGTTTTTATAATATATATTCCTTATGAAATATTATAAAAATAAATAAAATACCTAAAAATAAATAAAAATTACTTTTATCATTCTTAATTAGAGTAGTATTTCATAAAAATACCAAATTGCTATTTAAGTTAGCAAAATAAAATTTCCTAAATTAAAATGCTTATTCTTAAAAGTAATATTAAGAAAATAATAATAAGGGTTAAAAATAAATAAACATCAGTTTTTAACTCTGTTACTGATATATTTTATTACAAAAATAATAAATATAATATTTACAAAATGTTAAGAAATATTATTTAAACAACTTTCTTGATTGCATAAAGAAATTCAAGAAATTTATATAATGGGTAAAACACACAAAGAAGATAAATAATAAATGATGCATTGCATTACTATGCATATTCATTCTTGCTTCTTTAAATATTATCCTTGTTGGGCAATAATGGTGTTTTGTAGAAATAGAAGCTCAAGGTCAAGTGTAAGCATCCGACTTCACTACCTTGCAATCACAAGGAAAGTTCATCACTTGCTCATGTCCTTTGAAGAGTCTTTATGAAAGTATTTGAAAAGTGTGTGTTATCACATATGTTCTAAAGAGACTGAAAATTAAGTATTTTCCCAAACAAATGAAATGCTATTATCATCCTAATTGATGATAAATACTATGAATGACAACGGATTCTAGGATTCCGATTGCCGAACAGTTAGGATTTAACAACCTCTGACATCAGTGATTCTAGCGCCGTATAATACTCGTTAACCATAAGATTTGGAATGGAACGGAGAAGTCAGTTGGATCTTCTTCCTTTTGCATGGACAGATGACCTTATTGTGAAGCTGCAGATTTCTCGTGGAGAATCCAGCACATGGGTGGGAACCCTTATGTCCCCGTGATGTTGGTGTCTAGATTATCTGTGCATAGCTGTCTTGGTGGAGGTTCACCATAGTTGATCGTGGCTGCTAGGCAAAGCTGCTTACAGAGTCTTCGAGAGGCTACCCGGACTATACTCGTGGTAGGACTGCTTGGGGGATCGTGTCTTCATGCGGGGTCACGGAGAAGGGCAATGATTGGCTTGGATCATCTACTAGGCCCCACATCAGGGAATTGTGGACGGGAAAGTACGCCCGGTTGTGCAACAAGGATTTTGTCTCTTATGGGTAAAGCAACGCACCTCTGCAGAGTGTAAGAATTTTGACATGTTACTCCCTATTTCAGGAAGGAGCTATGAACGCGGCAGGAAAGGAACTCCATGAAGTTCTGGTCAACCTATGAAGGCTGATGGGCATAGTTTTTGATAATAAAATCAATCTTTGAAGAAATGTTTACAAAAACTGCATAGTACCAAGGACTTATAGTCCGAGGTGGTAGTTAGAGCATCAAACTTCCCACCGTGCATATAATGCACTTGCTGGGTGATACGTTGCAAACGTATCTATAATTTTTGATGTTCCATGCTTGTTTTATATCTAGTTTCTTATGTTTTGTCCACACTTTGGAGTATTTTTATACACTTTCTTGGAATAACCTATTAACAAGATGCCATAGTGCCAGCTGCCTGTTTTCTGCTATTTTTTGTTCCAGGAAAGTTAGAAAATGAATATTCTCGGAATTGGACGGGACAAAAGCCAAAGTCAATATTGCACCGAGGGGGACACGGAGCCAGAAGTCAAGACGGAGAGGGACTAGAGGCCGGCCACACCACCTGGCCATGTAGCCAGGCCTAGCCCGTGCCAGGGGTGGTGTGGCTGCCTAGGGCACCCCCTCGGCCTCCCCTTTCTCCTATATATCGCCTCCGATACAGAAACCCTAAGCACCCGATCAAAATTCCACAAAAGAGTCCGTAGCCGCTGTCATCTCCATCCCCAGATCGGGAGGGATCTGAAGCTCTTCTCGGCACCCTGCCGGAGAGGATAATTCACCCTGGACGCCTTCTTCATCACCATGACTACCTCCAGTGTGATGCGTGAGTAGTTCATCCCTGGACTATGGGTCCCTGTAGTAGCTAGATGGTTTGTTCTTCTCCTTTGTGCTACCATGTCTAGATCTTGTGAGCTCCGTTCATGATCAAGATCATCTATTTATAATCCTACATGTTGTGTTTGCGGGGATCCGATGGATATTGAGATGCTATTTCAGATTGATTATTGATTCTATCATGTCTTTGTTATTTGTGATCTTGCATGCTCTCTGTTGTTAGTAGCTATCTTAGCCGAGTAGATGCTAACAACTCCAAGAGGGAGTATTTATGCTCGATAGTGGGTTCATGCCTCTAGTAATCTGGGGAAGTGACAGAAATCTCTAAGGTACTAGATGTGCTGTTGCTACTAGGGAGTAAACAACAATCCTTTGTTCATAGAACAACCATATTGTTTACTTTACACACAATGCTTAATGCAATTATCTGTTGCTTACAACTTAATACTGGAGGGGGTTCGGATGATAACCTGAAGGAGGATTATTAGTCATAGATGTAGTTGGATTTCGGTCTATGTATAATGTTGTAATGCCCAATCAAATATCATAGGATTCAAGATGATTAGTATATGCATGTATGCTTTCTCTATGTTTGTTAATTGCCCCGATGTAATTTGTTCACCCAACATGTCATCTATCTTAAGGAGAATCACCACTAGTGAACTATGGACCCCGGTCCTTTCTTTTACCATCAATCTACAACTATTTACTGTTTTATTCTTACTTTCTGCAAGCTATTACTATCTTCCACACAATATGTTTAATCCTTTGTTTTCAGCAAAACCGGTGAGATTGACAACCTCACTGTAAGTTGGGGGCAAAGTTCTGTGGTTGTGTTGTGCAGGATTCCAAGTTCGAAACAACACCTTGGAGGTGTTTCGTTGCTCCTACTGGTTTGATAACCTTGGTTTCATAACTGATGGAAAACTTGCTATTGTGCTCATCATACCTTTCTCTTGGGGTTCCCCAACGAGCTCGATATATTTTGGGCCATCAAGCTATTTTTTTGGCGCTGTTGCTAGGGAGTCAAGGACATCTTCACAAGGGGAGTCCCTCATAACCATCTCTTTACTTTTTTATTTCTTTTGCTTAGTTTATTTTTGATTTGTTTGCTTGTTTCTTTATCAAAATCACAAAAAATAGTTGTACTAGTTTGCTTTCTTTATTAAAAACACAAAAAAATATTATTAGTTCCTACCTTAAGTTTTCATTATGTCTAGCATTGCTCCAATCACTATGTCACCTGAGGAAATGATTTTTACTTTCAAACAAGGAATTGAAGAGAGTTTCAAAGAAGCTTGGTCTAGAATCTCTGATTGCATGAAAAAACTAAACCTAAAATGACACAAAGCTTGTTTCTTAGCAGTTTTTACTTTGGAACTGCTCTTTGCTATAGATATTCTTTGGATACTGTAGTGGGAGGAGATTTCCTCCATTGCAATGAGGATGAAGCTTTTAATGCCATAAAGAAGTTGGTCTTAACATATAACTTGCCTACCAAATCCGATTCTTCCTTTATAAACATATTTGCTAGACTTAACACTCTTTAGACCCGCACTGCTAGTTTAAAAGAATGCTATAACGTGCTTAGAGAGCATCATAATTATGTTCCAATAAATTCTGAACCCTCAAAATGGTTTGCTAAGGTAAAAATTGTTATAAATAATGAAACTTTTCATGCTCGCTGTGATATCATGTCTGAATTCTGTCTTATGCCTAAAGATATCTATGAATCTTTGAATCTTTGGAGACTTTCTAAAGGGGGAGAAGAAATATCTCTTGCTAATAATGCCACAATATTACCCATTGGAATATCTCAAGGAGTATTTACAAAAATCCTAGGGAAAGTGGTGTGTACTAATTATGTTGTTATTGAATGTGTAGGAAAAGGACAAATTACACTTGGAAGATCCCTATTAAAACTCATTGGAGCAATAATATATGTGGAAAAGGGCACCATGCATTTTGCTTCTCCACCAAACAACCATATGTACCCCAAAGTTAAGAATAAAAGTAAGAGAGGTAAGGGCAAGAAATTTAGTTTTAATGCTTCTTCATTTGAGAATACTTGATTCTTTTCTTGCTTCTTATGCCTAGCTTAAAGGCGTTAAAGAAAAGTACTTATTGGGAGATAACCCAAAAGTTTTAGTTGATTCTTGGAAGTTATTGCTTCAGTAATAACCTCTCCTTATCCTTTTTATTTGATTTTTGCGCCAAGAGTAACCTCTAATGAGAGAGAAGCTTCATACATTAGTTTTCAAATGGATTGGTTTGGATTGGAAAAGAGTAGGAAAAGTTCATGCTTAAGTGGTAAAGAGGAGCTTGTTTTTATACTGTGGCCTATGCTTTGTCATGTCATGCTTGATATTGTTTTGGCTTTATGCTTAGTGATTTTTGCTGGAGCATGACATGTTATAAACAATTGAGATTGCTTAATGTGCCTTGAAAGAATCATGCGTTGTTTTAGCATATTAAAGCATAGTATTGTGGTATTCTCCTTTGATGCTTTATTTGGGTTGACTTGGCGCATGCTCACACCATGTTATGACTATCCCAAGTCACCATATCCTTTATGATCCTTTAGTTTTCGACTTGTAATATCACTTTATGCTTTAATTAATGATGTTTTGTCGCTTTGCATGATTAAGGCCATTATTGCTCTCTTAGTTGGTCGCTCCCAGTCTTTTGCTAGCCTCCATAACCATGTATGAGTTCCACTCATGCATCCAACTCCAAATAAAACCAAGTTATTCCAAAGATTCCACCATACCTACCTATTAGCATTTGCTATTCCAAGTATATTCATGTTTTTATCTACCTTCCGAATTAAACTTGTTATGTGAAAATTATTTAAAGCTCTCACGA
Organism: Avena sativa; assembly: GCA_916181665.1. Classification (NCBI taxonomy): domain Eukaryota; kingdom Viridiplantae; phylum Streptophyta; class Magnoliopsida; order Poales; family Poaceae; genus Avena; species Avena sativa. Next base: position 412,353,433 of record OV702292.1, on the reverse strand, counting down.
ACTTGATGGCACTCTTTAATTTCTTGCACTTAATAATCTTGAACCATTGTGTCCATCTTTGTTGCGCATATGCTTGCGCTTTATAAGTTGAAGTTAGCAGAACCATGTATCATGGGGAACGCTTTCAACATTGCACTTATATTCCGTTGATATCAAGGTTCTTTTGCTTATGGATCCCGGCGGTGTGAAATAAAAGGGGAACTTGTAAGATCATGGAGTTTGTATGTGTGTTAGAGAAACGCCTAGGCCGCTAGCCTAAGCCATGCCTAATCATGGTGGAAACTTGCAGCGTAACCATAATGAGCATTCTATGAAGCATCCTCAATAAAAACCTATGCAAATAGCAAATAAAAAGATCGCTAAGATGCTCATTGTTTGCTTGCCTTGTCATTTTGATATGGAATAGCTCCTGTGTCATGGGGAAAGGGGTACCCCGTTGGCGGTTCTCTATGATACATATGTACTTACAATGACAAGAGCTTACTTGTGACTGAAGTTGAGTAGCATGAGGTTCGGTACTCGTAAGCAAGGGGCATGAGATTTCGACTTATAACTTGTCAAGCATATCCTCTTAGTTGTGTCACCTTAACCTTAGTCACCTAAAGATGCTTATGATAGGGGAAATGAGAGTTGAAAGCTAATAAGTACCATAATTTTTGGTAGCTCTTTATGAGACTTGAATCCTTGCTTCCTTCTATGAAGGCCTTTCTTTTACTTTTATGTTGAGTCTCCATCTTCTATCTTTATGCACCTATTAAGAGAGCATAGTGGCCATTCTTAGTTTAATGTGCATTGTCCCAAGACTTTGATTGATGCATAACTTTGATATTGCTTGTTCTTGAACTATTTGTATCTAGTCACCCTTATGAACTTTGAAGGTGTCCTATGCATATATGTTTTGCTACTCTATGAGGGACAAGCTAAATACCATTCTCATTATGCTTTCTTTATGTGAAACAAACAAACGTCTTGCAAATCATTGTTATTCATGAATCTTTTGTTTGTGCCTTTTCATGTTACAACATAGTTTCTATGCCTTATTGTTAGAACTATATCTTTCATGCTATGTTAAAGTTTATGATCCCAGCTATCAATGTTTTACAAATACTTTGATCAAGTTTATGATGGTGCATGTCACCTCAAAAATTATTCTTTCTTTTTATCACTTACCTACTCGAGGACGATCAGAAGTTAAGCTTTGGGATGTTGATACGTTGCAAACGTATCTATGATTTTTGATGTTCCATGCTTGTTTTATTTCTACTTTCTTATGTTTTGTCCACACTTTGGAGTATTTTTATACACTTTCTTGGACTAACCTATTAACAAGACGCCACAGTGCCAGCTGCCTATTTTCTGCTGTTTTTGGTTCAAGGAAAGTCAGAAAATGAATATTCTCAGAATTGGACGGGACAAAAGCCAAAATCAATATTTCACCGATGGGGACACGAAGCCAGAATACGAGATGGAGAGGGGCCAGAGGCCGGCCACACCACCTGGCCACGTGGCCAGGCCTGGCCCATGCCAGGGGGTGGTGTGGCCGCCTAGGGCACCCCCTCGGCCTCCCCTTTCGTCTATATATCGCCTCCTATACAGAAACCCTAAGCACCCGATGAAAATTCCACGAAAGAGTATGTAGCCACCGTTATCTCCATCCCTAGACCGGGAGGGACCTGAAGCTCTTCCTGGCACCCTACCAGAGGGGATAATTCACCCTAGAGGCCTTCTTCGTCACCATGACTGCCTCCAGTGTGATGCATGAGTAGTTCATCCTTGGACTACGGGTCCATGTAGTAGCTATATGGTTGGTTCTTCTCCTTTGTGCTACCATGTCTAGATCTTGTGAGCTCCATTCATGATCAAGATCATCTATTCGTAATCCTACATGTTGTGTTTATGGGGATCCGATGGATATTGAGATGCTATTTCAGATTGATTACTGATTTTATCATGTATTTGTTATTTGTGATCTTGCATGCTCTCTGTTGTTAGTAGCTATCTTGGCCGAGTAGATGCTAGCAACTCCAAGAGGGAGTATTTATGCTCGATAGTGGGTTCATGCCTCTAGTAATCTGGGGAAGTGACAGAAATCTCTAAGGTACTAGATGTGCTGTTTCTACTAAGGATAAAATAGCAATCCTTTGTTCATAGAACAATCGTATTGTTTACTTTACACATAATGCTTAATGCAATTATCTGTTGCTTGCAACTTAATACTGGAGGGGGTTCGGATGATAACCTGAAGGTGGATTATTAGTCATAGATGTAGTTGGATTACGGTCTATGTATAATGTTGTAATGCCCTATCGAATCTCATAGGAGTCAAGATGATTATTATATGCATGCATGCTTTCTCGATGTTTGTCAATTGCCTCGCTATAATTTGTTCACCAAACATGTCATCTATCTTAAGGAGAATCACCACTAGTGAATTATGGATCCCGGTCCTTTCTTTTACCATCAATCTACAACTATTTACTATTTTCTTCTTACTTTCTGCAAGCTATTACTATCTTACACACAATATGTTTAATCCTTTGTTTTCAGCAAAATCGGTGAGATTGACAACCTCACTGTAAGTTGGGGGCAAAGTTCTGTGGTTGTGTTGTGCAGGATTCCAAGTTGGAAACAACACCTTGGAGGTGCTTCCTTGCTCCTACTGGTTCGATAACCCATGTTTCATAACTGAGGGAAAACTTGCTGCTGTGCTCATCATACCTTCCTCTTAGGGTTCCCCAACGAGCTCGATATATTTTGGGTCATCACTGGGTAAAGCTGTTACTCACCCTTTCCTTTGAACCCCCTGCTAGACTCTGAGGAGCAGAAGGATAACCATGTGTATGCTACTAAAGTCCATAATGACGTCTACTATGAAGAGCTAGACCTGTCCGGTGGAGTCAAAGGGGTGGACCACGGGATACACCAAGGAGCTGAAGACAACAAGTTAGAGTAGTTCTCAGACCATAAATTTGTTATCTAGGTTGAGCCGAGCAACACAAACCTTATAGAATAAGCTGTTGAGCTCACGTCTTTCTTATCTTTGTGTCTTTTGTTCTTCCACTGAACTTATTAAATAAGTTATATGGTTTGTAAGTTTGAATCACTGGAAGTCTCGAACTTCTGGTATTGTAATAATATGTGTATGTTTGTAATCTGGACCTGCAATGTTTCTGTTGTACCACTCCGAGGAATGTAATATTTGCAGAATGGTGTTCCGTGAGTGCTATGTCAACAACTATAGTATACTACAACATGCAGTGGTTGAAGGGAATATGCCCGAGAGGCAATAATAAAGTGGTTATTATCTTATTCCATGTTTATGATAAATGTTTATTTTGCAAGCTATAATTGTATTAATTGGAAACGTTAATACATGTGTGTTTAATAAACAAAATACAAAGTTCCTAGTGATGCCTCTCATAAACTAGCTCGTTGATTAACAAGATGATAAAGGTTTCCTGATCATGGACATTGGATGTCGTTAATAACGAGGTCACAACATTTATGAAATGATGTGATAAACATTCATCCGAAGTATAGCATTACAGTCAAAGTCATTATGTTTAAATTGCTATAACATCATACGAAGTAATCTTAGTCCTTAGACCATGAGATCATGTTAATTGCTAACATCAGAAGAGTGACTTGATAACATCAAACGTCACACCGTAAAAGGGTGACTATAAAGGTGGGTTCAGATACTCCGAAGGTGTTATGTTGAGGCTCATGGATCAAGAGTGGGATTTGTCCATCCCGATGACGGATAGATATACTCTGGGCCCTCTCGGTGATATCACATTGAGAATAGCTTGCAAGCAAGTGATGTGATCACTAGAATGTTATATCACGGGAACGAGAAAAGAGTGCATGTCGGTAACGAGATCAAACTAGGTATTGGGATACCGATGTTCGAATCTCGGACATGTAATATATCGCGAGACAAAGGGATTTGGTTACGACGTTAAAGGTTCACACGATCACAAGAGTCATCGTTGAATATGTGGGAGTCAGTATGGATCTCTAGGTCCCGTTGCTGATTATTGATCGGAGAGGGGTCTCAATCATGTCTGCATTATTTGCGAACCGTAGGGTGACACACTTAAGGGATACCGACACCATTTGGAGCAAATATGTTTCAGATAAAGATTTAAGAAAGCGCTGGAATCATTTCGATGGAAACTGGAATTGTTTCGGGTGAAATTGCAGAAGCTGGTTCTGCAAGTGATATTGAAATGTTGCAGGGGGTTTTATGTGAATGTTTGTTAATTAAAGTAATTGACAAAATTCTGAATAAAATAAATAAAATAGTTTTATTTAATGAGAGCTTGCATTAAATTTGGTGGAAATTTAATGCATGTGAGTGGAAGTGTGAGTGGAGGCATATTTATGTGAGTGGAGCATCCACCACATGAATGATGGAAGAGGTGGGGGCACCACCATGGCTGCCCCTTCTCCCCTATAAAAGGCCCACCTCTCCTCCTCACAACACACACCTTCTCGTGAAGGATCTCTGTCTCCCTCTAGTTATTCCCCATGGTCTCGGATTAGCGAGATACATGTTCCCGGTGGCTTTATCTAGAAAGGAGTTGTTGCTTCCGCTGCTTTGCTGGAGCGAGGGACGGAGGTTGTCGGGGTACCGGACGTGTGTGCGATCACGGATGCACCGCTGCTTTGTGGTGCTAGACTTGGTGGTGCTGGACTTGCTGGAGCTGGATGATGGACGTGCTGGAGCCGGACCTGCTGGACTTCATCACGATCTTGAGATCGGCAAGTGTATGACTACATCATCCACGAGTTCCATCTCGTTAACAAAGCTTTGTTGTCTTCGAGGGTAAGTTCTCTATGGATATATATCCACCCGTTGCTTGTATCTAATAGATAGATCTTGGCGATAGTTCCCATCGTAGGATTTTTTTTATTTTCTATGCTGCGAACCCAACAGTGGTATGCCGGGTCACTGCACTAGTGCATCCGGTGGTGGTTTGGTGGCGGATTCAAGATCCGGTGGTCGGAGTGGTATGTGTGTCAACCCAAGTTTGGGATCTCCCCTAATAAGATTTGGATCATCCTTGTTGTTGCTGCTTCTCCTTCTTCTGGTTGGCCGTGGAGGCAGGGAGAGAAGTGGAGGTACAGGGCAGCGGGCATGCGGGGAGGTGGCCTGGATTGTTCCCCTACTGTGGTGCTTCGGCGCAAAAGCAACAGGACACCACTACTAGGGAAAACCCTATAGGAGATAGGCTTATAGGAGATACATCCTAACCATATGTGCCTCCACTAAATATACAAGGCACACTGCTTAAGGGTGCACCTTCTATATTTGAATAGTGGAGGCGCATCTGTGAATGGTGCGTCTCCTATTTTTCATGTACGGACCAGATCTAGCTGCCTCCCCTTATTCGAGGCGCATCTAGTCCATATGTGCCTCGAGTAATTAAAATACTCGAGGCGCATATGGACCCGATGCGCCTCGAATAAGGTGGGTGGGCCCGGTGGTGGTTGGTGCCCAATACTGGAGGCGCATATGCACATATGCGCCTTGTGTATTTTTGGATATTGGAGGCGCATATTGAGCATATGCGCCTCGAAAAAGTTGGGTAGGCCCGGTGGTGGTGGTAGGTGCCCCAATACTGGAGGCACATATTCCCATATGCGCTTTGTGTATTTTTGGATATTGGAGGCGCATGACTCGTAGATGTGCCTCTAGTAACTGAGGTGGGCCTAAAGCCTGAACCCGTGGGCCCACCTACATGTGCCAAAAAGTGGGAAAGGTGGTACCAGAATACTCGAGGCGCATCCTATACAAGATGCGCCTTGTGTTCTCAAATTATACAAGGCGCATCTTGTATGGAATGCGCCTCGAGTATTCTAGCACCACCTTTTTCATTTCACATGGAGCCACCTAGCACCACTCACTTCTCTCCACCTTTTGGGAGGGATTCGAAATTCGAATCTGGCCAGCCACCTACCCCTCTCCTTTTCCCTCCCATTCTTCTCCTTCTCCTCCTTCTCCTCATCCTCTCCTTCTCTCCTCCTCTTCTCCTTCTTCTCCTTCTCCTTCTCCTTCTCCTCTCTCTCTGGCCTCCTTGCTCCGGCCTCCTTCTCCTCCTCCTTATAGTGACAAAAACGACGACCTCTTCCTCCGACCACCGCATCCTCCTCCGGCCACCACATCCTCCTACGGCCGCCACCTCCTCCTTCTCGGCCCGACACCTCCCGCTCGAGAACTAGCACGACCACGACCTCCCTCACCTCCCCGTGGTGGTAGGTTGAGGCCGTGGCCACGACCACCATGCTCCGGCGAGGTGACACGATGGCGGCGATGCGCGGACTCGATTGCTTTTGCAATTCAAAACAAGGGTGTTTTTGCATTTTGATGGCAGCGGCGCCACAGGTAAATTTGAAATTCGAAAATGCTATTCGAGGTGCATCTGTAAAGCTATTAAAGGCACATCTTTCAGACATACTCGAGGCACATCTTTTAGACATACTCGAGGCGCATCTGATATGCGCCTTGTATACCCTAGATATGCGTCACATATCTAGGGTATACAAGGCGCATATCAGATGCACCTCGAGTAAAAAATACTAACGGTGCAAGCCTCGAGGCGCATCCCATATGCACCTCGAATAACCTTTCTAGTGATCCTCGAGTAGGGTTTCCCTAGTAGTGCACTAAAGGGCAAGTTAGTAGATCCCTCATGGAGAAGGAAGTTAATCTGCATATGAATGGTGAGTCCCTTGAATAAAAAGCGCTTCCATCGCCTTCTCATCAGCGTGTTCGTCAATCTCTTCATGGCGGCAAGGGAGAGGTTGGGATTGGCCTCACGGCTGCTGGTTTTTGGGCGATGCTACTCGGATTGTCTAGAAACTGTGTCTTCTGTAGCAAATCCCAAGTGGCTCTACGCAGCTGCCGCTATCATCAGCCACAAGCTTGGCCCAGCTGCACTCGAGCATGATGGCTCGAGATTTTCTGTCCTCCATGTGAGGATCTTCTCCTGCATCGATGTGGTTGGGTTCGCTATCTCCAGCGTCCCAAGTGGTTTTGTCCTCGGTGTCGTCAGGAGCAACCGCAACCGGTGGTAGAGCTCAAGAACTCGGTCGCGTCTAGCGAGCCGACGGGCTTACCTTTTGGGGTGATATTTGTATGAATCAAGGTCTTGTGTGTAAATACACAGGTTCAGCTCAGAACCTTCCTATAAAATTGTACCCTCGACCATTGTGTTTGTTAGTGTCATAATTGTCAGATTCTTCCATTGCAACCAAATCCGAGTCACCATATCACATGATGTGGCTAATGCCGATATTTTTTGTAATGCAAAGTCCATGCAATAGTGCTTTGAACTCAGTAATATTGTTGGTTGCCTTGAAGTGTATCTGCAGGACATATTGCATTTTATATCAATGTGGTGATTTGAGCACAACACCAGCTCCTGAGTCCGCAATGGCCGACCCATCAAAGTGAAGTGTCCAATATTCTAGGTTTGAGATAGACATATTTTCTACTATCTCGGTCCAATCCGTGATAAAATCAGCGAGGGTCTATGACTTGACATCCATATTTTCTACCGTCTTGGTCTCAAAAGATGATATCTCTATGCCCCATTTTGTGACTCTGCCTGTGTCATCGCAGTACTTAATGATATCCTTCAAGGGAGTTGTGATCACCACTATGATGTGTCGCATCGCCGGGCGGCTTTCTTCCAAGGGCTTCCCTGAACTCCCAAGGTGGGAGTTGGTGGTGCCCTCTTTTAGACAAGTCCCCTCCTCAAGAAAGCACCGCCATTATCTCTCTGGTGGCCATGGTGCTTTACTCTCTCGCTTGGCTGGCTGTGGTGGCAAGGAAGAGAAAGAGGGAAAGTGTTTTGTTGCTGGTCATGAACATCGGCTCATGTTGCTGTTAGGCCACGTAGAGATAAACAAAACTTTTTCCATATGCGGGACATCAAAGATCTAGCTTAGGTGATAGGCCATGAGGATTACCACTAGACGCGTAGTTGCAGAACTGATGAAGTGCGTCGCTCGATGCAGTTCAGTCCTCATGATCTGATCCGATCTGATCCATGATCATCGATGTTGAACGTACAAAGCCTCCGCCAGTATCCACACGTATGAAGAGGAGCGCCGACGGTGGAATACTAGGTCCGGTATGGTGGTTGGACTGCACTGGACTGGAGCTAGTGTTTCCAACACATGGAATGACCTAACCATGCCCCTTGGGCATATGCGCCCCAGTATATATAGGGAGTGAAAGTGGGTGCCGTGGTGTGGAACACGGCAGTGCCATCATGGATGGCTTGAGAGGCGACAATCAGGATGCAATCGGTGGTATCGCAATGGGATTAGGCACGAGCACTACAAACATAGTGAAGTACCCAGGTTCGGGGCCCTCTCGGCGAGGTAACACCCCTACTTCTGCAAGGATCTACTATCTTGGGGGCGTATGCCCAATATAAGTGCTCCTTGAGCTATTTTTGTTCCAAGCTAGAAGGAGCTAGAGGTAGAGGATGAACTAAGAGTCTGGAGTCTCCCTATAACCCTAGGTCCACCCTCTCTTATATACTGGTTGGGAGGCATAGGATAAAATGTGGGTTTTAGGGTTTACAAAGCGGGCCTAGGGTTTACAAAGTGGGCCGGCTGGCTAGGCCCAACCGGTGGGCCTGGACCCAGTCAGCGCTATAGTTGCTGCCAGCCGCGCTATAGTTGCTGCCAGGCGCGCTATAGTGCTCAATCGCCAGACCTCTAGAGGCCAGCCGACAACACTATGCTCAGCCGCCAGCTTTGCCCCGCTCAGTGCGGTCGTCATGTAGTGTCATTTGCGCGGTGCGCCAACCTGTCTGGTGACGAGAGAATCCAGAGGCATGCTCTAGGGGGCGTCACGCCCTCCATATCCTCGCCATCGAATCCAAGGTGACCGGGTGGTGCTGCCCACCCGGCAGGTTCTTTTGGTTACCTAGATAGACAGGCCAACCGGGGAAGCTTGATGGTGGACTGGTTGTAACATTCCACCCGAATATAGATCTTCTACATTGTGGCCATCTAGCCTGATATATCTGGAGCCGGCCGACTTTAGCCTGACTTATCCCATCTGGGGTCACCCCCCTACACTAGTCCTCGAGCGTGTTGGGACTTCACCGAGTGGAGAAGTTCTTGCATGCTCATGATCGAGTTGTAGTAGTTTGCGATGAACTCGGTTGTGGCTTGTGCTTATTGTTGTTGTTCCTACCCAACTGGATTAAACTGGCTACGGAGTCGGTGGCCACCCACTAGGTTAAAATAGCAATGGAAGCGACCTATGGGCGCAACCGAAGCACGGGAGGCTTGGCCGCTGAGGTCAGCGCTTACACCAGCCATGACCAACAGTTCTGATGCACGTCCCGACTCATTATTTTACCTGGGTAACTGCCCGCATGTCTGGTTGCTGCAGTTTCTTGGTAACCACGCACATGCCTCATTAACTCCTTCGCGATCTTTTGCGCATGTTTATACTAGCGCACACGATCCAAAGCTGAACCGTCACGGGGGAGGGGAGCGGTTTCCTACCACGTGTCGAGAAGGGGGAGTGGAGGCGACGCGCCTGAGCCATGGTGATACATAGGGCTTTGGGGGTTGGGGTTTTCCCTCCTCGCGCTTTCCCTTTCTCTTTGCCACTTTTACCTGCACTGCTTCGCTTCTCCCTCTTGCACTACCAGAACAAGGTTGCTAGCGCCGCCGTGGGCTTGCATGAGCCCGGGCCCCAGATTTTCCGCCACGGCGCCCTCGACGGATATGATTCCCGAGCAGCGCGAGGGGTGGTGTAGCTCCTTTCCCATGAAGGAGCTTATCTGGAAGTATCGGCATGGCCGGTTCTTGCCATCGGAGAGGCTTTTCCACGCGCAGATTGCGTCATAGGGGGAGCAGGTCCCCAACTCTGAGGGCGGTGAGGTTGTCGTCTTCCTCATGCACTTCTCTCGCGGTTTTGGCTTGCCCACGAGCAACTTTGTCCTTGAGCTCTTCGAAATGTTCGATTTGTGTCTTCATCAACTCGGAGCGAACGCCATGGGGCATAGCTCTCGCACCACGTCACGTGCTGCGAGTCCTACCTCGGCGTGCACCCAGACACGGGAAACTTCTTGAAGTTCTTCAACTTCAAGGCGCAAACGGTTCAATAGGGCGGCCCGCTCGTTGCCACCGGCTGCTGCGCCATCTATCCGCGGAGGACCTTGCCGATGTCATGGTTCGACCTTCCCGACACCGTAAAGTTGTGGTAGCGCTCATACTTCTACGTGCGCACCGCCACCGAGGTCGACTAGATCTGACTATGTCAACACCGGATTTTTAATCCCAGATGCCCGTTATGCCATACCTCGCAATCCCAGGATTACCATTTTTGCGAGACATAATGGATTGGATATCACAGTACATCATCCATTACAAACCATACATAAGGTTTTACACAAATAAGGATCTCATGATCCAATCTTTAATACAACAAACAGCGGAAATAAACGATAGCGTAGCGGTGGGGTCCATCTTCAGGGGCACAGGCAATGCTGACGAAGGCAGATAGTCCTAGTTATCATAGCCGTCCTGCTGACCATCATCTTGATAATCTCCTTCATAGTCTGGCCATGATAATAGCCAGGGACAAAAGCCATGAGTACTCTTTAAGTACTCGCAAACTACTACTAACAAGGGTTATAATGCTAAGTTAAAGTGCTGAATTTAAAGAATAACTATCAAGTTAAGTTTGAAACCTAAGCTGAGTTCTGAAGCAAGAAAAGATAAAGTGAAGTTCTAGAATCACTTAAGTTGGGAAGCTATTATCATTAACACAACCCTGTTGTGGTCAAGTCAAAGTTCATCATTCCTTTCAAGTTGTTTAGAAAACATCTGACAACGAAACAGTATGGCCATTCCAACTGTCCATAACCGCCTGCGCGTCTATTCGAATAGTTTGACACTCTGTAGAGGTGGTACACTTTCACCACAAGATTCGATACATCTGTCAGGGATAACCCTGAATCATGATACTTAGTATGCAGATAATCAAACATAACCTTCCCTTTACACACCCTAGTATAAGCACCTCTCCTATGAGCATGGCCTCCCAACCATGACCATCAGTCATCTTGGGCACTGCATAGGTGGACATCATTGAGAGGTAGCCTCATCTCAAACCTCTCCCGTGAGGGAACTAATACTAATGCATATAAATTTCCAGCTAAGCCTTACCCAATTCAGGTAATGTGGTTGTACGGTAAATTTGGAATGGTATCGCATCCGAATCCAACCATCAGTTTTATAAAAGGGTTAAGGCTCATGCCTCATCATTTTCATCATCATAAACCAGTTGTGTTTCTCAACACATGTCAAAACATCTCAATAGAATGACTCATCATTCCAAGGTTTTCACAATTCATTTTCACCAAGTGTTCCCATCTAAAGTGACTCAAGTTTTGATCTATTCTAAAATACTAAGTTAAGAGTGTTCACTAAGGTGGAAAGATGGGATCAATCTCATGCCATAGAATGACATCTAAAGGTTTCTAAGTAGGTCAAGTTTTGTACTCTTTCTGCTACCTTCAAAATTAAGTAAAGAACTTTGTGTAAACCAAGGGAGGTAAAACTTGTCAATAAGACTTGGGGTACTAATAGTTAAAGGGGTGTGATCAAAGCATGCTTAAGGCATCTTTACTAAACCATCTAGTTTTATTCTAGCTTGCTAACAATAGCTTACTAAAGCATGTTTGCAAGGGCTAGCTTGCCACTAATAGCTTGCCTTGGTTGCTGTAGTGGTTGAAGTTTTCTTCTTCTTCTTCTTCTTGGTAGAACTCCTCCTCCTCGAAGGCTTGGTCGGTACTATCGTCTAGACATACATAGGGAGTGCATAATCACCAAACAATACTTAACTAGGCTAAGTAGTATTCTAAACCACACAATTGATGATCTATTATCATCCCAAACATCACAAGTTTAATTCAATAGTTTCAACCTTTTTATTTTGGAAAAGTAATTTCTACTCATTGAAAAATTAACTAAAATTTAATATTCACCACCAAAACATGGGATCATGTGGACACATGTCCTCACCACATATTCTAACATGTGGGGATGAGATTTAAAGGTTGGATCACTATTACTTTGGTTTAAGTTCATTATTTAATGATTTAAAGTGACTAGAAATGCCTATATAGCATTATTTTGGTAGTAGTCCAAAGTCACTGCCTGTAAACCTTAATATTATTACATATTTGGATAGATATGATGAAATGTGATTTTTGAGAGTTGGAATCAACTCAAAAGCTAACTTGGTTGATTTTATAAAAATGTTTCAAGTTGCAAAAGCTTCTGTCTTCTTATTTTTATTAGGAGAAATCTATTACTCTAAATGAATTAAATCCAACGGGCTTGGATAGAGCATTTCAATACCTTTTAGACAAAATTAGTTTCATGTAATTTGGATTTGTCAAACTCACAGAATTGAATTTTGAAACACTGGACAGAAACTATATTCTAACTAAAAAGAAAAATCCAGATTTGAATCTACGGGCTCGCGCGGGAAAAGAAATGGGCCGGCCCAGTGGCGCTACGTGGCGCGGGGCTTAGCTGACAGGGGGGTCCCACTTGTCAGCGACACTTAAAACACGAAACAGTACGCGCGCTGTGGGCCGTGCGATTAGAGGCTAGATCTACGACTGAGGGTCGTCGTCGACGACGAACAGGTCGCTGGCGAGCTTGAACCCTAGCGGCTCGGTGGGGGTCTACTGGGGGCATACCAGGGCTCCAGCAGGGTCGGCGAGGCGGGCGAACAAAGTGGAAGACGACGGCGAGGCGAGGTGTGGTCACGACGGAGCTTGGGGTGGCCGGAATTAAGGACACCCTTCTTCTCCCGAGGCGGCGGCTCCGGCTCCAATTCCGGCGAGCTGCTGCTCCACTTGCTCCAGCGAGAGGTGGGTGAGGTTCAGAGAGGTGAGGGGAGTGGAATGGTGTGAGTCTTTGGTGCTGGGGAGGGATCCTTTTATAGGCTCGACGGTGAGACCGAGCGGGATGGGCGGTCGACGGTGGCGACATGGCTACGGCGAGCTAGCGGCATGGCTGGGGATTGCGATCGGTGGGCGGTTCCCTGGCGGTGCTCTAGAACTTCAATGCGGCCGTAGGGGCGGTGGCATGCGGTCGGGGCGAGGTGGCTCTCTGCGCGGCCGAAGTGGCCGTGTCCACGGCGAGCGGTGGATGTGGGGCTTTGGGCGGCGAACGGAGGTGTCTGGGGTGTTCTCCAGGTCGAGGCGGAGCGGTGGGCGCGGGCTGGTGCTAAGGGGCAGTCGGTGCGAGCGGGGACAGTGCGCGCTCTGCGGGCGGCATCGGCATGGTTCGGTGGCACTGGGCGCGGGTTCTTCTCTGTGGTCCACGACGGCTCTTGGCTCGGGTAAGGGACAGAGAGGGGCGGTGCGGTGCTGGCTACCTCCTAGACATGGAGAGGAACGAGGAGGTGGTCTGCTGCAGCAGGGCAAGTTTGGCCGGACAGGGTGGTGCTCGGCATGGCAATTCCTTGCCACTAGGGTGTAGGGGATGGGTTGCAAATGGCATGGTTTGATCAGAGGGGGACAAAGAAATTAAATGGAGATCAAATGGGGGCAAAACTCTGTTCAAAACAATGAGCTAGGATTAGAGGTGTGATTCTGCCTGCCAAGTGTTTGATAAAATGGCCGAAAGAGAAAAAGTTTTGAATTTTGAGTTCAATTTTTTTGAGTGATCTCCACTAGTGCTAGGTAGTCTCTGGTTGCAAGGGTTTTGAAAATGGTGCTCAATTAGATGGTTTTTGAAATAGGGGTGATCTATGCACATGCATTAGATTCAATTTTAAACTGTCATTTAAAATAGTTTACAGAATGTTTTTAGTAGATCAAAAGGTGGGCCTTGGTACCTCATTATGTGTACTAGCAAGGGGTGCAAAGATCAAGAATTGTTTCTGTTAAGAATTGAGTACTAGGAATAGCCAAAGTAGGCATGAGAGTTAAATTTGTCAAAATGACCCTTCCTTCATTTTAATTCTTTTTTATTTGATTTTCTTTAGGAAAAGTTTGGGAATGATGTAGATGATGTTTAAATCACCTAAGAAACATTTTCCAAGCATTGGATCAATCAACCATGGCAATTCAAACAACTCCTATTTTAAATGCACACATATATGAATGCTTTCATTTTAAATTTGAAATTTTTTTGTTAACCCCAAATTTGGATGATTTGATCTTGATAAGATTGGATTAAAGTTTTGGGATGTTGCAAACCTTCCCCCCTTAAACAAAATCTCGTCCCGAGATTTACAAGGAAAACTAGGAACTAAAGAGATCTGGGAACTCTGTCATAATGTAATCCTCGCGCTCCCAAGTAGCTTCCTCCTCGGTATGGTTGCTCCACTGAATCTTGAGAAACTTGATACTCCTGGTCCTGGTGGTTCTGTAGGCTTCTTCTAAGATACAGATGGGCACTTCCCGATAGGTCAGGTCATTGTTGATTTCCACTGCTCTGTGATCGATATTCTTGAAAACTTCAGTCTTCTCAGGCACTTCCAAGCATTTGCGAAGTAACGAGATATGGAACACATTGTGGATGGCTGACATCTCTTCAGGCAATTCCAGCTGATACGATACTTCTCCTCGACGGTTCAGAATCTTGAAAGGTCCGATATATCTAGGAGCTAACTTTCCCTTCAGACTAAAGTGTTGAGTTCCCTTCAATGGTGAAACCTTGAGATATACGAAATCTCTGACATTGAAAGTCAGGTCTCTCCTTCTCTTGTCAGCATAGCTCTTCTGTCTGGATTGGGCGGTCTTGAGGTGCTCACAAACTTTGTGAACTTTCTCTTCTGCTTCTCGGAGAATGTCGGGTCCAAAGATTTGACTCTCTCCTACTTGCGACCAATTCAAAGGGGTATGACACTTTCTTCCGTATAGGAATTCAAAGGGTGCCATCTGCAAACTAGCTTGATAACTGTTGTTATAGGAGAATTCTGCGAAAGGCAGGCGGTCTTCCCATCTTGACCCATATTCCAACACACAAGCTCTAAGCATATCCTCCAAGATCTGGTTGACTCTCTCAGTCTATCCATCTGTTTGCGGGTGATACGCGGTGCTGAAGTTCAACTTGGTTCCTAATCCTTCCTGAACTTTCTGCCAAAATCTTGAAGTAAACAGGGTTCCTCGATCTGATACGATGGTCTTGGGGGTTCCATGCAGACTAACAATTCTAGCAATGTATAGCTCTGCTAGTTTTGCACTCTGGTAGGTTGTCTTGACTGGTATGAAGTGGGCTACCTTAGATAGTCTATCAACTATGACCCAGATTGAGTCATTTCCCCTACTAGAAGTAGGTAAACCGGTGCTAAAGTCCATTCCGACGGAATCCCATTTCCATTCCGGAATCTGCAATGGTTGCAATAGTCCTGGAGGTCTCTGATGTTCTGCTTTGACTCTTTGACAGATGTCACATTTGGCGATGTAGCTTCCGATCTCTCTCTTCATCTTGTGCCACCAAAATTGCTCTTTTAAATCTTGATACATCTTTGTTCCTCCGGGGTGGATAGAATAAAGAGTATCATGAGCTTCCTTCATGATAATTTCCTTCAGCTCCGAATCTGCTGGCACACAGATACGTCCCTTGTACCACAGTACACCTTCTTCGTCTTTGGTGAATCCAGGTACTTTGCCTGTACCAATACGATGTTTGATTCCGTTGATACTTTCATTCCCCTTCTAGGCTTCCTTGATTTGGCTAATCAAAGTGGGTTGAAGTTCAATGCTAGCTAGGAATCCTTTGCTAACTAACTCAGTCCTGAACTGCTCCAACTCCTCATACAAACTTGGTTGCTTATCTTTGATCATGGTGTTCAGCCTACACGGCAATCTGCTAAGAGCATCCGCTACCACATTGGCTTTGCCGGGGTGATAGTGAATGTCAAGGTCATAATCCTTGATTAACTCTATCCATCTTCTTTGCCTCATATTCAACTCCTTCTGGGTGAAGATATACTTCAAGCTCTGATGGTCTGAGGAAATCTCACAGCGATTACCCATCAAATAAGGACGCCATGTCTTCAATGCTAGAACCACGACTGCTAGCTCAAGATCATGGGTCAGATAGTTCTGCTCATGCTGCTTCAGTTGTCGAGACAGATACGCGATGACTTTGCCTTCTTGCATCAATACACATCCTAGACCAATCTTGGATGCATGACAATACACATCAAACGGCTTCTTGATGTCGGGCATGATCAAATTGGGGCTGATATCAATCTCTTCTTCAGCTCCTGGAAACTGGCTTCACACTTGTCTGTCCATTCAAACTTCTTGTCCTTCTTCAACAATTGGGTCATTGGTCGGGCTATGCTCGAGAATCCTTCTACGAACTTGCGGTAATATCCTGCTAATCCGAGAAATGAACGAACTTGGGTTTGATTGGTTGGGGCTTCCCATTCTTCGACATCTTTGATCTTGGTGGGATCAACAGAGACTCCTCCGGCAGACACAATATGTCCTAGGAATCCTACTTCTTTCAGCCAAAACTCACACTTGCTGAACTTGGCATATAACTGATGCTCTCTTAGGGTTTCTAGGATGATTCTCAGATGTTGCTCATGCTCTTCTTCTGACTTGGAGTAGATAAGGATGTCGTCGATAAACACAACTACAAACTTATCTAGGAAATTCATAAAGATCTTATTCATGAGATTCATGAAATAAGCAGGGGCATTGGTTAATCCAAAAGACATAACCGTATACTCGTATAAACCATAGCGAGTAGTAAAGGCGGTCTTCGGAATATCCGTTGCACGAATCTTAAGTTGGTGATAACCAGTCCTAAGATCAATCTTTGACAATACCTGAGCTCCAGTCAACTGATCAAATAGATCCTCTATCTTTGGCAAGGGGTACTTGTTCTTGATGGTGACATCATTCAACTTTCTGTAGTCTATACACAGACTGTTGCCTCCATCTTTCTTGTCAACGAATAACACTGGTGATCTCCATGGTGATGCACTTGACTGAATCAAGCCGGTCGCTAACATGGCATCCAACAGCTTCTTTAGTTCTACTAACTCTGAGGGGTTCATGGTATAGGGTCTCTGGGCTATAGGTCCGGTTCCGGGGATTAGTTCGATAATGAACTCTATATCCCTATCCGGAAGCATACCTGGCAATTCGTCTAGGAATACGTCGGGGTATTCACAGACTACTCTGACTTGGTCAATGGTAGGCAGGGCTACACTCTTGTTGCATTTGAATTGACGGGGTAAGGTTTCGGAGATATGCTCTACTGTTACTCCAGAACTACTGGTCATGGTGATGACTTTCTTAGCACAGTCTATCAGTCCTTTATGCCTTGACATCCAGTCCATACCTAGTACTACTTCCAATCCTTTGGTTCCAAGTACAATTAGGTTGGCATAAAAATCTATCCCATGTATTCTGATAGGTACAGCTTTGCAAATTTTTCTAGCTTTTGTAGTTGAACCAGGGATTTGAACTATCATGACATGCTTCAGGTTGGTTGGGCGAATCTTACTAGTGCATACAAATTCTTCGGTGACAAATGAATGCGATGCTCCAGAATCAAACAATACTCTTGCTAAAACTGAGTTGACAGAAAACATACCCAACACTACATCTGGTGCTTCCTGGGCTTCTTCTGCGTTCATGTGGAAGAGACGACCGTTGCGGTTGTGCGGGTTTCCTAGGGCAAATCTCCTTCCTGGTTGAACACGACGCTGCTGCTGAGCTGGGGCATTCACAGGGGCATTGGCGGCAGTCTTCTTGGGACACTCATTGGAGTAGTGACCCTTCACTCCACACTCGAAACAAGTGATCTGGGACTTGTCCTTGACTGTGACAGGTACAGCATTGCTGCCAGTTCTGGGGGCAGTGTTGTTGTTGTTGCTCTTGGGAGGGGCACGGTTGAAGTTGTTGGCATTGCCGGGGTGATGATTGTTTCCTCTGGACTTCACATTTCCTCCGCTACGGTTGGGGTAGCTTGGGCGAGAATTTGTGGGTCGGTTGTTCCTTGGTGCATATCCTGGTGAGGGGTTGGGACGGTACTTCTGGTGACTACTGGATCCAGATTGCTGCATCATATGACGCTTGCGGTTGTCGTTTGCCTGGTTAATCTTCCCTTCCATCTGAATGGCAGAGTTGACTAGCTCTTCGAGATCCTGGAAACAGATGTTGACGAGGACAGTCTGCATCTCATCATGCAGTCCGTTTAAGAATCTCTCTTTCTTCTTGGCCTCCGTGTTGATCTCATCCGGTGCATATCTGGCAAGTGACAAGAATTTGTCACGGTACTCTACTACAGTCAATCTTCCTTGCTTCAGTTCACGGAATTCATCTCTCATCCTGTTGACAAGACCTTGCGGCACGTGGGTGCGGCTGAACTTGACCTTGAATGCTTCCCAGGTCATCACCTAGCCATGGTTCATGTTGCGGATGCTATTCCACCAAGCTCTTGCATCTCCCGCCAGATAGTGGGTGGCGAAGAGAACTTTCTCATTCTCCTCAACTCCTGCAACTTCGAGGTTATTTTCCATGGTCTGTAACCAGTCAGCAACATCTAATGGGTTTTCAGATTGGTTGAAGTGATGGGTTCGTAGCATGGAAAACAAAAAATTTCTATCGCAAGAACGAACAAAACCCAGATCTAATCTAGATAAAAGCCAAGATCTAATCTATTAGACATGAGCAACGAGATAGATCGGTACTAACCCTCGTAGAACCGAAAGCGTTACGAGATTAGATCTCGTGGATGATGTAGTCGATCACTTGCCGATCTCAAGATCGTGTGGACGATCCTTCCGGCGCCACGATCCGGCAGCGCTTCCGCAGACGGTCACACGTGCGGAGTCGAAGCAGACCTTCCTCTCCCCGTTCCAGCGAGCAGCGGAGGTAGTAGATCTTCTCCACAGAATCCCAGCAGCACGACGGCGTGGTGGTGGTGGTGGAGGTGAGAATTCTGCAGGGCTTCGCCTATGCCTGTGCAGAAGAAAGGTGGAGGAGAGAGGCGGCAGAGATTGGGAGTTGTGAGAGCCAGGTCAAGAGGGGGCGCCCCCTCCCTTCTATTTAAAGGAGGGAGGCGCGCCTGGGGAGGGGGAGTCCTAGTAGGACTCCCCTCCTTGGGCCGGCGGTGGGAAGGGGGGAGGAATCCTCCTCCCCCATGAATCCGTGTCTAGCCCCACTTGGACTCCCTTGATCCTTTCTTGGTTTTCAAGTAAACTCCAAGAAATCCTCTAGAACCTTCCAGAACATTCCGAAACCTTCTAGAATCTCCATACAAACACTCCGGAACATTTCCTAACTTAGAAAATGATTCCCAATATATGAATCTTATTCTCTGGACCATTCCGGATCTCCTCGTGATGTCCCGGATCCATTCCGAGATTCCGAACATCATTCGGTCTCCAACGCATATTCCATATCTACTTAAAACAACTTCGAACCTTAAGTGTGTCACCCTACGGTTCGTGAATATGCAGACATGATGAAGACACCTCTCCGATCAATAACCATCAGCGGGATCTGGAGATCCATAACGGCTCCCACATACTCAACGATTTCTTCGTGATCGGTTGAACCATTTAACATACGAAACCAATTCCCTTTGTCTCGCAATATTCTACTTATCCGAGGTTTGATCGTCGGTATCTCTATACCTAGTTCTACCTCGTTACTGATAAGTACTCTTTACTCGTTCCATGTTATGTCATCCCTTGTGACCTAGTCACATGCTTGCAAGCTATCTAGATGACACTCCACCGAGAGGGCCCAGAGCATATCTATCCGTCATATGGATGGACAAATCCCAATCTTGGTTCATGCGCTTCAATACATACTTTCAGAATACCCAATGACACCTTTATAACCACCCAATTACGAAGCGGCGTTTGATGTCATCAAAGTACCCATCCGGTGATGGTGATTAACATAACCTCATGGTCGAAGGATTAGGTTACTATGTATTTGAAAGCTTACAGCAATACGAACTTAATGACTTGACCTTATGCTACGCTTACTATGGGTGTGTGTCCATTACATCATTCTCCTAATGATATAACCTTGTTATTAATCACATCTAATGTCCATGATCAGGAAACCATGATCATCAATTAATCAACAAGCTAGTTCAACAAGAGGCTTACTAGGGACTCTTTTATGTTTACAAAACACACAAGTATTAATGTTTCCGGTTAATACAATTATAGCATGGGATGTAAACATTTATCATAAACATAAAGATATAATAATAACCACTTTATTATTGCCTCTTGGGCATATCTCCAACAGTCTCCCACTTGCACTAGAGTCAATAATCTAGTTAAAAACTTGTGCATTCAACACCTATGGCTTTCTGGTGTTGTATAGACACTATAGCTAGTGGTAAACATAATCTTCGGATCTGACACTTACAGGTCCGTGTGTATTTGCATGTCCTTGCGTCTCTACGCATTACTCATTCTCCAATGAGATGGCATTGTATAAATTTGGTCCTTTGGTGAGACCTTTAGTTCCTTGGGATTAAATCATGTTGATACAATTGTCATACAATGTATCTTCATAGTATTATCTCGCTATGAACCACACCTAGTTTGATAACAAACTACTTGACGCAAATGCCCTCATTTGCTACTACAATAGTAGTCATATACTTAGCCTTTTGTTGTAGTATCTGTCATAATGTTTTAACTTTGGTACTCAACCAAATCCGTTATGGATCTTCCTTTCTATTACATTGTGCCACCCATAGTTTAAATTGAGATAAACTTAATTTGTGACAAAACTAGTATCAATGTAGCAATTTACAATGAACTATTTGTCACCACTATATAAGTAATATATTCTTAGTTCTTCCAAAGATCATAGGAATATCCCTACTATTGTCCAATGATTATCTTATGAGTCATTCTGGTATATGCTCACAACATTTAGAGCATAGGACATATCTGGATGTGTACATCTCAAAGAATGACTAATCAAAATATTCTTGTGATTTCACCAAGTGTCAAAACACTTGAATCTAGTGTCAATACACTTGAATCTTGATTCAGTCCTTTCCATGAGTCAAGAACCTTTCTTGTTGTTTCCATATTGAACTCATTCAACATCTTATCTATGTACATTTGGCAAAACCATATTAGCGCCTCAATCTATCCATATAGACATTGATGCCTAATTCTTGGGTTATGCCTAAGTTTTTCATCGAAATGAAATTCTTAACCTGTGTCAATAAAAGATACATTATTTCTAATCAACGATATGTCTTTCACATAATGTATTAGAAATATGTCTTAGCGCTCCCACTTAATTTCTTGCAAAATGCAAGCATCTTCATCGTCTCTGATGAAATTAAACCTTTTAATAGTTTCATCACGGTGAAGATTCCAACTCCGTGATGCTTACTTCAACCATTGAAGTTTTGCATACTCTTTTAGCATCCTTTGAATTAACAAAACCCTTTGGATCGTGTCGTGTACACGTCCTAGGTAACCATTCTATTAGAAGAACTTGTTTTGTTTGTTCAACTACCATATACCAAAATATATGTAGTGGTTGCTACATTAATCCGTCCAGACTAAATATCGCTATGAAAGATCAAATCTTATCATAGTCAATTCCTTGAACATTGTCGTAAACTCTTTCCGACATGTCGACTATTTCATAGATGTGAAACATCCATGTCTATTTCTTTATAGATCCATATACGACTGTAAGGTCTTGCACCTTTCCAGAGGGTCTTTCAAATTCAAAGCTTGATTTCTCGTGTATGGAATTATCATGGATTTTATGGCTTCAAGCCACTTAACGAAGTCAGGGCCCATCATTGCTTCTTTGCATGTAGTCGGTTCATCATTGTCAAACAACAATGATTTAACTCTCAAATCTTGGCATTTGATTACTTACCCGACCTACTTGGTTCAATAGGAACTTAGATCTCCGTGACCACAACCTTTGAGGCACGTGAGCCATGAGCATTGTTGCTGCCTCCGGGACGCTTGCGGACGCTGCGCAACTCAGCACATATTAGCCAAGGTTCAACAACCTTATCAAAGTTCTATTGTCCCCCCACTTAACTTTTCACGAAAAATTCCTTCTCAAGAAACTTGACATTCTAAGTGACAAACACTTTTGTCTTCGGTGTTATGGAGGAATACCCAATGGTTATTCGAAATAACCTACAAAGACATGCTCATCCGACTTTGGTTGTAAACACTTTACTTATGCCTAGCATACCAAAAATTTAAGAAAGGACAACCTGTGTTTTATCCCAAACCATGACTTATATGGTGTCATTTCAACGGATCACGATGGAGCTCTTTTTAGTGTAAAAGCGGTAGTCACTAAAGCTTTAATCTTTAAAATATAATGGCAGTTTTATAAATGACACCTTTGATCTTACCATGTCAAACAAGGTTTCATTACATATCTCGAACACTCCATACTCCTATGGTGTTTTGGGAAATGCAAATCTATGGAACGATTCCTCAAATCTTAGGTGTTTTGCTAAACCTGTAACTCAAACATCTTTCTTTATGATCCAATCATAAACTTTTTATTTTCTTGTTACAATGATTTTACACTTCATCTTGAAAGTCTTTGAGCAATTTTTCAAATGTTTCATACTTCTTCCTTATTGATTAAGTATATACATATACTCACTCAAATCTTCGAAGAAAGCATATGAAGTTGAAATCCATCGCCCACGACTACACATAATGGACTATATACATCAATATGTACAAATTCCAATCAGTTAGTCGTCCGTTCCTCTTTTGGCCTACGAACGGAGTTTTAATTATCTCCAGGAAAGTATCACAAGCGTCATTTGATCAAAATCAAAGACTCCAATAATCCATCAATATGGAGTTTCTTCATGTATCCCTTTCAATATAATTTAAACGGCGATGTCACTTCGCAAGTGATCTTTCAATCATTTGTCTTGCGACATTTTAGCATTAGTTTTATGGTCGTTATTTCTCCAACTAGACTTGTATATCATCCATCTATTATGGAATACGGTAATTATTTGAACAACCTTTTATCGTCATAATACCTGATCAAAATAACAATTATTTAAACAAATCTTGAAGGTAAGTTTTGATGTTAACGAGCAACACAACAACCCTTTGTTTGTTTTTGATGAACATCATCACATATTCTCTTGCTAGTTAATTAGGCCATTGTAGTTCATGAATTGTGTTGTCCTGTATGACACTTCATACCAACCAATTCGGTATCCAATACCGCAGAACCACATTGTTTAACTACCAAGGAATACAGCCATAACATGTATCTTCTATATACCTAAGTTGGATATCTCCAATCTTTTCTTTTCTGCCAAATATTTTATAGATTCTCTTTCAACAATTCCTTTTCTTTTAAAAGAATCTATCAACATCAATAGTGGTGTCATTCACATGACACATAGTACAAAGTGTGTATAGTCAAATACTAATACCTTTGGACTTGCACTTTGAAGTGGATCACCTTCATCAAATGTTTGGCATTCTTTCAAAATTCCATTCTTTAGTAATCTTTTAGTGTAGTAAACATTTTACTTACATCTTCTATTCATCCTTATCATGACAACTTTCATGATCAAGCTGCTATAGCTTATAAAGGTGAATTGCGAGTATAATGTTTCTTTTCCAAAACCTTTTGGAGGATTAGGACGACTAGCATCTCCAACCTTCACAAATTCTCATCAAATATGAGAACATGTACTCTATCATGTTGTAACCAACATATTGTTTTAGATATCGCAATACCTTTCACATATGATGGTTTCTGAAACATTGCT
This sequence comes from Avena sativa, assembly GCA_916181665.1. Taxonomy (NCBI): domain Eukaryota; kingdom Viridiplantae; phylum Streptophyta; class Magnoliopsida; order Poales; family Poaceae; genus Avena; species Avena sativa. The sequence continues at coordinate 412,329,616 of OV702292.1, read as the reverse complement.
TTCAGCTCTTAGATAAACTTGATATTAAAAACAATCTTTTGAGTATCAAGAATCATGGAGGCAAACATGATACATTAGATACTAACATTGGAGTTGTTACTCTTGATTTAATACTGTTTATTAAACTTCACAGAGTAAACGGAGTTTGCTGAAAGTTTGCAATATGACTTTTAAACTTTAGATTGACACTAAAAACAATACGATACCAGTTCGTAAAGCAAATATCCAGAATTTCTATAGTTCTACTATCTCAACTATAACTAAGCGTAAGGTGGTGAACGGATGCCAATGACTACAACAAACTATGCAAATTCACTTTGATTGTGTTTATGATAAATTGAGTTTGACTAATCCAAATTACAAATAAACTCCCACTCAAAACAACATCCCTCGAGTTGTTTTTAGTGATTACACGAACCAAATCCACTACACCAAGTCCGATCATCACGTGAGATGGTGTAGTTTCATCGGCGAACAATCTTCATGTTCATCATATCAATCATATGACTCATGCTCTACCTTTCGGTATTCCGTGTTCCGAGACCATGTCTGTACATGCTAGGCTCATCAAGATTAACCTTAGTTTCCGCATGTGCAAATCTGGCTTGCACCCGTTGTATACACACGTAGAGTCTATCACACCTGATCATCACGAGATGCTTCGAAACGACGAGTCTTAGCAACGGTGCCAACTAAGGACGAACACTTTTTTACTTGATATTTAGTGAGAGGGATCATCTTATAATGCCACCGTCGCGATCTAAGCAATACAAGATGTATAAAGGATTAACATCATAGGAAATTCATAATTAGTGTGATATGATATGGCCCTTTCTTCTTATGCCTTCGATCTCCATCTCCAAAGCACGGACATGATCTCCATCATCACCAGCATTGCGTCAAGGTCCGTGGCGCCGCTTCATGGTTGTCCATCATCACCAGCAACTATTACAACTACTTGGAATAAAGCTATTACAAGATGAATAGACACGCAGGTCTTAACAGAATTAAAGACAACCATTAGGCTCCTGCCGGTTGCCATATTACAACAAGGATCATTGCATACATCAAATAAAATCACAATCACATGAAGGCCATATCACATCACAAAAACCCCTGCAAAAACAAGTTAGACGCCTCTAATTTTCTTTGCAAGTTTTACGTGGCTTGGGGCTTTCGACTAAGAACGGATCTTACCTACGAAACTGAACCACAACGTTGATACAAGTGCTATCAAGTGCAAAGTGTAGATTGGATCTATACTATGATGGGAGAGACAGACACCCGCAAAGCCACTTGTGCAAAGCAAGTTGCACGTCAAGCGTGGAGCAAGTCTCATGTGCGATGACATGTAATGTTAGCCCGAGCCGCTTCATCCCACCATACCGTAAGATGCAAAGTACACAAATAGCAAAAGACGGCACGAGCACCAACGCCCACAACATCATTGTGTTCTACTCGTGCAACAGATCTACGCATAGACAAGGCTCTGATACCACTGATGGGTTCGTAGCATGGAAAACAAAAAATTTCTATCGCAAGAACGAACAAAACCCAGATCTAATCTAGATAAAAGCCAAGATCTAATCTATTAGACATGAGCAACGAGATAGATCGGTACTAACACTCGTAGAACCGAAAGCGTTACAAGATTAGATCTCGTGGATGATGTAGTCGATCACTTGCCGATCTCAAGATCGTGTGGATGATCCTTCCGGCGCCACGATCCGGCAGCTTCCGCAGACGGTCACATGTGCGGAGTCGAAGCAGACCTTCCTCTCCCTATTCCAGCGAGCAGCGGAGGCAGTAGATCTTCTCCACGGAATCCCAGTAGCACGACGGCGTGGTGGTGGTGGTGGAGGTGAGAATTCTGTAGGGCTTCGCCTATGCCTGTGCAGAAGAAAGGTGGAGGAGAGAGGCGGTAGAGATTGGGAGTTTTGAGAGCCAGGTCAAGAGGGGGCGCCCCTCCCTTCTATTTAAAGGAGGGAGGCGCGCCTGGGGAGGGGGAGTCCTAGTAGGACTCCCCTCCTTGGGCCGGCGGTGGGAAGGGGGGAGGAATCCTCCTCCCCCATGAATCCGTGTCTAGCCCCACTTGGACTCCCTTGATCCTTTCTTGGTTTTCAAGTAAACTCCAAGAAATCCTCTAGAACCTTCCAGAACATTCCGAAACCGTCTACAATCTCCATACAAACACTCCGGAACATTTCCTAACTTAGAAAATGATTCCCAATATATGAATCTTATTCTCCGGACCATTCCGGATCTCCTCGTGATGTCCCAGATCCATTTCGAGACTCCGAACATCATTCGGTCTCCAATGCATATTCCATATCTACTTAAAACAACTTCGAACCTTAAGTGTGTCACCCTACGGTTCGTGAATATGCAGACATGATGAAGACACCTCTCCGATCAATAACCATCTGCGGGATCTGGAGATCCATAACGGCTCCCACATACTCAACGATTTCTTCATGATCGATTGAACCATTTAACATACGAAACCAATTCCCTTTGTCTCGCGATATTCTACTTATCCGAGGTTTGATCGTCGGTATCTCTATACCTAGTTCTACCTCGTTACTGATAAGTACTCTTTACTCGTTCCATGTTATGTCATCCCTTGTGACCTAGTCACATGCTTGCAAGCTATCTAGATGACACTCCACCGAGAGGGCCCAGAGCATATCTATCCGTCATATGGATGGACAAATCCCAATCTTGGTTCATGCGCTTCAATACATACTTTCAGAATACCCAATGACACCTTTATAACCACCCAGTTACGAAGCGGCGTTTGATGTCATCAAAGTACCCATCCGATGATGGTGATTAACATAACCTCATGGTCGAAGGATTAGGTTACTATGTATTTGAAAGCTTACAGCAATACGAACTTAATGACTTGATCTTATGCTACGCTTACTATGGGTGTGTGTCCATTACATCATTCTCCTAATGATATAACCTTGTTATTAATCACATCCAATGTCCATGATCAGGAAACCATGATCATCAATTAATCAACAAGCTAGTTCAACAAGAGGCTTACTAGGGACTCTTTTATGTTTACAAAACACACAAGTATTAATGTTTCCGGTTAATACAATTATAGCATGGGATGTAAACATTTATCATAAACATAAAGATATAATAATAACCACTTTATTATTGCCTCTTGGGCATATCTCCAACAGTCTCCCACTTGCACTAGAGTCAATAATCTAGTTAAAAACTTGTGCATTCAACACCTTTGGCTTTCTGGTGTTGTATAGACACTATAGCTAGTGGTAAACATAATCTTCTGATCTGACACTTACAGGTCCGTGTGTATTTGCATGTCCTTGCGTCTCTACGCATTACTCATTCTCCAATGAGATGACATTGTATAAATTTGGTCCTTTGGTGAGACCTTTAGTTCCTTGGGATTAAATCATGTTGATACAATTGTCATACAATGTATCTTCATAGTATCATCTCGCTATGAACCACACCTAGTTTGATAACAAACTACTTGACGCAAATGCCCTCATTTGCTACTACAATAGTAGTCATATACTTAGCCTTTTGTTGTAGTATCTGTCATAATGTTTTAACTTTGGTACTCAACCAAATCCGTTATGGAACTTCCTTTCTATTACATTGTGCCACCCATAGTTTAAATTGAGATAAACTTAATTTGTGACAAAACTAGTATCAATGTAGCAATTTACAATGAACTATTTGTCACCACTATATAAGTAATATATTCTTAGTTCTTCCAAAGATCATAGGAATATCCCTAATATATCGTTATTTAGAAAACATCTGACAACGAAACAGTATGGCCATTCCAACTGTCCATAACCGCTGACGCGGCTATTCGAATAGTTTGACACTCTGCAGAGGTGGTACACTTTCACCACAAGATTCGATACATCTATGAGGGATAACACTGAATCATCATACTTAGTATGCAGATAATCAAACATAACCTTCCCTTTACACACCCTAGTATAAGCACCTCTCCTATGAGCATGGCCTCCCAACCATGACCATCAGTCATCTTGGGCACTGCATAGGTGGACATCATTGAGAGGTAGCCTCATCTCAAACCTCTCCCGTGAGGGAACTCATACTAATGCATATAAATTTCCAGCTAAGCCTTACCCAATTCAGGTAATGTGGTTGTACGGTAAATTTGGAATGGTATCGCATCCGAATCCAACCATCAGTTTTATAAAAGGGTTAAGGCTCATGCCTCATCATTTTCATCATCATAAACCAGTTGTGTTTCTCAACACATGTCAAAACATCTCAATAGAATGACTCATCATTCCAAGGTTTTCACAATTCATTTTCACCAAGTGTTCCCATCTAAAGTGACTCAAGTTTTGATCTATTCTAAAATACTAAGTTAAGAGTGTTCACTAAGGTGGAAAGATGGGATCAATCTCATGCCATAGAATGACATCTAAAGGTTTCTAAGTAGGTCAAGTTTTATACTCTTTATGCTACCTTCAAAATTAAGTAAAGAACTTTGTGTAAACCAAGGGAGGTAAAACTTGTCAATAAGACTTGGGGTACTAATAGTTAAAGGGGTGTGATCAAAGCATGCTTAAGGCATCTTTACTAAACCATCTAGTTTTATTCTAGCTTGCTAACAATAGCTTACTAAAGCATGTTTGCAAGGGTTAGCTTGCCACTAATAGCTTGCCTTGGTTGCTGCAGTGGTTGAAGTTTTCTTCTTCTTCTTCTTCTTCTTCTTCTTTTTCTTGGTAGAACTCCTCCTCCTCGAAGGCTTGGTCGGTACTATCGTCTAGACATACATAGGGAGTGCACAATCACCAAACAATACTTAACTAGGCTAAGTAGTATTCTAAACCACACAATTGATGATCTATTATCATCCCAAACATCACAAGTTTAATTCAATAGTTTCAACCTTTTTATTTTGGAAAAGTAATTTCTACTCATTGAAAAATTAACTAAAATTTAATATTCACCACCAAAACATGGGATCATGTGGACACATGTCCTCACCACATATTCTAACATATGGGAATGATATTTAAAGGTTGGATCACTATTACTTTGGTTTAAGTTCATTATTTAATGATTTAAAGTGACTAGAAATGCCTATATAGCATTATTTTGGTACTAGTCCAAAGTCACTGCCTGTAAACCTTAATATTATTACATATTTGGATAGATATGATGAAATGTGATTTTTGAGAGTTGGAATCAACTCAAAAGCTAACTTGGTTGATTTTATAAAAATGTTTCAAGTTGCAAAAGCTTCTGTCTTCTTATTTTTATTAGGAGAAATCTATTACTCTAAATGAATTAAATCCAACGGGCTTGGATAGAGCATTTCAATACCTTTTAGACAAAATTAGTTTCATGTAATTTGGATTTTTCAAACTCACAGAATTGAATTTTGAAACACTTGACAGAAACTATATTCTAACTAAAAAGAAAAATCCAGATTTGAATCTACGGGCTCGCGCGGGAAAAGAAATGGGCCGGCCCAGTGGCGCTACGCGGCGCGGGGCTCAGCTGATAGGGGGGTCCCACTTGTCAGCGGCACTTAAAACGCGAAATGGTACGCGCGCTATGGGCCGTGCGATTAGAGGCTAGATCTACGGCTAAGGGTCGTCGTCGACGATGAACAGGTCACCGGCATGCTCGAACCCTAGCGGCTCGGTGGGGGTCTACTGGGGGCGTACCAAGGCTCCAGCAGGGTCGGCGAGGCGGGCGAACGAAGTGGAAGACGACGGCAAGGCGAGGCGTGGTCGCGGCGGAGCTTGGGATGGCCGGAATTAACGGCACCCTTCTTCTCCTGAGGCGGCGGCTCCGGCTCCAATTCCGGCGAGCTGCTGCTCCACTTGCTCCGGCGAGAGGTGGGTGAGGTTCAGAGAGGTGAGGGGAGTGGAATGGTGTGAGTCTTTGGTGCTAGGGAGGGCTCCTTTTATAGGCTCGACGGTGAGACCGAGCGGGATGGGCGGTCGACGGTGGCGACATGGCTACGGCGAGCTAGCGGCATGGCTGGGGATTGCGATCGGTGGGCGGTTCCCTTGCGGTGCTCTAGGACTTCAATGCGGCCGTAGGGGCGGTGGCATGCAGTCGGGGCGAGGTGGCGCTCTACGCGGTCGAAGTGGCTGTGTCCACGGCGAGCGGTGGCTGTGGGGCTTTGGGCGGCGAACGGAGGTGTCTGGGGTGTTCTCCAGGTCGAGGCGGAGCGGTGGGCGCGGGCTGGTGCCAAGGGGCGGTCGGTGCAAGCGGGGACAGTGCACGCTCTGCGGGCGGCATCGGCATGGTTCGGTGGCACTGGGCGCGGGTTCTTTTCTGTGGTCCACGGCGGCTCTTGGATCGGGTAACGGACAGAGAGGGGCAGTGCGGTGCTGGCTACCTCCTAGACATGGAGAGGAACGAGGAGGTGGTCTGCTGCAGCGGGGCAAGTTTGGCCGGCCAGGGTGGTGCTCGGCATGGCATTGCCTTGCCACTAGGGTGTAGGGGATGGGTTGCAAATGGCATGGTTTGATCAGAGGGGGACAAAGAGATTAAATGGAGATCAAATGGGGGCAAAACTCTGTTCAAAACAGTGAGCTAGGATTAGAGGTGTGATTCTGCCTGCCAAGTGTTTGATAAAATGGCCGCAAGAGAAAAAGTTTTGAATTTTGAGTTCAAAATTTTTGAGTGATCTCCACTAGTGCTAGGTAGTCTCTGGCTGCAAGGGTTTTGAAATGGTGCTCAATTAGATGGTTTTTGAAATAGGGGTGATCTATGCACATGCATTAGATTCAATTTTAAACTATCATTTAAAATAGTTTACAGAATGTTTTTAGTAGATCAAAAGGTGGGCCTTGGTACCTCATTATGTGTACTAGCAAGGGGTGCAAAGATCAAGAATTGTTTCTGTTAAGAATTGAGTACTAGGAATAGCCAAAGTAGGCATGAGAGTTAAATTTGTCAAAATGACCCTTCCTTCATTTTAATTCTTTTTGATTTGATTTTCTTTAGGAAAAGTTTGGGAATGATGTAGATGATGTTTAAATCACCTAAGAAACATTTTCCAAGCATTGGATCAATCAATCATGGAAATTCAAACAACTCCTATTTTAAATGCACACATATATGAATGCTTTCATTTTAAATTTGGAAAAGTTTTTGTTAACCCCAATTTTGGATGATTTGATCTTGATAAGCTTGGATTAAAGTTTTGGGATGTTACAGACTACCGGAGTTTGCCAACGTTGTCTCTACTCGGCGAGCTTGGAAGGTGGTGGGCTGGGAGGGCCCAAGCAGATATGGACCGAATGGCCACACAGGTGAAGATGCTGGTGAACTAGCACAAACTCACCGCCCGTGACATCATGTTGTCCTAGATGGCACGCTGGGTGCTCCCGCTGATGGGTTCCGTAGTAGAAAACAAAAAAATTCTATCTACTCAAACACTAATACCATGATCTATACTATGTAGACATAAGCAACGGAAGAGAAAGATGGTATTCATACCTTTGAAGACCGAGGCACGGCTTACGCAGGAAGGAGTATATTGATGAAGACGAGAAGCTCCAAGGACCTCAAGTGTGGTGCCTCCGAAGTACTACACACGTCCGGTGTAGGCGGCATCTCCCGGGCTCCGATCCAGCCGAGCAGCGGAAGAAGAAGATGCCGAACCGAATATCACACGACGGTAGTGTGAAGGTGGAGAACACAAATCCCTTGAGGTCCTCCCCAATATTACGGAGAAGTCCTCAAAGGGAAATGAGAGAGAGAATGAGAGAATTGGATGCCTCCAAAGGGGTAGGGGGAGACCCCTATATATAGTAGGAGGGGGGTGCACCACCCAGGGGCTAGGCGGTGTGGGACTAAACCCCACACCCGCCAGCCACCTTGGGGCTGCCGCTGGCCCTAGGTGGGCCCCACTTGGGCGGCCCACCAAGCCAAGGCTGCCTGACACCCTCTCCCTAGGCGCCTTGCCCTATTGGGCCTCCCTTCGGGTGAGGCCCATTAGCATTAGGAAGCCTTTAATAATAAAATAAAATATATATTTAATATTAATTCTCCAATTAACATTCAAATACATATATTATCATAATCCTTTACTTCGGAACTCCTTCCGAACCCCTTCCGATCACATCGGATGTTACCCAGAACTATTCCGGTTTCTCTCTCTGTATTTCTCCTATAGTACCTCATCTATCCCTAAGCGCCCCCACCCTTAAGCGTGACATCCTTCGGTTTGGGAACACTCCGGTCTTGATTGAGAATACTCTCATATCAATGATCATCAGCGGGACCTGGATGCCCATGATGACCCCATGCATTCCACGAATCTTATTGCTCGAACAGTGAATAGTCGTTTCCCGTTCCCTTGACACTTGATACCTAGTTCATCTGAGACTTGATCTTTGGTATCTCCATACCTTAGTTTGATCTCGTTACCGATGAACTTGTTTACTCATTCCCATGTCGTTGCATTCCGTGACCCAGTCACACGCTTGCAAGCTTCATTAATGCAACGTCACCGAGATAGCCACATATGTATCTATCTGTTACATGGACTGGCAAATCCTGGTCTTGATATGTACTCCTCTACATGCTCCTTTGGGAAACTTGAGTGGCACCTTTTCGATCACCCAGTCACGGTATGATACTTGATAACCATCTAAGCTCCCTCCATAATGGTGATTTGCATTATCTCATAGTCTAAGGATCAGGTTGCGAGGTTTCATGCGTTTATCATCAATGGTGAACTTTGTAACTAGATCTCATTGAGATACAACTATCAGATGTTTGTCTATCACGTCATTCAACCAATGAGGTGACCTCATTGTCAATTGGCATAAATGCCCATGATCTTGAAACCTAGATCATCCTCATGACCAATGAACTAGTTCGCTAGAGGTAACTAGAGACATGGTTTGTTTACATACCACACATGTATTAAAGTTTCGTATTAACACAGTTATAGCACAGTATGAAACATATTATGAACATATAGGAGATATATCAAACAATACACTTTATTATTTGCCTCTAGGGCATAGCTCCTTCAGTCTCCCACTTGCACTAGAGTACAAATTAATCTAGTTTACAATAGGTAGGAACCTAACACCAATGGCATCCCGGTGTTGTTCGTGCTTGGCTTATATGAGAGCTTTAGGCAACAGATCTGCCACATTCAGATCCATGTGTACTTTGCTAATCTTGATTTCACCTTCGTCAATGTTCTGCCGGATGACGTGAAATCGTAGCTTGATGTGTTTGGCTGCGGAATGAGTTCTTGGTTCCTTTGCGTTTGCAATAGTGCCCGTGTTGTCACAATAGATCGTCATGGGATCTTGCACACTTGGAACAACTCTCAGTTCAATGATGAAATTCCTTAGCCAAACAACCTCATTTGCCACATCAGCAGCAGCGATGTATTCCGACTCCATTGTAGATTGTGCAACTACCGGTTGCTTCTTGCTCTTCCAGATTACCGCCCCACCATTCACCAAAAACACAAATCCCATCTAAGACTTCGAGTCATCAGGATCTGAGTGCCAACTCGCATCCACGTAACCAGTTACGTTTAGAGCTTCATCATTACCTCCATAGACTAGGACCATATCCTTTGTTTTCCTGAGATAACTTAGGATATTTTTCACAACTGTCCAGTGATCCACTCCTGGATTACTTTGGTATCGGCTCGCCAAACTGAGAGCCAATGCCACATCAGGTCGAGTACTTAGCATTGCATACATGATAGATCCTATGGCTGAGGCATAGGGGATGTAAGACATCCTTTCTCTATCAGCATCCGTTACCGGACATTGAGATAAACTCAGTGTGCTACCTTTTATTATAGGTGCCAAACCTCTTTTGGCATCCTCCATTTTGAACCTCTTCAAAATCTTCTCAAGTAAGTACTTTGACTTAATGCAATCTGATCTATCTCTACAGATTTTGATTCCTAATATGTATGCAGCTTCACCTAAGTCCTTCATGGAAAATTGACTACTCAAATATGCTTTCACGCTTCTCATAAGATCCACGTCGCTTCCCATGAGTAGTATGTCATCCACATATACTACTAGGAATATAACTGAGCTCCCACTCGCTTTCTTGTAAACACAGAACTCTTGTTGATTTTGGACAAATCCAAAACTCTTGATCACTTGATCAAAACATTGGTTCTAGCTCCGAGATGCTTGCATCAATCCATAGATGGATCGCTGAAGCTTGCATACCTTTCCAGCATCCTTAGGATCAACAAAACCTTTCGGTTGCATCATATAAAACTCTTCATCAATGTGACCATTGAGAAATGCGGTCTTGACATCCATCTGCCAAATTTCATAGTCAAAATGAGCAGCAATTGCTAGTAAAATCCGGACAGCCTTAAGCATCACTACGGGAGAGTAAGTCTCATCGTAGTCGACTCCCTGAATTTTTCAAAACCCCTTTGCGACAAGTCGAACTTTGTGAATGGTCACATTACCATCCGCATCTGTCTTTTTCTTAAAGATCCATTTATTTTCCATGGCTTTGCGGCCTTCCGGAAGATCTACCAAGGTCAAAACTTGGTTCTCATACATGGATCCTATTTCGGATTTCATGACTTCTAGCCATTTCTCGGAGTCAGCACTATCCATAGCTTCTTTGTAGTTTGCAGGTTCTTCCTGTTCATCTAGGATGACAGACATCACAAGGCTACTGTACCAATCAGGAGTGGCACGAACTCTTGTAGACCTGCGAACCTCAGGAGTCTCGACATTGTTGTTTTGATCATCATCATTGGGCTCTTCCTCCATGTTGGAGAGCTGTTTCGGAACAACTTCTGTTGTGCTACTCGGAATATGGAGAGAAGGGTCAACAACTTCATCTAACTCAATTTTCCTTCCACTAACTCCTTTAGCGAGAAACTCTTTCTCGAGAAAGGTGCCAGCTTTCGCAACAAACGTTTTTCCTTTGGCCTGGTTGTAGAAAGTATACCCAACTATTTCCCTTGGGTACCCCACAAAGATGCATTTTTCCGATTTGGGTTCGAGTTTGTCAGGCTGTAGTTTCTTGACGTAAGCCTCACATCCCCAAACTTTCAGAAATGACAACATTGTCTTCTTGCCATCCATATCACATATGGGGTTGTCTCCACGGATTTGGATGGTGCTCGTTTTAAAATAAAAGTAGCGGTTTCTAACGCATATCCCCAAAATGATACAGACAAATCAGTCAAAGACATCATGGACCGCACACTATCCAATAGAGTACGGTTATGTCGTTCCGACACACCATTACGCCGTGGTGTTTCGGCTGGCGTAAGCTGTGGGATTATCCCATAGTCCTTTAAGTGCATTTTAAACTCATAACTCAAATACTCGCCTCCCCGATCCGATCGAAGATGCTTGATTCTGTTGTTAAGTTGATTCTCTACTTCCTTCTGAAATTCCTTGAACTTTTCAATGGTTTCAGACTTGTGTTTTATTAAGTAGATATATCCATATCTACTCAAATTGTTAGTAAAGGTAACAAAATAACGATAACCATTGCGCGTTGAGACACTCATTGGTCCACATACATCCGTATGTATGATTCCCAGTAGGTCTGCAGCTCTCTCCATCGTGCCGGAGAAGGGTGTCCTAGTAATCTTGCCCGTAAAGCATGGCTCACATGTATCAAGAGATTCGAAATCTAATGATCCAAGAAGTCCTTCTGAATGAAGCTTCTTCATGTGCTTTACGCCAATGTGACCAAGACGGCAATGCCACATAAACATGGAATTATCATCATTATGCTTACAATGTTTAGCATCAATATTATGGATGTGAGTATTGCAATCAAGTTCTAGTAAGAATAAACCATTACTCACAGGCGCATGAACATAGAGGATGTTATCCATATAAATATAACAACCACTTGTTCCAGATTTAAACGAATAACGATCTTGCAACAAGCAAGATCCACTTACAATATTCATACTCAATGCAGGTACATAGTAGCATTTATTCAAAACTAGAATCAATCCTAACGGCAGATGTAGAGGTAACGTGCCGACAACCACCACATCGACTTTCGTGCCATTGCCAACGTGCATCGTCACCTCATCCTTCCCAAGCCGCCTCTTACTCCACAGCTCCTGCTAGAAGTTACATATGTGAGCAACAGAACCGGTATCAAATACCCAGGTGTTTCTCCTGGCGTTGGTAAGGAACACATCTATAACATGTATATCACATATACCTTTGTCTTTGGCGGCTATCTTGCCGGCTTTCTTGTCCTCAATGTACTTAGGGCAATTGCATTTCCAGTGCCCATCCTCTTTGCAGTAATAGCACGTGGTTCCGGACCTAGGGTCGGGCCTAGTAGCCTTAGAGGTGTTGGCAACTGCTTTACCATCCTTCTTTGGCTTGTTGCCCTTGCCCTTTTTCCCTGACCTTTTAAAGTTAATGGTCTTATTGACCATTAACACCGTGTGCTCTTTCTTGATTTCTACCTCAGCAGTTTTGAGCATGGCAAACACTTCAGCAAGGGTCTTAGTCATCCCTTGCATGTTGTAGTTCATCACAAAGCTCTTGTAGTTAGGGGGCACCGAGTGCAACACCCTATGAATCGCAAGCTCTTCCGGGATTTTGCAATCTAGAGCATTCAAGCACTTAATGTAGCCAGACATTTTGACTACATGCTCACTAATACTGCTGTGCTCTTCCATATTGGCAGAGAAGAAGAGCTCGGAAGCATCATACCTCTTTGCACGAGCCTGTGGAGCAAAGACAGCCTTGAGATCTTCAATGATCTCAAAAGCATTCATCTTCTCAAAACGCTTTTGAAGCTCCGGATTCATGGCATAGAGCATTCCACTTTGGATGAGGGAGAAATCATCCACCTTGGACTACCAAACATTCTTTTCATCCTAGGAGGCAGAATCTGCAGGCTTAGCTAGAAGCTTAGGCTCGATGACATAAGTTAACTTGTAGGTGACTAGGAGGATCCTAAGATTGCGGAACCATGCGGTGAAGTTGGTTCCATCAGTTTTCAGCTTGTCCTTCTCGAGGAAAGGGCTAAGGTTGAAGGTGTGTGGGCGAGACATCTACAATGGATTTGCAAAGTGTTTAGACCATGCTCATAATAATGAGTTCAAATTTTAATTCATGTTCCTAAACTAAAACAAAAGAACTCCCACTCAAATGAACACCCCTCTATTCATTTCAGTGATCACATGTAAACTAAAACAAAAGAACTCCCACTCAAATGAACACCCCTCTATTGATTTTAGTGATCACATGATCCCAATCTGCTGCACCTCCCCCGATCGTCACGACCATCGGTGTAGTTTCAAAGGTGGACATTCCCCAATGTCGATCACATCAACCATGTGATTCATGCTCGACCTTTCGGTCTCTTGTATTCCGAGGCCATGTCTACACATGCTAGGCTCGCTAGTTCTAACTTGTGTGTATCCGCAGTACAACATGGCTTACACTCACCGTATGCAAACGCAGATATGTCTGACACCCGATCGTCACGGCCTACCTCATAACGGAGAAATTTCTTGGTGGTGCACGCACAAGGGGAATACGAAGACTGGAATTATGTGAGGGATTATCCTATTATGCTACCGTCGTATATATTATCATACTAGCATAACAAGATGCATACAAACGTACTTCATAAAGTAAAGTGTCATGACGTGGTTGCAGCATCGTGATCAACATCGAGAGCTTGAATGGAAGTTTCATAAACTTGTCATTTCCATGTCACAACGCTAGCCCCTATGCAAATCAAAGATAGACTCCTCTATTTTATCTATTGCATGTTTTACGTGGCTTTAGGGCTTTCGCGGTAGAACCCCTTCCCACCTACGAACGTAGAGCCACAACATGGATTCAATGATTGCCGTTTTACTTCCCTTTTCAGGGCCCTCCAATGTCGATGCCATATCAACTATCATAGAGAGACAGACACCCCCCTAAGCCACTTTGATATGTGGACTAGTCTCGTGAATCACCACGTGAGGTTGGTTGGGGGCCGCTTCATCAAACAGTGCCGCCATATGAACAAGAACATAAAAGAGGGTAGCAACTAGAGAATCAATGCCCACATATTGCTATGTGTTCTATTCGTACAACATGTCTACCCATAGACCCGCTCTGATACCACTGATGGGTTCCGTAGCAGAAAACAAAAAATTTCTATCTACTCGAACACTAAAACCAGGATCTATACTATGTAGACATAAGCAATAGAAGAGAAAGACAGTATTCATACCTTTGAAGACCGAGGCACGCCTTACGCAGGAAGGCATATATTGATGAAGACGAGCAACTCCAAGCACCCCAAGTGTGGTGCCTCCGAAGTACTACACTCGTCCGGTGTAGGCGGCATCTCCCGGGCTCCGATCCTGCCGAGCAGCGGAAGAATAAAATGCCAGACCGAATATCACACGATGGTAGTGTGAAGGTGGAGAACTCAAATCCCTCGAGGTCCTCCCCAATATTACGGAGAAGTCCTCAAAGGAAAATGAGAGAGAGAATGAGAGAATTGGATGCCTCCAAAGGGGTGGGGGAGACCCCTATATATAGTAGGAGGGGGGTGCACCACCCAGGGGCTAGGCGATGTGGGACTAAACCCCACACCCGCTAGACACCTAGGGGCTTCCGCCGGCCCTAGGTGGGCCCCATTTGGGCAGCCCACCAAGCCAAGGCTGGCCAGCCCCCTCTCCCTAGGCGCCTTACCCTATTGGGCCTCCCTTCGGGTGAGGCCCATTAGGATTAGGAAGCCTTTAATAATAAAATAAAATATATATTTAATATTAATTCTCCAATTAACATTCAAATACATATATTATCATATTCCTTTACTCCGGAACCCCTTCTGAACCTGTTCCGATCACCATCGGATGTTACCCGGAACTACTCCGGTTTCTCTCTCTCTATTTCTCCTACGGTACCTCATCTATCCCTAAGCGCCCCCACCCTTAAGTGTGACATCCTTCGGTTCGGGAACACTCCAGTCATGATTGAGAATCCTCTCATATCAATGATCATCAGCGGGGACCTGGATGCCCATGATGACCCCCGTGCATTCCACGAATCTTATCACTCAAACCGTGAATAGTCGTTTCACGTTCCCTTTGCCACTTGATACCTAGGTCATCCGAGACTTGATCTTTGGTATCTCCATACCTTAGTTCGATCTCGTTACCGATGAACTTGTTTACTTGTTCCCATGTCGTTGCATTCCGTGACCCATTCACACGCTTGCAAGCTTCATTAATGCAACATCACCGAGATGGCCACATATGTATCTATCTGTTACATGGACTGGCAAATCCTGGTCTTGATATGTACTCCTCTACACTCTCCTTCGGGAAACCTGAGTGTCACCTTTTCGATCACCCAGTCACGGTATGATACTTGATAACCATCTAAGCTCCCTCCAGAACGGTGATTTGCATTATCTCACAGTCTAAGGATCAGGTTGCGAGGTTTCATGCGTTTATCATAAATGGTGAACTTTGTAACTAGATCTCATTGAGATACAACTATCGGATGTTTGTCTATCACGTCATTCAACCAATGACGTGACCTCATTGTCAATTGGCATAAATGCCCATGATCTTGAAACCCAGATCATCCTCATGACCAATGAACTAGTTCGCTAGAGGTAACTAGAGACACAGTTTGTTTACATACCACACGTGTATTAACATTTCGTATTAACACAGTTATAGCATAGTATGAAACATATTATGAACATATAGGATATATATTAAACAATACACTTTATTATTTGCCTCTAGGGCATAACTCCTTCACCCGCTTCATTGCCGCTCGCACAAGATGTGGCATCTGTCTAGGCTGATGGACCGAACCCAGACCTCCCGGCTGGACGTCCCGTATGAGGCACTTCAAGACTAGCTTGCCATGATCTCGAAGGAGGAGATGGAGCAGCCCTGGAGCTACTCCTTCCCTCCGTACCACCGGAGCCACCTGCTGCCCAAGGTAAGGTTGTTGTTTCGCCAGATGGATTCCTCATGGACGGTTACTTCCTGTTTTTTATCTGCGCCTTTTGAATAGCTTTTTACAGTTCAACTAGCCAAGGATGGGATGGGAGACGATGAGCTCCCTAGATTCTTTGCTGACCGCCCGCAACAGAAGTACCCGCCTATCAAGCCGGAGCTTTTCCCCACCCAGAGCAATGATGGGTTGTCGGACCCGCTCGGTGAGGGTTTTTCTACTTTTGTATGTAGGCCAGATGGTTCATTTTAGCCTGATTCTGATGCTTGTGTTTACCGGTGCAGGCATATATGGTGACGATGGTCGTCCTGCCTCTACCATTGCGACAAAGACCAAGGGGAAGCGGGCATCGTCCAGCGCTGTTCCGGCCGGTGGTGGCGGGAAGAAGCAGCGTCGGGCGAGGCAAGCGACGACCATGCCGACGGTGGTCAGGTATGTACAGTCGACCTCCTAGGTATTTTCTTGTGTAACTTTTTCTTTTTTCTGAGCATTGCTTGCCCTTGTAGCGAGCCGGTGTCACTCAATGAATCCAGATCTGTCGCAGTCACGCTCACCTCGGCTGCGCCGTCTGAGCCAGCGGTGCCAGTTGCATTGGTCGAGCCCCCGTCGGCTGCGTCATCTGTGCCTGCACTGACCATGCCGGTTACCGCCCTGCCAGCTGCACCTGCATCATGCCCCCGCCGCCTCCTCGATCACTCAGATCCTTGCGGGCAGGATCCGTGCGACCACTCCTCCACCCCAACCATCGCAGGGTGTGAATCCGGATTGGAGTGCTGATCCAATGGATGTGACCACCGGTTAGCGCGGGGAGCTGTAGGATGCGGCAGCGCCGAGTGTGGGAGCACATGCGGGAGGCTCTGGCTCTGGGACAGCGACTGCTAGGGTCGAGCTGGTGGTGAGGAAGATGGTGTGTGCTATTGCTTCTGCCTTGGATGAGGAGGACGTGCTGGGGACCGGGTTCAAACTGGCTCCGGTCGTCCTGACGCCGGATGCGATCCTTGCCCAGGTCTCTAGCGAGGCGCCTGTGGTCAAGTGCAACATCTAGTGGAGGTGCTGGAGCTGGGGCTCGGCGAGGTCATGCGGCTGAATGTTTCCTTGGAGGTATTTTTTTCTCCGTACTTATGTTATATGCTTCAAGTGGTTTTCCTTTTTCCCTTTTTCACTCCTATCTTTCTGCAGAAAGCTTTTCTAGAGGCGGCTAAGAATACTCAGGAGTTGGGGCGTAAGATTGCCTGCTCTGACATGTCTTTGCAATTGCACGATTTTTCACGGTTTTTGCTAACCATCGGGTATCATCCTACAACCATGATAGTGGACAAGGAGGAGGAGGTGGGCTGGCTGAAGGCTAAGGTGCTTTGGCTACAGGAATCCAACCAAACATGCTAGGGTCAAATCGACAAACTGGTGGCCCAAAAGGATAAGGTGGATACTACGACCGAGAAGACCAAGAAGAATGCGGAGATCCGTGCCCAAGCCTTCAAGAATCTTGAAGAGTCCTTCAAGAAGCATGAGGAGCAGCTACATGTGAGCCAGTCAGGGGATAAGGTGGCATGCGTGGAGCTTGAGCACGTTGCCGAGGCGGTTGTCAGTAAGCTTCTTTTTCCTTGGCCATGGTTTTCCTCCATTTGATGTAGTCGATATCGTAACGCTTAGCCTTTCCAGTTGTAGCCCTCTATCGGGAGGCGACTGACCATGCTCTTTCTTGTGTGCCCGCCGAGGAGACTGGGCGCCACCTGCAGGCTGAAGACCTTGTTGGCCTTCTTGGTGAGGACGCTCTTCAGATGCACCAAGTTTGCATTGAACTCTTCGAGTACCTCTGGCCCTTCGACAAGGTGCCGGATACCATCAATTGGCTGGCCGCTAGGCTGGAGAAGGTTGTGGACCATATTTACTTAGGGCAGGATTGGGATGCGGGCGGAGGTGCGGAGATCACTCTTGCCCTGATCAAGTCCCGGTATCCAGCTGCATAACTGGAGGCCCTCACTCGTGGCTTTTGGTAGGGCACCAACTACGACAGCCTTTGCCAAGAGCTTCCCAAGATCCACTCCCGCGGCATGAAGATTGTGAGCTATGTGTAGATGGATTTGGACTATAGTGACTCGGAGGGTATATATTTGATCAGAGGAGTTGTCGAAAATGAAGCCGACGACGAGACTGCCGCTCCCCTGCCAGCTACTAACCCGGCCACCACTGATGTCGCCTTAGTCCTGAATCTTGATCCTCGGTATGCCGGGTGTAACTGTGCAAACTTTCCCTTATTTCCATGGTATTTGTGAACAACTTATGCTTGGGCGTGGGAGCACACCCAGTGGGTGTAGTCCCCAAGTTTCGGGTCGACTGACGCAGTCAGTTGGCCCAAAACTTTACTCAGGAGCTTTACCCCCTTAGTTCTTGTTGTTTTTGGTGTCCATCTGGTTCTCCGCCTGGCTGGGCCACTCCATTTTCCTGTGGGGCGCGGGACCGCACCCACTGTGTGTAGTCCCCGAGTTTTGGGCCGACTGACGCAGTCAGTTGGGCCACAATTTTTCTTGGAGATGGTTTTCCGTGTCCGGCTCA
Organism: Avena sativa; assembly: GCA_916181665.1. Taxonomy (NCBI): domain Eukaryota; kingdom Viridiplantae; phylum Streptophyta; class Magnoliopsida; order Poales; family Poaceae; genus Avena; species Avena sativa. The sequence continues at coordinate 412,311,074 of OV702292.1, read as the reverse complement.
GGCAGCCAGTGTAGTTTTAGCTCATGCAAAAAATAAAACAAGTGATAGGTTGCACGTTACATATGTACAACTGGTGTGTTTTTGTGGTCACTGGGTGTGATGAAAATATGTCATTTCACGTTTAGCCGGCGACTTTGTCTTTTTGTCGTGAGCATTGTCCGTTGCATAGTGTCCTTGCCGGCTGGCAGCCTGGTTGCGGTCTACAGCCGGAACCGAAGTGGTTGCTATTAAGTGTACTGCACGATACTTTAGATTTTAGTTACCGGTGTTGGGCGAGCGAGCGCAATCGGAATGTCCAAACGTTTGCCTTCCTTGCGGTTTTTCGTGTATGGGTCCTCAGGCTTTTGCTCTTCCCGGGCTAGCAGTCGGGTTGCGGTCTGCAGCCAGAACCGAAGAGTGGGCCTTTGGTGCCGTGTACAGTACTGGGCTGTTTGGAAGGTGTAATAGTCTAGGCCAGCCGACGAGTCCCCGGGAGAGACTGCCGGAGCCGGGGGAAATATGCTGTAGTGAAGAATGTTGAAATACGACGAAGGAGTCCCTAAGATAGTTTCGAGGCTCCGCAATTGTTCATTCATAATACATATAAGGTGGGGGTACATACATGTTCATGTGTAAAATGGGCAAAGTAGGTTTGCATTCCAGGGACGCTCGGTTTCCTTGTTGGAGCGGTCTTGTTCTTTGCCAGCTGCTGGGCATCTATGAGGTAGTAGGAGTTGTTGTGCAACACTCGGCTGATGATTAATGGCCCCTCCCAAGGGGGATATAGATTGTGCATCCCCTTAGTGTTTTGTACCAGCCGTAGCACCAGGTCGCTCTCTCGGAATGAGACGGGGCAGATCCGGCGGGCATGGTATCAGTGCAGGTTTTGTTAGTAGATGGCAGACCTAGACAAGGATAACTCCCGTGCCTCCTCGAGGAGGTCGATTCTGTCTTTGCGATCCTCTTTGGCGTCTTGCTCCATGTGCAGGAGTTTGCAGGGTGCGTCGAACTTGATGTCAGTAGGGGGGACCGCTTCTGCGACGTAGACAAGGAAGAATGGAGTGTAGCCGGTTGAGCGATTAGGCGTGGTGCATAGGCTCCATAGTACTACCGACAGCTCCTCTATCCAGCATCCGGGAGACCTCACTAGTGGCTCAATCAGCCGGGGCTTGACTCCGGCTAGGACCAGACCATTTGCCCTCTCACATTGCCCATTTGATTGGGGATGCACGACGGATGCAAGGTCCAAGCGGATGCCCTTTTCTCCATAGTAGCACGCGAAGGCCCTTTGGTGAAGTTCATCCCATTGTCGGTGATTATGCCATGGGGGTAGCCGAAGCATGTAATGATATCCTTGAAGAACTTGATCACTGTGGATCCATCCAGTTTCTTGATGGGCTTTGCCTCGATCCATTTGGTGAACTTGTCCACTGCCACCAAGAGTTGTGTCATGCCAGACCACACTATCTTGAAGGGTCCGACCATGTCGAGCCCCAAATAGGAAATGACCAGGTGATAGCGATCGTCTTGAGTGTGGCAGCCAACATGTGCTTCTGTTAGCTGAAACGCTGGCAACCATTGTACGCTCACACCATTTGCTCAATGTCCTCTAGCGCAGTCGGCCAGTAGAAGCCATGGCGAAATGCCTTAGCTACTATGGCCCTTGATGATGCGTGGTGGCCACATTCTCCTTGATGGATGTCCACGAGGATCCGGATTCCTTCTTCTTGGCTGACAACGCTGATAAATGCCTCCGACACTGCGCTTGTACAACTCGTTGTTGATGATGATATATGCACTTGCTCTGTGCTTGATTTGTCTTGCCGCAACCTCTTCGTCGGGGAGTCTACCCCTAGCGATGAAGTCGATGAGGGGCTTGGCCCATGTAGGGATCTCCCGAATGGCATGCACACTTTGGATGATCAGCTTTACTTCCTCGCGCATGGCAGGGTCGGGCTCGTCAGGTGTCCTACCTGGTGGAAGGATGGAGCCGGCAGTCCTCGGGCTTCTGGAGCAGGCTTGGGGTGTCGAGGCCTTCGACCCAACAGTCCCTGGGACCTTCGATCCGGTAGTCCCTAGGACCTTCGTGGCGATATCCGTGTCCTTGGAGCCAGCAGTCCCCGGGTCCGCATCTAGGACGATGGAGTCGAATTCCGGGGATGGCATGATGGAGGGCTTGCCCAGGTGCTCCAGGGAAACTCCAGGCAAAATTGCTTGTCTTGTAGAGCCAACTCGGGCAAGTGCGTCAGAGGCTTCATTGTTGGCTCGAGGGACATGGTGGAATTCACACCCCTCGAAACAAGCGCATAGCCGTTGGACGAAGAACCGGTACATAGCCATGTTTGCATCCTTGGCGTCCCAATTACCTGATACTTGCTGCACCACCAAATCTGAGTCGCCGAAGCAGAGGACCCATTAGATGCCGATTTCTTTTGGCATCTTGAGGCCATGGATGAGCACTTTGTATTTGGAGACATTGTTTGAATCGTGGAAGTGGATCTGTAGCACGTATTCCAGACGGTCTCCTTTTGGAGAGGTGATGACGATTTCGGCTCCCAACCCCCCGCGCATTTTTGAGATGTCAAAGTGTAACTTCCAATGCATGGAGTCGGGAACCGGTGGAAGCTACTGAGTTTCTGCCCAATCGACCAGGAAATCAGCCAAGGCCTGAGACTTGATCACCGTTCTTGGCTCGTATTGGATGTTTTCGGCGGCGAGCTCTAATGCTCACTTCGCCACCTGACTCGTGGAATCCTTGTTGCCAATGATCTCAAAGAGCGGTGCCAACGCAACCACCCGGATGGAGTGCTCTTGGAAGTAGTTCTTCAACTTCCTGACGGCCATGTACACACCGTACACCAACTTCTGGTAGGGGGGTTAGTTCTGCTTCAAGAGCGAGAGCACTTTGCTCAGGTATTACACCAGGCGCTGGACCGGCTGTGCTTTTCTTTCTTCTAGCCTCTCCACCACGAGCATGGCACTAACGACCTGGTTGGTGGCCGTGATGTATATCAGCATTGGCTCCTTTGCATCCGGGGCCGCCAGTATGGGCGGGGAGGAGAGCATGTGCTTGAGGTCGTGGAAGGTCGCGTTCGCTTGAGCCGTCCAGACAAACTAGTTGATTTTCTTCATGAGATGGTATAGTGGGAGTGCTTTCTCGCCCAGCTGGCTGATGAACCCGCTGAGGGAGGCTAGGCATCCGGTGAACTTCTGCATGTCGCGTAGGTTCTACGACAGCTGCATGCGCTCGATTGCGCCTATCTTTTCCAGGTTGGTCTCGAGCCCTTGTTCCAAGACAAGGAAACCGAGGAGCTGTCCGGCTAGGACACCGAAGACGCACTTCTCTAGGTTCAGCTTCATTTGGAACCGATAGAAGTTAGTGAATGGTTCCTTCAGGTCCTCGAGGAGCGTGTGTCACTATTTTGTCTTCACCACCACATCATCGACGTAGGCGTGTATGTTTCTCCCGATCTGTGCTTGCAGGCACTTTTGCATGCAGCGCTGGTATGTTGCCCCTACATTTTCAGTCCAAATGGCATAGTGGTATAACAGTAAGCCCCATACAGGGTAATGAAGACCGTTTTTATTTGATCCATGGGATTCAACTTAATCTGGTGGTATCCTGAATAGGCATCTAGAAAGGATAACAGGTCACAGCCGGTCGTGGAATCGATCACTTGATCTATCCGCGGTAGGGCGAAGGGATCTTTGGGGAAGGCATTGTTGAGGCTGGTGTAGTCGACGCACATGCGCCATGTCTTGCTCTTCTTCAGTACCAACACTGGGTTGGCCTGTTGGGTTTGCATCATAGAAAACAAATATTTTCCTACGATGTGAACATCTAAGCACCAAGATCTATCTACCTAGATACAATCAACGGGTGGATATACATCCATAGAGAACATACCCTTGAAGAGCGAAAAAGCATTGTTAAAAAAACTGATTTCGTGGTTGATGCAGTCATACACTTGCCGATCTCAAGATCGTGATGAAGTCCAGCGAGTCTAGCAGGTCCAACACTAGCACGTCCAGCAGGTCCAGCACCAGCAAGTCCAGCACCGCAAAGCAGTGGTGCATTTGTGATCGCACACACGTCTGGTACCCCAACAACCTCCACGTCCTTGCTCGAGTGATGCAGCAGAAGCAACAACTCTTTTCTAGATAAAGCCACCGGGAACATGTATCTCGCTAATCCGAGACCATGGGGAATAATTTCTAGAGAGGGAGAGAGATCCTTCACGAGGAGGTGTGAGAGTGGAGGAGGAGGGGAGTGCCTTTTATAGGAGGAGGGGGCAGCCCCCACAGGGCCATGCACATGGCATGGTGGTGCCCCCACCTCTTCCTCCATAATGGTGAGTGGAGCTTCCACTAAGCCCACTCCCATTAAAACCAACTCCACTCACTTTGCATTAATTTTCCACCAAATTTAATGCAAGGTCTCATTAAATAAAACTATTTTATTTATTTTATTAGATTTTTAATTACTTTAATTAACAAACATTCACATAAAACCCCTTGCAACATTTCGATATCACATGCAGAACCAGTTTCTGTAATTTCACCCGAAACAATTCCGGTTTCCATCGAAATGATTCCAGCGCTTTCTTAAATCTTTATCTGAAACATATTTGCTCCAAATGGTGCGGTATTCCTTAAGTGTGTCACCCTACGGTTCGTGAATAATACAGACAAGATTGAGACCCCTCTTCGATCAATAATCAGCAGCGGGACCTGGCACATTCAATGATGACTATAGCGATCGTGTGAACCTTTAAACATCATAACTAAATCCCTTTGTCTCGCGATATATTACATGTCCGAGATTTGATCATTGTTATCTCCATACCTAGTGATCTCGTTACCGACATGTACTCTTTTCTTGTTCTTGTGATATAACATTCTAGTGATCACATCACTTGCTTGCAAGCTATCTCAATGTCATATCACCGAGAGGGACCAGAGTATATCTATCCGTCATTGGGATGGACAAATCCCACTCTTGATCCATGAGCCTCAACATAACACTTTCAGAGTACCCAAACCCACCTTTATAGTCACCCTGTTATAGTGTGACGTTTGATGTTATCAAAGTACTCTTCCGGTGTTAGTAATTAAAATGATCTCATGGTCTAAGGACTAAAGTTACTTTGTATGATGTTATAGAAATTGGAACACAATGACTTTGATCGTATTGCCATACTTCGGATGAATGTTCATCACACGATTCAACAATATTGTGACCTCGTTATTAACAACATCCAATGTCCATGACCAGGAAACCTTGATCATCTTGTTAATCAATGAGTTAGTTTATAAGAGAGGCATAACTAGGAACCCTTTATTTATTTATTAAACACACATGCATTAATGTTTCCAATTAATACAATTATAGCATGCAAAATAAACATTTATCAAAAACGAGGAATAAGATAATAACCACTTTATTATTGCCTCTCGGGCATATTCCCTTCATGGCCAACCACTCCAGATGGTACACTTCCATGATAAACCCGGCTGCAAGGAGCTGGGTGATTTCCTCACCAATTGTTTTCCTTTTCTCCTCCACGAAGCGGCGGAGAGATTGTTTGACCAGCTTCGCATCCGATAGGACGTGAAGAGAGTGCTGGGCGAGCTCCCTCGGAACACCCGTCGTGTCCTTGGAGGACCGTGTGAAGATGTCCCGATTCTCACGGAGGAAGTCGACAAGCGCGCTTTCCTATTTGCTATCAAGGCCGTTTCTAACCAGGACGAACTTGTTTGGCTTGGCCTCGTTGACCAAAATCTTCTTAGTGCCCTTGGATGGCTTGAATTGCGTCTCTCCGACTGGCTTGGGCCTGCCCACCGGCATGTCAGCTTGCACCAGCGCCACATTCTGCATGATGATGCGCTTCTCTTTCATGATGATCATGGCCTCGGCTAGCTTGGAGCCATCAGTGGCATAGTGATGGGTTCGTAACATGGAAAACAAAAATTTTCTACCGCAAGAACGAACAAAACCCAGATCTAATCTAGATAAAAGCCAAGATCTAATCTATTAGACATGAGCAACGAGATAGATCTGTACTAACCCTCGTAGAACCGAAAGCGTTACGAGATTAGATCTCGGGGTTAATGTAGTCGATCACTTGCCGACCTCAAGATCGTGTGGACGATCCTTCCGGCGCCGCGTTCCGGCAGCGCTTCCGCAGTCGGTCACACGTGCGGAGTCGAAGCAGACCTTCCTCTCCCTGTTCCAGCGAGCAGCGGAGGTAGTAGATCTTCTCCACGGAATCCCAGCAGCACGACGGTGTGGTGGTGGTGGTGGAGGAGAGAATTCTGTAGGGCTTCGCCTAAGCTGGAGCAGAGCGAAGGTAGAGGAGAGAGGCGGCGGCTAGAGCTTGTTATGAGAGAGGGCTAGGAGGGGGCGCCCCCTCCCTTCTATTTAAAGGAGGGAGGAGCGCCAGGGGAGGGGGAGTCCTAGTAGGACTCCCCTCCTATGGCCGGCGGGTTGAGAAGGGGGGAGGAGTCCTCCTCCCCCACGAATCCGTGTCTTGCCCCATAAAGACTCCTTGATCCTTTCTTGGTTTTCAAGCAAACTCCAAGAAATCTTCTAGAACCTTCCAGAACATTCCGAAACCTTCTAGAATCTCCATACAAACACTCCGAAACATTTCCTAACTTAGAAAATGATCCCCAATATATGAATCTTATTCTCCGGACAATTACGGATCTCCTCGTGATGTCCCGGATCCAATCCGAGACTCCGAACAACATTCGGTTTCCAACGCACATTCCATATCTACTTAAAACAACTTCGAACCTTAAGTGTGTCACCCTACGGTTCATGAATATGCAGACATGATGAAGACACCTCTCCGATCAATAACCATCAGCGGGATCTAGAGATCCATAACGGCTCCCACATACTCAACGATGACTTCGTGATCGATAGAACCATTAACATATGAAACCAATTCCCTTTGTCACGCGATATCCTACTTATCCGAGGTTTGATCGTCGGTATATCCATACCTAGTTCTTCCTCGTTACTGATAAGTACTCTTTACTCGTTCCATGTTATGTCATCCCTTGTGACCTAGTCACATGCTTGCAAGCTATCTAGATGACATTCCACCGAGAGGGCCCAGAGCATATCTATCCGTCATATGGATGGACAAATCCCAATCTTGGTTCATGCGCTTCAACACATACTTTCAGAATACCCAATGACACCTTTATAACCGCCCAGTTACGAAGCGGTGTTTGATGTCATCAAAGTACCCATCCGGTGATGGTGATTAACATAACCTCATGGTCGAAGGATTAGGTTACTATGCATTTGAAAGCTTACAGCAATACGAACTTAATGACTTGATCTTATGCTACGCTTACTATGGGTGTGTGTCCATCACATCATTCTCCTAATGATATAACCTTGTTATTAATGACATCCAATGTCCATGATCAGGAAACCATGATCATCATTTAATCAACAAGCTAGTTCCACAAGAGGCTTACTAGGGACTCTTTTATGTTTACAAAACACACATGTATTAGTGTTTACTTATAATACAATTATAGCATGGGATGTAAACATTCATCATAAACACAAAGATATAATAATAACCACTTTTATTATTGCCTCTTGGGAATATCTCCAACACATAGTCCATCGACCGCTTGTAGCAGCTGACGTTGGTGATCACTCCCTTGGGCCCGAGGAGCTTCATATTGAGTTACGCGTACCACTGTGCTGCCATGAACTTGGTTAGCGTCGGGCGCCCAAGGATGGCATGGTACGTGCTAGAGAGATTACCACCTAGAACCAGATGGCCTCGTGGCGGAAGTTGTCCTTCACACTGAAGATGACATCCAGCCAGATTTTGCCGATTGGCAAATGTGAAGGGCCTAGAACAACGTCGTGGAAGGAGGTGCTGGAAAGCTAGAGCTGAGACTCGCTGATGACGAGCCGGTCTAGCGAGCTGCGGTACAAGAGGTTGATGTTGCTACCTCTATCAATGAGGATTGGTGAGAACCTGCAGGATTGCATCTTGGAGATGATGATGGGGTCCAGGACCATCGCATAGCTTCCTAGATTAGGTAGCACAGCCGGCTAGTCTTTCCTGCTCCATGTGATTTCTTGCTCCGACCAGTTCAGGTACCGGGGGACGGGAGGGACGATAGTGTTCACGTCCTCCTTGCAACACCTATTGTTATGCTTGGTCTCCGGCTCTGTCGTGAAGATGTGGTAATTGACCACTTGGAGAGGGTAGCCGTTGTCATCCTTGTCTCGGCGTTGGCGCTCACGATTGTCCTACGGGCCACCGGCTGGGGGAGGTGGTGGTGGTGGCGGGAGTCCACCGGCTCCGGCCATTCTTTTGGTCCAACTGCACTAGCGGGTCATGTGCATAGCTAGCTTGTTTTTGCCTCTATGAAACTTGCATGGCCCATCAAACATTGACTCGATAGTGTACTTGGGCCTTGGGGGATGGTCATCGGGGTTCTGCCTTTGGCTGCCTCCCGCAGCCGGATCCTCCTGAACCGCTGCCACCATCTTGGTGTCGTACTGGTTGTCTGGTTGGTCACCTTTCCCTTTTGCCGTGGCAGTTGTCGTGGCCGTGCCTCCTAGAGTGGTGGTGCTGCTCACCTGGCTGGCGTCGGTCCACTGAGCCATCCGTAATGTTTTGCCCTTGGTCGTCAACCACGATGGCCTTCTTAATCGCCGAGTCAGCGGTGGTGTACTTGTCCGCAATGTCCATGGACTAGGCCATGGTCTGGGGGTCCACCTGGCTGAGCTTGTTCTTGAGCATGGTGCCATCTTGGTAGCCGTTGGTGAAGAAATCGATTGCCTGGTGCTTGCTTACCCCCTCGCAAGAGTTGTGCATGCTTGTCCAGCGGGTGAGGTACGCGCGGTCAGATTTGTCCTTGCCCTGAATGGAGAGGGCGAGCTCACGGGACCTGCCCGACCGCATGTAGGTGCCGATGAAGTTGTGAATGAATGCTTCCTCGAAGTCCAGCCAAGCATTGATGTTGTTGTCGAGTAGGCTGTTTAGCCACGTTCTCGTTGATCTGAGGAGCATGAGGAGGGTGTAGCATACAACTACCCACCGGTTTCTATTCGCGATGTCCACCACGGCGACATAATCCACTAGCCAGTCCTCTGGCCTGAGCGTGCAGTTATACTTTGGCGTGTCCCTGGGGAGCAAAAATCCCTTTGGAAATGGCTCATTCCGGATGTGCATTCCGAAACATTTTGGGCCGACCGGGCTTTCTTCCTCCACGACGCGTGACTAGACCAAGAGGTTGATACGCGCACGCATCCATGGCCGCCAACTCACGGGGGCCGAGTCATCCCGTCAGACAAGACACGAGGGGGGGGGGGGGGAGTCTGGCTCCCACTGGCTCTGTCATTGGGTGCGCGATGTCATTGCCCGTGGCCGGCTCTGTTAGCTGGAGCATGGTTCCTGCTGGTGACCATTGTGGCTTCTTGGGGACGCTGTCCATGGCTGCCGTATCCACCACCAAGGTGGCTATTCTGATTTGTTTCATTTGGTAAGATAGCCTGGTGCGTATGCTTGCTGGCTCCTTGGACTAATGGATCCGCCATATGGCGGGGATCTTGGTTCTTGATGTTCCCCACCTGGTTGGGTCCTGCCTCGGCCTGCTGCTTGTTGGACATGGCGACGCGGATCTAGACGTGCTCCTGCTAGCGGCGCAACTCTTTGCCCTTGAGGTGGCTTAGCTTTGCGGAGGCCACTTACTCTGTCCTCATGTTCTTGGTGGGACTGCTGTAAACCGGCTGAACCACGGGGGTGCGCGAGTTCGGGGTCCTGCAGACTCGATGATGCGCTCCTGTGAGGAGCGCTCCAGTTTCGGCGGTGCTGCCATTTGGGGATTTTTTTGGGGGAAGGAGGGAGGGGAGGGGAGGGGGCGGGGGCTAGTCGATGGTGCTGGCTTGGATGAGGGGAAGAGGCTAGGGGAAATGGGTGAGAGTGGAATGCTCGAACAAAAGGCGGGGCCGTGCTACCTCGTCACTCCCCAACGTTATCCCTGGCTCGTCCTCTCTTCATTGTTCTATTTAGGCTGGTCATAGTGCTAAATATAGTAACTTGCAGATGTTACTAGCTTCATAGTGGGGGATAACATGTGTGTGGTGTCATGCAAGACCTAATTAATTAGGTTCTAGACTCATATAGTGTTGGTATGCGTGATGTTATGGTAACTGCATTGAGGTCGCGACCTTGGTTCGGGGCTGCGAACTTGTAATGGGATTAGGCATGAGCACTGCAGACACAACAAAGTACCTAGGTCTGGGGCCCTCTCGGCGAGGTATCACCCCTACTCCTGCAAGGATCTACTATCTCGGGGGCGTATGCCCAATACAAGTGCTCCTTGAGTTGTTTCTGTTCCTTAGCTAGAAGGAGCTAGATGTAGAGGATGAACTAAGATCTTCGAGTCTCCCTGTAACCCTAGCTCTACCCTCCCTTATATACTGGCTAGGAGGCATAGGATACAATGTGGGTTTTAGGGTTTACAAAGCGGGCCTAGGGTTTACAAAGTGGGCCGACTGGCTAGGCCCAACTAGTGGGCCTGGACCCAGTCAGCGCTATAGTGGCTGCCAGCCGTGCTACAGTGCTTAGTCGCTAGACTGTTAGAGGTCATCCGACAATGTTGTGCTCAGCCGCCAAGCTTTGCCCCACTCAGTGCGGTCGTTGTGTAGCGCCGTTTGGGCGGCACGCAAACCCACCGTTAGAGGATACATAGGAATGCTCTACAAGGGCGTCATGCCCTCCGTATCCTTGCCATCGAATCCAAGGCGACCGGGTGGAGCTGCCCACCCAGCAGGATCTTCTGGTTACCCGGCTAGACAGGCCAGCTGGGGAAGCTTGATGATGGACCGGTTGTAACGTTCCACCCGGATATAGATCTTCTGCCTTGTGGCCATTTGACATGATATCTCTGGAGCCGGCCGACTTTGGCCTGACTTATCCCATCCGAGGGTCATCCCCCCGATAGTGGGCTCCACGCACTTGTGGCCCATTCACGAAAAGGCCTATATTAGTCACTGCGAGTCCAACTCACTGACTCTGTCTATGTCCGATTTGGGTCCTACCCAAATAGATTTCCGATTCCGGGCTAACCCAAACTTGCTCCCTCTCTTAAGTGTGTGACCGATAGGCTCATGGTGAATCACACACGATTTAAGTCTCACTCATGACCAATCAGTCGGCAGCGGCTCCTAGCAGAACATGCTGACTCCCAAGTGCCAAAGAGTCATGACAACATACCTTCCAATGTGACTTTCGTCTGAGTCCCTTTTGCCTCACAATACATCTTGTAAAACTATATGCAAATAATCGTCATCCTTCAAATATCTCAACTCTCTTCTCAATCCGACATAAGTGATTCATCCAACTAGCTCTTAGTCGTCTGCCTCGGTTAACACTTAACCGAGTCGTGCATGGCCATGCTTTACTAATCATATCTTCCGAGAGAGCCCAGAGAATATCTCTCAAGTCGAAGGGGAAAATCCCATCTTGGTTATCCACATCATGCATCTTGATTCTCAGCCGACCCAAACTCTGCCTTTATAACTGCCCTTTGACGAAACATCGTTTGACAGAACCTAAGTCGGTGATCCACAACTCGGTTTTTGCAATAACCTCAGGTCTAAGGATTACATTGATCGATACATACAAATGAAGAATTGTTCATTGTATCTCAATATGGGTCATTCCGACCCGCTAAACTTTTTAGCCGAATCCGTGTAAGTCGGTATAGCATCACAATGCCCATGATAAGTGGAACCGAGACATCAGCCGACTTCACATTAGTCTAAGTTGTGTGTCCAGCACAACCTCAACGACCAATGACATTTAGTATGAATAACATGAATCACATATTCAATGATATATATCATATGTTCATATAAGGACAACATAATAACTTTATGAATACATCGGGAATAACATCATACATGATTGCCTCTAGGGCATATTCCCAATAGTCTCCCACTTGCACTAAAGTCAACCATCTGACATTACATGTCTTGGAATCTAATGCCCATGGCTCTTAGGTGCGCCTCATGCTTCGGCTATGGTAGAAGCTTTGTCAACGGATCCACAATATTTGCATTCGTGTGTACCTTGCATAATTTGATATCACCTTGATCCATGAACTGGCGAATCAGGTGGTACCGCATGAGTATATGTTTGTTCGGCTGGTGTTGTCTAGGTTCCTTGGCTTGTGTAATAACACCATTGTTGTTAGAATACACGTCTAACGGATTGGACGAGCCCTGAACCACACCAAGATCCATGAGGAAATTCCTCATCCAAATGACTTCCTTTGTCGCCTTCGAGGTGGCAATATACTCAGCCTCTGTCGTAGACGCATACACAGTCTCTTGCTTGGAACTCTTCCATCTCATAGCCCCTCCGTTTATAACAAACACATATTCAGACTACGAACAAGAATCATCCGAGTCAGTGAGATAACTTGCATCTGTGTAACCCCTTACACTAAGTTCATCCTCACCTCCATAAACTAGGAACATATCCTTAGTCCTTCTCAAGTACTTAAGGATATTTGTAGCCGCTGTCTAGTGGATTTCTCTAGGGTCAGCCTAGTATATGCTCACAACACTTAGAGTGATGGGTATATGCTAATCGGGGTATGCCCAGAAGGAAGATTCGACTGGCCCAGGACCCAAGCGAGTGGGCATGCTGGCACGGCGATTGGAAGGAGACTACGGATGAAGCCCGGCAACTAAAGATGGAGGCCCAAGACTCTGGCTAGGCCTAGTCAGATTAGGTCAAATCCTTCGAAACCTAAACTGATTCAGTTGTAATCCTATAAACCCTAGCGAGGTGACTCTATATAAACCTCCCTAGGGCTCTCGTTGTACTTACATCCTGTTAGCTACCCCATCCAAGCGACTCGCTACCTAGCCATCGAGCTCGTCGATCTTGTAATCCACTCACAGATAATACAGTCTAGAAGGAAGTAGGTCTTTACACTACGGGGGCCGAACCTGGGTAAACCCTTGTGTCTGCACCCAATCTTGTTCCGTGGATGGCGACTTGCTCTTGCCCCCAGTAGTATCAACTAGTACCCCTGGTTGCAAATGTCGTGGCCATTCCCACGACAATGGTGCACACCGTGGGGCTTGGCCAGTCAAGCCTGAGATCTGCGAAGAGACCCCACACTCCAATCGACCGGCCAATGACTACCGGTCGATCGCCACCAGTTGCATGGTTTCTAGCGGCAGATTCCTCCAAATCCTGCCGAGCAGCTACATATCAGTGTCGCACACGGGCAGTCACACCTCGGTGATGCCAATCGGCACCATCAACCTCTTCGTCGGGTTCATAGACGCCATCGACCCGGTGAAAACGGCGATAATCGGTGGATCACCTCCACGCAACCTGCTTTTGGAGGAGTAGGTTTGTTCCATCACCCACCTCACCTCTGAATACGACTCGGCCGCCAGCGACGCGGCCGGGAGCGACGTGGTTCTTCGTGATGACGCCTAATCGGTGGCCCTTGCTTCGGCCGCCGGATCCATCACTATCGCGTCGCACGAGGACTCCATCACGCGAGTCTCCAACACCGAGGATTTCGAGGATCCCTCCATCCTCGAGATCTTTGACTCTGATTCTAGATCGGAGTCCCCTGATGAGGCACAAGCTAGATCTAGTCGCTACAACACCATCTACATGGATGGTAGCAGCGCACCTCCGGATGCCTTCACCACGCACCTCCCGGTGATGGCAACGACGATGGAGGTCGAAGAATACCACTAGTAGCTAGAGGTGAGAAAGGTTAGGGAGCAGGCCGAGAGCGATAAATTTCGCCTCGAGCAACAAACAACATAGGAGCTATCGCTCTACCACCAGCACCACATCAAGAGTCGCCTCAACCCCTCTATTCAGGGGCGCACCCTGAACTTCGACAATGATCGGGACCCCGTACACGTGGCTGAGCTCGAGCATTGCCGTAATGCACCACAGATGGTAGTCGCACGACACCTTGGGCACCAACACATGGAGCTCCACCACCACCATGCCGTTCGACTCCTCCGGAGTACCAATGGATCTTGATCGTGCCACATGAACTCGACACCAACAGGATCCCACTCTATTCCACCCTGATGTACAACATCATCGCGGGGCTGGCCGCAGTCGCCAACCTCAACCTCACGGGAGAGGGCACGCTGCAGGTCAAGTATGCTCAGGCCCTACTCGCCAAGGTAGACAAGCAACAAGTCGTGGGGATCGACCCGCGAGGGCGGATGTACTCTCGCTCGACCTGCAGTCGTGCGCCCTTGAGCGACTGCCCCATAGTCGCCAATGCCAACAACTGCCCTACGCCCGAGCCTTAGCAGCTCCAACCCCGGTGGCAAATCTTTCCAACTCTACCAACTAGTCGTGACTAGTGCATAACACGGTTGCCGCCAACGGTTAGCCGATCGACGCATGGGACCATATCGTCAACAACCAAGCCTAACGAGCTCGCTAGCAACATGATCTGAGGAACACCCTCTCCAATCGTGGCAACCACGAGGCGGAGCCGAGAGGCTCCCTCAGCCGAATTGGCCCACAGTGCATCAGACCAATGATCCGGGGCGAGACATACCCCTCCACTTTCAAAGCACCGAAGGATATCAAGAAGTACGACCCCACATACGATCCAGTAGTGTGGATCGACACGTACCTCATGGCGATGGGGATCGCTAGCCATACGGATCTACTCGCCGCTCGCTACCTCCCCCTAATGATGGAGGGAGCGACTCGCCAATGGATCAGCACTCTCCCTGAGAACAACATTGACTTGTGGGAAGATATGCGAGACGCCTTCGTCAGGCACTTTGAGGGCTCCTACACCCACGCCACTACTATCGAGGACCTGGAACGCTGCATCCAGGGACCGCGCGAGTCGACTCACCATTGGGTCCAACGGTGGTAGGACCTGTGGATCAATGCCTTCGGCATCCACCCAGACACGGTGATCCACTTCTTCAAGAACGCATGCTAGTACGAACCCCTGGTTGCCAAGATCAAGAGGGTCTGTCAAACGCTCGACAACATCCCCGACCTCCTCGAGATCGCCAAGCGCTATGCGAGGAAGACCCCAACCAAGACTCAGACGATGAGTGAGGCGAGAGACATCGCTAAAGCGGCCACGACAACGGCAGGCACCATGAATTATGCTACAACAACACCCGCCTCATCGGCAAGCGTCACGGTGAGGGAAGTGTCGACTTTGTCGCCAACGCTAACTGCGGGTAGCGCGACCCCAAGAACTTCCGCCGCGACAGAGGAAACTTCCGTGCCAACAACCTTGTGAGGCTGAAACTCGACCCCACGGCTCTGCTCAACCAACCTTGTTTCTACCACAGTAGGGAGGGGAAGCCCGCCACTCACACCACCGCCAACTACCACTCTCTCAAAGAGACCGAGAAGGCAAGGCAAGCAAGATAAGTCCCCAATAACGACCCACCAAGGGACCATGGCAATGTCGGCGTGTTCGGCAACAAAGTCGGCTTGCTGCATACATTCACTAGGCTCAGCACCAAGTGCGAGAAGAAGGTACTCGCCCGCGCCGTCGCCATCAACACGGTGACACAAGTGGATGTTCCACGTTGGCTCAATTGGTACGAGAAAAGCATCACCTAGAGTCGCGAAGATCATGTGCCCCAAGATCGAGTACGAATGGCGAGTCGCCCTGGTCGTCAAGGCCATAGTGGCTGATTATTGGCTCCCAAAAACATTGTTGGACGGCAGGAGCTCCACCAACATACTGTACCTGGACACCTTTAGGAGGCTGCAGATCCTGCAGTCGATAATCGAATTGACCCTCACAACCTTCCATGGCATCACCCTCGGTCGGAAGGCATATCCAATCCGCAAGGTGACGCTGCCAGTCACCTTCGGCACACGAGCCACTTTTCACACCAAGCGAATCATCTTCGAGTTGGTGAACTTCCGCAGACCGTACTATTGCATCTTGGGGTGACAAGCATTCGCCAAATTCATGGCGTCCCCCCACTACGCGTACAACATGATGAAACTCTCGGGGCCATGCGGAATCATCACCGTCCACGGTGACCCCGATATGGCCATGGAATGTGAGGGCAACGGCGCCAAGCTCGCCGATGCTTTCATCGCCGATGAACCAAACCACGCGGACAAAAATGCGAAATATGCAAGTGGCATCGACAAGGATGAACTGGCGATCCTAAAGAAGCCCACCTCGGCCAGAGCTGTGCAAGCAACCTTCGAGACCTCCATGCACACCCACACTATCGAGCTCGTTCCAGGCGACTCGAGCTAGAAGGTCACCGTGGGAACCAACATGAGTCCCGCATAGGAAAGCCTGCTCATCGAGTTCCTACGTGAGAATCGTGACATCTTCGCTTGGTAACCATCTGACCTGCCAGGTATCCTGTCATGGTGGTGGCACGGCAGATGCCATGGATAAGCTAAAGATGGGGCCAATGAGCGCTAGGGGAATCGAGGAAGGGATAGCCTGGTGATTTCACGCACAAGTGTTTATGTATTAGCTCTATCAATGGAGGTTACAAGTGCTCCTCGAGCTGTTCGTGAGAAGGAGACTAGATCTCTTACCCCCCACAACTAAGCTCTAGAGTTCTACCTTAGACAGAGAAAATGATCGATCCCTCTCTATGGAGGCCCTAGTGCTCCTTATATAGGCGAGCCCGGGTTACAAAGTTAGGGCATACATGGAGGCATATTCCCCGAATATGCCCATTGGTTAAAGCTAGATGCTTCTTTATTCACTTTAACGGTTCGTTCAGACTATGGACATAACCCTCTGCGTACTCCATGCCTTTAAGCATCACCATACACGGGCTACGTCAGTCGACACTGCCCGCGTCATCTTGGTCGAACATGCCCCGCTGGTCCTTCCCTCTGATTGCTTCGCTCATGCTACAATGGTCAGAGGTCACCTTTTGACCAACGGGAGATTCCTTCCTTCTCTTAGAAGCCAAGTTGTTGCCCGGCTGGCGCTTGGCTAACCTGGCTACGAGGGTACATACATAATTGGTAGACAAATATGGCCGACATATATTTCATGCCGGCCAGATTAATGCTAGGAAGATACCCACCGGGCCAGGTTACTCCGTAAGTCGGCCTGCCTTGAGATGACCCAGCCAGCTCTTGCTTTGACCGTGCCATACCTCAGCTAACTCGACCTTTATACCCCGACGTGACCCTACCTGGGGGTATCCCCCCAACATGTCCCAAGGGAACTCGCTGAGTACAAGTTAAACACGGACTCGAAGGCATGACCTGTCAAGCATCATTACGGCCCTTCAATGAAGAGCGCCACTGAGCAATCGCCGAAGAGGTGCAGTGGCTACTCGCCGCAAGGTTCATTTGGCCCATCAAGTACTCCAAGTGGTTGGCTAACCCAGTCCTGGTACTGAAGAAGAGCACCACCTAGAGGATGAGTATCAACTACACCAACCTCAATAGCGCCTGCCCAAAGGAGCAGTTCGTGCTCCCGCGCATTGACCAGATCATCAACTCGACCATGGGGTCCGAGTCGCTGTGCTTCCTCGATGCTTACTCCAGCTACAACCAGATCAAGATGGTCGTCGAGGACGAGGAGAAAACAGCCTTCATCACGCCGTTCGGAGCCTTCTGCTACACCACGATGACGTTTGGCCTCAAGAATGCCGGAGTAACCTTCCAACGGTGCATGCAGGAG
Source organism: Avena sativa (assembly GCA_916181665.1). Lineage (NCBI taxonomy): Eukaryota > Viridiplantae > Streptophyta > Magnoliopsida > Poales > Poaceae > Avena > Avena sativa. The sequence continues at coordinate 412,293,380 of OV702292.1, read as the reverse complement.
TGCCTAGACAGCCAAATTGGCTGCAACATCCACGTCTACATTGACGACATGGTGATAAAATCCTAGACCGCGACATCCTAGGGAACCTCGCCTTATGGGTAAGGGTCGACCGCCTTCTGCTTCTTGACAGCGAGTTCCGGTGCCTCACCAATGTCATCCTTCCTCTTCTTGGAAGGGTCTGCCACCTCCCCGACACGGCTCGAGGGAATTTTTGACATGGTCACCCAAGTTATCCTCTTTGGTTTGCTCCTGCGAGTTCAGAATAATCAATGAGTCACAAATTCTGGTGAGTGAGATAATCATTCAACCCAACAAGATAAAGATGCTTACTTGGTGACCGGGATAACTGATGTCTATGCACATCTATTCTTGTACACAGTTGTTGGGCCTCCAAGTGCAGAGGTTTGTAGAATAGCAAAAAGTTTCCCTTAAGTGGATCACCCAAGGTTTATCGAACTCAGGGAGGAAGTGGTCAAAGGTATCCCTCTCAAGCAACCCTGCAATCAAGATACAAGAAGTCTCTTGTGTCCCCAACACACCCAATACACTTGTCAGGTGTATAGGTGCACTAGTTCGGCGAAGAGATAGTGAAATACATGTGGTATGGATATAAGACAACGGTGCCAGAAAAGAGCTTGATGGGAGGAAAAGACTAAAGGCAAAAAGATGGAAGCAAGCAAACATGTAATAGATCTAGTTGCAAACGGTGTTTCAATGTTTAGAAACAAGGCCTAGGGATCATACTTTCGCTAGTGAACACTCTCATATAAATATCTTCTCTTCATGATACTACTCTGAACTACTCTCCCGTTGGACACTCTAATCTATGGTAGGGCTATAATAGCACACCTCAAAGTTCGCTTTCCCCATCTAGATAACTGATGACCCACAAGTATAGGGCGTGTATCGCAGTATTTTCGATAAGTAAGAGTGTCGAACCCAACGAGGAGCAGAAGGTGCTGGCTAGTGGTATGGATCAAGAATTCTCTGCAAATACTTAGCAAACGGATTTTTAGGGTTTTTTGATATAGCTAGTAAATAAAGCACGAGTAAATGAAAGACAATAGGAATAAATGCAGCAAGTGGCCCAATCCTTTATGCAGCAAAGGATAAGCCGGTTGTATTACTTAAGATGACCAAACGTTCTTGAGGACACACGGGAAGACTGTCAAATGCTTTCGCTTCATATAGTTGATTAATCTTCTTTAGCTTGCTAAGTGTTGTGTGGGTGAACCTGTGCTAATGTACCGACCTTCCTAGGACTAATACATACTTGTGATTATACCCCTTGCAAACATCTGTAAGTACAAGAAAGTAAGTAAGGTAGAAACCTAACCACAACATTAAACTCTAAGACCCTTACGTCCCTTGTGCAATGGTTTCCTAACAGGGGTTCAGGTTTCTGTCACTCCGGCAACCCCTACGATTAGTAGCCAAATACACAATGCATTCCCCTAGGCCCATATAGGTGAAGTGTCATGTAGTCGAAGTTCACATGACACCACTAGAAGAAGTACACCACAACTTAAATATCAAACTATTGAATCTTTCTCAACACAACTCCACTACTAACAACATGACTTCTCCCATGTCCTCAAGAACAAAACGAACTAATCACAAGACATCATATGGATCATGATCAGAGATGGAATAATGATGTATAACAATCTGAACATAAACAATAACTCAATGGTTCCACTCAATAGCATCAACTACAAAGAGTAATCAACACCGGGAAAGTTTCCCCTAAGAACTATGCAAGATTCAACCCAATTGTTACAGCAATATGGAGATGGTGATGACGGTGCTGATGGTGATGATGGTGGTGATGATGATCCCGATGAAGTACAGCTTGATGGTGGTGTTGATGGCGACGATCTCCCCTCTCTGGGAAGGAATTCCCTTGGTAGAAATCTGTCCGCCGGAGAGATCTTTCTCTCTCGGTGTTTTCCGCCCCGTAGAGGCGGCGGAATCTTTCTGTGGTCGTTCCCTGAGAATTAGGGTTTCGGGAGGATTATATACGCCAGAGGGGAGAGCTAGAGGTGGGCCAGGGTGGCCACACCACCTGGTGGCGCGGCCTAGGGTGGCCCGCGCCAGGGGGTGGTGTGGGCCCCATGTGGCCCATCTCCACTCCTCCTTCTTGCAGTCTTCGTCTTCTGGAAAAATAGGATTTTCCATATATTTTCCCGGATTTTCTGATCTTTGCGAATTTCGCCTCCAAACAGCACCTTTTCCATCAGAATCCTGACTCCAACGGTCCATGCTCCAGAAGTCATCAACCATGCAAAAACAGATGAAATAACATATGTATCACCTCTTAATATGAAATGTATCAATGAATACCAGTAAATTATGATATATAATAGTGATGCAAAATGGACGTATCAACTCCCCCCAAGCTTAGACTTCGCTTGTCCCCAACCGAAATGAACTCAATAAACATGGCCTCAAGTTTATGGAGTGAAGAGTCGATAAAAAGAATACAAACAAGAAGCATCACATTCATCAATACATAAGTCATAGCAGAAGACAACTCACTATTATATAACTCAACTTGCAATGAGTAAAGGAAACACAATAAAGATACATAAAGTAAATCATAACTGGTAATGGCAAACTTGGCTCTTGGTCAGAGAATAGTTGATAATTTGCTGGAGTTCACAAATAACTGATTTTCAATGATAGCTTTCAAAGTAGTAATCACCAAGATAAGAGCAATGTGCAAAACAAAGAACATAAGAAACATGATTGAATAAATCATCATATGAATGAATGAAACACAACAACTCAAAATACTTGCTCAGATAGAAGGGAATAGGTTTACTGACTCAACTAAAAAGTAAAAGAAAGGCCCTTCGCAGAGGGAAGCAGGGATTGCAAGTTTCATAAAGAGCTCCCAAAAATTATGATACTTATTAGCTTTCATCTCTCATTGCCCCTATCATAGGAATATTTAGGTGATTAAGGTTAAAGTGATCAAATATGAGGATATGCTTGACAAGTTGTAAATTGAGAATCTCAAGTCCGTTGAATACAAGGGCCGCTCCTCATGCTACTCAAGTTTAGTCACCGGTAAGTTCTTGTCATCGTAAGCACATGTGTATCATGGAGAACCGCCAACGGGGTACCCCTTGCTCGATGATATGGAAGAATCCTCATATCAAAATGACAAGGCAAGCAGACAACAAGCATCTCAGCAATCTTCTTATTTACCATGGGAATATGGTGCTTTTTTCTCTCTTTCCTCTTTTATCATCTCTTTTTCTTTTTCTTTTTCTCTTTTTCTCAATCTCAATCTCTTTTTTATAAGAAGAATGCTTCATAGATGCTCGTTATTGTTACGCTGCAGGTTTCCACCATGACAGCATGGATTAGACCATCGGACCAGGTGTTTCTCTAACACACATGCATAACTCCATGGACTTACAAGCTCCCCTTTCATTTCACACCGACGACATCCATAGACAAAAGAACATGATATCAACTAGGTACAAAGTACCAGCGCAATGTTGAAAGTGTTCCCCATGACAGCATGGTTCTGCTAATTCACAACTTACAAAGCGCAAACATATACGCAACATAGATGAGCACAATGGTTCAAGTTTATTAAATGCAAGAAAGTAAAGTGTGCCATCAAGTTCATGAGAGATTTAATCACTACTTTCACATAACGAGTTTAATTTGGGAGGTAGATAAAACAGGAATTTACTTGGAATAGCAATAATGATAATAGGTAGGTATGGTGGACACAAATGGCATGGGTTTTGGTTTAAAGGAGTGGATGCACGAGAAGAATTCCCTCTCAGTATAGATTTTTGGCTAGCAAGGCTGGGTAGCAAGTATAAGAGTTGAAGGAAACAAACAAACATACAAGTGATAAAGACAAACATGCAATCTTCCTTGGAAGCACAAAAGATCTTAAACATACAAGTTATAAGAGTTTAATTTGGAAGGTTGATAAAAACATGAATTTACTTGGAATAGCAATAATGCTAATAGGTAGGTATGGTGGACATAAATGACATAGGTTTGTTTAAGGATTGGATGCATGAGAAGAATTCCCTCTCAGTATAGGTTTTTGGCTAGCAAGGCTGGGTAGCAAGTATAAGAGTTGAAGGAAACAAACAAACATACAAGTGATAAAAAAACATGCAATATTCCTTGGAAGCACAAAAGATCTTAACTAGAGAATACTAAACTTATGAGAAAATCAAGAAAGAAAGATGCTGAAATTATTTTTCTTTAGAGTACTTTTATCTTTTCATTCAACTCTCAAAAATAGTGTTGCTACTGACCAAGCCAGGTTTGCCAAAACCAACTAAATTAACTCAATGATCCCAAAGTGATACCAATACTAATGATAAGATCAATCATATAACTATGAATTGAAAACTAATATAAGATATGCAAAAGAGTAAATGATAGAACTTCTCATTAATATTCCATAACGGCAACTCACACCAAGGGATACATATCTAATGAGAGAGGGGACACTTCCATAATGAAAACCATCCTACATGATAACTTCTCTATTCATGATATGACTCTACTAAAAAGGTAAAAAGATAGAAGATAGTGATGTGATACCACGGCACTCCCCCAGGCTTGGAACAAACTAAGGGGATGCCAATCCTGATGACGAATTACTCCTTCGGTGGTGGTGGTATTCTCTTGGTTGGTGTGAGGAAATCTTCCAGCAACTTGTGAAGCCTGTTATTCTCTTCTTGAAGCATATCCACCTTCCTCCTCAAGACTCGATACTTGTCGCAGAACTCATCAGTGACTCGTAGAGCTTCCACTGCTACAGGACAAGAACTGAGATCTAGAGTTGGAGGTATCAGCCCCTTCATGCCTGCTATCATGTCCTTTACTTCCTCCTTGCCGTTCTGATCCATGTCTTCACGCCTAGTTGCGATCCTTTCTTCTTCCACCCGTCCTACGAAGGTCTTCTGCTCAAGATTGTGATGGAGCTCATGACAACGTCGCAACTCGTGATCCTTTGAAGATGAACCCTTGAACGACATCTGAACAAAATAGACCAAAACAAAAACATGACGAGAACACGATATATGAACCTCGGGGGATCCCGGGGATTATATATTATGAAGTTTCATAACAAAAGGAAGGTACTGGGAGAAAACGGGTCGGCGACGGAGTCCGAGGTGGCCACACCACCTGCTGGCGCGGCCAGGGGGGCCCACGCCAGGGGGGTGTGAGCCACCCTAGCTCCGTTTCCGTCCCTCTTTCGCTTCATAACTTTCCTTGTTGGATAAAAACTGCAAAAATATAACTGGATAGATCTTTCGCGGAACTTTTCTTACCACAACTGTTACCTATTTGAAAATGGACTCTGCAGGTCTCTGAATTTGGTCTTTGATAAATTTTTCTGGAGTCACCACTTGAATAACATCAATATCTTCATCTTCATACACTTATTGCTTGAGTCATGAAACCTTTCACTTCCTTATTACACCATTATCTTCACTAACCTGGAAATTTCTTTCACACAAAACTTCACACAGTTCTCATTAGCAACATTAGTATAAGTGAAGTGATAAAACCTTTTGAGTCAAATTTCAACTGAAAACCATCAAAACAAGAGCTACTATAGCAAATTCTTCCAAAAATCCAAAAAGAATTCAAAAGGAAATCGATTAAAGAAGCAAATGCAAGAGTGGCAAAATCTGTCAAAACAGACCAGCAGGTAAAGATCAATTTTTTTGAAAATATTATGTTGCTCAAATCAAAAAGTGCAAAACTAACGAAAGTTAAATAACAACCTGGGGCAGAAACACAAAAAATTACAGCTCAATCCAACATACATAGATCTCTCACAAATTTTTACGGTGAAGCACAAAAATATGTTTCGGGTCAGCAACTTCCCCAAATATGACTCCTCTCTCATTAGAGGTTGATCTTGACACAAAAACCAAAAAAATGATAAGGAGTGGTTATTACCGAAGTAATAACTTCCAAGACTCAAAGAAACAAAAACAAACTGAAAGCAAAAATAAATTGGGTTGTCTCCCAAAAGCTCTTTTCTTTATAGCCATTAAGATGGGCATGAAATTTTTGATGATGCTCACTTAGGAATATGAATTGAAGTGAAAGAGATCATTAAGAAGAAAAAATACGCATGTTTAAGTCTAACCCAATTCCTATGCAAGGAAACTTTGTGAACAAACAAGTTGTTGAAACCAGAGGCTACAAGCATAGGAAGGCAAAATAAGTGCAACATAAAAACTTTCAGCATAAAATGAGGAAACTTGATATTATTGAGATACATAAGAACACTTTTCCCTCTCTCATAGTAACTTTTAGTATCATGCATAAACTTAACAATATAACTATCACAAGGACCATCGTAGCAATGATCACTTATTCTAACAGAAAACACAGGAATACTAGCTCTCATAACACTACTATGTGAAACAATATTAGAGGTATCCTTACAAAGGATAGTGTGTCCCTCTTCTTCATATTTAGTGACAAAGTCTTTCACATTTGCTATTATAGGTTCATCATCCATTTTTTTATCAGGTTCAACAGCTTTACTTGTACTTTCATTAACCATACTAGCTATCATAGAATGTTCCTTTATCTTAACTGGGAAAGGCATTTTCTCAATATAAGGTTCAGGTAAAACACGATTAGCAGTATAAACTTCAGTATTTCTTGCAGGAACACTCTTAGCAATATCTTTATAAGGTTCATGATACTTATTCCACTTCTTTTTAGGCACTTCAATGTAGGCAGCAAAAGCCTTAAAATAAGAAGCAATAGCTTGAGAGTCTAGACCATAAGCATTTTTAATATTTTGAAAGTCATCAGTTCCCATAAAAGATTCAATGCATTCATAATCATAATTTATACCTGACTTTCTTCCTTTGTCATTCTCCCAAGCTTCAGCATTGTCTTGAATACGGTCCAGAAGATCCCATTTAGCTTCTTCTTCCATGCGAGTGAATGATCCAGCACAAGAAGCATCCAATAAATCCTTATCATGAAGAGAAAGCGTTGGATAAAAGGTATTGATAACAATATTGTTGGGGAGCTCATGAATGGGACAGTTGAGCATAAGTAACTTCAATCTCCCCAAGCTTGGGTTGTACTCTCTCCATCAAGAGGCCAAAAGTTGTATATTTGATTCCGATCTTTATGAATCTCACTAGGAAGATAAAACTTTGAATAAAAGAGAGGTACCATTTCCTCCCATTCAAGAGCTTGACCATTCTTCAACAGCTTATACCTTTCCTCATCTCTTCCTTTTAGTGACAATGAGAATAACTTCTTCTTAACTTGATCTGTAGTAATACCTGCACACTTGAACAATCCGCATAATCCGTGTATAAAGAGCAAATGATCACCGGGATGGACAGTTCCATCCCCAACATAGTAGTTATCCATAACACGATCAATAATTCTTGTAGGTATTTTAAAAGTATCATTCTTAGCAGGTGGTGGTTCATCTAGTACCTTAGCAGTGGTAGTAGCATTACCAAATAAGAAACTCAGCGAATTATCCATAGCGAAAATAAAGCAACAAACAGAAGTAAACAATACTCATAGTAGAAGTTTCCTTTACCAGTTCCACTTTCCAATAGCGCTTCACTCCCCGGCAACGGTAACAGAAAATAGTCTTGATGACCCACAAGTATAGGGGGTGTATCGTAGTATTTTCGATAAGTAAGAGTGTCGAACCCAACGAGGAGCAGAAGGTGCTGGCTAGTGGTATGGATCAGGAATTCTCTGCAAATACTTAGCAAATGGATTTTTAGGGTTTTTTGATATAGCAAGTAAATAAAGAACGAGTAAATAAAAGACAATATGAATAAATGCAGCAAGTGGCCCAATCCTTTATGCAGCAAAGGACAAGCCGGTTGTATTACTTAAGATGACCAAACATTATCGAGGACACACGGGAAGACTGTCGAGTGCTTTCGCTTCATATAGTTGATTAATCTTCTTTAGCTTGCTAAGTGTTGTGTGGGTGAACCTGTGCTAATGTACCGACCTTCCTAGGACTAATACATACTTGTAATTATACCCCTTGCAAACATCCGTAAGTACAAGAAAGTAATTAAGGTAGAAACCTAACCACATCTTTAAACTCTAAGACCCTTACGTCCCTTGTGCAATGGTTTCCTAATGGGGGTTCAGGTTTCTGTCACTCCAGCAACCCCTACGATTAGTAGCCAAATACACAAAGAATTCCCCTAGGCCCATATAGGTGAAGTGTCATGTAGTCGATGTTCACATGACACGACAACTTAAATATCAAACTATTGAATCTTTCTCAACACAACTCCACTACTAACAACATGACTTCTCCCATGTCCTCAAGAAAAAAATGAACTACTCACAAGACATCATATGGATCATGATCAGAGATGGAATAATGATGTATAACAATCTGAACATAAACAGTAATTCAATGGTTCCACTCAATAGCATCAACTACAAAGAGTAATCAACACTGGGAAAGTTTCCCTTAAGAACTATGCAAGATTCAACCCAATTGTTACAGCAATATGGAGATGGTGATGATGGTGGTGATGATGATGATCTCGATGAAGTCCAGCTTGCTGGTGGTGTTGATGGCGACGATCTCCCGTCTCCGGCAAGGAATTCCCCCGGCAGAAATCTGTCTGCCGGAGAGATCTTTCTCTCTCGGTGTTTTCCGCCCTGCAGAGGCGGCGAAATCATTTTGTGGTCGTTCCCTGAGTATTAGGGTTTCGGGAGGATTATATACGCGAGAGGGGAGAGCTGGAGGTGGGCAGGGCGGCCACACCACCTGGTGGCGCGGCGTAGGGTGGCCCGTGCCAGGGGATGGTGTGGGCCCCTGTGGCCCATCTCCACTCCTCCTCCTGGCAGTCTTCGTCTTCTGGAAGGATTTTCCATATATTTTCCCGGATTTTATGATCTTCGCGAATTTCGCCTCCAAACAGCACCTTTTCCATCAGAATCCTGACTGCAGCGGTCCATGCTCCAAAAGTCATCAACCATGCAAAAACAAATGAAATAACATAAGTATCACTGATACGTCCATTTTGCACCACTATTCTATGTCATAATTCACTGTTATTTATTGATATATTTCATATTGAGAGGTGATACTTATGTTATTTCATCTGTTTTTGCATGGTTGATGACTTTTGGAGCATGGACCGCTGGAGTGAGGATTCTGATGGAAAAGGTGCTATTTGGAGGCAAAATTCGCGAAGATCAGAAAATCTGGAAAAATATACAGAAAATCCTATTTTTCCAGAAGACGAAGGAAGCCAGAAGGGGGCTGGAGATGGGCCATAGGGGGCCCACACCACCCCCTGGCACGGGCCACCCTAGGCCACGCCACTAGGTGGTGTGGCCACCCTGGTCCACCCTTGGCACTCCCCTCTGGTGTATATAATCCTCCTGAAACCCTAAGACTCGGGGAGTGACCACAGAAAGATTTCGCCGCCTCTGCGGGGCGGAAAACATCAAGAGGGAAAGATCTCTCCGGTAGATAGATTTCTGCCGAGGGAATTCCTTCTCGGAGAGGGGAGATTGTCGCCATCAACACCACCATCAAGCTGGACTTCATCGGGATCATCATCATCATCACCACCACCATCATCACCATCAACACCCTCATCACCATCAGCACCCTCATCACCATCTCCATATTGCAGTAACAATTGATTTGAATCTTGCATAGTTCATAGGGGAAACTTTCCCGGTGTTGATTACTCTTTGTAGTTGATGCTATTGAGTGAACCATTGAATTATTGTTTATGTTCAGATTGTTATACATCATTATTACATCTCTGATCATGATCCATATGATGTATTGTGAGTAGTTCGTTTTGTCCTTGAGGACATGGGAGAAGTCATGTTGTTAGTAGTGGAGTTGTGTTGAGAAAGATTCAATAGTTTGATATTTAAGTTGTGGTGTACTTCTTCTAGTGGTGTCATGTGAACGTCGACTACATGACACTTCACCTATATGGGCCTAGGGGGGTGCATTGTGTATTGGGCTACTAATCGTAGGGGTTGCCGGAGTGACAGAAACCTGACCCCCCGTTAGGAAACCATTGCACAAGGGACGTAAGGGTGTTAGATTTTAAAGCTATGGTTAGGTTTCTACCTTAATTACTTTCTTGTACTTACGGATGTTTGCAACGGCTATAATCACAAGTATGTATTAGTCCTAGGAAGGTCGGTACATTAGTACAGGTTCACCCACACAACACTTAGCAAGCTAAAGAAGATTAATCAACTATATGAAGCGAAAGCACTTGACAATATTCCCATGTGTCCTCGAGAACGTTTGGTCATCTTAAGTAATACAACCGGCTTGTCCTTTGCTGCATAAAGGATTGGGCCACTTGCTGCATTTATTCCTACTGTCTTTTATTTACTCGTACTTCGTTTACTTGCTTTATCAAAAACCCCTAAAAATCCGTTTGCTAAGTATTTGTAGAGGATTCCTGATCCATGCCACTAGCCAGCACCTTCTGCTCCACGTTGGGTTCGACACTCTTACTTATCGAAAATACTGCGATATACACCCCTATACTTGTGGGTCATCAAGACTATTTTCTGGCGCCGTTGCCGGGGAGTGAAGTGCTATTGGAGAGTGGAACTGGTAAATGAAACTTCTACTGTGAGTATTGTTTACTTCTGTTTGTTGCTTTATTATTGTTATGGATAATTCACTGAGTTTCTTATTTGGCAATGCTACTACCACTTCTAAGGTAGTAGATGAACCACCACCTGCTAAGAATGATGTTATTAAAATACCTACAAGAATTATTGATCGTGTTATGGATAACTACTATGGTGGGGATGGAACAGTCCATCCCGGTGATCATTTAATCTTTATACATGAATTATGCGGGTTGTTCAAGTGTGCAGGTATTATTACAAATCAAGTTAAGAAGAAGTTATTCTCATTATCACTGAAAGGAAGAGCTGAGGAATGGTATAAGCTGCTGAAGAATGGTCAAGCTCTGGAATGGGAGGAAATAGTGCCTCTCTTTTATTCAAAGTTTTATCCTCCTAGTGAGATTCATAAAGATCGGAATCAAATATACAACTTTTGGCCTCTTGACGGAGAGAGTACAGCTCAAGCTTGGGGGAGATTGAAGTTACTAATGCTCAAATGTCCCATTCATGAGCTCCCCAACAATATTCTTATTAATAACTTTTATGTAAGGATCCCGCTACATGACAAGGATTTATTGGATGCTTCTTGTGCTGGATCATTTACTCGCATGGAAGAAGAAGCTAAATGGGATCTTCTGGACCGTATTCAAGACAATGCTGAAGCTTTGGAGAATGACAAAGGTAGAAAGTCAGGTATAAATTATGATTATGAATGCATTGAATCTTTTATGGGAACTGATGACTTTCAAAATATTAATAATACTTATGGTCTTGATTTTCAAGTTATTACAAATTTCTTTAAGGGTTTTGCTTCTTATATTGAAATCCCAAAAAGGGGATGGAGCAAGTACCATGCACCTTATAAAGATATCGTTGACTGTGTTCCTGTTGGGACTACTGAGTTTTACACTATTGATCACATCTTACCTGAACTTTATATCGAGAAACCCTTCCCGGAAAAGGTAAAGGACTATCCTATGATAACTAGTGTAATCACTAAAAGTGCAAAGAGAACTGTAAAACCTGATGAACAAATAAACATTGAACCTGTTGTAGCAATTGTGAAAGACCTTGTCACTAAAAGCGTAGAGGATGGACACATAGTCTTTTGTGAGGATGCTTCTAACATTGTTTCACATCCTAATAGAACTAATAAAAACTAGTGTCCCTGTGCTTGCTGTTAGAATTGGTGATCATTGCTATTATGGTTTATGTGATATTGGTGCAAGTTCCAGTGCTATTCCTTATGAGCTTTACAGAGAAATTATGCCTCTCTCCAATTGGTATTGTACGAGACGTGGAAGTTCTTTGTGGTAAGATTAAGTACCCTGCTGATTTTCTAGTACTTGATTCAGCTGCTAGTAAAACTTATCCTATTATTTTTGGTAGACCTTTCTTGAGTACTTGTGGAGCTATTATAGATTGCAAAAGGGAGAAAATCTTGACTAAGTTTGATGGGGAATCTTATGAGTTTAATTCCTCAAAATTCACTAAAGAACCTTGTGAAGAGGAAACCCATAATGAGGATTTTAGAGTTGAACAACTTGCTTCTATTTCTCTTGCTCCTATAAATTTCTATAACATTGCAAACAAGCGTACCTGAGCCGGAGGTCACACCTCCACTCTTGGCTTTGTCAGCCAAATAATTGCTGCAATTCCTCTTCTAGTGGCCATCCTCCTTGCAATAGAAGCAGGTGGATCCAGCTGTAGGAGATGGCTTAGTCCTCGAGGAAGCGCCTTAGACCGGGTTCTCATCCTTGCCTCATGACTTTGCATTCTTCTTCTTAGTCCAAGAACTCTTATTAAACTTATCCTTATTCTGCACCATCAACACTTGACTAGCACCTTTCTTGAGATCTGCTTCAGCCTGCTTGAGCATCCCATGTAATTCAGTGAGCTTCTTATCCTTACCATGCATGTGGTAGTTTGATATTAACTGACCATATGCACTAGGAAGAGAGTTTAGAATTATGTCTGTAGTGAACTCTTCGCTAATGGGATAGCCCAGCCTTTCAAGAGACTGCACGTAACCAACCTGTTCAAGTATTAGGCATATACGGTTGTTATGGTAGTTTAGATAGAGTTAGGATATGTTTACGTGCAATCCTAACTTGATTTGTACTCCAAGATAATCCCATGTACGCCTATATATACTCGCCTAGGAGGCTCAATATTATATCCATCATATTCCGCCAAACTCATACTCTTTCATGGTATCAGCCTAACCGGTCCAAACCCTAGCCGCACGCTTCCGCCGCGCTGCCCCCAGCGGGATCGATATCCATGATCTCCGCCGGGGGCCACGCAATCCGTCGTAGGGTTCATCCGGCGATCTGTGATCGGCTGAGCCCCGGTGAGTCTTTTCCGATCTACTCGCCGGTCACTTGGCTGGTCTTCTTTTTTTGGTTTATCGATCATAGATCGGATTGAGTCGCCCACCGTCATCGTCATCACCGCGCCTCTACTCCGACCATCGGTGTCGAGGATCTACACCATGCCCATGCGCCTGCCTCCTCTGCTGCTTGCCTTGGCAGGCTATCGTGGCCTCATAGCAGGCTGCCACGCACCTCGGCCGGTTGCTGCGCCTTCCTCGATAAGTTGCTATGGTCGTCCCCCTTGGATCGTCTTCACTATCATCGCCTGGGACTTCACCAACAATGCCGCCATCAACTCCGATCTACGCGTCGTCAATGCCATGGCACATACGGTGCACCATCGGTCTGATCAACCGATATCGCACCCGTCTACACTAAGCACATCCTCGAGCACGAGCCTACCACCGCCCGAGCTACGGGCTGGCGCTATGTCGCTCCTTCGGGCCATGGCGCCACCGCCTTTGGTCCATGCTACCGGCTTCCAAACGCACCTTCCTTGGCGTGTACGTTGCGGGTGGTCTCCCAGTCGATGCAGCAACTTGCGCCCTGTAGCTATGCCACCCCAACGGGTCATAGCATCGCTGCATGCAGTCTACATCGATGTCCCTATGCACCGATGACCCAGGCTATATCCGCACCACCTCCATGGTGAAGGTCATCTACGTTCGCGCATGATCTTCATCACGTCGGATTCTTCTTCGCCTACATCAAGTACCACCGCCGTGCCAATCTAGGCGTCCAACATGACCACTCCAGGTCACCATTGGTTTAGCCGCCTTCTACGTCTTCGTCCCTGCCCTTGCGTTCCTAGTATTGGCAACACCGGTGCGTGTCTTTGTCCCTGACTTTTCCTTGATCTTGGCAGTCTTGGATCGGCGCCTCGTCTTTATAGGCCTCGACAAAGTCTTCTTCGGCACCGACACCTTCCTCTACGACTGCCTCGACCGCGTCACCGACAAGCTCTTCTTTGCATACTCGGATCTAGCAAAATCAAAGTGCGCGTTCTTCCCCGACGTGCGCCTAGTTTCGGCAAAACTATGGCTGCACCTCGTCCTCGATGTCTCGGACTGCATCCACTTTGGCATCGACACCCCTTGGCAAGCTATTGTGGCCCCACGAAAAGCCTCCACGGACCCTTGGCAAGCTGTCGCGGCCCCACGATGATTGCCTCAATGCGTCTCTATCATCCTCCTCGCGCACTATGCGCATGTGGCTTCACGTGCAGCTACCTCGACACTAGCATCCCCGACCACAACATCGACCACAGCGACCCCTCACAATGGCTACCTGACCTCGACACCACATCAAGCTTTCGGCTCCCTCGACATCGCCACAAGGGCTATCACCTCGCTCGAGCATCTCACCAGCTTCCTCTATAGTCCAAACTACCACGACGTGACACCATCCACGATGTTCCCGCTTGGACAGCGGGGGGATGTCAGCCTACTGGATGCTACTTCAGTTTATCTCCAGTCTGACCATCCGCGATGTTCTAGATGTTCACGATGCTACCGATACGACTGCGGGGGAGTGTTAGAGTATTAGGCATATACGGTTGTTATGGTAGTTTAGATAGAGTTAGGACTTGTTTACGTACAATCCTAATTTGACTTGTACTCCAAGATAATCCCATGTACGCCTATATATACTCTCCAATGAGGCCCAATAATATGTCCATCATATTCCACCAAACTCATACTCTTTCACAACCATCTTGATCACATGCGGACTCATCGGATTGCCATCCTTAAGCTTACAACTCAGCAAAGCTTGAGAGACTTGATACCTCTCGGTCTTTACCTGATGATGAGTTCAAAATTCAAGCATATTCAAGTATATAAATTATTCATATTGTCACTCATTACATGCTACATCTATCGAAAACTATGCCTATTATGTATGATTACTAGTTCTCATTCATTTCCACATGGACTTTACACATTAGTAGTTTTATTAGGATTTTATTACCTTTTTCTTGTCTGTGATTTACGTGTAGGTGCTATGAACAATCATGGATAAAAGGAGCCTAGAAGATTCAATATGGAGGAGTTGCAGGCACCAGACTTAGCCATTTCTGGGGAGGAAAAAGTGGGTTTCCATCAACTCCAAATTAAGATCCAATTCCATGGTGTTGTAGCCCTCGTCCTTATAAATCCAACGAGCCAAAGAACACCTCAATCGGAGTCCGTATGAAGAAATGGAGGCCAAAACACTGCGGAGTACTGCGAGCGTAACAGCCACTGGTACAGATGGAGCCCGCCCGTACCGTACAGTCGTACCATCCTCCGATGGCTTTGTTTCGTCAAAAGGGACAACATTTTTGAAGGCCCAATGGAAATATTCGGCCCCTAGCTCCGTCGGCTCGAAACTGACCTCCAGATGCCTATTTAAAGAGGGGAAAACCCTAGAACAATGGTGAGATCCATCCATGCCTTAGGGGTGGAGCCCTGCCGCTCCGCCACCTCCATAGCCGCCGCACACAAGATCCACATCTTCACACCATCAATAAATATGAGGATAAGGAGGCGCCCCCATCTTCACCATGTGCACCGTTCATCATCATCATCTCCAACGGCATCTCCATCTCTCTCTCCCTTGTCTTAGATCTTGTAATTGTAAGATTGAACATGGTTGTGACTTCATTAATACATTCATCTATGTTTTATTGTTCATCCATGTGTGATTGATTTATTAGGTTCTCGGTTGAGGTTTGATCTAGTGTGCTAAGTTAGAATGTGTTTGTGATCCAAGTATTCAATTACATGAGTAGCGAAGATGAGTTCATAGGATCCCTTGGTCCAGAAGTGTATGTTTGCCTGGCGAGTGACACACGAGAATCATGCATTAATGTGACAGCCCGGTAATCGAGTGGGGAACATTTATTTATTGAAGGAATCTCTTATAGACAATGGATCACACATATATTCACCCATCTAGTACTAGTGAGACTGAAGCCTAGAAACCCGCTCCCATTCCATTCAATCCTACAGCTACAACCCTTTAGTTTAGTTCTTGTTCTAGCTTTCTTTCAGTACTTTATTTACCTTGTTACTAGTTACTTTAAATCTCTCTTGTTTACTATTATGCTAGCAACTTACAGTATAGACTATTTCCAAACACCGTTTTGGGTGTGAACATGGCCACATTTACAACGTGGCTGCAGGGTTGTGTTGTTGCCATTTGCAAAGCTTCCAAGGGAAGGACTTTATAAATAATATTTGTTGCTACAAGTACCGCAATTACCCTATTATTGATCAGAGGAAATCCAGGAATCACCTGAGTCTGGAACATACTTTTGAGGCTTTCGATCATATCGTAGGCCTCAACATTCTCGAACTACTGCTGCAAGTCCGGTTCCATGTGAGCAAGCATAAGACATCTAATTTCTGTAGACTTATCACAAGTCCTACGGTAGGAATTGGTGGCTGCGACAGTCGCATTCTCATTCGGCTCATCTAGAAGTGGGTTGTCTAGGACATAGTCCCTCTTTTCTTGTTTGAGAACAATTCTCAGATTACGATACGAGTTGGTGAAATTAGTTCCATTAAGCTTATATTTCTCTAGGATAGTTCTCAACGCAAAACTGGGAATCTGAGGGAGATTGCTAGGTGCCATTGATCTACAATAGAAAAATATGCAAAACACTTAAGCCATGTATCCATAAAAGACAAAGCATATTAAACACTTTAATACTTATGCTCCCACTAGAACCAACACCCCTCCGATGGTTACTTAGTGATTCAGGATCCTAAATAAGAAAGACGACTAGTGAGCGTTAGCATCACCACTAGTCATCAAGTGATCTAGGTAGACAACACCTTGTCAATCGCATCTCATACAAATCATATTGGTCGGGTGGCATCACATGCCCCCGATCCCGTCTGACTTTTCCCCGAGCCCCACAACCATTATGATAGACCCGTCTAGATTACAGAGTGCTTCTTCTATTAGAGTCCAACTCGAAAGCACCTAGTTGGAAAGAATTGATAGCACCTCAATTTTATGAGCCAACTACAAAAAATGTCCCACTTGTGATGGTGCAGCACTGGCGGGGAAACCGACTAGACCTTCTTTGAGGGATTACTTTCTACCAACTATCAAATAGAGGTAAAATAGAGACATGACAATAACACAAGACAAAATAATTATAATGTGTAATGGTATGGCTGTCTTCATGGCGATCTCCATCTCCACAAAGCTGGTAATTCGACTCGTGCCAACACTTGTCACGTTTCGCCTTACTCCATGTCACCAACTTGTACATCAACTTGCATGTCATCCAGGTTCTCCAAACAGCTACACTAGCTAGTGAAGTAAATTACAATGCGACACGGAGGTCATTATACAATAAAAATGACAACACCTAGGCTCCAGCCGACTGGAAAAATCTATGATACGCAGATCACGTATGGATTACAGACATCATATGCACATAAGCCATACCGTCCACATCATCATCCTGCAAAAAAAGTTATGCTTATATATGATATATACCAGCATTATGAAACTCGCAACAATATCTAAGGCGCTATAACAGGGCGAAGCCTGCAGGGATCCAAGGGGCAGTGCCCCTCGTGGGGAGCGCCCGACGGCTTTTCCAAAAACGCAGATCTCATCTGCATTCCAAACATGGACTTCTTCATTGGATAAAACAATTTTACCCAAATCTGATCCGTACTCTGATTTGATCAAACTCTTTGATCTTCGATCACTACATGTGGATTTACGTGTCACAGTCTGCACCGATGGCGGAAGCTGACCAGTAGGGGTATATTGTTCCACGACCTTAGCAGTATGATCACGGAAACCATATCATTCATTCCCCCGAGTACAGTTGATCCAATCAACCTCGTACAAAATCGATCTATCTCATAGATCGACCACCAAAATAGCAATTAGATCCAATCTAATGCCAGCCACATATCACATATGCATGAACTCGATCCTACAACCAAAAGCTATCTTTGTGGTACCACTGTTGGGACACATAGAGATAAACAAAACATTTTTCCTACATAGTACATCCAAGATCTAACTCAGGTGATAGGCCACGAGGATTACCACCAGACGCGTAGTTGTGGAACTGATGAAGCATGCCTGACGAGTGGTAACCTCGGCAATGTCCATAATTACGGACTTAGGGTTTCGTGGAATTGAGAACGCTGGGGATTTCATTGGCTGATCAGACAAACAAGGGAGTCGAGGACGTCTGATTGCTTAGGAACAAATCGATTACAGAT
Source organism: Avena sativa (assembly GCA_916181665.1). Lineage (NCBI taxonomy): Eukaryota > Viridiplantae > Streptophyta > Magnoliopsida > Poales > Poaceae > Avena > Avena sativa. The sequence continues at coordinate 412,275,118 of OV702292.1, read as the reverse complement.
TGCTCAAGGCTTCTTTCGGTGCCTCTTTTATGGCTCCTCCCAGCCTTTATATAATAGGCTGGGTCCCAAGGCCGTATACAGATAGGTTACAAGTTACAATTACAACACTTAATATAACGTCGGTTCCTACTCTTTCCTTATCTAGCAAGATATGCCTTCCATTGGATGCTTAAATAATCATAATAACCTGGATAATCATACCCATGTCAGTAGCCCCCGAGAATCCATACAAATCGTAGATTCAGGTCGAGTCTCAAAGGAAATGTGAGCCGAAGTTTTCTTTATAATGTATTTTTATTTAACTATCGTAGCGATATGGTACAACATCTATGATGCATCCAACGGATTGGGAATCAGTTAATTGCTTCTGGGCAAAAACACCATGAAGATACATCTAATTCAAGTCCCCAGGCCTAAACTCGGTATTTTTTGGCGTAATATAGTTTGAGCCATTGAGGTCTTATCGAATACTGAATTCCAATACTATTATTTCGGGTACCCAACGCGTCTATCGGGATTTTTTATCATATCGTTGATACGGATAATTTACTGGCAGAGCCCATTCATGTGCCGTTACCAGGATTTTATCCTGGGGTCTTACCTTCATGTCATGGACACGATATTCAGACTTTTATCACATTAGGCGTGGTTCGAAGATTTTCTGAATTTTTTCGACTGCCTTGTTTGGCTGTTGGAATAACTGAAGTTGTTAGTTTTCTCGGATATTGTATGGGTGCTCCCGATGGGAGTAACCATCCGAGGATACAAATATGTAATACTCATAAGTTCATATGTTTTTCAACCTTGTTTGTAGTTTGTCGTTTTATCAGGTGCGCTTTCAATGCACGGGGATAATATTCCTTCGGGTCCTGCTGGACTATACTGTTCTATTGGGTGCGCGACAATGCTCCCTATGGAAGTAGCCCCCGAGGCTATGTTTGGATGCTTGCATCGGGACCAAAAACATTTTTAAACTCAAGATTAATCGGGTGCGTAGCCAACACTCCCCATGGGAGTAGCCCTCGAGTCTGTGTTCAAAATACGAACCCAATAATTTATTATGAAATAGTTGGTTGTACGTACCCGAATATTTCTTCATTCTTGCCTATTCATGACGTTATTGCTAACAAAGGTAGCGTGTCCTGGTTTTCGAGAAACGAGTCCTGATGGGACGTTACGATAGTGGGCCCATGTTGCAGTAATGATGATTCTTGAGCGGTGCGTCAGCGGTGATTTTTGACCGCACGATCCTCTTTATGCACGAGAATCAAGGCATCATGCGGATTTCCTCCGTGTTTACCATGGTAATAACTTCCCATGATTTTTATCCTTTTACCGATCGTTTCCATGTGTCTCCATACTCTACATCTTGACGTTCCGTTGCCCTTATCTAACGGCTGAGCTTCATGTTCCTTTTCCTTCGAAACAAGGGAGAATACCTTTACTATTTTTACTATTCCCCTTCGTTGTATACTTCTTCTTCTTCCTTGCACCGTGCCTGCACTCTCTGTGTTCTTGCCTGTTCTTCCTTCCTTGCACACTCTCCTCCTCCCCTCGAGATCCGTCATGGGAAATTCCAAGGTAGGTAATTCCGCTGCCGCCGCCAAAGCAAAGAAGAAGACGACCATCAGATGGGCTCCCACGAAGTGCACTCAGCAAGATCTGCGTGAGGCCCACAACTACTGCCTCCTAGATGAATGCACCTTCAAGCCTTCGGGGGATGAAGAAACTCCCGTTCCTGAGCTTGGATTGCGGGTCATGTTTCTCTCCTTCCTCTACCATAGTCTTTCTCTTCCCGTTCATGAATTCTTCGTGGCTTACTCTTTGTTTACGGCGTGCAGTTTTACCAGCTCACGCCAAATTCCATTCTTCACATCGCCTATTTCATCACTTTTTGCGAGTGCTTCCTTGGGATCCATCCCCATTGGGGCCTACGGAAGTACTTTTTCTATGTTTGCCGTAATGCCTCTGATGACTTTGTCCATGATGTCGGGGGCTCCATATTTTCTATTCTCTCTGAAGTTGATTATTTTGACTTCAAAATTTTGGATTCTGTCCGAGGATGGAAAAACAAGTGGTTTTACATCACGGACCAGAAAAACAAGGGCCAAACCTTCAGGTTGGCACCTTTTGACCCCAGGAAAACCTGCCAAAGACTTGACTCATGGGACCAACGCCCTACTCCCGAAGAAATGAAGGAGATCAAGCCCTTGCTAACACGGCTTGAAAAATTGCGCACTGAAGTTCGCAAGGATCTATCAGGTTTGTAGATTTTGGCCTACTTCATCTAGGTGTGCATCCAGCCTATCCAAGCGAGGTTGTCCGATATGTGGGCTTATACGGCCAAGAAGGATCCCATGAGTATTTCACCAGATAGTCTTCCTCTCCACATTTACGAGAAAAGGGTTCGCTCGTTCACCACGCCGAGAAGAAGAACCCAGTTCCTTCAGATTGTCAAGTGGAACCTTTTGGAAAGAAGAATCTTCTCCCAGATGTGAGACTTCTTTGATTTCCTTTACCTGGTATAATGTTTATCATATTATTCAGTCTACTTGTGGTGTAGTAATATGATCATCTTTCTGCACTTCCCCCTTACGAAAGGCGGCGAACTACCGGCCAACGCTTCCCTATCTGAAGAAATCACCGGGACTGCAACTGCAACTGATGAAGAATAGGAGGCATTCGTTGGTGAGTCTTCTTCAGATACCCATTATGTTTCTTCATCTCAGTCTAGGGACTTTCGAAGGGTGCCTGCTGCTAAGAAATGGAAGCGCTTTGAAGCCATCGAAACTATCAAAGATTTCGATGATTCGACGGGTTCACAACCGCAGCTGAAAACCCTATTGAGGTTGATATGTAGGATGCATCTTTTCTGTATGACGCAAAATGTTCCCTCGTAAGTGCGTTTTTTTCTTTTATTATATGCTTATGGTGATTTTCCCCTTGCTGAAACGAATTTTTTTATCCTGCTTCTACAACAATGATGAAGAAGAAGATCCTCCATTGTCTCCCCTGGTGCTTCTGTCATGCCTCATCTTGTCAAGTCGCCTATGCCATCGACGGATCTGGAGAAAGCACATGAATTAGTTGCGAAGAAACCGATCCCGAAAGATGTTCTTGCCTCACCGAAACCGCCATCGCAAAAAAGGAGGAAAATTACTGGAAAAGGTGTGGCGATAGCTGAAAACCCTATTGAGGTTGATATGCATGATGTAAGTGTAGGGCTCCGGAGCAGAAAACAAAAAATTTCTAACTACGCGAACACCTATACTAGGATCTATACTATATAGACATAAGTAATGGAAAAGGAAGACGGTATTCATACCCTTGAAGACCGAGGAACGCCTTACGCAAGAAGGCGCATGTTGATGAAAATGAGCACCTCCAAGCACCCCAAGTGTGGTGCCTCTGAAGTACTACACACGTTTGGTGTAGGCGGCGTCTCCAGGGCTCTGATCCAGCCGAGCAGCGGAAGAGGAAGATGGCAGAACGAAGATCACATGTCGGTAGTGTGAAGGTGGAGAACTCAAAACCCCGAGGTCCTCTCCAATATTACAGAGAAACCCTCAAAGGAGATGAGAGAGATGACAGAATGGGATGGTTTCCAAGGGGAGGGGGTGACCCCTATTTATAGTGGGAGGGGAGGGGCACCACCCAAGGGGTAGGCGGTGTGGAACTATTCCCATAGCCACCAGCCACCAAGGGGGAGCCGCCAGCCTAGGTGGGCCCCACATGGGGAGCCTACTAGGGCATGGCCGGCTGGCCCTCCTCCCTAGGCGCCTTGCTTTGGGCCTCCACTCTGGGTGAGGACCATTAGAATTGGGCTGCCTATAATAAATAAAATAAAATATATTTTTTAATATCAATTCACCCAATTAATGCAAAACACATATATTATTATATTTTTCATTTTGGAACTCCTTCCGGACCCCTCCGACCAACATCGGGTATTACCCAGAACTATTACGGGTTCTCTCTCTCTATTTCTCCTACGGTGTCGTATCAATCCATATGTGTCCCCACCCTTAAGCATGACATCCTTCGGTTCAGAAACACTCTGGACATAATCGAGACCTCTCTCGTATCAATGATCATCAGCGGGACCTGGATGCCCATGATAAGCCCCGTGTGTTTCATTAATCTTATCGCTTGAACCTTTAACATCATTTCTCGTTCCCTTTGCCACTTGATACATAGTTCACCCGAGATTTGATCTTTGGTATATCCATACCTTAGTTCAATCTTGTTACCAATGAACTTGTTTACTCATTCCCATGTCATTGCATTCTGTAACATCCCAAAACTTTGATCAAGGTTAATCAAGTTCAAATCACCCAATTCGGGGTTAACAAAAACTTTTTAGCATTAAAATAATTAGGAATGCATGTTTGTTGCATTAATATAGAATTGTTTAGAAATGCCATGTTTGATTGTTCTAATGGTTGTAAAATGACTCAAAGATGAATGCCACATCATCTAGATCATTCCAAAACCAAATCCAAAGAAAAAGAAATCAAATGGAATTAATAAATGCAAATGGTCACTTTTGCCATTTTAATCCACTAGGTCACTTTAGGTGTTCCTAGAAGTCAAATTCAAACAGAAACATTCTCAACTCTTTTCACCCCTTGCTAGTACAAGTAAAGATCTACCAAGGCCCACTTTGAAATCTTACAAAAACATTTAAACACTAATTTTAAATGGCATTTGAAAATGGAATCCATTTCATATGCATAGATCCCACCTTTTCAAAAACCACTCAAATAAATTCCCCTTGACCATTCCAAGCAAACTTGGAATCCCAAGCTTAAGTGGAGAACCCTCAAAAATTTTGAATCCAAAATTCAAAACTTTGCTTCATGCGGCCATTCTATCGAACACATGGCAGGCACAGATCAAATACTAGAGTAGCTTCACTATTTCTACAGTGATCATCGACCAATTTGATCTCCATCTTAACCCCTTGTCCCCCTAGAATCTACCCCAGCCCAGACAACATCCCCCTTCGCCGCTAGAAGTAGTGGCGTGCCGCCCAAATATGGTCATCGTCGGCCAAACATGGACAACGCGCCAGAGACAACGCCATGCCAAACCAGCTTGTCCCCTAGCTCCGCCGCACCCTACCGCGACCCCCTGTCCACCCCACGGAAGCAGCCGAGCCCTGGACCACCGAGGAGCAGCCGCGCATCGCCGCCTCTATGCCATGCACGGACCGCTCCAGTGCGCCAACCCCAACCCGCTCGCCCAGCTCACGCCTTGCTCTCAGCTTGCGCGTGCAGCATCGCCTTAACCCCAGTAGCCTCCGAGACAACCCCTCTCCTCGCTGCATGACCTGCAGCCACCGCACGCTGCGTCAAACGCCGTCGGACCCACTCAGAGCACTAGCCTCGCCCGACCAAAAGCCACCGCCCCTAGCTACGCCATTGCGTCGCAGACGACCGCCAAGAGGCAGTGCACCGTCCGCCTACCCCGCCCATGCCTTTAGCACCCTGTACCACCGTCACTGACGAGCTCACGATCGCACTCCTCGGTCCCCTTGTTGGGCTATATAAGGAGCCCTCCCCAGCACCATTTCTCCACACTCCAACACTCCCCACCTCCCATTGAGTCCCTCACACCATCCCCGGAGCCACTCAAGCCACCGTTCGTTGGAATTTCCACCGGAGCCGCCGTAGTAGACGAGGAAGGGGGCAGTCGATTGTGACCACCTCAGTTGCTGTCGTGACCGCGCCTGAGTTCGCCGTCGTCCACCAGTCTGATCGCCCCTATCGCCACGTTAGCTGGAGCCCTGGTGTCATCAGATTGATGAAAAGTACGCCATGAGGGGGTCCTCGAGGCGTGCAGAAGAGAGGGTGTGAGACGTACGGTGCTCCAGGAAGGTGAGCACACAGGTTTACCCAGGTTCGAATCCACCGGCTTTGGACGGATCCTACTCCTGCTAGCAATCCAGTAATACGGCAGAGCCGAAATATGGGTTACAACAGGTTCGCCTGTGCGAGTTGAGATTGTAGACTATTGGGGTGACCTAAAGGCTCTCCCTAGGACGGCTTATATAGATATCCGGCCTAGGGTTTACAGGATAGATCTATCCGGCTACGACTAAGAGTCGGTTATAGAGTACATCTTGAACTACAAGTAACACTATGGGCCTATGTCGGTAGGTCTTCTGGGCCTTCCCGTAGCCGGATTGGGCTCTTTCTCTTCTCCCTGACTGGGCTGCCCATGAAGAAAATCTCTAACCCGAAGTGGGCCACCCTGGTCAGTGAGGAACTGTGAGGATACCCGGAAAGTATATCCCCAACAGCAGCCCCCAGAAGTCTCTAAGATCCAAAGTCGGATTCATCATCATCTAGCTTGATCTTCGGCTTGAAGAATCTTGAAGGGTTCCTGAAACTTCAAAACAAAAGATATGATCCGGGTCTCAAAAATAAGTCGGACCTATTAGTACGTTAGTCGTGTTTCCAGCTCATAATTCAAACTAAGCCATAACTTGGTATCTGACGTCATCTGACATTTCCTGTCAGCACGACTGTTGGTGGGTCCATATTTCCTGGAACCGAGGCGCTGTTTTAATGCGTGCGTGGAGATCGAGGCGACGTAATCATCGCACGGAGGTTTCCCTGTTCTTTCCATGACGCGTGGCACGGTTACTATGGCATTTGCACGAATCTTGGCGCGGTCGGTGGTTATAAGGGGTGAGGATTCCTTTTCCTCATCTTCTTCACCTATTCCCTGTGTCGTTTCCTTCTCCTCCACTTCTCCCATGCGCACAGAGCTCCCTTGCCCCCAAAGATTCCCAGCGCCACCCAACCAAGGTCACCGGTGCACCAAGAAATGGCTTCCACTTCATCTTCCCGCGCAGCAGCGATGGTAGCAGCGGCGGAAAAGGAGAGCAATCGTGGGGTTTGGATCCCGTGCGTCCTTGACAACGACAAGCTCCACGACATAGAAGAAGAAGGGCTCCTCCGTGTCGGCGATTGGCAGAGCGGCTTCAGCGAAGCCGTCCCCAACCCTCACAACAGTGAGCGAGTGCACTTCGGCACTCACCTGGACAGAGGTTTCTCCTTTCCTCCCTCATATTTCTTTTCTAATGTGATAGATCACTACGGTGTTCAACTTCACCATCTCCCCCCGAACTCCATCTTAGAGATGAGCGCCTATGCGTCTTTGTGCGAGGGGTATCTCGGCATTAGGCCGAGTCTCACTCTCTTCCGGTACTATTTCCATGTCCGGAGAAATTCCATCACCGCCGGTAATCCTTACATTACTGGTACGATTAGTCTTTCGGTTAGGCGTGAGCGTGTTTATCCTCAGATTTTAGCTAGTGAGTCGGTCAAATAGTGGCCGGCTACCTTTTTTATCATAAGGATATTCTCGCTCCTGGCAAAGCTACTGCTTTGCCGGCTTTCATCGATGGAGCTGCCACGCCCCAAGCGTCATGGGACAAGGTCGGTCCGGCTCTTAGTGACGATCTGATTCTCGCCAAGAGACAGATCGAATACCTTATGAAGCATAAGGGCCTGAAAGGGTCCGACTTAGTCCAAATCTGGGTGGCACGCCGAATCTAGCCTCTCCAGCACCACGACGACCGACTGATGCATTCCATCACAGCATCGAAAAAGGACTCCCTCCGCATAATCCCCAAGTCCTTAAACCCACAAGATTATATAAGCCAAATCAAATGGCTGATAAAGGAGCGGATAAAGAGAAAGATTCCGGATTTGTCCCTGGACATGCATACAGCAGAAGACCCTGTAGTGCTGGTAAGCTTTAGCAATAAACCCTTTTTATGTGTTTCGCCTTTAAGTTATTTCGCAACACTGAGATATTATCTTCTTTTCAGCTTGCCGACCTCCCTGAGTCGGAATTAGCTCCTATCGAGGGATATCCTCCCGAGTTTTCTCAGGAGGAGGAATTGGTCCCACTGCGGGATGTTGTGCCTCGGAAGCACAAAGTTCCGACAGTGGCTATCGGCACAAAGGAAGTGCCAGTTGTGAAGAGGTAACTTTCCACACAACTTCCGCCTTTGTACTTTACTCGTGATTTCTTCCGAGATTTAATGTTCTTCATTCTATTACCTTCTCAGAGCTAAGCAGCTTATCAAGGGCAAGGGAAAGGGAACTAATTCTAAGCCCCTGTGCTAGACGAAGCTAACTTTGGCTTCTCCTGCCGTGGCTCCTCCGACTCCTGCCCCTCAGCCTTCTGCAGCGCCAGAGATTACTCCATCTCCAATCGCTGCAGAAGATCTGGCTCCCTCAGTAGAGCCAACGATCCTTGAGTCGCAGACTGACATCACCATGGGTGACTCAGGTTTTGATAAGGGTGAACCCTCTTCGGGTAATGATCCCTCGGCAGAAGTTTTCACCGACAACCTCCTGAGCAATCCGGGACTTGCCAAATTTGGCTTATCTCGGAAATCTGCAGAGGAGATCCAACAGTTGGCCAAGGAATGCCTTGAAAGCCGAACCATTTCTGCCGAAGAAGAAGCACAAGAAGCGGAGGACGTCAAGTACTCCACTCTTCTCGAACAAGTCCGCCTTCGCGACGAGGGGTTAAGAGCTGGTGTGCTTCCACCACCTCCGATTATTCCACTCACCCTCACCGAGAAGGTTACCACTGAAGTGAACATGTGCCTGAGAAAGCTCACACATGAACATCATGTAAGTTGGAATTCCAACTCACATTTTTATTTATGGTACTTTATATCATATCCTCTAGCCCCAAGCATGAAGTTGGATAGAGAATCTGGGTTTATGCTTCCTTAGGATGCCAAAGAATGAACTAGTGTAGCCCCCAAGGCTCGTGCTGATATTAGCAACAATATTAGCCCGAGTCTTTAGTAGACTTCTGACTCTGGGTATTCTGACTTACAGAAAGTTAATTCATATAACCAGGAATTGTTGAAGAATATCTGCAATAAGCGGAGAGAGATTAAAGCTCTCTGACTTGAAGATGCTGAACTAAAGGCCAAAGGTAAACATTCCGAGACTCAACCCTTGTCCTGCGTTTTCGTAGTCGAATGTTTTTGTTGAACTGTTGTTCTTTTGACTTACAGCACTGGTAAAGCAGTCCTGCGATATGATCGAAGAAGCCGAGAATCTGAAAACCCTGGTGGTGGAAAACAAAGATCTCCGCCGAGAGCTAGACCAGCTTAAGGCGGATCATGAGAAGATCATCGCTCAAGTTCTCGAATCCTCCTCCATGGCCACCGTGGAGCGCGATCGCAAGATTGCACTCCATGAGAAGAAAATCTCGGATCTTACCAATGACTTGTTCAGAGAGAGGGACATTTCTGAAGCACTCCGGACTGAACTCCAGAGTCTTCGTGAGGATAAAACCAAAGTCGATGATGTCATCTTTGGTATGTTTCCATCTTTCTGACTTGTCTACATTCTTTGATTCTTTCGATGTCGGATTTATTTAACCACTTTGCATTATATGCATAGGTCCTATGAACTTGACGGACTCCACCTCTGCCGAGCCTCGCACCCACCAGCTTACCCAAGTCGGTGATTTGCTTCTTGACTTCCGCCAATCCATCGAGGATATTGGCGAAGCTCTCAAGGTTCCGGATATGCATAGCATGTCCTACTTTCAGGTGCGAGACAGGGCAAAGGAGATCCCGCAGCTTGTCCAGGACTGGAACATGTCCTACGCGTGATCCGCAGCGCAGAACGCTCTCACACTGGTCATGAGCCACCATGTAAGCATGGAAATCTGGCAAGTGACCAGAGGGTACTCTACTATGGACGAATATGGCCAGAAGCAAGATATCAAAGCCATCATGGACTCCTGCGCGGGATATGGGTGCCACGTAGCTGATTTAACCAGATACAACACTCCCTTCTTCACCCGCATGGACACGCCGCCTCCGCCTTCCGAAGAAATAGCCGAAGTTTCCGACGATGACCAAACCATATCGGATTTGGACATCTCGGATTGTTATCAAGGTGCGGCTGATGTATCCAGCGAGCCGGCAGCTCCTACCTCTCCTCCTGCATCATAAGTCATCAGAAAGAAACAGATGTGTTATTCTGAAAACATTATGGATCTATAAATAAGTAGTGTATTACTTTTGATAGTGCTAAGTTTTTATCTATTCAACACTTTTGTTTAAATTTTTGTGTGCCTAAATGTTTGCATAAGCACTTTAATTTTTTGTTTGCACTTATCGTCCCTTTAGTGAGCCGGCTAAACCTTTAGCACGGAAACTTTCCCAAGCAACGGAGCTCAATTGCGAAACCAGTTTAAACTCGAAAACAAAGCCGGCTTCTAGTACCAACAATTCACTACTCGGAAAATACCTGCATCTAGCAATCAGAGAAATAACCAAAGTATAGACTAGAAAATTTAGATTTATACCCGAGGGTAGCAATTTTAGAATCGGAAATCTAAACCAGAACAAACATGAGCATAAAGTACTTTCAAGTATTCTGGGATTTTCAACTGTGACATGATCGTTCGGAAATAAGATGGTAAAATCTTCTCAGAAAAACTTGAGGCAACCAAAACTTTTATTTCTCACAGAACATGTACACATATATGATTACAAAGAAGGATAAACTAAGAATAAAAGGGACGTAGCTGAGCAATATTCCATGGTCTGTCTAACTCATCCGAATTTGTACTGCCTCCAGCTCTCTTTCTCTTCTTAGTACCAGGTCTTTCTTTGACTGGCCGCATATCAGTTAAGTAGTATGAACCATTGTGCAATACTCGACTAACCAAGAAGGGCCCTTCCCATATAGGGGAAAGTTTGTGCTCTCTTTGTTGCACAAGCCGGAGAACCAAATCGCCTTTATTGAAAGATCTGTTTTTGACTCTTTGGCTTTGATACTTGTGTAACTTTTGCTGATAGGCTGTTGATCTCATTTCAGCAACGACGCGAACTTCTTCGACTAAGTCGAGATCATTTTGTCAAGAAATCTCGGCATTCTCTTTGATATACGCGGCCACTCTAGGAGAGGTGTGAATAAAATCACTAGGAAGAACTGCTTCCGCGCCATAGACTAAGAAGAAATGTGTGTATCCAGTTGACCTGTTCGGAGTTGTTCGTAAACTCCATACTACATAAGGTAATTCCTCTGCCCAAGCCCCCGCAGCACGTTGTAGTGGTGCTTCGAGTCTTGGTTTTAGGCCCCGTAGGATTAATCCATTTGCTCTTTCGACTTGTCCATTAGCTTGTGGATGTGCGACTGATGCAATGTCAAGCCGGAAATTTTGTTCGTTGTAGAATTCGGCAAGTTTTCCCATAGAGAAATTACTCCTGTTGTCCGTGATAATACTATGTGGATAACCATACTAGATTATAACATCCTCGACAAATCTTCTGGCTGTTTCTCCATCACAACTAGTGACGGGTTTAGCCTCAATTCATTTGGTGAATTTATCCACCATCACTAAGAGGTGAGTAAATCCACTTGGAGCCCGTTTAAACGGTCCTACCATGTCAAGCCCCCAGACCGCGAAAGGCCATGTTATAGGAATCGTTCGCAGATGATCAACTAGAACGTGAGCTTGTTTGGCGTACTTTTGGCAGCCCTTGCACGTCTTGACCAGGCGCTCGGCATCTGCCTTGGCTGTAAGCCAAAAAAACCTATGTCGGAAAGATTTTTCCACTAAAGATTTGGCTGCAGCATGGTGACCATACTCGCCTTCGTGGATTTCTCTAAGATTTCCACTCCTTCTTCTGGAGATACACATCGTTGAAAGACCCCAGACACACTCCACTTATAGAGCTCACCACTAACTACAGTATAGGATTTCGCTTGTCGGATGATCTGCCGGCTTAGAACTTCGTCTTGGGGTAATTTGCCATCTACCAAATAGTCAAGGTAGGGTTGAGTCCAACTGGGAATTACAGCCAGAACTGCTATCAAAGGTGAGTCGGATTTGGTCGGATATTCCTTGTCCACTCCCTTTATTGAGGGAACTTTGAGGTGCTCTAAAAAAGCGCCATCCGGGACCTCTTTCCGTGCAGAGCCAATTCGAGATAATGCATCCGCTTCCTCATTTTCTGCTCGAGGGATGTGTTGAACCTCAAACCCTTCGAATGATTTAGATAGATCGTCCATGACAGCTTTACATGCTGCCATGTGCTTATTTGCATTACAAATATCCGACACTTGCTGAGCAACAAGATCTGAATCTCTGTAACACATCAAACGTCGGATGCCAATATCCTTAGCAATCTGGATTCCATGCAACAGTGCTTCATACTCGGCAATATTATTTGTCGCTGTGAAGTGGATCTGCAACACGTATAAAAGTTTATCACCTTGGGGTGATTTGAGTACCACGCTAGCCCTGAGCCCCCGCGAGCCTTAGACCCATCAAAATATAGGGTCCAATATTCCCACTCGGGCAGGGTCATATTCTCCTTTGTCTCTGTCCAATCAGCAACAAAGTTAGCGAGGATTTTGGATTTGATTGTTGTCCGGGGTTTATACTCAATATTGAAAGCTGAAAGTTCTATGCCCCATTTGGCGACACGTCCTGTGGCATCACTGTTGTTGATTATATCTCTCATGGGAGCTGTGCTCACCATGGTAATTGGATGTTCCTGAAAATAATGTCATAGCTTACGATATGCTAAGAGCACACTGTAGACTAGCTTTTGATAGTGCGGATACCGCTGCTTTGATTCTGTTAAGACCTCGCTGAGAAAGTAAGTCGGATGCTGCACCAAGTGTTCCTGATTTTCCTGCGGTCTCTCCACTACCATGGCGATACTGACGACTTTGTTTGTCGCAGCAAGATAGAGCAACATCGGTTCCTGTGGTTCCGGGGCTGCAAGGATGGGAGCAGATGAGAGTACTGCTTTCAGGTCTTGCAATGCAGCTTCAGCTTCGTCGATCCATACAAAATCCTTGGTCTTTTTCAGAAGTTTGTTTAATGGTGCGGCTCTTTCACCGAGCCAGCTTACAAACCGACTGTCTGCGGCAATGCATCCAGTTAGTCTTTTTACGTCCTTCAGGGCTCGATTCCAACGGGGCTACAGACAAGAAAGGTCCTTTCGAGATTCTATTTCCCCTTGGGCGAGTTGGCCTGGAAATATTGAGTATAGCCTTGATTTTGTCTCGGTTGACCTCTATGCCTCTTTGAGACACGATAAAACCTAACAATTTTCCGGCTGGGATTCCGAAGAAGCATTTCTTCGGGTTAAGCATTATGTTGTATTTTCATAGATTGGCGAACGTTTCGTCCAAGTCAGAAATCAATGTTTCCTTCTTTTTGGACATCACGGCAATATCATCCACATATGCATGTACATTGCGTCCGATTTGATCGTGGAGGCAATGCTGCATTGTGCGCTGGTGCGTAGCTCCTGTGTTTTTCAGCCCAAAGGGCATCATAACAAAACAGAAGGTTCCGAAGGGGGTTATGAATGAAGTTTTGACTTTGTTAGATTCCTTCATCTGGATTTGGTGATAGCTGGAATATGCGTCGAGAAAACAGAGGAATTCCGAGCCTGCCGTAGAATCGATAACTTGATCAATCCTAGGCAGAGCAAACGGATCTTTGGGGCAAGCGTTGTTCAAGGAAGTATAATCAACACACATCCTTAAATCAGTGGTGTCCTTTTTAGGGACCATTACAGGATTGGTCGACCACTCAGTGTGGATGACCTCTTCTATGAATTTGGCTAACTTGAGCCATGCTAGTTCCTTAGCTATTGCCTTATGCTTTTCATCACCGAAATGTCGTAAGGACTGTTTGACGGGTTTAGCATTCAGGTTTACATTTAAAGAGTGCTCGGCAAGTTCCCTAGGTACTCCGGTCATGTCAGATGGCTGCCATGCGAAGATATCTTGATTTGCTTTGAGGAACTTGATGAGCGTATGTGCTATCTAGGCCTACGCCTATCTGGGTCACCTGGGAGGGGTCATCATCCTTCAACGGCATCTTCTGCGTCTCTTTTGATGCCTTGAACTCCGGATTCGGCTTTGTCACCTCTTTCTTCGTTGCAGGCATCTCAGACGGATCTATGCTCTTCTTGATTTCCTGGTACTCTCTAGGCGTGCAACACGGCTTCAGCAAAGGCGGCATTTCCATCCTCGCACTCTCGCGCTTTTCTTCGGGTCTCCCCTGATGGTGATCACGTCGTTGGAAGCTGGAATTTTCATCATATTGTAAATGTAACATGGACGAGCCATAAAATCCCAGTAAGCCGGACGTCCGAATATAGCGTGGTATGCGCTCTTGAACGGGACCACTTTGAAGGAAAGTGCCTCCGTCCGGTAGTTCTTTGGAGTTCCAAAGGTAACATCCAAAGTGATTTCCCCTAGGGAATTTGCTTGTCTTCCTAGGACAACCCCGTGAAAGATCACAGAGCTGTGGTTCAGCTGGGTCTCCGAGATCTTCATCCAGCATAGCATTTCGACATACAGAATGTTAATGATGCTATCACCGTCCATGAGAGTCTTGGAGAAACCATAGCCATCAATAAGTGGATTGACAACTAAGGAGTATTTTCCTCGCCTGTGCAATTTAGGCGGATGCTCAGCACGGTCAAATGTGATTGCCACTTCCGACCAGTCCAAGAATTGAGGGACAACTGGAACTATTGCGTTGAGCTCATGTAGATCTGCTATCTTCACCTTTGCTGGTTGAGATCCAAGGAAGGTGACGTAAGTGTCTTTCTTGGTCGGAATTTTTTTCTTCCCTTCCGGCTTGGGATTTGAAGCATCAGCTTCCTCCATGTTGGAATCTTCCTTGGTCTCTTTATCCTTTTCGGGATTCTTCTTTCCCTTCTTCCGCTTAGCCCTGTAGCCAGCGGTATCATCTCTCTTAATGTCATCATTAAAACGACACTTGGCGTTTGTGTGGGACGAGCCCCCATTGGCGTCTAGGTGATGCACACATGGGTTATTGGCAATGTCGGCCCAAGAGTAGGTTTTGCCAGGTTGCTGGTCTCCTCTACATTGAACTCTTGACTTTCCACGACCGCATCCGCGGCCACCGCCACGTCCTCCTCGTCCTCCAGACCCGAAAGTAGCAGTAACCACTACCGTTTCCGCGTTGGGCTTTTCTTCCGAGGTATTCTTGCGCTTCTGAGCTTGTTAGTTTGGTTGTTTTGCCGACTGTGGCATAGCTAAGGCGTTCAGTAATCCCTCTGCGTTGTCCTCAGCATCTGCATACTTGCTCGATGTTTCTATCATCTCTCCCAAATAAGTGACCTTGTCACACTTCAAGCGATGATGTAGTAAACCAATTGGGAGACCTGCAATGAAAGCTTCAATCGCAGTTTGATCGTTTACTCCTTCACAAGAGTTCTTGGTGTCGATCCATCATCCGAGATAATCCCAGCAAGTTTCTCCGGCTTTCTGGGTGCAACGCTGTAGGTCTCCTACCGTACAGGGCCTCCGGTATGTGCCTCGAAATTCCGAAAGAACACACTTTGCATGTCATACCAGTTGTGGATGGTGTTCTTCGGAAGTTCATTGAGCCATGATCGTGCCGTCTTCCACAACATGAGTTGGAGATATCGGATTGCGACCAGGCTGTTTCCGCCTTTGGTGATGCAGCAAGCTTGGAATAAATCCTGGAGCCAAGTATTTGGCCGAGCTATGTCGTGGTAGGCTTGAATGTGTCTTGAGATAGAAAATCCTTCCGGGAATTTTGTAGCTCTTCTGCGTGGTCCGAATCACTTTGGGCCCACGTATATATCATCATTTTTGTAGCGCCGCGCCTCTATGTTGGAATTAATCCTGTGACTTGCATCACTTGGGGATAAGGATCGTCCCGAATGACGGCTATGGCTGCGGTGCCTTGGAGCCGGACTTCGGCTTCTGCCACCACCTCCTCCACCATGATGTCCTCCTTGGCCTCCTTGGGGGCCGTTATGATGGCTACTTAGTGGGCAAGGTGGAGCAGTTGGGTTGTTTCTGGCTGATCGTCGGCCTCTGTCTGGAGCGTCATTATTCCGGTTCTGGGGAGGATCTTCATTGTGACGAGCCCCCTGCCGGTTTGACTCAACACGGTGTTCGTCATTCCTTTGCCCGTCAGCCGGACGGCTTGCATGTCTAGGAGGTGGCATTGTTTGTCGGTCCTCCTCCTGGCGTTTCTCTTTATCTTCTTCCATGCGATCCTTCGACTCTCGCCGGGGAGGGTTCTTCGGATTCAGTGCAGCGATTGCCTCTTGCTCTGCGATGGGGTAACATTACGCTAGTCACGTGCAGCTTTTTGGTGTTGTCCTAAAGATCCGGTTCTTGAGTAGTTGTCTTCCCGACGGTCGAGATGATAATGCTGTTCTGGAACACGTTGGGTTCTTACGTCAGCCCAGGACGGATCCGTTCGACATTGGTCAGAATGAGAGACCAGATTTTGGCTTCCGGACAGGGCGACCTTTTGCTGCTCCAGACCCTTGTTGAGTAGTTTAATGCCCAATCGGATCTATTCTAGGCCTGGATTAGCAGATAGGATCTCTCGAGCCGCAACGGTGTTCTGTACTGGTGTTGGATACACCCAATCCCCGTTTCTGTCGCGCCAAGGCATACCATGTTCTCCTCCAAAGAGTACTTTGTGAATCTGCGAGAACTGGTCGTCATGAGTATGACGTTTCCTGGTCTTCTGATGTTGCCTGGAGTTGTACTTCTCCGCAGTTGCCATGCATTTCTTTTCTTCCTCGAGATTTTTGGCTTCATCGAGGAGTACTTGGCGACGCGCTTCTAGGGCTGGGCCCTTTCGTCCAGCTCTTCAGTAGTAAGTTCTGCAGCTGTAGGAATAGGTGTGGTTAATGTAGCATCGATGAGTTTACGCGCACCTTCAGTGATCACGTGTCCATCCACCGACTCTTCTTTGGGCTTGTCTGAGATAAGATCTCCATCCGAGTCTTCCTCATATTCCTCGGCAATCACCTCCTCTGCCGGAGGATCTTTTGCTGGGGTCTTGTTCATCTTCTTTGCCTTCTTGGCAGCGCCGATAGCAAAGACGGCTTTGGGTTTGTTTCCCGGAGTCAAGCTCTGATCGGTACTTTCGGACATCTTGACCTCGGGATTATATCCGATTTCCATGTCATCCTGCGCTTTGGGAGAGTTTTCCCCAGATCCTTCATCCATGGCTTCTTCTTCCTCTACAGCTTTGGAGTTATACTCCTCTTCATACTCCGTGGAGAACTTTCGGAAATCTGCCGATGTCATCGAGTCATCCGAAGATGCGGGTACGTTGGCGTTTGTTCTGATAACCTCTAGCACAGAATCGGTGTTGTCTCCAGCATCAGCAGAGCTGAATCCGGATCCCACATATCCGATAAAGTGTGATGTGCTCCTCCTGAGATAACTGCGGTCTTCATAGTAGGATTCATCAAAACGCCTAACGGTCTCGAGGATTTCATCTACGCCTGAGTTTTGCATCATCATGCGTCTTAGTGTGTATCTCAGGAAGGGCCTGTCCGTCCCGGCGTCATCAGAGCCGGAACCAGCGTTGCTGCTATGCTCCAATTGGATTTCGACTTCAGCGGGTGGGTCGATCTGGGATTTGGTCTCTCCAGGGAGATCCACTCCAGAATCGACTTGGACTGCCAGGTCTGCTTCAGGCTCAGATTTCTCCACTATCTCCGCAACTGGTGCAGGCTGGGTGGGATTAGGGTTTTCTGAGATTCGGAACTCTACCGCCTCCGCGAACAAAGGGGACCCAGAAATTTCTTCTACCTCTATCTTCACCACTAGGGTGGGTGGGACAGGTTCAGCAAAGCCGATGTAAACATCGATCTCGCCAAAAGACATGATGGTGTAGGTGGTCACGGCTTCCCTAGCCGAAATCCAGGTCTCGTCGAGAACGATGAGAGGGACGTCGCTGGCGTAGAGGATGCGACCGACGGCGATAGTCTTGCCGATTCCGATTCTTGCAGATTCCGCTTGGAACGCAGATCCGATGCTCATTGCCCCACGGTGGGCGCCAACTGTCGTCGGATTGATGACAAGTACGCCATGAGGGGGTCCTTGAGGCGTGCAGAAGAGAGGGGTGTGAGACGTACGGTGCTCTGGGACGGTGAGCACACAAGTTTACCCAGGTTCGAATCCGCCGGCTTTGGACGGATCCTACTCCTGCTAGCAATCCAGTAATACGGCAGAGCCGGAATATGGTTTACAAGGGGTTCGCCTGTGTGCGTTGAGATTGTAGACTATTGGGGAGCCCTAAAGGCTCTCCATAGGACGGCTTATATAGATATCCGGCCTAGGGTTTACAGGAGAGATCTATCCGGCTACGACTAAGAGTCGGTTACAGAGTACATCTTGAAGTACAAGTAACACTATGGGCCTATGTCGGTAAGTCTTCTAGGCCTTCCTGTAGCCGGATTGGACTCCGTCTCTTCTCCCTGACTGGGTCCCCTGTGAAGCAAAGCTCTAACCCGAAGTGGGCCACCCTGGTCAATGAGGAACTGTGAGGATACCCAGAAAGTATATCCCCAACACCTGGTAAGCCCCCAATCGACCCCCACCGAGCAACTAGGGTTCAGTCTCGCCGGCGACCTATCCGTCTCCGACGATGAACCACGACCGTTGATCCACCGTCTAATCGCACGGCTCACATCGCCCCGTACCGCTTCGTGTGAGATGTGTCGCTGACATGCGGGACCCCCCTGTCAGTTGCCTTCTGTGCCGCGGAGCACCACCGGGCCGGCCCATTTAGTTTCCCGCGCTGGCCCTAAATTTCAAATAACGATTTTTCTATTAAAGCTTAAACTCAATTATGTCCACTAGTTTAAAAATCAATTCAGAGAGTTCTACTAAACCAAATTGAATGATTCAAATTATGTTAGAAAGATAATTCAAATATCTATCCAAGACCGTTGGATTTAAATCAATTAGAGTTATAGATCACATATAGCAAAAAAACAAAACTGAGACTTTTCTACATTCAAACATTTTCCAAAAATCAACCATAATAGCTTTTGAGTTGATTCCAACTCTTAAAAAATCACATTTGATAGTACCTATGTGAATATGTAATAATATTTAGGTTTACATGCAGTGAATTTGGACTAGTACCAAAATAATGCTATATATGCATTTCTAGTCACTTTAAATCATTTAAATATGAATCCTAAACTTTATAAAAGGTGATCCAACATTTAAATCACATTCCCATGTATTAGAATATGTGGTGATGACACGTGTCCACATGATCCCATATTTTAATTGGAGAATATTAAATCTTAACTAATTTCAATGAGTAGAAATTACTTTTCTCAAATAAAATAAATGAAACTAGTTCATTAAATCTTGTGATGATTGTGATGATACTAGATCATCAAATATGTGCCTTAGTGTGCTAAGTAGACTAGTTAAGTATTGTTTGGTGATTGTGTACCCCGTATGTATTTATAGACGATAGTACCGACCAAATCTACAAGAAAGAGGAGTTCTACCCCGAAGAAGATGAGGATAATTTCAACCACTGCACCAATCAAGGCAAGCTATTATTGGCAAGCTAATACTTGCAAGCCATCATTAACAATGCAAGCTAACCCTTGCAAGCAAGATAACCTAAGCAAGATGCATTAGGCATGCTTTGGTTATACCTTTTGATTTATACCCATCCCAAGTTTTACTTACAAGTTTTACCTTTTACTTTACCAAAGTTTTCTTTACTTTTAGTAATGCTTTGTGAGATTTTAGAAACTAGTTTAGATAGCATAAAGAGTATAAAACATGGCTTATACTAGATGTCATTCTATGGCATGAGATTGACATTAGCATCCTACCTTATTGAACACTCTTAACTTAGTAGTTGGAGCTAAACCAAAAACTTGATCACTCTAGATGGGAATACTTGGTGAAAATGCTTATGAAAACCTTGGAATGATGAGTCATTCTATTGAGATGTTTTGGCATGTGTTGAGAAACACAAATGGTTTATGATGATGAAAATGTTGAGGCATGAGCCTTAGCCCTTTATAAAAACTGATGGTTGGGTTTGGATGCGATACCATTCCAATTTTACCGTACAACTCCAACACCTGAATTGGGTAAGGCTTAGCCTGAAGTTTATATGCATTAGTATTGGTTCCCTCGCGGGAGAGGTTTGAGCTGAGGCTACCTATTGATGTTGTCCACCTATGCAGTGCCTAGGATGGCAGATGGCCATGGCTGGGAGGCCAAGCTCATAGGAGAGGTGCTTATACTAGAGTGTGTAAAGGAAAGGCTATGTTTGATTATCCACATACTAAGTATGATGATTCAGGGTTACCCCTGACGGATGTATTGAATTTTGTGGTGAAAGTGTACCACCTCTGCAGAGTGTCAAACTATTCGAATAGCCGCGTCCGCGGTCATGGATAGTTGGAGTGGCCATACTATTCTGTCGTCAGATGTTTTCAAAATGACTTATGAAATAAATTGTGACATGAATGACCACAATAGGGTTGTGACTATGAAAACTAAGTTCCCACTTAGGTGATTTAGAACTTTATTTTATCTTTCTTTGTTTTTGAACTCAGCTTAGGTTTCAAACTTAACTTTGCAAATAAACGTAGAACTTAGCATTTCCTACTAGAACTACCTGACTTGTTAGTGATAGTTTGCGAGTACTTAAAGAGTACTCATGGCTTTGTCCCTGGCTATTCCCGTGGCCAGACTATGAGGAGGATTATTCGGAAGGAGGACAACATGATGGCTACGACAACTAGGATCATCTCCCATCGTCAGCATTGCCTGTGACACTGAAGATGGAGCCCACCTCTATGCTATTTATTCTGCTACTTGTTTGTACTAAGACTAGATCATGAGATCCTTTATTTGTGTAAAACCTTATAATGGTTTGTAATGGATGATGTACTGTGATATCCAATCTGTTATGTCTCGCAAAAATGGTAATCCTGGGATTGCGATGTATGGCATAACAGGCATCTGGGATTAAAAATCCGGGTGTTAACAAGTTGGCATCAGAGCCATCCTGACCATAGGAGACCCTAGTTAGAATGGCCGTCCGAACAAAAACTTAGTTCAAAAACAAATGAAGAGAGTATTTATGAAAAACTATTTCCCCTCTTACCCTTGAGAACTCTTACATTGCTACATAAAATTTGTGACCCTTGATCACCTCACTAACTTTCTCATCCTAAACTCTTATAGATGGAAGTTCAGTACTGCAAGTTCTACCAGTTGGGCAACGGAGGCCAACTGATCTTCGAGAGGGATTTTGATGCACTGTCTGAGTACCTTGAGCGTCCGCATCCGGAATTCTTTGGAGCTCAACTCAATGACCACCCAGGAGGAGATTTACAATGGCTGATAGTTACCGATCTTCGAGGCAAGATGGAAGCACCACTTTCCAAGAAGATGCAATTCACCTTGAGAGAGAACAACTGGCTAGATGGATTAGCCAGGGCTATGCATGAAGCTCTCGCTCGTCTTTGCGAACAGAATGTCAACTTGATCCAGGAAACTCGCTTTGCTCACTATGAAAGGCGTGATTCTATGGGAATGCCTCTGGAGATGCCAAGTCACCCGGAGTTGAAGCGCCAAGTGGAGAACCTCGACTTCCTACTGTATGGCAGACAGAAGGAATTGGACAATGCTCGAGCCTACGCCAACCACAACCTTGCCATTGCCGCCCAGAAGGCCCAGACTTTCTCACTGCTCATCAAGGATCATCAGTCACTTCGCCGGCAACGCGAGAAGAAGGATCGCACCATCGCTCGTCTTCGCAAGAAGGTGGCTGACCTCGAGAAGACCATCAAGGAGCAAGAAGCTCAGCTTGTAGCAAAAGAAGAAGAGGAAGAAGAAGGTGAAGACATCCAGGGGGATATTCACTCGTACCTCAGCAATGATGATGACTACCTGGAGGATGATGCCATGGACTTCTACACAGACGATGATGACTCCGACTTCATCGATGATGAGTAGATGCACTAGAGCACTATCGTAGGAGTGAGAAGTATCGGTCCCATTGTATCTTAGCTTACAGAATGGTTCTTAAAACCATCTGTTTTCCTTTTGATGTGGTGTGTGTGTTTGTATCGTGTTCTTTGATTGAATGAATGAAAAGAAGTTTGTTTGCAAAACCTGAGTCAAACTCAAAGTTTTAGCTTTGAAACCAAAACCATGAACCTTAGAACTTTCCCTCTTACCCCTTTATCTATCTCAATCTTGAGATGACTCATGGAAACCAAGGAGGGAGCAGCTCATCGCAGGACCCGATGCTGCAGATTCTGTAGATGCTAGTTTCGGACCGTGAAGCTAGTAGAGCAGAGCGCCAAGCCAACCTAGCTACCCTGCAGCAGATCACCCAGATGACCCACAATAATCAGGGCCATGGAAATCAGGATCATCATGGATCCAAACTCAAAAACTTCCAGAATACCAATCCCCCAATCTTTAGCAAGTCTGGAGACCCGCTGGACGTTGATGATTGGTTACAGACCATGGAGAATAACTTAGAAGTCGCAGGAGTGGATGCCAACGAGAAAGTTCTGTTTGCCACCCACTATCTGGCAGGAGATGCAAGAGCTTGGTGGAACAGCACCCGCACGATGAACCAAGGTCAAGTGATGATGTGGGAAGCTTTCAAGGTCAAGTTCAGCCGCACCCATGTGCCGCAGGGTTTATTCACCAGAATGAGAGATGAATTTAGAGAACTAAAGCAAGGCAGAATGACTGTAGTGGAGTACCGTGACAGATTCTTGTCCCTCGCCAGGTATGCACCTGATGAGATCAACACGGAAGCCAAGAAGAAGGAGAGATTCCTGAATGGACTGCATGATGATATGCAGACGGTGCTAGTCAACATCCGTTTTGATGACCTTGAAGAGCTAGTCGACTCTGCCATTCAGATGGAAGGGAAGATCAACCAAGTGAATGACAACCGCAAACACCGGATGATGCACCAAGCTGGGTCCCATAGTGCCCAGAAGTATCACCCCAACCCGTCTACCGGATATGCCCCATGGAACAATAGACCCCCAATGTGTCATCCAAGCTACCCCAACCATAGCGGAGGAAATGTGAAGACCGGAGGAAACAAAAACCACCACCCCGGCAACTCCAACAACTTCAACCGTGCACCGCCCAAGTCCAACAACAACAATAACAACAACACTGCCCCAAGGACTGGAAGCAATGTTGTGCCTGTTGTAGCAAAAGACAAGTCACAAGTTACTTGTTTTGAGTGTGGAGTGAAGGGTCACTACTCCAATGAGTGTCCCAAGAAGATTGCTGCCACTGCCAACGTGAATGCCCCAGCTCAGCAGCAGCGCCGTGTTTAGCCCGGAAGAAGATTCGCCCCAGGGAATCCTCACAACCGCAATGGCCGTCTCTTCCACATGAACGCCGAAGAAGACCAAGAAGCGCCAGAGTCGTGCTGGGTATGTTTTCTATTAACTAAGTATTAGCAAGAGTGTTGTTTGATTCTGGAGCATCACACTCGTTTGTTACCGAAGAATTTGCATGCACTAGTAAGATTCACCCAACCAACTTGAAGCATGTTATGATAGTTCAAATACCTGGTTTAACCACCAAAGCTAGAAAAATTTGCAAGGTTGTACCTATCAGAATACATGGGATAGATTTTTATGCCAATCTAGTAGTATTTGGAACCAAAGGTTTCGAAGTAGTACTAGGAATGGATTGGATGTCGAAGCATAAAGGATTGATCGACTGTGCCAAGAAATCCATCACCATGACCAGTAGCTCTGGAGTATCAGTAGAGCATATATCTGAAACCTTGCCCCGTCAATTCAAATGCAACAAGCGTCTAGCCCTACCCACCATAGACCAAGTCAGAGTAGTTTGTGAATACCCCGACGTATTCCCAGATGAATTGCCCGGTATGCCCCCAGATCGGGATATCGAGTTCATTATTGAACTAATTCTTGGAACCGGACCCATAGCTCAGAGACCCTATAGCATGAACCCATTAGAGTTAGTGGAGCTAAAGAAGCAACTGGATGCTATGCTGGAGAAAGGCTTGATTCAACCAAGCGCATCGCCATGGAGATCGCCCGTGTTGTTCGTCGACAAGAAGGATGGAGGCAACCGTTTGTGCACAGATTACCGGAAGCTGAATGATGTCACCATCAATAACAAGTACCCATTGCCAAAGATAGAGGGTCTATTTGATCAGTTGACTGGTGCCAGAGTGTTCTCTAAGATCGATCTTAGGACTGGTTATCATCAACTTAAGATTCGTCCAACGGATATTCCAAAGACCGCCTTTACCACCAGATATGGATTATATGAGTATACGGTCATGTATTTTGGATTAACCAATGCCCCCGCTTATTTCATGAATCTCATGAATAAGATTTTTATGAATTTTCTGGATAAGTTTGTCGTTGTGTTTACCGACGATATTCTTATCTACTCCAAGTCAGAAGAAGACCATGAGCAACATCTGAGAATCATCTTTGAAACCCTTAGAGAGCATCAGTTGTATGCCAAGTTCAGCAAATGTGAGTTCTGGCTGAAAGAAGTAGGATTCCTCGGACATATTGTGTCGGCAGGAGGAGTCGCTGTTGATCTTGCCAAGATCAAAGATATTGAAGAATGGGAAGCCCCAACCACTCAAATCCAAGTTCGTGCATTTCTCAGATTAGCGGGATATTACCGCAAGTTCGTAGAAGGATTTTCGAGCATCGCAAGACCGATGACCCAATTGTTGAAGAAGGACAAGAAGTTTGAATGGACCGACAAATGTGAAGCAAGTTTCCAAGAGCTCAAGAAGAGATTGATTTCAGCCCCAATATTGATTATGCCAGATATCAAGAAGCCGTTTGATGTGTATTGTGATCCATCCAAGATTGGTCTCAGATGTGTATTGATGAAAGAAGGCAAAGTCATAGCATATCTGTCCTGACAACTGAAGCAACATGAGCAAAACTACCCTACCCATGATCTTGAATTAGCAGCTGTAGTTTTAGGTTTAAAGACATGGCGTCATTACCTTATGGGTAATCGCTGTGAGATTTATCTAGATCACAAGAGCTTGAAGTATATTTTCACTCAGAAGGAGCTGAATATGAGGCAAAGGAGATGGATAGAGTTAATCAAGTATTATGACCTTGACATTCACTATCACCCTGGCAAAGACAATGTGGTAGCGGATGCTCTTAGCAGATTGTTGTGTAGGTTAAACACCATGATCAAGGAGAAGCAACCAAGTTTGCATGAGGAGTTGGAGCAGTTTAGAACTGAGCTTGTTAGCAAAGGATTTTTAGCTAGCATTAAACTTCAACCCACTTTGATTAGCCAAATCAAGGAAGCCCAGAAGGGAAATGCAAGTATCGACGGAATCAAGCGTCGTATTGGTACAGGAAAGGTACCTGGATTAACCGAAGATGAAGAAGGAGTTATGTGGTACAAAGGACGTATCTGTGTGCCTGCAGATTCGGAGATGAAGCAAGTTATCATGCAAGAAGATCATGATACTCTTTATTTTATCCACCCCAAAGGAACGAAGATGTATCAAGATTTGAAGGAGCAATTTTGGTGTCACAAGATGAAGAGAGAAATCAGAATCTACATCGCCAAGTGTGACATCTGTCAAAGAGTCAAAGCGGAACATCAAAGACCCGCAGGACCGTTGCAACCATTGCAGATTCTGGGATGGAAATGGGATTCTGTCGGAATGGACTTTATCACCGGTTTGCCTACTTCTAGTAGGGGAAATGACTCTATCTGGGTCATCATTGATAGACTGTCCAAGGTAGCCCATTTTATACCTGTTAAGACAACCTACCAGAGTTCAAAGCTAGCAAAGCTGTACATTGCTAGAATTGTTAGTCTGCATGGAACCCCCAAGACTATAGTATCAGATCGAGGAACCTAATTTACCTCGAGATTTTGGCAGAAAGTCCAAGAAGGATTAGGGACCAAGTTGAATTTCAGCACAACTTATCACCCGCAAACCGACGGACATACTGAAAGAGTCAACCAAATCTTAGAAGATATGTTGAGAGCTTGTGTGTTAGAGTATGGATCAAAATGGGAAGATTGCCTGCCTTTCGCAGAATTCTCATATAACAACCGTTACCAAGCCAGTTTGCAAATAGCCCCATTTGAGTTCTTATATGGGAGAAAGTGATGTACCCCTTTAAATTGGTCGCAAGTAGGAGAGAGTCAGATTTTCGGACCCGACATCCTACGAGAAGCCGAAGAGAAGGTTCACAAAGTTCGTGAGCACCTCAAGGCCACCCAATCCAGGCAGAAGAGTTACGCTGACAAGAGATGTAGAGACCTGACTTTCAATGTCGGAGATTTTGTGTATCTCAAAGTTTCGCCATTGAAGAGAACGCAATGTTTTAGTCTAAAAGGAAAGTTAGCCCCTAGATATATCGGACCTTTCAAGATTCTGAATCGTCGAGGAGAAGTATCGTATCAACTGGAACTGCCAGATGAGATGTCTGCCATCCACAATGTGTTCCATATCTCGTTACTTCGCAAATGCCTAGAAGTGCCGGAGAAGACCGAAGTTTTCAAGAACATCGATCACCGAGCCGTTGATATCAACAAGGATCTGACGTATCGTGAAGTGCCCATACATATCTTGGAGGAAGCTTATAGAAGCACCAGGACCCGGAGTATCAAATTTCTCAAGATCAAATGGAGCAACCATACCGAAGAAGAAGCCACTTGGGAGCAAGAAGATTACATTAGGACCGAGTTTCTAGATCTCATTAGTTCCTAGTTTTCTTTCTTAAATCTCGGGACGAGGTTTTGTTTAAGGGGGAAGGTTTGTAACATCCCAAAACTTTGATCAAGGTTAATCAAGTTCAAATCACCCAATTTGGGGTTAACAAAAACTTCTTAGCATTAAAATAATTAGGAATGCATGTGTGTTGCATTAATATAGAATTGTTTAGAAATGCCATGTTTGATTGTTCTAATGGTTGTAAAATGACTCAAATATGAATGCCACATCATCTAGATCATTCCAAAACCAAATCCAAAGAAAAAGAAATCAAATGGAATTAATAAATGCAAATGGTCACTTTTGCCATTTTAATCCACTAGGTCACTTTAGGTGTTCCTAGAAGTCAAATTCAAACAGAAACATTCTCAACTCTTTTCACCCCTTGCTAGTACAAGTAAAAATCTACCAAGGCCCACTTTGAAATCTTACAGAAACATTTAAACACTAATTTTAAATGGCATTTGAAAATGGAATCCATTTCATATGCATAGATCCCACCTTTTCAAAAACCACTCGAATAAATCCCCCTTGACCATTCCAAGCAAACTTAGAATCTCAAGCTTAAGTGGAGAACCCTCAAAAATTTTGAATCCAAAATTCAAAAAAATTCTTCATGCGGCCATTCTGTCGAACACATGGCAGGCACAGATCAAACACTAGAGTAGCTTCACTATTTCTACAGTGATCATCGACCAATTTGGTCTCCATCTTAACCCCTTGTCCCCCTAGCACTATCCCAGCCTAGACAACAACCCCCTTCGCCGCTAGCAGCAGTGGCGCAGCCCAAATATGGTCATCGCCAGCCAAACATGGTCAACGCGCCAGAGACAATGCCGCGCCAAACCAGCTTGTCCCTAGCTCTGCCGCACCCTACCGCGACCCCCTGTCCACCCCACGGAAGCAACCGAGCCCTAGACCACCGAGGAGCAACCGCGCACCGCCGCCTCTGTGCCATGCACAGACCGCTCCAGTGCACCGACCCCGACCCGCTCGCCCAGCTCACGCCTTGCTCACAGCTTGCGTGTCCAGCATCGCCTTAACCCCAGTAGCCTCCCAGACAACCCCTATCCCCGCCGCGTGACCTACAGCCACCGCATGTCGCGTCAAACACCATCGGACCCACTCAGAGCGCCACCCTCGCCTGACCAAAAGCCACCGCCCCTAGTGTCAACACCCGGATTTTTAATCCTAGATGCTCGTTATGCCATACCTCGCAATCCCAGGATTACCATTTTTGCGAGACATAACAGATTGGATATCACGGTACATCATCCATTACAAACCATACATAAGGTTTTACACAAATAAGGATCTCATGATCCAGTCTTTAATACAACAAGCAGTGGAAATAAGCGATATCGTAGCGGTGGGGTCCATCTTCAGGGGCACAGGCAATGCTGACGAAGGCAGATAGTCCTAGTTATCATAGCCGTCCTGCTGACCATCATCTTGATAATCTCCTTCATAGTCTGGCCATGATAATAGCCAGGGACAAAAGCCATGAGTACTCTTTAAGTACTCGCAAACTACTACTAGCAAGGAGTATAATTCTAAATTTAAAGTATTGAATCTAAGTTAACTATCAAGTTAAGTTTGAAACCTAAGATGAGTTCAGAAGCAAAGAAAGAGAAAATAAGGTTCTAGAATCACTTAAGTTGGGAAGCTATTATCATCAACACAACCCTGTTGTGGTCAAGTCAAAGTTCATCCTTTGTTTCAAGTTATTTAGAAAACATCTGACAACGAAACAGTATGGCCATTCCAACTGTCCATAACCGCGGACGCGGCTATTCGAATAGTTTGACACTCTGTAGAGGTGGTACACTTTCACCACAAGATTCGATTCATCTGTCAGGGATAACCCTGAATCATCATACTTAGTATGCAGAGAATCAAACGTAACCTTCCCTTTACACACCCTAGTACAAGCACCTCTCCTATGAGCATGGCCTCCCAACCATGACCATCAGTCATCTTGGGAACTGCATAGGTGGTCAACATTGATAGGTAGCCTCAGCTCAAACCTCTCCTGTGAGGGAACTAATCCTAATGCATATAAATTTCTAACTAAGCCTTACCCAATTCAGGTAATGTGGTTGTACGGTAAATTTGGAATGGTATCGCATCCGAATCCAACCATCAGTTTTATAAAAGGGTTAAGGCTCATGCCTCATCATTTTCATCATCATAAACCAGTTGTGTTTCTCAACACATGTCAAAACATCTCAATAGAATGACTCATCATTCCAAGGTTTTCATAATTCATTTTCACCAAGTGTTCCCATCTAAAGTGACTCAAGTTTTTGAGCTATACTAAGGTACTAAGTTAAGAGTGTTCACTAAGGTGGAAAGATGGGATCAATCTCATGCCATAGAGTGACATCTAAAGGTTTCTAAGTAGGTCTAGTTTTATACTCTTTATGCTACCTTCAAAATTAAGTAAAGAACTTTGTGTAAACTAAGGGAGGTAAAACTTGTCAATAAGACTTGGGGTACTAATAGTTAAAGGGGTGTGATCAAAGCATGCTTAAGGCATCTTTGCTAAACCATCTAGTTTTATTCTAGCTTGCTAACAATAGCTTGCTAAAGTATGTTTTGCAAGGGTTAGCTTGACACTAATAGCTTGCCTTGGTTGGTGTAGTGGTTGAAGTTTTCTTCTTCTTCTTCTTGGTAGAACTCCTCCTCCTCGAAAGCTTGGTCGGTACTAGCGTCTATAAATACATAGGGAGTAGACAATCACCAAACAATACTTAACTAGGCTAAGTAGCATTCTAAAAACACACAATTGATGATCTATTATCATCACAAGCATCACAAGTTTAATTTCAATAGTTTCATCCTTTTTATTTTAGAAAAGTAATTTCTACTCATTGAAATATTAACTAAAATTTAATATTCACCACCAAAATATGGGGTCATGTGGACACATGTCCTCACCACATATTCTAACATGTGGGAATGAGATTTAAAGGTTGGATCAATATTACTTTGGTTTAAGTTTATTATTTAATGATTTAAAGTGACTAGAAATGCCTATATAGCATTATTTTGGTACTAGTCCAAAGTCACTGCATGTAAACCTTAATATTATTACATATTTAGATAGATATGATGAAATGTGATTTTTGAGAGTTGGAATCAACTAAAAAGCTAACTTGGTTGATTTTATAAAAATGTTGCAAGTTGCAAAAGCTTCTGTCTTGTTAGTTTTATTAGGAGAGATCTATAACTCTAATTGAATTAAATCCAACGGGCTTGGATAGATGATTTTAATACCTTTTAGAAAAAATTGGTTTCATGCAATTTGGATTTCTAAAACTCTCTGAATTGATTTTGAAACTAGTGGACAAAAACTAGATTCAAACTAAAAAGAAAAATCCAGATTTGAATCGATGGGCTAGCGCGGGAAAAGGAATGGGCCGGCCCAGTGGCGCTCCGCGGCGCGAGGCTCGGCTGACAGGGGGGTCCTGCTTGTCAGCGGTACTTAACACACGAAACGGTACGCGCGTTGTGGGTCGTGCGATTAGAAGCGTGATCAACGGCTGAGAGTCGTCATCGACGACGAACAGGTCGCCGGCGAGCTCGAACCCTAGCGGCTCGGTGGGGGTCTACTGGGGCGTACCAGGGCTCCAGCGGGTCGGCGAGGCGAGCAAACAAAGTGGAAGACGACGGCGAGGCGAGGCGTGGTCGCGGCTAAGCTTGGGGCGGTCGAAATCAACGGCACCCTTCTCCTCCAGAGGCGGCGGCTCCGGCTCCAATTCCGGCGAGCTGCTGCTCCACTTGCTCCGGCGAGAGGTGGGTGAGGTTCAGAGAGGTGAGGGGAGTAGAATGGTGTGGAGAAGAATGGCCAGGAAGGGCTCCTTTTATAGGCCTGACGGTGAGACCGAGCGGGATGGACGATCGACAGTGGTGGCATGGCTACGGCGAGCTAGCGGCATGGTTGGGGATGGCGATCGATGGGCGGTTCCCTGGCGGTGCTCTAGGACTTAAATGCGGCTGTAGGGGCGGTTGTATGCGGTCTGGGCGAGGTGGCGCTCTGGGAGGCAGAGGTGGCGGTGTCCACGGCGAGCGGTGGCTGTGGGGCTTTGGGCGGCGAACGGGGATGTCTAGGGTGTTCTCCAGGTCGAGGCGGAGCGGCGGGCGCGGGCTGCGGTCGAGTGGCGGCTTGTGCACACGGGGACAGAGTGTGCTCTGCGGGCGGCATCGGCATGGTGCGGTGGCACTAGGCGCGGGTTCTCCTCGGTGGTCCACGGCAGCACTTGGCTCGGGCAAGGGACAGAGAGGGGTGGTGAGGTGTTGGCTACCTCCTAGACATGCCGAGGGAAGGGGGAGTGGTCTGCTGCAGCGGGGCAAGGTTTGGCCGGCGAGCATGTCCTCGGTTTGGCATGGCCTGGGGGTTAGGGACAAGGGACAGAGGTGCTAAAGGCCTGGTTAGACCAAGAGGGGACAGAGAGGTTAAATGGAGATCAAATGGGGGCAAAACCCTGTGCAGAATAGTGAGCTAGGATTAGAGGTGGGATTAAGCATGCCAAGTGTTTGATGAAATGGCCGCAAGAGAAAAAGTTTTGAATTTTGAGTTCAAAATTTTTGAGTGATCTCCACTAGTGATAGGTAGTCTCTGGTTGCAAGGGTTTTGAAAATGGAGTTCAAATAGATGGTCTTTGAAATAGGGGTGATCTATGCATATGCATTAGATTCAATTTTAAACTGTCATTTAAAATAGCTAACAGAATGTTTTTAGCAGATCAAAAGGTGGGCCTTGGTACCTCATTATGTGTACTAGCAAGGGGTGCAAAGATCAAGAACTGTTTCTGTTAAGAATTGAGTACTAGGAATAGCCAAAGTAGGCATGAGAGTTAAATTTGCCAAAATGACCATTCCTTCATTTTAATTATTTTTTATTTGATTTTCTTTAGGAAAAGTTTGGGAATGATGTAGATGATGTTTAAATCACCTAAGAAACATTTTACAAGCATTGGATCAATCAATCATGGCAATTCAAACAACTCCTATTTTAAATGCACACATATATGAATGCTTTCATTTTAAATTTGGAAAAGTTTTTGTTAACCCTATTTTTGGATGATTAGATCTTGATAAGCTTGGATTAAAGTTTTGGGATGTTACAAACCTTCCCCCCTTAAACAAAATCTCGTCCCGAGATTTACAAAGAAAACTAGGAAATAAAGAGATCTGGGAACTCTATCCTAATGTAATCTTCGCGCTCCCAAGTAGCTTCCTCCTCGGTATGGTTGCTCCACTGAATCTTGAGAAACTTGATACTCCTGGTCCTGGTGGTTTTGTAGGCTTCTTCTAAGATACGGATGGGTACTTCCCGATAGGTCAGGTCCTCGTTGATTTCCACAGCTCTGTGATCGATGTTCTTGAAAACTTCAGCCTTCTCAGGTACTTCTAGGCATTTGCGAAGTAACGAGATATGGAACACATTGTGGATGGCTAACATCTCTTCAGGCAGTTCCAATTGATACGATACTTCTCCTCGGCGGTTCAGAATCTTGAAAGGTCCGATATATCTGGGGGCTAACTTTCCCTTCAGACGAAAGCGTTGAGTTTCCTTCAATGGTGAAACCTTGAGATATACGAAATCTCCGACATTGAAAGTCAGGTCTCTCCTTCTCTTGTCAGCATAGCTCTTCTGTCTGGATTGGGCGGTCTTGAGGTGCTCACAAACTTTGTGAACTTTCTCTTCTGCTTCTGGGAGAATGTCGGGTCCAAAGATCTGACTCTCTCCTACTTGCGACCAATTCAACGGGGTACGACACTTTCTTCCGTATAGGAATTCAAATGGTGCCATCTGCAAACTAGCCTAATAACTGTTGTTATATGAGAATTCTGCGAAAGGCAGGCAGTCTTCCCATTTTGATCCGTATTCCAGCACACAAGCACTAAGCATATCCTCCAAGATCTGGTTGACTCTCTCAGTTTGTCCATCTGTTTGCGGGTGATACGCGATACTGAAGTTCAACTTGGTTCCTAAACCTTCCTGAACTTTCTGCCAAAATCTTGAAGTAAACTGGGTTCCTCGATCTGATACGATGGTCTTGGGGGTTCCATGCAGACTAACAATTCTAGCAATGTACAGCTCTTCTAGCTTTGCACTCTGGTAGGTTGTCTTGACAGGTATGAAGTGGGCTACCTTGGACAGTCTATCAACTATGACCCAGATTGAGTCATTTCCCCTACTAGAAGTGGGTAAACCGGTGATAAAGTCCATTCCGACGGACTCCCATTTCCATTCCAGAATCTGCAATGGTTGCAATAGTCCTACAGGTCTCTGATGCTCTGCTTTGACTCTTTCATAGATGTCACATTTGGCGATGTAGCTTCCGATCTCTCTTTTCATCTTGTGCCACCAAAATTGCTCTTTCAAATCCTGATACATCTTTGTTCCTCCGGGGTGGATAGAATAAAGAGTATCATGAGCTTCCTTCATGATAACCTCCTTCAACTTCGAATCTGCCGGCACACAGATACGCCCTTTGTACCACAGTACAACTTCTTCGTCTTCGGTGAATCCAGGTACCTTTCCTGTACCAATACGACGTTTGATTCTGTCGATACTCTCATTTCCCTTCTAGGCTTCCTTGATTTGTCTAATCAAAGTGGGTTGAAGTTCAATGCTAGCTAGGAATCCTTTGCTAACTAACTCAGTCCTGAACTGCTCCAACTCCTCATACAAACTGGGTTGCTTCTCCTTGATCATGGTGTTAAGCCTACACGGCAATCTGCTAAGAGCATCCGCTACCACATTGGCTTTGCCGGGGTGATAGTGAATGTCTAGGTCATAATCCTTGATTAACTCTATCCATCTTCTTTGCCTCATATTCAGCTCCTTCTGGGTGAAGATATACTTCAAGCTCTTATGATCTGAGTAAATCTCACAACGATTACCCATCACATAATGACGCCATGTCTTCAATGCTAAATCCACGGCTGCTAGCTCAAGATCATGGGTCGGATAGTTCTGCTCATGCTACTTCAGTTGTTGAGACAGATACGCGATGACTTTGCCTTCTTGCATCAATACACATCCTAGGCCAATCTTGGATGCATCACAATACACATCAAACGGCTTCTTGATGTCTGGCATGATCAAAATTGGGGCTGATATCAATCTCTTCTTTAGCTCTTGGAAACTGGCTTCACACTTGTCTGTCCATTCAAACTTCTTGTCCTTCTTCAACAATTGGGTCACTCGTCAGGCTATGCTCGAGAATCCTTCTACGAACTTTCGGTAATATCCCGCTAATCCGATAAATGAACGAACTTGGGTTTGATTGGTTGGGGCTTCCCATTCTTCGACATCTTTGATCTTGGTGGGATCAACAGAGACTCCTCCGGCAGACACAATATGTCCTAGGAATCCTACTTCTTTCAGCCAAAACTCACACTTGCTGAACTTGGCATATAACTGATGCTCTCTCAGGGTTTCTAGGATGATTCTCAGATGTTGCTCATGCTCTTCTTCTGACTTGGAGTAGATAAGGATGTCGTTGATAAACACAACTACAAACTTATCTAGGAAATTCATAAAGATCTTATTCATGAGATTCATGAAATAAGCAGGGGCATTGGTTAATCCAAAAGACATAACCGTATACTCGTATAAACCATAGCGAGTAGTAAAGGCGGTCTTCGGAATATCCGTTGCACGAATCTTAAGTTGGTGATAACCATTCCTAAGATCAATCTTTCAGAATACCTGAGCTCCGGTCAACTGATCAAATAGATCCTCTATCTTTGGCAAGGGGTACTTGTTCTTGATGGTGACGTCATTCAACTTTCTGTAGTCTGTACACAGACGGTTGCCTCCATCTTTCTTGTCGACGAATAACACTGGTGATCTCCATGGCGATGCGCTTGGCTGAATCAAACCTGTTGCTAACATGGCATCCAACTGCTTCTTCAGTTCTACTAACTCTGAGGGGTTCATGGTATAGGGTCTCTGGGCTATAGGTCCGGTTCCGGGGATTAGTTCGATAATGAACTCAATATACCTATCCAGGGGCATACCTGGCAATTCATCTGGGAATATGTCGGGGTATTCACAGACTACTCTGACTTGGTCAATGGTAGGCAGGTACACTCTTGTTGCACTTGAATTGACGGGGTAAGGTTTCAGAGATATGCTCCACTGTTACTCCAGAACTACTGGTCATGGTGATGGCTTTCTTAGCACAGTCTATCAGTCCTTTATGCCTTGACATCCAGTCCATACCTAGTACTACTTCCAAACCTTTGGTTCCAAGTACAATTAGGTTGGCATAAAATTATATCCCATGTATTCTGATAGGTACAGCTTTGCAAATTTTTCTAGCTTTTGTTGTCGAACCGGGGATTTGAACTATCATGACATGCTTCAGGTTGGTTGGGCGAATCTTACTAGTGCATACAAATTCTTCGGTGACAAATGAATGCGATGCTCTACAATCAAACAATACTCTTGCTAAAACTGAGTTGACAGAAAACATACCCAGCACTACATCTGGCGCTTCCTGGGCTTCTTTTGCGTTCATGTGGAAGAACGACCGTTTCGGTTGTGCGGGTTCCCTGGGGCAAATCTCCTTCCTGGTTGAACACGACGCTGTTGTTGAGCTGGGGCATTCACAGGGGCATTGGCGGCAGTCTTCTTGGGACACTCATTGGAGTAGTGACCCTTCACTCCACACTCGAAACAAGTGATCTGGGACTTGTCCTTGACTACGACAGGTACAGCATTGCTGCCAGTTCTGGGTGCAGTGTTGCTGTTGTTGTTGCTCTTGGGAGGGGCACGGTTGAAGTTGTTGGCATTGCCGGAGTTGTGATTGTTTCCTCCAGACTTCACATTGCCTCCGCTACGGTTGGGGTAGCTTGGGAGAGAATTTGGGGGTCGGTTGTTCCTTGGTGCATATCCTGGTGAAGGGTTAGCACGGTACTTCTGGTGACTACTGGATCCAGACTGCTGCATCATATGGCGCTTGCGGTTGTCGTTTGCCTGGTTAATCTTGCCTTCCATCTGAATGGCAGAGTCGACTAGCTCTTCGAGATCCTGGAAACGGATGTTGACGAGGACAGTTTGCATCTCATCATGCAGTCCGTTTAAGAATCTCTCTTTCTTCTTGGCCTCCATGTTGATCTCATTCGGTGCATATCTGGCAAGTGACAAGAATTTGTCACGGTACTCTACCACAGTCATTCTTCCTTGCTTCAATTCGCGGAATTCATCTCTCATCCTCTTGACAAGACCTTGCGGCACGTGGGTGCGGCTGAACTTGACCTTGAATGCTTCCCAGCTCATCACCTGGCCATGGTTTATATTACGGATGCTATTCCACCAAGCTCTTGCATCTCCCGCCAGATAGTGGGTGGCGAAGAGAACTTTCTCATTCTCATCAACTCCTGCAACTTCGAGGTTGTTTTCCATGGTCTGTAACCAGTCATCGGCATCTAATGGGTTTTCAGATTGGTTCAAGATTGGGGGATTGGTGTTCTGATAGTTTTTGAGTTTAGATCCATGGTGATCCTGATTTCCATGTCCTTGGTTGTTGAGAGCCATTTGGGCGATCTGCTACAATGTTGCTAAGTTGGCTTGACGCTCGGCCCTGCTTGCTTCACGGTCCGCAATAAGATTCTGCAAGATCTGTAGCATTGGGTCCTGCGACGAGCTGCTCCCTCCTTGGTTTCCACGAGTCATCTGAAGATTGAGATAGATATAGGGGTAAGAGGGAAATTCTAAGGTTCATGGCTTTGGGTTTTCAAAGCTAAAACTTTGAGTTAGACTCAGGTTTTTCAACTAACTTATTTCTCATTCATGCAAGCAAGCACACGATACAACACACACCACAAGAAGCAAAGGGGAAAATAGATGGTTTGAAGAACCATTCTGCAAGCTACAATACAATGAGATGCTACATCTAATGCTACGATAGTGCTCTAGTGCATCTATTCATCATCGATGAAGTCAAAGTCTTCATCATCAGCGTAGAAGTCCACACCATCCTCTTCTAGAAAGTCATCATCGTTGCTGAGGTAAGAATCCATATCTCCCTGGATGTCTTCACCATCATCATCTTTTTCCTTGGCGGCAAGCTGAGCTTCCTGCTCCTTGACATTCTTCTCGAGGTCGGCCACCTTCTTGCGAAGATGGGCGATGGTGTGATCCTTCTTTGTACGCTGGCGACGAAGAGACTGACGATCTTGGACAAGCAGTGCGAAAGTCTGGGCCTACTGGTCGGCGATGGCACGGTTCTGGTTGGCTAACTCTCTGGCATTGTCAAGTTCCTGCTGTCGGTCATGCAGCAAGAAGTCAAGGTTCTCCACTTGACGCCTCAATTCTAGGTGACTTGGCATCTCCATCGGCATTCACATGAAGTCACGTCTTGCATAGTGGGCAAAACGGGTTCCTTGAATCTTGTTGACGCTGAGGACACATAGACGTGCGAGAGCTTCATGCATTGCCCTGGCTAATCCATCTAGCCAGTTGTTCTCTCTCACGGAGAACTGAATTCTCCGGAAATTTGGTGCTTCGATGCTTCCTCGAAGATCCACGGTGACTAGCCATTGTAGGTCTCCTCCTAGGGGTCCTGGAAGTTGAGCTCCAAGAAACTCCGGATGTGGGCGTCCCAGTAACTCTGATAGTGAATTTAGATCCCTCTCGAAGATCAGCTGACCTCCGTTTCCCAACTGGTAAAACTTGCTGAACTGAGTCTCCATCTACAAGGATTAAGGATGAGGAAGTTAGTGAAGTGATCAAGTGTGTCAAATTTTAATTGGTAATGTAAGAATTTTGAGGAACATGTATTTTTGAGAAAGAATGAGTTCACAAGGGTAAGAGAGGAAATAGTTTTTCATAAATACTCACTTTGGTTTTGAAGCTAAGTTTTTGGTTTGGACGTCCATACTAACTAGGGTCTCATATGGTCAGGATGGCTCTGATACCAACTTGTCAACACCCGGACTTTTAATCCCAGATGCCCGTTATGCCATACCTCGCAATCCCAGGATTACCATTTTTGCGAGACATAACGGATTGTATATCACAGTACATCATCCATTACAAACCATACATAAGGTTTTACACAAATAAGGATCTCACGATCCAGTCTTTAATACAACAAGCAGCGGAAATAAGCGATAGCGTAGCGGTGGGGTCCATCTTCAGGGGCACAGGCAATGCTGACGAAGGCAGATAGTCCTAGTTATCATAGCTGTCCTGCTGACCATCATCTTGATAATCTCCTTCATAGTCTGGCCATGATAATAGACAGGGACAAAAGCCATGAGTACTCTTTAAGTACTCGCAAACTACAACTAGCAAGGAGTATAATTCTAAATTTAAAGTACTGAATCTAAGTTAACTATCAAGTTAAGGTTGAAACCTAAGCTGAGTTCAGAAGCAAAGAAAGATAAAATAAGGTTCTAGAATCACTTAAGTTGGGAATCTATTATCATCAACACAACCCTGTTGTGGTCAAGTCAAAGTTCATCCTTCGTTTCAAGTTATTTAGAAAACATCTGACAACGAAATAGTATGGCCATTCCAACTGTCCATAACCGCAGACGCGGCTATTCGAATAGTTTGACACTCTGCAGAGGTGGTACACTTTCACCACAAGATTCGATACATCTGTCAGGGATAACCCTGAATCATCATACTTAGTATGCAGATAATCAAACGTAACCTTCCCTTTACACACCCTAGTACAAGCACCTCTCCTATGAGCATGGCCTCCCAACCATGACCATCAGTCATCTTGGGCACTGCATAGGTGGTCAACATTGAGAGGTAGCCTCAGCTCAAACCTCTCCCGTGAGGGAACTAATACTAATGCATATAAATTTCCAGCTAAGCCTTACCCAATTCAGGTAATTTGGTTGTACGGTAAATTTGGAATGGTATCGCATCCGAATCCAACCATCAGTTTTATAAAAGGGTTAAGGCTCATGCCTCATCATTTTCATCATCATAAACCAGTTGTGTTTCTCAACACATGTTAAAACATCTCAATAGAATGACTCATCATTCCAAGGTTTTCATAATTCATTTTCACCAAGTGTTCCCATCTAAAGTGACTCAAGTTTTTGATCTATACTAAGGTACTAAGTTAAGAGTGTTCACTAAGGTGGAAAGATGGGATCAATCTCATGCCATAGAATGACATCTAAAGGTTTCTAAGTAGGTCTAGTTTTATACTCTTTATGCTACCTTCAAAATTAAGTAAAGAACTTTGTGTAAACTAAGGGAGGTAAAACTTGTCAATAAGACTTGGGGTACTAATAGTTAAAGGGGTGTGATCAACGCATGCTTAAGGCATCTTTGCTAAACCATCTAGTTTTATTCTAGCTTGCTAACAATAGCTTGATAAAGTATGTTTTGCAAGGGTTAACTTGCCACTAATAGCTTGCCTTGGTTGGTGCAGTGGTTGAAGTTTTCTTCTTCTTCTTCTTCTTGGTAGAACTCCTCCTCGAAAGCTTGGTCGGTACTAGCGTCTATAAATACATAGGGAGTAGACAATCACCAAATAATACTTAACTAGGCTAAGTAGCATTCTAAAAACACACAATTGATGATCTATTATCATCACAAGCATCACAAGTTTAATTTCAATAGTTTCATCCTTTTTATTTTAGAAAAGTAATTTCTACTCATTGAAATATTAACTAAAATTTAATATTCACCACCAAAATATGGGATCATGTGGACACATGTCCTCACCACATATTCTAACATGTGGGAATGAGATTTAAAGGTTGGATCAATATTACTTTGGTTTAAGTTTATTATTTAATGATTTAAAGTGACTAGAAATGCCTATATATCATTATTTTGGTACTTGTCCAAAGTCACTGCATGTAAACCTTAATATTATTACATATTTAGATAGATATGATGAAATGTGATTTTTGAGAGTTGGAATCAACTCAAAATCTAACTTGGTTGATTTTATAAAAATGTTGCAAGTTGCAAAAGCTTCTGTCTTGTTATTTTTATTAGGAGAGATCTATAACTCTAATTGAATTAAATCTAACGGGCTTGGATAGATCATTTTAATACCTTTCAGACAAAATTGGTTTCATGCAATTTGGATTTCTAAAACTCTCTGAATTGATTTTCAAACTAGTGGACAGAAACTAGATTCAAACTAAAAAGAAAAATCCAGATTTGAATCGATGGGATAGCGCGGGAAAAGGAAAGGGGCCGGCCCAGTGGTGCTCCACGGCGCGGGGCTCAGCTGACAGGGGGTCCCGCTTGTCAGCGGCACTTAACACGCGAAACGGTACGTGCGCTGTGGGCCATGCGATTAGAAGCGTGATCAACGACTGAGAGTCGTCGTCGACGACGAACAGGTCGCCGGCGAGCTCGAACCCTAGCGGCTCGGTGGGGGTCTACTGGGGGCGTACCAGGGCTCCAGCAGGGTCAGCAAGGCGGGCAAACAAAGTGGAAGACGACGGCGAGGCGAGGTGTGGTCGCCGCTGAGCTTGGGGTGGTCGAAATCAACGGCACCCTTCTCCTCCAGAGGCGGCGGCTCCGGCTCCAATTCCGGCGAGCTGCTGCTCCACTTGCTCCGGCGAGAGGTGGGTGAGGTTCAGAGAGGTGAGGGGAGTAGAATGGTGTGGAGAAGAATGGCTGGGAAGGGCTCCTTTTATAGGCCCGACGGTGAGACCGAGCTGGATGGGCGGTCGACAGTGGCGACATGGCTACGGCGAGCTAGCGGCATGCCTGGGGATGGCGATCGATGGGCGGTTCCCTGGCGGTGCTCTAGGACTTAAATGCGGCCGTAGGGGCGATGGTATGCGGTCTGGGTGAGGTGGCGCTCTGGGAGGCAGAGGCAACGTTGTCCACGGCGAGCGGTGGCTATGGGGCTTTGGGCGGCGAACGGGGATGTCTGGGGTGTTCTCTAGGTCGAGGCGGAGCGGCGGGCGCGGGCTGCGATCGAGCGGCGGCTTGTCCACGCGGGGATAGAGCATGCTCTACGGGCGGCATCAGCATGGTGCGGTGGCACTGGGCGCGGGTTCTCCTCGGTGGTCCACGGCAGCACTTGGCTCAGGCAAGGGATAGAGAGGGGCGGTGAGGTGTTGGCTACCTCCTAGACATGGCGAGGGAAGAGGGAGTGGTCTGCTGCAGCGGGGCAAGGTTTGGCCGGCGAGCATGTCCTCGGTTTGGCATGGCCTGGGGGTTAGGGACAAGGGACAGAGGTGCTAAAGGCCTGGTTAGACCAAGAGGGGACAGAGAGGTTAAATGGAGATCAAATGGGGGCAAAACCCTGTGCAGAATAGTGAGCTAGGATTAGAGGTGGGATTAAGCATGCCAAGTGTTTGATGAAATGGCCGCAAGAGAAAAAGTTTTGAATTTTGAGTTCAAATTTTTTGAGTGAACTCCACTAGTGATAGATAGTCTCTGGTTGCAAGGGTTTTGAAAATGGAGCTCAAATAGATGGTTTTTGAAATAGGGGTGATCTATGCATATGCATTAGATTCAATTTTAAACTATCATTTAAAATATCTAACATAATGTTTTTAGCAGATCAAAAGGTGGGCCTTGGTACCTCATTATGTCTACTAGCAAGGGGTGCAAAGATCAAGAATTGTTTCTGTTAAGAATTGAGTACTAGGAATAGCCAAAGTAGGCATGAGAGTTAAATTTGCCAAAATGACCATTCCTTCATTTTAATTATTTTTTATTTGATTTTCTTTAGGAAAAGTTTGGGAATGATGTAGATGATGTTTAAATCACCTAAGAAACATTTTACAAGCATTGGATCAATCAATCATGGCAATTCAAACAACTCCTATTTTAAATGCACACATATATGAATGTTTTCATTTTAAATTTGGAAAAGTTTTTGTTAACCCTATTTTTTGATGATTAGATCTTGATAAGCTTGGATTAAAGTTTTGGGATGTTACACCTAGCTATGCCATTGCATCACAGATGACCGCCAGGAGGCAGCGCACCGTCCGCCTACCCTGTCCATGCCTTTAGAACCCTGTACCACTATCACCGACGAGCTCACCATCACACCCCTCGGTCCCCTCGTTGGGCTATATAAGGAGCCCTCCCCAGCACCATTTCTCCATAGTCCAACACTCCCCACCTCCCACTGAGTCCCTCACACCATCCCTGGAGCCACTCGAACCACCGTTCGCCGGAATTTCCACCGGAGCCGCCGCAGCAAAGGAGGAAGGGGCAGTCGATTGCGACCACCCCAGGAGCCGCCACGACCGCGCCTGAGTGTGCCGTTGTCCACCAGTACGATTTCCCCCATCGCCATTCTAGCTGGAGCCCTGGTAAGCCCCCAATCGACCCCCACCGAGCTGCTAGGGTCCAGTCTCGCCGGTGACCTGTCTATCGTCGACGATGAACCACGACCATTGATCCACCGTCTAATCGCACGACCCACATCGCCCCGTACCGCTTCACGTGAGATGTGCCTCTGACATGCTGGACCCCCCTATCAGTTTCCTTATGCGTCGCGGAACTCCACTGGGCCGGCCCATTTAGTTTCCCGCGCTGGCCCTAAATTTCAAATAACGATTTTTCTATTAAAGCTTAAACTCAATTCTGTCCACTAGTTTAAAAATCAATTCAGAGGGTTCTATGAAACCAAATTGAATGATTCAAATTTTGTTAGAAATATAATTCAAATATCTATCCAAGCCCATTGGATTTAAATTAATTAGAGTTATAGATCACATATAGAAAAAATAACAAAACAGATACTTTTCTACATTCAAACATTTTTCAAAAATCAACCATAATAGCTTTTGAGTTGATTACAACTCTTAAAAATCACATTTGACAATACCTATCTGAATATGTAATAATATTTAGGTTTTCATGCAGTAACTTTGGACTAGTACCAGAATAATGCTATATAGGCATTTCTAGTCACTTTAAATCATTCAAATATGAATCCTAAACTTTATAAAAGGTGATCCAACATTTAAATAACATTCCCATGTATTAGAATATGTGGTGATGACATGTGTCCACATGATCCCATATTTTAATTGGAGAATATTAAATCTTAACTAATTTCAATGAGTAGAAATTACTTTTCTCAAATAAAATATATGAAACTAGTTCATTAAATCTTGTGATGATTGTGATGATACTAGATCATCAAATATGTGCCTTAATGTGCTAAGTAGACTAGTTAATTTTTATTTGGTGATTGTGTATATCGTATGTATTTATAGATGATAGTACCGACCAAGTCTATGAGGAGGAGGAGTTCTACCCCGAAGAAGACGAGGATAATTTCAACCACTGCACCAATCAAGGCAAGCTATTATTGGCAAGCTAATACTTGCAAGCCATCATTAACAATGCAAGCTAACCCTTGCAAGCAAGATAACCTAAGCAAGATGCATTAGGCATGCTTTGGTTATACCTTTTGATTTATACCCATCCCAAGTTTTACTTACAAGTTTTACCTTTTACTTTACCAAAGTTTTCTTTACTTTTATTAATGCATTGTGAGATTTTAGAAAGTAGTTTAGATAGCATAAAGAGTATAAAACTTATCCTATACTAGATGTCATTCTATGGCATGAGATTGAGATTAGCATCCTACCTTAGTGAACACTCTTAACTTAGTAGTTGGAGCTAAACCAAAAACTTGATCACTCTAGATGGGAATACTTGGTGAAAATGCTTATGAAAACCTATGAGTGATGAGTTATTCTATTGAGATGTTTTGACATGTGTTGAGAAACACAAATAGTTTATGATGATGAAAATGTTGAGGCATGAGCCTTATCCCTTTATAAAAACTGATGGTTGGGTTCGAATGCGAGACCATTCCAATTTTACCATACAACCCCAATACCTGAATTGGGTAAGGCTTAGCCGGAAGTTTATATGCATTAGTAATTGTTCCCTCATGGGAGAGGTTTGAGCTGAGGCTACCTCTTGATGTTGTCCACCTATGCAGTGCCCAGGATGGCAGATGGCCATGGCTGGGAGGCCAAGCTCATAGGAGAGGTGCTTATACTAGAGTGTGTAAAGGAAAGGTTATGTTTGATTATCCGCATATTAAGTATGATGATTCAGGGTTACCCCTGACGGATGTATTGAATTTTGTGGTGAAAGTGTACCACCTCTGCAGAGTGTCAAACTATTCGAATAGCCGCGTCCGTGGTCATGGACAGTTGGAGTGGCCATACTGTTCCGTCGTTAGATGTTTTCAAAATGACTTATGAAATAAATTATGACATGACTTGACCACAATAGGGTTGTGACTATGAAAACTAAGTTCCCACTTAGGTGATTTAGAACTTTATTTTA
The DNA here is from genome assembly GCA_916181665.1 of Avena sativa. NCBI lineage: Eukaryota > Viridiplantae > Streptophyta > Magnoliopsida > Poales > Poaceae > Avena > Avena sativa. Next base: position 412,231,194 of record OV702292.1, on the reverse strand, counting down.
TCTTTTTTTGTTTCTGAACTCAGCTTAGGTTTCAAACTTAACTTTGCAAATAAATGTAGAACTTAGCATTTCCTACTAGAACTACCTTACTTGTTAGTGATAGTTTGCGAGTACTTAAAGAGTACTCATGGCTTTGTCCCTAGCTATTCCCGTGGCCAGACTATGAGGAGGACTATCTGGAAGGAGGACAACAAGATGGCTACGACAACTAGGATCATCTCTCATCGTCAGCATTGCCTGTGACACTGAAGATGGAGCCCACTGCTATGCTATTTATTCCGCTACTTGTTCGTACTAAGACTGGATCATGAGATCCTTTATTTGTGTAAGACCTTATAATGGTTTGTAATGGATGATGTACTATGATATCCAATCTGTTATGTCTTGCAAAAATGGTAATCCTGGGATTGCGATGCATGGCATAACAGGCATCTGGGATTAAAAATTCGGGTGTTGACACATTCCGTGACCTAGTCACATGCTTGTAAGCTTCATTAATGCAACATCATTGAGATGGCCATGTGTATCTATCCATTACATGGATTGGCAAATCCTAGTCTTGATATGTACTCCTCTACGCGCCCCTTTGGGAAACCTGAGTGGCACCTCTTTGATCATCCTTTTACAGCTTGATACTTGATACCATCTAAGCTCCCTCCAGAACGGTGATTTGCATTATCTCACAGTCTAAGGATGGGGTTGCGAGGTTTCTTTACTTTATCATTAATGGTAAACTTTGTAACTAGATATCATTATGATAGAACTGTTGGATGTTTTTCTATCACATCATTCAACCAATGACATGACCTCATTGTCAATTGGTATAAATGCCCATGATCTCGAAACCCTAGATCATCCTCATGACCAATGAGCTAGTTCGGAATAGGTAACTAGATACTCAGTTTGTTTACATACCACACGTTTATTAACGTTTCGTATTAACACAGTTATAGCACGACATGAAACATATTATGAACATACAAGAGATATATCAAATAAAACACTTTAATATTTGTCTCTAGGGCATATCTCCTTCAGTAAGTGCTATTTCCGAAGTTTGTTTTGTAGCTTGCCCCTGTTTATTACTAGTAACCCAATAATCTATTCTCTGTGCTTGTAGCTACTGATGCGTGATATGGTTGATATGGCCTCTCGCTTTATTCAGATCCATAATGAAGATGAAGAGTCTAAAGGTCTGTTCTGTCATCCAAAAAAATGATATCTCTGATTTCTATTGATTTGGTGTCATTTTAACTATCCAGCCACTGCCAAGGAGTTCGGAGTTATCCGGGACAAGGCATTGGAGCGTGCTAAAGATTTGGAAGCCAAATTGCAGGTCGTGGGGGAGGCACTGGAGGAGGCTAGGCAAAGAGCTAAAGCTGATGCCAAAGAAAAGGAGAGGCAATCTATTGCCCTCGCCGAACGAGATGAAAATCTCAGGAAGCCACTATAAGTCCTCAACGCTTCTCTGACTCGTAAGTTGTATTGTTTTTGATAATTCCTTCAGTTCTTGTCCCTTACTTTAGATCTTATATGCTGCACAGCTTACTAGCCAGTCTCTAATGTTGGATGAGGATAAGAAGGTTGATCCTTTGTCGGATGATGTTGGAACTTTGGAGGCAAACAATGTACATGGGTGTAATCGTCTAATTCGTTTGCGCCGTGCTTTTAAGAGCCTTCACACCACAATTTTCCTAGCAAAGGAGGTGGCAACAGACCTGAACGACCTTGTTGCCATCTTTGGCACCGATCTGAGCTCGCTGATAGGATATAGTATGATCCAGTCGAAGAGTGGTGCCGAAACCTCCATGGCTCTAGAAATGACGCATGGCAAGAAGGTCGACTAGAAGAAGGTTAGCTCCTCTATTCCAGTAACTAGTGATGGCAAAGAGATTAACCTGAAACTCTACATTAAAAGGGACAAGAAATATTCGCGGCTTCTTCTAGGTATATGTTCGGGTCAAGAGAAATCTGCTACCCCTCCTTTGACTGGAGCTCCTTCTGGGAGCACTGCTCTAGTTGTCCCTTCTTTGGCTGATGCTCCATCGGCTAGTGCTACGCTGTCTGCCGAAAAATCTGCCTCATAGTTGACCCATACTCATGGAAACCCCTTCTTGTGCTTTTATTTTGCTTGTAATGAACCTGGTCGCATGTGCTGAACTATTCCTTGGGTTGAGGACCAACTTTTTGCATATATATATAATGTGTCTGTTGCCGTGTATGCAAGTTGTCCGGTTTACTAAAATCCTTGCACTTTTCGTTTGTTCTACCAGATATTCCTTGATTTAGCTGTTCCTTCTGGGTCCATCCAAGCTTCTAATACGCAACCATCTTCTTCCAGGGTAGGCACATCCGGGACTATTGTTGTTCGTGTTGTGGATCCACCGCTATATGCAGAAAAGATTCAACGATTGAAATGGCTAGGAGGCAATCTTCGAACTGTGCAGGCAATGGTAGATGTGTCGCAGTCAAAAATGCGCAAAGTGTTGGATCATGAAGCATATATTTTAGAAGAAATCACCAGGGTGGTCGAAAAAAGTGCTTTGTAAGTTTCTCACAGAGCCTAAGAGCCTTGCTTATTCGGTCGTTGAAGTTGACCTTCTTCTTTTTCTTCATGTATTCGATTGTGTGAGAAGAAATAAACTTAGCATCTGCGAACCCGAATGAATGCTCTATTGGAGGCCTCTCAAGGTAATAGTAGTGATTTCTAGACTGACCATCACTATGCATATATGTTGGCCTTGCTCCAGGATCATGTGTCCGAGGTAGAGGAATTTGTCGAGTGTTGTCGCTAATCCCTGACCATTGTATATAATGCCATGTTTCCTCGGGATCCTCAGCCTCAGGGTCTTGCCGACTTGATGGTGGAATTTTGGCAATGCGAGAGGATTTATCATTTTGTGAACCTTCAACTCGTGGCAGGTGCCAATCTCGCCCTTTCTTGGGTGCACGTATATCATCTCACCCTGGACTTAGACGCTGGGTCGCTAGGATTGCCTCCCCTCCTAGGGGTGGGATGGTCAACATGGAGCCCCATTATGGGGCTGCTCGTAGGCCTGCCATCAGAATCGTGCGAAGGTGCCTGGAGGAAGACAAATATTTTTTTCTAAATTTCGCCATATGATTAAATATTTTCCTGTAAAAAAACATGTATGTTATGTAGATTTCTGTTCCGATGTCGGTAAATATATGATGTCTCTGTTTTTACGAAAGTTGTTAGCTGATACGAAAGTTGTTTTTATGCGAGACCCTTTCTTTTGCCTGACGCCCTGGAACCGAGTCAGCTATTTGGGTCAAAGCGTGCTATATTGTTGATCGAGGAAACCAAAAAAATTGTCATGCTATATTTGGTGAAGCCCCCAAGTGTCGGGCGGATATTTTTGTTCGATTGACAATTGATATAGCCCCTGAGTATCGGGTCGATGAATAGAACAGATAAAAAAAGGGTTGAGACTCGGTTTGAACTTATCTTTATTTATCATCGAATTATAGGAGGTACATATTTTGTCATGCTCGCCTGGTCGTTGGACTTATTGGAATATAAAATGCAAAAAAGTAAAAATCATAAACATCGGCGCTTCCCAGTTTGAGGTGCTTTGTTGCTATCTTCGCGTGCTCCCTTTGGATGTCGGCTGTGTTACTGACCGCGGTGACTCGAGGGTTTTTTGCTCGTCTTTCGACCAGAGGCACGGTTTCTGCATCATGGACCAAAGAGAAAGGTTGTGTGTCCTGTGTTGTTGCTTCAGGTGGCGAAGCTGATGCACATGCGTAGTCCTGTGTTTTTCTTCAGGCCGAGTACTAGGTTGGCCACCCATGTTGCTTTTATTATTTCTGTGATGTACCATAAATTAGTGAGGCGATGGAGCTTTTGTCCAATGGACTTGGTTGCTGGTTTCGTGGTTTGTCGTGTGGATCGTATCTTGACAGCTAGTTGCGGTTCAAATGGGTTCTTGTCAGGTTCCTTGGGGACTTCCTGTATGTTGGTTGATTTTAATGCGAACCAGTGAGTGCGCTTTCCTACGAGGGACCAAAGTTGGAGGCCGGATAGGTTGTCCTGTTTGGGTTTATAGGGTAGATCTAATTTTCTCTTACCGTGTCTGAAGTTTGGTCAGCCATAATGTGACCTTCGGGTAGTGGCTCTGTATCTGGTATTTTCAGCTAGGCGAATTCTATTTCCATCCCGAAGGATTCAGATATTTTGTTGAATTCCCGATCGCAGTTATCAGAGCGGGTGAAACTGCCCCTCACAATTATGATTCCGTTGGTGCTAGCATTTTTAATACTAAATATACATAGTAAGGTACTACCATAAATCTTGCGAAAGCTGGGCGTCCTAGGATCGCGTGGTATTGCGATGGCTAGTCCATGACTTCAAACTCAAGCTTTTCACACCTAAAATTGTTCCTTGATCTGAAGACTAAGTCGAGGTAGGCTTTGCCTAGAGGAATCTTGGCTTTGCCTGGGACTATTCCATGGAAGGTCGTGTCCATTGGTGTCAGGTTTGTCAGGGACCAATTCATTGCTCGAAGGGTTTTGGCATAGATTAGATTGATCCTGCTGCCTACATCCAAGAAAACTTTGCTCATGTCGAACCCGCTAATTTGGGCTTCCACAATCAAAGCCGAATGACCTGGTCATGGGACTCGAAGTGTATGATCGACCCTGCCAAATGTGATTTCTTGCTCTGACCAATGAAGGTAATCGGGTGTGGGTGGTGGAGTTGTTTCCGCCATGTTAACTTGTCATGTGATCAGCTTCTGGATCCTGTTGGATGGGCGCCCTTTCTAGATCATTGACATTGCGCCCCTGGACCTTGGATATTCGTCCTCTTGGTTTCTATTTATTGTGGGTTGTGGTTGCCCTGCTGGTGGTTGTACTAGAGGTGGCGGCGGTGCACCAAGAGCAAGGGTTCCAGATGTGGTAGTGTATCCTTGGTTTGCTGCTTCGGCTGCCTTCGCGTTGCATACCTCCTACATTTTTAGGCAAGTGCAGCAGTCCTTCATGAGATGGTTCGATCGCCTCTTTCCTGCGGAGTCGACGTAAAAATGCATATTGTAGGGTCCTTCTAACATCTATAGTGGAGACATTGGGGGCTCCCAAGCCCTTGGCTGGTACTGCTGTGCAGATTGGCTTCCACCAGCATTGTCTCTGTTTCTACGGTATCCGCCGCTACGGTCATCGTTTGTTCGTTTGTTCTCTCCTGAAAAACCAGCCGCAACATAGCTCGTCCTGCCGCATCTGTCGTTACTACGTCTTCTCCTATCATTATTGTGCATGTCCTGATCTTCTTCGGGCGAGTGCCCCCGCTTGTTGTTTGCCACATCTTCGCCATCTACCTAGTGATTTTCCATGTCCATTAATTGCGAGATTGTTTTGGGCTTGACTCGCCCAAGTTTGTTAATGAATTCTATTCGGTGAAGGTCGTCGTGGAACGTGTCGATTGACGTTTCATCAGATATAGCTTCGCCTAAATTCTTGATGATGTTCCACCGCTGGATAAATGCTCGTATCGGTTCTCCAGATTTCTGATTGCATGACCGTAACTGCACTAGGGATGTGGGTCGCTTGTACGTCGATGTGAAGTTTCAGATGAACTTATCTTTGAGGTTGTTCCAGCTGCTGATGGATTCTTCGGGTAGCTACCTGGCCATGAGCGGGCAGCGTCGTTTAAGTGCAACTACAAGCTTTGCATTGCGGTGGCCTTGGAGCCACCCTGAAGTTTAACGGTTGCCAGTTAATCTACCAGCCAAGCCTCGGGTTCTTGGAGACCATCGTACTTTTGGCGATCGTGAGGAAGTTTGAAGTCCTTGGGTACTGGGGTCTTGCGAACCCGCTCGGTAAAGCAACTAGCCCCGCATAGTTCATACTCATCCTTGCTTTTGCCATCATAGTATATTTGGCTCCTACGCTCTTCCCTTGACCTATTGAATCTACGTTGTGTAATTTTGTTTCTTGCATCGTCTCATGGTTCGGAGTTCAGAAAGTGCCCCCGATGTGGTGATCGTGATCGTCGGGTGTGTCCCACATGCCGAGGGCTATTGCGATGGCATGGCGATTTATCGAGTTGCCTTGAAGTTCCTTGTTCTCCCTGTGCGAGGGATGCCCCCACCATGCCGAGGTTCATGAGAGTAGAGCGGTGAAGATCCACTCGGGGATCGTCGGGTGCGGGTTGAGTTGTGAGTAAGTAAGTCTGGGTAGGGAAAATTGTGGCTTGCATTGTTTTTGCTTTGATGTGCCCTGCCGGATCTAAAGGATAGGTCCAGATCTCAAGTCATCATGTTTCTTTCGGCCTCTAGGATAACCGTGAGGTTCCTCTCCATGGTGCACCTCCAATTACGCTGCCTGATCCGCGGGTGGAGCTTAGCAGTGCCTGTCGTATGCTAGATTCGTCGGCTAACCTTTTTCTTTCATCGAGTTATCCATGCATCCTTAGCAGGTCCCTCTTTTTATGGTGAAGCAAGTACTAGTATGCCATCAAATCCTCGCGTGTGGCTTCCGCCGTCATGGGGACTGCACCCGAGACTACGTCCCTTGCCTTTTTCCATGTTTTAGCCGACAGCTGAAGGGTCAAACGTTCCCCATCGCGCTCTCCTTCTCTTCCTTGTACAACGCAATTCTTGGGTGGATCTCCTCCATTTTTGTGGTTTTTTGCATCATCACCTGATAAAATATCATTAGGGTTGAGAAGCGGGTTACCGTTGGAGTCGCGCGGTGTTGTTGGTTTTCCAATGATCATGCACACTTGCCAAGTACGGGTTGCTGCTATTTTTATTGGATCCACAAGAGACACTGTACGTGAGATCCCGCGGGTTCTACTCTGGATAGATTTCAGCCATCCTGATTCCAAAGTCGATGTCTTCGTCTCTTTCCCTAGGTTCGGTGTTTGCTAGACTTAAGCCATGTGATGGTGTTAGCTGGGAGTTTTACCCAAAGGAGAGAGCGTCGAGATTGGCCAGATCCCCTAGATTTGTGGAGTTTCTAGAGTTTTCTTCGACATTCGCTAGTTGGGGCACGACTTCTTCAGATGAGCTGACGGAAGATGCAGGTATCATCGTAGGCACTACTCTTATGACCGACGGACCCGAAGAGAACGGGGCCGATGGGCAGAGATTTTTGGGTTCCTCCACCTGAAAGTGGAAGCTTCCGATGATGATATCGGATCCGCCGTTGAAGCTGACGGGAACCGAAATAGGGGTGGGTGGGCGTGTATCTGCTACTGTCGAGTTTTTGCTTGGTGAAGAGGGGGCCGCCGAATCCATGACTCCAGCGTTCATATTTCCAACAGACAGTGCCAATTGACGAGTGGTAACCTCGGCAATATCCATAGTTATGGACTTCGGGTTTCGTGGAAAAGAGAACACTGGGGATTTCATCGGCTGATCAGACAAACAAGAGAGTCGAAGTCGTCTAATTGCTTAGAAACAAATCGATTACAGATTACTCAAGGCTTCTTTCGGTACCTCTCCATTGGCTCCTCCTAGCCTTTATATAATAGGATGGGTCCCTAGGCTGTATACGGATAGGTTACAAGTTACAATTACAACACTTAATACACCGTCGATTCCTACTCTTTCCTTATCTAGCAAGATATGCCTTCCGTTAGATCCTTCTTGGGCCTTCCTTGGTTCCTTCTTGGGCCTTGCATGCTGTAAGCGTTTGTATTACTAGGGTAACTAATCATAATAACCCAGGTAATCATACCCATGTCAGCGCCGCTCGATGTAGTGCAGTCCTCACAATCCGATCCGATCCATGATCATCGATGTTGAACGTACAACACCTCTTCCAGTATCCACACGTACGAGGAGGAGCACCGACAGTGGACTGCTAGGTTCGATACGGTGGCTGGACTGAACTGGACTGGAGCTAGGGTTTCAATGCATGGAATGACCTAACCGTGCCCCTTGGGCACCTGCGCCCAAGTATATATAGGGAGTGAAAGTGGGTTCCACTCACTTGTGGCTCATTCACTAAAATGCCTATATTATTCAATGCAAGTCCAACTCACTAACTCAGTTCGTGTCTAATTCGGGTCTAACCCAAATAGATTTTTGGTTCGGGTCTAACCCAAAATTGCTCCCGCTCTTAAGTGTGTGACCCGACAGGCCCATGGTGACTTGGGCACGATTCAAGTCTCACTCGTGACCAATCAGTCGGCAGTGGCTCCTAGCAGAACATGTCGACTCCCAAGTACCAAAGAGTCATGATGACATACCTTCCAATGCGACTTTCGTCTGAGTTCCTTTTGCCTCATAATATATCTTGTCAAGCTATAGGCGAGTAATCGTCATCTTTCAAATATCTCAACTCCCTTCTCGATCCCAGACAAGTGATTCATCCGACTAACTGTTAGTTGGTCGCCTCGGTTAACACTTAACGAGTAATGCATGGCCATATTTCCAAATCATATCTTCCGAGAGGGCCTAGAGAATATCTCTCCAGTCAGAGGGGCAAAATCCCATCTTGGTTATCCACATCACGCAGATTGATTCTCAGTCGACCGGAACGCTGCCTTAATTACTGCCCTTTGATGGAACAACGTTTGACAAAACCTAAATCAGTGATCCACAACTCGGATTATGCAATAACCTCAGGTCTAAGGATTACATTGATCGAGACATACAAATGACGAATTGTTTGTTGTATCTCAATATGGGTCATTCCGACTCGCTAAACTCTTTAGCCGAATCCGTATAAGTCGGAATAGCATCACCATGCCCATGACAAGTGAAACCGAGTCATCAGCTGACTTTCACATTAGTCTAAGTTGTGTGTCTAGCACAACCTCAACGACCAAGGACATTTAGTATGAACAACATGAATACATAGTTCCACAACCGAATCACATATTCAATGATACATATCAGAAGTTCATACAAGGACAATATAATAACTTTATGAATACACGGGAATAACATCATACATGATCGCCTCTAGGGAATATTCCCAACAGTTGCTTCTTCATTGTTCTCATTACACGGAGGCCTCGTAGGATATCACGATCCTTGGTCGCTAGTGCGGTGGCCTTTTCAACCTCCAAGATAGAGGCCCTTCTCGGAGTCTCTCACAGGAATCACCGTGTCCACGCAGCCAAGTGGTACGTCCCAGAGGTGCATAGATGGCCAGCGATGGAGGCTTGACGATGGTAGAGAAGAACTAGGACTCTATTGCTTTTTTAGATGGCCTAGTAGGGTCTTTTTTGAACTTTTCATGGCCTTATCTTCAAATTCTAGGTTTTGTGGACTAGATATGTTAAGGGGCCTCGATGTAAATTATACCCACCTATGTACCACCGCTTGGTTTTATTGCAGCCACTAGGTCCTTTGGGACCTTTCCTGTGCAAAAAAACATGGACCATGTCCTAAATCATGTTCATCAGAAGGTTACTACTGCAATGAACGAGCCATTTTTAGCACCATATACCCAAGATGAGGTGAAGAAGTCACTTTTCCAGATGTTCCCAACGAAGGCACCGGGGCCTGATGGGTTTCCAGTCAATTTTTTCAAAGGCATTGGGACGTTTGTGGTGCAGATGTCACGAGAGCAGTCTTGATCATTGTTGGTGGTAATGAGTTAGCACAAAGTATAAATGACAAGGTACTATTTTTGATACCAAAGGTAAAGAATCCTACCCTCTTGATGCAATTTCGACCGATTGGCCTTTGCAATGTCTTCTACAAAATTGCTTCGAAAGTCTTAGCAAACTGGCTCAAAGTTATTCTTCTTGATATAATCTTTGAGGAACAATTGGCCTTTGTCTCGGGCATATTGATTACTAATAACATTATTTTAGCCTATGAATGTTTGCTCTTCATGAAGAGAAGCAGTTCAAAAGAATAGTCATTGTGCTTTAAAGCTTGATATGATGAAATCATATGATTCGTATGGAGTGGGATTATTTGGATGCTATTATGGAGAAATTGGGGTTTTGCCAGAATTAGATACATGTGGTTGTGGGTATCGTTAGATCAATCTCTGTGTAGTCATGTTTAATAGAAACAAGTTGGATCGTTTCAAACCAACAAGAGGTATTACACAAGGTGATCTTATCTCACCCTATCTATTTTTATTAGCATCAGAGGGCCTTTCATGCCTTTTAAAATTTCATGATCAGTCATCGCAACTCATAGGTATTAAGGTGGCTCCAACGACTCTGCCAGTGAACCATATTTTATTTGGTGATGACAACCTATTGTTCTTTAAAGGTAGTAGAGATGGGATGGATGAGTTGTCACACCTGTTGGAGACATATTGTCAAGCTTCAGGACAGAGAACTAACAAGGACAAGTCATCAATCTTTTTTACCAAAGGTTGTCCACAAAACCTTGGTAATGAGATTAAGACAATCCTAGGTGTGAATAATGAGGCCATGAATGAGGGATATTTGGGGATTCCCACGGATGCTGGATCCTCAAGAAATGGCACATTCAAATTTCTGAGGGACCGTGTGTGGAACAAGATCAAAGGATGGCTTGAGAAGATTTTGTCCGCTGGTGGTAAGGAAGTTCTCATAAAGTAAGACATCTCTATATACAATGGCATGCTTCAGGTTGCCGAAAGGTCTTTGTGAGCATATTAACTCTTTAATTCGCCAATTTTGGTGGGGCAGCAAAGAAGGGAAGAGAAAGCCTTGTTGGGTGTTGTGGGATACTATGATGATGCCAAAACATCTTTGTGGTTTGGGTTTCAAAGATTTGGAGCTTTTTAATTTGTGCTTGCTCGCACGTTAGTCGCGGCGCATGCTCCAGGATCCGAACTCCCTGAGTGCCCGTATTCTCGGATCCATTTATTTTCCAAATACCTCTATTCTAGAGGCGGAATTGGGCCCTCACCCTTCGCAAATTTGGAGATCGCTATTGGATGGGAGGAACATCTTAGTCCAGGGGCCGATCAAGCGCCTAGGAGATGGACGGACTCCAGGAATTTGGCTGATAGGTAGGTTCCTTAGGAAACTGTGTTGAGACCGATTGGGCCAATTATGGATGACCCTCCTCAGCTTGTTTTAGATATTATTGATGATACTAATGTGACATGGAAGGAGGAGATGGTATGTGCATGTTTTTCGCCGATGGATGCTGATGTTATTCTCGGAAGACCTTTATGTACACGGAGAGAACATGACATTTAGGCCTGGAATTTTGACAAAAAGGGATGTTTTCTGTCCGCTCAGCCTACCGAATGATTATTAATACTAAATTGAGTAGGGAGAATTACTTTCATGGAAACCTAGGTTCATCCAACGTTGTGGCAGAGAGTAAGGATTGGTGCTAGTTGTGTGAAACTCCTGTCCCGTCCAATATAAGAATCTTCCTGTGGAGATTAGCTCAACAGTCCCTACCTTTTGCCGACCTTCTTCAACATAGAAACATGGCGAGATCGAGTGCATGTACCCTTTGCGACACTGAAGACTCTTGGAGGCTGACGAGGGTTTAACTCATCAATGTCCATTGTTATGGACTTGGGTTTTGGAGAAGGAGGGAGCACTGGAAGCATCAATCGGCTAGCAAACAAGCACACAGGGACGCAAGGTTTACCCAGGTTCAGGCCTCGTAGAGGTCCCTACTCCTGCTTGTCTGCTCTTGGAATTAACGAAGGAATCGAAGATTACAGGGGCGCGCAGATGCAATCTGGCGAGAGTTGTGAAAACTAGGGTTGCGTGTGTCCTCCTCGCCGCCCCCTCCTAGCCTTTATATAGATAGGCTAGGTCTCGGGTAGCAGGTCGAGTCGGTTACAGGTTAGGGTTTTTCCTTTAAACTTTCTATCTTTAGCTTCTTCTTGTCTCGCAAGCAATCGAGAGTCCGTGGGCCACGCGACTTCTCCATTGGACCGTGGAAACGCCGTGGGCTCCCACCGTATCTAGACCGTATATACCAAACTTGAGTACCTGTAGGGTATACCCATGTCAGAGGCACTCCCTTATTGAGTGCAATATGGCAAATAGTGTATGGGAATTATCAGATGATCTAATGGTTGAGCACCTGATTACATGTGGTGAGCCAAACGCTAGACAATGGCTCTTTCATCTACTAGATTCATTACCACATGACCAATTGACTAGACTAGCTGCTACTCTATGGGTGATCTGAACGGCGAGGAGAAAGGATATCCATGAGAATATATTTTAAAACCCATCATCTACTCATAGGTTTGTCAATTCCTTCTTAGAAGAGCTAATGGGTTTATCTAAACCCACAGATCATGTGGCTGCCCACACGCCACAGACCGATGTGGCTCCTAGATGGATCCCACCATCCTTAGAAATTCCCAAGATGACGTGAAACAAAGGGCTAGTTGTTGCGTTATGCCGTGACAACAATGGGATATATCTTGGCTCTTATGCTTTGGTTTTCTCTGGTATCACCGATCCAGCTACTTTAGAGACACTTGTGAAGCCATGACTTTAGCTAAGGATCTGGGCCTTAATCATATGATAATTGCCTCTCTTTTTTGCATGATAATTGCCTCTGACTGTAAACAAATTGTATCCGACATCATAGAGGGAACCAATGGAAAATATGGACCAATTGTCGATGAGATCAAGGAGCGAGCTGCCAAGTATCAAGAGGTGCAAGTTCGTTTTCGAAGGGAGAGCTTCTAATTTGAAGCCCACAAACTAGCTAGACACGCTTTATCTTTTGGTGTTGGTCGCCACTTGTGGCTAGGCAACCCTGACTCTATTCTTATTCCTATAAACATTCTCGGTGATCAATAAAGTCTAGATGGTTTGCCCTAAAAAAAGTCACAACGTTCACATGTAATTATCCACACACGAATCTTGGCATCAAAATCACGTAGATTGAGAACAAACTAATTCTGAGTCGACTAAGCACTAGTAAATCTATATGATGTTTTTCGTCATATAAGTACATAAATTGGGTAATTGATTAATCTTCACGGAAAAACATTAGTTATTTAACGGCCACCTTCTTTGAACTTACTTGTTAACTGCCGCTTTTCTTTGAATTTAGTTATCAACGGCCGCTGCCGGAGACAAGATAAATAAAATGCAGAAAAACAAGACGAGAGAGGGTGCGAGATGGTGGTGATGGCTTTTTCTTTGCTCAGCTCTGCGCCTCTGCCGGCTCAAGAGAGATTAACAAGACGGGACGTTGTCGATGGATGGTGATCGACAAGTTAGCAGGTAGTATATCCGTCCGCCGCCCCGAAACCCCCTCCAAAACCCACCGTTTAGACCGATGTCTGACGACTCTTATCGGCTCTCGCCCGTCTCACAAACGTACGGCAGTTCGACACCTTCTTCAGAATGGGTAGCTTGTAATCTCTTTGGTAACGACAAGCCATAATGGCCAAAATTAACGAGACTGAACTAAAATGGATGATCCTGAGAGCGATGTCTTATATATGTGGGGTAGCAGTTAATTAATTTAGCACTACAATGTTCATCCAATTAGTGATGTTGTCAATGCAAAAAAAAGAAGATATTGTCACATATTCTGCCGAAAATCATTGCTCGGACAACAAAAGAAAATCAAATTACCTAAAACGCAGAGTTTTTTCAGACACTTAAGTTGTAAACGGAATGAAAACAGACAAGTGGTGCCACATTTATTATATATTCTTTGCGAAAACGGAAACAAATATAGAAACCTCAGAAACAAAAATAGAAATAGATATTATCAGAAACAGAAATAGACCGAATATGATAGGGGCATAGAGTGATAAGACGATCGGAATCAAGAGAACCCTTGAATCACGCAAAAAATTCAAGCAAGCTAATAAAACTATTCCCTAATTCCACATACTCGGTTTACAAGAAAATAAGGAAAATGTCAAATTGTGGAAGCCTCCTTAAATGCATGAAGAGATTGCGTGACTACTGGTTTTGGGATGAGCTGTTTTAAAGGTTTGGCTTGACTTAATTTGCTAGTTAGATTTGGTTGTGCACGTCCTGAAAACGATGTTCCTTTTTTTTCTGTTTCTGTCAAAAATATTTGTTTCATTTCCGTTCTGCAAATTTTTATTTCCATACTTTCATTCTGTTTCTAGTTTTTCGTGAATTTTTTTAAAAACTTTCTGTTCCATTTTAATCTCTACCGGCACTCACATCGTCTTGGTTTGTCTAAGGCTAGGCCTAGTGGTAGTAGCATAAGGTGTATCATGCATGCCAACTTGCAAAATTTTGATGTGACACTACAATTAATAAAGAGAGAGGGCGTGGTGGTGGTATCATAGTATGATACTGTAAAATTATGTAATTTAATAGAAAATATATTTCATCCACACAATTGCATTAAGATCGTAGAAAAAAATTAAATATAATATAATACTACTAGATGGTACTAACCACTGTAGAGATAGTATAGTATGCATGATACCACTCGTGTATAATACTTTGCACTATGACCGCCTAACAAAGTTGGTCTGTTCCATAAGCTCTACATGTAACCGTAACCAACTTATACAGTTGCAGCGACCGAGACGTATGCAGCCATCACCCGGTCCTAGACAAGAACACAAATGCCGGCCAATTCGATTAGTGCTAATCAATCCTTAGCTCATCACGCCGGCCCGCGTATAGCAACAAAATGCCTCAGTCGTGCGCATAAAAACCCTCGGGCACATCGTCACACTCCCACAGTCCACGCTCCACTTATTAGCTAGCCTCTCTTCTTTCAAAATCCATGGCCATGAGCTTTCAGCTCTATTCTCTCCTGCTCCACCTGCTCGCCATGCAAGGCGCGGCATACGGTGGCGGCGTCGAGGACAAGGATGACAGCGCCCTGATCACGTCCTGCCTCGCGGCCGGCGGCGTGCGCAACGTGACGACGCGCCAGTCGCCCGCGTACGGCGCCGCGCTGGCCTTCTCCGTCCAGAACCTCCGGTTCGCGGCCGGATGCGCAGACGCTCATCGAGGGCCCGCCGCCGTGGTCGTCCCGGCGTCGCTGGCCGAGCTGCGCGCCACCGTGCGGTGCGCGAGGGAGGCCGGGTTCCTTGTGCGACTACGTAGCGGCGGCCACAGCTACGAGGGCCTCTCCTACACCACGGATGGCGCCGCTGCCGCCTTTGTCGTCGTCGACCTCGTGGCGCTCGACCGCGTCCAGGTCGACGCCGGGTCGCGCACGGCGTGGGTCCAGGCCGGCGCGACGCTCGGCCAGGTGTACCACGCCGTCGCCGAGGCCAGCGGGACGCTCGCGTTCTCCGCCGGGTCGTGCCCCACGGTCGGCTCGGGCGGCCACATCGCCGGGGGCGGGTTCGGGCTGCTGTCCCGCAAGTACGGGCTCGCCGGGGACAACGTGATCGACGCCGTGCTGGTCGACGCCGACGGCCGCGTCCTGCACCGGGACGGCATGGGGGAGGACGTCTTCTGGGCGATCCGCGGCGGCGGTGGCGGCGCCTGGGGCGCCATCTACGCGTGGCAGGTCCAGCTGAGCCCGGTCCCGGAGCGCGTCACGGTCTTCGTCGTCAACCGTCCCGGCACCGTGGCCTCGGTGGCGCGTCTCGTCTCGAAATGGCAGCGCGTCTCGCCGTCGCTCCCAGACGACTTCTACCTCTCGGCTTTCGTGGGAGCCGGCCTACCCGAGTCGTACCGGACCGGCATCTCGGTCACGTTCAAAGGGTTCTACCTCGGGCCGAGCCACGAAGCGGTGGAGATACTCTCCGCACGGTTCCCCGAGATCGGGCTTTCGGACCTGAACCCGAGAGAGATGAGCTGGATCGAATCCATCGTCTTCTTCTCGGGCCTCCCCGAAGGGAGCTCTCCCTCGGACCTGACGGACCGGGTGCTCCACGGGAAGAACTACTTCAAGGCGAAGTCCGATTTCGTGCGCCGTCCGATGGCCATCGACGAGCTGACCGGAGCCGTCGATTTCCTGTCGAAGCAGCCCAAGGCATACGTCATCTTGGACCCCTACGGCGGCGCCATGGACCGGTTCGGCCCCGCCGATCTGCCGTTCCCGCATCGCAGAGGCAACATCCACGGCATCCAGTATCTGATCGACTGGATGGAGGAGGATGACGGCCACAGGGAGGAGTACATGGACTGGTTGCGACGATTCTATGACTTCATGGGACCATATGTGTCCAACAGTCCACGCACCGCGTACATAAACTACCAAGACCTTGATCTAGGAACCAACACCTGGTCTGGTTCTAGTATGATGAACGACGATGGTACTCCGAACCCGGAAGTGGAGGCGGCGAGGACGTGGGGCGAGAGGTACTTCCTCAGCAACTACGACCGTCTCGTCCGTGCAAAGACCGCCATCGATCCAGAGAATGTGTTCCGCAATGCTCAGAGCATTCCGCCGCTCTCAATCGGGGACCGGGAGACGACTAGGACTACACGTGGTATCTCGCCCAAAGTCGCATCCCAGGACAAGGTATCCCTGACTGATAGCTAAGAGGCAGACACACGAAACAAGATTCACAACATTGATCTATAGAACATGTACGTACTTGCAATGCACAAAATATTGTCCGTGGGAAATCCACGTGGCATCTCGTACGAAGGTGCAACCAAAGATTTAGACATGTCATGGAAAGACAGCCACATACCGACGCATTTCGTGATTGTGTTTGTGTTTGTGTTGTCCTTTTGCAATGTTGCTTTCCTGGTGCCGTCCGGGAGGACTTTTTTGTGTAGAGTAAGGTGATTTGGATTTGGATTGGTAGATGGAGCTAAGCAGAAAACGAGAGGATTTGTTTGGTACTCTACTTGGTGCTCTGCCGCTGAAATGATGGAACTCGGGTCGATTCGTCTCGGCGGTCCGGTACTGTACTATTTGCTGCGTTGCTGTAGATACGATGCTGATAACTAGGATGCATGGTATATCCTAATATCCACATACACACGCAAGCTGACAAGCATATTCTCTTCTTTTCTTCGTTTTCTCTCGTCACATCCATGATCCATCGCGGCCTTTAATCCGAATAATGAATTGATAAAACATGATTATATATATAATAATTAACTAGATCACGCAAACTCACAGAGCAGGTGAACAAATTACATCTAAACAAGATAAACTTATCGCATCTACACCAATCGCTAGAATAAATAATTCTAACAGAATCTGAAAGAGACAGTTCAGTATTACGTACGGTAGAGCAGCCGCAGTAGCCGCAGCGGTAGCAGCAGCGTCGTCGCTCATGTTGAGGTTGTCGAAGAGGTCGGTGGCGTCTAGGAAGAAGTCGCCATCCCGGAACTCGTCGTCGAAAGACGTTGTGGATTCCACTAGTCGCGCGGAAACGCTTCCCAAAAACCTGATCGCCCCTCACCCGTACAGGTTCACAAGAGGCTGGGTTCCGGAGGCCTCCTGTCCCGACCTCCGGTGCACGCCGCAAGCCGGGATGGGGAAGATGAAAAGGCGGCGGCGCAGTAGACTGGAAGGAGACGCGTATGTAGGTAGTGCCGATTAGGTTTAGCTGCGGACGCTTATATATCGCAAGTTAGGGAGATCGTGGGACTCAGCCCACGTCCGAGTCGGTAACAACCACGTCCCATAAAGACTGGAAACGGCTGACTAATTAACGCATCCGTTAATGACTCGTAATTAATCTATGATTAAGTTTTTCGACAATCAAAAATAAAGCTCGGCTTGGCAAGATTCCCGCAACCCGCAAGGCGAGGCAGGTGGCGTCGGAGGAGTGCGCGAGAGCTGCTCTTCTTCTCACACCTTATTGAGTGGTGGAACAGCCTAGTACATAAGGAGGTGTAACTCTCCCTCACTAGCAATGTGGGATTAAACTTTAGTCCCACTTGCACAGCCATATGCTGCCATGCACAAATGGACTAAAGAGAATTTCAGAATTTGTCTAATAGGCCAACAACCCAATTACTCACCAAATTCCAACAGCTCCTTGTGATGAATTGCGTCCTCGCCATCCCTATGACTCTCTGGCCACAACATCACCAAAATTAATTACGGTGAGATTGTCGTGTTGTTACTGATGTAGTTTTTTAAGGAAACTAGGAAACATGTCTGTGCGTTACGACGGTAGAAAAAAATTACCCACTCTGCCACAAAATATAGGGGGCCTAAGGACTGGTCAAAAGTTAAATTTTACTAACTTGGACCAAATATTTAAGAAAAAATGTGTACATCTACATTACGGAATGAAAGCATTAAGAAGATATACTTTATGATAAATTTATTGATATTGCTTTGGTATTTTAATATTTATATTTTTATATATATTATTGGGCAAACTTAGAAAACATTGCCTTTTGACTAAACCTTAGATGCCTTATATTTTGAGACGGAGGGAGTATACCGCAGAGGCATCCAACCCAGTCTGCGCAATACATATCTTCATATTTTTTTCTTTTGCTGCCTGCATTTCCAAGCATGTTTCTCTAAGTTTTTAACTACATTCTCACATTAAAGTTGGTGCAAAGGCTGATCTTGAATTCCATGTGAAGGACAAGTACACCAGCAATCAGAGACATAGACCACACTCAACAAGGGAACAAGAAATACACTAAGAATATTCCACTAAAAAATTCATGTAAAAATTAACAAGGCTGTAAAATATGTTGTTTTATTCTCGAGATGAATCAATACAACACTTGTTTCTGTCATGTCCTCTTGCAAAAGTAGTGTAGTGCATCGTATATCTGGTCTTTAATATCACTCCTCATGGCGGTATTAACAATTTGTTTGGGAATTGGCTAATGGGAGTGTCTCAAAAGGATAAAGTACAAATCTGAATTGGTGTATGTGCTTTACTTTGGGTTATATGGAATATACAGAATGACTATATCTTTAACAAAGTCAAAACTACTTCTTTTATGCAAGTTATCCCACTAGATACACACTAGATCCGTATATGGTCCTTCCTTCAGCCTATCGAGAAGTGTGAGGCTTTGGATACTAGTTTCCCAAGTGTTGCACCTTCGAGGGAGTTACACACGTTCGGTGTCTGACGACGACCCCCGCTCCCCCGATCTAGCAGTTGTTGTGGAAGTAGACCTTCTGAATCCGAATCCCGCGGCGCGACAGCGCTCCACGGTGAAGAAGTCTCCTGCTTGCATAGTCCTGACTTGGGACCGCGGTCATGGGAGAGAGAGAATCAACTAGAGGTCTCTCTAAAAGAGAGGGAACCTTTATCGATTGTTGGTGTATTTATTTTCTCAAGATACCTCTCTTTATATAAGGGAAAAATGACCACATGTGGCTTTAGCTAAGCCATGTGGAACTAAACAAGAGAGAGGGGAGAGGGGGGTTGGCCGCCACTGGGCAGGGCCCAAGTGGGCCCCACGAGGGGTCCCTTGGCCCAGCCAGCCACTTACCTGTTGGGGATCGGTGCGGAAAACAAAAAAATTCCTACGACGGAACCCCAGAAACTAGCCTAGGATCTATCTATGTAGTAATGCGGTAACGGCCATTGCGTAGAGAATACATATCCTTGTAGACCGTATGCGGTTAACGTTCCGCGGGGAATGTGGTTGAAGTAGTCGTACTCGTAGCCGACCTCAAGGTCGCGAAGCTCCTCATAGGTCACCCCTTGCTTCTTCTTGATCTTCATCATCTTCATCGTGCAACAGCTCCGGCTCACAACATTCTAGCGCCCCAAGTGTTGCGCCTCGTGTCTTCGTACACATCCGGTGCATGATGAGACCTCCGGCTCCCCGATCCCGCCGGGAGTGCAGAAGTTGATATCCGGTTGAAATCCCTACAGCGCAACGGCGTACTGCAGGTGTGCCTTGATCGCATAGCCCAGACTTGGGGCCATGGTCATGAGGTATAGAGAGAGAGAGGAGGAGAAAGTTAACCAAAGGACTTATCCAATTGTGTGTTTAATCCCACCCATGGGCACCCCTTTATATAGGCGGAGGGGGTGTGTCCTCCCCATTGGGTTAGCCATGTGGGACTAATACTAAAGGAAAAAGTCAGCAGAAATTCGGACTGCCAAATGGGCCAAAAGTACTCAGCCCAAATAGCAAACAGAAAATAGCTAAATAAAAAGAAAATGAGAAAAAGGCAGCAGCAGCCAGCCAGGTGGGCCGGCCTGCCAACCGCGGCCCAGCGCGGCAAGCCAGCCAGCCTGCCAGCAGTCGAAGGCAACCAGCGGCCCGGCTCGCCCCGGCGGCTTGCCAACCCAGCCCGGGTGGGCTGGCTATCAGCCGCGGCCCGCGGCGGCCTGGCGCCCACCCCGGGTGGGCCTCTGTGCCTGGCGGCCCAAGTGGCGGCGGCTGGCGCCCGGGTGGGCCGGTCGCTCCCCCTGCGGCCTAGCTCGCCCCACACCGACTGGCGGGCCCAGTTGCTTGCCGCCCTGTGCGGTGGCGGTTATCCGCCACCCACCGGGCTGGCTGTTTTACTTTTTCCCTTTTATTTTTCTGCACTTTTATTTCTAGGCCTTTTTCCTCTGGGATTTGGCCTAATATAAAAGTTGACTTTACAAATCTTAATCTAAATATTATTTATAATATATTAATGCATAATTAACATATAATAAATATATATTTAAATTCCCATTTATCCGAAAATACTTTTCGGGGTTTTTCCTTTATTCTTTCTCCGAACAACTTCGGATCTCTCCGCGGAACGATTCCGTCTTTGTCTCTTTCTCTACTATGATTCCGTCTTACAAATGATCGCTCTCATCGTACCCTTAAGTGTATCCTCTAACGGCTCGGGAATACTCTAGACATGATCTGTATCAATGATCAACAGAGAGACCAGGGATCTCCATGTGACGCCTATGCATTCCTGATGACAATATCGTTTGAACCGTCTAATGTAGCATCCTCTTCCTTTCGTTTCTTGATACAACTTGTCCGAGATCCGATCATTGGTATCCCATACCTTGTTCAATCTCGTTCACAACAAGTTCTGTTTTCTTGTTACCGTGATATTACATCCCCGTGACCTAGTCACATGTTGCAACATTTATAGATGTAATCTCACCAAGACGGCCGTATGTATCTTTACCCGTCATGTGGGTGAACAAATTCCGGTCTTGCAGTCACATGTCATCTATTGTTCCTTCGGAATAACCAACGTACACCTCTATGGCCACCACATTACCAGATGACGTTTGATACAGTCAAAGCAGCATAGGGAAACAGTGAGTAATATGAGCTCACAGTCTAAGGAGAAGGAGTCTAGGTATAGTTGTTGCAACAATGAACTATATGACTTGATCGTGTTGCAATCCTTCGAGGAATGTCCAATCACATCATTCTCCAATGATATGATCCCGTTGTCAGTCGGCATAAATGCCCATGATCTTGAAACCCAGATCATCTTCGTGACCAACGAACTAGTATGAATAGAGGCTACTAGGGACTTTGTTGTTTCATACCACACCTGTACCAATGTTTCTACTTGGCACAGTTATAGCACAATATGAAACTATTATAAACTAATTGAGATATGACAATAAAAACCTGTTTATTATTTGCCTCTAGGGCATATCTCCTTCAGTCTCCCACTTGCACTAGAGTACAAATAATCTAGCTCGCATTTTACTCATATAAACCATATTCCATATGTGTTTACAGATCATGCATGCTCATGGGAAACGTCATGTCCATGTTCTGTTTTACCAGATCATTATGTCTTTTGCAAATCATTAATGTCTTCCTAATTTTGATATTCACACCATTATCGTATAATGGGTCGAAGCATTTGTTTAGCAACAAAGCGAGACTTTTGTTTCTAGTGTTTTTGATGACGGTGTTTTCACCTTGTCATCTAAACTTCGAAACACACTTTGCTATCCTTTGTGTATATACTATAGTCATGGCAGCAGAACGAGGCCGGATTCCAGGAGCTTACAGTGACGTTAGATCAACCTCCAGGGCTTTCTCATGGGCACTGGGCCCTCGGACAGATCATTCTACGTTAAAAGCGAACTAGCCCCGCCATAACATTATACATCACATCAGATGTAGCCTTTATACTTCGATATCTATGTAGATCCTAGTGCATGAAATGCATCTATTCCACTTACATTGCTTCCTGCCATTTATGTACAAACTCAATTCTGGTTCAGTGATCAACTCAGGAATCACTCGAAGACATGTTCTTACAGTTAAGAGCTAGTCCTTCCAACCAGAACCTTGGGTCACATTATGTCGAGTATGCATCATGGTTATATGGAAGAACCTATGACTGAGGCATAGGAGATGCAACGCATCTCTTTCTTTCAACCATAGTTGCAATACTAACTCAATGCTTCACATAGTAAGAACTAATTTTTTACCTTGTTCCATTCTGAGCTTCTTTAGAATCTTGTTTAGGACATTCTGAACATCTTTCAGAATCAAGTCTAGGAAGCATTCAACATTCAGTGTTTATTAAACTCACCAATCTATCTCGATAGATCTTATTGTTTAATAACTTAAACTTCATCCTTATTTACCTATTTAAATGTTATTAACATCAATCACATCATTCATATATGTTGTCCACATATCCTAGAATGATTTCATGCTCCCACTCAAATATGACATTCATGTTTGAGATCCAGGGATTTCACTTTGCTCCCACTCAGAATATGTCAGCTACATATTATGAATTAGCCAAGCTGATTTTCTCCCACTCAAAACTAGGTCCTCTCGATAATCTTGGACATTCCAAAATTCCCTGACCATAATCAAATCGAGAATTCCATTAACGAGATTTCAATGACTATTCATTTCTCGTACTTAGGTCCATCACGCTTCTTTGTAACTTGTAGGTATGTCTTGTTCAAAACATGACAAGTGAATCAACAATATAATTCCACAAACTTGTAGAATATATATTTGAATCCTACTTGCTTTAGTAAAAGTATTCATTGAAACTTTATGATCATTATCATTGGTTTCTCATCTATTTGTAGAGTTTGGTTTCACGAAACAAATTTCGCCGCGCCACTCAACAATCCAGAGGTAAGGTCAAATACCTTATTTGATATTTTACTTTCTTCCACCTGTATCTTCATCAATACACGTTACTTAGACATCAGCAGGTTTGCCCCTTGTGGATGATGCATTCATAGTTTCCTAAGAATGCTTTACAAAGACTTGTTTATTCGCCATGATTTCGACTTATCGAAATCTCCAGAAACTCGAACTTGCCATAACACTTATGGTGTTGTTTCCACGAATCTTTAGATGTTCCTTTGTATTTCAAATGAGTATTTGCTTATTTTGATCTTTAACTCTGAACGACAACTACAACCCCGATAAGAGATAATATTGTACCATATGTATCTAATACATATTGATTATGATGTTTAGACATTTCAACAAAGTTTGAATTCATTCAATTATCATAATTTGTGAAACATCTTTCACAAGTTCCATTTATGCTAAACTTAACTTGAATGCCTTAGTCATGTCGATTAAATTGAAGAGACTTGTTAATTCAGTTAATTCAATATCCCATTTCGTCATGAACTCATTTGAATAATTCAAATCATTTCAAACTTCATGTTTCATTAATTAAATACACTTATTCACTTAAGTCCACAATAAATGATTTATACTACTTGTTGAAAATATGATACATCGTTATGTATAAGATTCAACATTTCTTCACATATCACCGTTTTACCAGAATGTAGAGTTTTAGTGATTCTGCCCAAGAGGCATGGTTTTGCAAAGTCTCTAGATTAAGCATCTAGGACCCCGATCTTTCATAAAGAACCTGCAATAACCAAAATGACTTAAACTGTAGTGTCATTTCATTATTAAACTTTGGATATCTTTTAGCATTCTAATCCTTTATAAATGTTTTAAACTATTATCATTGACATAGTGATGAGAATAACTTATTTGTAATCATGATGTGACCATAAGGTATTGTTCATAAGAATAGTACAAACTGGTTTGTAACTTGTTCATATGAATAATCGTCTCGCCATAAGCAAGACACACAAACAGGGATTAAAAATTTATATTCAAGTCCACTAATCCAAATGATAAACTTTGAGGAAAGAGGTGATGTCGGCCATCAACTGATTTGCTTGCCATCATCAAGTCACGTTGCCTCAAAACCAACAATTCTCAAGCAGATCCTCCTATTTTCACAAAACGGGACAAGTATCAAATACTTTGCCAACTGCAATGAGTTTTGCAAAAACCACATTTATAATTTTGTATATCTAACATATACCTTTTTCATCCATGACCTCCATTTGCAATCAAGCCCTTCTAAGAGTTCTCAACTCTAATGCAAGATCACTAAGTGTTTTTCCAAACATTCGGAGTCATCGAATTATCTCCTAATGGTTATTGTGTCAAGAAGAGAAGATCACCTTTTACGAGGATATCCCTCAGGCGTGGGTATTAATCTATGAAGTTGGACCCTTTTGCTAAGTTCCAAATAAGCAATATATTCCCATGGTCTCAAAGGACCTCAATGGGATAGGCTAAGATCTACTAAGATATTTGCAAACAGACATCTAGACTAAGTTTATAATAAGAGATCAATTTATAATTGGTCTCCACTAAAACGGTCATCCCCTGGACGATTTTAGTGATCACATGATCCCTATCCTCTGCACCTCCCCCGTGTTACACAGCCATCAGTGCATTATCAAAGGTAGACATTCAACAATGCCAATCACATCATCCATGTGACTCATGCTCGATCTTTCGATCTCTTGTGTTCCGAGGCCACGCTTCTGTGGCGTGCTAGGCTCGCCAAATCTAACTTGTGTGTATTCGCTGTGCAACATGGCTTACACCCACTGTATGCGAATGTAGATATGTCTGACACCCAGGCTTGTAACCCTAGATCGCCTCATACCGAAGAACTTTCTTGGTGGTGCACACACAAGGGGAACACGGAACATTGGAATTCAATAGGGATTATCTTATTTGCTACCGTTGAGTATCTAAATACTAGCACACAATAATATGTAAAAACTTGTATCCACATCATATGTATAATGTGATATGATATGGTCTTTCTTGTTGCACCTTGATCTCCATCAAGCGCTCCGGCATGATCTCCATCTTGCCCTTGGTTCGACGCCAAGTCCACGACGCCTCCACCAGGTCGTTCATCGGAACGATGACTATTACTATACTTTACCTTCGTATCGACCAATGCCATATCATAATCACATGCCCCCTGCAAAATAAAGTTAGATGCCTCTAATTTATCTATTGCAAGTTTTCGTGGTTGTTAGGGCTTTCGCACTAGAACCGTTTCTAACTACGAACTTTCCAACCACAACATGAATCCGACAGTTGTCTCTACTACACCCTTTTCGGGACCCTCCGTTGTAAATGCTATATCAACTATCGAATGAGAGACAGACACCCGCTAGCCACTTATACGGTACAGGCCGTATGTTGAGCATGGAACCAGTCTCGCGTACAAATATGCGTAAGGTCGGTCCGGGCCGCTTCATCAAACAATATCGCGATATAAACAAGTACACGTTAGATGGTAACAACTAAGGGATCAATGCCCACAAAAAACTTGTGCGTACTGGCCGTACAACACTCCTACGCATAGATCGGCTCTGATACCACTGTTGGGGATCGGTGCGGAAAATAAAATATTTCCTACGACGAAACCCTAGAAACTAGCCTAGGATCTATCTATGTAGTAATGCGGTAACGGCCATTGCGTAGAGAATACATACCCTTATAGACCGTACGCGGTTAACATTCCGCGGGGAACGTGGTTGAAGTAGTCGTACTCGTCGCCGACCTCAAGGTCGTGAAGCTCCTCGCAGGTCACCCCTTGCTCCTTCTTGCTCTTCATCATCTTCATCGTGCAATAGCTCCGGCTCACGACATTCTAGCGCCCCAAGTGTTGCACCTCGTGTCTTCGTACACATCCGGTGCATGATGAGACCTCCGACTCCCTGATCCCGCCGGGAGTGCGGAAGTTGATATCCGGCTAGGAATCCCTGTAGCGCAACGGCGTACTGCAGGTGTGCCTCGATTGCACAGCCCAAACTTGGGGCCATGGTCACGAGGTATAGAGAGAGGGAGGAGGAGAAAGTCAACC
Source organism: Avena sativa (assembly GCA_916181665.1). Taxonomy (NCBI): domain Eukaryota; kingdom Viridiplantae; phylum Streptophyta; class Magnoliopsida; order Poales; family Poaceae; genus Avena; species Avena sativa. The sequence continues at coordinate 412,205,272 of OV702292.1, read as the reverse complement.
AAAGGACTTCTCCAATTGTGTGTTTAATCCCACCCATGGGCACCCCTTTATATAGGCGGAGGGGGTGTGCCCTCCCCATTGAGTTAGCCATGTGAGACTAATACTAAAGGAAAAAGTCAGCAGAAATTCGGACTGCCAAATGGGCAAAAAGTACTCAGCCAAAATAGCAAACAGAAAATAGCTAAATAAAAAGAAAAAGAGAAAAAGGCAGCAGCAGCCAGCCGGGTGGGCCGGCCTGCCCACCGCGGCCCAGCGCGGCAAGCCAGCCAACCTGCCAGCAGGCGGCGGCAGCCAGCGGCCCGGCTCGCCCCGGCGGCCTGCCAACCCAGCCCGGGTGGGTCGGCTATCAGCGGCGGCCCGCGGCAGCCTGGCGCCCACCGCGGGTGGGCCTCTGTGCCCGGCGGCCCAAGTGGCGGCGGCTGGCGCCCGGGTGGGCCGGTCGCTCCCCCCATGGCCCAGCTCGCCCCACACCGACTGGTGGTGCCCAGTTGCCTGCCGCCCGTGCGGTGGCGGTTATCCGCCGCCCACAGGGCTGGCTGTTTTACTTTTTCCCTTTTATTTTTCTGCACTTTTATTTCTAGGCCTTTTCCCTCTGGGATTTGGTCTAATATAAATGTTGACTTTATAAATCTTAATCTAAATATTATTTATAATATATTATTCATAATTAACATATAATAAATATATATTTAAATTCCCATATCCGAAAACACTTTTCGGGGCTTTTCCTTTATTCTTTCTCCGAACAACTTTGGATCTCTCCGCGGAACGATTCCGGCTTTCTCTCTTTCTCTACTATGATTCCGTCTTATGAATGATCGCTCTCATCGTACCCTTAAGTGTATCCTCTCACGGCTCGGGAATGCTCTAGACATGATCTGTATCAATAATCAACAGAGGGACTAGGGATGTCCATGTGACCCCTATGCATTCATGATGACAATGTCATTTGAACCGTCTAAATGTAGCATCCTCTTCCTTTTATTTCTTGAAACAACTTGTCCGACATCCGATCATTGGTATCCCATACCTTGTTCAATCTCGTTCACAACAAGTTCTGTTTTCTTGTTACCGTGATATTACATCCCCGTGACCCAGTCACATGTTGCAACATTTATAGATGTAATCTCACCAAGATGGCCATATGTATCTTTACCCGTCATGTGGGTGAACAAATCCCGATCTTGCAGTCACATGTCATCTATTGTTCCTTCGGAATACCCAACGTACACCTTTATGGCCACCGCATTACCAGATGACGTTTGATGCAGTCAAAGCAGCCTAGGGAAACAGTGAGTAATATGAGCTCACGGTCTAAGGAGAAGGAGTCTAGGTATAGCTGTTGCAACAATGAAGTATATGACTTGATCGTGTTGCAATCCTTCGAGGAATATCCAATCACATCATTCTCCAATGATATGATCCCGTTGTCAGTTGGCATAAATGCCCATGATCTTGAAACCCAGATCATCTCCGTGACCAACGAACTAGTATGAATAGAGGCTACTAGGTACTTTGTTGTTTCATACTTGTAACACCCTCAGAATCGTCCCTATGCAAGTTTCAGCGCTTCCCGCCAAACCCTCATAGAAACGATTCAAAGGTGCCCACCAGGCACTTGCGTGCGGGTGGAAAACGAAGTAATATCATTACACAATAGTCCTCGATGGAACCCACAAAACATATATATACAACAGCGACTCGAAGAGTCAAGAATACAGATATACAATACAAAGATCCAAATCACCTTTAAAACGATACAGCGTCCGAGTACGGACAAGATGCAAATTGAGCTAAGAGCCCTGAAGAATAACCAATGGCGTCCATAACCCTGCCCAGGCCAAGCCGGAAGGGTCACCCTGCTAACGACGTCGATCTCAAAACCTGCTTAAACAAAAGGGGTGCCGACAAAGGGCAAAGGAAAAAGAGAGAGCGGTCAGTACTGAGGCCAGTACATGGCAAGACTAGAATTCGGCGGTCCTCGCCTACATAGGTATGGTGGACTGCAGCGGCAGCGCAGTATGCACTAAACAACCTATAGAGACTCGATATAACTGTCGGCTATCAGAGAGGGATAAGAAAGACCTATTCGGAACCAACCTGATACTACCACCAAACATACCCATCCTGGTGTTTCCCCCTCGAGACCAAACGAGGAAGTCAACCGAGGAACTCACACCGTTGGCAGTTTTATTGATTCAGTTATCGTTGCAGCAATTACTAGTCAGATATAGATAGTCATCCTGATATAATAAGCAGTGGGCAGTTTTAGTTAACCATTCCGTTGTAGTTGCAACACTTACTAGTCAAATACAATTAGCATGAGATGTCCCAAACCCAGCAGTTGTTGGTACTTTTATTTAGCCATTCCGTTGCAGTGAAGCTGATTACTAGTCATATCGGATACAAGTCAATTTATAACAGTAAACTTTAGTTATAGTTGTCTATGATCGAGAACTGTGCTCCAAGTCGTCCATAACCGCGAACACGGCTTTTCGAAAAGATTTAACCCTGCAGGGGTGCACCAAAGTATCCACACGCACTTCGACCCTTTTTGCCAGATCAGTTAACATACACCCATCGGTATGTCGGCGGGGCCTAAGTCATGACGTTTCCCAGACCCAAAGCAAGTACATGGGGGCCACCCCACTAAGCTACCCGCAACAAAGTCGGCCGGTCTCCGAGACGGACTCAGGGTTTGCGTCAATGGCTGTAAACGACTGGGAACCCAAAAGTGTGACTGGGCTTGTCGATACCGCGAAAACACTCCGCTTCCCTAAACAGTACAGGTGTAGTACCTCGCACAATTTTAAATAAAGCAGTAAAGCATGGCATAAGTACAGGATAGTAAATAAAACCTCAAACTAGTTGTGGCCCCCGGTACAATACTTTGAAATCAGGTACTAATCGATGGGGGTGCCCACACACCCCACCTGTGGTTAGCGCGCTCGATCTCGGAACAGGTGTCAAGAACTCGGGGTCCTACGGGACACAAGTGGACGGTTAACAACCAAATAACATCTATTGCCCACCTGTGCCTCTGCATCATTTACCTACTTCAATTTTAGTTATTAAACAGTAAGTAAAGTCTTGATCATCTCCAACATTAAACACACGGCAATACTCCAACAATTGTGGTACTTGACGACACGCAACGGCACTTGAGCAAGCGACTACGACGCGCAAGTCCAACTATCTACCAATCAACAGGTAATAGGATGTGTACAAGGCAATATACGGCTACAAGGGGTATCACGAGTACGAAAACTAGAGCATCGCAACACAGATAGCAATAGATCAACAGGAGGGAATAAATACTATAAAAGTAAGATAGGTAGAAAGGGGGAGATGCTCGCCTTAAAACATTGTCGAAGGTTCATCTGAAGATCGGATCGACACTCGCATCAACTCAACGGCCTTATCCGCGAAGATCCAAAACACTAGAAGAAACACCGGATGCACTATTTATTACTAAGGCAAAAGATCGGCATGATGCATGTATGATGTATGACATGGCAAGATGCGATGCAATTAGGCTATATTAAGCGGAACCGGGGTCCCGACAATTATTTACTAGGTTCATGTTGTTTAGATGCCCTGCAATTTAAATGTTGTCTTAACATGGCAAAAGATAGCACCGGTTCGCTACACAAATTTAAATGGAGTCTGGAATAAGACAAAGATATCCCACATAAACACTCCATATTTAATTATGAGGTGAATCGGCATAATGCCCCCAACCCACATGATATGCATGCGAGATGAACAATTTAATATGCAACAAGTTTTATATATAGCATTTTTAAAATAGGGGCTCAGGAAAAGGTTCACACTTCTGGGTTCGGCAGATCTTGGTTCCGGGGTTCGGGGTTCGGACTCAGGGGCGACGGGGAGAACGGTTCGACGGGATCGGTCTCGGACAACGGGAAGTAGAACTTGTCGCATCCGAAAAGAAGGACTTGGTTCGGCGTCGAGGCGCATCGGATTCGCCCGGGTCGGTGTCGATCTTGTCGTTGCGAAGGTCTTGTCGGGTCCACAGATCGGCCGGTCTTGTCGTTCGAGAAGTAGAACTTGGCGTCCCGCGGCGAAGTGCTCGTTGTTCCGTGTGGCGATCTTGGCGGTCATCGGGTCCGAGAAGAAGATCTTGGCCTTCGGCGTCCTTCGGCTTCATGATGTAGAACTTGTCAGTTTCGTATCGGCGTAATTGACGACTTCGGGTCCGGGAAGGAGGTCTTGAGGTCCTTAGCGGGAGATCTTGTCGTCCGTGATGAAGACTCGGGTCTAGAACGGGGCTTCAGAATCCGTGAAGAAGACCTTGGTGCTCCGTGAGGAAGATCCTGTTGTTCCGGCTTCTACATTCGAGGTCGGACTTGGTTCGGCGACGTGGTCTTCAGATCAACGTTGGCCTGTGCGCGATGTATCGGGTTCAAGCGTCGACGATAGAAGAACTTGTCTTGGACCAACTCTCCTCGGAAGATATTACGGACAGCAGCACACGAAAACAAAGTCGATCTGGTCTACCGAGGCTACAACAGCACCACACAGTCACCACACCTGGTAACAAGCAGGCACATGCGCGTGAGGCTGGCAGAGGAACACCAAAAAGGGCGGCCGACAGCAGCCTTGCTACGGAGGACAGCGCCCGCGCGGACGGCAGAGCTAGGCGGGGGAAGATGGGTGGCAGAGGAGGGGACGCCGGCGGCGGGGTCACGCGGCCGTGGAGGCAGAGCTCGGGGCCGGAGGTGGCGTCGGGCAGAGGACGGCCAGAGACGGGGCGAGGAGGCGTGGAACTCGCCGCGGGGCTCGGTTCGAGCAGAGGCGGTTGGACGGCGACGCAGGCGAGAGGCGCGTGGACGCCGGGCGAGGGGGAGCCCTTGCGGCGAGCGGGGGCGCCGGCCGGCGTTGGGGGCTCCGGGGCGCAGCCGCGGGAGAGGAAAACCGGGGAGGAAGCGGTCGGGGCAGGGGCCTGCTGCCAGCGGAGATCGGGCGGAGGAGGACGGCCAGAGAGGGCCGCGGGCGTCGATGCCGAGCTTGGTGCAGGCGACGCCGGAGGACAGGCGACGGGGAGGTGACTCGGGGTCCGGCGGGGTGGGGCAGCGAGGAGGGAGACCGGCGCGAGGGGCGGCGAGGAGGGAGGCCGGCGCGAGGGGCGGCGAGGAGGCCCACGGAGCAGGCGGGTCGGGTGCCTAGCGGCTGGCTCGGCCACCGACGGAAGGGGCGACCGGCAGGGTGGAAGGCGATAGGATCGAGGCGGGGTAGGTGGGGAAAGTGGGGCTGGGGCGCGCGTGCGGGAGATGGGGAGGTGGGACCGGGGTGGTCGGTTGGTCCAAGGGAAGTGGGTCGGGGCGGCAGGTGGGGCTAGCCAGGTGGTGTTGGGGCGTGTGTGGCTGCGTGTGTGTGCGTGTGGGTGAGGGAGTGGGGTGGGTCCGGGCTGGCTGATGTGGCGGCATGGGAGTGGAGGGAGTTGGGAAAGTGGTGAGGTGGCGGTTGGCTATTGGGTGGGGTGAGGTGGCCGGGGTGAGGTGGCGGGGCTGGGTAGAATAGGATTGGGTAGTTTTAGGATTAGATATTTTTGACTAGGGTTTTCTTTTGGGTCGGGTAGTAGGTGGTCTGACCGGTTGGGCTTTTGGGCCGGCCGGCTGGACTGCCTCCCCAAAATAATAGTTTTTGTTATTTCTTTTATTTTAAAATAAATTTTGTAAATAGTTTTAGATAAATAAAAGATCCGGCTGGACCGACGGTTTTGGTTTGAACAAAGAGGGGAGGATATTAATATAGAAAACAAAGTAGGTCTTTTAGCAAAATAGTTTTAATCAATTAGATGCATGCTGATGTCATGATGATGCACAAGTATTTTTAACACGCGATTTTCTAGTACTGGATTTACCCGGGGTGCTACAATTCGACACCACTAACAATGGATCTCGCCCTCGAGATCCGCCTCATGGTACCGGAAGGAAGGTCGACGATCTGCATCTTCTCGCTTCGTGTAGTTCCTCGCGACACCACTAACAAGAGGTCGTTGTCCGTGATCGTCGAGAGAACACTCCAGGAACAAAAGGTCGAAGGTAGAGGTATCAACAAATAAAGCCACCTCTAACTTCGATAGAAAGAGAGAACCGATGCATTCTCATCCACTTCAATGTACAAAAGCGAATAGAAGGGGTAGTCGGCATGGGGGCCAATCCATCACGCACCCAAACTATTACTCTGCACAATCAGTAGAAAAGCGTGCAACCATTCTCGAAATCAGACTGAAGATCTCGACAATCGAGGTTCAGAAATAAAAGAGTGATGCAGACTCTGCACCGGATCTGGCGTAGATGATGTCGTCGCGTCAGAAAACAACGGAAGGCACAAACAAGGAACAAAGAATGGTACCACAGAAGATGGATTCCTCAGATAGCATGAACACCGGATGGTAGAACACCGTTACCAAAGGAGGAAGCGAAACCCTGAAGGTACGATGGAACCCAACCACAAGAAATCCTGGACTCGAAGAGAGAGAAGAGAGCGGATTCAAAACACGCAGAGGTGAGAGGAGAGCAGCAGAGGGGTAAGGAGTAAAATCAGACCTAATCAGAACTATCCAACCGATTTTGCAAAAATAGTTTTGACACTCTACTTCGACTGTTAGCTAGGTTATCCTACAGGCTGGACTTGTGGGGTATCGCAACTGCTGGGCTCTGATACCACTCTGTAACACCCTCAGAATCGTCCCTATGCAAGTTTCAGTGCTTCCCGCCAAACCCGCATAGAAACGATTCAAAGGTGCCCACCAGGCACTTGCGTGCAGGTGGAAAACGAAGTAATATCATTACACAATAGTCCTCGATGGAACCCACAAAACATATATATACAACAGCGACTCGAAGAGTCAAGAATACAGATATACAATACAAAGATCCAAATCACCTTTAAAACGATACAGCGTCCGAGTACGGACAAGATGCAAATTGAGCTAAGAGCCCTGAAGAATAACCAATGGCGTCCATAACCCTGCCCAGGCCAAGCCGGAAGGGTCACCCTGCTAACGACGTCGATCTCAAAACCTGCTTAAACAAAAGGGGTGCCGACAAAGGGCAAAGGAAAAAGAGAGAGCGGTCAGTACTGAGGCCAGTACATGGCGAGACTAGAATTCGGCGGTCCTCGCCTACATAGGTATGGTGGACTGCAGCGGCAGCGCAGTATGCACTAAACAACCTATAGAGACTCGATATAACTGTCGGCTATCAGAGAGGGATAAGAAAGACCTATTCGGAACCAACCTGATACTACCACCAAACATACCCATCCTGGTGTTTCCCCCTCGAGACCAAACGAGGAAGTCAACCGAGGAACTCACACCGTTGGCAGTTTTATTTATTCAGTTATCGTTGCAGCAATTACTAATTAGGTATAGATAGTCATCCTGATATAATAAGCAGTGGGCAGTTTTAGTTAACCATTCCGTTGTAGTTGCAACACTTACTAGTCAAATACAATTAGCATGAGATGTCCCAAACCCAGCAGTTGTTGGTACTTTTATTTAGCCATTCCGTTGCAGTGAAGCTGATTACTAGTCATATCGGATACAAGTCAATTTATAACAGTAAACTTTAGTTATAGTTGTCTATGATCGAGAACTGTGCTCCAAGTCGTCCATAACCGCGGACACGGCTTTTCGAAAAGATTTAACCCTGCAGGGGTGCACCAAAGTATCCACACGCACTTCGACCCTTTTTGCCAGATCAGTTAACATACACCCATCGATATGTCGGCGGGGCCTAAGTCATGATGTTTCCCAGACCCAAAGCAAGTACATGGGGGCCACCCCACTAAGCTACCCGCAACGAAGTCGGCCGGTCTCCGAGACAGACTCAGGGTTTGCGTCAATGGCTGTAAACGACTGGGAACCTGAAAGTGTGACTGGGCTTGTTGATACCGCGAAAACACTCCGCTTCCCTAAACAGTACAGGTGCAGTACCTCGCACAATTTTAAATAAAGCAGTAAAGCATGGCATAAGTACAGGATAGTAAATAAAACCTCAAACTAGTTGTGGCCCCCGGTACAATACTTTGAAATCAGGTACTAATCGATGGGGGTGCCCACACACCCCACCTGTGGTTAGCGCGCTCGATCTCGGAACAGGTGTCAAGAACTCGGGGTCCTACGGGACACAAGTGGACGGTTAACAACCAAATAACATCTATTGCCCACCTGTGCCTCTGCATCATTTACCTACTTCAATTTTAGTTATTAAACAGTAAGTAAAGTCTTGATCATCTCCAACATTAAACACACGGCAATACTCCAACAACTGTGGTACTTGACGACACGCAACGGTACTTGAGCAAGCGACTACGACGCGCAAGTCCAACTATCTACCAATCAATAGGTAATAGGATGTGTACAAGGCAATATACGGCTGCAAGGGGTATCACGGGTACGAAAACTAGAGCATCGCAACACAGATAGCAATAGATCAACAGGAGGGAATAAATACTATAAAAGTAAGATAGGTAGAAAGGGGGAGATGCTTGCCTGAAAACATTGTCGAAGGTTCATCCGAAGATCGGATCGACACTCGCATCAACTCAAAGGCCTTATCCGCGAAGATCCAAAACACTAGAAGAAACACCGGATGCACTATTTATTACTAAGGCAAAAGATCGGCATGATGCATGTATGATGTATGACATGGCAAGATGCGATGCAATTAGGCAATATTAAGCGGAACCGGGGTCCCGACAATTATTTACTAGGTTCATGTTGTTTAGATGCCCTGCAATTTAAATGTTGTCTTAACATGGCAAAAGATAGCACCGGTTCGCTACACAAATTTAAATAGAGTCCAGAATAAGACAAAGATATCCCACATAAACACTCCATATTTAATTATGAGGTGAATCGGCATAATGCCCCCAACCCACATGATATGCATGCGAGATGAACAATTTAATATGCAACAAGTTTTATATATAGCATTTTTAAAATAGGGGCTCAGGAAAAGGTTCACACTTCTAGGTTCGGCAGATCTTGGTTCCGGGGTTCGGGGTTCGGACTCAGGGGCGACGGGGAGAACGGTTCGACGGGATCGGTCTCGGACAACGGGAAGTAGAACTTGTCGCATCCGAAAAGAAGGACTTGGTTCAGCGTCGAGGCGCATCGGATTCGCCCGGGTCGGTGTCGATCTTGTCGTTGCGAAGGTCTTGTCGGGTCCACAGATCGGCCGGTCTTGTCGTTCGGGAAGTAGAACTTGGCGTCCTGCGGCGAAGTGCTTGTTGTTCCGTGTGGCGATCTTGGCGGTCATCGGGTCCGAGAAGAAGATCTTGGCCTTCGGCGTTCTTCGGCTTCATGATGTAGAACTTGTCAGTTTCGTATCGGCGTAATTGACGACTTCGGGTCCGGGAAGGAGGTCTTGAGGTCCTTAGCGGGAGATCTTGTCGTCCGTGATGAAGACTCGGGTCTGGAACGGGGCTTCAGAATCCATGAAGAAGACCTTGGTGCTCCGTGAGGAAGATCCTGTTGTTCCGGCTTCTACATTCGAGGTCGGACTTGGTTCGGCGACGTGGTCTTCAGATCAACGTTGGCCTGTGCGCGATGTATCGGGTTCAAGCGTCGACGATAGAAGAACTTGTCTTGGACCAACTCTCCTCGGAAGATATTACGGACAGCAGCACACGAAAACAAAGTCGATCTGGTCTGCCGAGGCTACAACAACACCACACAGTCACCACACCTGGTAACAAGCAGGCACATGCGCGTGAGGCTGGCAGAGGAACACCAAAAAGGGCGGCCGACAGCAGCCTTGCTACGGAGGACAGCGCCCGCGCGGACGGCAGAGCTAGGCGGGGGAAGATGGGTGGCAGAGGAGGGGACGCCGGCGGCGGGGTCACGCGGCCGTGGAGGCAGAGCTCGGGGCCGGAGGTGGCATCGGGCAGAGGACGGCCAGAGACGGGGCGAGGAGGCGTGGAACTCGCTGCGGGGCTCGGTTTGAGCAGAGGCGGTTGGACGGCGACGCAGGCGAGAGGCGCGTGGACGCCGGGTGAGGGGGAGCCCTGGCGGCGAGCGGGGGCGCCGGCCGGCGTTGGGGGCTCCGTGGCGCAGCCGCGGGAGAGGAAAACCGGGGAGGAAGCGGTCGGGGCAGGGGCCTGCTGCCAGCGGAGATCGGGCGGAGGAGGACGGCCGGAGAGGGCCGCGGGCGTTGATGCCAAGCTTGGTGCAAACGATGCCGGAGGACGGGCGACGGGGAGGTGATTCGGGGTCCGGCGGGGTGGGGCAGCGAGGAGGGAGACCGGCGCGAGGGGCAGCAAGGAGGGAGGCCGGCGCGAGGGGCAGCGAGGAGGCCGACGGAGCAGGCGGGTCGGGTGCCTAGCGGCTGGCTCGGCCACCGACGGAAGGGGCGACCGGCGGGGTGGAAGGCGATAGGATCGAGGCGGGGTAGGTGGGGAAAGTGGGGCTGGGGCGCGCGTGCGGGAGATGGGGATGTGGGACCGGGGTGGTCGGTTGGTCCAGGGGAAGTGGGTCGGGGCGGCAGGTGGGGCTAGCCAGGTGGTGTTGGGGCGTGTGTGGCTGCGTGTGTGTGCATGTGGGTGAGGGAGTGGGGTGGGTCCGGGCTGGCTGATGTGGCGGCATGGGAGTGGAGGGAGTTGGGAAAGTGGTGAGGTGGCGGTTGGCTATTGGGTGGGGTGAGGTGGCCGGGGTGAGGTGGCGGGGCTGGGTAGAATAGGATTGGGTAGTTTTAGGATTAGATATTTTTGACTAGGGTTTTCTTTTGGGCCGGGTAGTAGGTGGTCTGACCGGTTGGGCTTTTGGGCCGGCCGGCTGGAATGCCTCCCCAAAATAATAGTTTTTGTTATTTCTTTTATTTTAAAATAAATTTTGTAAATAGTTTTAGATAAATAAAAGATCCGGCTGGACCGACGGTTTTGGTTTGAACAAAGAGGGGAGGATATTAATATAGAAAACAAAGTAGGTCTTTTAGAAAAATAGTTTTAATCAATTAGATGCATGCTGATGTCATGATGATGCACAAGTATTTTTAACACGCGATTTTCTAGTACTGGATTTACCCGGGGTGCTACAATACCACACCTATACCAATGTTTCTACTTGACATAGTTATAGCACAATATGAAACTATTATAAACTAATTGAGATATGACAATAAAAACCTATTTATTATTTGCCTCTAGGGCATATCTCCTTCATTCCCCTCCTTCCTCCCTTTGGTCTTTTCCTCATGGGCCCTTTTCCCTTAGGGATTTTGGCCCAATAGGTATTTAACCATTTTAATTTCCTTTTCTTTTCTTAAATAATTATAAATAAATGATTAAATCAATATTTAACATTTACTTACATATTATTCAACCCTCGTGGCTGTGGACTTACCGAAACCCTTCCGGTTTTCTCTCTTTCTATTCTTCGGTGATTCTGCCGATACCAAAATAATCCCTGAGCATCACCAAGCCCTTAAGCATGATACCCCACGGTTAGGGAACACCTTAGAAATGGTCGAGACCTCTCTCATACCAATGATCATCAGCAGACCTGGATGCCCATGGTGACCCCTGTGCATTGCACGAATATTTTATCGTTGAACCATGAACGTCATGTCATATTCCTTTTGTCTCTGTGATACTTGCATTGTCTGAGATCCAGTCAGTGACATCACCATGTCGTGTTAAATCTTGTTACCGACAAATTCTACTTAACTCGTTTTGACAAGTGATATCCTCGTGACCTAGTGACATGCTATGCAGCTTTATGGATATAACTTCTCTGAGTGGGCCCTTGAGTGTCTCTCCATCACGCGAATGGACAAATCCCGCTATTGACACATAATGCCTCTACATGCCCCTCTGAATACCTGAAGACACTTTTATGTTCACTTTTTACCAAGTGACATTTGATGCAATCAAGGCACTCTCAGGTGACAATGATTGATATGGTCTCACGGTCTAAGAAACAAGACACTAGGTTTCCTAATCATCGCAACTTGAACTTTGTGACATGATCGTGTTATGATGCGTAGTTTGGGCATTTCTCATCATCTCATTCGCTCAATGAGGTGACTCCATTGTCAACTAGGATAAATCCCACATGATCAGGAAACCTTGATCATCTGTTGACCAATGAACTAGTGACTAGAGTTTCACTAGGAACTTTTGGTTGTTTATATATCAAACGTGTATTGGCATTTCCTTTCAATACAGTTATAGCATGATACAAAACTTAATCATAAATTTTGTGAAATATGATAATAATCCATATTATTATTTATCTCTAGGGCATATTTCCAGCAGTCTCCCACTTGCACTAGGTACAAATAAACTAACTGCATTTGTTTACTAATCATCGACACCATATAACCTGGCACTTATGATCATGCTTGCTCATGGAAGAGGTTGAGTCTAGAGTCTGGACTTTACAACCCCTCATATCCTTTGCAAATCACTAATGTCACCTTAGTTGATATTAATACTTTATCATCTTATGATAATATCTTGTGTATGTATAGTAGTTATGGCAACCGAGTGAGGTCGGTTCTAGGAGCCAACAGTGACGTTAGATCAGCAAATGCGAGCTTTCTCATGGGACTGTGCTCTGGGACACACCCTTTGTGAAAAGATGAACTTGTCTTGCCAGAACATTATACATCACTTTGGTAGTATCCTTATACTTTTATTTAAATGTAGTTATTGAAACATTAGCGCACCATGTGCATTTTTCGATGTTTATCACCATGCTTCCTATTTGACTTAAATCGGTATTTTTAATGCAGAGAATTCCAATCTTTTAAGGTTAACATATGCCCTCATAACATAACCCTTTATGCTTTAAGGTATGTCATCCTTCATGGATCTGGAAAACATGTCCACGGTTATCATTAGACACTATGGGCAAACTTAGCTCAATGTTCAGTGATTTATACTTAATCACTTCCGAACGTTTCTTCTTGGAGCAAAAGCCTGGGGGTGAAAACTCACCCCAGAAGCTTCTGCAAATAGATCCATGTAGAACCATCAGATGCCAAAACAAGTGAAGAAAGAAAAGCTTTAATGGCACAAAAAATGCAACTGCAACATACCTAAAAGCGCTTTAGCGATGGAGAGAAGATGTTCCGTGAATTCTTTTTCTCTGTTTGCAGTAACAGCCGCCAAATCCTCTTCACGCTGCTTCGACTCCTGCTTGAGGCGGTCATAGGCCGCGAGCGCCTCATCTCGCTTGGTCTCCATCATGTTGATTCCCTTCTCAAGAGAATTCACCTAACGGAGCAAGTCATTATTATCCTCTGCAAAACAAGGAGAATATATCAAGACCAATCAAAACAAAAGTACAGCAGCACAACACAAACCAACAAAACTCACTTTGCAGTTGTCGGTTGTTGATATCTAGCCAGGTGTGCTTCCAGCCCAATGATGCAATATGTTCACCAAGACGAATGGACTCCCTTCAAGACAGGATGTCAAGGATACCAAAGCATGAGCACCAACCTAATTTCAAATGACACGATTGCGGACACTTACATGGTCATCCAAGGACTCTGAAGTCTCCTTCTGGGTGGACGTCCGGGCAACCATCTGGTGGTCCCCAGATGGGGGAACTCGAGGAGTTGGTGCTGGAGTTGGCCGCTATCTGGGGAGAGGGCAAGCACTCTCCACATCCTTGCCTTTGGATTCCATGACTCCGGTCTCCTTTAGGATGCGATAGTCATCGGATGATGATGACGCGGTTTTGCTACAGCAAAGTTTGCAAACAAACTTCAGACAAGAGACTCTGAAGACAAAATCAGTACATCTATCAGGCAAAAAGACTTACCTGTCAAAATCATCAAGGTCGAAGGAATCCTCAGATGCCTCTGTTTGCTTCCTCAGCTTCTTCAGCGGCAGAGGAGCAATAGCACGCATGGGCACTGCAGGGATTGGAGCATCCACACCAATCGAAGGATCCTTTGCCGTCTCCGGAGAAGAAGCATCTGAGTCCTTGCTTCGAGAGCGCTTGCGAGTGGGGAGAGAAAGGCCCTGAAGGACAAACGCAAGGAACATCACCCGAAATCCAATGGGGGCATTGGGGATTACCTCCAGGCCAGGCATCTTGCAGTCTTTTTTGTCGGCAGGGAGCAGACCGTCTTGGTGGTGCTGTTGGAGCTCATACTCCTTAATGGCGGTGCGCCGCCACGAGCCATTGGTGACGCACATTCCAGCGCCCTTCTTCTTTCCGGTTGCAGTAGCAGTACCGGATTCGGTGGCGGCACCCTTCTTATTGGCCACAGCAGCGGCAACAACATATCCAGCAACGGTAGCACCCTTCTTCTTCCCCATTATTCGGTGGCGATAGGATCACAAAAATAGCTTGGGAAGGTCTTGAGACCGTCCAGCGCAGCAGCAGGGGCGAGAGCAAGGGAGCTGCGACGACTAGAAATGGAAGTAGTGCGCAAGGAAGAAGACGATGATTTGTGGGGAAATTGACCGCATAGGAGCCCCTACATAACCACAGGGCAGATGCAATCTAACGGCCAGAAAATCCTCAACCAGACGCGTGGCGCAAATCAATGCAGACGCGTGGCGATGGAAATAGTAAACCGTCACCACACTTTCCCCACTACGTGCAAGAATCGAGGAGGCACAGTTAAAACAAAAATTACGCATTCCTGGTCAAATCCCAGTTAGAAATGGGGCCCCACCTTCGTCACGTCCCGTCAATACCGCTTAGGCAGGCAAATGAGATCATCTAATGTCAGCACTGACGTCCTCTACTCCAGCAGGAGATCTCTTCGATTACTTTAGTCCTTGCTTGACTCTACGAGTTAACCAAGCACTCGGGGGCTACTCCTAATAGGAGCGCTGGCCGTGCACCCGAAAACTTCATAGGCACAAAATTGCCTTCATCAGTTAATGCCCCTCCTCAAATCTAAGATTCGATTATGGACTCGGGGGCTACTTCCATAGAGAGCACTGAAAGCATATTCGGCTAAAACGAAAAAAGACAGCTGTCGAAAAAGTTCAAAGTCCCCACTCGAGTCTATGACTCGAATAGGCACTCGGGAGCTACTCCATAGGGAGCACTAGCCGCGCACCCTATGAAAAATCTTAGTCATTAAAAGTGTGTCGTCTATGTACACACTCGAAACGGTGACTCCGCCTCATATTCTCCCTGCAAAGAGACAGCGTCTCCTGGGTCACCCAGATCACCTGCGTGGTGACTAAAAATTCAGATGCCGCGTTTACAACGTGAAGGTAAGACCTGAAAAAGGCCTGGCAATGCATCCGCTGTGCTGTACCAAATGTAAACCGTGCCTACAGGCACGATGAAATAAGCCTTGACGGACGCGTCGAGTGCCCACACCTAAAACACTGGAATTCGACTCTGTAAGGCCTCCACGGCAAGAGTCGAATTATGCCAGCATTATTCTGAATTCGAGTCCGGGGACTTGAATTTGAGTTGATAGCGTTGTTTTACCCTAAGGCAGTTAACTGATCCCGATCCGTCGGATGAATCAGGCACACATATCGACAATCCCTATGACACGAATTGTGGCACCCGAAAGAACTTAGGATGAGCCTATATCCCATGCACTTGAAAGACTTATAGTCTCCACCTGAATCTACGATTCGGCTGGACACTCGGGGGCTACTGACATGGGTATACCTTACAGGTACTCGAGATTAGCCTATACGGTTCAGCCCAAGAAGCAGTCCGCGGTACAATCGGAGCCCAACAAGGATTCGGGTGGCCCATTGGAGTTTGACTTCTTGAAGGACATAGTAAAGTGTAGATAGAAAATTAAAGTGAAACACTAATCTGTAACCGACTCGACCTGCTACCCTAAGACCTAGCCTCTCTATATAAAGGCCAAGAGGGGGTAGTGAGGAGGACCAACTCCTACACCCCCGCATACACCTCGCTAAATTGCATCTATGAATCCTTGTAACTTCTGACTCCCTCATAATCAAAGAGCAAACAAGCAGGAGTAGGGTCCTCGATGAGGCCTGAACTTGGGTAAAACCTCATGTCACATGTGTGCTTGTTTGCTAGTCGATCGATGCCTCTAGTGCTGCCCACTTCCTTGAACCTAAGTCCATCAACGATGGGCATTGATGAGTTAACCCCTCGTCACCAGCACTTGCTTAAAAAATATATACATGCTGGATCTAGTTAAGTAGCAGGAGGCTTGTAGCCAAGTTTTCCGCCTTACAAACAGATAAGTTTTTCCGCATACATACTGTAGAGATACATTTAATACATCAATGTTTTTATGGCTCTGCTATAGGGGACTTTGCTACTACATCATCAGCAGTAGGAGAGCCATGCCTGGAGAGCTCATCAAACTCAGAGGGTCCCGGGCTAGATTCCGAAGATGCAAGTTCGTCGTCCATCTCCTCAGCAGGCACGAATAAGTCCACCATGGTTAGATTGGAAACCTTGGTGTAGTAGCCAGTGAGGGAGTTCCAAATAGCATCGGTATCGATCTCATTCCCTTCCTCGTCAAGCTTCGGCATGCCAGAGGTTATCAAGTCCATGTCGGCCTCGTCATAGTGCGCCTAGACCAAGGACAAGGCCATCATTGCACCAGCCCGGACGCAAGAAGCTTTCTAGTCCTTGATTTTCCTAGGGGCTCGGTGAAGGATCTCTGAATACTTGGCCACAGAATATGCCACCATGATGGTGATATCTAGGGGCAGGGCTATCTCCTTAGCTTGACTGATGGCAGTGTTAATGAAGTTGTTGGGAAGAATCATGCATTCCTTTGGATCCGGAGCACCTTCACCCATGTTGGTTAAACAAATGGGGGCTGTGTTTTCGTCAGAGAAAAGGGTCATGGGTATAACAATACAAGTGTTCTCCTTACAGAATTGACAAAGTTGGAGGAAAGTTACCGAAGATGCTCGTCTCGATTTGCTTACAGGTCCCCGCCAAGATGTCATGCTCCTTCTGAAGTTTCTTGTACACCTCAAGGTTCCGATCATTCTGCTCTTTGGCAGCTTGGTTTTGTTCCGTGAGTTGTTCAATTTCATTCTGCAGGTGCTGCATCTCAGCATCAGCAGATTCTTGCATCGCCTTCATCGCCTCTTCATGGCTCTTGACGGCTTCAGCCAGGTTTTTCTTCAAGATTTTATTTTCATCATCGTGCTCCTAGATATGCTTGGATTGCTTGACGATGCTCTTAGATTTGGCAATGGCCTCTATAAGATGGAACATGGAAAGCATTATGAGATTTTGGACGAAATAGATCCATGAGAAAAGAAAGGAGCTGTTAGAAGAAAAAAGACGCTTTCTATTTTTGATTTGTTCCTTCAGCAAGGCTGTTTTACCCTTTTCAAGATCCAGATCTTTTTGCAGCTTGGCATATTTCTCATTGGCGGTCTTTCTCCAGCTATTTTCATTTTGCAAAGAATGATAAAGTGCTTAGTTTCTCTAGAGTATCTAGTCGGAACTATTCGGTTTCAACTAAACGCTCGGGGGCTACAGTATCTGATTTAATTGAAAGGTATTCTCTCTTAGAGTATCTAGTCGAAATTATTAGTTCTAACTAGAAAATCGAGGGGTACATTGACAAGTTCTACACTTAGTTCTTTGGAGCACTCAGGTAAAAAACTATTTGTTTTCCGCCTAAGCACTCGAGGGTTACAGTGGGATATATTACAAAGTAAAAGAAGTAAAGTTCAGAGACTTACACTGGTAATAACCTTCATATTGTTGGCCAAATGATCATATGCATTATGGAAGGTTCGGGCATTGTTATAAATAGCATCTGTCTGTTTAATAAGATCATCTATGCATACAGTTGAAGGAGTTAAAGGCAGAGGAGTTGTCGAAGCCGAAGGCATGGATGAAGTCCTGGCCGCCAACTGTGTTATAATGGCAGTTGATGGCGCAGAAGCTCCCGCCTCGTCCGTTGCTATGGCTGCCTCCGCCTCCGCTCCCTCCATCGCATGTTTCCCTTTCTCAGTGGCATCCTTAGCCGGAGCTTCAGCCACTTTGGAGGAAATGCTCTCCTGCGTAGCCTGGCTACTAGGAACAACGTCCATGCCGACAAAACTTGAGACATCCAGAGTCGGATTGGTGTCTATCTCCATGGCGGAGGTCTCAGGGATGACGGGGGACGAGGCTCCGGTGGAGCCTATTATAGGATTGGCGGCAAGAGTCGGGGGAGCAGAAGCGGGAGACGACTTGGAGAACATGTCGCGAACATTTTTTGAACCCCTAACATCTTTGGAGGTCTGCCTCAAACCAACACCGGATTTCTTCCTGAAATGTACACATTATAAGTACATGAATTGAATAGGTGCAAAGCACAACGTAGCCGGAGAATGAATATACTTACACTATGGCAGATGCCTTAGCTAAAGGGATGCTAGTGGATTTCTTCTTCTCCGCCTATAAGGCGGCAGTGGATTTTTTGGAGATTCCACTCTCCGTTTTCTTCTTCTTGCCCTCGACAGCAGTGTCCGAGGTGGAGCTCTTCCGCTTTAATGCTGCCAGAGCTGGCTTATCCTTGGGAGTGTCGTCATCAGACACAATGTGGATATCTTTCGGCTTTGGATCATAGACCTGAGAGGCCATCTGATCTGCCACCAAGGTCTCTAGCTGATAAGATCAAGTAGCAGGTCAAATGAATAACACGACCAAGATGGAAGAACTTAGAGTATATATGTATAACAAGAAACAAAGGAAACATAGTTACCACTGGGCACTTGTTGTTGGGTTCGCAGCATAGAAAACAAAAATTTCCTATGATGGGAACTATTATACGCCAAGATCTATCTATTAGATACAAGCAACGGGTGGATATACATCCATAGAGAACATACCCTCGAAGACAAAAAAGCTTTGTTAATGAGATGGAACTCGTGGATGATGTAGTCGTACACTTTCTAGTCTCAAGATCATGATGAAGTCCAGCAGGTCCAGCTCCAACACGTCCATCAGATTCAGCTCCAGCAAGTCCATCACCACCAAGTCCAGCACCGCAAATCAGCGGTGCATCCGTGATCGCACACACGTCCGGTACCCCGACAACCTCCATCCCTAACTCTAGCAAAGCAGTAGAAGCAGCAACTCCTTTCCAGTTAAAGCCACCGGGAACATGTAAATGGCTAATCCGAGACCATGGGGAATAACTAGAGGGGGAGAGAGATCCTTCACGAGGAGGTGTGAGTGAGAAGTGAGAGGAGGGGCTCCTTTTATAGGAGGAGGGGGGAAGCCAAGGGCCATGGCCAGCGGCCAAAGAGGGTGCCCCCACCTCTTCCTCCATTCATGTGAGTGGAGCTCCCACTCACACAAATGGCTCTCCATTTCCTCCACTCAAAATCCCACTCAAATCCCATTAAATTTCCACCAAATTTAATGCAATCTCTCATTAAATAAACCTCCTTTTATTTATTTATTCATAATTTTGTTAATTACTTTAATTAACAAACATTCACATAAAACCCCCTGCAACATTTCAATATCACATGCAGAACCAGTTTCTACAATTTCACCTGAAACAATTCCGGTTTCCATCGAAATGATTCCAGCGCTTTCTTAAATCTTTATCTGAAACATATTTGCTCCGAATGGTGTCGGTATCCCTTAACTATGTCACCCTACGGTTCGCGAATAATATAGACATGATCGAGACCCTCTCCGATCAATAATCAGCAGCGGGACCTGGAGATCCGTACTGACTCCCACACATTCAACAATGACTCTTGTGATCATGTGAACCTTTAACGTCGTAACTAAATCCCTTTGTCTCGTGATATATTAAATGTCCGAGATTCGATCGTAGGTATCTCAATACCTAGTTTGATCTCGTTGCCGACATGCACTCTTTTCTTGTTCCCGTGATATAACATACTAGTGATCACATCACTTGCTTGCAAGTTATTTCAATGTGATATCACTAAGAGGGCCCTGAGTATATCTATCCATCATCGGGATGGACAAATTCCACTCTTGATCCATGAGCCTCTACATAACACCTTCGTAGCACTGAACCCACCTTTATAGTCACCCTTTTACGGTGTGACGTTTGATGTCGTCAAGATACTCTTCCGGTGTTAGTGATTAACATAATCTCATGGTATAAGGACTAGGATTACTTCGTATGTTGTTATAGCAATATAAACATAATGACTTTGATCGTAATGCTATACTTCAGATGAATGTTCATCATATAATTCCACCATTGTCGTGACATCGTTATTAACAACATCCAATGTCCATGATTAGGAAACCTTGGTCACCTTGTTAATCAACGAGCTAATTTATATGAGAGGGATCACTAGGAACTTTGTATTTTTTTTATTAAACACACATGTATTAACGTTTCCAATTAATACACTTGTAGCATGCAACATAAACATTTATCATGAAGATGGAATAATATAATAAACAGTTTATTATTGCCTCTTGGGCATATTCCCTTCAGTCTCCCACTTGCACTAGAGTCAATAATCTAGTTTGTAAACTTGTATATACAATACCTAGGTGTTGAATATACGCGTTTGCTAGTGGTTAACTGATGATTGCATTTTTGCATCATGTTTTACATTATTATTTTGCATCGTAGATGTAGGAGACGGCGTTCGCGCGCATATTTTATGTGTGTTTTCACTAGGATCAGGACAAATGATGGATCCAATGGATACAATTATTGAAGCAGTTGTACTGTGGAGAAAAGGAGTCAAAAACAACGTAAATCGCTTATTTGGGAAATATTAATAATACTAGAAGAAAACCAGAAGCGAACAAAGGAGGCAGAGGGCATAACGACCAACTATACGGCGGGAGAATTTTCTCCGGCCGTATAGCTGGCGCCGCCTCCGTCTCGTCAAATAGTTTCACCCCGTGCAATTGGTTCAGGGAGATGACATACAAAACACCTAGAAATTGCAAAAACCTCACCTCCGGAAGGCATCTGGAGGGGGAACTCGTCTGCCAGGGATCCATCTTCACCCTGCACAGATCCAAGAGGCTAAGGCATCGATCTTCATCAACCACCACTGCATCACCACCATCCTCATCCATCCCACCTACATCCTGTGTAGATCTTGTTGTAATTGCTATACTCGTTGTGGATTTATACAAGTACTATTCATCTATGATTGTTCCCATTACTATTGCCATGATGTTGATTGCCTCCATGTCTGAGTAGATCCTTAGTTCCGGGGAGATGGAGAAACCCTAACATATGACTGAGATGAGATAGAGATTATTATGTTATACATCATTATGTGTATGTGTTAATTGTATTCATCTTGATATTAAGGAGAAGTGCACCTTCTGAATATTTTCCTCTTATGGGGACTTGATGACCCACAAGTATAGGGGGTGTATCGCAGCATTTTCGAGGGAAGTGAAACCCAATTTATTGATTCAACACAAGGGGAGCCAAAGAATATTCATAAGCCTTAACAACTGAGTTGTCAATTCAGCACCTGGAAACAATCTTGCTCACAGCAGTTTATCAGTAGCAACAGTTTTGTAGTAGGAAAAGTAAAGTAGCAGCAGTAGTAAAGTAAAGACAGCAGTAACAATAGCAGTAAACAGTAGGACTCGAGTGCGGTAGGCATAGGGATGGATGGACGGGCATTGCATGGACAAGACAATTCATATGGAAATCAGAACATAGGGAAATTGTAGATAAATAAGATAAAGCATCCAAGTACTAGATAATCCTAGGCATGTGTCCCATATATAGTCATACGTGCTCGCAATGAAAACTTGCACAACATCTTTTGTCCTACCAGCCCGTTTGCTGTGGGGCCTCAAGGGAACTACTGGCAATTAAGGTGCTCCTTTTAATAGAGCACCGGAGCAAAGCATTAACACTCCGTGAACACATGTGATCCTCACATCAAATCCATTCCCTCCGGTTATCCCGATTTCTTTCACTTCGAGGCCTTTGGTTCCGGACAACAACGTGTGTATACAACTTGCAGGTAAGACCGTAAACAATACTATCATAATGAATCAATAACATGTTCAGATCTGAAATCATGGCACTCGGGCCCTAGTGACAAGCATTAAGCACAACAAGTCGCAACAAAGTCACAAAGCACTAATAGAAGATACTAGGAACCATGCCCAAACAATCTGATGCCATTACATGAACGATCTCATCCAATCCCTAACATCCCCATAGCCTACAACAGGGGATTACTCACTCATAGATGGGGAAAGATGGATGTTCGATGGAGAAGCGATGGTGATGATGATGGCGATGATCTCCTCCAATTCCCCGCCCCGGCAGGGTGCCAGAACGGAGTTTCTGGTGCTATTTCATGGAATCTGGTGCTGGCGGCGGAGCAGAACTCCTTCTGGAAAAACGTCGACCCCCTGCGTTTTTAGGTCAGAAGGAATCTTATAGGCGAAGAGGGAGACCGAGGGGGTGCTTGGGGCGGCCAGACCACCCCCTGGCGCGGCCAGGCCCAGCCCGCGCGGCTAGGTGGTGTGGCTGAGTCCCAGCCCCACTTCGTCTCATATTCTGGCTCCGGGAGTCTTCTGGTGAAATAGGATTTTTGGCTTTTGTCCTGTCCAATTCCGAGAATGTTCATTTTCTGACTTTCCTGGAACCAAAAATAGCAGAAAACAGGCAACTGACACTGTGGCTCTTGTTAATAGGTTAGTCCAATCAATCATATAAAAAGTACTCCAAAGTGTGGACAAAACACAAGAAAGTAGATAAAACCAAGCATGGAACATCAAAAATTATAGATACATTTGCAATGTATTAACATCCCCAAGCTTAACTCCTGCTCGTCCTCGAGTAGGTAAGTGATAAAATAAGAATAATTTTTGAGGTGACATGCACCATCATAAACTTGATCAAAGTATTTGTAAAACATTCATAGCTGGGATCATAGTACTTCAATCATAACATGAAATATAAAGTTCTAGCAATAAGACAAAGCAACTATGTTGCAACATGAAAAGGCACAAACAAAAGATTCATGAATAACAATGCTTTGCAAGACGTTTGTTTGTTTCACATAAAGAAAACATAGCATAGTGGCATTCAGCTTGTCCCTCATAGAGTAGCAAACATAAATGCATAGGACACCTTCAAAGTTCATAAGAGTGACTAGATACAAATAGTTTAAAATAAGCAATATCAAAGCTATGCATCAATCAATAAGTCTTGGGACAATGCACATAGAAGTAAGAATGGCCACTATGCTCTCAAAGTAGGTGCATAAAGATAGAAGGTGGAGACTCAACAAAAAAGTAAAAGAAAGGCCTTCATAGAAGGAAGTAGGGATTCAAGTTTCATAAAGAGCTTCCAAAAATTATGGTACTTAATAGCTTTCAACTCTCATTGCCCCTATCATAAGAATCTTGAAGTGATTAAGGTTAAAGTGAACAAACTATGGTGTATATGCTTGACGAAGTATAAGTTAGAAATCTCATGTCCCTTGAATACGAGGGCCGCTCCTCATGCTACTCAAGTTTAGTCACAGGTAAGTTCTTGTCATCGTAAGTACATGTGTATCATAGAGAACCGCCAAAGGGGTACCCCCTTGCTCGATGATACGGAAGAATCCCCATATCAAAATGACAAGGAAAGCAGACAACGGGCATCTCAGCAATCTTCTTATTTACCATGGGAATATGGTGCTTTTTTCTCTCTTTCCTCTTTTCATAATCTTTTTTTTCTCAATATAGGACTCTTTTTTATAAGTAGAATGCTTCATAGACAACTCATTATGGTTACGCTGCAGGTTTCCACCATGTTAGGATGGATTAGACCAGCGACCCAGGCGTTTCTCTAACACATATACATAACTCCATGGATTTACATGCTCCCCTTTCATTTCACACCGACGACATCCATAGACAAAAGGGCATGATATCAACTAGGTACAAAGTACTAGTGCAATGTTGAAAGCGTTCCTCATGACAACATGGTTCTGCTAATCCCCAACAAATAAGTGCAAGCATATACAACATAGACGACACAATGGTTCAAGTTTATTAAGGGCAAGAAAAGTAAAGTGTGCCATCAAGTTCGCGAGAGCTTTAATTACTAGTTTTCTCATAACAAGTTTAATTTGGAAGGTAAACAAAAACATGAATATACTTGGAATAGCACATTCTAGTAGGTAGGTATGGTGGACTCTTTGGAATAACTTGGTTTAGGGAGTTGGATGCATGAGTGGAACTCATACTTGGTTGTGGAGGCTAGCAAAAGACTAGGAGCGACAAACTAGGAGAGCAATAATGGCCATAATCATGCAGAGCGACAAAACATCATTGATCAAAGCATAAAGTGATACTATAAGTTGAAAACTAAAGGATCATAAAGGCCATGGTGACTTGATATAGTCATAACATGGTGTGAGCATGCGCCAAGTCAACCCAAATAAAGCATCAAAGGAGAATACCATAATATTATGCTTTAATATGCTAAAACAACACATGATTCTTCAAAGGCACATTAAGCAATCTCAATTGTTTATAACAAGTCATGCTACAACAAAGAATACTAAGCATAAAGCCAAAACAATATCGAGCATGGCATGACAAAGCATAGGCCACTGTCAAAAACAAGCTCTCTTTATCACTTAAGCATGAACTTTCCTACTCTTTTCCAATCCAAACCAAACTATTTGAAAACCAATGCATGAAAGAGGTGGTCCAACCAATTTATTCATAAAACTAAGAAAACAAAGCAAACGAAAAACCAAAACGAAAAAGAATATGCTCCAAGAACAACACAATTGTGCATGAAACAATAAAAATGAAGTGTTTGGAAGAAACCTAGAATTTTTATTGATGAAGAAGGGGATGCCTTGGGCATCCCCAAGATTTGACGCTTGTACTTCTTGGATATTTCTTGGGGTGACACGCTTGGCATCCCCAAGCTTGAGCTTTAGTTCATCATTCATCTCATTACTCATTCCTTCCATACACCTAAAAATTTTCCTTCATACAAAACTTCACACAATCTTTATTAGCAACATTAGTGCACTCAAGATAATAGGTCTTTAGGTTCAGTTCCAACACCAATAAAACTTCCATTAAAACATAAGCTACTGTAGCACTTCCCTCAAAAAGCTCAATTCCCCAAAAGAACTCAAACAGGAACCAACAAGAAGCAAATGCAAATAACGGCAGAAATCTATCAAAACAGACCAGCAGGTAAAGACGAATTTTTTCAAAGACCTTCTGTTGCTCAAATCGATAAGTGTTGAACTAACGAAGTTAGATAACAACCTGGGGCAGAATAACAAAAAATCATGCCTCAAAAGGATGTAAAGAGATTTTACACGAATTTTTACGGTGAAGCACAATCTGTTTTGGGACAGCAACTTTCCCAACCATTACTTCTCTCTCATTAGAGGTTACTCTTGGCACAAAAAGAAAATAAAAAGGATAAGGAGCGGTTATTACTGAAGTAATAACTTCCAAGACTCATCTAAAACTTTTGGGTTATCTCCCAATAAGTACTTTTCTTTAACGCCTTTAAGTTAGGCATGATAGTTTGAGAAGATGCTCACATAAGAAATATGAATTGAAGTCAAAGAGAGCATCAAGAAGCAAATTCAAAACACATTTAAGTCTAACCCACTTCCTATGCATAGGAATCTTGTATGCAAATAAATTTGCAAAGAACAAAGTGACAGGCATAGGAAGATAAAACAAGAGTAACTTCAAAACTTTCAGCACATAGAGAGGTGTTTCAATACCATGAAAACTTCTACAACCATATTTTCCTCTCTCATAATAATTTTCAGTAGCCTCATGAATAAACTCAACAATATAACTATCACATAAAGCATGCTTTTCATGTTCTATAGAAACATAATGTTTATCAAGCTCAAAAATAGTGGGATTAAAACCTTCAAACCCACTTTTAACAATTCTATAACACGATGGCTGATCTTTCAATATAGGACCATCGTCTAGAGCTTTATCATAAAAAATTTCTAAGAAAAACTCTTTAGTACTATGCATCTCGATGTTAGGCACAAATAAAGGATTATCACAGGTAGCATGAGCATAACATTTATCCTCCTTTGGTAAGCATGGGGGACAATCAAATAATGTAAGGGATAACAAGTTACTCTCATTAGAAGGTAGGCATGGGTAGCTAATCCATTCTTCCTCCTTTTGTTCATCACTCTCCTCCTCTTTTTCATCTAATGAGCTTTCAGGTTCATCAATTTCTTCCATCAGATCCTCCAAGGCATTAGTCTCTTCCATTTGTGGAAAGCATCTGTTAATATATTCAAGAATATAGACATTTCTTGCTTGTAATTATCAAAGCAAAATTAAAGTATATCATAAACCTCATGTTTATAAGGTGAATCATCAATATTTTCAAGCAAACTGGCAAGTTCAAATGCACCCTTCCAAGCAATAAATTCCTCAATTTGTTCCACATCATAAAAGTCATAATTTCCCTTAACATAAGAAGATATGGTAACATTATAATTATACTCACATTGAAAAGGGAGGTGTTTGTACCTCTTACAGCAACAAGATTTATCAAAGCAATAAGTAACATTATAAGTAGAGCACACGTTTCTAGCAATGGTATACAATTTATCAATTTGTTCCCATAAGTGTTTCCCTTTTTGTGACAAGCGGTGTTCCTTATAATAATATTTTTGATCTTCCATGAACCCATCTTGCCAATAAGATTCAGTTTCAAAGAAACCAACCATTGACAACAAGCATGATAAAGCAAGACAATAACAAACAAACGAAAATAACAACTAGAGTAGGAACTAATTTTTTTTGTATTTTTGATAAAGAAACAAGCAAGCAAAGTGGAAATAAACTAAACTTGAACAATAGTGATTCCAAGTGGACTTGATAAATAAAGCTATGCTCCCCGGCAATGGCGCCAGAAAATAGTCTTGATGACCCACAAGTATAGGGGGTGTATCGCAGTATTTTCGAGGGAAGTGAAACCCAATTTATTGATTCGACACAAGGGGAGCCAAAGAATATTTATAAGCCTTAACAACTGAGTTGTCAATTCAGCTGCACCTGGAAACAATCTTGCTCACAACAGTTTATTAGTAGCAACAGTTTTGTACTAGGAAAATTAAAGTAGCAGCAGTAGTAAAGTAAAGACAATAGTAACAATAGCAGTAAACAGTAGGATTCGAGTGCGGTAGACATAGGGATGGATGGACGTGCATTGCATGGACAAGACCATTCACATGGCAATCAGAACATAGGGCAATTGCAGATAAATAAGATAAAGCATCCAAGTACTAGATAATCCTAGGCATGTGTCCCATATATAGTCGTATGTGCTCGCAATGAGAACTTGCACAATATCTTTTGTCCTGCCAGCCCGTTTGCAGCGGGGCCTCAAGGGAACTACTGGAAATTAAGGTGCTCCTTTTAATAGAGCACCGGAGCAAAGCATTAACACTCCGTGAACACATGTGATCCTCACATCAAAGACATTCCCTCCGGTTATCCCGATTTCTGTCACTTCGAGGCCTTTGGTTCCGGACAACAACGTGTGTATACAACTTGCAGGTAAGACCATAAACAATACTATCATAATGAATCAATAACATGTTCAGATCTGAAATCATGGCACTCGGGCCCTAGTGACAGGCATTAAGCATAACAAGTCGCAACAAAGTCATAAAGCACTAATAGAAGATACTAGGCACCATGCCCTAACAATCTGATGCCATTACATGAACAATCTCATCCAATCCCTACCATCCCCATAGCCTACAGCGGGGGATTACTCACTCATAGATGGGGGAAGCATGGATGGTCGATGGAGAAGCGATGGTGATGATGATGGCGATGATCTCCTCCAATTCTCCGTCCTGGCAGGGTGCCAGAACGGAGTTTCTGGTGCTATTTCGTGGAATCTGGTGGTGGCGGTGGAGCGGAACTCCTTCTAGAAAAACGTCGAACCCCCCTAAGTTTTTAGGTCACAAGGCATCTTATAGGCAAAGAGGGAGACCGAGGGGGTGCCTTGGGCGACCAGACCACCCCCTGGCGCGGCCAGGCCCAGCCAGGCCCAGCCCACGCGGCCAGGTGGTGTGGCTGGGCCCCAGCCCCACTCCGTCTCATATTCTGGCTCCGGGAGTCTTCTGGTGAACTACGATTTTTGGCTTTTGTCCCGTCCAATTCCGAGAATATTCATTTTCTGACTTTCCTGGAACCAAAAACAGCAGAAAACAGGCAGCTGGCACTGTGGCTCTTGTTAATAGGTTAGTCCAAGAAATCATATGAAAATTACTCCAAAGTGTGGACAAAACACAAAAAGTAGATAAAACCAAGCATGGAACATCAAAAATTATAGATACATTTGCAATGTATCAGGACTCGATGGAGGGGATTAGATGTTAGTAGACGGAAGGATGATAGCACTTACTGTGACTATAAAGCTATTGTTATTCCTTACGTACTAACTTGGGGAACCAAGGAGAACTCATCAAGCCGTGTCTATGCCATGGG
Organism: Avena sativa; assembly: GCA_916181665.1. Lineage (NCBI taxonomy): Eukaryota > Viridiplantae > Streptophyta > Magnoliopsida > Poales > Poaceae > Avena > Avena sativa. Next base: position 412,176,855 of record OV702292.1, on the reverse strand, counting down.
AGAGATCCCTTAATAGCGCGGTAATGCGATGGTTGTCGGTTACTGTCTGCTGTGGTTATGAGGACGATGTGTGCAGCGGTTGCTGGCAAATCGTCCATATATGGAGCTCCTCCCACATACATACACACTATGAGAATATTCGTTATAATACTCTCGATTACTTAGTCTAAATTGCTAGTAGTGTATCTGCTACTCCCTGAGAATGCATTTTCCCTATTGTAGTTCCAAAGTTCTATTACACACGCGATTCTTACTTTCTGCATTAAGTTTTGCTTTACTTTAAATTACCTTGTTCAACCAAAAACCCAAAAACAGCTCTACTTATCTTGCATCTTAAAGTTATTTCTTAAGTACTCCATTTAGTTATAATTAAAAGCATTTTAGTCTTTCGTCTACTGCTCCTTGTGGGATCGATATCTTTATTTCGAAACTAGCTACAAACGATCTGTGCACTTGCAGCCATCAAGCTATTTTCTTGTGCTTTTGCCGGGGAGCTTAGCACTATAAGTCACTTTACTTTTAGTTATTACTTTCATTGTACTAATTTTTACTTGAAGTTGCAGGACAAGAACAATGGACAATACTCAGCATTTAAATCAGCTTGAGGCAGTAAGGAAAATGGGTTCGCCCATGGACGCTTTTATAACTATCAACAAAAGCATAAATCCGGATGGATTCGAAATCCATCCTTTATTATTTGAGTTATTACATTCTAAGAAATTTGCAGGAACCAATGAAGAAAGTCCATATGGACACTTACAATTCTTTGAAGACATTTTGAGTTCCTTTATTTTTGATAACTGTAATCTTGATATGGTTAAAATCCAGTTGTTTAGACAAACTCTCTCTAATAATGTTTGCGATTGGTACAGATCTTTTTGTGCGGAAGCACCAAGCACTTGGGAGGAATTGACAACCATGTTCGTATCAAAATATTATTCTGAAAGCAAAGCTCACAGGATGAGAGGTATTATTATCAGTTTAAAAAATAATCCTAGTGAGGTCTTATATGAAGGATATCTAAGGTATAAAAGTTACCTGGATAATTGCCCCCATCATCGTTTACCTGATTGGTCAATCACCCATACATTTTATGGAGGGCTAAATATTGAAAATAGAACGAATCTAGACACTGCTTCAAATGGCAGTTTTCTATCTTATACTTATGATGAGGCTTGGAATCTAATAATAAAAATGAAACAAGCAACTGAAAATTCTAAAGATAAGGAAAATATTACAAATAGTTTTTTAGAATATGCTTGCATTAACGATTTCCTTGCAGATGAGAGGACAAATACAATGATTAAAACCCTCGGTATTGATTCTTACTCAGTAAATAAAATTATTGAGAATTATGCAGGGCATTTGCAGGTACCTACAGAATGGGAACCTCGTAAACCTCTCGAAGAAAAGAAGCGTGCAAGAGCACTAATGGAAGATTTGTCCTCGATACCTATATGGGGAATTTTTGAAAAGAGACAAAGAGAGGAAGAACAAATAAAGAAGAGACTGAAGAAACCAGAAAGGAATTCCGAAGCTACACATATAAATAATGTTATAATAAAAGACCTTATGTAGGCACGAATAGTGGAGGATGAAGTGGTTATGTTAGACCGTGAAACTTCAGAATTTATCCAAGGTATGGTTTGAGGTAACGAAACTTCAAAACGTATGACCCATATATATTGTGGAGAAGCTTTCTTATATGGAATTTGTGAACCAATTTCCACCATAAATATTATGTCATCGTCAACTCCGCTACAACTTAAATAACCTGGATTTGAACTGGTAGACACTATTGTTAAAATATCTAATAAAACCAATATAAAACCAGAAGGGGTAATCAGAAATATCTATGTCTTTATTGGCTCACTCATGTACCCCCTTGATTTTTATATTGTTGATATGCCTCAAGATTCTTTTTGTCCTATTCTTTTAGGCAGGCCTTTATTTCCATCACCAAAGCTCGAGTGGATAATCAGAAGGAAACTATTTCACTAAAATTTGGAGAAGAAGAAATGACATTCCACTTTGCCAAACTAAAGAAGAGGCCATATGAAGTGGAGGATATCAAGGAAGAAAAGACAATTGCCGAGCTAGCGGCAATTCATTTTAGTACTCCACAAGATGAACTAGAAAGGAGTTTGATTAATTGGGAAGAAGTACTGGATGATGAGAAGAAAGAAGACATGGATGATTACCTTGATTCAATTCTGGAAGCACAAAATCCACATTACTATGAAGAACTGCTAAGAACGGGTGATGAAGAACCTCCACCAATAGAATTGAAAAAACTTCTAGACGATATGAGGTATGCATTTTTAGATAATGAAAATAAATCTCCTGTTATTATTAGCAAGAATCTATTAGAAAATGAAACGAATAAACTTATTTCAGTTTTGGTTAAGCATCGTGAAGCCTTTGGATATACATTGAGTGATATTAAAGGAATAGATCCATCTATTGTAACACATAAGATTGCCATGCTTAATGATGCTGAACCTGTAGTAGATGCACAGAGAAGGCTTACTCCAAAGATGAAGGAAGTAGTAAGAAAATAAGTTAAACGCTTACTTGATGCCGGTATAATATATCCTATTTCTGATAGTAAGTGGGTTAGCCCAGCTCATTGCATACCAAGACAAGGTGGTCTTGATGCTGCTATGAATGAGGAAGGTGAGCTAGTTCCTATGTGACCAATTGTAGGATATCGTATGTGCATTGACTTTAGGAAATTAAACCATGAAACATAAAACAATCATAAACCTATACCTTTCATGGATAAAATTCTAGAAAGACTTAGTAATAATTCTTAATTTTGTTTTCTTGATGGTTATTCTGGATATTCTCAAATTGCCATACAGCCGGTAGATCAAGAGAAAAAAACTTTTACTTGTCCTTATGGCACAGATTCTTATAGATTAATTCCATTTGGCTTATGTAATGCAACAACAACTTTTTAGGAATGTGTTCTAAAGATTTTTGATGATTTTGTTGAGAAGACTATGGAAGTCCTAACAAATGATTTTGGCATTTGTGGAACAACTTTTGATAGTTGTCTCTATAATCTGACCAGAGTTTTGCAAAGATGCAGGTAATCAAACTTGGTTTTAAATTGGGAGCAATGCCGTTTCATGGAAAGAGAAGGTAAGTTTTCTGGGCACAAGGTTTCAGAGAAGGGAATAGAAATAGATAAAACTAATATAAATGCTATAGAAAATCTCCCAATACCTTAGGACATTAAAAGCTTAAAAATGTTTCTGGGACATGCAGGATTTTATAAGAGGTTTATAAAAGATTTTGCTAAAAATAACTATGCCCCTTACCAATATTCTTGATAAAGAAACTCCATTCTATTTAGACCATGAATGCATTGTAGCTTTTGAGAACCTTAAAGATAAACTAGTTTCAGCACCTATCATGCAACCTCCAAAGTGGGATGAACCTTTCGAAATTATGTGTGATGCTAGTGATTATGCTTTAGGGGCTATGTTGGGACATCGAGATGGAAATAATTTAAATGTTATTTATTATGCTAGTAGACCTCTTAATAAGATTCAGAAACATTATGCTACTACATAAATAGAGTTTCTAGCTATAATTTTTGCTTGTGACAAATTTAGATCTTACATATTTAATTCTAAGGTAATAATTCATACGGATCACCAAGCTTTGCGTCACTTGCTTGTGAAAAAGGATGCTAAGCCTAGGTTGATTAGGTGGGTTTTATCACTACAAGAATATGATTTGCAAATAGTAGATAGGAGGGGTAAGGATAATCCGGTAGCAGATCATCTCTCTAGAATGGAGGGAATAATTAATGACGCCGTACCTATTAATGAATCATTTCCAGGAGAATATTTAGCAAAGGTGGATATTGCTGATCCATGGTATGCAGATTATGCTAACTATCTAGCAACAAAATTTGTACCTCCCAATATGACAAGAAATCAAAGAATGAAATACTTTAATGATCTTAAGTATTAATTTTGGGATGATCCGTATTTATATCGTCATGGACTTGACGGAATGATTCGGAAGTGTGTTCCTAATCACGAAATGAATGCTATATTAAAGGCTTGTCATGATAGTCCATATGGAGGGCATCATGTAGGTAAAAGAACTGCTGCAAAGGTACTTCAATCCGGATTCCATTGGCCCACCTTCCTCAAGGATGCACACAGGTATGTGGAATACTGCGATGCTTGCCAAAGAAGAGGTAATATAGGTAGGAGACAAGAAATGGTGATGAATTTATAGTCTAATAATTGAACCCTTTGATGTATGGGGAATGGATTACATGGGGCATTTATAGAGTCAAACGATTATACTGATATTCTTGTTGCTGTTGACTATGTTACTAAGTGGGTTGAAGCTATCCCAACAAATCACGCAGATGAAGATACCTCAGTGGAGATGATCAAGGATGTCATATTCCCCAGGTTTGGAGTTCCTAGATTTTTAATTACTGATGGTGGTTCTCATTTTATGAAAGGGACTTTCAGGAAAATCCTCAGCAAGTATGGAGTAACTCACCGCGTTGCTTCGCCATATCATCCCCAAACAAGTGGTCAAGTGGAACTCTCAAATACGGAACTAAAGACCATACTCGAGAAGACGGTGGACAAAATCAAGGAATGATTGGTCATACAAGTTAAACGACACTTTATGGGCATACCGTACTGCATTTAAAAATCCAATGGGTATGACACCTTATAAGATGGTGTACGGTAAGGCATGTCATTTACCTTTAGAACTAGAACACCAAGCTTTTTGGGCAATCAAAAATCTAAATTATGATCTCAAAGTACCAGGGGAAAAGCGTTTATTAGATATGCATGCTTTAGATGAGTTTAGAAGTGAAGCCTATGAGAATGCTAGGTCGTTTAAGGAAAAAGTTAAAAGATGGCATGATAGAAAAATAGAGAATAATTTTTTTTAAGGAGGCAAAGTGTTGCTCTATAATTCTCGTCTTAAGTTGTTTCTAGGAAAACTCAAGTCGAAGTGGGAAGGTCCATATGTAGTTGAAGAAGCATATTCGTCAGGAGCAGTGAAGCTCGAAGGAAAAACACCCTCTCTTGCATGGGTGGTGAATGGACAACGCTTGAAGCATTATCGGGTGAAAGAAGATATAAGTGCAATCACTATATGAGCACACCTGAAGAAGTGATAAAGCGAAAATATACAAAGAACGACAATTACAAGAAGAATGGACTCAAGACAGAATGAGCGGTACTATGGTCAAGCTATTGACCATAAAAGAGCACTTCATGGGAGGCAACCCATGTGAAATAAAGGTTGAGTAAGTTTTTAAAATTCTCAATTAAAATCTAGATTAAGTATTGTTTTAATGAAAATTATTCATGTTCTAGCAAGGAAGAAGGAAAATGGATGATGCCAAAATTGGTCGAAAGTCTAAGCTGACATTTCTCTGTCAAAACTCAATAATTCGTTAAGTTTCAGATTAATAAAGAACAATTGGAGAAGCATAATTTTTTTGATGGACACAGAAGGTTTAACGACCAACTATATGGCGGGAATAAAAATTCTAGCCGTATAGTTCCGGCATGTAACAACCTCGGACCCTACGCTCTAAGTTCAAGCCTAGATGAACCAAAAGTGGTTAAAGTAGTACAGCGGGGGCCCAGGGGCCACCCACGTGTAGGCCCGTCGGCCGCCCTAACCACTTCCAAGAACATCAGGACAAGAGTGAGCGGCATAGGCAACAGGCGAAGAGATCAAATACATACACAAGTGAGTATGTAGGCAAGCTACCTTACAACAGTTCTCAGAGCCATACCATCTAAAAGAAATAGAAATATTGCAACGCCATACGACAAGATCCAAATATCCTAGATAGAGATAATAGTGTAGGATAGCTCCTCATACATCAATCAACAGAGTATCAAGTGGAAGCGAGAAACAAGATCCGAGTACGGACAAGAAGCAAATCGGCATAAGATGCCACATAAATAAGCACGTCCCGCCCACAGATCTCACGGATCCCCATCCCCAGAATCTCTACACCGAGTGATCGTTGCCAACATCATTTGTCTCCTCCACCCAGTATCCATCTTGTGAATACACCTGTGCATCTGAATCAAACAATTTATCGTGTGACACCCTAGTGGTACTCAGCAAGTCTTTATGTCTCTAAAGGGGACATAACCTGAGGTGACACAATTACAGCAAAAGATAATAACTAATAAGTCTATAGATACTCGCTAACCATCCGCCTAACCAATGATAGGCGAATGTCCGTTAATTAGAAACAACAATTATAACAGTATAAAGTAACATATCCATCCTCCTTCTCGCTTACCAACGAGAAAGCGGACGAACAACCCATTCGTTGGCAGTTTTATTAACCATTCCATGAGTATTTCACTAATTACTAGTCAGTTGTTTAGTCAAATTAAAAGCGATACTTTAGTTATGCTTGTCTATGATCGAGAAACTGTAATCCAAGTCGTTCATAACCGCGGACACGGCTTTCATAAAGATTTACCCTGCAGGGGTGCACAAATAGCAACACACACACGATCGACCTCGGAAAAACCAAATCAAAACCCAACGAGGCTTTCACGACAAAGCAATCACAGGTTTCATAAAATATTTCAAGGGGCCACCCCACTAAGCTACCCGCAACGAAGTTGGCCGGCTCCGGAACGGACCCAGGGTTTGTATGGACGGCGGTAAACGACTGGGAGCCCAAAAGTGTGACTGGGCTTGTCGATATAGCGAAAACGTGTCACGATCCAAAACAGTACAGGTGCTCCACGCACAATCTTAAATAAAGCAGTAAAGCATGGCATAAGTACATGATAGTAATAAAGCCCCAAACTACTTTGTGGCCCCAAGAAATAAGAAATGAATCGAGCTCGCGCTAAGGGTATTCATGGTCCCATGTGCGGATAGTGCGATAGTCAAGGAACAGGTATCAAGTACTCGGGGTCCTACGGGACACAAGTGGACTTAAAAACCAAATAACAGATATTGCCCACCGGTGCCTCTTTCATTAGTTATCCCATTACTACTCAGGTTAAGTTGTTTAGGTACCTCGTTATCCATCAGACACTCACATACCCTACACATGCTGTTTTACGACTCGCATGGCTCAAACAACTCCTGTAGTAAGGCTCATGGGATGGAGGAACAAGCTCGGTGGGGTTTAAAGTAAAGGCTATGCAGTACTTGGGATTCAATTTAATGCAATCACGACTCAATGATGCAAGAATAAGATAGAGGCAATAGGTACTATATGTATGCAAGCATGTGGTAGTGCTTGCCTGGCAGCTCAGTTGAAGCAAGAGACGGATCTAGGTAGTACTCCTGGGATTCCTGATATTTCCCCTGCTCGGCGTCTATTCGAAAGAAGAACCAAACAAACAAAGGCCCACATAAATAAAGTACACAAGCATATAAATAAAATGCGACAAGCAAACAAGCATGCCATGATGAATGATGCACAAATTACATGGCAATAATGTAGCATGGAAAGGGTGAGGTGTGGGGACAAGAATAAATCATTTTATTAATTATTTGGTCAAGATTTATTGCCATAAACAATTCTGATTTTTAATAAGGACATGATGCATGCTACAATTCAGAACATAGAATGCATAAACAGAACGGGCTCGTCGCGCTGATCGATTTAGACATCTTATTTGTCAGCTTTGGAGTTGTAGAATTAAAGTTATTAATTAATTGAGAAAAGGCATTTTTATTGCAATTAAACAATTTTGAAAATTTAAAATAGCCAAACATTATTTTGAATGGCATATTTGAAATCCTCACATTTTTCTGATTCCAAAACATATATTATATGTCAAATTTGGATATGTCAATTAAAAGATATTATTTCCTGAATTTAAAACATATTTAACAATTTCTGAAATTATTTTTATTAAGCAGAAAAGAACAGAGATTTTTTGTACTCAGAGGGATCTAGCCCGAGTCACAGACAGGTGGGGCCTGCGCTGAGCTGGCGCAACCAACGCGCGTCATACTTTTCTTACCGTGCATTCAGCTAGCCACACCGACTGACAGCTGGGCCACAGGGGCTGCAGGGTTAACAAAACAAAAGCCCAGGGTTCTCTTTGCAAAACGTCAGGAGCAGAAATTTCGGATCTGGGAATTTGGCAGAATTTCGGCCTGCGTTCGAATGAAGATGGCGGCGAATCTAGAAGGATTTTGAAGGTGCAGTAAAAACGAAAGTTGTAGATCTCGCACAGATCTATAACTTTGAAGAAGGGAGATTTTCCAAAGGGACAACTTACGCGCCGGTGTAGAGGGAATAACAGAGTGGATTCAGATTTGAACGGAAATTTTCAGAAAACGGAATGTTTCGTCCCAACTTCAGAAGAGGATTGCTTCGGCTGTGGATCTCCAAATGGAGTGAAGTTTGATCCTGGGGGTAGATAGATGATAGACCTACAAGTTTTGTGTGTGAAGTTTTTGCAAAGGATGAATGAGGACGACGGCAAAAATTCGGGAATAAGAGCCTGCGTGATGTACGTGCTGCCGGAATTTCTGTCAGTGCGTGCGGCGTGCGCGACAGCGACTGGACGCAGGCGTGTGCGGGACGGCTGTGCGTGGGCGGCTGCAAGGCGAACAGGAGGGGGTGAACTAGGGGAAGAGAGGAAGGAGAGCCTCACCGAGGTCGGCGAAGCCAGGAGGTGTCGGTGCGGCGTGACGGGGACGGCGGCGAGGTGATATGGCCAGCGATGACGAGCGCCAGCTGCACCAGGACGGCGACGACGTCCAGCGGCTCCTCCTCCTCGCTCCGTGGCGTAGGCGAGTGTGGCCGAGATAGAAGCGAGGCAGCGCTCCTAGAGGGCGGCGACGTTCATGGCAGACGGCAACATTGCTGCAGGCGGTGATGTTCATGGCGGCGGCATGACTGCAGGAAGGCGGAGGCGAGATGGGGATAGGGCTTGGAGAAGGGGAAAACGAGAGGGGAAGGTGGTTGAGGGGGAGTATGGCGAGGCCAGCAGATAAAGACGGCATGGTCACGCGCGTGGCATGGGAGGCTTGGCGTCGGCACGTGAGGTAGGCGCGTACGAGAGAGACGATCAACAGGGCGTCGGTCTCGCTGTCCTCTGGTTGGGTGGAGCCAGACCAAAGAGGAGGGGTAAGGGTTGGTGCTAGTCCGGGTGGTTCAGGTCGGTCTTGAAGAGGGTGCCTCTAGGTGTCGAGTGCCACAGTCAGGAAGGAGAGAAGCTAGTTGGTTGTTTCCTTGGCTGGGTTTGGGTTGGCATGCGTGTATGCAGCTCACTTCACACATACGGTAAGATATATAGAGATTTTTTCTAGCAAAGCTAGGTGTGACTCGGTTGGACCAGAAAAGGAGAGTGTGTGTATGTGTATAGGTACACATGGCTAGAATTTTGGGGAAGAGGAGATTGGAGTTTTTATATAGTCCAAACTAGACTAGATGGGACTGGTTTTAGACAAAACTTTAGACGGATTTAGTGTCAAAAATTTAGGCAGAGATCAAGAGATAAAATAAATAAATATTAGAGATGGAGTCTTTATTTAGATAGCTAGATTAGCTAGGAAAACTTGGTAGATGGAGTGTAGATATAGGATTTGATCAAAATTTGAACAAGCATACAAGTGCAAAAGAATTTGAATAAAAGAAAGGTCACTAGTGGCATTGATATCACATGTGATTAGAGGCTAATATTGCATATAGAACTAGATTTGAATACAAGGTATGCCACATGCACATATGAATATTTGGGAGAGGCAAGCACTAGAATTGAATAGAAGGAGATGGAAAGGCAAGGTAGAATGGACACCACACCCAAAATAAAAGATTGAGGTAAAAGGGAAGGTGGAGGGTTTTATTTGCATGAGACATGCAAGATTACATCTATGCATGCATGATGTATTAAGATGGTGAAACATATCACATATGTATGAGTGTATGGGATAGTTAGATTTGGATCCATACAAATATATGTGGCTAGGTTTTAAAATACTAACAACAAAAGGCCACATACATGTATATGGTGGAAAAAAATAGATGATATCAAAGGAGAGATGTATGGCAAGTCAGTAGATGGAAGGGGAAGTAAAAGATATGCCCTCAACTCAAATTGGGCATACACAATATATCAAGAACCAACTACAATGTATCAAGAGGCAAATACAATTTAATAAATGTGTATGAGATAAGAACCAAATGAAAAGGGTTTTATATGATGCTCAAATGCAAGGTGGCATGATGACATGAGCATGATATAATGATGATGCAACTAATTATATGTAGGAAGTAGCATTATATAGACTAGGCTAGTAGCATTGCAATTATTAGACAATTGGGATGCTACAACTCTCCCCCACTAAACAAGAATCTCGTCCCGAGATTCCTAGGAAAAAGAAAACAACACAAGGAGAGGCGGGTGTTCGGAACAAAGGTGACCCTCACGTTCCCAAGTTGATGAACAACGGAATGGTGCGATCATTCCACCTTGCAAAACTTGCTAGACTTGTTGCGAGTCTTGCATTTTGCTATAGAAACAAGAGGAAGAAGGAACTAGAGAATTGTCGTGAGACGAGAAAGATAGGATGAACATAGCTCTGGTTTCTCGAGAAACATGTTAAAATAATCGAACCACTTGTGAAAGAAATAGAAAGCACAATGTATCAGGGAGAAAGAAACAACACACCATTAAGATTAAAGATTTATAGATACAAGAGCAGATAAATCTTGTCTTGCCGGAAGAAAAAGAGCTACTTTGGAGAAGTTATGCACTACTATGAAAGTAGCATTGTACCTTCCCTCAGATTTAGGAAAAGAAGTTTGGAGAACAATATTGCCTTCAAATAATAGATTTCCTTAATATCAACAGAAAGATTTGGGTTAGGAGTTCTCGGATTAGATCTTTCTTGCGCCGGTAAGAACCAAAGGATCACGCAATTGAGGTGCGCGGATATCACTTCAAGAGAAGGGGGATGCTAGTTTATGGTAGAATCCCGAGAAGAAAAGAATATGGAGGATCTGGAGTTTATTGTAGAGATACTTATTTCTTTCTTTAACCTTGAGGCTAATGCAATAGATTTGTGACTGATGGCATCAACCATAATTGGCTTTACCAAGAGAAAGGGATTTGTAAAATTTAAGACCCATATAGTTTCCTTGAGGATGTCGAGCACCGGTGGAATGAAGAGTACCCGAAAAGATAAATGCATCTGCTTCCACTAGATAATTGAAGATTTTGCTCCATGTAGAAAGGGCGAGATCGCCAACAAGAGATTATTGATTACTTTCTTCGAGAGAGCACTCCGGATAGACAAGGATGGAAGTAAAAGTATCGAGGGATAAAGGCCACTTCTAACTTCCGTGGAATGAGTTAAATTACATTAATCCGCCAATCCAATGTGCAAGAGCGAATGATAAGAGTAGTGGTATGGTAGCGAATGATAAGAGTAGTGGTATGGTAGCTACTCCATAATGAGTGTATGAGATAGGTAGATTTGGATCCATACAAATATATGTGGCTAGGTTTTAAAATACTAACAACAAAATGCCACATACATGTATATGGTGGAAAAAAATAGATGATATCAAAGGAGAGGTGTATGGCAAGTTAGTAGATGGAAGGGGAAGTAAAAGATATGCCCTCAACTCAAATTGTTCATACACAATATATCAAGAACCAACTACAATGTATCAAGAGGCAAATACAATTTAATAAATGCGTATGAGATAAGAACCAAATGAAAAGGGTTTTATATGATGCTCAAATGCAAGGTGGCATGATGACATGAGCATGATATAATGATGATGCAACTAATTATATGTAGGAAGTAGCATTATATAGACTAGGCTAGTAGCATTGCAATTGTTAGACAATTGGGATGCTACATAGCCGTATAGTTGTTGCGACAACAACGCTTCCATCCTCAAAAAGTACTGAGAGTTTAACGACCAACTATACAGACGGAATTAAAAATTCCACCCGTATAGTCGTAGTCGTATAGTTATCGACCCTTCTGCAAAAAAATTGTCGAGGAAACAAAGAGTTTAATAACCAACTATATGTCCGGAATTAAAATTTCCGCCCGTATAGTTGCGATCATATAGTTGTCTACACCTTTGACAAAATAATTTTGGAAGTACTGAGAGTTTAACGGCCGGAATTAAAAATTCCGCTCGTATAGTCGCGGTTGTATAGTTATCAACCCTTCTTCAAAAAAATTATCGAGGAAACAGAGAGTTTAACGACCAACTATATGGCCAGAATTAAAAAATTCCACCCGTATAGTTCTGGCTGTATAGTTAGGTTCTGCCGTAGAACTAATCTATAGTAGGTTCACAACTATACGACGGGAGCTATACGGGCTGCACCCGTATAGTTGCTCGTTACGCAAGATGGCTAGGGGTTTTGAGCCCTCCTTTTAAAGCTGATCGCATCTAAACTTTTTCATTAAGTTTTCACAGAGCTACAGCCTCTAGCCTCGAAAAATCCTCGCCATCCCTATACAAGCCCTCTAATAACATCCGTGCAGTGAAGCCATGCAGCCCTTCCATGTCAACCAGATCTGGAAGAAGAAAGATGAGAAACCCGTGAAGACGATCGAGGAAGTAGAACCTAAAGGATCGTCGTCATCATCCGGCCTAGAGATCATGCCTCTCCCAAATTGGGAGGACTTGTTCCCACAAAGGATGGAGATGATGAGACAAGCTGAGCGGGGAAGGAACAAGGACGAGTACCTCCCTAATCCTTATTGTTACAACATAGGATCCTATTATAAACCTCCTTTTGGTCCATCACCTCTTAAACCTAAGAAGGTGCGGAAATATGGGATTCATGATAAGATCTGTGAGTTAGAAAAGGCTTCTAAGGCATGCGTTGAAAAAATTGGAGAAGGGATTGACTCCTACTAGATGATGAGCAAAGGCCTTGAGAAGAAGGTCGATGCAATCGATGGTAGAGTTGGTTTCTTGATTAAAACTGTTTTTGAGTTAACAGATGAGAAGAAATTCCTCAAGAGGAAAATGTTGAAGATCCAATACGACATGGCCAAGCTCAGCATTTTCTTTGAAAGCATAGTTAAAGCGGGCAATGTAAAGGAAGAAGGAGAAGCTCTATCTACCCAAGAGGAGGAATAGGTACTCACAAGGAGTTAATTGATCCCGCCTGGCTTGGTTCCAAGCTTGGGGAGATCTTTAATGACCTTGTAATCTTTCTTATAAGTTTTATATTACAATTTTGCATTAGTTCAAACTAAAAATAAAGTTTGCATCATTAGAATTCCCTTCAGGAATAGTCGATCCCTTTTATGAAATTCCAAGTTTATTATTATATACAGAGAAATATTGAGTTTGTGTCTGCTTTATTGATGTATGAATGGCTTGAGTATGATTTTACTTGCACTTGATGATAGCAATAGGAGTCTTCCACACCATTGGTATTAATGGAACATATAAAGATAATTTGGTCAATATACTGTAAGTTTACGGTTTGATTCACAAAGAAAAATTATCTATACAATTAAGTTGAAAAAGAAAACCTTGAACAAAGGAAAATGAAATACTATCTAATAGAGTGAGAACAAGTCGTGGTAGAATCTCAAGTCATAAAAATGCATCATATACATTTGGAATTTGATAATTGAGATCGTTGAACTTTGAATTCCTACATGAAGTGGAATATATGGCTAGCTCATTTGCACAACACTTAAAACAAAAGTGTGAGCATATATGCAAAAGAAAAGAAAAAGAAAAGAAGAAAAGAGCGAATGTGCAAAGAGCAAATAGGCATATGCCATTGTATTGTAGTATGACAAAGAGACCCTTTTGAGATTTTGAATCCCAAGTGAATATGTTGATCCTAAAACACTTGGGACTACCTCATTAACTCATTCGGTTGAACCAGATTCTTTTACATTATATTGAGATTCATATTTTATGAACTATTGATAACTAAGATGTGGAAGCCTTCCAATACTATTCAGATGGTTCGAGTAAGGTACTATTCATGAACTTATTCCCCTATATCGTACATGATAAACACATGCTGCAATTGCCTCATTTATTTTATCGACTCAGCTTCATGAATATGAGGATCACATCCATTAAGCTAAAATCTTGCTTGGGACGAGGAAGAGTCTAAGCTCGGGGAAGTTGATGAGTGCATATTTGAATCATGTTTTACATTATTATTTTGCATCGTAGATGTAGGATTTTGGTATTTTACGGTGTTCGCGTGCATATTTTATGTTTGTTTTCACCAGGATCAGGACAAATGATGGATCCAATGGATACAATTATTGAAGCATTGTACTATGGAAAAAAGGAGTCAAAAACAACGTAAATCGCTTATTTGGGAAATATTAATATTACCAGAAGAAAACCAGAAGAGAACAAAGGAGGCAGAGAGCATAACAACCAACTATACGGCGGGAGAATTTTCTCCGCCCGTATAGCTCCGGCCGTATAGATGGCACCGCCTCTGCCTTGTCAAATAGTTTCACCCCGTGCAATTGGTTCGGGGATACGACATACAGAACACCCAGAAATCACGAAAACCTCACCTCCGGAAGGCATCTGGAGGGGGAACTCGTCTACCAGGGATCCATCTTCACCTTGTGCAGATCCAGGAGGCTAAGGCATCGATCTTCATCAACCACCGCTGCAACACCACCATCCTCATCCATCCCACCTACATCTTGTCTAGATCTTGTTGTAATTCCTATACTCGTTGTGGATTTATACATGTACTATTCATCTATGATTGTTCCCATTACTATTGCCATGATGTTGATTGCCTCCATGTCTGAGTAGATCCTTAGTTCTTGGGGAGATGGAGAAACCCTAGCATATGACTGAGATGAGATAGAGATTATTATGTTATACATCATTATGTGTATGTGTTAATTGTCTTCGTCTTGATATTAAGGAGAAGTGCACCTTCTTAATATTTGCCTCTTATGGGGACTCGATGGAGGGGATTACTTGTTAGTAGACGCAGGGATGATAACACTTATTGTGACTATAAAGCTGTTTTTATTCCTTACGTACTAACTTGAGGAACCAAGGAGAACTCATCAAGCCATGTCCATGCCATGGGAGATATCCCTTAACAGCGCGGTAATGCGATGGTTGTCGGTTACTGTCTGCTGTGGTTATGAGGACAATGTGTGCAGCGGTTGCTGGCAAATCGTCCATATATGGAGATCCTCCCACATACATACACACTATGAGAATATTCGTTATAATACTCTCGATTACTTAGTCTAAATTGCTAGTCATGTATCCGCTACTCCCTGAGAATGCATTTTCCCTATTGTAGTTCCAAAGTTCTATTACACACATGATTCTTACCTTCTGAATTAAGTTTTGCTTTACTTTAAATTACCTTGTTCAACCAAAACCCCAAAAACAACTCTACTTATGTTGCATCTTAAAGTTATTTCTTAAGTACTCCATTTACTTATAATTAAAAGAATTTTAGTCTTTCGCCTACTGCTCCCTGTGGGATCGATATCTTTATTTCAAAAGTAGTTACAAACAATCTGTGCACTTGCAGTCATCATTAACATAATCTTCGAATCTGACATTTTCAGGTCTGTGTGTATTTGCATGTCTTTGCGTATCTACGCATCACTCGTTCTCTAATGAGATGTCATTGTATAAATTTAGTCCTTTGGTGAGACCTTTAGTTCCTTTGGGTTAAAACATGTCGATAGTATTGTCGTACAATATATCTTCATAGTATTATCCCACTGTGAACCACACCTAGTTTGATAACAAACTACTTGACACAAATGCCCTCCTTTGCTGCTACTATGGCAGTCATATACTTAGCCTTTTGTTGTAGTATCCATCACAATGTCTTAACTTTGGAATTCATCCAAATCCATCATGGAATTTCCTTTCCATAATATTGTGCCACCCATAGTTTAAATTGAGATAAATTTAATTTGTATATTGTGACAAACTAGTATCAATGTAATACATTACAATGAACTATTTTCAACTATTTGTCACTTATACATGATATATTCTTAGTTCTTCCAAAGCTCATAAGAATATCTTTACTATCGTCCAATGATCATCATATGAATCATTCTGGTATATACTCATAACATTTAGAGCATTGGACATATCTGGATATGTACATATCATGGTATAATCGATAAAAATCTTCATGTGAGTTTACTCACCAAGTGTTGAAACACTTGAATCTTGATACAATCCTTTCCATGCATCAAGAACCTTTCTTGTTGTTTCCATATTGAACCCTTTCAATATCTCAAATATGTACATCTGGCACAACCATATTAGTGCTTCAATCTATCCGTATAGACATTGATGCAAAATATTCCGGTTTTGCCCAAGTCTTTCATCAATATGAAATTCTTAACCTGTGTCAATAAAAGATACATCATTTCCAATCAACAATATGTACTCTGCATAATGTATTGGAAAATTGTCTTAGCGCTCCCATTTAATTTCTTACAAATGCAAGCATCTTCATCATCTCCGATGAAATTAAACTCCTTTAACATTTTCATCACGGTGAAGATTCCAACTCCGCTATGCTCACTTCAACTATTGAAGTTTGCATGCCCTTTTAGCACCCTTTGAATTAACAAAACCCTTCAGACCATGTCTTGTACACGTCCTAGGTAACCATTCTATTAGAAGAACATTGTTTTGTTTGTTCAACTACCATACACCAAATTATATGTAGTGGTTGCTAGATTAATCTGTCAAGACTAAATATCGCTATGAAAGATCAAATCTTGTCATAGTCAACTCCTTGAACATTGTCGTAAATTCCTTTTCGACATGTTAATTATTTCATAGATGTGAAACATCCATGTCTATTTTTTATAGATCCAAACACGACCAATAGGCTTCATGCCTTTTCGGAGGGTCTTCCAAGTTCAAAAGCTTGATTTCTCGAGTGTGGAAACTATCACGGATTTTATGACTTCTAGTAATTCTATGGAGTCAGGGCCCATCATTGCTTCTTTGCATGCAGTCGGTTCATTATTGTCAAAACAATAACGACTTGTTTATCAAATCTCACTATTTGATTGTTACCCGATGCATACGGTTCAAATAGGAACTCTAATCTCCAAGATCACAACCTTTGTAATCACGGGAGCCATGAGCATTGTGGCCGCCACCGGGACACCTTCCGGTGCTGTGCTACTTAGCACATATAGCTAAGGTTCAATAACCTTATCAAAGTTCTATTGTCCTCCCACTTAACTTTTTGCAAACAATTCCTTTGAAGAAACTTAACATTCCAAGCGACAAACTCTTTTGTCCTCGGTGTTATGGAGGAATTCCCAACAAATTATTTGGGATAACCTACAAATACGTGCATATCCGACTTTGGTTGTAAATATTTTACTTATGCATAGCATACCAAAATTTAAGAAAAGACAATTTCGGTTTTATCCCAAACCATAACTCATATGGTGTCATTTCAACGGATCACGATGGTGCTCTTTTCAGTGTAAAAGCGGTAGTCTCTAAAGCTTTAATATTTAAAACATAGTGGCAGTTTTATAAATGACACCTTTGATCTTACCATGTTAAACAAGGTTTGATTTGATCTCTCGAACATACCATACTCCTATGGTTTATCGGGAAATGCAAATCCATGGAACAATTCCCGAAATCTTAGGTGTTTTGCTAAACCTGTAACTCAAATATCTTCCTTTATGATCAAATCATAATTTCTTTATTTTCTCGTTACAATGATTTTCCACTTCATCTTGAAAGTCTTTGAACAATTTTCAAATGTTTTGTACTTCTTCCTTATTAAGTAAATATATAGATATATTCACTCAAATTTCCGGAGAAAGCATATGAAGTCGAAAGATGCACCGCACATGGCTACATATAATGGACTATGCACATCATCATGTACAATTTCCAATAAGTTAGTCATCCATTCCTCTTTGGCCTATGAACAGAGTTTCAATTATCTCGAGGATAGTTTCACAAGCATCAATTGATCAAAATCAAAAGACTCCAAAAAATCAATCAAAATGGAGTTTCTTCATGTTCTCTTTCCAATATAATTTAAACAATGATGTCACTTTGTAAGTGATCTTTCAATCATTTGTCTTGCGAAATTTTAGCATTAGTTTTATGGATGTGATTTCTCCAACTAGACTTGTAAAAGTACATCCATCTTCTATGGAATACGGTAATTATTTGAACAATTATTGTTCTCATTATATCAGAACAAAATAACAATTTTTTAAAAAAATCTTGAAGGTAAGCTTTGATGTCAACGAGAAATACAATAACACTTTATTTGTTTTTGATGAACATCATCACATATTCTTTTGCTAGTTACTTAGGCCATTATAGTTAATGAATTGCGTCGTTCTATATGATATTTCATACCAACCAATTTGGTATCCAATACCCAAGAACCACATTGTTTAACAAGCAAAGAATACAACCATAACATGTATATCATCTATATACCTTAGCTCGACATTACCAGTATTTTATTTTCTGCCAAATATTTTATAGACTTTCTTTTAGCATTTCCTTTTCCTTTTAAAAGAATCTGTCAACATCAATAGTGGCACCATACATATGACACATAGTACAAAGCATGTATAGTAATTAGTTTGGACTTGTACTTTGAAGTAGATCACCATCATCAAATGTTTGGTGTTCTTTCAGAAATCCATTCTTTAGTAATTATGTAGTAAACATTTTACTTACATCTTCTATTCATCCTTATCATGACAACTTTCATTATAAAGCTACTATGGCTTATAAGGATGAATTGTGAGTATAATGTTAGTTCCCAAAACTTTTTCAGGAGATTAGGACGTCTAGCGTCTCCAACCTTCGCAAATTCTCATACAATGTGAGAACATGTATTTTGCCAATTTATACGCTATCATATTGCAACCATAAACATTGTTTCAGATATCAAAATATCTTCCACATATGATGGCTTCTGAAACAATTCTTTCAGCTCCTAAATAACCTCGATATTAAAATAACTTTTGAATATCAAGAATCATGGAGGCAAACATGATACTTTAGATACTAACATTGGAATTCTTACTCTCGATTTAACATTACTTATTAAACTTCACAGAGTAAATAGAGTTTGCTAAAAGTTTGCAATAGGACTTATAAACTTTAAATTGACATTCAAAACAATACGATACCAGTTTGTAAAGCAAATATCCAGAATTCTATAGTTCTATCATCTCAATTAAAACTAAGTGCAAGGTAGTAAACGGATGCTAATGACTACAACAAATTATGCAAATTCACTTCGATTGTAGTTTATGATAAATTGAGTTCGACTAATCCAAATTAGAAATGAACTCCCACTCAAAAACAACATCCCTCGTGTCTTTTTGGTGATTACATGAACCAAATCCACTACACCAAGTCCGATCATCACATGATTCGGTGCAGCTTCAAAGGCGAGCATATATATGGGCATCATATCAACTATATGACTCATGCTTAACCTTTTGGTCCGTGTTCCGAGGCCATGTCTGTACATGTTAGGCTCTCCAAGTAAGAACCTTAGTACTCGCGTGTGTAAAACTGTCTTACACGCGAAATATGATCGTGGATTCAAGTACACCTGATCATCACGTGATGTCTTGAAGCGGCGAAACATAAACGGTGCGTACTTAAGGGAGAACATATTTTTATCTTGATATCTAAATGAGGGATCATCCTATAATGCTATTAAAAAGCCAAACTAGCAATATAAGATGCAAACATCATATGTGTGAAGTGGAATGATATGGTCCATGCATTTGATCACCATCATGTGCATCGTGGTATGATCTTATCATTCCTTTGTGTGTAAGGCCAAGGTCTATGGAACTTACACATTATGTGTATTGTGAGGGTATCTACTATACATCAACTTACAACATTACCATATCATGACACTAGCCTAGCAACAATCTAAACTAGACGCCTCTAATTTATCCATTACAAGTTTTACGTGGCTTAGGGCTTTCGGAGATAGACCTAGTCTTACCTATGAACATGAAACCACAATAATGATAACTAAGTTACTAGCAACTCGTTGTAAATCAGATATTGACTATAGTAGGAGAGACAGACACCCACCAGCCACTTATGCAAAACTAGTTGCATGATAGTCGTGGAACCGGTCTCATGTGCGAGGACATGTAAAGTTGGTCTGGGCCGCTTCATCCCACTATGCCACCAATATCCAAAATACATGAAATAAGCAATAACATGATCATCATCGCCCACATATAAACATATATGTACTACCCGTGCAAAGCACCTACGCATAGATTAGGCTCTGATACCACTGTTGGGTTCGCAACATAGAAAACAAAAAATTTCCTATGATGGGAACTATTATACGCCAAGATCTATCTATTACATACAAGCAACGGGTGGATATACATCCATAGAGAACATACCCTCGAAGACAACAAAGCTTTGTTAACGAGATGGAACTCGTGGATGATGTAGTCGTACACTAACCGATCTCAAGATCGTGATGAAGTCCAGCAGGTCCAGTAGGTCCAGCTCCATCACGTCCATCAGATATAGCTCCAGCAAGTCTAGCACCGCAAAGTAGCGGTGCATCCGTGATCGCACACACGTATGGTACCCCGACAACCGCTATCCCTCTCTCCAGCAAAGCAGCGGAACCAGTACCTCATGTCTAGATAAAGCCACCGGGAACATGTATCTCACTAATCCAAGACCATGGGGAATAACTAGAGGGGAGAGAGATCCTTCATGAGGAGGTGTGAGTGAGAAGTGAGAGGAGGGGATCCTTTTATAGGAGGAGAGGGGAAGCCAAGGGCCATGGACGGTGGCCAAAGAGGGTGCCCCCACCTCTTCCTCCATTCATGTGAGTGGAGCTCCCACTCATATAAATGGCTCTCCATTTCCTCCACTCAAAATCCCATTAAATTTCCACCAAATTTAATGCAATCTCTCATTAAATAAAACTCCTTTTATTTATTTATTCAGAATTTTGTTAATTACTTTAATTAACAAATATTCACATAAACCCCCTTCAACATTTCAATATCACATGCAGAACCAGTTTCTACAATTTCACCCGAAACAATTCCGGTTTCCATCGAAATAATTCCAGCGCTTTCTGTCAACACCTGGATTCGTAAGTCCAGATGCTTGTTATGCCGTACCTCGCAATCCCAGGATTACGATTTTTGTGAGACATAACAGAATTTGTACCATAGTACATCATCCATTACAAACCATAATATAGGTCTTAGAAATAGAGGATCTCATGATCCAGGCTTAATACAATCAAAGCAGCAGAAAGTAAACGTAGTAGGCTCCATCTTCATGGTTACAGGCAATACTGACGATGGGAGATGATCCTAGTTATCATAGACCTCCTGCTGTCCATCTTCCGGGTATTCCTCCTCATAGTCTGGCCATGGGAATAGCTAGGGACAAACCCATGAGTACTCTTTAAGTACTCGCAAACTATTACTAGTATAAGTAAGATAAAGCTAGTAGGAATCTTAAGCTCTAGGTTTTGTTTGCAAAAAGCCAGGTTTATTTCAGAATGCCTTAAAGAGTAAAGACCTAATTTAGTTCTCTAGATTACTTAAATGGGAATCTAGTTTCATGTTCACCACATTATGGTGGTCAAGTCAAAGTCATAGTTCAAGTCACAAGTCATTTTGAAAACATCTAACAACGGAACAGTATGGCCACTCCAACTGTCCATAACCGTGGACGAGGCTATTCGAATAGTTTGACACTCTACAGAGGTGGTACATTTTCACCACAAAATTCGATACATCTATCAGGGATAACACTGAATCATCATACTTGGTATGCGGATAATAAATCCTAACCTTTCAATTACACACCCTAGTATAGGGACCTTCCCTATGAGTTTGGCCTCCCAGCCATGGCCATCTGCCATCCTGAGCACTGCATAGGTGGACATTCATATTGACGAGGTAGCCTCAGCTCAACCTCTTCCGCAAGGGAACCCATAGTAAGACATATAAACTTCTAGTTAAGCCCTAGGCAACTCAGGTATTGTGGTTGTACGGTAAAATTAGAATGGTATCGCATCCGAACCCAACCATCAGTTTTTATCAAAGCCAAGGCTCATGCCTCAATTAGTTTCATCATCAAACCATTGTGTCTCATAACACATGTCAAACCATTTCAATAGAATGATTCATCATTCCAAGGTTTTCATAATCATTTTCACCAAGTATTCCCATCTAAAGTTTTCAAGTTTTAGCTTAGCACTAGCCACTAGTATTGAGGGTATCACTATTGAGGGGTGCTAATCACGTATAAGTATCTAAGACTAGTTCTATGATCTTGATGGTATCCATCCTACTTTTCCACTAATCATAATTCATTAACTAGATAAGAAACTTTAGTACAAGGAAAAGTAAAGCTTGCAAGTAAAACTTGGGATGGGTATAATCAAAGTTGCATAACCAAACAAGCCCAGTGCATCTTGCATTAGTTAGCTTGCACTGATATCTTGCCTTGTTGACTGCAGTCGTTGAAGTTCTCTTCTTCTTCCTCGAAGTACTCCTCCTCGTTGTACCCCGGGTCGGTACTAGCGTCTATAAATACATACGATGTACACAATCACCAAACAACACTTAACTGCTTCTAGTTGGCACACAAGGGCTCATACTAGATGATCTAGCATCATCTCAATCATCACATGAAATAATGGCACATCCTTATTTATCTTATTTGGGAAAAGTAATTTCTACTCACTAAAAAATACTTAAAATTTAATATTCTCCAATTAAAATAGTGGATCATGTTGACACATGTCATCCCCACATATTTCAATACTTGGGAATGTGATTTAAAGTAGTAGTCATGTATTTCAAGATTTAATATTACTATTTAATTATATTTAAGTGCCTAGATATGCCTATATATCATTCTTTTAATACTAATCCATGTTTAATATCTGTAAAACCAAATCTTTTGACATATTCATGTAGAGCATGGAAAATGTTATTTTTGAGAGTTGGAATCAATTCAAAAGCAATTATGGTTGATTTTATAAAAATGTTTGAAGTGGCAAAAGTCTCTGTCTTGTTATTTTTGGTATAGGTGATATATAATTTCAAATGGGTTGAATCCAACGAGAGTGATTTGATATTTTTAATGCCTTCCTAACAAAATTAGAATCATGCAATTTGGTTTAGCACAACTCTTTGAATTCAATTTTGAATACAGCTACATAATAGGGTTTTTAAATTAAATGGCAAAATTCTATTTGAATCATTGGGCTCTACGCGGGAAAAGAAATGGGCCGGCCCGACAGCACAGCACGTGCGCAGTGAGCTGCTGACATGTTGGTCCCACACGTCAATGGCTCTACCTAACCGAAACAGTATCAACAAATCTCAGCGCTACGATTAGAACAAGATCTACGGCTGAGGTGCATCGTCTACGTCACAGCACTCTGGTGAGATTCTAAACCTAGCGACATAGTGGGGGTCGTGGGTGGCTTACCAGGGCTCCAGCTAGGTCCGGTGATGGGGGCGAATGGGCTGGTCGATGATGGCGAGCCGATTGGTGGTCGTGGCGGCTACTGGGGTGGCTCCGACGCCCGTCCTTCACTACAGCGGCGGGCTCCGGCTAAATTCCGACGGGGTGGTGCTCGCCTTGCTCCGGGAAAGGGTCTAAGGTGTTGCTGAGAGAGAGAGAGGAGTGAAATGGTGTGCCATTTCAGGTCTGGGGTGGCTCCTATTTATACACCGGCGTTGGAGGCAGGGCGGCATGGTCGGGCTCATCAGCGACGCTGCTACAGGTCACGCTAGGTAAGGCAGATGGCATGGGTCGACATGGTGGACTGCAGCGATCATCACGGGCGTAGTGGCGTGGCAAGGAGCGGTCTCAGTCGGTCGGGCGACATCGACACTTTGTTCAGGTACAAAGGTGTTCGTCATCGTGTACGGTGGTCACGGGGCGTGCAGCAGCAAATCATCGTGTCTGGGAGGTGGCTGGTGACGCGGCAGGTGTAGGTACGAGCGGAGAGAGCGAGGCACGTCGTGGTTGTGTGAGGCGGCTTTGGCGCTCCGTCGTGCTCTTGGCATGGCAGAGACATAAAAGGGCACGACTGTTCTTGCTTCTCCACCTCTCCCCGTTGGTCAAGGGGTGGATAGAGAGGGGCGGTGAGGTCATGGCTACTCTCTAGACATCGTGGGAGAGGGCGGCGCGACATGTGGCATCTTCTCCATGGTCGACCGGCATGACATGCTCGGTGCGGTCATGGCACTAGTCAATGTGGTGAGTAAGGTTGCTCCATTGCACGGCCAAGTACTGGGGATGGTCGTGGGTGATTTATTGGGTTGATTGCAGTACAAGCATGAGCACAAGTTTGATGTCAAACAATAGATAGTTGTTGACTTTGTACTTTGTCTGCTAAGTGTTCGATTAAATGGCCACATGAACTTAACCTTGGAATTTTTCCATGATTTTTGGTCGGTGAGCTGGTCACATGCTTGGTAGTCTCTGGTTGCTAAGAATTGTCAAGTGGTGGAGGTTTGAGTAGTTTTTGCAAAATGATGATCTATGTACCTACACTTGATTCAGTTTTGAATTGCCTCTTAAATGGACTTGAAAATAGTTTTATAAGTTTGTAAAGTTTGCTTGGGTTCATTTTTACTTGGTCTAGCAAGGGGTGAAAAGAACTAGAATTGTTTCTGTTGGAAATCTTTTACTAGAGATGCCCAAAGTGGGCTAGTGGTTAATGTTGGCCAAAATGACCATTTGATCATATGCTTCATATTTGATTAACTTTTTATTTGATTTTGCTTGAAAATGATCAAGATGATGTGGTATTCATCTTTACACTAATCCTTACCATTTATAGCAATCAAACATGGCAAATGCAAGCTTTCATGCATTAATGGAAATCACACATGCATTCATATAGAGTTTAAGAATAAAATTTTTTGTTAACCCTAAGCTTGGGTGATTAGAACTTAATAATCTTGTTTAGTATTTTTGAGATGCTACAAACCTTCCCTCCTTAAATAGAATCTCATCTCGAGATTCAAAAAAACTAGGAACTAAAGAGATTGGGAAACTCTGTCCTAATATAATCTTCTCGCTCCCAAGTGGCTTCTTCTTCGGTATGGTTACTCCACTGGATCTTGAGAAACTTGATACTCCGGGTACGGGTGGTTCTGAATGCTTCTTCCAAAATACGGATGGGTACTTCACGATAGGTTAAATCCTTGTTGATATCTATGGCTCTGTGATTGATGTTCTTGAAAACTTTGGTCTTTTCTGGAACTTCTAGGCATTTGCGAAGTAACGAGATATGGAACACATTATGCACGGCTGACATCTCCTCAGGCAGTTCTAGTTGATAGGATACTTCTCCTCCACAGCTTAAAATTTTGAAGGGTCCAATATATCTGGGGGCAAGGTTCCCTTTCAGTTGAAAATGTTGCATTCCCTTCAAGGGTGATACTTTGAGATACACAAAATCTCCGACATTGAAGGTCGGGTCTCGACGTCTTCTATCTGGATTGAGCGGTCTTGAGGTATTGACGGACTTTGTGAACCTTCTCTTCAGCTTCATGTAGGATGTCGGGTCCGAATATCTGACTCTCTCCTACTTGCGGCCAATTCAAGGGGATACGGCACTTTCTTCCATACAAAAATTCAAATGGGGCCATTTGCAAACTAGCTTGATAACTATTGTTGTATGAGAATTCTGTGAGGCTCTCAACATATATTCTAAGATCTGGCTTACTCTTTGTATTTGTTCGTCGGTTTGCGGGTCATACGCTGTGCTGAAATTTAGTTTGGTTCCTATTCCTTCTTGGAATTTCTTCCAGAACCTTGAGGTAAACTGGGTTCCTCGATCTGACACTATGGTCTTGGGGGTTCCATGCAGACTAACTATTCTGGCTATATACAACTCTGCTAGCTTTGAGCTTTGATAGGTAGTCTTGACGGGTATGAAATGGGCTACCTTGGACAGTCTATCCACTATAACCCAAATAGAGTCATTTTCCCTACTAGATGTAGGCGAACCGGCGATGAAATCCTATCCGACCGAATCCCATTTCCATTCTGGAATCTGTAACGGTTGCAAAAGTCCTGCGGGTCACTGATGTTCTGCTTTGACTCCCTGACAGATATCACACTTTGCTATGTAGCTTCCGACTTCTCTCTTCATTTTGTGCCACCAAAATTGCTCCTTCAAATCCTGATACATCTTGGTTCCTCCCGGGTGAATAGAATAAATGGTATCATGGGCTTCCTGCATAATCACTTGCTTCAACTCCGAATCTACTGGCACACAGATACGTCCTTTGTACAACAGAACTCCTTCTTTATCTTCAGTGAATCCGGGTACCTTCCATGTACCGATATGACGCTTGATTCCATCATTATTGACGTTTCCTTTCTGAGCTTCCTTGATCTGACTGATCAACGTGGGTTGAAGTTCTATACTGGCTAGAAATCCTTCGCTAACTAGCTCCATTATAAAATTCTCCATCTCCTCATGCAGACTTGGCTGGGCTTCCTTAATCATGGTGTTTAATCTACACGGCAATCTACTAACAGCATCCGCTACCACATTGGCCTTGCCGGGGTGATAGTGAAAGTCAAGGTCATAATCCTTGATTAACTCTATCCATCTCCTTTGCCTAATATTCAGCTCCTTCTGGGTGAAAATGTACTTCAAACTCTTGTGATCCGAATAAATCTCACAGCGATTACCCATGAGGTAATGATGCCATGTCTTCAAGGCTAAAACTATGGCTGCCAGTTCTAAGTCATGGGTAGGGTAGTTCTGCTCATGTTGTTTCAGTTGTCTGGATAGGTATGATATGACTTTGACTTCTTGCATCAACACACATTCGAGACCAATCTTGGATGCATTACAATACACATCAAAAGGCTTCTTGATATCAGGTATGATCAAAATCGGGGCTGAAATCAATCGCCTCTTGAGATCCTGAAAACTTGCTTCACATTTGTTTGTCCATTCAAACTTCTTGTCTTTCTTCAATAGCTGGTTCATTGGCCTAGCGATGCTCGAAAATCCTTCAACAAACTTGCAGTAATATCCGGCTAATCCAAGAAATGCATGGACTTCGGTTTGGGTGGTTGGTGCTTTCCATTCTTCAACATCCTTAATCTTGGCGGGATTGATAGCAACTCCTCCGGCCGATAAGATATGGCCTAGGAATCCTACTTCCTTTAACCAGAACTCACATTTGCTAAACTTGGCATACAACTAATGCTCCCTAAGGGTTTCAAGGATGGTTCTTAGGTGTTGTTCATGGTCTTCCTCCGACTTGGAGTTGATCAGAATGTCATCGATAAAAACAATGACAAACTTATCCAAGAATTTCATAAAAATCTTATTCATGAGGTTCGTGAAATAAGCGGGGGCATTGGTTAATCCAAAAGACATGACACTATACTCGTACAATCCATATCTGGTGGTGAAGGCAGTCTTTGGGATATCTGTTGCACGAATCTTCAATTGGTGATAACCAGTTCTAAGATCAATCTTAGAAAACACTCTGGCACCAGTCAGTTGATCAAACAAAACTTCTATCTTCAGAAGTGGGTACTTGTTTTTGATGGTGACGTCATTCAGCTTCCGATAATCCGTACACAAACAGTTGGCACCATCCTTCTTATCCATAAACAAAACAGGTGATCTCCATGGCGAGGCACTTGGTTGTATCAAACCTTTTCCCAACATATCATCAAGTTGCTTCTTGCACTCCATTAATTCAGATGGGTTCATACTATAGGGTCTCTGAGCTATGGGTCCAGTTCCAGGAACTAGTTCAATGATAAACTCGATATCTCGATCTGGGGGCATACCGAGCAATTCATCTGGGAACACATCTGGGTATTCACAGACTACTCTGACTTGGTCAACGATTGATTTGGCTAAACTCTTGTTGCACTTGAATTGACGGGGCAACGTCTCAGATACATGTTCTACTGATATTCCGGTGCTACTGGTCATGGTTATGGCTTTCTTGGCACAGTCGATTAATCCTTGATGTTTCTACATCTAATCCATTCCTAGCACTACTTCCAAACCTTTGGTTCCAAGTACTATTAGATTGGCATAAAAATCTATTCCATGGATTCTGATAGGTACGACCTTGCAAATTTTTCTAGCTTTGGTGGTTGAATCAAGTATTTGAATTATCATAACATGCTTCAAATTGGTGGGTTGAATCTTACTAGTGCATGCAAATTCTTCTGTAACAAACTAGTGCGATGCTCCTGAATCAAACAACACTCTTGCTAATACCGAGTTAACAAAAAACATACCCAGCACGACATCTGGTGCTTCCTGGGCTTCCTCAGCATTCATGTGGAACAGACGGCCGGTACGGTTGTGCGGGTTTCCTGGGGCAAACCTCTTTCCAGGCTGGACATGGTGTTGTTGTTGGGCAGGTGCAGTAAAATTGGTTGCTGCGGCAAGCTTCTTGGGGCACTTGTTGGACTAGTGACCCGTGATTCCGCATTCAAAGCAAGTGATCATTGACTTGTCTTTCCCTGCGATAGGCACATCATTGCCTCCAGTCCTTGGGGTAGTATTGTTGTTGTTGTTGCTATTGCTACACATTGTTGTTGGACCTTGGTGGTGCACGGTTGAAGTTATTGGAGTTGCCAGGGTTGTTGTTGTGGTTTCATCTGGGCCTCGGGTTTCCTCCACCATGATTGGGGTAGTTCGGATGGTTCATTGGTGGCCTGTTGTTTCTTGGGGCATATCCTGCAGACGGGTTGGGGTGATACTTTGGGGTATGGTGGGGTCCAGATTGGTGCATCATATGATGCTTATGGTTCTCACTGGCTTGGTTGATCTTTCCTTCCATCTGGATAGCAGAATCCACTAAAGCTTCAAGGTCGTCAAATGGAATGTTGACTAGCACTGTCTGCATCTCATCATGAAGACCATTCAGGAATCTCTCCTTCTTCTTCCCTTCAGTGTTAATCTCATCAGGGGCATACTTAGCGAGTGACAGAAATTTGTCACGGTACTCAAGCACAGTCATCCTTCCCTGCTTCAGCTCCCTGAATTCATCCCTCATCCTCTTGATCAAACCTGGGGGCACATGGGTCCTACTGAACTTGAGTTTGAATTCTTCCCAAGTCATCATATGACCTCCGTTCATTGTACGGGTGGTGTTCCACCATGACCTTGCATATCTAGATAGATAGTGGGTGGCAAATAGTACCTTCTCATTAGCATCAACTCCAGCAACTTCTAAGATGTTTTCCATTGTCTGCAGCCAGTCATCAGCATCTAAGGGCTCTTCAGACTTGCTAAACATAGGAGGATTGGTGTTTTGGAAGTTCTTGAGCTTGGATTCATAGTGATCTTGGTTTCCATGGCCTTGATTGTTGTGGGCCATCCGGGCTATCTGTTGAAGAGTTGCTAGATTGGCTTGACGTTCAGCTCTACCGACTTCACGATCTGAAACTAACATCTGCAGAATCTGAAGCATTGGATCCTGGGATGAGCTGCTCCCACCGGGGTTACCACGAGTATTCTGAAGATTGAGATAGATAGTGAGACAAGAGGGAAATTTCTATGGTTCAGGGGTTTGTTTCAAAAAGCATTAAACTTTGAGTATGACTCAGATTTGAAAACTAGCAACTTCTTCTCATTCATTCATTCCAAGCACACAATACAAACACACACCACAACTAGAAAACAGATGGTTTTAAGAACCATTCTGTGAAGCTACGTCTAAAACTCCCTCAAATCGGCTCTATGCAAGTTTTAGCCCTTTCCACCAAACCCGAATTGAAATGATTCAAGGACGCCCACCAGGCACTTTCGTGCGGGTGGAAATCGAAGTAATACCATTACACAACAGTCCTTGATGGGACCCACAGAACAGATATATATATATATATACAACAGCGACTCAACGAGTCAAGAATACAGATATACGATACAAAGATCCAAATCACCTGGAAAACGATACAGCGTCCGAGTACGGACATGATGCAAATGGGGCTAAGAGCCCTGAAGAATAACCAATGACATCCATAACCCTGCCTAGGCCAAGCCGAAAGGGTAACCCTGCTAACGATGTCGATCTCAAACCTGCTAAAACAAAAGGGGTGCCGACAAAGGGCAAAGGAAAAGAGGAGCGTCAGTACTGAGGCCAGTACACGGCGAGGCTAGAATTCGACGGCTCTCGCCTACATAGGTATGGTGGGCTGAAGCGGTAGCACAACGGCACTAAACATCCTATAGAGACTCGATACAACTGGCGGTTATCAGAGAGGGATAAGAAAGACCTATTCGGATCCAACCTGAAGCTAACACCAAACAAACCCATCCTGGTATTTCCCCCCTCAATACCAAACGAGGAAGTCAGGCCAAGGAACTCACATAGTTGGCAGTTTTATTCATTCCATTATAGTTGCAGCAATTACTAATCAGATATAGATAACATGAGTCATCCTGATAGCATAAGTAGTGGGCAGTTTTAATCACCATTCCGTTGTAGTTGGAACATTTACTAGTCAGATATAATTGTCCTGAGGAATCCCAAAACCCAACAGTTGTTGGCACTTTTATCACATTCCATTGGAGTTGCAATACTTACTAGGCAGGTATAGTATGACACGGATCACCACAGATCCACCAGTTGTTGTCATTTTTATTATCCATTCCGTGATAGTTGAATCTGATTACTAGTCATATATTAAGTCAAATTTATAACACTACTTTAGTTATGCTTCTCTATGATCGAGATACTGTGCTCCAAGTCGTCCATAACCGCGGACACGGCTTTCAGAAAGTTTTACCCTGCAGGGGTGCACAAATATCAACACACACTCGATCAACCTCGGAAAAACCAACTCAAAACCCAACGAGGCTTTCACGACAAAGCGATCACAGGATTCATAAAATATTTCAGGGGGCCACCCCAATAAGCTACCCGCAACGAAGTTAGCCGGCTCCGAGACGGACCCAAGGTTTGCGCCAATGGCTGTAAACAACTGGGAACCCGAAAGTGTGACTGGGCTTGTCGATACCGCGAAAACACTCCGCAATCCTAAACAGTACAGGTGCTCCACGCACAATCTTAAATAAAGCAGTAAAGCATGGCATAGGTATAGGATAGTAATAAAGCCCCAAACTACTTTGTGGCCCCAAGAAATAGAAATGAATCAAGCTCTAGCTCAGGGGGGTCCATAAGGCCTCCCGGATGTGGATAGTGCGAAAAATCAAGGAACAAGTATCAAGTACTCGGGGTCCTATGGGACACAAGTGAGCATGGAAGAACCAAATAACATCTATTGCCCACCGATGCCTCTGCATTAGTTATATCTAGCATTTTAATAGTTGTATTTAAAGTCATGATCATCTCCACCATAATGCATCTCCACCATAAACATCTGCCAGCATTCCATCAACTGTGGTACTTGACAACACGAGATCACACCTGAGCAAGCAAGTACAACTCGCAAGGCCAGCTATCTACCAAGCACAGGTAATAGGAGGTGTCCAAGGCAATATAGAGGCTGCACGAGATATAACTGGTGCACGGAAACTAAAGCATTGCGACACGGATATCAATAGATCAACAAGAGGAAATAAAGACTATAAAAGCAAAATAGGTAGAAGCGGAAGAGATGCTCGCCTGGGAAACACTGTCGAAGGTTCATATCCGGAGAACTTGTTGATACTCGCATCAACTCATCGGCCTAATCCGCGAAGAAGCAAACACTAGAAGAAACACCGGATGCAATATTTAATACCACGGCTGAAGATCCGGCATGCCTATGATATGATGCAGATGCGGTGCAATTAGGCAATATTAAGCGGAACCGGGGTCCCGACAATTAATTACACTGTTCAAGTTATTTAGAACCCCTGCAATTTAATGTTGTATTAACAGGGCGAAACATGGCATCGGTTCTTTACACAATTTAAATGGAGTCCGGAATAAGACAAAGGTATCCTGCATATAGACTCCATATTTAATTATGAGGTGAATCGGCATAATGCCCCCAACCCACATGATATGCATGCGAGATGAACAATTAATATGCAACAAATTTTATATATAGCATTTATAAAATAGGGGCTCGGGAAAAGGGTTCACACATGTGGTTCCGAAGATCTTGGGTTCCGGGGGTTCGGGGTTCGACAGGGCTCGACGAGGGGAACGGTTCGACGGAAACGGTCTCGGAGAATGGAAGGAGAGCTTGACGTTCTAGGAAGAAGGACTTGGTTTGGCGTCGGGGCGCATCGGATTCGCCCTGGTCAGGGTCGATCTTGTCGTCGCGAAGATCTTGTCGGGTCCGCGGTCATCGGGTCATGTCGTCGGTCTTGTTGTTTCACAGCGGAGATCTTGGCGTCCCGGGTCTCGGCGTCTTCAGGTCCGAGAGGAAGAACTTGGCGTGCCGGGTTCGGCCTTCAGATCCGTGTACGCGATCTTATCATCGATGGCGATCTAGGATATGTATTGTTGGTCTTCTATTGTGTGTCTTCAGAAGATCTTGGTAAAAACCGGGGACGAAGAGCTTCGCGGGGCTACGGTACCCTTCGGGTGGCATCATGTATCTTCGCACAGCCGTCATCAACGCCATAACCCACTCGTAGATCATCCGGACAGATCTTAGGGGCCACTGTGCCAACATAGGTACATCACATCAACAAGACGCGAGTGCAAGACAAAGGAATAAAACACAGATCAGGATCAAAGTACTACGAGGCAACATATCCCGAGCGGACGTTTTCTCGAACACCTTGTCCGAACTGGGGCGTTGACTGCAGGGGCGTTGTAGGTCCGTGGCAGGGCAAGCAGCTGCTGGCGCGCATGCTGTAGGGAGGCGAGGTGGGCACAACAAGGAGCTCGGTTGAAGCGGTCCGCCGCGGCGTTGAGGAGGCAGAGCCCTAGCCGACGTGGCCCTGGTGGGGCAGACACGCGGACAGCAGCGGGCGGCGGTGCAGGTGCAGGCGAGGGAAGGCGAGGACAGAGGAAGCGGTCGACGTTCGGCGCGGCGTCACCGAGGTCGACGGAGACGGAGGCTGTGTCGATGAGAAGCTCCGGTGAAGGCAGAGGCAGGGAGGACGGCGGGTACGCGGGGGAGGGAGGAGCTCCGCGTCAAGGGGCACTGGCGGCGGGCGACCTGGTGGTCCCGGCAAGGAGGCAGGGCGACGCGGCAGTGATAGAGGGCGCCCGCGGTTGCACAGGAAGGCATGGGGCCTACGGCGACGAGGGAGCCAGGGGTTCGGGGAGGAGCTCGGCGGCACGCGGAGACTGGCGACCGGAGAGGGCTCGGGTAGGGCGGCGGGGTGCTCGACGGCGGGGTCGGCAGGAGAGGACGGGGGCGGCTCCGCCCGGCCGCAGCAGGGGCGGTCGACGAGCGAGAGGGAGAGGCGAGGATTGTGGGGACGCGGGGGTAGGTGGGATCGAAACGAGGGGGGGGGGTGGTAGTGGTGGGGCCAGGCGGGTTGGCAACCTTCTCGCGCGGGCGTGCTGCGTGCGGCAGGGACGTGAGGAGCGGGCACGTGGGCAGGGACACGTCAAGACCGCGTCGGCAGAGGGGTGGGACCGAGGTGGTTCGCGTGCGAGGAAAGCAAGGTGGTGGGGCCGGGGATTCTCGTGCGTGCGACGCGAGCGGGCTGGCTGCGGCTCGGTCAGGCTGGCGCGTTGTGTGCAGCTGCTGCGCGCGACTGGTCGGGAGCAGGAGGCGCAGGTGGCGGCGGCAGAAAAGAGAGGGAGGGAAAAAGTTGGTGGTTGTGTTGAGAGGGGAGGGAGTAGGTGGGATTGGGTAGCTAGGGTTTTCTTAGGGTAGGGTTGGTCTGGTAGTTAGACTAGGGTTTGGAGGTGGCTAGCCGGGCTTTCGGGCCTGGCGGGCTGCCTCCCAAAAATAAGTAAATATTTTATTTATTAAAAACGAGGCTTTTGTAATCCGTTTTAAGACAGAACAAAATAATCCGGAGACCCGAGATTTCGTTTTGAAATAAAGGCGGGGTATTTAGAAAACAAAAATAGACTTTTTGAAAATAGTTTTAGAAAAAACCATGCATGATGATGACGATGCTCAAATGCAATGTGGCATGATGACATGAGCATGCGGTCATGATGATGCAATGCACAAAAACACCGCGATTTTCTAGTAGTGGTTTTTGCGGGATGCCACAATTCGACACCACTAACAATGGATCTCGCCCTCGAGATCCGCCTCATGGTACCGGAAAGAAGGTCGGCGACCTGAATCTTCTCGCTTCGTGTAGATCCTCACGACAACACTAACAAAGATTCTTGATCCAACTTGAAATCGGCGACACCACCAGCAAGGTGTCATTCTCCGTGATCGTCGAAAGAACACTCCGGGAACAAAGGGCGAAGGTAGAGGTATCAACAAATAAAGCCACCTCTAGCTTCCGTAGACAGAGTAAAATTGCTTGATTCAACGATTCAATGTACCAGAGCAAATGATAAGTGTAGTCGGATGGTGATCAGTCCATCGCGCACCCAGAGAATTACTTTGTACATGAATAGGAGGATTATGCAACCAACTCTCGGAATCAGACTGAAGATCTCGACAAGCGAGGTCTGGAAACAAGGAGGGATGTGGACTCCATCGGATCTAGCGTAGATGATGTCGTCGCGTGGGAAAACACTTGAAGGCACAACAAGGAACCGAGAGAAATACAACAGATGAAGGATCCCTCAGATAGCACGAAGACCGGATGTAGAAGCACCGTTACCAAAGGAGGAAGCGAAACCCTGAAGGTACGATGAAACCCATCCACGAGAAATCCTAGACTCGAAGAAAGAGAAGAGAGCAAATTCAAAACACGCAGAGGTAAGAGAGGAACAGCATAGGGGTAAGGAGTAAAATCAGACCTAATCAGATCTATCCAACCGATTTTGCAAAATAGTTTGACACTCTACTTCAGCCGTTAGCTAGGTTATCCTACAGGCTGGACTTGTGGGGTATGGCAACTGCTGAGCTCTGATACCACTCTGAAACACCCCCAAATCGGCCCTATGCAAGTTTTAGCCCTTTCCGCCAAACCCGCATAGAAACGATTCAAGGACGCCCACCAGGCACTTTCGTGCGGGTGGAAATCAAAGTAATACCATTACACAACAGTCCTCAATGGGACCCACAGAACAGATATATATATACAACAGCGACTCAACGAGTCAAGAATACAGATATATGATACAAAGATGCAAATCACCTGGAAAACGATACAGCGTCCGAGTACGGACAAGATGCAAATGGGGCTAAGAGCCTTGAAGAATAACCAAGGGCGTCCATAACCCTGCCCAGGCCAAGCCGGAAGGGTAACCCTGCTAACGACGTCGATCTCAAACCTGCTAAAACAAAAGGGGTGCCGACAAAGGGCAAAGGAAAAGAGGAGCGTCAGTACTGAGGCCAGTACACGGCGAGGCTAGAATTCGGCGGCTCTCGCCTACATAGGTATGGTGGGCTGAAGCGGTAGCACAGCGGCACTAAACATCCTATAGAGTCTCGATACAACTGGCGGTTATCAGAGAGGGATAAGAAAGACCTATTCGGATCCAACCTGAAGCTAACACCAAACAAACGCATCCTGGTATTTCCCCCCTCGAGACCAAACGAGGAAGTCGGGCCAAGGAACTCACACAGTTGGCAGTTTTATTCATTCCGTTATAGTTGCAGCAATTACTAATCAGATATAGATAGCATGAGTCATCCTGATAGCATAAGTAGTGGGCAGTTTTAATCACCATTCCGTTGTAGTTGGAACATTTACTAGTCAGATATAATTGTCCCAAGGAATCCCAAAACCCAACAGTTGTTGGCACTTTTATCACATTCCATTGGAGTTGCAATACTTACTAGGCAGGTATAGTATGACACGGATCACCACAGATCCACCAGTTGTTGTCATTTTTATTATCCATTCCCTGATAGTTGAATCTGATTACTAGTCATATATTAAGTCAAATTTATAACACTACTTTAGTTATGCTTGTCTATGATCGAGATACTGTGCTCCAAGTCGTCCATAACCGCGGACACAGCTTTCAGAAAGTTTTACCCTGCAGGGGTGCACAAATAGCAACACACACTCGATCAACCTCGGAAAAACCAACTCAAAACCCAACGAGTCTTTCACGACAAAGCGATCACCGGATTCATAAATTATTTCAGGGGGCCACCCCATTAAGCTACCCGCAATGAAGTTGGCCGGCTCCGAGACGTACCCAAGGTTTGTGCCAATGGCTGTAAACGACTGGGAACCCGAAAGTGTGACTGGGCTTGTCGATACCGCGAAAACACTCCGCAATCCTAAATAGTACAGGTGCTCCACGCACAATCTTAAATAAAGCAGTAAAGCATGGCATAGGTACAGGATAGTAATAAAGCCCCAAACTACTTTGTGGCCCCAAGAAATAGAAATGAATCAAGCTCTGGCTCAGGGGGGGTCCATAAGGCCTCCTAGATGTGGATAGTGCAAAAAATCAAGGAACAGGTATCAAGTACTCGGGGTCCTGCGGGACACAAGTGAGCGTGGAAGAACCAAATAACATCTATTGCCCACCGATGCCTCTGCATTAGTTATATCTAGCATTTTAATAGTTGTATTTAAAGTCATGATCATCTCCACCATAAAGCATCTCCACCATAAACATCTGTCAGCATTCCATCAACTGTGGTACTTGACAACACGAGATCGCACCTGAGCAAGCAACTACGACTCGCAAGGCCAGCAATCTACCAAGCACAGGTAATAGGAGGTGTCCAAGGCAATATAGAGGCTGCACGAGATATAACTGGTGCACGCAAACTAAAGCATCGCGACACGGATAGCAATAGATCAACAGGAGGAAATAAAGACTATAAAAGCAAAATAGGTAGATGGGGAAGAGATGCTCGCCTGGGAAACACTGTCGAAGGTTCATATCCGGAGAACTTGTCGATACTCGCATCAACTCATCGGCCTAATCCGCGAAGAAGCAAACACTAGAAGAAACACCGGATGCAATATTTAATACCACGACAGAAGATCCGGCAGCCTATAATATGATGCAGACGCGGTGCAATTAGGCAATATTAAGCGGAACCGAGGTCCCGGCAATTAATTACATGGTTCAAGTTATTTAGAACCCCCGCAATTTAATGTTGTATTAACAGGGCAAAACATGGCATCGGTTCTTTACACAATTTAAATGGAGTCCGGAATAAGACAAAGGTATCCTGCATATAGACTCCATATTTAATTATGAGGTGAATCGGCATAATGCCCCCAACCCACATGATATGCATGCGAGATGAACAATTAATATGCAACAAATTTTATATATAGCATTTATAAAATAGGGGCTCGGGAAAAGGGTTCACACATGTGGTTCCGAAGATCTTGGGTTCCGGGGGTTCGGGGTTCGACAGGGCTCGACGAGGGGAACGGTTCGACGGAAATGGTCTCGGACAACGGTAGGAGAGCTTGACGTTCCGGGAAGAAGGACTTGGTTTGGCGTCGGGGCACATCGGATTCGCCCTGGTCGGGGTCGATCTTGTCGTCGTGAAGATCTTGTCGGGTCCGCGGTCGTCGGGTCATGTCGTCGGTCTTGTCGTTTCACAGCGGAGATCTTGGCGTCCCGGGTCTCGGCGTCTTCGGGTCCGGGAGGAAGAACTTGGCGTGCCGGGTTCAGCCTTCAGATCCGTGTACGCGATCTTATCATCGATGATGATCTTGGATATGTATTGTTGGTCTTCTATTGTGTGTCTTCAGAAGATCTTGGTAAAAACTGGGAACGAAGAGCTTCGCGGGGCTACGGTACCCTTCGGGTGGCATCATGTATCTTCGTACGGCTGTCATCCATGCCACAACCTACTCGTAGATCATCCGGACAGATCTTAGGGGCCACTGTGCCAACATAGGTACATCACATCATCAAGACGCGAGCGCAAGACAAAGGAATAAAACGTAGATCAGGATCAAAGTACTACGAGGCAACATATCCCGAGCGGATGTTTTCTCGAGCACCTTGTCGGAACTAGGGCGTTGTCGGTCCATGG
Source organism: Avena sativa (assembly GCA_916181665.1). NCBI lineage: Eukaryota > Viridiplantae > Streptophyta > Magnoliopsida > Poales > Poaceae > Avena > Avena sativa. Next base: position 412,138,802 of record OV702292.1, on the reverse strand, counting down.
CAGGGCAAGCAGCTGCTGGCGCGCATGCTGTAGGGAGGCGAGGTGTAGCACCCCGCAAAAACCACTACTAGAAAATCGCGTTGTTTTTGTGCATTGCATCATCATGACCGCATGCTCATGTTATCATGCCACATTGCATTTGAGCATCGTCATGTCATCTTGCATTTGTTTGTATAAAACTATTTTTGAAAAACCTATTTTGTTTTCTAAACGCCCCGTCTTGTTTTCAAATTAAAAATCCGGGTCTCCGGAATAATTTGTTTTGTCTGCCAACGGGTTGCAAAAGCGCCGTTTTAAATAAATAAAGTGTTTAATTATTTTTAGGGGGCAGCCGTACCGGGCCGATCCGACCCAGTCGGCCACCCCCAGTACAAAATCAGCCTGTCTAATTCCTTTTCCTACCTAACCCTAACCTACCCAGTCCCCAGCCACATCACTCCCTCCAATCCCTTACCGCCACCTCACCACCCCCTTTTCCCCTAGCCAATCCCAGTCTGCCACCTCGCCCCACCCCACCAGCACCCTGCCGCCACCTGGGCGCGTCCCTGCCCCGACCCACTCCCCCGGTCCCACCACCCACCAACCTCCCCATCCCCCACGCACCGACCAACCTGGCCCTGGCCCCGCGCCTATCCCCAACCCCCTCCTCTCTCTTCCCCCCCGTCCGGACCCACCTTCCCCACCTACCCCTCGTCTTCCCCACGGAGACCGCCTCTCCCTACCCCCGCCGGCGTCCCCTCCGCCATCGAGCCCCGCCGCTCCGCTTCCGAGCACCTCCGACCAACCCCGCCCCCACGGCCGCGAGGCCCGCTCGCCGCTGACGCCTCATCCCCGAGCTCGCCTGCGCCCTTTCCACCGCCGCCAGTGCCACATCCGCCCCGCGCGCCGAGCCACCACAGCCTCTCCTCTCCGGCCTTCCTCGTCGACGGCCGCGCCGCCAGCTCGGACCCCACATGCGTGCCGTCCCTCTGCCGCCACGTGACCCCCCATGTGGGAGCTCGTCTCTGCCCCGCATCAGGCCTCTATCGCCAGGTCTGCCCCGGGCCTCCCCTGCTCCGTCGGCCCCGCTCACCGGTTCCGCCTCGCGCCTCGCTGGTCTCTGCCAGGTCGCTGCTACCTGCTCCGTGGCCACCACCTGCGCCCCCCGGCCATCCCCGACCTCTGCGCCCGACCGCCCTCCTCGCTTCGTCCTCCCGGCTTCCCCGCGCTCGACCCGGCCGCGTGGCTCCGTCCCTGTGCGTCCCCTCCCGGAGCTCCTCCTTTCCCGCCGCTGGCCGCCTCGCTGCCAAGTCCCGAGCCGTCCGCCGCTCCGACCTCCCGGTCCTCCCTCGACCTCGGCCTTCCTTCGCCCAAGACCGGCAGCAACCGACCCTGCCGACCATGGCCACCGTCTGTGCATGCCCCTGTAGCACATCTCCACCTCCCACACGCGTCTTGACCAGTGGCTACCGATGCTACCCAATGTCCTAGGCCTTCTGTTAAACATCAAGTGCTCTGATGCTTTTTGGTCGCCAAGATCTACCCTAGAATCCAAGGTCATCACGGAATCCAAGATCTTTGCGGAGTCGTTCAAGTTCCGAGGCCCAAGACCGACGCCGCGGGAGATAACCATCGCGATGCCAAAGAAAAATCGGCCCACGAAGACAGCGACGAGAACCACCGTGATGCCACCCGAAGACCCGAAACGCCAAGTGCGTCGATACGGATCCGACAAGATCTACGTCATGAAATCGAAGGACGCCGGACGCCACGATCTTCTTCCCGGAACCGAAGACCGCAGAACCCCAAGGTCGTCGACATGGAACTGACAAGGTCTACTACATGGATTCGAAGACCGATCCCGGCGCGCCCGAACCCCGTCGAACACCAAGACCCTCGGAATCGCCAAGTTCTTCCTCTCGGATCCGAGGACACCGAGACCCCGGTACGACAAGTACTCCTTCCCGGACGCCAAGTTCACCGAGAACCCGGATGCCAAGGTCGCCGACACGGAACGACAAGACCTCCTTCCCGCACCGATGTCGTCGACGTCGCACGCCAAGTTCTTCTTCCCGAACGCCAATACCGACCCGATACGAGGACCCGACAAGATCTTCGCGACGACAAGATCGACACCGACTAGGGAGAATCTGATGATCCTCCAACGCCAGACCAAGTCCTTCGACCTCCGATCCCGATCCCCGTCGAACCCTGAGACCGGACCCGAACCCCTCCGGAACCCCAAGATCTTCTGAACCCAGATGTGTGACCCTAAGCCTCTAGTTTTATAATATGACATATACCTATCGCATATTAAATTGTTCATGCATGCATACATGTTTGGGGTTTGGGGGCATTATGCCGATTCACCTCATAATTAAATATGGAGTCCATCTGCGGGATATCTTTGTCTTATTCCGGGCTCCATTTAAACTTGTGTAGCGAACCGATCCTATGTTCTGCCTTGTTAATACAACATTTAAATTGCGGGGTATCTAAATAGCATGAACCACCTAATTAAATGTCGGGACCCCGGTTCCGCTTAATATTGCCTAATTGCACCGCATGATTGCCATATCATACATCATACATGCATCATGCCCGATCTTTTGCCGTAGTATTAAATAGTGCATCCGGTGTTTATTCTAGTGTTTTGCTTCTTCGCGGATAAGGCCGTTGAGTTGATGTGATCTTCGACCCGATCTTCGGATGAACCTTCGGCAATGTTTTCAGGCGAGCACCTCCCCCTTTCTACCTATCTTACTTTTATAGTCTTTATTCCCTCCTGTTGATCTATTGCTATCTGTGTTGCGATGCTCTAGTTTTTCGTGCTCGTGGTATCCCTTGTAGCCATATATTGCCTTGGACACATCCTATTACCTGTTGTTTGGTAGATAGTTGGACTTGCGCGTCGTAGTCGCTTGCTCGAGTGCTGTTGCATGTCGTCAAGTACCACAGTTGTTGGAGTTTGGCCGCATGTTTAATGTTGGAGTTGATCAAGACTTTAATTACTGTTTAATAACTAAAATTGAAGTAGGTAATGCAGAGGCACCGGTGGGTGATAGACAATATTTGGTTTCCGACCGCTCACTGGTGTCCCGTAGGACCCCGAGTTCTTGACACCTGTTCCGAGATCGAGCGCGCTAACCACATGTGGGATGTGTGGGCACCCCATCGATTAGTACCTGATTTCAAAGTATTGTACCGGGGGCCACAACTAGTTTGAGGTTTTATTTACTATCCTGTACTTATGCCATGCTTTTCTGCTTTATTTAAATTGTGCGAGGTACTGCACACTGTACTGTTTAGGAAAGCGGAGTGTTTTCGCGGTATCGACAAGCCCAGTCTCACTTTCGGGTTCCCACTCGTTTACAGCCACTGACGCAAACCCTGAGTCCGTCTCGGAGACCGGCCGACTTCGTTGCGGGTAGACTTAGTGGGGTGGCCCCCATGTACTTGCTTTGGGTCTGGGAAACGTCATGACTTAGGCCCCGCCGACATACCGATGGGTGTATGTTAATTGATCTGGCAAAAAGGGTCGAAGTGCGTGTGGATACTTTGGTGCACCCCTGCAGGGTTAAATCTTTTCGAAAAGCCGTGTCCGCGGTTATGGACGACTTGGAGCACAGTTCTCGATCATAGACAACTATAACTAAAGTTTACTGTTATAATTTGACTTGTATCCGATCTGACTAGTAATCAGCTCAACTACAACGGAATGGCTAAATAAAAGTACCAACAACTGCTGGGTTTGGGGTTATCTCATGCTAATTGTATCTGACTAGTAAGTGTTGCAACTACAACGGAATGGTTACTAAAACTGCCCATTGCTTATTATATCAGGATGACTATCTATACCTGACTAGTAATTGCTGCAACGATGACTGAATAACTAAAACTGCCAACTGTGTGAGTTCCTCGGTTGACTTCCTCGGTTGGTATCGAGGGGGGAATACCAGGAGGGGTATGTTTGGTGGTAGAATCAGGTTGGTTCCGAATAGGTCTTTCTTATCCCTCTCTGATAGCCGACAGGTATCTCGAGTCTCTATAGGTTGTTTAGCGCATGCCGCGCTGCCGCTCAGTCCACCATACCTATGTAGGCGAGGACCGCCGAATTCTAGTCTCGCTGTGTACTGGCCTCAGTACTGACTGCTCTCTTTTTCCTTTGCCCTTTGTCGGCACCCCTTTTGTTTAAGCAGGTTTGAGATCGACGTCGTTAGCAGGGTTACCCTTCCGGCTTGGCCTGGGCAGGGTTATGGACGCCATTGGTTATTCTTTAGGGCTCTTAGCCCCATTTGCATCTTGTCCGTAGTCGGACGCTCTATCATTTTCAAGGTGATTTGGATCTTTGTATATTGTCTATCTGTATTCCTGACTCTTTGAGTCGTTGTTGTATATATATCTGTTCTGTGGGTCCCATCGAGGACTGTTGTGTAATGTTATTACTTCATTTTCCACCCGCACGAAAGAGCCTGGTGGGCACCTTTGAATCGTTTCTATGCGGGTTTGGCAAGAATCGCTAAGACTTGCATAGGGCCGATTCTGAGGGTGTTACACGAGGTGGACACGACGAGGAGCTCGGGTGAAGCGGTCCGCCGCGGCGTTGAGGAGGCAGAGCCCCAGCCGGCGTGGCCCTGGTGGGGCAGACACGCGGACAGCAGCGGGCGGCGGTGTAGGTGCAGGCGAGGGAAGGCGAGGACAGAGGAAGCGGTCGACGTTCGGCGCGGCGTCACCGAGGTCGACGGAGACGGAGGCCGTGTCGGTGAGAAGCTCTGGTGAAGGCAGAGGCGGGGAGGACGGCGGGTACGCAGGGGAGGGAGGAGCTCCACGTCGAGGGGCGCTGGCGGTGGGCGACCTGGGGGTCCCGGCAAGGAGGCAGGGCGACGCGCCAGTGATAGAGGGCGCCCGCGGTGGCAGAGGAAGGCGTGGGTAAGGGCCTACGGCGACGAGGGAGCCAGGGGTTCGGGGAGGAGCTCGGCGGCACGCGGAGACTGGCGGCCCGAGAGGGCTCGGGTAGGGCGGCGGGGTGCTCGACGGCGGGGTCGGCGGGAGAGGATGGGGGGCGGCTCCGCCCGACCACAGCAGGGGCGGTCAACGAGCGAGAGGGAGAGGCGAGGATTGTGGGAACGCGGGGGTAGGTGGGATCGAAACGAGGGAGGGGCGGTAGTGGTGGGGCCAGGCGGGTTGGAGACCTTCTCGCGCAGGCGTGCCGCGTGCGGCAGGGACGTGAGGAGCGGGCGCGTGGGCAGGGACGCATAAAGACCGCATCGGTAGAGGGGTGGGACCGGGGTGGTTCGCGTGCGAGGAAAGCGAGGTGGTGGGGCCGGCGATTCTCGTGCGTGCGATGCAAGCGGGCTGGCTGCGGCTTGGTCAGGCTGGCGCGTTGTGTGCAGCCGCTGCGCGCGAGTGGTTGGGAGCAGGAGGCGCAGGTGGCGGCGGCAAAAAAGAGAGGGAGGGAAAAAGTTGGTGGCTGTGTTGAGATGGGAGGGAGTAGGTGGGATTGGGTAGCTAGGGTTTGCTTAGGGTAGGGTTGGTCTGGTATTTAGACTAGGGTTTGGAGGTGGCTAGCCGGGCTTTCGGGCCTGGCGGGCTGCCTCCCAAAAATAAGTAAATATTTTATTTATTAAAAACGAGGCTTTTGTAATCCGTTTTAAGACAGAACAAAATAATCTGGAGACCCGGGATTTCGTTTTGAAATAAAGACGGGGTATTTAGAAAACAAAAATAGACTTTTCGAAAATAGTTTTAGACAAAACCATGCATGATGATGATGATGCTCAAATGCAATGTGGCATGATGACATGAGCATGTGGTCATGATGATGCAATGCACAAAAACACCGCGATTTTCTAGTAGTGGTTTTTGCGGGATGCCACACTACAATACAATGGGACCGGGTACAACTCACACCTACGATAGTGCTCAAGTGCGACTACTAATCATCGGGGGTGTCGGGCTCCTCATCATCAATGAAGTCAGCATCATCCTCATCAGTGTGGTCCTCCATGGCGGCGTCCTCCAGGTACTCATCGTCATCACTGAGGTAAGAGTGAATATCACCACAGATATCTTCACCTTCCTCCTCCTTCTCCTCCAGCTGGATCTCCTGGTCATGGATAGTCTCCTCCAGGGTGGCTACCTTCTGACGAAGACGGGCAATGATGCGATCCTTTTTATCGCGCTAGCGACAAAGTGACTTGCGCTCCTTGGCGAGGATGGCGAGGGTGTGCTTCCTTTAAATAGCTTCGGCATGGTTCTGATTCGCGTACACACGGGTGTTGTCAAACTCCTTCTAAGTCTCATGTAGCATGAAGTCTAAGTGGTCCACATGATGCCTTAACTCCGGATGTGACGGCATGGCCAAAGGCTGTCCCGTAGAGTCACATCTTGCATAGTGCGCGTAGCGGGTGCCACTGATTTGGTTGATGTTCTGAGCACACAGACGAGCAAGTGCCTCCTGCATTTCCCTGGCTAGACCGTCTAACCAGTTGTTCTCCCTGACGCTGAACTGAATCTTCTCCGAAAGTGGTGGCTCCATTTTTCCCCTTAGGACGGCAACTATCAGCCACTGCAGTTCCCCTCCAGATTGTCATTGAGCTGTGCTCCGAAGAACTCCGGGTGCGGGCGTCCAAGATACACCGAGAGCTGGTCCAAATCCCTCTCAAAGATGAGGTCCCCTCCATTGCCTAACTGGTAAAACTTGCTATATTTGACCTCCATCTATAAGTAATGAAGATAAGTAAGTTAGTGAAGTGATCAAGTGTGTCAAATTTTATGTAAAATTTGCAAGGATTTTGAGGAACATGGGAACTCCTTTTTGAAAGAATCTCAAGGGTAAGAGTGAGAATAGATTTTCGTAAATACTCATTTACTTTTTTGTGAAACTAAGTTTTTCAGACGTCCATTCTAACTAGGGTCTCCTATGGTCAGGATGGCTCTGATACCAACTTGTCAACACCCAGATTTTTAAGTCCAGATGCCTATTATGCCATACCTCGCAATCCCAGGATTACCATTTTTGCGAGACATAACAGAATTGGTACCACAGTACATCATCTATTACAAACCATAATATAGGTCCTACAAATAGAGGATCTCATGATCCAGTCTTAATACAATCAAAGCAGCGGAAAGTAAACACAGTAGGCTCCATCTTCATGGTCACAGGCAATACTGACGATGGGAGATGATCCTAGTTATCATAGACCTCCTCCTGTCCATCTTCCAGGTAGTCCTCCTCATAGTCTGGCCATGGGAATAGCTAGGGACAAAGCCATGAGTAAAGTAAACCTAGTAGGAATCTTAAGCTCTAGGTTTTGTTTGCAAAAAGCCAGGTTTATTTCAGAATGCCTTAAAGAGTAAAGACCTAATTTAGTTCTCTAGATTACTTAAATGGGAATCTAGTTTTCATGTTCATCACACTGTGGTGGTCAAGTCAAAGTCATAGTTCAAGTCACAAGTCATTTTGAAAACATCTAACAATGGAACAGTATGGCCACTCCAACTGTCCATAACCGCAGACGCGGCTATTCGAATAGTTTGACACTCTGCAGAGGTGGTACGCTTTCACCACAAAATTCAATACACCCATCAGGGATAACCCAGAATCATCATACTTGGTATGCGGATAATCAATCCTAACATTTCAATTACACACCCTAGTATAGGCACCTCCTCTATGAGTTTGGCCTCCTAGCCATGGCCATCTGCCATCCCGGGCACTGCATAGGTGGACATTCATATTCACGAGGTAGCCTCAGCTCAAACTCTTCCGCATGGGAACCCATACTAAGACATATAAACTTCCAATTAAGCCCTACCCAACTCATGTATTGTGGTTGTACGGTAAAAATGGAATGGTATCGCATCCGAACCCAACCATCAGTTTTTATCAAAGCCAAGGCTCCTGCCTCAATCAGTTTCATCATCAAACCATTGTGTTTCATAACACATGTCAAAACATTTCAATAGAATGATTCATCATTCCAAGGTTTTCATAATCATTTTCACCAAGTATTCCCATCTAAAGTGATCAAGTTTTAGCTTAGCTCTAGCCACTAGTATTGAGGGTATCACTATTGAGGGGTGCTAATCACGTATAAGTATCCAAGACTAGTTCTATGACCTTGATGGTATCCATCCTACTTTTCCACTAATCACAATTCATTAACTAGATAAGAAACTATAGTAGAAGGAAAAGTACAGCTTGCAAGTAAAACTTGGGATGGGTATAATCAAAGTTGCATAACCAAGCATGCCTAGTGCATATTGCATTAGCTAGCTTGCGCTGATAGCTGGCCTTGTTGAGTGCAGTCGTTGAAGTTCTCTTCTTTTTCCTTGAAGTACTCGTCCTTGTCGTACCCCGTGTCGGTACTAGCGTCTATAGATACATACAATGTACACAATCACCAAACAACACTTAACTACTTCTAGTTTGCACACAAGGGCTCATACTAGATGATCTAGCATCATCTCAATCATCCCATGAAATAATGGCACATTCTTATTTATCTTATTTGGGAAAAGTAATTTCTACTCATTGAAAAATACTTAAGATTTAATATTCTCCAATTAAAATAGTGGATCATGTTGACACATGTCATAACCACATATTTCAATACTTGGGAATGTGATGGTAGTCATGTATTTCAAGATTTAATATTACTATTTAATAATATTTAAGTGACTAGATATGCCTATATATCATTCTTTTAATACTAATCCATGTTTAATATCTATAAAACCAAATCTTTTGACATATTCATGTAGAGCGTTGATACATTGCAAATGTATCTATAATTTTTTGATGTTCCATGCTTGGGTTTATCCACTTTCTTGTGTTTTGTTCCAACTTTGGAGTACTTTTCATAGGATTTCTTGGACTAACCTATTAACAAGAGCCACAGTGCCAGCTGCCTGTTTTCTGCTGTTTTTGTTCCAGGAAAGTCAGACAATGAATATTCTCGGAATTGGACGGGACAAAAGCCAAAGTGCCTATTTTTAAGGAAGTCATCAGATGCCAGAATACGAGACGGAGAGGGGGCAGAGGACGGCCACACCACCTGGCCATGCGACCAGGCTGGGCCCGCGCCAGGGGGTGGTGTGGTGGCCCCTGGCACCCCCTCGGTCTCCCCTTCCGACTATAAGATGCCCTCGGGACGTAAACCCTAAGTGCCCGATCAAAAATCCACGAAAGAGTCTGTAGCTGCTGTCATCTCCATCCCTAGATTGGGAGGGATCTGAAGCTCTTTCCGGCACCCTGCCGGAGAGGGGAATTCACCCTGGAGGCCTTCTTCATCACCATGCAAGCCTCCGGTGTGATGCGTGAGTAGTTCATCCTTGGACTACTGATCCATGTAGTAGCTAGATGGCTGGTTCTCCTCCTTTGTTCTTACATGTTTAGATCTTGCGAGCTCCGTTCATGATCAAGATCATCTATTTGTAATTCTGCATGTTGTGTTTGCGGGGATCCGATGGATATTGAGATGCTATTTCAGATTGATTATTGATTCTATCATGTCTTTGTTATTTGTGATCTTGCATGCTTTCCGTTATTAGTAGCTATCTTGGCCAAGTAGATGCTAGCAACTCCAAGAGTTAGTATTTATGCTCGATAGTGGGTTCATGCCTCTGGTAATCTAGGGAAGTGACAGAAATCTCTAAGGTACTAGATGTGCTGTTGCTACTAGGGAGAAAACAACAACCCTTTGTTCATAGAACAATCGTATTGTTTACTTTACACGCAGTTCGTAAAGCAATAATCTGTTGCTTGCAACTTAATACTGGAGGGGGTTCGGATGATAACCTGAAGGTGGATTATTAGTCATAGATGCAGTTGGATGGCGGTCTATGTATAATGTTGTAATGCCCAATCAAGTCTCAAAGGAGTCAAGATGATTAGTATATGCATGTATTGCTTTCTTGGTGTTTGTTAATTGCCCCGCTGTAATTTGTTCACCCAACATGTTATCTATCTTAAGGAGAGCCACCTCTAGTGAATTATGGATCCCGGTCCTTGTCTTTTACATTCAATCTATAAACTATTTACTTCTTTGTGTTTACTTTCTGCAAACTTTTACTTCTTTCCATTCGATACGTTTAATCCTTTGTTTTCCGCAAAACACGGTGAGATTGACAACCTCATCGCAAGTTGGTGACAAAGTTTTGTGGTTGTGTTGTGCAGGTCTCCACGTTGCTACTAGCACCGGTAGTGCGTCCTACCAAAGCTCAGCTAGTAACACCTTTGGGGTGTTTCCTTGCTCCTACTGGTTCGATTAAACCTTGGTTTCATTACTGAGGGAAACTTGCTGCTGTGCTCATCATACCTTCCTCTTGGGGTTCCCAACAAGTTCTACATCAACCACACACCAACACTTTTCTAGGTGCCGTGCATTGAGCCATCAAGCATTTTTCTGGCGCCGTTGCCGGGGAGTCAAGGACATTTTCACAAGGGGAGTCCCTCATAACCAATCTCTTTACTTTGTTGTTTTTGTTTTGCTTAGTTTCTTTTTTCTTTGTTTGCTTGTTTTGTTATTCAAAAAACACAAAAAAATTTAGTTTTACTAGTTTGCTTTCTTATTTGAAAACCCAAAAAAATGACTACTCTTGAAAACACTAAGTTGTGTGACTTCACTAGCACCAACAACAATGATTTTATGAGCACACCTATTGCTCCACCTGTGGCTGAAAATACTTTCTTTGAGATAAAACCTGCTTTGCTCAATCTTGTTATAAGAGAACAATTTTCTGCTATTGGTAATGAAGATGCTGCTTCCCATATAAATAACTTTGTTGAACTTTGTGAGATGCAAAAGCATAGGGATATAGATGGTGATATTATTAAGCTGAAATTGTTTCCTTTCTCTTTGAGAGGAAAAGCTAAAGAATGGTTGAATTCCTTAACTAGGAATAGTATTGATTCTTGGACTAAGTGCAAAGATGCTTTTATTGGAAAATACTATCCTCCTGCTAAGATTATATCTATGAGAAGTGAAATAATGAAGTTTAAACAACTTGATAATTAGCATGTTGCTCAAGCTTGGGAAAGAATGAAATCTTTGGTAAAGAATTGTCCCACTCATGGACCGACTGCTTGGATGATCATCCAAACTTTTTATGGAGGATTGAACTATTCTTCAAGGAACCTATTGGATTCTGCTGCTGGAGGTACTTTTATGACTATTACTTTGGGTGCTACAATGAAACTTCTAGACAATATGATGGTTAATTATTCTGAATGGCATACTGAGAGAGCTCCACAAGGTAAGATGGTAAATTCTGTTGAGGAAACCTCCTCCTTGAGTGATAAGATTGATATTATTATGTCTATGCTTGTTAATGGGAAAGCCCATATTGATCCAAATAATGTTCCTTTAGCTTCTTTGGTTGCTCAAGAGCAAGTTGATGTGAACTTCATAAGAAATAACAATTTTGGCAACAATGCTTATGGTAATAACAATTATAGGCCCTACCCTCCTAATAATACTTATGGCTATAATGGTAAACCTGGATTACCTAGTGAAGGAAGAATTTTAGAAGTTGAAAGAGCCACTAAAACCTTCATGCAAATGCAATATGAGCAAAATAAACTATTCGCTAAAACTATGGAGGAACAATCTATCATTTTGAAGAACATTAGCCATCAACTTGAGAGTCTAAATAGGGAAATTCCTAGTTTACAATTGAAACTCTCTAATGCTGAAAGAAATATATCATCTTTGTATGAAGCTCAATCTTCATTGATTAATAAAATGGCTGCTAAACCTGAAACTAATGAGAATCCCTTTGCAGCTACTAATGCCATACAAGTAAGAATTGATGAAAATGTTAGACTATTAGCTGAATTACATGCTAAGTGGGAAAGAGAAGATGAAATTGCTAGAAACATTAGTGTTTCTAATATTACCACCACTAGTGTTGAAGCTAGTAATAGTTCTACTACCTTAGATGATAAAGTTGATTTTGATCTTGATGGTTGCAATATCTCTGAAGTTATTAAGTTCCTACAAAAGCTTGCTAGAAGTCCTAATGCTAGTGCTATGAACATGGCTTTTACAAAACACATTACTGATGCTCTCATAAAGATTAAAGAAGAAAAGATGAAACATAAAGCTTCTATTCCTATAAAACAAGAAGATGGTTGGGAACCCATCATTAATATGAAAGTGAATGACTTTTATTTCAAAGCTTTATGTGATCTTGATAGAAGTGTTTCTATTATGCCTAGAAGGATTTATGATATGCTTGATTTGCCTCCTCTTGAGGAATGCTATTTGAATGTCCCACTTGATGATAATGCTAAAAAGAAACTAATGGGGAGTCTTAATGATGTTCTTATTATGGTTAACAATGCCTATGTCCCCATTGATTTCTATGTTTTGGATGTTGAATACAATGCTTCTTGTCCTATTACTTTGGGAAGACCTTTTCTTAGAACTGTTGGTGCCATTATTGATATGAAATAAGGCACCATTAAATATCAACTCCCACTCAAGAAGGGTATAGAACACTTCCCTAAAAAGAGAGAAAAGATTTCTTTTGATTCTCCTATGAAAACAAAATTTGGTCTTAATGCTTCTTCATTTGAGAACACTTGATTCTTTCTTTGCTTCTTATGCCTAACTTAAAGGCGTTAAAGAAAAGTACTTATTGGGAGATAACCCAAAAGTTTTAGATGAGCCTTGGAAGTAATTACTTCAGTAATAACCTATCCTTATCCTTTTTATTTGCTATTTGTGCCAAGAGTAACCTCTAATGAGAGAGAAGTAATGATTGCGAAAGTTGCTGTCCCGAAACAGATTTCTGTGCTTCACCGTAAATATTCGTGTAAAATCTCTGAACGTCTTTTTGAGGCGTGAATTTTTGTGCTTCTGCCCCAGGTTGTTATCTAACTTTCGTTAGTTCAACAATTTTTGTTTTGAGCAACATAAGGTCTTCGAAAAAAATCGTCTTTACCTGCTGGTCTGTTTTGACAGATTTCTGCCATTTTCTGCATTTGCTTCTTGTTGGTTCCTTCTTGAGTTCTTTTGGGGAATTGAGCTTTGTGAGGGAAGTGATACAGTAGATAGTGGTCTAATGGAAACTTATTTGGTGTTAGAACTGAACTTTAAGACTTATTTATCTTGAGTGCAGTAATGTTGCTAATAAAGATTGTGTGAAGTTTTGTATGAAGGAAAATTTCAGGTGTATGGAAGGAATGAATAATGAGATGAAGGATGGACTAAAGCTCAAGCTTGGGGATGCCACACGTGTCACCCCAAGAAATATCCAAGAATTACAAGCATCCAAGCTTGGGGATGCCCAAGGCATCCCCTTCTTCATCAATAAATCCCAGGTTTCTTCCAAACGCTTCATTTTTATTGTTTCATGCACAGTTGTGTTGTTCTTGGAGCGTCTTCTTTTTCGTTTTTGTTTTTGTTTTTAGTTTGCTTGGTTTGCTTAGTTTTCTGAATAAATTGGTTGGACCCCCTCTTTCATACTTTGGTTTGCAAATAGTTTGGTTTGGTTTGGAAAAGAGTAGGAAAGTTCATTCTTATGTGGTAAAAAGAGCTTGTTTTTGACTGTGGCCTATGCTTTGTCATTCCATGCTTGATATTGTTTTGGCTCTATGATTAGTATTATTTGCTGTAGCATGACTTGTTATAGACAATTGAGATTGCTTAATGTGCCTTGGATGAATCATGCGTTGTTTTAGCATATTAAAGCATAGTATAGTGGTATTCTCCTTTGATGCTTTATTTGGGTTGACTTGGCGCATGCTCACACCATGTTATGACTATCTCAAGTCACCATAGCCTTTATGATCCTTTAGTTTTCAACTTGTAGTATCACTTTATGCTTTGATCAATGAAGTTTTGTCCCTCTGCATGATTATGTCCATTATTGCTCATTTAGTTTGTCGCTCCCAGTCTTTTGCTAGCCTCCATAACAAAGTATGAGTTCCACTCATGCATCCAACTCCCTAAACCAAGTTATTCCAAAGAGTCCACCATACCTACCTACTATCTTATGCTATTCCAAGTATATTCATGCTTTTGTTTACCTTCCAAATTAAACTTGTTATGAGAAAACTAGTGATTAAAGCTCTCACGAACTTGATGACACACTTTACTTTTTTGCATCTAATAAACTTGAACTATTGGGTCCTTATTTGTTGCGTATATGCTTGCGCTTTATAAGTTGAAATTAGTAGAACCATGTTTCATGGGGAACGCTTTCAACATTGCACTTGTACTTTGTACCCCGTTGATATCATGTTCTTTTGCTTACGGATCCCGGCGGTGTGAAATAAAATTGGAACTTGTAAGATCATGGAGTTTGTATGTGTGTTAGAGAAATGCACGGGCCGCTAGCCTAAGCCATGCCTAATCATGGTGGAAACTTGCAGCATCACCATAATGAGCATTCTATGAAGCATCCTCAATAAAAACCTATGCAAATAGCAAATAAAAAGATCGCTGAGATGCTCATTGTCTGCTTGCCTAGTCATTTTGATTATGGGAAAGCTCCCGTATCATGTGCAAGGGGTACCCCGTTGGCGGTTCTTTATGATACACATATACTTACAATGACAAGAGCTTTCTCGTGACTGAAGTTGAGTAGCATGACGATCGGTCTTCGTAAGTAAGGGGCATGAGATTTCGGTTTATAACTTGTCAAGCATATCCTCTTAGTTGTGTCACTTTAACCTTAATCACCTTCAAGATGCTTATGATAGGGGCAATGAGAGCTGAAAGATATAAGTATCATAATTTTTGCAAGCTCTTTATGAGACTTGAATCCCTACTTCCTTTTACAAAGGCCTTTCTTCCACCATTATATTGAGTCTCCATCTTCTACCTTTATGCACCTACTTTGAGAGCATAGTGGCCATTCTTAGTTCTATGTGCATTGTCCCAAGACTAGTTGATTGATGCATACCTTGTTATTGCTTGTTTTAAACTATTGTATCCAGTCACTCTTATGAACTTTGAAGGTGTCCTATGCATTTATATTTGCTACTCTATTGAGGGACAAGCTGACTACTATTATGCTATGTTTTCTTTATGTGAAACAAACAAACGTCTTCCAAAGCATTGCTATTCATGAATCTTTTGTTTGTGCCTTTTCATGTTCCATCATAGTTTCTTTGCTTATTGCTAGAACTTTGTCTTTCATGTTATGATTGAAGTACTATGATCCTATCTTTGAATGTTTTACAAATACTTTGATCAAATCTTTGATGGTGCATGTCACCTCAAAAATTATTCTTTCTTTTTATCACTTACCTACTCGAGGACGAGCAGGAGTTAAGCTTGGGGATGTTGATACATTGCAAATGTATCTATAATTTTTGATGTTCCATGCTTGGGTTTATCCACTTTCTTGTGTTTTGTTCCAACTTTGGAGTACTTTTCATATGATTTCTTGGACTAACCTATTAACAAGAGCCATAGTGCGAGCTGCCTGTTTTCTGCTGTTTTTGGTTCCAGGAAAGTCAGAAAATGAATATTCTTGGAATTGGACGGGACAAAATCCAAAGTGCCTATTTTTCTGGAAGTCATCAGATGCCAGAATACGAGACGGAGAGGGGCCAGAGGCCGGCCACACCACCTGGCCACGTGGCCAGGCTGGGCCCACGCCAGGGGGTGGTGTGGTGGCCCCTGGCACCCCCTCGGTCTCCTCTTTCGACTATAAGATGCCCTCGGGACGTAAACCCTAAGTGCCCGATCAAAAATCCACGAAAGAGTCTGTAGCCACCGTCATCTCCATCCCTTGATCGGGAGGGATCTGAAGCTCTTCCCGGACCCTGCCGGAGAGGGGAATTCACCCTGGAGGTCTTCTTCATCACCATGCAAGCCTCCGGTGTGATGCGTGAGTAGTTCATCCTTGGACTATGGATCCATGTAGTAGCTAGATGGCTGGTTCTCCTCCTTTGTTCTTTCATGTTTAGATCTTGTGAGCTCCATTCATGATCAAGATCATCTATTTGTAATTTTGCATGTTGTGTTTGCGGGGATCTGATGGATATTGAGATGCTATTTTAGATTGATTATTGATTCTATCATGTCTTTGTTATTTGTGATCTTGCATGCTTTCCGTTATTAGTAGCTATCTTGGCCAAGTAGATGCTAGCAACTCCAAGAGTTAGTATTTATGCTCGATAGTGGGTTCATGCCTCTGGTAATCTGGGGAAGTGACAGAAATCTCTAAGGTACTAGATGTGTTGTTGCTACTAGGGAGAAAACAACAATCCTTTTTTCATAGAACAATCGTATTGTTTACTTTACACGCAGTTTGTAAAGCAATAATCTGTTGATTGCAACTTAATACTGGAGGGGGTTCGGATGATAACCTGAAGGTGGATTATTAGTCATAGATGCAATTGGATGGCAGTCTATGTATAATGTTGTAATGCCCAATGAAGTCTCAAAGGAGTCAAGATGACTAGTATATGCATGTATTGCTTTCTTGGTGTTTGTTAATTGCCCCGCTGTAATTTGCTCACCCAGCATGTTATCTATCTTAAGGAGAGCCACATCTAGTGAACTATGGATCCCGGTCCTTGTATTTTACATTCAATCTATAAACTGTTTACTTCTTTGTGTTTACTTTCTACAAACTTTTACTTCTTTCCATTCGATAAGTTTAATCCTTTGTTTTCCGCAAAACACGGTGAGATTGACAACCTCATCGCAAGTTGGGGACAAAGTTCCGTGGTTGTGTTGTGCAGGTCTCCACGTTGCTACTAGCACCGGTAGTGCGCCCTACCAAAGCTCAGCTAGTAACACCTTTGGGGTGTTTCCTTGCTCCTACTGTTCGATTAAACCTTGGTTTCATTACTGAGGGAAACTTGCTGCTGTGCTCATCATACCTTCCTCTTGGGGTTCCCAACAAGCTCTACATCAACCACGCACCAGCACTTTTCTGGGTGCCGTGCATTGAGCCATCGAGCGTGGCAAATGTGATTTTTGAGAGTTGGAATCAACTCAAAAGTATTTATGGTTGATTTTATAAAAATGTTTGAAGTGGCAAAGTCTCTTCCTTGTTTTTTTTGCTATAGGTGATCTATAATTTCAAATGGGTTGAATCCAACGGGAGTGATTAGATATTTTTAATACCTTCCTAACAAAATTGGAATCATGCATGCTGGTTTAGTACAACTCTTTAAATTCAATTTTGAATACAGCTATAGAATAGGGTTTTTAAACTAAATGGTAAATTTCTATTTGAATCGTTGGGCTCTATGTGGGAAATGAAATGGGCCGGTGCAACTGCACAGCACGCACGCAGCGAGCTGCTGACAGGTTGGTCCCACGCGTCAGTGGCTCTACCTAACCGAAATGGTATCAGCAAATCTCAGCGCTACGATTAGAACAAGATCTACAGCTGAGGTACATCATCTACGTCGCAGAGCTCCGGCGAGATTCTAAACCTAGCGGCATGGTGGGGGTCGTGGGCGGCTTAGCAGGGCTCCAGCTAGGTCCGGCGATGGGGGCGAATGGGCTAGTCGACGATGGCGAGTCGATTGCTGGTCGCGGCAGTTCCTGGGGTGGCTCCAATCAATGGCGCCCTTCCTTCACTGCGGCGGCGGGCTCCGGCCAAATTCCGGCGGGGTGGTGCTCGCCTTGCTTCGGGAAAGGGTCTGAGGTGGTGCTGAGAGAGAGGAGTGAAATGGTGTGCCATTTCAGGTCTGGGATGGCTCCTATTTATACACATGCGTCTGAGGTAGGGCGGCATGGTCGGGCTCATCGGCGACGCTGCTACAAGTCGTACTAGGCATGGAGGATGGCATGGGTCGACACGGTGGACTGCGGCGATCGTCACGCGCGTAATGGCGCGGCAAGGGGCGGTCTTAGTCGGTTGGGCAACGTCGGCGCTCTGTTCAGGTACGGAGGTGTTCGTCATCGAGTACGGTGGTCACTGGGCGTGTGGCGACGAATCATCGTGTCTGGGAGGTGGCTGGTGACGCGGCGGGTGCGGGTACGAGCAGAGAGAGCAAGGCGCAGCATGGCTGCATGAGGCGGCATCGGCGCTCCGTCGTGCTCTTGGCATGGCAGAGACATAAAAGGGAACGACTGTTCTAGCTTCTACACCTCTCGCCGTTGGTCAGGGGGTGGACAGAGAGGGGCGGTGAGGTAATGGCTACTCTCTAGACATCATGGGAGAGGGCGGCGCGGCATGTGGTGACTTGTCCATGGTCGACCAACATCACATGCTCGGTACGGTCATGGCACTGGTCAATGTGGCGAGTGAGGTTGCTCAATTGCACGGCCAAGTACTAGGGATGGTCGTGGGTGATTCATTGGGTTGATTGCAGTACAAGCATGAGCACAAGTTTGACGTCAAACAGTAGATAGTTGTTGAATTTGTACTATGTCTTCTAAGTGTTTGACTAAATGGCCGCAGGAACTTAACCTTGGAATTTTTCCATGATTTTTGGTGGGTGAGCTGGTCACATGCTTGGTAGTATCTGCTTGCTAAGAATTGTCAAGTGGTGGAGGTTTGAGTGGTTTTTGCAAAATGATGATCTATGTACCTTGATACGTCGTAAACATATCTATAATTTTTGATGTTCCATTCTTGTTAAGTATCTACTTTCTTATGTTTTGTTCATACTTTGAGGTATTTTTATACATTTCATGGAACTAACCTATTAACAAGATGCCAAAGTGCCAGTTGCCTATTTTCTGCTAGTTTTGGTTTCGGAAAAGCTAGTACGGAAATATTCTCGGAGTTGGACCGGACAAAAGCCGAAGTCAATATTTTACCCGAAGCAACACGGAGTCCGGAGGGGAGACGAAGTGGCGCACCAGGGCGGCCACACCTGGTGGCGGCGTGGCTTGGGGGAGGGGGGGTGGCGCCACCAGGGGGTCTGCCCCCTGGTGCTCCACTAGGGTTTTCGTCCTGGGAGGCTTTTATAGGAGGAAGGGCAAGGTCGGTGCAGCACCAGGGGTCCCACACCCCCTAGTGGCGCGCCCCCAGTCCGCGCTGCCACCAGGTGTGGCCGCCCTGGTGCGCCACATTGTCTCCCCTCCGGACTCCGTGTTGTTTCGGGTAAAATATTGACTTCGGCTTTTGTCCGGTCCAATTCCTAGAATATTTCCTTACTAGCTTTTCTGAAACCAAAAATAGCAGAAAACAGGCAACTGGCATCTTGTTAATAGGTTAGTTCCAGAAAATTTGTAAAAATACCTCAAAGTATGAACAAAACATAAGAAAGTAGATACTAAACAAGCATGGAACACCAAAAATATAGATATGTTTACGATGTATCATACCTACACTTGATTCAATTTTGAATTGCCTCTTAACTAGATTTGAAAATAGTTTCTGTAAGTTTGTAAAGTTTGCTTGGGTTCATTTTTACTTGGTCTAGCAAGGGGTGAAATGAACTAGAATTGTTTCTGTTGGAAATCTTTTACTAGAGATGCCCAAAGTGGGCTAGTGGTTAATGTTGGCCAAAATGACCATTTGATTATATGCTTCATATTTCATTTTCTTTTTATTTGATTTTGCTTGAAAATGATCTAGATGATGTGGTGTTCATATTTTCACTAATCCTTACCATTTATAGCAATCAAACATGGCAAATGCAAGCATTCATGCATTAATGGAAATCACACATGCATTCATATAGAGTTTAATAATAAAAGTTTTTGTTAACCCTAAAGTTGGGTGATTCGAACTTGATAATCTTGTTTAGTATTTTTGAGATGTTACACTTTCTTAAATCTTTATCTGAAACATATTTGCTCCAAATGGTGTTGATATCCCTTAAATGTGTCACCCTACGATTCGCGAATAATGCGGACATGATCGAGACCCCTCTCCAATGAATAATCAGCAGCGGGACCTAGAGATCCGTACTGACTCCCACACATTCAACGATGACTCTTGTGATCATGTGAACCTTTAATCGTAACTAAATCCATTTGTCTCGCAATATATTACATGTCCGAGATTCTATCATCGGTATCTCAATACCTAGTTTGATATCGTTGCCGACATGCACTCTTTTCTCGTTCCCGTGATATAACATTCTATTGATCACATCACTTGCTTGCAAGCTATTTCAATGTGATATCACCGAGAGGGCCCTTAATATATCTATATGTCATCGGGATGGACAAATCCCACTCTTGATCCATGATCCTCTACATAACACCTTCGTAGCACTGAACCCACCTTTATAGTCACCCTTTTACGGTGTGACGTTTGATGTTATCAAGATACTCTTCCGGTCTTAGTGATTAACATGTCTCATGGTCTAAGTACTAGGATTACTTCGTATGATGTTATAGCAATATAAACATAATGACTTTGATTGTAATGCTATACTTCTGATGAATGTTCATCACATCATTCCACCAATGCCGTGACCTTGTTATTAACAACATCCAATGTCCATGCTCAGGAAACCTTGGTCACCTTGTTAATCAACGAGCTAGTTTATATGAGAGGCATCACTAGGAACTTTGTATTTTGTTTATTAAACACACATGTATTAATGTTTCCAATTAATACAATTGTAGCAAGCAAAATAATCATTTATCATAAACATGGAATAATATAATAACCACTTTATTATTGCCTCTCTGGCATATTCCCTTCACTTGCCGCATTTGAACATGTCAAAAGTGATCTTGAATCCACGCTTCTTGTCTTTCACCTTGATGATGTCTTCAAGCCGTAGCTTGATGGAGTCGTTGGAGAAGGTTTCCTCGGATATCCGCATGGGATCTTTTCTATCCTTGGAGTACTTATGCATCAGCTCGGCGCGGTGCTGCAGGGGTTGGATCCACCTCATGAACCAGCACATGGCTAGGTCCAAGCCGGTCATTCCTCCGTCTACCAGCCACTCGATCCGCCTTACATCACAAGAGGATTCATCGTCAGACGGGAGGGGTTGGGATCTTAAGGTGCTGGCCTCGGTGGCGGCCCCGTCAACAAAGTCGGGGTATGTGTATTGCTGGCTAGCCAGAGGGATATCTGGGCCGTAGAAGTACGTTCGCGGCCATTTCTTGCAGGACTCATGCCCACCGATGTCGAGGAATCGCCGGTGAGGACATATCTTAAAACTAATTCTTCTACAAATCTACAGCTCATCCTTGGATTCTACGGACTCTCTCTTGATGGTGAAGAAATAAATAAATAGATCTAACCTAGGCTTGATTCCTTGGTATCCTTCGCACAACGATATGAAATTACTGAGTATGAGGATGCTATTGGGAGAGAGGTTATGGGGAAGTACGCGGAAGTGCTGGAGGATCTCGAGGAAGAAGTCGGAGACTGATGACCCACAAGTATAGGGGCTGTATCCCAGTATTTTTGATAAGTAAGAGTGTCGAACCCAACGAGGAGCAGAAGGTGTTGACGAGTGGCTTGGAGCAGGAATTCTCTGTAAATACTTAGAAAACGGAATTTTAGGGATATTTGATAATGCAGATAAATAAAGTGCGAGTAAATAAAAGACAATAATAATAATTACAGCAAGTGGCCCAATCCTTTCTTTAGCAAAGGAGAAGCCGGTTGTATTACTTAGAATGACCAAACGTTCTCGGGGACACATGGGACTATCGTCAAGTGCTTTCGCTTCATATACTTGATTAATCTTCTTTAGTTTGATAAGTGTTGTGTGGGTGAACCTGTGCTAATGTACCGAACTTCCTAGGACTAATACATACTTGTGATTAAACCCCTTGCAAGCATCCGCAAGTACAAGAAAGTAATTAAGATAAAAACCTAACCACAACTTTAAACTCTAAGATCCTGACATCCCTTGTGTAAAGTTTCCTAACGGGGGTTCAGGTTTCTGTCACTCCGGCAACCCCTACGATTAGTATCCAAAAACACAATGCATTCCCCTAGGCCCATAAAGGTGAAGTGTCATGTAGTCTACGTTCACATGACACCACTAGAAGAATAACACCACAACTTAAATAACAAACTATTGAATCTTTCTCAACACAATTCCACTAGTAACAACATGACTTCTCTCGCATGTTCTCAAGAACTAAACGAACTACTCACAAGACATCATATGGATCAAGATCAGAGATGAAATAATGATAAGTAACAATCTGCATGGATGATAATTCAAGGGTTCCACTCAATAGCATCAACTACAACACATAATCAACACCGGAAAAGTTTCCCCTAAGAACTATGCAAGATTCAACCCAATTGTTGCAGCGGTATGGAGTGGTGATGATGGTGCTGGTGGAGATGATGACGGAGATGATGGTGATGATGATCCCAATGAAGTCTAGCTTGATGGTGGTGTTGATGGCGACGATCTCCCCTCTCCGAGAAGGAATTCCCCCGGCACAATTCTATCTACTAGAGAGATCGTTCTCTCTCTGTAATTTTTCACCCCACAGAGGCGGCAGAATCTTTCTATGGTCGTTGCCCAGGTATTAGGGTTTCGTGGGGATAATATACGCCAAAGGGGAGAGCCAGGAGTGGGCCAGGGTGGCCACACCACCTGGTGGCGCGGCCTAGGGTAGCCCGCGCCAAGGGGTGGTGTGGGCCCCCTGTGGCCCAACTCCGCTCCCCCTTCCGGCATCGTTCGTCTTATGGAAAAATAGGATTTTCCATGCATTTTCCTGAATTTTCTGATCTTCACGAATTTCGCCTCCAAACAGCGCCTTTTCCATCAGAATCCTGACTACAGCGGTCCATCCTCCAAAAGTCATCAACCATGCAAAAACAGATGACATAACATAAGTATGATCTCTTAATATGAAATATATCAATGAATAATAGTAAATTATGATATAGAATAGTGATGCAAAATGGACGTATCAACTCCCCCCAAGATTAGACTTTGCTTGTCCCCAAGCAAAAACTGAGCTCAATAAACATGACCTCAGGTTTATGGAGTGAAGAGTCGATAAAAGAATACAGACAAGAGGCATCACATTCATCAATACATAAATCATAATAGAAGACAACTCACTATTATATAACTTAACTTGCAATAAGTAAAGGAAACACAATAAAGATACATAAAGTAAATCATAATTGGTAATGGAAAACTTAGCTCTTGGTCAAAGAATAGTTAACAATTTGCAGGAGTTCAAACATAATGGATTTTCAATGATAGCTTTCAAAGTAGTAGTCACTAAGATAAGAGCAGTGTGCAAAACAAGGAACATAAGAAACATGATTGAATAAATCATCATATGAATGAATGAAACACAACAACTCAAAATACTTGCTGAGATAGAAGGGAATATGTTTACTGACTCAACTAAAAAGTAAAAGATAGGCCCTTTGCAGAGGGAAGCAGGGATTTCAAGTTTCATCAAGAGCTTCCAAAAATTATATTACTTATTAGCTTTCAGCTCTCATTGCCCCTATCATAAGCATCTTTAGGTGGTTAAGGTTAAAGTGAGCAAACTATGGAGCATATGCTTGACAAAGTATAAGTTGGCAATCTCATGTCCCTTGAATACGAGGGCCGCTCCTCATGCTACTCAAGTTTAGTTACCGGTAAGTTCTTGTCATAGTAAGTACATGTGTATCATAGAGAACCACCAACGGGGTACCCCTTGCCCGATGATACGGAAGAATCCCCATATCAAAATGACAAGGCAAGCAGACAATGAGCATCTCAGCAATCTTCTTATTTACCTTGGGAAAATGGTGTTTTTTTCTCTCTTCCCTCTTTTCTCATGTCTTTTTTTATTTTTCTCAATCTGTATCTCTTTTTTATAAGAAGAATGCTTCATAGATTGCTCGTTATGGTTACGCTACAGGTTTCCACCATGATTAGGCATGGATTAGACCAGCGGCCCAGGCGTTTCTGTAACACACATACAAAACTCCATGGACTTACAAGCTCCCCTTTCATTTCACACCGACGACATCCATAAACAAAAGAGCATGATATCAACTAGGTACAATGTACAAGTGCAATGTTGAAAGCGTTCCCCATGACAGCATGGTTCTGCTAATTCCCAACGTATAAGTGCAAGCATATACAACTTAGATGACACAATGGTTCAAGTTTATTAGGTGCAAGAAAATTAAAGTGTGCCATCAAGTTCGTGAGAGCTTTAATCACTAATTTTCACATAACAAGTTTACTTGGAATAGCAATAGTGTTAATAGGTAGGTATGGTGGACACAAATGGCATAGGTTTTGGTTTAAGGATTGGATGCATGAGAAGCAATCCCTCTCAGTACAAGTTTTAGGCTAGCAAGGCTGAGTAGCAAGCATAAGAGTTGAAGGAAACAAACAAACATACAAGTGATAAAAACAAACATGCAATCTTCCTTGGAAGCACAAAAGATCTTAACTAGAGAATACTAAGCTTATGAGCAAATCAAGAAAGGTGATGAAATTATATTCTTTAAGAGTAGTTTTATCTTTTTTCATTCAATTCTCATAATAGTGTTGCTACTGACCGAGCCAGGTTTGCCAAAACCAACTAAATTAACTCAATGATCCCAAAGTGATACCAATACTGAAAACAAGATCAATCATATAACAGAAATTGAAAAATAATATAAGATATGCAAAAGAGTAAATGATAGAACTTCTCATTAATATTCCATAACAGCAACTCACACCAAGGGATACATAGATATCTAACAAGAGGGGGGACACTTCCATAATGAAAACCATCCTACATGATAACTTATATATTCATGATATGACTCTACTAAAAAGGTAAAAAGATAGAAGATAGTGATGTGATACTACGACACTCCCCCAAGCTTGGAACAACCCAAGGGATGCCAAAACCTGATGACAAATTACTCCTTTGGTGGTGGTGTTCTCTCGATGAGCTTTTCAATCAATTTCCTCAAGTCCTCAATCTCGAAGGTGAGAGTACGAATCAACTCCGAGTTTTGCTCAATGCGGTTCATGATCATGTTGGGTTGTGAATCCCAGCTTGTACGATTCTTTCCCCACTCTTCCTCCTTGAAGTCTTCTTTTCCTGCATGGTTAGAACGAGGCATATCCCAATTGGAGGGTAGTTTCTCCTTGGGAATATTCTAGAATTGATGCTCATGGATAAGGGTATGGAAGGGATTCTTGGTGCGTGGAGAAGGTGACCACGAAGCCAAGTGATGACACGGAGTCTTCCCTTGAGTGGACATTCGTGCAGTCCTTTTGAATATGGCAGGGTTTGCCATCACTCCAATGCTTGCAATGGTGGTGCTGGTGTGCGTATGTTGGTCTTCCTTTGCCTCCTCTTCAACTTCACTATGGCTCTCCTCCTCCTGCTCAGAGTCTTGGAGATACTCCTCCATAGGCTCCTTGCCCTTATCGTTGGTGTAGACCATTGTGCTTCTACACTTTAAGAATAGTTCCTAGCAGAAACAGATCGAAACGAAAACACGACGAGAACACGATATACGAACCTCGGGGGATCTGGGGGATTATATATTACGAAGTTTTATGACAAAAGGAAGGTACTGGGAGAAAACTAGTCGGAGACGGAGTCCGAGGTGGCCACACCACCTGGTGGCACGGCCAGGGGGACCCGCGCCAGGGGTGGTGTGAGCCATCCTGGCTCCGTTTCCATCCCTCTTTCTCTTTGTTTCTTTCCTTGTTGGATAAAAACTGCAAAAATATAACTAGACAGATTTTTTGTGGACTTTTTCTTACCAAAACTGTTACCTATTCAAAAACAGACTCTGCAAGTCTCTGAAGTTGGTATTTAGTAGATTCTTCCGGAGTCACCGCTTGAATAACATCAATATCTTCATCTTCATACACATATTTCTCGAGTCATGAAACCTTTCACTATCTTATTACACCATTTTCTCCAATAACCTAGAAATTTCTTTCACACAATTCTCATTAGCAACATTAGTGTAAGCGGGGTAATACACCTTTTAAGTCCAATTTCAACTGAAATCCATCAAAACATAATATACTGTAGCAACTCCTTCCGAAAACCCAAAAAAAATTCAAAAAGGAAGTCGATTTAAGAGGCAAATGCAAGAGTGGCAAAAATCTGTCAAAACAGACCAGCAGGTAAAGATCAATTTTTTTCGAAAATCTTCTGTTGCTCAAATCAAAAAGTGCAAAACTAACAAAAGTTAAATAACAACCTAGGGCAGAAGCACAAACAATTATAGCTCAATCCGACATTCAGAGATTTTTCATGAATTTTTATAGCAAAGCACAAAAATCTGTTTTGGGACAACAACTTCCCCAAATCTTACTTCTCTCTCGTTAGAGGTTGATCTTGGCAAAAAAAACTAAAGAAAAGGATAAGGAGAGGTTATCACATAAGCAATAACTTCCAATACTCAAAGAAACAAAAACAAACTGAAAGCAAAAATATAATGGGTTGTCTCCCAAAAAGCTCTTTCTTTATAGCCATTAAGATGGGCATGATAATTTCAATGATGCTCACATAAGAATATGAATTGAAGTGAAAGACTGCATCAATAAGAAAAAATACACATGTTCAAGTCTAACCCACTTCCTATGCAAGGGAATTTTGTAAGAAAATAAATTGTTGAACCAAGAGGCTGCTAGCATAGGAAGGCAAAACAAGTGCAACATAAAGATTTTCAGCATAAAACGAGGAAACTTAATATTATTGAGATGCATTAGAACCGTCTTCCCTCTCTCATAATAACTTTCAAGATCATGCATAAATTTAACGATATAACTATCACAAGAACCATTGTAGCAATGATCACTTATCCTGACAGAAAACATAGGGACAGTAGCTCTCATAACACTACTTTGTGAAGCAATATTAGAAGTATCTTTAAAGAGGATAGTGTGTCCATCTTCTACATATTTAGTGACAAAGTCTTTCACATTTGCTACTACAGGTTCAGCATCCACTTGTTCATCAGGTTCAACGACTTTATTTGTACTTTCATTAACCATACTAGCTATCATAGAATGTTCCTTTACTTTAACCGGGAAAGGTATTTTCTCAATATAAGGTTCAGGTAAAACATGATTAGCAGTATAAAGTTCAGTATTTCCTGCAGGAACACAATTAGCAATATCTTTATAATGTTCATGATACTTATTCCACTTCTTTTTAGGAACTTCAATATAGGAAGCAAAAGCCTTAAAATAAGTTGCAATAGCTTGAGAGTCTAGACCATAAGCATTTTTAATATTTTGAAAATCATCAATTCCCATAAAAGATTCAATGCATTCATAATCATAATTTATACCTGACTTTCTTCCTTTATCATTCTCCCATGCTTCAGCATTGTCTTGAATACGGTCTAGAAGATCCCATTTAGCTCCTTCTTCCATGCGTGTAAATGATCCAGCACAAGAAGCATCCAATAAATCCTTATCATGAAGAGAAAGACTTGCATAAAAGTTATTGATAATAATATTGTTGGGGAGCTCATGAATAGGACATTTGAGCATTAGTAACTTCAATCTCCCCCAAGCTTGAGCTGTACTCTCTCCATCAAGAGGAAAAAGGTTGTATATTTGATTCCGATCTTTATGAATCTCACTAGGAGTATAAAATTTAGAATAAAAGAGAGGTACTACTTCCTCCCATTCAAGCGCTTGACCATTCTTCAGAAGATTATACCATTCCTCAGCTCTTCGTTTCAGTGATAATGAGAATAACTTCTTCTTTACTTGATATGTTGTAATACCTGGACACTTTAACATCCGGCATAATTCGTGTATAAAGAGCAAATGATCACCAAGATGGACAGTTCCATCTCCAACATAATAGTTATCCATAACACGATCAACAATTCTTGTGGGTATCTTAAAAGTATCATTCTCAGAAGGTGGTGGTTCATCTACTACCTTAGCAGTGGTAGTAGCATTCCGAAATAAGAAACTAAGTGAATTATCCATATTGAAATAAAGCAACTAACAGAAGTAAACAATACTCACATTAGAAGTTTCCTTTACCACTTCCACTCGCCAATAGCGCTTCACTCCCCGGCAATGGCGCCAGAAAATAGTCTTGATGACCCACAAGTATAGGGGGTGTATTGCAGTATTTTTGATAAGTAAGAGTGTCGAATCAAACGAGGAGCAGAAGGTGTTAACGAGTGGCTTGGAGCAGGAATTCTCTGTAAATACTTAGCAAACGGATTTTTAGGGGTTTTTGATAATGCAGATAAATAAAGTACGAGTAAATAAAAGACAATAATAATAATTGCAGCAAGTGGCCCAATCCTTTCTTTAGCAAAGGATAAGCCGATTGTATTACTTAGAATGACCAAATGTTCTCGAGGACACATGGGAATATCGTCAAGTGCTTTCGCTTCATATAGTTGATTAATCTTCTTTAGTTTGTTAAGTGTTGTGTGGGTGAAGCTGTGCTAATGTACCGACCTTCCTAGGACTAATATATACTTGTGATTAAACCCCTTGCAAGCATCCACAAGTACAAGAAAGTAATTAAGATAAAAACCTAACCACGGCTCTAAACTCTAAGATCCTGACATCCCTTGTGTAAAGGTTTCCTAATGGGGATTCAGGTTTCTGTCACTCCGGCAACCCCTACGATTAGTAGCCAAATACACAATGCATTCCCCTAGGCCCATAAAGGTGAAGTGTCATGTAGTCGACATTCACATGACACCACTAGAAGAACAACACCACAACTTAAATAACAGACTATTGAATCTTTCTCAACACTATTCCACTACTAACAACATGACTTCTCCCATGTCCTCAATAACTAAACGAACTACTCACAAGACATCATATGGATCAAGATTAGAGATGAAATAATGATAAGTAACAATCTGAACATGAATGATAATTCAACGGTTCCACTCAATATCATCAACTACAACACGTAATTAACACCGGGAAAGTTTCCCCTAAGAACTATGCAAGATTCAACCCAATTGTTACAGCGGTATGGAGTGGTGATGATGGTGCTGGTGGAGCTAATGATGGAGATGATGGTGATGGTGATCCCGATGAAGTCCAACTTGATGGTGGTGTCGATGGTGACGATCTCCCCTCTTTCCGGAAGGAATTCCCCTGGTAGAATTCTGTCTGCCGGTGAGATCTTTCTCTCTATAGTTTTCTGCCCCGCAGATGCGGCGGAATCTTTCTGTGGTAGCTCCCCAGGTATTAGGGTTTCGTGGGGATAATATATGCCAAAGGGGAGAGCCAGGAGTGGGCCAGGGTGGCCACACCACCTGGTGGTGTGGCCTAGGGTAGCCCGCTCCAAGGGGTGGTGTGGGCCCCCTGTGGCCCAACTCCGCTCCCCCTTCTGGCATCCTTCGTGTTGTGAAAAATAGGATTTCAAATGTATTTTTCCGGATTTTCTGATCTTCGCGAATTTCGCCTCCAAACAACGCATTTTCCATCAGAATCCTGACTGCAGCGATCCATCCTCCAAAAGTCATCAACCATGCAAAAACAGATGAAATAACATAAGTATCATCTCTTAATATGAAATATATAAATGAATAAGAGGAAATTATGATATAGAATAGTGATGCAAAATGGACGTATCAGAGACTGGCAGGCTTACGCCACGCACCAGTTGGGACTTGAGGTAGACCTTTTCTCCGGCTTGGGGAGAAGGGACCACCTCACCGCCCGGCGCCGACCGCCAGACCAAGCCCTCAATCGCAGGAAGACGGCCTTCCGCGATAAGTTCTTGGAGCTATTCGGTGGAGAGGTTAGAGCCCCTCCAAACCCCCTTATGGGAGTCAGCGTCTTCTTCTGCAGTGTCTGGTGTCGCCCATTTTTGGTCGTCGCTGGTGGGTTCCACCATGGTGGAGATCGACACCACCACTCCCTCCGGCGGGATGAAAACACCCTGTGAAGGCTGATGTCTACGCACTTCTATTCTTGTAGAAAGTTGTTGGGCCTCCAAGTGTAGAGGTTTGTAGAACAGCAGCAAGTTTTCTCTTAAGTGGATCACCCAAGGTTTATCGAACTTAGGGAGGAAGTGATCATAGGTATCCCCTCTCAAGCAACACTGCAATCAAGATACAAGAAGTCTCTTGTGTCCCCAACACACCCAATACACTTGTCAGGTGTATAGGTGCACTAGTTCGGCGAGGAGATAGTGAAATACAAGTGGTATGAACAATTATAAGTTGTAACGGTGCTAGAAAATAGCTTGCTGGCGTGTGGTTGACGTGGGAAAAGACTAAAGGCAAACTGAAATAAAGAAGGAAGCAAGCAAACATGTAACAGATCTAGTTGCAAACGGTGTTTCAATGCTTAGAAACAAGGCCTAGGGATCATACTTTCGCTAGTGAACACTCTCATATAAATATCCTCTTCTTTATGATACTACACTGAACTACTCTCTGGTTGGACACTCTAATCCATGGTAGGGCTATAACAGCACACTTCAAAGTAAGCCTTTCCCATCTAGATAACCCCACACTGTCACCTTGAGCACTAGATGGTTCCAACAAACACCACAATTTCATGAAGACATCCAGCTCCAAATATAACTCATAACAAGTATTTCTAATCTCTAGCCTAAGTGCCACCATGGTGTGCACACTGTCAACTTCACACACATGGGGAGAGCAGAGATCTATTAAAGCACTTGAGTAGCAAGGTAGATCTATAGATTACAAGCTCATGATCTCAATAAGATGATGCATAGAGAGAGATGAACACGTAGCTACCGGTAGAACCCTTAGCCTCGAGGAAGAACTACTCCCTCATCATCATGGGAATCAGCAATGGTGATGGAGATGGTGGTGGAGATCGATGGAGATGGCTCCGGGGGCACTTCCCCGTCCCGACAGGGTGCCGGAACAGAGACTTTCTGTCCCCTGAATCTCCCCTTCGGTGGTGGCGGTGCTGCGGAACTTTTCATGGTTGGAGGCTTGATGATTTAGGGTTTATGCATCGGGAGGCTTCTTATAGGCGAAGAGGCAAGGTCGGTGGGCGACCAGGGGGCCCACACCACCTGGTGGCGCGGCCAGGGCTAGCCCGTGCCACCACATGGTGTGGCCGCCCTGTGGCCCCTCTCCGTCTCATCTTCTAGCTCCGTGAGTCTTCCGGGAAAATAATGACTTTAGCTTTTGTCCGGTCCAATTCCGAGAATATTCATTTTCTGACTTTCTGGAACCAAAAACAGCAGAAAACAGGCAACTGGCACTATGGCATCTTGTTAATAGGTTAGTCCAAGAAAGTGTGCAGAAAGTACTCCAAAGTTGGAACAAAACATAAGAAAGTAGATAAAACCAAGCATGGAACATCAAAAATTATGGATACGTTAGCAACGTATCAAAGGCTCGACCGTAGCCTCGAGGACTGCCGTCGTTGAAGGTGTGCTGCTGCTGGAGGCCATTCCATGGATGGATGGAGATTTGGGAGAGAAAGTAGTCTGGCTAGGGTTTTCCGCTAAGGGAGTTCGAACGGTCGTGTGGCGGAAGGAAGAAGAAGACGCAGGGAAGAATGCAGGTAAAAGAAAAATGCCTAAGCCACAGTAAATATTTATGGACCCCAACATCAAGATTCGTGCAAACGAGTCTAACGGATACAACATTTCCAACGTGTGGATGGACGTGCACGGTAATTTTGCCACATCCCCCGATTTGCCGCTTAATGTTTTGGATTTTGCGCACGTGAAAATAGCTAATGATTAATTCACTGCTATATGTGAGTTTCAAGGTAGCGTAGGATATAGCCTCTGTCATCCTTCTGACCGTTGTAGTGGAAGAGTCACATCAAAAGATTCCATGGAAGATGGAAGCTATTCGACTCTGGAAGACAGGATTTGACGAATCTTCGGGAGATTGCAGGGTTCTTTGGGAGACCTTCGAGATATTGCTTGATAAATTGCCGACATCACCTAGACAGAGCATTTAAGATTGAAAGGCCAGACGACGCAAGATCTCGAAGTCCTCCAGGGGCTACTATTGGGGATATGCTAAATGGGTATCACCATTTCATGTCTCTAATCCGGCTAACCCGGGTGGCCCACAGTTAGTAGCATGGCCCATGGCCTACTAGGCGGCCTAGTTAGACAGTTCTAGAAGGGAGGCCCATGCAGGATATAGGAAGGCTATGTGGGATTCATCGACCTACTAGGAGCCTTGGAGTACAAGACACGAAGACTAGTTAGTATTAGTGTAGGACTCTGTAACTTGTCTGGCAAGGTCCTTTCCCTGTAACCCTAGGTTCTAGTACCTTTATAAGCTAGACCTATGGGAGCCTTTAAGGCACAATTCATAACACCCTCGCACAATGAACCAATCTCTGTAACTCGACGTATTGCCATTATAGTGATTTATAGCAGGAGTAGAGTTCTTCCACCGTTGTGGGTCTTGAACCTGGGTAAGCCGTGTTACCTTGTACCCGCCAACTCGCCGCCTTCCCCCACCTCTCTAAACATGATCTATGAGGACCCCTCCATGGCGTACTCATCGGCAATACCATGACATTGAGAGTTTCTTTTAAGAGACACTAACTTCATTAGCATTAAATCCACTAGCCTTCAGCATTTCATAATAAAATTCCTTTAATTCGTCAAAGACATTGTTCGAGACGAATCGTGCTTTGTCTTTCACATTTTTCACTATGACCTTGCGGTCCATTGGAAAAATCAAGTAACTCCTTTACTTGACAATACTCAGTAACGCTTCACTTTCTAATCTTATGTGAAACTTACCTCTAGGATTTTCTTGTATTTTAGTTTACCATCACTTTCCTTTGTAGTTCATAGGTATGTCATATTCTGATAACATGACAACCGATTCATAAATATCTCCATAAAAGATGTAGGGTACATTTTCAAATCCTACTTCATGTAGCAAAAACACTACTGGGGAAACATACTGATCATTATCATTGATTCTTTCCTTTATGAAGAGGTGCATTCTGGAAAACGTTCTGTTGTGATCCTCAACATTCTGATATGGGGTTATGAACCCTCATCGTGTTTCTACTACATTCCATTTGCTTCATTGTCAAGAACATAGTTTTCCTCGAGAATACACCAAAGTTTTAGCAATACTAGTTTTGCATATCTTTTGGTTTTAGTCATGGATTTCGTATTCAAAGTTTCCAATGAATACTTTACAAGGACTTGTATGTTGTTGCTTCGGTGATATCTAATAACTCCAAGGCTTCGACGACAATCCATACAAGATATGGTGCTGATCTCACGAATTCAGACGGTTCACTTTGTTCTAAATGAGTGTTCGCTATCTCCAACTAATGGTCTTTACACTAACACTACAACAATTCATTTGGCGCCATCTATTCACCCACTTAATATCAAATATCACAATGTGATACTTTGGACTTCAACGTATTAAAATGCATCGCATTTAACAAGTCTTTATGCCAATCATATAACGTTGAATCTTATCATTATTGATCAAATCATAGTAATTTGACTCCTTTTTATTTCAATGCCCCTTGATGCTGATTTTTTTGATCATATCAAAAAGTTTCATTGATTATGTTTTATTTGGTAAACACTTTACTAAAATTCAACAACTACAAAATCCTAATCATCACTTCATTGAAATACGATACATCAAATATGTATTTTATTTCAACAATTGATCAAACACTTTATATTAAGACAATATGCGGCGTTTTAGTTATCCAGTCGAACTTGGGCATGATTCATATGTGACAAGATATCAAATGACTTTCACATATTATCAACATAACTTTGAATCTCAAACAATGGTTTCATTCAAAATGAATATATCATTAAGTTGGGTATTTTCAAGACATTTTATTATTTTACAAATGTTCATGCATTATAAATTAGTTTCACAACACGGATAATTCACACATAATCGAAAACCCATATGAACACGAATAGAAATCATTCATCAAAGTAAAACAACTATTTGTTACAAACTCATATGAATAACCATCTCAAGAAGTGTGAGACAGACTAAAGAAGTTCACAAGACATCGATTACAATAATCATCCAAAAATGATAAACTAAGTAATAAATGTCGAGGGAGAGTGTCGCCGGCTATCATCATCATGTTTACCATCAACACACAGCATCACCTCCTCTCCAGCAAGCAGCTCTCATGCAGAAGGACCTGTTTTCACAAAACAGAGCAAGTATAAAATACTTCAATACTGCAACAAGTGTTTGCAAGATTATAAAATTTATAAAATTGTATATCATATATATATATACCTTCGTCATTGATGACCTCTCCGTCAATGGGTTCAACCTTTACATTCCTCAAATGTGATATGAACTCATGGAAATCCTATGTTTCCCCATCACCTCTCATGATGCAAGTCCTGGCATGTGCTTGGTAGCTAGGGGGCAGCGACCACAACAACACGGCTATTGCAAAAGAGTCTGTCTCCTAGTAATCCACAAAGTAAACAAGCCTCATGTACGCATCATGCATGCTCTCCAAGTAGCTCTCCAGGCAAGCGTGTGCCTCCATCTTTATGGAAAGGAAGTCTCCAACCAACTCGTGTTTCCACATGCGCACCTAGTCTGCGAACTCCGATATAAGTTGATCCAACATCGTATGTTGGTCAAGATTGCCCACAACTGAATGTAGTTCATCTACCATTTAGAAAAGCATTGTCACTAAAATGAAGGTGGAAATATCACGATGGTAGTAGCGGTCTTCCCATTGCTGTGGGGTCTCCTAGAAATATGGTTGTTCCAAATCCATCTCGTAGTGTATGTAGTCAACTAAGTCATTCTCACTAAGGAGTATATTCAAATGCACAAGCCACTCAGGGAAGTTGGATCCATCGATTTTGAGATTCTCACCATCTAACCAATTGTCAACCCAGAAAGAAGCATCATGGAGAACCATTTCTACATTTACAATTACAAGAAGGATTTTAGACCGAGTTTATAATTATATGAGTTAAACAAGAACTCCACTAAAACTACTATAACTAAAAAGGTTTTAGTGATTACACCATCCCCATTCACTATACTGCCCCTGATCGTCACGGTCGGCGATATAGTTGCAAAGGTGGATGCCGAATCATCGATCACATCATTCATGTGACTCGTGCATGATCGTTCGATCATCCGTGTTCCGAGGCCATCTATGTACATGCTAGGCTCACCAACTCAACCTTACGTGTATTTGCTGTGCAACATGGCTTACACCCACCGTATGTGAACGCAGCTATGTGTGACACCCGATCGTCATGGCGAGCCTCATAACGGAAAACTTTCTTGGTGGTACACACTAAGGGAGAACATTTTTGTTGGTATTATGTTGAGGGATCATATTATTTATGATACCATCGAGTATATAATACTAGCACACAAAAGATGCACAAACAATAAACATCATATGTAAGTGTGATGCGATATGGTCCTTTGCACTGTGATCTCCATCCCACGTCTCCGAGTCTGGTACCAGGGTTTCGGTGTCATGGACACCAGGGTGCCGGTGCATCCAGTGTTGTAGTCCATCGTCACGATGACCATTACTATTACTTAGCAACATAAAGTAAACTACTTTACCTTGACTACGACCATACCACATCACAACACCCCTGCAAAACAAAGTTAGATGCCTCTACTTTATATTTGCATGTTTTACATCGCTGTTAGGGCTTTTGCACAAGAACCGTTCTTACCTATGAACTTCAACCACAACATGTATCAAATAGTTGTTTATACTACACCCTTTCGGGGCCCTTTGTTGCAAATGGCATACCAACTAATGCGAGAGAGACAGACACCCCCAAAGCCACTTTATATGGTACAAGCCATATGTCAAGCATAGACGAGTCTCGCGAATGAACACGTAAAGTCGGTTGGCTGCTTCATCAAGCATTATTGCAGTATGCACAAGATCAACACCCACACGCTACATCTCGTGTGTTCTACCTGTACTAGTAGTACTACCATAGATCTATCGTTGATACCACTATAGGGGTTCATGCATAAAAACAATACAATTTTCCTACGCCAAGAACCCTAATGACAGGACCTATCTATTAATAATGCAGTAATGGGAGGGAATTGTCGCAAACTTACCCTTGAAGACCGAAAAGCATTGTCAACGCTCGGGAAAGTGTGGCCGATGTAGACGTACTGATGCCGACCTCGGGGTCGTGTTGAAGTCCAATGGATCCTACGGCTCCGACGAATCCTAGTTCCCCAAGTGTTGCAGCTCTGAGGGAGTTACATACGTCCGGTTCCTGACGATGACTCCCGCTCCTCCGATAGTCCGATCCGGCAATAATTGCGGAAGTAGACCTTCTGGATCTGAATCCGGCAAAGCGATGGTGCTCTGCGGTGAAGAAGTCTCCTGCTTGCATAGTCCTGACTTGGGACCACGGTCACGGGAGAGAGAGAATGAACTGGAGGTATCCCCAAAAGAGTAGGAACCTTTATTGATTATTGGTGTATTTATTTCCTCAAGATACCTCTCTTTATATAAGGGAAAAAGGACCACATGTGGCTTTAGCTAAGCCATGTGGGACTAAACAAGAGAGAGGGGAGAGGGGGACTGGCCGCTGATGGCTGGGCCCAAGTGGGCCCCACGCGGGGTCCCTTGGCCTAGTGGGCCGCCTCCCCTCCTTCCTCCCTTCGGTCTTTCCCTCCTGGGCCCTTTTCCGTTACGGATTTTGGCCCAATAGGTATTTAACCATTTTGATTTCCTTTTATTTTATTAAATAATTATAAATAAATGATTAAAACAATATTAAACATTTACTTATGTATTAGTCAACCCTCGTGGCTATGGAACTCCTTCCACCCCACTCCGGACATCCTCCGGACTTTCCGAAACCCTTTTGGTTTTCCATCTTTCTATTCTTTGGTGATTCTGCCGATAGCAAAATAATCTCTAAGCATCATAAAGCCCATAAGCATGATACCCCATGGTTCAGGAACACTCCAAACATGGTCGAGACCTCTCTCATACCAATGATCATCTGCTGTACCTGGATGCCCATGATGACCCCTGTGCATTCCACGAATCTTTTATCGTTGAACCATGAACATCGTGTCATATTCCTTTTGTCTCTGATACTTGCATTTTCCAAGATCTGATCAGTCACATCACCATGTCGTGTTCAATATCATTACGAACAAATGCTACTTAACTTGTTTCGACAAGTGATATCCATGTGACCTAGTCACACGTTGCGCAACTTTATGGATATAACTTCTCCGAGTGGGCCCTTGAGTATCTCTCTGTCACACGGATGGACAATCCGACTCTTGACACATAATGCCTCTACATGCCCCTCTGAATACCTGAAGAAACCTTTATGATCACCATTTTACCGAGTGACATTTGATGCAATCAAGGCACTCTCATGTGATAGTGATTGATATGGTCTCACAGTTTAAGAAACAAGACACTAGGTTTCCTAATCATCGCAACTTGAACTTTGTGACAAGACCATGTTATGATGCTTAGTTTGGGTATTTCTCATCATATCATTCTCTCAATGAGGTGACTCCACTGTGAACTGGCATAAATTCCACATGATCAGGAAACCGTGATCATCTGTTGACCAATGAATCAGTGACTAGAGTTTCACTTGGAACTTCTGGTTGTTTACATATCACATGTGTATTGATGTTTCCTTTCAATATAGTTATAGCATGATACAAAACTTAATAATAAACTTTGTGGAATATGATAATAATCCGTATTATTATTTGTCTCTAGGGTATATTTACAACACCAGTCACATGTTGCAACATTATGGATAATCTTACCAAGTCGGCTGTATGTATCTCCCCGGGACCCGGTCTTGAGTCATATGTCATCTACTTTTCCTCTGGAATACCTAACGTACACCATTATAATCACCATTTAACCAAGTGACGCTTGATGCAGTTAAGGCAGCCTCGAGAGACAGTGAGTAATATGATCTCACGGACTAAGGAGAAGGAGACTATGTTTCTTACTATTGCAATAATGAACTCTGTGACTTGATCGTGTCGCAATCTTTGGGTAATGTCCATCACATCATTCACCAATGATATGACCTTGTTGTCAATTGGCATAAATGCTCCATGATCAGGAAACCTTGATCATCGATTGCCCGACCAACTAGTATGAATAGAGGCTACTAGGGATTTGGTTTGTTTCATACCACACATGTACCAATGTTTCCACTTGATATAGTTATAGCACAATATGAAACTATTATGAACTAATTGAGATATGATAATAAACTCCATTCATTATTTTCCTCTAGGGCATATCTCCTTCAGTCACCCATTTGCACTAGAGTACAAATAATCTAGCTCACATTTTACTCATAATAAACCATGTGTTTATTGATCATGCAGGCTCATGGAAAATGTCATGTCCATGTTATGTTTTACCAGATCATTATGTATTTTGCAAATCGTTAATGTCTTCCTAATTTTGACATTCATACCATTATCTCATAATGGGATGAAGTATTTGTTTGGCGATAGAGTGAGACTTTGTTTCTAGTGTTTACAATGACAGTCGATCAGTTAATTTAACTTTCATTGTTGTCATGTAAACTTTGAAACACACTTAGCAGAAGTCGAACTTCATTATCCAAAACCTATACTTCTATAACTATGTAGATCCTAGTGCATAAAATGCAGCTATGTGTCTAACCTGGCTTCTTGCCATTCAAGGACAAACTTAATTCTGGTTCAGTGATTAACTTAGGAATCACCTCAAGACATGTTCTTATAGTTAAGAGGTTGTTCTTTCAACCAGAGCCTTGGGTCACATTCCATCGAGTATACAATATGGTTGTATGAAAGAACCTATAGCTGAGGCATAGGAGATGCAACACATCTCTTTCTTTCTTTTTACCATAGTTGTATTACTTAGACTAACTCAATGCTTCATACATGTAAGAACTTCTTTCTTACCTCGTTCCATTTTGAATTACTCCAGAATCTTGTCTAGGATATTCTAAATAATTTCAGAATCAAGTACAGAAAGCACTCGACAATGATGTTTATTAAACTTACCAATCTATCTCAATAGATCTCATTGTTTAATACCTTGTTTAACTTCATCCATATTTACTAACTTAAATGTTATTAGTACCAATCAAATCATTCATATATGTCATCCACATATTTCAGAATGATGTCATGCTCCCACTCAAATATAGCATCCATATATGAGATCCAGGGATTTCATTTAGCTCCCACTCAAAATATGTGTGGTACATATTATGATTTAACCAAGCTAGTTGATACGTCCATTTTGCATCACTATTCTATATCATAATTTACTGTTATTCATTGATATATTTCATATTAAGAGATGATATTTATGTTATTTCATCTATTTTTGCATGGTTGATGACTTTTGGAGGATGGACCGCTGCAGTCAGGATTCTGATGGAAAAGGCGTTGTTTGGAGGCAAAATTCAAGAAGATCAGAAAATCTGGGAAAATACATGGAAAATCCTATTCTTCTAGAAGACGAAGGATGCCAGAAGGGGGAGCGGAGTTGGGCCACAGGGGGGCCACACCACCCCTTGCCGCGCCACCAGGTGGTGTGGACACCCTGGCCCACTCCTGGCTCTCCCCTTTGGCGTATAATATCCCCATGAAACCCTAAGCCTGGGAGAGCAACCACAGAAAGATTCCGCTGCCTCTGTGGGGCGGAAAACTACAGAGAGAGAAAGATCTCTCTGGCAGATAGCATTCTGACAGGGGAATTCCTTCTCCGAGAGGGGAGATCGTCGCCATCAACACCACCATCAAGCTGTAATTCATCGGGATCATCATCACCATCATCTCCATCATCATCTCCACCAGCACCATCATCACCACTCCATACCACTATAACAATTGGGTTGAATCCTGTATAGTTCTTAGGGGAAACTTTCCCGGTATTGATTACTTGTTGTAGTTGATGCTATTGAGTGGAACCATTGAATTATCATTCATGTTCAGATTGTTACTTATCATTATTTCATCTCTAATCTTGATCCATATGATGTCTTGTGAGTAGTTCGTTTAGTTATTGAGGACATGGGAGAATTTAAGGGAATATGCCCTGAGAGGCAATAATAAAGTTGTTATTATACATATTCCAAGTATATGATAGATGTTTATTTTGCATGCTATAATTGTATTAATTTGGAAACATTAATACATGTGTGTTTAATAAACAAAAGGAAAGTTCCTAGTTATGCCTCTCTTATAAACTAGCTCGTTGATTAACAAGATGATCAAGGTTTCCTGATCATGGACATTGGATGTTGTTAATAACAAGGTCCCAACATTAGTGGAATGATGTGATGAACATTCATCTGAAGTATAGCATGATGATCAAAGTCATTGTGTTTATATTTCTATAACATGTAACAAAGTAATCCTAGTCCTTAGACCATGAGATCATGTTAATCACTAACACTAGAAGAGTATCTCGATAACATAAAACGTCACACCATGAAAGGGTGATTATAAAGGTCAGTTCAGTGCTACGAAAGTGTTATGTAGAAGCTCATGGATCAAGAGTGGGATTTGTCCATCCTGATGATGGATAGATATACTCTAAGCCCTCTCGGTGATATCACATTGGTTAGCTTGCAAGCAAGTGATAAGATCACTAGAATGTTATATCACGGGAACGAGAAAAGAGTACATGTCGGTAACGAGATCAAACTAGGTATGGATATACCGATGATGGAATCTCAGACATGTAATATATCACGAGACAAAGGGATTTAGTTACTAATGTTAAAGGTTCTCACGATCACAGAAGTCATCGTAGAATGTGTAGGAGTCAATATGGATCTCCAGGTCCCGCTTCTGATTATTGATCTGAGAGGGGTATCGATCATGTCTACATTATTCACAAACCATAGGGTGACACACTTAAGGGACACCAACACTATTTGTAGCAAATGTGTTTCAGACGAATGAATTGCAAAGCATTGGAATTATTTCAATAGACACCGAAACTGTTTCGGGTGAAATTGCTGAAAATGGTTCTGCATGTAATATTGAAATATTGTTGGGGGTTTTATGTGAAGGTTTGTTAATTAAAGTAATTAAAAAAATTCTGAATAAATTTAATAAAAGAGTTTTATTAAATGAGAGAGCATTAAATTTTGACAAATTTAATGCATTTAAAGTAAAGACTTTAAAGAGGAATGTTAAGGGACACTTTTATGTGGAGGAGGTGACCACCACAGGAATGGGGGAGGTGAGGGGTCACCCCCCATGGGGCGCCGACCATGGGGAGGGGTACCCCCCTCCTCCTATAAAAGTCCACCCCTCTCACCCTTCTTCCTCACACCTCCTCGTGAAGGATCTCTCTCCCCCTCTAGAATTATTCCCCCATGGTCTCGGATTAGCGAGTTACATGTTCCCGGTGGCATTTCGTCTAGAAGGAGTTGCTACTTTTGCTGCATCACTGGAGCGAGGAGGCGGAGGTTGTTTGGTGGCCTGAACGTGTGTGCGAGTGCGGATGCGCTGCTGGTTTGCGGCGCTAGGACTTCCACACAATCTTTGTCTTTGAGGGTAAGTTCTCCATGGATGTATATCCACCCGTTGCTTGTATCTAGTATATAGATCTTGGCGTATAGTTCTCATCGTTGGAATTTTTTGTTTTCTATGCTGCGAACCCTTCAGCTGTATTAGAGCCTGATCTATGCGTAGGTGCTTTACATAGGTAGAACACATAAGAGTATGTGGGCGGCGATGATCATGTTATTGCTTCTTATATGTACTTTGGATATTGGTGGCATAGTGGGACGAAGCGGCCCGGACCAACCTTACATATCATCGCACATGATACCGGTTCCATGACTGACATGCAACTAGTTTTGCATAAGTGGTTGGTGGGTGTCCGTCTCTCCTACTATAGTCAATATCTGTTTTACAATGAGTTACTAATAATTTGGTTATCATCGTTGTGGTTCCATGTTCGTAGGTAAGAACGGTTCTATCTTCGAAAGCCCTAAGCCACATAAAACTTGCAATTGATAAATTAGAGGCGTCTAGTTTAGATCGTTGCTGGGCTTGTGTCATGATATGGTAATGTTGTGAGTTGATGTATAGTTGATACACTTACAACACACTTAACGTGTAAGTTCCATTGACCTTGGCCTTACACGCAAAGGAATGATAGAGATCATACCACGATGCATATGATAGTGATCAAATGCAAGAACCATATCATTTCACTTTACACATATGATGTTCGCATCTTATATTGCTAGTTTGGCGTTTTAGTAGCGCTATAAGATGATCCCTCATTTAAATATCATGATAAAAATGTGTTCTTCCTTAAGTACGCACCATTTATGTTTTGCCGCTTCAACACATCACGTGATGATCGGGTGTACTTGAATCCACGATCATATTTCGGGTGTAAGACAGTTTTACACACGCGAATACTAAGGTTCTTACTTGGCGAGCCTAGCATGTACAGACATGGCCTCGGAACACGGACCAAAAGGTTAAGCATGAGTCATATAGTTGATATGATGCCCATATAGATGCTCGCCTTTGAAGCTACACCGACTCACGTGATGATCAGACTTGGTGTAGTGGATTTGGTTCATGTAATCACCAAAAACACACGAGGGATGTTGTTTTTGAGTGGGAGTTTAGTTGAACTCAATTTATCATAAACTTAGTCTAAATAAACTTTACAAATTCTGTTGTAGATGGACCACCTGCTTTTAATTTCAATGTGTTCATGGAGAAAGAGAAACTTGCTGCGGATGGTAGCAACTTCACTAACTAGGCTATGAATTTGAGGATTCTCCTCTTTGCTGCCCAAAAGCAATATGTGCTAGAAGCGCCACTAGGCCCCCACCAGCTCCTGATGCCCCTGACAAGAAAAAGAATGTCTATGTGACTCATCAGGAGGACCACAACTTAGTTCATTGCGGCATACTGTATGGGCTAGAGCCAGAACTTTGAAAGCGTTTCGAAAATGGCAATGCCTTTGATACCATGGGTGAATTGAAAATGATTTTCGAGACCCATGCTGCCGTAGAGAGTTATAATGCTTCAGAAAAGTTCTTTAGCTGCATGATGGAAGAGAACAACTCCATAAGTGAGCACGTACTCAAAATGTCTGGGTACGCCGATA
Source organism: Avena sativa (assembly GCA_916181665.1). Lineage (NCBI taxonomy): Eukaryota > Viridiplantae > Streptophyta > Magnoliopsida > Poales > Poaceae > Avena > Avena sativa. The sequence goes on along the minus strand of OV702292.1, from coordinate 412,095,883 downwards.
AGCTTGTGTCCTTGGGAATAACGATTCCCATTGATTTAGTAATACATCGTGTTCTCCAATCTCTGCCACCTAGCTACAAGAGCTTCATGCTGAACTATAACATGCAGGGCATGAAGAAGACTCTCCCTGATCTTCTGTCAATGCTTAAGACTGCAGAAGTGGAGATTAGGAAAGAACATCAGGTGTTGATGGTCAATAGGACCACCGGTTTCAAGAAAGACAAGAAGGGTAAACAGAAGGGAAAGAAGGGCGGCAAATCTATTGATATGCCTGAAAAGAAATCCCGGACTAGCCCTAAGTGTGATACCAAGTGCTACTATTGTAAGGGGACTAGCCATTGGAAGCGCAACTGCCCCAAGTTTTTGGTGGACAAGAAAGCCGGCAAGGCTAACAAAGGTATATATGATATACATGTTATTGATGTGTACTTGACTAGTACTCGTAGTAGCACCTAGGTATTTGATACCAGATCGGTTGCTAACATATGTAACTCGAATCAGGGGCTGCTTAACAAGCGACCGCTAGCAAGGGGTGAGGTCAAGATGCGTGTCGGCAATGTATCAAGAGTTGATGTGATAGCCATCGGAACGCTACCTCTCCACCTACCATCGGTATTAGTTATAAACCAAAATATTTTTTATTTGGTGCCTGCACTGAGCATGAACATTATATCTGGATCTTGTTTGATGCGATGTGGTTATTTGTTTAAATCCGAAAACAATGGTTGTTTGATTTTTATGGATAATATCTTTTATGGTCATGCACCCGTGATGAATGGTTCATTTCTGTTGAATCTCGATAGTACTCATACGAACATCCATAATGCTGATGCTAAAAGAATTAAACTTAATAATGATATATCTACATACATATGGCACTACCGTCTAGGTCATATTGGTGTTAAACGCATGAAGAAACTCCATTCTGATGGACTTTTGGAATCATTTGATTTTGAATCATTTGATACATGTGAGCCATGCCTTATGGGCAAGATGACTAGAACGCCGTTTTCTGGTTCAATGGAACGAGCGACAGATTTATTGGAAATCATACATACTGATGTATGCGATCCAATGAGTGTGTCAGCGCGAGGTGGATATCGTTATTTTGTTACTTTCACGGATGATTTGAGTAGATATGGGTATATCTATTTGATGAAACACAAATCTGAAACCTTCAAAAAGTTCAAGGAATTTCAGAATGAAGTGGAAAATCATCATAATAGAAAGATCAAATTTCTGCGGTCCAACCGTGGAGGTGAGTATCTAAGTTACGAGTTTAGCACACACATGAAAGAGTGTGGAATAGTTTCACAACTCACGCCTGCCGGAACACCACAACGTAATGGTGTGTTGGAACATCGTAATCGTACTCTATTTGATATGGTTCGATCTATGATGTCTCTGCCTAACTTGCCACTGTCATTTTGGGGTTATGCACTGGAAACCGCTGGATTCACTTTAAATCGGGCACCTTCTAAATCCGTTGAAACAACACCGTATGAATTATGGTTTGGAAACAAACCTAAGCTGTCATTTCTTAAAGTTTGGGGATGCGATGTTTATGTGAAGAAACTTCAACCGGATAAACTCGAACCCAAAGCAGAAAAATGTGTCTTCATATGGTACCCTAAAGAAACAATTGGGTATTCCTTCTATCACAGATCCGAGGGCAAGGTTTTCATTGCCAAGAATGGATCCTTTCTAGAGAAGGAGATTCTCGCGAAAGGTGTGAGTAGTCAAAAGGTAGAACTCGAAGAGGTTATTGAACCTTCTCTTCATGAAATGGCGAGTGGTGCAGCACCGGAAGCCGTTATGGAGTTGACTTCACCAAATGAAGAAGGAACTAATGATAATGCTCATGAAACTCCGAAATGGACACTATTAAACCTCGCAGGTCAAGCAGGACACGTGCAACTTCTGAACTGTACGGGAATCCTGTTGTAAATTTCATGGTTGAAGAAATAGATGACCCTGCGACGTATGAAGAAGCGATAATGATCCCGAATTCCAACAAATGGCTAGAAGCCATGAAATCTGAGATGGAATCCATGTATGAAAACCAGGTTTGGATCTTGGTGGACTTACCTCATGGCCGAAAGGCCGTTGAGAATAAATGGATTTTAAAAAGAAAAACTGATGATGATGGTAATGCAACCGTCTATAAAGCTCGACTTCTCGCAAAAGGTTTTCGACAAATTCAAGGAGTTGACTACGATGAGACATTCTCTCCCGTAGTGATGCTAAAATCAGTTAGGATTATGTTAGCAATTGCTGCATATTTCGATTATGAAATATGGCAGATGGATGTCAAAAATGCGTTCCTCAATGGTAACATTGAAGAAGACTTGTATATGATACAACCAAAGGTTTTTTGTCGATCCTAAGGATGCTAACAAGGTGTGCAAGCTTCAACGATCCATCCATGGACTAAAGCAAGCATCACAGAGTTGGAATCTCTGCTTTGATGAGGTGATCAAAGAGTCTGGATTTGACCAAACTTATGGAGAGGCTTGTATTTACAAGAAAGTGAGTGGGAGCAATGTGGAAATTCTGATATTATATGTGGATGACATATTATTGATTGGAAATGATATAGATCTTTTAAACAGTGTTAAAAGTTATCTAAACAGCAAATTTTCTATAAAAGACGTTGGTGAAGCGTCATATATATTAGGCATAAAGATCTATAGATATAGATCAAGACGCCTAATAGGGCTATCGCAAAGTAATGCCTTGATAAGATTTTAAAGAAGTTTAAAATGGACGAAAGTAAGAAGGGGTTCTTACCTATGTTGCAAGGCAATACATTGAGTAAGACTCAAAGTCCGGCTACGGCGGAAGAAAGAGAGATAATGGATAATATCCCCTATGCTTCAGCCATAGGCTCTAGAATGTATGCCATGCTATGTACACGACCGGATGTGGCACATGCTATTAGTTTAACTAGTAGGTACCAATCTGATCCAGGTTTGGAACTCTGGATAGCAATCAAGAATATCCTTAAGTACTTGAGAAGAACTAAGGAAATGTTTCTTGTATACGGAGGTGAAGAAGAGCTGGTCGCTAATTGTTATGTCGATGCTATCTTTGACACTGATCCGGATGACTCTAAGTCTCAATCCGGATACGTATTTCTCATGAACGGAGCAACAGTTAGTTGGAGGATCTCCAAATAACCCATGGTAACAAGGTCAACAATGGTGGCGGAATATATTGCTGCTTCAGAAGCAGCACAAGAAGCGGTTTGGATGAAGGAGTTCATTACCGAACTGGGTATGGTTCCTAGTGCGTTGAATCCAATGGTGATCTATTGTGACAACAATGGAGCCATAGCCAACCTAAAGGAACCAAGGTCTCACAAGAATTCCAAACATATTAAGCGTCGGTTTCACTCCATCCGTGAGCATGTCAAGGATGGAGATATAAAGATTTGTAAAGTACATATTAATCTCAATGTAGCAGATCCGTTGAATAAAACTCTCCCTAGAGAAAAACATGATCAACACCAGAACTCCATGGATGTTAGATTTATCACCATATAACTAGATTATTGTCTCTCGTGCAAGTGGGAGAGTGAAGGGAATATGCCCTGAGAGGCAATAATAAAGTTGTTATTATACATATCCCAAGTATATGATAGATGTTTATTTTGCATGCTATAATTGTATTAATTTGGAAATGTTAATACATGTGTGTTTAATAAACAAAAGGAAAGTTCCTTGTTATGCCTCTCTTATAAACTAGCTCGTTGATTAACAAGATGATCAAGGTTTCCTGATCATGAACATTGGATGTTATTAATAACGAGGTCAAAACATTAGTGGAATGATGTGATGAACATTCATCCGAAGTATAGAATTACGATCAAAGTCATTGTGTTTATATTTCTATAACATTAAACAAAGTAATCCTAGTCCTTAGACCATGAGATCATGTTAATCACTAACACTGGAAGAGTATCTTGATAACATCAAACGTCACACCATGAAGGGGTGATTATAAAGGTGGGTTCAGTGCTACGAAAGTGTTATGTAGCAGCTCATGGATCAAGAGTGGGATTTGTCCATCCCGATGACGGATAGGTATACTCTGGGATCTCTCGGTGATATCACATTGGTTAGCTTGCAAGCAAGTGATAAGATCACTAGAATGTTATATCACGGGAATGAGAAAAGAGTACATGTCGGTAACGAGATCAAACTAGGTATGGAGATACCGATGATCGAATCTAGGACATGTAATATATCGCGAGACAAAGGGATTTAGTTACTAATGTTAAAGGTTCTCACGATCATAGAAGTCATCGTAGAATGTGTAGGAGTCAATATGGATCTCCAGGTCCCGCTTCTGATTATTGATCTGAGAGGGGTATCGATCATGTCTGCATTATTCACAAACCATAGGGTGACACACTTAAGGGACACCAACACCATTTGGATAAAATGTGTTTCAGACGAATGAATTGCAAAGCGCGGGAATTATTTCAATAGACACCGAAACTGTTTCGGGTGAAATTGCTGAAAATGGTTCTGCATGTAATATTGAAATGTTGCAGGGGGGTTTATGTGAATGTTTGTTAATTAAAGTAATTAACAAAATGCTGAATAAATTTAATAAAATATTTTTATTAAATGTGAGAGCATTAAATTTGGAGAAATTTAATGCATTTAAAGTAAAGACTTTAAAGAGGAATGTTAAGGGAGAATTTTATGTGGAGGGGGTTACCACCACATTAATGGGGGAGGTGAGGGGTCACCCCCCATGGGGCGCCGGCCATGGGAAGGGGTACCCCCATCCTCCTATAAAAGGCCACCCCTCTCATCCTTCTTCCTTACACCTCCTCATGAAGGATCTCTCTCCCCCTCTAGAATTATTCCCCCATGGTCTCGAATTAGCGAGATACATGTTCCCGGTGGCATTTCGTCTGGAAGGAGTTGCTGCTTCCGCTGCATCATTGGAGCGAGGAGGCAGAGGTTGTTCGGTGGCCTGAACGTGTCTGCAAGTGCGGATGCGCTGCTAGTTTGCAGCGCTAGGACTTCCACACGATCTTGAGATCGTCAAGCGTACGACTACATCATCCACGAGTTCCTACTCGTTAACAAAACTTTGTTATCTTCGAGTGTAAGTTCTCCATGGATGTATATCCACCCATTGCTTGTATCTAGTAGATAGATCTTGGCGTATAGTTCTCATCGTAGGAATTTTTTGTTTTCTATGCTACGAACCCTTCAACAAGTCACGTTGTTAGTAGTAGAGTTGTGTTGAGAAAGATTCAATAGTTTGTTATTTAAGGTGTGGTGTCATTCTTCTAGTGGTGTCATGTGAACACCGACTACATGACACTTCACATTTATGGGCCTAGGGGAATGCATTGTGTATTTGCCTACTACTCGCAGGGGTTGCCGGAGTGACAAAAACCTGAACCCCTGTTAGGAAACCTTTGCACAAGGGATGTCAGGATTTTAGAGTTTAAAGCTGTGGTTAGGTTTCTATCTTAATTACTTTCTTGTACTTGCGGATGCTTGCAAGGGGTATAATCACAAGTATGTATTAGTCCTAGGAAGGTCGGTACATTAGCACAGGTTCACCCACACAACACTTATCAAACTAAAGAAGATTAATAAACTATATGAAGCGAAAGCACTTGACGATATTCCTGTGTGTCCTCGAGAACGTTTGGTCATCTTAAGTAATACAACCAGGTTGTCCTTTGCTAAAGAAAGGATTGGGCCACTTGGTGCATCTATTATTATTGTCTTTTATTTACTCGCACTTTATTTACCCACATTATCAAAAAACCCTAAAAATCCGTTTGCTAAGTATTTACAGAGAATTCCTGCTCCAAGCCACTCGTCAACACCTTCTGCTCCTCGTTGGGTTCGACACTCTTACTTATCGAAAATACTGCGATACACCCCTATACTTGTGGGTCATCAAGACTATTTTCTGGCACTGTTGCCTGGGAGTGAAGCGCTATTAGAGAGTGGATCTGGTAAAGGAAAGTTCTACTATGAGTATTGTTTACTTCTGTTAGTTACTTTATTCCAATATGGATAATTCACTTAGTTTCTTATTTAGTAATGCTACTACCACTACTAAGGTAGTAGATGAACCACCACCTGCTAAGAATGATAATTTTAAAATACCTACAAGAATTGTTGATCGTGTTATGGATAACTACTATCTTGGAGATGGAACTGTCCATCCCGATGATCATTTGCTCTTTATACATGAATTATGCGGGTTGTTTAAGTGTGTAGGTATTACAGCAGATCAAGTCAAGAAGAAGTTATTGTCATTATCACTGAAAGGAAGGGCTGAGGAATGGTACAAGCTACTAAAGAATGTTCAAGCTCTTGAATGGGAGGAATTTGTACCTCTCTTTTAGTCTAAATTTTATCCTCCTAGTGAGATTCATAAAGATCGGAATCAAATATACAACTTTTGGCCTCTTGATGGAGAGAGTACATCTCAAGCTTGGGGGAGATTGAAGTTACTAATGCTCAAATGTCTTATTCATGAGATCCTCAACAATATTATTATCAATAACTTATATGCAAGGCTTTCTCTTCATGATAAGGATTTATTGGATGCTTCTTGTGCTGGATCATTTACACGCATGGAAGAAGGAGCTAAATGGGATCTTCTAGACCGTATTCAAGACAATGCTGAAGCATGGGAGAATGATAAAGGAAGAAATTCAGGTATAAATTATGATTATGAATGCATTGAATCTTTTATGGGAACTGATGATTTTCAAAATATTAAAAATGCTTATGGTCTAGACTCTCAAGCTATTGCAACTTATTTTAAGGCTTTTGCTTCCTATATTGAAGTTCCTAAAAAGAAGTGGAATAATTATCACGAACCTTATAAAGATATTGCTAATTGTGTTCCTACAAGAAATACTGAAGTTTATACTCCTAATCATGTTTTACCTGAACCTTACATTGAGAAAATACCTTTCCCGGTTAAAATAAAGGAACATTCTATGATAGCTAGTATCGTTAATGAAAGTACAAATAAAGCTGTTGAACCTGATGAACAAGTGGATGATGAACCTATAATAACAAATGTGAAAGACTTTGTCACTAAATATGAATAAGAGGGACACACTGTCCTCTATAAGGAGACTTCTAATATTGTTTCACAAAGTAGTGTTATGAGAGCTAGTGTCCCTGTGTTTTCTGTTAGGATAAGTGAGCATTGCTACAATGGTTCCTGTGATAGTTATATCGTTAAATTTATGCATGATACCGAAACTTATTATGAGAGAGGGAAGACTGTTCTAATGCATCTCAATAATATTAAGTTTCCTCGCTTTATGCTGAAAGTCTTTACGTTACATTTGTTTTGCCTTCCTATGCTAGCAGCCTCTGGTTTCAACAATTTATTTTCTTACAAAATTCCCTTGCATAGGAAGTGGGTTAGACTTAAACATGTGTATTTTTTTCTTCTAGATGCTCTCTTTTAATTCAATTCATAATCTTATGTAAGCATCATTGAAATTATCATGCCCATCTTAATGGCTATAAAGAAAGAGCTTTTTGGGAGACAACCCAATATATTTTTGCTTTCAATTTGTTTTTTTTTATTTGAGTCTTGGAAGTTATTGCTTCTGCAATAACCTCTCCTTATCCTTTTTGTTTGGTTTTTGTGTCAAGATCAACCTCTAATGAGAGAGAAGTAAGATTTGGGGAAGTTGCTATCCCGAAATAGATTTTTGTGCTTCACTGTAAAAATTCTTGAAAAATCTCAAAACGTCGTAGTGATCTGTAATTTTTTTTGTGTGAATGCCCCAGGTTATTATTTAACTTTCGTTAGTTTTTCACTTTTTGATTTGAGCAATAGAAGATTTTCGAAAAAATTGATCTTTACCTGCTGGTCTGTTTTGACAGATTTTTGCCACTCTTGCATTTGCTTCTTATATTGATTTCCTTTTTGAATTCCTTTTGGGCTTTCAGAAGGAGTTGTTTTAGTAGCTTATGTTTTGGTGGATTTCAGTTGAAATTGAACTTAAAAGGTTTATTACCTCGCTTACACTAATGTTGCTAATGAGAATTGTGTGAAGTTTTGTGTGAAAGAAATTTCCAGGTTATTGGAGAAAGTGGTGTAATGAGATAGTGAAAGGTTAAATGACTCAAACAATATGTTTAAGAAGATGAAGATATTGATGTTACTCAAGCGGTGACTCCAGAACAATTCTTGTAAGAAAAGGTTGGTGAAAAATCTGTCCAGTTATATTTTTGCAGTTTTTATCCAACAAGGAAAGCAACAAAGCAAAAGAGGGACGGAAACGGAGCCAGGGTGGCTCACATCACCCCGTGGCACGGGCCCCTGGCCGCGCCACCAGGTGGTGTGGCTGCCCCGGAGTCCATCTCCGACCCATTTTCTCCCAGCACCTTCCTTTTGTTGTAAAAATTCGTAATATATAATCCCCCGGATCCCCCGAGGTTTGTATATCGTGTTCTCGTCGTGTTTTCGTTTCGATCTGTTTCTGCTAGGAACTATTCTTAAAGTTTAGAAGCACAATGGTCTCCGCCAATGATAAGGGCAAGGAGCCTATGGAGGAAGATCTCCAAGACTCTGAGCAGGAGCAGGAGAGTGATAGTGAAGTTGAAGAGGAGGCAAAGGAATACCAACATCCGCACGCCAGCACCACCATTGCAAGCATTGGAGTGGTGGCAAACCCTTCCAGGTTCAAAAGGACTACACTGATGTCCACTGGAGGGAAGACTCCGCGTCATTGTTTGGCTTCACGGTCACCTTCTCCACGCACCAAGAATCTCTTCCATACCCTTATAAGTGAGCATCGATTCCGGAATATGCCCAAGAAGAAGCTACCGTCCAATTGGGATATGCCTCGTTCTAACCATGCAAGAAAAGAAGACTTCAGGGAGGAAGAGTGGGGAAAGAATCGTACGAGCTGGGATTCACAACCCAACATGATCATGAACCGCATTGACACAACTCGGAGTTGATTCGTACTCTCACCTTCGAGATTGAGGATTTGAGCAAATTGATTGAAAAGCTCATTGAGAGAACACCACCACCACCGAAGGAGTAATTCGTCAACAGGTTTTTGCATCCCCTTGGTTTGTTCCAAGCTTGGGGGAGTGCCGCGGTATCACATCACTATATTTTATCTTTTTAACTTTTTAGTAGAGGCATATCGTGAATAGAGAAGTTATCATGTAGGATGGTTTGCATTATGGAAGTGCCCCCCTCTCGTTAGATATCTATGTATCCCTTGGTGTGAGTTGCTGTTATGGAATATTAATGAGAAGTTCTATCATTTACTCTTTTGCATATCTTATATTATTTTTCAATTTCTGTTATATGATTGATCTTGTTGTTAGTATTGGTATCACTTTGGGATCATTGAGTTAATTTAGTTCATTTTGGCAAACCTGGCCCGGTCAGTAGCAACACTTTTATGAGAATTGAATGAAAAATATATAAGTACTCTTAAAGAATATAATTTCATCATCGTTCTTCCTTGATAGTCTCATAAGCTTAGTATTCTCTAGTTAAGATCTTTTGTGCTTCCAAGGAAGATTGCATGTTTGTTTTTATCACTTGTATGTTTGTTTGTTTCCTTCAACTCTTATGCTTGCTACCTAGCCTTGCTAGCCTAAAACCTGTACTGAGAGGGAATGCTTCTCGTGCATCCAATCCTTAAACCAAAACCTATGCCATTTGTGTCCACCATACCTACCTATTATCATTATTGCTATTCCAAGTAAATTCATGTTTTTATCTACCTTCTGAATTAAACTTGTTCTGTGAAAATTAGTGATTAAAGAGCTCACGAACTTGATGGCACACTTTACTTTTCTTGCACCTAATAAACTTGAACCATTGTGTCATCTAAGTTGTATATGCTTGCACTTATACGTTGGGAATTAGCAGAACCATGTTGTCATGGGGAACACTTTCAACATTGCACTTGTAAATTGTACCCAGTTGATATCATGCTCTTTTGTGTGTTAGAGAAACGCCTGGGCCGCTGGTCTAATCCATGCCTAATCATGGTGGAAACCTGCAGCGTAACCATATTGAGCAATCTATGAAGCATTCTTATTATAAGAAAAAGAGATAGAGGTTGAGAAAAAGAAAAAAAAAGATGAGTAAAGAGGAAAGAGAGAAAAAAGCACCATTTTCCCATGGTAAATAAGAAGATTGCTAAGATGCTCATTGTCTGCTTGCCTTGTCATTTTGATATGGGGATTCTTCTGTATCATCGGGCAAGGGGTATCCCGTTGGCGGTTCTCTATGATACACATGTACTTACTATGACAAGAACTTACCGGTAACTAAACTTGAGTAGCATGAGGAGCGGCCCTCGTATTCAATGGACCTGAGATTGCCAGCTTATACTTGGTCAAGCATATACTCCATAGTTTGTTCACTTTGACCTTAACCACCTAAAGATGCTTATGATAGGGGCAATGAGAGCTGAAAGCTAATAAGTACCATAATTTTTGGAAGCTCTTTATGAAACTTGAAATCCCTGCTTCCCTCTGCGAAAGGCTTATCTTTTACTTTTTAGTTGAGTCAATAAACCTATTCCTTTCTATCTCAGCAAGTATTTTGAGTTGTTGTGCTTCATTCATTCATATGATGATTTATTCAATCATGTTTCTTATGTTCCTTGTTTTGCACACTTCTCTTATCTTAGTGAAAGCTATCATTGAAAACCATTATGTTTGAATTCCTGCAAATTGTTAACTATTCTTTGACCAAGAGCAAAGTTTGCCATTACCAATTATGATTTACTTTATGTATCTTTATTGTGTTTCCTTTACTTATTACAAGTTAAGTTATATAATAGTGAGTTGTTTTCTATTATGATTTATGTATTGATGAATGTGATGCTTCTTGTCCGTATTCTTTTATCGACTCTTCATTCCATAAACCTGAGGTCATGTTTATTGAGCTCAGTTTTTGCTTGGGGACAAGCGAAGTATAAGCTTGGGGGAGTTGATACGTCTATTTTGCATCACTACTCTATATCATAATTTACTGTTATTCATTGATATATTTCATATTAAGAGATGATACTTATGTTATTTCATCTATTTTTGCATGGTTGATGACTTTTGGAGGATGGACCGTTGTAGTCAGGACTCTGATGGAAAAGGCGCTTTTTGGAGGCGAAATTCGCGAAGATTAGAAAATCCGGGAAAATACATAAAAATCCTATTTTTCCAGAAGACGAAGGATGCCAGAAGGGGGAGCGGAGTTGGGCCACACGGGGCCCACACCACCCCCTGGCGCGGGCCACCCCTGGCCACGCCACCAGGTGGTATGGCCACCCTGGCCCACTCCTGGCTCTCCCCTTTGGCGTATATTATCCCCACAAAACCCTAAGCCTGGGAGAGAGACCACACAAAGATTCCGCCGCCTCTGCGGGGCGGAAAACTACAGAGAGAGAAAGATCCCTCCGGCAGACAAAATTCTGCCGAGGAATTCCTTCCTAGAAAGGGGAGATCGTCGCCATGAACACCACCATCAAGCTGGAATTCATCGGGATCATCATCACCATCATCTCCATCACCATCTCCACCAGCACCATCATCACCACTCCATACCACTATAACAATTGGGTTGAATCTTGTATAGTTCTCAGGGGAAACTTTCCCAGTATTGATTACTTGTTGTAGTTGATGCTATTGAGTGGAATCATTGAATTATTGTTATGTTCAGATTGTTGCTTATCATTATATCATCTCTGATCTTGATACATATGATGTCTTGTGAGTAGTTCGTTTAGTTCTTGAGGACATGGGAGAAGTCATGTTGTTAGTAGTGGGGTTGTGTTGAGAAAGATTCAATAGTTTCTTATTTAGGTTGTGGTGTTATTCTTCTAGTGGTGTCATGTGAACGTCGACTACATGACACTTCACCTTTATGGGCCTAGGGAATTCATTGTGTATTTGGCTACTAATCGTAGGGGTTGTCGGAGTGATAGAAACCTGAACCCCCATTAGGAAACCCTTGCACAAGGGATGTCAGGATCTTAGAGTTTAAAGCTGTGGTTAGGTTTCTATCTTAATTACTTTCTTGTACTTGCGTATTCTTGCAAGGGGTATAATCACAAGTATGTATTAGTCCTAGGAAGGTTGGTACATTAGCACAGGTTCACCCACACAACACTTATCAAACTAAAGAAGATTAATCAACTATATGAAGCGAAAACACTTGACGATATTCCTGTGTGTCCTCGAGAACGTTTGATCATCTCAAGTAATACAACCGGGTTGTCCTTTGCTAAAGAAAGGATTGGGCCACTTCCTGCATCTATTATTATCGTCTTTTATTTACTCGCACTTTATTTACCTACATTATCAAAACCCCCTAAAAATCTGTTTGCTAAGTATTTAAAGAGAATTCCTGCTCCAAGCCACTCGTCAACACCTTCTGCTCCTTGTTGGGTTCGACACTCTTACTTATCAAAAATACTGCGATACACCCCCTATACTTGTGGGTCATCACTAGTTTAGATCCCACTCAGATGAAGGTCCTCTCAATAATCTTGGACATTCGAAAATTCTTTGAGCATTATCAAATTGAGAACTCTAGCTACAAGATTCCAATATCCATATATTGCTAGTGAAAATCCAATAGACTCAAGCGTCACTACATTTGTAGTCAACTCCTTGAATTTGTCCAAACTTTGTGACAAATCGAGCTTTATGTCATTCATTAAGTTTTGTTTCATTTCTTATCACTTTGCAGTCATTTAGAAATATCAAGTAAATGTTTTTACTTAATGAGATCAAGTAACATATTACTTTGCAATCTTAAATGTAACTTAATATAGGATATCAAATACCTTATTTCTACAAAGACTTGTTTATTCGCCACGATTTTGAATTATCGAAATCTCTAGAAACTCGAACGTGCCATAACTTTATGGTGTTGTTTCCATGAATCTTTAGATGATCCTTTGTATTTGAACAGAGTGTTTGCTCATTTTGATTTCTAACTCTAAACGATAACTATAACCCCGATAAGAGATACTATTAGACCATATGTATCTAATACAAAATTCTTATGATATTCATACACTTCGATACACTTTTAATTTTCCCAATTATCATAATTTGTGAAACATCTTTCACAAGTCCTTTATGCCACAAATTAACTTAAATACTTTAGTCATGTTGATCAAATTGAAGATACTTTATGTTTCTATTAATTTAGTATCCTCCTTCATCTTAAAATTATTTAATAAATTTCAAATAGTTTCAAACTTATGTTTCATTAGGTAAATACTCATATTCACTTAAATCCACAATGAAGTATGAAATAATGATTTCCACTATTTGTTGGAAATGTGATACATCACTATGTACAAGATTCAACATTTCTTCGCATATCACTGTTTTACCAGAATGCGGAGTTTGTCATTTCATCAAACGAGGCATGGTTTTGAAGAGTCGCTAGATCAAGTATCTGAGACCCTGGTTTTCATTTAGAATGAAAAAATGCAATAACCAAAATGACTTAAACAATAGTGTCATGTCATTATTAAACTTTGGATATCTTTTAACATTCTAATCCTTTATAAATTCTTAAACTATTATCATTAACATAGTGATGAGAGTAACTCATTTATAGTCTTAATGTGACCATAAAGGTATTATTCATAAGAACGGTACAACTGGCTTGTAACTTATTCATATGAATAATCGTCTCGCCAAAAGCAAGACACACAAATAAGGATTAAAAAATTACATTAAGGTCCACTAATCTAAATGCTAAACTTTGAGCAAGGGGTTGATGTCCTCCATCAAATATTTTTCTCGCCATCATCAAGCCACATTGCCTCATTTCCAGCAATTCTCAAGCAAACAATCTTGTTTTCACAAAACATGACAAGTATCCAATACTTTGCAAAGTGCAACGAGTTTTTGCAAGAATTACATTTATAATTTGTATATCTAACATATACCCTTTTATCCATGACCTCCACTTCAATTGTTGTAGAGTCATCAGACTATATCCTAATGGTTATTGTATCAGGAAGAGAAGATTATCTAGTTATAGGGATATCCCTCAAGCGTGGGTATCCATCTATGAAGTTGGACCCTTATGCTAAGTTCCACATCAAGCAAGAAATTTCCCATGGTTGCAAAGGACCTTAATGGGATATGCCATGATCTACTAAAATATTTCAAATAGACATCTAGACAAAGTTCATAATATGAGTTCAATCCATAACTGAGCTCCCACTAAAATTTTCATCTCCTGGACGATTTTAGCGATCACATGATCCCAATTCACCACACCACCCCCAATTGTCACGGTCGGTAATGCAGTTTCAAAGGTAGACATTCCCCAATGTCAATCACATCATTCATGTGACTCATGCTCGACCTTTCGGTCTTTTGTGTTCAAGGCCATGTCTGTACATGCTAGGCTCGCCAATTCTAACTTGTGTGTGCTGTAGTGCAACATGGCTTACACCCACCGTATGCGAACGCAAATATGTTTGACACCCTATCGTCATGGTGTGCCTCATAACGGAGAACTTTATTGGTGGTGCACACACAGAGGGGAACACTATAATTGGAATTATTAGGGATCATGTTATCTAATATGCTACCGTTAAGTATCTAATACTAGCACACAATAAGATGTAAAATAGGTATCAACATCACATGTATATATTTTGTGATATGATATGGTCCTTCATTCTTGCGCCTTGATCTCCATCGAGCGCTTTGGCATGACACCAAGTCCATGACACCACCTGGGGGTCGTCCATCAGAACGGTGACTATTACTATACTACTTAGTAACAGAAAAGTAAACTACTTTACCTTCATAACGACCAAGACTATATCACAACACAAGCCCTCCCGCAAAAAAAAGTTAGACGCCTCAACTTTATCTTTTGCAAGTTTTATGTGGCTATTAGGGCTTTTGTAATAGAACCATTTCTAATCTACGAACTTTCCAACCACAACATGGATCCAACATTTGTCTCTACTACACCCCTTTTGGGGCCTTGCGTTGTAAATGCTATATCAACTATTGAATGAGAGACAGACACCTGCTAGCCACTTATACATGACAAGTTGTATGTAGCACATGGAACCGGTCTTGCATAGGAATACACGTAAGGACGTTCCGGGCCGCTTTATCAAACAATACCGTGATATAAACAAGTAAATATTAGAGGGTAACAACTAGAGGATTAATGCCCGCACAATATATGTGCGTACTGGTCGTACAATACTCCTACACATAGATCGGCTCTAATACCACTGAAGGGTTCCGTAGCAGAAACCAAAACAAAAATTCCTATGTTGGAACAGCCTAACTGTTGGAAATATGCCCTAGAGACAAATAGTAATAATGATTATTATCATATTTCATAAAGTTTATGATTAAGTTTCATATCATGCTATAAATGTATTTAAAGGAAACATCAATACACGTGTGATATATAAACAACTAGGATTTCCTAGTAAAACTCTAGTCACTGGTTGATTGGTCAACAGTTGATCAAGGTTTCCTGATCATGTGGCATTTATGCTAGTTGGAAATGGAGTCACCTCATTATGAGAATGAGATGATGAACTGTACCTAACCTAAGCATCGTGACCTGATCATGTCACGAAGTTCAAGTTATGATGATTAGAATAGACCTAGTGTACTATTTCTTAGATCGTGAGGCCATATCAATCACTATCACCCGAGGGTACTTTGATAGCATCAAATGTCACTCGGTTAAACAGTGATCATAAAGGTGTGTTCAGGTATTCGTAGGAACAGTTGAGGTAATATGCGTCAAGTGTGGGATTTCTCCATCCACGTGACGGAAAGATACTCGAGGGCCCACTCGGAGAAGTTGTATGCGATCACTACTAGAAAAGTTGGCTTTTACAACGGATTTTCGTTGTTGAAGGACCATTTTTCGTAGCTAAAAAGTTTTCTACGACAGATGCCCATCGTGGTAAAAGCCCCGTCACAAAAGAATCTACCATGGTTTTTTTCCTAATCATGGCGGATCGCACCCTTCAGCCATAAAAACGTGTTCCGTCGTAGATCTATTTGCCAACCGCATTGACTGCTGACGTCATGCAAAATGCCACGTGGCAAACACCGTTAACGCCCAGTTACCCCCGTTAATAGCCACAGAAACCGTGGTAGAAGCCAGACCCAGCCAAGGCCTGCTAATAATTAAGTGGGCTGGCCCATAAGGGGAGCCCAATAAGATTATGGCCTGTTACTGTTTTGTCCTGCACTGTTTGAAATGGGCCCAAAAGAAATGACCAGCAGCGGCCCGAGAATGTTAGGCCCGTTACTATTACGTCCTACAGAAGCCCACACTGTTTGAGTACTGTGCGGCCCGTTAAAAGCCTGCGTTAAGTTGGCCCGATACTGTTAAGGCCCACGGTCATCATGTCACTATTCCCATAGCTCGTCCTAGGCCGCTAACGAACAGCCGACTTTTGAGAAGGTCCGATACTATTCTAGCCTTTTACTATTCTAGCTCGTTACTGTTCTGGCCGTCTACTATTCATGTCCATTACTGTTGCGGTCCTTTACTTTTCTGGCCCGTTACTGTGCTTATTGCCACTATTCTGGCCTGCTACTGTTCAGGCTTGTTACTGCTCTGGCATGTTACTTTTCTGGTTTGTTACTGTTCTAGCCTCTTATTGTGCTGGGTTGCTATTGTTCTGGTCTGCTGGTGTTTTGTCCTGCTATTGTTTTGGCCTGTTACTGTTTTAGCCTATTACTGTCCTGGCCTGTTACTGTTCTGGCCTGCTGCTGTTCTGGCGTGCTGCTGTTTTGGCCTGTTATTGTTTTGGCCTATTACTGTTTTGGCTTGTTACTGCTTTGGCCTGTTACTGTTTTGGCCTTTTACTGTTTTGTCTTGTTACTGTTTTGACCTGTTACTGTTTTGGCATGTTACTGTTTTGGCCTGTTACTGTTTTGTCCTGTTACTGTTCTACCTAGTTGTCGTTACTGTTTCGGTAATTTTGAAGGTCATGCAAATATCATAAAAGGAGTATAATTAGCGATCATCTTTTACTATTCATGGAAGGCGCAATAAAAGAAGGGCAAATAACAAAACTCTATACAGTTACCTGATCGACCTGGCTGACGCAGTTATGGTACCGCCATTCGTGGGCG
The DNA here is from genome assembly GCA_916181665.1 of Avena sativa. Taxonomy (NCBI): domain Eukaryota; kingdom Viridiplantae; phylum Streptophyta; class Magnoliopsida; order Poales; family Poaceae; genus Avena; species Avena sativa. The sequence continues at coordinate 412,078,728 of OV702292.1, read as the reverse complement.
GCGTCAACTAAATGCCTACATGGCCTATGCGAGTTATCTAGATATTACATCAGCTGCAAACTTATTAAAAGTATTACATAATATGAACAAAAGGGAAAGAAAATTCAGCATTTCAGTTGCCAATCAAGTTGATAGCAGAGTCCTCAATTTGCTTTCTCAATCCATCAACTGCATCTCCCTTTGAGTGTGACAGCTACATTGGAAAACCACCTCGAGACATGATCTTGCAGTCCCCTCTTTGGTGGCGATAGCAATAATTGCAGTCTGAAATTAACTAATAACAAGTTAATACAGCAAAGAAGACAAACTACTCATAGCTAAGTGTTGGGGATATACTTTCCGGGTATCCTCACAGTTCCTCACTGACCAGGGTGGCCTACTTCGGGTTAGAGCTTTGCTTCACGGGTGGCCCAGTCAGGGAGAAAAGATGGAGTCCAAACCGGTACGGGAAGGCCCAGAAGACTTATCGACTTAGGCCCATAGTGTTACTTGTAGTTCAAGATGTACTCTGTAACCGACTCTTAGTCGTAGCCGGATAGATCTCTCCTGTAAACCCTAGGCTGGATATCTATATAAGCCGTCCTAGGGAGAGCCTCCAGGGCACCTACCCTCATAGTCTACAATCTCAACTCGCACAGGCGAACCCTTGTAACCCATATTCTATCTCTGCCGTATTACTGGATTGCTAGCAGGAGTAGGATCCATCCAAATTCGGCGGATTCGAACCTGGGTAAACTTGTGTGCTCACCGTCCCGGAACACCGTACGTCTTACACCCCTCTCTTCCACACGCCTCGAGGATCCCCTCATGGCGTACTTGTCATCAATCCGACAACAGTTGGCGTCCACCGAGGGGGCAAGTGAGCTTCGGATTTGTGTTCCGAGCGGAGTCTACAAGAATCGGAATCGGCGAGACTATCACCGTCGGTCGCATCCTCTATGCCAGCGACGTCCCTCTCATCGTTCTCGACGAGACCTGGATTCCGGCTAGGGAGGCTGTGACTGCCTACACCATCATGTCTTTTGGCGAGATCGATGTTTACATCGGTTTTGCTAAACCTGTCCCACCCACCCCAGCGGTGATGATAGAGGCAGAAGAATCTTCTGGGTCCCCTTTGTCCGTGGAGGCGGCAGAGTTCCAGATCTCAGAAAACACCAATCCCACCTAGCCCGCACCAGTTGCAGAGATAGTGGAGAAATCCGAGCCTGAAGAAGACCAAGCGGTCCAAGTCAAATCTGGAGTGGATCTCCTTGGAGAGGCCGAATCCCAGATCGACCCACCCGCTGAAGTCGAAATCTAGGAGGAGCATAGCAACGACACTGATTCCGGCTCTGATGATGCCGAGACAGACAGGCCTTTCCTAAGGTACACGCTGCGACGTATGATAATGCAAAATTCAGACGTAGATGCAATTCTCGAAACCATCAAAAGTTTTGACGAAGCTGATCGCGAGAGCCGCAGGTACCTCAGGAAGCACGCGTCACACTTCATCGGATATGTAGGATCCGAATCCGGCTCTGTCGATGCTGGAGACAACACCGACTCTGTGCTGGAGGCAATTGGAACAAATGCCGAGATACCCACATACTCGGATGAATCGATGAAGTCAGCAGATTTCCGAAAGTTCTCCACAAAATATGAAGAGGAGTATAACTCCAAAGCTGCAGAGGAAGGAGAAGCCATGGATGAAGGATCTGGGGAACACTCTCCCAAAGTGCAGGATGACATGGAAGTCGGAGATAATCCCGAGGTCCAGATGTCCGAAAGTACCGATCAGATCTTGACTCCGGGAAACGGACCCAAAGACGTCTTTGCTATCGGCGCTGCCAAGAAGGCAAAGAAGAAGCACAAGAAGAACAAGACCCCGGCAAAAGACCCTCTGGCAGAGGAGGTGATTGCCGAGGAATACGAGGAAAAGACTTGGATGGAGCACTCATCCCAGAAGATCCCAAAAAAGAAGAGTCGATGGATGGACACGTGATCACTAAAGGTGCGGGTAAACTCATCGATGCTGCATTAACCACACCTATTCCTACAGCTGCAGAACTTACTGCTGGAGAACTAGACGAGAGGGCACATGCCCTAGAAGCGCGTCGTCAAGTACTCCTCGATGAAGCCAAAAACATCAAGGAGGAAAAGAAACGCATAGCATCTATGGAGAAGTACAACTCCAAGCAATACCAGAAGACCAGGAAGCGTCATACTAATGACAACTAATTCCCACAGATCCATGCTGTCCTTTTCGGAGAAGAGATGGGGAAGCCTCGAAAAGATAGCAAAGGGGATTGGGTATATCCAACCCCAGTACAGAATACCGTGGCGGCCCGAGAAATTCTATCGGCTAATCCAGGCCCGGAGGAGATCCGCTTGGGAATCAAACTACTCAACAAGGGACTGGAGCAACAAAAGGTCGCCATGTCCGGAAGTCAAAAACTGGTCTCTGATTCCGATCAATGTCGCACAAATGACATAAGACCCCAACGTGTTTCGGAGCAGCACCACCGCCCCGATCGCAGGGAAGATAATTACTCGAGAACCGGATCTTCGGGCCAGCACCACAAAGCTGCCCGTGGCTGGCGCAATGTTAACCCAGTTGCAGAGCAAGAGGCAATTGCTGCACTGAATCCGAGGAACCTGCCCCGGCGAGAGTCGAAAGATCGCAGGGATGATGATAAGGAGAAACATCGGGAGGAAGACCGACAAAGAATGCAACCTCCTAGACATGAAAGCCGTCCGGATGACGAACAAAGGAACGACGGACACCATGCTGGGACAAGCCGGCAGGGGGCTCGTCACGATGAAGACCCTCCCCGGAACCAGAATAATGACGCTTCAGATAGAGGCCAGCGATCAGCCGGAAAAAACCCAGCTGCTCCACCCTCTCCGCCAAGTAGCCATCACAACGCCCCCAGGGAGGCAATGGAAGGCGTTGTGGTGGAGGAGATGGTGGCAGAAGCCGAAGTCCGGCTCCAAGGCACCACAGCCACATCCGACATTTGGGACGATCTCTATCCCCGAATGATGCAAGGCACATGATCAACTCCAACATAGAGGCGCAGCGCTATGAAAATTATGATATCTACGTGGGCCCAAAGTGCTTCGGACGACGCATCAGAGCTATAAGATTCCCGGAAGGATTTGCTATCTCAAGACATATCCAAGCCTATGACGACATTGCTCGGCCAGATACCTAGCTACAGGATTTCTTCCAAGCTTGCTACATCGCCAAAGGCGGAAATAGCCTGGTCGCAACCCGATATTCCCACTCATGTTGCGGAAGACGGCACGATCATGGCTTAATGAACTTCCAGACAACACCATCCACAACTGGTATGATATGCAAAGTGCGTTCTTTCGGAATTTCGAAGGCACATACCGGAGGCCCTGTACGGTCGGAGACCTACAACGTTGCACCCAGAAGGCCGGAGAAACTTGCCGGGATTACCTCGGACGATGGATCGACACCAAGAACTCCTATGAAGGATTAAATGATCAAACTGCGATTGAAGCTTTCATTGCAGGTCTCCCAATTGGTCTACTACGTCATCACTTGAAGTGCGACAAGGTCACTGATTTGGGAGAGAAGATAGAAACAGCGAGCAAGTATGCATATGCTGACGACAATGCAGAGGGATTACTCAATGCCCTAGTTGTACCATAGTCGGCAAAACAACCAAAGCAACAAGCTCAGAAATGCAAGAACACCTCGGAAGAAAAACCCAACACAGAAACGACAGTGGTTACTTCTACTTTCGGGTCTAGAGGACGAGGAGGACGCGGCGGAGGCTGCGGGCGTGGTCGTGGGACTTCAAGAGTTCAAGGTAGAGGAGACCAACAACCAGGCAAAACCTACACTTGGGCCGACATTGCCAATAACCCATGCGTACACCACTTGGATGCCAATGGGGGCTCGTCCCACACCAACGTGGAGTGTCGTTTCAATGACGACATCAAAAGAGATGATACCGTTGGCTATAGAGCTAAGCGGAAAAAGGGAAAGAAGAATCCCGAAAAGGATAAAGAGACCAAGGAAGATTCCAACATGGAGGAAGCAGATGCTTCAAATCCCAAGCCGGAAGGGAAGAAAAATTTTCCGACCAAAAAAGACACTTACGTCACCTTCCTCGGATCTCAACCAGCAAAGGTCAAGAAAGTATTTCTACATGAGCTCAACGCAATAGTTCCGGTTGTCCCCCAATACCTGGACTGGTCAGAAGTGGCAATCAGATTTGACCGCGATGATCATCCGCCTAAGCTACATAGGCGAGGAACATATGCCATAATCGTCAATCCACTTATTGACGGTTATGGTTTCTCCAAGACCCTCATGGACGGTGGCAGTAGTATCAATATTCTTTATATGGAAACGCTACGCTGGATGAAGATCTCGGAGACCCAGCTGAACCACAGCTCTGTGATCTTTCACGGAGTTTTCCCAGGAAGACAAGCTAATTCCCTGGGAGAAATCACTTTGGATGTTACCTTTGGAACTCCAAAGAATTATCGGACGGAGGCACTTTCCTTCGAAGTGGTCCCGTTCAAGAGCGCGTACCACGCTATATTCGGACGTCCCGCTTACTAGGGTTTTATGGCTCGTCCGTGTTACATTTACAATATGATGAAAATTCTAGGTCCCAACGGTGTAATCACCATCAGGGGAGACCCGAAGAAAGCGCAAGAGTGCGAGGATGGAAATGCCGCCTTTGCTGAAGCCGTGCTGCACGGCCAGGAATACCAGGAGATCAAGAAGAGCATAGATCCGTCCAAGATGCCCACAACAAAGAAGGAGGTGACAAAGCCGAATCCGGAGTTCAAGGCATCAGAAGAGACAAAGAAGACGCCGTTGAAGGATGATGATCCCTCCAAGGTGACCCAGATAGGCGTAGGCCTAGATAGCGCATAGGAAAGCGCGCTCGTCAAGTTCCTCAAAGCAAATCAAGATATCTTTGCATGGCAGCCATCTGACATGACTGAGTACCTAGGGAACTTCCGAGCACTCTTTAAATGTAAACCCGAATGCTAAACCCGTCAAACAGTCCTTACGATGTTTCGGCGATGAAAAGCGTAAGGCAATAGCTAAGGAACTAGCACGGCTCGTGTTAGCCGGATTCATAGAAGAGGTCATCCACACTGAGTGGTCGGCCAATCCTGTAATGGTCCCCAAAAAGGACACCACTGATTTAAGGATGTGTGTTGATTATACTGCCTTGAACAAGGCTTGTCCAAAAGATCCGTTCGCTCTGCCTAGGATTGATCAAGTTATCGATTCTACGGCAGGCTCGAAACTCCTCTGTTTTCTCGACGCATATTCTGGTTATCACCAAATCCGGATGAAGGAATCTGACAAAGTCAAAACTTCATTCATAACCCCCTTCGGAACCTTCTGTTTTGTTACGATGCCTTTTGGGATGAAGAACGCAGGAGCTACCTACCAGCACACGATGCAGCGTTGCCTCCACGACCAACTCGGACGCAATGTACATGCATATGTGGATGATATTGCGGTGATGTCCAAAAAGAAGGAAAGGCTGATTTCTGACTTGGAAGAAACATTCGCCAATCTACGAAAATACAACATTATGCTTAATTCAAAGAAATGCTTCTTTGGAATACCAGCCGGAAAATTGTTAGGTTTGTAAGCCAGGACAAAATCAAGGATATACTCAATATTTCCAGGACAAAATCAAGGCTATACTCAATATTTCCAGGCCAACTCGCCTGAAGGACGTACAAAGACTAACTGGTTGCATCGCTGCAGTTAGTCGGTTTGTAAGCCGGCTTGGTGAAAGAGCCACATCACTATACAAACTCCTGAAAAAGACCAAGGATTTTGTGTGGACTGATGAAGCTGAAGCTACACTACAAGACCTGAAGAAAGTACTCTCATCTGCTCCTATCCTTGCTGCGCCAGAACCACAGGAACTGATGTTGCTCTATCTTGCTGCGACAAACAAATTCGTTAGTATCATCATGGTGGTGGAGAGACCAGAGGAAAATCAGGAACACTTGGTGCAACATCCGACTTACTTTGTCATCGAGGTCCTGACAGAATCAAAACAGCGATATCCTCACTATCAAAAGTTGGCTTATGATGTTGTTCTAGCATCTCGTAAGCTACGACACTATTTTCAGGAGCATCCAATTACCATGGTGAGCACAGCTCCCATGAGAAACATAATCAACAACAGTGATGCGACAGGACGCTCGCCAAATGGAGCATAGAGCTTTCAGCTTTTGATATTGAGTATAAACCCCGGACATCAATCAAATCCCAAATCCTTGTCGACTTTGTCGCTGATTGGACTGAGACGAAGGAGAATATGACCCTCCCTGAGTCGGAATATTGGACCCTCTACTTTGATGGGTCTAAGGCTCGAGGGGGCTCGGGGGCTGGCATGTTGCTCAAATCACCCCAAGGAGATAAACTTCTATACGTGTTGTAGATCCACTTCATAGCAACAAACAATATTGCCGAGTATGAAGCATTGCTACATAGAATCCGGATTCCTAAGGATATTGGCATCCGACGTTTGATGTGTTATGGAGATTCGGATCTTGTTGCTCAACAAGTTTCGGATATTTGTAATGCAAATAAACACATGGCAGCATATAAAGCTGTCGTGGATGATTTATCTAAATCGTTCGAAGGGTTTGAGGTTCAACACATCCCTCGAGCAGAAAACAAGGAAGCAGATGCATTATCTCGGATAGGCTCTGCATGGAAAGAGGTCCCGGATGGCGCTTTTTTAGAGCACCTTAAAGTTCCCTCAATAATGGGAGTGGATGAGGAATATCCGACCAAATCCGACTCACCTCTAATAGCAGTTCTGGCTGTAATTCGTAGTTGGACTCAACCCTACCTTGATTATCTGGTAGATGGCAAATTACCCGAAGACGAGGTTCTGAGCCGACAGATTATCCGACGAGCGAAAGCCTATACTATAGTTAAAGGTGAGCTCTATAAGCGGAGTGTTTCTGGGGGTTTTCAGTGCTGCGTATCTCCGGAAGAAGGAGTGGAAATCCTAAGAGAAATCCACGAAGGCGAGTGTGGTCACCATGCTGCAGCCAAATCTTTAGTGGCAAAAGCTTTTGGACACGGATTTTTCTTGCTTACAGCTCAGGCAGATGCCGAACGATTAGTCAAGACGTGCAAAGGCTGCCAAAAGTACGCCAAGCAAGCTCATGTTCCGGCTGATTAGTTGTGAACAATACCTATAACATGGCCTTTTGCAGTCTGGGGGCTTGATATGGTAGGACCGTTTAAATGGGCTCCAAGTGGATTTACTCACCTCTTAGTGATGGTGGATAAATTCACAAAATGGATCGAGGCTAAACCCGTCACTACTTGTGATGGAGCAACAGCCAAAAGATTTGTCGAGGATGTTATAATATGGTATGGTTATCTGCATAGCATTATCACGGACAACGGTAGTAATTTCTCTATTGGACAATTGGCTGAATTCTGCAACGAGCAAAATGTCCGGCTTGACATTGCGTCAGTTGCACATCCACAGGCTAATGGACAAGTCGAAAGAGCAAATGGTTTAATCCTACAAGGCCTAAAACCGAGACTCGAAGCACCACTACAACGTGCCGCGGGGGCTTGGGCAGAGGAGTTACCCTCTGTAATATGGAGTTTGCGAACAACTCTGAACAGGTCAACCGGATACACACCTTTCTTCTTGGTATATGGTACAGAAGCAGTTCTTCCCAGTGATTTAATTCATACTTATCCTAGAGTGGCCGTGTATATCAAAGAAGATGTCGAGATTTCTCGACAAAATGATCTCGACTTAGTCAAAGAAGTTTGCGTCATTGCTGAAATAAGATCAACAGTTTGTCAGCAGAAGTTACGCAAGTATCAAAGCCAAAGAGTCCGAAACAGATCTTTCAATAAAGGCGATTTGGTTCTCCGGCTTGTGCAACAAAGAAAGCACAAACTTTCCCCAGTATGGGAAGGGCCCTTTTTAGTTAGTCGAGTATTGCACAATGGTTTGTACTACTTAACTGACATGAGGCCAGTCAAAGAAAGACCTGCTACTAAGAAGAGAAAGAGAGCCAGAGGTAGTACAAATCTGGATGAGTTATACAGACCATGGAATATTGCTCAGCTATGTCCCTTTTATTCTTAGTTTATCCTTCTTTGTAATCATACATATGTACATGTTCTGTGAGGAATAAAAGTCTTGGTTTCCTCAAGTTTTTCTGAGATGTTTTTACCATCTTATTTCCAAATGAGCATGTCATAGTCGAAAATCCCAGAATACTTGAAAGTACTTTATGCTCATGATTGTTCTGGTTTAGATTTCCGATTCTAAAAATGCTACCTTCGGGTAACTCTAAAGTTTCTAGTCTATACTTTGGTTATTTGTCTGATTGTCGGATGCGGGTATTTTCCGAGTAGTGAATTGTTGCTACTAGAAGCCGGCTTTGTTTCCGACTTTAAACTGGTTTAGCAATTGAGCTCCGTTGCTCAGCAAAGTTTCCTTGTAGAAGGTTTATCTAGCTCACGAAAGGGACGAGGCAGAAAGCCAGATAAACGATAAGTATAGGAGAAAAAGTATAAGTGCTTATGTAAACATTTTAGGCACATAAAAATTTAAAGCCAAAAGTGTTGAATAGATCAAAATCTTATCACTAGCAAAATTATAGTACTGCATATTTACAGACCCATCATGTTTCTCAGAATAATACAATTGTTTCTGGCAATCTATGATGTAGGAGGAGAGGAAGGAGCTGCCGGCTCGCTGGATACATCGCCTTGATATCGTTCCGAGATGTCCATATCCGATACGGTCTGTTCATCATTGGAAAGTTCAGCTGCTTCTTCCGGGGGCGGAGGTGGTGTGTCCACGCGGGTGAAGAAGGGAGTGTCGTAGCTGGTTAAGTAAGCCATGCGACACCCATATCCGGTGCAGGAGTCCATGATGGCCTTGATGTCTTGCTCCTGACCGTCTTCATCCACTATAGAGTACCCTCTGGTCACTTGCCATATCTCCATGCTTCCATGGTGGCTCATGACCATGGTGAGAGCGTTCTGCACTGTGGATCACACGTAGGACATGTTCCAATCCTGGACAAGTTGCGGCATCTCCTTCGCTTTGTCCCGCACCTGAAAATCCGACATCCTATGCATGTCCGAAATCTTGAGAGCTTCGCCAATATCCTCAAGGGATTGGCGGAAGTCATGAAGCAGGTCACCGACTTGGGTAAGCCGGTGGGTGCGAGGCTCGGCAGAGGTGGAGTCCGTCAAGTTCAGAGGACCTATAGACAAAAACAGTTAAGAAAATCCGACATTGAAAGAAGTCGAAGAAAATAGACAAATCAGACAGATGGAACATACCGAAGATGATGTCGTCAACTTTGGCCTTCTCTTCTCGAAGACTCTGGAGTTTAGCTCGGAGCGCCTCGGAAAGGTCCTTCTCTCTGCAAAGCTCATTATTGAGGTTCGAGATTTTCTGACCTTGAGCCGCAATCTTACGATCACACTCGTCGGTAGCCATGGAGGATGATTCGAGAACTTGAGCGATGCTCTTCTCATGATCCGCCCTTAGCTTATCCAGCTCTTGGCGAAGTTCTTTGTTCTCCACCACCAAGGTTTTGAGGTTCTCGGCCTCTTCAATCATAGCGCAGGACTGTTTCACTAGCACGAAGCAAATACAAACCAACATGTCTAATGGCATTGTATGTACTAGCACGAAGAACAGGCGTGCCTAGTGACTTGCATGTACTAGCACGATTATAAAAATGCAGTTCCCTCTGACAGGCTTGAACCTGCTATACCACTGACAAAACAAAAACGGGTTGGAGATTTGGTTACCTTGGTTGGAGAGGCGTCTAACCATCATCGGTACCATGTGAGTGACATCCAGGTCACCAAGGGTGCTGCGGTTGCGGTGGCTGTTGGCATCGGGGAAGCAGATCTTGGGCGGTCGATGCCGGTGCAGTCAATAGCAACGACCATGTAGCTGGTCTGGAGCAGTGGACATGGAACTTGTTGAACTAGATCCTGTCTGGTGGACAACGGTGACGCTGCTCCGGTATGGTTGGGTAGATTTTGGTGGCGGGGAAGCAGAGCGTGGGCGGTCGACGATGCCATAGGCGCGGTCAGCGAGACCACAGCTCTGGTGGCGTGGCAGAGAGTCCCGGTGAACTAGATCCGATGGGGTGGGCATCGATGATGCGGCTCTGGCAGCCGTGGAATTGCCGCCGGGCGGTGCGCTCGTTGGTCGTGGAGGTGAGGGCGTGGGAGAGAAGCCTGGGATTTTGGGAGGGCCAGCTAGAAAAACTGCACGAATCGGGACTATGGAGGTGAACAGAAAAATAATTACGATCAAGCCCCCAAGCTAACGACTTTAGCGTGCCCATAGGGCGTCTGAACAATGGGTAGAATGGGAAATATTAAAGTCAAAAGTTTTTGAAACGGAGGAGCGCGAAATGCTTCAAAGTCAGTGTGTTATTTTGTCGCTCGACAGAGATTTAGAATTTGGCTACCGGCCAAATAATAATAATAGAAATGTGGTACTCCCCGGTTTGAGATTTCGGCTCAAAGTTTTTGAAAGAGTGGGGTGGGAAATGCTTCAAAGTCGGTGTTTGATTTTTCCGCTCGACAGAGATTTAGAATTTGGTTACCGGCCAAATAATAATTAATAGTAAAGTGGTACTCCCCGGTGGGAGATTTGGCCTCAAAGTTTTTTAAACAGTGGGGCCGAAAATGCTTCAAATTGAGTTTTTCATTTTGCCGCTCGACAGAGATTTTGAATTTGGTTACTGGCCAAATAATAAATAATAGAAAAGTGGTACTCCTCAGTGGGAGATTTTGGCTCAAAGTTTTTGAAACGATGGGGCGGGAAATGCTTCAAAGTCGGTGTTCGATTTTGCCGCTGGACAGAGATTTTGAATTTGGCTACCAGCCAAATAATAATTAATAGAAAAGTGGTACTCCCTGGTGGGAGATTTGCCCTCAAAGTTTTTGAAACGGTGGGGTGGGAAATGCTTCAAGGTCGGTGTGTGATTTTGCCGCTCGATAGAGATTTTGAATTTGGCTACCAGCCAAATAATAATTAATAGAAAAATGGTACTCCTCGGTGGGAGATTTGGCCTCAAAGTTTTTAAAACAGTGAGGTGGGAAATGCTTCAAAGTTAGTGTTTGAGTTTGCCGCTCGACAAAGATTTTGAATTTGGCTACCGGCCAAATAATAATAATAGTAAAATGGTACTCCCCGGTGGGATATTTGGCCTCAAAGTTTTTGAAACGGTAGGGTGGGAAATGCTTCAAAGTCGTTTTTTTACTTTGCCGCTCGATAGAGATTTTGAATTTGACTACCGGCCAAATAATAATTAATAGAAAAGTGGTACTCCCGGTGGGAGATTTGGCCACAAAGTTCTTGAAATGGTGGGGCAGGAAATGCATCAAAGTCAGTGTTTGATTTTGCCGCTCGACACAGAATTTTAATTTGGCTACCAGCCAAATAATAATAATAGAAAAATGGTACTCCCCGATGGGATATTTGGCCTCAATGTTTTGGAAACGGTGGCGCGGGAAATGCTTCTCGACAGAGATTTTGAATTTGACTACCGTCCAAATAATAATTAATAGAAAAGTGGTTCTCCCCGGTGGGAGATTTGGCGTCAAAGTTTTTGAAACGGTGGGACGGGAAATGCTTCAAAGTCAGTGTTTGATTTTGCTGCTCGACAGAGATTTTGAATTTGGCTACCGGCCAAATAATAATAACAAAAAATGGTGCTCCCCGATGGGAGATTTTGCCACAAAGTTTTTGAAACGGTGGGGATGGAAATGCTTCAAGGTTAGTGTGTGATTTTGCCGCTCGATTGAGATTTTTAATTTGGCTACCAACCAAATAATAATAGAAAAAAGCTAGTAGACCGTACGCTATCTGTCCAGGAATTCAAGTCCTAGAGTCATATCAACTAATCATCCATGAGCACAATAATTGTGCAGACTGATATTTTGAATTTGGCTAGCGTCCAGGCAACTTTTGGATAAAAGGTGTACTCCCTATTCACGAATTGAAGGTCGAGAGTCACATTAACTTATCATCCATAATGAAAATTGGATAACTCCGATTCAAATAGGCCTGGCTGTAGGTTTTGCCGCTCGACTGAGATTTTTTAATTTCGTTAATGGTACTCCCTCGGTACGACTTTAAGGCTGATTCACATCAACTGATCATCAAAATACTTATCATATTGGCAAAGAAATTGGATACATAATCTCCAATTGAAACGGGGTAGGCGGTAGGATTTGTCGATGGACTGAGATTTTGAATTTGGAGGTTGTCCAAAGAAGAAAAAACCTTTGTGAGGTTCATGAATCCAAGGCTGAGAGAGTGAGGTTGGGGCACAAGATTATTGTGCATCGAGCATACGGTAAACAGATAAAAGGATGATGCAAAACAAATACTCCCTCCATTTTTGTTACATGGCCCCAAACACAACCCGTGCTCTGTAGCAGGAACCATTTCACAGGACCATTGTACTCACCTTTCATTGTCAGGATTCATCTTAAATTTAGACAAGTCTCTTCATCTATGGGCTCTCGAGAATTCTGCTGATCTCGTAACATCTTCAACCAAACATCACATGCTAATGCTTTCTGTCTCATATCATCGATTGCTTGTCTATGCACTTCCTGTTCAACCCGTAGTGCTACAATTTCTTCCCGACTAGAAAAACACGGCGACTTGGACTTGGACTTGCACTGCGATAACCCAGCATTACGCAGGAACGTGCTTTTACGATGACCTTCACCTTTTAGTACCATTTTAAATGTTTCTAGACATTCTTCTTGGGTTTGTTCCAGACCATCTTTCCCAGGTTTTGCCATCTTCTCATTTAATTCAATCTGTAAGGTTATCAGTTGGTAGACATGGGTGAGAGAAGAAAAGCTAATACAGAGAAACATGCAGACAACACATTTAACATGTCTATGAACAAATCTTACAAGTTGCCATGGCTGATTACGCATCATATATATTGTAGTAAAAGTATAGCTATCTGATCATACTGATAAGAATTTTATCACTAGCACACAATAATAGGACTATGTCAACATGGCATCTGTTTGTTTCTTCATCACCGGGTGCATGATATACACAAGACAACTCTTTGTATAGTTGAAAACTGAAATTCACACTAGTTGGAAATCATCTACTCCCTCCATTTCAAAATATATGATGTTTTAGCTTTGTGAATGGAGTGTATCTAGACCTCTTTTAGTGTGTAGGTTCACTCCAAACATATATGAACCTAAACACTAAAAAAGGTCTAGATACACTCCATTCACAAAGCTAAAACATTTTATATTTTGAAACGAAGGGAATAGTACTTAAATTAAAAAGAAAACTGGACAGAAGTCCAGGCAGTGTTGCACATCTAACTATACATATAAATCACTGCGGGTGTGTCATCACAAAATATCAATCGAACAGAATACTCACAATAACACTCTCAGCGAAGGGATTGAGCCCTTCTTTTTTGCTCGTCTGCCATGCCTGGAATTTTTGCTGCAGACTTACCGCACCTTTCTGCAAAGTGGGCGGAACACATTATCAAAATATAAGAAACACAAAGTCTGTAGAAGATTAAAAACTAATTATTCTTACTATTGCGCTCAGGTGGCCAACCAATGCACGAGATCCAGTTCGGTTTGTTAAGCGTTGTGCGACACGGTTTCTCTTGTTTTTCTCAGCATTCATTTGCAAAAGGAGACTAGTGATACAGATGTGCAAATAGGAATTTTGAATATGATATGGTATCAGTCTTCACAAACCATACCGTAATCTTTGGATCAAACCAGTGGTCGAGAAGATCTATCAAGTGCTGGTCAGACATAGTGTGTTCCATAGGAGTCATTCTTTGAATATCCTTGTTTTCCTTACCATCAAAGTATTTACTATTTAGCCTATGGCGCTGCTAGCACAAAGAACAGGAGAACATGTCCATGAGAACATACTCTACATCCTCATTATCCTGATCGAAGTTGAATTTTGTCCTTTAGCAAGAATGGAACATTTGATGTGTTATGTGACTTAGAATCCTTGGAACACATAACTTGTTTGGCGACGGGCTGATCAACAGGTTGGTGATCATCGCTAGCTTGTTGTGCCAGCAGTGTTAGGCAAGTAGAGGTCAAAACTGGTTTGGCTGTCAATTGTTGTTGGGTATCTTGATTGGCAATTGGTGATTGTGGAATGTGTGGGATGGTATTTGTTGCGTCTACTACTATTGGAACCTGTGGTGTGCCGCCAAGACGACACTTTTTAGCCGTATGTGAGTTTCCTGATTTTCGTTTATTGTATTTCACGGCGTGTGATTGTGTTCCACCGGTAGCATTAGTAGGAAGGCTTGTCGATGCTTCGCGTTTGGTACCTGAACATGTCTTACATGAACCAGTTGATTCCTGACACACATAAACAATACTTCAATCTGTTATAGTTCTATATGTAATGAGATGCACATGGAACAGAAGAATAGTAAGGCAAAATGTGCTCTATATATATGATGCATGAACTAGGCAGAGGGCATTCCAAAATATTTGGTGGGATTGAAATACAAAACATGGAAAATGCAATAGATATCACAATTAAAAAATAGAGCAAGCACCTTGGCAGGTGGACAAGCTGGCGGAATAGCAGGGAGGTCCTCGACGGGTCCAACTTCCAGAGTCAGGTCTCTAATGTCTACGCACTTCTATTCTTGTAGACAGTTGTTGCGACTCCAAGTGCAGAGGTTTATAGAACAACAACAAGTTTTCCCTTAAGTGGATTAACCAAGGTTTATCGAACTCGGGTAGGAAGTGGTCAAAGGTATCCCTCTCAAGTAAACCTGCAATCAAGATACAAGAAGTCTCTTGTATCCCCAACACACCCAATACACTTGTCAGGTGTATAGGTGCACTAGTTCGGCGAAGAGATAGTGAAATACAAGTGGTATGGATATAAGACAACAGTGCCAGAAAATAGCTTGATGGCGTGGAAGAGAATAAAGGAAAACTAAAATAAATATGGCAGCAAGCAAACATGTAACTTATCTAGTTGCAAACGGTGTTTCAATGTTTAGAAACAAGGCCTAGAGATCATACTTTCACTAGTGAACACTCTCATATAAATATCTTTTCTTTATGATACTACTCTGAACTACTCTCCGGTTGGACACTCTAATCCATGGTAGGGCTATAACAACACACCTCAAAGTCCACTTTCCCCATATAGATAACCCCACACTATCACCTTGAGCACTAGATTGTTCCAACAAACACCACAATTTCATAGAAACATCCAACTCCAAATATAACTCATAACAAGTATTTGTAATCTCTAGCCTAAGTGCCACCATGGTGTGCACGCTGTCACTTTCACACACATGGGGAGAGCAGAGATCTATTAAAGCACTTGAGTAGCAAGGTAGATCTACTTGATTACAAAGCTCATGATCACAATAGGATCATGCATAGAGAGAGATGAACACATAGCTACCGATAGAACCCTTAGCCTCAAGAGAGAACTACTCCCTCCTCATCATGGGAATCAGCAACAGTGATGGAGATGGTGGTGGAGATCGATGGAGATGGCTCCGGGGGCACTTCCCTGTCTCGGCAGGGTGCCGGAACAGAGACTTTATGTCCCCTGAATCTCCCCTTCGGTGACGGCAGCGCTGCAGAACTTTTCGTGGCTGGAGGCTATTTGATTTAGGGTTTTTGCATCGGGAGGCATCTTATAGGCGAAGAGGCAGGGTTGGTGGGCGGCCAGGGGGGCCACACCATGCCTTCACGTGGCCTAGGGCTGCCCACGCCAAGGGGTTGTGTTGCCGCCCTGTGGCCCCCTCCGTCTCGTCTTCTGGCTCCGTGAGTCTTCCGGTAAAATATCAACTTTGTCTTTTGTCCCATCCAATTCCGAGAATATTCATTTTCTGACTTTTCTGGAACCAAAAACAGAAGAAAACATGAAACTGGCACCGTGGAATCTTGTTAATAGGTTAGTCCAAGAAATTGTATAAAAATACTCCAAAGTATGGACAAAACATAAGAAAGTAGATATAAAACAAGTATGGAACATCAAAAATTATAGATATGTTTGCAATGTATCAGTCTCCCTCAAAATATTGTTCATCAACAGAAACTAATGCTAAATCAGACACATGCCAATCATAGTATTTCTCCTTGCTGGTACCTGGAAGGGTCTTAGGTGAACCAGCTGATTCCTGACACACATAAGTGATACATTAATCTATCGAAGTCCTATGTAAAATGAGACGCGGATAGAACAAAAGAACAGTAAGGCAAGATATGCTGAACATATATGATGCATGAACTAAGCAGATGGCATTGCACAACATTTGGTGGGAATTGAGGTATGAAACATGGAATATGAAACAAATATCGCAATGACAAGATAGAGCAAGCACCTTGGGCAGTGGACAAGCAGGAGGATTAGGGAGGGGTTCTCGACCGGTCCATCTTCCTGAGTCAGGTCTCCTATGGGTTTTGTTGATCTTGAGGGTAAAATTCTGCATCAGAATCCTGGACTTCATGAATGGTGGTGGTAGCTACAAAAGATCTAACTCTCTGCGGGCCGAGCGACCTTGCATAGCTGGAATTCTTTAATAATCTATCTTCCCTAATGTTCCGTTCTTCCTCATCAGGCGGCCGCAAATCACCTTACATGCATCAGCAAAAAATATATCTTATGAGATTTAAAAGTGAGGTGTGTGTAGAAGAGCAAGTTAGTACAGTGCTAGCAAGCAGTTGAAAGCTCTAAAGGAACAATGACAGACATATGCCTATACGATGCCTCGACAAGAAATGTCGGAGTACAAGATAAAAAACTCAGTGCGAGAATGCAGTGAAACAAGCGATGAACTACTTTCAGACATCAAATGTGTAAAGAGCACATGAAGTGTATGGCGTCCAGATACATTGCATTCACAAAACTAAAACATCTTATATTTCTGAACGGAGAGAGTAGTACAAAACATCCCCATAATCAGTTGGAAAAGTGAAAAATGTTTTTTCCTAATTGTTCTAAACTCCCACGCGAAACATTGTTTACTAGGCCAAGACGCACCCATCTACCCGATGTCAGAACCCTATGTAAAAGTGTAGCTAGGGTATACATCGATATAGAAGGCCATGTCCATATTGGTCATTCATGCTAAAAACCAAGAATAATGTTACATCATGGTGGGCTATAATGTGAATCCATTTTCCCTAAGGTTGTCGAATCTCACGGTTATCATTTTTCTTGGCAATTAATAATACTACTAGCAAAAGTACCCCAATCGTAATGAAGTCTCATGTTTTTCTTTACGCTTTATTTTGTTTGAATGTTTTCCATACGTGGTCAAATTTGTCGGTATGCAAATACTAATCAGTAATGACATTTTTCAAAACTATTGTTAGCCCATGATACATTGGGTGCCTGGGTACCTTCAAAAGAATTTTGGATATTTTCAAGAGTAATAGTATATCACGCTCACATGTATTCAAGTTTGACCTAATTTCGTTTAATCGACTTAGAGTGATGCATTTAAGTGCACGTGGATCTTTAGCTTGGAAGTTTGAAAAATACTTAAACTTGGGAACTATAAGAAAGAATTGTCCACTTTGTACGAAAATTTGGTGAGGCCATTCTTTCTTAATTTTTACCAGTAGAAGTACTTGAAAAACTCACACTTCTGATATTGCCTACTATATCATGTACTACTATGTATGAACTTTCTTGAGTGTCAAGCCAAATGACCAAGGTCATGGGCATATCCTATCTTCATCAAGATAATGACTGTGTGCCCATATTTCAGTATAGCTAGGTCGGTGCATGTTAGCATGCATGGTAAAGAATTAAAAATATTTTTTGGAAGGAAGTGCGATCAATATGGCTTAGAGTTCATAGCATGTGCCATTTATTTACTATAGTACATAAAGTGGTTTGATAAATTACATGTTATGTTTTTCAAGCTTAATTTTCTAGCTAATTTCACCCACTCAGACGACTTTCCGTCGATTTGTCGAATTAGGTCTAAATTAATATTCTACAAGTGCGTGAGAGCTAGTTCAATAGTATAACCGAGTGTTAGGTATAACAAAATGACACGTCATCTATTGTCGGCTTTATACAACATGTACAATACCTAACATTTGAACTATAGAACAACTAGCATTACATGCAGCAACCTCATCAAAAAGCAAGAAGATTAAATAGGAATAAAATGAAAAATATTTCTATGCCCGCTTGAAAAATCCTAAAACTTGGGAATTGTAAGAAAACATGGTACACTTAGTCTGAAAATTGGTGCAGTGGCATTCTTTATTTCTTTTTTGGAACTTGGGTACTATAGGTCCTGAAGGAGCGAGACACTCCAATTAGCGCACTAGAGTTTGTAGTCGTCGCAATGTGGTCTGAGGACCTTTTTGTAATTATTATTATTACTTTTGAGACTTTTTGTATTGGTTCAGATGATTATTAATCCAGTAGATGGCTTGAATTTCGGGGGGAAAATGGTTTGTAGAAGTAGATCGGTGTGTTGTACTAAGTCAGACGTGCGCAGCGCCACGCTGTGGACGAGGAAGAGACAAGCCGGACTGTGCACCCACAGATGCAGAGAAGAGATCGATGGAGGATGGATGGTGAGAGCCAGCGAAGGAGAGAGAAAACACAACTTGTTTTGCATGCATATTACTACTAGTAGGTCCATATATTTACTACTAGTGGAGTGTACCTCATGTCAGCAGCCCATCATAGTTTTGCTCTGATATCGCACCACCTTCCGACTCCTCCTCCCGCTACTCTCGCACTGACTCCTTTTTTTTGGAAGGAGCCGCCTCCCTTTTCGAGTAGTACTAGTACGGAAGTGGAGTACTTTGCTTTAGAGAGAAAAATATTTCTATCACTTAGAAAATTGGAGTTGTTACTTTTCCTAATATTTGGGAACTCCCATTGGCAAAGCTATTTACCAACGCCAAGATGCGCACATCTACTTTCTTGTAGTACTACTACAAAATTCCCATAAACATGGATATGTCTGTGACCTTGCTTGGTCGCTCGTGCTGAAACTTGTTCATACTTATACATGGTAGGCCATTTTTGTGAAGCGGCTTTTTTCAAAAGTTGTGAAAAACTCAGGTTTATTATGGCATGTAGTATAAGCAAAAGGACGCCATGCATGAGTCCCCAGGTTTTTTTGGCCTATATCTCTCTCTTTTTTCAAAGTAGGGTTAACTTTGCCGGCATGCAAAGTCTAGAAAGAAGTTGAATCTTTGAAAACTCTCGGTCGTGTTCTCCATATATTGGTTGTCTAGTGGGCAACTTCAAAAGATTTTTGTGGAATTTAAAGAACAATTGGCAGCTCACATGTGGTTCGAAATAATTTGACATAATTTCGACAGACTCCCTCCGATCCATATTAATGTTCATAGATTCATCTAGATTCAAATGTATCTAGTCATGTTTCTGTGCTAGATACATATACCCGAATCTAGACAAATCTGAGAACATTAATTTGAATCAGAGGCAAATCAGATAAGAGACGTCTGACATATCATCACTATATAAAATTATAATAGGTAAAGCACAAAAATATAAATTTGATCAACATATATAAAGTATGGGTGTATATTTGGTTCTTCTACTTTGTATCGTCATGTGTAGAAGTCAAAGATTATTAGCTACCTTATACTTGAAATTTTTGGTAGTAACATTGGTCTAGAGAAACAAGTGATAAGATTCTAGTATGATGGATAAGTGTGTTTTGAGGTTTATGCATAGCATTAATTATGCTGAAGACTATCAATAGAATCTTCTAGATGCTAGAACGGAAAAGAAGATCCAACGGCTGTATATTTGGTTCTTCTACTTTGAATGTCGACCGTTGGATCTCAATACTCACGAATCCCAATATTTCCAACCGTTGGATCTTCTTTTCCATTATAGCATCTAGAAGATTGTATAGATAGTCTTCAGCATAATGAATGCTATGCATAAACCTCAAAACACACTTCTCCATCATACTAGAATCTTCTCCCTCGTCTCTCTATACCATATTACCAAAAAAAATCAAGTGTTTTGGGTAGCTGATAATCTTTGACTTTGTCAACACCCGGATTTTTAATCCCAAATGCCCGTTATGCCATACCTCGCAATCCCAGGATTACCATTTTTGCGAGACATAACGGATTGGATATCACAGTACTTCATCCATTACAAACCATACATAAGGTCTTACACAAATAAGGATCTCATGATCCAGTCTTAATAAAACAAGCAGTGGAAATAAATATAAAGCGTAGCGGTGGGGTCCATCTTCAGGGGCACAAGCAATGCTGACGAAGGCAGATAGTCCTAGTTATCATAGCCGTCCTGCTAGCCATCATCTTGATAGTCTCCTTCATAGTCTAGCCATGAGAATAGCTAGGGACAAAAGCCATGAGTACTCTTTAAGTACTCGCAAACTACCTCTAACAAGTAATATAGTTCTAAGTCAAGTACTAACTCTAGGTTTAACTATAAAGTTAAGTTTGAAACCTAACCTGAGTTCTGAAGCAAAGAAAGATAAAATAAAGTTCTAGAATCACTTAAGTTGGGAAGCTATTGTCATAAACACAACCCTGTTGTGGTCAAGTCAAGATTCATCATTCATTTCAAGTTATTTGGAAAACATCTGACAACAAAACAGTATGGCCATCCCAACTGTCCATAACCGCGGACGCGGCTATTCGAATAGTTTGACACTCTGTAGAGGTGGTACACTTTCACCACAAGATTCGATACATCTGTCAGGGATAACCCTGAATCATCATACTTAGTATGCAGATAATCAAACAGAACCTTCCCTTTTACACACCCTAGTATAAGCACCTCTCCTATGGGCATGGCCTCCCAACCATGACCATCAGTCACCTTGGGCACTGCATAGGTGGACATCATGAGAGGTAGCCTTAGCTCAAACCTCTCCCGCGAGGGAACTAATACTAATGCATATAAATTTCCAGCTAAGCCTTACCCAATTCAGGTAGTGTGGTTGTACGGTAAATTTGGAATGGTATCGCATCCGAATCCAACCATCAGCTTTATAAAAGGGTTAAGGCTCATGCCTCATCATTTTCATCATCATAAACCATTTGTGTTTCTCAACACATGTCAAAACATCTCAATAGAATGACTCATCATTCCAAGGTTTTCACAATTCATTTTCACCAAGTGTTCCCATCTAAAGTGACTCAAGTTTTTGATCTACTCTAAACTACTAAGTAAAGAGTGTTCACTAAGGTGGAAGTGATGTGCTCAATCTCATGCCATAGAATGACATCTAAAGGTTTCTAAATAGGTCAAGTTTTATACTTTTTATGCTACCTTCAAACAAGTAACGGACTTTGTGTAAACTAAAGGAGGTAACACTTGTAAACCAAGACTTGGGGTAACTAATAGTTCAAGGGGGTGTGATCAAAGCATGCCTAAAGCATCTTGGATCAATTTAACTAGCTTAATTCCAGTTTACTACAATAGCTTGCACTGTTAATGGTGGCTTGCAAGTACAACTTGCAAGGATAACTTGGATAGGGCTAGCTTGCCTTGGTTGGTGCTATGGTTGATGTTTTCTTCTTCTTCTTCTTGGTAGCACAACTCCTCCTCGTAAGCTTGGTCGGTACTATCTTCTATAAATACATACGGAGTACACAATCACCAAAACAATACTTACCTAGTTTACTTAGTACTCTATGGCACACAATTGATGATCTATTATCATCACAAGCATCACAAGTTTAATTCACTAGTTTCATTCTTTTTAATTTAGAAAAGTAATTTCTACTCATTGAAAAAATTAACTAGGATTTAATATTCACCACTTAAAATATGGTATCATGTTGACACATGCCATCACCACATATTCTAACATGTGGGAATGAGATTTAAAGGTTGGATCATAAATACTTTGGTTTAAGTTCATTATTTAATGATTTAAAGTGACTAGAAATGCCTATATAGCATTATTTTGGTACTAGTCCAAAGTCACTGCTTGTAAACCTTAATATTATTATATATTTAGATAGGTATGGTGAAAGGTGATTTTTGAGAGTTGGAATCAACTCAATAGCTAACCTGGTTGATTTTATAAAAATATTGCAAGGTGCAAATGCTTCTGTTTTGTTATTTTGTTTAGGAGAGATCTATAACTCTAATTGAATTAAATCCAACGGGCTTGGATAGATCATCTCAATACCTTTCAGAAAAAATTGGTTTCATGTATTTTGGATTTATAAAACTCTCTGAATTGATTTTCAAACTAGGGGACAGAACTAATATTTAAACTAAAAAGAAAAATCCAATTTTGAATGGCTGGGCTAGCGCGGGAATGAACATGGGCCGGCCCAGTGGCGATCCGCGGCGCGGGGCTCAGCTAACAGGGGGTCCCGCTTGTCAGTGTCTCTTAACACGCGAAACGGTACGCGCGCTGTGGGCCGTAGGATTAGAACTAGGATCTACAGCTGGGGATCATCGTCGACGACGAACAGGTCACCGGCGAGCTCGAACCCTAGCGGCTCGGTGGGGGTCTATCGGGGACGTACCAGGGCTCCAGCAAGGTCGGCGAGTCGGGCAAATGACATGGAAGACGACGGCGAGGCGAGGCGCGGTTGCAGCGGAGCTTGGGGTGCCCTAAATCGCAGGCACCCTTCTCCTCCTGCTGCGCCGGCTCCGACTCCAATTCCGGCGAGGCAGAGCTCGAGCAGCGTCGGCTAGAGGTGGGTGAGGTTCAGTGAGAGGTGGGGAGTGAGTGGGTGTAGAGAAATGATGCTGGGGAGGCAGGTTTATATAGGCTTGACGGTGAGACCGAGCGGTGTGGGCAGGCGACTCCGGCGAGGGCGGCATAGGGGGCTAGCAGCGTGGCTCGAGGTAGGGGACGGTGGCCTGTCTCCTGGCGGTGCGCTGAGGATTAAAGGCGCGGCAAGGCGAGCTCTGTGCTGGTCAGGAGCGTCACGCGCTCTGATCGGAAGAGTCTGCGGGTTCAACAGCAAGCGGTGGCTGGGATGCGTTGGGCAGCCAGCGGGGGTGTCTGGGGTGTTCCCTAGGTCCTGGCGGAGCGGTAGGCACGGGCTATGGCCGAGGGGCGGTTTGTGCACGCGGGGACAGGGCGCGCTCTACAGGCGGCGTCGGCATGGTCGACTAGCTCCGAGCGCGGTGGTTCTTGGCCGTTATGGTCGCTGGCCCTGGGCTAGGGCTGGTTGGACGGTGGAGGTGGACCACGAGCGAGCGTGTAGACATGGCGAGAGAGGGGGAAGCGGTCTGCTGCTGCAAGGGCCAGGTTGGCTGGCAAGGTGCTCTCGGCATGGCCTTGCAGTGCAGCTAGGAGGTAGGGGATGGGTTGGTGCTGGTCTGGTTAGACTTGGGGGAGACAAGGGTGATCAAAGCACCTTAATTGGATAGACAAGATCAACTCCAAAACAGTAATAATTAGGCCACTTTGATCTTGCCAACAAGGTGTTTGACAAAATGGCCGAAAGAGAAAAACTTTTGAATTTTGAAAAGATTTTTGGTGGGTTTGCTAGATAGAAGCTTGAGGCTCTGTGGGTGCTTGGGTTTTGCAAATTGAGCTTGTTTGAATGGTTTTTGAAAAAGTGGGATCTTCCCATATGAAATAGATTCAATTTTGAACTGTCATTTAAAATTAGTATTTGAAAGATTTTTGCAGATCACAAGGTGGGCCTTGGTACCTCATTATGTGTACTATCAAGGGGTGTAAAGATCCACACATGTTTCTGTTAAGTTTTGAGTATTAGGAATAGCCAAAGTTGGCATGGGGGTTAATTTGGCCAAAATGACCATTCACTTCAAATATTCATTTTGAGTTATTTTTCTTTGGGAGAAGTTTGGGAATGACTTAGATGATGTTTATTTCACCTAAGAAACATTTAACAAGCAATGGATCACAGAACCATGGCAATTCAAATCAATTCCTAATTTAAATGTACAAACACATGAATGCTTTCATTTTTAATTTGGAAAAGTTTTTGTTAACCCTAAATTGTGATGATTTAGATCTTGATAAGCTTGGATTGAAGTTTTGGGATGTTACAAACCTTCCCCCCTTAAACAAAATCTCGTCCCGAGATTTACAAAGAAAACTAGGAACTAAAGAGATCTGGGAACTCTGTCCTAATGGAATCTTCGCGCTCCCAAGTGGCTTCTTCCTCGGTATGGTTGCTCCACTGAATCTTGAGAAACTTGATGCTCCTAGTCCTGGTGGTTCTGTAGGCTTCTTCTAAGATACGGATGGGTACTTCCTGACAGGTCAGGTCATTGTTGATTTCCACAGCTCTGTGATCGATGTTCTTTAAAACTTCAGTCTTCTCAGGCACTTCCAAGCATTTGCGAAGTAATGAGATATGGAACACATTGTGGATGGCTGACATCTCTTCAGGCAGTTCCAGCTGATACGATACTTCTCCTCGACGGTTCAGAATTTTGAAAGGTCCGATGTATCTAGGGGCTAACTTTCCCTTCAGACTAAAGCGTTGAGTTCCCTTCAATGGTGAAACTTTGAGATACACAAAATCTCCGACATTGAAAGTCAGGTATCTCCTTCTCTTGTCAGCATAATCTTCAGTCTGGATTGGGTGGTCTTGAGGTGCTCACGGACTTTTTGAACTTTCTCTTCTGCTTCTCGGAGAATGTCGGGTCCAAAGATCTGACTCTCTCCTACTTGCGACCAATTCAAAGGGGTACGACACTTTCTTCCGTATAGGAATTCAAATGGTGCCATCTGCAAACTAGCTTGATAACTGTTGTTATAAGAGAATTCTGCGAAAGGCAGGCAGTCTTCCCATTTTGATCTGGTTGACTCTCTGAGTCTGTCCATCAGTTTGCGGGTGATAAGCGGTACTGAAGTTCAACTTGGTTCCTAACCCTTCCAGAACTTTCTGCCAAAATCTTGAGGTAAACTGGGTTCCTCGATCTGATACGATGGTCTTGGGGGTTCCATGCAGACTGACAATCCTAGCAATATACAGCTCTGCTAACTTTGCACTCTGGTAGGTAGTCTTGACAGGTATGAAGTGAGCTACCTTGGACAGTCTATCAACTATGATCCAGATTGAGTCATTTCCCCTACTAGAAGTAGGTGAAACCGGTGATAAAGTCCATTCCGACGGAATCCCATTTCCATTCCGGAATCTGCAATGGTTTCAACAGTCCTCCAGGTCTCTGATGCTCTGCTTTGACTCTTTGACAGATGTCACACTTGGCGATGTAGCTTCCGATTTCTCTCTTCATCTTGTGCCACCAAAATTGCTCTTTCAAATCCTGATACATCTTTGTTCCTCCGGGGTGGATAGAATAAAGAGTATCATGAGCTTCCTTCATGATAACTTCCTTCAGCTCCGAATCTGCTGGCACACCGATACGTCCTTTGTACCATAGTAGTCCTTCTTCGTCTTCAGTGAATCCAGGTACCTTTCTTGTACCAATACGATGTTTGATTCTGTCGATACTTTCATTACCTTTCTAGGCTTCCTTGATTTGGCTAATCAAAGTGGGTTGAAGTTCAATGCTAGCTAAGAATCCTTTGCTAAATAATTTTGTCATGAACTGCTCCAACTCTTCGTACAAACTTGGTTGCTTCTCCTTGATCATGGTGTTTAGCCTACACGGCAATCTGCTAAGAGCATCCGCTACCACATTGGCTTTGCCGGGGTGATAGTGAATGTCAAGGTCATAATCCTTGATTAACTCTATCCATCTTCTTTGCCTCATATTCAACTCCTTCTGGGTGAAGATATACTTCAAGCTCTGATGGTCTGAGGAAATCTCACGGCGATTACCCATCAAATAATGACGCCATGTCTTCAATGCTAGAACCACGGCTGCTAGCTCAAGATCATGGGTCGGATAGTTCTGTTCATGCTGCTTCAGTTGTCGAGACAGATACGCGATGACTTTGCCTTCTAGCATCAATACACATCCTAGACCAATCTTGGATGCATCACAATATACATCAAACGGTTTCTTGATGTCTGGCATGATCAAAATTGGGGCTGATATCAATCTCTTCTTCAGCTCCAGAAAACTGGCTAAACACTTGTCCATCCTTTCAAAATTCTTGTCCTTCTTCAATAATTGGGTCATGGGTCTGGCGATACTCGAGAATCCTTCTACGAACTTGCGGTAGTATCCCGCTAATCCGATAAATGCACGGACTTGGGTTTGAGTGGTTGGGGCTTCCCATTCTTTGATGCCTTTGATCTTGGCAGGATCAACCGAGACTCCTCCGGCAGACACAATATGTCCTAGGAATCCTACTTCTTTCAGCCAAAACTCACACTTGCTAAACTTGGCATATAACTGATGCTCTCTCAGGGTTTCTAGGATGATTCGCAGATGTTGCTCATGCTCTTCTTCTGACTGGGAGTAGATAAGTATGTCGTCAATAAACACAACTACAAACTTATCTAGGAAATTCATAAAGATCTTATTCATGAGATTCATGAAATAAGCAGGGGCATTGGTTAGTCCAAAAGACATAACCCTGTACTCGTATAAACCATAGCGAGTAGTAAAGGCGGTCTTCGGAATATCCGTTGCACGAATCTTAAGTTGGTGATAACCAGTCCTAAGATCAATCTTTGAGAATACCTAGGCTCCAGTCAACTGATCAAATAGGTTCTCTATCTTTGGAAAGGGGTACTTGTTTTTGATGGTGACATCATTCAACTTTCTGTAATCTATACACAGACGGTTGCCTCCATCTTTCTTGTTGATGAATAACACTGGTGATCTCCATGGTGATGTGCTTGGTTGAATCAAGCCTTTCTCTAACATGGCATCCAACTGCTTCTTCAGTTCCACTAACTCTGAGGGGTTCATGCTATAGGGTCTCTGGGCTATGGGTCCGGTTCCAGGGATTAGTTCGATAATGAACTCAATATCCCTATCCGGGGGCATACCTGGCAATTCATCTGGGAATACGTCGGGGTATTCACAGACTACTCTGACCTGGTCAGGGCTACACTCTTGTTGCACTTGAATTGACGGGGTAAGGTTTTAGAGATATGCTCTACTGTTACTCCAGAACTACTAGTCATGGTGATGGCTTTCTTAGCGCAGTCTATCAGTCCTTTATGCCTTGACATCCAGTCCATACCTAGTACTACTTCCAATCCTTTGGTTCCAAGTACAATTAGGTTGGCATAAAAATCTATCCCATGTATTCTAATAGGCACAGCTTTGCAAATTTTTCTAGCTTTAGTTGTTGAGCCGGGGATTTGAACTATCATGACATGCTTCAAGTTGGTTGGGTGAATCTTACTAGTGCATGCAAATTCTTCGGTGAAAAATGAATACGATGCTCCTGAATCAAACAATACTCTTGCTAAAACTGAGTTGATAGAAAACATACCCAGCACTACATCTGGCGCTTCCTGGGCTTCTTCTGCGTTCATGTGGAAGAGACGACCGTTGCGGTTGTGAGGGTTCCCTGGGGCAAATCTTCTTCCTGGTTGAACACGACGTTGCTGCCGAGCTGGGGCATTCAAAGGGGCATTAGCGGCAGTCTTCTTGGGACACTCATTGGAGTAGTGACCCTTCACTCCACACTCGAAACGAGTGATCTGAGACTTGTCCTTGACTGCGACAGGCACAACATTGCTACCAGTTCTGGGTGCAGTGTTGTTGTCGTTGTTGTTCTTGGGAGGTGCACGGTTGAAATTGTTGGCATTGCCAGAGTTGTGATTGTTTCCTCCGGACTTCACATTGCCTCCACTACGGTTGGGGTAGCTTGGGCGAGACATTCGGGGTCGATTGTTCCTTGGGGCATATCCTGGTGAAGGGTTGGGACGGTACTTATGGTGACTGCTGGATCCTGATTGCTGCATCATACGACGTTTGCGGTTGTCGTTTGCCTGGTTAATCTTCCCTTCCATATGAATGGCAGAGTCGACTAGCTCTTCGAGATCCTGAAAATGGATGTTGATGAGGACAGTCTACATCTCATCATGTAGTCCGTTCAAGAATCACTCCTTCTTCTTGGCCTCCGTGTTGATTTCATCAGGTGCATATCAGGCAAGTGACAGGAATCTGTCACGGTACTCCACCACAGTCATTCTTCCTTGCTTTAATTCGTGGAATTCATCTCTCATCCTGTTGACTAGACCTTGCGGCACGTGGGTGCGGCTGAACTTGACTTTGAATGCTTCCCATGTCATCACTTGACCATGGTTCATATTGCGGATGCTATTCCACCAAGCTCTTGCATCTCCCGCCAGATAGTGGGTGGCGAAGAGAACTTTCTCATTTTCATCAACTCCTGCAACTTCAAGGTTGTTTTCCATGGTCTGTAACCAGTCGTCAGTATCTAATGGGTTTTCAGATTGGTTGAAGATTGGGGGATTTGTATTCTGAAAATTCTTGAGTTTGGATCCATGGTGATCCTGATTTCCATGCCCTTGGTTGTTGAGAGCCATTTGGGCGATCTGCTGCAATGTTGCTAAGTTGGCTTCGCGCTCGGCCCTGCTTGCTTCACGGTCGGCGATGAGATTCTGCAGGATCTGCAGCATTGGGTCTTGCGACGAGCTGCTCCCTCCTTGGTTTCCACGAGTCATCTGAAGATTGAGATAGATATAGGGGTAAGAGGGAAATTATAAGGTTCATGGTTTTGGGTTTTCAAAGCTAAAACTTTGAGTTAGACTCAGGTTTTTCAACTAACTTCATTTTCATTCATGCAAGCAAGCACACGATACAACACACACCACAACAAACAAAGGAAAGCAGATGGTTTGAAGAACCATTCTGTAAGCTACGATATAGTGGGACCGATACAACTCATGCTACGACAGTGCTCTAGTGCATCTACTCATCATCGATGAAGTCGGAGTCCTCATCATCAGTGTAGAAGTCCACGACATCCTCCTCCAGAAAGCCATCATCGTTGCTGAGGTAAGAATCCATGTCTTCCTGGATGTCTTCACCCTCATCTTCTTCTTCCTTGGCGGCAAGCTGAGCTTCCTGCTCCTAGATGGTCTTCTGGAGGTCGACCACCTTCTTGCGAAGACGGGCGATGGTGCGATACTTCTTGGCACGCTGGCGGCGAAGAGACTGGCGGTCCTAGACGAGCAGTGCGAAAGTCTGGGCCTTCTGGTCGGCAATGGCACGGTTCTGGTTGGCTAACTCTCTAGCATTGTCCAGTTCCTGCTATCTGTCATGCAGCAAGAAGTCAAGATTCTCGACTTGATGCCTCAACTCTAGGTGACTTGGCATCTCCATCGGCATTCCCATGAAGTCATGTCTTTCATAGTGAGCAAAACGGGTTCCTTGGATCTTGTTGACGCTGAGGGCACATAGACGTGCGAGAGCTTCATGCATTGCTCTGGCTAATCCATCTAGCCAGTTGTTCTCTCTCACGGAGAACTGAATTCTCCTGGAAGTTGGTTCTTCGATGCTTCCTCTAAGATCTGCGGTGACTAGCCACTGTAGGTCTCCTCCTAGGGGTCCTGGAAGTTGAGCTCCAAGAAACTCCAGATGCGGGCGTCCTAGTAACTCCGACAGTGAATCCAGATCCCTCTCAAAGATCAGCTAACCTCCGTTTCCCAACTGGTAGAACTTGCTGAACTAAATCTCCATCTACAAGAATTAAGGATGAGGAAATTAGTGAAGTGATCAAGTGTGTCAAGTTTTAAGTAGTAATGTAAGAATTTTGAGGAACATGAATTTTTGAGAAAGAATGAGTTCACAAGGATAAGAGAGGAAATAGTTTTTCATAAATACTCCCTTTGGTTTCGAAACTAAGTTTTTGTTTGGGACATCCATTCTAACTAGGGTCTCCTATGGTCAGGATGGCTCTAATACCAACTTGTCAACACCCAGATTTTTAATCCCAAATGCCCGTTATGCCATACCTTGCAATCCTAGGATTACCATTTTTGCGAGACATAACAGATTGGATATCACAGTACATCATCCATTACAAACCATACATAAGGTCTTACACAAATAAGGATCTCATGATCCAGTCTTAATACAACAAGCAGTGGAAATAAATATAAAGCATAGCGATGGGGTCCATCTTCAGGGGCACAGGCAATGCTGACGAAGGCATATAGTCCTAGTTATCATAGCCGTTCTGCTAGCCATCATCTTGATAGTCTCCTTCATAGTCTGGCCATGAGAATAGCCAGGGACAAAAGCCATGAGTACTCTTTAAGTACTCGCAAACTACCTCTAACAAGTAATATAGTTCTAAGTCAAGTACTAACTCTATGTTTAACTATAAAGTTAAGTTTGAAACCTAACCTGAGTTCTGAAGCAAAGAAAGATAAAATAAAGTTCTAGAATCACTTAAGTTGGGAAGCTATTGTCATAAACACAACCCTGTTGTGGTCAAGTCAAGATTCATCATTCATTTCAAGTTATTTGGAAAACATCTGACAACAAAACAGTATGGCCATCCCAACTGTCCATAACCACGGACGCGGCTATTCGAATAGTTTGACACTCTGTAGAGGTGGTACACTTTCACCACAAGATTCGATACATCTGTCAGGGATAACCCTGAATCATCATACTTAGTATGCAGATAATCAAACATAACCTCCCTTTTACACACCCTAGTATAAGCACCTCTCCTATGGGCATGGCCTCCCAACCATGACCATCAGTCACCTTGGGCACTACATAGGTGGACATCATGAGAGGTAGCCTTAGCTCAAACCTCTCCCGCGAGGGAACTAATACTAATGCATATAAATTTCCAGCTAAGCCTTACCCAATTCAGGTAGTGTGGTTGTACGGTAAATTTGGAATGGTATCGCATCCGAATCCAACCATCAGCTTTATAAAAGGGTTAAGGCTCATGCCTCATCATTTTCATCATCATAAACCATTTGTGTTTCTCAACACATGTCAAAACATCTCAATAGAATGACTCATCATTCCAAGGTTTTCACAATTCATTTTCACCAAGTGTTCCCATCTAAAGTGACTCAAGTTTTTGATCTACTGTAAACTACTAAGTTAAGAGTGTTCACTAAGGTGGAAGTGATGTGCTCAATCTCATGCCATAGAATGACATCTAAAGGTTTCTAAATAGGTCAAGTTTTATACTTTTTATGCTACCTTCAAACAAGTAACGGACTTTGTGTAAACTAAAGGAGGTAACACTTGTAAACCAAGACTTGGGGTAACTAATAGTTCAAGGGGGTGTGATCAAAGCATGCCTAAAGCATCTTGGATCAATTTAACTAGCTTAATTCCAGTTTACTACAATAGCTTGCACTGTTAATGGTGGCTTGCAAGTACAACTTGCAAGGATAACTTGGATAGGGCTAGCTTGCCTTGGTTGGTGCAATGGTTGAAGTTTTCTTCTTCTTCTTCTTGGTAGCACTCCTCCTCCTCGTAAGCTTGGTCGGTACTATCTTCTATAAATACATATGGAGTACACAATCACCAAAAAAATACTTAACTAGTTTACTTAGTACTCTATGGCACACAATTGATGATCTATTATCATCACAAGCATCACAAGTTTAATTCACTAATTTCATTCTTTTTAATTTAGAAAAGTAATTTCTACTCATTGAAAAATTAACTAGGATTTAATATTCACCACTTAAAATATGGGATCATGTTGACACATGTCATCACCACATATTCTAACATGTGGGAATGAGATTTAAAGGTTGGATCATAAATACTTTGGTTTAAGTTCACTATTTAATGATTTAATGTGACTAGAAATGCCTATATAGCATTATTTTGGTACTAGTCCAAAGTCACAGCATGTAAACCTTAATATTATTATATATTCAGATAGGTATGGTGAAAGGTGATTTTTGAGAGTTGGAATCAACTCAAAATCTAACTTGGTTGATTTTAAAAAAATGTTGCAAGGTGCAAATGCTTCTGTTTTGTTATTTTTATTAGGAGAGATTTATAAATCTAATTGAATTAAATCCAAAGGGCTTGGATAGATCACCTCAATACCTTTCAGACAAAATTGGTTTCATGCATTTTGGATTTATAAAACTCTCTGAATTGATTTTCAAACTAGGGGACATAACTAATATTTAAACTAAAAAGAAAAATCCAATTTTGAATGGCTGGGCTAGCGCGGGAACGAACATGGGCCGGCTCAGTGTCAATCCGCAGCGCGGGGCTCAGCTGACAGGGGGTCCCGCTTGTTAGTGGCTCTTAACACGCGAAACGGTACGCGTGCTGTGGGCCGTAGGATTAGAACTAGGATCTACGGCTGGGGATCAAGCGACGACGAACAGGTCGCCGGCGAGCTCGAACCCTAGCGGCTCGGTGGGGTCTATTGGGGACGTACCAGGGCTCCAGCAAGGTCGGTGAGGCGGGCAAATGAACTAGAAGATGATGGCGAGGCGAGGCACGGTTGCGTGGAGCTTGTGGTGCCCTAAATCGCAGGCGCCCTTCTCCTCCTGCTGCGGCGGCTCCGGCTCCAATTCTGGCGAGGTAGAGCTCGAGCGGCGTCGGCTATAGGTGGGTGAGGTTCAGTGAGAGGTGGGGAGTGAGTGGGTGTGGAGAAATGAGGCTGGGGAGGCTGGTTTATATAGGCCCGATGGTAAGACCGAGCGGTGTGGGCAGGCGACTCCGGCGAGGGCGGCATAGGGGGCTAGCAGTGTGGCTCGAGGTAGGGTATGGTGGCCTATCTCCTGGTGGTGCGCTGAGGCTTAAAGGCGCGGCAAGGCGAGCTCTGTGCTGGTCAGGAGCGTCACGCGCTCTGGGCGGCAGAGGCTGCGGGTTCGACGACGAGCGGTGGCTGGGATGCGTTGGGCGGCCAGCGGGGGTGTCTAGGGTGTTCCCTAGGTCCTGGCGGAGCGATAGGCGCGGGTTGTGGCTGAGGGGCGGTTTGTGCACGAGGGGACAGGGCGCGCTCTGCGGGCGGCGTCGGCATGGTCGACCAGCTCCGGGCGCGGCGGTTCTTGGCCGTTCTGGTCGCTGGCTCTGGGCTGGAGCTGGTTGGACGGTGGAGGTGGACCACGGGTGAGAGAGGGGGAAGCGGTCTGCTGCTGTGAGGGCCAAGTTGGCCGGCAAGGTGCTCTCGGCATGGCCTTGCAGTGCAGCTAGGAGGTAGGGGATGGGTTGGTGCTGGTCTGTTTAGACTTGGGAAGACAAGGGTGATCAAAGCACCTTAATTAGCTAGACAAGATCAACTCCAAAACAGTAATAGTTAGGCCACTTTGATCTTGCCAACAAGGTGTTTGACAAAATGGCCGAAAGAGAAAAACTTGTGAATTTTGAAAAGATTTTTGGTGGGTTTGCTAGATAGAAGCTTGAGGCTCTGTGGGTTCTTGGGTTTTGCAAATTGAGCTTGTTTGAATGGTTTTTGAAAAAGTGGGATCTTCCCATATGAAATAGATTCAATTTTGAACTGTCATTTAAAATTAGTATTTGAAAGATTTTTGCAGATCACAAGGTGGGCCTTGGTACCTCATTATGTGTACTATCAAGGGGTGTAAAGATCCACACATGTTTCTGTTAAGTTTTGAGTACTAGGAATAGCCAAAGTATGCATGTGGGTTAATTTGGCCAAAATGACCATTCACTTCAAATATTCATTTTGAGTTATTTTCTTTGGGAAAAGTTTGGGAATGACTTAGATGATGTTTATTTCACCTAAGAAACATTTTACAAGCAATGAATCACAGAACCATGGCAATTCAAATCAATTCCTAATTTAAATGCACAAACACATGAATGCTTTCATTTTTAATTTGGAAAAGTTTTTGTTAACCCTAAATTGTGATGATTTAGATCTTGGTAAGCTTGTATTGTAGTTTTGGGATGTTACAGACTTCTACTTGATGATACAAAGTACAAGAGCCAAATATACACCGATACTTTATGTATGTTGATCAAATTTATAAGTTTTTGTGCTTTACCTATTATAATTTTATATAATGATGATATGTCATACGTCTATTATCCGAGTCTCACGTGCAGGGCACTCCTCTCGCTGCTCTCGTGCTGCCTACCTTTTGGAGTAGCAGTACAGAATGAGGTGGAGTACTTTGCTTTATAGAAAAATATTTCCATCGCTTAGTAGAGTTGTTACTTTTCCTAGTATTTGGAAACTCGCATTGACAAAGTTGTTTACCAATGCCAAGATGCACACATCTACTTTCTTGTAGTACTACCAAATTACCATAAACTATGATGTTGATATGTCCATGACCTTGCTTGGTTGCTCGTCCTGAAACCTGTTCATACTTATACATGGTAGGTCATTTTTGTGAAGCGGGTTTCTTCAAAAGTTGTGAAAGCTCATGTTTATTATTTTTCATGGTAGGCAATACAAGAAAAAGGACGCCATGCATGAGTCCCCCTGTTTTTGTTGCCTATTTCTCTCTTTTTTCAAAAGCAAGGTTAACTTGCCGGCATGCAAAGTCTAGAAAGAAGTTGAATCTTTGAAAACTCCCGGTCGTGTTCTCGATATATTGGCTATCTAGTGGGCAACTTCAAAAGATTTTTGTGAAATTTAAAGAGCAATTGGCAGCTCACATGTGGTTCGATATAATTTGACCTAATTTCGACAGACTCCCTCCGATCCATATTAATGTTCATAGATTCATCTATATTCAAATGTATCTACTCATGTTTCTGTGCTAGATACATATATCCGAATCTAGACAAAACTGAGAATATTAATTTGAATCGGATACAGTAGTGTAATTTAATTGGGTTAATTTATCTACGAACCTTGAAAACTCAAAGAACCTAGGAATCGCAAGTAAAACATGGATGGTTCGCTATGTCCGGAAACATGGCGCGCTTCTCGCATTCAATGCCACATTCTTTTGATTTTCTTTACTACTAGTACAAAACATCCCCATAATCAGTTGGAAAAGTGAAAAATGTTTTTTCCTAATTGTTCGAAACTCCCATGGGCAACATTGTTTACTAGGCCAAGGCACACCCATCTACCCGATGTCAGAACCCTATGTAAAAGTGTAGCTAGGGTATACATCGATATAGAAGGCCATGACCTTATTGGTCGTTCGTGCTAAAAACCAAGAATTAATAATATTACATCATGGTGGGCTATAATGTGAATCCGTTTTCCCTAAGGTTGTCAAATCTCATGTTTATCATTTTTCTTGGCAATTAATAATACTACAAGCAAAAGTACCCCAACTGTAATGAAGTCTCATGTTTTTGTTTTACGCTTTATTTTGTTTGAATATTTTCCATATGTGGTCAAATTTGTCATTATGCAAATGCTAATCAGTAATGGAATTTTTCAAAACTATTGTTGGCCCATGATATATTGGTTGCCTAGGTACCTTCAAAAGAATTTTGGATATTTTCAAGAGTAATAGTCTATCATGCTCACATGTATTCAAGTTTGACCTAATTTCGTTTAATCGACTTAGAGTCATGCATTTAAGTGCACGTGGAGCTTTAGCTTGGAAGTTTGAAAAATACTTCATTAGTCTTACTAGTTCGGTCTTTTTTTTGTTATGATGCCCACATTTCATACTTCTCAATTCTTATTTATTCAAGGGTTCGTATGTACTAAGTGACTCTAGGTCTATTCAGATGCAGCTTCAAGAGAGCTTTATTCGGCCTTTTTTGTATGACAGTCTTCCCTTCCTGTCTATCTCCTTCGGCCAGGTAGTTATGCTTTAGATGACAGAGGAGCAGGGTGGGATAGAAGGGTAGTTTCTGAGTTCAAGATGTTGGGAACTGTCAGAAAGAATTATCCACTTTGTACGAAAATTTGGTGGGACCATTCTTTCTTATTATTCTACCAGTAAAAGTACTTGACAAACTCACACTTCTGGTATTCCCTACTATATCATGTACTACTATGTATGGACTTTCTTGGGTTTCAAGCCAAATGACCAAGGTCATGGACATACCCTGTCTTTATCAAGATAATGACCGTGTGCCCATATTTTGGTATAGCTAGGTCAATGCATGTTAGCATGCATGGTAAAGAAGTAAAAGTATTTTTTAGAAGGAAGTGCGATCAATATGGCTTAGAGTTCATAGCATGTGCCATTTATTTACTATAGTACATAAAGTGGTTGGATAAATTACATGTTATATTTTCAAGCTTAATTTTCTAGCTAATTTCACCCACTTAGACGACTTTCCGTCGATTTGTCGAATTAGGTCTAAATTAATATTCTACAAGTGTGTGAGAGCTAGTTTAATAGTATAACTGAGTGTTAGGTATAACAAAGTGACACATCATCTATTGCCGGCTTTATACCAGCATGTACAATACCTAACATTTGAACTATAGAACAACTAGCATTACCTGCAGCAACCTCATCAAAAAAGAAAGAAGATTAAACAGGAATAAAATGAAAAATATTTCTATGACTGCTTGAAAAATCCTAAAACTTGGGAATTGTAAGAAAGCATGGTACACTTAGTATAAAAATTGGGGCAGTGGCATTCTTTATTTCTTTTTTGGAACCTGGTACCGTAGGTCCTGAAGGAGCGAGACACTCCAATTACCGCACTAGGGTTTGTAGTTGTCGCAATGTGGTCTGAGGACCTTTTTGTAATTATTATTATTACTTTTGAGACTTTTTATATTGGTTCAAATGATTATTAATCCAGTAGATGGCTGGGGGGGTGGTTGCTGGAAGTAGATCGGTGTGACGTACCAAGTCAAACGTGCACAGCGCCACACTATGGACGAGGAAGAGACAAGCCGGACTGTGCACCCGCGGCTGTAGAGAAGAGATCGATGGAGGATGGATGTTGAGAGCCAGCGAAGCAGAGAGAAAACACAACTTGTTTTGCGTACATATTACTACTAGTAGGTCCATATATTTACTACTAGTGGAGTGTACCTCGTATCAGCAACCCATCAAAGCTTTGCTCTGACATTGCACTACCTTCCGACTCCTCCTCTCGCTGCTCTCGTGTTGCCTCCTTTTTTTTGGAAGGAGCCGCCTCCGTTTTCGAGTAGTACGAGTACGGAAGTGGACTACTTTGCTTTACAGAGAATTTTTTTTCCATCACTTAGAAAATTGGAGTTGTTACCTTTCCTAGTATTTGGGAACTCCCATTAGCAAAGTTGTTTACCAACGCCAAGATGCACACATCTACTTTCTTGTAGTGCTACTACAAAATTCCCATAAACATGGATATGGCTGTGACCTTGCTTGGTCACTCGTCTTGAAACCTGTTCATACTTATACATGGTAGGCCATTTTTGTGAAGCGGCTTTTTTCAAAAGTTGTGAAAAATCATGTTTATTATTTTTCATGGCAGGTAGTACAAGCAAACATACGCCATGCATGATTACCCCTATATTTTTGGCCTATATCTCTCACTTTTTTCAAAGCAGGGTCAACTTTGCCGGCATGCAAAGTCTAGAAAGAAGTTGAATCTTTGAAAACTCTAGGTCGTGTTCTCCATATATTGGCTGTCTGGTGGGCAACTTCAAAAGATTTTTGTGGAATTTAAAGAGCAATTGGCAGCTCACATGTGGTTCGAAATAATTTGACATATTTTCGACAGACTCCCTCCAATCCATATTAATGTTCATAGATTCATCTAGATTCAAATGTATCTATTCATGTTTCTTTGCTAGATGCATATACCCGAATCTAGACAAATCTGAGAATATTAATTTGAATCGGAGACAGTAGTGTAATTTAAGTGGGTTAATTTATCTACGAACCTTGAAAACTTAAAGAACCTAGGAATCACAAGTAAAACATGGGTGGTTCGCTATGTCCGGAAACATGGGAACCTCAAAACACTTCTCCATCATTCTAGAATCCTCTCCCTCGTTTCTCCAGACCATGTTATCAAATTTTGAAGTTTTAGATTAGCTAAAAATCGTTCACTCTACATGATATATAAAGTATGAGAACCAAATATACACCCATATATTATAGATGTTGATCAAATTTATATATTTTTTTGCTTTATCTATTATATTTTTATATAGTGATGATATGTTAGACGTCTATTATCTGAGTCTCACGGGCAGGACACGTGCAACTTACTAGTTTACTACTAGCACTACATGAATTTGTTAGATAAATTACATGTTATATTTTTCAAGATTAATTTTATACTCCCTCTGACCCAAATTAGTTGACTTAGTTTTATCTAGATTCGGATATATCTAACACTAAAACAAGTCTAGATACATGAATCTAGACAAATCAAAGTCAACTAATTTGGGTCGGTGGAGTAGCTAATTTCACCTGAAAGTGCATCATGCTTCAATCAACACGTTCGGTGGAATTAAAATGTTACATCAAAAAATAGAATATTACATCCAAGTACATAAAATTGGCACAAAGGCCCCTAAAAATTAGCTTGGAAAGGCAGTCGGGTCCAGCTCAATTTCAACCGAGCAGCTGAGCCATACTCTTGCTACTACTATTTGCTACACACACGAAACACAGCGCGCACCTGCGTGTTGATCATGGTCGAAGGGACGAGATTGCTCATAACGAGTAGAGTAGCACACTGCCCCCTACCGAGTCGACTCCCCTAGCCGCACCTTCGCCGGCCGCAGGTTCCTCGCGCTCGAGCTCGTCCTGATGGTGAGCAAGGGCCAGCATAGGATCGATAGGCTCAAGGGGACCCAGGATGGCGTCGTCTGCCACAGCCACGGTGACCTGGCGCCCACCCGAGTTGTCTGCCCCGGTCGCATGCTCGCTTGCCGTAGGTTCTTCACGCGCGAGCTCGAACTCGAGCATGTCATGATCGTAAGCAAGGGCCAGCATAGGATTGATAGGCTCGAGGGGACCTAGGACGGCATAGGCCACGGCCACTTCAACTTGGCGCCCACCCGAGTTTTCTGCCCCGGTCGCATTATCGTTGGCTGCAGGTTCCCAGCGGAAGGAGTGGCCAATGTCTTGCACGGGCTTAACTTGGCCACAGTTGATGTCTAGCCAGAGCGCCTGCCCAGACATAGCTCCGTCACAATCGAAAGGGAGGCACACTGGGACCAGCGCTTTGTTGTAGAGGTCCACTTTTGTTCGCCTGTTGTGTTGACGCCTCCGTGACGCTCGAGGGGGCCAAAATCGCATCATCGGCCGGCAGGGACAACACACGTTTACCGCGGATGACTAGGCGCTCTATAGAGGTGGCTCCAACGGCGGCTCCAACGGCGGCATGTTCCCGCCAGATGAATTGTTTCGGGGCCTGGCCTCAAGCCGAAGCAGACCTCCGAGGACGACGCAGCCAATCCACCAGGATTCCTTCAAGTATTTGTGAGGGTAACATGCCTTTGGTGGAAGAAAGAAATTTCACCAGAGAGTAGAACGAAGGAGAAAGTATAGTAATAGTAGTACTACTAGCGGTGCTACTCAGTTTTGACCTAGCATTTCTCCAAGGAGTACTTTTTTTTAGATGCTCCAAGGAGTATGCAGAGCGACCGCTTGGCGGCGCGTGAGTTTTTTCGCAGTCGGTGGTTGTCCGGGACATTAACTCACAAGAGAAATGTCATATCGGTACTTGTAGCGGCCATACTTTCAGCTGGCCACAATCTAATCGGATAGTAGGAGTAGTAGTACTATACACTCTCGAAACAGAGGTGGTGAGCAGCTGGCAGCTCGAGCAATTCTTGGAGTATGTAATCCAGTATACAGTAGTAATAAGTTGCGCATGCCTGACCGTACAGTATGTCATATTATCTCTACTACTATAATGGAGCAGTTTTGAATTCGATCCATAGCACCAATTCTTACCGTTGGGTTGTTAGATCAAATGGTTCAGAGTAGCTGGATTCGTGTTGAATAGTACCTAGAACAAACTCCACCATGCATGTTCTAGAACCATCATGTCACTCCCAAAAATTTCATAGCACAGTAGGCTGTATTCTCTCTACCACTATAATGGAGCAGTTTTGAATATGAATGAGCCATAGCACCAATCCTTATCGTTATGCCGTTAGATCCAATGGTTTAGAGCAGCTGGATTCGTGTTGAATAGTACCTAGAGCAAACTCCACCATGTTCTAGAACCACCATATTGAATAGTACCCATGATATGTCATATGTCTATTATCTGAGTCTCACGTGCACGACACGTGCAACTTACTAGTCACTATATAGAAGTACTCCGGCACGTGAGACTCGCATATTCATATTTTTTGAGCTTTACCTATATTATATAATCTTACCACACTATATTTTGTACGTAGTACTTTGAACTTGAAAAAATCAATCAAGCCTGGCAAATCCTAACATTGCAAACCACTGGATCTTCTATCCATGCTAGCATATAGAATATTCCATTGATAGTATTTAGCATAGTGAACGCTATGCACAAACCTCAGAACACACTTCTTAATAATTCTAGAATCTTCTTCGTCATTTCTCTCGAGAATAACGAGTAATAGGTAGCTAGTAGTAGTAGGTTGATTTCTACATGACACAAAGTACAAGAACCAATTATACACCCTATACTTTATGGACGTGGCTCAAAATTATAATTATTTTTAAGTCATACCAACACAATCTCTTTCATCATTATAGTAGGTTGATTTCTACATGACACAAGGTACAAGAACCAATTATACACCCTATACTTTATGGATGTGTCTCAAAATTATAATTATTTTTCAGTGATACCAACACAATCTCTTTCATCATTAATTGTCGTGACACATAAGTATTTTCGATGCATGTAATAAGGTCTTTGACAATGGGGGAGTCTCTTAGCACGACATACTAGGCAAAATGCTTTTGTGGCACGTCAATTAGTAGCTAAGATACACCCCTTGCACGTAATCATAGGCAAAAAGAGTTGATTGCCCAATAAAATGCATGCATGAGAGAAAAAGCATTAAATTAAGATACAAACTCTAAAATACAATGCATTGGAGAGGTTGTCTATTAGGTATTTATAACACCTATGGTAACGTGCTAAGCTACACCCCATTGTGAAAGGCCTAATCCATGATATAGTACGTACCACCTGATATCTCCATTGGGGCTAGTCTCACACTCTCATCCCAAACAGAGGTAGAGTAGTAGTACTAGTACCTCCATCCCGGAGTAGTACTGGAGTATAGTATTTAGTCTTTCACGTAGCCCTAGGTCGTCAAAGCGATGTGTACACCGGGTCAGAGGGATATAATTAATCGGGGAACACATCGCTTTCCTAGTTTTCTCCATGCAGGTCTCTTACCAAAGAGATAAGGTATCGGTTCATGGCCGTTGAATTTGGATGGACAGATGATATTGCCTAGAGTGGGATGAGGAGTCTAGTACTCCTAGTATTTAACTATTGTACCAGTCTCTCTTGCTCCCTCTCATCAACCCTCTCAGATCTGCGCTCCTCCCTCTGCTCTCTCGCTCGGTCTCAAAATCCCTCTCAGATCCGCCGCAGTTGAAGAAGACAGCTCTATAGCGGACGATTGGTTTGAAGCTATGATTGACATGAGTGCAATGAGGCAGGTCTTCAGCTGCAGGCTGTGTTCTCAAATTGTTTGTCGTCTCGTGTACATGGTTATTACTACTTCTTTCTTCATGATGTTTTCCACACTGGTTCGATACAACTCTTGTTTTTGGGCTAAATCTCTTTTCCTTGCACGAGCAGTGCTTTGGCAAGGCTGCAACGCACATTGCATGCTTACAATGTGTTGGAAAATTGTCCGATGGACAGTGCCCGAGGTGTGAATACGGAGGCGTCTTTGAACCAACCACTACCGTGGATCAGATGTCCTCGGAAATGATGCTCAAGTGCAGCAACAAAGGTTGTGACATGGATGGCAGCTTCCTCGAGTACATCAAACACCAGACGGCGTGCCCGCACAGGCAGAGGGCGACATAGGTTCTTGACAAAAAAGAACCGTATGATATTCGGGTGTCTATGTGTGTGCTGATGCTGTCTAGAGTATGGTTTAGTTTCTGTCGTGGTTGTGTTGTACCTATACTAGTTATGTTATGTACAAATTGAATCATCATCGCATCCACATAGTTTCTCTCTTTTACCGATAGCAAGGGGAAGTACCACCAGCCTGTGCATCTACATAGTTGCTCTCTTTTAGCTAAAAAACTTGGAAATCCGTAGAACTTGGGTGGCCCTCCATAACGTATGCAAATATCGGTGCCCAAACCACTACTCATCCAGCCAGCACTGGTGCCTATGCTACAAAAAAAATCAAGGATATGTTAAAATATTTTTCTTCCCTGTCCAGCTCAACAACCCTTTCTCTATTTAACACAGAGACAACAGCCATCCCTCTCGTCACGTGGGAGTAGTAACTTTCATGTACATGCAATGCCAACTAAGCAAATTGGTGACATGACATGATAATTAATGATGAAAAGAGGGAGGTATTACCATAACATCACACATTTATATGAGTCTAGAACCTAATTAATTAGGTCATGCATGACACCACACACATGTTATCACCCACTATGAAGACAATAATATATGCAAG
This sequence comes from Avena sativa, assembly GCA_916181665.1. Taxonomy (NCBI): domain Eukaryota; kingdom Viridiplantae; phylum Streptophyta; class Magnoliopsida; order Poales; family Poaceae; genus Avena; species Avena sativa. Next base: position 412,036,332 of record OV702292.1, on the reverse strand, counting down.
TTACTAGTATATTTAGGCTGGTCGTGGTGGGGAGTAACTTAACATGCATATGTTACTAGTCTAAGTTAGTACCTCCATTTTCTCAAAATAAAATAAAATAAGTTACTACCTCCATAGTGGAAAGTAACATAGGCGTCGTATCATGCAAAGTCTCATTTATTGCAATGTAGACTCATTTTGTCTTGAAATTCTACCGCAATCGCACTGTGTAGTGAGGAGAGAGAAACAATGATTTTCTAGTTCTTATGGCCGGGTCATACTAGTATGGTCGACCGCAAGGTTTCTTAGCTTAAGACTGAGTGCTACAATGTTTAAATTCCACTAAGGTCGACCACAGGTGTCTTATATCCGACCTTATTTTCACATTGGAGACGCCCTTATGGTAACCCCAAGGCTCTCTCTCATCATTTAATTGCATGCCATGTGATCTAAATGCTTAGTTGGCAATACATGTAGGACTATGTACTACCCAAATTACTCCCACTAGCACTATGACGAACCTAAATAGAAAACTGAAGAGAGGACCAGCCAGGGATGACGTTGGGGAGGTAGCGCGGCCACACCTTTTGTTTGAGTAGTCCACTATCAGGTTCCATTGGATTCCAAGGATTTGCCTAAGAATTTTGTAGGATTAAATCCTATAGGAAATTTTCCTATGACGATTGTTTGATTTGTAGGATTGATTCCCATAGGATTTTTTCCTAAGGATTCCTTTGTACAGTACTAGTTTTCATAGGAAATCAAACATTCACCCATACCTCTTTTTTAGATTCCTACTATGGTGGAATCAAACACACTTTGGTGCATATGAATTTCTATAGGATTGGAGTGAACATGACAATGCAATCTACATTTTTCCTATTCCTTAAATTTTCCTATCCTACAAATCAAATAGGCCCTTACCCATTTCCCCTGGCCTCTTCCCCCTCATCCAGGCCAGCACAATGGACTAGCCCCCGCCCTCCTCCCATACCCTCTCCTCTCCCCCCACCCCCCAAAAAAAATCCCCAAATGGCGGCGCCGCTGGAACTGGAGTGCTCCTCGCAGGAGGGCATCATTGAGTCTGGCCCCCATGTCTTCTGTTCCTGCCGTATCTCCGCAGCCACAACCGACTTCTCCATCTTCGAGCCGTAGTTAGTTAATGTGGTGATGCCGTACACAACGACACTGAAGATCTTCTTCTCGAGGACGTACGAGCTCAGGAGGATCCCTGGCTCCATCCCAGCCCCTCTGGAGGAGGACGATTTCACGATCACACCCTGTGAAGAGGAAGTGTTAAATCTCAGCCTGCCTCCTAGCAAGCTGCAAAGAGCGAGCAAGGTCGTGGGAACTATGCGCAAGGTTCTTGGCCGTGTATGGCTGCTGAAGAACCTGCAACTCACGGCGGAGGAGTGGGACATCATCATGTCGTACGACATTCTGCACCGGCTCTGGCTTGAGGCGTGTATGTGGGTCGACAGGTTCCACTACGACCTTACCCTCAGCCTGAATCCCCGGTTCATCGTCAACTTGCCGACGCTTCAAGACAGTTGGTACCTGGTTGAGCAAAAGGATGGCCACTGCAGCATATGCATGCAGGCGTTGTCGAAGTGCACAACGATGCGTATCCGGGGATGCAAGCATCCATAACACCGCAAGTGCATCTTCACTTGGTTTGAGACCAATGTCAGCTGCCCTATCTGCCGAGACAATGTGCTCGCCCATCTCTACTGACATGAGGTGCATATACCCCCTTCTGTATGAAACTAGTCATGCGGCTGATAATTAATTAATGTACTAAACCAATGTTTCTGTTGCACGCCAAGTGAACCTGTTCTATATATGTTTGCACTTGTCGAATTAAGCTTAATCCAATTTAGACAGGGAAAACAATTAGTCTAGGATTACAATCCAACAGGAAATTGTCATCATGTCTCATACATTTTACAAAGACAAAACCAATATGAATCATTGTTCATCATATCACTTTATAATATGAAACAACAGTCTAATCATCGTCACCATCATCGCTTTCGGCACCGCCACGTTCTAGATCCACATATTCCCACTGGGTTGGATCTTCTTCCCCTTTCCATTCATCATACATGTCCTGAGATTCATCAGGTAGAACCAGTTTATTCCTGTCTTTGTCGACTACACTAACCTCTACAGTGAAATCTAACTTGTCCATCATGCACAGAGCCGCCTCTGGTAATCAAATTTTCATCGATGTCAGCTAGTTCAGTTACCATACAACCACTAGGATCATCTTGGTGGGCAACATCTGTGGTGACTAGCTCGTCATACTCATTCACCTCATAGGTTCTCTGTAACACCCCAAAAATGCTAATCAAGCTTATCAAGTTCTAATCACCCAAATTTAGGGTTAACAAAAACTTTTATTCCAAAAATCTATATGAATGCATGTGTGTTTTGCATTAGTGTAGAATTGATTGAATTTGCCATGTTTGATTGCTACAAATGATGAGAAATGGTTTAAAGATGAATGCTACATCATCTAGACCAATTACAAACAAAATCTAAAGAAAAAGAAATCAAATATGAATAATTAATCAAATGGTCATTTTGACCAAAGTTAACCACTAGGCCACTTTGAGTGTTCCTAAAAGAGAAATTCTAACAGAAACAATTCCACTTCTTTTCATCCCTTGCTAGACCAAGTAAAAGTGAACCCAAGCCCACTTTACAAACTCACCAAAACCATTTTCAAAACTATTTAAAGGACAGTTAAAATTCGAATCTAGTTCATATGGTAAGATCACACTTTTCAAAAACCACTCAAACTAATTCAACTTGACTTCTCCAAGCAATCATAGACACTCAAGCATAAGACCAAATCACTCACCAAATTTCATTTGAAAATTTCAAACTTAAATTCTTGCGGCCATTACATCAAACACCTGGCAGACACTAAATAATCATCTGCCTAACTTCACTGTTTGAGCAGTAATCCAGCGAGCAATTGGTTCCCTCTTCACTCCCCTGTCTCTCACAGTGTCTAGCCAGCACCAGACCGGCTCTCTCTTAGCCGTTGCTCCAGTGCAGCGCCGCCCAAAAGTGGTCATCGCCGGCCGACCGTGGATAGAGCGATAGAGGCCACGCCGCCCTTGCCCACGTCATGCATCAGACATGCCACCGTCCACCGCCACCCCTGTCCAGCCCACGCCCACAGCCTAGCCCTAGACCACCCTAGCAACGTCATGCCCTATGTCTCTGCGCCGTGCCGACAACGTGCCAGAGCGCCGCACCCGACCGGCTCGCACAGACCGCGCCTCGCCCTCTCCGCGCACGCACCCACTTGCCATGATCACCACCACCTCCTAGACACACGCTCCCGACCAGCCTAGACCGCCCCGTGCTGCACCATTACTTCCGTGATGACCGCCAGGGAACACTGCACCGCCCCCTACCCTCAGCCGCGCCGCTAGCCGCCTATGTCGTCATCACCGACGAGCACAAGCCCATGCCGCTCAGTCCCCTCGCCGCGGAATAAATAGAGACCCCCTCTGCCTCCATTCTCCACACCAACACCCGCCCTACTCCTCACTGAGCCTCCCACACTTCTCCCTAGAGCAAGGCGAGCTCTCCTTCGTCGGAATTTGGCCGGAGCCCGCCGCTGCAGGAGGAGAAGGGCGCCGTCGATTGGAGCCGCCCTAGGAGCTGCCGCGACCATCGTTAGAACCGCTGTTCGCCCCCATCGCCGGCCCTAGCTAGAGCCCAGGTGAGCCTCACCAGACCCCCACCGTCGCGTTAGGTTTAATTCCTCGCCGGAGCTGTTCGTCGTTGATGATGCACCTCGGCCGTTAGATTAGATTTTAATCGCACAACCTAGATTCACAAATACCATTTTGGTTAGTTTAAGTCGTTGAGTGGTGGACGCCCTCTGTCAGCAGCCCGCTGCGCTGTGCTGTGCAAGTTGGGCCGACCCGTTTAGTTTCCCGCGCAGCCTAGTGAATTCAAATAAGGATTTTCCAATTTAATTAAAACCACATTCTGTCAGTAGGTTCAAAAATCAATTCAAAGAGATTCACTGAACCAAATTGCATGATTCCAATTTTGGTAGAAATATATTTAAATTATCTATCCAATCCCATTGGATATAAATCATTTGCAGTTATAGATCATCTATACCAAAAATAATAAGACAGAGACTTCTTCAACTTCAAATATTTTTCAAAAATCAACCATATATTCTTTTGAGTTGATACCAACTCTCAAAAATCACATTTGACAAGATCTATCTGAATATGTAAAAGTATTTAGGTTTGCATGCAGTGAAATTGGACTAGTACCAAAATAATTCTATATAGGCATTTCTAGTCACTTTAAATCTATTAAATGATAATCTTAAACTTTATAAATTATGATCAACACTTTAAATCGCATTCCCATGTATTAAATATGATCCCATATTTTAATTGGAGAATATTAAATCTTAATTATTTCCAATGAGTAGAAATTACTTTTATAAAATAAGATAAATATGATTAAGTCATTATTTCATGTGATGATGCTAGATCATCAAGTGTGAGACTTAGTGTGCTAAATAGAATTAGTTAAGTATTGTTTGGTGATTGTGTATCCCGTATTCATTTATAGATGATAGTACCGACCCGGGATACAAGGAGGAGGAGTACTACCAAGGAGGAGAAGAAGAAAACTTCAACCACTGCTCTACTCAAGGCAAGCTAACACTTGCAAGTTTCTTAACTATGCAAGCCATCACTAATTGCAAGATAACCTAAGAAAGATGCATTAGCCATGCTTTGGTTATACAACTTTGATTATACCAATCCCAAGTTTTACTTGCAAGCTTTATTCTTCTACTTTACCAAAGTTCTTTACTTTTAGTTAGTGCTTTGTGAGTATTGGAAAAATAGTATAGATAGCATAAAGAGTATAAAACTAGGCCTATACTTAGATGTCATTCTATGTCATGAGATTGAAGATTAGCACCCCTCATTAGTGAACCCTCTTAACTTTAGTGGCTAGTGCTAAGCATAAAAGTTGATCACTTCAGATGGGAATACTTGGTGAAAATGATTATGAAAACCTTGGAATGATGATTCATTCTATTGAAATGTTTTGACATGTGTTGAGAAACACAAAAGGATGTGATGATGAAAATGTTGAGGCATGAGCCTTAGCCCTTTATAAAAACTAATGGTTCGGTTCAGATGCGATACCATTCCAATTTTACTGTACAACCACAATACCCAAATTAGGTAGGGCTTAGCTAGAAGTTTATATGCATTAGTATGGGTACCCTCGTGGAAGAGGTTTGAGCTGAGGCTACCTCGTGAGTGTGAATTGTCGACCTATGCAGTGCCCAGGATGGCAGATGGCCATGGCTGGGAGGCCAAGCTCATAGGGGAGGTGCCTATACTAGAGTGTATAATTGAAAGGTTATGATTGATCATCTGCATACTAAGTATGATGATTTAGGGTTATCCCTGACTGATGTATCAAATTTTGTGGTGAAAGTGTACCACCTGTATAGTGTGTCAAACTATTCGAATAGCCGCATCCGCGGTCATGGATAGTTGGAGTGGCCATATTGTTCCGTCGTCAGATGTTTTCAAAATGACTTGTGAAGTGAACTATGATTTTGACTTGACCAAAATAGGGTTGTGATTATGAAAACTAGGTTCCCGTTTAAGTGATTTAGAACATTAACTTAGTTTTCTTTACTTCTAAACTTAGTTTTAGATAAACCTGGCTTTTTGCAAATAAACCTAGAGCTTAAGATTCCTACTAGAACTACCTTACTTGTTAGTGATAGTTTGCAAGTACTTAAAGAGTACTCATGGCTTTGTCCCTGGCAATTCCCGTGGACAGACTATGAGGAGGACTATCAGGATGATGGACAGCAGGACCTCTACAACAACTACGATCATCTCCCATCGTCAGCATTGCCTATGACCCTGAAGATGGAGCCCGTACTATGTTTCTTCCCGCTGCTTGATTTGTATTGAGACTGGATCATGAGATCCTTTATTTGTGTAAGACCTTAATATGGTTTGTAATGGATGATGTACTGTGATATCCAATCTGTTATGTCTCCCAAAAATGGTAATCCTGGGATTGTCAAGTATGGCATAACAGGCATCTGGGATTAAAAATCCGGGTGTTGACAAGTTGGTATCAGAGCCATCCTAACCATAGGAGACCCTAGTTAGAATGGACGTCTGAACAAAAACTTAGTTTCAAAACAAAAGAAGTGAGTATTTATGAAAACCTATTCCCACTTTTATCCTTGATTCTTTCCAAAAAAATTCATGTTCCTCAAAAATTCTTGCATTCCTACATAAAATTTGACACACTTGATCACCTCACTAACTTACTCACCCTAAATTCTTATAGATGGAAGTCCAGTATTGGAAATTCTACCAGTTGGGCAACGGAGGCCAACTGATCTTTGAGAGGGATCTAGATGCACTGTCAGAGTATCTTGAGTGCCCGCATCCGGAATTCTTCGAGGCCCAACTCAACAATCACATAGGAGGAGATCTAAAATGGCATAATAGTGGCAGATCTTAGAGGCAAGATGGAAGCACCCACTTCTGAGAAGATCCAATTCACCTTGCAAGAGAACAACTGGCTAGATGGATTAGCCAGGGCTATGCATGAAGCTCTTGCCCGTCTGTGTGGGCAAAACATCAACTTGAACCAGGGAACTCGCTTTGCTCACTTCATAAGGCGTGATTCTATGGGGATGCCATTGGAGATGCCAGGACACCTGGAGCTGAAGCACCAAGTGGACAATCTTGACTTCATGCTGTATGATAGGCAAAAGGAGTTGGACAATGCTCGAGCCTACACCAACCACAACCTTGCTATTTCCATCAAGAAGGACCAGACTCTCGCCATTCTCTCCAAGGGGTGCCAATCACTTTGTCGTCAACGCGACAAGATGGATCGCACCATCGATCGTCTTCACAAGAAGGTGGCCGCTCTCGAGAATACCATCTGTGAACAGGAAGTCCAGCTTGAAGCAAAGGAGGAGGAGGAAGGTGAAGATATCCAGGGAGATCTTTACTCTTACCTCAGTGATGACAACAACTACCTAGAGGATGATGCCATGGAGTTCCACACTGATGATGATGATTCCGACTTCATTGTTGATGACTATATGCACTTGATCACTACCGTAGGAATGAGTTGTACCGGTCCCACTGTATCGTAGTTTCACAAAATGGTTCTTAAAACCATCTGTTTTCCATTTGTGTGTGGTATGTGTTTGTATGGTGTGCTTTCAATGAATGAATGAGAGGAAGTTGTTAGTGTGCAAAACCTGAGTCAAACTCAAAGTTTAAAGCTTTTAAAAACAAAACCATGAACCTTAGAAATTTCCCTCTTATCTCATTATATATCTCAATCTTCAGATGACTCGTGAAAACCCCAAAGGACGCAGCTCATCTTAGGACCTAATGTTACAGATTCTGCAGATGCTAGTTTCCGACCGAGAAGCTAGTAGAGCCGAACGCCAAGCCAACCTAGCCAGTCTACAACATATAGCTCAAATGGCCCACAATAATCAAGGCCATGGAAACCAAGATCATCATGTATCCAAAGTCAAGAACTTTCAGAACACCAATCCTCCTATCTTTAATAAGTCTGAGGATCCCTTAGATGCTGATGGCTGGCTGCAAACCATGGAGAACAATCTGGAGGTCGCAGGAGTTGAAGCCAATGAGAAGGTACTGTTTGCCACCCATTATCTGGCAGGAGATGCAAGAGCCTGGTGGAATAGCACCCGTACCATGAACGACGGTCATATGATGACTTGGGAAGCATTCAAGATCAAGTTCAGCCGCACCCATGTGCCACAAGGTTTAGTCACCAGGATGAGGATTGAATTCAGAGAACTGAAGCAAGGAAGGATGACGGTAGTTGAGTACCGTCACAAATTTCTGTCGTTAGCTAGATATGCCCCTGATGAGATTAACACTGAAGCCAAGAAGGAGAGGTTCCTGAATGGATTGCATGATGAGATGCAGACTGTGTTAGTCAACATCCATTTGTGAGATCTAGAAGAGCTAGTAGACGCTGCCATCCAGATGGAAGGAAAGATCAACCAAGCCAATGACAACTGCAAGCGTCGCATGATGCACCAGATTGGATCCCACAATAACCAGAAATATCGCCCCAACCCGTCTGCAAGATATGCCCTAAGCAACAACAGACCCCCTATGTCCTGTCCCAGCTACCCCAATCGTAGCGTAGGAAAACTGAAGAACAGAGGAAACCACAACAACAACCCCGGTAACTCCAACCATTTCAACCGTGCAGCGCCCAAGTCCAACAACAACAACAACAACAACAACAACAATACTGCCCCAAGGACTAGAAGCAATGATGTGTCTGTTGCAGCCAAAGACAAGTCCCAGATTACTTGCTTTGAATGTGGAGTCAAGGGTCACTACTCCAATGAGTGGCCCAAGAAGCTTGCATTAGCCACCAATGTGAATGCATCCGCTCAGCAGCAATGCCATGTTCAGCCTAGAAGGAGATTTTCCCCAGGGAATTCGCTCAACCGCAACGGTCTACTGTTCCACATGAATGTTGAAGAAGCTCAGGAAGCGCACGATGTTGTGCTGGGTATGTTTTCTGTTAACTCAGTACTTGCAAGAGTGTTGTTTGATTCTGGAGCATCGCACTCGTTTGTTACAGAAGATTTTGCATGCACTAGTAAGATTCAACCAACAAAATTGAAGCATGTTATGATAGTTCAAATACCTGGTTCAACGACCAAAGCTAGAAAAAATTGGAAGGATGTACCTATCAGAATCCATGGGATAGATTTTTATGCCAATCTAATAGTACTTGGAACGAAAGGTTTGCAAGTAGTACTAGGAATGGATTGGATGTCGAAACATAAAGGATTGATCGACTATGACAAGAAAGCCATAACCATGACCAGTAGCTCTGGAGTATCAGTAGAGCATGTATATGAGACCTTGCCCCATCAATTCAAATGCAACAAGAGTCTAGCCCAACCAACCCTAGACCAAGTCAGAGTAGTCTATGAATACCCCAACGTATTCCCAGATGAATTGCCCGGTATGCCCCCAGATCGGGATATCGAGTTCATCATTGAACTAATTCCTGGAACTTGACCCATAGCTCAGAGACCATATAGTATGAACCCATCTAAACTAGTGGAGATGAAAAAGCAACTTGATGCTATGCTGGAGAAAGGTCTGATTCAACCGAGCGCATCGCCATGGAGATCGCTTGTTCAATACATGGATAAGGAAGATGGAGGTAACCGTTTGTGCACGGATTACCAGAAGCTGAATGATGTCACCATCAAGAACAAGTACCCACTACCAAAGATCGAGGATCTGTTTGATCAGTTGACTGGTGCTAGAGTGTTTTCTAAGGTTGATCTTAGAACTGGTTATCATCAACTCAAGATTCGTGCAACGGATATTCCAAAGACCACCTTTACCACCAGATATGGATTGTATGAGTATACGGTCATGTCTTTTGGATTAACAAATGCCCCTGCTTATTTCATGAATCTCATGAATAAGATTTTTATGAACTTCTTGGATAAGTTTGTCGTTGTTTTTATCGATGATATTCTAATCTATTCAAAGTCAGAAGAAGACCATGAGCTACACCTGAGAACCATCCTTGAAACCCTTAGAGAACATAAGTTGTATACCAAGTTTAGCAAATGTGAGTTCTGGTTGAAGGAAGTAGGATTCCTAGGACATATTGTGTCGGCAGGAGGAGTCGCTGTTGATCCCGCCAAGATAAAAGATGTTGAAGAATGGAAAGCCCCAACCACTCAAACCCAAGTCCGTGCATTTCTCGGATTAGTGGGATATTACCGCAAGTTTGTGGAGGGATTTTCGAGCATCGCAAGACCAATGACCCGGTTGTTGAAGAAAGATAGAAAGTTTGAATGGATGGATAAATGTGAAGCAAGTTTTCAAGAGCTCAAGAGGAGATTGATTTCAGCCCCAATTCTGATTATACCGGATATCAAGAAGCCTTTTGATGTGTATTGTGATGCATCCAAGATTGGTCTCGGATGTGTGTTGATGCAATAAGGCAAAGTCATAGCGTATCTGTCCAGACAACTGAAGCAGCATGAGCAAAACTACCCTACCCATGACCTTGAACTAGCAGCCGTAGTTTTAGCCTTGAAGACATGGCGTCATTACCTTATGGGTAACCGCTGTGAGATTTATTCAGATCACAAGAGCCTGAAGTATATTTTAACCTAGAAGGAGCTGAATATGAGGCAAAGGAGATGGATAGAGTTAATCAAGGATTATGACCTTGACATTCACTATCACCCCGGCAAAGCCAATGTGGTAGCGGATGCTCTTAGCAGATTGCCGTGTACATTAAACACCATGATTAAAGAAGCCCAACCAAGTTTGCATGAAGAGTTGGAGCAGTTTAGAACGGAGCTAGTTAGCAAAGGATTTTTAGCTAGCATTGAAATTCAACCCACTTTGATTAGTCAGATCAAGGAAGCCCAAAAAGGAAATGCGAATATCGACGGAATCAAATGTCGTATCGGTACAGGGAAGGTACTCGGATTCACCGAAGATGAAGAAGGTGTTTTGTGCAAAAAGGACGTATCTGTGTGCTAGCAGATTAGGAGCTGAAGCAAGTTATCATGCAGGAAGCTCATGATACTCTTTATTCTATCCACCCCGGAGGAACGAAGATGTATCAGGATTTGAAGGAGAAATTTTTGTGGCACAAGATTAAGAGAGAATGGAACATCAGAGACTCGCAGGACTTTTGCAACCATTGCAGATTCCGGAATGGAAATGGGATTCTGTCGGAATGGACTTTATCAATGGTTTGCCTACATCTAGTAGGGGAAATGACTCTATTTGGGTCATAGTTGATAGACTGTCCAAGGTATCCCATTTTATACCTGTCAAAACTACCTACTAGAGTTCTAAGCTAGCAGAGTTGTACATTGCTAGAATCGTCAGTTTGCATGGAACCCCTAAGACCATAGTATCGGATCGAGGAACCCAATTTACCTCAAGATTTTGGCATAAAGTCCAAGAAGGATTAGGAACCAAGTTGAACTTCAGCACAGCTTATCACCCGCAAACCGATAGACAGACTGAAAGAGTCAACCAAATCTTAGAATATATGTTGAGAGCTTGTGTGTTAGAATATGGATCAAAATGGGAAGATTGTCTGCCTTTCGCAGAATTCTCATACAACAACAGTTATCAAGCCAGTTTGCAAATGGCCCCATTCTGTATGGAAGGAAATGCCGAACCCCCTTGAATTGGTTGCAAGTAGGAGAGAGTTAGATTTTCGGACCCGACATCCTATGAAAAGCCGAAGAGAAGGTTCACAAAGTCCCTGAGCACCTCAAGACCAACCAATCCAGACAGAAGAATTATGCTGACAAGAGACGTCGAGACCTGACCTTCAATGTCGGAGATTTTGTATATCTCAAAGTATCACCCTTGAAGGGAATGCAACGTTTTCAACTGAAAGAGAAGTTAGCTCCTAGATATATTGGACCCTTCAAGATTTTAAATCACCGAGGAGAAGTATCTTATCAGCTGGAACTGCCAGGGGAGATGTCAGCCATCCATGATGTGTTCCATATCTCGTTACTTTGCAAATGCCTAGAAGTTCTGGAGAAGACCGAAGTATTCAAGAACATCGATCACCGAGCCATATATATCAACAAGGATCTGATGTATCATGAAGTGCCCATTCGTATTTTGGAAGAAGCCTTCAGAACCACCAGGACCCGGAGTATCAAGTTTCTCAAGATCCAATGGAGCAACCATACCGAAGAAGAAGCTACTTGAGAGCGAGAAGATTACATTAGGACTGAGTTTCTAGATCTCTTTAGTTCCTAGTTTTTCTTAAATATCGGGACGAGATTTTGTTTAAGGAGGGAAGGTTTGTAACACCCCAAAAATGCTAATCAAGCTTATCAAATTCTAATCACCCAAATTTAGGGTTAACACAAACTTTTATTCCAAAAATCTATATGAATGCATGTGTGTTTTGCATTAGTGTAGAATTGATTGAATTTGCCATGTTTGATTGCTACAAATGATGAGAAATGGTTTAAAGATGAATGCTACATCATCTAGACCAATTACAAACAAAATCCAAAGAAAAAGAAATCAAATATGAATTAATTAATCAAATGGTCATTTTGACCAAAGTTAACCACTAGGCCACTTTGAGTGTTCCTAGAAGATAGATTCTAACATAAACAATTCCACTTCTTTTCACCCCTTGCTAGACCAAGTAAAAGTGAACCCAAGCCCACTTTACAAACTCACCAAAAACATTTTCAAAACTATTTAAAGGAAAGTTCAAATTTGAATCTAGTTCATATGGTAAGATCACACTTTTTCAAAAACCACTCAAACAAATTCCACTTGACTTCTCCAAGCAATCATAGACACTCAAGCATAAGACCAAATCACTCGCCAAATTTCATTTGAATATTTCAAACTTAAATTCTTGCGGCCATTACACCAGCGACCAATTGGTTCCCTCTTCGCTCCCCTGTCCCCCACAGTGTCTAGCCAGCACCAGACCAGCTCCCCCTTAGCCGTTGCTCCTGCGCAGCACCGCCCGAAAGTGGTCATAGCCGGCCGATCGTGGATAGAGCGACAGAGGCCATGCCTCCCTTGCCCATGACACGCACCAGACATGCCACCGTCCACCGCCACCCCCTGTCCAGCCCACGCCCATAGCCTGGCCCTGGACCACCCTAGCGACGCCGCGCCCTATGTCTCCGCGCCATGCCAAGAACGCGCCAGAGAGCTGCACCCAACCGGCTCGCACAGACCGTGCCTTGCCCTCTCCACGCACACGCCCACTCGCCATGAGCACCACCACCTCCTAGACACCCCCGTTCGCCGCCGTGTGACCCGTAGCACCTTTGCGCCGTCGCAAACACCGCCGCTCCCGCGCAGAGCATCGCACGCTCCCGACCAGCCTAGACCGCCCTGTGCCGCGCCATTACTTCCGTGATGACTGCCAGGGAACACTGCACTGCCCCCTATCCTCAGCCGCGCCGCTAGCCGCCTGTGTCGTCATCACCGATGAGCCCGAGCCCATGCCGCTCAGTCCCCTCGCCGCGATATAAATAGAGACCCCCTCTGCCTCCATTCTCCACACCAACACCCCGCTACTCCTCACTGAGCCTCCCACACTTCTCCCCGGAGAAAGTCAATCTCTCCTTCGCAGGAATTTAGCCGGAGCCTGCCGCTACAGGAGGAGAAGGGCGTCGTCGATTGGAGCCGCCCCAGGAGCTGCCACGACCACCGTTAGAACCACCGTCATAGACAACACCGTTCGCCCCCATCACCGACCCTAGCTGGAGCTCAGGTGAGCCTCACCAGACCCCCACCACCACATTAGGTTTAATTCCTCGCCGGAGCTGTTCGTCATCGACGATGCACCTCGGTCGTTAGATTAGATTTTAATCGCACGGCCTAGATTCACAGATACCGTTTCGGTTAGTTTAAGTCACTGACTAGTGGACCCCCTCTGTCAGCAGCCTGCTGCGCTGTGCTGTGCAGGTTGGGCCATCCCATTTAGTTTCCCGTGCAGCCCAGTGAATTCAAATAAGGATTTTCCAATTTAATTAAAACCACATTCTGTCAGTAGGTTCAAAAATCAATTCAAAGAGATTCACTAAACCAAATTGCATGATTCCAATTTTTTTAGAAAGATATTTAAATTATCTATCCAAGCCCGTTGGATTTAAATCATTTGGAGTTATAGATCATGCATACCAAAAATAATAAGACAAAGACTTTTTCAACTTCAAACATTTTTCAAAAATCAACCATAAATGCTTTTGAGTTGATTCCAACTCTCAAAAATCACATTTGACAAGATCTATCTGAATATGTAAAAATATTTAGGTTTGCATGCAGTGACATTGGACTAGTACCAAAATAATGCTACATAGGCATTTCTAGTCACTTTAAATCTATTAAATGATAATCTTAAACTTTATAAAATATGATCAACACTTTAAATCACATTCCCGTGTATTAGAATATGTGGTGATGACATGTGTCAACATGATCTCATATTTGAATTGGAGAATATTAAATCTTAATTATTTTCAAAGAGTAGAAATTACTTTTCTAAAATAAGATAAATAGGATTGAATTGTTATTTCATGTGATGATGCTAAATCATCAAGTGTGAGCCTTAGTGTGCTAAATAGAATTAGTTAAGTATTGTTTCGTGATTGTGTACCCTGTATTCATTTATAGACGATAGTACCGACCCAGGATACGAGGAGGAGGAGTACTACCAAGGAGAAGGAGAAGACGAAAACTTCAACCACTGCTCTACTCAAGGCAAGCTAACACTTGCAAGCTTCTTAGCTATGCAAGCCATCACTAATTGCAAGATAACCTAAGCAAGATGCATTAGGCATGCTTTGGTTATACAACTTTGATTATACCAATCCCAAGTTTTACCTTCAAGCTTTATTCTTCTACTTTACCAAAGTTATTTACTTTTAGTTAGTGCTTTGTGAGTATTGGAAAAATAGTATAGATAGCATAAAGAGTATAAAACTAGGCCTATACTTAGATGTCATTCTATGGCATGAGATTGAAGATTAGCACCCATCATTAGTGAACACTCTTAACTTTAGTGGCTAGTGCTAAGCATAAAAGTTGATCACTTTAGATGGGAATACTTGGTGAAAATGATTATCAAAACCTTGGAATGATGATTCATTCTATTGAAATGTTTTGACATGTGTTGAGAAACACAAAAGGATTTGATGATGAAAATGTTGAGGCATGAGCCTTAGCCCTTTATAAAAACTGGTGGTTAGGTTCGGATGCGATACCATTCCAATTTTACCCGAATTGGCTAGGGCTTAACCGGAAGTTTATATGCATTAGTATGGGTTCCCTCGCAGAAGAGGTTTGAGCTGAGGCTACCTCGTGAGTGTGAATTGTCCACCTATGCAGTGCCCAGGATGGCAGATGGCCATGGCTGGGAGGCCAAGCTCATAGGGGAGGTGCCTATACTGGAGTGTGTAATTGAAAGGTTATGATTGATTATCTGCATACTAAGTATGATGATTCAGAGTTATCCCTGACGGATGTATCAAATTTTGTGGTGAAAGTGTACCACCACTGCAGAGTGTCAAACTATTCGAATAGCCACGTCCGCGGTCATGGACAGTTGGAGTGGCCATACTGTTCCGTCGTCAGATGTTTTCAAAATGACCTGTGGAGTGAACTATGATTTTGACTTGACCACAACAAGGTTGTGATTATGAAAACTAGGTTCCCACTTAAGTGATTTAGAACATTAACTTAGTTTTCTTTACTTCTAAACTCAGTTTTAGATAAACCTGGTTTTTGCAAATAAACCTAGAGCTTAAGATTCCTACTAGAACTACCTTACTTGTTAGTGATAGTTTGCGAGTACTTAAAGAGTACTCATGGCTTTGTCCCTGGCTATTCCCGTGGCCAGACTATGAGGAGGACTATCAGGATGATGGACAGCAGGACGCCTACGACAACTAGGATCATCTACCATCGTCAACATTGCTTGTGACCCTGAAGATGGAGCCCCTACTATGTTTCTTTCCGCTGCCTATTTTGTATTGAGACTAGATCATGAGATCCTTTATTTGTGTAAGACCTTATTATGGTTTGTAATGGATGATGTACTATGATATCCAATTTGTTATGTCTCGCAAAAATGGTAATCCTGGGATTGCGAGGTATGGCATAACATGCATCTGGGATTAAAAATCTGGGTGTTGACATGCTCCTTGCCTCAAACTTTTGTACATATTGCCAGTCCTTATTATCTCTGTGATCCAAGAAAATTACCTTGGAAGCTTGAGTTACCAAAATATAAGGTTCCTCCTTGTACCACTTAGCGGTAGTATTGATCGATATGAAATTCCCATCATTTCTAGGGCCTCTTTTCTTGTTCGGATCTTGGTCATACCAATAACACTTGAATAGAACCATAGATCGACCACCAGTCTTGTCGTTATAATTCAACTTAATAACCTCTTTTATGCGACCATAATGATCATAGTCATCTGACTTCTTCATTTTGGCTGTCAAGTGCTCTCCACTGGTCGTGATGCCACTGTTTTGTGACTTCAGATGTTTCTCACGCTCATAAGTGTTAGTGGATACCATCGTCATTGCAAGCTGAAGCTGTCTGCACCCTCTTTGCCGGACCACGTGATAGGGCATAGAGACCATCACTAACATCGCTCGGATGCTCTTCACGCAGCTTCGTGATCTGCGGTTATACAAAATAACCAAGAGGTCATCTCATGTGCATAATTCGTATGCAATTCAAAGTTTAATTGACCATCTTACATGATTCCTAAACCATTCCTGAAACCCACCCCCACATACTGGTGCAGCATAATCTTTTCCTTTGGTTACTTTAAATAACCTACAAAAACGTTACTCAAGTAAGACATCTGAACATATCTTGCTATAAGTTTCATTTCATATATGTGAGGATATGTATGAATAGTGCTCACACAACAAAGTTTTCAGCCTCATTAGCATTATTCAGCACATACCAAGTAAGTTGGTCATATCCGTGCTGCATTAATGTTCTATGTTCCATCTTTCCTACTAGGAGAACACTATGGTTAAAAACAGATTTTTCAACTTCTTCAATTCTGCCACCCATACTGGATCTCATTTTACGATCAGGAATGTATCTTGAGCAAAATGCAAATGCTTCAGCAACAATGTATGCCTCTGCAATGCAAGCCTCTGTTCTAGCCTTGTTCCTGACAGTAGTACCCTTGAAAGTGCAAAGTCGACGTTCTATAGGGTACATCCATCAGTACTGTACGAGACCTCTATAAAGTGCATCTTCAGTCAGATGAACAACCAAATGCACCATCACATCAAAGAAGGCTAGTGGATATATCAGCTCAAGCTTGCACATGATTTCTGCTATGTCCTTCTGAAGACGCGCTACAACTCTTCTGTCCAGAGTTTTGCTACAGATTTCCCTAAAGAACTTTCCCAACTCTGCAAGCACGTTGTACAAATCCTTGTTCACTAAACCTTTAACACAAGAGCTAAAAGCCTTTGTAGTAGGATGTGGCAATCGTGAGTTTTCAACCCTCAGAGCTTGTTCCCCTCTGCATTGATACAATTTGCAATGTTGGAAGCAAATACAGATGGGAACTTCACACCTCAGAGGAAGTCACAAAATAGTACTCTTTTATTCATCGGCAAGGTAAATTCTGCACCTCAAAATTTGTAATGTTTTTCACCGCCCTTATCAACCATAATGTGCCTATAATGATGTCACATATATTTTTCTCCATGTGCATGACATCAATATTATGTCGAAGTGTCATACCATCCCAATACAGGATGTCTCATAGAGTGGATCTGCGCTTATAAAATATTCTTGGTTCCTTTTCCTTCCCTTGGGAATATGCTGCTACTTCTTCCGCTCTTTTCCTTTTGGATGTTGATCCTACTATTGGTGCATCTTCTGTATTCTTTCTTTTACCTCGTCTGGCAGCTGGTTGTTTTCCTAGTTTGACATTTCTGAACTTTTGTAAATGCGTCTGCAACTCAGCTACAATGAACTTTTGTGGTGCAGTGCCATATTCAGTCCTCTTTCCATAGAACTACAATTTTTCAAGTTTTTTCGGAATTCGTGGCCTTGAGGAAGAAAAACCCAGTGGCCAAGGAAACCAGTCTTATTTTGCAGCCTCCTTGTGACCTGTTTTGTCTCACAGCGAACACATGCATTATAATCTGCTATCACTCTGCCTGACATAGTGTTAAGAGCTGGAAAATCATGGGTGCAGAATAACGCAGTAGCACGCATAGGGAACTTGGCATCTTCATGGTTGTTGGCAACAATATCAGGAGTCATGACACCCTTCCATAGTTCCTGCAAGTCTTGTATAAGAGGTTGCATGAAAAGATCAAAATCCTTCCTAGGTGATTTAGGACATGGGATGAGTAAAGCCAGCAAGCAGTTCGACTGATCAGTGCATGCCCAGGGAGGCAGGCTGTAAATTGTAACAAGTACTGGCCACATGCTGTACGAGTTACTCATGATTCCAAATGGGTTAAATCCATCTATAGCTAGGCCAAGTCTTAGGTTCCTTGGATCTGCTACAAATCCTAGATGGGCCTTGTCAAAGTTCTTCCATTCATCGCCATCAGCTAGATGTCTGAGCAAGTATTCGTCTAGCTTGAGAATCTCTTTGTGTCATCTTGTTTCCTTAGATGTTTGTTCGGACTGAAACAACCTCTTCAATCTATCTATAATTGAAAAATATTTCAGAACCTTACAAGGATCTTTCTTCTTTTTATCACCATTTTTCCATCTTGATTCGTTACATACTGGGCATTCATCGAAGTTTTCATAATCCTCCCAGAACAGTACATAGTTGTTTGGACAAAAATGGATTTTCTCATATGATAGTCCAAGTACCTTGATGTACTGTTTCATCTCATAAAAGGATTTTGGCAGTCCTTCCCTAGGGATTGACTTGTTGTACACCTTAATCACTTAATCAAAAGCTTTGTTGGTAATCTTGTTAAACGACTTATCCTTTAGTAATTTCATTACCAGTTCGAATCTTGAGATACCAGAATTAGGGTCCATTGAACACTTGGCATCTTCTATCAGGTCAGATAAAAGTGATCTTTTAAGAGAAGGAGTGCCTTTTTTGCTTGAAGTGGGGTACAGGTACCTTAACAAACCAGAAAGGTCCTCATCCTCGATCTGATGAGCTTCAGGCGGATCAACATCAGCTAGAGGATCAAGAACAGGCTGATCATATGGTTCACCATGTTTAGTCCACCTAGTATATGTGTGTTGCATCCCATTAACAAAAGTATGGTCCGCGACACTGCTCTGACTCAGCTTTTTATAATTAAGGCATTGTCGGCATGGGCAAAACACATCCAAGTCGCCATTATGCTGTCTAAAAAACTTCATGAATTCATTAACACCTTCCCAATATGAAGGTGTTGCTTTTTTTCCATTCAGTATCCAATATCTGTCCATCTGTTGAGGATAGAGATGGTCAGAAGCTTTCAAGATATTTCACCGAACAGGTTGATTACAGATCTAATTAAGCCAAGATATTTGAGCAACCTAATTGAATATAGAACTATAAATGCCACGTAATTTTAGCTTATTTCAAAAATTGAGTGCAGAACTATGTTACATATTTGAGAGAACAGATCGACCAAGCACAAAATGACAACCAATTCGAACTAACATATCAAGTGCAGAACAATGTCAAACGAGCATATCGAGTACGAAACTACTTCTAGGGAATGATTGAGCGAACTAAGGATATTATAAGCATACCGTGGGGATCAACCAGCTGACCGCCGGCCTGTGTGCGTCTCGAAAAGAACAGTGCTGCCAGCAATGGTGTCAGGCTGCCCGGCTGATAGACAGAGTGTGAATGTTTTGGTGCGCGGCTTGTGGATTTGACCGCCTACGCACCTCCAGAAGAATGGAGCAAAGAGACAGTAGCTGGCTGCTGGAGTGAAGGCGCGAGTTGGAAGGCGCGAGTGTGAAAGTTTTTGCGCGCGGGGGTATGTGTCCTGGTTGTCAACAATTTTCACGTGAAAATATCGGCCAAAATTTTCTCCCTCATTTTTTTTTATTCCTTGTTGAGGTCTAGAATTTTTATTACTGAGCCCATGAAATTAGCCTATCAGGCCCAATAATAATCCCACAACCTTCAATTCGGCCTTTTCATTGTCTTGTAGCCGCCGACCATAGCGTTTTCAGTTTCGGAGTAACCCCATGAAGAATAAGGCATCCGCCCCCAGTTATCCCAGAATCTTTTTAATTCGGTCTTTATGGTCATCCCCTTCCCCAGCCCCCGCAGAAAAAGCTCCACCTATCTATGTTGTTTTGTTAAAACTACTTCATTACTAGTAAGTTCCACGTGCCCTGCACGTGAGAACCAGATAATAAACATATGACATATCATCATTATATAAAATTATAATAGATAATTTTCAAAAACTATATAATTTGATCGACATCTATATAGTACGTGTGTATATTTGGTCCTTTACTTTCTACCATGTATATTTGGACCTAGCAACGGACCGATGTCAAAACAGCGGACGAGGCTCAAAAAAGTCCATCATGCGCATGTTTCATTTATAGAGAGGCTGACACATGGGACCCAGCAGCGCGGCCTTATAGAGATGTTGTATCGAGCAACATTTCCAAGTTCAAAATAGGGTGCTGCGAGCGGAAAAAGTCCAGCGTGGTGAGAGGCTAACATGGAGGACCCAACAATGTTATCAAGTTCGACCCAAAAAAACAGTCCAACATACACACACGCCTTTTCAAGGGCAGGGAACTGTTTTTTTAGCGCAGGGTCAGCGAACTGCTGAGCATAGGCCAGTGAAATTTGAGAAAGGATCCCATGGAGCATAGGCAAGAACATTTTAATTCAGCCTTGTCAGGGTCAAGGGACTACTTAGCATAGCCCAGTGAAATTTAAGAAAGGAGCCCATGGACTATAGCGCATGTAGATGGACCATGTAGAATATCCCAAAATATTTTTAATTCGGCCTTTTGAGCATTGCCCCCACCTCTTAAAAAAACTCCGTCTCCACCCCTTAAAAAAACTCCGCTATATTTTTAAGAAACTAGCCCATTATGTATGTGGCATTTTATAAATTGAAATTCCAGGAGGCTGTCCTTTTATTTTTTTAAATATAAACACGGACACACGACATCTTTATAAAAACATTAGAACATAACTTGAAGGTACTAAGGAATGTTTAATAATATTTTTTCTATAAATATCTTTGGCATAGTGGCGACACACACAGTTTAAATCTATTGGAAGTCCAAAACAGGAGACGCGGCCGAAAAAAGGTCAATCATACATACACACATTTCATTTAAAGATAGACCGACATGTGGGTCACACCAGCGCGGCCTTATACAGGTGATGTATCGAGCAACATTGCCAGGTTCGAAATAGGGAGGCGCGAGCGAGAAAAAAGTCCGTCATGCACACGTTTGTTCTAATGAGAGGCTGACATGGGGGGACCCAGTAGCCTGAAAAAACGGCTGATGCAGCGAACAACGTTATCTAGTTCGAAACACGGAGCGCGAGCAGAGAAACGAGTCAATCATACAACCAATCCTTCTAATGAGAGGCTGTCATGTGGGACCCAGCCGCGTGACTAAACGGCAGATTTGTCAAGCAACACTATCTAGTTAGGAACATGGTGGCGCTAGAGTAGAAAAAAAGTCCTTCATGCCCACAATTCTTCTAACGTGAGACGGACATAAAGAACCCACCAGGACGGCTGATGCAGCGAGCAACACTATCAAGTTCGGAACACGGAGGCGCGACCGAGGGAAAAATTCTATCATACACATGTTTCTTATAATGAGAGGATGACTTGTGGGGTCTAGGAGTTTGATTAAACGGCTGACGCAGCGATCAACGCTATCAAGTTCGGAACATGAAGGCATGACAGTGCTAAAAAATCCATCATACACACGTTTCTTCTAATGAGAGGATGACATGTGGGGCCCAACATCGTGATTAAATGGTATATGCATCAAATAGCACTATCAAGTTCGGAACAGGGTAGCGCGAGCCAAGGAAAAAATCCATCATACACATGTTTCTTCTAATGAGAGGATGACATGTGGGGCTCAGGAGGTTGGTTAAACGGTAGATGCGTCGAGCGGTGCTATCAACTCGGAACGGGGTAGCACCAGCGAAGGAAAAAATTCCATCATATAGACGTTTCTTCTAATGAGAGTATGACATGTGGGTCCTAGGAGGTTGATTAGACGGTAGATGCATCGAGTAGCGCTATCAACTTTGGAATAGGGTAGCGCGAGCGAAGGAAAAAAATTCCATCATACACACGATCCTTCTAATGAGAGGCTGACATGTGGGACCTAGCATCCTGACTAAATGGTAGACGCCTCGAGCTACATTATCGAGTTCAAATCCGGGAGGCGTGACCAAAAAGTATGGTCCGCTAGAGACACTGACATCCGGGACCCACACGCATCAAAAGACCTCGGCGAGTCAACATCGCGTGAGGAAACGAAAATCTTGCTTCTGCCACGCGCCAGCCGAGCTTCCTCCATGTTTTTAGCAGATTCGTCATAGTACAGGGTCGTGAAACCGAAAAAAAAATTCCATTGGCCACGGTCGAGCTGAGAATTTCGTAGCAGAAGATGCACCTTCTACAACGACCGTCGGGCCAATTCATTGCGGAAGGAAACTTTTCTTGTAGTGAATAGCTGCGCAACGTGTGATTTGATCACGGGATATCACTTATCGGAATGAGTCAAGTAGAACTTGTCGGTAATGAGATTGAACACAACATGGTGTTGTCATTAATCAGATCTCGAATAGTGCAAGTATCAAGAGACAAAAGGAATAAGACATGACGTTCTTGGTTCAAACAATGAAAGATTTCATGAAATGCAGAGGGGTCACATGGCTATCCAGGTCCCTCTGTTGCTCATTGGTGCGGGAGGGTATCGACCATGTCTGGAGTGTTCCAGGACCGTGGGGGTATCACACTTAAGGGCTTTATGATTCTTAGAGAGTGTTTTAGGATTGGTAGAATCACCAAAGAAAAGAGAAGAGAGAAAACCGGAAGGGTTTCGGTAAGTCTGTAGGATGTCTGGAATAAGAGGGAATGGTTTCCACATAAATGGGGATTGAATAATATGTAAGTGAATGTTGACTATTGATTTAATCATTCGATTATATTTATTCAACAAAATAAAAAGAATTATAAAGAGTCAAATACCTAATTGGGCCAAATCTGGAGGGAAAAGGGCCCATGAGGGAAAGATCAAAGGGAGGAAGGAAGAGGGAGTGGCCGGATGGGCCAAGGCACCCCGTGTGGGGCCCCCTTCCCCTCTCCCTTGTTTAGTCCCACATGGCTAAGCTAGTTGTCTAGGGGTTTTTCCCCTATATAAAGAGAGGTATTTTGACAAATTAAATACAACAATAATCAATAAAAAGGTTTACTCTCTTTTGGGGAGACCTCTAATTTATTCTCTCTCTCCTGTGACTGTGGTCCCACGTCCAGATCGCGCGAGCAGGAGTCTTCTTCACCATCGAGCACCGTCTCGTTGTGGGATTCGGATCCAGGAGCTCTACTTCTGCAACTACCGCTGGATTAGGGAAGTGGGAGTCATTGCCAGGCACTGGATGTGTGTAACTCCCTGCAAGGTCAACACTTGGGGAACTAGGAGTCGTTGGAGCCGTAGGAGCTGTCGGGACTTTAACACGACCTTGAGGTCGGTTTCGGTTCATCTACATCAACCACACTCTTCTGAGCATTGACAATGCTTTTCAGTCTTCAAGGGTAAGTTTGCAAAAATCCCCTCCTGTTATTGCATTACTAATAGATAGGTCGTGGCAACTTGGGTTCTAGGCGTAGGGGAAAATTTATTGTTTTCATACGCGAACCCCTATAGTGGTATCAGAGCTAGATCTATGTGTAGTATTTCTAGTACGGGTAGAACACATGAGATGTAGCGTGTGGGCATTGATATTTTAGTTGTTACCCTCCCATGTGTACTTGTGTATATTGTAGCAATGCTTGATGAAGCAGCCTCCAACTGACTTTATGCGTTCATTCGGGAGACTAGTACACACTTGACATATGGTGTGTACCATATAAAGTGGCATTGGGGGTGTATGTCTCTCTCGCATTAGTTGGTATGACATTTGCAATGGAGGGCCTCGAAATGTGTGTAGTATAGACAACTACTTGATCAGCGTTGTGGAGAAAGTTCGTAGGTAAGAACGGTTCTTGTGCAAAATCCCTACCAGCCACGTAAAACATGCAAAGATAAAGTAGAGGCATCTAACTTTGTTTTGCAGGGGGAGTTGTGATGTGATATGGTTGTGGCAAAGGTAAAGTAAGTTTACTTTACATTGCTAAGTAGTAGTAAATGGTCATGGAGATGATGGACTACCACGCTGGAAGGCACCGGTACCCTAGTACCTATGGCGCTGGAATCTGGAGGCACTGGATGGAGATCACAGCGTGAAGGACCATATTGCATCGCACATACATTCAATGTTCATTGTTTGTATATCTTATTGTGTTCTAGTATGAGATACTCGACAGTAGCCTAATAAGATGATCCCTAATTAAAATACCACTGAAAGTGTTCTCCCTTAGTGTGCACCACCAAGAAAGTTCTTCAGTATGAGGCAGGTCGTGACGATCGGGTGTCAAACATATCTATGTTCGCATACAGTGGGTGTAAGCCATGTTGCACATCAAATACAGTAAGGTTGAGCTGGCGAGCCTAGCATGTGTATACATGGCCTCGGAACACGGATTGTTGAAAGATCGAGCATGTAACATCCCAAATTTAGCAACACTGATTAAGTTGTCCAGAATGCAAAAATCAGGGGGGGATATTTTTTATTGTTTAGGGATGCATTGTTTGCATGCTTGCTTGTTATGTATGCATAGGAGTGTGTAGTGTTTGAAATACTCCTCACCTCACCCTTAGTTGACAAAAGCTATTTAACAAAACTATCTTGGTTCTTTCTTCATATTCTCAAATGTTCTGGAATTTCACAACCTGAGCCAAGATGCCTTTGTTACCCTAACCAGTTTAGTAGCTTCTATTGACAAAATTATGGAGATCTATTAGATATAATCTCCTTATGTTTTCAAGACATAACGTCAACAACTCCTACCTCTAGGTTTTCCAAAACCTTTTCATAAAGCTTTTGAATTGTACCCTTGTTAGAAATACCAAGGACTCTCACCTTATTCAACTCCAACATTTAAAAATACCCATATTTACCTCAAGATAGGCTTGACGGTAATGCTAGTAGTAGAATTGTTTTGCTTGTAAGATGAGTTGCCTTGATCTGCTAAGATGAATTGCCTTGATCTGCTGTTTGATTTGTTTTTTAGGAACTAGAGTGAGATACTCTAGGAGCTCATCCACTAGGATCAAGATGTTTTAATATCACAACACCCTAAGCAAGAATACAAAGTTGGATCTGATCTGTTGCCACTAGGTGCTCATCAAAAACCCTTAAACAGATCACTTCTGTAGATTATTCCTTCTAGAAGCTTCCAAGTCAATGAAGACCAATATCAAGCATGCATATATTATACTCAATCTACATTTCAACATCATCCACTTTATTATTCTTTGGTACCTTGCAACCTATCAAAAACATCCCCTCTCATATTCTAGTCAAAAACCCTAAATCTGCCAAATCTGACTAAGTGTGGAAACCGTTTCAACATCACTTCTTTGAATGCCTCCATTTCTCAACCCTTGTGCATTTTTGCAAATGAACTTGAACCATATTGTGAACCATCCTAAGGACTAATAATGCCCCCTATTTACCTTGGATATATCACCTTTTAACCCACTTGTTCTTGATGGTTTTGCAGGCAAGAAAATAACTTTTCCTACAAATCTTATCAACCACCCTACTTGGTCAGAAGCTCACACCTTCATCCTACCTTCTTTGGACCAACTATTTGCATGATTTTGTTTTTAAAATAAAGGTCTAGCAATAACTACTTCACTTGTTTCAATTGGATCCTTGTGCTTCCAAAACACACATGGTTTTGAAGGTTATTTGATAATCTGTTTTGGCACCCTTATTTTATTAAAAGTTTGAAATCAATTATTGAAGTACTCAACCATGATAAACCTCAAGCCTATGAAGCATGGTGATATACATCAATTGGTCTATCCATCAATATATCCCATGTTCCATGGGAAGTTCTGAGTTCCAAGATCCAACAAGGTTTTGATGGTATGAAAATAACATCACCCTAGATCCTTTATTCCTTATTTTTTCCTTCGAAATCAAGTTGGATTCTCAACACCCAAGGTTTCAAATGCTAGATACACCTTATATACATCATCTATATTGATTATAAAGATTTATAAAATATTACCCATAATTATTATGAACCAAAACCAATTTAATTTCCTCAGTGGACAAAACCCCCAAAACTTCCTCTTCAAAGGCAAGTTTGTTTTTCTCCAAATCACACCTCCAACTTTAGGCTCATTATACTTCTATATATCATACCCTATCATCCCACTTTAGAGTTCTATTATTTATTTTTGCCTATATTCTTAAATGGAAGAAACGGAATAATAATTACTTCAAGTACTTTTCCTTTTCAATAAATCTTGGGAAAATTCTCCAATGTGTGAATTCATATTCTGAACCATCTAAAACCAAAAACCAACCCTGGACAATTAAAATTATTCAAACAAATCTAATAAAACATATTCAGCAGTTTCTGAATAATTGATATGAAAAGTATCTAAAAAGATCAAAAAAATCCCAAACAATTCCTGGAGGTGTATTTCGATCACCTCTATCCACCAGAACCTTTATCTCATCTTTCCAATATCAAGATTTGAAATTTTCCGTGATGATCATCAATATGACACTTTTTGACACTTTAACTAAACATGAGCTAAAACTCTTCCAAACCATTATCTATCACCATCATTAGTCCACAGCAACAAGCACTCACCCCTGGTCGAAAGCACTCTAGCACACCCCCTCTCTTGTCATTAGTGCTTGGAAGGAGAGAGAGAGGATCTTAACATTATTGCCTACTTTGGAAATATAAGTCTAGGGCAATAGCCCCAGCCCTCCCCCACTCCTCTAGTCGAGTACCAGGACCCACCAACCTCCTAGAACCACCCTCCTCAACCAATGCCCTTGCCTTGCTCTCCCCCATGCTCCCCATGGACACAACCTACCATAGCCCATGACCTATTCGGATAAGAAGGCACATGCCACCCCAACCACTCCCTCTTCCCTCATTACACTCCACTCCCTTCACTCTCTCATCTATAGAGCTAGATCTCGAGCTCTGCCCCTGCTGCTCGTGTACTCTCTTTCTCTCCGACGGGTATACAAGCTTCCCATGGAGATAGGCATGGATCCCAACCACCCCTTCCCTTCTCCGTCCTCTCAGTGTGTTCCCTACCTCTGATCTACAGCCCCCTCTATTGTTGGGTCCACAGCATAGAAAACAAAAAATTTCCTACGGTGTGAACTACACGCCAAGATCTATCTACTAGGTACAAAGCAATGGGTGGACATATATCCAACGAGAACTTACCCTCGTAGACAACGAGCTTTGTTAACGAGTAGGAACTCGGGGTTGATGTAGTCGTACACTTGCCGATCTCAAGATCATGATGAAGTCCAGCAGGTCCGGCTCTAGCATGTCCATCAGATCCAGCTCCAGCACCACCAAGTCCAGCACCGCAAAGCAGCGGTGCATCCGTGATCGCACACACGTCCGGTACCCTGACAACCTCCGTCCCTCGCTCCAGCAAAGCAGCGGAAGCAGCAACTCCTTTCCAGATAAAGCCACCGGGAACATGTATCTCGCTAATCCGAGACCATGGGGGAATAATACTAGAGGGGGAGAGAGATCCTTCACAAGGAGGTGTGAGTATGAAGGTGTGAGAGGGGGGCCTTTTATAGGAGGAGGGGAGGGTACCCCTCCCCATGGCCGGCGCCCCAAGGGGTGACCCCTCACCTTCTCATTCATGTGGTGGTAACTCCCTCCACATAAATTTGCCCCTTCACATTCTCTTTTAAAGTCCCCACTTTAAATGCATTAAATTTCTCGAAATTTAATGCTCTCTCATTTAATAAAACTCTTTTATTAATTTTATTCAGAATTTTGTTAATTACTTTAATTAACAAACATTCACATAAAACCCCCTGCAACATTTCAATATTACATGCAGAACCAATTTCAGCAATTTCACCCGAAACAGTTTCGGTGTCTATTGAAATAATTCTAGCGCTTTCTTAAATATTTATCTGAAACATATTTGCTCCAAATGGTGTAGGTATCCCTTAAGTGTGTCACCCTACGGTTCGCGAATAATGCAGACATGATCGAGACCCCTCTCAGATCAATAATCAGAAGCGGGACCTGGAGATCCATACTGACTCCTACACATTCAACGATGACTTCTGTGATCGTGAGAACCTTTAACGCTAGTAACTAAATCCCTTTGTCTCTCGATATATTACATGTCCGAGATTCGATCATCAGTATCTCCATACCTAGTTTGATCTCGTTACCGACATGCACTCTTTTCTCGTTCTCGTGATATAACATTCTAGTGATCACATCACTTGCTTGCAAGCTATTTCAATGTGATATCACCGAGAGGGCCCAGAGTATATCTATCCGTCATCAGGATGGACAAATCCCACTCTTTATCCATGAGCCTCAACATAACACCTTCGTAGCACTGAACCCACCTTTATAGTCACCCTGTTACGGTGTGACGTTTGATGTTATCAAGATACTCTTCCGGTGTTAGCAATTAACATGATCTCATGGTCTAAGGACTAAGATTACTTCGTATGTTGTTATAGCAATATAAACATAATGACTTGATCGTAATGCTATACTTCGGATGAATGTTCATCACATCATTCCACCAATGGTGTGACCTTGTTATTAATAACATCCAATGTCTATGATCAGGAAACCTTGATCATCTTGTTAATCAACAAGATAGTCTATAAGAGAGGCATAACTAGGAACCCTTTTTGTTCATTAAACACACATGTATTGATGTTTCCGATCAATACAATTATAGCATGCAAAATAAACATTTATCATAAACATGGAATAAGATAATAACCACTTTATTATTGCCTCTCGGGCATATTCCCTTCAGTCTCCCACTTGCACTAGAGTCAATAATCTAGTTTGAAAAACTTTGTGTATTGAACACCTATGGCTTTCTGGTGTTGCATATACGCTATTGCTAGTGGTTAACATAATCTCTGGATCTGACAGTTTCAGGTCCGTGTGTATTTGCATGTCTTTGCGTCTCTACGCATCACTCATTCTCAAATGAGATGGCATTGTATAAATTTGGTCCTCTAGTGAGACCTTTAGTTCGTTCGGGTTAAAATATGTTGATATTATTGTCACACAATATATCTTCATAGTATTAGCCCACTTTGAACCACAACTAGTTTGATAACAAACTACTTAACACAAATGCCCTCCTATGTTGCTACTATAGCAGTCATATACTTAGCCTTTTGTTGTAGTATCTGTCACAATATCTCAACTTTGGAACTCATCCAAATCCATCATGGAACATCCTTTCCATTATATTGTGCCACCCATAGTCTAAATTGAGATAAATTTAATTTGTATCTTGTGACAAAACCAGTATCAATGTAACACTTTACAATGAACTACCTTTAACTATTTGTCACTTATACATTATATATTCTTAGTTCTTCCAAAGCTCATAAGAATATCTTTACTATTGTCCAATGATCATCTTATGAATCATTCTGGTATATGCTCATAACATTTAGAGCATAGGACATTCTCGATATATACATATCATGGTATAATCGATCAAAATCTTCGTGTGATTTTACTCACCAAGTGTTGAAACACTTGAATTTTGATACAATCCTTTCCATGCAGCAAGAACCTTTCTTGTTGTTTCCATATCGAACCCTTTCAATATATCATATATGTATGTCTGGCACAACCATATTAGCGCCTTAATCTATCCATATAGATATTGATGCCTAATATTTCTTGTTTGCCCAAGTCTTTCATCGAAATCTTATTTTAATGAAATTCTTAACTTGTGTCAATACAAGATACATCATTTCCAATCAACAATATTTCCTCTACATAATGTATTAGAAATATGTCTCAGCGCTCCCACTTAATTTCTTGCAAATGCAAGCATCTTCATCATCTCCGATGAATTTAAACTCTTTTAACAGTTTCATCATGGTGAAGATTCCAACTCCGCTATGCTTACTTCAACTATTGAAGTTTACATGCCCTTTTAGCACCCTTTTGAATTAACATTCGGACCATGTCATGTACATGTCCTAGGTTACTGTTCTATTAGAAGAACCTTGTTTTGTTTATTCAACTACCATATACCAAATTATATGTAGTGGTTGCTACATTAATCCGTCAAGACTATATATTGCTATGAAAGATCAAATCTTGTCATAGTCAACTCCTTGAACATTGTCGTAAACTTCTTTCCGACATGTCGACTATTTCATAGATGTTAATACTTCCATGTCTTATTTCTTTATAGATCCAAACACGACCCATAGGCTTCACGCCTTTCCGGAGGGTCTTCCAAGTTCAGAAACTTGATTTATCGTGTATGGATACTATCACAGATTCTATGACTTCTAGTCATTTTATGGAGTCAGGGCCCATCATCGCTTCTTTGCATGCAGTCGGTTCATCATTGTCAAAACAATAACGACTTCTGTTTCAAATCTTACTATTTGATTCTTACCGACCCACATGGTTCAATAGGAACTCTAATCTCCGAGATCACACCTTTTGTAATCACGAGATCCATGCCACCACTGGGACACTTTCCGGTGCTGCGGTACATAGCACATATAACTAAGGTTCAACAACCTTATCAAAGTTCTATTGTCCTCCCACTTAACTTTTCACAAAAAGTTCCTTCTCAAGAAACTTGATGTTCCAAGCGACAAACTCTTTTGTCCTTGGTGTTATGGAGAAATTCCCAACAAATTCTTTGGGATAACCTACAAAGACGTGCTTATCCGACTTTGTTTGTAAACATTTTACTTATGCATAGCATACCAAAATTTAAGAAAAGACAATTCGGGTTTTATCCCAAACCATAACCCATATGGTGTCATTTCAATGGATCACGATGGTGCTCTTTTTAGTGTAAAAGAGGTAGTCTCTAAAGCTTCAATCTTTAAAACATAATGGCAGTTTTATAAATGACACCTTTGATCTTACCATGTCAAACATGGTTTGATTTCATCTCTCGAATATGCCATACTCCTATGGTTTATCGGGAAAACACAAATTATGGAACAATTCCTCAAATCTTAGGTGTTTTGCTAAACCTGTAACTCAAATATCTTCCTTTATGATCAAATCATAAACTCTTTTATTTTCTTGTTACAATGATTTTCCACTTCATCTTGAAAGTCTTTGAACAACTTTCAAATGTTTCATACTTCTTCCTTATTAAGTAAATATACAGATATATTCACTCAAATTTTTGAAGAAAGCATATGAAGCAAAAAGATCCATCGCATATGGCTACACATAATGGACTATGCACATCAGCATGCACAATTTCCAATAAGCTAGTCATCCGTTCCTCTCTGGCCTATGGACGGAGTTTCAATTATCTCGAGGAAAGTCTCACATGCGTCAATTGATCAAAATCAAAGACTCCAAAAATCCATCAACATGGAGTTTCTTCATGTTTTCTTTCAAATATAATTTAAACAGCGATGTCACTTCATAAGTGATCTTTCAATCATTTGTCTTGCGACATTTTAGCAATAGTGTTTATGGATGTGATTTCTCCAACTAGACTTGTAAAAGTTCATCCATCCTTTATGGAATACGGTAATTATTTGAACAGCCATTGTTCTCATGATACCGGAACAAAATAACAATTATTTAGACAAATCTTGAAAGCCTGGTTTGATGACAACGAAAAACACAATAACACTTTATTTGTTTTCGATGAACATCATCACTCATTCTCTTCCTGGTTACTTAGGCCATTGTAGTTCATGAATTGCGTTGTCCTGTATGACACTTCATACCAACCAATTCGGTATCCAATACCGGTATCCAATACCTAAGAACCACATTGTTTAACAAGCAAGGAATATAGCCATAACATGTATATCTTCTATATACCTAAGTTGGACATCTCCAACATTTTATTTTCTGCCAAATATTTTATAGATTCTATTTCAGCAATTCCTTTTCTTTAAAAGAATCTATCAACATCAATAGTGGTGTCATTCACATGACACATAGTACAAAGCGTATATAGTCAAATACTAATACCTTTGGACTTGCACTTTGAAGTGGATCACCATCATCAAATGTTTGGCATTCTTTCAAAAATCCATTCTTTAGTAATCTATTAGTGTAGTAAACATTTTACTTACATCTTCTATTCATCCTTATCATGACAACTTTCATGATCAAGCTACTATAGCCTATAAGGAAGAATCGCGAGTATAATATCAGTTCCCAAAACCTTTTTGGTAGATTCGGATGCCTAGCATCTCCATCCTTCACAAATTCTCATACAATATGAGAACATGTATTTTGCTAAATTATACTCTATCATAATTCAACCAAAAAACATTGTTTCAGATATCACAATATCTTTCACACATGATGGTTTCTGAAACAATTTTCAGCTCCAATATAATCTTGATATTAAAACAACTTTTTGAATATCAATAATCATGGAGGCAAACATGATACTTTAGATACTAACATTGGAATTCTTACTCTTGATTTAATACTACTTATTAAACTTCATGGAGTAAATAGAGTTTGCTGAAAGTTTGCAATAGGACTTATAAACTTTAAATTGACATTCAAAACAATACGATACCAGTTCGTAAAGTAAATATCCAGAATTCTATAGTTCTATTATCTCAATTAAAACTAAGCATAAGGTAGTGAACAGATGCCAATGACTACAACAAATTATGCAACTTCACTTTGATTTAGTTTATGACAAATTGAGTTCGACTAATCCAAATTATAAATGAACTCCCACTCAAAAACGACATCCCTCGTGCCTTTTTCGTGATTACATGAACCAAATCCACTACACCAAGTCCGATCATCACGGGAGTCGGTGTAGCTTCAAAGGCGAGCATCAATATGGTTATCACATCAACTATATGACTCATGCTTAACCTTTCGGTCCGTGTTCCAAGGCCATGTATGTACATGCTAGGCTCGCCAAGTAAGAACCTTAGTATTCGCGTGTGTAAAACTATCTTACACCCGTTGCATCAAAGCGTAGTGTTGAGAACACCTGATCATCACGTGATGTCTCGAAACACGATCCATAGAACGGTGCATACTTAAGGAAGAACACATTTTATCTTGATATTTAAATGAGGGATCATCTTACAATGCTACAGAAAGCGCCAAACTAGCAGTATAAGATGCTAACATCTAATGTGTAAAGTGAGATGATATGGTCCATGCATTTGATCTCTATCACTTGCATCGTGGTATGATCTCTATCATTCCTTTGTGTGTAAGGCCAAGGTCTATGGAACTTACACGTTGAGTGTGTTGTAAGAGTATCTATCATACATCTACTTACAACAATACCATATCAATACACTAGCCCAGCAACGATCTAAACTAGATGCCTCTAATTTATCAATTGCAAGTTTTACGTGGCTTAGGGCTTTTGGAGATAGAACCGTTCTTACCTACGAACATGAACCACAACGAGGATAACTAAGTTATTAGCAACTCGTTGTAAATCAGATATTGACTATAGTAGGAGAGACAGACACCCGCCAGCCACTTATGCAAAACAAGTTGCATGTCAGTCGTGGAACTGGTCTCATGTACGGTGACATGTAAGGTTGGTCCGGGCCGCTTCATCCCACTATGCCACCAATATCCAAAATACATAGAAGATGCAATAACATGATCATCATCGCCCACATATCAACATATGTGTACTACCCGTGCTAAGAACCTACGCATAGATCAGGCTCTGATACCACTGTTGGGTCCGCAGCATAGAAAACAAAAATTTTCCTACGGTGTGAACTACACGCCAAGATTTATCTACTAGGTACAAAGCAATGGGTGGACATACATCCAACAAGAACTTACCCTCATAGACAACGAGATTTGTTAACAAGTAGGAACTCGTGGTTGATGTAGTTGTACACTTGCCGATCTCAAGATCGTGATGAAGTTCAGCAGGTCCGGCTCCAGCACGTCCATCAGATCCAGCTCCAGCACCACCAAGTCCATCACCGCAAAGCAGCGGTGCATCCGTGATCGCACACACGTCCGGTACCCCGACAACCTCCATCCCTCGCTCTAGCAAAGCAGTAGAAGCAACAACTCCTTTCCAGATAAAGCCACCGGGAACATGTATCTCGCTAATCCGAGACCATGGGGGAATAATACTAGAGGGGGAGAGAGATCCTTCACAAGGAGGTGTGAGTATGAAGGTGTGAGAGGGGGGCCTTTCATAGGAGAAGGGGAGGGTACCCTTACCCATGGCCGGCGCCCCAAGGGGTGACCCCTCACCTTCTCATTCATGTGGTGGTAACTCCCTCCACATAAATTTGCCCCTTCACATTCTCTTTTAAAGTCCCCACTTTAAATGCATTAAATTTCTCCAAATTTAATGCTCTCTCATTTAATAAAACTCTTTTATTAATTTTATTCAGAATTTTGTTAATTACTTTAATTAAAAAACATTCACATAAAACCCCCTGCAACATTTCAATATTACATGCAGAACCAATTTCAGCAATTTCACCCGAAACAGATTTGGTGTCTATTGAAATAATTCCAGCGCTTTCTTAAATATTTATCTGAAACATATTTGCTCCAAATGGTGTCGGTATCCCTTAAGTGTGTCACCCTACGGTTCGCGAATAATGCAGACATGACCGAGACCCCTCTCAGATCAATAATCAGAAGCGGGACCTGGAGATCCATACTGACTCCTACACATTCAACGATGACTTCTGTGATCGTGAGAACCTTTAATGCTAGTAACTAAATCCCTTTGTCTCTCGATATATTACATGTCCGAGATTTGATCATCAGTATCTCCATACCTAGTTTGATCTCGTTACTGACATGCACTCTTTTCTCGTTCCCGTGATATAACATTCTAGTGATCACGTCACTTGCCTGCAAGCTATTTCAATGTGATATCACCGAGAGGGACCAGAGTATATCTATCTGTCATCGGGGTGGATAAATCCCACTCTTGATCCATGAGCCTCAACATAACACCTTCGTAGCACTGAACCCACCTTTATAGTCACCCTGTTATGGTGTGACGTTTGATGTTATCAAGATACTCTTCCGGTGTTAGCAATTAACATGATCTCATGGTCTAAGGACTAAGATTACTTCGTATGATGTTATAGCAATATAAACATAATGACTTGATCATAATGCTATACTTCGGATGAATGTTCATCACATCATTCCACCAATGGTGTGACCTTGTTATTAACAACATCCAATGTCTATGATCAGGAAACCTTGATCATCTTGTTAATCAACAAGCTAGTCTATAAGAGAGGCATAACTAGGAACCCTTTTTGTTCATTAAACACACATGTATTGATGTTTCCGATCAATACAATTATAGCATGCAAAATAAACATTTATCATAAACATGGAATAAGATAATAACCACTTTATTATTGCCTCTCGGGCATATTCCCTTCATCTACTTATTTCTTCTGCAGGAACATTGGAGACCGCCACCACCTTGCATGTCCGAGAGAGCTCCTCCCTCGAGCACCCGCGAGCCTGAGCGCCGACAGCCCTGCGTGCACCAGCCCCTAACCAATACAGACTCCAGAACCCTCTCTAGAACCTCGTAGTTGACATGCATGCCTCCCTTGGGCCATCTCCGACGAGTACCACGCTGTCCGCCTCGGGCCGTCGCACATGAGATCCCCTCCAATGCAAGGACCCCTGATGTCGCCCATCTCTGGAGTCCCCTCGACACGCTACGTCACCCTGTCACCTCCTTGGTCGCCTACGAGCCCCTAGGTGAGCTCCCCAGGCGCCGCCTTTCTCTTCTAGGGTTTCCCCGGTGGCACACGTCTTAGCAAAGACGATAGCCCAAGGCCATCGATCCTCCAGAAGATCCAACGGTGGACGAGGCTTGGTACCTCTTCACCTCGTCGACTCGCTGACACGCGGGCCCCCGCGACTAGCATTCAAATGCTTTGGCGCGCGCACCCCGGTCCGCTAGTTGGTTCGGCCCAGCGCCAACAGAGTTGAGCCTTAGCAGATCTGGCCCATGCCTCATTTTCTGTTTAATCATTTCTCCTGGACAAATCGAATTAGCTGCTCAGTTTAAATTAAAGAAAATAATGAAAATTGGCCAAAGGTCCTAGATATTATTTTTCCTAGGTTCCCTACTATTCTCCCCATCATGCAGAACCAAAAATTATGCAAATCAGTAAACCCACATTTTCTGGGAAATTATCTACAAAAGGTATCATTTTTAATCAATAAACTCCTCAGTGGGCTATACAAACCCAAATGGGATGAATCAAAGTTCTTATGAAAGGTAGTTGCTAGACCTATCAGTTAGTATTTATCTTATGTCAAGGTGAACTACGGTTTAACATTAGTAAAAATAACAATATCCATCCAGCTATGCCGTTATAAAATTCCCCAGGCCAAACCATGAATTAATTTGACCTCATTCCAACTCTCAGTGAAGTAGTACATCAAGATATATCCATAACCAGGATTGCACGAATTATTGAGTTTCTAAGTATTTATAATGATTTAAAATCTTCTACATGTGGTTTTTCCACTAGGAAATTCATTCTAGAAGCTTGGTAACTCCAAACTTAGTTACTCCAATTTCTAGAGAAAGGTAGTTCAAATACCCAACTTGTGTCCTTGGAATAATCTCAAAAGATTTTGTAGTTTAATCTGGTGAAAAAGACAAAATAGCTACAAAACTGATTGTGGGATTTTTCTAGAGGGAAATCTGGTAAATATTTTGAAGTGATTCCACCTTCCCTTTAACCAATCCATACAACCCTACCTAAACCTAGGAGGAAATAATTTTTGGAACCACAGATCATTTTTGGTGAATTATTTCCTAAAACAAGAACTTTTATTACTAGATAATGCATAATAAATCAAATGAAATTGATAAAATCTTGAAACCACTTTTGTTGGCCTTGTTTTGTCAATACCTATCTGATGATATCATTTTTTACACCGGTATCATACAGACCCAAGCCTTTGTTCCAAACCCCTTCATTAAGTGGTTTTGGCCATTTAAAGAATAAAGGAATTCTCAGAAATGCAATTAGGGTAATTCCAATTGTGTTGAACTCAACTACTCACAACCTACTAAATGGTATACATGTATTGTTAAATTCCTTGTTATCCTGTATGGATGCTTGTATGCCTTGTGATGATTGTGCACTTATTTGCTTACATGTATGCTCCCTGCCGACGATAGTTGCGATGATATCGAAGACCCGAAGAAGTGACTATTTTGGATTATTATGGTTTTTTAAGAAGAAGTCCAGGGACTTATATTGCCATATTGCTGATCATCAGGAAAGCCACCTTCTTTCTCATAAGCCTTGTCCTACCGTTTTACTTATGCATGTTTTACCTACTGTTTATGAAAATTGCATTGTTTCATTATATGATGATCTACATCAGGTAGTAGCTTGGCTCCTCCAAACCATTACACCTTTTGTACTACTAAGTACAACCCCCTTGATGACACCGACTTGTCCCTAGTATAGTAGATGGTGTATAACACCATACCCCCTTTTGGAGAACCCGATTTAGCCGAAGAAAAGCTATAGGATGGGAAGACCCCGGAAAAGTTTTACAAAAAGTTTTATGATAAAACCTTGGTGAGGTTTGACCTAACAAGAGAAGTTTGAGAAAGAAAAAGGTTTTCGTTTTACAAAAGATGCTGAAGGAAAGAGGAGGAAAAATGTTTACTAAAACGCACCCGGTTCTTTGCAGCTTTAGCTATAACAACTTAACCCATGCAACCACATTACTGCTATATGGGAAGGGGTTGAGCTTGAAGTTTGTTTACTCTGGTATGAGTTGCCTCACAACTACTATAGGGGATGTCAATATCAGGAGGGTGGGTCTTCAACTGTAAGGGTCCATGTGAGACATCGACCTAGAGAAGAAATGAATGGTTGCAGGCCGCCAGGCATTACTATGAGCCTCTGATTGAAAACGCACACTTTGTGTAGTGAAAAAAGGCGCTCTGGTTGGTCCATGGTACCCGACGTACCGGTGTCGAGGGGAACGACTCATAGGGTAGGCTCTTATACTGGAGTGGGCATTCCGAAGGTATTGACCGGTTACTCGAACCACGATCGGTGTAGATCAGGGAAGGGTAACCGGATGGTGTGGGTAAAGTGTACAACCTCTGCAGAGTGTAAATCTATTCGAATAGCCATGTCTGTGGTTATGGACGGGTTGGAAAAACTACTATAGAGTGGTGCTGGTTTTGTTTTCAAAAAGGATTTTGGAAAAGCAATGGCTTTGGAAATGTTTTGACCATGGGATGGTCGGAAAGGATACATGTTTTGACCATGGGATGGTCGAAAAGGAAGGAAAAGAGTTTGGTCATGGGATGACCGGAAGGATGAAACAAATGGTTGACCCAATACTAGTGATTTCCTAAAACTTTGCAAAAAGGTTTCCAAAATGTTTTACAAATGTTTTCAACAAAGTTATGTAGATGCTATATCTACAAGAGAAAATATTTTACAAAAGAACCTCTCTTGGAGCCTTCCTACTACCACATCCATACTGCATATCCTGTTGTTATTATCATTACCTTAAGGTGGTTTGCGAGTACATTCAAAGTACTCACTGG
Organism: Avena sativa; assembly: GCA_916181665.1. NCBI lineage: Eukaryota > Viridiplantae > Streptophyta > Magnoliopsida > Poales > Poaceae > Avena > Avena sativa. The sequence continues at coordinate 411,997,827 of OV702292.1, read as the reverse complement.
CACTGTCCCTGGCTATTAACTTGGTCAGATATCAAGAAGAATATGAAGTTTACGACTATGCAAGCTAGGACATTCTCCTAGTCAGTTGCCTGTAGGTTAAGGCATGGCTCAAGCTCTACGCTTCAATAAAGTTATGCTGATGATGATGCATGTAGCCATAATGGCAGCTGAGGTAAGTCTTGTATCTGTTTAAGTAATGGATGTTTACTTTGATACTTGTCGATTATGTGCCATGACTAACTGATTATGGGATTGTGGTGTATGCATAACAGGGATTCTCGGAGGATTAATCTGGGAGCCCCATAGAGCACGAGTCGCATCAATGATGTGATCGATGTTTAGGTGTCCACCTTTGCAACTATGTCGCCGGCTGTGACAATCGGGGCGGTGTAGTGAATAGGGATCGTGTTATCATAGAACCCTTCTGGGGATAGGTGTTTTTAGTGGAGTTATTAATTTTAACTCATTTAATTATAAACTTAGTCTAAAATCCTTTTTGCAATTATAAATGTAGAAAATGGTTCTCCCCAATGTTAACATCCCTGCTGACGATTGGTTAGAAGGAGAAAATCCCAAACTAGACGGATCAAACTTTTGTATGTGGGTTATGCGTCTCCATGTTCTCCTTAGCGAGAATGATGTGGTCAACTACATACTCTACGAGATGGATTTGGAGCATCCCTTTTTCTATGAGACCCCAGAACAGCGGGATTACCGCTTCTATCGTCGTGTGATGTCCACCTTCATATCTGTGATGATGTGCTTCGGAATGGTTGATGAGTTTGTGGCCGATTGTGGGTAGCATGAACCCTCGAACGGTTATGGTACAGCTTAGATCACATTTCCAGGAACAAGTGTGCATATGGGAGCATGAGATGATGGGAGATTTCCTCTCCATTAAGATGGAGAACTCTTCGCTTGAAGATCACTTGGTGCACATACATGATGTGTACATGAGGTTTGCATGCTTCCTAGACAGCTGGTTCGCGAGATCTTTTGCAATTGGTGTGTTGCTACGATCGCTTCCAAGCTACCAAGCACATGCCAGGAATTGCATTATGAGAGGCGATGCGGAAACACATGATTTCCATGACTTCATATCACATTTCAGGAATGTGAAGGTTGAACCTGTTGTCGGAGAGGTCATCAATGACAAAGGTATAAGTTTGATATACAGTTTAATAAATGTTAAAATCTTGCAAACACATATTGAGTGTTAAAGTATTTGATACTTATTCTGTTTTGGTGAAAACAGGTCCTTCTGCATGAAAGTTGCTTGCTAGAGAGGAGGTGACGTTACGTGTTTACGGCGAGCATGATGATGATGTCCAACAACACTCTCCCTCCACATTAATCACTTAGTTTATCGTTTAGGATGATTTTTGTACTCGATAGATTGTGAACTTCTTTAATGTGTCTCACACTTCGTGAAAAGCTTATTCATATGAGTTTGTAACAAACAATTGTTCCACTTTTATGAATGATTTCCATTTGTGTTCATATCTTGTTCGATTATGTGTGAATTATCCTTGTTGTTAAAACTAATTGATAATGCATGAACATTTGTAAAATATTGAAAATGCCTTGAAAAATACCCAACTTAATGATATATTCATTTTGAATGAAACCATTGTTTAAATTCAAAGTTATGTTGATAATATGTGAAAGTCATTTGATTTCTTGTCACATATGAATCATGCCCAAGTTAGGCAAAATAACTTAAACATCGTGTATTGCATGAATACAGAGTGTTTGGTGAATTGTTGAAAGTAAATACATACTCTATGTATTGTATTTCAACAAAATGGTGATTATCATTATATGATTGTTTGAATTTTGTAAAGAGGTTTACCAAAGGAAACATGAGTATGAAATTATTATATATGATCAAAGTATTTCATCATCCAACGGTATTAAAGATAAAATAGAATCTGACTACTATGATTTGTTCAATAGTAATGAAATTCGACTTTATAAGATTGTCATAAAGAAATTGTGAAATGCAATGCATTTGAAACGTCAAAATGCAAAGCATCACAAAGTGATATTTGATATCAAGTGGGTGAATAGATGGCGCCGAATAAATCATTGTAGTGTATATGTAAATACCATTAGTTAGAAATAGTAAACACTCAATTAGTATAGATAGTGAACCCTCTGAATTCGTGAGATCGGCGCCATATCTTGTATGGATCATTGTAGAAGTTTTGGAGTTATTCGATATAACCAAAACAGTAATGAATAAGTCCTTGTAGAGTATTCATTGGATACTTTGAATACGAAATCCATGGCTAGAACCAAAATAAAGGCAAAACTAGTATTGCTTGAATTTTGGTGCATTCTCAAGAAAGTTCATGTTCTCAACTGTGAAGCTTATGGAAGATAGTGAAAAGCACGATGGCGATTCAAAACCCTGCATCAAAGTGTTGAGAAGCGCAACAGAAAGAATTCCTAAACGGTTCTCTTCATAAAGGAAAGAATCAATGATAATGATCATTGTGTTTTCCCCACTAGTATTTTCACCACATGAAGTAGGATTCAAAATGTACCTCACATCTTGTATGGAGACATTTGTGAATCACTTGTCATATTACCAGAATATGACATACCTACTAACTATGAAGGAAAGAAATGGTAACCTAAAGTGATGAGAAAGCGTAGAGGCAAAATTCACTTAGGATTAGAAAGCAATTTGTTGCTGAATCTTACCAAGTAAAGGGTTACTTGATTTTCCAAACGACTGCAAAGTCATGAAGGAAAAGGTGAATGACAAAGGCACGATTTGTCATGAATATTGTATTGGAAAAATTCAAATGAATTTGATCCAAAAGTGCACAAAGTCTAGTGGAGTTAATACTAGTAAGATACTAGCATCTCGTAATAAAACTCACAGTTTGATAATTGATCAAAGGATTTTGAAGTCATTCAAAATAGTGAGTGGGTATGCAATTTGCATGAAATTGAGTGGGAGCTATGAAAGTCTTCCTAAAACAATATGTGAATGACATATTTTTGAGTGGGAGCAATATAAGTCTCGGACTCAAATATGTCGGGAACACATTTTTGAGTGGGAGCAATATAAGTCTCTAACTCAAATATGTTGGGAACATATTTTGAGTGGGAGCATAAAGATTGATTCTTGAGTGTGTACAACACATTAAGAATAAAAGCGCAAGTACCGGTAAATAATGATTTATATGGATTAGAAGTTGATAATAAGTAATTACGATATTATGTAGTATTCCTAAAAGGGATTCTGAAAAGAGTTTTGGAAGAAGTATTTATTAAGGACTGGTCCTTGATCAATCAAAGTAGGAATAGCATTAAGTTAAACATCAATGGTTGAAACAAAGAAAAAGGATGATCGTCATCCACTATGTTGAGACATAGGTTCTGTCCTGGAAACCATGATGACAACTTAACATAATATATGATCCGAGAATGAACATTTGAAAAGTGATTAAGATTGAACCACAGAACATTGAGCTAAGTTTTTCCATAGTGTCTAATTGAGAACTGTAGACATGTTACCAAATCCATAAAGGATGACATATCTTAAAGCATAAAGAGTTATGTGATAGCTCCAAATTTCATCACTTTTTACTATTGATTTTCCTCTTGTTTATTGCCAGATTTCACTAAAGATTACACCTTTATACTAATGTTAACATCGCAAATCCTTGGTTTCTTGTGATGGTTTTTAGGTAATGGACATTTATTGGAGATCTAATAGCATTTATGGGCTAATTGCGCCCAAAGAAGTAAATCCTCAATTGGAGCCCCTTTCATTGGAGGCGTCTAGTATGCATACCGACCATCGGTACGGTCGATATGCACCCATACCGCCTGTCCATACTACACGCCGACGCCTTCCTTATATCAATACAAGCAACTTTCATGAAGGAGGAGGGATGATAAGAAACATAGAACAGAAAATACAGTCGCCACAAGCCATCCAGAGGAGGTAGATCAGATCCGGAAGAGGAGAAGAACTTAACCCCATTCCTCGATGATCTCCAACCTCAAAACCACACACTCCACCATCATTCACTATATTACTTAGAGAGAGATTGGCACTTGTAAGATTATGGTTTGACACTTTGATCTACCTTTGGTTTGTACTTGACTTGATCTTTAATCGCTATTGTGGTTTGCTACAACTTTGAGATGATTCTTATTTGCAATACAATTATGCCTTTGATTTATCTTCCTCTCATGTCTGAATAAATCCGCATAGGCGTGGGAGATGTAGGGAATTGGTGAGCTGTGTTGTGCCTCCTTTAAATCCATCCATTTGTGATTGTTGTAGTGTTTATTTAATAGTGGGAATGATTATCTATGTTTGCATAATGCTTGTTATCTAATTTAAGGGCCCAGGTAACATGATCCAAAGATCTCATAGGTAAACTTGTATGCTAGTAATTCAGCGACCCCTGAGTGACATGGCCGATATCAATGAAGAGCTAGTACTACTCGAGAACAACAAGGAACCATCAAGATTAAAGCCTTGATCCGGTCGCAAGACCTTAATTAATACACTGACCATGGGCGTGGTAACAGGAAGACGGATCATTGGGACTGGGAAGACTTGGCCATGAGGACTCCTAGTCGGTATACGGGTTGCTTGCCTACTCATTTATAAATAAGAAATATCACTATCACTTATTCCACTCTATTCACTTAGCATTTTCACTATCATTATGAACTGTTTCTCTTCGTGCCTAACTTGTCATCTATAGGACCTTTACAAGATTTTCACATCTTTACTTTTATGCAATTTACTTACTTCCTAAGCAAGTTTCCTTTATATTTTACTCACCATTTCCACCGTCAACTTTTGCACTCAATTCACTCAATACTTGTGACACCTTGGGTGCGATAGAAACACCACATAAAAACACTTTCCTAGGCTCCTCATTGGGATCGATATAAAAAATGGAATTAATACTTCCACGAAAACATTCTCTGACAAACCTGTGCACTTGTAGGACATCAAGATATTTTCTAGCGTCATTGCCGGGGAGCTAAGCGCTAAGTGTTGTTTCTTGAAAACAGCAATTGTTGACACCATTCATGATCTCTGTTGAAGATAGAGGTACCACTCAATCAGGAAAATCTTATTTACCCCCATATATTGATCGTGTTCCTATCGAGGGACGTCTAGAATTTATTGAAAGATTTACTAATTCATGTACTGTAGACGTGAACAGCTGATGTCTACGCATGCTTCTATTCTTATAGATAGTGTTGGGCCTCCAAGTACAGAGGTTTGTAGAACAACAAGTTTCCCTTAAGTGGATCACCCAAGGTTTATCGAACTCAGGGAGGAAGTGGTCAAAGGTATCCCTCTCAAGCAACCCTTCAATCAAGATACAAGAAGTCTCTTGTGTCCCCAACATGCTCAATACACTTGTCAGGTGTATAGGTGCACTAGTTCGGCGAAGAGATAGTGAAATACAAGTAATATGGATGATTATAAGTGGTAACTGCAATCTGAAATAAGAGTGGCACCAAGCAAATATGTAATAGGACTAATTGTAAATGGTGTTTCAATGCTTAGAAAAAAGGCCTAGGGATCATACTTTCACTAGTGGACACTCTCATATAAATATCTTCTCTTCATTGTGCTACCCTAAACTACTCTCCGGTTCGACGATGTAGGGCTATAACAGCACACCTTCAAGTTCGCATTCCCCATCTAGATAACCCCTCACTATCACCTTGAGCGCTAGATGGTTCCAACAAACACCACAATCTCATACATACATCCAACTCAAATTATACTCATGATAAGTATTTCCGTAACCTTAGCCTAAGTGCCACATGGTGTGCACACTCTCAACTTCGTACACGTGGGGATAAGAAGAGATTAATTGAAGCACTTGAGTAGCAGAATAGATCTACTTATTCAACTAGATTACAAAGATCATGATCTCAATAAGAAAATGCATAGAGAGAGAGATGAACACATAGCTACCAGTAGATCCCTTAGCCTCGAGAGGGAACTACTCCCTCCTCATCATGGGAGTCAGCAACGGCGATGGAGATGGCGGTGGAGTCAATGGAGATAGCTCCAGGGGGCACTTCCCCATCCCGACAGGGTGTCAGAACAGAAACTTTTGTCCCCCGAATCTCCTCTTCGGTGGCGGCGGCGCTGTGGAACTTTCATGGAATTCTGATCTCCCCCAAGGGTTTTCATGTCGGGGGATTTATATAGGCGAAGAGGCGAGGTCAGTGGCTGCCCGAGGGGCCCACACCAGGGCCTGGCGCGCCCAGGGGGGCCGCGCCACCCTATGGTGTGGCCGCCTCGTGGCTCTCCTCCGTCTCTGCTTTGGACTTATGTGTCGTGTCAGGAAAAGTAGGAACTTTGGCTTTTGTTTCGTCCAATTCCGAGAATATTTCTTTACTAGCTTTTCTAAAACCAAAAACAGAAGAAAACAGGCAACTGGCACTGCGGCATCTTGTCAATAGGTTAGTTCCAAAAAAATTATAAAAATGCCTCAAAGTGTAGACAAAACATAAGATAGTTGATACAAAACAAGCATGGAGCATCAAAAATTATAGATACGTTTACGACGTATCAAGTATCCCCAAGCTTAACTCCTGCTCATCTTCAAGTAGGTAAGTGATAAAAATAATATTTTTTGAGGTGACATGCATCATCACAATCTTGATCAAGGTATTTGTAAAGCATTGATAGCTGGGATCAAAGTACTCTAAACATGAGGATGAAAGATAGAGTTCTAACAATAAGACATAGCAACTATGTTGTAACATGAAAAGGTACAAACAAAAGATCATGAATAACAATGCATTGAAAGACGTTTGTTTGTTTCACATACAGAAAACATAATAAGAGTGGTATTCAGCTTGTCCCTCATGGTATAGAAAAACATAAATGCATATGACACCTTCAAAGTTCATAAGGGTGACTAGATACAAATAATTTAAGAACAAGCAATCAAAGTTATGAATCAACAAGTTTTGGGACAATGCACATTAAACTAAGAATGACCATTGCGCTCTCTCAATTGGTGCATAAAGATAGAAGATGGAGACTCAACATAAAAGAAAAAAGAAAGGCCCTTCACAGAGGGAAGCAGGGATTTCAAGGTTCATAAAGAGCTTCCAAAAATTATGGTACTTATTAGCTTTCAGCTCTCATTGCCCCTATCATAAGAATCTTGAGGTTATTAAGGTTAAAGTGACACAAATATGAGGATATGCTTAACAAGTTATAAGTTCAAAATCTCATGCCCCTTGCTTACGAGTACCGAACCTCATGCTACTCAACTTTAGTCACAAGTAAGTTCTTGTCATTGTAAGTACATGTGTATCATGGAGAACCGCCAACGGGGTACCCCTTGCCCCATGACACAGGAGCTTTCCCATATCAAAATGACAAGGCAATAGACAATGAGCATCTCAACGATCTTTTTATTTGCTATTTGCATAGGTTTTTATTGAGGATGCTTCATAGAATGCTCACTATGGTTATGCTGCAAGTTTCCACCATGATTAGGCATGGCTTAGGCTAGCCGCCCAGACGTTTCTCTAACACACATACAGACTCAATGAGCTTATAAGCTCCCCTTTTATTTCACACCGCCGAGATTCATAAACAAAAGAACATGATATCAACTGAATAATAAGTGCAATGTTGAAAGCGTTCCCCATGGTAACATGGTTCTGCTAACTCACGACTTAGAAAATGCAAGAATATAGGTAACATAGATAGGCACAATGGTTCAAGTTTATTAAGTGCAAGAAAATAAAGTGTGCCATCAAGGTTGTGAGAGCTTTAACCACTAATTTTCACATAACAAAAGTTTAATTTGGAAGATAGATAAAAACATGAATATACTTGGAATGGTGTAACACACCATGCATAGGAATTTATAGTGGACTCTTTGGAATAACTTGGTTTCTTGGGAGTTGGATGCATGAGTAGAACTCATACTCAGTACAGGTGGAGGCTAGCAAAAGACTGGGAGCGACCAACTAAGAGAGAAATAATGGCCATAATCATGCAAAGCGACACTATTAATTAAAGCATAATGTGATATTGCAAGTCAAAAACTAAATGATCATAGAGGCTATGGTGACTGGTTCATAGTCTTAACATGGTGTAAGGATGTGCCAAGTCAACCCAAATAAAGAATCAAAGGATAATACCACAATATTATGCTTTTGTATGCTAAAATAACACAAGATTCTTTCAAGGCACATTAAGAAATCTCAATTGTTTGAAACAAGTCATGCTACAACAATAATCACTAAGAATATGGTCAAAGCAACATCTAGCATGACATGATAAAGTCTAAGTCACAGTCAAAACAAGCTTCCTTTTGTACCACTATAAGCATGAAACTTCCTACTCTTTTCCAACACCAATCGATTTAAGTTAAACAACTCTCAATGATAATAATCAACAAATACCAGAGAGCATGTCTCACCCATCTACAAATAATAACTCAAAATTTCTAAGCCAAAAGAATAAGAAAACTAAAGCTAAACGCAGTGCTAGCAAAGGAGAGCACTCACAGAATAATAAGAGTGAAAACTAGAGTGTTTTAGGCAATGAATAACAGGGCGTGTCTCTGTCCAAAAGAAGTGTCTTGGGATCCAACCAATTGATTGAGGAAAAGAAATCAAAAGAAAACTAAAAAAAAAGATGCTCCAAGAACAACACATAGTGCATAAGGTAATAAAAATAATGTGTCTTGAAAGAAGACCTGAGATTATTGATGAAGAAGGGGTGCCTTGGGCATCCCCAAGCTTTGACGCTTGTACTTCTTGAATATTTCTTGGGGTGACATGGGTGGAATCCCCAAGCTTGAGATTTTGTCCATACTTCATCTCATCACATCATTCTCTCCCTACACTTGAAAATTTCCTTCATACAAAACTTCACACAATCTTCATTAACAACATTAGTGTATTCAAGATAATAAGTTTTTTGGTTTAGTTTCAACACAAGTAAAACTTCCATTAAAACACAAGATACCATAGAAATTCCTTCTAAAAGCTCAAGTGATCAAAGAGAACTCAAAAAGAAACCGATTAAGAGGCAAATGCAAATAATGGCAGAAATCTGTCAAAACAGACCAGCAGGTAAAGACCAATTTTTTCGAAAATATTATATTGCTCAAATCGAAAAGTGTGAACCTAACGAAAGTTGGGTAATAACCTGGGGCATAAGAACAAACAATTACAGCTCAATCCGACATACTGAGATTTTTCACGATTTTTTACAGTGACGCACAGAAATCTGTTTCGGGATAGCACTTCCCCATACCTTACTTCCCTCTCATTAGAGGTTATTCTTGGCACAAAAACCAAACAAAAAGGATAAGGAGAGGTTATTATCGAGGCAATAACTTCCAAGACTCAACAGAAAAACTAAAAGTAAAAATATAATGGGTTGTCTCCCAAAAGCTCTTTCTTTATAGCCATTAAGATAGGCATGATAATTTCGATGATGCTCACATAAGAAATATGAATTGAAGTAAAAGAGAGCATCAAGAAGCAAATATGGAAAAAAATTAATTCTAACCCACTTCCTATGAAAAATAATCTTGTAAAGAAACAAGTCATGAAAGCACAAAGCAACAAGTATAGAAAAGCAAAACAAGTGAAACTTCAAAATTTTCAACATAAAGAGGGGAAACTTAATATTGTTGAGATACATAAAACCATGTTTCCCTCTCTCATAATAACTTTCAGTAGCATCATGAATAAATTTAACAATATAAATATCAGATAAAACATTCTTATCATGAGCCACATGCATAAAATAATTATTACTCTCCCTATAAGCATAGTCATTCTTATTAATCGTAGTGGGAGCAAATTCAACAAAACAGATATCATTATTATTCTCATCACCATAATCATCAAATATAGGAGGCATATTGTAATCATAATTAATTTTCTCCTCAATAGTAGGTGGACTGAAAATATCATATTCATCATTGTAATCATCATATATTGGAGGTATAGTATCATCAAAGTAAATTTTCTCCTCCGTGCTTGGGGGACTAAAAATATCATGCTCATCAAAACTAGCTTCCCCAAGCTTAGACTTTTCCATAGCATTAGCAATAATGGTGTTCAAAGAATTCATACTAATAACATTGCTATTAGCATGCAAATAAAGTTCCATAGGTTTTTTAATTTAAGCTCAATATAAATACTATAAAGCTCTCTAATTTTTTTCCATTAAGCCTAACTAGTGAAAATAAAAACAAGAAACAAAAAGATATAATTGCAGAATCTAAAGGAAATAACTTCGAGCACTCACACACTAGCAACAATACTAGAAGATAGCTCAGTAGCTACAGGATGTGAGTACCTTTTACCTTACCTCCTCGGCAACAGCGCCGGAAAATAGCTTTGATGGCGCGTTGTTGACGTTGGAGCTTCTTCTTCTTTTAGTCCCCCGCAATGGCGCCAGAAAATAGCTTGATGTCTACGCACACTTCTATTCTTGTAGACAATGTTTGGCCTCCAAGTGTAGAGGTTTGTAGAACAGCAGTAAGTTTCCCTTAAGTGGATCACCAAAGGTTTATCGAACTCAGGGAGGAAATGGTCAAAGGTATCCCTCTCAAGCAACCCTTAAATCAAGATACAAGAACTATCTTCTGTCCCCAACACACCCAATACACTTGTTAGGTGTATAGGTGCACTACTTTGGCGAAGAGACAGTGAAATACAAGTAATATGGATGATTATAAGTGGTAATTGCTATCTAAAATAAGAGTGGCAACAAGCAAACATGTAACAGGACTGATTGTAAACGGTGTTTCAATGCTTAGAAATAAGGCCTAGGGATCATACTTTCACTAGTGGACACTCTCATATAAATATCTTCTCTTCATTGTGCTACCCTGAACTACTCTCCGTTTGGACGATGTAGGGCTATAACAGCACACCTTAAAGTTTGCATTCCCCATCTAGATAACCCCTCACTATCACCTTGAGCGCTAGATGGTTCCAACAAACACCACAATCTCATACATACATCCAACTCAAATTATACTCATGATAAGTATTTCTGTAACCTTAGCCTAAGTGCCACACGGTGTGCACACTGTCAACTTCACACATGTGGGGATACGCAGAGATTAATTAAAGCACTTGAGTAGAAGAATAGATCTACTTATTCAACTAGATTACAAAGCTCATGATCTCAATAAGATCACGCATAGAGAGAGATATGAACACATAGCTATCGGTAGAGCCCTTAGCCTCGAGAGAGAACTACTCCCTCCTCATCATGGAAGTCAGCAACGGTGATGGAGATGGTTGTTGAGTCGATGGAGATGGCTCCAGGGGCACTTCCCCGCCTCGGCAGGGTGCCACAATAGAGACTTCTGTCCCCCGAATCTCCTATTCGGTGGCGGCAGCGCTGCGGAACTTTTTGTGGAATTTTGATCTTCCCCCTAGGGTTTTCGTCTTGGGGGGTTTATATAGGCGAAGAGGTGAGGTCGGTGGTCGCCCGAGGGGCCCACACCAGGGCCTAGCGTGCCCAGGGGGGCCACACCACCCTATGGTGTGGTTGCCTCGTGGATCTCCTTCGTCTCTGCTTTGGACTTCTGTGTCGTGTCGAGAAAAATAGGAACTTCAGCTTTTGTTTCGTCCAATTTCGAGAATATTTCTTTACTAGCTTTTCTGAAACCAAAAATAGCAGAAAATAGGCAACTGAAACTACGACATCTGGGCAATAGGTTATTTCCATAAAATGTATAAAAATGCCTCAAAGTGTAGACAAAACATAAGATAGTTGATACAAAACAAGCATGGAGCATCAAAAATTGTAGATACGTTTACGATGTATCAACAACCTGATTCCACTATTGGCAGATTTGACCATCACCCGAGGACAAACCTGACCTACCTTTGGGAGAATATGGGAATCCATCTAGGCACCAGGAATTTGAAATATATACTGAGCTAATTTATATGATGAAAGAAATTGCTTTCGCAGGAAAAGAAGAGGAAGACCCTAGTGACCACTTGACAAGGGTCTATGACCTTTGTGCTACGCTTAAACCAACAAGTTTACCAATAGAGTTTGTACTCCTTAAACTCTTTCGCTGGTCTCTGAAAGATAATGCTCTTGATTGGTTCGATCGTTACCTAATCATACTATAAAAAGCTGGGAAGATTGCATCCGAGAATTCATGCACAAATATTGTTCATTTACTAAAATCATGCAAATCAAGCATAGTATAACAAACTTTCTTCAAACAGTTGGAGAAAACTTTTATCGAGCATGGAATAGATTTTATGCAATGATTATGAAAGTCCCAAATCACGGTTTTCACGAGGACTTAGTTATTCAATATTTTTATAATGGGCTTAATGACGAGACAAAAGAAATGATTGATCTATCTACAGGAGGAGCCATATGCAACCTAACATTACCAGAATGTGTAAACCTTTTCAAGGTAAGATCCATTAATCATAAGCAATACAATCCAGTTTTGGATATTGAACCACGAAAAGGTACGATTCACATACCACAAGATCTTATATCCGAAGTCAAAATGTCCATGGAAGTAAAAGGTATAGCCTCAGAATTTGTGAAAGAGAATAAAGTTGACATTCTTCAAACTTATGTAATATAAGATGATATAAATCATGTAATGCAGAAGTTTAAATATCAACAGAATCAATTCTGTGAGAAAAACTATAAACTTCTTATGACACAAGAAAAGAATATAAGAGACCTAACAAAAGTCTTTGATGACTTGGGTCAAGCCACAAATCATTTAGATAGATATTTAAGTACGGTTAAAACTCAGTGTGAGAAAATAAATGAAACTCAAACTTTGATTCTGAACCAAGGAAATTTTAATACTATTTCTACTAACATTGTTACTAGACATGGTACAGAAACTTAGGAACCACAAGGACTGCCTTGGTATCAAGAAGAACAAGCTCAAAAAGCAAGAGAGACTCAGAAGATGAGTCAAGAAGAAGAGGATTTGGTTGATCCCCAGGATGACATTGATTATGAGGCCTAGAAAAGGGAGAATTAAGCTTCCAAAATCATAGAAGCAAGGGACAAGCATAAACCATACGACTCGGACTCTGAGACTTTCGATTCATGGGAAGAGGTTGATCTTAGCAAGGAGCAACAAGAGCAAGTTATTATACCGTGTGAAAAACATGTCGATAAGCAGAAATCAGTCGCAAGGAATACCAAAAACAATGTTGAACCTCTTACAAAGGTAAAAGAGAAGGTAATACCTACTAAAAAGAAAATTTCTTATCCTAACCGAGTTCAATACGAACTGGATAAAGATATTCATGACTGTTTTGCTGAGGCATTGGGAAGCTTGCGTTTATAACTTGCTTTAACTGATGCTATTCAAGTTCCTACTTATAAAAAGTTTATGCGAGATATCCTTAATAGAAAAAAGAAGGTAACTAAGACCGTAGAAGTAATGACAAGCTTCAGTGATAAGCTTGGGGACCCAGGTATACCAACCATCTCATGCACAATTGGGAAAACTAATATATTCAATGCTCTTTGTGACTTAGGAGCAGGTGTTAGTGTTATGCCTTATTCCCTATTTATGAAATTGGAGAATGCTCACCTACATCAATCACTTTACAAATGGCAGATAAAACGACTAAACAACCTGTCGGTATGATAGAAGATGTTTTACTTAGAATAGATCAACATGTTATACCCACTGATTTTATTATTCTTGATGTTCCTAAGGATGATAAACTTTCTATCATCCTTGGAATACCTTTTCTTAGCACAACTGGAGCTAACATAGATTTCTCTAGCAGTAAGATTGTCTTCAATATATATGATAATCAGATTGTTAGATACTTTCCAAAGAACCAGGAACATAATAGAAAATATGTTCCGCCACCTAAGCATGTTCAAGTATCAAGAACTAAAGATAAAGATCAGCTTGAGGTAAACGCCAGTGATATGGAGTTTGGCTAATCAAAACTCTAAAAATAAACTACTTAATGGGAGCTAACCCAATGTCAATAAATTTAATTTAGTTTTTATTATGTTACTATTCTATTATTTGGATGTCCTAATAAATTTATTTTGAGTTTTGAGTTGATTCAAAGAATTTACCTTAGAGAAGTTGAGAAGCAAAGGAAAAATGAAGAAAATAAAATGGTTTAGATCGAATATCGAGCAGTGGTACGACCGGGGTACGACCGTATCGCGCGCCCATACTAAGTCTCGATAATTTCACCAAAGGGAACAATGCCGGTAACGAGGAGTGGTACAGTTGGGACGCGCCCGTACCTAACTTCGACGAAGCGACCGAAGTTCCCAGTACCGATAATGACCAATGGTACTACCGGGGTACGCCTGTACCATGCGCCTATACTAGGTTGACCAGGTTTGGTCTCGAACCCTAACTTTGATCCAACGGTGACGACCACTGGTATGGGCGGGCTGCACCCTGTAGGGTTCCCGTGTGTGAAAACAATAATTTTTACCCTACGCCCCTAAACCCCTGATGCTGCCAGGACCTATCTATTAGTAATGCAGTAACGGGAGGGGCTTTTCGCGAACTTACCCTTGAAGACCGAAAAGCGTTGTCAACGCTCAGGTCAGCATGGTTGATGTAGACGAGCCGAAGCCAACCTCAAGGTCGTCATGAAGTCATTGCGCTCCTTTGGCGATAACAACTTGAGTACCTCAAGTGTGACACCTCGTGGGGAGTTACACACGTCTGGTGCCTGACGATGACTCCCGCTTCCCCGATCCAGCAGCAGTTGCGGAAGTAGAGCTCCTAGATCTGAATCCCATAGCGCGATGGTGCTCCGTGGTGAAGATGTCTCTTGTTCGTGCAGTCCGAACTTAGGACCACGGTCATGAGAGAGAGAGAGAGAGAGAGAGAGAGAGAGAGAGAGAGAGAGAGAGAGATAGGGAGAGAGAGAGTGAGAGAGAGAGAGTATCAATTGAGGTCTCCCCAAAACTGAGGAAACCTTTATTGAATATTGTGTGTATTTATCTGGCGAAATACCCCCACTATATATAGGGGGAGGGGAGGTACTACCTTCCTCAAAGTCCCGAGGTGGGACTAAAGGAGAGGAGAGGGGGAGGGGTGGCACCACCGGCCACCCCCATGGGCCCTGCGTGGAGGGCTGGCCCACTAGGGAGCCGGCCACCCCTATGGCCCTTCTCCCTCTTGCCTTTCCCTAATGGGCCCTCTTCCCTCCAGAATTGGCCCATTGAGCCTTTTGACCTTTAAATTGATTTTCTCTTTTATTAAATAATTATGAATAAATGATTAAATCAATATTTAACAATCATTCATATATTATTCAATCTCCGTGGCTATGGAACACCTTCCACCTCCACTCTGGACATCCTCCGGACTTACCGAAACCCTTCTGGTTTTCTCTCTACTATTCTTCGGCGATTCTACTTATCCTATAAACACTCTCTAAGCATCATCAAACCCTTAAGCGTGATACCCTACGGTTCGGGAACACTCCAGACATGGTCGAGACACTCCTGGACCAATGATCAACAGAGGCACCTGGATGGCCATGTGACCCCTGTGCGTTCCACGAAGATCTTTCGTCGTTTGAAATGGGACGGTCGTGTCGTATTCCCTTTGTCTCTCAATACTTGCATTGCCCGAGATCTGATCGATGACATCACCATGCCGTGTTCAATCTCTTTACCGAACAATGCTACTTGACTCATTCCGACAAGTGATATCGTTGCGGTTAATAAAGTAGGGATCATCAAAACACCTGTGATCAAATCACACGCTGCGTAGCTATTGGATATAACTTCTCCGAGTGGGCCCTTGAGTATCTTTCCGTCACGTGGACGGACAAATCCCACTCTTGACATATATTGCCTCTATGGTTTCCTCCGAGTACCTGAACACACCTTTATAAGCACTGTATTACCAAGTGGCGCTTGATGCTATCTAAGCACTCTCGGGAGATAGTGATTGATATAGCCTCACGGTCTAAGGAATAGTCTACGAGGATCCATTTCTAATCATCATAACTTGAACTTCGTAACATGATCAGGTCACGATGTTTAGGTTGGGTATTGGTTCATCATCTCATTCTCACCATGAGTTGACTCCATTTCCATCTGGCATAAATACCACATGATCAGGAAACTTGATCATCTATTGACCAATGAACCAGTGACTAGAGTTTCACTAGGAACCCCTGGGTGTTTATATATAACACGTGTATTGATGTTTCCTCTCAATACAGTTATAGCATGATACAGAACTTAATCATAAACTTTATGAAATATTATAATAGTTCTTATTACTATTTGTATCTAGGGAATATTTCCAACAGTCTCCCACTTGCACTAGAGTTCAAATAAACTAGCTGTATTTGTTCTTAATTGTTGGCACCATATATCCGGTACCCTGAACATGCTTTCTCATGGAAGATCTTGAGTCTTGGGTCTGTACTTTACAGTCCCAAATCCTTTGCAACTTACTAATGTCACCTTGATTGACATTAATACTTTATCATCACATGTTAACATCTGTGTGTATGCATCATCGCTATGGCAGCAGAACAAGGCCTAATTCCAGGAGCCTACAGTGACTTTAGATCAACCTCGAGGGCTTTCTCATGGGCACTATGCCCTAGGACACATCATTCTACGTTAAAAGCGAACTAGCCCTGCCATAACATTATACAACACTTTAGATGGTACCCTTATCTATTATTATAAATGTAATCATCGAAACACGAGTGTATTCTGAGCAACTTTCAATGTTTTTGTTCACCTCGCTTCCTACTTGACTCTAATCGGTATTACGGGAGTTTCCAACATATTCCCTTATAACATAATGCTTTATGCTTTAAGTACATCATCCTTTATGGATTTGGAAAATATGTCTGCAGTTCTCTATTAGACACTGCGAACAAACCTAGTTCAACGTTCCGTGATTCAAACTTAATCACTTTTAAACATTCCTTATTGGATCATATATTATGTTAAGTTATCATCATGGTTTTCTAAGATAGAACCTATGTCTCAACATAGTGGATGATGATCATCCTTTTCTTTCTTTCAACCATTGATGTTAAACTTAATACTATTCCTAACTTGGGTTATTAAGAACCAGTTCCTTAATTAACTTATATTTTGAAACCCTTTTCATAATCCCTTAAGGAATACTACATAATATCATAATACACTTATATCAACTTCTATACCTTATAAATCATTATTTATTGGTACTTTCGCTTTTATTCATAACACACTTAAGAATCACTCCTATAATCTCCCACTCAAAATATGTTCCTAACATATTTGGGTATGAATCACTACTCTGACTCAAAATATGTTCCTACATATTTGAATTTGAGACTTATATTTCTCCCACTTAAAAATATGTCATTCACATATTGTTTTAGGAAGACTTTTATAGCTCCCACTCAATTTTATGCAAATTGCATATCCACTCACTATTTTGAACAACTTCAAAATCCTTTGATCAAATATCAAACTTGGAGATTTACTATGAGATACTAGTACTTTTACTAGTTTTAAATCCACTAGACATTTAACACACTTGAATCACATTCATTTGAATTCGTCAAATACTTGACAAATTGTGCTTTTGTCATTTACCCTCTTTTCCACTATGGCTTTTCAGTCATTTGGGAAAATTCCATGTAACCCCTTTTACTTGTGAGATTCAGCAACTAATTGCTTTATAATCTCAAGGGAATTTTGCTTCTAGTATTTCTCATAATTTTAGTTTACCATTATTTCCTTAGTAGTTCGTAGGTATGTCATATTCTAGTAATCATGCCAAATGATTCACAAATGTCTCCATAAAAGATATGGGTTACATTTTGAATCATACTTTATGTAGTGACAACACTAGTGGGGAAAACACAATGATCATTATCATTGTTTCTTTCCTTCATGAAGAGAATCGTTCAGGAACTTTGTCGGTTGCGCTTCTCAACACTCTGATGCAGGGATTTGAATCCTCATCATGGTTTTTCACTATCCTCCATTTGCTTCATAATCGAAAAATATCACTGAATGCGAACTTTCTCAATAATGTACCAAAATCCAAGCAATACTAATTTTGCTTCTCTTTTGGTTTTAGCTATGGATTTCGTATTCAAAGTTTCCAATGAATACTCTACAAGGACTTATTCGCTATTGTTTTGATTATATCGAATAACCCCAAAACTTCCATGACGATCCATACTAGATATGGAGCCGCTTTCACGAATTCAAATGGTTCAATATATATTCTAATTGAGTACTAACTATTTCTAACTAATGGTCTCTACATCTACACTACAACGATTTATTTGGCACCATCTATTCACCCACTTTGATATCTAATATCATATTGTGATGCTTTGCATTCTGACGTTTCAAACGCATTGCATTCCACAATTTCTTTTATGCCATTCTCATAAAGTCGAATTTCATTACTATTGATCAAATCATAGTAATTAGATTCTCATTTAACTTTAATACCCTTTGTTGATGAAACACTTTGATCATATCAAATAGTTTCATACTCATGTTTTCTTTGGTAAACATCTTTACACATTAAACAATCATATAATGATAATTACCATTTTGTCAAAACATAATACATCAAATATGTATTTACTTTTAACAATTCATTAAAACACTTTGTATTCAAGTAATACATGGTGACGAGGGTTTAGCTCATCAATGCCCATTGTTATGGACTTGGGTTTTGGAGAAGAGAGGAGCGCTGGAAGAATCAATCGGCTAGCAAACAAGCACATAGGGACGCGAGGTTTACCCAGGTTCAGTCTTCGTAGAGGTCCCTACTCCTGCTTGTCTTCTCTTGGAATTAACGAAGGAATCAAAGATTACAGGGGCACGCAGATGCAATCTAGCGAAAGTTGTAGAAACTAGGGTTATGTGTGTCCTCCTCGCCGTCCCCTCCTGGCCTTTATATAGATAGGCCAGGTCTCGGGTAGTAGGTCGAGTCAGTTATAGTTTAGGGTTTGCCCTTCAAACTTTCTATCTTTAGACTTCTTCTTGTCTCGCAAGTTATCAATAGTCCGTAGGCCACTCGAAGTCTTCATTGGGCCGTGGCAACACCGTGGGATTCCACCGTATCTGGACCGTATATACAAGACTCGAGTACCTGCAGGGTATACCCATGTCAGTAGCCCCCGAGTGTTTAGTGGAATCGCAGATTCGACTGGACACTTTATGAAACCTTTTGAGTGCATGACTAAGTATTTTTCCGAGTGCTTTGTTTATGTCATAGGGATTTTTGATGTGCGTGCCTGATTTAACTGATGTATCGGTATCAGTTAACTACCTTAGGGTAAAACAACGCAATCTACTCGAACTCGAGTCCCTGGACTCGAATTCGGAAAAGTGCTGGTGTAATTCGACTCAAGCCGCGGAGGTCTTACAGGAGTCGAGTTCCAGTATAAGGGTGTGAGCACTCGACGCGTCCGTCAAGGCATGTTCATCGTACCTGTAGGCACGGATATATTTCTGGTAGTGCAAAGCAAATGCGTTGCCAGGCCTTATTCAGGTCTTATCTTCACGCTGCAAGCGTGGCATCTGAATTTTGTCATCACGGAGATGATTCGGGTGACCCAGGAGATTCAGTCTCTTTGTAAGGAAAATAAGAGGCGGTGTCGCCATAGACTTTGAGTGTGGATGTTATCAACACATAGTACGATGTACAAACAATCATAGGGTGCGCGACCAGCGCTCCCTATGGGAGTATCCCCCGAATGCCTGGTTGAGTCGAAGACTCAGGCAGGGACTAAAGAACTGCGACTGCTGTCGTCTTTTGTTTGCTTGTTTCAGTCGAATTAATTTCCAGCGCTCTGTATGGGAGTAACCCATGATCCATAGTATAATTGTAGATTCGAGTGGTTGGGTATGCTTTGAATGTCCATATTCCTGCAGAAAATAAAATCATAGGGTACATCGAGTGGTCCGTTGAGTGAACCTCGCGATCCTCCATCCACTGGTGATACCCTAGCACAGTCGCACTCGAGGGTGGATGAGCTGTCTCTACTTTCGCGACTGTGCAATCGAGTTAAGTAGTTGGAACGCGAACTGTCCGTCCTCCGCGGTAACGCGGATGTATGGAAGTCGAGGGCGGAGAAGGCCACTGCCCGAGAGCCATATCTACTAGGGGAGGTGGCGCAGCTGGGCGACCAATTCAAGTGTTAGCTTTGTGCCTCCTTATCTTTTCTGGTAGCCACTCACGGTAGTTCGTTGTATTCATACTTGTGCTTCTTGCTTGGTATAGTTGTCAGCGCGCGTGATCCACAGGATGAGAAGGACAGGATCGCCATTCGTATGAATGACCTGAGCCAAGAATAGCTTCAGGCGAGTGGGTACTTATGGGTGGATCATGATCGTGCAATCGCACTTGCAGGATTGTGCCTCGCGAGTGCTCCATTTTCTGAAGAAATCGCAGTCATGCTTAAGGAATATCTATCAGACGATGTTTCTGCTAGACGTTGTCCTCTCCAGCCTGCTGGCTCTTCTTGCTAAATTTCAGGACTTGAGTGGAGTCCACGAGTGTGTGCGGCAATAGTTAGTGGCTAGTGCCAAGGCTGCTCTGTCGCTGGTGCGACTGCATAGGCCTGATTTGGATGTTGCAGCGATTGCTACCGGACCGCCGGTGCCGCCAGTAGGCTCCACCTGGTATATGGTTCCTCATTGACAGGCGGTGGATCGCCCAACGGAGGAAATTGTCGACTTCTTCGAGGAGCAGACAAATGTTCTTCTGTTGCAACAATAGTTTAGTTTGTATCCTCGGCATAGATATACCAGTGTTGTAAAGTTTGTATGTATGTTGTATATAACTGATTAATATTAAGGAGCTTGCTAGCTCGTATGTTTTGCGAGTGTGTTGCACTATGCTATTCCTTTTCGTTAGCCTGACTTGTGTTTATCTCAACACCTTGCCAACCTGACAGGTGCGTTGCAGCTGGGTTGGTGTTTGTCTAGGGATTGATTAATGTGTCAGCTACTCAGGATATCGCGATTGGTTCGTAGAACAGATGTGTAAAGGGTGGCGTAGCCCCTGAGTAGATAGATGGCGAAAAATAATAGAAAAACACAGAGTTTGGGGCACTTAGCTTTATTTATTCGTAGAACAGTACGAGGTACAATGTGTGGATAAGTAGCTTTGGCTGAATAGCCTTATTTGTAATGAAAGAAATAAAAGACGACTAAGGGTAGAAGCGCCGCAGCTGCGCGACGTTCCAAGGGTTGGAGTACGCGACTCTGGTCTCGAAATCTTTGAGGCAATAGGCGCCACCTCGGATTATGTAACACCCTCAGAATCGGACCTATGCAAGTTTTAGCGAAACCCGCCAAACCCGCATAGAAACGATTCAAAGGTGCCCACCAGGAACTTTCGTGCGGGTGGAAAACGAAGTAATAACATTACACAACAGTCCTCGAGGGGACCCACAGAACAGATATATATATACAACACGACTCCATGAGTCAAGAATACAAATATACGGTACAAAGATCCAAATCACCTTGTAAACGATAGAGCGTCCGACTACGGACAAGATGCAAATGGGGCTAAGAGCCCTGAAGAATAACCAATGGCGTCCATAACCCTGCCCAGGCCAAGCCGGAAGGGTAACCCTGCTAACGCCGTCGATCTCAAAACCTGCTTAAACAAAAAGGGGTGCCGACAAAGGGCAAAGGAAAAGAGGAGCGTCAGTACTGAGGCCAGTACACGGCGAGACTAGAATTCGGCGGTCCTCGCCTACGTAGGTATGGTGGACTGAAGCGGCAGCGGCAGCATGCACTAAACAACCTATAGAGACTCGATACAGCTGGCGGCTATCCGAGAGGGATAAGAATGACCTATCCGGATCCAACCTGATACTACCAACATACAAACCCATCCTGGCGTTTCCCCCTCGAGACCAAACGAGGAAGTCAACCGAGGAACTCACACAGTTGGCAGTTTTATTTATTCAGTTATTGTTGCAACAATTACTAGTCAGGTCTAGATAGTCATCCTGATAAAATAAGCAGTGGGCAATTTTAGTTAACCATTCCGTTATAGTTACAGCACTTACTAATCAGATACATTTAGCATGAGATAACCCAAAACCCAGCGGTTGTTGGTACTTTTATTCAGCCATTCCGTTATAGTTGCAATACTTACTAGTCAGATACAATTGTCGCGAGCGACAACCAAACAAGCAATTGTGGGCAGTTTTAGTTAGCCATTCCATTATAGTGAAGCTAATTACTAGTCATTATAAAGTCAAATTTATAGCAATAAACTTTAGTTATGCTTGTCTATGGTCGAGATACTGTGCTCCAAGTCGTCCATAACCGCGGACACGGCTTTCAGAAAGTTTTACCCGGCCGGGGTGCACCAATAGCAACACACACTCGATCAACCTCGGAAAAACCAAATCAAAACCCAACGAGGCTTTCACGACAAAGCAATCACAGGATTCAGAAATATTTCAGGGGGCCACCCCATTAAGCTACCCGCAACGAAGTAAGCAAGCTCCGAGACGGACTCAAGGTTTGGGTATACGGCTGTGAACGACTGGGAACCCAAAACTGGGCTTGTCGACACCGCGGAATCGTGTCCCGATCCAAAACAGTACAGGTGCTATCTGTCGCACAATCGTAAATAAAGCAGTAGCATGGCATAAGTACAGGATAGTAAATAAAACCTCAAACTAGTTTGTGGCCCCAAGAAATAAGACTGAATCAAGCTCTGGCTCAGGGGGGTCCCATATACCTCCCGGATGTGGATAGCGCGATAAATCAAGGAACAGGTATCAAGTACTCGGGGTCCTACGGGACACAAGTGGGCGTTCGGAAACCAAATATTACCTATCACCCACCGATGCCTCTGCTTACTTCAATTTTTGTTGTTAAACAGGAATTAAAGTGAATAATAAGTAAAGCTATGATCATCTCCAACAACACACATGTGGCATTACTCCATCAACTGTGGCATTGGACGACACGCCACAGCACTTGAGCAAGCGACTACGACGCGCAAGTCCAGCTATCTACCAAACAACAGGTAATAGGAGGTGTCCATGGCAATATAAGGCTGCAAGGGATATCACGGGTACGAAAACTAGAGCATTGCAACACAGATAGCAATAGATCAACAGGAGGGAATAAATACTATAAAAGTAAGATAGGTAGAAAGGGGGAGATGCTCGCCTGAAAACATTGTCGAAGGTTCAACCGAAGATCAGGGTGAAGCTCACATCAACTCAACGGCCTTATCCGCGAAGAACCAAAACACTAGAAGAAACACCGGATGCAATATTTAATACGACGGCAGAAGATCGGCATGATGCATGTGTGATGTATGACATGGTAAAGATGCGATGCAATTAGGCCATATTAAGCGGAACCGGGGTCCCGACAATTATTTAGGTGGTTCATGTTGTTTAGATACCCCGCATTTTAAATGTTGTGATAACAGGACAAAATAAGTTACCGGTTCGCTACACAAATTTAAATGAGGCCAATATAAGGCTAGATTTGCCCGCATATGGGCCCCATATTTAATTATAAGGTGAATCGGCATAAGGCCCCCCAAACCACACAAATATGCATGCGAGATGACAATTAAATATGCAACAATTCATGTAGTTGACCATTTATAAAATAGGGTTCTCGGTAAGGGGTTCACACATTAGAGGGCCTCGACGAACTTGGGGTTCCGGGGTTCGGGGTTCGGTCTCCGGGTTCGACGGATCTGGGGTTCGGGGTTCGGCGGAAGCGTTCTCGGATATCGGAGGTAGGTCTTGACGCTCCGGAAGCAGGACTTGGTTCGGCGTCGGGGCGCGTCGGATTCTTCCGGTCGACGCCGTTCTTGTCGCCGTGTCGATCTTGTCGGGTCCCACAGGGTCGGTCTTGCCGTTGCGAGGGTCTTGTCGGGCCCGCGCCATCGAGTCGGTCTTGGCGTCCGGGACGAAGTGCTTGTTGTTCCGGTGGCGATCTTGGCGCTCGGTGTCCGGGTAGGCGTACTTGTCGGCACGGGGTTCGGTCTCCGGGTCCGGATCTTGGCGTCCTTCGGATCGGTCTTCAGGCATGTGTCAGCGGGTTCCAGGAGGAAGAGCTTGGCAAGGCGAGGGAACTTAGTGATGAATAGGTTCGCGGCCACCGTCTCGACGCCACATCGGGAACATAGACCAAGAACACCGGGCGCCCGCGAGCAACAACAACATCTTGTCGGTGGATTGCCACTGTGGCTTTCATCTACCGCATTGAAGATCTTCTGCAGCGTGAGTGGTACAAAACATGATATATTGCGGCACCAACACAGCATACATCTTCCCTGACCCTGTCGGACCCACTGCAACCAGGAGGACACGACGCCGGAGGGCGGTGAAGCGGACCATGACCGGAGGTGCACGCCAGCGGCGGTTCTGCGAACAGCGGGGTCCGGAGCGACGTGGAGAGGCCCAGCAGTGCGCTACAGCGGGCGCCAGAGGGGAGGAAGGCGGCGTCCAGGCGCTGGCGGGCTCGAGGGAGGCGCCGGCGGCTGGGCGGAGGAGCACGGGGTCATGGCGCCGGGGCGGCGCTCCCGCGCAGGCGGAGGCGGTGGCCCGCGACGGGCGGCGTCCTGGGGAGACGAGGAGGCTTGCGCCGGCGACGGGGCCAGGCAGAGGCGGAGGAGCACGCGGAAGGCGCGCGGCCGGCGACGGCCAGAGCGGAGGCGAGGCGAGAGCCTGGGGAGGGAGGGGCCGGCGGCGGGCCGGGAGAGAGAGGAAGGAGAAAGGAGGAGGAGAGCGGCGGGCGGCCTCGGGCGGGAGGAAGGAGATGGGCAGGGGACGCGGGGGTGGGTCCCAGGGCGCGGGCAGGGCGTGGGCCAGGGGGTGGCGCGTGCAGGGTGTGTGCGTGCTGGCTGGTGGGAGCTGGCGTGAGTGGGGAGTGGGTTGGTTGGTTCAGGAGAGAGAGAGAGAAAAGAGAGAGGGGTGAGTTGGCAGCATCTGATTGGGTGGGAGGAGAAGAGAGGTGAGGTGGCGCGACGGGGTTGGCCGGGGTGAGGTGGCTGGTTGGGGGGGGTAGATTAGGTGTAGGTAGCTGTAGGATTTTTAGGTGGACCAATTTGGAACCGGGGGTGGTCGTTCGGGTCGGATCGGCCCGTTCGACTGCCCCCACTAAAATAATATAATATTTTATTTAATTCTAAATGCACCGTTTGCAAAACATAGTTGGTCAAAACAAAATATTCCGGAGTCCCGGTTTGGGGTTTCGAATTAAAGACGGGCATTTTAGAAACAATTTGGGTTTTCCGAAAATAGTTTTATGCGAACAGATGCAAGATGATGACGATGCTCAAATGCAATGCGGCATGATGACATGAGCATGCGGTCATGATGATGCAATGCACAAAAACAACGCGATTTTCTAGTAGTGGTTTTGCGGGATGCCACAATTCGACACCACTAACAATGGATCTCGCCCTCGAGATCCGCCTCATGGTACCGGAAGGAAGGGGTCGGCGATCTGCGTCTTCTCGCTTCGTGTAGTTCCTCGCGACACCACTAACAAGAGGTCGTTGTCCGTGATCGTCGAGAGAACACTCCGGGAACAAAAGTCGAAGGTAGAGGTATCAACAAATAAAGCCGCCTCTAGCTTCGATGGAAAGCGGGAACCGATGCATTCTCATCCACTTCAATGTACATAAGCGAATAGAAGGGGTAGTCGGCATGGGGGCCAATCCATCACGCACCCAAACTATTACTCCGCACAATCAGTGGAAAAGCGTGCAACCATTCTCGGAATCAGACTGAAGATCTCGACAAGCGAGGTTCGGAACAACGGAGTAATGCAGACTCTGCATCGGATCTGGCGTAGATGATGTCGTCGCGTCGGGAAACACCGGATAGCACATACAGGAACAAAGAATGGTAACACTGTAGACGGATTCCTCAAGCAGCATGAACACCGGATGGTAGAACACCGTTATCAAAGAGGAAGCGAAACCCTGAAGGTACGACGGAAAACCCAACCACGAGAAATCCTGGACTCGAAGAGAGAGAAGAGAGTGGATTCAAAACACGTCGAGATAAGAGGAGAATAGCAGAGGGGTAAGGAGTAAAAGCAGACCTAACCAGAACTATCCAACCGATTTTTGTAAAAATAGTTTTGACACTCTACTTCGGCCGTTAGCTAGGTTATCCTACAGGCTGGACTTGTGGGGTATCGCAACTGCTGAGCTCTGATACCACTCTGTAACACCCTCAGAATCGGACCTATGCAAGTTTTAGCGAAACCCGCCAAACCCGCATAGAAACGATTCAAAGGTGCCCACCAGGAACTTTCGTGCGGGTGGAAAACGAAGTAATAACATTACACAACAGTCCTCGAGGGGACCCACAGAACAGATATATATATACAACACGACTCCATGAGTCAAGAATACAAATATACGGTACAAAGATCCAAATCACCTTGTAAACGATAGAGCGTCCGACTACGGACAAGATGCAAATGGGGCTAAGAGCCCTGAAGAATAACCAATGGCGTCCATAACCCTGCCCAGGCCAAGCCGGAAGGGTAACCCTGCTAACGCCGTCGATCTCAAAACCTGCTTAAACAAAAAGGGGTGCCGACAAAGGGCAAAGGAAAAGAGGAGCGTCAGTACTGAGGCCAGTACACGGCGAGACTAGAATTCGGCGGTCCTCGCCTACGTAGGTATGGTGGACTGAAGCGGCAGCGGCAGCATGCACTAAACAACCTATAGAGACTCGATACAGCTGGCGGCTATCCGAGAGGGATAAGAATGACCTATCCGGATCCAACCTGATACTACCAACATACAAACCCATCCTGGCGTTTCCCCCTCGAGACCAAACGAGGAAGTCAACCGAGGAACTCACACAGTTGGCAGTTTTATTTATTCAGTTATTGTTGCAACAATTACTAGTCAGGTCTAGATAGTCATCCTGATAAAATAAGCAGTGGGCAATTTTAGTTAACCATTCCGTTATAGTTACAGCACTTACTAATCAGATACATTTAGCATGAGATAACCCAAAACCCAGCGGTTGTTGGTACTTTTATTCAGCCATTCCGTTATAGTTGCAATACTTACTAGTCAGATACAATTGTCGCGAGCGACAACCAAACAAGCAATTGTGGGCAGTTTTAGTTAGCCATTCCATTATAGTGAAGCTAATTACTAGTCATTATAAAGTCAAATTTATAGCAATAAACTTTAGTTATGCTTGTCTATGGTCGAGATACTGTGCTCCAAGTCGTCCATAACCGCGGACACGGCTTTCAGAAAGTTTTACCCGGCCGGGGTGCACCAATAGCAACACACACTCGATCAACCTCGGAAAAACCAAATCAAAACCCAACGAGGCTTTCACGACAAAGCAATCACAGGATTCAGAAATATTTCAGGGGGCCACCCCATTAAGCTAC
This sequence comes from Avena sativa, assembly GCA_916181665.1. Classification (NCBI taxonomy): domain Eukaryota; kingdom Viridiplantae; phylum Streptophyta; class Magnoliopsida; order Poales; family Poaceae; genus Avena; species Avena sativa. The sequence goes on along the minus strand of OV702292.1, from coordinate 411,970,397 downwards.
CCGCAACGAAGTAAGCAAGCTCCGAGACGGACTCAAGGTTTGGGTATACGGCTGTGAACGACTGGGAACCCAAAACTGGGCTTGTCGACACCGCGGAATCGTGTCCCGATCCAAAACAGTACAGGTGCTATCTGTCGCACAATCGTAAATAAAGCAGTAGCATGGCATAAGTACAGGATAGTAAATAAAACCTCAAACTAGTTTGTGGCCCCAAGAAATAAGACTGAATCAAGCTCTGGCTCAGGGGGGTCCCATATACCTCCCGGATGTGGATAGCGCGATAAATCAAGGAACAGGTATCAAGTACTCGGGGTCCTACGGGACACAAGTGGGCGTTCGGAAACCAAATATTACCTATCACCCACCGATGCCTCTGCTTACTTCAATTTTTGTTGTTAAACAGGAATTAAAGTGAATAATAAGTAAAGCTATGATCATCTCCAACAACACACATGTGGCATTACTCCATCAACTGTGGCATTGGACGACACGCCACAGCACTTGAGCAAGCGACTACGACGCGCAAGTCCAGCTATCTACCAAACAACAGGTAATAGGAGGTGTCCATGGCAATATAAGGCTGCAAGGGATATCACGGGTACGAAAACTAGAGCATTGCAACACAGATAGCAATAGATCAACAGGAGGGAATAAATACTATAAAAGTAAGATAGGTAGAAAGGGGGAGATGCTCGCCTGAAAACATTGTCGAAGGTTCAACCGAAGATCAGGGTGAAGCTCACATCAACTCAACGGCCTTATCCGCGAAGAACCAAAACACTAGAAGAAACACCGGATGCAATATTTAATACGACGGCAGAAGATCGGCATGATGCATGTGTGATGTATGACATGGTAAAGATGCGATGCAATTAGGCCATATTAAGCGGAACCGGGGTCCCGACAATTATTTAGGTGGTTCATGTTGTTTAGATACCCCGCATTTTAAATGTTGTGATAACAGGACAAAATAAGTTACCGGTTCGCTACACAAATTTAAATGAGGCCAATATAAGGCTAGATTTGCCCGCATATGGGCCCCATATTTAATTATAAGGTGAATCGGCATAAGGCCCCCCAAACCACACAAATATGCATGCGAGATGACAATTAAATATGCAACAATTCATGTAGTTGACCATTTATAAAATAGGGTTCTCGGTAAGGGGTTCACACATTAGAGGGCCTCGACGAACTTGGGGTTCCGGGGTTCGGGGTTCGGTCTCCGGGTTCGACGGATCTGGGGTTCGGGGTTCGGCGGAAGCGTTCTCGGATATCGGAGGTAGGTCTTGACGCTCCGGAAGCAGGACTTGGTTCGGCGTCGGGGCGCGTCGGATTCTTCCGGTCGACGCCGTTCTTGTCGCCGTGTCGATCTTGTCGGGTCCCACAGGGTCGGTCTTGCCGTTGCGAGGGTCTTGTCGGGCCCGCGCCATCGAGTCGGTCTTGGCGTCCGGGACGAAGTGCTTGTTGTTCCGGTGGCGATCTTGGCGCTCGGTGTCCGGGTAGGCGTACTTGTCGGCACGGGGTTCGGTCTCCGGGTCCGGATCTTGGCGTCCTTCGGATCTTTCTTCAGGCATGTGTCAGCGGGTTCCAGGAGGAAGAGCTTGGCAAGGCGAGGGAACTTAGTGATGAATAGGTTCGCGGCCACCGTCTCGACGCCACATCGGGAACATAGACCAAGAACACCGGGCGCCCGCGAGCAACAACAACATCTTGTCGGTGGATTGCCACTGTGGCTTTCATCTACCGCATTGAAGATCTTCTGCAGCGTGAGTGGTACAAAACATGATATATTGCGGCACCAACACAGCATACATCTTCCCTGACCCTGTCGGACCCACTGCAACCAGGAGGACACGACGCCGGAGGGCGGTGAAGCGGACCATGACCGGAGGTGCACGCCAGCGTCGGTTCTGCGAACAGCGGGGTCCGGAGCGACGTGGAGAGGCCCAGCAGTGCGCTACAGCGGGCGCCAGAGGGGAGGAAGGCGGCGTCCAGGCGCTGGCGGGCTCGAGGGAGGCGCCGGCGGCTGGGCGGAGGAGCACGGGGTCATGGCGCCGGGGCGGCGCTCCCGCGCAGGCGGAGGCGGTGGCCCGCGACGGGCGGCGTCCTGGGGAGACGAGGAGGCTTGCGCCGGCGACGGGGCCAGGCAGAGGCGGAGGAGCACGTGGAAGGCGCGCGGCCGGCGACGGCCAGAGCGGAGGCGAGGCGAGAGCCTGGGGAGGGAGGGGCCGGCGGCGGGCCGGGAGAGAGAGGAAGGAGAAAGGAGGAGGAGAGCGGCGGGCGGCCTCGGGCGGGAGGAAGGAGATGGGCAGGGGACGCGGGGGTGGGTCCCAGGGCGCGGGCAGGGCGTGGGCCAGGGGGTGGCGTGTGCAGGGTGTGTGCGTGCTGGCTGGTGGGAGCTGGCGTGAGTGGGGAGTGGGTTGGTTGGTTCAGGAGAGAGAGAGAGAAAAGAGAGAGGGGTGAGTTGGCAGCATCTGATTGGGTGGGAGGAGAGGAGAGGTGAGGTGGCGCGACGGGGTTGGCCGGGGTGAGGTGGCTGGTTGGGGGGGTAGATTAGGTGTAGGTAGCTGTAGGATTTTTAGGTGGACCAATTTGGAACCGGGGGTGGTCGTTCGGGTCGGATCGGCCCGTTCGACTGCCCCCACTAAAATAATATAATATTTTATTTAATTCTAAATGCACCGTTTGCAAAACATAGTTGGTCAAAACAAAATATTCCGGAGTCCCGGTTTGGGGTTTCGAATTAAAGACGGGCATTTTAGAAACAATTTGGGTTTTCCGAAAATAGTTTTATGCGAACAGATGCAAGATGATGACGATGCTCAAATGCAATGCGGCATGATGACATGAGCATGCGGTCATGATGATGCAATGCACAAAAACAACGCGATTTTCTAGTAGTGGTTTTGCGGGATGCCACAGATTACTTCTATAATCACGTATGGTCCTTCCCAAGGGGACTCGAGCTTGAGATGCCCTTTCTGTTTCAGTCGCAAGACTAGGTCTCCTTCGACGAAGGACCTGGGACATAGCCTTCTGTTGTGGTAGTTGCGCAGGTTCTGCTGGTAGATCGTCGATCTTTCTGCTGCGATTTCCTGTGCCTCATCAAGGAGGTCGACAGAGTCTTCGAGTGCAAGAGTTAACTCCTGCTCGATGTAAGCGACTACTCGCGGTGCTTTGTATCGTACCTCTGCGGGTAGCAGCACTTCAGTGCCATGCACCATGAAGAACGGGGTGTACCCCGTGGCACTGTTTGGGGTTGTGCGTAGGCTCCAGAGTACCGATTGCAGCTCGTCTAGCCAGCATCCTATGGCTTGTTCGAGTGGCCTAAGGAGTCGCTTCTTGATTCTGCCGTAGACGAGTCTGTTGGCTTTTTCAAGTTGACCGTTGGTCTGTGTATGTGCTACGGAGGCATAGCTTATATTGATTCCCAGGTTTTCGCAGAAACCCTGGAACTCCTTAGAGGTGAAGTTTGTTCCATTGTCCATAATGATGTTGTGTGGCACTCTGAAGCGATAGATAATGGACTTGAAGAACTTGACTGCGCTGGCTCCTGACTGGTTAGTCACCGGCATGGCCTCTATCCACTTGGTGAATTTTTCGACTGCAACCAAGAGGTAGACGTAGCCTCCGTGCGAGGACTTTGGGAGCTTTCCGACCATGTCAAGTCCCCATTGCGCGAAGGGCCAAGCCAATGGTATTGTTCGGAGCTCCACGCCAGGTGCATGTGGTTTTTCCGTGAATCGCTGGCAAACGTTGCATTTTTGGACGATGTCCTTGGCATCGCGCATGGTCGTAGACCAGTAGAATCCATCTCGTAGAGCTTTGGCGACAAGGGCGCGGCTGCCAGCCTGATGCCCGCAAGTCCCCTCATGGATGTCAAGGAGAACGACCCTTCCATCAGCGTTGGAGACGCATCGTTGGAGTACTCCTGTGATGTTGCGCTTGTATAGTTTGCCATTGATGACGGCGAATGCCTTGGATCGCCGTGCGATTTGCCGCGCGTCAGTCGGGTCGTCCGGCAGCCTCTTGCTGAGAAGGTATGTGATGTAGGGTTGAGTCCAAGAGGGTTCGATCATCATGATCGCCATTGGTCCTTCGGGTCCTGTGTCGATCTCCAGGTTGTCGAGTGCCATTGGCTCTTTGGGTGGTGTAGCCCTCGAGTACATTGTTGCGCTTGTTTTCTTCTCTGCGGCCTTTGGCTTGATGGATCATTCGCAGATGCGCTCGAGAAATACTGCTGGTGAGTGTATCCGCCTCTTCATTGCTTTCGCGGCCTATGTGTCGTAGCTCATAGCCATCAAAATCCCTTCGTGTGTGTCGTAGAGGTGGCGGTAGGCGATCATATTGTCATTTAGTGCGTCGCACTCATGCATTTTCTAGTTGACGACTAGCTTGGAGTCGCCGTAGATTATCAGCCTCTTGGCGCCGCAGGCTTTTGCCATCCGCATCTCGTGCAATAGGGCCTCGTATTCAGCTTCGTTGCTGGAGGCGGTGAACTGCATTCGCAGAATATATTTCATCTTCTCTCCCTGGGGTGATGTCAGTATGACACCTGCGCCAGCTCCGTCCTTTCACTTGGATCCGTCGAAGTGCATTGTCCAGAGGTAAGACATATCTGGCTTTTCAGGGAGCTGATTCTCCATCCAGTGCACGAGGAAGTCAGGGAGAACTTGCGACTTTATCGCGTCGCGCTTTTCATATGTAATGTCTCGTGGAGACAGCTCAATTCCCCAAAGCGCGACTCGTGCGGTGGCGTTGGGGTTGTTGAGGATGTGTCCAAGCGGGGCGTCGTTGACCACCACGATTGGGTGTTCCTGGAAGTAGTGGCGCAGTCGCCTGGCTGTCATGAAGATGCCATATGCCAGCTTCTGGTAGTGCGGGTACCGCTGCTTTTTTGGCGTGAGTACCTCGCTGAGGTAGTAGACTAGGCGATGTACCCCGTGGACCTTGTTTTCCTCGGCTCGTTCCACCACGAGCACTATGCTGACTACCTAGTTGGTGGTGGAGATGTATAGCAATAGTGGTTCCCTCTCGTGTGGGGTTAATACTACGGGTGAGGTAGACAGTAGACGCTTGAGGTCTTCGAATGCTTCCTGTGCCTCCTTGGTCCACTCGAACTTGTCAGCTTTGCAGAGAAGTTGGTAGAAGGGCAGTGCTTTTTTGCCCATTCGACTGATGAATCGACTGAGCGCCGCAATTCGCCCAGCCAGCTGCTGGACACCTCTTACGTTATTCGGCTTCTCCATGGCCAGTATGGCTTTTATTTTCTTTGGGTTCGCCTCGATCCCTCTCGCAGAGATGAGATACCCGAGTAATTGCCTAGATGGTACGCCAAAGGCGCATTTGTCCGGATTGAGCTTGATCCGGTAATGGTCGAGGTTGGTGAAGGTTTCGCGTAAATCGTCGATTAGTGAGGCTTCCTCTTTGGTCTTGATGACGATGTCGTCAACATAGACTTGGATGTTGCGACCAAGTTGGTTCTTGAGGCAAGCCTGCATGCAACGCTGATAGGTTGCTCCTATGTTTTTTAGCCCGAAGGGCATTGTGTTGTAGCAGAACACGCCAAAAGGCGTTGTAAATGCTGTTTTCTCTTGATCTTCCTCCTTCATTCGAATTTGATTATAGCCTGAGTAGGCGTCGAGGAAGTAGAGACGCTCACAACCCGCGGTGGAGTCGATGATCTGGTCGATTCGCGGTAGCGGAAAGTGATCCTTTGGGCAGTGCTTATTCAGAGAGGTGAAATCCACGCACATCCGTAGGATATCCGTGTCCTTTTTGGGTACCAACACCGTATTGGCGAGCCAAGTGCCTTGATCTCGCGTATGAATTTGGCGTCGAGGAGTCTATTGATCTCCATTCCGACCGCTTTTGCTCTTGGCACAGACAGTCGCCGAATTGTTTGCTTGACTGGCCTTGCGTCTGGGTTGACATTGAGTGCGTGCTCGGCGAATTCCCTGGAAACCCCTGGCATGTCCGCTGGACACCAGGCGAAGATTTCCCAGTGCTCATTGAGGAATTCGACGAGCGCGAGTTCCTATGTGGGACTCAAGTTGTTGGCGATGAGGGCCGTCTTGGCCGGGGCGGATGGGTGGACCTAAACTTTCTTCGTGTGCACAGACGAGTCAAAGGACAGATCGGGTGAACTTGGCCGGCTCAGGGGAGGCAGACTGTTGTCTGTTGACTCCTTCAATCTTGCGAGTTCTTCCTACATGCCGAAGGACTGGGAAATTCTGTTGAATTCCCTGTCGCAACTGTCGGACCTCTCGAACCTCCCGTTGATTGTGATGACGCTGTTTGGACCTGGCATTTTCATCTGTAGGTAGGCGTAGTGTGGTACTGCCATGAACCTGGCGAACGCGACACGTCCGAGGATGCAGTGGTACTGTGAGGGCCAGTTGACGACTTCGAAGTCGATGCGTTCACGTAGAAAGTTTTTCGGCGTGCCGAAGATGACGTCGAGGTTGATTTTGCCCAGGGGATATATGCCCTTGCCTGGGATGATGCCATGGAATGTCGTGTTCGAGACCTCTAAGCAGGTCAGAGGGATCCTTCTCGCTCGCAAGGTACTTGCGAACATGAGATTGATGCCGCTTCCACCATCCATGAAGATGCGACTCATGTCAAAGCCTCCGATATGTGTCTTGAGTACGAGGGGACAGTGGCCTGGGCGAGGTACTTGGTGCAGGTGGTCGCGCTTGTCAAAGGTGATGCAGGAGTCACTTCTGTTGAGGTACCCAGTAGTGGATGGTGGTGAGTTTGTCACCAAGTTGACTTGGCGAGTGATGGACTTCTGCACCCGATTCGAGGGGCATCCCTTTTAGATCATCATGTTGCCCATAACCCGTGGGTATGGCTCACCGCCTTGATCATGGACCGGTGCAGCCGCGGGTGGTGGCACTCCAGGTGGTGGTGGAGGAGCTCCATGTGCTACAGCGCCTGGGGCGACTCCGTAGCCCCTGTTGACTGCATCGTGGTTCATCCGAGCCAAACACTCGTGGAGCATGAGGAACTCGCGGTAGTCCTTGAGAAGGTGGATGGATTTCTTCTTGCCGTCGTGCTTGTCTATGTAGAAGTGCACGTTGCACGGACCGGATAGTTTGTCCTCGATTGTTGTCACGGGTGCCTCTTCACGAGTGTGGCGTTGCCATACCTGCGTGGTTTTCCCGGATTTGCGGTGTCCACCGCTGCGATATTCGCTGTTGCGGTTGTCGTCACGCCTATCGGTGTAGCCGGCTGCGACCATGTTGACGTCGTCGCGGTCATCGTAGATGTGCATTTGACGTTTGCTTCGGCGATCACGTCTGCGCTCGAGCTCTGCTTCATCGTCGGAGTGAACGTGGTTTTTCACCGAGTCTTCCCCATCCCCACCGATTCGCGATTTCCATCAAGTGGTCGGTGGTTTTGGGCTTCGAGAGGCCCAACTCCTCCCTGAGCTCTATGCGGCGAACGCCGCCGTTGAATGCGTTGATTGCCCGGTCCTCCAAGATATTTTCTACGGAGTTCTTGGTGATGGACCACCTCTAGATGTACGAGCGTAGCGATTCGCCCGACCTTTGCTGGCAGCACCTTAGTTCTTCGATTGACGCGGGCCTTTTGTAGGTGCCCTTAAAGTTGCGCACAAAGTTGTAGACCAGCTCATCCCAACTGCGAATGGATCCGCGCGGGAGGTTGTCGAGCCATTCTCAGGCGGATGCCACCATGGAGGCATTGCATGGCCGTACTTCGAATCCCACCATGGAGTCTAACGGAGGAGATGTGGTCCTCCAACTAGATTTTCAGGTCCTGCAGGCCATCAAATTTTCGGTTCTCCGATGGGAGCTTGAACCCTTTGGGCATTCGCTTTTGTCTGATGGCCCTGCTGAAGGATCTGGCGCCACAGAGTTCCACGTCTTCGTCCTCTGAGTCAGTCGATCGGGCACGTCGTGCCCTTGACTTGTCGATTTTGCGCTTCGTGATGACATCACACGCATCGTAGTCGTGGTCGTGCCGCCGTGAGCGGCAACATCGAGACAGATCGTGACTGTCGTCGCTGGATGAAGGTGAGGAATAGTGTTTTTCCATAACCTTGTTTTTCTTCGGCTCTGGCGTCGGCTCTTTGTCGAGAGCGGCCTCGATTAGCCCCAAGCTTACGATCGTATATTGGTGCATGGCGGCTCCGGGATCTCCAGCCGGCGGATGGTTGTTAAGTAGGTACATGGTGGCCGCTGTCAGCGTCTTTGGGACCACGTTGCCCCGAGTGTCGACTATCATAGAGCTGAAGTCGAGGACTTTCGCAGCTTCTATGCGCTCCTGCTCGGTGAGGTGGGCCATTCGAGATCGTCTCTTAACGGCCATGTATTATGTGCCTTTGGAGGAGGATCCTCAATGGGAGGAGAGCCCGACCCTTCAAAGGCTCGACTCGTTCGCCGCCATTTTACGCGCTTCGAGTTGCACGGTCGTTTGTAGCTGGCGTCTGTACTCCTTCTTTAGTAGCCAATGGTAACCCATTAGCATCTCTTGCGATGTGCCTGGAGGCAGAGGATTGCCTCGCAGAGCCTCTCGGCAGCGGGCCCACTCGAGATCGTTGAGCCTGATCATGACACGTTCGCCAGTGTGTTCGTTCACCATGGTTGGAGGTTCGAGTTCCCCTCCATTGTTGACGGATGCGCCATTGCCACCATTGGTGGGGCCGCCATTGGGTGGTCCGCCATTAGGTATGCCACTGTTAGGTGGATCGGTGCCAGATCCATTACCACCGTTTTCGCGATTAGCGGTGGAGTCGCCAGTGTTGATGACGGCGCACATGACGTGGCTGGGGAAGCTGTTGCTCCTGCAGCTTTTGGATCCGGAGACGTAAACTCCATCTTATGTTGCTAGGCCGCCCATATCGGATTCACGACTGTTGTCGCTATCCGTGCTCTCAGCTATTGCTGGGGTGTTGATCTCGCTGAGGGCACCGATTGGTGGTGGTAACCACGATGCTGGAGCAATCGCGGATGTCGTTGGCTGGTCAGGCATGCGAAGCGTGCCCATCTGACCAACTTGGAAGCGGAAGCTCCCGATCGCCAGGCTGATTCCGTCTCCCACGGATTCGAAAGCCGGGCGAGTGGCTGGCGTGTGGACGGTGAAGTCGAACGCGCCGAAGAGCTGGCGGATCTCCGCTGTTGCGGAGTGGTAGATCGCGGTTGATGAGGTCGAAGAAGCCGCAACATCAGCACTCCCAATTCCCACAGATGGCGCCACCTGACGAGGGTTTAACTCATCAATGCCCATTGTTATGGACTTGGGTTTTGGAGAAGAGAGGAGCGCTAGAAGCATCAATCGGCTAGCAAACAAGCACACAGGGACGCGAGGTTTACCCAGGTTCAGGCCTCGTAGAGGTACCTACTCCTGCTTGTCTACTCTTGGAATTAACGAAGGAATCGAAGATTACAGGGGCGCGTAGATGCAATCTGGCAAAAGTTGTGGAAACTAGGGTTACGTCTGTCCTCCTCGTTGTCCCCTCCTGGCTTTTATATAGATAGGCCAGGTCTCGGGTAGTAGGTCGAGTCGGTTACAGTTTAGGTTTTGTAACTACCTCGGTGAATTACGCTCTTAGTTACAAACCTGGATGAGCGGAAATGGTTAAAATATTACAGTGGGGCCAAATGCCACTCACAGGTAGACCTTTCGGCCGTCCTAACCATTTCCAAACATCGGGACAAGAACGAGCGGCATAATCGGCAGGCGAAGGGATCAACTACATACACAAATGAGTATGTATGCAAGCCACCATACAACAGTCCTCAGAGCCATTCCATCTAAAAGAAATAGAAATATTGCAACGCCATACGGCAAGATCCAAATATCCTAGATAGATATAATAGTTTAGGATATCTCCTCATACATCAAATATCAGAGTATCAGGCGGAAGCGGAAAACAAGATCCGAGTACGGATAAGAAGCAAATCGGCATAAGATGCCCCATAAATAAACACATCCCACCCACAGACCTCACGGATCCCCGTTCCTGGAATCTCTACACCAAGTGATCGTTGCCAACATCGTCCGTCTCCTCCACCCAGTATCCATCTTGCAAGCTTACCTGTTCATCTGAATCAAACAATTTATTGTGTGAGACCCTAGGGGTACTCAACAAGTCTTTATGCCTCTAATGGGGACACAACCTGGGGTGACGCAATTGTAGCAAAAGATAATACCTAACAATTCTATAGATACTCGCTAACCATCCGCCTAACCATAGATAGACGGATGTCCGTGAATTAATAACAACAGTTATAACGGTAATATTAACAGATCCATCCTCCTCCTCGCTTACCAACGAGGAAGCGGACGAACAACCCCCTAGCCGTTGGCAGTTTTATTATCCATTCCATGAGTGTTGCACTATTTACTAGTCAGGTACTTAGTCAAATTAAAAGCGGTACTTTAGTTATACTTGTCTATGATCGAGAAACTGTGCTCCAAGTCGTCCATAACCGCGGACACGGCTTTCAGAAAGTTTTACCCTGCAGGGGTGCACAAATAGCAACACACACTCGATCAACCTCGGAAAAACCAAATCAAAACCCAACGAGGCATTCACGACAAAGCGATCACAGGATTCAGAAATATTTCAGGGGGCCACCCGATTAAGCTACCCGCAATGAAGTTGGCCGGCTCCGAGACGGACTCAAGGTTTGTGTGGACGGCTGTAAACGACTGGGAACCCGAAAGTGTGACTGGGCTTGTCGATACAGCGAAAACGTGTCATGATCCTAAACAGTACAGGTGCTCCACGCACAATCGTAAATAAAGCAGTAAAGCATGGCATAAGTACAGGATAGTAATAAAGCCAAAAACTACTTTGTGGCCCCAAGAAATAAGAATGAATCAAGCTCTGGCTCAAGGGGGTTCATAAGCCTCCCGGATGTGGATAGCGCGAATATTCAAGGAACAGGACACAAGTACTCGGGGTCCTACGGGACACAAGTGAGCATGAAAAACCAAATAACAAATATTGCTCACCGGTGCCACTTTCATTAGTTATCCCATTACTACTCAGGTTAAGTTGTTTAGGTGCCTCGTTATCCATCAGACACTCACATACCCTACACATGCTGTTCTACGACCCGCATGGCTCAAACAACTCCTGTAGTAATGGCTCATGGGATGGAGGAACAAGCTTCGGTGGGGTTTAAAAGTAAAGGCTATGCAGTACTTGGGATTCAAATTAATGCAATCGCGACTCAATGATGCAAGAACAAGATAGAGGCAATAGGTACTATATGTATGCAAGCATGTGGTAGTGCTTGCCTGGCAGCTCAGTTGAAGCGAGAGAAGGATCTGGGTAGTGCTCCTGGGTTTCTTGATATATCCCCTGCTCAGCGTCTATTCGAAGAAGAACCAAACAAACAAGGGCCAACATAAATAAAGTGCACAAGCATATGAATAAAATACAACAAGCAAACAATCATGCCATGATGAATGATGCACAATTTGCATGGCAATAATGTAGCATGGCATGGGTGAGGTGTGGAGTACAAAAATAAATCATTTTATGGTGTTTTAATCATATTTTATACTCAGATAAGTAGCTGTATACTTTATATTTATATGATGCATGCTGCAATTCAGAACATGGAATGCATAAACAAAAACGTCTCGTCGAGCTGATCATTTTAGACATATCATTTGTTAAATTTGGAGTTATAAAACAAAAGTTATTAAATAATTAAGAAAAAGGGCATTTTATTGTAATTTTAAACAACTTGAAAAATTAAAGTGTTCAAACATTACTTTGAATAGCATATTTGAATTCCTCACATTTTTCTGATTTCAAAACATATATTATTTGTATTATTTGGATTTATATTTCAAAAGTTATTTTAAAACAGATTTGAATTTAAATTTAAAACAATTTTGAAAAGTTAAAACAAAACAGAAAAACCAGTACTACTTTTTACACCCAGCCCAGTGCTAGACCGAGCCACCGACAGGTGGGCCAGCTGCTGACTGGGCGACACAGCGCGCAGAGAGGCTTTTCTCACCGCGAGCTAATCTAACCGCATCAACTGAAGTGTGGGCCACGGCAGCCTCAGGGCCACACGCGGGCGCGCCAGCGGGGACGTGCCACGTGGGGGAGCCCAGGAGCGCGGGTTGAGAACCCCGGAACTGCGGGTGCCTAAACGTAAAACTGCCACAACGACAGACAGGTGGGCCTGACGAGGAGTGCGGGTTGAGCAGATAAAAACAGAGGGGGCTAAGCGCAAAAGGGACGCCGGTACTGTGGATCTTCTCCGCGTTGCTGGCGATCGATCGGTTCACGGCGCGGGGAGGGGATCAAACCCAGGTCGCGGGCGTGCGCGCTGACGGGCGGAACCAGCGCGGCTGGCGTTCGAAAGGTGACAGGAGGGTGGCTGGCGGCTAGATAGGGTTCAGCGCGACGCGGGAGCGAGCAGACGCGGTGGCCGACGGCGCGCGCATTCTGTTCGACGAAACGAACGGTGGCACTAGACGACGACAGCGAGGCGGAGCGTGTCAGGGAGGTCAAGGCGCTCACCGCGGGTTGGCTGGTGTGGTCGGATCGTGCAGGAGGGCGACGGAGCGGCGAGGACGCAAGCGAACTGGCGTCTAGGGTTTGGCGACGGTGGCGACGGTACCGGCGGTTCCAGCCCTTCTCCTCCTCGACGGCGTGTCCAGGGTGAAGCAGAGGGATGCCCTTGGTCTCCCAGGCCACCTCCTCGACGCGCTTGACGGCCGGAACAACGAGGACGTCGAGGTGCTAGAGGTGGCGGCGTCGGTTGTTGGTGGCCGGAGCGGTAAGAGGGGAAGGAGGAGGCGCTATGGGGCGGATCTGGGGACGCCAGAGAGCCGTGTGGGAGGGGAAAAAGGAGGGAGAGAGAGGAGGTGCAGCCGTGGCAGGGAGGGTAGATAAGGTGGCTCGGTGCCACCTTTTTCCCTCCTCTTCACGTGCTTTCTCGGGCTGGGCAGGTAGGGCATGGCAGGTGGGCCAGGACGTGACCAAAGAGGGCAGGCTCGGACTGGAGGGGCCCTCAGGCAGGGAGAGAGAGAAGAGAGGGAGAGAGAGAGGGGAAGGGAGAGGTTTAGGGTTTTTAGAGATAAAGGTGGAAATGCCCACACATGGCTTGCATGGATGGGGATGGTGTAGGGTTTTTAACAAGAACCAAACAAGATCAAGCATGAAGAGGGGTAGAGAGAGATGGGAGATGATCCACTCAAAATTCAAATAAAATCCAAAAGACTAGAATGTGGTGTTACTTGCATGGCCCATGCAAAATAATTAATGCCATGTTTATTCTTGTGAAAACAATAATATTAACATGGCATTATTCTTATGCATTCCCAAAAGTGGAATAAATCCAAGCAAAAGAATTTATTGAAGTAGATCCATCCTATCTCCCATGAGCTAGATTAAATACCAAAAGAAAATAAGATACAAGCTCATGTATAATGGGATGATGGAATTATAAGGTGGTGAAAAGAAAGGGTGGTGGAGTGGAATAAAAGATATGCCCCCAACTCAACTTGGGCATTTAAACAATATATCAATAACCAAATACAATATCAAGAGTCAAATACAATTAATGATGCCTAAGAGAGGAGATCCAAATTGAAAAGGGTTTTATATGATGCTCAAATGCAAGGTGGCATGATGACATTAGCATGATATAATTATGATGCAACAATTATATATATGAAGTAGCCATTATATTACTAGACCAAGTAGCATTACAATTGTTAGACAATTGGGATGCTACAACTCTCCCCCACTAAACAGGAATCTCGCCCCGAGATTCTAGGAAGAAGAAGAAGACTCGAAGAGGGTAGGATACTTGGCACGGAGCTCATCTTCACTTTCCCAAGTGGCTCCATCAACAGAATGGTGCGACCACTGCACCTTGCAGAACTTGATGGACTTGTTGCGAGTCCTTCTTTCTGCGATTTCAAGGATTTTTGTGGGGTGTTCTTGATATGACAGGTCTTCTTGGAGATTGATAAGCTCATGGTCCACGGTCCTGCCGGGATCCTTGAAGCACTTCTTGAGTTGAGAGATGTGGAAAACATCATGGACCTTGAGTTTTTCCGGGAGCTCAAGAGCATAAGCAACTTCTCCTCTTCTTCCACGAATTTTGAATGGACCGATGTATCTAGGAGCCAGCTTTCCTTTGATACCAAAGCGGTGCGTGCCTCTCATGGGAGTGACACAAAGGTAAACAAGATCACCAGGGACATACTCCATGTCCGTGTGCTTTCTGTCATAATTGCTCTTCTGGCGACTTTGAGCAATCTTCAGATTTTCAAGAATGATGTGAACCTTCTCCTCCACTTGAGTTACAATGTCAGGGCCAAACAATATTCTTTATCCTGCACCCGACCAACCAATCGGAGTTCTGCATTTGCGACCATAGAGAGCCTCAAATGGTGCCATCCTTAGACTTTTCTGGAAGCTGTTGTTGTAAGAGAATTCAGCATAAGGGAGACATTCTTCCCACTTCATGCCAAAGGAGATGACGCAAGCACGAAGCATATCTTCCAGAATCTAATTGATCCTTTCAACTTGTCCTTGCGACTGAGGGTGGTAAGCTGTGCTGAAGTTCAATTTTGTCCCCAAAGCATTTTGGAAACTTTCCCAGAACTTGGAAGTGAAGATGCTTCCATGGTCTGAACTGATCTCAAGCAGAACCCCATACAGAGAGACAATTCTATTGATATAGAGCTCAGCCAACTGAATTGTAGAAATTGTTTCCTTGACGGGAAAGAAGTGAGCCACTTTAGAAAGCCTGTCAATGACAACAAAGATTGCATTGTTGCCCTTCTGCGACCTTGGAAAACCAGTGATGAAGTCCATCTCTACTTTCTCCCATTTCCATTCCGGGGGTTTCAATGGCTGTAGAAGACCGGAAGGTTTCTGATGGACAGCTTTAACTCTGCGGCATACATCACACTCCGAGACATACTTGGCACAATATCGTTTCAATCCCGGCCACCAATATTGTGTTTTCAAGTCCATGTACGTCTTTGTGCTGCCAGGGTGGATAGAAAGAACAGAATCATGCGCCTCCTTGAGAACTTGCTCTCTCAAACCCGGGTAGTTCGGAACGAACATCCGGTGTTCAAAGAAAAGCGTGCCTTGATCATCGACGTGGAAGGACTCATACTTCGGAAGCTGGATGTTGGAGATGATCTTTTTGGTGTACGGATCACCAAGTTGAATGGAGCGAACCTTTTCTTCCAAGAGAGGGGTTGCCAGAAGGTTCAGAAGATACCCTTGATCCACAATTTCAAGGTTGAGCTGACGGAATTCCAAGAGAGGCTGTTGTTCTTCCATCATGAGATTGCTGACATAAGCTTTGCGGCTGAGAGCATCGGCCATGACATTAGCTTTGCCCGGAGTGTAGTTGATGGTCAAATCGAAGTCATTGATTGCTTCAATCCACCTCCTCTGCCGAAGGTTGAGATCAGGCTGAGTGAAGATATACTTCATACTCTTGTGATCAGAAAAGATTTCACAATGGTTGCCGAGCAAGTAATGCCTCCATACTTTCAAAGCAAAGACAACTGCTGCAAGTTCGAGGTCATGTGTAGGATAGTTGATCTCATGCGTCTTCAACTGTCGAGAGGCATAAGCAACAACTTGTTTTTCTTGCATAAGGACCGCACCCAATCCTTGCAAAGAGGCGTCACAGAATATCTGGAAGGGCTTGGATGTATCTGGAGGAACCAAGACTGGTGTGGAAGTGAGCTTCTCTTTGAGTGTTTCAAAGCTTGCTTGACATGCAGGAGTCCAAAGGTGTTTCTTGCCTTTCTTGAGGAGATCGGTAAGAGGCTTCGCTATCTTCGAAAAGTTCTGAACGAAGCGACGGCAATAACTAGCCAAACCAAGGAAGCTCCGGACTTCTTTGACATTTACAGGAGGAAGCCAGTCAACAATTGTCTTTACAGTTTCTGGGTTGACGGCAATGCCCTTGGCAGAGATGACATGACCAAGATAGGTGACTTGAGGCAGCCAAAACTCACATTTGGAGAACTTTGCATATAGGCGGTTCTCACGAAGCTTGTTTAGGACACACCGAAGGTGTTCTTCATGTTCTTCCTTTGACTTAGAATAGACTAGGATGTCATCCAGATAGACCACAACGAACTTATCAAGATACTCCATGAAAACCGAGTTCATAAGCCTCGAGAAGGTGGCAGGTGCGTTGGTGAGACCGAAAGACATGACCGTGTACTCATACAGGCCATAGCGGGTGGTGAAAGCTGTTTTAGGAACATCTTCCTTGCGAATCTTGATTTGATGATAACCACTTCTCAAGTTAAGCTTAGAGAATACCACAGCTCCAGCTAGCTGATCGAAGAGATCATTAATCCGCGGAAGGGTATATTTATTCTTGATGGTTTTAGCATTGAGAGCCCGATAGTCAACACAAAGTCTATCAGTCTTGTCTCGCTTCTTCACAAAGATGGTTGGGCTACCCCAAGAAGAAGTACTCTGTTGAATGAAACCCAACTTCTCTTGTTCATCAAGCTGACGTTTGAGTTCAGACAACTCAACAGGACCCATTTTGTAAGGCCGCTTGGAGATAGGGGTCGTTCCAGGTTCAAGCTCAATTACAAACTCAACCTCACGATCCGGAGGCATACCTGGCAACTCTTCAGGAAAGACATCTGGGAACTCACAGGCCACCGGAACACTCTGAATAGCTTCCATAGCATCATCATTCAGAGCCGCCAAAGAGAAAAGCTGAATAGCAGGAGTCAGACTTGGAGAATAGACTATATGGCCTTCAGGAATTTTCAGAGAAACCGAGCGTTCAGCACAATCAATCACAGCTGCATTTGTTGTCAACCAATCCATGCCCAAGATGACATCAATGTCAGAATTGCCCAGAATGATTAAGGACGCCGAGAACGAAGAGCCACCAATCTCAATTTGATTGCCATGGCTGATATGAGCAGCCCTCATGTTTGAACCAGGAGATTGTACCACCAGACGATGCAATAAGGGAACCATATCCAGATCATGCTCATGAGCAAACTTATGCGAAACAAAAGAATGCGAAGCACCAGAATCAAACAAAACTCGTGCAGGGACTGAGTTAACGGGAAGCATACCCATCACAACTCTAGGTGCATGCTCAGCTTGAGCGGCGTTGACACAGTTGGCACGAGCAACAGTAGACCCGGGCTTGGTGTTGATGTTGAGAGCCCGAGGTGGTGGTGCACGAACCATAGGAGAGCTTGCCGCAGGTCTTGGAGGTGGTGGAGGAAGAGCTTTGTTTTTCATCGGACAGTTCCAGTATTGATGCCTAGTGTTTCCACAAGTGTAACAAGCACCAGGTGGACGTGGAGCAACGTAGCCAGGGACTCCGCCAGGCGCTCCAGGGTAGTGGTGGTTGTAGCCCCTGGGAGCAGCAGTGAGGAAGTTTGGTGGCCTTGCCGCGTAGCTTGAAGGTCTTGGTGGAGCCGGGAGCGACGGTGGGGTGTTAGGAACCCAGACACGACGCTTAGAAGGAGTTGACATAGCTGAAGAGCTTGCTGCATCGCGGTTGTGTTTCTTTGACTCCTCAAACACTTGCCTACTTGCTTCTTCCTGCAGAGCTGTATGCTGAAGTTCCAGAAAAGACGTCGGCCTTGCATGTGTGATTGCATATTTAATCGATGCATTGAGCCCTTGCCGGAACCTCTTTTGCTTCTTCTTGTCATCAGAGATCTCATCGCCACCATAACGAGAAAGGTTCATGAAGTTTCTGATGTAGGTATTGACATTGTCATTGCCCTGCTTGAGGTTGAGAAACACTTCCTTCATCCTCTCCATGACAATTTCTGACAGATACTGCTCTTTGAAAGCTCCAGTGAATTGTCCCCAAGTAGGCTGAAAACCAGTGCAGTTTGCCTTCAGGTAATTCTCCCACCACAGAGCTGCATCTCCCTTCAGAAGGTGAGTGGCACATTTTACCCATTCTTGCTCAGGAACATCAGCAGTCATCAGTAGCCTTGACATCTCACGCAACCAATCATCAGCATCAAGTGGTTGATCGGACACATCAAATTGGCGTGGGTTGAACTTCAGGAAGCTTTTGATGTCTCCTCGCTTGGGAGGTGGAGGTAGCGGAACAAACTCATTCCTCCTGACACTTTCTTCAAAACGCTGCTGGTTCTGCTGCATTGCTGCCAAGGCATTGACGATGCTTGACAACGCGGCCCCCAGTTCAGGTTGTATGTCCTCCTCAGAACGGCGTGGTGGTGCCATCCTCTAAGATATTAAGCATATCGCACACGACTGAAAAGGAGTGTGGTACACAATTATCAAAGAAAATTTTTCCGCAAATTTCGGCATTAAAATACCAATAGATGCGCAAAATCACTTAACGAATCAAGATTAGTGACTCTACCAATTCAATATACAAGAGCGAATGATAAAAGTAGTGGTATGGTCGCGACTCCATCCCGCACTCAAATCATTACTCCGCACATGAATAAGTAGAACACGTATCCCAACACCTTCTTCTCACGATGAACCTACAGATTAGTAACTACGGAAACGAACACCCCAACAAGATAACGTCGGATAACAAAGAGTAGGACAGATCGCGGCGGTATACAACAAATCAGATAGATCGCGTCGGTTTGCAAAAGCCTGTCGGTATGGAATGTACCAACAGTTGATAACCAAAGGCAGATTGTGATAACAACTTGGATGCAACAGATAGACAAGGAATTACACACACACACAACCTATGGTACTACGGAAACCCAGAACACGTGAATCCTAGTTTGAATTACACACAAAGAGGATTGAAAACGTTACACTTCCTTACCAGAAAAGGGTGGTTGGGTGGGTAAGAAGAAAAGTGGAAGCAGTCCTACTCTCGCGTTTTGTTTTTCCCTAGTATACATAGCTACCAAAAATATTTGCTAGACTGACAACGACCATTTGGCTGAGACCCTGAAGGGCGGGATGGCTCTGATACCAATTGTAACTACCTCGGTGAATTACGCTCTTAGTTACAAGCCTGGATGAGCGGAAATGGTTAAAATATTACGGTGGGGCCAAATGCCACTCACAGGTAGACCTTTCGGCCGTCCTAACCATTTCCAAACATCAGGACAAGAACGAGTGGCGTAATCGGCAGGCGAAGGGATCAACTACATACACAAATGAGTATGTATGCAAGCCACCATACAACAGTCCTCAGAGCCATTCCATCTAAAAGAAATAGAAATATTGCAACGCCATACGGCAAGATCCAAATATCCTAGATAGATATAATAGTTTAGGATATCTCCTCATACATCAAACATCAGAGTATCAGGCGGAAGCGGAAAACAAGATCCGAGTATGGATAAGAAGCAAATCGGCATAAGATGCCCCATAAATAAACACATCCCACCCACAGACCTCACGGATCCCCGTTCCCGGAATCTCTACACCAAGTGATCGTTGCCAACATCGTCCGTCTCCTCCACCCAGTATCCATCTTGCGAGCTTACCTGTTCATCTGAATCAAACAATTTATCGTGTGAGACCCTAGGGGTACTCAGCAAGTCTTTATGCCTCTAAAGGGGACACAACCTAGGGTGACGCAATTGTAGCAAAAGATAATACCTAACAATTCTATAGATACTCGTTAACCATCCGCCTAACCATAGATAGACGGATGTCCGTGAATTAATAACAACAGTTATAACGGTAATATTAACAGATCCATCCTCCTCCTCGCTAACCAACGAGGAAGCGGACGAACAACCCCCTAGCCGTTGGCAGTTTTATTATCCATTCCATGAGTGTTGCACTATTTACTAGTCAGGTACTTAGTCGGTACTTTAGTTATACTTGTCTATGATCGAGAAACTGTGCTCCAAGTCGACCATAACCGCGGACACGGCTTTCAGAAAGTTTTACCCTACAAGGGTGCACAAATAGCAACACACACTCGATCAACCTCGGAAAAACCAAATCAAAACCCAACGAGGCATTCACGACAAAGCGATCACAGGATTCAGAAATATTTCAGGGGGCCACCCCATTAAGCTACCCGCAACGAAGTTGGCCGGCTCCGAGACGGACTCAAGGTTTGTGTGGACGGATGTAAACGACTGGGAACCCGAAAGTGTGACTGGGCTTGTCGATACAGCAAAAACGTGTCACGATCCTAAACAGTACAGGTGCTCCACGCACAATCGTAAATAAAGCAGTAAAGCATGGCATAAGTACAGGATAGTAATAAAGCCCCAAACTACTTTGTGGCCCCAAGAAATAAGAATGAATCAAGCTCTGGCTCAGGGGGGTTCATAAGCCTCCCGGATGTGGATAGCGCGAATATTCAAGGAACAGGAATCAAGTACTCGGGGTCCTACGGGACACAAGTGAGCATGAAAAACCAAATAACAAATATTGCTCACCGGTGCCACTTTCATTAGTTATCCCATTACTACTCAGGTTAAGTTGTTTAGGTGCCTTGTTATCCATCAGACACTCACATACCCTACACATGCTGTTCTACGACCCGCATGGCTCAAACAACTCCTGTAGTAATGGCTCATGGGATGGAGGAACAAGCTTCGGTGGGGTTTAAAAGTAAAGGCTATGCAGTACTTGGGATTCAAATTAATGCAATCGCGACTCAATGATGCAAGAACAAGATAGAGGCAATAGGTACTATATGTATGCAAGCATGTGGTAGTGCTTTCCTGGCAGCTCAGTTGAAGCGAGAGAAGGATCTGGGTAGTGCTCCTGGGTTTCTTGATATATCCCCTGCTCAGCGTCTATTCGAAGAAGAACCAAACAAACAAGGGCCAACATAAATAAAGTGCACAAGCATATGAATAAAATGCAACAAGCAAACAATCATGCCATGATGAATGATGCACAATTTGCATGGCAATAATGTAGCATGGCATGGGTGAGGTGTGGAGTACAAAAATAAATCATTTTATGGTGTTTTAATCATATTTTATACTCAGATAAGTAGCTGTATACTTTATATTTATATGATGCATGCTGCAATTCAGAACATGGAATGCATAAACAGAAACGTCTCGTCGAGCTGATCATTTTAGACATATCATTTGTTAAATTTGGAGTTATAAAACAAAAGTTATTAAATAATTAAGAAAAAGGGCATTTTATTGTAATTTTAAACAACTTGAAAAATTAAAGTGTTCAAACATTACTTTGAATAGCATATTTGAATTCCTCACATTTTTCTGATTTCAAAACATATATTATTTGTATTATTTGGATTTATATTTCAAAAGTTATTTTAAAACAGATTTGAATTTAAACTTAAAACAAATTTGAAAAGTTAAAACAAAACAGAAAAACCAGTACTACTTTTTACACCCAGCCCAGTGCTAGCCCGACCCACCGACAGGTGGGCCAGCTGCTGACTGGGCGACACAGCACGCAGAGAGGCTTTTCTCACTGCGAGCTAATCTAACCGCAGCAACTGAAGGGTGGGCCACGATAGCCTCAGGGCCACACGCGGGCGCGCCAGCGGGGACGTGCCACGTCGGGGAGCCCGGGAGCGCGGGTTGAGAACCCCGGAACTGCGGGTGCCTAAACGTAAAACTGCCACAGCGACAGACAGGTGGGCCTGACGAGGAGTGCGGGTTAAGCAGATAAAAACAGAGGGGGCTAAGCGCAAAAGGGACGCCCGTACTGTGGATCTTCTCCGTGTTGCTGGCGACCGATCGGTGCGCGGCGCGGGGCGGGGATCGAACCCAGGTCGCGGGCGTGCGCGCTGAGGGGCAGAACCAGCGCGGCTGGCGTTCGGAAGGTGACAGGAGGGCGGCTGGCGGCTAGATAGGGTTCAGTGCGACGCAGGAGCGAGCAGACGCGGTGGCCGACGGCGCGCGTAGTCTGTTCGACGAAACGAACGGCGGCACTAGACGACGACAGCGAGGCGGAGCGTGTCAGGTAGGTCAAGGCGCTCACCGCGGGTTGGCTGGTGTGGTCGGATCGTGCAGGAGGGCGACGGAGCAGCGAGGACGCAGGCGAACTGGCGGCTAGGGTTTGGCGACGGTGGCGACGGTACCGGCGGTTCCAGCCCTTCTCCTCCTCGACGGCGTGTCCAGGGTGAAGCAGAGGGATGCCCTTGGTCTCCCAGGCCACCTCCTCGACGCGCTTGACGGCCGGAACAACGAGGACGTCGAGGTGCTGGCTGTGGCGGTATCGGCTGTTGGTGGCCGGAGCGGTAAGAGGGGAAGGAGGAGGCGCTATGGGGTGGATCTGGGGACGCCAGAGAGCCGTGTGGGAGGGGGAAAAGGAGGGAGAGAGAGGAGGTGCAGCCGTGGCAGGGAGGGTAGATAAGGTGGCTCGGTGCCACCTTTTTCCCTCCTCTTCACTTGCTTGCTCGGGCTGGGCAGGTAGGGCATGGCAGGTGGGCCAGGACGTGACCAAAGAGGGCAGGCTCGGACTGGAGGGGCCCTCAGGCAGGGAGAGAGAGAAGAGAGGGAGAGAGAGAGGGGAAGGGAGAGGTTTAGGGTTTTTAGAGATAAAGGTGGAAATGCCCACACATGGCTTGCATGGATGGGGATGGTGTAGGGTTTTTAACAAGAACCAAACAAGATCAAGCATGAAGAGGGGTAGAGAGAGATGGGAGATGATCCACTCAAAAATTCAAATAAAATCCAAAAGACTAGAATGTGGTGTTACTTGCATGGCCCATGCAAAATAATTAATGCCATGTTTATTCTTGTGAAAACAATAATATTAACATGGCATTATTCTTATGCATTCCCAAAAGTGGAATAAAGCCAAGCAAAAGAATTTATTGAAGTAGATCCATCCTATCTCCCATGAGCTAGATTAAATACCAAAAGAAAATAAGATACAAGCTCATGGATAATGGGATGATGGAATTATAAGGTGGTGAAAAGAAAGGGTGGTGGAGTGGAATAAAAGATATGCCCCCAACTCAACTTGGGCATTTAAACAATATATCAATAACCAAATACAATATCAAGAGTCAAATACAATTAATGATGCCTAAGAGAGGAGATCCAAATTGAAAAGGGTTTTATATGATGCTCAAATGCAAGGTGGCATGATGACATGAGCATGATATAATTATGATGCAACAATTATATATATGAAGTAGCCATTATATTACTAGACCAAGTAGCATTACAATTGTTAGACAATTGGGATGCTACAGGGTTTGCCCTTCAAACTTTATATCTTTAGACTTCTTCTTGTCTCGCAAGTTATCGATAGTCCGTAGGCCACTCGAAGTCTTCATTGGGTCGTGGCAACGCTGTGGGCTTCCACCGTATCTGGACCATATATACAAGACTTGAGTACCTGTAGGGTATGCCCATGTCACATGGTGTTCAAGTTATTTTGCCGTACTTAGGCATGATTCATATATGACAAGAAACCAAATGACTTTCACATATTATCACATAACTTTGAATTTAAACAATGGTTTCATTCATTAATGAATATATCATTAAGTTGGGTAATTTTAAGGCATTTCAATATTTTACAAATGTTCATGTATTATCAATTAGTTTCAAAACTAGGATAATTCACACATAATCAAACAAGATATGAACATAAATAGAAATCATTCATCAAAGTGGAACAACTGTTTGTTACAAGCTCATATGAATAACCGTCTCACAAAGTGTGAGACACACTAAAGAAGTTCATAATCTTTTGATTACAATAATCATCCTAAACATAAACTAAATGATAAATGTTGAGGGAGAGTGTCGTTGGCCATCATCAGCATGCTCGCCATCAACATGCAACGTCACCTCCTTTCTAGCAAGCACCTCTCATGCAGAAGGTCATGTTTTCAGTAAAACAGAACAAGTATCAAATATACTTAACACTGCAAATGTGTTTGCAAGATTATAACATTTATCAAATTATATATCAAATATATACCTTTGTCATCGATGACCTCAGCGACAACAGGTTCAACCATCACATTCCTTAGATGCGATATGAACCTGTGGAAATCTTGTGATTTCGCGTCGCCTCTCATAATGCAAGTCCTGACTTGTGCTTGGTAGCTTGCTGGCAGTGACCGCAGCACAACGCCATTTGCAAAAGATCCTGTCATCCAGCTATCCAGGAAGTATGCAGGCCTCATGTACGCATCATGCATGTGCTCCAAGTGGTCGTCAAGTGATGAGTTCTCCTCCATCTTAATGGAGAGGAAGTCTCCCATCAGCTCATGCTCCCATATGCTTGCTTGTTCCACGAAATGTGTCCTAAGCTATAGCATTACCGTACGAGGGTTGACATTACCCATGACATGCCATAGCTCGTCCACCATTCTGAAATGCATTGTAACTGAAATGAAGGAGGCCATCTCCCGACGGTGATAGCGGTCTTCCCACTGCTCTGGGGTCTCTAGGTCAATGGGCGGATCCAAATCCATCTCGTCGAGTATGTAGTCGACCACGTCATTCTCTCTAAGGAGAACGTGGAGACGCGCAACCAATATAGAGAAGTTTGATCCATCTAGCCTGAGCTTCTCTCCTTCTAACCAATCATAAACAGGAAAGGTAGCATCAGGGAGAACCATTTTCTACATTTATAATTGCAAAAGTAATTTAGACTAAGTTTATAACCAAATGAGTTAATATTATAACTCCACTCAGAAACACCTATCCCATGAAGGGTTCCTAGGGTGGACGCCTACGCGTCGGTCACATCATTCATGCGACTCGTGCTTGATCTTTCGACCATCCATGTTTCGAGGCCATGTCTACACATGCTAGGCTCGCCAACTCAACCTTAGTGTATTCGCTGTGCAACATGGCTTACACCCACTGTATGCTAACATAGATATGTCTGACACCCAATCGTCACGGCCTGCCTCATACCAAAGAAATTTCTTGCTGGTGCACACTAAGGGGGAACACAATCATTGGTTATTTTAACAGGGATCATCTTATTAGGCTACCGTCGAGTATATAATACTAGCACACAATAAGATATACAAACAATAACGTTGAATGTAAATGCAATGTGATATGGTCCTTCATGTCGTGATCTCCATCCGTCGTCACCGGATTCCGATGCCAGAGTTCCAGCATTGTAGACACCAGGGTACTGGTGTCTTTTCGGCATGGTAGTCCATCACCTCCGTGACTATCTACTACTACGTAACATAAGGTAATCACTTTGCCTTTGCCACAACCATATCACAAAGCAACGCCTCCTGCAAAACAAAGTTAGACGCCTCTACTTTATCTTTGCATGTTTTACGTGGCTGAATGGGCTTTCGCACAAGAACCGTTCTTACCTACGAACTTTCAGCACAACGTTGATCAAGTAGTTGTCTCTACTACACCCGTTTCGGGGCCCTCTATTGCAAATGGCATACCAACTAATGCGAGAGAGACAGACACCCCCTAAGCCACTTTATACGGTACAAGTCGTATGTCAACGTGGACCAGTCTCGCAAATGAATGCGTAAAGTCGGTTCGGGCCGCTTCATCAAGCATTACTACGGTATACACAAGTACACGTGGGAGGGTAAAAACTAAAAGATCAACGCCCACACGCTACATCTCGTGTGTTCTACCCATACTAGCATTACTACGCATAGATCCAGCTCTGATACCACTGTAGGGGTTCCGCGTATGAAAACAATAATTTTTACCCTACGCCCCTAAACCCCTGATGGTTCCAGGACCTATCTATTACTAATGCAGAAACGGGAGGGTCTTTTCGCAAACTTACCCTTGAAGACCGAAAAGCGTTGTTAACGCTCAGGATAGCGTGGTTGATGTAGACGAGCCGAAGCCAACCTCAAGGTCGTGATGAAGTCCTTGTGCTCCTTTGGCGATAACAACTTGAGTGCCTCAAGTGTGACACCTCGCAGGAAGTTACACAAGTCTGGTGCCTGACGATGACTCCCGCTTCCCTAATCCAGCAGCATTTGTGGAAGTAGAGCTCCTAGATCTGAATCCCGTAGCGCGATGGCGCTCCGTGGTGAAGATGTCTCTTGTTCGCGCAGTCCAAACTTAGGACCACGGTCATGAGAGAGAGAGAAAGAGAGAGAGAGAGAGAGAGAGAGAGAGAGAGAGAGAGAGAGAGAGAGAGAGAGAGAGAGAGAGAGAGAGAGAGAGAGAGAGAGAGAGAGAGAGAGAGAGAGAGAGAGAGAGAGAGAGAGAGAGAGAGAGAGAGAGAGTATCAATCGGAGGTCTTCCCAAAAGTGAGGAAAGCTTTATTGAATATTGTGTGTATTTATCTGGCCAAATACCCCCACTATATATGGGAAGGGGAGGTACTACCTCCCTCAAAGTCTCGGGGTGGGACTAAAGGAGAGGAGAGGGGAAGGGTGGCACCGCCGGCCACCCCCATGGGCCCTGCGGGGGGAGGGGGTTAGCCCACTAGGGCGCCGTCCACCCCCTCTAGCCCTTCTCCCTCTTGCCTTTCCCTAATGGGCTCTCTTCCCTCCGGAATTGGCCCATTAAGCCTTTTGACTTTAAATTGATTTTCTCTTTTATTAAATAATTATGAATAAATGATTAAATCAATATTTAACATTCATTCATATATTATTCAATCTCCATGGCTATGGAACACCTTCCACCTCCACTCCGGACATCCTCTAGACTTACCGAAACCCTTCCGGTTTTCTCTCTAATATTCTTTGGTAGTTCTACCGATCCTATAAACACTCTCTAAGCATCATAAAACCCTTAAGCGTGATACCCTATGGTTCGGGAACACTCCAGACATGGTCGAGACACTCCCGTACCAATGATCAACAGAGGGACCTGGATGGCCATGTGACCCATGTGCGTTCCACGAAGATCTTTTGTCGTTTGAACCGGGACGATCGTGTCTTATTCCCTTTGTCTCTCGATACTTGCATTGCCCAAGATCTGATCAATGACATTACCATGTCGTGTTCAATCTCGTTACCGAACAATGCTACTTGACTTGTTCCGACAAGTGATATCCCTGTGATCAAATCACACACTGCGCAGCTATTGGATATAACTTCTCCGAGTGGGCCCTTGAGTATCTTTCCATCACATGGACAGACAAATCCCGCTCTTGACATATATTGCCTCTACGGTTTCCTCCGAGTACCTGAACACACCTTTATAACCACTGTATTACCAAGTGGCGCTTGATGCTATCTAAGCACTCTCGGGAGACAGTGATTGATATAGCCTCATGGTCTAAGTAATAGTCTACGACGATCCATTTCTAATCATCATAACTTAAACTTCGTGACATGATCGGGTCACGATGTTTAGGTTGGGTATTGGTTCATCATCTCATTCTCAAAATGAGTTGACTCCATTTCCAACTGGCATAAATGTGCCACATGATCAGGAAACTTGATCATCTATTGACCAATGAACCAGTGACTAGAGTTTCACTGGGAACCCCTGGTTGTTTATATATCACACGTTTATTGATGTTTCCTCTCAATACAATTTTAGCATGATACAAAACTTAATCATAAACTTTATTCCAACATGCCCGTACCGCCCGCTCATACCAATCGCGTCACCAATTAAAGGCCGACGACAACTGGCTCCTAGCCAGCCTTCTTCTTCTTCCTTTTTCTTCCTTGTTTTTTCTCTCTCCACCTCAAACCCTAGCCTCCTAGAACCTTTGATTCTTCATTGATTTCGTGATTTTGAGTTGAGGAATCTTCACATCGGTAAGTTTCTCACTTGATGCATACTTTATTTTCTAAAATCCATGGTTGAATTCATCACATTGGCTATTTAGATGATTTCATCATATTTGAGATTATTGTTGATTTCTCACATTAGGATTTGTAACTCCCACATGTAATCGTTTGTTCATGTGATAGAAACTTGATGCCTATATTTTTCTTTAAAAATTCCGCAGCACAATGCATAACTTTGATAGGATTTTCCGCTCGGGCAAGGGCTCGGGTACGACGGGAGCCTCGGGCTCTGCCAAGCCACAGGGTTCGAAAAAGAGGCGCTCGGAGGTGGACAGACTAAGGGCTGCCATGAGCCGAGACTATGAGAGGGCGAACAACCGCAAGGTTTTACCCCTAAGTGGGTAAACCACGAGTTCCTCTCTCGCTAAGATCTGTTGGAGGAATTCGAGCAGATTACTATGCATGCTGGCATGGTAAACTTCTCCTACCTCTCTGTTGACACCTACAAGCTCACCACGTACGAATTCATGGCATTGTTCCATGATGATCGCGAGGCCCAAGAGCGTAATTGCACTATAAGTTTTGTACTCAATGGGCAGCTCCACAACCTTTCCTTCTATGAATTTTGTCATAGTTTTGGATTCTCCCATGAGGGGGGACTCGATATTGATGACAATGTGCACATGGAGGCAATGCATTCTTGGGAAAAAATTCAGTCCATAGGAACACTGATTATTTACGCAAAAAGAGCACCACTATCTAGAATCCTGCTATCTGTTATTTTCATATCTTCCTTGTTAATTCTATTTTTGGGAAAGGTGATGTTGGGGCAATGGCAGGCCCCGAAGTAAGTGTAATTCATATGGCCTTGCATCCAAAGATGGAGCACAAGGTAAACTTGTGTGCTTTGCTCATCCAGCACTTTCGACGCCAAAGATCAGCTTCCGCGGGGGACATTCTTTGTGGTGGATTGATGACACAGATCGCCTATGCAAACAATTTTTTTCTACCACAAGAAAGGGTTGTGGCTGGTAGTAAGATCTTGGATGACATTCATATGGCTAGTACAAAGTTCATGGGGGTCTATATACCCGAACACTCCCTTCGTGCTTACCAGCTTTATTTTGAACCTAACGGTGATCTCCACCAAGTTTTGCTTCCTTTTGTCCAAGATTTTGGTTTGCCAGGTAAACAGAGTTGGGTCCTCACTGAGGAGGAATTTCGGTAGGCACTAATCCTCTCAGGAAGGACTGTGCCACAAGGAGGCCACCCCAACTGGGAAAACACGGAAGTTGGCCAACAGCAGCAAGACCAAGGAGAATAAGATTGGCATGGGGCAGGTTGGGATGACTACGGTCAGCAACATCATCACCAACAACCTTTTCACCAACACCAACAACAAGGTATGCCTCAATCACAGCTGGGATTCAACTATGTCCCAAGGGGCGAGTTTGACAAGGTGGTGCGTCGCATTGACAACATAGAGAACACGTTGTATGATGCGAACGCCAACATAGTCAACCTCACCCAAGTCTTCACATCCTTCATGAACGACTTTCCAAACCGCTACCCGAACTTCCCATACCAGCAACTGCCACCCGACGGTAGCGACGCTTGATTCTAGTTAGGCAAAAAGCCTAAGCTTAGGGAGGTTGAACTCCTCCCAACTTTTTGCATTCATATTTTTCTTTCTTATTTTTATTTGTTTTATTTAAATGCGTGTTTACTTTCAGTTTTGCATTTGATAAAAAGAAAAACCCAAAAATATTAGACTAGCTTTTAATTCTGTTTGTGCAAATTTCTCTTGACTCTTGTTGATCTTTCTACATGATGCTCACTTCGAGTGATTGAGATATGAAGACAAACGCAAAGAGTTGACTCAACTAGGAGACAAGCAAGCAAGAGGAGGTACCACATTCCTATTTTACTTCTTCCTATAAGCTTATTCATGAACATTTTATGTCCGCTCGGTTGCACTTGAGTTTGTCTCCACGCTTAATTCCTTATCTTTTAGGACTTGAGCTCAAATGTTTTTTCACCTCTTTGGTTAAGACTCTCGACAATTAATATCAGTTTGAAAAACTATCCCTTGGATTAATTCCAAGCTTTTTAGAATAAGTTAAAGTGTCTATCGACACCGTTGGTGCCATGTTTTTTTGTCTTAAGGGCTTAAACTTAGTAGTGCTAAACCCCACATACTGATCATTGACTTGAGATACTTTCTGAAAAAGAATTGTTTGATAGAACTAACTTTTTATAGTGGGAGAGGGAGATGCCAAAACCTGTGTTGACCTGCTGTAAAAAGGAGAGAGAAGAAATAAATAAAGTTCTTTCTTTCAAATACACACCTTTGGGGTGCCAACAACTCCGCTAGCCTTTGAACGATCTATGGTATAACCCTGGATTTCGGCTATGAGTTGAATGAGTGGCATATGTGTCGCTATATGGGTAAAATTATTGGTATCCCCAAATGGTTGTGTAAGCGTTTACAAAAGAAATATTCGTTGATCCTTGAGAAAGAAATAAAAAATTATCGTCAAGATATGAGCTGAATTTTTTTTTGATACTTTTGATCTTTGGCATCACCTCACCACCTAAAATGTACAATTAGAGTTCCCGAAAGGCAAGGAAAAGAAGAGGTATTTGATATCCGTGGTTATCGATGTGGGTGTTAATGAAAAAGCTCTAAGTTTATCCTTCTTTTGACATCTACATGTGTACCCTTAATTTTGACTCAACTGCCCTTGCTAAAAATATTTTCACTCTCATAATAAGAGAGACGCTGAAAGAAATTGATTTGCAAAGCCTTGCCAAATTTTTAACAATCTCATTTGAGTAATAAGAACTATTAGCTAGCGAGTTACTTGCATTTAGGAATTGAGCTTAGGTGCAATTGTTCAGATATATTATGCTCGTGTTCAAGGTTGCAAGATTTGAGACAATGGAATATGATACAACCTCGAATTTATAAGTTTTCATATTGATTGAATTATTTTCTATTAGTCATTCTAGCTTTGTCACTCGAGGGCGAGTAACCGCTAAGCTTGGGGATGTTGATAGCTCCAAATTTCATCACTTTTTACCATTGATTTTCCTCTTGTTTATTGCTGGATTTCATTGAAGATTACCCCTTTCTACAAATGTTAACATCACAATTAGCGAATCCTTGGTTTCTTGTGATGGTTTTAGGTAATGAACATTTATTGGAGATCTAATAGAATTTATGGGCTAATTGCACCCAAAGAAGTAAATCCCCAATTGGAGCCCCTTTCATTGGAGGCGTCCAGTATGCATAATGACCATCAGTACGGTTGGTACGCGACCATACTGCCCGCTCGTACTACACTCCGACACCTTCCATATATCAATACAAGCAAGTTTCGTGAAGGAGGAGGGATGCAAAGAAACACAGAACAGAAAATACAGCCGCCGCAAGCCATCTAGAGGAGGTAGATCAGATATGGAAGAGGAGAAGAATTTCACCCCATTCCTCGACGATCTCCAACCTCCAAACCACACACTCCACCATCATTCACTTCATTACTTAGAGAGAAAGAGATTTGCACTTGTAAGATTAGGGTTTGAAACTTTGATCTACCTTTGGTTTGTATTTGATTTGATCTTTAATCGATATTGTGGTTTGCTACAATAACTTTGAGATGATTCTTATTTGCAATAAAATTATGCCTTTGATTTGTCTTCCTCTCATGTCTGAGTAAATCCCCATAGGAGTGGGAGATGTAGGGGATTGGTGAGATGTGTTGTACCTCCTTTAAATCCATCCATTTGTGATCGTTGTACTATTTATTTAATAGTGGGAATGATTATCTATGTTTTCCTAATGCTTGTTATCTAATTTAAGTGCCCAGGTAACATGATCCAAAGATCTCATAGGTATGAACTTGTATGCTAGTAATTCGGCGACCCCCGAGTGACACGGCCAATATCAATAAAGAGCTAGTACTACTCGAGGACAACAAGGAACCATCAATATTAAAGCCTTGATCCGGTCGCAAGACCTTAATTAATGCACTGGCCATGGCCGTGGTAACAGGAAGACGGATCATTGGACTAGGAAGGATTGGCCATGACGACTCCTAGTCGATATATGGGTTCCTTTCCTAGTCACTTATAAATAAGAAATATCACTATCACTTATTCCACTCTATCCACTTGGCACTTTCACTATCATCATGAACTGTTTCTCTCTGCGCCTAACTTCTCATCTACAGGACCTTTACACACTTTTCACATCTTTACTTTTATGCAATTTACTTATTTCCTAAGCAAGTTTCATCTATCTTTTACTCACCACTTCCATCGTCAACTTTTGCAGTCAATTCACTCAAGATCTATGACACCTTGGGTGCAATAGAAACACCACATAAAAAAACTTTCCTAGGCTCCTCGTTGGGATCGATATAAAAATTTGAATTAATACTTCCGCAAAAACATTCTATGACGAACCTATGCACTTGTAGGCCATCATTATGTTATAAGGGAATGTGTTTACCTTAGAGGATTGGTAACTCCAGCATTGATAATACTGACTAAAGTCAAGTAGGAAGCAAGGTGATAAAACATCAAAAGTTGCACAGGATGCACAGGTGTTTCGATGGTTACATTTATAATAATAGATAAGGGTACCATCTAAAGTGATACATACTGTTATGGTGGAACTAGTTCGTCTTTATGCAGAAGGTGTGTCCTAGGGCACAGTTCCCATGAGAAAGCTTGAAGTGGATATTCTAAAGTCACTGTAGGCTCCTGGAAACCGACCTCATTCTGCTTCCATAAGTATGATGCATACAAAAAGATGTTATCATGTGATGATAAAGTATTAATGTCAATCAAGGTGGCATTAGTAAGTTGCAAAGGATTTGGGATTGTAAAGTACATATCCAAGACTCAACCTCTTCCATGAACAAGCATGTTTAAGGTACTAGAATATATGGTGCCAATGATAAGGAACAAATGCAGCTAGTTTATTTGTACTCTAGTGCAAGTGGGAGATGGTTGGAAATATGCCCTAGAGACAAATAGTAATAAGGATTATTATCATATTTCATAAAGTTTATGATTAAGTTTTATATCATGCTATAACTGTATTGAAAGGAAACGTCAATACACATGTGATATATAAACAACCAGGAGTTCCCACTGAAACTCTAGTCACTGGTTTATTGGTCAACAGATGATCAAGGTTTCCTAATCATGTGGCATTTATGCCAATTGGAAATGGAGTCACATCATTATGAGAATGAGATGATGAACTATACCCAACCTAAGAATCATGGCCCGATCATGTCATGAAGTTCAAGTTATGATGATTAGAATAGACCTAGTGTACTATTTCTTAGATCGTGAGGCCATATCTATCACTGTCACTCGAGGGTACTTTGATAGCATCAAACATCACTCGGTTAAACGGTGACCATAAAGGTGTGTTTAGGTATTCAGAGGAACGGTTGAGGAAATATGCACCAAGAGCGGGATTTGTCCATCCACATGACGGAAAGATACTCGAGGGCCCACTCGGAGAAGTTTTATCCAATAGCTGTGTATCCAAGTGATCACGGGGATATCACTTCTCGGAACGAGTCAAGTAGCATTTGTCGGTAACGATATTGAACACAACATGGTGATGTCATTGATCAGATATCGGACAATGCAATTATCAAGAGACAAAAGGAATAAGACACTAAGTTAATGGTTCAAACGACAAAAGAATTTCGTGGAATGAACAGGGGTCACAAGGCCATCCAGGTCCCTCTGTTGATCATTCATGCGGGAGGGTCCCGACCATATCTAGAGTGTTCCCAAACCGTGGGGCATCACACTTAAGGGTTTGGTGATGCTCAAAGAGTGTTTTAGGATCGGTAGAATCACCTAAGAAAATATAAGAGAAAAACGGAAGGGTTTCGGTAAGTCCGAAGGATGTCCGGAATGAGAGGGAATGGTTTCCACATCAATGGGGATTGAATAATATGTAAGTGAATGTTGAAATTGATTTAATCATTCAATTATATTTATTCAATAAAATAAAAAGAATTAAAAAGGGTCAAATACCTAATTGGGCAAATCCAAAGGGAAAAGGGCTCATGAAGGAAAGACCGAAGGGAGGAAGGAAGAGGGGATGGCCGGCTGGGCCAAGGAACCCCGCGTGGGGACCACTTGGGCCCTAGACGGCGGCGGCCAAGCCCTCCTCTCCCCTCTCCCTTGTTTATTCCCACATGGCTAAGCTAGTTGGCTATGGGGGGTTTTCCCCTATATAAACAGAGGTATTTTGACAAATTAAATACAACAATAATGAGTAAAAGGTTTCCTCTCTTTTGGGGAGACCTCTAGTTCATTCTCTCTCTCTCTCTCGTGACCGTGGTCCCAAGTTCGCATCGCGAGAGCAGGAGTCGTCTTCACTGCAGAGCACCGTTGCACTACGAGATTCGGATCCAGGAGCTCTACTTCCGCAACTGCTACCAGATCGGGGAAGCGGGAGTCATCGCCAGGCACCAGATGTGTGCAACTTCCTGCGAGGTGTAACACTTGGGGAACTAGGAGTCGTTGAAGCCGTAAGAGCTACCGAGACTTCAACACGACCTTGAGGTGGGCTTTAGTTCATCTACATCAACCACGCCCTCCCGAGCGTTTTGACAACGCTTTTCGATCTTCAAGGGTAAGTTTGCGAAAAGCCCCTCCCATTTCTGCATTACTAATAGATAGGTCCTGGCAACAGGGGTTCTGGGTATTCGGAAAAATTTATTGTTTTCATGCGCGAACCCCTACACTAATTGCCCAAGATCTATATATGTAGTAATGCAGTAACAACTAGAGCGTATAGAATACATACCCTTGTAGAACGTATGCAGTTAACGTTCTGAGGGGAATGTGGTTGAAGTAGTTGAACTCGTGGCTCACCTCAAGGTCGCGAAGCTCCTCGCAAGTCACCCTTGCTCCATCTTCATTATGTAGCAGCTTCGGCTCACGACATCCAAGATGACACTCTTTGGAGGCACCCTCGAGGTTTAGTACACATACGGTGTACGATGACGACCACCGACTCCCTTGATCCCTGCCACGACTGTGAAAGTAGATCTCTGGCTTGAAAACCCTGCAGTGCAATGACGTGCTGCAGGTGTATTGTCTCTTGTGAGAATAGTCCTTTCATGGGACCATCCCTTCACATGGAGACAACTATAGAGAGGGAATTCCATAAGGAAAGTGTCTTAGAAAACCTCTCATATTGGTGTGTTTAATCCCACCCATGGGCACCCCTTTATATAGGGCGGAGGGAGGTGTGCCCTCCCCTTAGGGTTCCCATGTGGAACTAATCAAGGGAGAGAGGCGTGTGGCGCGATGGGCCTTAGGGCTCCATGGGCCAGCCGACCAGGGGGATCCCCACCCTGCGCACAGCCCAAGGCCGGTCGGGTAGGCCCCATGTGGTGGCTGGGCTTGGCCCCTTTGGCCCTTGGCCCTTCCCTCTAGTAGTTTTCCCTCATGGGCCCTTTTACTCTAGGAGTTTGGCCCAAATTCCTAGGAAAAAAGGGCCCATGAGGGAAAACTACTAGAGGGAAGGGCCAAGGGCCAAAGGGTCCAAGCCCAGCCACCACATGGGACCCACCCGGCTAGCCTTCGGCTGTGCGCAGGGTGGGGCTCCCCTTGGCCAGCTAACCCATGGAGCCCTAGAGGTCCATAACGCAACCCCCTCTCTCCCTTGATTAGTCCCACATGGGAAACCCAAACAGGAGGGCACACCTCCCTCCGCCTATATAAAGGGGTGCCCATGGGTGGGATTAAACACACAAATATGAGAGGTTTTATAAGGAACTTTACTTAGAGAATTCTCTCCCCTCTCTCTCTCTCTCTCTAGTTGCCTCCATGTGAAGGGACGGTCCCATGAAAGGACTATTCGCACAAGAGACGACGCACCTGTAGCACGCTGTTGCGCTACAGGGATTCTAAGCCGGATATCTACTTCCGCATTCCCAGCAGGGTTCAAGGAGTCAGAGGTCGTCATCGTACACCAGATGTGTAGGAAACCTCGAGGGTGCCTCCAAATAGTGGCATCTTTGATATCATGAGCCGGAGCTGCTGCACGATGAAGATGGAGCAAGGGGTGACTCTCGAGGAGCTTCAAGGCCTTGAGGTCGGCCATGAGTTCGACTACTTCAACCACGTTCTCCTCGGAACGTTAACCGCGTATGGTCTACAAGGGTATGTATTCTATACGCTATGGTCATTACTATAGTACTACATAGATAGATCTTGGGTAGTTAGGGCATTCCAACGTAGGATATTTTTTTGCTGCTACGGAACCCTGGAATATGAGACATTTATAATATCCTCTTAGCTCCCCCTCAAAATATGTCATTCACACATTTGATCAAGAAACTATTTAGCTCCCACTTAAATACTTCACAAGTGTAGGTCTTCTCGATATTTTGGTGATTCTAAAATCATTTGTTCCTTTATCAAATCGAGAATTTTCCTTTGCTAAGTGTGAATGTAACAGACAAAAGCATCCCTACATAATTGTAGCCAATCGTTTTGAATTTGTCAAGACAAATCGAGCTTTATGTCTTCTTTTAAAGTTTTATTTCTTCCTTATAACTTTGTAATTATTCAGGAATGATTAATTAACTATCTTACTTAATAAGATCAAGTAACTTTTACTTGTGTAATCTTAAATGCAACTTTACGATTTCATTACTTTTAGTCATTTCTCGTATTTAGGTCCATCATCGCTTTCTTTGTAGTTTGTAGGTTTTTCTTGTTTATTTAACATGACAAGTGAATCAATAATATATTTCCACATAATGGGAAAATACACTATTGAGTCCTACTTCTCTAGAAAAGTGCTTAATGAAAAAGTTCAAGATCACTATCATTAGTTTCACCTCATCCTGTAGATTTTCGTTCTGCGGAACATATTCCATTGCGCTACTCGACATTTAGGGTAAGTTTGAATATCTTGATTTTGAACTTCCACTATCTTCCATCAACATTTTATCGAGAAACTTTTCTTGATAACAATGTTCTAGAAAACACCAAGTTTGCCCCTTCTAATAAGGAAAGTATTCTCACAGTCATCTATGAACATTCTACAAAGATTATTTCGTAATGACTTTATCAAAGTCTCTAGAAACTCGAACGTGCCATAACTCTTATGGTGTTATTTCCACAAATATGGACAATTTCCTATATTCATGAGTGTTTGCTAACTTTGTGACTTATAACTCTAACTTTCTATAATAACCTAGTAAGAGATTATTTCAGACCATATGTATATAATACATTATGATGCTTATACCAAATCAATACGCTTTGATATACTAATCATCACAATTTGTAAAATATCTTTCATAAGTCTTTTATATGCTAAAATATTAACTCAAGTACTAGTCCTTTTTTATCGTATCATAGAGACTTGTATTCTCTTGTCAATTTCATATCCATCTTTTATTCTGAAGGTGTTTAAACATTTCAAACGGTTTCAGACCCATGCTTCATTTAGTAAATACTTTTACTTGGTTCCCTATCTACTGTTCCCACGCGTCCTCATCGCATGCACAACACCTCCGGCATCCACAAGGGCCCCCACGAGCGTCTTAACCTGCATGTTTCATCTTTTAGCAGGTACTCGCCGGTTCCCACCTCAGTGCGTGGGGCTCTCAAGGATCCCAACTGGCTTGATGCTATGACCACAGAATACCGCGCTCTCTTAAGAAACAACACTTGGGATCTCGTGCCTCCTCATTGGAACGCCAACATCGTCACCGGCAAGTGGGTGTTTCGCCAGAAGCTCAAACCTGATGGCTCTCTCGACCACTACAAAGCACGGTGGGTGCTTTGTGGTTTCTCTCAGGAGCAAGGCGTGGACTTTGATGAGACTTTCAGCCTGGTTTTGAAACCAGCCATGGTGTGCGTCATCCTCTCCATCGCACTCTCCCTCAAATGGGAGACCCGCCAGCTCGACGTCAAGAATGCCTTCCTCCAAGGCAATCTCGCCAAGGGCATCTACTGTCGTCAACCCACTGGCTTCATCGACTCAACTCGCCCCAAGCATGTCTGTCAGCTGAACCATTCCCTATACGGTCTCAAATAGGCTCCTCGGGCGTGGTACCAGCGCTTCGCGATGTTCATCACCTCCACTGGCTTCACGTGTTCACGTTCGGACACATCACTATTCGTACTACAATGTGTGGAGGGCACATGTTTCCTCCTCCTCTACGTGAATGACATCATCCTCACCGCCTCTTTGCCGCGCCTCCTCGACAGGATTATGGCTTCTCTTTGCTTTGAGTTTGCCATGACCGACATGGGAAGCCTCCACTACTTCCTCAGCATCGCAGTAACCCACGACTCATTCGGCATGCACCTCTCGCAAGCCAAGTACGCCGCGGAGATTCTGAACCGTGCTGGCATGACCGCCTGCAAGTCCACCACGACACCTGTTGACACGAGCCCCAAGCTCGCCGCCACTACGGACCTTCTAGTGGTCGATCCCACCAAGTACAAGAGTCTCACTGCTGCTCTACAATACCTCACCTTCACGCGACCCGACATTGCATATGCCATTCAGCAGGTATGTCTCCACATGCATGATCCTCGCGAGCAGCACCTCATGGCCATCAAGCGCATCATTCGCTATGTCAAGGGTACGCTCTCACATGGACTCTAGCTCTAATCGTCATCACCGAACTCCATGATCACCTACATCAGCGCCGACTAGGTCAGCTGTCTAGACACTCGCTGCTCCACATCAGGCTTCTGTTTCTACCTCGGAGACAACCGTGTCTCTTGGTTGTACAAGCGCCATCATACGGTTTCTCACTCTAGCACTGAGGCTGAGTATCGTCCTGTCACCAACGCCGTCACCGAAGCGAGTTGGATTTGGCAACTCCTTCACGAGCTTCATCGACCATCACCTCCTGCTACGGCTGTGTTCTACGACAATCTCAGTGCCGTCTACATATCTATGAACTCTGTCCAGCATCAGCGCACGAAGAACATCGAGATCGATCTCCATTTCATTCGTGATTGTGTTGCCATGGGCCAGGTCCGTGTGCTCCACGTTCCCTCGTCTCGACAGTTTGCTGACATCCTGACGAAGGGACTCACGTCGCCGTTGTTTTTTGATTTTCAGCCCAGTCTTAATGTACGCTCTCCTCCCATTGTGACTGCGAGGGAGTGTTAGACTAATATGTCATGTATTGTGACATATCGCTGATTTGCCGTATATCGTGGAGTTGTAATTAGCAAATCTCCCATTATGGCTCGGATTATGGCTAGGCTTCATTAGGATTTATTGCAATTAATTGTAGATTTATTATAATCCGGCTATATATTGATAAGCAATGGAATAGTCCAAGTATGACAAATATTTCCCCAATCTTTCACTAGGGTCTTGGAGAATCCACCGTGCTTCCCTAGCCAAGACAGCTAGATCAAATAGTTATGTGTGTCCCGGAAACCCAAGCCTCCCACATATTTCGGCTTCATCATCACCTCCCATGAGACCCAAGCTATTATTTTCTCTCCTTCCTTGCTACCCCACCAAAACTTCCTGATGAGAAAATCTACGCGTTCGCATAAACCTCTCGGTAGTTTAAAATAGGCCATTAGAAAATATCAGAACGTCTTGAGCCACAACTTTGATAAAGAACTTCCTTGCCTCCAATGGATAAGATCATCTACATCCAACCTTGGATCTTGTGTCACACACGGTCTTTTATAAATATTTGAAAGCACCATTCTTCGAATTTCCAACATCAGACGACATTCCCAAACAATGTTCACCTAGGCTTTCATCAGGAACATTCAGTATTCCTTCTATCTCATCATGTATTTATTGGGAACACGCTTTGCTGAAAAATACGAAAAACTTTGCCATATTAATCGCATTTGCACCCTCACCAGTTTCCTTGAGAAACAATAGGCTGTTATTCGCAAAGAGAAGGTGGTTCACCGATGGAGCCGATGGAGCCGATGGAGCCACTTTAATTCCACTTAGGTTCTATGACTGATTTCTATGGTTTTCTGTTGCTAACAAGAAAAGCTAGGATGGAATTGGATTACCTTGTCTAATTTCTCGTGATGGCTTAAACTCATCTAACCAAATTCATTAAAAAGAACCGAGAACCGACACTGAAAAAATAATTCTCATTATAATATCTATCCAAGCTGGAGCAAAACCCAATTTAACCATTATTTTCATCAAATAATTCCATTCAACATGGTAATAGGCTTTCATCATGTCCAGATTCAGGACACACGACCTATGTTTTTTAGCCTTATGGCGCTTCACGAAGTGGAGGCACTCATATTCCGCAATGATATTATATGTGATCAAATGTCCTAGGACAAATGATACTTGCTCCAATGAAATAATCTCAGACATAATGCTCTTCAGACAGTTAGAAATCACTTTGGAGGCTATCTTATATAGAACATTACAAAGACTTATGGGTCGAGAAGAGTCAGATTTTCCCCATCCCGGTCAGCTTCCCGTCCCCTTGCAGTCCAGGCACTAGCCATTTTTTCCCGTCCCGGTGGATCTACTCCAATGTCCTGAGGTCGATGTGCTCGCAATTGTGATGGCACAAGTTCCTTGCTCCTCTATCGTCTTGGCCTGGGTGGCCGACGTGGATCGGGCGACCAGTCCCGCTGGGAGCCGGCTGGTGGCGTGAGGGCGGCTCGCTGAATAATGGAGGTTTGTCCCTACTACTCCTCGTGCGCCATGTTGTCGATCTACTTGATGTCGGTCTCCTCGATCTGGCCACCGACGCATTCTAGTTTGCCGGTCGCAGGTCTTTGCCTCTAGGCTCATGGGACCACTGGATATCTATATCTTAATTGATCCTGTAGCGTGAGCTCTTATCTTCAGCCAGTGAGGCTACATGAGGGTATGGTGCAAAGCTTGGCTTTCTTTTCAGTGCCATGGGACATGTCTAAATATATATTTCCATAGTATGGATAGAGGCGGAGAAAGTCATGATGGAAGCAATCAGAGGTTGGTATGGTAGAGAGGGGTGTTGGTTGCGATGAAAACTATGTGACGCAGATTCTTTCTATGTCGGGTGTCTGGAAACTTGCAGCAGCAGTTTTGGCAAGAGGGGGTCGCAATAGAGGTGGACTAAAAATTTGGTGGTGCTCCTCGAGTACCAAGTCACGACTTTTAGGGTGAAAATTCAAGGTTTGGTCTTTATTGGTTGTACCTGGCAATGATCTTGCTGAAGGCATTGTTTTGGAAGCTCGGACTTTCTCCAGGGTGAAAACTCTATATTTTTTATCGAACGACAAGAATGTTGGTGTATTGTTTACTTCTTGGAGGCATTGATTTTGGAGAATCTCTTTTCTATTTCGGGTGTTGTCTGTGATGGTGGTTAGAGTTGTGCTGTTGGGAGTGTTTCATCACCGCCACAAGATTTTTGTTTCTTCTCTCTTGTTTATTTTTTTCTTGGTTGTATGCATTATTGATGTCTTTGGATATCTAGTTGGTGCAGAGACTAAGTGTAACCGGTATCTTCACGATATTGATATATTCTCTTTATTCAAAAAAAATAACATCCTAAACGGTAGATTGGTTTTGCGTTGTTTGCACGACACAACACGGGACGGCTTTTCCTCTCTATTATATTATATAGATCAAGTAGTCCAAGTTAGGTACAATACACGTACAACTACTCCCTCTATTTTAAAATATAACATGTTTTAGGTTTGTGAAGCTAATGTATGTAGATCACTTTTATAGTGTAGATTTGGAGAGGTTCGGAGTGAACCTACACACTAAAAGCACTTCACAAAAATAAAACATCTTAGATTTTGAAACGGAGGGAGTACACAACTACGTTTTTATCAGAGATGACAATGGGTTGGCATTTAAAACTTCAGAGATGACAATGGGTTGGCATTTAAAACTTCCCAAGAGCATCTCCAGCCGTTGAAGGCCCCCAGGCCAAAATCTAGCGCTATTTTGCGCTGAACGGGGGAACTTTTGACCTGGGGTCACCAAACTTCTAGTCACTCCCAAGTCTCAGCCCACAGGGAAAGAAAATTCGGCATAAATTTTAAAAAACGTTCTTTCTGCAACAAAAAAGGTCATCACAATCTCGTCAAAGATCATAGTCCGGCGAACACGGAAAGCCGAAGTCCGACAAAATCATATTACATCGGCGACGGTATCAAATGTCGTTGTCGGGCGGGAATGTCGCCGTAGGTGCAGATACGGGAACAACGTCCATAGTTGTGGCGGCCGGCAAAGTCTCGGATGAAGTGGTGGTCGACGGCGAGGTTGAAGAAGAAACAGGAGCGATGTTCGGCGTCAGAGTCGCAGCAGGTGTAGACATACCATTCAGGATTGCAAAACACTATGACATGTACCACGCCTTCACTTCGTCATCCATCATCGCCGGGTTCCCCCCATCAGAAACACCAGGTCAGTGTTGTATTTCTTAGTTGTCACGTTCGCCTTCTGCAGGTTGAGCTTGACGCTCTGGTTCCAGAGGAGCACCTTCCACCATTCGTCGAACTTTTTGTCACGCTGTGCGGCGTGCACCTTGGTGTCAGTAAGGCACTTCTCGATCGACGCCTGTAGCCGTTCACCCAGTGGCCCCATGGCTTTGGCAGCCTTGGCTTTCTTCTGGCCGAGCTCTGGCTGGCCTTCTACCGCCCGTGGCGCCGGAGCTTCTAGGTTGTACGTACTGTCCTTGGCCTTGGCAAGAGACACGTGAACATCCCTCCACTTCTGGCATTTTGAGATCTTTGTGAAGACGTGGAGAAACTTGAAATCAGCACCATTATTGTTGTCCTGGTACATGTCGAACGCTCTGTTCATCTGCACCACGGCAAACTTGATGGAGCACCTAGGCGAAAACAGGAGCAAATTATTGGCGTACCTTCATTTCAAAGCTGGCACCACTCTCGGGTCGGTGTTCGATTTCCTCCTGTTGTGTGAAGTACCCCGGGGTAGAGCTGGTCACCATGGAGCCAGACGCGATCATCTCGTGCATCGCGGCCTCACCAGGCATTCCGCCGAACATGTTGGACGCAACAGATGGCAGAAACGGGAGAGGCCCACGGCATAGCATCGGGGAAATGCCGCCGACTCCACCGCCTGATGACCCGGCACGGAAGGTGGCCACGTTTGGCCCTATACAGAAGGGGAGCGCCGCCGGGAAGACGACGTTGCGGTTGAACCCTCCTAGGTGGTCGCCGTCGTACTCAGGCGAAGGCGAAAACCTCGTGCGTGACATCACGTGCCTGACGTTCTCCTAGAAAAGCGTCGGCGAGGATGGTGAGAAACCGGCCATAGGGGACGCGACAGATGATGGCTCAATGCACGGCGCCGAGAAAAGTGCTGGTGCATGGTTGATGTAGAGCTCCTTGGGAACCCCAAGAGGAAGGTATGATGAGCACAGCAGCAAGTTTCTCTCAGTTATGAAACCAAGATTTAATCGAACCAGTAGGAGCAAGGAAACACCCCAAAGGTGTTACTAGCTGAGCTTTGGCAGGGCGCACTACCGGTGCTAGTAGCAACGTGGAGACCTGCACAACACAACCGCAGAACTTTGTCCCCAACTTGCGATGAGGTTGTCAATCTCACCATGTTTTGCGGAAAACAAAGGATTAAACGTATCGAATGTAAAGAAGTAAAAGTTTG
The DNA here is from genome assembly GCA_916181665.1 of Avena sativa. Taxonomy (NCBI): domain Eukaryota; kingdom Viridiplantae; phylum Streptophyta; class Magnoliopsida; order Poales; family Poaceae; genus Avena; species Avena sativa. The sequence goes on along the minus strand of OV702292.1, from coordinate 411,927,128 downwards.
CAGAAAGTAAACAGTTTGTAGATTGAATGTAAAAGACAAGGACCAGGATCCATAGTTCACTAGAGGTGGCTCTCCTTAAGATAGATAACATGCTGGGTGAACAAATTATAGCGGAGCAATTGACAAACATCTAGAAAGCAATACATGCATATACTAATCATCTTGACTCCTTTGAGACTTGATTGGGCATTACAACATTGCAAAGAGAATCCTGCACTCTCTTTGCAATCAATCAAAATGAACATTGCTCAAGACCACGAGAAGGCCCCCCTAGAATCTGCGGTGGGGTTTGATCACGCTTTTGGTGTGGGAAGCTGTGGTCTTAGTGAAGGTCTCCGTGTTTACTGGAGGAACCCTCTTAAGCTAAACATGAGGAATTTATCTAAGTAGCACATTGACATGGAGGTTCATGAGGACATTTGGAGGCTAACCTGTTGGTACAGTGAAGCAATTTCTTCGTTCCCCTAGCCATCGAGCAACTGCGAGAAACACCGCGCCCGTACATAGACCGCCATCCAACTTCATCTATGACTAATAATCCACCTTCAGGTTATCATCCGAACCCCCTCCAGTATTAAGTTGCAAGCAACAGATTATTGCTTTACGAACTGTATGTAAAGTAAACAATATAATTGTTCTATGAACAAAGGATTGTTGTTTTCTCCCTAGTAGCAACAACACATCTAGTACCTTAGAGATTTCTGTCACTTCCCCAGATTACCAGAGGCATGAACCCACTACCGAGCATAAATACTAACTCTTGGAGTTGCTAGCATCTACTTGGCCAAGATACCTATTAAAAACAGAAAGCATGCAAGGTCACAAATAACAAAGACATGATAGAATCAATAATCAATCTGAAATAGCATCTCAATATCCATCGGATCCCCGCAAACACAACATGTATGATTACAAATAGATGATCTTGATCATGAACGGAGCTCACAAGATCTAGACATGAAAGCACAAAGGAGGAGAACCAGCCATCTAGCTACTACATAGATCTGTAGTCCAAGGATGAACTACTCATGCATCACACCAGAGGCTTGCATGGTGATGAAAAAGGCCTCCAGGGTGAATTCCCCTCTCCGGCAGGGTGCCGGGAAGAGCTTCAGATCCCTCCCGATCTAGGGATAGAGATGACGGCGGCTACAGACTCTTTCATGGATTTTTGATCGAGTACTTAGGGTTTACGTCCCGAGGGCATCTTATAGTCGGAAGGGGAGGCCGAGGGGGTGCCAGGGCTGGCCTCACCACCCCCTGGCGCGGTCCAGGCTGGGCCGCACGACCAGGTGGTGTGGTGGCCCCCTGGCCCCTCTCCATCTCGTACTCTGGCATCTGATGACTTCCGAAAAATAGGCACTTTGGCTTTTGTCCCGTCCAATTCTGAGAATATTCATTTTCTGACTTTCCTGGAACCAAAAACAGCAGAAAACAAGCAGCTGGCACTATGGCTCTTGTTGATAGGTTAGTCCAAGAAAGCATATGAAAAGTACTCCAAAGTTGGAACAAAACACAAGAAAGTGGATAAAACCAAGCATGGAACATCAAAAATTATAGATACATTTGCAATGTATCAACATCTCCAAGCTTAACTCATGCTCGTCCTCGAGTAGGTAAGTGATAAAAAGAAAGAATAATTTTTGAGGTGACATGCACCATCAAAGACTTGATCAAAGTATTTGTAAAACATTCAAAGCTGGGATCATAGTACTTCAATCATAACATGAAAGACAAAGTTCTAGCAATAAGACAAAGAAACTATGATGCAACATGAAAAGGCACAAACAAAATATTCATGAATAACAATGCTTTGCAAGACGTTTGTTTGTTTCACATAAAGAAAACATAACATAAAAGTATTCAGCTTGTCCCTCAATAGAATAGCAAATATAAATGCAAAGGGCACCTTCAAAGTTCATAAGAGTGACTAGATACAATAGTTTAAAACAAGTAATATCAAAGTATGCATCAATCAAATAGTCTTGGGACAATGCACATAGAACTAAGAATGGCCACTATGCTCTCAAAGTAGGTGCATAAAGATAGAAGGTGGAGACTCAATATATTGGTGGAAGAAAGGCCTTTTTATAAAAGGAAGTAGGGATTCAAGTCTCATAAAGAGCTTCCAAAAATTATGGTACTTATAGCTTTCAGATCTCATTACCCCTATCATAAGCATCATGAAGTGATTAAGGTTAAAGTGAACAAACTATGGTGTACATGCTTGAGGAAGTATAAGTCAGAAATCTCATGTCCCTTGTATACGAGGGCCGCTCCTCATGCTACTCAAGTTTAGTCACCGGTAAGTTCTTGTCATTGTAAGTATATGTGTATCATAGAGAACCGCCAATGGGGTACCCCTTGCCCGATGATACGGAAGAATCCCCATATCAAAATGACAAGGCAAGAAGACAACGAGCATCTCAGCAATCTTCTTATTTACCATGGGAATATGGTGCTTTTTTCTCTCTTTCCTCTATTCATAGTATCTCTTTTTTTCTTTTCTCTTTTTTCTCAATATAGGACTCTTTTTTTATAAGAAGAATGCTTCATAGACAGCTCATTATGGTTACGCTGCAGGTTTCCACCATGTCAGCATGGATTACACCAGCGGCCCAGGCGTTTCTCTAACACATATACGTAACTCCATGGACTTACAAGCTCCCCTTTCATTTCACACCGACGACATCCATATACAAAAGAGCATGATATCAACTAGGTACAAGTACCAAGTGCAATGTTGAAAGCGTTCCCCACGAAAGCATGGTTCTGCTAATCCCCAACAAATAAGTGCAAGCATATACAACATAGAAGACACAATGGTTCAAGTTTATTAAGGGCAAGAAAAGTAAAGTGTGCCATCAAGTTCGTGAGAGCTTTAATCACTAGTTTTCTCATAACAAGTTTAATTTGGAAGGTAAACAAAAGCATGAATATACTTGGAATAGCATAAGCTAGTAGGTAGGTATGGTGGACTCTTTGGAATAACTTGGTTTAGGGAGTTGGATGCATGAGTGGAACTCATACTTGGTTGCGGAGGCTAGCAAAAGACTGGGAGCGACAAACTAAGAGAGCAATAATGGCCATAATCATGCAGAGCGACAAAACATCATTGATCAAAGCATAAAGTGATACTACAAGTTGAAAACTAAAGGATCATAAAGGCTATGGTGACTTGAGATAGTCATAACATGGTGTGAGCATGTGCCAAGTCAACTCAAATAAAGCATCAAAGGAGAATACCACTATACTATGCTTTAATATGCTAAAACAAGGCATGATTCATCCAAGGCACATTAAGGAATCTCAATTGCTTATAACAAGTCATGATACAGCAAATAATAGTAAGCATAAAGCCAAAACAATATCAACCATGGCATGACAAAGCATAGGCCATAGTCAAAAACAAGCTCTTTTTACCACATAAGCATGAACTTTCCTACTCTTTTCCAAACCAAACCAAACTATTTGCAAACCAATGTATGAAAGAGGGGGTCCAACCAATTTATTCAGCAAACTAAGCAAAAAAATAAAACTAAAAACCAAAACGAGAACGAAAAAGAAGACACTCCAAGAACAACACAATTGTGCATGAAACAATAAAAATGAAGCGTTTGGAAGAAACCTGGAATTTTTATTGATGAAGAAGCGGATGCCTTGGGCATCCCCAAGCTTTGACGCTTGAACTTCTTGGATATTTTTGGGGTGACACACGTGGAATCCCCAGGCTTGATATTTAGTCCATCCTTCATCTCATTACTCATTCCTTCCATACACCTGAAAATTTTCCTTCATACAAAACTTCACACAATCTCATTAGCAACATTAGTGCACTCAAGATAAAAGGTCTTAAGGTTCAGTTCTAACACCAAATAAACTTCCATTAGAACACTAGATACTGTAGCACTTCCCTAAAAAAGCTCAATTCCCCAAAAGAACTCAAGAAGGAACCAACAAGAAGCAAATGCAGAAATGGCAGAAATCTGTCAAAACAGACCAGCAGGTAAAGATGAATTTTTTCGATGACCTTCTGTTGCTCAAATCAAAAGGTGTTGAACTAATGAAAGTTAGATAACAACCTGGGGCAGAAGCACAAAAATTCACGCCTCAAAAAGACGTTCAGAGATTTTACACGAATATTTACGGTGAAGCACAGAAATCTGTTTCGGGACAGCAACTTTTCCAATCATTACTTCTCTCTTATTAGAGGTTACTCTTGGCACAAAAAGCAAATAAAAAGGATAAGGAGCGGTTATTACCGAAGTAATAACTTCCAAGACTCATCTAAAACTTTTGGGTTATCTCCCAATAAGTACTTTTCTTTAACGCCTTTAAGTTACGCATAAGAAGCAAAGAAAGAATCAAGTCTTCTCAAATGAATAAGCATTAAGACCAAATTTCTTATCCTTACCTCTCTTACTTTTATTCTTAACCTTGGGGAAAATGTGATTTTTTGGTGGAGAAGAAAGGTGCATGGTCCCTTTTCCCACATCTATTATTGCTCCAAGGAGTTCTAATAGGGACCTTCCAAGTGTAATTTGTCCTTTTCCTGCACATTCAATAACAAGATAATCAATAGAAATCATTTTTCCAAGGATCTTTGTAAACACTTCTTCAGCTATTCCAAGAGGTAATATGGTAGTATTATTAGCAAGAGATATTTCTTTTCCTCCTTCAGTAAGCCCCCAAGTATTTAGAGATTTATAAATATCTTTGGGCATAAGACAAAATTCAGACATGATATCACAGCGAGCTTGAAAAGTTTCAGTGTTTATCTCAATCTTTACTATAGGGAGCCACTTTGATGGTTCAGAATTTATTGGAACATAATTGTGATGCTCCCTAAGCGTATTATAGCAATCTTTTAAGCTAGTAGTGCTAGTCTCAAGAGTGTTCAACCTAGCAAATCTTTTTGCGAAAGAAATATCAGTTTGGCTAGGCAAGTTGTAAGTGAGGATCAATTTCTTTATAGCATTAATAGCATCATCCTCATTACATTGGAGGAAATATCCTCCCACAACAGCATCTAAAGAATATCTATAGCAAAGAGCAATCCCAAGGTAAAAACTGCTAAGGAACAAGCTTTGAGTCCTTTTAGGCTTAGTTTTTTCATGTAGATCAGAGATTATAGACCAAGCTTGCTCAAAAGTTTCCTCAATTCCTTGTTTAAAAGTGACACTACTAGGAAACAGCCTATCTGTGGTGCATCAAAAGGGGACTTTTGTGGCGCATATCTTTGTCGCCATTGTTACCTCGCCACTGATAACTACTTCCTGTGGCGCATATGGATATGCGCCACAGAAGTTCCAGAATTCTGTGGCGCATTCCTTCATATGCGCCACATGAAGAACTTATGTGGCGCATTTACGTGTATGCGCCACAGATATGCCATGTGCCACTAACTATATAATTATATGCGCCACTGATTGTGTAACATGTATTCGAAGTAAAATACTTTTCTGGTGTATAATCAGGTATTTATACAGGATTTATACAGGATTTATCCAGATGAGTATAAAATACATTGCACAAGTAGTAGATGCATGAAAACCGACATATATATAATATAAACACTTAGAACCCGATCGAGATAGATATATAGTGTCAAGTGCCAAATTTTTACACAAGCGCCGAATACAAAGTTCATATCATCTCACATTACAAATATGAAGTGGCCACCGCCGCCTACACTAGGATCAAATAGAATACAACTGTGATAATGGTGAGCAAGAGCATTAGCCCGACCAATATCTTCATCCGGTTCTTCTTCCACAAGTGGTTCCTCCACTTGGCTATCGCCTCCTCTCTAGTCGCGTATCCGTTGTAGATGTTGCCGCTGAACTTGTTCACTTGTTTGTGGCAATCCTCCCACTCCTCGTAGACTCCTGGAACCCTACCCATGTACACCACATACCACCTCATCGCCATCTCTATAGACGACAAGGCATATTAGTAAAAATACAATGAAAAGAATGAATAAAGGGTTCACATCCATATATATATATGTTCATAGAATATAAAACAAAGGATCCATAAACCTAAAAGTTAGATCATCATAGAAGCAATAAGTTCAACGACAGCACGACCACAAGGTAGTTTAAGTCTAACAACAATGACCATTTCGACCACGATCGAGATAGTAAAGTTTATGACACACACACTAATACAGCAGGCGTCCATCAAGAATATACACACACTGGATCATGCTAGAGGCACACATCGATCACGATGAAGACTTCCTCTTCTGGCACAGCTTCGGGAATGGTAGATAGCCCTCTTTCGTCATCCACGTCCTTGTGTCACCCTGCTTACAGAGGCGTTCTTCGATCTCCCTCTTACTCAACCCTCTGGATTGTTGTAGGGCACCGCCCCTTGTGTTGACATCTTCAATGATGATTTGCGACAACTTCATCTGAATGCGATGGAAGTCTTCTCTAAGATCAGCATCGTCGATTTTCACCAAAGTTTCGGCCCATCCTCGGATACTAGATGGCAGCGTTAGGTTATGGCAATCCCGAACATAGCCTTTAAGGTGATGGAGGACGTAGAAGGCCTCCTTGGCACCAGCAGTCGACTGCTTGACGCAGGGGAAGTCGAGCACGTGCTTGAACACGTGTTTGCCATCCTTGATACATTCCCCCTATCTACGAAGGTGCATCCCTTCTTAGTGTAGCCCTCGAGAGCCTCATTGAGAACACCCCTTATTCTAGTGTAGTCTTTCTTCTTCGTCAAACTCCTCGAGTCGAAATACGTGGCTAGCGAATACCTCGGGGCAAGGACGATGAGCGTGCAGTATTTGTCTCTGCGCAACACAATTGGAACGGAATGTTGGAAAAAGAACAAAGGAAAGAAATCTATAAGAAATGCATAAGTTACGGTGTCGATGAGCGAGTGTGTGTACTTACTCGGGAAAGAAAGGCAAAAGAAGTGTGCCCTTCCTCTTGTTGTCCACCATGAACTTCTCGAGGTACGCCGTCGCCTTGGTTCGTGTCTCTGATCCTTCGACCAACTGGTTGTCCCGCATGTAGTAGGGATCCACTATCGCGATTTCCGGGGTACTTTCTCTCTTGATCGTGAGCGCCAGATTGAGCGCGTATAGGCGGACCAAGTTATTGTCCAGCCGTTTCGTGAGAAACAGCTTGAATATGTCCTCGAACGCTATGAAGAATATATCCGTGGGGGGTTCATCGACGAAGCCCACGTCCAATGGCACCTTGGCCGAGAAAACCGGATAATTTGGATCGTCCTCTTTAAGAAGGAGGGCCTCTAGTGTCTTGACACCCTCGTGCAAAGTTAACATGGCTCCAACCGCAATGTGGATCATATCCGGAGTCAATATCGGATCACCAGCTACATGCACTCGGGGCAAGCCAAATTGTGTGGATGGTATGACGACGGCGTCCTGACCCGGATCCTCTTCGGAAGAGGCTGGCTCGCACCCTTCTTATTATTATTACCTCTCTTCCTGTAGTGCTTCTTCTTCACAATAGTGTCAGCCATTGGCATCTGCTCATCAGTCGCCTTTTGGAGTGTGTTGGGGCTGAAAACCAATCCCGGTTTCTCTTGTGGTGGATCAGCGGCCGGAGGCGTCTCTTGAGAAAGACCATGGAAGACCAGGCGCTGCGTGCATGTATTGGGCCGATCAGCTTGATGGTCGTCGCGAGCTGCGAAGGGTTCTTCATCCACAGAAGGCATATACAATCCTTTGGCGGCTCCGGTGTTGATGAAGTCGTCAACGTTGACCAATTCATCATCATCTTCATGGGTGCCATCATGTGGTGGTGGTAGTGGGAGCGACGGCGGTTGCGGCACAACGTCTTTGCCATGTGGCGGTGCACATGCTGCCAAGAGTTGATGGTGACGGCTGGTGGTGGCGACAACGGCGGCTACTGGCTTCCGAGGTGGTGGCCGGGCGATGATCGGTCGAGAGGTGGCGCCGGTGCTCCCCCTGCAAGATGAATCTGGGTCTTCGGCCATGTCAAGGGCCAGTTGTAGCATTCCCCAAGGGTCTTGTGTTCGTCGGCTCCCTAAGGTTGAATGGGAGGGTCCATGTCGTCGCACCCTGGCAACACCCGAGCCAACCTGACCTTCATCACGTCATCATCCATTGGATTGTTGTGCATCGTGCGGCTCGCCGGTTGTATAAGAGTGCCCTTGGCAACATCCTTCAACTCACCGCCGACATCTTTAAGCAGGATTACGCAAGAAGTGTCCTGAGGCAAAAACATGTTGTTGGGTGTCATGAGATGGCAACAGTCATGCATCAAAGGCATAAAGGAGATGACGTGCACTAACTAATTACTTACCTTGGTGATGGCGTGGATCTCGGCTAATGTAGAGACACGGCGGATGCCGACGGCCGGCCTATCATCATCTGCAATCTCCCGCTCGGGTGCCTCACGAAGCACCACCGCCGTCGGCTGCGCCTTATTGGTATCTTTCGCGGGAGGGGGCGTCAGTGGGACCAAAACGAGGGGCTGCGTCCTGACATTGACGGCCGGCAGGGTCACCAGGTCCGGCGACACGGTAACATTGATGCCCGAGTTTCTGCCTCTTAAGCTGGGCAGATGTATCGGTCCCTGTCGACCTCCCGTATTCCAAGTAGTAAGCCCCTCGAAAAACTTAGGGGGGATCATCGAGCGGAGCTTCTCTTCCACTAACTTGTCCACCGTTTTCTGGTCCACCGCCTTCTCCTCCAGTGTCTACACCTTCATCTTCAGCTCTGCAACAGCGGCTTTATCCCGGTTCTTCTTGTCCCTTCTTTTCCTGGTGTCCTCTTTGTAGAACTCCTTGAACTTCATGCTCGTACCGAAGCCGGACACACGGCCAGCTGAGGACGGCGGCAACCCCTTGTCCCTCTTCTTGTAAGCATTGGTCGCCCTGTTGAAAACCGTGTCCCACGGCTCCGTCGAATCCTGGGACGACTCTGTGGCAGTAGCGTTCAGTTCCTCCTCCTGCAGAGACAAGGAAAGGTGAACCCATTTAGATTCTTGGCTTCATTATCTTAATTAGAACGCAATAGACTTGAGATCGGCGATAAATTCCTTACCAGATTCTTCTCAAATTCCTTCACCTCCGGATCATCGGTGATGAACTCCCCTGTTTCCTTGTCCAGGTAGTAGCGGGCCCGAACAAATTGCCTAAGCTGCAAGTCCATGATTTTAAGCCAAGGGTTATCTTTACCAAGGCGTTCAAGCTCGGCGTCCTCCTTGTCCCAAATGGCCTGTTTCCCCCTGTAACTGCCGCTTCCAAGGTGGTGGTTACCTATGTTCTGTTCCCGCATACTCCTTCCCCATTGAGTCCATTTTATAGCGTCGGCGGTAGCTATATCCGCCTTGAATATCCTAAACTCCTCTTCGTCGAGCATCGGATTTTTATTACTAATAACCTCCCAGCTTTCACCTTTGTCAATGCTATTCTTCACCCGGGTTTTCCAGCTGCTCAAGGCGTTGCTCATCTTCGTGAGGGCTAGTCTATTCACCGGGTTCTTATTTCTCTCGAGGTTTCTAAATTGCTCTGGGAATCTGTATCGCTTGTGAAGCTTCTTGAGGAGGTTATCGACCAAAGCTGCATGGTCAGCATGTCTGATGTACATCGTGTTGATCGACATGCTTTCCCGGACGATGCACCCGAGTTGCAGGCCGTACCCTTTAGCAATCGCCTCTGGCGCAATGGGTTGGCCACTTTCTGTGACCTCAGTGAACTCATCACAGACAGTGGCGAGCACTGGCACCTTCCGCTCCTTCTGTTCCTTCTTCTTCTTCTTCTGAGAAGCGACCGGGTTGCCGCTACCGCCATTCGTCCTCTCGCCGCCATCGGTGCGGGCGCCGCCATCGGTGGTGTCATCCTCTTCGCCGCCGCCTTCACTAGTTCCATCGTAGTCGTCTTTGTCCCCCTCGTAATCAGGATCTCCGCCCTCATTGGCCCCAGCAGCTCTGGTGACGGTCGCCTCCTCCTCCGGTGGTGGTGTCATCCTCATCGCCTCCTCCTCCTCCTCCTGTTGGGACCCCTGCCAGAATGACTGGTTGGCCTGTCTAGCTTGTTCTTCGACGCTGATCATGTGCTTAGAAGGGCCAGACTCCTTTTTGCCCGACATGTTTTCACTACTCTATTTAAAAGAGGCAAAATGTTAGCACAAATCTCGGCCAAAAAATTTGGCATGACCTTTGCTAATTTTTTGACCTAGGAGTGCCCATTTCTCAACCGAAACGGAAGTGAATCGACACTTCGGGAGAAATGGGCAACTCAAATAAAATCCCTGCAAGACAAAACACCCCATCCCCATATTGATAGCCACATGCATTGACCCCAGCATCCATCATATCCATCATCCACATGCACAGTATATATATAACAGATATAGTACCAGTCCATCATCACATCACATCCCCATGTATATATATAACAGATATAGTAGTGTAACGACATAAGTACTTGCTGAATAGCAGAAGTGTAACAGAAGTGTAGTAATTGCTATAGTACTAGGCTGAAGTGTAACGGTAGTACTTGCCGAACAGCAGATAACAGTTTAACATCCTAATAAATCCAGGTACAGGTCAATTAAATAGATGACATAGATACAGGTCAATTACTAAGAAGGTGCCGTCCCTCGATGTTAATGGAAAATTACCACTTCAAACAAAACACAAAGCTGTGAGCCTGATATAACCACCTATATCAGGGCATACACATGGTTGCCATTTACATGGGATAAGTCATGAACTAGAAGACAGAAATCTTTCAGAAACATAAATTAGCAACAACAAGTTTTTACTGAGAAATGGCTGATCTTTGGATGGGTTGGCGGTTAATACCGTGCCTCAAATTCTCATCTATGACCAAAGTTGCATAGTAAACAGCTTAGCAGACTCGCAGTAAGCAAAGCAGAAACAACTATAACCAAATTCTCATCTATGACCACCCACACATCCTCCCTAAACCTAGTATTTCTTACATCTCCAATGATCCTTCTACAACAGCTATAAAAACATCCTTCACTTCCATCAAACTTGACCAAAAGTGAGAGCACCCAACATAATTCTTATCTTGAGCATTGATACTGGATTTAATATACTTAGCCATCAAAACCCTCTGCTATAGATATAGCACAAGGTAAAAAAAGTAAATTCCAATAACATATCCCATGTTTAGGTTACTAATACTTAGCCCATGTTTCACATAGCAGTATAGCACAAGGTAAAAAAAGTAAATTCCAATCACATAGCAGTATAGCCCATGTTTCACATAGTAGTATAGCAAATTTCCATCATGTAAAAAAAGTAAATTCCAATCACCACCAAATGGAATCTAAAGAGACCCATAATTGGCAATACGCCATGAACATGCTCCTCCTCCATGGGCAGGCTCCTCCTCCACGGGCTCTGCCGATGGGGGACGGCTCTCCTCCACAAGCTCCGGCGCGCTGGTGATGGCGCTGCGGACGGGCTCGTCCTCCACGGGCTCTCCTCCACGGCGGCTCCGGCGCTAGGTTTGCGACTACAGATAGAGGCGACGACGGATCGATTGACTAAGTGTGGATCAAGAGAGAGAAAGGGGGGATTAGGGGGAGAGGCCGATCGAACCGTTCTGTGGCTAAGTGTGAAAGTTCTGTGGTGCATTCCCACAAAATGCGCCACAGAAGTTGGAACATCTATGACGCATTCTTAAAGAATGCGCCACAGAACTTCTTGACATAGTAAAACTTGTGGCGTCTCGTAGTATGACAAGATCTGATACTTGTCCTAGTGGTCTTGCTCGCTTGCTCTCACCTGGGGCAGCCAGGTTCGAATCTGGCTGTCTCACACATTTTTTTCTTTTTTTTAAATATTTTTAATTACATACATATGCATATTTATTCAAAAAAAAGTAAGAACATATACATATATTCATATTTATTCACATATGCATATTTATTCACATATGCATATTTATTCAAAAAAAGCAAGAACATATACATGTATGCATATTTATTCAAAAAAAGCAAGAACACATATGCATATTTATTCATACATATATATTTGTGTGTTTGCTTTGTCACACACAAATGTGAATTTGTATACCCACACGATTATCACATTATATGTTTTAGTCTCTAACTAATACCCACATGAATTAATACACCAAAAAGTCACACAATTGCTAGTGTCTCTTCACAATTTTCTTGCCCTTTTTCGTTGCGGTTGAATACTTTAGCCCGTGCACTTTGATATTTCTTCTTGTGAATGGACAACCTTTAGTAGGCAGTGTGGTCTTCCTTCTTACTTTAGTAGTAGTAGGCATGTCGAAGTACTTGTCGAATTCCTCTTCGATCTTCGGGTCGCCGTTTTTGTCGAAGTTTTGCTCGTTGGCGGCTCCTTCCATTCCGATGATGCTCCTCTTGCCCCTCCTAACTACAACACGGTTGGGCTTTGACGGGTCGGTAATAAAAAAGCATTGATCAACTTGGCTAGCGAGTACCCAAGGCTCATTTTTTGCGGAGGCGTTCTTTGTTGATTTGGCATTTGGTATAACCATTGTGGTGAAATAGCGGCCTTCTTTTTCCACGTTCTTGGCCCATCTAACACGGAACATCGGTACGATCTCTCCATAGTAGTCGAGCTCCCATATCTCCTCGATCCTTCCGTAGAATCTTTCCATCACAGTAGTCTCGTCATCAGCAAAGGATAACATAGTTACTCCTGTGTTTTGGTATTCACTATTCTTGTCCTTTTCCTCGATGTAGAATCTGTAACCGTTTATGTCGTATGACTGATAGGTCCTTAGGTTGTGCCCTGGGCCCTGCGACAAGGAGAATATGAGTTTTTGATCTTCCGTAGAAGGCGTCTGTGGGGGATTGTCCAGTTGCCTTTTCTTGAACCAACCCGTGAAGCTAGAGTTGTGCTCTCTGGTTACGTCTCCCTTCTTCCTCGGCCGGCCCTGGTCGACGTACTCCTGCTCGATTAAGCTTCTGTGATCTTCGACCCAAGGGCCGGCCACTTCAATGTGTTGTAGCGCGACTCGGTGTGCCCTTTCAAAATCAGTGCGTCGACCATCAATGCTGACATGTAGTGAGCGGCAGCCCTCATGGTGACCATATCCACCGAGCCTGCCGAGGTGCTTCTTTGTGGGTATTCCAACATCCTCGTTCTCGGTGGTTAGATAATTCTGGCAGAAGGAGATGCACTCGTAGATCAGAAAGCCCTTGGCTATGCTTCCATATGGACGAGACCTGTTGCGAACGAATCCTTTGATGACACTGTTTAGCCTTTCAAATGGCATCATGTTGTGCAGGAATGTCGGCCCGAGCTGGATGATGTCGTCCACGACATGTACAAGCAGATGCACCATGATGTCGAAGAATGCGGGCGGGAAGTAAATCTCAACCTCGTATAGTATCATCACGATCTCTTCCTGTAGCCTGTCGAGATGCTTCACACCGATCGACTTCCTAGATATGATGTCGAAAAAGTTGCAGAGGCCAAACAACGTCTCACGGACATGCTCGTCCATTATCCCACGGATCGCAACAGGGAGTATCTGCATCATCAGCACGTGACAGTCGTGAGACTTCATACCGCTGAACCTCTTCTTCGCCATGTCCAGATATCTGCTTATCTTCCCCGAGTAACCGTGAGGAACTTTCACTCCTAAGATGCACCTGAAAAACTGCTCGAGCTCCTCCAGACTCAGAGTGAAGCAGGCAGCGCGAAGCACCACCTCATTCTTCTTAACTCTTTTGCGGCAACCTTGAGTCCCTTCCTGATGATGATGATGATGATCATCATCATCATCACTATCAGGGTACTGAAGATCTTTCTTTATGCCTAGCAATTTAAGGTCCTTTCTTGCTTTCGGCCCATCCTTGGTCCTCTCCGGCATGTTCAGTAGAGTGCGAAGTAGACTCTTGGTAACGTTCTTCATCATGTGCATTACATCGAGGCTATGGGGAGTGTGAAGGACCTTCCAATACGACAGGTCCTAGAAAACAGACCTTGCTTTCCATACACCCAGCAGCGGCTTTGTCCTCGGTCTTTTTTTCCAGGCGTAGGGCAATCTACCCAATTATCCAAAAGCTCCTTGATTTCTTCGCCGCTCCTCGGACGCGGGGCTCTTTTGTGCTCATCCTTACCATTGAACAGGTCACCACGTTTTCTCCATGGGTGATCCATGCGCAGCCACTTTCGAGTACCTTGGAACACGGTTTTCGAAGACCCAGGATCCCTTGGTAGCTGGAGATGCGGTGTCTCATCCATGCACTTGACGCATGCATTGTGTCCGTGGTTCACCTGGGCCGATACATATGCGTAACCAGGATAGTCCTGCACGGTCGTGAGCAACGCGGCTCTCAGATGGAAATATTCTTTAGTGTAGGCGTACCACGTACGGGCCGGCGTCTCCCACAAGCTGGCTAACTCCTCTCTCAATAGCCCGAGATACAGATGCATATCGATACCTGGTTGTTTCGGCCCATGAATAAGAATGCTCATGTGTACATACCTTTGCTTCGTGCATAGCCATGAGGGGGAGGTTGTATGGCCATACAAACACGGGCCAGGTGCTATGCGTGCTACTCTGGTTTCTAAAAGGATTGAGTCCATCGGTGCTCATACCCAGCCTGACGTTCCTTGCATCGCTCCCGAACTCTTCGAACTCGATGTCTAATGCGTTCCACTGGCTAGCGTCTGAAGGGTGTGTCAGGATCTTGCCCTTCTCTGGATCATCTTCGGGTTTCTCTCTTTCCGCGTGCCATTGCATGAGCTTTGCTTCCTTAGGATCTACGAAATATCGCTGCAGACGAGGGGTGATAGGAAAGTACCATACCACTTTTCGAGGAACTTTCTTGTTCCCTCTCGTGTATCGTCCTTGGCCACACACCGGACAAGTGGTTCTATCCGCGTACTCGTTCCGATAAAGTGCACAATCATTGATGCATGCGTGGTATTTAATGTGTGGTAGGTCGAGAGGGCACACGATTTTCTTGGCCTCCTCGATACTTGTTGGCAATGTGTTCCCCTTAGGAAGTCGGTCGTGCCAGTATTCCGTGTTCGTGTTGAAGCTCACATCGGTCCATTTGTGTTCGGCCTTCATCTCTAGAGCCTTGAGCGTTACACTCAAACGTGTATCCTCGGGGCGACACCCAGGATACAATGGAGTCATCCTGTCTACCTCCATTTGGGCCAGCTTGGCTTTCTCTCTGGCTGCAGCTTTGTCGTTGCTCGTCTCCTTGAGGAGCAGTTCTTGAACATGAGGGTCCTGCAAGATCGAAGTTAGCAGCGTCTGTGTGTTCGCGTCTTCTCCTTCTTCATGATCATGCCCGTCGTCATCTCCTTCTCCATGCTGATCATGCCCGCCGGCATCTCCTTCGTCATGATGATCATGCCCGCTGGCATCTCCTTCATCATGATGATCATACCTGGTAGACTCTTCGTCTTCTCGCTCGCCCACGTCTTCGTGACCACCACCATGTCTTGTCGGCGCCTCATTGGGGTCGCGCATGAAACTGCGCCTAAGCAGGTGACCCTCCAATTGTCCAGATTCAGGGTCGATCCAGCGCTGCAGTTTGCATGGTCGACATGGACATCTTATCATGGTCTTGTTGTTCAGAATCATGTCCTCCTTCGCGCCTTTCTTGTACCTAGCAATTCGACCTTCGCTCATCGTGAGGACCAAGGTTGCCTCAGCGGTCAAAATAGAGAATATAGGTGAGAACCACACCATATGAACACACACATGCATGAATGCTAGCCGGAAAAATGTCGGCATGACCTTTCCTAAAATTAGGACATATGGGTAGTGCAAAAATTTGCCGAAATGGAAATGAATCAACATTTCAGCAAACATCGATGCAACCACACCGGCCGGGCCCGACAACAACAAGAAAACAACAAAAAACTTCCTCCCATTGCAAACATTCATGCACCACACACAAGCATCGTCTCGCCATGGATCGCACACACACACCGCCCGCGCGAAAAGCTTCACCTACATGTTCATGATGGCCAAGTACTCACCTAGCTATAGTAGACACAATAATAGCGAGACGATACCGCGCGATGAGAGAGTATGGCCAAATATATCTAGAATGCAAGTTGGTGGAGAGGAAATTAGTAAACAAATAGAGAGATGTGAGAGGGAAAAGTAAGGAACTTTTAGATCTAGAAGTTGGAGCGAAGCTTCTACTTACCAATTTATGGATTAAAGTAGGTTTAGATATAAGAAAATGGAGAAACTATGGGCAAGATGGGATGTGAGGGAGGAGGAAGACGAGTTGGGAGGAGGTAGAGATGTGAAATGGGTGGTGGTGGGATAGATAGATAAGAAAGCTAGCTCATGTCACCTTTTTAACATATGGATCTGGATGCCCTCATCTATGACACATATGGAGGAAATGCGCCACAGATGATGAAACTTCTGTGGCGCATTTCTACCATGTGCGCCACAGAAGTGGGTGAATAAGATTCCCTCTGTGGGGCCCACCCCCAAGTTCTGTGGCGCATGCTAGGATATGCGCCATAGAAGTGAAACACATCTGTGGCGCATATTTCAACATGCGCCATAGAACTTGGGTGAATTAGATTCCGTGGTGGGGCCCTCCTCCATGTTCTGTGGCGCATGAGTAAATATGCGCCAAGAAGTTTCCTCTTCTGTGGCGCATATTACAGAATGCGCCACAGAACTTGGATCATCCCCCCCCCCCCCCGCCGGCGGGTCCCACCAATCTTCTGTGGCGCATGTGTAGGGGTTCGCAGCATGGAAAACAAAAATTTTCTATCGCATACAAACAAACAAGCCAAGATCTATCTACTAGATTGTAGCAACGAGTCGATGGAATAACTCACCCTCGAAGATTCCAAAGTGTTTAACGAGAGCAGATTCTCGTGGGTGATGTAGTCGTACTCTTTCCGATCTCAAGATCGCGTAGACGATCCTTCCAGCGCCACGTTCCAGCAGCGCTCCCGCAGTCGGTCACACGTTCGGTACTCGACGAAGACCTTCCTCTCCCTTGTTCCAGCAGGCAGCGGAGGTTGTAGCACTCTCCTCGCGATTCCGGCAGCACAACGGCGTGGTACCGGAGGTAGAGGGGAAATCCCGCAGGGCTTCGCCTTAAGCCGGTGCGAGTATGGTGGAGCTTATGAGAGAGGCTATTAGTGGTCTAGTAATTAGACACACCAATTAGAGGGCTCTAAACCAATTAGAAGGCTCTAAACCGAATAGCTCTAAACCGGGGTCTAGATCTAGGGTTTAGTTTAGAGGATAGGAAACTTGTGTGTCTAGGAGGGGAGCCCTGCCCCTCCTTATATAGGTGGGAGGGTGTGGGCGCGCCAGGGGAGGGAGGGAGTCCCTCCCCAACTCGGCCTAGGGCTGGGCGCCGGCCTGGAGGAGTCCAACTCCTCCTCCAGGTTGGTTCCAACTCCTCTTGCTTGTTTCCCACAGTTTCTTGTTTTGGCAGTTTGACTTTCAAACTGGACATTTGACTTTTCTGTTTTAGGATTCAATTTAATCCTATATTTGGGACAGCAAGAACACTTAGTACATGATGCAATCATTCCAATATGTAATGACACATTCATGTACCCCTTCCCCCCCGGAGTGCCGGACAATCCGGAACCTTCTAGAATATCCCCGATGAAAACACCGGAATCATTCCCGAACTCCGAAACGGGACTTTCCTTATATGAATCTTATTCTCCGGACCATTCCGGATCACCTCGTGATATCCCGGATCCCATCCGAGACTCCGAACAACATTCGGTCTCTTTCTCATAATACCATAACTACTCAAACAACGTCGAATCCTTAAGTGTGTCTCCCTACGGTTCGTGAATTATGCGGACATGATCGAGACACTTCTCCGAACAATAACCAATAGAGGAATCTGGAAATTCATATGGCTCCCACATATTTCTACGATTACTTTGCGATCGAATGAACCACTTACATACGATACCAATTTCCCTTTGTCTCACGATATGTTACTTATCCGAGGTTATGATCGTCGGTATCTCTGTATACCTAGTTCAACCTCGTTACTGACAAGTACTCTTTTCTCGTTCCCGTGATATGTGATCCCTTGTGACCAAGTCACATGCTTGCAAGCTAATTGGATGACATTTCACCGAGAGGGCCCAGAGAATATCTATCCGTCATGTGGATGGACAAATCCCACTCTTGATCCATGTGTTTCAACCAATACTTTCCGAACACTCAATGCCACCTTTATAGCCACCCTGTTACGGTGTGGTGTTTGATGATATCAAAGCATCCATCTGGTAAAGGTGATATGCATGATCTCATGGTCGAAGGAATTAGATAACTATGTATCAGAAAGCATATAGCAATTGAACTATTGAAATGACTTGATCTTTATGCTATGCTTATCTATAGGAGTATGTCCACCATATCATTCTCCTAACGATATGATCTTGTTGTTAATAACATCTCAATGTTCATGATAGGGAAACCACAATCATCTATTAACCAACAAGCTAGTGAAGTATAGAGGCTATACTAGGGACTTCAATTTAAGTTTACAATTCACACAAGTATTAATGTTTCCTTGTTAATACTATTATAGCATGAATATAAACATTTATCATAAACACAAAGATATAATAATAACTATATTTATTATTGCCTCTAGGGCATATCTCCAACAGTCTCCCACTTGCACTAGAGTCATCTAATCTAGATTACATGGTAATATACCGAACACCCATGGCAGTTTGGTGTTGGTCATGTTTTGCCCTCGGGAGAGGTTTAGTCAACGGATCCGCCACATTCAGATCTGTGTGTACTTTGCAAATCTTTATATCCCCATCCTGGATATGTTCTCGAATAGCGTGAAAACGTAGCTTGATATGCTTCAGCTTCTTGTGTGACCTTGGTTCTTGCGCATTGGCTATGGCGCCCATGTTATCACAGTAGATAGACATTGGGTCCAGCGCACTTGGAACCACACCCAGCTCTGTAATGAACTCTTTCATCCATATCGCTTCTTGTGAAGCCTCCGAAGCAGCCATGTATTCCGATTCAGTTGAAGATCTCGCCAGAACACTTTGCTTTGCACTCCTCCAGCTAACTGCTGCACCATTCAAAATAAATACGTATCCAGATTGTGATTTAGAATCATCTGGATCGGTGTTCCAACTAGCATCAGTGTAACCATTAACAACGAGCTGTTCATCACCTCCATAAGAAAGAACCATATCCTTAGTTCTTCTCAAGTACTTAAGGATGTTTTTGACCGCTATCCAATGATCCACTCCTGGATCACTTTGATATCTGCTAGTTAAACTAACAGCATATGCAATGTCGGGTCTAGTACATAGCATGGCATACATTAGAGATCCTATGGCTGAGGCATAGGGAGTCTTACTCATTCTTTCTCTATCTTCTGCCGATGTCGGACTTTGAGTTTTACTCAAGGTCGTATTGGGCAACATGGGCAAGAACCCTTTCTTGCTATCTTCCATTCCAAACCTCTTTAGAACTTTGTCCAAATATGTACTTTGTGACAATGATATTTGGCGTTTCGATCTATCTCTATAAATCTTTATGCCTAATATGTAAGCTGCTTCGCCAAGATCCTTCATTGAAAAACTATTATTCAAATACTCTTTGACACTATTAAGAAGGTCTACATCATTCCCAATCAACAATATGTCATCCACATACAGTATTAAGAATGCTACAGAGCTCCCACTCACTTTCTTGTAAATACAAGCTTCTCCATAAGTTTGTATAAAACCAAAACTTTTGATTACCTTATCAAAACGTTGATTCCAACTTCGGGATGCTTGCTTCAATCCATAGATGGACCGTTGAAGTTTGCATACCTTGTTAGCATCTTTAGGATCGACAAAACCTTTGGGTTGTATCATATACAACTCTTCATCAATGTCTCCATTGAGGAATGCTGTTTTGACATCCATCTGCCATATCTCATAATCATAATATGCAGCGATTGCTAACATAATCCTCACAGACTTTAGCTTCGCTACCGGTGAGAAAGTCTCATCGTAGTCAACTCCTTGAATTTGTCGAAACCCTTTTGCGACAAGTCGAGCTTTATAGACAGTAACATTACCATCAGCATCTGTTTTCTTCTTGAAAATCCATTTGTTCTCGACAGCCTTCCGGCCATCCGGTAAGTCCACCAAAGTCCATACTTGGTTTTCGTACATGGATCCAATCTCGGATTTCATGGCTTCTTGCCATTTATTGGAATCTGGGCTCATCATCGCTTCCTCATATGTCTCGGGGTCATCGGTGTTGTCCACCAACATGACATTCATAACGGAATCATACCAATCTGGAGTGGTACGAGTTCTCGTTGACCTCCGAGGTTCTGTAGTAACTTCAACCGAAGTTTCATGATCACTATCATTAGCTTCCTCTCTTATTGGTGCAGGCACCACAGGAACTTCTTCCGGTGCTGCGCTACTCGCAATTTCGAGAGAAGGTTCGACAACCTCGTCGAGTTCTACTTTCCTTCCAGTCACTTCTTTCGAGAGAAATTCCTTCTCTAGAAAGGATCCATTCTTGGCAACAAAGATTTTGCCTTCGGATCTATGATAGAAGGTATACCCAATAGTTTCCTTCGGGTATCCTATGAAGACGCATTTTTCCGCTTTGGGTTCAAGCTTGTCCGGCTGTAACTTCTTTACATAGGCTTCGCATCCCCAAACTTTAAGGAACGACAATTTAGGTTTCTTCCCAAACCATAATTCATACGGTGTCGTTTCAACGGATTTAGATGGTGCCCTATTTAAAGTGAATGCGGCTGTTTCTAATGCATAACCCCAAAATGTTAGCGGTAAATCTGTAAGTGACATCATAGAACGAACCATATCTAAGAGAGTTCGATTACGACGTTCAGACACACCATTACGCTGTGGTGTTCCCGGCGGTGTCAATTGTGAAAGTATTCCGCACTTCTTTAAATGCTTGCCAAACTCGTAACTTAGATATTCACCTCCACGATCAGAACGTAGAAATTTAATCTTCTTGTTACGTTGATTCTCTACCTCACTTTGAAACTCCTTAAACTTCTCGAAAGTTTCGGACTTATGTTTCATGAAATAGATATACCCATATCTACTCAAATCATCCGTGAAGGTAAGAACATAACGATAACCACTGCGCGATGCTACACTCATTGGACCACACACATCGGTATGTATGATTTCCAATAAGTCTGTAGCTCGCTCCATCATACCAGAAAATGGAGTCTTAGTCATTTTACCCATCAGACATGCCTCGCATCTTTCAAGTGATTCAAAATCAAGTGATTCAAGAAGTCCATCGGAATGGAGTTTCTTCATACGCTTCACTCCAATGTGACCAAGACGACAGTGCCACATATAGGTCAAATTATCGCTTGATTTCAAACGTTTAGCCTCAATGTTATTAATGTGTGTATTTCTACTATCGAGATTCAATATGAATAGACCATCTATCAAAGGTGCATGTGCATAAAACATATTACTCATATAAATCGAACAACCATTATTCTCGGATTTAAACAAGTAACCGTCTCGCAATAAACAAGATCCAGATATAATGTTCATGCTCAACGCAGGCACCAAATAACAATTATTTAAGTATAAAACTAATCCCGATGGTAGATGAAGAGGTAGCGTGCCGACCGCGATCACATCAACCTTTGATCCGTTTCCCACGCGCATCGTCACCTCGTTCTTCGCTAGCTTTCGTTTATTCTGCAGCTCCTGTTTCGAGTTACAAATATGAGCAACCGAACCAGTATCAAATACCCAGGCACTACTACGAATACTAGTGAAATACACATCAATAACATGTATATCAAATATACCTTTCATCTTGATGTTGCCGTTCTTCAAATCCGCCAAGTACTTTGGGCAATTCCGTTTCCAGTGACCTTCCCCTTTGCAGTAAAAGCATTCAGTATCAGGCTTAGGTCCAGCCTTGGTCCTCTTCGTCGGCATGGTAACTTGCTTACCACCCTTCTTGAAGTGTCCCTTCTGCTTAGACTTGCCTTTCTTGAATTTGGTGGTCTTATTGACCATCAACACTTGGTGCTCTTTCTTTATCTCCACTTCTGCAGACTTTAACATAGCAAATAGTTCTGGCAACTCTTTGTTCATGTTCTGCATGTTGTAGTTCATCACAAAGTTCTTGTAACTTGGTGGTAGTGATTGGAGGATGCGGTAAACTCCCAAAGTATTAGGAATCACTATACCCAAGCTTTGAAGTTTGTTTGCGTGCCCAGACATTTTAAGCACATGCTCACTCACGGAGCTACCCTCTTCCATCTTGCAGTTAAAGAACTTTTCAGAAGCTTCATAACTTTCAATTGCCGCATGAGTCTCAAAAATTAATTTGAGATCCTCGACAATATCATATGGGTCTGACTCTTCAAACCTTTTCTGAAGCTCCGATTCTAAACCATACAAGATAGCACACTGAACTATGGAGTACTGATTCTTCCGAGCAAGGTAAACATTCTTTACTTCATCGGTAGCATCAGCTGCAGGTGGGTCACCTAGCGGTGCATCCAGCACATAGGTCAAATTACCAGCTGTGAGGACAATCCTCAAATTGCGGAACCAATCCGCGAAGTTGCTTCCATTGTTTTTCAACTTTTCTTTCTCTAGGAACGCATTAAAATTGATGGTAGGGGCTGCCATTGATCTACAACATATTTGCAATAGTTTAGACTAAGTTTATGACAAATTGAGTTCAAATTAATTAATGAAATTAAACTAGGTGAACTCCCACTCAAAACAACATCCCTCACATTGTTTTAGTGATCACATGAACCAAATCCACTACATCAACACCGATCATCACGAGAGTTGATATAGTTTTCAATGGCGAACAATCGACATGTTCATCATATCTGCTATATGATTCATGTTTTACCTTTCGGCGATCCGTGTTCCTGAGGCCATGTCTGTACATGCTAGGCTCGTCAAGATCAAACCTTAGCTACCGCATAAGCAAATCTGGCTTGCTTACATTGTATTCACCCGTGGAATCAAAGACACCCGATCATCACGTGGTGCTTCGAAGCAACAAGCTTTAGCAACGGTGCTAACTAAGGGCGAACACTTTAGACTTGAAATTTATGTGCATGAGGGATCATCTTATAATGCTACCGTCGTCTACTAAGCAATACAAGATGCATAAAGGATTAACATCACATGCAATTCATAATATGTGATATGATATGGCCTTTCTTCTTTGTGCTTCCGATCTCCATCTTCAAGCACGAATATGATCTCCATCATCACCGGCATAGCATCAAGGTCAATGACGCTTCTCCATGGTTGTCGTCCACCAGCTTCAACTATTACAACTATTTTGAATAGACACGCAGGTCTTAACAGAAATTAAAGACAACCATATGGCTCCTGCCGGTTGCCAACTTACAATAAGGAACATTGCATACATCAAATATAATCACAATCATGGCCATATCACATCACTGCACACCCCTGCAAAACAAAGTTAGACGCTTCTACTTTCTTTGCATATTTTACGTGGTTTGGGGCTTTCCATAAGTGTCGTTCTAACTACGAACAAGAACCACAACATTGATACTAGCATTGTTGATCACCCGTTGTAAATTGGATCTTTACTATGCTAGGAGAAACAGGCACCCGCAAAGCCACTTATGCAAAACGAGTTGCATGTCAAGCGTGGAGCAAGTCTCATGAACGATGTCATGTAAGGTTAGCCCGGGCCGCTTCATCCCAACATACCGCAAGATGCAAAGTACACAAAAAGCAATCTACAATAAAAGCATCAACGCCCACAATGACCATTGTGTTCTACTCGTGCAACAGATCTACATATAGACACGGCTCTGATACCACTGTAGGGGTTCGCAGCATGGAAAACAAAAATTTTCTATCGCATACAAACAAACAAGCCAAGATCTATCTACTAGATTGTAGCAACGAGTCGATGGAATAACTCACCCTCGAAGATTCCAAAGTGTTTAACGAGAGCAGATTCTCGTGGGTGATGTAGTCGTACTCTTTCCGATCTCAAGATCGCGTAGACGATCCTTCCAGCGCCACGTTCCAGCAGCGCTCCCGCAGTCGGTCACACGTTCGGTACTCGACGAAGACCTTCCTCTCCCTTGTTCCAGCAGGCAGCGGAGGTTGTAGCACTCTCCTCGCGATTCCGGCAGCACAACGGCGTGGTACCGGAGGTAGAGGGGAAATCCCGCAGGGCTTCGCCTTAAGCCGGTGCGAGTATGGTGGAGCTTATGAGAGAGGCTATTAGTGGTCTAGTAATTAGACACACCAATTAGAGGGCTCTAAACCAATTAGAAGGCTCTAAACCGAATAGCTCTAAACCGGGGTCTAGATCTAGGGTTTAGTTTAGAGGATAGGAAACTTGTGTGTCTAGGAGGGGAGCCCTGCCCCTCCTTATATAGGTGGGAGGGTGTGGGCGCGCCAGGGGAGGGAGGGAGTCCCTCCCCAACTCGGCCTAGGGCTGGGCGCCGGCCTGGAGGAGTCCAACTCCTCCTCCAGGTTGGTTCCAACTCCTCTTGCTTGTTTCCCACAGTTTCTTGTTTTGGCAGTTTGACTTTCAAACTGGACATTTGACTTTTCTGTTTTAGGATTCAATTTAATCCTATATTTGGGACAGCAAGAACACTTAGTACATGATGCAATCATTCCAATATGTAATGACACATTCATGTACCCCTTCCCCCCCGGAGTGCCGGACAATCCGGAACCTTCTAGAATATCCCCGATGAAAACACCGGAATCATTCCCGAACTCCGAAACGGGACTTTCCTTATATGAATCTTATTCTCCGGACCATTCCGGATCACCTCGTGATATCCCGGATCCCATCCGAGACTCCGAACAACATTCGGTCTCTTTCTCATAATACCATAACTACTCAAACAACGTCGAATCCTTAAGTGTGTCTCCCTACGGTTCGTGAATTATGCGGACATGATCGAGACACTTCTCCGAAC
Organism: Avena sativa; assembly: GCA_916181665.1. Classification (NCBI taxonomy): domain Eukaryota; kingdom Viridiplantae; phylum Streptophyta; class Magnoliopsida; order Poales; family Poaceae; genus Avena; species Avena sativa. Next base: position 411,902,164 of record OV702292.1, on the reverse strand, counting down.
AATAACCAATAGAGGAATCTGGAAATTCATATGGCTCCCACATATTTCTACGATTACTTTGCGATCGAATGAACCACTTACATACGATACCAATTTCCCTTTGTCTCACGATATGTTACTTATCCGAGGTTATGATCGTCGGTATCTCTGTATACCTAGTTCAACCTCGTTACTGACAAGTACTCTTTTCTCGTTCCCGTGATATGTGATCCCTTGTGACCAAGTCACATGCTTGCAAGCTAATTGGATGACATTTCACCGAGAGGGCCCAGAGAATATCTATCCGTCATGTGGATGGACAAATCCCACTCTTGATCCATGTGTTTCAACCAATACTTTCCGAACACTCAATGCCACCTTTATAGCCACCCTGTTACGGTGTGGTGTTTGATGATATCAAAGCATCCATCTGGTAAAGGTGATATGCATGATCTCATGGTCGAAGGAATTAGATAACTATGTATCAGAAAGCATATAACAATTGAACTATTGAAATGACTTGATCTTTATGCTATGCTTATCTATAGGAGTATGTCCACCATATCATTCTCCTAACGATATGATCTTGTTGTTAATAACATCTCAATGTTCATGATAGGGAAACCACAATCATCTATTAACCAACAAGCTAGTGAAGTATAGAGGCTATACTAGGGACTTCAATTTAAGTTTACAATTCACACAAGTATTAATGTTTCCTTGTTAATACTATTATAGCATGAATATAAACATTTATCATAAACACAAAGATATAATAATAACTATATTTATTATTGCCTCTAGGGCATATCTCCAACAGCATGCTCTGTAAAATGCGCCACAGAACTACCAAACTTCTATGGCGCATGCTTTTCAGTGCGCCACTGATGTCTTCCTGTGGCGCATAGATTGGCTCATGTGCCACTGAACATGTTGTCTATCTATAGGTTGTTTCCTAGTATTGTGAAAATCATTTCCTCGGGTGACATAGTGACTGGAGCAAGGCTAGACATAGTGGCAACTCAAGATAGGAACTAATTTTTTGTATTTTCAAATAAGAAAGAAAACTAGTAAAACTAATTTTTTTTGTGTTTTTTGAATAACAAAACAAGCAAACAAAGCAAAAAGAAACTAAGCAAAACAAAAATAACAAAGTAAAGAGATTGGTTACGAGGGACTCCCCTTGTGAAGATGTCCTTGACTCCCCGGCAACGGCGCCAGAAAAATGCTTGATGGCTCAATGCACGGCGCCCAGAAAAGTGCTGGTGCATGGTTGATGTAGAGATCGTTGGGAAACCCAAGAGGAAGGTATGATGAGCACAACAGCAAGTTTCCCTCAGTTATGAAACCAAGGTTTAATCAAACCAGTAGGAGCAAGGAAACACCCCAAAGGTGTTACTAGTTGAGCTTTGGCAGGGCGCACTACCGGTGCTAGTAGCAACATGGAGACCTGCACAACACAACCACGAAACTTTGTCCCCAACTTGCGATGAGGTTGTCAATCTCACCGTGTTTTGTGGAAAACAAAGGATTAAACGTATCAAATGGAAAGAAGTAAAAGTTTGCAGAAAGTAAACACAAAGAAGTAAACGGTTTGAAGATTGAATGTAAAAGACAAGGACCGGGATCCATAGTTCACTAGAGGTGGCTCTCCTTAAGATAGATAACATGCTGGGTGAGCAAATTACAACAGGGCAATTGACAAACATCGAGAAAGCAATACATGCATATACTAATCATCTTGCCTCCTTTGAGACTTGATTGGGCATTACAACATTATACATAGACCGCCATCCAACTACATCTATGACTAATAATCCACCTTCAGGTTATCATCCGAACCCCCTCCAGTATTAAGTTGCAAGCAACGGATTATTGCTTTACGAACTGCACGTAAAGTAAACAATACGATTGTTCTATGAACAAAGGATTGTTGTTTTCTCCCTAGTAGCAACAGCACATCTAGTACCTTAGAGATTTCTGTCACTTCCCCAGATTACCAGAGGCATGAACCCACTATGGAGCATAAATACTAACTCTTGGAGTTGCTAGCATCTACTTGGCCATGATAGCTACTAACAACAGAAAGCATGCAAGATCACAAATAACAAAGACATGATAGAATCAATAATCGATCTGAAATAGCATCTCAATATCCATTGGATCCCCGCAAACACAACATGTATGATTACAAATAGATGATCTTGATCATGAACGGAGCTCACAAGATCTAGACATGAAAGCACAAAGGAGGAGAACCAACCATCTAGCTACTACATGGATCCGTAGTCCAAGGATGAACTACTCACACATCACACCGGAGGCTTGCATGGTGATGAAGAAGGCCTCCAGGGTGAATTCCCCTCTCCAGCAGGGTGCCGGGAAGAGCTTCAGATCCCTCCCGATCTAGGGATGGAGATGATGGCGGCTACAGACTCTTTCGTGGATTTTTTGATCGGGTACATAGGGTTTACGTCCCGAGGGCATCTTATAGTCAGAAGGGGAGGCCAAGGGGGTGCCAGGGATGGCCTCACCACCCCCTGGCGTGGGCCAGGCTAGGCCGTGTGGCCAGGTGGTGTGGTGGCCCCTGGCCCCTCTCCGTCTCGTACTCTGGCATATGATGACTTTCGGAAAAATAGGCACTTTGGCTTTTGTCTCGTCCCATGCCGAGAATATTCATTTTCTGACTTTCCTGGAACCAAAAACAGCAGAAAACAGGCAGCTGTCACTGTGGCTCTTGTTAATAGGTTAGTCCAAGAAATCATATGAAAAGTACTCCAAAGTTGGAACAAAACACAAGAAAGTGGATAAAACCAAGAATGGAACATCAAAAATTATAGATACATTTGCAATGTATCAACAGACTAGGTACCCCACAAGACGCCAGGGAAGTACTCAGCGTATGGTGGCGGCAAGAGCACCTGGGCCTTCGCCTTCGCCTCGGTGATGGCTTGGGCCTCGTCTTCTGCTGGCACCATGCCCTTCGCCTTCTTGGCCAGCGCCCTCCTCCGCTGGCCTTCCGTCTCGGTGTTCCTTCTTGTTTGGTCCCTCTGCCATTCGGCATTCATCATACCCTCTCTTGGCGGCGCCAGCGGTCTGAGGGACATTGAACTTTTTCGGCGGCATTGGGGGAGATCTAGGGCGACAAATGACAGGAGCTTCAGGGAGAAGGGGGGAGAAAGGGAGAAATGGAGGGGATGGGAAAGTGGTTTAGCAGGAAATCGGCTTCTCTCACCGACAATGCTGGTCCGCCCGCTTTTTCCCTTCATCCGGCGCCCCAGGCGAACCTCGGCGCACCGAGGTTGGCGTGTGTTTGCTGTTAAAATATATAGCCTAGCCCTTTTCATCAGTTCGGACTTTTGGTCCAGTTGGCTAGTACTTCAATTCAATATGGTATCAAAGTCAGGAGGTCTAAAGTTCAAACCCTCGCTAACGCACTATTTAATCTACTCCAAATAGTTGTGGCCCCGATTACCCACGTCTAGTGTCTTCCCATTTATCCAGCCTAGACGTGAGAGGGGGGTGTTAAAATATATAGCCTAGCCCTTTCCATCAGTTCGGACTTTTGGTCCAATTGTCTAGTGCTTCAATTCAATATTCACCAGATGAATATTGGGCTGAATCCGGCGAAAGTGGTCTCCTGCGGCTTGACTGGCGAGTTTCGTCCATCTCAAGCCGAAAATTGGGCTGTTTTTAAGGTACTTTTACTACTGCCAAAGAGAAGAGTAGTATAATCTGATCTAACCGTTTATTAGATAGGGCATTTTAGACTTTCCCTGTTTACTTTCAACCCACTTTGTGGAGGGATGAAGCCCAGCGGCCCACTAAGCATCTATACGCCATCTGGAAAAAAATTCTGGTTGTTGATTTGGGTGCCTACTAAGTGCGGTCACCATTGTCCTCGCTGCTCCTCGATCTCCCTCTACAGCGGCCGACGAACCCCATGATGATACAGCCGACTAAAGGGCGTGCTTCTCTATTCTACTAACATATATCATCACGGTAGATGCAATTGCGAAAGTATCAAACACATCGACATCCACATGGGCACGCGGGTCCACCAAAAATAGCGGAGCAAACCTAGGGTGATCGGGGGGCGATCACAGTCTAGCTAGGGTTTTCGTCTGAGGGTGGCTGTGTCTCGGCGGCAGTTTGGATCTCGACAGCGAGAGTTTACCTGTGCAACGGAGGGTTTCTGCTCGTCGATCTGGATCTCGTGGAGGACTGGATCTTGGAGGCATGGCGTCTCACTCTTGTTCTCTAGGAAAGGACGGGCACGCGTCCAGGACACCGTCCCGATCTCCGGTGAAGGGAGGAGCAGATGAGTTGGCGGCTGGGCTGTCAGCAAAGATGGAGCATTGCTCCTAACGGACAAGGAGGCCACGGGTTTAGTGATCAAGAATATCGAGTCTTCCTAGGTCCCTCGCCCTAGATGGGCGGTGGTGGGTAAAGTCTGCTCGCCGAGGAAGCTGATCCTTGGGGGTTTCGAGAGGCCGATGCAACGTGCGTGGGGGCTCCATGGCCATGCACACTTCAAGGATATTGGGGAGAACAGATTCGTCGTGAGATTCACATCGGAAGGAGATTGGCGGCACGTATTGAAGAATGGCCTGTGGCAATTTGATTTCAGTGTGGTGCTGATCAAGGAGTTCGACGGATCTACACGGCCCTCTGATATTGTCTTCGATAGAGTTGACATATGGGTTCGAGTGTTGGATCTCCCTATGGATTATATGAACAGGGTGTATGGTGAAATCATCGGTGGATGGGTTGGGACATACATCTCTACGGATGTGGATGAGGAAGGAATGGCTTGGGGAAAGGATCTAAGGATTAGGGTTGCAATAAGGGTGGATGGACCACTTATGCGGGGCATTAGTATGAAGGATTCTGAAGACGAGGTGGAAGGTAGCTGGTTTGACATTAAATATGAAAAAGTCCCCCACTTCTGCTTCGACTGTGGTTGTCTCGTTCATTTGGATGGAGTTTGTTCTAGAAAGAAAGAAGGCGGACAACAATGGGGCGAGTGGTTGCGTGCATCCCCTAAGCGCAGCTATAAGCCACCACCACCGTCACGCCCTTCTGTTTCGTCGGGCAGCTACAGCTATAGCTCTCAGTCTCACTCGTTCGAGGCAAATACCAGTCACTGGCCGGGGCCGACAGTGAGAGACATCCCTCCATGGAGGAACCTTGACCGTGACTACGAGTTTTCTACCTCCTACACTAGTAGGATGGAGCAAACTAGAGAGGGGGATGATGTCACAAGCCCGAATAAAGGACAAAATACACGAGATGTAGGGAAACAAGCAGTTCGTGAAGCTAGGAAGAAGGAGAGAAGGAGAGCGCAAGACCAAAGCAACTGGGTACCTATGTGAGAAAGCAGCGCAAAGACATGGATGTTGCTAGGGCTACTAGGAATGGGGCACTACCGGGTGCGCTCAGTAGGAAAAGGGGTACCAAGAAAGTTTGGCAGCCCATTACTGTTCAAGTGGTCGGCGAAGGAAGCTCGAAGTCGGCAGAGAAAAAGGCGAAGGACTAACTCTATTTTTGATAGACTACAGAACCCAGCGGCGGACCCTATGGAGTAGGGCCGCCGAGATCAATGAATATTCTTAGCCTAAACTGTCGAGGACTGGGGTTGGACGCGGCAGTGGGTGAGCTCCGTGATCTGATTAGATCCTACAACCCAGCGGTGGTATTTATTTCTGAGACAAATAAAAAATGCAAGGCAATGGATAGACTGATGTGGAGTCTAGGGTTCAGGAATGGGGTGGCTGTCGACTGCGATGGCCGGAGTGGTGGTCTGGCTCTATGGTGGCGGCAGGAGGTGGAAGTAACTATGCGTCCATGGTGCCAATTCTTTATAGACGCTTCAATCAAGTTTGAAGGAAGAGAATGGCGCTTCACCGGCATTTATGGCGAGCCTAGAACGGACATGAGGCATAGGACGTGGGAAATCATGAGATTTCTGCGCTCACAGGATAATCTACCTTGGCTCTGCGCAAGATATTTCAACGAGATTCTTGTGCCAGAGGAGTAGCTTGGGGGCAACCCGAGGAATGAAGCCAATATGCTGGCGTTCAAAGAGTGCTTAGATAATTGTGGTTTGACTGATCTGGGGTACAGAGGCTATCCGTTCACATCGAATAATAAGAGAGAGGGAGAGGCCAACATCCAAGTTCGTCTTGACAGGGGGACGGCGACTGCGTCGTTCCTTCACCTCTTTCCCTTCACCCAAGTCGAGCACATTTTTACAGAAGAGTCAGACCACATGGCTATCTTGGTTCATGTTGGTTTAGAGCAGATGGCACCGAGAACCAGTTTGATGAGGAGCTTTAGGTATGAGGATATGTGGGCTAAACACGAGCTTTATGATGATATAATCAAGGACTCGTGGGAAAAAGGAAGTTCTAATGTGCAGAGCATTGACGGACTATGGAGACGGCTCCATGAGCTGTCGCGCGACATGCAAAAATGGAGTTTTACTATCTTCAGATCTGTTAGGGCTGAACTAAAGAATCTGAAGTGCCAGTTAGAGGATGCCCGGGTCAGCGAACTGGTGACGGGTTCGGCGGCTGAGGTTCGGGAGATTGAGAAGAAACTCCACGACATATACAAAAGAGAGGAGATTATGTTTAGGCAAAGGTCCCGTCAGGAGTGGCTCAAAGCAGGGGATCGTAATACGGCCTTCTTCTAGAACCGGGCGTCGCACAGGTGACGGAAGAACACGGTTAGGTTTCTGCGCAAGGCCGATGGTTCAGTGTGCAGCACAGATGTCGGTATGAGGGGGATGGCTTTTGATTTCTATCAAAATCTTTATACTTCAGAGGGCTCGGGTCGGGCGGACGATGTGCTGAGTCTCATCGCCTCTTCAATTGACGATTCTATGAATAGGACACTCAATCCAGTGGTTTCTGATGGAGAAATTGAAACGGCTCTATTCCAAATGGGGCCCATGAAGGCACCCGGGCCTGATGGGTTACCTGCTATCTTTTTTCAAAGGCACTGGTCTTTGCTTAAATCTGCGGTTTGTTCGGCGGTGAGAGATTTTCTTGAAGGGAAGGCCTTCACAATTTATTTCAATGACACTACCTTGGTTTTGATTCCGAAAGTAAACTCACCGGAGTGGCTCTCGCAATTCAGACCTATTAGTCTTTGCAATGTGTTGTACAAGATCGTCTCTAAAGTGCTTGCAAACAGGCTCAAGCGTCTGCTACCCATTCTGATTTCCGAGGAACAGAGTGCCTTCGTGCAGGGGCGCTTAATCACGGATAATGTCCTGATTGCTTATGAATGTGTTGATGCTATCAGGAAAAGGAGGAGAAAGAAACCCCTATGTGCGGTGAAGCTCGATATGATGAAGGCGTATGATAGGGTAGAGAGGAGCTTTTTGGATAAGATGATGATCAAGATGGGTTTCTCGACGAGATGGATTGATATGATCATGAGATGTGTGAGGTTGGCCCGCTTTGCCGTCAAGCTGAATGGAGGAATTTTTGAGGTCTTCAAGCCATCTAGAGGGCTTCTCCAAGGAGATCCTCTATCGCCCTACCTCTTCCTCTTCTGTGTTGAAGGGTTCTCTGCCCTCCTTCGGCAGACGCAGGAAAACCGTGAAGTGGCGGGTGTTTCGTTTGGGGTGAGAGGTCCGACAATTACTCATCTGTTGTTTGCCGACGATAGCATCGTTTTCCTCGAGGCTAGCGAGGATAGCCTATGAGAGCTCTTCGGGTCAAAGAGTTAACCTTCAGAAATCCAGTATCTTCTTTGGGAAGGGCTGCACGGCTGATTCTCGCAACAAGCTCAAGGAGGTTCTAGGTGTTTCCGCTGAGGCGCTGTCTGAAAAATATCTTGGGTTACCGATAGTTGTGGGAAGATCTAAAGAAGGGGCTTTCAAACACTTGCCCGATAGGGCCTGGTGCACAACCAAGGGCTGGAAGGGGCAAGGTCTCTCGATGGAGGGTAAGGAGACCCTTGTAAAATCGGTTTTGCAGGCAGTACCAACTTACCCGATGGGATGCTTCAGGCTTTCAAGGAAAACATGCTCAAAACTCACGTCGATCGGTTCCAATTTCTGGTGGGGAGCGGTGGAAGGTCAGCAGAAAGTACATTGGATTAGTTGGGAGAGGATGTGTGTGCCGAAACGCCACGGTGGTATGGGTTTCAGGAATTTTGAGGCGTTCAATTAGGCTATGCTTGCTAAACAAGCTTGGAGGGTGTTAACAACCCCTAAATCCTTAATGGCACGCGTCCTCCGGACTAGATACTTTGAGAAGGAAGATTTTTTGGCAGCAAAATTCCCACGGAATGCTTCTTTTACATGGAGGAGCATTGTGCATGGAAGAGAGTTGTTAAAGGAAGGACTAATTTGGAGAGTGGGGGATGGAAACAAAGCGTTTGGGACCATAATTGGATACCAAGATCGGGGCTTAAGAGACCACTGGGTATTCTCCCCGAAAAGGAAGTTAACCGTGTACAGGAGTTGTTGCTGGGCGATGGTAGAAGATGGAATGAAGCAAAATTGACCGAGCTTTTCTTTCAGGGGGATGTTGCAGATATCATGAAGATTTAATCTAAAAAAAAACGTATATCATCACCACAATTTAATTAATACTAGTATACTACGTTCTATAATATATAACCATGAATATTGTTGGGCTACGTTTGGATGATGAATCGGTAAAAGCAGCCACAACGGATGACATCGCTGCCGCGCGCGGCGGCATGAAGTCGATGGATTCCGGCAAGGACGCTCAGGGGCGCGGCCGCTTGGAGTCAGCCGAAGCGGACGCTACAAGCTGTGCTATGCCCAGCGGCGCGGATGCAGCCAAGGCGGGCGAGCGAGGAGCATGTTGTTGGGGAGGACAACGTGATCGTGCCTGCGGTGACGCCCACCCATTTAACCTCATGATCAAGATCAAAGAGGAGCAATCGTTGGCGATAGACATATTTTCCCCACGAAATTAGGCCCGCGATGTACAGGATGAGAGTCAGCCTGTGTTGGGCCGTTTGTTTGTTTTATCTTTGATTCTTCCAATTTTGCCCATCAAGCAGTACTAGTACGAATTATACTAGTCAAGGTTTTAACACTAGTATGAACTAGCTGAATGCCCATAGTGTTGCTACGACCTATTTTCTATTGTTACATATATCACACTTGTACATATAAAATATATGCATGTAAAATATAAGTGTTGCTTTTTAAAAAATTAAGATTTACTATGCCTAATTCTCCTTGCACTCCGATGATTCCATGTCTATGTGTTATAACATTATTTTTATTTAGCAATTGTTGGTCGGAGAGTTGTTAATAGAACAAAATATGCCTTATTTTTAGGAACATAGAGAGTGGTATAATAAATAAATAAATAAATATTGAAAAATGAACATTTGAACCCGAAGCAACTCTAAGAAAGAACAGATAAATCGGATACCATCCATTTTAAAATTCTCCATAAAAGAAGTGTAGAGCAAAAGTACAACATAGATGAATTCTAAAGAAAAGTTTGTCTTGTAGAACTTACCTTGGTTTGCCTTGTATTTGCATGAAGTAAAACTGTTATACTTCTCACGGTCTATCATCATGAAAACCGGGAGATATTGAGTACTTGCAACTTAATGTTTATTAAGTAACACATAGATCAATCAGTTGGAAGGGTCACATATGCTGATTGATAGCTTTGTAATTATGGGGGAAACTTAGATTAGATGAGAGATATAGGTCATCGTATCCAAATGACAATAAAAAACATACAGGTGCAACAATTTCACATGACTTGACAAGTACGAAACTAAAAAATAAATCTGATTCCAGCAAAAAAGATCATCAACTGAAAAGTGACATAGCATTAGACATATATTCTTGAAGTGACGTGTATGATTTAAAAAAAAAAGATAATGGATTGAAAGAGAGACCTACCTGTCCTGCAATGACTACATTGGCAAGTGCCTAATGGTCTTCAGATCCTTTGGATTGTCCAAGCATCTCAAGCGCCGCGGCTGCAGTGCGTGTACCGGTCTTGGACCTAGACGCAGCCTACGTGGATGAAGAAGAATGCATCACTGTGGCTATCCATGGTGTAGGAGCGGCCCACGCCGTTCTGGACGTCGTGCGGCACGTAGCTTTGCCAGCGACGCCGAGAGTGTCCAACCCGACTATATGAGAGCGGTGACCGCCACCGCCTTCATTTGGAAGCCCACGGTGCGGATGCCAGCGCCGGCTAGGCCGTCTCTTTGATGCACACCCACTCGTCCACTGGTTCCTCGCTGGAGTGGATTGCCATGGATGGGATTTTCGTCGTGAAGCTCCTCGCGTGCCTGCGCATGTACTACAGAAACTTGCCTGTAGAAGGATACTCAAACCCGGACTCCTAGATCGCACAGAGCAACTCTGTCTTTACCAAGACTGATCAGATCGCTCAACCATGAATCCTCGCAAAAAAAGTAGCGGCTATCTCCTAGGTCACCACACACGAAACCTTACAAGATCAGCATCTAGATTTTGAACAATCGGTGCGGCGCCAGCGCCCAAGCCTGGTCCTCCTCTCCTCGGAGAGATGCCTGGCGAACCTGGTGAGCGCGTCAGCGTTGCTCCCAGCCCCTGCACCTCCACGTACCTCCACATTCACCCTCGACACACGCTGATCCAACATCCGCTCGCCGATCCTGATGAGCTCCTTCATGTTGTTGGGCATCGTCGCGTCCACTGTGGATGCCGCGCCTCGGAGCGAGTTGTCCTGGATTCGGAGGTAGTTGTTGCCGCTGTCCAGCGACTGGAAGAGAACGGCGACGTGGATATCCACGGGGTCTGAGCTGGCCGCCATGAAGATGTCGATGATGGGCGCCATGCCCTTGTTGCGCAGCCACCGGATGATGCCTCACCGGGTGTAGTACTGCGCCGTGTACAGCCCCTGGTCAGACGTCAAGCCTGTCCCGACGGACAACACCAGGAACTTACCGCAGTCCCCCGGCTTCACCGGGTACAGCTCCTCCTTGTCCTTGCATATCATCTTCTTGGTGATATGTGTCATTGCAACCTTCGCCTGCATCTCGCACACGCACAATCAGACACTTACTGATCAGTTGGTCACTATTCACTGGTCACCACTCACGCATGATGCGCCCGCGCTTAGGCAAGGCAGCATACTGAATATCTCTGACAGAGCGAAGGACATTTAACTGCGTACCTGATTGTTGGCCGCGACACCACTGTCGATCAGGTTGTACTCGTATGTCTTGCGCTGCATGTCTTCGGTCTAGAAGTAGTACGAGGGGAGGTAGGTCGGAGAGGCAGAGGTGTCGATGCAGACATCGGGGAGCAGCTCGTTCTTCGGCGGATGATTCACGTTTTTTTCTAGATACCGGTTTGATCCAGGGTCGGTCTAATCAATCGCACCATGATCATTAGTGTCGAAAATTAAATTAGCACGCTTACGATACGCCGTATGTGGAGAAGATGATGGGCTGGAGGAGCTTGACATCGAAGGTAGGGATGACTACGTCGGTCAACGTGTCGCACATCCTCGTCTCGCCCAGCATGTCCCTGATTTTGCCGCTGTACCACGGCCGCCGCAATGCCGTGATCACGGCCGCGAGCGCGCTCCTCCTGACACAACTAACGATCCGTCAATCAATCACTGGTTCAGTCAACACGATGAGATCGTCTACACGAAGAACAATTGATTACCAGTACGAACTATCGATATAGAGACTCACGTTTGGGGGAAAATATATGGGCCATTAGAGAGAAACCCTAGCAAAGCGCCCAAACCTCCTTCGATCCAGAGAAGGGAGTTTTGGAGATCGTACGTGTGTACGTGGCTACTATTCCTGACCGGTTTTTATTTCGGGTGGCAAGGACCGTGGGTGGGTGCGTGCGTGCGTATATAGGGTTCCGTTTTTATTTCTAGCGATCGGCAGAGAACGAGGGCACGTACACGGATGACGGACGAAAAAACAGGGTGATGAAAACCACCCTAGTAGAGATAGAGATTAGCCGTACGTGTTAACTTATTGTCGAGAAAGGAACGCGAAGAGCAGCAGGCTGGCGCAAAATTTCAGCATCTTAAATTTTTGTTTAGATAAGATAAAGTTTGTTAGCCAAAGTTTGTTAGCCAGAGCTTCTTTTCTTTATTTAGACGTGGAGTTTGTTGAGGAGTGGTATTTTTTTAGTAATTTCTTAAAGTGTGACACAGACATTCAAATTAATACTCCCTCCGATCTATATTACTTGTCGTTGAAGTGGATGTATCTAGCACTAAAACATGTCTAGATACATCTATTTCAACGACAAGTAATATGGATCGGAGGGAGTAGTAAAGATTGATATGGCCCTTCGGATCTATCAGAATGGACGTCTCTTATTCTATTGAGGGTACCATAAAAGACCTCGAAAATAGGCCGGGGGGTGTCCGTGGCTGGCTCTGAGTAGCTAACTAACGATGCCGTGTTAAAGATCTGCCATGGGATGGCTGATCCTCCATCATAGCTCTAGCGTTCGTATAATTTTTAATGTGATATGTAATTCATCTATTTATTTTTGTATGGATCTTTCGATTTTTATTGATTGTGTGCATCTTGTCTATGTAGAGACCAATATAATACTTAAATTTTTAAATAATAAAGCACTCCTTATAAAAAAATCAAAGATTACGCAATCTCGATCTGTAACTGTCTACCTCAAATTCATGAGTTGTCCTTTACTCCGTAGCAGCTTGATCACAGTTTCAAAGCCTCGCTTGATGAGGCGGCAGCATATGTCTTTGTCCCGATGAAACAGTTCCACGCGCACGGCACAAATTTGACTATTCTATGTCTTGCATACCTGAAAACTATCTCCAACCATCTGCCGCCCATACGTACACAAGTACTCCTATATAGCTAGTACACGACGTATACTCGCATACCTCAACAGAGCGCTCTCGTTCTCATCGAAAATGCAACAATCTCTCGCATTTCTCCTCCAAGTTTGCCTCTTGTTGTCATTCCATGGAAACACTTGCTCCGGTGCTGGTGCAGGAGCCAGCATCAACTTCTCTATAGTAGCTGATTCATCACTAGCAGCGGGAAGCAACTTCTCCTCTTGCCTCGTCTCTAACGGCGTCAGCAACTTCTCCCTGCCCGCGTCCCCGAGCTACGCCACGCTCCTCAACTCCTCCGTCTTCAATCTCCGGTTCACGCTCCCAAACGTGACCCGGCCCGCCGCGATCGTCTTCCCGGGGTCGAGGGATGATCTCCGGCAGGCCGTCCTGTGCGCGCGTGTAAGCTCGCTGGCGATCCGCACGCGCAGCGGCGGGCACAGCTACGAGGGGCTCTCCTACACCACGGAGAACCACGTACCCTTCGTAGTGGTCGACCTCGCGAGCCTGAACCGCGTTCGGGTAGATTCGGGCTCGGCCACGGCCTGGGCAGAGTCGGGCGCGACGGTGGGCGAGCTGTACTACGCCGTGGGGCGGTCGAGCGGGTCCTTGGCGTTCCCAGCCGGGTCAGAGTCGACCGCCGGTCTAGGGGGGTTGGTCTCCGGCGGCGGGTTCGGGCTTCTGTCCCGGAAGTTCACGCTCGCAGCCGACAACGTGTTGGACGCGGTGGTAGTCGATCCGAGGGGCCAGGTCCTTGACCGGAGTTCGATGGGCGACGATCTCTTTTGGGCGATCCGAGGCGGAGGAGGCGGGAGCTGGGGCGTGGTGTACGCTTGGAAACTCCGGCTCGTTCCGGTTCCTCTCAACGTTACCGTGCTCCAGGTCGGCCTAACCGGTCCGATCGAACTCGTTGCCGGACTAGTTCACAGGTGGCAGTATGTTGGGCCCGATCTGCCAGACGAGTTTTATCTTTCTGCCTATCTACCCACCGGATCAACCGACGACGGTAACGTCTCCGTGACATTCCAAGGCCAAGTGCTAGCAGCAAAAGAGCGTGCCTTGTCGGTGCTGAACCAGAGCTTTCCTGAGCTGGGTCTGGCCGAGGTAGACCTATCGGAGATGAGTTGGATCGAGTCGGCGGCGTACTTTGCCGGTTTGAGCACGGCGGACGACCTGCCGAACCGGGGTATGCAAGCGAAGCAATACTCCAAGGCCAAGTCGGACTACGTGCAGGCACCGATCTCCATGCGCGACGTGGTCGAGATCGTCCGGTACCTGTCGACCGGGCCGACCGGGTCCATCCAGCTAGACCCCTACGGCGGGGCCATGGCACGGGTCGGCAGGAGCGAAACACCGTTCCCGCACCGTGCTGGAAACGTATACAGCATCCAGTACGGCGTGAACTGGGACCGGTCGCAAGAAGCTCTCGCAGAAGAGTACATCGGGTGGCTGAGGTCGTTCTACATGTACATGGCCCCCTATGTGTCCAAGGACCCACGCGCCGCGTACGTGAACTACCTGGACCTTGATCTGGGCGTGAACAATTGGACGCGCACTGCCGGTGGGTCGTCGGTGGGAGCGGTGGCTCACGTGAGGTCGTCGTTTGGGGCGGCGTACTTCGGGAACAACTTCGATCGCCTGGTCCGGGCCAAGACCAAGAATGATCCTGGCAACGTGTTCAACAACGCACAGAGCATCCCTCCCCTTGCGGTCATAGGACTCGACAACTCCATGTGAACCTTCTCAAGTTGCAATTTTAGTTGTGACACGATATGTCTAATGTACGTATATTGAATAAAACAAGATGGACGTTGCTGTTGTGCTGCATTCGTTGTTGTTTCTGTTGTATGCCCAGCTCACCGCCGGTGGGTAGCCCAGCGGCACAAGCACCATGTCAGCTTTAAGTCGTCATCGATGTTAGAATTGTAACTGGACCCTAATCTCATCTTTCGTGTAACACGTATACGAGACGTATACGTACGTAATTTGTACATATCATCATTATATAAGTGGAATACGTGCGGGGTTTAGAACCACGCACAAAACCCTAAAACTATTTTTTCTTGGTATTAGAGCCGTGTCGCCGCCGCTCGACCCTCGGCCGAGCCGCCGCCACGATGGGCTCCTCCGCGTTTTAGCTGTCTAGCGCGATAAACACCCTTGCCGCCTTGTCGTCCTCCTCGGTTCCCATGGTCTCTTCCTCTGGGATCTCCGTCCAACTCGACAAGGGCAACTTTCCCCTGTGGAAGGGGATCATGCTTCCGCACCTCTCTGGCAACTACCTCCACGAGCACCTCGACGCTGACGTCGCTGCCCCGTAGAAGACTCTCACCGAGGGGACCGGTGACCAGGCCGTAACCGTCAAAAACCCCAAGTACCTCCGATGGTGGGTCCAGGACCAGAAAGTCCTGAGCATCCTTCTTGGCTCGATGGACGGCAACATCGCCAGTCAGCTGATCGGCTGCAAGACGGCCGCCACCGCGTGGAAGGCGGTCCACACCATGCATGGTGCTCAAAGCCGTGCCAATGTGCGTCACATCCGCCGTCTCGTGCAGAGCACCAGGAAGGAGGAGATGTCGACGGCATCCTACATGCACAAGATGAAGGGCTTCGTCGATGCTATGGCAGCCGCCGGTGCCCTCGTCACTGACGACGAAATCGTCGACCACATCCTCACCAGACTTGGAACCGCGTTCAACTCCATCGCCGCCAACTACATGGTTGAAGACAAGTCCGTCACGTACTCTGAGTTTTACTCTCATGTCTTGTCCTTTGCAGCGCTCCAGGTACAGCAGGCGCAGCCCGAGGGATGTTCGTCTTCGGTGAACGCCGTGATATGCCCTAACCCCGCCTACCAAGGCGGTGGTGCTCCGTAACGTCCATACAGCAATGATGGCCAGCACAGGCAGGCCACAACGGCGGCTACGGCCGCAACGACGGCGGCTATAGTCACCAGGATGGGGGCCACAACAGCAGCAACGGTGGCTATGGCCGCTATGATGGAGGCTGTAATGGTGGCGGGAACAACGATCGCAATGACGGCGGTCACAACGATGGTGGCCGCAATGGAGGCAGCAACGGCGGTCAGCGCCGCCGGAGAACCCGCTGCCAGCTCTGCGGCATCTGGGGGCATGAGGCCGCAAACTACCGCAGCCGTTTCGACTCCAACTACTAGCCTCCACAGCAGCAGCGGGGCGGAACTCTGCAACGACACACTCCAACAACTACAACCCCTGGATCATAGATTCAGGAGCGATCGATCACCTGACGAGCGAACCGGCATGTCTCCACACCCACGAGCGCTATGATGGGAAGGATCAAGTTCATGTGGCCAATGGTGTAGGTCTGTCAATTTCGCCTATTGGTCATTCACTTTTAGCTGGTTCATCTCTTCATCTTAAAAATATCATCCATGTGCCAGATGCTCATTTAAATCTCCTATCAGTCTATCGTCTAGTTTGTGATAATGCGTTGTTTGTTGAATTTCACCACCATTTCTTTTGTGTTAAGGACAAGGCCACGGGAAGGGTCCTTCTTCTCGGTAAGAGTCATGGTGGATTATACCCCATCCCGTTCGTCAAAGCGTCGTCTTCATCGCATCATGCGTCGGCCAGTGTCACTTCCCAGCATTGGCATCATCGTCGCGGTCATCCATTCAACAATATAGTTCAAAATATTGTTAGAACAAATGGGCTTTCGTGTTCTCCCTCAGACAATAATTCTTTAGTGTGTGATGTTTGTCAGCGTGCTAAAAGTCATTAGTTGCCTTATTCATTGTCATCTCGTGTTTTCACTAAACCTCTTGAATTGGTTCAGTCCGATGTTTGGGGTCCGGCTAGTGTATTTTTTGGGGGTATAAGTACTATGTCAGTTTTGTGGATGACTACTCTCGTTTTTGCTGGATATATCTTCTTAAACATAAGTCTAATGTTGAACAGGTTTTCTATGCATTCTAGGCTCATGTTGAGCGTCTCTTGAACACCAAGATCAAGGCAGTTCAGTCTGATTGGGGTGGGGAGTACTATCGTCTTCATCGTTATTTTGAGCGTACATGCATAGTCCGTCGTGTCTCATGCCCACACACCTCCTAGCAAAACGGGATTGCCGAGCGCAAACACCATCACTTGGTTGAAACCGGTCTTGCTCTCCTTGCACAGTCATAGCTTCCCTTGTGTTATTGGGATGCGGCATTTTTATGGCATGTTATATCATTAACCGTATGCCCACTCCCATCATCAACAAGGAAACACCCATTTTTTGTCTTATGCATGTTCATCCTAACTATGATTCCCTTCGCATATTTGAGTGTGCTTGTTGGCCCAGTCTTCACAAATACAATTCTCACAAATTGGAGTTTCGTTCTAAGATGTGTGTCTTTCTAGGGTATAGCCCCATGCATAAGGGGTATAAGTGCTTGGATAGATCAATGGGACGTGTGTACATATCTCGCGACATTGTCTTTGATGAGACCGTGTTTCCCTTTGCCACTCTCGGCGTGTCGATCGACGTTTCCACTCTTGAACAAGCTATTCATTTTCCTTATGATGAACCAGTTACTAGTGAACCTGTGCATAATCATGACTTGTCTACTGAACCACATGTGCAAGGTGATACTATTCCCCTGTAGGTGCCCACGACCCCTCACCCACAGGAGCAGGTGATCGATGTCGTGTCGATTGACGTGCATGGGGCAACCATGCATGGGACATCCTCGGGCACTAGGCTCGAGCCACTGGCTACACCACCCTCCGCTGGCCTGCCTCCTCTCGCGCCATCCCAGGGGCCATAGCCCGTGTCGCTTCCCGGCCATCCCGCGTCACCCGCTGCCGCTCCTCGGCCGCGACGCCTTTGACCGGTCCTCCTATTGAGACACAACATGTGATGGTTACGCGTCACCATGACCAGACTCGACAAGATAATACGTACACTGATGGTACTGTCCAGTATGATCCGCATTGTTGCGCCTTCTTTGGCGCTCCTATGTCACACCGGGAGGCACTTCTCGAGATGGCATAGCATACTGCCATGTCAGATGAGTTTGCTGCATTGCAACATACCGGCACCTGGACTCTGATACCTTGACCACCTGGCATCAATATTATTGGCAGCAAGTGGATTTTTAAAACCAAGCATTGGATCCATTGACAAGCATAAAGCACCCTTGGTAGCTCGTAGTTTTTGTCACATCCCAATTTCTAGAATTTGTACTGCATATCATACATGGTATTGCATCATGATCATCATTGCAAAAAAATTGAGTTTTAAAAGCCTTTGTCAAAACACCACTAGAATTGCATGTTCTTCATATATATAAGACCAGTATGGTTTTATCTTGAATTTGTTCGTAAGGCACTAAATAACCAATCCAGGTGCATACACACATAGGTTATACAATTACAGAACTGTAGAAACTTGTTTCGCTCAATTTGGAGTTGCAGGTCAAAAGTTAGGGTAGTTTTAGTTTTGACTGAATTTCAGTTTAGAAATTCTGACAGAATTCAGATAGTTCAGAGAAAATAATAAAAGAAGAACAGAAAAAGGAAACGGCGCAGCCACCGCGGATGGGCGAGCCGGCCAGCCCACGTCGGCCCACCCTGGGTCCAACCGCGGCATGGCGTTATCTGCCGACTGCCTTCCAGTGCGCAGTGCGCAACACCGCACAGGCCGGCCCGCTTGGCCCAGCTACCACCGTAGCCATTCCGCCCCCTAACGCAGACATGTGGGACCCACCTGTCAGTCGCCGCCGCCGCCAGTGCGTGTCGAGGACGAACTCCTCGAACCGCCGCCGCGATCCTCTCCGATTTCCACGCAAGTTTTCGGCTACCCCTCGTGACCCACTACCTCCTTCTATATAGTCCTCGTCGCTGCCCCTTTTGCCCCCTCTTAGCCCTAGCTCTCGTGCCCCCGACGCAGCCGAATTTCTCGCAAGAGGTCTCCGCCGCCGCCATCGTCCGAAGCTCGGTATGAGCTTGAGCTCACCCTCTTCCCTAGTTTCCTTGCTGGTTTGGTTCATAGCGCAGCACCGCACCCATCTGACCCTTCTCCCTTCGTTGCAGAGCACCCGAGCAACCTCCCGTCGCCATCGAAGTATGCTGGAAGCGTAGGAGCTCCAGCCGCCACGAGGAGGAGCAGAAGGACCTCTCCGAGACCACACGCAAGACCTCCACTGCTGCTGCTTCCCGTTGACCACCCCACCGCCGACGAATACCGCCGGAGACGCCGCGCCATCATCGCTTGCACCACCAACGTCCGTTGTCGGTGAGCACCAAGGTCGCCTCACTTCCGCCATCGGATCCGATGCGAACGGCTGAGATCTACCGCTGACCAGTCAACCGTCGTGCTGGCCGACCCCACCTGTCAGCGGGAATATTCCCCACAATTTCTTTTTCTAAAAATTGATTAAAAGGCAGAAAACATGTATAATTTCTAAAATTTGTATAAAAAGATTTACGGGTCCAAAAATAATAAATAAGATACTGATGGAAAGCTAATTTCATGTAGATTATTATTATGCAATTGGTTCAGGCAATGTCTATAAGTTTTTTCTGTATTTATTTAAATAGATTAATGTCCTTTTAGAGTAATAAATTCATAAGAAAATAACTACTACTCAGAAAATTGCAAATAATATGTCTCTGAAATCACAAGAATGAGTAGAATAGGGTTCTGCATTAAAATTGCAGGTTTACATTACAAAATATTTTAAGTGAATTAAAATGCATTATATAGTATTTTAATTATTTAAAAAGATCTGTAAGACCTTTTGGCGTGATTCTTTTTGCCCCTGGCTCTAAATTGGACTATCTACACATTAGTATTTTTTCCCAGATTTTACAATACTGTTTACAACAGAGGCTTAATATTTTAAATAAAGCCCTATTAATTCGGTGCACAAATTGCATATTTTAGTTTTGATGCATTAAAAGTTTTCCATAAATGCATTCAGTATGTAAAAACATCAGAGAACAAAAAAGTGCTACTGAAACTTTTATTAAACCATCATGTATGCATTTGTGCATTTGTCTATGATTGTGTATGATTGTTTATGTGTTGCAATTGTATTGTTTAGATTGTGATGAGTGCAACACTTGTTTCTGCGAGGATTGTACTCTCGACTCCTACCGCAAAGGCAAGTAGATGCTATTTTGTTCATACTTGTTCTACTATTTTCTTTTATGCATGTGTAGTGTATTTCTATAGATGCATGTGTAGGAATTACTATGCTATGCTATATCCTATATATATTATGTTAGGAATCTCTTCTAGTTGAGCCTCCGTAAGGTAGATGTTCTTAGATATGCTGTATAGACGGGGAAGGGATCACATTATGGTAAAATATATGTTTGTTCAAATTAAAACAACATAATATCAATGAGCTACCTGTGCGGATTGGTCGGATTCTTAACGGAGTGTGAATAATAGCGGGGAATGCCACCCAGGGCACTGAGAAGGATTAGTTTTCTTTATTATGTAGCTTACGTGTGCAACCATGTGCCAGTAAGAAATGGGCAGCTGGTTGAACTTAGTAGGTCGTGGTAACCCGGACCTAGCGTACCTAGAGATGTAGCGAATGGTTAGGTTGGACCAGTGTGCAGTGGGGTTTGGGGAACTACTTATCAAATGGTATCTTCTTGGACTTCTACCTATCATGACACAATATGAGTGTGATGGTACGAGCTGGGTTAGCCAGGTCACATGGGTAAAGTGTACAAATCCCTGCAGGGTATAAAACTAAGTGCTTAGGCGTGTCCCAGATTACGGATGACTAAGTTGCTCTATATTGAGGCTATGACATATTCTCACTCATCCATATTTTTTGATTACTAAAACTTGATGGTTGAACTTAATGGGTTGCTGTGAATCAGATTGGTTTATGAAAGTAGGATAAAGGTATTTGAAAAGTGCAAGCTAGCCAAAACTCCACTAGCCAGATAAGCATATAGATGATGGGTATATTGTCTCCTTACTTAGTCCTACTTGCCATACATTATATGTATTGACCCTTCGGGACTGCTACGTTTCATGTTGTAGGTTATTCCGATTCCGAGTGATCGAATAGGTCGTGATACTCCACTCGACAATTGTTCACTTGTGGGGAATTTGAAGATTGGAGTAGTTACTTATTTATGTTGCTACCTGAATAATTGTGAGCTAGCCTTCGAGCTAAGTGAATATTTTAATAATTGAATACTCTAGATCTTTCTTTATTTATGATACACAGATTACTACTTTGTTATTTTATCTATGTTCTATGTAAGCCAATGAACCGATCCAGGGATTGGAATGTTGAATAGAAGCTACAGTCATTTCAGTACTGTAGTGTTACAGTTTTACACAGCAGCACGGGATTGATTATG
Source organism: Avena sativa (assembly GCA_916181665.1). Taxonomy (NCBI): domain Eukaryota; kingdom Viridiplantae; phylum Streptophyta; class Magnoliopsida; order Poales; family Poaceae; genus Avena; species Avena sativa. Next base: position 411,880,974 of record OV702292.1, on the reverse strand, counting down.
GAGACACATTTAGTCCTGTTGTGAAGCCCGCCATAGTTCGTCTCATATTGTCTCTTGTCATTTCACGTGGCTGGAGCCTTCGGCAGGTAAATGTCAGCAATGCCTTCTTTCATGGTTTCTTGGCCGAAGATGTCTATATGTAGCAGCCTCCTGGTTTTGAGGATGCCCGGTATCCCTCTCATGTCTGCAAGCTTCAGCGGTCTATCTATAGACCGAAACAATCGCCACGAGCATGGTATGCTCGCTTGAGTCAGCTCCTTCATCAACTTTGGTTTGTTTTGTCCAAGGTTGATACGTCACTGTTCATCTACTCGCATGATGGAGTGCAGATTTTCATGCTCTATGTGGATGACATAGTTATTCTGCTCTACTCCGGAGGTTGTGGATCGCCTTGTTCATTCACTGTCTAACAGTTTTCCTATCAAGGACCTGGGGGGCGGCTGGAGTACTTTCTTGGATTAGAGGCAACATACAATTCAGGGGGGGTGACATTGACCCAACGAAAATATGCCCTTGATCTTCTCCATCGAGTCAACATGGAGAATTGTAATTCTGCTGCCACTCCACTTCCTTCTGAGACTTTGGCTAGAGACTCAGGCACACAACTCAGTTCACATGATGCATACAGGTATCACAGTATTGTTGGAGGACTGGAATACTTGACACTCACCCATCCAGATATTTCATTTGCGGTAAACATGGTTTGTCAGTTCCTGTCACAACCCACTTATGTGTACTGGGAGTCAGTTAAATGAATTCTGCGATATATCAAAGGGAGATTGGAGACTGGCTTGTGCATTCACAAGTCACCATCAGTTATCATCAATTTCTCTACCAACGTCGATTGGACCGGGTGTGTGGATGATAGACGATCCACTAGTGGGTTTGCTGTTTTTGTCGATCCCAATCTGATTCCATGGAGTTCGAAGAAGCAACTCATAGTCTCGAGATCGAGTACCGAGGTAGACTATAAAGCATTGGCGAATGGAGCTGCTGAAGCTATATGGATAGACTCTCTACTCAAGGATCTTGGTGTGACTCGGCTGCGTACCCCCATATTATGGTGTGATAATCTTGGGCTACTTATCTGACGGCGAATCCAGTCTTACATGCTCGAACTAAGCACATTGAGATCAATTTCCATTTTGTGTGAGAACGACTAGCTGCCGGTGCACTGGACGTCAGGTTCATCTCCACTCATGACCAACTTGGTGATATATTTACTAAGCCAGCCACACGACAGATGTTAGATAGATTTAAGTCTAATCTCAACCTTGTATGTAGCGGTTTAGATTGAGGGAGAGTGTTAGAATTGTAACTAGACTCTAACCCCATCTGTCATGTAACACGTATAAGTATGTAACTTGTACATGTCATGATTATGTGCGGGGCTTTAGATCCACACACAAAACCCTAAACCTATTTTCTTTCTATCGATTCCAACAATGACTAGATCTAGGGTTTAATTGCTTAGCTTTATTTCAAATGTTTTAGTCGGTCCATTATTGTAACTATGAAAGATGACGCAGCGTGTCGCCGCGCCCGTGTCACTATTTTTTCTGGTGGATGTTCGAGTAAAAGTCGTAATTTTGTTTGTTAGTGCGAGGAGATGGTATCATGTTTGTTTGCAAAGGTGATTCAGAACATATTTGACAACATTGTGTTAGATACTGCCTATCTGTATTTACACTGAACTGAGCCAAACGGTGGAGGTGCAGGTATTTAGAGAACATAGCAAGTAGTACTTGTTTTACAGAGTTCAGACACATAACTCTAGGTTCAGTACCTGTTCGAGTAGGTACAATATAAAATATTGGTACACTACTGTAAATAAAAATAGAATTGGTTATATACAGTAACTTGTAGAAGCCACTACCAAATTACATGGAGTAGCCATCCTAAAGTAGTTTATTTACAGTACCCTTCTGCTAATTAGCTTTCGATCAATTAGCATACAAAGTCGTAACATAAACATGTATGATAGAAAAAATAATATTCTTTCAATCTGCTCTTTTATTTTGTCATGAAGATACAAAATTTGAGGCTCATCCTAGAAAAAGCAGGAAAGAAACGTCACCCTTTTTTAGAAAAGACCCATGGTCATGGGCTGATTAAACAAAAAATCACTACATAATATCTGCAACCAAAGGAAAGTGTAACCAAAGAAGTTGGTTCTTCCCAACATAAAATTTGAAGAAGAGTCGCTAACATCATGGATGTGGTAGAGCATCTCGTGGCCCGATTCCAAAAACCCGAATACCGCACAGCCTGACACGACTTGTATGCCTGGCTTCCAGAGGACCGCTCACCGCTAGTGGGTAGCCTAGCGTCACAAACACCATGTCAGCTTTAGTCGTCATCGACTCCAACGACGACTAAGTCTGGGGTTAGTTGCTTAGCTTTATTTCAAATGTTTTGGTCGGTCCTTTATTGTAATGTTCAAGTTTACTTGTATTATGTATTCCTATCATTCGAATTTTGCACAATTTAAATTTTACATGGGCTTACATGGGCTTCTCCGTTTAGGGGACACCGTTAGGTGTAGCGGACGAATAGTGCGCTGACACATGCCCGCTAACCTCTCCTACCATTACCCCCCGGTGGTCAGACGAAGTCAATTTGGGTGGGTGTTGGAGATGCTCTTAGGGTGTGTTTGCTAGGCTAGATCCCCGTTTATCGTCTGGGGCGGGAAGAAATAAGGGTGTTTGCTTACATACGCAAAAATGAATCTTTGCACCACATGTTTTTAAAAGCATCCCTCGGTCTGGGCCTGGATGGACTCTGAAATCGGGCATTTCTAAAGAGCCAAATTCTTCTCGTGCTCGCGGGAGAAGAAGATGCACGTGCGTTTGCAAGGGAGGATGGCGGGAGCTCGTCTGCGTACGGGAAATTCCAGTGGGAGAAATTGGGTCACCTCCCGCCAATTCGTACCACCTATTTAGACAGTTCCGCCTCACATCCAAATTTTGTGCCACCATTTCTCCCCATTTCAAGCACTCCATCCAAATCCTCTTCTTCACCGATGTAACACCCTCGGATCAGGCCTATGCGGATTTTAGCGTTTCCTGCCAAACCCGCATATAAATGATTCAAGGATGCCCACCAAGCACTTGCGTGCAGGTGGAAAATGAAGTAATACTGACATGGGTATACCCTACAGGTACTCGAGTTTGGTATATACGGCCCAGATACAGTAGAAGCCCATGGCGTTGCCAAGGCCCAATGCAGAATTCGGGTGACCCACGGAATCTTCGATTGCTTGCGAGACAAGAAGAAGTTTAAGATAGAAAGTTCAAAGGGCGAACCCTAATCTGTAACCGACTCGACCTGCTACCCCAGACCTGACCTATCTATATAAAGGCTAGGAGGAGGGCGGCGAGGAGGACAATCACAACCCTAGTTTCCACAACTCTCGCCACATTGCATCTGCGCACCCCTGTAATCTTCGATTCCTTCGTTAATTCCAAGAGAAGACAAGGAGTAGGGACCTCTACGAGTCCTGAACCTGGGTAAATCTTGTGTCCCCGTGTGCTTGTTTTCTAGCCGATTGATGCCTCCAGCACTCCCTCCTTCTCCAAAATCCAAGTCCATAACAATGGATATTGACGAGTTGAACCCTCGTCAATTGGCGCTGTCTGTGGGAATTGGGAGTGCTGATGTCGTGGCTTATTCGGCCCCATCAACCGCGATCTACAACTATGCAATAGCAAAGATTCGCTGTCATCGGATTGATGACAAGTACGCCATGAGGGGGTCCTCGAGGCGTGTGGAAAAGAGGGGTGTGAGACGTACGGTATTCTGGGATGGTGAGCACACAAGTTTACCCAGGTTTGAATCCGTCGGCTTTGGATGGATCCTACTCCTTCTAGCAATCCATTAATACGACAGAGCCGGAATATGGGTTACAAGGGTTTTGCCTATGCGAATTGAGGTTGTAGACTATTGTGAGGGTAGGTGCCCTAAAGGCTCTCCCTAGGACGGCTTATATAGATATTTGGCCTAGGGTTTACAGGAGAGATCTATCCGGCTACGACTAAGAGTCGGTTACAAAGTACATCTTGAACTACAAGTAATACTATGGGCCTATGTCGGTAAGTCTTCTGGGCCTTCCCGTAGCCGGACTGGACTCCGTATCTTCTCCCCAACTGGACCGCCCGTGAAGCAAAGCTCTAACCCAAAGTGGGCCACCCTCGTTAGAGAGGAACTGTGAGATTACCCGGAAAGTATATCCCCAACAGTAGCCCCCGGAAGTCTCCAAGATCCAAAGTCGGATTCATCATCATCTAGGTTGATCTTCGGCTTCCATAATCTTGAAGGGTTTCTGAAACTTCAAAACAAAAGATACGATCTGGGTCTTAAAAATAAGTCGGACCTATTAAGTACGTTCATCCAGATTTCTAGCTCGAAATTCAAACTAAGCCTGATCTTGGTCTCTGACATAGTCTGACACTAGCCATGGTCAAGTCACGTCACTGACAGACATTTCCTGTCAGCACGAACGTTAGTGGGTCTGCCTTTCGTGGAACCGAGGCGCTGTTTCAATGCGTGCGTGGAGATCGAGGCATCGTAATCATCTTGTGGAGGTTTCCCTGTCCTTTCCACAATGTGTGGCACGTTCACTGTAGCGTTTAAACGAATCTTGACGCGCCTGGCTGATATAAGTGGTGTGGATTCTTCTCCCTAACTTCTCACTAGTTCTCAGCGTCGTTTCCTTCTCTTCTATGCCTCCCACGCACTTAGCGCTCCTCTGCCTCCAGAAAAAACCTCCAACGCCACCCATCCAAGGTCACCGGCATACCGGGAGAATGGCTTCCTCATCATCCTCCGGTTTGGTAGCGGCGGCGATGGTGGTGGCGACGGCGGCGGCAGAGAAAGAGAGCCACCGTGGATTTTGGATCTCCTACGTCCTGGACGATCCCAAACTCCAGGTCGTTCAAGATGAAGGGCTCCTTCGCACCGGCGACTGGCGGAGCGGCTTCGGCAAAACCGTCCCCAACCCCCACGATGACGAGCGAGTTCATTTCGACAATCACCTTGACAGAGGTCTTTCCTTTCCTCCCTCGTATTTCTTTTCTGAGGTTATTGATCATCATGGTGTTCATCTCACCACCTTCCCCCGAACTCCATCTTAGAGATGAATGCGTACGCCTCTTTGTGCGAGGGGTATCTCGGCATTAGGCCGAGCCTTACTCTTTTTCGATACTATTTTCATGTCCGGAGAAATTCCATCACTGCCGGTAATCCTTACATTACCGGTACTATTAGTTTTTCGGTTAGGCGTGAGCGCGTTTATCCCCGGATCATGGCAAGTGAGTCGGTCAAACAATGGCCGTCCACTTTTTTCTACCACAAGAATATCCCCGCTCCCGGCAAAGATCATGCTTTGCCGGCTTTCGTCGACGGATCCGCCATGCCCCAAGAGTCCTGGGACGAGGTCGCTCCAACTCATAGTGACGATCTGTTTCTTGCCAAGAGACGGATCGAATATCTGATGAAGCACAAGGGCCTGAAAGGGTACGACTTGGTTCAATGCTAGGTGTCGTGCCGGATCCAACCTCTTCAAAATCATGGAGATCGACTGATGCATTCCATCACGTCGTCGAAGAAGGATTCCCTCCGTATCAGCTCCAAGACCTTAAAGCCGAAGGATTATATATGCCAAGTCAAATGGCTGATAAGGGAGCGGATCGAAAGGAAAATTCCGGAGCTATCCCTGGACATGCATATAGCGCAAGATCTTGTTGTGCCGGTAAACTTCAGCAGTAACTCTTTTTATGTGCTCATCTTTATATTACTTTTGCAATACTGAGATACTTTTCCTTTTTAGCTTGCTGACCTCCCCGAGTCGGAGTTTGCTCCTATCGAGGGATATCCTCCTGAGTTTTCTCAGGACGAGGGTGAATTGGTCCCAATGCCGGATGTCGTTCCTCGGAAAAGCAAAGCTCCGACATTGGCCATCGGCACCAAAGAAGTGCCCGTTGTGAAGAGGTAATCTTTCCTCACAGGGTCTTTGTATTTTACTTGTAATTCCTTCTGAGATGTAATGTTCTTTATTCTATTATCTTCTCAGAGCTAGACAGCTCATCAAGGGAAAAGGGAAGGAAACTGCCGCGAAGCCCCTGCGCCAGTCGAAGCTCAAACTGGCTTCTCCTGCCGTGGCTCCTCCGACTCCTACCCCTCAGCCTTCTGCAGCGCCGGAGATTATTCCATCTCCGACTGTTGTAGAAGATCTGGCTCAACCATCAGAGCCAGCGATCCTTGAGTCGCAAACTGATGTCACCATGAGTGACTCGGGTGTTGATAAGGGTGAACCCTCTTCGGGTAATGATCCCTCGGCAGAGACGTTTGCCGATAATCTCTTGGGCAATCCGGGACTTGCCAAGCTTGGCCTATCTCGGATGTCTGTGGAGGAGATCCAACGGCTGGCTCGAGAATGCCTGGAGAGGCAGACTCTCTCTGCCGAAGAAGAAGCACAAGAAGCAGAGGATATCAAACACTCTGATCTTCTTGAACAAGTTCGTCATTGCGACAAGAAGATAAGGTCCGACGTGCTTCCAACTTTGCCGGTGATCCCCCTTACTTTCGCCGAGAAGGTTGCCACCAAGGTGAATTCAAGTTTAGACAAACTCATTCGCGAACAATATGTATGTCGAAATTCCAACTCCCATTTTCTTTATTTCATATCATATCCTCTAGCCCCCAAGCATGAAGCTGGAAAATTAAATCCGGTTTTATGCTTCCTTAGGATGCCAAAGAATGAACTAGTGTAGCCCCCAAGGCTCGTGCTGATATTAGTATAAATATTAGCCCAAGTCTTTAGTAGACTTCTGACTTTGGGTATTCTGACTTATAGAAAGTATATTCCTATTACCAGTATTTGTTGAAGAATATTTGCAACAAGCGGAAAGAGATCAAAGCTCTCCAGCTTGAAAATGCACAGCTAAATGTTTCCAAGGATGAGGCCGAAGGTAAACATTCCGAAACTCAAACCTTGTCTTTTATTTCATAGTCGAATATTTGTTGAACTGTCTGTTCTTTTGACTTACAACACTGGTAAAACAGTCCTACGCTATGATCAAAGAGGCCAAGAATCTTAAGACCTTGGTGGTGGAAAACAAAGAACTTCGCCAAGAGTTGGATAAGCTCAAGGCAGATCATGAGAAGAGCATTGCTCAAATTCTCGAATCCACCTCCGTGGCCACTGACGAGCGTGATCGCAAGATTCCGCTTCAAGATAAGAAAATCTCGGATCTCAGCAATGAGCTATTCAGAGAAAAGGACATTTCCAAGGCACTCCGGGCTGAACTCCAGAGTCTTCGTGAAGAGAAGGCCAAAGTCGACGATGTCATCTTTGGTATGTTTCCCTTTTTCTGAATTATCTGCATCTTCCGACTCTTTTAGAGTCTAGGTTTATTTGACTTACCCTTTGCATTATATGTGCAAATCCTCTGAACTTGACGGACTACACCTCTGCCAAGCCTCGCACCCACCGGCTTACCCAAGTCGGTGATTTGCTTCATGAGTTCCGCCAATCCCTCGATGATATTGGCGAAGTTCTCAAGGTTTCAGATATGCATAGCATGTTCGGTTTTGAGGTGCGAGACAAGGCCAAGGATATGCCGCAGCTTGTCCAGGACTGGAACATGTCCTACACGTGAACCGCAGCCCAAAACGCTCTCACCATGGTTATGAGCCACCATGGAAACATGGAGATCTGGGAAGTAACCAGAGGGTACTGCAAAGTGGACAAAGACGGACAAGAGCACGACATCAAGGCCATCATGGACTCCTGCGCCGGATATGGGTGCCACGTAGATGATTTGACCAGCTACGGCACTCCCTTTTCACCCGCGTGGACATGCCGCCTCCACCTTCCGAAGAAACAACTGAAGTTTCCGAAGATGATCAAACCATATCGGATTTGAACATCTCGGAACGTTATCAAGCCGAGGCCGATGTATCCAGCGATCCGGCAACTCTTACCTCTCCTCCTGCATCATAGAGTATTAGAAGAACAATGTATTATTCTGAAAAATAATTTGGGTTTGTAAATAAGTAGTACAATACTTTTGCTAGTGCTAAGTTTTAATTTATCTATTCAACACTTTTGGCTTTGATATTATGTGCTTGAAATGTTTGCATAAGCACTTGTATTTTTTGTCTGTACTTATTGTTTATCTGGCTTTCTGCCTCGTCCCTTTCATGAGCCGGCCAACTTTCAGCACGGAAACTTTGCCGAGCAACGGATCTCAATTGCTAAACCAGTTTAAACTCGGAAAACAAAGCCGGCTTTTAGTACCAACAATTCACTACTCGGAAAATGCCCGCATCTAGTAATCAGACAAATAACCAAAGTATAGACTAGAAAATTTAGATTTATACCCAAAGGTATCAATTTTAGAATCGGAAATCTAAACCATAACAAACATGAGCATAAAGTACTTTCAAGTATTCTAGGATTTTCGACTTTGACATGATCATTCAGAAATAAGATGGTAAAAACTTCTCAGAAAGATTTTGAGGGAACCAAGAATTTATTTCTCATTGAACATGTACACATATATGATTACAAAGAAAAGTAAACTAAGAATAATAGGGACGTAGCTGAGCAATATTCCATGGTCTGTCTAACTCATCCGGATTTGTACCGCCTCTAGCTCTCTTTCTCTTCTTAGTAGCAGGTCTTTCTTTGACTGGCCGCATTTCAGTTAGGTAGTATGAACCATTGTGCAATACTCGACTAACTAAAAATGGCCCTTCCCATATTGGGGAAAGTTTGCTCTTTCTTTGCTGCACAAGACGGAGAACCAAATCGCCCTTATTGAAAGACCGGTTTCTGACTCTCTGGCTATCTTGCATAACTTCTGCTGATAGGCTGTTGATCTCATTTCAGCAACGACACGAACTTCTTCGACTAAGTCGAGATCATTTTGTCAAGAAATTTCGGCATCCTCTTCAATATACGCGGCCACTCTAGGAGAAGTGTGAATCAAATCACTAGGAAGAACTGCTTTTGCGCCATAGACCAAGAAGAAAGGTGTGTATCCAGTTGACCTGTTTGGAGTTGTTCGCAAACTCCATATTACAGAAGGTAATTCCTCTGCCCAAGCCCCCGCAGCACGTCGTAGTGGTGCTTCGAGTCTAGGTTTTAGGCCCTGTAAGATTAAAGACATTTGCTCTTTCGACTTGTCCATTAGCTTGTGGGTGTGCGACTAACGCAATGTCAAGCCAGATATTTTGTTCATTACAGAATTCGGCAAGCTCTCCCATAGAAAAGTTACTCCCATTGTCCGTGATAATGCTATGCGGATAAGTGTATCGGATTATAACATCCTCGACAAATCTTCTGGCTGTTTCTCCATCACAACTTGTGACGGGTTTAGCCTCAATCCATTTGGTGTGTAAATCCACTCGGATCCCGTTTAAATGGTCCTACCATGTCAAGCCCCCAGACCACGAAAGGCCATGTTATACGTATTGTTCGCAGCTGATCAGCCGGAACATGAGCTTGTTTGGCGTACTTTTGGCATCCCTTGCACGTCTTGACCAGCCGTTCAGCATCTGCCTTGGCTGTAAGCCAGAAAAAACTGTGTCGGAAAGCTTTTGCCACTAAAGATTTGGCTGTAGCATGGTGACCACACTCGCATTCGCCGGCTCAGAACTTCGTCTTCGGGTAATTTTCCGTCTATCAAGAAATTAAGATAGGGTTGAGTCCAGCTGGAAATCACAGCCAGAACTGCTACTAAAGGTGAGTCGGATTTGGTAGGATATTCCTCATCTACTCCTTTTATAGAGGGAACTTTGAGGTGCTCTAAAAAATCGCCATCCGGAACCTTTTTACAGGCAGAGCCTATTTGAGATAGTGCATTTGCTTCCTCATTTTTTGTTCGAGGGATTTGTTGAACTTCAAACCCTTCAAACGATTTAGATAATTCATCCACGACAGCTCTATATGCTGCCATGTGCTTGTTTGCCTTAGATATCGGACACTTGTTGAACAACAAGATCCGAATATCCATAACACATTAATCATCGGATGCCGATGTCCTTAGCAATCCGGATTCTATGCAGTAGTGCTTCATATTCGGCAATGTTGTTCGTCACCGTGAAGTGCATATGCAATACATAGAAAAGTTTATCACCTTGGGGTGACTTTTGCACCACGCCAGCCCCCGAGCCCCCGAGCACTTTAGACCCGTCAAAATGCAAGGTCCAGTATTCTGACTCTGGTAGGGTCATACTCTCTGTTGTCTCTGTCCAATCAGTGACAAAGTCAATGAGGATTTGGGATTTGATTGCTGTACGAGCTTTGTACTCAATATCGAAAGCTGAAAGCTCTATGCCCCATCTGGCGACACGTCCTGTGGCGTCACTATTGTTGATTATATCTCTCATGGGAGCTGTGCTCACCATGGTAATTGGATGTTCCTGAAAATAATGTCGTAACTTACAAGATGCTAAGAACACACCGTAAGCCAGCTTTTGATAATGCAGATATCGCTGTTTTGATTCCGTTAAGACCTCGTTGAGATAGTAAGTCGGACGCTACACCAGGTGTTCCTGATTTTCCTCTGGTCTCTCCACCACCATGATGATACTAACGACTTTGTTTGTCGCAGCAAGATAGAGCAACATCGGTTCCTGTGGTTCCGGTGCTGCAAGGATGGGAGCAGATGAGAGTACTGCTTTCAGGGCTTGTAGTGCAGCTTCACCTTCGTCGGTCCAAACAAAATTCTTGGTCTTTTTTAGGAGCTTGTATAGTGGTGCGGCTCTTTCACCGAGCCGGCTTACAAACCGACTGACTGCGACAATGCAACCAGTTAGTCTTTGTACGTCCTTCTGGTGAGTTGGCCTGGAAATATTGAGTATATCCTTGATTTTGTCTCAGTTTACCTCTATGCCTCTTTGAGACACGATAAAACCTAACAATTTTCTGGCTAGGATTCCAAAGAAACATTTCTTCGGGTTAAGCATTATGTTGTGTTTTCGTAGATTGGCAAACGTTTCCTCCAAGTCGGAAATTAGGGTTTCCTTCTTTTTGGACATCACTGTAATATCATCAACATATGCATGTACATTGCGGCCGATTTAATGGTGGAGGCAACGCTGCATTGTGCACTGGTACGTAGCTCCTATGTTCTTCAGCCCAAAAGGCATCGTAACGAAACAGAAGGTTCCGAAGGGGGTTATGAATGAAGTTTTGACTTTGTCAGTTTCCTTCATCCAGATTTGGTGATAACTGGAATATGCATCGAGAAAACATAGGAGTTCCAAGCCTGCCGTAGAATCGACAACTTGATCAATCCTAGGCAGAGTGAATGGATCTTTGGAACAAGCCTTGTTCAAGGCAGTATAATCAACACACATCCTTAAATCAGGTGTCCTTTTTAGGGACCATTACAGGATTGGCCGACCACTCAGTGTGGATGACCTCTTCTATGAATCCGGCTAACTCGAGCCGTGCTAGTTCCTTAGCTATTGCCTTACGCTTTTCATCACCAAAACATCGTAGGGACTGTTTGACAGGTTTAGCATTCAGGTGTACATTTAAAGAGTGCTCGGCAAGTTCCCTAGGTACTCCGGTCATGTCAGATGGCTGCCATGCGAAGATATCTTGATTTGCTTGGAGGAACTTGATGAGCGTGCTTTCCTATGCGCTATCTAGGCCTACACCTATCTAGGTCACCTTGGAGGGGTCATCATCCTTCAATGGTGTCTTCTTCGTCTCTTCTGATGCCTTGAACTTCGGATTCGGCTTTGTCACCTCCTTCTTTGTCGCGGGCATCTCGGACGGATCTATCGTCTTCTTCATCTCCTGGTACTTCTGGGCGTGCAGCACGGCTTTAGCAAAGGCGGCATTTCCATCCCCGCACTCTCGCGCTTTCTTCGGGTCACCCCTGATGGTGATCACGCCGTTGGGACCTAGAATTTTCATCCTATTGCAAATGTAGCACGGATGAGCCATAAAAGCCCAGTAAGCCAGATATCCAAATATAGCATGGTAAGCGCTCTTGAATGGGACCACTTCGAAGGAAAGTGCTTCCGTCCGGTAGTTCTTTGGAGTTCCAAAGGTAACATCCAAAGTGATTTCTCCCAGGGAATTTGCTTGTCTTCCTGGGACAACTCCGTGAAAGATCACAGAGCTGTAGCTCAGCTAGGTCTCCGAGATATTCATCCAGCATAGCATTTCGACATACAGAATGTTAATGCTGCTGCCGCCATCCATGAGATTCTTGGAGAAACCATAGCCGTCAATAAGTGGATTGATGACTAAGGGGTATTTTCCTCGCCTGTGCAACTTAGGCGGATGATCACCACGATCAAAGGTGATTGCCACTTCCGACCAGTCCCGGAACTGAGGGACAGCCGGAACTGTTGCGTTGACCTCATGTAGAACTGCTTTCTTGACCTTTGCTGGTTGAGATCTGAGGAAGGTGACATAAGTGTCTTTCTTTATTGGTAAATTCTTTTTCCCTTCCGGCTTGGGATTTGAAGCATCGGCTTCCTCCATGTCGGAATCATCCTTGGTCTCTTTATCCTTTTCGAGATTATTTTTTCCCTTCTCCGGCTTAGCCCTGTAGCCAACGGTATCATCTTTCTTGATGTCGTCATTGAAACGACACTCGGCGTTTGTGTGGACGAGCCTCCATTGGCATCTAAGTGATGCACACATGGGTTATTGGCAATGTCGGCCCAGAAGTAGGTTTTGCCGGGTTGTTGGTCTCCTCTACCCTGGACTCTTGATGTCCCGCAATCGCGTCCACGGCCACCGCCACACCCTCCTCGTCCTCCAGACCCGAAAGTAGCGGTGACAACTGCCGTTTCCACGTTGGGCTTTTCTTCCGAGGTGTTCTTGCGCTTCTGAGCTTGCTCCTTTGGCTTGTTTTGCCGACTGTGGCACAGCTAGGGCGTTAAGTAATCCATTTGCGTTGTCGTCAGCATCTGCATACTTGCTCGCTGTTTCTATCATTTCTCCCAAATCAGTGACCTTGTCACACTTAAGGCGATGACGTAGTAAACCAATTGGGAGTCCTGCAATGAAAGCTTCAATCGCAGTTTGGTCATTTACTCCTTCACAGGAGTTCTTGGTGTCGATCCATTGCCCAAGATAATCTGTAACATCCCAAAACTTTAATCAAGGTTAATCAAGATCAAATCTACCCAATTTAGAGTTAACAAAGACTTTTTCCATTTAAAATCTATAAGCATGCATATGTGTGTGCATTTAAAATAGGAGTTGTTTGAAACGCCATTATTGTGTGTTCTAATGGTTGTAAAATGGTTCTATCATGAATGTCACATCATCTAGATCTTTCCCAAGCAAAAACCAAAGAAAAAGAAATAAAAAAGAATTAAATAAAGGAAATGGTCACTTTTGCCATTTTAATCACCTAGCCTACTTTGGGTGTTCCTAGCACTCAATTTCCAACAGAAACAAATATTTATCTTTGCATCCCTTGCTAGTACAAGTAGTGATGTGCCAAGGCCCACTTTGTGATATCCCAAAAACATTTAAACTCTAATTTTAAATGACATTTGAAAATGGAATCTAGTTCATATGTCTAGATCCCACTATTTCAAAACCATCCAACTGAACTCCATTTCAAAATCCCAAGCAACCACAGATGCTTAAGCATGTGACAAACCACTCCACCAAAAATCTTTCAAAAATTTAAAAGTTTCCTTCATGGGGCCATTGTGTCGAGCACCTTGTGAGCAGAATCAAACTGGCCTAACTAATACTATTTTGGATCAAAAATTGTCGAACCATTTGAGCCACATTAATCACATTGGTCTCCCCAGACCCAACCAGACCAAAACCAGCCCATCCCCTAGCCCCTGGTGCCAGTGCAACGCTGCACCGAGGCCATGATCGCCGGCCGATCGTGCCCAAGCCGCAACAGACCACCAGCCCGTCTCCGCCGCTCAAGGAAGCAAGGCGCCACTCCACCGTCGCCCACAGTCCACCCCACGGCCCCTGCTAGCCCCTGGACCACCTAGAGCCGCGCTGCACTAAGTCTCTGCGCCGCGCTAGAGCGCCCTCACTGCCAGCATGCCACAGACCGCGCCTCAACCGCAGACCGTGCACGCCGCTCCGCCTTGACCACCTCACCCCGCCAGACACGACCGTGCACCGCCGCACGACCCACGATCGCCGGGAACCGCGTCAAGCACCACCTCTGTCCCCCAGAGCGCGCGACGCTCCCGAACGATTGCCACCGCCCCTAGCTACGCCATAAAGCCGTAGAGGACCGCCAGGAGGCAAGCCACCGTCCACCTATCTCGCCCACACCGGTAGCTCGCTGTATCGTCGTCACCGACGAGCTCGCCGTCGCCCCTTCGGTCCCCTCCTCGAGCCTATATAAGGAGGCCTTCCCTAGCCTCAATCGCCACACCATTCGACTCCCCTCTCTCCACCAGTCCTTCCCCACCTCACGCTGGAGTAGCTCGAGCAGCCTCTCGCCGGAATTGAGCTGGAGACCGCCGCAGCAGAGGAGGAGACGTTGTCGTTGATTTCGTCGACCTCAGCCTCTGTCGCGACTTCGCCTGAGGTCGCCGTCGTCGTCTCGTTCGTTTGCCCGCCTCTCCGCACTATCTGGATCCCCGGTACATCCCCACTGCACCCCCCACCGAGCCGCAAGGGTTTAGTCTCGCCGACGATGAGTCCGTCCTCGACGACGATCGTGAACTGTTAGATCTAGTTCTAATCCTGCGGTCCAGCTCACCCCGTACCGCTTCGCTTGTAATGAGCCACTGACAGGCGGACCCCCTGTCAGAAGTCCTCAGCGCCGCGGAGTGAATCTGGGCTGGCCCAATTAGTTTCCCGCGCGACCCAGTTAATTCAAATTAGGATTTTTTTTAGACTTAAACTAGAATATGTCCCTTAGTTTAAAAATCAACTCAGAGAGTTTTACAAATCCAAATTGAGTGATTCCAATTTTGTTGGAAAGCTAATGAAAATCTCTATCAAAGACAGTTGGATTTAAATCATTTATAGTTAGAGATATCGCCTAGTAAAAATAATAAGACAAAAGCTTTTGCACATTCAAACATTTTTATAAAATCAACCATAATAGATTTTGAGTTGATCCAACTCTCAAAAATCACATTTAACCATTTCTATCTGAATATGTAATAATATTAAGGTTTACATGCAGTGACTTTGGACTAGTACCAAAATAATGCTATATAGGCATTTCTAGTCAGTTTAAATCATTAATTATTAAACTTGAACCTATTAAAATATGATACAACCTTTAAATCAAATTCCCATATATTAGAATATGTGGTGATGACATGTGTCCACATGATCCCATATTTTAATTAGAGAATATTATATCTTAGTTAATTTCAATGAGTAGAAATTACTTTTCTCAAATAAAAAGAATGAAGCTAGTTCATTAAACCTTGTGATACTTGTGATGATACTAGATCATCAAAATGTGTGCCTTAGTGTGATAATTAGACTAGTTAAGTATTGTTTGGTGATTGTGTATCCTGTATGTATTTATAGACGATAGTGAGGAAGAGAATTTCAACCACTACACCAACCAAGGCAATATAACACTTGCAAGTATTATACCTAGCAACCATCATTAACAATGCAAGCTAACCCTTGCAAGATAGATAACCCAAGCAAGATGCATTAGGCATGCTTTGGTTATATCATTTTGACTTATACCTACTCCAAGTTTATTTACAAGCTTTACCTTCTTTACTTTACCAAAGTCCTTTACTTGTTTAAAGGTAACATAAAGAGTATAAAATTTGACCTATCTAGTTAGACTTAGATGTCATTCTATGGCATGAGATTGATATTAGAATCCCACACTAGTGAACACTCTTAACTTAGTAGTTTAGAGCTAAACCAAAACTTGATCACTTTAGATGGGAATACTTGGTGAAAATGACTTGTGAAAACCTTGGAATGATGAGTCATTCTATTGAGATGTTTTGACATGTGTTGAGAAACACAAATGGTTTATGATGATGATGAAAATGTTGAGGCATGAGCCTTAGCCCTTTTATAAAACTGATGGTTGGGTTCGGATGCGATACCATTCCAATTTTACCGTACAACCATAATACCTCAATTGGGTAAGGCTTAGATGGAAGTTTATATGCATTAGTATTAGTTCCCTCGCTGGAGAGGTTGGAGCTGAGGCTACCTCTCAATGTTGTCCACCTGTGTAGTGCCCAGGATGGCAGATGGTCATGGCTGGGAGGCCATACTCATAGGAGAGGTGCTTATACTAGAGTGTGTAAAGGAAAGGTTATGTTTGATTATCTGCATACTAAGTATGATGATTCAGGGTTATCCCTGACAGATGTATCGAATCTTGTGGTGAAAGTATACCACCTCTTTAGAGTGTCAAACTATTCGAATAGCTGCGTCCGCGGTTATGGACAGTTGGAGTGGCCATACTGTTCTGTTGTCAGATGTTTTCAAAACGACTTATGAAATGAATGGTGACATGACTTGACCACAACAGAGTTGTGACTATGACAACTAAGTTCCCACTTAGGTGATTTCAAACTTCTTTTATCTTTCTTTGTTTCTGAACTCAGCTTAGGTTTCAAACTTAATTTTACAAATAGACTTAGAACTTAGCATTCCTACTAGAACTATCTTACTTGTTAGTGGTACTTTGCGAGTACTTAAAGAGTACTCATGGCTTTTGTCCCTGGCTATTCCCGTGGCCAGACTATGAAGAGGACTACCCTGAAGGAGGACAGCAGGACGACTATGACAACTAGGATCATCTACCATCGTCAGCATTGCATGTGACTCTGAAGATGGACCCCATCGCTACGCTATCTTTTTTGCTATTTGATTATACTAAGACTGGATCATGAGATCCTTTATTTGTGTAAGACCTTATTATGGTTTGTAATGGATGATGTACTGTGATATCCAATATGTTATGTCTCGCAAAAATGGTAATCCTGGGATTGCGAGGTATGGCATAACAGGCATCTGGGATTAAAAATCCGGGTGTTGACAAGTTGGTATCAAATCCATCCTGACCATAGGAGACCCTAGTTAGAATGGACATCCGAACAAAAACTTAGTTTCAAAAACCAAAGTGAGTATTTATGAAAACTATTTCCTTCTTACCCTTGGGGATTCGTTCTCTCAAAAAAAATTCATGTTCCTCCAAATTCTTACATTACTACATAAAACTTTGACACACTTGATCACTTCACTAACTTTCTCATCCTAAAATTCTTATAGATGGAAGCCCAATACAGCAAGTTCTACCAGTTGGGCAACGGAGGCCAACTGATCTTCGAGAGGGATCTTGATTCACTGTCTGAGTTCTTGGAGCATCCTCATCCGGAATTTCTTGGAGCTCAACTCCCGGGTCCACCAGGAGGAGATTTATAATGGCTAGTAACTGCTGATCTTCGAGGCAAGATAGAAGCATCGGTATCTGGGAGGATTCAGTTCTCCGTGAGAGAGAACAACTGGCTAGATGGATTAGCCAGGGCAATGCATGAAGCTCTCGCATGTCTGTGTGCCCTGAGTGTCAACCTAATCCAAGGAACCCGCTTTGTTCACTATGCAAGGCGTGATTCCATGGGAATGCCGCTAGAGATGCCAAGTCACCCAATATTGAAGCGTCAAGTGGAGAACCTCGACTTCCTACTGTACGACAGACAGAAGGAGTTGGACAATGCTAGAGAGGTCACCAACCACAACCTCACCCTTGCCACCCAGAAGGCCTAGACTTTTGAAGGAAATATGCCCTAGAGGCAATCATAGAGATGATTGTATTTCATGTGTATCCATGAGTTATTATAATGTTCCTTGAATATCCATATAACAGGAAACTTGTATTGATTGGCAATTATGTGAATTGTTTGTGAAACTCTTTACTTGTATGGTTATCTAATAATTGTCCCTAGTCGGAGTTCATGTGAGGACACACGTGAATATTAGACTAGCACATCGATTGGTTGATGACTATGTTTCGCAAGTCATAGACATGGAGTTGTCAAACCAATGATGTGGACACATGTTATGAACATGGGGTTGGACTGACCCAACATGAGACTGGCAATAATACTTGCAGCTCTCTCTGCACATCGTGTATGTTTTGTCCTTAGACCTGAGATTGTCGCATGTATTTGAGATGTGGATCAGCCTACTTTGGGGCTATCAAACACTACTCCATAACTGCGTAGTTATAAAGGTAGATTTCGGGTTTGTCTTGATACATGCTACAAGGCATCAGTCAATCAAGATGGGATTTGCCCCTCTCTACTTGAGAGAGATATCTCTGGGCCCCTTGAGTGATCGGATCCAGAAATGCATGGCCGTGCTACATATGGTTAAGAGTTAACCTAGTAAAGGGATTCCGAATCACAATATCGAGAAAGAGAGGTCAGCTTGGAGCTAGACCAAATATCATGAGGCAAAGGGAAAGACATGTACTCAACCTTGTGATGGTTCGTCCGAATGTTCTTTATATGCGTTTAGGAGTTGGCACGTCTTGCTAGAGGCCTCTACCAACAATTGAGGGAGTAAGTGTACTCGTGTCATGTCTATATGTGTATGAACCTATAGGGTCACACACTTTAGGGGCTGGAAGACTAATAAGGATTGGATCCAAATTATACCAGGCTTAGGCTGCTAATGGGCTGCTAATGTAGAAGCCCACCAGGGATGCCTATATAAGAGAGAGTGAGGCGAGCTGAATAGGGTTGAGAATTCCACCCAGCCGCCACTCCTCTTCTGCCTGTATTGCACGAGCAAACCTAGCAGTCTGGCGTGTGACGGCTTCCACTCCAGACGTGTGGATACCTCAGAGGTGCTGCAGCTGTAGCATTTGGACGGGTTGCGCAAAAGGGGAACTGCTCGTGGGACAAGGACGAGGAGGAGACGTAGAACATCTACACTGCCCCGACGTGCTTCATCGAGTTCTGCAACTACGCATCTAGTGGTAATCTCGTGATCTATGACAATAGTATTCATGGTTGACACGGTAGAATTTTTTTGATTTTACGCTAGTGTGGCCTACCCGTTTCCCTTCAGTGGTATCAGAGCCAATGCTGTTAAGTCATAGGTTCAGGAAGTTTGCATATGGTGATATGTAGATTGATATGGATGATGTGATCGTCCGTACGGCAGTGGTTCTGGATTGATCTTACTTTCTGTGATCGTGATTCTAAGGTCATCGAACGACTTACCCCTACTGGTCGGTTTCCGCCATTGGGGTAGACAGTGACACATAAATCCTTTTGAATCACACAAAAATCAATATGATTGATCGAATCGGGAATTAGATCTGAATCGACGTACCGTGATCAAAGGAGTTTGGTTGAATCGGAACTATGGTCGGTTTATGGTAAATTTGATTTGCCGATCAAAATCCTTAAAGTAAATTGTTATATATTTGATCTCTCATTTTTCACCGTGAGGGGCACTGCCCCTTCGAACCGCGAGGGGCACTTCCCCTTTGAACCCCACAGGGGGAGACCCCCTAGACCCCCCCTTAGTCGTAGCCCCCTTTTGGTATCGCGTTAAGGTTCATAGGTGCTATGATTTCACATGATCTGGTAGAATGCGATTCTATGCACAACTTGTTTTTGTAGGATTTATGTGATCAACATGGCCCAAAAATGTATGTGATGCATGTATGTGTTTTTCATGACCTACGTGTCGTGAGTAGGGCAACACGGCTGGAGCCATATGTGTTGTCAATTATTGTAATGGCCTGCGTGCTAACTTGTGATGATCCCAATACCATGTAATTTTGATTACTAGCTATTAGGAGTAATAGCTTGTATTAGTTCTTGGAGAACTCATCACATGGAGGATGGCTCGCATAGAGCATGAAGATGGAGATCATCATGGTGGACAGGTTCTATGGCGATGGAGATCACCATGAGAAAAATGGGCCATACTGTGTCACATCTATGTGAATGCTATTCTTATACGTTTTACTACTATGCATGCTTAGATGATAAAAGTAGAACGATCCCTCACAAAGTTTAAGTTAAACCATGCCCTCCCAACCAAACCTTGCACCATCCTATGCCATGTACAATTGTTGGTGGGTCTATGAAATTAGGGTGCCACGGTTTTCCTTGGCTGGATGGGTTGTATCGGATACCTGCACGCATAAGGGTTGGTGAGCTTAACAAGGTCATCTTAATAGTTAAGGACCTTGGGGCATAAAGGTTGGGCGCCTAGTTTTGACATAGAGATGTCACCCAACAACAAGAGTCATATGTGATATGATTAGCAAAGGTTGCTTACCGATTTACCTTGTCTTCTAGCAGTGATGCTAAAGCTCACTAGTCGACTTGTTAATTGTGGATCTTGAATCACTTAGTATCAATAGAGGGATGTTGATTTAAGTGGGAGTATATGCTATTAAATTGTTTAATATGTTTTACTCTTTCATGGTTACATGGCTTAGTATTTTGCATATTTTTGTTGTAGATCAATGGCACCGAACAATTCATCACCGTTTACTTTGCGTTCGATTCTTGAAAAGGATAAACTAAATGGAACAAACTATTCGGACTGGGTCCGTAACCTGAGAATTATTCTCAGGCTGAGAAAAAGGAAACTGTTCTGGATACCCCAATCCCGGATGAACCTGCTGATAATGCAACTGCTGGCCTTAAGAATGCCTACAAGAAAGCATGTGATGAATCTCTTGAGGTTAGTTGTCTTATGCTTGCATGCATGGAACCTGATCTTCAAAAGCAGTTTGAGGATCAGGAAGCGTATGATATGATCGTTGCGCTTAAGGATATGTTCCAGACTCAGGATAGGACTGAGAGGTACAATGTCGCTAAGTCCTTTGTGGAATGCAAGCTGGCAGAGGGAGCAACTGTAGGCCCCCATGTGATCAAAATGGTTGGTTACAGTCAGACTTTGGAATAGCTTGGTTTTCCATTAGGCCAAGAGTTGGCCACTGATTTCATTTTGGCATCTCTTCCATCTAGCTATGGGCATTTCATTTCAAACTACCATATGCATGGGGTGGAGAGGGGCCTTAATGAATTATGTGGGATGCTGAAAACAGCAGAATGTGACATTAAGAAGTGTGCAGGGCATAGCCATGTGATGGCTATGCAGAACAAGCCTAGCTTCAAGAAAAAGGGCACTTCTTGGCAGAAGAAGGGCAAGGCTAAGGATACGATCCCTAAGCCAAACCCTGCACCCAAGCAAAAGGCTGGACCTGCAGAAGACACTGAGTGTTTATTTTGTCATGAATATGGCCACTAGAAGAGAAACTGCAGCAAGTACCAGGCTTCTTTGAAGAAGGGTGGAAGTAAGAGTACTTCCCACTCAGGTACACTTGTTGTAAATGTTGTGGACATTTTTCCCGCAGATTCTTATGTTAACTCTTGGGTATTTGATACCGGATCGGTTGCTCATATTTGCAATTCGATGTAGGGGCTAATAAGAACTAGAGAAGTGCAGAAAGGCGAAGTGGATTTTCGCGTCGGAAATAAAGCAAGGGTTGCTACATTGTTCGTCGGCGTCATGCAACTTCACCTTCTATCAGGATTTATTATGGAGTTAAATAATTGTTATTACATTCCTAGTATGGGTCGAAACATTTTATCACCTTCATGTTTGATGAGGGATGGTTATTCATTCGCGAGTACAAACAATGGTTGTGTAATCTCTAAGAATGCTATGTTTGTGGCTGATGCTCCCATTGTGAATGTGTTATTTATTTTAAATCTTGATAATGCATGTGTTTACAATGTTAGTGCTAAAAGGCTTCGGCCAAATGTTTTGAGTCCTACCTATTTATGGAATTGTCGTTTGGGGCATATAAGTGAAAAGCGCATGAAGAAGCTCCATGGTGATGGTCTTCTAACTTCATTTTATTTTGAATCATACGGGACATGTCAAGCTTGTTTACTTGGAAAGATGACCAAGACGCCTTTTACGGGGTTTCCTGAGAGAGCGACAGACTTGTTGGAACTCATACATACTGATGTATGTGGACCAATGAGCACGACAACCAGAGGAGGATATCACTACTTCATTACTTTCACTGATGATTTCAGTAGATATGGCTATGTCTACTTGATGAAGCATAAGTCTGAAACTTTTGAAAAGTTTAAAGAGTTTTAGAATGAGGTAGAGAATCAACGTGGAAAGAAAATAAAGGCCTTGCGATCTGATCGTGGAGGTGAATATTTGAGTCACGAGTTTAGCAATCATCTTAAGAGTTGTGGAATTGTTCCACAGCTCATGCTGCCCGGAACGCCTCAAAGAAATGGGATCTCTGAACGGCGTAATCGAACTTTGTTGGACATGGTTCGATCGATGATGATCCAGTCGGATTTACCATTATCATTTTGGGGTTACGCGCTAGAAACAACAGCTTTCACACTAAACAGGGTACTGTCTAAATCCGTAGTTAAGACACCATATGAGATGTGGACTGGAAAGAATCCCAGTTTGTCTTTTCTAAAGATTTGGGGTTGTGATGCATTTGTCAAGCGACTTCAGTCAGACAAGCTAACACCCAAATCGGATAAGTGCATTTTTTGTGGGATACCCAAGGGAAACCTTAGGGTATTACTTCTACAACCGAGAAGAGGGCAAAGTGTTTGTCGCTCGTAGCGGTGTTTTCCTAGAGAAAGAGTTTCTCACAAAAGGAACGAGTGGAAGGTCGGTGCGACTTGAAGAAGTTCAAGATGAGCCAGTCGGGGATGCTTCTACGAGTGATGCTATTGTAGCATAACAAGTTGAGGAACCCGTGGCAATAGAAGCACCACAGCCACGAAGGTCGGCGAGGCTCCGCGAAGCGCGAGAGTTATTATTGTTAGACAATGATGAGCCTGCGACCTATGCAGAAGCGATGGTGGACCGAGACTCTGAGAAATGGCTGATTGCCATGAGATCCGAGATAGAGTCCATGAGAGACAATCAAGTTTGGAACTTGGTTGACCTGCCTGATGGTTTTAAAGCCATTGAGTGCAAGTGGATCTATAAGAAGAAGATTGATATGGATGGAAATGTTCACATCCATAAAGCTCGACTTGTTGCAAAAGGTTCGACAAGTTCAAGGAGTTGACTACGATGAGACTTTCTCGCCCGTAGCGATGCTTAAATCTATACGGATCATTCTAGCCATTGCTGCATATTTCGATTATGAGATATGGCAGATGGACCTCAAGACGGCTTTCTTAAATGGAATCCTTACTGAGGACATGTATATGATGCAGCCCGAAGGTTTTGTCGATCCAAACAATGCTGGAAAGGTATGCAAACTTCAAAAGTCTATTTATGGGCTGAAGCAAGCATCTCGGAGTTGGAACATTCGATTTGATGAAGTTGTAAAGGAGTTTGGCTTCATCAAAAACGAACAAGAACCTTGTGTGTATAAGAAAGAAAATGGGAAATCGCTTGTATTTCTAATCTTATATGTAGATGACATATTACTGATTGGAAATGACATTCCTATGCTCGAGTCTGTTAAGACCTCACTTAAAAATAGTTTTTCTATGAAGGACTTTGGAGAAGCGGCATATATTCTGGGTATCAAGATCTATAGAGATGGATCAAGGAGGCTAATTGGATTAAGCCAGAGTACGTACATTGACAAAGTGTTGAAATGGTTCAGCATGGAAGAGGCTAAGAAGGGGTTCTTGCCCATGTCTCACGACATTAAACTTAGCAAGACTCAGTGTCCTTCGACCACTGATGAGCGAGAGCACATGAGTAGGGTTCCATATGCTTCGGCTATTAGATCCATCATGTATGCAATGACATGTACTCGCCCAGATGTTTCCTATGCTCTAAGTGTTACGAGCAGATACCAGGCTGATCCAGGTGAGAGTCACTAGACAACGGTAAAGAATATCCTTAAGTACTTGAGAAGGACTAAGGATATGTTCCTAGTTTATGGAGGTGAGGTTGAACTCAGTGTAAAGGGTTACATAGATGCGAGTTACCTTAATGACTCAGATGACTCGAAATCGCAATCAGGTTATGTGTTTGTCATGAATGGTGGTGCTGTGAGCTGGAAAAGTTCCAAGCAAGATCCAGTGGCCTCCTCTTCAACAGAAGCTGAATATATTGCTGCCTCGGAGGCTGCAAAGGAAGCTGTTTGGATTAGGAATTTCCTAATAACTCTTGGTGTGGTTCAGGGCTCGTCCGATCCCTTGGACGTTTATTATGACAACAATTGTGCTATTGCACAAGCCAAGGAACCTAGACAGCACCAGAAGAACAAACATATTTGCATGCGTTACCATCTGATTCGAGAGTTAATTGATGATGGTAGTGTCATGTTATGCAAAATACATACAGACTCAAATGTTGCTGATCCCTTGACTAAGCCACTCCCGCAGCCTGCGCATGAAGCGCACACAAGAGCAATAGGTATTAGATACTATCTAGATTGACTCTAGTGCAAGTGGGAGACTGAAGGAAATATGCCCTAGAGGCAATCATAGAGATGATTGTATTTCATGTGTATCCATGAGTTATTATAATGTTCCTTGAATATCCATATAATAGGAAACTTGTATTGATTGGCAATTATGTGAATTGTTTGTGAAACTCTTTACTTGTATGGTTATCTAATAATTGTCCCTAGTCGGAGTTCATGTGAGGACACACGTGAATATTAGACTAGCACATCGATTGGTTGATGACTATGTTTCGCAAGTCATAGACATGGAGATGTCAAACCAATGATGTGGACACATGTTATGAACATGGTTTTGGACTGACCCAACATGAGACTGGAAATAATACTTGCAGCTCTCTCTGCACATCGTGTATGTTTTGTCCTTAGACCTAAGATTGTCGCATGTACTTGAGATGTGGATCGACCTACTTTGGGGCTATCAAACACTACTCCGTAACTGGGTAGTTATAAAGGTAGCTTTCGGGTTTGTCCTGATACATGTTGCAAGGCATCGGTCAATCAAGATGGGATTTGCCCCTCTCTACTTGAGAGAGATATCTCTGGGCCCCTCGAGTGATCGGATCCAGAAATGCATGGCCGTGCTACATATGGTTAAGAGTTAACCTAGTAAAGGGATTCCGAATCACAGTATCGAGAAAGAGAGGTCAGCTTGGAGCTAGACCAAATATCGTGAGGCAAAGGGAAAGACATGTACTCAACCTTGTGATGGTTTGTCCGAATGATCTTTATATGCGTTTAGGAGTTGGCACGTCTTGCTAGAGGACGCTACCAACTATTGACGGAGTAAGTGTACTCGTGTCATGTCTATACGTGTATGAACCTATAGGTTCACACACTTTAGGGGCTGGAAGCCTAATAAGGATTGGATCCGAATTATACCAGGCTTAGGCTGCTAATGTAGAAGCCCACCAGGGATGCCTATATAAGAGAGAGTGAGGCGAGCTGAATAGGGTTGAGCATTCCACCCAGCCGCCACTCCTCTTCCACCTGTATTGCACGAGCAGACCTAGCAGTCTGGCGTGTGACGGCTTCCACTCCGGACGTGTGGATACCTAGAGGTGCTGCAGCTGTAGCATTTGGACGGGCCGCGCAAAAGGCGAGCTGCTCGTGGGACGACGACGAGGAGGAGACGTAGAACATCTACACTACCCCAACATGCTTCATCGAGTTCCGCAACTGCGCGTCTAGTGGTAATCCCGTCATCTATGACAATAGTATTCCTGGTTGATGCGGTAGATTTTTTTTGATTTTACGCTAGTGTAGCCTACCCGTTTCCCTTAAACTTTCTCACTGCTCGTCAAGGATCGTCAGTCTCTTTACCATCAACACGCAAAGAAGGATCGCACCATTGACCGTCTTCACAAGAAGGTGACTGACCTCGAGAACACCCTCAAGGAGCAAGAAGCTCAGCTTGCAGCAAAGGAAGAAGAAGAGGAAGGTGAAGATATCCAAGGGGATATTGACTCCTACCTCAGAAATGATGATGACCATCTGGAGGAGGATGTCGTGGACTTCTACACCGACGATGACAACTCCGACTTCATCAATGATGAGTAGATGCACTAGAGCACTATCGTAGAGTGAGGAGTATTGATCCCATTGTATCGTAGCTTACAGAATGGTTCTTAAAACCATCTGTTTTGCTTTGATGTTGTGGTGTGTGTATGTGTTTGTATCGTGTGCTTTGCTTGAATGAATGAAAAGAAGTTAGTTGCAAAACCTGAGTCAAACTCAAAGTTTTGGCTTTGAAATAAAAACCATGAACCTTAGAACTTTCCCTCTTACGCCTTTATCTATCTCAATCTTCAGATGACTCGTGGAAACCAAGGAGGGAGCAGCTTATTGCAAGACCCAATTCTGCAGATTCTGCAGACTCTCATTGCAGACCGTGAAGCTAGTAGGGCAGAGCGCCAAGATAATCTAGCAACACTGCAACAGATCGCCCAGATGGCTCACAACAATCAGAACCATGGAAATCAGGATCATCATGGATCCAAACTCAAAAACTTCCAGAATACAAATCCCCCAATCTTTAGCAGTTCGGAGAACCCACTGGATGCTGATGACTGGTTGCAGACAATGGAGAACAACTTGGAAGTAGCTGGAGTGCATGCCAACGAGAAGGTTCTTTTTTCCACCCACTATTTGGTAGGAGATGCAAGAGCATGGTGGAACAGCACCCGCACAATGAACCATGGTCAAGTGATGACATGGGAAGCCTTCAAAATCAAGTTCAGCTGCACCCACGTGCCGTAGAGTCTAGTCACCCGAATGAGGGATGAATTCAGAGAGTTGAAGCAGGGCAGAATGACTGTAGTGGAGTACCGTGACAGATTCTTGTCCCTAGCTAGGTATGCACCTGATGAGATTAGCACAGAGGCCAAGAAGAAGGAGAGATTCCTGAACAGACTGCATGGTGAGATGTAGACTGTCCTCGTCAACATCCGTTTCGAGGATATCGAAGAGCTAGTCGACTCTGCCATTCAGATGGAAGGGAAGCTTAATCAAGCAAACGACAACCGCAAACGTCGTATGATGCACCAAGCTGGATCCAACAGTCACCGGAAGTACTGTCCCAACCCTTCTGCATGATATGCACCGAGGAACAATCGACCCCCAATGTCTCGCCCAAGTTACCCCAACCACGGCGGAGGAAATGTGAAGTCCGGAGGAAACAACAACCACCCGGGCAACGCCAGCAATTTCAACTGTGCACCTCCTAAGAGCAACAACAACAACACCGCACCCAGAATTGGAAGCAATGTTGTGCCTATAGCAGCGAAAGACAAGTCTCAGATTACTTGTTTAGAATGTGGAGTGAAGGGTCACTATTCCAATGAGTTCCCCAAGAAGATTACCGCCACTGCCAATGTGAATGCCCCAGCTCAACAACAGCGTCGTGTTCAACTAGGAAGAAGATTTGCCCCATGGAACCCTCACAACCGCAACGGCCGTCTCTTCCACATGAACGCCGAAGAAGCCCAAGAAGCGCCAGATGTAGTGCTGGGTATGTTTTCTGTCAACTCAGTTTTAGCAAGAGTGTTGTTTGATTCTGAATCATCGCACTCATTTGTCACCGAAGAATTTGCATGCACTAGTAAGATTCACCCAACCAACTTGAAGCATGTCATGATAGTTCAAATCCCTTGTTCAACTACAAAAGCTAGAAAAAATTGCAAAGCTGTGCCTATCAGAATACATGGGATAGATTTTTATGCCAATCTAATAGTACTTAGAACCAAAGGTTTGGAAGTAGTACTAGGAATGGATTGGATGTCGAAGCATAAAGGATTGATTGACTGTGCTAAGAAATCCATCACCATGACCAGTAGCTCTGGAGTATTAGTAGAGCATATATCTGAAACCTTGCCTCGTCAATTCAAGTGTAATAAGAGTATAGCCCTACCCACCAGACCAAGTCAGAGTAGTCTGTGAATACCCCGACGTATTCCCAGATGAATTTCCCGGTATGCCCCTGGATAGGGATATTGAGTTCATTATTGAACTAATCCCCGGAACCGGACCCATAGCCTAGAGACCCTATAGTATGAACCCCTCAGAGTTAGTGGAATTGAAGAAGCAGCTGGATGCTATGTTGGCAACAAGATTGATTCAACCAAGCGCATCGCCATGGAGATCGCCAGTGTTATTCGTCGATAAGAAAGATGGAGGCAACCATTTGTGCATAGATTACATGAAGTTGAATGACGTCACCATCAAGAACACGTACCCTTTGCCAAAGATAGAGGATCTATTTGATCAGTTAACTAGAGCAAATGTGTTCTATAAGATCGATCTTAGGACTAGTTATCACCAACTTAAGATTCGTGCAACGGATATTCAGAAGACCGCCTTTACTGCTCGTTATGGATTATACGAGTATACAGTCATGTCTTTTGGATTAACCAATGCCCCTGCTTATTTCATGAATCTCTTGAATAAGATCTTTATGAATTTTCTGGATAAGTTTGTCATTGTGTTTATCGATGATATCCTTATTTACTCCAAGTCAGAAGAAGAGCATGAGAAACATCTGAGAATCATCCTTGAAACCCTTAGAGAGCATCGGTTGTATGCCAAGTTAAGCAATTGTGAGTTTTGGCTGAAAGAAGTAGGATTCCTAGGACATATTGTGTCTGCCGGAGGAGTCGCTATTGATCCTGCCAAGATCAAAGATGTCGAAGAATGGGAAGCCCCAACCACTCAAACCCAAGTCCGTGCATTTCTTGGATTAGCGGGATATTACTGCAAGTTCGTTGAAGGGTTTTCGAGCATCGCCAGACCCATGACCCAATTGTTGAAGAAGGACAAGAAGTTTGAATGGACCGACAAATGTGAAGCAAGTTTTCAAGAGATGAAGAAGAGATTGATTTCAGCCCCAATATTGATCATGCCAGACACAAGAAGCCGTTTGATGTGTATTGTGATGCATCCAAGATTGGTCTCGGATGTGTATTGATGCAAGAAGGCAAAGTCATCGCATATCTGTCTCGACAACTGAAGAAGCATGAGCAGAACTATCCTACACATGATCTTGAGTTAGCAGCTGTAGTTTTGGCATTGAAGACATGGCGTCATTATCTTATGGGTAATCGCTACGAGATTTACTCAGATCACAAGAGCTTGAAATATATTTTCACTCAGAAGGAGCTGAATATGAGGCAAAGGAGATGGATAGAGTTAATCAAGGATTATGACCTTGACATTCACTATCACCCCGGCAAAGCTAATGTGGTAGCGGATGCTCTTAGCAAATTGCCGTGTAGGCTAAACACTATGATCAAGGAGAAGCAGCCAAGTTTGTATGAGGAGTTGGAGCAGTTTAGGACTGAGCTAGTTAGCAAAGGATTTCTAGCTAGCATTGAACTTCAACCCACTTTGATTAGCCAAATCAAGGAAGCCCAAAAGGGAAATGAAAGTATCGACGGAATCAAACGTCGTATTGGTACATGAAAGGTACCTAGATTCACTAAAGACGAAGAAGGAGTTCTGTGGTACAAAGACCATATATGTGTGCCAGCAGATTCAGAGCTAAAGCAAGTTATCATGCAAGAAGCTCATGATACTCTTTATTCTATCCACCCCGGAGGAACAAAGATGTATTAGGATTTGAAGGAGCAATTTTGGTGGCACGAGATGAAAAGAGAAATCGGAAGCTACATCGCCAAGTGTGATATCTGTCAAAGAGTCAAAGCGGAACATCAGAGACCCGCAGGACTATTGCAACCCTTGCAGATTCCGAAATGGAAATGGGATTCCGTCGAAATGGACTTTATCACCGGTTTGCCTACTTCGAGTAGGGGAAATGACTCAATCTGGGTCATTGTTGATAGACTGTCCAAGGTAGCTCATTTTATACCTATAAAGACAACCTACCAGAGTTCGAAGCTAGTAGAGTTGTATATTGCCAGAATTGTTAGTCTGCATGGAACCCCCAAGACCATAGTATTGGATCGAGGAACCCAATTTACCTCGAGATTCTGGCAGAAGGTCCAAGAAGGATTAGGAACCAAGTTGAATTTCAGCATAGCTTATCACCCACAAACCGATGGACAGACTGAAAGAGTCAACCAAATCCTAGAGGATATGTTGAGAGCTTGTGTGTTAGAATATGGATCAAAATGGGAAGATTATCTTCCTTTCGCAGAATTCTCATACAACAACAGTTATCAAGCCAGTTTACAAATGGCACCATTTGAGTTCCTATACAGAAGAAAGTGTCGTACCCCTTTGAATTGGTCGCAAGTAGGAGAGAGTCAGATTTTTGGACCCGACATTCTCCGAGAAGCTGAAGAGAAGGTTCACAAAGTCCGTGAGCACCTCAAGACCGCCCAATCCAAACAGAAGAGTTATGCTGACAAGAGAAGGAGAGACCTGACTTTCAATGTCGGAGATTTTGTGTATCTCAAGGTTTCGCCATTGAAGGGAACCCAACGTTTTAGTCTGAAAGGAAAGTTAGCCCCTAGATATATCGGACCCTTCAAGATTCTGAATCATCGAGGAGAAGTATCTTATCAACTGGAACTGCCAGAGGAAATGTGAGCCATCTACAATGTGTTCCATATCTTGCTACTTCGCAAATGCTTAGAAGTGCCGGAGAAGACCGAAGTTTTGAAGAACATCAATCACCGAGCTGTTGATATCAACAAGGATCTGACGTATCGTGAAGTTCACATCCATATCTTGGAGGAAGCCTACAGAACCACCGGGACTCGGAGTATCAAATTTCTCAAGATTTAATGGAGCAACCATACCGAAGAAGAAGCCACTTGGGATCGAGAAGATTACATTAGGACTGAGTTCCCAGATCTCTTTAGTTCCTAGTTTTCTTTCTTAAATTTCGGGACGAGATTTTGTTTAAGTGGGGAAGGTTTGTAACATTCCAAAACTTTAATCAAGGTTAATCAAGATCAAATCTACCCAATTTAGGGTTAATAAAAACTTTTTCCATTTAAAATCTATAAGCATGCATATGTGTGTTCATTTAAAATAGGAGTTGTTTGAAAGGACATTATTGTTTGTTCTAATGGTTGTAAAATGGTTCTATGATGAATGTCACATCATCTAGATCTTTCCCAAGCAAAACCAAAGAAAAAGAAATCAAAAAGAATTAAATAAAGGAAATGGTCACTTTTGCCATTTTAATCACCTAGCCTACTTTGGGTGTTCCTAGCACTCAATTTCCAACAGAAACAAATATGGATCTTTGCACCCCTTGCTAGTACAAGTAGTGATGTGCCAAGGACCACTTTGTGATATACCAAAAACATTCAAACTATAATTTTAAATGACATTTTAAAATGGAATCTAGTTCATATGTCTAGATCCCACTATTTCAAAAACCATCCAACTGAACTCCATTTCAAAATCCCAAGCAACCATAGATGCTTAAGCATGTGACAAACCACTCCACCAAAAATCTTTCGAAAATTTAAAAGTTTCCTTCATGCGGCCATTGTGTCGAGCACCTTGTGAGCAGAATCAACTGGCCTAACTAATACTGTTTTGGATCAAAAATTGTCGAACCATTTGAGCCACATTAATCACATTGGTCTCCCCAGACCCAACCAGACCAAAACCAGCCCATCCCCTAGCCCCTGGCGCTAGTGCAATGCCGCACCGAGGCCATGATCGTCGACCGATCGTGCCCAAGCCGCAGGAGACCACCAACCCCTCTCCACCACTCCAGGAAGCAAGGCGCCACTCCACCGCCACCTACGGTACACCCCACGACCCTTGCTAGCCCCTGGACCATCCCAGAGTTGCGCCGCACTAAGTCTCTGCGCCGTGCCAGAGCACGCTAGAGCGCCCTCACCGCCAGCACGCCATAGACCGTGCCTCGACCGCAGACCGTGCACGCCGCTCTGCCTTGACCACCTCACCCCGCGATACACGGCCGTGCACCGCCGCGTGACCCACGATCACCGGGAACTGCGTCGAGCACCACCTCTGCCCCCTAGAGCGCGTGACGCTCCCGACCGATTGCCATGCCCCTAGCTGCGCCATAAAGCTATAGAGGACCGCCAGGAGGCAAACAACTGTCCACCTATCTCGCCCATGCCGGTAGCTCGCTGTATCATCGTCACCGATGAGCTCGCCGTCGCCCCTTCGGTCCCCTCCACGAGCCTATATAAGGAGGCCTTTCCCAG
The DNA here is from genome assembly GCA_916181665.1 of Avena sativa. Classification (NCBI taxonomy): domain Eukaryota; kingdom Viridiplantae; phylum Streptophyta; class Magnoliopsida; order Poales; family Poaceae; genus Avena; species Avena sativa. The sequence continues at coordinate 411,848,903 of OV702292.1, read as the reverse complement.
CCTCAATCGCCAGACCATTCGATTGCCCTCTCTCCACCAGTCCTTCCCCACCTCTCACCAGAGCAGCTCAAGCAGCCTCTTGCCAGAATTGAGCCGGAGACCGCCACAGTAGAGGAGGAGACGTTGCCGTTGATTTTGTCCACCTCAGCCTCTGCCGCGACTTCGCCTGAGCTCACCGTCGTTGTCTCGTTCGTTTGCCCGCCTCGCCGCACTAGCGTGAGCCTTGGTACGTCCCCACTGTACCCCCCACCGAGCCGCTAGGGTTCAGTCTCGCCGACGACGAGTCAGTCATCGACGACGACCGTGAACCGTTAGATCTAGTTCTAATCCTACGGTCCAGCTCGTCCTGTACCGCTTCGCGTGTAATGAGCCACTGATAGGTGGACCCCCCTGTCATTAGTCCTTAGCGCCGTGGAGTGAATATGGGCCGACCCAATTAGTTTCCCGCGCGACCCAGTTAATTCAAATTAGGATTTTTTCTTTTTAGACTTAAACTAGAATGTGTCCCTTAGTTTAAAAGTCAACTCGGAGAGTTTTACAAATCCAAATTGATTGATTCCAATTTTGTTGGAAAGCTAATAAAAATAACTATCCAAGCCCGTTGGATTTAAATCATTTAGAGTTGGAGATATCTCCTAGTAAAAATAACAAGATAGAAGCTTTTACACATTCAAACATTTTTATAAAATCAACCATAATAGCTTTTGAGTTGATTCCAACTCTCAAAAATCACACTGAACCATACCTATCTGAATATGTAATAATATTAAGGTTTACATGCAGTGACTTTGGACTAGTACCAAAATAATGCTATATAGGCATTTCTAGTCACTTTAAATCATTAATTATTAAACTTGAACCTATTAAAATATGATCCAACCTTTAAATCACATTCCCATATATTATAATATGTGGTGATGACATGTGTCCACATGATCCCATATTTTAATTGGAGAATATTAAATCTTAGTTAATTTCAATGAGTAGAAATTACTTTTCTCAAATAAAAAGAATGAAGCTAGTTCATTAAAGCTTGTGATGCTTGTGATGATACTAGATCATCAAAATGTGTGCCTTAGTGTGCTAAGTAGACTAGTTAAGTATTGTTTGGTGATTGTGTATCCCGTGTGTATTTATAGACGATAGTACCGACCAAGTTTTCGAGGAGGAGGAGTTCTACCAAGAGGAGGAGGAAGATAATTTCAACCACTGCACCAACCAAGGCAAGCTAACACTTGCAAGTATTATACCTAGCAAGCCATCATTAACAATGCAAGCTAACCCTTTCAAGATAGATAACCCAAGCAAGATGCATTAGGCATGCTTTGGTTATATCAATTTGACTTATACCTACTCCAAGTTTATTTACAAGCTTTACCTTCTTTACTTTACCAAAGTCCTTTACTTGTTTAAAGGTAGCATAAAGAGTATAAAACTTGACCTATCTAGTTAGACTTAGATGTCATTCTATGGCATGATATTGAGATTAGCATCCCACATTAGTGAACACTCTTAACTTACTAGTTTAGAGCTAAACCAAAACTTGATCACTTTAGATGGGAATACTTGGTGAAAATGACTTGTGAAAACCATGGAATGATTAGTCATTCTATTGAGATGTTTTGACATGTGTTGAGAAGCACAAATGGTTTATGATGATGATGAAAATGTTGAGGCATGAGCCTTAGCCCTTTTATAAAACTGATGGTTGGGTTCGGATGCGATACCATTCCAATTTTACCGTACAACCATAATACCTTAATTGGGTAAGGCTTAGATGGAAGTTTATATGCATTAGTATTAGTTCCCTCGCTGGAGAACTTAGCATTCCTACTAGAACTATCTTACTTGTTAGTGGTAGTTTGCGAGTACTTAAAGAGTACTCATGGCTTTTGTCCCTGGCTATTCCGATGGCCAGACTATGAGGACTACCCTGAAGGAGGACAGCAGGACGGCTACGACAACTAGGATCATCTCCCATCGCCAACATTGCCTGTGACTCTATAGATGGACCCCACCGCTACGCTATGTTTTCTGCTATTTGATTGTACTAAGACTGGATCATGAGATCCTTTATTTGTGCAAGACCTTATTATGGTTTGTAATGGATGATGTACTGTGATATCCAATCTGTTATGTCTCGCAAAAATGGTAATCCTGGGATTGCGAGGTATGGCATAACAGGCATCTGGGATTAAAAATCCGGGTGTTGACATAATCCCGACAAGTTTCTCTGGCTTTCTGGGTGCAACGCTGTAGGTCTCCTACCATACAGGGCCTCCGATATGTGCCTTCGAAATTCCGAAAGAACGCACTTTGCATATCATACCACTTGTGGACGGTGTTCTCCGGAAGTTCATTGAACCATGGTCGTGCTGTCTTCTGCAACATAAGTGGGAGATATCGGGTCGCGACCAAGCTGTTTCCACCTTGGGCGATACAGCAAGCCTGGAAAAAACCCTGGAGCCAAGTGTCTGGCCGAGCTATGTCGTCGTAGGCTTGAATATGTCTTGAGATAGAAAATCCTTCGAGGAATTTTGTAGCTCTTATGCATGGTCCAAAGCACTCTGGGCCCACGTATATATCGTCATTTTCATAGCGCCGTGCCTCTATGTTGGAGTTAATCATGTGCCTTCCGTCACTTGGGGATAAAGATCGTCCCGAATGACGGCTGTGGCTGTGGTGCCTTGGGGTCGGACTTCGGCTTCTGCCACCACCTCCTCCGCCACGACGCCCTCCTTGGCCTCCTTGGGAGACGTTGTGATGGCTACTTGGTGGAGAGGGTGGAGCAGCTGGATGGTTTTCGGCTGATCGCCGGCCTCCGTCCGGAGCATTGCTATTCTGGTTCCGGGGAGGATCTTCATTACGACAAGCCCCCTGATGGCTTGACTCAGCATGGTGTCCGTCGTTTCTTCGTCCATCAACCGGACGGCTTGTGTGTCTAGGAGGTGGCATTGTTTGTTGGTCCTCCTCCCGACATTTCTCCTTATCTTCTTCCCTATGATCATTCGACTCTTGCCGGGGAGGATTCTTCAGACTCAGTGTAGCAATTGCCTCTTGCTCCGCAGCTGGGGCAACGTTGCGCCAGTCACGTGCAGCTTTGTGTTGCTGTCTTGAAGATCCGGTTCTTGAGTAGTTGTCTTCTCGATGGTCGGAACGGTGATGCTGCTCTGGAACATGTTGGGGTCTTACGTCATTCCATGCCGGATCCGTGCGGCATTGGTCAGATTGGGATACCAGTTTTCCGCCTCCGGACAGGGCGACCTTCTGCTGCTCTAGACCCTTGTTGAGTAGATTAATGCCTAATCGAATCTGCTCTGGGCCTGGATTACTTGATAGGATTTCTCGAGCCCCTATGGTGTTTTGCACTGGTGTTGGATACACCCAATCCCCGTTGTTGTCGCATCGAGGCATCCCATGGTCTCCTCCAAAGAGGACTTTGTGAATCTGCAGGAATTGGTCGTCATGAGTATGATGCTTCCTGGTCTTCTGATGCTATCGAGAGTTATACTTCTCCACAGTTGCCATGCGTTTCTTTTCTTCCTCAAGGTGTTTGGCTTCATCGAGGAGTACTTGGCGATGTGCTTCTAGGGCCTAGGCCCTTTTGTCCAGCTCTTCAGAAGTAAGTTCTGCAGCTGTAGGAATAGGTGTGGTTAATGCAGCATCGATGAGTTTACGTGCACCTTCGGTGATCACGTGTCCATCCACCGATTCTTCTTTGGGCTCTTCTAGGATCAATGCTCCATCCGAGTCTTCTTCATATTCCTCGGCAATCACTTCCTCCACCGGAGGATCTTTTGCCGGGATCTTGTTCTTCTTATTCTTCTTCTTTGCCTTCTTGGCAGCGCCGGTAGCAAAGACGGCTTTGGGTCCGTTTCCCGGAGTCAAGCTCTGATCGGTACTTTTGGACTTCTGGACCTCAGGATTATCTCCGATATCCATGTCATCCTGCGCTTTGGGAGAGTTTTCTCCGGATCCTTCATCCATGGCTTCTCCTTCCTCTGCAGCTCTGGAGTTATACTCCTCTTCATACTCCACGGAGAACTTTCGGAAATCTGCCGACGTCATCGAGTCATCCGAGGATGCGGGTAAGTCGGTGTTTGTTCCAATCGCCTCCAGCACCGAGTCGGTGTTTTCTCCAACATCGGCAGAGCCGGATCCGGATCCAACATATCCGACAAAGTGTGACGTGTGGGTCCTGAGGTAGTTGCGGCTTTCCTCGTGGGCTTCCTCGAAGATCCTAATAGTATCGAGAACTTCATCCACGCTTGCGTCTTGCATCATCATACGCCTCAATGTGTGCCTCAGGAACGGTTGATCTGTTCCAGCACTGGTAGGGCCGGAACCAAGGTTGTTGTTGTGATCCTCCTGGATTTCGATCTCAGCGGATGAATCAATCTAGGATTCGGCCTCGCCCGGGATATCCACTCTAGATTCGACTTGGACCACCAGGTCTGCATCAGGCTCGGATTTCTCCAGTATCTCCGCAACTGGTGCGGGCTGGCTGGGATTAGGGATTTCTGAGATCTGCAACTCTGCCGCCTCCGTGGACAAAGGGGACCCAGAAATTTCTTCTTCCTCTATCATCACCGCTGGGGTGGGTGGGGAAGGTTCAGTGAATCTGATGTATACATCGATCTCGCTGAAAGACATGATGGTGTAGGCAGTCACGGCCTCCCTAGCCAGAATACAGGTCTCGTCGAGAATGATGAGAGGAACATCGCTGGCGTAGAAGATGCGACCAACGGTGATAGTCTCGCCAATTCTAATTCTTGCTGATTCCGCCCGGAACGCAGATCCGTAGCTCACTTGCCCCACGGTGGGCGCCAAGTGTCATCGGATTGATGACAAGTATTCCATGAGGGGTTCCTCGAGGCGTGTGGAAGAGAGGGGTGTGAGACGTACGGAATTCTGAGACGGTGAGCACACAAGTTTACCTAGGTTCGAGTCCGCCGGCTTTGGATGGATCCTACTCCTACTAGCAATCCAGTAATATGGCAGAGCTGGAATATGGGTTACAAGGGTTTCGCCTGTGCGAGTTGAGGTTGTAGACTATTGTGAGGGTAGGTGCCCTAAAGGCTCTCCCTAGGACAGCTTATATAGATATCCAGCCTAGGGTTTACAGGAGAGATCTATCCGGCTACGACTAAGAGTCGGTTACAGAGTACATCTTGAAATACAAGTAATACTATGGGCCTATGTCGATAACTCTTCTGGGCCTTCCCGTAGCTGGACTAGACTCCGTATCTTCTCCCTGACTGGGCCGCCCCTGAAGCAAAGCTCTAAACCGAAGTGGGCCACCCTCGTCAATGAGGAACTGTGAGGATACCCGGAAAGTATATCCCCAACATTCGCCAACTCTTCGGTGCATTCAACTTCACCGTCCACACGTCGCCCTCTCGCCCGGCTTTCGAGTCCATGGGCGTTGGAATCAGTCTAGCGATTGGGAGCTTCCGCTTCCAGGTTGGTCAACTGGGCACGCTTCGCATGCCTGACCAGCCAACGGCACCCGCGATCACTCCAGCGTCGTGGTTCCCGCCACCAATCGACACCCTCAGCGAGCTCAACACCTCAAAAATAGCTAGGAGTACGGACATCGACAGCAGTCATGGATCCGATCTGGGTGACCTAGCCACAGAAGATGGAGCCTACGGCTCCGGATCTAAAAGTTGTGGGAGGAACAGCTTCCCCAACCACTTCATGTGCGCCATCATCAACGCGGGTGACACCGCTTCCAATCGCGAAAACACTGGGACCGGATCTTGCACCGGACCACCCAACGGCAGTACGCCCAATGGTGGCATACCAGTCGCAAACGGCGGCCCCACCAACGATGGTAATGGCGCGCCCGTTAACAACGGGACAAGGGCAAAACCAGAACTCACAGCAAATGAGAACACCGGCCAGCGCATGTAGATACACCACAATGAAAACGAGTGGGCCCGCTGTCGTGAAGCTCTGTGGGGCAATCCTCTACCCCCCAACACAGCAGGACATGCTGATGAGCTACCATTGGCTGCTGAAAGAGGAATTCAAGTGCCAGCAACAGGTGATCGCGCAACTCGAAGCGCGCAGAAAGGCGGCGGATGAGTCGAGTCTTCGACGAGCTGGGCTCGCCTCCCACGGAGGATCCTCCTCCAAAGGCAACGAGTACATGGCCGACAAGAGGCGATCTCGACTGGCCCACCTCACCGAGCAAGAACGCGTAGAGGCTGCGAAAGTCCTCGACTTCAGCTCTATGACGGTGGATAGGCGGGGCAACGTGCTCCCAAAAATGCCGCAAGCCACAGTGATGGCGGCTACCATGTACCTCCCCAACAACCAGCCACCGGCTGGAGATCCCCGAGCTACCATGCACCAATCTATGATCGCGGGCCTGGGGTAAATCGAGGCCGCCCTTGACAAAGAACCAACATCAGAGCCGAAGAAAAGCAAGGCTCTGTAAAAGTACTACTCGTACTCCTCCAGTGACGACAGTCACGATCTGTCACGGCGACGTTGCTCACGGGGGCATGAACGCGACTATGACGCGCGCGATGACCTCACGCAGCGCAAAGTTGACAAGATGCGGGCAAGACATGCTCGTTCGACTAACTCGGAAGAAGACGAAACTGAGCTCTTTGGTGCCAGATGCTTCAGCAGGGCCATCAGGCAGAAGCGAATGCCTAAGGGGTTCAAGCTCCCGTCGGAGAATCCAAAATTTGACGGCCTGCAGGACCCAAAAATCTGGTTGGAGGACCACATCTCCTCCGTTAGGCTACATGGCGGGAGTCGAAGCACGGCCATGCAATGCCTGCAGCTATAGCTACAGGGCGCCGCTCGCGCATGGCTCAACAACCTCCCGCGCGGATCCATTTGTAGCTGGGAAGAGCTGGTCTACAGCTTTGTGCGCAACTTCAAGGGCACTTACAAAAGGCCCGCATCAATCGAAGAACTGAGAAGCTGCCAGCAAAGATCTGGCAAATCGCTACGCTCGTACATCCAGAGGTGGTCCATCATCAAGAACTCCGTAGAAAACATCTCGAAGGACCGTGCAATCGACGCATTCAATGGCGACGTTCGCTGTATAGAGCTCAGGGAGGAGCTGGGCCGCTCGAAGCCCAAAATGATCGACCACTTGATGGAAATCGCGAATCGGTGGGCTGACGGAGAAGACTTGGTGAAAAAACGTACCTACTCCAATGACGACGACGACCTCGGGCGCAGACGCGACCGCCGAGGCAAACGTCGGATGCGCGGCTACGATGTCTGTGACGAGGTCAATATGGTTAGAGCCGGCTACGCCGACAAACACGACGACAACCGCAACAGCAGATATCGTAGTGGTGGATACCGCGACAGCAGAAAAACTACGCAGGTGTGGCAACGCCGCACTCCGAAGAGACACCCGCAACATCTATCGAGTACAAACTGTCCGGACCATGCAACGTGCACTTCTACATCGACAAGCATGATGGCAAGAAGAAATCCAACCACCTTCTCAAGGACTGCCACGAGTTCCTCAATCTCCATGAGGGCCTGGCTCGAATGAATCGCGACGCGGTCAACAGGGGCTATGGAGCCTCCCCAGGCGCTATGGCACATGGAGCTCCTCCACCACCGCCCGGACCACCACCACTCGTGGCCGCACCAGTCCAGCATCATGGAGGCGATCCATACCCATGAGTCGTGGGCAACATGGGGATGATCCAAAAAGGGCGTCCCTCAAATCGAGTGCAGAAGACCATCACTCGTCAAGTCAATATGGCGATAAACTCTCCACCCTCCACCACTGAGTACCTCAACGGAAGCGACTCCTGCATCACCTTCGATAGGCACGATCACCCACGCCAAGTTCCTCGTCCAGGCCACTGTCCCCTCGTACTCGAGACGCAGATCGGGGGCTTCGATATGAGTCGCGTCTTCATGGACGGCAGCAGCGGCATTAACCTCATGTTCGCAAGTACCTTGCGCGCGATGAGGATCCCTCTGACTTGTCTAGAAGTTTCAGACACGATGTTCCACGACATCGTCCCAGGGAAGGGCATATATATCCTGGGCAAAATCAACCTCGACGTCATCTTCGGCATGCCGCAAAACTTCCTACGAGAGCACATCGACTTTGAGGTCGTCGACTGGCCCTCGCAATACCACTGCATCCTCGGACGTGTCGCGTTCGCTAGGTTCATGGAGGTGCCGCACTACACCTACTTGCAGATGAAAATGCCAGGTCCAAACAGCGTAATCACAATCAATGGAACTTCGAGAGGTCAGACAGCTGCGGCAGGGAATTCAATAGAATCTCCTAGTCCTTCGGCATGCAGGAGGAACTCGCAAGATTGAAGGAGTTGCCAGACAATAGTCTGCCTACCCTGAGCAGGCCAAGTTCACTCGACCCGTCCTTCGACTCGTCGGTGCACACGAAGAAAGTCCAGGTCCACCGAATGGACCCGACCAAGATGGCCCTCATCACCAACAACTTGAGTTCCGCATAGGAACTCGCGCTCGTCGAATTCCTCCGTGAGCACTAGGAGATCTTCGCTTGGTGTCCAGCGGATATGGCAGGAGTTCCCAGGGAATTTGCCGAGCACTCACTCGACGTGAATCCAGACGCAAGGCTAGTGAAGAAGACAATTCGGCGACTGTCTGAACCAAGAGCAAAGGCAGTCGGAATGGAGATAAACACTCAACACAAAATTCATACGCGAGATCAAGGAGAGCACTTGGCTCGTCAACATAGTGCTTGTGCCTAAAAAAGACACGGATATCCTGCGGATGTGCGTGGACTTCACCTCCTTAAATAAGCACTTCCCAAAGGATCACTTCCCACTGCCACGAATCGACCAAATCATCGACTCCACCGCGGGATGTGAGCGCCTCTGCTTCCTCGATGTCTACTCAGGCTACAATCAGATTCGAATGAAGGAGGATGATCAGGAGAAAATGGCGTTTACAACGCCCTTTGGTGTGTTCTGTTACAACATGATGCCCTTCGGGCTAAAAACGCAGGAGCCACCTATCAACGCTGGATGCAGGCTTGCCTCAAGAACCAACTTGGTTGCAACATCCAAGTCTATGTTGACGACATCGTCATCAAAACCACAGAGGAAACCTCGCTAATCGACGATCTATGCGAGACCTTCGCCAACCTCGACCACTACCGGATCAAGCTCAATCCGGACAAATGCGCCTTCGGCATGCCATCTGGGCAGTTACTCGGGTATCTCATCTCTGCGAGAGGGATCGAAGCAAACCCGAAGAAAATAAAGGCCATACTGGCCATGGAGAATCCGAAGAAAGTAAAAGGCATCCAGCAGCTGGTTGGGCGAATCGCGACGCTCAGACGATTCATCAGTCGAATGGGCGAAAAGGTACTGCCCTTCTACCAACTTCTCCGCAAAACTGACAAGTTCGATAGACGAGGCGCAAGAAGCATTCTAAGATCTCAAGCGCCTACTATCCACCTTGCTAGTACTGGTGACGCCTCGCGAATAGGAACCACTACTGCTCTACATCTCCGCCACCAACCAGGTGGTTAGCACGGTGCTCGTGGTGGAACGAGCCGAAGAAAATAAAGTCCACGGGGTCCAGCGCCCACTATACTACCTCAGCGAGGTGCTCACACCAACGAAACAGCGGTACCCACACTACCAGAAGCTAGCGTATGGCGTCTTCATAACAGCCAGGCAACTACGCCACTACTCTCAGGAGCACCCAATCGTGGTGGTAAACGACGCCCCACTCGGGCATATACTTAATAACCCTGACGCCACAGGACGAGTCGTGCTCTGGGGAATCGAATTGTCTCCATGAGACATCACATATGAAACGTGCGACGCAATCAAGTCGCTTGTTCTCCCGGACTTTCTCATGTACTGGATGGAGAACCAGCTCCCCGACAAGCCAGATATGTCCTACCTCTAGACAATGCACTTCGACGGGTCCAAGCGAAAGGACGAAGCTAGCGCAGGCGTCATACTGACATCGCCCCAAGGAGACAAGATGAAATACATTCTGCGAATGCAGTTCACTGCCTCCGATAATGAAGCTAAGTACGAAGCCCTAATCCATGGGATGCGGATGGCGAAAGCCTGCGGCACCAAAAGGCTCATCATCTACAGCGACTCCAAACTGGTGGTCAACCAAACGATGCACGAGTGCGACGCACTGAGCGACAACATGATCGCCTATCGCGACCTCTACGACACACTCGAAGGAGACTTCGACAAATGTGAACTGCGACACATGGGCCACGAAAACAATGAAGAGGTGGATCTACTTGCCAATATTGGCTCCACCTACGCCCCCATACCACCTGGGGTATTTCTCGAGCGCATAAGCAAGCGCTCCATCAAGCCCAAGGCTCCATAGAAGAAAGCAAGCACGGCAACGGACTCGGGGGCTATGCCACCTAACGAGCCAATGGCACTCGATGACCTGGAGCTCGATACAGGACTCGAAGGACCAATGGGCGTCATGATGATCGAGCCATCTTGGACACAACCCTACATCACATATCTACTTAGCAAGAGGCTGCCAGATGATCCGATTGACGCGTGACAGGAGTACTCCAATGATGCTTCTCCAACGGGGACGGAAGGGCCGTCCTCCTCGACATCCACGAAGGCACTTGCGGGCACCATGCTGGTAGCTGCGCCCTCGTTGCCAAAGCTCTATGAGCTAGATTCTACTGGCCCACGGCCATGCGCGATGCCAAGGACATCGTCCAGCGCTGCAACACTTTCCAATGATTCGCAGACAAACCTCACGCACCTGGCGTGGAACTTTGGCCAATACCATTGGCTTGGACCTTCACGCAATGGGGACTCGACATGGTCGGCAAGCTCCCAAAATCCTCGCAACGAGGTTATGTCTACCTCTTGGTTGCAGTCGACAAATTCACCAAATGGATCGAGGCCATGCCGGTGACAAATCAATCAGGGGCCAGCGCTGTCAAGTTCTCCGAGTCCATTGTCTACCGCTTCAGAGTGCCACACAGCAGTAGAACCATGCAAATCCTTTTCGCGCTTTCGTGACTCCTCCAGTGCTGCGACTACTTTGTCGTGATCCTTCGCCGTGGCGGCAAGCGCCTTCTCAAGGGAAGCAGCACGGTGCAGGATTTCATTGTGCTCAACTACAAAGCACAAGATGTATCATCAATCAAATTTATAAATTTGACAAAGACAAAGACGAAGCCAAAAACTAACCTTCAACAACATGATGGCGATTGTCCAGCAGAGCATGTTGTCGACCCATGACAAGAACTTGCTCCGCTAGGCGAGCATCTTCCTTTACAATGAGCTGCATCAAAAACACAAACAAACATTCAATGGCAGCACAAGGTATAAATTCGACTGCCAAAACAACAAAGAGGACACTTACGTGATCCTCCAGGGACTCCGAAGATGACTTCCGTGCAGTCATCCGAACAACCATCTGGTGTTCCCCAAGATGGGGGGAACTTGAAGAATTGTGCCTGGGGTAGGCCACCATTAGAGGAGAATGAGACCGTTCGACCACCTCCTTGGCCTTGGAGTCTACGACTACGGACTCTTTCACAATTTGGACGTCATTAGAAGACGACGCTGCTTGACTGCAAAATACATCTAGCAAAAACGTCAGAAAAAGCAAACTCCAAAAGAAAAAAAGAAGAAAGCAAGACGCATTTGCGAAGGAAATACTCACCAGTTAAAATTATCAAGGTCAAAGGATTCCTCTGACGACTCCTTAAGAAGTTGAAGCTTCTTTTGAGAGGGAGGAGCCACTGTGCGGAAAGGAACGACAGGGATGGGCTCCTCTGCAACCGCAACAGGAGAATCCTCCGGTGTTCACGGAGAGGACGCATCCGAGTCCTCACTGCGGGAACGCTTGTGGGATTCGCGATCAGTTGACTCGGGGGCTTCCTCTTCTTCCTCCATGGGGACTGTAGACCCCGACACGTCCTCCTCCTCTGCTTCGCGAGGAATAACCCCTTGAGGCTGAGGAGGTAAACTGGCAGGCAAGCTCTAGTCCTGCAAATCAAAAGATACACCTTTATATATCAAGCACTTGTTGGCAATCGACAAAGAAACTACTTCGTAGTACAATTCTACCTCAGGAGGAGGGTTAGAGGCATCGAAAGGAGGCACAACTGGTTCGCCTGGGAGAACCTCATTGGTGGTGTACTTGGTCACCAATCGCACCCTCCTGTCCACCTCACCCGCAGAAATGCCCTCGACAGATACGCGAGTGACATCGTCAGTGCCGGTCTAGCAACACATAGGGTGCACTCTGGCCTGCAGGGGCTCGACGTGGTGGCACAACCACGTGCGAATGAGACCAGCGCCACCCTCTTCTTTGCCTATGCGGCTTTCGAGGTCATAGACGTGCTTATACATCACCTCCGTTTCCTCGGACTTGCCAGGCATCACGATGTTCTTCCAGGAGCGCCTCCTCTTGCAAGTCGCCACGGGATCGAAGGGTGCAAGTCCGTAGTGGTATCCGTCGGCCTTCTAGTCGCGGATATAAAACCACTTGTCTCTCCACCCTTGGACGGACGCAGTGAGCTTGATGGCAAAATAGATGACAGAGGAGTCGACGTGGATCCCGCAATCTCCTACGTCGTAGACTACCTAACCGGACGCCGACTGGCATTTCAGCTTAAAAAGCCTCTTGAAGAGGCCAAAGTGTGGCTCGATTTCGAGCCAGCACTCACAAAGCGTAATGAAGTAGGAGATGTGGAGAATGGAATTTGGGGATAGCTGGTGAAGCTGGAGCCCATAGAAACAAAGGAGACCCCTGAAGAAAGGATGCAGGGGGAGAGAAACACCTCGAATGATGAACGCAAGGAACATCACCCGGAAACCCGGAGGAGGACAAGGGATTACCTCGTCGCCAGGCACTCGCGAATCGTCTTCCGCAGGTGGAAGAACTCCATCTTGATGATGAAGATGCAGCTCGGAAGATTTGATGATGGACGCTCGCCAGACGCCATTGGTGACGCGGGTGCCCGCACCCTTCTTCTTCATAGAGCCGGCGGCGCTGGTGCCCATGGTGGTGGTACCTCCCTTCTTCTTGGCGGTGACAATGGTGGCCGCGGATCCAGCGGCGACGCCTCCCTTCTTCTTGCCCATCTTTCGATGGCGGTGTGAGTGGAGAAAGTAACTAGGGAAGACACGGAGCTGGTCCAGTTCCGCGAAGAGGAAGTGCGCAAGGAAGCAGAGAGAGCAGCAATGGCGATAGAGGCACGGGCAAGAAGACAGATGGAGAAATTACCGTAGCTGCGCTGCTACTTAACCTCCTCGTGGACGCCATCCAATGGCCAGTAGAAACCCTACTACACGTGTGGCGCACATCGCCATCGACACGTGGCGAAGCTGAACCGCGAACCGTCCCCCACTACTCCCATTACGCGTGGAAATCGAGGAGACGCAGTTAAAACAGAAGATTACGCACGCTCGGTCAAATCGAAGTCAGAAAGTGGGACCCACTGCTCGTCACGTCCCGTCAAAGCCACTCACGTGGGCAACTGAGGTCATCACATTGTCAACACTAACGTCATCGATTCCAGAAGCAGAAGATTTCGACTACCTTAGTCCTTGCTCGAGTCTTCGACTCAACCAAGCACTTGGGGGCTAGTCCTAATAGGAGCGCTGGCAGCGCACCCGAAAGAATTTTTTGCAGGTGTTTGAACATTCAAGACAAACCCATAGGGAGTGCCGGAAGCATATTCGACTCAAACAAGCAACAAAAGACGACAGTAGTCGCAAATGTTTTTAGTCCCCACTCGAGTCTACGACTCAAATAGGCACTATGGGGATACTCCCATAGGGAGCGCTGGTCGCGCACCCTATGATTATTTCTCCTTGAACATCTTACTATGTGTTGATAACATCCACACTCGAATGCTATGGCGACTCCGCCTCACATTTTCCCTACAAAGAGATTACGTCTCCTGGGCCACCCAAATTATCTCCGCGATGACAAAAAATTTGGATGTCGCGCTTACAGTGTAAAGGTAAGACCTGAATAAGGCCTAGCAATGCATCTGCTGCGCACTACCAGAAACATATTTGTGCCTACAGGTACGATGAACATGCCTTGACGGACGGGTCGAGTTCTCACACTTATATACTGGAATTCGACTCCTGTAAGACCTCCGCGGCTTTGGTCGAATTGTGCCAGCACTTTTCTGAATTCGAGTCTAGGGACTCGAGTTTGAGTAGATTGCGTTGTTTTTCCCTAAGTCAGTTAACTGATACCGATACATCGGATAAATCAGGTACATATATCAACAATCCCTATGAAACAAATAGAGCACTCGAAAAAATGCTCAGTCATACACTCGAAAGACTTCATAAAGTCCCCTATCGAATCTGCGATTCTACTGGACGCTCGGGGGCTACTGACATGCGTATACCCTACAGGTACTCAAGTTTGGTATATACGGCCTAGATACAGTAGAATCCCACGGCATTGCCAAGGCCCAATGCAAAATTCGGGTGACCCACGAACTCTTTGATTGCTTGCGAGACAAGAAGAAGTTTAAGATAGAAAGTTCAAAGGGCGAACCCTAATCTGTAACCAACTCGACCTGCTACCCGAGACCTGGCCTATCTATATAAAGGCTAGGAGGGGCGGCGAGGAGGACAATCACAACCCTAGTTTCCAGAACTCTTGCTAGATTGCATCTGCGCGCCCCTATAATCTTCGATTCCTTCATTAGTTCCAAGAGAAGACAAGCAGGAGTAGGGACCTCTACGAGGCCTGAACCTGGGTAAATCTTGTGTCCTTGTGTGCTTGTTTGCTAGCCAATTGATGCCTCCAGCGCTCCCTCCTTCTCCAAAACCCAAGTCCATAACAATGGATATTGACGAGTTGAACCCTCGTCAAATACCATTACACAATAGTTCACGATGGAACCCGCAAAACATAGATATACAACAACGACTCAATGAGTCAAGAATATAGATATACAGTACAAAGATCCAAATCACCTTTAAAACGATACACATCCGAGTACGGATAAGATGCAAATGGGGCTAAGAGCCCTGGAGAATAACCAATGGTGTCCATAACCCTTCCCAGGCCAAGCCGGAAGGGTAACCTTGCTAATGTCATCGAACTTATACCTGTTAAAACAAAAGGGGTGCCGATAATGGGCAGACGAAAAAGGGAGCGATCAGTACTAAGGCCAATACACGACGAGTCTCAGAATTTGGTGGCTCTCACCTACATAGGTATGGTGGACTGAAGAGGCAATGAAGCATGCACTAAACGACCTATAGAGACTCGGTACAACTATCGGCTATCTGAGAGGGATAAGAAAGACCTATTCGGGACCAACCTGATATTAACACCAAAACATACCCATCCTGGTATTTCCCCCTCGAGACCAAACAAGGAAGTCAATCCGAGAAACTCACACGGTTGGTAGTTTTATTAATCATTCCATTGGAGTTTTCATAATTACTAGTCAGATATAGATAGATTATTCATTCCAATAACACAAGATGTTGGCACTTTTAATTAACCATTATGTTGTAGTTGCAATACTTACTAGGAGGTATAGATAGCATGAGATACCTCAATTCCATCAGTTGTTGGCACTTTTATTTATCCATTCCATTGTCTATGGTCGAGACACTGTGCTCCAAGTAGTCCATAACCGCGGACACGGCTTTTTGAAAAGATTTACCTTACAGGGGTGCAGAAATAGCTACACACGCATGATCAACCTTGGGAAAAATCAAATAAAACGCAACGAGGCCTCACGACAAAGCATTCACAAGATTAAAAAATTATTTCGGGGGCCACCCTACTAAGCTACCCACAACGAAGTTGGCCAGCTCTGAGATGGTCCTAGGTTTTGTGTCGATAGCTGTAAATGACTAGGAACCCGAAAGTGTGACTAGGCATGTCGATACCACAAAAATGTAGCACAATTCCTAAATAGACAGGAACTCAACACACAATAGTAAATAAAGAAGTAAAGCATGGCATAAGTATAGGATAGTAATGAAGCACCAAACTATTTTGTGGCCCCCCAAAATAAGATGTGAATCAAGCTCGGGCTAAGGGAATTCATGGTCCCACATGTGGATAGTGCGATAGTCAAGGAACATGCATCAAGTACTCGGGGTCCTAGGGGACACAAGTGAGCAGGTAAAAACAAAATAACATTTGCTGCCCATACGTGCCTCTGCATTAGTTACATCTATTCCTAGCATTTTATGTATCAAGTTGTAATTATAACCATGATCATATCCAACATTAAGCATGTGGCAACCTCCAACAATTGTGGTACTCGACAACTCGAACCAACACCTAAGCAAGCAACTACAACTCGCAAGGCCAACGTCTACCAAACAACATGAAATAGGAGGTGTCCAAGGCTATATAGAGGTTCTAAGGAATATAAATGGTATGGAAAACTAAAGCACCGCAACACAGATAGCAATAGATCAATAGAAGCAAGTAAAGACTATAAATGCAAAATAGGTAGAAAGCAGGAGATTGCTCGCCTAGAAAACATAGCCGAAGATTCATATCCAAAGAACTTGTCGATACTCACATCAACTCTACAGCCTAATCCATGAAAAAGCAAATCACTAAAAGAAACACTAGATGTATTATTTAATACTACGCGATAAGATTGGGCATGATGCATGTATGATCTATGACATGGCAAAGGTGCGATGCAATTAGGAAATATTAAGCGGAATCGGGATCTCGACAATTAAATAGAAGGTTCAAATTCTTTAGATACCCCGCAATTTAAAGGTTGACTTAATAAGGCAAAACATGGCATCGGTTCGGTACACAAATTTAAATAGAGTCGATATAAGACAAGAATAGCCCGCATATAGTCTCCATATTTAATTACGAGATGAATCGGCTAAAAGCCCCCAAATCACATGATGAGATGCAAGAATTAATGATTTAAATGCAACAAGATATATGGATGGCAATTTATAAAATAGGTCTTCGAAAAAAGGTTCACACATATAATCTCCATATTTAATTACGAGATGAATCGGCTAAAATCCCCCAAATCACATGATGAGATGCAAGCATTAATGATTTAAATGCAACAAGATATATGGATGGCAATTTATAAAATAGGTCTTCGAAAAAAGGTTCACACATAGGGTGTTTGACGGGAGCGGTCTTCGGACTCTGGGGTCGTGGGCTTCGGGGTTCGGTATCTTGATCCGTGTAGAAGTTCTCTATGATCCGTGAGGGAGTCCTTGGAGTCTAGGATGGAGATCTTTTCATTCCATGCCGGTGATCTTTGGGTACATCGGATCTTCGGGTTCCGACTTCTGATTTCGAGCTTGGGTCGCGGTGGTCTTTGGGATACACCGATGGTACTTTGGTTTCAGACTTCTCAGCCACAATGAACATGCTCGTGGTAGCCTAACCATGTATTCACCTTATCTATCTTCTTCATCTCGGGGGTCTCGAGAAACTGCTCCAACAACTCCGCATTGGTAACCACACTCCCAACACCAATTGCCAAAACAGGAGCACAGGGATGGCCTGAGAGCTATTGCTGCTAGCGGTAGGAGGCGGAGCACATGGCGACAAGAGGGAGCGCTGATGCGAGCGCCAGAAAACTTCCTGACAGTTATCGTGGGAGCTTCTCGCTGCACCTTAACGGTTGAGACTCTAAGTGGAGAGTGATGTAGTAAATGGAAGTCTTCCCCACGAGGGAAACTCGAGGATTCAAATATCGAACTCCCGGGGAGCTGTGTGTACGAGAATGATCCTCTTTGTTCTTTTTCAAGAAACCTACAAAATAGTTCTAGATTGTTTTGTGCCCTCAACCTCACCAAGTGGTTGTCAAACACAAGGTGTATGTACGCAAAACTCAAATAAAATACAATAAAAGTAAAATACAATGCAATAGTAAAGTAAATATGAAATGGTTGTAAATGCAATGGAATATGATGTTTTGGGGTTTTGGTTGGTGTTTGCAAGTATGAGAAATGTTTTTTGTATTTTTTCATTTAATTAGTACAGAAAATAAAAAAAGTGATGTAGATGTGTTGGATCGTGTTTTCTTATGGTTTAAAATGGACCGGGATTCATGGTTTCACTTATGGACTCTCTCTTTGAGTTGTGGTGGACATAGGACACTCTAGTTGACATAATATTGGTGCAATATGTTGGCAAGCAACGAAAATGCGAGGTATACCTTTCCACTTTGTAAAGTATGGATAGAAATGCAAATGGGCATCACGTCCTAACATAGATATGTTATTTTACTAACAATTCACTTATACTCCACTAGAAAGGGGGGGTCTCCAAGCAATCTAGTATTAAGAACAATTAAGAGTATAGCATTAAGCTATATGAGATGAAGTTAAAATAAGACCATACTTGATCTAGTCTAAGCATGGTATTTTCTTTATCCCTAATGAGGAAACTAAGTAAGGTAAACACCCAAGTAATTCACAAGTTTTACTGTTCTACCCACAAGATCAGCCCGTTGCTCCAATTAAGGCACACGTTCCCCCACACATGCTCCATATACAAGTTTGATCAAAACAAGTAAACAAGAACGGAGTACATGATATGCATCTATTCATATACTTCCAATACTGAATGATTGCAATCTCAGATATCAACTATATAAAGATCCACCACATAGGTAATACAAATATGACCGTAATCATGTTATGCAGCTCATACGGTTCTAATAAAATCGAGATCACGAGAGAGAGATACAATAGCTACTACCACAAACCCATAGTCTAGGGGTGGACTACTCCCCCTTCATCATGGTGAAGGTGCTGGAGTCGTTAGAGGAGGTGGAGATCATACCGGCAGCGCCCCGCCGGAGTTTCCCCCCTCCAATCTTCTGCCTCCTGCCTCTCTGTTTTGTGTTTCTGTCTTTTGCGCGCTCCCCGTCGAGAATCATCAGGAGACATTTTTTATACGTAGTTTTAGGTCAGAATCTTCGCCTTGGAGAAAGAATCGACGACATCGGAGACTCGAGGAGCAAACGAGCACACCACACGCGTCAGGGGGGTGGCCGCTTGTGGAGGTACCATTTCTTCCTCGGTCTTCTTCTTTCGCTGATCTTTGGCCCAATGTTCTTGGTTCTGATAAATACTAGGTCCTGTGAAGTTTCAGGTTAATTAGACATCGTTTGGGTACCTAAAATTCAAAAACATTAAAATGGTTTTTTTTGCCTCGGCAACTTTAATTCCAAAACAATATGGGAAGTGTGAATTATTCCCAAATATCATTATAAAATATGAATATACCCCATATATGATGCAAATATGTTGGAATATCAAGTAATAACATGCAAGTTCATGGATGCATTTTACATACATCAGCATCCCCAAGCTTAACCTATACTCGTCCTCAAGTATGAAGGTGATAAAACTAACATGGACTTTGTACTTTAATACTATTTTGGATATCAAACCTGATTACTATTGCTACACAAAGCCAAATGAGTCATTCTTCAAAGGAATAGAAATATGCAAGATAGATAATGAAGTGATATCTCATATACCATGTGAAAGTGCATGTGTGCCCCCATGTGTGGTTTTGGTAATTAATGCCAATCTTTATGGACTTATATTTGCATTGAGTTTTACTTGTAGGATTTGTCCATAGGCAATGGTTTAACCATATCTTGGCTTCAAGATTGGAAGAATAATAAAGAAAAGACGATCAAGGGTGTCTTGAAGAAGATAGAGTTCCTCATGCCTATCTTCAAGACATCATCCAAATGGAGTTAGAAGAAATGATGTGCAAGCTAAATATGCGTCATATCTAGAAGATCTCATTCTTGAAGCCTTCCATCCTCGATGATCATGGATCAATGAAGACAAGGTCAAAGAATAAGTTTCCCCATGGTGTATGGAGGAGCAAGTTGCAAGTCTTCATCAAGCAACTGCGTGGAAGAGCAATCAAGAAAGGTGTTCCATCTTGAGGTGTAGAAGATCATCATCATCAAGATCAGGTGGATTATGCGCAAGGTAAAGTGATGTAGCCCGTCCTGCGGACGCTACTACATCTACAACGCCAAGTCCCCAAGATCGTCCCCAAGTCACCCAAGAAGATGGACAAGGAGCAGCCAGCTCCAGAACCGAAGTCTCTGCCTTCATCGCCCGGAGTCTCTGCCGTCACCACACCGGAGTCTCTGGCGTACAACCACGGAGTCTCCGCCCCCAAGACTCCGGGAAGGACTTCGTCCGCCTGCTGAAGCTCTCTGTTGACCACCCTAGAGTCTTCCCCGGAGACCGTGCTACACCCCGGAGTCTCCGGCCCTCATACCCTGGAGTCTCCGGAGTAAGTGAAACGGGCCTGCACGCCTTGAGCTGGGCCTCCGGCCCATGTACCCCATAGTCCGTTCCAAACCCTATATTTATCCCCAAACTACCCCTTGTTTAGTGGATGGCCTATATATAGAGACCCCACCCCCTCATGTATCCCTCAGGCATAGATGTTAGATTAAAGATAACCCCTTCTACCAAAGGGGACCAACTATCGTCACCAACCTCGTTGGAGTTTGCATCATGCCTTCCTTGTTGTACAAGGCCTATGTTTGTGAGTGCGTGAGCGTAGTTGTCAAGACCCTCCCCAAGATGTTCTTCCCTCTCCACTTTGGATTGATAGGAGCACATTCACCGATCTTTTCTTGCGAGGATTCTATCGGACCGGTGGCCACCGGCGAGAGCAATTGACCTTGTATCGTGTGAGTTTTGCGTGTGTTCATCGTGTTCTTTGCGAGGTGTGAGTCCGCTTCCGCTACATTTTCCCTTTACCCTCGCTTTCCCATCGATTTTACTATGAGATCCGTGAAGATCGGGCCACCCACGAGGTTAGCCCTCAACATATGGTATCAGCAGCTTTTGGTTGCCACATATTTCTCATCGATTTGGTATTTTCCCCATAAATTCGAAAATTCCACCAAAAATAGTCCCAATTCATGTTTTGGATCGATCTAAGATTTGAGTGCATTTTGGTAGGTTTTGATCCATGGATTACTTGCTAAACTTGTTGATTTACCTTCCCATGTGTTTCCATAGCCTAATTCCTTGATTTCCCCGATCAATTGGAGGTTTTGGTTCAAGTTTTTCCGCCAAAACACGTTCTGTTCGAGTTCTAGACGCGCATCAGACCCCAACCCCAGAGTGTCCGGCCTTGGACCCTGGAGTCTCCGCCCCCGCAGAGTCTCTAGCCCTACACTCCACCCCCTGCAGACATCAAATCTGTTTCACGGTTTTGAGCATAACTTTTGCATACGAACTCGGATTTTGGTGTTCTTTAGCTACTTTTGAAGAGGAGAATGTGCTCTACATAATCATATACGTGGTTCATGCTATATACTCCATCCAAAATCCATGAGAAAGGCGGAATCCACCAATAAAGGGTGAAGATCAACGAGGAAAGGTATAAAAATTCCGCGACTTCTCCCCACTTGCTTTCCTTTGTGATCTACACTATCTTTGCAATCAACAAACAACTATTGAGACTAGTTCCTCCTATGATTGCTTGGGCTATGCATATTTGATACTTCTAGAATTCCGAGCAAAAATTGTGAGCGCGCTATCTCATATAGTTATCTTGTATAGTTGTTGACACAAGGAAGAGGCAAGTGAAACAGAAAAAAAAGAAAATAGGAAAAAAGGAAAAGAAAAAGAAAAATAAACAAACAAGTGCCTCATAGAATAGGAAACACAAGCTCGATGAACAACAAATAGGTGATACTTATTGTGCATATCTTGTAGCCCACCAACTTCATGCAATCGAACTAGCATCTCTCCTTGCACTTGTGCGACATGAGATTATAGTCTTCACCAGGTAATCATTTGGTTCGTATCTCACTTTCTCTGTCGCAGAAGTCCCATTTATCCCACTGTGTGTATTTCCTTGTACATATTTCCTCTTATGGATTGACTTGTTTTGTTTGGTGACCATCGTGGTTTTTACTTGCCATTACAACATCTTGATTTAAGATTGTTTCTTGACATGCCACCTTCCATACCCATCCACCATAAGCTTGGTGTGTGTGTTTTTAGTGGTTACTTGGTTTTGGTGTTCCGCGTGAACTTCACTTTACTAGGGTTTTATTGCTCTCAAGTGTGGCCACTTGCACGATACTATCTCCCAAGAAAAAAAGGTTTGACATTGCATCCCTAACCCCTACCACTTCCATATACACCACTTGGTATTGTGAATCATGTCTAGGGACTCTGGAGCCGAGGATGATTTCTATGAAGAATCCAAGATGATCAACCATGCATATGCCTCCACAAGAATGGATGACATGATGGAGCACTACATCGAAAATGGCTCCACATGCTTGGGTGATATGGAGTTCTACAACAACAATAACTCCCCAAACATGGACGACTTCAGGAATGACAACGACAAGCTCCTCAAGTCGCCTCAACCAAGACGGAGCCTCCACCTCGAGAGCGCCAAGGTCCACCATCGAATAGACAAGTTCCAAAGCTCCATCAACAACTTCAAGAAGGACATGGATGGCAACTTCGCCAAGAACATGAGCATCCTCGCCAAAATTAACGAGTCTACCTCAAGTTTGCACCGCAAGCACAAGAAGAGTTCCACGGACAAGGATCATCATCGCGAGCGTGACACGTCCATTTTGCATCACTATATCATAATTTATTGTTATTCATTGATATATTTCATATTAAGAGACGATACTTATGTTATTTCATCTGTTTTTGTAGGGTTGATGACTTTTGGAGGATGGACCGCTGAAGTCAGGATTCTGATGGAAAAGGCACTGTTTGGAGGTGAAATTCGTGAAGATCAGAAAATCCCGGAAAATATACGGAAAATCATATTTTTTTAGAAGACGAAGGAAGCCAGAAGGGGGAGCGGAAATGGGACACAGGGGGCCCACACCACCCCCTGGCGCGGGCCAGCCCTGGCCACGCCACCAGGTGGTGTGGCCACTATGGCCCACCTCTGGCTATGCTCTTTGGCATATATTATCCTCCCAAAACCCTAAGACTCGGGGAGCGACCTCATAAAGATTCCACTGCCTCTGCGGGGTGGAAAACTGTAGAGAGAGAAAGAGCTCTCTGACAAGCAGAAATCTGCCGGGGAAATTCCTTCCCGGAGAGGGGAGATCGTCGCCATCAACACCACCATCAAGCTGGACTTTATTGGGATCATCATAATCTTCTCCATCATCATCTCCACCAGCACCATCATCACCACTCCATACCACTGTAACAATTGGTTTGAATCTTACATAGTTCTTAGGAGAAACTTTCCCGGTGTTGATTACTTGTTGTAGTTGATGCTATTTAGTGGAACCATTGAATTATCGTTCATGTTCAGATTGAAGGGGATCCACAGCAGAAAACAAAAAAATTCCTACGTTGGAACCCCAAAAACTGCCTAGGATCTATCTATGTAGTTATGCGGTAATGGCCAATGCATAGAGAATACATACCCTTGTAGACCGTACGCGGTTAACGTTCCAAGGGGAACGTGGTTGATGTAGTCATACTCGTAGCTGACCTCAAGGTCGCGAAGCTCCTCGTAGGTCACCCCTTGCCCCTTCTTCATCGTGCAGCAGCTGCGTCTCACGACATTCAAGCGCCCCAAGTGTTGCGCCTCGTGTCATCATACACATCCGGTGCACGATGAGACCTCCAGCTCCCCGATCCCGCCGGGAGTGCAGAAGTTGATATCCGGCTAGGAATCCATGCAGCGCAATGGCGTACTACAGGTGTGCCTTGTTCGCACACCCCAAACTTGGGGCCATGGTCACAAGGTCTAAAGAGAGAGGAAAGGAGGAAGTAAACCAAAGGACTTCTCCAAATATTGTTGTGTCCAATCCCACCCATGGGCACCCCTTTATATAGGCGGAGGGGGTGTGCTTAGGTTAGCCATGTGGGACTATTACTAAAAGAAAATATCAGGAGAAATTCGGAATAGCTGCATGGGCCAAATCCAGCCCAATCAACAGCAAGCAGATAAAACTAAAGGGAATATGCCCGAGAGGCAATAATAAAGTGGTTATTATCTTATTCCATGTTTATGATAAATGTTTATTTTGCATGCTATAATTGTATTAATTGTAAACGTTAATACATGTGTGTTTAATAAACAAAATACAAAGTTCCTAGTAATTCCTCTCATATAAACTAGCTCGTTGATTAACAAGATGATCAAGGTTTCCTGATCATGGACATTGGATGTTGTTAATAACGAGGTCACAACATTGCTGGAATGATGTGATGAACATTCATCCGAAGTATAGCATTACGATCAAAGTCATTATGTTTATATTGCTATAACATCATACGAAGTAATCTTAGTCCTTAGACCATGAGATCATGTTAATTGCTAACATTGCAAGAGTATCTTGATAACATCAAACATCACACCATAACATGGTGACTGTAAAAGTGGGTTCAGTGCTACGAAGGTGTTATGTTGAGGCTCATGGATCAAGAGTGGGATTTTTCCATCCCGATGACGGATAGATATACTCTGGGCCCTCTCGATGATATCACATTGAAATAGCTTGCAAGCAAGTGATGTGATCACTAGAATGTTATATCACGGGAACGAGAAAAGAGTGCATGTTGGTAACAAGATCAAACTAGGTATTTGCATGCCAATGAACGAATCTCGGACATGTAATATATCGCGAGACAAAGGGATTTAGTTACGACGTTAAAGGTTCACACGATCAGAAGGGTCATCGTTGAATATGTGGGAGTCAGTACGGATCTCCAGGTCCCGCTGCTGATTATTGATCGGAGAGGGGTCTCGATCATGTCTGCATTATTCGTGAACCGTAGGGTGACACACTTAAGGGATACCGACACCATTTAGGAGCAAATATGTTTCAGATAAAGATTAAGAAAGCACTGGAATCATTTCGATGGAAACCGGAATTGTTTCGGGTGAAATTGCTGAAACTGGTTCTGCATGTGATATTCAAATGTTGCAGGGAGTTTTATGTGAATGTTTGTTAATTAAAGTAATTAACAAAATTCTGAATAAAATAAATAAAAGTGTTTTATTTAATGAGAGCTTGCATTAAATTTGGTGGAAATTTAATGCATGTGAGTGGACATGAGTGGAGGTGTGTGTTTATGTGAGTGGGAGCTCCACCCACATGAATGAGGGAGAGGTGGGGGCACCCACCATTGTTGGTGCCATGCCCCCTTGGGCTGCCCCTCCCCTATATAAGGAGCACCTCTTCCTCCTCTTCTCTTGCACCACCTCCTCATGAAGGTTCTCTTCTCCCTCTAATTATTCCCCATGGTCTCGGATTAGCAAGATACATGTTCCTGGTGGCTTTATCTGGAAAGGAGTTGCTGCTTCCGCTGCATCGCTGGAGCAAGGAGGCGGAGGTTGTTCGGTGGACCGAACGTGTGTGCGATCACGGATGCACCGCTGCTTTGCTGTGCTGGACTTGATGGTGATGGACCTGATGGTGCTGGAACTGCTGGACCTGAAGGACATCATCACGGTCTTGAGATCAGCAAGTGTACGACTACATCATCCATGAGTTCTATCTCGTTAACAAAGGTTTGTTGTCTTCGAGGGTAAGTTCTCTATGGATGTATATCCACTCGTTGCTTGTATATAGTAGATAGATCTTGGCGTATAGTTCCCATCGTAGGAAACTTTTTGTTTTCTATGCTGCGAACCCACCAAAAACAGTAGTAGCTGAGGCAGTGCCGGCCGGGTGGGCCTTGGTCGTGGCCCACCCCGTGCCCACCTTGCCTCTCGCGCGGCTCCGGTCGGCTGGGCCGGCCTGGCGCGTGCCGGCCCGTCAACAGCAGCCAGCCAGGTGAGTGCCCAAGCCTGGGCGCTCGCTCGCGTGGGGCGCAGGGTGGTGGCCCACTAGTGACGCTGCCTGTGAGCTGCCTTCATGGGCCGCCCAGCCCAACAGCGGCAGCATCAATTTTTTTCTGCTTTTTCCTTTTTTCCTTTTTCTGCAGCTTTTATCCTAGGCTATTTCCCTCCAGGGATTTGGCATAATATAAAAGTTGCTTTTATAAATCTTAATTTAAATATTATTTAGAATATATTAATTCATAACTAAGATATAATAAATGTATATTTAAATTCCCATTTACCCAAAAAGACTTTTCCGGTCTTTTCCTTTATTCTTTCTCTGAACAACTTCGGATCTCTCTACGGAATGATTCCGGCTTTCTCTTTCTCTACTGTGATTCTGTCTTACGAATGATCGCTCTCATCTTACCCTTAAGTGTATCCTCTCATGGCTCGGGAATGCTCTAGACCTGATCTAAATCAATGATCAATAGAGGGACCAGGGATATCCATGTGACCCCTATGCATTCCTGATGACAATGTCGTTTGAACCGGTAAATGTAGCATCCAATTCCTTTTGTTTCTTGATATGTCCGAGATCCGATCATTGGTATCACATACCTTGTTCAATCTCGTTAACGACAAGTTCTGTTTTCTTGTTACCGTGATATTACATCCCCGTGACCAAGTCACATGTTGCAACATTTACGGATGTAATCTCACCAAGCTGGCCGTATGTATCTTTACCCGTCATGTGGGTGAACAAATCCCGGTCTTACAGTCACATGTCATCTACTGTCCCTTTAGAATACCCAACGTACACCTTTATGGCCACCGTATTACCAGATGACGGTTGATGCAGTCTAAGTAGCCTCGGGAAACAGTGAGTAATATGAGCTCATAGTCTAAGGAAAAGGAGTCTAGGTATAGGTGTTGCAACAATGAACTATATGACTTGATCGTGTTGCAATACTTCGAGGAATGTCCATCATATCATTCTCCAATGATATGACCCTGTTGTCAATTGGCATAAATGCCCATGATCTTGAAACCCAGATCATCCTCATGACCAACGAACTAGTATGAATAGAGGCTACTAGGGACTTAGTTGTTTCATACCACACCTGTACCAATGCTTCTACTTGGCACAGTTATAGCACAATATGAAACTATTATAAACTAATTGAGATATGACAATAAAAACCTATTTATTATTTGCCTCTAGGGCATATCTCCTCCACAGATTGTTACTTATCATTATTTCATCTCTGATCTTGATCCATATGATGTCTTGTGAGTAGTTCGTTTAGTTCTTGAGGACATGGGATAAGTCATGTTGTTAGTAGTGGAATTGTGTTGAGAAAGATTCAATGGTTTGATATTTAAGTTGTGGTGTTATTCTTCTAGTGGTGTCATGTGAACGTCGACTACATGATACTTCACCTTTATGGGTCTAGGTGAATGCATTGTGTATTTGGCTACTAATCGTAAGGGTTGCCGGTGTGACAGAAACCTGAACCCCCGTTAGGAAACCTTTGCACAAGGGAGTGTAGGATCTCAGAGTTTAAAGCCATGGTTATTTTTTTATCTTAATTACTTTCTTGTACTTGCGGATGCTTGCAAGGGGTATAATCACGAGTATGTATTAGTCCTAGGAAGGTCAGTACATTAGCACAGGTTCACCCACACAACACTTATCAAACTAAAGAAGATTAATCAACTATATGAAGCGAAAGCACTTGATGATATTACCATGTGTCCTCGAGAACGTTTGGTCATCTTAAGTAATACAATTGGCTTATCCTTTTCTAAAGAAAGGATTGGGCCGCTTGCTGCATCTATTATTATTGTCTTTTATTTACTCGCACTTTATTTATCTGCATTATCAAAACCCCCTAAAAATTCATTTGCTAAGTATTTACAGAGAATTCCTGCTTCAAGCCACTCGTCAACACCTTCTACTTCTCGTTGGGTTTGACACTCTTACTTATCAAAAATACTACGATAGACCCCCTATACTTGTGGGTTATCAAGACTATTTTATGGCGCCGTTGCTGCGGAGTGAAGCACTATTGGAGTGTGGAACTTGTAAAGGAAACTTCTACTGTGAGTATTGTTTATTTCTGTTAGTTAATTTATTTCAATATGGATAATTCACTTAGTTTCTTATTTCCTAATGCTACTACCACTGCTAAGGTAGTAGATGAACCTCCACCTGCTGAAAATGATACTTTTAAAATACCTACAAGAATTATTGATCGTGTTATGGTTAACTACTATTTTGGAGATGGAACTATCCATCTTGGTGATCATTTGCTCTTTATACACGAATTATGCGGGTTGTTCAAGTGTGCAGGTATTACAATTGATCAAGTCAAGAAGAAGTAATTCTCACTATCACTAAAAGGAAGATCCGGGAAATGGTATAAGCTGTTGAAGAATGGTCAAGCTCTTGAATGGTAGGAAGTATTACCTCTCTTTTATTCAAAGTTTATCCTCCTAGTGAGATTCATAAAGATAGGAATCAAATATAAAACTTTTGGCCTTGTGATAGAGAGAGTACAGCTCAAGCTTGGGGGAGATTAAAGTTACTAATGCTCAAATGTCCTATTAATGAGCTCCATAATAATATTATTATCAATAAATTTTATGCAAGACTTTCTCCTCATGATAAGGATCTATTGGATGCTTCTTGTGCTGGATCATTTACACGCATGGAAGATGTCATTGTATTGGGAACGGCAGTACCTAAGGAGGTAAGATAGAGGTGTGGGGACTAGCAGGGAAGCTATCAACGGCGTCCGCAGGCGGGATTGGATACAAGCAAGCATAGGTGGACACAGGAAGTACCCAGGTTCGGAGCCCTCGTGATGAGGTAAAACTCCTACTCCTGCCGGATCTGACTATGAGGGATATACGAACTACAAGTGCTCCTTGAGCTGTATTCTCTAGCTACTGCCTTAAATGCACTGAGACCAACCCTTTCTACTGAGGCCTTGCCTCTCCTTATATAGGCAGAGAGGCAACGGTCTCACTGGCCAGTCCGACTGACGGGCCCCACATGCGGGTCCCAGTCGGCTGGTCATCTACAGTATCCGGTATGGTATGTCACATCGGAGCATGAGCAGTATGGCTGTCGTAGGCACAGTGGATGCCGTGCGAGCCTGTCGTCAGCATCGGGCCACTGTTCCTGTGTCATCCCCGCAAAGTCTTCGGTATGGCCGGGTGGTTGCCGGTCTTGTCATCGTACAGGGCGTACCATGCACTGATACGCACGTCGTCATGTCTCACTGATTGGTTCTGGCTACGTCGCGGTAGCCGGCTTCTTCTTGCCGATCCGGCTACCATGCGATAGTCGGTCTGTCTTGCCTTGTCCGGCTGCATCTGGTCAGCCGGACGAGATCCGACTGCCTAGTTTCTTGTCCGGTTGGGGTATCTGGGGATCATCCCCCCGATAGAAGAAGTTAAATGGGATCTTCTAGACCATATTCAAGACAATGCTGAAGCATGGGAGAATGATAAAGGACGAAAGTCAGGTATAGATTATGATTATGAATGCATTAAATCTTTTATGGGAACTGATGACTTTCGTAATATTAGTAATTCTTATGGTCTAGACTCTCAAGTTATTGCAAATTGTTTTAAGGCTTTTGCCTCATATATTGAAATTCCAAAAAAAGAATGGAACAAGTATCATGCACCATATAAAGATATTGTTGATTGTGTTCCTGCTAGAAGTAATGAAGTTTCTACTATTGATCTTATCTTACCTGAACCTTATATCGAGAAAATACCTTTCCCAGATAAGGTAAAGGAGCATTCTATGATAACTAGTGTAATTACTAAAAGTACAAACAGAGATGTAAAGCCTAATGAACAAATAAACATTGAACCTGCAGTAGCAATTGTGAAAGACCTTGTCACTAAAAGTGTAGAAGATGGACACATTATCTTCTGTGGGGATGCTTCTAATATTGTCTCACATCCTAATAGAACTAGAAAATCTAGTGTCCCTATACTTTCTGTTAGAATTGGTGATCATTGCTATTATGATTTATGTGATATTGGTGCAAGTTCAAGTGCTATTCCTTACGAGCTTTACAAAGAAATTATGCATGAAATTAGTCCATGCGAACTAGAAGAAATTGATGTGGTTATTCACCTTGCAAATAGAGAGACCATCTCTCCAATTGGTATTGTAAGAGATGTGGAAGTTCCTTGTGGTAAGATTAAATATCCTGCTGATTTTCTAGTACCTGGTTCAGTTGCTAGTAAAACCTATCCTATCATTTTTGGTAGACCTTTCTTGGACACGTGTGGCTCCATTATAGACTGTAAAAGGGAGAAAATGTTAACTAAATTTGATGGGGAATCTTATGAGTTTAATTTTTCAAAATTTTCTAAAGTTCCTTATGAAAATGAAACTCCTAATGAGGATTTTAGAGTTGAACAACTTGCTTCTATTTATCTTGCTCCTAACAATGCTTTGTAGCAATTTATGGAATACCATGAAAGTGAGATCTTCATGGAAGAAATAAATGAGATTGACGAGATTCTCTGTCATCAACCTAAGATGCTTAAGCACAACTTGCTGTGGAAGATTTGGGTACCACATTGCCACCTAAAAAGGATCTGGTTTTCAATCTGAAACCTTTACCTGACGATCTTCAATATATTGGTACCACATATGCTTACATTGATGAGAAGAAAATATCTTGTTATTATTAGTTCTAAACTTTCAGGGAAGGAAGAGGAAAGATTATTGGAAGTATTGAAGCAACACCGAGGAGCTATGGGATATACCCTTGATGATTTAAAGGGCATTTCTCCTACTATATGTCAGCATGCTATCAATATAGAACCCGATGCAAAACCAGTGGTAGAACATCAACGTCGTTTAAATCCTAAGATGAAGGAGGTGGTAAGAAACGAGGTATTAAAACTCCTTGATGCTGGCATTGTTTATCCTATTGCTGATAGTGAATGGGTTAGTCCTGTTCATTGTGTCCCTAAGAAAGGGGGAATTACTATTGTGCCTAATGAGAATAATGAGCTTATACCCCAAAGAATAGTAGTAGGTTATAGGATGTGCATTGACTTCAGAAAGGTTAACAAAGTTAGTAAGAAAGATCATTACCCACTGCCTTTTATCGATCAAATGTTAGAAAGGTTGTCTAAAAAGACCCATTTTTCTTTCTTGATGGATACTCTGGGTTTTCTCAAATTGTTGTTAAACAACAAGACCAGGAAAAAACTACTTTTATGTGCCCTTATGGAACCTATGCTTATAGGCGTATGCCTTTTGGTTTGTGTAATGCTCCTGCTACTTTTCAAAGATGCATGTCTGCTATCTTTCACGGTTTTTGTGAGGAAATTGTGGAAGTATTCATGGACGATTTTTCTGCCTATGGAACTTATTTTGATAATTGTCTGCACAACCTTGATAAAGTTTTGTAGAGATGTGAAGAAACAAATCTTGTTCTTAATTGGGAGAAATGCCACTTCATGGTCAATGAAGGAATTGTCCTTGGACATAAAATTTCAGAAGGCATTGAAGTTGACAGAGCCAAAGTGGAAGCAATTGAGAAAATGCCCTGTCCTAGAGACGTCAAAGGTATTCGTAGTATCCTTGGTCAGGCTGGTTTCTATAGAAGGTTTATTTAAGATTTCTCCAAGATATCAAAATCCGTTACTAATATTCTCCAAAAAGATGTACCCTTTGTTTTTGATGATGATTGTAAGGAAGCTTTTGAAACTCTAAAGAAAGCTTTAACTACTGCTCCTATTGTCCAACCTCCCGATTGGAACTTACCCTTTGAAATCATGTGTGATGCTAGTGATTTTGCTGTAGGTGCTGTTCTTGGGCAACGAATAGATAAAAAGTTAAATGTTATCCACTATGCTAGTAAAACTCTTGACGCTGCTCAAAAGAATTATGCTACTACTGAAAAAGAGTTCTTAGTTGTTGTCTTTGCTTGTGATAAGTTTAGACCTTATATTGTTGATTCAAAAGTTACCATTCATACTGATCATGCTGCCATTAAGTACCTTATAACGAAGAAGGATGCTAAGCCTAGGCTTATTAGATGGGTGTTGATTTTACAAGAGTTTAACCTACATATTATAGATAGGAAAGATGCTGAAAATCCTATTGCTAATAATTTATCTTGATTGGAAAACATCTCTTTTGATCCTATGCCTTTTAATGATAGTTTCCCAAATGAACAGTTGGTTGTAGTAGGGGTAAGCTCACGAGGGAGTCCTTGGTATGCTGATTATGCTAACTTTATTGTTTCCAAGTATTTGCCTCCAACTTTTACAGCTCAGCAAAGAAGGAAGTTCTTTTACAATTTGAGGCACTATTTTTGGGATGACCCACATTTATATAAAGAGGGAGTAGATGGTATTATGCGAAGATGTGTTCCAGAATATGAACAAAAGGAGATATTGCGAAAATGTCATGGTAGCGCCTATGGAGGACATCATGCGGGAGATAGAACCGCACAAAAGGTTCTACAATCAGGTTTTTACTGGCCTACCCTTTTTAAAGATGCAAGGAAATTTGTATTATCATGTGATGAATGTCAACAAGTTGGTAATATTTCTAGATGCAATCAAATGCCTATGAATTGCTCTCTTGTTATTGAACCATTTGATTGTTGGTGATTTGACTTTATGGGTCCTTTTCCCCTTCCAATGGTTATACTCATATTCTTGTTGCTACTAACTATGTTACTAAGTGGGTAGAAGCCATACCTACGAAGAGTGCTGATGGTGAGACCTCTTTAAAATGCTTAAGGATATTATCTTTCCCAGGTCTGGAGTTCCTAGATATCTTATGACTGATGGAGGTTCTCATTTCATTCATGGTGGCTTTAGAAAGACCATTGCTAAATATGATGTTAATCATAGAATTGCTTTAGCTTATCATCCCCAAACTAGTGGGCAAGTAGAACTATCAAATAGAGAGATTAAATCCATCTTGCAAAAGACTGTCAAGAGATCTAGAAAAAATTGGGCTAAAAATTTGAATGATGCTTTATGGGCTTATAGAACTGCTTATAAAAATCCTATGGGAATGTCTCTTTACAAAATGGTTGATGGGAAAGCTTGCCACCTGCCTTTAGAATTAGAACACAAAGCTTATTGGGCAGTGAAAGAACTTAATAGAGACTTCAAACTTGCTAGTGAGAAAAGATTATTTGACTTAAGTTTGTTGGACGAGTGGAGGAGTGAAGCATATGAAAATGCTAGACTATTTAAAGAAAAAGTTAAAAAATGGCATGATAGGAGAATTCTTAAGAGAGAGTTCCATGTTGGTGAGAAGGTTCTATTGTATAGGTCTCGTCTCAGATTTTTTGCAGGAAAACTACTCTCAAAATGGGAAGGACCTGTTGTTATTGAAGAGGTGTATCGTTGAGGTGTAATAAAAATTTCTTCCTTAAAAGATAACACTACACAAGTGGTTAATGGTCAGAGACTCAATCACTATATTTCAGGAGATTCTTACAATGAGGATATTGATGCTATTCAAATGGTGACTCTGGAAAATTTTATCAAAGACCAAGTTCTGAGACCTGAGTCCGTTTTTGGATAGGTAACAGTTCTGGTAAGAAAAGGTCCGCGAAAAATCTGTCAAGTTATATTTTTGCAGTTTTTATCTAACATGGAAAGAAATGAGTATAAAAAGGGACGGAAACGGAGCCTGGGTGGCTCACACCACCCCGTGGCATGGGCCCACCTGGTCGCGCCACCAGGGGGTGTGGCCGCCCCGGAGCCCGTCTTCGGCCCGTTTTCTCCCAGTACCTTCCTTTTGTTGTAAAATTTCGTAATATATAATCCCCCGGATCCCCTGAGGTTCGTATATCATGTTCTCATCATGTTTTTGTTTCGATCTGTTCTGTTCAGATGTCGTTCTAGGGTTCGTTTTCGAAGGACAATGAGCTGCGACGCTGACGCGAGCTCCACCGCGACCTTGAGCAGAGGACCTTCGTAGGATGGATGGAAGAAGAAAAGATCACACCTAGGCATGAATATATGGATCGGAGCATCAAGGAGGAAGTGAAGGGCATGTCGGCAGGCATGAAAGGACAAGGGCTGATACCTCCAATTCTAAACCTCAGTTCCTGCCCTGCAGAAGTGGAAGCTCTACGGGTCGCTGATGAGTTTTGCGATAAGTACCGAGTCCTGAGGAGAAAGGTGGATATACTGCAAGAAGAGAATAACAGGCTTCGCAAGATCCTAGAAGATTTTCTCACTCTGATCGAGAGAACACCACCACCACCAAAGGAGTAATTCGTCATCAGGTTTTTGCATCCCCTTGATTTGTTCCAAGCTTGGGGGAGTGCCGCGGTATCACATCACTATCTTTTATCTTTTTACCTTTTCAGTAGAGTCATATCATGAATAGAGAAGTTATCATATAGGATGGTTTGCATTATGGAAGTGTCTCTCCTCTCGTTAGATATCTATGTATCCCTTGGTGTGAGTTGCCGTTATGGAATATTAATGAGAACTTCTATCATTTACTCTTTTGCACATCTTATATTAGTTTTCAATTTCTGTTATATGATTGATCTTGTTGTAAGTATTGGTATCACCTTGGGATCATTAAGTAAATTTGGTTGGTTTTGCCAAACCTGGCATGGTCAGTAGTGGCAATATTATGAGAATTGAATGAAAAAGATAAAATTACTCTTAAGAAATATAATTTCATCATCTTTCTTTCTTGATTGGACCATAAGCTTAGTATTCGCTAGTTAAGATCTTTTGTGCTTCCAAGGAAGATTGCAGGTTTGTTTTTATCACTTGTATGTTTGTTTATTTCCTTCAACTCTTATGCTTGCTACCTAGCCTTGCTAGCCAAAAACATGTACTAAGAGGGAATGTTTCTTGTGCATCCAATCCTTAAACCAAAACCTATGCCATTTGTGTCCACCATACCTACCTATTAGCATTATTGCTATTCCAAGTAAATTCATGTCTTTATCTACCTTCCAAATTAAACTTGTTATGTGAAAATTAGTGATTAAAGCTCTCACAAACTTGATGTCACCCTTTACTTTTCTTGCACTTAATAAACTTGAACTATTGTGCCCATCTATGTTGCGTCTATGCTTGCATTTTGTAAGTTGTGAATTAGCAGAACCATGTTATCATGGGGAACGCTTTCAACATTGCACCTTATTTAGTTGATATCATGTTCTTTGCTTATGGATCCTGGCGGTGTGAAATGAAAGGGGAGCTTGTAAGGCTCACAGAGTTCATATATGTGTTAGAGAAACGTCTGGGTGGCTGGTCTAAGCCATGCCTAATCATGGTGGAAACCTGCAACATAACCATAGTGAGCAATCTATGAAGCATCCACTATATAAAAAACAACCCTAGGCAAATAGGAAAGAGAAAAAGGGGAAAAAAGAGAGGCCTATGCAAATAGGAAATAAAAGGATTGCTGAGATGCTCATTGTCTGATTGCCTTGTCATTTTGATATGGGGAATCTTCCGTATCATCGGGCAAGGGGTACCCCATTGGTGTTTCTCTATGATTCACATGTACATACAATGACAAGAACTTACTTGTGACTAAACTTGAGTAGCATGAGGAACGCTACTCGTAATTAAGGGGCATGAGATTTTCAGCTTATAACTTGTCAAGAATATCCTTATATTTGATCACTTTAACCTTAATCACTTAAATATGCTTATGATAGGGGCAATGAGAGCTGAAAGCTAATAAGTACCATAATTTTTGGAAGCTCTTTATGAAAGTTGAAATCCCTGCTTCCCTCTGCAAAGGGCCTATCCTTTACTTTTTAGTTGAGTCAGTAAACCTATTCCTTTCTATCTCAGCAAGTATTTTGAGTAGTTGTCTTTTTCATTCATTCATATGATGATTTATTCCTTGTGTTGCACACTTCTCTTATCTTAGTGAGTATTACTTTGAAAGCTATCACTGAAAACCCCTTTATGTTTGAACTCCTGCAAATTGTTAACTATCCTTTGACCAGGAGCAAAGTTTGTCATTACCAATTATGATTTACTTTGTGTATCTTTATTGTGTTTCCTTTACTTATTGCTAGTTAAGTTATATAATAGTGAGTTGTCTTCTATTATGATTTGTGTATTGATAAATGTGATGCTTCTTGTCCGTATTCTGTTATCGACACTTCACTCCATAAACCTGAGGTCATGTTTATTGAGCTCAGTGTTCGCTTGGGGACAAGCGAAGTCTAAGCTTGGGGGGAGTTGATACGCCCATTTTGCATCACTATTCTATATCATAATTTACTGTTATTCATTGATATATTTCATATTAAGAGATGATACTTATGTTATTTCATATGTTTTTGCATGGTTGATGACTTTTGGAGAATGGGCCGCTGAAGTTAGGATTCTGCTGGAAAAGGCACTATTTGGAGGTGAAATTCGCGAAGATCAGAAAATACCGGAAAATATATGGAAAATCCTATTTTTCTAGAAGACGAAGCAAGCTAGAAAGGGAGCAGAGATGGGCCACAAGGGGCCCACACCACCCCTTGGCGCGGGCCAGCCCTGACCACGCCACCAGGTGGTGTGGCCACCCTGGCCCACCTCTAGCTCTGCCCTTTGGCATATATTATCCTCCCGAAACCCTAAGACTCGGGGAGCAACCCGGAAAGATTCCGCCGCCTCTGCAGGGCGGAAAACTGTAGAGAGAGAAAGAGCTCTCCGCTAGGCAGAAATCTGCCGGGGAAATTCCTTCCTGAAGAGGGGAGATCGTCGCCATCAACACCACCATCAAGCTAGACTTCATCGGGATCATCATCATCATCTCCTTCATCATATCCACCAGCACCATCATCACCACTCCATACCGCTGTAACAATTGGGTTGAATCTTGCATAGTTCTCTTGGGAAACTTTCCCGGTGTTGATTACTTGTTGTAGTTGATGCTATTGAGTGGAACCATTGAATTATCGTTCATGTTCAGATTGTTACTTATCATTATTTCATCTCTGACCTTGATCCATATGATGTCCTGTGAGTAGTTCGTTTAGTTCTTGAGGACATGGGATAAGTCATGTTGTTAGTAGTGGAATTGTGTTGAGAAAGATTCAACAGTTTGATATTTAAGTTGTGGTGTTATTCTTCTAGTGGTTTCATGTGAATGTTGACTACATGATACTTCACCTTTATGGGCCTAGGGGAATGCATTTTGTATTTGGCTACTAATCGTAGGGGTTGTCGGAGTGACAGAAACCTGAACCCCCGTTAGGAAACCTTTGCACAAGGGAGTGTAGGATCTCAGAGTTTAAAGTTGTGGTTAGGTTTTTATCTTAATTACTTTCTTGTACTTGTGGATGCTTCCAAGGGGTATAATCACAAGTATGTATTAGTCCTGGGAAGGTCAGTACATTAGCACAGGTTCACCCAAACAACACTTATCAAACTAAAGAAGATTAATCAACTATATGAAACAAAAGCACTTGATGATATTACCATGTGTCCTCGACAACGTTTGGTCATCTTAAGTAATACAACCGGCTTGTCCTTTGCTAAACAAAGGATGGGGCCACTTGCTGCATCTATTATTATTGTCTTTTATTAAGTCGAACTTTATTTATCTGCATTATCAAAAACCCCTAAAATCCATTTGCTAAGTATTTACATAGAATTCCTGCTCCAAGCCACTCGTCAACACCTTCTGCTCCTCGTTGGGTTCGACACTCTTACTTATCAAAAATACTACGATACACCCCCAATACTTGTGGGTCATCAGAGAATCATGTGGATAACCAAGTGCACCACCTACATCAACCGTTGGCATGGCACGCCAATGACCTCCGTCGACACCATCATAAGGAACCTTCAACTACTCGTGCCACCACCAAAATGGCACCAAGAGAAAGCTCTCCTCCACGCCATCAAGCTTCAGTGCCCAACTTTGACGTCCTAGATGGCGCATGCAACTTCATGGAGGAGGAAGATGAAGACCTCTACTTAGCCAAGTTGGATGAGTATGTCAAGAGTATGACTACACAAGCCAAGGTGGCCATGGCGAAGGATGAGAAAGCTCCAAGTAAATATCCTATGGTACAAGATGGCGATGACAAGGTCGAGAATAGTGAACATGGGCATTTCCCTTCACCAAAGGAGGCGCATGGAGTTGAGCACACCGAGCCTATCCCTATATGCTTGAGTGATGATATGGTACCAATCCCATGTGAGTATGAGAGCCACTTATCCCACTTGAGTGAAAACAAGAGTGAGATGAGCGACTCCACCATACGTGAGATTGATTTCTTCCATTTGGAGGGCATGATTGATACACCGATTGAGTTGAAAGTGGTAGTTGATAGGTCATGTGAGACCACTTTGATTTCTAACAACTTACCCTCTACCTTTGGTGTGTTTTCTAATGATGTGCTAGATTCCATGGATCAAGAAGCTCCAATCTTGGAGATGATGATGCCTCCGACCGAGAAGATGTACATGGTGGATGAAGATGATGCCATCCCCATATTGGATGAAGAAGTCGCCCACATGGAGGCCAACACTACCACAACACCCACTTCATATTAGAGGTATGAACAAGGTGAAAATAAGGGTGTTGATGATGCCATGATCCCACTAGTGGACACGATGACTTGTGATGATTGGCATGCTATGGATGATGTTTGTGATATCACATATGAGTCATTGATATTTCCATGTGATACTTTGCCTTTGTATAATGTTGAGCATGTGAAATTATTTGATTATGTTGATGTTGACATCGACATGCCATGCTGTAAATGTTACATTGAAGACATCATTTCTTGCACTTTGTTAAACAATTGCTCTTTCCAATGTTTTGCTTGCATTGAAGATAACAACGTTATCCCTAGGACCATGCTTTGTCATGGATGTTATACAATTTCTTCTCTTGCTAGCAATAATATGGATGATTGCTCTTTCACATGTTTTGCTGGCAACAATAATTCTCATATGGTTTCTATTTAGATGGCCCCCATAGCTTTCTCAAGTTTTGGAGATTTTGGTAAATGCCATGATAAGCATGTTCCACACTTGCATGCTCACCATTCAAATATTTCATACTTGATTGACACTAATGGTGATGTGCACAAGAAGAGATATGTCATGATGGATGATGTGTTTCTCTACCATGCACACATGTTCTTCCTTTTGTGTTTGATGTGTGTAGGTACCCGCACGGTCATGTCAAGCTCGGTTGAGCACGAGTTGACAAAAAGATCTCTAGAGAGCATCCCCCAAGTGAGTTCAAGATCGAACCCAACTCTGATATCTCTTGCATTCTTTGCATCTTTCATGTTGTTAAATTGCTCTTTCCTATGGTTAGCTTGCAAGCATGTTAATGGTATTCTTTCACCTTGTGACAATCATGTTTCATTGCTATGGAATATTGATGCTTTGTGTGTTGCAACAAAAATGTTGAACAATTTCTATTTCCGATGTTTTGTGTGCAACCATAATGCCATTTTGAGCATGTATTGTCACGAGAGGTTCCAAGTCTCTCGTATAGATGTTGCAACAAACATAAGGACAACTTGCTCTTTCATATGGTTTGTTTGCAAACATGTTGTTTTTGCTTCTGCTTGCGATACTCAAACCCCCATGATTTTGGTTTTTGATGATTTGTGTGTGGCATCCAACATATCGAATAATTTCTCTTCGTGATGGTTGGTTTGCACACTTGATAATGATGCTGTTTTGGATATACCTCCTCATGAGTTTTTGCCGAATTCTTGTAGATTTGCATCAAAGATGTTGATCAATACTTTAGTCAGTTGCTTTGAGTGCCACACTAAGATGTTGTATGGAGTTTTTGAGTTCCCACATTTGGATGATGTTCAAATGATCTCCATGCACTTTGACCTTGCATATGCATCCCGTTTGCTATACTTGAGTTGTGTTAATAGTGTTGTTAACAAGAATGGACATACCACAAATGACATGCTCCTCTATCACACATAAACATATGTCGCTTGGTCTTTGTTGTATGAAAGTACAATTGCATACGCGTCGACCTCTATGGACCATAAGTTGACAAGATGAATAGAAGAGAGTTACCTATGGTTGCTCTTCATCGAGTTACCACTACATCATAAGGTGACTTCCTTCTACTTGAGGACTCATGCTATAATCTTCATGAATTGGCTACATTTTGAGTTTTGCTTCGCTTTTATGGTGAGGTGTGTAGGCTTCATGGAAAGTGAAGGAACATTGAAGTGTTGTCAATCCAATCTTCTCGAGGACGA
This sequence comes from Avena sativa, assembly GCA_916181665.1. Lineage (NCBI taxonomy): Eukaryota > Viridiplantae > Streptophyta > Magnoliopsida > Poales > Poaceae > Avena > Avena sativa. Next base: position 411,808,881 of record OV702292.1, on the reverse strand, counting down.
CTATATGGTGAACCCCAGGATCAAGAAGGTCTCTCGACACACTCTTCTTAGTGTTGAGCATGAAGAGTCGAGGACGACTCTTTTTGAAGGGGGAGCTGATGCAGCCCGTCCTGGGAGCGCTACTACATCTATAACGCCAATTCTCCAAGCTCATCCCCAAGTCACCCAGGAAGATGGACAAGGAGCAGCCAGCTCCAGAACCAGAGTCTCCGCCGTCACCACCCCAGAGTCTTCGGCCTACAACCCCGGAGTCTCCACCCCCTAGGACTCCAAGCAGGACTTCAGCCGCCCGCTGAAGCTCTTTGTAGACCATCACAGAGTCTACCCCAGAGATCACGCTCCACCCCGCAGTATCCGGCCACCCCGGAGTCTCCACTGTAAGTGAAATAGGCCTGCGTGCCTTGAGCTGGGCCTCCGGCCCAAGTACCCCCTAGTCCGTTCCAAACCCTAGATTTATCCCCAAACTACCTCTTGTTTAGTGGCTGGCCTATATATAGAGCCCCCACCCCCTCATGTATCCCTTGGGCATAGATGATAGACTAACGACAACCCCCTTTGTGGAATCTCTAGTTTTGCCTCATCCCTTTCTACCAAAGGGGACCGACTATCGTCACCAACCTTGTTGGAGTTTGCATCGTGCCTCCCTCATTCTACAAGGCCTATGTTTGGGAGTGTGTGAGCGTACTTGTCAAGACCCTCTCCAAGGTGTTCTTCCCTCTCCGCTTAGGATTAACGGGAGCACGTTGACCAATCTTTCCTTGCGAGGATTATATCGGACTGGTGGCCACCGGCAGGATAATCGACCTTGTACCGTGTGAGTTTTGTGTGTGTTAATCGTGTTCTTCGCGAGGTGTGCGTCCGCTTCCGCTACCTTCTCCCTTTCCTATAACACCCCAACATTTAGGAACCAACAAAGGGTAGAAATAGGAGTGTAAGCATATGCATGAATTCATCTGTAAAATCTGGGAAATTTTTTCACCAATCAAAAACCCAAAGTGATCAGAGTTTCTTTCACTATCTAGAGGTAGGAATAGTTCTCTATAGTGATTGTTATAAATTTTGCAATGACCTTTAGGAATTAATGTGTTTTGGGGGGGAATATTTTGAATGCAAATTTGAAATTTAAATTAGTTGAAAAATATTTGAAAATTAGAAGTTAGAAATATAAAGTTGTTTTCCAAAATGATTTATTAACATTGTTTGATTATATTAAAGATATATTAAACAAAAATAAGAATTTAAGACAAGGAAATATAAATAAGAAATGAATTCTTATTTCTTTCTTTATTGCTTAATAATAATACAAAGAAAGAATGATAAAATAAATAAAGGAACACATTACAGTAAGTGAATTACAACCAAAAAATGAATTTTTATTAAATTATAAGAATAATATTATTACAAGATTCTTTACAAAAGAATAAAAAGAAGATTACAAAAATCTATAAAACCTATCTAATCCTATACTACATCTTGAGCATCCAGATCTTGTTCCTGCAAATAAGAAAAACAACTAAGAAGGAAATAAAAGGTTAGTTAGCTATTTTACTCTCGGTAGTGAACAATGAAGTGCACTGTTCATATTACATCATTGAGTATTTAAAAGAGGCAAGTTTCACCAATAAGAAATATCTATTCTTTTATATTTAATAAGCCTCAACACAACATCATCAACAAAGTAAAAGGGGAAAATTTCACCAGAATAGTAAATTGTAAAAGGATAAGAAGTGAAACTAATTCACTTGATCTGATCCCCAAATAGCCCAAGCAGCAAGGCAGCTTAGTCATTTAATTGCATGTAGTGTGCAGTCCAAACAGCAGCAACAACACAAGCCGTCAAAAAGGAGTTCACAGTCATAGCACATCTACCAGGGAGCTCATTTGTTTTTCTCAAGAACACTGCAAGAACATAATGAGTCTATCCACTTCCCAAAAGAATCCCTAGCCAAGATACATCACAAATAATCCAACCATCCACAAGATGGTGACATAGGGAGGGGGTGGTGCAGGTTGATAGCAAGGTCAAGTACAAGAGCACAGGAACTAAGAGGAGCAGGAGCAGCACCAGGAGGTGCAGATCAAGATCAAGTCAGCAAGAACAAGCTAACAAAATCAAGCCAACATGATCAAGCTAGCAATATCAACTAGCACCACTACATCATCACCAACCACCAAGTTATGTGGTAAGTACACATAAAACCATCACATGATCAAATCATCCTAGATCATTCAAGCATGTGTTGTTGTATATGAATCTTCTCAGAAAAGCACCCAAGTGGGGTGTATCCATCATAGAAGTAATTTAAATGAAAGCCCATGCTCAATCTTTGCAAACAATACCAACATCTTAGTCTGTGCATCACTGATCTTGGATAACAATACATGTTTTTACATCCACATATACAACATCCTTAAGTGAATATTTCTAGGCACATCTTATAATAGTAGCACCTCAGAAACTATTTCATCTTAAGGATCTATATTAAACAGTGAGAATGCCAAATCATTTTCTTGAAGAATTCAAGAATCATTAGTTGATACTAGATATCCAGACACATTTATGAGGGACAGCAGGTAAAAACTTAGTTTCTACCTAGTTATGCCTCAAACCAGCTTCACATGCCCAAGCAAAATCATTAGCATCCTAGGATAATAAATCCAGTAGAAGAATTCAATCAATTTTAGCCAAGCCACACCAGGACACAAGTAGAATTTAGCTTAGTATTAAAATGAATACTTGTACCAGTCCAAAGAAGGTGTCACAAGGATACATTCTACACTAAGCAAATCATACACCTAGATTTCACAAGTAAACCTACAGTATAGTGCTAAATCATTTTCCTAGAATGAATAACCAGGAATCATAATCACATTTGCACAAACAGAGAATCAAAGGAGTAACAAATCAACTCCAATCTGAACATATCTACATAGACCAGTGTCTAAGGATTTAGTGCACAATTACTGACAGTATCACTGTTAGTACTAAGAATGTTAGACATTAGTGAAATTCACACCACTAGAATCAATAGTCAAGAGCCTAGCACAGCAACCTTAACCTTTGGATAAAATCCACCATCCAATTGAAATTGGACTAACTGAGCCACTAACAATCCTAAATTCTTTAGTAAACCATCATCTAGAACAGTATAACCACCACTATTAGTCCTAAAGAATTCATCATTCCCAATAATAAACACCAAGAGGGATAAAACCCTAACAACAAAGATGAACCCTAAATAGGGTATTCCTCACTGAAATCACACAAGGACAATAAGATGGGGGAACAGAAGCACTTACTTGTGGTCCTCGCGAGAGTTTAGAAGAGGAAGCAGAGAGACCGACGAGCACACACGGTGGCACGGGGAGCACCCGAGGGCGCTGCAACCCACACCAGAGGTCTATTAGCACCACAGGACCATCCAAGCCACGACATAGCACCACTGAGGCGGCGGAACACCACATCATCGACAACCACCAAACCCTAGGGTTTGGGGTGGAGTCAACCTGGACGGGAGAGGGGTCCAAAGCCGAATCGAACAGGACCAGATGGCGGAGCAGCATCGACTACGTCGCCATGCACCATGGTGGCGGCCGGGAAGGCCTAGGGAGGCGGTAATTAAGCAGCAATGGCGCCGACGACACCACCACAATGGGTCAGGAGCGAGGAGGAAGAACGAGTGAGAGCGAGAGAGAGGGGGTGTGTACTGGGCCGGTAGGGTCTAGTACCATCCCAGTGGGTGGGTTTGACCAGACCAACTGGGCCAGGTTGGGCCTAGTAAACCCAATGGGCTCGGCCCAAAAGCTAAAAAGAGAATTTAAATGAATTACTAAAAGAACAAAATACCCCTAGGACTTGATAAGTCCTAAAAAATAAATTAAAATCCTAAAGATACAAATAATATATCTATGAGTTCACAAAAATATAAGCTACCAAATAAAATTAAGAATTCTATTTTTAGTAGAATAAATTTAGGTTAAATATTATTACATATATTCTTTAAGGAATTTTAATAAAAATAAATAAAATTCCTAAAAATAAATAACATTCATTTTATCATTCTAAATTAGTTTAGTATTTTATAAAAATACTAATTTCTATTTAGATCAGTAAAATAAAATCTTAGAAATTTAAATGATTATTCTTAAAAAGATTATTAAGAAAATAATAATACAAGTTAAAATTAAATAAAAATAAGTTTTAAACTCTTATATTATTACATTACACTACAAAAATAGTGAATATGATATTTATAAAATCTTCGGAATTAACTATTATCAATTCTTTTATTTAAATAAAGGAATATAAGAATTATTATTAAAACAATTTTCTTTATTAAAGAAATTCATGAAAATTATATAATGGGTAGAACACACAAAGAAGATAAATAATAAATGATGCATTGCATTACTATGCATAATCATTTTTCTTCTTTAAATATTGTCCTTACTGGGCAATAATGATGTTTTGTAGAAATAGAAGCTCAAGGTCAAGTGCAAGCATCCGACTTCACTACCTTGCAATCACAAGGCAAGTTCATCACTTTCTCATGTCCTTTGATGAGTCTTTATCAAAGTAATTACAAATTGTGTGTTATCACCTATGTTATGAGAAAGAAAATATTATTTTCAATAATAAAGAAAAGGGATTTCTATTTTCATGCCCTTAGTTCGTTAGTTGTACTCAATTTTCCCTAGTCGCTTAGTTTTTCCTCACTTTTGCCCATCTCCTTGTACGAAACTCTCACATGGTCTGAAACTCACCATCCGCCAGCCTTGTCGTTACGTGTTGACAAGTGGGGCCATGTTCAATCAGGTCCTGTAGTGGACCCTCGACATTACGTGTTGACGAGTAGGACCGCGTTCTGTCGGCTCCCGTAGTATACCATTGTCGTTACATGCTGACAAGTGGGGCCGCGTTCACTCGATTCCCATAGTGGATACCTCTCTCAACTTATCCAGATCGGTATCGGATCCACATCTTATCCACGTGAATGCCGGGCCCACAACTTACCCAGGTTGACGTTGCAAGATGGGACCCGAGCCAATCCCGCGCCCATGCCCGTGCCGTTGCTTCATTTTCATATAGTGAAATGTAATGTATATACGAAAATTATATGAAAGTTATACACCTTTGAACTCTTTTAAATTGCACTTAGCACATGATAATGTTGTGCTAATAAAATCCTGATCATTTATCATTTCCATAGAGTGAAAATATAATGCATAAACTTGCGTATACAAAAATTATACACCTTTAAACTCTTTGAAATTGCACTTAATACGTGATAATGTCATGCTAAGAAAATCTTGAGAGATTATTATTTTCTCCCCCATTTTCGTAGAGTGGAATGTAATGCATAAACTTGCATATACGAAGTTTATACACCTTTGAACTCTTTGAAATTGCACTTAATACGTGATAATGTTGTTCTAAGAAAATATTGAAAGATTACCATTTCCATGGAGTGAAATATAATGCATAAACTTGTGTATATGAATTTTATACACCTTTGAACTCTTTGAAATCGCACTTAATACGTGATAATGTTGTGCTAAAAAATCTTGAGAGATTACCATTTCCATGGAGTGAAATATAATGCATAAACTTGCGTATACAAAAGTTATACACCTTTGAACTCTTTGAAATTGCACTTGAGTCGTGATAATGTTGTGCTAAGAAAATCTTGAGAGATTACCATTTCCATGGAGTGAAATATAATGCATAAACTTGCATATACAAAAATTATACACCTTTGAACTCTTTGAAATTGCACTTAGGTCGTGATAATGTTGTGCTAAGAAAATCCTGATCATTTATTATTTCCATGGAGTGAAATATAATGCATAAACTTGCTTATACAAAAATTATACACCGTTGAACTCTTTGAAATCGTGCTTAGGTCGTGATAATGTTGTGCTAAGAAAATCCTGATCATTTATAATTTCCATGGAGTGAAATATAATGCATAAACTTGCATATACAAAAATTATACACCTTTGAATTCTTTGAAATCGCACGTAGGTCGTGATAATGTTGTGCTAAGAAAATGCTGATCATTTATCATTTTCATGGAGTGAAATATAATGCATAAACTTGCGTATACAAAAATTATACACCTTTGAACTCTTTGAAATCGCACTTAATACGTGATAATGTTGTTCTATGAAAATCTTGAGACATTACCATTTCCATGGAGTGAAATATAATGCATAAATTATACACCTTCGAACACGTTCCCTTCAAATTATATTCAAGTTCATTTGTTTATGGAGTTAAAGTACCGGTGGCATACTCGTTATTTTGCACGGATAGAGGGGTGCCCCCTGACAAATATAGGGGTTATGCTGTGCGCTAGATCACAAAGGATCAACGGTTGGTGGGCGCGATCCGTGTGAGAACTGTCTCGACCAATTAGATCATAGCAGCGAAGATGAGCACAAGTGCGAGAGATGGATACAAAGAGAGGGGACAACTGAGTAGCACTTAAGAACCAAGGGAAAAACTGAGTAGAACTTAAAAACCAAGGGCAAGACTGACAAAGGGATTCAAATAGAAAATAGAAAAAGATTTAAAAAAGGCAAATGCGTCTTTTATACAATAAAATATATCTTGGCATATATCAAACTATTTGCAATTCAAATATACACTAGTTTGACAATTATTGCCTCATTCAGACAAACTATGTTTTGGGGAGGGATGTTTTGGGAAGAGGATTGAGTAGAAAGCCATGAACATTCATGGATAGTAGGTGATTTGAGAAGTGATGATTTAGGTTAAAACATGGTTTATATACATTTCTTATGGTGGCAGGTCACACAATAAGACTCCCTGGGTAGATGCCACTATGTTTTGCTCTTTTTGAATTTGTTGTGCATAAAATGACTCAATTATCTAGCTAAAACCTATTCGTTGACTCTCTGTTGACCAGCAACCGGAGGGTAAAACTGAGTATATTGCACACGGCAGTGTTAGTACTGGAGGGCAAAACTGAGTAGAACCAAACTGCTAGTGTTACACTCGAGGGCAAAACTGAGTACAACTGAGTCGCCAGGGTTAGACACGAGGGAAAAAACGTGACTCACGGTACGTGTGTGTGGTGCACGGGGCGGTAGCGGACACGTCTGGCCGTGCATCTACCGCCCCGTGCATGGTGCATGGTAGTGCAACGAAATGTCGCTTCCCTTCTCCTTTAATAGAGGCCTCCCTACTCTCACTCATCACTCACTCGCTCACTCAACCGTCTCCACTGTCCCATCACCTTCTGCAAACCCCCAAGAAAAGCCCAACCGTGTTGGCGATGGAGAAGAACAGAGCGGTGGCCATTGGCGCCTCCAAGGCCGCCGGCGAGGAGGCCCCTGTCCCCGTACAGGCCCCTGTCCCGGTCCCCGCATCCGCCGTAGCCGCCGGCGAGGAGGCCCCCACAGGTCTCGGGAAGATCCCGCTCGTCTGGGATCCCTACGAGGAGGTTGTTTACATAAGGCCGGAGAACCGCTATGCCACCAGCATCGCTGACCCATGGTCAAAGGTAACCAGGGTTTTCTCCCCTTCCATTATTCTTCCCCTGTTCCCATCGTTGGATGCTAGATCCTATGTTATTAGGGACCGGCTGTTCATATTTTTATAGTAGCTAATCATCTTGCGTTAGATCTTGTATTTTGATGAATCCCCCTTTTCATATTTGAACTATCGTGGTGTGGAACACGGCAGTGCCATCAGGGATGGCATGAATGGGACAATCAGGATGCTATCGGTGGCTACTCGCAACGGGTCAGGCATAGATACTGCAAACAAAGCGATGTACCCAGGTTTGGAGCCCTCTTGATGAGGTAAGCCTCCTACTCCTGCAAGGATCTACTATTGAGGGGCGAATGCCCAATACAGATGCTCCTTGAGCTATTTTCCTGGCTACTCCTTGCTAGAAGAAGAAGAAGGAACTACTCAACTTGTCCAATCTAGAGAACTTCTAACTTATAATTGTCTACCTAGAACCCTAGCACTACCCCCCTTATATACTAGTTGAGGAGGCAGTTTACAAGATGGGTTCTAGGGTTTACTGTTTGGATTTTGGCTTTACAAAGTAGGCCGGCTGGACAGGGCCAAACGGCAGGCCCAGGTCTAGTCAAGCCTCCAGTACAGGGGAGGACAGTGCTACAGTGTCTAGCGCCCCTAGTTTACTCGACAGCCGGCTCTTTCTCCGTCAGCTGGCTCTTTATGCGTAAGCCGGATCTTTACTCATCAGCCCTTGCTTTGCCTGTGAGCCTCTAGCTTTGGCACAATTGTCTGGTAGCACCGACCGGGCCAGCTAGCCTGTCCAGTTAGAGGTGCGCTCAGCAAGGAGTGTCACCCCCATAGCACCAGGGCCAGCGGATCCGAGGCAGCCGGCTAGGAGCGGCCTCCCAGCCGGTTCTTCTGGCCACCCGGCTAGACAGGCCAGTCGGGGAAACTTGGGTGCGGGCCGGGTGGAGGATTCCATCCGGCTGTGGTTCCTTGTCTTGGGTCCAGATGGCTCGAGCTTCTTGGAGCCGGTCGGTTGGTTCTGTCTTGGCCCCCCGGGGGTCATCCCACCGACACTAGTCCCCGAGCGCGTTAGGACTTCGCCTCATGGAGAAGTTCTTGTGTGATCACTTGGCTGAGTTTGAAATGATTGTTGATGTCGGAGGTTTTTCATTTCTTTTGTCTTGTAGCTTTTGTCTTGTTCCGGCTTGAGATTCTTCGCTGTTTCTCGGCTGGGGTTTATCGGCTACGGAGCCAATGGCTCCACCGACAGGTTGTGAGTGGTGATTTTTGGGACCGGTTGCCATACCCGGTCGGGAGAGGTATCGCCAATTTGCTGTCGTCGCTGCTTGCGTCATCCACGACTGCCACTTCTGGTGCGTGTTGCATCAGTTTGACCCCTTGGTCTGCCGTAGCAGATTTGGTAACCGCGCGCACATCTTCATCATTGCGGTTTCTCGGGGATCGTGGGCGCAGTTTGCCTTCCGCAGTAACGCCTGCGGGATCTTCTATGCATTTTGCGTGGGTGCACAGGTCCGCCCCGAACCGTCGCGTTGAGGTGGGGCCGTTGCCTGCCACGTGGTAGGGAGGGAGGGCAACTGGTGCAGTTCTTCTTCCCTGATAAATAGGGATGCCATGGAGCAGGGTCTCCTCACTTCTTCTTCTTGTGCCTGTTGCCCTTGCCCTCCTTTGCGCCCTAGCCTTCCGTTGTTTGCTTGTGCCGTCCTTCTCCTGCAGCGACGAAGGGCCCCCGTGTTTCCAACACGGCTACCTTCCCCAACAACATGCTGCCGGACGTTGCCGGCGGGTGGTGTGGATCCTACGTCACCGAAGAGCTGGTGCGGAAGTACCAGCGGGGGAGGTTCCTACCGTCGGAGTGCTTGGTGAAGCACCGCCTCGCGCCAGAGGGCAAGCGGGTACCCAACCCTCAGCCCAGCAAGGTTGTCGTCTTCCTCGCCCACTTTGCTCACGGCCTCGGGCTACCACTGAGCACGTTCATCCTGGAGCTGCTTGTCTCCTTCGACCTCCAGCTCCACCATCTCGGAGCCAACACCGTGGCGATGTTGGCGCATCACACGGCCTGCGGCGAGGCATATCTCGGCGTCCACCCCGATGCCTCAAATTTCTTGAAGTTTTTCTACTTCAAGGTTCAGGTGGTGGGGAAGGGCGGCCTGCTGACAGAGACGGGCTGCTGCGCCATCTACCTGCGGCCGTCGGCGGCGATGCCGCGCCTGGAGCTCCCAGACACAGTCAAGTTGTGGCAGCGCTCGTACTTCTATGTGCACAACTCCACCGAGGTAGACTGGATCAAGATTCTGGTCTTCTCGAGCGTCCCTTCCACCAAGAAGGCCTTGAGTGTCCAGCACTTGGGCGCCCAGGGAGACATCGATCGGATGGCCGCCCAGCTGGCGGTCCTGGTGGAGGAGGAGCGTCTCACCGCCCGGGACATTCTACTGTCCTGGATGGCGAGTCGCGTGCTTCAGCTGCAACATTGGTCGCACAAGATGTGCCACCTCTCTAGCCATCTGGATCCCACCCGGGTATCTCGGCTGGACGTGTCGTACGATGCCCTCCGTGAGTGGCTCTCCACCATCTCGAAGGAGGTGCTGGAGGAGCACCTGGGAGTTCTCCTGCCAGCCGTATCACCATGGCCGTCTTCCACCGAAGGTAGGTCTTTCCTCCCCTTTTCCCGGTGGATTTTCCCGAGGGATTCCTATTTCGTGCCTCTTATCTTCCCTTGTTGAGTAGCTTTTTACGGCGCAGCTAGCGGAGGATGGCATGGGGGACAACGAGCTCCCCAACTTATCTATCGACCTCAAGCCCGTGAAGGCTCCGCCGATGGAGCCAGAGCGGTTCCCCATGCGGGCTGACGAGGGATGTGAGTTCCCACCCGGTGAGAATTTTTCCTTGTCCTTGCTTGCTTTGCTCCTGCTGCGTTTTACCGTGAACTTGACATTTTTCTTCTGTTGTTGGAGCAGCCGCGCACGGCGAGGATGTGGACTTGGCCGAGGCCGCTGCGCCCAGGGACCGGGGGACGCGAGCTGCCTCAACCAGCACCGCGTCGGCTGGGGGCGCCGCCAAGAAAAGCCGCCATCCCAGAGCCGCGGCCACCATGCCGAGCATTGCCCGGTACGTGCCCCTTTACTCCTTATATACTTGTACTGATGTGCTTGCACTTTCTTATTTTGCCCTTGTTCTTCCTGCAGCGAGGCGATGGCTTTGCCCGGCTCCGCGACCATTGCCACCGCGTCTGCCCCTCCGCCTGCCAGGGACGAAGGTGCACCGGCTGCGACGCTCAAGGCTGCACCGGTTGCGACTCCCGAGGTGCACCTACTGCGCCGGCTGTGGCTGAAGCGGACGCGGCAGAGGTGGTGCCACCGGCTGCGCCCATGACGCTACACTAGGCCGGTGCCGTCTCCCGTCTTGCCGAGGCTCTCCTGCCTGGGCATAGCAGTGCGGCCACGCCTCCCTCTGGCCCGATGGTGCGGGCTGACTCCAGCGCCTACCGGGTGGAGGAGCCAGTGGAGGTGCCACCACTAGAGGTCCTTGCCCAGCCGACGGGTGGGCCCTCTACGGCCACGGGGAGCGACGATGATCTTCAGGTCACCGGCTGGACGCTGGGTCGGGCTGCACCACCGCTGGACGCTGCCTTGGCATAGCTGTCGGGGGCGGCACCCCTGGCTATCGGCCAGGCCCGCCAGCTGGTAGAGGCACTGGAGCAGGGACTTGGCCAGGCCAAGGCGCTGGGAGCCTCCATCGAGGTATGTGTCCTTTTGCCGATTTTGATGTTTTTTTCACCATCTTGCATCGTAGCCGGTTCTTTTGGTTCTTACTTCTCTCTTTTATGCAGATGGCTCTTGACGATGCCGCCAAGACCTCACGGGATCTGGGCCGTAAGTTTGCTTGCTCTACCATGTCTTCCCGATTGCGCGATTTCTCGCACTTCTTGTTGAATATTGGTTACCCTCCTGCAGCTCTACTGGTGGACTGGGACCGCGAGGTGGCCCGGCTGATGGGGGAGGTAGCCCGGCTGGAGGAGTCCAACAAGGCTCGCCAGGACCAGATCGCTCAGCTGGTTGTGAATCAGTAGAAGATGGAGGTCAAGGCTGGCCAAGCCAAGAAGGTGGCGGACATCCGGGTCGAGGCGTTGAAGAACCTTGAGCAGATCCAAGCCACCCAGGCGGAAGCTCTCAACGCCTCCCAAGCCAAGGAGATGGCGGCGCTGGGGGAGCTTTGCCAGATCGCCGAGATTGTCATCAGTAAGTGTTCTCAAACCAGACTAGCATTTTCATTTGTCTTTTGCGGCCAGTATTGATCTTTGTCCCTTCTCCTGGGTGTAGCTCAGTATCTTGAGGCGACTGACCAGGCGTTGGCACGCATCCCCGAGACGGATCCGGAGCAGGATCTCCACCCGGGGGAGCTGGTGGCGGTTGTCAGCGTGGAGGCGAACCAGCTGCGTGCTGCCGCTCTCGAGGTCTACGACTATGTCTGGCCTGACACCATCTAGCCGGCCACCATGGACGCTCTAGCCGAGCGGCTTTGGGGCGCTTCGGACCTCATGAACGTGGCTCGGGAGTAGGCACCAGGCGGTGGCACGGAGATGGTGCTGGCCCTGCTAAAGTCTTGGTACCCGCATGTGGATCTGCGAAGCCTCTCTCGCGGATTTCGCCAAGGGACCAGCTACGAGCAGCTCCGCACCGAGGTTCCTGATATCGGTGCGTATGGCGTGAAGATTGGGAGCTTCGTCCAGCTAGACCGGGACTTTAGTGACCCGGATGGCATGGAGCCGAACCACTTCAGTCCAGATGCGCCGCGTACTGAAGCCCCGGCTGCTCCCTAGACCGCCTCGGCCGGCGCTGCCTCCAGCAGCCAAGCCCCGGCCGATGCCTCCGGCCCTTCGGCCAGTCAGCAATCTTGATCCCCGGGATGCCGAGAGTATTTGTTGTTCAAAAACTTGTTATTGTATGTTGGTGAACAGCTGCCTTTGTGATGTACTAGACTCTGGTGGGAGCATCACCTCCCTTTGGATATTTTCTCGTGCTTTTCATTTCCACTTTCTGTTTTGCATTTGTTGCATGCTTGTTTCTGTGTGGGGGCGCGCGAGCGCACCCACAGGGTGTAGTCCCCGAGGTTCGGGCCGGCTGGAGAATACAGCCGGGACGAAGCTCCTTTATATTGTTGTCTGTTTACAGGTTTCTGTATGGGGGCGCGCGAGCACACCCACATGGTGTAGTCCTCGAGGTTCGGGCTAGCTGGAGAATACAGCCGGGTCGAAGCTCCTTCACCTGCTCTGGTGCCGCCTAGAAACTATTTCCCTCCGGCTTGGGTGTTCTTCGTGGAACTTTGGCTCATGTAAAGATGAGAAAACAAACAAGTTGTTTGCCTAGTTAAACAGATGCAAGTTGAATTGTAATCTTAGGTTCATTAGTCTTGAAATTTTGCTGTTTCACACGAAGCTAATGACTTTGCCATTTTCTTAGTGAGCATTGGCTATTTTGATGTTGTGCCCTTGCCGATTTAGAGACGAAGTCAAAGGGGTAGCTTAGTAGGCGTGCTGCATGATACTTCGGCTTTGGGTCATTGACCTTGGGCGAGCGAGCGCAACCGGAACGCCCAAATGTCTTTGTTTTCCTCGTAGATTTTTTGTGTAAGGGTCGTCAAGCGTTCTGCTCTTGGCGGATGTGTCAGCCGGCTTGCGGTATGCAGTCGGAACCGAAGAGGAATCCCTAGGAGCTGTGTACATTACTTTGCTGCGTGGATTGCATGCCCGTCTGGGCTAACCAGCGAGTCCGTGGTGGAGATCGCCGGCTTCGGGGTTAGAATAATGCAGTCGGAAAAAGCCAAATTGTGCAGCATGACTTGTTAATTTATTGCGGAGTCCCCGAGACTGTGTCGAGGATCCCATGCTTGTTCATTACATAAAGGTAAGATACATACACTTCTTGTTCAAGTGTAAAAGGGGCGAAGCAGGCTCGCGTTCCATGGGCGCTCCGTTTCTTTGCCCGAACGGTCCATCTTGTTTTTTTCCGGCTAGCAGGTGTCGATGAGGTAGTATGAGTTGTTCTACAGTGCCCAGATGATGATGAATGGGCCCTCCCAAGGTGGAGATAACTTGTGCCTCCCCTTGGTGTCCTGTACCAGCCTTAGTACTAGGTCGCCCTCGCGGAACGAGACACTGCGGATCCGGCTGGTGTGGTAACGTTGTAAGTTTTGCTGGTAGATGGCGGATCTGGAAAAGGCTAGCTCGTGTGCTTCTTCGAGGAGATCGACGATGTCCTCACGTGCTTCCTTGGCTTGCTGCTTTGAGTACAGCAACTTGCGAGGTGCGTCGAACTCGATGTACGTTGGCGAGACCACCTCCGCCCCGTAGATGAGGAACAAAGGGGTGTAGCCGGTGGACCGGTTTGGCATGGTGCGGAGGCTCCAAAGTACAGCCGGTAGCTCCTCTATCCAGTAGCCGGGGGATCGCATTAGTGCTTCGATCAGTCAGGGCTTGATTCCGGCTAGGACTAGGCCATTTTCTCGCTCGCACTGCCCGTTGGACTAGGGATGTGCCACAGATGCAAGGTCCAGGTGGATGCCCTTGTCTCCGCAAAAGCGTGCGAAAGCTCCCTTGGTGAAGTTCGTGCCGTTGTCCGTTATGATGCTCTTAGGGTAGCCAAAGCGTGTGATTATGTCTGTGAAGAACTTGACCACTGTCGGTCCATCCAACTTCTTTATCGGTTTCACCTCGATCCACTTGGTGAATTTATCCACCACCACCAGCAGGTGCGTCATGCTGGATCAGGTTGTTTTGAAAGGGCCGACCATGTCCAGCCCCCAGACAGCAAATGGCCAAGTGATGGGAATCGTCTTGAGTAACACAGACGGAGTGTGCTTCTGCTAACTGAACCGCTGGCAACTGTTGCATGCCTTGACTATTTGTTCAGCATCTTCGAGCGTTGTGGGCCAGTAGAACCCATGGTGAAATGCCTTTGCCACTATGGCTTGTGATGACGCGTGGTGTCCGCATTCGCCCTGGTGAATGTCAACCAGCAGCCGGATCCCTTCCTTCTGGCTCACGCAACGCTGATAAATGCCCCCAATGCTGCGCTTGTAGAGCTCATTGTTGATGATAGTGTATGCGCTGACTCTATGCTTCACTTGTCTTCCTCTACCTCCTCTTCGGGCAGCTCTCCTGTGGCTAGGAAATCCATGAATGGCTCGGCCCATGTTGGGGTTTCCCGGATGGCACATACCGCCTGCATAAGCAGGTTTACTTCTGCGCAGATGACCGGGTTGGGCTCGTCTGGAGGTCGACCCAGTGGATTAGTGGAGCCAGTAGCCTCTATGATGGGCGCGGCAGTCCCCGGGTGCAGTGGAGCAGTCCCCGGGTGCGGTGAAGTAGTCCCCGGGTGCGGCGAGACAGTCCCCGGGTGAGGTGAAGCAGTCCCCGGGTGCGGCGAGGTAGTCCTTGGGTGCGGTGAAGCCGTCGGGGAGGTCTTGGAGCCCGTAGTCCCCGGGTACGGCGAGGTAGTCTTCGGGTGTGGTGAAGCCGTCGTGGAGTTCTTGGAGCCGGCAGTCCCTGGGTCCGCGTCCAGTATGATGGAGTCAGATTCTGGAGACGGCATAATAGATGGCTTGTGCAAGTGCTCGAGGGAGACTCTAGGCGGAATTGATTGTCTTGTTGACCCAATGCGGGCGAGCGTGTCCGCGGCCTCGTTGTTTTTTCTGGGGAGATGGTGGAACTCGCATCCTTCGAAACATGCGCACAATTGTTGTTCAAAGAAGCGATACAAAGCCATGTTTGCGTCCTTGGCGTCCCAATCGCCTGACACTTGCTGTACCACCAAATCCGAGTCGCCAAAGCATAAGATGCGTCGAATGCCGATCTCTTTTGCCATTCTGAGGCCATGGACGAGCGCCTTGTACTCAACAACGTTGTGGGAAGCGCGAAAGTGGATCTACAGCACGTACTCTAGCCGGTCTCCCTTGGGGGAGGTGATGACCACTCTGGCTCCGAGCCCCCTGTACATCTTGGAGCCGTCGAAATGCAGCATCCAATGCGTGGAATCAGGGCAAGGCGGCAGGTATTTCGTCTCTTCCCAATCAACAAGGAAATCTACTAAGGCCTGATACTTGATCGCCGTTCTTGGCTCGTATTGTATGTTGTGGGAGGCGAGCTCTATGGCCCATTTCTCCACCCGACCTGTGGCATCTCTTCTGCCGATGATCTTCGAAAGTGGCGCTAGTGCCACCACGTGGATGGAGTGTTCTTGGAAGTAGTGCTTCGACTTCTTGGAGGCCATGTACACGCCGTTCACCAGCTTCTGGTAATGAGGGTAGTTCTGCTTTGAGAGCGAGAGTACCTCACTCAAGTAGTACACTGGTCGTTGCATCGGTTGTGCCTTTCCTTCTCCCGGCCTCTCCACTACCAGCACCACACTAACAACCCTGTTAGTGGCTGCGATGTACATCAGCATGGGATCGTTTGCTGCTGGTGCTGCCAGTATAGGTGGTGAAGTGAGCATGCGGTTGAGGTCGCGGAAGGCTTCATCCACCTGCGATGTCCAGACGAACTTGTCCGTCTTCTTCATGAGCTGGTACAGCAAGAGTGCTTTCTCGCCCAGCCGGCTGATGAACTGACTGAGGGAGGCCAGGCATCCGGTGAACTTCTGGACGTCTCGCAAGTTCTTAGGCGGCTGCATGCGCTCGATTGCGCCAATCTTCTCCGGGTTCGCCTCGATTCCCTGTTCTGATACGAGAAAACCGAGTAGCTAGCCGGTTGGGACGCTAAACACACATTTCTCCGGGTTCAGATTCATCTAGAACCGGCAGAGTTTGGTGAATGTTTCCTTCAGATCTTCAAGGAGTGTTTGGCGCTCCTTGGTCTTGACCACTACATCACCGACGTAGGCGTGTATGTTTCTGCCGATCTGAGGTTGCAGACATTTTTGTATGCAGCACTGGTATGTTGCCCTAGCGTTCTTCAGTCCAAACGACATGGTGGTGTAGCAGTAAGCTCCGTAAGGAGTAATCAATGCTGTCTTTATTTGATCAGTGGGGTTCAACCGGATCTGGTGGTAGCCAGAATACACATCTAGAAACGACAACAACTCGCAGCCGGCCATGGAATCGATCACTTGGACTATCCTTGGCAGGGAGAATGGATCTTTGGGACATGCTTTGTTGAGGCTGGTGCAGTCAACACACATGTGCCAAGTCTTGCTCTTCTTCATCACTAGTACGGGGTTTGCCAGCCATTCTGGGTGGAAAACTTCCATGATGAATCCGTATGCGAGCAGCCAGGTGATCTCTTCATCAATGGTTCTTCTTTTTTCCTCCAGGAAGCGGCGTAGTGACTGTTTGACCGGCTTTGCATCCGGCCTGACATGTAAAGGGTGCTCGGCGACCTCACTCGGAACATCTGGAATGTCCTTGGGGGACCATGCGAAGATATCCCGATTCTCATGGAGGAAGTCAACAAGCGCTCTTTCCTATTTGTTGTCAAGGTCGTCTCTGACCAGGACGAACTTGTCCGGCTCGGCCTCGTCCAACAGGATCTTTCTCGTGCCCTTGGATGGCTTGAATTGTGCTTCCCAGCTGGCTTGGGTTTGCCAGCCGGCATGTCCTTCTGTAGGGCTGCCATATTCTGCATGATAATGTGCTTCTCTTCCACTATCTTGGACCCGTCTGTGGCGCATTCCACAGACCGCCTGTAGCAGCCGGCCATGGTGATGACACCCTTTGGCCCTGGGAGATTTATATTGAGGTACGCATAGTGCGGTACCGCCATGAACTTGGTGAGCGCCGGGCGCCCTAGGATTGCGTGGTATGCGCTATAGAGGTTGACCACCTCAAACCAGATGGGCTCGCGGCGGAAGTTATCCTCCATGCCAAAGATGACATCCAGCTGGATCTTTCCGATGGGTGAATGCGATGGGCCCGAAACGGATCCGTGGAAGGAGGTGCTTGATAGCTCCAATTGGGACTCGTTGATACCGAGCCGGTCCAGCGAGCTGTGGTACAAGAGGTTGATGATGCTCAAGGGAGAATCTGCAGGAAGGCTTCTTGGAGACAATGATGGGATGCAAAACCATTGCGTAAGTGCCTGGGTGAGGTAGCTCGGCTGGCTGGTCCTTCTGGTTCTGCAACTTCTTGTTCCGACCAGTTGAGGTACTGGGGGACTGGAGGAATGATCGCGTTCACCTCCGCCTCGCGGCGTCTCTTGTTTGCTTGGTCTCCGGCTCCGTCGTGAAGATGTGGTAGTTTCCCACCTAGCGGGGGTAGTTGTCATCGTCATTCTCTCTCCGCGGCTGGTTATCGCGGCCGCATGGCGACCCACTTGCTGGGGGTGGTGGAGCCTTCCCAGTGATACATTGCAAATGTATCTATAATTTTTGATGTTCCATGCTTGGTTTTATCTACTTTCTTGTGTTTTGTCCACACTTTGGAGTAATTTTCATATGATTTCTTGGACTAACCTATTAACAAGAGCCACAGTGCCAGCTGCCTGTTTTCTGCTGTTTTTGGTTCCAGGAAAGTCAGAAAATGAATATTTTCGGAATTGGACGGGACAAAAGCCAAAAATCCTATTTCACTAGAAGACTCCTAGAGCCATAATATGAGACAGAGTGGGGCTGGGGCCCAGCCACACCACCTGGCCGCGCGGGCTAGGCCTGGTCGCGCCAGGGGGTGGTCTGGCCGCCCCAGACACCCCCTCGTTCTCCCTCTTCGCCTATAACATGCCTTCTGACCTAAAAACTCGGGGGGGGGGGTCGACATTTTTCCAGAAGAAGTTCCGCTCTGCCGCCACCACCAGATTCCATGAAACAGCACCAGAAACTCCGTTCTGGCACCCTGCCGGGGCGGGGAATTGGAGGAGATCATCGCCATCATCATCACCATCGCTTCTCCATCGACCATCCATGTTTCCCCCATCTATGAGTGAGTAATCCCCCGTTGTAGGGTATGAGGATGGTAGGGATTGGATAAGATCGTTCATGTAATGGCATCAGATTGTTAGGTCATGGTGCCTACTATCTTCTATTAGTGCTTGATGACTTTGTTGCGACTTGTTATGCTTAATGCTTGTCACCAGGGCCCGAGTGCCATGATTTCAGATCTGAACATGTTATTGATTCATTATGATAGTATTGTTTATGGTATTATCTGCAAGTTATATACACACGTTGTTGTCCGGAACCAATGGCCCCGAAGTGACAGAAATCGGGATAACCGGAGGGAATGGCTTTGATGTGAGGGTCACATGTGTTCACGGAGTGTTAATGCTTTGCTCCGGTGATCTATTAAAAGGAGCACCTTAATTGCCAGTAGTTACCTTGAGGCCCTGCTACAAACGGGCTGGCAGGACAAAAGATGTTGTGCAAGTTCTCATTGCGAGCATGTATGACTATATATGGAACACATGCCTAGGATTATCTAGTACTTGGATGCTTTATCTTATTTATCTGCAATTGCCCTATGTTCTGATTGCTATGTGAATTGTCTTGTCCATGCAATACCCGTCCATCCATCCCTATGCCTACCACACTCGAAATCTACTGTTTACTACAATTGTTACTGCTGTCTTTACTTTACTACTGCTGCTACTTTACTTTTCCTACTACAAAACCATTGCTACTGATAAACTGCTGTGAGCAAGATTGTTTCTAGGTGCAGCTGAATTGACAACTCAGTTGTTAAGGCTTATAAATATTCTTTGGCTCCCATTGTGTCGAATCAATATATTGGGTTTCACTTCCCTCGAAAATACTGTGATACACCCCCTATACTTGAGGGTCATCAAGACTATTTTCTGGCGCCGTTGCCGGGGAGGTAAGGTAAAAGGTACTCACATCCTCTGGTGTGAATGCTCAAAGTTATTTCCTTTAGATTCTGCAATTTTGTCTTTTTGTTTCTCGTTTTCACTAGTTAGGCTTAATGGAAAACAACAACAAAATTAGAGAGCTTTATAGTATTTATCTTGAGTTAGGACATGAAGTGTTTGAAGAGAAAATTAAAAAACCTATGGAACTTTATTTGCATGCTAATAGCAATGTTGTTAGTGTGAATTCTTTGGACACCATTATTGCTAATGCTATGGAAAAGGCTAAGATTGGGGAAGCTAGTTTTTATGAAAATGATCTTTTTAGCCCCCTAGGCATGGAGGAGGAAATTTACTTAGATGATACTATGCCTCCATTATATGATGATTACAATGATCAATATGATATTTTCAGTCCACCTACTATTGAGGAGAAAATTAATTATGATTACAATATGCCTCCTATATTTGATGATTATGGTGATGAGAATAATAATGATAGCTATTTTGTTGAATTTTCTCCCACTACAATTAATAAGAATGACTATGTTTATGTGGAGAGTATTAATTCTTTTATGCATGTGGCTCATGATAAGAATGTTTCTTGTGATAGTTATATTGTTAATTTTATTCATGATGCTACTGAAAGTTATTATGAGAGAGGGAAACATGGTTTTATGTGTCTCAACAATATTAAGTTTCCCCTCTTTATGTTGAAAGTCTTGAAGTTGCACTTGTTTTGCTTTCCTATGCTTGTTGCTTTGTGCTTTCATGACTTGTTTCTTTACAAGATTCCTATGCATAGGAAGTGGGTTAGACGTAAATGTGCTTTGAATTTGCTTCTTGATGCTCTCTTTTACTTCAATTCATATTTCTTATGTGAGCATCTTCTCAAACTATCATGCCTAACTTAAAGGCGTTAAAGAAAAGTACTTATTGGGAGATAACCCAAAAGTTTTAGTTGAGTCTTGGAAGTTATTACCTCAGTAATAACCGCTCCTGATCCTTTTTATTTGTTTTTTGTGCCAAGAGTAACCTCTAATGAGAGCGAAGTAATGATTGGGAAAGTTGCTGTCCCGAAACAGATTTCTGTGCTTCACCATAAAAATTCGTGTAAAATCTCTGTATGTCCCTTTAAGGCGTGAATTTTTGTGCTTCTGCCCCAGGTTGTTATCTAACTTTCGTTAGTTCAACACTTTTCTATTTGAGCAACATAAGGTCTTGTAAAAAATTCGTATTTACCTGCTGGTCTGTTTTAACAGATTTCTGCCATTATTTATATTTGCTTCTTGTTGGTTCCTTTTTGAATTCTTTTGGGCAATTGAGCTTTCTGAGGGAAGTGCTACAGTATCTTGTGTTTTAATGGAAGTTTTATTGGTGTTATAACTGAACCTAAAGACCTATTATCTTGAGTGCACTAATGTTGCTAATAAAGATTGTGTGAAGTTTTGTATGAAGGAAAAATTTCAGGTGTATGGAAGGAATGAGTAATGAGATGAAGGATGGACTAAAGCTCAAGCTTGGGGATGCCACGCGTGTAACCCCAAGAAATATCCAAGAAGTACAAGCGTCAAAGCTTGGGGATGCCCAAGGCATCCCCCTCTGAAGGAAATATGCCCTGAGAGGCAATAATAAAGTTGTTATTATGTATTCCTTATATATGATAGATGTTTATTTTGCGTGCTAGAATTGTATTGATCGGAAACATCAATACATGTGTGTTTAATAAACAAAAAAGGTTCCTAGTTATGCCTCTCTTATAAACTAGCTTGTTGATTAACAAGATGATCAATGTTTCCTGATCATAGACATTGGATGTTGTTAATAACAAGGTCACATCATTTGTGAAATGATGTGATGAACATTCATCTGAAGTATAGCATTACGATCAAGTCATTATGTTTATATTGATATAACATCATACGAAGTAATATTTATCCTTAGACCATGAGATCATGTTAATTGCTAACACCTGAAGAGTATCTTGATAACATCAAATGTCACACCGTAACAGGGTGACTATAAAGATGGGTTCAGTGCTACGAAGGTGTTATGTTAAGGCTCATGGATGAAGAGTGGAATTTTTAAATCCCGATGACGGATAGATATAGTCTGGGCCCTCACGGTGATATCACATTGAGATAGCTTGCAAGCAAGTGATGTGATCACTAGAATGTTATATCACGGAAACGAGAAAAGAGTGCATGTCAGTAACGAGATCAAACTAGGTATTTGGATAACGATGATCGAATCTCTGACATGTATTATATCATGAGACAAAGGGATTAAATTACAAGCGTTAAAGGTTCTCATGATCATAGAAGTCATCGTTGAATATTCAGGAGTCAGTATGGATCTCCAGGTCTCGCTTCTGACTATTGATCTGAGAGGAGTCTCAATCATGTCTGCATTATTCGCGAACCGTAGGGTGACACACTTAAGAGTTGTTGGACATCATTTTGGAGCACATATGTTTTAGACGAAAGAATTTGCAAAGCTTAGGAATTGTTTCGATAGAAACCGGAAATTGTTTCGGGTGAAATTGCAGAAAGTGGTTCTGCATGTGATATTGAAATATTGCAAGGGGTTATATGTGAATGTTTGTTAATTAAAGTAATTAACAAAATTCTGAATAAATTTAATAAAAGAGTTATATTAAATGAGAGAGCATTAAACTTGGAGAATTTTAATGCATTTAAAGTGGGGACTTTAAAAGGGAATGTGAAGAGGCATTTTAATGTGGAGGGGTTACCACCACATGAATGGGGGAGGTGAGGGGTCACCCCCATGCTCCGGCCATGGAGAGGAGGGGCACCCCCCTCTCCTCCTATAAAAGGCCCCCCTCCTCCTCCTTCTTCCACACACCTCCTTGTGAAGATCTCTCTCCCCCTCTAGAATTATTCCCACATGGTCACGGATTAGCGAGATACATGTTCCCGGTGGCATTTCGTCTGGAAGGAGTTGCTGCTTCCGCTTGATCGCCGGAGCAAGGAGGTGGAGGTTGTCCGGTGGCTTGAACGTGTGTGCGAGTACGGATGCGTTGCTGAGTTGTAGTGCTCGGACTTCCTCACGATCTTGAGATCGGCAAGTGTACGACTACATCAACCACGAGTTCCTACTCGTTAACAAAACTCGTTGTCTTCGAGGGTAAGTCCTCGATGGATGGATGTCCACCCGTTACTTTGTACCTAGTAGATAGATCTTGGCATGTAGTTCTCATCATAGGAAATTTTTTGTTTTCTATGCTGCGGACCCAACAGTGGTATCAGATCCTGATCTATGCGTAGGTGCTTTGCACGGGTAGTACACATATGTTTATATGTGGGCGATGATGATCATGTTATTGCATCTTCTATGTACTTTGGATATTGGTGGCATAGTGGGATGAAGCGGCCCGGACCAACCTTACATGTCATCGTACATGAGACTAGTTCCACGACTGACATGCAACTTGTTTTGCATAAGTGGCTGGCGGGTGTCTGTCTCTCCTACTATAGTCAATATCTGATTTACAACGAGTTGCTAATAACTTGGTTATCCTCGTTGTGGTTCATGTTCGTAGGTGAGAACGGTTCTATCTCTGAAATCCCTAAGCCACGTAAAACTTGCAATTGATAAATTAGAGGCGTCTAGTTTAGATCATTGCTGGGCGAGTGTATTGATATGGTATTGTTGTAAGTAGATGTATGATAGATACTCTTACAACACATTCAACGTGTAAGTTCCATAGACCTTGGCCTAACACACAAAGGAATGATAGAGATCATACCACGATGCAAATGATAGAGATCAAATGCATGGACCATATCATCTCACTTTACACATTAGATGTTAGCATCTTATACTGCTAGTTTGGCGCTTTTGGTAGCATTGTAAGATGATCCCTCATTTATATATCAAGATAAAATGTGTTCTTCCTTGAGTATGCACCATTCTATGGATTGTGTTTCGAGACATCACGTGATGATCGGGTGTACTCGACTCTACACTTTCATACAACGGGTGTAAGACCGTTTTACACACGCGAGTACTAAGGTTCTTACTTGGCGAGCCTAGCATGTATAGACATGGCCTCGGAACACGGACCTAAAGGTTAAGCATGAGTCATATAGTTGATATGATGCCCATATAGATGCTTGCCTTTGAAGCTACACCGACTCACGTGATGATCGGACTTGGTGTAGTGGATTTGGTTCATGTAATCACCAAAAGGACACGAGGGATGTCGTTTTTGAGTGGGAGTTCATTAGTAAATTTGATTAGTTGAACTCAATCTATCATAAACTTAGTCTAAATAAACTTTACAAATTCTGTTGTAGATGGCACCACCTACTTTTAATTTCAATGTATTCATGGAGAAAGAGAAACTTTCTGCGAATGGTAGCAACTTCACCAACTGGGCTATGAATTTGAGGATTCTCCTCACTGCTGCACAAAAGCAATATGTGCTAGATGTGCCGCTAGGCCCCCCACCAGCTCCTGATGCCCCTGACGAGGAAAAGAATGTCTATGTGACTCGTCAGGAGGACCACAACTTAGTTCATTGCAGCATACTGTATGGGTTAGAGCCAGAACTTCAAAAGCGTTTCGAAAATGGCAATGCCTTTGATACCATGGGAGAATTGAAAATGATTTTCGATACCCATGCTTCCGTAGGGAGTTATAATGCTACTGAAAAGTTCTTTAGCTGCATGATGGAGGAGAACGGCTCCATTAGTGAGCACGTACTCAAAATGTCTGGGTACGCCGATAAGCTTGTGTCCTTCGGAATAACGATTCCCATTGACTTAGGCATACATCATGTTCTCCAATCTCTGCCACCTAGATACAAGAGCTTCGTGATGAACTATAATATGCAGGGCATGAAGAAGACTCTTCCCAAGCTTCTGTCAATGCTTAAGACTACAGAAGTGGAGATTAGGAAAGAACCTCAAGTGTTGATGATCAATAGGACCACCGATTTCAAGAAGGACAAGAAAGGCAAGCACAAGGGAAAGAAGGGTGGCAAATCTATTGACGCGCCTAAAAAGAAACCTCGAGCTGGCCCTAAGTCCGATATCGAGTGCTACTATTGCAAGGGGACTGGCCATTGGAAGCGCAACTGCCCCAAGTATTTGGCGGATAAGAAGTCCGGCAAGGCAAACAAAGGTATATATGATATACATGTTATTGATGTGTACTTGACTAGTACTCGCTGTAGCACCTGGTTATTTGATACGGGATCGGTTGCTAATATATGTAACTCGATTAGGGGCTACGGAACAAGCGACAACTAGCAAGGGATGAGGTCACAATGCGGGTCGGCAATGGATCAAGAGTTGATTTGATCGCCGTCAGAACGCTACCTCTCCATATGCCATCGGGATTAGTTATAAACCTGAATAATTGTTATTTGGTGCCTGCACTTAGCATGAACATTGTATTTGGATCGTGTTTGATGCAAAGTGGTTATTCGTTTAAATACGAAAACAATGGTTGTTCGATTTATATGGATAATATCTTTTATGGTCATGCACCTGCGTTGAATGGTTTATTTCTGATGGATCTCGATAGTAATATTACGCACATTCATAATGTTAATGCTAAAAATATTAAACTTGATGATGATATATCTGCATATATGTGGCACTGCCGTCTAGGTCATATTGGCATTAAACGCATGAAGAAACTCCATTCTGATGGACTTTTGGAATCACTTGATTTTGAATCATTTGATACATGTGAGCCATGCCTTATGGGCTAGATGACTAGAACGCCGTTTTCTGGTTCAATGGAATGGGCGACAAATTTATTGGAAATCATACATACTGATGTGTGTGGACCAATGAGTGTGTCGGCGCGAGGTGGATAACGTTATTTTGTTACTTTCACGGATGATTTGAGTAGATACGGGTATATCTATTTGATGAAACACAAATCTGAAACTTTTGAAAAGTTCAAGGAATTTCTTAATGAAGTGGAAAATCATCATAATAGAAAGATCAAATTTCTACGGTCTGACCGTGGAGAAGAGTATCTAAGTTACGAGTTTAGCACACACATGAAAGAGTGTGGAATAGTTTCACAACTCACGCCTGCCGGAACACCACAACGTAATGGTGTGTTGGAACTCGTAATCATACCTTATTGGATATGATTCGATCTATGATGTCTCTGACTGACTTGCCACTGTCATTTTGGGGTTATGCACTAGAAACAGCTGCATTCACTTTAAATCGGGCACCATCTAAATCCGTTGAAACGACACCGTATGAATTATGGTTTGGAAACAAACTTAAGTTGTCATTTCTTAAAGTTTGGGGATGCGATGTTTATGTGAAGAAACTTCAGCCGGATAAACTCGAACCCAAAGCAGAAAAATGCGTCTTCATAGGATACCCTAAGGAAACGATTGGGTATACCTTCTATCACAGATCCGAGGGCAAGGTTTTTGTTTCCAAGAATGGATCCTTTCTTGAGAAGGAGTTTCTCGCGAAAGGTGTGAGTAGTCGGAAGGTAGAACTCGAAGAGGTTATTGAACCTTCTCTTCATGAAATGGCGAGTAGCGCAACACCGGAAGTTGTTTCGGAGTTGACTTCACCTAATGAAGAGAGAGCTAATGATATTGATCATGAAACTCCGAAAGAGGACACTACCGAACCTCGCAGGTCAAGCAGGACACGTGCAGCTCCTGAACTATACGGCAATCCTGTTGTGAATTTCATGGTTGATGAAATGGATGACCCTGCGACGTATGAAGAAGCGATGATGAGCCCGGATTCCAACAAATGGCTAGAAGCCATGAAATCCGAGTTGGAATCCATGTACGAGAACAAAGTTTGGACCTTGGTGGACTTACCTTACGATCTAAAGGTGATGCAGCCCATCCTGCAGACGCTACTACATCCACAACGCCAAGTCCCCAAGATCGTCCCCAAGTCAACCAAGAAGATGGACTAGGAGCAGCCAGCTCCAGAACGAGAGTCTCCGCCGTCATCGCCCCGGAGTGTCCGGCCTGCCCTAGCCCCAACCTGGCATGGACATTCAGAAGGCCAGTTCGGACACTACCTAGAGTGTCTGGCTACCCCGGACTGTCCGGTCACTCCGACCCGGACTGTCTGGCCCAAGTGATGGGCCTGCGAGCCAACAGCTGGGCCCTTGGCCCATGTACCCCTCTATTTCGCACCAAACCCTAGTTTTATGTCCAAACTACCCCTAAACTTGTGTTGGACTATAAATAGAGCCCCCACCCCCTCATGTATCCCTTAGGCATAGATGATAGATTGAAGACAACCCCCTTTGTGGAATCTCTAGTTTTGCCTCATCCCCTTCTACCAAAGGGGATCGACTATCGTCACCACCTCGTTGGAGTTTGCAATTCGCCTCCCTCGTTGTACAAGGCCTTGGCATCGGTGTCCCTTTGCCAAGACGTCAAGACCCTCTCCAAGGTGTTCTTCCCTCTCCGCTTGGGATTGACGGGAGCACGTTGACCGATCTTTCCTTACGAGGATTCTATCGTACTGGTGGCCACTGGTGAGAGCAATCGGCCTTGTATCGTGTGTGTTTTGTGTGTGTTCATCGTGTTCTTCGCGAGGTGTGCGTCTCCTTCCGCTACCTTCTCCCTTTCCCCTCGCTTTCCTATCGATTTGACCACGAGATCCGTGAAGATCGGGCCACCCTAGAGGTTTGCCCTCATCATCTGGTATCAGCAGCTTTTGGTTGCCACGGATTTCTCCTCGATTTGGTCTTTTCCCCCATAAATTCGAAATTTCCACAAAAAAATAGCCCCAATTCGTGTTTTGGATCGATCTGTGATTTGAGTGCATTTTGGTAGGTTTTGATCCGTGGATTACTTGCTAAACTTGTTGATCTACCTTTCCCTGCGTTTCCATAGCCTAATTCCTTAATTTCCCCCATCAATTTGAGGTTTTGGTCCTAGTTTTTCCGCCAAAACTCGTCATGTTCGTGTTCTGAAAGTTCTGGTTCGACCAGACCGGACTATCCGGCCAAAACGGACCGGAATATCCACCCCACCGGAGTTTCTGGCCTAAACTGATCGGAATATCCGGCCCGGCCGGACTGTCCGGCCTACGCGCACCGGACTGTCCGCCCCCCTGCTGACAGAAAAATCTGCTTCACGGTTTTGAGCATAACTTTTACATACGAACTCGGATTTTGGTGTTCTTTAGCTCGTTTTGAAGAGGAGAAGGAGCTCTGCATCATCATATCCATGGTTCATGCTATATTTGCGTTCAAGGCGGAATCCACCAATAAAGGGTGAAGATCAGCGACGAAAGGTATAAAAATTCCGCGACTTCTCCCCACTTGCATCCCTTTATGAGCCACACTATCTTTGCGTTCAACAAACACCTATTGAGACTAGTTATTCCTATGATTGCTTGGGCTATGCACATTTGATACCTTGTAGAATTCCGAGCAAAAGTTGTGAGCGCGCTATCTCATATAGTTATCTTGTATAGTTGTTGGCACAAGGAAGAGGCAAGTGAAAAAAAAAGAAAAAGAGAAAAAAAAATAGAAAAAGAAAAATAAGAAAAAGAGAAAGAAAGAAACAAGTGCCTCATAGAATAGGAAGCGCGAGCTTGATGAACATCAAATAGGTGGTACTTATTGTGCATATCTTGTAGCCCACCAATTTAGTGCAATCGAACTAGTGTCTCTCCTTGCACTTGTGTGACACGAGCTTATAGTCTTCGCTAGGTAATCATTTGGTTCTTAGATCACTTTCTTCGTCGCACAAGTCCCATTTATACCACCGTGTGTGTTTCCTTGTACATTTTTCCTCTTGTGGATTGACTTGTTTTGCTTTGTGATCATTGTGGTTCTTTACTTGCCATTACAATATCTTGATTTCGGATTGTTCTTGGACACGCCACCTTCCATACCTATACACCATAAGCTTTGTGTGTGTTTTTTTTTAGTGGTTAGTTGGTTTTGGTGTTCCGTGTGAACTTCACTTTGCTTGGTTTTGATTGCTCTCAAGTGTTGCCACTTGCATGATACTATCTTCCAAGGTAAAGTAAGGTTTGACGTTGCGTCTCTAACCCCTTACCACTTCCATATACACCACTTGGTCTTGTGAATCATGTCTAGGGACTCCGGAACCGAGGATGATATCTATGAAGAATCCATGATGAGCCACCACGACTACGACTCCACAAGTATAGAGGACATGATGGAGCACTACATCGACAATGGCTCCGCATGCTTTGAGGACCCGGAGCATTGCACCTATTACGGCTCCACATGCATGGAAGACATGGAGCACGTCATCAACTATGGCTCCTCAAGCATGGAGGAATTGGAGCTCTACATCGACAATGGCTCCTCATGCATGGAGCACTACACCGACAATGGCGCCTCATGCTTGGGTGACATGGAGTACTACATCAACAACGACTCCCCAAGCATGGATGACTTCGAGTGCTACAACGACGACGCCTCACCAAGCATGGAGGACATGGAGAGCTTCATCCACTTCGAGGGCTCTTCCATGAGCCATGAAGAATACCTCCACCGCTTGGAGATGGAGGACTACTACGCCAAGCTAGCGGAGACGCCTCATCAAGAAACCATGACCTTCAAGGCCAAGCGTGCCACACCAAAGGGCACCACCTACTTCGATGATCCACCTCCAAGGCGTCAAGCGCCACCACCTACATGGCGTCATGCACCAACATCTCCAAGGCGACGAGCGCCATCACCTCCAAGTCGTCATGCACCACCATCTCCAAGGCGACGAGCGCCATCACCTCCAAGCCACCAAGCACCACCATCTCCAAGGCGCCAAGCACCACAACCTCGAAGGCGTCAAGTGCATCTACCTCCTAGGCATCAAGTGCCACCAACTACAAAAAGAGCGGCGCCCCAACATCACCTTCCAAAAGAGGCGCCAAGAAGCAAGAATCTTCATCAACATACATCCTCTCGTGATCATCACCAACATCAAGAGGATACAAGACGTCGTTCAAGGCATCTTTGCCATGAAGACGAAGAATACATGTTGAGCACCATCCATAATTCTCAACCAAGCTCAAGAATGCACCACCATCACAAGAAGAGTGCCAAGGACAAGGAGCATTGTCGCGAGCACCATGTGGATGATCAAGTGCGCCATCTACATCAACCTTTGGCAAGGCACGCCAATGACCTCCGTCGACACCATCATAAGGCACCTTCAACTACTCGTGCCACCACCAAACTGGCACCAAGAGCAAGCTCTCCTCCACGCCATCAAGCTTCAACGCCAAGACTTGACGTCCTAGATGACGCATGCAACCTCATGGATGAGGAGGACGAAGACCTCTACTTCGCCAAGTTGGACGAGTACGTCAAGAGGACTACAGAAGCCAAGGTGCAAGATGGCGACAACAAGGTCAAGAATGGTGAGCATGGGACTTTGCCTTCACCAAAGGAGGCGCAAGAAGTTGAGAGAACCGAACCTACCCCCATATGCTTGAGTGATGATGTGGTACCAATCCCATGTGAGTATGAGAGCCACTTAGCCCACTTGAGTGAAAATAAGAGTGAGATGAGTGACTCCACCATACGTGAGATTGAGTGCTTCCACTTGGAGGGCATGAGTGATACACCGAGTGAGTTGAGAGTGGTAGTTGATAGGTCATGTGAGACCACTTTGATTTCTAACGACTTACCCTCTACCTCTAGTGTGTTTCCTCATGTTGTGCTAGGTTCCATGGATCAATAAGCGCCAAGCTTGGATATGATGATGCCTCCTACCAAGAAGATGTACATGGTGGATGAAGATGATGCCATCCCCATATTGGATGAAGAAGACGCCCACGTGGAGGCCAATTCTACCACAACACCCACTTTATATGAGAGGTATGAACAAGGTAAGAATACGGGTGTTGATGATGCCATGATCCCACTAGTGGACATGATGACTTGTGATGATTGGCATGCTATGGATGATGTTTGTGATATCACATATGCTTCATTGCTATTTCCATGTGATACTTTGCCTTTGCATAATGTTGAGCATGTGAAATTATTTGATTGTGATGATATTGCCATAGACATGTCATGCTCTAAACGTTACGTTGATGATATCATTGCTTGCACTTTGTTGAACAATTGCTCTTTCCAATGTTTTGCTTGCAATGATGTTACCAATGGTACCCCTCGAACCATGCTTTGTCATGAATGTTTTACAATCTCTCCCGTTGCTTGCAAAAAGTTGAATAATTGCTCTTTCAGTTGTTTTGCGTGCAACAATAATTCTCATATGGTTTATATTGAGATGGCCCCCATAGGTTTCTCAAATTTTGGAGATTTTGATGATTGCCATGATAAGCATGTTCCCCACTTGCATACTCACCATGCATATTTTTCATCCTTGATTGACACTAATGGTGATGCGCACAAGAAGAGATATGTTATGATGGATGATGTATTTCTCTACCATGCACACACGTTCTTCCTTTTATCTATGATGTGTGTAGGTACCCGCACAAGAATGTCAACCTCGGTTGAGCACGAGTTGACAAAAAGAGCTCTAGAGAGCATCCCCAAGTGAGTTCAAGATCGAACCCAGATCTGATACCTTTTGCATGCTTTGCATCTTTCATGTTGACAAATTGCTCTTTCCTATGGTTTGATTGCAAGCATGTTGATGGTATTCTTTCACCTTGTGACAATCATGTCTCATTGCTTTTGGATATTGATACTTTGTGTGTTGCCACAAAAATGTTGAACAATTTCTCTTTCCAATGTTTTGTGTGCAACCATAATGCCATTTTGAGCATGTATTGTCATGAAGCTTCCAAGTCTCTCGTATTGTTGTTGCAACAAACATAAGGACCACTTGCTCTTTCATATGGTTTGTTTGCAAACATGTTGTTTTTGCTACCTCATGCGATACTCATACTCCCATGACTTTGGCTTTTGATGATATGTGTATGGCATCCAACATATTGAACAATTTTTCTTTCAATTGGTTGGTTTGCACACATAATGATGTTGCTTTGTATATTCTTCCTCATGTGTTTTTGCTGAATTCTCACAGCTTTGCATCAAAGATGTTGATCAAGATTTTAGTCACTTGCTTTGAGTGCCACACTAAGATGTTATATGGAGTTTTTGAGTTCCCACATTTGGATGATGTTCAATTAACATCTATGCACTTTAACCTTGCATACGCATTTCGTTTGCGATACTTGAGTTGTGCTAATAGTGTTGTGAGACAAGAATGGACATGCCACAAATGACATGCTCCTCTATCACACACAAACATATGTTGCTTGGTCTTTGTTGTGTGAAGGTACAATTGCATACGTGTCAACCTCTATGGACAAAGAGTTGACAAGACGAATCGAAGAGAGTTACCTAGGGCTATCCTTCAATGAGCTATCTCTATATCATAAGGTGACTTCCTTCTACTTGAGGACTCATGCTATAATCTTCATGAATTGGCTACTCTTTGAGTGTTGCTTCGCTTTTGTTGCGAGCTTTGTAGGCTTCATGGAAGGTGAAGGAACATTGAAGAGTTGCCACATCAAGCTTCTCGAGGACGACTACATGGTGAACCCCAGGATCAAGAAGGTCTCTCGACATCATCTTATTAGGATGAGCATGAAGAGTCGAGGACGACTCTTTTTGAAGGAGGGGGAGCTGATGCAGCCCGTCCTGCGGACGTTACTACATCCACAACGCCAAGTCCCGAAGATCGTCCCCAAGTCAACCAAGAAGATGGACTAGGAGCAGCCAGCTCCAGAACGATAGTCTCTGCCGTCATCGCCCCGGAGAGTCCGCCCGGAACCAGCCGGAGTGTCCGGCGCGACTCGGCCGGAGTGTCCGACCTGCCCTAGCCCCAACATGGCATGGAAATTCAGAAGGCCAGTTCGGACACTACCCGGACACTACCCGGAGTGTCCGGCTACCCCAGACTGTCCAGTCACTCTGACCCGGACTGTCCAGCCCAAGTGATGGGCCTGCGAGCCAACAGCTGGGCCCTTGGCCCATGTACCCCTCTATTTCACACCAAACCCTAGTTTTATGCCCAAACTACCCCTGAACTTGTGGTTGGCCTATAAATAGATCCCCCACCCTCTCATGTATCCCTTAGGCATAGATGATAGACTAAAGACAACCCCCTTTGTGGAATCTCTAGTTTTGCCTCATCCCCTTCTAGCAAAGGGGATCGACTATCGTCACCACCTCGTTGGAGTTTGCATCGCGCCTCCCTTGTTGTACAAGGCCTTGGCATCGGTGTCCCTTTGCCAAGACGTCAAGACCCTCTCCAAGGTGTTCTTCCCTCTCCACTTGGGATTGACGGGAGCACGTTGACCGATCTTTCCTTGCGAGGATTCTATCGGACCGGTGGCCACCGGTGAGAGCAATCGGCCTTGTATCGTGTGTGTTTTGCGTGTGTTCATCGTGTTCTTCGCGAGGTGTGCGTCCGCTTCCGCTACCTTCTCCCTTTCCCCTCGCTTTCCCATCGATTTGACCACGAGATCCATGAAGATCGGGCCACCCTAGAGGTTTGCCCTCATCAAAAGGCCATTGAGAATAAATGGATTTTCAAAAGAAAAACTGATGCTGATGGTAATGTGACCATCTATAAGGCTCGACTGGTCGCAAAGGGGTTTCGACAAATTCAAGGAGTTGACTACGATGAGACATTCTCTCCCGTAGCGATGCTTAAGTCGGTTAGGATTATGTTAGCAATTCCTACATATTTCGATTATGAAATATGGCAGATGGATGTCAAAACTGCATTCCTCAATGGTAATATTGAAGAAGAGTTGTATATGATACAACCTAAGGGTTTTGTCGATCCTAAGGATGCTAATAAGGTATGCAAACTTCAGCGATCCATCTATGGATTGAAGCAAGCATCCCGGAGTTGGAATCTCCACTTTGATGAGGTGATCAAAGAGGTTGGATTTGTCCAAACTTATGGAGAGGCATGTATTTACAAGAAAGTGAGTGGGAGCAATGTGGCATTTCTGATATTATATGTGGATGACATATTATTGATTGGAAATGGTATAGATCTTTTAAACAGTGTTAAAAGTTATCTAAACAGCAAATTTTCGATGAAAGACCTTGGTGAAGCATCATATATATTAGGCATTAAAATCTATAGAGATAGATCAAGGCGCCTAATTGGGCTATCACAGAGTACATACCTTGATAAGATATTAATGAAGTTTAATATGGACGGAAGTAAGAAGGGCTTCTTACCTATGTTGCAAGGCAAGACATTGAGTAAGACTCAAAGTCCGGCTACGGCGGAAGAAAGAGAGATGATGGATAAGATCCCCTATGCCTCGGCCATAGGCTCTATTATGTATGCCATGTTATGTACAAGACCGGATGTGGCACATGCTATTAGTTTGACTAGTAGGTACCAATCTGATCCAGGTTCGGAACACTGGATAGCGGTCAAGAACATCCTCAAGTACTTGAGAAGAACTAGGGATATGTTTCTTATATACGGAGGTGAAGAAGAGCTAGTCGCTAAGTGTTATGTTGATGCTAGCTTTGACACCGATCCGGATGACTCTAAGTCTCAATCCGGATACGTATTTATCTTGAATGGAGCAGCAGTTAGTTGGAGGAGTTCCAAACAACCTGTGGTGGCTAGATCAACGACGAAGGCGGAATATGTTGCTGCTTCAGAAGCGGCGCAGGAAGCGGTTTGGATGAAAGATTTCATTACGGAACTAGGTGTGATTCGTAGTGCATTGGACCCAATGGTGATCTATTGTGACAACAATGGAGCCATAGCCAACGCAAAGGAACCGAGGTCTCACGAGAATTCCAAGCATAATAAGCGTCGGTTTCACTCCATCCGCGAGCATGTCAAGGATGGAGATATAAAGATTTTAAAAGTACACACGGACCTAAATGTAGAAGATCCGTTGACTAAAGCTCTCCCTAGGGCAAAACATGATCAACACCAGAACTCCATGGGTGTTAGATTTATCACTATGTGAACTAGATTATTGTCTCTAGTGCAAGTGGGAGACTGAAGGAAATATGCCCTGAGAGGCAATAATAAAGTTGTTATTATTTATTCCTTATATATGATAGATGTTTATTTTGCATGCTAGAATTGTATTGATCGGAAACATCAATACATGTGTGTTTAATAAACAAAAAGGGTTCATAGTTATGCCTCTCTTATAGACTAGCTTGTTGATTAACAAGATGATCAAGGTTTCCTGATCATAGACATTGGATGTTGTTAATAACAAGGTCACAGCATTTGTGAAATGATGTGATGAACATTCATCCGAAGTATAGCATTACGATCAAGTAATTATGTTTATATTTCTATAACATCATACGAAGTAACCTTTATCCTTAGACCATGAGATCATGTTAATTGCTAACACCTGAAGAGTATCATGATAACATCAAACGTCACACCGTAACAGGGTGACTATAAAGATGGGTTCAGTGCTTCGAAGGTGTTATGTTGAGGCTCATGGATCAAGAGTGGAATTTTTCAATCCCGACGACGGATAGATATACTCTAGGCCCTCTCGGTGATATCACATTGAGATAGCTTGCAAGCAAATGATGTGATCACTAGAATGTTATATCACGGGAACAATAAAAGAGTGCATGTCGGTAACAAGATCAAACTAGGTATTTGGATACCGATGATCGAATCTCAGACATGTATTATATCATGAGACAAAGGGATTAAATTACAAGCGTTAAAGGTTCTCACGATCATAGAAGTCATCGTTGAATATGCAGGAGTCAGTATGGATATCCAGGTCCCACTTCTGACTATTGATCTGAGAGGAGTCTCAATCATGTCTGCATTATTCGTGAACCGTAGGGTGACACACTTAAGAGTTGGTGGACATCATTTTGGAGCACATATGTTTCAGACGAAAGAATTGCAAAGCTTAGGAATTGTTTCGATAGAAACCGGAAATTGTTTTGGGTGAAATTGCAGAAAGTGGTTCTGCATGTGATATTTAAATATTGCAAGGGGTTATATGTGAATGTTTGTTAATTAAAGTAATTAACAAAATTCTGAATAAATTTAATAAAAGAGTTTTATTAAATGAGAGAGCATTAAACTTGGAGAATTTTAATGCATTTAAAATGGGGACTTTAAAAGGGAATGTGAAGAGGCATTTTAATGTGGAGGGGATACCACCACATGAATGGGGGAGGTGAGGGGTCACCCCCCCATGCACCAGCCATGGAGAGGAGGGGAACCCCCCTTTCCTCCTATAAAAGGCCCCCTCCTCCTCCTTCTTCCACACACCTCCTTGTGAAGATCTCTCTCCCCTTCTAGAATTATTCCCACATGGTCTCGGATTAGCGAGATACATGTTCCCGGTGGCATTTCGTCTGGAAGGAGTTGCTGCTTCCGCTGGATCACTGGAGCGAGGAGGTGGAGGTTGTCTGGTGGCTTGAACGTGTGTGCGAGTACGGATGCGTTGCTGAGTTGCAGCGCTCGGACTTCCTCACGATCTTGAGATTGGCAAGTGTACGACTACATCAACCACGAGTTCCTACTCGTTAACAAAACTCGTTGTCTTTGAGGGTAAGTCCTCGATGGATGGATGTCCACCCGTTGCTTTGTACCTAGTAGATAGATCTTGACGTGTAGTTCTCATCATAGGAAATTTTTTGTTTTCTATGCTACGGACCCAACAGTGGTATCAGATCCTGATCTATGTGTAGGTGCTTTGCACGGGTAGTACACATATGTTTATATGTGGGCGATGATGATCATGTTATTGCATCTTCTATGTACTTTGGATATTGGTGGCATAGTGGGATGAAGCGGCCCGGACCAACCTTACATGTCATCGTACATGAGACTGGTTCCACGACTGACATGCAACTTGTTTTGCATAAGTGGCTGGCGGGTGTCTGTCTCTCCTACTATAGTCAATATCTGATTTACAACGAGTTGCTAATAACTTGGTTATCCTCGTTGTGGTTCATGTTCGTAGGTGAGAATGGTTCTATCTTCAAAAGCCCTAAGCCACGTAAAACTTGCAATTGATAAATTAGAGGCGTCTAGTTTAGATCATTGTTGGGCTAGTGTATTGATATGGTATTGTTGTAAGTAGATGTATGATAGATACTCTTACAACACATTCAACGTGTAAGTTCCATAGACCTTGGCCTTACACACAAAGGAATGATAGAGATCATACCACAATGCAAATGATAGAGATCAAATGCATGGACCATATCATCTCACTTTACACATTAGATGTTAGCATCTTATACTGCTAGTTTGGCGCTTTTGGTAGCATTGTAAGATGATCCCTCATTTATATATCAAGATAAAATGTGTTCTTCCTTGAGTATGCACCATTCTATGGATTGTGTTTCGAGACATCACGTGATGATCGGGTGTACTCGACTCTACACTTTCATACAACGGGTGTAAGACCGTTTTACACACGCGAGTACTAAGGTTCTTACTTGGCGAGCCTAGCATGTATAGACATGGCCTCGGAACACGGACCGAAAGGTTAAGCATGAGTCATATAGTTGATATGATGCCCATATAGATGCTTGCCTTTGAAGCTACACCGACTCACGTGATGATCGGACTTGGTGTAGTGTATTTAGTTCATGTAATCACCAAAAGGACACGAGGGATGTCGTTTTTGAGTGGGAGTTCATTAGTAAATTCGATTAGTTAAACTCAATCTATCATAAACTTATTCTAAATAAACTTTACAAATTCTGTTGTAGATGGCACCACCTGCTTTTAATTTCAATGTATTCATGGAGAAAGAGAAACTTTCTGCGAATGGTAGCAACTTCACCAACTGGGCTATGAATTTGAGGATTCTCCTCACTGCTGCACAAAAGAAATATGTGCTAGATGCGCCGCTAGGCCCCCCACCAGCTCCTGATGCCCCTGACGAGGAAAAGAATGTCTATGTGACTTGTCAGGAGGACCACAACTTAGTTCATTGCAGCATACTGTATGGGTTGGAGCCAGAACTCGTTGTCTTCGAGGGTAAGTTCTCGATTGATGTATGTCCACCCATTGCTTTGTACCTAGTAGATAGATCTTGGCATGTGGTTCTCATCGTAGGAAATTTTTTGTTTTCTATGCTGCGGACCCAACACCCTCTTCATCAATAAAAATCCCAGGTTTCTTCCAAACGCTTCATTTTTATTGTTTCATGCACAGTTGTGTTGTTCTTGGAGCATCTTCTTTTTCGTTTTCGTTTTGGTTTTCATTTGATTAGTTTGCTGAATAAATTGGTTGGACCTCCTCTTTCATACATTGGTTTTCAAATAGTTTGGTTTGGAAAAGAGTACGAAAGTTCATGCTTAAGTGGTAAAAAGAGCTTGTTTTTGACTATGCCCTGTGCTTTTTCATGCCATGCTTGATATTGTTTTGGCTTTATTCTTAGTATTCTTTGTTGTAGCATGACTTGTTATAAACAATTGAGATTTCTTAATGTGCCTTGGATGAATCATGCGTTGTTTTGGCATATTAAAGCATAGCATAGTGGTATTCTCCTTTGATGCTTTATTTGGGTTGACTTGGCGCATGCTCACACCATGTTATGACTATCCCAAGTCACCATAGCCTTTATGATCCTTTAGTTTTCAACTTGTAGTATCACTTTATGCTTTGATTAATGATGTTTTGTAGCTCTGCATGATTATGACCATTATTGCTCTCTTAGTTGGTCGCTCCCAGTCTTTTGCAGGCCTCCATAACCAAGTATGAGTTCCACTCATGCATCCAACTCCCTAAACCAAGTTATTCCAAAGAGTCCACCATACCTACCTGCTAGAAAGTGCTATTCCAAGTATATTCATCTATTTATCTACCTTCCGAATTAAACTTGTTATGAGAAAACTAGTGATTAAAGCTCTCACGAACTTGATGGCACACTTTACTTTTCTTGCCCTTAATAAACTTGAACCATCGTGTCATCTATGTTGTATATGCTTGCACTTATATGTTGGGGATTAGTAGAACCATGTTGTCATGGGGAACGCTTTCAACATTGCACTTGTACTTTGTACCTAGTTGATATCATTCTCTTTTGTCTATGGATGTCGTCGGTGTGAAATGAAAGGGGAGCTTGTAAGTC
The DNA here is from genome assembly GCA_916181665.1 of Avena sativa. Lineage (NCBI taxonomy): Eukaryota > Viridiplantae > Streptophyta > Magnoliopsida > Poales > Poaceae > Avena > Avena sativa. Next base: position 411,770,501 of record OV702292.1, on the reverse strand, counting down.
CATGGAGTTATGTATATGTGTTAGAGAAACGCCTGGGCCACTGGTCTAATCCATGCTGACATGGTGGAAACCTGCAGCGTAACCATAATGAGCTGTCTATGAAGGATTCTTCTTATAAAAAAAGAGTCCTATATTGAGAAAAAATGAGAAAAAGAAAAAAAAGATGATGAAAAGAGGAAAGAGAGAAAAAAGCACCATATTCCCATGGTAAATAAGAAGATTGCTGAGATGCTCGTTGTCTGCTTGCCTTGTCATTTTGATATGGGGATTCTTCTGTATCATCGGGCAAGGGGTACCCCGTTGGCGGTTCTCTATGATACACATGTACTTACGATGACAAGAACTTACCGGTGACTAAACTTGAGTAGCATGAGGAGCGGCCCTCGTATTCAAGGGACATGAGAATTCCAACTTATACTTCGTCAAGCATATACACCTTAGTTTGTTCACTTTAACCTTAACCACTTCAAGATGCTTATGATAGGGGCAATGAGAGCTGAAAGCTAATAAGTACCATAATTATTGGAAGCTCTTTATGAAACTTGAGTCTCTACTTCCTTCTTCGAAGGCCTTTCTTTTACTTTTATGTTGAGTCTCCACCTTCTATCTTTATGCACTTACTTTGAGAGCATAGTGGCCATTCTTAGTTCTATGTGCATTGTCCCAAGACTTGTTGATTGATGTATACCTTGATATTGCTTGTTTTAAACTATTTGTATCTAGTCACTCTTATGAACTTTGAAGGTGTCCTATGCATTTATATTTGCTACTCTATGAGGGACAAGCTGAATACTACTATGCTATGTTTTCTTTATGTGAAACAAACAAACATCTTGCAAAGCATTGTTATTCATGAATCTTTTGTTTGTGCCTTTTCATGTTGCAACATAGTTTCTTTGTCTTGTTGCTAGAACCTTGTCTTTCATGTTATGATTGAAGTATTATGATCCTAGCTTCGAATGTTCTACTAATACTTTGATCAAGTTTATGATGGTGCATGTCACCTCAAAAATTATTCTTTCTTTTTATCACTTACCTACTCAAGGACGAGCAGGAGTTAAGCTTGGGGATGTTGATACATTGCAAATGTATCTATAATTTTTGATGTTCCATGCTTGGTTTTATCTACTTTCGTGTGTTTTGTCCACACTTTGGAGTACTTTTCATATGATTTTTTGGACAAACCTATTAACAAGAGCCATAGTGCCAGATGCCTGTTTTCTGCTGTTTTTGGTTCCAGGAAAGTCAGAAAATGAATATTCTCGGAATTGGACGAGACAAAAGCCAAAAATCCTATTTCACCAGAAGACTCCCGGAGCCGGAATATGAGACGGAGTGGGGCTGGGACCCAGCCACACTACCTGGCCGCGCGGGCTGGGCCTAGCTGTGCCAGGGGGTGGTCTGGCTGCCCTAGACACCCCTCAGTCTCCCTCTTCGCCTATAAGATGCCTTTTGACCTAAAAACTCAGGGGGGGGGTCGACGTTTTTCTAGAAGGAGTTCCGCTCCACCGCCACCACTAGATTCCACGAAACAGCACCAGAAAGTCTGTTCTAGCACCCTGCCGGGACAGGGAATTGGAGGAGATCATCGCCATCATCATCACCATCGCTTCTCCATCGACCATCCATGTTTCCCCAATCTATGAGTGAGTAATCCCCCGCTGGTAGGGATTGAATGAGATCATTCATGTAATGTCATCGGATTGTTAGGGCACGGTGCCTAGTATCTTCTATTAGTGCTTTATGACTTTGTTGCGACTTGTTATGCTTAATGCTTGTCACTAGGGCCCGAGTGCCATGATTTCAAATCTGAACATGTTATTGATTCATTATGATAGTATTGTTTATGGTCTTAACTGCAAGTTGTATACACACGTTGTTTTCCGGGACCAATGGCCCCGAGGTGACAGAAATTGGGATAACCGGAGGGAATGGCTTTGATGTGAGGATCACATGTGTTCACGGAGTGTTAATGCTTTGCTCCGGTGCTCTATTAAAAGGAGCACCTTAATTGTCAGTAGTTCCCTTGAGGCCCCGCTGCAAACGGGCTGGCAGGACAAAATATGTTGTGCAAGTTCTCATTGCGAGCACGTATGACTATATATGGAACACATGCCTAGGATTATCTAGTACTTGGATGCTTTATCTTATTCATCTGCAATTGCCCTATGTTCTGATTGCTATGTGAATTGTCTTCTCCATGCAACGCCCGTCCATCCATCCCTATGCCTACCGCACTCGAACCCTACTGTTTACTGCTATTGTTACTGCTGTCTTTACTTTACTACTTCTGCTACTTTACTTTTCCTACTACAAAACTGTTGCTACTGATAAACTGCTGCGAGCAAGATTGTTTCCAGGTGTAGCTGAATTGACAACTCAGTTGTTAAGGATTATAAATATTCTTTGGCTCCCCTTGTGTCGAATCAATAAATTGGGTTTCACTTCCCTCGAAAATATTGCGATACACCCCTATACTTGAGGGTCATCACCCAGCCGGCGCGCCAGCAATTTCCGCCATCTTCTTCATCCACATGCACTGGCGTGTGGTATGTGTAGCCGGTTTGTTGCCTGCGCTATGGAACTTGCATGGCCCATCAAGCATTGACTCGATGTTGTACTTGGGCCTCGGACGCTGGTCATCAGGCTTTTGTCTCCGGCTTCCGCATGTAGTCGGATCCTCTTGCACTACCGCCACCTGCCTAGAACCATATTGGTTATCCGGCCGGTTGTCCTTTCTTTTGCTGTGGCGGTTGTCATGCCGCCTGGAGTTATGGTTGTTCCCCTCCGGCTGGCGTTGATCCACACCGACATCGACGAAGATTTGTCCCTGGCCATCCACCCGGATAGATCTTTTCATTGCCATGTCAGCGGTGGTGTACTTTTCCATGATGGCCATGATCTGTGCCATGGTGGTGGGATCCACCCGGCGAAGCTTGTGCTTGAGCATAGTGCCATCTCTGCAGCCGTTGACGAAGAAGTCGACCGCCTGGTGCTCGCTCACCCCCTCGTAGGAATTGTGCATGCTCGTCCACCGGGTGATGTAGGAGCGGTCAGATTCATCCGGCCCTCCTACGCAAAGAGCTAGCTCACCGGGTCGGCCTGGGCGCTTGTAAGTGCAAGTGAAGTTGCGGACGAACGCATGCTAGAAATCGATCTAAGTGTTGATGTTGTTGTCGAGGAGGCTGTTGAGCCATGTCCTGGCTAAGTTGAGGAGCATGAGGGGGGCGTAGCGCACAGCCACCTGGCGGTTTCCGTTTGCGATGCCAACCATGGTGGTGTAGTCCACCAGCCAGTCCTCTAGCTTGACCGAGCCGTTGTACTTTGGCGTATCCCTTGGGAGCGAGAATCCCTTTGGAAACGGTTCATTCCGAATTCGCGGTCCGAAGAATCTTGGGCCGGCTGGGCTTTCCTCTTCCAGCATGCGCGATTGGACAAGAAGGTCGATGCGTGCACGTGCGTCCTGCAGTTCTTCCGGCTCGAGCGGTCCTAGCCGACCAGATGGGCGGGACTTGGGTAGCGCTTGGCCTTTTCCGGCTTCGTCGGCCGGCTCGCGGTTTTTGCTGGTGACAGTTGCTACGTCACGTGCATTGTGCCCACGGCCCGCTGATCCGCTGCGTGGACGGTTGCTTGGCCTTGCTCCGTTTGGGGAAGATGCCCGGTTGGCGCCTGCAGCTGGATCCGCCATCCGGTAAGCTGGTTGGGTCCTGCTATTGCTGGGCATGCTGAGTTCTTCCTCAGCCTATTGTTTGTTTGCCATGACTACGTGGAGATAGACACGTTCCTACTAACAGAGGAGCTCCTCGCCCTCCAGGTGGCTTAGTTCGGCGACTGCCGCCTCCGCGGACCTCATGTTTTTGGCGGGAATGTTGTAAACCGTCTACACCACGGGCATATGCGGATCAGCAGCACGATCCATCTCCGAACTGAGGTTTCGGCCTTGGGGCTGGGCCAGGCGGCTGGTGCCGGGTAAGCGGGTGAAGCCATGCACTATGTTGTACTCGCGCATGGTTGCATTCATCCGCCATTGGGCGGCTGGCACCTTGCTAGCTTCTTCCAGGAGGCTCTAGCGGGTGGCCTCCAGCACTGCCGCAGCTGCTGCTGGATCTGCCTCGATGGGTGTGATGGGGTTGCGGAGTTGTCGATGGACGTATTGAGAAGGTCCTAGTTCGAGAGGCGCGATTTAGCAGCGCGGTCGTCCCCGTTGCGCTCCAGGGGTGGGAGGCAGTTCTTGCCCGAGCCTGCCATCATGACCTCGACGCTGCCACTGGCAACGCGCGAAGCAGAGAAGCCAGGAGGCGCACCGGACACGGTGACAACCTCATGAGGAAAGGTTTCGGCGATGGAGGCGACGTAGACACGGTGTTTGCCGAAGTGCATGATGGAGCCTCCGCTTGGGAAGGTTACCCTAGTGAAGCAGGATGCATTGTCGAGGACACAGTCGAAGGAGCCAAAGGTGAGGACGAGGCCGGAGACGACTCGCTCACCAGCGACGAGTGGAAGTCCCGTGTGAAAGATGACTCCAGACGAAGCGCTGTGCCCCACGGTGGGCGCCAACTGTCGTGGTGTGGAACACGGTAGTGCCATCGGGGATGGCATGAAGTGGACAATCAGGATGCTATCGGTGGATACTCGCAATGGGTTGGGCACAAATAGTGCGAACACAGCGATGTACCCAGGTTCGGAGCCCTCTTGACGAGGTAAGGCTCCTACTCCTGCAAGGATCTACTATTGAGGGGCGAATGCCCAATACAGATGCTCCTTGAGCTGTTTTCCTGGCTACTCCTTACTAGAAGAAGAAGGAACTACTCAACTTGTCCAATCTAGAGAACTTTTAACTTGTAATTGTCCACCTAGAACCCTAGCACTACTCCCCCCCTTAAATACTGGTTGAGGAGGCAGTTTACAAGATGGGTTCTATGGTTTACTGTTTGGATTTTGGCTTTACAAAGTGGGCCAGCTGGACAGGGCCAAACGGCAGGCCTGGGTCTAGTCAAGCCTCCAGTACAGGGGAGGACAGCGCTACAGTGTCCAGTGCCCCTGCTTTACTCATCAGCCGGCTCTTTATGCGTAAGCCGGAGCTTTACTCGTAAGCCCTTGCTTTGCTCGTGAGCTTCCAGCTTTGGCATAGTTGTCCGGTAGCGCCGACCGGGCCAGCCAGCCTGTCCGGTCAGAGGTGCACTCAGCAAGGAGCATCACCCCCATAGTACCAGGGCCAGCGGATCCGAGGTGGCCCGCTAGGAGCGGCCTCATAGCCGGTTCTTCTGGCCACCCGGCTAGATGGGCCAGCCGGGGAAACTTGGGTGCGGGCCGGGTGGAGGATTCTATCCGGCTATGGTTCCTTGCCTTGGGTCCAGACGGATTGAGCTTCTTGGATCCGGTCGGTTGGTCTTGTCTTGGCCTACCCGGGGGTCATCCCCCCGACATGAACCCCCTGTTCGTAGTTGGGATCAGTATTCCATTTGGTTTGAGATTTGGGGAATAATCAAGAGCTCTTAATCGGTTAATTTATGGAAATAATCAATCCCGACAATCAAAGTATCTCAATCATGTCCTTATTGCACTCTACTGTTTTTTCCAACAGGAGGATAGCAGTGACGTCTGCAACAACGACGAGTCCAAGGACACCAAGACTCATCATGTGCTGAGGAGGCTGAAGTCCGGCCAGCACAACAACTTCTTCGCCGGCGACGTGTACAGGTGCCCCTTCTGCCCCACCACGAGGCTCCGCACCACGGACTTCAACTCCCTCATGAAGCATGCCGAGGATGTGAGGACCTGCGGCCAGTCCGTGAACGTCCACGGATTCATAGCCAAGCACCAGGCGCTCGGTCTTCACCTCCGCAACCTCTAGAAGGTGGATATCAAGGAGGGTCGCATGCCCCCGATCAAGCCCAAGGCGCCCAAGGTCAAGGGACTTGGTAGCAAGAAGTGGAGGAGGCGTCAGAGGGAGGAGACGAAGGCCCTCCTGGCAGAGGCCATGAGGGGCCACTGATCTGTTGCTGCTGTAAAGCAGCTTCTTTTGTCGTGTCTGTGTTGAACTTTTCAGTTGCTACTGCTGAGAAGCCTAATTGTTGAACCTCGTTAAGTACCGTACTATATAACCTATATTAGTTGTTTTATCTACATATGCTCTATTTACTGAATTTATTTATGGTGCTAGTTAGTTTTACTGCTCTAGATTTGCTACCAGATTGGGGAAAACGAGGGCAAAAGGAACAATGAATGAAGATAGAAGCTGCTCTAGATTCGCTACCTTTTTGGGCAAAAAAGACACAACTATTAGCGAGAGAGAGAGGGGGAAATGCGCTCTTAAAAAGGCCAATCATAAAAATAACAAAAAGAAAACTTCCAATGTAGGTGGCAGGGTGCACGTAACCACCAAATGCGCCCCACATGGTCCCACACCACATCCTCCATAATCAGCGAGAGATGGATGGCTGGTCCGCTGTGTATCTTGGCCCCACCTGTCAGTATGTAACGGTCGAGGCGACATAACGTAAGGCTCAATGCACTACCTACCCCAACACGGTCCCACCTGTTAGCATCTAATGGTCAAGCCTTTGACCAGACAGCATCCCCCCGTCTGAGCGCATGTGAGGGTTTCGGAATGGAGGAAGGGCAAAAGTAACGGAAAACTAAGCGGCTGGGGAAACTGAATACATCTGATGAACTAGGGGCACGAAAATAGAAATCCCTAAACAAAAGTGAGCAATGGAACTTAGGTTCCAGTTGCAATGAGAGTCATCACATAGGACTTAAGAACCAATGACATTAGTGATTCTAGCACCGTATATTACACGTTAACCATGAGATTTGGAATGGGACGGAGAAGTCAGTTGTATCCTTTTTCTTTTGTATGTAGGCAAGGTGACCATAACGTGACGTTGTGATTCCTTGTGTGGATCCAGCATATGGGTGGGCACCCTTACGCCCCATGATTTTGGTGTCTTGATTATCTATGATTGGATGCCAGAGGTATAGCCGGACCTATATAGAACTTGCCAGGGGCATCACCAGCTCATAGAGTCTTCGGGAACTCATCAGGGTTATAGCCTACCCTGAAAGGGGGCTTAATAGAGGTGTAGTCAGCCCTGAAGGATCGTGCAGACATACGGGGTCGTGGAGAGGGCAGTGATTGTCTTGGATCATCTACTAGGCCCCACATCATGGAATTGTGGACGAGAAAGTATGCCCGGTTGTGCAACAAGGATTCGATCTCTCATGGGTAAAGCAACGCACCTCTGCAGAGTGTAAGAGATGTAACTTGTTACTCCCTATTCCGGGAAGGAGCTATGAACACGGCAGGAAAGGAACTCCATGAAGTTCTAGTTAACATGTGAAGGCTGATGGGCATAGTTTTTGATACTAAAATCAATCTTTAAAGAAATTTTTATGAAATCTGCATAGTGCCAAGGACTGATAGTCCGAGGCGGTAGATAGAGCATCAAACTTCCCACCTTGAATATAATGAACTTGCTGGGTAACACTATTACTCACTCTTTCCTTTGATCCCCTACTTAGACTCTGAGGAGCCAGAGGATACTCTGATGTACGCTGCTGAAGGATAAGAGGATGTCTACTATGAGGAACTAGACCTGTCTGGAGGAGTGGAAGGGGTGGACTATGAAATACGCTATGGAGTGGAGGGCAACGAGTCCGAGTAGTTGTCTTAGTTATTAGTAAACCAATTGAGCCGAGTAGCATGAACTTTATATATTAAGTTGTTGAGCTCAATTCGGAGTATGAGTTTGAACTTTGAATTTTCCGCTGAAACTACTTAAGTTTGATTTGTAATTTTGAATCACTTGAAGTATCGAACTTCTGGTATTTTAATAATTATGAAGTGTGTATGTTTGTAATATGAACCTACAATGTTTCTGTTGTACCACTATGAGGGATGTGATATTTACGGAACGGTGTTCTGTGGATGTCATGTCAACGACTATAATGTACTACACATGCAGTGGTATGCTTGGTCACTACAGCTGGTATCAGAGCAATTTCTTTGACATTAGGTTGGAACCTAATAAAGGGTATTACCTGTAGGAGTCTAGGAGCAACAGTAAAGAGTTCTCTAGATTATATGATGAATATTCAATTGGGAATATTTTGTTATATCTTTTAGTGGGATAATTCTTTATTATAATGCATCATTATAATTAATGGTTACTAATTATGAATATTTTGTATACAGTGAAAATGGCACCAAAGTTTCCAAAACATACTTTGGTAAGGAAAGAAGAGACTCTCGATGATTATCAGGGGACTTTAACTGAACAACTTCAACAACTTCTGAGGGTTTTTGGGTGCACAACTACTATTCCAGTTAGTACCTTGACATACCATGATGGGCGAATGTTAGCCAAATATCATGTTAGTATCCATCTACCAGAAAAGCTTGGTTTATATCACAATTTACCTATGGGTGAAGGTAGAAGTCACCTAGCAGCATATCATGTTGCTATTCTAGAGGTGATATCTAATATTCGGGAGCACAAAGCCCAAGAATTAGCTAGAAGCACATTCGTTGTGATTCCTCATGCCTCTATAGACATGGAGCCAGTCGTGGATCATCATACTTTAGTAAAGAAGCATCCAAAATTAGCTTCCAATTTTATGGATCAGTATCGACTGATAGTTGGGTCTTTGTATAAGACACATCAGGTTATTGTGGAGGATAAGAATGATATGCTAGAGGATTTAACTAATCCTGAATGAAGGGAGAAGTTAGCATCTCAATTAGAGAACGAAGCAGTCGGTAGGGTTAGCTCAAATTTTAAGGATATACCTATAGATCCCCAGCATCTTTCACACCATATCCTTATTCACCTATGCCAGAACCCACCAGATATCCTGATGAAGGTATTAGCCATCCAGTGCCACAGAATTCTTGGGGAACCAAGGACTCAGAACTACCTATTGGAAACTCTGAAGGATGGAGATACGAATCGATGGATGGATCTACCGGGAATCCTATTTCTGTGGAAGATTCTGTTGGTGATACTAGGAAACCAGTCAGAGAAGAGTGATGTCGTATTCCGCTGAAGGAAGAAATGTCCAAGTGGAGGATGTTGAGTCAGCCGAGGAAGATCCTGAAGAAAGGGTGTTTGAGTCCCTAGAAAATTATCCTACCCCGGATAATGTGTATTATCCAGTGATCGCAGAGGATTACCGTACACAGTAGAGTAATTGGGGTGCACCAGAAGCGACATATTCTGCTAATTACTCTGGTACTGGGATGTAGGAGGCGCTTGAAGAAGATAGTGAGGGGGATGTTTCTGAAGACACCTCAGATGAGTTGGAAGGTATGGACAAACTTCAGCTGGATGATGTGTCAAGTACAGATACTTCTGATACTGAGTATCATCCATCAAAGAGGCAAGTCGTTACATAGACGGTGCGCCGTACTTCACGTCAGCATGGTTGTACTCCGGGTATGTACGATGAACGTCGTAGCTTCTCGGGATCGTGACCCTTGAGGAGGAGTATCCTAATGGGTGATGCGGGAGATATAGTCTGAGAACCTGATGTAATTAACCAAGTGGGGTAGCATCCACATGAGTTTGTAATACTTAAATGGTACGGGCTTGTAATGACGTTGTACTGACTATGTTGTTTGTATTGTATAATATGTGAAATGCATATTTGGTTCTTATTTGGATTTTGTTTTCCATTGTGTGACTAGTTCTATGCATGAAGTTGAGCTCATACCACATATGCATGATGTAATTATGAGTGTTCGCTTTATGTTACAGGACTAGGGGGTTATGGAAACGGGTTTAGAGGATGAGACAGAACAGCAGCGCATGGAGCGTGAAGCTAAGGGAAAGGCGGATGAAGACGCCAGAATGCAGGCAAATTTACCACCACCACCACCAATGAGGCCATTGATGGAACAGAACTTTATGCAATACATGCAGATGATGCAAGAGTCCCAAAACAAATTCATGGAAGAGTTGTTGGGACGAGCTGGAAACAATAGGGCACATGAAGGTGGAGGAGTGAGTCTTTCTGACTTTCAGAATGCAATGTCGTTACCTTTCGCATCAGCTCCTGAACCAATGGATGCGGAGGATTGGTTAGCGGATACCGAGAGAAAACTTAAGACTGTCGGTTGCAATGATGAGGAAAAGTTGGGGTATGCAACACATCTCTTGACAGGACCTATAGCATCATGGTGGGAGAATTAGCGCATGGAGCATACCTAGGAGGAGTTCAAGCAGAGATTTCATGAGTATCATGTTCCAGAAAGTGTAATGGAGTTGAAGCACATGGAGTTTGAGGAGCTTCAGCAAGGATATACTAGTGTCATGAAGTATATCCGAGAGTTCAGTCAACTATCTCGTTATGCTGAGGATGAAGTGAACACTGAGGAAAAGAGGAAGAAACATTTCCTGCATGGTTTAAATCCATTTGTGCAGATGCAGCTGAGGCTAGCCAATAAGCAAACCTTTCAACAGTTACTTGATGCAGCCATAACATTTGAGGACGATTATAAGAATGTCCAAGAGGATGGAAGGAAGAGAGCAAACAAAGAAACCAAGATAATCCAAGCAAATACGCCTGAACCCAATTCGGAGTTCAAACCAAGGAATCGACCCTTCAATAACAACAACAACCCCAATCGAGGTGCAAATCCAACCAGAAGGAATGTTATATGTCACAATTGCAAACTTCCGGGGCATATGAGCAGGGATTGCCAGAAGCCGGTGATTATTTGTCATGGTTGTGGTCAAAGGGGTCATATCAGACCAAATTGCCCAAGTAAACCACCGGGTGGTTGGACAACAAGAAGTGAAGGACAAGCCATTGGAGGCAGTGGGCAGCCTAGTAAGGGAGGAAATTTTGTCAAGAACAATAATGGCAAAAGGAGCATGCCTACTGGGAAGCTGAACTATGCAACCCTGGAGGAGGTGGATAATTCCGAGCCCGATGTGGTAGGTACGCTCAACATCCTTACCAATCCCGGAAAAGTTTTATTTGATACGGGTGCAACTACTTCTTTCATATCTGAGGAGTTCTGTGATAAATTTGGGATTAGAAGGGTAATGTTAGCAAACCCTATGACCGTAGTGACGACCAGGGGAAATGTAGTGGCACACCACATTAATCAAGATCAAGTTATCTTGATCTGTGGTTGTACATATTTTGCGGACCTATATGTGATTCCATTGAAGGGAATTGCGGTAGTGTTGGGTATGGACTGGATGACTGAACATGGGATTCAGATAAATTGTGAGGACAAAACTGTTTCAATCAAGTCTCCAAGTGGAGGAAGGATAGTCTATCAGGCAGATAAACATAGTCATATCATGGTAGATCTTCAATTAAACTCAATGAAGGAGGTTAAGTTGGAAGATATTCCTATAGTGAAAGAATTTCAAGATGTTTTTCCAACAGAATTACCAAGAATGCCACTTGATCGGGAAATATAATTCACTATTGACCTGATACCTGGTACATCACCAATAGCCCAAGCACCATATAAAATGGGCCCTAAAGAGTTAAAAGAGCTTAAGGAGCAAATTGATGAGTTAGCCCGGAAAGGATTTATTCAAGAAAGTGTATCTCCATGGGGAACTCCGTTAATTTTTTTGGATAAAAGAGATGGAGGACGAAGAATGTGTGGTGATTACAGAAATCTCACCAATGTCACCATCAAGAACAAATACCCATTGCCAAGAATTCAAGATCTATTTGATCAAGTCAAAGGAGCTAGAGTATTTTCCAAGATTGATCTAAGATCAGGATACCATTAGATAAAAATCAAACCTGAAGATGTTCCAAAAATAGCATTTGTGTCAAGATATGGTCATCATGAGTATCTTTTTGTACCTTTTGGATTGACCAATGCGCCAGTAATATTCATGAATTTGATGAACAAAATCTTCATGCCTTATATGGATAAGTTTTCCATAGTGTTTATTGATGATATTTTGATATACTCTAAGGATAAAGAAGAGAATACATATCATTTGAGGATAGCATTGCAAATCCTAAGAGAACATAAGCTATATACTAAATTCAGCAAGTGTGAATTCTGGTTGGACAAGGTAGAATTTCTTGGTCATGTGATCAGTAGGGATGGAATTGTAGTAATTCTATCCAAAGTACAGTTAGTGTTGGAATGGAATGCACCAACAAATGTGAAACAAATCCGAGGTTTCTTAGGCATGGCAGGCTATTATCGGAGATTCATTGAAGGTTTTTCCAAGATAGCTGGACCAATGACCAAATTGCTAAGAAATAATGCACCATTCATATGGGATGAGAGGTGCGAAGCAAGTTTTCAGGAATTGAAAACTAGATTAACCACCGCACCAATCTTAGTAGTTCCAGAAATAGGAAAGGATTACAAAGTACATTGTGATGCATCTAAGGAAGGATTAGGATGTGTGCCAATGCAAGATCGCAAGGTAATTGCGTATGGGTCTAGACAACTCAAACCTCATGAAGTCAACTACCCAACACATGATTTGGAGTTAGTAGTAGTGGTCTTTTCTTTAAAAGGATGGATGCATTTTCTCTATGGAGAAAGGTGTGAACTATACACTGATCACAAAATTCTCAAATATTTCTTCACTCAGAAGGATTTGGATATGAGGCACAAAATATGGTTGGAGTTGATCAAGGATTATGACCTTACAATTAACTATACTCCAGGAAAGGCCAATGTGGTAGCTGATGCTTTAAGCCGGAAGAGTACGGATACTCAACCCATCAATAGAGAATTGCCAAAAGAGTTGCTAATGGATTTGGAAAGGTTAGAAATACAATTTCTAAATGCAGAAGTTTGTGTAGGCCTAGCAACCATGCGAGTTATGGAAGAGCAAAGCAGTGATCTTCGTCATGAGACCTATCGACATCAATTTGATGATCCTTTCATTGCTGAAGGAATTTGAAGAATCTCTTAAGGTCAAACATCAGCTTTTCACCTAGGAGATTATGGATCTTTATGGTTTCAAAACCATCTTTGTGTACTAGATGTGCCAGAAATTCGAGAGGTGATACTCCGAGAAGCACATAAGACACCATATTCAATTCATCTGGGTACCAAGATGTACATGGATCTTAAGGAATTATTCTAGTGGAATAACATGAAGAGGGACATTACAAAATATGTGTCTGAATGCCATACTTGCCAAAGGGTAAAAGCAGAACATCAGAGTCCAGCAGGACCATTGCAAACCTTTGGAAATACCGGAATGGAACTGGGAAGAAATTGGTATGGATTTTATCATAGGATTACCCATGACACCGAAATGGAAGGATATGATATGGGTGATTGTGGGTAGATTCACGAAAAGTGCACATTTTATTCCACTAAATCAAAAAGATAACACCGAGAAATTAGTGGAAATCTATGTCAAAGAGATAGTAAGTAAGCACAGAGTACCCAACAAAATTGTATTAGATAGTGGATCTATGTTTACTTCAGCATTTTGGAAACAATTACATGAAGCACTTGGCTCAAAGTTGGATTTCAGCATAGCCTATCATCCAGAAACTAGAGGCCAAACGGAAAGAACTAATCAAATCTTGGAGGACATGCTTAGAGCTTGTGCATTAGATTTTGGAGGTTCATGGGAAGATCATCTACCATTGGCAGAATTTTCCTACAACAATAGCTATCAGAGTAGTCTGAAAGTAGCACCATACCAAGTACTTTATGGGAGAAAATGTAGATCACCAATATGTTGGTATGAATCTGGTAGTAGAAAGGAATTTGCACCATACTATATAAAGGAGAAACAATATATCATCGACATTATTAAAGATCGATTGAAGATAGCTCAAAGTCGACAGAAGAGTTATGCTGATCAAAGTCGGAGATTATGGAATCCGAAAGTGGGGGATATGGTATATCTCAAAGTAAGTCCAATGAAGGGAGTTAAGAGATTTAGAGTCAAAGGAAAACTAAGTCCAAGATATATCGGACCATTCAAATTACTGAGTCAGAATAGAACAATAGCTTATGCTCTAGAATTGCCAAAAAGACTGGCTCAAGTTCATAATGTTTTCCATGTGTCACAACTACAAAAATGTCTTAAAGCTCCCGATGAGGAAATTACACATCAAGAAATTGATTTACAAGAAGATTTGACTTATGTTGAGAAACCCTGCAAAATTCTGGAAGATAACTGGAAAAGGTTGAGAAACAGGGCAATCAAATACTGCAAAGTATAATGGGAACATCACCTTGAGCGAGAATCCACATGGGAAAAAGAAGATGATCTAAGGGTAGCATATCCGAAAATATTGAGGTACATCTCAGCAAACTTCGGGAAGTTTAATTTAAGAGGGGAACTCTGTAACACCCTAGAATTTAGGAACCAACAAATGGTAGAAATAGGAATCTGAGCATATGCATGCATTCATCTGTAAAATCTGGGAATTTTTTTCGCCAAACAAAAACCCAAAGTGATCAGAGTTTCTCTAACTATCTAGAGGTAGGAATAGTTCCCTATAGTGATTGTTATAAATTTTGACATGACCTTTAGGCATTAATTTGTTTTGGGGGGAAATATTTTGAATTCAAATTTGAAATTTAAATCATTTGAAAATTAGAAGTTACAAATATAAAGTTGTTTTTCAAAATGATTTATTAACATTGTTTGATTATATTAAAGATATATTAAACAACAATAAGAATTTAAGACAAGGAAATATAAATAAGAAATGAATTCTTATTTCTTTCTTTATTCCTTAATAATAATACAAAGTAAGAATGATATAATAAATAAAGGAACACATTACAGTAAGTGAATTACAACAAAAAATGTTTTTTTATTAAATTATAAGAATAATATTATTACAAGATTCTTTACAAAAGAATAAAAAGAAGATTACAAAAATCTATAAAACCTATCTAATCGTATACTACATCTTGAGCATCCAGATCTTGTTCCTACAAATAAGAAAAACAACTAAGAAGGAAATAAAAGGTTAGTTAGCTATTTTATTCTCAGTAGTGAACAGTGAAGTGCACTATTCATATTACATCATAGAGTAATTAAAAGAAGCAAGTTTCACCAATAAGCAATATCTGTTCTTTTATATTTAATAAGTCCTAGCATAACATCATCAGCAAAGTAAAAGGGGCAAATTTCACCAGAATAGTAAATTGTAAAAGGATAAGAAGTGAAACTAATTCACTTGATCTGATCCACAAATAGAGCAAGCAACAAGGCAGCTTAGTGATCTAATTGCATGTAGTGTGTTGTCCAAATAGCAACAACAACACACGCAGTCAAAAAGGAGTTCACAGCCGTAGCACTACTACCAGGGAGCTCATTTCCTTTTCTCTAGCACACTGCAAGAACATAGTAAGTCTGTCCACTTCCCAAACAAATCCCCATCCAAGATACATCACAGATCATCCAACCATCCACAAGATGGTGACATAAGGAGGGGGTGGTGCAGGTGGATAGCAAGGTCATGTACAAGAGCACATGAACTAGGAGGACCAGGAGCAGCACCAGGAGGTGCAGAGCCAGATCAAGTCAGGAAGAACAAGCTAACAAAATCAAGCCAAAAGGATCAAGCTAGCACCACAACATCATCACCAACCACCAAGTTGTGTGGTAAGTACACATAAAACCATCACATGATCAAATCATCCTAGATCATTCAAGCATATGTTGTTTTATATGAATCTTCTCAGAAAAGCACCCAAGTGGGGTGTATGAAAGCCAATGCTCAATCTTTGCAAACAATACCAAGATCTTAGTCTGTGCATCACTGATCTTGGATAACAATACATGTTTTTACATCCACATATACAGTAGCCTTAAGTGAATATTTCTGGGCACATCTTATAATAGTAGCACCTCAGAAACTATTTCATCTTAAGGATCTATATTAAACAGTGGGAATGCCAAATCATTTTCTTGAAGAATTCAAGAATCATTAGTTGATACTAGATATCAAGACACATTTATGAGGGACAACAGGTAAAAACTTAGTTTCTACCTAGTTATGCCTCAGACTAGCATCACATGCCCAAGCAAAATCATTAGCATCCTAGGATAATAAATCCAGTAGAAGAATTCAATCCATTTTAGCCAAGCTACAGCAGGACACAAGTAGAATTTAGCTCAGTATTAAAATGAATACTTGTGTACCAATCCAAAGAAGTTGTCACAAGCATACATTCTACACTAAGTAAATCATACACCTAGATTTCACAAGTAAACCTGCAGTATAGTGCTAAATCATTTTCCTAGAATGAATAACTAGGAATCATAATCACATTTGCACAATCAGAGAATCAAAGGAGTAAAAAATCAACTCCAATTTGAATATATCAACACAGACTAGTGTCTAAGGATTCAGTGCACAATTACTAACAGTATCACTGTCAGTACTAAGAAGATTAGACAGTAGTGAAATCCACACCACTAGAATCAACAGTCAACAGCTTAGCATAGCCTCCTTAACCTATGTACATAATCCACCATTCAATTGAAATTGGACTAACAAAGCCACTAACAATCCTAAATTCTTTAGTAAACCATCATCCAGAAAAGTATAACCACCACTATTAGTCCTAAAGAATTTATCATTCCCAATAATAAACACCAAGAGGGATAGAACCCTAACAGCACAGATAAACCCTAAATAGGGTATTCCTCACATCAATCACATAGAGGACAACAAGATGGGGGAACATAATGTTATGTCCCGTCGCCGGCGGTGTGATTTCCGCGGTGAGGGATCTGACGTTTGAGGAGAAGAGGGTCAGAGAGGAGAGACTTGGGGAAGAAGAAGATCTCGGTCAGACTGTTTTTCTATTTCATCGATACCCTTACACTGTTTGTCCTGGACTGTTATATCGACAGTTCCCTTGAGCCCACACGACAGGCCCACAATGGCCCAAGGCCACACCACACAACCCACTAATTAAAACCTAGGTACTAGAGCTGTTACACCACCTCCCTCTGAAGAACTAGCATGTCCCCAGGCTGGTGCATTTGGAAAACGAGTCCGTAATACATCATAATCCTCCCAGGTAGACGCACTTGCTGGTAGTGACGTCCACTTCACTTTGGCTTGCACATAGGCTGCATTGCCCTTCTTGCAGAGGCACCTCTCCAGGATCTCTTCAGGTTCCACCTCTTGTACGTCCAGCTGGACTTGGGTTGGCAGCTCAGATGAAACTGCAGTAGAGTCTGGCTTTAAAGGTTTCAATTGGGAAACATGAAACTAGGTGTATTTTACTGGTTGCAGGCAACTCCAGTTTGTAAGCCACTGATCCTATTTTGGACAGAATCTTGTATGGTCCATAAAACTTGTAGGATAACTTTGGAAATTCCCTTCTGACTACTGACTGCTGAACATATGGCTGCAGTTTCAGTAGCACTAAATCTCCCACCTGAAACTCCCTGAGGGACCGATTCTTGTCTGCATAATGTTTCATCCTCACTTGTGCTTTCTCCAGTTGATATTTTAGCATCTCGGAAGCAGATTGCCTTTCAGCCAAAAAATCATGTACCTCAGAATTTTCAGTAGTATGTAAATCTGGAAGCATACCATAATGTGGATCCTCCTTGTATAATGCTTTAAAAGGAGAACAACCAATAGCGGAGTGGTGGGAAGTATTATACCAAAACTCTGCCAAGGGTAACCAATTGAACCATTTCTTAGGTTGCTCATTGGCTGCACATCTTAAGTACATCTCCAATTGTTGGTTTACTCTCTCTGTCTGCCCATCAGTTTGTGGGTGATAAGCACTGCTCATGTGGAGTTTTGTATCAAACATAGCAAATAGCTCCTTCCAGAAATTGCTTGTAAAAACCCTGTCTCTATTAGACACAATGGACACAGGCATACTGTGCAATTCGACCACATTATTGAACACAACTTTTGCCACTGTATGAGCAGAGTATGGATGTTTGAGAGGTATGAAATGAGCATACTTAGTAAACCTGTCCACAATCACCAGGATCACATCATACCCAGCTGATTTGGGAAGACCTTCAATGAAATCCAAAGAAATTTGTTGCCATGCCCCTTTAGGAATTCTGAGTGGCTGTAATAAACCAGGAGTTTTGCAGTGCTCATGCTTTGCTTGTTGGCATACACTACATTGTTGTACAAATTCCTACACTGCTAACTTGAGACCAGGCTAAGCAAATAGCTTGTTGATTCTGTGGTAGGTGGCTTGAATACCTGAATGACCTCCAATAGCACTAGCATGGAATGCTTGAATCAACTTAGTTTGGAGCCCCACATTGGTACCAATCCACACTTTCCCATGGTATTTAATCAGTCCTTGTTGTAGCTCATAGCCATCATCATTTTTGCCTACCACTACCAATTCTTGTAATAACTGCTGAGCTTTGTTGTCCACAGCATAAGAATTCAGCACTTCTTGTATCCAAACTGGTACCCTAGCAGACACAGAGTACAGGGAAGACCTACCCTTGACAGTGCATCAGCCACTCTATTATCTTGACCCCTTTTGTATTGAAATGTGAAGTTGAGTCCCACCAGTCTGGTCATGGCCTTTTTCTGCAGATCTGTGTGCAATACTTGATCTTCCAAGTGGCATAAGCTCTGATGATCAGTTTTGATCACAAAGAGTCCTCTGGACAAATATGGCCTCCATCTATCCACTGCCATCATTATTGCCAGAAATTCCTTTTCATAAATAGATAATTTCTTGTTGTTGACACTCAAAGCCTTGCTATAGTAAGCTACAGGGTGGCCTTCTTGCATAAGCACAGCTCCAATGCCTGTATCACATGCATCAGTCTCAATCCAAAAGGGCTGTGAGAAATCTGGCAGAGTTAGTACAGGTGTATCACTCATAGCCTGTTTGAGGGTTTCAAAAGCAGTCTAAGCTGCTGCATTCCACTGAAACTGTTGTTTCTGTAAGAGGACAGTGAGTGGTTTGGCAATGATGCCATAATTTTTGACAAACTTCCTGTAGTATCCAGTCAACCCAAGAAATCCCCTCAGATCAGTAACATTCAATGGTACTGGCCAAGCTAGCATGGCTTTTGTCTTGTCTGGGTCTGTAGCTACCCCTTTGTCAGAGATGATGTGGCCAAGGTATTCTAGTCTTGGCTGGGCAAAGGAACATTTGCTCTTTTTAGCATATAGTTGGTTTTGTATCAACACCTAGAAGACCAAAGTCAGATGGTGAACATGTTCATCCACAGACTTACTATAGACCAAGATGTCATCCATAAAGACAAAGACAAACTTCCTGACAAATGGAGCAAACATAGAATTCATAACACATTGGAAAGTGGCTGGAGCATTGGTGAGACCAAAAGGCATCACTCTGAATTAATATTGCCCATGATGTGTTTTGAAAGCTGTCTTCAGCTCATCTGCTGGGACCATTCTGATTTGGTGGTACCCAGCTCTTAAGTCCAACTTGGAGAAAACCTTGGTGCCTGCTAACTCATCCAGCAATTCATCCACTATGGGAATTGGAAATTTACTTTTAATGGTGATAGCATTTAACCTTCTATAATTGATACAAAATCTCCAAGTTCCATCCTTCTTTTTAACCAACAAGACAGGAGAGGCATAAGGACTCACACTGGGAATTACTATCCCACTCTGCAACATCTCCTTGACCTGCCTCTCTATCTCATCTTTCTGCAAAGGAGAATACCTATAAGGCCTGCAATTAGTTGGTTGAGAACCTGGCAGAAGATTTATGGCATGATCAAATTCTCTGTGGGGGGGGGGGGGGAAGGCCCTTTGGTTCTTGGAACACTGCAACAGACTTATCTAACAACTCTTGGACTTCTGTAGGAACAGGTACAGTTATCTGAACCTCATTGTCCACTAAGGAGAGTTCTTCCATGGCCCATATATCATTTCCTTTCTGACTTTTTGTTAATTCCTCTACTGTGACTGCATGAATCTCTGGTTTAAGTTCAGAAGGAATGCCAGATAACCTAATAATCTGTTTATTGTAGGAGAACTCCACCCATTTGTGCTCCCAATCACAATTCATTATGCCCCATTTCTCCAGCCAATGCATGCCCAATATCCCATCATATCCACCCAATGGTAAAACTCTCATATCATGAGAAATGGTATGGCCCTATAGCCACCATTGCATCTGAGGAACCACTGCAGTACAGAACATGAAATCCCCACTAGCAACCTTTACCTTAAGTGGTGAGATTTCTGTAGTGGAACATTTTAACTTGTCCACCAAGGATTGATCCACAAAACGGTGAGAGCTTCCTGAGTCCAGTAATAACAGCATCACTTGATCTCCTACAAGAGCTTTGAATTGAATTGTGCCTGGCTTGCTGGAACCAGACAAAGCATTGAGTGATACATGACAATCTCCTGTATCCTCATTTCCATGTGCCACAAGGGTATCCAGAACTTCATCAGACAATATTTCCTGAGTTTCCATTGCCTTGATTTGTGCCCCAGCTTGTAAAGTACACTGGTGGCCTGGTGCATATTTCTCTCCACACTTATAGCACAAGCCATTTGCTCTTCTGTACTCCTTCAGTTGCTTCGCCTTCCACAACTCCCCTTTATCAAATTTGTGTGGATAAGTGGTAGAGTTACCAGTGTCTTCCTTGTGAAAATTGTAGCCCACCCTTTTTGTATACTACTTGGTCACCCCATGCCTGCTTCTGTCCAGCACTGCTTCTTGGATCATGGCAAAAGAAGTTGCCTCTGCAACTGTATTTGATAGCTGAACTTCTACAGCTGCCCTGAGTTCCTCCTTCAATCCCAATATGAATTATTGCACCAGCATCAACCCTCCCATGTTTGGGTCATACAACCTGATCTGGTACACCAATTTATCAAACTTTTTCTTGTACTCCTCCACAGAGCTCTCTTGTGTCAGAGTGAAGAGTTCACGAATTTTGTCCCGCTGAGCATTTCCTTCAAATTCCTGCACCAGATCCACTGAAAATGTAGACCAATTGTGCCACGGATTCTCCAATTTGTATGCCTGATACCAATGGGCTGCACTGTCTTTCATATACATTGTAGCTGCCGACACCTTAAAACCTTCGGCAATATTATATAGGAGGAAGAACGTATTGCAGGTATCAATCCAGATGCGAACATCAGTTCCATCGAACTTGGGAAAATCCATCTTCGGCATCCAGCTGTGCCTGCCCTCTTCACGATCACTACGGCTGGATCCTATTCCCCCAGTGTTCTCATAGATAGGTGTAGGAGTTGGTGGCGGCATCATTACCTTTAGTGCGATACTGCTGTGCACGATTTTGCTCCACCTGTACCTTGCCAAGCATCTCCATCGACAGGTTGACCTTGACCTTCATCTGCTCCAAGGATTCTGTCTGCTTGTTCATCTTCCCTTTAATCTCCCCGAGGTGGGTCAGCACCTTCTCCAGCGCCCCAATCTTCACCTCCAACGCATCAAAGCACGCCAGCATCCATGGCTTCCAAGACGAAGCGACTCTGTGCAGATGGGGTAGAAACTCTGGACGGAGCCATCGCAGCTTCCTCTATACCGCCCAAACGCCAATCTCGGATTTACAGCAAATTCTTCGAAAAAAAATTGCAACCGATTGGTCGATGTTACTGGGTGGCATCGAGTAACGAAGCGCGCATGGTTCGAACCGAGCTCTGATACCAAGGTGTTATGTCCCATCGCTGGCAGTGTGATTGCCGCGGTGAGGGATCTGGCGTTTGAGGAGAAGAGGGTCAAAGAGGAGAGACTTGGGGAAGAAGAAGATCTCGGTCAGAATATTTTTCTATTTCATCGATACCCTTACACTGTTTGTCCTGGACTGTTATATCGACAGTTCCCTTGAGCCCACACGACAGGCCCACAACGGCCCAAGGCCACACCACACAGCCCACTAGTTACACCCCAGGTACTACAGCTGTTACACAGAAGCACTTACATGTGGTCGTCGCTAGAGTTTAGAATAGGAAGCAGAGAGGACGACGAGCACACACGGCGGCATGGGGAGCACCTGAGGGCGCTGCAACCCGCGCCAAGCCATGGCTACAGCCACAGCCACACCAGAGGTGTAGCAGCACCGTAGGACCATCCAAGCCACGGCACAACACCACTGAGGCGGCGGAACACCACATCGTCGACAACCACCAAACCCTAGGGTTCGGGGTAGAGCCAACCTGGACGAGAGCGGGGTCCAAAGCCGAATCGAATAGGACCAGATGGCGGAGGGGCATCGACTACCTCGCCATGCACCACGGTGGCGGCCGAGAGGCCTAGGGAGGCGGTAATCAAGCGGCAACGGTGCCGGTGACACCACACCGCAACGGGTCGGGAGCGAGGAGGAAGAACGAGTGAGAGCAACAGAGAGGGGGTGTGTACTGGGCCGGTAGGGTCTAGTACCATCCTAGTGGGTGGGTTTTACCAGACCAATTGGGCCAGGTTGGGCCTAGTAAACCCAATGGGCTCGGCCCAAAAGCTAAAAAGAGAATTTAAATGAATTAGTAAAGGACCAAAATACCCCTAGGACTTGATAAGTCCTAAAAAATAAATAAAATTCCTAAAAATACGAATAATATATTTATGAGTTCACAAAAATATCAGCTACCAAATAAAATTAAGAATTCTATTTTTAGTAGAATAAATTTAGGTTAAATATTATTACATATATTCTTTAAGGAATTTTAACAAAAATAAATAAAATGCCTAAAAATAAATAACATGCATTTTGTCATTCTAAATTAGTTTAGTATTTTATAAAATACTAATTTCTATTTAGATCAGTAAAATAAAATCTTAGAAATTTAAATGATTATTCTTAAAAACAATATTAAGAAAATAATAATAAGAGTTAAAATTAAATAAAAATAAGTTTTAAACTCTTATATTATTACATTACACTACAAAAATAGTGAATATGATATTTATAAATTCTTTGGAATTAACTGTTATCAATTCTTTTATTTAAATAAAGGAATATAAGAATTATTATTAAAACAATTTTCTTTATTAAAGAAATTCAGGAAAATTATATGATGGGTAGAACACACAAAGAAGATAAATAATAAATGATGCATTGTATTAGTATGCATAATCATTTTGCTTCTTTAAATATTATCCTTACCTGGTAATAATGATGTTTTGTAGAAATAGAAGCTCAAGGTCGAGTGCAAGCATCCGACTTCACTACCTTGCAATCACAAGGCAAGTTCATCACTTGCTCATGTCCTTTGATGAGTCTTTATGAAAGTAATTACAAATTGTGTGTTATCACCTATGTTCTGAGAAAGAAAATATTATTTTCCATAATAAAAAAATGTTAGTATCATCCTAAGTGGTGATAAAGATAAAGTGAGCAATGGAACTTAGGTTCCAGTTGCAATGAGAGTCATCACATAGGACTTAAGAACTAATGACATCAGCGAATCTAGCGCCGTATATTATGCGTTAACCATGATATTTGGAATGGGACGGAGAAGTCAGCTGTATCCTTTTCCTTTCATATGTAGGCAAGGAGACCTTAACGTGACGTTGTGATTCCTTGTGTGGATCCAGCATATGGGTGGGCACCCTTACGCCCCACGATTTTGGTGTCTTGATTATCTATGAGTGGTTGTCGGAGATATAGCCGGACCTATATGGAACTTGCGAGGGGCATCACCAGCTCATAGAGTCTTCGGGAACTCATCAGGGTTATAGCATGCCCGAAAGGGGGCTTAACGGAGGTGTAGTGAGCCCCGAATTATCGTGCAGACATACAGGATCACAGAGAGGGCAGTGATTGGCTTGGATCATTTACTAGGACCCACATCATGGAATTGTGGACAGGAAAGTACGCCCGGTTGTGCAACAAGGATTTGGTCTTTCATGGGTGAAGCAACAAACCTCTGCAAAGTGTAAGAACTGTAACTTGTTACTCCCTGTTCCGAGAAGGAGCTACGAACGTGGCAGGAAAGGAACTCCATGAAGTTCTGGTCAACCTATGAAGGCTGATGGGCATAGTTTTTTATAATAAAATCAATCTTTAAGGAAATGTTTATGAAAACTGCATAGTGCCAAGGACTGATAGTCCGAGGTGGTAGATAGAGCATCAAACTTCCCACCTTGCATATAAAGAACTTGTTGGGTAATGTTGTTAATCACTATTTCCTTTGATCCCCTGCTTAGACTCAGAGGAGCGAGAGGATATTCCGATGTACGCTGCTGAAGGACAAGAGGATGTCTACTATGAGGAACCCGACCTATCCGGAGGAGTGGAAGGGGTGGACTATGAAATATTCTATGGAGTGGAGGGCAATAATTTCGAGTAGTTGCCTTAGTTAAACCAATTGAGCCGAGCAACATGAACTTTATATAATAAGTTGTTGAGCTCAATTCGGAGTATGAGTTTTAACTTTGAATCTTCCGCTGAAACTACTTAAGTTTGATTTGTAATTTTGAATCACTTGAAGTTTCGAACTTCTGGTATTTTAATAATAATGAAGTGTGTATGTTTTTAATATGGACCGACAATGTTTCTATTGTACCACTCCGAGGGATGTGATATTTATAGAACGGTGTTCTGTGGATGTCATGTCAATGACTATAGTGTACTACACATGCAGTGGTATGCTGGGTCACTGCATTTCCCCTCACTTTCCCATCGATTATACCACGAGATCCGTGAAGATTGGGGCACCCACGAGGTTAGCCCTCAACATAAAGGTATGATCTTGATAGGGTTTATTTCTTACCGGTCTCGTGGTGTTTGTTGGGGAGACCTAGTTTATAGGATAGATAACCGTACTATCAAGAGGGGCTCTCGAGTGAGTAACTCGATCATATCTTTCGAAGAGAGCTCAAACCTTTGCATTCTTAGCATCATATTTCTTGGTTGTTATTTGGATCTTATTCATGTGAGGTTCTAGAGATTGTGGTAATATTCATAACAATATCTAGTTCATCGAAAACGGATTTCATATGCATTATCTATTGCGTTTTTGATATTGGAGGTTTTACCGGTTTGTCTTTTAGAGATAGGTAAAACCTTCCATTATTTGGTTCTTATCCATGAAAGGATTTAGACATTTCGGTAATCTTAATGACAAGCTCAAGTTCATCAAAAACGGATTTCATATGCATTCTCTATTGCGTTTTCAATATTGGAGGTTTTACCGGTTGCCATTTATAGATAGGTTAAACCTTTCATCGTTTGGTTCTATCCTCCCTCGCGGGACTATGATGGTTCCCTACATGATCTTGTAGAGATTTTTTCCCTCTTTAATACGAGCCCAAGATAATCAAAATCGAAGTCCAGATGCAAAAGTTATGGTTATTTTCGTATTGTTGTTTCTGTCAGTTTTGCCTTGGCTGGAATGTCTATGGTGAAAACGGCAGACAGTCCGGTATCTGATGTCCCACAAGTATAGGGGGTGTATCGCAGTTTTTTTGAGGGAAGTGAAACCCAATTTATTGATTCGACACAAGGGGAGCCAAAGAATATTTATAAGCCTTAACAACTGAGTTGTCAATTTAGCTGCACCTGGAAACAATCTTGCTCACAACAGTTTATCAGTAGCAATAGTTTTGTAGTAGTAATAGCAAAGTAATAGCAGTAGTAAAAGTAAAGACAATAGTAAAAATTGCAGTAAACAGTAGGATTAAAGTGCGGTAGGCATATGGATGGATGGACGGGCGTTGCATGGACAAGACAATTCATATGGCAATCAAGACGTAGGGCATTTGCAGATAAATAAGATAAAGCATCCAAGTACTAAATAATCATAGGCATATGTTCCATATATAGTCATACATGCTCGCAATGAGAACTTGCATAATATCTTTTGTCCTGCCAGCCCGTTTGCAGCGGGGCCTCAAGGGAACTACTGGCAATTAAGGTGCTCCCTTTAAGAGAGCACCTAAGCAAAGCATTAATACTCCGTGAACACATGTGATCCTCACATCAAAGCCATTCCCTATGGTTATCCCGATTGCTGTCACTTCGGGGCCTTTGGTTCCGGACAACAATATGTGTATACAACTTGCAGGTAAGACCATAAACAATACTATCATAATGAATCAATAACATGTTCAGATCTGAACTCATGGCACTCGGGCCCTAGTGACAAGCATTAAGCATAACAAGTTGCAACAAAGTCAAAAAGCACTAATAATAGATAGTAGGCACCATGCCCTAACAATCTGATGCCATTACATGAATGATCTCATCCAATCCCTACCATCCCCATA
Organism: Avena sativa; assembly: GCA_916181665.1. Lineage (NCBI taxonomy): Eukaryota > Viridiplantae > Streptophyta > Magnoliopsida > Poales > Poaceae > Avena > Avena sativa. The sequence goes on along the minus strand of OV702292.1, from coordinate 411,744,343 downwards.
CCCTATAGCGGGGTATTACTCACTCATAGATGGGGGAAACATGGATGGTCGATGGAGAAGTGATGGTGATGATGATGGCGATGATCTCCTAAAATTCCCCGTCCTGGCAGGGTGCCAGAACGGAGTTTTTGGTTCCGAATCGTGGAATCTTGTGGTGGCGGCACAACGGAACTCTTTCTGGAAAACGTTGAACCCCCCTTGGGTTTTAGGTCAAGAGGCAACTTATAGGCGAATAGGGAGGCCGAGGGGGCAGCTGAGGCGGCCACATCACCCCCAGGCACGGCCTGGCCTAGCCCGCACGGCCAGGTGGTGTGGGCCCCTCGTGGCCCTACTATGTCTCGTCTTCTGGCTCTCTGAGTCTTTTGGTGAAATAGGATTTTTGGCATATTTTCCGGGATTTTTCCTGATAGTTGATTTTCTACACAAAAACTAGACACCAAGGTAACTCTGCTGAAAACAATGTCAGTCCGTGTTAGTTGTATCCAAATGACACAAGTTTAGAGGAAAAATAGTAGCAAAAGTGTTCGGGAAAGTATATACGTTTTGGACGTATCAACTCCCCCCAAGCGTAGCTTATTGCTTGTCCTCAAGCAATTCAGTTGAAAACTAAGTGCGATAAAAGAAACTTTCACGAACACATTTGCTTCATAAGATGTATATATTCTCAGCATATGATCAACTACTTAGGCAACTCATAATAAGGAGTATGCAAATAAGGTCACTAGATAGTCCTTGCAAGCTATGAAGAGCTTCTAACTCAAAAATAGTAAGTAGCATGAAACATAAATATAAGCAACATTTCAATGCTCATAAAAATGTATGATAGAGTGGTATCTCGCTTGCATTTGATTGTAGAAAAAACATAAATGCCAAGCCACCTCTGAAGTTCAAGTGAAGACTAGAAGTAAAGATATCAAAGATACAAGAATCAAAGTCATAACACAATTAATCAAGTTTTGAGGCAAGCACATTCAACTAAGGATGACAACTATGCTCTCAAGAAAGTGCTCATAGAATAGGTGGTGACTCAACAAGGGAATGACAAGCTTTTGAAAAGTTTGAAAGGCTTCCAAATGCTAAAAGTATGGTACTCATTACCTTTGAGCTCTCATTGCCCCTATCATAAGCATCTTTAAATGGTTAAGGTTAAAGTGACACAACTAAGAGGATATGTTTGACAAGTTATAAGTTAAAATCTCATGCCCCTTACTTACGAGTACCGAACCTCATGCTACTCAACTTCAGTCACAAGTAAGCTCTTGTCATTATAAGTACATATGTATCATAGAGAACCGCCAACGGGGTATCCCTTGCACATGATACAGGAGCTATCCCATAATCAAAATGACAAGGCAAGCAGACAATGAGCATCTCAGCAATCTTTTTATTTGCTATTTGCATAGCATTTTATTGAGGATGCTTCATAGAATGCTCATTATGGTTATGCTGCAAGTTTCCACCATGATTAGGCATGGCTTAGGCTAGCGGCCTAGGCATTTCTCTAACACATATACAAACTCCATGATCTTACAAGTTCCCCTTTTATTTCACACCGCCGGGATCCATAAGCAAAAGAATCATGATATCAACGAGGTACAAAGTAACAGTGCAATGTTGAAAGCGTTCCCCATGATACATGGTTCTGCTAACTTCAACTTATAAAGCACAAGCATATACGCAACAAAGATGGACACAATGGTTTAAGATTATTAAGTGCAAGAAAGTAAAGTGTGCCATGAAGTTCGTGAGAGCTTTACTAACTAACTTTCTCATAACAAGCAAACATTTTATTCGGAAGAAAACAAGGCATACTAAATATACACAGAATAGCAAATGATGCTAATAGGTAGGTATGGTGGACACTTTTGGCAATATTGGTTTTAGGGAGTTGGAAACACGAGTAAAGCTTATACTCAGTGCAAGTGAAGGCTAGCAATAGTAAGGGAGCGACAAACGAGAGAGCAATAAATATCATAATCATGATTGCGAAAAAATATGACTAATCATGGGATGAAAGTGATTCAAGACCCCTGAGGCAAAATAATTCATCGAGGCTTAACTGATTATTGTTTTAGTCATATGCATGCATGAGCATGTGCCAAGTCAATTCAAGTGAAACATTCAGAGGAGGATACCACAGTGTCATACCAAGTTATGAATAGAGCAATGCAAGCAAAGTTTCATATGACATGCTACAAACTATTAGCAAGCTGGAGATGATCATAAGAAATCAAGAACTACTAAGCATCCATAAATAACATACACCCTACATGAACAGACTGAGCATGCCCACAATGTTGAGTATATGTACAAAAATGAAAACAAATAGAGTTCGTTACCAGCCTCTCACCACACCTCAAGTTGTCATTAATCCTTGTTATTGACCTTCACTTGTGTGGCTTGAATAATAACAAGAAACTAAATTCCACTAAGGACTGCTGAACCCTGCAACAAACTTCACAAAACCAAAGAAGAACAACAAATATTTTTGGTGTTTTTGTGTTTTAGAAAGCGAAAGTAAAGAAAGAACGAAAACTAAAAAGAGAACGAAGCATGGATATACAAAGTGCCGACTAAACATGATATGGAGATGAGTGTGATGTCAGTGTACCTCCCCCCCAAGCTTAGGCTTTTGGCCTAAGTGGGTATCAATCCCAAGCTGGCCAAGATGGAGCGCCTCCGTAGTACGGCGAGGAGGTACCCTCGTCCTGTTGCGAGCTCGAGGATGCCCCACCGAAGTGCGCAGAGTAGTCGTAAGAAGGCACATCCTCCTGATGTTACCTGTGGAAACCAAGCAAGTGGAGCTACTCGTCCACCTCCTCCTTGGAATGCGACAACGGCTTCCTATGAATACTGAACAAAGTAGATTGCAGCAAAGGAATCTCCCTTTCATCCCCGTTAGTAAACAACATCCTGTATACTAAACTGTCTATATCAGAGTCAGCAGTGATGAAGTGATGTGTTTTCATGGCAGCAAGATCAAGCCTTTGTGGTGCCAATACAGTATCATTAGGATCCACAGAAAGTTCTAATGCAGTAACCATGCGTGAAGCAATAATGCTCCCATAAATAGGTCCCCTAGCAGCTAGGCGGCGAGTAATGAGAGAGCCAAGATTATACCGGGTATCATTATTAAGTGCAGCAGCGAGGAAGGCTAAATGATAATGGGAGATATTACTTGTGTTCTCCCTACCAAGAATGCTAGTGGCAAGATAATAAGTAAAGTATCTAAGAGCTGGGAGTTGGATTTTCTTATCTTCCCGCGTTGAGCTACACGGTCATCATCATTTGTCACACTTCGATAGAGCTCCAGCAAATCAGCGGATCGACCTTGGATCTTCTTCACTGTCCCCGTCATGCCTATACCTATAATGCTACAAAATCTTTCCAATGACATGGTAATAGGCTGATTATAAATTCTTAAAGAAACAGATGACTGATAGGGAGTGTTAGTGAAAACAAAACTCTCAACGAAAGTTTTGGTGAGCACGGCATATTTCTCACTCTCATCTTCCATGTATGAGGTTAAACCGACCCTCTGAAAAAGTAGTAAGAAATCATCGAGGATCCCTGCAACTTGCAAAAAGGTAAAACAAGGAAAAGTAGATGGGTGAGCATCTCCCTCATCTCCTTCATTGGCAAAGCGTGGTGCAATAAGGTCTTCTATGTATGAAGGCCTAAACTGACATGCCAATCTTGAGGGCCTTGACCTCCTAGGTGTGTCCCTCTCAAATATTTCTCCAAATGTGTGGTTGTTCATCTTTGATATTCTGAAATTTAAACATCCATTATACAAGTGATTGCAAAGTGAATACATAATGAAGGGAACTACTCATGGGGACTTGCAAGAGACCTAAACATGCATCAAAACAATATCTCTAAGCATTGAACAAGCTTACAAGCTCTCATAACCTATCACCTACAGCAGCAAAATACTCAAGATATAAACCACTAAACACAAATCTACTTGGACAAGCGGAGGAGTCACATACCGGAGAACAAATGCTCTAAATTTCAGCAGCAAAGAAGGGTTGAGCAAGGAGATCAAAAAATCATGGACAAGAACAGCAAGAACGCGATTTCGAGCAATGAACTGGTGTTTTCTTGGGAGTGAGAGAGCAGTGGGAAGTGAGAGAGTGAGTGGAGGGCCAGGGGTGGCCCACACAATGGCCAGGCGTGCCCTTGGGCTGGCCGCGCCACCAGGTGGTGTGCCTTCCTGGTAGGCCCCCTGGTACTCTCCAGGCACTTCTCTGCCCATTTTCACGTAAAAATTTAATATGAATTTTCTGGAATTTTTTGAGACACTTTATTTTTGAGCAATTTTTAGGTATAGATGAATGATTTTCTGACAGAAAAAGGTTTCTAGAATGATGCAATGACAAAACAAAGCTAAAACTTCAGAAGTTCTAAGACACTCTAACATGCAAGCAACTAACAACAGAAAAGTAAACTAAACGAAAGAAAAAACTAAAATGGATAAAATTAAAGTAAGCGAAGATAATCATGGTGAAAACATTGTTTTGTTCATTAAAATCCCTTTGTTAACAAGGTTGATCAGGTCTTGTTACCAAAACAATTTTATATGAAACAAAACTTTGTATTCCACTAATGATTATGTTACCTCAACCTTGATAGCAATGGTCCCAATCATAATTGTTTCATATTTTTCTCGTGGTATGGGACAAATATTTCTCCAACTTGAATGCCCTCAACATATTTAATTGAATTCAAACCATAAGTCCTATCAATCTTCTTGGGGAAATAGACAGTATGCTCCTTGTCATTAACATTAAAAGTCACCTTTCCTTGATTACAATTAATAACATCTCCTGCAATGTTAAGAAAAGGTCTCCCAAGAATAATAGACATATTATCATCTTTAGGCATTTCAAGCACAACAAAATCATTTAATATCAAGCAATTATGAGCCACTTGAACAGGTACATCCTCACATATACTAACAGGAATAGTAGTAGATTTATCAGCCACTTGTAAAGATATATCAGTTTGTATTAGTTTTTCCAGTTGAAATCTCTTATAGAGATAAAAAGGCATAACACTAACTCCTGCTCCCAAATCACACAAAGCATTTCTAACATAACTATTTTTAATAGATCAAGGAATGGTTGGAATCCCTGGGTCTCCAAGTTTCTTTGGAACCTTACCACTAAAGGAATAATTAGCAAGCAAAGTAGAAATTTCTTCATTAGGGATCTTCCTTTTATTCGAAACAATATCCTTCATATACTTTGAATAAGGAGACAATTTAATAGCATCAGGCAAAGGAATTTGCAGGAATAAAGGTTTCATCCACTCACAAAACTTATTATAGTGTTCATCTTCCTTTGACTTGTGTTTCTTATCACGGAAAGGCATGGGTTTTTGGACCCAAGGCTCTCTTTCACTACCATGTTTCTTAGCAACAAAATCTTCTTTAGTGTATTTAGTATTCTTAGTGTGCCTTTCAGGTTCTTCTTCAACTTTTACTTTATCAGGAACATCATTTTCTTCATACCACTTTTAGTTTCAGCATCACAGATAGATATACTATTAGGATCTTTAGCAGGTTCAGAGGGTTCTACAATAGTTTTATGTTTCTTTTTTATTTTCTTAGGAGTAGTACCACTATTTTCAGCTTGTTGAGAATCCTGCTCAATTCTTTTAGGATGCCCCTCGGGATATAGAGGATCCTGGGTAGCAGCACCACTTCTAGTTCTAATTTCATAAGCATGTTTTTCTTTAGCAGCATTAACTAGCAAGTCTTTTTGTACTTTAATAAGCTGATCAATTTGAGTTTGAACCATTTGAAAATGTTTAACAAGCATTTTAACATCATTAGACGTTCTTTCAACAATATCCTTCAACTCAAATATAGCTCTAGAGTTTTCCATTAAATGATTTTGCACCTTATTATTAAAATTATCTTGCTTAACAATAAAAATATCAAATTCTTCTAAGCATTGATCAGGAGGTTTAGAGTAAGGGATATCACCTTCATCAAAATGTTGTAGAGAGTGTACCTCAATAGTGGATGAGTGGGAGATTAGCTTACATAATTCTTCTATAGGAGGTAAATTCTTGACATCTGCAGCTTTAAGTCCCTTCTCCTTAAGACATTTCTTGGCTTCCTTCATCACTTCATCATTCAGTTCAATAACTCCCCTCTTCTTTGATGTTGGTATAGGCACAGGGATAGTTGGTTCAGGTATTGGTTCAGGAAGAGTCCAATCTTCATAATTCTTGGTTATTTTAGCCATTAATTCCTCAGCTTCCTTGGGAGTCCTATTCCTGAAAACACAATTAGCACAACTATCCTGGTATGTCCTAGATTCTTCAGTTAGTCCATTATAAAATATGTCAAGAAGCTCATTCTTAGGAAATGGACATCCAGCCTGTGCATGAATCACAGAACAAAACCTTGCCCATGATTCAAGCAGTATCTCTTTTTGTCCCTGTTTAAAATCAAAAAGTTCCCGCAAAATAGCATGTCTAGCACTAGGTGGAAAATATTTCTGAAGGAAGGTACTAATCAAGCAATCAGGGCTATCAATAGATCCAGGAGGTAAATTATTAAACCAAGTTTTAGCTTCTCCTTTCAGTGAAAAAGGGAAAATTTTAGCAACAAAGTAGGTGTGCATCTTAATATCATCAGAAAATAAGCCACTCATGGTAGAAAGCTCAGTCATATGTGCTACCACACTTTCATTCTTATTCCCACAAAAAGGTTCTTTCTCAACAATAGCTATGTAAGATAGATCAAGCGAGAAATCATAATCCTTATCTTTAATGTTTATGGGAGATGCAGCAAACTTAGCATTAGGAGACAATTTGGGTTTTATAGTACGCTTCTCAAGGAGGCTCTTAATAGCACTCCTATCATGGGTGTTTTGACATTCTTTAATAAATTCATCGGTCATCTCTATATAACCATCTTCAATATCATAGCTTTCTCTAGACTCAGGTGAACTAACAGGTGTAGTAGTGTCTTCATTAGGAGTTTCAGTATTTCCAGCTATAATTCTAGCAATCGTAGCATCTAGGAAAGGACCTAATGAACCACTTTTATCAAGCACAGTAGAAGCAGCATCATAAGTATCAGATGTTTCAGATTCAGCACTAGTAGTAGTGTGTGTAACATGTGTACGTGGTGGTGTAAGGAGCTTACTCATAATAGATGGTGAATCAAGAGAAACAGAGGTGTTCAGAACCGTACCTCTCCTTGTAGTGGATGGTAAAATAGGAACCTTGCCATCATGAGACTTACCCATGATGGATGGATCGCAGCGAACAATAGTGATTCCAAGTGAACTTGATAAATAAAGCTATGCTCCCCGGCAACGGCGCCAGAAAATAGTCTTGATGTCCCAAAAGTATAGGGGGTGTATCGCAGTATTTTCGAGGGAAGTGAAACCCAATTTATTGATTCGACACAGGGGGAGCCACAGAATATTTATAAGCCTTAACAACTAAGTTGTCAATTCAGCTGCACCTGGAAACAATCTTGCTCACAACAGTTTATCAGTAGCAACAGTTTTGTAGTTGTAATAACAAAGTAATAGCAGTAGTAAAACTAAAGAAAATCGTAACAATTGCAGTAAATAGTAGGATTAAAGTGCGGTAGGCATAGGGATGGATGGACGGGTGTTGCATGGACAAGACAATTCATATGGCAATCAAGACGTAGGGCATTTGTAGAAAAATAAGATAAAGCATCCACGTACAAAATAATCATAGGAATGTGCTCCATATATAGTCATACGTGCTCGCAATGAGAACTTGCACAACATCTTTTGTCCTGCTAGCCCGTTTGCAGTGGGGCCTCAAGGGAACTACTGGCAATTAAGGTGCTCCTTTTAATAGAGCACCGGAGCAAAGCATTAACACTCAATGAACACATGTGATCCACACATCAAAGCCATTCCCTCTGGTTATCCCGATTGCTGTCACTTCAGGGACTTTGGTTCTAGACAACAATATGTGTATACAACTTGTAGCTAAGACCATAAACAATACTATCATAATGAATCAATAACATGTTCAGATCTGAAATCATGGCACTCAGGCCCTAGTGACAAGCATTACATGAAAGTCAAAAGGCACTAATAATAGATAGTAGGCACCATGCCCTAACAACCTGATGCCATTACATGAACGATCTCATCCAATCCCTACCATCCCCATAGCCTACAGAGGGGGATTACTCACTCATAGATGGGGGAAACATGGATGGTCGATGGAGAAGCGATGGTGATGATGTTGGCGATGATCTCCTCCAATTCCCCGTCCTGGCAGGGTGCCCGAACGGAGATTCTGGTTCCAAATCACGGAATCTGGTGGTGGCGGCACAATAGAACTCTTTCTGGAAAAACGTCGAACCCCCCTTGGTTTTTAGGTCAAGAGGCAACTTATAGGTGAAGAGGGACGCCGAGGGGGAAGCCGAGGCGGCCACGCCACCCCCATGCGCGACGTGGCCTGGCACGCATGGCCAGGTGGTGTGGGCCCCTCGTGGCCCTACTCCGTCTCGTCTTCTGGCTCCGTGAGTCTTCTGGTGAAATAGGATTTTTGGCATATTTTCCGGGATTTTTCCTGATAGTTGATTTTCTGCACAAAAACTAGACACCAAGGTAATTCTGTTGAAAACAGCGTCAGTCCGTGTTAGTTGTATCCAAATCACACAAATTTAGAGGAAAACAGTAGCAAAAGTGTTCGGGAAAGTAGATATGTTTTGGACGTATCAGTATCACACAGAAATCTCAGTTTTCAGTCATGTGGTTGCCATTTTGTATGCCATATCGGAAACCACCTGAAAACTGGCTAGAATAACCGGCTTGCGCGCTCCAGAACTCTAACGGTTGGATTTTGGAGGACTAGATACCCATTCTTGCAAGTTTCCCTCACCATTATTGACCTTCTTGAGCTTGCTATCCCTCAATCCCTCCTATGATTCTTGCATATTCTTGAGGGATTTGAAAGAGGAGACCTAGAACTACGACCCCACCAATCAATCTCTCCTCTAAGTAGGGGAACATCTTGGGATCTACATCTTGGAGTCTTTTGTGGATTTCCTCCATTGTTCTTCCTCTCTTATTATCCCATAACATCTTGTAGCTTTGGTGGAATTTGTGAGTGAAGGACTTGAGCACTTCTTGTGTTCTATCCATTGCATTTGGTGCATCGATATGAGTTCTCAGTGAGGATTTGATTGGGTGAAAGTGAGAAGCTTTTTACTCTTGGGTTCTTGGAAGCCTAGACGGTTTAGTTGTTTTACAGGTTGGTTGATTACTTGGGAACTCCAATTAAGTTGTGGAGCTTTCCCAAGCTTGTTTGTTGGGAGCCTGCAATTGAGTTGTGGAGAAGTGCCTGAATCTTGTGAGAGGTTTTGGATTGCCACCGATAAGTGCACCAATAGTGGAAGTGTGGATCGATCCCGTTGGGGTAAGATTCATAGGAGAAGAAGGGAGGCCTTTTGGGGAGTTGGTGGTTTGAAACCACCCCCTCTCCAAAAAATACGTACTCCATTGTTGGGAGTAACTCAGTAAAACATCCTCGTCTCTGCGTGCCTAGGTTATCTCTATACCCTAGCTCTTACTTATGCACCTTACTTTGTGATAGCCTTCGTGCTTGAAGTCTATATCTTGCTATCACATATTTTCTTGTCTTGGTTAGCATAAGTTGTTGGTGCACACAGGTGAACCCTAGATAATCTTGGTTTTGTGCTTGACAAAGTAATCGCTAGTTTAATTTCGCCTTGGTTGAGCCACTCTCGTAAAAGTTTTAAACCACCTATTCACCCCCTCTAGGCGACATCCGTGATCTTTCACCATGAAAGGATGATCAATAGCAATTCACAAGGTGTAACATAGAAGAAAGAGCTATGGACCAAATGAATGCAAAATGCAAAAGCAAAAGTAAGTAAAAACATCCTATAGTGGTCATAGAGTTTTCTTCTCAATTCTAAATATAAAAGTGGACACTTTGGAAAGATAGATAATAAGCAGAGATTAATCATGAATAAGTTTCATATAGCTTCCAAACTCCTCCTCTTATGATCATGTTTGAACTATGGTATTCATTAGCTTTTAGCCCTCATTGCCTTATCATAAGAATCTTGAGTGGTTAAGGTTAGTGTGATGGCAAGTATTAGTTATATTCTTGACAAAGTATAAGCTGAATGCCTCATGCCCCTTGAATATGAGTACCTACACCACATGCTACTCAACTTAGGACACTAAGCAAGTTCTTGTCATTGTAAGCATACTTGTATCATCAGGAATACCAAACATGGTACCTCTTGCCCCATGGTATGGGAGGTTTCCCATACCAAAATAACAAGACAAACAGACGATGGGAATCTCAGCAATTCATTTTATTTACTATTGGAATAAATTTTTATTGAATATGCTTCATAGAATGCCCACTATGGGATGCTATAAATTTCTACCATGAATGATGCATGGCTTGGGTTAGCGGCCCAGGCGTTTCTCTCACACATATACAAACTCCATGAGCTCACAAAGTTTTCCAACTTATTTCACAATGTTATCAACTAAATATGAATAAGTACAATGTTTAAAACGTGCCCCATGAAATCATGGTTATGATAACTCCCAAATCATAATTTGTCAAGCAAACAACTTCATAAGATAGTCACAATGGTTCAAGTTTATTATGTGCAAGAAATAAAAGTGTTCCATCAAATTTGTGAGAGATTTTCTAACCAATTCTCCCATAGCAAACGTAACCATAATTATCTTAATTTGGAAGCTAGATAAATCAATAAAACATGAGAAACATACTTGGAATAGGAATTATGCCAATAGGTAGGTATGTTGGACACTCTGGAAAACTTGGTTCAAAGGAGTTGGATAACAAGTTTTTACTTGTTGGTTTTATTTTTGGGCTAGCAAAAAGGAGAAAGTTGACCATCTACATGCATGTATAAGAGTCCATAGTTCTAATCAGTCCACGTCAAACAATGTAAACTAATAGCAAGCATTGAAACATGAATAAAATATAACTCTACACAATGCATTTGCAAATTGATACTCATTCAAAGCATATGAACCATGCAAAAATGTGTAATCTTTTTAATATCAACTTCAACCTTCAACATCCCAATCCCAACTTTTTAATAGCATCCAACTTTACTTAAAGCAAACCTCTAGTAGCTCTCCCACAATATATATCAAAGTGGTGGTCTTACTCAAATAGAAATAAAACAAAACAAACTAAAACAAATAAAAGATGCTCCAAGTTTATGTGATAGAGACTCTAAGTGGGAGCTTCTCGCTGCACCTTAATGGTTGAGACTCTAAGTGGAGAGTTATGTAGTAAATGGAAGTCTTCCCCACGAGGGAAACTCAAGGGTTTAAATATCAAACTCTCGGGAGCTGTGTGTAAGAGAATGACCCTTTTGTTCTTCGTCAAGCAACCTACAAAATAGTTGTAGATTGTTTTGTGCCTGCAACCTCACCAAGTGGTTGTCAAGAACAAGGTGTATGTAAGCAAAACTGAAATAAAATACAATAAAAGTAAAATGCAATGCAATAGTAAAGTAAATATGCAATGGTGGTAAATGCAATGGAATATGATGCTTTGGGGTTTTGGTTGGTCTTTGCAAGTATGAGAAATGTTTTCATATTTTTGGATTTAATTAGTACTAAAGATAAAAAGTGATATAGATGTGTTGGATAGTGTTTTCTTATGGTTTAAAATGGACCGGGGTTCGTGGTTTCGCTTATGCACTCTCACTTTGAGTTGTGGTGGACACGGGACACTCTAGTTGACATAATATTGGTGCAACATGTTAAACTATGGATAACAATTCATATGGGCATCATGTCCTAACATAGATATGTTATTTTACTAACAATTCACTTAGACTCCACTAGAAAAGGGGGTCTCCAAGCAATCTAGTATTAGGAAGAATTCAGACTATAGCATTAAGCTCTATGACATGAAGTTAAAATAAGAACATACTTGATCTAGTTTAAGCATAGTATTTCTTTATCCCTAGTGAGGAAACTAAGTAAGGTAAACACCTAAGTGATTCGCAAGTTTTACTATCCTACCCACAAGATCACCCCCGTTGATCCAACTAATGCATACGTACCCCCACACATGCTCCCATATACAAGTTTGATCAAAACAAGTAAACAAAAACAAGGTACATGATATTCATATATTCATATACTTCCAATAATGAACAATTGCAATCTCAAATATCAACTATAAAAAGATCCACCACATAGGTAATACAAATATGATCGTAATCATGTTATGCAGCTCATACGATTCTAATACAATCAAGATCATGAGAGAGATACAATAGCTACTGCCACAAACCCATAGTCCAGGGGTGGACTACTCCCCCTTCATCATGGTGAAGGTACTGGAGTCGTTGGAGGAGGTGGATATCACACCGGCAGTGCCCCGCCAGAGTTTTCCCCCTCCGATATTCTGCCTCCTGCCTCTCTATTTCGTGTTTCTGTCTTCTGCAGTGCTCTCCTCCGAGAATCATCGAGAGACCTTTTTATATGTGGTTTTAGGTCAGAACCTTCGCCTTGGAGAAAGAATCGATGACATCAGAGACTTGAGGAGCAAACAAGCACACCACACGCATCAGGGGGTGGCTGCGTGTGGTGGGCCCATTCCTCCATCAACCTTCTTATTTCGCTGATCTTTGGCCCAATATTCTTGGTTCTGATAAATACTATGTCCCGTGAAGTTTTAGGTCAATTGGACATCGTTTGGGTACCTAAAAGTCAAAAACATTGAAATAGGGGTTTTCTGCCTTGGCGGGGTTAATTCCAAAACAATATAGGAAGTGTGAATTATTCCCAAATATCATTATAAAACATGAATATAACCCATATATGATGCAAATATGTTGAAATATCAAGTAACAAAGTGCAAAGTTCATGGATGCATTTTACATGCATCAAGCGCTAAGGCAGGGCGCTGCTGGGAGGTTGAGGTGGCGGGGTATCGTGGCGGGGATAAACTAATAAAAACTTTTGGCATGCTTTCAATTACTTAAGAACTAAAATTCTTGAAGGACAATGAATGGAAAAGTAGTGCTTGAAAATTCTTGATTTATTAATGTGGGAGAACTGAGATACTCTAATGTATATGCTTTTCATGACAACTCTCACACTCTCAATTTATATGAGTATACTTTATTGTTCGAAGGCAAGCCTATGAGTTGATTACATGATATGGAATAAAGTTTACTCATTTGAATCATCCATATTAACAATTTTGCTGTGCTATAAGGATGCATAAAAACCCATATGATATGCTTGCCGTTACTCTATCAATGCTAAAGTTTTTCAGATTTATAAAGTGGAGAAAACATGAGACTACCAATCATGAGTAAGATCATCATCTCGTTATTTCAGTTTAAATGTTGAGTTCCTTTTTGATTTTGGTATTCTTCCTCGAGGACGATCAAGTTTAAGCTTGGGGAGGTTGATGGCTCTGAAATATAGCCATCCACGTCCAAATTTAAACTAGATATTATTCATATATTTGATGAAATATCTCCCTCAACCCAGCCACTAATGCCTAATAATCAAAGGGTTATGCAATACTTTCTTGCCATTTTTCCTTGTGCAGATAATGACGTTTGATGATGGGAATCACTACATTAAAGTCAAAGATATGAGATTTCCAACAACCAGAAGAAACCAGGAGTCGTGGAACGGAGGCAGGCGCTTTAACGACCAACTATACGACCAAAATAAAATTCAGGTCGTATAGTTGGTGCCACCACCGCTAGGTCAAAAAGAACAACTTTCATGAAGGGACACATATATAAAGAAGCCTCGGGTGACGAGAAAAGGGCCTTCTCCCCGACCATCAGCCGCCTCCAGATCTCCATCCACATCACCGTAGAGCCGCCGGAGGAATAGACTTAGATCTAATCTCCCAACCCTTCTCCACCACCATAGCCATATTCCACCACTTGTAATAGTAGATCACATCTTCGATTGGCGATATTGTAAGACTATTTTCTATCAATATTATGATTTCCACTACAATGTTTATGATCTTTGATCTCATCTCTATGTGTGGAGTAGTTCTCCTTGGGCTAAGGGCTTCGGCGTAGCCATGTAGCTTTTGTGCATGTTATTTATCATAGATGGGATCATGTATTAGTTTGTATGACATGATGATTATTGTATCCTCTCTTCCTTTGACCCCGAGGATTGAGCCAGGTATAGGGAGTATGAGTAATGACTAATCTGCAGGTTGGAAACCCCAGTGACAGAAGGGGTAGTACGGTTGTATGTGAGATATTTACTTGGGATTAACAGTGACGTCACTATGCATATCATTAGTTCTCTTTCTTCTATGGATGAGACTAGTAGGTTATTGCTATAAGTGGTTGCGGAGGCAATAACAATTATGGATGCATTGCCCACACATAATTTATCTTGTTCTAACAATTACATGCATAGTTTATCTTTATCTTTTATTCCCATCAGATGTTTTTCACAGCTACAGGTGAAACCGAACGCCCTAGTCTCTCTCCATAATCGACAACAAAAAAAGCAAACTCTTGGTCCGGTAAAAACACAAAAGGAATTCTAAAACTCTCGAAGGTCTGTTAAAGTAACTTCACTACACTTCTGCTTCCCGAGGATTTGATAAACCTTGGTCTACTAGGGAAAAGAGCTATACTACATCCATAATCCGGATCGAAGGTATCAACCCTTTTTCTGGTGCCGTTGTCGGGGAAGCAATAGCTACCCTGCTGAGGTTAGTAGGAACCTTGCTAGTTTTAATTCTTGTTTTTCATTTTGTTAGTTTCCTTTCAGTCTTTATTTAAAAACCTAAAAAATTAGTTAGTCTTTAAATTCTTGCTTTTAATATTATAAGTCTTTGTTTAAGAAAACCCAAAAATGTAGGAAATATGGCTGAAAAGAAGCTTGGGGACTTTGCTAGTCCCAAGAATGATTATTTGCGTACTCCTATTACTCATCCGGCAATTACTACTGATGACTATGAAATTAAGCCCCATTATTTAAGTTTGGTTCAACAAAATCAATTTGGAGGCTCTGCTATTGAGGACGCAGGTATGCACTTGAATACTTTTACTGAAATATGTGATATGATGCACGTAAAAGACGTTGACCCTGATGCGGTCAAATTGCGTCTATTTCCTTTGCCTCTTAGAGGAAGAGCAAAAGAATGGTTGCTACCTTTGCCTAGATATACTATTACATCATGGGTGGAATGCACTTTATTTATGCCTAAATTTTTCCCACCCGCAAAGACTATGCAACTAAGATCTAATATTACTGGTTTTTGACAGGAAGTGCGTGAGCCACTAGCGCTTGCATGGGAGAGGATGAAAGAATGCATGAGAAATTGTTCCAGTCACGGGATGGAAGATTGGTTAATCCTCCATTTATTTTGTAACGCTCTTAACCCTGTGTCTAAGTCTATGCTTGATACTGCAGCTGGAGGAACATTTATGGGTAAACATATTACCGAAGCAAAGCAGCTGCTAGACAATATGCAAGACAACCATGCCCAATGTCATGTGGATAGGTCGAACACGAAGAAGGTGAACTCCGTCTCACCACAAGAGAATTAAGAACTCAATCTTAAGTAGGATGAGCTCATATTAGCTGTAAAAGGTAAGGAAACCCAGGTAAGAGCCATCCCTGAAACTAATATTCAAGAAGTAGACTTCATAGCTCGTTATGATTATAACCCTGCTTGGAAGAAGAATTATAATCCTAACTTTTAAAAACATTATGCTAGTCATGTAGGTAACTAATAATAATATGGGAACTAGTAATGGTAGTCTCCAGGAAACACTTAAGTCTTTTATAGACTCGCAAAATGAACAAACCAATATTCTTGTTAAAATAACGGAGAACCATGATGCTATGCTTGGTAAATTATCTAACCAAGTTGTTAGTTTGAGAAATGATTTGCAGGCCCTCAAAGAAAGAACGAGGATTGTTGAGGCATAGCTAGGTAAGATAACCGAGAGTCAAACTCTCATTCTAGCTAAATTTAAAGGGAAAGTTGAGCCCAATCCTGTTGAAGACCTCAAGATGATGAGAATCCAAAGGGAGAAGCCTGAAGAACTTGATTATAGTAATGCCCCTTCACCAAGTTACACCATTGAAGATCTTGTAAAAAGGATCAACATTAAGATTCCGGTAAGTGAAGGAAATGAGGAAGCTATGTACCAACACTTCATTACTCAAGTAGAAATAAAGGTACGTGATCTTGAAGAAGAATATAAGAATATCATTGAAAATTACCTGTGAAGCTTGATGACATATTTGAGCCTACTATTACGATTAAAATTGGGACCAATGAGATAGCTACACTTTGTGATCTAGGTGCAAGCGTTTCAACAATTCCAAAATGTCTTTTTAATAAGTTAAATCTTGGCTCTTTTGAGATCACTGATTTAAAATTGCACTTAGCAGATTCTACCTACAAACAAGATGTAGGAATTAAGGAGAATACTTTAGTATACATTAAAGGTTGTCCTGCTCTTATTGATTTTGTTATTGTTGACATGACTAAAGATGCTACTGCTCCTATTATATTTGGCAATCCTTTCTTAAGAACTATTAAGGTTTTGATTAATCTCCATGAAGGGAACATGAAGCTCCAATTGCCTCGCGGGATCCTTTTGTTATTCATTTCCCTAGGGAGAAGAAAGCCAACATGATGAAAAGGAGGCCATCACTTTGAAGGGAAACTATTTCACAGTGGGTGTTCCACTCATCTAGCCTAAGTGAGCAACATTGAGGTCAAGCTATTGACCATAAAAGAGAGCTTCATGGGAGGCAACCCATGTGCAATAGTTTTAGTTTTAGTTTATATTTAATAAAGAGTGCTAGAAAAAATCCAAAGTGAGGAGAAGAAGTCTAGTACTACTAAAAATCCTGCTTAATACATGCTTTTGTTGGTCGACAATATTTACTGTCATTTTTCTGTCAAAAACAAGGGATTTCGCTAAGTTATAGGATAAGAAAGAAGTCACGAAGAAACAAAATTATTTTAATGCATACAGAAGGTTTAACAACCAACTATACGGCAGGAATAAAAATTTCAGCTGTATAGTTCCAGTCATATAGATATTTTTGCCCTCGACAATTTTTCTTTCAAATGTACTGACGGTTTAACGACCAACTATATGGCGAGAATAAAAAATTCTGGTCGTATAGCTCCGGTCGTATAGATATCGATTCTTTCGTATAAATACTTTTCCAGGTAGAGATGGTTGGACGACCAACTATACGGCAGGAACAAATTGTTCCCGCCGTATAGTGATAACCCACAAGTATAGAGGATCGTGTGTAGCCTTTTCGATAAGTAAGAGTGTCGAACCCAACGAGGAGCTAAAGGTAAGATACATATTCTCTCAAGTTCTATCAACCACTGATACAACTGTATGCATACTAAACGTTTGCATTATCTAGGAAATAAAACTAAAGCAACAATACGAGTAATAGAGATAGCTTTGCATGATAATAAATAACAAGAAAGTAAAGCTAGTTGCTGCAGCAATAAAATACACTAAACTAATAGAACCATGAGTGTGGAATAGTGGTGGCTTTGTCCAAGTTTAAATAGCGAATAGATCAGGTTAATTGTCTTCGATGCAGTTTTCTATGTGGGAGAGGCTAAATATACATGCGCTTCACTACTTGGAATTAGATGTACTATATGATTGGATTGTTAGTAAACATCCAAAAGTACTAATCAATACATTAAGGTTTCCCCAACCATAGCCTTAAGTTTAATGGTCCTCTTACTCCCATACGTGCAACGTTCCAGTTCGCGTCCTCAGGTTTCTGTCACTCCGGCAGAACTCCCCCCTTCCTTTTACACATACTACAAACCCTATAATATTTAATCCATGCGCGCACAAATATAATGGACACCAAAGGACTGTACCATATCAACATACAACTTTAATGAACTAAAGACGTTCAACCATTCAATCTAAGAACAAAGAAACTACACAAACATGACATAGATCATAGGATTATAACTTATAGCATCAAACACCATGTTTACATAGGACGGTACAGAGGTATGTGGGAGGATGAACCACTGCATACTAGAAGTATTAGGTGATGGAGATAGCAGTGAAG
Source organism: Avena sativa (assembly GCA_916181665.1). Classification (NCBI taxonomy): domain Eukaryota; kingdom Viridiplantae; phylum Streptophyta; class Magnoliopsida; order Poales; family Poaceae; genus Avena; species Avena sativa. The sequence continues at coordinate 411,726,206 of OV702292.1, read as the reverse complement.
ATGATGAAGAGGGTGGTGGTGGCGGCGGCGCGGGGGACTCCTTTCCCGCCGCCGGTATCATGGAGGAGCACCGCCCCTTAGCCCCCTTCCTTTATGGCTTCTTGGGAGCCCTCCCCCATGGAGATGGGATCCATGGGGGAGGCAGAAACGTGGCTTTGGAGGCTGCAAATTCGTGGGTGGAGATGCGCTGGGCGAATTAGGTTTTCTCCCTTTATATAGCTTCTCGGATTTCCGTCACCCCATCTTGAGCTGCAGTAAAGCGGGCCTAAAAGGCCCGTCCGGAATCATAATTAGCTAAATTTTATGTCCAGAACGTTTGTTGCGAAATTTCCAACAACTTTGTAGTTGAAGAATTTTCCATTTGACGCCATATTAGACCCTAAACGTGACCATCTTGAAAAAGAGTTATGAGACGGATTTCTGGAAAAATCCCAATTTGGCTCCAATAAGGTTTCCACATGTATTCTTGGTAATTCCTACACATCAAAGTGTAAAACAAGAACATTGTGCACTTTTGCAACTATTAGTAGATTAGTCCAAATAAATCATAAACTTTATACAAAAAGGAGTATTAAAAGCATATTATTAGCATAAAACCATCAAAAATTATAGATACGTTATGGATGTATCATATAGTTCCAGTCGTATAGCTGCGTCGCCAGGTGGAAACCATAAAATTTTGACAGTAGGACAACTATACGGCGGAAACACATTGTTCCAGCCATATAGTTCTATCCGTATAGTTGCGTCCAACCACAAAAACGCATGGGAAGGTACCTCCAACTCCAAAAGTTCAATCCTTTTTCTCTCTTCTACCTCCAAACTTTCTAAAAACCTCAAGAGATCTTCATCTCTACTCAATTTCGTTCGATTTCCTCGCCGTGATCTACGGTATGTTTCTCCTCCGATCATCCAATTACTTTTTGCAAATTCATCTTCAATCTATTTTCATTATCAATCTAGGGTGAGACCTACTATGAACTAATTGCCATGATTCTCTTGCCTAGATTATTATTTTGGGGGGATTCTTTAGTGTGCTATGATGAGGAATATGTTTTATTTTTGCCTTTCTTTATTGTTTTAGATGATGAACACAAGGAGCCAAACTCGTTCTCATGCCGCCTCTAGCGCTTCTCGTATTGTCACTCAAGAACGCATGGGGATACGATTCAGGAATGAGCTCCAACATGATCGCTTCGATAGGATCAAGAACCGCGAAGTGAAGGAAACCAAGCGGGCTTGCCCCATTATATTGAACCAACTCGGTATTTCTATTGACTTCAATTTACTTTGCAATAGAGCTAGCCTGCAATACTTTGTATACAATGATGTGCCTACTTATTGCCGGTTAACTATTGAATTTCTATGTTCTTTGCAAAGCACCTTTAAACTATGGCAAGGAGAGGACATGATTTCTTTTCGAGTTATGAATAACAACTACACTTTAACACTAGATGAATGGTGCGCATGTTTTAATTTCCCAAACAATGATGTTAATGCCTTACACGCATCCTTTACTGGCTTAGACCCTTCCCCTGCACAATATTATAATGGAATAAGTTTCACTACTAGGGTAAGAAAGGGGAAGAATATTCAACATCCTGCAATTCACTATTTGTTCTATGTTATCGCTAACACCTTGCAAGCAAGAAATGAGTTCACAAGACTCAATGAGGATGACATCTTAGTCCTTGCAAAATCTGCTTACACCAACTGCGACTTGTCACTCAACTTGGGCGCAATCGTTGTGTGCTACCTAGAGCACAAATCCGCTCAAAGCCAAGGACCTATCACAGGTGGAGGCATCATCACCGTGCTTGCCATTGCCCTAGGCATCGACCTAGGTGAGTTGCAACCTGTGCTAGGTGAGCGACATGTTGGCTTCTCTACTTTAAAGGCTTGTGGAATGCTCACTAGGAGAGGTGGTGTTTATTACTTCCATATTGCTGGAGCTGGGTGTCTTTACCCTTCTCCTATGCCTAATGGTCTTTTCTCTATCAAGGAAGGACGTTTGCTATATGACTTGCAGGTTGAGAAACACCAACCCAAGGAGGATATTTCGAATGAGGATGGGGACCAAGAAGAGGAGCAAGAAGTTCCTTATCAAGAGGAGCAGCCACAAACCCGGTTCGCCGCGTACCAAGACTTCCAAGAACTTGGAGGGACTATGGAGAGGATGCATAGCGTCTCTTTGAACCTTCGAGAAACAACTAGTAATCTATCAACTCAATTTTCAAACTAGAATAATGACTTTTTACCGCCACCACAATGATTTGAAGGGCTTGCAAAGCCTAAGCTTGGGGAAGTTTCCTCATGTATCTTTATTTGGTGTTCATTTGCTTTTATTTATCTCGAGGTTGTGTTTTTAATTCGAGTTTATAACCACTCGTGTTGGTTCCCCAACACTTTATCTTTAGTTATTTTTATTTGCTTTTGAGATTTTCTAGCCGAGCTTTGCCGCCAATTTTCTATTCTTTAAATTCCCTCTCTTAAAAACAACAAAAATATTTCTCCATTTTTATTTATTTTCCCTCTTTCTTTTCTTTTTGCCTCGATGTTCTCATGTATTTGCAGGAGAGTGATGAACTTCGAGTTTCCAAGAATAAAATAAAAAGGAAGAGAGAAGTGGAACCAAACATGAGAGGTATGCCTTATGACTCCCCACTTGTGAAGTTTGAGAAACCCATGCTAGTTAGTAGTAAATGTTGAGATATTATATTGGTGGAGTGAGTCTTTGTATTGTAGTAAGATTTTGTTTGCATGGGTATTTAGTTGGGTACATTTTGTTCCAGCTCTTGTAGTTAACTAAGTCTTGCCTAAAAATTTGCTAAACAATTGTAATAAGAAAAAGTCTCACAATTGAAGGCTTGGGTGTTGTAGTGTTTAGTCTTGAAGGCTTATTTCTAGAGACACTCAACACCACTGAAAACTTTGATTGACTCGATAGCTCACTTTAAAAGGATTTGTTAGATTGAATTAATGTTTAGCGGTTTTTGTGAGCATGCCAAAGTTTGACTTGTTAACCATAAGAATGATATAGCTTTATGCGTGTCAAACATCATGGGATGCCAACAACTCCGCTGGCCTACGAACGATCTTCATGGGGGACACTCCTAGATTTTGGCTATGAGTTGATTAAACACATGTAGAAGCAATGCTATAGTGGGTAAGATTCTTGGCACTCCCGGGTAGCTGTGTTCATGATGGAATCACTCCTCTAGATGTTATGAGTAATCATTGTGCAAAAGGAACAAAAACCTTAGTGATTCCATGAGTGTCCATCACAGCCCGATAAACTAATAAAAACTTTTGGCATGCTCTCAATTACTTAAGAAATGAAATTCTTGAAGGACAATGAATGTAAAAGTAGTGCTTGAAAAGTCTTGGTGTATTAATGTGGGAGAATTGAGATACTCTATGTATATGCTTTTCATGACAACTCTCACACTCTCAATTTATATGATTATACTTTGTTGTTCGAAGGCAAGCCTATGAGTTGGTTACATGAGATGGAATAAAGTTTACTCATTTTAATCATCCATGTTAACAATTTTGCTGCGCTATAAGAATGCATAAAAACCCGTATGATATGCTTGCCATTACTCTATCTATGCTGAAGTTTTTTAGATTTATGAAGTGGAGGAAACATGAGACTACCAATCATGAGTAAGATCATCATCTCATTATTTCAGTTTAAATGTTGAGTTCCTTTTTTATTTTGGTTTTCTTGCTCGAGGACGAGCAAGTTTAAGCTTGGGGAGGTTGATGGCTCTAAAATATAGCCATCCACGCCCACATTTAAACTGGATATTATTCATATATTTGATGAAATATCTCTCTGAACCCTGCCACTAATGCCTAATCATCAAAGGGGCATGAAATCCTTTCTTACCATTTTTCCTTGCGCAGATAATGACGTTTGATGATTGGAATCACTACATTAAAGTCAAAGATACGAGATTTCCAACAACCAGAAGAAACCAGGAGTCGTGGAACGGAGGCAGATGCTTTAACGACCAATTATACGACTAGAATAAAATTCCGGCCGTATAGTTGTGGTCGTATAGTTGGCGCCGCCACCGCTAGGTCGAACATAACAACTTTCGTGAAGGGACCCCTATATAAAGAGGCCTCGGGCAACGAGAAAAGGGCCTTCGCCCCGACCATTAGCCACCTCCAGATCTCCATCCACAACACCGAAGAGCCGCCGAAGGAATAGACTTAGATCTAATCTCCAAACCCTTCTCCACCACCATAGCCATATTCCACCACTTGTAATAGTAGATCTCATCTTCGATTGGTGACATTGTAAGACTATTTGCTATCAATATTATGATTTCCACTACAATGTTTATGATCTTTGATCTCATATCTTTGTGTGAGTAATTCTCCTTGGGCTAAGGGCTTCGGCCTAGCCATGTAGCTTTTGTGCATGTTATTTATCATAGATGGGATCATGTATTAGTTTATATGACATGATGATTATTGTATCCACTCTTGCCTCAATCTAAGGACTTCTCAGGTACCCAAGACCCCGAGGATTGAGCCAGGTATAGGGAGTATGAGTAATGACTAATCTGCAGGTTGGGAACCCTAGTGATATAAGGGGTAGTACGGCTATATGTGAGGGATTTACTTGGGATTAACGATGATGTCACTATTCATATCATTAGTTTTCTTTCTTCTATGGATGAAACTAGTAGGTTATTGCTATAAGTGGTTGCGGAGGCAATAGCAATTATGGATGCACCACCCACATATAATTTATCTTGCTCTAACAATTACATGCATACTTTATCTTTATCTTTTATTCCCATCAGATGTTTTGCATAGCTACAGGTGAAACCGAACGCCCTAGGCCCTCTCTCTCCATCATTGACAATAAAAAAAAGACGCAAACTCTTGGTCCGGTAAAAACACAAAAGGAATTCTAAAACTCCCGAAGGTCTGTTAAAGTAACTTCACTACACTTCTGCTTCCCGAGGATTCGATAAACCTAGGTCTACTAGGGAAAAAGAGCTATACTACATCCGTAATCTGGATCGAAGGTATCAGCTGTGGCTCGGCACGAAAGGCACACGGCATGGCGTCTCACGAGGCCAAGGGCACGGCGGCCAGAGAGGGTGGTCGGGACAAGTTCGGTAGTGGCAGGGAGGTGACGTGCGGGGTGACAGATTAACGCGAGCGGCGACCGAGGAGAGGGTGAGGTCCATGTGGTGACGAGGGGCACGCAGTGGACGGGAGGAAGATCGGGGAGCGGTGGTGAGGTCAACCTCGGGCGGCGGCCGTGGAGCGGAGGCAACACGGATCAGGCGAGCCGGCATGAGGCGGCGGCCACAGGGAATCGCAGAACCAAGGGCTCGTTGGGGTCCATGTCAATGGGCTCACCAGCTGGAAGGAAGACCATAGTGGGGCCATAGTTGGTGGAGCTAGAGGAGGAAGAAGCCGGTCGTGGAGGCGGTGGCGTTGCCTGATGCAGCACTATGCTGGATCGAGGGGCGAGGGGATCATGACTTTGTGAGCGAGGCGAGGGGAGCGTGCGTGCGGGGTCGGGGCGCATGCTGTGGGGTAGTGCGGGTCTGGGCTGTGGAACCCGGTGATGGGTGGGTTTGTGGCATACCGCGTCGTCTAGGTCAGTGGTGTACAAGGTGCGTAGTTGTGTTGGTAGCATCGCTGAGGTGCACCATGTGCGTGTTGGCGCGGGTGGGTGCTAGTGCTGTGGCTACGCGCACGGGTGCTAGTGCTGTGGCCGCTGGGTGGGTTAGGTAGGGATGGTTTTAGGGTTAGGGTTGCCAAGTGTGGGCCGGTTTAGTTTAGGTAGTAGGTTGTCGTCTGGGCTTTTGGGCCTGTCGGCTGCCTCTCCCTAAAAAACTTTATTTATTTTATTTTTAAAACACTCTTGCAAGTAGTTTTGAGGCAAATAAAATATCCAGGTAGACCAGGGTTTTTGGTTTGAAATAAAAGGGAGGAGATTAATGTAGAACATAAAATAGAGCTTTTAGCAAAATAGTTTTAGGCAAACATATGCATGATGTCGTGATGATGCTCGAATGCAATGTGGCATGATGACACGTGCATGCGATCATGATGATGTACAAAATAAAAACAACACGCGATTTCTGATAGTGGTTTTACCCGGGGTCCTACAATTCGACACCACTAACAATGGATCTCACCCTCGAGATCCACCTCATGGTACGGGGAAGAAGGCTAATGATTTGGATCTTCTCTCTTCATGTAGATCCTTGCGACACCACTAACAAATATTCTTTCTCCGTCTTGAAATTAGCGACACCACCAACAAATATCGTTGCTCACGTTCGTTGAGGGAACACTCTGGATAAACAAAGGAGAAAGGTAAAGGTATTAAACGATAAGGCCACCTCTAACTGTCGCGGAAGGAGTAAAATTGCATTGATTCACCTATTCAATGTACAAGAGAGAATGATAAGATTAGTTCTATGGTCGTGACTCCATCCTGCACTCAAAGCATTACTCTATACATGAATAAGATAAATGTGCAACCAACTCTCGGAATTCAGACTGAAGATCTTGATAGGCGATGTTCAGAAACATAGGAGTGATGCAGGCTATTCATCGGATCTGACGTAGATGATGTCGTCGAGTTGGAAAACACCGGAAGATACAAAAGAACTCGTATGAAAAGACACAATGATTAGGTTCTGTGATGGTTCCATTGGCATGAACAACACATACTCAAGGTATACTCCAACTTCACCAATGTTCATCCTTCTCATATGTTTTCAGCAATACGAATATCCGTCAAGGGGCACATACAGATAAAAGATTTCAAGGACAAAAAAAGATTGGATGAAGGGTACAACAAACGATATGCAGATTTGATGATTGTAGCACCACCATTATAAAAGGGAGGAAGCGAAACCCTAAAGGTACGATAGAAACCCAACCACGAGAAATCCTGGACTCAAAGAAAAGATAAGAGTAGATTCAAAACACGTAGAGGTAAGAGGAGAATAGCATAGAGATAATGAATAAAAACAGACCTAATTAGATCTATTCAACCGATTTTGCAAAAATAGTTTTGACACTCTACATCGGCCACTAGCTAGGTTATCCTACAGGCCGGACCAGTGGGGTATCGGAACTTGTAACATCTCAAAAATATTAAACAAGCTTATCAATTTCTAATCACCCAAGTTTAGGGTTAACAAAAAAATTACTATTAAAAGATATATGAGTGCATGAGTGATTTGTTTTAATGAATGAATGCTTGCATTTGCCATGTTTGATTGCTACAAAGGTTAAGATTTAGTTTAAAGATGAATACCACATCATCTAGGTCAATTACAAACAATATCAAATAAAAGGAAAATCCAAAATAAGGCATATGATCATATGGTCACTTTTGCCAATATTAACCACTAGCCCACTTTGGGCATCTATAGGTAAAGATTTCTAACAGAAACAATTCTAGTTCTTTTCACCCCTTGCTAGACCAAGTAAAATTGAACCTAAGCAAACCTTGCAAATTCACAGAAACTATTTTCAAATCTATTTAAGAGGCAATTCAAAATTGAATCAAGTGTATGTGCATAGATCACCACTTTTCAAAAACCACTCAAACAATCACCCCTTGACCAACTGCGAGGAGTGGAGACGCTGGAATCACCGCGCCCATTTAAGTCCCTGCCATGCCAAGAGCACGACGGAGCACCGCAGCCGCCTCGCGCACACACGCCGTGCCTCGCTCTCTCTGCTCATACCCGTAGTCACTGTGGCACAAGTGACCTCCCAGACATGATGATTCACTGCCGCGCGCCCCGTGACCACCGTACTTAGTGACTAACACTTTCGTACCTAAACAGAGCGCCGACGTCCCCCGACCGACTGAGACCGTCCCTTGCCATGCTGTCCCGCACGTGACGATCACCGCAGTCCCTCGCATCTACCCATGCCCTCTGCCATGCTTAGCGCGATCTATAGCAGCGTAGCCGGTGAAGCCCGACCATGCCACCCTGCCTCCAACGCTGGTGTATAAATAGAGGCCATCCCAGACCTAATTCGGCACACCATCTCACTCCCCACTCACGCCGGAACCTCACTGGCCCTTCCCCGGAGCAAGGCGAGCAGCGCGATGCCAGAATTTGGCCGGAGTCCGCCGCTGCAGTGGAGGAAGGAAGCCATCGATTGGAGCCACCCCAGGAGCTGCCGCGACCACCCCTCGAACCGACGTTGTCTACCAGTTCGTTCGGCCCCATCGCCGACCCTAGATAGAGCCTTGGTGAGTCCCCAGCGACCCCCACAATCGCGTTAGGGTTAGAATCTCACCGGAGCATGTCGCCGTAGACAATGAACATCAGCCGTAGATTTCATTCTAATCGTAAGGCTGAGATTGATAGATACCAATTCGGTTAGAATTAGTCACTGACGCGTGGGACCGTTCTGCCAGTAGCCCGCTGCACCCGTGTTGTGCAATTGGGCCGGCCCATTTCTTTTCCCGTGCAGAGCCCAGCGATTCAAATAGAAATTTGCTAATTATTTTAAAATCCTATTCAGAAGCTTTATTCAAAATTCAATTCAAAGAGTTGTACCGATCCAAAATGCATGATTCCAATTTTGTTGGAAAGTTATTGAAAAGATCTAGTCACTCCCATTGGATTCAAACCATATGAAGTTATAGATCACTTATACTAAAAATAACAAGACAGAGACTTTTGCCACTACAAACATTTTTATAAAATAACCTATAAATGCTTTTGAGTTGATTCCAACTCTCAAAAATCACATTTGCCATGCTCTAGATGAATATGTAAAAACATTTGGGTTTTATAGATATTAAATATGGACTATTATTAAAAGAATGCTATATAGGCATTCATAGCCACTTTAATATTATTAAATAGTGATATTAAATCTTGTAATAGATGCCAATCTTTTTAAATCACATTCCCAAGTATTGAAGTAGGTGGCGATGCCATGTGTCAATATGATCCCCTATTTTAAATGGAGAATATTAAATCTTAAGGTTTTTAAATGAGTAGAAATTACTTTTCTAAAATAAGAATAATAAGAAAATGTTAATAGTCCATATGATGATTGAGATGATGCTAGATCATCTAGTGTGAGCCTTTGAGTGCTAAATAGAAGTAGTGAAGTGTTGTTTGGTGATTGTGTACCGCGTGTGTATTTATAGACGCTAGTGCTAACCCGGGCTACAACGAGGAGGAGTACTTCAAGGAAGAGGAAGAAAACTTCAACGGCTGCAACTAGCAAGGCAAGCCCACTATGCAAGCTATCCATGCAAGCTTAGATAGCAAGCTAACTTGTACATATACCATATGCAAACCTTTGAGATGCAACTTTACCAATTCCTAGTTCTACTCCAAGCTTTGCTTTTCCCTTTACTACAGTTTCTTACTTAGTTAATGAATTGTGGTTAGTGGAAAATAGGATGGAGATCATCAAGGTCATAGAACTAGTCTTGGATACTTATACTTGATTAGCACCCTCAATAGTGATACCCTCAACATTAGTGGCTAGTGCTAAGTTAAAACTTGACCACTTTAGAGGGGAATACTTGCAGAAAAAGATTATGAAAACCTTGGAATGATGAGTCATTCTATTGAAATGTTTTTGACATGTGTTATGAAACACAATGGTTTGATGATGAAACTAATGAGGCATGAGCCTTGACTTTGACAAAAAACTGATGGTTGGGTTCAGATGCGATACCATTCCAATTTTACAGTTCAACCATAATACCTGAGTTGGGTAGGGCTTGACTGGAAGTTTATATGTCTTAGTATGGGTTCCCTTGCGGAAGAGGTCGAGCTGAGGCTACCTCGTGATGAATGTCCACCTATGTAGTGCCCAGGATGGCAGATGGCCATGGCTGGGAGGTGCATATACTAGGGTGTGTAATTGAAAGGTTAGGATTGATTATCCGCATACCAAGTATGATGATTCAGGGTTACCCCTGACGGGTGTATCGAATTTTGTGGTGAAAGTGTACCACCTCTGCAGAGTGTCAAACTATTCAAATAGCCACATTCGCGGTTATGGATAGTTGGAGTGGCCATACGGTTCCGTTGTCAGATGTTTTCGAAATGACTTATGACTTGAAAGATGACTTTGACTTGACCACAACAAAGTTATGGACATGAAAACTAGATTCCCCCTTAAGTGATGTAGAGAACTAAAGTTAGGTCCTTACTCTTAAAGTCCTTATGAAATAAACCTGGGTTTTTGCAAACAAAATTAGAGCTTAAGGTTCCTACCAAATTCTACCTTACTCATGCTAGTGTTAGTTTGCGAGTACCTAAAGAGTACTCATGAATTTGTCCCTGGCTATTCCCATGGCCGGACTATGAGGAGGATTACCCGGAAGATGGACAGCAAGAGGTCTATGACAACTAGGATCATCTCCCATTGTCAGCATTGCCTGTGACCATGAAGAAGGAGCCTACTATGTTTACTTTCCGCTGCTTTGATTGTATTAAGACTAGATCATGAGATCGTTTATTTGTTAGACCTTTATTATGGTTTGTAATGGATGATGTATTGTGGTACCAATTCTGTTATGTCTCGCAAAAATGGTAATCCTGGGATTGTGATGTATGGCATAACAGGCACCTGGACTTAAAAATCCGGGTGTTGACAAGTTGGTATCAGAGCCCTCTTGACCATAGGAGACCCTAGTTAGAATGGACGCCTGAAAAACCTAGTTTCAAAACAAAGAAAGTAAGTATTTACAAAAAACTATTCTCATTCTTATCCTTGAGATTCTTTCAAAACTCTTACAGTTCTACATAAAATTTGACACATTAAATCACGTCACTAACTTACTCATATCAATTGCTTATAGATGGAGGTAAAATATAGCAAGTTTTACCAATTGGGCAATGGAGGATAGCTTATCTTTGATAGGGATCTGGACCAGCTCTCGGAGTATCTTGGACGCCCGCACCCGGAGTTCTTTGGAGCACAGCTCAACGACCAATCTGGAGGGGAACTACAATGGTTGATTGTTGCTAATCTGAGAGGCAAAATGGAGCCACCTCTTTCTGATAAGATTCAATTCAGCGTAAGGGAGAATAACTGGCTAGACGGATTAGCCAGGGCAATGCAAGAAGCTCTTGCACGTCTGTGTGCACAAAACATCAACCAGATCACCGGCACCCGTTTTTCCCACTATGCAAGACGTGACTCTATGGGACAGCCTTTGGCCATGCTGGCACATCCGAAGTTGAAGCATTACGTGGACCACATGGCCTTCATGCTGCACGAGACCCAGAAGGAGTTGGACAATGCCCGTGCTTATGCCAACCAGAACCATGCTGAAGTTGTTGAGAGGAAGCAAACCCTCGCCATCCTCTCCAAGGCGCGCAAGTCACTTCGTAGCCAGCACGACAAAAAGGATCGCACCATCGCCCGTCTTTGGCAGAAGATAGCCACCCTGGAGGAGACTATCCACGACTAGGAAATCTAGCTGAAGGAGAAGGAGGAGGAAGGTGAAGATATCCGTGGGGATATTCACTCTTACCTCAGTGATGACAATGACTATCTGGAGGACGTCACCATGGAGGACAACACTGATGAGGATGATGTGGACTTTATTGATGATGAGGAGCCCGACAGCCCCGATGATGAGTAGTCACACATGAGCACTATCGTAGGTGTGAGTTGTACCCGGTACCACTGTATCGTAGCTTCTCAGAATGGTTCCTAAAACCATTTATTTTCTAGTAGTGGTGTGTGTTTGTATTGTGTGCTTGGAATGAATGAATGAGAAGAAGTTGTTAGTTTTCAAAACCTAAGTCATATTCAAAGTTTAAAGCTTTCTGAAACAAACCCATGAACCCTAGAAATTTCCCTCTTGTCTCATTATCTATCTCAATCTTCATATGACTCGCGATAACCCCAGAGGAAGCAGCTCATATCGGGACCCAATGCTGCAGATTCTGCAAATGTTAGTTTCTCATCGTGAAGCTGGTAGAGCCGAACGTCAAGACAACTTAGCCACTCTTCAACAGATAGCCCAGATGACCCACAATAATCAAGGCCATGGAAACCAAGATCACCATGGATCCAAGATCAAAAACTTCTATAATACCAACCCTCCTAGGTTTAGCAAGTCAGAGGAGCCCCTAGATGCTAATGATTGGCTGCAAACAATGGAAATCAATCTAGAAGTCACTAGAGTTGATGCTAATGAGAAGGTGTTGTTTGCTACCCACTATCTGTCCGGCTATGCAAGATCTTGGTGGAATAGTACCCGTACCATGAACGAAGGTCAGATGATGATGTGGGAGGAGTTCAAACTCAAGTTCAGCAGGACCCATGTGCCCTCGGGTCTGATCAAGAGGATGGGGGATGAGTTCCGAGATTTTAAGCAAGCAAGGATGACTGTGGTTGAGTACCATGACAAATTTCTATCATTAGCTAGGTATGCCCCTGACGAGATTGACTATGAAGCGAAGAAGAAGGAGAGATTCTTGAATGGTCTGCATGATGAGATACAAACAATGTTAGTCAACATTCCATTTGATGACCTCGAAGCCTTAGTGGATCTGCAATCTAGATGGAAGGCAAGATCAACCAGGCTACTGAGAACTGCAAGCTTCGTATGATGCACCAACCAGGACCTCACCATACCCCGAAATATCGCCCCAACCCGTCTGCAGGATATGCACCCAGAAACAACATGCCACCAATGAACCGTCCGAACTACCCCAACCATGGCGAAGTGAACCCAAGGCCCGGAGGCCATCATAACAACAACACCAGTAACCCCAATAACTTCAACCGTGCACCGCCAAAGTCCAACAACAACAATACTGCCCCAAGGACTAGAAGCAATGTTGTGCCTATCATAGGGAAAGACAAGTCAATGATCACTTGATTTGAATGCAGAGTCACGGGTCACTACTACAACGAGTGCCCCAAGAAGCTTGCCATAGCAACCAATGTGACTACACCTGCCCAACAGCAGCACTGTGTCCAACCTGGAAAGAGATTTTCCCTAGGAAACCCGCACAACCATAATGGTCGCCTGTTCCACATGAATGCTGAGGAAGCCCAGGAAGCGCCAGATGTCGTGTTGGGTATGTTTTCTGTTAACTCAGTATTATAAAGAGTGTTGTTTGATTCTAGAGCATCGCACTCGTTTGTTACAGAAGAATTTGCATGCACTAGTAAGATTCAACTAACAAATTTGAAGCATGTTATGATAGTTCAAATACCTGGTTCAACCACCAAAGCTAGAAAAATTTGCAAGGCCGTACCTATCAGAATACATGGGATAGATTTTTATGCCAATCTAATAGTACTTGGAACCAAAGGTTTGGAAGTAGTGCTAGGGATGGATTGGATGTCGAAACATCAAGGATTAATCAACTGTGCCAAGAAATCCATAACCATGACCAGTAGCACCGGAGTATTAGTAGAACATGTATCTAAGACATTGCCCCGTCAATTCAAGTGCAACAAGAGTTTAGCCAAAACCACCATTGACCAAGTCAGAGTAGTCTGTGAATACCCCGATGTGTTCCCAGATGAATTGTCCGGTATGCCCCCAGATTGGGATATCGAGTTTATCATTAAATTAGTTCCTGGAACTGGACCCATAGCTCAGAGACCCTATAGTATGAACCCATATAAATTAGTAGAGCTGAAGAAGCAACTTGATGATATGTTGGGAAAAGGTTTGATTCAACCAAGTGCATCACCGTGGAGGTCACATGTTTTGTTTGTTGATAAGAAGGATGGTGCCAACTGTTTTTGTATGGATTATCGGAAGCTGAATGATGTCACCATCAAGAACAAGTACCCACTGCCGAAGATAGAAGATTTGTTTGATCAACTGACTAGTGCCAGAGCTTTTTCTAAGATTTATCTTAGAACTGGTTATCATCAATTGAAAATTCGCGCGACGGATATCCCAAAGACCACCTTCACCACCAGATATGGATTTTATGAGTACAATGTCATGTCTTTTGGATTAACCAATGCCCCCACTTATTTCATGAATCTCATGAATAAGATTTTTATGATCTTTTTTGATAAGTTTGTCATTGTGTTTATCGATGACATTCTAATCTACTCCAAATCAGAAGAGGACCATGAGAAACATCTGAGAACCATCCTTGAAACCCTTAGAGAGCATCAGTTGTATGTCAAGTTTAGCAAATGTGAGTTCTGGTTAAAGGAAGTAGGATTCCTAGGCCATATCTTGTTGATAGGAGGATTTGCTGTTGATCCCGCCAAGATTAAGGATGCCGAAGAATGGAAAGCCCCAACCACCCAAACCGAAGTCCGCGCATTTCTTGGATTAGCCTAATATTACCACAAGTTTGTTGAAGGATTTTCGAGCATCGCAAGGCCAAGGACTCAGTTGCTGAAGAGAGATAAGAAGTTTGAATGGACGGACAAATGTGAAGAAAGTTTTCAAGATCTCAAGAAGAGGTTGATTTCAGCCCCAATTTTGATCGTGCCCGATATAAAGAAGCCTTTTGATGTGTATTGTGATGCATCCAAGATTTGTCTCGGATGTGTGTTGGTGCAATAAGGCAAAGTCATATCTTACATGTCCAGACAACTGAAGCAACATGAATAGAACTACCCCACCCATGACCTAGAACTGGCAGCCGTATTTTAGCCTTGAAGACATGGCATCATTACCTTATGGGTAACCTCGGTGATATTTATTCGGATCACAAGAGTCTGAAGTATATTTTCACCCAGAAGGAGCTGAATATGAGCAAAGTATATGGATAGAGTTAATCAAGGATGATGACCTTGACATTCACTATCACCCCGGCAAAGCTAATGTGGTAGCGAATGCTCTTGGTAGACTACCATGTAGATTAAACACCATGATTAAGGTAGCTCAGCCAAGTCTGCATGAGGAGATGGAGAATTTTAGGATGGAGCTAGTTAGCAAAGGATTTCTAGCTAGCATAGAACTCCAACCCACTTTGGTTAGTCAGATAAAAGAGGCCCAGAAAGGAAACGCACGTATTGATGGAATCAAGCGTCGTATCGGAACAGGAAAAGTACCCGGATTCACCGAAGATGAAGAAGGAGATCTATGGTACAAAGGACGTATCTGTGTGTCAGCAGATTCAGAGCTGAAACAAGTCATTATGCAGGAAGCCCATGATACCCTTTATTCTATCCACCCGGGAGGAACCAAGATGTATCAGGATTTGAAGGAGCAATTCGAGTGGCACAAAATGAAGAGAGAAGTTGGAAGCTACATTGCCAAGTGTGATATCTGTCAGTTAGTCAAAGCGGAAAATCAGCGACTCGTAGGACTTTTGCAACCATTATAGATTACGAAATGGAAATGGGATTCTGTCGGAATGGATTTTATCACCGGTTTGCCTACATCTAGTAGGGGAAATGACTCTATTTGGGTCATAGTGGATAGACTGTCCAAGGTTGCCCATTTCATACCCGTCAAGACTACCTACCAAAGATCGAAGCTAGCAGAGTTATATATTGCTAGAATAGTTAGGTTGCATGGAACCCCCAAGGCCATAGTGTTAGATCGAGGAACCCAGTTTACCTCAAGATTTTGGCAGAAGGTCCAAGAAGGATTAGGAACCAAACTGAATTTCAGCACAGCTGATCACCCACAAACTGACGGACAAACAGAAAGAGTAAACCAGATCTTAGAAGATATGCTAATAGCTTGTGTGTTAGAGTATGAATCTAAATGGGAAGATTGTCTGCCTTTTATGGAATTCTCATACAACAATAGTTATCAAGCCAGTTTACAAATGGCTCCATTTGAGTTTCTGTATGGAAGAAAGTGTCATACCCTATTGAATTGGTCACAAGTAGGAGAGAGTCAGATCTTCGGACTCGACATTTTACGAGAAGCCGAAGAGAAGGTTCACAAAGTCCGTGAGCACCTCAAGACCGCTCAATCCAGACAAAAGAGTTATGCCGACAAAAGACGTCGAGACCTGACCTTCAATGTCGGAGATTTCATGTATCTCAAAGTATCACCCTTGAAGGGAATGCAACGTTTTTGACTGAAAGGGAAGTTAGCCCCCAGATATATTGGACCCTTCAAGATTTTAAATCGCCGAGGAGAAGTATCATATCAACTGGAACTGCCTGAGGAGATGTCAGCCGTGCATGATGTCTTCCATATCTTGTTACTTCGCAAATGCCTAGAAGTTCCGGAGAAGACCGAAGTTTTCAAGAACATTCATCATAGAGCTATAGATATCGACAAGGATCTAACTTATCGTGAAGTGCCCATCCGTATTTTGGAAGAAGCATTCAGAACCACCCGGACCAGAAGTATCAAGTTTCTCAAGATCCAGTGGAGTAACCATACCGAGAAGAAGCCACCTGGGAGTGAGAAGATTATATTAGGACTGAGTTTCCCAATCTCTTTAGTTCCTAGATTTTCCGGAATGTCGAGACGAGATTCTGTTTAAGCGGGAAGGTTTGTAACATCTCAAAAATATTAAACAAGCTTATCAATTTCTAATCACCCAAGTTTAGGGTTAACAAAAAATTTACTATTAAAAGATATATGAGTGCATGTGTGATTTGTGTTAATGTATGAATGCTTGCATTTGCCATGTTTGATTGCTACAAAGGTTAAGATTTAGTTTAAAGATGAATACCCCATGATCTAGGTCAATTACAAACAAAATCAAATAAAAGGAAAATTCAAAATAAGGCATATGATCATATGGTCACTTTTGCCAATATTAACCACTAGACCACTTTGGGCATCTATAGTAGAAGATTTCTAACAGAAACAATTCTAGTTCTTGTCAACCCTTGCTAGACCAAGTAGAAGTGAACCCAAGAAAACCTTGCAAATTCACAAAAACTATTTTCAAATCTATTTAAGAGGAAATTCAAAATTGAATCAAGTGTATGTACATAGATCACCACTTTTCAAAAACCACTCAAACATTCACCCCTTGAAAATTCCCAGCAACCATAGACTACTAAGAAAGTGACCATATCACTCACCAAGAATCATTCAAAAATTTGAAAGTTAAGCTCATGCAGCCATTTGGTTGAACACCTCACAGATAGAGTACAACCTCAACCACTATCTACTGTTTTGATCTATCAATTGATCATCAAATGTACCCAATTCCACTCCACTACTCCCCCATGATCCTTCCCTATACTTGGTCATGCAAAGGAGGAACGTCACTCGCCACATTGACTAGTGCCATGCCTGTACCGAGCATTCCATCCCGGTCGAGAACGGACCAGTCGCTGCACGCCACACCGCCCTCTCCCACGATGCCTAGCTGCTAGCCATGACCTCACCGCCACCTCACAGATAGAGTACAACCTCAACCACTATCTACTGTTTTGATCTATCAATTGATCATCAAATGTACCCAATTCCACTCCACTACTCCCCCATGATCCTTCCCTATACTTGGTCATGCAAAGGAGGAACATCACTCGCCACATTGACTAGTGCCATGCCTGTACCGAGCATTCCATCCCGGTCGAGAACGGACCAGTCGCTGCACGCCACACCGCCCTCTCCCACGATGCCTAGCTGCTAGCCGTGACCTCACCGCCACCCTCTGTCCACCCCTTGACCAACGGCGAGGAGTGGAGACGCTGGAATTGCCGCGCCCATTTAAGTCCCTGCCATGCTGAGAGCACGACGGAGCGCCACAGCCGCCTCGCGCACACACGCCGCGCCTTGCTCTCTCCGCTCGTACTCGCAGTCGCAGTGGCACCAGTGACCTCCCAGACACGATGATTCACCATCGCGCGCCTCGTGACCATCGTACTTAGTTACGAACACTTCCGTACCTAAACAGAGCACCGACATCGCCCGACCGACTGAGACCTCCCCTTGTCGTTCTGTCATGCACGTGATGATCGCCGCAGTCCCCCGCATCGACCCATGACCTCCGCCATACTTAGCACGACCTGTAGCAGTGTCGCTAGTGAAGCCCAACCATGCCGCCCTGCCTCCAACATCGATGTATAAATAGAGGCCACCCTAGACCTTAGTCGGCACACCATCTCACTCCCTACTCACCCAGGAACCTCACAGACCCTTCCCCGGAGTAAGGGGAGCACCACGATGCCGGAATTTGGCCGGAGTCTGCCGCTGCAGTGGAGGAAGGAAGCCATCGATTGGAGCCACCCCAGGAGCTGCCGTGACCACCCCTCGAACCACCATTGTCTACCAGTTAGTTTGCCCCCATCACTGACCCTAGCTAGAGCCTTGGTGAGTCCCCAGCGACCCCCACCATCGCGTTAGGGTTAGAATCTCGTTGGAGCAGTTCACCGTAGACGATGAACATCAGCCGTAGATTTCATTCTATTCGTAAGGCTGAGATTGATAGATACCGTTTTGGTTAGAATTAGTCGCTAACGTGTGGGACCGTTCTGTCATTTTGCGAAGAATTAGACACGATGATTCACCATCATGCGCCTCGTGGAGAATATCATTTTGTGGCCCAAAAGTTGAGGTGCCCAAGCAACACGGTACCCAAGTTGCCTGTAATCAGCCTCGATGACTATAGTTGGCATGCCAAATATTCAGAGGGTCTTTTTCGGCACAAATTCAAATTTACATTTCAATACAAAATATTAGGCTAACGGCCGTCAAGTTGGCCCCCCTGTCAGTTTTTGTCATTTTGTCACTCCCGTCGTGACTGTCATGTAGGCTTCAAGCATTGGCACCTGCATCCATTACGCGTCTTGTTCTTCCCCGGAGCGGCAATTTGTGGTGGTGTCGCGGCCTTGGCGTGGAGCTGGGACATGGACGAACCTGCTCGGCCCTGCTCTCCTCCCTGTAGGCTTACAGCATTGGTGCCTGCATCCATTACGCGTCTTCTTCTTCCCCGGAGCGGCAATCTGTGGTCGCGGCCATGCCGCTATGGCGAGGAGCTCAAACATGGACGAACCTGCTTGGCCCTGCTCTCCTCCCCATCCCGAGTCGGAGCTCTACCTCACCATCACCACACCCATGGCACGGCGTGGGGACGAGAATTGGTTACCGGTTAGATCTATCACCGTGTCGACCATGCTCGGTCTTGTTTTCCTCCGCCAGAATCTGATTTCGCCATCGCCGTGGTCGCACTCGCGCTGGCCATGACGCCTTCCTCTCTGAACCCTAAAGCCACATCCACCTAGTTCGGCACAACGCCAACAAGGTGAAAATGCATCGCGTTTTCTTCTTGTGATTGTAGAAAAACATGTATGTACCTTGTCTATATCATACTCTAACAATGTACACATATGTTGCTTACTAGATTTTCGTTTGAAATTAATAGCTCCGTGCTGACGAAACATAGAGAACCTAAATAGAATGACGATGAAGACCATGTTCTGCACTTTGCATTACATCAACAAGTGCTCGCTGACAAAGCATGTTACCAAGAGAATGGAGTTCATCATCCATTGCCAAAAATATGTGAATAATTCAATGAGCGATTCAATGCAAATATGCGCAGAAAAGCTAGATCCATGTCATCAATCATAAATAATGCGTACACCCTGTATCTTTTACTTGAAGTGGTTGTTATCCTGAGCAAAATGCCTAGTATGCACATTACCTCTGTCTGTTTTATGCTACAATTCTGCTGTTATGGGCGTGGAAAGAAAAGCTGGGCTTCACTGAATGTTATGCAGTTAGGCCTAAATTAGTCTTACACAAATAAGCATAGCTTAGTCTTTACACAAATAAGCGTAACTAAAGATAAAGATAAAGACAAATGGTTCATCGGATCTGCCAGTATGAGCACTAGGTCCCTGGAGCTGGTGGTATCGTCGAAACGAACCAGAATGCTGCGTTTGGCCGTCTGTCATTCTCCATCAAATCGTATGACCCCACTGATGAGCCAATTGTAGGCCCCCTCCCCCCAACGTGGATTCGGCTCCAGGTCGGATCTGGAGTGTCAACATGATAGGTGCGTGATTGTGCAGCAAACACACAGTCTTCTATCAACACTAGATGTGCTAGCACCTCAGCAACAACACCAGCATGTTCTTCATGGACTCTGGTAGTAGCCTCAGCAAGTATTCTGTCAGCTTCACCAGCAGCAGCCTCAGCAGGTATTTCGTCAGCTTCACCAGTAGCAGCATTAGCAAGTATTTCGTCAGCTTCACCAGCAACAGCATCACCAAGTATTTCGTCAGCTTCACCAGGAATAGCAGCTAGTTCTTCGTCAGCTCCACCACCAGTAGTAGTAGCATCATTAGGAGCCAAGGCTGCCTGAGCAATTACAGGTTCAACATCTCTAGGGGCTCCGACAAAGAAAGGGTAGTTGATCCCAAGAAACACAGATTGTCCCTTCAGATTGTCGACTCTGCTCTAGACTTGCTCTACTGGGTCTTTGGATGGGCATGCGGACCTCGAGAAAACGTGACACCGTAGCGATGGGTATGAAGAAAATTGTGTCCCCATATGTTCTATTGTATCACTAACACTGTTTAGTGCTCACCTGATATGAATCCACATGGGTTCAACATCCTATTTCGTGTCGCCTCCGACAGGTTCCAGGAACCAGCGCTGTGATCCAAGTTCAGCATCTACTACTGCATCTTCAATCACCGGAGCTGGAATGACGCACGGGGCTGCATGGGTACCTATGTGTTACTTAAAGTCAGTAAGCAGAATTTTAAATGGGATTTTACATGCTATATGACACCATGACTCACCCTAGCTGAATGGCTCCCAAACACGCCGATCGCCGCTAGGTTCAGTGACCACATAAATGTGTTGCGGTTTGTTGGAATGGTAGCTGGAGGTGAAGACGGCATCGCATACTTCTCTGGCCGCAGGTAGTCGTTGCGCCAGACTATCCATTCCTTCTCTTCTGGGCATCTAATGAATGCGATTGCCTTGTCGAACACCGCTAAGAGTTCGTACTCCTAGGTCTTCCACACATCCCACGGTCTATGTGGTAGTTGTACTTTCAGGAGCTCAAGTTCTGTCATGTTGAATGCAGTAATGCCGACACCCTCCAAAGATGGCAATGTAAATCTCAACAATCTATAGCATTTTTTTAGAGTCCAAGTACTCCCATCCTGGGATAAAAGGACCAGCCACTCGCCGTTGCCACCCACCCAGTTCTGGTCATCTCCCATTTCCATCTCTTCTTCTTCCTTGATATTCACCACTACTGATTCCGACCACTTATCCAGCAGCATCATTTTTGCATGAATATGCTGCAGAGTTTGTTGTCAGTTAGTCAAATTACCTAGCATGGATTCCATTGCAAATACAATTTGACAACCGGACCTTCAGATTAAAGTACCCAAAATATCGCCTAAATACGAGTGTCTCCTCAAATATCGCCTAAATTGTGCCTGTGTCACTACAAAAGTACCCAAAAATATGGAGTAGGAGCAGAGCTCCGCCCGAACAAACTCTTGACGATGATCATCAACAGCTAGGGCATAATAGCCTTAAATCGTCTAATCTGTTTATTTTTTTAGGAAACAGAATATCACCTAGCATGCATTCCATTGCAAATCGAAATTGACAACTCATCTATCACCTAAATTAAGATTGTGTCACTATGAAAATACCAGAATATCAGGTACGAGCAGAGCTTCTGCTGTACAGAATAGCCTTAAATAGTTCAATTTGTTCAAAACGCGCGCGCACACAACACGTTCGACGAAAGAAGCATAGGATTCATGTCATTGTATTGGAAACGGTAGTACCTAAACAGGTTAGATAGAGGTGTGGGGACTAGCAGGGAAGCTATCGACGGTGTCCACAGGCGGGATTGGATACAAGCAAGTGTAGCAGGACACAGGAAGTACCCAGGTTCGGAGCCCTCGTGATGAGGTAAAGATCCTACTCTTGCCGATCTGACTATGAGTGATACATGGGATACAAGTGCTCCTCGAGCTGTATTCTCTAGCTACTGCCTTAAATGCGCTGAGACCAACCCTTTGTACTAAGGCCTTGCCTCTCCTTATATAGGCAGAGAGGCAATGGTCTCACTGGCCAGTCCGGCTGGCGGGACCCACAGGAGGGTCTCAGCCGGCTGGTCATCTAAAGTACTCGGTACAACTATGTCTCATCAGAGTACGAGTGGTATGGTCGTCGTGGGCACAGTGAATGTTGTGCGAGCCTGTCGTCAGCATCAGGCCACTATTCCCGCGTCACCTCGCAAAGTCTTCGGTATGGCCGAGTAGTTGCAAGTCTTGTCATCGTACCAGGGCGTACCGCACACTATGTTGCACGTCTCCCTGTCCTCCTGATTGGTTCTGGCTATGCTGGAGTAGCCGGCTGCTCCTCGCCGTTCCGGCTACCGTAAGGTAGCCGGCCTGACTTGCTCCTGACCGGCTGTGCTCAGCCAGCCGGACACGATCCGACTGCCATGGTTCTTGTCTAGTTGGGATATCCGGAGGTCATCGCCCCGACACCAGCCCCCGAGCGCGTGTAGATTTCACCTTTAGGTGAAATGTGCGTGCGCTCATCATCATTTTGAATTTTTTGGCCGGCTAGGCTTGGCGGTTGCGCTACCAGTGACGTCAGTGTTGACGTCGGCCACACGCGCACGCGCCATCATTACTCTGCAGTGGGCAGCATAACGTCCCGTCGCACGTCGCCTCGGGAACCGCCGTCTGCCTCTTCGGTTTCTACTCCGGGATCGTCTGCATGTCCTTTGCCTGCGCAAAGGATCCTGCACTGTGCAGAGGGCTTGGAGCGTCTGGGTGGCCGCCAGGTGGCACCGCGGACGGTTCCGCTTCCGGGTATTTAAAGGGATGCCCGGGGGGAGCGGTTTGTGTCTTTGCTCGCTGCTTCCTCATTCTTCTCTCGTGCTCTTGACTTCCTCGCATCGCGTCGCTCGCGGCCGTCACTATAGTCCGCCGCGCCGCCCGTTTAACTTCGTCGGCGGTACGGGCCACCGTCATTCTTCCACCAGAGCGCCTCCTAGTGAACCGGCGATGGCAGCCGAGCGCGGAGCCTGGTGCGGCTCCTCCGTGACGGAGGAGCACATTGAGAAGTATCGGGCGACCCGCGTTCTTCCATCGGAGGAGGAGGTGGAGGTACGGCTTGCGCTAGTGGGAGAAGAGTCGCCGCACCCGGCGGAGGGGGAGCGGGTCATCTTCCTGTCGCATCTAGTCTGCGGCTTCGTGCTGCCGGTGCACCCCTTCTTCCTCACGTTTCTCGTGTTCTTCGACCTCCGCCTCCACCACCTAGGAGCCAATGCCATCGGGACGCTGGCGCACTTCGTAGCTTTCTGCGAGAGCTACCTCCGGATCCAGCCGGATCTCGGGCTATTTTGCCGGCTCTTCCAAGTCCAGCCGCAGGTTCAGTTCACCAAGGGGCCGCTGGTGACGTGCGGTGGTGCCTCCATCTACTCCTGCACGTAGACCGGCTACCCCAAATTCCGGCTGCAGGACACGGTACGGCTGTGGCAACAGTCGTACTTCTACGTCCGCAACCTCACCGCCATGGACCGGATCAACCTGCCGGCGTTCCAGGACGTGGATTCTAGCCGGCTGCAGTGGGATCTGAAGATCTACGGTGATAAGACGGAGTCGGACGCGATGCTGCAGCGCATGCACGCCCTCGTCACCATCGGTCTAACCGGCCTAGACATCACCCTCAGCTGGATGTCCAGGCTGATGATGCCGCTGCAGCAGCGGGAACACAAGATGTGCTTCTAGTCCGGCCGGCTGGACCCGACCCGGCTGTCCCACTGTGATCCTCGCTACCACAACCTGAAGGAGTGGGTGTGGACCATCACGAAGGAGCGGCTGCCGGAAGGCTGGAAGTTCGGACTAGCCCCTTACAGCCGTGACAACCGCACACCCCGGGTAAGTCTTGCCAACCGGATTTCCTTTTGTGCTTCTTGCCGTTTTTCCATCCGAGTAATCTGCTTGCTTCTTCTGTCCTTGGCAGATCTTGCCTTGTATCCTCCGATAGGAGGGCGAGACCCCGCTTCAGAGCTTCACGCCCGACTTTCCCGAGCCGCACGCTCGTTGGTCTGGCGAGGAGTCTGATGGGGACGACAATGTCTTCCCCAGCCAGAATGACGAGCCAGCCACCGATCCTCATGCAGAGGTCGACAAGGAGGAGTAGACCGTGCCGGCTCCTGAGCCGTCGCGGCGCCGCGCGACGGATGGCGACTCCAGCTGGTCCGGCGCTAGAGGGGGAAGCTCTAGCCGGTTTGGTGCCGGCGGAGGTGGCTCTAGCCAGTACGGCGGGGGAGTGGGTGGGGCCAGCCGGCCCGCCGTGGAGGAGCCGGACCAGCACCCTTCCACCGAGCCGTCTCGGTCACAAGAAGGGGCCGCCCCGGTGGTGCAGGGGTACGCTTTCTTTTCTTAGTGTTTTTACTATCTTCTGCTCTCCTTGTCTGTCTTTGGCTTATTTGCTTCTTGCTTCTTTCCTGCTTTTTGGTGCTCAGCACACTGGTCTCCTTCGGTGCTGCGAGCCCGGCATGGGTGCCCACTGGCTCGCCGCCCCGTGTGCCGACACCGCACCACCCGCATTTGCCTCCGCCCCTCCTTCTGTCGAGGTGCCGCCTCCGCCACCAGCTCAAGCTGAACCGGCTGCCACAGTCGGAGCGGGGGCGCTCTACCGGCTATGGTGGTCCAGCCGGAAACGGTTGTGACCACCTCACAGAGTGGGGGTAGTTCTCCTTCGGGGGCGTGGAGGGTCACCGTCAGCAAGGAACTTGTGGTTGGCGGCGACGACAACTCCGATAATGAGCCGGGGGAGGAGTGGTGGATGGTGGTGGCCGCGGCGAATGAGTTGTTGGTTGCCAACACGGTTGACAATGACGCCTCTTCCGCCGCCTCGCTGACGGACCTTGCCGCCACCCTCGAGCTGGCGGTGAAGGAGATTCGGCTGCTCGAGGCTGCAGCCGGTGGCAACCGGAACCTGGAGCAGAAGCTTGCCGCTGCCAATGGGACCTCGCAGGGTAAGTTCCCCCAGCCGGAAACCCTCTTTTTTTTGGTGTGTGTTTACAGCCTATTTTTTGCAGCCATCCTGGTGTGCACTCAGTGGGAGATCGATCACCTAAAGAAGGCGAACGACCGGATGAGCAAGTCAAATTCTATGCTTCGGCTGCAGAATAAAGACTGGCACGCCAAGGTGGACGCTCTAGAGGCCACCGTCAAGGAGCGTGAGGCCACCCTCGCCAGCCGGGCCCAAGCCTTCAACCTTCTCGAGGCCCAGAGCAAGGACCAAGAGAAGGAAGTCAAGCGGCTGACGGTTCGGGAGAAGGCGCTGGTGGAGGAGCTGATGCAGGTCGGGCACACGGCCAAGGGTAAGTTTCCTCTCCGACTCCCCTCGTCTTTCCGGATCCAGTAGCCGGATCTGACGTTCTTTTTTCTGATAGCTTTTTAGCCTAGCGTAGACCTGCCAGCGTACAACCGGCTGTAGGAGAATTGGCCGGGAGAGCAATCGATGGCCCAGGAGCTAGTTGTCCTTCTCGACGAGGAGGCTACCAAACTTTGTCAGGCGGCGCAGGCCATCTTCACCTTCCTGTGGCCGGATGCTCCGGTTCCGGAGACGATGGCGCAGCTGGCCGCCAAGGTGGCGGAGGTGTCGGCTAGCGTCAACCTCCCGAGGGACCTGGCGGCGCAAGCCGGGGCGGAGATGGCCTTGGCCCTCATGCTCTCCTGTTACAAGGACGCCCGCGTCGAGAAGATCGACAGGGGTTTCCGCACTGGCGCCGACCTTGCCTCCGTCCGCCAGGCCCATCCGGAGCTCCGGGCCTCCGCCATCAAGATTGCCGGCTATGTGGACGTTGACAAGGTTCCCACCGACTCGGAGTCCGCCGGCACTCCGGATGGGGAAGCTTCGCCACAACCAACCGATGGGGAAGCCGGAACAGGATCAGCCGCGCCTCCTCCTCCCGAGACTACCACTTAGTTATGACCCCAGGATGTCGGGTGTATTTGTTATCTTGTTTTGTTGAAACCTTGATATCTGTGCCGGTTGCTTCCGGCGTCGGGTGAACTCATGGGAGCTTCGCCTCCCTTTCCCTTTTTATGTCAGTCTAAATTGTTTTGGTTTGCTTCCAACTTGTGTTTTTTGTATGTTCTTTTAATATTTCGCCGATTGAATTTATCCGACTGACTTCACTCGACTGAACACCTTTAGCCAGGGGAACTGCAGTTCCAGTGAGGGCGCGTCAGCGCACCCACTGGGTGTAGTTCCCGAGATTCGGAGTAGCTAGCATAGCCAGGTACTTCGAATCTTCTTTCTTTCCTAAAGTCTTTAGCTTCATCCGACTAGACACCTCTCAGCCAGTTACTTTCGTTGGCTAGACGCCTGCAGCCGGGGGAACTTCCGTTCCAGTGGGGGCATGCCAGCGCACCCACTGGGTGTAGCCCCCGAGATTCGGAGTAGCTGGCGTAGCCAGGTACTTCAAATCTTCTTCCTTTTGCTTTGCCCTTGCCCTCACCTGGGCTCCAAACATCCGGCTAACTCCTTTAGCCGGTTGGAAACTACAAGATTCCACTGGAGGCGCGCGAGCGCACCTAGTGGGTGTAGCCCCCGAGATTTGGAACGCTTGATGAAGGCAAGGACTTCAAATCTTCTTCTTTTCTTCCTGAATTCTGACTCGAAGTAGTCGTACAAAAAATAGACACGTATACATACATTTTCACCCGTCAATAGGTTAGTCTGCTAAACTTTAGCCAGACGGCGGTTTTGTTTTTTGAAATCCAGCTTGTGCTTCTCTGGACACTTAGTCATTTTCCTGTGTGCTCTGTTGTTTCCGCTGCGTCCTTGCTGGGCAGCCGGGTTGCGCTCTGCAGCCGGAATCGAAGGGAGCTGACAATATATTGCGCACGGTACTGGCGGCTTAGTCGCCGGATCATCTCAAGCTAGTTGCGAGGCCAGGACGCCTGATCAGTCACATCTCCTCCACGTTTTTCATGTGGGATGCCTCGGGCTTTTGCTCTTGCTAGCTAGACAGCCGGGTTACAGTCTGTAGCTGAGACGAAGAGTGGGCCTCTGACATCATCGCACACTACTCGGTCGGTTTGTTGATTTAGCAGGCCGGGCCAGCCGGCAAGCCCCCGGGTAGGGATTGAATCGGAAAACAGATTCACACAAATTTCTAGCAAGGAGCCCCCGAGTATCTCGTAGGGGTCCGCGTTTTCATTCATAAGATTTGCAGGATTCATACACTGTCTAGTGACTAGGTGTAAAATGGACGGAGCAGGGCCGCGTTCCAGGGGCGCTCTGTCTCCTCATCCGACTTGTCCATCTTATTCTTGCGCGGCTGCTGCGCGTCGATGAGGTAGTAGGAGTCATTGGGCAGCGCCCGACTGATGATGAAGGGACCTTCCCAGGGTGGCGATAGTTTGTTCATGCCCTTCGTATCTTGCACCAGCCGAAGGACCAGGTCGCCCTCGCAGAATGCGGAAGGGCAGATCCGGCTCGAATGGTAGTGGCGTAGACGTTGCTGGTATAAGGCTGATCTGGACAATGGCAGCTCGCGGGCCTCCTCGAGGAGGTCCACACCGTCTTCCTGCACCTCTTGGTTGGCCTTTTCATCGTAAAGGAGCTTGCACGAAGAGTCGAACTCGATGTCCGCGGAGAGGATAGCTTCCGAGCCATAGACCAGGAAGAACTGAGTGTAGCCAGTTGACCTATTCGGCGTGGTGCGGAGGCTCCACAGCACAACCGGAAGCTCCTCGATCCAGCATCTGGGCGACCGCTCCAAGGGCTCGATTAGGCGTGGCTTGATGCCGGCCAGCACTAGGCCGTTTTTGCTCTTGACTTGCTAGTTGGACTGCGGGTGCACGACAGAAGCAAGGTCCAGCCGGATGCCCTTGTTGCTACAGAACCAGGCGAAGGCCCCCTTGGCAAAGTTCGTGTCGTTGTTGGTGATGATGCTATTGGGATAGCCGAACCGGTTGATGATGTCAGTGAAGAAGGTGACGATTATTGCCCCGTCCAGATTCTGGATAGGCTTGGCCTCTATCCATTTTGTGAACTTGTCTACCGCCACCAGCAGATGGGTCATGCTTGCGCGCGCCCGCTTGAACGGACCAACCATGTCGAGGCCCCAAACAGCAAAGGGCCAGGTGATCGGTATGGTCTTGAGCACCGAAGCCGGCATGTGCCTAAGCTGCTCGAAGCGTTGGCACCCGTTACACGTGCAGACTAACTGTTCGGCGTCCTCGAGGGCGGTGGGCCAATAGAAGCCATGGCGGAACGCCTTGGCGATTATTTCTCTAGATGAGGCGTGGTGCCCGCACTCGCCCTGGTGGATGTCCTTGAGTAGTTGGTAGCCTGTGTCCACATCGACACATCTTTGGAAGATGTCGGATTCACTGTGCTTGTACAGTTCTTTGTTGATGATGGTGTACGTGTGCGCGCGGTGCCGGATTTGTCTGGCCTCCACCTCATCGTCCGGAAGCTCTCCATTGGCGATGTAGTCCATGAAGGGTTGTGCCCAGGATGGTATCTCCCGGATGGTGAGGATACTTTCGCTCTCCGGTTGATGGTCGTCGGGGGGTCGTCCAGATGAGGTACCCGGAACAGCAGCCCCCGAGCCACTTGACGAGTCGGCAGCCCCTGGGTCTTGCGAGCCAGAGGTTACTGACTTGCCTAAGTTGGTGCGGGCCTTCTTCTTTCTGGGTTCTGCCGACTCTGCGTCTGCCGTGCCGTCAACCGGAGTGCTCCCTGCCCAGATGATGGAATCCAACTCAGGGGACGGGTTGATGGAGGGCTTGCGCAGGTGCTCCAAGGAGACCCCAGGCAAGATCGCCTGCCTGGTGGATCCGATTCGCGCGAGCGAATCGGTTGTCTCATTGTTGACGCGAGGGACGTGATGGAATTCACTCCGTCGAAGCAGGCGCTAAGCTTTGATGTCTACGCACTTCTATTCTTGTAGATAGTTGTTGGGCCTCCAAGTGCAGACGTTTGTAGAACAGCAGCAAGTTTTCCCTTAAGTGGATTACCCAAGGTTTATCGAACTCAGGGAGGAAGTGGTCAAAGGTATCCCCTCTCAAGCAACCCTGCAATCAAGATACAAGAAGTCTCTTGTGTCCCCAACACACCCAATACACTTGTCAGGTGTATAGGTGCACTAGTTCGGCGAAGAGATAGTAAAATACAAGTGGTATAGATAATTATAAGTGGTAACGGTGATAGAAAATAGCTTGATGGCATGGAAAAGACTGAAGTAAAACAGAAATAAAGATAGAAACAAGCAAACATGTAATAGATATAATAGCAAACGGTGTTTCAGTGCTTAGAAACAAGGCCTAGGGATCATACTTTAACTAGTGAACACTCTCATATAAATATATTCTTCTTTATGATACTACGCTGAAGTACTCTCCGATTGGACACTCTGATTGATGGTAGGGCTATAACAGCACACCTCAAAGTTCGCTTTCCGCATCTAGATAACCCCACATTGTCACCTTGAGCACTAGATGGTTCAAACAAACACCACAATTTCATAAAGACATCCAACTCCAAATATAACTCATAATAAGTATTTGAAATCTCTAGCCTAAGTTCCACCATGGGGTGCACACTGTCAACTTCACACACATGTGGAGAGGAGAGATCTATTGAAGCACTTGAGTAGAAAGGTAGATCTATAGATTACAAGCTCATGATCTCAATAAGATCATGCATAGAGAGAGATATGAACACATAGCTACCGGTAGAACTCTTAGCCTCGAGGAAGAACTACTCCCTCATCATCATGGGAATCAGCAATGGCGATCGAGATGGTGGTGGAGATCGATGGAGATGGTTCCGGGGGCACTTCCCCGTTCCGGCAGGGTGCGAAAATAGAGACTTTCTGTCCCCCGAATCTCCCCTTCAGTGGTGGCGGCGCTGCGGAACTTTTCGTGGCTGGAGGCTTGACGATTTAGGGTTTCTGTATCGGGGGGAATATATAGGCGAAGGGGCACGGTCGGTGGCCATCCAGGGGGCCCACACCATGCCCTGGCGCGGCCTAGGGGACCCGCGCCTAGGGGTGGTTTGGCCACCCTATGGCCCCCCTTCGTCTCTCCTTCTGGTCCATGAATCTTCCGGGAAAATAACGACTTTGTCTTTTGTCTGGTCCAATTCCGAGAATATTCATTTTCTGACTTTTCTGGAACCAAAAACAGAAGAAAATAGGCAACTGTCACTGTGGAATCTTGTTAATAGTTTAGTCCAAGAAAGTGTATAGAAATACTCCAAAGTGTGGACAAAACATAAGAAAGTAGATAAAACCAAGCATGGAGTATCAAAAATTATGGATATGTTAGAAACGTATCAACATCCGCAAGCTTAACTCCTGCTTGTCCTCGAGTAGGTAAGTGATAAAAAGAAAGAATAATTTTTGAGGTGACATGCACCATCATAAACTTGATCAAAGTATTTGTAAAACGTTGATAGCTGGGATCATAGTACTTCAATCATAACATGAAACACAAAGTTATAACAATAAGGCAAAGAAACTATGTTGCAACATGAAAAGGCACAAACAAAAGATTCATGAATAACAATGCTTTGCAAGACGTTTGTTTGTTTCACATAAAGAAAACATAGCATAGTGGCATTCAGCTTGTCCCTCATAGAGTAGCAAACATAAATGCATAGGACACCTTCAAAGTTCATAAGAGTGACTAGATACAAATAGTTTAAAACAAGCACTATCAAAGTTATGCATCAATCAACAAGTCTTACGCCAATGCACATAGAACTAAGAATGGCCACTATGATCTCAAAGTAGGTGCATAAAGATAGAAGGTGGAGACTCAGGCCCTGCTTGTTTCACTGTAAATTAGCTCGAAACGGCTGTTTTAGTGGGAGCCGGTTAAATTACAGCCCAACACCACTATTGGCACTTGGTTAGCCATTTTTTTGTCCCCTCTGAATTATTTCCGGCCTATTTACAGACGTAAATTTCAGAGACATATGGGGGTCTGTTTCATTTCCGGCCCATTTACTCTGTACGGACCATGCACCTCCAAATCCCCCAGTGAGTAACCCGGAGCAGGAAAACAAACTAGGCTCCCAAGCGGGGCCTGAACATAAAAGTAAAAGAAAGGCCTTCATAGAAGGAAGTAGGGATTCAGGTTTCATAAAGAGCTTCCAAAAATTATGGTACTTTTTAGCTTTCAGCTCTCATTGCCCCTATCATAAGCATCTTGAAATGATTAAGGTTAAAGTGAACAAACTATGGAGTATATGCTTGACAAAGTATAAGTTGGAAATCTCATGTCCCTTGAATACGAGGGCCGCTCCTCATGCTACTCAAGTTTAGTCACCGGTAAGTTCTTGTCATCGTAAGTACATGTGTATCATAGAGAACCGCCAACGGGGTACCCCTTGCCCAATGATACGGAAGAATCCCCATATCAAAATGACAAGGCAAGCAGACAACGAGCATCTCAGCAATCTTCTTATTTACCATGGGAATATCGTGCTTTTAGCTCTCTTTCCTCTTTTCATACATCTCTTTTTTTCTTTTCTTTTTCTATTTTTCTCAATATCTGACTCTTTTTTTATAAGAAGAATGCTTCATAGACAGCTCATTATGGTTACGCTGCAGGTTTCCACCATGACAGCATGGATTAGACCAGCGGCCTAGGCGTTTCTCTAGCACACATACATAACTCCATGGACTTACAAGCTCCCCTTTCATTTCACACCGACGACATTCATAGCCAAAAGAGCATGATATCAACTAGGTACAAAGTACAAGTGCAATGTTGAAAGTGTTCCCCATGACAGCATGGTTCTGCGAATCCCCAACAAATAAGTGCAAGCATATACAACATAGACGAAATAATGGTTCAAGTTTATTAAGGGCAAGAAATGTAAATTGTGCCATCAAGTTCGTGAGAGCTTTAATCACTAGTTTTCTGATAACAAGTTTAATTTGGAAGGTAAACAAAAACATGAATATACTTGGAATAGCATATGCTAATAGGTATGTATGGTGGACACTTTGAATAACTTGGTTTAGGGAGTTGGATGCATCAGTGGAACTCATACTTGGTTGCGGAGGCTAGCAAAAGACTGGGAGCGACAAACTAAGAGAGTAATAATGGCCATAATCATGCAGAGCGACAAAACATCGTTGATCAAAGCATAAAGTGATACTACAAGTTGAAAAATAAAGGATCATAAAGGCTTATGGTGACTTGAGATAGTCATAACATGGTGTGAGCATGCGCCAAGTCAACCCAAATAAAGCATCAAAGGAGAATACCACAATACTATGCTTTAATATGCTAAAACAACGCATGATTCTTCAAAGGAACATTAAGAAATCTCAATTGTTTATAACAAGTCATGCTACAGCAAAGAATACTAAGCATAAAGCCAAAACAATATCAAGCATGGCATGACGAAGCATAGGCCACAGTCAAAAACAAGCTCTTTACCACTTAAGCATGAACTTTCCTACTCTTTTCCAATCCAAACCAAACTATTTGAAAACCAATGCATGAAAGAGGGGGTCCAACCAATTTATTCAGCCAACAAAAAAACCAAGCAAACGAAAAACCAAAACAAAAACAAAGACGCTCCAAGAACAACACAACTGTGCGTGAAACAATAAAAATGAAGTGTTTGGAAGAAACCTGGAATTTTTATTGATGAAGAAGGGGATGCCTTGGGCATCCCCAAGATTTGACTCTTTTACTTCTTGGATATTTCTTGGGGTGACACGCATGGCATCCCCAGGCTTGAGCTTTAGTCCATTCTTCATCTTATTACATCATTCTCTCCATACACCTGAAATTTTTTCCTTCATGCAAAACTTCACACAATCTTTATTAGCAACATTAGTGCACTCAAGATAATAAGTCTTTGGGTTCAGTTTCAACACCAATAAAACTTCCATTAAAACACACGATACTGTAGCACTTCCCTAAAAAAGCTCAATTCCCCAAAAGAACTCAAAAAGGAACCAACAAGAAGCAAACGCAAATAATGCCAGAAATCTATCAAAACAGACCAGCAGGTAAAAACCAATTTTTTCGAAGACCTTCTGTTGCTCAAATCAAAAAGTGTTGAACTAATGACCGTTATATAACAACCTGGGGTAGAAGCACAAAAATTCACGCCTCAAAAGGACGTACAGAGATTTTACACGAATTTTTAAGGTGAAGCACATAAATCTGTTTCGGGACAGCAACTTTCCCAAGCATTACTTATCTCTCATTAGAGGTTACTCTTGGCACAAAAAGCAAATAAAAAGGATAAGGAGCGGTTATTACTTAGGTAATAACTTCCAAGACTCATCTAAAACTCTTGGGTTATCTCCCAATAAGTACTTTTCGTTAGCGCCTTTAAGTTAGGCATAATAGTTTGAGAAGATGCTCACATAAGAAATATGAATTGAAGTAAAAGAGAGAATCAAGAAGCAAATCCAAAACACATTTCAGTCTAATCCACTTCCTATGCATAAGAATCTTGTAAAGAAACAAGTCATGAAAGCACAAAGCAACAAGCATAGGAAAGCAAAACAAGTGCAACTTCAAAATTTTCAACATAAAGAGGGGAAACTTAATATTGTTGAGTCACATTAAACCATGTTTCCCTCTCTCATAATAAATTTCAGTAGTATCATGAATAAAATTAACAATATAACTATCACATGAAACATTCTTATCATGAGCCACATGCATATAATAATTATTACTCTCCACATGGGCATAGTCATTCTTATTAATGGTATTGGGAGCAAATTCAACAAAATAGCTATCATTATTATTCTCATCACCATAATCATCAAATATAGGAGGCATATTGTAGTCATAATTAATTTCCTCCTCAATAGTAGGTGGACTAAAAATATCATATTCATCATATATTGGAGGTTTGGTATCATCATAAGCAATAGAATAGCTATCTTCCATTGCTGGGGAACTAAAAAGATCATTTTCACAAAAACTAGCTTCCCAAAGCTTAGAATTTTCCATAGCATTAGCAACAATGGTGTCCAAAGAATTCATACTAACAACATTGCTATTAGCATGCAAATAAAGTTCCATAGGTTTTCTAATTTTCTCTTCAAACACTTCATGTCCTAACTCAAGATAAATACTATAAAGCTCTCTAATTTTTTTGTTGTTTTCCATTAAGCCTAACTAGTGAAAATAAAAACAAGAAACAAAAAGACAAAATTGCATAATCTAAAGGAAATAACTTCGAGCACTCACACCGGAGGATGTGAGTACCTTTTACCTTCCCTCCCCGGCAACGGCGCCAGAAAATAGATTGATGTCTACGCATTTCTATTCTTGTAGACAGTTGTTGGGCCTCCAAGTGCAGAGGTTTGTAGAATAGCAACAAGTTTTCCCTTAAGTGTATTACCCAAGGTTTATCGAACTCAGGGAGGAAGTGGTCAAAGGTATCCCCTCTCAAGCAACCCTACAATCAAGATACAAGAAGTCTCTTGTGTCCCCAACACACCCAATACACTTGTCAGGTGTATAGGTGCACTAGTTCGGTGAAGAGATAGTAAAATACAAGTGGCATAGATAACTATAAGTGGTAACGGTGATAGAAAATAGCTTGATGGCGTGGAAAATACTGAAGTAAAACTGAAATAAAGGTAGAAGCAAGAAAACATGTAATAGATATAATAGAAAACGGTGTTTCAGTGCTTAGAAACAAGGCCTAGGGACATACTTTCACTAGTGAACACTCTCATATAAATATATTCTTCTTTATGATACTACGCTGAACTACTCTCTAGTTGGACACTCTAATCGATGGTAGAGCTATAACAGCACACCTCAAAGTTCGCTTTCCGCATCTAGATAACCCCACACTATCACCTTGAGCACTAGATGGTTCAAACAAACCCCACAATTTCATAAATACATCCAACTCCAAATATAACTCATAACAAGTATTTGAAATCTCTAGCCTAAGGGCCACCATGGTGTGCACACTGTCAACTTCACACACATGGGGAGAGCAGAGATCTATTAAAGCACTTGAGTAGAAAGGTAGATCTATAGATTACAAGCTCATGATCTCAATAAGATCATGCATAGAGAGAGATGAACACATAGCTACCGGTAGAACTCTTAGCCTCGAGGAAGAACTACTCCCTCATCATCATGGGAATCAGCAATGGCGATGGAGATGGTGGTGGAGATCGATGGAGATGGTTCCGGGGGCACTTCCCCGTCCCGGCAGGGTGCCAGAACAGAGACTTTCTGTGCCCCGAATCTCCCCTTCGGTAGCGGCGGTGCTGCGGAACTTTTCATGGCTAGAGACTTGACGATTTAGGGTTAATGTATCGAGAGGAATATATAGGCGAAGGGGTGAGGTCAGTGGCCATCCAGGGGGCCCACACCATGCCCTGGTGCAGCCTGGGGGGACCCATGCCTAGGGGTGGTTTGGCCACTCTGTGGCCCCCCATCGTCTCTCCTTCTGGCTCTGTGAATCTTCTAGGAAAATAAAGACTTTGGCTTTTGTCCGGTCCAATTCCGAGAATATTCATTTTCTGACTTTTCTGGAACCAAAAACAGAAGAAGATAGGCAACTGGCACTGTGGCATCTTGTTAATAGGTTAGTCCAAGAAAGTGTATAGAAATACTCCAAAGTGTGGACAAAACATAAGAAAGTAGATAAAACGAAGCATGGAACATCAAAAATTATGGATACGTTAGCAACATATCAAGCTTCTGTATGTGGAACCGGTAGAGGGCCATGTTTGCGTCGCGGGCGTCCCATTCACCGGATACCTGCTGCACCACCAGATCCGAATCGCCGAAACAAAGGATATGGTTGACACTAATCTCTCTGGCTAGCCGGAGGTCGTGCGCCAGCGCCTCGTATTCGGCCACGTTGTTGGAGGCCTTGAAGTGGATCTGCAGGACATACTCCAGTCGGTCTCCTTTCGGCGAGGTGAGCACGATGTCAGCTCCCAAGCCCCCGAGCATCTTTGAACCGTCGAAGTGCATCCTCCAATGGTCCGAATCGAGAACTGGTGGGAGGTATTGGGTCTCGGCCCAGTCGACGAGGAAGTCCGCCAGCGCCTGCGACTTGATCGTGAGTTGGGGCTCGTACTGGATGGAGTAGGCACCGAGATGGATGGCTTATTTGGCTACTCGGCCGGTGGCGTCCTTGTTGCCGATGATTTCCGAAAGGGGTGCAGTGCACACGACCTTAATCGGATGCTCCTGGAAGTAGTGCTTGATCTTCTTGCATGCCAGGTAGACGCCATAACACATCTTCTGGTAGTGGGGGTAGTTCTGCTTGGAGAGGGAGAGAACCTCGCGAGGTAGTAGACGGGTCGCTGAACCAGCTGAGCCTTGCCTTCCTCAGGGCGCTCCACCACCAAGACGACGCTGATGACCCGGCTGATGGCTACTATATAGAGCAACATCGGCTCCTTGCTAGCCGGCGTGGATAGAACCGGCGCTGTGGATAGCATGCGCTTGAGGTCATGAAAAGCGGCATCGGCCTGCGATGTCCAGGAGAACTTGTCCGTCTTCTTCATCAGCTGGTACAACAGAAGTGCCTTCTCCCCCAACTGGCTGACAAAACGGCTGAGGGAGGTTAGGCATCCGGTGAACTTCTGGACTCCAAGTAGGCTCCTAGGCGGCTGCATCCTCTCGATGGCCGCAATCTTTTCCAGATTCGCCTCGATCCCTCATTGCGAGACGAGGAAACTGAGTAGCTGACCGGATGGGACCCCAAAGATGTATTTCTCCGGGTTCAGCTTCATCTGGTATTTACGGAGTTTGCCGAATGTCTCTCCTAGGTCCTCGAGGAGGGTGCACTTATCCTTGGTCTTGATGACCACATCGTCCACATAAGCATGCACGTTTCAGCCGATCTGCGAGTGCAAGCACTTCTGCATGCAACGCTGATAGGTAGCGCCTGCATTCTTCAGACCGAAAGGCATGGTTACATAGTACAAAGCCCCGTACGGGGTGATAAATGATGTTTCTATCTGGTCTGCCGGGTTCAGCCGAATCTGATTGTAACCGGAATAACAATCCAAAAAAGACAACAAATCGCAGCCGGCCATGGAATCGATGACTTGATCGATACGGGGTAGGGCAAAGGGGTCCTTCGGGCACACCTTGTTCAGGCTGCTGTAGTTGATACACATGCGCCAGGTCTTGTTCTTCTTCAACACCAGGACTAGGTTTCCAAGCCAGTCCAGTTGGTACACTTCCATGATGAACCTGGCTACAAGGAGCCGGGTGATCTCGTCACCTATAATCTTCCTCTTCTCCTCTGCGAACCGGCACAGAGGCTGCTTGACCGGCCTGGCATCCGGCCGCACATGAAGTGAGTGCTCGACGAACTCCCTCGGTACACCTGGCATGTCCTTAGGTGACCATGCGAAGATGTCTTGATTCTCACGGAGGAATTCGACAAGCGCGCCTTCCTATTTGCTGTCCAAGTTGGCACCAATGGTGATGAACTTGGTCGGGTCGGAGGGGTCGAGCAGGATCCCTTCGTCTCTTTTGCTGGCTGGAAAGCTCCTTCTCCAGCCGGTTTGCTGCTAGCCGGCATATCTTGTTGGGCCATGGCCATGTTGCGCATGATCACGCACTTTTCTTCGGCTATGATGAGGGCCTCTGCCAGCTTGGAGCCGGCTGAGGCACACTCCATCAACCGCCTGAAGCAGCCGGCGATGATGATCACGCCGTTTGGTCCCAGCATCTTCGTCTTGAGATACGCGTAGTGGGGGATGGCCATGACCTTAGCGAGGGCGTGGCGCCCAAGTAGAGCATGGTAGGAGCTTGTCAGGTTTACCACCTCGAACCAAATCGGCTCGCGGCGGAAGTTCTCCTCGGTCCTGAAGATGATGTCCAGCTAGATTTTACCTAGCAGGGCGCAAGCCGGTCCCGGCAGCACGCCGTGGAACATTGTGGTAGTCGGGCGTGGGTTGCATTCACGGATGCCCAGCTTCTCCAACGAAGGCCGGTAGAGGAGGTTGAAGCTGCTGCCTCCGTCGATGAGGACGCGTGAGAAGTGGCAGGTGCGCTCGTTGGAGACGATGAGGGGGTCAAGCACCATGGCGTAGCCCCCGGGAGTCGGAAGCTGCTCAGGCTGATATTCTCGGCTCCAGGTGTTGGGGGTTTTCCACCAGTTTAGGTACTGGGGGACCGGAAAGACGATGGAGTTGACTTCCTTGGAGCGCCATCTGCGGTTGTGCTTGTCATCCAGCTCCGTCTTGAAGATGTGGTAGCCGGCGTGCATCTGGGGGTAGCCACCGTTACCATCATTACCGGCTCCCCTAGCCGGTGGTGGTGGTCCACCAGGAGGGAGCGAGGGGAGACGTTGCTGGTTGCCCTGGTCCTATAGCTGGTGGGTCCAGCTACAGTTCCGGGTGGTGTGCATAGCTGGTTTGAAGGGACCACTATGCCAATTGCACGGGCCATCGAACATCTGGTCGAAGGTGAGCCGCAGCTTCTGCCTTCTTGCATCGTTAGCTGGCGCATCGGGCACGCCCTCCACAACATTGACCTGCCGCGCATGGTAGCGGGGATTCTGCTGCCTGGCCTGGCGGTCCCCCTGGAACTGGTTGTCGTTGCCGTGGCGCTTGGAGGATCCGGCTTCCCTAGCCGGATTGCTCGGACGGTCACGAGCCGGCTCCGTAGGAGTCGGACGCCCTTCAGCACTTACTCGGAGGGGCTTCTTCATGGTGGCACCCGCCAAGGCGTACTGGTCCATGACCATCATGAGCTCCGCCATAGTTTTTGGCTCGTCACACAGTAGCCGGTGGCGAAGCATGGTGCCTTCTCGGCATCCCTCGATGAAGAAACCAATGGCCTGGCTCTCCAGGATGCCCTCGCAAGTGTTGCGCAACTCCGTCCACTTGGCGAGGTACTCGCGGTCCGTCTCGCGGTCGCCCTGGACGCACAGGGCCAGGTCACGCGGGCGGCCCGGACGCTTGTACGTGTCGTTGAAGTTGCGGACGAACACCTTTTCAAAGTCTGGCCAGGCGTTGATGTTGTTGGGCGCGAGGCTATTGAGACATGTCCTCGCTGACCCGGTTAACATAAGGGGGACGTAGCGCACAGCTGTGCGCTTGTTCCCATGGGCGATGCCGACTGCGGTAGCATAGTCGGTCAGCCAATCTTCCGGCTTCATGCTACTGTCATACTTGGGGGTGTCCCTGGGTAGGTTGAATTTATCCGGAAATGGCTCGTTCTGGATGCGGGGTCCGAAACAAACCAGTCCGATGGAGTCTTCTTCCTCCGTGACGCGCGTTTGAGCGAGGAGCTCGATGCGGTCACGGGAATCCGGACGATCTGGGTTAGGCGCTCCCACTTGGCCCGAGAGAATGGAACCGGCGGGTCTTGGCGCTCCGGTTGGGGGAGGGGGAGGTGGTGGGATGCTGTTCACCATTTGCTCCTAGCGCGGCTGGGCCTTGCTGCCTGAACCATGACGCTTGCCGCGGGCCTTAGTCATAGGAGAGGATGCATGTTGGGTGTCGCGAGGCGCACCCTTACTGTTGGCGGGCAGCTTGCTCCCCTTGGAGCAGCTGGGGTCCTCTTGCATATGCTGGTTGGCGTCAGCCTGCTCGTCCGCGATCCGGAGGAGCTCCAGCACCCGAGTGTGCTGGCGGGCTCACTCCTCGCCCTCCGGGTTGGGCAGTTCGTCTGCCACGGCTCGTGCCGTGTGCAGATTCTTGATGGGCGTGCTGTAGGTGGGCCAGATGAGAGCGGGCGCAGGATCTGGCTCACCATCCTTTTCCAATCTGCCGCCTAACTCGCCGCCTCGGCGTCGCACCTGGCCACGTCGTCTCCGCTCCGCGGTAGCCGGAGTGAAGCCGTGCACGCAGTCGTACTCGCGCCGGGGGATTATCCCCGAGGTTAACCGGCGTGAGGAGCCGATCGATGGCCTCCTCCGCCGGGTTCTGGGGCTGCGATGGCGCAGAAGTTCCGCCCTCATCCGCGCCCCGCTCCCGCGGCTGGCGTTGGGTGAGAGCTGGAGCCGGCCATCATTACCTCGACGCCGTGGGCAGCGACGGAGGTGCGGCTGCCCAAATGTGGCAGCTCCACGAAGGAGACGATCTCCCTAAGGAAACGCTCCGGCACGGTGGCGACATAGACGGGAAGGTCGCCGAAAAGCGGGATGGAGCCGTTCGCTGGGAATGAGGTTCCGGCGAAACAGGAAGCGTTGTTGATGACGCAGTCGAATTTGCCGAGCGTGAGCACCAGGCCGGAGCCCACGCGCTCACTGACTGAATTGCAGGGTCCCATGCAGAACGTGACTCCGGTCGAAGCCATCTTCCCCACTGTGGGCGCCGACTGTCGTTGTATTGGGAACGACAGTACCTAAACATGTTAGATAGAGGTGTAGGGACTAGCAGGGAAGCTATCGACGGCATCCACAGGCGGGATTGGATACAAGCAAGTGTAGATGGACACAGGAAGTACCCAGGTTTGGAGCCCTCGTGATGAGGTAAAGCTCCTACTCCTGCCGATCTGACTATGAGTAATACACGGGCTACAAGTGCTCATCGAGCTGTATTCTCTAGCTACTACCTTAAATGCACTGAGACCAACCCTTTCTACTAAGGCCTTGCCTGTCCTTATATAGGCAGAGAGGCAACGGTCTCACTGGCCAGTCCGGCTGACGGGCCCCACATGCGGGTCCCAGCCTGCTGGTCATCTACAGTACTTGGTACAACTATGTCTCATCAGAGTACAAGCGTTAAGGTCGTCGTGGGCACAGTGAATGCCGTGCGAGCCTGTCATCAGCATCGGGCCACTATTCCCGCGTCACCCCGCAAAGTCTTTGGTATGGCCGAGTAGTTGCATGTCTTGTCATCGTACCAGGGCGTACCGCGAACTATGCTACACGTCGCCCTGTCCTCCTGATTGGTTCCGGCTACGCTGGAGTAGCCGGCCTGACTTGCTCCTGTCCGGCTGCTCTCAGCCAGCAGGACACGATCCGACTGCCATGGTTCTTGCCTGGTTGTGGTATCTGGAGGTCATCCCCCCGACAATTCCGATGAGATTTCAACACATATGAATCAATGATATGACTGAACCAATAAGCAAGATACTGGAACTTACGTGGCCATCGCGGTCGTTCAGCCATTTGCTGGTATCGGGGTAAAGAAGGCCTGGCGTGCCGAATTGTTGTTCATCCATGTCCCGTGTCGTGAAGCGGTAGTCAGGGATGCAGTGAGCGAGGCGACCGGCAGAGATGTTGTCCAACCCTGTGGAGATCGTGTGCATGTTTGCGGTGCTGAGGTTAGGCCATCCCCAATCCTCGCGGTGGCGGTCGCCCTAGCCATCCGCGTCGTCGGCGCATGCCTTTCGCTTTAGCCTGCTGCTACCCCAAGCTCTAGCCATAGCGGCAAATAGAGTCTGGAATCCGGTAGATTAATGGAGGGGTTGTGATAAGGAGGCGGATGGATTCGAGAGGGGATGGAATCAGAGAGGGGCAGTTGTTTGAGTAGGGAGTGACCCAGTGAGTAACCGCCGCCACCGGTTCTCGTCCGCGTGGAAGACAAGGAAGGGGGCGTAATTATTGAGGGCGCGCACCGGAATGGTCTAGAGGAAATTGAAAAATAAATCATAAGAGAGAAATTGTGGGGCCCACCTATCAGTGAGTGATGGTCGGCACAGGCAAACGTGACTACATTTGACTTGGATCGTGCATGGTAGACCTCGATTCAACTGCATGCAAGTGGCGCAGAACAAATTTTAGGCAGCGCTAGCGTCGGTGTGTAAAACCGCCATTTTTCTCCACCTACAACCTACTACGAACGGTCGTGCACCATTCCAGATATCAGTAAGGGCGGTTCCAATCTTGCAGTAAGAATTTTCACTTCTCCATCTCATTTCCTCCTCCACGGCCTCATCCATTTCCTCTGCCACGGCATCACCCTCTTCCTCCGTATCCTCTCCCTCTTGCCTGTAGTCATGGACTTGTTGGATGTCCGAAACAACGGTAGGCAAGGGACTGCGTACTTTGACACAAAAGTACATGGCGGGAAGAAGATCGATGTCATCTACACCACCGACCCTCGGACGGTGAGGAACACCCTGAATAATTACATGAGTTGGCTACGGTTCGAAGAAAACAGGTTCGTAGGTCTCGACCTCGAGTACAGCCGCGATCACCGTAGGATCGTCGTGGTGCAACTCTCCATGAACGGGCACGTCCTCATATACCAGCCTTTTTGCGAGATGGGGGCTGATGGGAATAGGTAGAATTTGCTATCTTTTGGTTCCTGGACCATCTGTTTGCAAAAGTTATTGCTATATTATTTGTCTGAATCCATTTTCATGCAGGTGGGGTGAAAGGATCAGGTCGCTGTTTCATGACTTTCTCGTGAACTAGCAGATAACATTTACTAGTGTTGACATCACAAATGACACTAGACTACTTGAAATCCCAAAGGAGTGTAGAGTGGACATCCAGAAAATTTACTAGATCCCAGGGACGAAGGGCAGCAGGACTAGGATGGCCGATCTTGCCGCCGAACTCATTGACCCGTGGTGCACTGACATGAAGGGCAAATTACCGAGATGTTGGTGGAGGTGTTTCGGGCACGATTACTGGGAGGATAAGCCTCTTTTTGAACCTAATCTAAAGTACGCTGCAATTGACGGGTATGTTAGCCATGAGCTATACCGCCAGATTGTAAATTTCATTCCAGGCATCACACCATTGAACAACCAACAAGGCAAGTTGTTTGCCCTAGATGCTAGAGTGTAGATGAATCTACAAGCCAAGGCAAGCGACCGAAGGCATCCTGGGATCGGTTGCCTTCTCCAACAGGCTGGGATGTAGACTTTTAGTGCATGATTGTTGTGTTTGTATGGGGCTTGTTATGTTTACGAAAACATGTTATTTCAGAAGTACACTATGTGAGAAATTACGAACTTTTGTGTATTACCTTTGTCCAACTATAATCTGGGTTTGGTTATGACAATATCCTTCCCTATAATCTGGGTTTGGTTATGACTGTATCCCACCTTATGCATGTCAGTCCTGGATTCTGCCGCATGCAAAGGGCACAGACAGAATTTGTAAGTATGAATGTTGAGCATACAAAAGGGAGAAATGTAATTCATACAGGTTAACTACCTAATAGCACAGGGATCATACGAGCTCAATT
This sequence comes from Avena sativa, assembly GCA_916181665.1. Lineage (NCBI taxonomy): Eukaryota > Viridiplantae > Streptophyta > Magnoliopsida > Poales > Poaceae > Avena > Avena sativa. The sequence goes on along the minus strand of OV702292.1, from coordinate 411,683,193 downwards.
CTTACACACAGAATGCTTAGAAAATACATGCAACATAAAATACAGGTGAGATAAAACTAGGAACGGAATGCGAAACTAGTATTGGTAAACAGCACACTCACCCACCCGCCAGATCCTGTTGAGCATCTTGTAGCACACATACGCGTCCTTGGCTGTGTACTTGATCTCATCATAATTCAGGTGACTGTACTCCCATCACTCGTGCAGGTGCTTCGGGAACTCGACCTTCATGCCGGCGTACTCCACAAACATTGGAGATCGACATGATTGACGACATGAACAAGCAGATCCTGCTCTAGATTCGGAGTGTCATTCTTGATGTCGACGCTGGCGAAGTAAATCTCCCTCCTGTGTACGAACTCGTGAAGCTCTAGGCATACAGATTTGGCCCTGCATACGTGGTATAGGAGGCAGTGGTTGCGCATGGACAGTTGCAAAAGCGCCGCCCTCTTCCTATCTACAGTATACTCGAGGTCAAGACCGACGATCTTGTACCTTTCCATCGGCTCATGTAGCCACCTCTCGTACATTGCGATGACCTTAGCTACCTCCGCTGACGCATTTGTGTGGACGACCGTCAGCTTGGTGGTGCCATGGGAAATGACGGTGTACTCATCGGTGAAGTCGCTCCCGTCGCCGAACACGCCGTATTCTGCATCCATGGCAGCAGCTAATGCAGCGACGGTGGCCTAGGGTCGGTAGCGGTGGCTGGGACTGCGCATGGCGGTGGACCGATCTGTTGCGATGGTATGGCCTAGCGGAGGCGGTGCCTGCGGCAGCATCGATGGTTCTTGCGGTGGCTGCGGCGGAAGGAGTTGGGGATTTTTGCACAGTGATGTGCTGTGGAGACGGAAGGCGATGCTTAAATTGCGTTTACCAATATTCTGGTCATACGCAAGCGGAAGCAAGTTTGATCGGGCGAGCACCGTTGGTTTCCAACCCTAGCGATTAAATTCGGCAGCCGTGCCCGGTAGGCAATGTGATGGGTGTGCGACGTGGCTTTGGCGTGGCCGAGACCGGTCATGGAGACCACCGTCCCATTGCCGATCCACTGCGGGTCCGCAGTGCTGACACGACGTAACGTGACAGGACAGAAGGAAGTGTACAGCTATTTGTGATTATTATTCCCAGCAAGTTTAACAAGTGTAAGCATAGACATGGACCTAGCATCCTACACCCCGGGGCAGCCGCCCAGCCGCTCAAGCATGACGATTGCACAAATCTTTCAATTTCCTTTCTTTAATTTGGTGATTTTATCCAGAATTTGCCAAATTGAAGCTAGTTTGCCCATGCTTCTATAAGTTTCTGGGTAGGCCACTGGTGTAAGCATGCACGATCAAGCAACTTTGAAACACACGTGTTAGTGGAAAAGCATGAGGTTTGAATGCACCACATAGTTTAAGGGTCTAGAAACGGTAAGCGAATTAAACATTATTACTGGCCGGGCTAGCACAGCGACAGGTTGGTCGGCTAGAAGTTGCTGATTACTATATAAGGGGACACCAGGCCTATCTTGACATACTCCCTCGGGAATTTGCCATAAGCAGCGTGCTTAGCCTTGGTCACCGACTTGTGTTTACTAGCCGGGCTTTTACCGATGCCAACCGCATGCGAAATCAAGTTGGAAATCCTCGGGTTGACTCCTTTCTTATAGAAAGGGCACATGAGCTCCCCAAGTTGAATGCGGAAAGGGATTCTCCCGCTCTTGAGCTTCTTCATGACATGGCGGCTCTTGTTGTCCCTATTCTCCTTGTCACAGTCCATCTCACTTGAATCTACCTGTAATGTATGATATGCAAACTGAAATGAGCAAAATAATAAATATATATTCCTCCCACCATTCCGAGTTACTTTCAGTACAATAACATATTTATACAGGTCCATCAGTTCATTACGGCTGTCTCCCCAGCTTGCTCCTAAATTAATGTGGTTTGTGTTCTTGATAACTTATTAATAAATAAATCATGTGGATTCATTCAGAACAGACTTGATCCCTCCATGTACCGGTTCGTACGGTGCATCTAATCATTAGAACTAGATTTTTTTTACGAAACCAGGATAGATTAAGCTCGAGTAGAAAATATGAAACATGTAGAAATAGATGTACCTCCGGGTACACGAGCTTAGCGTGTTTGTCGAACTCCACGCCGTCATTGGGGCCTCCAAAGTCGTCAGCACCAGCGAGCACATGGTCCCCCAAGCGGTTGAACTACACGTCCTCCTCGCCTTATGCTACATGATGCTCCTCCAGATCTGCCGCATGAAGCACCACCCTGGCGGTGATGCCCGCACACTCACCCCCATGCACTGGTTTCATGGAGAAGGATCGTGGCTGTACGTTGAGGATTGTGGGGTTTTGCTAGCTAGGAAAGAGAGAGGAGTGGATGAGTGCGAACGGAGGACCGGATAGGCTGGGTTTTAATGCGGGGACGTTTAGGCTTCCTCGAGGGCCCCGGTAGGTAGCTCTTCTGGTTGTGGCTGCCGCGTGGAAGGTTCGTGCGGTGGGGACCTGTCGAAAGTGAGAGTGCAGACGTGTTGCATCGTAAAAGTGGTATAGCCCATGGGCCGTGGATGACCAATAGCCATGTAGTAGACTTATAGCCTTTGCAGACTAGATTAAACATGACATGACCACTCAACGACTTTATTCATGGACGGCATCGTGTTCCTTCTTGTAGAAGTCTCGTTGAGGCAGACGTCTGTGCTATCTCGTGATGTACTGTAAAGGGCTCGATGTAACATCCCAATTTCAGCAACCCAAATTAGTTGTCTAGAATGCAAAAATCAGGGGGAACAAAAACTTTTTCTTGTGCTTTAGTGCAGTGCTTGCTTGTTGTTTGTTTGCACTTGTGCTTGTGAAGTGTATCTTAGGATACTCCTTACCTCACCCTCAGTTGACAAAACTATCTTGGCTTACTTTACATTTTCTCAAACATTCTGGCATTTCAAAACATGAGCCAAGATGCCTATGTAACCAAAACTATTTTGATAGCTTCTTTTAACAAAACTATGGAGAGATATATAATACAATATCCTTATGTTTTCAAGACAGAACACTCAACTAATCTTACCTCTAGTTTTCCCAAAACTCTTGTTCAAAGCATTTAAATTCTACTCTTGGTAGAGATACCAAGAACCCTCATCTTATTCAAAACTCAACCTCCTCAAAATGCTCCCAACCTTACCTCAAGCTAGGCTTGATGGTAACTTATTAGGGGTTATGCTTAGTATAAGATGAGTTGACTTGATCTGCTATCTAATGAATTGTTTTGATCTGCTGATTGACTTGTTTGCTTAGGAAGTAGTATGATCCACCCTAGGAGCTCATAACAAGGATCAAGGGGTTTCCCAATCATCAACCCCTATGCAATAAAGCCAACCTTGCTATGATCCCTAGCCACTAGGTGGTCATCTAAAACCCTCAACCAGATCTATTCTGAGGATTTCCCTTCTAGATGCTTCCAGGTCATTAAGACCAATATCAAGCAAGGATCTCTTCTACTCACTCCACACTTCCATGTCAACCACTTGTTAAAGCTCTAATACTTGCAACTCCTCCAAGAACATTCCCTCTCATCCTCTAGTCAAATTCCTCAAAACTGCCAAATTTGGCCAAGTATGGAAACAGTTTCAGTATCACCTTTTTGAAAGCCTCATCTTCTCAAACCATGTGCATTTTTGGAAATGCACTTGAACCATTTTGTTAACCATCCTAAGGACTACCAAGGCCCACATTTGCCCTTGGTTAAATCCTCCTTCAACCCACTGGTCCATGATGGTTTTGCAGACAAGAAAATAACTTTTCCTGCAAAACTAGTCATCATGCCTACTTTGCTAGAAGCTCAAACCACCACCCAATCTCCTATGGACCAAATCTATGCATGGTTGTGTCCTACTCCATGAGGTCTACCAAAACCTACTTCAGTTGTTCCAAGTGGACCTTTGAGCTTATTAAACCCACATGGTTTATTAGGCATCATGACCCATATTTCATGGCAGCCTTAATTTCAACAAAGTTTGCCATCACTTCTAGATCAGCCCAAATGCTATTATTTCAAACTCCTCCTGCCATGTTCATCTATATGACCTGGTCTACCCATCCATCTATCCCTTGCACCAAGGTGAGCTCTAATCTCCAAGATGCAAGCATCTTTTGGTGGTATAAAAATAACACAACCCTAGATCATCAACTCATTGTCTTCCATCCTTTTCTAGTTGGAATTCCTTTCCCCAAGGTTGCAACTGCTTGCTACCCCTTGTCTATCTCATCTACTTTGATCCTCAATGTTTATTAATATTTATCCATAATTATCATGGCCCCAAAACTATTTAATTACTTAAATAGTCAAAATCTCCAACATTCCCTTCATAAAGGAAAGTTTGGTTTTTACCAAACCACTTCCCAGCTCAAAAATAAATATTTTTGAGAAGCCTTGTTATTTCTTTTTGCCCATTTTCTTAAATGGCTGAATTGGAATAATAATTGTTTTAAATACTTTTAATACCCAATAAATCTTGGGAAAATTCCCCTAAGTGTGTATTCACCTCTAGGACACTCCCACACCAAAATCCATCCTTGTCCAATGGAAATTTATCAAATGATCACCAAGATATCACTTCTGTCCTTTTTGGGTAATTGGATTTATGTGGACTTAAACTCCACATAAAATCCCAATTAAATCCTAGGAATCTACCTTGACCTTATCTACCTGTCAGTACCATTTCCTCCTCTGGTCCAATGCAAAGTTGTGGACTTCCTTCACAACCATCACTTGGATCAATTTTGGCCAACTAGCAAACTACTAGTCCAAACCACTTCCAAATTCCATCCGGGCTTGATCAAAGCTTAACCTCAGCACCATGACACACCACTGGATGACTAGTACTGTAGTCCCACCCTAACAAATCCCCATTATGCCCTTGTACTAGTGGTAAGAGGAGAATTAACCCCAATTCTTACAAGGATCTTATCCATAGATCACCACAGCCTCCCTCTCTAATCCAGCATGACCCAATTACAATCCTACCCCTCTCCACCTCCCCCTGGACCAATCACTGGCCAGCATTGCTCTCCCCCATGGCCACATTGGTAATTTTACACCACCAACTCCTCCCTCTTGGTATAAAGCCAGCAGGCCTCCCCCAGCAAGCCCCCTTGCCCTCATTTGCCCCTTCTCCACCCCACTTGCCTCCCCCGAGCACCACACCCCCTCCCCTGCTCTGTGATGTCCAAGGAAGAAGAAGAGGAGAAGCTTTGGCTCCTCCCAAAAACGAGAAAGGCTCTCTCCTCCCTCCCCATTTCTTCTGCATGTCAGCCTTGGTGATCCCCTTGCTCTTCTCTACCTGATGGTGCTCCCCTTTCTGTAAAGGACCCTATCCTCCGCCGTCGCTGTCGAGCACCGACGAGTTCGTCCTCGGCCGCCGTCGCACGAGCTACCTCCCGACACCAGATCCCCTCGTGTCGCCCCTTGTTCAATTCGTCGTCGACCACCGCGTTGCCCTGCCGCCTCCTCGACCTCCCTCGAGCCCCTAGGTATCCTCCCCGCTCTGCCTAGGGTTCTCGCCGCCGGCTGCTCTGTTCCGCATGGACGATGACGATGCGCCGTCCATCGCCACTTAAGTGGACGACCAGATCTGGCCGGTACCCCTTCGGCCCCCTCCTCTCACTGACCAGCGGGCCCCTCTTGTTGGGTTCAACCGACTCCCTCCCGCGCGTCGCCCCGAGCGTAGTGGTCCAAAAACCCCCTGCGACCCATCTCCTCGTCAGATCTGGCCCAGCTCCTGCTACCCTCCTTTTTCTTTTCTTTTTATTCTAGATCCAGAAATAGCTAGCCAGATTAAATCCATTTGAAAATGTAAAGGGACTCCAAATGCCTAGATCCAATTTTCTGGTGTTTCTCTGATGTTTTCTCAAACATGCAGAGGCAACTCCATGTCCAAAATAATTTCCTTTAATTCCTGGTATTTAATTTACTGCAGAGTATACTTTGCACTAATTAAATTCCTCTGTGAGCTAGACATTTCCATTTGGGATGAACCAAAGACCTACTAGAAGGTATTTGCAATAAATATCAACCAGCACAGGTCCCATGCCAAGTTGAACAATATTCTGCCCTTAGTAAAAATAACAAAACTAGCAACTTTCTGTCTTAGATAATTTCCTCAGGTCTAACCAAATGTGGTATGGACCTAATTCCAACTCCCTGTACACCCCAGTACCCATATCTACCAAACCCCAGCAGCTCATAATTCATTGAGCTCTGGTTGAATTTTAGTGCTTTAAATACTTCTGTAAGGGGTATTTGCACTAAATAAATCACTCCAGGAGTTGGGCAACTCCAAAAAGGGTGAATCCAATTCCTACAGAAAGGTACTAGACATGCCTAGCACATGCCCTTGGAACCAACTCTTCAGTTCCTATAGAATTAATCTGATAAATAGAAGAAGAATCATACAGAACAGTCTTTAGGAAATTCCTGAGGGCATTGTAGTAATTATTTGGACTTTATTCCAACTCTAGGTGGTTCAGTACATCAAGTACTACCAAACCATCCAAGGAAATAATTTTTGGAGCTCTAGATAACTTCTGGTGAATTATTTCCTCAAACTAGAGTTTAATCCACTATAAAAAGCATAATTACATCTAGAAAAGTGATAATCAAGTAAAACCACTTGTGATGGTTTTGTCTTGTCAAAACCTATTTGAGGATATCATGGTTATCCATTGATAACCTACTGACTGTAGATCCCTAATCAAAGATCTTTTTATCTAGCCTTAACAACTATCTTCCACTAGAAAACACCCAGTGGCAATCTTGTAAATTCCACCCTTTGAATCCCACTCCTCCAAAACCTCCCAAGTCCAGTAGTTTTTCTCATGCTTGTTTGTTGTATGAATTGATGTTTGTATGCCTTGTTTTGATTGTGGTATTGTCTGCTTGCATGTGTACCCGATGACGACGATAGTGTGAGTGTCTGACGACAAGAAGAACGGGTTTTCTTATTATTGTATTGTATTGGATATTATTGGCCATCTAAAGAAGTCCAGGGACTTATTGCTGATCACAGGTAAGCCACCATTCCTAAACTCTGATATATGTCCTACTCTTTTTACCTGTTTTATATCCAATTGCATATTTACCTGCATGTCTTGTTTTACAAATACTGCGGTAGTAACTTGGCTCCTCCAAGTTATGATTTCGTGTCCTTCGAGGCACCACCCCGATGTACCTACCAATTTATCCCCTTAGATCGGGAGTATGATGATTAGCATCCCACCCCATTGGAAAACCCCAGTTTTGAGAAAATAAACTGTTTGGGATTTTCCCCACTACAAATATTCCAAAAACTGATTTGTAAAACCCTGGGAAGAGGCATCATTCCCAGTGGAAGTTTTAACAAAAGAAATGGTGAATATGAGACTGGAGAAGGCTATGGGATGTTCTACACCTTTACTGGAACAATTTTTACAGTGCAACCACATTACCCCAGGTCGCTAGGGCTTAACTCGTAGTTTGTCCGCGTTAGCTGAGGCACTTCTACCATGCTTATAGGGAGAAATACCTGGAGGACCGGGCAGGCATCCCAAATCAAAGATCTGAAGCCTGTCGCTTGCTTCGGCAAGAGTAAGCCTGACCTGGCAGGAGGCTAGTGCAACAATTGGGTCTCCCGCGGACGGTATGACTTAGGTAGTACGAAAGGAAGTGGAGTCTCCAGATTTAAGGTATACGCCAAGTTGCGGCTTGGGTATGCGCGTGTACGGAAGGGAGGACTATGGCTAGGAGCCACATACTCGTTGCCGGGGAGAACAAACCCAACAGGAAAAGCATGCCTTTGCTAGTGTAGACAAGCGAAAAGTTAGGTTTGATTATCCGGACCCCCATCTACAGTGGTAGTGGGCTGTGGTTGAATCCCGGCGGATGTATTGATTCTTGTGGGGAAAGTGCGCAAACTCTGCAGAGTATAACCTATTCGAATAGCCGTGTCCACGGTCAAGGACAGTTGTAAAGCTGTTGGCTAGGAGTACCCAAACTGTGCTTGTTTGGGAAACAAGTACTCTGAGGACGACGGTTCCGGGGGAACCCGAGTTCGAAAGCTTTGTTTTGACCCGTGGGGTCGAAGATGTTTAAAAAGGGTTTTTACTACAAAAGCGGTTTTCAAAACACTTTTTCAACAAAGACATGGGGATGTCTGGATTTATAAAACAGAAGCATGTTTTCAAAACTCTTTTTCAACAAAGATATGGAGATTCCATAATTTCAAAGTTAGTTTAGAATTTTCAAAAGCAACCCCAGATAGAGCTATCTCGCCACAGCCATACTTGCATTTCCTTGATCTCTTATCTGGGTGGTTTGCGAGTACATTCAAAAGTACTCCCTGCTTTGTCCCTGGCTATTTACTTGGCCAGACTTTCAGGAGTTTAAGGTGACGTCTAGCGAGCTAGGCCGTCTTCCCAGTCAGCTGCATGTAGGTTGAGGCACGATTGGGCTCTGCGCTTGGAGTTGTTTTGCTGCTAATGATGATGTAGCCATAATGGCAATTATGTAAGTCTTGTATTTCGTTATTTTTTGGATGTTGTAATGGTACCTGCCGGTTATGTTCCAGGGCTCACTGATCATGGGAACGTGGATGTATGCATAACAGGTTTTTCGCGGATGAATATTCCGGGGGTCCTACAGACTTGGTATCAGAGCCATCCTGACTGTAGGAGACCTTAGTTAGCATGGACGTTAGACAGGAAACAACAAACCTATTTTCTATAAGACAAGGGAGAAAAGTTGACTATTTGCAAAAGTGCTTATGACTTCTCCCCCTCTTATTTTGAAAAAAAACTACTTAAATAAATATGTTTTCATAAGCCTAAAATCCTGCACACTGTCACTAACCCAGCCCCATCTCACAAATCTGCTGTAGATGGCCTCTTTCCGCTCAGAGCGCATCTTTGTCGGAGACAGTTTCTAGCCCTTTGAAGAGCAACTTCACAACCTACTGAAGATAGTCAATAGACCCGCACCAACTATTGAAGGAACCGAACTTCCTCGCAGTAACACCAATGTGATGCAATGGGTCATCAAGACTGTTATTCCTCCCCTCGATGAGGACACTTGGCCCACAATCTTCACTTTCCTCAACAGCAACTGGGTAGATGGCGTGGTGCGAGCCATACAGGAGATCATGGCGCGCCTCTGCAAGATCCACGAAGATGAGTTGAAAGATACTCCCTACCACTTGTTTGGAAAGAGAGATGATGATGGACTCCCCACTTAGTCTTTCCTCACCTGTTGCATTGGGAATCAGCTGGAGAATATGGAATACCTACTCCAACGCTCCCAGGAAGATCTTGACAAGGCCAGACATGAGAATCTGCTCCTAAAGATGGATATCAACCTCCTCCGTAAGCGTGAAAGAAGTCTCCAGGCCACCAATGCCCGCTTGGCAAGCAAGCTGATCACTGAAGTACCCCCAAACCCTGAAGACGAGAATCCCAGGACTTACGACGAACTCTCCTTCCTCAATGAGTACCACCCCATCGTACAGTCGCCCGTGCCTACCGAGTCAACCTCCAACCCTGCACCGGGAGAAGGCACCACTCTCACCTTCACCGAGGATCTACAGTAGTTGGATACCCCGAAGATAACCAAGACTCCGCCGATGCACCCTCCGAGTGATCCCCCCCCCCCCCCCGCGTCATGATACTCGCTTAGCTAGCAATAGGGTAGAGTCATGTATCATCCTTGAACGCATTTTGTAATGCCTAAGTAGTACTAGCACCTTCGGGTGCAGATTTGGTTGGTATGTAATGACTTCCTTGATTGATATGCTTGTTTCAATTGTCCCTTTTTGCGTGTTTTACCCAAGCCGTTGCATCAGGCCCAACCCGAATCGTCTGCCACCAATAAGACCTTCCTCACGATGGCCATGAGATCGGAAGCTCGATGAAGGCATGTAGCCGCCGCGGAGACGAAAGACACCAAGCCAGCAGACGTTCCGGCCACTGCCCCAACTGTGGAGAACCCCATTCCCAAAAAGTTTGCCCAACTCGACTTATCACTTGTTTCCTCTACGAAGGCCAAGAACATGTCCCTATGGAATGCCCATTATATTCCCTCATTGGCAAGACCTGTCAACCTCCAGCTACTACGAAAGAAGAACCTCTCCTTCACATGTGGACTACCCAGTCACTTCAGCAGAGAATGCCCCGAGGGTAAGCCCGACAAAACTTCCGCGAAAGAGAAGCTCGAAGACCTCCAAGGTCCCCTTCCACCGAAAAGATGGTCACCCTACTGCTCGCTGCCTCGCCGCTCAAGACTGAAGATGTCCCGCGCCCTCCTAGGCGACAGCGCCCCGTGGAAGTAAAGATAGAGAGAAGCTCCTTAACCCCTCCAGGACTTCCTGATAGTCGACAAGTGTAGTCTGTAGTAATCTAGACCATGTTCCCCTGTAAAGACGGCTAGGATGCCACCCTCCCTATGCCGTCCTATGCTACCTTGAGACCTATTTTTGCCACCTTCTTAAGTAAGTCCCCTAGTTGTGACTCTCTGACCCACCCAAGTTAAATCCTAAGGGGGAAGGAACGAATCTTTCCCGCAAAATAGATAACCTCGTTGCCTAACCCTGTGACCCGAAGACACAAATCTCAGAGCGCAGACTTATCCCAGACTTTACAGACTTGGTCATAGACTTGGATGCAATAACCCACTTATGTGAAGCATCGTGAACCCTTACCGAAAGAAGATCCCTCCCTGCAACCATGGTTGAAACCAGCTCGAACCCCGAGTTTCAAGAAAATTGAAGTGCAACCTCGTTGTCAAGATGTTTCTGTTCGAAGACAAGGTCAACAAGTTAGCCCGCAAGAAACAAATGGTACTAATTCCGAGACCAATCCTCTAACCTTAATCTCCGGAATCTCGGGACGATATTCTTTTAAGGGGGAAAGGTCTGTAACATCCCAATTTCAGCAACCCAGATTAGTTGTCCAGAATGCAAAAATCAGGGGGAACAAAAACTTTTTCTTGTGCTTTAGTGTAGTGCTTTCTTGTTGTTTGTTTGCACTTGTGCTTGTGAAGTGTATCTTAGGATACTCCTTACCTCACCCTCAGTTGACAAAAGCTATCTACCAAAACTATCTTGTCTTACTCTACATTTTCTCAAACGTTCTGGCATTTCAAAACATGAGCCAAGATGCCTATGTAACCAAAACTATATTGATAGCTTCTTTTAACAAAACTATGGAGAGAGATATATAATACAATCTCCTTATGTTTTCAAGACAGAACACTCAACTAATCTTACGTCTAGTTTTCCCAAAACTCTTGTTCAAAGCATTTAAATTCTACTCTTGGTAGAGATACCAAGAACCCTCATCTTATTCAAAACTAAACCTCCTCAAAATGCTCCCAACCTTACCTCAAGCTAGGCTTGATGGTAACCTCATTAGTGGTTATGCTTAGTATAAGATGAGTTGCCTTGATCTGCTGTCTGATGAATTGTGTTGATCTGCTGATTTACTTGTTTGCTTAGGAAGTAGTATGAGCCACCCTAGGAGCTCATAACAAGGATCAAGGCGTTTCCCAATCATCAACCCCTATTCAAGAAAGCCAACCTTGCTATGATCCCTAGCCACTAGGTGGTCATCTAAAACCCTCAACCAGATCTATTCTGAGGATTTCCCTTCTAGATGCTTCCAGGTCATTAAGACCAATATCAAGCAAGGATCTCTTCTACTCACTCCACACTTCCATGTCAACCACTTGTTAAAGATCTAATACTTGCAACTCCTCCAAGAACATTCCCTCTCATACTCTAGTCAAATTCCTCAAAACTGCCAAATTTGGCTGTCTAGAAACAGTTTCAGTATCATCTTTTTGAAAGCCTCCTCTTCTCAAACCATGTGCATTTTTTGAAAAGCACTTGAACCATTTTGTTAACCATCCTAAGGACTACCAAGGCCCACATTTTACCTTGGTTAAATCCTCCTTCAACCCACTAGTCCATGATGGTTTTGCAGACAAGAAAATAACTTTTCCTGCAAAACTAGTCATCATGCCTACTTTGCTAGAAGCTCACACCACCACCCAATCTCCTATGGACCAACTCTCTACATGGTTGTGTCCTACTCCATGAGGTCTACCAAAACCTACTTCGGTTGTTCCAAGTGGACCTTTGATCTTATTAAACCCACATGGTTTATTAGGCATCATGACCCATATTTCATGGCAGCCTTAATTTCAACAAAGTTTGCCATCACTTCTAGATCAGCCCAAATGCTATTATTTCAAACTCCTCCTGCCATGTTCATCTATATGACCTGGTATACCCATCCATCTATCCCTTGCACCAAGGTGAGCTCTAAGCTCCAAGATGCAAGCATGTTTTGGTGGTATAAAAATAACACAACCCTAGATCATCAACTCATTGTCTTCCATCCTTTTATAGTTGGAATTCCTTTCCCCAAGGTTGCAACTGCTTGCTACCCCTTGTCTATCTCATCTACTTTGATCCTTAATGCTTATCAATATTTATCCATAATTATCATGGCCCCAAAACTATTTAATTACTTAAATAGTCAAAATCTCCAACACTCCATAAAGGAAAGTTTGGTTTTTACCAAACCACTTCCCAAAATTTTGGCTCAATTGAGTTCCGGATATCTTACTCTAACTTCCTAGCTCTAAAATAAATATTTTTGAGAAGCCTTATTATTTCTTTTTGCCCATTTTCTTAAATGGCTGAATTGAAATAATAATTGTTTTAAATACTTTTAATCCCCAATAAATCTTGGGAAAATTCCCCTTAGTGTGTATTCACCTCTAGGACCCTCCCACACCAAAATCCATCCTTGTCCAATGGAAATTTATCAAATGATCACCAAGATATCACTTCTGTCCTTTTTGGGTAAATGGATTTATGTGGACTTAAGCTCCACATAAAAATCCCAATTAAATCCTAGGAATCTACCTTGACCGTATCTACCTACCAGTACCATTTCCTCCTCTGGTCAAATGCAAAGTTGTGCACTTCCTTCACAACCATCACTTGGATCAATTTTGGCCAACTAGCAAACTACTAGTCCAAACCACTTCCAAATTCCATCCAGGCTTGATCAAAGCTTAACCTCAGCACCATGACACACCACTGGTTGACTAGTACTGTAGTCCCACCCTAACCAATCCCTATTATGCCCTTGTACTAGTGGTAGGAGGAGAATTAACCCCAATTCTTACAAGGATCTTATCCATAAATCACCACAGCCTCCCTCTCTAATCCAACACGACCCAATTACCATCCTACCCCTCTCCACCTCCCCATGGACCAATCACTGGCCAACATTGCTCTCCCCCATGGCCACATTGGTAATTTTACACCACCAACTCCTCCCTCTTGGTATAAAGCCAGCAGGCCTCCCCCAGCCAGCCCCCTTGCCCTCATTTGCCCCCTCTCCACCCCACTTGCCTCCTCGACCTCCCGCGAGCCCCCAGGTATCCTCCCCACTCCTCCCTGCTCCGCCTAGGGTTCTCGCCGCCGGCTACTCTGTTCCACGTGGACGATGACGCTGCGCCGTCCATCGCCACTTAAGTGGACTGCCAGATCTGGTCGGTACCCCTTCGGCCCCTTCCTCTCGCTGACCAGCGAGCCCTGCTTGTCGGGTTCAACCTGCTCCCTCCCGCGCGTCGCCCCGAGCGCCATGGGCCGAAACCCCCTGCGGCCCATCTCCTCGTCTGATCTGGCCCAGCTCCTGCTACCCTCCGTTTTCTTTTCTTTTTATTCTAGATCTAGAAATAGCCAGCCAATTTAAATCCATTTGAAAATGTAAAGGGACTCCAAATGCCTAGATCCAATTTTCTGGTGGTTCTCTGATGTTTTCTCAAACATGCAGAGGCAACCCCATGTCCAAAATAATTTCCTTTAATTCCTGGTATTTAATTTACTGCAGAGTATACTTTGCACTAATTAAATTCCTATGTGAGCTAGCCATTTCCATTTGGGATGAACCAAAGACCTACGAGAATGTATTTGCAATACCTATCAACCAGCACAGGTCCCATGCCCAGTTGAACAACATTCTGCCTTTAGTAAAAATAACAAAACTAGCAACTTTCTGTCTTAGATAATTTCCTCGGGTCTAACCAACTGTGGTATGGACCTAATTCCAACTCCCTGTACACCCCAGTACCCATATCTACCAAACCCCAGCAGCTCATAATTCATTGAGCTCTGGTTGAATTTTACTGCTTTAAATACTTCTGTAAGGGGTATTTGCACTAAATAAAACACTCCAGGAGTTTGGCAACTCCAAAAAGGGTGAATCCAATTCCTACAGAAAGTTATTGGACATGCCTAGCTCATGCCCTTGGAACCAACTCTTTATATTTTGTAGAATTAATCTGATAAACAGAAGAAGTATCATATAGAACCGTCTTTAGAAATTTCCTGAGGGCATTCTGGTAATTATTTTGACTTGATTCCAACTCTAGGTGGTTCAGTACATTAAGTACTACCAAACCATCCAAGGAAATAATTTTTGGAGCTCCAGATAACTTCTGGTGAATTATTTTCTCAAACTAGAGTTTAATCCACTATAAAAAGCATAATTACATCTAGAAAAGTGATAATCAAGTAAAACCACTTGTGATGGTTTTGTCTTGTCAAAACCTAATCTGAGGATATCATGGTTATCCATTGATAACCTACTGACCCAGTCCCTAATCAAAGCTCTTTGTATCTAGCCTTAACAACTATCTTCCACTAGAAAACACTAAGTGGCAATCTTGTAAATTTCACCGTTTGAATCCCACTCCTCCAAAACCTCCCAAGTCCAGTAGTTTTTCTCATGCTTGTTTGTTGTATGAATTGATGTTTGTATGCCTTGTTTTGATTGTGGTATTGTCTGCTTGCATGTGTACCGGATGACGACGATAGTATGAGTGTCTGACGACAAGAAGAACGGGTTTTCTTATTATTATATTGTATTGGGTATTCTTGGCCATCTAAAGAAGTCCAGGGACTTATTGTTGATCATAGGCAAGCCACCATTCCTAAACTCTGATATATGTCCTACTCTTTTTACCTATTTTATATCCTCTTTATAAATTGCATATTTACCTGCATGTCTTGTTTTACAAATACTGCGGTAGTAACTTGGCTCCTCCAAGTTATGATTTCGTCTCCTTCGAGGCACCACCCCGATGTACCTACCATTTTCTCCCCTTAGATCGGGAGTATGATGATTAGAATCCCACCCCATTGGAAAACCCCAGTTTTGAGAAAATAAACTGTTTTGGGATTTTCCCCACTACAAATATTCCAAAAACTGATTTGTAAAACCCTGGGAAGAGGCATCATTCCTAGTGGAAGTTTTAACAAAAGAAATGGTGAAGATGAGACTGGAGAAGGCTATGGGATGTTCTACGCCTTTACTGGAACAATTTTTACCGCGCAACCACATTACCCCAGGTTGCTGGGGCTTAACTCGTAGTTTGTCCAGGTTAGCCAAGGCACTTCTACCATGCTTATAGGGAGAAATCCTTGGAAGACCGGGCAGGCGTCCCAGATCAAAGATCTGAAGCCTGTCGCTTGCTTCGCCAAGAGTGAGCCTGACCTGGCAGGAGGCTGGTGCAACAATTAGGTCTCCCGCGAACGGTATAACTTAGGTAGTACGGAAGGAAGTGGAGTCTCCAGATTTAAGGTATACGCCAAGTTGCGGCTTGGGTATGCACATGTACAGAAGGGAGAACTACGGCTAGGAGCCGCATACTTGTTGCCGGGGAGAACAAACCCAACAGTAAAAGCATGCCTTTGCTAGTGTAGACAAGCAAAATGTTAGGTTTGATTATCCGGACCCCCATCTACAGTGGTAGTGGGCCGTGGTTGAATCACGGCGGATGTATTGATTCTTGTGGGGAAAGTGCGCAAACTCTGCAGAGTATAACCTATTCGAATAGCCGTGTCCACAGTCAAGGACGGTTGTAAAGGTGTTGGCTAGGAGTACCCAAACTGTGCTTGTTTGGGAAACAAGTACTCTGAGGACGATGGTTCCGGGGGAACCCGAGTTCGAAAGCTTTGTTTTGACCCGTGGGGTCGGAGATGTTTAAAAAGGGTTTTTACTACAAAAGCGGTTTTCAAAACTCTTTTTCAACAAAGACATGGGGATGTCTGGATTTATAAAACAGAAGCATGTTTTCAAAACTATTTTTCAACAAAGATATGGAGATGCCATAATTTCAAAGTTAGTTTAGACTTTTCAAAAGCAACCCTAGATAGAGCTATCTCGCCACAACCATACTTGCATTTCCTTGATCTCTTATCTGGGTGGTTTGCGAGTACGTCCAAAAGTACTCACGCCTTTGTCCCTGGCTATTTACTTGGCTAGACTTTCAGGAGTTTAAGGTGACGTCCAGCGAGCTAGGCCGTCTTCCCAGTCAGCTGCTTGTAGGTTGAGGCACGATTGGGCTCTGCGCTTGGAGTTGTTCCACTGCTAATGATGATGTAGCCATAATGGCAATTATGTAAGTATTGTATTTCGTTATGTTTTGGATGTTGTAATGGTACCTGTCGGTTATGTTCCATGGCTCACTGATCATGGGAACGTGGATGTATGCATAACAGGGTTTTCTCGGATGAATAATCCGGGGGTCCTACACTCGACGTGTGCAACGATCCTTGTTGGATCACAAAGGACCAACGGTTGGTGCGCATGATCCGCGTGACAACTGTGACAACCAATCAGAGCGTAGCAGACAGAGTGAGCATAGGTTTGGTATTCTACGAAAGAGAGAGAGGGCAGCACAACTGAGTAGTATCAAAAAACCAAGGGCAAAACTGAGTGGTATAAAAATGCAAAGTGAGTGTCTTGTATAATGAAATACATCATGGCATACATCAAATTATGCCAAGATAGATCCACTAGAGTTCATTGGACGTGCGTTCTTCTCATAAACCACATATGGATCTACTAAAGTCATTGCATGTGTGTTATTGTCACAAACCACATATGCAATCACCAGTGTCATTGAAATATGTGTTCTTTTCACAAACCACACATGGATCCACCAGAGTCATTGCAGGTGTGTTCTTTTCACAAACTACACATGGATCCACCAGAGTCATTGCATGTGTGTTCTTTTCACAAACCTCATATGGATCCACTAGAGTCATTGCATATGTGGTTCACATATGGATCCACTAGAGTCATTGCATGTGTGTTATTTTCCACAAACCACATATGGATCCTATAGTCATTGCATCTGTGTTCTTTTCATGAAACCACATATGGATCCACCAGAGTCGTTGCATGTGTGTTATTTTCCATAAACCACATATGGATCCACCAGAGTCATTGCATGTGTGTTCTTTTCACAAACCACACATGAATCCACCAGAGTCATTGCATGTGTGTTCTTTTCACAAACCACATATGGATCCACCAGAGTCATTGCATATGTGTTCTTTCATGAACCACATATGGATCCACTAGAGTCATTGCATGTGTGTTCTTTTCATGAAACTAGCACTAGAGTCATTGCATGTCTGTTCATTTCACAAACCACATATGGATCCACCAGAGAGTCATTGCATGCGTGTTCTTTTCACAAACCACATATGGATCCACCAATGTCATTGCATGTGTGTTCTTTTCATAAACCAGCACTAGAGTCATTGCATGTGTGTGTTGGGTCTGCAACATAGAAAACAAAAAAATTCCTACGGTGTGAACTACACGCCAAGATCTATCTACTAGGTACAAAGCAACGGGTGGATATACATCCAACGAGAACTTACCCTCGTAGACAACGATCTTTGTTAACGATTAGGAACTCGTGGTTGATGTAGTCGTACACTTGCCGATCTCAAGATCGTGATGAAGTCCAGCAGGTCCGGCTCCAGCACGTCCATCAGATCTAGCTCCAGCACCACCAAGTCCAGCACCGCAAAGTAGCGGTGCATCCGTGATCGCACACACGTCCGGTACCCCGACAACCTCCGTCCCTCGCTCCAGCAAAGCAGCGGAAGCAGCAACTCCTTTCCAGATAAAGCCACCGAGAACATGTATCTCGCTAATCCGAGACCATGGGGAAATAATACTAGAGGGGGAGAGAGATCCTTCACAAGGAGGTGTGTGTGAGAAGTGAGGAGGGGGTGGCCTTTTATAGGAGGAGGGGGGTGCCCCTCCTTCATGGCCGGCGCATGGAGGAGGTGACCCTTCACCTCCTCCATTCATGTGGTGGTAACTCTCTCCACATAAATTTGCCCCTTCACATTCTCTTTTAAAGTCTCCACTTTAAATGCATTAAATTTCTCCAAATTTAATGCTCTCTCATTTAATAAAACTCTTTTATTATTTTTATACAGAATTTTGTTAATTACTTTAATTAACAAACATTCACATAAAACCCCCTACAACATTTCAATATTACATGCAGAACCAATTTCAGCAATTTCACCCGAAACAGTTTCGGTGTCTATTGAAATAATTCCAGCGCTTTCTTAAATCTTTATCTGAAACATATTTGCTCCAAATAGTGT
The DNA here is from genome assembly GCA_916181665.1 of Avena sativa. NCBI lineage: Eukaryota > Viridiplantae > Streptophyta > Magnoliopsida > Poales > Poaceae > Avena > Avena sativa. Next base: position 411,664,671 of record OV702292.1, on the reverse strand, counting down.
CGGTATCCCTTAAGTGTGTCACCCTATGGTTCGCGAATAATGCAGACATGATCGAGACCCCTCTCCGATCAATAATCAGCAGCGGGACATGGAGATCCATACTGACTCCTACACATTCAACGATGACTTCTGTGATCGTGAGAACCTTTAACGCTAGTAACTAAATCCCTTTGTCTCGCGATATATTACATGTCCGAGATTCGATCATCGGTATCTCCATACCTAGTTTGATCTCGTTTCCGACATGCACTCTTTTCTCGTTCTCGTGATATAACATTCTAGTGATCACATCACTTGCTTGCAAGCTATCTTAATGTGATATCACCGAGAGGGCCCAGAGTATATCTATCCGTCATTGGGATGGACAAATCCCACTATTGATCCATGAGCCTCAACATAACACCTTCATAGCACTGAACCCACCTTTATAGACACCCTGTTACGGTGTGACGTTTGATGTTATCAAGATACTCTTCCGGTGTTAGCAATTAACATGATCTCATGGTCTAAGGACTAAGATTACTTCGTATGATGTTATAGCAATATAAACATAATGACTTGATCATAATTCTATACTTCGGATGAATGTTCATCACATCATTCCACCAATGGTGTGACCTTGTTATTAACAACATCCAATGTCCATGATCAGGAAACCTTGATCATCTTGTTAATCAACAAGCTAGTCTATAAGACAGGCATAACTAGGAACCCTTTTTGTTTATTAAACACACATGTATTGACGTTTCCGATCAATACAATTATAGCATGCAAAATAAACATTTATCATAAACATGGAATAAGATAATAACCACTTTATTATTGCCTCTCGGGCATATTCCCTTCAGCGTGTTCTTTTCACAAACCACATATGGATCCACCAGAGTCATTGCATGTGTGTTCTTTTCCACAAACCACATATGGATCCACCAGAGTCATTGCATGTGTGTTATTTTCACAAACAAACACCAGAGTCATTGCATGTGTGTTCTTTTCATGAAACCCATGGATCCACCTATGTCATTGCATGTGTGTTCATTTCACAAACCACATATGGATCCACCAGAATCATTGCATGTGTGTTCTTTTTATGAAACCATTACTAGAGTCATTGCATGTGTGTTATATTCATGAACCTCATATGGATCCACCAGAGTCATTACATGTGTGTTCATTTCATGAAAGGCACATGGATCCAATAGAGTCACTGCATGTGTGTTCTTTTGACAAACCACATATGGATCCACCAGATTCATTGCATATGTGTTCTTATCACCAAACCAAGACCAGGGTCATTGCATGTATGTTCTTTTCATGAAACCCATGGATCCACACATGTCATTTCATGTGTGTTCATTTCACAAACCACATATAGATCCACCAGAGTCATTCCATGTGTGTTCATTTCATGAAACTAGCACTAGAGTCATTGCATGTGTGTTTATTTCACAAACTACATATGGATCCACCAGAGTCACTTCATGTGTGTTCTTTTCATTAAACTAGCACTAGAGTCATTGCATGTGTGTTCATTTCACAAACCACATATGGATCCACTAGAGTCATTGCATGTCTGTTCTTTTCACAAACCACATATGGATCCACCAGAGTCATTGCATGTATGTCCTTTTCATATACAAGCACTAGAGTCATTGCATGTGTGTTCTTTTCACAAACCACATATGGATCCACCAGAGTCATTGCACGTGTATTCTTTTCCACAAACCACATGGATCCACCAATGTCATTGCATGTGTGTTCTTTTCATAAACCAGCACTAGAGTCATTGCATGTGTGTTCTATTCATGAACCACATATGGATCCACCAGACTCATTGCATGTGTGTTCATTTCATGAAACCACATGGATCCACTAGAGTTATTGCATGTGTGTTCTTTTTACAAACCACATATGGATCCACCAGACTCATTGCATGTGTGTTCTTTTCATGAACCACATATGGACCCACCAGAGTCATTGCATGTCTGCTCTTTTCCACAAACAACGTATGGATCCACCAGAGTAATTACATGTCTGTTCTTTTCATGAAACAACATATGGATCCACCAGAGTCATTGCATGTGTGTTCATTTCCACAAACCACATATGGATCCACCGGAGTCATTGCATGTGTGTTCTTTTCATGAAACTAGCACTAGAGTCATTGAATGTGTGTTCATTTCCTAAACCACATATGGATCCTCCAGAGTCATTGCATGCGTGTTCTTTTCACAAACTACATATGGATCACCCAATGTCATTGCATGTGTGTTCTTTTCATGAAACCAGCACTAGAGTCATTGCATGTCTGTTCTTTTCACAAACCACATATGGATCCACCAGAGTCATTGCATGTGTGTTCTTTTCACAAACCACATATGGATCCACCAGAGTCTTTGCATGTGTGTTCTTATCACTAAACCAACACCAGAGTCATTGCATGTGTGTTATTTTCATTAAACCCATGGATCCACAAATGTCATTGCATGTGTGTTCATTTCACAAACCACATATGGATCCACCAGAGTCATTCCATGTGTGTTATTTTCATGAAACTAGCACTACAGTCATTGCATGTGTGTTCATTTCACAAAACACATACAGATCCACCAGAGTCACTACATATGTGTTATTTTCATGAAACTAGCACTAGAGTCATTGCATGTGTGTTCTTTTCAAAAACCACATATGGATCCACTAGAGTCATTGCATGTGTGTTCTTTTCCACAAATCACACATGGATCCAACAATGTCATTGCATGTGTGTTCTTTTCATAAACCAGCACTACATTGCATGTGTGTTCTATTCATGAACCACATATGGATCCATCGGAGTCATTGCATGTGTGTTCATTTCATAAAAACACATGGATCCACTAGAGTCATTGCATGTATGTTCCTTTCACAAACCACATAGGGATCCACCAGAGTCATTGCATGTGTGTTCTTTTCAGGAACCACATATGGATCCACCAGAGTCATTGCATGTGTGTTCTTTTCCACAAACAACATATGGGTCCACCATAGTCATTGCATGTGTGTTCTTTTCATGAAACCACATATGGATCCACCAGAGTCATTGCATGTGTGTTCATTTCCACAAACCACAGATGGATTCACTAGAGTCACTTCATGTGTGTTCTCTTCATGAAACTAGCACTAGAGTCATTGCATGTGTGTTCATTTCACAAACCACATATGGATGCACCAGAGTCATTGCATGTGTGTTCTTTTCACAAACCACATATGGATCCACCAATGTCATTGCATGTGTGTTCTTTTCATAAACCAGCACTAGATTCATTACATGTGTGTTCTTTTCACAAACCACATATGGATCCACCAGAGTCATTGCATGTGCGTTCTTTTCATAAACCAACACTAGAGTCATTGCATGTGTGTTCTTTTCATGAAACCCATGGATCCACCAATGTCATTGCATGTGTGTTCATTTCACAAACCACATATGGATCCACCAGAGTCATTACATGTGTGTTCTTTTTATGAAACCATCACTACAGTCATTGCATGTGTGTTCTATTCATGAACCACATATGGATCCACCAGAGGCATTGCATGTGTGTTCTTTTCACAAACCACATATGGATCCACCAGAGCCATTGCATGTGTGTTCTTATCACTAAACCAAGACCAGAGTCATTGCATGTTTTGTTATTTTCATGAAACCCATCGATCCACAAATGTCATTGCATGTGTGTTCATTTCACAAACCATATATGGATCCACCAGAGTCATTCCATGTGTGTTCTTTCCATGAAACTAGCACTAGAGTCATTGCATGTGTGTTCATTTCACACACCACATATGGATCCACCAGAGTCACTGCATGTGTGTTGTTTTCATGAAACTAGCACTAGAGTCAATGCATGTGTGTTCATTTCACAAACCACATATGGATCCACCAGAGTCATTGCATGTGTGTTCTTTCACAAACCACATATGGATCCACTAAAGTATTTGCATATGTGTTCTTTCATGAACCACATATGGATCCACTAGAGTCATTGCATGTGTGTTCTTTTCATGAAACTAGCACTAGAGTCATTGCATGTGTGTTCATTTCACAAACCACATATGGATCCACAAGATTCATTGCATGCATGTTCTTTTCACAAACCACAGATGGACCCACCAATGTCATTGGATGTGTGTTCTTTTCATAAACCAGCACTAGAGTCATTGCATGTGTGTTCTTTTCACAAACCACATATGGATCCACTAGAGCCATTGCATGCGTGTTATTTTCACAAACCACATATGGATCCACCAATGTCATTGCATGTGTGTTCTTTTCATAAACCACCACTAGAGTCATTGCATTTGTGTTCTTTTCACAAACCACATATGGATCCACCAGAGTCATTGCACGTGTGTTCTTTTCATAAACCAACACTCGAGTCATTGCATGTGTGTTATTTTCATGAAATCCTTGGATCCACCAATGTCATTGCATGTGTGTTCATTTCACAAACTACGTATGGATCCACAAGAGTCATTACATGTGTGTTCTTTTTATGAAACCAGCACTAGAGTCATTGCATGTTGATACGTCCATTTTGCATCACTATTCTATGTCTTAATTCTCTATTATTCATTGATATATTTCTTATTGAGAGGTGATACTTATGTTATTTCATCTATTTTTGCATGGTTGATTACTTTTGGAGCATGGACCGCTGTAGTTAAGGATTCTGATGGAAAAGGTGCTGTTTGGAGGCAAAATTCGCGAAGATCAGAAAATCCTAGAAAATATACAGAAAATCCTATTTTTCTAGAAGACTCGGGATGTCAGAAGATGGAGTGGAGGTGGGCCATAGGGGGGCCCACACCACCCCATGGCGCGGGCAGGCCTAGGCCGCCCCTAGGAGTGGTGTGGCCGCCCTGGCCCACTCCAGCCTCTCCCCTTTGGCGTATATCAACCTCCCGAAACCCTAAGACTCGGGGGGACCAAAAAAAGATTCCGCCGCCTCTACGGGGCAGAAAACACCGAGAGAGAAAGATCTCTCCGTCAAACAGATTTCTGCCGAGGGAATTCCTTCCCGGAGAGGGGAGATCGTCGCCATCAACACCACCATCAAGCTGGACTTCATCGGGATCATCATCATCATCACCATCAGCACCCTCATCACCATCTCCATATTGCTGTAATAATTGCATTGAATCTTGCATTAGTTCATAGGGGAAACTTTCCCGGTGTTGACTACTCCTTGTAGTTGATGCTATTGAGTGAACCATTGAATTATTGTTTATATTCAGATTGTTATACATCATTATTCCATCTCTGATCATGATCCATATGATGTCTTGTGAGTAGTTCGTTTTGTTCTGGAGGACATGGGAGAAGTCATGCTGTTAGTAGTGGAGTTGTGTTGAGAAAGATTCAATAGATTGTTATTTAAGTTGTGGTGTACTTATTCTAGTGGTGTCATGTGAACGTCGACTACATGACACTTCACCTATATGGGCCTAGGGGAATGCATTGTGTATTTGGCTACTAATCGTAGGGGTTGCCGGAGTGACAGAAACCTGAACCCCCGTTAGGAAACCATTGCACAAGGGACGTAAGGGTCTTAGAGTTTAAAGTTGTGGTTAGGTTTCTACCTTAATTACTTTCTTGTACTTACGGATGTTTGCAAGGGGTATAATCACAAGTATGTATTAGTCTTGGATGGGGTGGTACATTAGCACAAGTTCACCCACACAACACTTAGCAAGCTAAAGAAGATTAATCAACTATATGAAGCGAAAGCACTTGACAGTATTCCCATGTGTCCTCGAGAACGTTTGGTCATCTATAGAAATACAACCGGCTTGTCCTTTGCTGCATAAAGGATTGGGCCACTGCTGCATTTATTCCTACTGTCTTTTATTTACTCGTACCTTGTTTACTTACTTTATCGAAAACCCCTAAAAATCCGTTTATTAAGTATTTGCAGTGAATTCCTGATCCATACCACTAGCCAGTACCTTCTGCTCCTTGTTTGGTTCGACACTCTTACTTATCAAAAATACTATGATACACCCCCTATACTTGTGGGTCATCAAGACTATTTTCTGGCGCCGTTGCCGGGGAGTGAAGCGCTATTGGAGAGTGGAACTGGTAAAGGAAACTTCTACTGTGAGTATTGTTTACTTCTGCTAGTTGCTTTATTTTCGTTATAGATAATTCACTGAGTTTCTTATTTGGTAATGCTACTACCACTGCTAAGGTAGTAGATAAGCCACCACCTGCTGAGAAAGATGTTTTCAAAATACCTACAAGAATTATTGATCGTGTTATGGATAACTACTATGTTGGGGATGGAATTGTCCATCCCGGTGATCATTTACTCTTTATACATGAATTATGCGGGTTGTTCTAGTGTGCCGGTATTACTACAGATCAAGTTAAGAAGAAGTTGTTCTCATTATCATTGAAAGGAAGAGCTGAGGAATGGTATAAGCTGCTGAAGAATGGTCAAGCTCTGGAATGGGAGGAAATAGTGCCTCTCTTTTATTCAAAGTTTTATCCTCCTAGTGAGATTCATAAAGATCGGAATCAAATATACAACTTTTGGCCTCTTGATGGAGAGAGTACAGCTCAAGCTTGGGGGAGATTGAAGTTACTAATGCTCAAATGTCCCGTTCATGAGCTCCCCAACAATATTATTATCAATAACTTTTATGCAAGGCTCCCTCTACATGACAAAGATTTATTGGATGCTTCTTGTGCTGGATCATTCACTCGTATGGAAGAAGAAGCTAAATGGGACCTTCTAGACCGTATTCAAGACAATGTTGAATCTTGGGAGAATGACAAAGGTAGAAAGTCAGGTATAAATTATGATTATGAATGCATTGAATCTTTTATGGGAATTGATGACTTTCAAAATATTAGTAATATTTATGGTCTTGATTTGCAAGTTATTACGAATTTCTTTAGAGCTTTTGCTTCCTATATCGAAATTCCAAAAAGGGGATGGAACAAGTACCATGCACCTTATAAAGATATTATTGACTATGCCCCTATTGGAAGTGCTGAGTATTGCCTCATCGACCCCATCTTACCTGAACCTTATATCGAGAAGATTCCCTCCCCCGAAAAGGTAAAGGACCATCCAATGATAACTAATGTAATCACCAAAAGTGAAAAAATAACTGTAAAACCTGATGAACAAATAAACATTGAACCTGTGGTAGCAATTGTGAAAGACCTTGTCACTAAAAGCGTAGAAGATGGGCACATAGTGTTTTGTGAGGATGCTTCTAATATTGTTTCACATCCTAATAGAACTAAAAAGGCTAGTGTTCCTGTGCTTTCTGTTAGAATTGGTGATCATTGCTATTATGGTTTATGTGATATTGGTGCAAGTTCTAGTGTTATTCCTTATGAGCTTTACAGAGAAATTATGCATGAGATCAGTCCTTGCGAGTTGGAAGAGATTGATGTGGTTATTCACCTTGCTAATAGAGAGACCATCTCACCAATTGGTATTGTGCGAGACGTGGAAGTTCTTTGCGGTAAGATTAAGTACCTGCTGATTTTCTAGTACTTGGTTCAGCTGCTAGTAAAACTTATCCTATCATTTTGGTAGACCTTTCTTGAGTACTTGTGGAGCTATTATTGATTGCAAGAGGGAGAAAATATTGACTAAGTTTGATGGGGAATCTTATGAGTTTAATTTTTCGAAATTTGCTAAAGAACCTTGCGAAGAGGAAACCCATAATGAGGATTTTAGGGTTGAACAACTTGGTTCTATTTCTCTTGCTCCTAACAATGCTTTGCGGCAATTTATGGAAGAACATGAAAGTGAAATCTTCATGGAAGAAAGGAACGAGATTGGCATGATTCTCCGTGATCAACCTATGATGCTTAAGCATGACTTGCCTGTAGAAGACTTGGGTACCAAGATGCCACCTAAAAAGGATCCGGTTTTCGATCTAAAACCTCTCCCTGATGATCTTAAATATGCTTTTATTGATGATAAAAAGATATATCCTGTTATTATTAGCGCTAAACTTTCAGGGGAGGAAGAAGAAAGATTATTGGAGGTTTTGAGGAAACACCAAGGAGCTATGGGCTATACTCTAGATGATTTGAAAGGGATTTCACCTACTATATGTCAGCATTCTATCAACATAGAACCAGATGCAAAGCCAGTAGTGGAGCACCAACGACATTTAAATCCTAAGATGAAGGAAGTGGTAAGGAATGAGGTATTGAAACTCCTTGATGCTGGTATTATTTACCCTATTGCTGATAGTGAATGGGTTAGTCCTATTCATTGTGTTCCTAAAAAGGGAGGTATTACCATTGTCCCTAATGATAATGATGAGCTTATTCCTCAAAGAATAGTGGTAGGCTATAGGATGTGCATCGATTTTAGGAAAGTCAATAAAGTTACTAAGAAAGATCACTACCCGCTTCCTTTTATTGATCAAATGTTGGAAAGGTTGTCTAAAAAGACCCATTTTTGTTTCCTTGATGGTTATTCTGGTTTCTCTCAGATTGCTGTTAAACAACAAGATCAAGAAAAAACTACTTTTACTTGCCCTTATGGAACTTATGCTTATAGACGTATGCCTTTTGGTTTATGTAATGCTCCTGTTACTTTCCAAAGGTGCATGTCTACTATCTTTCATGGCTTTTGTGAGGAAATTGTAGAAGTGTTCATGGATGACTTTTCTGTCTATGGAACTTCTTTTGATAATTGTCTGCACAACCTTGATAAAGTTTTGCAGAGATGTGAAGAAACTAATCTTGTTCTTAATTGGGAGAAATGCCACTTCATGGTTAATGAAGGGATTTTTCTTGGTCATAAAGTTTCTGAAAGAGGCATAGAAGTTGATAGAGCTAAGGTTGAGGCAATTGAGAAGATGCCATGCCCAAGAGACATCAAAGGTATTTGTAGTATCCTTGGTCATGTTGGTTTATATAGAAGGTTTATTAAAGACTTTTCTAGGATATCAAAACCCCTTACTAATCTTCTTCAAAACAATGTACCCTTCGTTTTTGATGATGATTGTAAGGAAGCTTTTGAAACTCTTAAGAAGGCTTTAACTACATCCCCTATTGTTCAACCACCTGATTGGAGTTTACCCTTTGAAATAATGTGTGATGCTAGTGATTTTGCTGTAGGGGCTGTCCTTGGGCAACGTATTGATAAAAAGTTAAACGTTATCCATTATGCTAGTAAGACTTTAGACGCTACTCAAAGGAATTATGCCACTACTGAAAAGGAATTTCTAGCTGTTGTTTTTGCCTGTGATAAGTTTAGGCCCTATATTATGGACTCAAAAGTAACCATTCATATTGATCATGCTGCTATTAAATATCTTATGACAAATAAGGACGCTAAGCCTAGGCTTATTAGATGGGTACTGCTTTTACAAGAGTTTGATCTACACATAGTAGATAGGAAGGGTGCTGAAAATCCTGTAGCTGATAATTTATCTCGTTTGGAAAACATCTCTTTTGATCATATGCCTGTTAATGATAGTTTCCCAAATGAACAGTTAGCCGCAGTAGGGGTGAGCTCTCGTGGAAGCCCTTGGTATGCTGATTATGCTAACTTTATTATCTCCAAGTATTTGCCTCCAACTTTTATAGCTCAGCAAAGAAGAAAGTTCTTTTATGATTTGAGGCATTATTTTTGGGATGACCCACACTTATACAAAGAAGGAGTTATTGGTATTATGCGAAGATGTGTTCCAGAATATGAGCAAAACGAGATATTGCGTAAATGTCATGGTAGCGCCTATGGAGGACATCATGCAGGAGATAGAACTGCACAAAAGGTACTACAATCAGGATTCTACTAGCCTACCCTTTTTAAGGATGCAAGAAATTTTTTTTATCTTGTGATGAATGTCAGCGTGTTGGTAATATTTCTAGACGCAATGAAATGCCTATGAACTACTCTCTAGTTATTGAACGTTTTGATTGTTGGGGATTCGACTTTATGGGTCCTTTCCCTCCTTCGAAGGGTTACACTCATATTCTTGTTGCCGTTGATTATGTTACTAAGTGGGTAGAAGCCATTCCTACGAAAAGTGCTGATGGGGAAACCTCTCTAAAAATGCTTAAGGACGTTATCTTTCCTAGGTTTGGAGTGCCTAGGTATCTCATGACTGATAGGGGTTCTCATTTCATTCATGGCGGTTTTAGGAAGACCCTCGTTAAGTATGATGTTAATCATAGAATTGCTTCAGCTTATCACCCCCAAACTAGCGGGTAAGTAGAGTTATCAAATAGAGAAATGAAATCTATCTTGCAAAAGACTGTTAATAGGTCTAGAAAAAACTAGGCTAAGAAGTTGAATGATGCTATATGGGCTTATAGAACTGCTTATAAAAATCCTATGGGAATGTCTCCTTATAAAATAGTCTATGGGAAAGCTTGCCACTTACCCTTAGAGTTAGAACACAAAGCTTACTGGGCAGTGAAAGAACTAAATAGAGATTATAAGCTCGCTGGTGAGAAAAGATTATTTGACTTAAGTTCTTTAGATGAATGGAGGAGTGAAGCCTATGAGAATGCTAGGCTCTTTAAGGAAAAAGTTAAAAGATGGCATGACAAGCGAATACTTAAGAGAGAATTTCATGTTGGTGAGAAAGTTCTATTGTATAGGTCTCGTCTCAGATTTTTTGCAGGTAAGCTACTATCCAAATGGGAAGGACCTTTCATCATTGAAGAAGTATACCGTTCAGGAGCAATAAAAATTTCTTCTCTAAAAGATAATACTACACAAGTAGTGAATGGACAGCAACTCAAACACTATATTGCTGGAGATTCTTACAATGAAGATGTTGATGCCTTTCAAGTTATAACTCCAGAGAAATTCATTGAGGACTAAATTCAGAGACCTGCAGAGTCTGTTTCCAACTAGGTAACAGTTCTGGTAAGAAAAGTTCCGCGAAAATACAATCCAACTATATTTTTGCAGTTTTCAGTCAATAAGGAAAGCTACGAAGCAAAAAAGGGACGAAAACGGAGCCAGGGTGGCCCACGCCACCCCATGGCGCAGGCCCACCCCTGGCCGCGCCACCAGGTGGTGAGGCCACCCAGGACTCCGCCTCTGACTCGTTTTCTCCCAGTACCTTCCTTTTGAGGAGAAACTTCGTAATATATAACCCCCCGGATCTTCCAAGGTTCGTATATTGTGTTTTCTTCGTGTTTTTGTTTCGATCTGTTTCTGCCAGGGAGAAACCCAGATTTGGAGCCACAATGTCTTCCTCTGGATCATCCAAGGGAGATTCCTTAGAAGATATCATCAACCCATACATGAGAGAATTGAAGATTCATCTGAAGGTGTTGTTGCTCGAAGGTGGAGAGGTCCGGATTAAAGAGGTTCAAGGCCCTAAAGGTGAAGGAAGTCTGGAGGACAGGATGGAAGCACTGGAGCATGAAGTCTTTAGGTACAGGAAGATGGCGGAGCGCGAAGTGGATATCATCCATAAGATTTGTTCTGAACTCATCACCGAGCACCAGAAGGAGACTGCTGAACTCAAAGACGAAGTCCTCTCACTTTGCCAAACAACCAACGAACTACAAGCACAGTTCTATGACGTTCAAAATCAAAACCGTGAGTATGAGGCTAGATTTAAACGCATAAGTGCTGCTGCAAGTTTCAGGATGTTGGAAACCAAGATGTCCTTTGTTGATGGGAAGCCTTTACCCTGGAAGACAGACGAAGATGAGAGGATACCACCACCACCAAAGGAGTAATTCGTCATCAGTTTAGGCATCCCCTTGGTTTGTTCCAAGCTTGGGGGAGTGCCGCGGTATCATATCACTATCTTCTATCTTTTTACCTTATTAGTAGAGTCATATCATGAATAGAGGAGTTATTTTGTAGTATGGTTTGCATTATGGAAGTGTCCCCTCTCTCGTTAGATATGTATCCCTTGGTGTGAGTTTCCGTTATGGAATATTAATGAGAAGTTCTATGATTCACCCTTTTGCGTAGCTTATATTAGTTTTCATGGTTATATGATTGATCTTGTTGTTAGTATTGGTAGCACTCTGGGATCATTTAGTTAATTTAGTTGGTTTTGGCAAACCTGGCTCGGTCAGTAGCAACACTATTTTTGAGAGTTGAATGAAAAAAAATAAAGGTACTCTAGAGTAAAATAATTTCATCATCTTTCTTTCTTGATTTGCTCATAAGTCTAGTATTCTCTAGTTAAGATCTTTTGTGCTTCCAAGGAAGATTGCATGTTTGTCTTTATCATTTGTATGTTTGGTTGTTTCTCTCAACTCTTGTACTTGCTACCCAGCCTTGCTAGCCAAAAACCTGTACTGAGAGGGAATTCTTCTCGTGCATCCAACTCCTTTAAACCAAAACCTATGCCATTTTTTTCCACCATACCTACCTAGTAGCATTATTGCTATTCCAAGTAAATTCTTGTTTTGTCTACCTCCCAAATTAAACTTGTTATGTGAAAATTAGTGATTAAAGCTCTCACGAACTTGATGGCACATTTTACTTTCTTGCATTTAATAAACTTGAACCATTGGGTCCTTCTTTGTTGCGTATATGCTTGTGCTTTATGAGTTGAAGTTATCAGAACCATGTATCATGGGGACCGCTTTCAACACTTCATTGGTACTTGTACCTAGTTGATATCAAGTTCTTTTGCTTATGGATCCCAGCGGTGTGAAATAAAAGTGGAACTTGTAAGATCATGGAGTTTTTATGTGTGTTAGAGAAACGCCTGGGCCGCTAGCCTAAGCCATGCCTAATCATGGTGGAAACTTGCAGCATAACTATAGTGAGCATTCTATGAAGCATCCTCAATAAAAACCTATGCAAATAGCAAATAAAAAGATCGTGAGATGCTCACTGTCTGCTTGCCTTGTCATTTTGATTATGGGATAGCTCCTGTGTCATGTGCAAGGGGTACCCCGTTGGCGGTTCTCAATGATACGCATGTATTTACAATGACAAGAGCTTACTCGTGACTGAAGTTGAGTAGCATGAGGATCGGTACTCATAAGTAAGGGGCATGAGATTTCAACTTATAACTTGTCAAGCATATCCTCTTAGTTGTGTCACTTTAACCTTAATCACCTAAAGATGCCTATGATAGGGGCAATGAGAGCTGAAAGCTAGTAAGTATCATAATTTTTGGGATCTCTTTATGAGACTTGCAATCCCTGCTTCCCTCTTTGAAGGGCCTTTCTTTTACTTTGTAGTTGAGTCAGTAAACCTACTCCCTTCTATCTCAGCAAGTATTTTGAGTTGTTGTGTTTCATTCATTCATATGTTGATTTATTCAATCATGTCTTATGTTCCTTGCTTTCCACATTGCTCTTATCTTGATGTTTACTACTTTGAAAGCTTTCATTGAAAAACCAGCTATTTGTGAACTCCAGCAAATTATCAACCATTCTTCGACCAAGAACTAAGTTTGCCATTACCAATTATGATTCACTTTATGTATCTTTATTGTGTTTCCTTTACTCACTATAAGTTGAGTTATATAATAGTGAGTTGTCTTCTATTATGACCTATGTATTTGATGAATGTGATGCTTCTTGTCCGTATTCTTTTATCGACTCTTCACTCCATAAACCTGAGGCCATGTTTATTGAGCTCAGTTTCGCTTGGGGACAAGCGAAGTCTAAGCTTGGGGGGAGTTGATACGTCCATTTTGCATCACTATTCTATGTCTTAATTCACTATTATTCATTGATATATTTCGTATTGAGAGGTGATACTTATGGAGCATGGTTGATGACTTTTGGAGCATGGACCGCTGCAGTCAGGATTCTGATGGAAAAGGTGTTGTTTGGAGGCAAAATTCACGAAGATCAGAAAATCCGGGAAAATATACGGAAAATCCTATTTTTCTAGAAGACTCAGGATGCCAGAAGATGGAGTGGAGGTGGGTCACAGGGGGCCCACACCACCCCATGGCGCGGGCAGGCCTAGGTCACGCCTGGGAGTGGTGTGGCCGCCCTGGCCCACTCCAGCCTCTCCCCTTTGGCGTATGTCAACCTCCTGAAACCCTAAGACTCGGGGGGACCACAGAAAGATTCCGCCGCCTCTGTGGGGTGGAAAACACCGAGAGAGAAAGATCTCTCCGGCAGATAGATTTCTGCCGGGGGAATTCCTTCCCGGATAGGGGAGATCATCGCCATCAACACCACCATCAAGCTGGACTTCATCGGGATCATCATCATCATCACCATCAGCACCCTTATCACCATCTCCATATTGCTGTAATAATTGTGTTGAATCTTGCATTAGTTCATAGGGGAAACTTTCCCGGTGTTGATTACTCCTTGTAGTTGATGCTATTGAGTGAACCATTGAATTATTGTTTATGTTCAGATTGTTATACATCATTATTCCATCTCTGATCATGATCCATATGATGTCTTGTGAGTAGTTCTTTTTGTTCTTGAGGACATGGGAGAAGTCATGTTGTTAGTAGTGGAGTTGTGTTGAGAAAGATTCAATAGATTATTATTTAAGTTGTGGTGTACTTCTTCTAGTGGTGTCATGTGAACATCGACTACATGACACTTCACCTATATGGGCCTAGGGGAATGCATTGTGTATTTGGCTACTAATCATAGGGGTTGCCGGAGTGACAGAAACCTGAACCCCCGTTAGGAAACCATTGCACAAGGGACGCAAGGGTCTTAGAGTTTAAAGTTGTGGTTAGGTTTCTACCTTAATTACTTTCTTGTACTTACGGATGTTTGTAAGGGGTATAATCACAAGTATGTATTAGTCTTGGATGGGGTGGTACATTAGCACAGGTTCACCCACACAACACTTAGCAAGCTAAAGAAGATTAATCAACTATATGAAGAGAAAGCACTTGACAGTCTTCCCATGTGTCCTCGAGAACGTTTGGTCATCTATAGAAATACAACTAGCTTGTCCTTTGCTGCATAAAGGATTGGGCCACTTGCTGCATTTATTCCTACTATCTTTTATTTACTCGTACATTGTTTACTTTCTTTATCGAAAACCCCTAAAAATCCGTTTGCTAAGTATTTGCAGAGAATTCCTGATCCATACCACTATCCAGCACCTTCTGCTCCTCATTGGGTTCGACACTCTTACTTATCGAAAATACTGCGATACACCCCCTATACTTGTGGGTCATCACATGTGTGTTCTATTCATGAACCACATATGGATCCACCAGAGGCATTGCATGTGTGTTCATTTCATGAAAAACACATGGATTTAATAGAGACATTGCATGTGTGTTCTTTTCACAAACCACATATGGATCCACCAAAGTCATTGCATGTGTGTTCTTATCACTAAACCAAGACCAGAGTCATTGCATGTGTGTTCTTTTCATGAAACCCATGGATCCATAAATGTCATTGCATGTGTGTTCTTTTCATGAAACCCATGGATCCATAAATGTCATTGCATGTGTGTTCAATTCACAAACTACATATGGATCCACCAGAGTCATTACATGTGTATTCTTTTTATGAAACCACACATGGATCCACCAGATTCATTGCATGTGTGTTCTTTTCACAAACCACATATGGATCCACCAGAGTCATTGCATATGTGTTCTTTCATGTAACTACCTCGGTGAATTACGCTCTTAGTTACAAGCCTGGATGAGCGGAAATGGTTAAAATAGTACGGTGGGGCCAAATGCCACTCACAGGTAGACCTTTCGGCCGTCCTAACCATTTCCAAACATCGGGACAAGAACGAGCGGCGTAATCGGCAGGCGAAGGGATCAACTACATACACAAATGAGTATGTATGCAAGCCACCATACAATAGTCCTCAGAGCCATTCCATCTAAAAGAAATAGAAATATTGCAACGCCATACGGCAAGATCCAAATATCCTAGATAGATATAATAGTTTAGGATATCTCCTCATACATCAAACATCAGAGTATCAGGCGGAAGCGGAAAACAAGATCCGAGTACGGATAAGAAGCAAATCGGCATAAGATGCCCCATAAATAAACACATGCCGCCCACAGATCTCGCGGATCCCCGTTCCCAGAATCTCTACACCGAGTGATCGTTGCCAACATCGTCCGTCTCCTCCACCCAGTATCCATCTTGCGAGTTTACCTGTTCATCTGAATCAAACAATTTATCGTGTGAGACCCTAGGGGTACTCAGCAAGTCTTTATGCCTCTAAAGGGGACACAACCTGGGGTGACGCAATTGCAGCAAAAGATAATACCTAACAATTCTAGGGATACTCGCTAACCATCCGCCTCACCAAAGATAGACGGATGTCCGTGAATTAATAACAACAGTTATAACGGTAATATTATCAGATCCATCCTCCTCCTCGCTTACAAACGAGGAAGCAGACGAACAACCCCCCATTCGTTGGCAGTTTTATTAGCCATTCCATGAATGTTGCACTATTTACTAGTCAGGTATTTAGTCAAATTAAAAGCGGTACTTTAGTTATACTTGTCTATGATCGAGAAACTGTGCTCCAAGTCGTCCATAACCGCGGACACGGCTTTCAGAAAGTTTTACCCTGCAGGGGTGCACAAATAGCAACACACACTCGATCAACCTCGGAAAAACCAAATCAAAACCCAACGAGGCATTCACGACAAAGCGATCACAGGATTCAGAAATATTTCAGGGGGCCACCCCATTAAGCTACCCGCAACGAAGTTGGCCGGCTCCGAGACGGACTCAAGGTTTGCGTCAATGGCTGTAAACGACTGGGAACCCGAAAGTGTGACTGGGCTTGTCGATACCGCGAAAACACTCCGCTTACCTAAACAGTATAGGTGCTCCTCGCACAAACTTAAATAAAGCAGTACAGCATGGCATAAGTACAGGATAGTAATAAAGCCCCAAACTACTTTGTGGCCCCAAGAAATAAGAATGAATCAAGCTCTGGCTCAGGGGGGTCCATAGGCCTCCCGGATGTGGATAGCGCGAATATTCAAGGAACAGGAATCAAGTACTCGGGGTCCTACGGAACACAAGTGAGCATGAAAAACCAAATAGCAGATATTGCTCACCGGTGCCACTTTCATTAGTTATACCATTACTACTCAGGTTAAGTTGTATAGGTACCTCGTTATCCATCAGACACTCACATACCCTACACATGCTGTTCTACGACCCGCATGGCTCAAACAACTCCTGTAGTAATGGCTCATGGGATGGAGGGACAAGCTTCGGTGGGGTTTAAAAGTAAAGGCTATGCAATACTTGGGATTCAGTTTAATGCAATCGCGACTCAATGATGCAAGAATAAGATAGAGGCAATAGGTACTATATGTATGCAAGCATGTGGTAGTGCTTGCCTGGCAGCTTAGTTGAAGCGAGAGAAGGATCTGGGTAGTGCTCCTGGGTTTCTTGATATATCCCCTGCTCAGCGTCTATTCGAAGAAGAACCAAACAAACAAAGGCCAACATAAATAAAATGCACAAGTATATGAATAAAATGCAACAAGAAAACAATCATGCCATGATGAATGATGCACAATTTGCATGACAATAAGTAGCATGGCAAGGGTGAGGTGTGGAATACAAGAAATAAGCATTTTATTGAGTTTTAATCATATTTTTATACTCAAATAAGTTGCTGTATACTCTATATTTATATGATGCATGCTGCAATTCAGAACATGGAATGCATAAATAGAAAGGTCTCGTCGAGCTGATCATTTTAGACATATCATTTGTCAAATTCGGAGTTATAAAACAAAAGTTATTAATTAATTAAGGAAAAAGGGCATTTTATTTGTAATTTTAATCAACTCGAAAATTAAAGTGTTCAAACATTATTTTGAATAGCATATTTGAATTCCTCACATTTTTCTGATTTCAAAACATATATTATTTGTATTATTTGGATTTATATTTCAAAAGTTATTTTAAAACAGATTTGAATTTAAATTTAAAAAAAATTTGAAAAGTTAAAACAAAACAGAAAAACCAGTACTACTTTTTACACCCAGCCCAGTGCTAGCCCGAGCCACCGACAGGTGGGCCAGCTGCTGACTGGGCGACACAGCGCGTAGAGAGGCTTTTCTCACCGCGAGCTAATCTAGCCGCAGCAACTGAAGGGTGGGCCACGGCACCCTCAGGGCCACACGCGGGCGAGCCAGCAGGGACGTGCCACGTGGGGGAGCCCGGGAGCGCGGGTTGAGAACCCCGGAACTGCGGGTGCCTAAACGTAAAACTGCCACAGCGACAGACAGGTGGGCCTGGCGAGGAGTGCAGGTTGAGCAGATAAAAACAGAGGGGGCTAAGCGCAAAAGGGGCGCCCGTACTGTGGATCTTCTCCGCGTTGCTGGCGACCGATCGGTGCGCGGCGCGGGTGGGGATCGAACCCAGGTCACGGGCGTGCGCGCTGAGGGGCGGAACCAGCGCGGCTGGCGTTCGGAAGGTGACAGGAGGGCGGCTGGCGGCTAGATAGGGTTCAGTGCGACGCGGGAGCGAGCAGACGCGGTGGCCGACGGCGCGCGCAGTCTGTTCGACGAAACGAACGGCGGCACTAGACGAAGACAGCGAGGCGGAGCGTGTCAGGGAGGTCAAGGCGCTCACCGCGGGTTGGCTGGTGTGGACTGATCGTGCAGGAGGGCGACGGAGCGGCGAGGACGCAGGCGAACTGGCGGCTAGGGTTTGGCGACGGTGGCGACGGTACCGGTGGTTCCAGCCCTTCTCCTCCTCGACGGCGTGTCCAGGGTGAAGCAGAGGGATGCCCTTGGTCTCCCAGGTCACCTCCTCGACGCGCTTGACGGCCAGAACAACAAGGACATCGAGGTGCTGGCGGTGGCGGTGTCGGCTGTTGGTGGCCGGAGCGGTAAGAGGGGAAGGAGGAGGCGCTATGGGGCGGATCTGGGGACGCCAGAGAGCCGTGTGGGAGGGGAAAAAGGAGGGAGAGAGAGGAGGTGCAGCCGTGGCAGGGAGGGTAGATAAGGTGGCTCGGTGCCACCTTTTTCCCTCCTCTTCACGTGCTTGCTCGGGCTGGGCAGGTAGGGCATGGCAGGTGGGCCAGGACATGACCAAAGAGGGCAGGCTCGGACTGGAGGGGACCTCAGGCTGGGAGAGAGAGAAGAGAGGGAGAGAGAGAGGGGAGGCTCGGTTAGGAGCTAGGTTAGGCATGGGCTCGGTTAGGGTTTAGGAGAAGGGTGGGGTGAGGTAGATGGGTGGCTAGGTAGATAGGTGGGGTCTGCATGGCAGGGAGAGGGGGACTCCTCGGCTTGGTGAGAGGAGAGGGTGAGGTGAGAGAGGAGAGGTAGGGTTAGAGTGGAAACTAGGGTTTAGGAGAGAGGATAAAGAGAGAGGGGAAGGGAGAGGTTTAGGGTTTTTAGAGATAAAGGTGGAAATTCCCACACATGGCTTGCATGGATGGGGGTGGTGTAGGGTTTTTAACAAGAACCAAACAAGATCAAGCATGAAGAGGGGTAGAGAGAGATGGGAGATGATCCACTCAAAAATTCAAATAAAGTCCAAAAGACTAGAATGTGGTGTTACTTGCATGGCCCATGCAAAATAATTAATGCCATGTTTATTCTTGTGAAAACAATAATATTAACATGGGCATTATTCTTATGCATTCCCAAAAGTGGAATAAAGCCAAGCAAAAGAATTAAAAGGATGCCCCATGTGGAGTAGATGGACATGACCATATTTGAATAAAAATGGGACTTGCTAGTGTGTATGTGCCACTAGGTATTTAGTAAGCCCAAACATATCCCAACATGAGAATAACCCCAAAACAACCCATATGAAAGCTAGAAAAGGGTTCCACTCACAAGGCATGCAAAGGTGGCCATGTGGCTCTCATAAACCAATAATGTGGAAACAATATGGTGCATATATGAGAGCATGTGGAGATAGAATTGGATCCATCCCAACCCACATGAGCTAGAGGTAAAACCAAATAAGTTGCAATGCTCATATATGGTGGAATGGTGGAATGATGGGGTGAAGACAAGAAAGGTGGTGGAGTTAATAAAAGATATGCCCCCAACTCAACTTGGGCATTGAAACATTATATCAATAACCAAATACAATATCAAGAGGCAAATACAATTTACAATGCATATGAGATAAGAACCAAAAGAAAAGGGTTTAAATATGATGCTCAAATGCAAGGTGGCATGATGACATGAGCATGATATAATTATGATGCAACAATTATATATAGGAAGTAGTATATATGTAGACTAGGCTAGTAGCATTGCAATTGTTAGACAATTGGGATGCTACAACTCTCCCCCACTAAACAAGAATCTCGCCCCGAGATTCCTAGGAAAAGGAAAACAACACAAGGAGAGGCGGGTGTTCGAACGAAGGTGACCCTCACATTCCCAAGTTGATGAACCATGGAATGGTGCGACCACTACACCTTGCAAAACTTGCTAGACTTGTTGCGAGTCTTGCGTTTTGCTTGAGAATCAACGGTTAGAAGAGTTGAAGGATTATCGTGAGACCAAAAGGATAGGATGAACATAGCTCCGGTTTTCTCAAGAAACAAGATAAGAGAAAAAGAACCACTTGTGAAAGAAAGGAAAAAAAGATGCATCATGGATAAAGAAAGACACACCGTTAAGATTAAAGATTTACTGATACGAGAGAGGATGAATCTTTATCACGCCGGAAGAAAAAGAGCTAGATTGGAGAGGTTTTGAACCACTATGACAATAGCATCGTATCTTCTCTCGGATTGGAGAAATGAAGTACGGAAACAATATTGCCTTCAAACAATAGAGTCCCTTGATATCAACAGAAAGATTTGGTTAGACATCGTCGGATTAGATTCTTGTTGCGCCGGTAAGAACCAAAGGATCACGCAATTGAGGTGCGCGGATATAACTTCCAGAGACGGATGTGAAGCCAGAACATGGTGGAATCCCGAGAAACAAAGAATATGGAGGATCTGGAGTTTATTGTAGAGATACTTATTGCTTTCTTTAACCTTGAGGCTAATGAAATAGATTAGCGACTGATGGCATCAACCATAATTGGCTTTACCCCAGAAAAAGAATTGATGAAACAAAGAGAGATAGTTTCCTTTCATCTTGTTTGTGGATGTCGAGCATCGATAGAATGACGAGGACAGAAAAGAGTTTGCGTCTGTTTCCACCAGATAATTGAAGATTTTGCTCCATCTAGCCCACCAACAAGAGATTATTGATTACTTTCTTCGAGAGAGCACTCCGGAAAAACAAGGACGGAAGTAAAAGTATCGAGGGATAAAGGCCACTTCTAACTTCCGTGGAATGAGTGAAATCACATTAATTCACCAATTCAATGTACAAGAGTGAATGATAAGAGTAGTGGTATGGTAGCTACTCCATCCCGCACTCAAAGCATTACTCCGCACATGAATAAGAAAACCATGCAACCCAACTACCGAAACAGACTGAAGGTATTGACAAAAACTCCTGGGACTTCGTTAGGAACAAGGATAGATGAAAACGATTCGCCGGATTCACAGATGGATAAAGATGATGATGTTGTCATCATGTCGGAAGTACCAAGCCACCGGAAAGATATGAAGGAAGATTACGGAGAACAACTGCAAGATTCAACAGCTACAGAAAAGATAGCACCAACTTGAACAGAAGGAGTGCAAGATCTGGAAGGTCTTCATGGCCTCCGGTGGATTGGGCATAGACGATAGAGCGAGAGGGTTTCAAGAGATTACTTGACGAGACTGAGGTGAAAGAACTCCATGTTCTTCTTGAAATGATTGAGAGAGATTTAGCAGTTTTGAGGAAAACTACGGCGGAACGACGATGATAACTTGCCAACAAGGAAAACTCTGGGTTGGTTGAAGATGGAGATGGAATTAACAATGGACTTGCTGATTCCAGAATTGGAGCGATCTATGTAGCAGAAGGACGTGGCCGAGATAGGTGACTTCAAAAAGTCAGAATTCTCACTTTGAGACTTTGCACACAGGCAGTGCTCACGAAGCTTGAGAGAAAGAGACACAGATGATCTTCCATGTCCTTCCATTGATATCGAATAGGCAAGCATATTATCAACATATACCACCATGGATTAACAGGATATTCCCAGAATGTCAAGTTCAAGAGGCGGAGAAACGAACAAATGCTCGAACACTTCCTGAGCTCAACGCTCTTAGAAAGATCAATATTAAGAGCACGGATTCGTGTTGAAGAAGATGCACTGGAAGAATAGATTATCTGGTCCTTCGGAAGAAAAAGAGATGTCACCTGGTTCACATTGTCGATTGGATCACCGGTTACAAAGATAAAGAGATCTTGGATAAAGACAAGATGATAGATCATACCTTAAGCAAAGCTATCAGAGACGAAAAGATGCAATTCCCTCGTCTCAAAGAGAATTTTGCAGATATGGAGTTCAAAAAGACGTGCAGAATGATGGACAGATGATAGACCGCCGTAGTTCCTTGAGAAACTCCGGATTGCCAAAAATGTTTGAATATGCATAGATATGATCACGGTGTACTCAAAATCACAGGAGATAACCGTCATCATTTAGAGGATAGTGTTGATAGCATTTTCCATATTCCACTCATGATAAGTGTCCTATAGCTATGCTGAGAACCAAATTACAATCACCAGCATCGGATCGACACATGTTATGTATTTAGCCCAAGAGAAAAGGAGATGAAATAAAACTCCAGGATTAAGCGCCGGTGACAAAAGAATGAGTTAGCATGGACATGCTGATAAAAGGGAGATAGATAATGTTTCACACACGACTGGAAAGGAGTGTGAAAACACAGATGTATCAAAGAAAAATTTTCCGCATTTTTCGGCATTAAAATACCAATAGATGCGCAAAAACACTTATCAGGTAGCGATTAGCAACTGATGCTTTCACCGAATGTGGAGTTCCTAGAAGGAAGGACACCCTTGAGAAGATGGCACCGGTTAACAAGGAGTCAGATAGATCGCGCCGGTTTTCAAAAGCCTGTCAGTATGGAATGTACCAACAGTTGATAACCAAAGGCAGATAAAGATAACATTATGGATGCAACAGATAGACAAAGAATTACACACACACACACACTTTCTATGGTACTACGGAAACCCAGAACACGTGAATCCTAGTTTGAATTTTAAGAAGAGGATTGAAAACGTTACACTTCCTTACCAGAAAAGGTGGGTGGGTGGGTAAGAAGAAAAGTGGAAGCAGTCCTACTCTCACGTTTTGTTTTTCCCTAGTATACATAGCTACCAAAAATATCTGCTAGACTGACAACGACCATTTGGCTGAGACCCTGAAGGGCGGGATGGCTCTGATACCAATTGTAACTACCTCGGTGAATTACGCTCTTAGTTACAAGCCTGGATGAGCGGAAATGGTTAAAATAGTACGGTGGGGCCAAATGCCACTCATAGGTAGACCTTTCGGCCGTCCTAACCATTTCCAAACATCGGGACAAGAACGAGCGGCGTAATCGGCAGGCGAAGGGATCAACTACATACACAAATGAGTATGTACGCAAGCCACCATACAATAGTCCTCAGAGCCATTCCATCTAAAAGAAATAGAAATATTGCAACGCCATACGGCAAGATCCAAATATCCTAGATAGATATAATAGTTTAGGATATCTCCTCATACATCAAACATCAGAGTATCAGGCGGAAGCGGAAAACAAGATCCGAGTACGGATAAGAAGCAAATCGGCATAAGATGCCCCATAAATAAACACATCCCGCCCACAGATCTCGCGGATCCCCGTTCCCAGAATCTCTACACCGAGTGATCGTTGCCAACATCGTCCGTCTCCTCCACCCAGTATCCATCTTGCGAGTTTACCTGTTCATCTGAATCAAACAATTTATCATGTGAGATCCTAGGGGTACTCAGCAAGTCTTTATGCCTCTAAAGGGGACACAACCTAGGGTGACGCAATTGCAGCAAAAGATAATACCTAACAATTCTAGGGATACTCGCTAACCATCCGCCTCACCAAAGATAGACGAATGTCCGTGAATTAATAACAACAGTTATAACGGTAATATTATCAGATCCATCCTCCTCCTTGCTTACCAACGAGGAAGCGGACGAACAACCCCCCATCCGTTGGCAATTTTATTAGCCATTCCATGAATGTTGCACTATTTACTAGTCAGGTATTTAGTCAAATTAAAAGCGGTACTTTAGTTATACTTGTCTATGATCGAGAAACTGTGCTCCAAGTCGTCCATAACCGCGGACACGGCTTTTAGAAAGTTTTACCCTGCAGGGGTGCACAAATAGCAACACACACTCGATCAACCTCGGAAAAACCAATCAAAACCCAACGAGGCATTCACGACAAAGCGATCACAGGATTCAGAAATATTTCAGGGGGCCACCCCATTAAGCTACCCGCAACGAAGTTGGCCGGCTCCGAGACGGACTCAAGGTTTGCGTCAGTGGCTGTAAACGACTGGGAACCTGAAAGTGTGACTGGGCTTGTCGATACCGCGAAAACACTCCGCTTACCTAAACAGTACAGGTGCTCCTCGCACAAACTTAAATAAAGCAGTACAGCATGGCATAAGTACAGGATAGTAATAAAGCCCCAAACTACTTTGTGGCCCCAAGAAATAAGAATGAATCAAGCTCTGGCTCAGGGGGGTCCATAGGCCTCCCGGATGTGGATAGCGCGAATATTCAAGGAACAGGAATCAAGTACTCGGGGTCCTACGGAACACAAGTGAGCATGAAAAACCAAATAGCAGATATTGCTCACCGGTGCCACTTTCATTAGTTATCCCATTACTACTCAGGTTAAGTTGTATAGGTACCTCGTTATCCATCAGACACTCACATACCCTACACATGCTGTTCTACGACCCGCATGGCTCAAACAACTCTTATAGTAATGGCTCATGGGATGGAGGGACAAGCTTCGGTGGGGTTTAAAAGTAAAGGCTATGCAATACTTGGGATTCAGTTTAATGCAATCGCGACTCAATGATGCAAGAATAAGATAGAGGCAATCGGTACTATATGTATGCAAGCATGTGGTAGTGCTTGCCTGGCAGCTCAGTTGAAGCGAGAGAAGGATCTGGGTAGTGCTCCTGGGTTTCTTGATATATCCCCTGCTCAACGTCTATTCGAAGAAGAACCAAACAAACAAGGGCCAACATAAATAAAATGCACAAGCATATGAATAAAATGCAACAAGCAAACAATCATGCCATGATGAATGATGCACAATTTGCATGGAAATAAGTAGCATGGCAAGGGTGAGGTGTGGAATACAAGAAATAAGCATTTTATTGAGTTTTAATCATATTTTTATACTCAAATAAGTTGCTGTATACTCTATATTTATATGATGCATGCTGCAATTCAGAACATGGAATGCATAAATAGAAAGGTCTCGTCGAGCTGATCATTTTAGACATATCATTTGTCAAATTCGGAGTTATAAAACAAAAGTTATTAATTAATTAAGGAAAAAGGGCATTTTATTTGTAATTTTAATCAACTCGAAAATTAAAGTGTTCAAACATTATTTTGAATAGCATATTTGAATTCCTCACATTTTTCTGATTTCAAAACATATATTATTTGTATTATTTGGATTTATATTTCAAAAGTTATTTTAAAACAGATTTCAATTTAAATTTAAATTTTTTTTGAAAAGTTAAAACAAAACAGAAAAACCAGTACTACTTTTACACCCAGCCCAGTGCTAGCCCGAGCCACCGACAGGTGGGCCAGCTGCTGACTGGGCGACACAGTGCGCAGAGAGGCTTTTCTCACCGCGAGCTACTCTAGCCGCAACAACTGAAGGGTGGGCCACGGCACCCTCAGGGCCACACGCGGGCGCGCCAGCGGGGACGTGCCACGTGGGGGAGCCCGGGAGCGCGGGTTGAGAACCCCGGAACTGCGGGTGCCTAAATGTAAAACTGCCACAGCGACAGACAGGTGGGCCTGGCGAGGAGTGCGGGTTGAGCAGATAAAAACAGAGGGGGCTAAGCGCAAAAGGGACGCCCGTACTGTGGATCTTCTCCGCGTTGCTGGCAACCGATCGGTGCGCGGCGCGGGCGGGGATCGAACCTAGGTCGCGGGCGTGCGCGCTGAGGGGCGGAACTAGCGCGGCTGGCATTCGGAAGGTGACAGGAGGGCAGCTGGCGGCTAGATAGGGTTCAGTGCGACGCGGGAGCGAGCAGAGGCGGTGGCCGACAGCGCGCGCAGTCTGTTCGACGAAACGAACGGTGGCACTAGACGACGACAGCGAGGCGGAGCGTGTCAGGGAGGTCAAGGCGCTCACCGCGGGTTGGCTGGTGTGGACTGATCGTGCAGGAGGGCGACGGAGCGGCGAGGACGTAGGCGAACTGGCGGCTAGGGTTTGGCGACGATGGCGACGGTACCTGCGGTTCCAGCCATTCTCCTCCTCGACGACGTGTCCAGGGTGAAGCAGAGGGATGCCCTTGGTCTCCCAGGTCACCTCCTCGACGCGCTTGACGGCCGGAACAACGAGGACGTCGAGGTGCTGGCGGTGGCGGCGTCGGCTGTTGGTGGCCGGAGCGGTAAGAGGGGAAGGAGGAGGCGCTATGGGGCGGATCTGGGGACGCCAGAGAGCCGTGTGGGAGGGGAAAAAGGAGGGAGAGAGAGGAGGTGCAGCCGTGGCAGGGAGGGTAGATAAGGTGGCTCGGTACCACCTTTTTCCCTCCTCTTCACGTGCTTGCTCGGGCTGGGCAGGTAGGGCATGGCAGGTGGGCCAGGACGTGACCAAAGAGGGCAGGCTCGGACTAGAGGGGCCCTCAGGCAGGGAGAGAGAGAAGAGAGGGAGAGAGAGGGGAGGCTCAGTTAGGAGCTAGGTTAGGCATGCGCTCGGTTAGGGTTTAGGAGAAGGGTGGGGTGAGGTAGATGGGTGGCTAGGTAGATAGGTGGGGTCTGCATGGCAGGGAGAGGGGGACTCCTCGGCTTGGTGAGAGGAGAGGGTGAGGTGAGAGAGGAGAGGTAGGGTTAGAGTGGAAACTAGGGTTTAGGAGAGAGGATAAAGAGAGAGGGGAAGGGAGAGGTTTAGGGTTTTTAGAGATAAAGGTGGAAATGCCCACACATGGCTTGCATGGATGGGGTGGTGTAGGGTTTTTAACAAGAACCAAACAAGATCAAGCATGAAGAGGGGTAGAGAGAGATGGGAGATGATCCACTCAAAAATTCAAATAAAGTCCAAAAGACTAGAATGTGGTGTTACTTGCATGGCCCATGCAAAATAATTAATGCCATGTTTATTCTTGTGAAAACAATAATATTAACATGGCATTATTCTTATGCATTCCCAAAAGTGGAATAAAGCCAAGCAAAAGAATTAAAAGGATGCCCCATGTGGAGTAGATGGACATGACCATATTTGAATAAAAATGGGACTTGCTAGTGTGTATGTGCCACTAGGTATTTAGTAAGCCCAAACATATCCCAGCATGAGAATAACCCCAAAACAACCCATACGAAAGCTAGAAAATGGTTCCACTCACAAGGCATGCAAAGGTGGCCATGTGGCTCTCATAAACCAATAATGTGGAAACAATATGGTGCATATATGAGAGCATGTGGAGATAGAATTGGATCCATCCCAACCCACATGAGCTAGAGGTAAAACCAAATAAGTTGCAATGCTCATATATGGTGGAATGGTGGAATGATGGGGTGAAGACAAGAAAGGTGGTGGAGTTAATGAAAGATATGCCCCCAACTCAACTTGGGCATTGAAACATTATATCAATAACCAAATACAATATCAAGAGGCAAATACAATTTACAATGCATATGAGATAAGAACCAAAAGAAAAGGGTTTTAATATGATGCTCAAATGCAAGGTGGCATGATGACATGAGCATGATATAATTATGATGCAACAATTATATATAGGAAGTAGCATATATGTAGACTAGGCTAGTAGCACTGCAATTGTTAGACAATTGGGATGCCACATATGATGAACCACATATGGATCCACTAGAGTCATTGCATGTGTGTTCTTTTCATGAAACTAGCACTAGAGTCATTGCATGTGTGTTCATTTCACAAACCACATATGGATCCACCAGAGTCATTGCATGCGTGTTCTTTTCACAAACCACATATGGATCCACCAATGTCATTGCATGTGTGTTCTTTTCATAAACCAGCACTAGAGTCATTGCATGTGTGTTCTTTTCATAAACCACATATGGATCCACCAGAGTCATTGCATGTGTGTTCTTTTCCACAAACCACATATTGATCCACTAGAGTCATTGCATGTGTGTTATTTTCACAAACCAACACCAGAGTCATTGCATGTGTGTTCTTTTCATGAAACCCATGGATCCACCAATGTCATTGGATGTGTGTTCATTTCACAAACCACATACGGATCCACCAGAATCATTGCATGTGTGTTCTTTTTTATGAAACCAGCACTAGAGTCATTGCATGTGTGTTCTATTCATGAACCGCATATGGATCCACCAGAGTCATTGCATGTGTGTTCATTTCATGAAAAGCACTTGGATCCAATAGAGTCATTGCATTTGTGTTCTTTTCAGAAACCACATATGGATCCACCAGAGTCATTGCATGTGTGTTCTTATCACGAAACCAAGACTAGAGTCATTGCATGTGTGTTTATTTCACAAACTACATATGGATCCACCAGAGTCACTTCATGTGTGTTCTTTTCATTAAACTACTACTAGAGTCATTGCATGTGTGTTCATTTCACAAACCACATATGGATCCCCTAGAGTCATTGCATGTGTGTTCTTTTCACAAACCACATATGGATCCACCAAAGTCATTACATGTATGTTCTTTTCATAAACAAGCACTAGAGTCATTGCATGTGTGTTCTTTTCACAAAACACATATGGAGCCACCAGAGTCATTGCATGTGTGTTCTTTTCCACAAACCACATGGATCCACCAATGTCATTGCATGTGTGTTCTTTTCATAAACCAGCACTAGAGTCATTGCATGTGTGTTCTATTCATGAACCACATATGGATCCACCAGAGTCATTGCATGTGTGTTCATTTCATGAAAAACACATGGATCCACTAGAGTCATTGCATGTGTGTTCTTTTCACAAACCACATATGGATCCACCAGAGTAATTGCATGTGTATTCTTTTCATGAACCACATATGGACCCACCAGAGTCATTGCATGTGTGCTCTTTTCCACAAACCGTGTATGGATCCACCAGAGTCATTACATGTGTGTTCTTTTCATGAAACCACATACGGATCCACAAATGTCATTGCATGTGTGTTCTTTTCACAAACCACATATGGATCCACCAGAGTCATTGCATGCGTGTTCTTTTCATGAAACTAGCACTAGAGTTATGTGTGTTCATTTCACAAACGACATATGGATCCACCAGAGTCATTGCATGCGTGTTCTTTTCAAAAACCACATATGGATCCACCAATGTCATTGCATGTGTGTTCTTTTCATGAAACCAGCACTAGAGTCATTGCATGTGTGTTCTTTTCACAAACCACATATGGATCCACCAGAGTCATTGCATGCGTGTTATTTTCAAAAAACAAATATGGATCCACCAATGTCATTGCATATATGTTCTTTTCATAAAACCCATGGATCCGGAAATGCCATTGCATGTGTGGTCATTTCACAAACCACATATGGATCCACCAGAGTCATTCCATGTGTGTTCTTTTCATGAAACTAGCATTGGAGTCATTGCATGTGTGTTTATTTCACAAACTACATACGGATCCACTAGAGTCACTTCATGTGTGTTCTTTTCATTAAACTAGCAATAGAGTCATTGCATGTGTGTTCATTTCACAAACCACATATGGATCCACTAGAGCCATTGCATGTGTGTTCTTTTCACAAACCACATATGGATCCACCGGAGTCATTGCATGTATGTTCTTTTCATAAACTAGCACTAGAGTCATTGCATGCGTGTTCTTTTCCACAAACCACATGGATCCACCAATGTCATTGCATGTGTGTTCTTTTCATAAACCAGCACTAGAGTCATTGCATGTGTGTTCTATTCATGAACCAAATATGGATCCACCAGAGTCATTGCATGTGTTTTCATTTCATGAAAAACACATGGATCCACTAGAGTCATTGCATGTGTGTTCTTTTCAGAAACCACATATGGATCCACCAGAGTCATTGCATGTGTGTTCTTTTCATGAACCACATATGGACCCACCAGAGTCATTGCATGTGTTCTCTTTTCCACAAACCGTGTATGGAACCACCAGAGTCATTACATGTGTGATCTTTTCATGAAACCACATATGGATCCACCAGAGTCATTGCATGTGTGTTCTTTTCCACAAACCACATATGGATCCACCAGAGTCACTACATGTGTGTTCTTTTCATGAAAATAGCACTAGAGTCATTGCATGTGTGTTGATTTCACAAACCACATATGGATCTACCAGAGTCATTGCATGCGTGTTCTTTTCATAAACAAGCACTAGAGTCATTGCATATGTGTTGATTTCACAAACCACATATGGATCTACCAGAGTCATTGCATGTATGTTCTTTTCATGAAACTAGCACTAGAGTCATTGCATGTGTGTTCATTTCACAAACCACATATGGATCCACGAGAGTCATTGCATGCGTCTTATTTTCGCAAGCCACAAATGGATCCACCAATGTCATTGCATGTGTGTTCTTTTCATAAACCAGCACTAGAGTCATTGCATGTGTGTTCTTTTCACAAACCACAAATGGATCCACCAGAGGCATTGCATGTGTGTTCTTTTCATAAACCAACACTAGAGTCATTGCATGTGTGTTCTTTTCATGAAACCCATGGATCCAATAATGTCATTGCATGTGTGTTCATTTCATAAACCACATATGGATCCACCAGAGTCATTACATGTGTGTTCTTTTTATGAAACCAGCACTAGAGTCATTGCATGTATGTTCTATTCATGAACACATATGGATCCACCAGAGTCATTTCATGTGTGTTCATTTCATGAAAAACACATGGATCTAATAGAGACATTGCATGTGTGTTCTTTTCACAAACCACATATGGATCCACCAAAGTCATTGCATGTGTGTTCTTATCACTAAACCAAGACCAGAGTTATTGCATGTGTGTTCTTTTCATGAAACCCATGGATCGACAAATGTCATTGCATGTGTGTTCATTTCACCAAACACATATGGATCCACCAGAGTCATTACATGTGTGTTCTTTTTATGAAACCACACATGGATCCACCAGATTCATTGCATGTGTGTTCTTAACACAAACCACATATGTATCCACCAGAGTCATTGCATATCTGTTCTTTCATGAACCACATATGGATCCACTAGAGTCATTGTATGTGTGTTCTTTTCATGAAACTAGCACTAGAGTCATTGCATGTGTGTTCATTTCACAAACCACATATGGATCCACCAGAGTCATTCCATGTGTGTTCTTTTCATGAAACTAGCACTAGAGTCATTGCACTTGTGTTCATTTCACAAAACACATACGGATCCACCAGAGTCACTACATATGTGTTCTTTTCATGGAACTAGCACTATAGTCATTGCATGTGTGTTCTTTTCACAAACTACATATGGATCCACCAGAGTTATTGCATGCGTGTTCTTTTCCACAAATCACACTTGGATCCACCAATGTCATTGCATGTGTGTTCTTTTCATAAACCAGCACTGGAGTCATTGCATGTGTGTTCTATTCAAGAACCACATATGGATCCACCAAAGTCATTGCATGTGTGTTCATTTCATGAAAAGCACATGGATCCAATAGAGTCATTGCATGTGTGTTCTTTTCACAAACCACATATGGATCCACCAGAGTCATTGCATGTGTGTTCTTATCACCAAACCAAGACCAGAGTCATTGCATGTATGTTGTTTTCATAAAACCCATGGATCCACAAATGTCATTGCATGTGTGTTCATTTCACAAACCACATATGGATCCACCAGAGTCATTCCATGTGAGTTCTTTTCATGAAACTAGCACTAGAGTCATTGCATGTGTGTTTATTTCACAAACTACATATGGATCCACCAGAGTCACTTCATGTGTGTTCTTTTCATTAAACTAGCACTAGAGTCATTGCATGTGTGTTCTTTTCACAAACCACATATGGATCCACCAGAGTCATTGCATGTATGTTCTTTTCATAAACAAGCACTAGAGTCATTTCATGTGTGTTCTTTACACAAACCACATATGGAGCCACCGGAGTCATTGCATGTGTGTTCTTTTCCACAAACCACATGGATCCACCAATGTCATTGCATGTGTGTTCTTTTCATAAACCAGCACTAGAGTCATTGCATGTGTGTTCTATTCATGAACCACATATGGATCCACCAGAGTCATTGCATGTGTGTTCATTTCATGAAAAACACATGGATCCACTAGAGTCATTGCATATGTGTTCTTTTCACAAACCACATATGGATCCACCAGAGTCATTGCATGTGTGTTCTTTTTGATGAACCACATATGGACACACCAGAGTCATTGCATGTGTGCTCTTTTCCACAAACCGTGTATGGATCCACCAGAGTCATCACATGTGTGTTCTTTTCATGAAACCACATATGGATCCACCAGAGTCATTGCATGTGTGTTCTTTTCCACAATCCACATATGGATCCACCAGAGTCACTTCATGTGTGGTCTTTTCATGAAACTAGCACTAGAGTCATTGCATGTGTGTTCATTTCACAAACCACATATGGATCCACCAGATTCATTGCATGCGTGTTCTTTTCACAAACCACATATGGATCCACCAATGTCATTGCATGTGTGTTCTTTTCATGAAACCAGCACTAGAGTCATTGCATGTGTGTTCTTTTCACAAACCACATATGGATCCACCAGAGTCATTGCATGCGTGTTCTTTTCACAAACCACATATAGATCCACCAATGTCATTGCATGTGTGTTCTTTTCATAAACCAGCACTAGAGTCATTTCATGTGTGTTCTTTTCATTAAACCCATGGATCCACAAATTTCATTGCATGTGTGTTAATTCACAAACAACATATGGATCCACTAGAGTCATTCCATGTGTGTTCTTTTCATGAAACTAGCACTAGAGTTGTTGCACGTGTGTTCATTTCACAAAACACATACGGATCCACCAGAGTCACTGCATATGTGTCCTTTTCATGAAACTAGCACTAGAGTCATTGCATGTGTGTTCTTTTCACAAACCACATATGGATCCACCAGAGTCACTGCATGTGTGTTCTTTTCCACAAGTCACACATGGATCCACCAATGTCATTGCATGTGTGTTCTTTTCATAAACCATCACTGGAGTCATTGGATGTGTGTTCTATTCATGAACCACATATGGATCCACCAGAGTCATTGCATGTGTGTTCATTTCATGAAAAGCACATGGATCCAATAGAGTCATTGCATGTGTGTTCTTTTCACAAACCACATATGTATCCACCAGAGTCATTGCATGTTTGTTCTTATCACCAAGCCAAGACCAGAGTCATTGCATGTATCTTCTTTTCATGAAACCCATGGATCCACAAATGTCATTGCATGTGTGTTCATTTCACAAACCACATATGGATCCACCAGAGTCATTCCATGTTTGTTCTTTTCATGAAACTAGCACTAGAGTTATTGCATGTGTGTTTATTTCACAAACTACATATGGATCCACCAGAGTCACTGCATGTCTGTTCTTTTCATTAAACTAGCACTAGAGTCATTGCATGTGTGTTCATTTCACAAACCACATATGGATCCACTAGAGTCATTGCATGTGTGTTCTTTTCACAAACCACATATGGATCCACCAGAGTCATTGCATGTATGTTCTTTTCATAAACAAGCACTAGAGTCATTGCATGTGTGTTATTTTCACAAACCACATATGGATCCACCAGAGTCATTGCATGTGTGTTCTTTTCCACAAACCACATGGATCCACCAATGTCATTGCATGTGTGTTCTTTTCATAAACCAGCACTAGAGTCATTGCATGTGTGTTCTATTCATGAACCACATATGGATCCACCAGAGTCATTGCATGTGTGTTCATTTCATGAAAAACACATGGATCCACTAGAGTCATTGCATGTGTGTTCTTTTCACAAACCACATATGGATCCACCAGAGTCATTGCATGTGTGTTCTTTTCATGAACCACATATGGACCCACCAGAGTCATTGCATGTGTGCTCTTT
The DNA here is from genome assembly GCA_916181665.1 of Avena sativa. Classification (NCBI taxonomy): domain Eukaryota; kingdom Viridiplantae; phylum Streptophyta; class Magnoliopsida; order Poales; family Poaceae; genus Avena; species Avena sativa. The sequence goes on along the minus strand of OV702292.1, from coordinate 411,630,514 downwards.
TCCAAAAACCATGTATGGATCCACCAGAGTCATTACATGTGTGTTCTTTTCATGAAACCACATACGGATCCACCAGAGTCGTTGCATGCGTGTTCTTTTCACAAACCACATATGGATCCACCAATGTCATTGCATGTGTGTTATTTTCATGAAACTAGCACTAGAGTCATTGCATGTGTGTTCTTTTCACAAACCACATATGGATCCACCAGAGTCATTGCATGTGTGTTCTTTTCACAAAACACATATGGAGCCACCAGAGTCATTGCATGTGTGTTCTTTTCCACAAACCACATGGATCCACCAATGTCATTGCATGTGTGTTCTTTTCATAAACCAGCACTAGAGTCATTGCATGTGTGTTCTATTCATGAACCACATATGGATCCACCAGAGTCATTGCATGTGTGTTCATTTCATGAAAAACACATGGATCCACTAGAGTCATTGCATGTGTGTTCTTTTCACAAACCACATATGGATCCACCAGAGTAATTGCATGTGTATTCTTTTCATGAACCACATATGGACCCACCAGAGTCATTGCATGTGTGCTCTTTTCCACAAACCGTGTATGGATCCACCAGAGTCATTACATGTGTGTTCTTTTCATGAAACCACATACGGATCCACAAATGTCATTGCATGTGTGTTCTTTTCACAAACCACATATGGATCCACCAGAGTCATTGCATGCGTGTTCTTTTCATGAAACTAGCACTAGAGTTATGTGTGTTCATTTCACAAACGACATATGGATCCACCAGAGTCATTGCATGCGTGTTCTTTTCAAAAACCACATATGGATCCACCAATGTCATTGCATGTGTGTTCTTTTCATGAAACCAGCACTAGAGTCATTGCATGTGTGTTCTTTTCACAAACCACATATGGATCCACCAGAGTCATTGCATGCGTGTTATTTTCAAAAAACAAATATGGATCCACCAATGTCATTGCATGTATGTTCTTTTCATAAAACCCATGGATCCGGAAATGCCATTGCATGTGTGGTCATTTCACAAACCACATATGGATCCACCAGAGTCATTCCATGTGTGTTCTTTTCATGAAACTAGCATTGGAGTCATTGCATGTGTGTTTATTTCACAAACTACATACGGATCCACTAGAGTCACTTCATGTGTGTTCTTTTCATTAAACTAGCAATAGAGTCATTGCATGTGTGTTCATTTCACAAACCACATATGGATCCACTAGAGCCATTGCATGTGTGTTCTTTTCACAAACCACATATGGATCCACCGGAGTCATTGCATGTATGTTCTTTTCATAAACTAGCACTAGAGTCATTGCATGCGTGTTCTTTTCCACAAACCACATGGATCCACCAATGTCATTGCATGTGTGTTCTTTTCATAAACCAGCACTAGAGTCATTGCATGTGTGTTCTATTCATGAACCAAATATGGATCCACCAGAGTCATTGCATGTGTTTTCATTTCATGAAAAACACATGGATCCACTAGAGTCATTGCATGTGTGTTCTTTTCAGAAACCACATATGGATCCACCAGAGTCATTGCATGTGTGTTCTTTTCATGAACCACATATGGACCCACCAGAGTCATTGCATGTGTTCTCTTTTCCACAAACCGTGTATGGAACCACCAGAGTCATTACATGTGTGATCTTTTCATGAAACCACATATGGATCCACCAGAGTCATTGCATGTGTGTTCTTTTCCACAAACCACATATGGATCCACCAGAGTCACTACATGTGTGTTCTTTTCATGAAAATAGCACTAGAGTCATTGCATGTGTGTTGATTTCACAAACCACATATGGATCTACCAGAGTCATTGCATGCGTGTTCTTTTCATAAACAAGCACTAGAGTCATTGCATATGTGTTGATTTCACAAACCACATATGGATCTACCAGAGTCATTGCATGTATGTTCTTTTCATGAAACTAGCACTAGAGTCATTGCATGTGTGTTCATTTCACAAACCACATATGGATCCACGAGAGTCATTGCATGCGTCTTATTTTCGCAAGCCACAAATGGATCCACCAATGTCATTGCATGTGTGTTCTTTTCATAAACCAGCACTAGAGTCATTGCATGTGTGTTCTTTTCACAAACCACAAATGGATCCACCAGAGGCATTGCATGTGTGTTCTTTTCATAAACCAACACTAGAGTCATTGCATGTGTGTTCTTTTCATGAAACCCATGGATCCAATAATGTCATTGCATGTGTGTTCATTTCATAAACCACATATGGATCCACCAGAGTCATTACATGTGTGTTCTTTTTATGAAACCAGCACTAGAGTCATTGCATGTATGTTCTATTCATGAACACATATGGATCCACCAGAGTCATTTCATGTGTGTTCATTTCATGAAAAACACATGGATCTAATAGAGACATTGCATGTGTGTTCTTTTCACAAACCACATATGGATCCACCAAAGTCATTGCATGTGTGTTCTTATCACTAAACCAAGACCAGAGTTATTGCATGTGTGTTCTTTTCATGAAACCCATGGATCGACAAATGTCATTGCATGTGTGTTCATTTCACCAAACACATATGGATCCACCAGAGTCATTACATGTGTGTTCTTTTTATGAAACCACACATGGATCCACCAGATTCATTGCATGTGTGTTCTTAACACAAACCACATATGTATCCACCAGAGTCATTGCATATCTGTTCTTTCATGAACCACATATGGATCCACTAGAGTCATTGTATGTGTGTTCTTTTCATGAAACTAGCACTAGAGTCATTGCATGTGTGTTCATTTCACAAACCACATATGGATCCACCAGAGTCATTCCATGTGTGTTCTTTTCATGAAACTAGCACTAGAGTCATTGCACTTGTGTTCATTTCACAAAACACATACGGATCCACCAGAGTCACTACATATGTGTTCTTTTCATGGAACTAGCACTATAGTCATTGCATGTGTGTTCTTTTCACAAACTACATATGGATCCACCAGAGTTATTGCATGCGTGTTCTTTTCCACAAATCACACTTGGATCCACCAATGTCATTGCATGTGTGTTCTTTTCATAAACCAGCACTGGAGTCATTGCATGTGTGTTCTATTCAAGAACCACATATGGATCCACCAAAGTCATTGCATGTGTGTTCATTTCATGAAAAGCACATGGATCCAATAGAGTCATTGCATGTGTGTTCTTTTCACAAACCACATATGGATCCACCAGAGTCATTGCATGTGTGTTCTTATCACCAAACCAAGACCAGAGTCATTGCATGTATGTTGTTTTCATAAAACCCATGGATCCACAAATGTCATTGCATGTGTGTTCATTTCACAAACCACATATGGATCCACCAGAGTCATTCCATGTGAGTTCTTTTCATGAAACTAGCACTAGAGTCATTGCATGTGTGTTTATTTCACAAACTACATATGGATCCACCAGAGTCACTTCATGTGTGTTCTTTTCATTAAACTAGCACTAGAGTCATTGCATGTGTGTTCTTTTCACAAACCACATATGGATCCACCAGAGTCATTGCATGTATGTTCTTTTCATAAACAAGCACTAGAGTCATTTCATGTGTGTTCTTTACACAAACCACATATGGAGCCACCGGAGTCATTGCATGTGTGTTCTTTTCCACAAACCACATGGATCCACCAATGTCATTGCATGTGTGTTCTTTTCATAAACCAGCACTAGAGTCATTGCATGTGTGTTCTATTCATGAACCACATATGGATCCACCAGAGTCATTGCATGTGTGTTCATTTCATGAAAAACACATGGATCCACTAGAGTCATTGCATATGTGTTCTTTTCACAAACCACATATGGATCCACCAGAGTCATTGCATGTGTGTTCTTTTTGATGAACCACATATGGACACACCAGAGTCATTGCATGTGTGCTCTTTTCCACAAACCGTGTATGGATCCACCAGAGTCATCACATGTGTGTTCTTTTCATGAAACCACATATGGATCCACCAGAGTCATTGCATGTGTGTTCTTTTCCACAATCCACATATGGATCCACCAGAGTCACTTCATGTGTGGTCTTTTCATGAAACTAGCACTAGAGTCATTGCATGTGTGTTCATTTCACAAACCACATATGGATCCACCAGATTCATTGCATGCGTGTTCTTTTCACAAACCACATATGGATCCACCAATGTCATTGCATGTGTGTTCTTTTCATGAAACCAGCACTAGAGTCATTGCATGTGTGTTCTTTTCACAAACCACATATGGATCCACCAGAGTCATTGCATGCGTGTTCTTTTCACAAACCACATATAGATCCACCAATGTCATTGCATGTGTGTTCTTTTCATAAACCAGCACTAGAGTCATTTCATGTGTGTTCTTTTCATTAAACCCATGGATCCACAAATTTCATTGCATGTGTGTTAATTCACAAACAACATATGGATCCACTAGAGTCATTCCATGTGTGTTCTTTTCATGAAACTAGCACTAGAGTTGTTGCACGTGTGTTCATTTCACAAAACACATACGGATCCACCAGAGTCACTGCATATGTGTCCTTTTCATGAAACTAGCACTAGAGTCATTGCATGTGTGTTCTTTTCACAAACCACATATGGATCCACCAGAGTCACTGCATGTGTGTTCTTTTCCACAAGTCACACATGGATCCACCAATGTCATTGCATGTGTGTTCTTTTCATAAACCATCACTGGAGTCATTGGATGTGTGTTCTATTCATGAACCACATATGGATCCACCAGAGTCATTGCATGTGTGTTCATTTCATGAAAAGCACATGGATCCAATAGAGTCATTGCATGTGTGTTCTTTTCACAAACCACATATGTATCCACCGGAGTCATTGCATGTTTGTTCTTATCACCAAGCCAAGACCAGAGTCATTGCATGTATCTTCTTTTCATGAAACCCATGGATCCACAAATGTCATTGCATGTGTGTTCATTTCACAAACCACATATGGATCCACCAGAGTCATTCCATGTTTGTTCTTTTCATGAAACTAGCACTAGAGTTATTGCATGTGTGTTTATTTCACAAACTACATATGGATCCACCAGAGTCACTGCATGTCTGTTCTTTTCATTAAACTAGCACTAGAGTCATTGCATGTGTGTTCATTTCACAAACCACATATGGATCCACTAGAGTCATTGCATGTGTGTTCTTTTCACAAACCACATATGGATCCACCAGAGTCATTGCATGTATGTTCTTTTCATAAACAAGCACTAGAGTCATTGCATGTGTGTTATTTTCACAAACCACATATGGATCCACCAGAGTCATTGCATGTGTGTTCTTTTCCACAAACCACATGGATCCACCAATGTCATTGCATGTGTGTTCTTTTCATAAACCAGCACTAGAGTCATTGCATGTGTGTTCTATTCATGAACCACATATGGATCCACCAGAGTCATTGCATGTGTGTTCATTTCATGAAAAACACATGGATCCACTAGAGTCATTGCATGTGTGTTCTTTTCACAAACCACATATGGATCCACCAGAGTCATTGCATGTGTGTTCTTTTCATGAACCACATATGGACCCACCAGAGTCATTGCATGTGTGCTCTTTTCCAAAAACCATGTATGGATCCACCAGAGTCATTACATGTGTGTTCTTTTCATGAAACCACATACGGATCCACCAGAGTCGTTGCATGCGTGTTCTTTTCACAAACCACATATGGATCCACCAATGTCATTGCATGTGTGTTATTTTCATGAAACTAGCACTAGAGTCATTGCATGTGTGTTCTTTTCACAAACCACATATGGATCCACCAGAGTCATTGCATGTGTGTTCTTTTCACAAACCACATATGGATCCACCAATGTCATTGCATGTGTGTTCTTTTCATGAAACTAGCACTAGAGTCATTGCATGTGTGTTCTTTTCACAAACCACATATGGATCCACCAGAGTCATTGCATGTGTGTTCTTTTCACAAACCACATATGGATCCACCAGAATCATTGCATGTGTGATCTCATTAATAAACCAACACTAGAGTCATTGCATGTGTGTTCTTTTCATTAAACCCATGGATCCACAAATGTCATTGCATGTGTGTTCATTTCACAAACCACATATGGATCCACCAGAGTCATTCCATGTGTGTTCTTTTCATGAAACTAGCAATAGAGTCATTGCATGTGTGTTCATTTCACAAAACACATACGGATCCACCAGAGTCACTGCATATGTGTTCTTTTCATGAAACTAGCAATAGAGTCATTGCATGTGTGTTCTTTTCACAAAGCACATATGGATCCACCAGAGTCATTGCATGTGTGTCCTTTTCCACAAATCACACATGGATCCACCAATGTCATTGCATTTGTGTTCTTTTCATAAACCAGCACTAGAGTCATTGCATGTGTGTTCTATTCATGAACCACATATGGATCCACCGGAGTCATTGCATGTGTGTTCATTTCACAAAAACACATGGATCCACTAGAGTCATCGCATGTATGTTCCTTTCACAAACCACATTTGGATCCACCAGAGTCATTGCATGTGTGTTCTTTTCATGAACCACATATGGATCCACAAGAGTCACTTCATGTGTGTTCTTTTCATGAAACTAGCACTAGAGTCATTGCATGTCTGTTCATTTCACAAACCACATATGGATCCACCAGAGTCATTGCATGCGTGTTCTTTTCACAAACCACATATGGATCCACCAATGTCATTGCATGTGTGTTCTTTTCATAAACCAGCAGTAGAGTCATTACATGTGTGTTCTTTTCACAAACCACATATGGATCCACTAGAGTCATTGCATGTGTGTTCTTTTCTTAAACCAACACTAGAGTCATTGCATGTTTGTGTTCTTTTCATGAAACCCATGGATCCGCCAATGTCATTGCATGTGTGTTCATTTCACAAACCACATATGGATCCACCAGAATCGTTGCATGTGTGTTCTTTTTATGAATACAGCACTAGAGTCATTGCATGTGTGTTCTTTTCATGAACCGCATATGGATCCAGCAGAGTCATTGCATGTGTGTTCATTTCGTGAAAAACACATGGATCCAATAGAGTAACTGCATGTGTCTTCTTTTCACAAACCACATATGGATCCACCAGAGTCATTGCATGTGTGTTCTTATCACTAAACCAAGACCAGAGTCATTGCATGTGTGTTCTTTTCATGAAACCCATGGATCCACAAATTTCATTGCATGTGTGTTTATTTCACAAACCACATATGGATCCACCAGAGTCATTCCATGTTTGTTCTTTAAATGAAACTAGCACTAGAGTCATTGCATGTGTGTTCATTTCTCACACCACATATGGATCCACCAGAGTCACTTCATGTGTGTTGTTTTCATCAACTAGCACTAGAGTCATTGCATGTGTGTTCATTTCACAAACCACATATAGATCCACTAGAGTCATTACATGTGTGTTCTTTCACAAACCACATATGGATCCACCAGAGTTATTGCATATGTGTTCTTTCATGAACCACATATGGATCCACTAGAGTCATTGCATGTGTGTTCTTTTCATGAAACTAGCACTAGAGTCATTGAATGTGTGTTCATTTCACAAACCACATATGGATCCACCAGAGTCATTGCATGCGTCTTATTTTAGCAAGCCACAGATGGATCCACCAATGTCATTGCATGTGTGTTCTTTTCATAAACCAGCACTAGAGTCATTGCATGTGTGTTCTTTTCACAAACCACATATGGATCCACCAGAGGCATTGCATGTGTGTTCTTTTAATAAACCAACACTAGAGTCATTGCATGTGTGTTCTTTTCATGAAACCCATGGATCCAATAATGTCATTGCATGTGTGTTCATTTCACAAACCACATATGGATCCACCAGAGTCATTGCATGTGTGTTCTTTTCATGAAACCAGCACTAGAGTCATTGCATGTGTGTTCTATTCATGAACCACATATGGATCAACCAGAGGCATTGCATGTGTGTTCATTTCATGAAAAACACATGGATCTAATAGAGACATTGCATGTGTGTTCTTTTCACAAACCACATATGGATCCACCAAAGTCATTGCATGTGTGTTCTTATCACTAAACCAAGACCAGAGTCATTGCATGTGTGTTCTTTTCATGAAACCCATGGATCCACAAATGTCATTGCATGTGTGTTCATTTCACCAACCACATATGGATCCACCAGAGTCATTACATGTGTGTAATTTTTATGAAACCACACATGGATCCACCAGATTCATTGCATGTGTGTTCTTAACAAAAACCACATATGTATCCACCAGAGTCATTGCATATGTGTTCTTTCATTAACCACATATGGATCCACTAGAGTCATTGTATGTGTGTTCTTTTCATGAAACTAGCACTAGAGTCATTGCATGTGTGTTCATTTCACAAACCACATATGGATCCACCAGAGTCATTGCATTTGTGTTATTTTCATGAAAATAGCACTAGAGTCATTGCATGTGTGTTCATTTCACACACCACATATGGATCCACTAGAGTCACTGCATATGTGTGTTGTTTTCATGAAACTAGCACTAGAGTCATTGCATGTGTGTTCATTTCACAAACCACATATAGATCCACCAGAGTCATTGCATGTGTGTTCTTTCACAAACCACATATGGATCCACCAGAGTCATTGCATATGTGTTCTTTCATGAACCACATATGGATCCACTAGAGTCATTGCATGTGTGTTCTTTTCATGAAACTAGCACTAGAGTCATTGCATGTGTGTTCATTTCAGAAACCACATATGGATCCACCAGAGTCATTGCATGCGTGTTCTTTTCACAAACCATAGATGGATCCACCAATGTCATTGCATGTGTGTTCTTTTCATAAACCAACACTAGAGTCATTGCATGTGTGTTCTTTTCACCAACCACATATGGATCCACTAGAGTCATTGCATGTGTGTTCTTTTCCCAAACCACATATGGGTCCACTAGAGTCATTGCATGTGCGTTATTTTCACAAACCAACACCAGAGTCATTGCATGTGTGTTCTTTTCATGAAACCCATGGATCCACCAATGTCATTGCATATGTGTTCATTTCACAAACCACATATGGATCCACCAGAATCATTGCATGTGTGTTCTTTTTATGAAACCAGCACTAGAGTCATTGCATGTGTGTTCTATTCATGAACCACATATGGATCCACTAGAGGCATTGCATGTGTGTTCATTTCATGAAAAAGACATGGATCTAAAAGAGACATTGCATGTGTGTTCTTATCACTAAACCAAGACTAGAGTCATTGCATGTGTGTTCTTTTCATGAAACCCATGGATCCACAAATGTCATTGCATGTGTGTTCATTTCACAAACCATATATGGATCCACCAGAGTCATTACATGTGTGTTCTTTTTATGAAACCACACATGGATCCACCAGATTCATTGCATGTGTGTTCTTTTCACAAACCACATATGGATCCACCAGAGTCATTGCATATGTGTTCTTTCGTGAACAACATATGGATCCACTAGAGTCAGTGCATGTGTGTTCTTTTCATGAAACTAGCACTAGAGTCATTGCATGTGTGTTCATTTCACAAACCACATATGGATCCACCAGAGTCATTGCATGCGTGTTCTTTTCACAAACCACATATGGATCCACCAATGTCATTGCATCTGTGTTCTTTTCATAAACCAGCACTAGAGTCATTGCATGTGTGTTCTTTTCACAAACCACATATGGATCCACTAGAGTCATTGCATGTGTTTTCTTTTCCACAAACCACATATGGATCCACTAGAGTCATTGCATGTGTGTTCATTGCATGTTTGTTCTTTTCATGATACCCATGGATCCACAAACCAACACCAGATTCATTGCATGTTTGTTCTTTTCATGAAACCCATGGATACACCAATGTCATTGCATGTGTGTTCATGTCACAAACCACATATGGATCCACCAGAATCATTGCATGTGTGTTCTTTTTATGAAACCAGCACTAGAGTCATTGTATGTGTGTTCTATTGATGAACCGCATATGGATCCACCAGAGTCATTGCATGTGTGTTCATTTCATGAAAAGCACATTGATCCAATAGAGTCATTGCATGAGTGTTCTTTTCACAAACCACATATGGATCCACTAAAGTCATTGCATGTGTGTTCTTTTCATGAACCACATATGGACCCACCAGAGTCATTGCATGTATGCTCTTTTCCACAAACCATGTATGGATCCACCAGAGTCATTACGTGTGTGTTCTTTTCATGAACCCACATATGGATCCACCAAAGTCATTGCATGTCTGTTCTTTTCCACAAACCACCTATGGATCCACCAGAGTCACTGCAGGTGTGTTCTTTTCATGAAACTAGCACTAGAGTCATTGCATGTGTGTTCTATTCATGAACCACATATGGATCCACCAGAGTCATTGCATGTGTGTTCATTTCATGAAAAACACATGGATCCACTAGAGTCATTGCATGTTTGTTCTTTTCACAAACCACATATGGATCCACTAGAGTCATTGCATGTGTGTTCTTTTCATGAACCACATATGGACCCACCAGAGTCATTGCATGTGTGCTCTTTTCCACAAACCATGTATGGATCCACCAGAGTCATTACGTGTGTGTTCTTTTCATGAAACCACATATGGATCCACCAAATTCATTGCATGTCTGTTCTTTTCCACAAACCACATATGGATCCACCAGAGTCACTGCAGGTGTGTTCTTTTCATGAAACTAGCACTAGAGTCATTGCATGTGTGTTCTTTTCTCAAACCACATATGGGTCCACCAGAGTCATTGCATGCGTGTTCTTTTCACAAACCACGTATCGATCCACCAATGTCATTGCATGTGTGTTCTTTTCATGAAACCAGCACTAGAGTCATTGCATGTGTGTTCTTTTCACAAACCACATATGGATCCACCAGAGTCATTGCATGTGTGTTCTTATCACTAAACCAACACCAGGGTCATTGCATGTGTGTTCTTTTCATTAAACCCATGGATCCACAAATGTCATTGCATGTGTTTTCATTTCACAAACCACATATGGATCCACCAGAGTCATTCCACGTGTGTTCTTTTCATGAAACTAGCACTAGAGTCATTGCATGTGTGTTCATTTCACAAAACACATACGGATCCACCAGAGTCACTGCATGTGTGTTCTTTTCATGAAACAAGCACTAGTGTCATTGCATGTGTGTTCTTTTCACAAACCACATATGGATCCACCAGAGTCATTGCATGTGTGTTCTTTTCCACAAATCACACCTGGATCCACCAATGTCATTGCATGTGTGTTCTTTTCATAAACCAGCACTAGAGTCATTGCATGTGTGTTCTATTCATGAACCACATATGGATCCACCAGAGTCATTGCATGTGTCTTCATTTCATAAAAACACATGGATCCACTAGAGTCATTGCATGTATGTTCATTTCACAAACCACATATGGATCCACCAGAGTCATTGCATGTGTGTTCTTTTCGTGAACCACATATGGATCCACCAGAGTCACTACATGTGTGTTCTTTTCATGAAACTAGCACTAGACTCATTGCATGTCTGATCATTTCACAAACCACATATGGATCCACCAAAGTCATTGAATACGTGTTCTTTTCACAAACCACATATGGATCCACCAATGTTGTTGCATGTGTGTTCTTCTCATAAACCAGCACTAGAGTCATTACATGTGTGTTCTTTTCACAAACCACATATGGATCCACCAAAGTCATTGCATGTGTGTTCTTATCACTAAACCAAGACTAGAGTCATTGCATGTGTGTTCTTTTCATTAAACCCATGGATCCACCAATGTCATTGCATGTGTGTTCATTTCACAAACCACATATGGATCCACCAGAATCATTGCATGTGTGTTCTTTTTATGAATCCAGCACTAGAGTCATTGCATGTGTGTTCTATTCATGAACCGCATATGGATCCACCAGAGTTATTGCATGTGTGTTCATTTCATGAAAAACACATGGATCCAATAGAGTCATTGCATGTGTGTTCTTTTCACAAACCACAAATGGATCCACCATAGTAATTACATGTGTGTTCTTAGCAACAAACCAAGACCAGAGTCATTGCATGTGTTTTCTTTTCAAGAAACCCATGGATCCACAAATGTCATTGCATGTGTGTTCATTTCACAAACCACATATGGATCCACCTGAGTTATTCCATGTGAGTTCTTTCCATGAAACTCGCACTAGAGGCATTGCATGTGTGTTCATTTCACACACCACATATGGATCCAACAGAGTCACTGCATGTGTGTTGTTTTCATGAAACTAGAACTAGAGTCATTGCATGTGTGTTCATTTCACAAACCACATATAGTTCCACCAGAGTCATTGCATGTGTGTTCTTTCACAAACCACATATGGATCCACCAGAGTCATTGCATATGTGTTCTTTCATGAACCACATATGGATCCACTAGAGTCATTGCATGTGTGTTCTTTTCATGAAACTAGCACTAGAGTCATTGCATGTGTGCTCATTTCACAAACCACATATGGATCCACCAGAGTCATTGCATGCGTGTTATTTTTGCAAACCACATATGGATCCACCAATGTAATTGCATGTGTGTTCTTTTCATAAACCAGCACTACAGTCATTGCATGTGTGTTATTTTCACAAACCACATATGGATCCACCAGAGACATTGCATGTGTGTTCTTTTCATAAACCAACACTAGAGTCTTTGCATGTGTATTCTTTTCATGAAACCCATGGATCCACCAATGTCATTGTATGTGTGTTCATTTAAAAAACCACATATGGATCCACCAGAGTCATTACATGTGTGTTCTTTTTATGAAACTAGCACTAGAGTCATTGCATGTGTGCTCTATTCATGAACCACATATCGATCAACTAGAGGCATTGCATGTGTGTTCAATTCATGAAAAACACATGGATCTAATAGAGACATTGCATGTGTGTTCTTTTTCACAAACCACATATGGATCCACCAAAGTCATTGCATGTGTGTTCTTATCACTAAACAAAAGACCAGAGTCATTGCATGTGTGTTCTTTTCACAAACCACATATGGATCCACTAGAGTCATTGCATATGTGTTCTTTCATGAACCACATATGGATCCACTAGAGTCATTGCATGTGTGTTCTTTTCATGAAACTAGCACTAGAGTCATTGCATGTGTGTTCATTTCACAAACCACATATGGATCCACCAGAGTCATTGCATTTGTGTTCTTGTCATGAAACTAGCACTAGAGTCATTGCACATATGGATCCACCAGAGTCACTGCATGTGTGTTGTTTTCATGAAACTAACACTAGAGTCATTGCATGTGTGTTCATTTCACAAACCACACATAGATCCACCAGAGTCATTGCATGTGTGTTCTTTCACAAACCACATATGGCTCCACTAGAGTCATTGCATATGTGTTCTTTCATGAACCACATATGGATCCACTAGAGTAATTGCATGTGTGTTCTTTTCATGAAACTAGCACTAGATTCATTGCATGTGTGTTCATTTCACAAACCACATATGGATCCACCAGAGTCATTGCATGCGTGTTCTTTTCACAAACCACAGATGGATCCACCAATGTGATTGCATGTGTGTTCTTTTCATAAACCAGCACTAGAGTCATTGCATGTGTGTTCTTTTCACAAACCACATATGGATCCACTAGAGTCATTGCATGCGTGTTCTTTTCAAAAACCACATATGGATCCACCAATGTCATTGCATGTGTGTTCTTTTCATAAACCACCACTAGAGTCATTGCATGTGTGTTCATTTCACAAACCACATATGGAACCACCAGAGTCATTGCATGTGTGTTCTTTTCATAAACCATAACTCGAGTCATTGCATGTGTGTTCTTTTCATGAAACCCATGGATCCACCAATGTCATTGCATGTGTGTTCATTTCATGAACCACATATGGATCCACCGGAGTCATTGCATGTGTGTTCATTTCATAAAAACACATGGATCCACTAGAGTCATCGCATGTATGTTCCTTTCACAAACCTCATATGGATCCACCAGAGTCATTGCATGTGTGTTCTTTTCATGAACCACATATGGATCCACCAGAGTCACTTCATGTGTGTTCTTTTCATGAAACTAGCACTAGAGTCATTGCATGTGTGTTCATTTCACAAACCACATATGGATCCACCAGAGTCATTGCATGCATGTTATTTTTGCAAACCACAGATGGATCCACCAATGTCATTGCATGTGTGTTCTTTTCATAAACCAGCAGTAGAGTCATTGCATGTGTGTTCTTTTCACAAACCACATATGGATCCACCAGAGGCATTGCATGTGTGTTCTTTTCCTAAACCAACACTAGAGTCATTGCATGTGTGTTCTTTTCATGAAGCCCATGGATCCACCAATGTCATTGCATGTGTGTTCATTTCACAAACCACATATGGATCCACCAGAGTCATTACATGTGTGTTATTTTATGAAACCAGCACTAGAGTCATTGCATGTGCTCTATTCATGAACCACATATGGATCCACTAGAGGCATTGCATGTGTGTTCAATTCATGAAAAACACATGTTTCTAATAGAGATATTGCATGTGTGTTCTTTTCACAAACCACATATGGATCCACCAAAGTCATTGCATGTGTGTTCTTATCACTAATCCAAGACCAGAGTCATTGCATGTGTGTTCTTTTCATGAAACCCATGGATCCACAAATGGCATTGCATGTGTGTTCATTTCACACAACACATATGGATCCACCAAAGTCATTACATGTGTGTTCTTTTTATGAAACCACACATGGATCCACCAGATTCATTGCATGTGTGTTCTTTTCACAAACCACATATGGATCCACTCGAGTCATTGCATATGTGTTCTTTCATGAACCACATATGGATCCACTAGAGTCATTGCATGTTTGTTCTTTTCATGAAACTAGCACTAGAGTCATTGCATGTGTGTTCATTTCACAAACCACATATGGGTCCACCAGAGTCATTGCATGCGTGTTCTTTTCACAAACCACATATGGATCCACCAATGTCATTGCATGTGTGTTCTTTTCATAAACCAGCACTAGACTCATTGCATGTGTGTTCTTTTCTCAAACCACATATGGATCCACCAGAGTCATTGCATGTGTGTTCTTTTCCACAAACCACATATGGATCCACTAGAGTCATTACATGTGTGTTAGTTTCACAAACCAACACCAGAGTCATTGCATGTGTGTTCTTTTCATGAAACCCATGGATCCACCAATGTCATTGCCTGTGTGTTCATTTCACAAACCACATATGGATCCACCAGAATCATTGTATGTGTGTTCTTTTTATGAAACTAGCACTAGAGTCATTGCATGTGTGGTCTATTCATGAACCGCATATGGATCCACCAGAGTCATTGCATGTGTGTTCATTTCATAAAAAGCACATGGATCCAATAGAGTCATTGCATGTGTGTTCTTTTCACAAACCACATATGGATCCACCAGAGTCATTGCATGTGTGTTCTTATCACCAAACCAAGACCACAGTCGTTGCATGTATGTTCTTTTCATGAAACCCATGGATCCACAAATGTCATTGCATGTCTGTTCATTTCACAACCACATATGGATCCACCAGAGTCATTCCATGTGTGTTCTTTCCATGAAACTAGCACTAGAGTCATTGCATGTGTGTTTATTTCACAAACTACATATGGATCCACCAGAGTCACTTCATATGTGTTGTTTTCATTAAACTAGCACTAGAGTCATTGCATGTGTGTTCATTTCACAAACCACATATGGATCCACTAGAGTCATTGCGTGTGTGTTCTTTTCACAAACCACATATTGATCCACCAGAGTTATTGCATGTATGTTCTTTTCATAAACAAGCACTAGAGTCATTGCATGTGTGTTCTTTTCACAAACCACATATGGATCCACCCGAGTCATTGCATGTGTGTTCTTTTCCACAAACCACATGGATCCACCAATGTCATTGCATTTGTGTTCTTTTCATAAACCAGCAATAGAGTCATTGCATGTGTGTTCTATTCATGAACCACATATGGATCCACCAGAGTCATTACATGTGTGTTCATTTCATGAAAAACACATGGATCCACTAGAGTCATTGCATGTGTGTTCTTTTTGTTGGAGATATGCCCATGAGGCAATAATAAAGTGGTTATTATTATATCTTTATGTTTATGATAAATGTTTACATCCCATGCTATAATTGTATTAACCGGAAACATTAATACTTGTGTGTTTTGTAAACATAAAAGAGTCCCTAGTAAGCCTCTTGTTAAACTAGCTTGTTGATTAATAGATGATCATGGTTTCCTGATCATGGACATTGGATGTTATTAATAACAAGGTTATATCATTAGGAGAATGATGTGATGGACAAACACCCATTGTAAGCGTAGCATAAGATCAAGTCATTAAGTTCGTTTTGCTACAAGCTTTCAAATGCATAGTAACCTAATCCTTCGACCATGAGGTTATGTTAATCACCATCACCAGATGGATACTTTGATGACATCAAACACCGCTTCGTAACTGGGTGGTTATGAAGGTGTCATTGGGTATTCTGAACGTATGTGTTGAAGCGCATGGACCAAGATTGGGATTTGTCCATCCATATGACGGATAGATATACTCTGGGCCCTCTCGGTGGAATGTCATCTAGTTAGCTTGCAAGCATGTGACTAGGTCACAAGGGATGACATATCATGGAACGAGTAAAGAGTACTTATCAGTAACGAGGTAGAACTAGGTATGGAGATACCGATGATCAAACCTCGGATAAGTAGAGTATCGTGTGACAAAGGGAATTGGTTTCGTATGTTAAATGGTTCTATCGATCACGAAGTCATCTTTGAGTATGTGGGAACCATTATGGATCTCTAGATCCCGCTGATGGTTATTGATCGGAGAGGTGTCTTCATCATGTCTGCATATTCACGAACCGTAGGGTGACACTTAAGGTTCGAAGTTGTTTTAAGTAGATATGGAATGTGCGTTGGAGACCGAATGTTGTTCGGAGTCTCGGATTGGATCCGGGACATCACGAGGAGATCCGGAATTGTCCGGGGAATAAGATTCATATATTGGGGATCATTTTCTAAGTTAGGAAATGTTCAGGAGTATTTGTATGGGGATTCTAGAAGGTTTCGGAATGTTCTGGAAGGTTCTAGAAGATTTCTTGGAGTTTGCTTGAAAACCAAGAAAGGATCAAGGAATCCTTGTGGGGTAAGACAAGGATTCGCGGGGGAGTAAGACTCTCCCCCCACCTCCTTGATCCGCCGGCCAAGGGAGAGGGGAGTCCTACAAGGACTCCACCTCCCCATGGCGCCTCCCTCCTTTAAATAGAGGGGTGGAGGCACAAGCCCCCTTGCCCCTTCTATTCTCTAGATCTAAAGTTGCCTCTCTCCTCCTCCTTCCCTCTGTTCTGGCTTAGGCGAAGCCCTGCAGAATTTTCTACTCCACCACCACCACCACGCCGTCGTGCTGCTGGGATTCCGTGGAAAGATCTACTACCTCCGCTGCTCGCTGGAACGGGGAGAGGAAGGTCTGCTTCGACTCCGCACGTGTGATCGACTGCGGAAGCGCTGCCAGAACGCGGCGCCGGAAGGATCATCTACTCGATCTTGAGATCGGCAAGTGATCGACTACATCAACCACGAGATCCGATCTCGTAACGCTTTCGGGTCTACAAGGGTTAGTACAGATCTATCTCGTTGCACATGTCTAATAGATTTGATCTTGGCTTTTATCTAGATTAGATCTAGGTTTTGTTCGTTCTTGCGGTAGAATTTTTTTTTCCTTGCTACGAACCCATCAGTGGTATCAGAGCCGTGTCTATGCGTAGATCTGTTGCACGAGTAGAACACAATGGTTTTGTAGGCATTGGTGCTCGTGCCGTCTTTTGCTTTGTGTACTCTGCATCTTGCGGTATGGTGGGATGAAGCGGCTCGGGCTAACCTTACATGTCATCGCACATGAGACTTGCTCCACGCTTGACGTGTAACTTGCTTTGCACAAGTGGCTTTGCGGGTGTCTGTCTCTCCCACCATAGTATAGATCCAATTTACACTTTGTACTTGATAGCACTTGTATCAACGTTGTGGTTCAGTTTCGTAGGTAAGATCCATTCTTATTCGAAAGCCCCAAACCACGTAAAATATGCAAAGAAAATTAGAGGCGTCTAACTTGTTTTTGCAGGGGTTTTGTGATGTGATATGGACATCATGTGATTGTGATTATATTTGATGTATGCAATGATCCTTGTTGTAATATGGCAACCGGCAGGAGCCTAATGGTTGTCTTTAATTCTGTTAAGACCTGCGTGTCTATTCATCTTGTAATATCTTTATTCCAAGTAGTTGTAATAGTTGCTAGTGATGATGGACAACCATGAAGCGGCGCCACTAACCTTGACGCAATGCTGGTGATGATGGAGATCATGTCCGTGCTTTGGAGATGGAGATCAAAGGCATAAGAAGAAAGGGCCATATCATATCACACTAATTATGAATTGCCTGTGATGTTAATCCTTTATGCATCTTGTATTGCTTAGATCGCGACGGTAGCATTATAAGATGATCCCTCTCACTAAATATCAAGTAATAAAGTGTTCGTCCTTAGTAGGCACCGTTGCTAAGACTCGTTGTTTCGAAGCATCTCGTGATGATCGGGTGTGATAGATTCTACGTGTGCATATGACGGGTGCAAGCCAGATTTGCACATGCGGATACTAAAGTTAACCTTGACGAGCCTAGATGTACAGACATGGTCTCAGAACACGGAATACCGAAAGGTAAAGCATGAGTCATATGGATGATATGATGAACATGTTGATTGTTCGCCTTTAAAGCTACATCATCTCACGTGATGATCGGACTTGGTGTAGTGGATTTGGTTCGTGTAATCACTAAAACAACTCGAGGGATGTTGTCTTGAGTGGGAGTTCATTTGTAATTTGGATTAGTCAAACTCAATTTATCATAAACACAATCAAAGTGAATTTGCATAGTTTGTTGTAGTCATTGGCATCCGTTCACCACCTTACGCTTAGTTATAGTTGAGATAGTGGAACTATAGAAATTCTGGATATTTGCTTTATGAACTGGTATCGTATTGTTTTGAGTGTCAATCTAAAGTTTAAAAGTCTTATTGCAAACTTTCAGCAAACTCCGTTTACTCTGTGAAGTTTAATAAACAGTATTAAATCAAGAGTAACAATTCCAGTGTTAGTATCTAATGTATCATGTTTGCCTCCATGATTCTTGATACTCAAAAGATTGTTTTTAATATCAAGTTTATCTAAGAGCTGAAAGCAATGTTTCAGAAACCATCATATGTGAAAGGTATTATGATATCTAAAACAATGTGTTGGTTATAACATGATAGAGTATACGTCCTCATATTTGATGAGAATTTGTGAAGGTTGGAGACGCCAGTCGTCCTAATCCTCCAAAAGGTTTTGGAAAAGAAACATTATACTCGCAATTCACCTTTATAAGCTATAGCAGCTTGATCATGAAAATTGTCATGATAAGGATGAATAGAAGATGTAAGTAAAATGTTTACTACACTAAAATATTACTAGAGAATGGAATTTTGAAAGAATGCCAAACATTTGATGAAGGTGATCCACTTCAAAGTGCAAGTCCAAAGGTATTAGTATTTGACTATACACACTTTGTACTATGTGTCATGTGAATGACACCACTATTGATGTTGATAGATTCTTTTAAAAGAAAAGGAATTGTTGAAAGAGAATCTATAAAATATTTGGCAGAAAAGAGAAGATTGGAGATATCCAACTTAGATATATAGAAGATACATGTTATGGCTGTATTCCTTGGTTGTTAAACAATGTGGTTCTGCGGTATTGGATACCGAATTGGTTGGTATGAAGTCTCATACAGAACAACACAATTCATGAACTGCAATGGCCTAAGTAACTAGCAAGAGAATATGTGATGATGTTCATCGAAAACAAACAAAGGGTTGTTGTGTTGCTCGTTAACATCAAAGCTTACCTTTAAGATTTGTTTTAATAATTGTTATTTTGATCAGGTATTATGACGATAAAAGGTTGTTCAAATAATTACTATATTCCATAATAGATGGATGATATACAAGTCTGGTTGGAGAAATAACGACCATAAAACTAATGCTAAAATGTCGCAAGACAAATGATTGAAAGATCACTTGCGAAGTGACATCGCCGTTTAAATTATATTGAAAGGGATACATGAAGAAACTCCATGTTGATGGATTTTTGGAGTCTTTGATTTGATCAAATGACGCTTGTGATACTTTCCTGGAGATAATTAAAACTCTGTTCGTAGGCCAAAAGAGGAACGGACGACTAACTGATTGGAATTTGTACATATTGATGTATATAGTCCATTATGTGTAGTCGTGGGTGATGGATTTCAACTTCATATGCTTTCTCCGAAGATTTGAGTGAGTATATGTATATACTTACTCAATAAGGAAGAAGTATGAAACATTTGAAAATGTTCAAAGACTTTCAAGATGAAGTGGAAAATTATTGTAACAAGAAAATAAAAAAAAGTTTATGATTGGATCATAAAGATGTTTGAGTTACAAGTTTAGCAAAACACCTAAGATTTGAGGAATCGTTCCATGGATTTGCATTTCCCAAAACACCATAGGAGTATGGAGTGTTCAAGATATGTAATGAAACCTTGTTTGACATGGTAAGATCAAAGGTGTCATTTATAAAACTGCCATTATATTTTAAAAGATTAAAGCTTTAGTGACTACCGCTTTTACACTGAAAAGAGCTCCATCGTGATCCGTTGAAATGACACCATATAAGTCATGGTTTGGGATAAAACCCAGGTTGTCCTTTCTTAAATTTTTGGTATGCTAGGCATAAGTAAAATGTTTACAACCAAAGTTGGATGAGCATGCCTTTGTAGGTTATTTCGAATAACCATTGGGTATTCCTCCATAACACCGAAGACAAAAGTGTTTGTCACTTAGAATGTCGAGTTTCTTGAGAAGGAATTTTTGGTGAAAAGTTAAGTGGGAGGACAATAGAACTTTGACAAGGTTGTTGAACCTTGGCTAATATGTGCTGAGTTGCGCTGCGTCGGTAAGTGTCCCGAAGGCAGCAACAATGCTCATGGCTCACGTGCCTCAAAGGATGTGGTCACGGGGATCTAAGTTCCTATTGAACCAAGTATGTCGGGTAAGTAATCAAATGCCAAGATTTGAGAGTTAAATCATTGTTGTTTGACAATGATGAACCGACTACATGCAAATAATCAATGATGGGCCCTGAATTCGTTAAGTGGCTTGAAGCCATAAAATCCGTGATAATTCCATACACGAGAAGTCAAGCTTTGGATTTGAAAGACCCTCTAGAAAGGTGCAAGACCTTATAGTCGTATATGGATCTATAAAGAAATAGACATGGATGTTTCACATCTATGAAATAGTCGACATGTCGGAAAGAGTTTACGACAATGTTCAAGGAATTGACTATGATAAGATTTGATCTTTCATAGCGATATTTAGTCTGGACGGATTAATGTAGCAACCACTATATATATTTTGGTATATGGTAGTTGAACAAACAAAACAAGTTCTTATAATAGAATGGTTACCTAGGATGTGTCCATGACACGATCCAAAGGGTTTTGTTAATTCAAAGGATGCTAAAAGAGTATGCAAAACTTCAATGGTTGAAGTGAGCATCGCGGAGTTGGAATCTTCACCGTGATGAAACCGTTAAAAGGTTTAATTTCATCAAAAACGATGAAGATGTTTGCATTTTGCAAGAAATTAAGTGGGAGCGCTAAGACATATTTCTAATACATTATGTGAAAGACATATTGTTGATTAGAAATGATGTATCTTTTATTGACACAGGTTAAGAATTTCATTTCGATCAAAGACTGAGGCATAACCCAAGAATTAGGCATCAATGTCTATCTGGATAGATTGAGGCGCTAATATGGTTTTGCCAAATGTACATAGATAAGATGTTGAATGAGTTCAATATGGAAACAACAAGAAAGGTTCTTGACGCACGGAAAGGACTGAATCAAGATCCAAGTGTGTTGACACGAGATTCAAGTGTTTTGACACTTGGTGAAATTACAAGAATATTTTGATCAATCATTCTTTGAGATGTACACATCCAGATATGTCCTATGCTCTAAATGTTATGAGCATATACCAGAATGACTCATAAGATGATCATTGGACAATAGTAGGGATATTCCTATGATCTTTGGAAGAACTAAGAATATATTATTTATATAGTGGTGACAAATAGTTCATTGTAAATTGTTGCATTGATACTAGTTTTGTCACAAATTAAGTTTATCTCGATTTAAACTATGGGTGGCACAATGTAATGGAAAGGAAGTTCCATAACGGATTTGGGTGAGTACCAAAGTTAAAACATTATGATAGATACTACAACAAAAGGCTAAGTATATGACTGCTATTGTAGCAGCAAATGAGGGCATTTGCGTCAAGTAGTTTGTTATCAAACTAGGTGTGGTTCATAGCAGGATAATACTATGAAGATACATTGTATGACAATTGTATCAACATGATTTAATCCCAAGGAACTAAAGGTCTCACCAAAGGACCAAATTTATACAATGCCATCTCATTCGAGAATGAGTAATGCGTAGAGACGCAAGGACATGCAAATACATACGGACCTGGAAGTGTCAGATCCGAAGATTATGTTTACCACTAGCAATAGTGTCTATACAACACCAGAAAGCCATAGGTGTTGAATGCACAAGTTTTTAACTAGATTATTGACTCTAGTGCAAGTGGGAGACTGTTGGAGATATGCCCAAGAGGCAATAATAAAGTGGTTATTATTATATCTTTATGTTTATGATAAATGTTTACATCCCATGCTATAATTGTATTAACCGGAAACAGTAATACTTGTGTGTTTTGTAAACATAAAAGAGTCCCTAGTAAGCCTCTTGTTAAACTAGCTTGTTGATTAATAGATGATCATGGTTTCCTGATCATGGACATTGGATGTTATTAATAACAAGGTTATATCATTAGGAGAATGATGTGATGGACAAACACCCATAGTAAGCGTAGCATAAGATCAAGTCATTAAGTTCGTTTTTCTACAAGCTTTCAAATGCATAGTAACCTAATCCTTCGACCATGAGGTTATGTTAATCACCATCACCAGATGGATACTTTGATGACATCAAACACCGCTTCGTAACTGGGTGGTTATAAAGGTGTCATTGGGTATTCTGAACGTATGTGTTGAAGCGCATGGACCAAGATTGGGATTTGTCCATCCATATGACGGATAGATATACTGTGGACCCTCTCGGTGGAATGTCATCTATTAGCTTACAAGCATGTGACTAGGTCACAAGGGATGACATATCATGGAACGAGTAAAGAGTACTTATCAGTAACAAGGTAGAACTAGGTATGGAGATACCGACGATCAAACCTCGGATAAGTAGAGTATCGCGTGACAAAGGGAATTGGTTTCGTATGTTAAATGGTTCTATCGATCACGAAGTCATTGTTGAGTATGTGGGAACCGTTATGGATCTCCAGATCCCGCTGATGGTTATTGATCGGAGAGGTGTCTTCATCATGTCTGCATATTCACGAACCGTAGGGTGACACACTTAAGGTTCTAAGTTGTTTTAACTAGATATGGAATGTGCGTTGGAGACCGAATGTTGTTCGGAGTCTCGGATTGGATCCGGGACATCACGAGGAGATCCGGAATTGTCCGGGGAATAAGATTCATATATTGGGGATCATTTTCTAAGTTAGGAAATGTTCCGAAGTATTTGTATGGGGATTCTAGAAGGTTTCGGAATGTTCTGGAAGGTTCTAGAAGATTTCTTAGAGTTTGCTTGAAAACCAAGAAAGGATCAAGGAATCCTTGTGGGGTAAGACAAGGATTCGTGGGGGAGTAGGACTCTCCCCCCACCTCCTTGATCCGCCGGCCAAGGGAGAGGGGAGTCCTACAAGGACTCCACCTCCCCATGGCGCCTCCCTCCTTTAAATAGAGGGGTGGAGGCACAAGCCCCCTTGCCCCTTCTATTCTCTAGATCTAAAGTTGCCTCTCTCCTCCTCCTTCCCTCTGCTCTGGCTTAGGCGAAGCCCTGCAGAATTCTCTACTCCACCACCACCACCACGTCGTCATGCTGCTGGGATTCCGTGGAAATATCTACTACCTCCGCTGCTCGCTGGAACGGGGAGAGGAAGGTCTGCTTCGACTCCGCACGTGTGACCGACTGCGGAAGCACTGCCGGAACGCGGCGCCAGAAGGATCGTCTACTCGATCTTGAGATCGGCAAATGATCGACTACATCAACCACGAGATACGATCTCGTAACGCTTTCGGGTCTACAAGGGTTAGTACAGATCTATCTCGTTGCACATGTCTAGTAGATTAGATCTTGGCTTTTATCTAGATTCGATCTGGGTTTTGTTCGTTCTTGCGGTATAAATTTTTTGTTTTCCTTGCTACGAACCCATCACTTTTCACAAACCACATATGGATCCACTAGAGTCATTGCATGTCTGTTCTTTTCATGAAACACATATGGACCCACTAGAGTCATTGCATGTGTGCTCTTTTCCATAAACCATGTATGGATCCACCAGAGTCATTACATGTATGTTCTTTTCATGAAACCACATATGGTGTCGTGGTGGTGTCACGGCAGATGCCATGGATAGGCTAAAGGTGGGGACTATTACACGCTAGGGGAATCCAGGGAGGGATAGTGAAGTGATTCTCCACACAGAAGTTTGTATTGCTTTCCTTTCAAGATTACAAGTGCTCCTAGAGCTGTATTGGCGAGAGGAGGAAGAAGGAGCTCTCTTACTCTCACCCACAGTTCACACCTAAAACCTTAGCCAAATCAGTATAGGGAAAAACCCAACCACCCCCTTCTACTGAAACCCTAGCCCCCTTATATAGAGGTGGTTTGGTCTCTGCCTAGGGCATACGTGGAGGCATATTCCTAAGAATATGCCTCCTCTCAAAGTGGTAACCCGACCGGGGTGCTTTTCCCCCGCGTCACACATGCTTTAGCTACGTGAGCCTCTTCGGCGCCCGCGTCAGCCGACACGGTCGCGTCACCCTTGTCGGCCATGACCCGGTGGTCCTGCCCTTGCCTGCTTCGCTCATGCAGTGCGTACCGGGCTTTCTTTTTGACCAGCGAGATTCCTTCCTTCTCCCAGAAGCTAAACGGGACCCGGATCATGGTTGATCCAGTTATACCTGTTCCTGCATACAAGTTAGACAAGCACTTCCGACTTACTCCTTAAGTCGGCTGTGATAATGTTAGGCGACCCCCCTGGTCCGGGCTACTCCGTGATCCGGCCTGCCTTGAGGTGACCTGGGCAGCATCCGCTTTGACCCTGCCGAACCTCGGCTAACTCGGCCTTTATACCCCGGAGTGACCCTACCCGGGGGTATCCCCCCAACATTAGTCCCCGAAGCTGGTGTGGTCTTAGCTGCCTTGGCCGCTAAGGCCACATCAGGTTCATTTATGTTCGATCCTTGGACGTTATTTCCGGGTTAGCTCTTTATCTCGGATTATATGGATTTATGTTCCCTTCGCACGTTCCAAGTATTCACTTGTCGGCTGGGTTACCACTTTGACTCGGATCTCATGGCTTTACTTTCCCTCTGCACATTCTAAGTTTTTACTGGCTGTCCGAGTTTCCATGGTTCGATCCGGGCCTTGTTCCCTTCCTTCATACGCCAACCCACGTGGAGGCCAATCATTACGTTGTCTTATTTTAAGGGCCTGCACAGTAATCGCCGCAGTAATTGTCAGTTATCACTGTGCGAGGGTCACGTCACGCTGCCTCCTCGTTTACCGCATCAGTGCGTCACGTCACAGGATCGCCTCTGCCCTGTGGCCCTCCATGTGGCTCCTCACTGATTGGCTGAGGCAGGTGATACACATCACACCATGTGGCTCATTTGCAGGGTGCGATCCCACTCACCCCTTTAGGGAGTGGTTAAATAGCGGAGGGGCACCCCTTAGGATTTTTTCCTCTTCCACGCCCCTCTGCCCGTTGCTATTCTTCTTCGTCTTCCTCGCGACCGCGCTGCCGCCAGTGCTCCTAGCAGCAGCGCCGCCGCCGCACTTTTCCCCGTGCCACTGCGTTGCAGCCACCGCTGCGTAGCTCCCTCGCCACTGGTCCTCGCCAATCTAGGCTTCTGACCCCCGCTGCCGCTAGCGCCAGCGAGGGTAGCGAGTACGAGATGACAGAGGAGGAGCTCGTCGTCACCGAGCAAGAAATGGAGGAGGACGCCGCTGCGGCGGACCGCGGCGCGTGGGCCGAGTCTTGGGTCTGTCAACATGACCTTGACTGGCTTTACTGGACCAGGCGCATCCCTGCCGACGTTGTCGCTCGTCTCCCCTCCGCCGAACTGGCCCCCTCACCCAATCCGGGTGAGCTCGTCGTGTTCTTGTCCCACTTCCAATGGGGGTTCGGCTTGCCGGTGAGCGACTTCTTCCGGGATTGGCTTAGCACCTACCGGCTACAGCCGCACCACCTTCCAGCCAACGCTATCACTTCTCTCTCTCCTTTTATTTCTACGATCGAAGGCTACACTGGACTGTGGCCCATGAAGGAGCTGTGGATCCGGTTTTTCGGCCTCCGTCGTAAATTCATCCCCAACATCCAAGTTGAGTCAGAGGACAAGCAGCTCACCCAATTTGGAGCTGCGTCCATCTCTCCCTGGAGGACTTTCGTTTTCCCCCGGGTCACCGGGCTTGACTCCTGCAAAGGATGGGCCTGGACCTTCTTCTATGTCCGAAATACGGGCACTGAAGATTTGATTCGGTTGCTCCCCTATACTCCGGGTCCACCTAACCCGGAATTTTGGGAGGAGATCTCCAAGAAGCCCACGGCCTTGGCCAACCAGGTTAACAAGAGGTTCACGGAACTGAAGAAACTCGGATTGTGCAACGAGGATGCTATGATCATGTTCGTGTGCAACCGAATCTCTCCCCTCCAGAAGCGCACCCACAAGGTGTGCCACATGAGTTTCAGCCACGACCCCAACCGGACCTCCTCCTTCGAGCTAAGCAACACGGAGATTTTTCACCGGGTTAAGGCTCTCTTCACCACCCACAAAGATTTCTCCGCTGAATGGACGTGGGGAATTGAGCACTTTTGTCGTGACAGGCTCCCTCCTGCGGTAGGCTTTGCGGGGCAAACTTACCTCGGATTAAATATATGTTGGTTTTTGTTGTATTTTTGACTCTGTTCTTCATTCCTTTTCTCAGCTATTCCTTCAGCAAACCCTTGAGGACGGCATGGATACGACCCTTCAGTGGGCGCCGGACCGAGAAACCCCGGATGAGGAGGAGCCGGACCAGGAGATGTTTCTCCCTATGACCGACGCTACAAAATGACCCAGCGGTAAATTCTCTTCTCTTAGAGACTGGCCCGATGATGAGGATGACTCGGATGTCGACGTGATTGAACCATTTTAGGTTGTCCCTCTTTCTTTTTCCTTTCCGGCATTAGCTAACCCTAGTGGGCATATCCACGAGGATTCTCTGCTTGCTACAGACGAACCGGTTCCGGTGGCGCCGAAGAAGAGGCGCGGAGCCGCACCAAGTTCCTCCTCCGGACCTTCTCAGCCTGCAAAAAGGCGAAACAAGGCCAGAGATAAAACTGCCTCCAAGCCGGCAGGCAAAGCCCCGGCACGAAGGGCTCGGAAACCCAAGGAGGCCCAAACCTCGGATGCGTAAGTCATTTTTCTTTCCGTAACCCCCTTTTCCTTGCATCATTGTAATTTCTCTTCTGACATTGTTCTCTTCTGCAGGGCTCCGGTGGAGGTTCCTCAGAGCGGATCTAGCATCTCTTCACCGCTCCGATCTAGCCCTTCTCCCCCTCGTGACGACGAGTCACGTCCGCTGAGCCCTATTCCAGACGGTTCTACGGCTGCTCCGGGTTCCGCACTACCACGTCGAGAGGAGTGCAACCTCGGAGCGGGAGAGACCGGCCCAGCCGAGGCGACGGTGTCCACAACTTCGGAATCTCCGCAACCAGCAGCCACCGAGACTACCTCGACACCAGCATCGGCCCTAGCACCAGCAGCAGTTCCAGTACCAGTGACCGAACCAGCACCAGCACCCGTTCCGGCACCAAGAAAATCAACAACCGCTCCAAGTCCAGCTATAAGAGCTCCAGCGCCAAGTTCTTCCGCCTCGTCCGAGTCATCTCAACCTCGGCAAGGAACTATCCCAGCAGCTCCTAAGGGGAAATCCGCTGCAGTTACTTCTTCCCATCAAGCCAAGGGCAAAAAGGCTCCGGATGCTACCAAGTCACCATTCGTCGAGGCTAGGCAGCGAACCCTAGCATCAATGCTTCCCAAGAAAGCTCCAGCAGCGAAGGATGCCCCTGCCGAGTCAACTGATGCACAGCAAATGGTTCTGCATACTAGCCCAGCCCTTTCCTTGGTTCAGAGGAAAGAAGTGCATGTGAAGGGCTTGGTGGCACCCCATATGCCCACCGGTGAGCGGTACCCTCCGAGCCTGATTGAGTTCGTCATGAACTAGAACAAGGCAGAGTTTGTCCACATCGACGATCTCCCAGAAAAGTTCGGCCCCGCAGAATTTTCAACCCAAATGAACACAGCCGCTAAGGCAATTAACCTTGCGGGGCGGATGATGGAGGTATGTCGCTTCTCCTTTACATGTTGTAGATAATAACCATTAGTCCCCGAGCCTCCGGTGGAGTAACTTGTTACTCGGCCGGATGCTCATTAGAAAACTAACGTAGCTCTATGAGAACTTCAAATATGCATACACCTAGAGCCGGGTTAAGTTCCACTTGGCCCGGATCTTGCACACTTCGAATATGCACACACTAGAGCCGGGTTAAGTTCCACTTGCCCGGATCTTGTACACTTCGAATATGCACACACCTAGAGCCGGGTTAAGTTCCACTTGGCCCGGATCTTGTACACTTTGAATATGCACACACCTAGAGCCGGGTTAAGTTCCACTTGGCCCGGATCTTGTACACTTCGAATATGCACACACCTAGAGCCGGGTTAAGTTCCACTTGGCCCGGATCTTGTACACTTCGAATATGCACACACCTAGAGCCGGGTTAAGTTCCACTTGGCCCGGATCTTGTACACTTCGAATATGCACACACCTAGAGCCGGGTTAAGTTCCACTTGGCCCGGATCTTGTACACTTCGAATATGCACCAAGCTAATTTATGCTTCTGTACTTTTTTCAGGTAACCACCAATCGCTGGAGTGCTGAATTCCAACGCCTGCTGGATACCCACAAGATTCTATGTGCAAAGCACGTTGCACTTATCGCGGAACATGAAAAAAGGGGTAAGTTTCTCCCTTAGGGCTTTTCCGTTTTTCTTCATCTTCTTCTGCCGAACTAATCTCATCATTCGGTCTCTGCAGCTAGGGTGGAGGCTGAGAACAAGGTCATGCGGAAGAACTTGGAGCAAATCAAAGGTATGTCCTTTTTGTCCCACCTTGTAGTGTTTTCCATTTCCTTTTCTCCTTGGCTCGGCAAACATTCATTCCTCGGCTCTGTCGGGTCAACATACTATTTCAGCATCGCTTGAGGATAGTGTGCCCGTAACTGATATGATGCTGCATTTTCTCGAACAAGCAGGGCAGCATCAAGCCGAGCTGAAGAAAAAAGATGATGAACTCGCTCTCCTCCAGACCAAGGACAATGAGATTGCCAGGCTCAAGGCTGAGATGGAGAAGATGAAGGCCTAGCACCAAACCGAGCTCCAAAAGGTTGGCCAGAACTTCACAGAAGAGCGCGAGCGCCTTACTCTCCAGATCTCCAAGGACCAGGACCTACTCAAAGAATCTGACATCCAGCTTGGATCGGCAACCGCTGAGCTTGAGCAACTTCGCAAGAGACGCGATGACTGCATCAAGGAGTTGACCCGGATCCTCAGCCATATATCACGTAAGTTCCTTCCGACATACTTTTCCGGGTTGCTTCATATGTCGCAAGCACAGCAGTTGCATATTTTCGCCGAGCGAGGGGTACTCCTGCCGCTCCTACTGGTGAGGAGGTTCCTTACGACATGGAGGACATGTTGGTCAGCTTGTCATCTCGCGTGGAACTCATCAAGAATTATGGCAAGGATATCCTCGACGCTGCAGTTCGCATCTTCAACACGTTCTGGCCCGGAGAAGATAGCCTGGAGACCACCACGATTCTCGTCGAGAAGCTAATGGAGACTGAGACCCAGCTCGATCTCTGGAGAGAGTCCGCTGGGCGTGCTGCAGCTAATACTATCCTTCACCACATACTCACATGGTATGAGAAGATCGACCTCAGCCTCCTTACACGCCAGCGCACCGGATCCAGATGGACTAATGACCCAGAATGGGTAGCTCGGCGCCAGGCTTGCGCCTACAGCCTCATCGAATATTCTCCTATCCATGAATGGGTTGAAGGACCGAGCTTCCTGGAATTTGCTGGGGACGAGAACGCTGAAGACGGGTCGGATGTGGACGAAGAAGGAGATGCCTCAGATATTGAAGACAGTGAAGACGATGCCGAACTTCCTCCTCCTGCTGCTCCTTAGTTAAAAAACTTGAAAATTTATCAGATCCCCGGTATGCCGGGCGGAACTGTATCCCGTGTATATGTGATATTTTGCTACTAAGTTCTTATGCCGGGTTAACTTGGGCGTAGTCCCCGAGTTTCTTTTTCTTGTTCGTCCTATCTTTTAGCTCGAATCATGTCTACCTTGATTCGGTTTTATGACTTACGAATCCGAGCTTCAAAAATTGTCTTAACAATACTAAGAAACTTTTAGACTTAGCTCAAAAATAAAGCTGCATAATAACTTGAAAATAAATACAGGGTTAGTTCGAAAAACAAACGTTAGCTCGAATAAATTCGTTCCCTTAGTCGCTTTTCATGTGCTACGCAATTCCAAACTTGTTCTCTTGCTTGCCATGAAGCCAATTCTTGTTGGACAGCAGCAAGTCGAAGAGTTGGGTTTTTGGTGCTCACACATTACTAATCCGAGTTAAGTAGAACAACTTATTCCAGCTAACGCACAAGAGACAACAACAAAAATTATTAAGGCAGCCCCCAAGTTACTGCTCGAGGTGCTAATATTTCATTGATAAGCTCATTGCCGACATACATACCGACATATGAGACGACTCGGATACATACCCTTCTTAGCTAAGTGTAGAAAGGACGAAGTAGTGCTACATTCCATGGTCGCTTAGATTCTTCTCCGGACCTGTCTGCCTTGTTCTTTTCCTGTGGCTTTGCATCTATAAGATAATAAGAATCATTGTACAATGCTTTGCTCACGATGAATGGCCCTTCCCATGGGGGGGATAATTTATGCATACCGGTTGTACGTTGTACCAACCGGAGCACCAGATCGCCTTCCTGAAAGACTCGGGGGCACACTTTCCGGCTATGGTAGCGTCGGAGATTTTGCTGATATATGGAGGATCTGGATAGTGCCAGTTCTCTCGTTTCTTCCAGCAGATCAACATTATTTTGCCGGGCTTCTTGCACTTCGGCTTCTGTGTATTGGGTGACCCTAGGCGAATCATGCTCTATGTCGGATGGTAATACAGCTTCTGCCCCATATGCCAGAAAAAACAGCGTTTAGCCTGTTGATTGATTCGGAGTTGTTCTTAAGCTCCACAGTACCGCTGGTAGTTCTTCTATCCAGCACCCTGCTGATCTTTGCAGCGGCTCAATGAGCCGAGGTTTTATCCCAGATAATACTAATCCGTTGGATCTTTCCACTTGTCCGTTCGATGCGGGGTGAGCTACCGAGGCTACGTCGAGTCGTATCTTCTTGTCCCGGCAGAAGCGTGCAAATGCTCCTTCCGCAAAATTTGTGCCATTATCAGTTATGATACTGTGAGGATAACCGTATCTCAAGATAATGTCTTTGAGAAATGTTACGGCCGTAGCTCCATCACATTTTCTTATAGGCTTCAATTCAATCCATTTTGTAAACTTATCCACCATGACCAAAATGTGAGTCCTGTTTCCCCTTGCTGGTTTGAACGGGCCAACCATATCCAAGCACCACACGGAAAATGGCCACGTAATTGGTATGGTCTTGAGTTCTGACATCGGCATATGTGTCTTGGTAGCGTACCTCTGACAACCATTGCATCTTCTCACCAGATCTTCTGCTTGTTCTAAGGCACTTGGCCAGTAGAATCCATGCTGGAACACTTTTGCCACCAAGGCTCAGAATGAGGCATGATGCCCGCACTCTCCTTGGTGTATATCTCGGAGGATGTCGAGCCCTTCTTCCGGGTCAACGCATCGCTGGAGGACATTGGTTACACTCCGTTTGTACAGCTCGGAATTGATAATCGTGTATGCTTTTGCTCTTCTCTGAGTTTGCCTGGCTAACACCTCCTCAGTGGGTAACGTTCCATCTTTCAGGAATTGGAATATAGGCCGTGCCCAAGCTGGTATTGCTCGTGCAGGGAACACGTCCTCATCAATTTCCATCTGATCCACCGTCATAACTTCAGCCGGATCACACTGAGCAGTCCCCGGGTTTGCTGAGGCAGTCCCCGGGTTTCGCGCACTACCTCCCATGTCAATGTCCATGGGCTCAACTCCAGATTCTATATCTTCCGAGACATAGATCGAGTCGGTTCCTGGGGATGGCCTGATAGATGGTTTTCTGAGGTGTTCCAATGCTACACCTGGTGGAATTGCCTGTCGGGTTGATCCGAGCTTCGATAGTACGTCGGCAGCCTCGTTTTCCACCCGGGGTACATGGTGAAATTTGCATCCCTCAAAGTAACCAGATATCTTCTGCACATGAAATCTGTACAGTGCCATGTTTGGATCCAGGGCATCCCACACTCCGGACACTTGCTGCACCACCAAATCCGAGTCGCCAAAGCATATGATCCAACGTATCCCAATCTCTTTTGCCACTTTGAGCCCATGCACAAGTGCTTCATACTCTGCGACATTGTTTGATGCCGCGAAATGGATCTGCAACAAGTATTTTAGCTGGTCCTTTGGCGAGGTAAGCACAACTCCGGCGCCTAGTCCGGTTTTTGTTTTTGACTCGTCAAAGTGCATCCTCCAGTAGTTCGGATCTGGTGGCGGTGGTTCCTATTGTACCTCGGCCCAATCTACAAAAAAGTCCACCACAGCCTGAGACTTGATTGCTTCTCTTCTGTCATATTGTGGCACATAAGGAGCTATTTCAATTGCCCATTTTGTGATTTGACCACTCGCATCCTTGTTACCCATTATCTCGGATATGGGAGCCTCACATATTACTTTGATGGGGTGCTCCTCAAAGTAATGCTTTAACTTCTTTGCCGCCATATAGACACCATACGCCACCTTTTGAAAGTGCGGGTAGTTCTATTTTGAGGCAGATAATACCTCGCTCAAGTAATACACTGGCCTCTGCACCGACTTACCATCTTCATTGCGCTCTACTACAATCACTAAACTTACAACTCGGTTGGTTGCGGCTCTGTAGAGCAACATTGGCTACTTCGATAGTGGTGAGGCTAACACTGGTGCACCAACTGTCGTGGTGGTGTCACGGCAGATGCCATGGATAGGCTAAAGGTGGGGACTAATACACGCTAGGGGAATCTAGGGAGGGATAGTGAAGTGATTCTCCACACAGAAGTTTGTATTGCTTTCCTTTCAAGATTACAAGTGCTCCTAGAGCTGTATTGGCGAGAGGAGGAAGAAGGAGCTCTCTTACTCTCACCCACAGTTCACACCTAAAACCTTAACAAAATCAGTATAGAGAAAAACCCAACCTCCCCCTTCTACTGAAACCCTAGCCCCCCTTATATAGAGGTGGTTTGGTCTCTTCCTAGGGCATACGTGGAGGCATATTCCTAAGAATATGCCTCCTCTCAAAGTGGTAACCCGACCGGGGTGCTTTTCCCGCGCGTCACACATGCTTTAGCTACGTGAGCCTCTGCGGCACCCGCGTCAGCCGACACGGTCGTCGTCACCCTTGTCGGCCATGACCCGGTGGTCCTGCCCTTGCCTGCTTCGCTCATGCAATGCGTACCGAGCTTTCTTTTTGACCAGCGAGATTCCTTCCTTCTCCCAGAAGCTAAACGGGACCAGGATCATGGTAGATCCGGCTATACCTGTTCCTGCATAAAAGTTAGACAAGCACTTCCGACTTACTCCTTAAGTCGGCTGTGATAATGTTAGGCGACCCCCTGGTCCGGGTTACTCCATGATCCGGCCTGCCTTGAGGTGACCCGGCTAGCATCCGCTTTGACCCTGCCGAACCTCGGCTAACTCGGCCTTTATACCCCGGAGTGACCCTACCCGGGGTATCCCCCCAACATATGGATCCACCAGAGTCATTGCATGTGTGTTATTTTCCACAAACCACATATGGATCCACCAGAGTCACTTCATGTGTGTTCTTTTCATGAAACTAGCACTAGAGTCATTGCATGTGTGTTCATTTCACAAACCACATATGCATCCACCAGAGTCATTGCATGCGTGTTCTTTTCACAAACCACATATGGATCCACCAATGTCATTGCATGTGTGTTCTTTTCATGAAACCAGCACTAGAGTCATTGCATGTGTGTTATTTTCACAAACCACATATGGATCCACCAGAGTTATTGCATGTGTGTTCTTTTCACAAACCACCTATGGATCCACCAGAGTCATTGCATGTGTGTTCTTATCACTAAACCAACACTAGAGTCATGGCATGTGTGTTCTTTTCATTAAACCCATGGATCCACAAATGTTATTGCATGTGTGTTCATTTCACAAACCACATATGGATCCACCAGAGTCATTCCATGTCTCTTCTTTTCATGAAACTAGCACTAGATTCATTGCATGTGTGTTCATTTCACAAAACACATACGGATCCACCAGAGTCACTTCATATGTGTTCTTTTCATGAAACTAGCACTAGAGTCATTGCATGTGTGTTCTTTTCACAAACCACATATGGATCCACCAGAGTCATTGCATGTGTGTTCTTTTCTACAAATCACACATGGATCCACCAATATCATTGGATGTGTGTTCTTTTCATTAACCAGCACTAGAGTCGTTGCATCTCTGTTCTATTCATGAACCACATATGGATCCAACGGAGTCATTGCATGTGTGTTCATTTCATAAAAACACATGGACACACTAGAGTCATTGCATTTATGTTCCTATCACAAACCACATATGGATCCACCAGAGTCATTGCATGTGTGTTCTTTTCATGAACCACATATAGATCCACCAGAGTCACTGCATGTGTGTTCTTTTCATGAAACTTGCACTAGAGTCATTGCATGCGTGTTGTTTTCATAAACCAAATATGGATCCACCAGAGTCATTGCATCCGTGTTGTTTTCACGAACCACATATGGATCCACCAATGTCAATGCATGTGTGTTCTTTTCATAAACCAGCACTAGAGTCATTACATGTGTGTTCTTTTCACAAACCACATATGGATCCACCAGAGTCATTGCATGTGTGTTCTTTTCATAAACCAACACTAGAGTCATTGTATGTGTGTTCTTTTCATGAAACCCATGGATCCACCAATGTCATTGCATGTGTGTTCATTTCACAAACCATATATGGATCCACCAGAATCATTGCATGTGTGTTCTTTTTATGAATCCAGCACTAGAGTCATTGCATGTGTGTTCTATTCATGAACCGCATATGGATCCACCAAAGTCATTGCATGTGTGTTCATTTCATGAAAAACACATGGATCCAATAGATTCATTGCATGTGTGTTATTTTCACAAACCACATATGGATCCACCAGAGTTATTGCTTGTGTGTTCTTATCACCAAACCAAGACCAGAGTCATGGCATGTGTGTTCTTTTCATGAAAACCATGGATCCACAAATGTCATTGCATGTGTGTTCATTTCACAAACCACATATGGATCCACCAGAGTCATTCCATGTGTGTTCTTTCCATGAAAGTAGCACTAGAGTGATTGCATGTGTGTTCATTTCACACACCACATATGGATCCACCAGAGTCACTTCATGTGTGTTGTTTTCATGAAACTAGAACTAGATTCATTGCATGTGTGTTCATTTCACAAACCACATATAGAACCACCAGAGTCATTGCATGTGTGTGCTTTCACAAACCACATATGGATCCACTAGAGTCATTGCATATGTGTTCTTTCATGAACCACATATGGATCCACTAGAGTCATTGCATGTGTGTTCTTTTCATAAAACTAGCACTAGAGTCATTGCATGTGTGTTCATTTCACAAACCACATATGGATCCACCAGAGTCATTGCATGCGTGTTATTTTCACAAACCACAGATGGATCCACCAATGTCATTGCATGTGTGTTCTTTTCATAAACCAGCACTAGAGTCATTGCATGTGTGTTCTTTTCACAAACCACATATGGATCCACCAGAGGCATTGCATGTGTGTTCTTTTCATAAACCAACACCAGAGGCATTGCATGTGTGTTCTTTTCATGAAACCCATGGATCCACCAATGTCATTGCATGTGTGTTCATTTCACAAACCACATATGGATCCACCAGAGTCATTACATGTGTTTTTTTATGAAACCAGCACAAGAGCCATTGCATGTGTGTTCTATTCATGAACCACATATGGATCCACCAAAGGCATTGCATGTGTGTTCATTTCATGAAAAACACATGGATCTAATAGAGACATTGCATGTGTGTTCTTTTCACAAACCACATATGGATCCACCAAAGTCATTGCATGTGTGTTGTTATGACTAAACCAAGACCAGAGTCATTTCATGTTTGTTCTTTTCATGAAACCCATGGATCCACAAATGTCATTGCATTTGTGTTCAGTTCACAAACCACATATGGATCCACCAGAGTCATTCCATGTGTGTTCTTTCCATGAAACTAGCACTAGATTCATTGCATGTGTGTTCATTTCACAAATCACATATGTATCCACCAGAGTCACTTCATGTGTGTTGTTTTGATGAAACTAGCACTAGAGTCATTGCATGTGTGTTTATTTCACAAACCACGTATAGATCCATCAGAGTCATTGCATGTGTGTTCTTTCACAAACCACATATGGATCCACCAGAGTCATTGCATATGTGTTCTTTCATGAACCACATATGGATCCACTAGAGTCATTGCATGTGTGTTCTTTTCATGAAACTAGCACTAGAGTCATTGCATGTGTGTTCATTTAACAAACCACATATGGATCCACCAGAGTCATTGCATGCATGTTCTTTTCACAAACCACATATGGATCCACCAATGTCATTGCATGTGTGTTATTTTCATAAACCAGCACTAGAGTCATTGCATGTGTGTTCTTTTCTCAAACCACATATGGATCTACCAGTCATTGCATGTGTGTTCTTTTCTAGAAACCACATATGTATCCACCAGATTCACTTCATGTTTGTTCTTTTCATGAAACTAGCACTAGAGTCATTGCATGTGTGTTCTTTTCACAAACCACATATGGATCCACCAGAGTCATTGCATGTGTGTTCTTTTCCACAAATCACACATGGATCCACCAATGTCATTGCATGTGTTTTCTTTTCATAAACCAGCACTAGAGTCATTGCATGTGTGTTCTATAAATGAACCACATATGGATCCACCGGAGTCATTG
This sequence comes from Avena sativa, assembly GCA_916181665.1. NCBI lineage: Eukaryota > Viridiplantae > Streptophyta > Magnoliopsida > Poales > Poaceae > Avena > Avena sativa. The sequence continues at coordinate 411,592,778 of OV702292.1, read as the reverse complement.
CATGTGTGTTCATTTCATAAAAACACATGGATCCACTAGAGTCATTGCATGTATGTTCTTTTCACAAACCACATATGGATCCACCAGAGTCATTGCATGTGTGTTCTTTTCATGAACCACATATGGATCCACCAGAGTCACTGCATGTGTGTTCTTTTCATGAAACTAGCACTAGAGTCATTGCATGCATGTTGTTTTCACAAACCACATATGGATCCACCAGAGTCATTGCACGCGTGTTGTTTTCACAAACCACATATGGATCCACCAATGTCATTGCATGTCTGTTCTTTTCATAAACCAGCACTAGAGTCATTACATGTGTGTTCTTTTCACAAACCACATATGGATCCACCTGAGTCATTGCATGTGTGTTCTTTTCATAAACCAACACTAGAGTAATTGCATGTGTGTTCTTTTCATGAAACCCATGGATCCACCAATGTCATTGCATGTGTGTTCATTTCACAAACCACATATGGATCCACTAGATTCATTGCATGTGTGTTCTTTTTATGAATCCAGCACTAGAGTCATTGCATGTGTGTCCTATTCATGAACCGAATATGGATCTACTAGATTCATTGCAGGTGTGTTCATATCATGAAAAACACATGGATCCAATAAAGTCATTGTATGTGTGTTCATTTCACAAACCACATATGGATCCACTAGAATCATTCCATGTGTGTTCTTTCCATGAAACTAGCACTAGAGTCATTGCATGTGTGTTCTTTTCATGAACCACATATGGATCCACCAGAGTCACTGCATGTGTGTTGTTTTCATGAAACTAGAACTAGAGTCATTGCATGTGTGTTCATTTCACAAACCACATATAGATCCACCAGAGTCATTGCATGTGTGTTCTTTCACAAACCACATATGGATCCACCAGAGTCATTGCATATGTGTTCTTTCATGAACCACATATGGATCCACTAGAGTCATTGCATGTGTGTTCTTTTCATGAAACTAGCACTAGAGTTATTACATGTGTGTTCATTTCACAAACCACATATGGATCCACTAGAGTCATTTCATGCGTGTTATTTTCGCAAACCACAGATGGATCCACCAATGTCATTGCCTGTGTGTTCTTTTCATAAACCAGCACTAGAGTCATTGCATGTGTGTTCTTTTCACAAACCACATATGGATCCACCAAAGTCATTGCATGTGTGTTGTTATGACTAAACCAAGACCAGAGTCATTTCATGTTTGGTCTTTTCATGAGACCCATGGATCCACAAATGTCATTGCATTTGTGTTCAGTTCACAAACCACATATGGATCCACCAGAGTCATTCCATGTGTGTTCTTTCCATGAAACTAGCACTAGATTCATTGCATGTGTGTTCATTTCACACACCACATATGTATCCACCAGAGTCACTTCATGTGTGTTGTTTTGATGAAACTAGCACTAGAGTCATTGCATGTGTGTTTATTTCACAAACCACGTATAGATCCATCAGAGTCATTGCATGTGTGTTCTTTCACAAACCACATATGGATCCACCAGAGTCATTGCATATGTGTTCTTTCATGAACCACATATGGATCCACTAGAGTCATTGCATGTGTGTTCTTTTCATGAAACTAGCACTAGAGTCATTGCATGTGTGTTCATTTCACAAACCACATATGGATCCACCAGAGTCATTGCATGCATGTTCTTTTCACAAACCACATATGGATCCACCAATGTCATTGCATGTGTGTTATTTTCATAAACCAGCACTAGAGTCATTGCATGTGTGTTCTTTTCTCAAACCACATATGGATCTACCAGAGTCATTGCATGTGTGTTCTTTTCTAGAAACCACATATGTATCCACCAGAGTCACTTCATGTGTGTTCTTTTCATGAAACTAGCACTAGAGTCATTGCATGTGTGTTCTTTTCACAAACCACATATGGATCCACCAGAGTCATTGCATGTGTGTTCTTTTCCACAAATCACACATGGATCCACCAATGTCATTGCATGTGTTTTCTTTTCACAAACTAGCACTAGAGTCATTGCATGTGTGTTCTATAAATGAACCACATATGGATCCACCGGATTCATTGCATGTGTGTTCATTTCATAAAAACACATGGATCCACTAGAGTCATTGCATGTATGTTCCTTTCACAAACCACATATGGATCCACCAGAGTCATTGCATGTGTGTTCTTTTCATGAACCACATATGGATCCACCAGAGTCACTGCATGTGTGTTCTTTTCATGAAACTAGCACTAGAGTCATTGCATGCGTGTTGTTTTCACAAACCACATATGGATCCACCAGAGTCATTGCATGCGTGTTGTTTTCACAAACCACATATGGATCCACCAATGTCATTGCATGTCTGTTCTTTTCATAAACCAGCACTAGAGTCATTACATGTGTGTTCTTTTCACAAACCACATATGGATCCACCAGAGTCACTGCATGTGTGTTCTTTTCATAAACCAACACTAGAGTCATTGCATGTGTGTTATTTTCATGAAACCCATGGATCCACCAATGTCATTGCATGTGTGTTCATTTCACAAACCACATATGGATCCACTAGAATCATTCATGTGTGTTATTTTTATGAATCCAGCACTAGAGTCATTGCATGTGTGTCCTATTCATGAACCGCATATGGATCCACTAGAGTCATTGCAGGTGTGTTCATTTCATGAAAAACACATGGATCCAATAAAGTCATTGCATGTGTGTTCATTTCACAAACCACATATGGATCCACCAGAATCATTCCATGTGTGTTCTTTCCATGAAACTAGCACTAGAGTCATTGCATGTGTGTTCTTTTCATGAACCACATATGGATCCACCAGAGTCACTGCATGTGTGTTATTTTCATGAAACTAGAACTAGAGTCATTGCATGTGTGTTCATTTCACAAACCACATATAGATCCACCAGAGTCATTGCATGTGTGTTCTTTCACAAACCACATATGGATCCACCAGAGTCATTGCATATGTGTTCTTTCATGAACCACATATGGATCCACTAGAGTCATTGCATGTGTGTTCTTTTCATGAAACTAGCACTAGAGTCATTGCATGTGTGCTCATTTCACAAACCACATATGGATCCACAAGAATCATTGCATGTGTGTTCTTTTCACAAACCACATATGGATCCACTAGAGTCATTGCATGCGTGTTATTTTCGCAAACCACAGATGGATCCACCAATGTCATTGCCTGTGTGTTCTTTTCATAAACAAGCACTAGAGTCATTGCATGTGTGTTCTTTTCACAAACCACATATGGATCCACCAGAGTTATTGCATGTGTGTTCTTATCACCAAACCAAGACCAGAGTCATAGCTTGTGTGTTCTTTTCATGAAACCCATGGATCCACAAATGTCATTGCATGTGTGTTCATGTCACAAACCACATATGGATCCACCAGAGTCATTCCATGTGTGTTGTTTCCATGAAACTAGCACTAGAGTCATTGCATGTGTGTTCATTTCACACACCACATATGGATCCACCAGAGTCACTTCATGTGTGTTGTTTTCATGAAACTAGAACTAGATTCATTGCATGTATGTTCATTTCACAAACCACATATAGATCCACCAGAGTCATTGCACGTGTGTTCTTTCACAAACCACATATGGATCCACCAGAGTCATTGCATATGTGTTCTTTCATGAACCACATATGGAGCCACTAGAGTCATTGCATGTGTGTTCTTTTCATAAAACTAGCACTAGAGTCATTGCATGTGTGTTCATTTCACAAACCACATATGGATCCACCAGAGTCATTGCATGCATGTTCTTTTCACAAACCACATATGGATCCACCAATGTCATTGCATGTGTGTTATTTTCATAAACCAGCACTAGAGTCATTGCATGTGTGTTCTTTTCTCAAACCACATATGGATCTACCAGAGTCATTGCATGTGTGTTCTTTTCTAGAAACCACATATGTATCCACCAGAGTCACTTCATGTGTGTTCTTTTCATGAAACTAGCACTAGAGTCATTGCATGTGTGTTCTTTTCACAAACCACATATGGATCCACCAATGTCATTGCATGTGTGTTCTTTTCCACAAATCACACATGGATCCACCAATGTCATTGCATGTGTTTTCTTTTCACAAACTAGCACTAGAGTCATTGCATGTGTGTTCTATAAATGAACCACATATGGATCCACCGGATTCATTGCATGTGTGTTCATTTCATAAAAACACATGGATCCACTAGAGTCATTGCATGTATGTTCCTTTCACAAACCACATATGGATCCACCAGAGTCATTGCATGTGTGTTCTTTTCATGAACCACATATGGATCCACCAGAGTCACTGCATGTGTGTTCTTTTCATGAAACTAGCACTAGAGTCATTGCATGCGTGTTGTTTTCACAAACCACATATGGATCCACCAGAGTCATTGCATGCGTGTTGTTTTCACAAACCACATATGGATCCACCAATGTCATTGCATGTCTGTTCTTTTCATAAACCAGCACTAGAGTCATTACATGTGTGTTCTTTTCACAAACCACATATGGATCCACCAGAGTCACTGCATGTGTGTTCTTTTCATAAACCAACACTAGAGTCATTGCATGTGTGTTATTTTCATGAAACCCATGGATCCACCAATGTCATTGCATGTGTGTTCATTTCACAAACCACATATGGATCCACTAGAATCATTCATGTGTGTTATTTTTATGAATCCAGCACTAGAGTCATTGCATGTGTGTCCTATTCATGAACCGCATATGGATCCACTAGAGTCATTGCAGGTGTGTTCATTTCATGAAAAACACATGGATCCAATAAAGTCATTGCATGTGTGTTCATTTCACAAACCACATATGGATCCACCAGAATCATTCCATGTGTGTTCTTTCCATGAAACTAGCACTAGAGTCATTGCATGTGTGTTCTTTTCATGAACCACATATGGATCCACCAGAGTCACTGCATGTGTGTTATTTTCATGAAACTAGAACTAGAGTCATTGCATGTGTGTTCATTTCACAAACCACATATAGATCCACCAGAGTCATTGCATGTGTGTTCTTTCACAAACCACATATGGATCCACCAGAGTCATTGCATATGTGTTCTTTCATGAACCACATATGGATCCACTAGAGTCATTGCATGTGTGTTCTTTTCATGAAACTAGCACTAGAGTCATTGCATGTGTGCTCATTTCACAAACCACATATGGATCCACAAGAATCATTGCATGTGTGTTCTTTTCACAAACCACATATGGATCCACTAGAGTCATTGCATGCGTGTTATTTTCGCAAACCACAGATGGATCCACCAATGTCATTGCCTGTGTGTTCTTTTCATAAACAAGCACTAGAGTCATTGCATGTGTGTTCTTTTCACAAACCACATATGGATCCACCAGAGTTATTGCATGTGTGTTCTTATCACCAAACCAAGACCAGAGTCATAGCTTGTGTGTTCTTTTCATGAAACCCATGGATCCACAAATGTCATTGCATGTGTGTTCATGTCACAAACCACATATGGATCCACCAGAGTCATTCCATGTGTGTTGTTTCCATGAAACTAGCACTAGAGTCATTGCATGTGTGTTCATTTCACACACCACATATGGATCCACCAGAGTCACTTCATGTGTGTTGTTTTCATGAAACTAGAACTAGATTCATTGCATGTATGTTCATTTCACAAACCACATATAGATCCACCAGAGTCATTGCACGTGTGTTCTTTCACAAACCACATATGGATCCACCAGAGTCATTGCATATGTGTTCTTTCATGAACCACATATGGAGCCACTAGAGTCATTGCATGTGTGTTCTTTTCATAAAACTAGCACTAGAGTCATTGCATGTGTGTTCATTTCACAAACCACATATGGATCCACCAGAGTGATTGCACGCGTGTTATTTTCGCAAACCACAGATGGATCCACCAATGTCATTGCATGTGTGTTCTTTTCATAAACCAGCACTAGAGTCATTACATGTGTGTTCTTTTCACAAACCACATATGGATCCACCAGAGTGATTGCACGCGTGTTATTTTCGCAAACCACAGATGGATCCACCAGAGTCATTGCATGTGTGTTCTTTTCATAAACCAACACTAGAGTCATTGCATGTGTGTTCTTTTCATGAAACCCATGGATCCACCAATGTCATTGCATGTGTGTTCATTTCACAAACCACATATGGATCCACTAGATTCATTGCATGTGTGTTCTTTTTAGGAATCCAGCACTAGAGTCATTGCATGTGTGTCCTATTCATGAACCGAATGTGGATCTACTAGATTCATTGCAGGTGTGTTCATATCATGAAAAACACATGGATCCAATAAAGTCATTGTATGTGTGTTCATTTCACAAACCACATATGGATCCACTAGAATCATTACATGTGTGTTCTTTCCATGAAACTAGCACTAGAGTCATTGCATGTGTGTTCTTTTCATGAACCACATATGGATCCACCAGAGTCACTGCATGTGTGTTGTTTTCATGAAACTAGAACTAGAGTCATTGCATGTGTGTTCATTTCACAAACCACATATAGATCCACCAGAGTCATTGCATGTGTGTTCTTTCACAAACCACATATGGATCCACCAGAGTCATTGCATATGTGTTCTTTCATGAACCACATATGGATCCACTAGAGTCATTGCATGTGTGTTCTTTTCATGAAACTAGCACTAGAGTTATTGCATGTGTGTTCATTTCACAAACCACATATGGATCCACTAGAGTCATTTCATGCGTGTTATTTTCGCAAACCACAGATGGATCCACCAATGTCATTGCCTGTGTGTTCTTTTCATAAACCAGCACTAGAGTCATTGCATGTGTGTTCTTTTCACAAACCACATATGGATCCACCAAAGTCATTGCATGTGTGTTGTTATGACTAAACCAAGACCAGAGTCATTTCATGTTTGGTCTTTTCATGAGACCCATGGATCCACAAATGTCATTGCATTTGTGTTCAGTTCACAAACCACATATGGATCCACCAGAGTCATTCCATGTGTGTTCTTTCCATGAAACTAGCACTAGATTCATTGCATGTGTGTTCATTTCACACACCACATATGTATCCACCAGAGTCACTTCATGTGTGTTGTTTTGATGAAACTAGCACTAGAGTCATTGCATGTGTGTTTATTTCACAAACCACGTATAGATCCATCAGAGTCATTGCATGTGTGTTCTTTCACAAACCACATATGGATCCACCAGAGTCATTGCATATGTGTTCTTTCATGAACCACATATGGATCCACTAGAGTCATTGCATGTGTGTTCTTTTCATGAAACTAGCACTAGAGTCATTGCATGTGTGTTCATTTCACAAACCACATATGGATCCACCAGAGTCATTGCATGCATGTTCTTTTCACAAACCACATATGGATCCACCAATGTCATTGCATGTGTGTTATTTTCATAAACCAGCACTAGAGTCATTGCATGTGTGTTCTTTTCTCAAACCACATATGGATCTACCAGAGTCATTGCATGTGTGTTCTTTTCTAGAAACCACATATGTATCCACCAGAGTCACTTCATGTGTGTTCTTTTCATGAAACTAGCACTAGAGTCATTGCATGTGTGTTCTTTTCACAAACCACATATGGATCCACCAGAGTCATTGCATGTGTGTTCTTTTCCACAAATCACACATGGATCCACCAATGTCATTGCATGTGTTTTCTTTTCATAAACTAGCACTAGAGTCATTGCATGTGTGTTCTATAAATGAACCACATATGGATCCACCGGAGTCATTGCATGTGTGTTCATTTCATAAAAACACATGGATCCACTAGAGTCATTGCATGTATGTTCCTTTCACAAACCACATATGGATCCACCAGAGTCATTGCATGTGTGTTCTTTTCATGAACCACATATGGATCCACCAGAGTCACTGCATGTGTGTTCTTTTCATGAAACTAGCACTACAGTCATTGCATGCGTGTTGTTTTCACAAACCACATATGGATCCACCAGAGTCATTGCATGCGTGTTGTTTTCACAAACCACATATGGATCCACCAATGTCATTGCATGTCTGTTCTTTTCATAAACCAGCACTAGAGTCATTACATGTGTGTTCTTTTCACAAACCACATATGGATCCACCAGAGTCATTGCATGTGTGTTCTTTTCATAAACCAACACTAGAGTCATTGCATGTGTGTTCTTTTCATGAAACCCATGGATCCACCAATGTCATTGCATGTGTGTTCATTTCACAAACCACATATGGATCCACTAGAATCATTGCATGTGTGTTATTTTTATGAATCCAGCACTAGAGTCATTGCATGTGTGTCCTATTCATGAACCGCATATGGATCCACTAGAGTCATTGCAGGTGTGTTCATTTCATGAAAAACACATGGATCCAATAAAGTCATTGCATGTGTGTTCATTTCACAAACCACATATGGATCCACCAGAATCATTCCATGTGTGTTCTTTCCATGAAACTAGCACTAGAGTCATTGCATGTGTGTTCTTTTCATGAACCACATATGGATCCACCAGAGTCACTGCATGTGTGTTATTTTCATGAAACTAGAACTAGAGTCATTGCATGTGTGTTCATTTCACAAACCACATATAGATCCACCAGAGTCATTGCATGTGTGTTCTTTCACAAACCACATATGGATCCACCAAAGTCATTGCATGTGTGTTGTTATGACTAAACCAAGACCAGAGTCATTTCATGTTTGGTCTTTTCATGAAACCCATGGATCCACAAATGTCATTGCATTTGTGTTCAGTTCACAAACCACATATGGATCCACCAGAGTCATTCCATGTGTGTTCTTTCCATGAAACTAGCACTAGATTCATTGCATGTGTGTTCATTTCACACACCACATATGTATCCACCAGAGTCACTTCATGTGTGTTGTTTTGATGAAACTAGCACTAGAGTCATTGCATGTGTGTTTATTTCACAAACCACGTATAGATCCATCAGAGTCATTGCATGTGTGTTCTTTCACAAACCACATATGGATCCACCAGAGTCATTGCATATGTGTTCTTTCATGAACCACATATGGATCCACTAGAGTCATTGCATGTGTGTTCTTTTCATGAAACTAGCACTAGAGTCATTGCATGTGTGTTCATTTCACAAACCACATATGGATCCACCAGAGTCATTGCATGCATGTTCTTTTCACAAACCACATATGGATCCACCAATGTCATTGCATGTGTGTTATTTTCATAAACCAGCACTAGAGTCATTGCATGTGTGTTCTTTTCTCAAACCACATATGGATCTACCAGAGTCATTGCATGTGTGTTCTTTTCTAGAAACCACATATGTATCCACCAGAGTCACTTCATGTGTGTTCTTTTCATGAAACTAGCACTAGAGTCATTGCATGTGTGTTCTTTTCACAAACCACATATGGATCCACCAGAGTCATTGCATGTGTGTTCTTTTCCACAAATCACACATGGATCCACCAATGTCATTGCATGTGTTTTCTTTTCATAAACTAGCACTAGAGTCATTGCATGTGTGTTCTATAAATGAACCACATATGGATCCACCGGAGTCATTGCATGTGTGTTCATTTCACAAACCATATATAGATCCACCAGATTCATTGCATGTGTGTTCTTTCACAAACCACATATGGATCCACCAGAGTCATTGCATATGTGTTCTTTCATGAACCACATATGGATCCACTAGAGTCATTGCATGTGTGTTCTTTTCATGAAACTAGCACTAGAGTCATTGCATGTGTGTTCATTTCACCAACCACATATGGATCCACCAGAGTCATTGCATGCGTGTTATTTTCGGAAACCACAGATGGATCCACCAATGTCATTGCATGTGTGTTCTTTTCATAAACCAGAAGTAGAGTCATTGATGTGTGTTCTTTTCACAAACCACATATGGATCCACCAGAGGCATTGCATGTGTGTTCTTTTCATAAACCAACACTAGAGTCATTGCATGTGTGTTATTTTCATGAAACCCATGGATCCAGCAATGTCATTGCATGTGTGTTCATTTCACAAACCACATATGGATCCACCAGAGTCATTACATGTGTGTTCTTTTTATGAAACCAGCACTAGAGTCATTGCATGTGTGTTCTATTCATGAACCACATATGGATCCACTAGAGGCATTGCATGTGTGTTCATTTCATGAAAAACACATGGATCTAATAGAGACATTGCCTATGTGTTCTTTTCACAAACCACATATGGATCCACCAGAGTCATTGAATGTGTGTTCTTATCACTAAACCAAGACCAGAGTCATTGCATGTGTGTTCTTTTCATGAAACCCATGGATCCAGAAATGTCATTGCATGTGTGTTCATTTCACAAACCACATATGGATCCACCAGAGTCATTCCATGTGTCTTCTTTCCATGAAACTAGCACTAGAGTCATTGCATGTGTGTTCATTTCACAAACCACATATGGATCCACCAGAGTCACTGCATGTGTCTTGTTTTCATGAAACTAGCATGTGTGTTCTTTCATGAACCACATATGGATCCACTAGAGTCATTGCATGTGTATTATTTTCATGAAATTAGCACTAGAGTCATTGCATCTGTGTTCATTTCACAAACCACATATGGATCCACCAGAGTCATTGCATGCGGGTTCTTTTCACAAACCACATATGAATCCACAAATGTCATTGCATGTGTTTTCTTCTCCACCAACCACATATGGATCCACTAGAGTCATTACACGTGTGTTCTTATCATGAACCACATATGGATCCACCAGAGTCATTGTATGTGTGTTCTTATCACTAAACCAGCACTAGAATCATTGCATGTGTGTTCTTTTAACAAACCACATATGGATCCACTAGAGTTATTGCATATGTGTTCTCTCATGAACCACATATGGATCCACTAGAGTCATTGCATGTATGTTCTTTTCATAAACCAGCACTAGAGTCATTACATCTGTGTCTTTTCACAAACCACATATGATTCCATCAGAGTCATTGCATGTGTGTTCTTTTCACAAACCACATACGGATTCACCAGAGTCATTGCATGTGTGTTCTTTTCCATAAACTACATGGATCCACCAATGTCATTGCATGTGTGTTCTTTTCACAAACCACATATGAATCCACCAGATTCATTGCATGTGTGTTCTTCTCATGAAACCCATGGATCCACCAATGTCATTGCATGTGTGCTCTTTTCTCAAACCACGTATGGATCCACCAGAGGCACTGCATGCGTGTTCTTTTCATGAAACTAGCACTAGAGTTATTGCATGTGTGTTCATTTCACAAACCACATATGGATGCACCAGAGTAATTGCATGCGTGTTCTTTTCACAAACCACATATGGATCCACCAGAGTCATTGCATGTGTGTTCTTTTCCACAAACCACATGGATCCACCAATGTCATTGCATGTATGTTCTTTTCATAAACCAGCACTAGAGTCATTGCATGTGTTCTTTTCACAAGCCACATATGGATCCACCAGAGTCATTGCATGTGTGTTCTTTTCCACAAACCACATGGATCCACCAATGTCATTGCATGTGTGTTCTTTTCATAAACTAGCACTAGAGTCATTACATGTGTGTTCTTTTCACAAACCACGTATGGATCCACCAGAGTCATTGCATGTGTGTTCTTTTCCACAAACCACATGGATCCACCAATGTTATTACATGTGTGTTCTTTTCATAAACCAGCACTAGAGTCATTGCATATGTGTTCTATTCATGAACCACATATTGGATCCACCAGAGTCATTGCATGTGTGTTCATTTCATAAAAAACACATGGATCCACTAGAGTCATTGCATGTGTGTTCTTTTCACAAACCACATATGGATCCACCAGAGTCATTGCATGTGTGTTCTTATCAATAAACGAACACCAGAGTCATTACATGTGTGTTCTTTTCATGAAACCCATGGATCCACAAATGTCATTGCATGTGTGTTCTTTTCACAAACCACATATGGATCCACCAGAGTCATTGCATGTGTGTTCTTTTCCACAAACCACATATGGATTCACCAGAGTCATTACATGTGTGTTCTTTTCACAAACCACATATGGGTCCACTAGAGTCATTGCATGTGTGTTCTTATCACTAAACCAGCACTAGCGTCTTTGCATGCGTGTTCTTTTCACAAACCACATATGGATACACTAGAGTCATTGCATGTGTGTTCTTTCATGAACCACATATGGATCCACTAGAGTCATTGCATGTGTGTTCTTTTCCACAAACCACATGGATCCACTAATGTCATTGCATGTCTGTGCTTTTCACAAACCAACACCAGAGTCATTGCATGTGTGTTCTTATCACTAAACCAACACTAGAGTCATTGCTTGTGTGTTCTTTTCATGAAGCACATATGGATCCACTAGAGTCATTGCATGTGTGTTCTTTTCACAAGCCACATATGGATCCACCAGAGTAATTGCATGTGTGTTCTTTTCCACAAAGCACATGGGTCCACCAATGTCATTGCATGTGTGTTCTTTTCACAAACCAACACCAGAGTCACTACATGTGTGTTCTTATCACTAAACTAACACTAAAGTCATTGCATGTGTGTTCTTTTCATGAACCACATATGGATCCACCAGAGTCATTGCATGTGTGGTCTTTTCACAAACCAACACCAAAGTCATTGCATGTGTGTTCCTTTCATGAAACACATCGATCCACAAATTTCATTGCATGTTTGTTCATTTCACAAACCACATAGAGTCATTGTATTTGTGTTCTTTTCATGAATCTAGCACTAGAGTCATTGCATGTGTGTTCATTTCACAAACCACATATGGATCCACCAGAGTCATTGCATGTGTGTTCTTTTCACAAACCACATATTGATCTACCAGAGTCATTGCATGTGTGTTCTTATCATGAAACACATATGGATCCACTAGTGTCATTGCATGTGTGTTCTTATCACTAAACCAGCACTAGAGTCATTGCATGTGTGTTCTTTGCACAAACCACATATGGATCCACTAGAGTCATTGCATATGTGTTCTTTCATGAACCACATATGGATCCACGAGAGTCATTACATGTGTGTTCTTTTCATAAACCAGCACTAGAGTCATTGCATGTCTGTTCTTTTCACAAACCACATATGGATCCACTAGAGTCATTGCATGTGTGTTCTTTTCCACAAACCAGATGGATCCACCAATGTCATTGCATGTGTGTACTTTTCACAAACCACATATGGATCCACCAGAGTCATTGCATGTGTGTTCTTTTAATGGAACTCATGGATCCACCAATGTCATTGCATGTGTGTTCATTTCACAAACCACATATGGATCCACCAGAGTTACTGCATGTGTGTTCTTTTCATGAAACTAGCACTAGAGTGATTGCATGTGTGTTCATTTCACAAACCACATATGGATCCACCAGAGTCATTGCATGTGTGTTGTTTTCATGAAGTAGCACTAGAGTGGCTGCATGTGTTTTTTTCCTGAACCACATATGGATCCACTAGAGTCATTGCATGTGTGTTCTTTTCCACAGACCACATGGATCCACCAATGTCATTGCATGTGTGTTCTTTTCACAAACCAACACCAGAGTCATTGCATGTGTGTTCTTTTCATGAAACCCATGGATCCACCAATGTCATTGCATGTGTGTTCATTTCACAAACCACATATGGATCCACCAGAGTCTATTGCATATGTGTTCTTTTCATGAAACTAGCACTAGAGTCATTGCATGTGTGTTCATTTCACAAACCACATATGGATCCACCAGAGTCATTGCATGCGTGTTCTTTTCATGAAACTAGCACTAGAGTCATTGCAGGTGTGTTCATTTCACAAACCACATATGGATCCACCAGAGTCATTGCATGTGTGTTCTTTTCACAAACCACATATGGATCCACCAGAGTCATTGCATGTATGTTCTTTTTATAAACCACCACTACAGTCATTGCATGTGTGTTCTTTCGATAAACAGAATATGGATCCACCAGAGTCATTGCATGTGTGTTATTTTCTACAAACCACATGGATCCACCAATGTCATTACATGTGTGTTCTTTTCACAAACCGACACTAGAGTCATTTCATGTGTGTTCTTATCAGTAAACCAACACTAGAGTCATTGCATGTGTGTTCTTTTCATGAACCACATATGGATCCACCAGAGTCACTGCATGGGTGTTCTTTTCATGAACCACATATGGATCCACTAGAGTCATTGCATGTGTGTTCTTTTCCACAGACCACATGGATCCACCAATGTCATTGCATGTGTGTTCTTTTCGCAAACCAACACCAGAGTTATTGCATGTGTGTTCTTTTCATGAAATAATTGGATCCACCAATGTCATTGCATGTGTGTTCATTTCACAAACCACATATGGATCCACCAGGGTCATTGCATATGTGTTATTTTCATGAAACTAGCACTAGGGTCCTTGCATGTGTGTTCATTTCAAAAACCACATATGGATCCACCAGATTGATTGCATGTTTGTTCTTTTCATGAAACTAGCACTAGAGTCATTACATGTGTGTTCTTTTGACAAACCACATATGGATCCACCAGAGTCATTGCATGTGTGTTCTTTTCACAAACCACATATGGATCCACCAGATTTATTGCATGTGTGTCTTTTCCACAAACCACATATGGATCCACCAGAGTAATTGCATGTGTGTTCTTATCATGAACCACATATAGATCCACTAGAGTCATTACATGTGTGTTCTTTTCACAAACCACATATGGATCCACCAGAGTCATTACATGTGTGTTCTTCTCACTAAACCAACACCAGAGTCATTGCTTGTGTGTTCTTTTCATGAAACCCATGGATCCAAAAATGTCATTGCATGTGCGTTCTTTTCACAAACCACATATGGATCCACCAGATTCATTGCATGTGTGTTCTTTTCCACAAACCACATATGGATCCACCAGAGTCATTGCATGTGCGTTCTTATCACTACACCAACACCAGAGTCATTGCATGTGTGTTCTTATGACTAAACCAACACTAGAGTCATTGCATGTGTGTTCTTTTCATGAACCACATATGGATCCACCAGATTCACTACGTGTGTGTTCTTTTCACAAACCAACACCAGAGTCATTGCATGTGTGTTCTTATCACTAAACCAACACTAGAGTCATTGCATGTGTGTTATTTTGATGAACCACATATGGATCCACCAGAGTCACTGCATGTGTGTTCTTTTCATGAACCACATATGGATCCACCAGAGTTATTGCATGTGGTATATTTTCCACAGACCACATGGATCCACCAATGTCATTGCATGTGTGTTCTTTTCACAAACCAACACCAGAGTCATTGCATGTGTGTTCTTTTCATGAAACACATGGATCCACCAATGTCATTGCATGTGTGTTCATTTCACAAACCACATATGGATCCACCAGAGTTATTGCATTTATGTTCTTGTCATGAAACTAGCACTACAGTCATTGCATGTGTGTTCATTTCACAAACCACATATGGATCCACCAGAGTCATTGCATGTGTGTTCTTATCACAAACCACATATGGATGCACCAGAGTCATTGCATGTGTGTTCTTTTCACAAACCACATATGGATCCACTAGAGTCATTGCATGTGTGCTCATTTCCACAAACCATATATGGATCTACCAGAGTCATTGTTTGTGTGTTCTTATCATGAAACACATATGGATCCACTAGTGTCATTGCATGTGTGTTCTTATCACTAAACCAGCACTAGAGTCATTGCATGTATGTTCTTCTCACAAACCATAGCTAGAGTCATTGCATGTGTGTTCTTTTCACAAACCACATATGGATCCACTAGGGTCATTGCATGTGTGTTCTTTTCACAAACCACATATGGACCCCCAGAGTCATTGCATGTGTTTTCTTTTCCACAAACCATATGGATCCACCAATGTCATTGCATGTGTGTTCTTTTCACAAACCACATATGGATCCACCAGATTCATTGCATGTGTGTTCTTTTCATGAAACCCATGGATCCACCAATGTCATTGCATGTGTGTTCATTTCACCACGTATGGATCACCAGAGGCACTGCATGCGTGTTCTTTTCATGAAACTAGCACTAGAGTTATTGCATGTGTGTTTATTTCAGAAACCACATATGGATCCACCAAAGTCATTGCATGCGTGTTTCTTTTCACAAACCACATATGGATCCACCAGAGTCATTGCATGTGTGTTCTTTTGCACATACCACATGAATCCACCAATGTCATTGCATGTATGTTCTTTTCCTAAACCAGCGTGTTCTTTTCATGAAACTAACACCAGAGTCATTGCATGTGTGTTCTTTTCATGAAACCCATGGATCCACAAATGTCATTGCATGTGTGTTCTTTTCACAAACCACATATGGATCCACCAGAGTCATTGCATGTGTGTTCTTTTCCACAAACCACATATGGATCCACCAGAGTCACTGCATGTGTGTTCTTTTCACAAATCACATATGGATCCACTAGAGTCATTGCATGTGTGTTCTTATCACTAAACCAGGACAAGCGTCATTGCATGCGTATTCTTTTCACAAACCACATATGGATAAACTAGAGTCATTGCATGTGTGTTCTTTCATGAACCACATATGGATCCACTAGAGTCATTGCATGTGTGTTCTTTTCCACAAACCACATGGATCCACGAATGTCATTGCATGTCTGTTCTTTTCACAAACCAACACTAGAGTCATTTCATGTGTGTTCTTATCACTAAACCAACACTAGAGTCATTCCATGTGTGTTCTTTTCATGAACCACATATGGATCCACCAGAGTCACTGTATGTCTGTTCTTTTCATGAACCACATA
Source organism: Avena sativa (assembly GCA_916181665.1). Lineage (NCBI taxonomy): Eukaryota > Viridiplantae > Streptophyta > Magnoliopsida > Poales > Poaceae > Avena > Avena sativa. Next base: position 411,575,873 of record OV702292.1, on the reverse strand, counting down.
TGGATCCACCAGAGTCATTGCATGTGTGTTCTTTTCCATAAACCACATGGATCCACCAATGTCATTGCATGTGTGTTCTTTTCACAAACCACATATGGATCCACCAGATTCATTGCATGTGTGTTCTTTTCATGAAACCCATGGATCCACCAATGTCATTGCATGTGTGTTCATTTCACCACGTATGGATCACCAGAGGCACTGCATGCGTGTTCTTTTCATGAAACTAGCACTAGAGTTATTGCATGTGTGTTTATTTCAGAAACCACATATGGATCCACCAAAGTCATTGCATGCGTGTTTCTTTTCACAAACCACATATGGATCCACCAGAGTCATTGCATGTGTGTTCTTTTCCACAAACCACATGGATCCACCAATGTCATTGCATGTGTGTCCTTTTCACAAGCCAACACCAGAGTCATTGCATGTGTGTTCTTATCACTAAACCAACACTAGGGTCATTGCATGTGTGTTCTTTTCATGAACCACATATGGATCCACCAGAGTCACTTCATGTGTGTTCTTTTCATGAACCCCATATGGATCCACCAGAGTCATTGCATGTGTGTTCTTTTCCACAGACCACGTGGATCCACCAATGTTATTGCATGTGTGTTCTTTTCACAAACCAACACCAGAGTCATTGCATGTGTGTTCTTTTCATGAAACACATGGATCCACCAATGTCATTGCATGTGTGTTCATTTCACAAACCACATATGGATCCACCAGAGTCATTGCATTTGTGTTCTTTTCATGAAACTTTCACTAGAGTCATTGCATGTGTGTTCATTTCACAAACCACATATGGATCCACCAGAGTCATTGCATGTGTGTTCTTTTACACAAACCACATATGGATCTACTAGAGTCATTGCATGTGTGTTCTTATCATGAAACACATATGGATCCACTAGTGTCATTGCATGTGTGTTCTTATCATTAAACCAGCACTAGAGTCATTGCATGTGTGTTCTTTTCACAAACCACATATGGATCCACTAGAGTCATTGCATATGTGTTGTTTCATGAACCACATATGGATCCACTAGAGTCAATGCATGTGTGTTCTTTTCATAAACCAACACTAGAGTCATTGCATGTCTGTTCTTTTCACAAACCACATATGGATCCACCAATGTCATTGCATGTGGGTTCATTTCACAAACCACGTATGGATCCACCAGAGGCACTGCATGTGTGTTCTTTCATGAACCACATATGGATCCACTAGAGTCATTGCATGTGTGTTATTTTCACAAACCACATTTGGATCCACCAAAGTCATTGCATGTGTGTTATTTTCATGAAACCCATGGATCCACCAATGTCATTGCATGTGTGTTCATTTCACAAACCACATATGGATCCACTAGAGTCATTTCATGCGTGTTCTTTTCATGAAACTAGCACTAGAGTCATTGCATGTGTGCTCATTTCACAAACCACATATGGATCCACAAGAATCATTGCATGTGTGTTCTTTTCACAAACCACATATGGATCCACCAGAGTCATTGCATGTATGTTCTTTTCATAAACCACCACTAGAGTCATTGCATGTGTGTTCTTTTCACAAACCACATATGGATCCACCAGAGTCATTGCATGTGTGTTATTTTCCACAAACCACATGGATCCACCAATGTGATTGCATGTGTGTTTTTTTCACAAACCAACACTAGAGTCATTGCATGTGTGTTCTTATCAATAAACCAACACTAGAGTCATTGCATGTGTGTTCTTTTCATGAACCACATATGGATCCACCAGAGTCATTGCATGTGTCTTCTTTCCACAAACCACATGGATCCACCAACGTCATTGCATGTGTGTTCTTTTCACAAACCAACACCAGAGTCATTGCATGTGTGTTGTTATCACTAAACCAACACTAGAGTCATTGCATGTGTGTTCTTTTCATGACCCACATATGGATCCACCAGAGTCACTACATGTGTGTTGTTTTCATGAACCACATATGGATCCACCAGAGTCATTGCATGTTTGTTCTTTTCCACAGACCACGTGGATCCACCAATGTCATTGCATGTGTGTTCTTTTCACAAACCAACACCAGAGTCATTGCATGTGTGTTCTTTTCATGAAACACATGGATCCACCAATGTCATTGCATATGTGTTCATTTCACAAACCACATATGGATCCACCAGACTCATTGCATTTGTGTTCTTTTCATGAAACTATCACTAGAGTCATTGCATGTGTGTTCATTTCACAAACCACATATGGATCCACCAGAGTCATTGCATGTGTGTTCTTTTCCACAAACCAGATATGGATCTACTAGAGTCATTGCATGTGTGATCTTATCATGAAACACATATGGATCCACTAGTGTCATTGCATGTGTGTTCTTATCACTAAACCAGCACTAGAGTCATTGCATGTGTGTTCTTTTCACAAACCACATATGGATCCACTAGAGTCATTGCATATGTGTTGTTTCATGAACCACATATGGATCCACTAGAGTCAATGCATGTGTGTTTCTTTTCATAAACCAACACTAGAGTCATTGCATGTCTGTTCTTTTCACAAACCACATATGGATCCACCAATTTCATTGCATGTGGGTTCATTTCACAAACCACGTATGGATCCACCAGAGGCACTCCATGCCTGTTCTTTCATGAACCACATATGGATCCACTAGAGTCATTGCATGTGTGTTCTTTTCACAAACCACATTTGGATCCACCAAAGTCATTGCATGTGTGTTCTTTTCATGAAACCCATGGATCCACCAATGTCATTGCATGTGTGTTCATTTCACAAACCACATATGGATGCACCAGAGTCATTGCATGCGTGTTCTTTTCACAAACCACATATGGATCCACCAGAGTCACTGCATGTGTATTCTTTTCCACAAACCACATGGATCCACCAATGTCATTGCATGTGTGTTCTTTTCACAAACCACATATGGATCCACTAGAGTCATTGCATGTATGTTCTTTTTATAAACCACCACTACAGTCATTGCATGTGTGTTCTTTTGATAAACAGAATATGGATCCACCAGAGTCATTGCATGTGTGTTATTTTCCACAAACCACATGGATCCACCAATGTCATTACATGTGTGTTCTTTTCACAAACCGACACTAGAGTCATTTCATGTGTGTTCTTATCAATAAACCAACACTAGAGTCATTGCATGTGTGTTCTTTTCTTGAACCACATATGGATCCACCAGAGTCACTGCATGGGTGTTCTTTTCATGAACCACATATGGATCCACTAGAGTCATTACATGTGTGTTCTTTTCCACAGACCACATGGATCCACCAATGTCATTGCATGTGTGTTCTTTTCGCAAACCAACACCAGAGTCATTACATGTGTGTTCTTTTCATGAAACAATTGGATCCACCAATGTCATTGCATGTGTGTTCATTTCACAAACCACATATGGATCCACCAGGGTCATTGCATATGTGTTCTTTTCATGAAACTAGCACTAGGGTCCTTGCATGTGTGTTCATTTCACAAACCACATATGGATCCACCAGAGTCATTGCATGTGTGTTCTTTTACACAAACCACATATGGATCTACTAGAGTCATTGCATGTGTGTTCTTATCATGAAACACATATGGATCCACTAGTGTCATTGCATGTGTGTTCTTATCACTAAACCAGCACTAGAGTCATTGCATGTGTGTTCTTTTCACAAACCAAATATGGATCCACTAGAGTCATTGCATATGTGTTGTTTCATGAACCACATATGGATCCACTAGAGTCAATGCATGTGTGTTCTTTTCATAAACCAACACTAGAGTCATTGCATGTCTGTTATTTTCACAAACCACATATGGATCCACCAATGTCATTGCATGTGGGTTCATTTCCCAAACCACGGATGGATCCACCAGAGGCACTGCATGCGTGTTCTTTCATGAACCACATATGGATCCACTAGAGTCGTTGCATGTGTGTTCTTTTCACGAACCACATTTGGATCCACCAAAGTCATTGCATGTGTGTTATTTTCATGAAACCCATGGATCCACCAATGTCATTGCATGTGTGTTCATTTCACAAACCACATATGGATCCACTAGAGTCATTTCATGCGTGTTCTTTTCATGAAACTAGCACTAGAGTCATTGCATGTGTGCTCATTTCACAAACCACATATGGATCCACAAGAATCATTGCATGTGTGTTCTTTTCACAAACCACATATGGATCCACCAGAGTCATTGCATGTATGTTCTTTTCATAAACCACCACTAGAGTCATTGCATGTGTGTTCTTTTCACAAACCACATATGGATCCACCAGAGTCATTGCATGTGTGTTATTTTCCACAAACCACATGGATCCACCAATGTGATTGCATGTGTGTTTTTTTCACAAACCAACACTAGAGTCATTGCATGTGTGTTCTTATCAATAAACCAACACTAGAGTCATTGCATGTGTGTTCTTTTCATGAACCACATATGGATCCACCAGAGTCATTGCATGTGTCTTCTTTCCACAAACCACATGGATCCACCAACGTCATTGCATGTGTGATCTTTTCACAAACCAACACCAGAGTCATTGCATGTGTGTTGTTATCACTAAACCAACACTAGAGTCATTGCATGTGTGTTCTTTTCATGACCCACATATGGATCCACCAGAGTCACTTCATGTGTGTTGTTTTCATGAACCACATATGGATCCACCAGAGTCATTGCATGTGTGTTCTTTTCCACAGACCACGTGGATCCACCAATGTCATTGCATGTGTGTTCTTTTCACAAACCAACACCAGAGTCATTGCATGTGTGTTCTTTTCATGAAACACATGGATCCACCAATGTCATTGCATGTGTGTTCATTTCACAAACCACATATGGATCCACCAGAGTCATTGCATTTGTGTTCTTTTCATGAAACTATCACTAGAGTCATTGCATGTGTGTTCATTTCACAAACCACATATGGATCCACCAGAGTCATTGCATGTGTGTTCTTTTCCACAAACCAGATATGGATCTACTAGAGTCATTGCATGTGTGTTCTTATCACTAAACCAGCACTACAGTCATTGCATGTGTGTTCTTTTCACAAACCACATATGGATCCACTAGAGTCATTGCATATGTGTTGTTTCATGAACCACATATGGATCCACTAGAGTCAATGCATGTGTGTTTCTTTTCATAAACCAACACTAGAGTCATTGCATGTCTGTTCTTTTCACAAACCACATATGGATCCACCAATGTCATTGCATGTGGGTTCATTTCACAAACCACGTATGGATCCACCAGAGGCACTGCAAGCGTGTTCTTTCATGAACCACATATGGATCCACTAGAGTCATTGCATGTGTGTTCTTTTCACAAACCACATTTGGATCCACCAAAGTCATTGGATGTGTGTTCTTTTCATGAAACCCATGGATCCACCAATGTCATTGCATGTGTGTTCATTTCACAAACCACATATGGATGCACCAGAGTCATTGCATGCGTGTTCTTTTCACAAACCACATATGGATCCACCAGAGTCACTGCATGTGTGTTCTTTTCCACAAACCACATGGATCCACCAATGTCATTACATGTGTGTTCTTTTCACAAACCACATATGGATCCACTAGAGTCATTGCATGTATGTTCTTTTTATGAACCACCACTACAGTCATTGCATGTGTGTTCTTTTGATAAACAGAATATGGATCCACCAGAGTCATTGCATGTGTGTTATTTTCCACAAACCACATGGATCCACCAATGTCATTACATGTGTGTTCTTTTCACAAACCGACACTAGAGTCATTTCATGTGTGTTCTTATCAATAAACCAACACTAGAGTCATTGCATGTGTGTTCTTTTCTTGAACCACATATGGATCCACCAGAGTCACTGCATGGGTGTTCTTTTCATGAACCACATATGGATCCACTAGAGTTATTGCATGTGTGTTCTTTTCCACATACCACATGGATCCACCAATGTCATTGCATGTGTGTTCTTTTCGCAAACCAACACCAGAGTCATTGCATGTGTGATCTTTTCATGAAACAATTGGATCCACCAATGTCATTGCATGTGTGTTCATTTCACAAACCACATATGGATCCACCAGGGTCATTGCATATGTGTTCTTTTCATGAAAGTAGCACTAGGGTCCTTGCATGTGTGTTCATTGCACAAACCACATATGGATCCACCAGATTGATTGCATGTGTGTTCTTTTCATGAAACTAGCACTCGAGTCATTACATGTGTGTTCTTTTGACAAACCACATATGGATCCACCAGAGTCATTGCATGTGTGTTCTTTTCACAAACCACATATGGATCCACCAGATTTATTGCATGTGTGTCTTTTCCACAAACCACATATGGATCCACCAGAGTAATTGCATGTGTGTTCTTATCATGAACCACATATAGATCCACTAGAGTCATTACATGTGTGTTCTTTTCACAAACCACATATGGATCCACCAGAGTCATTACATGTGTGCTCTTCTCACTAAACCAACACCAGAGTCATTGCATGTGTGTTCTTTTCATGAAACCCGTGGATCCAAAAATGTCATTGAATGTGCGTTCTTTTCACAAACCACATATGGATCCACCAGAGTCATTGCATGTGTGTTCTTTTCCACAAACCACATATGGATCCACCAGAGTCATTGCATGTGCGTTCTTATCACTACACCAACACCAGAGTCATTGCATGTGTGTTCTTATCACTAAACCAACACTAGAGTCATTGCATGTGTGTTCTTTTCATGAACCACATATGGATCCACCAGAGTCACTACGTGTGTGTTCTTTTCACAAACCAACACCAGAGTCATTGCATGTGTGTTCTTATCACTAAACTAACACTAGAGTCATTGCATGTGTGTTATTTTGATGAACCACATATGGATCGACCAGAGTCACTGCATGTGTGTTCTTTTCATGAACCACATATGGATCCACCAGAGTTATTGCATGTGGTATCTATTCCATAGACCACATGGATCCACCAATGTCATTGCATGTGTGTTCTTTTCACAAACCAACACCAGAGTCATTGCATGTGTGTTCTTTTCATGAAACACATGGATTCACCAATGTCATTGCATGTGTGTTCATTTCACAAACCACATATGGATCCACCAGAGTTATTGCATTTATGTTCTTGTCATGAAACTAGCACTACAGTCATTGCATGTGTGTTCATTTCACAAACCACATATGGATCCACCAGAGTCATTGCATGTGTGTTCTTATCACAAACCACATATGGATGCACCAGAGTCATTGCATGTGTGTTCTTTTCACAAACCACATATGGATCCTCTAGAGTCATTGCATGTGTGCTCATTTCCACAAACCACATATGGATCTACCAGAGTCATTGTTTGTGTGTTCTTATCATGAAACACATATGGATCCACTAGTGTCATTGCATGTGTGTTCTCATCACTAAACCAGCACTAGAGTCATTGCATGTATGTTCTTCTCACAAACCATAGCTAGAGTCATTGCATGTGTGTTCTTTTCACAAACCACATATGGATCCACTAGGGTCATTGCATGTGTGTTCTTTTCACAAACCACATATGGACCCCCAGAGTCATTGCATGTGTTTTCTTTTCCACCAACCATATGGATCCACCAATGTCATTGCATGTGTGTTCTTTTCACAAACCACATATGGATCCACCAGATTCATTGCATGTGTGTTCTTTTCATGAAACCCATGGATCCACCAATGTCATTGCATGTGTGCTCTTCTCTCAAACCACGTATGGATCCACCAGAGGCACTGCATGCGTGTTCTTTTCATGAAACTAGCACTAGAGTTATTGCATGTGTGTTCATTTCACAAACCACATATGGATGCACCAGAGTCATTGCATGCGTGTTCTTTTCACAAACCATATATGGATCCACCAGAGTCACTGCATGTGTGTTCTTTTCCACAAACCACATGGATCCACCAATGTCATTGCATGTATGTTCTTTTCATAAACTAGCACTAGAGTCATTGCATATGTGTTCTTTTCACAAGCCACATATGGATCCACCAGAGTCATTGCATGTGTGTTTTTTCCACAAACCACATGGATCCACCAATGTCATTGCATGTGTGTTCTTTTCATAAACTAGCACTAGAGTCATTGCATGTGTGTTCTTTTCACAAACCACGTATGGATCCACCAGAGTCATTGCATGTGTCTTCTTTTCCACAAACCACATGGATCCACCAATGTCATTACATGTGTGTTCTTTTCATAAACTAGCATTAGAGTCATTGCATATGTGTTCTATTCATGAACCACATATGGATCCACCAGAGTCATTGCATGTGTGTTCATTTTATAAAAAACACATGGATCCACTAGAGTCATTGCATGTGTGTTCTTTTCACAAACCACATATGGATCCACCAGAGTCATTACATGTGTGTTCTTATCACTAAACAAACACCACAGTCATTGCATGTGTGTTCTTTTCATGAAACCCATGGATCCACAAATGTCATTGCATGTGTGTTCTTTTCACAAACCACATATGGATCCACCAGAGTCATTGCATGTGTGTTCTTTTCCACAAACCACATATGGATCCACCAGAGTCACTGCATGTGTGTTCTTTTCACAAACCACATATGGATCCACTAGAGTCATTGCATGTGTGTTCTTATCACTAAACCAGCACAAGCGTCATTGCATGCGTATTCTTTTCACAAACCACATATGGATACACTAGAGTCATTGCATGTGTGTTCTTTTATGAACCACATATGGATCCACCAGAGTCATTGCATGTGTGTTCTTTTCCACAAACCACATGGATCCACCAATGTCATTGCATGTCTATTCTTTTCACAAACCAACACTAGAGTCATTTCATGTGTGTTCTTATCACTAAAGCAACACTAGATTCATTCCATGTGTGTTCTTTTCATGAACCACATATGGATCCACCAGAGTCACTGTATGTGTTTTCTTTTCATGAACCACATATGGATCCACCAGAGTCATTGCATGTGTGTTCTTTTCCATAAACCACATGGATCCACCAATGTCATTGCATGTGTGTTCTTTTCACAAACCACATATGGATCCACCAGATTCATTGCATGTGTGTTCTTTTCATGAAACCCATGGATCCACCAATGTCATTGCATGTGTGTTCATTTCACCACGTATGGATCCACCAGAGGCACTGCATGCGTGTTCTTTTCATGAAACTAGCACTAGAGTTATTGCATGTGTGTTTATTTCAGAAACCACATATGGATCCACCAAAGTCATTGCATGCGTGTTTCTTTTCACAAACCACATATGGATCCACCAGAGTCATTGCATGTGTGTTCTTTTCCACATACCACATGAATCCACCAATGTCATTGCATGTATGTTCTTTTCCTAAACCAGCACTACAGTCATTGCATATGTGTTCTTTTCACAAGCCACATATGGATCCACCAGAGTCATTGCATGTGTGTTCTTTTCCACAAACCACATGGATCCGACAATGTCATTGCATGTGTGTTCTTTTCATAAACTAGCACTAGAGTCATTGCATGTGTGTTATTTTCACAAACCACATATGGATCCACTAGAGTCATTGCATGTGTGTTCTTTTCCACAAACCACATGGATCCACCAATGTCATTACATGTGTGTTCTTTTCATAAACCAGCACTAGAGTCATTGCATTTGTGTTCTATTCATGAATCACATATGGATCCACCAGAGTCATTGCATGTGTGTTCATTTCATGAAAAACACATGGATCCACTAGAGTCATTGCATGTGTGTTCTTTTCACAAACCACATATGGATCCACCAGAGTCATTACATGTGTGTTCTTATCACTAAACGAACACCAGAGTCGTTGCATGTGTGTTCTTTTCATGAAACCCATGGATCCACAAATGTCATTGCATGTGTGTTCTTTTCACAAACCACATATGGATCCACTAGAGTCATTGCATGTGTGTTCTTTTCCACAAACCACATATGGATCCACCAGAGTCATTACATGTGTGTTCTTTTAACAAACCACATATGGATCCACTAGATTCATTGCATGTGTGTTCTTATCACTAAACCAGCACTAGCGTCATTGCATGTGTGTTCTTTTCACAAACCACATATGGATACACTAGAGTCATTATATGTGTGTTCTTTTATGAACCAGATATCTTTGTCCACCAGAGTCATTGCATGTGTGTTCTTTTCCACAAACCACATGGATCCACCAATGTCATTGCATGTGTGTCCTTTTCACAAGCCAACACCAGAGTCATTGCATGTGTGTTCTTATCACTAAACCAACACTAGGGTCATTGCATGTGTGTTCTTTTCATGAACCACATATGGATCCACCAGAGTCACTTCATGTGTGTTCTTTTCATGAACCCCATATGGATCCACCAGAGTCATTGCATGTGTGTTCTTTTCCACAGACCACGTGGATCCACCAATGTCATTGCATGTGTGTTCTTTTCACAAACCAACACCAGAGTCATTGCATGTGTGTTCTTTTCATGAAACACATGGATCCACCAATGTCATTGCATGTGTGTTCATTTCACAAACCACATATGGATCCACCAGAGTCATTGCATTTGTGTTCTTTTCATGAAACTATCACTAGAGTCATTGCATGTGTGTTCATTTCACAAACCACATATGGATCCACCAGATTCATTGCATGTGTGTTCTTTTACACAAACCACATATGGATCTACTAGAGTCATTGCATGTGTGTTCTTATCATGAAACACATATGGATCCACTAGTGTCATTGCATGTGTGTTCTTATCACTAAACCAGCACTAGAGTCATTGCATGTGTGTTCTTTTCACAAACCACATATGGATCCACTAGAGTCATTGCATATGTGTTGTTTCATGAACCACATATGGATCCACTAGAGTCAATGCATGTGTGTTCTTTTCATAAACCAACACTAGAGTCATTGCATGTCTGTTCTTTTCACAAACCACATATGGATCCACCAATGTCATTGCATGTGGGTTCATTTCACAAACCACGTATGGATCCACCAGAGGCACTGCATGCGTGTTCTTTCATGAACCACATATGGATCCACTAGAGTCATTGCATGTGTGTTCTTTTCACAAACCACATTTGGATCCACCAAAGTCATTGCATGTGTGTTATTTTCATGAAACCCATGGATCCACCAATGTCATTGCATGTGTGTTCATTTCACAAACCACATATGGATCCACTAGAGTCATTTCATGCGTGTTCTTTTCATGAAACTATCACTGGAGTCATTGCATGTGTGCTCATTTCACAAACCACATATGGATCCACAAGAATCACTGCATGTGTGTTCTTTGCACAAACCACATATGGATCCACCAGAGTCATTGCATGTATGTTCTTTTCATAAACCACCACTAGAGTCATTGCATGTGTGTTCTTTTCACAAACCACATATGGATCCACCAGAGTCATTGCATGTGTGTTATTTTCCACAAACCACATGGATCCACCATTGTGATTGCATGTGTGTTTTTTTCACAAACCAACACTAGAGTCATTGCATGTGTGTTCTTATCAATAAACCAACACTAGAGTCATTGCATGTGTGTTCTTTTCATGAACCACATATGGATCCACCAGAGTCATTCCATGTGTCTTCTTTCCACAAACCACATGGATCCACCAACGTCATTGCATGTGTTTTCTTTTCACAAACCAACACCAGAGTCATTGCATGTGTGTTCTTATCACTAAACCAACACTAGAGTCATTGCATGTGTGTTCTTTTCATGACCCACATATGGATCCACCAGAGTCAGTGCATGTGTGTTGTTTTCATGAACCACATATGGATCCACCAGAGTCATTGCATGTGTGTTCTTTTCCACAGACCACGTGGATCCACCAATGTCATTGCATGTGTGTTCTTTTCACAAACCAACACCAGAGTCATTGCATGTGTGTTCTTTTCATGAAACACATGGATCCACCAATGTCATTGCATGTGTGTTCATTTCACAAACCACATATGGATCCACCAGAGTCATTGCATTTGTGTTCTTTTCATGAAACTGTCACTAGAGTCATTGCATGTGTGTTCATTTCACAAACCACATATGGATCCACCAGAGTCATTGCATGTGTGTTCTTTTCCACAAACCAGATATGGATCTACTAGAGTCATTGCATGTGTGTTCTTATCATGAAACACATATGGATCCACTAGTGTCATTGCATGTGTGTTATTATCACTAAACCAGCACTAGAGTCATTGCATGTGTGTTCTTTTCACAAACCACATATGGATCCACTAGAGTCATTGCATATGTGTTGTTTCATGAACCACATATGGATCCACTAGAGTCAATGCATGTGTGTTTCTTTTCATAAACCAACACTAGAGTCATTGCATGTCTGTTCTTTTCACAAACCACATATGGATCCACCAATGTCATTGCATGTGGGTTCATTTCACAAACCACGTATGGATCCACCAGAGGCACTGCATGCGTGTTCTTTCATGAACCACATATGGATCCACTAGAGTCATTGCATGTGTGTTCTTTTCACAAACCATATTTGGATCCACCAAAGTCATTGCATGTGTGTTCTTTTCATGAAACCCATGGATCCACCAATGTCATTGCATGTGTGTTCATTTCACAAACCACATATGGATCCACTAGAGTCATTTCATGCGTGTTCTTTTCATGAAACTATCACTGGAGTCATTGCATGTGTGCTCATTTCACAAACCACATATGGATCCACAAGAATCACTGCATGTGTGTTCTTTGCACAAACCACATATGGATCCACCAGAGTCATTGCATGTATGTTCTTTTCATAAACCACCACTAGAGTCATTGCATGTGTGTTCTTTTCACAAACCACATATGGATCCACCAGAGTCATTGCATGTGTGTTATTTTCCACAAACCACATGGATCCACCATTGTGATTGCATGTGTGTTTTTTTCACAAACCAACACTAGAGTCATTGCATGTGTGTTCTTATCAATAAACCAACACTAGAGTCATTGCATGTGTGTTCTTTTCATGAACCACATATGGATCCACCAGAGTCATTCCATGTGTCTTCTTTCCACAAACCACATGGATCCACCAACGTCATTGCATGTGTTTTCTTTTCACAAACCAACACCAGAGTCATTGCATGTGTGTTCTTATCACTAAACCAACACTAGAGTCATTGCATGTGTGTTCTTTTCATGACCCACATATGGATCCACCAGAGTCAGTGCATGTGTGTTGTTTTCATGAACCACATATGGATCCACCAGAGTCATTGCATGTGTGTTCTTTTCCACAGACCACGTGGATCCACCAATGTCATTGCATGTGTGTTCTTTTCACAAACCAACACCAGAGTCATTGCATGTGTGTTCTTTTCATGAAACACATGGATCCACCAATGTCATTGCATGTGTGTTCATTTCACAAACCACATATGGATCCACCAGAGTCATTGCATTTGTGTTCTTTTCATGAAACTATCACTAGAGTCATTGCATGTGTGTTCATTTCACAAACCACATATGGATCCACCAGAGTCATTGCATGTGTGTTCTTTTCCACAAACCAGATATGGATCTACTAGAGTCATTGCATGTGTGTTCTTATCATGAAACACATATGGATCCACTAGTGTCATTGCATGTGTGTTATTATCACTAAACCAGCACTAGAGTCATTGCATGTGTGTTCTTTTCACAAACCACATATGGATCCACTAGAGTCATTGCATATGTGTTGTTTCATGAACCACATATGGATCCACTAGAGTCAATGCATGTGTGTTTCTTTTCATAAACCAACACTAGAGTCATTGCATGTCTGTTCTTTTCACAAACCACATATGGATCCACCAATGTCATTGCATGTGGGTTAGTTTCACAAACCACGTATGGATCCACCAGAGGCACTGCATGCGTGTTCTTTCATGAACCACATATGGATCCACTAGAGTCATTGCATGTGTGTTCTTTTCACAAACCATATTTGGATCCACCAAAGTCATTGCATGTGTGTTCTTTTCATGAAACCCATGGATCCACCAATGTCATTGCATGTGTGTTCATTTCACAAACCACATATGGATCCACTAGAGTCATTGCATGCGTGTTATTTTCATGAAACTAGCACTAGAGTCATTGCATGTGTGCTCATTTCACAAACCACATATGGATCCACAAGAATCATTGCATGTGTGTTCTTTTCACAAACCACATATGGATCCACCAGAGTCATTGCATGTATGTTCTTTTCATAAACCACCACTAGAGTCATTTCATGTGTGTTCTTTTCACAAACCACATATGGATCCACCAGAGTCATTGCATGTGTGTTATTTTCCACAAACGACATGGATCCACCAATGTGATTGCATGTGTGTTCTTTTCACAAACCAACACTAGAGTCATTGCATGTGTGTTCTTATCAATAAACCAACACTAGAGTCATTGCATGTGTGTTGTTTTCATGAACCACATATGGATCCACCATAGTCATTTCATGTGTCTTCTTTTGCACAAACCACATGGATCCACCAACGTCATTGCATGTGTGTTCTTTTCACAAACCAACACCAGAGTCATTGCATGTGTGTTCTTATCACTAAACCAACACTAGAGTCATTGCATGTGTGTTCTTTTCATGACCCACATATGGATCCACCAGAGTCACTGCATGTGTGTTCTTTTCATGAACCACATATGGATCCACCAGAGTCATTGCATGTGTGATATTTTCCACAGACCACATGGATCCACCAATGTCATTGCATGTGTGTTCTTTTCACAAACCAACACCAGAGTCATTGCATGTGTGTTCTTTTCATGAAACACATGGATCCACCAATGTCATTGCATGTGTGTTCATTTCACAAACCACATATGGATCCACCAGAGTCATTGCATTTATGTTCTTTTCATGAAACTAGCACTAGAGTCATTGCATGTGTGTTCATTTCACAAACCATATATGGATCCACCAGAGTCATTGCATGTGTGTTCTTTTCGCAAACCACCTATGGATGCACCAGAGTCATTGCATGTGTGTTCTTTTCACAAACCACATATGGATCCACCAGACTCATTGCATGTGTGTTCATTTCCACAAACCGCATATGGATCTACCAGAGCCATTGCATGTGTGTTGTTATCATGAAACACATATGGATCCACTAGTGTCATTGCATGTGTGTTCTTATCACTAAACCAGCACTAGAGTCATTGTATGTATGTTCTTCTCACAAACTATAGCTAGAGTCATTGCATGTGTGTTCTTTTCACAAACCACAAATGGATCCACTAGAGTCATTGCATATGTGATCTATCATGAACCACATATGGATCCACTAGAGTCATTGTATGTATGTTCTTTTCATAAACAAGCACTAGAGTCATTACTTGTGTGTTCTTTTCACAAGCCACATATGGATCCACTAGAGTCATTGCATGTGTGTTGTTTTCCAGAAACCACATGGATCCACCAATGTCATTGCATCTGTGTTCTTTTCATAAACTAGCACTAGAGTCATTGCATGTGTGTTCTTTTCACAAACCACATATGGATACACTAGAGTCATTGCATGTGTGTTCTTTCATGAACCAGATATGGATCCACCAGAGTCATTGCATGTGTGTTCTTTTCCACAAACCACATGGATTCACCAATGTCATTACATGTGTGTTCTTTTCATAAACCAGCACTAGAGTCATTGCATATGTGTTCTATTCATGAACCACATATGGATCCACTAGAGTCATTGCATGTGTGTTCATGTCATGAAAAACACATGGATCCACTAGAGTCATTGCATGTGTGTTCTATTCACAAACCACATATGGATCGACCAGAGTCATTACATGTGTGTTCTTACCACTAAACGAACACCTGAGTCATTGCATGTGCGTTCTTTATTCATGAAATCCATGGATCCACAAATGTCATTGCATGTGTATTCTTTTCACAAACCACATATGGATCCACCAGAGTCATTGCATGTGTGTTCATTTCACAAAACACATACGGATCCACCAGAGTCACTGCATATGTGTTCTTTTCATGAAACTAGCACTAGAGTCATTGCATGTGTGTTCTTTTCACAAACCAGCACTAGAGTAATCGCATATGTGTTCTTTTCACAAGCCACATATGGATCCACCAGAGTCATTGCATGTGTGTTCTTTTCCACAAACCACATGGATCCACCAATGTCATTGCATGTGTGTTCTTTTCATAAACTAGCACTAGAGTCATTGCATGTGTGTTCTTTTCACAAACCACATATGGATCCACCAGTGTCATTGCATGTGTGTTCTTTTCCACAAACCACATGGATCCACCAATGTCATTACATGTGTGTTCTTTTCATAAACCAGCACTAGAGTCATTGCATATGTGTTCTATTCATGAACCACATATGGATCCACTAGAGTCATTGCATGTGTGTTCATTTCATGAAAAACACATGGATCCACTAGAGTCATTGCATGTGTGTTGTTTTCACAAACCACATATGGATCGACCAGAGTCACTACATGTGTGTTCTTACCACTAAACGAACACCAGAGTCATTGCATGTGTGTTCTTTTTTCATGAAATCCATGGATCCACAAATTTCATTGCATGTGTGTTCTTTTCACAAACCACATATGGATCCACCAGAGTCATTGCATGTGTGTTCTTTTCACAAACCACATATGGATCCACTAGAGTCATTGCATGTGTGTTCTTATCACTAAACCAGCACTAGCGTCATTGCATGTGTATTCTTTTCACAAACCATATATGGATACACTACAGTCATTGCATGTGTGTTCTTTCATGAACGACATATTGATCCACCAGATTAATTGCATGTGTGTTCTTTTCCACAAACCACTTGGATCAACCAATGTCATTGCATGTTCTTTTCACAAACCAACACCAGAGTCATTGAATGTGTGTTCTTATCACTAAACCAACACTAGAGTCATTGCATGTGTGTTCTTTCATGAACCACATATGGATCCACCAGAGTCATTGCATGTGTGTTCTTTTCCACAAACCACATGGATCCAACAATGTCATTGCATGTGTGTTCTTTTCAGAAACCAACACCAGAGTCATTGAATGTGTGTTCTTATCACTAAACCAACACTAGAGTCATTGCATGTGTGCTCTTTTAATGAACCACATATGGATCCACCAGAGTCACTACATGTGTGTTCTTTTCATGAACCACATATGGATCCACCAGAGTCATTGCATGTGGTATCTTTTCCACAGATCACATGGATCCACCAATGTCATTGCATGTGTGTTCTTTTCACAAACCAACACCAGAGTCATTGCATGTGTGTTCTTTTCATGAAACACATGGATCCACCAATGTCATTGCATGTGTGTTCATTTCACAAACCACATATGGATCCACCAGAGTCATTGCATTTGTGTTCTTTTCATGAAACTAGCACTCGAGTCATTGCATGTGTGTTCATTTCAGAAACCATATATGGATACACCAGAGTCATTGCATGTGTGATCTTTTCACAAACCACCTATGGATGCACCAGAGTCATTGTATGTGTATTCTTTTCACAAACCACATATGGATCCACAAGAGTCATTACATGTGTGTTCTTATCATGAAACACATATGGATCCACTAGTGTCATTGCATGTGTGTTCTTATCAATAAACCAGCATTAGAGTCATTGCATGTATGTTCTTCTCACAAACCATAGCTAGAGTCATTGCATGTGTGTTCTTTTCACAAACCACATATGGATCCACTAGAGTCATTGCATGTGTGTTCTTTTCACAAACCACATATGGACCCCAGAGTCATTGCATGTGTTTTCTTTTCCACCAACCACATATGGATCCACTAGAGTCATTGCACGTGTGTTCTTATCATGAACCACATATGGATCCACCAGAGTCATTGCATGTGTGTTCTTATCACTAAACCAACACTAGAGTCATTGCATGTGTGTTCTTTTCACAAACCACATATGGATCCACTAGAGTCATTGCATATGTGTTCTTTCATGAACCACATATGGATCCACGAGAGTCATTACATGTGTGTTCTTTTCATAAACCAGCACTAGAGTCATTGCATGTCTGTTCTTTTCACAAACCACATATGGATCCACTAGAGTCATTGCATGTGTGTTCTTTTCCACAAACCACATATGGATCCACCAGAGTCATTGCATGTGTGTTCTTTTCCATAAACCACATGGATCCACCAATGTTATTGCATGTGTGTTCGTTTCACAAACCACATATGGATACACCAGATTCATTGCATGTGTGTTCTTTTCATGAAACCCATGGATCCACCAATGTGATTGCATGTGTGTTCATTTCACAAACCACGTATGGATCCACCAGAGGCACTACATGCGTGTTCTTTTCACAAACCACATATGGATCCACCAGAGTCATTGCATGTATGTTCTTTTCCTAAACCACCACTAGAGTAATTGCATATGTGTTCTTTTCACAAGCCACATATGGATCCACCAGAGTTATTGCATGTTGTTCTTTTCCACAAACCATATGGATCCACCAATGTCATTGCATGTGTGTTCTTTTCATAAACTAGCACTAGAGTCATTGCATGTGTGTTCTTTTCACAAACCACATATGGATCCACCAGTGTCATTGCATGTGTGTTCTTTTCCACAAACCACATGGATCCACCAATGTCATTAAATGTGTGTTCTTTTCATAAACCAGCACTAGAGTCATTGCATATGTGTTCTATTCATGAACCACATATGGATCCACTAGAGTCATTGCATGTGTGTTCATTTCATGAAAAACACATGGATCCACTAGAGTCTTTGCATGTGTGTTCTTTTCACAAACCACATATGGATCGACCAGAGTCATTACATGTGTGTTCTTACCACTAAACGAACACCAGAGTCATTGCATGTGTGTTCTTTTTTCATGAAATCCATGGATCCACAAATGTCATTGCATGTGTGTTCTTTTCACAAACCACATATGGATCCACCAGAGTCATTGCATGTGTGTTCTTTTCACAAACCACATATGGATCCACTAGATTCATTGCATGTGTGTTCTTATCACTAAACCAGCACTAGCGTCATTGCATGTGTATTCTTTTCACAAACCACATATGGATACACTACAGTCATTGCATGTGTGTTCTTTCATGAACGACATATTGATCCACCAGATTAATTGCATGTGTGTTCTTTTCCACAAACCACTTGGATCAACCAATGTCATTGCATGTTCTTTTCACAAACAAACACCAGAGTCATTGCATGTGTGTTCTTATCAATAAACCAACACTAGAGTCATAGCATGTGTGTTCTTTTCATGAACCACATATGGATCCACCAGATTCACTACATGCGTGTTCTTTTCATGAACCACATATGGATCCACCACAGTCATTGCATGTGTGTTCTTTTGCACAAACCACATGGATCCACCAATGTCATTGCATGTATGTTCTTTTCACAAACCAACACCAGAGTCATTGCATGTGTGTTCATTTCATGAAACACATGGATCCACCGATGTCATTGCATGTGTGTTCAATTCTCAAACAACATATGGATCCACCAGAGTCATTGCATTTGTGTTCTTTTCATGAAACTAGCACTAGAGTCATTGCATGTGTGTTCATTTCACAAACCACATATGGATCCACCAGAGTCATTGCATGTGTGTTCTTTTCCACAAACCACATATGGATCTACCAGAATCATTGCATGTATGTTCTTATCATAAAACAGATATGGATCCACTAGTGTCATTGCATGTTTGTTCTTATCACTAAACCAGCACTACAGTCATTGCATGTGTGTTCTTTTCATAAACCACATATGGATCCACTAGAGTCATTGCATATGTGTTCTTTCATGAACCACATATGGATCCACTAGAGTCATTGCATGTGTGTTCTTTTCATAAACCAACACTAGAGTCATTGCATGTCTGTTCTTTTCAGAAACCACAGAAGGATCCACCAATGTCATTGCATGTGTGTTCATTTCATAAACCACATATGGATCCACCAGAGTCATTCCATGTATGTTCTTTTCATAAACCAGCACTAGAGTCATTGCATATGTGTTCTTTTCACAAGCCACATATGGATGCACCAGGGTCATTGCATGTGTGTTCTTTTCCACAAACCACATGGATCCACCAATGTCATTGCATGTGTGTTCTTTTCATAAACTAGCACTGGAGTCATTGCATGTGTGTTATTTTCACAAACCACATATGGATCCACCAGAGCCATTGCATGTGTGTTCTTTTTCACAAACCACATGGTCCACCAATGTCATTACATGTGTGTTCTTTTCATAAACCAGCACTAGAGTCATTGCATATGTGTTCTATTCATGAACCACATATGGATCCACCAGAGTCACTGCATGTGTGTTCTTTTCATGAAAAACACATGGATCCACTAGAGTCATTGCATGTGTGTTCTTTTCACAAACCACATATGGATCCACCAGAGTCATTACATGTGTGTTCTTATCACTAAACGAACACCAGAGTCATTGCATGTGTATTCTTTTTTCATGAAACCCATGGATCCACAAGTGTCATTGCATGTGTGTTCTTTTCACAAACCACATATGGATCCACCAGAGTCATTGCATGTGTGTTCTTTTCCACAAACCACATATGGATCCACCAGAGTCATTACATGTGTGTTCTTTTCACAAACCACATATGGATCCACTAGAGTCATTGCATGTGTGTTCTTATCATTAAACCAGCACTAGCGTCATTGCATGTGTATTCTTTTCAGAAACCACATATGGATACGTTAGAGTCATTGCATGTGTGTTCTTTCATGAACCACATATGGATCCACCAGATTCATTGCATGTGTTCTTTTCCACAAACCACATGGATCCACCAATGTCATTGCATGTGTGTTCTTTTCACAAACCAACACCAGAGTCTTTGCATGTGTGTTCTTATCAATAAACCAACACTAGAGTCATTGCATGTGTGTTCTTTTCATGAACCACATATGGATCCACCAGAGTCACTGCATGCGTGTTCTTTTCATGAACCACATATGGATCCACCAGAGTCATCGCATGTGTGTTCTTTTGCACAAACCACATGGATCCACCAATGTCATTACATGTGTGTTCTTTTCACAAACCAACACCAGAGTCATTGCATGTGTGTTCTTTTCATGAAACACATGGATCCACCAATGTCATTGCATGTGTGTTCATTTCACCAACAACATATGGATCCACCAGAATCATTGCATCTGTGTTCTTTTCATGAAACTAGCACTAGAGTCATTGCATGTGTGTTCATTTTGCAAACCACATATGGATCCACCACAGTCATTGCATGTGTGTTCATTTCCACAAACCACATATGGATCTACCAGAATCATTGCATGTGTGTTCTTATCATGAAACACATATGTATCCACTAGTGTCATTGCATGTGTGTTCTTATCACTAAACCAGCACTACAATCATTCCATGTGTGTTCTTTTCACAAACCACATATGGATCGACTAGAGTCATTGCATATGTGTTCTTTCATGAACCACATATGGATCCACTAGAGTCATTGCATGTGTGTTCTTTTCATAAACGACCACTAGAGTCATTGCATGTCTGTTCTTTTTAGAAACCACATATGGATCCACCAATGTCATTGCATGTGTGTTCATTTCACAAACCACATATGGATCCACCATAGTCATTGCATGCGTGTTCTTTTCACAAACTACATATGGATCCACCAGAGTCATTGCATGTATGTTCTTTTCATAAACCAGCACTACAGTCATTGCATATGTGTTCTTTTCACAAGCCACATATGGATCCACCAGAGTCATTGCATGTGTGTTCTTTTCCACAAACCACATGGATCCACCAATGTCATTACATGTGTGTTCTTTTCATAAACCAGCACTAGAGTCATTGCATATGTGTTCTATTCATGAACCACATATGGATCCACCAGAGTCATTGCATGTGTGTTCGTTTCATGAAAAACATATGGATCCACCAGAGTCATTGCATGTGTGTTCTTTTCACAAACCACATATGGATCCACCAGAGTCATTACATGTGTGTTCTTATCACTAAACGAACACCAGAGTCATTGCATGTGTGTTCTTTTCATGAAACCCATGGATCCACAAATGTCATTGCATGTGTGTTCTTTTCACAAACCACAGATGGATCCACCAGAGTCATTGCATGTGTGTTCTTCTCCACAAACCACATATGGATCCACTAGAGTCATTACATGTGTGTTCTTTTCACAAACCACATATGGATCCACTAGAGTCATTGCATGTGTGTTCTTATCACTAAACCAGCACTAGCGTCATTGCATGTGTGTTCTTTTCACAAACCACATATGGATACACTAGAGTCATTGCATGTGTGTTCTTTCATGAACCACATATGGATCCACCAGAGTCATTCCATTTGTGTTCTTTTCCACAAAACACATGGATCCAACAATGTCATTGCATGTGTGTTCATTCCACAAACCAACACCAGAGTCATTGAATGTGTGTTCGTATCACTAAACCAACACTAGAGTCATTGCATGTGTGCTCTTTTAATGAACCACATATGGATCCACCAGAGTCATTGCATGTGTGTTCTTTTCATGAACCACATATGGATCCACCAGAGTCATTGCATATGGTATCGTTTCGACAGACCACATGGATCCACCAATGTCATTGCATGTGTGTTCTTTTCACAAACCAACACCAGAGTCATTGCATGTGTGTTGTTTTCATGAAACACATGGATCCACCAATGTCATTGCATGTGTGTTCATTTCACAAACCACATATGGATCCACTAGAGTCATTGCCTTTATGTTCTTTTCATGAAACTAGCACTAGAGTCATTGCATGTGTGTTCATTTCAGAAACCACATATGGATCCACCAGAGTCATTGCATGTGTGTTCTTTTAACAAACCACCTATGGATGCACCAGAGTCATTGCATGTGTGTTCTTTTCACAAACCACATATGGATCCACCAGAGTCATTGCATGTGTGTTCATTTCTACAAACCACATATGGATCTACCAGAGTCATTGCATGTGTGTTCTTATCATGAAACACATATGGATCCACTAGTGTCATTGCATGTGAGTTCTTATCACTAAACCAGCACTAGAGTCATTGCATGTATGTTCTTCTCACAAACCATAGCTAGAGTCATTGCATGTGTGTTCTTTTCACAAACCACATATGGATCCACTAGAGTCATTGCATGTGTGTTCTTTTCACAAACCACATATGGACCCCCCCAGAGTCATTGCATGTGTTTTCTTTTCCACCAACCACATATGGATCCACTAGAGTCATTGCACGTGAGTTCTTATCATGAACCACATATGGATCCACCAGAGTCATTGCATGTGTGTTCTTATCACTAAACCAGCACTAGAGTCATTGCATGTGTGTTCTTTTCACAAACCACATATGTATCCACTAGTGTCATTGCATATGTGTTCTTTCATGAACCACATATGGATCCACTAGAGTCATTGCATGTGTGTTCTTTTCATAAACCAGCACTAGAGTCATTACATGTGTGTGTTTTCACAAACCACATATGAATCCACTAGAGTCATTGCATGTGTGTTCTTATCAATAAACCAACACTAGAGTCATTGCATGTGTGTTCTTTTCATGAACCACATATGGATCCACCAGAGTCACTACATGCGTGTTCTTTTCATGAACCACATATGGATCCATCAGAGTCATTGCATGTGTGTTCTTTTGCACAAACCACATGGTTCCACCAATGTCATTGCATGTGTGTTGTTTTCACAAACAAACACCAGAGTCATTGCATGTGTGTTCTTTTCATGAAACACATGGATCCACCGATGTCATTGCATGTGTGTTCATTTCACAACCAACATATGGATCCACCAGAGTCATTGCATTTGTGTTCTTTTCATAAAACTAGCACTAGAGTCATTGCATGTGTGTTAATTTCATAAACCACATATGGATCCACCAAAGTCATTGCATGTGTCTTCTTTTCCACAAACCACATATGGATCTACCAGAATCATTGCATGTATGTTCTTATCATGAAAAAGATATGGATCCACTAGTGTCATTGCATGTCTGTTCTTATCACTAAACCAGCACTACAGTCATTGCATGTGTGTTCTTTTCACAAACCACATATGGATCCACTAGAGTCATTGCATATGTGTTCTTTCATGAACCACATATGGATCCACTAGAGTCATTGCATGTGTGTTCTTTTCATAAACCGACACTAGAGTCATTGCATGTCTGTTCTTTTCAGAAACCACATATGGATCCACCAATGTCATTGCATGTGTGTTTATTTCAAGAACCACATATGGATCCACCAGAGTCATTGCATGCGTGTTCTTTTGACAAACTACATATGGATCCACCAGAGTCATTGCATGTATGTTCTTTTCATAAACCAGCACTAGAGCCATTGCATATGTGTTCTTTTCACAAGCCACATATGGATCCACCAGAGTCATTGCATGTGTGTTCTTTTCCACAAACCACGTGGATCCACCAATGTCATTGCATGTGTGTTCTTTTCATAAAGTAGCACTGGAGTCATTGCATGTGTGTTATTTTCACAAACCACATATGGATCCACCAGAGCCATTGCATGTGTGTTCTTTTCCACAAACCACATGGATCCACCAATGTCATTACATGTGTGTTCTTTTCATAAACCAGCACTAGAGTCATTGCATATGTGTTCTATTCATGAACCACATATGGATCCACCAGAGTCATTGCATGTGTGTTCATTTCATGAAAAACACATGGATCCACTAGAGTCATTGCATGTGTGTTCTTTTCACAAACCACATATGGATCCACTAGAGTCATTACATGTGTGTTCTTATCACTAAACAAACACCAGAGTCATTGCATGTGTGTTCTTTTTTCATGAAACCCATGGATCCACAAATGTCATTGCATGTGTGTTCTTTTCACAAACCACATATGGATCCACCAGAGTCATTGCATGTGTGCTCTTTTCCACAAACCACATATGGATCCACCAGAGTCATTACATGTGTTTTCTTTTCACAAACCACATATGGATCCACTAGAGTCATTGCATGTGTGTTCTTATCACTAAACCAGCACTAGCGTCATTGCATGTGTATTCTTTTCAGAAACCACATATGGATACACTAGAGTCATTGCATGTGTGTTCTTTCATGGACCACATATGGATCCACCAGATTCATTGCATGTGTTTTCTTTTCCACAAACTACATGGATCCACCAATGTCATTGCATGTGTGTTCTTTTCACAAACCAACACCAGAGTCTTTGCATGTATGTTCTTATCAATAAACCAACACTAGAGTCATTGCATGTGTGTTCTTTTCATGAACCACATATGGATCCACCATAGTCACTGCATGCGTGTTCTTTTCATGAACCACATATGGATCCACCAGAGTCATTGCATGTGTGTTCTTTTGCACAAACCACATGGATCCACCAATGTTATTGGATTTGTGTTCTTTTCACAAACCAACACCAGAGTCATTGCATGTGTGTTCTTTTCATGAAACACATGGATCCACCAATGTCATTGCATGTGTGTTCATTTCACAAACAATATATGGATCCACTAGAATCATTGCATTTGTGTTCTTTTCATGAAACTAGCACTAGAGTCATTGCATGTGTGTTCATTTGACAAACCACATATGGATCCACCAGAGTCATTGCACGTGTCTTCTTTTCCACAAACCACATATGGATCTACCAGAATCATTGCATGTGTGTTCTTATCATGAAACACATATGGATCCACTAGTGTCATTGCATGTGTGTTCTTATCACTAAACCAGCACTACAATCATTCCATGTGTGTTCTTTTCACAAACCACATATGGATCCACTAGAGTCATTGCATATGTGTTATTTCATGAACCACATTTGGATCCACTAGAGTCATTGCATGTGTGTTCTTTTCATAAACCAACACTAGAGTCATTGCATGTCTGTTCTTTTCAGAAACCACATATGGATCCACCAATGTCATTGCATGTGTGTTTATTTCAAGAACCACATATGGATCCACCAGAGTCATTGCATGCGTGTTCTTTTCACAAACTACATATGGATCCACCAGAGTCATTGCATGTATGTTCTTTTCATAAACCAGCACTAGAGTCATTGCATATGTGTTCTTTTCACAAGCCACATATGGATCCACCAGAGTCATTGCATGTGTGTTCTTTTCCACAAACCACGTGGATCCACCAATGTCATTGCATGTGTGTTCTTTTCATAAAGTAGCACTGGAGTCATTGCATGTGTGTTATTTTCACAAACCACATATGGATCCACCAGAGCCATTGCATGTGTGTTCTTTTCCACAAACCACATGGATCCACCAATGTCATTACATGTGTGTTCTTTTCATAAACCAGCACTAGAGTCATTGCATATGTGTTCTATTCATGAACCACATATGGATCCACCAGAGTCATTGCATGTGTGTTCATTTCATGAAAAACACATGGATCCACTAGAGTCATTGCATGTGTGTTCTTTTCACAAACCACATATGGATCCACTAGAGTCATTACATGTGTGTTCTTATCACTAAACAAACACCAGAGTCATTGCATGTGTGTTCTTTTTTCATGAAACCCATGGATCCACAAATGTCATTGCATGTGTGTTCTTTTCACAAACCACATATGGATCCACCAGAGTCATTGCATGTGTGTTCTTTTCCACAAACCACATATGGATCAACCAGAGTCATTACATGTGTTTTCTTTTCACAAACCACATATGGATCCACTAGAGTCATTGCATGTGTGTTCTTATCACTAAACCAGCACTAGCGTCATTGCATGTGTATTCTTTTCAGAAACCACATATGGATACACTAGAGTCATTGCATGTGTGTTCTTTCATGGACCACATATGGATCCACCAGATTCATTGCATGTGTTTTCTTTTCCACAAACTACATGGATCCACCAATGTCATTGCATGTGTGTTCTTTTCACAAACCAACACCAGAGTCTTTGCATGTATGTTCTTATCAATAAACCAACACTAGAGTCATTGCATGTGTGTTCTTTTCATGAACCACATATGGATCCACCATAGTCACTGCATGCGTGTTCTTTTCATGAACCACATATGGATCCACCAGAGTCATTGCATGTGTGTTCTTTTGCACAAACCACATGGATCCACCAATGTTATTGCATTTGTGTTCTTTTCACAAACCAACACCAGAGTCATTGCATGTGTGTTCTTTTCATGAAACACATGGATCCACCAATGTCATTGCATGTGTGTTCATTTCACAAACAATATATGGATCCACTAGAATCATTGCATTTGTGTTCTTTTCATGAAACTAGCACTAGAGTCATTGCATGTGTGTTCATTTGACAAACCACATATGGATCCACCAGAGTCATTGCACGTGTCTTCTTTTCCACAAACCACATATGGATCTACCAGAATCATTGCATGTGTGTTCTTATCATGAAACACATATGGATCCACTAGTGTCATTGCATGTGTGTTCTTATCACTAAACCAGCACTACAATCATTCCATGTGTGTTCTTTTCACAAACCACATATGGATCCACTAGAGTCATTGCATATGTGTTCTTTCATGAACCACATTTGGATCCACTAGAGTCATTGCATGTGTGTTCTTTTCATAAACCAACACTAGAGTCATTGCATGTCTGTTCTTTTCAGAAACCACATATGGATCCACCAATGTCATTGCATGTGTGTTCATTTCACAATCACATATGGATCCACCAGAGTCACTACATGCGTGTTATTTTCACAAACTACATATGGATCCACCAGAGTCATTGCATGTATGTTATTTTCATAAACCAGCACTAGAGTCATTGCATATGTGTTCTTTTCACAAGCCACATATGGATCCATCAGAGTTATTGCATGTGTGTTCTTTTCCATAAACCACATGGATCCACCAATGTCATTGCATGTGTGTTCTTTTCATAAACTAGCACTGGAGTCATTGCATGTGTGTTATTTTCACAAACCACATATGGATCCACCAGAGCCATTGCATGTGTGTTCTTTTCCACAAACCACATGGATCCACCAAAGTCATTACATGTGTGTTCTTTTCATAAACCAGCACTAGAGTCATTGCATATGTGTTCTATTCATGAACCACGTATGGATCCACCAGAGTCATTGCATGTGTGTTTGTTTCATGAAAAACACATGGATCCACTAGAGTCATTGCATGTGTGTTCTTTTCACAAACCACATATGGATCCACCAGAGTCATTACATGTGTGTTCTTATCACTAAACGAACACCAGAGTCATTGCATGTGTGTTCTTTTCATGAAACCCATGGATCCACAAATGTCATTGCATGTGTGTTCTTTTCACAAACCACAGATGGATCCACCAGAGTCATTGCATGCGTGTTCTTTTCCACAAACCACATATGGATCCACTAGAGTCATTACATGTGTGTTCTTTTCACAAACCACATATGGATCCACTAGAGTCATTGCATGTGTGTTCTTATCACTAAACCAGCACTAGCGTCATTGCATGTGTGTTCTTTTCACAAACCACATATGGATACACTAGAGTCATTGCATGTGTGTTCTTTCATGAACCACATATGGATCCACCAGAGTCATTGCATGTGTGTTCTTTTCCACAAACCACATGGATCCAACAATGTCATTGCATGTGTGTTCTTTTCACAAACCAACACCAGAGTCATTGAATGTGTGTTCTTATCACTAAACCAACACTAGAGTCATTGCATGTGTGCTCTTTTAATGAACCACATATGGATCCACCAGAGTCACTGCATGTGTGTTCTTTTCATGAACCACATATGGATCCACCAGAGTCATTGCATGTGGTATCTTTTCCACAGACCAGATGGATCCACCAATGCCATTGCATGTGTGTTCTTTTCACAAACCAACACCAGAGTCATTGCATGTGTGTTCTTTTCATGAAACACATGGATCCACAAATGTCATTGCATGTGTGTTCATTTCACAAACCACATATGGATCCACCAGAGTCATTGCATTTATGTTCTTTTCATGAAACTAGCACTAGAGTCATTGCATGTGTGTTCATTTCAGAAACCACATATGGATCCACCAGAGTCATTGCATGTGTGTTCTTTTCACAAACCACTTATGATTGCACCAGAGTCATTGCATGTGTGTTCTTTTCACAAACCACATATGGATCCACCAGAGTCATTGCATGTGTGTTCATTTCTACAAACCACATATGGATCTACCAGAGGCATTGCATGTGTGTTCTTATCATGAAACACATATGGATCCACTAGTGTCATTGCATGTGTGTTCTTATCACTAAACCAGCACTAGAGTCATTGCATGTATGTTCTTCTCACAAACCATAGCTAGAGTCATTGCATGTGTGTTCTTTTCACAAACCACATATGGATCCACTAGAGTCATTGCATGTGTGTTCTTTTCACAAACAACATATGGACCCCCAGAGTCATTGCATGTGTTTTCTTTTCCAGCAACCACATATGGATCCACTAGAGTCATTGCACGTGAGTTCTTATCATGAACCACATATGGATCCACCAGAGTCATTGCATGTGTGTTCTTATCACTAAACCAGCACTAGAGTCATTGCATGTGTGTTCTTTTCATGAAACCCATGGATCCACAAATGTCATTGCATGTGTGTTCTTTTCACAAACCACATATGGATCCACCAGAGTCATTGCATGTGTGTTCTTTTCCACAAACCACATATGGATCCACCAGAGTCATTACATGTGTGTTCTTTTCACAAACCACATATGGATCCACTAGAGTTATTGCATGTGTCTTCTTATCACTAAACCAGCACTAGCGTCATTGCATGTGTGTTCTTTTCACAAACCACATATGGATACACTAGTGTCATTGCATGTGTGTTCTTTCATGAACCAGATATGGATCCACCAGAGTCATTGCATGTGTGTTATTTTCCACAAACCACATGGATCAACCAATGTCATTGCATGTGTGTTCTTTTCACAAACCAACACCAAAGTCATTGCATGTGTGTTCTTATCACTAAACCAACACTAGAGTCATTGCATGTGTGCTCTTTTAATGAACCACATATGGATCCAGTAGAGTCATTGCATGTGTGTTCTTTTCACAAACCACATATGGACCCCCTAGAGTCATTGCATGTGTTTTCTTTTCCACCAACCACATATGGATCCACTAGAGTCATTGCACGTGTGTTCTTATCATGAACCACATATGGATCCACCAGAGTCATTACATGTGTGTTCTTTTCACAAACAACATATGTATCCACTAGAGTGATTGCATATGTGTTCTTTCATGAACCACATATGGATCCACTAGAGTCATTGCATGTTTGTTATTTTCATAAACCAGCACTAGAGAAATTACATGTGTGTCTTTTCCCAAACCACATATGAATCCACCAGAGTCATTGCATGTGTGTTCTTTTCACAAACCAGATATGGATCCACCAGAGTCATTGCATGTGTGTTCTTTTCCATAAACCACATGGATCCACCAATGTCATTGCATGTGTGTTCTTTTCACAAACCACATATGGATCCACCAGATTCATTGCATGTGTGTTCTTTTCATGAAACCCATGGATCCACCAATGTCATTGCATGTGTGTTCATTTCACAAACCACGTATGGATCCACTAGAGGGAATGCATGCCTGTTCTTTTCATGAAACTAGCACTAGAGTTATTGCCTGTGTGTTCATTTCCCAAACCACATATGGATCCACCAGAGTCATTGCATGCGTGTTCTTTTTACAAACCACATATGGATCCACCAGAGTCATTGCATGTATGTTCTTTTCATAAAACAACACTAGAGTCATTGCATATGTGTTCTTTTCACAAGCCACATATGGATCCACCATAGTCATTGCATGTGTGTTCTTTTCCACAAACCACATGGATCCACAAATGTCATTGCATGTGTGTTCTTTTCATAAACTAGCACTAGAGTCATTGCATGTGTGTTCTTTTCACAAACCACATATGGATCCACCAGAGTCATTGCATGTGTTTTCTTTTCCACTAACCACATGTATCCACCAATGTCATTACATGCGTGTTCTTTTCATAAACCAGCACTAGAGTCATTGCATATGTGTTCTATTCATGAACCACATATGGATCCACCAGAGTCATTGCATGTGTGTTCATTGCATGAAAAACACATGGATCCGCTAGAGTCATTGCATGTGTGTTCTTTTCACAAACAAAATATGGATCCACCAGAGTCATTACATGTGTGTTCTTATCACTAAACGAACACTAGAGTCATTGCATGTGTGTTCTTTTCATGTAACCCATGGATCCACAAATGTCATTGCATGTGTGTTCTTTTCACAAACCACATATGGATCCACCAGAGTCATTGCATGTGTGTTCTTTTCCACAAACCACATATGGATCTACCAGAGTCATTACATGTGTGTTGTTTTCACAAACCACATATGGATCCACTAGAGTCATTGCATGTGTGTTCTTATCACTAAACCAGCAGTAGCGTCATTGCATGTGTGTTCTTTTCACAAACCACATATGGATACACTAGAGTCATTGCATGTGTGTTCTTTCATGAACCAGATATGGATCCACCAGAGTCATTGCATGTGTGTTCTTTTGCACAAACCACATGGATCCACCAATGTTATTGCATTTGTGTTCTTTTCACAAACCAACACCAGAGTCATTGCATGTGTGTTCTTTTCATGAAACACATGGATCCACCAATGTCATTGCATGTGTGTTCATTTCACAAACAATATATGGATCCACTAGAATCATTGCATTTGTGTTCTTTTCATGAAACTAGCACTGGAGTCATTGCATGTGTGTTCATTTGACAAACCACATATGGATTCACCAGAGTCATTGCACGTGTCTTCTTTTCCACAAACCACATATGGATCTACCAGAATCATTGCATGTGTGTTCTTATCATGAAACACATATGGATCCACTAGTGTCATTGCATGTGTGTTCTTATCACTAAACCAGCACTACAATCATTCCATGTGTGTTCTTTTCACAAACCACATATGGATCCACTAGAGTCATTGCTTATGTGTTCTTTCATGAACCACATTTGGATCCACTAGAGTCATTGCATGTGTGTTCTTTTCATAAACCAACACTAGAGTCATTGCTTGTCTGTTCTTTTCAGAAACCACATATGGATCCACCAATGTCATTGCATGTGTGTTCATTTCACAATCACATATGGATCCACCAGAGTCACTGCATGCGTGTTCTTTTCACAAACTACATATGGATCCACCTGAGTCATTGCATGCATGTTCTTTTCATAAACCAGCACTAGAGTCAATGCATATGTGTTCTTTTCACAAGCCACATATGGATCCACCAGAGTCATTGCATGTGTGTTCTTTTCCATAAACCACATGGATCCACCAATGTCATTGCATGTGTGTTCTTTTCATAAACTAGCACTGGAGTCATTGCATGTGTGTTATTTTCACAAACCACATATGGATCCACCAGAGCCATTGCATGTGTGTTCTTTTCCACAAACCACATGGATCCACCAATGTCATTACATGTGTGTTCTTTTCATAAACCAGCACTAGAGTCATTGCATATGTGTTCTATTCATGAACCACGTATGGATCCACCAGAGTCATTGCATGTGTGTTTGTTTCATGAAAAACACATGGATCCACTAGAGTCATTGCATGTGTGTTCTTTTCACAAACCACATATGGATCCACCAAAGTCATTACATGTGTGTTCTTATCACTAAACGAACACCAGAGTCATTGCATGTGTGTTCTTTTCATGAAACCCATGGATCCACAAATGTCATTGCATGTGTGTTCTTTTCACAAACCACAGATGGATCCACCAGTGTCATTGCATGCGTGTTCTTTTCCACAAACCACATATGGATCCACTAGAGTCATTACATGTGTGTTCTTTTCACAAACCACATATGGATCCACTAGAGTCATTGCATGTGTGTTCTTATCACTAAACCAGCACTAGCGTCATTGCATGTGTGTTCTTTTCACAAACCACATATGGATACACTAGAGTCATTGCATGTGTGTTCTTTCATGAACCACATATGGATCCACCAGAGTCATTGCATGTGTGTTCTTTTCCACAAACCACATTGATCCAACAATGTCATTGCATGTGTGTTCTTTTCACAAACCAACACCAGAGTCATTGAATGTGTGTTCTTATCACTAAACCAACACTAGAGTCATTGCATGTGTGCTCTTTTAATGAACCACATATGGATCCACCAGAGTCACTGCATGTGTGTTCTTTTCATGAACCACATATGGATCCACCAAAGTCATTGCATGTGGTATCTTTTCCACAGACCAGATGGATCCACCAATGCCATTGCATGTGTGTTCTTTTCACAAACCAACACCAGAGTCATTGCATGTGTGTTCTTTTCATGAAACACATGGATCCACAAATGTCATTGCATGTGTGTTCATTTCACAAACCACATATGGATCCACCAGAGTCATTGCATTTATGTTCTTTTCATGAAACTAGCACTAGAGTCATTGCATGTGTGTTCATTTCAGAAACCACATATGGATCCACCAGAGTCATTGCATGTGTGTTCTTTTCACAAACCACCTATGATTGCACCAGAGTCATTGCATGTGTGTTCTTTTCACAAACCACATATGGATCCACCAGAGTCATTGCATGTGTGTTCATTTCTACAAACCACATATGGATCTACCAGAGGCATTGCATGTGTGTTC
The DNA here is from genome assembly GCA_916181665.1 of Avena sativa. Taxonomy (NCBI): domain Eukaryota; kingdom Viridiplantae; phylum Streptophyta; class Magnoliopsida; order Poales; family Poaceae; genus Avena; species Avena sativa. The sequence continues at coordinate 411,541,953 of OV702292.1, read as the reverse complement.
TTATCATGAAACACATATGGATCCACTAGTGTCATTGCATGTGTGTTCTTAGCACTAAACCAGCACTAGAGTCATTGCATGTATGTTCTTCTCACAAACCATAGCTAGAGTCATTGCATGTGTGTTCTTTTCACAAACCACATATGTATCCACTAGAGTCATTGCATGTGTGTTCTTTTCACAAACAACATATGGACCCCCAGAGTCATTGCATGTGTTTTCTTTTCCAGCAACCACATATGGATCCACTAGAGTCATTGCACGTGAGTTCTTATCATGAACAACATATGGATCCACCAGAGTCATTGCATGTGTGTTCTTATCACTAAACCAGCACTAGAGTCATTGCATGTGTGTTCTTTTCATGAAACCCATGGATCCACAAATGTCATTGCATGTGTGTTCTTTTCACAAACCACATATGGATCCACCAGAGTCATTGCATGTGTGTTCTTTTCCACAAACCACATATGGATCCACCAGAGTCATTACATGTGTGTTCTTTTCACAAACCACATATGGATCCACTAGAGTTATTGCATGTGTCTTCTTATCACTAAACCAGCACTAGCGTCATTGCATGTGTGTTCTTTTCACAAACCACATATGGATACACTAGTGTCATTGCATGTGTGTTCTTTCATGAACCAGATATGGATCCACCAGAGTCATTGCATGTGTGTTATTTTCATCAAACCACATGGATCAACCAATGTCATTGCATGTGTGTTCTTTTCACAAACCAACACCAGAGTCATTGCATGTGTGTTCTTATCACTAAACCAACACTAGAGTCATTGCATGTGTGCTCTTTTAATGAACCACATATGGATCCAGTAGAGTCATTGCATGTGTGTTCTTTTCACAAACCACATATGGACCCCCTAGAGTCATTGCATGTGTTTTCTTTTCCACCAACCACATATGGATCCACTAGAGTCATTGCACGTGTGTTCTTATCATGAACCACATATGGATCCACCAGAGTCATTACATGTGTGTTCTTTTCACAAACAACATATGTATCCACTAGAGTGATTGCATATGTGTTCTTTCATGAACCACATATGGATCCACTAGAGTCATTGCATGTGTGTTATTTTCATAAACCAGCACTAGAGACATTACATGTGTGTCTTTTCACAAACCACATATGAATCCACCAGAGTCATTGCATGTGTGTTCTTTTTACAAACCAGATATGGATCCACCAGAGTCATTGCATGTGTGTTCTTTTCCATAAACCACATGGATCCACCAATGTCATTGCATGTGTGTTCTTTTCACAAACCACATATGGATCCACCAGATTCATTGCATGTGTGTTCTTTTCATGAAACCCATGGATCCACCAATGTCATTGCATGTGTGTTCATTTCACAAACCACGTATGGATCCACTAGAGGGAATGCATGCCTGTTCTTTTCATGAAACTAGCACTAGAGTTATTGCATGTGTGTTCATTTCCCAAACCACATATGGATCCACCAGAGTCATTGCATGCGTGTTCTTTTCACAAACCACATATGGATCCACCAGAGTCATTGCATGTATGTTATTTTCATAAAACAGCACTAGAGTCATTGCATATGTGTTCTTTTCACAAGCCACATATGGATCCACCATAGTCATTGCATGTGTGTTCTTTTCCACAAACCACATGGATCCACCAATGTCATTGCATGTGTGTTCTTTTCATAAACTAGCACTAGAGTCATTGCATGTGTGTTCTTTTCACAAACCACATATGGATCCACCAGAGTCATTGCATGTGTTTTCTTTTCCACTAACCACATGGATCCACCAATGTCATTACATGCGTGTTCTTTTCATAAACTAGCACTAGAGTCATTGCATATGTGTTCTATTCATGAACCACATATGGATCCACCAGAGTCATTGCATGTGTGTTCATTGCATGAAAAACACATGGATCCGCTAGAGTCATTGCATGTGTGTTCTTTTCATAAACAAAATATGGATCCACCAGAGTCATTACATGTGTGTTCTTATCACTAAACGAACACTAGAGTCATTGCATGTGTGTTCTTTTCATGTAACCCATGGATCCACAAATGTCATTGCATGTGTGTTCTTTTCACAAACCACATATGGATCCACCAGAGTCATTGCATGTGTGTTCTTTTCCACAAACCACATATGGATCCACCAGAGTCATTACATGTGTGTTGTTTTCACAAACCACATATGGATCCACTAGAGTCATTGCATGTGTGTTCTTATCACTAAACCAGCAGTAGCGTCATTGCATGTGTGTTCTTTTCACAAACCACATATGGATACACTAGAGTCATTGCATGTGTGTTCTTTCATGAACCAGATATGGATCCACCAGAGTCATTGCATGTGTGTTCTTTTGCACAAACCACATGGATCCACCAATGTTATTGCATTTGTGTTCTTTTCACAAACCAACACCAGAGTCATTGCATGTGTGTTATTTTCATGAAACACATGGATCCACCAATGTCATTGCATGTGTGTTCATTTCACAAACAATATATGGATCCACTAGAATCATTGCATTTGTGTTCTTTTCATGAAACTAGCACTAGAGTCATTGCATGTGTGTTCATTTGACAAACCACATATGGATTCACCAGAGTCATTGCACGTGTCTTCTTTTCCACAAACCACATATGGATCTACCAGAATCATTGCATGTGTGTTCTTATCATGAAACAGATATGGATCCACTAGTGTCATTGCATGTGTGTTCTTATCACTAAACCAGCACTACAATCATTCCATGTGTGTTCTTTTCACAAACCACATATGGATCCACTAGAGTCATTGCATATGTGTTCTTTCATGAACCACATTTGGATCCACTAGAGTCATTGCATGTGTGTTCTTTTCATAAACCAACACTAGAGTCATTGCATGTCTGTTCTTTTCAGAAACCACATATGGATCCACCAATGTCATTGCATGTGTGTTCATTTCACAATCACATATGGATCCACCAGAGTCACTGCATGCGTGTTCTTTTCACAAACTACATATGGATCCACCAGAGTCATTGCATGTATGTTCTTTTCATAAACCAGCACTAGAGTCATTGCATATGTGTTCTTTTCACAAGCCACATATGGATCCACTAGAGTCATTGCATGTGTGTTCTTTTCCATAAACCACATGGATCCACCAATGTCATTGCATGTGTGTTCTTTTCATAAACTAGCACTGGAGTCATTCCATGTGTGTTGTTTTCACAAACCACATATGGATCCACCAGAGCCATTGCATGTGTGTTCTTTTCCACAAACCACATGGATCCACCAATGTCATTACATGTGTGTTCTTTTCATAAACCAGCACTAGAGTCATTGCATATGTGTTCTATTCATGAACCACGTATGGATCCACCAGAGTCATTACATGTGTGTTTGTTTCATGAAAAACACATGGATCCACTAGAGTCATTGCATGTGTGTTCTTTTCACAAACCACATATGGATCCACCAAAGTCATTACATGTGTGTTCTTATCACTAAACGAACACCAGAGTCATTGCATGTGTGTTCTTTTCATGAAACCCATGGATCCACAAATGTCATTGCATGTGTGTTCTTTTCACAAACCACAGACGGATCCACCAGTGTCATTGCATGCGTGTTCTTTTCCACAAACCACATATGGATCCACTAGAGTCATTACATGTGTGTTCTTTTCACAAACCACATATGGATTCACTAGAGTCATTGCATGTGTGTTCTTATCACTAAACCAACACTAGCGTCATTGCATGTGTGTTCTTTTCACAAACCACATATGGATACACTAGAGTCATTGCATGTGTGTTCTTTCATGAACCACATACGGATCCACCAGAGTCATTGCATGTGTGTTCTTTTCCACAAACCACATGGATCCAACAATGTCATTGCATGTGTGTTCTTTTCACAAACCAACACCAGAGTCATTGAATGTGTGTTCTTATCACTAAACCAACACTAGAGTCATTGCATGTGTGCTCTTTTAATGAACCACATATGGATCCACCAGAGTCACTGCATGTGTGTTCTTTTCATGAACCACATATGAATCCACCAAAGTCATTGCATGTGGTATCTTTTCCACAGACCAGATGGATCCACCAATGCCATTGCATGTGTGTTCTTTTCACAAACCAATACCAGAGTCATTGCATGTGTGTTCTTTTCATGAAACACATGGATCCACAAATGTCATTGCATGTGTGTTCATTTCACAAACCACATATGGATCCACCAGAGTCATTGCATTTATGTTCTTTTCATGAAACTAGCACTAGAGTCATTGCATGTGTGTTCATTTCAGAAACCACATATGGATCCACCAGAGTCATTGCATGTGTGTTCTTTTCACAAACCACCTATGATTGCACCAGAGTCATTGCATGTGTGTTCTTTTCACAAACCACATATGGATCCACCAGAGTCATTGCATGTGTGTTCATTTCTATAAACCACATATGGATCTACCAGAGGCATTGCATGTGTGTTCTTATCATGAAACACATATGGATCCACTAGTGTCATTGCATGTGTGTTCTTATCACTAAACCAGCACTAGAGTCATTGCATGTATGTTCTTCTCACAAACCATAGCTAGAGTCATTGCATGTGTGTTCTTTTCACAAACCACATATGTATCCACTAGAGTCATTGCATGTGTGTTCTTTTCACAAACAACATATGGACCCCCAGAGTCATTGCATGTGTTTTCTTTTCCAGCAACCACATATGGATCCACTAGAGTCATTGCACGTGAGTTCTTATCATGAACCACATATGGATCCACCAGAGTCATTGCATGTGTGTTCTTATCACTAAACCAGCACTAGAGTCATTGCATGTGTGTTCTTTTCATGAAACCCATGGATCCACAAATGTCATTGCATGTGTGTTCTTTTCACAAACCACATATGGATCCACCAGAGTCATTGCATGTGTGTTCTTTTCCACAAACCACATATGGATCCACCAGAGTCATTACATGTGTGTTCTTTTCACAAACCACATATGGATCCACTAGAGTTATTGCATGTGTCTTCTTATCACTAAACCAGCACTAGCTTCATTGCATGTGTGTTCTTTTCACAAACCACATATGGATACACTAGTGTCATTGCATGTGTGTTCTTTCATGAACCAGATATGGATCCACCAGAGTCATTGCATGTGTGTTATTTTCCACAAACCACATGGATCAACCAATGTCATTGCATGTGTGTTCTTTTCACAAACCAACACCAGAGTCATTGCATGTGTGTTCTTATCACTAAACCAACACTAGAGTCATTGCATGTGTGCTCTTTTAATGAACCACATATGGATCCAGTAGAGTCATTGCATGTGTGTTCTTTTCACAAACCACATATGGACCCCCTAGAGTCATTGCATGTGTTTTCTTTTCCACCAACCACATATGGATCCACTAGAGTCATTGCACGTGTGTTCTTATCATGAACCACATATGGATCCACCAGAGTCATTACATGTGTGTTCTTTTCACAAACAACATATGTATCCACTAGAGTGATTGCATATGTGTTCTTTCATGAACCACATATGGATACACTAGAGTCATTGCATGTGTGTTATTTTCATAAACCAGCACTAGAGACATTACATGTGTGTCTTTTCACAAACCACATATGAATCCACCAGAGTCATTGCATGTGTGTTCTTTTTACAAACCAGATATGGATCCACCAGAGTCATTGCATGTGTGTTCTTTTCCATAAACCACATGGATCCACCAATGTCATTGCATGTGTGTTCTTTTCACAAACCACATATGGATCCACCAGATTCATTGCATGTGTGTTCTTTTCATGAAACCCATGGATCCACCAATGTCATTGCATGTGTGTTCATTTCACAAACCACGTATGGATCCACTAGAGGGAATGCATGCCTGTTCTTTTCATGAAACTAGCACTAGAGTTATTGCATGTGTGTTCATTTCCCAAACCACATATGGATCCACCAGAGTCATTGCATGCGTGTTCTTTTCACAAACCACATATGGATCCACCAGAGTCATTGCATGTATGTTCTTTTCATAAAACAGCACTAGAGTCATTGCATATGTGTTCTTTTCACAAGCCACATATGGATCCAACATAGTCATTGCATGTGTGTTCTTTTCCACAAACCACATGGATCCACCAATGCCATTGCATGTGTGTTCTTTTCATAAACTAGCACTAGAGTCATTGCATGTGTGTTCTTTTCACAAACCACATATGGATCCACCAGAGTCATTGCATGTGTTTTCTTTTCCACTAACCACATGGATCCACCAATGTCATTACATGCGTGTTCTTTTCATAAACCAGCACTAGAGTCAGTGCATATGTGTTCTATTCATGAACCACATATGGATCCACCAGAGTCATTGCATGTGTGTTCATTTCATGAAAAACACATGGATCCGCTAGAGTCATTAAATGTGTGTTCTTTTCACAAACAAAATATGGATCCACCAGAGTCATTACATGTGTGTTCTTATCACTAAACGAACAATAGAGTCATTGCATGTGTGTTCTTTTCATGTAACCCATGGATCCACAAATGTAATTGCATGTGTGTTCTTTTCACAAACCACATATGGATCCACCAGAGTCATTGCATGTGTGTTCTTTTCCACAAACCACATATGGATCCACCAGAGTCATTACATGTGTGTTCTTTTCACAAACCACATATGGATCCACTAGAGTCATTGCATGTGTGTTCTTATCACTAAACCAGCACTAGCGTCATTGCATGTGTGTTCTTTTCACAAACCACATATGGATACACTAGAGTCATTGCATGTGTGTTCTTTCATGAACCAGATATGGATCCACCAGAGTCATTGCATGTGTGTTCTTTTCCACAAACCACATGGATCCACCAATGTCATTGCATGTGTGTTCTTTTCACAAACCAACGCCAGAGTCATTGCATGTGTGTTCTTATCACTAAACCAACACTAGAGTATTGCATGTGTGTTCTTTTCATGAACCACATATGGATCCACAAAAGAGACACTACATGTGTGTTCTATTCATGAACCACATATGGATCCACCAGAGTCATTGCATGTGTGTTCTTTTCCACAGACCACATGGATCCACCAACATCATTGCATGTGTGTTCTTTTCACAAACCAACACCAGAGTCATTGCAAGTGTGTTCTGTTCATGAAACACATGGATCCACCAATGTCATTGCATGTGTGTTCATTTCACAAACCACATATGGATCCACCACAGTCATTGCATTTGTGTTCTTTTCATGAAACTAGCACTAGAGTCATTGCATGTGTGTTAATTTCAAAAACCACATATGGATCCACCAGAGTCATTGCATGTGTGTTCTTTTCCACAAACCACATATGGATCTACCAGAGTCATTGCATGTGTGTTCTTATCATGAAACACATATGGATCCACTAGTGTCATTGCATGTGTGTTCTTATCACTAAACCAGCACTAGAGTCATTGCATGTGTGTTCTTTTCACAAACCACATATGGATCCACTAGAGTCATTGCATATGGTTTCTTTCATGAACCACATATGGATCCACTAGAGTCATTGCATGTGTGTTCTTATCAATAAACCAACACTAGAGTCATTGCATGTGTGTTCTTTTCATGAACCACATATGGATCCACCAGAGTCACTGCATGCGTGTTCTTTTCATGAACCACATATGGATCCACCAGAGTCATTGCATGTGTGTTCTTTTCCACAAACCACATGGATCCACCAATGTCATTGCATGTGTGTTCTTTTCACAAACCACATATGGATCCACCAAAGTCATTGTATGTGTGTTCTTTTCATGAAACCCATGGATCCACCAATTTCATTGCATGTGTGTTCATTTCACAAACCACATATGGATCCACTAGAGTTACTACATGGGTGTTCTTTTCATGAAACAAGCACTAGAGTCATTGCATGTTTGTTCATTTCACAAACCACATATGGATCCACCGGAGTCATTGCATGCGTGTTCTTTTCATGAAACTAGCACTAAAGTCATTACATGTGTGCTCATTTCACAAACCACATATGGATCCACCAGAGTCATTGCATATGTGTTCTTTTCGCAAACCACATATGATCCACCAGAGTCGTTGCATGTATGTTCTTTTCAAAAACCACCATTAGAGTCATTGCATGTGTGTTCTTTTCACAAACCACATATGGATCCACCAGAGTCATTGCATGTGTGTTATTTTCCACAAACCACATGGATCCACCAATTTCATTGCATGTGTGTTCTTTTCACAAACCAACACCAGAGTCATTGCATGTGTGTTCTTATCACTAAACCAACACTAGAGTCATTGCATGTGTGTTCTTTTCATGAACCACATATGGATCCACCAGAGTCACTGCATGTGTGTTCTTTTCAGGAACCACATATGGATCCATGAGAGTCATTGCATGTGTGTTCTTTTCCACAGACCACATGGATCCACCAATGTCATTGCATGTGTGTTCTTTTCACAAACCAACACTAGTGACATTGCATGTGTGTTCTTTTCATGAAACACATGGATCCACCAATGTCATTGCATCTGTGTTCATTTCACAAACCACATATGGATCCACCAGAGTCATTGCATTTATATTATTTTCATGAAACTAGCTCTAGAGTCATTGCATGTGCGTTCATTTCACAAACCACATATGGATCCACTAGAGTCATTGCATGTGTGTTCTTTTCACAAACCACCTATGGATGCACCAGAGTCAATGCATGTGTGTTCTTTTCACAAACCACATATGGATCCACAGAGTCATTGCATGTGTGTTCATTTCAACAAACCACATATAGATCTACCAGAGTCATTGCATGTGTGTTCTTATCTTGAAACACATATGGATCCACTAGTGTCATTGCATGTGTGTTCTTATCACTAAACCAGCACTAGAGTCATTGCATGTATGTTCTTCTCACAAACCATAGCTAGAGTCAGTCCATGTGTGTTCTTTTCATAAACCACATATGGATCCACTAGAGTCATTGCATGTATGTTCTTTTCACAAACCACATATGTACCCCCCCAGAGTCCTTGCATGTGTTTTCTTTTCCACCAACCACATATGGATCCACTAGAGTCATTGCACGTGTGTTCTTATCAGGAACCACATATGGATCCACCAGAGTCATTGCATGTGTGTTGTTATCACTAAACCAACACTAGAGTCATTGCATGTGTGTTCTTTTCACAAACCACATATGTATCCACTAGAGTAATTGCATATGTGTTCTTTCATGAACCACATATGGATCCACTAGAGTCATTGCATGTGTGTTCTTTTCATAAACCAGCACTAGAGTCATTACATGTGTGTCTTTTCATAAACCACATATGAATCCACCCGAGTCATTGCATGTGTGTTCTTTTCACAAACCACATATGGATCCACCAGAGTCATTGCATGTGTGTTCTTTTCCATAAACCACATGGATCCACCAATGTCATTGCATGTGTGTTCATTTCACAAACCACATATGGATCCACCAGAGTCATTGCATTTGTGTTCCTTTCAAGAAACTAGCACTAGAGTCATTGCATGTGTGTTCATTTCACAAACCACATATGGATCCACCAGAGTCATTGCATGTGTGTTCTTTTCCACAAACCACATATGGATCTACCAGAGTCATTGCATGTGTGTTCTTTTCATGAAACACATATGGATCCACTAGTGTCATTGCATGTGTGTTCTTATCACTAAACCAGCACTAGAGTCATTGCATGTGTGTTCTTTTCACAAACCACATATGGATCCACTAGAGTCATTGCATATGGTTTCTTTCATGAACCACATATGGATCCACTAGAGTCATTGCATGTGTGTTCTTTTCATAAACCAGCACTAGAGTCATTGCATGTCTGTTCTTTTCACAAACCACATATGGATCCACCAAAGTCATTGCATGTGTGTTCTTTTCACAAACCACATATGTATCCACCAGAGTCATTGCATGTGTGTTCTTTTCCACAAACCACACAGATCCACCAATGTCATTGCATGTGTGTTCTTTTCACAAACCACATATGGATCCACCAAAGTCATTGCATGTGTGTTCTTTTCATGAAACCCATGGATCCACCAATTTCATTGCATGTGTGTTCATTTCACAAACCACATATGGATCCACTAGAGTTACTACATGGGTGTTCTTTTCATGAAACAAGCACTAGAGTCATTGCATGTTTGTTCATTTCACAAACCACATATGGATCCACCAGAGTCATTGCATGCGTGTTCTATTCATGAAACTAGCACTAGAGTCATTGCATGTGTGCTCATTTCACAAACCACATATGGATCCACCAGAGTCATTGCATGTGTGTTCTTTTCGCAAACCACATATGATCCACCAGAGTCGTTGCATGTATGTTCTTTTCATAAACCACCATTAGAGTCATTGCATGTGTGTTCTTTTCACAAACCACATATGGATCCACCAGAGTCATTGCATGTGTGTTATTTTCCACAAACCACATGGATCCACCAATTTCATTGCATGTGCGTTCTTTTCACAAACCAACACCAGAGTCATTGTATCTGTGTTCTTATCACTAAACCAACACTAGAGTCATTGCATGTGTGTTCTTTTCATGAACCACATATGGATCCACCAGAGTCACTGCATGTGTGTTCTTTTCATGAACCACATATGGATCCATGAGAGTCATTGCATGTGTGTTCTTTTCCACAGACCACATGGATCCACCAATGTCATTGCATGTGTGTTCTTTTCACAAACCAACACCAGAGACATTGCATGTGTGTTCGTTTCATGAAACACATGGATCCACCAATGTCATTGCATTTGTGTTCATTTTACAAACCACATATGGATCCACCAGAGTCATTGCATTTATATTATTTTCATGAAACTAGCTCTAGAGTCATTGCATGTGTGTTCATTTCACAAACCACATATGGATCCACCAGAGTCATTGCATGTGTATTCTTTTCACAAACCACCTATGGATGCACCAGAGTCAATGCATGTGTGTTCTTTTCACGAACCACATATGGATCCACAGAGTCATTGCATGTGTGTTCATTTCAACAAACCACGTATGGATCTACCAGAGTCGTTGCATGTGTGTTCTTATCTTGAAACACATATGGATCCACTAGTGTCATTCCATGTGTGTTCTTATCACTAAACCAGCACTAGAGTCATTGCATGTATGTTCTTCTCACAAACCATAGCTAGAGTCAGTCCATGTGTGTTCTTTTCACAAACCACATATGGATCCACTAGAGTCATTGCATGTATGTTCTTTTCACAAACCACATATGGACCCCCCAGAGTCATTGCATGTGTTTTCTTTTCCACCAACCACATATGGATCCACTAGAGTCATTGCACGTGTGTTCTTATTAGGAACCACATATGGATCCACCAGAGTCATTGCATGTGTGTTGTTATCACTAAACCAACACTAGAGTCATTGCATGTGTGTTCTTTTCACAAACCACATATGTATCCACTAGAGTAATTGCATATGTGTTCTTTCATGAACCACATATGGATCCACTAGAGTCATTGCATGTGTGTTCTTTTCATAAACCAGCACTAGAGTCATTACATGTGTGTCTTTTCACAAACCACATATGAATCCACCCGAGTCATTGCATGTGTGTTCTTTTCACAAACCACATATGGATCCACCAGAGTCATTGCATGTGTGTTCTTTTCCATAAACCACATGGATCCACCAATGTCATTGCATGTGTGTTCATTTCACAAACCACATATGGATCCACCAGAGTCATTGCATTTGTGTTCCTTTCAAGAAACTAGCACTAGAGTCATTGCATGTGTGTTCATTTCACAAACCACATATGGATCCACCAGAGTCATTGCATGTGTGTTCTTTTCCACAAACCACATATGGATCTACCAGAGTCATTGCATGTGTGTTCTTTTCATGAAACACATATGGATCCACTAGTGTCATTGCATGTGTGTTCTTATCACTAAACCAGCACTAGAGTCATTGCATGTGTGTTCTTTTCACAAACCACATATGGATCCACTAGAGTCATTGCATATGGTTTCTTTCATGAACCACATATGGATCCACTAGAGTCATTGCATGTGTGTTCTTATCAATAAACCAACACTAGAGTCATTGCATGTGTGTTCTTTTCATGAACCACATATGGATCCACCAGAGTCACTGCATGCGTGTTCTTTTCATGAACCACATATGGATCCACCAGAGTCATTGCATGTGTGTTCTTTTCCACAAACCACATGGATCCACCAATGTCATTGCATGTGTGTTCTTTTCACAAACCACATATGGATCCACCAAAGTCATTGTATGTGTGTTCTTTTCATGAAACCCATGGATCCACCAATTTCATTGCATGTGTGTTCATTTCACAAACCACATATGGATCCACTAGAGTTACTACATGGGTGTTCTTTTCATGAAACAAGCACTAGAGTCATTGCATGTTTGTTCATTTCACAAACCACATATGGATCCACCGGAGTCATTGCATGCGTGTTCTTTTCATGAAACTAGCACTAAAGTCATTACATGTGTGCTCATTTCACAAACCACATATGGATCCACCAGAGTCATTGCATATGTGTTCTTTTCGCAAACCACATATGATCCACCAGAGTCGTTGCATGTATGTTCTTTTCAAAAACCACCATTAGAGTCATTGCATGTGTGTTCTTTTCACAAACCACATATGGATCCACCAGAGTCATTGCATGTGTGTTATTTTCCACAAACCACATGGATCCACCAATTTCATTGCATGTGTGTTCTTTTCACAAACCAACACCAGAGTCATTGCATGTGTGTTCTTATCACTAAACCAACACTAGAGTCATTGCATGTGTGTTATTTTCATGAACCACATATGGATCCACCAGAGTCACTGCATGTGTGTTCTTTTCAGGAACCACATATGGATCCATGAGAGTCATTGCATGTGTGTTCTTTTCCACAGACCACATGGATCCACCAATGTCATTGCATGTGTGTTCTTTTCACAAACCAACACTAGTGACATTGCATGTGTGTTCTTTTCATGAAACACATGGATCCACCAATGTCATTGCATCTGTGTTCATTTCACAAACCACATATGGATCCACCAGAGTCATTGCATTTATATTATTTTCATGAAACTAGCTCTAGAGTCATTGCATGTGCGTTCATTTCACAAACCACATATGGATCCACTAGAGTCATTGCATGTGTGTTCTTTTCACAAACCACCTATGGATGCACCAGAGTCAATGCATGTGTGTTCTTTTCACAAACCACATATGGATCCACAGAGTCATTGCATGTGTGTTCATTTCAACAAACCACATATAGATCTACCAGAGTCATTGCATGTGTGTTCTTATCTTGAAACACATATGGATCCACTAGTGTCATTGCATGTGTGTTCTTATCACTAAACCAGCACTAGAGTCATTGCATGTATGTTCTTCTCACAAACCATAGCTAGAGTCAGTCCATGTGTGTTCTTTTCATAAACCACATATGGATCCACTAGAGTCATTGCATGTATGTTCTTTTCACAAACCACATATGTACCCCCCCAGAGTCCTTGCATGTGTGTTCTTTTCCACCAACCACATATGGATCCACTAGAGTCATTGCACGTGTGTTCTTATCAGGAACCACATATGGATCCACCAGAGTCATTGCATGTGTGTTGTTATCACTAAACCAACACTAGAGTCATTGCATGTGTGTTCTTTTCACAAACCACATATGTATCCACTAGAGTAATTGCATATGTGTTCTTTCATGAACCACATATGGATCCACTAGAGTCATTGCATGTGTGTTCTTTTCATAAACCAGCACTAGAGTCATTACATGTGTGTCTTTTCACAAACCACATATGAATCCACCCGAGTCATTGCATGTGTGTTCTTTTCACAAACCACATATGGATCCACCAGAGTCATTGCATGTGTGTTCTTTTCCATAAACCACATGGATCCACCAATGTCATTGCATGTGTGTTCATTTCACAAACCACATATGGATCCACCAGAGTCATTGCATTTGTGTTCCTTTCAAGAAACTAGCACTAGAGTCATTGCATGTGTGTTCATTTCACAAACCACATATGGATCCACCAGAGTCATTGCATGTGTGTTCTTTTCCACAAACCACATATGGATCTACCAGAGTCATTGCATGTGTGTTCTTTTCATGAAACACATATGGATCCACTAGTGTCATTGCATGTGTGTTCTTATCACTAAACCAGCACTAGAGTCATTGCATGTGTGTTCTTTTCACAAACCACATATGGATCCACTAGAGTCATTGCATATGGTTTCTTTCATGAACCACATATGGATCCACTAGAGTCATTGCATGTGTGTTCTTTTCATAAACCAGCACTAGAGTCATTGCATGTCTGTTCTTTTCACAAACCACATATGGATCCACCAAAGTCATTGCATGTGTGTTCTTTTCACAAACCACATATGTATCCACCAGAGTCATTGCATGTGTGTTCTTTTCCACAAACCACACAGATCCACCAATGTCATTGCATGTGTGTTCTTTTCACAAACCACATATGGATCCACCAAAGTCATTGCATGTGTGTTCTTTTCATGAAACCCATGGATCCACCAATTTCATTGCATGTGTGTTCATTTCACAAACCACATATGGATCCACTAGAGTTACTACATGGGTGTTCTTTTCATGAAACAAGCACTAGAGTCATTGCATGTTTGTTCATTTCACAAACCACATATGGATCCACCAGAGTCATTGCATGCGTGTTCTATTCATGAAACTAGCACTAGAGTCATTGCATGTGTGCTCATTTCACAAACCACATATGGATCCACCAGAGTCATTGCATGTGTGTTCTTTTCGCAAACCACATATGATCCACCAGAGTCGTTGCATGTATGTTCTTTTCATAAACCACCATTAGAGTCATTGCATGTGTGTTCTTTTCACAAACCACATATGGATCCACCAGAGTCATTGCATGTGTGTTATTTTCCACAAACCACATGGATCCACCAATTTCATTGCATGTGCGTTCTTTTCACAAACCAACACCAGAGTCATTGTATCTGTGTTCTTATCACTAAACCAACACTAGAGTCATTGCATGTGTGTTCTTTTCATGAACCACATATGGATCCACCAGAGTCACTGCATGTGTGTTCTTTTCATGAACCACATATGGATCCATGAGAGTCATTGCATGTGTGTTCTTTTCCACAGACCACATGGATCCACCAATGTCATTGCATGTGTGTTCTTTTCACAAACCAACACCAGAGACATTGCATGTGTGTTCGTTTCATGAAACACATGGATCCACCAATGTCATTGCATTTGTGTTCATTTTACAAACCACATATGGATCCACCAGAGTCATTGCATTTATATTATTTTCATGAAACTAGCTCTAGAGTCATTGCATGTGTGTTCATTTCACAAACCACATATGGATCCACCAGAGTCATTGCATGTGTATTCTTTTCACAAACCACCTATGGATGCACCAGAGTCAATGCATGTGTGTTCTTTTCACGAACCACATATGGATCCACAGAGTCATTGCATGTGTGTTCATTTCAACAAACCACGTATGGATCTACCAGAGTCGTTGCATGTGTGTTCTTATCTTGAAACACATATGGATCCACTAGTGTCATTCCATGTGTGTTCTTATCACTAAACCAGCACTAGAGTCATTGCATGTATGTTCTTCTCACAAACCATAGCTAGAGTCAGTCCATGTGTGTTCTTTTCACAAACCACATATGGATCCACTAGAGTCATTGCATGTATGTTCTTTTCACAAACCACATATGGACCCCCCAGAGTCATTGCATGTGTTTTCTTTTCCACCAACCACATATGGATCCACTAGAGTCATTGCACGTGTGTTCTTATTAGGAACCACATATGGATCCACCAGAGTCATTGCATGTGTGTTGTTATCACTAAACCAACACTAGATTCATTGCATGTGTGTTCTTTTCACAAACCACATATGTATCCACTAGATTAATTGCATATGTGTTCTTTCATGAACCACATATGGATCCAATAGAGTCATTGCATGTGTGTTCTTTTCATAAACCAGCACTAGAGTCATTACATGTGTGTCTTTTCAGAAACCACATTTGAATCCACCCGAGTCATTGCATGTGTGTTCTTTTCACAAACCACATATGGATCCACCAGAGTCATTACATGTGTGTTCTTTTCCATAAACCACATGGATCCACCAATGTCATTGCATGTGTGTTCTTTTTACAAACCACATATGGATCCACCAGATTCATTGCATGTGTGTTCTTTTCATGAAACCCATGGATCCACCAATGTCATTGCATGTGTGTTCATTTCACAAACCACGTATGGATCCACCGGAGGCACTGCATGTGTGTTCTTTTCATTAAACTAGCACCAGAGTCATTGCATGCGTGTTCTTTTCATGAAACTAGCACTAGAGTCATTGCATGTGTGCTCATTTCACAAACCACATATGGATCCACCAGAGTCATTGCATGTGTGTTCTTTTCGCTGTCACATCCCCAATTTTAGATTTGGTCTTGCATATCATTCATAGCATTGCATCATGCTTTTCCATGCAAAATCGTCGAGTAGAAAGGTTCGGCGAAACGCCATCGTCAAAACCCTATTTTGTTTCGCTTCGAAGTTCCTACGGGGAGCTTTAGAGGGACTTGCAACAACCACCCCTGTAGATTCGAGCTTTCGCTCAAACTTCGTCTGAAGGTTGTTCCCCTCGACGATACGAACCCGTAGGCGCGAAAATTGCTCCAATCGGAGTTCGTATGCAAAAGACTCGGACGTTTTAGTAAACCGCCGGAAAACTGTCCGAAAATCCGGACCGATTTCCGAAACGGAGTCCAACCGCGGACCGATTCGGTTCAGGATTTTTTTTTTCTGCGCGCGAGGGACTTTTTAAGGAGGGCCCCACCCCTGGCCTCGGTTCCCGTGCACGCGACCCAACCCCGCCGCCGCCATCTCCCTGCGTGCGCGCTCCCAGGCGCGAGCACGTCCGCCGTCGCCGCCTTCCACGCCGCGCGCCGCCGCCTCCGGTCGTCGTCGGCCATCACCGTGTCTGTTGCCGGGTTCGTCTCGCTGCCCTCTTTCCGTTCCCGTGCTCCGCGTCTCCATCCGCCACCGCCAACTGCGCCCTGCAGATCGCCGCGTACGCGCACGCGTTTATTATTCTGGGAGCCGTAGTTGACCGTGTGTGTACGTGCAGGTAGAACCACGCCGCCGGAACCGACCGTCGCCGCCGTCCGGAGCTCGCCGGAGTTCGTTTCGCCGTCCGTTTCCGGTAAGACAGCAGCCACCGTCAGATCTCAGATCAGCGGCTTAGATCGTTCGTTGACTGGTCAGCACTCCAGATGTTGACTAGTCAGAGGCCCCAGACGTTGACTGGTCAGACGCCCAGTCAGCGCCCAGTCATCAGACACAGTTGACTGGGTCAATTTCGTTAATCCTATTAGTTGGCAGATTTCAGTAGAATCTTGTAAATTGCGTAGAAATTAAACCGCTTGGCCAAAAATTGCAAATAAAATATGCACGAGTTTTAGTGAGTCATGTAGAATCTCGCTGTACTTTGGTTCAGACTTTTACTGTCAGGTTTAGTACAGTTTAATCAAACTAGTTAGTGGCCTTTTCGGAGTATTAAATTCGTAGTAAAAGTTTCGTAGCTCCGAAAATCGCGTATGATATGTCCCTGAACTCGTATGAATGAGGGGAATCTCATCGTGAAATAAAAAGATAGGCTTACGGTAAAAACTTTTGCAGTATTTGTCTAATGGCTTTCTGCAGTGTTTTAATTACTCGGGATGTTTTATAACTCCTTTTTGAGTAATTCCAATTGGTACTGTTTCTTATCCGCGATGCCTATGCGGTAGAATTTTTCCAAGATTTTACAAACAGTATACTACCGGTAGTGAATTATTTAAG
This sequence comes from Avena sativa, assembly GCA_916181665.1. Lineage (NCBI taxonomy): Eukaryota > Viridiplantae > Streptophyta > Magnoliopsida > Poales > Poaceae > Avena > Avena sativa. The sequence continues at coordinate 411,523,924 of OV702292.1, read as the reverse complement.
TTCTAGCTCTAGTAGAGATCTCTACTTTTGGTTAATAGTTTCCCTTGCGCCAAATCTATTTTCCATGCATTTATTCGGTAGTAATATGTATTAGTATTATGTGGTGCAGCTGTAGCACCAATTCACTTGCCGTTCTTGCATTCATGCATCATCTTTGTTGCATATGTTTGTGAATTGTTTGTTTATGAATGCAATTGTGTCGTGTAGATTGTGTGGAGTGCAACCCTTGCTCGTGTTTGGATTGTTCCTCCGATCGCTTCAATCAAGGCAAGTAGATGCTACTTTGTTCATGATATCGTCCTACTATTTTCAGTGCATTGTCGTGTATTTTGTAGATGCATGTGTAGGATGATACTATCGCTATGCTATGTCCTATTATGTGGTAGGGCTTTCCTTGTAGATGAACCACCGTTGTAGATGTGCTTAGCCATGCTATGTTGAACGAGGGCTGGGTTACATCATTGATACTTGTTTTCTCAAAGTATTGGTTTGTGAAAACTAAAAACAACTTAATCAATGAACCCCCTGGGTGTGATGGTATTGATAATTTTTGGTGGTTTCATTGCGGAAAGGCACCCAGGTATCAAGAGAGAATGATTGGCTTCTTTATTGTGTAGCTTACGTGTACAACCATGTGCCAATAATGAAATGGGCGGTTGGTTGGACTTAGTAGGTTGTGGTAACTCGAACCCGCGTATCCAGAGATGTAGAATTTTGGTAGGTTGAACCGGTGCGCGTCGGGATTGAGGAGCTACTTTCCGAACAGTCCCTTCTTGGTCTTCTCCCTATCATCACCCAAAATGAGAGTGATGGTACGAGCTGGGCTGGCCAAGTCACATGGGTAAAGTGTACTAACCTCTGCAGAGTGTGTAATCTAATCGATTAGCCGTGTCCCCGGTTATGGACAACTGAGTTGCTAGATATTGATTCCATGACATGTTTCTCGCTCATTCTAATTTCATAATTGCTCTAATCTTGTTGGGTTAACTTAATTGGGATCTTTTCAAAGAAAATTCAAAACTGTTTATGAAAGTAGGACAAATGTATTTGCAAATGCAAGCCAGACACAGCTCCACTTGCCAGATATGCATGTAGATGTTAGTATTATTGTCTCCATTACTAGCTCTACTTGCCATACATTCCATGTATTGACCCTTCGGGGCTGTTGCGTTTTATGCTGCAGGTTATTCCGATTCTGATTGATCGTTATAGGCCACGGTACTCCACTCGGCACTTGTTCACTTGTGGGCAATTTGAAGAATGGAGGATTTATTCGTTTATGTTGCTACCTGAATAATTTGAGCTAGCCTTGTGCTAAGCTTTCATTGTAATAATGGTACTCTGGATCTTCGGTACTTATGGTACACGGATATTTCGCTATGTTATCTATCTTACTCTATTGTGGGCCAATGAACCGATCCAGGGATTGGCATGTCACATAGAGACCACGGTCTTTTCAGAACCGGGGTGTCACATGATGGTATCAGAGCCCGTGTGTCGACTGTAGGATCGTGACCTAGAATTGGATTAGGAAGCCATAGATTTATTAAAGCCTATATTAACTCTATCTTTCATCTTATGCCTTTCACCCTCGTAAATTCTTACCATATGCTATTCTCACACTTTCCTCTTTTACTTGATAGATGGGAGAAGTCAGGACTGAGTATGCCACCATGGAGTCACCAAGGCCCTTTGCAAGGCAGTTAGCTCAGCTCTCACAGTCATTGGGTTTGCCACTGCCCATGTTCAAGGGAAGAAGGCTGTACACCTATGGATATGGAGAGGATGCATGGGAGATCACTACCTTCATATTCAGAGATGCCGCCTTGCCAAACCCCGTGCATTTGATCTACACAAAGACATACTGCAACTGGGGACTTAGAATCAACTTGGCCATACATGAAGCCCTGTCTCGCCAGTGCCATCAAGTCCGACACCTACTACCGGCAGATTCACCCTACCGTGACTATGGAAGGCGTGGTGAAGATGGGAACATTGTGGTTACCCCGGGCGACAGGAACAACATGCCGCCCCGTCGGAGGCACATAGAGGACATGGAAAGGGAGAATGGAGCTCTAGCAGAGAAGGTGAGGATGATAAAGGAGATTGCAGATTTTACTAGCAATGGTATGGTGGTCCAAGGACAGGAGATTGACACTTTGCATGAAGCTGTGGGAGTTCTGGAGAATGTCCTGATAGCCAGAGATGCAACCATAGCACATCTTCATGGTACCGTGCAGGAGAACACCCAGAACATACAGCAACTGCAAGGGACAGTCCAGGAAAGGAATCAAACTATTGAAGCTATGACAGCCCAGATTGCCGCTCTCCAAGCACAGCTGAATCCACCCACTGATGATGACAATGGAGATGATGGCAACAATGGGGATGATGATGACAGTGGAGATGATGATGATGAGGACGAGGATGATGATGATGGAGACGATGATGGTGGAGGAGATGAAGCTGTTGCAGTTGCAGCTGATGATGAAGAAGAAGAGGAGGATCCAGAAGAGGTGGAGTTTGACGTTTCAAGTGATGGTTCAGGAGAGGTGTACACTCCGCCGCCCTAGTTGTACCGCGAGCCGAAGCGTCAACGCATGACAGCGAGGACCTACCGCAACCTCTTCAAGAAGTAGATAGAAGTCCACCAATTAGTCCTCGTTAGGCGAAATCGTTAGAAATTTATTCTCGATCGTTGTGATACTTAGTTCGTGTTAGTTTAAGAGTGTTTAGATGCTTATTTGTGTACCCCAATATCCCAGGATTTATTTGTGCAAAATTATATGAAAGAGTTATGGCAATTTGGTTACTATCTGTGTTGTTTTCGCTGCAGTTTTTCTGCTGATACAGCAGTACTGCGCGATTTTTCATATTTTTCTGGTAACTTGGAAAAATCTGAAAAAAATTGGACTGATGCGGAACTTCCTGTTATATACGCAAAAAAAATTGGCTTAATTTTCTGACGAGTTTAAGTCAGGCGGAAAAATGTGCGAACACAGCAGAACTGTCAGAATTGCTATTTTGTTGTTTTGATGCTCAACTGTTTAGTTAACCATTGCCAACTCTTGTAAAACTATTTCAGTAGTTATATACTGCTAGGATAACACCTGGGATGTTGCTGGACCGCTTGTTTGTTGATGTGTTGCTTGCTTGTGATTGTCTGCTATTGTTTGTTGTTGATTGATCATATACATGGGTAGAATCCTATTGTCGTAGATTCTTTCTAAACTTACCTGTGCTGAACCGCAGATGCCTCCCCGCCGCCAACCCACTGAGTTGGAGCAGCTCGTGGCAGCTCAGGCACAGCTGACCCAAGTGATGACCCAGTTCATGGCGAATCAGAACAACAACAATGGAAACAATCAGCCTCAGGGAGATGCTCTCACCAGATTTCTGAGGTTAAGGCCAGCTAAGTTCTCTACTGCAACGGAACCAATGGTTGCTCTCGACTAGTTGCGTTCAGTCAACAAGGATCTAGTAACTGTTGGATGCACTGATGCTGAGAAGGTGAGGTTTGCCGCTCACCTACTGGAGGGACCAGCCGCTTCTTGGTGGGACACATTTCAGATCACCCACCCTCTGAATACTGTGACTTGGGCAATGTTTGAGGAAGGTTTCAGGACCGACCACGTGTCTTCAAGAGTTCTGAGCCTGAAGAGGAAGGAGTTCCGCAACTTGCGCCAAACCAATCGCACCGTGGCCGAGTACATTGAGGAGTTCAACAACCTGTCCCGTTATTCACCTGAGGATGTTGACACTGATGCAAAAAGGAGGGAGAGATTCCTGCATGGCCTCAGTGATGAGCTTTCAGTGCAGCTACTGGTGGTTTATTGCCCCACTTTCCAGGAGCTTATGGACAAGGCTAGGATCCTGGAAGGGAAGCACAAGCAGGTGGAAAGCCGCAAGAGAAAGAACAACAATCACCACTCTGGCTCACACCACAAGTCTCGCACTTCATATGATGGGTACTCCAAGCATGGAGGGAATGACCATGGGAGCCATGACCGCCACCACCATGGAGGCGATGGACATCGTCATGACAACCATAGGAGCAGTCACCATAGCCACAAGGGAGGATACTCTCACCACTCTGGAGGACACGGTGGACATGACCGCAACCGCGATCGCAATTTTGTGAAGAAGGATCTGAGTGAGGTGACATGCTTCAAGTGTAAGCAAAAGGGACACTATGCTGACAACTGTCCGGAGAGGAAAGGACTGAAGCCAACCAACAATGAGAAGGCCACAGTGAACCACATGAATGTGGAGGAGATTCCAGACGAGCCTGACCTTGTGATTGGTAAGTTCCCAATCAACACTCACCCTGCACTTATACTTTTCGATACTGGTGCATCGCATTCATTCATATCAAGGGCATTTGTGGATAAGTATAAGTTACCTACTGAGTCTATGAAGAGGTCTTTTAGAGTGAGTTCACCTGGAGGAGATATGATAGCTAGTGCGGGATGCCGCAATTTAACTGTGAGGATTGGAACACACAACTTCATTGCACATTTGGTAGTGTTGGATTCACAAGGGTTAGATGTCATTCTGGGTATGGATTGGATGTCTATGCATGGGGGACACATAGATTATGCACAGCGAGCTGTTTCACTCAAAACCCAGGATGGTAAGAGGATTAGATTCAAGTCAGCCGCACGACCAGGAAGGTGTAAGCTGAATTCTCTTAAGGGGGTTAGCATGGATACTGTGCCAGTGATTAGGGATTACCCCGACGTGTTTCCGGAAGAACTGCCAGGGATGCCACCTGACAGAGAAGTAGAGTTTCTTATTGACCTGATGCCGGGAATAGGACCAATAGCAAAGAAACCATATAAGATGGATGTGTATGAGCTGAAAGAATTGAAGAAACAGTTGAAGGAGCAGCTGGAAAAGGGATTCATTCAGCCTAGTGCGTCGTCATGGGGTGCACCTGTTCTGTTTGTGGAGAAGAAAGACAGCAGCAAGAGATTAGTGGTGGACTATCGCTCGCTGAATGAGGTAACCATCAAGAACAAGTACCCTCTGCCAAATATAAATGATTTGTTTGATCAACTGGAAGGAGCAAAGGTGTTCAGCAAGATTGATCTGCGATCAGGCTACTTTCAATTGAAGATCCGGAAGGAGGATGTACCAAAAACCGCCTTCACCACTAGGTATGGTTTATACGAGTATACAGTTATGTCATTTGGACTAACGAATGCCCCGGCATATTTCATGACCATGATGAACAAGGTATTTATGGAGTACTTGGACAAGTTCGTGGTAGTGTTTATTGATGACATACTGATATATTCCAAGGATAATGTTGAGCATGAGAAACATCTGCGACTGATTATGGAGAAACTGAGGGAACACCAGCTGTATGCCAAATTCAGCAAGTGTGAATTCTGGCTTAACACCGTTGGGTTTCTTGGACACGTAGTGTCAGGAGAAGGAGTCGCTGTTGATCCAAGCAAAGTGACTGCAGTAACTGAGTGGGAAGCACCCAAGAATGCTGGAGAGATTCGAAGCTTTCTGGGACTTGCTGGATATTATAGGAGGTTCATTGAAAACTTTTCCAAGATTGCTAAGCCGATGACTGAACTTCTGAAGAAGGAGAGGAAGTTTGAATGGACGGATGTGTGTGAAGCTAGCTTTCAGGAACTGAAGCGTCGACTAGTGACTGCACCTGTTCTGTGCTTACCAGATCTTCAGAAGGATTTCCAAGTGTACTGTGATGCTTCTCGACAGGGACTTGGGAGTGTGCTGATGCAAGATGGGAGAGTGGTGTCATATGCCTCGCGACAACTCAAGCACCATGAGCGGAATTACCCCACACATGACTTGGAATTAGCGTCAGTGGTTCATGCGCTCAAGGTATGGAGGCATTACTTAATGGGAAAACACTGTGATGTGTACACCGACCACAAGAGCCTGAAATACATATTTACACAGAAGGAGCTGAACATGAGACAAAGGAGATGGTTGGAACTTATCAAGGACTATGATATGAATCTACAATATCACCCAGGAAAGGCCAATGTAGTAGCAGATGCGCTGAGCCAGAAGGTTTATGCCAATGGATTGACAATTGGTGAATTGCCTGAGGATTTGTGCAAGCAATTCAAGGACCTTAGATTGGAGGTAGTATCTGAAGGATACTTGGCTACAATGGAAGTCCAACCAACGCTTCATGACAGAATCAGGAAGGCTCAAGTGGGAGACAAAGAGATAGATGAAGTTAAGGAGAAGATGAAGGAAGGTCGAGCAAGGGAATTCCGCGAGGATGAGAAAGGTACCTTGTGGTATGGAGATCGTTTGTGTGTGCCCAACGATCCGGAGTTAAGGAAGTTGATTATGCAAGAAGCTCATGACTCGCCGTATTCCATACATCCGGGCAATACGAAGATGTATATGGACCTAAAGGACAGATTCTGGTGGAACAACATGAAGGGAGACATCGCAGAGCATATTGCCCTATGTGATGTATGTAGCCGAGTGAAGGCAGAACACCAGAAGCCAGCAGGATTGCTACAGCCATTGCCCGTGCCGAATTGGAAATGGGATAGAGTGGGAATGGATTTTATCACAGGATTGCCCAGGATCAGGTCAGGATATGACTCTATTTGGGTAGTGGTCGACCATTTAACCAAGGTAGCCCACTTTATACCAGTGAAGACGACCTATACAAGTGCAAGGTTGGCCAAGATTTACATGGACAAGATTGTGTGCCTACATGGAGTTCCCAAGAGTACCGTATCTGATAGAGGCACCCAATTTACCTCACACTTCTGGCGCCAGCTGCACGAGTCACTTGGTACTAGATTGGAGTTTAGCACAGCGTTTCACCCGCAGACTGATGGACAGACCGAGAGGGTGAATCAGATTTTGGAGGACATGCTAAGAGCTTGCGCATTGGCTCATGGTTCTAGTTGGGATGAGAACTTGCCGTATGCTGAGTTTTCCTACAACAACAGTTATCAAACCAGCATCAAGACGTCACCGTTCGATGTGCTATATGGGAAACGGTTCCGAACACCATTGCTATGGGATGGAGTAGGAGAACGTCAGTTGTTTGGACCTGATTTGATCAAGGACGCTGAGGAGAAGGTCGCCTTGATTAGGGACAGGCTGAAGGTAGCACAATCAAGGCATAAGAGCTACGCTGACGCCAAGCGCAAGGAAGTGGTATATGAGATAGGTGATAGAGCATACCTCAGAGTATCGCCACTTCGTGGAATCAAGAGATTTGGTATTAAGGGTAAGCTGGCACCTCGATTTATTGGACCGTATCGGGTCTTAGCACGCAAAGGAGAAGTTGCTTATCAGTTGGAGTTGCCAGGGGCTCTGTCTGCTGATCACAATGTGTTCCACGTATCCCAGCTGAAGAAGTGCCATCCGGAGATGGTGGATACACCATTGAGAGACACTGTACCGCTCGAGGAGGTTCAGCTTGAGAATGATTTGACCTATGAGAAGAAACCGGTCAAGATTCTGGAGACAGCAGAAAGGACTACCCGTACCAAGACAATCAAGTTTTGCAAAGTACAGTGGAGCCACCACACCGAAGAGGAAGCCACTTGGGAGCGTGAAGATGACATCCGAGAGGACTACCCACACCTATTTGCTAGCCGCGCCGAATCTCGAGGACGAGATTCATCTTAAGGGGGTTAGTCTTGTCACATCCCAAATTTTAGATTTGGTCTTGCATATCATTCATAGCATTGCATCATGCTTTTCCATGCAAAATCGTCGAGTAGAAAGGTTCGGCGAAACGCCATCGTCAAAACCCTATTTTGTTTCGCTTCGAGGTTCCTGCGGGGAGCTTTAGAGGGACTTGCAACAACCACCCCTGTAGGTTCGAGCTTTCGCTCAAACTTCGACTGAAGGTTGTTCCCCTCGACGATACGAACCTGTAGGCGTGAAAATCGCTCCAATCGGAGTTCGTATGCAAAAGACTCGGACGTTTTAGTAAACCGCCGGAAAACGGTCCGAAAATCCGGACCGATTTCCGAAACGGAGTCCAACCGCGGACCGATTCGGTTCAGGATTTTTTTTTTCTGCGCGCGAGGGACTTTTCAAGGAGGGCCCCACCCCTGGCCTCGGTTCCCGTGCACGCGACCCAACCCCGCCGCCGCCATCTCCCTGCGTACGTGCTCCCAGGCGCGAGCACGTCCGCCGTCGCCGCCTTCCGCGCCACGCGCCGCCGCCTCCGGTCGTCGTCGGCCATCGCCGCGCCTGTTGCCGGGTTCGTCTCGCCGTCCTCTTTCCATTCTCGTGCTCCGCGTCTCCATCCGCCGCCGCCAACTGCGCCCTGCAGATCGCCGCGTACGCGCACACGTTTATTATTCCGGGAGCCGTAGTTGACCGTGTGTGTACGTGCAGGTAGAACCACGCCACCGGAACCGACCGTCGCCGCCGTCCGGAGCTCGCCGGAGTTCGTTTCGTCGTCCGTTTCCGGTAAGACAGCAGCCACCGTCAGATCTCAGATCAGCGGCTTAGATCGTTCATTGACTGGTCAGCACTCCAGACGTTGACTAGTCAGAGGCCCCAGACGTTGACTGGTCAGACGCCCAGTCAGCGCCCAGTCATTAGACACAGTTGACTGGGTCAATTTCGTTAATCCTATTAGTTGGCAGATTTCGGTAGAATCTTGTAAATTGCGTAGAAATTAAACCGCCTAGCCAAAAATTGCAAATAAAATATGCACGAGTTTTAGTGAGTCATGTAGAATCTCGCTGTACTTTGGTTCAGACTTTTACTGTCAGGTTTAGTACAGTTTAATCAAACTAGTTAGTGGCCTTTTCGGAGTATTAAATTCGTAGTAAAAGTTTCGTAGCTCCGAAAATCGCGTATGATATGTCCCTGAACTCGTATGAATGAGGGGAATCTCATCGTGAAATAAAAAGATAGGCTTACGGTAAAAACTTTTGCAGTATTTGTCTAATGGCTTTCTGCAGTGTTTTAATTACTCGGGATGTTTTATAACTCCTTTTTGAGTAATTCCAATTGGTACTGTTTCTTATCCGTGATGCCTATGCGGTAGAATTTTTCCAAGATTTTACAAATAGTATACTACCGGTAGTGAATTATTTAAGTTCTAGCTCTAGTAGAGATCTCTACTTTTGGTTAATAGTTTCCCTTGCGCCAAATCTATTTTCCATGCATTTATTCGGTAGTAATATGTATTAGTATTATGTGGTGCAGCTGTAGCACCAATTCACTTGCCGTTCTTGCATTCATGCATCATCTTTGTTGCATATGTTTGTGAATTGTTTGTTTATGAATGCAATTGTGTCGTGTAGATTGTGTGGAGTGCAACCCTTGCTCGTGTTTGGATTGTTCCTCCGATCGCTTCAATCAAGGCAAGTAGATGCTACTTTGTTCATGATATCGTCCTACTATTTTCAGTGCATTGTCGTGTATTTTGTAGATGCATGTGTAGGATGATACTATCGCTATGCTATGTCCTATTATGTGGTAGGGCTTTCCTTGTAGATGAACCACCGTTGTAGATGTGCTTAGCCATGCTATGTTGAACGAGGGCTGGGTTACATCATTGATACTTGTTTTCTCAAAGTATTGGTTTGTGAAAACTAAAAACAACTTAATCAATGAACCCCCTGGGTGTGATGGTATTGATAAATTTTGGTGGTTTCATTGCGGAAAGGCACCCAGGTATCAAGAGAGAATGATTGGCTTCTTTATTGTGTAGCTTACGTGTACAACCATGTGCCAATAATGAAATGGGCGGTTGGTTGGACTTAGTAGGTTGTGGTAACTCGAACCCGCGTATCCAGAGATGTAGAATTTTGGTAGGTTGGACCGGTGCGCGTCGGGATTGAGGAGCTACTTTCCGAACAGTCCCTTCTTGGTCTTCTCCCTATCATCACCCAAAATGAGAGTGATGGTACGAGCTGGGCTGGCCAAGTCACATGGGTAAAGTGTACTAACCTCTGCAGAGTGTGTAATCTAATCGATTAGCCGTGTCCCCGGTTATGGACAACTGAGTTGCTAGATATTGATTCCATGACATGTTTCTCGCTCATTCTAATTTCATAATTGCTCTAATCTTGTTGGGTTAACTTAATTGGGATCTTTTCAAAGAAAATTCAAAACTGTTTATGAAAGTAGGACAAATGTATTTGCAAATGCAAGCCAGACACAGCTCCACTTGCCAGATATGCATGTAGATGTTAGTATTATTGTCTCCATTACTAGCTCTACTTGCCATACATTCCATGTATTGACCCTTCGGGGCTGTTGCGTTTTATGCTGCAGGTTATTCCGATTCTGATTGATCGTTATAGGCCACGGTACTCCACTCGGCACTTGTTCACTTGTGGGCAATTTGAAGAATGGAGGATTTATTCGTTTATGTTGCTACCTGAATAATTTGAGCTAGCCTTGTGCTAAGCTTTCATTGTAATAATGGTACTCTGGATCTTCGGTACTTATGATACACGGATATTTCGCTATGTTATCTATCTTACTCTATTGTGGGCCAATGAACCGATCCAGGGATTGGCATGTCACATAGAGGCCACGGTCTTTTTAGAACCGGGGTGTCACATTCGCAAACCACATATGATCCACCAGAGTCGTTGCATGTATGTTCTTTTCATAAACCACCATTAGATTCATTGCATGTGTGTTCTTTTCACAAACCACATATGGATCCACCAGGGTCATTGCATGTGTGTTATTTTCCACAAACCACATGGATCCACCAATTTCATTGCATGTGTGTTCTTTTCACAAACCAACACCAGAGTCATTACATCTGTGTTCTTATCACTAAACCAACACTAGAGTCATTGCATGTGTGTTCTTTTCATGAACCACATATGGATCTACCAGAGTCACTGCATGTGTGTTCTTTTCATGAACCACATATGGATCCATGAGATTCATTGCATGTGTGTTCTTTTCCACAGACCACATGGATCCACCAATGTCATTGCATGTGTGTTCTTTTCACAAACCAACACCAGAGTCATTGCATGTGTGTTCTTTTCATGAAACACATGGATCCACCAATGTCATTGCACCTGTGTTCATTTCACAAACCACATATGGATCCACCAGAGTCATTGCATTTATATTATTTTCATGAAACTAGCTCTAGAGTCATTGCATGTGTGTTCATTTCACAAATCACATATGGATCCACCAGAGTCATTGCATGTGTGTTCTTTTCACAAACCACCTATGGATGCACCAGAGTCAATGCATGTGTGTTCTTTTCACAAACCACATATGGATCCATAGAGTCATTGCATGTGTGTTCATTTCAACAAACCACATATGGATCTACCAGAGTCATTGCATGTGTGTTCTTATCTTGAAACACATATGGATCCACTAGTGTCATTGCATGTGTGTTCTTATCACTAAACCAGCACTAGAGTCATTGCATGTATGTTCTTCTCACAAACCATAGCTAGAGTCATTCCATGTGTGTTCTTTTCACAAACCACATATGGATCCACTAGAGTCATTGCATGTATGTTCTTTTCACAAACCACATATGGACCCCCCAGAGTCATTGCATGTGTTTTCTTTTCCACCAACCACATATGGATCCACTAGAGTCATTGCACGTGTGTTCTTATCAGGAACCACATATGGATCCACCAGAGTCATTGCATGTGTGTTGTTATCACTAAACCAACACTAGAGTCATTGCATGTGTGTTCTTTTCACAAACCACATATGTATCCACTAGAGTAATTGCATATGTGTTCTTTCATGAACCACATATGGATCCACTAGAGTCATTGCATGTGTGTTCTTTTCATAAACCAGCACTAGAGTCATTACATGTGTGTCTTTTCACAAACCACATATGAATCCACCCGAGTCATTGCATGTGTGTTCTTTTCACAAACCACATATGGATCCACCAGAGTCATTGCATGTGTGTTCTTTTCCATAAACCACATGGATCCACCAATGTCATTGCATGTGTGTTCTTTTCACAAACCACATATGGATCCACCAGATTCATTGCATGTGTGTTCTTTTCATGAAACATATGGATCCACCAATGTCATTGCATGTGTGTTCATTTCACAAACCACGTATGGATCCACCAGAGGGACTGCATGCGTGTTCTTTTCATGAAACTAGCACTAGAGTTATCGCATATGTGTTCATTTCACAAACCACATATGGATCCACCAGAGTCATTGCGTGCGTGTTCTTTTCACAAACCACATATGGATCCACCAGATTCATTGCATGTATGTTCTTTTCATAAAGCAGCACAAGAGTCATTGCATATGTGTTCTTTTGACAAGCCACATATGGATCCACCAGAGTCATTGCATGTGTGTTCTTTTACACAAACCACATGGATCCACCAATGTCATTGCATGTGTGTTCTTTTCATAAACTAGCACTAGAGTCATTGCATGTGTGTTTTTTTCACAAACCACATATGGATCCACTAGAGTCATTGCATGTGTGTTCTTTTCCACAAACCACATGGATCCACCAATGTCATTACATGTGTGTTCTTTTCATAAACCAGCACTAGAGTCATTGCATATGCGTTCTATTCAAGAACCACATATGGATCCACCAGAGTCATTGCGTGTGTGTTAATTTCATTAAAAACACATGGATCCGCTAGAGTCATTGCATGTGTGTTCTTTTCACAAACCACATATGTATCCACCAGAGTCATTACATGTGTGTTCTTATCACTAAACGAACACTAGAGTCATTGTATGTGTGTTCTTTTCATGAAACCCATGGATCCACAAATGTCATTGTATGTGTGTTCTTTTCAAAAACCACATATGGATCCAGCAGAGTCATTGCATGTGTGTTCTTTTCCACAAGCCACATATGGATCCACCAGAATCATTACATGTGTGTTCTTTTCACAAACCACATATGGATCCACTAGAGTCATTGCATGTGTGTTCTTATCACTAAACCAGCACTAGCGTCATTGCATGTGTGTTCTTTTCACAAACCACATATGGATACACTAGAGTCATTGCATGTGTGTTCTTTCATGAACCAGATATGGATCCACCAGAGTCATTGCATGTGTGTTATTTTCCACAAACCACATGGATCCAGTAGTGTCCTTGCATGTGTGTTCTTATCACTAAACCAGCACTAGAGTCATTGCATGTATGTTCTTCTCACAAACCATAGCTAGAGTCATTGCATGTGTGTTCTTTTCACAAACCACATATGGATCCACTAGAGTCATTGCATGTATGTTCTTTTCAAAAACCACATATGGACCCCCAGAGTCATTGCATGTGTTTTGTTTCCACCAACCACATATGGATCCACTAGAGTCTTTGCACGTGTGTTCTTATCAGGAACCACATATGGATCCACCAGAGTCATTGCATGTGTATTCTTATCACTAAACCAGCACTAGAGTCATTGCATGTGTGTTCTTTTCACAAACCACATATGTATCCACTAGAGTAATTGCATATGTGTTCTTTCATGAACCACATATGGATCCACTAGAGTCATTGCATGTGTGTTCTTTTCATAAACCAGCACTAGAGTCATTACATGTGTGTCTTTTCACAAACCACATATGAATCCACCCGAGTCATTGCATGTGTGTTCTTTTCACAAACCACATATGGATCCACCAGAGTCATTGCATGTGTGTTCTTTTCCATAAACCACATGGATCCACCAATGTCATTGCATGTGTGTTCTTTTCACAAACCACATATGGATCCACCAGATTCATTGCATGTGTGTTCTTTTCATGAAACCCATGGATCCACCAATGTCATTGCATGTGTGTTCATTTCACAAACCACGTATGGATCCACCAGAGGGACTGCATGCGTGTTCTTTTCATGAAACTAGCACTAGAGTTATCGCATATGTGTTCATTTCACAAACCACATATGGATCCACCAGAGTCATTGCGTGCGTGTTCTTTTCACAAACCACATATGGATCCACCAGATTCATTGCATGTATGTTCTTTTCATAAAGCAGCACAAGAGTCATTGCATATGTGTTCTTTTGACAAGCCACATATGGATCCACCAGAGTCATTGCATGTGTGTTCTTTTCCACAAACCACATGGATCCACCAATGTCATTGCATGTGTGTTCTTTTCATAAACTAGCACTAGAGTCATTGCATGTGTGTTTTTTTCACAAACCACATATGGATCCACTAGAGTCATTGCATGTGTGTTCTTTTCCACAAACCACATGGATCCACCAATGTCATTACATGTGTGTTCTTTTCATAAACCAGCACTAGAGTCATTGCATATGCGTTCTATTCAAGAACCACATATGGATCCACCAGAGTCATTGCGTGTGTGTTAATTTCATTAAAAACACATGGATCCGCTAGAGTCATTGCATGTGTGTTCTTTTCACAAACCACATATGTATCCACCAGAGTCATTACATGTGTGTTCTTATCACTAAACGAACACTAGAGTCATTGTATGTGTGTTCTTTTCATGAAACCCATGGATCCACAAATGTCATTGTATGTGTGTTCTTTTCAAAAACCACATATGGATCCAGTAGAGTCATTGCATGTGTGTTCTTTTCCACAAGCCACATATGGATCCACCAGAATCATTACATGTGTGTTCTTTTCACAAACCACATATGGATCCACTAGAGTCATTGCATGTGTGTTCTTATCACTAAACCAGCACTAGCGTCATTGCATGTGTGTTCTTTTCACAAACCACATATGGATACACTAGAGTCATTGCATGTGTGTTCTTTCATGAACCAGATATGGATCCACCAGAGTCATTGCATGTGTGTTATTTTCCACAAACCACATGGATCCAGTAGTGTCATTGCATGTGTGTTCTTATCACTAAACCAGCACTAGAGTCATTGCATGTATGTTCTTCTCACAAACCATAGCTAGAGTCATTGCATGTGTGTTCTTTTCACAAACCACATATGGATCCACTAGAGTCATTGCATGTATGTTCTTTTCAAAAACCACATATGGACCCCCAGAGTCATTGCATGTGTTTTGTTTCCACCAACCACATATGGATCCACTAGAGTCTTTGCACGTGTGTTCTTATCAGGAACCACATATGGATCCACCAGAGTCATTGCATGTGTATTCTTATCACTAAACCAGCACTAGAGTCATTGCATGTGTGTTCTTTTCACAAACCACATATGTATCCACTAGAGTAATTGCATATGTGTTCTTTCATGAACCACATATGGATCCACTAGAGTCATTGCATGTGTGTTCTTTTCATAAACCAGCACTAGAGTCATTACATGTGTGTCTTTTCACAAACCACATATGAATCCACCCGAGTCATTGCATGTGTGTTCTTTTCACAAACCACATATGGATCCACCAGAGTCATTGCATGTGTGTTCTTTTCCATAAACCACATGGATCCACCAATGTCATTGCATGTGTGTTCTTTTCACAAACCACATATGGATCCACCAGATTCATTGCATGTGTGTTCTTTTCATGAAACCCATGGATCCACCAATGTCATTGCATGTGTGTTCATTTCACAAACCACGTATGGATCCACCAGAGGGACTGCATGCGTGTTCTTTTCATGAAACTAGCACTAGAGTTATCGCATATGTGTTCATTTCACAAACCACATATGGATCCACCAGAGTCATTGCGTGCGTGTTCTTTTCACAAACCACATATGGATCCACCAGATTCATTGCATGTATGTTCTTTTCATAAAGCAGCACAAGAGTCATTGCATATGTGTTCTTTTGACAAGCCACATATGGATCCACCAGAGTCATTGCATGTGTGTTCTTTTCCACAAACCACATGGATCCACCAATGTCATTGCATGTGTGTTCTTTTCATAAACTAGCACTAGAGTCATTGCATGTGTGTTCTTTTCACAAACCACATATGGATCCACTAGAGTCATTGCATGTGTGTTCTTTTCCACAAACCACATGGATCCACCAATGTCATTACATGTGTGTTCTTTTCATAAACCAGCACTAGAGTCATTGCATATGCGTTCTATTCAAGAACCACATATGGATCCACCAGAGTCATTGCGTGTGTGTTAATTTCATTAAAAACTCATGGATCCGCTAGAGTCATTGCATGTGTGTTCTTTTCACAAACCACATATGTATCCACCAGAGTCATTACATGTGTGTTCTTATCACTAAACGAACACTAGAGTCATTGTATGTGTGTTCTTTTCATGAAACCCATGGATCCACAAATGTCATTGTATGTGTGTTCTTTTCAAAAACCACATATGGATCCAGCAGAGTCATTGCATGTGTGTTCTTTTCCACAAGCCACATATGGATCCACCAGAATCATTACATGTGTGTTCTTTTCACAAACCACATATGGATCCACTAGAGTCATTGCATGTGTGTTCTTATCACTAAACCAGCACTAGCGTCATTGCATGTGTGTTCTTTTCACAAACCACATATGGATACACTAGAGTCATTGCATGTGTGTTCTTTCATGAACCAGATATGGATCCACCAGAGTCATTGCATGTGTGTTATTTTCCACAAACCACATGGATCCAGTAGTGTCATTGCATGTGTGTTCTTATCACTAAACCAGCACTAGAGTCATTGCATGTATGTTCTTCTCACAAACCATAGCTAGAGTCATTGCATGTGTGTTCTTTTCACAAACCACATATGGATCCACTAGAGTCATTGCATGTATGTTCTTTTCAAAAACCACATATGGACCCCCAGAGTCATTGCATGTGTTTTGTTTCCACCAACCACATATGGATCCACTAGAGTCTTTGCACGTGTGTTCTTATCAGGAACCACATATGGATCCACCAGAGTCATTGCATGTGTATTCTTATCACTAAACCAGCACTAGAGTCATTGCATGTGTGTTCTTTTCACAAACCACATATGTATCCACTAGAGTAATTGCATATGTGTTCTTTCATGAACCACATATGGATCCACTAGAGTCATTGCATGTGTGTTCTTTTCATAAACCAGCACTAGAGTCATTACATGTGTGTCTTTTCACAAACCACATATGAATCCACCCGAGTCATTGCATGTGTGTTCTTTTCACAAACCACATATGGATCCACCAGAGTCATTGCATGTGTGTTCTTTTCCATAAACCACATGGATCCACCAATGTCATTGCATGTGTGTTCTTTTCACAAACCACATATGGATCCACCAGATTCATTGCATGTGTGTTCTTTTCATGAAACCCATGGATCCACCAATGTCATTGCATGTGTGTTCATTTCACAAACCACGTATGGATCCACCAGAGGGACTGCATGCGTGTTCTTTTCATGAAACTAGCACTAGAGTTATCGCATATGTGTTCATTTCACAAACCACATATGGATCCACCAGAGTCATTGCGTGCGTGTTCTTTTCACAAACCACATATGGATCCACCAGATTCATTGCATGTATGTTCTTTTCATAAAGCAGCACAAGAGTCATTGCATATGTGTTCTTTTGACAAGCCACATATGGATCCACCAGAGTCATTGCATGTGTGTTCTTTTCCACAAACCACATGGATCCACCAATGTCATTGCATGTGTGTTCTTTTCATAAACTAGCACTAGAGTCATTGCATGTGTGTTCTTTTCACAAACCACATATGGATCCACTAGAGTCATTGCATGTGTGTTCTTTTCCACAAACCACATGGATCCACCAATGTCATTACATGTGTGTTCTTTTCATAAACCAGCACTAGAGTCATTGCATATGCGTTCTATTCAAGAACCACATATGGATCCACCAGAGTCATTGCGTGTGTGTTAATTTCATTAAAAACACATGGATCCGCTAGAGTCATTGCATGTGTGTTCTTTTCACAAACCACATATGTATCCACCAGAGTCATTACATGTGTGTTCTTATCACTAAACGAACACTAGAGTCATTGTATGTGTGTTCTTTTCATGAAACCCATGGATCCACAAATGTCATTGTATGTGTGTTCTTTTCAAAAACCACATATGGATCCAGTAGAGTCATTGCATGTGTGTTCTTTTCCACAAGCCACATATGGATCCACCAGAATCATTACATGTGTGTTCTTTTCACAAACCACATATGGATCCACTAGAGTCATTGCATGTGTGTTCTTATCACTAAACCAGCACTAGCGTCATTGCATGTGTGTTCTTTTCACAAACCACATATGGATACACTAGAGTCATTGCATGTGTGTTCTTTCATGAACCAGATATGGATCCACCAGAGTCATTGCATGTGTGTTATTTTCCACAAACCACATGGATCCAGTAGTGTCATTGCATGTGTGTTCTTATCACTAAACCAGCACTAGAGTCATTGCATGTATGTTCTTCTCACAAACCATAGCTAGAGTCATTGCATGTGTGTTCTTTTCACAAACCACATATGGATCCACTAGAGTCATTGCATGTATGTTCTTTTCAAAAACCACATATGGACCCCCAGAGTCATTGCATGTGTTTTGTTTCCACCAACCACATATGGATCCACTAGAGTCTTTGCACGTGTGTTCTTATCAGGAACCACATATGGATCCACCAGAGTCATTGCATGTGTATTCTTATCACTAAACCAGCACTAGAGTCATTGCATGTGTGTTCTTTTCACAAACCACATATGTATCCACTAGAGTAATTGCATATGTGTTCTTTCATGAACCACATATGGATCCACTAGAGTCATTGCATGTGTGTTCTTTTCATAAACCAGCACTAGAGTCATTACATGTGTGTCTTTTCACAAACCACATATGAATCCACCCGAGTCATTGCATGTGTGTTCTTTTCACAAACCACATATGGATCCACCAGAGTCATTGCATGTGTGTTCTTTTCCATAAACCACATGGATCCACCAATGTCATTGCATGTGTGTTCTTTTCACAAACCACATATGGATCCACCAAATTCCTTGCATGTGTGTTCTTTTCATGAAACCCATGGATCCACCAATGTCATTGCATGTGTGTTCATTTCACAAACCACGTATGGATCCACCAGAGGGACTGCATGCGTGTTCTTTTCATGAAACTAGCACTAGAGTTATTGCATGTGTGTTCATTTCACAAACCACATATGGATCCACTAGAGTCATTGCATGCGTGTTCTTTTCACAAATCACATATGGATCCACCAGAGTCATTGCATGTATGTTCTTTTCATAAAGCAGCACAAGAGTCATTGCATATGTGTTCTTTTCACAAGCCACATATGGATCCACCAGAGTCATTTCATGTGTGTTCTTTTCCACAAACCACATGGATCCACCAATGTCATTGCATGTGTGTTCTTTTCATAAACTAGCACTAGAGTCATTGCATGTGTGTTCTTTTCACAAACCACATATGGATCCACTAGAGTCATTGCATGTGTGTTCTTTTTCACAAACCACATGGATCCACCAATGTCATTACATGTGTGTTCTTTTCATAAACCAGCACTAGAGTCATTGCATATGTGTTCTATTCAAGAAACACATATGGATCCACCAGAGTCATTGCGTCTGTGTTAATTTCATGAAAACACATGGATCCGCTAGAGTCATTGCATGTGTGTTCTTTTCACAAGCCACATATGGATCCACCAGAGTCATTACATGTGTGTTCTTATCACTAAACGAACACTAGAGTCATTGCATGTGTGTTCTTTTCATGAAACCCATGGATCCACAAATGTCATTGCATGTGTGTTCTTTTCAAAAACCACATATGGATCCAGCAGAGTCATTGCATGTGTGTTCTTTTCCACAAACCACATATGGATCCACCAGAGTCATTACATGTGTGTTCTTTTCACAAACCACATATGGATCCACTATAGTCATTGCATGTGTGTTCTTATCACTAAACCAGCACTAGCGTCATTGCATGTGTGTTCTTTTCACAAACCACATATGGATACACTAGAGTCATTGCATGTGTGTTCTTTCATGAACCAGATATGGATCCACCAGTCATTGCATGTGTGTTATTTTCCACAAACCACATGGATCCACCAATGTCATTGCATGTGTGTTCTTTTCACAAACCAACACCAGAGTCATTGCTTGTGTGTTCTTATCACTAAACCAACACTAGAGTCATTGCATGTGTGTTCTTTTCATGAACCACATATGGATCCACTAGAGTCATTGCATGTGTGTTCTTTTCACAAACCACATATGGACCCCTAGAGTCATTGCATGTGTTTTCTTTTCCACCAACCACATATGGATCCACTAGAGTCATTGCACGTGTGTTCTTATCAGGAACCACATATGGATCCACCAGAGTCATTGCATGTGTATTCTTATCACTAAACCAGCACTAGAGTCATTGCATGTGTGTTCTTTTCACAAACCACATATGTATCCACTAGAGTGATTGCATATGTGTTCTTTCATGAACCACATATGGATCAACTAGAGTTATTGCATGTGTGTTATTTTCATAAACCAGCACTAGAGTCATTACATGTGTGTCTTTTCACAAACCACATATGAATCCACCAGAGTCATTGCATGTGTGTTCTTTTCACAAACCACATATGGATCGACCAGAGTCATTGCATGGGTGTTCTTTTCCATAAACCACATGGATCCACCAATGTCATTGCATGTGTGTTCTTTTCACAAACCACATATGGATCCACCAGATTCATTGCATGTGTGTTCTTTTCATGAAACCCATGGATCCACCAATGTCATTGCATGTGTGTTCATTTCACAAACGACATATGGATCCACTAGAGGGACTGCATGCCTGTTCTTTTCATGAAACTAGCACTAGAGTTATTGCATGTGTGTTCATTTCACAAAGCACATATGGATCCACCAGAGTCATTGCATGCGTGTTCTTTTCACAAACCACATATGGATCCACCAGAGTCATTGCATGTATGTTCTTTTCATAAAACAACACTAGAGTCATTGCATATGTGTTCTTTTCACAAGCCACATATGGATCCACCAGAGTCATTGCATGTGTGTTCTTTTCCACAAACCACATGGATCCACCAATGTCATTGCATGTGTGTTCTTTTCATAAACTAGCACTAGAGTCATTGCATGTGTGTTCTTTTCACAAACCACATATGGATCCACCAGAGTCATTGCATGTGTTCTCTTTTCCACAAACCACATGGATCCACCAATGTCATTACATGCGTGTTCTTTTCATAAACCAGCACTAGAGTCATTACATATGTGTTCTATTCATGAACCACATATGGATCCACCAGAGTCATTGCATGTGTGTTCATTTCATGAAAAACACATGGATCCGCTAGAGTCATTGCATGCGTGATCTTTTCACAAACCACATATGGATCCACCAGAGTCATTACATGTGTGTTCTTATCACTAAACAAACCCTAGAGTCATTGCATGTGTGTTCTTTTCATGAAACCCATGGATCCACAAATGTCATTGCATGTGTGTTCTTTTCACAAACCACATATGGATCCACCAGAGTCGTTGCATGTGTGTTCTTTTCCACAAACCACATATGGATCCACCAGAGTCATTACATGTGTGTTCTTTTCACAAACGACATATGGATCCACTAGAGTCATTGCATGTGTGTTCTTATCACTAAACCAGCACTAGCGTCATTGCATGTGTGTTCTTTTCACAAACCACATATGGATACACTAGAGTCATTGCATGTGTGTTCTTTCATGAACCAGATATGGATCCACCAGAGTCATTGCATGTGTGTTCTTTTCCACAAACCACATGGATCCACCAATGTCATTGCATGTGTGTTCTTTTCACAAACCAACACCAGAGTCATTGCATGTGTGTTCTTATCACTAAACCAACACTAGAGTCATTGCATGTGTGTTCTTTTCATGAACCACATATGGATCCACCAGAGTCACTACATGTGTGTTCTATTCATGAACCACATATGGATCCACCAGAGTCATTGCATGTGTGTTATTTTCCACAGACAACATGGATCCACCAATGTCATTGCATGTGTGTTCTTTTCACAAACCAACACCAGAGTCATTGCATGTGTGTTCTTTTCATGAAACACATGGATCCACCAATGTTATTGCATGTGTGTTCATTTCACAAACCACATATGGATCCACCAGAGTCATTGCATTTGTGTTCTTTTCATGAAACTAGCACTAGAGTCATTGCATTGTGTTCACTTCACACACCACATATGGATCCACCAGAGTCATTGCATGTGTGTTCTTTTCCACAAACCACATATGGATCTACCAGAGTCATTGCATGTGTGTTCTTATCATGAAACACATATGGATCCACTAGTGTCATTGCATGTGTGTTCTTATCACTAAACCAGCACTAGAGTCATTGCATGTGTGTTCTTTTCACAAACCACATATGGATCCACTAGAGTCATTGCATATGGTTTCTTTCACGAACCACATATGGATCTACTAGAGTCATTGCATGTGCGTTATTTTCATAAACCTGCACTAGAGTCATTGCATGTCTGTTCATTTCACAAACCACATATGGGTCCACAAAAGTCATTGCATGTGTGTTCTTTTCACAAACCACATATGGATCCACCAGAGTCATTGCATGTGTGTTCTTTTCCACAAACCACATGGATCCACCAATGTCATTGCATGTGTGTTCTTTTCACAAACCACATATGGATCCACCAAAGTCATTGCATGTTTGTTCTTTTCATGAAACCCATGGATCCACCAATTTATTGCATGTGTGTTCATTTCACAAACCACATATGGATCCACTAGAGTTACTACATGTGTGTTCTTTTCATGAAACAAGCACTAGAGTCATGGCATGTTTGTTCATTTCACAAACCACATATGGATCCACCAGAGTCGTTGCATGCGTGTTCTTTTCATGAAACTAGCACTAGAGTCATTGCATGTGTGCTCATTTCACAAACCACATATGGATCCACCAGAGTCATTGCATGTGTGTTCTTTTCGCAAACCACATATGGATCCACCAGAGTCGTTGCATGTATGTTCTTTTCATAAACCACCAGTAGAGTCATTGCATGTGTGTTCTTTTCACAAACCACATATGGATCCACCAGAGTCATTGCATGTGTGTTATTTTCCACAAACCACATGGATCCACCAATTTCATTGCATGTGTGTTCATTTCACAAACCAACACTAGAGTCATTGCATGTGTGTTCTTATCAATAAACTAACACTAGAGTCATTGCATGTGTGTTCTTTTCATGAACCACATATGGATCCACCAGAGTCATTGCATGTGTGTTCTTTTCCAAAAACCACATGGATCCACCAATGTCATTGCATGTGTGTTCTTTTCACAAACCAACACCAGAGTCATTGCATGTGTGTTCTTATCACTAAACCAACAGTAGAGTCATTGCATGTGTGTTCTTTTCATGAACTACATATGGATCCACCAGAGTCACTGCATGTGTGTTCTTTTCATGAACCACATATGGATCCATGAGAGTCATTGCATGTGTGTTCTTTTCCACAGACCACATGGATCCACCAATGTCATTGCATGTGTGTTCTTTTCACAAACCAACACCAGAGTCATTGCATGTTTGTTCTTTCCATGAAACACATGGATCCACCAATGTCATTAAATCTGTGTTCATTTCACAAACCACATATGGATCCACCAGAGTCATTGCATTTATGTTATTTTCATGAAACTAGCACTAGAGTCATTGCATGTGTGTTCATTTCAGAAACCACATATGGATCCACTAGAGTCATTGCATGTGTGTTCTTTTCACAAACCACCTATGGATGCACCAGAGTCAATGCATATGTGTTCTTTTCACAAACCACATCTGGATCCACAGGGTCATTGCATGTGTGTTCATTTCCACAAACCACATATGGATCTACCAGAGTCATTGCATGTGTGTTCTTATCATGAAACACATATGGATCCACCAATGTCATTGCATGTGTGTTCTTTTCACAAACCAACACCAGAGTCATTGCATCTGTGTTCTTATCACTAAACCAACACTAGAGTCATTGAATGTGTGTTCTTTTCATGAACCACATATGGATCCACCAGAGTCATTACATGTGTGTTCTTATCACTAAACAAACACTAGAGTCATTGCATGTGTGTTCTTTTCATGAAACCCATGGATCCACAAATGTCATTGCATGTGTGTTCTTTTCACAAACCACATATGGATCCACCAGAGTCGTTGCATGTGTGTTCTTTTCCACAAACCACATATGGATCCAGCAGAGTCATTACATGTGTGTTCTTTTCACAAACGACATATGGATCCACTAGAGTCATTGCATGTGTGTTCTTATCACTAAACCAGCACTAGCGTCATTGCATGTGTGTTCTTTTCACAAACCACATATGGATCCACTAGAGTCATTGCATATGGTTTCTTTCATGAACCACATATGGATCCACTAGAGTCATTGCATGTGTGTTCTTATCAATAAACCAACACCAGAGTCATTGCATGTGTGTTCTTATCACTAAACCAACACTAGAGTCATTGCATGTGTGTTCTTTTCATGAACCACATATGGATCCACTAGAGTCATTGCATGTGTGTTCTTTTCACAAACCACATATGGACCCCTAGAGTCATTGCTTGTGTTTTCTTTTCCACCAACCACATATGGATCCACTAGAGTCATTGCACGTGTGTTCTTATCAGGAACCACATATGGATCCACCAGAGTCATTGCATGTGTATTCTTATCACTAAACCAGCACTAGAGTTATTGCATGTGTGTTCTTTTCACAAACCACATATGTATCCACTAGAGTGATTGCATATGTGTTCTTTCATGAACCACATATGGATCAACTAGAGTCATTGCATGTGTGTTATTTTCATAATCCAGCACTAGAGTCATTACATGTGTGTCTTTTCACAAACCACATATGAATCCACCAGAGTCATTGCATGTGTGTTCTTTTCACAAACCACATATGGATCGACCAGAGTCATTGCATGGGTGTTCTTTTCCATAAACCACATGGATCCACCAATGTCATTGCATGTGTGTTCTTTTCACAAACCACATATGGATCCACCAGATTCATTGCATGTGTGTTCTTTTCATGAAACCCATGGATCCACCAATGTCATTGCATGTGTGTTCATTTCACAAACGACGTATGGATCCACTAGAGGGACTACATGCCTGTTCTTTTCATGAAACTAGCACTAGAGTTATTGCATGTGTGTTCATTTCACAAAGCACATATGGATCCACCAGAGTCATTGCATGCGTGTTCTTTTCACAAACCACATATGGATCCACCAGAGTCATTGCATGTATGTTCTTTTCATAAAACAACACTAGAGTCATTGCATATGTGTTCTTTTCACAAGCCACATATGGATCCACCAGAGTCATTGCATGTGTGTTCTTTTCCACAAACCACATGGATCCACCAATGTCATTGCATGTGTGTTCTTTTCATAAACTAGCACTAGAGTCATTGCATGTGTGTTCTTTTCACAAACCACATATGGATCCACCAGAGTCATTGCATGTGTTTTCTTTTCCACAAACCACATGGATCCACCAATGTCATTACATGCGTGTTCTTTTCATAAACCAGCACTAGAGTCATTGCATATGTGTTCTATTCATGAACCACATATGGATCCACCAGAGTCATTGCATGTGTGTTCATTTCATGAAAAACACATGGATCCGCTAGAGTCATTGCATGCGTGATCTTTTCACAAACCACATATGGATCCACCAGAGTCATTACATGTGTGTTCTTATCACTAAACAAACCCTAGAGTCATTGCATGTGTGTTCTTTTCATGAAACCCATGGATCCACAAATGTCATTGCATGTGTGTTCTTTTCACAAACCACATATGGATCCACCAGAGTCGTTGCATGTGTGTTCTTTTCCACAAACGACATATGGATCCACCAGAGTCATTACATGTGTGTTCTTTTCACAAACGACATATGGATCCACTAGAGTCATTGCATGTGTGTTCTTATCACTAAACCAGCACTAGCGTCATTGCATGTGTGTTCTTTTCACAAACCACATATGGATACACTAGAGTCATTGCATGTGTGTTCTTTCATGAACCAGATATGGATCCACCAGAGTCATTGCATGTGTGTTCTTTTCCACAAACCACATGGATCCACCAATGTCATTGCATGTGTGTTCTTTTCACAAACCAACACCAGAGTCATTGCATGTGTGTTCTTATCACTAAACCAACACTAGAGTCATTGCATGTGTGTTCTTTTCATGAACCACATATGGATCCACCAGAGTCACTACATGTGTGTTCTATTCATGAACCACATATGGATCCACCAGAGTCATTGCATGTGTGTTATTTTCCACAGACAACATGGATCCACCAATGTCATTGCATGTGTGTTCTTTTCACAAACCAACACCAGAGTCATTGCATGTGTGTTCTTTTCATGAAACACATGGATCCACCAATGTTATTGCATGTGTGTTCATTTCACAAACCACATATGGATCCACCAGAGTCATTGCATTTGTGTTCTTTTCATGAAACTAGCACTAGAGTCATTGCATTGTGTTCACTTCACACACCACATATGGATCCACCAGAGTCATTGCATGTGTGTTCTTTTCCACAAACCACATATGGATCTACCAGAGTCATTGCATGTGTGTTCTTATCATGAAACACATATGGATCCACCAGATTCATTGCATGTGTGTTCTTTTCATGAAACCCATGGATCCACCAATTTCATTGCATGTGTGTTCATTTCACAAACGACGTATGGATCCACTAGAGGGACTGCATGCCTGTTCTTTTCATGAAACTAGCACTAGAGTTATTGCATGTGTGTTCATTTCACAAAGCACATATGGATCCACCAGAGTCATTGCATGCGTGTTCTTTTCACAAACCACATATGGATCCACCAGAGTCATTGCATGTATGTTCTTTTCATAAAACAACACTAGAGTCATTGCATATGTGTTCTTTTCACAAGCCACATATGGATCCACCAGAGTCATTGCATGTGTGTTCTTTTCCACAAACCACATGGATCCACCAATGTCATTGCATGTGTGTTCTTTTCATAAACTAGCACTAGAGTCATTGCATGTGTGTTCTTTTCACAAACCACATATGGATCCACCAGAGTCATTGCATGTGTTTTCTTTTCCACAAACCACATGGATCCACCAATGTCATTACATGCGTGTTCTTTTCATAAACCAGCACTAGAGTCATTGCATATGTGTTCTATTCATGAACCACATATGGATCCACCAGAGTCATTGCATGTGTGTTCATTTCATGAAAAACACATGGATCCGCTAGAGTCATTGCATGCGTGATCTTTTCACAAACCACATATGGATCCACCAGAGTCATTACATGTGTGTTCTTATCACTAAACAAACCCTAGAGTCATTGCATGTGTGTTCTTTTCATGAAACCCATGGATCCACAAATGTCATTGCATGTGTGTTCTTTTCACAAACCACATATGGATCCACCAGAGTCGTTGCATGTGTGTTCTTTTCCACAAACCACATATGGATCCACCAGAGTCATTACATGTGTGTTCTTTTCACAAACGACATATGGATCCACTAGAGTCATTGCATGTGTGTTCTTATCACTAAACCAGCACTAGCATCATTGCATGTGTGTTCTTTTCACAAACCACATATGGATACACTAGAGTCATTGCATGTGTGTTCTTTCATGAACCAGATATGGATCCACCAGAGTCATTGCATGTGTGTTCTTTTCCACAAACCACATGGATCCACCAATGTCATTGCATGTGTGTTCTTTTCACAAACCAACACCAGAGTCATTGCATGTGTGTTCTTATCACTAAACCAACACTAGAGTCATTGCATGTGTGTTCTATTCATGAACCACATATGGATCCACCAGAGTCACTACATGTGTGTTCTATTCATGAACCACATATGGATCCACCAGAGTCATTGCATGTGTGTTATTTTCCACAGACAACATGGATCCACCAATGTCATTGCATGTGTGTTCTTTTCACAAACCAACACCAGAGTCATTGCATGTGTGTTCTTTTCATGAAACACATGGATCCACCAATGTTATTGCATGTGTGTTCATTTCACAAACCACATATGGATCCACCAGAGTCATTGCATTTGTGTTCTTTTCATGAAACTAGCACTAGAGTCATTGCATTGTGTTCACTTCACACACCACATATGGATCCACCAGAGTCATTGCATGTGTGTTCTTTTCCACAAACCACATATGGATCTACCAGAGTCATTGCATGTGTGTTCTTATCATGAAACACATATGGATCCACTAGTGTCATTGCATGTGTGTTCTTATCACTAAACCAGCACTAGAGTCATTGCATGTGTGTTCTTTTCACAAACCACATATGGATCCACTAGAGTCATTGCATATGGTTTCTTTCACGAACCACATATGGATCTACTAGAGTCATTGCATGTGCGTTATTTTCATAAACCTGCACTAGAGTCATTGCATGTCTGTTCATTTCACAAACCACATATGGATCCACAAAAGTCATTGCATGTGTGTTCTTTTCACAAACCACATATGGATCCACCAGAGTCATTGCATGTGTGTTCTTTTCCACAAACCACATGGATCCACCAATGTCATTGCATGTGTGTTCTTTTCACAAACCACATATGGATCCACCAAAGTCATTGCATGTTTGTTCTTTTCATGAAACCCATGGATCCACCAATTTATTGCATGTGTGTTCATTTCACAAACCACATATGGATCCACTAGAGTTACTACATGTGTGTTCTTTTCATGAAACAAGCACTAGAGTCATGGCATGTTTGTTCATTTCACAAACCACATATGGATCCACCAGAGTCGTTGCATGCGTGTTCTTTTCATGAAACTAGCACTAGAGTCATTGCATGTGTGCTCATTTCACAAACCACATATGGATCCACCAGAGTCATTGCATGTGTGTTCTTTTCGCAAACCACATATGGATCCACCAGAGTCGTTGCATGTATGTTCTTTTCATAAACCACCAGTAGAGTCATTGCATGTGTGTTCTTTTCACAAACCACATATGGATCCACCAGAGTCATTGCATGTGTGTTATTTTCCACAAACCACATGGATCCACCAATTTCATTGCATGTGTGTTCATTTCACAAACCAACACTAGAGTCATTGCATGTGTGTTCTTATCAATAAACTAACACTAGAGTCATTGCATGTGTGTTCTTTTCATGAACCACATATGGATCCACCAGAGTCATTGCATGTGTGTTCTTTTCCAAAAACCACATGGATCCACCAATGTCATTGCATGTGTGTTCTTTTCACAAACCAACACCAGAGTCATTGCATGTGTGTTCTTATCACTAAACCAACAGTAGAGTCATTGCATGTGTGTTCTTTTCATGAACTACATATGGATCCACCAGAGTCACTGCATGTGTGTTCTTTTCATGAACCACATATGGATCCATGAGAGTCATTGCATGTGTGTTCTTTTCCACAGACCACATGGATCCACCAATGTCATTGCATGTGTGTTCTTTTCACAAACCAACACCAGAGTCATTGCATGTGTGTTCTTTCCATGAAACACATGGATGCACCAATGTCATTGCATCTGTGTTCATTTCACAAACCACATATGGATCCACCAGAGTCATTGCATTTTTGTTATTTTCATGAAACTAGCACTAGAGTCATTGCATGTGTGTTCATTTCAGAAACCACATATGGATCCACTAGAGTCATTGCATGTGTGTTCTTTTCACAAACCACCTATGGATGCACCAGAGTCAATGCATATGTGTTCTTTTCACAAACCACATCTGGATCCACAGGGTCATTGCATGTGTGTTCATTTCCACAAACCACATATGGATCTACCAGAGTCATTGCATGTGTGTTCTTATCATGAAACACATATGGATCCACCAATGTCATTGCATGTGTGTTCTTTTCACAAACCAACACCAGAGTCATTGCATCTGTGTTCTTATCACTAAACCAACACTAGAGTCATTGAATGTGTGTTCTTTTCATGAACCACATATGGATCCACCAGAGTCATTACATGTGTGTTCTTATCACTAAACAAACACTAGAGTCATTGCATGTGTGTTCTTTTCATGAAACCCATGGATCCACAAATGTCATTGCATGTGTGTTCTTTTCAAAAACCACATATGGATCCACCAGAGTCGTTGCATGTGTGTTCTTTTCCACAAACCACATATGGATCCACCAGAGTCATTACATGTGTGTTCTTTTCACAAACGACATATGGATCCACTAGAGTCATTGCATGTGTGTTCTTATCACTAAACCAGCACTAGCGTCATTGCATGTGTGTTCTTTTCACAAACCACATATGGATACACTAGAGTCATTGCATGTGTGTTCTTTCATGAACCAGATATGGATCCACCAGAGTCATTGCATGTGCGTTCTTTTCCACAAACCACATGGATCCACCAATGTCATTGCATGTGTGTTCTTTTCACAAACCAACACCAGAGTCATTGCATGTGTGTTCTTATCACAAACCAACACCAATGTCATTGCATGTGTGTTCTTTTCACAAACCAACACTAGAGTCATTGCATGTGTGTTCTTTTCATGAACCACATATGGATCCACCAGAGTCACTACATGTGTGTTCTATTCATGAACCACATATGGATCCACCAGAGTCATTGCATGTGTGTTATTTTCCACAGACAACATGGATCCACCAATGTAATTGCATGTGTGTTCTTTTCACAAACCAACACCAGAGTCATTGCATGTGTGTTCTTTTCATGAAACACATGGATCCACCAATGTCATTGCATGTGTGTTCATTTCACAAACCACATATGGATCCACCAGAGTCATTGCATTTGTGTTCTTTTCATGAAACTAGCGCTAGAGTCATTGCATTGTGTTCACTTCACACACCACATATGGATCCACCAGAGTCATTGCATGTGTGTTATTTTCGACAAACCACATATGGATCTACCAGAGTCATTGCATGTGTGTTCTTATCATGAAACACATATGGATCCACTAGTGTCATTGCATGTGTGTTCTTATCACTAAACCAGCACTAGAGTCATTGCATGTGTGTTCTTTTCACAAACCACATATGGATCCACTAGAGTCATTGCATGTGTGTTATTTTCATCAACCAGCACTAGAGTCATTGCATGTCTGTTCGTTTCACAAACCACATATGGATCCACAAAAGTCATTGCATGTGTGTTCTTTTCACAAACCACATATGTATCCACCAGAGTCATTGCATGTGTGTTCTTTTCCACAAACCACATGGATCCACCAATGTCATTGCATGTGTGTTCTTTTCACAAACCACATATGGATCCACCAAAGTCATTGCATGTTTGTTCTTTTCATGAAACCCATGGATCCACCAATTTATTGCATGTGTGTTCATTTCACAAACCACATATGGATCCACTAGAGAAACTACATGTGTGTTCTTTTCATGAAACAAGCACTAGAGTCATGGCATGTTTGTTCATTTCACAAACCACATATGGATCCACCAGAGTCGTTGCATGCGTGTTCTTTTCATGAAACTAGCACTAGAGTCATTGCATGTGTGCTCATTTCACAAACCACACATGGATCCACCAGAGTCATTGCATGTGTGTTCTTTTCGCAAACCACATATGGATCCACCAGAGTCGTTGCATGTATGTTCTTTTCATAAACCACCAGTAGAGTCATTGCATGTGTGTTCTTTTCACAAACCACATATGGATCCACCAGAGTCATTGCATGTGTGTTATTTTCCACAAACCACATGGATGCACCAATTTCATTGCATGTGTGTTCATTTCACAAACCAACACTAGAGTCATTGCATGTGTGTTCTTATCAATAAACTAACACTAGAGTCATTGCATGTGTGTTCTTTTCATGAACCACATATGGATCCACCAGAGTCATTGCATGTGTTCTCTTTTCCAAAAACCACATGGATCCACCAATGTCATTGCATGTGTGTTCTTTTCACAAACCAACACCAGAGTCATTGCATGTGTGTTCTTATCACTAAACCAACACTAGAGTCATTGCATGTGTGTTCTTTTCATGAACTACATATGGATCCACCAGAGTCACTGCATGTGTGTTCTTTTCATGAACCACATATGGATCCATGAGAGTCATTGCATGTGTGTTCTTTTCCACAGACCACATGGATCCACCAATGTCATTGCATGTGTGTTCTTTTCACAAACCAACACCAGAGTCATTGCATGTGTGTTCTTTCCATGAAACACATGGATCCACCAATGTCATTGCATCTGTGTTCATTTCACAAACCACATATGGATCCACCAGAGTCATTGCATTTATGTTATTTTCATGAAACTAGCACTAGAGTCATTTCATGTGTGTTCATTTCACAAACCACATATGGATCCACCAGAGTCATTGCATGTGTGTTCTTTTCACAAACCACCTATGGATGCACTAGAGTCATTGCATGTGTGTTCTTTTCACAAACCACATATGGATCCACAGAGTCATTGCATGTGTGTTCATTTCCACAAACCACATATGGATCTACCAGAGTCATTGCATGTGTGTTCTTATCATGAAACACATATGGATCCACTAGTGTCATTGCATGTGTGTTCTTATCACTAAACCATCACAAGAGTCATTGCATGTATGTTCTTCTCACAAACCATAGCTAGAGTCATTGCATGTGTGTTCTTTTCACAAACCACATACGGATCCACGAGAGTCATTGCATGTATGTTCTTTTCACAAACCACTTATGGACCCCCCAGAGTCATTGCATGTGTTTTCTTTTCCACCAACCACATATGGAACCACTAGAGTCATTGCACGTGTGTTCTTATCAGGAACCACATATGGATCCACCAGAGTCATTGCATGTGTGTTCTTATCACTAAATCAGCACTAGAGTCATTGCATGTGTGTTCTTTTCACAAACCACATATGTATCCACTAGAGTAATTGCATATGCGTTCTTTCACGAACCACATATGGATCCACTAGAGTCATTGCAGGTGTGTTCATTTCATAAACCAGCACTAGAGTCATTTCATGTGTGTCTTTTCACAAACCACATATGAATCCACCCGAGTCATTGCATGTGTGTTCTTTTCACAAACCACATATGGATCCACCAGAGTCATTGCATGTGTGTTCTTTTCCATAAACCACATGGATCCACCAATGTCATTGCATGTGTGTTCTTTTCACAAACCACATATGGATCCACCAGATTCATTGCATGTGTGTTCTTTTCATGAAACCCATGGATCCACCAGATTCATTGCATGTGTGTTCATTTCACAAACCACATATGGATCCACCAGAGTCATTGCATGCGTGTTATTTTCACAAGCCACATATGGATGCACGAGAGTCATTGCATGTATGTTCTTTTCATAAACCAGCACTAGAGTCATTGCACATGTGTTCTTTTCACAAGCCACATATGGATCCACCAGAGTCATTGCATGTGTGTTCTTTTCCACAAACCACATGGATCCACCAATGTCATTGCATGTGTGTTCTTTTCATAAACTAGCACTAGAGTCATTGCATGTGTGTTCTTTTCACAAACCACATATGGATCCACCAGAGTCATTGCATGTGTGTTCTTTTTCAAAAACCACATGGATCCACCAATGTCATTACATGTGTGTTCTTTTCATAAACCAGCACTAGAGTCATTGCATATGTGTTCTATTCATGAACCACAAATGGATCCAGCAGAGTCATTGCGTGTGTGTTAATTTCAGAAACCACATATGGATCCACTAGAGTCATTGCATGTGTGTCCTTTTCACAAACCACCTATGGATGCACCAGAGTCAATGCATATGTGTTCTTTTCACAAACCACATCTGGATCCACAGGGTCATTGCATGTGTGTTCATTTCCACAAACCACATATGGATCTACCAGAGTCATTGCATGTGTGTTCTTATCATGAAACACATATGGAATCACCAATGTCATTGCATGTGTGTTCTTTTCACAAACCAACACCAGAGTCATTGCATCTATGTTCTTATCACTAAACCAACACTAGAGTCATTGAATGTGTGTTCTTTTCATCAACCACATATGGATCCACCAGAGTCATTAAATGTGTGTTCTTATCACTAAACGAACACTAGAGTCATTGCATGTGTGTTCTTTTCATGAAACCCATGGATCCACAAATGTCATTGCATGTGTGTTCTTTTCAAAAACCACAAATGGATCCACCAGAGTCATTGCATGTGTGTTCTTTTCTACAAACCACATATGGATCCACCATAGTCATTACATGTGTGTTCTTTTCACAAACCACATATGGATCCACTAGAGTCATTGCATGTGTGTTCTTATCACTAAACCAGCACTAGCGTCATTGCATGTGTGTTCTTTTCACAAACCACATATGGATACACCAGAGTCATTGCATGTGTGTTCTTTCATGAACCAGATATGGATCCACCAGAGTCATTGCATGTGTGTTCTTTTCCACAAACCACATGGATCCACCAATGTCATTGCATGTGTGTTCTTTGCACAAACCAACACCAGAGTCATTGCATGTGTGTTCTTATCACTAAACCAACACTAGAGTCATTGCATGTGTGTTCTTTTCATGAACCACATATGGATCCACCAGAGTCACTACATGTGTGTTCTTTTGATGAACCACATATGGATCCACCAGAGTCATTGCATGTGTGTTCTTTTCCACAGACCACATGGATCCACCAATGTCATTGCACGTGTGTTCTTTTCACAAACCAACACCACAGTCATTGCATGTGTGTTCTTTTCATGAAACACATGGATCCACCAATGTCATTGCATGTGTGTTCATTTCACAAACCACATATGGATCCACCGGAGTCATTGCATTTGTGTTCTTTTCATGAAACTAGCACTAGAGTCATTGCATCTGTGTTCATTTCACAAACCACATATGGATCCACCAGAGTCATTGCATGTGTGTTCTTTTCCACAAACCACATATGGATCTACCAGAGTCATTGCATGTGTGTTCTTATCATGAAACACATATGGATCCACTAGTGTCATTGCATGTGTGTTCTTATCACTAAACCAGCACTAGAGTCATTGCATGCATGTTCTTTTCACAAACCACATATGGATCCACTAGATTCATTGCATATGGTTTCTTTCATGAACCACATATGGATCCACTAGAGTCATTGCATGTGTGTTCTTTTCATAAACCAGCACTAGAGTCATTGCATGTTTGTTCTTTCCACAAACCACATACGGATCCACCAGAGTCATTGCATGTGTGTTCTTTTCCAGAAACCACATGGATCCACCAATGTCATTGCATGTGTGTTCTTTTAACAAACCACATATGGATCCACCAAAGTCATTGCATGTGTGTTCTTTTCATGAAACCCATGGATCCACTAATGTCATTGCATGTGTGTTCATTTCACAAACCACATATGGATCCACCAGAGTTACTACATGTGTGTTCTTTTCATGAAACAAGCACTAGAGTCATTGCATGTTTGTTCATTTCACAAACCACATATGGATCCACCAGAGTCATTGCATGCGTGTTCTTTTCATGAAACTAGCACAAGAGTAATTGCATGTGTTCTCATTTCACAAACCACATATGGATCCACCAGAGTCATTGCATGTGTGTTCTTTTCAACAACCACATATGGATCCACCAGAGTCGTTGCATGTATGTTCTTTTCATAAACCACCATCAGAGTCATTGCATGTGTGTTCTTTTCACAAACCACATGTGGATCCACCAGAGCCATTGCATGTGTGTTAATTTCCACGAACCACAAGGATCCACCAATTTCATTGCATGTGTGTTCATTTCACAAACCAACACTAGAGTCATTGCATGTGTGTTCTAAGAATAAACCAACACTAGAGTCATTGCATGTGTTTTCTTTTCCTGAACCACATATGGATCCACCAGAGTCATTGCATGTGTGTTCTTTTCCACAAACCACATGGATCCACTAATGTCATTGATGTTGGAATTATGCCCTAGAGGCAATAATAAAGATGTTATTATTATAATTCTTGTTCATGATAAAGTTTATATTCCATGCTAGAATTGTATTAAGCGGAAACATTAATACTTGTGTTGTTTGTGAACAACACCGTGTCCCTAGTACGCCTCTATGGACTAGCTCATTGATCAATGATGGTTAAGGTTTCCTAACCATAGACATGAGTTGTCAATTGATAATGATATCATATCATTGGGAGAATGATGTGGTGGACACCCCCAAACTAAGCGAAGCAATTAGATCGTGTTATCGTGTTCGTCTTTGCAAAGATTTTCTTATGTCAAATATTGTATTCCTTAGACCATGAGATAATGCAACTCCCTGGTATCGGAAGAAAGCTTTGAGGTCATCAAACGTCATCCTATGAGAGGGTGATCATAAAGGTGTCTCTCAGGTGATCGGAAAGTATCTGTTGGGTTGTATGTATCGAGATGGGATTTGTCCCTCCCAAGTCGGAGAGATATACTTCGGGCCCACTCGGTAATCGATATCAACACCGCTTGCAAGCATGTGGTTAAGGAGTTAATCACAAAGTGATATCGGATTACGGAACGAGTAAAGTACTTGCTGTGAACGAGATTGAACTAGGTATGACGATACCGACGATCGAATCTCGGGCAAGTAAAATATCGCGAGACGAAGGGAATATATATATGGGATTGATTGAATCCTGGCATCGTGGTTCATCCGATATGATCATCTATGAATGTGTGGGAGTCAATATGGGTGCCCAGACCCCGCTGTTGATTATTGATAGAAGATCATGTCTGCATATTCTCGAACCCGCAAGGTCACACACTTAACGTGTCTCGACGCTAGGATAGTTTGGATACTTGGTTTATGAATTTTTTTTCGGAGTCTCGGATGGGATCCAGGACATCACGAGAGGTTCCGGAATGGTCCGGAGAATAAGATTCATATAAGGCAGTGCAGTTTTTGGAGTTCGGAATTGTTCCGGGTTAATCGGTATTGTACCGGAAGCTTCTAGAACCTTCCGGAAGGGGACCAACGTGGCCCCACCTTCCGGGAGGGGGCATGGGCCTATGAGGGAGTGTCCTGGCCGCATTGGGCCAGGGGCACAAGGCCCCATAGGTCCCAGCCGATCCTAGAGAGTTTAAATCGTTTAAACTAGAGATAAGATAAGATAGGATTTCTAGATAAGGGAGAGTTTAAATTGTTTAAACTAGAGATAGGCTTGGAGGAGAGGCTAGGGCTGGCCGCCCCCCCTCTATAAATAGAGGGCTGGTGCGCCCCCTTCCCCCTACACACACCTTCCTCCAAACCCAGTTGCCCTGCTGCCCTTCCTCTCTCCCTCCCGACTGTTTGTAGGCGAAGCCCTGCGGCAGAAATTCTCCACCATATACACCACGCCGTCGTGCTGTAGATCCAATCTATCTCTCCACCATACTTGCTGGTCCGAGGAAGGAGGAGACGTTGAGGTGCCGCACGTGTGCATCTCACGGAGGCACCGCCACTTGTGGTGCTAGATCGGATCGGATCGCGAGGAGGAGAAGCGAGTACGACTACATCACCCACGTTCCGACGAACGTTCCGCTGTGCGAATCTTCAAGGGTATGAAGATCTAATCCAATCTCTCTCGTTGTTTGCATCTCCTCGATTAGATCTTGGCTTTCCCTCTGTTCGCTTCCATAGAAAATTTTGATTTACTATGCTGCGAAACCCTTCAGTGGTATCAGAGCTAGATCTATGCGTAGATGTGATTCACGAGTAGAACGCAACATGGTTGTTGCGGGCGTTGATGTTTTCTGTTGCAAGCCTCTTGTTTGTGTTCTTCTTATGACGCGGGATAGTGAGATTGAAGCGGTCCAGGCCAACCTTACGCGACGTCGTTCGCGAGACCGGCTCCGCACTTGACGTGTGGCTTGTTCCACACATGCGGCTGATGGATGTCAGTTTCTCTCACTATAGTGATCATGGGATTAACACCGGAGTTTGGCAACCATAATATCACCGTTGTGGCTTTCCGTAGGTAAGAATCGTTCTTAGCATCTACTCCCATAAGCCACGTAAAACATGCAACAACAAAGTAGAGGCGTCTAACTTGTTTTTGCAGGGAGTGTTTTCTGTGATATGGTATGGCCCAAGATGTGATGTGTATAATGTATGCGATGATCATGTTTTGTAATGTTTCACGACTTGCATGTCGATGAGTACACAACCGGCAGGAGCCATATGGTTGTCTTTATAATTGTGTATGACCTGTGAGTCAACTTCTTATACGCCATGTAATAGCTTTACTTTATCGCTAAGTAGTTAGCAATAGTTGTAGTTGCTATTCGTGGTGGAGGCAATCATGGTGGAGTGATGGAGATCATGCCGGAACGCACAAGATGGAGATCATTGCGCGAAGATTGGTTATACCATGTCACATAAAGTTATATGCATGTGATGTTTATCCTTTTATGTATCTTATTATGCTTAGATCGCGACGGTAGCATTATAAGATGATTCCTCACTTAAAGATCAAGATAAAAAACTGTGTTCTCCCCAAGTATGCACCGTTGCGAAAGTTCGTCGTGTCCAAGCATCACGTGATGATCGGGTGCTATAGACTCTACGCTCACATACAACGGGTGCAAGCCAGTTTTGCACGCGCGGAAATACTTGGGTCTAGCTTGACGAGCCTAGCATGTACAGACATGGCCTCGGAACACAAGAACCGAAAGGTTAAGCATGAGTCATATGAATGATATGATCGACACTTCGTTGTCCACCATTGAAACCACATCTCGTGAAGATCGGATTAGGTGTGGTGAATTTGGATCGTGTTCACTAAACAACTTGAGGGATGTTGAATTTAGTGGGAGTTCATCTAGTAATTTGATTAAGTTAAACTATTTATCATGAACATAGTCTAAATTGTACTTGCAAATACTGTAGATCACATGGCCAAGTCCAACTTCAACTTCAACGTTTTTGCTGAGAAAGAAAAGCTTAGAAACAATGGGTCTAACTTCACCAAATGGTTCCGCATTCTGAGAATCATTCTCGCTGGCGGACAAAAGGACTATGTCCTTGAGAAAGCACTAGGTGACGCCCCTGCTGTAGATGCGTCGGCTGATGAAAAAGCTGTTTATCAGTCGCGCAAGGATGATTATGATTTGATT
This sequence comes from Avena sativa, assembly GCA_916181665.1. Taxonomy (NCBI): domain Eukaryota; kingdom Viridiplantae; phylum Streptophyta; class Magnoliopsida; order Poales; family Poaceae; genus Avena; species Avena sativa. The sequence continues at coordinate 411,484,751 of OV702292.1, read as the reverse complement.
AAGATCGCCATGTTGTATGCTATGGAATCGGATCTTCAAAATCGTTTTGAGGAGTTTGCCGGGCCCTTTGAGATTCTCGAGGAGCTGAAAAACATGTTTCAGACTCAAGCCCGTTCTGAGAGATATGAGATCTCTAAGAAATTCTTTAACTACAAGATGGAGGAAGGGAGTTCCGTTAGTGAGCACGCCATTAAGATGTCGGGCTACACTCAATGCCTTGAGCAACTGGACTGCAAGATTCCAGAGGAGCTCAAGATTGACACTCCTAGCTGCAAAAGTTTTGTAGTTGATCACAATCAGATTGGTTCCACTGATATGATCATTGAGCTCTTTGCTAAGATGAAAGTAGCGGAGGTGAACATCAAAAAGAATAATCATGTGTTGATGGTCAACAAGCCCCCCACCTTTAAGAAAGGTAAGGGTGCAATGAAGCCCTTCAAGAAAGGCGGCGGCAAGCGCACTGCCCCTGCTGAGAAGAAGCTCAGGTCTGGTCCCAAGCCGGAAACTGAGTGCTTCTATTGCAAGGACAAGGGTCACTGGAAGCGCAACTGTCCGAAGTACTTAGCGGACAAGAAGGCTGGCACCATCAAAGGTATATTTGATATACATGTTATTGATGTTTTCCTTACTAGCCCTCGTTGTAGTGCCTGGGTATTTGATACCGGTTCAGTTGCTAATATTTGTAACTCGAAACAGGAGCTGCGGCATAGACGGCGGCTTGCGAGGGATGAGGTGACGATGCGCGTTGGCAACGGATCAAGAGTTGATGTGATGGCCATCGGCACGCTCTCCTTAGTTTTACCTTCGGGATTAGTTTTAAACCTTAATAAATGTTATTATGTGCCTGCGTTGAGCATGAACATTATTTCTGGATCGTGTTTATTGCAAGACGGTTATTCATTTAAATCGGAGAATAATGGTTGTTCTATTTATATGAGTAACATCTTTTATGGTCATGCACCTCTTGTGAGTGGTTTATTTCTTATAAATCTCGAAAGGGATGAAACACACATCCATAACATTGAGGCTAAGAGATGCAAAGTAGATAGTGATAATACTACTTATTTGTGGCACTGTCGTCTAGGTCATATTGGTGTAAAGCGCATGAAGAAACTCCATTCTGATGGACTTTTGGAGTCTCTTGATTTTGAATCATTTGACACATGCGAACCATGCCTCATGGGCAAGATGATCAAAACCCCGTTCTCCGGTATGATGGAGCGAGCAACGGACTTGTTGGAAATCATACATACCGATGTATGCGGACCGATGAGTGTTTCGACGCGCGGTGGATATCGCTATTTTCTCACTTTTACCGATGACTTAAGTAGATATGGGTATATCTATTTAATGAAACATAAATCTGAAATGTTTGAAAAGTTCAAAGAATTTCAGAATGAAGTAGAGAACCATCGTAACAGAAAGATTAAGTTTCTACGATCCGATCGTGGGGGCGAATATTTGAGTTATGATTTTCTCACGCATCTCAAAGCAAGTGGAATCGTTTCACAACTCACGCCACCCGGAACACCACAGCGCAATGGTGTGTCTGAACGCCGGAATCGAACCCTATTAGATATGGTCCGATCGATGATGTCTCTTACTGATTTGCCGTTATCATTTTGGGGTTATGCATTAGAAACCGCTGCATTCACTTTAAATAGGGCTCCATCTAAATCCGTTGAGACGACACCGTATGAACTGTGGTTTGGTGCTAAACCTAAGTTATCGTTTCTTAAAGTTTGGGGATGCGAAGCTTACGTCAAGAAGTTGATGCCGGACAAGCTCGAACCCAAAGCGGAGAAATGCGTCTTCATAGGATACCCTAAGGAAACTATTGGGTATACCTTCTATCACAGAACCGAAGGCAAAGTGTTTGTCGCAAAGAACGGTTCCTTTCTTGAGAAGGAGTTTCTCTCGAAAGAAGTGAGTGGGAGGAAAGTAGAGATAGACGAGGTTATTGAACCTTCTCTTGAATTGGAGAGTAGCGCAGCACCTGAAATTGTTCCAGTGCCGCCTGCACCAACAATAGAGGAAGCTAATGACAAGGATCATGAAGCTTCGGACGATGCTGCTACTGAACGTCGCAGGTCGACAAGGTCGCGTGCCCCTCCTGAGTGGTACGGCAACCCTGTCTTGACTGTCTTGTTAGTAGAAGACAGTGAACCTACGAACTATGAGGAAGCGATGATGAGCCCAGACTCTGAGAAATGGCTAGAAGCCATGAAATCCGAATTGGGATCCATGAGCGAAAACCAAGTATGGACTTTGGTGGACCCTCCTAGCGACCGAAAGGCCGTTGAGTGCAAATGGATCTTCAAGAAGAAAACGGACGCAGATGATAATGTTACCATCTATAAAGCACGTCTTGTTGCGAAAGGTTTTCGACAAGTTCAAGGTGTTGACTACGATGAGACTTTCTCTCCCGTAGCGATGTTTAAGTCCATTCGAATTTTATTAGCAATTGCTGCGTTTCATGATTATGAAATATGGCAAATGGATGTCAAGACTGCTTTCCTCAATGGCAACATTGATGAAGAGTTGTATATGATGCAACCTGAAGGTTTTGTCGATCCTAAGGATGCTGATAAAGTGTGCAAACTTCAGCGTTCCATTTATGGACTGAAGCAAGCATCTCGGAGTTGGAACCTTCGTTTTGATCAAGTGATCAAGAGCTTTGGATTTGTTCCAAATTGCTACGAAGCTTGCATCTACAAGAAAGTGAGTGGGAGCTCGGTGACGTTTCTGGTACTATATGTGGATGACATATTGATTATTGGAAATGACATCAACATGCTTAACGATGTGAAGAGTTATTTGAACAAGTGTTTTTCAATGAAAGACCTAGGTGAAGCTGCTTATATATTGGGCATCAAAATCTATAGAGATAGACAAAGACGCCTGATAGCTTTAAGCCAGAGTACATACCTAGACAAAGTTCTGAAAAGGTTCAGAATGGATAAGGCAACGAAAGGTTCAGTGTCTATGTTGTCAGGTAAGATATTGAGCAAGGCTCAGTGTCCAGCTACGGTAAATGATAGGGAAGCTATGAGCAAAGTGCCTTATGCCTCGGCCATAGGTTCCATCATGTATGCCATGCTGTGTACTAGACCGGATGTGTCCAATGCTCTTAGTTTGACGAGCAGATATCAAAGTGATCCAGGAGTGGAACACTGGACAGCCGTAAAGAACATCCTAAGGTACCTAAAATAGGACTAAAGAAATGTTCTTAGTCTATGGGGGTGATGAACAGCTCGTCGTAAAAGGTTACGTCGATGCTAGTTTCGACACCGACAAGGATGATTCTAAATCTCAGACAGGATACGTGTATATTTTGAATGGAGGAGCTGTGAGCTGGAGAAGCTGCAAGCAAAGCGTGATCGCGGGATCTACAGTAGAAGCGGAATACATGGCTGCTGCAGAAGCGTCAAGTGAAGGAGTTTGGATCAGAAACTTCATCACTGAGCTTGGCATGGTTCCAAGTGCGTTGGACCCACTGGAGATATTGTGTGACAACACTGGCGCCATAGCACTCGCTAAGGAACCAAGATATCATCCAAAGACCAAGCATATCAACCGCAAGTTTCATATAATCCGAGATTATATAGCAGATGGAGATCTGAAGATTAGCAAAGTACATACAGATCTGAATGTCGCAGATCCATTGACTAAACCTCTTCCACGTGTAAAACATGATCAGCACCTCAGTGCCATGGGTGTGAGATTGTTGCCAAATGTAAACTAGATTATTGACTCTAGTGCAAGTGGGAGACTGTTGGAATTATGCCCTAGAGGCAATAATAAAGATGTTATTATTATAATTCTTGTTCATGATAAAGTTTATATTCCATGCTAGAATTGTATTAAGCGGAAACATTAATACTTGTGTGGTTTGTGAACAACACCGTGTCCCTAGTACGCCTCTATGGACTAGATCATTGATCAATGATGGTTAAGGTTTCCTAACCATAGACATGAGTTGTCAATTGATAATGAGATCATATCATTGGGAGAATGATGTGGTGGACAGACCCAAACTAAGCGAAGCAATTAGATCGTGTTATCGTGTTCGTCTTTGCGAAGCTTTTCTTATGTCAAATATTGTATTCCTTAGACCATGAGATAATGCAACTCCCTGGTATCGGAAGAAAGCTTTGAGGTCATCAAACGTCATCCTATGAGAGGGTGATCATAAAGGTGTCTGTCAGGTGATCGGAAAGTATCTGTTGGGTTGTATGTATCGAGATGGGATTTGTCCCTCCCAAGTCGGAGAGATATACTTCGGGCCCACTCGGTAATCGATATCAACACCGCTTGCAAGCATGTGGTTAAGGAGTTAATCACAAAGTGATATCGGATTACGGAACGAGTAAAGTACTTGCTGTGAACGAGATTGAACTAGGTATGACGATACCGACGATCGAATCTCGGGCAAGTAAAATATCGCGAGACGAAGGGAATATATATATGGGATTGATTGAATCCTGGCATCGTGGTTCATCCGATATGATCATCGATGAATGTGTGGGAGTCAATATGGGTGCCCAGACCCCGCTGTTGATTATTGATAGAAGATCATGTCTGCATATTCTCGAACCCGCAGGGTCACACACTTAACGTGTCTCGATGCTAGGATAGTTTGGATACTTGGTTTATGAATTTTTGTTCGGAGTCTCGGATGGGATCCAGGACATCACGAGAGGTTCCGGAATGGTCCGGAGAATAAGATTCATATAAGGCAGTGCAGTTTTTGGAGTTCGGAATTGTTCCGGGTTAATCGGTATTGTACCGGAAGCTTCTAGAACCTTCCGGAAGGGGACCAACGTGGCCCCACCTTCCGGGAGGGGGCATGGGCCTATGAGGGAGTGTCCTGGCCGCATTGGGCCAGGGGCACAAGGCCCCATAGGGCCCAGCCGATCCTAGAGAGTTTAAATCGTTTAAACTAGAGATAAGATAAGATAGGATTTCTAGATAAGGGAGAGTTTAAATTGTTTAAACTAGAGATAGGCTTGGAGGAGAGGCTAGGGCTGGCCGCCCCCCCTCTATAAATAGAGGGCTGGTGCGCCCCTTCCCCCTACACACACCTTCCTCCAAACCCAGTTGCCCTGCTGCCCTTCCTCTCTCCCTCCCGACTGTTTGTAGGCAAAGCCCTGCGGCAGAAATTCTCCACCATATACACCACGCCGTCGTGCTGTAGATCCAATCTATCTCTCCACCATACTTGCTGGTCCGAGGAAGGAGGAGACATCGAGGTGCCGCACGTGTGCATCTCACGGAGGCACCGCCACTTGTGGTGCTAGATCGGATCGGATCGCGAGGAGGAGAAGCAAGTACGACTACATCACCCACGTTCCGACGAACGTTCCGCTGTGCGAATCTTCAAGGGTATGAAGATCTAATCCAATCTCTCTCGTTGTTTGCATCTCCTAGATTAGATCTTGGCTTTCCCTCTGTTCGCTTGCGTAGAAAATTTTGATTTACTATGCTGCGAAACCCTTCAATTGCATGTGTGTTCTTTTCACAAACCAACACCAGAGTCATTGCATGTTTGTTCTTATCACTAAACCAACACTAGAGTCATTGCATGTGTGTTCTTTTGATGAACCACATATGGATCCACCAGAGTCACTGCATGTGTGTTCTTTTCATGAACCACATATGGATCCATGAGAGTCATTGCATGTGTGTTCTTTTCCACAGACCACATGGATCCACCAATGTCATTGCATGTGTGTTCTTTTCACAAACCAACACCAGAGTCATTGCATGTGTGTTCTTTTCATGAAACACATGGATCCACCAATGCCATTGCATGTGTGTTCATTTCACAAACCACATACGGATCCACCAGAGTCATTGCATTTATGTTCTTTTCATGAAACTAGCACGAGAGTCATTGCATGTGTGTTCATTTCAGAAACCACATATGGATCCATCAGAGTCATTGCATGTGTGTTCTTTTCACAAACCACCTATGGATGCACCAGAGTCATTGCATGTGTGTTCTTTTCACAAACCACATATGGATCCACCAGAGTCATTGCATGTGTGTTCATTTTCACAAACCACATATGGATCTACCAGAGTCATTGCATGTGTGTTCTTATCATGAAACACATATGGATCCACTAGTGTCATTCATTCTGTGTTCTTATCACTAAACCAGCACTAGAGTCATTGCATGTATATTCTTCTCACAAACCATAGCTAGAGTCATTGCATGTGTGTTCTTTTCACAAACCACATATGGATCCACCAGAGTCATTGCATGTGTGTTATTTTCCACAAACCACATATGGATCTACCAGAGTCATTGCATGCGTGTTTTTATCATGAAACACATAAGGATCCACTAGTGTCATTGCATGTGTGTTCTTATCAGTAAACCAGCACTAGAGTCATTGCATGTATGTTCTTTTCACAAACCACATATGGATCCACTAGAGTCATTGCATATGGTTTCTTTCATGAACCACATATGGATCCACTAGAGTCATTTCATTTGTGTTCTTTTCATAAACCAGCACTAGAGTCATTGCATGTCTGTTCTTTTCACAAACCACATATGTTTCCACCAGAGTCATTGCATGTGTGTTCTTTTCACAAACCACATATGGATCCACCAGAGTCATTGCATGTGTGTTCTTTTCCACAAACCACATGGATCCACCAATGTCATTGCATGTGTGTTCTTTTCACAAACCACATATGGATCCACCAAAGTCATTGCATGTGTGTTCTTTTCATGAAACCCATGGATACACCAATGTCATTGCATGTGTGTTCATTTCACAAACCACATATGGATCCACCAGAGTTACTACATGTGTGTTCTTTCCATGAAACAAGCACTAGAGTCATTGCATGTTTGTTCATTTCACAACCCACATATGTATCCACCAGAGTCATTGCATGCGTGTTCTTTTCATGAAACTAGCACTAGAGTCATTGCATGTGTGCTCATTTCACAGACCACATATGGATCCACTAGAGTCATTGCATGTGTGTTCTTTTCACAAACCACATATGGATCCACCAGAGTCATTGTATGTATGTTCTTTTTGTAAACCACCACTAGAGTCATTGCATGTGTGTTCTTTTCACAAACCACATATGGATCCACCATAGTCATTGCATGTGTGTTCTTTTCCACAAACCACATATGGATCTACCAAAGTCATTGAATGTGTGTTCTTATCATGAAACATATGGATCCACTAGTGTCATTGCATGTGTGTTCTTATCACTAAACCAGCACTAGAGTCATTGCATGTGTGTTCTTTTCACGAACCACATATGGATACACTAGATTCATTGCATATGGTTTCTTTCATGAACCACATATGGATCCACTAGTGTCATTGCATGTGTGTTCTTTTCATAAACCAGCACTAGAGTCATTGCATGTCTGTTCTTTTCACAAAACACATATGGATCCACCTGAGTCATTGCATGTGTGTTCCTTTCACAAACGACATATGGATTCACCAGAGTCATTGCATGTGTGTTCTTTTCCACAAACCACATGGATCCACCAATGTCATTGCATGTGTGTTCTTTTCACAAACCACATATGGATCCACCAAAGTCATTGCATGTGTGTTCTTTTCATGAAACCCATGGATACACCAATGTCATTGCATGTGTGTTCATTTCACAAACCACATATGGATCCACCAGAGTTACTACATGTGTGTTCTTTCCATGAAACAAGCACTAGAGTCATTGCATGTTTGTTCATTTCACAACCCACATATGGATCCACCAGAGTCATTGCATGCGTGTTCTTTTCATGAAACTAGCACTAGAGTCATTGCATGTGTGCTCATTTCACAGACCACATATGGATCCACCAGAGTCATTGCATGTGTGTTCTTTTCACAAACCACATATGGATCCACCAGAGTCATTGTATGTATGTTCTTTTCGTAAACCACCACTAGAGTCATTGCATGTGTGTTCTTTTCACAAACCACATATGGATCCACCATAGTCATTGCATGTGTGTTCTTTTCCACAAACCACATATGGATCTACCAAAGTCATTGAATGTGTGTTCTTATCATGAAACATATGGATCCACTAGTGTCATTGCATGTGTGTTCTTATCACTAAACCAGCACTAGAGTCATTGCATGTGTGTTCTTTTCACGAACCACATATGGATCCACTAGATTCATTGCATATGGTTTCTTTCATGAACCACATATGGATCCACTAGTGTCATTGCATGTGTGTTCTTTTCATAAACCAGCACTAGAGTCATTGCATGTCTGTTCTTTTCACAAACCACATATGGATCCACCTGAGTCATTGCATGTGTGTTCCTTTCACAAACGACATATGGATTCACCAGAGTCATTGCATGTGTGTTCTTTTCCACAAACCACATGGATCCACCAATGTCATTGCATGTGTGTTCTTTTCACAAACCACATATGGATCCACCAAAGTCATTGCATGTGTGTTCTTTTCATGAAACCCATGGATCCACCAATGTCATTGCATGTGTGTTCATTTCAGAAACCACATATGGATCCACCAGAATTACTACATGTGTGTTCTTTTCATGAAACAAGCACTAGAGTCATTGCATGTTTGTTCATTTCACAAACCACATATGGATCCACTAGAGTCATTGCAAGCGTGTTCTTTTCATGAAACTAGCACTAGAGTCATTGCATGTGTTCTCATTTCACAAACCACATATGGATCCACCAGAGTCATTGCACGTGTGTTCTTTTCACAAACCACATATGGATCCACCAGAGTCGTTGCACGTATGTTCTTTTCATAAACCACCACTAGGGTCATTGCATGTGTGTTCTTTTCACAAACCACATATGGATCCACCAGAGTCATTGCATGTGTGTTATTTTCCACAAACCACATGGATCCACCAATTTCATTGCATGTGTGTTCATTTCACAAACCAACACTAGAGTCATTGCATGTGTGTTCTTATCAATAAACCAACACTAGAGTCATTGCATGTGTGTTCTTTTCATGAACCACATATGGATCCACCAGAGTCATTGCATGTGTGTTCTTTTCCACAAAACACATGGATCCACCAATGTCATTGCATGTGTGTTCTATTCACAAACCAACACCAGAGTCATTGCATGTGTGTTCTTATCACTAAACCAACACTAGAGTCATTGCATGTGTGTTCTTTTCATGAACCACATATGGATCCACCAGAGTCACTGCATGTGTGTTCTTTCATGAACCACATATGGATCCACGAGAGTCATCGCATGTGTGTTCTTTTCCACAGACCACATGGATCCACCAATGTCATTGCATGTGTGTTCTTTTCACAAACCAACACCAGAGTCATTGCATGTGTGTTCTTTTCATGAAACACATGGATCCACCAATGTCATTGCATGTGTGTTCATTTCACAAACCACATATGAATCCACAAGAGTCATTGCATTTATGTTCTTTTCATGAAACTAGCACTAGAGTCATTGCATGTGTGTTCATTTCACAAACCACATATGGATCCACTAGAGTCATTGCATGTGTGTTCTTTTCACAAACCACCTATGGATGCACCAGAGTCATTGCATGTGTGTTCTTTTCACAAACCACATATGGATCCACCAGAGTCATTGCATGTGTGTTCATTTTCACAAACCACATATGGATCTACGAGAGTCATTGCATGTGTGTTCTTATCATGAAACACATATGGATCCACTAGTGTCATTCATTGTGTGTTCTTATCACTAAACCAGCACTAGAGTCATTGCATGTATGTTCTTCGCACAAACCATAGCTAGGGTCATTGCATGTGTGTTCTTTTCACAAACCACATATGGATCCACCAGAGTCATTGCATGTGTGTTCTTTTCCACAAACCACATATGGATCAGTCATTGCATGCTTGTTCTTATCATGAAACACATATGGATCCACTAGTGTCATTGCATGTGTGTTCTTATCACTAAACCAGCACTAGAGTCATTGCATGTGTGTTCTTTTCACAAACCACATATGGATCCACTAGAGTCATTGCATATGGTTTCTTTCATGAACCACATATGGATCCACTAGAGTCATTGCATGTGTGTTCTTTTCATAAACCAGCACTAGATTCATTGCAAGTCTGTTCTTTTCACAAACCACATATGGATCCACCAGAGTCATTGCATGTGTGTTCTTTTCACAAACCACATATGGATCCACCAGAGTCATTGCATGTGTGTTCTTTTCCACAAACCACATGGATCCACCAATGTCATTGCATGTGTGTTCTTTTCACAAACCACATATGGATCCACCAAAGTCATTGCATGTGTGTTCTTTTCATGAAACCCATGGATCCACCAATGTCATTGCATGTGTGTTCATTTCACAAACCACATATGGATCCACCAGAGTTACTAGATGTGTGTTCTTTTCATGAAACAAGCACTAGAGTCATTGCATGTTTGTTCATTTCACCAGAGTCATTGCATGTGTGTTCTTTTCCACAAACCACATGGATCCACCAATGTCATTGCATGTGTGTTCTTTTCACAAACCAACACCAGAGTCATTACATGTGTGTTCTTGTCACTAAACCAACACTAGAGTCATTGCATGTGTGTTCATTTCACAAACCACATATGGATCCACTAGAGTCATTGCATGTGTGTTCTTTTCACAAACCACCTATGGATGCACCAGAGTCATTGCATGTGTGTTCTTTTCACAAACCACATATGGATCCACCAGAGTCATTGTATGTGTGTTCATTTTCACAAACCACATATGGATCTACGAGAGTCATTGCATGTGTGTTCTTATCATGAAACACATATGGATCCACTAGTGTCATTCATTGTGTGTTCTTATCACTAAACCAGCACTAGAGTCATTGCATGAATGTTCTTCGCACAAACCATAGCTAGGGTCATTGCATGTGTGTTCTTTTCACAAACCACATATGGATCCACCAGAGTCATTGCATTGTGTTCTTTTCCACAAACCACATATGGATCAGTCATTGCATGCTTGTTCTTATCATGAAACACATATGGATCCACTAGTGTCATTGCATGTGTGTTCTTATCACTAAACCAGCACTAGAGTCATTGCATGTGTGTTCTTTTCACAAACCACATATGGATCCACTAGAGTCATTGCATATGGTTTCTTTCATGAACCACATATGGATCTACTAGAGTCATTGCATGTGTGTTCTTTTCATAAACCAGCACTAGATTCATTGCAAGTCTGTTCTTTTCACAAACCACATATGGATCCACCAGAGTCATTGCATGTGTGTTCTTTTCACAAACCACATATGGATCCACCAGAGTCATTGCATGTGTGTTCTTTTCCACAAACCACATGGATCCACCAATGTCATTGCATGTGTGTTCTTTTCACAAACCACATATGGATCCACCAAAGTCATTGCATGTGTGTTCTTTTCATGAAACCCATGGATCCACCAATGTCATTGCATGTGTGTTCATTTCACAAACCACATATGGATCCACCAGAGTTACTACATGTGTGTTCTTTTCATGAAACAAGCACTAGAGTCATTGCATGTTTGTTCATTTCACCAGAGTCATTGCATGTGTGTTCTTTTCCACAAACCACATGGATCCACCAATGTCATTGCATGTGTGTTCTTTTCACAAACCAACACCAGAGTCATTACATGTGTGTTCTTGTCACTAAACCAACACTAGAGTCATTGCATGTGTGTTCATTTCACAAACCACATATGGATCCACTAGAGTCATTGCATGTGTGTTCTTTTCACAAACCACCTATGGATGCACCAGAGTCATTGCATGTGTGTTCTTTTCACAAACCACATATGGATCCACCAGAGTCATTGCATGTGTGTTCATTTTCACAAACCACATATGGATCCACCAGAGTCATTGCATGTGTGTTCTTTTCCACAAACCACATGGATCCACCAATGTCATTGCATGTGTGTTCTTTTCACAAACCACATATGGATCCACCAAAGTCATTGCATGTGTGTTCTTTTCATGAAACCCATGGATCCACCAATGTCATTGCATGTGTGTTCATTTCACAAACCACATATGGATCCACCAGAGTTACTACATGTGTGTTCTTTTCATGAAACAAGCACTAGAGTCATTGCATGTTTGTTCATTTCACCAGAGTCATTGCATGTGTGTTCTTTTCCACAAACCACATGGATCCACCAATGTCATTGCATGTGTGTTCTTTTCACAAACCAACACCAGAGTCATTACATGTGTGTTCTTGTCACTAAACCAACACTAGAGTCATTGCATGTGTGTTCTTTTCATGAACCACATATGGATCCACCAGAGTCACTACATGTGTGTTCTTTTGATGAACCACATATGGATCCACCAGAGTCATTGCATGTGTGTTCTTTTCTACAGACCACATGGATCCACCAATGTCATTGCACGTGTGTTCTTTTCGCAAACCAACACCAGAGTCATTGCATGTGTGTTCTTTTCATGAAACACATGGATCCACCAATGTCATTGCATGTGTGTTCATTTCACAAACCACATATGGATCCACCAGAGTCATTGCATTTGTGTTCTTTTCATGAAACTAGCACTAGAGTCATTGCATCTGTGTTCATTTCACAAACCACATATGGATCCACCAGAGTCATTGCATGTGTGTTCTTTTACACAAACCACATATGGATCTACTAGAGTCATTGCATGTGTGTTCTTATCATGAAACACATATGTATCCACTAGTGTCATTGCATGTGTGTTCTTATCACTAAACCAGCACTAGAGTCATTGCATGCATGTTCTTTTCACAAACCACATATGGATCCACTAGATTCATTGCATATGGTTTCTTTCATGAACCACATATGGATCCACTAGAGTCATTGCATGTGTGTTCTTTTCATAAACCAGCACTAGAGTCATTGCATGTCTGTTCTTTCCACAAACCACATCTGTATCCACCAGAGTCATTGCATGTGTGTTCTTTTCAAAAACCACATATGGATCCACCAGAGTCATTGCATGTGTGTTCTTTTCCACAAACCACATGGATCCACCAATGTCATTGCATGTGTGTTCTTTTCACAAACCACATATGGATCCACCAAAGTCATTGCATGTGTGTTCTTTTCATGAAACCCATGGATCCACCAATGTCATTGCATGTGTGTTAATTTCACAAACCACATATGGATCCACCAGAGTTACTACATGTGTGTTCTTTTCATGAAACAAGCACTAGAGTCATTGCATGTTTGTTCATTTCACAAACCACTTATGGATCCACCAGAGTCATTGCATGCGTGTTCTTTTCATGAAAGTAGCACTAGAGTAATTGCATGTGTTCTCATTTCACAAACCACATATGGATCCACCAGAGTCATTGCATGTGTGTTCTTTTCACCAACCACATATGGATCCACCAGAGTCGTTGCATGTATGTTCTTTTCATAAACCACCACTAGAGTCATTGCATGTGTGTTCTTTTCACAAACCACATATGGATCCACCAGAGTCAATGCATGTGTGTTATTTTCCACAAACCACATGGATCCACCAATTTCATTGCATGTGTGTTCAATTCACAAACCAACACTAGAGTCATTGCATGTGTGTTCTATGAATAAACCAACACTAGAGTCATTGCATGTGTGTTCTTTTCATGAACCACATATGGATCCACCAGAGTCATTGCATGTGTGTTCTTTTCCACAAACCACATGGATCCACCAATTTCATTGCATGTGTGTTCTTTTCACAAACCAACACCAGAGTCATTGCATGTGTGTTCTTATCACTAAACCAACACTAGAGTCATTGCATGTGTGTTCTTTTGGTGAACCACATATGGATCCACCAGAGTCACTGCATGTGTGTTCTTTTCATGAACCACATATGGATCCACGAGAGTCATTGCATGTGTGTTCTTTTCCACAGACCACATGGATCCACCAATGTCATTGCATGTGTGTTCTTTTCACAAACCAACACCAGAGTCATTGCATGTGTGTTCTTATCACTAAACCAACACTAGAGTCATTGCATGTGTGTTCTTTTGGTGAACCACATATGGATCCACCAGAGTCACTGCATGTGTGTTCTTTTCATGAACCACATATGGATCCACGAGAGTCATTGCATGTGTGTTCTTTTCCACAGACCACATGGATCCACCAATGTCATTGCATGTGTGTTCTTTTCACAAACCACATATGGATCCACCAGAGTCATTGCATGTATGTTCTTTTCATAAACCAGCACTAGAGTCATTGCATGTGTGTTATTTTCACAAACCACATATGGATCCACCAGAGTCATTGCATGTGTGTTCTTTTCCATAAACCACATATGGATCTACGAAAGTCATTGCATGTGTGTTCTTATCATGAAACACATATGGATCCACTAGTCTAATTGCATGTCTGTTCTTATCACTAAACCAGCACTAGAGTCATTGCATGTGTGTTCTTTTCACGAACCACATATGGATCCACTAGATTCATTGCATATGGTTTCTTTCATGAACCACATATGGATCCACTAGAGTCATTGCATGTGTGTTCTTTTCATAAACCAGCACTAGAGTCATTGCATGTCTGTTCTTTTCACAAACCACATATGGATCCACCAGAGTCATTGCATGTGTGTTCTTTTCACAAACCACATATGGATCCACCAGAGTCATTGCATGTGTGTTCTTTTCCACAAACCACATGGATCCACCAATGTCATTGCATGTGTGTTCTTTTCACAAACCACGTATGGATCCACCAGAGTCATTGCATGTGTGTTCTTTTCCACAAACCACATGGATCCACCAATGTCATTGCATGTGTGTTCTTTTCACAAACCACATATGGATCCACCAGAGTTACTACATGTGTGTTCTTTTCATGAAACAAGCACTAGAGTCATTGCATCTTTGTTCATTTCACAAACCACATATCGATCCACTAGAGTCATTGCATGCGAGTTCTTTTCATGAAACTAGCACTAGAGTCATTGCATGTGTTCTCATTTCACAAACCACATATGGATCCACCAGGGTCATTGCATGTGTGTTCTTTTGACAAACCACATATGGATCCACCAGAGTCGTTGCATGTATGTTCTTTTCCTAAACCACCACTAGGGTCATTGCATGTGTGTTCTTTTCACAAACCACATATGGATCCACCAGAGTCATTGCATGTGTGTTATTTTCCACAAACCACATGGATCCACCAATTTCATTGCATGTGTGTTCATTTCACAAACCAACACTAGAGTCATTGCATGTGTATTCTTATCAATACACCAACACTAGAGTCATTGCATGTGTGTTCTTTTCATGAACCACATATGGATCCACCAGAGTCATTGCATGTGTGTTCTTTTCCACAAAACACATGGATCCACCAATGTCATTGCATGTGTGTTCTTTTCACAAACCAACACCAGAGTCATTGCATGTGTGTTCTTATCACTAAACCAACACTAGAGTCATTGCATGCGTGTTCTTTTCATGAACCACATATGGATCCACCAGAGTCACTGCATGTGTGTTCTTTTCATGAACCACATATGGATCCACGAGAGTCATCGCATGTGTGTTCTTTTCCATAGACCACATGGATCCACCAATGTCATTGCATGTGTGTTCTTTTCACAAACCAACACCAGAGTCATTGCATGTGTGTTCTTTTCATGAAACACATGGATCCACCAATGTCATTGCATGTGTGTTCATTTCACAAACCACATATGGATCCACAAGAGTCATTGCATTTATGTTCTTTTCATGAAACTAGCACTAGAGTCATTGGATGTGTGTTCATTTCACAAACCACATATGGATCCACCAGAGTCATTGCAAGTGTGTTCTTTTCACAAACTACCTATGGATGCACGAGAGTCATTGCATGTGTGTTCTTTTCACAAACCACTTATGGATCCACCAGAGTCATTGCATGTGTATTCATTTTCACAAACCACATATGGATCTACGAGAGTCATTGCATGTGTGTTCTTATCATGAAACACATATGGATCCACTAGTGTCATTCATTGTGTGTTCTTATCACTAAACTAGCACTAGAGTCATTGCATGTATGTTCTTCACACAAACCATAGCTAAAGTCATTGCATGTGTGTTCTTTTCACAAACCACTTATGGATCCACCAGAGTCATTGCATGTGTGTTCTTTTCCACAAACCACATATGGATCTACCAGAGTCATTGCATGCTTGTTCTTATCATGAAACACATATGGATCCACTAGTGTCATTGCATGTGTGTTCTTATCACTAAACCAGCACTAGAGTCATTGCATGTGTGTTCTTTTCACAAACCACATATGGATCCACTAGATTCATTGCATATGGTTTCTTTCATGAACCACATATGGATCCACTAGAGTCATTGCATGTGTGTTCTTTTCATAAACCAACACTAGATTCATTGCATGTCTGTTCTTTTCACAAACCACATATGGATCCACCAGAGTCATTGCATGTGTGTTCTTTTCACAAACCACATATGGATCCACCAGAGTCATTGCAAGTGTCTTCTTTTCACAAACCACCTATGGATGCACGAGAGTCATTGCATGTGTGTTCTTTTCACAAACCACTTATGGATCCACCAGAGTCATTGCATGTGTGTTCATTTTCACAAACCACATATGGATCTACCAGAGTCATTGCATGTGTGTTCTTATCATGAAACACATATGGATCCACTAGTGTCATTCATTGTGTGTTCTTATCACTAAACTAGCACTAGAGTCATTGCATATATGTTCTTCACACAAACCATAGCTAGAGTCATTGCATGTGTGTTCTTTTCACAAACCACATATGGATCCACCAGAGTCATTGCATGTGTGTTCTTTTCCACAAACCACATATGGATCTACCAGAGTCATTGCATGCTTGTTCTTATCATGAAACACATATGGATCCACTAGTGTCATTGCATGTGTGTTCTTATCACTAAACCAGCACTAGAGTCATTGCATGTGTGTTCTTTTCACAAACCACATATGGATCCACTAGAGTCATTGCATATGGTTTCTTTCATGAACCACATATGGATCCACTAGAGTCATTGCATGTGTGTTCTTTTCATAAACCAACACTAGATTCATTGCATGTCTGTTCTTTTCACAAACCACATATGGATCCACCAGAGTCATTGCATGTGTGTTCTTTTCACAAACCACATATGGATCCACCAGAGTCATTGCATGTGTGTTCATTTCAGAAACCACATATGGATCCACCAGAGTTACTACATGTGTGTTCTTTTCATGAAACAAGCACTGGAGTCATTGCATGTTTGTTCAGTTCACAAACCACATATGGATCCACCAGAGTCATTGCATGCGTGTTCTTTTCATGAAACTAGCACTAGAGTCATTGCATGTGTTCTCATTTCACAAACCACATATGGATCCACCAGGGTCATTGCATGTGTGTTCTTTTCACAAACCACATATGGATCCACCAGAGTCGTTGCATGTATGTTCTTTTCATAAACCACCACTAGGGTCATTGCATGTGTGTTCTTTTCACAAACCACATATGGATCCACCAGAGTCATTGCATGTGTGTTATTTTCCACAAACCACATGGATCTACCAATTTCATTGCATGTGTGTTCATTTCACAAACCAACACTAGAGTCATTGCATGTGTGTTCTTATCAATAAACCAACACTAGAGTCATTGCATGTGTGTTCTTTTCATGAACCACATATGGATCCACCAGAGTCATTGCATGTGTGTTCTTTTCCACAAAACACATGGATCCACCAATGTCATTGCATGTGTGTTCTTTTCACAAACCAACACCATAGTCATTGCATGTGTGTTCTTATCACTAAACCAACACTAGAGTCATTGCATGTGTGTTCTTTTCATGAACCACATATGGATCCACCAGAGTCACTGCATGTGTGTTCTTTTCATGAACCACATATGGATCCACGAGAGTCATCGCATGTGTGTTGTTTTCCGCGAACCACATGGATCCACCAATGTCATTGCATGTGTGTTCTTTTCACAAACCAACACCAGAGTCATTGCATGTGTGTTCTTTTCATGAAACACATGGATCCACCAATGTCATTGCATGTGTGTTCATTTCACAAACCACATATGGATCCACAAGAGTCATTGCATTTATGTTCTTTTCATGAAACTAGCACTAGAGTCATTGCATGTGTGTTCATTTCACAAACCACATATGGATCCACCAGAGTCATTGCACGTGTGTTCTTTCCACAAACCACCATGGATCTACCAGAGTCATTGCATGTGTGTTCTTTTCACAAACCACATATGGATCCACCAGAGTCATTGCATGTGTGTTCATTTTCACAAACCACATATGGATCTACCAGAGTCATTGCATGTGTGTTCTTATCATGAAACACATATGGATCCACTAGTGTCATTCATTGTGTGTTCTTATCACTAAACTAGCACTAGAGTCATTGCATGTATGTTCTTCACAGAAACCATAGCTAGAGTCATTGCATGTGTGTTCTTTTCACAAACCACATATGGATCCACCAGAGTCATTGCATGTGTGTTCTTTTCCACAAACCACATATGGATCTACCAGAGTCATTGCATACTTGTTCTTATCATGAAACACATATGAATCCACTAGTGTCATTGCATGTGTGTTCTTATCACTAAACCAGCACTAGAGTCATTGCATGTGTATTCTTTTCACAAACCACATATGGATCCACTAGAGTCATTGCATATGGTTTCTTTCATGAACCACATATGGATCCACTAGAGTCATTTCATTTGTGTTCTTTTCATAAACCAGCACTAGAGTCATTGCATGTCTGTTCTTTTTAGAAACCACATATGTTTCCACCAGGGTCATTGCATGTGTGTTCTTTTCACAAACCACATATGGATCCACTAGAGTCATTGCATTGTGTTCTTTTCCACAAACCACATGGATCCACCAATGTCATTACATGTGTGTTCTTTTCATGAACCACATATGGATCCACCAGAGTCATTGCATGTGTGTTCTTTTCCACAAAACACATGGATCCACCAATGTCATTGCATGTGTGTTCTTTTCACAAACCAACACCAGAGTCATTGCATGTGTGTTCTTATCACAAAACCAACACTAGAGTCATTGCATGTGTGTTCTTTTCATGAACCACATATGGATCCACCAGAGTCACTGCATGTGTGTTCTTTTCATGAACCACATATGGATCCACGAGAGTCATCGCATGTGTGTTCTTTTCCGCAGACCACATGGATCCACCAATGTCATTGCATGTGTGTTCTTTTCACAAACCAACACCAGAGTCATTGCATGTGTGTTCTTTTCATGAAACACATGGATCCACCAATGTCATTGCATGTGTGTTCATTTCACAAACCACATATGGATCCACAAGAGTCATTGCATTTATGTTCTTTTCATGAAACAAGCACTAGAGTCATTGCATGTGTGTTCATTTCACAAACCACATATGGATCCACCAGAGTCATTGCACGTGTGTTCTTTTCACAAACCACCTATGGATGCACCAGAGTCATTGCATGTGTGTTCTTTTCACAAACCACATATGGATCCACCAGAGTCATTGCATGTGTGTTCATTTCCACAAACCACATATGGATCTACCAGAGTCATTGCATACTTGTTCTTATCATGAAACACATATGAATCCACTAGTGTCATTGCATGTGTGTTCTTATCACTAAACCAGCACTAGAGTCATTGCATGTGTATTCTTTTCACTAACCACATATGGATCCACTAGAGTCATTGCATATGGTTTCTTTCATGAACCACATATGGATCCACTAGAGTCATTTCATTTGTGTTCTTTTCATAAACCAGCACTAGAGTCATTGCATGTCTGTTCTTTTCAGAAACCACATATGATTCCACCAGGGTCATTGCATGTGTGTTCTTTTCACAAACCACATATGGATCCACCAGAGTCATTGCATGTGTGTTCTTTTCCACAAACCAGATGGATCCACCAATGTCATTGCATGTGTGTTCTTTTCATGAACCACATATGGATCCACCAGAGTCATTGCATGTGTGTTCTTTTCCACAAAACACATGGATCCACCAATGTCATTGCATGTGTGTTCTTTTCACAAACCAACACCAGAGTCATTGCATGTGTGTTCTTATCACAAAACCAACACTAGAGTCATTGCATGTGTGTTCTTTTCATGAACCACATATGGATCCACCAGAGTCACTGCATGTGTGTTCTTTTCATGAACCACATATGGATCCACGAGAGTCATCGCATGTGTGTTCTTTTCCGCAGACCACATGGATCCACCAATGTCATTGCATGTGTGTTCTTTTCACAAACCAACACCAGAGTCATTGCATGTGTGTTCTTTTCATGAAACACATGGATCCACCAATGTCATTGCATGTGTGTTCATTTCACAAACCACATATGGATCCACAAGAGTCATTGCATTTATGTTCTTTTCATGAAACAAGCACTAGAGTCATTGCATGTGTGTTCATTTCACAAACCACATATGGATCCACCAGAGTCATTGCACGTGTGTTCTTTTCACAAACCACCTATGGATGCACCAGAGTCATTGCATGTGTGTTCTTTTCACAAACCACATATGGATCCACCAGAGTCATTGCATGTGTGTTCATTTTCACAAACCACATATGGATCTACCAGAGTCATTGCATGTGTGTTCTTATCATGAAACACATATGGATCCACTAGTGTCATTCATTGTGTGTTCTTATCACTAAACTAGCACTAGAGTCATTGCATGTATGTTCTTCACACAAACCATAGCTAGAGTCATTGCATGTGTGTTCTTTTCACAAACCACATATGGAAGCACCAGAGTCATTGCATGTGTGTTCTTTTCCACAAACCACATATGGATATACCAGAGTCATTGCATACTTGTTCTTATCATGAAACACATATGAATCCACTAGTGTCATTGCATGTGTGTTCTTATCACTAAACCAGCACTAGAGTCATTGCATGTGTATTCTTTTCACAAACCACATATGGATCCACTAGAGTCATTGCATATGGTTTCTTTCATGAACCACATATGGATCCACTAGAGTCATTTCATTTGTGTTCTTTTCATAAACCAGCACTAGAGTCATTGCATGTCTGTTCTTTTCACAAACCACATATGTTTCCACCAGAGTCATTGCATGTGTGTTCTTTTCACAAACCACATATGGATCCACCAGAGTCATTGCATGTGTGTTCTTTTCCACAAACCACATGGATCCACCAATGTCATTGCATGTGTGTTCTTTTCACAAACCACATATGGATCCACCAAAGTCATTGCATGTGTGTTCTTTTCATGAAACCCATGGATACACCAATGTCATTGCATGTGTGTTCATTTCACAAACCACATATGGATCCACCAGAGTTACTACATGTGTGTTCTTTCCATGAAACAAGCACTAGAGTCATTGCATGTTTGTTCATTTCACAACCCACATATGGATCCACCAGAGTCATTGCATGCGTGTTCTTTTCATGAAACTAGCACTAGAGTCATTGCATGTGTGCTCATTTCACATACCACATATGGATCCACCAGAGTCATTGCATGTGTGTTCTTTTCACAAACCACATATGGATCCACCAGAGTCATTGCATGTATGTTCTTTTCGTAAACCAGCACTAGAGTCATTGCATGTGTGTTCTTTTCACAAACCACATATGGATCCACCAGAGTCATTGCATGTGTGTTCTTTTCCATAAACCACATATGGATCTACGAAAGTCATTGCATGTGTGTTCTTATCATGAAACACATATGGATCCACTAGTCTAATTGCATGTCTGTTCTTATCACTAAACCAGCACTAGAGTCATTGCATGTGTGTTCTTTTCACGAACCACATATGGATCCACTAGATTCATTGCATATGGTTTCTTTCATGAACCACATATGGATCCACTAGAGTCATTGCATGTGTGTTCTTTTCATAAACCAGCACTAGAGTCATTGCATGTCTGTTCTTTTCACAAACCACATATGGATCCACCAGAGTCATTGCATGTGTGTTCTTTTCACAAACCACATATGGATCCACCAGAGTCATTGCATGTGTGTTCTTTTCATGAACCACATATGGATCCACCAGAGTCACTGCATGTGTGTTCTTTTCATGAACCACATATGGATCCACGAGAGTCATCGCATGTGTGTTCTTTTCCGCAGACCACATGGATCCACCAATGTCATTGCATGTGTGTTCTTTTCACAAACCACATATGGATCCACCAGAGTTACTACATGTGTGTTCTTTTCATGAAACAAGCACTAGAGTCATTGCATCTTTGTTCATTTCACAAACCACATATCGATCCACTAGAGTCATTGCATGCGAGTTCTTTTCATGAAACTAGCACTAGAGTCATTGCATGTGTTCTCATTTCATAAACCACATATGGATCCACCAGGGTCATTGCATGTGTGTTCTTTTGACAAACCACATATGGATCCACCAGAGTTGTTGCATGTATGTTCTTTTCCTAAACCACCACTAGGGTCATTGCATGTGTGTTCTTTTCACAAACCACATATGGATCCACCAGAGTCATTGCATGTGTGTTATTTTCCACAAACCACATGGATCCACCAATTTCATTGCATGTGTGTTCATTTCACAAACCAACACTAGAGTCATTGCATGTGTGTTCTTATCAATACACCAACACTAGAGTCATTGCATGTGTGTTCTTTTCATGAACCACATATGGATCCACCAGAGTCATTGCATGTGTGTTCTTTTCCACAAAACACATGGATCCACCAATGTCATTGCATGTGTGTTCTTTTCACAAACCAACACCAGAGTCATTGCATGTGTGTTCTTATCACTAAACCAACACTAGAGTCATTGCATGCGTGTTCTTTTCATGAACCACATATGGATCCACCAGAGTCACTGCATGTGTGTTCTTTTCATGAACCACATATGGATCCACGAGAGTCATCGCATGTGTGTTCTTTTCCATAGACCACATGGATCCACCAATGTCATTGCATGCGTGTTCTTTTCACAAACCAACACCAGAGTCATTGCATGTGTGTTCTTTTCATGAAACACATGGATCCACCAATGTCATTGCATGTGTGTTCATTTCACAAACCACATATGGATCCACAAGAGTCATTGCATTTATGTTCTTTTCATGAAACTAGCACTAGAGTCATTGGATGTGTGTTCATTTCACAAACCACATATGGATCCACCAGAGTCATTGCAAGTGTGTTCTTTTCACAAACTACCTATGGATGCACGAGAGTCATTGCATGTGTGTTCTTTTCACAAACCACTTATGGATCCACCAGAGTCATTGCATGTGTATTCATTTTCACAAACCACATATGGATCTACGAGAGTCATTGCATGTGTGTTCTTATCATGAAACACATATGGATCCACTAGTGTCATTCATTGTGTGTTCTTATCACTAAACTAGCACTAGAGTCATTGCATGTATGTTCTTCACACAAACCATAGCTAGAGTCATTGCATGTGTGTTCTTTTCACAAACCACTTATGGATCCACCAGAGTCATTGCATGTGTGTTCTTTTCCACAAACCACATATGGATCTACCAGAGTCATTGCATGCTTGTTCTTATCATGAAACACATATGGATCCACTAGTGTCATTGCATGTGTGTTCTTATCACTAAACCAGCACTAGAGTCATTGCATGTGTGTTCTTTTCACAAACCACATATGGATCCACTAGATTCATTGCATATGGTTTCTTTCATGAACCACATATGGATCCACTAGAGTCATTGCATGTGTGTTCTTTTCATAAACCAACACTAGATTCATTGCATGTCTGTTCTTTTCACAAACCACATATGGATCCACCAGAGTCATTGCATGTGTGTTCTTTTCACAAACCACATATGGATCCACCAGAGTCATTGCAAGTGTGTTCTTTTCACAAACCACCTATGGATGCACGAGAGTCATTGCATGTGTGTTCTTTTCACAAACCACTTATGGATCCACCAGAGTCATTGCATGTGTGTTCATTTTCACAAACCACATATGGATCTACCAGAGTCATTGCATGTGTGTTCTTATCATGAAACACATATGGATCCACTAGTGTCATTCATTGTGTGTTCTTATCACTAAACTAGCAATAGAGTCATTGCATATATGTTCTTCACACAAACCATAGCTAGAGTCATTGCATGTGTGTTCTTTTCACAAACCACATATGGATCCACCAGAGTCATTGCATGTGTGTTCTTTTCCACAAACCACATATGGATCTACCAGAGTCATTGCATGCTTGTTCTTATCATGAAACACATATGGATCCACTAGTGTCATTGCATGTGTGTTCTTATCACTAAACCAGCACTAGAGTCATTGCATGTGTGTTCTTTTCACAAACCACATATGGATCCACTAGAGTCATTGCATATGGTTTCTTTCATGAACCACATATGGATCCACTAGAGTCATTGCATGTGTGTTCTTTTCATAAACCAACACTAGATTCATTTCATGTCTGTTCTTTTCACAAACCACATATGGATCCACCAGAGTCATTGCATGTGTGTTCTTTTCACAAACCACATATGGATCCACCAGAGTCATTGCATGTGTGTTCTTTTCCACAAACCACATGGATCCACCAATGTCATTGCATGTGTGTTCATTTCAGAAACCACATATGGATCCACCAGAGTTACTACATGTGTGTTCTTTTCATGAAACAAGCACTGGAGTCATTGCATGTTTGTTCAGTTCACAAACCACATATGGATCCACCAGAGTCATTGCATGCGTGTTCTTTTCATGAAACTAGCACTAGAGTCATTGCATGTGTTCTCATTTCACAAACCACATATGGATCCACCAGGGTCATTGCATGTGTGTTCTTTTCACAAACCACATATGGATCCACCAGGGTCATTGCATGTGTGTTCTTTTCACAAACCACATATGGATCCACCAGAGTCGTTGCATGTATGTTCTTTTCATAAACCACCACTAGGGTCATTGCATGTGTGTTCTTTTCACAAACCACATATGGATCCACCAGAGTCATTGCATGTGTGTTATTTTCCACAAACCACATGGATCTACCAATTTCATTGCATGTGTGTTCATTTCACAAACCAACACTAGAGTCATTGCATGTGTGTTCTTATCAATAAACCAACACTAGAGTCATTGCATGTGTGTTCTTTTCATGAACCACATATGGATCCACCAGAGTCATTGCATGTGTGTTCTTTTCCACAAAACACATGGATCCACCAATGTCATTGCATGTGTGTTCTTTTCACAAACCAACACCAGAGTCATTGCATGTGTGTTCTTATCACTAAACCAACACTAGAGTCATTGCATGCGTGTTCTTTTCATGAACCACATATGGATCCACCAGAGTCACTGCATGTGTGTTCTTTTCATGAACCACATATGGATCCACGAGAGTCATCGCATGTGTGTTCTTTTCCATAGACCACATGGATCCACCAATGTCATTGCATGTGTGTTCTTTTCACAAACCAACACCAGAGTCATTGCATGTGTGTTCTTTTCATGAAACACATGGATCCACCAATGTCATTGCATGTGTGTTCATTTCACAAACCACATATGGATCCACAAGAGTCATTGCATTTATGTTCTTTTCATGAAACAAGCACTAGAGTCATTGCATGTGTGTTCATTTCACAAACCACATATGGATCCACCAGAGTCATTGCACGTGTGTTCTTTTCACAAACCACCTATGGATGCACCAGAGTCATTGCATGTGTGTTCTTTTCACAAACCACATATGGATCCACCAGAGTCATTGCATGTGTGTTCATTTTCACAAACCACATATGGATCTACCAGAGTCATTGCATGTGTGTTCTTATCATGAAACACATATGGATCCACTAGTGTCATTCATTGTGTGTTCTTATCACTAAACTAGCACTAGAGTCATTGCATGTATGTTCTTCACACAAACCATAGCTAGAGTCATTGCATGTGTGTTCTTTTCACAAACCACATATGGAAGCACCAGAGTCATTGCATGTGTGTTCTTTTCCACAAACCACATATGGATATACTAGAGTCATTGCATACTTGTTCTTATCATGAAACACATATGAATCCACTAGTGTCATTGCATGTGTGTTCTTATCAGTAAACCAGCACTAGAGTCATTGCATGTGTATTCTTTTCACAAACCACATATGGATCCACTAGAGTCATTGCATATGGTTTCTTTCATGAACCACATATGGATCCACTAGAGTCATTTCATTTGTGTTCTTTTCATAAACCAGCACTAGAGTCATTGCATGTCTGTTCTTTTCACAAACCACATATGTTTCCACCAGAGTCATTGCATGTGTGTTCTTTTCACAAACCACATATGGATCCACCAGAGTCATTGCATGTGTGTTCTTTTCCACAAACCACATGGATCCACCAATGTCATTGCATGTGTGTTCTTTTCACAAACCACATATGGATCCACCAAAGTCATTGCATGTGTGTTCTTTTCATGAAACCCATGGATACACCAATGTCATTGCATGTGTGTTCATTTCACAAACCACATATGGATCCACCAGAGTTACTACATGTGTGTTCTTTTCATGAAACAAGCACTAGAGTCATTGCATGTTTGTTCATTTCACAAACCACATATGGATCCACCAGAGTCATTGCATGCGTGTTCTTTTCATGAAACTAGCACTACAGTCATTGCATGTGTGCTCATTTTATAAACCACATATGGATCCACCAGAGTCATTGCATGTGTGTTCTTTTCACAAACCACATATGGATCCACCAGAGTCGTTGCATGTATGTTCTTTTCATAAACCACCACTAGAGTCATCGCATGTGTGTTCTTTTCACAAACCACATATGGATCCACCAGAGTCATTGCATCTGTGTTATTTTCCACAAACCACCTGGATCTACCAATTTCATTGCATGTGTGTTCATTTCACAAACCAACACTAGAGTCATTGCATGTGTGTTCTTATCAATAAACCAACACTAGAGTCATTGCATGTGTGTTCTTTTCTTGAACCACATATGGATCCACCTGAGTCATTGCATGTGTGTTCTTTTCCACAAACCACATGGATCCACCAATGTCATTGCATGTGTGTTCTTTTCACAAACCAACACCAGAGTCATTGCATGTGTGTCCTTATCACTAAACCATCACTAGAGTCATTGCATGTGTGTTCTTTTCATGAACCACATATGGATCCACCAGAGTCACTATATGTGTGTTCTTTTCATGAACCACATATGGATCCACGAGAGTCATTGCATGTGTATTATTTTCCACAGACCACATGGATCCACCAATGTCATTGCATGTGTGTTCTTTTCACAAACCAACACCAGAGTCATTGCATGTGTGTTCTTTTCATGAAACACATGGATCCACCAATGTAATTGCATGTGTGTTCATTTCACAAACCACATATGGATCCACCAGATTCATTGCATTTATGTTCTTTTCATGAAACTAGCACTAGAGTCATTGCATGTGTGTTCATTTCACAAACCACATATGGATCCACCATAGTCATTGCATGTGTGTTCTTTTCACAAACCACCTATGGATGCACCGGAGTCATTGCATGCGTGTTCTTTTCACAAACCACATATGGATCTACTAGAGTCATTGCATGTGTGTTCATTTCCACAAACCACATATGGATCTACGAGAGTCATTGCATGTGTGTTCTTACCATGAAACACATATGGATCCACTAGTATCATTGCATGTGTGTTCTTATCACTAAACCAGCACTATAGTCATTGCATGTATGTTCTTCTCACAAACCATAGCTAGAGTCATTGCATGTGTGTTCTTTTCACAAACCACATATGGATCCACTAGAGCCATTGCATGTGTGTTCTTTTCACAAACCACATATGGACCCCCAGAGTCATTGCATGTGTTTTCTTTTCCACCAACCACATATGGATCCACTAGAGTCATTGCACGTGTGTTCTTATCCTGAACCACCTATGGATCCACCAGAGTCATTGCATGTGTGTACTTATCACTAAACCAGCACTAGAGTCATTGCATGTGTGTTCTTTTCACAAACCACATATAGATCCACTAGAGTCATTGCATATGTGTTCTTTCATGAACCACACATGGATCCACTAGAGTCATTGCATGTGTGTTCTTTTCATAAACCAGCACTAGAGTCATTACATGTGTGTCTTTTCACAAACCACATATGAATCCACCAGAGTCATTGCATGTGTGTTCATTTCACAAACCACATATGGATCCACCAGAGTCATTGCATGTGTGTTCTTTTCCATAAACCACATGGATCCACCAATGTCATTGCATGTGTGTTCGTTTCGCAAACCACATATGGATCGACCAGATTCATTGCATGTGTGTTCTTTTCATGAAACCCATGGATCCACCAATGTCATTGCATGTGTATTCATTTCACAAACCACGTATGGATCCACCAGAGGCACTGCATGCGTGTTCTTTTCATGAAACTAGCACTAGAGTTATTGCATGTGTGTTCATTTAACAAACGACATATGGATCCACCAGAGTCATTGTATGCGTGTTCTTTTCACAAACCACATATGGATCCACCAGAGTCATTGCATGTATGTTCTTTTCATAAACCAGCACGAGAGATATTGCATATGTGTTCTTTTCACAAGCCACATATGGATCCACCAGAGTCATTGCATGTGTGTTCTTTTCCACAAACCACATGTATCCACCAATGTCATTGCATGTGTGTTCTTTTCATAAACTAGCACTAGAGTCATTGCATGTGTGTTCTTTTTACAAACCACATATGGATCCACCAGAGTCATTGCATGTGTGTTCTTTTCCACAAACCACATAGATCCACCAATGTCATTACATGTGTGTTCTTTTCATAAACCAGCACTAGAGTCATGGCATATGTGTTCTATTTATGAACCACATATGGATCCACCAGAGTCATTGGATGTGTTTTCATTTCATGAAAAACACTTGGATCCACTAGAGTCATTGCATGTGTGTTCTTTTCACAAACCACATATGGATCCAGCAGAGTCATTACATGTGTGTTCTTATCACTAAACGAACACCAGAGTCATTGCATGTGTGTTCTTTTCATGAAACCCATGGATCCACAGATGTCATTGCATGTGTGTTCTTTTCACAAACCACATATGGATCCACCAGCACTACTACACGACTCGCCATACAACAACACATAGCTAGCAATGGTGTCGATTGTGTATCTACAGTCCACCTCCCCATGTTCTCAGGTCTAAGTCCTTGGACCCATCGTTCCACCTCTGTAGCACACGCATTCCCCCAACTCCGGATCTAAAAATCCCTCCTGTTCCCCATTCTTATCCAATCCACCTTAACCCTAAGTAGCAGCACACCACAATCCACAATTGACACGCCACCAGAGAGATCGAGCTATCCACGGCTCCATCCAGCGCCATGGCGTCTAGAGATTTCTGCCGGCTGATGGACAACGAGACCCTTGTCGCCTGCCAGGCTACCAAGCTGTCTTTTCGCGACATCCCTTAGGTAACCGGTGCCGGATGCATCCTCCTGATCTTCTTCCTGGACCGCATCACGGTACATCGGAAACCTCCCTTCCTCTCCGGCTCCCCTTCGTGTCGACCCTCTTGATGCCATATCCCTTCTTGGTGACAACGCTCTGAATGACACAGCATCAATGAGAAGTGGTGCATCAGCGAGGCGGAACACGGGTTCACAGCGGACAAACGGCCATCCAGGTGCGAACTCTCTTTTCCCCTTTCTAGATTCATCTCTCCTTTTCCCTGTGTTTGACCCGTTCATAATCTTACCACTTGTTGTTGAGCACTCACCGCTGAACAACTTCAGTTACTCCCTCCGATCCATATTACTTGTCACTGAAATGGATGTATCTAGACATGTTTTAATATTAGATACATCAATTTCAACGACAAGTAATATGGATCGGAGGGAGTAATATTTTCCTACTTCCTTGCCTAGATGTCAATCACTACTGTTTACATTTATATGTAGCTGAGTAGCTCTCGATATTCCTGTCACATAGACCAGAGAACCATAACATAAGTACCTTTTGTCTTCAGTATTAGAGAGAGAACATGTGATGACTACTCTCTGCTACTCTGAATAAATAAGAGCTATTTATACTTTGAACATGAAAGATTCTGTAATCTACTTGTCAAGTGCTTGTTCTACCAAGCTTTAGACTACTTCCAACGGTTTATATTAATATTCGCAACTTTGTCTAGATTCGGATGAATCTAGTCTAAATCACTAACTAGGTACGTCCGAATATAGATAAAGTTGAGAACAATAATATGGGCCGAGGGAGTATTATTCTTGAACAATTTTGTATTTTCTTCTCACCTGATTATTTAGGATTGAAGTTGACCGTGTTATGTGAGGTATAAATATAATGTGCTAATCTGTTAGTTGTCAGCTTTCCGAAAATTGTTTATTTATTACTTGTCGCGTTCTGGTAAAGCATCAGACAAACCATTTTTTCTAACCTGTCTTGGCACGACTCTTTGGTACTCAATTGTTTATAGTTGCTGCAGGCATAGAGTGCCTAATCAGACTTCCCGGTCACACTTTTGTTAGATGTTCATTAATTGGTAGCAGACTAGCAACTACTTTTTCTACACTACATTTGATAATACTTGTGGGTATTTTAAACCGGTTTCTCATCTCATTTGGCAGAAACAGTGTTGATACTAGAGGAACCCAGTCTGTGGAGAATGTCTGCGCAGGTTTACTGAAGGAACTTGTCGTGAGCTTCTTTATCAAATATATGTGGCTATATGAATATTTGTTGCAAAGTGATGTGCATATTATAGTTTACCTTGGTTACTACCTCAATGCTGGAACTTAACGCAATGGAACAGTTCTCATCTAATCTATAGAGTGTACTAAACATTACTATATTTTGATCGATAACTATCTGCAAATTTCCCTAATTGCACGTGTGAGAAATTTATGCACTTCTTATTTTCTGATCATGCAGTCCTAGATACCAATATTGATTGCTTATTTGATTTATATTTATAAATTCAATTCATCTGCATTTCGATCTGGTCAAGGTATTACACAATCATGTCACTTTGTTTTTTCAACGTACATGTTACCTTTTAATGTTCAGGTTGACATCTCTACTTGATAAAATAAGAAATGCATATAGATTCAAGCTTACGATCCATTCTAATCATCACCTTGCATTTCTAGGATCTATGCATATGGGGCAATATTATCAAATTATGACCACGATGAGTAGTTTCTAAACTGATTGATATATTGTCTAAATAATTCCATCGTGATTGCTGGCCCCATGTAAGTTCATCTCCTCCCATGTTTCCTCCAGCTCACTGTCCAACAAAATTTTAGCCTAATTTGTGTTTCTTCCATAAGTTTCCCTGGTAAATTCTAGATATAGTTTGAGAGTTACTGTTGATATATGAGTAGCCTACTACTGCAACTATAGCTGACAGTCATCCACCATGTCCAGTCTCTAATTGTAAATAACTTAGTTACATCGATCAAATGTGAAAAGATGCCTAACAGCCTAAGTGCTTAAACCATATGGAAATTGTGAAATTTCTACATTAAACTACTATAGCTTTCGGTCTTGTGAATGATCTATAATGCTGCAAGTTGAGCTCCAAAGATCAGCATAGAACCTTGGTTTTTTCCAAGTCGATTCTAAAATTGGAACTTTGTCTTTGCAGGCCCAGAGATCAGCAAGGGCTGTTATATCTGGATATCGATTTGTGAAGGAAGAACATTAGACGGAATATATATATAGGATTAGTTAGAATGTCGTACTTTTAAGCAAGCTTGTAAAGTCTGTACTCAAAAGATAATTTTCATGTATGGGATGAGGATTTCAATAATCAATATTGAATTGATTTTTCATGCAATGCGTTCATACTCTGTGATTTGTGTTTTTTACGTATTTTATGAACAGTATATACTTCCTTGCTTATGAAGCATGTATACTCCTGACCAGGAGAAAATAATACACGCTTAGTCTAAAAAATAATGTTATTTTATATCAAATGATATAATCCGTGTATGTTATGTTCCAACGGGTACAGGTGTTGCTCGACATGCGTTGCCACCCTCGCAACGCTCTATCCAATGGTTACCAACGCACTTGTATCTGTTGCATTGTATCCTAGCAATGCCCGAAAACGCAACGCATAAGAAATCCGTTGGTACGGGTGCTAGCAACGCCTATATAGATGTTTAGATACAAATTAATATGTTGCTGTAGGAGGGATCCTGTTGTATTGCAGAGTCATTGCATGTGTGTTCTTTTCCACAAACCACATATGGATCCACCAGAGTCATTACATGTGTGTTCTTATCATGAAACACATATGGATCCACCAATGTCATTGCATGTGTGTTCTTTTCACAAACCAACACCAGAGTCATTGCATCTGTGTTCTTATCACTAAACCAACACTAGAGTCATTGAATGTGTGTTCTTTCATGAACCACATATGGATCCACCAGAGTCATTGCATGTGTGTTCTTTTCCACAAACCACATGGATCCACCAATGTCATTGCATGTGTGTTCTTTTCACAAACCAACACTAGAGTCATTGCATGTGTGTTCTTATCACTAAACCAACACTAGAGTCATTGCATGTGTGTTCTTTTCATGAACCACATATGGATCCACCAGAGTCATTGCAAGTGTGTTCTTTTCATGAACCACATATGGATCTACCAGAGTCATTGCATGTGTGTTCTTTTCCACAGACCACATGGATCCACCAACGTTATTGCATGTGTGTTCTTTTCAGAAACCAACACCAGAGTCAGTGCATGTGTGTTCTTTTCATGAAACACATGGATCCACCGATGTCATTGCATGTGTGTTCATTTCACAAACCATATATGGATCCACCAGAGTCATTGCATTTGTGTTCTTTTCATGAAACTAGCACTAGAGTCAATGCATGTGTGTTCATTTCACAAACCACATATGGATCCACCAGAGTCATTGCATGTGTGTTCTTTTCCACAAACCACATATGGATCTACCAGAGTCATTGCATGTGTGTTCTTACCATGAAACACATATGGATCCACTAGTGTCATTGCATGTGTGTTCTTATCACTAAACTAGCACTAGAGTCATTGCATGTGTGTTCTTTTCACAAACCACAAATGGATCCACTAGAGTCATTGCATATGTGTTCTTTCATGAACCACATATTGATCCACTAGAGTCATTGCATGTGTGTTCTTTTCATAAACCAACACTAGAGTCATTGCATGTCTGTTCTTTTCACAAACCACATATGGATCCACCAGAGTCATTGCATGTGTGTTCTTTTCATAAACCACATATGGATCCACTAGAGTCATTGCATGTGTGTTCTTTTCCACAAACCACATGGATCCACCAATGTCATTGCATGTGTGTTCTTTTCACAAACCACATATGGATCCACCAGAGTCATTGCATGTGTGTTCTTTTCACAAACCACATATGGATGCACTAGAGTCATTGCATGTGTGTTATTTTCACAAACCACATATGGATCCACTAGAGTCATTGCATGTGTGCTCATTTCCACAAACCACATATGGATCTACTAGAGTCATTGTATGTGTGTTCTTATCATGAAACACATATGGATCCTCTAGTGTCATTGCATGTGTGTTCTTATCACTAAACCAGCACTAGAGTCATTGCATGTATGTTCTTCTCACAAACCATAGCTAGAGTCATTGCATGTGTGTTCTTTTCACAAACCACATATGGATCCACTAGGGTCATTGCATGTGTGTTCTTTTAATAAACCACATAGGGACCCCTAGAGTCATTGCATATGTTTTCTTTTCTACCAACCACATATGGATCCACTAGAGTCATTACACGTGTGTTCTTATCATGAACCACATATGGATCCACCAGAGTCATTGTATGTGTGTTCTTATCACTAAACCATCACTAGAGTCATTGCATGTGTGTTCTTTTAACAAACCACATATGGATCCACTAGAGTCATTGCATATGTGTTCTTTCATGAACCACATATGGATCTACTAGAGTCATTGCATGTATGTTCTTTTCATAAACCAACACTAGAGTCATTACATGTGTGTCTTTTCACAAACCACATATCATTCCACGAGAGTCATTGCATGTGTGTTCTTTTCACAAACCACATATGGATCCACCTGAGTCATTGCATGTGTGTTCTTTTCCATAAACCACATGTATCCACCAATGTCATTGCATGTGCGTTCTTTTCACAAACCACATATGGATCCACCAATGTCATTGCATGTGTGTTAATTTCACAAACCACATATGGATCCACTAGAGTTACAACATGTGTGTTCTTTTCATGAAACAAGCACTAGAGTCATTGCATGTGTGTTCATTTCACAAACCACATATGGATCCACCAGAGTCATTGCATGCATGTTCTTTTCATGAAACTAGCACTAGATTCATTGCATGTGTATTCATTTCACAAACCACATATGGATCCACCAGTCATTGCATGTGTGTTCTTTTCACAAACCACATCTGGATCCACCAGAGTCATTGCATGTATGTTCTTTTCATAAACCACCACTAGAGTCATTGCATGTGTGTTCTTTTCACAAACCACATATGGATCCACCAGAGTCATTGCATGTGTGTTATTTTTCACAAACCACATGGATCCACCAATGTCATTGCATGTGTGTTCTTTTCACAAACCAACACTAGAGTTATTGCATGTGTGTTCTTATCAATAAACGAACACTAGAGTCATTGCATGTGTGTTCTTTTCATGAACCACATATGGATCCACCAGAGTCATTTCATGTGTGTTCTTTTCATGAACCACATATGGATCCACTAGAGTCATTGCATGTGTGTTCTTTTCCACAAACCACATGGATCCACCAATGTCATTGCATGTGTGTTCTTTTCACAAACCACATATGGATCCACCAGAGTCATTGCATGTGTGTTCTTTTCACAAACCACATATGGATCCACCAGAGTCATTGCATGTGTGTTATTTTTCACAAACCACATGGATCCACCAATGTCATTGCATGTGTGTTCTTTTCACAAACCAACACTAGAGTTATTGCATGTGTGTTCTTATCAATAAACCAACACTAGAGTCATTGCATGTGTGTTCTTTTCATGAACCACATATGGATCCACCAGAGTCATTGCATGTGTGTTCTTTTCATGAACCACATATGGATCCACTAGAGTCATTGCATGTGTGTTCTTTTCCACAGACCACATGGATCCACCAATGTCATTGCATGTGTATTCTTTTCACAAACCAACACCAGAGTCATTTCATGTGTGTTCTTTTCATGAAATACATGGATCCTCCAATGTCATTGCATGTGTGTTCATTTCACAAACCACATATGGATCGACCAGAGTCATTGCATGTGTGTGCTTTCATGAACCACATATGGATCCACCAGATTCATTGCATCTGTGTTCTTTTCACTAAACCAACACTAGAGTCATTGCATGTGTGTTCTTTTCATGAACCACAGATGGATCCACCAGAGTCATTGCATGTGTGTTCTTTTCATGAACCACATATGGATCCACTAGAGTCATTGCATGTGTGTTCTTTTCCACAGACCACATGGATCCACCAATGTTATTGCATGTGTGTTCTTTTCACAAACCAACACTAGAGTCATTGCAGGTGTGTTATTTTCATGAAACACATGGATCCACCAATGTCATTGCATGTGTGTTCATTTAACAAACCACATATGGATCCACCAGAGTCATTGCATTTGTGTTCTTTTCATGAAACTAGCACTAGAGTCACTGCATGTGTGTTCATTTCACAAACCACATATGGATCCACCAGAGTCATTACATGTGTGTTCTTTTCCACAAACCACATATCGATCTACCAGAGTCATTGGATGTGTGTTCTTACCATGAAACATATATGGATCCACTAGTGTTATTGCATGTGTGTTCTTATCACTAAACTAGCACTAGAGTCATTGCATGTGTGTTCTTTTCACAAACCACAAATGGATCTACTAGAGTCATTGTGTATGTGTTCTTTCATGAACCACATATGGATCCACTAGAGTCATTGCATGTGTGCTCATTTCCACAAACCACATATGGATCTACTAGAGTCATTGTATGTGTGTTCTTATCATGAAACACATATGGATCCTCTAGTGTCATTGCATGTGTGTTCTTATCACTAAACCAGCACTAGAGTCATTGCATGTATGTTCT
This sequence comes from Avena sativa, assembly GCA_916181665.1. Classification (NCBI taxonomy): domain Eukaryota; kingdom Viridiplantae; phylum Streptophyta; class Magnoliopsida; order Poales; family Poaceae; genus Avena; species Avena sativa. The sequence goes on along the minus strand of OV702292.1, from coordinate 411,448,406 downwards.
TCTCACAAACCAAAGCTAGAGTCATTGCATGTGTGTTCTTTTCACAAACCACATATGGATCCACTAGGGTCATTGCATGTGTGTTCTTTTCATAAACCACATAGGGACCCCTAGAGTCATTGCATATGTTTTCTTTTCCACCAACCACATATGGATCCACTAGAGTCATTACACGTGTGTTCTTATCATGAACCACATATGGATCCACCAGAGTCATTGTATGTGTGTTCTTATCACAAAACCATCACTAGAGTCATTGCATGTGTGTTCTTTTAACAAACCACATATGGATCCACTAGAGTCATTGCATATGTGTTCTTTCATGAACCACATATGGATCTACTAGAGTCATTGCATGTATGTTCTTTTCATAAACCAACACTAGAGTCATTACATGTGTGTCTTTTCACAAACAACATATCATTCCACCAGAGTCATTGCATGTGTGTTCTTTTCACAAACCACATATGGATCCACCTGAGTCATTGCATGTGTGTTCTTTTCCATAAACCACATGTATCCACCAATGTCATTGCATGTGCGTTCTTTTCACAAACCACATATGGATCCACCAATGTCATTGCATGTGTGTTCATTTCACAAACCACATATGGATCCACTAGAGTTACAACATGTGTGTTCTTTTCATGAAACAAGCACTAGAGTCATTGCATGCGTGTTCTTTTCATGAAACTAGCACTAGAGTCATTGCATGTGTGTTCATTTCACAAACCACATATGGATCCACCAGTCATTGCATGTGTGTTCTTTTCACAAACCACATCTGGATCCACCAGAGTCATTGCATGTATGTTCTTTTCATAAACCACCACTAGAGTCATTGCATGTGTGTTCTTTTCACAAACCACATATGGATCCACCAGAGTCATTGCATGTGTGTTATTTTTCACAAACCACATGGATCCACCAATGTCATTGCATGTGTGTTCTTTTCACAAACCAACACTAGAGTTATTGCATGTGTGTTCTTATCAATAAACCAACACTAGAGTCATTGCATGTGTGTTCTTTTCATGAACCACATATGGATCCACCAGAGTCATTGCATGTGTGTTCTTTTCATGAACCACATATGGATCCACTAGAGTCATTGCATGTGTGTTCTTTTCCACAAACCACATGGATCCACCAATGTCATTGCATGTGTGTTCTTTTCACAAACCACATATGGATCCACCAGAGTCATTGCATGTGTGTTCTTTTCACAAACCACATATGGTTCCACAAGAGTCATTGCATGTGTGTTATTTTTCACAAACCACATGGATCCACCAATGTCATTGCATGTGTGTTCTTTTCACAAACCAACACTAGAGTTATTGCATGTGTGTTCTTATCAATAAACCAACACTAGAGTCATTGCATGTGTGTTCTTTTCATGAACCACATATGGATCCACCAGAGTCATTGCATGTGTGTTCTTTTCATGAACCACATATGGATCCACTAGAGTCATTGCATGTGTGTTCTTTTCCACAGACCACATGGATCCACCAATGTCATTGCATGTGTGTTCTTGTCACAAACCAACACTAGAGTCATTTCATGTGTGTTCTTTTCATGAAATACATGGATCCACCAATGTCATTGCATGTGTGTTCATTTCACAAACCACATATGGATCGACCAGAGTCATTGCATGTGTGTGCTTTCATGAACCACATATGGGTCCACCAGATTCATTGCATCTGTGTTCTTTTCACTAAACCAACACTAGAGTCATTGCATGTGTGTTCTTTTCATGAACCACAGATGGATCCACCAGAGTCATTGCATGTGTGTTCTTTTCATGAACCACATATGGATCCACTAGAGTCATTGCATGTGTGTTCTTTTCCACAGACCACATGGATCCACCAATGTTATTGCATGTGTGTTCTTTTCACAAACCAACACTAGAGTCATTGCATGTGTGTTCTTTTCATGAAGCACATGGATCCACCAATGTCATTGCATGTGTGTTCATCTAACAAACCACATATGGATCCACCAGAGTCATTGCATTTGTGTTCTTTTCACGAAACTAGCACTAGAGTCACTGCATGTGTGTTCATTTCACAAACCACATATGGATCCACCAGAGTCATTACATGTGTGTTCTTTTCCACAAACCACATATCGATCTACCAGAGTCATTGGATGTGTGTTCTTACCATGAAACATATATGGATCCACTAGTGTCATTGCATGTGTGTTCTTATCACTAAACTAGCACTAGAGTCATTGCATGTGTGTTCTTTTCACAAACCACAAATGGATCCACTAGAGTCATTGTGTATGTGTTCTTTCATGAACCACATATGGATCCACTAGAGTCATTGCATGTGTGTTCTTTTCATAAACCAGCACTATAGTCATTAAATGTCTGTTCTTTTCACAAACCACATATGGATCCACCAGAGTCATTGCATGTGTGTTCTTTTCATAAACCACATATGGATCCACTAGAGTCATTGCATGTCTGTTATTTTCCACAAACCACATGGATCCACCAATGTCATTGCATGTGTGCTCTTTTCACAAACCACATATGGATCCACCAGAGTCATTACATGTGTGTTCTTATCACTAAACCAACACCAGGGTCATTGCATGTATGTTCTTTTCATGAAATCCATGGATCCACAAATGTCATTGCATGTGTGTTCTTTTCACAAACCACATATGGATCCACCAGAGTCATTACATGTGTGTTCTTTTCCACAAACCACATATGGATCCACCAGAGTCATTGCATGTGTGTTCTTATCACTAAACAAACACCAGAGTCATTGCATGTGTGTTCTTATCACTAAACCAACACTAGAGTCATTGCATGTGTGTTCTTTTCATGAACCACATATGGATCCACCAGAGTCACTGCATGTGTGTTCTTTTCACAAACCAACACTAGAGTCATTGCATGTGTGTTCTTATTGTTGGGCCACGCAGAGAAAAACAAAACTTTTTCCTACGCGGTGATCCCAAGATCTAGCTGAGGAAGTAGGCCACGAGAATTACCACTAGACGCGCGGTTGCGGAATCGATGAAGCACGTCGCTTGATGCAGTGTAGTCCTCATGATCCATTCCGATCCACAATCGTCGAAGTGCCGAACGTACATCACCTCCGCCAGTATCCACACGTACGAGGAGGAGCGACCAGCGATGGACTGCTAGGTCCGGTATGGTGGCGACAGGACTGGACTAGACTGGAGCTAGGGTTTCCAACACATGGAGTGACCTAACCGTGTGCTCTAAGCGCCTGCGCCCCAGCTTATATAGGGAGTGAAAGTGGGGTCCACTCACTTGTGTCCCATTCACTTAAAAGGCCTATATTAGTCACTGCGAGTCCAACTCACTGACTCTGTCTGTTTCCTTTTTGGGTCCAACACAAATATGGTCCTTCTCTTAAGTGTGTGACCCGACAAGCTCATGGTGACCTGGACACGATCCGAGTCTCACTCATGACCGATCAGTTGGTAGCGGCTCCTAGCAGAACGTGCCAACTCCCAAGTACCAAAGAGTCATGACGACATACCTTCCAATGCGACTTTTGCCTGAGTCCCTTTTGCCTCATGATATACCTTGTCGAACTATAGACGAATAATCTTCATCCCTTAAATAGTTCGACTCTCTTTCTTGATCCGAGATAAGTGATTCATCCGACTAACTCTTAGTCGGTAGCCTCATTTAACACTTAACCGAGTCACGCATGGCCATGCTTTCCGAATCATATCTTTCGAGAGGGCCCAGAGAATATCTCTCCAGACGAAGGGGCAAAATCCCATCTCGGTTATTCACATCACGTAGCTTGATTCTCAGTCGACCCGAACTCCGCCTTTATAACTGCCTAGTGACGGAACACCGTTTGACAGAACCTAAGCCGGTGATCCTCCACTCAGACTGTGCAATAACCTTAGGTCTAAGGATTACATTGATTGAGACATGCAAATGACAACTTGATCGTTGTATCTCAATATGGGCCAGTCCGACTCGCTAAACTCTTTAGCCGAATCCGTGTAAGTCGGAATAGCATCTCTATGCCCATGACAAGTGGAACCGAGTCATCAGCCGACTTTCACATTACTCTAAGTTGTGTGTCCAGCACAACCTCAACGACCAAGGACAATCAGTATAAACAACATGAATATATAGTTCCACAATCGAATCACATATTCAATGATATATATCAGTAGTTCATACATGGACAACAAGTTTATGAATACATTGGAAATAATATCATACATGATTGCCTCTAGGGCATATTCCCAACACTTATCACTAAACTAACACTAGAGTTATTGCATGTGTGTTCTTTTCACAAAACACATATGGATCCACCAGAGTCATTGCATGTGTGTTCTTTTCCACAAACCACATATGGATCCACCAGAGTCATTACATGCTTGTTATTTTCACAAACCACATATGGATCCACTAGAGTCATTGCATGTGTGTTCTTATCACAAAACCAGCACTAGCGTCATTGCATGCGTGTTCTTTTCACAAACCACATATGGATCCACTAGAGTCATTGCATGTGTGTTTTTCATGAACCACATATGGATCCACCAGAGTCATTGCATGTGTGTTCTTTTCCACAAACCACATGGATCCACCAATGTCATTGCATGTGTGTTCTTTTCACAAACCAACAACAGAGTTATTGCATGTGTGTTCTTATCACTAAACGAACACTAGAGTCATTGCATGTGTGTTCTTTTCATGAACCACATATGGATCCACCAGAGTCACTACATGTGTGTTCTTTTCATGAACCACAATGGATCCACTAGAGTCATTGCATGTGTGTTCTTTTCCAACAACCACATGGATCTACCAATGTCATTGCATGTGTGTTCTTTTCACAAACCAACACCAGAGTCATTGCATGTGTGTTCTTTTCATGAAACACATGGATCCACCAATGTCATTGCATGTGTCTTCATTTCACAAACCACATATGGATCCACCAGAGTCATTGCATTTGTGTTCTTTTCATGAAACTAGCATTAGAGTCCTTGCATGTGTGTTCATTTCAGAAACCACATATGGATCCACTAGAGTCATTGCATGTGTGTTCTTTTCACAAACCACATATGGATCCACCAGAGTCATTGCATGTGTGTTCTTTTCACAAACCACATATGATCATTGCATGTGTATTCTTTTCAACAAACCACATATGGATCTACAAAAGTCATTGCATGTGTGTTCTTATCATGAAACACATATGGATCCACTAGTGTCATTGCATGTGTGTTCTTATCACTAAACCAGCACTATATTCATTGCATGTGTGTTCTTGTCACAAACCATAGATAGAGTCATTGCATGTGTGTTCGTTTCACGAACCACATATGGATCCACTAGTGACATTGCATGTGTGTTCTTTTCGCAAACCACATATGGACCCACCAGAGTCATTGCATGTGTGTTGTTTTCCACCAACCACATATGGATCCAATAGAGTCATTGCACATGTGTTCTTATCATGAACCACATATGGATCCACCAGAGTCATTGCATGTGTGTTCTTATCACTAAACAAGCACTAGAGTCATTGCATGTGTGTTCTTTTCATAAACCAGCACTAGAGTCATTACATGTGTGTTCTTCTCGCAAACCACATATGGATCCACCAGAGTCATTGCATATGTGTTCTTTTGACAAACCACATATGGATCTACCAGAGTCATTGCATGTGTGTTCTTTTCCATAAACCACATGGATCCACGAATGTCATTGCATGTGTGTTCTTTTCACAAACCAACACCAGAGTCATTGCATGTGTGTTCTTTTCATGAAACCCATGGATCCACCAATGTCATTGCATGTGTGTTCATTTCACAAACCACGTATGGATCCACCAGAGGCACTGCATGCATGTTCTTTTCATGAAACTACCACTAGAGTTATTGCATGTGTGTTCATTTCACAAACCACATATGGATCCACCAGAGTCATTGCATGCGTGTTATTTTCACAACCCACATATGGATCCACCAGAGTCATTTCATGTATGTTCTTTTCATAAACCAGCACTAGAGTCATTGCACATGTGTTATTTTCAAAAGCCACATATGGATCCACTAGAGTCATTGCATGTGTGTTCTTTTCCACAAACCACATGGATCCACCAATGTCATTGCATGTGTGTTCTTTTCATAAACCAGCACTAGAGTCATTACACGTGTGTTCTTTTCACAAACCACATATGGATCCACCAGAGTCATTGCATGTGTGTTCTTTTCACAAACCACATATGGATCCACCAGAGTCATTCCATGTGTGTTCTTTTCACGAAACTCATGGGTCCACCAATGTCATTGCACGTGTGTTCATTTCACAAACAACATATGGATCACCAGAGTTACTACATGTGTGTTCTTTTCATGAAACTAGCACTAGAGTCATTGCATGTGTGTTCATTTCACAAACCACATATTGATCCACCAGAGTCATTGGATGCGTGTTCTTTTCATGAAACTAGCACTAGAGTCATTGCATGTGTGTTCATTTCGCAAACCACATATGGATCCACCAGGGTCATTGCATGTGTTATCTTTTCACAAACCACATATGGATCCACCAGAGTCATTGCATGTATGTTCTTTTCATAAACTAGCACTAGAGTCATTGCATGTGTGTTCTTTTCACAAACCACATATGGATCCACCAGAGTCATTGCATGTGTGTTCTTTTCACAAACCACTTATGGATCCACCAGAGTCATTGCATGTGTGTTCTTTTCCACAAACCACATGGATCCACCAATGTCATTGCATGTGTGTTCTTATCATGAAACACATATGGATCCACTAGTGTGATTGCATGTGTGTTCTTATCACTAAACCAACACTAGATTCATTGCATGCGTGTTCTTCTCACAAACCATAGCTAGAGTCATTGATGTGTGTTCTTTTCATAAACCACATATGGATCCACTAGAGTCATTGCATGTGTGTTCTTTCCACAAACCACATATGGACCCACCAGAGTCATTGCATGTGTGTTGTTTTCCACCAACCACATATGGATCCACTAGAGTCATTGCACGTGTGTTCTTATCATGAACCACATATGGATCCACGAGAGTCATTGCATGTGTGTTCTTATCACTAAACCAGCACTAGAGTCATTGCATGTGTGTTCATTTCAGAAACCACATATGGATCCACTAGAGTCATTGCATGTGTGTTCTTTTCACAAACCACATATGAATCCACCAGAGTCATTGCATGTGTGTTCTTTTCACAAACCACATATGATCATTTCATGTGTATTCTTTTCCACAAACCACATATGGATCTACAAAAGTCATTGCATGTGTGTTCTTATCATGAAACACATATGGATCCACTAGTGTCATTGCATGTGTGTTCTTATCACTAAACCAGCACTATATTCATTGCATGTGTGTTCTTGTCACAAACCATAGCTAGAGTCATTGCATGTGTGTTCGTTTCACGAACCACATATGGATCCACTAGTGACATTGCATGTGTGTTCTTTTCGCAAACCACATATGGACCCACCAGAGTCATTGCATGTGTGTTGTTTTCCACCAACCACATATGGATCCAATAGAGTCATTGCACATGTGTTCTTATCATGAACCACATATGGATCCACCAGAGTCATTGCATGTGTGTTCTTATCACTAAACAAGCACTAGAGTCATTGCATGTGTGTTCTTTTCACAAACCACATATGGATCCACTAGAGTCATTGCATGTGTGTTCTTTTCATAAACCAGCACTAGAGTCATTACATGTGTGTTCTTCTCGCAAACCACATATGGATCCACCAGAGTCATTGCATATGTGTTCTTTTTAGAAACCACATATGGATCTACCAGAGTCCTTGCATGTGTGTTCTTTTCCATAAACCACATGGATCCACCAATGTCATTGCATGTGTGTTCTTTTCACAAACCAACACCAGAGTCATTGCATGTGTGTTCTTTTCATGAAACCCATGGATCCACCAATGTCATTGCATGTGTGTTCATTTCACAAACCACGTATGGATCCACCAGAGGCACTGCATGCATGTTCTTTTCATGAAACTACCACTAGAGTTATTGCATGTGTGTTCATTTCACAAACCACATATGGATCCACCAGAGTCATTGCATGCGTGTTATTTTCACAACCCACATATGGATCCACCAGAGTCATTTCATGTATGTTCTTTTCATAAACCAGCACTAGAGTCATTGCACATGTGTTATTTTCAAAAGCCACATATGGATCCACTAGAGTCATTGCATGTGTGTTCTTTTCAACAAACCACATGGATCCACCAATGTCATTGCATGTGTGTTCTTTTCATAAACCAGCACTAGAGTCATTACACGTGTGTTCTTTTCACAAACCACAAATGGATCCACCAGAGTCATTGCATGTGTGTTCTTTTCACAAACCACATATGGATCCACCGGAGTCATTCCATGTGTGTTCTTTTCATGAAACTCATGGGTCCACCAATGTCATTGCACGTGTGTTCATTTCACAAACAACATATGGATCACCAGAGTTACTACATGTGTGTTCTTTTCATGAAACTAGCACTAGAGTCATTGCATGTGTGTTCATTTCACAAACCACATATTGATCCACCAGAGTCATTGGATGCGTGTTCTTTTCATGAAACTAGAACTAGAGTCATTGCATGTGTGTTCATTTCGCAAACCACATATGGATCCACCAGGGTCATTGCATGTGTTATCTTTTCACAAGCCACATATGGATCCACCAGAGTCATTGCATGTATGTTCTTTTCATAAACTAGCACTAGAGTCATTGCATGTGTGTTCTTTTCACAAACCACATATGGATCCACCAGAGTCATTGCATGTGTGTTCTTTTCACAAACCACTTATGGATCCACCAGAGTCATTGCATGTGTGTTCTTTTCCACAAACCACATGGATCCACCAATGTCATTGCATGTGTGTTCTTATCATGAAACACATATGGATCCACTAGTGTGATTGCATGTGTGTTCTTATCACTAAACCAACACTAGATTCATTGCATGTGTGTTCTTCTCACAAACCATAGCTAGAGTCATTGCATGTGTGTTCTTTTCACAAACCACATATGGATCCACTAGAGTCATTGCATGTGTGTTCTTTCCACAAACCACATATGGACCCACCAGAGTCATTGCATGTGTGTTGTTTTCCACCAACCACATATGGATCCACTAGAGTCATTGCACGTGTGTTCTTATCATGAACCGCATATGGATCCACGAGAGTTATTGCATGTGTGTTCTTATCACTAAACCAGCACTAGAGTCATTGCATGTGTGTTCATTTCACAAACCACATATGGATCCACTCGAGTCATTGCATATGTGTTCTTTCATGAACCACATATGGATCCACTAGAGTCAATGGATGTGTGTTCTTTTCATAAACCAGCACTAGAGTCATTACATGTGTGTTCTTTTCACAAACCACATATGGATCCACCAGAGTCATTGCATGTGTGTTCTTTTCACAAACCACATATGGATCTACCAGAGTCATTGCATGTGTGTTCTTTTCCATAAACCACATGGATCCACTAGAGTCATTACATGTGTGTTCTTTTCACAAACCACATATGGATCCACCAGAGTCATTGCATGTGTGTTCTTTTCACAAACCACATATGGATCCACCAGAGTCATTCCATGTGTGTTCTATTCATGAAACTCATGGGTCCACCAATGTCATTGCACGTGTGTTAATTTCATAAACAACATATGGATCACCAGAGTTACTACATGTGTGTTCTTTTCATGAAACTAGCACTAGAGTCATTGCATGTGTGTTCATTTCACAAACCACATATGGATCCACCAAAGTCATTGGATGCATGTTCTTTTCATGAAACTAGCACTAGAGTCATTGCATGTGTGTTCATTTCACAAACCACATATGGATCCACCAGGGTCATTGCATGTGTGTTCTTTTCACAAACCACATATGGATCCACCAGAGTCATTGCATGTATGTTCTTTTCATAAACCAGCACTAGAGTCATTGCATGTGTGTTCTTTTCATAAACCACGTATCGATCCACCAGAGTCATTGCATGTGTGTTCTTTTCAAAAACCACATATGGATCCACCTGAGTCATTGCATGTGTGTTCTTTTCCACAAACCACATATGGATCTACCAGAGTCATTGCATGTGTGTTCTTATCATGAAAAACATATGGATCCACTAGTGTCATTGCATGTGTGTTCTTATCACTAAACCAACACTAGATTCATTGCATGTGTGTTCTTCTCACAAACCATAGCTAGAGTCATTGCATGTGTGTTCTTTTCACAAACCACATATGGATCCACTAGAGTATTGCATGTGTGTTGTTTTCCACCAACCACATATGGATCCACTAGAGTCATTGCATGTGTGTTGTTATCATGAACCGCATATGGATCCACGAGAGTCATTGCATGTGTGTTCTTATCACTAAACCAGCACTAGACTCATTGCATGTGTGTTCTTTTCACAAATCACATATGGATCCACCAGAGTCATTACATGTGTGTTCTTATCTCTAAACCAACACCAGAGTCATTGCATGTGTGTTCTTTCCATGAAACCCATGGATCCACAAATGTCATTGCATGTGTGTTCTTTTCACAAACCACATATGGATCCACCAGAGTCATTGCATGTGTGTTCTTTTCACAAACCACATATGGATCTACCAGAGTCATTGCATGTGTGTTCTTTTCCATAAACCACATGGATCCACCAAGGTCATTGCATGTGTGTTCTTTTCACAAACCACATATGGATCCACCAGAGTCATTGCATGTGTGTTCTTTTCATGAAACCCATGGATCCACAAATGTCATTGCATGTGTGTTCATTTCACAAACCACGTATGGATCCACCAGAGGCACTGCATTGCTGTTCTTTTCATGATACTAGCACTAGAGTTATTGCATGTGTGTTCGTTTCACAAACCACATATGGATCCACCAGAGTCATTGCATGCGTGTTATTTTCACAAACCACATATGGATCCACCAGATGCATTGCATGTATGTTCTTTTCATAAACAAGCACTAGAGTCGTTACACATGTGTTCTTTTCACAGGCCACATATGGATACACCAGAGTCATTGCATGTGTGTTCTTTTCCACAAACCACATGGATCCACCAATTGTATTGCATGTGTGTTCTTTTCATATACTAGCACTAGAGTCATTGCATGTGTGTTCTTTTCACAAACCACATATGGATCCACCAGAGTCATTGCATGTGTGTTCTTTTCCACAAACCACATGGATCCACCAATGTCATTGCATGTGTGTTTTTTTCATAAACCAGCACTAGAGTCATTGCATGTGTGTTCTATTCAAGAACCACATATGGATCCACCAGAGTCACTGCATGTTTGTTCATTTCATGAAAAACACATGGATCCACTAGTGTCATTGCATGTGTGTTCTTTTCACAAATCACATATGGATCCACCAGAGTCATTACATGTGTGTTCTTATCACTAAACCAACACCAGAGTCATTGCATGTGTGTTCTTTCCATGAAACCCATGGATCCACAAATGTCATTGCATGTGTGTTCTTTTCACAAACCACATATGGATCCACCAGAGTCATTGCATGTGTGTTCTTTTCACAAACCACATATGGATCTACCAGAGTCATTGCATGTGTGTTCTTTTCCATAAACCACATGGATCCACCAATGTCATTGCATGTGTGTTCTTTTCACAAACCACATATGGATCCACCAGAGTCATTGCATGTGTGTTCTTTTCATGAAACCCATGGATCCACAAATGTCATTGCATGTGTGTTCATTTCACAAACCACGTATGGATCCACCAGAGGCACTACATGCGTGTTCTTTTCTTGATACTAGCACTAGAGTTATTGCATGTGTGTTCATTTCACAAACCACATATGGATCCACCAGAGTCATTGCATGCGTGTTATTTTCACAAACCACATATGGATCCACCAGAGTCATTGCATGTATGTTCTTTTCATAAACAAGCACTAGAGTCGTTACACATGTGTTCTTTTCACAAGCCACATATGGATCCACCAGATTCATTGCATTTGTGTTCTTTTCCACAAACCACATGGATCCACCAATTGTATTGCATGTGTGTTCTTTTCATAAACTAGCACTAGAGTCATTGCATGTGTGTTCTTTTCACAAACCACATATGGATCCACTAGAGTCATTGCATGTGTGTTCTTATCACTAAACAAACACTAGAATCATTGCATATGTGTTCTTTTCACAAACCACATATGGATCCACTAGAGTCATTGCATGTGTGTTATTTCATGAACCACATATGGATCCACCAGAGTCATTGCATGTGTGTTCTTTTCCAAAAACCACATGGATCCACCAATGTCATTACATGTGTGTTCTTTTCACAAACCAACACGAGAGTCATTGCATGTGTGTTCTTATCACTAAGCCAACACTAGAGTCATTGCATGCATGTTCTTTTCATGACCACATATGGATCCACCAGAGTCACTGCATGTGTGTTCTTTTCAGGAACCACATATGGATCCACCAGAGTCATTGCATGTGTGTTCATTTCACAAACCACATATGGATCCATTAGAGTCATTACATGTGTGTTCTTTTCATAAACCACATATGGATCCACCAGAGTCATTGCATGTGTGTTCTTTTCACCAACCAAATATGGATCTACCAGAGTCATTGCATGTGTGTTCTTTTCCATAAACCACATGGATCCACCAATGTCATTGCATGTGTGTTCTTTTCACAAACCTCATATGGATCCACCAGAGTCATTGCATGTGTGTTCTTTTCATGAAACCCACGGATCCACAAATGTCATTGCATGTGTGTTCATTTCAAAACCACGTATGGATCCACCAGAGGCACTGCATGCGTGTTCTTTTCATGATACTAGCACTAGAGTTATTGCATGTGTGTTCATTTCATAAACCACATATGGATCCACCAGAGTCATTGCATGCGTGTTATTTTCACAAACCACGTATGGATCCACCAGAGTCATTGCATGTATGATCTTTCAATAAACAAGCACTAGAGTCGTTACACATGTGTTCTTTTCACAAGCCACATATGGATCCACTAGAGTCATTGCATTTGTGTTCTTTTCCACAAACCACATGGATCCACCAATTGTATTTCATGTGTGTTCTTTTCATAAACTAGCACTAGATTCATTGCATGTGTGTTCTTTTCACAAACCACATATGGATCCACCAGAGTCATTGCATGTTGTTCTTTTCCACAAACCACATCGATCCACCAATGTCATTGCATGTGTGTTCTTTTCATAAACCAGCACTAGGGTCATTGCATGTGTGTTCTATTCAAGAACCACATATGGATCCACCAGAGTCATTGCATGTTTGTTCATTTCATGAAAAACACATGGATCCACTAGTGTCATTGCATGTGTGTTCTTTTCACAAATCACATATGGATCCACCAGAGTCATTACATGTGTGTTCTTATCACTAAACCAACACCGGAGTCATTGCATGTGTGTTCTTTCCATGAAACCCATGGATCCACAAATGTCATTGCATGTGTGTTCTTTTCACAAACCACATATGGATCCACCAGAGTCATTGCATCTGTGTTCTTATCACTAAACAAACACTAGCATCATTGCATATGTGTTCTTTTCACAAACCACATATGGATCCACTAGAGTCATTGCATGTGTGTTATTTCATGAACCACATATGGATCCACCAGAGTCATTGCATGTGTGTTCTTTTCCAAAAACCACATGGATCCACCAATGTCATTACATGTGTGTTCTTTTCACAAACCAACACGAGAGTCATTGCATGTGTGTTCTTATCACTAAGCCAACACTAGAGTCATTGCATGCATGTTCTTTTCATGACCACATATGGATCCACCAGAGTCACTGCATGTGTGTTCTTTTCAGGAACCACATATGGATCCACTAGAGTCATTGCATGTGTGTTCATTTCACAAACCACATATGGATCCATTAGAGTCATTACATGTGTGTTCTTTTCATAAACCACATATGGATCCACTAGAGTCATTGCATGTGTGTTCTTTTCACCAACCAAATATGGATCTACCAGAGTCATTGCATGTGTGTTCTTTTCCATAAACCACATGGATCCACCAATGTCATTGCATGTGTGTTCTTTTCACAAACCACATATGGATCCACCAGAGTCATTGCATGTGTGTTCTTTTCATGAAACCCATGGATCCACAAATGTCATTGCATGTGTGTTCATTTCAAAACCACGTATGGATCCACCAGAGGCACTGCATGCGTGTTCTTTTCATGATACTAGCACTAGAGTTATTGCATGTGTGTTCATTTCATAAACCACATATGGATCCACCAGAGTCATTGCATGCGTGTTATTTTCACAAACCACGTATGGATCCACCAGAGTCATTGCATGTATGATCTTTCAATAAACAAGCACTAGAGTCGTTTCACATGTGTTCTTTTCACAAGCCACATATGGTTCCACTAGAGTCATTGCATTTGTGTTCTTTTCCACAAACCACATGGATCCACCAATTGTATTGCATGTGTGTTCTTTTCATAAACTAGCACTAGAGTCATTGCATGTGTGTTCTTTTCACAAACCACATATGGATCCACCAGAGTCATTGCATGTTGTTCTTTTCCACAAACCACATCGATCCACCAATGTCATTGCATGTGTGTTCTTTTCATAAACCAGCACTAGGGTCATTGCATGTGTGTTCTATTCAAGAACCACATATGGATCCACCAGAGTCATTGCATGTTTGTTCATTTCATGAAAAACACATGGATCCACTAGTGTCATTGCATGTGTGTTCTTTTCACAAATCACATATGGATCCACCAGAGTCATTACATGTGTGTTCTTATCACTAAACCAACACCGGAGTCATTGCATGTGTGTTCTTTCCATGAAACCCATGGATCCACAAATGTCATTGCATGTGTGTTCTTTTCACAAACCACATATGGATCCACCAGAGTCATTGCATCTGTGTTCTTTTCCACAAACCACATATGGATCCACCAGAGTCATTACATTCGTGTTCTTCTCACAATCCACATATGGATCCACTTGAGTCATTGCATGTGTGTTCTTATCACTAAACCAACACTAGCATCATTGCATGTGTGTTCTTTTCACAATCCACATATGGATCCACTAGAGTCATTGCATGTGTGTTATTTCATGAACCACATATGGATCCACCAAAGTCATTGCATGTGTGTTCTTTTCCAAAAACCACATGGATCCACCAATGTCATTACATGTGTGTTCTTTTCACAAACCAACACGAGAGTCATTGCATGTGTGTTCTTATCACTAAGCCAACACTAGAGTCATTGCAAGAATGTTCTTTTCATGACCACATATAGATCCACCAGAGTCACTGCATCTGTGTTCTTTTCAGGAACCACATATGGATCCACCAGAGTCATTGCATGTGTGTTCATTTCACAAACCACATATGGATCCACTAGAGTCATTACATGTGTGTTCTTTTCATAAACCACATATGGATCCACCAGAGTCATTGCATGTGTGTTCTTTTCACCAACCAAATATGGATCTACCAGAGTCACTGCATGTGTGTTCTTTTCCATAAACCACATGGATCCACCAATGTCATTGCATGTGTGTTCTTTTCACAAAACACATATGGATCCACCGGAGTCATTGCATGTGTGTTATTTTCATGAAACCCATGGATCCACCAACGTCATTGTATGTGTGTTCATTCCACAAACCACGTATGGATCCACCAGAGGCACTGCATGCGTGTTCTTTTCATGAAACTAGCACTAGAGTTATTGCATGTGTGTTCATTTCACAAACCACATATGGATCCACCAGACTCATTACATGTGTGTTCTTCTCACTAAACCAACACCAGAGTCATTGCATGTGTGTTTTTCCATGTAACCCATGGATCCACAAATGTGATTGCATGTGTGTTCTTTTCACAAACCACAGATGGATCCACCAGAGTCATTGCATCTGTGTTCTTTTCCACAAACCACATATGGATCCACTAGAGTTATTACATGCGTGTTCTTCTCACAATCCACATATGGATCCACTAGAGTCGTTGCATGTGTGTTCTTATCACTAAACCAACACTAGCATCATTGCATGTGTGTTCTTTTCACAAACCACATATGGATCCACTAGAGTCATTGCATGTGTGTTCTTTCATGAACCACATACGGATCCACCAGAGTCATTGCATGTGTCTTCTTTTCCACAAACCACATGGATCCACCAATGTCATTGCATGTGTGTTCTTTTCACAAACCAACACCAGAGTCATTGCATGTGTGTTCTTATCACTAAACCAACACTAGAGTCATTGCATGCGTGTTCTTTTCATGACCACATATGGATCCACCAGAGTCACTGCATGTGTGTTCTTTTCATGAACCACATATGGATCCACTAGAGTCATTGCATGTGTGTTCATTTCACAAACCACATATGGATCCACTAGAGTCATTACATGTGTGTTCTTTTCACAAACCACATATGGATCCACCAGAGTCATTGCATGTGTATTCTTTTCACCAACCACATATGGATCCACTCGAGTCATTGCATATGTGTTCTTTCATGAACCACATATGGATCCACTAGAGTCATTGCATGTGTGTTCTTTTCATAAACCAGCACTAGAGTCATTACATGTGTGTTCTATTCACAAACCACATATGGATCCACCAGAGTCATTGCATGTGTATTCTTTTCACAAACCACATATGGGTCCACCAGAGTCATTCCATGTGTGTTCTTTTCATGAAACTCATGGATCCACCAATGTCATTGCACGTGTGTTCATTTCACAAACAACATATGAATCCACCAGAGTTACTAGATGTGTGTTCTTTTCATGAAACTAGCACTAGAGTCATTGCATGTGTGTTCATTTCACAAACCACATCTGGATCCACCAGAGTCATTGCATGCGTGTTCTTTTCATGAAACTAGCACTAGAGTCATTGCATGTGTGTTCATTTCACAAACCACATATGGATCCACCAGGGTCATTGCATGTGTGTTCTTTTCATAAACAACATATGGATCCACCAGAGTCATTGCATGTAGGTTCTTTTCATAAACCAGCACTAGACTCATTGCATGTGTGTTCTTTTCACAAACCACATATGGATCCACCAGAGTCATTGCATGTGTGTTCTTTTCATGAAACTAGCACTAGAGTCATTGCATGTGTGTTCTTTTCATGAAACTAGCACTAGAGTCATTGCATGTGTGTTCTTTTCACAAACCACATATGGATCCACTAGAGTCATTGCATGTGTATTATTTTCACAAACCACATATGGACCCACCAGAGTCATTGCATGTGTGTTGTTTTCCACCAACCACATATGGATCCACTAGAGTCATTGCACGTGTGTTATTATCATGAACCACATATGGATCCACGAGAGTCATTGCATGTGTTTTCTTATCACTAAACCAGCACTAGAGTCATTGCATGTGTGTTCTTTTCACAAACCACATATGGATCCACTCGAGTCATTGCATATGTGTTCTATCATGAACCACATATGGATCCACTAGAGTCATTGCATGTGTGTTCTTTTCATAAACCAGCACTAGAGTCATTACATGTGTGTTCTTTTCGCAAACCACATATGGATCCACCAGAGTCATTGCATGTGTGTTCTTTTCACAAACCACATATGGATCTACCAGAGTCATTGCATGTGTGTTCTTTTCCATAAACCACATGGATCCACCAATGTCATTGCATGTGTGTTCTTTTCACAAACCACATATGGATCCACCAGAGTCATTGCATGTGTGTTCTTTTCATGAAACCCATGGATCCACCAATGTCATTGCATGTGTGTTCATTTCACAAACCACGTATGGATCCACGAGAGGCACTGCATGCGTGTTCTTTTCATGAAACTAGCACTAGAGTTATTGCATGTGTGTTCATTTCACAAACCACATATGGATCCACCAGAGTCATTGCACGCGTGTTATTTTCATAAAACACATATGGATCCACCAGAGTCATTGCATGTATGTTCTTTTCATAAACAAGCGCTAGAGTCATTACACATGTGTTCTTTTCACAAGCCACATATGGATCCACCAGAGTCATTGCATGTGTGTTCTTTTCCACAAACCACATGGATCCACCAATTGTATTGCATGTGTGTTCTTTTCATAAACTAGCACTAGAGTCATTGCATGTGTGTTCTTTTCACAAACCACATATGGATCCACTAGAGTCATTGCATGTGTGTTCTTATCACTAAACAAACACTAGCATCATTGCATATGTGTTCTTTTCACAAACCACATATGGATCCACTAGAGTCATTGCATGTGTGTTATTTCATGAACCACATATGGATCCACCAGAGTCATTGCATGTGTGTTCTTTTCCAAAAACCACATGGATCCACCAATGTCATTACATGTGTGTTCTTTTCACAAACCAACACGAGAGTCATTGCATGTGTGTTCTTATCACTAAGCCAACACTAGAGTCATTGCATGCATGTTCTTTTCATGACCACATATGGATCCACCAGAGTCACTGCATGTGTGTTCTTTTCAGGAACCACATATGGATCCACCAGAGTCATTGCATGTGTGTTCATTTCACAAACCACATATGGATCCATTAGAGTCATTACATGTGTGTTCTTTTCATAAACCACATATGGATCCACCAGAGTCATTGCATGTGTGTTCTTTTCACCAACCAAATATTTATCTACTAGAGTCATTGCATGTGTGTTCTTTTCCATAAACCACATGGATCCACCAATGTCATTGCATGTGTGTTCTTTTCACAAACCACATATGGATCCACCAGAGTCATTGCATGTGTGTTCTTTTCATGAAACCCATGGATCCACAAATGTCATTGCATGTGTGTTCATTTCACAAACCACGTATGGATCCACCAGAGGCACTGCATGCGTGTTCTTTTCATGATACTAGCACTAGAGTTATTGCATGTGTGTTCATTTCACAAACCACATATGGATCCACCAGAGTCATTGCATGCGTGTTATTTTCACAAACCACGTATGGATCCACCAGAGTCATTGCATGTATGTTCTTTTCATAAACAAGCACTAGAGTCGTTACACATGTGTTCTTTTCACAAGCCACATATGGATCCACTAGAGTCATTGCATTTGTGTTCTTTTCCACAAACCACATGGATCCACCAATTGTATTGCATGTGTGTTCTTTTCATAAACTAGCACTAGAGTCATTGCATGTGTGTTCTTTTCACAAACCACATATGGATCCACCAGAGTCATTGCATGTGTGTTCTTTTCCACAAACCACATGGATCCACCAATGTCATTGCATGTGTGTTCTTTTCATAAACCAGCACTAGGGTCATTGCATGTGTGTTCTATTCTAGAACCACATATGGATCCACCAGAGTCATTGCATGTTTGTACATTTCATGAAAAACACATGGATCCACTAGTGTCATTGCATGTGTGTTCTTTTCACAAATCACATATGGATCCACCAGAGTCATTACATGTGTGTTCTTATCACTAAACCAACACCGGAGTCATTGCATGTGTGTTCTTTCCATGAAACCCATGGATCCACAAATGTCATTGCATGTGTGTTCTTTTCACAAACCACATATGGATCCACCAGAGTCATTGCATCTGTGTTCTTTTCCACAAACCACATATGGATCCACCAGAGTCATTACATTCGTGTTCTTCTCACAATCCACATATGGATCCACTAGAGTCATTGCATGTGTGTTCTTATCACTAAACCAACACTAGCATCATTGCATGTGTGTTCTTTTCACAAACCACATATGGATCCACTAGAGTCATTGCATGTGTGTTATTTCATGAACCACATATGGATCCACCAAAGTCATTGCATGTGTGTTCTTTTCCAAAAACCACATGGATCCACCAATGTCATTACATGTGTGTTCTTTTCACAAACCAACACGAGAGTCATTGCATGTGTGTTCTTATCACTAAGCCAACACTAGAGTCATTGCAAGCATGTTCTTTTCATGACCACATATGGATCCACCAGAGTCACTGGATCTGTGTTCTTTTCAGGAACCACATATGGATCCACCAGAGTCATTGCATGTGTGTTCATTTCACAAACCACATATGGATCCACTAGAGTCATTACATGTGTGTTCTTTTCATAAACCACATATGGATCCACCAGAGTCATCGCATGTGTGTTCTTTTCACCAACCAAATATGGATCTACCAGAGTCATTGCATGTGTGTTATTTTCCATAAACCACATGGATCCACCAATGTCATTGCATGTGTGTTCTTTTCACAAAACACATATGGATCCACCAGAGTCATTGCATGTGTGTTCTTATCACTAAACCAACACCGGAGTCATTGCATGTGTGTTCTTTCCATGAAACCCATGGATCCACAAATGTCATTGCATGTGTGTTCTTTTCACAAACCACATATGGATCCACCAGAGTCATTGCATCTGTGTTCTTTTCCACAAACCACATTTGGATCCACCAGAGTCATTACATTCGTGTTCTTCTCACAATCCACATATGGATCCACTAGAGTCATTGCATGTGTGTTCTTATCACTAAACCAACACTAGCATCATTGCATGTGTGTTCTTTTCACAAACCACATATGGATCCACTAGAGTCATTGCATGTGTGTTATTTCATGAACCACATATGGATCCACCAAAGTCATTGCATGTGTGTTCTTTTCCAAAAACCACATGGATCCACCAAT
The DNA here is from genome assembly GCA_916181665.1 of Avena sativa. Taxonomy (NCBI): domain Eukaryota; kingdom Viridiplantae; phylum Streptophyta; class Magnoliopsida; order Poales; family Poaceae; genus Avena; species Avena sativa. The sequence continues at coordinate 411,427,569 of OV702292.1, read as the reverse complement.
GTCATTACATGTGTGTTCTTTTCACAAACCAACACGAGAGTCATTGCATGTGTGTTCTTATCACTAAGCCAACACTAGAGTCATTGCAAGCATGTTCTTTTCATGACCACATATGGATCCACCAGAGTCACTGGATCTGTGTTCTTTTCAGGAACCACATATGGATCCACCAGAGTCATTGCATGTGTGTTCATTTCACAAACCACATATGGATCCACTAGAGTCATTACATGTGTGTTCTTTTCATAAACCACAGATGGATCCACCAGAGTCATTGCATGTGTGTTCTTTTCACCAACCAAATATGGATCTACCAGAGTCATTGCATGTGTGTTCTTTTCCATAAACCACATGGATCCCCCAATGTCATTGCATGTGTGTTCTTTTCACAAAACACATATGGATCCACCAGAGTCATTGCATGTGTGTTCTTTTCATGAAACCCATGGATCCACCAACGTCATTGTATGTGTTCATTCCACAAACCACGTATGGATCCACCAGAGGCACTGCATGCGTGTTCTTTTCATGAAACTAGCACTAGAGTTATTGCATGTGTGTTCATTTCACAAACCACATATGGATCCACCAGACTCATTACATGTGTGTTCTTCTCACTAAACCAACACCAGAGTCATTGCATGTGTGTTTTTCCATGTAACCCATGGATCCACAAATGTCATTGCATGTGTGTTCTTTTCACAAACCACAGATGGATCCAGCAGAGTCATTGCATCTGTGTTCTTTTCCACAAACCACATATGGATCCACTAGAGTCATTACATGCGTGTTCTTCTCACAATCCACATATGGATCCACTAGAGTCGTTGCATGTGTGTTCTTATCACTAAACCAACACTAGCATCACTGCATGTGTGTTCTTTTCACTAACCACATATGGATCCACTAGAGTCATTGCATGTGTGTTCTTTCATGAACCACATATGGATCCACCAGAGTCATTGCATGTGTCTTCTTTTCCACAAACCACATGGATCCACCAATGTCATTGCATGTGTGTTCTTTTCACAAACCAACACCAGAGTCATTGCATGTGTGTTCTTATCACTAAACCAACACTAGAGTCATTGCATGCGTGTTCTTTTCATGACCACATATGGATCCACCAGAGTCACTGCATGTGTGTTCTTTTCATGAACCACATATGGATCCACTAGAATCATTGCATGTGTGTTCATTTCACAAACCACATATGGATCCACAAGAGTCATTACATGTGTGTTCTTTTCACAAACCACATATGGATCCACCAGAGTCATTGCATGTGTATTCTTTTCACCAACCACATATGGATCCACTCGAGTCATTGCATATGTGTTCTTTCATGAACCACATATGGATCCACTAGAGTCATTGCATGTGTGTTCTTTTCATAAACCATCACTAGAGTCATTACATGTGTGTTCTATTCACAAACCACATATGGATCCACCAGAGTCATTGCATGTGTATTCTTTTCACAAACCACATATGGGTCCACCAGAGTCATTCCATGTGTGTTATTTTCATGAAACTCATGGATCCACCAATGTCATTGCACGTGTGTTCATTTCACAAACAACATATGAATCCACCAGAGTTACTAGATGTGTGTTCTTTTCATGAAACTAGCACTAGAGTCATTGCATGTGTGTTCATTTCACAAACCACATCTGGATCCACCAGAGTCATTGCATGTGTGTTCTTTTCATGAAACTAGCACTAGAGTCATTGCATGTGTGTTCATTTCACAAACCACATATGGATCCACCAGGGTCATTGCATGTGTGTTCTTTTCATAAACCACTTATGGATCCACCAGAGTCATTGCATGTAGGTTGTTTTCATAAACCAGCACTAGAGTCATTGCATGTGTGTTCTTTTCACAAACCACATATGGATCCACCAGAGTCATTGCATGTGTGTTCTTTTCATGAAACTAGCACTAGAGTCATTGCATGTGTGTTCTTTTCATGAAACTAGCACTAGAGTCATTGCATGTGTGTTCTTTTCACAAACCACATATGGATCCACTAGAGTCATTGCATGTGTATTATTTTCACAAACCACATATGGACCCACCAGAGTCATTGCATGCGTGTTGTTTTCCACCAACCACATATGGATCCACTAGAGTCATTGCACGTGTGTTCTTATCATGAACCACATATGGATCCACGAGAGTCATTGCATGTGTTTTCTTATCACTAAACCAGCACTAGAGTCCTTGCATGTGTGTTCTTTTCACAAACCACATATGGATCCACTCGAGTCATTGCATATGTGTTCTTTCATGAACCACATATGGATCCACTAGAGTCATTGCATGTGTGTTCTTTTCATAAACCAGCACTAGAGTCATTACATGTGTGTTCTTTTCGCAAACCACATATGGATCCACCAGAGTCATTGCATGTGTGTTCTTTTCACAAACCACATATGGATCTACCAGAGTCATTGCATGTGTGTTCTTTTCCATAAACCACATGGATCCACCAATGTCATTGCATGTGTGTTCTTTTCACAAACCACATATGGATCCACCAGAGTCATTGCATGTGTGTTCTTTTCATGAAACCCATGGATCCACCAATGTCATTGCATGTGTGTTCATTTCACAAACCACGTATGGATCCACGAGAGGCACTGCATGCGTGTTCTTTTCATGAAACTAGCACTAGAGTTATTGCATGTGTGTTCATCTCACAAACCACATATGGATCCACCAGAGTCATTGCACGCGTGTTATTTTCACAAACCACATATGGATCCACCAGAGTCATTGCATGTATGTTCTTTTCATAAACAAGCACTAGAGTCATTACACATGTGTTCTTTTCACAAGCCACATATGGATCCACCAGAGTCATTGCATGTGTGTTCTTTTCCACAAACCACATGGATACACCAATTGTATTGCATGTGTGTTCTTTTCATAAACTAGCACTAGAGTCATTGCATGTGTGTTCTTTTCATGAAACCCATGGATCCACCAATGTCATTGCATGTGTGTTCATTTCAAACACCACATATGGATCCACCAGAGGCACTGCATGCGTGTTCTTTTCATGAAACTAGCACTAGAGTTATTACATGTGTGTTCATTTCACAAACCACATATGGATCCACCAGAGTCATTACATGTAGGTTCTTTTCATAAACCAGCACTAGAGTCATTGCATGTGTGTTCTTTTCACAAACCACATATGGATCCACCAGAGTCATTGCATGTGTGTTATTTTCATGAAACTAGCACTAGAGTCATTGCATGTGTGTTCTTTTCATGAAACTAGCACTAGAGTCATTGCATGTGTGTTCTTTTCACAAACCACATATGGATCCACTAGAGTCATTGCATGTGTATTATTTTCACAAACCACATATGGACCCACCAGAGTCATTGCATGTGTGTTGTTTTCCACCAACCACATATGGATCCACTAGAGTCATTGCACGTGTGTTCTTATCATGAACCACATATGGATCCACGAGAGTCATTGCATGTGTGTTCTTATCAGTAAACCAGCAGTAGAGTCATTGCATGTGTGTTCTTTTCACAAACCACATATGGATCCACTCGAGTCATTGCATATGTGTTCTTTCATGAACCACATATGGATCCACTAGAGTCATTGCATGTGTGTTCTTTTCATAAACCAGAACTAGAGTCATTACATGTGTGTTCTTTTCGCAAACCACATATGGATCCACCAGAGTCATTGCATGTGTGTTCTTTTCACACACCACATATGGATCTACCAGAGTCATTGCATGTGTGTTCTTTTCCATAAACCACATGGATCCACCAATGTCATTGCATGTGTGTTCTTTTCACAAACCACATATGGATCCACCAGAGTCATTGCATGTGTGTTCTTTTCATGAAACCCATGGATCCACCAATGTCATTGCATGTGTGTTCATTTCACAAACCACGTATGGATCCACCAGAGGCACTGCATGCATGTTCTTTTCATGAAACTAGCACTAGAGTTATTGCATCTGTGTTCATTTCACAAACCACATATGGATCCACCAGAGTCATTGCACGAGTGTTATTTTCACAAACCACATATGGATCCACCAGAGTCATTGCATGTATGTTCTCTTCATAAACAAGCACTAGAGTCATTACACATGTGTTCTTTTCACAAGCCACATATGGATCCACCAGAGTCATTGCATGTGTGTTCTTTTCCACAAACCACATGGATCCACCAATTGTATTGCATGTGTGTTCTTTTCATAAACTAGCACTAGAGTCATTGCATGTGTGTTCTTTTCACAAACCACATATGGATCCACCAGAGTCATTGCATGTGTGTTCTTCTCCACAAACCAGATGGATCCACCAATGTCATTGCATGTGTGTTCTTTTCATAAACCAGCACTAGAGTCATTGCATCTGTGTTCTATTCATGAACCACATGTGGATCCACCAGAGTCATTGCATGTGTGTTCATTTTATGAAAAACACATGGATCCACTAGAGTCATTGCATGTGTGTTCTTTTCACAAACCACATATGGATCCACCAGAGTCATTACATGTGTGTTCTAATCACTAAACCAACACTAGAGTCATTGCATGTGTGTTCTTTCCATGAAACCCATGGATCCACAAATGTCATTGCATGTGTGTTCTTTTCACAAACCACATATGGATCCACCAGAGTCATTGCATCTGTGTTCTTTTCCACAAACCACATATGGATCCACCAGAGTCATTACATGCATGTTCTTTTCACAATCTACATATGGATCCACTAGAGTCATTGCATGTGTGTTCTTATCACTAAACCAACACTAGCATCATTGCATGTGTGTTCTTTTCACAAACCACATATGGATCCACTAGAGTCATTGCATGTGTGTTCATTTCACAAACCACATATGGATCCACTAGAGTCATTACATGTGTGTTCTTTTCACAAACCACATATGGATCCACCAGAGTCATTGCATGTGTATTCTTTTCACCAACCACATATGGATCCACTCGAGTCATTGCATATGTGTTCTTTCATGAACCACATATGGATCCACTAGAGTCATTGCATGTGTGTTCTTTTCATAAACCAGCACTAGAGTCATTACATGTGTGTTCTATTCACAAACCACATATGGATCCACCAGAGTCATTGCATGTGTATTCTTTTCACAAACCACATATGGGTCCACCAGAGTCATTCCATGTGTGTTCTTTTCATGAAACTCATGGATCCACCAATGTCATTGCACGTGTGTTCATTTCACAAACAACATATGAATCCACCAGAGTTACTAGATGTGTGTTCTTTTCATGAAACTAGCACTAGAGTCATTGCATGTGTGTTCATTTCACAAACCACATCTGGATCCACCAGAGTCATTGCATGCGTGTTCTTTTCATGAAACTAGCACTAGAGTCATTGCATATGTGTTCATTTCACAAACCACATATGGATCCACCAGGGTCATTGCATGTGTGTTCTTTTCATAAACCACATATGGATCCACCAGAGTCATTGCATGTAGGTTCTTTTCATAAACCAGCACTAGAGTCATTGCATGTGTGTTCTTTTCACAAACCACATATGGATCCACCAGAGTCATTGCATGTGTGTTCTTTTCATGAAACTAGCACTAGAGTCATTGCATGTGTGTTCTTTTCATGAAACTAGCACTAGAGTCATTGCATGTGTGTTCTTTTCACAAACCACATATGGATCCACTAGAGTCATTGCATGTGTATTATTTTCACAAACCACATATGGACCCACCAGAGTCATTGCATGTGTGTTGTTTTCCACCAACCACATATGGATCCACTAGAGTCATTGCACGTGTGTTCTTATCATGAACCAAATATGGATCCACGAGAGTCATTGCATGTGTTTTCTTATCACTAAACCAGCACTAGAGTCATTGCATGTGTGTTCTTTTCACAAACCACATATGGATCCACTCGAGTCATTGCATATGTGTTCTTTCATGAACCACATATGGATCCACTAGAGTCATTGCATGTGTGTTCTTTTCATAAACCAGCACTAGAGTCATTACATGTGTGTTCTTTTCGCAAACCACATATGGATCCACCAGAGTCATTGCATGTGTGTTCTTTTCACAAACCACATATGGATCTACCAGAGTCATTGCATGTGTGTTCTTTTCCATAAACCACATCGATCCACCAATGTCATTGCATGTGTGTTCTTTTCACAAACCACATATGGATCCACCAGAGTCATTGCATGTGTGTTCTTTTCATGAAACCCATGGATCCACCAATGTCATTGCATGTGTGTTCATTTCACAAACCACGTATGGATCCACCAGAGGCACTGCATGCGTGTTCTTTTCATGAAACTAGCACTAGAGTTATTGCATGTGTGTTCATTTCACAAACCACATATGGATCCACCAGAGTCATTGCACGCGTGTTATTTTCACAAACCACATATGGATCCACCAGAGTCATTGCATGTATGTTCTTTTCATAAACAAGCACTAGAGTCATTACACATGTGTTCTTTTCACAAGCCACATATGGATCCACCAGAGTCATTGCATGTGTGTTATTTTCCACAAACCACATGGATCCACCAATTGTATTGCATGTGTGTTCTTTTCATAAACTAGCACTAGAGTCATTGCATGTGTGTTCTTTTCATGAAACCCATGGATCCACCAATGTCATTGCATGCGTGTTCATTTCAAAAACCACGTATGGATCCACCAGAGGCACTGCATGCGTGTTCTTTTCATGAAACTAGCACTAGAGTTATTACATGTGTGTTCATTTCACAAACCACATATGGATCCACCAGAGTCATTACATGTGTGTTCTTATCACTAAACCAACACGAGAGTCATTGCATGTGTGTTCTTTCCATGAAACCCATGGATCCACAAATGTCATTGCATGTGTGTTCTTTTCACAAACCACATATGGATCCACCAGAGTCATTGCATCTGTGTTCTTTTCCACAAACCACATATGGATCCACCACAGTCATTACATGCATGTTCTTCTCACAATCCACATATGGATCCACTAGAGTCATTGCATGTGTGTTCTTATCACTAAACCAACACTAGCATCATTGCATGTGTGTTCTTTTCACAAACCACATATGGGTCCACTAGAGTCATTGCATGTGTGTTCTTTCATGAACCACATATGGATCCACCAGAGTCATTGCATGTGTCTTCTTTTCCACAAACCACATGGATCCACCAATGTCATTGCATGTGTGTTCTTTTCACAAACCAACACCAGAGTCATTGCATGTGTGTTCTTATCACTAAACCAACACTAGAGCCATTGCATGCGTGTTCTTTTCATGACCACCTATGGATCCACCAGAGTCACTGCATGTGTGTTCTTTTCATGAACCACATATGGATCCACCAGAGTCATTGCATGTGTGTTCATTTCACAAACCACATATGGATCCACTAGAGTCATTACATGTGTATTCTTTTCACAAACCACATATGGATCCACCAGAGTCATTGCATGTGTATTCTTTTCACCAACCACATATGGATCCACTCGAGTCATTGCATATGTGTTCTTTCATGAACCGCATCTGGATCCAATAGAGTCATTGCATGCGTGTTCTTTTCATGAAACTAGCACTAGAGTCATTGCATGTGTGTTCATTTCACAAACCACATATGGATCCACCAGGGTCATTGCATGTGTGTTCTTTTCATAAACAACATATGGATCCACCAGAGTCATTTCATGTAGGTTCTTTTCATAAACCAGCACTAGAGTCATTGCATGTGTGTTCTTTTCACAAACCACATATGGATCCACCAGAGTCATTGCATGTGTGTTCTTTTCATGAAACTAGCACTAGAGTCATTGCATGTGTGTTCTTTTCATGAAACTAGCACTAGAGTCATTGCATGTGTGTTCTTTTCACAAACCACATATGGATCCACTAGAGTCATTGCATGTGTATTATGTTCACAAACCACATATGGACCCACCAGAGTCATTGCATGTGTGTTGTTTTCCACCAACCACATATGGATCCACTAGAGTCATTGCACGTGTGTTCTTATCATGAACCACATATGGATCCACGAGAGTCATTGCATGTGTGTTCTTATCAGTAAACCAGCAGTAGAGTCATTGCATGTGTGTTCTTTTCACAAACCACATATGGATCCACTCGAGTCATTGCATATGTGTTCTTTCATGAACCACATATGGATCCACTAGAGTCATTGCATGTGTGTTCTTTTCATAAACCAGAACTAGAGTCATTACATGTGTGTTCTTTTCGCAAACCACATATGGATCCACCAGAGTCATTGCATGTGTGTTCTTTTCACAAACCACATATGGATCTACCAGAGTCATTGCATGTGTGTTCTTTTCCATAAACCACATGGATCCACCAATGTCATTGCATGTGTGTTCTTTTCACAAACCACATATGGATCCACCAGAGTCATTGCATGTGTGTTCTTTTCATGAAACCCATGGATCCACCAATGTCATTGCATGTGTGTTCATTTCACAAACCACGTATGGATCCACCAGAGGCACTGCATGCATGTTCTTTTCATGAAACTAGCACTAGAGTTATTGCATCTGTGTTCATTTCACAAACCACATATGGATCCACCAGAGTCATTGCACGCGTGTTATTTTCACAAACCACATATGGATCCACCAGAGTCATTGCATGTATGTTCTCTTCATAAACAAGCACTAGAGTCATTACACATGTGTTCTTTTCACAAGCCACATATGGATCCACCAGAGTCATTGCATGTGTGTTCTTTTCCACAAACCACATGGATCCACCAATTGTATTGCATGTGTGTTCTTTTCATAAACTAGCACTAGAGTCATTGCATGTGTGTTCTTTTCACAAACCACATATGGATCCACCAGAGTCATTGCATGTGTGTTCTTCTCCACAAACCACATGGATCCACCAATGTCATTGCATGTGTGTTCTTTTCATAAACCAGCACTAGAGTCATTGCATGTGTGTTCTTTTCATAAACCAGAACTAGAGTCATTACATGTGTGTTCTTTTCGCAAACCACATATGGATCCACCAGAGTCATTGCATGTGTGTTCTTTTCACAAACCACATATGGATCTACCAGAGTCATTGCATGTGTGTTCTTTTCCATAAACCACATGGATCCACCAATGTCATTGCATGTGTGTTCTTTTCACAAACCACATATGGATCCACCAGAGTCATTGCATGTGTGTTCTTTTCATGAAACCCATGGATCCACCAATGTCATTGCATGTGTGTTCATTTCACAAACCACGTATGGATCCACCAGAGGCACTGCATGCATGTTCTTTTCATGAAACTAGCACTAGAGTTATTGCATGTGTGTTCATTTCACAAACCACATATGGATCCACCAGAGTCATTGCATGCGTATTATTTTCACAAACCACATATGGATCCACCAGAGTCATTGCATGTATGTTCTTTTCATAAACAAGCACTAGAGTCGTTACACATGTGTTCTTTTCACAAGCCACATATGGATCCACCAGAGTCATTGAATGTGTGTTCTTTTCCACAAACCACATGGATCCACCAATTGTATTGCATGTGTGTTCTTTTCATAAACTAGCACTAGAGTCATTGCATCTGTGTTCTTTTCACAAACCACATGTGGATCCACCAGAGTCATTGCATGTGTGTTCTTTTCCACAAACCACATGGATCCACCAATGTCATTGCATGTGTGTTCTTTTCATAAACCACATATGGATCCACCAGAGTCATTGCATGTGTGTTCATTTCATGAAAAACACATGGATCCACTAGAGTCATTGCATGCGTGTTCTTTTCACAAATCACATATGGATCCACCAGAGTCAGTACATGTGTGTTCATATCACTAAACCAACACCAGAGTCATTGCATGTGTGTTCTTTCCATGAAACCCATGGATCCACAAATGTCATTGCATGTGTGTTGTTTTCACAAACCACATATGGATCCACCAGATTCATTGCATCTGTGTTATTTTCCACAAATCACATATGGATCCACTAGAGTCATTACATGCGTGTTCTTCTCACAATCCACATATGGATCCACTAGAGTCATTGCATGTGTGTTCTTATCACTAAACCAACACTAGCATCATTGCATGTGTGTTCTTTTCACAAACCACATATGGATCCACTAGAGTCATTGCATGTGTGTTCTTTCAGGAACCACATATGGATCCACCAGAGTCATTGCATGTGTGTTCTTTTCCACAAACCACATGGATCCACCAATGTCATTGCATGTGTGTTCTTTTCACAAACCAACACCAGAGTCATTGCATGTGTGTTCTTATCACTAAACCAACACTAGAGTCATTGCATGCGTGTTCTTTTCATGACCACATATGGATCCACCAGAGTCACTGCATGTGTGTTCTTTTCATGAACCACAGATGGATCCACCAGATTCATTGCATGTGTGTTCATTTCACAAACCACATATGGATCCACTAGAGTCATTACATGTGTGTTCTTTTCACAAACCACATATGAATCCACCAGAGTCATTCCATGTGTGTTTTTTTCACCAACCACATATGGATATACCAGAGTCATTGCATGTGTGTTCTTTTCCATAAACCACATGGATCCACCAATGTCATTGCATGTGTGTTCTTTTCATGAAACCCATGGATCCACCAATGTCATTGCATGGGTGTTCTTTTCACAAACCACATATGGATCCACAAGAGTCATTGCATGTGTGTTCTTTTCCACAAACCACATATGGATCTACCAGAGTCATTGCATGTGTGTTCTTATCATGAAACACATATGGATCCACTAGTGTCATTGCATGTGTGTTCTTATCACTAAACCAGCACTAGATTCACTTCATGTGTGTTCTTCTCACAAACCATAGCTAGAGTCATTGCATGTGTGTTCTTTTCACAAACCACATATGGATCCACTCGAGTTATTGCATTTGTGTTCTTTCATGAACCACATATGGATCCACTAGAGTCATTGCATGTGTGTTCTTTTCAAAAACCATCACTAGAGTCATTACATGTGTGTTTTGTTCACAAACCACATATGGATCCACCAGAGTCATTGCATGTGTGTTCTTTTCACAAACCACATATGGGTCCACCAGAGTCATTCCATGTGTGTTCTTTTCATGAAACTCATGGATCCACCAATGTCATTGCACGTGTGTTCATTTCACAAACAACATATGAATCCACCACAGTTACTAGATGTGTGTACTTTTCCTGAAACTAGCACTAGAGTCATTGCATGTGTGTTCATTTCACAAAACACATCTGGATCCACCAGAGTCATTGCATGCGTGTTCTTTTCATGAAACTAGCACTAGAGTCATTGCATGTGTGTTCATTTCACAAACCACATATGGATCCACCAGGGTCATTGCATGTGTGTTCTTTTCATAAACCACATATGGATCCACCAGAGTCATTGCATGTATATTCTTTTCATAAACCAGCACTAGAGTCATTGCATGTGTGTTCTTTTCACAAACCACATATGGATCCACGAGAGTCATTGCATTTGTGTTCTTTTCACAAACCACATATGGATCCACCAGAATCATTGCATGTGTGTTCTTTTCCACAAACCACATATGGATCTACCAGAGTCATTGCATGTGTGTTCTTATCATGAAACACATATGGATCCACTAGTGTCATTACATGTGTGTTCTTATCACTAAACTAGCACTAGATTCATTGCATGTGTGTTCTTCTCACAAACCATAGCTAGAGTCATTGCAACTGTGTTCTTTTCACAAACCACATATGGATCCACTAGAGTCATTGCATGTGTGTTATTTTCACAAACCACATATGGACCCACCAGAATCATTGAATGTGTGTTGTTTTCCACCAACCACATATGGATCCACTAGAGTCATTGCACGTGTGTTCTTATCATGAACCACATATGGATTCACGGGAGTCATTGCATGTGTGTTCTTATCACTAAACAAGCACTAGAGTCATTGCATGTGTGTTCTTTCATGAACCACATATGGATCCACTAGAGTCATTGCATGTGTGTTCTTTTCATAAACCAGCACTAGAGTCATTACATGTGTGTTCATTTCACAAACCACATATGGATCCACCAGAGTCATTGCATGTGTGTTCTTTTCACAAACCACATATGGATCTACCAGAGTCATTGCATGTGTGTTCTTTTCCATAAACCACATGGATCCACCAATGTCATTGCATGTGTGTTCTTTTCACAAACCACATATGGATCCACCAGAGTCATTGCATGTGTGTTCTTTTCATGAAACGCATGGTTCCACCAATGTCATTGCATGTGTGTTCATTTCACAAACCACGTATGGATCCACCAGAGGCACTGCACGCGTGTTCTTTTCATGAAACTAGCACTAGAGTTATTGCATATGTGTTCATTTCACAAACCACATATGGATCCACCAGAGTCATTGCATGCGTATTATTTTCACAAACCACATATGGATCCACCAGAGTCATTGCATGTATGTTCTTTTCATAAACAAGCACTAGAGTCGTTACACATGTGTTCTTTTCACAAGCCACATATGGATCCACCAGAGTCATTGAATGTGTGTTCTTTTCCACAAACCACATGGATCCACCAATTGTATTGCATGTGTGTTCTTTTCATAAACTAGCACTAGAGTCATTGCATGTGTGTTCTTTTCACAAACCACATGTGGATCCACCAGAGTCATTGCATGTGTGTTCTTTTTCCACAAACCACATGGATCCACCAATGTCATTGCATGTGTGTTCTTTTCATAAACCACATATGGATCCACCAGTGTCATTGCATGTGTGTTCATTTCATGAAAAACACATGGATCCACTAGAGTCATTGCATGCATGTTATTTTCACAAATCACATATGGATCCACCAGAGTCAGTACATGTGTGTTCTTATCACTAAACCAACACCAGAGTCATTGCATGTGTGTTCTTTCCATGAAACCCATGGATCCACAAATGTCATTGCATGTGTGTTGTTTTCACAAACCACATATGGATCCACCAGAGTCATTGCATCTGTGTTCTTTTCCACAAACCACATATGGATCCACTAGAGTCATTACATGCGTGTTCTTCTCACAATCCACATATGGATCCACTACAGTCATTGCATGTGTGTTCTTATCACTAAACCAACATTAGCATCATTGCATGTGTGTTCTTTTCACAAACCACATATGGATCCACTAGAGTCATTGCATGTGTGTTCTTTCATGAACCACATATGGATCCACCAGAGTCATTGCATGTGTGTTCTTTTCCACAAACCACATGGATCCACCAATGTCATTGCATGTGTGTTCTTTTCACAAACCAACACCAGAGTCATTGCATGTGTGTTCTTATCACTAAACCAACACTAGAGTCATTGCATGCGTGTTCTTTTCATGACCACATATGGATCCACCAGAGTCACTGCATGTGTGTTCTTTTCATGAACCACAGATGGATCCACCAGAGTCATTGCATGTGTGTTCATTTCACAAACCACATATGGATCCACTAGAGTCATTACATGTGTGTTCTTTTCACAAACCACATATGGATCCACCAGACTCATTCCATGTGTGTTCTTTTCACCAACCACATATGGATCTACCAGAGTCATTGCATGTGTGTTCTTTTCCATAAACCACATGGATCCACCAATGTCATTGCATGTGTGTTCTTTTCATGAAACACATATGGATCCACCAGAGTCATTGCATGTGTGTTCTTTTCATGAAACCCATGGATCCACCAATGTCATTGCATGTGTGTTCATTTCACAAACCACGTATGGATCCACCAGAGGCACTGCATGCGTGTTCTTTTCATGAAACTAGCACTAGGGTTATTGCACGTGTGTTCATTTCACAAACCACAAATGGATCCACCAGAGTCATTGCATGCATGTTACTTTCACAAACCACATATGGATCCACCAGAGTCATTGCATGTATGTTCTTTTCATAAACAAGCACTAGAGCCATTACTCATGTGTTCTTTTCACAAGCCACATATGGACCCACCAGAGTCATTGCATGTGTGTTGTTTTCCACCAACCACATATGGATCCACTAGAGTCATTGCACGTGTGTTGTTATCATGAACCACATATGGATCCACGAGAGTCATTGCATGTGTGTTCTTATCACTAAACCAGCACTAGAGTCATTGCATGTGTGTTCTTTTCACAAACCATATATGGATCCACTCGAGTCATTGCATATGTGTTCTTTCATGAACCACATATGGATCAACTAGAGTCATTGCATGTGTGTTCTTTTCATAAACCAGCACTAGAGTCATTTCATGTGTGTTCTTTTCACAAACCACATATGGATCCACCAGAGTCATTGCATGTGTGTTCTTTTCACAAACCACATATGGATCTACCAGAGTCATTGCATGTGTGTTCTTTTCCATAAACCACAGGGATCCACCAATGTCATTGCATGTGTGTTCTTTTCACAAACCACATATGGATCCACCAGAGTCATTGCATGTGTGTTCTTTTCATGAAACCCATGGATCCACCAATGTCATTGCATGTCTGTTCATTTCACAAACCACGTATGGATCCACCAGAGGCACTGCATGCGTGTTCTTTTCATGAAACTAGCACTAGAGTTATTGCATGTGTGTTCATTTCACAAACCACATATAGATACACCAGAGTCATTGCATGCGTGTTATTTTCACAAACCACATATGGATCCACCAGAGTCATTGCATGTATGTTCTTTTCATAAACAAGCACTAGAGTCGTTACACATGTGTTCTTTTCACAAGCCACATATGGATCCACCAGAGTCATTGAATGTGTGTTATTTTCCACAAACCACATGGATCCACCAATTGTATTGCATGTGTGTTCTTTCATAAACTAGCACTAGAGTCATTGCATGTGTGTTCTTTTCACAAACCACATGTGGATCCACCAGAGTCATTGCATGTGTGTTCTTTTCCACGAACGACATGGATCCACCAATGTCATTGCATGTGTGTTCTTTTCATAAGCCACATATGGATCCACCAGAGTCATTGCATGTGTGTTCATTTCATGAAAAACACATGGATCCACTAGAGTCATTGCATGCGTGTTCTTTTCACAAATCACATATGGATCCACCAGAGTCATTACATGTGTGTTCTTATCACTAAACCAACACCAGAGTCATTGCATGTGTGTTCTTTCCATGAAACCCATGGATCCACAAATGTCATTGCATGTGTGTTGTTTTCACAAACCACATATGGATCCACCAGAGTCATTGCATCTGTGTTCTTTTCCACAAACCACATATGGATCCACTAGAGTCATTACATGCGTGTTCTTCTCACAATCCACATATGGATCCACTAGAGTCATTGCATGTGTGTTCTTATCACTAAACCAACACTAGCATCATTGCATGTGTGTTCTTTTCACAAACCACATATGGATCCACTAGAGTCATTGCATGTGTGTTATTTCATGAACCACATATGGATCCACCAGAGTCATTTCATGTGTGTTCTTTTCCACAAACCACATGGATCCACCAATGTTATTGCATGTGTGTTCTTTTCACAAACCAACACCAGAGTCATTGCATGTGTGTTCTTATCACTAAACCAACACTAGAGTCATTGCATGCGTGTTCTTTTCATGACCACATATGGATCCACCAGAGTCACTGCATGTGTGTTCTTTTCATGAACCACATATGGATCCACCAGAGTCATTGCATGTGTGTTCATTTCACAAACCACATATGGATCCACTAGAGTCATTACATGTGTGTTCTTTTCACAAACCACATATGGATCCACCAGAGTCATACCATGTGTGTTCTTTTCACCAACCACATATGGATCTACCCGAGTCATTGCATGTGTGTTCTTTTCCATAAACCACATGGATCCACCAATGTCATTGCATGTGTGTTCTTTTCACAAAACACATATGGATCCACCAGAGTCATTGCATGTGTGTTCTTTTCATGTAACCCATGGATCCACCAATGTCATTGCATGTGTGTTCATTTCACAAACCACGTATGGATCCACCAGAGGCACTGCATGCGTGTTCTTTTCATGAAACTAGCACTAGAGTTATTGCACGTGTGTTCATTTCACAAACCATAAATGGATCCACCAGAGTCATTGCATGCATGTTACTTTCACGAACCACATATGGATCGACCAGAGTCATTGCATGTATGTTCTTTTCATAAACAAGCACTAGAGCCATTACTCATGTGTTCTTTTCACAAGCCACATATGGACCCACGAGAGTCATTGCATGTGTGTTCTTTTCCACAAACCACATGGATCCATCAATTGTATTGCATGTGTGTTCTTTTCATAAAATAGCACTAGAGTCATTGCATGTGTGTTCTTTTCACAAACCACATATGGATCCACCAGAGTCATTGCATGTGTGTTCTTTTCCACAAACCACATGGCTCCACCAATGTCATTGCATGTGTGTTCTTTTCATAAAGTAGCACTAGAGTCATTGCATGTGTGTTATTTTCACAAACCACATATGGATCCACCAGAGCCATTGCATGTGTGTTCTTTTCCACAAACCACATGGATCCACCAATGTCATTACATGTGTGTTCTTTTCATAAACCAGCACTAGAGTCATTGCATATGTGTTCTATTCATGAACCACATATGGATCCACTAGAGTCATTGCATGTGTGTTCTTTTCACAAACCACATATGGATCCACCAGAGTCATTGCATGTGTGTTCTTTTCACAAACCACATATGGATCCACCAGAGTCATTGCATGTGTGTTCTTTTCCACAAACCAAATATGGATCTACCAGAGTCATTGCATGTGTGTCCTTATCATGAAACACATATGGATCCACTAGTGTCATGGCATGTGTGTTCTTATCACTAAACCAGCACTAGATTCACTGCATGTGTGTTCTTCTCACAAACCATAGCTAGAGTCATTGCATGTGTGTTCTTTTCACAAACCACATATGGATCCACTAGAGTCATTGCATCTGTGTTCTTTTCACAAATCACATATGGACCGACCAGAGTCATTGCATGTGTGTTGTTTTCCACCAACCACATATGGATCCACTAGAGTCATTGCACGTGTGTTCTTATCATGAACCACATATGGATCCAACAGAGTCATTGCATGTGTGTTCTTATCACTAAACCAGCACTAGAGTCATTGCATGTGTGTTCTTTTCACAAACCACATATGGATCCACTCGAGTCATTGCATATGTGTTCTTTCATGAACCACATATGCATCCACTAGAGTCATTGCATGTGTGTTCTTTTCATAAACCAGCACTAGAGTCATTACATGTGTGTTCTTTTCACAAACCACATATGGATCCACCAGAGTCATTGCATGCATGTTATTTTCACAAACCACATATGGATCCACCAGAGTCATTGCATGTATGTTCTTTTCATAAACAAGCACTAGAGTCATTACACATGTGTTCTTTTCACAAGCCACATAAGGATCCACCAGAGTCATTGCATGTGTGTTCTTTTCCACAAACCACATGGATCCACCAATTGTATTGCATGTGTGTTCTTTTCATAAACTAGCACTAGAGTCGTTTCATGTGTGTTCTTTTCACAAACCACATATGGATCCACTAGAGTCATTGCATATATGTTCTTTTCATAAACCAGCACTAGAGTCATTGCATGTGTCTTCTTTTCACAAACCACATATGGATCCAACAGAGTCATTGCATGTGTGTTCTTTTCACAAACCACATATGGATCCACCAGAGTCATTACATGTGTGTTCTTTTCCACAAACCACATATGGATCTACTAGAGTCATTGCATGTGTGTTCTTATCATGAAACACATATGGATCCACTAGTGTCATTGCATGTGTGTTCTTATCAGTAAACCAGCACTAGATTCACTGCATGTGTGTTCTTCTCACAAACCATAGCTAGAGTCATTGCATGTGTGTTATTTTCACAAACCACATATGGATCCACTAGAGTCATTGCATGTATGGTATTTTCATAAACCAGCACTAGAGTCATTGCATGTGTGTTCTTTTCACAAACCACATATGGATCCACCAGAGTCATTGCATGTGTGTTCTTTTCACAAACCACATATGGATCCACCAGAATCATTGCATGTGTGTTCTTTTCTACAAACCACATATGGATCTACCAGAGTCATTGCATGTGTGTTCTTATCATGAAACACATATGGATCCACTAGTGTCATTGCATGTGTGTTCTTATGACAAACCACATATGGATCTACCAATGTCATTGCATGTGTGTTCTTATCTTGAAACATGCATGTGTTCTTACCAATGTCATTGCATGTGTATTCATTTCACAAACCGTATGGATGCACGAGAGGCACTGCATGCGTGTTCTTTTCATGAAACTAGCACTAGAGTCATTTCATGTGTGTTCATTTCACAAACCACATATGGATCCACCAGATTCATTGCATGCATGTTATTTTCACAAACCACATATGGATCCACCAATGTCATTGCATGTGTGTTCTTTTCATAAACTAGCACTAGAGTCATTACATGTGTGTTCTATTTATGAACCACATATGGATCCACCGGAGTCATTGCATGTGTGTTCATTTCATGAAAAACACATGCATCCACTAGTGTCATTTCATGTGTTTTCTTTTCGCAAACCACATATGGATCTACCAGAGTCATTGCATGTGTGTTCTTATCACGAAACCAACACCAGAGTCATTGCATGTGTGTTCTCTTCATAAAACCCATGGATCCACAAATGTCATTGCATGTGTGTTCTTTTCATAGACCACATATGGATCCACTTGTGTCATTGCTTGTCTGTTCTTTTCCACAAACCACATATGGATCCACAAAACTCATTGCATGTGTGTTCTTTTCACAAACCAGATATGGATCCACTAGAGTCATTGCATGTGTGTTCTTATCCTAAACCAGCACTACATTCATTGCATGTGTGTTCTTTTCACAAAGCACATATGGATCCACTATGGTCATTGCATGTGTGTTCTTTTCCACAAACCACATGGATCCACCAACGTCATTGCATGTGTGTTCTTTCACAAACCAACACTAGAGTCATTGCATGTGTGTTCTTATCACTAAACCAACACTAGAGTCATTTGATGTGTGTTCTTTTCAAGAACCACATATCTATCCACCAAAGTCACTGCATGTGTGTTCTTTTCATGAACCACATATGGATCCACCAGAGTCATTGCATGTGTGTTCTTTTCCACAGACCACATGGATCCACCAATGTCATTACATGTGTTCTTTTCACAAACCAACACCAGAGTCATTGCATGTGTGTTATTTTCATGAAACACATGGATCCACCAATGTCATTGCATGTGTGTTCATTTCACAAACCACATATGAATCCACTAGAGTTACTGCATGTGTGTTCTTTTCATGAAACTAGCACTAGAGTCATTGCATGTGCGTTCATTTGACAAACCACACATGGATCCACCAGAGTCATTGCAAGTGTGTTCTTTTCACAAACCACATATGGATCCACAATAGTCATTGCAGCTGTGTTATTTTCACAAACCACATATGGATCCACCAGAGTCATTGCATGTATGTTCTTTTCATAAACCAACACTAGAGTCATTGCAAGTGTGTTCTTTTCACAAACCACATATGGATCCACTTGAGTCATTGCATGTGTGTTCTTTTCCACAAACCACATGGATCCACCATTGTCATTGCATGTGTGTTCTTTTCATAAACCAGCACTAGAGTTAATTCATGTGTGTTCTTTTCACAAACCACATATGGATCCACTAGAGTCATTCCATGTGTGTTATTTTCCACAAACCACATGGATCCACCATTGTCATTGCATGTGTGTTCTTTTCATAAACCAGCACTAGAGTCATTGCATGTGTGTTTTATTTATGAACCACATATGGATCCACCAGAGTCATTATGTGTGTTCATTTCATGAAAAACACATGGATCCAGTATCCTCATTGCATTTGTTTTCTTTTCACAAACCACATATGGATCCACCAGAGTCATTGCATGTGTGTTCTTATCACTAAACCAATACCAGAGTCATTGCATGTGTGTTCTTTTCATGAAACCCATGTATCCACAAATGTCATTGCATGTGTGTTCTTTTCACAAACCATATATGGATCCACTGGTGTCATTGCATGTGTGTTGTTTTCAAGAACCACATATCTATCCACCAAAGTCACTGCATGTGTGTTCTTTTCATGAACCACATATGGATCCACCAGAGTCATTGCATGTGTGTTTTTTTCCACAGACTACATGGATCCACCAATGTCATTACATGTGTGTTCTTTTCACAAACCAACACCAGAGTCATTGCATGTGTGATCTTTTCATGAAACACATGGATCCACCATTGTCATTGCATGTGTGTTCATTTCACAAACCACATATGGATCCACCAGAGTTACTGCATGTGTGTTCTTTTCATGAAACTAGCATAAGAGTCATTGCATGTGTGTTCATTTCAGAAACCACAGATGGATCCACCAGAGTCATTGCATGCATGTTCTTTTCATGAAACTAGCAAGAGAGTCATTGCATGTGTGTTCATTTCACAAACCACATATGGATCCACCAGTCATTGCTTGTGTGTTCTTTTCACAAACCACATATG
Organism: Avena sativa; assembly: GCA_916181665.1. Taxonomy (NCBI): domain Eukaryota; kingdom Viridiplantae; phylum Streptophyta; class Magnoliopsida; order Poales; family Poaceae; genus Avena; species Avena sativa. The sequence continues at coordinate 411,406,877 of OV702292.1, read as the reverse complement.
GATCCACCAGAGTCATTCCATGTATGTTCTTTTCATAAACCAGCACTAGAGTCATTGCATGTGTGTTCTATTTATGAACCACATATGGATCCACCAGAGTCATTGCATGTGTGTTCATTTCATGAAAAACACATGGATCCACTAGTGTCATTGCATGTGTTTTCTTTTCACAAACCACATATGGATCTACCAGAGTCATTGCATGTGTGTTCTTATCACTAAACCAACACCAGAGTCATTGCATGTGTGTTCTTTTCATGAAACCCATGGATCCACAAATGTCATTGCATGTGTGTTCTTTTCACAAACCACATATGAATCCACTTGTGTCATTGCATGTCTGTTCTTTTCCACAAACCACATATGGATCCACAAAACTCATTGCATGTGTGTTCTTTTAACAAACCACATATGGATCCACTAGAGTCATTGCATTTGTGTTCTTATCACTAAACTAGCACTACAGTCATTGCATGTGTGTTCTTTTCACAAACCACATATGGATCCACTAGAGTCATTGCATGTGTGTTCTTTTCCACAAACCACATGGATCCACCAATGTCATTGCATGTGTGTTCTTTCACAAACCAACACTAGAGTCATTGCATGTGTGTTCTTATCACTAAACCAACACTAGAGTCATTGCATGTGTGTTCTTTTCAAGAACCACATATCTATCCACCAAAGTCACTGCATGTGTTTTCTTTTCATGAACCACATATGGATCCACCAGAGTCATTGCATGTGTGTTCTTTTCCACAGACCAGATGGATCCACCAATGTCATTACATGTGTGTTCTTTTCACAAACCAACACTAGAGTCATTGCATGTGTGTTATTTTGATGAAACACATGGATCCACCAATGTCATTGCATGTGTGTTCATTTCACAAACCACATATGGATCCACTAGAGTTACTGCATGTGTGTTCTTTTCATGAAACTAGCACTAGAGTCATTGCATGTGTGTTCATTTGACAAACCACACATGGATCCACCAGAGTCATTGCAAGTGTGTTCTTTTCACAAACCACATATGGATCCACTAGAGTCATTGCAGGTGTGTTATTTTGACAAACCACATATGGATCCACCAGAGTCATTGCATGTATGTTCTTTTCATCAACCATCACTAGAGTCATTGCAAGTGTGTTCTTTTCACAAACCACATATGGATCCACTAGAGTCATTGCATGTGTGTTCTTTTCCACAAACCACATGGATCCACCAATGTCATTGCATGTGTGTTCTTTTCATAAACCAGCACTAGAGTTAATTCATGTGTGTTCTTTTCACAAACCACATATGGATCCACTAGAGTCATTGTATGTGTGTTATTTTGCACAAACCACATGGATCCACCAATGTCATTGCATGTGTGTTCTTTTCATAAACAAGCACTAGAGTCATTGCATGTGTGTTCTATTTATGAACCACATATGGATCCACCAGAGTCATTATGTGTGTTCATTTCATGAAAAACACATGGATCCAGTAGAGTCATTGCATGTGTTTTCTTTTCACAAACTACATATGGATCCACTAGAGTCATTGCATGTGTGTTCTTATCACTAAACCAATACCAGAGTCATTGCATGTGTGTTCTTTTCATGAAACCCATGTATCCACAAATGTCAATGCATGTGTGTTCTTTTCACATACCACATATGCATCCACTGGTGTCATTGCATGTGTGTTCTTTTCAAGAACCACATATCTATCCACCAAAGTCACTGCATGTGTGTTCTTTTCATGGACCACATATGGATCCACCAGAGTCATTGCATGTGTGTTCTTTTCCACAGACCACATGGATCCACCAATGTCATTACATGTGTGTTCTTTTCACAAACCAACACCAGAGTCATTGCATGTGTGATCTTTTCATGAAACACATGGATCCACCAATGTCATTGCATGTGTGTTCATTTCACAAACCACAAATGGATCCACCAGAGTTACTGCATGTGTGTTCTTTTCATGAAACTAGCACAAGGGTCATTGCATGTGTGTTCATTTCAGAAACCACATATGGATCCACCAGAGTCATTGCATGCATGTTCTTTTCATGAAACTAGCACGAGAGTCATTGCACGTCTGTTCATTTCATAAACCACATATGGATCCACCAGAGTTATTGCTTGTGTGTTCTTTTCACAAACCACATATGGATCCACTAGAGTCATTGCATATATGTTCTTTTCATAAACCAGCACTAGAGTCATTGCATGTGTCTTCTTTTCGCAAACCACATATGGATCCACTAGAGTCATTGCATGTGTGTTCTTTTCACAAACCACATATGGATCCACCAGAGTCATTACATGTGTGTTATTTTCCACAAACCACATATGGATCTACCAGAGTCATTGCATGTGTGTTCTTATCATGAAACACATATGGATCCACTAGTGTCATTGCATGTGTGTTCTTATCACTAAACCAGCACTAGATTCACTGCATGTGTGTTCTTCTCACAAACAATAGCTAGAGTCATTGCATGTGTGTTCTTTTCACAAACCACATATGGATCCACTAGAGTCATTGCATGTATGTTCTTTTCATAAACCAGCACTAGAGTCATTGCATGTGTGTTCTTTTCACAAACCACATATGGATCCACCAGAGTCATTGCATGTGTGTTCTTTTCACAAACCACATATGGATTCACCAGAATCATTGCATGTGTGTTCTTTTCCACAAACAGCATATGGATCTACCAGAGTCATTGCATGTGTGTTCCTATCATGAAACACATATGGATCCACTAGTGTCATTGCATGTGTGTTTTTATCACTAAACCAGCACTAGATTCACTGCATGTGTGTTCTTCTCACAAACCATAGCTACAGTCATTGCATGTGTGTTCTTTTCACAAACCACATATGGATCCACTAGAGTCATTGCATGTGTGTTCTTTTCCACAAACCACATATGGATCTACCAGAGTCATTGCATTTGTGTTCTTATCATGAAACACATATGGATCCACCAGAGTCACTGCATGTGTGTTCTTTCATGAACCACATATGGATCCACGAGAGTCATTGCATGTGTTTTCTTATCACTAAACCAGCACTAGAGTCATTGCATGTGTGTTCTTTTCACAAACCACATATGGATCCACTCGAGTCATTGCATATGTGTTCTTTCATGAACCACATATGGATCCACTAGAGTCATTGCATGTGTGTTCTTTTCATAAACCAACACTAGAGTCATTACATGTGTGTTCTTTTCGCAAACCACATATGGATCCACCAGAGTCATTGCATGTGTGTTCTTTTCACAAACCACATATGGATCCACCAGAATCATTGCATGTGTGTTCTTTTCCACAAACCACATATGGATCTACCAGAGTCATTGCATGTGTGTTCTTATCATGAAACACATATGGATCCACTAGTGTCATTGCATGTGTGTTCTTATCACAAACCACATATGGATCTACCAATGTCATTGCATGTGTGTTCTTATCATGAAACACGCATGTGTTCTTACCAATGTCATTGCATGTGTATTCATTTCACAAACCGTATGGATGCACGAGAGGCACTGCATGCGTGTTCTTTTCATGAAACTAGCACTAGAGTCATTTCATGTGTGTTCATTTCACAAACCACATATGGATCCACCAGAGTCATTGCATGCATGTTATTTTCACAAACCACATATGGATCCAGCAATGTCATTGCATGTGTGTTCTTTTCATAAACCAGCACTAGAGTCATTGCATGTGTGTTCTATTTATGGACCACATATGGATCCATCGGAGTCATTGCATGTGTGTTCATTTCATGAAAAACACATGCATCCACTAGTGTCATTGCATGTGTTTTCTTTTCGCAAACCACATATGGATCTACCAGAGTCATTGCATGTGTGTTCTTATCACTAAACCAACACCAGAGTCATTGCATGTGTGTTCTTTTCATAAAACCCATGGATCCACAAAATGTCATTGCATGTGTGTTCTTTTCATAAACCACATATGGATCCACTTGTGTCATTGCTTGTGTGTTCTTTTCCACAAACCACATATGGATCCACAAAACTCATTGCATGTGTGTTCTTTTCACAAACCACATATGGATCCACTAGAGTCATTGCATGTGTGTTCTTTTCATGAAACTAGCATAAGAGTCATTGCATGTGTGTTCATTTCAGAAACCACATATGGATCCACTAGAGTTATTGCATGTGTGTTCTTTTCACCAACCTATTGTTTCTAGCCTTCTCGAATCTCAGGACGAGATTCCTTTTAAGGGTGGTAGCCTGTCACATCCCAAAATTTTCCAAATTTTGAAATGTGAAAATCAAATAAACAAAATAAATAAAGGATGAAATTTAGGGAGAAAAGAAAACTTTTTGTTCCTCTATTGGAACCTTACTTAAACAAAAATAATTTTGAATGAGGAAGAGACGAACAAACTATCCATAGATAAAATGCAATCTTCCATGACATGTATCTTGTCAACCTCTGAAGAAAAAAAATAGACCCAAAACCTAAACACTAATAAGAGAAATCACCATCAAGTTCAATACAAGACGATGGCTTTGTCCCATATAAAAATTGAGCAAGAGCATTCCTAAATGATCTATAAGGAAAAATAACAAAATTACAAAACCATAGGAATTGGTTTCACACTATTTGGAACCATAGATAAAAAGATACGGTTTATGTAAGAAAGGAAAGAAAATAAGAAATAAGAAAATTCCAAGGCCAATAAAGTACCTACCAAAAATCAATAACTAAATGAAATAAAAGTATTCTTAAATGGTTTATAAAGATAATTATTAAATAGAATTATACAAATGATTACCTTTTTGTTTTTGAAACTATAAATCAAAATATATAATTTATTTGGTAAAGAGAAAAAGAAATAGGATTATATTGCAAAGCCAAGATAATCCATATCTAAAATCCATGTCTAAATGGAACAAAAGTATATTTAAATAAAATATAATGGTAAAGAATTATTTTATAAAACTCTAGAAATTGGTTTGACCCTTTTTGGAGTTTTAAATAAAAAGATATGAAAGAAAGTAACTAAGAAAAAAAAACATATAGGCCAAAGTAAATATTTATAAATGATATTGTTTGAATTGGATAATAAATAAGATAGATAATATCCTAAAATGATCTTGTTGATTTTAAAATTTTTTAGAAATTTGAATGGATCCATTTAGAGCTCTAAAATAAAAGTTATAAAAGAAACCCGAAAAAAAAAGAAAAACATTAAAGAAAAAAAAATGCAGCAGCAACCCAACCCAAGGCCCATCTAACCCTGACCCACTTGTCTATTTTTTTCTTCTCTTTCTTTTATTTTTCTCTTTGGGCCGAATATTCCTGGCCCATTTAGGCCGATCGAGCGAGACTCGCTCTTCTTCTTCCTCGTGCACGTACACATACAGACTAGTTACAGCCATGACTACTGTAAGTCTTCCCCTCTCCCTCTAGGCCATTCAAGACCACGAAACGGATCGACTTAAACACGAAATTTATTCCAAATTCAGTGGGGTATCCGTTCAGGAAATTAATTTTCCAATTTATTCGACTTAATCGTCCAAAACTTCTCGGCGCTCCGAATGCCATCCGTCGGCATACGTCTCCCGATCTCCCTCCTCCTACCATAACAACGTGAACCGAAGAGAGCACCATCTTCCTCTCGTTCTCCTCTGTCATTTTGGTTCTCAAAATTTCTCGAGAGGAGGTCTGTAGAACTCATACCGATGATGCCAAGATCAGCCCCAAATTCGAGTTCATCGTCAGATCTTGTCGTCCACGGTGAGAAACTTGTAAATTCCTCGAACCAGAATACTCTCCTAATCGTTGCCTACCTCTAGGACATGATGGTGCAACTTCTTGTTGCAGTTCGCCGCGCCGCCGACATCGCACTTTGCTCCAGCCAAGGATTTCCCTCTCTCTTGGACTCTATAAACTACGCCATGGTCATCATCGTGTTCGTCTCGATGTCCTCTACGCCGTCCACGTCTTCTTCAACTCTGGATACGTTCCTAGCGACGAGAACGGCAATGCCAAGCCCGTGCCCGCTATTCCGGCGATCTCTCCGGCCAGCTATTCCGGTGAACACTCCTAGTCCGTCCGATCTTCATCTAACGGTCAAAATAGATCACTTAAACGAAGGGGTACCGGCCTATCAGAGTTTGCCATGTGGCGCAACTTTATCTATTTTCGGAATTATAAACAGAAAATCATATAAACTTCTAAAAATCATATCTTTAGTTCTGTTCATCCAAATTTAGCAAATAATATATCTATGGATTCAAAAAAATGAGTAGAACACAGTAGATCAACAATTTGGTACTTTTGTGACGGTTAAAATCACGTTTTATACAGAACCATTTGTGGAGTAATTTGGCTATAAAACATGTTCTATAAATTATTTTTGAGTGAATCTTTTTGCACTTAGTTGTATTTTAAACCCCTTATCCATATACATCAGAAATAATGATTTATAATATAATTTAATTATAGTAGAAAACATTCTATTGAGGAAGGCCTTTTCTGCTAATAGAAAATGCTATTAAATAATCTATGTGCATAAATTGTTGGATTTGGCATCGAACATATATAAAATGATCAGTAGGTTATTTTTAGTGTTAAGTACCTTATTAGGAAAACTTGTGCAATAAAAGTACCATATTGCATCCTTTCATGTATTGCATCATTTTTGTGTTGTTTTGTGATGCTAGTTTTGAGAGTGTGCTTTTTGCTTGATTGTATTGTTGTAGACTTTGAGGAGTATAATCTTTGAAAAATCAAGAAGAGTACCTAAATATTCTACTATCAAGGCAAGTGGCACTATCATCAAGTCCTACTGTTTTCATTATACTTAGTAGATTTTTGTACTATATGCATGATAAACTATATTATTGTGCCATGCTATATCTCCTATGTAGAATAGGGAATGGTAGTTTCTACTTGGTAGGTGAAACATCGTAAGATTAGAAATGCTTAGCCCTGCTATAGTTTTCGGGATGGAATATCATATTATGATTATATGGAGTATTGGAAAATATATGTTTTCTATAATAAAACAAGTACTTAATGAAACACCTGGGTGGAAATGGGACTTGCTTGGATTATGTTGAGTGGTTACTCAGGGGCCATATCTATGGTCGGCTGGTGTATCGCACTTGTGGACGGCCACCCAGGAACAAAGATATTGGAGACGTTCTTGTCGTGAAGCTTCCAGTGCAGCCACATGGCATATGGGCTCTGCCTTGACCGACTAAGTTGCGAGAACTCAGCCAGACGGACAGAGGGTGGTAGTGATGATAGGATGGAACGCATCCATGGTGGTCTGAGGGATTGCTTCTAAAAAGTCTCGTCTTGATGCATGTCGAGTCTTGTGGGGAAAGTGCACCACCTCTCGAGAGGGTAAAACTAAGTACTTAGCCGTGTCCCCGGTTATGGACAATTTCTGAGCATCAAGACAATGAAGCAGAATCAAGAATCTCATCATTCTAATTTCCTAAGTTAAAACTTGATGGGTGAACAAGGGCTGTTGGTTCATCGATTTCTATCAATGGAACCTAGGTTCGCTGATTTCTATCAGTGGTACCACTATGTTGTGATTGGACATATTACCTGGAGGGTATCCAATGTAACTTAGTTGAGAATAAGTATTGCAAACTATTTATAAAAAGTTAGGAAAAAAACTTTCTTGCTGCAAACTAGCCAAAGCTCTACCTGGCCAGATATGCATGTAGTAATAGGTTCCACTTTATATCCACATACTAGTCACACTTGCCAATACAATTCAAAATGTATTGACCCTTGTGGCTGTAACTTATCATGTTGCAGGATTATTTGATGATAGTGAAGTTTGATGAGTAGGGATTACGAGTCTGCACCCAACATGTTTGCCTGTGGCACATGAAGATGAAGGACTCCATGCTTTATAGTTATATCTGCTGCTTTGTAATGAGATAGCCATATGAGCTATGTAAGTTGTAATGAACTATTTTTATTCCTGGATATGCGATGTAATATGACCTTTGTTTCTTGATATTACATCTTAAACTGTGGGTGCTAGCTATTCGATCCAGGGACTAGCACTATAAACACAGGGACCTATACCTTGTCGGGTTCGGGTCTTGACATGAATTCATGTGTGTTCTTTTCACAAACCACATATGGATCCACTAGAGTCATTGCATGTGTGTTATTTTGCACAAACCACATGGATCCACCAATGTCATTGCATGTGTGTTCTTTTCATAAACTAGCACTAGAGTCATTGCATGTGTGTTCTATTTATGAACCACATATGGATCCACCAGAGTCATTATGTGTGTTCATTTCATGAAAAACACATGGATCCAGTAGAGTCATTGCATGTGTTTTCTTTTCACAAACTACATATGGATCCACCAGAGTCATTGCATGTGTGTTCTTATCACTAAACCAATACAAGAGTCATTGCATGTGTGTTCTTTTCATGAAACCCATGTATCCACAAATGTCATTGCATGTGTGTTCTTTTAACAAACCACATATGGATCCACTGGTGTCATTGCATGTGTGTTCTTTTCAAGAACCACATATCTATCCACCAAATTCACTACATGTGTGTTCTTTTCATGGACCACATATGGATCCACCAGAATCATTGCATGTGTGTTCTTTTCCACAGACCACATGGATCCACCAATGTCATTACATGTGTGTTCTTTTCACAAACCAACACCAGAGTCATTGCATGTGTGATCTTTTCATGAAACACATGGATCCACCAATGTCATTGCATGTGTGTTCATTTCACAACCACATATGGATCCACCAGAGTTACTGCATGTGTGTTCTTTTCATGAAACTAGCACAAGAGTCATTGCATGTGTGTTCATTTCAGAAACCACATATGGATCCACCAGATTCATTGCACGCATGTTCTTTTCATGAAACTAGCACTAGAGTCATTGCATGTGTGTTCATTTCACAAACCACATATGGATCCACCAGAGTCATTGCATGTGTGTTCTTTTCACAAACCACATATGGATCCACCAGAGTCATTCCATGTATTTTCTTTTCATAAACCAGCACTAGAGTAATTGCATGTGTGTTCTTTTCACAAACCACATATGGATCCACCAGAGTCATTGCATGTGTGTTCTTTTCCACAAACCACATGGATCCACCAATGTCATTGCATGTGTGTTCTTTTCACAAACCAACACCAGAGTCATTGCATGTGTGTTCTTATCACCAAGCCAACACTAGAGTCATTGCATGTGTGTTCTTTTCATGAACCACATATGGATCCACCAGAGTCACTACATGTGTGTTCTTTTCATGAACAACATATGGATCCACTAGAGCCATTGCATGTGTGTTCTTTTCCACAGACCACATGGATCCACCAATGTCATTGCATGTGTGTTGTTTTCACAAACCAACACCAGAGTCATTGCATGTGTGTTCTTTTCCACAGACCACATGGATCCACCAATGTCATTGCATGTGCGTTAATTTCACAAACCACATATGGATCCACCAGAGTAATTGCATGTATGTTCTTTTCATGAAACTAGCACTACAGTCATTGCATGTGTGTTCTTTTCACAAACCACATACGGATCCACCATAGTCATTGCATGTGTGTTCTTTTCACAAACCACATATGGGTCCCCAGAGTCATTGCATGTGTGTTCTTTTCCACAAAGCACATATGGATCCACCAGAGTCATTGCATGTGTGTTCTTATCATGAACCACATATGGATCTACTAGAGTCATTGCATGTGTGTTCTTATCATTAAACCAGCACTAGAGTCATTGCATGTGTGTTCTTCTAACAAACCCCATATGGATCCACTAGAGTAATTGCATATGTGTTCTTTCATGAATCACATATGGATCAACTAGAGTAATCGCATGTGTGTACTTTTCATAAACCAGCACTAGAGTCATTGCATGTGTATTCTTTTCACAAACCACATATGGATCTACCAAAGTCATCGCATGTGTGTTCTTTTCACAAACCACATATGGATCCACCAGAGTCATGGCATGTGTGTTCTTTGCATGTGTGTTCTTTTCATAAACCACATATGGAGCCACTAGAGTCATTGCATGTATGTTCTTTTCATAAATCAGCACCAGAGTCATTGTATGTGTGTTCTTTTCACAAACCACATATGGATCCACCAGAGTTATTGCATGTGTGTTATTTTCCACAAACCACATGGATCCACCAATGTTATTGCATGTGTGTTCTTTTCATAAACCAACACTAGAGTCATGTCATGTGTGTTCTATTCATGAACCAAATATGGATCCACTAGAGTCATTGCATGTGTGTTCATTTCATGAAAAACACATGGATCCACTAGAGTCATTGCATGTGTGTTCTTTTCACAAACCACATATGGATCCACCAAAGTCATTGTTTGTGTGTTCTTATCACTAAACTAACACCAGAGTCATTGCATGTGTGTTCTTTTCATGAAACCCATGGATCCACAAATGTCATTGTATGTGTGTTCTTTTCACAAACCACATATGGATCCACTAGAGTCATTGCATATGTTTTCTTTCATGAACCACATATGGATCCACCAGAGTCATTGCATGTGTGTTCTTTTCAGAAAACACATGGATCCACCAATGCCATTGCATGTGTGTTCTTTTCACAATCCACATATGTATCTACCAGTGTCACTGCAGGTGTGTTCTTTCACAAACCACATAAGATCGCGTCTTCTAGAAGGCCCTCCCCCTGAAGAACTAGTTGTCTTATCCGATTGTTGTAGACCGTTCGATTTGGTCGCGTGGAAGAATGAGATGGTTCTTCATAAGAGCAATCCGCGAGTAGGCTGTTCTGTGACATGATTGACCGCGCTTACATTTTCACTTATATTGGTATTATTTCCACTCCCCTATAGCCTACGAGTAATATCATAGAGGTTGTGAGCGAGCACGTCTACTCCATAACCCCCCTCATCCACCACACGTCATCGTGCCTGGATGATGCCACCGGCTTTCGTGCGCCGTGCCTGTACGACAGCCGCTGATTCTCGGGTCGCTACCTTCATGCTAAGAAATCATTTTACAAGATTTTGAATTTATCTTACATATTCATGTTATTCGCCGATCTAACTGCTGATCTTTTATCCGATTTTTCGACGAACTCCAGATGTGGCAGATGCTACAGCCCAAGAATCTGGAGATCTTCGTGCGAAATATCGCAGCGACGTTCCCCTCGTGTGCTCCCACCCAGGATGCTTTCGTCGTTACTCCTACCACGAGCTCCCGCTCCACGAGCTAACGTGCCCGCATGGCGCGTGCTCCAGCATGGAGCCGGGCTGCAACTACACCAGCCCGCCGACAGAGCTTGTCGTTCACCTTGTAGAGGAGCACTTGATCGAAGTGATCAGGATCTCGTACGGCCACGCCCTAGTTCTCCAAGATCAGGTGCCGTTCACTGACTCGGCATGCCGCCAGCTAATTTTCCAGGGTGCAGCTTTGTTTTCGTCCTAACCATCACCGCCGATGTTCCGGGAACCAGAGATGGGCCCACCTCATGTGTGCGGTATGCGTGAGGTCGGTATCGTGCACCTGGCCCCTATGCATGGTGTGCTTGTGGGCGAACGCCTAGACGGCATCGTCCGAAAGCATTCTTGTGCTAGCCGAGGCGCCGAGCTGCCCGACGCCGCGGGAGGTGGAGTATGCGGACCTAATTAAGATCGATCCTATGTGTGCCATCTCAGTACCTTGTCGGTGTTGGACCGAACAGGCAGATGCATTTCTACATTTGTATCGAGAAGACCGATAGGGAAATGTAGTACTTATGTTGTCGTTAATGTTAGACTTAAGCGATGCTTCTCAGGTGCGTAGAGCATACGTGTTGTGTGAATATACCCTAGTTGTAGTTTTTTAGTACTTCTTAATAATTCGACGAGTTATTGGTCCAATCAGCTTGTTGTTGTCACATTGCAAAGTCTGCTTGCTCTAGACAGACTGGCAATACCGCTTGCTCCCGCATGTCAGTGTCACGTGTTCCGTGGGCCCACTTGCCAGTGTCACGTCCCCCTTACTTCTCTTCCTTCCCCTCGAAGCCACTGTCCCCACTTCTCTTCCATCATGCCACTATCGTCTGATGGTTGTAATCTGATTTTCGTTGGATTGTTTACATGTAATCTACGTTGATAATGCAACATGCAAATGGCAGAGACACAATTTCTAAAGTGGAAGCACTTACACGATGCTATTGCACATATTTCTCAATATAGCTCGACAAACCCATTACAATAATTGTACTCGCACTAAACACAACCGAAATGGCAACCATCCTAAACAACATCTAAACCCACATCACAGTGCTATCGTCGGAGTCCACCTCGATTGGTGACACTGTCGTGCCCTTCCCAGTGATGTCCACTCCTGCCCGTGGCTTGCCCTTCGCCAAGGAGGCAACAATGGTGTTCTGCACATCTTCGTCCGCGTCGTCCTCGACATCGGAATCGACAATGACGAAGGGGACAGGGTTGGCGTGGACCAAGCCCCGTCGCGCCTAGCGGGTCCTGCTCGAGCTCGACGCCGCACCAGTCCTTCTACAGGTAGGAGGGGCCGAGCTCGGAGACGTAGCGTCATTGCTCTGCTCAAGTAACCATGGCCATTTGATACTGCGGTGGTAGGATCTTAGGGTGGATCCATCGCGGCGAGCCCGACCTAGAGTGGTGGAGCGGATGGATCTGCCAACGCGAGCCATGACAAGTTCCGAGGGAGTAAGAGAGTGTGGGCCGGGCATGTCTGGTTCCTGAGCAAGGCCTCCTAGTGATATGTACACGGGCAAGGTGCCAAAAAATTCATCCAATGCGCGCGAGAGGGCCTTTGAACCGCGAAGGCATGAGGTTTGGTTGACAAGTCCCTAACGCTAGGTCCCCCACTTGTCAGCCGAATATGGACGATAGGATTCTGCCTGAGTGATTAAGTGGGGATAAATCACGCTTCACTGTGTCACTACCCTGACATCCAAAGGCTACTCTTTCCTCTGCCCTCGCTCCCCTCGCTCATGCCTCGCAGCTCATGCAGTTCATCTCGGGCAGAATCAGGGTCAGCTCAATGCCGTTAGGCGGGTGCCCCCATCAGGTACCGGAGGGCGCCCTATGATTACTACCTCGATATGCTGTGTTTGTGCGGTGAGAAGATACCGAGATGGATTTCATGGACCGACAAAAATACTCCAGGAAAATTTAGCAACTACAACATTAGAGCGGTAAGTTCTTGTAGGTACAATCGTAACCCGGATCCAGAAAGCGTAATGTAATTCCTCTTTTTCGTTTCTTTCGATCTACTTCGTAGGAAGGGAGGGGAACTGGTTGTGACAAGTTTGTGTGGATCAAAAAGCCACTGACAGATTTTCACAAAGAGCTTGTTCAGGATCAATCTGATGCTATGTGGGACAAGAAAGAGGAGATTCGTGCGTTGGAGCGAGAGATCCGGAAGCTTCGCCAGGTGTAGGGAGGCGGGAGCAGGGAGGTGGTGAGACAAACGGGCTCAAGATTAGGCCAGATAGTGGAAACAATTTCCTCATTATCTGGGCATTATCTATTGCCTTTGCAGTTTATGTTACCATGTCATTGTCCAGCACCTGAAATAAGCTGCTGATTCGGGGAGTGTAGCAGCTAGCTTACAACTTGTTTTTCAGCTCATAACCTTATCATAAGTGTAATGCCAATAGAAGGGATTTATTAAGCGCCTGTAAATGATTCATGTCTGTGCCACTAATACCCATCGATTTTGGAGACCCCTTAACCGCTTAGCTATCGCGGTCCTGGTGGTGCGATTGTTCAGATAGTAGTGGCACAGTCACAATTTCGGATTCAACTAGTGGCCTTGGCCGTATCCAATCCTCAAGTCACGATACATTTTAGGTATTTCTATTTTCGTGCCCCTGGTTTGTTAGTTGTACTCAGTTTTCCCCAGCCGCTTAGTTTTTCCTCACTTTTGCTCATCTCCTTGTATGAAACTCTCACATGGTCTGAAACTCGCTGTCTGTCAACCTTGCCGTTACGTGCTGACAAGTGGGGCCGCGTTCAGTCGGGTCCCGTAGTGGACCCTTGCCGTTACGTGCTAACGAGTCGGACCGCATTCTGTCGGGTCCCATGGTGTACCCTTGTTGTTACATGCTAACAAGTGGGGCGCATTCAGTTGATTTCCTGTAGTGGACACCTCCCTCAACATATAAAGTTCATTTGTTTATGGAGTTAAAGTACCAGTGGCATACTCGTTATTTTGCACGGATAGAGGGGTGCAAGACTGACAAAGGGATTCAAATAGAAAATAGAAAAGGATTTAAAAAATGGAAAATGCGTCTTTTATACAATAAAATATATCTTGGCATACATCAAACTATTTGCAATTCAAATATACACCAGTTTGACAATTATTGCCTCATTCAGACAAACTATGTTTTGGGGAGGGATGTTTTAGGGAGAGGCTTGAGTAGAAAGCCATGAACCTTCATAGATAGTAGGTGATTTGAGAAGTGGTGATTTAGGTTAAAACTTGGTCTATATACATTTCTTACGGTGGCAGGTCACATAATAAGACTCCCTAGGTACATGCCACTATGTTTTGCTATTTTCGAATTTGTTGTGCATAAAATGACTCAATTATCTATCTAAAACCTATTTGTTGACTCTTTGTTGACCAGCCACCGGAGGGTAAAACTGAATATATTGCACACTGCAGTGTTAGTACTAGAGGGAAAAACTGAGTAGAACCAAACTGCCAGTGTTACACTCGAGGGCAAAACTGAGTACAACTGAGTCGCCAGGGTTAGACACAAGGGAAAAATGCGACTCACGGTATGCATGTGCAGTGCACGGGGCGGTGGCGGACACGTGTGGACGTGCATGGTGCAGTAGCGTACGCGGTGCACGGTAGTGCAACGAAACGTTGCTTCCCTCCTCCTTTAATAGAGGCCTCCACTCTCACTCATCACTCACTCGGTCACTCAACCGTCTCCACTGTCCCATCAACTTCTACAAACCCCCAAGAAAACCCCAACCATGCCGGCAATGGAGAAGAATGGCGCGGTGTCCATCGGCGCCTCCAAGGCCACTAGCGAGGAGGCCCCCGTCCCTGTACAGGCCCCCGTCCCCGTGCCCGCATCCGCCAAGGCCGCCGGCGAGGACCCCCGTCCCCGTACATGCCCCTATCCCTGTCCCCGCATCTGCCAAGGCCGTCGGCGAGGAGGCCCCCGTCCCCATACAGGGCCCCGTCCCCGCATCCACCGTAGCCGCCGATGAGGAGGCCCCCGCCAGTCTCGGGCAGATCCGCTCGGCTGGGACCCCTATGAGGAGGTTGTTTACATAAGGCCGGAGAACCCATACGATACCAGCATCGCGGACCCATGGTCGGAGGTAACCAGGGTTTTCTCCCCTTCCCTTGTTCTTCCCCCGTTCCCATCGTTGGATGCCAGATCGTATGTTATTAGGGACATGATGTTCGTGTTTTCATAGTAGCTAATCATCTTGTGTTAGATCTCGTATTTTGATGAATCCCCCTTTTCGTATTTGAACCCCCCTGTTCGTAGTTGGGATCAGTATTCGATTTGGTTTGAGATTTGGGGAATAATTAGGAGATCTCAATCGGTTAATTTATGTAAATAATCAATCCCGATAATCAAAGTATCTCAATCATGTCCTTATTGCACTCTACAGGAGTATAGCAGCAACGTCCGCAGCGATGACGAGTCCAAGGACACCAAGACTCGTCATGTCCTGAGGAGGCTGAAGTCCGGCTAGTACAACTTCTTCGCCGGCGACGTGTACATGTGCCCCTTCTGCCCCACCAGGAGGCTCCGTTCCACGGACTTGAACTCCCTCATGAAGCATGTCGAGGACGTGAGGACCTACGGCGAGTCCGTGAACGTCCACGGCTTCATAGACAAGCACCAGGCGCTCGGTCTTCACCTTCGCAACCTCCAGAAGGTGGCTATCGAGGAGGGTCGCATGCCCCCGATCAAGCCCAAGGCACCCAAGGTCAAGGAACTGGGCAGCAAGAAGTGGAGGAGGCGTCACAGGGAGGAGGCGGAGGCCCTCCTGGCAGAGGCCATGAGGGGCCACTGATCTACTGCTGCTGCTACTGTAAAGCAGCTTCTTTTGTCGTGTCTGTATTGAACTTGTTCGCTACTGTTGAGCCGCCTAATTGTCGAACCTCGTTAAGTTCCATACTATATAACCTATATTAGCTGCTTTATCTACATATGCTCTGTTTACTGAATTTATTTATGGTGCTGGTTAGTTTTGCTGCTCTAGATTTGCTACCAGATTGGGGAAAAACGAGGGCAAAAGGAACAATGAATGAAGAGAGAAGCTGCTCTAGATTCGCTACCTTTTTGGGTAAAAAACACAACTGTTAGAGAGAGAGGGGGGAAAGGTGCTCTTAAAAAGGCCAATCATAAAAAAACAAAAAAACAAAACTTCCAATTTAGGCGACAGGGCGCACATAACCACCAAACACGCCCCACATGGTCCCACACCACGCCCCCCATAATCAGCGAGAGATGGATGGCTGGTCCGCTATGTATCCTTGTCCCACCTGTCAAAATTTAATGGTCGAGGCGACGTAACGTAACGCTCAATGCATGACCCGCCCCAACGCGATCCCACCGGTCAGCATCTAACGATCAAGCCTTTGACCTGACGGCATCCCCCGCCGAGCGCATGTGAGGGTTTCGGAATGGAGGGAGGGCAAAAGTGAGGAAAAACTAAGCGACTGGGGAAAACTGAGTACAACTAACGAGCCAGGGCACGAAAATAGAAATCCCTACATTTTACTCTGAGTACGGGAGGCAGATTGTTTCGCCCGACAAGTTCCACACACATAGATACAGAGTTTAACCGAACTACATATATAGGTTCAAGTTCAATACATTATTAGGCTTCTATACTACTAGCCTTCCTTCTATGCTTGGGTGCCAAATTTCTTCCTCTTGCCTTCATGTTCACTGGCTTCTTCATTTCCTGCCTTCTTCCTCTTCATGGGTGCCAATTTTCTTACCTTCACGTACCCTGCATCTCCGGGTCAAGGGAAGTTAGGCCAATCAGCACTAGAATCTTGTCCAGCATCATCACTCCACTCGTTTTGGTTCTCTTCCCGTAGCTAAATCACTGAGTCAGTTGTCTTGTTTCTTACCTTGTGCTTCCTGTAAAAACAATAGTACACGGATTACTACCTTATATCTACAGACTATAAACAATTTTTTGTGAATGTACCATCTCATACCTAGGTTTGGGAGCATTAAGGGGACAACCCGCTGCTCTATGGCCTATAAGATGGCAGGTCTTGCATCTGTTTTTGCCCTTCTTGGTAGCACAGAAAGCCAAACCCTTCTTCTCGAAAAATTCTTAAACCTATTCACCTGAGGTCTTCCTCTGCCCCTTTTTGTAACTGGCTAGCAAAGCTCGAAAGTCAGCTGGACTTGAGGCCACTAAGATGGGTCTATACATGGCTCGACGGATCCAGCGTACGGAACTCTGAACTTTTCCATAGAGTAGTAGTCTGACAAATACTGATCCAAATGTGGTAGAGTTATTTTCTTCACCAAGAAGGCCAAGGCGTGGTCGCAAGGTTTCATGGTATGTTGCCACTCTAAGCAGGTGCATTCTCGTAGTTGGATGTTCACAACATCCCTTTTGCCACTCTTGGACATATCGACCACCTCACAGCTAGTGCTGGTTGACATGAGAACCTTAAGATGAGCAAGTCCTTGGCTTCTCTTGTGCAGTTGCTGTACAACTGGTGGTAGCATATGTCCTCTAAGTCTCGTACCGATCTCTCTCCTTATATTTAACAGCTTCATGATCATACCACGTATGCTATCCATCAAGATATGAATAGGACACACTTTTATGTCCTTCACCCTGTTATTTAGGAATTCTGCAAGGTTATTGTTTATGTAATCAACTTTGATGTTAGGGTTGAATTGACTCCTCTTCCATAGCTGCGAATGATGGATGGCTAAGTACTCTGGAAGTTCAGGGGCTACCGCAAAAATCTTGCTCATGAAATATTCGCTGCTACTATGTTTGTAAGCTCTAGCAGCAGGAAACATGTAACAAAATACGCTGCTTGTGTAGTGCGAGTACAAGTTGGGCATCATATGGGCATGGCATTCTCTACCTTCAGCTCGCGGGAACACCTCCTTCAGTGCATTCGTCAGCCCTTTGCATGCATCCGTGGATATAGCCAATGGATCCATGTGGCCTATTGATCTCCTGAGCTGCCTCATAAACCAAACCAAGTTTTCCTCCGTTTCTATTTCAAACAGCCCGAATGCCACTGGGAACATCCAGTTGTGACCATCAAGTGCTGTGGCAGATGGAAGGTAGCCTTTCCATTTGCCAGTTAGGACAGTGATGTCTACACTCAGATACGTCCTACAACCGTTCTTGAATCCCTGGATGCAAGGTTTAAGCGCCATGAAAAATCTTTTGAAATATATTTTACCACGTACTGATTCGGTGTCAATCTCCACAACACTCCCCGGACACCTAGCTTGTACCTCCTCCTTGAAGGTGTATAGCATCCTGAAGCTATTGGTCCAATCCCCGTGCAAGACCCCCAGATCTTTCTCTTTACCTTTTCAAACCGTGTAATACGGTAGGACAATGTTGTATTTAGAACCGAGGCTAGTTTGAATATTCTTCGCGGTCTCCTTAGGGTTATACTTTAGTATGGACATAGCTGGTATAGCCACCCACTCCGTATCATGTGTGGAGGGCCTGTTTTGTTCACCTGCAACACAGATTCATTTAAAAGATAAGCAGAGTCGACTAGTTGCCAGAAAGATATCGCATAGCAATTGTAGTTATAGAGTGAGAAGAGAGAAAGTTCTAATGGTTTGTTGCATTCATTGCCCCAGTACCCTAATTGTCTTCGACGCAGGTAAGGCTCTTGTTGTGATCCTCCATGGACAATGTACCTCGACCCGTCCATTCATTCACGTTAACTTGCAAATGGCCTCATACCTCTGGGCAGTGTTCTTCATTCGATAAACGTCGAACTCCCCCTTTATACAAAAATGCCAGAACGACATCCTGAACTCATGCATGCTCCTGAACTCGGTGTCGACCGAAATTATAGGATACTCATGGTCATGTTTCATTTCTTCTACTTCAACACCCAAATCATCGACTAGAATACCAGCCTCATTGTTAAGTTCCTCGTCTATTTCATCATCACCAGATTCTTGATCCTCTATAGTGCCTTCTTCATCTGATTCAGAATCTTGTCTATCGTCTCTAATTCCTAGTATTGCACACATCATATTGACTCCCATGGGTGGGGCTGCACTATCATCTCCACCTGGATGGACCAGAACATTGCCCCAATCTACCTCACCGGCAACTCTGTTTTCTCCAAGACACTCGGTTGGTTTTGCTGCAACCACATGGGGTGGTCTTATGTTTGCACCCATCCCTGGTACTTCAGTAGACAAACAGCAGTTAGAATCAATTTCATCTTAACTGTACAAAACCCTCTTGATCTTCTTGTGTACATCCTCCCTGATGTAATCTTTCCTGATGGTATCAATAGGGCTTGACATCTGCATTCCGTTCCCCATCGAACTAGGCTTTTTGCCGCCGCTCTTGGGTGTGATCTCATTCCTGCTTCCCCTCATGGGTGTTGGCTCCAGGGTGCTGGCAATTGTGTGACCTCTACGGCGTGTTCTTCGAATTAGCCCTTTTGCTGCTACTATTCAGCGTGTTCTCCTTCATGCTGGCATTATTGCCTGACCTCAGCAGCGTGTTCTGCTCCAAATTAGCCATTTTGCTGCTACTATTGGGCATGTTCTCCTTCGTGCTGGCATTATTGTCTGACCTCAGTGGCGTGTTCCACTCCAAATTAGCATTTTTATACTCCCACTGGCTGTGGTAGCCTCCGTGCTGGCCATCTTCACCTTTTTGCTACTACTCCTAGGAGTGTTCACCGTGCTAACCCTCTTAGCGTTTTTGCTGGTACCGTTCGGTGTGGCATTTTGACTGGATCTCAGGGGTGTACTCTGCGGCATGGTGCCTTTTTTCGTGCGACACTTGGACATCCTCTTCTCTGGCGTGGTCTCCTTGGTGATGTTCTTCTTCGGGG
Organism: Avena sativa; assembly: GCA_916181665.1. NCBI lineage: Eukaryota > Viridiplantae > Streptophyta > Magnoliopsida > Poales > Poaceae > Avena > Avena sativa. The sequence continues at coordinate 411,386,747 of OV702292.1, read as the reverse complement.
TGCCCTTTCTGGGGATGCTCTTTCTGCTCCTCTTTATGACGCTCCTCTGTAATACTCTCCTCTATTCGAAGATAGCCTTAGTCACACCATCCCCAGTGATGCCATGGATCAGGTCACGCATGCCTTCTACAAGTTCATCATCTCTATTATCGAAATCCAATTCCTCTCCAACCATTTGCACTATCAAAGTGGAAGTACACTTCACCTCTATAATGTTTCCTTGTAAACGGTACAACTAAATCCCTGGTATCTTTCACTTCTATAGCCTTTTTGCTCCTATTACCAAAATATAACAAACATGCTACCCGGGAGGACCCCCACATCACCTTCACACGTAACGATGCCATCTGGTCAGATAACTCTACCACTTCAGGATCGTATCTGCCAAGGATTACATCAAACTCATCATAGAATTTTTCTGTGCCATCATCTAATTTTGCAGTATACTCCTCGACACCGATACAAACGATTACTTTGCCATCATCAGGTTCTGCAGGATAGAAACCTCCGAGAGGTTCGAGAGGTGGAGCGGCATCATCAGACCCAGCCACAATGCCACCATCGCCATCACCAGCGTCATCGTTAGCTGGAGCAACCTTGGTGGAAGTACAAGGACCAGGAGCAAGGTGAGGGCCCTTAGTAGTAGGAGCTACAATACCTGGTGGACAGGAAGGGCCTCGGCTAATGGCAGCCATAGTAGGAGCAACTCCTGCCATGCCACATCGACGACCAGGAGCAGTTCCCACAACAGCAGTGTTTTGAGTGCTAGCAGAGTCCAGACCATGAGCTAGCTCCAGACCAGCAGCTCGCTGAACCTGAGCACGGGTTCGAGGAGGACACAAGGCAACAGTCTTGGCAACAACAGCGGGGCAGCCTTCAGAAGCCTTAGTTTGCTCAACAACGGCATTAGTTGGGTCAGCAACAGCCAGATCAGCAACACCACGGGGATGACCAGTACCAGCAGATTCCAGAGCAGAGTTTTGCACAACTTGAGCATGGTTTCGAGGAGGAGGAGCAGACAAGGCAGCGGTCTTGGCAACAACAGCGGGGCAGCCTCCAGAAGCCTTAGTTTGCTCAACAGCAGCATGGATTGGGTCAGCAACAGCCGGAGCAACAACACCACCTGGACGACCACTACCAGCAGATTCCAGAGTAGAGTTTCGCACAACTTGAGAACGGTTTTGAGGAGGAGCAGCAGACAAGGCGGTGATCTTAGCAATAATAGCGGGGCAGCCTCCGGAAGCCTTAGTTTGCCCAACAGCGGCATGGATTGGGTCAGTAGCAGCCGGAGCAGCAACACCACGGGGACGACCAGTACCAGTAGCTTCCAGAGTAGACTTTCGCACAACTCAAGCTTGGTTTCGAGGAGGAGCAATAGACAAGGCAGCGGGCTTGGCAACAACAGCGGGTTAGCCTCCGGAAGCCTTAGTCTGCCCAACAGCGGCATGTATTGGGTTAGCAGCAGCCAGAGTAGCAACACCACAGGAACGACCAGTACCAGCAGATTCCAGAGCAGAGTTTTGCACAATGGCAACACAGGGACTCCTTCGAGGATGTTGCCTGACAGAAGCATGGCACGGACGAGGAACCACAATTTTCTCAACAGCAGGAGGGGTTCAAGTTAGACTACCCTGTCCAATAATAGCTGGGCGACTCCGAGTAGTAGGAGCTTCCACATCCAGTATTTTACAAATCAGCACAACCACGCGAAGCCCAACAGACAGTTTCATCAACCCAATTAGCTGACTGTCACATGCTATAGGAATCGTGAAGCCTCGTTTATCCATGAAGTTGAACCGTGCAGTCTGCTCCGGCCCCATTTCAGCATGTTCACGCACAGTAGCAACCATACCAGGGATAGTGCATAACTGTGTAGGCACTACTTCAATCTTCAGACTGCGAGTTTGATTCCACATGCTCTCCCCATCTTCTAATTTAGTGTGGTAGCCGTAGAGAGTGATCACAACCGTGTATTTGGGTTCAGCGGAGATCCTACTTGACAGAAAATTGGGGACAAAAGATAAGAGTTGTTTTTCAGCATTGTGCTAGCAAACAATTCTAGGTTTGATCTATCTCTGTAATGCTAATAGCCAGCTAGCAGTTATAGATAGAGCGACTAGCAAAGACAAGAGTAGCTCACCCGCAATTACCCAGAAGTACTTCTTCATCGGCAATAGGATCTGCCATCCTTCGCGTTGCTTAGCTCGTCGGTGGTAGAGGCGGGCTAGAGCGTCGCAACGGCTGGCACGGCATTCGACATTGGAGATCGGGATCAGTGAGTAGGCGCCGCAACCTGGCACCGAAAGTCAAATGCTCAAAGGGATCATTCTGGTTGGAGGGGGGATTTTGACGCCGTCGGTGCTAGGGTTCATCCGAAAGGAGGGAGTGGATTTGTGAATTTGGTCAATGTGCCAAGCCCCTTTAGTCCCTCATTTTGCCTACGTGGTTGCTGCGTTGGTGCTCGCGTCACGGACATATTACTGACATGAGGGTCCCGACCGTCTACTTCACGGGGCAGTTTCACGGAATGTTTGGATTTGGTAGGGGTGAGATAAGTTTGCCTCGAAATGGCCCCTCTCGGTACTTGGCGACCCAACTTTTCGAAACATGCCAATTTCAAGGAACTTAGGTACCGCGATGCGCTCGCCCAGGAACTTTGGTACCGTAAATGAACAAGCCCCGCCCCATGACCACCATACTTATTGACGAACACTTCCATACTTGAACAGAGCGCCGACGTCGCCCGACCGACTGAGACCGCCCCTTGCCGTGCCATCACGCGTGTGACGATCGTCGTAGCCCTTGCATCGACCCATGCCTTCCGCCATTCTTAGTGCGACCTGTAGCAGCGTCGCTAGTGAAGCCCGACCATGCCACCCTCCCTCCAACGCCGGTGTATAAATAGAGGCCACCCCAGACCTCATTTGGCACACCATCTCACTCCCCACTCACCCAGGAATCTCACTAACCCTTCCTCGGAACAAGGAAAGCACCACGACACCGGAATTTGGCCAGAGTCCGCCGCTGCAGTGGAGGAAGGAAGCCATCGATTGGAGCCACCCCTCGAACCGCCGTCATCTACCAGTTTGTTCACCCCCATCGCCGACCCTAGCTGGAGCCCTGGTGAGTCCCCAGCGACCCCCACCGTCGCGTTAGGGTTAGAATCTTGCCGGAGCAGTTCGCCGTAGACGATGAACATCACCCGTAGATTTCATTCTAATCGTAAGGTTGAGATTGATAGATACCGTTTCGGTTAGAATTAGTCGCTGACGCATGGGACCATTCTGTCAGCAGCCCGCTGCGCTCGTGTTGTGCAGTTGGGCCGGCCCATTTCTTTTCTCGCGCAGATCCCAGCGATTCAAAAAGAAATTTGCTAATTAGTTTAAAATCCTACTCAGAAGCTTTATTCAAAATTCAATTCAAAGAGTTGTACTGATCCAAAATGCATGATTCCAATTTTGTTGGAAATGTATTGAAAATATCTAGTCACTCCTATTGGATTTAAACCATATGAAGTTATAGATCACTTATACTAAAAATAAAAAGATAGAGACTTTTTCCACTTCAAACATTTTTTTATAAAATAAACTATAAATGCTTTCGAGTTGATTCCAACTCTCAAAAATCACATTTGCCATGCTCTACATGAATATGTAAAAACATTTGGGTTTTACAGATATTAAACATGGACTATTATTAAAAAAATGCTATACAGGCATTCCTAGCCACTTTAATATTATTAAATAGTGATATTAAATCTTGTAATACATGCAAACCTTTTTAAATCACATTCCCAAGTATTGAAGTAGGTGGTGATGACATGTGTCAATATGATCCCCTATTTCAAATGGATAATATTAAATCTTAAGGTTTTTAAATGAGTAGAAATTACTTTTCTAAAATAAGAAGAATAAGAAAATGTTAATATTCCATATGATGATTGAGTTGATGCTAGATCATCTAGTGTGAGCCTTTGAGTGCTAAATAGAAGTAGCGAAGTGTTGTTTGGTGATTGTGTATCTCGTGTGTATTTATAGGCGCTAGTATCGACCCGGGCTACAACGAGGAGTACTTCGAGGAAGAGGAAGAAAACTTCAACGACTACAACTAGCAAGGCAAGCCCACTATGCAAGCTATCCATGAAAGCTTAGATAGCAAGCTAACTTGTACAGATACCATATGCAAACCTTTGAGATGCAACTTTACCAATTCCTAGTTTTACTCCAAGCTTTGCTTTTCCCTTTACTACAGTTTCTTACTTAGTTAATGAATTATGATTAGTGGAAAATAGGATGGATATCATCAAGATCATAGAACTAATCTTGGATACTTATACTTGATTAGCACCCTCAATAGTGATACCCTCAATATTAGTGGCTAGTGCTAAGTTAAAACTTGACCACTTTAGAGGGGAATACTTGGAGAAAAGGATTATGAAAACCTTGGAATGATGAGTCATTCTATTGAAATGTTTTTGACATGTGTTATGAAACACAATGGTTTGATGATGAAACTAATGAGGCATGAGCCTTGACTTTGACAAAAAAATGATGGTTGGGTTCGGATGCGATACCATTCCAATTTTACCGTATAACCACAATACCTGAGTTGGTAGGGCTTGACTAGAAGTTTATATGTCTTAGTATGGGTTCCCTTGCGGAAGAGGTCAAGCTGAGGCTACCTCGTGATGAATGTCCACCAATGAGTGCCCAGGATGGCAGATGGCCATGGCTAGGAGGCCAAGCTCATAGGGGAGGTTCCTATACTAGGTTGTGTAATTGAAAGGTTAGGATTGATTATCCCCATACCACGTATGGTGATTCAGGGTTACCCCTAACAAATGTATCAAATTTTGTGGTGAAAGTGTACCACCTCTATAGAGTGTCAAACTATTCGAATAGCCGTGTCCGCAGTTATGGACAGTTGGAGTGGCCATACTGTTCCGTTGTCAGATGTTTTCAAAATAACTTATGACTTGAAAAATGATTTTTAATTGACCATAACTGAGTTGTGGATATGAAAACTAGATCCCCCCTTAAGTGATGTAGAGAACTAAAGTTAGGTCTTTACTCTTAAAGTCCTTATGAAATAAACCTGGCTTTTTGTAAACGAAACTAGAGCTTAAGGTTCCTACCAAATTATACCTTACTCATGCTAGTGTTACTTTGCGAGTACTTAAAGAGTACTCATGGCTTTGTCCCTGGCTATTCCCATGGCTAGACTATGAGGAGGATTACCCGGAAGATGGACAGCAGGAGGTCTATGACAACTGGGATCATCTTCCATCGTCAGCATTGCCTATGACCATGAAGACAGAGCCTACTACGTTTACTTTTCACTGCTTTGATTGTATTAAGACTAGATCATGAGATCCTTTATTTGTAAGACCTTTATTATGGTTTGTAATGGATGATGTACTGTGGTACCAATTCTGTTATGTCTCGCAAAAATGGTAATCCTAGGATTGTGATGTATGGCATAAAAGGCATCTGGACTTAAAAATCCGGGTGTTGACAGAACTGCTGAGCTCTAATACCACTTTATAACACCCTCGAATGGACCCTATGCAGATTTTAGCGATTCCCTCCAAACCCACATAAAAACGATTCAAGGATGCTGTAACATCTCAAAAAATTCCTATTTTTGGAATGTTAAAAATAAATAAAAATAAGTTAAATTCTAGTATCTAAATCTGATAGTTGATTTGCCCAAATATTCCTATAAGAAATATATAGAGATTTATAAAGCCACCATATTTAAACTAGTGAAAATGTTACAAATATAATCCTATAATGATCTACTGAATTTTAGAAAAAATTGGAGACAAGAATCATGTCATTTGGAGTTCATATGCAAAAGATATAAAGAAAATACAAAAATAGAAAATGAAAAAGAAAAAGAAAAGGTAAAACAAAAACAAAATGGGTCGGCCAACTAGGCCAACCGAACCAGCCAGCAGAAGGGAGCAATCCCACCCCCGCTCTTAAAATCGTGCGAAAACTCGTTTTCTAAACCTACCTCTATTCAAACTACTATATATTTTTATCTACAACTCCGAATTAACTTCTGTTTGTTTCTACTTGTTCTCTACTCGAAGATCTATCTCTCCAATATCCTAAACCCCTATGTAATCCCCCAGAACCACATCTATAACACTTTTCCTTCTCGAAATCTTGAATCTACACCTTTCCGAATCATAGTTCGCTTCTGAACCCATCTAAACTTCGTCGGTTGTCTTCAGCTCCAACATGAAAGTTGTAGATCTTGTCGAAATCTTTCAGTTCTGACAAACCTCACCTGTTTTCATCCACCACAGCCGGAGAATTCTGCCATGCAATACTTCAGATCTGACGGCGTAATTCTAATATTTTATCGCGCTCGTTTCTTCAAATCCAAATTCCTTTGGTGAAAAGGTAGATCTAATGATTCTCCACAACTTTCATGTTGGCGATTTTTCGATTTGATCTACGGATTTGTCTCTCAAATACAAATCTATTTCTAATTTTTTTTGAGGCAAAATCGAGCCAATTTGAAGCCAACTTCTCTCCTAGCAACCGGATCTCATCCCGACGGTCAGATTCAATTGTCCCGGTCAGCTGCCTCGTCACCGCCACGTCATAATCAGGTCAGCGTCTAGTCCCAGTCAACATCCACGGTCACCCCGTCTGGTCAGCGGAATATTCCCTGAAATTATCCGTTCGAAATTAAAATTGTAGATTATAAATCTAACATGTAAAATTTATAAGAAATTCATACTTTGTCCAAAAATTGTGTATAATAAATCAAATTGAAGATAATTTCATTTAGTTTATTAATATTAGATTAGATCTAACTTTCATGCTACAGTTAACTGGTAATTAATTAAATAGTTTCAATAGCCTTTTGGATTAATAAATTTATACTAAATTATTCATAGATCCAAAAAATATAAATAATATGTCCCTGGATTCACAATTAATGTAGAGTACAGATCTTGTCCTAGATTTATTTGTTAACGAAGAAACTATTTTAAATGATTTATAATCTATTAAATAGTAATTAAATCATAGAAAATGATTTATAACACCAGATTTAGTAAAACCAATTTGTACTGTTTAGTTATGATCATATTTATCCAGGGAAAATATACACAAAATTATTTGGCATTTTTATATCAGATGATCTTGCAGACAGCCTAAATTGCATTATTATAGTAATTAAATCACAGAAAAAGGTCTAAAATTCCTTTTTGCATGATTCAAATTGCTACTGTTTATAAATTCAATTACCTATCCAGTAGTATTTAATTTGAAATTTAATATTACAGAAAACTTAGAAGTGGAATTAGATTGAGTTAAACCCCTATTTAAATCAATATAGTTCATTAATAAATTGTTTAGATGCCTTGTCATATGCATCATATGTTTTAATAGTGTTTAGAATACTAAATAAAACAAGTGTGACATTGTAAATCATCATGCATGCATATGATCACCATTGTTTAGTTGTATGGTGTATTGTTGCTATGTTTGCAATTGTGTTGATTGGAATTATTTTGTCCTTGCGTTAGATTGTTCGAAGAGCGCGATTGCTGCAGAAGAATTCAATCATCACTCATAATACAAACATAAGGCAAGTTACACCTCTTGTTCATATATTGTCCCAGTTTTGAACACTATGCATGTTTTGCTCTTCAAAATAGTAGTATGCATGTGTAGGATTATTTTGATAGATCTACTTGGATTTTTTTGCAAATGCGATGATTTTGTAGTATGCCATGATAGTTCTTTACTTAGGATTTTCTTCCTAGTAGATTACCCCTATTTTTGGTAAGTACTGCTTGCTATGCTATATATATGTAAAGTATCGTTGGGGGGTTCGAAAGACTAAAATTTTTCTAAGTATAAAAGATCTCTCGAGCGAACCTTTTCCTCTAAAAACCCCCTTCAAAATAAAACTAAGTTTTCTTCTGGGCTAAATGGTTGTTGGGTCAACGAGTGGAATTTGGTGGAGGACAGCCACCCATGAATCAAACAAGTCTGCCATGTTTTAGAATTCAGAAGCTTTCAATGGAACCACAATATATATGGGCTATGTCTTAGCCTAGTACTTAGTAGGAAACCTCACCGGGGTACCAACATTTGGAGGTTCTTGGCATGGTTGGATCCAGCTGGTAGAGGGGCTACTAAGGGAAAGCCTCGCCATGGTCTTGTCTGTAAAAGGACTTGATCATGGATTGTGGGTAAAGTGCACAATCTCTCGAGAGTATTGCAATCTGATCGACCAGCGGAGTTCACGGAAAAGAACACTTTGAGCATCTGAAGGATGGAGCCTCTGAAGGATCTTTCTCTTTTTTTTGCAAACTTAAAGTTTTCTAAAACCCCATGGCATGCGTAATATCGCTAATGGGTGGGATTTTGGGGACTTGGTGTGTCATATCCAAGTAACTTGGTGCGTAATATCCAAGTGTCACTTGGTGTGTAATATCCAAATGTTAGGTTGATTGGACACTTGGTGTGTAATATACTCGTGTTCCACTCGACCTGATACTACTTAATCAAATGTTTACAAAGTAGGGTAAAACTCTCCCTCTTTTATTTTTACTTAGAGAAAATTGTCTTTATGCAAATGAAGCCCAAAGCCTACTCCTAGCCTTGTATGTAGAGTTAGTCTTATTCTTTCCTTGGTGCAATTTGCCAATACATTCAAAGTATTGACCAACTTGTTTGGTTCTACGTTTCATGTGCAGAATTTGGAGATCGTTGAAAGGTGCGCTAGGATCTTGGCTCTTCACTCAACCTGCCTGTGGCATTAATGGGACTCCAAGTTGTATATATTGTGCTTCTGTTGTAATAATATAAACTCTAGATTATTCGATTCATGTAATAAATACATGTGTTTTACATGATATTTCATCGAATATGAGTGCTAGCTAATGATCCAAGTACTAGCATGTTAATCACAGGGACTTAAGATCCTTATCGATCTGAGGTCACTACAGATGGTATCAGAGTATAAGTTGACTGTAGATCGTGACCCTAGCAGCGGAAAGCCTTAGGAGTAATATTTTCTAAGTTATTTTAGAAAACTCTCATACTTCTCATCAACTATCTTTGGAGTTTTAAAATTCTCAAGTCTCTTCTTTTTCATCCTTAGAAATAACCATTATGCACTTCATGAATAAACTTTGCAAGGCCATTTATCTGAAGAAGACCGACTCGATGCTACATTCCAAGTCAAGACTAGAAGGCCTCCACTAAAGATGTTTCAATGATTAAAGCAACATGTACCAAAGACTTCGAAGACCTTGATTGGGTGACAAATTAATTACGGAAGACCTCAAAGACAATGAAGATTATGAATATCATGAATATTACAAGTGACCCATTAGTAACCAAACTTGAATAGACTACACTGCGATTAGATGCGGTGATTTGTGAGTTGTTATTTTTGTGGTTTTCTTGACATCAACAAATAAAACTTATTTTCAATACAAAATTTGTTTGTGTGGGTTGTCCATGTCTTTCATGCTAGACTTTACTCTCCCTACCATTAAATATTGAATACGGAAGAATGGAGACAAACCGAAGAACTTGAGGGTGCCAAGCTAAAATTCTACCAAGTGGATCAAAAGAAGAACACTCACATGGTGGAGGATGCACCTTGAAGATAAACAACACGCAAGTGCCTCGAGGATTAGGAAACACAAGGATAAATGCTTATCTCCAATGTAGTTCTATCTCATAGAAATTTCTTGTGGTATAAAAACATCGTTTGAGTGAACTTGGCGTGATTTGATGTTGTTTGGTTGTTTGTTTGTTCGTGTGGGGTTTCTATATCTTCTTCTCCCTATATTCTACTCTTCTATATCCTAAACCCATAAAGCAAGAAGAATGGAAAAGGATGCAAGGAAGATATACTACCATCGATCAACACCTAATGAACCCTCGCACGACGAAGCACACATGAAACCTTCGAAGGACGACGAGAAGAAATTATCATCATGTGTTATCAAGACGCCCTCATTTTTTCACCCATATGTGGAAGAGAAGACAACAACATCAAGATGTCGAAAAGCTAGAAGCTATGAAGAAGTTCGCAATGCAAACAAGCTTACCTATACGAGATGTGAGCATAAATAAGTACACACAAAGTTGTCGCATACCTAAAGGAAGACATTATTTTAAGGGTGGTAGCACCCTAGTGTAACCGAACCTATTTTATGCTATCATTCTTGAATATCTAGGATGAGATTCCTTTTAAGGGTGGTAGTCTGTAACATCCCCAAAAAAATTCTTAATTTTTGGAATGTTAAAAATAAATAAAATAAGTTAAATTCTAGTATCTAAATCCGTTAGTTGATTTGCCCAAATGTTCCTATAAGAAATATATAGAGATTTATGAAACCACCATCTTCAAACTAGTAAAAATGTTACAAATATGATCCTATAATGATATACTAAATTTTAAAAAAAATTGAAAACAAGAATCATGTCATTTGGAGTTCGTATTAAAAAAATATAAAGGAAATACAAAAGTAGAAAAGGAAAAAAGGAAACAAAAAGGAAAAAAAATGAAATGGGCCGGCCCAACTAGGCCGACGGAACCAGCCAGCGCACGGGACCCAGGATCAATCCCACCTCCTCTTTTAAAATCGTGCGAAAACTCATTTTCTAAACCTACCTCTATTCAAACTACTATATATTTTTATCTACAACGCTGAATCAATTTCCGTTTATTTTTACTTGTTTCCTAATCTAAGATCTATGTCTCCACTATCCTAAACCCCTATATAATCCCCCGGAATCACAACTATATCACTTTTCCTTCTCGAAATCCCGAATCTACATCTTTCCGAATAATATTTCGCTTTTAAACCTATCTAAACTACGTCGGTTGTCTTCGTCTCCAACACGAAAGTTGTAGATCTTGTCGAAATCTTTCAGTTCTCACATACCTCACCTCTTTTAATCCACCATAGCCAGAGAATTCCGCCATACAATACTTCAGATCTAACGGCATAATTCCAAGATTTTATCGCACTCGTTTCTTCAAATCCAAATTCCTCTGGTGAAAAGGTAGATCTAATGATTCTTCACAACTTTCATGTTGGAGGTTTTTGATTTGATCTACGGATTTGTCTCTCTAACATAGATCTGTTTCTAATATTTTTTGAGGCAAAATCGAGCCGATTTGAAGCCAACTTCTCTCCTAGCCACCGGAACTCATCTCGACGGTCAGATTCAATCGTCCCAGTCAGCTGCCTCGTCACCGCCACGTCCTAATCAGGTCAGCATCTAGTCCCAGTCAACATGCAATGTCAACCCGTCCGGTCAGCGGAATATTCCCTGGAATATTCCGTTCGAAATTAAAATTGCAGATTATTGATCTAACTTGTAAAATTCATAAGAAATTTATCCTATGTCCAAAAATTGTGTATAATATATCAAATTGAAGATAATTTCATTTTTTGTATTAATATCAGATTAGATATAACTTTCGCACCACAGTTAACTGGTAATTAATTAAATAGTTTTAATAGCCTTTTGGAGTAATAAATTCATAGTAAATTATTCGTAGATCTGAAAAATATAAATAATATGTCCCTGTATTCACAATTTAATGTAGAGTACAGATCTGGTCTTAGATTATTGTTTTAATGAAGTAAGTATTTTAAATGATTTATACTCTATTAAATAGTAATTAAATCATAGAAAATGATTTATAACTCCAAATTTAGTAAAACTAATTTGTACTGTTTATTGCATTGTTAGAGTAATTAAATCATAGAAAAAGATATAAAATTCCTTTTGCATGATTCAAATTGCTACTGTTTCTTAATTCAATTACCTATTCAATAGTATTTAGTTCAAAATTTAATATTACAGAAAAGTTAGGAGTTGAATTAGATTGAGTTAAACCCCTACTTAAATCAATATAGTTCATTAATAAATTGTTTAGATGCCTTGTCATATGCATCATATCTTTTAATAGTGTTCAGAATACTAAATAAAAGCAGTGTAACCTTGTAAATCATCATGCATGCATATGATCACCATTCGTCAGTTGTATGTTTGTATTGTTGCTATGTTTGCAATTGTGTTGACTGGAATTATTTTGTCCCGCATTAGATTATTCAGAGAGTGCGATTGCTGTAGAAGAATTCAATCATCACTCATAATACAAACATAAGGCAAGTTACACCTCTTGTTCATATATTGTCCCAGTTTTGAACACTATGCATGTTTTGCTCTTTAAAATAGTAGTATGCATGTGTAGGATTGTTTAGATAGATCTACTTGGAATTTTTTGCAAATGCGATGATTTTGTAGTATGCCATGATAGTTCTATACTTAGGATTTTCCTTCCTAGTAGGTTACCCCTGTTTTTGCTAAGTACTGTTTGCTATGCTATATATATATGTAAAGTACCATTGGGTGGTTCGGAAGACTGAAAATTTTCTAAGTATAAAAGCTCTCTCGAGCGAACCTTTTCCTCTCAAAACCCCCTTCAAAATAAAACTAAGTTTTCTTCTAGGCGGAATGGTTGTCGGGTCAACGAGTGGAATTTGGTGGAGGACGGCCGCCCAGGAATTAAAGAAGTCTGCCATGTTTCAGAATTCAGAAGCTTCCAGTGCAACCACAATACATATGGGCTATGTCTTGGCCTAGTACTTAGTAGGAAACCTCACCGGGGTACCAACATTTGGAGGTTCTTGGCAAAGTTGGATCCAGCTGGTAGAGGGTCTACTAAGGGAAAGCCTCGCCATGGTCTTGTCTGTAAAAGGACTTGATCGTGGATTTTGGGTAAAGTGCACAAACCCTTGAGAGTATTGCAATCTGATCGATCTACCGAGTTCACGGAGAAGAACACTTTGAGCATCTGAAGGATGGAGCCTCTGAAGGATCTTCCTCTCTTTTTCCAAACTTAAAGTTGTCTAAAACCCCATGGCGTGCATAATATCGCTAATGAGTGGGATTTTGGGGACTTGTTGTGTCATATCCAAGTAACTTGGTGTGTAATATCCAAGTGCCACTTGGTGTGTAATATCCAAATGTTGGGTTGATTGGACACTTGGTGCGTAATATCCTCGTGTTCCACTCAACCAGATACTACTTAATCAAATGTTTCAAAGTAGGGTAAAACTCTCCCTCTTTTATTCTTACTTAGAGAAAATTGGCTTTATGCAAATGAACCCCAAAGCCTACTCCTAGCCTTGCATATAGGGTTAGTCTTATTCTTTCCTTGGTGTAATTTGCCAATATATTCAAAGTATTGAACAACTTGTTTGGCTGCATGTTGCATGTGCAGAATTTGGAGATCGTTGAAAGGTTCTAGGATCGTGGGTCTTCACTCAACCTGCCTATGGCATTGATGGGACTCCAAGTTATATATATTATGCTTCTATTGTAACAATGTAAACTCTGGATTATTTAATTCATCTAATAAATACTTATGTTTTACATGATATTTCATCTATTGTGAGTTCTAGCTAATGATCCAGGGACTAGCATGTTAATCACAGGGACTTAAGATCCTTATCGATCTGGGGTCACTACAGATGCCCACCAGTAACTTGCATGCGGGTAGAAAACAAAGTAATACCATAACACAATAGTTCACAATGGAACCCGCAAAACATAGATATACAACAACGACTCAATGCCTCAAGAATACAGATATACAGTACAAAGATCCTAATCACCTTGAAAAACGATACACATGTGATTACGGATAAGATGCAAATGGGGCTAAGAGCCCTGAAGAATAACCAATGGCATCCATAACCCTGCCCAAATGAAGCTGAAAGGGTAACCTTGCTAACGTCATCGAACTTATACCTGTTAAAACAAAACTGCTGCCGATAAAGGGCAAAGGAAACAGGGAGCGATCAGTACTCATGCCAGTACACGACACACCTTAGAATTTGGTGGATCTCGCCTACATAGCTATGGTGGACTGAAGCGGCAGTGAAGCATTGACGAGTACAAAATTGAAGCAGCAGTCTACATGCTCTATTTTGTTCTTGTTTCATTAGGATCCCAAATCATGGAGTCATATATGAAAATATCAATTATTGCTGTCATATTTGTGTAATTATATGATATTTCTAAGTGATAAAAGTCATTTTATGAATTTACCTTCGCACCTGGAAGAATACCAAACAAGGAGGAAGCACCAGTACCGATAACAACCACTAGTACGGGTGGATCCCGCCCGTACCAGGCGCCATCGTGACCGCCTCGTCAAATACTTTCTCCTAGCGAATACGAGAGGGGGATACGACATTCATAGCCACCAGAAACCAGGAAAAACACATCCGAGAGGGATATGAAGGAGGAACTTGACTGGGGCAAAATCCCAGCTTCTTCACGGATCATTGGAGGACAACGCATCATCCCCTTCATCATCAACCGCTGCATATCCATTACCACCATTACCCCATCTTTCATCTATTAGATATCTTTGTAATTCTAGATCCAATCGTGTTTTGCATTAGATCTGCCTTCATATTTTTACCCATTCATTTGATTATGATGATGTTGTTGATTGCTTCCATGAGTGGGTAGTTCCTTTGTTCTTGGGGATATGGATAAACTCTAGCACCATTATGAAATTGTAATAAAGATAATCTATTCTTGTGTCCGTATGACTTGCTTGTCTATGATATAATTATGATTTATCTTTGGTCTCTCTCTATAGATGGTATGTGTAGTCGGCCGCATATCATTTTCCTTCGGGACTAAAGGGAGGGAGAAATCCTTTGGACGTTGATGACTTCAAGTGCACATATAGTTTGTAGCTAGTTTCGAAATAAAGATATCGATCCCACAGGGAGCAGGAGTCTGAAGTCTAATAACTCTTGAATTAAATACTATAATAGAAATGCTAAATAAAGTTCTAATTAACAAGATAAAATGTGAGTATTGTGTAAAAAGGTGTTTTTGGGTTTTTGGTATAAGAGAACAATAGGTAAAGTAAAATAACTAAACACAAAAAGTAAGTATCGCGTATGTAAAAGAGATTTGAAACTGCAATAGGGAAAACGCATTCTCAGGGAGTAGTGGATACACCACTAGCATTATAAAGAGCTAAGGTAAAGATTATTATCATGAACATTCTCAACTATGTATGTGTGGGAGGAACTCTGTATTTGGACAAATAGGTAGCAACCACTGCTCACATCATCCTGATAACCACAGCAGTCAACAATTGACATCAATCGAATTACTGCGCTATTAAGGGACTTAATCCCGTAGGACGTATCTTATGGCATGGATAGTGTTCCGTGAGTTTCCTCGGTTCCCAAGTTGATACGTAAGGGGTGCCAACAGCTTTATAGTCATTGTAAGTGCTAACACACCTCTGTCTACCAACAAGTAGTTCCCTCCATCAAGTTCCCATAAGAGGCAAATATTGAGAGGTTGATTTCTCTCAACATCAACATGAAGATAATCTAACACATGGTCACAACGATGAATATCATAATAAACTTTATCTTATTTCAATCTCATACTAGGGTTTCTCCATCTCCCCAAGAACTAATGATCTACTCACACATGGAGGCAATCAACATCATGGACATACCAATGGAATCTATGATAGATGAATAGTACTTGTATAAATCCACAACGAGTATGGAAATTACAACAAGATCTAGACAAGATGTAGATGGGATGGATGGAGATGGTGGTGATGCAGCGGTTGATGATGAAGATTGATGCCTTAGCCACCCGGATCTGCGCAGGGCGAACATGGATCCTCGGTGGACGAGTTCCCCCTCCAGATGCCTTCCGCAGGTGAGGTTTCGGTGATTTCTGGTTGTTCTGTATGTCGTCTCTTCGATCCAGTTGCACGGGGAGAACTATTTGAGGAGGCAGTGGCGGCGCCAACTATATGGTGGGAACTATACGGACGGAAAATTTATTCCCGCCGTATAGTTGGTCGTTAAACCGTCTATAAGCCTCGATCACTTCGGGTTTTCTTCTGGTGTTATTGATATTTCCCAAATAAGTGATTTACATTGTTTTTGACTCTTTTTCTCCCCAATACAACTGCTCCAAGAATTTTGTCCATTGTATCCATCATCTGTCCTGATCCTGGTGAAAATAGACATAAAATGTGCACGTGAACGCCGTAAAATACCAAGATCCTACATCTACAGTGCAAAATAATAATATAAAACATGATGCAAATATGCAGTCATCAACTTCCCGAAGCTTAGACTCTTGCTCGTCCCGAGTAAGTTTAGATTAATGGATGTGATCCTCATATTCATGAAGCTGAGTCGATAAAATAAATAGCATGTGTTTATCATATACGATACATAGGAATAAGTTCATGAATAGTACCTTACTCGAACCATCCAAATAATATTACCAAGATTCCACACCTTAGCATTTAACAGTTCACAAAAGACCACTCTCAATATGATGTAAAAGTATTCAGTTCGACTGAATGAGTTAGCGAGGTAATCCCAAGTGTTTTTGGATTAACATATTCACTTAGGATATAAATCTCAAACACTTCTTGGTCATACTACAATATAGTGGTGTATGCCTATTTGCTCTTTGCACATTCGCTCTTTTTCTTCTTTCTTTTCTTCTTCTCTTTTATATATATGCTCACACTTTTGTTTAAGTGCTGTGCAAAGGAGCTAGCCATACATTCCACTTCATGTAGTAATTCAAAGTTTAATGATCTCAATTACGAAATTCCAATTGTATATGAAGCAATCTTTATAGCTTGAATATTATACCTTGTCTTATTCTCACTCGAATTTGATAGAACTTTTTATTTTCATTTGTTTTTCAACTTATCTGATTAGATAATTTTTCTTTGTAAATCTAACCATGAACTTACAACATATTGACCAAATTATCTTTGTATGTTCCATTAATACCAATGGTGTGAAAGACTCCTATTGCTATCATTCAAGTGCAAGTAAAATTATACTCAAGCCATTCATATATCTAATAAGACAATCACAAACTCAATAATGCTCCATATATGATAATAAACTCGGAATTTCATAAAAGGGATCGACTATTCCTGAAGGGAATTCTAATGATGCAAACTTTATTTCTAATTTGAACTAATGCAAAACTAAAATAGTAATGTAAAACTTATAAGATAGATTACAAGGTCTTAAAGATCTCCCCAAGCTTAGAATCAAGCTAGGTGGGATCAAATAATCCCTTGCGATTATTTGATACCGTGATTATTGTAGATCACTATGGTGCCATGGCATGTAATACCGTGGTGCGTAGCTTCTTGTTGGTATCCTCCAAAGCAGTGATGCATCTGTAGCACCTGCGCAAATCAGATTGCAAAGTGTCCACTTTATCTGCGAGCTTAGTCACCAATGGGAGGAGATCATCCTTCTTCTCTATCTCCTTGAGATGGTGATAGACTTCAACGCGATGAAGTAGCTCCTTCTTCTGTTATATCTCTAGTGCCTGCACGCGATCCTTGGTCCTAGGAAGAACTTCTTATTCCTCATCCATAAGTGATGGATCAGGGAAGTGGAAACCGTTCCTCCACTCTTTTTGAGGCTTCACCCTCATACGAGCACCAATGGTAGGCTTCAAGAGTGGAACCTTCCCTCCCTTGATAGCACCTGCACCAATATTAGGTAATTCCTTATGCTTGTGAGGTCTGGGGTCCGTGGCGGTGAACTTGACCGTCTCTACACGCCCTTTTCCATGTGGCTTGTGATCTTTCTCTCTTGTTGAGCTCTCTTCATTGCCGCCTAGTTGATCTCTAGAGGATCATAGACATCACGGCAGGTGTAGATGTCACTCACATCTTCATCGGAATAGTTGTTGTAGAAGCTTGGCTCGACTTACTCCTTGTACCCCAGGATAAACCTATCCACCTCCTCGTCGTCGTCCTCCATGGATGGGCTGCTAGAGCGGTCCCTGGACGGAGCAATGAGACCCAGGGGTTTTCCACGGTCTGGGACGGGATAGAGCATGGCTGGATTGCTTATTGTTGATTATGATTTGAGAGAGAGACAAGGGCAGTATATAAGGGGGGTAAGAGGTCGGTAAAACTCGCAAGAAACACCAAATTCCCGCCCAAGAAAAGAATCTTAATGAAACAGGGAAAGAAATCGCGGATTTGGAGAAGTCCTATCGTGTAACGACCATCTATATGGGCACGACCCGTATAGCTCCGGTCGTATAGTTTGTTCCGAGTAGATATTTCCAAATATCTTGAGTCCAGGTCGATTAAGTTATGACTTGGAACCGACAATACCTTTTTTTGGATAAAATGAAAAAGTAAACGAAAATGTCTGAGTGTTTAATGACCAACTATACGGCCGGAATATTTATTCCCGCCGTATAGCTGCGACTATATACATACAGACATCAAAAATTGAAAATGTCTAAGAGTTCAACGACCAACTATACGACCAGAAAATTTATTCCCACCGTATAGCTGCGACTGTATAGATCCAGACATCGAAAACAAATTCGCAAAGAAGATACAGAGGGTTTAACGACCAACTATATGGCCAGAATATTTTCTCCGGTCGTATAGTTGCGACCATATAGTTGGTAAAAACCTTCAGAAACTTCAGAAAAACACGAGGAATTCAAAGGAAAAAAAATTAGAAGTAAAATCTATGAAAGCAAATCACCTATTTGAGTAAGAACACTTACCTTGCGCTTACCGTTTACTTATTCAGGGATGACAAGATCCTCCAACAACAAAGACTTCTTCTCTTTTGGAGGAATTGAGCTTAGTTCATTTAACGATTCTCGTAAATGAAAATCACCAGGACTAAAGTTCCTCTCAGTAAGATTAGTGTCTTGCTGGACAAATATGGACACTGCATCCAACATCTTTATTTCTTACCTCTGCATAATCTGCAACTCAAATTCTTGAAGTAAAAGGATCCAACGGATCAATCTTGGCTTATGATTTTTCCTCTCAAGGAGTTCTTTTAAACCATCACGATCCGTATGAACTCTCACTTTTGCATCAACTATGTAAGAACGAAATTTATTGCAAGAGAAAAATACATCAAAAAGTTCCCTTTCTTCCTTAGGATAATTCTTTTGAGCACTATTAAGAGTTCTACTAGCATGATGTATAATATTAATTATGTGACCTATATGTTGTCCCAGAGTTACTCCTACAACATCATCACTAGCTTCACATATTAAGTCAAAACTCATATCCCAGATCGGTGGTTTAATGGTAGAAGCATGGGATAAAGCATATTTAAGTTTATCAAAGGCTACAAGACATTTATCATCAAAGCTAAATCTTACTCCCTTTTGCAGAAGGTTAGTCAAAGGTTTAGATATTCCAGAGAAATTCCTAATGAACCTTCTATAAAAACCCACATGACCAAGGAAACTTCTTATACCTTTTATATCCCTAGGTTGTGCCATTCTCTCTATGGCCTCAACCTTAGCTCTATCCACTTAAAATCCCTTACCTGATACCTTATGTCCAAGGACTATACCTTCTTTGACCATAAAATGGCACTTCTCCTAGTTTAGAACAAGATTGTTTCTTCACAACGCTGTAAAACTCTTTTGAGATTATCCAAGCAACTAGTAAACGAAGTTGCATAGATAGAAAAGTCATCCATAAATACTTCCATTATCAGTTCTATAAAGTCTAGAAAAATAGCAGTCATGCATCTTTGAAAAGTATCTGGAGCATTACATAAACCAAAAGGCATATGATGGTAAGCATGTAAACCATAAGGACTAATGAAAGTTGTTTTAAGTTGGTCATCAGGATGAAGAGCTATTTGAGAAAAACCAGAGTATCCGTCCAAGTAGCAAAAATTAGTGTGGTTTGCTAACCTTTCTAAAGTTTGATCTATGAACGGTAAAGGATAGTGATATTTCCTAGTTTCTTTATTCAATTTCCTGAAATTTATATACACATCCTATGTCCAACAATAGTTCTAGTAGGTATCAATTCATTGTTTTCATTAGGAACAACAGTAAAACCGCCCTTCTTAGGGACACCATGAACAGGACTTACCCATTCACTTTCTTTTACATGATAGATTATACCTGCATCCAATAGGCATACTATTTCTTTTCTTACCATTTCCTTCATTTTAGGCTTCAGTCGCCTATTAAATTCCGCAACTAGTTTAGCACCTTCATCCATGAATATTTGATGGACGGTTATTATGGGAGTAATGCCCTTCAAATCATCCATTGAGTACCCGAAGGCCTTGCGATGCTCCTCAAGTATTTTCACGAATTCTTCTTCTTCATCCCCTGAAAGTTTAGCACTAATAATAACAGGAAATTTATTTGTATCATCTAAAAATCTGTATTTTAGATTATCTGGTAGAGTCTTCAACTCTGGGGGTGGTAATTCCTCGTCCCCTCTCTTTTCTGGCTTTCCGAAAGCCTCATTAGTTGGAAGCCCTATAATGGGAAGTGAATCGGATTCATGTTCTAGTTCTTCTAAGGACTTATCCTCCCTAACTATTTCTTCATAATTTCAGTCTTCATTTATTTCTTGTTCTTGATCACTAAAGAAGAGAGCTGCCATTTCCTCAATAGTTTTTTCTTTCTCTTCTTCTTGTATTTGTGGAGGTCTATCTTTAAATTTGCAAAAGTGGAATTCTTTTTCTGCTCCCCCGAGCTTAAGAGACACAATCTCCTTTTTGAAATCAACATTGGCACCTACATCACTCTAAAAGTTTCTTCCAAATATAATTGGGTAAAGAGTGTCATCTAGCATATCAACAACTACAAAATCGATAGGAAAGTTTTTATTGCCAATTGTGACATTTGCATCTTCAACTACTCCCATTGGAATTCTAAGAGTTTTATTGGCTAACATGATTGTCATATTAGTATTTTAAATTTTAGCTGGTTCTATTTCTTATTTTATTTCTAAATAGAAATCATAAGATATAATATTAACTTCGGTGCCAATATCACATAAACCATAATGCGAGGTTTCCTTAAATATGCAGGGAAGAATAGGCTTACCCACATCTTTTACCTTTGTCTTACCTTCAACCAATACGGAAGTCTCTTCATCAAGTTCAACTATGTTACAATGTGCGTACATAGCCATAATTGCTTCCTTGGTAACCTCTTCATCTTATGTATCTTCCAGATGTTCCTCAACTTCCGGCACACTTTCCTCTTCCTTCTTTTCCTGTACTGCTTTGACCTATTCATATTCAGAAATATGCTTTTGTGCAGTGTTAGGGAAAGGTATCTCATATGTTGGTTCTAGGGAGGCCGGTGTTGCTTTAACTTATTTTTTTGTTCTCAGGTTCGGATGGTGGATCATACTTGACCAAACTCTCTTTTGGAGCTTTGATGTGTTCTGTAAAAGCTTTAACAACTTACAACACAAGATTTGAATCTAGATAAAGTTCTTTAGATAATTCTTTAACATGGCCCTTTTTATTATAATCATGAATACAATTATAATCTATTTCTACGCCTCCTTCGCTTCCTAGACCAAAATTCCATGAAACTCTATGATCGCGAATATTATTTAGTAAATCCCAAGCTTTAGTTATAGGAAGATTCATAAAGGCTCCTTGCGCGAAAGAGTCTAGTTCAATTTTAGTAGGTTCAATTAAACCGCCATAAAAGATATGTAATAAATACCATTCAGGCAAATCATGATGAGGATATAGATTAAGTAAATCTTTAAATCTGATATAAGATCTTACTAGTCCTTCATTAGGATGGTTCCTCCAAGTCATTATAAGACGCCTGATTCCAAAAGATTTTGATAATGGATAATATTTTGCTAGGAACTCACAGGCTAAATTATCCCAAGTAGTAGTGGCTTCTGGGGGTAGAGATCTATACCATGAGAGAGTTGTACTAGTCAAAGTCTGACTAAAAAGTTTAACCCTTACCTCATTAGCAGTTTATCCCGTCAATTGGAAAGTGCCACATATATCTTTGAAACATGCAATATGCTCATACGGATCAGAATCTTCTTCATCTACAGTAAATTGCTTCTTGTGTAGAATACCAAGTAGTAGAGGATTTATTTCAAACCCCCTTGTCTTCTCGTTGGAGTTGTCTCTTTTATTAATATCATAAGGCTTCCCAAAGTGGCTGAGTGGGTTAGTACTAGCCATATGTTCAAACTCCATCATGTTGATGGGAACCTGTAACTCAAAACAAAACTTAGCAAGACAAAAATAAATAAGCAAAAACTAAAAGACCTACATCGCTTAGCTCCCCGGCAACGGCGCCAGAAAATAGCTTGATGACTGCAAGTGCATAGATCGTTTGTAGCTAGTTTCGAAATAAAGGTATCGATCCCACTGGGAGCAGGAGTCTAAAGTCTAATAACTCTTGAATTAAATACTACAATAGAAATGCTAAATAAAGTTCTAAGTAACAAGATAAAATGCGAGTATTGTGTAAAAAGGTGTTTTTGGGTTTTTGGTATAAGAGAACAATAAGTAAAGTAAAATAACTAAACACAGAAAGTAAGTATCGCGTATGTAAAATAGATTTGGAACTGCAATAAGGAAAAAGTGTTCTCAGGGAGTAGCGGATACACCACTAGCATTATAAAGAGCTAAGGTAAAGATTATTATCATGAACATTCTCAACTATGTATGTGTGGGAGGAACTCCGTATTTGGACAAATAGGCAGTCAACACCCAGATTTTTAATCCCAGATGCCTGTTATGTCATACATCGCAATCCCAGGATTACCATTTTTGCGAGACATAACAGATTGGATATCACAGTACATCATCCATTACAAACCATAAATAATGTCTTACACAAATAAGGATCACATGATCCAGTATTAATACAACAAGCAGCGAAATAAATAATAAGCGTAGCGGTGGGGTCCATCTTCAGGGGCACAGGCAATGCTGACGAAGGCAGATAGTCCTAGTTATCATAGCCGTCCCGTTGACCGTCATCTTGGTAGTCTCCTTCATAGTCTGGCCATGAGAATAGCCAGGGACAAAAGCCATGAGTACTCTTTAAGTACTCGCAAACTACCACTAACAAATAGTACAGTTCTAGTGTAAAATGCTAACTCTAAGTTTAACTAACAAGTTAAGTTTGAAACCTAAGATGAGTTCAGAAACAAAGAAAGATAAAATAAAGTTCTAGAATCACTTAAGTTGGGAAGCTATTGTCATAGTCACAACCCTGTTGTGGTCAAGTCAAGGTTCATCATTCATTTCATAAGTAATTTTGAAAATATCTGACAACGAAACAATATGGCAGCTCCAACTATCCATAACCGCGGACGCGGCTATTCGAATAGTTTGACACTCTGCAGAGGTGGTACACTTTCACCACAAGATTCGATACATCTGTCAGGGATAACCTTGAATCATCATACTTAGTATGCAGATAATCAAACATAACTGTTCCTTTACACACCCTAGTATAAGCACCTCTCCTATGAACATGGCCTCCCAACCATGACCATCTGTCATCTTGGGCACTACATAGGTGGACAACATCGAGAGGTAGCCTCAGCTCAAACCTCTCCCGTGAGGGAACTAATACTAATGCATATAAACTTCTGGCTAAGCCTTACCCAATTCAGGTATTGTGGTTGTACGGTAGTTTGGAATGGTATCGCATCCGAATCCAACCATCAGTTTTGGAAAAGGGCTAAGGCTCATGCCTCAACATTTTCATCATCATAAACCATTTGTGTTTCTCAACACATGTCAAAACATTTCAATAGAATTACTCATCATTCCAAGGTTTTCATAATTCATTTTCACCAAATATTCCCATTTAAGTGACTCAAGTTTTGATCTAGCTCTAAGCTACTAAGTTAAGAGTGTTCACTAATGTGGGATGCTAATATCAATCTCATGCCATAGAATGACATCTAAGGTTATCTAGATAGGTCAAGTTTCATACTCTTTATGCTACCTTCAAAACAAGTAAAGGACTTTGATAATTAAAGAAGGTAAAGTTTGGAAATAAAATTTGGGGTAGGTACTAGTCAAGTGGTATAACCAAAGCATGTCTAATGTCTTTCCTTGGGTTATCTAGATTGCAAGGGTTAGCTTGCATTGTTAAAGATGGCTTGCCTTGTGCAGTGTAGTGGTTGAAGTTTTCTTCCTCCTCTTCTTGGTAGAACTCCTCCTCCTCGAAATCTTGGTCGATACTATCGTCTATAAATACATACGGAGTACAAAATCACCAAACAATGCTTAACTAGTCTACTTAGCATTCTAAGGCACACATTGTATGATCTAAAAGCATCACAAGCATCACAAGGTTCTATTAACTAGTTTCATTCTTTTTATTTGAGAAAAGTAATTTCTACTCATTGAAAAATAACTAAGATTTAATATTCTCCACTTAGAACATGGGATCATATGGACACATGTCATCACCACATATTCTAACATAAGGGAATGTGATTTAAGAGGTGGATCATATTTACGTTGGTTTATATTTAATGATTTAAAGTGACTAGAAATGCCTATATAGCATTATTTTGGTACTAGTCCAAAGTCACTTCATGTAAACCTTAATATTATTACATATTCAGATAGGTATGGTTAAATGTGATTTTTGAGAGTTGGAATCAACTCAAAAGCCATTATGGTTGATTTTATAAAAATGTTTGAATGTGCAAAAGCTTCTGTCTTGTTATTTTTACTAGGAGAGAGATCTAACTCTAAATGAATTAAATCTAACGGGATTGGATAGATCTTTTCAGTAGCTTTCTAACAAAATTTGAATCACTCGAATTGGTTTAGTAGATCTTCTGGAATTGATTTGCAAACTAACGGACGGAAGTGAGTTCAAACTAAAATGGAAAAAAATCATATTTGAATTCACGGGCTAGCGCGGGAAAACTAACGGGCCAGCCCAGTGGCGCTCCACGGTGCGAATGACAACTGACAGGGGGTCCCGTAGGTCAGCGACACATCAAACGCGAAGCGGTACGAGGCAATCTTGGCGCTACGATTAGAACGCAGATCGACGGCTCACAGTCGTCGTCAACGACGGACTCGTCGCCGGCGAGACCGAACCCTAAACGACCAGTGGGGGTCTACCGGGGATGTACCAGGGCTCCAGCTACTGCGGCGAGGCGGGCAAACGAACTGGTGGACGACGGCGAGCTTAGGCGAGGTCGCGGCAGGTACTGCGGTGGACGGAATCAACGGCAGCTTCTCCTCTTCTACAGCGGGCTCCTCCGGCGCAATTCAAGCGAACTATGGCTCGAGTGGCTCCGGCGAGAGGTGGGGAAGGATCAGTGATGAGAGGGGAGTGGATTGGTGTGAGGAGTTTGTGCTAGGGAGGGCTCCTTTTATAGGGCGACGAGGGGACCGAATGGCACGACGGTGAGCTCGTCGGTGACATTGATACATGTGGCTAGAGGCATGGGCGGCATAGGCGGACGGTGGCCTGCCTCCTGGCGGTGCTCTATGGCTTCAACGCGCGGCTAGGGGCGGTGGCGTTTGGTCGGGAGCGTCCCGCGCTCTGGGAGACAGAGGCAGTGCTCGACGCAGTGCGCGGCGACTGTGGGTCGCGCGGCAGCGCACGTCCATGTCTGGCGGCGTGCTGGGGTCGAGGCAGAGCGGCGTGCACGGTATTGGGTCGAGGGGCGGTCTGTGGCATGCTGGCGGCTAACGCGCTCTGGCGAGCTCAGAGAGAGAATGGGCGGTGGTGCTGGGGTGTGGTCCAGGGCCTGGCTGGGCTTGGGAAAGGGGCAGGGAGGTGCGGTAGGGTTAGGCGGAGCTAGTGGTGGTGCTGGAACGTCGCGGTACTGTCTGTGGCTCTTTGCCCTCTTTTGGCCGGCAGCGACCACAAAGTGGCGGCGCTCCACTGCTGCTCCTGCGGCTTAGGGGTAGGCTGGTGAGTGCTTGGTTGGACTCAGGGGCAACAGGGGAACCAAATGTGGGCTTAAAACTCGACATGTTGGGTCCGCAGCATAGAAAACAAAAATGTTCCTACGGTGTGAACTACACGCCAAGATCTATCTACTAGGTACAAAGCAAATAGGTGGACATACATCCATAGAGAACTTACCCTCAAAGACAACGATCTTTGTTAACGAGTAGGAACTCGTGGTTGATGTAGTCGTACACTTGCCGATCTCAAGATTGTGAGGAAGTCCGAGCGCCGCAACTTAGCAGCGCATCCGCACTCGCGCACACGTTCAAGCCACCGGACAACCTCCACCTCCTCGCTCCAGCGATCCAGCGGAAGCAGCAACTCCCTCCAGACGAAATGCCACCGGGAACATGTATCTCGCTAATCCGAGACCATGGGGGAATAATTCTAGAGGGGGAGAGAGATCCTTCATAAGGAGGTGTGTGGATGAAGGAGGGAATGGGTGGCATTTTATAGGAGGAGGGGGGGTGCCCCCTCTCTCCATGGCCGGCGCATGGGGGGGTGACCCCTCACCTCCCCCATTCATGTGGTGGTAACTCCTCCACATTAAAATGCCTCTTCACATTCCCTTTTAAAGTCTCCACTTTAAATGCATTAAGTTTCTCCAAATTTAATGCTCTCTCATTTAATAAAACTCTTTTATTAAATTTATTGAGAATTTTGTTAATTACTTTAATTAACAAACATTCACATATAGCCCCTTGCAATATTTCAATATCACATGCAGAACCACCTTCTGCAATTTCACCCGAAACAATTTCCGGTTTCTATTGAAACAATTCCTGCGCTTTGCAATTCTTTCGTCTGAAACATATGTGCTCCAAAATGGTGTCTGGTAACTCTTAAGTGTGCCACCCTACGGTTCGCAAATAATGCAGACATGATCGAGACCCTTCTTCGATCAATAAGTAGCAGCGGGACCTGGAGATCCGTACTGACTCCTACACATTCAACGATGACTCCTGTGATCGTGAGAACCTTTAACGCTTGTAACTAAATCCCTTTGTCTCTCGATATATTACATGTCCGAGATTCGATCATCGGTATGTCCATACCTAGTTTGATCTCGTTACCGACATGCACTCTTTTCTTGTTCCCGTGATATAACATTCTAGTGATCACATCACTTGCTTGCAAGCTATCCTAATGTGATATCACCGAGAGGGCCCAGAGTATATCTATCTGTCATCTGGATTGACAAATTCCACTCTTGATCCATGAGCCTCAACATAACACCTTCGTATCACTGAACCCATCTTTATAGTCACCCTGTTACGGTGTGACGTTTGATGTTATCAAGATACTCTTCCGGTGTTAGCAATTAACACAATCTCATGGTCTAAGGATAAAGATTACTTCGTATGATGTTATAGCAATATAAACACAATGACTTGATCGTAATGCTATACTTCGGATGAATGTTCATCACATCATTCCACCAATGGTGTGACCTTGTTATTAACAACATCCAATGTCCATGATCAGGAAACCTTGATCATCCTGTTAATCAACAAGCTAGTCTATAAGAGAGGCATGACTAGGAACCCTTTTTGTTTATTAAAAACACATGTATTGATGTTTCCTATCAATACAATTATAGCATGCAAAATAAACATCTATCATATACAAGGAATACATAATAACAACTTTATTATTGCCTCTCAGGGCATATTTCCTTCAGTCTCCCACTTGCACTAGAGACAATAATCTAGTTCACATAGTGATAAATCTAACACCCATGGAGTTCTGGTGTTGATCATGTTTTTCCCTAGGGAGTACTTTAGTCAACGGATCTGCTACATTTAGGTCCGTGTGCACTTTACAAATCTTTATATCTCCATCCTTGACATGCTCGCCGATGGAGTGAAACCGGCGCTTAATATGCTTGGAATTCTTGTGAGACCTTGGTTCCTTTGCGTTGGCTATGGCTCCATTGTTGTCACAATAGATCACCATCGGGTCCAATGCACTGGGAACCACACCCAGTTCTGTAATGAACTCCTTCATCCAAACCGCTTCCTGCGCCGCTTCTGAAGCAGCAACATATTCCGCCTCCGTTGTTGATCCAGCCACCACAGGTTGTTTGGAGCTCCTCCAACTAACTTCTGCTCTGTTCAAGAGAAATACGTATCCGGATTGAGACTTAGAGTCATCCGGATCAGTGTCAAAGCTAGCATCGACATAACACTTAGCGACTAGCTCTTCTTCACCTCCGTATATAAGAAACATATCCTTTACGAACCTGGATCAGATTGGTACCTACTAATCAAACTAATAGCATGTGCCACATCCGGTCTTGTACATAGCATGGCATACATTATAGAGCCTATGGCTGAGGCATAGGGGATCCTATCCATTATCTCTCTTTCTTCCGCCGTAGCCGGACTTTGAGTCTTACTCAATGTCTTGCCTTGCAACATAGGTAAGAAACCCTTCTTACTTCCGTCCATATTAAACTTCTTTAATATCTTATCAAGGTATGTACTCTGCGATAGCCCAATTAGGCGTCTTGATCTATCTCTATAGATTTTAATGCCTAATGTATATGAAGCTTCACCAAGGTCCTTCATCGAAGATTTGCTGTTTAGATAACTTTTAACACTATTTAAAAGATCTAAATCATTTCCAATCAATAATATGTCATCCACATATAATATCAGAAACGCCACATTGCTCCCACTCACTTTCTTGTAAATACAAGCCTCTCCATAAGTTTGGACAAATCCGAACTCTTTGATCACCTCATCAAAGCGGAGATTCCAACTTCGTGATGCTTGCTTCAGTCCATAGATGGATAGCTGAAGTTTGCACACCTTATTAGCATCCTTAGGATCGACAAAACCCTTAGGTTGTATCATATACAACTCTTCTTCAATCTTACCATTGAGGAACGCAGTTTTGACATCCATCTGCCATATTTTATAATCGAAATATGCAGCAACTGCTAACATAATCCTAACTGACTTAAGCATCGCTACGGGAGAGAATGTCTCATCGTAGTCAACTCCTTGAATTTTTCGAAACCCCTTTGCGACAAGTCGAGCCTTATAGATGGTCACATTACCATCAGCATCAGCTTTCCTTTTGAAAATCCATTTATTCTCAACGACCTTTCGGTCATGAGGTAAGTCCACCAAGTTCCAAACTTGGTTCTCGTACATGGATTCCATCTCGGATTTCATGGCTTCTAGCCATTTGTTGGAATCCGGGCTCATCATCGCTTCTTCATACGTCGCAGGGTCATGCATTTCATCAACCATGAAATTCACAACAGGATTGCCGTACAGTTCAGGAGCTGCACGTGTCCTGCTTGACCTGCGAGGTTCGGTAGTGTCCTCTTTCGGAGTTTCATGATCAATATCATTAGCTCTCTCTTCATTAGGTGAAGTCAACTCCGAAACAACTTCCGGTGCTGCGCCACTCGCCATTCCATGAAGAGAAGGTTCAATAACCTCTTCGAGTTCTACCTTCCGACTACTCACACCTTTCGCGAGAAACTCCTTCTCAAGAAAGGATCCATTCTTGGCAACAAAAACCTTGCCCTCGGATCTGTGATAGAAGGTATACCCATTCGTTTCCTTAGGGTATCCTATGAAGATGCATTTTTCCGCTTTGGGTTCGAGTTTATCCGGTTGACGTATTTTCCCTTCTCAAGAAACTTGACGTTCCAAGTAACAAACTCTTTTGTCCTAGGTGTTATGGAGAAATTCCCAACAAATTCGTTGGGATAACCTACAAAGACATGCTTATCCGACTTTGGTTGTAAACATTTTACTTATGCATAGCATACCAAAATTTAAGAAAAGACAATTTGGGTTTTATCCCAAACCATAACTTATATGGTGTCATTTCAACGGATAAGGATGGTGCTCTTTTCAGTGTAAAAGCGGTAGTCTCTAAAGCTTTAATCCTTAAAACATAATGGCAGTTTTATAAATGATACCTTTGATCTTACCATGTTAAACATGGTTTGATTTCATCTCTCGAATATGCCATACTCCTATGGTTTATCAGGAAACACAAATCATGGAACAATTCCTCAAATCTTAAGTGTTTTGCTAAACATGTAACTCAAATACCTTCCTTTATGATCGAATCATAAACTCTTTATTTTCTTGTTACAATGATTTTCCACTTCATCTTGAAAGTCTTTGAACAATTTTCAAATGTTTCATACTTCTTCCTTATTAAGTAAATATACAGATATATTTACTCAAATTTTTGGAGAAAGCATATGAAGCAAAAAGATCCATCGCATATGGCTACACATAATGGACTATGCACATCAGCATGCACAATTTCCAATAAGCTAGTCATCCGTTCCTCTCTGGCCTATGGACGGAGTTTCAATTATCTCGAGGAAAGTCTCACATGCGTCAATTGATCAAAATCAAAGACTCCAAAAATCCATCAACACGGAGTTTCTTCATGTTCTCTTTCCAATATAATTTAAACTAGCGATGTCACTTCATAAGTGATCTTTTAATCATTTGTCTTACGACATTTTAGAAATAATGTTTATTGAAAGAACATTTCATGTTTTCCTATGTTTTGCGTGTTAGATCACAACACTGTGGAGACTATTCATGTGCGCTAAGTGTGCATGAAGCTTTGAGGGGGTCAGATTATCCACCCCACCAAGGGCCGAATAATCTGGCCTACCTCATTGCTCAAAGGGAGCCAAGGCGCGTCGCTCAGTACCCGGTCGGATTTTCTCCCGGAAAATCTGAACTGGGGCGGTTTTTCTTCCCCTGGCCGGATAATCCGGCTGTCACATGGGCCAGATAATCCGGCCACAGTTTTTGAGCGAAGGGAGCTAAGGCGCGTTGCTCGGTATCCGGTCGGATTTTCTCCCGAAAAATCCGAGTTGGGGTGGTTTTTCTTCCCCAGGCAGGATAATACGGCCTTCACATAGGACCGGATAATCCGGCCCCCAGAAGTTGATCAAGGGCAAGCTTGGCGCGATGCTCGGATAGGGGGCGGATTATCTGCCGGATATTCCGAGTCTAGGGCGGTGTTTTCCCCAGGCCGGATAATCCGGCCATCACTTGGGCCGGATAATCCGGCCCCCAAAGTGTCCAATGGCTGGTTTCTGAAGGGGGTATTAATACCCTTTCTTCCCCAACGTTCAGAACACTTGATTCATTCGAAATTGTCCAGACATTGTGCAAGAGCTCTCATTCTTGATCTCCCACTTCAACCACCCGAAGGTCTTGATCTTTGGGGGAATTGAAGGAGGAGAAGTTCATCATCATCATCACGAATCAAGCGGTTCAACTCCTCTCCATTCATTTGGAGAAATCCCTGATCTAGTATTCTTGTCAATACCTAGATCTTGTTCATTGTATTTGATAACTTTGTTCTTGTGGCAGCTTCTTGTCATTTCGGGATCCTCCAAGTTGTTGTGGATTTGTTGCCCTGCTAGTTTTGTAAAGGCGCCGGTGCCCGCCTCGAACGGTACCTATAGTGGAAAGGTGGATCAGGCCTTTGGTGGCGAGATCCATCGGAGAACAGGGTGAGGCCTATTATGGCGTGGTGGTCTTAGTACCGCCCACCCCTCCAACGCAGACGTACTTCCCTTAACAAGGAAGGAACCGCTGTCAAACAAATCCTGTGTCTCCATGTGCTTCACTTCGGTTTACCTGTTCCTCTTCCACTCGCTCTTTACTCTCTAGTAGATAGGTTTGTATATAGGGAAATTCCACCTAATAGTTTATCTAGAGAATTTACCCTTTGTGCTAAGCCTAAAGTTGAAAAAGTATTAGAAATTAGCGTAGCACCTATTCACCCCCCCTCTAGGTGCCCATACGATCCATTTTAATTGGTATCAGAGCCCCGACTCTTAATTCGGGCTAAACCTCCTAAGAGTAGTATGGGTACCAAGGATGATGGAAATGAGGCTGTGGATAAGGTCACAATGGATGATCTCAAGTCATTGGAAACAACCTTGTTGAAATCCTTTGAGGCCAAGATGGACGAGATGAATCAAATGATTGCTCGCCTTACATCATCCATAGCCCCATCTCCATCCTCCTCTGAGGCTGCCACACCATCATCTAAGGAAAAGGGTAACACCGGATCCAAGGATGATGATGTGGAAGGTGAAAAACTTAATGGTTCCACCTCCAAGAAGGGAAGTGGTAAGGAGGAATATAGTGAGGTTCGCCACGTATATTCCCCCGACCCACCTATCCCTCATCCTCATATAAACAATAGGGGTGATCCACCCAAGCTCACTGCATCCTCCTTTAATCAATGGCAATTCCTAATGAAATCTCATGTTTGCAGCTCCTCTATTGAATTGTGGAGGATTATTGAAGAGGGTCTTCATATTGGAGATCAAACCAACCTAACAAGAAGAGAAGTTGTGGACAGCTAGTTGAATGCCACCGCTCTGCACATGATATAGCTGGGTGTGGATCCCAAGGACAAGCCACACATTGAACATCTCAACACAGCTAAAGAAGCTGGGGATGCTCTTACGGATCTCTTCGTTGGAAATGAAAGCATGAGAAGAAACAGGTATGATGCCCTTAGTAATGAAGCTGAGGGATTCTACATGTTGGATGGTGAAAACCATGAGGACATGTATAGAAGACTCAAGGGCATCGCAACAACATTTTGAAAGCATGGGGCCACTCACATTGATGATGCATGGATAAAAAGGAAATATGTGAGTGCCTTAATGCCTTTCGAGCCAACGGACTTGAAGAGCCTACAAGGTAGACATAACTATCATCAAATGACATCCAATGAAGTCATGCAAGAAATGGTGTCATTCAAAGTGGCAGCAAAGAATGCTGAAGATGCCCATGCTCGGGCCATTGGAATGCAAAAGGGTGTCAATGTGGCTCTCAAAGCCAATGTTGTTGAGCAAGAGGAAGATGAAGGAGCTTTTGAGGGGGTTTCCATGGACTGCCCCGATGAGGTCAAACGTGCTTATGGTGAGTACATGGAATTTTATGCAAGGAACTTTTGGAAGGACCCTGCCAAAGCCAAGTCTGAACTTGAGCGCAAGAACGGGTCAAATGGAAGAAGAGAAAGTGGCCCAAGATTGAGAACTTGCTTCAACTATGGAGATAGAATGCACTTTGCAGCCGAGTGTCCATATCAAAATAGAGAAGACAATGGTGGCAGGCTCATTCTTAAAGAGAAATCTAAAGCACCTAAGAAGAAGCCATTTATTAAGAAGAATGGCCCTTTCAAGAAGCAACCCAAGATTGTCTTGGTAGCTCAAGAGGAATACTCCTCCGCAAGTGAAGATGAAGAGGATGATGCTAGTTCCCGCGAGGTGGCTACTATAGCCACCACATCGACTCCCTCATCTCTCTTCGACTCACCAAATGAGAATGTCATCAAGAACAACGCCACTTGCCTAATGGCAAGAGGGTCCGAGGTATCAACTTCTAGCTCTTCATTTCCTAAGACTAACATAATTTTGGATATGCATGATCATGACAGTCTTATAATGAAAGAAGAAGTTATTGCTTTGGATACTTTTTTCACTAACCTACAAGGTGAGCACAAACTCCATTTTGATGCTCTTATGAGTCAACTTGCTCAAGCCAAAGATCTTCTTGAAGAAAAGGGTAGAATTGAAAGAGAAGATGCCTTGGAGATAGCTTCTTTGAAGAATGCCTTGGAAGAGGAAGAGGAAGCTCGAGTATCTTTGGAAGAGAGACTCGATCCTTTGAGGATTCACAAGAAGAAGCTGTAGCTCAGCTCATTAAAGAACGTGACCATGCTCTTGCCAAGGTAAAGAAACTAAAGAAAGAAAAGATTGACTTTGGGGCTGTTCATGCTAGACTTTTGAAGAAGTTTGATAATCCTGTAAGTGCTCACAAGGCATTGAAGAGTGATCATTCTACTTTAAATGAGTCTCATGACCAACTCCAAACTCAATTGAAACGGTATGATGTGCCAAGTACCTCCACTTTGTCCTCTGGAAAAGAAGACCTTGCAAGAAGTTCCCAACACAAAGGTAAAGGGGTTATTGATGAGATACTAAGCAGGCAAAGGACAAACAATAGTAAAGAAGGTCTTGGTTACATACCCAAGATAAAGAACAAGAAAAACAACAAGAAGAAGAAGAGCAAGACTACTCAACCAAAGACTAGCAACATTACCAATGATAAGACTAATTATGATGGTTTTGCAGGGATCAACAATCCTAACTTTGAACTATATTGCGATCATTATGGTGATGTTTATGCTAGTTATGTAGGGCCTTATGACTTTTACATTCCTTGGTCTATTTGGGTTCCCAAGACCCTTGTTACTAACACGGGAGGACCCATTGAAAAATGGGTACCTAAAACAAAGAAGTAATTTTCTTGCAGGGCTATGCTTCTGGTGGTTCTAAATGGGTACTCGATAGCGGTTGCACGAGTCATATGACCGGAAGCAAGGAGATCATCACGGAGATGCGGCCAAACCTTGATCACATAACCGTCTCCTATGGTGACAAGTCAAAATCTGAGGTATTGGGTCTCGGCAAAGTTGTGGTGGCTCACGATATCTCTCTCGTGGATGTCATGCTTGTTGAGACCCTCGGGTACAACTTACTTTCAGTTTGCGCCCTTGGTAAGATGGGCTTTGCAGTTTATATTGATGCTGATTTGGTGGTACTCTTGTGGAGCAAGTCTCTAAAAGTCGCTTTCATGGGATATGTCGAAAACGACCTGTACGTGGTGGAATTTTCGGGGAAAACCACTACTGGCCCAATGTGTCTTTTCAGAAAGGCTGATGCGGGTTGGCTATGGCATCGCCGACTAGCCCACTTCAATATGAGAACTTTGCAAAGTCTCCACAAGGGTGGCCACATTCTTGGACTAAAAGAAAATGTCTCCTTTGCCAAAGATCGTGTTTGCAGGGCGTGTGTTGAAGGGAAAATGCATGACTATTGGGGGGATACCGCCGGGTAGGGTCACTCCAGGGTATAAGGGCCGAGTTAGCCGAGGTTCAGCAAGGTCAAAGCAGATGCTGGCCGGGTCACCTCAAGGCAGGCCAGATCACGGAGTAACCCGGACCAGGGGGTCGCCTAACATTGTCTCATCCGACTTAAGGAGTAAGTCGGAAGTGCTTGTCTAAATTGTATGCACGAACAGGTGTGGCCGGATCTACTATGATCCGGGTCCTCGCTTAGCTTCTGGGAGAAGGAAGGAATTTCTCTGGTAAAAAAGAAGGTCCGGTACGCACTGCATGAGCGAAGAAAGCAAGGGCAGGACCACCGGGTCATGGCCGACAAGGGTGACGACGCTCATGTCGGCTGGCGCGGGCGCCGCAGAGGCTTACATCACTAAAGCATGTATGACGCGGGGGAAAAGCACCCCGGTCGGGTTACCACTTTGGGAAGGGACGTATGCCCTTGGCAGGGACCAAACTTCCTCTATATAGGGGGGGCTAGGTCTCTGGTAGAGGGGGTTGGTTGAGCTCTAGTTGGTTTGGTGATTCCATAGGGCTAGTTGATCTAGGGTTCTAGGGAAAAACAGTAGGCAAGAGTAAGAGAGCTTCTTCTTCCTCCTCTCGCCAATATAGCTCAAGGAGGACTTGTAATCTCGAGATATAGCAATACAAACTTCTGTGTGGAGAATCACTCCACTATCCCTCCCTGGATTCCCCTAGCGTGTATTAGTCCCCACCTTTAGCCTATCCATGGCATCTGCCGTGACACCACCACGACAATTGGCGCCCACCGTGGGGCTAGCGGCGCTAGCAGGGGTGAAGATACGGACGGGAGACCTCATCGGCACCGGCGAACGCGTCGTCTCCGGGCTCGTTCAGCGCTTTGGAGCGCTGGACTTCGTCAGCGACAACGCTGGCTGCTTCGGCACGCGCCCACTTCCGCGCAACGGCCTCTTCGTCAAGCTCGGTGCGCACAAGGTCTACGTTGTTGTGGACGTCTCATGCGTTCATCCGCACCGCGTCGTCGATGCGGGGGAACCACCCCTCACTGTGGCTCACGGGGCGCGTATCGCTCGCTCCCCGGACCATGCGGAGGTGATGATGACTGCGCCAGGTGCAGGCGCAAGCAAGGACCCAGCAGCAGACCCGGAGGTAACTCCTAAGGCACCGAGGAAAGGTAGAGGACCTCCACTAGAGAGGCCTGAGAATGTACTGAGAGAAGCTATGGATAGCTTGGCTAACCCAGTAGCAGCAGTGGTAGATCCGGCTCAGGCACAGGCCGAGCTAGAGGAAACTAGGCAAAAGATACTGGAGGGCATAAAGAAAATAGCTGCGGCTCAGCAGTCGCTGAACATGACGCTGCGTGAGTATGCAAAGGCAAACAAAGTTGATACGGTAAAAGTAAAAGGGAGAAATCTCATAAGCGAGATGAACAGAGAAGGTGATGATGGAGCAGAAGGGTCGGAAAACTATCTGTTTGTGGGGTTGCCGAAGTATAGTACCCCGGCAAAGAACCTCAGAGCAGCAAATGCGGTTGCGTCCGAGTTAGAGGGTCTGACGGGTGAGGCCCGTCAAAGACAGCAAGATAGGGTTAATGAGATGGTTCGGATCGTGAACAGACAGAACAAAGAGCTGCTGAGAGCTAACCCGGAGAGAGCTAGAGCTTCCAAAATCGTCCATTCGGTGATGGGTAACCCGGAGAAGTCTGCTGGAGCCGCATCATCGCCTCATGGTGGTCCAAGGAGAGAAGAGGTAGTAACCTCGGCCAGACGGAAAAAATAGATCGTCCCGTACGACCCGACACGTGCGGGAAAAGAAAAAGAGATGCGGAAATGTGATGATCGACGGAGTGTGAGCCGAGGTGAAGCTGGCCGAGGTAATCACGACCAAGGCAATGCCGGTCAAGGGAATGCTGCCAACAGCAATGCCGGACAGCACAACTCCGCAGGAGCAGGACAACCGTAGCAGCGGAATATACCAAGGCAAGAGCAAAGCGCCGGCCGAGGTATGCAGCAGAAGGGTGCGCAACGAGAGCAAAACCGATACAACGACGGTGATTCGGAGATGGTGAACGCAGGGTACCCCAGACCGGACTATCATGTGATAGGGTCAAGATTGGGAAGCAGGGATTTAATGCCGGATGACGCCAGGTTAAAACTAGATCGCCTGTATAGGTCGGAACAAATCGAATGTCAAGGTCCTCCGGGTCCAGCGTGCTTTGGACCCCGGATCATGAAGGAACCGCCGGTACCAAACTTCTAGTTACCCAGAGGCACGAAGACGTATGACGGCAGTACCAAGCCGGAGGATTGGCTGATAAACTATGCTACGACGGTGAAAATTGCAACTGGTAACTTGAGATGGGCTGTACGTTATGTACCCCAGATGTTGGAAGGCCCGGCCAGAGTATGGCTGAATAATTTACCACCCGGAAGCATCAACTGCTGGATAGATTTTGAAGAAATGTTTATCAACAACTTCTCAAGTACATATCAGAGGCCGAACAGACCGCAGACCCTAGCAATGTGCAAGCAAAGACCTAACGAGACGGATCGTGAATTCTTGACCCGGTGGTGTACTGTGAGAAACTCGTGTGAGGGTGTCATAGAGTCACATGCCATAGCATGATTTGCGCAAGGGTGCAGATATGGCAGCGAGCTATGGATGAAGTTGCAAAGGAAAATGCCAGTTACGCTGGCAGAGATGATCCGGATTGCTGATCCGTATGCTTTGGGTGATCCGACTCAACCTAGGCCCGTGTCAAATGAGTCAAACGAGGAATACTATCAGAGGGATGGAGATGGGTCATCCCGGAGGAACGATTACAGAGGAAAAATGAGAGATGATAGACCGGATCATCGCTACGGTTCGCAACAAGTTGCGGCTGTGAATCAAGATCAACCCGGAGCAGGGAGCAACCAACACCAGAGAACGGGAGGGCAATGGACTCTAAGAAATGATGGCAAGAAAACATGGACTCCAGAGCAAAAGAAACAGTGGCAGGAAAAGAAAAACCGTCCGAGGTATACCTATGAGTCGATGTTGGACCAGCCGTGTAAGTTTCACACGCCAAATCCAAATAGCCCGGCGGATCACACGATGAGGCAATGTGAGTGGATGCGTAAGATAGAGCAAGGTGGTTTAGGGAATGCTCAGGCACCCCAGAATGATCAACCTCGGCAGGAGTTACCCCGGCAACAATTGCTCTCCGGGGAGAACGGGCAGCAACTAATGTTGCCTCCCCCTCCGCCGAGGTATGACAACAATGAGAGAAGGGATGCAGTGCATCAGGTGGAAAATCAGCAACAACCGGATCAGAGGTACCCCAGAAACAAGGGAAGGAATGAGTATAGGGAACATCACCAGAGTTATTGTGTGTTCACGGCTGAGGAAACAGATAGAAAGAGCTTGCAGCGCCGACATATGGAAGTCAATGCAGTCATGCCAGCGGTGACGAGGTACATTCCTTGGTCGGACCAGGAAATCACCTGGAACATCAAAGATCATCCTAAACTTATGCCGAGTCCAGGTTCGTATGCGCTAGTGCTAGATCCGACATTCATTAGACCAAACATCAATGTGAGGTTCTCCAAGGTTTTGATTGATAATGGCAGTAGCATTAACATCATGTATGCGGATACGATGCACAAGTTGGGCATCTCGGAGAACATGCTCCAGGCTACGAGAACAACTTTCCATGGCATTGTACCAGGCATTTCTTGTGAGCCCATAGGCAAAGTCCGGGTCGACGTGCTATTCGGCACAAGGGATAACTGCCGAACCGAAAATCTGGAGTTTGAAGTGGTGAACTTGGAAAGTGCATATCATGCGTTACTCGGAAGACTAGCATTGAGCAAATTCATGGCAAGCTGTCACATTAGTTATCTGAAGATGAAGTTGCCCGGGCCAAATAGAGTGATCACCATTGCTGGAGATTTCCGACGTTCCATTGAGTGTGCTTCAGCCAGGTCTATCCTAGCCGAGTCACTCGTGATTACGCAAGAGAAAAGAAAAATCCAAGAGGTGGCGGCATTAGCTCAGTCCGCGCAGCAATATATGTCGGCGTTAAGTAACCCGCATGGCAGCATTTCATTTCAAGCCGTAAAGGACACCAAGAAGGTTCTAGTTGATAACATGTTCCTGGAGCGCACCGTAACAATTGGTGCCGGGTTAACTGACAAATAGGAAAGCGAGCTCGTCAACTTCCTCCGTGAGAATCGGGATATTTTTGCTTGGTCTAGACAGTACTTGCAAGGTGTTCCGAGGGAGTTGGCCGAGCACTCTTTGAACATAAGACCCGGAGCAAGGCCGGTGAAGCAACCTCTCCGCCGCTTCGCTGAGGATAGGAGAGAAGTCATTGGAGACGAGATAGCTCGGTTACTAGCAGCAGGATTTATCATGGAGGTACTATATCCGGATTGGCTCTCTAATCCGGTGCTGGTAGAAAAGAAGAAGGACGATCCGAACGTGGCAGTGGTTTGGCGTATGTGTATCGATTACACGAACCTGACAAGGCGTGTCCAAAAGATCCATTTCCACTGCCGAGGATAGATCAGGTCATAGACTCGACCGCGGGATGCGAACTGTTGTCATTCATTGATGCATATTCTGGCTTCCACGAGATACCTCTGAACCTAGATGATCAA
The DNA here is from genome assembly GCA_916181665.1 of Avena sativa. Classification (NCBI taxonomy): domain Eukaryota; kingdom Viridiplantae; phylum Streptophyta; class Magnoliopsida; order Poales; family Poaceae; genus Avena; species Avena sativa. The sequence goes on along the minus strand of OV702292.1, from coordinate 411,347,347 downwards.
ATAAAGACTACGTTTATTACCCCGTACGGGGCTTACTGCTATCGCACTATGTTGTTTGGTTTACGTAATGCAGGTGCAACGTACCAAAGATGTATGCAAAAATGTTTGCACGACCAAATAGGTCAAAACGTACAAGTATACATGGATGATGTGGTTATCAAGACCAAGGAAAGCACAATGCTACTTGACGACATAAGGCAAACATTCGCAAATTTGAGAAGGTTCCGGATGAAGCTTAACCCGGAAAAATGTACCTTCGGTGTCCCGACTGGAAAATTACTCGGATTTCTCGTCTCCAGCCGAGGTATCGAAGTTAATCCAACTAAGATCCGAGCCATCGAACGAATGGAGCTGCCGAAGTGTCTTAACGATGTCTAGAAGTTCACTGGATGCCTGGCGTTAGTGTCGGTTGGGAGAAAAGGCACTGCCTCTCTACCAACTCATGAAAAAGTCGGATAAATTCGTTTGGACGCCACAGGCCGATGAAGCCTTTGCCCACTTAAAAAAGATGTTGGCCACTGCGCTAGTGTTAGCCTCTCCACTATCAAAGGAGCCAATGTTGCTCTACATAGCCGCAACCAACCGAGTTGTAAGTGCAGTAATTGTAGTGGAGCGCAATGAAGAGGGTAAGTCGGTGCAGAGGCTAGTGTATTACCTGAGCGAGGTATTGTCTACCTCAAAACATAACTACCCTCACTTTCAAAAGGTGTCATACGGTGTCTATATGGCGGCAAAGAAGTTAAAACATTACTTTGAAGAGCACCCCATCAAAGTAATATGTGAAGCTCCCATATCCGAGATAATGGGTAACAAGGATGCGAGTGGCAGAATTGCAAAATGGGCAATTGAGTTAGCCCCTTATGCGCCCCAATACGACAGAAGAGAAGCGATCAAATATCAGGCTGTGGCAGACTTTTTTGTGGATTGGGCCGAGGTACAATACGAACCACCGCCACCGGATCCGAATTACTGGAGGATGCACTTTGACGGGTCAAAAACCAAAACCGGACTAGGCGCCCGGGTTGTGCTTACCTCGCCAAAGAAGGACCAGCTAAAGTACGTATTGCAGATCCATTTCGCGGCATCGAACAATGTCGCTGAGTATGAGGCTCTTGTGCATGGGCTCAAAGTGGCAAAGGAGATTGGCATACGTCGAATAATATGCTTTGGCGACTCGGATCTGGTGGTGCAGCAGGTGTCCGGAGTGTGGGACGCCCTGGATCCAAACATGGCACTATACAAATTTCACGTGCATAAGATATCTGGTTACTTCGAGGGGTGTGAATTTCACCATGTACCCCGAGTGGAAAATGAGGCTGCCGACATGTTGACAAAGCTCGGATCGACCAGACAGGCAATTCCACTGGGTGTAGCATTGGAACACCTCAGAAAACCATCTATTAGGCCGTCCCCAGGAACCGACTCGATCTATGTCCCGGAAAATACAGAATCCGGAGCTGAGCCCATGGACATTGACACGGGAGGTAGTACGCTAGACCCGGGGACTGCATCAGCAAACCCGGGGACTGCCTCGACAAACCCGAGGACTACCTCGCTAGACCCGGGGACTGCTCAGCGTGATCCGGCTGAAGTTATGCCGGTGGATCAGATGGAAATTGATGAGGAGATATTCCCTCCACGAGCCATACCATCTTGGGAACTGCCTATATTCCAATTCCTGAAAGACGGAACGTTACCCGCTGAGGAGGTGTTAGCCAGGCAAACTCAAAGGAGAGCAAAAGCATACACAATCATCAATTCCGAGTTGTACAAACGGAGTGTAACTAATGTCCTCCAACGGTGCGTTGACCCGGAAGAAGGGCTTGACATCCTCCGAGATATACACCAAGGAGAATGCGGGCATCATGCCTCATCCCGAGCCTTGGTGGCAAAGGCGTTCCGGCATGGATTCTACTGGCCAAGTGCCTTGGAACAAGCAGAAGATCTGGTGAGAAAATGCAATGGTTGTCAAAGGTACGCCACCAAGACACATATGCCTATGTCGGAACTCAAGACCATACCAATTACGTGGCCATTTGCAGTATGGTGCTTGGATATGGTTGGCCCGTTCAAACCAGCAAGAGGAAACATGACACACATTTTGGTCATCACTACTAGGAAAACAGCTATAGGTAATCAGCACATCCGTGGCTCACATGGTTGAAGTGCCCCACGGCTAAAACAGGCGTGGCTCACCTGTGGGCAGTGCCCTACTAATAACTAGAACAACCGTGGCGCACATGACTATAGTGCGCCACAGATGTGTGTGGGACAGGGCCCTGTTGGCCGCATGCCAAACATTTGTAGCGCACTATAGTCATGTGCGCCACGGTTTTTAGTGTCATCTGTGGTGCACATGGGGGTGGTGCGCTACGCCTAAGCGCATGCCCCCCTCTGCTCTGAAATGGCCACAAACTTCTGTGGCGCACTCGGCCTAGTGCGCCACAGGGAGTAGGAGCATCCGTGGCGCACATGGCCTAGTGCGCCACAGATGTTTGTACTCCCTGTGGCGCACTAGGGCCGTGTGCGCCACGGATGTGTCGATTTCTTTAGGACAGCACTTTATGTGCACATGTGTGACCACATCCACCACCCCACACTTCACTTTCCCCTTCTTCTTCCTCCTTAGATCTAGTCAGGATCTTCTCCTTCCCACCTCAATTTCTCCACACATTCACCATTTTTAGCATGTAAAACTTGCTTTGGATGTTACATAAGTAATAGAGGAGGTCTCCGGTCTCTCATCTATCCTTCTCCGGTCGACGCGCGGACCTTTCCTTTCCATCTTTCTCGCGATCAGTCTCTCATCTTGGTAAGTTGTCCATGTAAGGATGTGTTCATGTGTATATGGATGATGTGCTCATATGTATGTAGATGATCGATGCTCATGATGTGTGTATGTGGAGAGGATCGATGGTCATATGTGTGTGTATATGGAGAGTATCGATGATGCTCATGCATGTGTGTATGGAGAGGATAATGATATGTTCATGTGTGTATGGATCGGTCTCTCTCTCTCTCTCTTGTGTTTGTATGTGAACAAGTTGCCATTTGTTTTGCCAAAATGTTGATTCATTTCCATTTTGGCAAGATTTTGGCATTTCGCAAAGGTCCTAATTTTAGGATAGGTCATGCCGAAATTTTCTATCGACCATTGCATGCATGCATTCATTATGTGGTTCTAATAGACTTCAAAATTGTACCGTGTACACCGTGCAGGCAAAAATGGTCCGCATAATGAGCGAAGGCATTGTGGCTAGATTTTTGAAATGTGCGACGGCCGACATGATACGAAATAACAAGACGGATATAAGATGTTCGTGCAGAAGATGCAAACTCAACTAGGTGATCGACCCAGATTCCGGGAATCTGCAGGCGCACCTGCTCCGCCATGGTTTCATGGATGGATACACTCGTTGGATAAGCGATGACGTAGATGATGGAGACGGTGAAGGTGGCCAACATGATGATCATCATCATCACGGCGAGAACGGGCGAGATGATGAAGAGTCTCCTGGAGATGGTGAAGGTGCGGAAGCAGACCGGGATGATGATGATCTAGATGCCGGAGGAGCAGACGACGATGGAACAACGTCAGGCTGGGTGCAGGACCCTTATGTGCAAGAGTTGCTTCTCAAGCAGACGAGTAACGCCAGGGCTGCCGCTAGAGAGAAAGCCAAGCTTGCGCAATTTGAGAAAGACGCGGTTACTCCATCGTATGAAGGATGCAAGCCCGATGATACCCGGTTGAATGTAACGCTCAAGGCTATGGAGATGAAGGCAAAGCACAAATTGAGCAACACAAGCTTCGACGATATGATGGCATTCTGGCACGATCGTCTCCCGGAGGGGAACACATGTCCAACTAGTATCGAGGATGCCAATAAAATCGCCTGTCCTCTTGATCTACCGCATGTTAGATATCACGTATGCATCAACGTTTGCATCATTTATCGGGGCGAGGACGCGGAGAAAACCACATGTCCGGTGTGCGGCGTGAGTCGATACAAGAAAGGGAAGAAAGCACCTCGAAAAGTGGTATGGTACTTTCCTATCACTCCTCGTCTGCAGCGCTATTTCGCGGACCCTAAGGAAGCGAAGCTCATGCGATGGCATGCGGAAAGGAAGAAGCCAGGAGATGATGATGACCCCGAAAAGGATGAGCTGCTGACGCACCCTTCAGATGCTAGCCAGTGGAAAGCATTGGACCTCGAATTCCCAGAATTCGGTGGAGATTCGAGGAACATCGGGCTTGGTGCGAGCACCGATGGACTCAATCCGTTCGATAGCCAGAGCAGCACGCACAGCACTTGGCCCGTGTTTGTATGGATGTACAACCTACCTCCATGGTTGTGCATGAAGAAGAAGTACATACAAATGAGTATGCTAATTCAAGGGCCGAAACAACCTGGTACCGACATCAATCTGTATCTCGGGCTGTTGAAAGAGGAGCTAGACACGTTATGGGAATCTGGAGCCAATACTTACGACGCCGTCGCACAAGATTATTTCACTATGAGAGCCGCGTTGGTCACTACGGTGCAATACTATCCAGGTTGCGGGTATATCTCGGGGCAGGTTATCCAAGGATTCTGCGCATGCGTTAGGTGCATGGATAACACAAGCTATCTCCAACTAGAGAAAGATCCAGGGTCATCGAAAACCGTGTTCATGGCGCACCGGAGGTGGCTCAGAAAGAATGATCCATGGAGAAAACGTGGAGACCTGTTCGATGGCAAATCAGAGACCCGAGGAATCCCAGAGCGTAGGAGCAGCGAAGAAGTGGAAGAGTTGCTGAAAAACTGGAAAGATTGTCCTAAGCCAGGAAAGAACCGAAAGAGGCAGCAACAAGACAAGCCGCTGATGAAGGTATGGAAAACAATGTCTGTTTTCTGGGAGTTGCCATACTGGAAGTTTCTCCGCACGCCTCATAGCCTCGACATCATGCATATCACGAAAAACGTGTGCGAGAGTCTGGTCGCCACCATAATCAACATGCCAGATAGGACGAAAGATGGTCCGAAAGCAAGGCACGACCTGATATGGTTGGGTATCCGGAAGGAGCTTCACGGAGGACGCACTACTCCTGATGATCAGGAAGATGACGATGATCATGAGTCGGAGACGACACAAGGTCGTCGGAAGGGTAAAAAGTTCAAGAAGAACGAATATTACTGCCCTCCTTCTTGCTTCACTCTAAGCCAAGATGAGATCCAACAGTTTTTCAAGTGCCTTCTAGGAGTCAAATTTCCTTATGGCTACGCGGGCAAGATAAGCAGATACCTAGACGAGGCGAAGCAGAGGTTCAGTGGCATGAAGTCTCACGACTGTGCCGTGCTAATGACGCAGGTACTTCCGGTCGCACTAAGAGGGATAATGGACGAGCACGTCCATGAAACGTTATTTGGCCTATGCAAGTTTTTCGACGTCATCTCTAGGAAGTCGATTGGCTTGAATCAGCTCGGAAGGCTACAGGAGGAGATCGTGGTGATACTATGTGAGCTTGAGGTCTACTTCCCACCCGCATTCTTCGACATTATGGTGCATCTGCTGGTCCATGTCGTGGAGGACATCGTACAACTCGGGCCAATGTTCCTCCGCAGCATGATGGCGTTCGAAAGGATGAACGGACACATCAAAGGATACGTTCGCAACAGGTCCCCTCCAGATGGAAGCATAGCCAAGGGCTTTCTGGCCGAAGAGTGCATCTCTTTCTGCACGAATTATCTAGACATCGAGAACCCTGTCGGTTTTCCCGTCAACAGACACCTTGGCAAGCTCGACGGATCTGGTCACCGAGAGGGTCGTCGCATACTGCATGCAGACTTCGATTTTCGACGCGCAGACTTTGATCGAGCAAACCTCGTCGCGCTACAGCATTTAGAACTGGTCAATCCTTGGGTACAGAAGCACAAAAGGTTAATCGAGAAGAAGTACAGTGACCGGGGCATACAGAGGACGCAGGGAGAAATAATCAAAGAGCACAACTCAGATTTCACGCGTTGGTTTAGGCAGACGCTCCTTGATAATCCCCCGTGCTCGCATTCTTCTGACACGGAAAAGATCATATTCACCTTGTCGCAGGGACCGATGCAAAACCTGGTGACCTATCAGGCGTATGATATCAACGGCTACACATTCTACACGGAGGAAAAGGACAACAAGTGTGATTATCAGAACTCAGGCGTAACGTCGGAATTCTACACCGATGACAACGTGAAGGAAAGATTCTACGGAAGAATCGAGGAGATCTGGGAGCTCGACTACTATGGAGAAAAGGTGCCGATGTTCCGTGTCAGATGGGCAAAGAGCGTCGAAAGATAAGACCGGTATTTCACAACCATTGTTATACCCGAAGCAGCCAAATCCAAGGCCGTCGGTGCAAACATGGCCGTGAAAAATGAACCGTGGGTACTGGCTACCAAAGTGGACCAATGTTTTTTCATTACCGACCCGACAAAGCCTAGCCGTGTTGTCGTGAGGAGAGGAAAAAGAAACATCATCGGAATGGATGGAGTCGCCAACGAGCAAGACTTCGACCAGTACGGCGATCCAAAGATTGAAGATGATGACGACTACGATGCAGCAACATACATCACAAGAAGAAAAAGGACAACCCTACCCAAAAAAGGTATCCCATTCGAAAGAAGAAACATTAAAGTGCCGGGGCTAAATTATTCAACCGCGACAAAGAAGGGAAAAAAGATTGTAAAACGCTAGCTCAAAAAATATTGTAAACGCGTGGTCGAAAAATATTGTAATATTCATGGACAAAGTATTATGAAATTTAGTTATACTTTAAATCATATTTTTGGGCATTTTTGGAATATTATTACTTTTGGGCATTTTTGGAATATTTAAAAGTATTTTAAAATCAAAATAAAACTTCTATGGCATATATCACCACTTTTGGGCATTTTTTGGAATATTTAAAAGTATTTTTAAAATCAAAACAAAAAATTGGGGCACCAGGATTCGAACCTGGGTGCTCTCAGGTTTAGAATAGAGTAGTGGGCAGAACCAATGGGATAGGCTAGTATAGTTGTTAGCTAGTGGGGCTGTAGTTCTCTTATGCAGTAGTTAGAAGCCGATAGGCGTAGCGCACTAGCCCATAGTGCGCTACAGATATCCGTAGCGCACTATGGCTCAGTGCGCTACGCCTAAGTGGCTTTATCCACACGTGGCGCCCGACCCCCTCTCTCATCCCCATCTCTCCATCTCTCAGCCCGAAGCCGAAGGACCGCCGCCGCCGCTCTCAATCCGCCGCCGCTGCGTCTGAGGAGGAGGAGGCCTGCCCGCGCCCGAGGAGGAGGAGGTCCGCCCGTACGTGTCCGAGGAGGAGGTACGCCCGCGTCTTAGGAGGAGGCCCGTGTCCGAGGAGGAGCAGCCGCCGCGTCTCAGGAGGTGGAGGCCGTCGTCGTCCGCCCGTCGTCCGCCCGTCAGAGGTGAGCGTCGCCTCTCCCCTCTCTCCCTCTCTCTCCCTCTCTCCCTCTCTCCCTCTCTCTCCCTCTCTCCCTCTCTCCCCTCTCTCTGCAGGCCATGGTTAGGGTTCTGCAGGCCATGGTTAGGGTTCAGTAGCCTCTCCCTCCCCTGTCTCTCCCTCTCTCCCTCTCTCCCTCTCTGCTTCAAGATTCAGTTAGCAGTCAATACTCGGTTGTTCCTGAAACATCATAATTAGTGTCCATTTGCATAGTGTTTGCTTGTGAATTTAGTTAGCAGTCAAGATTCAGTGAATTTAGTTAGCAGTCAAGATTCAGTGAAGCCTCCATTTGCATAGTGTTTGCTTGTGCCAGATACAGTGTATATACCCTGTTTTTCTTGTGCCAGATATATACCCTGTTTTTATGCAAGTTTTCTTGTGCCAGATACAGTGATCGATACCCTGTATTCATAGGAGAGGTTTGCTTGATATATTTCGTGTGGGCTTGCTTGTGTATAAAATGGCATAACCAAAATTATTATTAACAGGCATGACTGTTTGCCTTTCCTATAACAGAATTTGAGTAAAGGGAAAATGTGGAAGAAGTTTCATTCAGGATTTTATCCTGATGGTACACAAAAACTAGAATTGGAAATATATAAGCAATACTCTGTGAGCATTTGCTGCAATGATCTTAGAGAGAAAAAATTGGCTCCTAAATGAATTTTTTAGGAAAGTGACTAATGTATTTGGCTTATGGTGACTTTCATAAGATGGATTAATGATAGACAGATGATTTTTATCTTAATTTCTAGTGAGGTGCTACCCAAAATTTGGGATGTGCCCAATAGAAAACCATTTTTTGTAATGGCTGGTATCTAGTTTAAAAACTATAAAGTATCAACTTGGGTCAGTGATGCACAGTCTGAGACCTAGGCTGAAGTTTGAACAAGTGCTATTTTACTGCCCCTTTTCTTAAAGATCCTATGATGTGTAGACCATGTCTCTTGCATGATTACTGAGGATATTTCCCAACAACTATTGTATATACATGTATGTGATCAAGTGTTGGATCAAAAGATTGGAGGTTTACCTTGTGTTGCTGTTGCCATGTGTTGTTGTTGCCTGCTACCCTAGTGTCTGCAGTTGCTGGTTATTCCTCCTTGACCTTGCCCTGGAACTCCTGGAACTATAACTAGTACCAGTACCAGTGCTAGTGCTAGTGCTAGTGCTAGTGCTGACTAGTGCTAGTGCTAGTACTAGTACCTAGTGCTAGTGCTAGTGCTAGTACCAGTACCAGTACCTACAGAAGTTAAATTCAGACACAAACTTTGCTAGTTCTAGTGCTAGTACCAGTACCTACAGAAGTTAAATTCAGACACAAGAATGTGCTAGTGCTGACACAAGAATGTCCAGCATTTGCAGAAGTATTTCTTTGGTAGTTATGCCTGTGCCTGTGTGGATGCTTCTAAGATGGACATTATGGTTGTTCAGAGTAGTGGTTCAGAGTTAGGATTCAGAGTTAGGAAATGTTCTTAGGTAGTATGAAATCATAACAGTGGTTTTGTCTTCATGGTTCATGGTTGCATGGATTACACTGCAAGCAACTTCCTTTCCTAGTTGTCTTAGCCCCTAGATAAATTATTCTGAGATGAACATTATTCTGAATTTTTATTTCTGCATGATTGTATGCTTGCCTGTGTGGATGCTTCTAAGATGGACATTATGCCTGTGTGGCATACACCAACTGGTAGCATGTTAGTTAATGAAAAACAGTAAAAAAGGAGGTCCTGCTGGTGCTGCTGCTGCTTCTGTTACCAGTGTCCAGGTAGTAGTAGCTTTGCTAGAAATGGATGGTGTGTTATTGGTAGTAGTAGGTTTAGAAAGTAGTGTTAGGTGCTGTTGCTGCTTCAGTACTTTTATACTTAAGGCAAGTAGCAAGATTCAAGTTGTAAAAAATCTGAGTACTAAACTCTTGTGAAAATCTTGCCTTAATTACTAGCTTAGCTGGTTTCTGTATGTATTCATAGCAAAAGTTCAAGCAAGAGTTTGTGCTGGGTTGTTTCTTAACTAGCATCCTAACATTAGATCTCAACTAGCATCAATGGCTATTACAATGTTTGTGCTGGGTTGTTTCTTAAATGCCCATGTTTCTGTTAAATTTCATGGATCAACATTGCTGTAAATAATCACACAACACTGGAGGCAGAGGAAGTGTCATGGTGTGGTCAAGCAGGCTCATATGCTAGCTGCTTATCAATCATACTAATGTTGTGCACTTTGTCGAAAGTTGGTGTTTTGTAAAAAAAATGCATATTGGGAAGTTAGTACTTCTAAACCAGCTTCCAGAAAAAAAGCATATTGGGCAGTCAGTACTTAAGATATGTTTGATGTACACATTCAGTTGCTCTACAATTTCTTTCTTTCAGAAAACATAAGTTTGGTATATAATGTTTTGAGATTACTGAGCTAATACTGATAGAAATATGATCTTTGCATATTTCATCCAAATAATAGCCTGGTGAATCCACTGTTTTCTCCCACTAAAATAGTACAAATGACAGCAATATGCTTGCTGTGTTGTGCTTGCTCTGCTTGCTGTTGTCATTGTTGTGCTTGCTCTTCTTCTTAGTCTGGAACATCCACATATTATATGTCCACCCTACTTGTGCTACTACTACTTCTATGCTACTTGAGCTGCTACTACTTCTATTATCTGTGCTGCTACTACTATCTGTTCCTTATATCCATCCTAGTGTTGCTCTGGCTACTACTATCTGTGGTGCTACTGTGCTTCTACTACTATCTGTGCTGGGACAACAGCACCTTGAAATTGTGCTTGTGCTTGTATATGAAGCACTTTATTATGTGTGTATGCAGGTTCTTGTATGAAATGAGTCCCGATTTTTGCCGGAATGTGGATTAACTTCCGTTTTGGCAGAAATCGGGCACTCCTAGTTTAAGAAAATTAGCAAAGGTCATGCCGGATTTTTCCGTGCATTTAACCAATTATTTGTTTTTATTAGTGCAAAGATGTGTGACAACGACGAGGCTGGATGTTCTAAGCGCATCAGCGCTGAAGGAGAACTCAGACCTCCGAATAAACAATTGACATTCTGGGGGGCGGCCCAGCAGCTAGAAGACGATGAAGAATACCATCCTTCGGAGAGCGAGGATGATGAGATGGAAGACGCGGAGGAAGAAGCCGAAGGAACGGCTGACGATGAAACCACTGATGGCGGCGAGGGCACAGGGAGTGGTAGCAACCCTCCTAAGAAGAAGAAGAAGAAGCCGAAGGACCGGCGCCCGAACACGGTTGGCACGGTCAGGGAGGAAATTACCGAAGTGAGCCCATCAGGGGTTCCTTTGGAGCCCGCCCTTGTCGTCAAAGGGTACGGTGGGCAAGTGGCGGCGATCACCCGGACAACCATCTCGATCAACACTGAGAATCTTCGGCATAAAGATAATGGCCACTTGCGCACACTCCTCTTCGAGAAGCTGCACGCCAGATACAAGTTCCCCGCTAAGTATCAGAACACAAATTATCATGGGAACAAAGTAAACAAATCCGCCCTCACAAAGATGAGCACCGCCCTGGCCAGCTGGAGAACCCGGATAAAGAAGAAGATCTATAAAGAAGGCAAAAGTCTCGAGGAGATCCAGAAGATTGACCCGCAGATCACCGAAGATCAGTTCCGGGAGTTCAAGGAGAGGTGTGAATCCAAAAGAGCCCTGGCCAATAGTAATCGGGGAAAGGTGCTGCAGGCGATGAATATAGGTCATCACCATCTCGGATCTGGTGGATACAGAACCGCGGAGGCCAAATGGAATAAGGAGGACGAAGAGTATAGATCCAAGGGGATAGAAAACTCCTTTGCTAAATTCGAACCCGGGCAGGTTCGAAACTTCATCAGGGCCCGTTACCATGTGGACCCAAAAACCAAACAACTCACCGCGGATCCTGCGGTGAAGGAATTCGAGGAAATTGTGGTAAGTATAATCTAATTACCGCGGATCAACACGATTGCAATCTAATCGATGATCTAAATGATTCACTGTTACTTCTTCTGCAGGAGGAGGAAATTGTTGCTAGTCATGGATCCCAGGGTTCCTCATCCCAGGGGTCAACGGCGGCCACCCGGTGGGATAACCCTTTTAATAGGGCGATGAACCAGGCCAAGAAAATAGAGCCGGTTACGAAGAAGCCGTCGTCAGTTGGCCGTCTGGCCGGCCTCGGGGGTAAGAATTGGGTGGATCATTTTGGTCCACCGCCGAGGACGCATGTGGCGCCGTCGGGAAGGAGCGAGGAGGAAAACCGAGAGGTTCAAGAACTTAAGGCACAAGTGGCGCGGATCCCGCAGATTGTCCAAGACAACCTGGCAATCACCCTCACGTCCTTCTTGCCTACCTTGGTGGAGTCAATAGCGAACTGGAGTGCGGGTGGTCGAGTAGGGCCGTGCCCGATTCCAAGCATGGTCAGCAGCCACTCGAACAACGCGGCGTCGACGAATCAGGCGAACTACGTGTTCGTGACTCCGCCCGCTAGCACCGCGGCGCCGCAAGTGTTGGTGACTCCCCATGCCATCACCGCGGCGCCGGAGTACATGTTGGTGCCCCCCTGCCATCGTCGCGGCGGCACCGGAGCTCCAAGCACCCGTCGGTAGGGAGAATACACCGGCGGCCAGCACCGCGCCATCAAGCAGCCCTTCCGTCTCTTGCACGCCCGTCGCCGTATGCGGTGCGTCGACATTAGCTGATCTCGACGCCATCACGGTAAACAAATTGCTTTAATTACCGCCTTTCATACCATCTATTACTCTTATGGCATCTCGCTCTGACGATGCCGTACATGTTTTCCGCAGACGGATGTTCCTTGCACTCTCTTATGCTACGTGAACAACGAGCTGTGGGATGTTGCCAAGGGTACCATCGTTCAACCCTTGCAGCGCACGTTCCACTCAAAGCCGATGCCAGATAGCGTGCACAGGGTTAAAATTAGTCGGGTGCTAAGGGGCTGCGACGACCTGGAACCTCCCATTCAACCCCCAGGAGCGGATGAAGAAGAGCCGTCTATCCTCAGAAGTTGCTTCGGCTTATTCTTGCAATGGCCAAAGAGCATGATCCGTTTGGGGACGGCGGGGGCCATCACGCCACAGACAATAGCACCGCCTGTCGTGCCAGCGACAAGCAGTGGCAAGGCCCCCTTACCGCCCTCGCCGTCACCTCCACGCGGTGGGTCGGATGATCATGTTGATGATATGCACATGGCGCAGGATCCGGCCGAGGACGACGAAGACTGGAATGATCACTTCTTCAGCACTTAGTTTGGCAACGAAGAAGACCTAGCTGGTGGCCCCACAGAGAAAGCCACTATCACCAAGCGTCTGTTTGGTTCTCGGGAGACGCCTCCAGCTTGCGCCTTTACAGAGACAGCTGATACAACCAACCGGCCCTTTATTCTAAGCCCTGACACACTACATAGTGCGGCCAGTGCTCAGTTTGCGGTGCCTGCCCGCTCTCCAAAAGGAAAAAGGGCAGGAAAAGAAAATCTAGCAGCTCGAGCCAGCCGGTGGCGTCAACAACTGCGAATCCGATCAGGTTTCGGGACAGGCCACCAAGACCCGAGGGAATTATGTGGAGGATTCATGTGGCGGGTGAGCCCATGCTACCTAAGAATTTGCGGAAGCTCGCCAGTTCGGAACTGCAGAGTGTGCATGACGGCGTGCTGACGATAGAGAGACGCCTTCTATCGGAGAAAGATCCCTCGCACCCGGTATTCGTGGTTAATGTGCCACCAGGCTTGGGCTTCGTCGACAATGCCCCTGCGGATCTGTTCTTCCTGCGGTTCGACGACATCTTCAATATGTTCCACCTATACCCGCTGCACTATACCATGGTCCGTCTGTTTTCTCTCAGCCTGGCCATGTAGATCATTAGAGAGAACACACCGGGCATCGCTATAGTGGACCCCTACTACATGCGTGACGGCTGCTTGGGTTCCCCCGCCGAACGACGTATCGTGGCCTCGTACCTAAAAAGAATCCTCGTGGCGAACAAGACAAAGGAATACATTCTCGTGCCTTACTTTCCCGAGTAAGTCGTTATTCACTCGCCACCGTCGATTAGCTTTATTAGATCATCATCATTCTTTTTCCAACACATTCCATTTGAATTTTTTGCGCAGAGATGAACACTGCACACTCATCTCTTATCGCCAAAGCATTCCCACGCCACGTATTTCGACTCGGGGAGTCTAGAAAAGAAGAAAAACTATGACAAGATCAAGGAAGTTCTGGATGATGCTCTCACTAGCTTTGCCTCGACGGAAGGCACCAGCTTCGTGCGTAAGAAGGTCAAGTTCGGCAGGCACATCTTCAACCACGTAACGGAGTTCCCCTGCGTGAAGCAGCCGGAAAACAGTAAGAAGGAAGCCTACTACGCACTCCATCACATGAGGGCGTTCCTACTTGACCAGCAGAATTCTACGCTGCCAGATCATCTCAAACAGTGGGCCGAAGGAAAGGCCAAGATCAATGATTCGGATATTAGACAAGAGATGTATCGCATCCAGTAGCAGTTTGGGGCAATCATCTTTCGTGATGTCATGACTTCGGGGGGGGATCTTCTACGGAGGAAATATCCCGAATAACCGTGACATAGAAGATCGCCTAGAGATGCAGGGTGACTATAGGAAGTTCATGACGAGACAAGGCGTCCTCCCGTTCCCTAAGCCGAGCCAGAAGGCTTGATGTGGGCCTAGTTGTAGTTACAAACTATAGATGACATTTGTGTGTGTGTGTGGACGACAAGTGAACTTATTTTGCTTATTATTATTATATATCAATCAATGCTTGGTTTTTTTGCTTACTCTTTGGTCCTTTGCTCAATTTGGTCCTTCTTTTTTTCCTTACTCTTTTTTCGAGAATAATGCCGATGATTGAAAGTCGTGGCACACTATATATGTGAATGTGCTACGATGGGACTGTGAGCCTTGTGATATGCACAAGTCCAGGTCTTTTGCATCCTACTTGGCTCACCGTTCCATCGTAGCATATTCCTGTGTCCAACAACCTATGTATATATATGAGGCATTCTTTTCGAGCTACTTTGGTCTTTTTCGAGAATAATGCCGATGATTGAAATGTCGTGGCACACTATATATGTGAATGTGCTACGATGGGATTGTACGCCTTGTGCTATGCACAAGTCCAGGTGTTGTGCATCCTACTTGGCGTACGGTTCCATCGTAGCATATTCCTGTGTCCAACGACCTATGTATATATATGAGGCATGCTTTTTGAGTTACTTTGGTCTTTTTCGAGAATAATGCCGATGATTGAAATGTCGTGGCACACTATATGTGAATGTGCTGCGATGGGATTGTTCGCCTTGTGCTATGCACAGGTCCAGGTGTTGTGCATCCTACTTGGCGAACAGTTCCACCGTAGCATATTCCTGTGTCGAACAACCTAGTTATATATGAGGCATGCTTTCTGAGTTTGGTCTTTTTGATTTAGGAGTACTTTCTATAAGTGTATCTTCATGTGCGACTTTAATTATATATGTTTTTTTCAATAGTCGGTTAATTATTATTGTCAACTTATAGATGACGTGGTACGTCGTGTACAAGGGACGGGTTCCCGGAGTCTACGATGATTGGGAAGACTGCCGGAGACAGGTGCACCGTTTCAGCGGCAATAGCTACAAAGGGTACAACACTATGGCGGAGGCGGAAGCTAGATACACACGCTATCTAGCGGGAGTTAGGACAAGGAACCGGATGAAGACCTACACCTTCGTCGCGGCGGTGATCATGCTTATCTTCTTTCGTTATTTATCCCGCGTTTGTGTCTAGCTAGCTAGTTTAGATGTCTAGGCGAGCTTCCGAGCTCTAACTTGTTCGATCGACACATGTATTAGCATGTCACCAACTACTACTTTGTAACATGATCGAAACAATGTAACTTAGACTATGTATTCATGTATGAGACTTATCTATATGTATTTGTTTCAATCTTGTTTTTCATATTGAGTATTTATATATATAATTGTATATCTTGTATCTGTGTGTGTATATCTGCTGTAATATTGTATATAATATGTATTGCATATAATCTGGCTTGGAAATTAAAAAAAACAAAAAATACATCTGTGGCGCACATGGTCTACCTTCTGTGGCGCACTACACCTAAAGCGCACTGTGGAAGTTTAGTAGCGCACTAGGTAGTGCGCCACAGAAGATCCCAGGGGTAGCGCACCATCCCAAACTTCTGTGGCGCACTAGGAGGTGCGCTACGCCTATCTCTACACAACCGTGGCGCACTAGGCAGTGCGCCACGGCTGAGAGATAACCGTAGCGCAAGGCCCGTGGCGCACTGCTAGTGC
The DNA here is from genome assembly GCA_916181665.1 of Avena sativa. NCBI lineage: Eukaryota > Viridiplantae > Streptophyta > Magnoliopsida > Poales > Poaceae > Avena > Avena sativa. The sequence goes on along the minus strand of OV702292.1, from coordinate 411,331,542 downwards.
GCCACGGATGAGCATTTCGGGTGCGCCACTAACAGCCTGTTTCCTAGTAGTGCATGGTGGACAAGTTTACAAAATGGATTGAAGTGAAACCTATAAGAAAATGTGATGGAGCTACGGCTGTGACATTTCTCAAAGACATCATCTTGAGATACGGTTATCCACACAGTATTATAACCGATAATGGAACAAATTTTGCGGAAGGAGCATTTGCGCGCTTCTGCCGAGATAACAAGATCCAACTCGATGTCGCCTCGGTAGCCCACCCCGCATCGAACGGACAAGTGGAAAGATCCAACGGATTAGTACTATCCGGGATAAAACCCCGGCTCATTGAGCCGCTGCAAAGATCAGTGGGGTGCTGGATAGAAGAACTACCAGCGGTACTGTGGAGCTTAAGAACAACTACGAATCGATCAACAGGCTATACGCCATTTTTTCTGGTATATGGGGCAGAAACTGTATTACCAGCCGACATAGAGCATGATTCGCCTAGAGTCACCGAATACACAGAAGTCGAAGTGCAAGAAACCCGGCAAAATGATGTTGATCTGCTGGAAGAAGCGAGAAAACTGGCACTGTCCAGATCCGCCATATATCAGCAAAATCTCCGACCTTGTCATAGCCGGAAAGTGTGCCCCCGAGTCTTTCGGGAAGGCGATCTGGTGCTCCAGTTGGTACAACGTACTACTGGCATGCATAAATTATCCCCCCCATGGGAAGGGTCATTCATTGTGAGCAAAGCATTGCAAATGATTCTTACTATCTCATAGATGCAAAGCCACAGGAAAAGAACAAGGCGGACAGGTCCGGAGAGGAATCCAAGCGACCGTGGAATGTAGCACTACTTCGTCCCTTCTACACCTAGCTAAGAAGTGTATGTATCCGAGTCGTCTCATATGTCGGTATGTATGTCGGCAATGAGCTTATCAATGAATTAGCAGCGCCTCGAGCAGTAACTCGGGGACTGCCTTAATAACGTTTGTTGTTACTTTTTATGCGGTAGCTGGAATAAGTCGTTCTACTTAACCCGGATTAGTAATGTGTGAGCACCAAAAACCCAACCCTTCGACTTGCTGCTGTCCAACAAGAATTGGCTTCATGGCAAGCAAGGGAACAAGTTTGGAATTGCGTAGCACATGAAAAACGACTAAGGAAACGAATTTATTGGAGCTAACGTTTGTTTTTTCGGACTAACCCTGTATTTATTTTTAAGTTATTATGCTGAATTATTTTGAGCTAAGCCTAAAAGTTTCTAAGTATTGTTAAAACAATTTTTGAAGCTCGGATTCGTAAGTCGTAAAACCGAATCAAGGTAGACACGGACCGAGCCAGAGAATTGGATGAACAAGAAAATGAAACTCGGGGACTACGCCCAAGTTAATCCGGCATAGAAATCTAGTAGCAAAATATCACATATCCAGCATACAATTGCACCCGGCATACCGGGGATCTGATAAATTTTCAAGTTTTTTGGAACTAAGGAGTAGCTGGAGGAGGAAGTTTGGCGTCGTCGTCGCTATCTTCAATATCTGAAGCATCATCTTCTTCGCCCTCATCCGACCCATCTTCAACGTTCTCATTGTGCTCGTCCCCAGCGGATTCCAGGAAGCTTGGTCCTTCAACCCAGTCATGAATAGGAGAATATTCGACGAGGCTGTAGGCGCAAGCCTGGCGCCGAGCTACCCACTCCGGATCATCGGTCCATCTGGATCCGGTGCGCCGGCGTGTAAGGAGGCTGAGGTCGATCTTCTCGTACCATGTGAGAATATGGTGAAGGATGGTATCAGCTGCGGCACGACCAGCAGACTCTCTCCAAAGGTCAAGCTGGGTCTCAATTTCCATTAACTTCTCGACGAGAGTCACGATGGTCTCCGGGCTACTCTCTCTGGGCCAGAACGTATTGAAAATACGAACTGCAACGTCGAGGATGTCCTTGCCATAATTCTTGATAGTTCCCACGCGAGCTGACAGGCTGACCAATAGGTCCTCCATGTCTAAGGGAATGCTCTCCCACCGTCAGGAACGACGGGAGTACCCCTCTCTTGGTGGAATTTGGCAACAGCAGCTCTAAAATAGAAGTACCCTCTGGAAAGTGGTCTGGAAACAAGGCAAAGGAAGAAGGTAAAGAAAAGACATATGAGGTAACCCAGAGAATTATGTCGGACAAGGGAAAAGAACTTACGAGAAATATGGCTATGGATCTGGGTTAACTCCTTGATGCAGGCATCGCGTCTTTTGCAAAGTTGCTCAAGCTCGGCGTTTGCCTACCCAAGCTAGAGGTCGGATTCTCTGAGTAGGTCCTGGTCCTTGGAGATCTGGAGGGTAAGGCACTCACGCTCTTCTGTGAAGTTCTGGCCAACCTCTTGGAGCTTGATTTTGTGCTGGGCCTTCATCTTCTCCATCTCAACCTTGAGCTTGGCAATCTCGTCGTCCTTAGTCCGGAGGAGAGCAAGCTCATCATCCTTTTTCTTCAGCTCGGCTTGATGCTGCCCTGCTTGTTCGAGAAAATGCAACATCATATCAGGCACGGGCACACTATCCTCAAGCGATGCTGAAATAGTATGTTGACCCGGCAGAGCCGAGGAGTGAATATTTGCCAAGCCAAGGAGAAGAAGAAATGGAAAACACTACGAGGCCGAACAAAAGAGGACATACCCCGGATTTCCTCCAAGTTTTTCCACATGATCTTGTTCTCAGCCTCCACCCCAGCTGTAGAAACCGAATGAGGAGATTAGTCCGGCGGAAGAAAGTGAAGAAAAACGGAGGGGTGCCGAGGGAGAAAATTACCCCTATTTTCATGTTCTGCACCAAGTGCAACATGTTTTGTGCGCAGCATCTTGTGGGTATCAAGCAGGCGTTGGAATTCAGCGCTCCGGCGATTAGTGGTTACCTGAAAAAAGTACAAAAGTGTAAAATTAGCTTGGTGCATATTCGAAGTGTACGAGATCCGGGCCAAGTGGAACTTAACCTGGCTCTAGGTGTGTGCATATTCGAAGTGTACAAGATCCGGGCCAAGTGGAACTTAACCCAGCTCTAGATGTGTGCATATTCGAAGTGTACGAGATCCGGGCCAAGTGGAAGTTAACCCGGCTCTAGGTGTGTGCATATTCGAAGTGTACAAGATCCAGGCCAAGTGGAACTTAACCCGGCTCTAGGTGTGGGCATATTCGAAGTGTACGAGATCCGGGCCAAGTGGAACTTAACCCGGCTCTAGGCGTGTGCATATTCGAAGTGTGCAAGATCCGGGCCAAGTGGAACTTAACCCGGCTCTAGGTGTGTGCAGATTCGAAGTTTACATGCATCTACGTTAGTTTTCTAATGAGCATCTGGCCGAGTAACAAGCTACTCCACCGGAGGCTCAGGGACTAATGGTTATTATCTACAGCATGTAAAGGAGAAACGACATACCTCCATCATTCGCCCCGCGAGGTTAATTGCCTTAGCGGCAGTATTCATCTGGGCAGAAAATTCTGCGGGGCCGAACTTTTCCGGGAAATCGTCGTTGTGGACAAACTCCGCCTTGTTCCAGTTCATGACAAACTCGATAAGGCTCGGAGGGTACCGTTCGCCAGTGGGCATGTGGGGTGCCACCAAGCCCTTCGCATGAGCTTCTTTCCTCTCAACTAGGGCAAGAGCTGGACTAGTGTGCAGAACCATCTGCTGCGCATCAGTTGGCTCGGCAGGAACATCCGTCGCTGCTGGTGATTTCTTCGGAAGCATCGACGATAGGGTTCGCTGCCCGGCCTCGACGGATGCAGACTTGGCAGTATCCGGAGCCTTTTTGCCCTTAGCCTGCTGGGAAGAAGTAACCAAGGTGGATTTCCCTTTAGAAGCTGCTGCAGTAGTTCCTCGCCGAGGCTGAGATGACTCGAACGAGGCAGAAGAACTTGGCACTGGAGCTCTTGTGGCTGGACTTGGAGCTGTTGCTGGTTTCCTTGGTGCCGGGACAGGTGCTGGCTCGGTCGCTGGTACTGGAGCTGCTGCTGGTGCTGGTGTTGTGATAGACTCGGTGGTTGCTGGTTGCGGTGATGCCGAAGTGGTGGACGCCGTCGCCTCGGCTGGACCGACCCCTCCTGCTCCGAGGTCGCGTTCCTCTCGATGAGGCACTGCGGAACCCGAAGCAGCCGCAGAACCCTCCGGAATAGGGCTCAGCGGGCATGACTCATCGTCATGAGGAGGAGAAGGGCTGGACCGAAGGGGTGAATAGATGCTTGATCCGCTCTGAGGGACCTCCACCGGAGGACTAAAAAAGAGAATAATGTCAGAAGAGAAATTACCACGATGCAAGGAAAAGTGAGTTACGCAATGAAAAATGACTTACGCATCCGAGGTTTCGTCCTCCTTAGGTTTCCGGGCCCTCCGTGCCGGGGCTTTGCCTGCTCGCTTGGAGGCAGTCTTGTCTCCGGCCTTCTTTTGCCTTTTTGTGGGCTGAGAAGGTTCGGGGGAAGAACTTGATGCGGCTCCGCGCTTCTTCTTCGACGCCACCGGAACCGGCTCACCCATAGCAAGCGGAGGATCCTCGTGGATATGCCCACCGGGGTTAGCTGATGATGGAAAGGCAAAAGAAAGAGGGACAGCCTCAATAGGTTCAATCACGTCGACATCCGAGTCATCCTCATCATCGGGCCAATCTCTAAGGGAAGAGAATTTACCGCTGGGTCGTCTGGTAGCATCGGTCATAGGGAGGAACATCTCCTGGTCTGGCTCCTCCTCATCCGGGATTTCTCGGTCCGGCGCCCACTTAAGGGTCGGGCCCGTACCATCCTCGAGAGTTTGCTAAAGGAACAGCTGAGAAAAAGCATGAAGAACAGAGTCAGAAATATGACAAAAACCAACACATACTTGATCCGAAATAAGTTTGCCCCGTGAAGCTTACCGCGGGAGGGAGCCTGTCACGACATTAGTGCTCAATTCCCCACGTCCATTCGGCGGAGAAATCCTTGTGGGTGGTGAAAAGAGCCTTAACCCGGTGAAAGATCTCCGTGTTGCTCAACTCGAAGGAGGAGGTTCGGTTGGGGTCGCGGCCGAAACTCATGTGGCACAACTTGTGGGTGCGCTTCTGGAGGGGAGAGATTCGGTTGCGCACGAACGTGATCATAGCATCCTCGTTGCACAATCCGAGCTTCTTCAGCTCTACGAACCTCTTGTTACCTTGGTTGGCCAGAGCTGTAGGCTTCTTGGGGACCTCCTCCCAGAAATCCGTGTCAGGTAGACCCGGAACGTAGGGCAGCAACCGAATCAAATCATCAGTACCCTCATTCCGGACGTAGAAGAAGGTCCGAGCCCATCCTTTGCAGGAGTCAAGCCCGGTAACCCGAGGAAAGACCGAAAACCTCTGGGGCAAGATGGAGGCAGCTCCGAATTGGGTGAGCTGCTTATCCTCTGACTCTACATGGATATTGGGGACGACGTTGCGACGAAGGCCGAAGAACCGAATCCACAGCTCCTTCGTGGGCCATAGTCCGGTGTAGCCTTCGATCGTAGAAGCGAAGGCGGAAAGAGAGGTGATAGCGTTCGCTGGGAGATGATGCGGCTGCAAGTGGTAGGTCCTAACCCAATCCTGGAAGAAATCGCTCACCGCCAGACCAAATCCCCGTTGGAAGTGGGACAGGAATACAACGAGCTCACCCGGATTGGGTGAGGGGGCCAGTTCGGCGGAGGGGAGACGAGCGGTGACGCCGGCAGGAATGCGCCTGGTCCGGTAGAGCCAGTCAATGTCATCTTGACAGACCCATGATCCGGCCCATGCTCCACGGTCCGCCGCGCTGGCGTCCTCCTCCATCTCCTGCTCGGCGACGACGAGCTCCTCCTCCGTCATCTCGTATTCGCTATCCTCTCTAGAACTAGCGGCGGCGGGGATCTGAGGCCTGGATTGGCGAGGACCCGTGGCTAAGCAGTTGCGCAGCGGTGGCTGCGAAGCAGAAGCACGGGGAGAGTGCGGCGGCGGCGCTGCTGCTAGAAGCACCGGCGGCGGTGTGGTCGCAAGGAAGACGAAGGAGAAAGGCAACGGGCAGAGGGGTGTAGAAGTGGAAAAACGCTAAGGGGTGTGCCCCTCCCCTATTTAACCACCCCCAGAGATGGATGAGTGGGATCGCGCTGCGCTGACGAGCCACGCGGTGTGGCCGTGTATCACTTGCATCAGCCAATCGGAGAAAAGCCACACAGGGGGCCACAGAGTAGAAGCAATCCCATGACGCGACACGCTGATGCGGTAAAGAAGGAGGCAGGCATGACATGACCCACGCACAGTGATAACTGACAATTACTACGGCGGTTACTGTGCAGGCCCTTAAAATAAGATGAGGTAATGATTAGCCTCCACGTGGGTTGGCGTATGAGAGAAGGAAACGGGGCCCGGATCAAACCATGATAACCATGGGATCCGAGCCAAAGTGGTGACCCGGCCGGCAAGTGAAAAATTGGAATGTGCGAAGGGAACGTAAATCTATATAGTCTGAGATAAGGAGCTAACCCGGAATTAAACATCCGAGGCTCGAACATAATTGAACCTGATGTGGCCTTAGCGGCCAAGGCAGCTAAGACCGCACCAGCTTCGGGGACTAATGTTGGGGGGATACCCCCGGGTAGGGTCACTCCGGGGTATAAGGGCCGAGTTAGCCGAGGTTCAGCAAGGTCAAAGCGGATGCTGGCCGGGTCACCTCAAGGCAGGCCGGATCACGGAGTAACCCGGACCAGGGGGGTCGCCTAACATTGTCTCATCCGACTTAAGGAGTAAGTCGGAAGTGCTTGTCTAACTTGTATGCAGGAACATGTGTGGCCGGATCTACTATGATCCGGGTCCTCGCTTAGCTTCTGGGAGAAGGAAGGAATTTCTCTGGTCAAAAAGAAGGTCCGGTATGCAGTGCATGAGCGAAGAAAGCAAGGGCAGGACAACCGGGTCGTGGCCGACAAGGGTGACGATGCTCATGTCGGCTAACGCGGGCGCCGCAGAGGCTTACGTCGCTAAAGCATGTATGACGCGGGGGAAAAGCACCACGGTCGGGTTACCACTTTGGTAGGAATATGCCTCCACGTATTCCCTAGGCAGGGACCGAACTTCCTCTATATAAGGGGGGCTAGGTCTCTGGTAGAGGGGGTTGGTTGAGCTCTAGTTGGTTTGGTGATTCCATAGGGCTAGTTGATCTAGGGTTCTAGGGAAAAACAGTAGGCAAGAGTAAGAGAGCTCCTTCTTCCTCCTCTCCCCAATACAGCTCAAGGAGCACTTGTAATCTCGAGATATAGCAATACAAACTTCTGTGTGGAGAATCACTCCACTATCCCTTCCTGGATTCCCCTAGTGTGTATTAGTCCCCACCTTTAGCCTATCCATGGCATCTGCCGTGACACCACCACGACAATGACTCACCTCATCGAAGGAAAACTATTATCTCTTCAAAAAGGATTTTGGAGCTCCTTCATGTGGACCTCTTCGGACCTCCATCTCATGCAAGCCTTGGTGGGAAGAAGTATTGTCTAGTGATTGTTGATGATTACTCAAGATACACTTGGGTTTATTTCTTCAAGTTGAAGAGAGAAACTCAACAAACTGTCATCGACTTCACCAACGAGGTTCAACATCAACACAACGTCCCCATTCTGGCTATAAGAAGTGATAATGGCTCTGAGTTCAAGAACTACACTTTAAATGAGTTCCTAAGTGAAGAGGGGATAAGACATCAATATTCCGCTGCGTACACCCCTCAACAAAATGGTGTAGCCGAGAGGAAGAATTGAACTCTAATGGATATGGCAAGATCAATGTTAGCCGAATTTAAATCTCCATATAACTTCTAGGATGAAGCAATCTCTACTGCTTGTCATTCATCCAACCGATTATACCTCCGTAAGATCTTGGACAAGACTCCGTATGAAATACTTACCGGTAACAAGCCAAACATCTCATACTTTCGGGTATTTGGGCGTAAGTGTTTCTTTCTTATTAAAGGAGTACGTTTATCTAAGTTTGAATCTAAGGCTTTAGAAGGTATTTTTGTTGGTTATGGTGCCGAATCCCACACTTATAGAGTCTACAATAAGCTCTCCAGAACCGTTTTAGAATCTTGTAGTGTGGTGTTCGAGGAAAATGACGGTTCCCGTGCGGAGCAAGTTGGTGTTTGTGATGCAGATGTTGAAATACCCCAAGATGCCATAAGAAGAATGGGCGTGGGATTTTTCCGCCCCATTGAGGAACCCCTTGTGGCGGACCGGGAAGGACAATGCTCTACTCATATAGAGCCCTCATCTACACATACTCAACATGTTCCAACCACGGGGGAAACTTCTACACCATCTCCATCAACTGCTGAAGGTCAAGATGTTCTAGAAAGCTCTAGGCTGAATTTTTCGGTTGACACCGGATTATCCGGCCACCCCGCTCCAGCTGACCATTTTTCTCCTGGTGGTGAAGATATCAATGCAAGCTCCAGGCCGGATTTTCTGGCAAGCCCTGGATTATCCGGCCCCTCACCAGTTCAAGCAAGCCCCAGGTTTCCTGATGATACTGCTACAAATATTCTCAAGCCGGATTATCCGGCCTCTCCATCGGCTGGATTATCCGGCCCTGACTCTCCAGTTTAGCAGCCTCCTGTTACGGCTACTGATTCACCTCAAGGGCATGCGTCACCACCACCCGCTGCTGATATTCCAGTTCCGGATCAAGGTCGAGTAAATGCTTCCAATGAAGATTCAAGTGATGAATCTACTCCTCCAAGAGACAACAAACTTATTGAACTTCGTCGCAAGGCTCGAGCTGATCGAAACCTTGAGTTGAGGGCTCACACTCTCGACAAGGTTGTTGGTGATCTTCGACGATGGGTTTCTACAAGAAGAGAATTGGCTAGTTTTGGTGAGCATCAAGATCATATCTCTATAGTGGAACATAAGAAGGTCTTTGAAGAACTTGAAGACCCAGACTGGGTTGTTGCTATGCACGAAGAATTAAATAATTTCGAGTGCAACAAAGTCTAGAAACTCGTGGAGAAACCCAAAGAGTTCCGCAATGTTATTGGCACCAAGTGGATTTTCAAAAACAAGCAAGACGAGAATGGCATTGTTGTGAGGAACAAGGCAAGACTTGTGGAACAAGGTTACTCCCAAGTTGAGGGCATTGACTTTGGCGAGACCTATGCTCCAGTGGCTCGCCTTGAGTCCATCCGTATCCTTCTTGCTTATGCTTCCCATAACAATTTTAAGTTGCAGCAAATGGACGTCAAGAGTGCCTTCCTTAACGGTCCTCTACATGAGCTGGTATATGTAAAGCAACCCCCGGGTTTTGAGGATCCTAACTTTCCGAACCATGTCTACAAACTCGATAAGGAACTCTATGGCCTTAAACAAGCCCCACGTGCGTGGTATGAGCACCTTAAAGAGCTTTTGTTAGATCGTGGCTTCGATGTTGGGCAAATCGATCCCACTCTTTTTACTAAGAAGGTTAAGGGGGAGCTCTTCATATGCCAACTATATGTAGACGATATCATTTTTGGTTCTACTAATAAAGCTTTTAATGATGAATTTTCAAAGCTTATGACTGACAGGTTTGAGATGTCTATGATGGGGGAATTACGGTTCTTTCTTGGATTTGAGATGAAGCAACTTAGAGAAGGAACTTTTATTAATCAAGCAAAGTACATCCAAGACATGCTCAAGAGATTCAAGATGACGGATCTAAACGGGGTCGCCACTCTGATGCAAACAAAATGTCATCTTGAACTTAAACCACATGGTAAAGATGTGGACCAAAAGGTATACCGGTCCATGATCGGCTCTCTTCTTTACATCTGCGCATCTAGACCCGATATCGTGTTGAGTGTGGGAGTGTGTGCAAGGTATCAAGCAGCTCCTAAAGAAAGGCACTTAGTGGCGGTCAAGAGGATCTTTTGATATTTGGTTCATTCCCCTAACTTTGGTCTCTGGTATCCCAAGGGCTCCAATTTCTCTCTATGTGGTTATACTGACTCAGATTAGGCTGGTGATAAGGATGATCGGAAATCCACTTCTGGAGCTTGTCAATTCTTGGGAAGATCTCTTATATGTTGGTCCTCTAAAAAGCAGAACTGTATATCTCTCTCCACCACCGAAGCTGAATATGTTGCGGCTGCCAGCGCTTGCACTCAACTATTATGGATGAGGCAAACTTTAAAGGAATACGGTGTCAATTGTGACAAAGTGCCTCTTTTATGTGATAATGAAAGTGCAATCAAAATTGCGTACAATCCTGTTCAGCACACAAGGACGAAGCATATTGAGATTCGGAATCATTTTATTCGAGACCATGTTCCTCCCAGAGATATTGATCTATCTTTTGTGAGTACGAAGAACCAACTTGCGGATATCTTTACAAAGCCACTTGATGAAGCAAGATTCTACTACTCGAGGAATGAGCTAAATATCATTGATTCCAGGAGCTTGTCTTGATTAACCATGCAGTGACTCGTTCATATCAATCCTTCTTTGGTCTAGGTGTGGGCATGGATATAGGGGGAGTGTGGTCCTAACTCATTGGGCTAACCCTCCCCCCATAATGCCAAAAGCAAGATAAATCATTTATCTTACTATCATTTTGTGATATGTGAGCCTCTTGATGAGTATTGGTCGTGAACCCAAGATATATCTTCACGGTGTCACACAATTGTAACATCCCAAAATTTTAACCCAAGATAGTGGTCCACCGCCACGGTCCAACCAGCCCTAGGCCAGAGACAGGAATGGCAAGAACCACCACGCCCGGAGCTGGTCGACCATGCCGACGCCGCCTGCAGAGCACGCACTGTCCCCGCGTGCACAGACTGCCCCTTGGCCGCAGCCCGCGCCCACCGCTCCGCCATGACCTGGGGAACACCCCCGCTGGCCGCCCAACTCACCCCAGCCACCGCTCGCCGTGGACACCGCCGCCTCTGCCACTTAGAGCGCCATCTCGCCTAGACCGCATGCCACCATCCCTACGTCCGCATTCACTTCCTAGAGCACCGCCAGGAGACATGTCACCGCCCCTACCTCGAGCCATGCTGCTAGCCCCCTGTGCCCTCGCCGGAGTCGCCTGCCCACACCATTCGGTCTCACCGTCGGGCCTATATAAGCCGGCCTCCCCCACACCATTTCTCCACACCCACTCACTCCCCACCTCTCACTAATCCTTTCACCCCTCTCGCCGGAGCCAAGCCAGCTCTGCCTCGCCAGAATTGGAGCCGGAGCAGCAGCAGCAGGAGGAGAAGGGTGCCTGTGATTTAGGGCACCCCAAGCTCCACCGCAACCGCGCCTCGCCTCGCTGCAGTCTTCCAGTTCGTTTGCCCCCCTCGCTGTCGTTGCTGGAGCCCTGGTACGTCCCCGGTCGACCCCCACCGAGCCGCTAGGGCAAACTCTCGCTGGCGACCTGTTCGTCGTTGACGACAACCCTCAGCCGTAGATCCCACTTCTAATCCTACGGCGCACAGCACGCGTACCGTTTCGCGTGTTAAGAACCACTAACAAGCGGGACCCCCTGTCAGCTGAGCCCCGCGCCGCGGATCGCCACTGGGCCGGCCCATGTTCTTTCCCGCGCTAGCCCAGCCGTTCAAATTTGGCCTTTTCTTTTTAGTTGAATCTAGTTTCTGTCCACTAGTTTAAAAATCAATTCAGAGAGTTTTATAAATCCAAATTGCATGAAACCAATTTTGTCTGAAAGGTATTGAAATGACCTATCCAAGCCGTTGGATTTAATTCAATTAGAGTTATATATCTCTCCTAGTAAAAATAATAAAACAGAAGCTTTTGCAACTTGCAACATTTTTATAAAATCAACTAAGATAGGTTTTGAGTTGATTCCAACTCTCAAAAATCACATTTCATCATATCTATCTAAATATGTAATAATATTAAGGTTTACATGCAGTGATTTTGGACTACTACCAAAATAATGCTATATAGGCATTTCTAGTCCCTTTAAATCATTCAATAATAAACTTAAACCAAAGTAATTATGATCCAACCTTTAAATCTCATTCCCACATGTTAGAATATGTGGTGATGACATGTGTCCACATGATCCCATATTTTAAGTGGTGAATATTAAATCTTAGTTAATGTTTCAATGAGTAGAAATTACTTTTCTAAAATAAAAAGAATGAAACTATTGAATTAAACTTGTGATGCTTGTGATGATAATAGATCATCAATTGTGTTTCTTAGAATGCTATCTATCCTAGTTAAGTATTGTTTGGTAATTGTGTACTCCGTATGTATTTATAGAACATAGTACCGACCAAGCATACGAGGAGGAGGAGTTCTACCAAGAAGAAGAAGAAGAAAACTCCAACCACTGCACCAACCAAGGCAAGCTAGCCCTATGCAAGTTAGCCCTTGCAAGTTGTACTTGCAAGCCACCATTAGCAATGCAAGCTAACACTTGCAAGTTTAATGCTTAGTAAGCTAGGATCAAACTAGATGGTTTAGCAAAGATGCTTTAGGCATGCTTTGATCACACTCCTTTGACTATTAGCTACCCCAAGTATTACTTTCCAAGCTTTACTTCCCTTAGTTTCCACAAAGTCCCTTACTTGTTTTGAAGGTAGCATAAAAAGTATAAAACTTGACCTATTTAGATAAGCGTTAGATGTCATTCTATGGCATGAGATTGAACCCATCATCTTTCCACCTTAGTGAACACTCTTAACTGAGTAGTTTAGAGTAGATCAAAACTTGAGTCACTTTAGATGGGAACAATTGGTGAAAATGAATTATGAAAACCTTGGAATGATGAGTCATTCTATTGAGATGTTTTGACACATGTTGAGAAACACAAATGGTTTATGATGACGAAAATGATGAGGCATGAGCCTTAACCCTTTTATAAAACTGATGGTTGGATTCGGATGCGATACCATTCCAAATTTACCGTACAACCACATTAGCTGAATTGGGTAAGGCTTAGCTGGAAATTTATATGCATTAGTATTAGCTCCCTCGCGGGAGAGGTTTGAGCTGAGGCTATCTCTCAATGATGTCCACCTATGCAGTGCCCAAGATGACTGATGGTCATGGTTGGGAGGCCATGCTCATAGGGGAGGTGCTTATACTAGGGTGTGTAAAGGGAAGGTTATGTTTGATTATCTGCATACTAAGTATGATGATTCAGGGTTATCCCTGACAGATGTATCGAATCTTGTGGTGAAAGTGTACCACCTCTGCAGAGTGTCAAACTATTCGAATAGCCGCATCCGCGGTTATGGACAGTTGGAATGGCCATACTGTTTCGTTGTCAGATGTTTTCCAAATGACTTGAAATGAATGATGAATCTTGACTTGACCACAACAGGGTTGTGTTTATGACAATAGCTTCCCAACTTAAGTGATTCTAGAACTTTACTTTATCTTTCTTTGCTTCTGAACTCAGCTTAGGTTTCAAACTTAACTTTAGAGTTAAACTTAGATTTAGCACTTTAACTTAGCACTTACTACTTGTTAGTGGTAGTTTGCGAGTACTTAAAGAGTACTCATGGCTTTTGTCCCTGGCTATTCTCATGGCCAGACTATGAAGGAGACTATCAAGATGATGGCCAGCAGGACGGCTATGATAACTAGGACTATCTGCCTTCGTCAGCATTGCATGTGCCCACCGCTATGCTTTATAATTATCAAGAAGAAGGAGAATATCAAGAAGATGGACCCCACCACTACGCTTTATAATTATTTCCGCTGCTTGTTGTATTAAGATTGGATCATGAGATCCTTATTTGTGTAAGACCTTATGTATGGTTTGTAATGGATGATGTACTATGATATCCAATCCATTATGCCTCGCAAAAATGGTAATCCTGGGATTGCGAGGTATGGCATAACGAGCATCTGGGATTAAAAATCCGTGTGTTGACAATTTGGTATCAGAGCCATCCTGACCATAGGAGACCCTAGTTAGAATGGATGTCCAAACCAAAAACATAGCTTCAAAACCAAAGTGAGTATTTATGAAAAACTATTTCCTCTCTTATCCTTGTGAACTCATTCTTTCTCAAAAATTCATGTTCCTCAAAATTCTTACATTACTACTTAAAACTTGACACACTTGATCACTTCACTAATTTCCTCATCCTTAATCCTTGTAGATGGAGACTCTATTCAGCAAGTTCTACCAGTTGGGAAACGGAGGTCAGCTGATCTTCGAGAGGGATCTGAATTCACTGTCGGAGTTACTAGGACGCCCGCACCCGGAGTTTCTTGGATCTCAACTTCCAGGACCCCCAGGAGGAGACCTACAATGGCTAGTCACCCCACATCTTAGAGGAAGCATTGAAGCACCAACTTCTGGGAGAATTCAGTTTTCCGTGAGAGAGAACAACTGGCTAGATGGATTAGCCAGGGAAATGCATGAAGCTCTCGCACGTCTATGTGCCCTCAGCGTCAACAAGATCCAAGGAACCCGTTTTGCCCACTATACAAGACGTGACTTCATGGGAATTCCGATGGAGATGCCAAGTCACCCAGAATTGAGGCGTCAAGTGGAGAATCTTGACTTCTTGCTGCACGACAGACAGCAGGAACTGGACAATGCCAGGGAGTTAGCCTACCACAACCGTGCCATTGCCGCCAGAAGGCCCAGACTTTCGCACTTCTCGTCCAAGATCGCCAGTCTCTTCGCCGCCAGCATGCAAAGAAGGATCGCACCATCGCCCGTCTTTGCAAGAAGGTGGCCGACCTTGAGAAGACCGTCAAGGAGCAGGAAGCTCAGCTTGCCGCCAAGGAAGAAGAAGATGAGGGTGAAGACATCCAGGGAGACATGGATTCTTACCTCAGCAACGATGATGACTTTCTGGAGGAGGATGCTGTGGACTTCTACACTGACGATGAGGACTCTGACTTCATCGACGATGAGTAGATGCACGAGAGCACTATCATAGCACGAGTTGTATCGGTCCCACTATATCGTAGCTTGCAGAATGGTTCTTCAAACCATCTGCTTTCCTTTGTTTGTTGTGGTGTGTGTTGTATCGTGTGCTTACTTGCATGAATGAAAATGAAGTTAGTTGAAAAACCTAATTCTAACTCAAAGTTTTAGCTTTGAAAACCCAAAACCATGAACCTTAGAATTTCCCTCTTACCCCTATATCTATCTCAATCTTCAGATGACTCGTGAAAACCAAGGAGGGAGCAGCTCATCGCAGGACCCAATGCTGCAGATCTTGCAGAATCTCATGGCAGACCGTGAAGCAAGCAGGGCCGAGCGCCAAGCCAAGTTAGCAACATTGCAGCAGATCACCCAGATGGCTCTCAACAACCAAGGACAGGGAAATCAGGATCACCATGGATCCAAACTAAAAAAAATTCAGAATACCAATCCCCCAATCTTCAACCAATCTGAAAACCCATTAGATGCTGACGACTGGTTACAGATGATGGAAAACAACCTTGGAGTTGCAGGAGTTGATGAAAATGAGAAAGTTCTCTTTGCCACCCACTATCTGGCGGGAGATGCAAGAGCTTGGTGGAATAGTATCCGCAATATGAACCATGGTCAGGTTATGACATGGGAAGCATTCAAAGTCAAGTTTAGCCGCACCCACATGTCGCAAGGTCTCGTCAACAGGATGAGATATGAATTCCACGAATTGAAGCAAGGAAGAATGACTGTGGTGGAGTAACGTGACAGATTCCTGTCACTTACCAGATATGCACCTGATGAGATCAACATGGAGGCCAAGAAGAAGGAGAGATTCTTGAACGGACTGCATGATGAGATGCAGACTGTCCTCCTCAATATCCGCTTCCAAGATCTCGAAGAGCTAGTCGACTCTGCCATTCAGATGGAAGGGAAGATTAACCAGGAAAACGACAATCGCAAACGTCGTATGATGCAGTAATCAGGATCCAGCAGTCACCAGAAGTACCATCCCAACCCTTCACCAGGATATGCACCCAGGAACAACCGACCCCCAACTTCCCGCCCAAGCTACCCCAACCGTAGCGTAGGCAATGTGAAGTCCGGAGGAAACAATCACAACTCTAGCAATGCCAACCATTTCAACTATGCCCCTCCCAAGAGCAACAACAACAACAACACTGCACCCAGAACTGGCAGCAATGATGTGCCTGTCGCAGTCAAGGACAAGTCCCAGATCACTTGTTTTGAGTGTGGAGTGAAGGGTCACTACTCCAATGAGTGTCCCAAGAAGACAGCAACCAATGCCAATGTGAATGCCCCAGCTCAGCAGCAGCGTCGTGTTCAACCAGGAAGGAGATTTGCCCCAGGGAACCCTCACAACCGCAACGGTCGTCTCTTCCACATGAACGCAGAAGAAGCCCAGGAAGCGCCAGATGTAGTGCTAGGTATGTTTTCTGTCAACTCAGTTTTAGCAAGAGTATTGTTTGATTCGGGAGCATCGCATTCATTTATCACCGAAGAATTTGTATGCACTAGTAAGATTCACCCAGCCAACCTGAAGCATGTCATGATAGTTCAAATCCCCGGTTCAACAACCAAAGCTAGAAAAAATTGCAAAGTTGTACCTATCAGAATACATGGGATAGATTTTTATGCCAACCTAATTGTACTTGGAACCAAAGGATTGGAAATAGTACTAGGTATGGACTAGATGTCAAGACATAAAGGATTGATAGACTGTGCTAAGAAAGCCATCACCATGACTAGTAGTTCTGGAGTAACAATAGAGCATATCTCTGAAACCTTACCCCGTCAATTCAAGTGCAACAAGAGTGTAGCCCTGCCCACCATTGACCAAGTCAGAGTAGTCTGTGAATACCCCGACGTATTCCCAGATGAATTGCCAGGTATGCCCTCGGATAGGGATATTGAGTTCATTATCGAACTAATCCCCGGAACCGGACCTATAGCCCAGAGACCTTATAGCATGAACCCCTCAGAGTTAGTGGAACTGAAGAAGCAGTTGGATGCCATGTTAGCAACAGGCTTGATGTAGCCAAGCGCATCGCCATGGAGATCACCAGTGTTATTCGTCGACAAGAAAGATAGAGGCAACCGTCTGTGCACAGATTATAGAAAGTTGAATGACGTCACCATCAAGAACAAGTACCCCTTGCCAAAGATAGAGGATCTATTTGATCAGTTGACCGGAGCTCAGGTATTCTCAAAGATTGATATTAGGACTGGTTATCACCAACTTAAGATTCGTGCAATGGATATTCCGAAGACCGCCTTTACTACTCGCTATGGTTTATACGAGTATACGGTTATGTCTTTTTGATTAACCAATGCCCCTGCTTATTTCATGAATCTCATGAATAAGATCTTTATGAATTTCCTAGATAAGTTTGTAGTTGTGTTTATCAACGACATCCTTATCTACTCCAAGTCAGAGGAAGAGCATGAGCAACATCTGACAGTTATCCTAGAAACCCTGAGAGAGCATCAATTATATGCCAAGTTCAACAAGTGTGAGTTTTGGCTGAAGGAAGTAGGATTCCTAGGACATATTGTGTCTGCCGGAGGAGTCTCTGTTGATCCTGCCAAGATCAAAGATGTCGAAGAATGGGAAGCCCCAACCACTCAAACCCAAGTCCATGCATTTCTCGGATTAGCGGGATATTACCGCAAGTTCGTAGAAGGATTCTCGAGCATCGCCCGACCCATGACTCAATTGTTGAAGAAGGACAAGAAGTTTGAATGGACATAAAAATGTGAAGCTAGTTTCCAGGAGCTGAAGAAGAGATTGATGTCCCCCCCCAATATTGATCATGCCAGACATAAAGAAGTCGTTTGATGTATATTGTGATGCATCCAAGATTGGTCTAGGATGTGTATTGATGCAAGAAGGCAAAGTCATCGCGTATCTGTCTCGACAACTAAAGCAGCATGACCAGAACTATCTGACCCATGATCTTGAGCTAGCAGCTATGGTTCTAGCATTGAAGACATGGCGTCATTATTTGATGGGTAATCGCTGTGAGATTTACTCAGATCACAAGAGCTTGAAGTATATTTTCACTCAGAAAGAGCTGAATATGAGGCAAAGGAGATGGATAGAGTTAATCAAAGATTATGACCTTGACATTCACTATCACCCCAGCAAAGCCAACGTGGTAGCAGATGCTCTTAGCAGATTGCCGTGTAGGCTTAACATCATGATCAAGGAGAAGCAACCAAGTTTGTACGAAGAGTTGGAGCAGTTCAGGACTGAATTAGTTAGCAAAGGATTCTTGGCTAGCATTGAACTTCAACCCACTTTGATTACCAAATCAAGGAAGCCCAGAAGGGGAATGAAAGTATCGACGGAATTAAACGTCGTATTGGTACAAGAAAGGTACCTGGATTCACCGAAGACGAAGAAGGAGTACTGTGGTACAAAGGACGTATCTGTGTGCTAGCAGATTCGGAGCTAAAGGAAATTATCATGAAGGAAGCTCATGATACTCTTTATTCTATCCACCCCGGAGGAACAAAGATGTATCAGGATTTGAAAGAGCAATTTTGTGGCACAAGATGAAGAGAGAAATCGGAAGCTACATCGCCAACTGTGACATCTATCAAAGAGTCAAAGCCGAGCATCAGAGACCTGCAGGACTGTTGCAACCATTGCACATTCCGGAATGGAAATGTGATTCCGTCGGAATGGACTTTATCACTGGTTTACCTACTTCTAGTAGGGGAAATGACTCAATCTGGGTCATCGTTGATAGACTGTCCAAGGTAGCCCACTTCATACCTGTCAAGATAATCTACCAGAGTGCAAAGTTAGCAGAGCTGTACATTGCTAGGATTGTTAGTCTGCATGGAACCCCCAAGACCATCGTATCAGATCGAGGAACCCAGTTTACCTCGAGATTTTGGCAGAAAGTTCAGGAAGGATTAGGAAAGAAGTTGAACTTCAGCACCGCGTATCTCCCCCAAACTGATGGACAGACTGAGAGAGTCAACCAGATCCTAGAGGTTATGCTTAGAGCTTGTGTGTTGGAATACGGATCAAAATGGGAAGACTGCCTGCCTTTCGCAGAATTCTCATATAACAACAGTTATCAAGCTAGTTTGCAGATGGCGCCATTTGAGTTCCTACATGGAAGAAAGTGTCGTACCCCTTTGAATTGGTCGCAAGTAGGAGAGAGTCAGATCTTTGGACCCAACATTCTCCAAGAAGTGGAAGAGAAAGTTCACAAAGTCCGTGAGCACCTCAAAACCGCCCAATATAGACAGAAGAGTTATGCTGACAAGAGAAGGAGAGACCTGACTTTCAATGTCGGAGATTTTGTATATCTCAAAGTTTCACCATTGAAGGGAAAGCAACGCTTTAGTCTGAAAGGAAAGTTAGCCCCCAGATATATCGGACCTTTCAAGATTCTGAACCGTCGAGGAGAAGTATCGTATCAACTGGAACTGCCTAAAGAGATGTCAGCCATCCACAATGTGTTCCATATCTCGTTACTTCGCAAATGTTTGGAAGTGCCTGAGAAGACAGAAGTTTTCAAGAACATCGATAACAGAGCTGTGGAAATCAGCAATGTCCTGACCTATAGAGAAGTACCCATCCGTATCTTAGAAGAAGCCTACAGAACCACCAGGACCAGGAGTATCAAGTTTCTCAAGATTCAGTGGAGCAACCATACCGAGGAGGAAGCTACTTGGGAGCGAGAAGATTACATTAGGACATAGTTCCCAGCTCTCTTTAGTTCCTAGTTTTCTTTGTAAATCTCGGGACGAGATTTTTTTTAAGGGGGGAAGGTTTGTAACATCCCAAAATTTTAACCCAATCTTATCAAGATCAAATCATCCAAAAATAGGGTTAACAAAAACTTTTCCAAATTAAAAATGAAAGCATTCATATGTGTGTGCATTTAAAATAGGAGTTGATTTGAAGTGCCTTGTTTAAGTGATCCAATGCTTGTAAAATGTTTCTTAGGTGAATTAAACATCATCTACATCATTCCCAAACTTTTACCAAAGAAAATCAAATAAAAAAGAATTAAAAAGGAGGAATGGTCATTTTGGCCATTTTAATCCACTACACTACTTTGAGTGTTCCTAGCACTCATTTCTAAACAGAAACAATTCATGATCTTTGCACCCCTTGCTAGTACACATAATGAGGTACCAAGGCCCACCTTTTGATCTGCTAAAAACATTCTTTTACTTATTTTAATTGGCATTTGAAAATTGAATCCAATGCATATGCATAGATCACCCCTATTTCAAAAACCATCTATTTGAGCTCCACTTTCAAAACCCTTGCAACCAGAGACTACCTAGCACTAGTGGAGAACACCCAAAAAATTTGAACGTAAAATTCAAAAGTTTTTCTCTTTCGGCCATTTCATCAAACACTTTATGGGCAAGATCAAAGTGGCCTAACTATTACTGTTTTGGGCTGATCTTGTCTAGCAAATTGAAGTGCTTTGATCATCTTTGTCCCCCTCAAGCCTAGCCAGACCCACACCAGCACATCCCCTACCTCCTAGGTGCACTGCATTGCCATGCCGAGCCACTCCTCGCCTGCCGACCGTGCACTCGTAGCAGCAGACCACTTCCCCCTCCCTCACCTTGTCTAGCACGTTGCTAGTGGTCCACCGCCACCGTCCAACCAGCCCTAGGCCAGAGACAGGAACGGCAAGAATCGCCGCGCCCGGAGCTGGTCGACCATGCCGACGCCGCCTGCAGAGCACGCACTGTCCCCGCGTGCACAGACTGCCCCTTGGCCGCTGCTCGCGCCCACCGCTCCGCCATGACCTGGGGAACACCCCAGACACCCCCGCTGGCCGCCCAACTCACCCCAGCCACCGCTCGCCGTGGACACCGCCGCCTCTGCCACTTAGAGCGCCAGCTCGCCTAGACCGCATGCCACCATCCCTACGCCCGCATTCACTTCCTACAGCACCGCCAGGAGACATGTCACCGCCCCTACCTCGAGCCACGCTGCTAGCCCCCTGTGCCCTCGCCGGAGTCGCCTGCCCACACCATTCGGTCTCACCGTCGGGCCTATATAAGCCGGCCTCCCCCGCACCATTTCTCCACACCCACTCACTCCCCACCTCTCACTGATCCTTTCACCCCTCTCGCCGGAGCCAAGCCAGCTCTGCCTCGCCAGAATTGGAGCCGGAGCAGCCGCAGCAGGAGGAGAAGGGCGCCTGCGATTTAGGGCACCCCAAGCTCCACCGCAACCGCGCCTCGCCTCGCCGCAGTCTTCCAGTTCGTTTGCCCCCCTCGATGTCGTTGCTGGAGCCCTGGTACGTCCCCGGTCGACCCCCACCGAGCCGCTAGGGCAAACTCTCGCCGGCGACCTGTTCGTCGTTGACGACAACCCTCAGCCGTAGATCCCACTTCTAATCCTACGGCCCACAGCACGCGTACCGTTTCGCGTGTTAAGAACCACTAACAAGCGGGACCCCCTGTCAGCTGAGCCCCGCACCGCGGATCGCCACTGGGCCGGCCCATGTTCTTTCCCGCGCTAGCCCAGCCGTTCAAATTTGGCCTTTTCTTTTTAGTTGAATCTAGTTTCTGTCCACTAGTTTAAAAATCAATTCAGGAGTTTTATAAATCCAAATTGCATGAAACCAATTTTTTCTGAAAGGTATTGAAATGACCTATCCAAGCCGTTGGATTTAATTCAATTAGAGTTATAGATCTCTCCTAGTAAAAATAATAAAACAGAAGCTTTTGCAACTTGCAACATTTTTATAAAATCAACTAAGATAGGTTTTGAGTTGATTCCAACTCTCAAAAATCACATTTCATCATATCTATCTAAATATGTAATAATATTAAGGTTTACATGCAGTGATTTTGGACTACTACCAAAATAATGCTATATAGGCATTTCTAGTCCCTTTAAATCATTCAATAATAAACTTAAACCAAAGTAATTATGATCCAACCTTTAAATCTCATTCCCACATGTTAGAATATGTGGTGATGACATGTGTCCACATGATCCCATATTTTAAGTGGTGAATATTAAATCTTAGTTAATGTTTCAATGAGTAGAAATTACTTTTCTAAAATAAAAAGAATGAAACTATTGAATTAAACTTGTGATGCTTGTGATGATAATAGATCATCAATTGTGTTTCTTAGAATGCTATCTATCCTAGTTAAGTATTGTTTGGTAATTGTGTACTCCGTATGTATTTATAGAACATAGTACCGACCAAGCATACGAGGAGGAGGAGTTCTACCAAGAAGAAGAAGAAGAAAACTCCAACCACTGCACCAACCAAGGCAAGCTAGCCCTATGCAAGTTAGCCCTTGCAAGTTGTACTTGCAAGCCACCATTAGCAATGCAAGCTAACACTTGCAAGTTTAATGCTTAGTAAGCTAGGATCAAACTAGATGGTTTAGCAAAGATGCTTTAGGCATGCTTTGATCACACTCCTTTGACTATTAGCTACCCCAAGTATTACTTTCCAAGCTTTACTTCCCTTAGTTTCCACAAAGTCCCTTACTTGTTTTGAAGGTAGCATAAAAAGTATAAAACTTGACCTATTTAGATAAGCGTTAGATGTCATTCTATGGCATGAGATTGAACCCATCATCTTTCCACCTTAGTGAACACTCTTAACTGAGTAGTTTAGAGTAGATCAAAACTTGAGTCACTTTAGATGGGAACAATTGGTGAAAATGAATTATGAAAACCTTGGAATGATGAGTCATTCTATTGAGATGTTTTGACACATGTTGAGAAACACAAATGGTTTATGATGACGAAAATGATGAGGCATGAGCCTTAACCCTTTTATAAAACTGATGGTTGGATTCGGATGCGATACCATTCCAAATTTACCGTACAACCACATTAGCTGAATTGGGTAAGGCTTAGCTGGAAATTTATATGCATTAGTATTAGCTCCCTCGCGGGAGAGGTTTGAGCTGAGGCTATCTCTCAATGATGTCCACCTATGCAGTGCCCAAGATGACTGATGGTCATGGTTGGGAGGCCATGCTCATAGGGGAGGTGCTTATACTAGGGTGTGTAAAGGGAAGGTTATGTTTGATTATCTGCATACTAAGTATGATGATTCAGGGTTATCCCTGACAGATGTATCGAATCTTGTGGTGAAAGTGTACCACCTCTGCAGAGTGTCAAACTATTCGAATAGCCGCATCCGCGGTTATGGACAGTTGGAATGGCCATACTGTTTCGTTGTCAGATGTTTTCCAAATGACTTGAAATGAATGATGAATCTTGACTTGACCACAACAGGGTTGTGTTTATGACAATAGCTTCCCAACTTAAGTGATTCTAGAACTTTACTTTATCTTTCTTTGCTTCTGAACTCAGCTTAGGTTTCAAACTTAACTTTAGAGTTAAACTTAGATTTAGCACTTTAACTTAGCACTTACTACTTGTTAGTGGTAGTTTGCGAGTACTTAAAGAGTACTCATGGATTTTTTCCCTGGCTATTCTCATGGCTAGACTATGAAGGAGACTATCAAGATGATGGCCAGCAGGACGGCTATGATAACTAGGACTATCTACCTTTGTCAGCATTGCCTGTGCCCCTGAAGATGGACCCCACCGCTATGCTTTATAATTATTTCCGCTGCTTGTTGTATTAAGACTGGATCATGAGATCCTTATTTGTGTAAGACCTTATGTATGGTTTGTAATGGATGATGTGCTGTGATATCCAATCCGTTATGTCTCGCAGAAATGGTAATCCTGGAATTGTGAGGTATGGCATAATGGGCATCTCGGATTAAAAATCCGGGTGTTGACAACCATACACTCCAACAAGGTTGCCTCGGCCACCGCCCTCTCCCTTGAGGAGAATTGGCTCTTTTTGGATGTTCTTTGCTATCTAATGTTCTTATGGGAATCACACTCAATCTTGGCTTTTATTTGATTTGGATTTTACAATTTTGAGTGTCTAGTACCATCTCAGTTTGGCTCTCTTAATCCTAAGCCTTTCCCTACCCCTAAGCCATCTATTCTAGCATACAAGTCCCTTGTACACCTTGTGGGGGTGTTGTTTGGGGACACGCAGGCCTGGTTCTATGTACAACAGAATTCCATATTTGAGGCCGGATAATCCGGCCCTGGTGGATTTCGTCTTAAAGGGTAGGGATCGGGGGGAAGGGCTCATAACGAGCAGCACATCTCCCCCAGCCCTCTCCTCCTCCTCAGCCGCCGCCTGCAGTCCCCCACCCTCCCTGGAGCCTCTCCGGCCACCGGATTTTCTGGGCCTCCCCGGATCTTCTTCTCCATGCCTCTGGGTACCTTCTCCTTTGTGTTCTTCCTCCAATGAGTGAGGGTAACTCCCTCTCTCCCCATCTTTGGCTAGATGTATTACTTGTTGGGTGGAACGTTGTCTAGAAGGATGTGTTTTCGCATAAAAATCGTAGTCTTGCAGCTTCTAGGCCTGATCTACTTTTTTGCATTCATTCTAGGTGAAATCGAAATTTTCTGCCAGGGCCGGATTATACGCCCCTGGCCAGGCGGGATAATCCGGCCTGACAGATTCGATTCTGGTTCAGTTTCACTATGGAGTATGCATTGGGTAGATTTGTCCTATGAACTTTTTGACTATTTTTTCCATGCTCTCTCCTAGACTTGTGTGTATGCTTATCCCCTTGCTATCACCCTTATTCTCCTCACATGTGGTTCCACTTTTCCCAAGACCTACAAGCGTCGCCCCCGCGCCAAATACTTTCGGGACGACGGACAAGGTAACTTGTTGGACGAAGTTGAGTTGAGGAGGAGAAAGAACGAGGAGAAGCGCATGGCTGAACAAGCTAAGAGGACTAGGAAGGGGGTGTCCAAGAGGAAGGGCAAGGAGCCCAAGATCAACTACAGGACTTTGGATGCGGTTACCTATTCCTCCATCTGTCATCGTGACTTGTTTGCTGATCTGCCTCGTGATGATGAGCTGGGGGATACTCGTTTTTGGTGTGCAGAACAAAAGGGAATCTATGAAGATGTGTATGCCAGGCTGAACATTAGGCCTATGCACCCACTGGTACTTGCTGATGCTTTGGAGAAGGATCATCTTGTGGATGCGATGTTTGTGGCTGAGAGGATGGGGCTGCACCATCTCATTCCTCTCTAGTGCTCCTTTGACTCTGAGGTGGTGAAGCAGTTCTTCTCCACTTTGGTTATTTGTGGGGATGAGCGTCGCACTATGAAGTGGATGACTCATGATAGGCCTATGACTGCTGATTTTCACGTGTTTGCTGAGGTTCTTGGATACTCTTTCTGTAGCAGGGATAGAGCCAGTGGCCACCGCATCATCACCCAACTGAAGCCCAACAAAGATGCAACTCTCTCTCCTTGCACTGTGGACAATGGCATTGTGGGCACTCTGGCTGGCCTTGCTCCCATCTATGCTGCCTTAGTGGGTCTCTTCCGTGACTCCATTACTCCGAGTGGGGGCAACAATGATAGCATCCGTGGTCACCTTGTTCAGCTACTTCAATTTTCTCATGAGGTTGCCTCTTGCGAGGATTAGTCGGTGCAGTACAGGCTGGATGTCATGGACTTCATTTACCATGAGTTGACTGATGCTATGTTCAACCGTCTGTCCATTCCCTATGCACCCCACAATATGTTGCTCATCAGGCACCTGCTTCCTGCTGAGGAGTTCCACATTGACTCTGTGCATAAGGCCAAGAAGATCTACGACACGGTTCGAAAGACCTCTCACCCCTCCTCTGCTCCTGAGGGCCTCATAAGGGATGCTCTCAGGCCTCCAGTGGATGTTCCCAGGCCCCAGTGCCTCCCGTTAGCCGTGAGATCAAGCAGTTGAACTGGTTCCAGCATAACATTCTGTGCATGGGGGTGGACACGCGCGAGGGTCAGTACGAGGCATACAAGCAACGCCATGAGTTGGCTCACTCCTAGCAGCTCATTCTCCACCATGTGTCCGGTGCTTCGGGTGATCCTCCGGCTCCTACACCTCCCACTCCGTATGCTCGGTGGAACTCTTCCTCCGGGTTAAACTATGGTGAGCTGGAGTGTCACTTGTTCCCCTCTGCGCCTGCTGCTGATGATGAGGATGAGGATGGTGACACTGAGAGCTTGACAATGAGGATGAGGATGAGAATGAAGATGAGGAAGAGGACGAGGTCTACGAGTGATCCTATGGGGCTCTAGCATCGCTCTTCTCCCTTTTTGGTGTCTCGATGCCAAAGGGGGAGAAGTAGTTCTATTAGGGTGTCCGTGGATTTGCATGGGTCGGGCATAAGCACTTGCATTTTTCTATTCGTTGTTTTCTTGCTTGTTCCCATTTAGCGTTGAACTTTAAATTTGTGGTTTGTGGTTGGTTGAGACTCTATGTGGTTGTCTGGATTATTATGCCTATGGATTTCACCTCATGGATTATCCGTACGGAGCTATCTATTCATATCCTCATGGAAGGCGCTCATATTGGTTATCCGGTAATAATTGTGGCTTATGTCAAGGATGCCTTCCCTCTACCTCGGTGGTATGTGTATGTTGCTCACATGTCTATGGAATAGATTCACCTATTTGTGCTCATTTGTATTCCAATGCAAAATTCTATTATGCACACATTGAGGGGGAGTCTCTTTCATGGTTATTACTGTTTGTCTTGTGACTTTCTCCTGCAAATCCTGGTATTGTCATCTAACACCAAAAAGGGGGAGATTGAAAGAACATTTCATGTTTTCCTATGTTTTGCGTGTTAGATAACAATACTGTGGAGACTATTCATGTGCGCTAAGTATGCAGGAAGCTTTGAGGAGGGCCGGATTATCCGCCCCACCAAGGGCCGGATAATTCGGCCTACCTCATTGCTCAAAGGGATCCAAGGCGTGTCGCTCAGTACCCGGTCGGATTTTCTCCAGGAAAATCCGAACTGGGGCGGTGTTTCTTCCCCTGGCCGGATAATCTGGCCCCAGTTTTTGAGCAAAGGGAGCCAAGGCGCGTCGCTCGGTATCCGGTCGGATTTTCTCCCGGAAAATCCGAACTGGAGAGGTTTTTCTTCCCCAGGCCGGATAATCCGGCCTTCACATAGGACCGGATAATCCGGCCCCCAGAAGTTCATCAAAGGCAAGCTCGGCGCGATGCTCAGATAGGGGGCGGATTATCTGCCGGATATTCTGAGTCTGGGACGGTGTTTTCCCCAGGCCGGATAATCCGGCCATCACTTGGGCCGGATAATCCGGCCCCCAAAGTGTCCAACGGCTGGTTTCTGAAGGGGGTATAAATACCCTTTCTTCCCCAACGTTCAGAACACTTGATTCATTCGAAATTGTCCTGACATTGTGCAAGAGCTCTCATTCTTGATCTCCCACTTCAACCACCCGAAGGTCTTGATCTTTAGGGGAATTGAAGGAGGAGAATTTCATCATCATCATCACGAATC
Source organism: Avena sativa (assembly GCA_916181665.1). NCBI lineage: Eukaryota > Viridiplantae > Streptophyta > Magnoliopsida > Poales > Poaceae > Avena > Avena sativa. The sequence continues at coordinate 411,304,290 of OV702292.1, read as the reverse complement.
AAGCGCTTCAACTCCTCTCCATTCATTTGGAGAAATCCCTGATCTAGTATTCTTGTCAATACCTAGATCTTGTTCATTGTATTTGATAACTTTGTTCTTGTGGCAGCTTGTTGTCATTTCGGGAGCCTCCAAGTTGTTGTGGAGTTTTTGCCCCGCTAGTTGTGTAAAGGCGCCGGTGCCCGCCTCGAAGGGTACCTATAGTGGAAAGGTGGATCAGGCCTTTGGTGGCGAGATCCATCGGAGAACAGGGTGAGGCCTATTGTGGCGTGGTGGTCTTAGTACCGTCCACCCCTCCAACGCAGACGTACTTCCCATAACAAGGAAGAAACTGCAGTCAAACAAATCCTGTGTCTCCGCGTGCTTCACTTTGGTTTACCCGTTCCTCTTCCACTCTCTCTTTACTCGCTAGTAGATAGGTTTGCATATAGGGAAATTCCATCTAATAGTTTATCTAGAGAATTTACCCTTTGTGCTAAGCCTAAAGTTGAAAAAGTATTAAAAATTGGTGTAGCACCTATTCACCCCCCCTCTAGGTGCCCATACGATTTCTCCCATTAGACCTGTAAAAGTTCATCCATCCTTTATGGAATACGGTAATTATTTGAACAGCCATTGTTCTCGTAATATCGGAACAAAATAACAATTATTTAAACAAATCTTGAAGGCTAGGTTTGATGACAACGAAAAACATAATAACACTTTATTTGTTTTCGATGAACATCATCACTTATTCTCTTGCTAGTTACTTAGGCCATTGCAGTTCATGAATTGCGTTATCCTGTATGACACTTCATACCAACCAATTCGGTATCCAATACCTAAGAACCACATTGTTTAACAAGCAAGGAATACAACCATAACATGTATATCTTCTATATACCTAATCTGGACATTTCCAACTTTTTCTTTTCTGCCAAATATTTTATAGATTCTCTTTCAGCAATTCCTTTTCCTTTTAAAAGAATCTATCAACATCAATAGTGGTGTCATTCACATGACACATAGTACAAAGCGTATATAGTCAAATACTAACACCTTTGGACTTGCACTTTGAAGTGGATCACCATCATCAAATGTTTGGTATTCTTTCAAAAATCCATTCTTTAGTAATCTATTAGTGTAGTAAACATTTTAATTACATCTTCTATTCATCCTTATCATGACAACTTTTGTGATCAAGCTACTATAGCCAGTAAGGAAGAATCACGAGTATAATGTTAGTTCCCAAAACCTTTTTGGGAGATCCGGATGCTTAGCATCTCCATCCTTCACAAATTCGCATACAATATGAGAACATGTATTTTTCTAAATTATACTCTATCATAATGCAACCAAAAACATTGTTTTATATATCACAATATCTTTCACACATGATGGTTTCTGAAACAATTTTCAGCTCCTAGATAACCTCGATATTAAAACAACTTTGGAATATCAAGAATCATGGAGGCAAACATGATACTTTAGATACTAACATTGGAATTCTTACTCTTGATTTAATACTACTTATTAAACTTCACGGAGTAAATAGAGTTTGCTGAAAGTTTGCAATAGGACTTTCAAACTTTAAATTGACATTCAAAACAATACGATACCAGTTCGTAAAGTAAATATCCAGAATTCTATAGTTCTATTATCTCAATTAAAACTAAGCATAAGGTAGTGAACAGACGCTAATGACTACAACAAATTATGCAAATTCACTTTGATTTAGTTTATGACAAATTGAGTTCAACTAATCCAAATTAGAAATGAACTCCCACTAAAAAACGACATCCCTCGTGCCTTTTTTGTGATTACATGAACCAAATCCACTACACCAAGTACGATCATCACGTGAGTCGGTGTAGCTTCAAAGGCGAGTGTAACATCCCAAAACTTCAATCCAAGCTTATCAAGATCTAAATCATCAAAAATAGGGTTAACAAAAACTTTTCCAAATTTAAAATAAAAGCATTCATGTGTATGTGCATTTAATTTAGGATTTGATTTGAATTGCAATGGTTCTATGATCCATTGCTTGTAAAATGTTTCTTAGGTGATTTAAACATCATCTACATCATTCCCTGACTTTTACTAAAGAAAATAAAATCAAAAACAATTAAAAAGGAGGAATGGTCATTTTGGCCATTTTTATCCACTACACTACTTTGAGTGTTCCTAGCACTCATTTCTTAACATAAACAATTCATGATCTTTGTACCCCTTGCTAGTACACATAATGAGGTACCAAGGCCCACCTTTTGATCTGCTAAAAACACTATTTTGCTTATTTTAAATGGCATGTGAAAATTGAATTCAATGCATATGCATAGATCACCCCTATTTCAAAAACCATAAAAAGGAGCTCCACTTTCAAAACCCTTGCAACCAGAGACTACCTCGCACTAGTGTAGATCACCCAAATTTTTTGAAACCAAAATTCAAAAGTTTAGTTCATGCGGCCATTTCATCAAACAGGTGGCAGGCACACATCTGGCCAAATTTAAAACACTATTTGGAGCAGTAATCTTGGTCACCATTTGTGCCTAACTCTGTCCCCTTGTTCCCCCCAGTGCACCCCTACCCTTTGCTAGCCCGGCCAAGCCCTGTGCACACGACCAAATGGTCATGGCCATTAAGGCCGAGCACCTTGGGCACCCTCACCGGCGACATCGCGCAACAGCAGCCGCCAGCCCCTCTCACCTTGTCCAGCACATCGCCCGTGGTCCACCTCCACCGTCCAACCAGCCCCAGCCCAGAGACAGAGACCGGAAGGGCCAAGAACCGCCACGCCCGGAGTTGGTCGACCATGCCGACGCTGCCCGCAGAGCACGCCCTGTCCCCGCGTACACAAACCTCCCCTCGGCCGCAGCCCATGCCTACCGCTCTGCCAGGACCTAGGGAACACCCAGACACCCCCGCTGGCCGCCCAACGCACACTAGCCACCGCTCGCCGTCGAACCCGCATCCTCTGCCTCCCAGAGTGCGTGACGCTCCCGACCAGCACAGAGCTCACCTCGCAGTGCCTTTAAGCCTCAACGCACCACCAGAAGACATGCCACCGCCCCCTACATCGAGCCACGTTGCTATCCCCCTGTGCCGCCCTCGCCGGAGTCGCCTGCCCACACCGCTCGGTCTCACCGTCGGGCCTATATAAACCGGCCTCCCCAGCATCTTTTCTCCACACTCACTCACTCCCCATCTCTCACTGAACCTCACCCACCTCTATTCGATGCCGCTCGAGCTCTGCCTCGCCGGAATTGGAGCCGGAGCCGCCGCAGCAGGAGGAGAAGGGCTCCTGCGATTTAGGGCACCCCAAGCTCCGCCGCAACCGCGCCTCGCCTCGCCGTCGTCTTCCAGTTCATTTGCCTGCCTCGCCGACCTTGCTAGGGCCCTGGTACGTCCCTGATAGACCCCTACCGAGCCACTAGGGTTCGAGCTCGCCTGCGACCTGTTCGTCGTCGACGACGACCCCCAGCTGTAGATCCCAGTTCTAATCCTACGACCCACAGCACGCGTACCGTTTCGCGTGTTAAGAGCCACTAACCAGCAGGACCCCCTATCAGCTGAGCACCGCGACGCGGATCGCCACTGGGCCGGCCCATGTTCTTTCCCGCGCTAGCCCAGCCGTTCAAATTTGGCCTTTTCTTTTTAGTTGAATCTAGTTTCTGTCCACTAGTTTAAAAATCAATTTAGGGAGTTTTATAAATCCAAATTGCATGAAACCAATTTTGTCTGAAAGGTATTGAAATGACCTATACAAGCCCATTGGATTTAATTCAATTAGAGTTATAGATCTCTCCTAATAAAAATAACAAAACAGAAGTATTTGCAACTTGCAACATTTTTATAAAATCAACCAAGTTAGGTTTTGAGTTGATTCCAACTCTCAAAAATCACATTTCATCATATCTATCTAAATATGTAATAATATTAAGGTTTACATGCAGTGACTTTGGACTAGTACCAAAATAATGCTATATAGGCATTTCTAGTCACTTTAAATCATTAAATAATGAACTTAAACCAAAGTAATTATGATCCAACCTTTAAATATCATTCCCACATGTTAGAATATGTGGTGATGACATGTGTCAACATGATCCCATATTTTAAGTGGTGAATATTAAATCTTAGTTAATGTTTCAATGAGTAGAAATTACTTTTCTAAAATAAAAAGGAGGAAACTATTGAATAAAACTTGTGATGCTTGTGATGATAATAGATCATAAATTGTGTGCCATAGAATACTAAGTAAACTAGTTAAGTATTGTTTGGTGATTGTGTACACCCTATGTATTTATAGAAGATAGTACCGACCAATCTTACGAGGAGGAGGAGTGCTACCAAGAAGAAGAAGAAGAAAACTTCAACCATTGAACCAACCAAGGCAAGCTAGCCCTATCCAAGTTACCCTTGCAAGTTGTACTTGCAAGCCACCATTAATAGTGCAAACTATTGTAGTAAACTGGATTTAAGCTAGTTAACTTGATCCAAGATGCTTTAGGCATGCTTTGATCACACCCCTTTAACTATTAGTTACCCCAAGTCTTGGTTTACAAGTGTTACCTCCTTTAGTTTACACAAAGTTCTTTACTTGTTTTGAAGGTAGCATATAAAGTATAAAACTTGACCTATTTAGAAACCTTTAGATGTCATTCTATGGCATGAGATTGAACCCATCAGTTCCACCTTAGTGAACACTCTTAACTTAGTAGTTTAGAGTAGATCAAAAACTTGAGTCACTTTAGATGGGAGCACTTGGTGAAAATGAGTTATGAAAACCATGGAATGATGAGTCATTCTATTGAGATGTTTTGACATGTGTTGAGAAACACAAATGGTTTATGATGATGAAAATGATGAGGCATGAGCCTTAACCCTTTTATAAAACTGATGGTTGGATTCGGATGCGATACCATTCCAAATTTACCGTACAACCACACTACCTGAATTGGGTAAGGCTTAGCCGGAAATTTATATGCATTAGTATTAGTTCCCTCGTGGGAGTGGTTTGAGCTGAGGCTACCTCTCATGATGTCCACCTATGCAGTGCTCAAGATGACTGATGGTCATGGTTGGGAGGCCATGCTCATTGGAGAGGTGCTTATACTAGGGTGTGTAAAGGGAAGGTTATGTTTGATTATCTGCATACTAAGTATGATGATTCAGCGTTATCCCTGACAGATGTATCGAATCTTGTGGTGAAAGTGTACCACCTCTACAGAGTGTCAAACTATTCGAATAGCCGCATCCGCGGTTATGGACAGTTGGAATGGCCATACTGTTTCGTTGTCAGATGATTTCCAAATAACTTGAAATGAAAGATGAATCTTGACTTGACCACAAAAGGGTTGTGTTTATGACAATAGCTTCCAAACTTAAGTGATTCTAGAACTTTACTTTATCTTTCTTTGCTTCAGAACTCATCTTAGGTTTCAAACTTAACTTTATAGTTAAACTTAGATTTAACACTTTAACTTAGAACTATATTACTTGTTAGAGGTAGTTTGCGAGTACTTAAAGAGTACTCATGGCTTTTGTCCCTGGCTATTCTCATGGCCAGACTATGAAGGAGACTATCAAGATGATGGCCAGCAGGAGGGCTATGATAACTAGGACTATCTACCTTCATGAGCATTGCCTGTGCCCCTGAAGATGGACCCCACAGCTACGCTTAGCTTCTAATTCCGCCGCTTGTTGTATTAAGACTGGATCATGAGATCCTTATTTGTGTAAGACCTTATGTATGGTTTGTAATGGATGAGGTACTGTGATATCCAATCCGTTATGTCTCGCAAAAATGGTAATCCTGGGATTGCGAGGTATGGCATAACGGGCATCTGGGATTAAAAATCCGGGTGTTGACAAGTTGGTATCAGAGCCATCCTGACCATAGGAGACCCTAGTTAGAATGGACGTCCGAATAAAAACTTAGTTTCAAAACCAAAGTGAGTATTTACGAAAAACTATCTCCTCTCTTATCCTTGGGAATTCTTTCTTTCTCAAAAATTCATGTTCCTCAAAATTCTTACATTACTACTTAAAATTTGACACACTTGATCACTTCACTAATTTCCTCATCCTTAATTCTTGTAGATGGAGACTCAGTTCAGCAAGTTTTACCAGTTGGGAAACGGAGGTCAGCTGATCTTCGAGAGGGATCTGGATTCACTATCGGAGTTCTTGGGATGCCCACATCTGAAGTTTCTTGGAGCTCAACTTCCAGGACCCCCAGGAGGAGACCTACAGTGGCTAGTCACCGCAGATCTTAGAGGAAGCATCGAGGCGCCAACTTCTGGGAGAATTCAGTTCTCCGTGAGAGAGAACAACTGGCTAGATGGATTAGCCAGGGAAATGCATGAAGCTCTCGCACGTCTATGTGCCCTCAGCGTCAACAAGATCCAAGGAACCCGTTTTGCCCACTATACAAGACATGACTTCATGGGAATGCCGATGGAGATGCCAAGTCACCCAGAGTTGAGGCGTCAAGTGGAGAATCTTGACTTCTTGCTGCACGACAGATAGCAGGAACTGGACAATGCCAGGGAGTTAGCCAACCAGAACCGTGCCATTGCCGACCAGAAGGCCCAGACTTTCGCACTGCTCGTCCAGGATCGCCAGTCTCTTTGCCGCTAGCGTGCCAAAAAGGATCGCACCATCGCCCATCTTTGCAAGAAGGTGGCCGACCTCGAGAAGACCGTCAAGGAGCAGGAAGCTCAGCTTGCCGCCAAGGAAGAAGAAGATGAGGGTGAAGACATCCAGGGAGACATGGATTCTTACCTCAGCAACGATGATGACTTTCTGGAGGAGGATGCTGTGGACTTCTACACTGACGATCAGGACTCCGACTTCATCGACGATGAGTAGATGCACGAGAGCACTGTCATAGCACGAGTTGTATCGGTCCCACTGTATCGTAGATTGCAGAATGGTTCTTCAAACCATCTGCTTTCCTTTGTTTGTTGTGGTGTGTGTTGTATCGTGTGCTTACTTGCATGAATGAAAATGAAGTTAGTTGAAAAACCTAAGTCTAACTCAAAGTTTTAGCTTTGAAAACCAAAAACCATGAACCTTAGAATTTCCCTCGTACCCCTATATCTATCTCAATCTTCAGATGACTCGTGGAAACCAAGGAGGGAGCAGCTCATCGCAGGACCCAATGCTGCAGATCTTGCAGAATCTCATCGCAGACCATGAAGCAAGCAGGGCCGAGGGTCAAGCCAACTTAGCAACATTGCAGCAGATCGCCCAGATGGCTCTCAACAACCAAGGGCATGGAAATCAGGATCACCATGGATCCAAACTCAAAAAATTTCAGAATACCAATCCCCCAATCTTCAACCAATCTGAAAACCCATTAGATGCTGATGACTGGTTACAGACCATGGAAAACAACCTCGAAGTTGTAGGAGTTGATGAAAATGAGAAAGTTCTCTTCGCCACCCACTATCTGGCGGGAGATGCAAGAGCGTGGTGGAATAGCATCCGCAATATGAACCATGGTCAGGTTATGACATGGGAAGCACTCAAAGTCAAGTTCAGCCGCACCCACGTGCCGCAAGGTCTCATCAACAGGATGAGAGATGAATTCCGTGAATTGAAGCAAGGAAGAATGACTATGGTGGAGTACCATGACAGATTCCTGTCACTTGCCAGATATGCAGCGGATGAAATCAACACGGAGGCCAAGAAGAAGGAGAGATTCTTGAACGGACTGCATGATGAGATGCAGACTATCCTCGTCAACATCCATTTTCAGGATCTCGAAGAGCTAGTCGACTCTACCATTCAGATGGAGGGGAAGATTAACCAGGCAAACGACAATCACAAACATCGTATGATGCAGCAATCTAGATACAGCAGTCACCAGAAGTTCCGTCCCAACCCTTCACCAGGATATGCACCAAGGAACAACCGACCCCCAATGTCTCACCCAAGCAACCCCAACCGTAGCAGCGGCAATGTGAAGTCCGGAGGAAACAATCACAACTCCGGCAATGCCAACCATTTCAACCGTGCACCTCCCAAGAGCAACAACAACAACAACACTGCATCCAGAACTGGCAGCAATGCTATACCTGTCGCAGTCAAGGACAAGTCCCAGATCACTTGTTTTGAATGTGGAGTGAAGGGTCACTACTCCAATGAGTGTCCCAAGAAGACTGCCGCCAATACCAATGTGAATGCCCCAGCTCAGCAGTAGCGTCATGTTCAACCAGGAAGAAGATTTGCCCTAGGGAACCCTCACAACCGCAACGGTTGTCTCTTCCACATGAACGCAGAAGAAGCCCAGGAAGCGCTAGATGTAGTGCTGGGTATGTTTTCTGTCAACTCAGTTTTAGCAAGAGTATTGTTTGATTCGGGAGCATCGCATTCATTTGTCACCGAAGAATTTTCATGCACTAGTAAGATTCATCCAACCAACTTGAAGCATGTCATGATAATTCAAATCCCCGGCGCAACAACTAAAGCTAGAAAAATTTGGAAAGCTGTGCCTATCAGAATACATGGGATAGATTTTTATGCCAACCTAATTGTACTTGGAACCAAAGGATTGGAAGTAGTACTAGGTATGGACTAGATGTCAAGGTATAAAGGACTGATAGACTGTGCTAAGAAAGCCATCACCATGACCAGTAGTTCTGGAGTAACAGTAGAGCATATCTCTGAAACCTTACCCCGTCAATTCAAGTGCAACAAGAGTGTAGCCCTGCCCACCATAGACCAGGTCAGAGTAGTCTGTGAATACCTCGACGTATTCCCAGATGAATTGCCAGGTATGCCCTCGGATAGGGATATTGAGTTCATTATCGAACTAATCCCCGGAACCGGACCCATAGCCCAGAGACCCTATAGCATGAACCTTTCAGAGTTAGTGGAACTGAAGAAGAAGTTGGATGCCATGTTAGAGAAAGGATTGATTCAACCAAGCGCCTCGCCATGGAGATCACCGGTGTTATTCGTCGACAAGAAAGATGAAGGCAACCGTCTATGTATAGATTACAAAAAGTTGAATGACGTCACCATCAAGAACAAGTACCCCTTGCCAAAGATAGAGGATCTATTTGATCAGTTGACTAGAGCCTAGGTATTCTCAAAGATTGATCTTACGACTGGTTATCACCAACTTAAGATTTGTTCAACGGATATTCCGAAGACCGCCTTTACTACTCGTTATGTTTTATACGAGTATACGGTTATGTCTTTTGGATTAACCAATGCCCCTGCTTATTTCATGAATCTCATGAATAAGATCTTTATGAATTTCCTAGATAAGTTTGTAGTTGTGTTTATCGACGACATCCTTATCTACTCCAAGTCAGAAGAAGAGCGTGAGCAACATCTGAGAGTTACCCTAGAAACCCTGAGAGAGCATCAGTTATATGCCAAGTTCAGCAAGTGTGAGTTTTGGCTGAAAGAAGTTGGATTCCTAGGACATATTGTGTCTATCGGAGGAGTCTCTATTGATCCCGCCAAGATCAAATATGTCAAAGAATGGGAAGCCCCAACCACTCAAACCCAAGTCCGTGCATTTCTCGGATTAGCGGGATACTACCGCAAGTTTGTAGAAGGATTCTCGAGTATCGCCAGACCCATGACCCAATTATTGAAGAAGGATAAGAAGTTTGAATGGACTGACAAATGTGAAGCCAGTTTCCAGGAGCTGAAGAAGAGGTTGATATCAGCCCCAATTTTGGTCATGCCAGACATCAAGAAGCCGTTTGATGTGTATTGTGACGCATAAAAGATTGGTCTAGGATGTGTATTGATGCAAGAAGGCAAAGTTATCGCATATCTGCCTCGACAACTGAAGCAGCATGAGCAGAACTATCCGACCCATGATCTTGAGCTAGCAGCTGTGGTTCTAGCATTGAAGACATGGCGTCATTATCTGATGGGTAATCGCTGTGAGATTTACTCAGATCACAAGAGCTTGAAGTATATTTTCACTCAGAAGGAGCTGAATATGAGGCAAAGGAGATGGATAGAGTTAATCAAGGATTATGACCTTGACATTCACTATCACCCCGGCAAAGCCAATGTGGTAGCGGATGCTCTTAGCAGATTGCCGTGTAGGCTAAACACCATGATCAAGGAGAAGCAACCAAGTTTGTATAAAGAGTTGGAGCGGTTCAGGACTGAATTAGTTAGAAAAGGATTCTTAGCTAGCATTGAGCTTCAACCCACTTGGATTAGCCAAATCAAGGAAGCCTAGAAGGAAAATTAAAGTATCGACGGAATCAAACGTCGTATTGGTATACGAAAGGTACCTGGATTCACTGAAGACGAAGAAGGAGTACTGTGGTATACAGGACGTATCAGTGTGCCAGCAGATTCGGAGCTGAAGGAAGTTATCATGAAGGAAGCTCATGATACTCTTTATTCTATCTATCCCGGAGGAACAAAGATGTATTAGGATTTGAAAGAGCAATTTTGGTGGCACAATATGAAGAGAGAAATCGGAAGCTACCTCGCCAAGTGTGACATCTGTCAAAGAGTCAAAGCAGAGCATCAGAGACCTCCAGGACTGTTGCAACCATTGCAGATTACGGAATGGAAATGGGATTCTGGCGGAATGGACTTTATCACCGGTTTACCTACTTCCAGTAGGGGAAATGACTCAATCTGGGTCATCATTGATAGACTGTCCAAGGTAGCTCACTTCATACCTGTCAAGACTACCTACCAGAGTGCGAAGCTAGCATAACTGTATATTGCTAGGATTGTTAGTCTACATGGAACCCCCAAGACCATCGTATCAGATCGAAGAACCCAGTTTACCTCGAGATTTTGGCAGAAAGTTCAAGAAGGATTAGGAACCAAGTTGAACTTCAGTACTGCTTATCACCCGCAAATCGATGGATAGACTGAGAGAGTCAACCAGATCTTAGAGGATATGCTTACAGCTTGTGTGTTGGAATAAGGATCAAAATGGGAAGACTGCCTGCCTTTCGCAGAATTCTCATATCACAACAATTATCAAGCTAGTTTGCAGATGGCACCATTCGAATTTCTATACGGAAGAAAGTGTCGTACCCCTTTGAATTGGTCGCAAGTAGGAGAGAGTTAGATCTTTGGACCTGACATTCTCCGAGAAGCAGAAGAGAAAGTTCACAAAGTCCGTGAGCACCTCAAGACCGCTCAATCCAGATAGAAGAGTTATGCTGACAAGATAAGGAGAGACCTGACTTTCAATGTCGGAGATTTTGTATATCTCAAGGTTTCACCATTGAAGGGAACTCAAAGCTTTAGTCTGAAGGGAAAGTTAGTCCCCAGATATATCGGACCTTTCAAAATTCTGAACCGTCGAGGAGAAGTATCGTATCAGCTGGAACTGCCTGAAGAGATGCCAGTCATCCATAATGTGTTCCATATCTCGTTACTTCGCAAATGCTTGGAAGTGCCTGAGAAGACTGAAGTTTTCAAGAACATCGATCACCGAGCTGTGGAAATCAACAATGACCTGACCTATTGGGAAGTACCCATCCATATCTTAGAAGAAGCCTATAGAACCACCAGGACCAGGAGCATCAAGTTTCTCAAGATTCAGTGGAGCAACCATACCGAGGAGGAAGCCACTTGGGAGCGCGAAGATTACATTAGGACAGAGTTCCCAGATCTCTTTAGTTCCTAGTTCTCTTTGTAAATCTCGGGAAGAGATTTTGTTTAAGGGGGGAAGGTTTGTAACATCCCAAAACTTCAATCCAATCTTATCAAGATCTAAATCATCAAAAATAGGGTTAACAAAAACTTTTCCAAATTAAAATAAAAGCATTCATGTGTATGTGCATTTAATTTAGGATTTGATTTGAATTGCCATGGTTCTATGATCCATTGCTTGTAAAATGTTTCTTAGGTTATTTAAACATCATCTACATCATTCCCTGACTTTTACTAAAGAAAATAAAATAAAAAACAATTAAAAAGGAGGAATGGTCATTTTGGCCATTTTTATCCACTACACTACTTTGAGTGTTCCTAGCACTCATTTCTTAACAGAAACAATTCATGATCTTTGTACCCCTTGATAGTACACATAATGAGGTACCAAGGCCCACCTTTTGATCTGCTAAAAACACTATTTTGCTTATTTTAAATGGCATGTGAAAATTGAATTCAATGCATTTGCAAAGATCACCCCTATTTGAAAAACCATAAAAAGGAGCTCCACTTTCAAAACCCTTGCAACCAGAGACTACCTCGCACTAGTGTAGATCACCCAAATTTTTTGAAACCAAAATTCAAAAGTTTAGTTCATGCGGCCATTTCATCAAACAGGTGGCAGGCACAAATCTGGCCAAATTTAAAACACTATTTGGAGCAGTAATCTTGGTCACCATTTGTGCCTAACTCTGTCCCCTTATTCCCCCAGTGCACCCCTACCCTTTGCTAGCCCGACCAAGCCCTGTGCACACGACCAAATGGTCATGGCCATTAAGGCCGAGCACCTTGGGCACCCTCACCGGCGACATCGCGCTACAGCAGCCGCCAGCCCCTCTCACCTTGTCCAGCACATCGCCCGTGGTCCACCTCCACCGTCCAACCAGCCCCAACCCAGAGACAGAGACCGGAAAGGCCAAGAACCGCCATGCCCGGAGCTGGTCGACCATGCCGACGCCGCCCACAGAGCGTGCCCTGTCCCCGCGTGCAAAAACCGCCCCTTGGTCGCAGCCCGCGCCTACCGCTCCTCCAGGACTTAGGGAACACCCCAGACACCCCCGTTGGCCGCCCAACACACCCAGCCACCGCTCGCCGTCGAACCCGCAGCCTCTACCGCCCAGAGCGTGTGAAGCTCCCGACCTGCACAGAGCTCGTCTCGTTATGCCTTTAAGCCTCAGCGCACCACCAGGAGACAGGCCACCGTCCCCTACCTCGAGCCATGCCACTATCCCCATGTACCGCCCTCGCCGGAGTCGCCTGCCCACACCGCTCGGTCTCACCGTCGGGCCTATATAAACCGGCCTCCCCAGCCTCTTTTCTCCACACTCACTCACTTCCCACCTCTCACTGAACCTCACCCACCTCTAGCCGATGCCGCTCGAGCTCTGCCTCGCTGGAATTGGAGCAAGAGCCACCGCAACAGCCGGAGAAGGGCGCCTGCGATTTAGGGCACCCCAAGCTCCGCCGCAACCGCGCCTCACCTCGCGGTCGTCTTCTAGTTCATTTTCCCACCTCGCCGACCTTGTTGGAGCCCTGGTACGTCCCTGATAGACCCCCACCGAGCCGCTAGGGTTCAAGCTCGCCGGGCGACCTGTTTGTCGTCGATGACGACCCCCAGCCGTAGATCCCAGTTCTAATCCTACGGCCCACAGCGCGCGTACTATTTCGCGTGTTAAGAGCCACTGACCAGCGGGACCCCCTGTTAGCTGAGCCCCGCACCGCGGAGTGCCACTGGGCCGGCCCATGTTCGTTCCCGCGCTAGCCCAGCCATTCAAATTTGGATTTTTTTTCTTTTAGTTTAAATCTTAGTTCTGTCCCCTAGTTTAAAAATCAATTCAGAGAGTTTTATAAATTCAAATTGCCTGAAACCAATTTTGTCTGAAAGGTATTGAAATGATCTATCCAAGCCTGTTGGATTTAATTCAATTAGAGTTATAGATCTCTCCTAATAAAAATAACAAAAAAGAAGTATTTGCAACTTGCAACATTTTTATAAAATCAACCAAGTTAGCTTTTGAGTTGATTCCAACTCTAAAAAATCACATTTCATCATATCTATCTAAATATGTAATAATATTAAGGTTTACATGCAGTGACTTTGGACTAGTACCAAAATAATGCTATATAGGCATTTCTAGTCACTTTAAATCATTAAATAATAAACTTAAACCAAAGTAATTATGATCCAACCTTTAAATCTCATTCCCACATGTTAGAATATGTGGTGATGACATGTGTTAACATGATCCCATATTTTAAGCGGTGAATATTAAATCTTAGTTAATGTTTCAATGAGTAGAAATTACTTTTCTAAAATAAAAAGGAGGAAACTATTGAATAAAACTTGTGATGCTTGTGATGATAATAGATCATCAATTGTGTTCCATAGAATACTAAGTAAACAAGTTAAGTATTGTTTGGTGATTGTGTACTCCCTATGTATTTATAGAAGATAGTACCGACTAAGCTTACGAGGAGGAGGAGTGCTACCAAGAAGAAGAAGAAGAAAATTTCAACCATTGCACCAACCAAGGCAAGCTAGCCCTATCCAAGTTACCCTTGCAAGTTGTACTTGCAAGCCACCATTAACAGTGCAAACTATTGTAGTAAACTGGATTTAAGCTAGTTAACTTGATCCAAGATGCTTTAGGCATGCTTTGATCACACCCCTTTAACTATTAGTTACCCCAAGTCTTGGTTTACAAGTGTTACCTCTTTTAGTTTACACAAATTTCTTTACTTGTTTTGAAGGTAGCATAAAAAGTATAAAACTTGACCTATTTAGAAACCTTTAGATGTCATTCTATGGGATGAGATTGAATCCATCACTTCCACCTTACTAAACACTCTTAACTTAGTAGTTTAGAGTAGATCAAAAACTTGAGTCACTTTAGATGCGAGCACTTGGTGAAAATGAGTTATGAAAACCTTGGAATGATGAGTCATTCTATTGAGATGTTTTGACATGTGTTGAGAAACACAAATGGTTTATGATGATGAAAATGATGAGGCATGAGCCTTAACCCTTTTATAAAATTGATGGTTGGATTCGGATGCGATACCATTCCAAATTTACCGTACAACCACACTACCTGAATTGGGTAAGGCTTAGCCGGCAATTTATATGCATTAGTATTAGTTCCCTCGTGGGAGAGGTTTGAGCTGAGGCTACCTCTCATGATGTCCACCTATGTAGTGCCCAAGATGACTGATGGTCATGGTTGGGAGGCCATGCTCATAGGAGAGGTGCTTATACTAGGGTGTGTAAAGGGAAGGTTATGTTTGATTATCTGCATACTAAGTATGATGTTCAGGGTTATCCCTGACAGATGTATCAAATCTTGTGGTGAAAGTGTACCAC
This sequence comes from Avena sativa, assembly GCA_916181665.1. Classification (NCBI taxonomy): domain Eukaryota; kingdom Viridiplantae; phylum Streptophyta; class Magnoliopsida; order Poales; family Poaceae; genus Avena; species Avena sativa. The sequence continues at coordinate 411,289,283 of OV702292.1, read as the reverse complement.
CTCTGCAGAGTGTCAAACTACTCGAATAGCCGCGTCCGCGGTTATGGATAGTTGGAATGGCCATAGTGTTTCGTTGTCAGATGATTTCCAAATAACCTGAAATGAAAGATGAATCTTGACTTGACCACAACAGGGTTGTGTTTATGACAATAGATTCCCATCTTAAGTGATTCTAGAACTTTACTTTATCTTTCTTTGCTTTAGAACTTAGCTTAGGTTTCAAACTTAACTTTATAGTTAAACTTAGATTTAGCACTTTAACTTAGAACTGTATTACTTGTTAGAGGTAGTTTGTGAGTACTTAAAGAGTACTCATGGCTTTTGTCCCTGGCTATTCTCATGGCCAGACTATGAAGGAGACTATCAAGATGATGGCCAGCAGGATGGCTATGATAACTAGGACTATCTGCCTTCGTCAGCATTGCCTGTGCCCCTGAAGATGGACCCCACCGCTACGCTTAGCTTTTAATTCCACTGCTTGTTGTATTAAGACTGGATCATGAGATCCTTATTTGTGTAAGACCTTATGTATGGTTTGTAATGGATGAGGTACTGTGATATCCAATCCGTTATGTCTCGTAAAAATGGTAATCCTGGGATTGCAAGGTATGGCATAACGGGCATCTGGGATTAAAAATCCGAGTGTTGACAGCGAGCATCAATATGGGCATCATATCAACTATATGACTCATGCTTAACCTTTCGGTCCGTGTTCCGAGGCCATGTCTGTACATGCTAGGCTCGCCAAGTAAGAACCTTAGTACTCGCATGTGTAAAACTATCTTACACCCGTTGTATGAAAGCGTAGAGTCGAGTACACCTGATCATCACGTGATGTCTCGAAACACGATCCATAGAACGGTGCATACTTAAGGAAGAACACATTTTTATCTTGATATCTAAATGAGGGATCATCTTAAAATTCTACTAAAACGCCAAACTAGCAATATAAGATGCAAACATCATATGTGTAAAGTGAGATGATATGGTCCATGCATTTGATCTCTATCATTTGCATCGTGGTATGATCTCTATCATTCCTTTTGTGTGTAAGGCCAAGGTCTATGGAACTTACACGTTGAATGTGTTGTAAGAGTATCTATCATACATCTACTTACAACAATACCATATCAATACACTAGCCCAGCAACGATCTAAACTAGATGCCTCTAATTTATCAATTGCAAGTTTTACGTGGCTTAGGGATTTCGGAGATAGAACCGTTCTCACCTACGAACATGAACCACAACAAGGATAACCAAGTTATTAGCAACTTATTGTAAATAAAATATTGACTATAGTAGGAGAGACAGACACCCGCAAGCCACTTATGCAAAACAAGTTGCATGTCAGTCGTGGAACCGGTCTCATGTACGACGACATGTAAGGTTGGTCCGGGCCGCTTCATCCCACTATGCCACCAATATCCAAAGTACATAGAAGATGCAATAACATGATCATCATCGCCCACATATAAACATATGTGTACTACCCGTGCAAAGCACCTACGCATAGATCAGGCTCTGATACCACTGTTGGGTTCGCAGCATAGAAAACAAAAAATTTCCTACGGTGAGAACTATACGCCAAGATCTATCTACTAGGTACAGAGTAACGGGTGGATATACATCCATGGAGAACTTACCCTTGAAGACAACGAGTTTTGTTAACGAGTAGGAACTCGTGGATGATGTAGTCGTACGCTTGGCGATCTCAAGATCGTGATGAAGTCCAGCAGGTCCGGCTCCAGCACGTCCATTAGATCCAGCTCCAGCACCACCAAGTCCAGCACCGCAAAGCAGCGGTGCATCTGTGATCACGCACACGTCCGGTACCCCGACAACCTCCATCCCTCGCTCCAGCAAAGCAGCGGAAGCAGCAACTCCTTTCCAGATAAAGCCACCGGGAACATGTATCTCGCTAATCCGAGACCATGGGGGAATAATACTAGAGGGGGAGACAGATCCTTCACGAGGAGGTGTGAGGAAGAAGGGGTGTGAGGGGGGACTTTTATAGGAGGAGGGGGTGCTCCTCCCCATGGCCGGCGCCCAAGGGGTGACCCCTCACCTCCTCATTCATGTGGTGGTAACTCCCTCCACATAAATTTGCCCCTTCACATTCTCTTTTAAAGTCCCCACTTTAAATGCATTAAATTTCTCCAAATTTAATGCTCTCTCATTTAATAAAACTCTTTTATTAATTTTATTCAGAATTTTTTTAATTACTTTAATTAACAACCATTCACATAAAACCCCCTGCAACATTTCAATATTACATGCAGAACCAATTTCAGCAATTTCACCCGAAACAGTTTCGGTGTCTATTGAAATAATTCCAGCGCTTTCTTAAATCTTTATCTGAAACATATTTGCTCAAAATGGTGTCGGTATCCCTTAAGTGTGTCACCCTACGGTTCATGAATAATGCAGACATGATTGAGACCCCTCTCAGATCAATAATCATAAGCGGGACCTGGAGATCCATACTGACTCCTACACATTCAACGATGACTTCTGTGATCGTGAGAACCTTTAACGCTAGTAACTAAATCCCTTTGTCTCGCTATATATTACATGTCCGAGATTCGATCATCAGTATCTCCATACCTAGTTTGATCTTGTTGCCGACATGCACTCTTTTCTCATTCCCGTGATATAACATTCTAGTGATCACATCACTTGCTTGCAAGCTAACCAATGTGATATCACCGAGAGGGCCCAGAGTATATCTATCCGTCATCGGGATGGACAAATCCCACTCTTGATCCATGAGCCTCAACATAACACCTTTGTAGCACTAAACCCACCTTTATAGTCACCCTGTTACGGTGTGACGTTTGATGTTATCAAGATACTCTTCTGGTGTTAGCAATTAACATGATCTCATGGTCTAAGGACTAAGATTACTTCGTATGATGTTATAGCAATATAAACATAATGACTTTGATCGTAATGCTATACTTCAGATGAATGTTCATCACATCATTCCACCAATGTTGTGACCTCGTTATTAACAACATCCAATGTCCATGATCAAGAAACCTTGATCATCTGGTTAATCAACGAGCTAGTTTATATGAGAGGCATTACTAGGAACTTTGTATTTTGTTTATTAAACACACATGTATTAACGTTTCCAATTAATACAATTATAGCATGAAAAATAAACATTTATCATAAACATGGAATAAGATAATAACCACTTTATTATTGCCTCTCGGGCATATTCCCATAACTAGCAAGGGGTGCAAAGATCAACATTTGTTTCTGTTAAGAATTGAGTTCAAGAATAGCCAAAGTAGGCATGTTGATTAAAATGGCACAAATGACCATTTGGTTATTTTATTCATTTTGATTTTTTTCCTTGGGATTTGTTTGGGAATGATCTAGATGATGTTTATTTCACCTAAGAATCATTTTACAAGCAATGGATCACTTAATCATGGCAATTCAAATCAACTCCTAATTTAGATGCACACTCATATGAATGTTGTAATAATTTTAATTGGACAAGTTTTTGTTGACTCTAAATTTGATGATTTGGATCTTGATCACTTGGATAAGAGTTTTGGGATGTTACAAACCTTCCCCCCTTAAACAAAATCTCGTCCCGAGATTTACGAAAGAAAACTAGGAACTAAAGAGATCTGGGAACTCTGTCCTAATGAAATCTTCTCGCTCCCAAGTGGCTTCCTCTTCGGTATGGTTGCTCCATTGAATCTTGAGAAACTTGATACTCCTGGTTCTGGTGGTTCGGTAGGCTTCCTCCAAGATACGAATGGGAACTTCATGATACATCAGGTCCTGGTTGATATCCATAGCTCTGTGATCGATGTTCTTGAAAACTTCAGTCTTCTCTGGCACTTCCAGGCATTTGCGAAGTAACGAGATATGGAACATATTGTGGATAGCTGACATCTCCTCTGGCAGTTCCAGTTGATATGATACTTCTCCTCGACGGTTCAGAATCTTGAAGGGCTTGATATATCTGGGGGCTAACTTTCCTTTCAGACTAAAGCGTTGGGTTCCCTTTAATGGAGAAACCTTGAGATATACAAAATCTCTGACATTGAAATTCAGGTCTCCTCTTCTCTTGTCAGCATAACTCTTCTGTCTGGACTGGGTGGTCTTGAGGTGCTCACGGACTTTGTGAACCTTCTCTTCAGCTTCTCAGAGAATGTCGGGTCCGAAGATCTGACTCTCTCCTACTTGCGACCAATTTAAAGGGGTGCGACACTTTCTTCCGTATAGGAACTCAAATGGTGTCATCTGCAAACTAGCTTGATAACTGTTGTTATATGAGAATTCTGTGAAAGGCAGGCAGTCTTCCCATTTTGATCCATATTCTAACACACAAGCTCTAAGCATATCCTCTAAGATTTGGTTGACTCTTTCAGTCTGTCCATCAGTTTGCGGGTGATAAGCGGTGCTGAAATTGAACTTGGTGCCTAATCCTTCCTGGACTTTCTGCCAAAATCTCGAGGTAAACTGGGTTCCTCGATCTGATACTATGGTCTTGGGGGTTCCATGCAGATTAAAAATTATAGCAATATACAACTCTGCTAGCTTCGAACTTTGGTAGGTTGTCTTGACAGGTATAAAGTGAGCTACCTTGGACAGTCTATCAACGATGACCCAGATTGAGTCATTTCCCCTACTAGAAGTAGGCAAACCGGTGATAAAGTCCATTCCGACGGAATCCCATTTCCATTCCAGAATCTGCAATGGTTGCAACAGTCATGCGGGTCTCTGATGCTCTGCTTTGACTCTTTTACAGAATTCACACTTGGCGATGTAGCTTCCGATTTCTCTCTTCATCTTGTGCCACCAAAATTGCTCTTTCAAATCTTGATACATCTTTGTTCCTCCGGGGTGGATAGAATAAAGAGTATCATGTGCTTCCTTCATAATAACTTTCTTCAGCTCCGAATCTGCTGGCACATAGATACGACCTTTGTACCACAGAACTCCTTCTTCGTCTTCAGTGAATCCAGGTCCCTTTCCTGTACCAATACGACGTTTGATTCCGTCGATACTTTCATTTCCCTTCTGGGCTTCCTTGATTTGGCTAATCAAAGTGGGTTGAAGTTCAATGCTAGCTAAGAATCCTTTGCTAACAACCTCAGTTCTAAACTGCTCCAACTCTTCATACAAACTTGGTTGCTTCTCTTTGATCATGGTATTTAGCCTACACGGCAATCTGCTAAGAGCATCCGCTACCACATTGGCTTTGCCGGGGTGATAGTGAATGTCAAGGTCATAATCCTTGATTAACTCTATCCATCTCCGTTGCCTCATATTCAGCTCCTTATGAGTGAAAATATACTTCAAGCTTTTGTGATCTGAGTAAATCTCACAGCGATTACCCATCAGATAATGATGCGATGTCTTTAATGCCAAAACTATGGCTGCTAACTCGAGATCATGGGTCGGATAGTTCTGCTCATGTTGCTTCAGTTGTCGAGACAGATAAGCGATAACTTTGCCTTCTTGCATTAATACACATCCGAGACCAATCTTGGATGCATCACAATACACATCAAATGGCTTCTTGATATCTGGCATGCTCAATATTGGGGCTGAAATCAATCTCTTATTCAGCTCTTGGAAACTAGCTTCACATTTGTTGGTCCATTCAAACTTCTTGTCCTTCTTTAGCAATTGGGTCATGGGTCTAGTGATGCTCGAGAATCCTTCTACGAACTTGCGGTAGTATCCCGCTAATCCGAGAAATGCACGGACTTGGGTTTGAGTGGTTGGGGCTTCCCATGCTTCGACATCTCTGATCTTGGTGGGATCAACAAAGACTCCTCCGGCAGACACAATATGTCCTAGGAATCCTACTTCTTACAGCCAAAATTCACACTTGCTAAACTTGGCATACAACCGATGCTCTCTCAGGGTTTCTAGGATGATTCTCAGATGTTGCTCATGCTCTTCTTCTGACTTGGAGTAGATAAGGATATCATCAATAAACACAATGACAAACTTATCTAGGAAATTCATCAAGATCTTATTCATGAGATTCATGAAATAAGCAGGGGCATTGGTTAATCCGAAAGACATAACCGTATACTCGTACAAACCATAGCGAGTAGTAAAGGCGGTCTTCGGAATATCCGTTGCACGAATCTTAAGTTGGTGATAACCAGTCCTAAGATCAATCTTTGAGAATACCTGGGCTCCAGTCAACTGATCAAATAGATCTTCTATCTTTGGCAAAGGGTACTTGTTTTTGATGGTGACATCATTTAGCTTTCTGTAGTCTGTGCACAGACAGTTGCCTCCATCTTTCTTGTCGACGAATAACACTGGTGGTCTCCATGGCGATGTGCTTCGTTGAATCAAGCCTGTTGCTAACATGGCATCCAACTGATTCTTCAACTCTACTAACTCTGAGGGGTTCATGCTATATGGCCTCTGGGCTATGGGTCCGGTTCCGGGGATTAGTTCGATAATGAACTCAATATCCCTATCTGGGGGCATACCTGTCAATTCATCTAGGAATACGTCGGGGTATTCACAGACTACTCGGACTTGGTGTATGGTGGGTAGGGCTAGACTCTTGTTGCACTTGAATTGACGGGGTAAGGTCTCAGATATATGCTCTACTGTGACTCCCGAGCTACTGGTCATGGTGATGGCTTTCTTAGCACAGTCTATCAGTCCTTTATGCCTTGACATCCAGTCCATACCTAGTACTACATCCAATCCTTTGGTTCTAAGTACTATGAGGTTGGCATAAAAATCTATCCCATGTATTCTGATAGGCACAGCTTTGCAAATTTTTCTAGCTTTTGTAGTTGATCCAGGGATTTGAACTATCATGACATGCTTCAATTTGGTTGGGTGGATCTTACTAGTGCATGCAAATTCTACGGTGACAAATGAATGTGATGCTCCCGAATCAAACAATACCCTTGCTAAAACTGAGTTGACAGAAAACATACCCAGCACTACATCTGGCGCTTCTTGGGCTTCTTCGGCATTCATGTGGAAGAGACGACCGTTGCGGTTGTGAGGGTTCCCTGGGGCAAATCTTCTCCCTGGTTGAACACGACACTGTTGTTGAGCTGGGGCATTCACATTGGCAGTGGCGACAGTCTTCTTGGGACACTCATTGGAATAGTGGCCCTTCACTCCACACTCGAAACAGGTGATCTGAGACTTGTCTTTAGCTGTGACGGGCACATCATTGCTTCCAGTCCTGGGTGCTGTGTTGTTGTTGTTGTTGTTGTTGTTGCTCTTGGGAGGGGCACGGTTTAAATTGCTGGTGTTGCCGGAGTGATTGTTGTTTCCTCCGGACTTCACATTGCCTCCGCTACGGTTGGGGTAGCTGGGGCGGGACATTGGGGGTCGGTTGTTTCTGGGTGCATATCCTGGTGAGGGGTTGGGACGGTACTTCTGGTGACTGCTAGATCCAGTTTGCTACATCATACGACATTTGCGGTTGTCGTTTTCCTGGTTAATCTTCCCTTCCATCTGAATTGTAGAGTCGACTAGCTCTTCGAGATACTGGAAACGGATGTTGATGAGAACAGTCTGCATCTCATCATGCAGTCCGTTCAAGAATCTCTCCTTCTTCTTGGCCTCCGTGTTGATCTCATCAGGTGCATATCTGGCAAGCGACAGGAATCTGTCACGGTACTCTACCACAGTAATTCTGCCTTGCTTCAACTCTCTGAACATGATTTTGAAGGCTTCCCATGTCATCACTTGACCATAGTTCCTCAGGCGGATGCTGTTCCACCATGCTCTTGCATCTCCTGCCAGGTAGTGGGTGGCAAAGAGAACATTCTCGTTGTCATTAACTCTGGCTACTTCTAAATTTTTCTCCATCATCTACAACCATTCATCTGCATATAATGGGTTCTCTAAAGTGCTAAAGATTGGGGGATTGGTGTTCTGGAAGTTTTTCATCTTGGATCCTTCATGATCATGATTTCCATGCCCTTGGTTGTTGAGAGCCATATGGTGATCTGTTGTGGTGTTGCTAGGTTAGCTTGGCGCTCTACCCTGCTTGCTTCCCTGTCTGCGATGAGATTCTGCAGGATCTGCAGCATTGGGTCTTGCGACAAGCTGCTCCCTCCTTGGTTTCCACGAGTAATCTGAAGATTGAGGTAGATAAAGGGGTAAGAGGGAAAGTTCTAAGGTTTATGGTTTTGGTTTCAAAGCTAAAACTTTGAGTTTGACTTAGGTTTTGCAACTAACTCCATTTCATTCATTCAAACAAAGCACACGATACAAACACACACACACACCACAACAAGGAAAATAGATGGTTTTAAGAACCATTCTGCAAGCTACGATACAGTGGGACCGATACATCTCATGCTATGACAGTGCTCTAGTGCATCTACTCATCATCGATGAAGTCGGAGTCCTCATCGTCAGTGTAGAAGTCCATGGCATCCTCCTCCAGAAAGTCATCATCATTGCTGAGGTAAGAATCCATGTCTCCCTGGATGTCTTCACCCTCCTCTTCTTCCTCCTTTCCTGCAAGCTGAGCTTCTTGCTCCTTGACGGTCTTCTCGAGGTCGGCGACCTTCTTGCGAAGACGGGCGATGGTGCGATCCTTCTTTTCGCGCTGGAGGCGAAGAGACTGACGGTCCTTGACAAGCTATGAGAAAGTATGGGCCTTTTGGGCGGTAATGGCATGGTTGTGGTTGGCGAAATCCCTAGCATTATCCAATTCCTTCTAGCGATCGTACAGCAGGAAGTCAAGGTTCCCCACTTGACGCTCAGCTCTGGGTGACTTGGCATCTCCATCGGCATTCCCATGAAGTCACGCCTTGCATAGTGAGCAAAACGGGTTCCTTGGATTTAGTTGACACTGAGGGCACATAGATGTGCGAGAGATTCATGCATTGCCCTGGCTAATCCATCTAGCCAGTTGTTCTCTCTGTGATCCGCTGCTTGCTTCTATGCTTCCTCGAAGATCAGCGGTGACTAGCCACTGTAAATCTCCTCCTGGGGGTCCTAGCAGTTGAGCTCCAAGAAACTCCGGATGTGGGCATCCCAATAAATCAGACAGTGAATCCAGATCCCTCTCGAAGATCAGCTGGCCTCCATTGCCCAATTGGTAGAACTTGCTGAACTGAGTCTCCATCTACAAGAATTAAGGATGAGGAAATTAGTGAAGTGATCAAGTGTGTGAAAAATTTTATGTAGTAATGTAAGAATTGGAGGAACATGAATTTTTAAGAAAGAATGAATTCCCAAGGGTAAGAGAGGAAATAGTTTTTCATAAATACTCACTTTGGTTTTGAAATTAAGTTTTGTTCGGACGTCCATTCTAACTAGGGTCTCCTATGGTCAAGATAGCTCTGATACCAACTTGTCAACACCCGGATTTTTAATCCCAGATGCCTGTTATGTCATACATCGCAATCCCAGGATTACCATTTTTGCGAGACATAACAGATTGGATATCACAGTACATCATCCATTACAAACCATAAATAAGGTCTTACACAAATAAGGATCTCATGATCCAGTCTTAATACAACAAGCAGCGGAATAAATAATAAGCGTAGCGGTGGGGTCCATCTTTAGGAGCACAGGCAATGCTGACGAAGGCAGATAGTCCTAGTTATCATAGCCGTCCTGCTGACCGTCATCTTGGTAGTCTCCTTCATAGTCTGGCCATGAGAATAGCCAGGGACAAAAGCCATGAGTACTCTTTAAGTACTCGCAAACTACCACTAACAAATAGTATAGTTCTAGTGTAAAATGCTAACTCTAAGTTTAACTAACAACTTAAGTTTGAAACCTAAGCTGAGTTCAGAAACAAAGAAAGATAAAATAAAGTTCTAGAATCACTTAAGTTGGGAAGCTATTGTCATAGTCATAACCCTGTTGTGGTCAAGTCAAGGTTCATCATTCATTTCATAAGTCATTTTGAAAATATCTGACAAGGAAACAGTATGGCCACTCCAACTGTACATAACCGCGGACGCGGCTATTCGAATTGTTTTACACTCTGCAGAGGTGGTACACTTTCACCACAAGATTCGATACATCTGTCAGGGATAACCCAGAATCATCATACTTAGTATGTAGATAATCAAACATAACCTTTCCTTTACACACCCTAGTATAAGCACCTCTCCTATGAGCATGGCCTCCCAACCATGACCATCTGTCATCTTCGGCACTGCATAGGTGGACAACATCGAGAGGTAGGCTCAGCTCAAACCTCTCCCGTGAGGGAACTAATAATAATGCATATAAACTTCCGGCTAAGTCTTACCCAATTTAGGTATTGTGGTTGTACAGTAATTTGGAATGGTATCGCATCCGAATCCAACCACCAGCTTTGTAAAAGGGCTAAGGCTCATGCCTCAAAATTTTCATCATCATAAACCATTTGTGTTTCTCAACACATGTCAAAACATTTCAATAGAATGACTCATCATTCCAAGGTTTTTATAATTCATTTTCACCAAGTATTCCCATCTAAAGTGACTCAAGTTTTGATCTAGCTCTAAGCTACTAAGTTAAGAGTGTTCACTAATGTGGGATGCTAAGATCAATCTCATGCCATAGAATGACATCTAAGGTTATCTAGATAGGTCAAGTTTTACACTCTTTATGCTACCTTCAAAACAAGTAAAGGACTTTGATAAAGTAAAGAAGGTAAAGTTTGGAAATAAAACTTGGGGTAGGTACTAGTCAAGTGGTATAACCAAAGCATGTCTAATGTCTTTTCTTGGGTTATCTAGATTGCAAGGGTTAGCTTGCATTGTTAAAGATGGCTTGCCTTGTGCAGTGCAGTGGTTGAAGTTTTCTTCCTCTTCTTGGTAGAACTCCTCCTCCTCGAAAGCTTGGTCGGTACTATCGTCTATAAATACATACGGAGTACACAATCACCAAACAATGCTTAACTAGTCTACTTAGCATTCTAAGGCACACATTGTATGATCTAAAAGCATCACAAGCATCACAAGGTTCTATTAACTAGTTTCATTCTTTTTATTTGAGAAAAGTAAGTTCTACTCATTGAAAAATAACTAAGATTTAATATTCTCCACTTAGAACAAGGGATCATATGGACACATGTCATCACCACATATTCTAACATAAGGGGATGTGATTTAAGAGGTGGATCATATTTACTTTGGTTTAAGTTTAATATTTAATGATTTAAAGTGACTAGAAATGCCTATATAGCATTATTTTGGTACTAGTGCAAAGTCACTGCATGTAAACTTTAATATTATTACATATTCAGATAGGTATGGTTAAATGTGATTTTTTAGAGTTGGAATCAACTCAAAAGCCTTTATGGTTGATTTTATAAAAATGTTTGAATGTGCAAAAGCTTATGTCTTGTTATTTTTACTAGGAGAGATCTCTAACTCTAAATGAATTAAATCCAATGGGCCTTGATAGATCTTTTTAGTAGCTTTCTAGCAAAATTTGAATCACTCAAATTGGTTCAGTAGATCTTCTGGAATTGATTTTCAAACTAAGGGACAGAAGTGAGTTCAAACTAAAATGGAAAAATCCATATTTGAATTCATGGGCTAGCGCGGGAAAACTAACGGGCCAGCCCAGTGGCGCTCCGCGGTGCGAATGACAACTGACAGGAGGGTCCCGCAGGTCAGCGACACATCAAACGCGAAGCGGTACGGGGCAATTTGGGCGCTACGATTAGAAGGCAGATCGACGGCTCACAGTCGTCGTCGACGACGGACTCGTCGCCGGCGAGACCGAACCCTAAACGGCCAGTGGGGGTCTACCGGGGACGTACCAGGGCTCCAGCTACTGCGGCGAGGCGGGCAAACGAACTGGTGGACGACGGCGAGCTCAGGCGAGGTCGCTGTAGGGGCTGCGGTGGACGGAATCAACGGTAGCTTCTCCTCCTCTGCAGCGGGCTCCTCCCGCGCAATTCCGGCGAACTATGGCTCGAGTTGCTCCGGTGAGAGGTGGGGAAGGATTAGTGATGAGAGGGGAGTGGATTGGTGTGAGGAGTTTGTGCTGAGGAGGGCTCCTTTTATAGGGCGACGAGGGGACCGAATGGCACGACGGTGAGCTCGTCGGTGACGTTGATACAGGCGGCTAGAGGCATGGGAGGCGTAGGCGGACGGTGGCCTGCCTCCTGGCGGTGCTCTACGTGTTCAATGCGCGGCTAGGGGCGGTGGTGTTTGGTCGGGAGCATCCCGCGCTCTGGGAGACAGAGGCGGTGCTCTACGCGGCGCGCGACGACTGTGGGTCGCGCGGCAGCATACGGCCATGTCTGGCGGGGTGCTAGGGTCGAGGCGGAGCGGCGTGCATGGTATTGGGTCGAGGGGCAGTCTGTGGCATGCTGGCGGCTAACGCGCTCTGGCGCGCTCTGGCGAGCTCACAGAGAGAATGGGCGGCGGTGTTAGGGTGTGGTCTAGGGCCTGGCTGGGCTTGGGGAAGGGGCAGGGAGGTGTGGTAGGGTTAGGCGGAGCTAGTGGTGGTGCTGGAATGGCGCAGCGCTGTCAGTGGCTCTTTGCCCTCTTTTAGCCGGTGACGACCACAAAGTGGCAGCGCTCCACTGCTGCTGCGGCTTAGGGGTAGGCCGGTGAGTGCTTGGTTGGACTCAGGGGGAACAGGGGAACCAAATGTGGGCTTAAAACTCGACAATGCATTGATCTATAAACAGTATAAGTTAGGCAGGGAAATCTTGCCTGCCACCTGTTCGACACAATGGCCGCATGAAAATTTTATTTGAACTTTGGGATGAATTTTGGTGGAGTGGTTGATCACATGCTTGATCTTCTAGGTGTGCTTGGGTTTTGAAAATGGATCTCATTTGAGTGGTTTTTGAATAAGTGGGATCTTCTCATATGAACTACATTCAATTTTCAAATGCCATTTAAAATTAGTGTTTGAAAGTTTTTGGGATGAAACAAAGTGGGCCTTGGTACATCACTACATGTACTAGCAAGGGGTGCAAAGATCCACATTTGTTTATGTTAAGAATTGATTTCTAGGAATAGCCAAAGTAGGCATGTTGATTAAAATGGCACAAATGACCATTTGGTTATTTTATTCATTTTGATTTGTTTTTCCTTGGGATTTGTTTGGGAATGATCTAGATGATGTTTATTTCACCTAAGAATCATTTTACAAGCAATGGATCACTTAATCATGGCAATTCAAATCAACTCCTAATTTAGATGCACACTCATATGAATGCTTTAATAATTTTAATTGGACAAGTTTTTGTTGACTCTAAATTTGATGATTTGGATCTTGATCACTTGGATTAGAGTTTTGGGATGTTACATAGGCAGCAACCACTACTCACATCATCCTCATAACCACAGCAGTCAGCAATTGATATCAATCAAATTAATGCGCTATTAAGGGACTTAATCATGTAGGACGTATCCCATGGCATGGATAGTGTTCCATGAGTTTCCTTGGTTCCCAAGTTGATACGTAAGGGGTGCCAACAGCTTTATAGTCACTGTAAATGCTAACACACCTCCTTCTTCCAACAAGTAGTTCCCTCCATCAAGTCCTCATAAGAGGCAAATATTTAGAGGTCAACTTCTCTCAACATCAAGATGAAGACAATCTAACACATGGTCACAACGATGAATATCATAATACGCTTTATCTAATTTCAATCTCATACTAGGGTTTCTCCATCTCCCTAAGAACTAACGATCTACTCAGACATGGAGGCAATCAACACCATGGAAATACCAATGGAACCTATCATAGATGAATAGTACTTGTATAAATCCACAATGAGTACGGAAATTACAAAAAGATCTAGACAAGATGTAGATGGGATGGATGGAGATGGTGGTGATGTAGAGGTTGATGATGAAGATCGATGCCATAGCCTCCCGAATCTGTGCAGGGTGAAGATGGATCCCCGGTGGATGAGTTCCCCCTCCAGATGCCTTTCGGAGGTGGGTTTCGACGATTTCTGGTTGTTCTGTATGTCATCTCTTTGATCCAGTTGTACGGGGTGAAACTATTTTAGGAGGCGGTGGTGGTGCCAACTAGACGGCGGGAACTATACGGCCGAAAAACTTATTCCCGCCGTATAGTTGGTCGTTAAACCGTCTGTAAGCCTCGATCACTTCGGGTTTTCTTCTAGTATTTTTGATATTTCCCAAATAAGCGATTTATGTTGTTTTTGACTCCTTTTCTTCCCAATACAACTGCTCCAAGAATTGTGTCCATTGTATCCATCATCTGTCCTGATTCTGGTGAAAATAGACATAAAATGTGCGCGCGAATGCCATAAAATACCAAGATCCTACATCTACAGTGCAAAATAATAATATAAAACATGATGTAAATATGCACTCATGACACGTGTGTTGGAAGCATACCTGGAATACCCCATGATAGATTGGAGCCGGCTCGTAACCTACACGGTCAAAGGAGGATTAAAAAGGGACTCCCTAAGCTAATTACGATATCCACAGGGAAACCCTTAATTGTGGTGGTTTGTATGGGTGACTGCTCTTAGACATCGCAGTGGTTATTTAGAGGTGACCTCACTCTTGGCCCAACAAAGTGGCTTCCTACGAGCCTTGTAGTGAACATCTTATTATGGGGCTCTCTCCACACATATCATGACACATGGAGTTTGTTATATTGATTACATATAACAATGATACTATGCTAGTGGTGTATCCTACATCCTCGAGAACGTTTTAGCCCTATTGAGTTCAACCACGCTTTCACATAAACTTGCTACTTATTTTCTTTTACTTGTTTTAATTACTTTTTTGCAATCAACCATAAACCTTTCAAACACCCTTTACTTGATATCAAAGACATCTTATAAGTATACTTTGGTAGAGAGTAATGAGGGGAATAAAGACCTTTACCAATAGCTCTCTGGGGTTTGATATCTTTACTTTGAAACTAGCTACAATTGGTTTGTGCACTTGCAGCCATCAAGCTATTTTCTGGCACCATTGCCGGGGAGCTAAGGGCTTTTGGTGTTTGTTCTTAGTTACTTATTTTATTCATTGTTTTACTAAAGTTGTTTACTAGTTTCAGTAAGAACCATGACTACACCCAGACTGACTAATCATCTTGCTGCTACTAAATACCTTAGGAAGTTCAATAGAGGACTCATCAAAGAATTCCCGAGTGGGAGCGAACCAAAATATGAGGTCAACCCTCGTTTTATTGCTATTATTAAAGAGAAGACTTTTGCAGGAGATGATCCCAATGAGGATCCTTATAATCATTTAATGCATTTTACCGAGCTATGTTGGACTCTTAAATTGAGAGCCTATTCCGATGATGAATTAAAACTTAAACTGTTTAGCCAATCTCTAACCAACCTTGCTTTGGCTTGGTATAGAATTTGCCGTGCAAAGAAAATAGATACCTGAGAAAACTTAAAGGAGAATTTGATTTTCGATTCTTTCCCAAGGTAAAAATTGCTGAAGTAAGAAGGGCAATTACAAACTTCAAGAACCGCCTAGGTGAAGGTTTGGTAAGAGCCTATAAAAGGTACAAGTATCTACTTCATAAGTGTCTCCGTCATGATTTACCTGAATGATACGTTTTGCATATTTTCTATGGAGGACTTAATCAAGAAATTAAACATGAGCTTGACACGAATTCAGGAGGATCTTTCATGGAGTTAACTATAATTAAAGCTTGGGAACTTTTAGAACGAATTCGCCATAATAGAGAAACATGGGGATTTGATTTAGGAGGCGAAGGAGGTATAAAAATTGAATATGATTGTCTTAACGCTTATAAAGACTCTGGTAAGGTACAAGAAACTACTAATGAACTCCAACTTGATGATGATATTATTTTGCAAATCCTTCAGTCTTTTACAGAACATATTGAGTCTCCTAAGAAAGATTGGCTCCATTATACTCCACCAACTGAGCCAATTGTCGAAGAAGATCCAATAATCACGGCCCATGTCGAGCCGCTTAAGGAGGTATCCCCATATGTTGAACCCTTTCCTTTCCCAAGGACGGCGAGAAAAAATATGATGGTTCAGCAACTAGAGGATCAATGTAAAGAGGAAAAATTATTTCTCAAGGAGCTGGAAGGGGAAACACAAAGAAGAAAAACTGAAGAACAACGTGTACAAGAGGCAGAGGCATCAATAAATGAAGATATTTTAACGATGTTTGCACACTGCAATGTAATTGAGCTAGGTACCTAAGCTTCGCAATTCGTTGAAGGAAAGGTAAAATCTAAAGAAGTTGGTAAGCCTATTCTCCCGTGCACTTTTGGAGGAACTTCCTATTATGGCCTTTGTGACGTCGGTACAACTGTTAACGTTATCCTTTTTAATTTTTATTTAAAAATTCAAAATAAATTAACTCCACCCGAACTGGAAGATACGGATATGATTATAATGCTTGTAGATAAAACACTCAGAGTCCCTATGGGAGTAATCAGGAATGTTCCAATTTGTGTTGGACCATATAAGTATCCCATTTACTTTGTACTTATTGATATGCCCACTTATGTTTATTCTCCCATCGTTTTTGGAAGAAATTTTCTAAATACCGCAGGAGCAAACATAGATTGCAAGAGACAAACCGTGTCCCTCAAGTTTGGTGAAGAGAAGATGGATTTTCATTTCTCTAAATTTGACCATAAGCCGGCTATTGAAGAATTGGATGATGATGAGTACGAATGTGAGGAAGAAGGTAATATCATAAATTTATCCTCAATAGTCATCGTGACTCCTGAAGATGATTTACCAAGAAGTTTAGTCAATAATAATATCCTTTAAGACATAGAAAGAGCTGAAATGGACGATTATATTGACTCCACACCTAAGGTGGACATCGATATTAATCAAAAATATGAAGAACCTATAAGGAAAGGAGACAAGGCTCTTCCTCCTCCAATCCTTAAAACTCTACCAAAGGAACTAAAATATAGGTTTATTGATGAGACAAATAAATTTCCTGTTATTGTAAGTGCTAACCTTGTAGAGAAAGAGGAGGAAAACTTAATGAAGGTTCTCTGCATGCATCAAAATTCTCTTGGGTATTCGATGAGTGATTTGAAGGGGATTAGTACCTTGATAGCCACCCATAGAATATTCATGGAAGAAGGAGCTCAGCCAGTCGTAGACTTTCAGTGACGTCTTAAACCTCACATGAAAGAGGAGGTAAGAAAAGAAATAATCCATTTGTTGGATGCAAGCGTCATCTTTCATGTAGAGGAGAGTGAATGGGTAATTCATGTTCATTGTGTTCCAAAGAAAGGTGGGTTTACGGTTGTAAAAAATGAACATAATAAAATGGTACCTACTAGGACCGTTGTTGGACACAGGATGTGCATTGACTATAGAAAACTTAATAAGGAAACTCAGAAGGACCATTATCCTTTACCGTTATAGATCAAAATTTAGAAAGGCTTGCCATGCATTCTCATTTTTGTTACTTAGACGGTTATTCCGGTTTTTCCCAAATTGCCATTCACCCTGATGATCAACTTAAAAATATTTTTATTTTTCCTTATGGCCTTTATTCTTATCGTCGTATGCCTTTTGGTCTTTGCAACGCTCCTACCACTTTTCAAAGAAGTATGACTGCTATTTTTGCTGATTATGTTGAAAGTATTATGGAAGTATTCATGGATGACTTCTCTATTTATGGAACTTCCTTTAATCATTGTCTCCATAATCTTCATAAAGTTTTACAGAGATATGAAGACACTAACTTAGTCTTAAACTGGGAGAAATGTCATTTTATGGTTCAAGAAGGGATAGTACTCGGTCACAAAGTCTCAGGTAAGGGCATAGAAGTCGATAAAGCAAAGATTGAAGCAATACAAAGGTTACCTCCTCCTCGAGACATAAAAGGTATAAGAAGCTTCTTAGGTCATGTAGGATTTTATAGAAGATTCATTAAGAATTTTTCGAGAACTGCTAGACCTTTAACTAAACTTCTTCAAAAGGATGTTTGTTTTAATTTTGATGAAAAGTGTCTTACTTCTTTCAACCTATTAAAACAAGCCCTCCTTGAATCTCCCATTATAAAACCACCTAACTAGAAGAAACCTTTTGAGCTATTTTGCGAAGCCAGCCATGAAGCTGTAGGAGAAATTCTTTGTCAGTATGATGGTAATGATCTTAATATTAGTCATCATGCTAGTCACACCTTAAATGGGGCCCAAAAGAACTACCCTATGGCAGAAAAAGAATTTTTTACAGTAGTTTTCTCCTATGATAAATTTAGATCTTATATCATAGACTCTAAAGTAAGAGTACACACTGATTATGTTAGATTAAAGTAAATCCTAGAAAGGACCGATGTTAAGCCAAGAATGATCTATTGGACTTTACTTTTGCAAGAGTTTGATTTATAGATCCTGCAAAGAAAGGAAGAGATGGAGGAAACAGTCATGGACACTCAAGAAGTTGCTCATCCCAAGGACGTGTCATCCGTGTACATACCTGTGGGAACCACACTACCAAAAATGAAGTTCTCTATTTCTTCTTGCAATGGTTTTGTTGATTTTCTACAACCAACTTTATTTAAAGAGAGGAAGAAAAAGATACTCAAATGAGTTCATATTCCCTCGATGATCATGGCTTAGGAAATCATGAACACATATTTCTTCCGGATGATTTTCTGCTATTTCTTTTTGCATATTTGATTTCCTCTCATTTTTCTGAGTTCATTGCCGGTCTTACGAGATCAGTATGGGCGGGTGGTACGGCCGGATCCGCCCATATGGATGGTCGTTAAGCCCACTGATGGTTTTCTTTTGTTTTCACATAATTGGTACAACTGCACCGTATGGGCGTAGACCCTCGTACGGATGGTCGTTATCTATTCTGTGACCGTCTTCTACTTTTCGTTTGTATTCTTGTGTTAAAAAAAAAGAAAAACAGAACCCGCCCGTACCGCTTAGTCAGTTGTCTAATTACAGACTTCGACCCATCTTGTTTTTGGAAACGACCCGGTATGGGCTCGTCATACGGGCGTCCGCCTGTACCGACTGGTCGTTACGACCCAAATTTCCTTCTTTTGCACTTATTTGTTTCTATATTTGTTTGGATTCTTTTAGTGGGCGACCATTTTCCTCTCAGTACGAATTTTACCATGCCTCTAACCCTTTATAAGCCTTCCAGAAGGGCTCGATCCTTGTATTGACAATAGAGATATTCTCTATAATTTACTTCTTCCTCGTAAAATATTTAGAACCATGTCCTTCATATGGAGTAACCTTCAAGAGAAAGAAGATCTCTATGGATCATCCTCGAGGATTACGGAGGAAGATAAAGTTGTTGTGCCAAAAGAGAAGGAATTACAAGACGAGGATGGATTCAAGCTGATGGAAACACTAAAGGATGGGCTCAAGGTGTTCAACCTAGGCATTAGAAAACAAGGCGACTTCGATGAAGTTCAACTTGATCTAGAAGGAGATGGGGAACTCTTCTTGAAGAAAGTGAAGCGACAAGGGGAGGATATCCAATCCTCCTTGGACAAGCTCAACGGCCGCATCAAGAAGATTGACGTAATATATCTAGGATATTCTAAACATATTGAACTATTGTATCGCTACCTCGACCATCTGGACCTAAAGATAATGAAAGTGCTAGAAGCGAACCTCAACATCAGCCTTAGATCCATCAACACTCAGAAGCAAACAATATAGATGTACAAGCCTCTTGTTGAGCAGTTGGAGAAAGTCAGTGAGCAACACCAGATCCATATCTTGATCTTGGAGGCATCAAACAAGATGCTCCGTGCAAGTCTTAGTGATTCCGGAGTTTCTCCCCTGCCAATTAGAGGAGCACGCCACGGTATCAAATAATCGCAAGGAATTATTTGATCCACCCGACTTGATTCCAAGCTTGGTGGATCTGTGAGAACCTTGTAATCTATCTTACAGTTTCCGCATGTTTACTTTATTTGCACGCATGGTTAAGTTTTAAATTCAGAATTTGCATTAGTTGCATCAACTTCGAGCTCTCTTTGTTCAAGACAGATTTATATCCATTGGGTTATGATACTTTATGATAATTGAAGTTGTGTTTGATTCATTATTATTATATTAGATGATTGAACTAGGTTGAGTGTTATGATACTTGTACAACTATCATGATTTTAGGGACTTTCACACCAACAAAAGTATTGATTAAGTTTTGAGAAGAAGAATTATGGTTGCATATTATAATTAAGAGTTTTTGAAACCCATTGAAGTAGTGATCATGATCAAATAGATGCGCTGAAAGAAAAAGGGAGAAGTGATCATGAATCTTCACTACTAAACTTAGTGCTCTATATATTTAAACACTGTGATTATATAATATGTTGAATCACTAGAAGCTTCTTATAATTTCATTAATACTGAGAAAGGTGTGGAAGCCTCTAAGTTATGTAATGTGTAAGGTTATGTTAATACGCCCGAAGTATCTCTACATCCGATGTTGTATTCTTGCTTCAATTTCTACCTCATTTATTGTAACGACTCGTATCTCATGAACATGATGATCTTGTCCATAATCCACCATCTTGCTCAGGGACGAGCAAGATCCTAGCTTGGAGGAGTTGATGAGTCCAAAATTGAAGCATATTTACCTTTTGTTTTTGCATAAATAGAGTAGGGATCTTTGTATTTCACCGCGTCTACGTGTGTTATTTTGTTCTTGTTTCAACAGGATCCCAAATCATGGATTCATATATGAACATATCAATTAGAGCTATCATATTGTGTAACTATATGATATTTCTAAGTGATAAATTCATTTTATGAATTTACCTTCGCACCTAGAAGAATACCAATCAAGGAGGAGGCACCAGTACCGATAATAACCACTGGTACGGGCGAAGCCCGCCCATACTGTTCGCCCGTACCAGGATCCATCATGACCGCCTCGTCAAATACTTTCTCCTGGCGAATACGAGAGGGGGATCCAACATTCATAGCCACCAGAAACCACGAAAAACACATCCGAGAGGGATATGAAGGAGGAACTTGGCTGGGGCAAAATCCCAGCTACTTCACGGATCATTGGAGGACAACGCATAATCCCCTTCATCATCAACTATTGCATCTCCATTACCACCATTACCCCCATCTTTCATCTATTAGATCTCTTTGTAATTCCAGATCCAATCATGGTTTGCATTTGATATGCCTTCATACTTTTACCCATTCATTTGATTATGATGATGTTGTTGATTGCTTCCATGAGTGAGTAGTTCCTTTGTTCTTGGGGAGATGGAGAAACCCTAGCACCATTATGAACTTGTAATAAAGATGATCTATTATTGTGTCCATATGACTTGCTTGTCTATGATATAATTATGATTTGTGTTTGATCTCTCTCTATATATAGATGGTATGTGTAGTCGGCCGCATATCATTTGCCTTCGGGACTAAAGGGAGGGAGAAATCCTTTGGACACGTCTTGGAAGCGTACCCGGAATGCCCCGTGACAGATTGGCGCCGGATCATAACCTACACGGTCAAAGGAGGATTAAAGAGGGACTCCCTAAGCTAATTACGATATCCACAGGAAACCCTTAATTGTGATGGTTTGTATGGGTGACTGCTCTCAGACATTGCAGTGGTTATTTAGAGGTGATCTTACTCTTGGCTCAATAAAGTGGCTTCCAACGAGCCTTATAGTGAACATCTTATTATCGGTCTCTCTCCACACATATCATGACACAAGGAGTATGTTATCTTGATTACATATAACAATAATACTATGCTAGTGGTGTATCCTACATCCCCGAGAACGTTTTAGCCCTATTGAGTTCAACCACGCTTTCACACAAACTTGTTACTTGTTTTCTTTTACTTGTTTTAATTACTTTTCTCCAATCAACCATAAACCTTTCAAACACCCTTTACTTGAGATAAAAGACAGCTTGTAAGTATACTTTGGTAGAGAGTAACGAGGGGCATAAAGACCTTTACCAATAGTTCTCTGTGGGTTTGATATTTTTACTTCAAAACTAGCTAGAATTGGTTTGTGCATTTGTAGTCATCAAGCATGCACTAAACAACCTACAGAGACTCAGTACAACTGTTGGCCATCCGAGAGGGATAAGAAAGATCTACTCGGGACCAACCTGATACTAACACCAAAACATACCCATCCTGGTATTTCCCCCTCGAGACCAAACGAGGAAGTCAATCCGAGGAACTCACACTGTTGGCATTTTTATTGATCACTCCATTGGAGTTTTCATAATTACTAGTCAGATATAGATAGCTTAAGTCATTCCAATAACACAAGCTTTTGGCACTTTTAATTAACCTTTATGTTGTAGTTGCAATACTTATTAGGTGGTATAGATAACATGAGATACCCCAATTCCATCAGTTGTTGGCACTTCTATTTATCCATTCCACTGTAGTGGAGCTTATTACTAGTCATGCCAAAGTCAAATTTATAGCACTACTTTAGTTATAGTTGTCTATGTTCGAGACACTATGCTCCAAGTAGTCCATAACCGCAAACACGGCTTTTCGAAAAGATTTACCCTGCAGGGGTGCACAAATAGCAACACACGCACGATCAACCTTGGGAAAACCAAATAAAACGCAATGAGGCCACATGACAAAGCATTCACAAGATTCAAAAATTATTTTGGGGGGCCACCCCACTAAGCTACCCGCAACGAAGTTGGCCAGCTCTGAGACAGACCCAGGGTTTGTGTCGATGGCTATAAATGACTGGGAACCCGAAAGTTTGACTGAGCTTGTCGATACCGCGGAAATGTAGCACAATTCCTAAATAGTATAGGCGCTCCACACACAATAGTAAATAAAGTAGTAAAGCATGGCATAAGTACATGATAGTAATAAAGCCCCAAACTAGTTTGTGGCCCCAAAAATAAGATGTGAATAAAGCTCGGGCTAAGGGGATTCATGGTCCCACATGTGGATAGTGTGATAGTCAAGGAACAAACATCAAGTACTCAGGGTCCTAGGGGACACAAGTGAGCGGGTGAAAACCAAATAACATATATTGCCCACCGGTGCCTCTACATTAGTTACATCTATTCCCAGTATTTTAATTATCAAGATGTAATTAGAACCATGATCATCTCCAACAGTAAGCATGTGGCAACCTCCAACAACTATTGTACTCGACAACTCGAACCAACACCTAAGCAAGCAAATACGACTCGCAAGGCCAACTGTCTACCAAACAATAGGCAATAGGAGGTGTCCAAGTCTATATAGAGGCTGCAAGGAATATAAATGGTACGGGAAGTAAAGCATCGCAACACGAATAGCAATAGATCAACAGGAGGAAGTAAAGACTATAAATGCAAAATAGGTAGAAAGGGGGAGATTGCTCGCCTGGGAAACATAGCCGAAGATTCATATCCGAAGAACTTGTCGATACTCACATAAACTCAGGCCTAATCCATGAAGAAGCAAATCACTAAAAGAAACACCGTATGCACTACTTAATACTACGGCAGAAGATCGGGCATGATGCATGTATGATGTATGACATGGCAAAGGTGCGATGCAATTAGGCAATATTAAGAGGAATCGGGATCCCGACAATTAAATAGAAGGTTCAAGTTCTTTAGATACCCCGCAATTTAAAGGTTGACTTAATAAGGCAAAACATGGCATCGGTTCGCTACACAAATTTAAATAGAGTCGATATGAGACAAGAATAGCCCGCATATAGTCTCCATATTTAATTATGAGATGAATTAGCTAAAAGCTCCCAAACCACATGATGAGATGCAAGCATGAATGATTTAAATGCAACAAGATATATGGATGGCAATTTATAAAGTAGGGCTTCAAAAAAGGGTCACACATAGGGTCGAAGATCTTGGGTTCCGAGGGTGTTCGACGGGAGCGGTCTTCGGACTCTAGGTTCGGGGTCTTCGGGGTTCGATCTGTGGATTCGTGTAAAAGTGCTCGGTGATCCGTGAGGGAGTCCTTGGAGTCCAGGATGGAGATCTTGTCGTTCCATGTTGGTGATTTTTGGGTTCTGGCTTCCGATGGCGGGCTTGGGTTGTGGTGGTCTGTGGGATACATCGATGGTACTTTGGTTTCGAACTTCTCAGCCACAACGAACATACTCGAGGTAGCCGAACCGCGTCTTCACCTTATCTATCTTGTTCATCTCTGGGGTTTCGAGCAACCACTCCAACATCTCCACATTGGCAACCACACTCCCAACACCAATAGCCAAAACCGGAGCATAGGGAAGGCCCGAGAGGTACTGCTGCTAGCGGTAGATGGTGGAGCACATGACGACAAGAGAGAGCATCGAGGTGGGGCGCCGCTGGGAGGTTGAGGCGGCGGGACATCACGGAGGGGACGAACTTCTCGGGTGGCGGCGCAAGGTGGACTTGGAAGCATCGCAGATCTCGAGAGGAGGCGGTCGAGGCTCGACATGGAAGGCGCGCAGCACGGCGGCTCGCGGGGCCGAGGGTGCAGTGGCCGAAGAGGGTGGTCGGGACAAGCTCGACATCTACGGGAGGTGACGTGCAGGGTGACGTCTTGACGCGAGCGGCGACCGAGGATAGGATGAGGTCCATGCGGCGGAGAGGGACACACGACGGACGAGAGGAAGCTCGGGGAGCGGTGGCGAGGTCTACCTCGGGTGGCGGCTGCGGAGCGGAGGCAGCACGGCTCAAGAGATCCGAAAGGAGGTGGCGGCCACAGGGAGGCGCAAAAGCAAGGGCTCGCCGGGGCCCGCTTCGCTGGGCTCACCGAAAAGAAGGAAGACGGTGGTGGGGTCGCAGTTGGAGGATCAAGAGGAGGAAGATGGCGGTCGTGGAGGCGGTGGTGGGGCCTAGTGTTGCGCTGCGCTAGATCGAGGGGCGAGGGGATCGTGACTTCATGAGCGAGGCAAGGTGAGTGTGCGTGCATGCGGGGTAGGGACGCGTGTGTGTGGGGTAGTGCAGGTCCGGGGTGGGGAATGCGGGGATGGGTGGGTTCGTGGTGTACCGCATCATGTGGGTCGATGGTGTACAAGGTGCGTAGTTGTGTCGACAGCGTCTCTGCGGTGCACCGCGTGCGTGTCAGCACAAGTGGGTGGGGTGTTGGGGTTGCGACTGCGCGCACGTGCGAGTGATGTGTTGGCTAGGTGGGTTAGGTAGGGATGGTTTTAGGGTTAGGGTTACCAAGTGTGGGCCGGTTTAGTTTAGGTGGGGTAGTAGATGGCCGGCCGGGCTTTTGGACATGGCGGCTGCCTCCCCCTAAAACACTTTACTTATTTCATTTTTTAAACAATCTTGCAAGTAGTTTTGAGGCAAATAAAATATCCAAGTAGATCCAGGTTTTTGGTTTGAAATAAAAGGGAGGAGATTAATGTAGAAAACAAAATAGGGCTTTTCGTAAAATAGTTTTAGGAAAACATAAGCATGATGTCATGATGATGCTCAAATGCAATATGGCATGATGACACGAGCATGTGATCATGATGACGCACAAAATAAAAACAACACATGATTTTCTAGTAGTGGTTTTACCCGAGGTGCTACAACCGACGAGCAGGTAAGCGGCGAGTCCTAATCCGGTGGATCGAGCTTATCTCTAGCAATTCTTATTCCACCGCTTCTCCGACATGTCGTCCTTATATTCCAATGTTGAGATCACTGTAAGAGACAACTAACCCTAGCTCTTAGAGTTTAGATCTGTTACCGTGTTATCGTTCATAGTTGATCTGTTCGCATGTGGTCACTCCTAATAGATCTGGACCATTTATGGTAGATTTGGTAGTCATTATTCATGTTGTACTTTGATGATTATCATGTGTTATTGTTAGGTTCCATTACTAATCTTCTCTCTTGTTTACTCCATGTATAACCGTGATGATTGGAATTAAGATTAGTGCTAAAATTATAGCTCTTCTCCTTGTACTGAACAAAATGCGTATCTCTGGTGCTGTAGGAGAAGGTTGTGTCTCCTGATCTATCGGCAACCTCTATGCTACCTCTACGTTATGTGCTGATGCCTGATAAGGTGTGCAAAAATAAGTTGGCCATATCATGGCCAGCTTCTCTGTCCACCTTCGTCCTAAATATGGTCTGCCAGTTGATCTGAAAAGGAGGTTTAATTCATCGGGAATTTAGAGAGGTGGACATGCGATCGATTGCAGATGATGTCTACAAGATCTATGGCCAAACAGTCACCCCAAACTAGGTGTACAACCACATGAGGCGCTAGAGAATTAGGTGGATTCAGATGCTCATGATCAAAAGGCTTGAGAACATTCTCTGGGTCGAGGAGATCTCTGCTATCATGATGGACGACGACCATTACTATACGCACATCAAGGTTCAATAAATTTGCACTTGCATCAGTACGTTGAGTAGTTGTCAAGCCCACCTATGAACTATACATTTTAAACTAACTGTGTCCTCATGTAGGCTCAGCCGAAGGACATAGAGTTAATCAACAAGTACATTGAGAACTATGCTCATATGAAGATGATCTATGGCGCTTGTATTTCCACTGCGTACATCTCTTCGACTGTGATACACTGTGCTCTGAGCCACCTGATGGAGCACAATGCACAGGCAAGCATGTATCTTGCCACGACCCCTGATCGCAAGATGAGTTGATTCATGACTTTCCTGAACAAGCACTACTTCTGAGTAGCCGACTATGGTGTTCTACTGTGATGTATATTTTGGTTAGGCTGATGAATTTTTGTTGTGGTGACCCCTGAAGTTCGGTCTGTATATGTTGGGAGGTGGTATTCAGTTATAACCTCTCTGTTTGTGATGAACCTGTGCTGTATCACGGGCAATTGTTCGTGAACTCATGGTGTAGCACATACATCCTTACTAATTATGTTAATTCAGTCTTCAGCTAGTTGTTCTCTAAATTTCAAATGACCCAAACGAGTACTAAATTGATGAAAACCAAGAAAACAACTGGGGCATGGCTTCCGAACCCACGGAGAAATGAGTATGTACTGAATCAAACGAAATGCCCTCTAGTCACGAGAGGTTGCATTGACGCGCGCAGTTTCAGTGGAATCATGATCTCCAGGTGCATCTAAAGGGCACGAGCAAGCAAACACGCCCTTAGCCAAGCAAGGCTTGCCTCAGAAAAGAGATCCTGATATTTTGTATAAACTATATTGTTGGTTGACATAAAAGAATCGATTGTGCAAGTTCTTCTCGGCCACTCACTCTGTCCATATAGAAATGCCCCAATCCAAATTTATGGCTGAATTTAATCTTACAATTGACTAATAAAGTTGTATGCCATATAATTATTCCGTGGATACACATATGAAAATATTTTCAAATAGTAAGACAGCATGAAGTTGGATCCACTCGGTAACTGAAAAACGATGCCTTGTTCTAGCATGTGACTCAAAGGATTGTGCTCCCGTGCCAACACATAGGGTGGGGGAGTGCCCCCCACCCCCTTGAGCACCTTCTTTATGGAAAGGCCTATTTTTTCTAGGTTCGTGTGTTTTTATTTTGGTTTTTGTCTTACCAGGTGTTTTCTCTATTTCTTTTCGGATTTCTCTATTTTTTCATTTTCCTTTGGTATTCTATTTTCCTAAGAGTTACAAGCGGGCAACCCGTGTAAGCCTGTGAAAGTAGAATTTAGTTCAAACTAAACTAACTTACTCAAAAAACTACAACTAGCCTAACTAAATATGACTATGAAGAGGCGCAGTGGGGTACCGCTTTGCAACCCTAATTTTCCAAAAGTACCTGCGTTTAGGGGTTTTTAAAAGACACTAGCACACACATGAGATGCCACAAATAATGGACAAAGAGAATTTCAGAATTTGTATTATGGACCAAAAGCCCAAAAGAGTAAATACCTCAAATCTTACCGTTACTAGAGACCAACTAAATATTTATCATATACGAATTCACGTGAAGGAATATTTATCATGTACGAATTCAGGTGAAGGTGTCTGGGATGAACCATCTTGGATGTGTGTTTTCTTAGTAGTGCCACGTGAATAGTTCTTACTATCTTATAAATAAATAACTCACAAATTAACTCGACATACTAACTCGACCAATGACCAATAATCTAAGTTTTGACTCAATGTAATATCTACCTCACATACAAGTTTTCGCCTAGTTAGAGCCTGAACTTTGATTGCCTATGCTGATTTACGATAACGTAAACTACAAAGTGAATAACCAATAGGGTATTCTTCTCAAAAGGCGTTGTAACGCATACCTGTCCTAGCGTATCTGAAAACAAGTTTAACAATGCAATTATTTTAGACTTACGGAATGCAGGTAGTTCTCTGGCTTTAAATGCATGGCAACACCACCCACAACCAATTCGATATTGATACCCCTCCCCTCCCGAAACCCTCCCCCACCCAGCCGCCACCCCTCCCGTACCCAGCCTCCTCTCCCGCCGCCGTCGCCCTGGGCGTCGCCGAGCAAAGCCCGTGCGGCGGCGGCGGTGGCAGTTCTCGCGGGTGCAGCGGCGGCTCACCTTGGCCATGCGGCAGAGGTGACTGCGCAGCGATGACGGGATACTGCTCCGGCGTTTTGGTGGCGGCGCTGCGGGGAGGTGGCGATCCAGGGACGCGTGCAGAATCGGCGACGGACGAGGGCAGTGGTGGTGGACGGGCTTGTTTCGGGCCTAGATGGGTTCGGACGGGCTCGTTCTGCCAGATCTCCTTTCTTCGACGTCGGCACGAGCTCTCGGGGCTTCCCACGCAGCATGGGGATGCCTGGGGCAGCAGCCGTAGGTATGATGGTGGTGGTGGCCTTCTTCTTCGTCGGAGTGGTCGGCCGGGTGGTCTTGCCATCGTGCGGCGGATCATGCTCGTTTCCGGCGGGTGGCGTGGGGGCTGCTAGCTCGGTTTAAATAAAGGAGGTGGTCCTGGATCCCTCTCAAGCCAAGACGAAGATATTCCGAATGTTGGTCTCCATTGATCTGGTTTCTGTGTCATGTTCCGGAAGGCTCCGCCGGCGAACTCCATAGTGCGCTCATGTCGTGAGTTTGCTAGATCGGATTGGATTCGGTCGTTCGCATCCATGTTTTACTCTGACCGTTTGGTTTCAGAGGGTGCGCTTCGAAGCTCTGTTGGCTGTTATTATCATGGGGCATGTTCTCATTCCATGGTGCTGACGGAGAAAGTCATGGAGACGATCTGAGGACTGACAATGGTGGTTTGAGTCTGGGTGGTGATGAGGAATTGGCTAGGTGACTTGTGAATTGGAGCAGTGGCATGCAAGTGGGGGCGACTGCACAGGAGAGGTTCATGGTCCTACCTTTCAGGGTGAAAACCCAGGGTCTGGCCTTAATTGGTTGTGCCTGACAATGGCCTTGTTGAAGGTTTTGTTTTGAGAGCGTGAACTTTCTTCACGGTGAAAACCTAGATCTTTGATCGGGCGATGGCGGTGTTTGTGCACTGTTCCCTTCTTGGAGGCATCGTTTTTGGAGAAGCTGGACTTCTGGTGCTGTCTTGGTGGTGGTAGTACTGCTGTTTCAATGAATGAGTCACTCTAGCGGGACTTTTCTTTTTTGTAATTCTTCTTTCTTTTTTGGCTGTGTGCATCCGTATGGCCGCTAGGGCAATGCATTGTTGCAGAGGCTGGGTGTAATTGGTATCATCTGATATTAATATATGCTCCTTTCCAGAAAAAAAACAAATTGCAGTGTCACATGCGGAAATGATGAACCAATGCTAGCCGAGAGGCAATACATTTGTGTAAGTGATTCAACATATTAAGTGATAACTAATAGTAGTTGTTATTTTCTTTTACATTTTGAAGCAAACGTACCTGCTAGAAGGAACAAAACAATGTTGATCCCTTCTCTAGAGTGTCGGGTTTATCATGGGAGAGACTGCAGCAACTATCTACAAAAACCAAACTATAAGAATAAATAGGATTATTTTAGTAATGTACGACGGTCATATATTGCTCATAATAGCTCAATAAAATATTGAGTGCATCTATTTTTATCATTCCGCACTAACAAACATGTCGTACATTTCATCCGCTAGGTACGCTAATGATATCCCTTTTTGAAATGGGGGAGATCACCCAGACCTCTACAACCAAGAGATGCAGACAACCTATTTTATTAGATTATTCACAACAACTTACAATAGGGATTACAAAGACCAAACCTAAGCTCACCAAACAAACGATGGATCGCTAATCCTACAACATTGATGAAGAGGTGTCCATGAACAATGCCAACACTCTCACATCACACCAATGCGATCATCTAAAAACTGATGGCCTCGACAAGTCACCCAATGGCAAGCAAATGGCACAAGTGGTCTGGCAGACCCTCAGCATGTACCAGCATACACGCTCCAACAGTCCTCACCGCCGCCATATTCCACATACCCATCTTCTAGAGAGATCAAAAATAATGACCTTGTGCGGTCTATTACTGAGTCCGCAAAAGTTAGGTATCCAGCTGATGGAGTAAAAACCGAGGAATCCTCAGTTTTTAAGCATTTATATAAATGCTCTCCAAATTCAATAAGTAATAATCCCTATATTTCATTTGAAAAGTTTAGGCACGAACAGTGAAAGTATAAGAGTTCCCACCACTTCTTGTTATGACAAATTGTTGTCCAATGGTCCTCTAAATCTAACTTACTATTGGTGTTACAAGTTAGTTAAGTTATTCTAGACAACTTTAATTAAATGCAAGGAAAAATGCTGGTTATACAACTAAATTTCAAGCCACTCTACATATCTTATGAAAATCGCTAGTCACATGATGTGTTAAGTTCATATATATCCTCTTGTTGGCATGTACTGGATCATATGTCCTAGCACGCTATAAGATCCAAATATAGTATCCAATGCTTATGGATTGTTCACATATATAAGGAAAGAATGCATACTGAAATCTGGGATAATTTTCATGACAAGAAACTTATTTTGATTGTAGGAGTGGACTATAGACTATTCTGTCTCCAAAGGTGCGCCTAAAACAAGGACGCCCCCTCCATGTGGTCTCTCCGTACAAAGAGAGAACACCCTTGATCAGGGTCGGTCCATAGATTATGTTGGCCCTAGGGCAACACAACATAAAAGGCCTCTCGTTTTAAGCGACAAAGTTTCATTGAGGGGGGCAATGGCCCCCCTACTTCAGAAAATTGTTTAAATGTATTTTTAATATTTATGTTTATAACACTGATAGGGTTAATTCTCTTACTGTGAGTTAGTTGCGAGCCCGATAGGTAAATAGACATGCACACAGAAATATATTGGATTCTGATAGCGTGGGTATTTTTTATCCGATATGGTTTATTTGGACATTCTTGATGGAAGGCAGCAGCCATCCTCTTATCTCGTCCCTATAATTTTTGGGTGAGTTTACGCATGCTTAGCATTTTCAAACGCTATCATATATTTGGAAGGATGATATCTAAATTACATCTATTCACGGGATCGTAGATTATCTTACCAATTTCTTTGCCACAGATGTGCAAATTCAAGTACAGGGAACTGGCAAGTGAAGCATTTGATGGCATTTTTATATTTGGGCCATCACCAAAACCCTTCATTTCATAGATATGCTCACTTGGACTATCATCTAGGAGAGGGATGGCCCAAAGGATTGGGCAGAGGGGCACTCGCCCTGGGCCTCAAGGAGGTAAGGGCCCCGACCTAAGACTTGTATGTGTATCTATATTTATCTTCAACTATTGACATAAAACAAGGTGAAATATTTTTAGAAAATATAGATAACCCAAGATGCAGCCTGCTATGTCTCTACTCTGACTTCTCTCTTTCCCCAAAAAATACTCAAAAAATTTGCATAGAAAAAAGGGAAAAGCATATTCCATTTAATAAACCCATGAAGATATATCACTTAGTTTCGATCAGAGGGAACAACAACAACATCGCCCCAGCAAATACTTTAGCATTTCTGAATATTTTTTCCCGGTGCCACTATTTCCGTACCTTCTCCAAAATACCAGCCCTCATGTACCTCTAAAAAACTATGAGTAATCATTACTGGAGATTAACAACACAATCGCATAACTATATCATTCTGCAACCATCTCTCCTTTGATTCCCAATTGTTCTACTTGTTCCCATCATCCATCTTGTAGAAACTATTTCATCTTTTTATTAATTCAGTGCCTAATATGTCTACTCTTTTACTCATTTTTGCATATAAAAATATAAGTCTGTTACTTCTATAATTTTACGGGCTAACCAGAAAATAGAATATTAGGCTAGAAAATCCCAAAAAATTAGAAACATCTGGCCATAAATTAAACAGACCTGAAAATCACCACCATCAATCCTAATAGACAAGTAATTACCCACCCATGCCATAAACTTATTTTTCGTTACCCCTTAAATCTGAATAGACAAATCTATCGAGGTTGCTAGCTCCCCAACCTCATGCACCGCCACACCAGCCCTAGACTAAAAAAGATGTAGTCCGGTGCCATTGATTCAACTCGATCGATCCCATCATCCCCCACCCTTCTTTTCCGATACTTCATCACAATCCCACTCATGGAGTCCCCTTGCGATCATGTGCATGCATTCCGGTCTCTCATGTACCCAATCATCATGGCATGATCCTCACCAGATGAGAGCGGATAAAGAATTCCCAGTGAGACAATCTACCAGCAGGTTAGTGCGATTGAGGTTGTCCTCCTTCCTATCAGTCTTACTGCAAATTATGCCATGGGTGTGCGTGAACGTCCGATCCCTTTGTTATATGGCTTGCGTTGGATAGAATTAGTGGATTCCTATAATGGTTTAAGCATGATCCCTCCTACTGATGAAAATGTATAAAGACATCCAAACTGCCGCTTCAAGGGCATGGCCAAAAAGGCTGGTGCAAGAATTCCTAGACATTTTTTTTAGACTAAAAGGGATCTCTCCCCAGTTCCATTAATCAAAATGAAACTTACAGAGTTCAGTAAACCAGAAAACTACAGGTAGCAGAAACAAAGAAACAAGTCTACTTCGGCCTATCAACTGCCAAACCACCAGCAGACCACGAAGCCGAAAACAAAAGCCGGGAACCCAACCAACTGCAAAACTATTTAGCTAAGCGAAAACCAGCACAAGACCAAGTGCAAAAACTGACATATTACAAAACCATCTGCCTTTTTTGCTATCGGGACAACACTCATCAAATCACCACATGAATCGAATCACTCTGCTCAGGGTGCTCACGAAGGTGCTCCATCGATGCTTTCCCTCGTAGCTCGAAGATGTCGTGGTCTTCCAAGAGGAAATCCACCCAAAGTCCACACACTTCAGGGTGCTGGGAGGGGCGGTGGGGTTTTCATATTTTGCATCATCTTGGTCATGAAGTGCTCGATCAATCCCCCTTCCAAATCTTTGAAAGGGACCTCCCAATTCCTCAGATAAAGCAGAACCAGGCGCCAGACCTATTTCATATTAATCCAAGTAGTTCTATTAAAAACAATGCTATTTCTATTATTCCACAACGCCCAGAGGACTACTAAAGTCACAACATTAAAATGCAAAAACCTTTTGTTAGAAAGCCATTTCGAAGCAATAGATTCATAGTTAATGACATGGATGTCAAAAACTTCTGCTACATCCTCCCAGAGTTGCCTAGCTACAATACAATCAAATAGGAGGTGTCTGATAGTTTCTATCTCTTTGCAAAGTGATACATTGCAAATGTATCTATAATTTTTGATGTTCCATGCTTGGTTTTATCCACTTTCTTGTGTTTTGTTCCAACTTTGGAGTACTTTTCATATGATTTCTTGGACTAACCTATTAACAAGAGCCACAGTGCCAGTTCCCTGTTTTCTGCTGTTTTTGGTTCCAGGAAGTCAGAAAATGAATATTCTCAGAATTGGACGGGACAAAAGCCAAAGTTACTATTTCCCCGGAAGACTCACGGAGCCAGAAGGAGAGTCGAAGAGGGGCCACAGGGTGGCCACACCCCCCTTGGCACAGGCAACCCTAGGCCGCGCCAGGGCATGGTGGGGGCCCCCTGGCCGGCCACCGACCTTGCCTCCTTCGCCTATATATTCCTCCCGAGGCAAAAACCCTAGATAGTCAATCAGAAATCCACAAAAAGTTCCGCAGCGCCGCTGCCACCGAAGGGGAGATTCGGGGGACAGAAAGTCTCTGTTCCGGCACCCTGCCGGAACGGGGAAGTGCCCCCGAAGCCATCTCCATCGATCTCCACCACCATCTCCATCACCATTGTTGATTCCCATGATGACGAGGGAGTAGTTCTCTCTCGAGGCTACGGGGTTCTACCGGTAGCTATGTGTTCATCTCTCTTTCTATGCATGATCATATTGTGATCATGAGGTTGTAATCTATAGATCTACCTTGCTACTCAAGTGCTTTAATAGATCTCTGCTTTCCCCATGTGTGTGAAAGTGACAGCGTGCACACCATGGTGGCACTTAGGCTAGAGTTTACAAATACTTGTTATGAGTTATATTTGGAGTTGGATGTCTTTATGAAATTGTGGTGTTTGTTGGAACCATCTAGTACTCAAGGTGACAGTGTGGGGTTTTCTAGATGGGAAAGGCTTACTTTGAGGTGTGCTGTTATAGCCCTACCAACGACTAGAGTGTCCAACCGGAGAGTAGTTCGGCGTAGTATCATAAAGAGAAGATATTTATATGAGAGTGTTCACTAGTGAAAGTATGATCCCTAGGCCATGTTTCTAAGCACTGAAACACCGTTTGCTTTTAGATCTGTTACATGTTTGCTTGCTTCCTTCTTTATTTCAGTTTTACTTTAGTCTTTTCCACGCCATCAAGCTATATTATATCACCATTACCACTTATAATTATCTATACCACTTGTATTTCACTATCTCTTCGCCGAACTAGTGCACCTATACACCTGACAAGTGTATTGGGTGTGTTGGGGACACAAGAGACTTCTTGTATCTTGATTGCAGGGTTGCTTGAGAGGGATACCTTTGACCACTTCCTCCCTGAGTTCGATAAACCTTGGGTGATCCACTTAAGGGAAAACTTGCTGCTGTTCTACAAACCTCTGCACTTGGAGGCCCAACAACTATCTACAAGAATAGAAGTGCGTAGACATCAAGCTATTTTCTGGTGTTGTTGCCGAGGAGGTAAGGTAAAAGGTATTCACACCGAAGGATTAAAGAAGAAGAACCTCCCACGGCAAACGCCTATTTTTTGGCGCTGTTGCCGGGGAGGTAAGGTAAAAGGTACTCACATCCTCCGGTGTGAGTGCTCGAAGTTATTTCCTTTAGATTCTGCAATTTTTTCTTTTTGTTTCTTGTTTTCACTAGTTAGGCTTAATGGAAAACAACAACAAAATTAGAGAGCTTTATAGTATTTATCTTGAGTTAGGACATGAAGTGTTTGAAGAGAAAATTAAAAAACCTATGGAACTTTATTTGCATGCTAATAGCAATGTTGTTAGTATGAATTCTTTGGACACCATTATTGCTAATGTTATGGAAAAGTCTAAGCTTGGGGAAGTTAGTTTTTATGAAAATGATCTTTTTAGTTCCCCAACTTTGGAAGATAGCTATTCTATTGCTTATGATGATACCAAACCTCCAATATATGATGATTACAATGATGAGTATGATATTTTCAGTCCACCTATCATTGAGGAGAAAATTAATTATGATTACAATATGCCTCCTATATTTGATGATTATGGTGATGAGAATAATAACGATAGCTATTTTGTTGAATTTGCCCCCACTATGATTAATAAGAATGACTATGCTTATGTGGAGAGTAGTAATTATATGCATGTGGCTCATGATAAGAATGTTTTATGTGATAGTTATATGGTTAATTTTATTCATGATGCTACTGAAAGTTATTATGAGAGAGGGAAACATGGTTTTATGCATCTCAATAATATTAAGTTTCCCCTCTTTATGTTAAAAGTCTTGAAGTTGCACTTGTTTTGCTTCACTATGCTTGTTGCTTTGTGCTTTCATGACTTGTTTCTTTACAAGATTCCTATGCATAGGAAGTGGGTTGGACTTAAATGTTCTTTGAATTTGCTTCTTGATGCTCTCCTTTACTTCAATTCATATTTCTAATGTGAGCATCTTCTCAAACTATCATGCCTAACTTAAAGGCGTTAAAGAAAAGTACTTATTGGGAGATAACCCAAAAGTTTTAGATGAGTCTTGAAAGTTATTACCACTGTAATAACCGCTCCTTATCCTTTTTATTTGCTTTTTGTGCCAAGAGTAACCTCTAATGAGAGAGAAGTAATGATTGGAAAAGTTGATGTCCCGAAACAGATTTATGTGCTTCACCGTAAGAATTCGTGTAACATATCTGAACGTCTTTTGGAGGCGTGAATTTTTGTGCTTCTATCCCAGGTTGTTATCTAACTTTCGTTAGTTCAATACTTTTTGATTTGAGCAACAGAAGATCTTCGAAAAAATTTGTCTTTACCTGCTGGTCTGTTTTGACAGATTTCTGCCATTTTCTGCATTTGCTTCTTGTTGGTTCCTTTTTAAGTTCTTTTGGGGAATTGAGATTTTTGAGGGAAGTGCTACAGTATCTAGTGTTCTAATGGAAGTTTATTTGGTGATAGAACTGAACCTTAAGACTTATTTATCTTGAGTGCACTAATGTTGCTAATAAAGATTGTGTGAAGTTTTGTATGAAGGAAAAATTTCAGGTGTATGGAAGGAATGAGTAATGAGATGAAGGATGGACTAAAGCTCAAGCTTGAGGATGCCAAGCGTGTCACCCCAAGAAATATCCAAGAAGTACAAGCATCAAAGCATCCCCCTCTCCATCAATAAAAATCCAAGGTTTCTTCCAAACGCTTCATTTTTATTATTTCATGCACAGTTGTGTTGTTCTTGGAGCGTCTTCTTTTTCGTTTTCGTTTTGGTTTTCGTTTGCTTTTGTTTTCTTAGTTTGCTGAATAAATTTATTGGACCCCCTCTTTTATACATTGGTTTGCAAATATTTTGGTTTGGTTTGGAAAAGAGTAGGAAAGTTCATGCTTATGTGGTAAAAAGAGCTTGTTTTTGACTATGGCCTATGCTTTGTCATGCCATTCTTGATATTGTTTTGGCTTTATGCTTACTATTCTTTGCTGTAGCATGACTTGTTATAAGCAATTGAGATTGCTTAATGTGCCTTGGATGAATCATGCGTTGTTTTAGCATATTAAAGCATAGTATTGTGGTATTCTCCTTTGATGCTTTATTTGGGTTGACTTGGCACATGCTCACACCATGTTATGACTATCTCAAGTCACCATAGCCTTGATGATCCTTTAGTTTTCAACTTTTAGTATCACTTTATGCTTTGATCAATGATCTTTTGTTGCTTTGCATGATTATGGCCATTATTGCTCTCTTAGTTTGTCGCTCCCAGTCTTTTGCTAGCCTCCGCAACCAAGTATGAGTTCCACTCATGCATCCAACTCCCTAAACCAAGTTATTCCAAAGAGTCCACCATACCTACCTACTAGCTTATTCTATTCCAAGTATATTCATGCTTTTGTTTACCTTCCAAATTAAACTTGTTATGAGAAAACTAGTGATTAAATCTCTCACAAACTTGATGGCACACTTTACTTTTCTTGCCCTTAATAAACTTGAACCATTGTGTCTTCTATGTTGTATATGCTTGCACTTATTTGTTGGGGATTAACAGAACCATGCTTTCATGGGGAACGCTTTCAACATTGCACTTGGTACTTGTACCTAGTTGATATCATGCTCTTTTGTATATGGATGTCGTCGGTGTGAAGTGAAAGGGGAGCTTGTAAGTCCATAGAGTTACGTATATGTGTTAGAGAAACGCCTGGGACGCTGGTCTAATCCATGCTGACATGGTGGAAACCTGCAGCGTAACCATAATGAGCTGTCTATGAAGCATTCTTCTTATAAAAAAGAGTCCTATATTGGGAAAAAAGAGAAAAATAAAAAAAATTATGAAAAGAGGAAAGAGAGAAAAAAAGCACCATATTCCCATGGTAAATAAGAAGATTGCTGAGATGCTCGTTGTCTGCTTGCCTTGTCATTTTGATATGGGGATTCTTCCGTATCATCGGGTAAGGGGTACCCCGTTGGCGGTTCTCTATGATACACATGTACTTACAATGACAAGAACTTACCAGTGACTAAACTTGAGTAGCATGAGGAGCGACCCTCGTATACAAGGGACATGAGATTTCTGACTTATACTTCGTCAAGCATGTACACCATAGTTTGTTCACTTTAACCTTAATCACTTCAAGATGCTTATGATAGGGGCAATGAGAGCTGAAAGCTAATAAGTACCATAATTTTTGGAAGCTCTTTATGAGACTTGAATCCCTACTTCCTTCTATGAAGGCCTTTCTTCCACCATTATATTGAGTCTCCACCTTCTATCTTTATGCACCTACTTTGAGAGCATAGTGGCCATTCTTAGTTCTATGTGTATTGTCCCAAGACTTGTTGATTGATGCATAGCCTTGATATTGCTTGTTTTAAACTATTTGTATCTAGTCACTCTT
The DNA here is from genome assembly GCA_916181665.1 of Avena sativa. Lineage (NCBI taxonomy): Eukaryota > Viridiplantae > Streptophyta > Magnoliopsida > Poales > Poaceae > Avena > Avena sativa. The sequence continues at coordinate 411,250,921 of OV702292.1, read as the reverse complement.
ATGAACTTTGAAGGTGTCCTTTGCATTTATGTTTGCTACTCTATGAGGGACAGGATGAATGCCACAATGCTATGTTTTCTTTATGTGAAACAAACAAACGTCTTGCAAAGCATTGTTATTCATGAATCTTTTGTTTATGCCTTTTCATGTTGCATCATAGTTTCTTTGTCTTAATGCTAGAACTTTGTCTTTCATGTTATGATTGAAGTACTATGATCCCAGCTTTGAATGTTTTACAAATACTTTGATCAAGTTTATGATGGTGCATGTCACCTCAAAAATTATTCTTTCTTTTTATCACTTACCTACTCGAGGACGAGCAGGAGTTAAGCTTGGGGATGTTGATACATTGCAAATGTATCTATAATTTTTTATGTTCCATGCTTGGTTTTATCCACTTTCTTGTGTTTTGTTCCAACTTTGGAGTACTTTTCATATGATTTCTTGGACTAACCTATTAACAAGAGCCACAGTGCCAGTTGCCTGTTTTCTGCTGTTTTTGGTTCCAGGAAGTCAGAAAATGAATATTCTCGGAATTGGACGGGACAAAAGCCAAAGTTACTATTTTCCCGGAAGACTCACGGAGCTAGAAGGAGAGTAGGAGAGGGGCCACAGGGTGACCACACCCCTCTTGGCGCAGGCAACCCTAGGCCACGCCAGAGCATGGTGTGGGCCCCCTGGCCGGCCACCGACCTTGCCTCCTTCGCCTATATATTCCTCCCGAGGCAAAAACCCTATATAGTCAATCAGAAATCCACGAAAAGTTCCACAGTGCCGCCGCCACCGAAGGGGAGATTCGGGGGACAGAAAGTCTCTGTTCCGGCACCCTGCCGGGACGGGGAAGTGCCCCCGGAGCCATCTCCATCGATCTCCACCACCATCTCCATCACCAGTGTTGATTCCCATGATGAGGAGGGAGTAGTTTTCTCTCGAGGCTAAGGGGTTCTACCGGTAGCTATGTGTTCATCTCTCTTTCTATGCATGATCATATTGTGATCACGAGCTTGTAATCTATAGATCTACCTTGCTACTCAAGTGCTTTAATAGATCTCTTCTCTCCCTATGTGTGTGAAAGTGACAGCGTGCACACCATGGTGGCACTTAGGCTAGAGTTTACAAATACTTGCTATGAGTTATATTTGGAGTTGGATGTCTTTATGAAATTGTGGTGTTTGTTGGAACCATCTAGTACTCAAGGTGACAGTGTGGGGTTTTCTAGATGGGAAAGGCTTACTTTGAGGTGTGCTGTTATAGCCCTACCAACGACTAGAGTGTCCAACCGGAGAGTAGTTCAGCGTAGTATCATAAAGAGAAGATATTTATATGGGAGTGTTCACTAGTGAAAGTATGATCCCTAGGCCTTGTTTCTAAGCACTGAAACACCGTTTTCTTTTAGATCTGTTACATGTTTGCTTGCTTCCTTCTTTATTTCAGTTTTACTTTAGTCTTTTCCACGCCATCAAGCTATATTCTATCACCATTACCACTTATAATTATCTATACCACTTGTAGGGTTGCTTGAGAGGGGATACCTTTGACCACTTCCTCCCTGAGTTCGATAAACCTTGGGTGATCCACTTAAGGGAAAACTTGCTGCTGTTCTACAAACCTCTGCACTTGGAGGCCCAACAACTGTCTACAAGAATAGAAGTGCGTAGACATCACAAAGCTCACATTCCAAAGGTTTCGGTACCCCCTAGCTCGCAAGTTTTCTCTAGGCATTATCTTATTCTGTGAAAACAACTAGGGGAAACATGGATTCTTGGGGGAATTTTTAGATTCCAAACAGCAGGAAGATAGACAGGTATAACCCCTTGAAAATTAACCAAAGCATACATTGATTTGGAGGAGTACACCCCATTAGTTTCATATTGCTAGATGAGTTGATCCTCAATATCATAGAATACAATTGTCCTGGCAATGCTTTGCAACTCAAACCACTCAACCATCATTTCCTCAGAAAAAGTCCTCCTAAAATCACATCTTAACTGAGTACCATCCCAAAGATCAGCAATGGTTTTGGTTTGTTGGTTGGAGATTATATACAGATCCCAAAACTGAGAATCTAAGGGTGAGTTTCGAAACCAGATATCTTCCCATAACCTAGTTTTCCTACCATTACCTACATGCCATTTATACCCAAACTTAATGGCTCTAGTAGCCCACACAACCCATTTCCGGAAGGTAGAAGGATGAGTTTCCTGGCAACACAAAATATTTCGATTTTTTGTATTGTATTTAGCATCTATAACTCTCCTCCATAGAGCACCCTCTCTTGGGATATATCTCTTAACCCAAGACCCTATCAAGCATAAATTAAGATCTTGTAGGTTGGGAATTCCAATTCCTCCAAAATCTTTCTTCATGCAGACTGAAGGCCAATTAGCCAAATGAATCTTATGATTTCCTTCCTCGTCATTCCAAAATAAATTTGCCAGTTGAGTGTCAATCAAACTCAAGGCCCATTTTGGAAATTTGAAGAAGGAAAGGAGATATATAGGAATACTAGCCAGGCAGGCTTGGATAAGGATTCTTTTGGCAGCAGAGGACGATAGTTTCCCCCTCCAACTAGTAATCCTTCTAATGATGCTTTCTATCATAGGTTGTAAATCCTCTCTTCTTAGTTTAATATAGTGAAGAGGGATACCTAGGTACTTAACAGGAAAGTCTCCAGCCACACACTGAAAAATATCAATGAAAGGTTGGAGTTCCTCCCTGGACATATTAATTGGAATTAACTCACTCTTATGGTAATTAATCCTCATCCCTGAAAGCTGTTCAAAACATGTTAAGATCCATTTAAGGTTAATAGCTACCTTATCATCATACTATAAGAACAACAAAGTATCATCTACATATTGCAGACATGCTACACCACCAGGCGGGAAGTTAGGACATAGTCCTCTAATCAGCCCATGTCTAGCTCCTTTCACCAACATTTTGAGAATACATCCACATAAATATTAAATAAAAGGGGAGTAATAGGATCCCCTTATCTTAGCCATTTACCTGTCAAGAAGAAGTCACTCCCAGTATCATTTACCTCGACACCAACTAACCCTCCTTGGGTGACTTGTCTAATTAGTCTAATGAATTGAGGACAAAACCCTCTAACTTCTAGGATCTCATACAAAAATTCTAAATTAACTCTATCATATGCTTTTTCACAGTCAATCTTAAAAACAATCCCTTGATGTTTCTTCCTATGAACCTCATGAATGATTTCATGGGCAGTGACTACACTCCCAAGGATAAATCTACCTCTAATAAAAGCAGGTTCTTGGTTATCTATAAGCCTAGCAATCACAGTAGCTAGTCTATTAGTCAAAACTTTGGTAAAGATCTTAAAAGAGCAATTCAACAGACTAATTGGTCTGAAATTTTTCATACTCCTAGCATTATCCTCCTTAGGGATAAGGGTAATCATAGCAAAATTTAATCTATATAAATATAATTCATCTCTATTCCTATCATTAAACATATTTAAGAGATCAAAAGAAACAACACCCCATAAATGCTGATAAAACATAAACGAAAGCCCATCAGGCCCGGGAGCCCCATCCGAATAAGAACTAAAGTTAGCTTCCTTAATTTCCTCTAGAGTAAAGGAAGCCACCAAAATCTCATTTTCACTATCACTAACTTTCTCCTCTTCAGAAAAGAAATATTGTCTCAGTCTAATGTCAGGTCTATCCTATTTACTAAAAAGATCTTTATATTAATCAGTAGCTAATTTTAACATGTCCTTTATATCAGTAACATGGCCTTCTGGACCATCTAATACATGTATAAGCTTTTTCATACGCCTCTGATTAGCTATTGCATGAAAATAAGCTGTATTTATGTCTCCTTCTATAATATATCTATCTCTAGATCTTTGCCTAGCTTTTGTCTCTTCCATAATCCAATAGCTATGCATTTCTTGGAGAATGAAGTCAAATCTAATCTTTTCATCAGTAGAGAGAATATGAAATTCAAATTTAATATCCAAATTATCATATTCCTCCATTAGATCTTTTTTTGTGTTTCCTAATATCAACCTCTAAATTAAGACTCCATCCTTTAGCTAATCTTCTAAAAATCCTAAGTTTAGCTTGCCAAATATCTAGGACATTAGTACTATTTACCTGCGAGGCCTAGGCTTTAGCAACTATATCCCTAAATTCTGGCCTGGGAATCCACCATTTCTCAAATTTAAAACTACTTTTCTTAGGGAAATGACCCTCTCCAGAATCCCAGATGATTGGTGTATGGTCACTCCCTACCCTAGCTAATGCCCTACCATGTGCAAGGGGAAAGTGAGCTTCAAACTCAGTAGTGCAGAAAATCCTATCAATCCTACTCATAATCAGTTCTTCCTGATTATTCCCCCAAGTAAAAGATATATTAGATAAACCAATTTCCATCAAGGCCCACATCTTCGTCTAGGCATTGAATTTATTGGCCCATCTAAAATCTATATTATGATTAATCTTATCCTCAATAGACCCCATTAGATTAAAATCCCCTCACACAAGGGCAGGACCTTGCTAATTGAGGAAGAGTTCATGCAGTTTAGAAATGAATTCTTCTTTCCTATCCTCATATGCAGAACCATAGACAGTAGTGATTCTATAGGTGAAACCATCTAGATTGTTCTTAAATATAACACTAATAGAAAAGGTCTTGATTTCGCAAGCCAAGATCTCAAACAAATCTAAATTAACTCCTACCAAAATCCCACCAGCAGTACCAATAGAAGGAAGGAAATTCCAAGCAAAATTTCTATTTCCTAAAATGGTCTTCAGAAAAGAATTACTATAAGAGTCCTTCTTAGTTTCCTGAAAATTAATAAAGTCTAGATTAAGAGGGACTAGATTATCTTCTATATATTTCTTCCTGTCAGCAGCAGAAAGACTTCTACTATTCCAAAAACCTACTAACATTTACCTACTTTCCTGGGGTGCTTGCCTCGAGATTTCCTAACTACTTCAGTCCAATTACCAGGTACACCATCTAAATTATCTAGCTTTGTGTTACTATCAATATTAACTATATCCAATTGTTTACTATTAGGATGGTGATCTATTTCATTAATTTCTAGACCAATAGCAGTAGTCATATCATCTAATTGATGAACCTCAAGAGACTGGAAAGGATTCTGGGACATTATACCTTTCATCCTTTTAGGAACTTCTAGATTGACCACCTTCTTTCTTTCTTGTCCTTTCTCAATAATGTTTTGAGACCTATCAATTATGTTGCTCTGTCTGGTTGGCTACACATGACCCCACTTTTTCTGTTTCTTCTGACAGCCTTGAGTAATGTCATCAGCATTCACATCAATGTCACCAAAGCTTGGCATAATATCATCAAGGAGTTGTGGTATTTCTTTCCTCAAAGTTTGATCTTCATCCACCAAGTGAAGTTTCTGATCCAAAGACAAGTATCCATGTTCCTCCTCATTCCAGAACTTATGCACCTCAGAATTCACCAGTGTGTCTCTTGGAGATCTATCCCAGACAAAAGCTCCTCCCATGTCAACTAGACCTTTTTGGATCAACAGCTGAAAAACAACAGAAGCAGTAGTAGGATCCCCTTCTTGTAGTCCCCTTGTCCTGCTTTTATTAGGCTGGCCGACTGAGGGAGTGAAAGAACTACCAGAACCATTTACACCTCTATTCTGCCCTCCATTCTTATCTCTAAACCTACCCTAGTCTGATTGGCCTTGCTGATTAGCACCCCTAGATCCTTCTTTCTTGTTCCTATCCTCTAGCTCATCACCTAGCAAATCATCATCCTGAAAATCTTCAACTTCTACCAGATCCACAATGAAACCCAACTGGCATAAGTGACCATGAAAGTAAAATAGCCTACTGGAAGGCAGTTTGCTAGGATCCCTCCATCTAATTTTCACCCTCACTTATTTTGCATTATTCCTAAAGATGCTAAGTTAATCTACATCATGTTGAATCCCACAGACTGAAACAGCTTGGTCCAAGATGTTCCACTCACACCACTTTGACTGTAAACCTGTAATCTTGATCCAAGATTCAGATAAGGACTCAACAGGCTCAGGGTCTTCATTCCAGGCCTCAACTTGTACCCACACCCCTTCTTTAACCAGAGAAAAGTTTGGATAGCCTATGACCTGCTCAACATTAATATGGGGAGGGAACTTCACAAGAAAGGAACCACTATAGCCCAATTCCCTGATCTGCCAAGGCTAGCTGGTTTTGTATATCTTGGAGAAGTTAGCTGCCAATTCTTCTTCAGAAATCTCTCCCTCTTCAACTAGCACCACTCCACAATTTTTGTAGATGTAACTAGATTAAGAATCACCTCAGGGGATTCAATGTGCTAAAACCTCAGTCCTGTAGCTCCACTTCCCATATACTTAGCAACCTGATTAGGTCTCTTCCTGACAGGGCAAGTCCTCACTGAGTGCACCAAAGATTTGCAAATAGAACACATTTGTGCTTTGTAACAAGAGGCTTGATGGTGTCCAGGTTCTCCACAACACATGGAGATGGTGTCAATGTAACTCATCTAGGGAGGAATTAGACCAGCTGAAGAACCTAGAGGATTTTGTTCTTTTTGAGCCATAGGGATTTTCTTCTTCATTTTTGGGGCAGGCTTATTCTTACTTGGCTAGTCACTACTCTGAACCTGATCTTGTTGGTGGGAATTATTATGAGGCATCACCCACTGGTTGGAATGCATCCAAAAATGTTGGGGAGGAGGAAAACCATGGAAAGGCTAAGGGAAACCCCAAGGTGGAGGCATGTTACCTAGATGAAACCCAAATTGAGGTTGATTGGGTAAGAACTGAGGCTGCATCTAACCAAACTCAAAGTGAGCCTGCTGCTGTTGCATCTGACCAGGTTGATTTGGTTGCTGCTGCCAGCTCTCCTGACCAGAGTTCCTAGGCTTCCCTCTCCCTTTGCCTCTCCACGATTAGCCATTGTTCCCGTTCTAATACCCAACAAAACAGATTCAGGTTCAGATCCTTCAGCACCTAGACACTGTAGGCCTGAAGTCTCTTCTGCCAACAAGAGAGGAGAAAGAGGAACCCTAGGTGTAAGAGCCACCCTCTGCGATTTGTCGCTACACGGTGAGATCTGTAGCCGAACTAGTTGTGGCTATTGGCTTGAGCTCCCAGCTGTCTTGGGGCAGGTAAGATGCGATGGAATATTCCAGAGTTGGTCAAAAAACCCTATCTCTTTGTGCCCATCCACGCTCCCCTCCCCACTATAAGCTGGGACCCACCATAGCCTGAATTTCCTCCCCCTTCGCTGCAGAACAACAGTCTCCCGCCACTACAAGAAATGTGTTGACTAGTGACCTTTTCTTAACGACCATGGTTTTTTTGGTCATAGTTCTGTGACCATTTGGTTCGAAATGGTCGTAGGCCATTTGGAAGGGTCCAAAGCCATAAATTTTATGACCAATTTAGCAATAAAGGTCATAATATTCTTACATGAATTGGTCATAGCCTAAACAGTAGTGGTCCATGACCTTTTTTTAGCAGATTAGGACCTATTTAAATGGTCATAACATCTATGACCATACTATAACGTCCTTAACTAGGATGTATTGACATGACTGGGTCGCCACATCAGCAGTTGCGTCTACATGGCAGTATCTAGGTGTCATTTGAACCATCTGACAAGTGGGACCCAATGATTTTGACTATTCTAACAGGTGGGACAGGTGCATTTAGCACGTTGGGCCATATTTTCTCTGCAGACCATTTCGCATGCTTTGCTGGACTAGACCAGCCCGCTCGACCATTTAACATGATGGGCCCGAATAAACCTGCTACACCGGATGGTGGCCCAGTTAGGCCCATACTATGGGTAGAACCCACGCCTAGTTAATTGGCAAAACATAGCCCACCGAGGACTCGAACCCAAGACCGGGCGCTATTTCAGATAGCCCCCTACCACTGAACCAGGCAAGTGTTGTTGATACTATGGCCTTCGTTATGTATATGAATAGACTTTATTTGTATCTGACTGTACACAGCGATCTGCGGGGAACCTAGCAGAAAAATCGGGTCTTCCTCTTTGCTACTGGTGTAGGCGACCAGCGAGGGCGGGGGCGATGGTGCTGCCGAACTCCCCGTTGGCGGTTCTGCTGCTCGACGGAGCCCCTTCCGCTTTCTTCTTGCTACCAAGACATGAGGAAGCGGCTCCCTTCTGCGACTCCCCGTAGCCACGAGGCCCCTTCTGCGACTCCCCGTCGGCGGCGGTGCTACCGAAGCCGCGACCGAGCAAGGGGCAGAGAAAGCGGCCGAGCAAGGGGCCGCGGCCGAGCACCTCCAGGTCAGACTAGGATTCAGTAACTTGCAAGGACTAAATGGATTTGTTTGCGTAGAAGATTCAGACTTAACTGGTTTCACCGATTCTGAAGCATACTAGATGAAAACAGAAGCATATTTCTAATGTTTGCATGAAACTAAAGCAGTATGTGCTGTTAGCACCAAATCAGAAGCAAAACGAGTTGTTTGTAGATGGAAACTGAAACAGTACTTGTTGATTGTACTAGACTGCTATTTTGACTGTTTTAGAATGTAGTTTCTATAATCAAATAATCTGAACAAATCTTAAGCAAAACAAATAGTTCAAGCATTCAGGCTGATCCAATAATTGAAGTAATACAAACTGAAATTCTGGCTGAACCAAGAACTGTAGCACTGAACACTAAAATTCTCCATATTAATAATTAAAGGAGATGACACTTAGCACTCAAATCTGTAGCTACAAGTGCTATAATTTAGCAATAAATCTGATACTTAAAGATTAGGCCATTTCACTTGTATAATTTAGCAATAAATCTGTAGCTATGGAATTTTCTGGTTTGGTTTCATTTGATGTTACTCTAAGCTTAGCAATTCTACATGCTAACAATTCTTTGGTCTTTTGCATGCAGATGGATAGACGCTGGATTACCAAAGGAGTTAGAAGGCTTTCTTATGAGCATATAAGGGGAGTGAACAAGTTCATGCAGTTTGTTCGCAGAAGTGTTGCCGAGGGTGCTCAAATTCTTTGCCCGTGCCCCAGCTGTAATAACCGTGATCACCAGACTCTACATGATGTAGAGGCTCATCTATTGATGCGTGGGATGGCATCCACGTATGATAGATGGATCCATCATGGAGAGGCTTTACATGCAGAACCTGGAGATGAACCTGAACATCGTGAACCTGATGCACAACAAGGTGGTGATTTTGTACAAGATGATGATCAGCAAGAGGATGTTGTTTTGGAGGAGGAGGATGGGGAAGAAGATGATAGAATCCCTGATCTGTTTAAGGATCTATACCAATCTGAACTACAAGGTGAGGGAATGAATACAATCTATGCCGAGCTTATAGAGGAGGCGAAGCATCCAGCTAGTGATGGTGGTACAATGTCCAGATTTGCTTTCACTGTAAAGTTACTCCACGTCAAGTCCTTCTACCGGATAAGCAACGTTGCCATCAACGGAATACTCTGTATCTTGACCATCCAGTACCCTAAAAGCTCAATTCCCAAAAATTATGAAGAAGCATTGAGTGTAATCCGCAGACTGGGTGGTTATGATTCAATCCATGTTTGCCCAAACAAATGTGTCTTGTTTCAGAAGACATATGCCAACCTTGACAAGTTCCCGAAATGTGATTCCTCTAGGTGGAAAGATGCAGATGGGAGGAGGCAGATTCCGGAGAAGGTGTTGAGGTACTTTCCTATTATTCCAAGGTTCCAGAGGATGTTTTTTTCAAAGAAGCAATCTGAGGAGGTACAATGGCATAAGCTAAAGCGGCAACCTGTGGATAATGAACTTAGCCATCCAGCTGATGGAGAGGCATGGAGAGACTTTGATGATAAACATGAAGAGTTTGCCACCGATGCGAGGAACATAAGACTTGGCCTTGCCACGGATGGCTTTAACCCTTTTGGAATGAGCAAGAAATATAGCATGTGGCATGTATTTGTTGTGCGATACAACCTTCCACCTTGGGCATGTATGGATCAATCCAACTTCATGATGGCTTTGTTGATCCCGGGTCCATCTTCTCTAGGAAAGGATTTTGATGTCTTTATGGAGCCCCTCGTTGAAGATCTGATGAAGCTATGGGAGGGTGTGCGTACCTATGATGCCCTGAGTCCTGATAAGTTTGATTTGCGGGATTCGGTAATATGGTGCAGCCATGATTTCCCTGCGCTGCACACTCTATCGGGCAGGCTCACGGCTGGTTATCAAGCATGTGTTCGGTGTGACAAGAACCCTTGCTCAGAAATAATAAGGAGCAAGTTGTGCTGGATAGGGAACCGATGTTTTCTTTCTCGCAACCATCATTGGCGAAGAAGCAGAGATTTCAATGGGAAGACTGAAAACCATGACGCATCGGCGGAGTTTAGTAAAGAAGAGCTCGAGCAACAACTTGACAAGGTGAAAGATGTGAGACCGGGAAAGGGTCAAAGAAAAAGGAAGCGGGAGGACGGTCAATGTTGGGACCGGAGGTGTATCCTGTGGGACCTCCCGTATTGGGAAGATCTCAAGTTGAGGCATAATCTCGATGTAATGCACATCGAGAAAAACATATGTGATAATCTTCTTGGGACATTTATGAACATTGATGGGAAATCAAAGGATACACTTAACTCGAGGCTTGATTTGGAAGATATGGGCATAAGAGAAGATTTGCATCTACGGCCTGTTGAAGGTGGTGAGTCATTTGAGATGCCACAAGCATGGTATACAATGACAAAAGAAGAAAAGCTCGCATTATGTGAATTTATCAGAGCAGTGAGATTTCCAGATGGGTATGCCGCTAATCTTGCAAAATGTGTGTCTCCTGATGGATGCAAACTCCAAGGTCTGAAAACTCATGATTGTCACATCCTCCTCCAAAGGATTTTACCTGCTGGACTACGTGGAATAATGGATAAAGAAATATATGAAGCGGTTGTTGAGTTGGGGAATTACTTCAAAGAGTTGTGTTGCAAAACACTTAAGCTATTTGTTCTTGAAAGACTCGAAAAAAAAATTCTGGTTATCCTCTACAAACTCGAAAAGATCTTTCCTCCAGCCTTCTTCACTGTCATGGTCCATTTACCCAAAGAGGCAAGACTTAGAGGTCCCATACAATACGGTTGGATGTACCCCGTCAAAAGAAGGATGCTTACATTTAAGCGTTATGTGTGAAACACGGCGAGGCCTGAGGGGTCAATAGCCGAGGCATATGTTGTTGATGAGTGCCTGACATTTTGCTCGCGGTACTTTGATGATGTGGAAATAAGATTTAATCGGCCGGGCAGAAATAGAGAGCGGAACGATTCGCAAAGTGCTGATGTCTCGGTTTTCAACCATGGTGTCAATTTCTTTGGAGGGTCACAATATTTGAAGGCTAGTGGTGATGACTATGACAATATGCACTGGTATGTGCTCAGAAGTTGTCCTGAGGTTCTACCGTATATCAAGTATGTCATCTCTCTTGTGCACTCGATATCTTTTTTCCTGGTACATTTTACCCTGATGTACATTTAATTAACTATATATTTTTGTTGGCATTGCAGTTTGTGCAAGGAAGAGCTGATTGGTCAAAATAGCCGCATCAATGTTAACAAATGGCTTGCGAAGGGATTTGCTAGATGGTTTAAGAATCATGTGACTACTTCGAATTTGGAGTAGTACTATGATGGAATTACTTGAATTTGGAGTAGTACTATGATGGAATTCACTCTTTTCCTATTTTTGCAGATTGGAAAATTGTACAAGAAGAATGAGGTCAGTGATGATCTATTTTGTTTGGCATGTGCACCGGATACGCGGATGATACTTTATTAAGCATGTGTTGTTGATGGTGTCCGCTACAACACCGTTGACCGCGAGAAAAATAGAAACACGCAGAATAGTGGAATTGTCGCGGAGGGAGACCATGAGTCGACCATCATTGACTTCAACGGTCAGCTCAAAAGCATCATCAAGCTGCAATACAATTCGAGCGGAGGCGTCCATCGTTCGGTTGTCTTGTTCCGCTGTGATTGGTTTGATCTTGGCGGCAAGAAGACGAGCCGAGTTCGGGAGGATCAACACTTTATAAGCATTAACACTGCAAGGTTCTGGTACAAGAATGATCCTTTTCTTCTAACAACACAAGCAACAAAGGTCTTCTATGTGCTTGACACCTTTTGGGTGGGCATTGGCGCGTTGCTAAAAAGTTCCAGCACAGACATTTGTGGAGCGTGAAGGAAAGTGAAGTGGAAAAGGGTCCTTGTGGTGGTGGTGGTGGCCTATCATACCAATATGACGACATGCTAGAAGTTCCGGTGCTAGCTAATGAATCCAATGTGGAAACCAGATCGCAAAGGCGCCATGAACGAGTGTTAGTTGGTGTTGTGGTTGTGGAAAGAATGAAGAAACATAGGACGAAGCTGGTGGATGATGAACCTGAAAACGAGAACGGAGTTGATGAGAAATTGTACCAGTACTATGACGATGGTGAAGATAATAGGCAGGACGACGATGATGATTAGTTTAAATTGGAAGGTAAATTCTATCCTCCATTATCTTTCTTTTTATCTGCTTGCTCAATGCAAACTGTTGGCCTGTTGCTAATGGTGTTGGAGTCCTTGTGTTTTGCAGTCCTGTTGCTGCCAGAAGTGAGGAGTGATGGTGTGTTTTGCAGTCTTGCTGCTGCCAGAAGTGAGGAGTCCTGGTGTGTTGCTTCAAGAAGTGAGGAGTGCAAGAACTGATCTTTTTTCTTTTGATCTTTAGTTTGTCAAATTGTAATGGAGCAATGTGATAGAATGGAGTGCCAGAACTGATCTTTAGTTTGTCAAATTGTAATGGAGTGCCAGAACACTGATCTTTAGTTTGTCAAATTGCCTTTTATCTTGTGCTCCTAAACACGACAGCAGCACAAGTCTTGTGCTCGAACATCATACTGGTATAATACATGCTCGAAGCAGCAAAAGCAACCTGGAATAATAGGAAAAGTATATATATCACCAAGCAAAAGCAAAGATGCTCGAACCTGGAATAGTATATATGATAGCTCTAGCTCGAACCTGGAATAGCAAAAGCAAAAGCAACCTGGACATGTAGCATATATATCCTGGAAGTAGCATATATATCCTGGAATAGTAGCATCTATACATACAGCACCAAAAGCAACCTGGAACACTTCTCCACTTGATCAAAAGCAACCAGACACAACTTTAACTTAGTTCCGACTAGCATATTACAAGAAGTCCAACATGGAACATAGCTACCCGACCCTTTTAAGGATCAACTTGAGACTGTTCTCCGAGCACCCACGGAACCAGAATAGGAAGACTTCACCCTCTTTCATCTTGGTCTTCCTCATCACCTTCTTCTAGTTGGAGGTGATCTGGACACCTACATTGCTTCCTTTGCCAAATATAACTTTCACAGTAGCAATGTCTCTCCCGTGCCAAAAAACATTGATGTGCGTTGGCAAGTCCAGGTATTTCTTGATGAAGGAATAACTATACTTCCTTGCAAAGTACTGCATAAAAGCAACAAAAAGAACATTAATTCACAGAAATGGAGGGCATGAAAGCAACAAACAGACCACTAATGGAGGGCTAGTTTTTGTTGGATTTCGGTGCTCTGGCGGCCATCTCCCATCGAAACCCTAGTCTCGGTGGGCCCAGGGGATCTACCCCCTAGCTATCTCTGTACGAGGTTCCACCAATGTAGTTTTTTGTTTCTTTAGGCATGTTTAGGCCATATATACATAGAAAACCAATGTTGGGCCCAATATTCCACCGGTTGCCCCTTGTTCGACGTCTCGCGGGAGTTTCCCAGCGACATGTCCAGAACTTCTCCTATAAGTGTTATCGCATGCGCGTGAATTGAAGACGGTGACACCCGTGAGATAGCCATTGCATCTATGGACTATCTACCACACTTGTGTACACATGGCATGGACACATGCAAGTTTTTGTTGGATTTCGGCGCTCTGGTGCCATTTCCCATCGAAACCATAGTCTCGGTGGGCCCGGGGGATCTACCCCCTAGCTATCTCTGTACAAGGTTCCACCAATGTAGTTTTGTGTTTGTTTAGGCATGTTTAGGCTATAGCTACATAGAAAACCAAAGTTGGGCCCAATATTCCACCGGTTGCCCCTCGTTGGACGTCTCGCGGGAATTACCCAGCGACACGTCCAGAACTTCTCCAATAATAAGTGTTATTGCATGCGCGTGAATTGAAGACGGTGACACCCGAGATCTATATCCATTGCATATATGAACCATCTACCCCATTTGTGTACACATGGCATGTCCACATGTAAGTTTTGGGTGGATTCCGGCGCTCTGGCGGCCATCTCCCATCGAAACCCTAGTCTCGGTGGGCCCGGGGGATCTACCCCCTAGCTATCTCTGTACGAGGTTCCACCAATGTAGTTTTTTGTTTGTTTAGGCATGTTTAAGCCATAGCTACATAGAAAACCAAAGTTGGGCCCAATATTCCACCGGTTGCCCCTCGTTGGACGTCTCGCGGGAGTTTCCCAGCGACACGTCCAGAACTTCTCCTATAAGTTTTATCCCATGCGCGTGAACTGAAGACGGTGACACCCGTGAGCTAGCCATTGCATCTATGGACTATCTACCACACTTGTGTACACATGGCATGGACGCATGCAAGTTTTTGTTGGATTTCGATGCTCTAGCGGCCATTTCCCATCGAAACCATAGTCTCGGTGGGCCCGGGGGATCTACCCCCTAGCTATCTCTGTACAAGCTTCCACCAATGTAGTTTTTTGTTTGTTTAGGCATGTTTAGGCCATAGCTACATAGAAAACCAAAGTTGGGCCCAATATTCCACTGGTTGCCCCTCGTTGGACGTCTCGCGGGAGTTTCCCATCGACACGTCCAGAACTTCTCGAATAAGTGTTATCGCATGCACGTGAATTGAAGACGGTGACACCTGATATCTATATCCATTGCATATATGAACCATCTACCCCATTTGTGTACACATGGCATGTCCACATGCAAGTTTTGGTTGGATTCCAGCACTCTGGCAGCCATCTCCCATCGAAACCCTAGTCTCGGTGGGCCCGGGGGATCTACCCCCTAGCTATCTCTGTACGAGGTTCCACCAATGTAGTTTTTTATTTGTTTAGGCATGTTTAGGCCATAGCTACATAGAAAACTAAAGTTGGGCCCAATATTCCACCGGTTACCCCTCGTTGGACGTCTCGCGGGAGTTTCCCAGCGACACGTCTAGAATTTCCCCGAGGAACTACCCCTAGCTATCTCCATACGAGGGTTGACCAATGTACTTTTTATTTGTTTATTAGGCATGATTAGGCAATATTTGAATCACCCCCGGTTCAAATGTGTGAGAGTTCGTGCTGAATCGACGTGAATTTGTCTTTTTTCTCGAGGAGTGTCTAAAAAGGATGAGTTGTCAACAATTGATCAATTGTACATCTAGGGTCTAATATTTTATAAAAATGCGTCGGCCCAATTTTGCAACATATTCCCAGTAGCTGCTTCACAAAACACCCGTTTCGTGATGCATGGAAAATAAAAAATAGGTTTTTTTACAATAAAGTTGGAAACCTACTCTTGTAACATTGTTGTGTGCCATGCCGATATAATTTGAATGAATTTTACTTTATGGTCTATTTTTTAAAGTTTAAAACCGATTTAAAATGGTACATTTTAAATAGTTGGACATGCAATTGTATTTATTTTACAAAGGAAACAACTTATAAAAAATATTGCTAAAATTTCCCTCACTTTTCTCCCTAGAATTTTTCCCGCCCCCGCTCTTCCCGCCTCCCTGGAATTTTTCATGCCCCCGAAATAATTTTCCCGCCGCTTTTTCTGCCTCCTAGTCCAAGGTTTGGACAAACCCTACCCCACCGCACCCCACCCCACCGGCGCGATATTTTGGACAAACCCTACCCCACCGCACACCACCCCACCACACCGCACACCACCCCACCGCACACCAAACCCCACCCCACCGCACACACCCATCCCCACCCCGAACCACGCCACCGACGGACACGCGGGAGGGAGGAGACGCTCGGCAGCGACGGCCATGCCGGGAGGGAGGAGACGCTCGGCCAGGATACGCTCGGCGACGACGGCCTAGCGGGAGGCAGGAGACGCTCGGCAACCACGGCAGCAACTTCGCGACGATGCACGACGATCCTCCTGTCAGATCGGCTCAGGCAAGTAATTTTCGTTCGTCCCCTCTTCAATTTCTTTCGGATCTTGCCCTCTAGTTTGAGTTCTTCCGCATGATTGCCCTGCTAGGTCGCGCGCCATGGCTAGGGTTAGGGTTTGCTTGACATGGCTAGGGTTAGGGCTTGCTTGCCATGGCTAGGGATAGGGCTTGGGGTTAGGGCTTGCGCGCCATGCTAGGGTTAGGGTTTGCGTTACATGTTATCTGCTGCTATCTGCTGCACTGAAGCTACGTGGATGAATCGATCCTGTCCACCCATCACGCATGCTTTACAGAACAGTTTCAGGACCGCGCGCGCGACACCCTACCCTCTGTACCGTGCATCCATGTCCTGTCGTGATGAAAAGCTGTTATCTGCTGCTGTTAGACTGCTGCTGTTATCTGCTGCTGCTATCTGCTGTTACCAAACAGGGGAATAGTCAACTGCTGTTATCTGATGTTCATGTTCATGTTATCTACTGATATACTTGTTACGCTCCCTTTGCCGGTATGATTTCTAGCGTGAGACGCGCACGAGCTAGGCTCGATTTCTTGGGGAAGGAGAAGATCAGAAAGAGACATGTAGAGAGACGGGAAACATTCAGTTTCTATTTCTTCAGAGTTTGGTTTTTTTGACCCTTACACTCACGGCTTATATGCCACCCTTAGACACCCACACACGCGCTAGCTCGGCTTGCATAGCTCACACAACATGCCACTTGGGCCACAACATTAACACACACACACTTGCACATTAGGTGGCGCTTTTGCTGTCTAAGGTATGCCACCGTTTGTGACAGGTCCTCCCCCAGAAATTGTTGCTTGTCTCCAAGATAGCACGACAGGAAACTTAGCTTTCAAAGTATCCCAATCTTCCCAGGTAGCTGCGTCATCGGGGAAATTAAGCCACTTGATAAGTACCTGAGGCAATGCTGCATTACCTTTCTTCACTAGCTGTCGGTCCAGAATCTTCTTAGGTTCCGTTTCAGTTGTGTCCAGAGCTGGTAATATTGGCAGTTCAGCGAACACTGGAGTGTGATCAGCTCTGAATTCTTTCAGCTGGGAAACATGGAAGACATTATGAATTTGACTGCTAGCTGGTAGCTCTAGGCGATAAGCCACTTGACCCACTTTGTCTAGGATCTTGTAGGGACCAAAGTATTTGTATGCCAGTTTGGGTATGGCCTGTTGACTACAGTTGTTTGAGCATAAGGTTGTAGCTTCAGCAAGACCATGTCGCCAATTTGATACCAAGTGTTACACTCCCTTTGCTGGTATGATTTCCAGCGTGAGACGCGCACGAGCTAGGCTCGATTTCTTGGGGAAGGAGAAGATCAGAGAGAGACGTGTAGAGAGATGGGAAACATTCAGTTTCTATTTCTTCAGAGTTTGGTTTTTTTGACCCTTACACTCACGGCTTATATGCCACCCTTAGACACCCACACATGCGTTGGCTCGGCTTGCACAGCTCACACAACATGCCACTTGGGCCACAACATTAACACACACACACACACTTGCACATTAGGTGGTGCTTTTGCTGTCTAAGGTATGCCACCGTTTGTGACAATACTTTGTCGATATTTGCTGTTATCTACTGATATACTTTGCTGATATCTGCTGTTATCTGTTGTTGTTATCTGTTGTTCATGTTCATGTTATCTGCTGCTGTTAGACTACTGTTATCTGCTGTTAGACTGTTGTTATATGCTGATTTAGAACTAGTATGGTTGAACTCTGTTATTTGATCTTGATTTATTTAATATGCATGATGGATAAGTAGTGGTAAATTATATAGAAGCTAATTTATTTGTTTAGTTATAAGATGGTACTGCTATCTTATTTTATATATGCTCTAGTTCTGTGTGTATTTGGTACTAATATCTAACCACAAGTTCATCACAGGAAAGTGGCAAGGGATTTTGTAAGTTAGACTGAGTGAAACGAAGTTCAACAACCAAGGGAAAGCAGTGAGATAGAAAGGTGGGTTGCTGTAGTGAAGATGGGCAGTTTGCTACTGCCTCTAATGTATGGATTTCATGTTGTTCATCAAGGCAGATATTAAGTGATGCTTGCTTGTTCCTACCACATGCTTGCTGTTCATTACTAAGCATATTCTTTTTGTTCATTACTACCTCCTGATTAATCTAGTGAAGATATCAAGGCATGCTTGCTCATTACTACCTTTTACTAGGCAGCCATTCATGTTTACTTGTGTATTTATATCCTAAGTACATCCATGCTTTAAAATGTACTAGCCATTCCTGCTTACTTGTGTCCTGGCAAGTTTGTTCCCATGCATCACCACTATGTGCATGCACCATTGCCTCTTTGTGTGTGCTTAGTGTACCACTGCATTTTTTATTGCTCATACATGAACAACCATTGGCATGTCCTTTATCAACATAGCTTCTTCATTCTATTTTGCAAGCAACATTCTTCTTTATCCCTATTTTATCTAATTAATCTTTATTCTTTTTTGCAGGCACATAGGGCAAGTTTACATCAGCTACCCAGCAGCACTAGTTCCACTACCTCGAGATCAGCAATGGCAGGTAAGATGCAGCCGGCTAGTATGCAAATTGTCCTCATGTGTGTGCTGCTTGTTTGTCTTTTGTGTGTATGTGCTTAGTATAGAACTGTGCATGGTTTATGCTTGTAATCTGCTCATTATAGAACTGTGCATGGTTTATGCTTGTCTTTTATGTATGTCCTATGTTTTTATATTGCTCGTCCAAACGCCTATGCATGCACCTTTCCTCTAGTTCTAAATCCTGTAGTTTTGCATCAACAATGATTTACTGTTCCTACACGGTTTTTTGTTCCTATGTTTTTCATACCCATGCTCTAAACGGAGCCTTAATTTACTCTATAATCTGCCTGGCTCCTCATGTGTAATCTGCCTAGCTCATGGTTATCCTGCTAGTTAATCTACTTGCATTAAATGAAGTATTAAGCTTAGCTGTTTGAGTTGTCTTTCTCCCCCATGCATTTCAACCATTCATCTAATGGTTGTGTTTTTTTATTCATGTAATGAAGCGCCTCTCACCGAAATCGAGAAGATTAGGGCTAGGACAATGATGAGGAACAACCGTGTGTTCCAGTCTCTTGGGATTTCTGCAATAGTGTCGATGATTAGGAAGTCGAATGCTGGTAAAGAACTTAGGGCAGTTACTGCTGAATCCCCTTCCGCATCTTGCATAACACATGGGGATAGCTCGGACTACAATCCTAGAGATGAAGAAGAAGTTGATGACAGTGTAGTAGTGGAGACGAATGTTAAGGTGCATGCTTTTAACAGTCTTGTTTGCTGTTTTTTTCCTTCATTCTGTTCTTGCATAGTTTTCTTGTGATCTAATGCCATTGTCCTTGCTGTTTTTACGAACACCTGAAGGTTTCTAGCAGGAGAAAGAAGTCTGCTGTTAAGAAGAAGAGCAGGAATTTGAGTAGCCCAGAAGCATCTACGCAAATGGCTCCAGGAAGGGTGATGGCGGTAGCTCCAGAAGCATCAAAGAGATTGCTGGAACTTGATGAAGTTCCTATTAGAGTCACCAGGAAGAAAGCGAAGGCGGTTGCTATAGACAACAATGAAGAAAACCCGCTTCACAATGATCAACAAAGCTCACCGCACAGGGATGACGATGGGTATGTGTTCCTTGATGAAGAAAGCACTGTCCACACAGACCTCGACCGTGTTTGCATGGACCTCAGCCCCGTTCACATGGACCTTGGCCATATTGTACCTTTGGTGGACAGAAATGGTGTCTTTCCTGAAGAAACTGAGCAAGGGAGTGAGCAAGCTACATGTGATGAAGGCAAGTTCGTCTTGTACTATTTTTCTTACTCTTGCATTTGCTTCTATTGGATTAAATGCCACATGAATTCCATGTTATTGCCACAGTAGTGGTTTTTGCTGATATATCTACATCTTCGTACCCATCTTGTTTGGTCCTAATCAATGTTTGTGTCCTATACAGGCAATGCAATTGTGGCTGTCAAGCGTACAAGAAAAGGTGTAGGGTTGGAGAGGATTACTAAGTCGCTGGGTACTAAGGTGACAATCGACATTGCTGAAGGGATGAAGGGTCCTGAGAAGCCTTTGCTGGCTGCAAAGTTTGCTTTAGAGTGTGGATTCACTGCAAGAACTCATGCACCAGTTCTTCCCCACTTCAAAGAATACAAAAAATATGCCAACCTGATCAAGGACTTTGTTGGCAAAGTTGTTGTAAGTTAACTTGTTGTTTGTTGAATTTTTCTTTCTTTCTTTCTGATACAACTTTCATATGATCGCTAATCATGTCTCTTTCCTTGTTTGCTTTCTTTGTAGTCAAATTTTGATATGGACACCAACTCGCAGACCATTCAAGAAGCATGCACCGCTAAGCTATAGAGAATAACAAAGAATAGGCGGCACCAGATCAAGAAGCTTTTTTTTGACAATGTAAATGCTAATGAAGTTAGCATCAAGTCTCCCGTGAAAGGCATGTCGGATGATGAATGGCAATCGCTGGTGAAGTTGTGGTCCACAGGACGACACAAGGTGTGTCTCTACATTGGTATATCTTGGTCTCATTACATGTACCGTCTTTGATGTATCTGCTGCTGTTTGCATGTATCTGCTGCTGTTTGCATGGTATCTGCTGTTGTTTGCATGTACATGCTCTCCGCTTTTGGTTACATGTATGCGACCATCTGTTCTTCATTGATGTATATGTGTGGCATATTTTTAACATGTAGTTGCTGGTCTATATTGGTAGTGCTAGCCCATGATAACAGTCTATGTTTTTTGTAGAAAACCTGTGAATCAAATAAAGAGAACAGAATGAAGGTGAAGTTTCAGCAGAAGACCGGTTCGAGGTCCTACGTTGCTCATATCTATGCCACTGTAAGAACAAAGAATGTTTTCTCTTTATTAGGCCCAAATAACTTTTGTCTAGAAAGCTTGTAGTTTGATTCTCGATTGAATGACATTTCAGAAGGAGGAGCGCAATGGTGAGGAACTAAACGCGGTTGACTTGTTCAAGGCCACACACAACAACTCAAAGAATGGCTTTTCAGAGTCAGCTAAGAACGCTATTGTAAGTCATTCGAACTGCTGTATTCTCTTCTCATAGAATACCTTTGCTGTTTGATTCATCTTATTTGCATCTTATATCCATTCATGGCAGGCTGAGATGGAGAAGAGGATGGATGCCGAAGTACCTGATGGTGAAGAACCAATATGCGATGTCCAAATTGTTGCTGAAGTGCTCAGAAAGGAATGCCCGTCAAGCACATTCTTGATCAATGCTGGGCTGCGGTCAAAGTCTTCTGGTACTAAGTCTGCTGCTGTAGCTGCCCATGTTCGTGACCTCAAGGAGCAGCTGGCAAGGTCCGAACTAAAAGGTGAAGCTATGCGAGAAGAAGTTGCTGCATTGAGGAAGAAGTCCGAAGAAGTTGAAGCCTTACAAGCTGCATGAGACAAGAAGTATGAACTGCTTCTGAAGAAGCATCAAGAACAGGATGAGAAGTTCTCCCACTTGATGGCACTGCTTGGAGCTAAGGCTACTGGGAGCTCATCTTTGATATGATGACTAGTTCCGAGAGCTAGTTCTGTTTTTTGCTTAGACTAGTTATGAACTGTGAACAACTTGTGTGTTGGCTATCATTTTCGATGCCATGTGTGGCTGTATGTTGGTCATTTTTTGGCTGTCATTTTCGATGCCATGTGTGGCTGCACTTTGGTCATTTTTTGGCTGTCATTTTGGATGCCGTGTGTGGCTGTCATTTTAGATGATGTTGGCTGACTATGCCGTTGTGAGTCAAGTGAATGATATTTATTATGTGCTGAAAAGATATGTGTTATGCTAAAATATTATTTGCTGAAATAATATCTGCTTTTATTATTATTGTTGTTATGTGAAGGAAAATAGTTATATAAATGTACATTCTTCTACTTTAGAATTGAAACAGCCCACATACTAGACAAATAAGTGGGCTGCAAAAAGGCCATGGCCCAAGAAATAATGAACATGTTTTGAAAACTAATTCATATAAATTCGAAAATTATTAATCAATTGGACAATAAAAGGGCTAAGATTCAAAATACCACCAGGCTATAAAATGGCCAAGGCCAAAACGTGTACAAAGGCTGCGGCCCAAAAGGAAATGCACTATAAAATGGCCACAACTTAGAGAATTAAAATAGTCAGGTAGAAAAAAAGACAATTACACAGGCTGGATTATTAGGCTCGGCCCATTTAGAAGGTTGAGTTGGACTGGGCTGAATCTGATCCACGACCAATTGATTTGATCACAGAAATCTGCCACGTAGGATTGACTGACGTGGCCTAGGCAGATAGCCTATGACAAAATTGTTTGGTCATAGACACCATGACTATCTATTTTGGTCATAGTTGCCCATGACCAATTCAAAAAAAGTCGTTAGCTGTCTATAGTGACCCTCGCTATGTGATCTACTGCTTTTTGTCATAGAAAGGTCATAGATGAATTACTATGACCTTTCTATGACCAATATTTGGGGTCACTAGTTAGCACATTCCTTGTAGTGCGCGTAGCAGGAGAAGTAAATTCAACTGCTATTTTCGCTATGTCTGCTTGGCGAAGAGCTCCAGTGTCTGGACAATCACCTGAGTTTGTGTCCCTAGCTGTAGACGGGCCACCAGCCGTCATCTCCTTCCTCGAGAATTCTGGCTCCATATGAATCGGGTCTCAATCCTATGCCTTGCCGATTGTTCCGCAAAGGAGAGAAGAGAAGTTGCTCTCCGAGGCCTCCCCCTCTTCCTGAACTGACCCTGAGTCCGAGATCCTGCTAACTGACGAACTGAAGCTAGAACAGGTGCTGGCATCATCACCTTTGAAAGTGATTTCAGACTCCACTTCTTCCTCGGCCGAAAACAACGCCTCTGAACCGGCCACTCTTCTGATCCCCTCAGAGCCTCCGCCTCCAATGTCAATGGGGCCAAATGAGCCGATGCAGAGACCGAAAAGCGTGGAGGACCTTCCGAGGCCCTACCTTCCTATGGTTCGATCGCGGCCTACTTGCTCCCCAATTTGACACTTCATCGGAGAGATCTGAAATGAATCGCAGGTGTCCCCTTATTTGATTCCCTTCCTCAGCATCACTCCCGGATCCTTGGAGCGTGCCATTGCTCGAGATCTCCTCGCCCTCATCGCTGAAGTTCGCTAGTGTCAACCGCCTAGCAGCCCCAACTCTAAAATCCAAGTGTCTCGCGAACGACGGGGGTCTTGACAAGTCCTGAGCAGGCGACAGGAGATTGGCAGAGGTAGGAGATGAGGAGGCCACCGCGTTCTCGCCACGTCCCTCATACCTTGGCCCTCTATGGGGGGTGGTCGAGCCAACCCGCCATGAACAGGACCTCGGGCTAGGACAGGTGTCGCTAGAGAGGGGGAGGCCATCGGCCTCGGGTTCATTCTAGATCTCTAGTGTTTCTCGTCCCTAGCTGTCAATTCCCTAGACATTGACTCCAGGTCCTTGGTCGCTAGGGAAATTTGACTTGGTGAGCTCGTGAACGAGCTAAGTACAGATACCATGGAATCAAACATCCATTTGGAGATGAAGGCGCCATGGTGCCAGAAAGTTTGTGATGCAAAATTTAATATGCTACCGTTCAGAAGGTTTCATTACCCTATCTTGTGGATGCGCGGACACCAGGGACGTGCCGGTGGCACAGGATAATTCCACTCACGGCTGGGGATATGGCGTAGACTGCATGTGGATGTGTCCGGCCAGATGCATCCTGACTGCGACGGCCAGGACTCTCTAGCTCTTCTCCGGGTGTTGCACCACAGAGAGGGCAGTGGAGGCTTGCGGGGACGAAAGCTGGGGCGGCACGCTCTACATTCTTGTGTCGAGACCTATTCAGTTCTTCTTCCGACGCAATGTTGCGGTGACGGCAGTGGACGAGCGAGGGGCTGCGCGCTGGGACAGAAGGACGGGGAAGAAAACTTGTCGACAGGGGTGGCCTCTCCCGGTGGCGCCAGTTATGGCCATACTCCACCGCCGATGGTCGTCGTTGTGGGTGAGGTGTGGTAGGTCCGGAGGGGGAAGGGACAAGGTCAGGGAAAATGACCACGGGAAAGATGATTGTTTTTTTTGCAAGACGGGTGCAAAGGTAGAAAGAGAAGGGACTGCCGACTACAGGTCAAGGACATCTCTAACCGATCCCCTAAAATCGGTTAGAGGAGTAAAAATAACCAGCGTTGGCACCTAACTGAATTCGGTTAGAGGAGTAAAATTATACTCATCGGAGGAGTAAAAGTGCGGCCGACTCCTAAATTTACTCCTCTGAGGCCACTTCCGAGAAAACTTCCCACCTCCCGACCCACCGCACCCATTCCCGCCGGTGTCACCGCCGACGACCCCCATACCCCCCGCCCCCACCCCGGTCCCTCCGGCCTACCTCTCAGTCCCTCTGTCGCCTCTCGCCGTCACCGAAATTGACGGGGAGACCTAGTTTTCACCAGCCGCCGCCCTGATTTGCTCCAAATCGGGCTCGTTGGCGTCAATTCGTCGCAAGCCGGAGCCGACGTGGCCTCCGGTGACCACGGCAACTCGGAGTTGGCTCCCAGGAGGCCGGCCACCACCGATGTCGTGATGTGGCTCGCCTCTCCTCCTAGCCCACCACAGATCCCGCGCGACCGACGGTTGCCCCTGCCTCCCCACCACCCACAACGGGTTTCGTTTGCGTGCGAGCCCTCTGGCCAGAGTTGGAGCATGAAGGGCCGGCGTCCGTCGATGCTGCTGCCGGAGATGGATCGCCGGCCGCAACCAACACAAGACGAAAAAGGTGAATTTTTTCCTCTTTTTCGTCATGTAAAATTGGAGCACAAGAAGCCATGGCTTATTTGATTTTTGTTACAAATGAAGTACTAGGACTTCTACATAGACCGAGGATCAAGACAATGAGTTGTATTTTGCATGGCAACATCGAACTCTTGTAGATGACGCAATATACGAAGCGAGTGGTGTTCGTCCGCCATTTCAACTCTTTTGGAGGGAAATTCATAAGAATTTCAATGAAAAGACAACCGGAGATGGTAGATCGCTTTCATCGATGTTAAATAGATGGCACATGCTTGTTATGCGTTCTAATGCATAACAAGAATACTTTGGTTTGTGCCGGTTTCCATCGGGTTGTATCGGTATCTAATGGGAGAAATATGTACTCTCTATGTATCAATTGTATCGAGTTGTATCGGTATCTATTTTAGGTGTATCGGGATGTATCGGTATCAAAACTATGACAATATATATAATAATCTATGTGTTTGTATCAACCTATTTGTATTGCGAATGATGAAAAATAGTTTTACTCCTCTAAAAATAGGGGTTCGGTTAGGTGTCGACCACCTTTAGAGGACTATTTTTACTCCTCTAACCGATTGGGTACTCCACATTGTTAAGGGTTAAAACATAAAACTATCAGGATGTACCAAACCATCGAGACCATAATAAACCTTTTCTCTCTCTACTATCTAATTTGTCTTGGGAAGGTTTTCGTCATCGCACTTCGTCCGTCTCGAGTTACCTCGTCCGTCGTGCAAGTTTCTTTTGGGACATCTCAATATCTCTTCGGGTCGTATCCAGACTTGATGGATTTCCATCGATTGAAATAGGAAGAGGACATTGTTACAGACTCAGATCGATACAATTTCCTAAATGTAGCTTCTACCATTGCCTCGCGGGTCCAGGGTTAGACAACTTGAGCGAATATAGCTTCTATCGTTGCCTCGTGAGGCCAGGGTTAGACAACTTCTGCTCAGGAGCGCCTCGCTTCGGATCTACTCCCACGTCTAGCGCTTTGGCCTGGACGCGCCTAACGACAAGCAAAGCTCAATCTCCATGGTGGCGCAGCCCGGGCGAATGGAGGCAATATGGGCTCGCGCGGAGGCGTGCATCTCCAACCTCCGTAGTCTGGTTGCCATCAAAGATGCTCAGAACAATGTGTGTAACATGGTTGACAAATTTACATCCAGGAGTCGCGTAGACACATACAATCACTCAGCTAGATTATGCAAAGCGAAAATTTTATCTTTCATGTTCCATTTTCGACAGTACTGTCCATCGCGACTTCAAGGTTCCAAGAACGGGTCCATGCACTAAAAAGAAAGTTTTACCAAGCAAGAACTCACTCATGGAAAATTGACACACTAGTAGAAAATGGGCTTTTGGTTCGGGCTATTAGTCCCGGCTGTGGCTGGGGCCGGGACTAATGGTCTGAACCAGACGGCCCGAGGAGGCCGAGGCACTATGTCCCAGTCCGTAAGGAACCATTAGTTCCGGTTTGAGATACAAACCGAAACAAATGGGTCTGGGCCGGCGCGCGTGCTCCTGGCAGAATATTTAGTCTCGGTTTGTATCTCAAACCGGGACTAATGGCCTGGTCCTATATATATGCACCCAGCCCTCCACTCTCTCCTGTTTTTTTCCTATGTGAGAGGTGGGTATAACTTTGTGCTAACTTTTTTTCTTCATATGCACTAGAGGTGTTCGGTGAAATGCCTATTAGAGCGATGCCACTTGAGTTCACACAAGACAAAATATGATATGAGGTGCCAGAGCGACACTTAAGGTTTCTCCTCTTTGTTTTGAAGTGTCCTAAAAGGTTAGCAACTATTTTCTCGTTTTGACTGCGCGGTACTAATTTAAGCATCGTGATTGCGTTTGATATATATGCATGGTTGTATGATGCAGATGAGCCACCCATGGATGTACGGTGACGGACGCTCTGACGCTTACAGAGAAGGCGTGCGTTCTTTTCGGCTTGTGGCCGAGGCGAACAAGCGGCAGGATGGTTTTATGTATTGTCCATGTGTTGAATGTCGGAATGAGCAGGCTCATACTTCCTCAAGAGTCATTCAGAGCCACCTGCTTCGGTCCGGTTTCATATCCGGCTATAATGTTTGGACCAAGCACGGAGAAAGAGGGGTTATGATGGAAGATGGCAATGAAGAAGAGAACGATGATAACAACTACCGATCTATGTTCCTTGAATACGATGGTACCGCAGTTGAAGATAATGAAAATGAAGAGGGTGAAGAACGGGAACCAGATGAGCCCGTTGATGATTTTGGTCGGGTCATTAGTGATGCAAGGCGAGACTGCGACATAGAAAAGGAGAGGTTGCAGTTCGAGCAGATGTTACAGGACCACAACACATTGCTGTATCCAACTTGTGAAGATGGCCTGAAGAAGCTGGGTAGCACACTGGAATTGTTGAAGTGGAAGGCAGAGACCGGTATGACTGACTCGGGATTTGAAAAGTTGCTGATAATAATGAAGAAGCTGCTTTCAAGAAATAACCAATTGCCCTCCAATACGTACGAAGCAAAGAAACTTGTCTGCCCTCTAGGATTAGACGTGCAGAAGATACATGCATGCCCTAATGACTGCATCCTCTACCGCGGTGAGAAGTACGAGAACACGGATAAATGCCCCATATGCACTGCATTGCGGTATAAGATCAGAAAAGATGACCCTGATAATGTTGAGGGCGAGCAACCCAGGAAGAGGGTTCCTTCCAAGGTGATTGTGGTATGCTCCTATAATACCACGGTTGAAACGTTTGTTCAGAAATAAAGAGCATGCCCAGTTGTTGCGATGGCACATGGAAGACCGTAAGAAAGACGGGATGTTGAGGCACCCTGCTGATGGTCGGCAGTGGAGAAAAATCGAGAGAGACTTCCCAGACTTTGCTGGTGACGGAAGGAACTTATGGTTTGGTCTAAGTACCGATGGCATGAATCCTTTTGGGGAGCAGAACTGCAGTCACAGCACCTGGCCTGTTACTCTATGTATCTACAACCTTCCTCCTTGGTTGTGCATGAAGCAGAAGTTCATTATGATGTCAGTGCTCATCCAAGGCCCGAAGCAACCCAGCAACGACATTGATGTGTACCTAAGGCCATTAGTTGACGAACTTCTACAGTTGTGGGCCAAACCAGATGTACGTGTGTGGGATGAGCACAAACAACAGGAATTTAACCTACAAGCGTTGCTGTTCGTAACCATCAATGATTGGCCTGCTCTTAGTAACATTTCAGGATAGACGAACAAAGGATACAATGCATGCACACACTGTTTAGATGAGACTGAAAGTATATATCTGGATAAATGTAGAAAGAATGTGTACCCGTACAATCGTCGTTTTCTTCCGCCCAGTCATCCCTTAAAGAAGAAAGGCAAGCATTTCAATGGCAAGGCAGAAACCCGGACGAAGCCTGTCCCTCGTAGTGGTGCTGATGTATTTGGTATGGTCAAGGATTTGGATGTAATCTTTGGAAAAGGTCCTAGAGGACAACCTGTGGGGTCCATCTTCAGGGGCACAGGCAATGCTGACGAAGGACGATAGTCCTAGTTATCATAGCCGTCCTGCTGATCATCATCTTGATAATCTCCTTCATAGTCTGGCCATGATAATAGCCAGGGACAAAAGCCATGAGTACTCTTTAAGTACTCGCAAACTACTACTAACAAAGGTTATAATTCTAAGTTAAAGTGCTGAATTTAAAGAATAACTATTAAGTTAAGTTTGAAACCTAAGCTGAGTTCTGAAGCAAGAAAAGATAAAGTAAAGTTCTAGAATCACTTAAGTTGGGAAGCTATTATCATTAACACAACCCTGTTGTGGTCAAGTCAAAGTTCATCATTCCTTTCAAGTTATTTAGAAAACATCTGACAACGAAACAGTATGGCCATTCCAACTGTCCATCACCACGGACACGGCTATTCGAATAGTTTGACACTCTGCAGAGGTGGTACACTTTCACCACAAGATTCGATACATCTGTCAGGGATAACCCTGAATCATCATACTTAGTATGCAGATAATCAAACATAACCTTCCCTTTACACACCCTAGTATAAGCACCTCTCCTATGGGCATGGCCTCCCAACCATGACCATCAGTCATCTTGGGCACTTCATAGGTGGACATCATTGAGAGGTAGCCTCAGCTCAAACCTCTCTCGTGAGGGAACTAATACTAATGCATATAAATTTCCAGCTAAGCCTTACCCAATTCAGGTAATGTGGTTGTACGGTAAATTTGGAATGGTATCGCATCCGAATCCAACCATCAGTTTTATAAAAGGGTTAAGGCTCATGCCTCATCATTTTCATCATCATAAACCAGTTGTGTTTCTCAACACATGCCAAAACATCTCAATAGAATGACTCATCATTCCAAGGTTTTCACAATTCATTTTCACCAAGTGTTCATTATTCTAACATGTGGGAATGAGATTTAAAGGTTGGATCAATATTACTTTGGTTTAAGTTCATTATTTAATGATTTAAAGTGACTAGAAATGCCTATATAGCATTATTTTGGTACTAGTCCAAAGTCACTGCCTGTAAACCTTAATATTATTACATATTTGGATAGATATGATGAAATGTGATTTTTAAGAGTTGGAATCAACTCAAAAGCTAACTTGGTTGATTTTATAAAAATGTTTCAAGTTGCAAAAGCTTCTATCTTCTTATTTTTATTAGGAGAAATCTATTACTCTAAATGAATTAAATCCAACGGGCTTGGATAGAGCATTTCAATACCTTTTAGACAAAATTAGTTTCATGTAATTTGGATTTGTCAAACTCACAGAATTGAATTTTGAAACACTGGACAGAAACTATATTCTAACTAAAAAGAAAAATTCGGATTTGAATCTACGGGCTCGCGCAGGAAAAGAAATGGGTCGGCCCAGTGGCGCTACGCGGCGCGAGGCTCAGCTGACAGGGGGTCCCACTTGTCAGCGGCATTTAAAACGTGAAACGGTACGCGCGCTGTGGGCCGTGCGATTAGAGGCTAGATCTACGGCTGAGGGTCATCGTCGACGACGAACAGGTCGCCGGCAAGCTCGAACCCTAGCGGTCGGTGGGGGTCTACTAGGGGCGTACCAGGGCTCCAGTAGGGTCAGCGAGGCGAGGCGTGGTCGCGGCGGAGCTTGGGGTGGCCGGAATCAACGGCACCCTTCTTCTCCCGAGGTGGTGGCTCCGGCTCCAATTCCGGCGAGCTGCTGCTCCACTTGCTCTGGCGAGAGGTGGGTGAGGTTCAGAGAGGTGAGGGGAGTGGAATGGTGTGAGTCTTTGGTGCTGGGGAGGGCTCCTTTTATAGGCTCGATGGTGAGACCAAGCGGGATGGGCAGTCGACGGTGGCGACATGGCTACGGCGAGCTAGCGGCATGGCTAGGGATTGCGATCGGTGGGCGGTTCCCTGGCAGTGCTCTAGGACTTCAATGCGGCCGTAGGGGCGGTGGCATGCTGTCGGGGCGACGTGGCGCTCTGCACGGCCGAAGCGGCTGTGTCCACGGCGAGCGGTGGCTGTGGGGCTTTGGGCGGCGAACGGAGGTGTCTGGGGTGTTCTCCAGGTCGAGGCGGAGCGGTGGGCGCGGGCTGGTGCCAAGGGGCGGTCGGTGCGAGCGGGGACAGTGCGCGCTCTGCGGGCGGCATCGGCATGGTTCGGTCGCACTGGGCGCGGGTTCTTCTCTGTGGTCCACGGCGGCTCTTGGCTCGGGCAAGGGACAGAGAGGGGCGGTGCGGTGCTGGCTACCTCCTAGACATGGAGAGGAACGAGGAGGTGGTCTGCTGCAGCGGGGCAAGTTTGGCCGGCCAGGGTGGTGCTCGGCATGGCATTGCCTTTCCACTAGGGTGTAGGGGATGGGTTGCAAATGGCATGGTTTGATCAGAGGGGGACAAAGAGATTAAATGGAGATCAAATGGGGGCAAAACTCTGTTCAAAACAGTGAGCTAGGATTAGAGGTGTGATTCTGCCTGCCAAGTGTTTGATAAAATGGCCGCAAGAGAAAAAGTTTTGAATTTTGAGTTCAAATTTTTTGAGTGATCTCCACTAGTGCTAGGTAGTCTCTGGTTGCAAGGGTTTTGAAAATGGTGCTCAATTAGATGGTTTTTGAAATAGGGGTGATCCATGCACATGCATTAGATTCAACTTTAAACTGTCATTTAAAATAGTTTACAGAATGTTTTTAGTAGATCAAAAGGTGGGCCTTGGTACCTCATTATGTGTACTAGCAAGGGGTGCAAAGATCAAGAATTGTTTCTGTTAAGAATTGAGTACTAGGAATAGCCAAAGTAGGCATGAGAGTTAAATTTGTCAAAATGACCATTCCTTCATTTTTATTCTTTTTGATTTGATTTTCTTTAGGAAAAGTTTGGGAATGATGTAGATGATGTTTAAATCACCTAAGAAACATTTTACAAGCATTGGATCAATCAATCATGGCAATTCAAACAACTCCTATTTTAAATGCACACATATATGAATGCTTTCATTTTAAATTTGGAGCAGTTTTTGTTAACCCCAATTTTGGATGATTTGCTCTTGACAAGCTTGGATTAAAGTTTTGGGATGTTACAAACCTTCCCCCCTTAAACAAAATATCGTCCAGAGATTTACAAGGAAAACTAGGAACTAAAGAGATCTGGGAACTCTATCCTAATGTAATCCTCGCGCTCCCAGGTAGCTTCCTCCTCGGTATGGTTGCTCCACTGAATCTTGAGAAACTTGATACTCCTGGTCTTGGTGGTTCTGTAGGCTTCTTCTAAGATACGGATGGGCACTTTCCGATAGGTCAGGTCATTGTTGATTTCCACTGCTCTGTGATCGATATTCTTGAAAACTTCAGTCTTCTCAGGCACTTCCAAGCATTTGCAAAGTAACGAGATATGGAACACATTGTGGATAGCTGACATCTCTTCAGGCAATTCTAGCTGATACGATACTTCTCCTCGACGGTTCAGAATCTTGAAAAGGTCCGATATATCTGGGAGCTAACTTTCCCTTCAGACTAAAGCGTTGAGTTCCCTTCAATGGTGAAACCTTGAGATATACGAAATCTCCGATATTGAAAGTCAGGTCTCTCCTTCTCTTGTCAGCATAGCTCTTCTGTCTGGATTGGGCGGTCTTGAGGTGCTCACGAACTTTGTGAACTTTCTCTTCTGCTTCTCGGAGAATGTCGGGTCCAAAGATCTGACTCTCTCCTACTTGCAACCAATTCAAAGGGGTACGACACTTTCTTCCGTATAGGAATTCAAAGGGTGCCATCTGCAAACTAGCTTGATAACTATTGTTATATGAGAATTCTGCAAAAGGCAGGCAGTCTTCCCATTTTGACCCATATTCCAACACACAAGCTCTAAGCATATCCTCCAAGATCTGGTTGACTCTCTCAGTCTGTCCATCTATTTGCGGGTGATATGCGGTGCTGAAGTTCAACTTGGTTCCTAATCCTTCCTGAACTTTCTGCCAAAATCTTGAAGTAAACTGGGTTCCTCAATCTGATACGATGGTCTTGGGGGTTCCATGCAGACTAACAATTCTAGCAATGTACAACTCTGCTAGTTTTGCACTCTGGTAGGTTGTCTTGACTGGTATGAAGTGGGCTACCTTGGATAGTCTATCAACTATGACCCAGATTGAGTCATTTCCCCTACTAGAAGTAGGTAAACCGGTGATAAAGTCCATTCCGACGGAATCCCATTTCCATTCCGGAATCTGCAATGGTTGCAATAGTCCTGCAGGTCTCTGATGCTCTGCTTTGACTCTTTGACAGATGTCACATTCGGCGATGTAGCTTCCGATCTCTCTCTTCATCTTGTGCCACCAAAATTGCTCTTTTAAATCTTAATACATCTTTGTTCCTCCGGGGTGGATAGAATAAAGAGTATCATGAGCTTCCTTCATGATAATTTCCTTCAGCTCCGAATCTGCTGGCACACAGATACGTCCCTTGTACCACAGTACACCTTCTTTGTCTTCGGTGAATCCAGGTACTTTGCCTGTACCAATACGACGTTTGATTCCGTCGATACTTTCATTCCCCTTCTGGGCTTCCTTGATTTGGCTAATCAAAGTGGGTTGAAGTTCCATGCTAGCTAGGAATCCTTTGCTAACTAACTCAGTCCTGAACTGCTCCAACTCCTCATACAAACTTGGTTGCTTCTCTTTGATCATAGTGTTCAGCCTACACGCCAATCTGCTAAGAGCATCCGCTACCACATTGGCTTTGTCGGGGTGATAGTGAATGTCAAGGTCATAATCCTTGATTAACTCTATCCATCTTATTTGCCTCATATTCAACTCCTTCTAGGTGAAGATATACTTCAAGCTCTTATGGTCTGAGTAAATCTCACAGCGATTACCCATCAAATAATGACGCCATGCCTTCAATGCTAGAACCATGGCTGCTAGCTCAAGATCATGGGTCGGATAGTTCTGCTCATGCTGCTTCAGTTGTCGAGACAGATACGCGATGTCTTTGCCTTCTTGCATCAATACACATCCTAGACCAATCTTGGATGCATCACAATACACATCAAACGGCTTCTTGATGTCGGGCATGATCAAAATTGGGGCTGATATCAATCTCTTCTTTAGCTCCTGGAAACTTGCTTCACACTTGTCTGTCCATTCAAACTTCTTGTCCTTCTTCAACAATTGGGTCATTGGTCGGGCTATGCTCGAGAATCCTTCTACGAACTTGCGGTAATATCCCGCTAATCCGAGAAATGAACGAACTTGGGTTTGATTGGTTGGGGCTTCCCATTCTTCGACATCTTTGATCTTGGTGGGATCAACAGAGACTCCTCCGGCAGACACAATATGTCCTAGGAATCCTACTTCTTTCAGCCAAAACTCACACTTGTTGAACTTAGCATATAACTGATGCTCTCTCAGGGTTTCTAGGATGATTCTCAGATGTTGCCCATGCTCTTCTTCTGACTTGGAGTAGATAAGGATGTCGTCGATAAACACAACTACAAACTTATCTAGGAAATTCATAAAGATCTTATTCATGAGATTCATGAAATAAGCAGGGGCATTGGTTAATCCAAAAGACATAACCGTATACTCGTATAAACCATAGCGAGTAGTAAAGGCGGTCTTCGGAATATCCGTTGCACGAATCTTAAGTTGGTGATAACCAGTCCTAAGATCAATCTTTGAGAATACCTGAGCTCCAGTCAACTGATCAAATAGATCCTCTATCTTTGGCAAGGGGTACTTGTTCTTGATGGTGACATCATTCAACTTTCTGTAGTCTATACACAGACGGTTGCCTCCATCCTTCTTGTCGACGAATAACACTGGTGATCCCCATGGCGATGCACTTGGCTGAATCAAGCCTGTTGCTAACATGGCATCCAACTGCTTCTTCAGTTCTACTAACTCTGAGGGGTTCATGGTATAGGGTCTCTGGGCTATAGGTCCAGTTCTGGGGATTAGTTCGATAATAAACTCTATATCCCTATCCGGGGGCATACCTGGCAATTCATCTAGGAATACGTCGGGGTATTCACAGACTACTCTGACTTGGTCAATGGTAGGCATGGCTACACTCTTGTTGCACTTGAATTGACGGGGTAAGGTTTCGAAGATATGCTCTACTGTTACTCCAGAACTACTGGTCATGGTGATGGCTTTCTTAGCACAGTCTATCAGTCCTTTATGCCTTGACATCCAGTCCATACCTAGTACTACTTCCAATCCTTTGGTTCCAAGTACAATTAGGTTGGCATAAAAATCTATCCCATGTATTCTGATAGGTACAGCTTTGCTAATTTTTCTAGCTTTTGTAGTTGAACCAGGGATTTGAACTATCATGACATGCTTCAGGTTGGTTGGGCGAATCGTACTAGTGCATACAAATTCTTCGGTGACAAATGAATGCGATGCTCCAGAATCAAACAATACTCTTGCTAAAACTGAGCTGACAGAAAACATACCCAACACTACATCTAGTGCTTCCTGGGCTTCTTCTGCATTCATGTGGAAGAGACGACCGTTGCGGTTGTGCGGGTTTCCTGGGGCAAATCTCCTTCCTGGTTGAACACGACGCTGCTGCTGAGCTGGGGCATTCACAGGGGCGTTGGCGGCAGTCTTCTTGGGACACTCATTGGAGTAGTGACCCTTCACTCCACACTCGAAACAAGTGATCTGGGACTTGTCCTTGACTACGACAGGTACAACATTGCTGCCAGTTCTGGGGGCAATGTTGTTGTTGTTGCTCTTGGGAGGGGCACGATTGAAGTTGTTGGCATTCCCGGGGTGATGATTGTTTCCTCTGGACTTCACATTTCCTCCGCTACAGTTGGGGTAGCTTGGGCGAGAATTTGTGGGTCGGTTGTTCCTTGGTGCATATCCTGGTGAGGGGTTAGGACGGTACTTCTGGTGACTACTGGATCCAGACTGCTGCATCATACGATGCTTGCGGTTGTCGTTTGCCTGGTTAATCTTCCCCTCCATCTGAATGGCAGAGTCGACTAGCTCTTCGAGATCCTGGAAACGGATGTTGACGAGGACAGTCTGCATCTCATCATGCAGTCCGTTTAAGAATCTCTCTTTCTTCTTGGCCTCCGTGTTGATCTCATCCGGTGCATATCTGGCAAGTGACAAGAATTTGTCAAAGTACTCTACTACAGTCAATCTTCCTTGCTTCAGTTCACGGAATTCATCTCTCATCCTGTTGACAAGACCTTGCGGCACGTGGGTGCGGCTGAACTTGACCTTGAATGCTTCTCAGGTCCTCACCTGGCCATGGTTCATGTTGCGGATGCTATTCCACCAAGCTCTTGCATCTCCCGCCAGATAGTGGGTGGCAAAGAGAACTTTCTTATTCTCCTCAACTCCTGCAACTTCGAGGTTGTTTTCCATGGTCTGTAACTAGTCATCAGCATCTAATGGGTTTTCAGATTGGTTGAAGATTGGGGGATTGGTGTTCTAAAAAATTTTGAGTTTAGATCCATGGTGATCCTGATTTCCATGTCCTTGGTTGTTGAGAGCCATTTGGGCGATCTGCTGCAATGTTGCTAAGTTGGCTTGACGCTCGGCCCTGCTTGCTTCACGGTCTGCGATGATATTTTCCAACATTTGTATCATTGGGTCCTGCGATGAGCTGCTCCCTCCTTGGTTTCCACGAGTCATCTGAAGATTGAGATAGATAAAGGGGTAAGAGGGAAATTCTAAGGTTCATGGTTTTGGGTTTTCAAAGCTAAAACTTGGAGTTAGACTCGGGTTTTTCAACTAACTTTACTTTCATTCATGCAAGCAAGAACACGATACAACACACACCACAACAATCAAAGGGGAAAACAGATGGTTTTAAGAACCATTTTGCAAGCTACGATACAATGAGATGATACATCTCATGCTACGACAGTGCTCTAGTGCATCTACTCATCGTCGATGAAGTCGGAGTCTTCATCATCAGTGTAGAAGTCCACGACATCCTCCTCCAGAAAGTCGTCATCGTTGCTGAGGTAAGAATCCATATCTCCCTGGATGTCTTCACCCTCATCATCTTCTTCTTTGGCGGCATGCTGAGCTTCCTGCTCCTTGACGGTCTTCTCAAGGTCGGCCACCTTCTTGCGAAGACGGGCGATGGTGCGATCCTTCTTTGCACGCTGGCGATGAAGAGACTGGCGATCTTGGACGAGCAGTGCGAAAGTCTGGGCCTTCTGGTCGGCAATGGCACGGTTCTGGTTTGCTAACTCTCTGGCATTGTCCAGTTCCTGCTGTCGGTCATGAAGCAAGAAGTCAAGGTTCTCCACTTGACGCCTCAGTTCT
Source organism: Avena sativa (assembly GCA_916181665.1). Taxonomy (NCBI): domain Eukaryota; kingdom Viridiplantae; phylum Streptophyta; class Magnoliopsida; order Poales; family Poaceae; genus Avena; species Avena sativa. Next base: position 411,214,135 of record OV702292.1, on the reverse strand, counting down.
GGGTGACTTGGCATCTCCATCGGCATTCCCATGAAGTCACGTCTTGCATAGTGGGCAAAACGGGTTCCTTGAATCTTGTTGACGCTGAGGGCACATAGACGTGCGAGAGCTTCATGCATTGCCCTGGCTAATCCATCTAGCCAGTTGTTCTCTCTCACAGAGAACTGAATTCTCCCGGAAGTTGGTGCTTCAATGCTTCCTCGAAGATCTGCGGTGACTAGCCATTGTAGGTCTCCTCCTGGGGGTCCTGGAAGTTGAGCTCCAAGAAACTCTGGATGTGGGCGTCCCAGTAACTCCGATAGTGAATCCAGATCGCTCTCGGAGATCAGCTGACCTCCGTTTCCCAACTGGTAAAACTTGCTGAACTGAGTCTCCATCTACAAGAATTTAGGATGAGGAAATTAGTGATGTGATCAAGGGTGTCAATTTTTAAGTAGTAATGTAAGAATTTTGAGGAACATGTATTTTTGAGAAAGAATGAGTTCACAAGGGTAAGAGGGGAAGTAGTTTTTTTTATAAATACTCACTTTGGTTTTGAAGCTAAGTTTTTGGTGTGGACGTCCATTCTAACTAGGGTCTCCTATGGTCAGGATGGCTCTGATACCAACTTGTCAACACCCGGATTTTTAATCCTAGATGCCCGTTATGCCATACCTCGCAATCCCAGGATTACCATTTTTGCGAGACATAACGGATTGGATATCACAGTACCTCATCCATTACAAACCATACATAAGGTTTTACATAAATAAGGATCTCATGATCCAGTCTTTAATACAACAAACAACAGAAATAAACGATAGCGTAGCGGTGGGGTCCATCTTTAGGGGCACATGCAATGCTGACGAAAGCAGATAGTCCTAGTTATCATAGCCGTCTTGCTGACCATCATCTTGATAATCTCCTTCATAGTCTGGCCATGATAATAGCCAGGGACAAAAGCCATGAGTACTCTTTAAGTACTCGCAAACTACTACTAACAAGGGTTATAATGCTAAGTTAAAGTGCTGAATTTAAAGAATAACTATTAAGTTAAATTTGAAACCTAAGTTGAGTTCTGAAGCAAGAAAAGATAAAGTAAAGTTCTGGAATCACTTAAGTTGGGAAGCTATTATCATTAACACAACCCTGTTGTGGTCAAGTCAAAGTTCATCATTCCTTTCAAGTTATTTAGAAAACATCTGACAACAAAACAGTATGGCCATTCCAACTGTCCATAACCGCGGACGCGACTATTCGAATAGTTTGACACTCTGCAAAGGTGGTAACTTTCACCACAAGATTCGATACATCTGTCAGGGATAACCCTGAATCATCATACTTAGTATGCAGATAATCAAACATAACCTTCCCTTTACACACCCTAGTATAAGCACCTCTCCTATGAGCATGGCCTCCCAACCATGACCATAAGTCATCTTGGGCACTGCATAGGTGGACATCATTGAGAGGTAGCCTCATCTCAAACCTCTCCCGTGAGAGAACTAATACTAATGCATATAAATTTCCAGCTAAGCCTTACCCAATTCAGGTAATGTGGTTGTACGGTAAATTTGGAATGGTATCGCATCCGAATCCAACCATCAGTTTTATAAAAGGGTTAAGGCTCATGCCTCATCATTTTCATCATCATAAACCAGTTGTGTTTCTCAACACATGTCAAAACATCTCAATAGAATGACTCATCATTCCAAGGTTTTCACAATTCATTTTCACCAAGTGTTCCCATCTAAAGTGACTCAAGTTTTGATCTATTCTAAAATACTAAGTTAAGAGTGTTCACTAAGGTGGAAAGATGGGATCAATCTCATGCCATAGAATGAGATCTAAAGGTTTCTAAGTAGGTCAAGTTTTATACTCTTTATGCTACCTTCAAAATTTAGTAAAGAACTTTGTGTAAACCAAGGGAGGTAAAACTTGTCAATAAGACTTGGGGTACTAATAGTTAAAGGGGTGTGATCAAAGCATGCTTAAGGCATCTTTACTAAACCATCTAGTTTTATTCTAGCTTGCTAACAATAGCTTACTAAAGCATGTTTGCAAGGGTTAGCTTGCCACTAATAGCTTGCCTTGGTTGGTGCAGTGGTTGAAGTTTTCTTCTTCTTCTTGTTGGTAGAACTCCTCCTCCTCGAAGGCTTGGTCGGTACTATCGTCTAGAAATACATAGGGAGTGCACAATCACCAAACAATACTTAACTAGGCGAAGTAGTATTCTAAACCACACAATTGATGATCTATTATCATCCCAAACATCACAAGTTTAATTCAATAGTTTCAACCTTTTTATTTTGGAAAAGTAATTTCTACTCATTGAAAAATTAACTAAAATTTAATATTCACCACCAAAACATGGGATCATGTGGACACATGTCCTCACCACATATTCTAACATGTGGGAATGAGATTTAAAGGTTGGATCAATATTACTTTGGTTTAAGTTCATTATTTAATGATTTAAAGTGACTAGAAATGCCTATATAGCATTATTTTGGTACTAGTCCAAAGTCACTGCCTGTAAACCTTAATATTATTACATATTTGGATAGATATGATGAAATGTGATTTTTTAGAGTTGGAATCAACTCAAAAGCTAACTTGGTTGATTTTATAAAAATGTTTCAAGTTGCAAAAGCTTTTGTCTTCTTATTTTTATTAGGAGAAATCTATTACTCTAAATGAATTAAATCCAACGGGCTTGGATAGAGCATTTCAATACCTTTTAGACAAAATTAGTTTCATGTAATTTAGATTTGTCAAACTCACAGAATTGAATTTTGAAACATTGGAAAGAAACTATATTCTAACTAATTAGAAAAATCCGGACTTGAATCTACGAGCTCGCGCGGGAAAAGAAATGGGCCGGCCCAGTGGCGCTACGCGGCGCGGGGCTCAGCTGACAGGGGGTCCCACTTGTCAGCGGCACTTAAAACGCGAAATTGTACGCGCGCTGTGGGCCGTGCGATTAGAGGCTAGATCTACGGCCGAGGGTCGTCGTCAACGACGAACAGGTCGCCGGCGAGCTCAAACCCTAGTGGCTTGGTGGGGGTCTACTGGGGGCGTACCAGGACTCCAGCGGGGTCGGCGAGGCGGGCGAACGAAGTGGAAGACGACGGCGAGGCGAGGCGTGGTCACGGCGGAGCTTGGGGTGGCCAGAATCAACAGCACCCTTCTTCTCCCGAGGCGGCGGCTCCGGCTCCAATTCCGGCGAGCTGCTGCTCCACTTGCTCCAGCGAGAGGTGGGTGAGGTTCAGAGAGGTGAGGGGAGTGGAATGGTGTGAGTCTTTGGTGCTGGGGAGGGCTCCTTTTATAGGCTCGATGGTGAGACCGAGCGGGATGGGCGGTCGACGGTGGCGACATGGCTACGGCGAGCTAGCGGCATGGCTGGGGATTGCGATTGGTGGGCGGTTCCCTGGCGGTGCTCTAGGACTTCAATGCGGCCGTAGGGGCGGTGGCCTGCGGTCGGGCCGAGGTGGCCCTCTGCGCGGCCGAAGCGGTTGTGTCCACGGCGAGCGGTGGCTGTGGGGCTTTGGGCGGCGAACGGAGGTGTCTGGGGTGTTCTCCAGGTCGAGGCGGAGCGGTGGGCACGGGCTGGTGCCAAGGGGCGGTCGGTGCGAGCAGGGACAGTGCGCGCTCTACGGGCGGCATCGGCATGGTTCGGTGGCACTGGGCGCGGGTTCTTCTCTGTGGTCCACGGCGGCTCTTGGCTCGGGCAAGGGACAGAGAGGGGCGGTGCGGTGCTGGCTACCTCCTAGACATGGAGAGGAACGAGGAGGTGGTCTGCTGCAGCGGGGCAAGTTTGGCCGGCCAGGGTGGTGCTCGGCATGGCATTGCCTTGCCACTAGGGTGTAGGGGATGGGTTGCAAATGGCATGGTTTGATTAGAGGGGGACAAAGAGATTAAATGGAGATCAAATGGGGGCAAAACTCTGCTCAAAACAGTGAGCTAGGATTAGAGGTGTGATTCTGCCTGCCAAGTGTTTGATAAAATGGCCGCAAGAGAAAACGTTTTGAATTTTGTGTTCAAAATTTTTGAGTGATCTCCACTAGTGCTAGGTAGTCTCTGGTTGCAAGGGTTTTGAAAATGGTGCTCAATTAGATGGTTTTTAAATAGGGGTGATCTATGCACATGCATTAGATTCAACTTTAAACTGTCATTTAAAATAGTTTACAGAATGTTTTTAGTAGATCAAAAGGTGGGCCTTGGTACCTCATTATGTGTACTATCAAGGGGTGCAAAGATCAAGAATTGTTTCTGTTAAGAATTGAGTACTAGGAATAGCCAAAGTAGGCATGAGAGTTAAATTTGTCAAAATGACCATTCCTTCATTTTAATTCTTTTTGATTTGATTTTCTTTAGGAAAAGTTTGGGAATGATGTAGATGATGTTTAAATCACCTAAGAAACATTTTACAAGCATTGGATCAATCAATCATGGCAATTCAAACAACTCCTATTTTAAATGCACACATATATGAATGCTTTCATTTTAAATTTGGAAAAGTTTTTGTTAACCCCAATTTTGGATGATTTGATCTTGTTAAGCTTGGATTAAAGTTTTGGGATGTTACATTCACCTAGTCGAAGAGATTAGAATTCTCGGTCCTGTGTTTCTACACAATATGTTCCCCTTCGAGAGGTTCATGGGAGTCTTAAAGAAATATGTTCATAACCGTGTTAGGCACACTAGGAAGGAACAGAGGAGGTCATTGAGTTTTGTGTTGACTTTCTTCCTGACCTTAAGCCGATTGGTGTTTCTGAATCTCGGTATGAGGAGTGGATGACTAGAAAAGGCACACTAGGAAGGAAATCAATGGTATGTAGGGACGGGCATTCTTTCACTCAAGCACACTACACAGTTCTACACAATTCCACTGTGGTGGCTCCGTATATCGAGAAACACAAGAATATTCTACGCTCCGAAAATCCGGGGAAGCCTGAAACCTTGATTAAAGGGGAACACGAGAAGAATTTTGGCAATTGGTTGCAGACACATCTCATGAATAACACCACTGTTGGAGATGAGTTGTACTCGTTGGCCAGGTTACCATCTTCGACTATATGTACTTTCCAAGGGTACGAGATAAATGGGAATACATTTTACACGATCGCCCAAGATAAAAAGAGCACCAACCAAAACAGTGGTGTCCGCTTTGATGCAACAGATGACAATGGGCAGATTGACACATATTATGGGTACATAGAGGAGATATGGGAACTTGACTATGGACCTACTTTTAAGGTCCCTTTGTTTCGGTGCAAATGGGTCAAGCTGACAGGAGGCGGGGTACATGTAGACGAAAAGTACGGCATGACCACAGTGGATCTCAACAATCTTGCGTACATGGATGAACCATTCGTCCTAGCCAACGATGTGGCTCAGGTTTTCTATGTGAAGGACATGTCTACCAAACCGAGAAAAAGGAAAGATAAGCAAAAGAGTACAGAATACAATGAGCCAAAGCACCACATAGTTCTTTCAGGGAAAAGAAACATCGTGGGAGTGGATGATAAGACAGACATGTCAGAAGATTACAATAAGTTTCATGAAATTCCGCCCTTAAGTGAAAACTGACCCAAGCATCCTGTTAAATGATGAAGATTCTCCATGGCTACGGTGCAGAAGAAAACCACAACACTAGATGTTGGTGATGTGTAATAATGTATTAAACCTTTTATTTGAGACATAAATCTATGTAATTAAACCTTTTATTTGAGACATACATCTATGTAATGTATTAAACCTTTTATTTGAGACATAAAGGTCCCCTTTCATGTAATACATCTTGCTCAATCAAACTAGACGTTCTGAGCCGCGGTAGGTGATCACACAAAGAGAAGGAACCATCACAAGAGAAGGAACCCACAAACACTAAGGATACATAGCACAACTGAAAATTAAGAAACATGCCTAATGGTTGGATTGATTCAGTCATGCTCCTGCCTAGCCCTGTAATACGCGCCACTGTAGTCGCCGTAGTCATCGGCGCCGTCATCGCTGTCGTCGTTGGGGTCTCCGTAGTCGAACCTTGAAGGTTGGGCACGCGTGGGCTGGATTTGAGGGTACCGCAGGCGGGGGTTTTTGCCGGTCGTGTTGTAGGCCATGACACTCTGGAGAGTCTAGCCACGCCACCACAACCGACGGCCAGCCTCGTTGAAGTTCGAAGGAGGTGGGTCGTCCTCCTCGTGCCTGGCGAGCGCCCTCTCACGCCGATTGATGAAGAAGGCTTCCCAAGTCGGGAAATAGTCGGGATGCCAGTTGGGATTCCTCTGCTGCTCTGCCGTGAGCTCGAGGTAGTAGTGGTTCATGATGGCCATCTGGCGCTCCACACCTAGAGGGACAGGAGTGACCGGCATGCCTCCGGCACTCAGCATCTAGCCGGTGGGGACGCGGTAGCCTAGTGGGCAGGGGTAGTTCGAGGCGCAAAGCGCCTCCGCCTCCCGGGTGGTTAGAGATACGATGGAAGCCATGGGAAGAGAATGATGAGTCTAGATGTGATATGTAAATGGAGGCCAAGCATACATATATATACTGAAAAAATGGCGGGAAGACAGAGGTGGGAACCGGTGGAAAGCGCGGGAACACAGTGGCGCGGGAAACTTTCGTCCCGGGTGGGGGCTCAAACCGGGACAAAAGATGGGGGGCCTTATCTGGGGGAGGCTTATCTGGGAGGGCCTTATCTGGGGGTGGCTAACCTTTAGTAACGGCTGGTGGGTGCAACCGGGACTAAAGGTGGTTTTTGTGTCATCTAACAAAACTGTCAGTGGGATAAGGACGCGTGGGTAACCTTTAGTACCAGGTGGGGTCTCAAACCGGGACTAAAGCTGTCAGTAGGATAAGGATGCGTGGGTGGATGCACTGCTCGATGAGATAAAGCATGTAGCGCACGACGCCCTGTCAGAGGAAGAAGACAAAGTAGAAGCGGCGCCGTGCCTATAAAAGGAGCATCGATACACCATGGCAAGCAACTCAACAAGCCAACATCGATGGAGAGTTTCATCCCCATGGATGGAGGAAAGGGTTGGGAAATATCCCATGGCGGAACTTCTCGAAGATGCCCTTGGTGCACACACCCTATGGCATCTTCAGAAGTTCCGCCTCGGAAAATATTTTCTTGCTAGCCCGTGAAAGACTCCATCTCCTCCTCCCTGGGGTTAGAGGTATGGTGGAAGCCATGGGATAGAGTGGAGAGGAGCGGCAGATATGAGTCTAGATGTGCTATGGCAACGACCAAGCCAACATGGATGGAGAGTTTCATCCCCATGAATGGAGGAAAGGGTTGGGAAATCTACCGTGGCGGAACTTCTCGAAGATGCCCTTGGTGCACACGCCCTATGGCATCTTCGGAAGTTCCGTCTCGGAAAATATTTTCCTGCTAGCCCGTGAAAGACTCCATCTCCGCCTCCCTGGGGTTAGAGGTATGGTGGAAGCCATGGGATAGAGTGGAGAGAGGCGGCAGATATGAGTCTAAACCCTAAACCCTAAGTCAGAGGAGGGAACCCTAAACCCTAAGTCAGAGGACGGAACCCTAAACCCTAAACTAAAAACCCTAAACCCTAAACCCTAAACTAAAAACCCTAAACCCTAAACCCTAAACCAAAAACCCTAAACCCTAAACCCTAAACCCTAAAAAACCCTAAACCCTAAACCCTAAAGGGGCTACGATCCGGAAGAAAACGGGCGGGAAACAATAAGGCGGGGTAAACAATCCGGTCTAGGGTTTCGCCGGAGGAAGACCACCGGAGCGTCGGAATTACATGAAAATGGCAAAATGGTTAATAGTTTGACTAGTTAGAATAATTATTTTATAAAACAGAAAATTGATTTGAATCACTTATTTAAAAATATGCAAAATATAATATTTAATGCATTTTTAAATTGAAAATGGCAAAATGGTTATTAGTTTCACTAGTTAGAATAATTATTTTATAAAACAGAAAATAGATTTGGATTAGTTATTCAAATTCAAGAACTTTTCATGTTAAAATTTTTCTCAAATTCATAAGTATGCAAAAACTGTAAAATTCAAATGTTTAAATAATATGCTAATTGAATTTTTTTTAAATAGGCGCGCCCCAGGGTGATAAAATTTGAAAAAGGGACCTTTATTCCCGGTGCGTGCTACACACCGGGACTAAAGGTGTGGCGTTGGCGCGCGCCTGTTGGGCTGGGCCGAAAACCCTTTAGTCCCGGTGGGTGGCACGCACCGGGACTAAAGGGGGGGACCTTTAGTCCCGGTCCGTATAACGCACCGAGACTAAAGGGTCTTTAGTCCCGGTTCGTTATACAGACCGAGACTAAAGGCCTTCTCCTTATTACGCGCGCCCCTTCACTCCCCCACCATCTCCACTACTCACTTCAGGGGAAAATCGCACGCGAGCTAGACGAAATGATGCCGGCAGGCTGCCCATCCGCGTCGCTACCGTCTCACTGAAGAACGCCGCCGCACCACCGCCTCTCCAGCCGCCGTCATCCCCGTCGGCCAGGTAATATCGACGAGCGCAGTAGATTGGCGCGCGACCGCGCGCGCAGCAAGGGGAGGCCGGCGGCGGCGCCTGGGGACCGTGCGCGCAGCGGGTGGAGGCCAGCGGTCACGCGCGCAGCAGGGGAGGCCGGCGGCTGGCAGCTGGCAAGCGGGCGCATGCGCGAGCCGGCCAGGGGAGGCGAGCCGGCCAGGCGCAGGCAAGCCGGCCAGGCGCCGGCGGCTCCTCTTTTTTTTGTAGAATTGTAATATTATTTTTATAGTGTAATATATTAGTAGTTTAATATATAGTAGTGTATATTAGTGTAGTATGTTAAATAGTGTAGTATATTTTTTTATTTTTCAGTAGTGTAATATAAAGTGTATTTTTTAATATATAGTAGTATATATTAGTGTAGTATGTTAATTAGTGTATATAGTAGTGTAATATAAAGTGTATTTTTTATTTTTTTAGTAGTATATTAGTGTAGTATGTTAATTAGTGTAGTATATTTTTTATTTTTTAGTAGTATACAGTAGTGTAATATAAAGTGTACTTTTTATTTTTTTAATACTACATATTAGTGTAGTATGTTAATTAGTGTAGTATACTTTTTTATTTTTTAGTATTATATAGTAGTGTAATATAAAGTGTATTTTTTATTTTTTTAGTAGTATATATTAGTGTAGTATGTTAATTAGTTTATTATATAATATGTTAGTGTAGTATATAGTATAGTGGTGCTCGCGGGCCCCCGCACTTAGGGTTAGGGTGGTAGTGCTCGCGGGCCCCGCACTTAGGGTTAGGGTGGTAGTGCTCGCGGGCCCCGCACTTAGGGTTAGGGTGGTAGTGCTCGCGGGGCCCCGCACTTAGGGTTAGGGTGGTAGTGCTCGCGGGCATCCGGACTTAGGGTTAGGGTGGTGGTGCTCGCGAGCCCCCGGACTTAGGGTTAGGGTGGTAGTGCTCGCGGGCAGCCGGACTTAGGGTTAGGGTGGTGGTGCTCGCGGTCCCCCGGACTTAGGGTTAATGTGGTAGTGCTCGCGGGCAGCCGGACTTAAGGTTAGGGTGGTGGTGCTCGCGGGCCCCCGGACTTAGGGTTAATGTGGTAGTGCTCGCGGGCCCCCGGACTTAGGGTGGTAGCAAATTGCGTGTTCATATTATTGTTTAGTATTATTTTATGCAGCAATATTGAATGAAAAATGTTATTGTGTGCATTTTGTAGAAAACTATGGATCCAAGCCAGAGAGACCTAGCACAGGAAGAAATTCTCGAGGATATGATCAACGACACCCCCCATGTTGATCCACCCGAATCTCCGTCGATTTATCTGAACCCCTCTGGTGAGGGAGAGGAGGTCGACCGAAATAATCAAGGAGAAGCCGACGGCTCCGGTGGTGGAGAAGCCGACGGCGAGGTATATATATGAAGTCTGGTGATCAGTAGATGCATTAACTGAGTTGTATATATATATATATAAATTGACGAATGTTTCTTCTCTTAGGCCTCCACATTGAGCAAAAAATATTCCAAACGAGGCCCGGCCAAAAAGTTGGACGCATCTACGCGTTATACAATTACGCGGGTATCACCACGGGGTGAACCGGTGGAATCCAAAAAGGCTAAAATTGTATTTAAACAACAATGCGGAGTTATGGTTAGGAATCGCATCCCGATCACCGTTCGAGAGTGGAATAAGACCAAAGGGGCGAAAGAGGGTGAGTATGTCTCCGACAGGTGCAAAGAGGGTCTTTGGAATGACCTCATGACACATTTCACCCTGCCAGAATGTGAGGATGATGCCGACACAGCTACATTGAGGAAGAAAGTCAAGCAGTGGACTCTTACGAAGATGGCCGAACTATTCAAGAACTGGAAGAAAGCATTATGGCAAAAGTATCAGAAGACAAAGAAGACTCCTACATTTGAATGCTATCTAACTAAGTAGCAGGCTAACCGGGATGCATTTGTGAAGTACAAGGAGTCACAACATGCTATGGAAATGTCGAAAAAAACAAGAAAAATGCCGCGATGAAGAAATATCACCATCACCTGGGGCCAGGGGGCTACGCGGCTGCCATGCCAAAGTGGGATGCTAAAGAGAATGAGCCGCTTGCTAAAGGGATCACTCCAGAACCAATACGCGAAGAATGGGATCTGAGGGCAAGGAATTGGTTCCTTGGGCATGGGAGTGAGTATGACGAAAGTACAAGGGACCTTATTTGCAGTGACAGGATTAGGATACCCCGGGATACATGGCAGAAAGTGGTGAAGGAGATTAAAGCGGGGACAACAAAGTTCCGTCCCGATAGAGAGAAAGACTTGCTGACAAAGGTCCTCGGGAATGACGAACGCGGAGGACGTGTACGAGGCCTTGGCCCTAGTTATACGTGGGATGGGGTTTCCCAAAGACAGAGATACTTATAGGAGCCGAGAGAGATCAAAGAGGCGACGGCAGGATGAGGAGGGAGACAAGTTCACCGAGTTGCTAGGAACACTTCGAATGCATGAGCAACAGATTGACGAACTTCGAGGAGCAGCGCGCCTGCAAGATCCTGTACTCGATATTACCGTCGTCCCATCTCAGCAGAAAAGCAGCGTGGCTGAATCAGAGGTCCCTTCTGACGATGCACGTATGGTAGATGGCGGTCCCGGCTACCCCGTGGATGGAATCAAGGAGCAGGCATCTTGTGAGCTCCATCAGAAGGTGAAGAACCTATCCATCAAGGTGGCGGTCGGATGTGCTTTACCTTGTCCACCTAGCGCACGCTGGCATGGCCGTGAGATTCCAGCTGGCTATGCTAAAGTTGGTGTGGATGAAATCGCAATGGGGTGGGACTCAATGGATCTTGACATCCCTGGACCTGAAGGTGAGAGGACACTCGGAGAAGTACTGGGTGGTATCATTCTATGGGACAAGAACAACATCAAGCTTCCAGGCTGGACGCCAAAGCCAACACCGCCTCGGAGTGGTCGCATGTCACCTTCACCTCCATCACCTCCAAGAAGCCCACCCCATGACTATGACCACCACAGCCCGAGTCCATCTCGATCTCCGCCGCAACCTCCGATTAGTACTAAACGATGCAAGAGCCCAAAACAACAAATGTCGCCCCTCCCAAGAGTACCTCATAAGAATCTTCCTATCAGACCTTACGATCATACTGACGAGGAAACCGACATGATCGTAAAGGTCGAATGTGTTGTGCAGCTTCAAAAGAAGAAACCCGAGCCTGCCCCGGTATACACCGAGAAGCAAAAAGCGTATGCACTTTCTTTTCTGAACACAAAATAGCAATATGACTTGCACCATAAGCCAGCTGACTATCGACGCACACTTCAGAAGGAAGTGAAGAAGAGAAAATCAAGTAGAAGTGCAAGCGGGAGCAAATCATCAAGTCAAAGTGCAACCGGGAAAAGAAAGGACATCCCCCAGCTCGGGGAACAGGCCAAAAAATCGACCCCACCCCTCAAGGTGGTATCCTATGACACTCCCCAACAGGATATGGAACAAGCTAAGAAGCTTGCAGCCGCTATGAATGTGACTGTTGAGGAATTGCTAGGTTCCCAGGACGACAAGTTACCCAAGGCTCAGGTAGTCCCTACATATGTCCCAGGGAAGCCTCTGGTCAGCTTTGAGTAGTTCCAACAATTGCCAACACAAATGCGGAGTTTACATAAATGGTACTTGAAAGCCGTAAAGGCGGAGAGAATAATGATCGTGGCGAAAGTCCCACATGACTACTACTTCCAAGAAGAAGTGGTCCATGTTGAGTTTCTAGACCTCTTCCAGTTATACACTTTCGACGCCCTCGACAAAAGTCTCATGAGTTGCTATTGTCTGTAAGTTGTTGAATTCATTGTCTATATATAAGTTGTTCATTTTTTTCATTTGTTCAGTTCATTGCATGTAATTATCCTAATTCTATCCTTTTGTACTCTATTATTATGCAGAATGAAGATCATGGAATGTAAAAGAAGGTCAATCTTCAGTGTTGGGTTCATTGACCCAGATAAAATATATTGTCGGACGCTAAAGGATAAACCCAAGGAAACACAGGAAAACCTTCTAAGGTTTCTAACGGAGCAAAATTTCTGTGACCACATACTGTTTACTTACAATTTCGCGTGAGTGTCTTACTCTATTGTACACATTCTCTTTTGCTTACTCGATGTTAAGTGTAATTGATGAGTTACTGATGTATATATAAACGTGTACAGTTTCCACTGGATTCTCATGGACATTCAACTTGATAAGGGAAGAGTTGAAGTCATGGACCCATTAAAGAGACCCCTAGAACAGTTTAATGACATGCAGGACATGCTCCAGAGGTAATTTTCGCGCTACAGCAGGCTCTTTCGTTGATTTCCTGAGATATCACGTAATAAATAACTCATTCATTTTCTTTACCGGGTAGGGTTTGGAACCAGTTCAAGAGTGCGGTTACGGGTGACTTTACTGAGAAGCGGACGTTTAAGCCGGTCTCGGTAAGTAGTATGCGCATCTCTTTACTTCTAGTTTCAATACAATTATGATGCTGGATTATTATTTGATGGGTTCGTAGCATGGAAAATAAAAAATTTCTACCGCAAGAACGAACAAAACCTAGATCTAATCTAGATAAAAGCCAAGATCTAATCTATTAGACATGTGCAACGAGATAGATCTGTACTAACCCTCATAGAACCGAAAGCGTTACGAGATTAGATCTCGGGGTTGATGTATTCGATCACTTGCCGATCTCAAGATCGTGTGGACGATCCTTCTGGCGCCGCGTTCCGGCAGCGCTTCCGCAGTCGGTCACACGTGCTGAGTCGAAGCAGGCCTTCCTCTCCCTGTTCTAGCGAGCAACGGAGGTAGTAGATCTTCTCCATGGAATCCCAGCAGCACGACAGTGTGGTGTTGGTGGTGGAGTAGAGAATTCTGCAGGGCTTTGCCTAAGCCGGAGCAGAGCGAAGGAGGAGGAGAGAGGCGGCGGCTAGGGTTTGTTATGGGAGAGAGCTAGGGGGTGGCGCCCCTCCCCTCTATTTAAAAGAGGGAGGCGCCATGGGAGGGGGAGTCCTAGTAGGACTCCCCTCCCTCCTTGGCCGGCGGATTGGGAGGGGGGAGGAATCCTCCTCCCCCACGAATTCGTGTCTTGCCCCACAAAGACTCCTTGATCCTTTCTTGGTTTTCAAGCAAACTCCAAGAAATCTACTAGAACCTTCCGGAACGTTCCGAAACCTCCTAGAATCCCCATACAAATACTCCGGAACATTTCCTAACTTAGAAAATGATCCCCAATATATGAATCTTATTCTCCGGACAATTCCGGATCTCTTCATGATGTCCCGGATCCAATCCGAGACTCCGAACAACATTCGGTCTCCAACGCATATTCCATATCTACTTAAAACAACTTCGAATCTTAAGTGTGTCACCCTACGGTTCGTGAATATGCAGACATAATGAAGACACCTCTCCGATCAATAACCATCAGCGGGATCTGGAGATCCATAACGGCTCCCACATACTCAACGATGACTTCGTGATCGATAGAACCATTAACATACGAAACCAATTCCCTTTGTCACGCGATATTCTACTTATCCGAGGTTTGATCGTCGATATCTCCATACCTATTTCTACCTCGTTACTCATAAGTACTCTTTACTCGTTCCATGTTATGCCATCCCTTGTGACCCAGTCACATGCTTGCAAGCTAACTAGATGACATTCCATCAAGAGGGACCAGAGAAAATCTATTCGTCATATGGATGGACAAATCCCAATCTTGGTCCATGCGCTTCAACACATACTTTCAGAATACCCAATGACACCTTTATAACCACCCAGTTACGAAGCGGTGTTTGATGTCATCAAAGTACCCATCCGGTGATGGTGATTAACATAACCTCATGGTTGAAGGATTAGGTTACTATGCATTTGAAAGCTTATAGCAATACGAACTTAATGACTTGATCTTATGCTACGCTTACAATGGGTGTGTGTCCATCACATCATTCTCCTAATGAAATAACCTTGTTATTAATGACATCCAATGTCCATGATCAGGAAACCATGATCATCAATTAATCAACAAGCTAGTTTCACAAGAGGCTTACTAGGGACTCTTTTATGTTTACAAAACACACATGTATTACTGTTTCCTTATAATACAATTATAGCATGGGATGTAAACATTCATCATAAACACAAAGATATAATAATAACCACTTTTATTATTGCCTCTTGGACATATCTCCAACAGTCTCCCACTTGCACTAGAGTCAATAATCTAGATTACATGGTAATATACCTAACACCCATGGCGTTCTGGTGTTGGTCATGCTTTGCTCTAGGGAGAGGTTTAGTCAACGGATCGGCCACATTCAGATCAGTGTGTACTTTGCAAATCTTTATGTCACCATCTCGGACATACTCGCGAATAGCATGGAAACGTAGCTTGATGTGCTTCAACTTGCTATGTGACCTTGGCTCCTGTGCATTAGTTATGGCACCTGTGTTGTCACAGTAGATGGCCATCGGGTCCAACACACTGGGAACCACGCCAAGTTCAGTAATGAACTCCTTCATCCCTATGGCTTCTTGTGCAGCCTTCGAAGCAGCTATGTATTCTGATTCAGTTGAAGATTTCACCACAACGCTTTGCTTGGCACTCCTCCAGCTCACTGCAGCACCATTCAAAATAAATACGTATCCAGACTGTGACTTCGAGTCATCCGGATCGGTGTAACCGTTTACAACAAGCTGTTCATCACCTCCATAAGAAAGAACCATATCCTTAGTCCTATTCAGGTACTTTAGGAAATTCTTGACCGCTGTCCAGTGCTCCATTCCAGGATCACTTTGATATCTGCTAGTCAAACTAACAGCATGTGCTATATCCGGTCTTGTAAACATCATGGCATACATGATAGAACCTATGGCCGAGGCATAGGGAATATTATTCATCTTTTCTCTATGTTCTGCCGTAGCCGGACTTTGAGTCTTACTCAAGGTCTTACCTGACAACATGGGCACGAACCCTTTCTTGCTCTCTTCCATTCTAAACTTCTTTAGAACTTTGTCTAAGTATGTACTTTGTGAAAGCGCTATTAGGCGTCTTGATCTATCTCTATAAATCTTGATGCCTAGAATATATGCCGCTTCGCCAAGATCCTTCATTGAAAAACTATTATTCAAATAGGTTTTGACGCTATTAAGAAGTTCTATATCATTCCCAATCAACAATATGTCATCTACATATAGTACTAGGAATGCTACTGATCTCCCACTCACTTTCTTGTAAATACAAGCTTCTCCATAAGTTTGTATAAATCCAAAGTTTTTGATTACTTTATCAAAACGTTGATTCCAACTCCGGGATGCTTGCTTCAGTCCATAAATGGAACGCTGAAGTTTGCATACCTTGTTAGCATCTTTAGGATCGACAAAACCCTTGGGTTGTACCATATACAACTCTTCCTCAATGTCACCATTAAGGAACGCCGTTTTGACATCCATCTGCCAAATTTTATAATCAAAATATGCAGCAATTGCTAACAAAATCCTTACAGACTTTAGCTTCGCTACTGGTGAGAAAGTCTCATCGTAGTCAACACCTTGAATTTGGCGGAACCCTTTCGCGACAAGTCGAGCTTTATAGACAGTAACATTACCATCAGCATCTGTTTTTCTTTTGAAAATCCATTTGTTCTCGACAGCCTTACGGCCATCCGGTAAGTCCACCAAAGTCCATACTTTGTTTTCGTACATGGATCCCATTTCGGATTTCATGGCTTCTAGCCATTTGTTGGAATCTGGGCTCACCATAGCTTCTTCATACGTCGCAGGGTCATCAGTGTTGTCCACCAACTTAATGACTTGATCTTATGCTACGCTTACTATGGGTGTGTGTCCATCAGATCATTCTCCTAATGATATAACCTTGTTATTAATGACATCCAATATCCATGATCAGAAAACCATGATCATCAATTAATCAACAAGCTAGTTCCACAAGAGGCTTACTAGGGACTCTTTTATGTTTACAAAACACACATGTATTAGTGTTTCCTTATAATACAATTATAGCATGGGATGTGAACATTGATCATAAACACAAAGATATAATAATAACCACTTTTATTATTGCCTCTTGGGCATATCTCCAACATTATTTTGATTGAATTCTATTCTCTTAAAGTGCGCGAGGCAGCCACAAGGGACGAATCTATGTGGATTTTACGTTTGCGAGTTCATTCGCACGTTACTAGTGAGCTGAATGATTATAGAGTCGATGTAAGCAATACATTCATAACATTATTTTATTACCGACACTTTTTATTATCATGATTGATATTCATATTAATCTCCTTTTCTTATATAACTCGAGAAAATGCGGGATCAGCTTCTACCACAGCAACGCGTAGTAGCAATTGCTGAAGAACTGACAGGATTCTCGATGAACGAGATGATAGATGACGCCGGAGAATTTAGTGTGAATAGGCGCCGATGATCCCCGACCGTGTAATTGAATAGACGGGCTCTAGTCCCGATAATTGTGATCTCCATATGTAACTATCATGTATATATTTGTATGCTCGATCTTAAGAGAAGTTATCTTATGTATGCACGAACATGTACGGTATGTGGTAGTATAGAAAACTATTTTGAAATGAAAAAAAAGAATACAAATTAAATTCTCTGCCGCGGCGCCTAAAATTCTGCCGCGGCAGAGAACCATTTGTCCCGGTTCGTCATACGAACCGGGACTAATGGGAGGGCACCCAACGCCCGCAGAGACATCCACGTGGATGCCCATTAGTCTTGGCCCTCTTACCAGCCGGGGCTAAAGCTCCTTACGGACCGGGACTAGAGGCCCGTTTTCCACTAGCGACAATAAACAATTTCATCGGTCACCACCCCCACGTGTACAGTCCTGTGCATATCACATCGTCAGTAAAACTAGCAGCGCACGTCGCTGTGCCGGGCGGGCACGAAAACGACGCTGCCAGGACAATGCCATGCACTTCCACTGTCCCTCCATCATGCAGGTTAAAAAGATGGGAGAGGCTTGTGGAAGAAGCCTGCCCAAGGACTCGTCTGTTTGCACCTGTCGTCTACCTCTGTAGCCTGTAGGTAGCTTTATATATCGTCGTTGCTTTCGTTGGTGTGTTTCGTGGCTTTGCTTTGCGGTTGCCATCGCTTTCTCTTATTTTAATTTTCAAGGATCACGTGAGGCTGGGAGACGAATGGAGAGGAATAAATTAACGGACAAGCTATACATCGACGGTGGCTGGTTGATATATAGTGATCAGGGAGAAAACATTGCGATCCATCGATCTGGCAATGAGCCAACGGTAACACAACACTCGTATGGCAGCAAAAGCTTTGGTTGGAGTTCTGGTTAATTGGAGCGGTCTGATCCGTCTTGCTAGAAGATGCCATGCCGACGGAATTGTTGAGTGAAAACAGCTACTAGTACTGTATAAGCGAAAGCATATACACGAATGTGGAGTCTGAGATTTATCCGAATATACTCATCCGTACACGAATGTGGGTTGAGGTCAATCTAGTCTGAGATTTATCCGAATATGCTCATCCGCGTTTCAACTGGAATAGTTTCGGTCGCTGATAAGACGATCAACGTAAGCATACATGGAGACTACAGTATGTATGACTTTTATTTTTTTGAAGATGGGTCCAGTACTGCATTAACTAGATAATTCCCCGTGCGTTGCAGCGGAAATTTTATAAGGACATGATGCTGAGACATGTGATTTGTTCATATAGTAAAGATATTTTAACACACTATATTACTGCATGAATTAAATGTTCTACTTTTTAATATAGCTGTGCCCTATAATTTTTACTACCCTCTGTTCTAAAATATAAGATGCTTTGGTAGGCTAATCTGGGATGAGATAATAAACATGAGACTATCATATTTCCAAGTATATATATTATAATCATTGGGATTTTTGTATGCCATATTGTGAACTTGACCTGCATAGATAAAATATCTGAAATAACATTGAGTGTCACTTGCACATGGATTGAACTAATATGAGTAAATATCAGTGTGTGCATGTGCTGAAATCTGTTAGTCTGCAGGGACGTAACTTAACACATGAGCAAGTCATGGCTTGCAAAAAGGAGATGCAAAAGTACGCATTACCATAGATGATTTGCTCTATTCATTACCATAGCTTTGAAAATTGAGATGAGAAAATAGAGAAGTATACCTTCAAGTGAGATTTTGTTCCGGACTTTCGGTATGAATATCATTACTCCATGGTAGGGGTGTGAGACTATAGATCAATAGGAAGACGATCAGCCGACCAATAGTTGCACACAACATCATGCTGAAAGTTTGGAGAAGAGATCGTCCCACAATCAAAATCAATAACGCAATATGGTCCATATGCATATCACAAATAACCCCAGACATCATGGCAGAGAGAGACGCGGAGCACATGCCAGGCACCAGATAAAGGCGGTGCAGTGGCTGACTTGTTGATCAGGACACTACTTGCTAGCTAGAATTTTCTAGCAAGAATTGCTTGATTACTTCTGAAGGGGATTAGGGCAACTACTAATCGTGAAAAATCATGCATGAGAGCATCTGGCAGGGCCTAATAGCAAACGCAGAGGTGGAGGAGGTTGCCGCTCCGGCGCTCCGTGCTTGGCCACTCCCCGTAGAAACCAAACACCCTGAGATAGTCAGATAGGAGATCAATTAGACAATCACCTGTGCCAACTCACGTGAAATAGCCATTGTCAACAGAATGTACTTTCTTCGCTTCCTTCTTGGTGGGATCCCGGGAGATACGATGAGGGAGTGTGTGGTGCTGGGAGAGGCAGGCAACAACATAAAAAACCAAAGTATTTCTGCACGCAAGTGGTGCACATCGAAGAATAAATAGGTGGCCACCGCTTGCCTCTCCGTCGGTTATATAGATTAGACGATTTTTACTGCTAGGAATTAATGAGACGATGAGAAAGATCATCGTGGAGAAGATGAGGGTCACTTCATGGGGTCCGAGCTAGAGTTTGCAGAAGATTATAGGGTAGGCTTCATTTCTTACGGGAATAATGGAGATGAAGAGGCAACACTGTCGTGGACATTGAATGAGAGGAAGAAGCGTTGTTTAGTGGAGAAGAGGAATAGTGGTTTCCGGTTCTTTCTACTCCTTGTATCATTAATAGAACAGTGAACGACAAATTCTCAAAGAAAAGAAAAGAAAAGAAAAAAAAGAAAAAAAGAAACTTCATGACACTGCTATCGTATTTTGTCTGCATGCATAGATGACATGGACGCTAGTTGGATGTGTGGTGGGACCGCTGAGGTGGCATAGCTGCATGTTTAGAGAAATATGATAGTGTGGATGATCTTCTTAGTTATATAGGATAGGTGGGAACAATTACAAGCATGGCCTTGAAGATAAACTTAATTATAGCCAGCTCTTAAACTTTTACACAAAAGACCTTGAAAAACAAAAGAGAAAAATGATCGAGTCCATCCGGTCCTTCTCCACCAGGAACAGGGGCGAGCTCAACACCATGGCCGGCAACGCTAGCATCGGGGACGAGGCCACTTGACGCCGGCGTGTCGAAGATTGTCGTGGCTGAGTCACAAGAGGGCCTCCAAAGGAGGTTGAGAAAGCAGCAGATTCTAGTCCGCCGTGCGGAGTGGTCTCCATGACCAAGGATAGCAGTGGCCGGAATAAACCACCGCTTGGGATCTCCACCATGCATAGCAACAACTCCCCACCGGAGAATACAAAGGTCGAAGCTCATCTTCCATACTCCCTGGACATCGCCACGATGGGTGAAGAGGAGAGGAAGAAGAACGAACCAAACTTTCTCCTCACCGGAGATACAAGGATCCAACCGCTGATGTAGGGGGGCGCTGGCCATCGTCAAACTCCGGGATCCTGCCACGAGCCAGAGGAGACAACCATAGATGCGGTGGCTAGAGCTTGCATGGACTTTATTTTGGCGAGCGGTGGGCTTCACCATCGCTGCCTCCGGCTCCCTCCACGAGAGCACCACAGCGATGAGAAGGGCAACCGCACCAAGCCGGTATATGTCCAGGAACATCGAGCTGGAGCACCAAGCGTAGACCTTATTGTGAGGGATGCTGGGGCTTCTCCAGATCACCACCGCCATCGCCTGCCACTGGCGGTGCGCGGAGAGAGAGAAGAAGTACCAGGCGTGGAAGATCTGGCTGCCAGAGATCTCCATCCGACCCCTAGACTCAATATCGGCAGACGCCACCAGGGCCAACCAGACAATGCAACACTAAACTACCCTAGACTACTACTGTACATGGGGTGGGACCCTCGCCCAATATCGTCGCCGGCGGCCGCTGGAGAGGAGGGGAGGGGCCAAGAGGCCCAGGCGGAGGGGAGAACCAGGAGAAGGAGGGGAGGCTGACTTCGTAATAGTTGAATATGTAATACGTATGACTTTTTAGTGTAACGCCGTAGTGCCCCAGCTCGTACGCCTCATGCTCTCTTTTCCAACACTCGGAGGAGTCCAACATTCTCTTTTTCTTCTCCGAGATAGAACATGTATGTAGTGATGCGTTGGTCAGGGCATCCCAAATGGTTCGTTTTGGGCGTGTTTGGTTGGTCTGACGAGCGTTTCTCCCACGGTGCAGAAAGAAATAAGCCCGTTTGGAGAGCTGGGCTGCATGAAATCTCTGCACCGCACGGGTCTTAAAGCAGGACAAATTTTGGTCCCCTAGGAACGCCGATTTCCGCTGTTTTCACGGGGCCAGGCCCTGGCGAGCGCCGCGTGCCTACCCCTTGCACGCATGGGGAAGCGTGGGAGACGGGATGTTTTCGCCTTAACTTCCAGCCCACTCCGCTCACCGCCCAGTCTTGTCATGTCACCACGATTCCCAACCATGGCCGCCGCTTCTCCTCCTCCTCCCTCCCGTTCGGTGGCCCCCGCATCAGCGAGATGAGCGCGCACAACCTCTGGGCGGCTGTTCAGAAGGTCGCCGCCGGCGGTGAGGCGGCCCTCGAGAAGGTGCTCAGGGCTCCCGCACCCATGTTTGCACGCGCAACTCGGACGGCATCAGCTGCGGCTGCCGCAGCGTCGCCTACGCCCGCGGAAGATGCCGCATCTGCGGCCAAGCAGGCCAGAAAAGCCCCCACAATAGTCGGGGCTACCCTCGACTACTCGGATAGGGTTTTTCTGCCGGTGCCGACGGCCCCAACCTTCACGGCCCGAGCATCTTCTCTCGCTCTGGCGGCGCCTTCTATTGCACCATCGTCATCGATGGCACCACCACCGACTAGGTTAAGTCCCCGATCTACATTGCGGTTAGGGTTTGACCCCAAATCGATGGCAGTTAGGACTTGATCTTCGGTAGTTTTATAGTGATTTGGGGTTTTTCGTAGTACATAGCAACATATTTGATAATGTTCACACAAATTTTGGGATTTAATTGAGCGGATTTGGGTACTGTCCTAGGGCATTGCCTGATTGGGGATTCACAGCGGAATCCTCAAATTGATTGCTGTCCTAGGGCATTGCCGGATTGGGGATACTAGGTTAGTTGTACTCCATGTGTGTACCGTGTGCATTGCCAGATTAGGCATTGTACTCCATGTTTGTAGGATGTGTGTTGCCAGATTAGGCATTGTACTCTATGTTTGTACCATGTCCATTGCAAAATTAGGAAATGCTACTTGCTGACCTTGTTTTACTTCGTGGCAAGGTGCTTAAGTTCGAATTCAAGATAGTCGGCAGGGGCTAGCACCCCCCACCGGGTTTTGCCGATGTGCTCCCGACTAACCGCTGGCAAATGAAGTATGTGGTCATTGGCAGGGTGGAGGCGGCTACGTAGGCGCATAGCAAGAAGGGCAGACAGCCGAATCTTGGCCACTACCCAATCACCGAGGTCCCTTGCCGCTTCGTCATCCAGCTGGACACGGCTGGCCTGCACATGCTGGTGATCCCGCCCACATTCCAGTTCGGCTGGAGGACCTGGATCAGGCAACCTCTATCGTGCGTCGTGCAGGTCACAGCCTGTCGGTGGTGCGCCGAGTTCGTGCCGGTCGACTGGTTCGCTGGCCAGGTTGCCTTCAGGAAGAACTGGCCGGAGCTGGTTTACAAGTACGACCTGGCGTGGGACAACGTCCTGGAGTTCAAGCTGAAGGCCTTTGTTATCAAGATGATGATCTACAAGGTCGGCTCCTCCAACACTAGGCTGTACACCTGCCTAGAGCATGGCTAGGCGGCGGCGGCCTTCATGTCGATTGAAAGGACATTTACTGTCATAATCACTTTTGGTGTTCGTTAACAACTAGTAGACCTTTTTTATAGTTTGCTATTGTCTACAGGTTGATATTTTACAAAGTGAAAAGGACCATTCGCTTGCGGTACATTCCATGCACTATTACTTGTTTCTTGGGATTTCCAGACCGGAGTCTCCGGTCTATCATGACCGGAGTCTCTGGTGTGGTCTGGAGTTTCCCCAGGAGTCTCCGGAGGGGATTCTAGTTTCCTGCCTGGGACAGCCAGAAGGGTGGTCCGGAGCTTGGTCCGGAGTCTCCGGTCCGTGCCCCAGGCCGGAGTCTCTGGTGTAGAGGGACCGGAGTCTCCGGTCCACTTGGATCCCAAGTGGGCTGGGTCATTCTGTCGGTTGGTCCGGAGGCTGGTCCGGAGTTTGACCGGAGTCTCTGGTGTACACCGGAGTCTCTGGTGTGGATACTGGAGTCTCCGGTCTGCTTCTTCTCCAACGGTCAGAAAACGGTTCACTGATGCGAGGGGCTATAAATAGAGGACCTTATCCCCTTCTTCCAGCTGCTCGTCCACCTTAAGAACACCATGTCCATTTGAGCCACCAAATCAACAAAATCTCTTCATCCAACCATCCAAAGTCTTTAATCTTTGGAGAATCGAAGGAGGAGGCCTTGATCTACAGCTTCACCAAGAGAGATCTTCATTTCCCCCTCATTCACTTGAGGTCCCCCACGCTCTAGTGTTTCGTTGGAAACCCTAGGTTTTGATTTGGTTCTTACAAGCTTGTCTTTGATTGTTTGACAACTTGCTTGTATTTGGGAGCCTCCAATTAAGTTGTGGATGTGTGCCCCGAACTCGTTGTAAAGGTGCCGGCTTCCACCTCGAAGGTTGTCATATAGTGGAAGAGGTGAATCGATCCCCTTGGGGTGAGATTCATCAGAGAACAAGGGAGGCCTCTTGTGGCGTTGGTGGTTTGATATCACCCCCTCTCCAAACGTAGACGTACTTCCCCTCAAAAGGAAGGAACTACAGGAAACAAATCCTTGTGTCTCCAAGTGCTCCACTTTGGTTACTTCTATCCTTTACCGCACTTTACATATCTAGTTCTTGCTTAGTTCCTGTGCTTAGTTGACATATAGGTTAATTCACCTTAATTGAATAATCTAGAGAATTTACCTTTTGTATCAAACCCTAATTTTATACAGAGTAAAATTTGGAGTAGCACCTATTCACCCCCTCTAGGTGCCCATACGATCCTTTCAATTGGTATCAGAGCCTCGGATCTTTATTCGGGCTTAACCGCCTAAGAGATTATGGGCAACCCAGAGGAGGGAGAAAGTGAGGTTAGCCATTCGGTGACCATGGTAGATCTCAAGAAGTTGGAAACAAGCTTGAGCTCTACCTTGGGAAACGAAATCCAACAGTTGCGTCAACTCGTTGAGCAACTTGTTAGGGACAAGCAAACCTCACCTCCTCCCTCTCCAGATGAAACACCACCAAACCCAAAGGCTAATGCTTCGGATAAGCCTTTGGAGGATGTGGTGGGGGATGAACATAATTCCACCAACTCCACCACCAAAAAGGGTGATGGGAAGGAAGAGTTCCATACGGTTCCCGGATGGTACTCTCCCGACCCTCCAATCCCTCTTCCACATATAAATAATAGAGGAGACCCACCTAAGTTAGCTGCACATACTTTTGCTCAATGGCAAGTGTTAATGAAATCTCATGTGCGCAGCTCTTGCATTGATTTGTGGAATATTATTGAACAATGACTCAAAATTGAGGATCCAACCAACTTAAAGAGAAGAGAAGTGGTCAATAGCTAACTCAATGCAACTGCCTTGCACATGATCCAACTTGGGGTGGGGCCAAAGGATTTTCCCCACATTGAGCACTACAACACCGCCAAGGAAGCTTGGGAATGTCTCATTGACTTGTTTGTCGGCAATGAGAGTATGAGGAGAAATAGATATGATGCCTTAAGCAATGAGGCGGAAGGTTTCTTCATGAAGGATGGTGAGGATCATGAAGACATGTAGCGAAGACTCAAATCAACAGCCACTGCTTTCAGGAATGTTGGCGCCTCTCACATTGATGATGACTGGATCAAGAGGAAGTATGTGAGTGCACTCATGCCTTTCGAGCCTACTGACTTGAAGAGTCTCCAAGGAAGACACAACTACCATCTCATGACCTCTAATGAAGTGATGCAAGAGATGGCCGCCTTCAAGGTTGCTGCCAAGAATGCCAAAGACGCCCGTGCTCGTGCCATTGGGATGAGTAGTGGTGTCAACCTTGCCTTGAAGGCCAAGGTTGTGGAGTATGATGAAGATGAAGGAAGTGATGAGGGACCTTCAATGAGCCACCCTGAAGATGTCAAGATTGCTCATGGTGAATACATGGCCTTCTATGCAAGAAACTTTTGGAAAGATCCCGCCAAGGCCAAGATGGAAATGCAACGAAGAAGCAACCCCAATGGGAGAAGAGAAAATGGGTCCAAGTTTTCAATTGTGGTGACCGCTATCACTTTGTTGTGGCCTGTCCCTATGAGAAAAGAGAAGACCATGGGGGTAAACTTGTGTTGAAAAAGACCTCCAAAGCTCCCTACAGGAAACCCTTCATCAAAAGGAACCCAACCAACAAGAAGCCGGGAGAAATTGTCTTGATCACACATGAAGAGTACTCCTTCGATGATGATGATGAAGAGGAAGAAGAGGATACACCAAGTGGTGTGGCGGCTCTTGCCACTACCTCTACTCCTTCATTCTCACTCTTCGACTCTCCAAATGAGAATATCTCCAATAAGAACGCCACTTGCCTTATGGCAAGAGGAACAGAGGTATTATCATCATCACACTCCACTTCCTTAATCAATGATGATTTTGATGATGAGTTATCTCTTGAGGTCAAAAAGGAACTAGTTGCTTTTGATGTGTTCATGAACAACTTGCAAGGGGAACACAAGAAACATGTTGTGGACCTCTTAAATCAACTTGCACACACACAAGAACTTTTAGATGAGAGATGTCAATTAGGGAGAGAGCACATGATTGAGGTAGAAGCTCTAAGTAATGCCCTAGAAGAAGAACAAGAAACTAGATTATCTCTTGAAACTAAACTAGAGGGTCTTGATGATGCAAATGATCTCATTATTAATAAACTCATCAACGAACGTGATCATGCTATTGCTAAATATAAAAAGGCTAAAAAGGACAAGATTGAGTTTAATGTTGTTCATGAAAAACTTGCCGAGGACTTTAAGTCACTTGACATGGCTCACAAGGCCTTGGAAGGTGAACTCTTATCTCTCACAAAGTCTCGTGAAAATCTTCAAACTCAATTGATCAATACTCCCTCACCTAGTATGTTCATTCCTTCTAGTTGTACAAATACACTTGAAGAACATGCTAGGTTGAAGGGGGAGCTAGCTAAGACCTCCTTTCCAAAAGGAAACAAGTCTATTGATGATCTTTTGAGCAAGCAAAGGTCAAATGGTGAAAAAGGGGGCATTGGTTTTATCTCTAAAGCCAAGAAGAAAAAGAACAACAACAAGAAGAAGGCCAAGCCCGCCCAAGAAAAGAACAAGGTCATTGTGGGAAGTAAAACCACAAGTGACAAAACTATGTCTCATGATGATTTTGCGGGTAGTGCTAACCCTCATTATGTTCTAATGCGTGATTATAATGGTGATGTGTATGCACAATATGTTGGCCCATTTGATGGTTATATTGCATGGTCTATTTGGGTTCCCAAGACCCTTGTTGCTAACAAAAGAGGACCCATTGAAAAATGGGTACCTAAAATCTAGTTTGATCTTTTGTAGACCTATGCTTTCGGAGGGTCAAAGTGGGTGCTTGATAGTGGTTGCACAAGTCATATGACCGGAAGCGTATCTAGTGTCAAGGATTTGAGACCAAATGTTGATCAAATATCCATGACATATGCCGACAAGTCAAAGTATAAGGTAATGGGTTTCGGCAAAGTTGTGGTCGCACACGATATCACTCTCGTGGACGTCATGCTTGTTGAGACTCTTGGCTATAATTTACTTTCAGTCCGTGCTCTTGGAAAGATGGGTTTTGCCATCTTTATTGATAATGATATTGTGATCCTCATGTGGAGCAAGTCTCTAAAGGTCGCTTTCGTTGGGTACGTCGAGAATGACTTGTATGTGGTGGACTTCTCGAGGAAAACCACTACAAGTCCGATGAGCCTATTCGGAAGGGCCGATGTGGGTTGGTTATGGCATCGCCGTCTAGCCCATGTAAACATGAGAACTTTGCAAAGCCTCCACAAGGATGTTCATATTGTTGGACTAAAAGAAAATGTTTGCTTTTCCAAAGATCGTATTTGCAGGGCATGTGTTGAAGGAAAGATGCATGATTCTCCCCACAAGCCTAAGAACTACATCAAGTCCAAGAGGATCTTGGAGCTCCTTCATGTGGATCTCTTTGGTCCTCCATCTCATGCGAGTCTTGGTGGGAAGAAATATTGTTTGGTGATTGTTGATGACTACTCAAGATACACTTGGGTATATTTATTCAAGCAAAAAAGTGAGACCCAAGAGAACTTCATTGACTTCATCAACATGGCTGAATGTCAACACAATGTCCCAGTGTTAACAATAAGAAGTGACAATGGTACCGAGTTCAAGAACTACACATTAAATGGATTTCTTAGTGATGAGGGAATAAAACATCAATATTCTGCTGCATATACCCCTCAACAAAATGGTGTAGCTGAGAGGAATAATCGGACTCTTATTGACATGGCAAGGACTATGTTGGCAGAATTTAAATCTCCATACAACTTTTGGGATGAAGCTATCTCCACCGCATGCCATGCGTCAAACCGTCTCTACCTCCGCAAAGAATTGATCAAGATTCCATATGAAATCCTTACCGATAACAAGCCTAATGTTTCTTACTTCCGGGTATTCGGTTGTAAGTGCTTCTATCGCATTAAGGGCATTCGTTTATCCAAGTTTGATTCCAAATCTTTAGAGGGTATTTTTGTTGGTTATGGTCTCGAATCCCACACTTATAGGATCCATGACAAGCTCTTAGGAATTGTCATAGAATCTTGTAGTGTGGTGTTTGAAGAATATGATGGTCCCCAAGCGGGGCGTGTTGATGTTTGTGATGTAGATGATGAAATGCCTCAGGATGCCATAGGAAGAATGGGTGCGGGTTTCATCCGCCCTGTTGAGGAACCCCTTATGGTGGATCGAGAAGAAGTATGCTCTACTCAAGTGGAGCCCTCATCTTCACAACTTCAACAAGATACCGTCAAGGAGAACATTGAGCCATGCCAAAGAAAAGTTGTGGACCCTCAACCTGCTGATCAAGAAGAAACGTCTAGTCAGGAGTTACTTGAATCTCCATTTTCCAGAATGTCTAGTGGTGCAAAGGCTATTACACAAGGAAGATCCATAGAAACTGCCATAAAGAAAGATCAATGCCTGTCTAGGAGTATGCTTGATCAAGACCAAGGTCAATCTTTGCCTCTTACAGAAGAGAATAATTCCAATGATGATCAAGGTTAAGTTGATGGTCAAGACGAGGACCAAAATGATGAAGTGATCCCTCCAAGAAACAACAAGGAGATTGAAACTTGTCGCCAAGATAGAATGGATAGAATATTGGAATTAAGAGACCACACTCTTGAGAATGTGGTAGGAGATCTAAGAAGAGGGATATCTACTCGAGCTCAACTGAAGAACTTTGGTGAGCACCAAGCACACATTTCTATGGTGGAACCAAAGAAAGTATGAGAAGCTCTTGAAGATTCGGATTGGTTGGATGCAATGCACAAAGAGCTCAACAACTTTGAGAGAAACAAAGTATGGAAGTTAGTGGAAAAGCCAAAAGATTGCCGCAATGTTATAGGCACCAAGTGGATTTTCAAGAACAAGCAAGATGAGCATGGAATTGTGATAATGAACAAGGCAAGATTGGTTGCACAAGGGTTCTCTCAAATTGAAGGCATTGATTATGGAGAGACTTATGCACCCGTGGCTCGCCTTGAGTCCATTCGTATCCTTCTTGCTTATGCGGCACATCATAAATTTAAACTACAACAAATGGATGTAGAAAGTGCATTTCTTAATGGTCCATTGCATGAGTTGGTATATGTGAAACAACCCCTGGGATTTGAGGATCCCAACTTTCCAAACCACGTCTACAAACTCGATAAGGCACTCTATGGGCTCAAGCAAGCCCCACGCACGTGGTATGAGCACCTTAGAGAGTTGTTGTTAGATCGGGGGTTTGAGGTTGGGAAAATCGATCCCACTCTTTTTACCAAGAGGGTTAATGGGGAACTTTTTGTATGCCAAATTTATGTAGATGATATCATCTTTAGCTCATCTAACAAAGCTTTTAATGATGAATTCTCAAAGCTCATGACTGACAGGTTCAGGATGTCCATGATGGGAGAATTGAGAGTATTTCTTGTTTTTGAGATCAAGCAAGTGAGAGGAGGAACATTCTTCAACCAAGCCAAGTACACTCAAGATATGTTCAAAAGATTCAATATGAAAGACCTAAATGGAGCTCCATGTCCCATGGCAACAAAGACTCATCTTGAACTAAACCCAAATGGTAAAGATGTGGATCAAAAGGTATACCGGTCCATGATTGTCTCTTTGCTTTACCTTTGTGCATCTCGACCCGATATTGTGTTGAGTGTAGGAGTGTGTGCAAGATATCAAGCGGCTCCTAAAGAAAGCCATTTGATGGCAGTCAAGAGAATCTTTCGATATTTGGTTCATACCCCAAACTATGGTATTTGGTATCCTAGGGGCTCAACTTTCTCTCTTTGCGGGTACACGGATTCGAATTGGGCTGGTGACAAGGATGATAGAAAATCAACCTCTAGGGCTTGACAATTCCTTGGGAGATCCTTGGTATGTTGGTCTTCTAAGAAGCAAAATTGTATATCTCTTTCCACCGCCGAAGCTGAGTATGTGGCTACTGCTAGTGCTTGTACACAATTGCTATGGATGAGGAAAACTTTAAAGGAATATGGTGTCCATTGTGACAAAGGGCCTCTTCTATGTGACAATGAAAGTGCTATCAAGATTGCATATAACCTAGTGGACCATAGAAGAACAAAGCATATTGAGATTCGTCATCACTTCATTAGAGATCATGTTACCCGAGGTGATATTGAGCTATCATATGTGTCAACCAAAGACCAACTTGCCGACATTTTCACGAAGCCACTTGATGAAGCAAGGTTTTATTATTTGCGGAATGAACTAAATATCATGTATTCTAGGAGCTTGACTTGATTGCCTTGCATACTCACCTATGTCTTGACCCATATTTGGTGTAGGTGCAGGCATGGAGATAGAGGGAGTGCGGTCCTAATTCAGTGGACTATCCCTCCCCCCATAATGCCAACATTAATAAATTCAATTCTCTTATTATCATTTAGTGATATGTGAGCGTCATTGTTGAGTAGTGGCTATGAACCCAAGGATAATTCTTTGCGGTGTCATGCCACAAACTCCTACATGGTGGCTTCAGCCACCACCCTCTTCTCATTTGTAGAGCTGGTTCTTAGTTCGGATTTACTTGACGCATTTGAATAGATTTCCGTGGTTTTCTTGACTTTTCACAGTATGAGATCTTAACCCAAGCCCTCCCTCTGTACTAAAAACCCACTCTATCTAATATATGTCCCCATACACTTACCTTGGAGCTTGTTGGTCGAGGAGGACCGGAGTCTCCGGTGTGTTCACACCTGAGTCTCCGGTGTGGGCCGGAGTCTCTGGTGTAGACCGGAGTCTCCGGTCTGGACAGTTTCTGACCACTTAAAGGGAGGACGAGGTGAACTGAAACAACAGTTTCATTCATCCACCCCCGTCCTCCCCTCTCTACCCCGTGTCCTCCTCTCCCAAATCTCCTCCCCGGAGGTCAAGAAGCCCCCGGGATCCGCCGTGCCGCCAGCCAATCATCTCCTTTCCACCATTGGGTGATTCCCACCAGTGGAATCCATCCCATGGACAGATCTGGTACCTCTCCTCCTTTTTTACTCACCTAGGGTTCTTCCCTTGCTTTGTTTTTGTGGATTGGTACTAGTTTTGGCGATGGAAATCCCTTGTTTGCATGCACTTGTGTACTCCACCCTTGTTACCCTGCCCGATCTATTGGATTCAACACCATTGGAGCCTTCTTGATCTTCCCCCGAGTCTCTTGACCGGAGACTCCGGTGTGATCTGAATCTGACACTTTTTGCATGGTCTCAAGGGTTCTATGCTGCCTTCTTGGGACATATATACTTACCTCCATGCTATCTCCCTCACTGCTTTTCACAGGTTCTGGCTCTCGTCGTCCTCCTCGCACCAAGGCCAAGATGAAGAGAGGGGATCCTCGCTATGATGAGTCAGAGGGTCAGTACATTGTGCCCCCATCCAACCGTAGACAACATGCCCGTGATGCAGCCTATATGCGGCGGCAGCAGGACAGGGTTGAGGAAGAGAATCATGCCAAGAGGGAAAAATACGACAATCTTCAGTCTTTGGCCTGCATGTCTAAGCAGGAGTACCGTGAGCTGCGAAATACTAATTTCTATGACTTGCCTCGCACCAGTGATGACCCCTGCTATTGGAGGAAGGAGCAAGTTGTCTTCATGAAAGACATTTACAGTGTGCTCAAGAGATCTCCTGTGTGCCCCCAAAAGTACTTGAGTGTTGAGCAGATGAGGAAGAGCCCCTACTTCTCTGATGCACTGTGGATTAGTGAGAAGTTGGGACTGTTTAACTTGATGGAGCCCCGTGAAGACTAGAACATCACCCTTGTGCAGCAGTTCTACGCCACAGTTGTGTTTGGGACTGACCAAGCCAGGACTATGACTTGGATGACTGGCAACCACCACTGTTCTGCAATTTTCTATGACTTTGCTGAGGCTATCTTCGAGACATTCCAGGGGGTATCTACTCATATTGGAGTTCGCATGCACTCAACAGCTCTTGGGGTGAACAAGAACAAGCTTGCCCCTTTATATGGTAGTGAGGGTGTTGTGGGAGGGTCCAAGGGACTCAATACTCTCTACAATCTGATGTTGAGGATCTTTCGCCAGACCATTTACCCTAGTGCTGGGAATGATGATGCCATCAGATGTGGTTTGGTGAACTTGCTATATCACACCCACAAGACTTACATGGCTGGCCCCGATGCTGATGCTGATCCTATTGATGTGATGGATTACATATTTGAGATGTATCATGCCATCTTATACAAGAAGGCCCCTCCATATGCACCCCTGGTCATGAGACTCATCAACACTCAACAACATGGTTCTCCGCTTGCTATGCCTCCCAACCTTACCGAGCACACTCTCGTATCTCTGTAGTAGAAAGGGGAAACGAGGGCTCCTCCTAGACGCTCCCATGCACATGTGGAGGAGGAGACCTCAGAGACCAAAAGGGCCCCCTCTCCTCCTAGAGCTCAGAGGAAGAATTCTTCCAATGCACCTCTTCCTCCCATGACACGTGACTATGTACATGAGAGGGTCAAGAAGGCCTCATTCTGGGAGAGGACCCTGTGTTGCATGAATGTGGATATCCGCAAGCAACAGCATGATTCCTACAAGAGCAACCGTCACATCAAGAAACTACTCAAGGAGATCAAGGCTCAGGGTGAAGCGTATGATGAGGAAGGTGAGGCTGAGTACACTGACGAGCATGGCGCCCAGCCATCCACCGAGTCAGATCACACTCT
The DNA here is from genome assembly GCA_916181665.1 of Avena sativa. NCBI lineage: Eukaryota > Viridiplantae > Streptophyta > Magnoliopsida > Poales > Poaceae > Avena > Avena sativa. The sequence goes on along the minus strand of OV702292.1, from coordinate 411,181,703 downwards.
TTCGTTTGGGGCATGGAATGCCCAACAAGACAGCTTGGTGGATTGGAAGACCTTTTCTGATGTCACTTCTAGATTTGGGTACCAAGGTACATCCTCTTCTCGCCCTCACGGCAAAGGGCCTGCAGCTCTAGATGGTGATGAGGAATATGATGATGATGAGGATCAGGATATGGATGAGGAGGATGATGACGAGGACTACTGATCCGTTGGGACGCTAGCTTAGGTCTTTTCCCTTTTTTGGTGTTTCGATATCAAAGGGGGGAGAAGACATTGTCATCAGGATTTGCATGGGTTTGGGCTACTTGATTCTTATTTTCTTTCTCGTCTCTATTTGCCTTATGTTATTGCGAGACACTTTTTCCTATTTGTGTGTGACTCTGTGGGTGCTCCTACATTAGTGTATCTCGTGTGAGAACTATGTGTTTTATCCATACTCTACCTACCTTGCCTGCTTTACATGTTTATCTTTGGGCACATAGGCAGGGGGAGCATGTCCATACTCTTTCATAAGTCACTGCAAACTTTTTCATGCAAAAATCACTAGTTGTCATCGAACACCAAAAAGGGGGAGATTGAAAGGACATTTACTGTCATAATCACTTTTGGTGTTTGTTAACAACTAGTAGACCTTTTTTACAGTTTGTTATTGTCTACAGGTTGATATTTTACAAAGTGAAAAGGGCCATTGGCTTGCGGAACATTCCATGCACTATTACTTGTTTCTTGGGATTTCCAGACCGGAGTCTCCAGTCAATCATGATCGGAGTCGCCGGTGTGGTCTGGAGTTTCCCTTGGAGTCTCCGGAGGGGGATTCTAGTTTCCTACCTGGGACAGCCAGAAGGGTGGTCCGGAGCTTGGTCCGGAGTCTCCGGTCCGTGCCCTAGGCCGGAGTCTCCGGTGTAGAGGGACCGGAGTCTCCGGTCCACTTGGCTCCCAAGTGGGCTGGGTCATTCTATCGGCCGGTTCGGAGGCTGGTCCGGAGTTTGACCAGAGTCTCCGGTGTAGACCGGAGTTTCTGGTGTGGAGACCGGAGTCTCCGGTCTGCTTCTTCTCCAACGGTCAGAAAACGGTTCACTGATGCGAGGGGCTATAAATAGAGGACCTTATCCCCTTCTTCCCGCTGCTCGTCCACCTCAAGAACACCATGTCCATTTGAGCCACCAAATCAACAAGTTCTCTTCATCCAACCATCCAAAGTCTTTGATCTTTGGAGAATCGAAGGAGGAGGCCTTGATCTACAGCTTCACCAAGAGAGATCTTCATTTCCCCCTCATTCACTTGAGGTCCCCCATGCTCTAGTGTTTCGTTGGAACCCTAGGTTTTGATTTGGTTCTTACAAGCTTGTCTTTGATTGTTTGACAGCTTGCTTGTATTTGGGAGCCTCCAATTAAGTTGTGGATGTGTGCCCCGAACTCGTTGTAAAGGTGCCGGCTTCCACCTCAAAGGTTGCCGTATAGTGGAAGAGGTGAATCGATCCCCTTGGGGTGAGATTCATCAGAGAACAAGGGAGGCCTCTTGTGGCGTTGGTGGTTTGATACCACCCCCTCTCCAAACGTAGATGTACTTCCCCTCAAAAGGAAGGAACTACGGGAAACAAATCCTTGTGTCTCCGAGCGCTCCACTTTGGTTACTTCTATCCTTTACCGCACTTTACATATCTAGTTCTTGCTTAGTTCCTGTGCTTAGTTGACATATAGGTTAATTCACCTTAGTTGCATAATCTAGAGAATTTACCTTTTGCGTCAAACCCTAATTTGATACAGAGTAAAATTTGGAGTAGCACCTATTCACCCCCCTCTAGGTGCCCATACGATCCTTTCATTGATGCTTGTGTAAGTTTGTAAGTTTGTAAGTTTGTAAGTAGTAATAGTAGTTGTTGACAGACAACTTGTGATGCTGAACTAAGTAGGTTGATGGTGCTTTTGATCAGGGGTGAAAACCCTTGGTGGTGGTTTAGGGGCATCCCATGCCCCTGTTGATAGTTTGTTTTATCAAGGGTTAAGTCCCTGGTGCTTGAGGGGAAGGTGATGCCCCTACTGATGGTTCTTTTGATCAGGGGTGAAGTTTAGAACCCCTGATTGCTACCTGCTAGTGACTGTTAAGACTGTTCTTGTGTAGCTAGCAATGTTTATGTCTGCATATGGATGTTATGGTGATGTTCTATGTGCATATGACTGTTCTTCTGATCATGTCATCATTTGTGTGTGTGCTGGGGTGGTAAGATCACCAAAATTGAAATGGGTGATCATAACCCATGTGATCATATGCAAAGCACCACACCAAAGAGCTGTGAAATGCATTAGCAGAGAAAACACACAAAAATCTGGGTAACCAAACAACTGGGCTTATTTGAAGGAATCAAAGATACAGAAGTCCAAACAACTTGCCCCAACTTGGCCCAAGCCCAATCTCCCACATGCATCACCCAACGGGCCAAATGACAAAAATGGGAAATCTTGGGCCGAGCAACCAAACACGCCCTTTAGTGCGCATCCGACGTGGTGCTCCATTTGTCTGGCTCATTAGGACATCTTGGTTGGCGTCCCTATTTCGGTCATTTGGCAAGTATTAAAGTGTTTTATTTGATGTATATCTTATATATTCATAATACGTTTTATGTCGTGCTATAATTTTGTTAATACGAAACATTAATACATGTGTGGTATGTAAACAAACTGTGTCTCTAGATGCCTCTAGCAAACTAGCTCATTGGTCATGAGGATGATCTAGAGTTTCAAGATCATGGGCATTTATGCCAATTGACAATGAGATCATATCATTGGTTGAATGATGTGATAGATAAACACCCAACTTTTGTATCATAATGAGATCTAGTTACAAAGTTTACCATTGATGATAAAAAAAAGAAAACCTCGCAACCTAATCCTTGGACTATGAGATAATGCAAATCACCATTCTAGAGGGAAGCTTAGATGGTATCAAGCATCAGAACATAACTGGGTGATCAAAAAGGTGTTCCAAAGGGATGCGTAGAGGAGTAGATATCAAGACCAGGATTTGCCAATCCATGTAACAGATAGATACACATGGCCATCTTGGTGACGTTGTATTAATGAAACTTGCAAGAGTGTGACTAGGTCATGGAATGCAACATGAGAACGAGTAAGCGAGTTCATCAGCAATGAGATCAAACGAAGGTATGGAGATACCGAAGATCAAATCTCAGATCAATTAGATATCAAGTGGCAAAGGGAATGGCAAATGACGTTTAAAGTTCAAGCGATAAAGATTCGTGAAATGCATGGGGGTCATCATGGGCATCCAAGTCCCGCTGATGATCATTGATATGAGAGAGGTCTCGATCATGTCCGGAGTGTTTCTGAACCGAAGGGTGTCACGCTTAAGGGTGGGGGCTCATAGGGACAGATACGACACCGTAGGAGAAATAGAGAGAGAGACCGGAATAGTTCCGGGTAATACCCGATGTTGATAAAGGGGTTCCGAAAGGAGTTCCAGAGTGAAGGAATATAATAATATGTGTATTTTATATTAATTAATTTAATTAATATTAATATATATATTATTTTATTTATTATAGGCAGCTCATTGCTAATGGGCCTCACCCGGGAGGGGAGGCGCAAAGGGGCAAGGCGCCTAGGAAGGAGGGCCAGCCGGCCATGCCTAGGCCAGCACCTCCCCATTGGTGGCTGGCGGATGTGGTATTACTTCCACACCGCCTGCCCCTTGGGTGGTGCCCCTCTCCTCCCACTATATATATGGGGTCACCCCTCCTGTTGGAATCATCCCATTCTCTCATTCTCTCTCTCATTTCCTTTTAGGGTTTCTTCATAATATTGGAGAGAACATCAGGGGCTTTGTGTTCTCCACCTTCACACACCGTCGTGTGATCTTCGGTCCACCATCTTCCTCTTCTGCTCCTCGGCTGGATTAGAGCCCGAGAGATGCCGCCTACACCGAATGTGTGTAGTACTTTGGAGGCACCACACTTAGGGTGCTTGGAGCTACTCATCTTCATCAACATACGCCTTCCTGAGTAAGGCGTTCCTCGGTCTTCAAGGGTATGAATGCCTTATTATTTTTCTGTTACTTCTGTCTACATAGTATTGATCCTGGTATTAGTGTTCGCATAGTTAGAATTTTTTTTGTTTTCTTCTCCGGAACCCTATAGTGGTATCAGAGTGGGTCTATGGGTAGGCATGTCGTACGGGTAGAACACATAGAAATATGTGGGCATTGATTTTATAGTTGCTACCATCTTTTATGTTCTTGTTCATAGCGTGGTACTATTTGATGAAGCGGCCCCCAACCGACATTATGTGCTGATTCATGAGACTGGTTCACAAGTAAGTGGCTTTGGGGGTGTCTGTCTCTCTACAGTAGTTGATATGGCATCAACATGGAAGGGCCCTGAAAAAGGGAAGGAAAAAGGCAATCATTGAATCCATGTTGTGGCTCGATGTTCGTAAGTGGGAAGGGGTTCTACCACAAAAGCCCTAGATCCTTGTAAAACTTGCAATAGATAAAGTAGAAGCGTCTAACTATATTTCGCAGGGGCGTGTGTCGTGACATGGTAATGGTAAGTTTGTGAAACATTCTCATTGGAGCTCTCGATGGCGATCAAGGCGTTGTAACCATGTCGTGACACCATACTTTTGAAGTATTTTTATGCATCTTGTTATGCTTGTGTATTAGGATATACGATAGTAGCATGATAGGCTAATCCCTCACATAATTCCAATTATAGTGTTCCCCTCTGTGTATGCACCACCAAGAAAATTCTCCGTTATGAGGCAGGCCATGACGACCAGGTGTCATACACATCTGCGTTTGCATACGGTGGGTGTAAGCCATGTTGCACATCAACACATACAAGTTAGAATTGGCGAGCCTAGCATGTACAGACGTGGCCTGGGAACACAAGAGAACCAAAGGTCAAGCATGAGTCACATGTGATGTGATTGTCATTGAGAATGTCTACATTTCAAACTGCATTGCTGACGTGACAATCAGGGGTAATGTAGTGAATTAGGATCACGTGATCACCGAATGAATTAAGGGATATTCATTTTGAGTGGGAGTTCTTTTGTTTTAGTTTAACAGCATAGATTAGAACTTGAACTCATTATTATGAACATGGTCTAAACACTTTGTAAATACTTTGTAGATGTCTTTCCCACCCACCTTCAACCTTAGCACCTTCCTGGAGAAGGACAAGCTGAAAACTGATGGAACCAACTTCATCGCATGGTTCCACAATCTGAGGATCCTCCTAGTCCCCTACAAGTTGACTTATGTTATCGAGGCTGAGCTACCTGCTAAGCCTGCAGATTTTGCCTCCCATGATGAAAAGAATGTTTGGCAGTCCAAGGCGGATGATTTCTCCCTCATCCAGAGTGGAATGCTCTATGCCATGGAGCCGGAGCATTGAAAGTGTTTTGAGAAGATGAATGCTTTTGAGATCATTGAAGATCTCAAGGTTGTCTTTGCTCCATAGGCTCGGGCAGAGAGGTTTGATGCTTTCAAGCTCTTCTTCTCCACCAAGATGGAAGAGCATAAAAGTATAAGCGAGCACGTAGTCAAGATGTCTGGCTATGTCAAATGCTTGAATGCCTTGGATTGCAAGATCCTGAAAGAGCTTGCGATAGATAGGGCGCTGCAGTCACTGCCCCTAGCTATAATAGTTTTGTGATGAACTACAACATGCACGGGATCACTAAGACCCTTGCTGAAGTGTTCGCCATGCTCAAAACTGCTGAGGTTGAAATCAAGAAGGAGCACACGGTGTTGATGGTCAATAAGACCACCAACTTTAAGAAGCCGGGGAAAAAGGGCAAGGGAAAGAAGCCTAAGAAGGGTGGCAAGTTTTTGCCAACACTTCTATGGCTGCCAAGCCCGGTCCTAAGCCTGGCGTCACATGCTTGTACTGCAAAGGGGACGGGCACTGGAAACGCAACTGGCCCAAGTACCTTGAGGACAAGAAAGCCGGTAAGATAGCTGCCAAAGACAAAGGTATATTTGATATACATGTTATAGATGTATTTCTTACTAGCGCTTGGAGTAACACTTGGGTATTTGATACCGGTTATGTTGCTCACATTTGTAATTCTTAGCAGGAGCTACGGAGTAAGAGGCACTTAAGGAAGGACGAGGTGACGATGTGCGTCAGCATCGGCTCGAAGGTCGATGTGGTGGTCGTCGACACCCTACCTCTACGTTTGCCGTCAGGATTGATTCTGGTTTTGAATAAATGCTACTATGTACCCGCATTAAGTATGAATATAGTGAGTGTATCTTTCTTGTTGCAAGATCGTTATTTGTTTAAATCCAGAACAAGTGGTTGTTCTATTTATATGAATGATGTCTTCTATGTTCATGCGCTTGTGTGTAATGGTTTATTCTTACTGGATCTTGATTGCAATACTCACATCCATAATGTTGTGCTAAATGTTGTAAGCATAATGATAATACCATGTATCTGTGGCATTTCCGCCTTAGACATATTGGCGTAAAGTGCATGAAGAAGCTCCATTGTGATGGAATCTTGGAGTCATTAGATTTTGAATTTCTTGACACGTGCGAGCCTTGAATAGGACACCCTTCTCCTACACAATGGAGAGGGTTGCAGACTTACTGGGAATCATACATACAGATGTATGTGGACCAATGACCATCTCAATACACAATGGTTATCATTATTTTGTTACCTTTACTAATGATTTGAGTAGATACGGTTATATCTACTTAATGAAGCACAAATCTAAAACCTTTGAAAAGGTCAAGGAATTTCATAAGGAAGTAGAGAATCAACTTAACAAGTAAATCAAGCATCTACAATCCGATCATGGAGGAGAGTATTTGAGTTATGAGTTTGACATGCACTTGAGGGGCTGTGGTATTATACCACAGCTTACGCCAGCCGGGACACCTCGGCGTAATGGTGTGTCAGAACAGCGTAACCGCACTCTATTAGATAGAGTACGGTTCATGATGTCTTTGACTGATTTGTCCGTATTGTTCTAGGATATGCGTTAGAAACCACCACTTTTATTTTAAACCGATCACCATCTAAATCCGTGGAGACAACCCCATATGAGATATGGAATGGCAAGAAGCCAAAGTTGTCATTCTTGAAAGTATGGGGATGTGAGGCCTATGTTAAGAAACTATATCCTGACAAACTAGAATCCAAGGCAGAAAAATGTATCTTTGTAGGTTACCCAAGGGAAACCATTGGGTATACCTTCTACAACAAGGCCGAAGGCAAAATGTTTGTCGTGAAGAACGACACCTTATTTCTTGAGAAAGAGTTTCTCGCTAAAGGAGTTAGTGGAAGAAAAATTGAGCTAGATGAGGTTGTTGATCCTTCTCTCCAAATCACTACGAGAAAAGTTGGCTTTTACAACAGACGATTTTCGTGGTTGAAGGCCCGTTTTTCGTGGCTAAAAAGTCTTCTACGACGGATGCCCATTGTGGTAAAAGCCCCACCACAAAAGAATCCACCACGGTTTTTGTAACATCCCAATTTCAGCAACCTTGATTAGTTGTCCAAAATGCAAAAATCAGGGGGAACAAAAACTTTCTTGTGTTTTGTTGCAGTGCTTGATGGTTGTTTGCTTGCACTTGTGTTATTGATGTGTATCTTAGGATACTACTTACCTCAACCTCAGTTGGCAAAAACTATTTACCAAAACTATCTTGGCATACCTTACATATTCTCAAACGTTCTGGCATTTCAAAACAGGAGCCAAGATGCTTATGTAACCAAAACTATTTTTGGTAGCTTCTATTAATAAAACTATGGAAGGATATATAATACAATCTCCTTATGTTTTCAAGACACAACACTCAACTAATCTTACCTCTAGTTTTCCCAAAACTCTTATTCAAAGCTTTTGAATTCTACTCTTGGTAGAGATACCAAGAACCCTCATCTTATTCAAAACTCAACCTCTTCAAAATGCCCCAACCTTACCCAATCTAGGCTTTATGGTAACCTCATTAGTGGTTATGCTTAGTATAAGATGAGTTGCCCTAATCTGCTGTCTGATGAGTTGCCTTGATCTTTTGAGATATGTGTTTGCTTAGGAGGTAGTTTGAGACACCCTAGGAGCTCATCACTAGGATCAAGATGTTTCCCAATAATCAACCCCTAAGCAAGAAAGCCAACCTTGTTATGATCCCTAGCCACTAGGTGATCATCCAAAACCCTCAACCTGATCCATTCTGAGGATCCCCATTCTAGATATTCTCAAGACCAGGGAGACCCATATCAAGCATTGATCTCTTCTACTCACTCTACACTTCAATATCACCCCTTTAGTAAAGCTCTGATACCTTGCATCTCCTCTAAGAACATTCCCTCTCCTACTCTAGTCAAATTCGTCAAAACTGCCAAATTTGGCAAAGTCTGGAAACAGATTCAGCATCACCTTTTTGAATGTCTCCTTTTCTCAAACCATGTGCATTTTTGGAAATGCACCTAAACCATCTTTTTAACCATCCTAAGTACTACCAAGTCTCACATTTGCCCTTGGTTAAATCCTCCCCCAACCCACTTGTCCATGATGGTTTTGCAGACAAGAAAATAACATTTCCTGCAAAACTAGTCAGCATGCCTACTTTGCTAGCAGCTCACACCCTCATGCAAACTTCTTTGGACCAACTCTCTGCATGGTTGTGATCTATTCATTTATGTCTATCAGAACCTACTCACTTGTCCCAAGTGGATCTCTGTGCTGATTAAACCCACATGGTTTATTAGGCATCATGACCCATATTTCATGGCAGCCTTAATTTCAACAAAGTTTGCCATCACTTCTAGATCAGCCCAAATGCTATTAATTCAAACTCCTCCTGCCATGTTCATCCATATGACTTGGTCTACCTATCCATCTATACCTTGCACCAAAGTGAGCTCTAAGCTCCAAGATGCAAGCATGTTTTGGTGGTATAAAAATAACACCACCCTAGATCATCAACTCTTTGTTTTCCATCCTTTTTAAGTTGGAATCTCATTCCACAAGGTTGCAACTAATTGCTACACCTTGTCTATCTCCTCTAGTTTGATCCTCAATATTTATTAAATATTATACATAATTATTATGGTCCCAAAACTACTTAATTACTTAAATGGTCAAAATCTCCAAAACTCCCTCCCTAATGGAAAGTTTGGTTTTTACCAAACCACTTCCCCAAATTTTGGCTCATTCGAGCCCCACAAATCATACCCTATCCTTCCACCTCAAAAATAAATAATTTTGAGAAACTTTATTATTTCTTTTTGACCATTTTCTTAAATGGCTGAATTGGAATAATAATTGTTTTAAATACTTTTAATCCCCAATAAATCTTGGGAAAATTCCCCTAAGGGTGTATTCACATTTGGGACCCTTCCACACCAAAATCCACCCATGGCCAATGGATATTTATCAAATGATCTCCTAAAAACAATTTCTATCCTTTTTGAGTAATTGGATTTAAGTGGACTTAAACTCCACCTAAAAATCCCAATTAAATCCTAGAAGTCTACCTTTACCTCATCTATCTAGCAGTACCAATTTTCTTCTCTGGTCCAATGTAATTTTTTAGACTTCCTTCACAACCCTCAATTGGATCAAATTTGCCATTTAAGCAAATCCACAACTCCAACCATTTCCAAATTCCATAAAAAAAACCTGTTCCATGCTTATCCCCAGCATCAAGACACATCCTTGGTCGACCACCACTGAAGCTCCACCCCAAAAACTCCCCCAATTGCCCTTAACATAATAAGAAGAAGGATAAATAAACCTCATTCTTACAAGATTGTCCCCCACTTAATTACCACTGATGCCACCACCTCTCCCTCTGGTCAGCACGACCCAAATACCAGTACTACCCCTCTCCACCTCTCTCTGGACCAACCCCTGGCCAGCATTGCTCCCCAACATGTCCAATTTGGTAAATTACCTCATCTAGCACCTCTCCTTGGTATAAAGGCCAGCAGACCTCCTCCATCTTGTCTCTGCCCTCATTTGCCCCCTCTCACTCTCACTTGGCTCCCCCAACACGCCCTACCTATCCCCTGCCCTGTGTTGTCCGAAGGAAGAAGGAGAGGAGCTCTCGGCCTCCTCTCAAAAATCGAGCAAGGCACCTCCCCCTCTGCTCTATTCCTTTTGCATGTCAGCCCCTGAGCTCCCCTTGCTCTCCTGCATCTAATGGTGCTCTCCTTTCTGTCCAGGAACCCCTCCTCCATCGTCGGTGTTGAGCTCTGACGAGGTCGACCTCGGCCGCTGTCGCGCGAGCTTCCTCCCGGCGTCAGATCCTCTCGTGCCGCCCCTCGTTCTTCTCGTCGTCGTCGACCGCATCGTCCTGCACCATCCCCGACCGTCCTCGAGCCCTCTAGTGAGCTCCCGCCTCCCCGCTCCGCCGCTGCTTAGGGTTTCGTCGTAGGCGCTCTGTTCGCGTAGACGACGACCCAGAGCCGTCCATCGAGACTAGATCCGATGGACACCGTTGCTCGGTACCGCTTTGGTGCTCTCGCTTGCTGACAGCGGGCCCCGCTCGTCAGGTTCGAACCACCCCTCCCACGCGTCGCGCTACCCCGCCATGGGTCGAATCCTCCCCTGCAGCCCAGTAACTCCCCAGATCCGGCCCGCTTCACCCTGTTTCTTTTTCTTTTAGCAGATCCTTTATTCCAGAAAGGTATCTGCTACGATTAAATCTAAATAAAATGGCAAACCTAATCCAATTGCCTAGATCCAATTTTCTGGTGGTTCTCTGATGTTTTCTTAAACATGCAGAGGCAACCCCATGTCCAAAATAATTTCCTTTAATTCCTGGTATTTAATTTGCTACAGAGTATACTTTGCACTAATTAAATTCCTCTATGAGCTAGCCATTTCCGTTTGAGACGAACCAAAGACCTACTGTGAGATACTTGAAATACCTACTCTCCAGCACATGTCTCATCCCAAGGTGAACTGTTTTCTGCCTTTAGGAAAATTAATAAAACTGACAACTTTCTGTCCTAGATAAATTCCCTAGGTTTAACCAAGTGAGGTATGGACCCGATTCCACCTCCCAGTACACACCAGAACCCCTATCTACCAAACCCCAGCAGCTCACAATTTATTGAGCTCTGGATAATTTTTAGTTATTTAAATACTTCTGAAAGGGTTATTTTCACTAAATAGATCACTCTAGGAGTTTGACTACTCCAAAAAGGGTGACTCAAATTCCTACAGGAAGGAACTGGACATGCCTATTACCTGCCCTTGGAACCAACTCAATATCTCCTGTATATTTAATCTGGTAAATAAAAGAAGAATCATACAGAACTATATTTGGGATTTTCCTGAGGGCATTCTGGTAATTCTTTTGACTTAATTCAAACTCTAGGTGGTTCAGTACACCAAGTACTACCTAACAATCCAAGGAAATAATTTTTGGAGCTCCAGAACTTTTCTGGTGAATTATTTCCTCAAACTAGAGTTTAATCCATTATAAAAAGCATAATTAAATCTAGAAAAGTGATAATCAAGTGAAACCACTTGTGATGGTTTTGTCTTGACCAGACCTATCTGAGGATATCACTTTTCCACATTGACATCCTACTGACCACAGAACCCTAACCCAAGTCCCTTGTATCTATCCTATACAACTATCTTCCATTTGGAAACCACTACAGTGGCAATCGTGTAAATTCCACCACTTGAATCCCACTTCCCCAAAACCTCCCAAGCCTAGTAGTTTTTCTTATGTGTGTTTTCTGTATGGTTTGATGTTTGTATGCCTTGTATTGATTGTGGTATTGTCTGCTTGCATGTGTACCCGATGACGACGATAGTGTGAGTGTCTGACGACAAGAAGAGCGGGATTCATTATTATTATTGTATTGGGTATTCTTGGTTATCTGAAGAAGTCTAGGGACTTATTGCTGATCACAGGCAAGTCACCATTCCTGAACTCTGTTATATGTCCTAATATCTTTTACCTGTTTTATATCCTCTTTATAAATTGCATACTCTACCTGCATGTCTTGTTTTATAAAGACTGCGTTAGTAACTTGGCTCCTCCAAGTTATGACTTCGTGTCCTTCGAGGCACCACCCCGATGAACCCATCTTTTATCCCCTTAGACCGAGAGTACAATGGTTAGCATCCTACCTCCTTGGAAACCCCGGTTTTGAGAAAATAAATTGCTTTGGGATTTTCCCCACTCCAAATGTTTCAAAAACGGCCTTGTAAAACCCTAGGAAGAGGCATCATTCCCAGTGGAAGTTTTAACAAAAGAAATGGTGATGAGAAGAAGTGGTAATGTGAATGCGATGTTCTATGCCTTTACTGGAACAATTTTTATCCGTGCAACCACATTACCCCAGGTTGCTGGGGCTTAACCCGTAGTTTGTCCGCATTAGCCGAGGCACTTCTACCATGCTTATAGGGAGAAATCCCTGGAAGACCGGGCAAGCGTCCCAGATCACGGATCTGAAGCCTCTCGCTTGCTTCAGTAAGAGTGAGCCTGACCTGGCAGGAGGCCGGTGCAACAATTGGGTCTCTCACGGACGGTATGACTTAGGTAGTAGGGAAGGAAGTGGAGTCTCTAGATTTAAGGTATACGCCAAGTCGCGGCTTGGGTATGCGCGTGTTCGGAAGGAAGGACTATGGCTGGGAGCCACATACTCGTTGCCGGGGAGAACAAACCCAAGAGGAAAAGCATGCCTTTGCTAGTGTAGACAAGCGAAAAGTTAGGTTTGATTATTCGGACCCCCATCTACAGTGGTAGTGGGCCGTGGTTGTATCCCGGCGGATGTATTGGTTCTTGTGGGTAAAGTGTGCAAACTCTGCAGAGTATAACCTATTGGAATAGCCGTGTCCACGGTCAAGGACGGTTGTAAAGGTGTTGGCTAGGAGTACCCGAACTATGCTTGTTTAGGAAACAAGTACTCTGAGGACGACGGTTCCGGGGGAACCCGAGTTCGAAAGCTTTGTTTTGACCCATGGGGTCGAAGATGTTTGAAAAGGGTTTTTACGACAAAAACGGTTTTCAAAACTCTTTTTCAACAAAGACATGGGGATGTTTGGATTTATAAAACAGAAGCATGGTTTTCAAAACTCTTTTTCAACAAAGATATGGAGATGCCATAACTTCAATGTTAGTTTAGGCTCTTCAAAACAACCCCAAATAGAGCTATCTCGCCACAGCCAAAATTGCATTTCCTTTGTTTACTCATCTCGGTGGTTTGCGAGTACATTCAAAAGTACTCACGGCTTTGTCCCTGGCTCTTTACTTGGCCAGACTTTCAGGAGATTAAGGTGACGTCCAGCGAGCTAGGCCGTCTTCCCAGTCAGCTGCCTGTAGGTTGAGGCACGATTGGGCCCTACGCTTGGTGATGTTCCGCTGCTAAGATTGATGTAGCCATAATGGCAATTATGTAAGTCTTGTAATTCGTTATGTTTCGGGTGTTGTAATGGTACCTGTCAGTTATGTTCCACGGCTCACTGATCATGGGAACGTGGATGTATGCATAACAGGGATTTCTCGGATGAACAATCCGGGGAGTCCCACAGTTTTTTTCCTGACTGTGGCGGATCGCACCCTTCAGCCACGAAAACTTGTTTCGTTGTAGATATGTTCACTAGCCGCGTTGACTGCTGACGTCATGCAAAATTCCATGTGGCAAACACCGTTAATGACCAGTTACCGACGTTAACGGCCACGGAAACTGTGGTAGAAGCTAGGCCCAGCCAAGGCCTGCTCATAATTAAGTGGGTCGTCCCATCAAGAGGGCCCAATAAGATTATGGACCATTACTGTTTCATTCAACAATGTTTGAAATGGGCCCAAAGATGTGGCCAGCAGTGGCCCGCGAATGTCAGGACCATTACTGTTTCGGCCTACAAAAGACCACACTTTTCAAATACTGTGTGGCCCGTTAACAGGCTGCGTGAAGTAGGCCCGATACTATTAAAGCCCACGGTCTGCCTGTCACTATTCTCATAGCTCGTCATGGGCCACCTACGAACGACCCACTTTTGAGAAGGTCCGATACTGTTCTGGCTTTTTACTATTCTGGCTCGTTACTGTTCTGGTCGTCCACTATTCATGTTCGTTACTGTTGTGGCCCTTTACTGTTCTGGCCCGTTACTGAGCTGGCTGCCCCTGTTCTGGCCTATTACTATTCAGGCCTATTACTGTTCTCTCCTGTTAGTATTCTGGCCTATTACTGTGCTGGATTTCCACTGTTCTGGTATGCTAGTGTTTTGGCATGTTACTGTTTTGGCCTGTTACTATTTTGGCCTGTAACTGTTTCGGCCTGTTACTGTTTAGGCATGTTACTGTTTAGGCATGTTACTGTTTAGGCATGTTACTGTTTCGGCCTGTTACTGTTTCGGCATGTTACTGTTCCGGTCTGTTACTGTTTTGGCCAGTTACTGTTGTTGTTTTGGTCTGTCACTGTTTTGTCATGTTACTGTTTTGGCCAGTTGCCGTTACTGTTTCGGTAATTCTGAAACTTGATTGACCTGGATGGCACAGTTATGGTACCGTCATGCGTGGACAGCGTCAACTAAATGCCTACATGACCTATGCGAGTTATCTAGATATTACATCAGCTACAAACTTCTGAAAAATATTACAAAATAAGAACAAAAGGGAAATAAAATTCAGCACTTCAGTTGCGAATCAAGTTGATAGCAGAGTCCTTAATTTGCTTTCCCAATCCATCAACTGCATCTCACTTTGAGTGTGGCAGCTACATTGGAAAACCACCTTGAGATGTGATCTTGCAGTCCCCTCTTTGGTGGCGATAGCAATAATTGCAGTCTTAAACTAACTAATAATAAGTTAATACAGCAAAGAAGACAAACTACTCATAGCTAAGAACGAAACAGATAGGAATTATAACTGCATCATACAAACTTGTAGAGCAGGAATGCAAACCCTGAATGAACTATATAGTAGAGGATAGTTATGTCGTTGCCTAGGACGAACCAAAACCAGATACGAGATATAATGGTGTGGCTTGTGAACCTGTAGAACAGGACAAACAGGCATTCGATAAGTATGCCAACAATGAAATGAACAATCAAACAAAATATTTCTTAGAATTTCAGTATAAACTAGCCAGGTCATTTCAGCAAATATATATGGAAGCAGTGGTATCTGCTGGAATGCAAGAGACATTGGGTGACTTGGAATTTGTGGTGAGCTACACAATGGCATGCAGTTACTGTCATATCTAAGAATGAACCACATAGTAATTATAACCGCATCATACCAGAACTTGTTGAGCAGGAATGGAAAACACGAATGAACTATACAGTAAAGAATAATTATGCCGTTGATTAGGACGAACCATCACCAGATACAAAAAATATATAATAGCATAGCTGGTGGACCTATAGGCTATGCAAACCAACATGTTCAGTGTTGCCTTTTTGAGCTCTATGCAAAGAAAACGAAAATAGTCAGTGCTGCAGATTTTGAAGAACCAGATGGCAACAACAAAATTATAATCGAACTAGTACAAAGAGTTTGAACGGATACCACAGGATAGCATAACGATGCCAGGGAGGAAATAATAGTAGGCACTCAGCTCAGGAATAACCAGATAGAGTCAATAACTGTGTAGATGGGAATCCACACTAATATTTTCCACTGACATTACATTTTGCAAGAACTACACAATAGCAGGCATTTACTAGTGTACGGAGTAGCTAAGGTAAGAACATGTGCATGACAAAATAACAGACATGTGCATGACTTGATATTTGTAGAGCAGCGAATGCAAACCAACATGTCTAATGACCTTCTATGTACTATCACGAAGAACAGGCGTGCCCAGTGACTTGTATGTACTAGCACGATTACAAAAATGCAGTTCACTGCGATAGGCTTCAACCTAGTATATCGCTAACAAAACAAATATGGGTGGGATATTTGGTTACCTTGGTCGGAGAGGCGTCTAAGCATCATCGGTAGCATGCGAGTGACGTCCAGGTCACCGAGGGTGCCGCGGTTACGATGGCTATTGGCATCGGGGAAGCAGATCTTGGGAGGTCGATGCCGGTGCAGTCACCGGTGACAACTGTGTAGCTGGTCTGGAGCAGTGGACATGGAACTTCTTGAATTAGATCTCGTTTGGTGGACAACGGTGAAGCTGATCCGGTACGGTTGGTAGCTTTCGGCTACGGGGAAGTAGAGCGTGGGTGGTCGACAACACCATAGGCGCGGTCAGCGAGACCACAACTCTGGTGGAGTGGCAGAGAGACCCGGTGAACTAGATCCGATGTGGTGGGCGTAGATGAAGCGGCTCCGGCAGCCGTGGAATGGCCGCCGAGCGGTGCGCGTGGTGGTCGTGGAGGTGAGGACGTGGGAGAGAAGCCTGGGATTTTGGGAGGGCCAGTTGGAAAAACTGCACGAATCGGGTTTATGGAGGTGAACAGAAAAATAATTATGATCGTGCCCCCAAGCTACCAACTTTAGCGTGCCATAGGGTGTCGAAAAATGGGTAGAAAAGGAATTTTAACGTCAAATTTTTTTAAAACGGAGGGGCGCGAAATGCTTCAAATTCGGTCTCTGGTTTTGTCGCCCGATTGAGATTTTGAATTTGGCTAATAATAGAAAAATGGTAATCCCCCCGTGGGAGATTTTGCCTCAAAGTTTTTGAAACGGTGGGGCGGGAAATGCTTCAAGGTCGGTCTATGATTTTGTCGCTCGACCGAGATTTTGAATTTGGCTACCGAACAAATAATAATTATAGAATAATGATTCTCCACGATGGGAGATTTTGCCTCAGAGTTTTTGAAATAGCGGGGCGGGAAATGCTTCAAGGTCGGTGTGTGAATTTGCCGCCCGATTGAGATTTTGAATTTGGCTACAGGACAAATAATAATACTGTAATAGAAAAATGGTACTCCATGATGGGATATTTTGCCTCAAATTTTTTGAAACGATGGGGCACAAAATTCTCAAGGTCGGTGTGTGTTTTGCCGCTCGATAGAGATTTTGAATATGGCTACAGGACAAATAATAATAATAGAAAATGGTACTCCCCGGTCGGAAATTTTGTTCAAAGTTTTTGAAATGATGCAGCGGGAAATGCTTCAAGGTCGGTGTGTGATTTTGCCGCTCGATTGAGATTTTGAATTTAGCAAGATTCCAAGTAATATTAGAAAAATGGTACTCCATCGGTGGGAGATTTTGGCTGAAAATGTTTGAAACGGAGGGGCACGAAATGCATATGAGTCGGTTGGGATTTTGCCGCTCGATTTTATGATTTTGAATTTGGCTAGCGGCAAAGTAATAATAGAAAAAGATTGTTGTAGACTAGTACGCTATCTGGTCAGGAATTGGAGACCGAGAGTCAAATCAACTGACCATCCATTACATAATTGCGCAGAACATTGGTAAATTTTGCCGCTCAACTGAGATTATGAATTTGGCTAGAGTACAAGTAATAATTTGAAAAAATGCTACTCCCTATTTTTAGAAATAAAAAAATATTCCCATAGGAAAAATAATGTTAACTCCATCTGCGAAATTGTTTGGGCTGTAGGTTTTTACCCTCGATTAAGATTTTGAATTTGGCTATAGTCCTAGTAACAAAAATTACGAGTGAACCCCACCACCCAACCCCGCAATTTCACAATCGCCATTGGTCATCAGTATGGTAGGTCAAACGGAGTTTCGCAGTATACGAAAGATTAAATATGGGGCCCAAATATTTCGTGTAGGGGGAGCTTTTGCCTCTCGATTTAGAATTTGAATTTGGTGACAGTCCAAGTAATAACTGCTAGTAGACCGTACTTCCCTATGTTCACGAATCCAAGGCCTGGTCACATCAACTGATCATCCAGGACCTTGCTCAAAGTAGCCCTTTTCTGGAAGGAGGGGTAGAAAATTGGATACCATGATCTCGGATTCAAAAATATTACGGGGGACGGCGTGAGGATTTGCGGCTCTAGTACGGTTTTGAATATGACTACTCCAAGTAACAGAACAGAAAATTTGTATAAGGTGTTTTTTTTGCGGGTCATACTCCATCTGTTCATCAGTCCATTCAGACGTGAAAGAAAATGTTGAGCTCCGATTCAAAAATGCATTTCCATTTATCACATGACGCGTATGAATATTGTGTGCAACAAAGGGCTAAAGCATTGTTTTGAGAACCTGAACCTTATGATCAATGATCCATAACAGTAGCACTTGTAACATAATGTTCTGTATCACACTAGTATATATTGGTGCATCCACCATACAAATTAAAGACATGTCGCAAGATGGAAACAACCCAAGTTCATAACAAGTACAGACTAGTGCACTAACAAATACTTTCAGCTTTAGGTTCCATTTCATCACAAATGGATCGACCTTAGTTGTTAGTGCTCAACCACAAATACTGAGCATCTTCATGACTTTCTCCTTATTTTCTATGGAGTGCTCCAGCCGAATTAAAATTTATTCTAACTTTGCGATCAAACGTTCATTATATACACTTAGGGCAGATGATAATGATTGTTCAGCTTGGAGTTGTTCCTCTAGAACTTGAATATGCAAAGAAATGGACTTGGAGTTGGACTTGAACTTGAACTTGGAATTTGACGAGCTCGTTGGGAACCCAGCATTACACAGCAATATATTCTTGGATATAGCACCGCGTTGCAGTACCTTGGGAAATAAATCCACACATTATTTTGGAGTTTTTACTGAACAGTCTTTCCCAGGATTTGCCAGCTCCTCTTTCAATTCAGCCTAGAAAGTTTTCAGTTGATAGACATGTGTAAGAGAAGTGAAGTTACTATAGAGAAATATGCAGACAGGTTTAACATGTGCATAAACTTCTATAATTGTCAGTGCTGATAACGTATCTGATACACTTCAGTAAAAAGATCTTTTTGTCGTGTATCTTTTTTTGATGTCATTTACTAACAAGACTAAAAATGTGGCTTCCTGTGTAAACACTGTGAGGTGCATGATATGCCAACTGTTTGTACAATCTGTAACTAAAATTGACTTTAGTTGCAAATTATGAAGGAAAATGAAAAACAAAACTGAGAAGCAGTCTAAGCAAGGTTGCATATCAAACTTATACATACAAATCACTGCAAGTGCAACATCACAAAATGCAGAGAGACTTACAACAACTTTCTTTACAATGACATCATATCTATCCGTCTGGCATCCCTCAAATTTCTCCAGCATAATCAACTGTTTTTTGGATCCCCATTAGACTTCGTCTGCATTTGGACGGGCGAAAATAAATTGCATCACATGGTGGAAACAAAGGTTGAAAGATAAGATGCATACAAATTCCACAACATCAATTCATACTTATTTAAAATATACAGTACAGAGCAACATGTCCTTACCAATTGGTAGAGGTGCCCAATTATGCTGCGGGATCCTGTGCAACTTAGTACTCGTACTTTATTACGGCTGGAACAGTTCCTTTGAGCGATGGCCTACAAAATGAGACTTGTAAAACACATGCATAAATACGAATTGACAATGCGATCTAGTCTCAGTCTTCTCAAAGCATACCTCATTCTTTTGATCAAGCCAGTGGTGGAGAAGATCACCCCACTAATCGTCAGTCATGTGATCCACATGAGACGTTCTTGTAACATCCTTAAAACACTTGCCAAAGAAGTGTTGCTTCTTTAGCATGTGGTGCTGTTGGCGCAAACATGCGGAGAATATGATTTTGAGAACAACCTTTACTTTCTCGCTATTCTCATCGAACATGAAAAATCTCTGTAGACAACAATGAGGAGCATATATAACAAATGGCAAGCTAAGAAGATAAGGGACAGAGCAATGGAGTATGTCCAAGAGACAGATGACTTACATGTAACTTCTTCAGTAAACCTTCAAAATGCTCAGGGGTATTTCGGTGGTGTTTCCATGAGGGCAAGATGGGAATATCATTTCTCACAAAAACACCTGTGATCTATGCAATATAAGAAGATTCATGTGGATCCGGTGGCCTTCTGAATCCTGCTATAGATGTGATTGGTAGTCTTGATTTAGTTATTTCAAGCATCTGCTCAAGATTTTTTCCCATCGTCGGCCCCCTTGTTAATCTTCATCGTAGTGCAACTAAAAAAATTTACATCAAAATATCAATGTATACATATTACATATAAAAGGGCATGCTACTACTAGTCTCTGAACATATAACAAATTTGGTGTCAAGCTCATTTGCAAGGGAGTACAGTATGTGTCTCTGCCAGTACTAAAGGTCGTTGGGAGATCATAACCAGATCGTTGATGAGAACCTGCTGTTGAAACTGGTTCTGCTACCAATTCTTCTTGGGTAACCGGATGGGCTACTGGCGGCTGTGGGATGTGTATTTTTCTATTTGTAGCTGCCAGTGCAACTGGACCAACTGGTGCGGGATTAGGACGAAACTTTTTATGCTGATGTTTTGCATTATTGTCTTTTTTGGCCTGGTTGTCATTTTCAACTAGATTAAGTAGAGTCTGAGACCTTGTTCTAACTCCGTTTCCTGCATTGGAAGCAAATAGCTTTTTAGATTTATCATGGAATCATGTGAAAAAAGAAGAAAATATTAGGAGTTCTTGCAGAGGTTGACGGCTGGAAAAGCAATGATTCCCATCACAACTCTAGTACAGTACTTCCACTATGAGTACTCTAATCATATGTAACACTGAGTGAGAAGAAAACACATGAAGTTCCAATACAATCGACTAGCCTGCAGGCTTGACTATAATACTGATAACATAACTAGCAGGACCTTCCTGGTTATACTCTAAACAAGGAGCCATGACATACTAATTCGGCTTAGGACGTCAGCTAAGCTTCAGTTCAGTACTAAATGGATGCCACGTTGCCGGATAAGTAGGTTGTTCAATCCTCAGCAAGGAGAGTGTGGAAGACCAGGTACAAAGCCTTCCAATTGACGTATACCAGCTGTGCTATCTATAAACCTGTACGCCCCAACTAGAATCATTTTAGGAGATATTCCATAGATGTCAGAGGAGCTTCATAACGATGGTAATGAAGGCTCTAGCAAACTTTAGTAATGATCGAGTATATGAGCAAGATGTAGTACACTACAACAAACAATGAAGTACTTTTGATAGTAATAAGGTGCATAATGAAAGGAAGCATAAAGTGTGCAACAACATTCGTATGGGGAGGAGACGAGTTTATGCTTCGCGTTGGTGCAGTCGAACGGGGGGCACGTCGTTTGCCCATCTCTCCGGTGCCGGAGACCAGGGAGTCCGTGAAGCAGATGGGACTTTGCAGCGACCGTACCGTGTTTGCCGGCAACATTATGCATGCTCCGGCGTGGTGGTCGTCAGCGTGGGGAAGCCTCTCCGTCTTGCTAAACAAGGGAGTGGTGCATTCGGTCACAACGGTACCTGGTGAGGAGGCAGTGGTGGGGAGGGACGACGGTGCGAGGCCACGTTCATGGGAGATGCTCCAGCTCTAAGGTCGAGTGAGAGATGTGGGATACATCGTGTTCTATATGTATCACAAGGGTGTCGGTGGTAGGTTCAAAAATTTTGAATTGCGTCGCGCCGGGTAGTTCGAAGAAAAACCCGCCAATTTCATTCAAATTTTAGTGATCCCAGTTTAGAACGAGATGAACCCGCCAAAAAAATTGGTGATCTCTACTCTATGATTATTGCTACACTAGACAGGAGCCGAGCTAGAGGAAGTGCATCGAATGTGATGGGAGGTATGAACGCACCAGCAGCCTTTCCCAGGTGTAGACTCCGCGTAGTCCCTACTGCGAAAAGCTATGCGCAGTCACGAGCAGGGCCTCTGCTTCAAGCACTCCTACTCTAGGGTCCGTTTGATTCAAAGGATTTGGCTAGGAATTTTGTATACTACCTCCATTCCGGTTTATTAGACAAATACGTACTCGAAGAAAATAATTTGACCATAAATTTGGTCACCAATTTATGAATTGTATGTCATAATAATTGTACCATTGGAATCGTCTTTCGAGTATAAATAAATTGGTTAAAAATTATTAAATATAATTATATATTATTGACCAGATTTACGGTCATACTATGTTCTTGAAGTAAGTATTTGCATAATAACCTGCACATGAGATGTGTGCTTTCTCTTGTGAGATCTTTAACTTTATTCACATCGTTGGTGTTTGTATCAACCTTATCTGACCCGTAAACTATACTCGGTACTTGGTTTTTAATAAAAGGGATTTGTGCATGCTTTGAGTGCATAGGCTGCAGTATCCCCATTTCAAAAAAACAAATGTGAGACTCAAATAAAAGACTATCATATCATCTCTAGCGATGAGATGGAAAGTAAGACATGTCATGACTTATAAAATTATAATAGGTAAAGCTCAAAATACTATTAAAGAATTTTGAGCCACATCATATCCATAAATTATTAGGTATATACTTGGTTCTTGGTACATAATAATACTCAAAAAAAATTGTAACATGCTTAGAGAAATGACAGGGAAGATTCTAGAATGGTGGAGAATTGTGTTTTGAAGTTTTAGCATAGCGTTCATTGTGCTAAAGACTATCCATTGAATATTCTACATGCTAGAATGGTAAAGATCTAGAGGTTAGATATGTTGCGATTTGCCAGTCTTCATCCAGCGGTCAACCTTCAAAGTTATTCGTACACAATATAGTAGTACTACCTCTGTTTGGGATTAGTAGTCCTAAAGGCCAAATTGCTAATGCCAAGACACTACATAACTCTCTCACATTAATATATACATGTACCAATAGTTAACATGCATGAGAGAAGTAAGAAGAAAATGAGAACATGCATTGGATGAGAGACTAATAAATGAGATATCCCTTATAATCTCAAACAATATAAAAAAGCTCTTAGGACTAATAATCCCAAACAGAGGGAGTAATAAGATAAGATAAGAAAGTTCGACCTAGTTTCACGACATCGTTTCCTTTTTCTATAGTTTCCTTTTTCTTTTTGCGACGGACTCGCTGTAGTTGAGTCGGTCCAAGAAATACCACATATTTTCTGGGTGTGTGCCAGGGCACAAGGGGCACAGTCGCTGTCACATAAAAACTAATACACACATTTGTTTTTCATTTTTCATGGATTTGTTGCATTTTCCGTAAGAGGGTGACAAATTGTTGGGAAGACCATTGCTAGAATATTCATTCATCATCTTCTTCTTGCAACTCTCATTTTTTTACTCATATATGTACCTCTCTCCCCTCTATATTAGATCCTATGTACTCCCTCTATTCCAAAATATAAGATGTTTTAGCTTTTATGAAACAAATATAGCTAGACACCTTTTAATGTGTAGGCCTCTCTCCACAGGATAGAATTATCCCATCAGGTTGACACTATGCAGAATAAAGGCCATGTCTGTAGCTAACGCATAATCCTACTCCCTTCGTATCAAAATAGATGTCACAAGTTAGTCAAAAATTGGAAGAATCTATATACTACTACTAAATAACTAAATAGTGTTTTCTGATTGTCGACCAAATAGCACACATCAAGTTAAAGGTCAAATTAATTTGACAAAATCACCTGAAACTCTTTTAAATGGCTATAAAAGTAGTTATCCCTTCAATGTATAAATTTTGGAGAGTGTACATATGTTTAGGAGGGATCCCCAGTAGTTACCTCTTCCTTCCCCTGTAAGCATTGGCGCAATGATTATACTACACTGCAGCTGTACAGGGACAAAGTTGGGGTCCTGACCTAAAGTCACAATCAATGGGATACCGCTGCCACTGCCATCAGCAGGACCAAAACCAAATATGGCGGAAGAATGGAGGCTCTTTTTTTGGAGTAAAGAAGAATGGAGGCTTTGAGCAAGTGAAGTTGGTGAGATGCAGCATGACAACGATGAAAAGGTAGCTACCGCTCTGCACAGAAGCGATAATAACTACTAATTACTACTATAGTACAGTAGGAAAGATAATCACACCCAAAATTGGCTCTCGCAACATTGTGGCTGGTGATGCTGATGCATATCACATTCACCAAATAACCAAATATTTTACCAGCAAGTACACAATCATACATTCATACTAGTAATAAAGGTTTTTCAATTTACTGGCGCAATATTGCAATCTATATATCCGATCATCAACTAGTCCCTCCGTTCCATAATATATAAGCCTTTTTTGTAAGATGTTTTAGCTCTGTAAATAGGATTATATTGTGAAAATAGATGGAGTACTAAATAAGGTCTTCCACATGCCGGCTCATTGATGGAGATCGACGACAGTTTCACACTTTAGCTTTGCCATCTCGGCAAGGAGTTTGTCCCTCTAGTCCTCGAGGTCTTGGATCTGTTCGAAGCTTATGCCCAGCATCTCCATCATGCCAATGTTCCGCCTCTTCAGCTCGTCACACTCAATAAAGTATTCCATGTCGAGATTCCTGAGGAGGCTAACCCCAACCTTGTTAGCGGCGAGTTTGGAGTAAAGTCTAGTGCACTTGTTGACGAGGGCGCTTCTGTCCGCTGTCTTGACGCAGAAATCACGCATCACCTTTTTCACCATAAACTCGATCTCGAAGCCAATATTCTGTTAGATGAATAGGGAGCGTAAATTCAGAAGTGTACCCAGAGAACTATCAAGGAAGAGAGACACGAAATCACAATTTGAATGATTTCTTACCTTGCGGCTGTACCGATCAGCCTCCATCGGCGATGGTGAAGATGATTCTGCAGGCAAGAGTGCCGCGGGAATGTGAAGTCCGCTCGACCTAAAACAACATTGAGAATAAATGTACTAATATGGAAATGAGCGAATCAAGAAACGGTCAAAGACATGGAAAGTTGCCCAAGCATGGAGATTTACCTGAAGGTATCAGTCTCCATCGGCTACGGTGAAGATGATTCTGCAGGCAGGAGTGCTGATGGAATTTGAAGACCGCCCGACCGAAAAACACCATTGAGGAAGAACATGGTTTTTAGGTAAACGAGAAATCAAGAAACGGTCAAAGACATGGAAAGTTGTGCAAGAATGGAGATTTAGCTGAAGGTATCTGTCCCTGGTTGCGGCGGCTTCGAAGAACCTTGAGTTGAAGACCTCTCGCCTGCATCCGAGGGATTCGGCTGGGACCCTTTGATCGTTGCATCGCCTGGTACCGATAGAAACATAATGGCAGAATGGCAAGCCAACTTCTTCACTTCCGCCAGCTTCGCCGTCACGACACGAGCCCTTCTGTGGCGGGACTTGTTCCTGGTCATGCGGGTGAAATAGCATAGCAAAAAGGAATGAAAATGGGCAAAGCAATCTAGCAGAGAAGAGCTACAGTTGTGAAGAGGAGGAGGAAGAAAGTCAAGTCCGTGAGGGGTGGCCTCCTGGTCTCCACACGAGTAAAAAAACCATTTCCATTCAAATATAGTACTTGACGCAGAAATCGAAGAGACATCCGTAAGCAGTTGTCACCCCCAGCATGGTCTGGACATCCACTATAAAGTTGAACATGCCTTGCACGGGATAGGTGAAGCTCAAAAAATAATTTTAATTTCGAGCCATGTCCATAAAGTATCGGGTGTATATTTGGTTCTTCTACTTTGTACTGTATCATGTAGAAATCAACCTAGCTACTCCTACTTAATACTCCAAGTGCTCTAGAGAAGATTCTAGAATTATTGAAAAGTGTGTTTTAAGATTTGTGCATAGCGTTAAATTGTGCTGAAGACTAACAATAGAATCTTCTAGATGTTCCTCCCTCGTTCACAAGTATAAGACATTTTACATTTGTAAAACGAATGTATCTTGATGTCGGTCTATAGACTAAAAAATATCTAGATACATTCGTTTCACAAAGCTAAAATGTCTTATATTTCTAGACAGAGGGAGTAGAATGGATAGAAGATCCAATAGTTAATTAGCAATGTTGGGATTCACGAGTCTAGATCCAACGGTCAAAGTTTAAAGTTATTTGTATC
The DNA here is from genome assembly GCA_916181665.1 of Avena sativa. Taxonomy (NCBI): domain Eukaryota; kingdom Viridiplantae; phylum Streptophyta; class Magnoliopsida; order Poales; family Poaceae; genus Avena; species Avena sativa. The sequence continues at coordinate 411,155,826 of OV702292.1, read as the reverse complement.
ATACACTATACAGTGTTATCTTCCTTTCTTCTACTACTATAATAGAGCAGTTTTGAATAGGATCCATAGCACAAATCCTAACCGTTGGGATGTTAGATCCAATGGTTCAGAGCAGCTAGATTCGTGTTGAACAGCTAGTACGTACCTAGAGAAAACTCTACCATGTTCTAGAACAATCATGTCAATACCACCCTTCCTAAATTTCATAGCAGAGTAGGCTATATTTTGAATATGTGTAGATAGTTATTATTAGTAGCACCAATCCTGACGGCTGAGATGTTAGATCTAATGGTTCAGGGCAGTTGGATTCATGTTGAACAGTACCCATAGAGCATACTCCACCATGTAACCCCCTCCCCCCCAAAAAAAATCATAGCACAGTAGGCTGTATTCTCAATGTGTGTAGATAGTTATTATTAATAGAATTAATGTATGTCTTTTTCTCTAACAAGACTATTGGTTAATAATAACAACTTAATATTTGCTAAATCATATTTCATTCAGCATATACATGTGTGGCTCATGTCTTTTACTAGTAGACTTAATGTATGGCTTGTTTCTCTCACAAGACTATTGGTTAATAATAATAACTTGATGTTTGCTAAATGACATTTCATATAGTACATACGTGTGTGGCTCATGCCTTTTACTATTAGACTTAATGTATGCCCTTTTTTCTCTAACAAGACTATTGGTTAATAATAATAACTTAATGTTTGCTAAATCACATTTCATACAATATATACGTGTGTGGCATGTGCCTTTTACTAGTCCATTCTAGCTAGCATCTAAATATAAGATACACTATGGATAGTACATTATTTTACCCACTATAGTGTACGAATAACGTAGAATTTTGACCGTTGGATCAAGACTCGCGAATCCCAACATTGCCAACCAGTTGGATCTTCTTTTCATTCTGGCATCTAGTAGATACAATTGATAGTCTTTCTTATCGTATCTTACCACTATATTTTTTACGAATAACTTTTAATATTGATCGGTTGGATCAAAACTCACGAATCCCAACATTGCCAGCCGTTGGATCTACTTTTCCATTGTAGCATCATCTCTAGAAAATACTATTGTTTATCTTATCTTATCTTATCTTACCACTATAAAGTGTACGAATAACTTTAAATATATTGATTGTTGGATCAAGACTCGTGAATCCCAACATTGCTAGTCGTTGGATCCTCCTTTCCATTCTACTAGCTAGAGTCTCTACTAGAATATATTATGAATAGTACGTCTTTAGCACAATGAATGCAATGCACAAACCTCAAAAAACACTACTCCATCATTCTACTCCCTTTGATCCAAATTGTTGTTCTCAGATTTGTCGAGATTCGGATGTATCTAACACTAAAACATGACTAGATACAGCTGAATCTAGACAAATTGGAGAACAATAATTTGGATCGGAGGGAGTAGAATAATCTTCTCAGGTGTATATTTCATTCTTGTACTTTGCATATCATGTAGAAGTCAACGATTATTAGCTATCTAAAATTTTAATATTATGGTAACATGGTCTAGTGAAATGAGGGATAAGATTCTAGAATGATGGAGAAGTGTGTTTTGAGTTTTGTGCATAACATTCATTGCGATGAAGACTATCAATAGAATCTTCTAGATGCTATAATGGAAAAGAAGATCCAACGTATGGAAATGTTGGGATTTGCTAGTCTTGATCCAACAGTCAATATTCAAAGTTGTTCGTACACTATATAGTGGTAAGATCATGTAGAAGTCAACGATTATTAGCTATCTACTAAAACATGAAATTTTCGGTAACACATGGTCTAGAGAAATGAGCTAGGGAGAAGACTCTAGAATGATGGAGAAGTGTGTTTTGAGTTTTGTGCATAGCATGTTGGGTCCGCAACATAGAAAACAAAAAATTTCCTACGGTGTGAACTACACGCCAAGATCTATCTACTAGGTACAAAGAAAACGGGTGGACATACATCCATAGAGAACTTACCCTCGAAGACAACGAGCTTTGTTAACGAGTAGGAACTCGTGGTTGATGTAGTCCTACACTTGCCGATCTCAAGATCGTGAGGAAGTCCGAGCGCCGCAACTCAGCAGCGCATCCGCACTCGCACACACGTTCAAGCCACCGGACAACCTCCACCTCCTCACTCCAGCGATCCAGCGGAAGCAGCAACTCCTTCCAAACGAAATGCCACTGGGAACATGTATCTCGCTAATCCGAGACCATGGGGGAATAATTCTAGAGGGGGAAAGAGATCCTTCACAAGGAGGTGTGAGGATGAAGGAGGGAATGGGTGGCCTTTTATAGGAAGAGGGGGGTGCCCCCTATCTCCATGGCCGGCGCATGGGGGGTGACCCCTCACCTCCCCCATTCATGTGGTGGTAACTCCTCCACATTAAAATGCCTCTTCACATTCCCTTTTAAAGTCTCCACTTTAAATGCATTAAGTTTCTCCAAATTTAATGCTCTCTCATTTAATAAAACTCTTTTATTAAATTTATTCAGAATTTTGTTAATTACTTTAATTAACAAACATTCACATATAGCCCCTTGCAATATTTCAATATCACATGCAGAACCACCTTCTGCAATTTCACCCCAAACAATTTCCGGTTTCTATTGAAACAATTCCTGCGCTTTGCAATTCTTTCGTCTGAAACATATGTGCTCCAAAATGGTGTCCGGTAACTCTTAAGTGTGCCACCCTACGGTTCGCGAATAATGCAGACATGATCGAGACCCTTCTCCGATCAATAATCAGCAGCGGGACCTGGAGATCCGTACTGACTCCTACACATTCAACGATGACTCCTGTGATCGTGAGAACCTTTAACGCTTGTAACTAAATCCCTTTGTCTCTCGATATATTACATGTCCGAGATTCGATCATCGGTATCTCCATACCTAGTTTGATCTCGTTACCGACATGCACTCTTTTCTCGTTCCCGTGATATAACATTCTAGTGATCACATCACTTGCTTGCAAGCTATCCTAATGTGATATCACCGAGAGGGCCCAGAGTATATCTATCCGTCATCTGGATTGACAAATTCCACTCTTGATCCATGAGCCTCAGCATAACACCTTCGTAGCACTGAACACATCTTTATAGTCACCCTGTTATGGTGTGACGTTTGATGTTATCAAGATACTCTTCCGGTGTTAGCAATTAACATGATCTCATGGTCTAAGGATAAAGATTACTTCGTATGATGTTATAGCAATATAAACACAATGACTTGATCGTAATGCTATACTTCGGATGAATGTTCATCACATCATTCCACCAATGGTGTGACCTTGTTATTAACAACATCCAATGTCCATGATCAGGAAACCTTGATCATCCTGTTAATCAACAAGCTAGTCTATAAGAGAGGCATGACTAGGAGCCCTTTTTGTTTATTAAACACACATGTATTGATGTTTCCTAGCAATACAATTATAGCATGCAAAATAAACATCTATCATATACAAGGAATACATAATAACAACTTTATTATTGCCTCTCAGGGCATATTTCCTTCAGTCTCCCACTTGCACTAGAGACAATAATCTACTTCACATAGTGATAAATCTAACACCCATGGAGTTCTGGTGTTGATCATGTTTTGCCCTAGGGAGTACTTTAGTCAACCGATCTGCTACATTCAGGTCCGTGTGCACTTTACAAATCTTTATATCTCCATCCTTGACATACTCGTGGATGGAGTGAAACCGACGCTTAATATGCTTGGAATTCTTGTGAGACCTTGGTTCCTTTGCGTTGGCTATGGCTCCATTGTTGTCACAATAGATCACCATCGGGTCCAACACACTGGGAACCACACCTAGTTCCGTTATGAACTCCTTCATCCAAACCGCTTCCTGCGCTGCTTCTGAAGCAGCAACATATTCCGCCTCCGTTGTTGATCCAGCCACCACAGGCTGTTTGGAGCTCCTCCAACTAACTGCTGCTCCGTTCAAGAGAAATACGTATCCGGATTGAGACTTAGAGTCATCCGGATCAGTGTCAAAGCTAGCATCGACATAACACTTAGCGACTAGCTCTTCTTCACCTCCGTATATAAGAAACATATCCTTAGTTCTTCTCAAGTACTTAAGGATATTCTTGACCGCTATCCAGTGTACCAAACCTGGATCAGATTGGTACCTACTAATCAAACTAATAGCATGTGCCACATCCGGTCTTGTAGATAGCATGGCATACATTATAGAGCCTATGGCTGAGGCATAGGGGATCTTATCCATTATCTCTCTTTCTTCCGCCGTAGCCGGACTTTGAGTCTTACTCAATGTCTTGCCTTGCAACATAGGTAAGAACCCCTTCTTACTTCCGTCCATATTAAACTTCTTTAATATCTTATCAAGGTATGTACTCTGCGATAGCCCAATTAGGCGCCTTGATCTATCTCTATAGATTTTAATGCCTAATATATATGACGCTTCACCAATGTCTTTCATCGAAAATTTGCTGTTTAGATAACTTTTAACACTGTTTAAAAGATCTATATCATTTCCAATCAATAATATGTCATACACATATAATATAAGAAATTCCACATTGCTCCCACTCACTTTCTTGTAAATACAAGCCTCTCCATAAGTTTGGACAAATCCAAACTCTTTGATCACCTCATCAAAGCGGAGATTCCAACTTCGTGATGCTTGCTTCAGTCCATAGATGGATCGCTGAAGTTTGCACACCTTATTAGCATCCTTAGGATCGACAAAACCCTTAGGTTGTATCATATACAACTCTTCTTCAATATTACCATTGAGGAACGCAGTTTTGACATCCATCTGCCATATTTCATAATCGAAATATGCAGCAATTGCTAACATAATCCTAACCGACTTAAGCATCACTACTGGAGAGAATGTCTCATCGTAGTCAACTCCTTGAATTTGTCGAAATCCCTTTGCGACAAGTCGAGCCTTATAGATGGTCACATTACCATCAGCATCAGTTTTCCTTTTGAAAATCCATTTATTCTCAACAGCCTTTCGGTCGTGAGGTAAGTCCACCAAGGTCCAAACCTGGTTTTTGTACATGGATTCCATCTCGGATTTCATGGCTTCTAGCCATTTGTTGGAATTCGGGCTCATCATCGCTTCTTCATACGTCGCAGGGTCACCCATTTCATCAACCATGAAATTCACAACAGGATTGCCGTACAGTTCAGGAGCTGCACGTGTCCTGCTTGACCTGCGAGGTTCGGTAGTGTCCTCTTTCGGAGTTTCATGATCAATATCATTAGCTCTCTCTTCATTAGGTGAAGTCAACTCCGAAAAAACTTCCGGTGCTGCGCCACTCGCCATTCCATGAAGAGAAGGTTCAATAACCTCTTCGAGTTCTACCTTCCGACTACTCACACCTTTCGCGAGAAACTCCTTCTCAATAAAGGATCCATTCTTGGCAACAAAAACCTTACCCTCGGATCTGTGATAGAAGGTATACCCAATCGTTTCCTTAGGGTATCCTATGAAGACGCATTTTTCCGCTTTGGGTTCGAGCTTATCCGGTTGAAGTTTCTTCACATAAACATCGCATCCCCAAACCTTAAGAAATGAAAGCTTAGGTTTGTTTCCAAACCATAATTCATACGGTGTCGTTTCAACGGATTTAGATGGTGCCCGATTTAAAGTGAATGCAGCTGTTTCCAGTGCATAACCCCAAAATGACAGTGGCAAGTCAGTCAGAGACATCATAGATCGAACCATATCCAATAAAGTATGATTACGACGTTCTGACACACCATTACGTTGTGGTGTTCCGGCAGGCGTGAGTTGTGAAACTATTCCACAGTCTTTCATATGTGTGCTAAACTCGTAACTAAGATACATTCCTCCACGGTCGGACCGCAGAAATTTGATCTTTCTGTTATGATGATTTTCCACTTCATTCTGAAATTCTTTGAACTTTTCAAAAGTTTTAGACTTGTGTTTCATCAAATAGATATACCCATATCTACTCAAATCATCCATGAAAGTAACAAAATAACGATATCCACCTCGCGCCGACACACTCATTGGTCCAGACACATCAGTATGTATGATTTCCAATAGATCTGTCGCCCGTTCCATTGAACCAGAAAACGGCGTTCTAGTCATCTTGCCCATAAGGCATGGCTCACATGTATCAAATGATTCAAAATCAAGTGATTCCAAAAGTCCATCATAATGGAGTTTCTTCATGTGTTTAACGCCAATATGACCTAGACGGCAGTGCCACATATATGTAGATATATCATTATCAAGTTTAATCCTTTTAGCATCAACATTATGAATATGCGTAATACTACTATCGAGATCCAATAGAAACAAACCATTCAACATAGGTGCATGACCATAAAAGATATTATTCATATAAATCGAACAACCATTGTTTTTAGACTTAAATGAATAACCACTTTGCATCAAACACGATCCGGATACAATGTTCATGCTCAGTGCAGGCACCAAATAACAATTATTTAGGTTTATAACTAATCTCGATGGCATATGGAGAGGCAGCGTTCCGACGGCGATCACATCAACTCTTGATCCATTGCCGACCCGCATCGTGACCTCATCCCTTGCTAGTTGTCGCTTGTTCCGCAGCCCCTGAACCGAGTTACATATATTAGCAACCGATCCCGTATCAAATACCCAGGTGCTACTGCGAGTACTAGTCAAGTACACATCAATAACATGTATATCACATATACCTTTGTTTGCCTTGTCGGACTTCTTGTCCGCCAAATACTTGAGGCAGTTGCGCTTCCAATGGCCAGTCCCCTTGCAATAGTAGCACTCGGTGTCAGACTTAGGGCCAGCTCGAGGTTTCTTTTCAGGCGTGGCAACAGACTTGCCACCCTTCTTTCCCTTGTGCTTGCCTTTCTTGTCCTTCTTGAAACCGGTGGTCCTATTGATCATCAACACTTGATGTTCTTTCCTAATCTCCACTTCTGCAGTCTTAAGCATTGACAGAAGCTCGGGAAGAGACTTCTTCATGCCCTGCATATTATAGTTCATCACGAAGCTCTTGTAGCTAGGTGGCAGAGATTGGAGAACACGATGTATGCCTAAGTCAATGGGAATCGTTATCCCCAAGGACACAAGCTTATCGGCGTACCCAGACATTTTGAGTACGTGCTCACTAACAGAGCTGTTTTCCTCCATCATGCAGCTAAAGAACTTTTCTGTAGCATTATAACTCTCTATGGCAGCATGGGTATCGAAAATCATTTTCAATTCTCCCATGGTATCAAAGGCATTGCCATTTTCAAAATGCTTTCGAAGTTCTGGCTCTAGCCCATATATTATGCCGCAATGAACTAAGTTGTGGTCCTCCTGACGAGTTATATAGGCATTCTTTTCCTCGTCAGGGGCATCAGGAGTTGGTGGGGGCCTAGCGGCGCATCTAGCACATATTGATTTTGTGCAGCAGTGAGGAGAATCCTCAAATTCATAGCCCAGTTTGTGAAGTTGCTACCATTCGCAGCAAGTTTCTCTTTCTCCATGAACACATTGAAATTAAAAGCAGGTGGTGCCATCTACAACAGAATTTGTAAAATATATTTAGACTAAGTTTATGATAGATTGAGTTCAACTAATCCAAATTACTAATGAACTCCTACTCAAAAACGACATCCCTCGTGTCCTTTTGGTGATTACATGAACCAAATCTACTACACCAAGTCCGATCATCACGTGAGTCGGTGTAGCTTCAAAGGCGAGCATCTATATGGGAATCATATCAAGTACATGACTCATGCTTAACCTTTCGGTCCGTGTTCCGAGGCCATGTCTGTACATGCTAGGCTCGTCAAGTAAGAACCTTAGTATTTGCGTGTGTAAAACTGTCTTACACCCGTTGTATGAAAGCGTAGAGTTGAGAACACCCGATCATCACGTGATGCCTCAAAAGACGATCCACAAAACGGTGCATACTTAAGGAAGAACACATTTTATCTTGATATCTAAATGAGGGATCATCTTATAATGCTACCAAACGCGCCAAACTAGCAATATAAGATGCTAACATCTAATGTGTGAAGTGAGGTGATATGGTTCATGCATTTGATCTCTATCATTTGCATCGTGGTATGATCTCTATCATTCCTTTGTGTGTAAGGCCAAGGTCTATGAAACTTACACGTTAAGTGAGTTGTAAGAGTATCTATCATACATCTACTTACAACAATACCATATCAAAACACTAGCCCAGCAACGATCTAAACTAGACGCCTCTAATTTATCAATTGCAAGTTTTACATGGCTTAGGGCTTTCGGAGATAGAACCTGTCTAACCTACGAACATGAACCACAACGAGGATAACCAAGTTATTAGCAACTCGTTGTAAATCAGATATTGACTATAGTAGGAGAGACAGACACCCGCCAGCCACTTATGCAAAACAAGTTGCATGTCAGTCGTGGAACCGGTCTCATGTACGATGACATGTAAGGTTGGTCCGGGCCGCTTCATCCCACTATGCCACCAATATCCAAAGTACATAGAAGATGCAATAACATGATCATCATCGCCCACATATAAACATATGTGTACTACCCGTGCAAAGCACCTACGCATAGATCAGGCTCTGATACCACTGTTGGGTCCGCAGCATAGAAAACAAAAAATTTCCTACGGTGTGAACTACATGCCAAGATCTATCTACTAGGTACAAAGCAAACGGGTGGACATACATCCATAGAGAACTTACCCTCGAAGAAAACGAGCTTTGTTAACGAGTAGGAACTCGTGGTTGATGTAGTCGTACACTTGCTGATCTCAAGATCGTGAGGAAGTCCGAGCGCCGCAACTCAGCAGCGCATCCGCACTCGCACACACATTCAAGCCACCGGACAACCTCCACCTCCTCACTCCAGCGATCCAGCGGAAGCAGCAACTCCTTCCAGATGAAATGCCACCGGGAACATGTATCTCGCTAATCCGAGACCATGGGGGAATAATTCTAGAGGGGGAGAGAGATCCTTCACAAGGAGGTGTGAGGATGAAGGAGGGAATGGGTGGCCTTTTATAGGAGGAGGGGGGATGCCCCCTCTCTCCATGGCCGGCGCATGGGGGGGTGACCCCTCACCTCCCCCATTCATGTGGTGGTAACTCCTCCACATTAAAATGCCTCTTCACATTCCCTTCTAAAGTCTCCACTTTAAATGCATTAAGTTTCTCCAAATTTAATGCTCTCTCATTTAATAAAACTCTTTTATTAAATTTATTCAGAATTTTCTTAATTACTTTAATTAACAAACATTCACATATAGCCCCTTGCAATATTTCAATATCACATGCAAAACCACCTTCTGCAATTTCACCCGAAACAATTTCCGGTTTCTATTGAAACAATTCCTGCGCTTTGCAATTCTTTCGTCTAAAACATATGTGCTCCAAAATGGTGTCCGGTAACTCTTAAGTGTGCCACCCTATGGTTCGCGAATAATGCAGACATGATCGAGACCCTTCTCCGATCAATAATCAGCAGCGGGACCTGGAGATCCGTACTGACTCCTACACATTCAACAATGACTCCTGTGATCGTGAGAACCTTTAATGCTTGTAACTAAATCCCTTTGTCTCTCGATATATTACATGTCCGAGATTCGATCATCGGTATCTCCATACCTAGTTTGATCTGGTTACCGACATGCACTCTTTTCTCGTTCCCGTGATATAACATTCTAGTGATCACATCACTTGCTTGCAAGCTATCCTAATGTGATATCACTGAGAAGGCCGAAAGTATATCTATCCGTCATCTGGATTGACAAATTCCACTCTTGATCCATGAGCCTCAACATAACACCTTCGTAGCACTGAACCCATCTTTATAGTCACCCTATTACGGTGTGACATTTGATGTTATCAAGATACTCTTCCGGTGTTAGCAATTAACATGATCTCATGGTCTAAGGATAAAGATTACTTCGTATGATGTTATAGCAATATAAACACAATGACTTGATCATAATGCTATACTTCGGATGAATGTTCATCACATCATTCCACCAATGGTGTGACCTTGTTATTAACAACATCCAATGTCCATGATCAGGAAACCTTGATCATCCTGTTAATCACCAAGCTAGTCTATAAGAGAGGCATGACTAGGAACCCCTTTTGTTTATTAAACACACATGTATTGATGTTTCCTATCAATACAATTATAGCATGCAAAATAAACATCTATAATATACAAGGAATACATAATAACAACTTTATTATTGCCTCTCAGGGCATATTTCCTTCATAGCATTCATTGTGATGAAGACTATCAATAGAATATTCTAGACCATTCAAAAAAAATAGAATCTTCTAGATGCTAGAATGGAAAAGAAGATCCAACGGCTGGAAGTGTTGGGATTCGCGAGTCTTGATCGAACGGTTAATGTTCAAAGTTATTCGTACACTATGTAGTGGTAAGATAAGATAAGATAAGAATATAGCAGTTTTGAATTGGATCCATAGCACCAATCCTGACCATTGGGCTATTAGATCCAATGGTTCAAACCATGTAGATTCGTGTTGAATAGTACCTAGAGAAAACTCCGGCATGTTCTAGAACCATCATGTCACCAACCCCCAAAATTTCATAGCACAGTAGGTTGTATTCTCTCTACTACTACTAGTAAGTTGCACATGAGGCTCAGATAATAGACGTCTGACATATCATCACTATATAAAATTATAATAGGTAAAGTGGAAAAAATATAAATTTGATCAACGTCTATAAAGTATGGGTGTATATTTGGTTCTTCTACTTTGTATCATCATGTGTAGAAGTCAAAGATTATTAGCTACCTAACACTTGAAATTTTTGGTAACATGGTCTAGAGAAACGAGAGAGAGGATTCTAGTATTGTGTGTTTTGAGAGGTTTATGCGTAGTGCATTCATTGTGTTCAAGACTATCAATAGGATCTTCTAGATGCTAAAATGGAAAAGAAGATCCAATAATGGCTAGAAATGTTCGGATTCGCGAGTCTCGATACAACGGTCAATTTTCAAAGTTACTCGTACACTATATAGTGGTAAGATAAGATAAGATAAGATAAGATAGTGGAGCAGTTTTGAATGAATTGGATCCATAGCACCAATCCTGACCGTTGGGATGTTAGAGCCAATGGTTCAGAGTAGCTTGATTCATGTTCAATAGTACCGGCCTAGAGCAAACTCCACCATGTTCTAGAACCATCATGTCACCACCCCCAAAATTTCATAGCATAGTAGGTTGTATTCTCATTATGTGTAGATAGTTATTATTAATAGACTTAAAGTATGCATTTTTCTCTAACAAAACTATTGGTTAGTAACAACTTAATGTTTGTTAAATCGCATTTCATATAGAATGTTCGGCTGTTAGATCCAATGGTTCAGAGCAGCTAGATTCATGTTGAATAGTACCTATAGAGCAAACTCCACCATGTTCTAGAACCATCAGCATGTCACCACCCCCAAAATTTCATAGCATAGTTGGATGTATTCTCAATATATGTAGATAGTTATTATTAATATACTTAATGTATGGATTTTTTCTCTAACAAGACTATTGGTTAACGACAACTTAATGTTTGTTAAATCACATTTCATACATTAGAGAAAAAAAGCATAAATTAAGTCTATTAATAATAACTATATACACATATTGAGAATACAACCTACTATGCTATGAAATTTTGGGGGTGATGACATGATGGTTCTAGAGAACATGGTGGAGTTTGCTCTAGGTACTATTTAACACGAATCTACCTGCTCTGAATCATTGGATCTAACAGCCCAACGGTCAGGATTGGTACTATGGATCCAATCAAAACTGCTCCATTATAGCAGTGGAGATCTAAAACATGAAATTTTTGGTAACATGGTATAAAGAAATGAGGGAGAAGATTCTAGAATGATGGAGAAGTGTGTTTTGAGTTTTGTGCATAGCATTCACTGTGATGAAGACTATCAATAGAATCTTCTAGACCGTTCAAAAAAATAGAATCTTCTAGATGCTAGGATGGAAAAGAAGATCCAATGCTAGAAATGTTGGGATTCGTGAGTCTTTATCCAACGGTCAATATTCAAAGTTATTCGAACACTATATAGTGGTAAGATAAGATAAGATAACAATAGAGCAGTTTTGAATTGGATCCATAGCACCATACCTAACCGTTGGGCTGTTAGATCCAATGGATCAAAGCAGCTAGATTCGTGTTGAATAGTACCTAGAGCAAACTCCTCCATGTTCTAGAACCATCATGCATGTCACCACCCCCAAAATTTCATAGCACAGTAGGTTGTATTCTCAATATGTGTAGATAGTTATTATTAATATACTTAATTTATGCATTTTGGGGGTGGTGACATGATGGTTCTAGAACATGGTGGGGTTTGCTCTAGGTCTATACTATTTACAGCCTACTGTGCTAAGAAATTTTGGGGGTGGTGGCATGATGGTTCTAGAACATGCATGGTGGAGTTTGCTCTAGGTACTATTCAACACGAATCCAGCTTCTCTGAACCATTGGATCTAACAACCCAACGATCAGGATTGGTGCTATGGATCCAATTCAAAACTGCTCCAGTATAGTAGTAGAGATAGAGATATCTTATCTTACCTCTTACCACTATATAGTGTACGAATAACTTTGAATATTGACCATTGGATCAAGACTCGCGAATCCCAACATTTCTAGCCGTTGGATATTCTTTTCCATTCTAGCATTTAGAAGATTCTATTTATAGTCTTCAGCATAATGACATGCAAAGTACAAGGACCAAATATGCATCCATACTTTATAAATGTTGATCAAATTTATAATTTATTGTACTTTACCAATTATAATTTTTTATAGTGATGATATGTCAGACTATCAATCAAAGACTATCAGTTTTATATAGTAATTTTATAATTTATTGTGATGAAGACTATCAAGCAAATCTTCTAGATGCTAGAATGGAAAAGAAGATAGTTATTAATAATAGACTTAATGTATGCATTTTTCTCTAACAAGACTTAAAGTATAATGGTCCTAGAACATGGTGGAGTTTTCTCTTGGTACTGTTCAACACGAATTCAGCTGCTCTGAACCATTGGATCTTATAGTCGAATGGTCAGGATTGGTGCTATGTATCCAATTCAAAACACGCTAGAGACTCTTGTCAAGAAAAAAAGAAAAAAAACAGGCCACACACACACAGCGCGGCCGTACCAAGGCACACGTGTGCGGAGCGACTTAGTGGGACGAGGGAGAGATCAGCCGGCCGGTGCGCGCGGGGCACTGCACAGGAGTGGGGAGAGAGGATGGATGGTGAGAGACAGCGAAGGAGAGAGAAAACATAGTAGTACTACTAGTAGTACTATGCTACTAGTACTAGGTACATGTACCTCGTGTCAAAAACGCGTCAAACTAGCTTTACTCTGACATCGCACCGCCTTCAACTCCTTTGCTGCTCTCGCGCTGCCTCCCGTTAATAATCCCTTCTTCTTGCTCTTCATTTTTTTTCCTTTTTTCTTTTGCGGCTTTGGGGTTAATTTTCTGGTGCCCCTGGATCAATAGAAGTACGGACTACTCAAGTTTTGCACAATAGTCCTTTTTTCTGAAAATTGGGTCTGGGGCATTCAGATCCAAAATATTCGTGTGCAAAATAATTCCGGTTTTGTGAAAAGAGTGCATGTAGGCCGCTTTTGGTGTATATGTTCATTTAGATTGAACATATACACTAAAAGCGGTCTAGATACACTCTTTTCACTAAACTAAAACATCTTGTATTTTGAAATGGAGGGAGTACATATTTTTTTGAACATGCAGTACTAGTACTCCATGTTAAGGCTAGTCATAGTGGGAGTAACCTAGTCCTACTTGTATTGTCAAGTAAGCATTTAGATGATATGGCATGCAATTAAATGATGAGAGAGAGGCTTGTGGTAACTAGCTATGTTACCATAACATCACACATTTCAAGACAAAATGAGTCTACATTGCAATAAATTAGACTGTGCATGATACCACACCTATGTTATTTTCCACTATGGAGGTAGTAACAGACTAGTAGTAACATATGCATGTTACTACTACTTACTCTATGACCAGCCTAAGTGGGGATTTGGCTATGCGAGAGGCCACACAATTACCAAGATAAGCATGCAAGCTTGGTTAGGTAGGCACTTAATACTTGAAGGTTAACTATACCGGTGGTAGTAGCTTTCTACCGTTGATTGCTTGTACGAGTACTACTACTAGTACTACTCCGTAGTACTACTAAGTAAGAGTACAAAAGTACCTAGATTGAGTAGCGGTGGAGTCTACCGTAGAGCGATATCTAGAGAGAGAGAGAGAGAGAGAGAGAGAGAGAGAGAGAGAGAAGGAAAGATAGAGGTTGTGTGGGTGAGCGCCATCCGTCTGATAGAGAAAGCCAGGGACGCCCACCCCCAGGTCGACTTTTTGCAGCGCCTCCTTGTCATGCTGGCACGCGCTGTGGCACGCACCCATTCCGATGCCATCTTTGCAGCCTGGCTCAAGAAGATGGTGGACTCTTTCCTCACCAGCTTCAGCGTCTGTTGGGGGATACCCCCGGGTAGGGTCACACCGGGGTATAAAGGCCGAGTTAGCCGAGGTACGGCAAGATCAAAGCGAATGCTGGCCGAATCACCTCAAGGCAGGCCGAATCACGGAGTAACCCGGACCAGGGGATGTCCACCTAACTGGGTCTCAGCCAACTTATATCGTAAGTCGGTGAGATGAATCTAACTTGTATGCAGGAACAGGTGTGGTCGGATCAACTATGTACGATCCGGGTCATATCAAGCTTGTAGGAGAAGGAAGGTATCTCACTTGTCAAAGGTGACCACTGTACGCAGAGCGTGAGTGAAGCGGACAGAGGCAGGACCACCGAGGCATGGCCGACAAAGGTGACGATGCCAATGTCGGCTGACGCGGGCGCCGCAGAGGCTCATGTAGCCTCTGCATGGATGACGCGGGGGAAAATTTTCCCGGTCGGCTTACTATTTTGGGAAGAGGCATATTCCCCACGTATGCCCTAATTGGAGACCTAGCCACCCCTATATAAGGAGGGCTAGGGCCTCTGTAGAAAGGGTTGAGTTTTGATTGGGTTGATCTCTAGTTGGTTAGATTTTACTTGGTTCCTGAGGGCTAGCTAGTGGTGAGAGTAAGAGAGCTCCTTCTTCCTACTCTCTCCAATACAGCTCAAGGAGCACTTGTAATCTGTGGAAGTGAATCAAATACAAAGCTTCTGTATGTGGAATCACCACACTATCCCTCTCTGGATTCCCCTAGTGCATTTAGTCCCCACCTTTAGCCTATCCATGGCATCTGCCGTGACACCACCACGACATCATCATCACAGGAATGATGGACGACCTCACTGCCCGTCTTCAGGCCATGCGCCATGACGCATACCCAATACGTACGTTTGCCACAATGCATGCTACCGGCAGCGATATCGTTTTCTTCTATGGACTTCATTCATCTAGCCTATCTATAACTGACTTTTAGCGCCAAATTTTGGTCCAGGTGTTCCTCCCCAGGTGGTTGCCACGCTCACCACTTCCCTGGCTGGTCTCTCTGGAGACGATCTGTTCCACGCACTGATGGCCCTGCAGCTTTCCGAGGCTTTGGCTGCCGCACCGGCGGACATCTACATGGAGGTAGATGTTATCACGCAGCGTCTTGCCCAGCACGATGAGTTGGACCTCTTCATCGGCCTCCTTGAGCAATGTGTATTCTAGGGCACGTCGGGCGTGAACAACGCCCACATGGCCGCCAGCCTCCGCTCGCAGGGATATCCTCGACAACTTTGCAAAAAAACAAGTCAATCTAGCAGGTACCATTGCTCCTCGTGGCGCGGGCAACTGAGGTTGAAGACGAAGGGCATCTTAAGGATTTCGATGTAATTTTTAGTTTTTGTTGAGGTGCTTTGTACTATTCGATGTTTCTTTTAATGCTAGGATCCTTTTCGCAAAAAAGGAGAAGGGAAGACGTATGACGATTCTCCATGGTTACTGTCACTATGTCATTTATATGGACGGATCACATGTGGGTTTAACAAATATTATGTTTTATTAACCAACAGTCTTCATAGAGAAAAAAAGGCATACATTAAGTCACTAAGGTTTATACATATCAGGTCATTGCATATGGTTATTATGTTGGAATTCATTTCTTATGCTATATATTCTTGGTGATAAAGATATTATTTTTGTCATGTAATGGAAACATTTCCCTTGATGGTGAAAACATTGTTCCGTTTTATAGAATGCTCTGTAAAATGGTAAAAAATAATTATTAATAATAAAAATATTTTTAGATACTAAAAAAAGTCACAACTCTTTTTTGGCTATTTCATGCATCATTGGAAATGATGGTAGTTTAATGTAACATTTAGAAAGTTGGGGAAAACAAAGAAACTTACATGTAACATTGAGTGTAGACTCCAATCGTTGTTCATGGAGAGGTATATGTATATTGTCTGCCTGGACGTTAAATGAGAACAATGCAAAACCAAAATTGTGCATGTCGACAGTCATGCAAAACCATCCATAGTACAGCATCCATTAAAAAATACACGATATCTTGGTAAGCTAGAAACATGTTTGAGAATATTTATAAAATACCCGAGAGATGTTTAGTTCTAATGAGTCGACCAAGTATTGCACCAAAGTTCTAAATTATGTAGGATATTATTATGCTTTAATAAGGTAAGTTATTGGAGTGCACGCAATAAAATAGTCGTGCGAAGCACGTACGGTTTACTAGTATACACCAAGGCAGCTGACCAACACGCTAGAGACTCTTGTCAAGAAAAAAAGGAAAAAATAGACCACACACACGCAACGCGGCCATACCAAGGCACGCGTGTGCGGCGCGACGCAGTGGGACGAGGGAGATCAGCCGGCGGGTGGGCGCGGGGCGCTGCACAGAAGGGGGAGAGAGGATGGATGGTGAGACACAGTGAAGGAGAGAGAAAACATAGTAGTACTACTAGTAGTACTGTGCTACTAGTAGTAGGTACTTATAACTCGTGTCAAAAACCTATCAAACTAGCTTTACTCTCACATCGCACACCTTTAACTCCTTTGCTGCTCTCGTGTTGCCTCCCATTAATAATCTGTTCTTGCTCTTCATTTTTTCTTCCGTTTTTTTCTTTGGTAGCTTTGGGGTTAATTCTCTGGTGCCCCTGGTTCCGTAGAAGTACGGACTACTCAAGTGTGTGTGTGCTTCTTCTTCTCAGGGTGTGACATGGAGCAACAAGAGTAGTATATCTTACCACTATCTCATCTTTCCATTATCTTACCACTTTTTTATATAGTGTACGAATAACTTTGAATGTTGACCGTCGGATCAAGACTCGCGAATCCCAACATTTTCAGCCGTTGGATCTTATTTTCCATTATAGGCCATCATGTTTGATTCAAAGGATTTACAAGGAAAAGTTATAGGATTAAATCCCATAAATTTTTTTTCTATAATGGTTGTTTGATTTGTATGATTATTGATTCCTATAGGAAATTTTCCTAGGGAATCCTTTGCACTAGATTGCATAGGAAATCTAACATCGATACATGCCCAAACCTCTTTCTTAGAATCCTTTTTTTCCATTGATGGAATCAAACAAACTTTCTTGCATGTATATATGGGTTCCTATAGGATTGACATTGTAATCCTATGTTTTTCTTATTCATATGCTTTTCGTGTCCTACAAATCAAAAAATCCCCTAGCATCTAGAAGATTCTATTGATAGTCTTCAGCATAATGAATGCTATGCACAAACCTCAAAACACACTTCTCCATCATACTAGAATCTTCTCCCTCGTTTCTCTTGACCATGTTACCACAAATTTAAAGTGTCAAGTAGCTAATAATTTTTGACTTCTACATGATGATACAAAGTACATGAACCCAATATACACCCATACTTCTTATCTTATCTTACCACTATATAATATACAAATAACTTTGAATCTTGACCGTTAGATCAAGACTCATGAATCCCAACATTTCTAGCTATTGGATCTTCTTTTCTATTCTAGCATCTAGAAGATTCTATTGATAGTCTTCATCACAATGAATGCTATGCACAAAACTCAAAACACAATTCTCTAACATTCTAGAATCTTCTCCGTCATTTCTCTGAACCATGTTACCAAAAATTTCAAGTTTTATATAGCTAATAATTGCGGACTTCTACATGATATATATATACTATACAAAGTACAAGAACCAAATATACACCCATACTTTTTATAGATGTTGATCAAATTTATATATTTTTCTGCTTTACCTGTATTATAACTTTATATAGTGATTATATGTGTCAAACGTATATTATCTGAGTCTCACGTGCAGGGCACGTGTAATTTACTAGTTATATATATATGTTAATCAAAATTATAAATTTTTGTGCTTTACCTATGATAATTAAGAGCTACATCCATAAAGTACCAGGTGTGTATTTGGTTCTTTGTACTTTGTATCATGTAGAAATCAACCTACTATTAGTTACCTAGTACTCGACATGCTCTAGAGAAATGACAAGATGATTCTAGAATTACTGAGAAGTGTGTTTTGAAGTTTGTGCATAACATTCAGTGCACTAAAGAACATCAATAGAGAAACTTCCAGATGCTAGAATGGATTGAAGATCCAACTTAATTCTATTTAGCAGTGTTGGGATTTGCCAGTCTTGATCCAACGGTCAAAGTTCAAAGTTATTTGTACACTATATATAAAGTGGTAAGATATGATTATATAATAGGTTAAGCTTAAAAAAATTTAAATTTGATGGACATCTATAAAGTATGGGTGTATATTTGGTTCTTATACTTTGTATCATGTTGAAGTCAACGTAGAAGTAAATGTTTGTTAGCTATACCTAATACTTCTAATTTTGGTAACATGGTCTATAGAAATGTCTGAAAGATTCTAGAATGATAGAGAAGTGTTTTAAGATAAGAAGTATGGGTGTATATTTGGTCCTTGTACTTTCTATGTCACGTAGAAGTCAGATATTATTAGCTACCGAACACACTCAATTTTTGATAACATGGTCTAGAGAAACAAGGGAGAAGATTCTAGTATGATGGAGAAGTGTGTTTTGAGGTTTGTGCATAGCATTCATTATGATGAAGCCTATATATCAATAGAATCTTCTAGATGCTAGAATGGAAAAGAAGATCCAACTGCTAGAAATGCTAGAGTCGTGAATCTTGATCCATCGGTCAACATTGAAAGTTATTCATACACTATATAGTGGTAAGATAAGATAAGATCATGCAGAAGTCAACGATTATTAGCTACGAGGGAGAAGATTCTAGTATGATGGAGAAGTGTGTTTTAAGGTTTGTGCATATCATTCATTATGGTGGGACCCACATTATAAATATTTGTAACTAGTACATTGTGGAGCTCTTGCTATATTTTATACCAAAGCAAAATTTACCTTTACGTCAGATTTGGCAATAGCAATATTGTGGGTGCCCTTGGACAAGCCACAAGCTTATGGGTCACCCTTAAGAAAATTTCCTTAAGGTGAAGCTCTACTATGTATATATATGTGGTCATCCATAAGGACTACTTTTTGCTTGTGAACACCCTTATGGACAACATAGTGGATGCCCTAGGTGAACTTTTGCCATAAGGTGGGTCCCGCACAGCTTGTGGAAGTAGCTATAACATCACCTATGTATAAGGTAAACTTTTGCCATAAGATGGGACCCACACAGCTTATAGAAATAGCTAGTACAATGTATAAGGTCGAGTTCACCTTAAGCTGGGACCCACATGTTTGTTAAAAATACACACATGCAAGAGAGAGAGGAGAAAGTAAAATAATTGTTTATTGCTTATGGACAACCCATAAGCTTGTAGGTCACCCTTAAGGAAATTCCACTAAAGTGAACCTCTACTATGTATATGGATAGGCTTATGGACTACTTTTTGGCTTGTGGGTAGACAACATAGTGGATGCCATGGGCACCCACAATGTATAGACAAATCTAGTTCCAAAATAGATATTTGGCTTTTGGAACTAGTTCCATACGTTGCAGGGTTAGTTCCAAATCTGAGAAACTAGGGAATCGGAGCAACTCCGTGCACCGATGGCAAATTCCAAGTACTACTCTATCTGATCATGTGGCAGTGCATTGCTTCTCTCTCATGCGATGGGGAGAGAGAACACCCTTTACTATGTTGTTTTATTCTGTGTAAGGGCCCACTATGCAAATATTTGGCAAGACAAACGTTGTGGAGCTAGTGCCAAATTTGCCTCCCATGCTAAATAGTGTTGTGTGTCAGATTTCGCAACATCAACGCCGTGGCTGATAAAGTGAACTTATCTATAAGATGAGCGACCCATATGTCTGCAAAAAGTATACAGGTGCAAGAGAGAGAGGAGAGAGTAAATAATTTTATATTGCTTATGGACAAGCCACAAGCTTAGGTGAAGCTCTACAATGTATGTGGTCATCCATAAGGACTACTTTTTGCTTATGGATAACATAGTGGATGCCCTAATACAGATCTTGTTCCATGAAAAAAGAAAAACAGAGCTCGTCCATGCAAGTAAAATACTATAGAGCTCGTCCAGTACAACCCACACCCTAGGCATCTAGTAGAGTCAAGCCGGTCACAGTCTCCTCCAAATTAACTACTCCGACCGTCTAGATGTCTACTAGTACTAGGTAGTAGGGAGTCGGTGGGTCACTGTCTCCTCGAAATGCAGCTGAGGAGCGCATGCTCGTGTTGATTAATCCAGCTTTCCCCCTTGCCTATTCCCCCTCCCCTCCAGGGTGTCTTCCCCTTCTCTTCCCGGCGTCTTCCCCTTACGCACCACGCACCACCGTTGTCTCCATATGCCGCTTTCGGATTCTCTTCCTCGTCTCACTCAGGCAGTTGCCACCCTCGATTCCCCCTCTCTTCCGAAACCCCAATCAATGAAATACAGACGCTGCCTTGTGATGGCGCTAGTGAGCAAGAATAGTGAGCATGATTCTGAGCTTTTTCACGACGTGTTTACTAAATGCCCCTTTGAAGAACTCATAACCCGATGCGACGTCATCATCGCCGCCAGCCTAATCGGTTCGTCCAAACTTTTTCTAGAATCTGCGAAAGCTAGTGCAACTCTGGATGCTTCAATGCCATTTGGCCTCCCATGTGTTCTTCATTCCCCCTGACAAAGGGACCGCTAGATTTCTTGCATTACTTCAAAATTGATAGCCTCCCGTGCAAGTTGTCGCCACTAGACAGGTTCTCCTCCGATGCTATGGTACCAGACTATACTTCTGGGCAGTGGGTAGGCGCCAATGGAGATTGGATTGCCATGGCTAGCTTCAGAGGCAAGTTGGAGCTTTGCAACGTGTACACTCGTCACAAGATTCCTCTCCCAGCATTGTCATTCCAAGCAACCGACCAGCCAACCACGTTCTTGTTGGATAATGATCTTCCTGCTGTAATGCAGAAGATTGCTATTTGCCAAGTTCCCACAGCTGCTGGGATATATAAAGATTTCTCGCTTGTTGCAGTCTTCAACGTCAGAATTGCCATCCTTCAGGGCAGTGATGATGGATGGACAGTTCTTCCACTTCCTCTTAACCACACCCTGAGCCCTTACAGTTACAATGATGGAATTACCCACGACGGACAGGTGTTCACCATAGCTCTGTATGGCAACGTTCATGTTTGGGATCCTCTACGTCCAGGTAATTATTCCTTCATATGTAGTGTACTAGCTTAATTACTCATGTGCCCAAGCTATTGTACTGAATTGACATAGGGAGTGTTTCGTTTAAATGAAAATACGAGTATTTATTTTAGACTCTATGAATTGTACGAATCATAGTTTTTCCGTAGGATTTTTTCTTATAGCAGTTGTTTGATTCATCGGATGGAATTATGCACAGTAGATTTTTTTAGATGTCTTTTAGTTCATTCGATAGGAATTTAAGATATACTTGAAGCTCCTAAAAAGAATCCGTTCAATGGTTTTTCCGTGCAATATAATCCAACATAACCGCAATCCTGCAGGAGTATAAATGGACATGCAAATGTAAAATCATGTATGTTTCCTATCCTATGTTTTTTGCATTTGCACGGGTTTTAGGCAAGTTCCCCTGCAAATGAAGCGGTCAATTATCTTTGCCTTTTTAGACAAAACGAGCCTAAAATTGCCCGTCTTGTTCAAAAAAAAGATGAGTCCATTCTCTAGGAAATTTCCTTATTATATAATGCTTTGCTTCCTTTGTATGATTCTAGGCCGTAGTTGTTTTTCCTATGTTCAAGCTACTTTGCATGCAGTTTAATTAGAAGGAATTTTTTTAGTAGGATTCACTATATCATGCTGCCGGAATCATAAGTTAACGCATTCTGTTACCTTTTCAAGGTCCTGTGCTGGTCTTGGCGCGACCAGCTACCGCGGACGAGTTGGTGGATTCATTTTTTAATGCTACTAGAGACGAGCACAACTACTTTTTTGGTTTTTGGTGGTTAGCAAGATCTGCAGATGGTTCTAGACTTCTTCATATATATACGCTTGGCGCTTCTTATGATCCCAGCTGTCTTACTTGTCATTGTCGCCATCGTACTGGTGCTGCTCATCCTCGTGTTGTACACTGTGGTCACACTATCTCCGCTTATACTTCCGGGTTTGGCTGCTTGGTGTTCTCAATGAACACTGGTTAGGTTGATCAAGCTAATCTATGGGAAAGGATTGCTGACGTTGGATCATATTCTCTTTTGCTTGGAGTGAACTATCTGATTACCATGCGCGTAGACGGTGCAGATCTTACCTCAGGTTATCTAACGAGACGCAACTGTGTCTACATCTTACCAACTGCAGCATGGCTTTCCAGAGAGGCGCAGCCTGAATTATGTCGCTTCAGTCTTAGTGGTGAAGACTGCGGTGTTACTTCTGAAATCAATGTCCTTCAGGGAATTAGTAACCCTCGCTTCTAAACAGGAACGATGAAGCATCCGCTTTGGTTCGTACCAACCTTCACGAACATCGTCGATTAGAACCGGCCTCATGCTTAACTAAGAAACAAGACATGTTGCCACAGTATGTAATGATGCAATCCATATGTAATAGTTGGTACTACAAGTAGAGAAATAGTTCTGGACCATGTTGAACTGTTTATTTTGTTTGGCTGTCTGAAGTCATCGGCTTTCAACTCGTTGGTCTCCTCTCTTTTGAAACATGTCCTTGTATCAATACTATGTTTATTTACTCGTATGAAGTTGACTATATTTTTTGGACCTTTAGCATAATAGACTTTAGTCCGCTGATTCTAGAGTTCTTTTAGAAATTATATAAATGTTAGCATCAACAGGATGTTATGGACCACATGCCATACACTTGAACAATCACCTCAATGCTTGTGTAAGGGTCGTACTCTATGAAAACAACCTTCGCTTGAACGATTATAGCCTCATGCACTAGTCTTTGGTTAAGCTGATATGACGAGACTATATTTTTTAGAGATTTATCTTATCTTATCTTACCACTATATAGTGTACGGTTAACTTTCAACATTAACCGTTGTATCAAGACTAGCAAATTCTAACATTGCTAACCCTCGAATCTTCTTTTTCATTCTAGCATCTACTCACTATGTTCCGTAATATAAAATGTTTTAACTTGTGCGAAACGAATGTATCTAGACGACTTTTAGTGTGTTGTTCACTCCGAACATACACACTACTTTTAGTGTGTAGTAAAAGATGTCTAGATACATTTTTTCACAAAAGCTAAACCATCTTATATTTTGAAACGGAGGAAGTAGGAGATTCTATTGATACTGTACTAGACTTTAGTATAATGAACGCTATTCACAAGTACAAGAACCAAATATACACCCAATACTTTATGGAAGCAGCTCGAAAAAATAATTATTTTCTCAGCTTTACCTATTACTACTTTATGGAGTAGTACAATTTTATATTGTCATGATATGGCATTCATTCTACTAGATAGCGCTAGCGTACTAGACTAGCTAGATAATTACTACTAGTAAAGTTTCCTCGATGCTACTACCGTAGTACTAGACAGCGTTGGTGTAACATCCCAAAACTTTAATCCAAGTGATCAAGATACAAATCATCCAATTTAGGGTTAACAAAAACTTTTTCCTTTTCAAATAATTAAGCATTCATATGTGTGTGCATATAATTTAGGAGTTGATTTGAATTTCCATGATTAAGTGATCCATTGATTGTAAAATGATTCTTAGGTGAAATAAACATCATCTAGATCATTCCAAACAAATCCCAAAGAAAAACAAATCAAAATGAATAAAAGAAGCAAATGGTCATTTGTGCCATTTTAATCAACATACCTACTTTGGCTATTCCTAGAACTCAATTCTTAACAGAAACAAATATGGATCTTTGCACCCCTTTCTAGTACAAGTATTGATGTACCAAGGCCCACTTTGTGATCTACCAAAAACTTTCAAACACTATTTTGAAATGGCATTTGAAAATTGAATGTAGTTCATATGATAAGATCACACTTATTCAAAAACCACTCAAATGAATTCCATTTTCAAATCCCAAGCAACCAGTGATGCTTAAGCATGTGAATAACAACTCCACCAAAAATCATCTCAAAATTCAAAACTTGAATTCTTTCGGCCATTTCTACAAACACCTTGTGGGCAGTATTCAAACCAAAAACCAAAAACACTATTTTGAGCAGTGTTTGGACCAATGTGGTCTCCCATTTTGCAACCACAGCCACCCAGTGCACCCCCTACCCTTTTCTAGCCCGGCCACCCACTGTGCCACGACCAGATGGTCATGGCCATTAAGGCCGAGCACCATTGGGCACCCCTACCGGCGACAACACGCTAAAACAGCCGCCAGCTTCGCCCACCATGTCCAGCACGTCGCCCGTGGTCCACCTCCACCGCCCAACCAGCCCAGCCCGCGGACAGCGCCAGGAGTAGCCAGGAACCGCCGCGCCCGAAGCCTGTCTGCCATGCCGACACCGCCTGCAGAGTGTGCATGATTCCCATGTAGCCAAACCCCGCCTCGCTCCAGCCGCCCGCCTACACGATCACCATCATCCTAGGAAGCTAACGGACATGCCCTTTCCCTGACCGTGCCCGTAGTCGCCGGCCGCCGCGAAACTCGCCGTCGGCAGAGACATAGTGCGTGCCGTGCCACTCACCTCCCCCGACCGCAAATCACTGCACACGCACCATCGTGACACTCACCAGGGCACCGCCCACCGTCCTAGCCCACTGCCCACACCTCTAGCTCATTGTGCCGTCGTCACTGGCAAGCAGCGCCCATGCTCCTCTGCCGCTTCGCCGAGCCTATAAAAGGAGGCCACCCCAGCACAAACTCCTCACACCACTCTCATCCCCTACCTCTCAGAACACTCCTAGAGCCCCACCGGAGCAAGCCACCGTTCGCAGCGCCGGAATTTCGCTTGAATCTGCCACGGAGGGAGAAAGAAGGGGGCCGTTGATCAACGCCATCTCTCGGGACGCCGCCAGTACCAGGAGAACCGCCGTCCTCGACTTGTTCGTTTGCCTGCATCGCCGACCCTCGCCAAAGCCCCGGTAAGCCGCCCCAGACCCCCATCGAGCCGCTAGGATTCGACCTCGCCGGTGACCTGTCCGTCGTCGACCACAAGCCACAACCGTAGATCTTCCTTTTAATCTAACGGTCCATGTCGCCCCGTACCGCTTCGCATTTAAAGAGATGCTGACATGTGGACCCCCCTGTCAGCTATTCACTGCACCGCGGAACACCACTGGGCTGGCCCATTTTCTTTCCCACGCTAGCCCACGAATTCAAATATAAGTTTTTCCATTTTAGTTTGAACTCACTTCTGTCCCTTAGTTTAAAAATCAATTCAGGAAGATTTACTAAACCAAATGGAGTGATCCAAATTTTGTTAGAAAGCTACTTAAAAGATCTATCCAAGACCGTTGGATTTAATTCAATTAGAGTTAGAGATCTTTCCTAGTAAAAATAACAAGATAGAAGCATTTGCACATTCAAACATTTTTATAAAATCAACCATGATGGATTTTGAGTTGATTCCAACTCTCAAAAATCACATTTAACCATACCTATCTGAATATGTAATAATATTAAGGTTTGAATGCAGTGACTTTGGACTAGTACACAAATAATGCTATATAGGCATTTCTAGTCACTTTAAATCATTAAATATTAAACTTAAACTTAGTTAAATGTGAGTCAACCTTTAAATCACATTCCCATATGTTAGAATATGCGATGATGACATGTGTCAACATGATCCCATATTTTAAGTGGAGAATATTAAATCTTAGTTATTTTCAAAGAGTAGAAATTACTTTTCGTAAATAAAAAGAATGAAGCTAGTGAATAAAACCTTGTGATGCTTGTGATGATATTAGATCATCAAATGTGTGCCTTAGAGTGCTAAGTAGACTAGTTAAGTATTGTTTGGTGATTGTGGACTCTATATGTATTTATAGACGATAGTACCGACCAAGCTTTCGAGGAGGAGTTCTACCAAGAGGAGGAGGAAGAAAACTTCAACCACTGTACTGCACAAGGCAAGCCATCATTAACAATGCAAGCTAAGACTTGCAAGTATAATACTTAGCAAGCTAGAATTAAGCTAGATAACCTAAGCAAAGGCATTAGGCATGCTTTGGTTATACCACTTTGACTAGTACCTACTCCAAGTTTTAATTCCAAGCTTTACTTTTCTTTACTTTACCAAAGTCCTTTACTTGTTTTGAAGGTAGCATAAAGAGTATAAAACTTGACCTATCTAGATAACCTTATATGTCATTCTATGGCACGAGATTGATCTTAGCATCCCACTTTAGTGAACACTCTTAACTTAGTAGTTTAGAGCTAAACTAAAACTTGAGTCACTTTAGATGGGAATACATGATGAAAATGAATTAGAAAAACCTTGGAATGATGAGTCATTCTATTGAGATGTTTTGACATGTGTTGAGAGACACAAATGGTTTATGATGATGAAAATGTTGAGGCATGAGCCTTAACCCCTTTTACAAAAACTGATGGTTGGATTCAAATGCGATACCATTCCAAATTTACCGTACAACCACAATACCTGAATTGGGTAAGGCTTAGCCAGAAGTTTATACGCATTAGTATTAGTTCCCTCGCGGGAGAGGTTTGAGTTGAGGCTACCTCTCAATGTTGTCCACCTATGCAGTGCCCAAGATGATAGATGGTCATAGTTGGGAGGCCATGCTCATAGGAGAGGTGCTTATACTAGGGTGTGTAAAGGAAAGGTTATGTTTGATTATCTGCATACTAAGTATGATGATTCAGGGTTATCCCTGACAGATGTATCGAATCTTGTGGTGAAAGTGTACCACCTCTACAGAGTGTCAAACTATTTGAATACACGCGTCCGCTGTTATGGACAGTTGGAGTGGCCATACTGTTTCGTTGTCAGATGTTTTCAAAATGACTTATGAAATGAATGATGAATCTTGACTTGACCATAACAGGGTTGTGACTATGACACTAGCTTCCCAACTTAAGTGATTCTAGAACTTTATTTTATCTTTCTTTGTTTCTGAACTCAGCTTAGGTTTCAAACTTAACTTATTAGTTAAACATAGAGTTAGCATTTCCAACTAGTACTACCTTACTTGTAGTGGTAGTTTGCGAGTACTTAAAGAATACTCATGGCTTTTGTCCCTGGCTATTCTCATGGCCAGACTATGAAGGAGACTACCAAGATGACGGACAGCAGGACGACTATGATAACTAGGACTATCTGCCTTCGTTAGCATTGCCTGTGCCCCTGAAGATGGACCCCACCACTACGCTTACTATTTATTCCGCTGCTTGTTGTATTAAGACTGGATCATGAGATCCTTATTTGTGTAAGACCTTATTTATGGTTTGTAATGGATGATGTACTGTGATATCCAATCTGTTATGTCTCGCAAAAATGGTAATCCTGGGATTGTGATGTATGACATAACGGGCACCTAGGATTAAAAATCCGGGTGTTGACAAGTTGGTATCAGAGCCATCCTGACCATAGGAGACCCTAGTTAGAATGGACGTCCGAAAAAAACTTAATTTCAAAACCAAAGTGAGTATTTATGAAAAACTATTTCCGCTCTTACCCTTGGGAATTCATTCTTTCTCAAAAATTCATGTTCCTCCAATCCTTACATTACTACATAAAATTTGACACACTTGATCACTTCACTAATTTCCTCATCCTTAATTCTTGTAGATGGAGACTCAGTTCAGCAAGTTCTACCAATTGGGCAACGGAGGCCAACTGATCTTTGAGAGGGATCTGGATTCACTGTCTGAGTTATTGGGACGCCCACATCCGGAGTTTCTTGGAGCTCAACTTCCAGGACCCCCAGGAGGAGATTTACAGTAGCTAGTCACCGCTGATCTTCGAGGAAGCATAGAAGCACCAATGTCCGGGAGAATCCAGTTCTCCGTAAGGGAGAACAACTGGCTAGATGGATTAGCCAGGGCAATGCATGAAGCTCTCGCACGTCTATGTGCCCTTAGTGTCAACCAAATCCAAGGAACCCGTTTTGCTCACTATGTAAGGCGTGACTTCATGGGAATGCCGATGGAGATGCCAAGCCACCCGGAGTTGAAGCGTCAAGTGGAGAACCTT
Source organism: Avena sativa (assembly GCA_916181665.1). NCBI lineage: Eukaryota > Viridiplantae > Streptophyta > Magnoliopsida > Poales > Poaceae > Avena > Avena sativa. The sequence continues at coordinate 411,127,176 of OV702292.1, read as the reverse complement.
GACTTCCTGCTGTACGATCGCCAGAAGGAATTGGATAATGCTAGGGAGTTTGCCAACCACAACCGTGCCATTGCCACCCAGAAGGCCCAGACTTTCTCACTGCTTGTCAAGGGCCGTCAGTCTCTTCGCCTCCAGCACGAAAAGAAGGATCACACCATCGCCCGTCTTTGCAAGAAGGGGGCCGACCTCGAGAAGACCGTCAAGGAGCAAGAAGCTCAGCTTGCAGCAAAGGAGGAAGAAGAGGAGGGTGAAGACATCCTGGGAGATATGGATTCTTACCTCAGCAATGATGATGACTTTTTGGAGGAGGATGTTGTGGACTTCTACACTGACGATGAGGACTCCTATTTCATCGACGATGATTAGATGCACTAGAGCACTGTCGTAGCATGAGATGTATCGGTCCCATTGTATCGTAGCTTGCAGAATGGTTCTTAAAATCATATGTTTTGCCTTGTTGTTGTGGTGTGTGTGTGTTTGTATCCTGTGCTTTGCTTGAATGAATGAAATGGAGTTAGTTGCAAAACCTGAGTCAAATTCAAAGTTTTATCTTTGAAATCAAAACCATGAACCTTAGAACTTTCCCTCTTACCCCTTTATCTACCTCAATCTTCAGATGACACGTGGAAACCAAGGAGGGAGCAGCTCGTCGCAAGACCCAATGCTGCAGATCCTGCAGAATCTCATCGCAGACAGAGAAGCAAGCAGGGCAAAGCGCCAAGCTAATATAGCAACACTTCAACAGATCGCCCAGATGGCTCTCAAAAACCAAGGGCATGGAAATAAGGATCATCAAGGATCCAAGCTGAAGAACTTCCAGAATACCAATCCCCCAATCTTTAGCACTTCGGAGAACCCATTAGATGCAGATGAATGGTTCCAGACGATGGAGAACAATCTAGAAGTAGCCAAAGTTGATGACAACGAGAAGGTTCTCTTTGCCACCTACTACTTGGCAGGAGATGCAAGAGCATGGTGGAACAACATCCGCCTGATGAACCATGGTCAAGTGATGACATGGGAAGCCTTCAAGATCATGTTCAGCCGCACCCACATGCCGCAGGGCTTAGTCACCTAAATGAGGGATGAATTCAGAGAGTTGAAGCAAGGCAGAATGACTATGGTGGAATACCGTGACAGATTCCTGGCGCTTGCCAGATATGCACCCGATGAGATCAATACGGAGGCCAAGAAGAAGGAGAGATTCCTGAACGGACTGCATGATGAGATGCAAACTGCCCTCGTCAACATCCGCTTCGAGGATCTCGAACAGCTAGTCGACTCCGTAATTCAGATGGAGGGGAAGATTAACCAGGCAAACGACAACCACAAACGTCATATGATGCAGCAATCTGGATCCAACAGTCACCAGAAGTACCGCCCCAACCCCTCACCAGGATATGCACCGAGAAACAACCGACCCCCAATGTCTCGCCCAAACTACCCCAACCGTAGTGGAGGCAATGTGAAGTCCGGAGGAAACAACGATCACTCTGGCAACACTAGTAATTTCAACCGTGCCCCTCCCAAGAGCAACAACAACAACACTACACCCAGGACTGGAAGCAATGTTGTGCCCGTCGCAGCTAAAGAGAAGTCTCAGATCACTTGTTTCGAGTATGGAGTGAAGGGTCACTATTCCAATGAGTGCCCCAAGAAGACTGCCGCCATTGCCAATGTGAATGCCCCAGCTCAAATAGCAACGTCGTGTTCAACCAGGGAGAAGATTTGACCCAGGGAACCCTCACAACCACAACGGTCGTCTCTTCCACATGAATGCCGAAGAAGCCCAAGAAGCGCCAGACGTAGTGCTGGGTATGTTTTCTGTCAACTCAGTTTTAGCAAGCGTATTGTTTGATTCAGGAGAATCGCATTCATTTGTCACCGAAGAATTTGCATGCACTAGTAAGATCCACCCAACCAACTTGAAGCATGTCATGATAGTTCAAATCCCCGGATCAACTACAAAAGCAAAAAAATTTGCAAAGTTGTGCCTATCAGAATACATGGGATAGATTTTTATGCCAACCTAATCGTACTCGGAACCAAAGGATTGGAAGTAGTACTAGGTATGGACTGGATGTCAAGGCATAAAGGACTGATAAACTGTGCTAAGAAAGCCATCACCATGACCAGTAGCTCTGGAGTAACAATAGAACATATCTCTGAAACCTTACCTCGCCAATTTAGGTGCAACAAGAGTCTAGCCCTGCCCACCATTGGCCAAGTCAGAATAGTCTGTGAATACCCCGACGTATTCCCAGATGAATTGCCAGGTAAGCCCCATGATAGGGATATTGAGTTCATTATTGAATTAATCCCCGAAACCGGACCCATAGCCCAGAGACCCTATAGCATGAACCCCTCAGAGTTAGTAGAGCTGAAGAAGCAGTTGGATGCTATGTTAGCAACAAGCTTGATTCAACCAATCGCATCACCATGGAGATCACCAGTGTTATTCGTCGACAAGAAAGATGGAGGCAACCGTCTGTGCACCGATTACCGAAAGCTGAATGATGTCACCATCAAAAACAAGTACCCTTTGCCAAAGATAGAAGATTTGTTTGATCAATTGACTGGTGCCCAGGTATTCTCAAAGATTGATCTTAGGAATGGTTATCACCAACTTAAGATTCGTGCAATGGATATTCCGAAGACCGCCTTTACTACTCGCTATGGTTTATACGAGTATACGGTTATGTCTTTTGGATTAACCAATGCCCCTGCTTATTTCATGAATCTCATGAATAAGATCTTTATGAATTTCCTAGATAAGTTTGTCATTGTGTTTATCGACGATATCCTTATCTACTCCAAGTCAGAAGAAGATCATGAGCAACATTTGAGAATCATCCTAGAAACCCTGAGAGAGCATCGGTTGTATGCCAAGTTCAGCAAATGTGAGTTTTGGTTGAAAGAAGTAGGATTCCTAGGGCATATTGTGTCTGCCGGAGGAGTCTCTGTTGATCCCACCAAGATCAGAGATGTCGAAGCATGGGAATCTCCAACCACTCAAACCCAAATCCGTGCATTTCTCGGATTGGCGGGATATTACCGCAAGTTTGTCGAAGGATTTTCAAGCATCGCCCGACCCATGACCCAATTGCTAAAGAAGGACAAGAAGTTTGAATGGACCAATAAGTGTGAAGCCAGTTTCCAAGAGCTGAAGAAGAGATTGATTTCAGCCCCAATATTGATCATGCCAGATATCAATAAGCCGTTTGATGTGTATTGTGACGCATCCAAGATTGGTCTCAGATGTGTATTGATGCAAGAAAGCAAAGTTATCGCTTATCTGTCTCGAGAACTGAAGCAGCATGAGCAGAACTATCCAACCCATGATCTTGAATTAGCAGCCGTAGTTTTGGCATTGAAGACATGGCGTCACTATCTGATGGGTAATCACTATGAGATTTACTCAGATCACAAAAGCTTGAAGTATATTTTCACTCAGAAGGAGCTGAATATGAGGCAAAGGAGATGGATAGAGTTAATCAAGGATTATGACCTTGACATTCACTATCACCCCAGCAAAGACAATGTGGTAGCGGATGCTCTTAGCAGATTGCCATGTAGGCTAAATACCATGATCAAGGAGAAGCAACCAAGTTTGTATGAGGAGTTGGAGCAGTTTAGAACTGAGCTAGTTAGCAAAGGATTTTTAGCTAGCATTGAACTTCAACCCACTTTGATTAGCCAAATCAAGGAAGCCCAGAAGGGAAATGAAAGTATCGACGGAATCAAACGTCGTATTGGTACAGGAAAGGTACCTGGATTCACTGAAGACGAAGAAGGAGTTCTGTGGTACAAAGGTCGTATCTGTGTGCCAGCCGATTCGGAGCTGAAACAAGTTATCATGCAGGAAGCTCATGATAGTCTTTATTCTATCCACCCCGGAGGAACGAAGATGTATCAAGATTTGAAGGAGCAATTTTGGTGGCACAAGATGAAGAGAGAAATCGGAAGCTACATCACCAAGTGTGACATCTGTCAAAGAGTCAAAGCAGAGCATCAGAGGCCCGCAGGACTGTTGCAACCTTTGCAGATTCCGGAATGGAAATGGGATTCCGTCAGAATGGACTTTATCACCGGTTTACCTACTTCAAGTAGGGGAAATGACTCAATCTGGGTCATCGTTGATAGACTGTCCAAGGTAGCTCACTTTATACCTGTCAAAACAACCTACCAGAGTTCGAAGCTAGCAGAGCTGTATATTGCTAAAATTGTTAGTCTGCATGGAACCCCCAAGACCATAGTATCAGATCGAGGAACCCAGTTTACCTCGAGATTTTGGCAGAAAGTCCAGGAAGGATTAGGAACCAAGTTGAACTTCAGCACCGCTTATCACCCGCAAACTGATGGACAGACTGAGAGAGTCAACCAAATCTTAGAGGATATGCTAAGAGCTTGTGTGTTGGGGTATGGATCAAAATGGGAAGATTGCCTACCTTTCGCAGAATTCTGATATAACAACAGTTATCAAGCTAGTTTGCAGATGGCACCATTTGAGTTCTTATACGGAAGAAAGTGTCGCACCCCTTTGAATTGGTCGCAAGTAGGAGAGAGTCAAATCTTTGGACCCGACATTCTCCGAGAAGCCGAAGAGAAGGTTCACAAAGTCCGTGAACACCGCAAGACCGCCCAATCCAGACAAAAGAGTTATGCTGACAAAAGAAGAAGAGACCTGACTTTCAATGTCAGAGATTTTGTATATCTCAAGGTTTCGCCATTGAAGGGAACACAACGCTTTAGTCTGAAAGGAAAGTTAGTCCCCAGATATATCAGGCCCTTCAAGATTCTGAACGGCCGAGGAGAAGTATCGTATCAACTGGAACTGCCAGAGGAGATGTCAGCCATCCACAATGTGTTCCATATCTTGCTACTTCGCAAATGCCTCGAAGTGCCAGAGAAGATTGAAGTTTTCAAGAACATCGATCACCGAGCTATTTAGATCAACAAGGACCTGACGTATCGTGAAGTGCCCATCCGTATCTTGGAAGAAGCTTACAAAACCACCAGGACCAGGAGTATAAAGTTTCTCAAGATCCAATGGAGCAACCATACCGAAGAAGAAGACACTTGGGAGCGAGAAGATTACATTAGGACAGAGTTCCCAGATCTCTTTAGTTCCTAGTTTTCTTTCGTAAATCTCGGGACGAGATTTTGTTTAAGGGGGGAAGGTTTGTAACATCCCAAAACTTTAATCCAAGTGATCATGATCCAAATCATCCAATTTAGGGTTAACAAAAACTTTTTCCTTTTCAAATAATTAAGCATTCATATGTGTGTGCATATAATTTAGGAGTTGATTTGAATTGCCATGATTAAGTGATACATTGATTGTAAAATGATTCTTAGGTGAAATAAACATCATCTAGATCATTCCCAAACAAATTCCAAAGAAAAACAAATCAAAATGAATAAAAGAAGCAAATGGTCATTTGTGTCATTTTAATCAACATACCTACTTTGGCTATTCCTAGAACTCAATTCTTAACAGAAACAAATATGGATCTTTGCACCCCTTTCTAGTACAAGTAGTGATGTACCAAGGCCCACTTTGTGATCTACCAAAAACTTTCAAACACTATTTTGAAATGGCATTTGAAAATTGAATGTAGTTCATATGAGAAGATCACACTTATTCAAAAACCACTCAAATGAATTCCATTTTCAAATCCCAAGCAACCAGTGATGCTTAAGCATGTGAATAACAACTCCACCAAAAATCATCTCAAAATTTGAACTTGAATTCTTTCGGCCATTTCTACAAACACCTTGTGGGCAGTATTCAAACCAAAAACCAAAAACACTATTTTGAGCAGTGTTTGGACCAATGTGGTCTCCCATTTTGCAACCACAGCCACCCAGTGCACCCCCTACCCTTTTCTAGCCCGGCCACCCACTGTGCCACGACCAGATGGTCATGGCCATTAAGGACGAGCACCATTGGGCACCACCACCAGCAATAGCGCGCCACAATAGCCGCCAGCTTCGCCCACCATGTCCAGCACGTCGCCCGTGGTCCACCTCCACCGCCTAGCCAGCCCCAGCCCACGGACAGCGCCAGGAGCAGCGAGGAACCGCCACGCCCGGAGCCTGTCTGCCATGCTGATGCCGCCCGTGGAGCGCGCACGGTTCCCGCGCAGCTAGACCTCGCCTCGCTCCATCCGCCCGCCTACACGATCACCATCATCCTAGGAAGCTAACGGAAATGCCCTTTCCCCCGACCGTGCCCCGTAGTCGCCGGCCGCCGCGAAAATCACCGTCGGCAGAGACATAGTGCGCGCCGCGCCACTCACCTCCCCTGGCGGCAAACCACTGCACACGCACCGCCGTGACACTCGCCAGGGCACCGCCCACCGTCCTAGCCCACCGCCCAGACCTCTAGCTCATTGTGCCGTCATCACCGATGAGCACCGCCCATGCTCCTCTGCCGCTTTGCCGAGCCTATAAAAGGAGGCACCCTAGCGCAAACTCCTCACACCACTCTCATCCCCTACCTCTCAGAACACTGCCAAAGCCCCAGCGGAGCAAGCTGCCGTCCGCAGCGCCGTAATTTCGCCAGAATCTGCCGTGGAGGGAGAAGAAGGGGGCCGTTGATCAAGGCCACCTCTCAGGACGCTGCCAGTACCAGGAGAACCGCCGTCCTCGACTTGTTCGTTTGCCCGCCTCGCCGACCCTCCCCGGAGCCCCGGTAAGCCGCCCTAGACCCCCACCGAGCCACTAGGGTTCCACCTCGCCGGCAACCTGTCCGTCATCGACGACACGCCACAGCCGTAGATCTTCCTTTTAATCTAATGGTCCACGTCGCCCTGTACCGCTTCACGTTTAAAGAGTTGCTGACATGTGGACCCCCCTGTCAGCTGTTCTCTGCGTCGCGGAACGCCACTGGGCCGACCCATTTTCTTTCCCGCGCTAGGCCACGAATTCAAATATAAGTTTTTCCATTTTAGTTTGAACTCACTTCTGTCCCTTAGTTTAAAAATCAATTCAGGAAGATTTACTAAACCAAATGGAGTGATTCAAATTTTGTTAGAAAGCTACTAAAAAGATCTATCCAAGCCCATTGGATTTAATTCAATTAGAGTTAGAGATCTCTCCTAGTAAAAATAACAAGACAAAAGCATTTGCACATTCAAACATTTTTATAAAATCAACCATGATAGCTTTTGAGGTTTAACCATGATAGCTTTTGCACATTCAAACAAGACAGAAGCATTTGCACATTCCAACTCTCAAAAATCACATTTAACCATACCTATCTGAATATGTAATAATATTAAGGTTTGCATGCAGTGACTTTGGACTAGTACCCAAATGATGCTATATAGGCATTTCTAGTCACTATAAATCATTAAATATTAAACTTAAACTTAGTTAAATGTGAGTCAACCTTTAAATCACATTCCCATATGTTAGAATATGTGGTGATGACATGTGTCAACATGATCCCATATTTTAAGTGGAGAATATTAAATCTTAGTTATTTTCAATGAGTAGAAATTACTTTTCATAAATAAAAAGAATGAAGCTAGTGAATAAAACCTTGTGTTGCTCGTGATGATATTAGATCATCAAATGTGTGCCTTAGAGTGCTAAGTAGACTAGTTAAGTATTGTTTGGTGATTGTGTACTCCGTATGTATTTATAGACGATAGTACCGACCAATCTTTCGAGGAGGAGGAGTTCTACCAAGAGGAGGAGGAAGAAAACTTCAACCACTGGACTGCACAAGGCAAGCCATCATTAACAATGCAAGCTAAGACTTGCAAGTATAATACTTAGCAAGCTAGAATTAATCTAGATAACCTAAGCAAAGGCATTAGGCATGCTTTGGTTATACCACTTTGACAAGTACCTACCCCAAGTTTTAATTCCAAGCTTTACTTTTCTTTACTTTACCAAAGTCCTTTACTTGTTTTGAAGGTAGCATAAAGAGTATAAAACTTGACCTATCTAGATAACCTTAGATGTCATTCTATGGCATGAGATTGATCTTAGCATCCCACTTTAGTGAACACTCTTAACTTAGTAGTTGAGCTAAACTAAAACTTGAGTCACTTTAGATGGGAATACCTGATGAAAATGAATTAGAAAAACCTTGGAATGATGATTCATTCTAGATGTTTTGACATGTGTTGAGAGACACAAATGGTTTATGATGATGAAAATGTTGAGGCATGAGCCTTAACCCCTTTTACAAAAACTGATGGTTGGATTCGGATGCGATTCCATTCCAAATTTACCGTACAACCACAATACCTGAATTGGGTAAGGCTTAGCCGGAAGTTTATATGCATTAGTATTAGTTCCCTCGCAGGAGAGGTTTGAGCTGAGGCTACCTCTCAATGTTGTCCACCTATGCGGTGCCCAAGATGACAGATGGTCATAGTTGGGAGGCCATGCTCATAGGAGAGGTGCTTATACTAGGGTGTGTAAAGGAAAGGTTACGTTTGATTATCTGCATACTAAGTATGATAATTCAGGGTTATCTCTGACAGATGTATCGAATATTGTGGTGAGAGTGTACCACCTCTGCAGAGTGTCAAACTATTCGAATAGCCGCGTCCGCGGTTATGGACAGTTGGAGTGGTCATACTGTTTCTTTGTCAGATGTTTTCAAAATGACTTATGAAATGAATGATGAATCTTGACTTGACCACAACAGGGTTGTGACTATGACACTAGCTTCCCAACTTAAGTGATTCTAGAACTTTATTTTATCTTTCTTTGTTTCTAAACTCAGCTTAGGTTTCAAACTTAACTTTTTAGTTAAACATAGAGTTAGCATTTCCCACTAGTACTACCTTACTTGTAGTGGTAGTTTGCGAGTACTTAAAGAGTACTCATGGCTTTTGTCCCTGGCTATTCTCATGGCTAGACTATGAAGGAGACTACCAAGATGACGGACAGCAGGACGACTATGATAACTAGGACTATCTGCCTTCGTCAGCATTGCATGTGCCCCTGAAGATGGACCCCACCACTATGCTTACTATTTATTCTGCTGCTTGTTGTATTAAGACTGGATCATGAGATCCTTATTTGTGTAAGACCTTATTTATGGTTTGTAATGGATGATGTACTGTGATATCCAATCTGTTATGTCTCGCAAAAATGGTAATCCTGGGATTGTGATGTATGACATAACAGACACCTGGGATTAAAAATCCGGATGTTGACAGTTGGCGTTCTACACTAGCTAGCTAATAATTAAAGTCTACTCGATGCAGTTGCGCCCTGCAGCAGAAGACCGACGAAGGAACACGCAAAAAACTCCTCGTTCAAAGAGCCATACCGTCTTCCCCATCTCTAGCAGTATTTGGTAACGTATCCAACGCGCGTGTCACTCATTTTCCTCGCCATCTTGCCCGCAGCATCGGTCCTTCCAGGCCACCACCCCTCTCCTCCAAAACCTCCCAATAGTCATAGATTGATCCGCCTCGCCCCCAAACCATTGGGACGCGATGGCAGATTTGGGGCCCAACCGGTGGTACGGCGGATGGAGCAACGTCGGCGCAGACGTGTTCAACGAGATCGCTATGCATATGGACACTACTAGCATCGTCCGGCTGGCCGCATGCTCCAAGGAGTTGAACTTCCTAGTCACCAGCGGAAAAGGTAGCAGATGCCCCAATGACGGTTGCGGGAATTGGTCACGTACCGTCAGGTCCACAACCACAAGATTGCGTGCGCGCACGGCCCTTGCAATTGCATGGAGTATGGCTGCATTTTCGCCGCCTCGCCAGCGGTGCTCCTCGCCCACCTCTGTGAAGATCACTCGATGAGGGTGCGCAGTTTCCGCTACGGCAAAACACGCAGGTACTCCTCTAAGCCTCTGCCGGCAACAGGCCTGTGGACAATAGATATCATCGGATCCGGAGACGATGGTACTGTGTTCGTGGTGCGATTTGACACGTGCCAAACGCTACACGTTGTATCCGTCGTATGCGTCAGGTCGGCAGCGTGCTTGTCGCCACGGTACATGGTGAAGTTTTGGTCGTCGACTGCGATTGAGGAGAGAGGATAAAAAATTCCGGGCTATGCGTGCCGGAGAGCACCACGTTGCCCGACGGCATCCTGTTCTAAGAGCTATAGTGGCTCCTGTCGGTGCTGATGTCGCACCTGGTCGCTCGTCAACCGTTGTTGTTCATCCTGGAATACTGTCTTCGGATTAACAGGATTTATGAGCGAGATAAACACATCTTAATGTTCATTGGAGTATTTGAACTACTAGAAAGACTTACTACCTGTTCTTAGTAGTTGTTCTTAGGAGTAGTTTTATGGAGTTCAACTACTGCTAATGTATTTTGTAGTAATACCTACTGTATGTACTGGTATTTATCATTTTGGGAGACGTGGTTCCTAGCTTAAGGTAGTTCTGAGTATTTTTTATGGAGTTCTTCCTCTGCTAATCTATTTTGCAATAATAACTATGTACTAGTGCTTGTTCAGATCGACCGATGAAGTGCATAATATGATCTCTCTTTACTTTTGAATCAGGCCTAGCTACATCTATTGAATTTTAATATGTGCATTGCTGAATCTGTCAATTATTGTTTATTGACTGCTAATTCGGTCAGTTTGAAATGCTGCTGAATCTGTCAAGTGCTGCTGAATATAAACTGGGAATCTGTCAAGTGCTGCTGAATATGAGCTAGGAATTTGTCGATATTTTTCGGTCATATTCTGTACTGCTAAATCTTTTAAATGCTATTGAATTTATCAAATGTTCTGTTGTTACTATTAGTACGTACAATACAATATTTTGTAGAACTAATTGTGATGTACGTGTACTTCTTTAGATCAAGTGCAGCAGATTGTCTTGCTTTTCTTTTGAAACTTGGCATTTTATAGAACTAATACCGATGTATCGCTACTTGTTTAGACCAAGTGTAGTACGTGGTCTTGCTTTTCTTTTGAAACTTGACATTTTATAGAACTAATACTGATGTACTTCTACTTGTTTAGATCAAGTGCAGTAGATGGTCTTCCTTTTATTTTGTAATTTGGCCTTGTCATAAACTCATAATCTTGATCACGCTTTGCATTGATGTGAGAAGGAGGCATGCATCAAAAAGCAGACTTGATCGTCAGTTTTGCTTGCTCCAATGATTGAGTGTATTAGGAGAACAGGCTAAGATGATCGTGGGCCAAGGTTTTTTTAGCTGGAACAAGAACTGATTCTCTCTGTACTTCTATTAAATTTCAAGAAGCAAAGCTACTGAATCTCTCAAATATTCTGTCGTTGCTATTACTAAAGAATTTGTGCAACTAATACTGATGTACTGGTATTGTATTTCATTGTCTGTATTGTTGTATTTGTCACCTTTTGAAATGCTGCTAAATTGGTCAAGTGCTCCCGAATATTAACTTTGAATCTATTGATAATTTTTCTACCGTATTCTGTACTGCTGAATTTTGACATGAATATCTGCCAAAAAGAATTATCGCTTTTCCCCCGCCCTCGCTGAGGTCTTTGTTTCGAATCTAGCAGAGCACGTCGCAATGCAATTTTTATTAACCAGGAGAAGAAATCTAGTACTCCGTCGGATCCAAATTAATGTTCTTACATTTGTCTAGATTCTGACATATCTAGTCATGTTTTAGTGCTAGATACATCCGAATCTAGCCAAATCCGAGAACATTAATTTGGATGGAAGGGATTAGCTCATTCGGCCCCTCTTTAGCCCAGAACATTTTAATTCAGTCTTTTAGGGGTCAGGTACTGCTAACCACAACCCAGCAAAATTTTAGAAAGAATCCCATGGAGCATAGCCGAGAACATATTAGTTCGGCCTTTTACGGGTCAGCGGCCTGCTGAGCATAGCCCAGTGAAATTTGAGAATGAAGCCCATGGAGCATATCCCATAGAATATAACCCATGTAGAGAAATAGCCAAACTCTTTTTAATTCGGTCTTTCGGGCATTGCCCCCCACCTCTCATAATAATAATAAAAACCCTACCTACCCATGTTTTTAAGAAAATACCCCATTATGTGACATTTTATAAATTGAGATGCCAGGAGCGCTGCCCTTTTATATTTTAAAAGAGATAAACATAGACACAAAAAATATATTAAGAAGACTAATACAGAAGTTGTAGTACTAATAAAAAAATTATGATATTTTTTCTATAAATATCATTGCTGTATTTGGCACTCGGTTTACGTTTATTTGATTTGAAGGTCTTTTGTTCAAATCGCCTTTGTGTGTGTGTATCTAGCATTTACATTTTTTCTCCTAGCAATATCGCATTACAGAGAGGCGGACATCACGGTCCCCCCAGCATGCAACGTCCCTAGAGTTTGTTTTGAGGGTGGGTTCAAAAAAGTTTAAATACTTGTACATAGAGGCTCGTATCAGGGACCCACCAGACAGAACATACAAGGCTGTAACGGGGACCCACAAGCCAGAACATGCCAGAGAGGCTGACATAGGGCCTCAGCAGTAAGACCATACACGACTACCACGGTGAAAATAGAAGACGCGGCCGAAAAAAAGTCTATCATACACATGTTGCACTTATAGAGAAGCTGACATGTCGGATCCAGCAGGCCCAAGCATAGCCCATGAAATTAGCCTATCAGCCCCAAGCATAGCCCAATACCTTCTAATTCAGCCTTTTCGTGGTCTTGTGGCCACCGACCATAGTCCATTCAATTTAGGAGTGAGCCCATGGAATATAAGCCATGACGAATAGGGCATCCGCCCCGAGTTAGCCCAGAATCTTTTTAATTCGGCCTTTCTGAGCATTTTTTGAACATCTAGGACCAGAAAAACAGTCCAACATACACACGTTTCTTTCAAATAGAGGTTGTCAGCTGGGACCCAGCATAGACACGTTTCCCGCATAGAAGTGGTTGACATCTGGGACCCAGCAAGTTGCCAAGGTCAAAACAGCGAACATGGCCAAAAAAATTCCATCATACGCACATTTTATTTACAAAGAGGCTGATATGTGGGACCCATCAGCGTGACCTTATACAGATGCTGCATCGAGCAACGTAGCCAGTTCAAAGTAGGGAGGCGTGACCGAGAAAAAAGTTCAGCATGTACACGTTTGTTTTAATGAGAGGCTGAAATGGGGGACCCAGCAGCATGAGCAAACGGCAGATTCGTCAAGCAACGCTATCTAGTTCGGAACAGGGTAGTGCTAGAGAAGAAAAAATTCCATCATACCCACGATTCTTCTAATGTGAGGCTGACATAAGGGACCCACCAACCTGAATAAACGGTTGATGCAGCGAGCAAACAGAGGGTGACATAAGGGACACAAGCTCGGAACACGAAGGCGCTGCAGAGAGTAAAAAATCCATCATACACATATTTCTTCTAATGAGAGGATGACATGTGCGGCCCAGCATTGTGATTAAACGGTTAGCACGAGTGAAGGAAAAAAAATCCATCATACACACGTTTCTTCTAATGAGAGGATGACATGTGGGGCTAAAGAGGTTGGTTAAATGGTAGATGCGTCGAGGGAACGGGGTAGTGCTAACGAAGGAAAAATTCCATCATACACACGTTTCTTCTAATGAGAGGATGGCATGTGGGTCCCAGGAGGTTGATTAGACGGTAGATGCATCGAGCAATGCTATCAACTTCGGAACAGGGTAGCGCGAGCGAAGCAAAAAATTCCATCATACACATGATCCTTCTAATGAGAGGCTGACACGTGGGACCTAGCAGCTTGACTAAATGGCACACGCCTCGAGCTACGTTATCGAGTTCAAATCAGGAAGGCGCGACCAAAAAGTATGGTACGCTAGAGACACTGACGTCCAGGACCCACACGCATCAACAGACTTCGGCGAGTCAACATTGCGCGAGGAAACAAAAATCTTGCTTCTGCCACGTGCTGGCCGAGCTTCCTCCATGTTTTTAGCAGATCCGTCGTAGTAGAGGGCCGTGAAACTAGAAAAGAAAAGTTTTCCATCGGCCATGGCCGAGCCAAGAATTTCGTCGCGGAAGACACCTCTTCTACGACGACCGTCGGGCCAAGTCGTTGCGGAAGGAAACTATTCTTGTAGTGAATACCGAGTAGCGCAATGGAAGTTGTTCCGAAACCGACCTCCAACATGGAAGAAGCGTCAAATGATAATGATAAAAGCAACCACATCAAAGCTTCTGCAGTTCGCTAGTCTACAAGAATACATACCACTCCTGATTGGTATAATAGTCTTGTGATGGCCGTCATTTTGAATGAACAAGAGGAACCTACTAACTACAAAGAAGCCATGGAAAGTGTTGATTCTAAGAAATGGATAGAAGCCATGAAATCTGAAATAGGATCCACGTACAAAAACCAAGTTTGGACCTTGGTCGATATTCTAGAAGGACACAAGGCCGTGGAAAATAAATGGATCTTTAAGAAAAAGACAAATGCGAATGGTAATGTAACCATCCACAAAGCTCGACTTGTCGCAAAGGGGTTTCGACAAATTCAAGGAGTTGACTATGATGAGACCTTCTCTCCCATAGCGATGCTGAAATCTGTACGAATTTTGCTAGCAATTGTTGCCCATTTCGATTATGAGATATAGTAGATGGATGTAAAAACCGCATTCCTTAATGGACACATTGATGAAGAATTCTATATGATGCAAACAGAAGGTTTTGTTGATCCTAAGGATGCTGGGAAAGTGTGCAAACTTCAGCGATCCATTTATGGACTGAAGCAAGCATCGCCGAGTTGGAACCAACGCTTTGATCAAGTGATCAAGAGTTTTGAATTTGTCCAAAATCAACAAGAGTTCTATGTTTACAAGAAAGCGAGTGGGAGCTCAGTGGTTTTCCTAGTAGTATATGTGGATGACATATTACTTATGGGGAATAATGTGGAACTCCTGGAAAGCGTAAAACGTATTTGAGCATTCAATTTTCCATGAAGGTGAAGTTGCATACATATTAGGCATCAAAATCTATAGAGATAGATCAAGACACCTGATTGCATTAAGTCAAAGTACTTACCTTGAGAAGATTTTGAAAGGTTCAAAATGGAAGATGCCAAAAGGGGTTTGGTGCCTGTAACAAAAGGTAGCACACTGAGTTTGACTCATTGTCTGGAAACAGATGCTGATAGAGGAAGGATGTCTTACATCTCCTATTCCTCAGCCATAGGATCTATCATGTATGCAATGTTAAGTACTCGACCATATGTGGCATTAGCTCTTAGTTTGACGAGCCGATACCAAAGTAATCCAGGAATGGAGTACTGAACAGCTGTGAAAAATATCCTAACGTATCTAAAAGAATAAAGGATATGTTCCTAGTCTACGGAGGTAGTGACAAAGCTCTTAGCGTAACTGGTTACGTGGATGCAAGATGGCACATGGATCCTGATGACTCGAAGTCTCATACAAGATATGTGTTTCTTGTGAATGGTGGAGCGGTAAGCTAGAAGAGCAGGAAGCAACCAGTAGTAGCACAATCTACAATGGAGTCAGAATACATCGATGCAGCTGATGCGACGAATGAAGCTGTTTGGCTAAGGAATTTCATCATCGAACTAGGAGTTGTTCCAAGTGCGCAAGACCCTGTGACTATCTATTGTGACAACACAGGTGCGATTGAAAACGCAAAGGAACCAAGGACTCATTCCATGACCAAACACATCAAGCTATATTTTCACATCATTCGATAAAACATTGATGAAGGTGAAATCAAGATTTGCAAAGTGCACACGGATCTAAATGTTGCAGATCCTATGACTAAAGGTCTTCTTGTAAAATGTAATGTTTTGGGGGAACTGGCTCAACCCTCTATGGGGTAGCCTATCACATATATATAATGGTGTAGAATGGTACAACACAAGTCCTATACCAATACGATATGGATTACATAGTTGGGCTACTATACGAAGTCTAACAGCCTTCCTCAATCTCAACTCACTCCTGAAACGTCTAGAAGGTTGAGATTGCACCTACAGACCTCAAACATAATTGAAGGTAGAGGCTTGGTGAAGATGTCTGCAAGTTGATTTTTTGAAGAGATAAACCCGATTTGTAGTAGCTTTTATGCAACACGTTCCCTCACCAAATGATAGTCAATCTGAATGTGTTTGGTCCGTGCATGGAACACCGAGTTTGATGATAGAAACGTAGCACCGATGTTGTCGCACCAAAGAATCGGAGGATGTGGCTGGGAAACTCCCAGTTCTCGAAGTAGGGACTCAACACATATAAGCTCGACAGTCGCATTGGCAACCAACTTGTACTCGGCTTCTGTGCTGCTACGGGAAATAGTGGCTTGCTTGCGTGCTATCCAGGTAATCAAATTAGGACCCAAGAACACAGCATATCCCCTCATAGATCGCATGTTATCTGGACACCCAGCTCAATCAGCATCTGAGAATGCAGAAAGAACTCTGGAGGGACTGGGCATAGGTGGAGACCATAGGAGACAGTGAGACGCACATAAAGCAGGATGCGTTTCACAGCAGACCAGTGCACATCAGTAGGTGCATGAAGATGAAGGGTTCCGAAGTAGAAAACAAAAAAAATTCCTACGTTGGAACTTCCAAACTCCCAAGATCTATCTATGTAGTAATGTGGTAACGGTCGAGCGTATAGAATACATACCCTTGTAGACCGTACGCGATTAACATTCCGAGGGGAACGTGATTGATGTAGTCGTACTCGTAGTCGACCTCAAGGTCGCGAAGCTCCTCGTAGGTCACCCCTTGCTCCTACTTCATCATGTAGCATCTCTGGCTCATGACATTTAAGTGCCCCAAGTGTTGCGCCTCGTGGTTTCGTACACATCTCGTGTATCACAAGACCTCCGGCTCCCCGATCCCGCCGGTAGTGCGGAAGTTGATATCCGGCCAGGAATCCCAGCAGCGTAACAGCGTGCTGCTGGTGTGTCGCCTCTTGGATGGATAGTCCTTACTTGGGATCGTGCCAATGCGTGGAGACTGGAGAGAGAGGGAAGGAGGAAGTCAACCAAAGGACTTCTCCAATTGAATATTTGTGTCTTTCATCACACACATGGACACCCCTTCATATAGGCTAAGGGGGTGCGCCTTTCTCAAAGGATAAGCCATCTGGGACTAAATGCTAAAAGAAAAGACAGCAGGATTTTCATCCAGCCGGATGGGCCAAAAATCAGCCCAAGAGGAAAAGGGGCAGCAGCCAACAATAGGCTGGGACTGAGCCCGGCCGGGTGGGCCTTGTGCGGCCCACACCGCGCCTGTCGGCTTACCACTGCGGCTACAGCGACCAGCTCCCTGCGCTGGGCCAGCGCTCGCCTAGCAGCCTGCCTAGCAGCTGGCGGCGGCTAACCCCTACCTCGCACTCGGGTGGGTCGGTTGATATGTTGCAAACGTATCAATAATTTTTGATGTTCCATGCTTGTTTAGTATCTACTTTGCTTTGCTTTGTCAACACTTTGAGGTATTATTATATGTTTTCTAGGACTAACCTATTAACAAGATGCCATAGTGCCAGTTTCCTGTTTTCTTCTGTTTTTGGTTCCAGAAAAGGCAGAAAATCAATATTCTCGGAATTGGACGGGACAAAAGCCAATATGCCTATTTTTCCCAGAGCAACACGGAAACACGAAGTAGAGAAGGAGTAGGGCACCAGGATGGGCACACCATCTGGTGGCGTGGGCTAGCCCTGGCCACGCCACCAGGTGGTGTGGGCCCCCTGGCTGCTCACCGACCTTGCATCTTCGCCTATAAGGTGCCTCCCGATGCAAAAACCCTAAATCGTCAAACCTCCACCCACGAATTTGCAGCCACCAAAGCCACGTTTTTGCCTCCCCCATGGATCCCATCTCCATGGGAGAGGGCTCCCAATAAGCCATCAAGGAAGGGGGCTAAGGGGCGGTGCTCCCCTGTGATACTAGCGGCGGGGAAGGAGTCCTCCGCGCTGCTGCCTCTTCACCATCTTCCCTGGAGCCATCTCCATCGATCACCACCACCATCTCCATCGTCATTGTTGATTCCCATGATGAGGAGGGAGTTGTTCTCTCTCGAGGCTAAGGGTTCTACCGGTAGCTATGTGTTCATCTCTCTCTCTATGCATGATCATATTGTGATCATGAGCTTTGTAATCAAGTAGATCTACTTTGCTACTCTTTAACAGATCTCTGCTCTCCCCGTGTGTGTGAAAGTGACAGCGTGCACACCATGGTGGCACTTAGGCTAGAGATTACAAATACTTGTTATGAGTTATATTTGGAGTTGGATGTCTCTATGAAATTGTGGTGTTTGTTGGAACCATCTAGTGCTCAAGGTGATAGTGTGGGGTTATCTAGATAGGAAAAGCGAACTGTGAGGTGTGCTGTTATAGCCCTACCATGGATTAGAGTGTCCAACCAGAGAGTAGTTCAGAGTAGTATCATAAAGAGAAGATATTTATATGAGAGTGTTCACTAGTGAAAGTATGATCCCTAGGACTTGTTTCTAAGCATTGAAACACCGTTTGTAACTAGATCTATTACATGTTTGCTTGTTTCCATCTTTATTTCAGTTTGCCTTTAGTCTCTTCCACGCCATCAAGCTATTTTCTGGCACCGTTACCACTTATAATTATCCATACCACTTGTATTTCACTATCTCTTCGCCGAACTAGTGCACCTATACACCTGACAAGTGTATTGGGTGTGTTGGGGATACAAGAGACTTCTTGTATCTTGATTGCATGGTTGCTTGAGAGGGATACCTTTGACCACTTCCTCCCTAAGTTCGATAAACCTTGGGTAATCCACTTAAAGGAAACTTGCTGCTGTTCTACAAACCTCTGCACTTGGAGGCCCAACAACTGTCTACAAGAATAGAAATGCGTAGACATCATCAGTCTGCGGTGCCCTGTGGCCCGGCTTGCCCTGCCCGGGTGGGCTGCAAGCGGCGGCCTGGCCTGCCCGCTTCCCGTGCGCCCGCTGGCGTTGCACCGCCCTGAGCGGCACGAAGTACCTACCGCCTTCCTGCCAGCGCAGCCTAGCTGCTTGCCGCCGCGTGCAGTGGTTGTTATCCGCCGCCCACGTGGGCTTTAGCTGTTTCCTTTTTCCTATTTTCTACATCTTTTCTCCTAGGCTAATTCCCTCTAGGGATTTTGCCTAATATGAAATTTGTTTTTATAAATCTTAATTTAAATATTATTTAGAATATATTAATTCATAATTAACATATAATAAATGTATATTCAAATTCCCATTTATCCAAAAACACTTTTCCGGTATTTTCCTTAATTCCTTCTCCGAACAACTTCGGATATCTCTGCGGAACAATTCTGGCTTTCTCTTTCTCTACTGTGATTCCATCTGACGGATGATCACTATCATCGTACCCTTAAGTGTATCCCCTCATGGATCAGGAATGCTCTAGACATGATCTATATCAATGATCAATAGAGGGACCAGGGATGCCCATGTGACCCCTATGCACTCCAGATGACAATGTCGTTTGAATCGTAAAATGTAGAATCCAATTTCCCTTTGTGTCTTGATAAGACTTGTCCGAGATCCGATCATTGGTATCACATACCCTGTTCAATATTGTTACCAACAAGTTCTATTTTACTTGTTACCATGATATTACATCCCTGTGACCGAGTCACATGTTGCAACATTTATGGATGTAATCTCACCAAGCCGACCGTATGTATCTTACCCGTCACATGGGTGAACAAATCCCGGTCTTGTAGTCACATGTCATCTACTGTTCCTTTGAAATACCCAACATACACCTTTATGATCACCGTATTACCAGATGACATTTGATGCAGTCAAAGCAGCCTCGGGAAACAGTGAGTAATATGAACTCACGGTCTAAGGAAAAGGAGACTAGATTTTAGCTATTGCAACAATGAACTATATGACTTGATCGTGTCATAATCTTTCGAGGAATGTCCATCACATCATTCTCCAATGATATGACCTCGTTGTCAATTGGCATAAATGCCCATGATCTTGACCAACGAACTAGTATGAATAGAGGCTACTAGGGACTTGGTTTGTTTCGTACCACACCTATACCAATGTTTCCACTTGATACAGTTATAGCACAATATGAAACTATTATAAACTAATTGAGATATGAGAATAAAAAACTATTTATTATTTGCCTCTAGGGCATATCTCCTTCAGTCTCCCACTTGCACTAGAGTACAAATAATCTAGCTCACATTTTACTCATCATAAACCATATAACATATGCGTTTATTGATCATGCATGCTCATGGGAAATGTCATGTCCATGTTCTGTTTTACCAGATCATTATGTCTTTTGCAAATCGTTAATGTCTTCCTAATTTTGACATTCATACCATTATCTTATAATGGGTTGAAGTATTCGTTTGGCGACAAAGTGAGACTTTGTTTCGAATGTTTATAATGACGGTCGTTTTCATTGTTGTCATCTAAAATTCGAAACACACTTTGCAATCATTTGTGTATGTACAACAGTTATGTCAACAGAGTGAGGTCGGTTTCTGGGAGACTACAGTGACTTTAGATCAACCTCATGGGCTTTCTCATGGGCACTATGCCCTGGGACACACCCTCAGCGTAAAGATGAACTAGTCCTGCCACAACAATATACATCAGATCAGATGGAGCCTTTATACTTATATATATATGTAGATCCTAGTGCATGAAATGTGGCTATGCGCCTTACTTTGCTTCTTGTCATTAAGTACAAACTTAATTCTGGTTCAGTTATCAACTCAGGAATCACTTAAAGACATGTTCTTACAGTTAAGAGTTTGTCCTTCCAACCAGAACCTCGGTTCACATTACGTCGAGTATTCAATATGGTTGTATGAAAGAACCTATGACTGAGGCACGGGATATGCAACGCATCTCTTTCTTTCTTTTAACCATAGTTGCAATACTAACTCAATGCTTCATGTAGTAAGAACTTCTTTCTTACCTTGTTCCATTCTGAGCTATTTCGGAATCTTGCTTAGGACATTCTGAACACCTTTCAGAATCAAGTCTAGGAAGTATTCGGCATTTGATTTTTATTAAACTCACCAATCTATCTCGATAGATCTCATTGTTTAATAACTTCAACTTCATCCTTATTTATCTACTTAAATGTTATTAACATCAATCACATCATTCACATATGTCGTACACATATCCTAGAATGATTTCATGCTCCCAGTGAAATATGGTATCCATATTTGCGATCCCGGGATTTCACTTAGCTCCCACTCAAAATATGTCAGCTACATATTATGATTTAGCCAAGCTGATTTTCTCCCACTCAAATCCAGGTCCTCTCGATAACTTGGACATTCCAAAATGTCTTTGATCATCATCAAATCGAGAATTCCACTAACGAGATTTCAATGACCATTCATTTCTTACACTTAGGTCCATCACGCTTCTTTGTATTTCGTAGGTATGTCTTGTTCAAAACATGACAAGTGAATCAACAATATAGTTCCACAAACTTGTAGAATATATAGTTGAATCCTACTTTCTTTAGAAAAAGTATTCGCTGAAACTTTATGATCATTATCATTGGTTTCTCCTCTATATGTAGAGTTTGGATTCACGGAACAAATTCCGCTGCGCCACTCAACAATTCGGAGGCAAGGTCAAATACCTTGTTTTTGATCTTTTACTTTCTTCCACCTATATCTTCATCAAGACACATTAACTTAGGACAATAGCAGGTTTGCCCCTTTGTGGAAGATCCATTCATAGCTTCCTAAGAATTCTCTACAAAGACTTGTTTATTCACCACGACTTCGACTTATCAAAATCTCCGGAGACTCGAACATGCCATAACTCTTATGGTGTTGTTTCCGCGAATCTTTTAGACATTCCTATGTATTTCAAATGAGTGTTTGCTTATTTCGATTTCTAACTCTAAACGATAACTATAACATCGATAAGAGATAATATTAGCTCTATGTATCTAATACAAAATGATCTATGTATTTTGATTTCAATATAGTTTGAATTCGTCCAATTATCATAATTTTTGAAACATCTTTTAGAAGTTCCTTCATGCCAAAATTATCTTAAATACTTTAGTCATGTCGATCAAATCGAAGAGGCTTTGTATTTCTATTAATTCAATATACCTCTTTTGTTGTGAACTCATTTGAACAATTCAACTTGTTTCAAACTTATGTTTCATTAATAAAATATGCTTATTCACTTAAGTCCACAATTAACTAATGATTTCCACTATTTGTAGAAAATATGATACATCACTATGTATAAAGTTCAACATTTCTTCGCATATCACTGTTTTACCAAAATGCGGAGTTTTAGTCATTTTACCCAATGAGGCATGGTTTTGCAAAGTCTCTAGATTAAGCATCTAGGACCCCGATCTTCATGAAGAACATGCAATAATCAAAACGACTTAAACTATAGTGTCATTTCATTATTAAACTTTGGATATCTTTTAGCATTCTAATCCTTTATAAATGCTTAAACTATTATCATTAACATAGTGATGAGAATGACTCACTTATAATCATAATGTGACCATAAGGTATTGTTCATATGAATAGTACAACTGGCTTGTAACTCGTGCATATGAATAATCGTCTCGCCAAAAGAAAGACACACAAACAAGGATTACAAAATTATATTCAATTCCACTAATCCAAATGATAAACTTTGAGGAAAAGGGTGATGTCGGCCATCAACTGCTTTGCTTTCCATCATCAAGTCACATTTCCTCAAATCCAGCAATTCTCAAGAATATCATCCTATTTTCACAAAGCAGGACAAGTATCAAATACTTTGCAAATTGCAACGAGTTTTTGCAAGAATTACACATATAACTTTGTATATCTAACATATACCTTTTCATCCATGACCTCCATTGCAGTCAATCCCTTCGAAGAGTTCTCAACTCTAATGCAAGATCACCAAGTTTTTCTCCAAATATTCTCTTTTCATCCATCATGGAGAAAACTCATCCAACGGCTCATACTTTATGTGCCAGACCTTGCATAATACAAATTTTTAGTCCAACTCTCCATCGAATTGAGACTGTCTTAATGGATGATAATGGAGAAACACAAACATTGCGGAGTCATCAGATTATCTCCTAATGGTTATTGTATCAAGAAGAGAAGATCACCTTTTACGAGAATATCCCTCAGGCGTGGGTATTAATCTATGAAGTTGGAACCTTTTGCTAAGTTTCACATCAAGTAATAAATTTCCCATGGTCGCAAAGGACCTCAATGGGATAGGACATGATCTACTAAGATATTTGCAACTAGACATTTAGAGTAAGTTCATAATATGAGTTCAATTTATAATTGATCTCCCACTAAAATTGTCATCCCCTGGACGATTTTAGTGATCACATGATCCCAATCCTCTACACCTCCCCCGATCGTCACGGCCATCAGTGCAGTATCAAAGGTAGACATTCCCTAATGTCAATCACACCATCCATGCGACTCATGCTCGATCTTTCGATCTCTTGTGTTCCGAGGCCATGTCTACACATGCTACGCTCACTGATACGTCCAAAACGTATCTACTTTCCCGAACACTTTTGTTATTGTTTCTTCTCTAATTTGTGTGATTTAGATACAACTAATGCGGACTAACGTTGTTTTCAGCAGAATTGCTTTGGTGTCTCGTTTTTGTGCAGGAAATCAACTTTCAGGAAAAATCCTAGAAAATATTGCAAAACTCCTATTTTACTAGAGGACTCACGGAGCCAGAGGACGAGACGAAGAAGGGACATGAGGGGCCCACACCAACTGGCCACGCGGGCCAGGCCAGGCCGCGCTAGGAGGTGGTGTGGCTGCCTCAGACTCCGCCTCGACCTCTCCTATTGCCTATATAAGCCCTCTAACCTAAAAACAGAGGGGGGGGTCAACGTTTTTCCAGAGAGAGTTCCACTGCGCCGGCACCACCAGAAACCGCGGTTCGGAACCAGAAACTCCGTTTTGGCACCATGCCGGGACGGGGAATTGGAGGAGGTCAACGCCATCATCATCACCATCGCTTCTCCATCAACCATCCATGATTCCCCCATCCATGAATCAGTAATACCCTGCAGTAGGCTACGGGGATGGTAGGGACTAGATGAGATAGTTCATGTAATTGCATCAGATTGTTAGGCCATGGTGCCTAGTATCTATTGTTAGTGCTTTTTGACATTGTTGCAACTTCTTGTGCTTAATGCTTGTCACTAGGGCCCGTGTGCCATGATTTCAGATCTAAACATGTTATTGATTCATGATGGTATTATTGTTTATGATCTTACCTGCAAGTTGTATACACATATTGTTATCCGGAACCCGAGGCCCTGAAGTGACAAGAATCGGGATAACTGGAGGGGATAGCTATGATATGAGGATCACGTGTGTTCATGGAGTGTAATTGTTTGCTCCGGTGCTCTATTAAAAGGAGCACCTTAATTGCCAGTAGATTCCCTTGAGGCCCCGCTGCAACGGGCTGGCAGGACAAAAGATGTTGTGCAAGTTCTCATTGCGAGCACGTATGACTATATATGGAACACATGCCTATGATTATTTAGTACTTGGGTGCTTTATCTTATTTATCTGCAAATGCCCTATATCTTGATTGTTACATGAATTGTCTTGTTCATGCAACGCCCGTCCATCCATCCCTATGCCTACCGCACTTTAATCCTACTGTTTACTGCAATTGTTACTATTGTCTTTACTTTTACTACTGCTATCACTTTGCTATTGCTACTACAAAACTGTTACTACTGATAAACTACTGTGAGCAAGATTGTTTCCAGGTGCAGCTAAATTGACAACTTAGTTGTTAAGTCTTATAAATATTATTTGGCTCCCCTTTCGTCGAATCAATAAATTGGATTTTATTTCCCTCGAAGACTGTTGCGATCCCCTATACTTGTGGGTCATCAAGACTATTTTCTGGCGCTGTTGCCGGGGAGCATAACTCTATTTATCAAGTTCACTTGGAATCATTATTGTTCGCTGCTATCCATTCATCATGGGTAAAACTCGTGATGGAAAAGTTCCTATATTACCATGCACTACAAGCAGAGGTACAGGTTTGAGCACCTCTGTTGCTCTAGATTCACCATCTGTGATGAGTAAGCTCCTTACACCACCATCAGATACACATGCTACACATACTGCTACTTCTGCTGAATCTGAAATTGCTTCTGATACTTATGATGCTACTTCTACTATGCTTGATAAGAGTGGTTCATTAGGTCCTTTCCTAGATGCTACGATTGCTAGAACTATAGTTGGAAACACTGAAACTCCTAGTGAAGATACTACTACACCTGTTAGTTCACCTGAGTCTAGAGAGAGCTATGATATTGATGATGGTTATATAGAAATGACTGATGAATTTATTGAAGAATGTCGAAACACTCATGGTACGAGTGCTATTAAGAGTCTTCCTGAGAGACGTACTATTAAACCTAAATTATTACCTAATGCTAAGTTTGCTACATCTCCCATAAACATTAAAGATAAGGATTATGATTTCTCTCTAGATTTATCTTACATAACCATTGTTGAGAAAGAACCTTTTCGTGGGACTAAAAATGGAAGTGTCGTAGAACATATGACTGAGCTTTCTACCATGAGTGGCCTATTTTCTGATAATATTAAGATGCGCACCTACTTTGTTGCTAAAATTTTCCCTTTTTCACTGAAAGGAGAAGCTAAAGCTTGGTTTAATAATTTACTTCCTGGATCTATTAATAGCCCTGATTGCTTGATTGATACTTTCTTTCAAAAATATTTCCCTTCTAGTGCTCGACAGGCCATTTTGCAGGAACTTTTTGATTTTAAACAGGGAGAAGAGAAGAAATTGCCTGAATCGTGGGCAAGGTTTTGTGCTTTAATTCATGCACAGCCTATATGTCCAATACCTAAAAATGAGCTTCTTGATATATATTATAATGGACTAATTAATGAATCTAGGACATACCTGGATAGTTTTGCCGATTGTGTTTTCAGGAAGAGAACTCCAAAAGAAGTTGAGGAATTAATGGCTAAAATAAGCAAGAATTATGATGACTGGACTTCACTTGAGTCAACTACACCTGAGTCTATTGTGCCTGAGCCAACACCAACACCAAAAAAGAGGGGAGTGATTGAACTAAATGATGAAGTGATGAAGGAAGCTAAGAAATGTCTGAAGCAGAAGGGTATTAAATCTGAAGATGTGAAGAATCTACCTGCTATAGAAGAGTTATGTAAGCCAATCTCCCACTCATCCACTATTGAGGTGCACTCTCTCCAACATTTTGATGAAGGTGATATTCCTTATTCTAAACCTCCTGATCAATGCTTAGAAAAATTTGATATCTTTGTTGTTAAGCAAGATAATTTTAATAAGAGAGTGCAGAATCATTTAATGGAAAATTCTAGAGCTATTAATGAGTTGAGGGATATTGTGGAAAGAACCTCCAATGATGTTAAAATGATTGTTAAACATTTCCAAATGGTTCAAACTCAAATTGATCAGCTCATTAAAGTACAAAAAGATTTGCTAGTTAATGCTTCTAAAGAAAAACATGCTTATGAAATTAGAACTAGAAGTGGTGCTGCCACTCAGGATCCTCTATATCCTGAGGGGCATCCTAAAAGAATTGAGTAGGATTCCCAACGAATTGAAAATAGTGGTACTTCCTCTAAGAGGAATAAAAAGAAACATAAAATGATTGTAGAATCTTCTGAACCTGCTAAAGATCCTAATAGTATATATGCCTCTGATGCTAAAACTGAGAGTGGTAATGAGAAAATTGATGCTCCTGATAAAGAAGAAATTGAAGAAGAACCTGAAAAGCACACTAAGAATACTAAGTACACTAAGGAATATTTTGTTGCTAATGAACATGGTAGTGAAAGAGACCCCTGGGTTCAAAAACCAATGCCTTTTCCTGATAAGAAACACAAGTCAAAGGAAGACGAACACTATAA
The DNA here is from genome assembly GCA_916181665.1 of Avena sativa. Classification (NCBI taxonomy): domain Eukaryota; kingdom Viridiplantae; phylum Streptophyta; class Magnoliopsida; order Poales; family Poaceae; genus Avena; species Avena sativa. The sequence continues at coordinate 411,100,291 of OV702292.1, read as the reverse complement.
CAAGTTTTGTGAGTGCATGAAACCTTTATTTTTGCAAATTTCTTTAACTGATGTTATTAAACTACCTCCTTATTCAAAGTATATGAAGGATATTGTCTCTAATAAAAGGAAGATCCCTAATGACGAAATTTCTACTTTGCTTGCTAATTATTCCTTTAATGGTAAGGTTCCAAAGAAACTTGGAGACCCAGGGATTCCAACTATTCCATGTTCTATTAAAAATAATTATGTTAGAACTGCTTTGTGTGATTTGGGAGAAGGAGTTAGTGTTATGCCTTTTTATCTCTATAAGAGACTTCAATTGGAGAAATTAATACCAAATGATATATCTTTGCAAATGGCTGATAAATCTACTACTATTCTTGTTGGTATATGTGTGGATGTTCCTGTTCAAGTGGATCATAATTGCTTGATATTAACTGACTTTGTTGTGCTTGAAATGCCTGAAGATGATAATATGTCTATTATTCTTGGGAGACCTTTTCTTAATACTGCAGGAGCTATCATTAATTGTAATCAAGGAAACGTAACTTTTAATGTTAATGACAAGGAGAATACTGTCTATTTCCCCAAGAAGATTGATAAGACTTATGGCCTAAATTCAATTGAAAATATTGAGGGCATCCAAGTTCGAGAAATATATTGTCCCATACCAAGAGAAAACTATGAAATTATTATGATTGGGACCATTGCTATCAAGGTTGAGGTAACATAATATTTAGTGGAATACAAAGTTTTGTTTCATATAAAAAAATTAGTAACAAGACCTGATCAACCTTGTTAACAAAGGGATTTTAATGAACACAACAATGTTTTTCACCATGGTTATCCTTGCTTACTTTTATTTTATCAATTTTAATTTTTGTTTTCATTTCTATTGCTAGTTGCTTGCATAATAGAGTGTTTTAGAACTTATGAAGTTTTAGTTTTGTTTTGTTATTGCATCACTCCAAAATTATCTTTTTGCTAGAAAAACATTCATCGATACCTAAAAAATTCTCAAAAATAAAGTTTCTCGAAAAATTCCAAAAAATTCATATTAAACTCTTACGTCAAAAATGGGGCAGAGAAGTACCTGGAGTGACCCAGGGGGGCCCACCAGTCAAGCACACCACCTGGTGGCGTGGCCACACCAGGGGCGCGCCTGGCCATGGTGTGGGCCACCCCTGGCCCTCCACTTATTCTCCCACCTGCCACTTCTCTCTCTCCCGAGAAAATACTAGTTCATTGCTCAAATTCGTGGTCCTGCTGTTCTTGCTCGCGATTTTCGATCTCCTTTCTCAGCCCACCTTTGCTGCTGAAATTTGGAGCATTTGTTCTCCGGTATGTGACTCCTCCGTTTGTCCAAGTAGATTTGTGATTGGTAGATTATATCTTGAGTATTTTGCTACTATAGGTGACAGGTTATATAAGCTTTCATGCTTGTTCTATGCTTAGAGAAATTTTTTAGATGCATGTTTATCCCTTTTGCAAGTCCCTATAAGTAGTTCCCTTCATTATGAATCACTTTGCAATTATTATTTGTGATGGTTGTCTAAAATTTCAGAATAAGGAGGGATGGACAACCATACTTTTGGAGAGGTATTTGAGAGAGACACACCCAGGAGGGCAAGGCCATCGAGATCATCTTCTCAATTTAGGACATCATATAATGAAGATCTTATTGCGCCGCGCTTTGGCAATGAGGGAGATGAGGGAGATGCTCACTCATCTACCTTCCCTTATTTTGCCTTTTTGCAAGCTGCAGGGATCCTTGATGATTTCCTACTCCTTGTTCAGAGGGTTGGTCTAACCACTTACATGTAGGATGAGAGTGAACAATATGCCGTGCTCACCAAAACTTTTGTTGAAAGTTTCACTTTCACAAACACCCCTTATCGGTCAACTGTTTCGTTCAAAATTTATAATATGCCTATTACCATGCGATCGGAAAGATTTTGCAGCATTATAGGCATAGGCATGACTGGGACAGTGAAGAAGATCCAAGGTCGACCCGCTAATTTGTTGGAGCTCTACTGAAGTGTGACAAATGGCGATGACCGCACAGCTCAGCGCGGGAAGATAAGGAACATTCAACTCCTAGCTCTTAGATATTTTGCTTATTATCTTGCCACTAGCATTCTTGGTAGGGATAACACTAGTAATATTTTTAATTATCATTTAGCCTTTCTTGCTACTGCACTTAATAATACAACCAAGTATAATCTTAGCTCTCTCGTTGCTCGCCGTCTAGCCGTTAGAGGACCCATTTATGGGGGCATCATCGCTGCGCGCATGGTTGTGCTTTAGAACTTTCCGTTGATCCTAATGATACGGTGCTGACTCCACAAAGGCCTGATCTTGCCGCTATGAAAACAGATCACTTTCTTACAGCTAACTCTAGTACAGAGAGTTTAGTTTATAGGATGTTGTTTACTGACGGAGATGAGAGGGAAATTCCCTTGCCACAGTCTACTTTGTTCAGTATTTGTAGGACGCTGTGGTCGCACTCCAAGGAGGAGGTGGACGAGCAGCTCCGCTTGCTTGGTGTCCACAGGCAGCACTAGGGGGATGTGCAGTCTTACGACTACTCTGCACACTACGCTGGGGCATCCTCGAGTTCGTATCAGGACGAAGGCACTTCTTCGTCACATTATCGAGGCGCTCCTTCTTGGCTAGCTTGGGATTGATCCCCACTTAGTCCAAAAGCAAAAGCTTGGGGGAGGTATACCGACATCACACTCATCTACATATCATGTTCTATTGGTACTTTGCATATCCATGTTTCGCGTTCTTTTTAGTTTTTGTTCTCGCTTTATTTCTGCTTTCCAAAACACAAAAAGACCAAAAATATTTTTGTTATTTCTCTTTGTTTGCTTCTTTATCTTTTAGCCTTGGTTTGCTTCATCCTTTTTATCTTTGATTTGATTATTCAAAAAACCCAAAAAGATTTTGCTTTGTTTGCTCTTTCCTTCGGTTCTTGCCTTTAAAAATCGAAAACCCAAAAATATTTGTTGTTGTTCTCTGGTTTTGTAAAGTTCATTGTAGGGTTCAGCGGTCCTCAGTGACTCCTGGGAGTTTTCTTTTATCTTATTATTCAAGTCACACAAGTGAAAGGCAATGATGATTTATGACAACTCGAGGTGTGGTAAGAGGCTGGTATGAACTCTATTTGTTTTCATTTTTGTACATATACTCATCATTGTGGGCATGCTTAGTCTGTTCATGTAAGGTGTATGTTATTGAATGGATGCTTAGTAGTTCTTGCTCTCTTATGATCAGTTCCAATCCATTAATAGTTTGTAACATGTCATATAAATGTTTGCTTGCATTGTTCTATTCATAACTTGGTATGACATTGTGGCATCCTCCTCCGAATGTTCTATTTGAATCGACTTGGCACATGCTCACGCATGCATATGACTAAACAAAAAGTCAGTTAAGCCTCGATGATTTAGTCTACCTCAGAGTTCTTGTGTCACTTTTATGCCACTATTAATTTTGTTTTATCGCAAGCATGATTATGACAGTTACTGCTCTCTCGATTGTCGCTCCCTGTCTATTGCTAGCCTTCACTTGCGCTGAGTATAAGCTTTACTCGTACATCCAACTCCCCAAAACCAAAGTTGAGTCCACCATATCTGCCTATTAGCATCATTGCTATTCCTTGCATATTTAATATGCTTTGTTTTCTTCCAATAAAAATGTTTGCTTGTTACGTGAAAATTAGTTAGTAAATCTCTCACGAACTTGATAGCACACTTAATAAACTTGAACCATTGTGTCCATCTATCTTGCGTATATGCTTGCACTTTATAAGTTGTGAATTATCAGAACCATGTACCATGGGGATCGCTTTCAACATTGCACTTATTATTCAGTTGATATCATGTTCTTTTGTTTATGGATCCCGGAGGTGTGAAATAAAAGGGGAGCTTGTAAGCTTATGGAGTTTGTATGTGTGTTAGAGAAACGCCTGGGCGGCAAGCCTAAGCCATGCCTAATCATGGTGGAAACTTGTAGCATAACCATAGTGAGCATTCTGTGAAGCATCCTCAATAAAAAAACCTATGCAAATAGCAAATAAAAAGATCGATGAGATGCTCATTGTCTATTGCCTTGTCATTTTGATATGGGATAGCTCCTGTATCATGGGGCAAGGGATACCCCGTTGGCGGTTCTCTATGATACACATGTACTTAAAATGACAAGAACTTACTCGTGACTAAAGTTGACTAGCATGAGGTTCGGTACTCGTAAGCAAGGGGCATGAGATTTTAAACTTATAACTTGTCAAGCATATCCTCATATTTGTGTCACTTTAACCTTAATCACCTCAAGATGCTTATGATAGGGGCAATGAGAGATCAAAGCTAATGAGTACCGTACTTTCAACATTTGGAAGCCTTTCAAACTTTTCAAATCTTTTCTTTCACTTTTATGTTGAGTCACCATTTATTCTTTGAGAACCTTCCCGAGAGCATAGCTGTCATTCTTAGTGTAATGTGCTTGTCCCAAAACACGGTTAGTTGTGACATAACTTTGACGCTTGTATCTTTGATATTTTTATTTATAGTCTTCACTTAAACTTCAGAGGTTCCTTGGCATTTATGTTTTGCTCCAAATAAAGGCAAGCGAGATACCACTTTATCATATCTTCTTATGAGCACTACAATCCTGCATATGCTTATGTGTCATGTTTCTTATTATTAATGGGTTGGAATCTCTTCATAGCTTGCATGACTACTGGGTAAACTTATTTGCATACTCTTTATTATGAATTGCCTAAGTATTTGATCATATGCTGGGAATATATACATCTTATGAAGCAAATGTGTTCATGAAAGTTTCTTTTATCACACTCAGTTTTCAACTGAATTGCTTGAGGACAAGCAATAAGCTAAGCTTGGTGGAGTTGATAAGTCCAAAACGTATCTACTTTTCTGAACACTTTTGCTATTGTTTCTTCTCTAATTTGTGTGATTTAGATACAACTAATGCAGACTAACACTGTTTTCAGTAGAATTTCTTTGGTGTCTCGTTTTTGTGCAGGAAATCAACTTTTAGGAAAAATCCCAGAAAATATCGCAAAACTCCTATTTTACCAGAGGACTCATGGAGCCAGAGGATGATACAAAGAAGGGCCACGAGGGGCCCACACCACCTGGCCACGCGGGCCAGGCCAGGCCACGCCAGGAGGTGGTGTACCGCCTCAGACTCCGCCTCTACCTCTCCTTTCACCTATATAAGCCCTCTGACCTAAAAACAGAGGGGGTTCAACGTTTTTCCAGAGAGAGTTCCGATGTGCCGCCACCACCAGAAACCGCGATTCAGAACTAGAAACTCTGTTCTGGCACCCTGTCAGGACGGGGAATTGGAGGAGATCATCGCCATCATCATCACCATCGCTTCTCCATCAACCATCCATGATTCCCCCATCCATGAGTGAGTAATCCCCCATAGTAGGTTATGGGGATGGTAGGGATTGGATGAGATCGTTCATGTAATTGCATCAGATTGTTAGGGCATGGTGTCTAGTATCTATTGTTAGTGCTTTTTGACATTGTTGCAACTTCTTATACTTAATACTTGTTACTATGGCCCGAGTGCCATGATTTCAGATCTGAACATGTTATTGATTCATGATGATATTATTGTTTATGATCTTACCTGCAAGTTGTATACATATATTGTTGTCCGGAACCCGAGGCCCTGAAATGACAAGAATCTGGATAACCGGAGGGGATGGCTATGATATGAGGATTACGCGTGTTCACGGAGTGTTAATGCTTTGCTCCGGTGCTCTATTAAAAGGAGCACCTTAATTGCCAGTAGATTCCCTTGAGGCCCCACTACAACAGGCTGGCAAGACAAAAGATGTTGTGCAAGTTCTGATTGCGAGCATGTATGACTATATATGGAACATATGCCTATGATTATTTAGTACTTGGGTGCTTTATCTTATTTATCTGCAAATACCCTATATCTTGATTGTTACATGAATTGTCTTGTCCATGCAATGCCCGTCCATCCATCCCTATGCCTACCGCACGTTAATCCTACTGTTTACTGCAATTGTTACTATTGTCTTTACTTTTACTACTGCTATCACTTTGATATTGCTACTACAAAACTGTTACTACTAATAAACTACTTTTAGCAAGATCATTTCTAGGTGCAGCTGAATTGACAACTCAGTTGTTAAGGCTTATAAATATTCTTTGGCTCCCCTTGTGCCGAATCAATAAATTGGTTTTTACTTCTCTCGAAGACTGTTGCGATCCCCTATACTTGTGGGTGACCACTCACCAAATCTAACTTGTGTGTATTCGCTATGCAACATGGCTTACACCCACTGTATGCGAACATAGATATGTCTGACACCTGATTATCACGGTGCTTCCTCATACCGAAGAACTTTCTTGGTGGTGCAAACACAAGGGGAACACGATCATTGGAATTAAATAGGGATTATCTTATTTGCAACCATTGAGTATCTAATACTAGCACACAATAAGATGTAAAACTAGGTATCAACATCATATGTATATTGTGATATGATATGGTCCTTCTTCTTGCGCCTTGATCTCCATCGAGCGCTCTTGCATGATCTCCATCTTGCCCTTGGTTTGATGCCAAGTCCACGACGCCACCACCAGGTCGTCCATCAGAACAATGACTATTACTATACTACTTAGTAGTAGAAAAATAAATTAATTTACCTTCGTAACGACCAATACCATATCATATCAAATCACATGCCCTCCTGCAAAACAAAGTTAGACGCTTCTACTTTATCTTTTGCAGGTTTTACGTGGTTGTTAGGGCTTTTGCAATAAAACTGTTTCTAAACTACGAACTTTCCAACCACAACATGGATCCAATAGTTGTCTCTACTACACCCCTTTCGGGGCCCTCCGTTGTAAATGCTATATCAACTATTGAATGAGAGACAGACACCCGCTATAAACTTATACGGTACAAGCCGTATGTTGAGCGTGGAACCAGTCTCGCGTGCAAATACGCGTAAGGTCGAACAATACCGCAATATAAACAAGTACACATTAGAGGGTAACAACTAAGGGATCAATGCCTAGACATTACTTGTGGATACTGGCTGCACAACACTCCTACGCATAGATCGGCTCTGATACCACTGAAGGGTTCCGCAGCAGAAAACAAAAAAAATCCTATGTTGGAACTTCCTAACGCAAAACATCTATCTATGTAGTAATGCGGTAACGGCCAAGCGTATAGAATACATACCCTTGTAGACCGTACGCGGTTAACATTCCGAGGGGAACGTGGTTGATGTATTCGTACTCATAGCCGACCTCAAGGTTGCGAAGCTCCTCGCAGGTCACCCATTGCTCCTTCTTCATCGTGCAGCAGCTCCGGCTCACGACATTTAAGCGCCCCAAGTGTTGCGCCTCGTGTCTTCGTACACATCCGGTGTACGACGAGACCTCCGGCTCCCCGATCCTGCCAAGAGTGCAGAAGTTGATATCCGGCTAGGAATCCCTGTAGCGCAACGGCATGCTACAAGTGTGTTTCCTCTTGCATGGATAGTCCTTACTTGGGACGGTGCCAATGCATGGAGACTAGAGAGAGAGGGAAGGAGGAAGTCAACCAAATGACTTCTTCAATTGAATATTAATGTCTTTCATCCCACCCATGGACACCCCTTTATATAGGCTAAGAGGGTGTGCCTTTCTCAAAGGCTAAGCCATGTGGGTCTAAATGCTAAAAGAAAAGACAGCAGGATTTCCGTCCAGCCGAATGGGCCAAAAATCAGCCCAAGAGGAAAAGGGGGCAGCAGCCAACAGCAGGCTGGGGCTGAGCCCGGCCGGTGGTCCTTGCACGACCCACACCGCGCCCGCCGGCTTACTGCCGTGGTTGCAGCGACCAGCGACCCACGCTGGGCTAACGCTCGCCTAGCGGCCCGCCTAGCAGCTAGCGGCGGCAAAGCCCCACCTCGCACCTGGGTGGGCTGGTCTGCGGTGCCCGGCGACCCGCCCGGTTGATACCTTCAGTCTGGATTACGGATGTAGTATAGCTCTTTTTCCCTAGTAGACCTAGCTTATCGAATCCTCAGGAAGCAGAAAGCATAGTGAAAAGTTACTTTAACGGACCTTCGGGAGTTTAGAGTTCTTTTTGTGTTTTACCGGACCAAGAGTTTGCTGTCTTTTGTTGTTATCGATGATGGAGAGAGGGCCTAGGGATTTTGGTTTCACCTGTATCTATGCAAAACATCTGATGGGAATAAAAGATAGTAATAAAGGATGCATGTAATTGTTAGAGCAAGAAAATTATATGTGGGCAGTGCATCCATAATTTTTATTGCCTCCGCAACCACTTATAGCAATAACCTACTAAAAATTAAAAACAAGAATTAAAACTAGCAAGGTTCCTACTAACCTCACCAGGGTAGCTATTGCTTCCCCAGCGATGGCGCTAGAAAAAGGGTTGATACCTTCGATCCGGATTGCGGATGTAGTATAGCTCTTTTTCCCTAGTAGACCTAGGTTATCGAATCCTCGGGAAGCAGAAAGCATAGTGAAGTTACTTTAATGAAGCAGAATTCTTTTTGTGTTTTACTAGACCAAGAGTTTGCTATATTTTGTTGTTGTCGATGATGGAGAGAGAGGGCCTAGAGCTTTTGGTTTCACATGTAGCTGTGCAAAACATCTGATCGGAATAAAAGATAGTAATAAAGTGTAACACCCTCGGAATCGACCCTATGCAAGTTTTAGCGCTTCCCGCCAAACCCGCATAGAAACGATTCAAAGGTGCCCACCAGGCACTTGCGTGCGGGTGGAAAACGAAGTAATATCATTACACAATAGTCCTCGATGGAACCCACAAAACATATATATACAACATCGACTCAAAGAGTCAAGAATACAGATATACAATACAAAGATCCAAATCACCTGGAAAACGATACAGCGTCCGGGTACGTACAAGATGCAAATTGAGCTAAGAGCCCTGAAGAATAACCAATGGCGTCCATAACCCTGCCCAGGCCAAGCCGGAAGGTTAACCCTGCTAACGACGTGGATCTCAAAACCTGCTAAAGACAAAGGGGTGCCGACAAAGGGCAAAGGAAAAAGAGAGCGGTCAGTACTGAGGCCAGTACACGGCGAGACTAGAATTCGGCGGTCCTCGCCTACATAGGTATGGTGGACTGAAGCGGCAGCGCGACATGCACTAAACAACCTATAGAGACTCGATACAAATAGCGGCTATCAGAGAGGGCTAAGAAAGACCTATTCGGAACCAACCTGATACTACCACCAAACATACCCATCCTGGTGTTTTCCCCTTGAGACCAAACGAGGAAGTCAACCGAGGAACTCACACCGTTGGCAGTTTTATTTATTCAATTATCGTTGCAGCAATTATTAGTCAGGTATAGATAGTCATCCTGATGTAATAAGCAATGGGCACTTTTAGTTAACCATTCCGTTGTAGTTGCAACACTTACTAGTCAGATACAATTAGCATGAGATATCCCAAACCCAGCAGTTGTTGGTACTTTTATTTAGCCATTCCGTTGCAGTGAAGCTGATTACTAGTCATATCGGATACAAGTCAAATTATAACAGTAAACTTTAGTTATAGTTGTCTATGATCGAGAACTGTGCTCCAAGTCGTCCATAACCGCGGACACGGCTTCTCGAAAAGATTAAACCCTGCAGGGGTGCACCAAAGTTTCCACACGCACCTACACCCTTGTTGTCAGATCAGGTAGGTACAAGATCACAAAACATACACCCAACGGTATGTCGACGGGGTTTCGGACACGACGTTTCCCAGACCCAAAGCAAGCACGGGGGGCCACCCCACTAAGCTACCCGTAACGAAGTCGGCCGGTCTCCGAGACGGACCCAGGGTTTGTGTCGACGGCTGTAAACGACTGGGAACCCGAAAGTGTGACTGGGCTTGTCGATACAGCGAAAACGTGTCACGGTCCTAAACAGTACAGGTGCTCCACGCACAATCTTAAATAAAGAAGTAAAGCATGGCATAAGTACAGGATAGTAATAAAGCCCCAAACTACTTTGTGGCCCCCAATACAGTACCTGGAATCAGGTACTAAATCGATGGGGGTGCCCACACACCCCACCTGTGGTTAGCGCGCTCGATCTCGGAACAGGTGTCAAGAACTCGGGGTCCTACGGGACACCAGTGAGCGGTTAAAAACCAAATATTTTCTATTACCCACCGGTGCCTCTGCATTTACCTACTTTCAATTTTAGTTATTAAACAATAATTAAAGCCATGATCATCTCCAACATAAAGCATATGGCTGCCTTCCAACAGCTGTGGTACTGGACGAGATGCAATAGCACTTGAGAAAGCGACTACGACGCGCGAGTCCAACTATCTACCAAACAACAGGTAATAGGATGTGTCCAAGGCAATATAAGGCTGCAAGGGATCTCACGGGCACGAAAACTAGAGCACCGCAACACAGATAGCAATAGATCAACAGGAGGGAATAAATACTATAAAAGTAAGATAGGTAGAAAGGGGGAGATGCTCGCCTAAAAACATTGCCGAAGGTTCATCTGAAGATCGGGTCGACACTCGCATCAACTCATTGGCCTAATCCGCGAAGAAGCAAAACACTAGAAGAAACACCGGATGCACTATTTAATTCTATGACATAAGAACGGGCATGATGCATGTATGATGTGTGGCATGGCAAGGATGCGATGCAATTAGGCAATATTAAGCGGAACCGGGGCCCCGACGATTAATTACTAAGTTCATATTGTTTAGATACCCAGCAATTTAAATGTTGTCTTAACATGGCAAAATATATCACCGGTTCGCTACATAAATTTAATTGGGGCCAATATAAGACTAGATAAGCCCGCATATGACCCCATATTTAATTATAAGGTGAATCGGCATAATGCCCCCAAACCACCAAATATGTATGCAGGCATGTCAAATTAAGATGCACGAGTTTATATTATAATTTATAAAATAGGGCTCGGAAAGGGAGTCACACATGGGTTCGGCGATCTTGGATCAGGGGTTCGACGGGGTTCAGTCTTCGGAGTTCTTCAGGGCTCGTGAAGGAGACCTTCACGCCATCGGATCCGAGTCGATGAACTTGACGATCCATGAAGATGGTCTTGAGGCTACGGGCCAATGTCGACCTCCGGGTACCGCGGGTGCTCGGTGTGGTTCCATCGGGTTCGAACGCAGGTGGTAGGTGAACTTGGAGGTTACGGAAGTCTTATCGCCGATGAAGATCTTGTCGCTTAGTCGGGGTTCTCCATGTTCGGCTGCTCTTGGCATCGGTTTTCCTGGTACTTGGGTCTCCGGACGATCTTGTCAACATCTTACCGTGTATCTACCCGAGATCTTGCAGGATTTCCATCAAACATGTGGTGAGCATCATGCATAAATGGAAAACACCAGAAACAGAAACAGCTGAGCACGCGCGCGCGGACAGCGGTGGCCAGACTCGAGCAAGCGGCAGGCGTCTACAAGGACGCGCAGGGCCGGCGGTGCCTGGAGAGGAACATGGTTGGGCGAGCTTAGATGGGGAGGTGCAGGGGCGGAACCAGGGTGCAGCTGTGCTCGCGCGGGACCTGGCACTGACGGGCAGCAGTGCTTGCACGCGCGCAGGGCAGACTCGAGGAGGTGGCTCGCGGGCTCGCTGGTGGCAAGGCGACGCGGGAGATGGGGGATGTCGGCCAGGAGCGACGGTGGAGGCGGCCTCCGGTGAGCTAGGACGGGGCGGCCGGAGGAGGTCGAACGGCGGCCAAGGCGACCAGGGAGAGGCAGCTCGCGCGGGAAAGAGGAGAGGGGCCCCGGGCGGCGCACGAGGGGTTGGGGGAGACAGCGACGGAGGCTGGCGGCGCGAGGAAGGCCGGCGACGGACGGCGCGGAAGTTGGCGGCGGTGGCGGCCCGTCGGTGAGGGGAGGGCCCGAGAGCGGTGGGGCGCACTGGGGTGCTGCGGAAGGGAGAGGAGGACGGGTCGGTGATGCGGGAGACCGCGTGGGTACGGGAGGAGGGGGCCCGATGGACTGCGGAGCCCGGCAAGGCAGGGGCGCGCGGGATGGGGAACGGAGGCGAGGTCGGCGGAGCCGCCAGAGCAGGAGGACGTGATGACGGGGCGCTGCGGGCAAGCTCGGGCCGAAGGGGAGCCCGCGAGGCGGCGGGGTCGCGGCCCTAGGACGCGCGGAAAAGCGGCGGCGTTAGACGGAGGAAGAGAGGCTGCCGGCGGTAGGGTGGAGGTGACGGTGAGGGCCGGGCTCGGCCGGAGCGGAACGGGCCCGAGGCGGTCGTCGGGGTGGAGGTGGAGCTCGGTGAGAGGGCGGGAGAGGATGCGGGTGAGCGGGAGGAAGAGAGAGAGGAGCGGCCGCAGCGTACGCAGGGTGGGGTTCGAGGCGGAGGCGGGGCAACGTGCGGCCAGGTGGTGGTGGGGCCAGGCGCTGGGTGGAGCACGAGGTGGTCGGGGGGGAGGTTGGTTCGGGAGCGGTCCAGGTGGGGCCCGGCTGGCGGCTCAGGTGGCGTGCTGGGCGGGAAAGTTGGCGGCGGGGTGCCGCGCGTGGGGATGCGATGGGTGGCTGGGGAGGCTGAGGTGGCGGGCTGGGATTGGATGGGGGAAGGGAGTGGTGAGGTGGCGGGTGGAGATTGGCCAGGGTGAGGTGGAGGGCTGGATAGGACTAGAGTGGGTAGAGTTTTTGGTGGGAAAAGTTGGGTGTCTTCTGGGTAGATAGGAGTTTAACTGGAGGTGGCCGGCTAGGCTTTCGGGCCTGGCGGGCTGCCTCCTAAAAATAATTAAATATTTTATTTATAAAAAACGAGGCCTTTGCAAACCGTTGGCAGACAAAACAAAATATTCTGGAGACCTGGGTTTTGGGTTGAAATAATAACGGGGCATTTAGAAAAAAACAGACTTTTAAAAATAGTTTTATGCAAACAAATGCAAGAAGACATGACGATGCTCAAATGCAAGGTGGCATGATGACATGAGCATGCGGTCATGATGATGCAATGCACAAAAACAACGCGATTTTCTAGTAGTGGTTTTTGCGGGGCACCACAATTCGACACCACTAACAATGGATCTCGCCCTCGAGATCTGCCTCATGGTACCGGGAAGAAGGGCGGCGATCTGAATCTTCTAGCATCGTGTAGATCCTCGCGACACCACTAACAAGAGGTTGTTGTCCGTGATCGTCGAGAGAACACTCCGGGAAACAAAGGCGAAGGTAGAGGTATCAACCAATCAATCCACCTCTAACTTCGATAGAAAGAGAGAACCGATGCATTCTCATCCACTTCAATGTACACAAGTGAATAGAGTGAGTAGTCGGCATGGGGGCCAATCCATCACGCACCCAAACTATTACTCTGCACAATCAGTAGAAAAGCGTGCAACCATTCTCGGAATCAGACTGAAGATCTCGACAATCGAGGTTCAGAAACAAAGGAGTGATGCAGACTCTGCATCAGATCTGGCGTAGATGATGTCGTCGCGTCGAAAAACACCGGAAGGCACGAGAAGGAACAAAGAGAAGTCCACCAGACGAAGGATTCCTCGGATAGCATGAAGACCAGATGTAGCAACACCGTTACCAAAGGAGGAAGCGAAACCCTGAAGGTACGATGGAACCCAACCACGAGAAATCCTGGACTCGAAGAGAGAGAAGAGAGCGGATTCAAAACACGCAGAGGTGAGAGGAGAGCAGCAGAGGGGTAAGGAGTAAAATCAGACCTAATTAGAACTATCCAACCGATTTTGCAAAAATAGTTTTGACACTCTACTTCGGCCGTTAGCTAGGTTATCCTATAGGCTGGACTTGTGGGTATCGCAACTGCTGAGCTCTGATACCACTCTGTAACACCCTCGGAATCGACCCTATGCAAGTTTTAGCGCTTCCCGCCAAACCCGCATAGAAACGATTCAAAGGTGCCCACCAGGCACTTGCGTGCGGGTGGAAAACGAAGTAATATCATTACCCAATAGTCCTCGATGGAACCCACAAAACATATATATACAACATCGACTCAAAGAGTCAAGAATACAGATATACAATACAAAGATCCAAATCACCTGGAAAACGATACAGCGTCCGGGTACGGACAAGATGCAAATTGAGCTAAGAGCCCTGAAGAATAACCAATGGCGTCCATAACCCTGCCCAGGCCAAGCCGAAAGGGTAACCCTGCTAACGACGTCGATCTCAAAACCTGCTAAAGACAAAGGGGTGCCGACAAAGGGCAAAGGAAAAAGAGAGCGGTCAGTACTGAGGCCAGTACACGGCGAGACTAGAATTCGGCGGTCCTCGCCTACATAGGTATGGTGGACTGAAGCGGCAGCGCGGCATGCACTAAACAACCTATAGAGACTCGATACAAATAGCGGCTATCAGAGAGGGCTAAGAAAGACCTATTCGGAACCAACCTGATACTACCACCAAACATACCCATCCTGGTGTTTTCCCCTCGAGACCAAACGAGGAAGTCAACCGAGGACCTCACACCGTTGGCAGTTTTATTTATTCAGTTATCGTTGCAGCAATTACTAGTCAGGTATAGATAGTCATCCTGATGTAATAAGCAGTGGGCACTTTTAGTTAACCATTCCGTTGTAGTTGCAACACTTACTAGTCAGATACAATTAGCATGAGATATCCCAAACCCAGCAGTTGTTGGTACTTTTATTTAGCCATTCCGTTGCAGTGAAGCTGATTACTAGTCATATCGGATACAAGTCAAATTATAACAGTAAACTTTAGTTATAGTTGTCTATGATCGAGAACTGTGCTCCAAGTCGTCCATAACCGCGGACACGGCTTCTCGAAAAGATTAAACCCTGCAGGGGTGCACCAAAGTTTCCACACGCACCTACACCCTTGTTGTCAGATCAGGTAGGTACAAGATCACAAAACATACACCCAACGGTATGTCGACGGGGTTTCGGACACGACGTTTCCCAGACCCAAAGCAAGCACGGGGGGCCACCCCACTAAGCTACCCGTAACGAAGTCGGCCGGTCTCCGAGACGGACCCAGGGTTTGTGTCGACGGCTGTAAACGACTGGGAACCCGAAAGTGTGACTGGGCTTGTCGATACAGCGAAAACGTGTCACGGTCCTAAACAGTACAGGTGCTCCACACACAATCTTAAATAAAGCAGTAAAGCATGGCATAAGTACAGTATAGTAATAAAGCCCCAAACTACTTTGTGGCCCCCAGTACAGTACTTGGAATCAGGTACTAAATCGATGGGGGTGCCCACACACCCCACCTGTGGTTAGCGCGCTCGATCTCGGAACAGGTGTCAAGAACTCGGGGTCCTATGGGACACTAGTGAGCGGTTAAAAACCAAATATTGTCTATTACCCACCGGTGCCTCTGCATTTACCTACTTTCAATTTTAGTTATTAAACAATAATTAAAGCCATGATCATCTCCAACATAAAGCATATGGCAGCCTTCCAACAGCTGTGCTACTGGACGACATGCAACAGCACTTGAGCAAGCGACTACGACGCGCGAGTCCAACTATCTACCAAACAACAGGTAATAGGATGTGTCCAATGCAATATAAGGCTGCAAGGGATCTCACGGGCACGAAAACTAGAGCATCGCAACACAGATAGCAATAGATCAACAGGAGGGAATAAATACTATAAAAGTAAGATAGGTAGAAAGGGGGAGATGCTCGCCTGAAAACATTGCCGAAGGTTCATCCGAAGATCGGGTCGACACTCGCATCAACTCATCGGCCTAATCCGCGAAGAAGGAAAACACTAGAAGAAACACCGGATGCACTATTTAATTCTATGACATAAGAACGGGCATGATGCATGTATGATGTGTGGCATGGCAAGGATGCGATGCAATTAGGCAATATTAAGCGGAACCGGGGCCCCGACGATTAATTACTAAGTTCATATTGTTTAGATACCCAGCAATTTAAATGTTGTCTTAACATGGCAAAATATATCACCGGTTCGCTACATAAATTTAATTGGGGCCAATATAAGACTAGATAAGCCCGCATATGACCCCATATTTAATTATAAGGTGAATCGGCATAATGCCCCCAAACCACCAAATATGTATGCAAGCATGTCAAATTAAGATGCACGAGTTTATATTATAATTTATAAAATAGGGCTCGGAAAGGGAGTCACACATGGGTTCGGCGATCTTGGATCAGGGGTTCGACGGGGTTCAGTCTTCGGAGTTCTTCAGGGCTCGTGAAGGAGACCTTCACGCCATCGGATCCGAGTCGATGAACTTGGCGATCCATGAAGATGGACTTGAGGCTACGGGCCGATGTCGACCTCCGGGTACCGCGGGCGCTCGGTGTGGTTCCATCGGGTTCAAACGCCGGTGGTAGGCGAACTTGGAGGTTACGGAAGTCTTATCGCCAATGAAGATCTTGTCGCTTAGTCGGGGTTCTCCATGTTCGGCTGCTCTTGGCATCGGTTTTCCTGGTACTTGGGTCTCCGGACGATCTTGTCAACACCTTACGGTGTATCTACCCGAGATCTTGCGGGATTTCCATCAAACATGTGGTGAGCATCATGCGTAAATGGAAAACACCAGAAACAGAAACAGCTGAGCACGCGCGCGCGGACAGCGGTGGCCAGACTCGAGCAAGCGGCAGGCGTCTACAAGGACGCGCAGGGCCGGCGGTGCCTGGAGAGGAACATGGTTGGGCGAGCTTATATGGGGAGGTGCAGGGGCGGAACCAGGGTGCAGCTGTGCTCGCGCGGGACCTGGCGCTGACGGGCAGCAGTGCTTGCACGCGCGCAGGGCAGACTCGAGGAGGTGGCTCGCGGGCTCGCTGGTGGCAAGGCGACGCGGGAGATGGGGGATGTTGGCCAGGAGCGACGGTGGAGGCGGCCTCCGGTGAGCTAGGACGGGGCGGCCGGAGGAGGTCGAACGGCGGCCAAGGCAACCAGGGAGAGGCAGCTCGCGCGGGAAAGAGGAGAGGGGCCCCGGGCGGCGCACGAGGGGTTGGGGGAGACGGCGACGGAGGCTGGCGGCGCGAGGAAGGCCGGCGACGGACGGCGCGGAGCTTGGCGGCGGCGGCGGCCCGTCGGTGAGGGGAGGGCCCGAGAGCGGTGGGGCGCACTGGGGTGCTGCGGAAGGGAGAGGAGGATGGGTCCGTGATGCGGGAGACCGCGCGGGTACGGGAGGAGGGGGCCCGGCGGACTGCGGAGCCCGGCGAGGCAGGGGCGCGCGGGATGGGGAACGGAGGCGAGGTCGGCGGAGCCGCCAGAGCAGGAGGACGCGCTGACGGGGCGCTGCAGGCGAGCTCGGGCCGAAGGGGAGCCCGCGAGGCGGCGGGGTCGCGGCCCTAGGACGCGCGGAAAAGCGGCGGCGTTAGACGGAGGAAGAGAGGCTGTCGGCGGTAGGGTGGTGGTGACGGAGAGGGCCGGGCTCGGCCGGAGCGGAGCGGGCCCGAGGCGGTCGTCGGGGTGGAGGCGGAGCTCGGTGAGAGGGCGGGAGAGGATGCGGGCGAGCGGGAGGAAGAGAGAGAGGAGCGGCCGCAGCGTACGCAGGGTGGGGTTCGAGGCGGAGGCGGGGCGACGTGCGGCCAGGTGGTGGTGGGGCCAGGCGTTGGGTGGAGCACGAGGCGTTCGGGGGGGAGGTTGGTTCGGGAGCGGTCCAGGTGGGGCCCGGCTGGCGGCTCAGGTGGCGTGCTGGGCGGGAAAGTTGGCGGCGGGGTGCCGCGCGTGGGGATGCGATGGGTGGCTGGGGAGGCTGAGGTGGCGGGCTGGGATTGGATGGGGGAAGGGAGTGTGAGGTGGCGGGTGGAGATTGGCCGGGGTGAGGTGGAGGGCTGGATAGGACTAGAGTGGGTAGAGTTTTTGGTGGGAAAAGTTGGGTGTCTTCTGGGTAGATAGGAGTTTAACTGGAGGTGGCCGGCTAGGCTTTCGGGCCTGGCGGGCTGCCTCCTAAAAATAATTAAATATTTTATTTATAAAAAACGAGGCCTTTGCAAACCGTTGGCAGACAAAACAAAATATTCTGGAGACCTGGGTTTTGGGTTGAAATAATAACGGGGCATTTAGAAAACAAAACAGACTTCTAAAAATAGTTTTATGCAAACAAATGCAAGAAGACATGACGATGCTCAAATGCAAGGTGGCATGATGACATGAGCATGCGGTCATGATGATGCAATGCACAAAAACAACGCGATTTTCTAGTAGTGGTTTTTGCGGGGCGCCACATAAAGTGTGCATGTAATTGTTAGAGCAAGATAATTATATATGGACAGTGCATCCATAATTGCTATTGCCTCTCCAACTGCTTATAGAAATAACCTATGAGTCTCATCCATAGAAGAAAGAGAACTAATGATATGCATAGTGACGTCACCGTTAACCCCAAATAAATCCCTCACATACAGCCGTACTACCCCTTCTGTCACTAGGGTTCCCAACCTACAGATTAGTCATTACTGATACTCCCTATACCTGGCTCAATCCTCGGGGTCTTGGATACTTGATAAGTCTTTGGATTGAGGCAAGAGAGGATACAATGATCATCATCTCATACAAACTAATACATGATCCCAGCTATGATAAATAACATGCACAAAAGCTACATGGCTAGGACGAAGCCCGTAGCCCTAGGAGAATTACTCACACATAGAGATGAAATCATGAGATTGATAGCAAATAGTCTTACAATGTCCCTAATCAAAGATGAGGTCTACTATTACAAGTGGTTTAATATGGCTATGGTGGTGGAGAATGGTTTGGAGATTAGATCTAAGTCTATTTCTCCCGCAGCTCTTCGGTGTTGTGGATGCAGGGTTATGGTGGCGAGGGGGTGTGGGAGAGCTCTATTTCTCGTCGCCTGAGGCCTCTTTTTATAGGGTTCCCTTCACGAAAGTTGTTCTGTTTGACCTAGTGGTGGCGGCGGCAACTATACGACCGCAACTATACAGCCAGAATTTTATTCCCGCTGTATAGTTGGTCATTAAAGCGTCTCCCTCCACTTCACGACTCCTGGTTTCTTCGGGTTGTTGGAAATCTTGTATCTTTGACTTTAATGTAGTGATTCCCATCATCAAACGTCATTATCTGCATAGGAAAAAATAGCAAGAAAGGATTTCATACCCCTTTGATCATTAGGCATTAGTGGTAGCGTTTAGAGAGATATTTCATCAAAAATATGAACAATATCCAGTTTAAAGGTGGACGTAGATGGCTATATTTCAGAGCCATCAAGGGCCCTGAGTATATCTATCTATCATCGGGATGGACAAATCCCACTCTTGATCCATGAGCCTCTACATAACACCTTCGTAGCACTGAACTCACCTTTATAGTTACCCTGTCACGGTGTGACGTTTGATGTTATCAAGATACTCTTCTAGTGTTAGTGATTAACATGATCTCATGGTCTAAGGACTAGGATTACTTCGTATGATGTTATAGAAATATAAACACAATGACTTTGATCATATTGCTATACTTTGGATGAATGTTCATCACATCATTCCACCAATGTTGTGACCTTGTTATTAACAACATCCAATGTCCATGACCAGGAAACCTTGATCATCTTGGTAATCAATGAGCTAGTTTATATAAGAGGCATAAATAGGAACTATTTATTTTTTATTAAACACATATGTATTAACTTTCCAATTAATACAATTATAGCATGCAAAATAAACATTTGTCATGGACATGGAATAAGATAATCAACGAGCTTCTGTATGTGGAACCCGTAGAGAGACATGTTTGCGTCGTGGGTGTCCCATTCTCTGGATACCTGCTACACCACCAGATCCGAATCGCCGAAGCAAAGGATCCAGTTGACACCGATCTATCTGGCTAGCCGGAGGCCGTGCGCCAGCACCTCGTATTCGGCCACCTTGTTGGAGGCCTTGAAGTGGATCTGGAGGACATACTCCAACCGGTCTCCTTTGGGCAAGGTGAGAAAGATGCCGGCTCCCAAGCCCCCGAGCATCTTCGACCTATCGAAGTGCATCCTCCAATGGTCTGAATCTAGAACTAGTGGGAGGTACTGGGTCTCAGCCCAGTCGACGAGGAAGTCCGCCAGAGCTTGCGACTTGATCGTGAGCCGGGTCTCGTACTAGATGGAGTAGGCGGCGAGCACGATGGCCCATTTGGCGACTCAGCCAGTGGCGTCCTTGTTGCCAATGATTTCCGAGAGGGGTGCGGTGCACACAACCTTAATCGGATGCTCCTAGAACTAGTGCTTGAGCTTCTTGCATGCCAGGTACACGCCATAACACATATTCTAGTAGTGGGGGTAGTTCTGCTTGGAGAGGGAGAGAACCTCGCTAAGGTAGTAGATGGGTCACTAAGCCAGCTGAGCCTTGCCTTCCTCGGGGCACTCCACCACTAGGACAACGCTGGCGACCCGGCTGATGGCTGCTATATAGAGCAACATCGGCTCCTTGCTAGCCGGCGTGGCTAGAACCGGCGTTGTGGATAGCATTCGCTTAAGGTCATGAAAAGAAGCATCGGCCTGCGAGGTCCAGGAGAACTTGTCCGTCTTCTTCATCAGCTGGTACAATGGAAGTGCCTTCTCCCCCAACCGGCTGACAAAATGGCTGAGGGAGGCTAGGCATCCGATGAACTTCTGGACTCCGAGCAGGCTCCTAAGCGGCTGCATCCTCTCGATGGCTGCAGTATTTTTCGGATTCGCCTCGATCCCTCATTACGAAATGAGGAAACCGAGTAGCTGGCTGGACGGGACTCCGAAAACGCATTTCTCCAGGTTCAGCTTCATCTGGTACTGCCGGAGGTTGTCGAATGTCTCCCCTGGGTCCTCGAGGAGGGTGTGCTTTTCCTTGGTCTTGATGACCACATCGTCCACATAGGCATGCACGTTTCGGCTGATTTGCGAGTGCAAGCACTTCTGCATGCAGCGCTGATTGGCAGTGCCTGCATTCTTCATACCGAAAGGCATGGTTACATAGCAGAAAGCCCTGTATGGGGTGATAAATGATGTTTTTATCTGGTCATCCGGGTTTAGCCAGATCTGATTGTAACCGGAATAACAATCCAAGAAAGAGAACAAGTCGCAGCCGGCCATGGAATCGATGACTTGATCGATACGGGGCAGGGCGAAGGGGTCCTTCAGGCACGCCTTGTTCAGGTTGGTGTAATCGATACACATGCGCCAGGTCTTGTTCTTCTTCAACACCAAGACTGGGTTGGCCAGCCAGTCCGGGTGGTACACTTCCATGATGAACCCGGCTGCAAGGAGTCGGGTGATCTCGTCACCAAAAATCTTCCTCTTCTCCTCTGCGAACCGGTGCAGAGGCTTCTTGACCGGCTTGGCATCCGGCCGCACATGAAGTGAGTGCTCGGCGAACTCCCTCGGTACACCTAGCATGTCCTTGGATGACCATGCGAAGATGTCCCGATTCTCACGGAGGAAGTCGACGAGCGCGCCTTCCTATTTGCTGTCTAGGTTGGCACCAATGGTGATGAACTTGGTCAGGTCGGAGGGGTCGAGCAGGATCATTTTCGTCTCCTTTGCCGACTGGAAAGCTCCTTCCCTAGCCGGTTTGCTGCTGGCCGGCATTTCTTGCTGGGCCATGGCCACATTGTGTATGATCACGCGCTTTTCTTCGGCTATGATGAGGACCTCTGCTAGCTTGGAGCCGACTGAGGCGCACTCCATCGACCGCCTGAAGCAGCCGGCGACGGTGATCACGCCGTTTGGTCCTGGCATCTTCGTCTTGAGATACGCGTAGTGGGGGACGGCCATGAATTTAGCGAGGGTGGGGCGCCCGAGGAGAGCATGGTAGGAGCTCGTCAAGTTTACCACCTCGAACCAAATTGGCTCGTGGTGGAAGTTCTCCTCGGTTCCGAAGATGACGTCCAGCTGGATTTTACCCAGCAGGGCGTAAGCCAGTCCTGGCAGTACGCCGTGGAATGTTGTGGTAGTCGGGCGTAGGTCGCACTCACGGATGCCCAGCTTATCTAGCGAAGACCGGTAGAGGAGGTTGAGGCTGCTGCCTCCGTCGATGAGGACGCGCGAGAAGCGTGCGCTCATTGGAGACGATGGGGGGGTCGAGCACCATAGCGTAGCCCCCAGGAGTCAGAAGCTGCTCCGGATGATCTTCTCGGCTCCAGGTGATGGGGGTTTCCGACTAGTTTAGGTACTGGGGGACTGGGGAGACTATGGCATTGACCTCCTTGGAGCGTCGCATGCGGCTGTTCTTGTCGTCCAGCTCCGTCCCGAAGATGTGGTAGGCGGCGTGCGGCTGGGGGTAGCCATTGTTGTTGTTGCCGCCATTGCCGCTGTTACCATCATTACCGGCTCCCCTAGCCAATGGTGGTGGTCCACCAGGAGGGGGCGGGGGAAGACGTTGCTGGTTGCCCTAGTCTTTTAGTTGGCGGGTCCAGCTGCAGTTCCGGGTAGTGTGCGTAGCCGGTTTGAAGGGACCGCTATGCCACTTGCACGGGCCGTCAAACATCTAGTCAAAGGTGAGTCGCGGCTTCTGCCTTCTTGCATCGTTAGCCGGCGCGTCAGGCGTGCCCTCCACCACATTGACCTGCCGCGCATGGTAGCGGGGCTTCTGCTGTCTGGCTTGGCGGTCCCCATGGAACCGGTTGTCGTTGCCGTGGCGCCTGGAGGATCCGGCTTCTTCAGCCGGATTTCTTGGACGGTCGCGAGCCAGCTCTGTAGGAGTCAGATGCCCATCAGCACTTACTCGGAGGGGCTTCTTCTCGGCGGCATCCACCATGGCGTACTAGTCCGCAACCATCATGAGATCCACCATGGTTTTCGGCTCATCACACAGTAGCCAGTGGTGAAGCATGGTGCCTTCTCGGCATCCCTCGATGAAGAAGCCAATGGCCTGGCTCTCTAGGATGCCCTCACAAGTGTTGCACAACTCTGTCCACTTGGCGAGGAACTCGCGGTCCATCTCGCGGTCGCCCTGGACGCATAGGGCCAGGTCGTGCGGGCGGCCCGGACGCTTGTACGTGCCGTTGAAGTTGTGGACGAACACCTTTTCAAAGTCTGGCCAGGCGTTGATGCTATTGGGTGCGAGGCTGTTGAGCCATGTCCTAGCTGACCAGGTTAGCATAAAGGGGATGTAGCGCACGGCTGTGCGCTTGTTCCCATGGGCGATGCCGACTGCCGTGGCATAGTCGGTTAGCCAATCTTCAGGCTTCATCCTGCCGTCGTACTTGGGGGTGTCCCTGGGCAGGGTTAACTTATCCAGAAACGGCTCGTTCCGGATACGGGGTCCAAAACAAACCGGTCCAGTGGAGTCTTCCTCCTCCGTAACACGCGCTTGAGCGAGGAGCTTGATGCGGTCACGGGCATCCGGCCGATCCGGGTTGGGCGCTCCCACCCGGTCCGAGAGACGGGAGCCGGCAGGTCTTGGCACTCCGGTTGGTGGAGGGGAGGCGGTGGGTTGCTACTCACCATTTGCTCCTAGCGCGGTTGGCCCTTGCTGCCAGAATCGTGACGCTTGCTGCAGGCCTTAGCTGGAGGAGAGGACTCCTGCTGGGTGTCGCGGGGCGCACCCTTGCTATTGGCAGGCGGCTTGCTCCCCTTGGTGTAGCTGGGGTCCTCCTGCATCTACCGGTTGGCATCAGCCTACTCGTCCACGATCCGGAGTAGCTCCTGCACCCGAGCATGCTCTCAGGCTCGCTCCTCGCCCTCTAGGTTGGGCAGTTCGTCTGCTACGGCTCGCGCCAAGCGCTTGATGGGCGTGTTGTAGGTGGGCCGGATGAGAGCGGGTGCGGGATCCGGCTCGCCATCCTTCTCCATCCTACCGCCTAGCTCGCCACCCCAGCGTCGCACTTGCCTGCATCGGCTCGGCTCGTGGTAGCCGGAGTGAAGTCGTCTGCGCGGTCGTACTCACTCCAGGTGATCTCGATATGTTTACGGGTCGCAGCCAGCTCCATGGCCTCCTGGAGGAGAAGCTGTCTCTCCGTGGCAAAGTTGTCCTCCGCCTCCTCCGGGTTATCCGCGAGGTTAACCGGCATGAGGAGCCGATCGATGGCCTCCTCCACTGGGTTCCAGGGTTGCGGTGGCACAGAAGTTCCGCCCTCATCCGCATTGCGCTCCCGCGACTGGCGGGGGTGAGAGCTGGAGCCGGCCATCATTACCTCGACGTCGTGGGAGGTGTTGGAGGTGTTGCTGCCTAGGTGTGGCCGCTCCGCGATAGAAATGATCTCCCTGGGGAAACGCTCCGGCACGGTGGTGATGTAGACGGGGATGTCGCTGAAAAGCAGGATGGAGCCGTTTGCCGAAAACGAGGTTCCGGCGAAGCAGGAAGCGTTGTCGGTAGCGCAGTCGAATTTGCCGAGCGTGAGCACCAGGCCGGAGGCCACGCGCTCACCGGCTGAAGTCCGGGGTCCCGTGCGGAACGTGACTCCGGTCGAAGCCATCTTTCCCCATGGTGGGCGCCAACTGTCGTTGTATTGGGAACGGCAGTACCTAAGTAGGTTAGATAGAGGTGTGGGGACTAGCAGGGAAGCTATCGACTGCGTCCACAGGCGAGATTGGATACAGGAAAGTGTAGCTGGACACAGTAAGTACCCAGTTTCGGAGCCCTCGTGATGAGGTAAATCTCCTACTCCTGCCGATCTGACTATGAGTGATATACGGGCTACAATCGCACCTCGAGCTGTATTCTCTAGCTACTGCCTTAAATGCACTAAGACCAACCCTTTTTGCTGAGGTCTTGCCTCTCCTTATATAGGCAGAGAGGCAACGATCTTACTGGCCAGTCCGGCTAGCGGGCCCTACAGGCGGGTCCCAGCCGGCTGGTCATCTACAGTACTCGGTACACTTACATTCCATCAGGGTATGAGCGGTATGGTCATCGTGGGTACAGTGAACATCGTGCGAGCCTGTCGTCAGCATCTAGCCACTGTTCCCGCGTCACCCCGCAAAATCATCGGTATGGCCGAGTAGTTGTGAGTCTTGTCATCGTACCAGGGCGTACCGCGCCCTGTGCCGCACGTCTCTATGTCCTCTTGATTAGTTCTGGTTGTCCTGGTGTAGCCGGTCCCATGCCTTCATCTCCTTGCCAATCCGGTTACCGTGAGGTAGCCGGCTTGACTTGCTCATGTCCAACTGCGCTCAGCCAGCCAGACACGATCCGACTGCTGTGATTCTTGTCTGGTTGGGGTATCCGAAGGTCATCCCCCTGATAGTTGTCCTGCATATTGTCTAGTAGCTGCTTTGCTTCGGTAATATGTTTACCCATAAATATTCCTCCAGCTCCAGTATCAAGCATAGACTTAGACACAGGGTTAAGAGCATTATAAAAATAAATGGAGAATTAACCAATCTTCCGTCCCGTGACTGGGATAGTTTCTCATGCATTCTTTCATCCTCTCCCATGCAAGCGCTAGTGCCTCACGCTCTTCCTGTCTAAAACCAGTAATATTACATCTTAGTTGCATAGTCTTTGCAGGTGGGAAAAAATTAGTCATAAATAAAGAAGTACATTCCACCCATGATGTAATAGTATTTCTAGGAAAAGATAGCAACCATTCTTTTGCTCTTCCTCTAAGAGAGAAAGGAAATAAGCGCAATTTGACCGCATCGGGGTCAACATCTTTTATGCGCATCATATGAAATATTTTAGTGAAAGTGTTTAAGTGCATACATGCGTCCTCAACAACAGAGCCTCCAAATAGATTTAGTTGAACCAAACATAAATAGTGGGGCTCAATTTCATAATCATCAGCAGTAATTGCTGGCTGGGTAATAGGAGTACGCAAATAATCATTATTGGGAGTGGCAAACTGCCCAAGCTTCTTTTCAGACATATTTCCTATGTTTTTGGGTTTTCTGAAACAGAGACTTATGCTAGTAAATACAAGAATTTAAAGACTAACTTTTTTGGGGTTTTTCAAATAAAGACTGAAAGCAAACTAGAAATTAAAAAAAGGAATTAAAACTAGCAAGGTTCCTACTAACCTCACCAGGGTAGCTATTGCTTCCCGACAATGGCGCCAAAAAAAGGGTTGATACCTTCGATCCGGATTGCGGATGTAGTATAGCTCTTTTTCCCTAGTAGACCTAGGTTATCGAATCCTCGGTAAGCAGAAAGCATAGTGAAAGTACTTTAATGGACATTTAGGAGTTTAGAATTCTTTTTGTGTTTTATAGGACCAAGAGTTTGCTATCTTTTGTTGTTGTCGATGATGGAGAGAGAGGGCCTAGGGCTTTCAGTTTCACCTATAGCTGTGCAAAACATCTAATGGGAATAAAAGATAGTAATAAAGTATGCATGTAATTGTTAGAGCAAGATAATTATATGTGGACAGTACATCCATAATTGCTATTGCCTCTGCAACCGCTTATAGAAATAACCTACTAGTATCATCCATAGAAGAAAGAGAACTAATGATATGCATAGTGATGTCACTATTAACCCCAAGTAAATCCCTCACATACAGCCGTACTACCCCTTCTGTCACTAGGGTTCCCAACCTACAGATTAGTCATTACTCATACTCCCTATACCTGGCTCAATCCTCGGGGTCTTGGGTACCTAATAAGTTCTTGGATTGAGGCAAGAGAGGATACAATAATCATCATGTCATACAAACTAATACATGATCCCATCTATGATAAATAACATGCACAAAAGCTACATGGCTAGGACGAAGCCCATAGCCCTAGGAGAATTACTCACACATAGACATGAAAAGATCATAAACATTGCAATGGAAATCATGAGATTGATAGCAAATATACTATGGTGGTGGAGAATGATGTTATACTATTACAAAGATGAGATATACTATTACAAGTGGTGGAATATGGCTATGGTGGTGGAGAATGGTTTGGAGATTAGATCTAAGTCTATTTCTCTGGCGGCTCTTCGGTGTTGTGCATGCAGGGTTCTGGTGGCGAGGGGGCATGGAAGAGCTCTATTTCTCATCGCCCGAGGCCTCTTTTTATAGGGGTCCCTTCACAAAAGTTGTTCTATTTGACCTAGTGGTGGTGGCAACAACTATACAGCCGGAATTTTATTCCTGCCGTATAGTTGGTCGTTAAAGCGTCTGCCTCCACTTCACGACTCATGGTTTCTTCGGGTTGTTGGAAATCTTGTATCTTTGACTTTAATGTAGTGATTCCCATCATCAAACGTCATTATCTGCGTAGGAAAAAATAGCAAGAAAGGATTGCATACCCCCTTGATCATTAGGCATTAGTGGCAGGGTTTAGAGAGATATTTCATCAAAAATATGAACAATATCCAGTTTAAATGTGGACGTAGATGGCTATATTTCAGAGCCATCAAGGGCCCTGAGTATATCTATCCATCATCGGGATGGAAAAATCCCACTCTTGATCTACATAACACCTTCCTAGCACTGAACTCACCTTTATAGTTACCTTGTCACGGTGTGACGTTTGATGTTATCAAGATAGTCTTCTAGTGTTAGTGATTGACATGATCTCATGGTCTAAGGACTAGGATTACTTCGTATGATGTTATAGAAATATAAACACAATGACTTTGATCATATTGCTATACTTTGGATGAATGTTCATCACATCATTCCACCAATGTTATGACCTTGTTATTAACAACATCCAATGTCCATGATCAGGAAACCTTGATCATCTTGTTAATCAACGAGCTAGTTTATATGAGAGGCATGACTAGGAACTCTTTATTTGTTTATTAAACACACATGTATTAACTTTCCAATTAATACAATTATCGCATGCAAAATAAACATTTATCATGAACATGGAATAAGATAATAACCGCTTTATTATTGCCTCGTGGGCATATTCCATTCAGCTACATGTGTGTGGACGCCGCGGAGCAGTGAGCACAGGGGCAGGAAGAACTTCCGGAGCAGGCGAGGCTGACCCAGAGGACTCCGACAACGAGGGGCCCGACGACAGTGCGCCGGTCGATGAGGGACCAGGCGTCGTGTGTGGCGCTGAGCTATGTGCTGCCGACCCAGGCTTGGTCAGCGGTAGGGATGCCCGCGCGGGCGACGTGGGAGACAACGGAGGCGAGTCCGGGCGAGCAGGAGGGGACATGGGTCGCTCGGGGGAGGCCATCTCTGACGCAGGCCCAGGCGCAGGGGCAGGCGTGGCAGGGTCGAAGACGGGAGGCGGTGCATGCACATGCGCCAGTCTATTGACGTGTGCCACAGGCGACGCAGGTGGTGCATCAGGTAGGAGTTCCAGGCGAGCACCACGTCTAGTTCCTGCACCATGATTAGGTAACAACATAGGCGAATATGCATCATCTTCAAATTGGCCAGGCATAGTAGGAGATGAATGCACAGATGAGGCTGTGATAGGTGTGTGTGGCATGGCAGAAAATGGGAAGACGTTCTCATCAAAGACAACATCACGAGATATGTAGACATGATTTGTTGGCACATGGAGGCACTTGTAGCCTTTATGGAGAGAACTATACCCCAAGAACACACATTTTTTGGACCGAAACTCAAGTTTTCGATTATTATATGGACAAAGATGGGGCCAACAGACACACCCGAATACCTTGAAAAAGGTATAATCAGGAGTTTCATGCAAGAGAAGCTCAATAGGAGTTTTCATATTAAGAACACGCGTAGGTAATCTATTAATAAGAAAACATGCGGTGGCAAAGGCATCACTCCAAAAGCGGAAGGGTACAGAAGCATGAGCAAGAAGTGTGAGGCCGGTCTCAACTATATGGCGATGTTTACGCTCAACGACTCCATTTTGCCGATGTGTATGTGGGCATGATAAACGATGAGAGATCCCAAGATTATTAAAGAAAGTGTTGAGGTTACGATATTCGCCCCCCCCCCCCCCAATCTGACTGAACATGAATAATTTTATGCTTGATTATCATTCAACATGCAATTGAAACTGAATGAATATATCAAACACATCTGACTTGCGCTTAATAAAATAATGCCATGTAAATTAACTATAGGCATCAATAAAACTGACATAGTAGGTGTGACCACTAACAGATGTTTGTGTTGGACCCCACACATCATAAAAAACAAGTTCAAGAGGACTCTTGACTTCTCTAGTAGATGAAACAAATGGTAGTTGATGACTTTTGCCTTGTTGACAGGCATCACACATGGATATTTCTTTACTGCTAGACTCTAATGGAAGCTCGTGGCGGTGGAGTATGTGGCGAACGATGGGGGTGGCAGGGTGACCAAGGTGAGAGTGCCACTGTGACAGCGACACACGAACACAACTAAAGACGCGCGAGGCGGATGGATCCTCCAAACAGTACAAGCCTTGGCTCAAGCAGCCATTAAGCAGAACATCCCGGGTTGCTCGGTCTTTAACAAAAAGATCAAAAGGATGAAATTCACATAGGACATTATTATCAAGGGTGAGCTTAGGGATGGATAAAATATTACGAGTAACCGAGGGTACCTGCAGAATGTTACGATGGTGGAGCTGCCTAGAGGGATGACTAGTTAAAAGAGATGTTTGGCCAATGTGAGAGATGGGCATACCTACACCATTGGTGGTGTGAACCTTGTCGTGCCCATAGTAGGGCTGGTAGGTGGCGAGCTTGTTGAGCTCATTCATCGTGTGATCTGTGGCGTTGGTGTCCATGTACCATGATGGATCAATGGGGTAGGACGGTGTGTACCCCTGCTCGACGCGCGGGTCCTTGCCCTTGGCAGCGACATGGGCATCTAGAGGCGAAGTCAGCCATGGCAAACTGGCGCTCATTGCCCCTGCCGTCGTTGCCGATGCTGAGGAAGCTTTTTCTGAAAGTGTCGGTGGCACTTAGAGGCAACGTGGTTTTCACGGCCGCACAGTTGGCACACCCGAGCGTTGTGGCCCCCACCTGAGGTCGGTGCAGGGGGTGGGGAGGCCTTTCTAGTGGACGGGGGCGCCAGCGGGCGCTGGCCGCGAGAGGCCCAGTAGGCTGCCGACTACGTGGTGATGGTGGCGGAGGAGCGGAGAGCCTTGACGCGCTTCTCGGTGAAGAGGAGGCATGAGTATAGCTCGTGAGTAGGCTTTGGCACCTTGGCGTTGTGGATGGCCTCCGTGAGATTGTCGTACTTGGCATCGAGGCCCTTTTAAAGGGAATTTATGCCCTTCCTCTGATTTTGATGTTTGTTGACAACACTTGGATAGTTTGATATACTGTTAAATGTTGTAGGAGATATCAGATACTTTAAAGTTTTTATGCACTGAAGAAATAGGTCTGTCCCAGGATTATATATGTGCAGGAACATTGTCCATGCCGGACTGTCTGGCTGGCTCACGCTGGAGTGTCCGGCCCTAGACGGACTGTCGGGTTGGTATCGCCCGGACTGTCCGACCCTAAGAAGTGGGCGACCTGCTCGGACATTCTGTATGCTTGTTCGGACACTACCCGGACATAGTCCGGACACTAGCCGGAAACTTGGCCAGGACGGAGTGTCCGGCTGGTCTCGCTCGGAGTGTCCGGCCAGGCCGGACTGTCCGGTTGATATTGGTCGTACTATCCGGGTAAGTGTCTTCCAACGGCTCTAAATCCAGGGGGGCCTATATAAAGGCCCCTTCTTCTACCTTGGAAGCTGCTAGTCCACCTCAAGAACTCCAGCACCATTTGAGCCACCAAATCCACAAGATATCTTCACTCAACCATCCAAAGTCATTGATCTTGGGAGAATCAAAGGAGGACGCCTTGATCTACAGCTTCACCAAGAGAGATCTTAATTTCCCCCTCATTCACTTGAGGGCCCCTTGCTCTAGTGTTTCATTAGAAACCCTAGCTTGTGATTTGGTTCTTACTAGCTTGTCTTTGATTGTTTGATAGCTAGCTTGTACTCGGGAGCCTCCAATTAGGTTGTGGACGTGTGCCTCGAACTCGTTGTAAAGGTGTCGGCTTCCACCTCCAAGGTTGCCGTATAGTGGAAGGTGAATCGAACCCGTTGGGGTGAGGTTCATCGGAGAACAAGGGAGGCCTCTCGTGGCGTTGGTGGTTTGAAACCACCCCCTCTCCAAACGTAGACGTACTTCCCCTCAAAAGGAAGGAACTACGGGAAACAAATCCTTGTGTCTCTGCATGCTCCCCTTTGGTTACTTCTATCCTTTACCGCACTTTACCTATCTAGTTCTTGCTTAGTATATGTGCTAGATTGACATATAGGTTAATTCACCATAGATGCATAATCTAGAGAATTTACCTTTCATATCAAACCCTAAATTGAAAAAGAGTAAAATTTGAAGTAGCACCTATTCACCCCCCCTCTAGGTGCCCATACGATCCTTTCAATTGGTATCAGAGCCTCAGCTCTTTATTCGGGCTTAACCGCCTAAGAGATTATGGGCAACCCAGATGAGGGAGAAAGTGAGGCTAGTCATTCAGTGACCATGGTAGATCTCAAGAATTTGGAAACAAGCTTGAGCTCTACCTTGGGTATCTGATGGCCCAAGATATCTCGAGCTCGTTGGGGAACCCCAAGAGGAAGGTATGATGAGCACAGCAGCAAGTTTCCCTCAGTTATGAAACCAAGGTTATCAAACTAGTAGGAGCAAGGAAACACCTCCAAGGTATTGTTGCCAACTTGGAATCCTGCACAACACAACCACAGAACTTTGCCCCCAACTTACAGTGAGGTTGTCAATCTCACCGGTTTTGCTGAAAACAAAGGATTAAACGTATTGTGTGGAAGAAAGTAAAAGCTTGAAGAAAGTAAACAAAAAGCAGTAAACAGTTGTAGATTGATGGTAAAAGAAAGGACCGGGCTCCATAGTTCACTAGTGGTGGTTCTCCTTAAGATAGATGACATGTTGGGTGAACAAATTACAGCGAGGAAATTGACAAACATCGAGAAAGCATACATGCATATACTAATCATCTTGACTCCTATGAGATTTGATTGGGCATTACAACATTATACATAGACCGTAATCCAACTGCATCTATGACTAATATCCACCTTCAGGTTATCAATCCGAACCCCCTCCAGAATTAAGTTGCAAGCAACAGATAATTGCATTACACATTCCGTGTAAAGTAAACAATACGATTATTCTATGAACAAAGGATTGTTGTTTTCTCCGAAAATATCATTTTACGGCCCGAAAGTTGGGGCGCCCAGGAAACGTGGTACCCAAGTTGATTTTAATCACCGTGATTCGAAAAGTTGGGGCGCCAATTGCTGAGAGGGGTGTTTTGAGTGAATGATGGCCAAACCCAATATTTTCAAATCGCACCCGTTAAGTCAGGATATTCCGTTACACTAGTTCCTGTTGTGCCCCTTCTTCGCCAGTCACTCTTCTTAGCCACCCTACACGTGTCGTAGGGGCAAATCCATTACTGTACTTTCCTAACTCTCGACACTGAATCTTGATGCGGCGGTGGCGGTCCCTTTTCTTCCCTTCCCTGACCCTAAATCTGCCGGCAACAGAGGACCTTTTTTCTCCCTCCCTCGACACTGAATCCGACGACGGTGGCCCAGCATGTCTTGCAAGGTGAAGGTTGTAGCTACGTCGCTGACTAATTTGGGTCCGTCTGGGCCCAAGTATGGGGCTCAACACAAAGCAGCGGCGAGGTCTTTAGCCCCGGTTAGCGAGGAGGCCAGCAAGGATTCTACTCCCAAGGTACCTACGAGCAGCGGGTTGAAGAGAAAAGCAAGGCCGACAGCAGATTTTTTGGCTCTGGGCGGATGCGGCACCCAGATCTCGAAGAAAAAAACCCAGGAGAAGAGCGAGAGGTGAATTTTTCTTATTCGTGCCTTATCTTGCAAGTAGATTAGTTACGGCATAATAGAATCGAATGAACTGAAAAGTTCCCCTTTTTAATCAAATTAGGCACAACTTTGATACAAGGGACCTATATGAGTTCACAGTTCATGTTCGCCAGTACACTGCAAAACTTGATTTTGGTTGCGAGAGGGTTGTGTTCAGGCAAGATGTGCATCTGCTTGTGAATTGCAAAGAGGTGGTGTTTGTTTCGCAGCTGGTAGATATGCTTGCCGCTAGAATTCCCTGGGGTTCTAGACAGAGGACAAAATTGGTGTGGTGCAACATGAATGATACCTATCAGCAAATTGAGCACTCCCATGAGCTTCAGATGGTTTGGGAGTGTTGTGTAGCTAATCGTAAGGTGAAAGTTGAAGCAATGATTGATGATATGTATGCAGATGCTAGAGATCTTGCTACCAGAGCTTCTGCTCCTAGAGAATACAGACCAGTAGATGTTAATCTAGATAAGTTCAGTATACGCATAGAGGTGGATTCATAAATGGCAAAACTTGATGAGGGAGTTAATAAGCCAGTTCGTCATGTACTGTGGAGATCACTGTCGATTCCAAAAACATAACTCTTGATGAAATGAGAGAGATGATCGGTAAGGAAATCAATATTGGCCCTAAGAAGATGGCAAAAATCTGGTGGTGGCATCATAAGAAGCAGCAATTCATAGATGTTTTGGATACTGAAGATCTTATGCAGATTATGCGACGAAAGAAGTGAACCAGGAAGGTGTTCTTCCTTGGTACCATTTCTGATGTTGTTGAACAGGTTATAGTGGCTGAACAGAATGAGGTGGTCGATGTTGATGAGATCTGATTAGAGCTGCTACCCTAGGCTTGTCATATGGACCGCGGGGTTCCCCTTCCTGTATTTGTAATATTGACTGCTGTTGTATTTAGAGCGTGTTTCTATGATTATGTTTGTTCAGAGATTGCGATATAATGCAGTGCGAGCTGTTGAGATTTTCGGACATGTCACTCACTGAAACATCGTTGTTGTAATAAGACATAAGTACATTGTAGTTGACATGATTATGTTTCTTAAGATGATGTAGCATACTTGTTTCGGTTATTATGTTTGTTGGCACATTGTAATGTAATGTTTTGTGAAACCATGACTGGACAAGTGATGCATAAATACATTATAGTTGACATGATTATGTTTCTTGAGATGATGTACTGCACTTGTTTCTGTTATTTTGTTTGTTGAGAGATTGTAATGTAATGTTTTGCGAAACCATGAATGGACAAGTGATGCGTAAGTACCTTGTAGTCGACATGATTTTGTTTCTTTAGTTGATGTAATATACTTGTTTCTGTGGTTATGTTTGTTGAGAGATTGTAATGTGATGTTTTGTGAAACCATGATGTGATTATGTTTGTTGAGAGATTGTAATGTAATGTTTTGTGAAACCATGACTGAAGAAGTGATGCATAAGTACCTTGTAGTTGACATTATTTTGTTTCTTTAGATGATGTAATATACTGGTATGTTTTTGTTAGGCAATGAAATTGGGATGGAGGGAGTACAGGTTTAATATTTGAAATGAGAATGTATGAAGAGAATCCATATTAAGCAGGAGACAGTAATCCAGGGAAAGGGCATGGTATCCATTAAACTATTGTAACATGCCAATTTAGTCATTGTTGCGGCGATAGAAGGGCTCTCTCTCTATCTCTCTCTCTTTGTCGCTCGTTGACGCTGTCGCCTGTGATGACGCATTCGCCATGCTGTCCTTGAACGGCGAGGACGACCAATTGAGTAGCGACAGCCTTCTCTCCGACATCGAGTATTCCTTCCATGATGTGAGTTCCTCTGTTTTCTCGGGCTAGGGTTAGGCAATGGTAAATCTCTCGATCTGAGCTCCATATGTGCATGCAATCATGTTTGATTTCAGCTTTGCTTTTACCTATAGGTACCACGGACGATCTACGACTTTGAATGGGGGGCCTAGATCTCGATGGAGAAGTGCCATGTGACCATGGGCTAAAACTGAGGAGATATGTTGCATTCGAAGGTAGTAACACTGGGAGAAGGTTTTTGGGCTGTACAAATCAGGTTTGTTTACATTATGTGCAACTATGACATGAAGTAAAATGTATCGTGCATGTTCATAACACTATAGTGTATGTGTTTTTAGGTTGGCCCGGTGTGTAAAGCAGTAGAGTGGGTGGATCTTGAGTGGCCAGATGCACTTAAGAAATGTTTAGCACAGTTATGGGAGATGTGTGAGTTGGAAAGGTCGGGGAGATTTACTGATGTAAGTTATGCAGCTGAAAAAAATTACAAGCTTTCGCTACGAAATAAGGAGCTGGAACAAGAAATCGAGAATTTGCAGTCAGAGCTAACTGACGGAATCGATGGGAGCTTGGTTGTTGGAATTGCAAAGAAGCTTCAGGATAGTCATAGGTTGCTGATTCATAATGTAGAAAAGGAGAGGGATCAGCTCAGGGAAGACAAGAAGAAGCTAGAGTACTGCATTGTGGATCTATTCAAGGAACTGAAGAAGGCGTGTGAGGGTGAACAAGGACAGACTATAGAGGATAAAGGAAATTCGAGATGAATAATTTATGTTGTGCCAATGCCTGAAACTAGTTAACTGTAAGACTTGCAGTTGCGCTTTCTTAACTAAGCCAAACTCAATCCTCGAGCAAACAAATTTCAGACGAACACACATATCATGCATAGAGTTAAGTTCACGCTTACAAAATCACCACTACAGAGGATAAACCGGGTTATTCTGTACTAAATAGACATATCTTGTATTCAAGCGTGCCTGGCCCGAAGCTGCTTGTTTTCCTCCCTAAGATCGGCTAGCTCCTTCAGTACTATCTCGTGATTCAACTGTAGGTTCCAGCGCTCCATCACGGATTGGAGAAATTGGTCCGTAGCCATATGATTTTCCTTCAAGATCCCTTTCATGATCTCCATCTACTTCCTAGCCGAGGTGCGGCCTTCACTGTGTAGCTTCGCCCAATCGGTGTTTAACTCCTTCAGTTTCTGGCACTTGTCAGAAAGGACCGCGAGTTCAGCACGCAGGTAGTCAAAGGCTAGTTTCTGGGAATTCTGCTTCTCCCTTTGGATTGCTATCTTTTCATTTAGCCAGGTCACCAGGTCCTGGTCGATCTTTCGCCTCTCTCCCTGCAACAAAAATACATAGTATGGTTTGTTCAGTTCACCAGGACAAGCTGGTTAGTTTCCATAATTAACTGAATCGACTGGTGACACTGTCATAATTTCAAGGAAGAAGTAATCTAGGACTAATCAACATTTTATGAATCCACTAGTGGCACTGTGATAATTTCAATTTCAAAGACAAATAAGATTTATCTGCAGTTTAGTGTGCTGTGGGTTTTTCCCAATATCACCAAATAGTAGTGGGAGTGGCAAACTCATAATGCAAAAACCCATGTCTAGATACATAATGGAAAGATCACATGGTGTCCATTCATGAACATGAACACCAACACATGTCCAGATAGATAAGGAGTTGCCCTAGGATTCTTATTGCACCCTATAATGGGAAGCAGACTTGGGCATTGCTCCCTAAACCCTAAACATTACAAAAGGAGTGGAGGACGAACTGATGTTCGTGTCCCTGCTAACGGGAATCGGACTTGGGCATTGCTCCGATACACCTCTAGACAAGCCCTTAGCTCCTCGTTCTCTTTCCGAACACCCTCGAGTACGGTGATCCCTCTACTCATGTGCTCCTTCATCTCCTTCACTTCATCTAGGCAACGGTTCCTATCATGGTAGGCTCGGATGATAGCCTTGGTTTCCTCGACGCATCCTCTGAGTGCCTCGGTGACTTCGTCCTGCAGGAGAATGCACCTTTCCACGAGATTCTTCTTCTCCTCCATGAGCTCATTGATTATCTTGATGGACTGTTCTTGCCTGCTCAAGTTATGGTCGAGCACTTTCTGCAGCCTCACGACGTCACGTGCAAAATCTAGCGAGATCTCCTTCTGCACAGATAATTGCTTGCGTAGGCTCTCATTAGCTTGGGTGAGGGAGCGTGCAAGCTCATGTTGGTTGACAATCTTGGAACTGATCGCGACCACCTTGTCACGGTACTCGGCCTTCGATCGCTGCATCGTTCATGTTAATTGAAATAGGAATTCTATAATTACACTCTAGGTTCGAAGTGAATACTAATATAGATCAAAAAAATCCCCATTGAATCTATTGACCGCAGTGTTAAAAAATGGACCTAGAGATCTATTCATGACCACGATAAACTAATCCTAATCATAAAAATCCCATAGTGAATCTATGAACAGCAGTATTAAGGAAAGACCAAGAGTAGTCATATTAATGAAAATTAATACAAATCGCAAAAGAAGAAGAAAAACCAATGCGGGGCGCACAGGATCTAAGAAATCCACATCACAACTCGGAGAAATAACAGTGTGGAGATTTGCTACCTCGTTGAGACATGGAACGGGGCCGAACGGGTCCTGCAACGCCTCTGTCGTGGTGGATTCGGGGTCCATGGCCGACCTGTAATACGTAGAAGAGGAATATCAAGAAGAAGAAGAAAAACAAGAAGAAGCTGAATAAGATCATGATGGAGAGGGAGATGGAGAAGAAGTAGAACAAGAAGACCGTACCGGGAGGAGCCCTCGCCTGCTAGAACATTCGGCGCCATTGTCGGGGAGATTGGGCCTCGATGAGAGGGTGGGCTTGAGAGACTGGTAGAGCAAGAAGTGCCTCGCGGCGATTTCTCTCCCTTTTCTCCGCGAGGATCATCGACCGGCCTCTCCCCTTCCTTAGTGGAGCCATGGCTTGGAGGGTGAGGGTGGCGGCGGAAGGAGGAAGGAGATAGTGATTAGTGTGGGAGAAGAGTCAAAGAGTACAGGCCGTGGTCCAGTAGTATGATACGTTGCAAACGTATCTATAATTTTTGATGTTCCATATTTGTTTAGTATCTACTTTGCTTTGCTTTGTCCACACTTTGAGGTACTTTTATGCATGTTCTGGAACTAACCTATTAACAAGATGCCACAGTGCCAGTTGCCTGTTTTCTGCTGTTTTTGGTTCCAGAAAGTCAGAAAATGAATATTCTCGGAATTGGACGGGACAAAAGCCAATATGCCTATTTTTCCCGGATTAACACGGAAACACGAAGTAGAGACGGAGTAGGGCACCAGGGTGGGCACACCATATGGTGGTGTGGGCTAGCCCTGGCTACGCCACCACGTGGTGTGGGCCCCCTGGTCGCCCACCGACCTTGCCTCTTCGCCTATAAGATGCCTCCCGATACAAAAACCCTAAATCGTCAAGCCTCTAGCCACGAAAAGTTCCGCAGCGCCGCCGCCACCGAAGGGGAGATTGGGGGACAGAAAGTCTCTGTTCCGGCACCCTTCCGGGACGGGGAAGTGCCCCCGGAGCCATCTCCATCGATCTCCACCACCATCTCCATCACCGTTGCTGATTCCCATGATGAGGAGGGAGTAGTTCTCTCTCAAGACTAAGGGTTCTACCGGTAGCTATGTGTTCATCTCTCTCTCTATGCATGCTCTTATTGAGATCATGAGCTTGTAATCTATAGATCTACCTTGCTACTCAAGTGCTTTAATAGATCTCTGCTCTCCCCATGTGTGTGAAGTTGACAGTGTGCACACCATGGTGGCACTTAGGCTAGAGATTACAAATACTTGTTATGAGTTATATTTGGAGTTGGATGTCTTTATGAAATTGTGGTGTTTGTTGGACCCATCTAGTGCTCAAGGTGACAGTGTGGGGTTATCTAGAGGGGAAAGGCTTACTTTGAGGTGTGCTGTTATAGCCCTACCATGGATTAGAGTGTCCAACCGGATAGTAGTTCAGCGTAGTATCATAAAGAAGAATATACTTATAGGAGAGTGTTCACTAGTGAAAGTATGATCCCTAGGCATTGTTTCTAAGCATTGAAACACCGTTTCCTATTAGATCTATTACATGTTTGCTTGCTTCTATCTTTATTTCAGTTTGCCTTTAGTCTCTTCCACGCCATCAAAGTATTTTCTAGCACTGTTATCTTATATCCATACCACATGTATTTCACTATATCTTCACCGAACTAGTGCACCTATAAACCTGACAAGTGTATTGGGTGTGTTGGGGACACAAGTGACTTCTTCTATCTTGATTGCAGGTTTTCTTGAGAGGGGATGCCTTTAACCACTTCCTGCCTGAGTTCGATAAACCTTGGGTGATCCACTTAAGGGAAAACTTGTTGTTGTTCTACAAACCTCTGCACTTGGAGGCCCAACAACTGTCTACAAGAATAGAAGTGCGTAGACATCAAGCTATTTTTCTGGCGTCGTTGCCGGGGAGATAAGGTAAAAGGTACTCACATCCTTCGGTGTGAGTGCTCGAAGTTATTTCCTTTATATTCTGCAATTTTGTCTTTTTGTTTATTGTTTCTATTTTCACTAGTTAGGCTTAATGGAAAACAAAAAAAATTAGAGAGCTTTATAGTATTTATCTTGAGTTAGGACATGAAGTGTTTGAAGAGAAAATTAAAAAACCTTTGGAACTTTATTTGCATGCTAATAGCAATGTTGTGAGTATGAATTCTTTGGACACCATTGTTTCTAATGCTATGGAAAATTCTAAGCTTGGGGAAGCTAGTTTTTTGTGAAAATGATCTTTTTAGTTCCCCAGCAATGGAAGATAGCTATTCTATTGCTTATGATGATACCAAACCTCCAATATATGATGATCGCAATGATGAATATGATATTTTCAGTCCACCTACTATTGAGGAGGAAATTAATTATGACTATAATATGCCTCCTATATTTGATGATTATGGTGATGAGAATAATAATGATAGCTATTTTGTTGAATTTGCTCCCACTACAATTAATAAGAATGACTATGCTTATGTGGAGAGTAATAATTATTATATGCATGTGTCTCATGATAAGAATGTTTCATTTGATAGTTATACTATTAATTTTATTCATGATGCTACTGAAAGTTATTATGAGAGAGGGAAATATGGTTTTATGCATCTCAATAATATTAAGTTTCCCCTCTTTATGTTGAAAGTCTTGAAGTTGCACTTGTTTTGCTTTCCTATGCTTGTTGATTTGTGCTTTCATGACTTGTTTCTTTACAAGATTCCTATGCATAGGAAGTGGGTTAGACTTAAATGTGCTTTGAATTTGCTTCTTGATGCTCTCTTTTACTTAAATTCATATTTCTTATGTGAGCATCTTCTCAAACTATCATGCCTAACTTAAAGGCGTTAAAGAAAAGTACTTATTGGGAGATAACCCAAAAGTTTTAGATGAGTCTTGGAAAAAGTTATTAACTCTCTAATAACCGCTCCTTATCCTTTTTATTTGCTTTTTGTGCCAAGAGTAACCTCTAATGAGAGAGAAGAAATGCTTGGGAAAGTTGCTGTCCCGAAACAGATTTTTGTGCTTCACCATAAAAATTCGTGTCAAATCTCTGAACGTCTTTTTGAGGCGTGAATTTTTGTGCTTCTGCACTAGGTTGTTATCTAACTTTCGTTAGTTCAACACTTTTTGATTTGAGCAACATAAGGTCTTCGAAAAATTCTTCTTTGCCTGCTGGTCTGTTTTGACAGATTTCTGCCATTTTCTGCATTTGCTTCTTGTTGGTTCCTTTTGAGTTCTTTTGGGGAATTGAGCTTTTTGAGGGAAGTGCTACAGTATCTGGTGTTCTAATGGAAATTTATTTGGTGTTAGAACTGAACCTTAAGACCTATTATCTTGAATGCACTAATGTTGCTAATAAAGATTGTGTGAAGTTTTGTATGAAGGAAAAATTTCAGGTGTATGGAAGGAATGAGTAATGAGATGAAGGATCGACTAAATCTCAAGCTTGGGTATGCCACGCGTGTCACCCCAAGAAATATCCAAGAAGTACAAGCGTCAAATCTTGTGGATGCCTTCATCAATAAAAATCCCAGGTTTCTTCCAAACACTTAATTTTTATTATTTCATACACAGTTGTGTTGTTCTTGGAGCGTCTTCTTTTTCATTTTCATTTTGGTTTTTCATTTGCTTGGTTTTCTTAGTTTTCTGAATAAATTGGTTGGACCCCCTCTTTCATACATTGGTTTTCAAATAGTTTGGTTTGGATTGGAAAAGAGTAGGAAAGTTCATGCTTAAGTGGTAAAGAGAGCTTGTTTTTGACTGTGGCCTCTGCTTTGTCACGCCATGCTCGATATTGTTTTGGCTTTATGCTTAGTATTATTTGCTGTAGTATGACTTGTTATAAACAATTGAGATTGCTTAATGTGCCTTGGAATGATCATGCGTTGTTTTAGCATATTAAAGCATAGTATTGTGGTATTCTCCTTTGATGCTTTATTTGGGTTGACTTGGCACATGCTCACACCATGTTATGACTATCCCAAGTCACCATAGCCTTTATGATACTTTAGTTTTCAACTTGTAGTATCACTTTAGGCTTTGATCAATGATGTTTTGTCGCTCTGCATGATTATGGCCATTATTGCTCTCTTAGTTGGTCGCTCCCAGTCTTTTGCTAGCCTCCGCAACCAAAGTATGAGTTCCACTCATGCATCCAACTCCTAAAACCAAGTTATTCCAAAGAGTCCACCATACCTACCTATTAGCATATGCTATTCCAAGTATATTCATGTTTTTATCTACCTTCCGAATTAAACTTGTTATGAGAAAACTAGTGATTAAAGCTCTCACGAACTTGATGGCACACTTTACTTTTCTTGCCCTTAATAAACTTGAACCATTGTGTCGTCTATGTTGTATATGCTTGCACTTATATGTTGGGGATTAGCAGAACCATGTTGTCATGGGGAACACTTTCAATATTGCACTTGTACTTTGTACCTAGTTGATATCATGCTCTTTTGTCTATGGATGTCGTCGGTGTGAAATGAAAGGGGATCTTGTAAGTCCATGGATTTATGTATGTGTGTTAGAGAAACGCTTGGGCCGCTGGTCTAATCCATGCTGACATGGTGGAAACCTGCAGCGTAACCATAATAAGCTGTCTATGAAGCATTCTTCTTATAAAAAGAAGAGTCAGATATTGAGAAAAAAGAGAAAAGAAAAAAAGAGATTATGAAAAGAGGAAAGAGAGAAAAAAGCACCATATTCCCATGGTAAATAAGAAGATTGCTGAGATGCTCGTTGTCTGCTTGCCTTGTCATTTTGATATGGGGATTCTTCCGTATCATCGGGCAAGGGGTACCCCATTGGCGGTTCTCTATGATACACATGTACTTACGATGACAAGAACTTACTAGTGACTAAACTTGAGTAGCATGCGGAGCGTCCCTCGTATTCAAGGGACATGAGATTTCCAACTTATACTTCATCAAGCATATACACCATAGTTTGTTCACTTTAACCTTAATCACTTCAAGATGCTTATGATAGGGGCAATGAGATCTGAAAGCTATTAAGTACCATAATTTTTGGAAGCTCTTTATGGGACTTGAATCCCTACTTCCTTCTATGAAGGCCCTTCTTTTACTTTTATGTTGAGTCTCCACCTTCTACCTTTATGCACCTACTTTGAGAGCATAGTGGCCATTCTTAGTTCTATGTGCATTGTCCCAAGACTTGTTGATTGATGCATACCTTGATATTGCTTGTTTTAAACTATTTGTATCTAGTCAGTCTTATGAACTTTGAAGGTGTCCTATGCATTTATGTTTGCTACTCTATGAGGGACAAGCTGAATGCCACTATGCTATGTTTTCTTTATGTGAAACAAACAAACGTCTTGCAAAGCATTGTTATTCATGAATCTTTTGTTTGTGCCTTGTCATGTTACAACATAGTTGCTATGTCTTATTGTTAGAACTTTATCTTTCATGCTATGTTGAAGTACTATGATCCCAGCTATCAATGTTTTACAAATACTTTGATCAAGTTTATGATGGTGCATGTCACCTCAAAAATTATTCTTTCTTTTTATTATTTACCTACTCGAGGACGAGCAGGAGTTAAGCCTAGGGATGTTGATATGTTGCAAACGTATCTATAATTTTTGATGTTCCATGCTTGTTTAGTATCTACTTTGCTTTGCTTTGTCCACACTTTGAGGTACTTTTATGCATTTTCTGGAGCTAACCTATTAACAAGATGCCACAGTGCCAGTTGCCTGTTTTCTGCTGTTTTTGGTTCTAGAAAGTCAGAAAATGAATATTCTCGGAATTGGACGGGACAAAAGCCAATATTCCTATTTTTCCAGAGCAACACGGAAACACGAAGCAGAGACGGAGTAGGGCACTAGGGTGGGCACACCATATGGTGGCGCGGGCTAGCCCTGGCCATGCCACCAGGTGGTGTGGGCCCCCTGGCCGCCCACCGACCTTGCCTCTTCGCCTATAAGATGTCTCCTGATGCAAAAACCCTAAATCGTCAAGCCTCCATCCATGAAAAGTTCCGCAGCACTGCCGCCACCGAAGGGGAGATTCAGGGGACAGAAAGTCTCTGTTCCGGCACCCTGCCGGGACGGGGAAGTTCCCCCGGAGCCATCTCCATCGATCTCCACCACCATCTCCATCACCATTGCTGATTTGATGAGGAGGGAATAGTTCTCTCTCGAGGCTAAGGGTTCTACCGATAGCTATGTGTTCATCTCTCTCTATGCATGATCTTATTGAGATCATGAGCTTTTAATCTATAGATCTACCTTGCTACTCAAGTGCTTTAATAGATCTCTGCTCTCCCCATGTGTGTGAAGTTGACAGTGTGCACACCATGGTGGCACTCAGGCTAGAGATTACAAATACTTGTTATGAGTTATATTTGGAGTTGGATGTCTTTATGAAATTGTGGTGTTTGTTGGACCCATCTAGTGCTCAAGGTGACAGTGTGGGGTTATCTAGAGGGGAAAGGCTTACATTGAGGTGTGCTGTTATAGC
This sequence comes from Avena sativa, assembly GCA_916181665.1. NCBI lineage: Eukaryota > Viridiplantae > Streptophyta > Magnoliopsida > Poales > Poaceae > Avena > Avena sativa. The sequence goes on along the minus strand of OV702292.1, from coordinate 411,056,709 downwards.
CCTACCATGGATTAGAGTGTCCAACCGGAGAGTAGTTCAGTGTAGTATAATAAAGAAGAATATATTTATATGAGAGTGTTCACTAGTGAAACTATGATCCCTAGGCCTTGTTTCTAAGCATTGAAACACCGTTTGCTATTATATCTATTACATGTTTGCTTGCTTCTATCTTTATTTCAGTTTGCCTTTAGTCTCTTCCACGCCATCAAAGTATTTTCTAGCACCGTTATCTTATATCCATACCACTTGTATTTCACTATCTCTTCACCGAACTAGTGCACCTATATACCTGACAAGTGTATTGGGTGTGTTGGGGACACAAGAGACTTATTGTATCTTGATTGCGGGGTTGCTTGAGAGGGGATACCTTGGACCACTTCCTCCCTGAGTTCGATAAACCTTGGGTGATCCACTTAAGGGAAAACTTGCTGCTGTTCTACAAACCTCTGCACTTGGAGACCCAACAACTGTCTACAAGAATAGAAGTGCGTAGACATCATAGTACTAGTACTATTATACAAGACCACCGTGTACGGTCTACCTTCTCAAAGAAGCCAGGGAGGCAGGGTAGGGAATCGATGGGACTTGTCTTTATTGCGATGGACACTTCAATGGTCTTCGGCGCCACCCAAAATCCAGTATATAATAAGGGGAGTGTGAGTCGGGTGGTCATCACGGGAATCGGCGCGCACATCCCGCGTGCATGTGTCACGTGTTGATGGGGCAATGACACGCACAACTGCTGCACGATCACGTCGGCACGTTTTACTCCACGTCGATAGGCACGCACTAGATATTTACGAGTCTAGAATATGTTGTGCCACTTTTGTTGTGATCAAATTATGTTCAGTACGTGAGATATTACTTCTTTCTTTTTTTTTGATAATCGACAAATGCATGCGTGGACACAACGCACGAAACCGCTACTCATCCTTGATTTGATCGGCACCCCACTCTGTGTACCCACCAACCTCGAGCATGATGCCCCCTCGCTGTGGCAATGGCAGGTCCAAGCCATCCACTGACCGTCCTGTGTCCCGGGCTCTTCGCTGCATTGTTCACGCTTGCGAGTCGCCTTCTAAGGAGCACGTCTTGTCCGACCGTGCCAGGATCCATCGACATCAGCACTCGAGGACACCGCAATGTCGAAGCTCGTACCAGCCGCGCAGGAGGAGCGTGGGGTACCTGCAGCGTCGGACGAGCGCAAAGCAGCAGCCAGGACAGGGGCGCGTGTTTCACCGGCGAGTACGGACAAGAAGAGGAACGAGAAGAAGACCAGGAAGAAGAGAGAAGATAGCTATTTGGACGAGTCCGACTCGGCCAATGAGGAGGCGTTCATCGATCAGTTGGAGGCAGAAGCGGAGGAGAGTGACGTGGACCCGTGGGACTACGAAGAGGAGGAGGAGGAGGAGGAGTACTCCGACAAGGAGATAGCGCGCTTATTCGAGGAAGGGGGCGGTGTCGAGTTGTCAGAGGATGACACCGATGGCCGTGATGGCAGGGACCATGGTGTTGACGAAGACGAGGACGAACCGGAAGACGAAGACGATGGCTTCTTCGAAATATGATCATTTATTTAATTTATTTTAGTTAGATAGATGGATTTTCACTTGGTTATGGAGGTAAAGTATTGGAGGCACGGATAGAGAGGTGGCACGGATTGACCATTGATGGCGCGAGGTTGATGTGGGAGCTTCTTCTTCTTCAGTCCCCGGCAACGGCGCCAGAAAAGATCTTGATGCACTCGACGATCGACGTAGAGCTCGTTGGGAACCCCAAGAGGAAGGTATGATGAGTACAGTAGAAAGTTTTCCCTCAGTTATGAAACCAAGGTTTAATCGAACCAGTAGGAGCAAGGAAACACCCCAAAGGTGTTACTAGCTGAGCTTTGGCAGGGCGCACTACCGGTGCTAGTAGCAACGTGGAGACCTGCACAACATAACCACAGAACTTTATCCCCAACTTGCGATGAGTTTGTCAATCTCACCGTGTTTTGCGGAAAACAAAGGATTAAACGTATCGAATGGAAAGAAGTAATAGTTTGCAGAAATTAAACACAAAGCAGTAAAGGATTGTAGATTGTATGTAAAGAAAAAGGACCGGGATCCATAGTTCACTAGAGGTGGCTCTCCTTAGATAAACAACATGCTGGGTGAACAAATTACAGCGGGGCAATTGACAAACACCGAGAAAGCAATACATGCATATACTAATCATCTTGACTCCTTTGAGACTTGACTGGGCAATACAACATAATACATAGACCGCCATCCAACTGCATCTATGACTAATAATCCACTTTCAGGTTATCATCCGAACCCCCTCCAGTATTAAGTTGCAAGCAATAGATTATTGCTTTACGAACTGCGTGTAAAGTAAACAATACGATTGTTCTATGAACAAAGGATTGTTGTTTTCTCCCTAGTAGCAACAACACATCTAGTACCTTAGAGATTTCTGTCACTTCCCCAGATTACCAGAGGCCTGAACCCACTATCGAGCATAAATACTAACTCTTGGACTTGCTAGCATCTACTTGGCCAAGATAGCTACTAACAACGGAAAGCATGCAAGATCTCAAATAACAAAGACATGATAGAATCAATAATCAATCTGAAATAGCATCTCAATATCCATCGGATCCCCACAAACACAACATGTATGAATTACAAATAGATGATCTTGATCATGAATGGAGCTCACAAGATCTAAACATGAAAGCACAAAGGAGGAAAAACCAGCCATCTAGCTACTACATGGATCCGTAGTCCAAGGATGAACTACTCACGCATCACACCGGAGGCTTGCATGGTGATGAAGAAGGCCTCCAGGGTGAATTCCCCTCTCCGGCAGGGTGCCGGGAAGAGCTTCAGATCCCTCCCGATCTAGGGATGGAGATGACGGCGGCTACAGACTCTTTCGCGGATTTTTGATCGGGTACCTAGGGTTTTCGTCCCGAGGGAAACTTATAGGCGGAAGGAGAGGCCGAGGGGGTGCTGGGGTCGGCCAGACCACCCCCTGGCGCAGTCCAGGCCTGGCCGCACGGCCAGGTGGTGTGGCCGGCCCCTGGCCCCTCTCCGTCTCGTATTCTGGCACTTGATCCCTTCTGGAAAAATAGGCACTTTGGCTTTTGTCCCGTCCAATTCCGAGAATATTCATTTTCTGACTTTCCTGGAACCAAAAACAGCAGAAAATAGGCAGCTGGCACTGTGGCTCTTGTTAATAGGTGAGTCCAAGAAATCATATGAAAAGTACTCCAAAGTTGGAACAAAACACATGAAAGTGGATAAAACCAAGCATGGAACATCAAAAATTATAGATACATTTGCAATGTATCAACATCCCCAAGCTTAACTCCTGCTCGTCCTCGAGTAGGTAAGTGATAAAAAGAAATAATTTTTGAGGTGACATGCACCATCAAAGACTTAATCAAAGTATTTGCAAAACATCAAAGCTGGGATCAAAGTACTTCAATCATAACATGAAAGACAAAGTTCTAGCAATAAGCAAAGAGACTATGATGCAACATGAAAAGGCACAAACAAAAGAATCATGAATAACAATACTTTGCAAGACGTTTGTTTGTTTCACATAAAGAAAACATAGCATAATAGTATTCAGCTTGTCCCTCAATAGAGTAGCAAATATAAATGCATGGGACACCTTCAAAGTTCGAAAGAGTGACTAGATACAATAGTTTCAAACAAGCAATAACAAGTTATGCATCAATCAACTAGTCTTGGGACAATGCACATAGAACTAAGAATGGCCACTATGCTCTCAAAGTAGGTGCATAAAGATAGAAGGTGGAGACTCAATATAATGGTGGAAGAAAGGCCTTTTGTAAAAGGAAGTAGGGATTCAAGTCTCATAAAGAGCTTCCAAAAATTATGGTACTTATAGCTTTCAGCTCTCATTGCCCCTATCATAAGCATCTTGAAGGTGATTAAGGTTAAAGTGACACAACTAAGAGGATATGCTTGACAAGTTATAAACCAAAATCTCATGCCCCTTACTTATGAACACTGATCCTCATGCTACTCAACTTCAGTCACGAGTAAGATCTTGTCATTGTAAGTATATGTGTATCATTAAGAACCGCCAACGGGGTACCCCTTGCACATGATATGGGAGCTTTCCCATAATCAAAATGACAGGGCAAGCAGACAATGAGCATCTCACCGATCTTTTTATTTGCTATTTGCATAGGTTTTTATTGAGGATGCTTCATAGAGTGCTCATTATGGTGATGCTGCAAGTTTCCACCATGATTAGGCATGGCTTAGGCTAGCGGCCCAGGCGTTTCTCTAACACACATACAAACTCCATGATCTTACAAGTTCCACTTTTATTTCACACCGCCGGGATCCGTAAGCAAAAGAACATAATATCAACGGGGTACAAAGTACAAGTACAATGTTGAAAGCGTTCCCCATGGTACATTGTTCTGCTAATTTAAACTTATAAAGTGCAAGCATATACGCAACAAAGAAGGACCCAATGGTTCAAGTTTATTAGAGGCAATAAAGTAAAGTGTGCCATCAAGTTCGTGAGAGCTTTAATCACTAGTTTTCTCATAACAAGTGGAAGGTAAACAAAAGCATGAATGTACTTGGAATAGCATAAGCTAATAGGTAGGTATGGTGGACTCTTTGGAATAACTTGGTTTAGGGAGTTGGATGCATGAGTGGAACTCATACTTTGTTTTGGAGGCTAGCAAAAGACTGGGAGCGACAAACTAAGAGAGCAATAATGGCCATAATCATGCAGAGCGACAAAACATCATTGATCAAAGCATAAAGTGATACTACAAGTTGAAAACTAAAGGATCATAAAGGCTATGGTGACTTGTGAAAGTCATAACATGGTGTAATCATGCGCCAAGTCAACCCAAATAAAGCATCAAAGGAGAATACCACTATAGTATGCTTTAATATGCTAAAACAACGCATGATTCATCCAAGGCACATTAAGCAATCTCAATTGTTTATAACAAGTCATGCTACAACAAAGAATACTAAGCATAAAGCCAAAACAATATCAAGCATGGCATGACAAAGCATAGCCACAGTCAAAAACAAGCTCTTTTTACCACATAAGTATGAACTTTCCTACTCTTTTTCAAACCAAACCAAACTAATTACAAACCAGTGTATGAAAGAGGGGGTCCAACCAACTTATTTAGAAAACTAAGCAAACCAAGCAAACTAAAAACCAAAACAAAAACGAAAAAGAAGACGCTCCAAGAAAAACACAACTGTGCATTAAACAATAAAAATGAAGCGTTTGGAAGAAACCTGGAATTTTTATTGATGAAGAAGGGGATGCCTTGGGCATCCCCAAGCTTTGACGCTTGCACTTCTTGGATATTTCTTGGGGTGACACGCGTGGCATCCCCAAGCTTGATCTTTAGTCCATCCTTCATCTCATTACTCATTCCTTCCATACACCTGAAAATTTTCCTTCATACAAAACTTCACACAATCTCATTAGTAACATTAGTGCACTTAAGATAAATAAGTCTCAATGTTCAGTTCTAACACCAAATAAACTTCCATTAGAACACTAGCTACTGTAGCATTTCCCTCAAAAATCTCAATTCCCCAAAGGAACTCAAGAAGGAACTAACAAGAAGCAAATGCAGAAAATAGCAGAAATCTATCAAAACAGACTAGAAGGTAAAGACGAATTTTTTCGAAGACCTTCTGTTGCTCAAATAAAAAAGTGTTGAACTAACGAAAGTTAGATAACAACCTGGGGCAGAAGCAAAAACAATTACAGCTCAATCCGACGTACAGAACTCTCTCAGGATTTTTTACGGTGAAGCACAGAAATCTGTTTCAGGACAACAACTTTCCCAATCATTACTTCACTCTCATTAGAGGTTACTCTTGGCACAAAAAGCAAATAAAAAGGATAAGGAGAGGTTATTACAGAGGTAATAACTTCCAAGACTCATCTAAAACTCTTGGGTTATCTCCCAACAAGTACTTTTCTTTAATGCCTTTAAGTTAGGCATAAGAACCAAAGAAAGAATCAAGTGTTCTCAAATGAAGAAGCATTAATACCAAATTTTGTTTTCATAGGAGAAGCAAAAGAAATCTTTTCTCTCTTTTTAGGGAAGTGTTCTATACCTTTCTTGAGTGGGAATTGATATTTAATGGTGCCTTCTTTCATATCAATGATGGCACCAACAGTTCTAAGAAAAGGTCTTCCCAAAGTAATAGGACAAGAAGCATTGTATTCAACATCCAAAATATAGAAATCAACGGGGACAACGGAATCATGAACCATAATAAGAACATCATTAAGACTCCCCATGAGTTTCTTTTTAGCATTATCATCAAGTGGGACATTCAAATAACAATCTTCAAGAGGAGGCAAATCAAGCATATCATAAATCCTTCTAGGAATAATAGAAACACTACTATCAAGATCACACAAAGCTTTGAAATCAAAGTCATTCACTTTCATATTAATGATGGGTTCCCAACCATCCTCTTGTTTTATAGGAATAGAAGCTTTGTGTTTCATCTTTTCTTCCTTAATCTTTATGAGATCATCGGTAATGTGTTTTGTAAAGGCCATGTTCATAGCACTAGCATTAGGACTTTTAGCAAGATTTTGTAGGAACTTAATAACTTCAGAGATATTGCAACCATCAAGATCAAATCAACTTTATCATCTAAAGTAGTAGGACTATTACTAGCCTCAACACTAGTGGTGGTGATAGTAGAAACACTAATGTTTCTAGCAATTTCATCTTCTCTTTCCCACTTAGCATGTAATTCAGCTAATAGTCTAACATTTTCATCAATTCTTACTTGTATGGCATTAGTAGCTGCAAAGGGATTCTCATTAGTTTCAGGTTTAGCAGCCATTTTATGCAAAGAAGATTGAGCTTCAGCCAAAGATGATATATTTCTTTCAGCACTAGAGAGTTTTTCCTCAATAGTTTTATTGAAAGCAGTTTGTTTACTAATAAACTCTTTAAGCATAACTTCAACTTTAGAGGGAGCACTCTTATTATTGTTGTAAGAATTTCCATAAGCATTACCATTGTTGGGAGGATAAGGTTTATAATTGTTGTTACCAAAATTGTTCCTATAAGCATTATTACCATAAGCATTGTTGCCAAAGTTGTTATTTCTTATGAAGTTCACATCAATTGCTCTTCTTGAGCAACCAAAGAGGCTAAAGGAACATTATTTGGATCAATATGGGCTTTCCCATTAATAAGCATAGACATAATAATATCAATCTTATCACTCAAGGAGGAGGTTTCTTCAACAGAATTTACCTTCTTACCTTGTGGAGCTCGCTCAGTATGCCATTCAGAATAATTAACCATCATATTATCCAATAGTTTTGTTGCAGCACCCAAAGTGATGGTCATAAAGGTACCTCCAGCAGCTAAATCCAATAGGTTCCTTGAATAATAGTTCAATCCTGCATAAAAAGTTTGGATGATCATCCAAGTAGTCAGTCCATGAGTGGGACAATTCTTTACCAAAGATTTCATTCTTTCCCAAGCTTGAGCAACATGCTCATTATCAAGTTGTTTAAACTTCATTATTTCACTTCTCATGGATATAATCTTAGCAGGAGGATAGTATTTTCCAATAAAAGCATCTTTGCACTTAGTCCAAGAATCAATACTATTCCTAGTTAAGGAATTCAACCATTCTTTAGCTTTTCCTCTCAAAGAGAAAGGAAACAATTTCAGTTTAATAATATCACCATCTATATCCCTATGCTTTTGCATCTCACAAAGTTCAACAAAGTTATTTAGATGGGAAGCAGCATCTTCATTACCAATACCAGAAAATTGTTCTCTCATAACAAGATTGAGCAAAGCAGGTTTTATCTCAAAGAAAGTATTTTCAGCCACAGGTGGAGCAATAGGAGTGCTCATAAAATCATTGTTGTTGGTGCTAGTGAAGTCACACAACTTAGTGTTTTCAAGAGTAGTCATTTTTTTGGGTTTTCAAATAAGAAAGCAGATAAGTAAAACTAATTTTTTTGTGTTTTTTAAGAACAAAACAAGCAAACAAAGCAAAAAGAAACTAAGCAAAACAAAAGCAACAAAGTAAAGAGATTGGTTATGAGGGACTCCCCTTGTGAAGATGTCCTTGACTCCCCGGCAACGGCGCCAGAAAACACTTTGATGGCGCGAGGTTGACGTGGGAGCTTCTTCTTCTTCAGTCCCCGGCAACGGCGCCAGAAAAGATCTTGATGCACTCGACGATCGACGTAGAGCTCGTTGGGAACCCCAAGAGGAAGGTATGATGAGTACAGCAGAAAGTTTTCCCTCAGTTATGAAACCAAGGTTTAATCGAACCAGTAGGAGCAAGGAAACACCCCAAAGGTGTTACTAGCTGAGCTTTGGCAGGGCGCACTACCGGTGCTAGTAGCAACGTGGAGACCTGCACAACACAACCACAGAACTTTGTCCCCAACTTGCAATGAGGTTGTCAATCTCATCGTGTTTTGCGGAAAACAAAGGATTAAACGTATCGAATGGAAAGAAGTAATAGTTTGCAGAAAGTAAACACAAAGCAGTAAAGGATTGTAGATTGTATGTAAAGAAAAAGGATCAGGATCAATAGTTCACTAGAGGTGGCTCTCCTTAGATAAACAACATGCTGGGTGAACAAATTACAACGGGGCAATTGACAAACACCGAGAAAGCAATACATGCATATACTAATCATCTTGACTCCTTTGAGACTTGATTGGGCAATACAACATAATACATAGACCGCCATCCAACTGCATCTATGACTAATAATCCACCTTCGGGTTATCATCCGAACCCCCTCTAGTATTAAGTTGCAAGCAACAGATTATTGCTTTACGAAGTGTGTGTAAAGTAAACAATACGATTGTTCTATGAACAAAGGATTGTTGTTTTCTCCCTAGTAGCAATAGCACATCTAGTACCTTAGAGATTTCTATCACTTCCCCAGATTACCAGAGGCATGAACCCACTATCGAGCATAAATACTAACTCTTGGAGTTGCTCACATCTACTTGGCCAAGATAGCTACTAACAACGGAAAGCATGCAAGATCTCAAATAACAAAGACATGATAGAATCAATAATCAATCTGAAATAGCATCTCAATATCCATCGGATCCCCGCAAACACAACATGTATGAATTACAAATAGATGATCTTGATCATGAACGGAGCTCACAAGATCTAAACATGAAAGCACAAAGGAGGACAAACCAGCCATCTAGCTACTACATGGATCCGTAGTCCAAGGATGAACTACTCACACATCACACCGGAGGCTTGCATGGTGATGAAGAAGGCCTCCAGGGTGAATTCCCCTCTCCGGCAGGAACTTTGGCTTTTGTCCCGTCCAATTCCGAGAATATTCATTTTCTGACTTTCCTGGAACCAAAAACAGCAGAAAACAGGCAGCTGGCACTGTGGCTCTTGTTAATAGGTTAGTCCAAGAAATCATATGAAAAGTACTCCAAAGTTGGAAAAAAACACAAGAAAGTGGATAAAACCAAGCATGGAACATCAAAAATTATAGATACATTTGCAATGTATCAACCATACATAAAAAAAGTGGAGAAGGGAGGGGCTATCCTGCCTGTTGGATCACATAGGATCAACGGTTGCTGGAGACGATCTGTGTGACATTTGTGTCAGCCAATCAGGGCGTAGCACCCAGAGTGAGCACACGTTTGGGATCTCCACACGTTTGGGCTTTTGTGAGATTTGTGACCGAGAAAGAGGGCAAATCTCTTTTCACAATCCACCTATGGATCCACCAGTGGCATTGCATATGTGTTCTTCTCATTAACCACAGCTAGAGTCATTGCATGTGTGTTCTTTTCACAGACCACATATGGAACCACCATTGTCATTGAAATGTGTATTCTTTCATTAACCACAACTAGAGTCATTTCATGACTGTTCTTTTCACATACCACATATGGATCCACTAGTGTCATTGAAATGTGTGTTCTCTTCAGAGACCACACATGGATCCACCAGTGTCATTGCATGTGTGTTCTTTTTACTAATAACAACCAGAGTCATTGCATGTCAGTTCTTTTCACATACCACATATGGATCCACCAGTGTCATTGTATGTGTGTTCTCTTCAAAGACCACACATGGATCCACTAGTGTAATTGCATGTGTGCTCTTTTTACTAACCACAACTGGAGTCATTTCATGACTATTGTTTTCACATACCACATATGGATCCACCAGTGTCATTGAAATGCGTGTTCTCTTCAGACACCGCACATGGATCCACCAGTGTCATTGCATGTGTGCTCTTTTTACTAACAATAACCAGAGTCGTTGCATGTGTGTTCTTTTCACAATCCATCTATGGATCCACCAGTGTCATTGGATGTGTGTTTTCTTCAGAGACCACACATGGATCCACCAGTGTAATTGCATGTGGTCTCTTTTTACTAACCACAACTAGAGTCATTTCATGACTATTCTTTTCACATACCACATATGGATCCACCAGTGTCATTGAAATGTGTGTTCTCTTCAGAGACCACACATGGATCCACTAGTGTCATTGCATGTGTGTTCTTTTCACATACCACGAGTCATTGAAATGTGTGCTCTTTTTACTAACAACAACCAGAGTCATTGCATGTGTGTTCTTTTCACAATCCACCTATGGATCCACTAGTGTCATTGCATGTGTGTTCTCTTCAGATACCACACATGGATCCACGAGTGTAATTTCATGTGTGCTCTTTTTACTAACAACAATTGGAGTCATTGCATGACTATTCTTTTCACATACCACAGAGATCCACCAGTGTCATTGAAATGTGTGTTCTCTTCAAAGACCACACATGGATTCACCAGTGTCATTGCATGTGTGTTATTTTTACTAACAACAACCAGAGTTATTGCACGTGTGTTCTATTCACAATCCACCTATGGATCCACCATTGTCATTGCATGTTTGTTCTTCTCATTAACCACAGCTAGAGTCATTGCATGTGTGTTCTCTTCATAGACCACACATGGATCCACTAGTGTAATTACATGTGTGCTCTTTTTACTAACAACAACTGGAGTCATTTAATGACTATTCTTTTCACATACCACATATGGATCCACCAGTGTCATTGAAATGTGTGTTCTCTTTAGAGACCACACATGGATCCACCAGTGTCATTGCATGTGTGTTCTTTTTACTAACAACAACCAGAGTCATTGCATGTGTGTTCTTTTCACAATCCACCTATGGATACACCAGTGTCATTGCATGTGTGTTCTTCTCATTAACCACAGCTAGAGTCATTGCATGTGTGTTCTCTTTAGAGACCACACATGGATCCACTAGTGTCATTGTATGTGTGTTCTTTTTACTAACAACAACTGGAGTCATTTCTTGACTATTCTTTTCACATACCACATATGGACCCACTAGTGTCATTGAAATGTGTGTTCTCTTCAGAGACCACACATGGATCCACCAGTGTCATTGCATGTGTGCTCTTTTCACAATCCACCTAGGGATCCACTAGTGTCATTGCCTGTGTGTTCTTCTCATTAACCACAGCTAGAGTCATTGCATGTGTGTTCTCTTCAGAGACCACACATGGATCCACCAGTGTCATTGCATGTGTGTTCTTTTTACTAATAACAACTAGAGTCATTTCATGTGTGTTCTTTTCACATGCCACATATGGATCCACAAGTGTCATTGAAATGTGTGTTCTCTTGAGAGACCACACATGGATCCACCAGTGTCATTGCATGTGTGTTCCTTTTACTAACAACAACTACAATCATTGCATGCGTGATCTTTTCACATACCACATATGGATCCACATGTGTCATTGAAATGTGTGTTCTTCTCATTAACCACAGCTAGAGTCATTGCATGTGTGTTCTCTTCAGAGAGCACACATGGATCCACCAGTGTCATTGCATGTGTGTTCTTTTTACTAACAACAACTAGAATCATTGCATGTGTGTTCTTTTCACATACCACATATGGATCCACATGTGTCATTGAAATGTGTGTTCTTCTCATTAACCAAAGCTAGAGTCATTGCATGTGTGTACTCTTTAGAGACCACACATGGATCCACCAGTGTCATTGCATGTGTGTTCTTTTTACTAACAACAACTGGAGTCATTTCATGACTATTCTTTTCACATACCACATATGGATCCACTAGTGTCATTGAAATGTGTGTTCTCTTCAGAGACCACACATGGATCCACCAGTGTCATTGCATGTGTGTTCTTTTCACAATCCACCTATGGATCCACTAGTGTCATTGCATGTGTGTTCTTCTAATTAACCACAGCTAGAGTCATTGCATGTGTGTTCTCTTTAGAGACCACACATGGATCCACCAGTGTCATTGCATGTGTGTTCTTTTTACTAACAACAACTGGAGTCATTTCATGTGTGTTCTTTTCACATACCACATATGGATCCACCAGTGTCTTTGAAATCTGTGTTCTCTTCAGTAACCACAGCTAGAGTCATTGCATGTATGTTATGTTCAGAGACCACATATGGATCCACCGGTGTCATTGCATGTGTGTTCTTTTTACTACCAACAACTGGAGTCATTGCATGTGTGTTTTTTCACATACCACATATGGATCCACCAGTGTCATTGAAATGTGTGTTCTCTTCAGAGACAACACACGGGTCCACCAGTGTCATTGCATGTGTGCTCTTTTTACTAACAATAACCAGTGTCATTGCATGCATGTTCTTCTCATTAACCACAGCTAGAGTAATTGCATGTGTGTTCTCTTCAGAGACCACACATGGATCCACCAGTGTAATTGCATGTGGTATCTTTTTACTAACCACAACTAGAGTCATTTCATGACTATTCTTTTCACATACCACATATGGATCCACCAGTGTCATTGAAATGTGTGTTCTCTTCAGAGACCACACATGGATCCACTAGTGTCATTGCATGTGTGTTCTTTTCACATACCACGAGTCATTGAAATGTGTGCTCTTTTTACTAACAACAACCAGAGTCATTGCATGTGTGTTCTTTTCACAATCCACCTATGGATCCACTAGTGTCATTGCATGTGTGTTCTCTTCAGATACCACACATGGATCCACGAGTGTAATTGCATGTGTGCTCTTTTTACTAACAACAATTGGAGTCATTGCATGACTATTCTTTTCACATACCACAGAGATCCACCAGTGTCATTGAAATGTGTGTTCTCTTCAAAGACCACACATGGATTCACCAGTGTCATTGCATGTGTGTTATTTTTACTAACAACAACCAGAGTCATTGCATGTGTGTTCTGTTCACAATCCACCTATGGATCCACCATTGTCATTGCATGTTTGTTCTTCTCATTAACCACATCTAGAGTCATTGCATGTGTGTTCTCTTCATAGACCACACATGGATCCACTAGTGTAATTACATGTGTGCTCTTTTTACTAACAACAACTGGAGTCATTTAATGACTATTCTTTTCACATACCACATATGGATCCACCAGTGTCATTCAAATGTGTGTTCTCTTTAGAGACCACACATGGATCCACCAGTGTCATTGCATGTGTGTTCTTTTTACTAACAACAACCAGAGTCATTGCATGTGTGTTCTTTTCACAATCCACCTATGGATCCACCAGTGTCATTGCATGTGTGTTCTTCTCATTAACCACAGCTAGAGTCATTCCATGTGTGTTCTCTTTAGAGACCACACATGGATCCACTAGTGTCATTGTATGTGTGTTCTTTTTACTAACAACAACTGGAGTCATTTCTTGACTATTCTTTTCACATACCACATATGGACCCACTAGTGTCATTGAAATGTGTGTTCTCTTCAGAGACCACACATGGATCCACCAGTGTCATTGCATGTGTGCTCTTTTCACAATCCACCTAGGGATCCACTAGTGTCATTGCATGTGTGTTCTTCTCATTAACCACAGCTAGAGTCATTGCATGTGTGTTCTCTTCAGAGACCACACATGGATCCACCAGTGTCATTGCATGTGTGTTCTTTTTACTAATAACAACTAGAGTCATTTCATGTGTGTTCTTTTCACATGCCACATATGGATCCACAAGTGTCATTGAAATGTGTGTTCTCTTGAGAGACCACACATGGATCCACCAGTGTCATTGCATGTGTGTTCCTTTTACTAACAACAACTACAATCATTGCATGCGTGTTCTTTTCACATACCACATATGGATCCACATGTGTCATTGAAATGTGTGTTCTTCTCATTAACCACAGCTAGAGTGATTGCATGTGTGTTCTCTTCAGAGAGCACACATGGATCCACCAGTGTCATTGCATGTGTGTTCTTTTTACTAACAACAACTAGAATCATTGCATGTGTGTTCTTTTCACATACCACATATGGATCCACATGTGTCATTGAAATGTGTGTTCTTCTCATTAACCAAAGCTAGAGTCATTGCATGTGTGTACTCTTCAGAGACCACACATGGATCCACCAGTGTCCTTGCATGTGTGTTCTTTTTACTAACAACAACTGGAGTCATTTCATGACTATTCTTTTCACATACCACATATGGATCCACTAGTGTCATTGAAATGTGTGTTCTCTTCAGAGACCACACATGGATCCACCAGTGTCATTGCATGTGTGTTCTTTTCACAATCCACCTATGGATCCACTAGTGTCATTTCATGTGTGTTCTTCTAATTAACCACAGCTAGAGTCATTGCATGTGTGTTCTCTTTAGAGACCACACATGGATCCACCAGTGTCATTGCATGTGTGTTCTTTTTACTAACAACAACTGGAGTCATTTCATGTGTGTTCTTTTCACATACCACATATGGATCCACCAGTTTCTTTGAAATCTGTGTTCTCTTCAGTAACCACAGCTAGAGTCATTGCATGTATGTTATGTTCAGAGACCACATATGGATCCACCGGTGTCATTGCATGTGTGTTCTTTTTACTAACAACAACTGGAGTCATTGCATGTGTGTTTTTCACATACCACATATGGATCCACCAGTGTCATTGAAATGTGTGTTCTCTTCAGAGACAACACACGGATCCACCAGTGTCATTGCATGTGTGCTATTTTTACTAACAATAACCAGTGTCATTGCATGCATGTTCTTCTCATTAACCACAGCTAGAGTAATTGCATGTGTGTTCTCTTCAGAGACCACACATGGATCCACCAGTGTAATTGCATGTGGTCTCTTTTTACTAACCACAACTAGAGTCATTTCATGACTATTCTTTTCACATACCACATATGGATCCACCAGTGTCATTGAAATGTGTGTTATCTTCAGAGACCACACATGGATCCACTAGTGTCATTGCATGTGTGTTCTTTTCACATACCACGAGTCATTGAAATGTGTGCTCTTTTTACTAACAACAACCAGAGTCATTGCATGTGTGTTCTTTTCGCAATCCACCTATGGATCCACTAGTGTCATTGCATGTGGGTTCTCTTCAGATACCACACATGGATCCACGAGTGTAATTGCATGTGTGCTCTTTTTACTAACAACAATTGGAGTCATTGCATGACTATTCTTTTCACATACCACAGAGATCCACCAGTGTCATTGAAATGTGTGTTCTCTTCAAAGACCACACATGGATTCACCAGTGTCATTGCATGTGTGTTATTTTTACTAACAACAACCAGAGTCATTGCATGTGTGTTCTGTTCACAATCCACCTATGGATCCACCATTGTCATTGCATGTTTGTTCTTCTCATTAACCACATCTAGACTCATTGCATGTGTGTTCTCTTCATAGACCACACATGGATCCACTAGTGTAATTACATGTGTGCTCTTTTTACTAACAACAACTGGAGTCATTTAATGACTATTCTTTTCACATACCACATATGGATCCACCAGTGTCATTGAAATGTGTGTTCTCTTTAGAGACCACACATGGATCCACCAGTGTCATTGCATGTGTGTTCTTTTTACTAACAACAACCAGAGTCATTGCATGTGTGTTCTTTTCACAATCCACCTATGGATCCACCAGTGTCATTGCATGTGTGTTCTTCTCATTAACCACAGCTAGAGTCATTGCATGTGTGTTCTCTTTAGAGACCACACATGGATCCACTAGTGTCATTGTATGTGTGTTCTTTTTACTAACAACAACTGGAGTCATTTCTTGACTATTCTTTTCACATACCACATATCGACCCACTAGTGTCATTGAAATGTGTGTTCTCTTCAGAGACCACACATGGATCCACCAGTGTCATTGCATGTGTTCTCTTTTCACAATCCACCTAGGGATCCACTAGTGTCATTGCATGTGTGTTCTTCTCATTAACCACAGCTAGAGTCATTGCATGTGTGTTCTCTTCAGAGACCACACATGGATCCACCAGTGTCATTGCATGTGTGTTCTTTTTACTAATAACAACTAGAGTCATTTCATGTGTGTTCTTTTCACATGCCACATATGGATCCACAAGTGTCATTGAAATGTGTGTTCTCTTGAGAGACCACACATGGATCCACCAGTGTCATTGCATGTGTGTTCCTTTTACTAACAACAACTACAATCATTGCATGCGTGTTCTTTTCACATACCACATATGGATACACATGTGTCATTGAAATGTGTGTTCTTCTCATTAACCACAGCTAGAGTCATTGCATGTGTGTTCTCTTCAGAGAGCACACATGGATCAACCAGTGTCATTGCATGTGTGTTCTTTTTACTAACAACAACTAGCATCATTGCATGTGTGTTCTTTTCATATACCACATATGGATCCACATGTGTCATTGAAATGTGTGTTCTTCTTATTAACCAAAGCTAGAGTCATTGCATGTGTGTACTCTTCAGAGACCACACATGGATCCACCAGTGTCATTGCATGTGTGTTCTTTTTACTAACAACAACTGGAGTCATTTCATGACTATTCTTTTCACATACCACATATGGATCCACTAGTGTCATTGAAATGTGTGTTCTCTTCAGAGACCACACATGGATCCACCAGTGTCATTGCATGTGTGTTCTTTTCACAATCCACCTATGGATCCACTAGTGTCATTTCATGTGTGTTCTTCTAATTAACCACAGCTAGAGTCATTGCATGTGTGTTCTCTTTAGAGACCACACATGGATCCACCAGTGTCATTGCATGTGTGTTCTTTTTACTAACAACAACTGGAGTCATTTCATGTGTGTTCTTTTCACATACCACATATGGATCCACCAGTGTCTTTGAAATCTGTGTTCTCTTCAGTAACCATAGCTAGAGTCATTGCATGTATGTTATGTTCAGAGACCACATATGGATCCACCGGTGTCATTGCATGTGTGTTCTTTTTACTAACAACAACTGGAGTCATTGCATGTGTGTTTTTTCACATACCACATATGGATCCACCAGTGTCATTGAAATGTGTGTTGTCTTCAGAGACAACACACGGATCCACTAGTGTCATTGCATGTGTGCTATTTTTACTAACAATAACCAGTGTCATTGCATGCATGTTCTTCTCATTAACCACAGCTAGAGTAATTGCATGTGTGTTCTCTTCAGAGACCACACATGGATCCACTAGTGTAATTGCATGTGGTCTCTTTTTACTAACCACAACTAGAGTCATTTCATGACTATTCTTTTCACATACCACATATGGATCCACCAGTGTCATTGAAATGTGTGTTCTCTTCAGAGACCACACATGGATCCACTAGTGTCATTGCATGTGTGTTCTTTTCACATACCACGAGTCATTGAAATGTGTGCTCTTTTTACTAACAACAACCAGAGTCATTGCATGTGTGTTCTTTTCACAATCCACATATGGATCCACTAGTGTCATTACATGTGTGTTCTCTTCAGATACCACACATGGATCCACGAGTGTAATTGCATGTGTGCTCTTTTTACTAACAACAATTGGAGTCATTGCATGACTATTCTTTTCGCATACCACAGAGATCCACCAGTGTCATTGAAATGTGTGTTCTCTTCAAAGACCACACATGGATTCACCAGTGTCATTGCATGTGTGTTATTTTTACTAACAACAACCAGAGTCATTGCATGTGTGTTCTGTTCACAATCCACCTATGGATCCACCATTGTCATTGCATGTTTGTTCTTCTCATTAACCACATCTAGAGTCATTGCATGTGTGTTCTCTTCATAGACCACACATGGATCCACTAGTGTAATTACATGTGTGCTCTTTTTACTAACAACAACTGGAGTCATTTAATGACTATTCTTTTCACATACCACATATGGATCCACCAGTGTCATTGAAATGTGTGTTCTCTTTAGAGACCACACATGGATCAACCAGTGTCATTGCATGTGTGTTCTTTTTACTAACAACAACCAGAGTCATTGCATGTGTGTTCTTTTCACAATCCACCTATGGATCCACCAGTGTCATTGCATGTGTGTTCTTCTCATTAACCACAGCTAGAGTCATTGCATGTGTGTTCTCTTTAGAGACCACACATGGATCCACTAGTGTCATTGTATGTGTGTTCTTTTTACTAACAACAACTGGAGTCATTTCTTGACTATTCTTTTCACATACCACATATGGACCCACTAGTGTCATTGAAATGTGTGTTCTCTTCAGAGACCACACATGGATCCACCAGTGTCATTGCATGTGTGCTCTTTTCACAATCAACCTAGGGATCCACTAGTGTCATTGCATGTGTGTTCTTCTCATTAACCACAGCTAGAGTCATTGCATGTGTGTTCTCTTCAGAGACCACACATGGATCCACCAGTGTCATTGCATGTGTGTTCTTTTTACTAACAACAACTAGAGTCATTTCATGTGTGTTCTTTTCACATGCCACATATGGATCCACAAGTGTCATTGAAATGTGTGTTCTCTTGAGAGACCACACATGGATCCACTAGTGTCATTGCATGTGTGTTCCTTTTACTAACAACAACTACAATCATTGCATGCGTGTTCTTTTCACATACCACATATGGGTCCACATGTGTCATTGAAATGTGTGTTCTTCTCATTAACCACAGCTAGAGTCATTGCATGTGTGTTCTCTTCAGAGAGCACACATGGATCCACCAGTGTCATTGCATGTGTGTTCTTTTTACTAACAACAACTAGAATCATTGCATGTGTGTTCTTTTCACATACCACATATGGATCCACATGTGTCATTGAAATGTGTGTTCTTCTCATTAACCAAAGCTAGAGTCATTGCATGTGTGTACTCTTCAGAGACCACACATAGATCCACCAGTGTCATTGCATGTGTGTTCTTTTTACTAACAACAACTGGAGTCATTTCATGACTATTCTTTTCACATACCACATATGGATCCACTAGTGTCATTGAAATGTGTGTTCTCTTCAGAGACCACACATGGATCCACCAGTTTCATTGCATGTGTGTTCTTTTCACAATCCACCTATGGATCCACTAGTGTCATTGCATGTGTGTTCTTCTAATTAACCACAGATAGAGTCATTGCATGTGTGTTCTCTTCAGAGACCACACATGGATCCACCAGTGTCATTGCATGTGTGTTCTTTTCACATACCACGAGTCATTGAAATGTGTGCTCTTTTTACTAACAACAACCAGAGTCATTGCATGTGTGTTCTTTTCACAATCCACCTATGGATCCACTAGTGTCATTGCATGTGTGTTCTCTTCAGATACCACACATGGATCCACGAGTGTAATTGCATGTGTGCTCTTTTTACTAACAACAATTGGAGTCATTGCATGACTATTCTTTTCACATACCACAGAGATCCACCAATGTCATTGAAATGTGTGTTCTCTTCAAAGACCACACATGGATTCACCAGTGTCATTGCATGTGTGTTATTTTTACTAACAACAACCAGAGTCATTGCATGTGTGTTCTGTTCATAATCCACCTATGGATCCACCATTGTCATTGCATGTTTGTTCTTCTCATTAACCACATCTAGAGTCATTGCATGTGTGTTCTCTTCATAGACCACACATGGATCCACTAGTGTGATTACATGTGTGCTCTTTTTACTAACAACAACTGGAGTCATTTAATGACTATTCTTTTCACATACCACATATGGATCCACCAGTGTCATTGAAATGTGTGTTCTCTTTAGAGACCACACATGGATCCACCAGTGTCATTGCATGTGTGTTCTTTTTACTAACAACAACCAGAGTCATTGCATGTGTGTTCTTTTCACAGTCCACCTATGGATCCACCAGTGTCATTGCATGTGTGTTCTTCTCATTAACCACAGCTAGAGTCATTGCATGTGTGTTCTCTTTAGAGACCACACATGGATCCACTAGTGTCATTGTATGTGTGTTCTTTTTACTAACAACAACTGGAGTCATTTCTTGACTATTCTTTTCACATACCACGTATGGACCCACTAGTGTCATTGAAATGTGTGTTCTCTTCAGAGACCACACATGGATCCACCAGTGTCATTGCATGTGTGCTCTTTTCAGAATCCACCTAGGGATCCACTAGTGTCATTGCATGTGTGTTCTTCTCATTAACCACAGCTAGAGTCATTGCATGTGTGTTCTCTTCAGAGACCACACATGGATCCACCAGTGTCATTGCATGTGTGTTCTTTTTACTAACAACAACTAGAGTCATTTCATGTGTGTTCTTTTCACATGCCACATATGGATCCACAAGTGTCATTGAAATGTGTGTTCTCTTGAGAGACCACACATGGATCCACTAGTGTCATTGCATGTGTGTTCCTTTTACTAACAACTACAATCATTGCATGCGTGTTCTTTTCACATACCACATATGGATCCACATGTGTCATTGAAATGTGTGTTCTTCTCATTAACCACAGCTAGAGTCATTGCATGTGTGTTCTCTTCAGAGAGCACACATGGATCCACCAGTGTCATTGCATGTGTGTTCTTTTTACTAACAACAACTAGAATCATTGCATGTGTGTTCTTTTCACATACCACATATGGATCCACATGTGTCATTGAAATGTGTGTTCTTCTCATTAACCAAAGCTAGAGTCATTGCATGTGTGTACTCTTCAGAGACCACACATGGATCCACCAGTGTCATTGCATGTGTGTTCTTTTTACTAACAACAACTGGAGTCATTTCATGACTATTCTTTTCACATACCACATATGGATCCACTAGTGTCATTGAAATGTGTGTTCTCTTCAGAGACCACACATGGATCCACCTGTGTCATTGCATGTGTGTTCTTTTCACAATCCACCTATGGATCCACTAGTGTCATTGCATGTGTGTTCTTCTAATTAACCACAGCTAGAGTCATTGCATGTGTGTTCTCTTCAGAGACCACACATGGATCCACCAGTCTCATTGCATGTGTGTTCTTTTCACATACCACGAGTCATTGAAATGTGTGCTCTTTTTACTAACAACAACCAGAGTCATTGCATGTGTGTTCTTTTCACAATCCACCTATGGATCCACTAGTGTCATTGCATGTGTGTTCTCTTCAGATACCACACATGGATCCACGAGTGTAATTGCATGTGTGCTCTTTTTACTAACAACAATTGGAGTCATTGCATGACTATTCTTTTCACATACCAGAGAGATCCACCAATGTCATTGAAATGTGTGTTCTCTTCAAAGACCACACATGGATTCACCAGTGTCATTGCATGTGTGTTATTTTTACTAACAACAACCAGAGTCATTGCATGTGTGTTCTGTTCACAATCCACCTATGTATCCACCATTGTCATTGCATGTTTGTTCTTCTCATTAACCACAGCTAGAGTCATTGCATGTGTGTTCTCTTCATAGAGCACACATGGATCCACTAGTGTAATTACATGTGTGCTCTTTTTACTAACAACAACTGGAGTCATTTAATGACTATTCTTTTCACATACCACATATGGATCCACCAATGTCATTGAAATGTGTGTTCTCTTTAGAGACCACACATGGATCCACCAGTGTCATTGCATGTGTGTTCTTTTTACTAACAACAACCAGGGTCATTGCATGTGTGTTCTTTTCACAATCCACCTATGGATCCACCAGTGTCATTGCATGTGTGTTCTTCTCATTAACCACAGCTAGAGTCATTGCATGTGTGTTATCTTTAGAGACCACACATGGATCCACTAGTGTCATTGTATGTGTGTTCTTTTTACTAACAACAACTGGAGTCATTTCTTGACTATTCTTTTCACATACCACATATGGACCCACTAGTGTAATTGAAATGTGTGTTCTCTTCAGAGACCACACATGGATCCACCAGTGTCATTGCATGTGTGCTCTTTTCACAATCCACCTAGGGATCCACTAGTGTCATTGCATGTGTGTTCTTCTCATTAACCACAGCTAGAGTCATTGCATGTGTGTTCTCTTCAGAGACCACACATGGATCCACCAGTGTCATTGCATGTGTGTTCTTTTTACTAATAACAACTAGAGTCATTTCATGTGTGTTCTTTTCACATGCCACATATGGATCCACAAGTGTCATTGAAATGTGTGTTCTCTTGAGAGACCACACATGGATCCACCAGTGTCATTGCATGTGTGTTCCTTTTACTAACAACAACTACAATCATTGCATGCGTGTTCTTTTCACATACCACATATGGATCCACATGTGTCATTGAAATGTGTGTTCTTCTCATTAACCACAGCTAGAGTCATTGCATGTGTGTTCTCTTCAGAGAGCACACATGGATCCACCAGTGTCATTGCATGTGTGTTCTTTTTACTAACAACAACTAGAATCATTGCATGTGCGTTCTTTTCACATACCACATATGGATCCACATGTGTCATTGAAATGTGTGTTCTTCTCATTAACCAAAGCTAGAGTCATTGCATGTGTGTACTCTTCAGAGACCACACATGGATCCACCAGTGTCATTGCATGTGTGTTCTTTTTACTAACAACAACTAGAGTCATTTCATGACTATTCTTTTCACATACCACATATGGATTCACTAGTGTCATTGAAATGTGTGTTCTCTTCAGAGACCACACATGGATCCACCAGTGTCATTGCATGTGTGTTCTTTTCACAATCCACCTATGGATCCACTAGTGTCATTGCATGTGTGTTCTTCTAATTAACCACAGCTAGAGTCATTGCATGTGTGTTCTCTTTAGAGACCACACATGGATCCACCAGTGTCATTGCATGTGTGTTCTTTTTACTAACAACAACTGGAGTCATTTCATGTGTGTTCTTTTCACATACCACATATGGATCCACCAGTGCCTTTGAAATCTGTGTTCTCTTCAGTAACCACAGCTAGCGTCATTGCATGTATGTTATGTTCAGAGACCACATATGGATCCACCGGTGTCATTGCATGTGTGTTCTTTTTACTAACAACAACTGGAGTCATTGCATGTGTGTTTTTTCACATACCACATATGGATCCACCAATGTCATTGAAATGTGTGTTCTCTTCAGAGACAACACACGGATCCACCAGTGTCATTGCATGTGTGCTCTTTTTACTAACAATAACCAGTGTCATTGCATGCATGTTCTTCTCATTAACCACAGCTAGAGTAATTGCATGTGTGTTCTCTTTAGAGACCACACATGGATCCACCAGTGTAATTGCATGTGGTCTCTTTTTACTAACCACAACTAGAGTCATTTCATGACTATTCTTTTCACATACCACATATGGATCCACATGTGTCATTGAAATGTGTGTTCTTCTCATTAACCAAAGCTAGAGTCATTGCATGTGTGTACTCTTCAGAGACCACACATGGATCCACCGGTGTCATTGCATGTGTGTTCTTTTTACTAACAACAACTGGAGTCATTGCATGTGTGTTTTTTCACATACCACATATGGATCCACCAGTGTCATTGAAATGTGTGTTGTCTTCAGAGACAACACACGGATCCACTAGTGTCATTGCATGTGTGCTATTTTTACTAACAATAACCAGTGTCATTGCATGCATGTTCTTCTCATTAACCACAGCTAGAGTAATTGCATGTGTGTTCTCTTCAGAGACCACACATGGATCCACCAGTGTAATTGCATGTGGTCTCTTTTTACTAACCACAACTAGAGTCATTTCATGACTATTCTTTTCACATACCACATATGGATCCACCAGTGTCATTGAAATGTGTGTTCTCTTCAGAGACCACACATGGATCCACTAGTGTCATTGCATGTGTGTTCTTTTCACATACCACGAGTCATTGAAATGTGTGCTCTTTTTACTAACAACAACCAGAGTCATTGCATGTGTGTTCTTTTCACAATCCACCTATGGATCCACTAGTGTCATTGCATGTGTGTTCTCTTCAGATACCACACATGGATCCACGAGTGTAATTGCATGTGTGCTCTTTTTACTAACAACAATTGGAGTCATTGCATGACTATTCTTTTCACATACCACAGAGATCCACCAGTGTCATTGAAATGTGTGTTCTCTTCAAAGACCACACATGGATTCACCAGTGTCATTGCATGTGTGTTATTTTTACTAACAACAACCAGAGTCATTGCATGTGTGTTCTGTTCACAATCCACCTATGGATCCACCATTGTCATTGCATGTTTGTTCTTCTCATTAACCACATCTAGAGTCATTGCATGTGTGTTCTCTTCATAGACCACACATGGATCCACTAGTGTAATTACATGTGTGCTCTTTTTACTAACAACAACTGGAGTCATTTAATGACTATTCTTTTCACATACCACATATGGATCCACCAGTGTCATTGAAATGTGTGTTCTCTTTAGAGACCACACATGGATCAACCAGTGTCATTGCATGTGTGTTCTTTTTACTAACAACAACCAGAGTCATTGCATGTGTGTTCTTTTCACAATCCACCTATGGATCCACCAGTGTCATTGCATGTGTGTTCTTCTCATTAACCACAGCTAGAGTCATTGCATGTGTGTTCTCTTTAGAGACCACACATGGATCCACTAGTGTCATTGTATGTGTGTTCTTTTTACTAACAACAACTGGAGTCATTTCTTGACTATTCTTTTCACATACCACATATGGACCCACTAGTGTCATTGAAATGTGTGTTCTCTTCAGAGACCACACATGGATCCACCAGTGTCATTGCATGTGTGCTCTTTTCACAATCCACCTAGGGATCCACTAGTGTCATTGCATGTGTGTTCTTCTCATTAACCACAGCTAGAGTCATTGCATGTGTGTTCTCTTCAGAGACCACACATGGATCCACCAGTGTCATTGCATGTGTGTTCTTTTTACTAACAACAACTAGAGTCATTTCATGTGTGTTCTTTTCACATGCCACATATGGATCCACAAGTGTCATTGAAATGTGTGTTCTCTTGAGAGACCACACATGGATCCACTAGTGTCATTGCATGTGTGTTCCTTTTACTAACAACAACT
Organism: Avena sativa; assembly: GCA_916181665.1. NCBI lineage: Eukaryota > Viridiplantae > Streptophyta > Magnoliopsida > Poales > Poaceae > Avena > Avena sativa. The sequence goes on along the minus strand of OV702292.1, from coordinate 411,031,301 downwards.
ACAATCATTGCATGCGTGTTCTTTTCACATACCACATATGGGTCCACATGTGTCATTGAAATGTGTGTTCTTCTCATTAACCACAGCTAGAGTCATTGCATGTGTGTTCTCTTCAGAGAGCACACATGGATCCACCAGTGTCATTGCATGTGTGTTCTTTTTACTAACAACAACTAGAATCATTGCATGTGTGTTCTTTTCACATACCACATATGGATCCACATGTGTCATTGAAATGTGTGTTCTTCTCATTAACCAAAGCTAGAGTCATTGCATGTGTGTACTCTTCAGAGACCACACATAGATCCACCAGTGTCATTGCATGTGTGTTCTTTTTACTAACAACAACTGGAGTCATTTCATGACTATTCTTTTCACATACCACATATGGATCCACTAGTGTCATTGAAATGTGTGTTCTCTTCAGAGACCACACATGGATCCACCAGTGTCATTGCATGTGTGTTCTTTTCACAATCCACCTATGGATCCACTAGTGTCATTGCATGTGTGTTCTTCTAATTAACCACAGCTAGAGTCATTGCATGTGTGTTCTCTTCAGAGACCACACATGGATCCACCAGTGTCATTGCATGTGTGTTCTTTTTACTAACAACAACTAGAGTCATTTCATGTGTGTTCTTTTCACATGCCACATATGGATCCACAAGTGTCATTGAAATGTGTGTTCTCTTGAGAGACCACACATGGATCCACTAGTGTCATTGCATGTGTGTTCCTTTTACTAACAACTACAATCATTGCATGCGTGTTCTTTTCACATACCACATATGGATCCACATGTGTCATTGAAATGTGTGTTCTTCTCATTAACCACAGCTAGAGTCATTGCATGTGTGTTCTCTTCAGAGAGCACACATGGATCCACCAGTGTCATTGCATGTGTGTTCTTTTTACTAACAACAACTAGAATCATTGCATGTGTGTTCTTTTCACATACCACATATGGATCCACATGTGTCATTGAAATGTGTGTTCTTCTCATTAACCAAAGCTAGAGTCATTGCATGTGTGTACTCTTCAGAGACCACACATGGATCCACCAGTGTCATTGCATGTGTGTTCTTTTTACTAACAACAACTGGAGTCATTTCATGACTATTCTTTTCACATACCACATATGGATCCACTAGTGTCATTGAAATGTGTGTTCTCTTCAGAGACCACACATGGATCCACCTGTGTCATTGCATGTGTGTTCTTTTCACAATCCACCTATGGATCCACTAGTGTCATTGCATGTGTGTTCTTCTAATTAACCACAGCTAGAGTCATTGCATGTGCGTTCTCTTCAGAGACCACACATGGATCCACCAGTCTCATTGCATGTGTGTTCTTTTCACATACCACGAGTCATTGAAATGTGTGCTCTTTTTACTAACAACAACCAGAGTCATTGCATGTGTGTTCTTTTCACAATCCACCTATGGATCCACTAGTGTCATTGCATGTGTGTTCTCTTCAGATACCACACATGGATCCACGAGTGTAATTGCATGTGTGCTCTTTTTACTAACAACAATTGGAGTCATTGCATGACTATTCTTTTCACATACCAGAGAGATCCACCAATGTCATTGAAATGTGTGTTCTCTTCAAAGACCACACATGGATTCACCAGTGTCATTGCATGTGTGTTATTTTTACTAACAACAACCAGAGTCATTGCATGTGTGTTCTGTTCACAATCCACCTATGTATCCACCATTGTCATTGCATGTTTGTTCTTCTCATTAACCACAGCTAGAGTCATTGCATGTGTGTTCTCTTCATAGAGCACACATGGATCCACTAGTGTAATTACATGTGTGCTCTTTTTACTAACAACAACTGGAGTCATTTAATGACTATTCTTTTCACATACCACATATGGATCCACCAATGTCATTGAAATGTGTGTTCTCTTTAGAGACCACACATGGATCCACCAGTGTCATTGCATGTGTGTTCTTTTTACTAACAACAACCAGGGTCATTGCATGTGTGTTCTTTTCACAATCCACCTATGGATCCACCAGTGTCATTGCATGTGTGTTCTTCTCATTAACCACAGCTAGAGTCATTGCATGTGTGTTATCTTTAGAGACCACACATGGATCCACTAGTGTCATTGTATGTGTGTTCTTTTTACTAACAACAACTGGAGTCATTTCTTGACTATTCTTTTCACATACCACATATGGACCCACTAGTGTAATTGAAATGTGTGTTCTCTTCAGAGACCACACATGGATCCACCAGTGTCATTGCATGTGTGCTCTTTTCACAATCCACCTAGGGATCCACTAGTGTCATTGCATGTGTGTTCTTCTCATTAACCACAGCTAGAGTCATTGCATGTGTGTTCTCTTCAGAGACCACACATGGATCCACCAGTGTCATTGCATGTGTGTTCTTTTTACTAATAACAACTAGAGTCATTTCATGTGTGTTCTTTTCACATGCCACATATGGATCCACAAGTGTCATTGAAATGTGTGTTCTCTTGAGAGACCACACATGGATCCACCAATGTCATTGCATGTGTGTTCCTTTTACTAACAACAACTACAATCATTGCATGCGTGTTCTTTTCACATACCACATATGGATCCACATGTGTCATTGAAATGTGTGTTCTTCTCATTAACCACAGCTAGAGTCATTGCATGTGTGTTCTCTTCAGAGAGCACACATGGATCCACCAGTGTCATTGCATGTGTGTTCTTTTTACTAACAACAACTAGAATCATTGCATGTGTGTTCTTTTCACATACCACATATGGATCCACATGTGTCATTGAAATGTGTGTTCTTCTCATTAACCAAAGCTAGAGTCATTGCATGTGTGTACTCTTCAGAGACCACACATGGATCCACCAGTGTCATTGCATGTGTGTTCTTTTTACTAACAACAACTAGAGTCATTTCATGACTATTCTTTTCACATACCACATATGGATTCACTAGTGTCATTGAAATGTGTGTTCTCTTCAGAGACCACACATGGATCCACCAGTGTCATTGCATGTGTGTTCTTTTCACAATCCACTAGTGTCATTGCATGTGTGTTCTTCTAATTAACCACAGCTAGAGTCATTGCATGTGTGTTCTCTTTAGAGACCACACATGGATCCACCAGTGTCATTGCATGTGTGTTCTTTTTACTAACAACAACTGGAGTCATTTCATGTGTGTTCTTTTCACATACCACATATGGATCCACCAGTGCCTTTGAAATCTGTGTTCTCTTCAGTAACCACAGCTAGCGTCATTGCATGTATGTTATGTTCAGAGACCACATATGGATCCACCGGTGTGATTGCATGTGTGTTCTTTTTACTAACAACAACTGGAGTCATTGCATGTGTGTTTTTTCACATACCACATATGGATCCACCAATGTCATTGAAATGTGTGTTCTCTTCAGAGACAACACACGGATCCACCAGTGTCATTGCATGTGTGCTCTTTTTACTAACAATAACCAGTGTCATTGCATGCATGTTCTTCTCATTAACCACAGCTAGAGTAATTGCATGTGTGTTCTCTTCAGAGACCACACATGGATCCACCAGTGTAATTGCATGTGGTCTCTTTTTACTAACCACAACTAGAGTCATTTCATGACTATTCTTTTCACATACCACATATGGATCCACCAGTGTCATTGAAATGTGTGTTCTCTTTAGAGACCACACATGGATCCACTAGTGTCATTGCATGTGTGTTCTTTTCACATACCACGAGTCATTGAAATGTGTGCTCTTTTTACTAACAACAACCAGAGTCATTGCATGTGTGTTCTTTTCACAATCCACCTATGGATCCACTAGTGTCATTGCATGTGTGTTCTCTTCAGATACCACATATGGATCCACGAGTGTAATTGCATGTGTGCTCTTTTTACTAACAACAATTGGAGTCATTGCATGACTATTCTTTTCACATACCACAGAGATCCACCAGTGTCATTGAAATGTGTGTTCTCTTCAAAGACCACACATGGATTCACCAGTGTCATTGCATGTGTGTTATTTTTACTAACAACAACCAGAGTCATTGCATGTGTGTTCTCTTCACAATCCACCTATGGATCCACCATTGTCATTGCATGTTTGTTCTTCTCATTAACCACATCTAGAGTCATTGCATGTGTGTTCTCTTCATAGACCACACATGGATCCACTAGTGTAATTACATGTGTGCTCTTTTTACTAACAACAACTGGAGTCATTTAATGACTATTCTTTTCACATACCACATATGGATCCACCAGTGTCATTGAAATGTGTGTTCTCTTTAGAGACCACACATGGATCCACCAGTGTCATTGCATGTGTGTTCTTTTTACTAACAACAACCAGAGTCATTGCATGTGTGTTCTTTTCACAGTCCACCTATGGATCCACCAGTGTCATTGCATGTGTGTTCTTCTCATTAACCACAGCTAGAGTCATTGCATGTGTGTTCTCTTTAGAGACCACACATGGATCCACTAGTGTCATTGTATGTGTGTTCTTTTTACTAACAACAACTGGAGTCATTTCTTGACTATTCTTTTCACATACCACATATGGACCCACTAGTGTCATTGAAATGTGTGTTCTCTTCAGAGACCACACATGGATCCACCAGTGTCATTGCATGTGTGCTCTTTTCAGAATCCACCTAGGGATCCACTAGTGTCATTGCATGTGTGTTCTTCTCATTAACCACAGCTAGAGTCATTGCATGTGTGTTCTCTTCAGAGACCACACATGGATCCACCAGTGTCATTGCATGTGTGTTCTTTTTACTAACAACAACTAGAGTCATTTCATGTGTGTTCTTTTCACATGCCACATATGGATCCACAAGTGTCATTGAAATGTGTGTTCTCTTGAGAGACCACACATGGATCCACTAGTGTCATTGCATGTGTGTTCCTTTTACTAACAACAACTACAATCATTGCATGCGTGTTCTTTTCACATACCACATATGGATCCACATGTGTCATTGAAATGTGTGTTCTTCTCATTAACCACAGCTATAGTCATTGCATGTGTGTTCTCTTCAGAGAGCACACATGGATCCACCAGTGTCATTGCATGTGTGTTCTTTTTACTAACAACAACTAGAATCATTGCATGTGTGTTCTTTTCACATACCACATATGGATCCACATGTGTCATTGAAATGTGTGTTCTTCTCATTAACCAAAGCTAGAGTCATTGCATGTGTGTACTCTTCAGAGACCACACATGGATCCACCAGTGTCATTGCATGTGTGTTCTTTTTACTAACAACAACTGGAGTCATTTCATGACTATTCTTTTCACATACCACATATGGATCCACTAGTGTCATTGAAATGTGTGTTCTCTTCAGAGACCACACATGGATCCACTAGTGTCATTGCATGTGTGTTCTTTTCACAATCCACCTATGGATCCACTAGTGTCATTGCATGTGTGTTCTTCTAATTAACCACAGCTAGAGTCATTGCATGTGTGTTCTCTTCAGAGACCACACATGGATCCACCAGTGTCATTGCATGTGTGTTCTTTTTACTAACAACAACTGGAGTCATTTCATGTGTGTTCTTTTCACATACCACATATGGATCCACCAGTGTCTTTGAAATCTGTGTTCTCTTCAGTAACCACAGCTAGAGTCATTGCATGTATGTTATGTTCAGAGACCACATATGGATCCACCGGTGTCATTTCATGTGTGTTCTTTTTACTAACAACAACTGGAGTCATTGCATGTGTGTTTTTTCACATACCACATATGGATCCACCAGTGTCATTGAAATGTGTGTTCTCTTCAGAGACCACACACGGATCCACCAGTGTCATTGCATGTGTTCTCTTTTTACTCACAATAACCAGTGTGATTGCATGCATGTTCTTCTCATTAACCACAGCTAGAGTAATTGCATGTGTGTTCTCTTCAGAGACCACACATGGATCCACCAGTGTAATTGCATGTGTGCTCTCTTTACTAACCACAACTAGAGTCATTTCATGACTGTTCTCTTCACATACCACATATGGATCCACCAGTGTCATTCAAATGTGTGTTCTGTTAAGAGACCGCACATGAATCCACCAGTGTCATTGCATGTGTGTTCTTTTCACATACCACCAGTGTCATTGAAATGTGTGTTCTCTTCGAAGACCTCAGATGGATCCACCAGTGTCATTGCATGTGTGTTCTTCTCATTATCCATAGCTAGAGTCATTGCATGTGTGTTCTTCTAATTAATCACAGCTAGAGTCATTGCATGTGTGTTCTCTTCAGAGACCACACATGGATCCACCAGTGTCATTGCATGTGTGTTCTTTTTATTAACAACAACTGGAGTCATTTCATGTGTGTTCTTTTCACATACCACATATGGATCCACCAGTGTCTTTGAAATGTGTGTTCTCTTCAGTAACCATAGCTAGAGTCATTGCATGTGTGTTATGTTCCGAGACCACATATGGATCCACCAGTGTCATTAAATGTGTGTTCTTTTTACTAACAACAACTGGAGTCATTGCATGTGTGTTCTTTTCACATACCACATATGGATCCACCAGTGTCATTGAAATGTGTGTTCTCTTCAGAGACCACACACGGATCCACCAGTGTCATTGCATGTGTGCTCTTTTAACCAGTGTCATTGCATGCATGTTCTTCTCATTAACCACAGCTAGAATAATTGCATGTGTGTTCTCTTCAGAGACAACACATGGATCCACTAGTGTAATTGCATGTCTGCTCTTTTTACTAACCACAACTAGAGTCATTTCATGACTGTTCTCTTCACATACCACATATGTATCCACCAGTGTCATTGAAATGTGTGTTTTCTTAAGAGACCGCACATGGATCCACCAGTGTCATTGCATGTGTGTTCTTTTCACATACCACCAGTGTCATTGAAATGTGTGTTCTCTTCGAAGACCTCACATGGATCCACCAGTGTCATTGCATGTGTGTTGTTCTCATTAACCATAGCTAGAGTCATTGCATGTGTGTTCTCTTTAGAGACCGCACATGGATCCACCAGTGTAATTGCATGTGTGCTCTTTTTACTAACAACAACTGGAATCATTTGATGACTATTCTTTTCACATACCACATATGGATCCATCAGTGTTATTGAAACGTGTGTTCTCTTCAGAGACCACACATGGATCCACCAGTGTCATTGCATGTGTGTTCTTTTTACTAATAACAACTAGAGTCGTTGCATGTGTGTTCTCTTCAGAGATCACATATGGATCCACCAGTGGCATTGCATGTGTGTTCTTTTTACTAACAACAACCAGAGTCATTGCATGTGTGTTCTTTTCACAATCCACCTATGGATCCACCACTGTCATTGAAATGTGTGTTCTTCTCATTAACCACAGCTAGAGTCATTGCATATGTGTTCTCTTCAGAGACCACACGTCGATCCACCAGTGTCATTGCATGTGTGTTCTTTTTTACTAACACCAACTGTAGTCATTTCATGTGTGTTCTTTTCACAATCCACCTATGGATCCACTAGTGTCATTGCATGTGTGTTCTCTTCAGAGACCACACATGGATCCACCAGTGTCATTGCATGTGTGCTCTTTTTACTAACAACAACCAGAGTCATTGCATGTGTGTTCTCTTCAGAGACCACACATGGATCCACCAGTGCCATTGTATGTGTGTTCTTTTTACTAACAACAACTGGAGTCATTTCATGACTATTCTTTTCAGATACCACATATGGATCCACCAGTGGCATTGCATGTGTGTTCTTTTTACTAACAACAACTGGAGCCATTTCATGTGTGTTTTTTTCACATACCAAATATGGATCCAGAAGTGTCATTGAAATGTGTGTTCTCTTGAGAGACCACACATGGATCCACCAGTGTCATTGTATGTGTGTTATTTTCACATACCACCAGTGTCGTTGAAATGTGTGTTCTGTTCAAAGACCTCACATGGATCCACCAGTGTCATTGCATGTGTGTTCTTCTCATTAACCATAGCTAGAGTCATTGCATGTGTGTTCTCTTCAGAGACCGCACATGGATCCGCCAGTGTAATTGCATGTGTGTTATTTTTACTAACAACAACTGGAGTCATTTCATGACTATTCTTTTCACATACCACATATGGATCCATCAGTGTCATTGAAATGTGTGTTCTCTTCAAAGACCACACATGGATCCACTAGTGTCATTGCATGTGTGTTCTTTTTACTAACAACAACCAGAGTCATTGCATGTGTGTTCTTTTCACAATCCACCTATGGATCCACCAGTGTCATTGCATGTGTGTTCTTCTCATTAACCACAGCTAGAGTCATTGCATGTGTGTTCTCTTTAGAGACCACACATGGATCCACTAGTGTCATTGTATGTGTGTTCTTTTTACTAACAACAACTGGAGTCATTTCATGTGTGTTCTTTTCACATACCACATATGGATCCACCAGTGTCATTGAAATGTGTGTTCTCTTCAGAGACCACACATGGATCCACCAGTGTCATTGCATGTGTGCTCTTTTCACAATCCACCTAGGGATCCACTAGTGTCATTGCATGTGTGTTCTTCTCATTAACCACAGCTAGAGTCATTGCATGTGTGTTCTCTTCAGAGACCACACATGGATCCACCAGTGTCATTGCATGTGTGTTCTTTTTTACTAACAACAACTATAGTCATTTCATGTGTGTTCTTTTCACAATCCACCTATGGATCCACCAGTGTCATTGAAATGTGTGTTCTCTTAAGAGACCGCACATGGATCCACCAGTGTTATTGCATGTGTGTTCTTTTCACATACCACCAGTGTCCTTGAAATGTGTGTTCTCTTCGAAGACCTCACATGGATCCACCAGTGTCATTGCATGTGTGTTATTTTTACTAACAACAACCAGAGTCATTGCATGTGTGTTCTGTTCACAATCCACCTATGGATCCACCATTGTCATTGCATGTGTGTTCTCTTCATAGACCACACATGGATCCACTAGTGTAATTACATGTGTGCTCTTTTTACTAACAACAACTGGAGTCATTTAATGACTATTCTTTTCACATACCACATTTGGATCCACCAGTGTTATTGAAATGTGTGTTCTCTTTAGAGACCACACATGGATCCACCAGTGTCATTGCATGTGTGTTCTATTTACTAACAACAACTAGAGTCATTTCATGTTTTTTTTCACATGCCACATGTGGAAACAGAACTGTCATTGAAATGTGTGTTCTCTTGAGAGACCACACATAGATCCACCAGTGTCATTATATGTGTGTTCTTTTTACTAACAACAACTGGAGTCATTTCATGACTATTCTTTTCACATACCACATATGGATCCAATAGTGTCATTGAAATGTGTGTTCTTTTTACTAACAATAACTAGAGTCATTGCATGTGTGTTCATTTCACACACCACATATGGATCCACCGGTGTCATTGAAATGTGTGTTCTCTTCAGAGACCACACATGGATCCACCAGTGTCATCGCATCTGTGCTCTTTTTACTAACAGCAACCAGAGTCATTTCATGACTATTCTTTTCACATACCACATATGGATCCACCAGTGTCATTGAAATGTGTGTTCTCTTCAAATACCACACATGGATCCACCAGTGTCATTGCATGTGTGTTCTTTTTACTAACAACAATTGGAGTCATTGCATGTGTGTTCTTTTCACATACCACATATGGATCCACCATTGTCATTGAAATGTGTGTTCTCTCCAGAGACCACACATGGATCCACCAGTGTCATTCCATGTGTAATCTTTTTACTAACAACAACCAGTGTCATTCCATGTGTGTTCTTCTCATTAACCACAGCTATAGTCATTGCATGTGTGTTCTCTTCAGAGACCACACATGGATCACCAGTGTCATTGCATGTGTGTTCTTTTTACTAATAAAACTTGAGTCATTTCTTGTGTGTTATTTTCACATACCACATATGGATCCACCAGTGTCATTGAAATGTGTGTTATTTCAGTAACCATAGCTAGAGTCATTGCATGTATGTTCTCTTCAGAGACTACACATGGATCCACCAGTGTCATTGCATGTGTGTTATTATTAATAACAACAACTGGAGTCATTTCATGTGTGTTCTTTTCACACACCACATATGGATCCACCAGTGTCACTGAAATGTGTGTTCTCTTCAGAGACCACACATGGATCCACCAGTGTCATCGCATGTGTGCACTTTTTACTAACAATAACCAGAGTCATTTCATGACTATTCTTTTCACATACCACATATGGATCCACCAGTGTCCTTGAAATGTGTGTTCTCTTTAGAGACCACACATGGATCCACCAGTGTCATTGCATGTGTGTTCTTTTTACTAACAACAACCAGAGTCATTGCAAGTGTGTTCTTTTCAGAATCCACCTATGGATCCACCAGTGTCATTGCATGTGTGTTCTTCTCATTAACCACAGCTAGAGTCATTGCATGTGTGTTCTCTTTAGAGACCACACATGGATCCACTAGTGTCATTGTATGTGTGTTCTTTTTACTAACAACAACTGGAGTCATTTCTTGACTATTCTTTTCACATACCACATATGGACCCACTAATGTCATTGAAATGTGTGTTCTCTTCAGAGACCACACATGGATCCACCAGTGCCATTGCATGTGTGCTCTTTTCACAATCCACCTAGGGATCCACTAGTGTCATTGCATGTGTGTTCTTCTCATTAACCACAGCTAGAGTCATTGCATGTGTGTTCTCTTCAGAGACCACACATGGATCCACCAGTGTCATTGCATGTGTGTTCTTTTTACTAACAACAACTAGAGTCATTTCATGTGTGTTCTTTTCACATGCCACATATGGATCCACAAGTGTCATTGAAATGTGTGTTCCTTGAGAGACCACACATGGATCCACTAGTGTCATTGCATGTGTGTTCCTTTTACTAACAACAACTGCAATCATTGCATGCGTGTTCTTTTCACATACCACATATGGATCCACATGTGTCATTGAAATGTGTGTTCTTCTCATTAACCACAGCTATAGTCATTGCATGTGTGTTCTCTTCAGAGAGCACACATGGATCCACCAGTGTCATTGCATGTGTGTTCTTTTTACTAACAACAACTAGAATCATTGCATGTGTGTTCTTTTCACATACCACATATGGATCCACATGTGTCATTGAAATGTGTGTTCTTCTCATTAACCAAAGCTAGAGTCATTGCATGTGTGTACTCTTCAGAGACCACACATGGATCCACCAGTGTCATTGCATGTGTGTTCTTTTTACTAACAACAACTGGAGTCATTTCATGACTATTCTTTTCACATACCACATATGGATCCACTAGTGTCATTGAAATGTGTGTTCTCTTCAGAGACCACACATGGATCCACTAGTGTCATTGCATGTGTGTTCTTTTCACAATCCACCTATGGATCCACTAGTGTCATTGCATGTGTGTTCTTCTAATTAACCACAGCTAGAGTCATTGCATGTGTGTTCTCTTCAGAGACCACACATGGATCCACCAGTGTCATTGCATGTGTGTTATTTTTACTAACAACAACTGGAGTCATTTCATGTGTGTTCTTTTCACATACCACATATGGATCCACCAGTGTCTTTGAAATCTGTGTTCTCTTCAGTAACCACAGCTAGAGTCATTGCATGTATGTTATGTTCAGAGACCACATATGGATCCACCAGTGTCATTTCATGTGTGTTCTTTTTACTAACAACAACTGGAGTCATTGCATGTGTGTTTTTTCACATACCACATATGGATCCACCAGTGTCATTGAAATGTGTGTTCTCTTCAGAGACCACACACGGATCCACCAGTGTCATTGCATGTGTGCTCTTTTTACTCACAATAACCAGTGTGATTGCATGCATGTTCTTCTCATTAACCACAGCTAGAGTAATTGCATGTGTGTTCTCTTCAGAGACCACACATGGATCCACCAGTGTAATTGCATGTGTGCTCTCTTTACTAACCACAACTAGAGTCATTTCATGACTGTTCTCTTCACATACCACATATGGATCCACCAGTGTCATTCAAATGTGTGTTCTGTTAAGAGACCGCACATGAATCCACCAGTGTCATTGCATGTGTGTTCTTTTCACATACCACCAGTGTCATTGAAATGTGTGTTCTCTTCGAAGACCTCAGATGGATCCACCAGTGTCATTGCATGTGTGTTCTTCTCATTATCCATAGCTAGAGTCATTGCATGTGTGTTCTTCTAATTAATCACAGCTAGAGTCATTGCATGTGTGTTCTCTTCAGAGACCACACATGGATCCACCAGTGTCATTGCATGTGTGTTCTTTTTATTAACAACAACTGGAGTCATTTCATGTGTGTTCTTTTCACATACCACATATGGATCCACCAGTGTCTTTGAAATGTGTGTTCTCTTCAGTAACCATAGCTAGAGTCATTGCATGTGTGTTATGTTCCGAGACCACATATGGATCCACCAGTGTCATTAAATGTGTGTTCTTTTTACTAACAACAACTGGAGTCATTGCATGTGTGTTCTTTTCACATACCACATATGGATCCACCAGTGTCATTGAAATGTGTGTTCTCTTCAGAGACCACACACGGATCCACCAGTGTCATTGCATGTGTGCTCTTTTAACCAGTGTCATTGCATGCATGTTCTTCTCATTAACCACAGCTAGAATAATTGCATGTGTGTTCTCTTCAGAGACAACACATGGATCCACTAGTGTAATTGCATGTCTGCTCTTTTTACTAACCACAACTAGAGTCATTTCATGACTGTTCTCTTCACATACCACATATGTATCCACCAGTGTCATTGAAATGTGTGTTTTCTTAAGAGACCGCACATGGATCCACCAGTGTCATTGCATGTGTGTTCTTTTCACATACCACCAGTGTCATTGAAATGTGTTCTCTTCGAAGACCTCACATGGATCCACCAGTGTCATTGCATGTGTGTTGTTCTCATTAACCATAGCTAGAGTCATTGCATGTGTGTTCTCTTTAGAGACCGCACATGGATCCACCAGTGTAATTGCATGTGTGCTCTTTTTACTAACAACAACTGGAATCATTTGATGACTATTCTTTTCACATACCACATATGGATCCATCAGTGTTATTGAAACGTGTGTTCTCTTCAGAGACCACACATGGATCCACCAGTGTCATTGCATGTGTGTTCTTTTTACTAATAACAACTAGAGTCGTTGCATGTGTGTTCTCTTCAGAGATCACATATGGATCCACCAGTGGCATTGCATGTGTGTTCTTTTTACTAACAACAACCAGAGTCATTGCATGTGTGTTCTTTTCACAATCCACCTATGGATCCACCACTGTCATTGAAATGTGTGTTCTTCTCATTAACCACAGCTAGAGTCATTGCATATGTGTTCTCTTCAGAGACCACACGTGGATCCACCAGTGTCATTGCATGTGTGTTCTTTTTTACTAACACCAACTGTAGTCATTTCATGTGTGTTCTTTTCACAATCCACCTATGGATCCACTAGTGTCATTGCATGTGTGTTCTCTTCAGAGACCACACATGGATCCACCAGTGTCATTGCATGTGTGCTCTTTTTACTAACAACAACCAGAGTCATTGCATGTGTGTTCTCTTCAGAGACCACACATGGATCCACCAGTGCCATTGTATGTGTGTTCTTTTTACTAACAACAACTGGAGTCATTTCATGACTATTCTTTTCAGATACCACATATGGATCCACCAGTGGCATTGCATGTGTGTTCTTTTTACTAACAACAACTGGAGCCATTTCATGTGTGTTTTTTTCACATACCAAATATGGATCCAGAAGTGTCATTGAAATGTGTGTTCTCAACTTTTTACTAACAACAACTGGAGCCATTTCATGTGTGTTTTTTTCACATACCAAATATGGATCCAGAAGTGTCATTGAAATGTGTGTTCTCTTGAGAGACCACACATGGATCCACCAGTGTCATTGTATGTGTGTTATTTTCACATACCACCAGTGTCGTTGAAATGTGTGTTCTCTTCAAAGACCTCACATGGATCCACCAGTGTCATTGCATGTGTGTTCTTCTCATTAACCATAGCTAGAGTCATTGCATGTGTGTTCTCTTCAGAGACCGCACATGGATCCACCAGTGTAATTGCATGTGTGTTATTTTTACTAACAACAACTGGAGTCATTTCATGACTATTCTTTTCACATACCACATATGGATCCATCAGTGTCATTGAAATGTGTGTTCTCTTCAAAGACCACACATGGATCCACTAGTGTCATTGCATGTGTGTTCTTTTTACTAACAACAACCAGAGTCATTGCATGTGTGTTCTTTTCACAATCCACCTATGGATCCACCAGTGTCATTGCATGTGTGTTCTTCTCATTAACCACAGCTAGAGTCATTGCATGTGTGTTCTCTTTAGAGACCACACATGGATCCACTAGTGTCATTGTATGTGTGTTCTTTTTACTAACAACAACTGGAGTCATTTCTTGACTATTCTTTTCACATACCACATACGGACCCACTAGTGTCATTGAAATGTGTGTTCTCTTCAGAGACCACACATGGATCCACCAGTGTCATTGCATGTGTGCTCTTTTCACAATCCACCTAGGGATCCACTAGTGTCATTGCATGTGTGTTCTTCTCATTAACCACAACTAGAGTCATTGCATGTGTGTTCTCTTCAGAGACCACACATGGATCCACCAGTGTCATTGCATGTGTGTTCTTTTTTACTAACAACAACTATAGTCATTTCATGTGTGTTCTTTTCACAATCCACCTATGGATCCACCAGTGTCATTGAAATGTGTGTTCTCTTAAGAGACCGCACATGGATCCACCAGTGTTATTGCATGTGTGTTCTTTTCACATACCACCAGTGTCATTGAAATGTGTGTTCTCTTCGAAGACCTCACATGGATCCACCAGTGTCATTGCATGTGTGTTATTTTTACTAACAACAACCAGAGTCATTGCATGTGTGTTCTGTTCACAATCCACCTATGGATCCACCATTGTCATTGCATGTGTGTTCTCTTCATAGACCACACATGGATCCACTAGTGTAATTACATGTGTGCTCTTTTTACTAACAACAACTGGAGTCATTTAATGAGTATTCTTTTCACATACCACATTTGGATCCACCAGTGTTATTGAAATGTGTGTTCTCTTTAGAGACCACACATGGATCCACCAGTGTCATTGCATGTGTGTTCTATTTACTAACAACAACTGGAGTCATTTCATGTTTTTTTTCACATGCCACATGTGGAAACAGAACTGTCATTGAAATGTGTGTTCTCTTGAGAGACCACACATAGATCCACCAGTGTCATTATATGTGTGTTCTTTTTAGTAACAACAACTGGAGTCATTTCATGACTATTCTTTTCACATACCACATATGGATCCAATAGTGTCATTGAAATGTGTGTTCTTTTTACTAACAATAACTAGAGTCATTGCATGTGTGTTCATTTCACACACCACATATGGATCCACCGGTGTCATTGAAATGTGTGTTCTCTTCAGAGACCACACATGGATCCACCAGTGTCATCGCATCTGTGCTCTTTTTACTAACAGCAACCAGAGTCATTTCATGACTATTCTTTTCACATACCACATATGGATCCACCAGTGTCATTGAAATGTGTGTTCTCTTCAAATACCACACATGGATCCACCAGTGTCATTGCATGTGTGTTCTTTTTACTAACAACAATTGGAGTCATTGCATGTGTGTTCTTTTCACATACCACATATGGATCCACCATTGTCATTGAAATGTGTGTTCTCTCCAGAGACCACACATGGATCCACCAGTGTCATTCCATGTGTAATCTTTTTACTAACAACAACCAGTGTCATTCCATGTGTGTTCTTCTCATTAACCACAGCTAGAGTCATTGCATGTGTGTTCTCTTCAGAGACCACACATGGATCACCAGTGTCATTGCATGTGTGTTCTTTTTACTAATAAAACTTGAGTCATTTCTTGTGTGTTATTTTCACATACCACATATGGATCCACCAGTGTCATTGAAATGTGTGTTATTTCAGTAACCATAGCTAGAGTCATTGCATGTATGTTCTCTTCAGAGACTAGACATGGATCCACCAGTGTCATTGCATGTGTGTTATTATTACTAACAACAACTGGAGTCATTTCATGTGTGTTCTTTTCACACACCACATATGGATCCACCAGTGTCACTGAAATGTGTGCTCTCTTCAGAGACCACACATGGATCCACCAGTGTCATCGCATGTGTGCACTTTTTACTAACAATAACCAGAGTCATTTCATGACTATTCTTTTCACATACCACATATGGATCCACCAGTGTCATTGAAATGTGTGTTCTCTTCAAATACCACACATGGATCCACCAGTGTCATTGCATGTGTGTTCTTTTTACTAACAACAACAAGAGTCATTGCATGTGTGTTGTTTTCACAATCCACCTATGGATCCACTAGTGTCATTGCATGTGTGTTCTTCTCATTAACCACAGCTAGAGTCATTGCATGTGTGTTCTCTTTAGAGACCACACATGGATCCACTAGTGTCATTGCATGTGTGTTCTTTTTACTAAGAACAACTGGAGTCATTTCATGACTATTCTTTTCACATACCACATATGGATCCACCAGTGTCATTGAAATGTGTGTTCTTCTGATTAACCACATCTAGAGTCATTGCATGTGTGTTCTCTTCAGAGACCACACATGGATCCACTAGTGTCATTGCATGTGTGTTCTTTTTACTAACAACAACTGGAGTCATTGCACGTGTGTTCTTTTCACATACCACATATGGATCCACCAGTGTCATTGAAATGTGTGTTCTCTTCAGTAACCACAGCTAGAGTCATTGCATGTGTGTTCTCTTCAAAGACCACACATGGATCCACTAGTGTCATTGCATGTGTGTTCTTTTTACTAACAACAACTGGAGTCATTGCATGTGTGTTCTTTTCACATACCACATATGGATCCACCAGTGTCATTGAAATGTGTGTTCTTCTCATTAACCACAGCTAGATTCATTGCATGTGTGTTCTCTTCAGAGACCACACATGGATCCACTAGTGTCATTGCATGTGTGTTCTTTTTACTAACAACAACTGGAGTCATTGCATGTGTGTTCTTTTCACATACCACATATAGAACCACCAGTGTCATTGAAATGTGTGTTCTCTTCAGTAACCACAGCTAGAGTCATTGCATGTGTGTTCTCTTCAGAGACCACACATGGATCCACCAGTGTCATTGCATGTGTGTTCTTTTTACTAACAACAATTGGAGTCATTTCATGTGTGTTCTTTTCACGCACCACATATGTATCCACTAGTGTCATTGAAATGTGTGTTCTCTTCACAGACTACACATGGATCCACCAGTGTCATTGCATGTGTGCTCTTTTTACTAACAACAACCATTGTCATTGAAATGTGTGTTCTCTTCATAGGCCACACATGGAACCACCAGTGTCATTGCATGTCTGTTCTTTTTACTGACAACAACCAGAGTCATTGCATGTGTGTTCTTTCCACAATCCACCTATGGATCCGCCAGTGTCATTGCCTGTGTGTTCATCTCATTAACCACAGCTAGAGTCATTGCATGTGTGTTCTCTTTAGAGACAACACATGGATCCACTAGTGTCATTGCATGTGTGCTCTTTTTACTAACAATAACTAGAGTCATTTCATGACTATTCTTTTCACATACCACATATGGATCCACCAGTGTCATTGAAATGTGTGTTCTCTTCAAATACCACACATGGATCCACCAGTGTCATTGCATGTGTGTTCTTTTTACTAACAACAACTAGAGTCATTACATGTGTGTTCTTTTCACAGTCCACCTATGGATCCACTAGTTTCATTGCATGTGTGTTCTTCTCATTAACCACAGCTAGAGTCATTGCATGTGTGTTCTCATTAGAGACCACACATGGATCCACCAGTGTCATTGCATGTGTGTTCTTTTTACTAACAAAAACTTGAGTCATTTCATGTGTGTTATTTTCACATACCACATATGGATCCACCGGTGCCATTCAAATGTGTGTTATTTCAGTAACCGCATCTAGAGTCATTGCATGTATGTTCTCTTCAGAGACCTCACATGGATCCACCAGTGTCATTGCATGTGTGTTCTTTTTACTAACAACAACTAGAGTCATTGCATGTGTGTTCTTTTCACACACCACATATGGATCCACCAGTGTCATTGAAAAGTGTGTTCTCTTCAGAGACCAAACATGGATCCACCAGTGTCATGGCATGTGTGCTCTTTTTACTAACAGCAACCAGAGTCATTTCATGACTATTCTTTTCACATACCACATATGGATCCACCAGTGTCATTGAAATGTGTGTTCTCGTCAAATACCACACATGGATCCACCAGTGTCATTGCATGTGTGTTCTTTTTACTAACAACAACTAGAGTCATTGCATGTGTGTTCTTTTCACAAACCACCTATGGATCCACTAGTGTCATTGCATGTGTGTTCTTCTCATTAACCACGCTAGAGTCATTGCATGTGTGTTCTCTTCAGAGACCACACATGGATCCACCAGTGTCATTGCATGTGTGTTCTTTTTACTAACAACAACTGGAGTCATTTCATGTGTGTTCTTTTCACATACCACATATGGATCCACCAGTGTCTTTGAAATCTGTGTTCTCTTCAGTAACCACAGCTAGAGTCATTGCATGTATGTTATGTTCAGAGACCACATATGGATCCACCGGTGTCATTGCATGTGTGTTATTTTTACTAACAACAACTGGAGTCATTGCATGTGTGTTTTTTCACATACCACATATGGATCCACCAGTGTCATTGCATGTGTAATCTTTTTACTAGCAACAACCAGTGTCATTGCATGTGTGTTCTTCTCATTAACCATAGCTAGAGTCATTGCATGTGTGTTCTCTTTAGAGACCACACATGGATCCACTAGTGTCATTGCATGTGTGTTCTTTTTACTAAGAACAACTGGAGTCATTTCATGACTATTCTTTTCACATACCACATATGGATCCACCAGTGTCATTGAAATGTGTGTTCTCTTCAGAGACCACACATGGATCCACCAGTGTCATTGCATGTGTGTTCTTTTCACATACCACCAGAGTCATTGAAATGTGTGTTATCTTCAAAGACCTCACATGGATCCACCAGTGTCATTGCATGTGTGTTCTTCTCATTAACCACAGCTAGAGTCATTGCATGTGTGTTCTCTTGAGAGACCACACATGGATCCACTAGTGTAATTGCATGTGTGCTCTTTTTACTAACAACACCTGGAGTAATTTAATGACTATTCTTTTCACATACCACATATGGATCCATCAGTGTCATTGAAATGTGTAATCTCTTCAGAGACCACACATGGATCCACCAGTGTCATTGCATGTGTGTTCTTTTTACTAACAACAACCAGAGTCATTGCATGTGTGTTCTTGTCACAATGCACCTATGGATCCACCGGTGTCATTGAAATGTGTGTTCTCTTCACAGACCACACATGGATCCACCAGTGGCATTGCATGCGTGCTCTTTTTACTAACAACAACCAGTGTCATGGCATGTGTGTTCTTCTCATTAACCACAGCTAGATTCATTGCATGTGTGTTCTCTTCAGAGACCACACATGGATCCACTAGTGTAATTGCACGTGTGCTCTTTTTACTAACAAGAACTGGAGTCATTTGATGACTATTCTTTTCACATACCACATATGGATCAACTAGTGTCATAGAAATGTGTGTTCTCTTTAGAGACCACACATGGATCCACCAGTGTCATTGCATGTGTGTTCTTTTTACTAACAACAACCAGAGTCATTGCATGTGTGCTCTTTTCAAAATCCACCTATGGATCCACCATTGTCATTGCATGTGTGTTCTTCTCATTAACCACATCTAGAGTCATTGCATATGTGTTCTCTTTAGAGACCACACATGGATCCACTAGTGTCATTGCATGTGTGTTCTTTTTACTAACAACAACCAGAGTCATTGCATGTGTGTTCTTTTCACAATCCACCTATGGATCCACCAGTGTCATTGCATGTGTGTTCTTCTCATTAACCACAGCTAGAGTCATTGCATGTGTGTTCTCTTCAGAGACCACACATGGATCCACCAGTGTCATTGCATGTGTGCCCTTTTTACTAACAACTACTAGAGTCATTTCATGACTATTCTTTTCACATACCACATATGGATCCACCAGGGTCATTAAAATGTGTGTTCTCTTCAAAGACCACACATGGATCCACTAGTGTCATTGCATGTGTGTTCTTTTTACTAACAACAACTAGAGTCATTGCATGTGTGTTGTTTTCACAATCCACCTATGGATCCACCAGTGTCATTGCATGTGTGTTCTTCTCATTAATCACAGCTGGAGTCATTGCATGTCTGTTCTCTTTAGAGACCACACATACATCCACCAGTGTCATTGTATGTGTGTTCTTTTTACTAACAAAAACTGGAGTCATTGCATGTGTGTTCTTTTCACATACCACTTATGGATCCACCAGTGTCATTGAAATGTGTGTTCTCTTCGGAGACCACACTGGATCCACCAGTGTCATTGCATGTGTGCTCTTTTTACTAACAATAACCAGTGTCATTGCATGTGTGTTCTTTTCACAATCCACCTATGGATCCACCAGTGTCATTGCATGTGTGTTCTTCTCATTAACCACAGCTAGAGTCATTGCATGTGTGTTCTCTTCAGAGACCAGACATGGATCCACCAGTGTCATTGCATGTGTGCCCTTTTTAGTAATAACTACTAGAGTCATTTCATGACTATTCTTTTCACATACCACATATGGATCCACGAGTGTCATTGAAATGTGTGTTCTCTTCAAAGACCACACATGGATCCACTAGTGTCATTGCATGTGTGTTCTTTTTACTAACAACAACTAGAGTCATTGCATGTGCGTTGTTTTCACAATCCACCTATGGATCCACCAGTGTCATTGCATGTGTGTTCTTCTCATTAATCACAGCTAGAGTCATTGCATGTCTGTTCTCTTTAGAGACCACACATACATCCACCAGTGTCATTGCATGTGTGTTCTTTTTACTAACAAAAACTGGAGTCATTGCATGTGTGTTCTTTTCACATACCACTTATGGATCCACCAGTGTCATTGAAATGTGTGTTCTCTTCAGAGACCATACATGGATCCACCAGAGTCATTGCATGTGTGTTCTTTTTACTAACAACAAGTAGAGTCATTGCATGTGTGTTCTTTTCAAATACCACATATGGATCCACCTGTGTCATTGAAATGTGTGTTCTTCTCATTAACCATAGCTAGAGTCATTGCATGTGTGTTCTCTTCAGAGACCACACATGGATCCACCAGTGTCATTGCATGTGTGTTCTTTTTACTAACAACAACTAGAGTCATTGCATGTGTGTCCTTTTCACATACCACGTATGGATCCACCAGTGTCATTGAAATGTGTGTTCTCTTCAGAGATCACACATGGATCCACCAGTATCATTGCATGTGCGTTATTTTTACTAACAACAACTAGAGTCATTTCATAACTATTCTTTTCACATACCACATATGGATCCACCAGTGTCATTGAAATGTGTGTTCTCTTCAGAGACCACACATGGATCCACCAGTGTCATTGCATGTGTGTTCTTTTTACTAACAACAACTAGAGTCATTGCATGTGTGTTCTTTTCACATACTATATATGGATCCACCTATGTCATTGAAATGTGTGTTCTTCTCATTAACCATAGCTAGAGTCATTGTATGTGTGTTCTCTTCAGAGACCACACATGTATCCACTAGTGTCATTGAATGTGTGTTCTTTTTACTAACAACAACTGGAGTCATTGCATGTGTGTTCTTTTCACATACCACATATGGATCCACCAGTGTCATTGAAATGTGCGTTCTCTTTAGAGACCACACATGGATCCACCAGTGTCATTGCATGTGTGTTCTTTTTACTAACAACAACTACAGTCATTTCATGTGTGTTCTTTTCACATACCACGTATGGATCCACCAGTGTCATTGAAATGTGTGTTCTCTTCAAAAACCACAGCTAGAGTCATTGCATGTGTGTTCTCTTTAGAGACCACACATGGATCCACCAGTGTCATTGCATGTGTGTTCTTTTTACTAACAACAACTGGAGTCATTTCATGTGTGTTGTTTTCACACACCACATATAGATCCACTAATGTCATTGAAATGTGTGTTCTATTCACAGACCACGCATGGATCCACCAGTGTCATTGCATGTGTGCTCTTTTTACTAACAATAACCAGTGTCATTTCATGTGTGTTCTTCTCATTAACCACAGCTAGATTCATTGCATGTGTGTTCTCTTCAGAGACCACACATGGATCCACCAATGTAATTGCATGTGTGCTCTTTTTACTAATAACAACTTGAGTCATTTCATGACTATTATTTTCACATACCACATATGGATCCACCAGTGTCATTGAAATGTGTTTTCTCTTTAGAGACCACACATGGATCCACCAGTGTCATTGCATGTGTGTTCTTTTTACTAACAACAACCAGAGTCATTGCATGTGTGTTCTTTTCACAATCCACCTATGGATCCACCAGTGTCATTGCATGTGTGTTCTACTCATTAACCACAGCTAGAGTCATTGCATGTGTGTTCTCTTCAGAGACCACACATGGATCCACCAGTGTCATTGCATGTGTGTTCTTTTTACTAACAACAACTAGAGTCATTGCAAGTGTGTTCTTTTCACATACCACATATGGATCCACCAGTGTCATTGAAATGTGTGTTCTCTTCAGAGATCACACATGGATCCACCAGTATCATTGCACGTGTGTTATCTTTACTAACAACAACTGGAGTCATTTCATAACTATTATTTTCACATACCACATATGGATCCACCAGTGTCATTGAAATGTGTGTTCTCTTCAGAGACCACACATGGATCCACCAGTGTCATTGCATGTGTGTTCTTTCTACTAAGAACAACTAGAGTCATTGCATGTGTGTTCTTTTCACATACCACATATGGATCCACCTGTGTCACTGAAATGTGTGTTCTTCTCATTAACCATAGCTAGAGTCATTGTATGTGTGTTCTCTTCAGAGACCACACATGTATCCACCAGTGTCATTGCATGTGTGTTCTTTTTACTAACAACAACTTGAGTCGTTGCATGTGTGTTCTTTTCACATACCACATATGGATCCACCAGTGTCATTGAAATGTGTGTTCTCTTCAGAGACCACACATGGATCCACCAGTGTCATTGCATGTGTGTTCTTTTTACTAACAATAACTGGAGTCATTTCATGTGTGTTCTTTTCACATACCACGTATGGATCCACCAGCGTCATTGAAATGTGTGTTCTCTTCAAAAACCACAGCTAGAGTCATTGCATGTGTGTTCTCTTCAGACACCACACATGGATCCTTCAGTGTCATTGCATGTGTGTTCTTTTTACTAACAACAACTGGAGTCATTTCATGTGTGTTCTTTTCACACACCACATATAGATCCACTAATGTCATTGAAATGTGTGTTCGCTTCACAGACCACACGTGGATCCACCAGTGTCATTGCATGTATGCTCTTTTTACTAACAATAACCAGTGTCATTTCATGTGTGTTCTTCTCATTAACCACAGCTATATTCATTGCATGTGTGTTCTTTTCACATACCACATATGGATCCACCAGTGTCATTGCATGTGTGTTCTTTTTACTAACAACAACTGGAGTCATTGCATGTGTGTTCTTTTCACATACCACATATGGATCCACCAGTGTCATTGAAATGTGCGTTCTCTTCAGAGACCACACATGGATCCACCAGTGTCATTGCATGTGTGTTCTTTTTACTAACAACAACAAGAGTCATTGCATGTGTGTTCTTTTCACATTCCACATATGGATCCACCTTTATCATTGAAATGTGTGTTCTTCTCATTAACCACAGCTAGAGTGATTGCATGTGTGTTCTCTTCAGAGATCACACATGGATCCACCAGTGTCATTGCATGTGTGTTCTTTTTACTAACAACAACCCGAGTCATTGCATGTGTGTTCTTTTCACAATCCACCTATGGATCCACTAGTGTCATTGCATGTGTGTTCTTCTCATTAACCACAACTAGAGTCATTGCATGTGTGTTCTCTTTAGAGACAACACATAGATCCACCAGTGTCATTATATGTGTGTTCTTTTTACTAACAACAACTGGAGTCATTTCATGACTATTCTTTTCACATACCACATATGGATCCACCAATGTCATTGAAATGTGTGTTCTCTTCAAAGACCACACATGGATCCACTAGTGTCATTGCATGTGTGTTCTTTTTACTGACAACAACTAGAGTCATTGCATGTGTGTTCTTTTCACAATCCACCTATGGATCCACCAGTGTCATTGCATGTGTGTTCTTCTCATTAACCACAGCTAGAGTCATTGCATGTGTGTTCTCTTAAGAGACCACACATGGATCCACCAGTGTCATTGCATGTGTCTTCTTTTTACTAAGAACAACTGGTGTCATTGCATGTGTTTTTTTTCACATACCACGTATGGATCCACCAGTGTCATTGAAATGTGTGTTCTCTTCAGAGACCACACATGGATCCACAAGTGTAATTGCATGTGTGTTCTTTTTACTAACAACAACTAGAGTCATTGCATGTGAGTTCTTTTCAAATACCACATATGGATCCACCTGTGTCATTGAAATGTGTGTTCTTATCATTAAGCACGGCTAGAGTCATTGCATGTGTGTTCTCTTCAGAGACCACACATGGATCCACCAGTGTCATTGTATGTGTGTTCTTTTTACTAACAACAACTGGAGTCATTGCATGTTTGTTCTTTTCACATACCACATATGGATCCACCAGTGTCTTTGAAATGTGGGTTCTCTTCGGAGACCACACTGGATCCACCAGTGTCATTGCATGTGTGCTCTTTTTACTAACAATAACCAGTGTCATTGCATGTGTGCTCTTTTTACTAACAACAACTAGAGTCATTGCATGTTCCTCTTACCCTTTTTATTCTTTTCACACCCTTTTCTCGCTGGCACCTCCACTTCTTCATAAATTGGCTGCTTACGTACGTTTTCCTCCGAGTGCTCATCACCGTTTTCCTCCACCTGCTGCACTTCCTCAAGTTCTTCGTCTTTGCGCTGCTCTTCCTCTAGTTCTGGCTGAGAAGCCTCATTTTCTGCCACCGGGTGTGAACAGGGATAATATCATGTGTAACTGGGTTTTTACACAACCTCTTGATATGGCCGAATCCGCCACAACGTTTGCATTTACTTTTCCTAGCTCCAAGCCTTGAACCTTTATCGGTGGAGGCTTCAATCCTTAGCTTTCTAGGCCTCCCAGGTGGCCTCCTAAGAACTGGTGGTTGAAGTTTGAACCCTGGATCGACAATCTCCCAATCATTTTTATCGACCATAGGTGGTACGTTTTCTGCATAAGTTGCAACAAACATGTCCATGACGAAATAGCTATCGACATAATTCTCTATTTCAGCTCCGCTACCTCTAAGCTTTAAGATGAAGTAAATTGCATGGTGACATGGCAGACCAGTAATCTGCCACTGCCGACATGAAAAAGTCTTGTTTCCAATGTCTACAATGTACCTCCGTTCACTTCCACACTTGTATTCTGCATAAACCTCAGTCAATGTTCTACAACTTCTGACCATCCTCATCTTTATCATTCTCATTGCCCTGGTTCTTGCATTCAGTAACATAACCACCTTTGGAACTATTTTATGGCCTAAAAAATTTCTTGCACAAATTCTTTGCCTTAAATCTATCTTCACCATTATGCACTGTCTTATTGCATCCAACAAAATAACAATTCCAAGTGTCTTCATGCAAGAAATCTTATCATTGAAACTATCTTCCAAATTATTGCAAACAAAATCCACCTTGCTTAACTCACCAAACTTGCTTCTGGCCCATAGCTTGGTGTGATGTTCTTCAAGGTATTTTTCCACCTTTGGCACTACATACATATTCTGCAAGTAAGTAGCATGTGTGCTTGGGGTGTATGTGTATGCTGATCGCCACAAGTCCTCTTCAAAGATCTTTCCTTTGAACTTCTTCGTGAAGTTAGTAACAAGGTGCCGCATGCATTTCCTATGCTCAACCCCAGGAAACACATCATCAACACATTCTCAAGACCCTCGCATGCACCGGTGTGTATCACCAAGCCTTCAGGGTGACCAATTACTTCCCGTAGTCTCTGCATGAACCATGTCCAGCTTTCATTTGATTCACCCTCAAGAACAGCATAAGCTACGGGTAGAAGCCAATTATGTGTGTCTAAAGCACAAGCAGAAGCAACATGTCCCCTGAGCTTCCCTGTTAAAGAAGTTGCGCCTATTGCCAAGTATGGCCTACAACCGTCTAGGAACCCCTTCCAGCATGCCTTCAGGCAGACAAAACATCTCCTAAAGCATATCTTATCTGCCTGCTTATACCTGACCCCCTCGAGACCTTTTCTCTTCCTTTCACAACCTCGTGATCGATGCCAACAACACTATCAGGTGATGTTTTCTCTACCTGAGCTTTGAAACTATACAACATATGAAAACTGTCATTCCACTTGCCTTGAATGAAGTCTAGAGCCATCTCCTTCCCATCAAAGACTTTGTGGTAAGGAATTAGAATGTTAAACTTTTTGCTAATCTTTGCTCTGAGTTCAGCAGGTCCAATGTTATGATCCTGCCTCACCCAGTCAAGTACAGTAGCAGCAATCCACTTGGTAGTTGTCGGTCTAATTTTATCACTTAAAGAAGTATTAGGGCAGTTGTGTTTCTTCGTGTTTACTTTGATCTGCATTCGATAAGAATCCAAATAATTTAGAGCTATTTATCAGCAGAATAAATATGAGAAAGACTAAAACTAAACGTAGCTATTGCAACCTGAAATGGGTGTCCACCCCGCATTGGAGATGCATGTAATCTCCATTTACACACATTACTTTCCCTACAGTGCACCCTAAATCTCTTTTGGTCGCTCTTTTGAATGATAAATTCGAACCCAACTCTGATTGCATAGGTTGCAACTGCATATCTGCAGTCCTCCACATTATCAAAGACATCCCCCTCATCAATTGTAGGATTGTCCCTGTCAAAGTGTATCACTAGCCTATCCTCGTCTTCGTCGTCGTATCTACATCCCATTTCCACATCTTCACATTCCTCTTCCTCATCAGTCCCATAGTCAGGCTCAAAGTTTGAATCAACCAAATATTCCCTACTCTTCATCCTATCAGGGTCAGCAGCCACGTCTGGATATGCTTTCTCATCATCATCCACACCGCCACACATTTTAGTGCCTTCATGCTCGCTTGACGCATCATGCTCAAGGAAAAGTTGTACAGACGTCCTGTGGTTACCAACACATATCCTTGCCATCACCACGGGACTAGAAACGCTAATTGGGGTATGCAGAAAAGGAATCACGGTTCTTACCCTTCAATGTGGACGCACGACACCTTCTCCGGGCTCCATACCTCCAATGCTCTGCACCCCGCATCCTCTTCCCCTGTTTTGTTGTCCTCTGTGCTCTCCAGACTTGAAGGAGATTTCGTGCTCTCCAGCCGCACAGGACCCATCTCCGAGTTCCCAAGCCTCGCAAGATCCATCTCTGAGCGGGATCCGGATCACCAGCATCATTGGGCCCCTAACCCAACGGCCGACTCTCCATTTTCGTTTCCAGACACGCCTGGGCGGTGGACGGCAGCAAGGAGACAGGACAGGGAGGGGAGGGGATGTGATGTTGGAAATATGCCCTAGAGACAAATAGTAGTAAGGACAATTATCATATTTCATATAGTTTATGATTAAGTTTTATATCATGCTATAACTATATTGAGTGGAAACATCAATACACGTGTGATATACAAACAACCAGGGGTTCCCAGTGAAACTCTAGTCACTGGTTTATTGGTCAACTGATGATCATGTTTCTTGATCATATGGCATTTATGCTAGTTGGAAATGGAGTCATCTCATTCCGAAAATCAGATGATGAACCAATACCCAACCTAAACATCATGACCCGATCATGTCACGAAATTCAAGTTACGATGATTAGAAATGGATCCTCGTAGACTATTCCTTAGACCGTGAGACTATATCAATCACTGTCTCCCGAGAGTGCTTAGATAGCATCAAGTGCCACTTGGTAATACAGTGGTTATAAAGGTGTGTCCAGGTACTCGGAGGAAACCGTAGAGGAAATATATGTCAAGAGCGGGATTTGTTCGTTCATGTGGCGGGAACATACTCAAGGGCCCACTCGGAGAGGTTATATCCAATAGCTGCGCAGCGTGTGATTTGATCACAGGGATATCACTTGTCGGAACAAGTCAAGTAGCATTGTTCAGTAACGAGATTGAACACGACATGGTGATGTCATTTATCAGATCTAGGGCAATGCAAGTATTGAGAGACAAAGGGAATAAGACACGACTGTCCCGGTTCAAACGACAAAAGATCTTCGTGGAACACATAGGGGTCACATGGCCATCCAGGTCCCTCTGTCGATCATTGGTGCAGGAGTGTCCTGTCCATGTCTGGTGTGTTCCTGAACCGTGGGGTATCATTCTTAAGGGCTTGATGATGCTTAGAAAGTGTTTATAGGATCGGTAGAATCACCGAAGATTTGTAGAGAGAAAACCGGAAGGGTTTCGGTAAGTCCAGAGGATGTCTGGAGTGGAGGTGGAAGTGTTCCATAGCCATGGAGGTTGAATAATATATGAATGAATGTTAAATATTGATTTAATAATTTATTCATAATTATTTAATAAAGAGAAAAATCAATTTAAATGGTCAAAGGCTTAATGGGCCAATTCCCGGAGGGGAGAGGGCCCATTAGGGAAAGGAGAGAGGGAGAAGGGGCCAAGGGGGTGGCCGGCGCCCTAGTGGGCGAGCCCCCCGCGCGCGGCCCATGGGGGTGGCCGGTGGTGCCACCCCTCCCCTCTCCTCTCCTTTAGTCCCACCCCGGGACTTTGAGGGAGGTAGTACCTCCCCTTCCCCTATATATAGTGGGGGTATTTGGCCAAATAAAATACACCCAATAATCAATAAAGTTCTTCTCACTTTTGGGAGGACCTCCAATTGATATTTTCTCTCTCTCCCTCTCTCTCTCGTGACCGTGGTCCCAAGTTCGGACTGCGCGAACGAGAGACATCTTCACCGCAGAGCGCCGTCGTGCTGCGGGATTCAGATCTAGGAGCTCTACTTCCACAACTATTGCTGGATCGGGGAAGCGGGAGTCATCTTCAGGCACCAGACCTGTGTAACTCCCCACGAGGTGTGGCACTTGAGGTACTCAAGTTGTTGGAGCCGTTGGAGCGCAAGGACTTCATCACGACCTTGAGGTTGGCTTCGGCTCGTCTACATCAACCACACTCTCCTGAGCGTTGACAACGCTTTTCGGTCTTCAAGGGTAAGTTCGTGAAAAGCCCCTCCTGTTACTGTATTACTAATAGATAGGTCCTGGCAGCTTCAGGGGTTCAGGGGCGTAGGGTAAAATTTATTGTTTTCATACGGGGAATCCCAACAGTGGTATCAGAGCTAGATCTATGTGTTATAATGCTAGTACGGGTAGAACACACGAGATGTAGCATGTGGGCGTTGATCTTTTAGTTGTTACCCTCCCACGTGTACTTGTGTATACCGCAGTAATGCTTGATAAAGCGGCCCCCAACGGACTTTACGCATTCATTCGCGAGACTGGTCCACGCTTGACATATGGCTTGTATCGTATAAAGTGGCTTAGGGGGTTACTGTCTCTCTCGCATTAGTTGGTATACCATTTGCAACGGAGGGCCCCGAAAGGGGTGTAGTAGAGGAAACTACTCGATCAGTGTTGTGCTGAAAGTTCGTAGGGAAGAACGGTTCTTGTGCGAAAGCCTATTCATCCACGTAAAACATGCAAAGATAAAGTAGAGGCGTCTAACTTTGTTTTGCAGGGGGGCGTTGCTTTGTGATATGGTTGTGGCAAAGGTAAAGTGATTACCTTATGTTACGTAGTAGTAGATAGTCACGGAGGTGACGGACTACCACGTCGGAATGACACCGGTACCCTAGTGTCTACGGTGCCGGAACCCTGGCGCCAGAATCCGGTGACGACGGATGGAGATCACGACATGAAGGACCATATCACATAGCATTTACATTCAATGTTATTGTTTGTATATCTTATTGTGTGCTAGTATTAGATACTCGACGGTAGCCTAATAAGATAATCCTGTTAAAATTACCAACGATTGTGTTCCCCTTAGTGTGCACCACCAAGAAAGTTCTTCGGTATGAGGCAGGCCGTGATGATCGGGTGTCAGACATATCTACGTTCGCATACAGTGGGTGTAAGCCATGTTGCATAGCGAATACACTAAGGTTGAGTTGGCGAGCCTAGCATGTACAGACATGGCCTCAGAACATGGATGGTCGAAAGATCGAGCACGAGTCTCATGAATGATGTGACCGACGTTTAGCGTCCACCCTTGAACCCACATTAATGGCCGTGATGATCGAGGGATATGTGGCTGATAGGGGTCGTGTTATCACTAGGAACCCTTTTGGGGATAGGTCTTTCTGAGTGGAGTTATTATTAACTCATTTAATTATAAACTTATTCTAAATTCCTTTTGCAATTGTAAATGTAGATGCCACCTTTCCTGTTGACGATTGATTGGTTAGAAGGCGAGAAGCTCAGATTAGATGGATCAAACTTCTCCATATGGGTTGCACGTCTCCACGTTCTCCTTAGCGAGAATGACGTGGTCGACTACATACTCGACGGGATGGATTTGGATCAGCCCATTGACCTAGAGACCCCAAAGCAGCGGAAAGACCGCTATCTCCGTCATGAGATGGCCTCCTTCATTTCAGTTACTATGCGTTTTGGAATGGTGGATGAGCTGTGGCCTTTCATGGGTGATGTCAACCCGTGTTCGGTGATGCTATAGCTTAGGACACATTTCGTGGAACAAGCACGCATATGGGAGCATCAGCTGATGGAAGACTTACTCTCCATTAAGATGGAGGAGAACTCATCACTGGACCACCACTTGGAGCGCATGCATGATGTGTACATGAGGCATGCATACTTCCTGGATAGCTGGATGACGGGCTCTTTTGCAAACGGAGTTGTGCTGCGGTCGCTGCCACCAAGCTACCAAGCACAAGTCAGGACTTGCGTTATGAGGGGCGACGCGGAATCAATGGAGTTCCACCGGGTCGTGACACATCTCAGGAATGTGTTGATTGAACCAGATGTCGCTCAGGTCATCAATGACAAAGGTATATATTTGATATACAGTTTTATAAATGCTATAATCTTGCAAACACATTTGCAGTGTTAAGTATATTTGATACTTGTTCTGTTTTACTGAAAACAGGTCCTTCTGCATGAGAGGTGCTTGCTGGAGAGGAGGCGGCGTTGCGTGTTGATGGCGAGCATGATGATGATGGCCGGAGACACTCTCCCTCAACATTTATCATTTAGTTTATGTTTCAGGATGATTATTGTAATCAAAAGATTGTGAACTTCTTTAGTGTGTCTCACACTTTGTGAGACGGTTATTCATATGAGTTTGTAACAGACAGTTGTTCTACTTTTATGAATGTTTTCTATTCGTGTTCATATCTTGTTTGATTATGTGTGAATTATCCTTGTTCGTTTGAAACTAATTGATAATGCATGAACATTTGTAAAACATTAAAATGCCTTAAAATACCCAACTTAAATGATATTTCATTACGGAATGAAAACCATTGTTTAAATTCCAAAGTTATAATGATAATATGTGAAAGTCATTCGATTTCTTATCACATATAAATCATGCCTAAGTTCGGCAAAATAACTTGAACACCGTGTATTATCTGAATACAAAGTGTTTAATGAAATGTTAAAAGTAAATACATATTCAATGTATTGTGTTTTGACGAAAATGGTAAGTATCATTATATGATTGTTTAAATGTGTAAAGTAGTTTACCAAAGGAAACATGAATATGAAACTATTTGATTTGATCAAAGTGTTTCATCAACAAAGGGTATAAAGATAAAAGAGAATCTAATTACTATGATTTGATCAATAGTAATGAAATTCGAATTTATAAGAATGGCATAAAAAGAAATTGTGAAATGCAAAGCGTTTTGAAACGTCAAAATGTGAAGCATCACAATGTGATATTAGATATCAAAGTGGGTGAATAGAAGGCACCAAATAAATCGTTGTAGTGTAGATGTAGAGACCATTAGTTAGAAATAGTTAGCACTCAATTAGAATGTAGTGAACCATTTCAAGTCGTGAAAGTCTTGGGTTATTCGATATAACCAAAACAATAGCGAATAAGGCCTTGTAGAATATTCATTGGAAACTTTGAATACGAAATCCATAGCTGAAACCAAAAGAGAAGCAAAACTGGTATTGCTTGGATTTTGGTACATTCTTGAGAAAGCTCACTTTTAGTGATATTTCTCGATTATGGAGAAAATGTAAGATAGTGTAAAACATGATGAGGATTCAAAACCCTGCATCAGAGTGTTGAGAAGTGCAATGGACAATGTTCCTGAATGTTTCTCTTCACAAAAGGAAAGAATCAATGATATTGATCATTGTGTTTTCCCCACTAGTGTTTTCACTACATGAAGTAGGATTCAAAATGTAATCCATATCTTGTATGGAGACATTTGTGAATCATTTGTCATGATTCTTGGAATACGACATACCTACGAACTACTAAGGAAATAATGGTAAACTAGAATTATGAGAAATCCTAAAAGAAAATTCACTTGAGATTAGAAAGCAATTCGTTGCTGAATCTCACAAGTAAAAGGGGTTACTTGAATTTTCCCAAATGACTGCAAAGCCATAATGGAAAAGGGGGTGAATGACAAAAGCACAATTTGTCAAGTATTGGACAAATTCAAATGAATTTGATTCAAGTGTGCTGAATGTCTAGAGGATTTAAAACTAGTAATAGTACTAGTATCTCATAGTAAATCTCCAAGTTTGATATTTGATCAAAGGATTTTGAAGTTATTCAAAATAGTGAGTGGATATGCAATTTGCATAAAATTGAGTGGGAGCTATGAAAGTCTTCCTAAAACAATATGTGATTGACATATTTTTGAGTGGGAGCAATATAAGTATCAAATTCAAATATGTAGGAACATAATTTGAGTGGGAGCTTATAGGAGTAATTCCTAAGTATGTTAAGAATAAAAAGCACAAATACTTATAAATAATGATTTATAAGATGTAGAAGTTGATAATAGGTGTATTATGATATTATGTAGTATTCCTTAAGGGATTCTAAAAAGGGGTTTTAGAATAGAAGTTAATTAAGGAACTGGTCCTTAATAACTCAAATTAGGAATAGTATTAAGTTTAAGACCAATGGTTGATAGAAAGAAAAGGATGTTCATCATCCACTATGTTGAGACATAGGTTCTTTCTTAGAAAACCATGATGGTAACTTAACATAATATATGATCCAATGTGGAACGTTTAAAAGTGATCAAGTTTGAATCACGAAACGTTGAGTTAAGTCTGTCTGCGGTGTCTGGTAGAGAACTGCAGACATGTTTTCCAAATCCATAAAGGATGACATATTTTAAATCATAAAGAGTTATGTTATAAGGGAATATGTTGGAAACTCCTGTGAATACCGATTAAAGTCAAGTAGGAAGCGGGGTGAACAAAAACATCGAAAGTTGCACAAAGTGCACTAGTGTTTCAATGAATACATTTATAATAATAGATAAGGGTACCATCTAAAGTGTTGTATAATGTTATGGCGGGGCTAGTTCGCTTTTAACGTAGAAAGATGTGTCCCAGGGCACAGTGCCCATGATAAAGCCCTCGAGGTTGATCTAAAGTCACTATAGGCTCCTGGAATCAGGCCTCGTTCTGCTGCCATAGCGACGATGCATACACACAAATGTTATCATGTGATGATAAAGTATTAATGTCAATCAAGGTGACATTAGTAAGTTGCAAAGGATTTGGGACTATAAAGTACAGACCCAAGACTCATCCTCTTCCATGAGCAAGAATGTTTAGGGTACCGGATATATGGTGCTAATGATTGAGAACAAATGCAGCTAGTGTATTTGTACTCTAGTGCAAGTGGGAGACTGTTGGAAATATGCCCTAGAGACAAATAGTAGTAAGGACTATTATCATATTTCATATAGTTTATGATTAAGTTTTATATCATGCTATAACTGTCTTAAGTGGAAACATCAATACACGTGTGATATACAAACAACCAGGGGTTCCCAGTGAAACTCTAGTCACTAGTTCATTGGTCAACTGATGATCATGTTTCCTGATCATGTGGCATTTATGCTAGTTGGAAATGGAGTCATCTCATACCCAACCTAAACATCATGACCCGACCATGTCACGAAGTTCAAGTTATGATGATTAGAAATGGATCCTCGTAGACTATTCCTTAGACCGTGAGACTATATCAATCACTGTCTCCCGAGAGTGCTTAGATAGCATCAAGCGCCACTTGGTAATACAATGGTTATAAAGGTGTGTTCAGGTACTCGGAGGAAACTGTGGAGGCAATATATGTCAAGAGTGGGATTTGTCTGTCCATGTGATGGGAAGATACTCAAGGGCCCACTCGGAGAGGTTATATCCAATAGCTACGCAACGTGTGATTTGATCACAGGGATGTCACTTGTCGGAATGAGTCAAGTAGCATCGTTCAGTAACGAGATTGAACACGACATGGTGATGTCATTGATCAGATCTCGGTCAATGCAAGTATCGAGAGTCAAAGGGAATAATACACGACTGTCCCGGTTCAAATGATGAAAGATCTTCGTGGAACGCACAGGGGTCACATGGCCATCCAGGTCCCTCTGTCGATCATTGGTGCGGGAGTGTCCTGACCATGTCTGGAGGGTTCCCGAACCGTGGGGTATCATGCTTAAGGGCTTGATGATGCTTAGAGAGTGTTTATAGGATCGGTAGAATCGCCGAAGATTTGTAGAGAGAAAACCGGAAGGGTTTCGGTAAGTCCGGAGGATGTCCGGATTGGAGGTGGAAGTGTTCCATAGCCATGGAGGTTGAATAATATATGAATGAATGTTAAATTTTGATTTAATCATTTATTCATAATTATTTAATAAAGAGAAAAATCAATTTAAATGGTCAAAGGCTTAATGGGCCAATTCCCGGAGGGAAGAGGGCCCATTAGGGAAAGGAGAGAGGGAGAAGGGGCCAAGGGGGTGGCCGGCGCCCTAGTGGGCCAGCCCCCTGCGTGGGGCCCATGGGGGTGGCTGGCGGTGCCACCCCTCCCCCCTCCTCTCCTTTAGTCCCACCCCGAGACTTTGAGGGAGGTAGTACCTCCCCTCCCCCTATATATAGTGGGGGTATTTGGCAAAATAAAATACACCCAATAATCAATGAAGGTCTTCTCACTTTTGGGAGGACCTCCAATTGATATTTTCTCTCTCTCCCTCCCTCTCTCTCTCTATCTCTCTCTCTCTCTCTCTCTCTCTCTCTCTCTCTCGTGACCATGGTCCCAAGTTCGGACTGCACGAACGAGAGACATCTTCACCGCAGAGCACCGTCACGCTGCGAGATTCGGATCCAGGAGCTCTACTTCCGCAACTGCTGCTAGATCGGGGAAGCGGGAGTCATCGTCAGGCACCGTACGTGTGTAACTCCCCGTGAGGTGTCACACTTGAGGTACTCAAGTCGTTGGAGCGCAAGGACTTCATCACGACCTTGAGGTCGGCTTCGGCTCGTCTACATCAACCATGCTCTCTTGAGCGTTGACAACGCTTTTCGGTCTTCAAGGGTAAGTTCGCGAAAAGCCCCTCCCATTACTATATTACTAATAGATAGGTCCTGGTAGCTTCAGGGGTTCAGGGGCGTAGGGTAAAATTTATTGTTTTCATACGGGGAACCCCAACACGTGAGGGGATGGCAGGGAGGGGAGGGCAGGAGGATGATGACCCAAGGGCACGACGAGAGCGGTGCACGACTGAGCGGAGTGGCGGTGGCAGGAGCAGAGGAGCGGAGCGGAGCGGAGCTGGTTGCGACAAAGAATGGAAAATTGCACAATAATGTGTTGGTGGGCGGCACCAGCCCTCGAACCTGGGACACGCGTCGTCAAAGGTGGAGGAGGCGGCCCCGCCAGTTAGAAAACATGCCACCTGTCAGTGCACTATGCACGGTAGCACTTCACGGAATTTTTTAGCAGGTCCCACATGTTAGTCTGTTTGATCAAAACTTGGATGCAGTGCATGGCTGGTTCACGCGCTAGTTCCGAAAAAAAGCTGGTTGATCCAAACTTGAAGTGGAAGTTCCGCTTCTTCTCCCTCGTCTCCTCGTCTCCTCGCAGTGGAAACTCCGCTTCGTCTCCCTCATCTGTTCTCCTCTTCTTCTTGTCCTCGCAGTGGTAGTTCTTCTTTGTTCCTCGATCAAAACATTCCCGCACGTAAGCCATGGCCAGTAGCCGGATGAAAAGGAACTGGTCCGATCTCCCGGCCGACCCACTCGCAAGATTGCCGACTACTTGCTGGAGAAAGAGGAGTACGTCAACACCTATGCTGCTTGTCAGGAAGTCTGCACCGATTAGGGCCGCACTTTAAAGGTGCCCAAATTCCATCTCAACAACTAGATCATGATAGATCACACACTTCCAAATGCTGGAGACTTCACCTTCCTTAACCTCGCCACTGGTCGTTCCTTCGGGACAAATCTAATGGACGTCCATCGCAGGTTCACATTCACATTCGATATGTATTGGTATTTTCCATTATAAACATCTTAGTGCTAACTAATGACCTCTTCTTCCAAAAGATTCTACTTCATCGGTGTTTCTCATGGCGTCATCATGCTTGCTCAGAGGGTGGAGCCGTACCAGATTCGGCTTCTAAACCCAATCACTCATAAGTCTAACACTGAGTTTCAAGCACACATACCATCTAATCTTCTGCAATCTATCGTCGTGACGAAGTCCCCAATGACGGTGTTCGTTTGCACTGATTATCCAGATCATTGCATGGGCCGATGAGAGCACCCCAACGGGGCAAATCAATGAATCATTTGGAGAAGGATTGTATTCGCCACCTCCTGATACGCTTCTGGACTGCATGACAGCATTCCGAGGGGAAGTATATCCATTACTTGAGAATGGAGACATCTTGTCGACCAACATCCAGTTAGAGCAGCGCGCGAGCACTGTCACGATGGCCAAAATATTTTTAGCCCTAGTCTTTGAACAGGTACGCGGAACTTACAAATTTTACCTTGTGGATTCAGATGGTGATCTGCTTCTTGTGTTGAACGGGGATTTCACCAAAGGGCAACCGGTGTTGTACCGGGTGGACACAGAGAACCGCTCTCTCGAGGCCGTCGGTGATATTGGAAGTTGTGCCCTCTTTGTTGATTACAATCGGTCTATCTCTATTGACACCAGGTTACACCCTACAGCCAAACCCGGTTGCATATACTACAGGAATTATATCAGACTGTACGATCATGAGGTTCAAGCCTAGGAAGAGGAACCAACAATGGTAATGCATAGCTTAAGTCTAGAACATACACCGAGGCCTTACCCTCTGGACGAGATACTGGCAGCACATTGCAAACGGAGAGAGTTCTCTGAATATGTGTTGCAGCACGCGGGAGCCGACGATGATGAAATATATAGGGGAGAATGAATCCTATATTCATCCTAGGTTATTTTCTAGCATTTTCAGGTCTATTTTTCGAAGTAGAAATTGTACTGTATTTGTATTATTTTGATCACCAGTATGCGTATTACCTTTCAGACAAAATTGCAATGTATTTAATTTTAGTACTTTCAGAATTCAAAGTATTTATTTTTAGTAGCTTCTTTCAGAATTCTCTGTGTTCGACATGGGCATCAGCTCAGCGCCGGAATTTAGGTTCCACATGGAAAATTGCACAATAATGTGTTGGTGGGTGGCACCAGCCCTCGAACCTGGGATGCACGCCGTCGAAGGTGGAGGAGGCGGGCCCACCAGTCAGAAAACATGCCACATCGCCTGTTTCTGATGCCCTTTAAAAAAAGAAAACACGCCACGTCGTCATCCCCTATTTCTGATGGTGTTGCTACAATCGACGGTACATGGTGGCATAGAAATAATATCGTATAAACATAAGGGCACAGTCGTCAACATTTATAAAATGGAACCCGGTCTCCTAACTGTCCTGGTACATTGGCCGATGAGGTGGATAGCCACGACCGATCTTTTTAATACGTTCGCACTCTTATGCTGAGAAGGGAAATAAAGATGGAGTAGTTAATGCAACGAGTGTCAAATTATTACCCTCTAAGGAAATGGGAGATGGTTATTTTCTGGTGTGCCCGTAGTCCAAACCTATTGTCAGTCTTTCACTCCCCTTCTCTGACAAACCACAGTTCACCTTGCGCACCTCCTCCGTGCCGCACCACCTAGGGTAACATGGCCCCGCCTAAGAAGCTGCCACCGCCGCGACAGCCACCAAAACTGGGGTATTTAGCCCCTCTAAGGCAGGCCATGAAGCTCTACTTCAAGGCCGGTATCCCATTGCCCTGCCAGGCGGATGATTTCCCCGAATGTGCCGAATCGGCCATGGCAGCAATGGTGGCGTCGTCAGCGCCAGATGTGGCAAGCAGGGCCAAGAGAGCAATATGGAGAAATCGCGCGGCGGTATTATGGCATGCTCTAGGTAGTGGGAATAAGGTACATATCAAATCGTTCATGAGAGCATGTCGCCGAGGGTAAACACCCTCGAACAGGGCAGCGCCGAGGTCTAGGAACTCTCGTGTCCATGCTTCGGCGCGGACTACCTTACTGCAGTGGGGGAGGCTAGGAACATGTCGTCTGCGGCAAAGACGCTCCATCCTACGCACCGTCGAAGGCCGTACCGTGGCGGTGACCAAGCGTCTACACTCAGCATGTTGGATTGTTCGATAGCCGGAGCCAGCGGCGGGCATCAGCTCAGCCCCAGAATTTAGGTTCGAGTTCACACGGACCTACGATCCCAAGAAGGAAATGCCGAATTTCAGTTTCGAAGAAATCGTTGCGGTGGCGCGGATGGTCCAACTGAACCGGGACTGGCGCACGCAAATCGCTCGTGCATGAACGATGCAGATTTCTTGTAGTTTGGCGGGAAGGCAATAGATCAGTTTGTGTTAAATGATCAAAGAACTTATGTCCTCTCAAGGCAATTGGCCAGCCAACTTTTCTGGTGGAGATTTGTAGTTTCTTCAGTGTAGAATAGTTAAGTTCAGACTGAAGAATGGCTTTTGTAGATGAAATGCTGACGAATTGTTCTATAAACTAATAGGAAGTTTAGCCTACTTTTGTGCGGGTATAAGACCCTTTTGTATGGAAGTACTACTGTTGTAAGCAAATACTATCAAGTATCTATTTCCTTCAATTACTAGTCATGGTTAAATTCAGTTAACTGGCATTTTTTTATCGCAGACTATAGATTTTGTGTCTGTTGTCTGTGTTGTAAACTATTTTTCCTTTGTCTTGTGTTGTCTATAAAATGGTCCTACAGTTCAACGTGTTACAAATGTAGCTACCTTGTACTTGAAGAGGAGAAGGACTACATTTTCCTGGCATCCACAGAATTGACATTGCTTATTGCCAGACCACCCTCTTTTCATGAGGTTGTCCTTAGTTATTCACAGAAATTATAAAGCATGGTGTTCAACTACATCGATTCAAACTATTACACACACACTACATCAAATTCATTACCCACACATACTACATCGATTCAAACTATTACACACACATCCTACTTCAAACTATTACACACACGTACTACATCGATTCAAACTATTACACATTTTTAGTCGATGCTAACTTCCTGCTACGCTCTCCATACTACAAATTCATTAGCCACACATACCACGTCAATTCACTAGAGCTCTGTCTTCACTCGAGGGAAATCAGAACCACCAGCTCGTCCAAGCCCGGTTCCCCCACCGAAACTATGTGCGTCGTCGCGAAACGGTGGTGGCCCTGTGCCATCGATCCTTCCAGGCCAACACTACAGGCGATGAGGACGCTTTCTGGCAGCCTCTTCGAGGCCCTGAGTGCCATGTACCGATTCCAGAACCTCCTCCAGGTGGATGAAGATCGGGTGCTTCCAGCAAAGCTGTCGCCCTACCCTGCTTGGAATCTGCACCTCGTACATCTTAGGAACGGCGTCAGGATCTTTCAGCCACGCCTTTACCTCGATGACCCATCTGTCGCTCGGTGGCACGATTTCCACCAGCTCTCCGCCAAGGCTACTGATGACCTGCTTGAGGGCCTCCTGCTCCCAAGCATCCAATGGGAGGCCATCAAAGCCAAGTTTGGAGAAGAAACGAAACTGCCCCAAGTGATCGTCCCACCCATAGGCACGATGCCAACGCATGAAGCTCATTTTCTCCCCGCAGCACTTGAAAGAACGGGAAGAATGCAGAACACGCTCGGTGTATGAGCTGTGCTCGAACCGGACGAAAAAATCGAATGGCGGCACACATACCTTAATCTTGACCTCATTTTGTCTGATCCCAAAACGAGACCTGAAAGCCGACAGCAACTCTACCGGCGACATGGCGGGACAGACACCCAGCACGGTGGCCATGAGAGTGTGGTCGTCGAACTGCTGTGCTAGGGCTACCATGCCTGGGGTGCGTGGCAACATGAAACTTCCTGAGGCCGGTCGCCGGCCTGGATCGCCCGACGGGACGGCCTCCGTCGTGCGAGAAGGACTAGCCAGAGGCGAGATATTAGTCCGAGGATGCGAAGCTCCGATACGGCAGACGATGCGATGGTGCTGGCTACGAGCTTCGATTAGAGGCGTGGGAGGTTGACAGGACATGGCGGGGATGCAAATTAGAGCAAGTGCAAGCTCCGATCTGAGACGAGCAGCCGGAGCTGAGCAAATGTTATGGGGAGGGGAGTAGGGGAGAAGACCAGAGTAGAGCAAAGAAATATATCTGGTCCACTGAGGGATCTGGTCCATGCAGGGGTAAGCTAGTCCATGACCGCAAAAGATAATGGGGAATGCTGACAGGGCGGGCCAAGAAGAGTTGACCTAACGGCGGTATTTGAGTTCAACCGTTTTTCTTCTGGTTCAAATGACCGTTTGGCCGTTAGATTGGTATTCACCCCCATTAGGCCCTTCTGGACAATTGGCGATTCTACTACGGCCCCTCCGCGTGATTGATGACAACTCGGGTACCGCGGTGCACTCGCCTAGGAAGTTTGGTACCGCAAATGAACATTCTCGTTTTCTCCCTAGTAGCAACAACACATCTAGTACCTTAGAGATTTCTGTCACTTCCCCAGATTACTAGAGGCACGAACCCACTATCGAGCATAAATACTCCCTCTTGGAGTTGCTAGCATCTACTTGGCCAAGATATCTACTAACAACGGAGAGCATACAAGATCACAAATAACAAAGACATGATAGAATCAATAATCAATTTGAAATAGCATCTCAATATCCATCGGATCCCCGCAAACACAACATGTATGATTACAAATAGATGATCTTGATCATGAACGGAGCTCACAAGATCTAAACATGGTAGCACAAAGGAGAAGAACCAACCATCTAGCTACTACATGGACCCATAGTCTAGGGATGAACTACTCACGCATCACACCGGAGGCTTGCATGGTGATAAAGAAGGCCTTCTGGGTGAATTCTCCCCTCCGGCAAGGTGCCGGGAAGAGCTTCAGATCCCTCCCGATCTAGGGATGGAGATGACGGTGGCTACAGACTCTTTCGTGGAATTTTGATCGGGTACTTAGGGTTTCTGTATCAAGGGCATCTTATAGGCGAAAGGGGAGGCCGAGGGGGTGCCCTAAGCGGGCACACCACCCCCTGGCGTGGGCTAGGCCTAGCCGCGCGGCCAGGTGGTGTGGCAGCCCTCTGGCCCCTCTCCAACTTGTATTCTGGCTCCGTGTCCCCCTCGGTGAAATACTGACTTTGGTTTTGTCCCGTCCAATTCTGAGAATATTCATTTTCTGACTTTCCTGGAACCAAAAACAGCAGAAAACAGGCAGCTGGCACTAT
This sequence comes from Avena sativa, assembly GCA_916181665.1. Classification (NCBI taxonomy): domain Eukaryota; kingdom Viridiplantae; phylum Streptophyta; class Magnoliopsida; order Poales; family Poaceae; genus Avena; species Avena sativa. The sequence goes on along the minus strand of OV702292.1, from coordinate 410,989,095 downwards.
GGCATCTTGTTAATAGGTTAGTCCAAGAAAGTGTATAAAAAGTACTCCAATGTGTGGACAAAACATAAGAAAGTAGATAAAAACCAAGCATGGAACATCAAAAATTATAGATACGTTTGCAATGTATCAACATCCCCAAGCTTAACTCATGCTCGTCCTCGAGTAGGTAAGTGATAAAAAGAAAGAATAATTTTTTAGGTGACATGCACCATCATAAACTTGATCAAAGTATTTGTAACATTGATAGTTGGGATCATAGTACTTCAACATAGCATGAAATATAAAGTTCTAACAATAAGACCTAGCAACTATGTTGTAACATGAAAAGGCATAAACAAAAGATTCATGAATAACAATGCTTTGCAAGACGTTTGTTTGTTTCACATAAAGAAAACATAGCATAGTGGCATTCAGCTTGTCCCTCATAGAGTAGCAAACATAAATGCATAGGACACCTTCAAAGTTTATAAGGGTGACTAGATACAAATAGTTTAAGAACAAGCAATATCAAAATTATGCGTCAATCAACAAGTCTTGGCACAATGCACATAGAACTAAGAATGGCCACTATGCTCTCAAAATACGTGCATAAAGATAGAAGGTGGAGACTCAACATAAAAGTAAAAGAAAGGCCTTCATAGAAGGAATTAGGGATTCAAGTTTCATAAAGAGCTTCCAAAAATTATGGTACATATTAGCTTTCAGCTCTCATTGCCCCTATCATAAGCATCTTGAAGTGATTAAGGTTAAAGTGAACAAACTATGGAGTATATGCTTGACAAAGTATAAGTTGGAAATCTCATGTCCCTTGAATACGACGGTCGCTCCTCATGCTACTCAAGTTTAGTTACCGGTAAGTTCTTGTCATAGTAAGTACATGTGTATCATAGAGAACCGCCAACGGGGTACCCCTTGCCTGATGATACGGAAGAATCCCCATATCAAAATGACAAGGCAAGCAGACAACGAGCATCTTAGCAATATTCTTATTTACCATGGTAAAATGGTGCTTTTTTATCTCTTTCCTCTTTTCTCATATCTCTTTTTCTCTTTTTCTCAATATCTGACTCTTTTTTATAAGAAGAATGCTTCATAGACAGCTCATTATGGTTACGCTGCAGGTTTCACCATGATTAGGCATGGATTAGACTGGCGGCCCAGGCATTTCTCTAACATACATACATAACTCCATGGACTTACAAGATCCCCTTTCATTTCACACCGATGACATCCATAGACAAAAGAGCATGATATCAACTAGGTACAAAGTACAAGTGCAATGTTGAAAGCGTTCCCCATGATAGCATGGTTCTTCTAATCCCCAACATATAAGTGCAAGAATATACAACATAGACGACACAATGGTTCAAGTTTATTAAGGGCAAGAAAAGTAAAGTGTGCCATCAAGTTCGTGAGAGCTTTAATCACTAGTTTTCTCATAACAAGTTTAATTCGGAAGGTAGATAAAAACATGAATATACTTGGAATAGCAATTGCTAATAGGTAAGTATGGTGGAATCTTTGGAATAACTCGGTTTTATTTGGAGTTGGATGCATGAGTGGAACTCATACTTGGTTATGGAGGCTAGCAAAAGACTGGGAGCGACCAACTAAGAGAGCAATAATGGCCATAATCATGCTAAGTGACAAAACATCATTAATTAAAGCATAAAGTGATATTACAAGTCAAAAACTAAAGGATCATAAAGGCTATGGTGACTTGGGATAGTCATAACATGGTGTGAGCATGCGCCAAGTCAACCCAAATAAAGCATCAAAGGAGAATACCACAATACTATGCTTTAATATGCTAAAACAACGCATGATTCTTCCAAGGCACATTAAGCAATCTCAATTGTTTATAACATGTCATGCTACAGCAAAGATCACTAAGCGTAAAGCCAAAACAATACCAAGCATGACATGACAAAGCATGGGCCATAGTTAAAAACAAGCTCTCTTTACCACTTAAGCATGAACTTTCCTACTCTTTTCCAATCCAAACCAAACTATTTGAAAACTAATGTATGAAAGAGGGGGTCCAACCAATTTATTCAAGCAAACTAAGTAAACCAAGCAAACAAAAACCAAAAACAAAAACAAAGACGCTCCAAGAACAACACAACTGTGCATGAAACAATAAAAATGAAGTGTTTGGAAGAAACCTGGGATTTTTATTGATGAAGAAGAGGAATCCCCAAGCTTTGACGCTTGCACTTCTTGGATAATTCTTGGGGTGACACGTGTGGCATCCCCAAGCTTGAGCTTTAGTCCATTCTTCATCTCATTTCATTCTCTCCATACACCTGAAATATTTCCTTCATACAAAATTTCAAACAATCTTTATTAGCAACATTAGTGCACTCAAAATAATAAGTCTTTGGGTTCAGTTTCAACACCAATAAAACTTCCATTAAAACACAAGCTACTGAATCACTTCCCTTGAAAAGCTCAATTCCCCAAAGAGAACTGAAAAAGGAATCAACAAGAAGCAAATGCAAATAACGGCAAAAATCTGTCAAAACAGACCAGCAGTTAAAAACCAATTTTTTCGAAGACCTTCTGTTGCTCAAATCGAAAAGTATTGAACTAACGAAAGTTAGATAACAACCTGGGGCAGAAGCGAAAAAATTCACGCCTCAAAACGACATACTGAGATTTCACGAATTTTTATGGTGAAGCACAAAAATCTATTTCGGGACAAACTTTCTCAAGCATTACTTCTCTCTCATTAGAGGTTACTCTTGGCACAAAAAGCAAAATAAAAAGGATAAGGAGTGGTTATTGCTGAAGTAATAACTTCCAAGACTCATCTAAAACTTTTGGGTTATCTCCCAATAAGTACTTTTCTTTAACGCCTTTAAGTTAGGCATAAGAAGCAAGAAAAAGAATCAAGTGTTCACAAATGAAGAAGCATTAAGATTAATACCAGAAATATCTTCAACAAGACAAGGTATCTCATCCAAATAAGTTCTAGAGGATCCTCTCTCAATGCTTTTGGGTTCACTAATTTCATCAAACGGGTTTTGAGGAACAATCCAATTAAGATTCTTTTCTATGGCTTCATGCATTGCTACAAGTTTGAAAAGTATTTGGTATCTTAATTTCCTCCCCATTTGGTTCTGTTTTGTTCTTCTTTTCTCATGTACTAATAACATCTACACATGAGCCTAGCATATTAAAACGTTCAAAGACTTTTCTAGCTTCCTTGGAAACATCATAGAATTCCTTAAGCAAAGTTTTCATAATAAAATCTCTCTTCTCAGGGTCCTCGATTTCTTTAAGTTTAAGAAACATTACTTGCATTAAGGGGTTAAGGTTAACAAACCTAGCTTCCAACATGTGAACTAAAGAAGCTGCAGCAATTTCATAATTTGGAGCAAGTTCTGCAAGGGATCTATCCTCAATATCCTCATGCTTACTAACATGATTAAAGAATTCTTCAATATTATATTTTCCAATTATTGAGCCACTACCTATTGGAAGGTCTTTCAGGGTGAACTTAGGGATCAACATGGTGATCTAAGAAAGAGGTAGCAACTATAGAAAGACTTAAAAAATTGTGTTTTTAATAAAGAAAGCAAACTAGTACAACTATTTTTTTGTGTGTTTTTGATAAAGAAACAAGCAAAAAAACAAAAATAAACTAAGTCAAACAAAAATAACAAAGTAAAGAGATTGGTTATGAGGGACTCCCCTTGTGAAGATGTCCTTGACTCCCCAGCAACGGCGCCAGAAAAGAGCTTGATGGCCCAAGATATCTCGAGCTCATTGGGGAACCCCAAGAGGAAGGTATGATGAGCACAGCAGCAAGTTTCCCTCAGTTATGAAACCAAGGTTATCGAACCAGTAGGAGCAAGGAAACACCTCCAAGGTGTTGTTGCCAACTTGGAATCCTGCACAACACAACCACGGAACTTTGCCCCCAACTTACAGTGAGGTTGTCAATCTCACCGGTTTTGCTAAAAACAAAGGATTAAACGTATTGTGTGGAAGAAAGTAAAAGCTTGAAGAAAGTAAACAGAAAGCAGTAAACAATTGTAGATTGATGGTAAAAGAAAGGACCGGGGTCCATAGTTCACTAGTGGTGGTTCTCCTTAAGATAGATGACATGTTGGGTGAACAAATTACAGCAGGGCAATTGACAAACATGGAGAAAGCATACATGCATATACTAATCATCTTGACTCCTCTGAGATATGATTGGGCATTACAACATTATACATAGACCTTAATCCAGCTGCATCTATGACTAATAATCCACCTTTAGGTTATCAATCTGAACCCCCTCCAATATTAAGTTGCAAGCAACAGATAATTGCATTACTGTCGTGGTGGTGTCACGGCAGATGCCATGGATAGGCTAAAGGTGGGGACTAATATGCGCTAGGGGAATCCAGGGAGGGATAGTAGAGTGATTCTCCACGCAGAAGTTTGTATTGCTATCTCTTCAAGATTACAAGTGCTCCTTGAGCTGTATTAGCGAGAGGAGGAAGAAGAAGCTCTCTTACTCTAGCCTAATAACTTGCCCAAGAACCCTAGATCTAGTGCTCAACCAACTAGAATTTTTCCAACCCCCTCTACCAGAACCCTAACCCCCCTTATATAGAAGAGGTTCGGTCCTGGTCTAGGGCATACGTGGAGGCATATTCCTAAGAATATGCCCCCTCCCAAAGCGGTAACGCGACCGGGGTGCTTTTCCCCCGCGTCACACATGCTTTCGCGACGTCAGCCGACGTGAGCGTCGTCACCCTTGTCGGCCACGATCTGGTGGTCCTGCCCTGGCTTTATTCGCTCATCCAGTACGTACCGGACCTTCTTTTTTGACCAGAGAGATTCCTTCCTTCTCCTAGAAGCTAAGCGAGGATCTGGATCATAGTAGATCCAGCCACACCTGTTCCTGCATATAAGTTAGACAAGCATTTCCGACTTACTCCTTAGGTCGGATGAGATAATGTTAGGCGACCCCCCTGGTCCGGGTTACTCCGTGATCCGGCCTTCCTTGAGGTGACTCGGCCAGCATCCGCTTTGACCTTGCCGAACCTCGGCTAACTCGGCCCTTATACCCTGGAGTGACCCTACCCGGGGGTATCCCCCCAACATTAGTCCCCGAAGCTGGTGCGGTCTTAGCTGCCTCGACCGCTAAGGCCACATCAGGTTCATTTGTGTCTGAGCCTCAGACGTTTAATTCCGGGCTAGCTCCTTATCTAGGATTACATGGATTTACGTTCCCTTCGCATGTTCCAAGTTTTCACTTGCCGGCCAGGTCACCACTTTGGCTCGGATCCCATGGTTATCATGGTTTGATCCGGGCCCCGTTTCCTTCTCTCATACGCCAACCCACGTGGAGGCTAATCATTACCTTGTCTTCTTTTAAGGGCCTGCACAGTAACCGCCGCAGTAATTGTCAGTTTTACTGTGCACGGGTTACGGCATGCCTGTCTCCTCGTTTACCGCAACAACACGTCGTGTCATGGGATCTCATCTACTCGGTGGCCCCCTGTGTGGCTTTTCTCTGATTGGCTGATGCCGGTGATACACGGCCACACCGTGTGGCTCGCCGGTGCAGCGCGATCCCACTCATCGATCACTGGGGGCGGTTAAATAGGGGAGGGGCACGTCCCTTAGCATTTTTCCATCTCCATGCCCCTTTGCCCATTGCGATTTTCACCTTCATCTTCCCTGTGACCACGTCGCCACCGGTGCTTTCTATCAGCAACGCCGCCGCCGCACCTCCCCGTGCCTCCACACCGCATCCACCGCTACGCAACTGCTGAGCCACGGGTCCTCGTCAATCTAGATCATAGACCCCCGCCGCCGCTATCTCCAGCGAGGACAGCGGATACGAGATGACTGAGGAGGAGCTCGTCGTCGCCGAGCAGAAGATGGAGGAGGACGCCGGCGCGGCGGACCGCGGCGCGTGGGCCGGTTCGTGGGTCTACCAAGACGACATCGACTGGCTCTACCGGACCAGGCGTATTCCCGCCGGGGTCGCCGCTCGTCTCCCCTCCTCGGAACTGGCCCCCTCACCCAATCCGGGTGAGTTCGTCGTATTCCTATCCCATTTCCAACGGGGATTTGGTCTCCATGTGAGCGACTTCTTCCGGGACTGGGTCAGGACGTACCACCTGCAGCCGCACCATCTCCCAGCGAACGCAATCACCTCTCTTTCTGCCTTTGTCTCTACGATCGAAGGTTATACCGGACTATGGCCCACGAAGGAGCTGTGGATCCGGTTCTTCGGTCTTCGTCGCAACATCGTCCCCAACATCCACGTCGAGTCGGAGGACAAGCAACTCACCCAGTTCGGAGCTGCCTCGATCTTGCCCCGGAGATTTTCAATCTTTCCCCGGGTCACCGGGCTTGACTCCTGCAAAGGATGGGCCCGGACCTTCTTCTACGTCCGGAATGAGGGTACCGAAGACTTGATTCGGCTGCTGCCCTATGCTCCGGGTCCCCCTGACACGGATTTCTGGGAGGAGGTCGCCAACAAACCTACAGCTCTGGCCAACCAAGTCAACAAAAGGTTTGCGGAGCTGAAAAAGCTCGGATTGCACAACGAGGATGCTATGATCACGTTCGTGCGCAACCGAATCTCTCCCTCCAGAGGCACACCCACAAGTTGTGCCACATGAGCTTCGGTCGCGACCCCAACCGAACCTCCTCCTTCGAATTGAGCAACACCGAGATCTTCCACCGAGTCAAGGCTCTATTCACCACTCACAAGGATTTCTCCGCCGAATGGACGTGGGGAATTGAGCATTACTACCGTGACAGGCTCCCTCCCGTGGTAAGCTTCGCGGGGTAAACTTATTTCGGATCAATTATGTGTCGGTTTTTGTCATATTTTTGACTCTGCTCTTTGTGCTTTTTCTCAGCTGTTTCTCCAGCAAACTCTCGAGGATGGCACGGATCCGACCCTTAAGTGGGCGCCGGACCGAGAGATCCCGGATGAGGAGGAGCCGGACCAGGAGATGTTCCTCCCTATGACCGACGCCACCAAACATCCCAGCAGTAAATTCTCTTCTCTTAGAGATTGGCCTGATGATGAGGATGACTCGGATATCGACGTGTTTGAACCCGTTGAGGCTGTCCCTCTTTCTTTTGCCTTTCCAGCATCAGCTAACCCCAGTGGGCATATCCACGAGGATCCTCCACTTGCCACGGGCGAGCCGGTTCCGATGGCGTCGAAGAAGAAGCGCGGATCCGCGTCAAGTTCTTCCTCCGAACCTTCTCAGCCCACCAAAAGGCAAAAGAAGGCTGGAGACAAGACTGCCTCCAAGCGGGCAGGCAAAGCCCCGACACGAAGGGCCCGGAAACCCAAGGAGGCTGAAACCTCGGATGCGTAAGTCATTTTTCATTGTGCAACTCAATTTTCCTTGCATCGCTGTAATTTCACTCCTGACATCATTCTCTTTCACAGGCCGCCTGTGGAGGTCCCTCAGAGCGGATCGAGCATCTCTTCTCCCCTTCGGTCCGGTCCTTCCCCTCCTCGTGACGACGACTCACGCCCACTGAGCCCTATTCCGGAGGGCTCTGCGGCTGCTCCGAGTTCCACAGTTCCTCATCAAGAGGAACGCGACCTCAGAGCGGGAGGGGTCAGCTCGTCCGAGGCAACGGCGTCCACCACTTCGGCATTGCCGCAACCAGCAACCACCAAGTCTACTGCAACACCAGCACCAGCAGCAGCTCTAGTATCAGCAACCGAGCCAACACCTGTCCCGACACCGAGGAAACCAATAACAGCTCCAGTGCCAAGTTCTTCTGCCTCGTCCGAGTCATCCCAAGCTCGGCGAGGAACTACTCTGGCAGCTTCAAAGGGTAAATCCACTATGGTTACCTCCTCCCAGCAGGCTAAAGGCAAGAAGGCTCCGGATACTGCCAAGTCTACAACCGTCGAGGCCGGGCAGCGAACCTTGTCGTCGATGCTTCCGAAGAAATCAGCAGCAGCTTCCGGATGTTCCTGACGAGCCAACAGATGCGCAACAGATGGTTCTGCACACCAGCCCGGCTCTTGCTCTAATGGAGAGGAAGGAAGCTCATGCGAAGGGCTTGGTGGCCCCCCACATGCCCACTGGCGAACGGTACCCTCCGAGCCTTATCGAGTTCGTTATGAACTAGAACAAGGCAGAGTTCGTCCACAATGACGATCTCCCGGAGAAGTTCGGCCCCGCAGAGTTTTCTGCCCAGATGAATACTACCGCCAAGGCAATTAACCTCGCGGGGTGAATGATGGAGGTATGTCGTTGCTCCTTTACATGCTGTAGATAATAACCATTAGTCCCCGAGCCTCCGGTGGAGTAGCTTGTTACTCGGCCGGATGCTCATTAGAAAATCAACGTAGCTGCATGTAAACTTCAAATATGCACACACCTAGAGCCGGGTTAAGTTCCACTTGGCCTGGATCTTACACACTTCGAATATGCACACATCTAGAGCCGGGTTAAGTTCCACTTGGCCCGGATCTTACACACTTCGAATGTGCACACACCTAGAGCCGGGTTAAGTTCCACTTGGCCCGGATCTTGTACACTTCGAATATGCACACACCTAGAGCCGGGTTAAGTTCCACTTGGCCCGGATCTTGTACACTTCGAATATGCACACACCTAGAGCCGAGTTAAGTTCCACTTGGCCCGGATCTTGTACACTTCGAATATGCACACACCTAGAGCCGGGTTAAGTTCCACTTGGCCCGGGTCTTGTACACTTCGAATATGCAGCAAGCTAATTTTACACTTTTGTACCTTTCTCAGGTGACTACCAATCGCCGGAGCACCGAATTCCAACGCTTGCTTAACACCCACAAGACCCTGCGCGCAAAACATGTTGCCCTTGGTGCAGAACATGAAAAGAGAGGTAATTTTCTCCCTCGGCACCTCCCCGTTTTTCTGTACTTTTTTCCGCCGGACTAATCTCCTCATTCGGTTTTTGCAGCTAGGGTGGAGGCTGAGAACAAAATTATGAGGAAGAACTTGGAGGAAATCCGGGGTATGTCCTCTTGCGTTCTACCTTGTTGTGTTCTCCATTTCTTCTTCTCCTTGGCTCGGCGAACATTCACTCCTCGGCTTTGCCGGGTCAACATATTATTTTCAGCATCGCTTGAGGATAGTGTGCCCGTGCCTGATATGATGCTGCATTTTCTCGAACAAGCAGGGCAGCATCAGCTGAGCTGAAGAAGAAGAATGATGAACTTGCTCTCCTCCGGACCAAGGATGATGAGATAGCCAAGCTCAAGGCTGAGATGGAGAAGATGAAGGCCCAACACAAAACCGAGCTACAAAAAGTTGGCCAGAACTTCACCGAAGAGCGTGAGAGCCTTACTCTTCAGATCTCTAAGGGCCAGGACCTACTCAGAGAAACCGACATCCAGCTCGGGTCGGTGATTGCTGAGCTTGAACAACTTCGCCAGAGACGCGACAATTGCATCAAGGAGTTGACCCGGATTCACCGCCATATTTCTCGTAAGTTCCTTTCTCTTGTCCGGGTTACCTCTTGTGTCTTTTCTTTACCTTCTTCTTTTGCCTTGTTTCTAGATCACTGTCCAGAGGGTACTGTGATTGTCAGCGCTGCTGTTGCCAAGTTTTGCCGAGAGAGGGGTACTCCCCTTGCTCCTGATGGTGAGAGTATCCCCTTAGACATGGAGGACCTATTGGTCAGCGTGTCAGCTCGGGTGGAAACCATCAAGAACTATGGGAAAGATCTCCTCGACGTTGCGGTCCGGATCTACAACACGTTCTGGCCAAGCGAGAGTGCTCCGAAAAGGATCACGCTCCTTGCCGAAAAACTGTTGGAAGTTGAGACCCAGCTTGACCTCTAGGGAGAATCCGCCGGGCGTGCCGCAGCAGATACCCTCCTTCATCATATTCTTACATGGTACGAGAAGATCGACATGAGCCTCCTCACACGCCGGTGCACCGGATCCAAATGGACTGATGATCCGGAGTGGGTAGCTCGGCGCCAGGCTTGCGCCTACAGCCTCGTCGAATATTCTCCGATCCATGACTAGGTTGAGGGACCAAGCTTTCTGGAGTCCGGTGGGGATGAGCATATTGAGAACGTGGAGGATGAGTCGGGTGAGGATGGAGAAGATGCTGCTTCGGATATTGAAGACAGTGATGACGACGCCGAACTTCCTCCTCCTGCTGCTCCTTAGCTTGAAAAAAAACTTGAAAATTTTATCAGATCCCTGGTATGCCGGGTGCAATTGTATGCTTGATATGCGATATTTTGCTACCATGTTTGTATGCCAGATTAACTTGGGCGTGGTCCCCGAGTTTCATTTTCTTGTTCGTCCAATTCTCTGGCTCGACCCGTGTCTACCTTGATTCGGTTTTACGACTTACGAATCTGAGCTTCAAAAATTGTCTTAACAATACTTAGAAACTTTGGGGCTTGGCTCAAAATAATTCAGCATAATAACTTGAAAAGAAATACAGGGTTAGTCCGAAAAAACAAACGTTAGCTCGAATAAGATCGTTTCCTTAGTGGTTTTTCACGTGCTACGCAATTCCAAACTTGTTCCCCTGCTTGCCATGAAGCCAATTCTTTTTGGACAGCTGCAAGTCGAAGGGTTGGGTTTTTGGTGCTCACACATTACTAATCTGGGTTAAGTAAAACGACTCATTCCAGCTACCGCATAAGAAATTACGACAAATATTATTAAGACAGTCCCCGAGTTACTGCTCGAGGCGCTGCTATTTCATTGATATGCTCATTGCCGACATACATACCGACATATGAGATGACTCGGATACATACACTTCTTAGCTAAGTGTAGAAGGGACGAAGTAGTGCTACATTCCACGGTCGCTTGGATTCCTCTCCGGACCTGTCCGCCTTGTTCTTTTCCTGTCGCTTTGCATCTATAAGATAGTAAGAATCATTGTGCAATGCTTTGCTCACAATGAATGGCCCTTCCCATGATGGGGGATAGTTTATGCATGCCAGCAGTACGTTGTACCAACCGGAGCACCAGATCGCCTTCTCGGAAGACTCGGGGGCACACTTTCCGGCTATGATAGCGTCGGAGATTTTGCTGATATATGGCAGATCTGGACAGTGCTAGTTCTCTCGCTTCTTCCAGCAGATCAACATCATTTTGCCGGGCTTCTTGCACTTCGGCTTCCGTGTATTGGGTGACCCTAGGCGAATCATGCTCTATGTCGGCTGGTAATACAGCTTCTGCCCCATATACCAGAAAAAATGGCGTATAGCCTGTTGATCGATTCGGAGTTGTTCTTAAACTCCACAGTACCGCTGATAGTTCTTCTATCCAGCACCCTGCTGATCTTTGCAGCGGCTCAATGAGCCGGGGTTTTATCCCGGAAATACTAATCTGTTGGATCTTTCCACTTGTCCATTCGATGCGGGGTGGGCTACCGAGGCGACATCGAGTCGGATCTTCTTATCTCGGCAGAAGCGCGCAAATGCTCCTTCCGCAAAATTTGTTCCATTATCGGTTATAATACTGTGTGGATAACCGTATCTCAAGATGATGTCTTTGAGAAATGTCACGGCCGTAGCTCCATCACATTTTCTTATAGGTTTAACTTCAATCCATTTTGTAAACTTGTCCACCATGACCAAAATGTGTGTCATGTTTCCTCTCACTGGTTTGAATGGGCCAACCATATCCAAGCACCATACCGCAAATGGCCACATAATTGGTATGGTCTTGAGTTCCGACATAGGCATATGTGTCTTGGTGGCGTACCTTTGACAACCATTGCATTTTCTCACCAGATCTTATGCTTGTTCCAAGGCACTTGGCCAGTAGAATCCATGCCGGAACGCGTTTGCCACCAAGGCTCGTGATGAAGCATGATGCCCGCATTCTCCTTGGTGTATATCTCGGAGGATGTCAAGCCCTTCTTCCGGGTCAACGCATCGTTGGAGGACATTGGTTACACTCTATTTGTACAACTCGGAATTGATGATTGTGTATGCCTTTGCCCTCCTCTGAGTTTGTCTGGCTAACACCTCCTCAGTGGGTAATGTTCCATCTTTTAGGAATTGGAATATAGGCAGTACCCAAGCTAGTATGGCTCGTGGAGGGAATATCTCCTCATCAATTTCCATCTGATCCATCGGCATAACTTCAGCCGGATCACACTGAGCAGTCCCCGGGTCTAGCGAGGTAGTCCCCGGGTTTGCCGAGGCAGTTCCCGGATCTGCTGACGCAGTCCCCGGGTTTGCTGACGCAGTCCCCGGGTCTCGCGTACCTCCTCCTATGTCAATGTCCATGGGCTCAGCTTCGGATTCCGTGTTTTCCGGGATATAGATCAAGTCGGTTCCTGGGACGGGCTGATAGATGGTTTTCTGAGGTGTTCCAATGCTACACCCGGTGGAATCGCCTGTCTGGTCGATCCGAGCTTTGACAACATGTCGGCAGCCTCGTTTTCTGCCCGGGGTACATGGTTAAATTCACACCCCTCGAAGTAACCAGATATCTTCTGCACGTGAAATTTGTATAGTGCCATGTTTGGATCCAGGGCGTCCCACACTCCGGACACCTGCTGCACCACCAGGTCCGAGTCGCCAAAGCATATTATCCGACGTATGCCAATCTCCTTTGCCACTTTGAGCCCATGCACAAGAGCCTCATACTCAGCGACATTGTTCGATGCCGCGAAATGGATTTGCAATACGTATTTTAGCTGATCCTTCTTTGGCGAGGTAAGCACAACCCCGGCGCCTAATCCGGTTTTGGTCTTCGACCCGTCAAAGTGCATCCTCCAGTAGTTCGGATCTGGTGGCGGTGGTTCGTATTACACCTCGGCCCAATCCACAAAAAAGTCCGCCACGGCCTGATATTTGATCGCTTCTCTTCTGTCGTATTGGGGCGCATAAGGGGCTAACTCAATTGCCCATTTTGTAATTCTGCCACCCGCATCTTTGTTACCCATTATCTCGGATATGGGGGCTTCACATATTACTTTGATGGGGTGCTCCTCAAAGTAGTGCTTTAACTTCTTTGCCGCCATGTAGACACCATATGCCACCTTTTGAAAGTGTGGGTAGTTCTGTTTTAGGCAGACAATACCTTGCTCAAGTAATACACTGGCCTCTGCACCGACTTACCCTCTTCGGTGTGCTCCACTATGATTACTGCACTTACAACTCGGTTGGTTGCGGCTACGTAGAGCAACATTGGCTCCTTTGGTAGTGGGGAGGCTAACACTGGGGCGGTGGCCAACATCTTTTTCAAGTGGGCAAAGGCTTCATTAGCCTGTGGCGTCCAAACGAATTTATCCGACTTTTTCATGAGTTGGTAGAGAGGCAGTGCCTTTTCTCCTAACCGACATACAAACCGACTCAACAATGCCAGGCAACCAGTGAACTTCTGGACATCATTGAGATACTTCGGCAGCTCCATTCGTTCGATGGCTCGGATCTTAGTTGGATTAACTTCGATACCTCGGCTGGAAACGAGAGATCCGAGTAATTTTCCTGCCGGGACACCGAAGGTACATTTTTCCGGGTTAAGCTTCATCCGGAACCTTCTCAAGTTCGCGAATGTTTGCCTTATGTCGTCAAGGAGCGTTGCGCTTTCCTTGGTCTTGATAACCACATCATCCACGTATACTTGTACGTTTTGACCTATTTGGTCGTGCAAACATTTTTGCATGCATCTTTGGTACGTTGCACCTGCATTACGTAAACCAAACGGCATAGTGCGATAGCAGTAAGCCCCGTACGGGGTAATAAACGCCGTTTTTATTTGATCATCTGGGTTCAGAGGTATCTGGTGAAAGCCAGAGTATGCGTCAATGAATGACAACAGTTTGCATCCCGCGGTTGAGTCTATGACCTGATCTATCCTCGGCAGTGGAAATGGATCTTTTGGACACGCCTTGTTCAGGTATGTGTAATCGATACACATGCGCCAAACCACTGCCACGTTCGGATCGTCCTTCTTCTTTTCTACCAGCACCGGATTAGAGAGCCAATCCAGATATAGTACCTCCATGATGAATCCCGCTGCCAGTAACCGAGCTATCTCGTCTCCAATGACCTTTCTCCTATCCTCGGCGAAGCGGCGGAGAGGTTGCTTCACCGGCCTTGCTCCGGGTCTTACGTTCAAAGAGTGCTCGGCCAACTCCCTCGGAACACCTTGCAAGTCCTGTGGAGACCAAGCAAAAATATCCCGATTCTCATGGAGGAAGTTGACGAGCTCGCTTTCCTATTTGTCAGTTAACCCGGCACCAATTGTTACGGTGCGCTCCAGAAACATGTTATCAACTGGAATCTTCTTGGTGTCTTTTGCGGCTTGAAATGAAACGCTGCCATGCGGGTTACTCAATGCCGGCATATATTGCTGCGCGGACTGAGCTAATGCCGCCACCTCTTGGATTTTTCTTTTCTCTTGCGCAATTACGAGTGACTCGGCTAGGTTGGACCCGGCTGAAGCACACTCCATGGAACGTCGGAAATCTCCAACAATGGTAATTACTCCATTTGGCCCGGGCAACTTCATCTTCAGATAACTGATGTGACAACTTGCCATGAACTTGCTCAATGCTGGTCTTCCAAGTAACGCATGATATGCACTTTCCAAGTTCACCACTTCAAACTCCAGATTTTCAGTTCGGCAGTTATCCCTCGTTTCGAATAGCATGTCGACCCGGACTTTGCCTATGGGCTCACAAGAAATGCCTGGTACAATGCCGTGGAAAGTTGTTCTTGTAGCCTGGAGCATGTTCTCCGAGATGCCCAACTTGCATATCGTATCCGCATACATGATGTTAATGCTACTCCCGTTATCAATCAGAACCTTGGAGAACCTCACATTGATGATCGGTCCAATGAACGTCGGATCTAGTACTAGCGCATACGAACCTGGGCTCGGCATGAGTTTAGGATGATCTTTGATGTTCCAGGTGATTTCCTGGTCCGACCAAGGCATGTACCTCGTCACTGCTGGCATGACCACATTGACCTCCATATGTCGGTGCTATAAGCTCTTCCTATCTGTTTCTTCAGTCGTGAACACACAATAGCTCTGGTGATGTTCCATATACTCATTCCTTCCCTTGTTTCCGGGGTACCTCTGATCCGGTTGTTGCTGATTTTCCACCTGATGCACTGCATCCCTTCTTTCATTGTTGTCATACCGCGGCGGAGGGGGAGGCAACATTAGCTGCTGCGTGTTCGCTCCGGAGAGCAGTTGCTGCCGGGGTAACTCCTGCCGAGGTTGATCATTCCGGGGTGCCTGAGCATTCCCTGAGCCACCTTGTTCTATCTTTCGCATCCACTCACATTGCCTCGTCGTGTGACCCGCCGGGCTATTCGGATTTGGCGTGTGAAACTTACACGGCTGGTCCAGCATCGACTCGTAGGTATACCTCGGACGGTCTTTCTTTTCCTGCCACTGTTTCTTCTGCTCCGGAGTCCATGTTTTCTTGCCATCATTTCTTGGAGTCCACTGCCCTCCAGTTCTCTGCGTTGGTTACTTCCTGATCCGGGTTGATCTTGATTCACAGCTGCAACTTGTTGCAAACCATAGCGATGGTCCGGCTTGTCATCCCTCCTTTTTCCTCTGTAATCATTCCTCCGGGATGACCCGGCTCCATCCCTCTGATAGTATTCCTCGTTTGACTTGTTTGAGGCGAGCTTAGGTTGAGTTGGATCGCCCAAAGCATACGAATCAGCAATCTGGATCATCTCTGCCAGCATAACTGGCATTTTTCTTTGCAGCTTCATCCACAGCTCGCTGCCGTACCTGCACCCTTGCGCAAACCACGCTATGGACTGTGACTCTATGACACCCTCGCACGAGTTTCTCACGGTACACCACCGGGTCAGGAATTCACGATCCGTCTTGTTGGGTCTTTGCTTGCACATTGCCAGGGTCTATGGTCTATTCGGCCTCTGGTATGTACTTGAGAAGTTGCTGATAAACATTTCTTCAAAATCTATCCAGCTGTTGATGCTACCGGGTGGTAAATTTTTCAGCCATACTCTGGCCGGGCCTTCCAACATCTGGGGCACGTAACGCACAGCCCACCTCAAGTTGCCCGTTGCCATTTTCACCGCCGTTGCGTAGTTTATCAGCCAATCCTCCGGCTTGGTGCTGTCGTCATATGACTTCATGCCCCTGGGTAACTGGAAGTTTGGTACAGGCGGTTCCTTCATGATCCGGGGCCCAAAGCACACTGGACCCGGAGGACCCTGACATTCGATCTGTTCCGACCTATACGGGTGATCTAGTTTTAACCTGGCGTCATCCGGCATCAAATCCCTGGTCCCCAACCTAGACCCTATCACATGATAGTCCGGTCTGGGGTACCCTACGTTCACCATCTCTGAATCACTGTCATTGTATCGGTTTTGCCCTTGTTGCACGTCTTTCTGCTGCATACCTCGGCCGGCGGTTTGCTCTTGCCTTTGTATATTCCGCTGCCGCGGTTGTCCTGCTCCTGCGGGGCCGTGCTGTCCGGCATTGCCGTTGGCAGCGTTCCCTTGACCGGCATTGCCTTGGTCGTGATTACCTCGGCCAGCTTCACCTCGGCTCACACTCCGTCGATCATCATTTTTCCGCATCTCGTTTTCTTTTCCCGCGCGCGTTGGGTCGTACGGGACGATCTGTTTGTTCCGTCTAGCCGAGGTTACTACCACTTCTCTCCTTGGACCGCCATGAGGCGATGATGCGGCTCCAGCGGATTTCTCCGGGTTGCCCATCACCGAATGGACGATCTTAGAAGCCCCAGCTCTCTCCGGGTTAGCTCTCAGCAGCTCCTCGTTCTGCCTGTTCGCGATCCGAACCAGCTCGTTAACCCTATCTTGCTGTCTTTGGCGGGCCTCACCCGTCATACCCTCTAACTCGGACGCAGCGGCATCTGCTGCTCTGAGGTTCTTCGTCGGGGTACTATACCTCGGCAACCCCACAGACAGATAGTTTTCCGACCCTTCTGCTCCACCATCACCTTCTCTGTTCATCTCACTTATGAGATTTCTTCCCTTGACTTTCACCGCATCAACTTTGTTTGCCTTAGCGTATTCCCGCAGCGTCATGTTCAGTGACTGCTGAGCCGCGGCTATTTTCTTTGCGCCCTCCAGTATCTTTTGCCGAATTTTCTCTAGCTCGGCCTGTGCCTGAGCCGGATCTACCACTGCTGCTACCGGGTTAGCCAAGCTATCCATAGCTTCCCTCAGCATGTTCTCAGGCCTCTCTAGTGGAGGTCCTCTACCTTTCCTCGGTGCCTTAGGTGTTACCTCCGGGTCTGGTGCCGGATCCTTGCTTGCGCCTGCACCTGGCGCAGTCATCATCACCTCCGCATGGTACGGGGAGCGAGTGATACGCATCGACGACGCGACGTGGATGAACGCACGAGATGTCCACAGCAACGTAGACCTTGTGCGCGCCGAGCTTGACAAAGAGGCCGTTGCGCGGAAGCAGGCGCGTGCCGAAGCAGCCAGCGTTGTCGCTGACGAAATCCATCGCTCCGAAGCGCTGAACGAGCCCGGAGACGATGTGTTCGCCAGTGCCGATGAGGTTTCCCGTCTGGATCTTCACCCCTGCTAGCGCCGCTATCCCCACGGTGGGCACCAACTGTCGTGGTGGTGTCACGGCAGATGCCATGGATAGGCTAAAGGTGGGGACTAATATGCGCTAGGGGAATCCAGGGAGGGATAGTAGAGTGATTCTCCACGCAGAAGTTTGTATTGCTATCTCTTCAAGATTACAAGTGCTCCTTGAGATATATTGGCGAGAGGAGGAAGAAGAAGCTCTCTTACTCTAGCCTAATAACTTGCCCAAGAACCCTAGATCTAGTGCTCAACCAACTAGAATTCTGCCAACCCCCTCTACCAGAACCCTAACCCCCCTTATATAGAAGAGGTTCGGTCCTGGTCTAGGGCATACGTGGAGGCATATTCCTAAGAATATTCCCCCTCCCAAAGCGGTAACGCGCCCGGGGTGCTTTTCCCCCGCGTCACACATGCTTTCGCGGCGTCAGCCGACATGAGCGTCGTCACCCTTGTCGGCCATGATCCGGTGGTCCTGCCCTGGCTTTATTCGCTCATCCAGTACGTACCGGACCTTCTTTTTTGACCAGAGAGATTCCTTCCTTCTCCTAGAAGCTAAGCGACGATCCGGATCATAGTAGATCCGGCCACACCTGTTCCTGCATATAAGTTAGACAAGCATTTCTGACTTACTCCTTAGGTCGGATGAGATAATGTTAGGCGACCCCCCTGGTCCAGGTTACTCTGTGATCCGGCCTTCCTTGAGGTGACTCGGCCAGCATCCGCTTTGACCTTGCCGAACCTCGGCTAACTCGGCCGTTATACAACGGAGTGACCCTACCCGGGGGTATCCCCCCAACAATTACGCATTGCGTGTAAAGTAAACAATATGATTGTTCTATGAACAAAGGATTGTTGTTTTCTCCCTAGTAGCAACAGCACATCTAGTACCTTAGAGATTTCTGTCACTTCCCTAGATTACTAGAGGCATGAACCCACTATCGAGCATAAATACTCCCTCTTGGAGTTGCTAGCATCTACTCGGCCAAGATATCTACTAACAATGGAGAGCATGCAAGATCACAAATAACAAAGACATGATAGAATCAATAATCAATCTCAAATAGCATCTCAATATCCATCGGATCCCTGCAAACACAATATGTATGATTACAAATAGATGATCTTGATCATGAACGGAGCTCACAAGATCTAAACATGGCAGCACAAAGGAGAAGAACCAACCATCTAGCTACTACATGGACCCGTAGTCCAGGGATGAACTACTCACGCATCACACCGGAGGCTTGCATGGTGATGAAGAAGGCCTCCAGGGTGAATTCTCCCCTCCGGCAGGGTGCCAGTAAGAGCTTCAAATCCCTCCCGATCTAGGGATGGAGATGACAGTGGCTATAGACTCTTTCTGGAATTTTGATCGGGTACTTAGGGTTTCTGTATCGGAGGCATCTTATAGGCGAAAGGGGAGGCCAAGGGGGTGCCCTAGGCGTCCACACCACCCCCTGGCACGAGCCAGGCCTGGCCGCGCAGCCAGGTGGTGTGGCGGCCCTCTGTCCCCTCTCCGTCTCGTATTCTGGCTTCGTGTCCCCCTCGGTGAAATACTGACTTTGGCTTTTGTCCCGTCCATTCCGAGAATATTCATTTTCTGACTTTCCTGGAACCAAAAACAATAGAAAACAGGCAGCTAGCACGGTGGCATATTGTTAATAGGTTAGTCCAAGAAATTGTATAAAAAGTACTCCAAAGTGTGGACAAAACATAAGAAAGTAGATAAAAACCAAGCATGGAACATAAAAAATTATAGATATGTTTGCAACGAAATCCAACAGTTGCGCCAACTCATTGAGCAACTTGTTAGGAATAAGCCAACCTCAACTCCTCCCTCTCAAGAGGAAACACCACCTAACCCAAAGGCAAATGCTCCGACTAAGCCTTTGGAGGAAGTGGCGGGGGATGAACATAATTCTACTGACTCCACCACCAAAAGGGGTAATGGGAAGGAAGAGCACCATGTGGTTCCCGGATGGTACTCTCCCGACCCTCCTATCCCTCGCCCATATATAAATAATAGAGGTGACCCACCTAAGTTAGCTGCACATACATTTGCTCAATGGCAAGTTTTAATGAAATCTCATGTGCATAGCTCTTGCATTGATTTATGGAATATTATTGAAGAAGGACTCAAAATTGAGGATCCAACCAACTTGACTAGAAGAGAAGTGGTCAATAGCCAACTCAAAGCGACTGCCTTGCACATGATCAAACTTGGAGTGGGGCCAAAGGATTTCCCCACATTGAGCACTACAATACCGCCAAGGAAGCTTGGGATGCTCTCATTAACTTGTTTCTTGGCAATGAGAGTATGAGAAGAAATAGATATGATGCCTTAAGCAATGAGGCCGAAGGTTTCTTCATGAAGGATCATGAGTATCATGAAGACATGTATCGAAGACTCAAATCCATAGCCACCGCCTTCAGGAATGTGGGTGCCTCTCACATTGATGATGCTTGGATCAAGAGGAAGTATGTGAGTCCGCTCATTCCTTTCGAGCCTACTGACTTGAAGAGTCTCCAAGGAATACACAACTACCATCTCATGACCTCCAATGAAGTTATGCAAGAGATGGCCGCCTTCAAGGTTGCTGCCAAGAATGCCAAAGACGTGTGTGCTCGTGCCATTGGAATGAGTAGTGGTGTCAATCTTGCCTTGAAGGCCAAGGTTGTGGAATATGATGAAGATGAAGGGAGTGATGAGGGACTTTCAATGAGCCACCTTGAAGATGTCAAGGTTGCTCACGGTGAATACATGGCCTTCTATGTAAGAAACTTATGTTAAGATCCTGCCAAGGCCAAGATGTAAATGCAACAAATAAGAAACCCCAATGGGAGAAGAGATAATGGGTCCAAGTTGAGAATTTGCTTCAATTGTGGTGACTGCTATCACTTTGTTGTTGCTTGTCCCTATGAGAAAAGAGAAGATCATGGGGGTAAACTTGTGTTGAATAAGACCTCCAAAGCTCCTTACAAGAAACCCTTCATCAAAAGGAATTCAACCAACAAGAAGTTGGATGAAATTTTCTTGATCACACATGAAGAATTCTCCTACGATGATGATGATGATGATGATGAAGAAGAGGAAACATCAAGTGGTGTGGTGGCTCTTGCCACTACTTCTACCCCTACATTCTCACTCTTCGACTCTCCAAATGAGAGTAAATCCAACAAGAACGTCACTTGCCTTATTGCAAGAGGAACGGAGGTATTATCATCATCACACTCCACCTCTCTAATCAATGATGAATTTTATGATGAGTTATCTCTTGAGGTCAAAAAGGAATTAGTTGCTTTTGATGTATTTATGAACAACTTGCAAGGGGAACATAAGAAACATGTTGTGGACCTCTTAAATCAACTTGCACACACACAAGAACTTCTAGATGAGAGATGTAAATTAGGAAGAGAGCACATGATTGAGGTAGAAGCTCTAAATAATGCTCTAGAAGAAGAACAAGAAACTAGAATGTCTCTTGAAACTAAACTTGAAGGGCTTGATGAAGCAAATGATCTCATCATTAATAAACTCATCAAGGAACATGACCATGCTATTGCTAAATATAAAAGGGCTAAAAAGGACAAGATTGAGTTTGGTGTTGTTCATGAAAAACTTGCCGAGGACTTTAGGATGCTTGACAAGGCTCACAAGGCCTTGGAGAGTGAACTCTTGTTGCTCACAAAGTCTCGTGAAAATCCTCAAACTCAATTGACCAATATTAATTCACCTAGTACTTTCATTCCCTCTAGTTGTACAAGTATACTTGAAGAAAATGCTAGGTTGAAGGGGGATCTAGCTAAGGCCACCTTTCCCAAAGGAAACAAGTCAATTGATGACCTCTTGAGTAAGCAAAGGTCAAGTAGTCAGAAAGGGGGCATTGTCTTTGTCTCTAAAGGCAAGAAGAAGAAGAAGAAGAAGAAGAAGAAGAAGAAGAACAGCAATAAAAACAAGGCCAAGCCCACACAAGAAAAGGAGAAGGTCATTGTAGATAGTAAGTCCACGAATGGCAAAACTATGTCTCATGATGATTTTGCGAGAAGTGTTAACCGTCACTATGTTTTAATGTGTGATTATTATGGTGATGTATATGCACAATATGTTGTCCCACTTGATGGTTATATTGCTTGGTCTATTTGGGTTCCCAAGACCCTTATTGCTAACAAAAGAGGACCCATTGAAAAATGGGTACCTAAAAACTAGTTTGATCTTTTGTAGACCTATGCTTCCGAAGGGTCAAAATGGGTGCTTGATAGTGGATGCACAAGTCATATGACCGGAAGCGCATCTAGTGTCAAGGAGTTGAGACCAAATATTGATCAAATATCCGTGACATATGCCGACAAGTCAAAGTCTAAGGTAATGGGTTTCGACAAAGTTGTGGTTGCACACGATATCACTCTCGTGGACATCATGCTTGTTGAGACCCTTGGCTATAATTTAATTTCAGTCCGTGCTCTTGGAAAGATGGGTTTTGCCGTCTTTATTGATAATGATATTGTGATCCTCATGTGAAGAAAGTCTCTAAAGGTCGCTTTCGTTGGGTACGTCGAAAATGACTTGTATGTGGTGGACTTCTCGAGAAAAACCACTACAATTCCGATGTGCTTATTCGGAAAGGCTGATGTGGGTTGGCTATGGCATCGCCATCTAGCCCATGTGAACATGAGAACTTTGCAAAGCCTCCACAAGGATGGTCATATTGTTGGACTAAAAGAAAATGTTTGATTTGCCAAAGATGGTGTTTGCAGGGCATGTGTTGAAGGAAAGATGCATGATTCTCCCCACAATCCTAAGAACTACATCAAGTCCAAGAGGATCTTGGAGCTCCTTCATGTGGATCTCTTTGGTCCTCCATCTCATGCAAGCCTTGGTGGGAAGAAATATTGTTTGGTGATTGTTGATGACTACTCAAGATACACTTGGGTATATTTCTTCAAGCTGAAAAGTGAGACCCAAGAAAACTTCATTGACTTAATCAACATGGCTCAACATCAACACAATGTCCCAGTATTGACAATAAGAACTGACAACGGTACCAAGTTCAAGAACTACACATTGAATGGATTTCTTAGTGACTAGGGAATAAAACATCAATATTCCGCTGCATATACCCCTCAACAAAATGGTTTAGCTGAGAGGAAGAACCAGACTCTTATTGATATGGCAAGGACCATGTTGGCGGAGTTTAAATCTCCATATAATATTTGGGTTGAAGCCATCTCCACCGCATGCCATGCATCAAACTGTCTCTACCTCCGAAAAGAATTGATCAAGACTCCATATGAAATTCTTACCGGTAACAAGCCCAACGTTTCATACTTCCGGGTGTTCGGTTGTAAGTGCTTCTATCGCATTAAGGGTATTCTTTGTCCAAGTTTGATTCCAAAGCATTAGAGGGTATTTTTGTTGGTTATGGTCCCGAATCCCACACTTATAGAATCTATGAAAAGCTCTCTAGAACTGTCATAGAATCTTGTAGTGTGGTGTTTGAAGAATATGATGGTCCCTAAGTGGGGCGTGTTGATGTCTATGATGTAGATGATGAAATGCCTCAGGATGCCATAGGAAGAATGGGTGCGGGTTTCATCTTCCCTGTTGAGGAACCCCTTATGGTGGATCGAGAAGAACTATGCTCTACTCAAGTGGAGCCCTCATCTTCACAACATCAACAAGCTCCTATCGAGGAGGATAATGACCCATGCCAAAGACAAGTTGTGGACCCTCATCTTGTTGATCAAGAAGAAACCTCTAGCTAGGAGGTGCTTGAGTCTCCATTTGCCAGAATGTCCAGTGGTGCTAAGTCTATTACACAAGGAAGATCTATAGAAACTGCCATAAGGGAAGCTCAATGCATGTCTAGAAGTATGCTTGATCAAGAACAAGGTCAATCTTTGCCTCTTTTAGAAGAGAATAATTCCAATGATGATCAAGGTCAAGTTAATGGTCAAGATGAGGACCAAAATGATGAAGTGATCCCCACAAGAAACAACAAAGAGATCGAAACTCGTCGCCAAGCTAGAATGGATAGAATATTGGAATTGAGAGACCACACTCTTTAGAATGTGGTAGGAGGTCTAAGAAGAGGGATATCCACTCGAGCTCAACTGAAGAACTTTGGTGAACACCAAGCTCACATTTCCATGGTGGAACCAAAAAAGTATGGGAAGCTCTTGAAGATTTGGATTGGTTGGATGCAATGCACAAATAGCTCAAGAACTTTGAGAGAAACAAAGTATGGAAGTTAGTTGAAAAGCCAAAAGATTGCCGCAATGTTATAGGCACCAAGTGGATTTTCAAGAACAAGCAAGAGGAGCATTGAATTATGGTGAGGAACAAGGCAAGATTGGTTGCATAAGGGTTCTCTCAGATTGAAGGCATTTATTATGGAGAGACATATGCACCCGTGTCTCGCCTTGAGTCCATTTGTATCCTTGCTTATGCAGCACATCATAAATTTAAATTACGACAAATGGATGTAGAAAGTGCATTTCTTAATGGTCCATTGCATGAATTGGTATATGTAAAGCAACCCCCGGGATTTGAGCATCCCAACTTTCCAAACCACGTCTACAAACTTGATAAGGCTCTCTATGGGCTCAAACAAGCCCCACGCACGTGGTATGAGAACCTTAGCGAGTTGTTGTTAGATCATGGGTTCGAGGTTGGGAAAATCGATCCCACTCTTTTTACTAAGAAAGTCAATGAGGAGGTTTTTGTATGCCAAATATATGTAGATGATATTATCTTTGGCTGATCTAACAAATCTTTTAATGATGAATTCTCTAAGCTTATGTCTGATAGGTTCAGGATGTCTATGATGGGAGAATTGAGGGTATTTCTTGGTTTTGAGATCAAGCAAGTAAGAGGAGGAACATTCTTCAACCAAGCCAAGTACACTCAAGATATGCTCAAAAGATTCAACATGAAAGATCTAAATGCAGCTCCCACTCCCATCGCAACAAAGACTCATCTTGAACTAAACCCAAATGGTAAAGATGTGCATCAAAAGGTATACCGGTCCATGATTGGCTCTTTGCTTTACCTTTGTGCATCTAGACCCGATATTGTGTTGAGTGTAGGAGTGTGTGCAAGATATCAAGCGGCTCCTAAGGAAAGCTATTTGATGGCGATCAAGAGAATCTTTCGATATTTGGTTCATACCCCAAACTATGGTATTTGGTATCCTAGGGGCTCAACTTTCTCTCTTTGTGGATATACAGATTCGGATTGGGCTGGTGACAAGGATGATAGGAAATCAACCTCTGGGGCTTGCCAATTCCTTGGGAGGTCCTTGGTGTGTTGGTCTTCTAAGAAGCAAAATTGTATATCTCTCTCCACCACTGAAGCCGAGTATGTGGCAGCTTCTAGTGCCTATACTCAATTGCTATGGATGAGGCAAACTTTAAAGGAATACGGTGTCCATTGTGACAAAGTGCCTCTTCTATGTGACAATGAAAGTGTTATCAAGATTGCCTATAACCTAGTGGATCATACAAGGACAAAGCATATTGAGATTTGTCATCACTTCATTAGAGATAATGTTACTCGAGGTGATATTGAGATATCCTATGTGTCAACCAAATACCAACTTGCCGACATTTTCATGAAGCCACTTGATGAAGCAAGGTTTTGTTATTTGAGGAATGAACTAAATATCATAGATTCTGGGAGCTCGACTTGATCACAGTACATACTCACCTATGTCTTGACCCTTATTTGGTTTAGGTGCAGGCATGGAGACAGGGGGAGTGCGGTCCTAATACATTGGACTATCCCTCCCCCCATAATGCCAACATTAAGAAAATCAATTCTCTTAATATCATATTAGTGATATGTGAGCTTCATTGATGAGTAGTGGCAATGAACCCAAGGATAATTCTTCGCGGTGTCATGCCACAAACTCTTACATGGTGGCCTCGGCCACCACCCTCTTCATATTTGAAGAGTCGGTTCTTGACTTGTTTAGTTTGGATCTTAATTTGCCATGTTTTTGACTATCTATGGTTTCTTGGTTCCTCATAGTACATTCTGAATCCCAGGCCTATACTCATCCCTAAACATGCTCCTCTTCCCACACATTTGTCCACTGTTTGAAACTGAGATTTTTGGGCGTGGGGGCCCGGACTATCCGCACTGAACCAACCGGAGTGCCCGGCCAGGCCGGACAGTCCGCTCAACTCAGACGGACACTCTGGCAGGGCCAGACACTCCGGCGAAATTCACCCAGACACTCCGGCCCTAGCGGTTTCCAACCTGTAAAAGGGGTCAGTGAGAAGTGGACGGTTCAGTCCTCCTTCTTCCTCCCGACTCTCTCCTCTCCACACCTTGCTGCCCCCGACCAAGTCTTCACCGGGAGGGCTCCTCCAACCCCGGATCTGACCGTTGCCACCGGCCATTACCGTCCATTTGCTGCTAGGACCCATTCCCCTCCGGTGAAGGCCTACATGGATGCTGGTATTTTGCCTCCCCCTTCTCCATCTCTAGGGTTTCCTCTAGATGCTTTTTTGAGGCAATGACCTATCTTGATCCATGGATACATCATACTGTGTGCATCTGTAGTCATGGTACTAGTTCTAGCAATCCCGATCTGCTCTAGTTGAGCACTCTCGCACTTCCCGAAAAATCACCAGGTCTCCCACCAGACTGTCCGGCGTGTACAGGGTGAACACTCCGACCTAGCCGGAATGTCCGGCCTGTATGCACCGGATTGTCCGGGTCTGGCGGAGTCTCCGGCGTGATTTTGCTGGACAGTCCGGTTTTACTCAACTAGTGTTGATCCTGCATTTCTTTAGCTACTTCTATGTTCTTACACCTTCTGGAAAAATGTGGTTACCCCTATGCTACCCTTATACTATGAATTCACAGGTAGCTCCCGTCCTCGTCGCTCTAGGGCTGCTCAGAAGGCCCGTCCTCGCAGGTACCTGATGACCCACAAGTATAGGGGGTGTATCATAGTATTTTTGATAAGTAAGAGTGTCGAACCCAATGAGGAGCAGAAGGTGTTGACGAGTGGCTTGGAGCAGGAATTCTCTGTAAATACTTAGCAAACGGATTTTTAGGGGGTTTTGATAATGCAGATAAATAAAGTACGGGTAAATAAAATACAATAATAATAGATGCAGCAGCAAAGGACAAGCCGGTTGTATTAGTTAAGATGACCAAATGTTCTCGAGGACACACGGGAATATCGTCAAGTGCTTTCGCTTCATATAGTTGATTAATCTTCTTTAGTTTGATAAGTGTTGTGTCGGTGAACCTGTGCTAATGTACCGACCTTCCTAGGACTAATACATACTTGTGATTATACCCCTTGCAAGCATCCGATAGTACAAGAAAGTAATTAAGATAGAAACCTAACCACAGCTTTAAAATCTGAGATCCTAACCTCCCTTGTGCAAAGATTTCCTAACAGGGGTTCAGGTTTCTATCACTCCGGCAACCCCTACGATTAGTAGCCAAATACACAATGCATTCCCCTAGGCCCATAAAGGTGAAGTATCATGTAGTCGACGTTCACATGACACCACTAGAAGAATAACATCACAACTTAAATAACAAACTATTGAATCTTTCTCAACACAATTCCACTACTAACAACATGAATTCTCCCATGTCCCCAAGAACTAAACGAACTAATCACAAGACATCATATGGATCAAGATCAGAGATGGAATAATGATAAGTAACAATCTAAACATAAACGATAATTCAATGGTTCCACTCAATAGCATCAACTACAACAAGTAATCAACACCGGGAAAGTTTCCCCTAAGAACTATGCAAGATTCAACCTAATTGTTGCAGCGCTATGGAGTGGTGATGATGGTGCTAGTGGAGATGATGATGGAGATGATGATGATGATGATCCCGATGAAGTCCAGCTTGATGGTGGTGTTGATGGCGACGATCTCCCCTCTCCGGGAAGAAATTTCCCCAGCAGATTGCTGCCTATCGGAGAG
The DNA here is from genome assembly GCA_916181665.1 of Avena sativa. NCBI lineage: Eukaryota > Viridiplantae > Streptophyta > Magnoliopsida > Poales > Poaceae > Avena > Avena sativa. The sequence continues at coordinate 410,961,597 of OV702292.1, read as the reverse complement.
CTCTTTCTCTCTCTGCAGTTTTCCGCCCCGTAGAGGCGGCAGAATCTTTCTATGGTTGCTCCCCGAGGCTTAGGGTTTCATGGGGATAATATACGCCAAAGAGGAGAGCTGGAGGTGGGCCAGGGTGGCCACACCACCTGGTGGCGTGGCCAGGGGTGGCCCGCGCCAGGGTGTGGTGTGGGCCCCCTGTGGCCCAAATCTGCTCCCCATTCTGGCATCCTTCGTCTTCTGGAAAAATAGAATTTTTCCATGTATTTTCTCGGATTTTCTGATCTTCGCGAATTTCGCCTCCAAATAGTGCCTTTTCCATCAGAATCCTAACTTCAGCGGTTCATCCTCCAAAAGTCATCAACCATGCAAAAATAGATGAAATAACATAAGTATCATCCCTTAATATGAAATATATCAATGAATAACAGTGAATTATGATATAGAATAGTGATGCAAAATGGACATATCAACTCCCCCAAGCTTAGACTTCACTTGTCCCCAAGTGAAAACTAAGCTCAATAAACATGACCTCAGGTTTATGGAGTGAAGAGTCGATAAAAGAATACAGACAAGAAGCATCATATTCGTCAATACATAAATCATAATAGAAGACAACTCACCATTATATAACTTTAACTTGCAATAAGTAAAGGAAACACAATAGAGATACACAAGGTAAATCATAATTGGTAATGGCAAACTTTGCTCTTGGTCAAAGAATAGTTGACAATTTGCAGGAGTTCAAACATAATGGGTTTTCAATGATAGCTTTCAAAGTAATACTCTCTAACATAAGAGCAATGTGCAAAACAAGGAACATAAGGAACATGATTGAATAAATCATCATATGAATGAATGAAACACAACAACTCAAAATACTTGCTGAGATAGAAGGCAATAGGTTTACTGACTCAACTAAAAAGTAAAAGATAGTCCCTTCGCAAAGGGAAGCAGGGATTTCAAGTTTCATAAAGAGCTTCCAAAAATTATGGTACTTATTAGCTTTCAGCTATCATTACCCCTATCATAAGCATCTTGAAGTGATTAAGGTTAAAGTGAACAAACTATGGAGTATATGCTTGACAAAGTATAAGTTGGCAATCTCATATCCCTTGAATACGAGGGCCGCTCCTCATGCTACTCAAGTTTAGTTACCGGTAAGTTCTTGTCATAGTAAGTACATGTGTATCATAGAGAACCACCAACGGGTACCCCTTGCCCGATGATACGGAAGAATCCCCATATCAAAATGACAAGGCAAGCAGACAATAAGCATCTAAACATCTTATTATTTACCATGGGAAAATGGTGCTTTTTTCTCTCTTTCCTCTTTTATCATCTTTTTTTTAATCTCTATCTCTTTTTTATAATAAGAATGCTTCATAGATTGCTCATTTTGGTTACGCTGTAGGTTTCCACCATGATTAGGCATGGATTAGACCTGCCGCCCAGGCGTTTCTCTAACACACATACATAACTCCATGGACTTAAAAGCTCCCCTTTCATTTCACACTGACGACATCCATAAACAAAAGAGCATGATATCAACCGGGTACAATGTACAAGTGCAATGTTGAAAGCGTTCCCCATGACAGCATGGTTCTGCTAATCCCAACGTATAAGTGCAAGCATATACAACATAGACGACACAATGGTTCAAGTTTATTAGGGGCAAGAAAAGTAAAGTGTGCCATCAAGTTCGTGAGAGCTTTAGTCACTAATTTTCACATAACAAGTTTAATTTGGAAGGTAGATAAAAACATGAATTTACTTGGAATAGCAATAGTGCTAATATGTAGGTATGGTGGACACAAATGGCATAGGTTTTGGTTTAAGGATTGGATGCACAAGAAGCATTCCCTCTCAGTACAGGTTTTTGGCTAGCAAGGCTGGGTAGCAAGCATAAGAGTTGAAGGAAACAAACAAACATATAGGTGATAAAAACAAACATGCAATCTTCCTTGGAAGCACAAAAGATCTTAACTAGAGAATACTAAGCTTTTGAGAAAATCAAGAAAGATGATGATGAAATTATATTTCTTAAGAGTACTTTTATCTTTTTCATTCAATTCTCAAATAGTGTTGCTACTGACTGAACCAGGTTTGCCAAAACCAACTAAATGTACTTCATGATCCCAAAGTGGTACCAATACTAATAATAAGATCAATCATATAACAAAAATTGAAAACTAATATAAGATATGCAAAAGAGTAAAATGATAGAACTTCTCATTAATATTCCATAACGGCAACTCACACCAAGGGATACATAGATATCTAACTAGAGGAGAGACACTTCCATAATGCAAACCATCCTACATGATAACTTCTCTATTCATGATATGACTCTATTGAAAAGGTAAAAAGATAGAAGATAGTGATGTGATACCGTGGCACTCCCCCATGCTTGGAACAAACCAAGGGGATGCCAAAACCTGATGACGAATTACTCCTTCGGTGGTGGTGGTGTTCTCTCGATTGGGGCGAGAAAATCTTCCAGCATCTTCCGAAGCCTGTTATTCTCTTCTTGAAGCATATCCACCTTCCTCCTCAGGACTCGGTACTTGTCGCAGAACTCATCAGCTACTCGTAGAGCTTCCACTTCTGCAGGGGAGGAACTAAGGTCCGGAGTTGGAGATATCAGCCCCTTCATGCCTGACGACATGTCCTTTACTTCCTCCCCGACATTCCGATCCATGTATTCACACCTAGTTGCGATCCTTTCTTGTTTCACCCATCCCACAAGAGTCTCCTGCTCAAGATTGCGATGGGGCTCGCAACGGCATCACAGCTCGTAACCCTATTAAGACGCATATTGGAACGACATCTGAATAGAGCAGATCGAAACAAAAACACGACGAGAACACGATATACGAACCTCGGGGGATCTGGGGGATTATATATTATGAAGTTTAACAACAAAAGCAAGGTACTGGGAGAAAACGGGTCGGAGATGGACTCCGGGGTGGCCACACACCCTGGTGGCGCGGCCAGGTGGGCCCACGCTACGGGGTGGTGTGAGCCACCCTGGCTCCGTTTCTGTCCCTCTTTCGCTTCGTTGCTTTCCTTGTTATATAAAAACTGCAAAAATATAACTTGACAGATTTTTCACGGACCTTTTCTTACCAGAACTGTTACCTATTCGAAAATGGACTCTGCAGGTCTCTGAACTTGGTTTTTAATACATTCTTCCGGAATCACCGCTTGAATAACATCATTATCTTCATCTTCATACACATATTGCTTCAGTCATTTAACCTTTCACTATCTCATTACACCACTTTCTCCTACAACTTGGAAATTTCACTTCACATAATTCTCATTAGCAACATTAGTGCATGCAAGGTAATAAACCTTTTGAGTTCAATTTCAACTGAAATGCATCAAAACATAAGCTACTGAAACAACTCCTTCCGAAATCCCAAAAGGAATTCAAAAAGGAAATCGACTTAAGAGGCAAATGCAAGAGTGGTAAAAATCTGTCAAAACAGACCAGCATGTAAAGATCATTTTTTCCAAAATATTCTGTTGCTCAAATCAAAAAGTGCAAAGCTAAAGAAATTTAAATAATAACCTGGGGAGAAGCACAAAAAATTACAGCTCAATCCGACGTACAGAGATTTTTCATGAATTTTTACAGCAAAGCACAAAAATCTATTTCGAGACAGCAACTTTCCCAAATATTACTTCTCTCTCATTAGAGGTTGATCTTGACACAAAAACCAAACAAAAGGATAAGGAGAGGTTACACTGCAGTAATAACTTCCAAAACTCAAATAAACAAAAACAAACTGAAATCACAAATATATTGGGTTGTCTCCCAAAAAGCTCTTTCTTTACAGCCATTAAGATGGGCATGATAATTTTAATGATGCTCAAATAAGAGTAAGAATTGAAGTAAAAGGGAGCATCAAGAAGCAAAAATACACATGTTTAAGTCTAACCCACTTCCTATGCAAGGGAAATTTGCAAGCAAACAAATTGCTGAAACCAGGGACTACTAGCGTAGGAAGGCAAAACAAGTGCAACATAAAGATTTTCAGCATAAAGCGAGGAAACTTAATATCATTGGAATGCACAAGAGCACTTTTCCCTCTCTCGTAGTAACTTTTAGTATCGCGCATAAATTTAACGATATAACTATCACAAGAACCATTGTAGCAATGATCACTTATTCTAACAGAAAACACAGGGACACTAGTTCTTATAACACTGCTTTGTGAAACAATATTAGAAGTATCCTTACAGAGGATAGTGTGTTCATCTTCTACATATTTAGTGCCAAAGTATTTCACATTTGCTATCATAGGTTCAACAGCTACTTATTCATCAGGTTCAACAGCTGTATTTGTACTTCCATTAACCATACTAGCTATCAAAGAATGTTCCTTTATCTTAACTGAGAAAGGTATTTTCTCAATGTAAGGTTCGGGTAAAACATGATTAGCAGTATAAACTTCAGTATTTCTTGTAGGAACACAATTAACAATGTCTTTATAAGGTGCATGATACTTATTCCACTTCTTTTTAGAAATTTCAATATAAGAAGCAAAAGCATTAAAATAACTTGCAATAGCTTAAGAGTCTAGACCATAAGCATTACTAATATTCTGAAAGTCATCAGTTCCCATAAAAGATTCAATGTATTCATAATCATAATTTATACCCGACTTTCTTCCTTTATCATTCTCCCAGGTTTCAACATTGTCTTGAATACGGTCTAGAAGATCCCATTTAGCTCCTTCTTCCCTGCGTGTAAATGATCTAGCGCAAGAAGCATCCAATAGATCCTTATCATGAAGAGGAAGTCTTGTATAAAAGTTATTGATAATAATGTTGTGAGGGAGCTCATGAATAGGACATTTGAGCATTAGTAACTTCAATCTCCCCCAAGCTTGAGTTGTACTCTCTCCATCAAGAGGCCAAAAGTTATATATTTGATTCTGATCTTTATGAATATCACTAGGAGGGTAAAATTTGGAATAAAAGAGAGGTATTACTTCCTCTCATTTAAGAGATTGGCCGTTCTTCAGCAGCTTATACCATTCCTCAGCTCTTCCTTTCGGCGATAATGAGAATAACTTCTTCTTGACTTGATCTGTTGTAATACCTGCACACTTGAAAAACCCGCATAATTCATGTATAAAGAGCAAATGATCACTGGGATGGATAGTTCCATCTCCAAAATAGTAGTTATCCATAACACGATCAATAATTCTTGTAGGTATTTTAATTGTATCATTCTCAGCAGGTGGTGGTTCATCTACTACCTTAGCAGTGGTAGCAGCATTACGAAATAAGAAACTGAGAGAATTATCCATATTGAAATAAAGTGACTAGCAGAAATAAACAATACTCACAGTAGAAGTTTCCTTTACCAGTTCCACTCTCCAATAGGGCTTCACTCCCCGACAAGGGTGCCAGAAAATAGTCTTGATGACCCACAAGTATAGGGGGTGTATCACAGTATTTTCAATAAGTAAGAGTGTCTAACCCAACGAGGAGCAGAAGGTGTTGACGAGTGGCTTGGAGCAGGAATTTTCTGTAAATACTTAGCAAACGGATTTTTAGAGTTTTCTGATAATGTAGATAAATAAAGTACGAGTAAATAAAAGACAATAATAATAGATGCAGCAGCAAAGGACAAGCCGGTTGTATTACTTAAGATGACCAAACGTTCTCGAGGACACACGGGAATATCGTCAAGTGCTTTCGCTTCATATAGTTGATTAATCTTCTTTAGTTTGATAAGTGTTGTGTGGGTGAACCTGTGCTAATGTACCGACCTTCCTAGGACTAATACATACTTGTGATTATACCCCTTGCAAGCATCCGCAAGTACAAGAAAGTAATTAAGATAGAAACCTAACCACACCTTTAAACTCTAAGATCCTAACCTCCCTTGTGCAAAGGTTTCCTAACGGGGGTTCAGGTTTCTGTCACTCCGGCAACCCCTACGATTAGTAGCCAAATACACAATGCATTCCCCTAGGCCCATAAAGGTGAAGTATCATGTAGTCAGCATTCACATGACACCACTAGAAGAATAATACCACAACTTAAATAACAAACTACTGAATCTTTCTCAACACAATTCCACTACTAACAACATGACTTCTCCCATGTCCTCAAGAACTAAACTAACTACTCACAAGAAATCATATGGATCAAGATCAGAGATGGAATAATGATAAGTAACAATCTTAACATAAACGATAATTCAATGGTTCCACTCAATAGCATCGACTACAGCAACTAATCAACATCGGGAAAGTTTCCCCTAAGAACTATGCAAGATTCAACCCAATTGTTACAGCGGTATGGAGTGGTGATGATGGTGCTGGTGGAGATGATGATGGAGATGATGATGATGATGATCCCCATGAAGTCCAGCTTGATGGTGGTGTTGATGGAAACGATCTCCCCTCTCCGGGAAGGAATTTCCTCGGCACATTTCTGCCTGCCGGAGAGCTCTTTCTCTCTCTACAGTTTTCCACCCTGCAGAGGTGGCAGAATCTTTTTGTGGTTGGCCCCTGAGGCTTAGGGTTTCGTGGGGATAATATACGCCAAAGAGGAGATCTAGAGGTGGGCCAGGGTGGCCACACCACCTGGTGGCGCGGCCAGGGGTGGCCCGTGTCAGGGGTGGTGTGGGCCCCCTGTGGCCCAACTACGCTCCCCCTTCTGTCATCCTTCGTGTTCTGGAAAAATAGAATTTTCCGTGTATTTTCTAGGATTTTCTGATCTTCGCGAATTTCGCCTCCAAACAGTGCCTTTTCCATCAGAATCCTGACTTCAGTGGTCCATCCTCCAAAAGTCATCAACCATGCAAAAACAGATGAAAAACATAAGTATCATCTCTTAATATGAAATATATCAATGAATAATAGTGAATTATGATATAGAATAGTGATGCAAAATGGACGTATCAGTACCATGATGAAGAGAGTGAGGTTCATGTGGATCCTTCCATGGTCAGACAGGTTGCTCGTGACCGTGTTGCAGCTAAGCAAGAGAAGGTCAGAAAACTAAAAAGGGATGAAACTAAGCGCATGAAGTTTGAGTCATTAACCACTTTGGCAGATTTGGGCACCGAAGAGTTTGTGGAGATGCGTGTCTAGCAGTTCTATTCTCTACAGCGCACTTCTGAGGATGATCGCTTCTGGAGGGATGAGTAGGCCCTACTCTTTTCTGAGGTGTTTTCTGCTTTCAAGACTCCTGTGTGCCCCATGTAGTGGTTGGATATTCCGAAGTTCCAAGCCCACAGGTATTTTGAGGACGCTCTCTAGGTGACTAAGAAGATGGGGTTGCACGCCATCTTTCCAACAAGAGAAGACTACAATATTGAGTTGGTCTAGCAGTTCTATGCCACGGTGGTTTTTGGGGACACTACTGATATTCCCCTTGAGTGGATCTCTGGCACTACTAGGTGTCATTCCAGCATGGCTCAGTTTGCCCACATCCTTGGAGTGCCTTTCAACCTCAATGCTCCCAGTGGTCACCGGATGCATGTACATGGTCAAGCGTATGACAAGAAGCTGTTGGACCCAATCTACTCTCAGAATGGTGTGGTTGGCCAAACCACCAACATCACGCTCATCTACAACATTTTGCTCCGCATGTTTCGCCACACACTCACTCCCAAGGAGGGCAACAAGGATGAGATGAGAGGTGCTGAGATCAATCTTATGGCCCATGCCCACTCAGTGTATGTTCGCGGTCCAGCTCATCAAGGTGGTGCCATAGATGTCATGGATTTCATCTATCAGGATATGTACAAGTGCATCACTAACAAGAAGTGTCCTCCATTTGCTCCATATGTGATGAAGCTCATTGTTGCTCGGGCTCCAGCCACTCCACTACTCTACACTGACCTTGTTGCACATCTTCCTGCCAAGCTATAGAGGAAGGGTGCCCCCACCTCCAAGGCACCTCGTGGCTACCCCTCTGCTCAGGACATATTTGAGGATCATGAGATGGATGCTGATGCCTCTAACAGTGATGATGAGTCTGAGGAGGTTCTGGAGGCTGTGACCCGTGGCCCTCGCATGAAGCATGCCAGCAATGCATATTTCTTCACCACCTCCAAGGAGGAAGTGCACAAGAAGGTGAAGAAGGCCTCCTGGTGGAAGAAGCTTCTTATTTGCCAGAACATTGACATTCGCCATGGACAATACGATGCATACAAGGCGAACATGAATGTGATGAAGGAGCTCAAGCGGATCAACCAGCCCATGGATGTTGATCCTTCTCAGCAGCAGACGTCTGATCACACACTTTCCTATGGTCATTGGAGTTAGGGACGTGTGGACTGGTCCATGTTTGAGGACGTGTCTTCTTCTTCTCGCCCTCATGGCCAGAACTCTACTCAGGAGGATAGGATGATGAGGATGGTGATGAGGATGAGGATGAGGATGAGGAGGATGACGACAATGACTACAGTGGCTAGAGTTGGCCTTGGGACGCTTTAGTTGTGCTCTTTTTCCTTTTTGGCATCTCGATGCCAAAGGGGGAGAAGTAGCCCCTTTATTAGGTTGCTACAGGGATTTTCATGGGTACACAAGCTTCACGTTATTTCGATTTGCCTCTTTGAAGCTTCGTGTCTTTATCCTACTAGTGAGTAATATGTTGTGTTGAACTATGTGTGTGGTGACATGCTTTCCCGGTTATGCTAATGACTATGTTATGCCTAGCTTATTGATCTAGTTGGTATTATATCATACCTAGCTTATTGATCTAGTTGGTATTATATCATGTCATAACTTGTTTGCCTCAAAATTTAGTGAGGATATGATCCTAGGATGTGTGATCTTGTATTCAAATGCAAAGCTAAAAATGGTCACACATCTAGGGGGGGCTTACTATATTTTGAAAACATTCTATTATGCACATTGTTGTCCATATGCAAATCCGTGGGTTGTCATCAAACACCAAAAAGGGGGAGATTGAAAGGGCATTTATGCCCTTCCTATGATTTTGATGTTTGTTGACAACACTTGGATAGTTTGATATGCCGTTAAATGTTGCAGGAGATATCAGATACTTGAAAGTTTTATGCACTGAAGAAATAGGCCTGTCCTAGGATTATATATGTGTAGGAACATTGTCCATGCCGGACTGTACGACTGGCTCACGCTAGAGTGTCCGCCCCCCGATGGACTGTCTGGCTGGTATCGCCCGGACTGTCTGACCCTGGGAAGTGGGCGACCTTCTCGGACATTCTGTATGCCTCTTCGGACACTACCTGGACACTGGCCGCAAACTTCGTCAGGCCGGAGTGTCCGGCTGGTCTCGCTCAGAGTGTCCGACTGATATTGGCTGGATTGTCCGGGGTAAGTGGCTTCCAACGGCTCTAAATCTAGGGGGCCTATATAAAGGCCCCTTCTTCTACCTTGGAAGCTGCTCGTCCACCTCAAGAACTCCAGCACCATTTGAGCCACCAAATCCACAAGATATCTTCACTCAACCATCCAAAGTCATTGATCTTTGGAGAATCAAAGGATGAGGCCTTGATCTACAGCTTCACCAAGGGATATCTTCATTTCCCCCTCATTCACTTGAGGGACCCTTGCTCTAGTGTTTCATTGGAAACCCTAGCTTGTGATTTGGTTCTTACTAGCTTATCTTTGATTGTTTGATAGCTAGCGTGTACTCGGGAGCCTCCAATTAGGTTGTGGATGTGTGCCTCGAACTCGTTGTAAAGGTGCCGGCTTCCACCTCGATGGTTGTCGTATAGTGGAAGAGGTGAATCGAACCCGTTGGGGTGAGGTTCATCGGAGAATAAGGGAGGCCTCTCGTAGCATTGGTGGTTTGACACCATCCCCTCTCCAAACGTAGACGTACTTCCCCTCAAAAGGAAGGAACTATGGGAAACAAATCCTTGTGTCTCCGCGTGCTCCATTTTGGTTACTTCTATCCATTACCGCACTCTACCTATCTAGTTCTTACTTAGTATATGTGCTAGATTGGCATATAGGTTAATTCACCATATTTGCATAATCTAGAGAATTTACCTTTCATGTCAAACCCTAAATTGAAAAAGAGTAAAATTTGAAGTAGCACCTATTCATCCCCCCCCCTCTAGGTGCCAATATGATCCTTTCACCCTTGATGACGAAGCCGGTGAACTCCTCGTCGCAAAGCAGATGACTAATAGAGGTCAGTGTGTCTTCTAGTACCTTGATCTTGTTGAAGTAGGTCTTGGCGGAGAACTCCAACTTCTTTATGTCAGCGAGCTTGCTATGAAGAGCCATCGAACGGGAGGTGGAGACCTAGGCAAAGGCGTGCTCCAGGGTCATCCAGGCATCCATGGAGGTGGCAGCGAATAGGCAGAGGCCGGCGACCCCGTTGCCTATGGAACCCTAGATGGTGGAGAGGATCACCTAGTCCTGCTGCACCCACACACGATGTTCCGGGTTGACAGCCGGACCATGGATGGTGGCGATGACCTACGGAGGACATGTTAGGGAACCATCGACATACCCAAGGAGGGAGCGGCTGTGGAGCAGCGGTAGTACCTTGGCGCACCAGAACAAGTAGTTATCCGGCGTGAGTCGGATGGTGATCAGGTTGTCGAAGTGGAACAGCCCGGAGGGCTCGACAACATCGGCAACCGGGGCAGTGGGCGTCGCAGCGATGGCGGGGGTCGCGGCCGTGGTGTCAACACCCGGATTTTTAATCCCAGATGCCTGTTATGCCATACATCACAATCCTAGGATTACCATTTTTGCGAGACATAACAGATTGAATATCACAGTACATCATCCATTACAAACCATAATAAGGTCTTACATGAATAAGGGATCTCATGATCCAGTCTTAATACAAACAAGCAGCGGAATAATAAGCGTAGTAGTGGACTCCATCTTCAGTGTCATAGGCAATATTGACGATCGGAGATGATCCTAGTTGTCATAGACGTCCTGCTGTCCATCATCCTGGTAGTCCTCCTCATAAGCTGGCCACGGGAATAGCCAGGGCCAAAGCCATGAGTACTCTTTAAGTACTCGCAAACTATCACTAACAAGTAAGGTAGTTATAGTAGGAATCCTAAGCTCTAAGTTCATTTGCAAAAGCCAGATTTATCTAAACTGAGTTCAGAAGTAAAGAAAACTAAGTAAAAGTTCTAAATCACTTTAAGTTGGGAACTTAGTTTTCATATTCACAACCCTGTTGTGGTCAGGTCAAAATCATAGTTCACTTGACAAGTCATTTTGAAAACATCTGACGACGGAACAGTATGGCCACTCCAACTGTCCATGACCGCGGACGCGGCTATTCGAATAGTTTGACACTCTACAGAGGTGGTACACTTTCACCACAACATTCGATACATCCGTCAAGGATAACCCTGAATCATCATACTTAGTATGTGGATAATCAATCATAACCTTTCAACTACACACTCTAGTATAGGCACCTCCCCTATGAGCTTGGCCTCCCAACCATGGCCATCTGCCATCCTGGGCACTGCATAGGTGGACATCATCAAGAGGTAGCCTTAGCTCAAACCTCTTCCGCGAGGGAACCCATACTAATGCATATAAACTTCCGGCTAAGCCTTACCCAATTCAGGTATTGTGGTTGCACAGTAAAATTGGAATGGTATCGCATCCGAACCCAACCATCAGTTTTTTATAAAGTGCTAAGGCTCATGCCTCAACATTTTCATCATCAAATCCATTTGTGTTTCTCAGCATATGTCAAAACATTTCAATAGAATGAAGCATCATTCCAAGGTTTTCATAACCATTTTCACCAAGTATTCCCATCTAAAGTGATCAACTTTTATGCTTAGCACTAGCCACTAAGTTAAGAGTGTTCAATAATGAGGGATGCTAATCTCAATCTCATGCCATAGAATGACATCTAGTACAGTCCTAGTTTTATACTCTTTATGCTATCTATACTACTTTCCAAATCCTCACAAAGCACTAACTAAAAGTAAAGAACTTTGGTAAAGTAAAAGAGTAAAGCTTGCATGTAAAACTTGGGATGGGTATAAATCAAAGTATACAACCAAAGCATGCCTAATGCATCTTTCTTAGGTTAAAGCTTGCATGGTTAACTTGTATAATTCTAGCTTGCCTTGATTGGTGCAGTGATTGAAGTTTTCCTCCTCTTCTTCGGGGTAGAACTCCTCCTCCTTGTAGCTTGGGTCGGTACTATCGTCTATAAATAAATACGGGGTACACAACCACCAAACAATACTTAACTAATTCTATTTAGCACACTAAGGCTCACACTTGATGATCTAGCATCATCACAATCATCACATGAAATAAAGAACTAGTTTTATTTAGTTTATTTGAGAAAAGTAATTTCTACTCATTGAAATTTATTAAGATTTAATATTCTTCAATTAAAATATGGGATCATGTTGACACATGTCATCACCACATATTCTAATACATGGGAATGTGATTTAAATGGTTGGTCACATTTTATAAAGTTTAAGATTATTATTTAATAGATTTGAAGTGACTAGAAATTCCCTAATAGCATTCTTTTGGTACTAGTCCAATGTCACTGCATGTAAACCTAGATATTTTTACATATTCAGATAGATATTATCAAATGTGATTTTTGAGAGTTCGAATCAACTCAAAAGCTGTTATGGTTGATTTTTGAAAAATATTTGAAGTTGCAAAAGTCTCTGTCTTGTTATTTTTGCTATAGATTATCTCTAACTCCAATTGATTTAAATCCAACGGGCTTGGATAGATAATTTAATTACCTTTCTAGCAAAATTTGAATCATGCAATTTGGTTCAGTGAAACTCTCTGAATTGATTTTTTAATAGGTGGACGGAAACTAGTTTAAACCTAAATGGAAAAACAATTATTTGAATTTCCAGGCCAGCGCGGGAAGTTAAACGGGCCAGCCCAGCTACACTATGCGGCACAGCGGGCTGCTGACAGATGGGGTCCACCAGTCAGCGGGACTAACTACGCGAAACAATATCGGTGAATCTAGCCCGTGCGATCCTATTCTAATCCAACGGCAGGGAGTCGTCGTCGACGACAAACTTCTCCGGCGAGGAACTAAACCTAGCGCGGCGGTGGGGGTCTCACAGGGCTCACCTGGGCTCTATCTAGGGTCGGCGACAAGGGCGATCGACGTGGTAGACGACGGCGAGGCGAGGCGCGGTCACGGCAGGGCTTGGGGTGGTCGAAATTGACGGCGCCCTTCTCCTCCAGCAGCGGTGGGCTCCGGCCAAATTCCGGTGAGGGAGAGCTTGCCTTGCTCCGGAAAAAAGTGGGGGAGGGTCAGTGAGAGGTGGTGAGTGGAATGGTGTGGAGAATGGAGGCAGGGGTGGCCTCCTTTTATAGTGCGGCGAGGGGACTGAGCGGTACGGGCGCGAGCTCGTCGGTGACGAGGCTACAGGCGGCTATCTGCATGGCGGTGGCTAGTGGGCGGTGTTCTGTTCCCTGGCAGTTCTTATGGGCGTAATGGCGAGGTGTGGGGCGGTGTGGTTGATGACCCACAAGTATAGGGGGTGTATCGCAGTATTTTTGAGGGAAGTGAAACCTAATTTATTGATTTGACACAAGGGGGTCCAAAGAATATTTATAAGCCTTAAGAACTGAGTTGTCAATTCAGCTGCACCTAGAAACAATCTTGCTCACAGCAGTTTATCAGTAGCAACAGTTTTGTAGTAAGAATAGCAAAGTAACAAAAGTAGTAAAGTAAAGACAGCAGTAACAATAGTAGTAAACAGTGGGATTCGAGTGCGGTAGGCATAGGGATGGATGGACGGGCGTTGCATGGACAAGACAATTCACATAGCAATCAGAACATAGGGCAATTGTAGATAAATAAGATAAAGCATCCAAGTACTAGATAATCCTAGACATGTGTTCCATATATAGTCATACGTGCTCGCAATGAGAACTTGCACAACATCTTTTGTCCTGCCAGCCCATTTGCAGCGGGGCCTCAAGGGAACTACTGGCAATTAAGGAGCTACTTTTAATAGAGCACAGGAGAAAAGCATTAACACTCCGTGAACACATGTGATCCTCACATCAAAGCCATTCCCTCCGATTATCCCAATTTCTGTCACTTCGGGGCCATTGGTTCCGGATAACAACGTGTGTATACAACTTGCAGATAAGACCATAAACAATATTATCATAATGAATCAATAACATGTTTGGATCTGAAATCATGGCACTCGGGCCCTAGTGACAAGCATTAAGCATAACAAGTCGCAACAAAGTCATAAAGCACTAATAAAAGATACTAGGTACCATGCCCTAACAATCTGATGCCATTACATGAACGATCTCATCCAATCCCTACCATCCCCATAGCCTACAGCAGGGGATTACTCACTCATAGATGGGAAAACATGGATGGTCAATGGAGAAGCAATGGTGATGATGATGGCGATGATCTCCTCCAATTCCCCGTCCTAGCAGGGTGCCAGAACGGAGTTTCTGGTGCTGTTTTGTGGAATCAGGTGGTGGCGACGGAGCGGAACTCCTTCTCGAAAAATGTCGACCCCCCCCCTAGAGTTTTTAGGTCAGAAGGCTTCTTATAGGCGAAGAGGGAGACCGAGGGGCAGCCTGGGGCGGCCAGACCATGCCCTGGCGCGGCCAGGCGCAGCCCGTGCCTGGGGGTGGTCTGGTCAGGCCCTGGCCCCCCTCCGTCTCGTATTCTGGCTCCATGAGTCTTCCAGAAAAATAGGCACTTTGGCTTTTGTCCCATCCAATTCTGAGAATATTCATTTTCTGACTTTCCTGGAACCAAAAACAGCAGAAACAGGCAGATGGCACTGTGGCTCTTGTTAATAGGTTAGTCCAAGAAATCATATGAAAAGTACTCCAAAGTGCGGACAAAACACAAGAAAGTGGATAAAACCAAGCATGGAACATCAAAAATTATAGATACATTTGCAATGTATCAGTGGTTCGATCGGGAGCGTGCGGTGCTCCGCGCGGAGGCAAAGGTGTTTGCGACAGCATGCGGGAGCTGCGGGTCAAGCGGTGGCGAACGGGGTTGTCTGCTGGGTTGCTATGATCATGGCGGGCATGCGCGTGCGTGGTGAGGGCAAGGCGCGGTCTGGGCGTGCTGGTCGGGCGTGGCGAGCTGGCGCGCTCTGGACATGGTGCAGAGGCACGGTGTGCAGCGTAGCTAGGGTGGTCCAGGGCTCGCCTGGGGTTGTGGCCTGGACAGGGGGTGGCGGTGGAGTGCGGCGTGCTTCCTAGACATCATGGCTGGTTGCGGCGTGCTTCCTGGACATCATGGCTGGCTGCGGCGGTGTCTGCTGTGAGCTAGCCGTGGTCGGCCGGCGATGACCACAATCAGGCGGCGCTCCACTGTGCTCCACGGCTAAAGAGGGATGGTCTGGGGCTTGGTTAGACTCAGGGAGACAAGGGAGTAAATTGGAGACCAAATGGTCGAGGATTACTATGCACAATAGTGAAGTTAGGCAGAGGTTAAATTAGTGTAAGCAAGGTGTTTGTGGAAATGGCCGCATGAAACTTACTTTGGAATTTTTGAATGAAATTTTTTGAGTGATCTTAAGTTAAGCTTGAGAGTCTATGTTTGCTTGGAGAGGTGATACGTTGCAAACGTATCTATAATTTTTGATGTTCCATGCTTGGTTTTTTCTACTTTCTTATGTTTTGTCCACACTTTGGAGTACTTTTTATACACTTTCTTGGACTAACCTATTAACAAGATGCCACAGTGCCAGCTGCCTGTTTTCTACTGTTTTTGGTTCCAGGAAAGTCAGAAAATGAATATTCTCGGAATTGGATGGGACAAGAGCCAAAGTCAATATTTCACCGAGGGGGACACGGAGCCAGAATACGAGACGGAGAGGGGCCAGAGGGCCGCCACACCACCTGGCCGTGCGGCCAGGCATGGCCTGCGCCAGGGGGTGTTGTGGCCGCCTAGGGTACCCCCTCGACCTCCGCTTTCTCCTATAAGATGCCTCCGATAAAGAAACCCTAAGTACCCGATCAAAATTCCACGAAAGAGTCTGTAGCCGTCGTCATCTCCATCCCTAGATCGGGAGGGATCTGAAGCTCTTCCCGGCACCCTGCCGGAGGGGAGAATTCACCCTGGAGGCCTTCTTCATCACCATGCAAGCCTCCAGTGTGATGCATGAGTAGTTCATCCCTAGACTACGGGTCCATGTAGTAGCTAGATGGTTGGTTGTTTTCCTTTGTGCTACCATATTTAGATCTTGTGAGCTCCGTTCATGAGCAAGATCATCTATTTGTAATCATACATGTTGTGTTTGCGAGGATCCGATGGATATTGAGATGCTATTTCAGATTGATTATTGATTCTATCATGTCTTTGTTATTTGTGATCTTGCATGCTCTCCGTTGTTAGTAGATATCTTGGCCGAATAGATGCTAGCAACTCCAAGAGGGAGTATTTATGATCGATAGTGGGTTCATGCCTCTAGTAATCTGGGGAAGTGACAGAAATCTCTAACGTACTAGATGTGTTGTTGCTACTAGGGAGAAAACAGCAATCCTTTGTTCATATAACAATCGTATTGTTTACTTACATGCAATGCGTAATGCAATTATCTGTTGCTTGCAACTTAATACTGGAGGGGGTTCGGATTGATAACCTGAAGGTGGATTATTAGTCATAGATGTAGTTGGATTACGGTCTATGTATAATGTTGTAATGCTCAATCAAATCTCATAGGAGTCAAGATGATTAGTATATGCATGTATGCTTTCTCGATGCTTGTCAATTGCCCCGCTGTAATTTTTTCACCCAACATGTCATCTATCTTAAGGAGAACCACCACTAGTGAACTATGGACCCTGGTCCTTTCTTTTACCATCAATCTATAATTGTTTACTGCTTTCTGTTTACTTTCTGCAAGCTTTTACTTTCTTCCACACAATACGTTTAATCCTTTGTTTTCAGAAAAACCAGTGAGATTGACAACATCACTATAAGTTGGGGCAAAGTTATGTGGTTGTGTTGTGCAGGATTCCAAGTTGGCAACAACACCTTGGAGGTGTTTCCTTGCTCCTACTGGTTCGATAACCTCGGTTTCATAACTGAGGGAAACTTGCTACTGTGATCATCATACCTTCCTCTTGGGGTTCCCCAACGAGCTCGAGATATCTTGGGCCATCAAGAGGTCAAGGGGAATTGATTTGATAGGTTTTATAAAAAGTGGGATCTTAACATATGAACTAGATTCAATTTTCAACTATCCATTTAATTGATTTGAAAGATGTTTTTGTAAGTTTGTAAAGTGGGCCTTGATACACTTTTACTTGGTCTAGCAAGGGGTGAAAAGGATTAGAAATGTTTCTATTAGAATTTCTCTTCTAGGAACACACAAAGTGGCCTAGTGGTTTACTTTGGTCAAAATGACCATTTGGTTTATTTATTCATATTTGATTTATTTTTCTTTTGATTTTGTTTGTAAATGGTCTATATGATGTAGTATTCACCTTTAAACCATTTCACATCATTTGCAACAATCAAGCATGGCATAAGAACTCAAATCTAGACTAATGCAAACACACATGCATTCATATTCCTTTTCTTAATAAAAGTTTTTGTTAACCCTAAATTGGGTGATTTGAACTTGATAATCTTCATTAGAGGTTTTGGGGTGTTACACGCGGGCGGGGCGTCGAGGGCCCCCGAGGCCGCTGGGATGGCGAGTGTCGGGGACGATCCGGTGGAGGCTGTGGGTGGTGCCGCGGGCTAGACCGTCATCGTGGCAACGGAGAGCGCAGGCGCAGGAGACGACAGGATCGGAGCTGAGAACATGGATCCCACGGCGATGGTGCCGAAGAATTGGGGCACCGACGAAGCGAGATCACGAGGCGGAAGGTTGAGGAGGGCGGCAAGCGACACGGGGATAGACCCAGAGCTGGCGGCGCCCGAGGCGGAAGTGTACATGGTGACGGCAGAGGCGACCCTAGGGTTGGGCGCGGCGGCGGGTGAGGTGGGGGAGGACCTAGGTCATGTAAAACGTAATGTTTTGGGGGAACTGGCTCAACCCTGTATGGGGTGGCCTATCACATATATATAATGGTGTACAATGGTACAACACAACTCCTATACCAATACGGTATGGATTACATAGTTTGGCTACTATACAAAGTCTAACACTTCTACAAGCCAAGCATGAGCAACACCGGGATGCTATCGGTGTTAGATTCTTGCCTAATGTAAACTAGATTAATTTGTACTCTAGTGCAAGTGGGAGACTAAAGGAGATATGCCCTAGAGGCAAATATTAAAGTGTTTTATTTGATGTGTCTCTTATATTTTAATAATATGTTTCATGTCGTGCTATAACTGTGTTAAGACGCAACATTAATACACATGTGGTATTTAAACAAACGGTGTCTCTAGTTGCCTCTAGCTAGCTCATTGGTCATGAGGATGATCTAGGGTTTCAAGATTATCGGCATTTATGCCAATTGACAATAAGGTCATATCATTGGTTGAATGATGTGATAGACAAACACCCAATGGTTGTATCATAACGAGATCTAGTTACAAAGTTCACCATTGATGATAACGAAAAGAAAACCTCGCAACCTAATCCTTGGACTGTGAGATAATGTAAATCACCGTTCTGGAGGGAAGCTTAGATCGTATCAAGCATTGGACCATAACTTGGTGATCAAATAGGTGCCACTCAGGTTTTCCAAAGGGACGTGTACAGGAGTAGATATCAAGACCGGGATTTGCCAATCCATGTAATAGATAGATACGCATGGCCATCTTGGTGACGTTGCATTAACAAAGCTTGCAAGAATGTGACTAGGTCACGGAATGCAACAACATGAGAACGAGTAAATGAGTTCATCAGCAACGAGATTGAACGAAGGTATGGAGATACCAAAGATCAAATCTCGAATGAATTAGGTATCAAGTGGCAAAGCTAATGTGAAACAACGTTGAATGTTCAAGTCATAAAGATTCATGAAATGCACGGGGGGCCATCATGAGCAACGAAGTCACGCTGATGATCATTGATATGAGGGAGGTCTTGATCATGTCCGGAGTGTTTTCGAACCAAAGGGTGTCATGCTTAAGGATGGGGGCACATAGGGATAGATACGACACCATAGGAGAAATAGGGAGAGAGACCGAAATAGTTCTGGGTAATACCCGATGTTGATCAGGGGGTTCCGGAAGGAGTTTCGGAGTGAAGGAATATACTAATACGTGTATTTGATATTAGCTAAATGAATTAATATTAAAAAAAATATTTTATTTTATTTATTATAGGCAGCCTATTGCTAATAGGCCTCACCCTGGAGGGGAGGCCCAAAGGGGCAAGGCACATAGGGAGGAGGGCCACCCGGCCAGGCACTAGTGGGCTCCCCACGTGGGGTCCACCTAGGCCGGTGGCTCCCCCTTGGTGGCTAGCGGCTGTGGGATTAGTCCCACACCGCCTGCCCCTTGGGTGGTGCCCCTTCCCTCCCACTAAATATAGTGGGTCTGATGGGTCAGGATACGTTGAGCTCGTTGGGAACCCCAAGAGGAAGGTATGATGAGCACAACAGCAAGTTTCCCTCAGTTATGAAACCAAGGTTATCGAATTAGTAGGAGCAAGGAAACAACCCCTAGGTGTTGCTACCAACTTGGAATCCTGCACAACACAACCACAGAACTTTTCCCCAACTTACAGTGAGGTTGTCAATCTCACCGGTTTTGCTGAAAACAAAGGATTAAACGTATTGTGTGGAAGATATTAATTGCTTGCAGAAAGTAAACAGTAAAAAATAAATAGTAGATGGTATATTAATGGTAAAATAATGGACCGGGGTCCATAGTTCACCAGAGGTGATTCTCCTTGAGATAAATAGCATGTTGGGTGAACAAATTATAGCGGGGCAATTGATAGATTCGAGAAAGCATACAATGCATATACTAATCATCTTGACTCCTATGAGATTTGATTGGGCATTACAACATTATACATAGACCATAATCCAAGTGCATCTATGACTAATAATCCACCTGCAGGGTATCATCTGAAGCCCCTCCAGTATTAAGTTGCAAGCAACAGATAATTACATTAAGCAAAGTGTGTAAAGTAAACAATACGATTGTCCCATGGACAAAGGATTGCTGTTTTCTCCCTAGTAGCAACAGCACATCTACAACCTTAGAGATTCTTGTCACTTCCCCAGATTACTAGAGGCATGAACCCACTATTGAGCATAGATACTCCCTCTTGGAGTTGCTAGCATATACTTGGCCAAGATAGTTACTAACAACGGAAAGCATGCAAGATCACAAATAACATAGACATGATAGAATCAATAATCAATCTAAAATAGCATCTCAATATCCATCGGATCCCCGCAAACACAACATGTAAGATTACAAATAGGTGATCTTGATCATGAACAGAGCTCACAAGATCTAGTCATGATAGCACAAAGGAGAAGAACCAACCATCTAGCTACTACATGGACCCATAGTCCAAGGATGAACTACACACGCATCACACCGGAGGCAGTCATGGTGATGAAAAAGGCCTCCAGGGTGATCTCTCCTCTCTGGCAGTGTGCCGGGAACAACTTCGGATCCCCCCCCCCCCGATCTAGGGATCGAGATGGCGACGGCTACAGACTCTTTCGTGGATTACTGATTGGGTATTTGATCGGGTATTTAGGGTTTTCATCCTGGGAGGCTTTTATAGACGAAGGGCAAGGTCGATGGAGGCCCGAGGGGCCCACACCAGGTGGCGGAGCACCTAGGGCTGGTCGCGCCACCCTAGGGTATGGCCGCCTCGTGGCCCCTCTTCGGCTACCCTCCGGACTCCGTGTTGCTTCGGGTAAAATATTGAGTTTGGCTTTTGTCCGGTCCAATTCCGAGAATATTTCCTTACTAGATTTTCTAAAACCAAAAACAGCAAAAAACATGCAAGTGGCACTATGGCATCTTGTTAATCGGTTAGTTCCATAAAATGTATAAAAATACCCCAAAGTGTGGACAAAACATAAGAAAGTAGATACTAAACAAGCATGGAACATCAAAAATTATGGATACGTTTATGACGTATCAGCATCCCCAAGCTTAACTCCTTCTTGTCCTCGAGTAGGTAAGTGATAAAAAGAATAATTTTTGAGGTGACATGCACCATCATAATCTTGATCAAGGTATTTGTAAAACATTGATAGTTGTGATCATAGTACTCTAACATAGCATGAAATATATAGTTCTAACAATAAGACATAGCAACTTTGTTATAACATGAAAAGGTACAAACAAAAGATTCATGAATAACAATACTTTGAAAGACGTTTGTTTTCACATATAGAAAACATAATAAAAATGGTATTCAGCTTGTCCCTCATGATATAGCAAACATAAATGCATAGGACACCTTTAAATTTCATAAGGGTGACTAGATACAAATAATTTAAGAGCAAGCAATATCAAAGTTATGAATAAATCAACAAGTTTTGGGAAAATGCACATTAAACTAAGAATGACCACTATGCTCTCTCAATAGGTGCATAAAGATAGAAGATGGAGACTCAACATAAAGGTAAAAAGAAAGGCCCTTCATAGAAGGAAGCAGGGATTCAAGTTTCATAAAGAGCTTCCAAAAATTATGGTACTTATTAGCTTTCATCTCTCATTGCCCCTATCATAAGCATCTTTAGGTGGTTAAGGTTAAAGTGAACAAATATGAGGATATTTTTGATAATTATAAGTTGAAAATCTCATGCCCCTTGCTTACGAGTACCGAACCTCATGCTACTCAACTTTAGTCACGAGTAAGTTCTTGTCATTGTAAGTACATGTGTATCATAGAGAACCGCCAACAGGGTACCCCTTACCTCATGATACAGGAGCTATCCCATATCAAAATGACAAGGCAACAGACAATAAGCATCTCAGCGATCTTTTTGTTTGCTATTTGCATAGGTTTTTGTTGAGGATGCTTCATAGATTGCTCACTATGGTTATGCTGCAAGTTTCCACCATGATTAGGCATGGATTAGGCTAGCCGCCCAGGCATTTCTCTAACACATATACAAACTCCATGATCTTACAAGCTCCCTGATACGTCCATTTTGCATCACTATTCTATGTCTTAATTCACTATTATTCATTGATATATTTCGTATTGAGAGGTGATACTTATGTTATTTCATCTATTTTTGCATGGTTGATGACTTTTGGAGCATGGACCGCTGCAGTCAGGATTCTGATGGAAAAGGTGCTATTTGGAGGAAAAATTCGCGAAGATCAGAAAATCTGGGAAAATATACGGAAAATCCTTTTTTTCCAGAAGACTCAGGATGCCAGAAGATGGAGTGGAGGCGGGCCACGGGGGGCCCACACCACCCCATGGCGCGGGCAGGCCGAGGCCACGCCTGGGAGTGGTGTGGCCGCCTTGGCCCACTGCAACCTCTCCCCTCTGGCGTATACCACGAAACCCTAAGACTGGGAGAGTGACCACAGAAAGATTCCGCTGCCTCTGCGGGCCGGAAAACACCGAGAGAGAAAGATCTCTCCGGCAGACAGATTTCTGCCGGGGGAATTCCTTCCCAGAGAGGAGAGATCGTCGCCATCAACACCACCATCAAGCTAGACTTCATCGGGATCATCATCATCATCATCACCACCATCATCACCATCAGCACCTGTAACTACCTCGGTGAATTACGCTCTTAGTTACAAGCCTGGATGAGCGGAAATGGTTAAAATAGTACGGTGGGGCCCAAATGCCACTCACAGGTAGACCTTTCGGTCGTCCTAACCATTTCCACACATCGGGACTAGAACGAGCGGCGTAATCGGCAGGCGAAGGGATCAACTACATACACAAATGAGTATGTATGCAAGCCACCATACAACAGTCCTCAGAGCCATTCCATCTAAAAGAAATAGAAATATTGCAACGCCATACGGCAAGATCCAAATATCCTAGATAGATATAATAGTTTAGGATATCTCCTCATACATCAAACATCAGAGTATCAGGCGGAAGCGGAAAACAAGATCCGAGTCTAGGGGTACTCAGCAAGTCTTTATGTCTCTAAAGGGGACACAACCTGGGGTGACGCAATTGCAGCAAAAGATAATACCTAATAATTCTAGAGATACTCGCTAACCATCCGCCTAACCAAAGATAGACGGATGTCCGTGAATTAGTAACAACAGTTATAATAGTAATATTAACAGATCCATCCTCCTCCTCGCTTACCAACGAGGAAGCGGACGAACAACCCCCCATCCGTTGGCAGTTTTATTGTCCATTCCATGAGTGTTGCACTATTTACTAGTCAGGTACTTAGTCATATTAAGAGTGGTACTTTAGTTATACTTGTCTATGTTCGAGAAACTGTGCTCCAAGTCGTCCATAACCGCGGACACGGCTTTCAGAAAGTTTTACCCTGCAGGGGTGCACAAATAGCAACACACACTCGATCAACCTCGGAAAAACCAAATCAAATCCCAACGAGGCATTCACGACAAAGTGATCACAGGGTTCAGAAATATTTCAGGGGGCCACCCCATTAAGCTACCCGCAACGAAGTTAGCCGACTCCGAGACGGACTCAAGGTTTGCGTCAGTCGCTGTAAACGACTGGGAACCCGAAAGTGTGACTGGGCTTGTCGATACCGCGAAAACACTCCGCTTACCTAAACAGTACAGGTGCTCCTCGCACAATCTTAAATAAAGCAGTAAAGCATGGCATAAGTACAGGATAGTAAATAAAGCCCCAAACTACTTTGTGGCCCCAAGAAATAAGAATGAATCAAGCTCTGGCTCAGGGGGGTTCATAAGCCTCCCGGATGTGGATAGCGCGAATATTCAAGGAACAGGAATCAAGTACTCGGGGTCCTACGGGACACAAGTGAGCACGAAAAACCAAATAACAAATATTGCTCACCGGTGCCACTTTCATTAGTTATCCCATTACTACTCAGGTTAAGTTGTTTAGGTACCTCGTTATCCATCAGACACTCACATACCCTACACGTGTTGTTCTACGACTCGCATGGCTCAAACAACTCCTGTAGTAATGGCTCATGGTATGGAGGAACAAGCTTCGGTGGGGTTTAAAAGTAAAGGCTATGCAGTACTTGGGATTCAGTTTAATGCAATCGCGACTCAATGATGCAAGAATAAGATAGTGGCAATAGGTACTATATGTATGCAAGCATGTGGTAGTGCTTGCCTGGCAGCTCAGTTGAAGCGAGAGAAGGATCTGGGTAATGCTCCTGGGTCTCTTGATATATCCCCTGCTCAGCGTCTATTCGAAGAACCAAACAAACAAGGGCCAACATAAATAAAGTGCACAAGCATATGAATAAAAATGCGACAAGCAAACAATCATGCCATGATGAATGATGCACAATTTGCATGGCAATAATGTAGCATGGCATGGGTGAGGTGTGGAATACAAGAATAAATCATTTCATGGTGTTTTAATCACCTTTTATCTTCAAATAAGTTGTTGTATACTTTATATTTATATGATGCATGCTGCAATTCAGAACATGGAATGCATAAACAGAAAGGTCTCGTCGAGCTGATCATTTTAGACATATTATTTGTTAAATTTGGAGTTATAAAACAAAAGTTATTAATTAATTAAGGCAAAAGGGCATTTTATTGTAATTTTGATCAACTCGAAAAATAAAGTGTTCAAAATATATTTTGAAGGGCATATTTGAATTCCTCACATTTTTCTGATTTCAAAACATATATTACATGTTTACTTTGGAATTATATTTCAAAAGTTATTTACATACAGATTTGAATTTGAATTTAAAACAATTTTTGAAAAGTTTAAATTAAAACAGAAAACAGAAAACATTTTGTACTCAGGCAGAACCAGCCACTGACGCTGACGGTGGGCCTTACGCTGACTCAGCAGCAGGTGGGACCGCAGAGGGCTGCAGGGCTTTTCTCACTAGGGTCTTTCCTAACCGCACCCATGACAGGTGGGTCCGGGTACAGCGGGGCCACGCGAACGCGTCGCCCAGCCGGGGCGTGACACGTGGGCGATTCCATGGCGCGGGGGGGTCTGAT
Source organism: Avena sativa (assembly GCA_916181665.1). Lineage (NCBI taxonomy): Eukaryota > Viridiplantae > Streptophyta > Magnoliopsida > Poales > Poaceae > Avena > Avena sativa. The sequence continues at coordinate 410,936,586 of OV702292.1, read as the reverse complement.
CGTGATGGCCAGGATCTTCCGGGGGTTTTCTTGCAAAACAAACACCGAGGCTGACAGGTGGGGCTCCGGGGACGGCGGGTTCAGGCGGGAAAAAGGTCAGGGGCTCAAACGCAAAAAGGACATCGGCTGCTGCTCGCTGACGGAAAAGGGTTCTGCCGGCGGCGGATCTGGCCGTCTTCCGTCGATGGTGGCGACGAATCCGCTGGGAAATTTGCATCGCGGCAAAAACAAAAGTTGTAGAGCCAACATCAGACTACAACTTTGGTTTTTGGATCTTAGCCAACGGAGGTCCGCAGCGGACGGGGCAAAGGGATGAACAGAGGAGATCTCGCGGTTTTAAAACTGACGGCAGATTCGATAGAGAAACTGTAATCTTCCGGAGACGATGGCGAGAGCTACGGTGGACGGTTTTGGGCGTATAGGTAGTCATTTTGAAGAGGGAATCTAGGGCTACGCTTTTGGTGTTTGGGGTTTTCGCGAAGGAGGTCTCCATCATCGGGAAAAACGCGAAGAACAGAGGCACATGCGCGCACAGATGCAATGGGTGGCGGCGGCGGCAGCGCGCAGGGTGTTCGACGGAGCGCGACGGTTCTACGGCGCAGGCGGAAGAGGGGGACCTTGTCTAGGAGATGCAGGGGCTCACCGCGGTGTCGCCAGCGTGGTAGTGCGTGCGGAGGTGGAGGGGATCTGGCGGCGGGCTCGCGGACGTCAGGCTCGGGCTGCGGCGGTGCACGGCGGCGCTAGGCTGCTCCGGCGAGGTTCCGGCCCAGGTCCTGGTTCGAGCTAAAGAAGGGGACGCAGAGGAACTCGTCGGTGCTCCTGGCGGCCTCGGAGAGCAACAGGTTGCGTCGATCTTGAACAAGGCCGAAGTAGCTAGGGTTTAGCGAGGTGGTGGCTATGGCTTTCTGGTGGAGGAAGGAGGGAGGAAGGTGGGTGCCTGGGGCTCCAGGTCTCGACCGGAGAGGTACTGGGGAGGTTGGGGTGATAAGGGAGGAAGGAGCACATGGGTTTGGTGTGGTGCAAAAGAGGGCTCGGGTGGGGCTTCCTTCTCCCTCCTTTCTTGTGCTTTAGCTAAAGAGAGGGAAAGAGAGGGACCAGGGGAGGGCATAGAGGCTGCAGGGTGGGCCGGCGTGAGGAAGAGAAGAGAGGGAGGAAGGGACTAGCTCGGTTTGGTTAGAGGGTGGCCTCGGGTTAGGTTAGAGGGGGGTGGTATGGTAGATGGTGATAGTGGGTAGGTGATTAGGGTTAGGGTTTTGGATAGAGAGGAGGGTTTAGAGAGAGAGGGTGATGGGGTAGATCATGGTGGTGGTAGGGTTTGAGATAGAAATAGAGAGAGGGGGTTTAGGTAGGGCTTAGCTATGATCACCAAAGATTATGCTTGGAAGGAGGTGGAAAAGAGAGGAAGGTGAGGAAGGTGAGGTTTTAAGGTCAAAAGCAAAAGACTAGGGCCAACACCAATAAACTCTCAAAGATCCATGTTTCACTTGCAAAAATACATGAAAAACCCAAAGGAGGGAATGATGGTGAGATTTGCATGGCCCATGCATAAACATTAATGCTAGGTTTTATCTTGTGAAAACAAAATAAATATCCATGGCATTTATACATATGCATTCCAAAAATATGGAATAAACCAAGCTAAAAGAATTAAAAGGATGTCCCATGTGGAGTAGATGGAGATGACCATATTTGATTATAATTGGGACTTGGTAGTGTGTATATTCCACTAGATGTTTAATAGTCCCAAAAATACCCCAACATGAGCATAAATCCATAATAATCCATATGAAAGCTAGGAAAAAGGGGCACTACTCATAATGCATGCAAAGGTGGCTCCACATATCAATAATGTGAAAACAACATGATGCTAAGATGAGAGCCTGTGGGAAAAAGAATTGGATCCATCCCAACCCACATGAGCTAGAGGTAAAACCCAATAAAGTGCAAAGCTCATATTTAGTTGGATGGTGGAATTATAAGGTGGTGACAGAGAAAGGTGATGGAGTTGAATAAAATATATGCCCCCAACTCAACTTGGGCATTAAACAATATATCAATAACCAAATACAATATCAAGAGGCAAAATACAATTTACAATGCATATGAGAGAAGAACCAAAACAAAAAGGGTTTTATATGATGCTCAAATGCAAGGTGGCATGATGACATGAGCATGATATAATTATGATGCAACAATTATATATATGAGGTAGCCATTATATTACTAAACCAAGTAGCATTACAATTGTTAGACAATCGGGATGCTACAACTCTCCCCCACTAAACAGGAATCTCGCCCCGAGATTCTAGGAAGAAGAAGAAGACTCAAAGAGGGTAGGATACTTGGCACGGAGCTCATCTTCACGTTCCCAAGTGGCTTCATCAACAGAATGGTGCGACCACTGCACCTTGCAGAACTTGATGGACTTGTTGCGAGTCCTTCTTTCTGCGATTTCAAGGATTTTTGTGGGGTGTTCTTGATAAGACAGGTCTTCTTGGAGATTGATAAGCTCATGGTCCACGGTCCTGCCGGGATCCTTGAAGCACTTCTTGAGTTGAGAGATGTGGAAAACATCATGGACCTTGAGTTTTTCCGGGAGCTCAAGAGCATAAGCAACTTCTCCTCTTCTTCCACGAATTTTGAAAGGACCGATGTATCTAGGAGCCAGCTTCCCTTTGATACCAAAGCGGTGCGTGCCTCTCATGGGAGTGACACGAAGGTAAACGAGATCACCAGGGACATACTCCATGTCCGTGTGCTTTCTATCATAATTGCTCTTCTGGCGATTTTGAGCAATCTTCAGATTTTCAAGAATGATGTGAACCTTCTCCTCCGCTTGAGTTACAATGTCAGGGCCAAACAATATTCTTTCACCTGCACCCGACCAACCAATCGGAGTTCTGCATTTGCGACCATAGAGTGCCTCAAATGGTGCCATCTTTAGACTTTTCTGGAAGCTATTATTGTAAGAGAATCCAGCATAAGGAAGACATTCTTCCCACTTCATGCCAAAAGAGATGACGCAAGCACGGAGCATATCCTCCAGAATCTGATTGATCCTTTCAACTTGTCCTTGCGACTGAGGGTGGTAAGCTGTGCTGAAGTTCAATTTTGTCCCCAAAGCATTTTGGAAACTTTCCCAGAAATTGGAAGTGAAGATGCTTCCACGGTCTGAACTGATCTCAAGCGGAACCCCATACAGAGAGACAATTCTGTTGATATAGAGCTCAGCCAACTGAATTGCAGAAATTGTTTCCTTGACGGGAAAGAAGTGAGCCACTTTAGAAAGCCTGTCAATGACAACAAAGATTGCATTGTTGCCCTTCTGCGACCTTGGAAAACCAGTGATGAAGTCCATCTCTACTTTCTCCCATTTCCATTCCGGGGGTTTCAAGGGCTGTAGAAGACCGGAAGGTTTCTGATGGACAGCTTTAACTCTGCGGCAAACATCACACTCCGAGACATACTTGGCACAATATCGTTTCAATCCCGGCCACCAATATTGTGTTTTCAAGTCCATGTACATCTTTGTGCTGCCAGGGTGGATAGAAAGAACAGAATCATGCGCCTCCTTGAGAACTTGCTCTCTCAAACCCGGGTAGTTCGGAACAAACATCCGGTGTTCAAAGAAAAGCGTGCCTTGAGCATCGACGTGGAAGGACTCATACTTCGGAAGCTGAAGGTTGGAGATGACCTTTTTGGTGTACGGATCACCAAGCTGAAAGGAGCGAACCTTTTCTTCCAAGAGAGGGGTTGCCAGAAGGTTCAGAAGATACCCTTGATCCACAATTTCAAGGTTGAGCTGATGGAATTCCTCGCACAAGAGAGGTTGTTGTTCTTCCAGCATGAGGTTGCTGACATAAGCTTTACGGCTGAGAGCATCGTCCATGACATTAGCTTTGCCCGGAGTGTAGTTGATGGTCAGATCGAAATCATTGATTGCTTCAATCCACCTCCTCTGCCGAAGGTTGAGATCAGGCTGAGTGAAGATATACTTCAGACTCTTGTGATCAGAAAAGATTTCACAACGGTTGCCGAGCAAGTAATGCCTCCATACTTTCAAAGCAAAGACAACTGCTGCGAGTTCGAGGTCATGTGTAGGATAGTTGATCTCATGCGTCTTCAACTGTCGAGAGGCATAAGCAACAACTTGTTTTTCTTGCATAAGGACCGCACCCAATCCTTGCAAAGATGCGTCGCAGAATATCTGGAAAGGCTTGGATGTATCTGGGGGAACCAAGACTGGTGTGGAAGTGAGCTTCTCTTTGAGTGTTTCAAAGCTTGCTTGACATGCAGGAGTCCAAAGGTATTTCTTGCCTTTCTTAAGGAGATCGGTAAGAGGCTTCGCTATCTTCGAAAAGTTCTGAACGAAGCCACGGCAATAAATAGCCAAACCAAGGAAGCTCCGCACTTCTTTGACATTAACAGGAGGAAGCCAGTCAACAATTGTCTTTACAGTTTCCGGGTTGACGGCAATGCCCTTGGCAGAGATGACGTGACCAAGATAGGTTACTTGAGGCAGCCAAAACTCACATTTGGAGAACTTTGCATACAGGCGGTTCTCACGAAGCTTGTTTAGGACACACCGAAGGTGTTGTTCATGTTCTTCCTTTGACTTAGAATAGACTAGGATGTCATCCAGGTAGACCACAACGAACTTATCAAGATACTCCATGAAAACCGAGTTCATAAGCCTCGAGAAGGTGGTAGGTGCGTTGGTGAGACCGAAAGACATGACCGTGTACTCATACAGGCCATAGCGGGTGGTGAAAGTTGTTTTAGGAACATCTTCCTTGCGAATCTTGATTTGGTGATAACCACTTCTCAAGTCAAGCTTAGAGAATACCACAGCTCCAGCTAGCTGATCGAAGAGATCATTAATCCGCGGAAGGGGATATTTATTCTTGATGGTTTTAGCATTGAGAGCCCGATAGTCAACACAAAGTCTATCAGTCTTGTCTCGCTTCTTCACAAAGATTGTTGGGCTACCCCAAGAAGAGGTACTATGCTGAATGAAACCCAACTTCTCTTGTTCATCAAGTTGGCGTTTTAGTTCAGCCAACTCAGCAGGACCCATTTTATAAGGCTGCTTGGAGATAGGAGCCGTTCCAGGTTCAAGCTCAATTACAAACTCAACCTCACGATCCGGAGGCATACCTGGCAACTCTTCAGGAAAGACATCTGGGAACTCACAGACCACCGGAACACTCTGAATAGCTTCCATAGCATCATCATTCAGAGCCGCCAAAGAGAAAAGCTGAACAGCAGGAGTCAGACTTGGAGAATAGACTATATGGCCTTCAGGAATTTTCAGAGAAACCGAGCGTTCAGCACAATCAATCACAGCTGCATTTGCTATCAACCAATCCATGCCCAAGATGACATCAATGTCAGAATTGCCCAGAACAATTAAGGATGCCGAGAACGAAGAACCACCAATCTCAATTTGATTGCCATGGCTGATTTTAGAAGCTGCCATCTTTTCTCCAGGAGAAAGGACCATTAACCGCTTAAGGAGAGGATCCAACGCTAACTCATTCTCATGTGCAAATTTGTGAGAAACAAAAGAATGCGATGCACCGGAATCAAACAAAACTCGTGCAGGGACTGAGTTAACGGGAAGCATACCCATCACAACTCCAGGTGCATGCTCAGCTTGAGCGGCGTTGACACAGTTGGCACGAGCAACAGTAGACCCGGGCTTGGTGTTGATGTTGAGAGCCCGAGGTGGTGGTGCACGAACCATAGGAGAGCTTGCCGCAGATCTTGGAGGTGGTGGAGGAAGAGCTTTGTCTTTCATCGGACAGTTCCAGTTTTGATGCCCAGTGTCTCCACAAGTGTAACAAGCACTAGGTGGACGTGGAGCAACGTAGCCAGGGACTCCGCCAGGCGCTCCAGGGTAGTGGTGGTTGTAGCCCCTGGGAGCAGCAGTGAGGAAGTTTGGTGGCCTTGCTGCGTAGCTTGAAGGTCTTGGTGGAGCCGGGAGCGACGGTGGGGTGTTAGGAACCCAGACACGACGCTTAGAAGGAGTTGTCATAGCTGAAGAGCTTGCTGCATCACGGTTGTGTTTCTTTGACTCCTCAAACACTTGCCTACTTGCTTCTTCCTGCAGAGCTGTATGCTGAAGTTCCAGAAAAGACGCCGGCCTTGCATGTGTGATTGCATATTTAATCAATGCATTGAGCCCTTGCCGGAACCTCTTCTACTTCTTATTGTCATCAGAGATCTCATCGCCACCATAACGAGAAAGGTTCATGAAGTTTCTGATGTAGGTATTGACATTGTCATTGCCCTGCTTGAGGTTGAGAAACACTTCCTTCATTGTAACACCATCAGAATCGGCCCTATGCAAGTCTCAGCGATTCCCGCCAAACCCGCATAGAAACGATTCAAAGGTGCCCACCAGGCACTTTCGTGCGGGTGGAAAACGAAGTAATAACATTACACAACAGTCCTCGATGGGACCCACAGAACAGATATATACAACAGCGACTCAATGAGTCAAGAATACAGGTTTACAGTACAAAGATCCAAATCACCTCGAAAATGGTAGAGCGTCCGACTACGGACAAGATGCAAATGGGGCTAAGAGCCCTGAAGAATAACAATGGCGTCCATAACCCTGCCCAGGCCAAGCCGGAAGGGTAACCCTGCTAACGACGGCGATCTCAGACCTGCTCAAACAAAAGGGGTGCCGGCAAAGGGCAAAGGAAAAAGAGGAGCGTCAGTACTGAGGCCAGTACACGGCGAGACTAGAATTCGGCGGTCCTCGCCTACATAGGTATGGTGGACTGAAGCGGCAGCGCAGCATGCACTAAACAACCTATAGAGACTCGATATAACTGTCGGCTATCAGAGAGGGATAAGAAGGACCTATTCGGATCCAACCTGATCCTAACACCAAACAAACCCATCCTGGTATTCCCCCTCGATACCAACCGAGAAAGTCAACCGAGGAACTCACACAGTTGGCAGTTTTATTTATTCCGTTATAGTTGCGGCAATTACTAGTCAAATGTAGATAGTCATCCTGATAAAATAAGCAGTGGGCCGTTTTATTTAACCATTCCGTTGTAGTTGCGACACTTACTAGTCAAATACAATTAGAATGAGATATCCCAAACCCAGTAGTTGTTGGTACTTTTATTTAGCCATTCCATTGCAGTTGAGCTGATTACTAGTCACATCGGATACAAGTCAAATTATAATAGTAAACTTTAGTTATGGTTGTCTATGATCGAGAACTGTGCTCCAAGTCGTTCATAACCGCGGACACGGCTTTTCGAAAAGATTTAACCCTACAGGGGTGCACCAAAGTATCCACACGCAATTAGCATGAGATATCCACACGCACTTCGACCCTTTTTGCCAGATCAATTAACATACACCCATCGGTATGTCGGCGGGGCCTAAGTCATGATGTTTCCCAGACCCAAAGCAAGTACATGGGGGCCACCCCACTAAGTCTACCCGCAACAAAGTCGGCCGGTCTCCGAGACGGACTCAGGGTTTGGGTGGACGGCTGTAAACGACTGGGAACCCGAAAAGATGACTGGGCTTGTCGATACAGCGAAAACGTGTCCTGATCCTAAACTGTAAACGTGCAGTACATCACACAATTTAAATAAAGCAGTAAAGCATGGCATAAGTACAGGATAGTAAATAAAACCTCAAACTAGTTGTGGCCCCCAGTACAATACTTGGAATCAGGTACTAAATCGATGGGGTGCCCACACATCCCACATGTGGTTAGCGCGCTCGATCTCGGAACAGGTGTCAAGAACTCGGGGTCCTACGGGACACCAGTGAGCGGTCGGAAAACCAAATATTGTCTATCACCCACCGGTGCCTCTGCATTTACCTACTTCAATTTTAATTATTAAACAGTAATTAAAGCCATGATCAACTCCCACGTTAGACACACGGCAATACCCCAACAACTGTGGTACTTGACGACACACAACAGCACTCGAGCAAGCGACTACGACGCGCAAGTCCAGCTATCTACCAATCAACAGGTAATAGGATGTGTCCAAGGCAATATGAGGCTGCAAGGTATACCACGGGTACGAAAACTAGAGCATCACAACACAGATAGCAATAGATCAACAGGAGGGAATAAATACTATAAAAGTAAGATAGGTAGAAAGGGGGAGATGCTCGCCTGAAAACATTGCCGAAGGTTCATCCGAAGATCGGGTCGACACTCGCATCAACTCATCGGCCTAATCCGTGAAGAAGCAAAGCACTAGAAGAAAAACACCGAATGCACTATTTAATACTACGGCAGAAGATCGGGCATGATGCATGTATGATGCATGACATGGCAAGATGCGATGCAATTAGGCAATATTAAGCGGAACCGGGGTCCCGGCAATTATTTAATAGGTTCAAGTGGTTTAGATACCCCGCAATTTAAATGTTGTCTTAACAAGTCAAATAGTGGCACCGGTTCGCTACACAAATTTAAATGGGTCCAATATGAGACTAGAAATGTCCGCATATGGATCCCATATTTAATTATATGGTTAATCGGCATAAGGCCCCCAAACCACACAAATATGCATGCGAGTATGAATAATTTAATATGCGACAGACGATAATGTCATATTATAAAAATAATGGGATCTCGGATAGGGAAATCACATTAGGGTTCGGCGAACTTGGGCTCCGAGGGGTTCGGGGTCGGTCTTAGGGTCCTGATCTGGGGTTCGGCCTCGGCGGGATCATTCTCGGACAACGGAAGTCGATCTTGTCGCATCCGAGAAGGAGAACTTGGTTGGCATTGGGGCACATCGGATCCGCCCTGGTCGGTGCCGATCTTGTCGTCACGAAGAGCTTGTCGGGTCCACGGATTGGGTCGGACTTGGCGCTCGGGGTGAAGAACTTGGCATCCTCGAGGAAGTGCTTGTCGTATCCGTGAAGAAGATCTTGGGATTCCAGCTTCAAGCTTCGCTCTTCGGGTCTTAGGGTTCGGTCTTGGCGTGACCCACGACATCGGACGGTCTTGACAAGCGTGATGATCTTGTACATTAAGATGGTTCGTTGGCCTTGCCTGGTGTCGGAGCCAATGCCAATCTTGTTGAGTCCTCGGGTTCAATCCTCGCGGGTTCCAACTTGTCGCTCATGCCGAAAATCTTCACATTCAACATAGGCTCCACTGCCACATGAAGATCATCAACTCTAGCTCTTTGCAATGCCACAGAACCTCACCGTTCCAAACATAGCTAGCAACACCTGGATGTACTATCTCTGGCTCGATAGGGCCCTAGCATCTGATACATCGTATCAGCACACAGGGACTCACACAGGGGAGACCAGCGACAGAGGTGGTCAACAGAGGAGGATGCAGCGGTGGATCCTGCGGGGTCCGGGAGCTTGCTCGGGGACAGAGGCGAGGGCGGGGTCACGCGCGCGGTCGCGGGAGGAAGGCGACGAGGGGGTGAGCAGCGGTGGCGTCGGGAGGCAGAACCGACCTTGGGGAAGGGAGGATGGCCGGCGAGGTGGGACACGGCGGTGGTGGCCGAGCCTGCAGAGGCCGACGGCGGTGCGGCAGAGCAGGGGGCCGCGGACGCGGGGAGGAGGACGCGCGGCAGGGGGCGAGATGCCGGAGATGGGGGTGACCGGCGACGGGGTCGCGCGGACGGGGCCGGCGCGGGAGGGCGGCGGGCGGCGGGCGGAGGCGGACGACGGGGGGGAAGGGGACCCAGGCGAGGGCGGCGACGCGGGGAAGACGGGGGTCGAGCGGGGCAGAGGGCGGTGGGGACGACGCGGGGCCGGGCGCGGAGCGGCTGCGTCGGGGTTGCGGGGTAGGTGGCGGCGGTTGCTGCGTCGGGAGGCAGAGGAGGGCAGGTGGAGGTGGGGAAGAGAGAGAGAGAGAGAGGGGACAGGCGCGGGGGTGGTGGGTCCAGGCGGGCTCGGTGGGACCGGGCGGGGTCGGTTGGGCAGGTGGCGTGGGAGAGGGCTGACGGGGTGCGTGCCCAGGGGGCGGTCAGGTGGGATTTGGGTGGTGGTGGTGGCCAGGCGTGGGGCCAGGGGATAGGGCGAGGTGGCAGAAGTTGGTTGGTGGGGATTTGGGGTAGGCGGATGTGGCGAGCTGCGATTGGGTGGGATGATGTGGTGGGGAGGCTGGGTAGATTAGGTCTGGGTAGGAAAAGATTTAGGGTTGACTGGTTTTTGTACTGGGGGTGGCCGACTGGGTCGGATCGGCCCGGTTCGGCTGCCCCCTAAAAATAATTAAACATTTTATTTATTTAAAACGGGGCTTTTGCCAACCGTGGTTAGACAAAACGAAATAATCCGGAGACCCGGGTTTTGGATTTGAAATAAAGGCAGAGTATTTTAGAAAACAAAAATATGTTTTTCGACAATAGTTTCAGACAAACAAATGCATGATGATGACGATGCTCAAATGCAAGGTGGAATGATGACATGAGCATGCGGTTATGATGATGCAATGCACAAAAAATAACGCGATTTTCTAGTAGTGGTTTTTGCGGGGCGCCACATTCATCCTCTCCATGACAATTTCTGACAGGTACTGCTCTTTGAAAGCTCCAGTGAACTGTCCCCAAGTAGGCTGAAAACCAGTGCAGTTTGCCTTCAGGTAATTCTCCCACCACAGAGTTGCATCTCCCTTCAGAAGGTGAGTAGCACATTTTACCCATTTTTGCTCAGGAACATCAGCAGTCATCAGTAACCTTGATATCTCACGCAACCAATCATCAGCATCAAGCGGTTGATCAGACACATCAAATTGGCGTGGGTTGAACTTCAGGAAGCTTTTGATGTCTCCTCGCTTGGGAGGTGGAGGTAGCGGAACAAACTCATTCCTCCTGACACTTTCTTCAAAACGCTGTTGGTTCTGCTGCATTGCTGCCAAGGCATTGGCGATGTTTGACAATGCGGCCCCCAGTTCAGGTTGTATGTCCTCCTCAGAATGGCGTGGTGGTGCCATCCTGTGATTGATATAAAACACAAGTCAGTACTATAATGGAGAATAATAATAATCCAAAATAGTACCAAGATGGAATTCATCAAGATTAAAGGATACAATTTACTAAGATGATATTAAAATATCAACAAAGTTCAAAGCACCTAGAAGATATTTCGCATATCGCACACGACTGAAAAGGAGTGTGGTACACAACTATCAAAGAAAAATTTTCCGCAAATTTCGGCATTAAAATACCAATAGATGCGCAAAATCACTTAACGAATCAAGATTAGTGACTCTACCAATTCAATATACAAGAGCGAATGATAAAAGTAGTGGTATGGTCACGACTCCATCCCGCACTCAAATCATTACTCCGCACATGAATAAGTAAAACACATATCCCAACACCTTCTTCTCACGATGAACCTAAAGATTAGTAACTACGGAAACGAACACCCCAAACAAGATAACGTCGGGTAACAAAGAGTAAGACAGATCGCGGCGGTATACAACGAATTAGATAGATCGCGTCGGTTTGCAAAAGCCTGTCGGTATGGAATGTACCAACAGTTTATAACCAAAAGGCCGATAAAGATAACATGTTGGATGCAACAGATAGACAAGGAATTACACACACACACACACACAACCTATGGTACTACGGAAACCCAGAACACGTGAATCCTAGATTGAATTTTAAGAAGAGGATTGAAAACGTTACACTTCCTTACCAGAAAAGGGTGGGTGGGTGGGTAAGAAGAAAAGTGGAAGCAGTCCTACTCTCACGTTTTGTTTTTCCCTAGTATACATAGCTACCAAAATATTTGCTAGACTAACAACGACCATTTGGCTGAGACCCTGAAGGGCGGGATGGCTCTGATACCAATTGTAACTACCTTGGTGAATTACGCTCTTAGTTACAAGCCTGGATGAGCGGAAATGGTTAAAATAGTACGGTGGGGCCCAAATGCCACTCACAGGTAGACCTTTCGGCCGTCCTAACCATTTCCACACATCAGGACTAGAACGAGCGGCGTAATCGGCAGGCGAAGGGATCAACTACATACACAAATGAGTATGTATGCAAGCCACCATACAACAGTCCTTAGAGCCATTCCATCTAAAAGAAATAGAAATATTGCAACGCCATACGGCAAGATCCAAATATCGTAGATAGATATAATAGTTTAGGATATCTCCTCATACATCAAACATCAGAGTATCAGGCAGAAGCGGAAAACAAGATCCGAGTACGGATAAGAAGCAAATCGGCATAAGATGCCCCATAAATAAACACATCCCGCCCACAGATCTCACGGATCCCCGTTCCCGGAATATCTACACCGAATGATCGTTGCCAACATCGTCCGTCTCCTCCACCCAGTATCCATCTTGCGAGCTTACCTGTTCATCTGGATCAAACAATTTATCGTGTGAGACCCTAGGGGTACTCAGCAAGTCTTTATGTCTCTAAAGGGGACACAACCTGGGGTGACGCAATTGCAGCAAAAGATAATACCTAATAATTCTAGAGATACTCGCTAACCATCCGCCTAACCAAAGATAGACGGATGTCCGTGAATTAGTAACAACAGTTATAACAGTAATATTAACAGATCCATCCTCCTCCTCGCTTACCAACGAGGAAGCGGACGAACAACCCCCCATCCGTTGGCAGTTTTATTGTCCATTCCATGAGTGTTGCACTATTTACTAGTCAGGTACTTAGTCATATTAAGAGCGGTACTTTAGTTATACTTGTCTATGATCGAGAAACTGTGCTCCAAGTCGTCCATAACCGCGGACACGGCTTTCAGAAAGTTTTACCCTGCAGGGGTGCACAAATAGCAACACACACTCGATCAACCTCGGAAAAACCAAATCAAATCCCAACGAGGCATTCACGACAAAGCGATCACAGGGTTTAGAAATATTTCAGGGGGCCACCCCATTAAGCTACCCGCAACGAAGTTAGCCGACTCCGAGACGGACTCAAGGTTTGCGTCAGTGGCTGTAAACGACTGGGAACCCGAAAGTGTGACTGGGCTTGTCGATACCGCGAAAACACTCCGCTTACCTAAACAGTACAGGTGCTCCTCGCACAATCTTAAATAAAGCAGTAAAGCATGGCATAAGTACAGGATAGTAAATAAAGCCCCAAACTACTTTGTGGCCCCAAGAAATAAGAATGAATCAAGCTCTGGCTCAGGGGGGTTCATAAGCCTCCCGGATGTGGATAGCGCGAATATTCAAGGAACAGGAATCAAGTACTCGGGGTCCTACGGGACACAAGTGAGCACGAAAAACCAAATAACAAATATTGCTCACCGGTGCCACTTTCATTAGTTATCCCATTACTACTCAGGTTAAGTTGTTTAGGTACCTCGTTATCCATCAAACACTCACATACCCTACACGTGCTGTTCTACGACTCGCATGGCTCAAACAACTCCTGTAGTAATGGCTCATGGGATGGAGGAACAAGCTTCGGTGGGGTTTAAAAGTAAAGGCTATGCAGTACTTGGGATTCAGTTTAATGCAATCGCGACTCAATGATGCAAGAATAAGATAGTGGCAATAGGTACTATATGTATGCAAGCATGTGGTAGTGCTTGTCTGGCAGCTCAGTTGAAGCGAGAGAAGGATCTGGGTAATGCTCCTGGGTCTCTTGATATATCCCCTGCTCAGCGTCTATTCGAAGAAGAACCAAACAAACAAGGGCCAACATAAATAAAGTGCACAAGCATATGAATAAAAATGCAACAAGCAAACAATCATGCCATGATGAATGATGCACAATTTGCATGGCAATAATGTAGCATGGCATGGGTGAGGTGTGGAATACAAGAATAAATCATTTCATGGTGTTTTAATCACCTTTTATCTTCAAATAAGTTGTTGTATACTTTATATTTATATGATGCATGCTGCAATTCAGAACATGGAATGCATAAACAGAAAGGTCTCGTCGAGCTAATCATTTTAGACATATTATTTGTTAAATTTGGAGTTATAAAACAAAAGTTATTAATTAATTAAGGCAAAAGGGCATTTTATTGTAATTTTGATCAACTCGAAAAATAAAGTGTTCAAAATATATTTTGAAGGGCATATTTGAATTCGTCACATTTTTCTGATTTCAAAACATATATTACATGTTTACTTTGGAATTATATTTCAAAAGTTATTTACATACAGATTTGAATTTGAATTTAAAACAATTTTTGAAAAGTTTAAATTAAAACAGAAAACAGAAAACATTTTGTACTCAGGCAGAACCAGCCACTGACGCTGACGGTGGGCCTTACACTGACTCAGTAGCAGGTGGGACCGCAGAGGGCTGCAGGGCTTTTCTCACTAGGGTCTTTCCTAACCGCACCCATGACAGGTGGGTCCGGGTACAGCGGGGCCACGCGCACGCGTCGCCCAGCCGGGGTGTGACACGTGGGCGATCCTAGGGCGCGGGAGGGTCTGATCGTGATGGCCAGGATCTTCCGGGGGTTTTCTTGCAAAACAAACACCGAGGCTGACAGGTGGGGCTCCGGGGACGGCGGGTTCAGGCGGGAAAAAGGCCAAGGGCTCAAACGCAAAAAGGACATCGGCTGCTGCTCGCTGACGGAAAAGGGATCTGCCGGCGGCGGATCTGGCCGTCTTCCGTCGACGGTGGCGACGAATCCGCTGGGAAATTTGCATCGCAGCAAAAACAAAAGTTGTAGAGCCAACATCAGACTACAACTTTGGTTTTTGGATCTTAGCCAACGGAGGTCCGCAGCGGACGGGGCAAAGGGATGAACAGAGGAGATCTCGCGGTTTTAAAACTGACGGCAGATTCGACAAAGAAACTGTAATCTTCCGGAGACGATGGCGAGAGCTACGGTGGATGGTTTTGGGCGTATAGGTAGTCGTTTTGAAGAGGGAATCTAGGGCTACGCTTTTGGTGTTTGGGGTTTTCGCGAAGGAGGTCTCCATAATCGGGAAAAACGCGAAGAACAGAGGCACATGCGCGCACAGATGCAACGGGTGGCGGCGGCGGCAGCGCGCAGGGCGTTCGACGGAGCGCGACGGTTCTACGGCGCAGGAGGAAGAGGGGGACCTTGTCTAGGAGATGCAGGGGCTCACCACGGTGTCGCCGGCGTGGTAGTGCGTGCGGAGGTGGAGGGGATCTGGCGGCGGGATCGCGGACGTCGGGCTCGGGCTGCGGCGGTGCACGGCGGTGCTAGGCTGCTCCGGCGAGGTTCCGGCCCAGGTCCTGGTTCGAGCCGAAGAAGGGGACGCAGAGGAACTCGTCGGTGCTCCTGGCGGCCTCGGAGAGCAACAGGTTGCGTCGATCTTGAACAAGGCCGAAGTAGCTAGGGTTTAGCGAGGTGGTGGCTATGGCTTTCTGGTGGAGGAAGGAGGGAGGAAGGTGGGTGCCTGGGGCTCCAGGTCTCGACCGGAGAGGTACTGGGGAGGTTGGGGTGATAAGGGAGGAAGGAGCACATGGGTTTGGTGTGGTGCAAAAGAGGTCTCGGGTGGGGCTTCCTTCTCCCTCCTTTCTTGTGCTTTAGCTAAAGAGAGGGAAAGAGAGGGACCAGGGGAGGGCATAGAGGCTGCAGGGTGGGCCGGCGTGAGGAAGAGAAGAGAGGGAGGAAGGGACTAGCTCGGTTTGGTTAGAGGGTGGCCTCGGGTTAGGTTAGAGGGGGGGTGGTATGGTAGATGGTGATAGTGGGTAGGTGATTAGGGTTAGGGTTTTGGATAGAGAGGAGGGTTTAGAGAGAGAGGGTGATGGGGTAGATCATGGTGGTGGTAGGGTTTAGAGATAGAAATAGAGAGAGGGGGTTTAGGTAGGGCTTAGCTATGATCACCAAAGATTATGCTTGGAAGGAGGTGGAAAAGAGAGGAAGGTGAGGAAGGTGAGGTTTTAAGGTCAAAAGCAAAAGACTAGGGCCAACACCAATAAACTCTCAAAGATCCATGTTTCACTTGCAAAAATACATGAAAAACCCAAAGGAGGGAATGATGGTGAGATTTGCATGGCCCATGCATAAACATTAATGCTAGGTTTTATCTTGTGAAAACAAAATAAATATCCATGGCATTTATACATATGCATTCCAAAAATATGGAATAAACCAAGCTAAAAGAATTAAAAGGATGTCCCATGTGGAGTAGATGGAGATGACCATATTTGATTATAATTGGGACTTGGTAGTGTGTATATTCCACTAGATGTTTAATAGTCCCAAAAATACCCCAACATGAGCATAAATCCATAATAATCCATATGAAAGCTAGGAAAAAGGGGCACTACTCATAATGCATGCAAAGGTGGCTCCACATATCAATAATGTGAAAACAACATGATGCTAAGATGAGAGCCTGTGGGAAAAAGAATTGGATCCATCCCAACCCACATGAGCTAGAGGTAAAACCCAATAAAGTGCAAAGCTCATATTTAGTTGGATGGTGGAATTATAAGGTGGTGACAGAGAAAGGTGATGGAGTTGAATAAAAGATATGCCCCCAACTCAACTTGGGCATTAAACAATATATCAATAACCAAATACAATATCAAGAGGCAAAATACAATTTACAATGCATATGAGAGAAGAACCAAAACAAAAAGGGTTTTATATGATGCTCAAATGCAAGGTGGCATGATGACATGAGCATGATATAATTATGATGCAACAATTATATATATGAGGTAGCCATTATATTACTAAACCAAGTAGCATTACAATTGTTAGACAATTGGGATGCTACAACTCTCCCCCACTAAACAGGAATCTCGCCCCGAGATTCTAGGAAGAAGAAGAAGACTCAAAGAGGGTAGGATACTTGGCACGGAGCTCATCTTCACGTTCCCAAGTGGCTTCATCAACAGAATGGTGCGACCACTGCACCTTGCAGAACTTGATGGACTTGTTGCGAGTCCTTCTTTCTGCGATTTCAAGGATTTTTGTGGGGTGTTCTTGATAAGACAGGTCTTCTTGGAGATTGATAAGCTCATGGTCCACGGTCCTGCCGGGATCCTTGAAGCACTTCTTGAGTTGAGAGATGTGGAAAACATCATGGACCTTGAGTTTTTTCGGGAGCTCAAGAGCATAAGCAACTTCTCCTCTTCTTCCACGAATTTTGAAAGGACCGATGTATCTAGGAGCCAGCTTCCCTTTGATACCAAAGCGGTGCATGCCTCTCATGGGAGTGACACGAAGGTAAACGAGATCACCAGGGACATACTCCATGTCCGTGTGCTTTCTGTCATAATTGCTCTTCTGGCGACTTTGAGCAATCTTCAGATTTTCAAGAATGATGTGAACCTTCTCCTCCGCTTGAGTTACAATGTCAGGGCCAAACAATATTCTTTCACCTGCACCCGACCAACCAATCGGAGTTCTGCATTTGCGACCATAGAGTGCCTCAAATGGTGCCATCTTTAGACTTTTCTGGAAGCTATTATTGTAAGAGAATCCAGCATAAGGAAGACATTCTTCCCACTTCATGCCAAAAGAGATGACGCAAGCACGGAGCATATCCTCCAGAATCTGATTGATCCTTTCAACTTGTCCTTGCGACTGAGGGTGGTAAGTTGTGCTGAAGTTCAATTTTGTCCCCAAAGCATTTTGGAAACTTTCCCAGAAATTGGAAGTGAAGATGCTTCCACGGTCTGAACTGATCTCAAGCGGAACCCCATACAGAGAGACAATTCTGTTGATATAGAGCTCAGCCAACTGAATTGCAGAAATTGTTTCCTTGACGGGAAAGAAGTGAGCCACTTTAGAAAGCCTGTCAATGACAACAAAGATTGCATTGTTGCCCTTCTGCGACCTTGGAAAACCAGTGATGAAGTCCATCTCTACTTTCTCCCATTTCCATTCCGGGGGTTTCAAGGGCTGTAGAAGACCGGAAGGTTTCTGATGGACAGCTTTAACTCTGCGGCAAACATCACACTCCGAGACATACTTGGCACAATATCGTTTCAATCCCGGCCACCAATATTGTGTTTTCAAGTCCATGTACATCTTTGTGCTGCCAGGGTGGATAGAAAGAACAGAATCATGCGCCTCCTTGAGAACTTGCTCTCTCAAACCCGGGTAGTTCGGAACAAACATCCGGTGTTCAAAGAAAAGCGTGCCTTGAGCATCGACGTGGAAGGACTCATACTTCGGAAGCTGAAGGTTGGAGATGACCTTTTTGTTGTACGGATCACCAAGCTGAAAGGAGCGAACCTTTTCTTCCAAGAGAGGGGTTGCCAGAAGGTTCAGAAGATACCCTTGATCCACAATTTCAAGGTTGAGCTGATGGAATTCCTCGCACAAGAGAGGCTGTTGTTCTTCCAGCATGAGGTTGCTGACATAAGCTTTACGGCTGAGAGCATCGGCCATGACATTAGCTTTGCCCGGAGTGTAGTTGATGGTCAGATCGAAATCATTGATTGCTTCAATCCACCTCCTCTGCCGAAGGTTGAGATCAGGCTGAGTGAAGATATACTTCAGACTCTTGTGATCAGAAAAGATTTCACAACGGTTGCCGAGCAAGTAATGCCTCCATACTTTCAAAGCAAAGACAACCGCTGCGAGTTCGAGGTCATGTGTAGGATAGTTGATCTCATGCGTCTTCAACTGTCGAGAGGCATAAGCAACAACTTGTTTTTCTTGCATAAGGTCATGTGTATATGCTTGCGCTTTATGAGTTGAAGTTAGCCGAACCATGTATCATGGGGACCGCTTTCAACACTTCATTGGTACTTGTACCTAGTTGATATCATGTTCTTTTGCTTATGGATCCCGGCGGTGTGAAATAAAAGTGGAACTTGTAAGATCATGGAGTTTATATGTGTGTTAGAGAAACGCCTGGGTCGCTAGCCTAAGCCATGCCTAATCATTGTGGAAACTTGCAGCATAACTATAGTGAGCATTCTATGAAGCATCCTCAATAAAGACGTATGCAGATAGTAAATAAAAAGATCGTTGAGATGCTCACTGTCTGCTTGCCTTGTCATTTTGATTATGGGATAGCTCATGTGTCATGTGCAAGGGGTACCCCGTTGGCGGTTCTCGATGATACGCATGTATTTACAATGACAAGAGCTTGCTCGTGACTGAAGTTGAGTAGCATGAGGATTGGTACTCATAAGTAAGGGGCATGAGATTTCAACTTATAACTTGTCAAGCATATCCTCTTAGTTGTGTCACTTTAACCTTAATCACCTAAAGATGCCTATGATAGGGGCAATGAGAGCTGAAAGCTAGTAAGTATCATAATTTTTGGGAGCTCTTTATGAGACTTGCAATCCCTACTTCCCTCTTTGAAGGGCCTTTCTTTTACTTTGTAGTTGAGTCAGTAAACCTACTCCCTTCTATCTCAGCAAGTATTTTGAGTTGTTGTGTTTCATTCATTCATATGATGATTTATTCGATCATGCCTTATGTTCCTTGCTTTGCACATTGCTCTTATCTTGATGTTTACTACTTTGAAAGCTATCATTGAAAAACCAGCTATTTGTGAACTCTAGAAAATTATCAACTATTCTTCGACCGAGAGCTAAGTTTGCCATTACCAATTATGATTCACTTTTATGTATCTTTATTGTGTTTCCTTTACTCATTGCAAGTTGAGTTATATAATAGTGAGTTGTCTTCTATTATGATCTATGTATTTGATGAATGTGATGCTTCTTGTCTGTATTCTTTTATCGACTCTTCACTCCATAAACTTGAGGCCATGTTTATTGAGCTCAGTTTTGCTTGGGGACAAGCGAAGTCTAAGCTTGGGGGGGGTTGATACGTCCATTTTGCATCACTATTCTATGTCTTAATTCACTATTATTCATTGATATATTTCGTATTGAGAGGTGATACTTATGTTATTTCATCTATTTTTGTATGGTTGATGACTTTTGGAGCATGGACCGCTACAGTCAGGATTCTGATGGAAAAGGTGCTGTTTGGAGGCAAAATTCGCGAAGATCAGAAAATATGGGAAAATATACGGAAAATCCTATTTTTCCAGAAGACTCAGGATGCCAGAAGATGGAGTGGAGGTGGGCCACGGGGGGCCCACACCACCCCATGGCGCGGGCAGGCCTAGGCCACGCCTGGGAGTGGTGTGGCCGCCCTGGCCCACTCCAGCCTCTCCCCTCTGGCGTATACCATCCCCACGAAACCCTAAGACTGGGAGAGTGACCACAGAAAGATTCCGCCGCCTCTGCGGGGCGGAAAACACCGAGAGAGAAAGATCTCTCCGGCAGACAGATTTCTGCCGGGGGAATTCCTTCCTAGAGAGGGGAGATCGTCGCCATCAACACCACCATCAAGCTGGACTTCATCGGGATCATCATCATCATCACCACCATCATCACCATCAGCACCCTCATCACCATCTCCATATTGCTGTAACAATTGCGTTGAATCTTGCATAGTTCATAGGGGAAACTTTCCCGGTGTTGATTACTCTTTGTAGTTGATGCTATTGAGTGAACCATTGAATTATTGTTTATGTTCAGATTGTTATACATCATTATTTCATCTCTGATCATGATCCATATGATGTCTTGTGAGTAGTTTGTTTTGTTCTTGAGGACATGGGAGAAGTCTTGTTGTTAGTAGTGGAGTTGTGTTGAGAAAGATTCAATAGATTGTTATTTAAGTTGTGGTGTACTTCTTCTAGTGGTGTCATGTGAATGTCGACTACATGACACTTCAACTATATGGGCCTAGGGGAATGCATTGTGTATTTGGCTACTAATCGTAGGGGTTGCCGGAGTGACAGAAACCTGAACCCCCGTTAGGAAACCATTGCACAAGGGACGTAAGGGTCTTAGAGTTTAAAGTTGTGGTTAGGTTTCTACTTTAAATACTTTCTTGTACTTACAGATGTTTGCAAGGGGTTTAATCACAAGTATGTATTAGTCTTGGATGGGGCGGTACATTAGCACAGGTTCACCCACACAACACTTAGCAAGCTAGAGAAGATTAATCAACTATATGAAGCGAAAGCACTTGACAGTCTTCCCATGTGTCCTCGAGAACGTTTGGTCATTTTAAGTAATACAACCGGCTTGTCCTTTGCTGCATAAAGGATTGGGCCACTTGCTGCATTTATTCCTACTGTCTTTATTTACTCGTACTTTGTTTACTTGCTTTGTCGAAAACCCCTAAAAACCCGTTTGCTAAGTATTTGCAGAGAACTCCTGATCCATAGGACTAGCCAGCACCTTCTGCTCCTCGTTGGGTTCAACACTCTTAGTTATCGAAAATACTGCGATACACCCCCTATACTTGTGGGTCATCAAGACTATTTTCTGGCGCCGTTGCCAGGGAGTGAAGCGCTATTGGAGAGTGGAACTGGTAAAGGAAACTTCTACTATGAGTATTGTTTACTTCTGCTAGTTGCTTTATTTTCGTTATGGATAATTCGCTGAGTTTCTTATTTGGTAATGCTACTACCACTGCTAAGGTAGTAGATAAACCACCACCTGCTGAGAAAGATGTTTTCAAAATACCTACAAGAATTATTGATCATGTTATGGATAACTAGTATGTTGGGGATGGAACTGTCCATCTCGGTGATCATTTACTCTTTATACACGAATTATGCGGGTTGTTCAAGTGTGCCGGTATTACTACAGATCAAGTTAAGAAGAAGTTATTCTCATTATCACTGAAAGGAAGAGCTGAGGAATGGTATAAGCTGCTGAAGAATGGTCAAGCTCTGGAATGGGAGGAAATAGTGCCTCTCTTTTATTCAAAGTTTTATCCTCCTAGTGAGATTCATAAAGATCGGAATCAAATATACAACTTTTGGCCTCTTGATGGAGAGAGTACAGCTCAAGCTTGCGGGAGATTGAAGTTACTAATGCTCAAATGTCCCATTCATGAGCTCCCCAACAATATTATTATCAACAACTTTTATGCAAGGCTCCCTCTACATGACAAAGATTTATTGGATGCTTCTTGCGCTGGATCATTCACTCGTATGGAAGAAGAAGCTAAATGGGACCTTCTAGATCGTATTCAAGAAAATGCTGAAGCTTGGGAGAATGACAAAGGTAGAAAGTCAGGTATAAATTATGATTATGAATGCATTGAATCTTTTATGGGAACTGATGACTTTCAAAAAATTAAAAATGCTTATGCTCTAGACTCTCAAGCTATTGCTTCTTATTTTAAGGCTTTTGCTTCCTACATTGAAGTGCCTAAAAAGAAGTGGAATAAGTATCATGAACCTTATAAAGATGTTCTTAAGAGTGTTCCTGCAAGAAATACTAAAGTTTATACTACTAATCATGTCTTACCTGAACCTTACATTGAGAAAATGCTTTTCCCAGTCAAGGTAAAGGAACATTCTATGATAGCTAGTATGGTTGATGAAAGTATGAATAAGGCTATTGAACCTGATAAACAAATGGTTGATGAACCTATAGTAGCAAATGTGAAAGACTTTGTTGCTAATTATGAAAAAGAGGGGCACACTGTCCTTTGTAAGGATACCTCTAATATTGTTTCACAAAATAGTGTTATGAGAGCTAGTATTCCCGTGTTTTCTGTTAGAATAAGTGATCATTGCTATGATGGTCCTTGTGATAGCTATATTGTTAAGTTTATGCATGATACTAAAAGTTACTATGAGAGAGGGAAAATTGTTCTCATGTATCTCAATAATATCAAGTTTCCTCGTTTTATGCTGAAAGTTTTTATATTGCGCTTCTTTTGCCTTCTTATGCAAGTTGCCTTTGGTTTCAATAACTTGTTTGTTTTCAAAACCCCCTTGCATAGGAAGTGGGTTAGACTTAAATGTGTGTGTTTTTGCTTCTTAATGCTCTCTTTCACTTCAATTCATATCCCTATGAGAGCTTCTTCAAAATTATCATGCCCATCTTAATGGCTATAAAGAAAGAGCTTTATGGGAGACAACCCAATTTGTCTTTGCTTTCAGTTTGTTTTTGTTTCTTTGAGTCTTGGAAGTTATTACTTCAGTAATAACTGCTCCTTATCCGTTTTTTTTTTGGTTTTTGTGTCAAGATCAACCTCTAATGAGAGGGAAGTAAGATTTGGGGAAGTTGCTGTCCCGAAACAGATTTTTGTGCTTCACCGTAAACATTCATGAGAGATCTCTGTATGTGGGATTGAGCTGTAATTTTTTTTGCTTCTGCCCCAGGTTGTTATTTAACTTTCGTTAGTTTTGCACTTTTTGATTTGAGCAACAAAAGATTTTCGAAAAAATTGATCTTTACCTGTTGGTCTGTTTTGACAGATTTTGCCACTTTTGCATTTGCTTCTTTATTCGACTTCCTTTTTGAATTCTTTTTGGGTTTTCGGAAGGAGTTGCTACAGTAACTTTTGTTTTGATGGTTTTCAGTTGAAGTTGGACTCAAAAGGTTTTATCACTTCACTTATACTAATGTTGCTAATAAGAACTATGTGAAGTTTTGTGTGAAAGAAATTTCCAGGAAGTGGAGATAATGGTGTAATAAGGAAGAGAAGGGCTTTATGACTCAAGTAATAATTGTATGAAGATGAAGATATTGATATTCAAGAGATAACTCCGGAAGGATCCACTAAATACCAAATTCAGAGACCTGCAGAGTCTGTTTTCAAATAGGTAACAGTTCTGGTAAGAAAAGTTCCACAAAACACTATCCAACTATATTTTTGCAGTTTTTAGTCAATAATGAGAGCTACGAAGCGAAAAAGGCGTGGAAACGGAGCCAGGGTGGCCCACACCACCCCATGGCGTGGGCCCTCCCCTGGTCGCGCCACCAGGTGGTGAGGCCACCCAGGACTCGGCCTCCGACTCGCTTTCTCCTAGTACCTTCCTTTTGATATGAAACTTCGTAATATATAACCCCCCGGATACCCCGAGGTTCGTATATTGTGTTTTCGTCATGTTTTCGTTTCGATCTGTTTCTGCCAGGACACACTCTTTGAAGGCTTAGAAGCACAATGGTGCCTGCCAAGGATAAAGGGAAGGAGCCCATGGAGGAAGACCTCCAAGACCCCGGGAAGGAGAAGGAGATCAAGAGTGAAGGTGAAGAGGAGCAAGGCCAACGTCCGCATACCGGCACCACCATTGCGAGCATTGGAGTGGTGAAACCTGCCAAGATTAGAAGGACTGCAAGGATGCAGACTGGGGGGAAAGCTCCTCGTCATAGTTTGGCTCCACGGTCAATTCCTCCATGCACTAGGAATCCTTTCCATACCCTTATCCATGAGCATCAATACCAGAATATGCCCAAGGAGAAATTACCCTCCAATTGGGATTTGCCTCGTTCTAGCCATGCAGGAAAAGAAGACTTCAAGGAGGAAGAGTGGGGAAAGAATAGCAAGAGCTGGAATTCTCAACCCGACATGATCATGAGCCGCATTGAGCAAAACTCGCAGCTTATTCATAATCTCACCTTCGAGATTGAGGACTTGGGGAAACTAATCAGAGAGCTCATCGAGAGGATACCACCACCACCAAAGGAGTAATTCGTCATCAGGTTTGGCATCCCCTTGGTTTGTTCCAAGCTTGGGGGAGTGCCGCGGTATCACATCACTATCTTCTATCTTTTTACCTTATTAGTAGAGTCATATCATGAATAAAGGAGTTATTTTGTAGTATGGTTTGCATTATGGAAGTGTCCCCTCTCTCCCTTGGTGTGAGTTTCCATTATGGAATATTAATGAGAAATTCTATCATTCACTCTTTTGCATAGCTTATGTTAGTTTTCAATTCGTGGTTATATGATTGATCTTGTTGTTAGTATTGGTAGCACTCTGGGATCATTGAGTTAATTTAGTTGGTTTTGGCAAACCTGGCTCGATCAGTAGCAACACTATTTTTGAGAGTTGAATGAAAAAGATAGAAGTACTCTAGAGAAAAATAATTTCATCATCTTTCTTTCTTGATTTGCTCATAAGTCTAGTATTCTCTAGTTAAGATCTTTTGTGCTTCCAAGGAAGGTTGCATGTTTGTCTTTATCATTTGTATGTTTGATTGTTTCGTTCAACTCTTGTACTTGCTACCCAGCCTTGCTAGCCAAAAACCTGTACTAAGAGGGTATTCTTCTCGTGCATCCACCTCCTTTAAACCAAAACCTTTGCCATTTGTGTCCACCATACCTACCTAGTAGCATTATTGCTATTCCAAGTAAATTCTTGTTTTATCTACCTCCCAAATTAAACTTGTTATGTGAAAATTAGTGATTAAATCTCTCACGAACATGATGGCACACTTTACTTTATTGCATTTAATAAACTTGAACCATTGGGTCCTTCTTTGTTGTGTATATGCTTGCGCTTTATGAGTTGAAGTTAGCCGAACCATGTATCATGGGGACCGCTTTCAACACTTCATTGGTACTTGTACCTAGCTGATATCATGTTCTTTTGCTTATGGATCCCGGCGGTGTGAAATAAAAGTGGAACTTGTAAGATCATGGAGTTTATATGTGTGTTAGAGAAACGCCTGGGTCGCTAGCCTAAGCCATGCCTAATCATGGTGGAAACTTGCAGCATAACTATAGTGAGCATTCTATGAAGCATCCTCAATAAAAACGTATGCAGATAGTAAATAAAAAGATCGCTGAGATGCTCACTGTCTGCTTGCCTTGTCATTTTGATTATGGGATAGCTCATGTGTCATGTGCAAGGGGTACCCCGTTGGCGGTTCTCGATGATACGCATGTATTTACAATGACAAGAGCTTGATCGTGACTGAAGTTGAGTAGCATGAGGATTGGTACTCATAAGTAAGGGGCATGAGATTTCAACTTATAACTTGTCAAGCATATCCTCTTAGTTGTGTCACTTTAACCTTAATCACCTAAAGATGCCTATGATAGGGGCAATGAGAGCTGAAAGCTAGTAAGTATCATAATTTTTGGGAGCTCTTTATGAGACTTGCAATCCCTACTTCCCTCTTTGAAGGGCCTTTCTTTTACTTTGTAGTTGAGTCAGTAAACCTACTCCCTTCTATCTCAGCAAGTATTTTGAGTTGTTGTGTTTCATTCATTCATATGATGATTTATTCGATCATGCCTTATGTTCCTTGCTTTGCACATTGCTCTTATCTTGATGTTTACTACTTTGAAAGCTATCATTGAAAAACCAGCTATTTGTGAACTCTAGCAAATTATCAACTATTCTTCGACCGAGAGCTAAGTTTGCCATTACCAATTATGATTCACTTTTATGTATCTTTATTGTGTTTCCTTTACTCATTGCAAGTTGAGTTATATAATAGTGAGTTGTCTTCTATTATGATCTATGTATTTGATGAATGTGATGCTTCTTGTCTGTATTCTTTTATCAACTCTTCACTCCATAAACTTGAGGCCATGTTTATTGAGCTCAGTTTTGCTTGGGGACAAGCGAAGTCTAAGCTTGGGGGGAGTTGATACGTCCATTTTGCATCACTATTCTATGTCTTAATTCACTATTATTCATTGATATATTTCGTATTGAGAGGTGATACTTATGTTATTTCATCTATTTTTGCATGGTTGATGACTTTTGGAGCATGGACCGCTACAGTCAGGATTCTGATGGAAAAGGTGCTGTTTGGAGGCAACATTCGCGAAGATCAGAAAATCTGGGAAAATATACGGAAAATCTTATTTTTTCAGAAGACTCAGGATGCCAGAAGATGGAGTGGAGGTGGGCCACGGGGGGCCCACACCACCCCATGGCGCGGGCAGGCCTAGGCCACGCCTGGGAGTGGTGTGGCCGCCCTGGCCCACTCCAGCCTCTCCCCTTTGGCGTATATCAACCTACCAAAACCCTAAGACTCGGGGAGCGACCACAGAAAGATTCTGCCGCCTCTGCAGGGCGGAAAACACCGAGAGAGAAAGATCTCTCCAGTAGATAGATTTCTGCCGGGGGAATTCCTTCCCGGAGAGGGGAGATCATCGCCATCAACACCACTATCAAGCTGGACTTCATCGGGATCATCATCATCACCACCATCATCATCAGCAGCACCCTCATCACCATCTCCATATTGCTGTAACAATTGGTTGAATCTTGCTATAGTTCATAGGGGAAACTTTCCCGGTGTTGATTACTCTTTGTAGTTGATGCTATTGAGTGAACTATTGAATTATTGTTTATGTTCAGATTGTTATACATCATTATTCCATCACTGATCATGATCCATATGATGTCTTGTGAGTAGTTTGTTTTGTTCTTGAGGACATGGGAGAAGTCTTGTTGTTAGTAGTGGAGTTGCGTTGAGAAAGATTCAATAGATTGTTATTTAAGTTGTGGTGTACTTCTTCTAGTGGTGTCATGTGAACATCGACTAAATGACACTTCACCTATATGGGCCTAGGGGAATGCATTGTGTATTTGGCTACTAATCGTAGGGGTTGCCGGAGTGACAGAAACCTGAACCCCCGTTAGGAAACCATTGCACAAGGGACGTAAGGGTCTTAGAGTTTAAAGCTGTGGTTAGGTTTTACCTTAATTACTTTCTTGTACTTACGGATGTTTGCAAGGGGGTTTAATCACAAGTATGTATTACTTGGATGGGACGGTACATTAGCACAGGTTCACCCACACAACACTTAGCAAGCTAAAGAAGATTAATCGACTATATGAAGTGAAAGCACTTGATAGTCTTCCCATGTGTCCTCGAGAACGTTTGGTCATCTATAGAAATACAACCGGCTTGTCCTTTGCTACATAAAGGATTGGGCCACTTGCTGCATTTATTCCTACTGTCTTTTATTTAGTCGCTCTTTGTTTACTTGCTTTATCGAAAACCCCTAAAAATCCGTTTGCTAAGTATTTGCAGAGAATTCCTGATCCATACCACTAGCCAGTACCTTCTGCTCATCGTTGGGTTCGACACTCTTAATTATCGAAAATACTGCGATACACTCCCTATACTTGTGGGTCATCAAGACTATTTTCTGGCGCCGTTGCCGGGAAGTGAAGCGCTATTGGAGAGTGGAACTGGTAAAGGAAACTTCTACTATGAGTATTGTTCACTTCTGCTAGTTGCTTTATTTTTGTTATGGATAATTCACTGAGTTTCTTATTTGGTAATGCTACTACCACTGCTAAGGTAGTAGATAAGCCACCACCTACTGAGAAAGATGTTTTCAAAATACCTACAAGAATTATTGATCGTGTTATGGATAACTATTATGTTGGGGATGGAACTGTCCATCCCGGTGATCATTTACTCTTTATACACGAATTATGCGGGTTGTTCAAGTGTGCAGGTATTACTACAGATCAAGTTAAGAAGAAGTTATTCTCATTATCACTAAAAGGAAGAGCTGAGGAATGGTATAAGCTGCTGAAGAATGGTCAAGCTCTAGAATGGGAGGAAATAGTGCCTCTCTTTTATTCAAAGTTTTATCCTCCTAGTGAGATTCATAAAGATCGAAATCAAATATACAACTTGTGGCCTCTTGATGGAGAGATTAAAGCTCAATCTTGGGGGATATTGAAGTTATTAATGCTCAAATGTCCCATTCATGAGCTCCCCAACAATATTATTATCAATAACTTTTATGCAAGGCTCCCTCTACATGATAAGGATTTATTGGATGCTTCTTGTGCTGGATCATTCACTCGCATGGAAGAAGAAGTTAAATGGTACCTTCTAGATCGTATTCAAGACAATGCTGAAGCTTGGGAGAATGACAAAGGTAGAAAGTCAGGTATAAATTATGATTATGAATGCATTGAATCTTTTATGGGAACTGATGACTTTTAAAATATTAAAAATGCTTATGGTCTAGACTCTCAAGCTATTGCTTCTTATTTTAAGGCTTTTTCTTCCTATATTGAAGTGCCTAAAAAGAAGTGGGATAAGTATCATGAGCCTTATAAAGATATTTCTAAGAGTGTTCCTTCAAGAAATACTGAATTTTATACTGCTAATCATGTTTTACCTGAACCTTATATTGAGAAAATGTCTTTTCCAGTTAAGGTAAAGGAACATTCTATGATAGCTAGTATAGTTAATGAAAGTACTAGTAAAGCTGTTGAACCTAATAAACAAACGGTTGATGAACCTATTGTAGCAAATGTGAAAGACTTTGTTGCTAAATATGAAAAAGAGGGACACACTATCCTTTGTAAGGATACCTCTAATATTGTTTCACAAAGTAGTGTTATGAGAGCTAGTATTCCTGTGTTTTCTGTTAGAATAAGTGATCATTGCTACAATAGTCCTTGTGATAGCTATATTGTTAAGTTTATGCATGATACTGAAAGTTACTATGAGAGAGGGAAAAGTGTTCTCATGTATCTCAATAATATCAAGTTTCCTCGTTTTATGCTGAAAGTTTTTATATTGCGCTTCTTTTGCCTTCTTATGCAAGTTGCCTTTGGTTTCAATAACTTGTTTGTTTACAAAATCCCCTTGCATAGGAAGTGGGTTAGACTTAAATGTGTGTGTTTTTGCTTCTTAATGCTCTCTTTCACTTCAATTCATATCCCTATGAGAGCTTCTTCAAAATTATCATGCCCATCTTAATGGCTATAAAGAAAGAGCTTTATGGGAGACAACCCAATTTGTATTTGCTTTCAGTTTGTTTTTGTTTCTTTGAGTCTTGGAAGTTATTACTTCGGTAATAACCGCTCCTTATCCGTTTTTTTTTGGTTTTTGTGTCAAGATCAACCTCTAATGAGAGGGAAGTAAGATTTGGGAAAGTTGCTGTCCCGAAACAGATTTTTGTGCTTCACCGTAAAAATTCGTGAGAGATCTCTGTATGTCGGATTGAGCTGTAATTTTTTGTGATTCTGCCCCAGGTTGTTATTTAACTTTCGTTAGTTTGCACTTTTTGATTTGAGCAACAGAAGATTTTCTAAAAAATTGATCTTTACCTGTTGGTCTGTTTTGACAGATTTTGCCAATCTTGCATTTGCTTCTTTATTTGATTTCCTTTTTGGGTTTTCGAAAGGAGTTGCTACAGTAACTTTTGTTTTGATGGTTTTCAGTCGAAGTTGGACTCAAAAGGTTTTATCACTTCATATATACTAATGTTGCTAATGGAACTGTGTGAAGTTTTGTGTGAAAGAAATTTCCAGGAAGTGGACATAATGGTGTAACAAGGAAGAGAAAGGTTTTATGACTCGAGTAATAAGTATATGAAGATGAAGATATCGATGATATTCAAGTGATGACTCCGGAAGGATCCACTCAATACCAAACTCAGAGACGTGCAGAGTCCGTTTCCAACTAGGTAAAAGTTCTGGTAAGAAAAGTTCCGCGAAAATACAATCCAACTATATTTTTGCAGTTTTCAGTCAATAAGGAAAGTTTCAAAGCAAAAAAGGGACGGAACCGGAGCCGGGGTGGCCCACACCACCCTATGGCGCGGGCCCACCCCTGGCCGCTCCACCAGGTGGTGAGGCCACCCAGGACTCCGCCTCCAACTCGTTTTCTCCCAGTACCTTCCTTTTGATATGAAACTTCGTGATATATAACCCCTCGGATCCCCCAAGGTTCGTATATCGTGTTTTCGTCATGTTTTTGTTTCGATCTGTTTCTGCCAGGACATACTCTTTGAAGGTTTAGAAGCATAATGGTGTCCGCCAAGGATAAAGGGAAGGAACCTATGGAGGAAGACCTCCAAGACCCCGGGAAGGAGAAGGAGATCAAGAGTGAAGGTGAAGAGGAGGCAAAGCACACCGGCACTACCGTTGCAAGCATCGGAGTGGTGGGTAATCCAGCCATTGGTTGGAAGCCTCCTCATCACCGTTCAGATCCCTGGTCACTTCCTCCATGCACCAAGAATCCTTTCCACGCTCTTATCCATGAGCATCAATACCAGAATATGCCCAAGGAGAAATTACCCTCCAATTGGGATTTGCCTCGTTCTAACCATGCAGTAAAAGAAGACTTCACGGAGGAAGAGTGGGGAAAGAATAGCAAGAGCTGGGATTCTCAACACGACATGATCATGAGCCGCATTGAGCAAAACTCACAGCTCATTCGCACTCTCACCTTCGAGATTGAGGACCTTGGGAAACTGATCAAGGAGCTCATCAAGAGGATACCACCACCACCGAAGGAGTAATTCGTCATCAGGTTTGGCATCCCCTTGGTTTGTTCCAAGCTTAGGGGAGTGCCGCGGTATCATATCACTATCTTCTATCTTTTTACCTTGTTAGTAGAGTCATATCATGAATAGAGGAGTTATTTTGTAGTATGGTTTGCATTATGGAAGTGTCCCCTCTCTCGTTAGATATGTATCCCTTGGTGTGAGTTGCCGTTATGGAATATTAATGAGAAGTTCTATCACTCACTCTTTTGCATAGCTTATGTTAGTTTTCAATTCGTGGTTATATGATTGATCTTGTTGTTAGTATTGGTAGCACTTTGGGATCATTGAGTTAATTTAGTTGGTTTTGGCAAACCTAGCTCAGTCAGTAGCAACACCCTTTTTGAGAGTTGAAAAGAAAAAGTTAGAAGTACTCTAGAGAAAAATAATTTCATCATCTTTCTTTCTTGATTTGCTCATAAGTCTAGTATTCTCTAGTTAAGATCTTTTGTGCTTCCAAGGAAGATTGCATGTTTGTCTTTATCACTTGTATGTTTGTTTGTTTCCTTCAACTCTTGTACTTGCTACCCAGCCTTTCTAGCCAAAAACCTGTACTGAGAGGGAATTCTTCTTGTGCATCCACCTCCTTTAAACCAAAACCTTTGCCATGTGTGTCCACCATACCTACCTAGTAGCATTATTGCTATTCCAAGTAAATTCTTGTTTTATCTACCTCCCAAATTAGACTTGTTATTTGAAAATTAGTGATTAAAGATCTCACGAACTTGATGGCACACTTTATTCTCTTGCATCTAATAAACTTGAACCATTGGGTCCTTCTTTGTTGCGTATATGCTTGCGCTTTATGAGTTGAAGTTAGCCGAACCATGTATCATGGGGACCGCTTTCAACACTTCATTGGTACTTGTACCTAGTTGATATCATGTTCTTTTGCTTATGGATCCCGGTGGTGTGAAATAAAAGTGGAACTTGTAAGATCATAGAGTTTATATGCGTGTTAGAGAAACGCCTGGGCCGCTAGCCTAAGCCATGCCTAATCATGGTGGAAACTTGCAGCATAACTATAGTGAGCATTCTATGAAGCATCCTCAATAAAAACCAAATATTAAATAAAAAGATCATTGAGATGCTCACTGTCTGCTTGCCTTGTCATTTTGATTTTGGGATAGCTCCTGTGTCACGTGCAAGGGGTACCCCGTTGGCGGTTCTCAATGATACGTATGTATTTACAATGACAAGAGCTTGCTCGTGACTGAAGTTGAGTAGCATGAGGATCGGTACTCATAAGTAAGGGGCATGAGATTTCAACTTATAACTTGTCAAGCATATCCTCTTAGTTGTGTCACTTTAACCTTAATCACCTAAAGATGCCTATGATAGGGGCAATGAGAGCTGAAAGCTAGTAAGTATCATAATTTTTGGGAGCTCTTTATGAGACTTGCAATCCCTACTTCCCTCTGCGAAGGGCCCTTTCTTTTACTTTGTAGTTGAGTCAATAAACCTATTCCCTTCCATCTCAGCAAGTATTTTGAGTTGATGTGTTTCATTCATTCATATGGTGATTTATTCATTCATGTTTCTTATGTTCCTTGCTTTGCACATTGCCCTTATCCTGATGTTTACTACTTTGAAAGCTATCTTTGAAAAACTAGCTATTTGTGAACTCCAGCAAATTATCAACTATTCTTCGACCAAGAGCTAAGTTTGCCATTACCAATGATGATTCACTTTATGTATCTTTATTGTGTTTCCTTTACTCATTGCAAGTTGAGTTGTATAATAGTGAGTTATCTTCTATTATGATCTATGTATTTGATGAATGTGATGCTTCTTGTCCGTATCCTTTTATCGAATCTTCACTCCATAAACTTTAGGTCGTGTTTATTGAGCTCAGTTTCGCTTGGGGACAAGCGAAGTCTAAGCTTGGGGGGAGTTGATACGTCCTTTTTGCATCACTATTCTATGTCTTAATTCACTAGTATTCATTGATATATTTCGTATTGAGAGGTGATACTTATGTTATTTCATCTATTTTTGCATGGTTGATGACTTTTGGAGCATGGACCGCTGCAGTCAGGATTCTGATGGAAAAGGTGTTGTTTGGAGGCAAAATTCGCGAAGATCAGAAAATCCGGGAAAATATACAGAAAATTCTATTTTTCTAGAAGACTCAAGATGCCAGAAGATGGAGTGGATGTGGGCCACAGGGGGCCCACACCACCCCATGGCGCGGGCAGGCCTAGGCCGCGCCAGGGAGTGGTGTGGCCGCCCTGGCCCACTCTAGCCTCTCCCCTCTGGCGTATATCAACCTCCCGAAACCCTAAGACTCGGGGAGCAACCACAGAAAGATTCTGCCGCCTCTGCGGGGCAGAAAACACCGAGAGAGAAAGATCTTCCGGCAGATAGATTTCTGCCGGGGGAATTCCTTCCCGGAGAGGGCAGATCGTCGCCATCAACACCACTATCAAGCTGGACTTCATCGGGATCATCATCATCATCACCACCATCATCAGCAGCAACACCCTCATCACCATCTCCATATTGCTGTAACAATTGGTTGAATCTTGCTATAGTTCATAGGGGAAACTTTCCCGGTGTTGATTACTCTTTGTAGTTGATGTTATTGAGTGAACCATTGAATTATTGTTTATGTTCAGATTGTTATACATCATTATTCCATCACTAATCATGATCCATATGATGTCTTGTGGGTAGTTCGTTTTGTTCTTGAGGACATGGGAGAAGTCTTGTTGTTAGTAGTGGAGTTGCGTTGAGAAAGATTCAATAGATTGTTATTTAAGTTGTGGTGTACTTCTTCTAGTGGTGTCATGTGAACGTCGACTACATGACACTTCACCTATATGGGCCTAGGGGAATGCATTGTGTATTTGGCTACTAATCGTAGGGGTTGCCGGAGTGACAGAAACCTGAACCCCCGTTAGGAAACCATTGCACAAGGGACGTAAGGGTCTTAGAGTTTAAAGTTGTGGTTAGGTTTTACCTTAATTACTTTCTTGTACTTACGGATGTTTGCAAGGGGGTTTAATCACAAGTATGTATTAAGTCTTGGATGGGATGGTACATTAGCACAGGTTCACCCACACAACACTTAGCAAGCTAAAGAAGATTAATCGACTATATGAAGCGAAAGCACTTGACAGTCTTCCCATGTGTCCTCGGGAACGTTTGGTCATCTATAGAAATACAACCGGCTTGTCATTTGCTGCATAAAGGATTGGGCCACTTGCTGCATTTATTCCTACTGTCTTTTATTTACTCGTACTTTGTTTACTTGCTTTATCGAAAACCCCTAAAAATCCGTTTGCTAAGTATTTGCAGAGAATTCCTGATCCATACCACTAGCCAGCACCTTCTGCTCCTCGTTGGGTTCGACACTCTTACTTATCAAAAATACTGCGATACACCCCCTATACTTGTGGGTCATCAATGAGGGAGGTCTTGATCATGTCCGGAGTGTTTCCAAACCAAAGGGTGTCATGCTTAAGGGTGGGGCCGCGTAGGGACAGATACGACACCGTAGGAGAAATAGAGAGAGAGAGAGACCGAAATAGTTCTGGGTAATACCTGACGTTGATCAGGGGGTTCCGGAAGGAGTTTCGGAGTGAAGGAATATAATAATATGTGTATTTTATATTAACTAATTGAATTAATATTAAAAAAATATTTTATTTTATTTATTATAGGCAGCCTATTGCTAATGGGCCTCACCCGGGAGGGGAGGCCCAAAGGGGCAAGGCGCATAGGGAAGAGGGCCAGCCATCCAGGCCCTAGTGGGCTCCCCACGTGGGGTCCACCTAGGCCGGTGGCTCCCCCTTGGTGGCCGGTAGCTATGGGATTAGTCCCACACCGCCTGCCCCTTGGGTGGTGCCCCTTCCCTCCCACTAAATATAGGGGGTCTGATGGGTCAGGATACGTTTAGCTCATTGGGAACCCCAAGAGAAAGGTATGATGAGCACAACAGCAAGTTTCTCTTAGTTATGAAACCAAGGTTATCAAACCAGTAGGAGCAAGGAAACAACCCCTAGGTGTTGCTACCAACTTGAAATCCTGCACAACACAACCACAGAACTTTGCCCCAACTTACAGTGAGGTTGTCAATCTCACCGGTTTTGCTGAAAACAAAGGATTAAACCTATTGTGTGGAAGATAGTAATTGCTTGCATAAAGTAAACAGTAAAAAATAAATACTAGATGGTATATTAATGGTAAAATAACGGATCGGGGTCCATAGTTCACTAGAGGTGATTCTCCTTGAGATAAATAGCATGTTGGGTGAACAAATTATAGCGGGGCAATTGATAGATTCGAGAAAGCATACAATGCATATACTAATCATCTTGACTCCTATGAGATTTGATTAGGCATTACAACATTATACATAGACCATAATCCAAGTGCATCTATGACTAATAATCCACCTGCAGGTTATCATCCGAACCCCCTCCAGTATTAAGTTGCAAGCAATAGATAATTGCATTAAGCAAAGTGTGTAAAGTAAACAATACGATTGTCCCATGGACAAAGGATTGTTGTTTTCTCCCTAGTAGCAATAGCACATCTACAACCTTAGAGGTTCTTGTCACTTCCCGGATTACTAGAGGCATGAACCCACTATCGAGCATAAATACTCCCTCTTGGAGTTGCTAGCATATACTTGGCCAAGATAGTTACTAACAACGGAAAGCATGCAAGATCACAAATAACATAGACATGATAGAATCAATAATCAATCTGAAATAGCATCTCAATATCCATCGGATCCCCGCAAACACAACATGTAAGATTACAAATAGGTGATCTTGATCATGAACGGAGCTCACAAGATCTAATCATGATAACACAAAGGAGAAGAACCAACCATCTAGCTACTACATGGACCCATGGTCCAAGGATGAACTACTCATGCATCACACCGGAGGAATTCATGGTGATGAAGAAGGCCTCCAGGGTGATCTTTCCCCTCCGACGGGGTGCTGGGAACAACTTCGGATCCCCCCGATCTAGGGATCGAGATGGCGGCGGCTACAGACTCTTCCGTGGATTACTGATTGGGTATTTGATCGGGTACTTAGGGTTTTCGTCCTGGGAGGCTTTTATACGCGAAGGGCAAGGTCGGTGGAGGCCCGAGGGGCCCACACCAGGTGGAGGAGCGCCTAGGGCTGGCCGCGCCACCCTAGGGTGTGGCCGCCTCGTGGCCCCTCTTCGGCTGCCCTCTGGACTCCGTGTTGCTTCGGGTAAAATATTGACTTTGGCTTTTGTCCGGTCCAATTCCGAGAATATTTCCTTACTAGCTTTTCTGAAACCAAAAATAGCAGAAAACAGGCAACTGGCACTATGGCATCTTGTTAATAGGTTAGTTCCATAAAATGTATAAAAATACCCCAAAGTGTGGACAAAACATAAGAAAGTAGATACTAAACAAGCATGGAACATCAAAATTTATGGATATGTTTATGACGTATCAACATCCCCAAGCTTAACTCCTTCTTGTCCTCGAGTAGGTAAGTGATAAAAAGAATAATTTTTGAGGTGACATGCACCATCATAATCTTGATCAAGGTATTTGTAAAACATTGATAGTTGTGATCATAGTACTCTAACATAGCATGAAATATATAGTTCTAACAATAAGACATAGAAACTATGTTATAACATGAAAAGGTACAAACGAAAGATTCATGAATAACAATGCTTTGAAAGACGTTTGTTTTCACGTATAGAAAACATAATAAAAATGGTATTCAGCTTGTCCCGCATGGTATAACAAACATAAATGCATAGGACACCTTTAAAGTTCATAAGGGTGACTAGATACAAATAATTTACGAGCAAGCAATATCAAAGTTATGAATCAATCAACAAGTTTTGGGATAATGCACATTAAACTAAGAATGACCACTATGCTCTCTCAATATGTGCATAAAGATAGAAGATGGAGACTCAACATAAAGGTAAAACGAAAGGCCCTTCATAGAAGGAAGCAGGGATTCAAGTTTCATAAAGAGCTTCCAAAAATTATGGTACTTATTAGCTTTCAGCATTGCCCCTATCATAAGCATCTTTAGGTGGTTAAGGTTAAAGTGAACAAATATGAGGACATGCTTGATAAGTTATAAGTTGAAAATCTCATGCCCCTTGCTTACAAGTACCTAACCTCATGCTACTCAACTTTAGTCACGAGTAAGTTCTTGTCATTGTAAGTACATGTGTATCATAGAGAACTGCCAATGGGGTATCCCTTGACCCATG
Source organism: Avena sativa (assembly GCA_916181665.1). Taxonomy (NCBI): domain Eukaryota; kingdom Viridiplantae; phylum Streptophyta; class Magnoliopsida; order Poales; family Poaceae; genus Avena; species Avena sativa. Next base: position 410,899,387 of record OV702292.1, on the reverse strand, counting down.
ATACAGGAGCTATCCCATATCAAAATAACAAGGCAACAGACAATGAGCATCTCAACAATCTTTTTATTTGCTATTTGCATAGGTTTTTATTAAGGATGCTTCACAGATTGCTCAATATGGTTATGCTGCAAGTTTCCACCATGATTAGGCATGGCTTGGGCTAGCCGCCCAGGCGTTTCTCTAACACATATACAAACTCCATGAGCTTACAAGCTGCCCTTTTATTTCACACCGCCGGGATCCATAAGCAAAAGAACATGATATCTACTAAATAATGTGCAATGTTGAAAGCGTTCCCCATGGTAACATGCTTCTGCTAATTCACAACTTATAAAGCGCAAGCATATACGCAACATAGATGGGCACAATGGTTCAAGTTTATTAAGTGCAAGAAAGTAAAGTGTGCCATCAAGTTTGTGAGAGCTTTAATCACTAATTTTCACATAACAAGTTTAATTCGTAAGGTAGATAAAAACATGAATATACTTGGAATAGCAATAATGTTAATAGGTTGGTATGGTGGACTCTTTGGAATAACTTGGTTTTATTTGGAGTTGGATGCATGAATGGAACTCATACTTGGTACATGTGGAGGCTAGCAAAAGACTGGGAGTGACCAACTAAGAGAGCAATAATGGCCATAATCATGCAAAGCGACAAAACATTATTAATTAAAGCATAAAGTGATATTACAAGTCAAAAACTAAATGATCATAGAGGCTATGGTGACTGGTATAGTCTTAACATGGTGTGAGCATGTGCCAAGTCAACCCAAATAAAGCATCAAAGGAGAATACCACAATATTATGCTTTTGTATGTAAAACAACGCATGATTCTTTCAAGGCACATTGTGCAATCTCAATTGTTTGGAACAAGTCATGCTACATCATTAATCACTAAGCATAAAGTCAAAGCAATATCAAACATGACATGATAAAGTCTAGGCCATAGTCAAAACAAGACTCCTTTTATACCACTTATAAGCATGAACTTTCCTACTCTTTTCCAATCCAAATCAACGTATTTCAAACTATTTATGAATGCAGGGTCCAACAAATTTATTTAAGCAAACCAAGCAAAATAAAACTAAAAACAAAATGAAGACACTCCAAGAACAACACAATTGTGCATGAAACAATAAAAATGAAGTGTTTGAAAGAAAACCTGAGATTTTTATTGATGAAGAAGGGGATGCCTTGGGCACCCCAAGCTTTGACGCTTGTACTTCTTGAATATTTCTTAGGTTGACACGGGTGGCATCCCCAAGCTTGATAGTTTGTCCATACTTCATCTTATCACATTATTCTTCCCTACACTTTAAAATTTCCTTCATACAAAACTTCACACAATCTTCATTAGCAACATTAGTGTACTCAAGATAATAAGCCTTTGGGTTCAGTTTCAAGACAAGTAAAACTTCCATTAAAACACAAGCTACTGTAGCAATTCCTTCTAAAATCTCAAGTGATCAAAGAGAACTCAAAGAGAAAGAGATTAAGAGGCAAATGCAAATAATGGCAGAAACCCGTCAAAACAGACCAGCAGGTAAAAACCAATTTTTTCGAAGACCTTCTGTTGCTCAAATCGAAAAGTGATAAACTAACAAAAGTTAGATAACAACATGGGGCAGAAGCACAAAACATTACAGCTCAATCTGACATACAAGGATTTTTCATTAATTTTTACAGTGAAGCACAAAAATCTATTTCGGGGCAACAACTTTCCCAAATCTTACCTCTCTCTCATTAGAGGTTATTCTTATCACAAAAACCAGACAAAATGATAAGGAGAGGTTATTACTGAGGCAATAACTTCCAAGGCTCAACAAAAGAAAAACTTACTGAATAAAAATTTGGGTTGTCTCCCAATTAGTGCTTTTCTTTAACGCCTTTGAGCTAGGCATAAGAAGCAAGATTCAAGTATTCTCAAATTAAGAAGCATTAAGAGCAAATTTTGTTTTAATAGGAGAGGCAAAATAAATCTTCTCTCTCTTCTTAGGGAAGTTTTCTATACCTTTCTTGAGTGGGAATTGATATTTAATGGTGCCTTCTTTCATATCAATAATAGCACCAACAGTTCTAAGAAAAGGTCTTCCCAAAATAATAGGACAAGAAGCATTGCATTCAACATCCAAAACATAGAAATCAACGGGGACATAGGTATTGTTAACCATAATAAGAACATCATTAATACTCCCCATGAGTTTCTTTTTAGCATTATCATCAAGTTGGACATCTAAATAACAATCTCCTAATGGTGGCAAATCAAGCATTTCATAAATCTTTCTAGACATAATAGAGACACTAGCACCAAGATCACATAAAGCTTTTAGATCAAAATCATTCACTTTCATATTAATGATGGGTTCCCAACCATCTTCTAATTTCATAGGAATAGAAGCTTTATGTTTCAATTTTTCTTCTTTAATTTTTATGAGAGCATCGGTAATGTGTTTTGTAAAGGCCATATTCATAGCACTAGCATTAGGACTTTTAGAAAGATTTTGTAGGAACATAATTACTTCAGAGATATTGCAACCATCAAGATAAAAATCATAATTACCATCCAAGGTAGTAGAGCTATTGTTTCCCATATTTTGGAGAATTTTAGCATTTTTATTGGAAAAGGTTTCATTGGTTTTAGGTATTGTTGCAAAAGGAATGTGGGCTTCATGTGGTTTGCTAGCATCAACATTGGTGGTGGTAATAGTATAAATACTATTATTTCTAGGAATTTCATCTTCTCTTTCCCACTTAGCATGCAATTCAGCTAACAGTCTAACATTTTCATCAATTCTAACTTGTATGGCATTAGTAGCAGCAAAGGGGTTTTCCATAGTTTCAGGTCTAGCAGCCATTTTATTAATCAAAGAGGATTGTGCTTCAGACAAAGATGAAATATTTTTTTCAGCATTAGAAAGTTTTTCCTCAATAGTTTTATTGAAAGCAGTTTGTTTACTAATAAAATCCTTAAGCATGACTTCAAGTTCAGAGGGTGCACTCCTATTGTTGTTGTATGAATTTCCATAAGCATTACCATTATTGGGAGGATATGGCCTATAATTATTATTACCAAAATTATTTCTGTAGGCATTGTTGCTAAAATTATTATTTCTAATGAAGTTCACATCAACTTGCTCTTCTTGAGCAACCAAAGAGGCTAAGGGAACATGATTTGGATCAATATGAGCTTTTCCATTAACAATCATAGACATAATAACATCAATTTTATCACTCAAGGAGGAGGTTTCTTCGATAGAATTTACCTTCTTTCCTTGTGGAGCTCTCTCAGTGTGCCATTCAGAATAGTTAACCATCATATTATCAAGGAGCTTTGTTGCAGCACCCAAAGTAATGGTCATGAAGGTACCTCCAATAGCAGAATCCAGCAGATTTCTTGAAGGATAATTCAGTCCTGCATAAAAAGTTTGGATAATCATCCAAGCAGTCAGTCCATGAGTGGGACAATTATTTACCAAAGATTTCATTCTTTCCCAAGCTTGAGCAACGTGTTCATTAACAAATTGTTTAAATTCCATTATTTCACTTCTCATAGATATAACCTTAGCAGGAGAATAGTATTTTCCAATGAAAGCATCTTTGCATTTAGTCTAAGAATCAATACTATTTCTAGTTAGGGATAGCAACCATTCTTTAGCTTTTCCTCTCAAAGAGAAAGGAAACAATTTAAGCTTAATAATATCTCCATCTATATCCCTATGATTTTGCATCTCACAGAGTTCAACAGAGTTATTAAGGTGAGCAGCAACATCTTCAGTACCAACACAAGAGAATTGTTCTTTCATAACAAGATTGAGCAAAGCAGGTTTAATTTCAAAGAAAGTAGCTTCAGGAACAGGTGGAGCAATAGGTGTGCACATGAAATCATTGTTTTTGGTACTGGTGAAGTCACACAACTTAGTGTTTTCAAGAGTAGTCATTTTTTATGCTTTTTTAAAGAAAGCAAACCAGTACAACTATTTTTTTGTGTTTTTGATAAAAGAAACAAGCAAACAAAGCAAAAATAAACTAAGCAAAATAAAAAACAAAGTAAAGAGATTGGTTGTGAGGGACTCCCCTTGTGAAGTTGTCCTTGATTGCCCGGCAACAGCGCCAGAAAAAGGCTTGATGGCTCAAGATACGTTGAGCTCGTTGGAAACCCCAAGAGGAAGGTATGATGAGCACAACAGCAAGTTTCCCTCAGTTATGAAACCAAGGTTATCGAACCAGTAGGAGCAAGGAAACAACCCCAAGGTGTTGCTACCAACTTGGAATCATGCACAGCATAACCAGAGAGCTTTGCCCTGATGGCTCGTGATTGATGAGCTCGTTGGGAACCCCAAGGGGAAGGTATGATGAGCACAAAAGTAAGTTTCACTCAGTTATGAAACCAAGGTTATCGAACCAGTAGGAGCAAGCAAACACCCCAAAGGTGTTGCTAGCTGAGCCTTGGCAGGGCGCACTACCGGTGCTAGTAGCAACGTGGAGACCTGCACAACACAACCACAGAACTTTGTCCCCAACTTGCGATGAGGTTGTCAATCTAACCGGTTTTGCTGAAAACAAAGGATTAAACGTATCGAATGGAGGGAAGTAATAGTTTGCAAAAAGTAAACACAAATAAGTAAACAGTTTGTAGATTGTATGTAAAAGAAAGGACCGGGGTCCATAGTTCACTAGAGGTGGCTCTCCTTAAGATAGATAACATGCTAGGTGAACAAATTACAGAGGGGCAATTGACAAACATCGAGAAAGCAATACATGCATATACTAAACATCTTGACTCCTTTGGAACTTGATTAGGCATTCCAACATTATACATAGACCGCCATCCAACTACATCTATGACTAATAATCCACCTTCAGGTTATCATCCGAACCCCCTCTAGTATTAAGTTGCAAGCAACAGATTATTGCTTTATGAATTGCGTGTGAAGTAAACAATACGATTGTTCTATGAACAAAGGATTGTTGTTTTCTCCCTAGTACCAACAACACATCTAGTACCTTAGAGATTTCTATCACTTCCCTAGATTACCAGAGGCATGAACCCACTATCGAGCATAAATACTAACTCTTGGAGTTGCTAGCATCTACTTGGCCAAGATAGCTACTAACAACGGAAAGCATGCAAGATCACAAATAACAAAGACATGATAGAATCAATAATCAATCTGAAATAGCATCTCAATATCCATCGGATCCCCGCAAACACAACATGCAGAATTACAAATAAATGATCTTGATCATGAACGGAGCTCACAAGATCTAGACATGAAAGCACAAAGGAGGAGAACCAGCCATCTAGCTACTACATGGACCCGTAGTCCAGAGATGAACTACTCACGCATCACACCGGAGGCTTGCATGATGATGAAGAAGGCCTCTAGGGTGAATTCCCCTCTCCGGTAGGGTGTTGGGAAGCGCTTCAGATCCCTCCCGATCTAGGGATGGAGATGACGGCGGTTGCAGACTCTTTCATGGATTTTTTAATCGGGTACTTAGGGTTTTGGTCCCGAGGGTAATATATAGGCGGAAGGAGAGGCCGAGGGGGTGTTGGGGTCGGTCAGACCACCCCCTGGCGCGGGCCAGGCCTGGCCGCGCGGCCAGGTGGTGTGGCCGGCCCCTAGCTCTTCTCCGTCTCGTATTCTGGCTCCAGATGTCTTCCGAAAAAATAGGCACTTCGGCTTTTGTCCCGTCCAATTCCAAGAATATTCATTTTATGACTTTCCTGGAACCAAAAATAGCAGAAAACAGGCAGCTGGCACTGTGGCTCTTGTTAATAGGTTAGTCCAAGAAATCATATGAAAAGTACTCCAAAGTGTGGACAAAACACAAGAAAGTAGATAAAACCAAGCATGGAACATCAAAAATTATAGATACATTTGCAATGTATCATGCCCCAACTTACAGTGAGGTTGTCAATCTCATCGGTTTTGCTGAAAGAAAGGATTAAACGTATTGTGTGGAAGATAGTAATTTCTTGCAGAAAGTAAACAGTAAACAGTAAATAGTAGATGGTATATTAATGGTAAAAGAATGGACCGGGGTCCATAGTTCACTACAGGTGATTCTCCTTGAGATAAATAGCATGTTGGGTGAACAAATTATAGCGGGGCAATTGACAGATTCGAGAAAGCATACAATGCATATACTAATCATCTTGACTCTTATGAGATTTGATTGGGCAGTACAACATTATACATAAACCATAATCCAACTGCATCTATGACTAATAATCCACCTTCAGGTTATCATCCGAACTCCCTCCAGTATTAAGTTACAAGCAACAAATAATTACATAAAGCAAAGTGTGTAAAGTAAACAATACGATTGTCTCATGGACAAAGGATTGTTGTTTTCTCCCTAGTAGCAACAACACATCTACAACCTTAGAGATTCCTGTCACTTCCCCAGATTACTAGAGGCATGAACCCACTATTGAGCACAAATACTCCCTCTTGGAGTTGCTAGCATCTACTTGGCCAAGATAGTTACTAACAACGGAAAGCATGCAATATCACAAATAACATAGACATGATAGAATCAATAATCAATCTGAAATAGCATCTCAATATCTATTGGATCCCCGCAAACACAACATGTAAGATTACAAATAGGTGATCTTGATCATTAACGGAGCTCACAATATCTAATCATGATAGCACAAAGGAGAAGAACCAACCATCTAGCTACTACATGGATCCATGGTCCAAGGATGAACTACTCATGCATCACACCGGAGGAAGTCATGGTGATGAAGAAGGCCTCCAGGGTGATCTTTCCCCTCCGACAGGGTGCCGGGAAGAACTGCGGATCCCCCCGATCTAGGGATCGAGATGGCGGCGGCTACAGAATCTTCCGTGGATTTCTGATTGGGTCTTTGATCAGGTACTTAGGGTTTTCGTCCTGGGAGGCTTTTATAGGCGAAGGGGCAAGGTCGGTGGAGGCCCGAGGGGCCCACACCAGGTGGCGGAGCGCCTAGGGATGGCCGCGCCACCCTAGGGTGTGGCCACGTTGTGGCCCCTCTTCGGCTGCCCTCCGAACTCCGTGTTGCTTCGGATAAAATATTGACTTTGGCTTTTGTCCGGTCCAATTCCGAGAATATTTCCTTACTAGCTTTTCTAATACCAAAAACAGCAGAAAACAGGCAACTGACACTATAGAATCTTGTTAATAGGTTAGTTTCAGAAAATGTATAAAAATACCCCGAAGTATGGACAAAACATAAGAAAGTAGATACTAAACACGCATGGAACATCAAAAAATATAGATACGTTTACGACGTATCAGGGTCACTCCTCCCCTTGTAACCATCTGATTCTCTTATTCTCTCTCTCTCATTTCCTTTGAGGGTTTCTCCATAATATTAGAGAGAACCTCGGATATTTTGTGTTCTCCACCTTCACACTACCGTCATGTGATCTTCGGTCCGCCATCTTCCTCTTCCGCTGCTCGGCTAGATCAGAGCCTAGGAGACGTCGTCTACACCGAACATGTGTTGTACTTTGGAGGCACCACCGTTGGGGTGCTTGGAGCTGCTCATCTTTATAAACATACGCCTTCCTGCGTAAGGCGTTCCTCGGTCTTCAAGGGTATGAATACCGTCTTCCTTTTCTGTTACTTATGTCTACATAGTATAGATCCTAGTATTAGTGTTTGCGTAGTTAGAATTTTTTTTGTTTTTTCTGCTCCGAAACCCTACAACCGGCGGGGTCCAGAGGTTCGCTGGTGGTAGGGCATGCTGCACGGGCACCAGCGGGTTAATCACCTGCCCCTGAGGAGCTGGCTCTGGCGGCAGATCAAGCATTTGCACGATCGGGGGCCCCCACGCCGGCAGAGGTGGCGGCGGTGGCAGATCGGCCTTGTGTTGCGCCTATAGGACCGTCATATTGACGACGTCGTAGTACCCCTCCCACTAGGTGTTCTCATCCTGGACGGTTGCCGCCAAGGCCTCCCGCATCACGATGTCCTCACCATAGCCATCAGCGACGATGGCCTGGTACTCGAGGGCAGTTGGCCGATAAACTGGCCAGCATTGGTGTCATCAGCCTCTTGCTTAACGATGCCTTCCATCGCGTCGCCGTCCTCCTCCTCTTTGGAGTCGTCGTCGAACTGGGTGGGGAACGTTGTGGTAGAACTCCCATGGCTGGAGGGGACACCGGATAGTCGATGAGCGGCGGGCCATGTGCTCCCACACGAGGTGTGGGCGAGTGGCGCCCCCGCGGCGACGCGACCCAGACCCGGAGCCACTCACCTCGTGGTCGTTGGTCGTCTTCTTCAGCCAGCGGAGCATCCTCATGGCGGCACTAGGGGTGCTAGCGGCGACAGCAACATGTTTTGGCTCGAAGTGGCAATGGTGATGGCGAGAGAGAGAGGTGTTGAGCCGGTTTAAAGGAAGCCCTGACCAATGTGCGCGTGCAGGTTTTCTAGCACCTTCGCCATTAATGTCGCCGCTCAGTTCTGGGCAGCGCCGCGTCAATCAGCACCGGCATTGATGGCCATGGTTGTTGCCGCTTCTGCCGGTAAGATTGTTGCCGCTTCCGCCGGGCAGTCTGATGCCACCGAGCCTGGGTCACTGACGGACGGGCTCGCGGTCGTAGTTGGAGGACACGTGCTCGATCAGATTCTGTCTGGTCTGACGCATCCGCGACGCAAATTTGGTGCCCCAATGGGTCGCGTTGGACGTATCGGTTCGAGTGCGCTACACCGCTGGAGAGCGCGCACACGGCGACCGCGTCCGATCGGACCGGTTCGGACCCGGCACGACAGTTTGCATCGTGCCGCTGGGATGCCCTTAGAGAATGGGCTCCGTTGGCTGTTTAGAAAAAACTAGAAGAATACCCGCGCGTTGCAATGTCAATCTCTCTAGCATATTTATTATGTAAATGAATAAATATAAAATACGTAAAATATGAAGTTCTTTAAACTAGTAATAGTTCATGCCAGAATGGTCATAATAGTTGAGAGGCTAAATTGAATTCACATAAATTATTGTATATTTGACGATAAAAAGTTGGTGACATGAACTATTATATGGTCAAGAAGTAGATTACATAGATGCATGTACCATAAATAAATGCTAATGAGATGACATTGTAGATTAATTGGCTAAAATAGTGGGTGGTGTGGATAGCTTGTATGTTGTGATAGACTATCATAATTACTAGTTAGTGGTTTTGCTTTAGAGTAAGTATAATAAATTCTAGTCAGCAGACTATAAGAAATAAACTAGTATTATTTTGCTTAGTTGGATGAGAGAGAAGAAGAGAAATAAGAGAAGTGGACTCTCATGCAATAGCCAGCTCTTGCACGTGCGCCTAGACACTTTGTGAGAATGTGATGTGGACCATTTACATATAAAGTAGTAGATCTTTAAAGGTAACTATTACTAGTTGGCTATAAAATGATTGACTATAGATGATCTTATAGTTAGCAGTTGGTTATACTATTAAAGTTGCTCTTAAAACAAGGACAATAAGGTCCAGTCAGCAGGCTATAAGATTTAAAATAGTATATTTATGTCTAGTTGGAAGAGAAAAAAGAGGCGAGAAAAAACGAGTGGACTCTTAGTTAAGAGCCAGCTGCAGCACGTGCTCCTACGCACTATGTGAGAGTGTAAAATGAGTCGTGTATTAATAAAGTATATTTTTATCTCTATCTATGATAGATATTGGCTATTATATTGATTATAGATGACATGAGCATGCCTTATAGCGGACAACTGACTCTACTATTGTCCTTGCTCTTATAAGATAGTATAGATAACACGGTTTATGAAACGGGAGTAGGTGTCACCGAAAATTTGCGTGTGGTAATCCAGCCGCCGGTCCCGGTAAGCAGACACTGTTCCGGTGCTGCCGCCCCAAAATTGGCTATTTCTACTATTGTTGTTGGCGACCAAGCCCGATGGCTTTCACACCTGTCTGGAGACGGTACTGGTTGCGGTCTTTGTGGACCGTTTGAGACGGGCCGGTGCTTACCGTCCGTTCGACGAAGAGCAGATGGCTGACAGCGGCGGCAGTTCGGGAACCGAGGTGCCGGCGGCGACGCGCCGTCGGGAGCCGCTTCTTTTGCCCGTCTCCTCCACCGCCCCAGGCCAGGATTGGTCCCACGCGCACTTGGCGCCCAATCATCTCTCGCATTTCCCCGTGCTCCGTGCCCACGCGTCCGACTTACTACACGTCTCATATGGTAGCCATCATTGTTGTTCTTTTTGCTCCATCCTTCAATCCATTGCTGTATACTTCCAGTACTTCGTGCGAATGTTTGGAGCAAACAAAACTCTCTTTTTTTTACATGGGAAACTACTTTTTCCAACTGCGTTATTGCACTAGTGTTTTTCTTTAATTTCTCAGATAATTTTATAAGAGAATAGTGGGTTGAACACAGAGTAATGTGGAGCACACACTCGTAGCTTGATTAATTAGAACACCACTATACGCATTACCGTTGGCAGCACACGACAACCGCACGAGGAATGCGAGCGTACGTGAGAGCTCGTGCAGAAACGTAGCGATGTGCCACGGCTTTTGCGATGCTAATAATTGAATCAAAAGGAAAGCTCGAACAGAAAGCTATAGCTGGTGGGTGCCCACTGGTCATCTGTCAAGATCAAGCTCCCATCTCGTCAAAGAAAAAGATCAAGTTCCCCATCTTAGCCGGTGCTAGTAGTAGCATCGGCCAAAGCATGTCGTGAGTGATTGTGTTTTAATATATCACTTTGATCCTTCATAAATTTAGACGATATTTGGTGAGATCTTTTGCTAGAGCCAAATAAAAGTGCAGCCTTTGTCTTCCTCGTTTCCCCTTTCTAGTTTAATTAGTCTTAAGCATTTCTCACATCAAATGGTTAATTTCTCCAATCAGCTTAGGTATGGAAAAAGGTTCCTGCCAAAGAAAAATGCGTAAAAAATAGGATAAGTTTTCTTATATGCAAAGCCATTTTAAGTCAATATGCACTCGTTCTTTTTCGGGCTTTCGTGGCCGATGACTTTGAACATTAATACGCCACACTCGCATGCTTAAGATATTTTCCTTTTAATATATTCTTTTAATTGCAGCAAAATATTCTTTTGTGGGGTGGGTGGTGGGTAGGTGGAGGCACTGGAGCACAATTAAGGCTAGGGCAAAGATATGTGCGCTTCGCCATATTCACACCTCCGCTCCGGTTGACCATATCTACTTATGTCCACGAAGCGAAAACAGACCATGCCGACTGCTAGATGAACAATATTGTATGGTGTGATGTGGTCAAAATATTTTAGAAGTGCCTCTAAATGCAAGGTTTGTCGTTCCTGATGAAACTTAGCTTTATGCTATATAGTTTGGCCAAATACATCAAATATAATATAATATTCATAATATTTGATATATAGTAAAAATATTTTATAATAAAACTAATTTGATGCTATAGATGTTTGCCTTAGGACAAATGCAACTTCAACGAATCTAGAATGACGACACATGCAAACATGTGTTTAGAAAAACATGTCATCCAACAAGAGAAATAAAATATTTGCTAAGGAATTAGAAAATAACTATTTCAAAGTCAATTCTAAGGACTATCAGGTCTAGCAATTGAGATTTGCAAGTACAAACTGCGACTGAGAACATGAAAATCTGAAAGACATTGTTTCTAAGATAATTGAGAAATATTCACTTCCAAATAAAAGTACATACAATATGCCTTGCAAGAATCAAGATAGTGATAATAAAGTTAAATGTTCCACTATTTCTTTACATTTTGACAGGAGTGGATAAAACAGGGATAAGAATAGCAGAGCCACTAAGGCATTAAAGTGGGTATAATTTTTTGAGAAGTCAAACGATGTAAACTTTGACCAAGTTATTACTATCAACATCTACCATACTAAATCAAAGTCATTAGATATACTGTGACACAAATTTCATATTATATCTAGTATATATACTCCCTCCATCCCAGGATTTGTATATATCTATGTAATAAAAGAGGTCTAGATACATGCAAATCTAGACAAATTTTCGACTTCCTTTTTGGGACTATGTTAGTTTTAAATAGAATTTTTCATAAGCTTGATCAAACTTTACACCGTTTGATTCCAAAATACGTCTTATATGGAGCGTAGGTAGCATATGCAAAACAAATACTACTCCCTTTGGTATGGTTTATTAGACATGCACGTAGTTTAAAAAATCTTTGACCATCAATTTTAATCAATAAAATATGCAATATATATCTCAAAAAATATACCATGTGCAATCTGGAAGACATCAATGAAATCCCAAATGGAGGATATACTCTATTTGTTAACCTAATTTTGACACAACAGTACATAGTATAGGCGCTTTAAATTAAAGGCCCTTACGGTTCCATGGTTAGATACCAACACTTGGACCAACAATGTTTAACATTATTTTTTTCTTGACCACGGTACATTTTTCATCCTTATCTGGTGAAAAAACTCCTTGAGTGCAGGGCGAGAGTCCGAGGAGCGTTGGCTTGGTTTCCCTGCTCATGTCCTGATATTGTTATGTCCTCTACCCTTTTCCAGCAAGAAAAAAAATACGGATACCAAGGCATGGACCTCCTTGAAGGTGTCATTCGATCCCTAAAAAAAAATGTGTCGTCATTCGACAGCGTGTCTCGGCGACATCTCCGCAGTGGCAGAACCGTAATAGATCGTCAACACAGGGGGCAACCTCGGACGCGGGGTATATACAGAGGAAGTTCGGGACGCGGTAAAGGAAGCCACTCGCTTTCTTCCCCCATATGTCTCCTCCCCGCCCGTCCCCTAAAAATCCCCAAATTCGACCAAACCCTAGGCAAATCCTCCCCACCACTTCCTTCGCTGCTAAGTTATCCCCCGCGCTACGAATCTCCCAGCAGATTGGGTCCTGTAATCGTTGTATGAGAGCTTGGGAGAGTGGAGGAGGATGACGGTGATGGAACTCAAGGCGCTGCCGCTCGGATTCCGGTTCCACCCCACCGACGAGGAGCTCGTCAGGCACTACCTCAAGGGGAAGATCACCGGGCAGATCAAGGCCGAGGTCGAGGTCATCCCGGAGATCGACGTCTGCAAGTGCGAGCCGTGGGACCTCCCAGGTATTTTGGCCGCCGACGCGAGCGCGATCAATCGCCTCTTGGTCGTGTCTGTTTCTCCTGGCGTTTTTGTTTCTTGTTCTGTAGATTTGTTGGTCGTGTCGTATGTGGTTGATGCGGTTGGATTCGGGGGCTGCTGGCTAATTAATCGGTGTTTGTTTTGCGGGTTTTGTATCGCTGCGACTCGTGCCTTGTTTGAGTTCTGTGCTGGATTTTTGTCCCCATTCTGTACCTCTTTCTTTGGACCAGTTGCTGTTCTTCTGGTCAGTCTCCTCTCGCGATTCTCCTTCTGTCTCCGCTGCTGCTGCAGCAGTAGCTTTGTGGCTTTGGGTTCCCGTGCGGAATTTATTTTTGGTCAAATTCCTGTGCGGGATCCCTATTTTGGGGCTGCTAATTGTGTGAAAAGTTTTACGGGATACTAATATTTGGATGCGATCCCCTCGATGCCTGCTAAATATATTTCCGTAATATACCCTCTTTCCGAGATGCGATTTGGTACGATGCAGCTAAAATTGTTAGGCGTGGTGCTATTTTAGTAATAATCTAAAAATGTCAAATCTCTTTGAAGGAGATTCCATTTATTCTGACTGCGGTATCTTGGTGCTTGCAGATAAAGCATTGATCCGCTCTGAGGATCCTGAGTGGTTCTTCTTTGCACCCAAGGACCGCAAGTACCCGAATGGAAGCAGGTCGAACAGAGCGACCGAGGCTGGCTACTGGAAGGCAACCGGGAAGGACAGGGTCATCAAGTCCAAGGGCGAGAAGAAGAAGCAGCACATGATTGGCATGAAGAAGACCCTTGTGTTCCACCGGGGGCGTGCCCCAAAAGGTGAGCGCACTGGGTGGATTATGCACGAGTACCGCACCACCGAGCCGGAGTTCGAGTCTGGCGAGCAGGTATGGGCCTATCTGTTTCTTCCTCAGTTTTCGTGGCAGTGTTGTTAGATTCTGATCGGAGTTCTCGGTTCTTAGTTGTTGGATATAACAAGCTCACTGAGGCTGGACTCTGGTTAGAGTTCGGTCCTGCCAGTTTGATTTTAGCTTGTAAAAAGTGTGATTAGATAATCAACTGACAGCATGATTCATTTTTGTGGTATTCTGCAAATGTAGGTCTAGTAGAAATGAACATTTGCTGATCACTCTATTGGAAGTAGTTGCTCCTGCCTCACTGTCTGATGCTTCTGCTGTGGTATGTGTACTTTCAGGGCGGTTATGTTCTCTATCGCCTATTCCAAAAGCAAGTGGAGAAAACTGAGCGCTCTATGCCGGAGGAAATGGATAGAAGTGGCTATTCTCCCACTCCATCTCGTTCCACTCCTGACCATATGGAGGCAAACGAGGAAGCAATCACACCCTTAAATAAGGATTCTCCTGAATCTGGTCTGCATGGATGTCCAGTTGACTTCCCGGGTACAATTGAAACTCCAGCCGCGCCGATTACAAGGTGGCTTGCAGACAAGAATGACAATTCGGCGCGAAATGAAGCAAATGTTTTTCATGTGCCTTTTCATGCTCATGTTGATGAAAGACCCAAGGTGAGCAGAACTGTGTAACAAGCCTGTTAAACCTCTATTATCATGCTACATTTTGTTTTATGGATCAAATTTGTCAACTCTAGGTGCTGACCTCATATAATAATTTATGTTGTCTAATGACAAGCAGGCTGGTCCTTCGGTCGAACCTTTGACGCAGCTAATTGATTCACAGAAGACTAATGTTGGTTCTGATGAATTCGCAAACCTTGCTGCTCCCATGTTAGCTCATGACGAAGATGCTCTCTTGAACAATTTCATCCTTCAAGGGCCTTCAGTTGATTTTTGTGGCAATGTGAAGCCCCGTGATCCAGTGGAAGAATTCTTGAATGAAACAATTGCTGATCCAGATGAGCATTCATCAACGACATCTAAAGTTCAGTATGATTCAGACACTGGGGCTATGCCTGCTGAGTTTGATAACTGGGTTATTCAGGTACTATTTATTGGAGTCCGCTGTGTATGTAATCATTACTGTCTGCATTCTTATATTTGTTTGCTCTGCAGGGTGATTTGCTAGATGATTCAAACTGGTTCGAAAATTTAAATTTTGTGCCAGATGATACAAATCCGCAGCTGAGTGGATTATATGAGAGTGCATCATTGCTTCCTTACGACAGCACTAATCCTGATGTTCTTTCCATGGACTCCGGTGACGAGTCCTTGCAAGATTTGTTCAATACCATGGAGGACACAAGTGGGAGGAGGGATGTATGGAGGAATGAACCTGGATTTAATGCCACACCTCAGCAGTTACAGTCTAATATGCATCCAAACTATTTATGGCACATTGAACCTAGTTTTAATTCCATGCATCAGCAGCTACAGTCTACCATGCCTCCGAACAATTTAATTTCTCAACATGGCATTGCACCAAAGAGGCTAAAGCTATGTGAATCATTGTCTGTTGCTGTCAATGTTGAGAGTGGAGAGAGCATGACCAGAGATGAACAGAATGAATCAGATGCTGTAACTTCGAATTATATGGGTGAATCTGCCGAGTCAACTGCAGATGCAGATGCTGATGAGTTAACAGGGATTATTATCATCAGCCGGCGCCCTGTTCCAAGATCAAATGTGCCTTCAGATGGAGAGAATACTGAATCCACAGGGGTTACTATAATGAGCCGGCGCCCTGCTCCAAGCTCAAATGTGCCTTCAGACGGATATGTAGCTGAGTCCACAGGGGTTACTATTATGAACCGATGCCCTGCTCCAATTGCAAATGTGCCTTCAGATGGAGATGATGATGTGTCATCAGGGGTTTATATTATGAGCCGAGAGACTGCTCCAAGTTCAAGCACAGATAGTTCATTAGCTCAACAGGGGGCTGCAGTGCGAAGGTTGCGGCTACAATTGAACCTTAACGCAGGATCATGTTCTAGTGTAGATGGTTTGTCAAATTGCATTATGGATGGAAACAGAAGCGACAAAGGGATGAAAGCTGAGGTGAGAACTTTGTTTGTTCTACTCCATCCAATCCAAACTAATGGACTCAGATTTATCTAGATTCGCAATCTAGATAAATCTGAGTCCATTAATTTGGATCAGAGGGAGTATAATTAATTCTACAACTGTATTTTGGTGGTAATAAGTTTAGATATTCCATGTTCTACTGCTAGTTTCTGGCCCCTGTTAAATCTTCTTAACAAAAATAACCGCCTTTCTGACATTGTACTGCATTTTGTAGAAAGTTACTTTATGAAGGAATACTAACAATATTTCGTGTTCACCTGCCAGATCGAAGAGTGCGTGGAACCAAACTTTTCTGACAATGTTGGTTCTGTTGGCAAAAGCCAGGATGATGCACAAACGGACATCCCTGATCATGGTAACTAGTCTATCGAGCATTTATACATCTTTTAGTTTTGTTATTGTTTTGGTAATGCTTTGCAAAGCCTATCTGACATGTTATTGACATGCAAATGATGCAATGCTTGTTCCAGACACCAATTCAGTTATGAGGCAGCGTAAGACACTGGAGAAAAGCGGCAAGGAGAAGCAGGAGTGTGGCCTTCAGTCACACGTGAGAGCACCAAATAAGAGGGGAGGCTTCTCAACACACATTATGTGGCCAGTTCTTTCGGTGGCTCTGCTCGTCCTTGTCAGTGTTGGGATGTACGGATGGGCATACTAGCTCTCTCTGGGTGGAGTTTAACATGCCACGTTTTACCCACAAGCAGCATTGTTGTGCCATATTCCCTTGTACATAATGTATCTTGCTGCCTGCGTTTAGACGGCTGTAAGATGCCCTCGAGTGTTTGTTCCCCTTCCGGCGATCCGAGGCAGTAGAAAATCCAAAAAAAAGCCATTTGAGAAGTGAGGTAGCAAATGAGAAGGGAGGAAGCAAGGAGTAAGTATTGCTGTAGATTTATGTGACCTAGGTTCATGCTAGTTTTTGTTCTGCAGTTACTGCAGATGTTAGCCTGTTAAGCAGTTGTAGTCATTGCCTGGGGCTGTCGTCATCCCGCGTGTTGTTGTTCTGATGATGTACTTGGCAAGATCTGGACCTAATTAAGTCTTACACAGATCCTTTTGCCATTTTGTAAAACTTCGATGTGCTTCATTCTAAGTTGCATGCATACTGCTCTGTGAAGTGTTATAATGTTCGTGTGTACCACCTATTGATGAGGTATGATGGCCGAGTGGCTTCATCTTTCTTTTTTTGACACTTTTGAGTCAAGCTGCATCTCAGGTACCTGGGTAGAGGGATCATAGATGAGATCGAAATGGTTACTGTTACGGTTAGCACCATCGAAGATCAGGGAGCTGCGGGTTCTTGTTCAGGATGCCACTGCCTATTCTTGATATTGCTCGGTTCCAATCTATACTATTAAGAGTTGCGATTTTGATGGTCTGGTATGTTATTCTTGATGGTCTGGTACGTTATTTTCAGTTTCTAATTCTACCCTAAAGTTTTAGTCTGAGTTATAAAAAATTTCACCGGTTGCCACCCCTGATTAAAAATATTATCTGCACTGCGACTGCTAAATGAGACTTATTCGTTCACTATCTATTCCCACGGCCACGGGAAAGAAAAATTTCCCAATTCTGGCCATCCCTGACCTTTAACCTTATGGACGCGCTCTCCAGATGGGGCCAGCGGCCGGAGCAGCCATGGCCCGATGAGGTAGATCAAGCGCGTGGTTGTTCGGTCGTGAAATCGATCGCGGAGGAGAGCCTGAGGGGGAGGGGCACGCTCACGCGGCCGGGATAAGAAGGCGGCGTGAGGGCGAGACCGTGCTGGCCCGACAGCGGCACGAGGTGGTCGGACGCCGGACGGAAGTATCGATGCCCCTAGCCTAGACCTAGCGTCCGCGAGATGGCCGATGCCAATGCGCAGTCCGCAGCGGCTGTCGTGGCTGGCCGGTTTGGTGAAAGGAGCGACCCGTGACAGAGCTTCGGGCGGATGGTGTAGGGCGGAGGAAAGATAGAGGCCACCGGCGCATGGTGAGGCGGGGTCGGACTCCGTTGCGTGACTGACACATGGCCTCCATGGTCGCGGGGCTTGAGCTCGGCGGGTGGGACCTCCTGCTTGTGGGGCTGCAAAGGAGAAGCGAGCGGTGCAGATGAGGCTTGGAGAGAGAGAGAGAGAGGACGGGCCCTGGCGAAGGGAGCAAGACGTCGGTAGTCTTCATGAGCCCACGGTGGGAGAAAAAAAGTAGTATCACGAAAGGCAATTGCTTTTGTTGAATATTTCTTAGAATCGTGAGTTCTTATTAAAATTCACCTAGAATTTCTAGTACAACAGAGTAAAACCGTGCCCATAGCAGCTCTTTATCAGGTTGTGCTATAAAATGTTGGAAACCCAGATGATTAATATTTTTATGTCATATAAAACAAACATTAAAGCTACTGTCCGGCAAAAACTTCTAATCAGCCAAGATTGCTGCACAATCAGAATTCAAGGTTTTTTTTTGTTGTTGATATTATTCTACTTCAAGATTACTGTGTTATTGGGACAACACTATATTTTTCAACTTCATGTAATCTTTCATCGGACAAACCATACCATCACCCAGAATCCCATCACTCATACAGACTGGGATCTGTCTATCTATACGTATGATTGTATGAGCCTGAATCATATTTTTTTCCTCTCAAGAAAGCAGCCCGTTACAAAGAATCATGAAATGTGGCCAATTTCTCTATGCACATCTCAGAAAACGTAGACATATAGTAGGAATTCTGCCAACAAAACGGAAACAGCGGCAGGGGGATTCTGGCGACAAACTCCTCCAAGCGCAGGTCGGCATGTAGAACCACATTTTTGCGTACACCAGGGCCATGGCCTTCAGGTAAATTGTCGAGATCGGCTAGCGAGTCGAGGAAGGGAATTAGAGGGAGGCGTAATACATTGCAAATGTATCTATAATTTTTGATGTTCCATGCTTGATTTTATTTACTTTCTTATGTTTTGTCCACACTTTGGAGTACTTTTCATATGATTTCTTGGACTAACCTATTAACAAGATGCCACAGTGGCAGTTGCCTGTTTTCTGCTGTTTTTGGTTCTAGGAAGTCAGAAAATGAATATTCTCAGAATTGGACGGGACAAAAGCCAAGTTCCTATTTTACCGGAAGACTCACGGAGCCAGAATACGAGACGGAGGAGGACCAGGGCCTGGTCACACACCCCCAGGCGCGGGCTAGCCCTACCCGCGCCACCAGGTGGTGTGGGCCCCCTGGCACTCCACCGACCTTGTCTCTTCACCTATAAGAAGCCTCCCGATGCATAAACCCTAGATCGTCAATCATAAATCCACGAAAAGTTCCGCAGCGCCGTCGCCACCGAAGGGGAGATTCGGGGGACAGAAAGTCTCTGTTCCGGCACCCTGCCGGGACGGGGAAGTGCCCCCGGAGCCATCTCCATCGATCTCCACCACCATTGCTGATTCCCATGATGAGGAGGGAGTAGTTCTCTCTCGAGGCTAAGGGTTCTACCGGTAGCTATGTGTTCATATCTCTCTATATGCATGATCTTATTGAAATCATGAGCTTGTAATCTATAGATCTACCTTACTACTCAAGTGCTTTAATAGATCTCTGCTCTCCCCATGTGTGTGAAAGTGACAGCGTGCACACTATGGTGACACTTAGGCTAGAGATTTCAAATACTTGTTATGAGTTATATTTGGAGTTGGATGTCTTTATGAAATTGTGGTGTTCGTTGGACTCATCTAGTACTCAAGGTGACAGTGTAGGATTTTCTAGATGAGACAGGCTTACTTTGAGGTGTGCTGTTATAGCCCTACAACCGATTAGAGTGTCCAACCGGAGAGTAGTTAAGAGTAGTATCATAAAGAGAATATATTTATATGAGAGTGTTCACTAGTGAAAGTATGATCCCTAGGCCTTGTTTCTAAGCATTGAAACACCGTTTGCTACTAGATCTGTTACATGTTTGCTTGCTTCCTTCTTTATTTCAGTTTGCCTTTAGTCTTTTCCACGCCACCAAGCTATTCTCTATCACCATTACCACTTATAGTTATCCATACCACTTGTATTTCACTATCTCTTCGCCGAACTAGTGCACCTATACACCTGACAACTGTATTGGGTGTGTTGGGGACACAAGAGACTCCTTGTATCTTGATTGCAGGATTGCTTGAGAGGGAATACCTTTGACCACTTCCTCCCTGAGTTCGATAAACCTTGGGTGATCCACTTAAGGGAAAACTTGTTGCTGTTCTACAAACCTCTGCACTTGGAGGCCCAACAACTGTCTACAAGAATAGAAGTGCGTAGACATCAAGACGCGGGCCACAGGATTTCCAATCCACTAGTTGGGGTAGGGCCAAGATCGTAGAGGCCGAAAATCGAGGGGTGCATCCGGTTCATGTTGGATAGACTACATATTGCATAAGCATTAAGGGAAAATAAAAGGGTACCACTAGCAAAATTTCCACCACTACATATTTTGCATATTTCCAAATAATGCGTAAGATGGATAATAATCTTGTCAGCTAAATGTGTGAGACCTTAAAATATAATACTTCATCCGTCCCAAAATAAGTGACATGACTTTGTCTAGATACATATGCATATTAGTAGAACGTGCTACCTGGAGGCCCTAACTACAATAGTTACCACTCGTAATTAAGAAGTAAGCCAGCCATCGGAAGCAATTAGGGACGAGTTCCCTGCACCGCGATCAAGCATACTTTTATAGGAGTGAGGTGCTAGATCATGATGTAAACTTGCATAAAGGTAGCTGAATGCACGGTAAGTTTTGCTAAACTGGTGAGAGAGGGAATTCACGTGGCTTTGTTGATGCCATGATATGCCTAAACAATAAAATGAGTGCAAAAACTAAGCATAACTGAGAATCCTAGAGACCCTGGCAGTGGTAGCTTCTGCTGGTAAACAACAATAAGTACCAAACTTGCATTAATCTAAAAGCAAATAACAAAGCGGAATGAATGAACATAAAAGGTCAGGAAACGACTTACACTTGTTCATAGGAGAAGCGGACCACATCCGGGGAAGCGGACCTCATGGCTATTACACATGTAACGTTTTGAGTCATAGAAACGTCACACAGTGAGCAGAACGCCGTGCTAGAAGCATTCTATCAAACAGGTACCGTGCACCCTGGATAACTTGAAAATCGAACGCATGAGCGTGAGGAGCTGGGGCGCAGGCGCAGCCCAAGCCAGGGGAAACTGATCTGCTAGGGCTCCGTGTAGGGGCCTGCTGCGCGGCCTCGCCGCCGGCTCCTCTACACCAGCCTGCCGGTTGACCGAAGCATTCTATTCTTTATTATTAGATACTAGGTGAATGTCCGTGCGTTGCCACGGGTCCTCAAATATTTTTCATGAGAACATAATACACATAAAATATTTATGTAATGCACAACAGGTTCTAAAATGTTTTTCATGAGAACATAATACACATAAAGTATTTATATAATGCACATAAAGTTTTCCGTGGTATGTAATGGAAGAGATCTTATTAATAGTCAATTTTAAAATGAACACAAATTTAAACGAAGGGGAGAGAATGCAATTTGCCCCTAAATGTGGTACCATATGAAACAACAGTACCATATTTAGTCAAGACACCATAGTCAAGACTGTAAGTAAAGTTTCATGTATCTTGCCAGATACCTCTCCCTAAAACACCTTAGAAAGAATCAACCATTGGCCCCAAACATACCGAGTGTTGTAACTCACACCAGCCTATGAGCAAAGCATCAGAATTTTTTTCCTATCAATAAAATGAACAAATCGATGGAGGGGCCTAGCCCAAATCAGGCCTTCGCTTCCCAGACTCAAGAGCGAGGACGGTGATGGTGGCCATGAACTCGTAAATTCAGCATACTTGTAATGTTCCATAAAATTCACCATACCAAAAGTACACATTTGTTTGATCCAGTGATTCAGTACAACAGTAGCCTATGCCATCATCTCCCAGAAATACACATTCGTTTGAGGCATCATCTCACTTGTCTCGGCATGTTCTATGGATCCTCTATTCGTCATTAAACTTGTGCTATTTTCTCAATGATGATATGTAAATTTTCCCTTAGAAAATAAGGAACCCACAAGGGTCGTATTAACTCATTGCTCATCACCACTAGGTTCATATTGGGATGGTCAGTACTCAATTTTCAAAACGACTCTACCAACTCCTGGACCTTCTGTCGATTTGATGCTCCGGGTCAGTGCAAAGTTTCTGCATGTGTAGGTGCACTCACCCGATCAATGTTCCCAGCAGCAGAAAAAACAATTTCTCTCTGAATTTATGGCAATACATCGCCAACATCAGTGGTTCTTCCAGCACCGAGACAGATCTTCGTGAACACCTGTTGGGGTGTTTGCCATATCTGAATATTGTGCTCAGTGGCATTTGGTTTTTCCAGTTAAACTTCTACCTATCTGTTGTAAAATGCCTCACCTTGTGCTCAGATTCAGCAACAACAAGAGGGCAATCCCAATGATTTCGTTTTCTTCATGACCACCAGCACCATATAAGGAACCAAATAGTGGATAGCTTTGCATCTAATGGCATCTGAATGATTTTTCATATTACATCTTGAGGGTTTGCACAAGTCGTACACCCTCACTTCTTCATGCCCCAATGGCTCTCCATCGATCATTTACTTCAGAGCACCTGAAACATACACACATATGGCCAACAAACAAATGAAATACGCAACTAAGAACTCATGACTCTAATTCATGATTCATAGACTTCAATAACAACTTAAACATAGTATGTCTAGACGTCAATTTTGAAGCTTAGAGTTTCATCGAGCCTACCGCACAATTTTGAATGAAACCATCAACACCATCGAGCCTTCTATTTGTAGCATCGACATCCTTTAGGGATGGCATATCCATCTTCTTAGAAGACTCTTACCAGATGCTGTTATGCAGTGATTAAGGTGCTTGAACAGAGTACCTACAACAAAGTAAAGAGTATACAAATCTTACTGCGTATACGTTTTACCAGCATCATCAGCATCAGTCTTTACCAGCAATGTCTCATTTAAATGGATTTTCGATGGAAAATGTCCTTGTTGTGTTGAGCTCTTGTTATAGGGTATCATTTTAATATAGTCTATTAGAAACTGTAAGAACAAGTTGGGACTTGAGAGGAACTTACAGCATGTGGCGTCTTGTACTTGCCCCGGGATGTATGAAAACCCTCCTAATTTCACCATGGAATCCGATAATGTATATTAACAATCAAGAATCCATGCATTTACGTTGTTGTGTACTTGTGCATGAGGATCAATTGTGAGTGGAGAAGAAGATTACCCTGAGACACAGAAGGAATATATGGCACGGCCGAATTCTAAGAAATCCATGACTCTGCTTAGTCCCCGGAGTATTCTGTGGGAACATGGTGATCTGGCAATGTTGCTTGTAGCTAGGTCAAATCCATGAACTGAAAAGTGGAATAAAAACTCATAAATAGTAACACTTGCAAAATAGGGTTCCCTTTATGACAAATTTAAGAGGGTTTTGGCAGTACGGTAACAACTAAATTGCAGATAGCAGGACAAAAGACAAAAGGGTGTACCGAGGATATCTTGATGAAAAATGTATGCAACTACTTGGAACTGAACACTATAAAAATTAGAGAAGATGTACATTCTTCATTCATGAGATCATGCCAAGAAAAAAACATGTCTGATAACTGTTCATCACTCACAACTAACCAAAGTGCCCCTCACCTTCTTTGGTATGCTGCTGCAGGTAGCAGGTCTGTCTTTTTCAACTGAGGTCAGATCTACAGCCGGTGCACAACTAAGAAGCATAAAAATGAACGCTAAGCCTAGAAGAATACCATCAGGCACAAGCATCAATGCTTGTTGGAACTCACATCTACTAATTCGTGAAATTTGGAGCTGCCATCTTCATATATCCCATGCCCTGATATAGCAGACCACTTTTAGGCATTAAAACAAACAACTCCAAGACATGGACATGACGGTCGGCTGTTAATTTCCAAAGCTGCAAAAGGCAAATAAGGACGAGAAGATTGAACAAGCTACATCAAATAAACAAGAACTGAGAATTAGTTAAAAGGATGGGACAATTACCTTGCAAAGGCGGGATTAGCAAAAATATCAAATCCATGAAGAAGAGGAAGCAGAGCAGCCCAACAATTCATTTGCATCACCGGAGAAGAAGAGAAATGAGAAGATCATTTACATGATGTATTGGCGCCAATGTGACAAAGGAAGGCGCGGAGCTCCATCATCTGAATGTACATGCCACCGGTGGTGCAGAACCCCTGGTTCGCGAACATGGTGATGGCAGTGATGAAGGTGAAATATTTATTTGAGTGTTGTAAGAAGCGTCCCGTCCAATGTTTATAGGGAATCCAAGTGACAAATCAACTTTGCAAGGAGCAGATAAAAGGTAATTTAAATGGGTGAATCTGAATGATAAAGCAAAAGAAAGTTAACACTTACTGTTGCATTGAGTCTTGTAAGAAATAGTATAATACTTTGGTCGCCACATCAATCTCAAGACGATATGCAAAATTAAAATATTATGCTCAAACAGCTCTCCATATATGCTCAGGCACTCAAGCTTCCACTGTATATCTGAAGAACAAATTGAATATTCCTAGAGTATCATCACGGAAAGGCATGTAAGTTCAAAGCAGATATAGATCATCATCTTCACTTCTTCTCTTTTATGCAACACTACTCAGTATAACAATTAGTATTGTTGAGAAATGAAAACAAAGTAAGTGTTCAGCTGCATCCAAATGCAAATTTTATGCCTATATGATTCTGACATGGTGTCAAACTATCAAGTGTGAAGAAACATCAATAAACCAGGAACATAAAGAATTAGTAGTAACTCGGGATTGCATCGTCGTTTGCAATGTCAACATTGTCGTGACACCATTCGATGGGCCTCAGCAAGAAGAGCCACAGGTAGTTGCGCAACACCTTACCAGATTGTGGAATACGACGTCTGCAACATGGACACAGGGACCGAGACAGGATCGGACATGGGAGAGGAGGATGGAGGGACGTGGAGTCGCTTGGGTGAGGACGCGCTCGCCGGCGATGGGGACGCAGGGACATGCGGTGGAATATATTCTCATGGTTAATAAATCTAAACTTCCTACATGCCATCCAAAGAAAAATTTACTCCTCTTGACCCATTGATTCCTTTTTATTTACTCTGCTCTAAAGGCCCAGAAGCATATACTCTCTCTTTGAGAAATTGTTTGGCTATCAATTAGCCTTGACATCTTATAGAGATATTATTAGTAAAGAGAAATTTTTGTACGATACTAAAAAAATCTTGAGCTCTGCCCATATTATTTTTTGCGATTAACCAAAAGGAGAGCCTCACCCGAGTGATGACTAACTGAGTATCCTCTCTGTTTACACATCCCCTGTTTCTCCTCAAAATTAACCAACACAGATGGAGTACCAGAGGATTAATATTGGAGGCTGATGTCTTGAAAATTAACCAAACATAGATGATATAACAAAGGATTAATTGAGTAAGGATGGTGTGGTAGGGGATGAGGGATTTAGGTGTTGTATCATACCATGGGAGGAACAACAGAGAAGGATGAGGGGAGTTGGCCTAGGGAGTAGCTCGCAGCCTTTCCATTGCCGCCTTCCTCTCACTGTCATCCTTGTTGCAGCGTTCCTTCCAGGATGCCGATAAGGTTGATATCCTTGTGGCGTAACTGCCGATGTCCTCCCAGGTGAACTTCCTGTCGTTGTTGCCTATGGCCGCTCAGCCGGAGCCCGACTTGCACTACCGCAACAACTTGCACAGATAAGTCCACTCCTGCGCCAAATTGCAAAGGTCCTTGTGCGGCAGATCCTCGTCGACGGGCTAGAAAAGGATGACGATGGTGATCTCAGACCACATCAGGCTGGAGGTGCTCTGGAAGGAGGAGGTCATCCGACTTGGAGCTGCTCCAGCGATATGCGGCGGGAGGGCGGCTAGGGCGGTAGACAGGGTGGGAGGGGGAGGATGGCGGCGGCGAGACCCTATGATAGGGTTCCATGGGGGGGGGGGGGGGGGGAGGTCAGAGACGATGGGAGTTTTTTTGACCTGCAGGGACGATGGGCGTTAATTTCCTTTTCTTTTCAGTGGGGCATTCTGAACGATGTATACACCGCTATTTTGCACTTGCCGGTGGCAGAGAACGTAATTACCAAAGCCAACCATTGAGACGATGTACTACGTACCATCGGATGTAGAATGGACGACACCGATGCTTCCAATGTTTGATATCAAAGTGTTTGATGACGACCTACGATCACCAACTCCCATTTAATAGTAAAGATAGTTGAATGCCCGTGCCATGTTACGGGGCCTAAAGTTTATTCCACTGCACATGTAGATATAACACGTTAATATCCCTGATGATGTGTAAGGTACACGATGAAAGGCACCTTTTTAATTACTCGCACGCAGACACATAAAATGTAGAATACATCATAAACATGCTAATAGAATAACTTCTTTGCCATATTGTGCAGTGGAAATGAAATATAGCAACAATATAGCCATACAGAATATAAAAATTTAATAACAAAATGATGATCTGACTATATTTACTCTTAAAGTGCATGATAGTCTCCATCGGTGATTTCCACATATGAAATAC
This sequence comes from Avena sativa, assembly GCA_916181665.1. Lineage (NCBI taxonomy): Eukaryota > Viridiplantae > Streptophyta > Magnoliopsida > Poales > Poaceae > Avena > Avena sativa. The sequence goes on along the minus strand of OV702292.1, from coordinate 410,872,663 downwards.
AGAAGTGTACTCCCTCCGATCCTGAATAGTAAGTTTAAAACTGCGACACTCTTTTAGGATCGGAGGGAATAATTATGTATCATCCTCCCTTAAAAGGTAATAAATCCTGAAAACAACATATACACAAGCTGCATGTTGTAAGGTATGGGATCTTTGGCTCAATTATTCGTCACCACCGGCGATTGGTATAAATCGCTCCTTAGAAGCACATGGGCGCTTACTCGGCCCACGGTGCCATCGTTCTGATCAAAGGGATGGAGGAGTGCCCAATCCGGACATGGGACGAGAGGCTGGAGACGAACTGGGTTTGTGTCTGATGGTAGAGTTCATTTGTATCACGGCAACCAACTGGATATCAGTTATAGAAAAAAACATTAGGAGTAGATCATCTAGAAATGCATATGACAACCTACTAAACCTACATGAAGTAGGGCCACCAGTTTTCAGCCTTGAACCGTCGCCTAGTCAATCGGAAGACTTCAGTACACTAAAATCCTTATTTCATGAGAAAAATGATATTGCAATGTACATCGGTTGTACGATCAGTTCTAAGACAATGCACCTAAATTTCATCCTACAATCAGAGCCTATGAGTATAAATAAACATATGTATAAATTTGCAACGTCTTCATGTCTGGACAACAACTATCCACCCCATGTCATACAACAGAATTGCATAAATAAAATAGAGCACTCCATGTCTGGACAACAACTAACCACCCCATGTCCTACGCTTCACGGAGGCATTCCTTTAGGTTTTTATCTACTCCATCCAATAAGAGTACACCAGAATCGGGATCATAAAAACACGGTTGCAAAGTAATTTCTGCAAATTCCCCCCTGCCACTTACAACAAGTGCAACAGTCTACAGTAAACATGTAACTAACTAAATACTCAGAAAAAATAGTGTAGAATACTAAATTTGAATCCTCACGATAACTGCGAGATGATAACAAAAGTAAACATATGGTTTAAATAACACCATATTTGAATATCTGGACAACATGTGTACAGTACCTACTACGTTGCTTACTATATAAAATTGTTGATTAGTTAAGGATATGACAGATCATGGAAATGTACTCACAAGACGGTTCAGAGGAACAAACCCAACAAATTAATTGATGCAATCATGCGCATAACTCTTTAAGCAACTCAACTCAATACATATCAGACATATGTACTTCTACGACAAACTATATCAGTATAGCTAGCTTGCCTATGACAAAATTTTCAAGGCGAGTTGACTAATATAGGTCTAAGTTAATCTTAAAGCCCTCAATCTTGTACTACATGGAAATAAGTTAGTTTTACACTACTCAAAATGATATATTCGTACACTTTCAGCTGGCTGAGATGAGATATATACATGGAGGTTAACGTGTAAATACCATCATCCTTGCATATTAAGTTGAGCCAATTCGGCCAACTTCAACAGTCTGCCCTTGAGCAAGTTCTCAATGAATCTGTATACAAATTTACTTATCATACATAATACATACTGTGAAGCAAAACCAACTTAGATTAAACCTCATTATGCTAGCAGCAGTAGGGCTCACATGTGTGGGAGCCATCCGTCGTACAAGCTAGCCCTCATGAATTGGTTGGCTTCCATGATTTTCGAGAAGCCACCGTTGACAGCGATGCCTAGTCTCCGCCAGAGCCCCCTTCATCCATATGTTTATCATGTCAATTAAGAGATCCAGACTTCAGAAAAACAGCATGCTATCATGCAAGCCTCGACGTCGATCCTTGTTAAAATATATAACCTTAACTATAGTTTTTAGAAAGCAAATGTAAACTGCGTAAATATACAACATTTATAGACAAAAGGTACGGATAACAAATACTTATATTTCTTGTCCACTTCGATTCCTCCTCACTTTCTTCTTCAACATGTTTCCTGATGGCATTTCCGGAGTTACTGATATTCATATCAGAGTCTATTTAACCACAATTTGATAACTTACGTTCTTTTGCTTAGCTTATCATATGCACTGGCATCAGGCACACCTGAATCTAGAACTTTGTTGACTATGTTCTTCAACAAATCATATATCTGGTAAACATTAACCTTGTACACACCATTTCTTGTAAAATCATAATACTGAATGAGATAATGGGACCATCAGACAAAATAAATGTTTCCCTCAAGAAATAATACATAGCAGAGTCAAGTAAGTCCATTTCTACCGAAAAATTAAATGATGCAACCACCAAGAATACTTTAATACCCAATGGTCGACTGTAGTAACAAAAATGTCAGCAGCAGCCAACTGAGATGATTCACCTTCTTGGCCATGTTATCATATATGAAATAGTAACAACATCAAGAATAATGAATAAGCAAAGTTTGTGCTTGCAGTACGCACAAAAGAACTGATAAGAAGATCACCTTAAAGTCAGTCCACACAATTGTCTGTGAGCAGCTCGAAAAAGAAAACGCTGCTCAATACCTCCACTTCCCTTCATTGCTACGGTATAAAAAGTACAAAGATGATTACGGAAGGTTACTGAATTTTATTAACAAACCAAACTCTGAACTCTTCCCTAGAGAAGTTAAGAGAAGTCAATTCAATCTATAAAACTTATGATATACACTTAGGTTTCCATGAATAGAGTAACTTGTTGTAAATGAAGTGTAACTTGTTCTTTTCAGATCAAGAGTAACTTGATGTAAGATTTAGTGATATATTTTGATATAGTTCAAATGAGCAACACATGCAACTCACCAATCCCAGAAACTTGGCAATCTGACAAGATTACAATGAAGAGAAACATACTCGAATGTTGGTTATAGACAAAACAACAGAGACACCCACATGCTTTTGGAATATGCAGGGGATTCTTGGCAGCATATTCACATACCTCACGATTTTCCTCTCATTTGGAGGACCCTCGTACAGAAGTAATTATGCCCCACAAGCAATTATACACCCTAGACTAAAGGATGCATGAGCAGTAGTGTCACTTTGAAAATAACGACGGAAGCTACATTCTAAAAGAATATCAGTCAGTGGCAGAGCACAACCACGTAATATGGCCACGTTCTATAGAGCATGTTAAGAAAAATGCAGCGTACTTACAAATCAAAGACAATACACACCATATACATTGGTAACAGCAGCAACAACTGTAACAAAAAATGCTCACATTTTGTACAGGTAATTCCAAGGATGATGACATTAAATCAAATGTGGCTCATTAGTGGGAGCTAAAACTGAAAAAGAACATAATGGCATTCATACCATCAGTGACATTGAGCCCCTCCTTGGGTCCTTTCGGAAGTAATTCTTTAGTCTCCACATAAAACGGACATGAGCAGAGGAGTGCCACCAGTAGAATTGGAGCTGCATAACTGTGGTAGAAAAGAATAGCTTAACATTACAGAAAATAGGATGTGAGAGTTCATAACTACAGTATACGTTAACTTGAAAAAATAGTGGGGGTAGATTCTCCTCAATAATTTGCACATAAATCTCTGAACTCGAAATTATTCCTGGTGTATTATAGATTTATATAAGCAACAAACTGCTGTCCGAGCAAGATTGGTCAAGCTATACATGTAAACACTTTTCAATTGATATTGGGTGAATTAAGCAGACACAAAGAGACAAGAGTATGCATGTCAAAGAGCCACATTACTTCTACAGCCATAAAGAGAGATGACACAAGCGTAGAAGAGGATATTGCTTGCCAACCTCGCCAGCGATGCAAGCTTACACCTTGTATATCGATGAGCTCTTCAACTGTCCTGCAACCGAATCACAATTATCACTCTAAAGCAGCTGAATACATAACGATAGATTGAAGAAACAAGAAGGTAAGAATTAAACGAATGGAGAGAGAACGTACCACCTTGCATAAGATGGTGTAGTTCTTATGTCAACAAGCGGTGCCTCGGTGGTGGCGGCAGCTGCTGTTTTATCTCTCATGCTTTACGGTAAAAGTTACAGCTCTATGATCATAAGCGAGGATACACCAAGCTGTAAGATCAAGTCATCAGCAAACCAACACTGACATAGATCATTTCTACCTGCTGCAAATTACAAATAGTATTCTCTCAAAATAATAACAATGTTTAGATTTTAGAAGTTCCGAGAGGGATATAGCTGGCAGCCCTTCCGAGATAGAGGGTCCATGGAGGACAGAGAGATTGGTGCCAGCGACAAGCATATCCATCTTCTCCATGCAGTTGGTCAACATCAAGCACCAGACCCTTGACGTAAGAATCCCCTGCCAAATTTCAGCAAATAAATCAACCTAAACGATTATCAGGAGGAATCAAATAAAATACCCTCCCCAATTCCCACCCGATTGACTGATAGATCATGGGCCTCACATACGCAATAGACGGTGGCGACGATCTCCACAGTACTTATGAGCAACCACGTCTCAGCGGCAGTCCGCTGAGTCGACGGAACTAATGTCGCTCACTGCACCAAAGATGGACGGCCACATGAGGGATGTCGAAGAATACACAGCCGGATACCTGCGCATGTGCGGTGCGCCACCCATGTAGGAGCAGCCTATGTGGCATGAAACCAAGGACTTTGACCAGTATGGACAACGAGCCCAATACCCACCGCATCGAGCTGGCGTGCAATGGTCGTCGCCGCCGCCACGCCGGACACGGCCGTCGGGGAGCCGGACGGTGAGGATTGTAGGTGGTAGGTGACGGGTGTGCCCTTGTGGAAAGGGAGAGGCGATAAGGAAGGGGAGAGGACATGTGAGATCGGGGATAGCACCGAGGTGAGTGACGGCGCCGGCGGGTGAGGACGGAAGAGAGGAGAGAGAGAGCGCTGCAAGAGAAGATGGCAGCCGTGCGAGGGTTTCCTGGAGAAGAGAGGTGAATTGGAGTCGGAGGGATTTGTTCCGTAATTGGTGGTTTCCATATTTTTTGACGCGCATGCATAGCACAGGGGAACGTTTAGGATTGCTCTAATGTTTGAAGTTTGCTGTTGGATGGCTAAGATTGTTCCAATGTTTGACTGACCTACTATCACCAACTCCTATTTAATAGTAAAGATAGATGGATATAGGATGTGTTTGGTAGCTCGGCTCCACACAGAAATTCTCACCTCGTACAAATTTTGGATGTTTGTTAGCTCGGTTATGTCCTTCGGGCACTGCCCAACTCGTACAAAAGAGCCCTCCTAGCCATGCTCGCATGCGAAGCTGAAATCGGGCTTCGCACCTGAGCACTGCCGAGCTCGTACCGAAAAATATCCCGCGTGCCTCCCCTCGCCCCCGACTCCTCACCCTGAGCCGCCACTCCCGTCCCCAATCCCCCCTCCTCCTTCTCCCACGACATGGACAAGAAGGCCAACGTCCCCGATTTGAGCTTCTCCACCCCGAGCTCCTCCGTCAACCCCATCCCCGTGACCGACCTAGACGCCTCGTCCTCACTGCAACGCCCCCGTCTCACCCTTCTAGCGCCGCCCCGAGCTCTTCTGTCGTCCCTATCCCCGACCTGCAGCAAGGCAGCGTCGCCTCCTCGCGCCACCATGGCCGTCACCAAGCAGTTCCTCCTCGTGCCTCCTCCTTGCGCCGCCAACACCCCATCCGCCGCCGCCAGAACATGCCCCTGTTCCCGTGAAGACTCGCCCCGACGTCCACCAGGACCTGCGTCCACGCGCCGCCTCCAGGAGCAGTGTCCACGTGCCGCCATGGTCACGGAAGCACCTCCACGATGCGGTCGTCAGATGAACTAAGGACCCGATTGCTTTTTATTTTTTTTGTTTAGGGACATTTGTGTAAAATTTTGCCTCAGCAACATCTCTGCTCCTACAACCCACCAAACAACATCTGAAATGAGAATCTCTGAACTAATACAAGCTACCAAACAGGGCACAAAATCTCAACACAGCATATCTAAGGTGAGCAGGTCTGAGATGGGAAACATATGTTGGGATGACCCGACCTACCAAACACACCCATAGATTTCAGAGAGGACTGAATCTGAGGGGATTTAAGTTGATGCCACCATCATGTTTCCAGTGTTAGAGATAGAGAGATTTGAGGTGATTGAGAAAGGCTAGATGGACTATAAGAGCATCTCTAGCTGACACCGCATATCTCCCGGCACGTAAAATTTCGGCCCGATATGAGGTATCGCGGCAAAAAACTGGCTTTTTCAGATACCGCAAAACAGCCCGTACCACAAATTTTTTACGGTTTCCCGCATCGAGGCCCATCCATCCTGCATATATTCGGTGCGGAGGGCGCTGGATGCGGGATACCGCATCCATTTTTCCCTTCATCCCTTGCCTAGAAACACTCGCCGCCGCCCATCCCCGTCTCCGATTCCGGCCACTGTGCCGACGAAAAGCACATCGCCGCCGCCAACCTCCATGTCCACCCCCTCTTGCCATGGCCGGCCAATCGAGCCGCGATTTCGGCTGCCGCTGCCGTCGGAGGAGGAGGAGCTCCGACCTGCGAGCTCGCCCGCCGCTGTCGTCGTCGGAGGGGGAGCACGAGCGTGTCGCTATGCAGGGACACGACATCAGCGCCCATGAGCGCACCTGCACCCCCTGTTTTCCCCTGACGATGCCGTGGACGAGGCAGAAGAGCTACTGCTGGCGGATATGTGCGCCCTCCCACTGGTGGTCCGCGAGCCTGCTGTCAACGACGAGCAAGAGGAGGTCTTGGTCACCGAGGCCAAGTACCACTCGCTGTGCACCGCGGTCATGCAGATCGTGCAGCGCCGCCGCGACGCGCGCATGCGGAGAAGCGTGAGTTTCTCCGTGTGTGTCGCCTCTCCTTCCGCGAGCACATGGGGTGGCTCGAGGCTCTGGAAGCCCACTTACCCGACGAGTATTTCATGGCTGACGACTTCGGCAACACGGAAACCGCCGAGGAGAAAGCGCCACCGTCGTTGATAATCCGGTGAGTAGGTACCGCCGGTAATCCGTAGATGCTAGATGAAGTCTGGATGCAGGGCGCGACATCAAATTCTGCTAAACTTTATATATAGAACTAGATGATCAAAACCTCCTCTACGTAATCTGGCGCCGATGTGTGATGATTTTTAAATATACAGTTCGGAGTACTATGTCTGTTCTGCCCCATGTTTTTCCATACAGCAAACAACGTTTCCGATTTACCGCATCCATCTTTTACGGTACCACGATATGTGGTATCTGATAGAGATGCTCTAACCCACCACTGTTGCCAGTAGCCCACTTCCAAGTCAGGCCGCCTTCGAGGAGTGAGGTTCAGACTGACACTTGGAATTCAGTCGAGCCTTTAGTCGTGCGGCTTAGACCGTTTGTTCAAAAATTAAGCTACTGAGAATAGATATTAGCAAGTGGGGGATCACGTTGCAGCCACCAATAAGTTTATTCTTGCCTTCATGGATTGGGTAGAGGAGAAAATTCACTTTCCAAAGATTGATTTGAGAGAGGCTAGATGAACTATAACCCACCACTGTTGGCAGTCGCCCACTTTAAGGTCATGACGCCTCCGAGGAGTGAGGTTCAGACTGACACTTGAAATTCAGTCGAGCCTTGAGTCGTGCGGCTCAGACTGTTGGTTCAAAAATTAAGCTGCTGAAAACAGATATTAGCAAGTGGGGGAGCACGTTGCAGCCACCAACAAGTTTATTCTTGATTTCATGGATTGTGTAGAGGAGAAAATGCACTTTCCAAAGATTGATTTCTTAGTCCATTTCATGCTGAAGAAAAAAGTTGAGACTGATTCATGAAATTTTCCTAACGAGAGGTACCCGTCCTTTGTAAAGTCCCCTGAGTGCATCGACTAAGGTATAATCAGTGTTGTGCACAACTGTGACAAACAACGCAAGCTACCGGATTTGGGATCGCAGGCTAATGGCTATTGCACGAGGATGCCCAGACCTTCAGGATCTTATCTTGATAGGGGTCAACCACACTGTGCAGAACATATGGATGCTTGGTGAGCACTGCCGCATATTGGAGCCTCTAGCACTTTGTGGGCGTGAGACTGAGAATGTTGTGCAAGAGACCGGGTAAGCATAAATTACAAAGTCACCTGGATATATGGTGGCCATTGACCTTTCTACTGAAGCTCAATCTTTTGCTCAGGCAAATAGTAGGATGAGAAGCGTCAGATTTGGCAATCCTCCACCAATGTGATGTGGGATAGGAATTGATAAACCGGGTCAATACCGGAATCTGTGTCGCCGTGCCTTCTATCTTTACAATCTGTTGTGCAGTTTTTCTCGTGATCGCAATTTAGTTTCACATGTTCAGAAACAAGCAGGAAGGAGTTCAGGACATAAGCTCATGCAATTGTCTCTACAAGAACAAGTTCATGCAGTTATACTAACATCTCGCACCTGTAGGTTTTAATAGGAGATTGAAGCGTGTGTATTATCCGACAATAGGATCTCTAATTGTTTGGGAAAGTAGTATTCATCAGCGAAGCATAACATGTTTTTCCACGAGATTAGCCCAATTGAGTGTGTTAGTTGAGATCCCATAAAAAGTGTTTAGATTGTAGATGCCCAAAAAGTGTTTACAATGTATTATGTTTAACCAAGAAAACACCACTTGAGCTATGTCATGTTTTCTTCATCGTAAATATTTAAATTCAAGTCTTGTAATATGATAGTACTTCAAAATATGACTATTTACCATATAAATATGTTGCTAACTTAATTACAATAAAAAATATTCTTGTGACAGGCCCTATTCCGGTAAGAAATAAAGTGAAATTGTGTTTTTCATTCTTTTCCTAATCATGCTACGAACAAAGATGCTCATTTCTCAAAATATGCTATAAATGTAGTGGGAAATTGAGGAAGATGACAGATCTTCTATATACGACATGCTTTACATTTATAAGTATTATTATGATATATGCTTGACAAATTGTTAATATTTGCTTGATTAGTACGCAACACGAGTTGAGTTTTAGAAGCAAACACCTTGATCGTCGGGCACCAAACGGAGTCACTGGCTCTGGGTAGTATTTTGGAAAAATTATACATCAAATTAGTTTCATAGTGTTATCATTGTTTTTTGGCAGACCGTAGTGAAGCACGGGCATTGTGCTAGTTATGGTAATGTGTGTTGTTTTCTCAGTTGTATGTATGGTACACGGTGGAAGTTTTTTCTCATTAATATCGTAAAGGTTGAGTATAAGACATGTAAACACCAACCTGACAAAACTGAAAACACAACAAAACGCAAACCTTTGCGCAAAGGATCACCAGTCAAGATAGAAAATTATAATCCATACCTAAGAAACCTTCGAGCTTGATGTCAACATTCATCACCTGCCTCTGGCACCATCACATATAGCCACTAAAGGAAAAAAATGACAGATCACCTCCTCACCCGAGTTCGATGCAGCTCCATCGCTGATATGCAGGTTTGCAGACCTCCAACGTGGCTCACCCAAGGTGAAACCATTATCGTTGAACGAATCAGATTGGGGCAACACCTTAGACACGCCATCGAACTCCAGATCTAGCACCCCGCACGACTAAGATGTCGGAGGAAACCACACATTAGCCATCCACGAATCACAGACCCAACACACGATCCAGCATCTGGAAATCCATCATCTGGAAATCCATCATCTTCTAGATGCCGTAGACCACAATTTGCATCCGCTCCTTGACTACCTCCCAGGTTCCACGTTGGCGTTGGAGCAAACACCGCCGCAACGTTGGAGTTTGAGGACACACATCCACCACGAGGATGCCGCCACCGTCACACCATCTTTGCTTAAATAGACTGGTCTCCAAATCCATCGGGGAAAGATCTTAAAAAATATATTCAACACCGTCATCACCATCCCTGAAACCAAGACGATGAGCAGTCTAAAAACAAAACTACTTTGGCCTAAAACTATCCACATGCGTGGATCCAGTGACCCTCCTCACCACCGACGGACGGTGTTGGAAGGCTGGTACCCTAGGGCAAGATTGCTTTTTTCCCCTCACGGCGCGTGGAAAAAAGGCTCAACTAACCATGTATATTTTGAGTGTGTTGATTTCTCACATAACGATGTATATTGTGTACACAAATTCAAGTAGTAAAGCAAGTCCGGCATTGTACATACACTAGTTAGCCCGCACGTCGGTTGTATGTATGCTACATAGGGGAAGTTCAAGTGTGTTGCTTTCTCACCCAACCGATGTATATTTTAGCAGAGCGTAACAGAAAACAATACTCCTAACTCCGCCACGTCAACATCGAGGAGAGGTGCCTACTTTTTGATCTCCTAGGGTTTCACTATGCTCCAGCGACGCACGATCCTAGGACCAGAACTCCGATCTAAGAGTGCGATATCCCACTTCACTTCTTAGTCACCACCTAGATCTTGCCCTTCCTCTTGCCAGTCTTGTATGGGTAGGTTATCGCTAAGGTTTGGGGCGAGCATGGGGTTCTTTAGTAGAACTACCACCCTTGGCCCGGTGTGATCTGATCCTGTGAGTGGCGATGGCGGTAAGAGTGGATGAAGGGGTGACAAATGTTGTGGCGGTGGATGACCTCTCTCGGCAAGGCATCAGGATCAAGGAGAAACCGATGGAGTCTGCAAAGGGTAAGGCGATGGGGACCAAGAGTACTGGTGGTGAGGCTTGCTCATCACGATCTGGTGTTCTGGTGGAATAGATGATGGCGAACCTCTGGCTGACTTCAGTGGAATCAACTACAGTCATTGATGATGAGGATGATCGGGGTTTCATTGATCCGTATTGTGCTATCGTGGGTAAGGTATTATCTCCGACAGTTCTTCACATCCAAACGATCAGATCGTCCATGAGGCCAGCATGGGGCAACCCGGTAGGGGACAATTTGTTCATCGTTGAATATGGTTCAAAAAGGGACCAGGACCATGTGATGGAGGGATCTCCATGGATAGTTGGTAAGCATGTTGTCCCGATGAAGAAATATGATATGGATGTTGAGCCATGCTAGGTCATCTTCGAATGGGTTGCCATTTGGGTTAGAATCCCTTCTCTCCTAGCCATACTGATGTACTTGGATCGGGGCATGAAGATAGCAAAGACAATTGGGCATGTAAGCAAGATTGAAACATATGATGAAGGTAGATTTTTGGGGCAGTTATATGCAATTGAGGGTGGAGGTCTCTGTGAATGAGTCGCTGCTTCGTGTGATCATGGTGGTCTCTCGGCGTCTGCAAACAACCTCAAACTATGAGGTTCAGTATGAGAAAATACCATTCTACTGTTTTTCATGTGGGATGATGGGACACTCCTAGTTGGTGTGCACTAACCCAGCAGATTGTGATGACATTGGTGATCTACCACATTCTACAAAATGGATGATGGTTGATAGTGGCAAAAGATCTGGTGGATCGAAGTCTGGCACTAATGCTTCAACGACAGGTTTCGATCAGTCCATCCCAAATTCTAGGGGTTCTACGGGAGGTTCCTCGGTGAATGTTGGACGAGGTCCTGGCTAGTCTAGCTGTGCGGAGGCTGGTGGAGCTTAAAAAGATTAAGTGAAATCTCATCTAAATTATGGTAATGGCGGTGGCCGTGGATGGGAGGATGACCACCCGTGGTAGGGGGAGAGGTCGTGCTGATGCTAGACGTGAGCTTTTCCCAGCCAAGAGTCCTAAGAAAACATCACTAGGGAAAAAGAGGAAGGCAACTAAAAATCAGCAACAACAACTACCTTTGGCAATCGAGGGATCGAGAGTGGCCGCTTAAAATACCCTAACCTCGTGCAAAAGGAGAAAGTTAACCCAGTTGTAGAGGATGATGCTCTGAGTTCTGATTCAAACAAGAAACAATGTACCACACCATGAAGATCTATGGATCAGGCGAAGGATGCTAAGCAACCCCGCCAGGCGCAATGAGTCTTCTGGTGTGGAACTGTCATGGACTTGGGTCGGACGCGATAGTTGGTGAGCTTCGGTATATACTATGGAAGCATAGACCTGCCCTACTCGTCCTGTCTCAGACAAAGATGTTGGATTCAAAGGCGAAGAGTTTGATGTGGTCACTTGGTTGTACTGTCTCTTTTGCTGTGAGTTGCGAGGGCTGCAGTGGTGGCCCTGCGCTGTTTTGGAATCACCCATATACAGTTTCCATCAAGGGTTTTGATACCTTTGATCCGGATTTACGAATGTAGTATAGTAGCTTTTTCTCTAGTAAACCTAGGTTTAATCGAATGGAAACAATGCTAAATGAAAAATAAATGAGGCACGTCTACAAGACTTGTCTGTTTATTTTACCTTACATTTACCGTACCTTTCTAGTTTACTTTGAATTATTGGTTGTTGAAATGGATGAAAATAGGCTAGGTTTGAAGATTCACCTGCAGCTACACATCAAACAGATAAAAGAATAAGAAAATTATTTTGTTTTGTTTGTTTTTATTTTTGTTTTGCAGGGACAAAATAATAAGTAAATTGAAGAAAATAAGATACAAGAGTAGATAAGAAAATAGTTTAGGTTTTTCTTTTTATCATTTATTGTAATTTCTTTTATATTTGGATATTCTAAAAACATTGTATTATTGTATCTTATAAATAAAGTTAACACTTTCTTTTCTATTAGACATTTGTAAGGACTTATATTATCATTAATATTTGTAATAAAGTTATCTTTATTTTTGTAACTTATATTTAATTCTTTGTGACTTGTAGATTATTGTACTAATATTTGAGTAATAAAGAATTCCATTCTTTATTTGAATTGCATTTCCATTTGGAATTACTGTATTAGGAGTAAATAATTACGCTAGATTGTTTCTGCTCAAACTGCTATCCATGTCATCCCGATTCTTTTTGTCCGTGGGATGGACGCCGAGAAGGACACACGGTGATGTCGCAACGGAGCCCTACTATCCTGTGAGGTGAGACCCACTGCGAGCTAGGGAGATAGATTCCCTGCCACATACCGGTGTACCGCAAGCCGCTGGAAGGTGGGCCGCACGTGCGAACTGGGCCCTCCGTTAGCGTACGCGGGCAGGACCGTGTCCTGTAAGAGGTGTTATCGGCACTACACGCTTCCACATCCTCCGGGTGGTGTGACCTCGTAGAGAGCCGACGTGGCATCGTAAGCCCATGCCGGCCGCAGACTCTCGCGTACATGGGCCGGCCGAGAGCCGACGTGGTGTCGTGATCCCATGACGTCCACGGTTTCTCGCGTTCGTTGGGTCTGCGAGATCCTACGTGACTTCGTGCGCCCATGCCGGATGCGGCTGACGTGGCGCCGTGAACCCATGCCGAGCGCGGCTTCTCGTGGTCGTGAGGCCCAATCTGAGCTAACGCGATATCCTACACTTTACCTGCACACGGGTTCTCGCGGATGAGATCCGAGCTAGCAGCGGAGGTGGGATCGAAAAGCATGGCCAGACATGTTTTCAAGAGTCGGATGGACGAGCTGGAAGCATACACTGTAGGTGTCCGTGGATTCTCGTGGCTGATAGCACTGCTGGTAGCATATACTCTAGCTAGACGCAGTTTCGCGCGGCGAGATAGTTTTGTGGGTACCACTTGCGTGGAAGCTCGATACTAGAACTAGCGCTTAGCCTATAAAAGACCAGTTCTTCTTCGTGGTTTCTCGTATCATATTAGCTGGTTCGGCTTTCCTTCTGTATATGTTGTGCTAGAAGAGACACTAACGACCACCCCGAACGACATCTTTGTTATATCCTATGCATTTAGGGTGGTGGCTTGGTACTCTGTAGTACGACGGGCAGCAGAAGCATAGGTTCATTCCTCTATACGTACCCCGTAGCGATAGCCAACACACTACACCTCGGCTATGCGTGATCCTGTGATGCCGGCGGTATTAGGCTGGACACGCCCAGATTACAACTTTCATCGTAACATGCTCTTCAAAAAGAAACTCTTCTCAAAATCTCACGCCAGCGGCATGTCCTCTCGCCGATTTTCTGCCATGGCGTCGTTCCTACGCCACTTGTTAGCAACGACGAAGGATGATGCCTTGGCTGGCATGGCCGATTCTTTGTTACCCTTCAATGCGTGTTCTTGACGCTGTGAAGAGGGTGATGAAGAATCGTCCATGACGTCCTAGGATTTTTTACGCGAGGTTTTGCCGTCTTAGCAAGGTCGACGGCTGAGCCTACCGTGGTTGTCGTGCCAGCAATGACCACATCGGATAAAACGTCGGAGGCTACGCGAGGTTTTCCATCTCATATCCCTCTCTAGAAGGCACCTATTCAGAACGTATGACATATACGTAGGTTTGTAGCTCTCTCTAGGAGGCGTTTCTGTTCTTTTTCTTTGAGCCAAAATTGTAACTTTTCTGTTTGCTACCGAGAGAAGATGTGATTTTAGCAGCTAGCCTATATTTGCGTGCTGATCTAGATTCAGTAATGAAGTCGACTTGTCTTCCTATGTTTGCCATTTTTCTTAGATTTTGTCTATGTTTTCTGACATGCGACCTTCATGTTGTCTTTACTCCTTTATATTTCGATCACCATCTCTATATACACGATATTTATGCTTTTTTGGTGTATGCCTTTTTTATTTAGCGTTGCTTCGACGCTTTTAGATACCTTTTTATTTTAAATTATACAGTATTTTGCTAATAGCTCGAACATTGTCTATACTGTCTCTCTATGTTCATTCGGATATAATAATGAATATATTAGGTTTTCGGTTTGTCCTTTTTCTTACGTTTCTCCCAGCTTTTCGTGCGTACGACCTTCGCGTCATCTTCGTGTGTCTGTTTTTATCACCTCTTCTTCGTTTCACGCTTTTAGTATTATCATGTTTCGTCATTTTGTTACAGTCTTACATGAAGAGTTGTACTCACTAGAATCGTATATTTATTATTAGACTTATTATTGTTTTGGACGAAAACTTTACTTGTGTTTTATAAGGTCTCGCATGTTCGATTTAGTGGTAGACGAATATGGAGCCTCTAGGTCAGTCCTCACAGGTCCGCCGTACGTCATCAGAGCTTCTCAGACGCGACATTTGTTCGTCGTGCGTTCTCGCCGCAAGAAAGCGCGTGCACCCGTGTACATGCGTACAGGAAAGCGTACTTTATACGCGGGTCTTGGCGCTATAATCGGTCCACACGTCTATAACACACAGTCTTTCAGGTCCATGACCGAGCTGAAAACATAGACTATAGCCGTACACGGGTTCTCGCGAGTGCTAGGTTATTTCTCAGTGTTATCCTTCAGCGATGTCATGCGGTGGTGCCCGCTAACACGAGGTTTTGGTGAGAGACGAGTCTGGTATAAAAAAGTTCTCTCCGTGCACCGTGGGTTCCAGGTCTAATCGTCGTATTTACCTTACCATCTTCGTTGCTCTTCCCCCGCTTTCTTCTATGAGTGTGTTCTATTTTGTTTTCAGATGTATTTCCTACATTCCTCTTCGTTCCTAATGGACTATACCAAAAGCATGAGTAATGGTCGCCTCACTAGACGATTAGCTGTCTAGGGATCGCCCTCTCCCTTGATGGCTCATTGTGTGGTGCGCTTCCATGATGATTCATCGCAAGAGATGGTGAGTTGCTGCACAATCAACGGTAATCCACAGATTGTTTTGCCTCCTTAGTTCGTAGGACAGACGCATGATCTTTCTCATAAATACACCTATGGTCTTCACTAGACTGCTATGGCCGGGGCGATGCCTACCATGGCGCTGGATACACGTGGGGGGTTCCGTGGCAGAAAACGAAAAAATTCCTACTACGAGAATGCACCAACCCAAGATTTATATATGGAGAAGTACAATAACAAGTGGGATACGGTATTTATACATTTGAAGACCGGTCGTGGGATTACGTTCCCGCAAAAACATTGCTGATGAAGCCGAGTGAAGCAGACATCAAGATCTTGAAGGCTTCAAGCGTCGAACACCACTAACGGCAATGCCTCATCGAGTTTTACACACGTCTGGTGTAAATGACATCTCCCGGGCCCCTGTACAGTAAGACAGTGGAAGAAAAAGATCCGGACCAATTCCACTAGCACAATGGTGTGCGCTGGGTGTTGAAATCTCTGCCTTGTGAAGCACGTTCCAAAGTTCGGAACACGTATGAGAGGGAGAGAGGGAGGGAGAGAGAGAATGGCAAAGGACAATTGTGGGATAAGAATTGAGGAGGAATGACACCCCTATATATAGGAAAAATCTAGGCACTCCCACCCTCCAGGTCCCGAGGTGGGACTAAACCTTGGAGGAGGTGGGAGGGGCCTGGCCCCTGGCCTGGGGTGGTCCCCACCCGCGCTCCAAGCCTACCAAGGGTGGTCGGCGGGGTGGGAGCCCCCCACCTTGGCGCCTGGGCCCTCCTAGCCCTAGCCGCTTCCCCTCTTGGGCCCCCTCCCTTTCGGGAGGGCCCATGTAGGGGGATTTTCCTTTTTATATTTATTTAAATAATTATAGTTAATATTAATTCACCAATTAAATATTAAACATACTTTATTCAATTCCTCCTTATTCAAAACTCCTTTTGAATAATCTCTGACCACTTCGATGTCTCTCCAGAACGCTTCCGGTTCTCTCTCTTCATATTTCTCTATCGGTAGCGGATCAACCCGCATCGTCTTTACCCTTAAGCATGATACCCTTACGGATTCGAGAATATTTAGACATGGTCGAGACACCTCTCGAATCAAGGACCAACAACGGTATCTGGAAAAACATGATGGTCCCTTCATATTCCATGAATTTGGTTGTTCGTTTGAACCTTTAGACGTTGAGTCTTATTCCTTTTGTGTAGCGATACCTGGTTTGTCCAAGACCTGATCTCATGTATCCATATACAGTTCGATCTTGTTATCGTCAAACATGTTTACTTGTTCCTGTGATATTACATCCTGTGACCTAGTCACGTGCTTGCAAGCTCATTGATGTAATCTCATCGAGCGGGCCCAGGGTATCTATCCGTCACTCTGATAGGCAAATCCCGATATCGATCCATACACCTCAACTATTCATCTGGAATACCTGATGCATGCCTTTATAGCCACCCACTTACCGTCAGCGGTTGATGTGATCAAAGCAACCATGGGAGATAGTGATTAAACATGATCTCACGGTCGAAGGATTAAGTTACTACGTTGTGCTAGAAATCACAATGTTGAACTTTATGACTGGATCACATTACAATTCTACGGCTAGGTGTGTTCATCACTTCACTAAATGACCTTGTTGTCAGTTGATGTTTTAGTCGAATCCATGATTGGGAAATCTCGATCATCATCTTCCCAGTGAACTAGTACTAGAGGATACTAGAGACCTGGTTGTTTATATACCACACTTGTTTTAATGTTTCCACTTAATACAATTATAGCATGATACAAAAATATTATGAACATTAGAGATATATCAATAAAACAACTTTATTTATTAGCCTCTAGGGTATATCTCCTTCAGCTTCCCACTTGCACTAGAGTATAATTACACTAGTTTATATCAGGCAATAAACTAACACCAATAGCATCCCGGTGTTGACCATGCTTTTCATGTGGAAGAGGCTTTGTGAATGGATCAGCTACATTCACATTTGGATGTACTTTTCAAACTACAATGTTACACTTTGCTACATAATCTCTTATTACATGGCAACGACAAAGTATGTGCTTGGCCGTGGAGTGTAACCTATGGTCCTTCACATTCACAATCACCCACATGTTTTCGCAGCAGATGCACACAAGGCCTTGCACACTTGGGAATACTCCAAGTTCAGTAATGAGCTTCCTCATCCAAACAGCTTAATTTGTTACTTCACAGGCAGCCATGTACTCTGACTCCATTGTAGATTGAGCCACCGAACTTTGTTTCCCGCTCCTCCAGTTCACCACGCCACCATTCACCAAGAACATGTACCCTGTTTGAGACTTTGAGTCATCTAGATCAGTGCAGAAGCTTACATCCACATAACCTGTTACAACAAGTTCTTCTTCATGTCCTCCATAAACTAAAAGCATATCCTCATTCTTATTCAGATACTTGAGGATATTTTTAACTGCATTCCAATGAATCGACCATGGTTGCTTTGGAAATGGCTCGTCAAGCTAAGAGCCAAGGCTACATCTGGTCTAGTTCTTAGCATGGCATACATGATGGAGCCAATGGACGAGGCATAATGAATGTCTCTTGTTGCTTCCTTATCACGATTCGTTACTGGGAATTGAGTCACACTCAACTTATTACCTTTTGTGATCGGCAATGAACCCTTCTTTGCCTGATCCATTCTGAAACGCTTCAGAATCTTCTCTAGGTAAGTGCTTTGACTAAGAGCCAGCAGATGCTTCGATCTATCTCTATAGATCTTAATGCCTAGTTTGTAGGCAACTTCATCTATGTTGATCAGAGTGAATTTACTATTTAAATAATCTTCTAGGATTTTCAGAAGATTGACGCCATTCCCTATTAATAATATGTCATCCACATATAGTACTAGGAATGCCACTGACTTCTCATTCAATTTCTTATAGATGCAGGCCTCTTCTTCATTTTGGACAAATCCAAAACCTTTGGTGACTTCATCAAATCGAAGATTCCAGCTCCGAGATGGTTGCTTTAGTCAAAAAATGGACCTCTAAAGTTTGCATACTTTACCAGCATCCTATGGATTAACAAAACCCTCCATTTGCATCATATACAACTCTTCCTCAATGTTTCCATTCAGGAAGGCTGTTTTCACATCCATCTACCATATTGCATAATCAAAATGTGTAGCATCTGCTAGTAGAATCTGAATAGACTTTAGCTTTGCTACGGGAGAGAATTTCTCTTCATAGTCAATTCCTTGAAGCTGTCAGAAACCTTTTGCGACAAGTTGAGCTTTGTAGATAGTGACGTTTCTGTTAGTGTCTGTATTTTTCTTGAAGATCCATTTATTCTCGACAGCCTTCGGGAATGCGTACCAAGGTCCATACCTGGTTGTCATGCATGTACTTCATTTAGGATTCCATGGATTCTCGCCATTTCTCGGGTTTAGGGCCTTCCATTGCTTCCGTGTAGGTTGCAGGTTCATCATGTTCAACTAACATGACGATGTTCACAAGATAACTATACTAATCAGGGGTAGCACGTTTTTTTGTCGACGTACGGGGTTCGGTAGATATTTTCTCATGAGGTTCATGATCATCATCATATTCTTCCATTTCAATGAAGGAGGGTGGATCTGGAATACCTTCCGTTGCGACACTCGATATGCGAAGATCAGGGTCGATAATCTCATTGAGTTCTATCTTCCTACCACTTACACCTTTCAAAACTCTTTCTAGAGGAAGGTACCGTTCTCTTTGACAAACTTTTTCCCCTCATCTTGGTTGTAGAAGGTGTATTAAATAGTGTACTTTGGATATCCTACAAAGATGCATTTCTCCACTTTTAGTTCGAGTTTGTCAGGCTGTAGTTTCTTAACGTAAGACTCACATCCGCAAACCTTCAGAAAAGACAACTTTGGCTTCACACCATGCCATATGATATGTTGCTAACGTATCTATAATCTTGATGTTCCATGATTGTTTTATATTTACTTTCTTATGTTTTGTCCACACTTTGGAGTATTTTTATACACTTTCTTGGACTAACCTATTAACAAGATGCCATAGTGCCAGTTGCTTGTTTTCTGCTATTTTTGGTTCCAGGAAAGTCAGAAAATCAATATTCTCGGAATTGGACCGGACAAAAGCCAAAGTCGATATTTTACCGGAAGACTCACAGAGCCAGAAGACGAGACAGAGAGGGGCCACAGGGTGGCCACACCATATGGTGGCGCGGGCTAGCCCTGGCCACGCCACCAGGTGGTGTGGGCCCCCTAGCCGCCCACCGACCTTGCCTCTTCGCCTATAAGATGCCTCCTGATGCAAAAACCCTAAATCATCTAGCCTCCAGCCACGAAAAGTTCCGCAGCGCCACCGCCACCGAAGGGGAGATTTGGGGGACAGAAAGCTTCTGTTCCGGCACCCTGCCGGGATGGGGGAGTGCCCCCGGAGCCATCTCCATCGATCTCCACCACCATCTCCACCACCATTGCTAATTCCCATGATAAGGAGGGAGTAGTTCTCTCTCGAGGCTAAGGGTTCTACCGGTAGCTATGTGTTCATCTCTCTCTATGCATGATCATATTGTGATCATGAGCTTTGTAATCAAGTAGATCTACCTTGCTACTCAAGGGCTTTAATAGATCTCTGCTCTCCCCATGTGTGTGAAAGTGATAGCGTGCACACCATGGTGGCACTTAGGCTAGGGATTATAAATACTTGTTATGAGTTATATTTGGAGTTGGATGTCTCTATGAAATTGTGGTGTTTGTTGGAACCATCTAGCGCTCAAGGTGACAATGTGGGGTTTACCTAGATGGGAAAGGCAGACTTTGAGGAGTGTTGTTATAGCCCTACCATGGATTACAGTGTCCAACCGAAGAGTAGTTCAGAGTAGTATCATAAAGAGGTGATATTTATATGAGAGTGTTCACTAGTGAAAGTATGATCCCTAGGCCTTGTTTCTAAACATTGAAACACCATTTGCAACTAGATATGTTACATGTTTGCTTGCTGCCATCTTTATTTTAGTTTGCCTTCAGTCTCTTCCACGCCATCAAGCTATTTTCTAGCACCGTTGTCTTTTATCCATACCACTTGTATTTAACTCTCTCTTTGCCAAACTAGTGCACCTATACACCTGACAAGTGTATTGGGTGT
This sequence comes from Avena sativa, assembly GCA_916181665.1. Taxonomy (NCBI): domain Eukaryota; kingdom Viridiplantae; phylum Streptophyta; class Magnoliopsida; order Poales; family Poaceae; genus Avena; species Avena sativa. Next base: position 410,852,059 of record OV702292.1, on the reverse strand, counting down.
GTTGGGGACACAAGAGACTTCTTGTATCTTGATTGCAGGGTTGATTGAGAGGGGATACCTTTGACCACTCCCTCCCTGAGTTCGATAAACCTTGGGGTGATCCACTTAAGGGAAAACTTTTTGCTGTTCTACAAACCTCTGCACTTGGAGGCCCAATAACTGTCTAAAAGAATAGAAGTGCGTAGACATCAAGCTATTTTCTGGTGCCGTTGCTGGGGAGGTAAGGTAAAAGGTACTCACATCCTCCAGTGTGAGTGCTCGAAGTTATTTCCTTTAGATTCTGCAATTCTGCAATTTTGTCTTTTTGTTTCTTGTTTTCACTAGTTAGGCTTAATGGAAAACAACAACAAAATTAGAGAGCTTTATATTATTTATCTTGAGTTAGGACATGAAGTGTTTGAACAGAAAATTAAAAAACCTACGGAACTTTATTTGCATGCTAATAACAATGTTATTATTATGAATTCTTTGAACACCATTATTGCTAATGCTATGGAAAAGTCTAAGCTTGGGGAAGCTAGTTTTTATGAAAATGATCTTTTTAGTTCCCTAGCTTTGGAAGATAACTATTCTATTGCTTAGGATGATACCAAACCTTAAATATATGATCATTACAATGATGAATATGATACCACCTACTATTGAGGATAAAATTAATTATGATTACAATATGCCTCCTATATTTGATGATTATGGTGATGGGAATAATAATGATATCTATTTTGTTGAAATTTCTCCCACTACAATTAATAAGAATGACTATTTTTATGTGGACAATATTAATTGTTTTATGCATGTGGCTCATGATAAGAATGTTTTATGGGATAGTTATATTGTTAATTTCATTCATGATGCTACTTAAAGTTTTTATGAGAGAGGGAAGCATGGTTTTATGCATCTCAATAATATTAAGTTTCACCTCTTTATGTTGAAAGTCTTGAAGTTGCACTTGTTTTGCTTTACTATGTCTGTTGCTTTTTGCTTTCATGACTTGTTTCTTTACAAGATTCCTATGCATAGGAAGTGGGTTAGACTTAAATGTGCTTTGAATTTGCTTCTTGATGCTCTCTTTTACTTCAATTCATATTTCTTATGTGAGCATCTTCTCAAACTATCATGCCTAACTTAAAGGCCCTAAAGAAAAGCACTTATTGGGAGATAACCCAAAAGTTTTAGATGAGCCTTGAAAGTTATTACTTCAATAATAACCGCTCCTTATCCCTTTTATTTGCTTTTTGTGCCAAGAGTAACCTCTAATGAGAGAGAAGTAATGCTTGGGAAAGTTGCTGTCCCGAAACAGATTTTTATGCTTCACTGTAAAAATTCGTGTAAAATCTCTGTACTTCTTTTGGAGGCTTGAATTTTTATGCTTCTGCCCCAGGTTGTTATCTAACTTTCGTTAGTTCAACACTTTTCGATTTGAGCAACAGAAGGTCTTCAAAAAAATTGGTTTTTACCTGCTGGTCTGTTTTGACAGATTTCTGACATTATTTGCATTTGCTTCTTGTTGATTCCTTTTTGGATTCTTTTGGGGAATTGAGCTTTTAAAGGGAAGTGCTACAGTAGCTTGTGTTTTAATGGAATTTTTATTGGTTTTGGAACTGAACCTAAAGACTTATTATCTTGAGTGCACTAATGTTGTTAATAAGATTGTGTGAAGTTTTGTATGAGGGAAAAATTTCAGGTGTATGAAAGGAATGAGTAATGAGATGAAGGATGGACTAAATCTCAAGATTGGGGATGCCACGCGTGTCACCCCAAGAAATATCCAAGAAGTACAAGCGTCAAAGCTTGGGGATGCCCAAGGCATCCCCTTCTTCATCAATAAAAATTCCAGGTTCCTTCCAAACACTTCATTTTTATTGTTTCATGCACAGTTGTGTTGTTCTTGGAGCGTCTTCTTTTTTGTTTTTCGTTTTGGTTTTTGTTTGCTTGGTTTGCTTAGTCTGCTGAACAAATTGGTTGGACCCCCTCTTTCATACATTGGTTTTCAAATAGTTTGGTTTGGGATTGGAAAAGAGTAGGAAAGTTCATGCTTAAGTGGTAAAGAGAGCTTGTTTTTGACTATGGCCCATGCTTTGTCATGCCATGCTTGATATTGTTTTGGCTTTATGCTTAGTATTCTTTGCTGTAGCATGACATGTTATAAACAACTGAGATTGCTTAATGTGCCTTGGAAGAATCATGTGTTGTTTTAGCATATTAAAGCATAGTATTGTGGTATTCTCCTTTGATGCTTTATTTGGGTTGACTTGGCGCATGCCCACACCATATTATGACTATCCCAAGTCACCATAGCCTTTATGATCCTTTAGTTTTGGACTTTTAATATCACTTTATGCTTTGATTAATGATGTTTTGTCGCTCTGCATGATTATGGCCATTATTGCTCTCTTAGTTGGTCGCTCCCAGTCTTTTGCTAGCCTCCATAAACCAAGTGTGAGTTCCACTCATGCATCCAACTCCTAAAACCAAGTTATTCCAAAGAGTCCACCATACCTACCTATTAGCATTTGCTATTCCAAGTATATTCATGTTTTATCTACCTTCCGAATTAAACTTGTTATGAGAAAACTAGTGATTAAAGCTCTCACGAACTTGATGACACACTTTACTTTTCTTGCCCTTAATAAACTTGAACCATTGTGTCATCTATGTTGTATATGCTTGCACTTATATGTTGGGGATTAGCAGAACCATGCTATCATGGGGAACGCTTTCAACATTGCACTTGTACTTTGTACCTAGTTGATATCATGCTCTTTTGTTTATGGATGTCGTCGGTGTGAAATGAAAGGGGAGCTTGTAAGTCCATGGAGTTATGTATGTGTGTTAGAGAAACGCATGGGCCGCCGGTCTAGGTGGAAACCTGTAGCATAACCATAATGAGCTGTCTATGAAGCATTCTTCTTATAAAAAAAGAGTCAGATATTGAGAAAAAAGAGAAAAAGAGAAAAAAGAGATATGAGGAAAGAGGAAAGAGAGAGAAAAGCACCATTTTCCCATGGTAAATAAGAAGATTGCTAAGATGCTCGTTGTCTGCTTGCCTTGTCATTTTGATATGGAGATTCTTCCGTATCATCGGGCAAGGGGTACCCCATTGGCGGTTCTCTATGATACACATGTACTTACTATGACAAGAACTTATCGGTAACTAAACTTGAGTAGCATGAGGAGTGGCCCTCGTATTCAAGGGACATGAGATTTCCAACTTATACTTTGTCAAGCATATACTCCATAGTTTGTTCACTTTAACCTTAATCACTTCAAGATGCTTATGATAGGGGAAATGAGAGCTGAAAGCTATTAAGTACCATAATTTTTGGAAGCTCTTTATGAAACTTGAATCCCTACTTCCTTCTATGAAGGCCTTTCTTTTACTTTTTTGTTGAGTCTCCACCTTCTACCTTTATGCACCTACTTTGAGAGCATAGTGGCCATTCTTAGTTCTATGTGCATTGTCCCAAGACTTGTTGATTGATGCATAACTTTGATATTGCTTGTTTTAAACTATTTGTATCTAGTCACCCTTATGAACTTTGAAGGTGTCCTATGCATTTATGTTTGCTACTCTATGAGGGACAAGCTGAATGCTACTATGCTATGTTTTCTTTATGTGAAACAAACAAACATCTTGCAAAGCATTACTATTCATGAATCTTTTGTTTGTGCCTTTTCATGTTACAACATAGTTGCTATGTCTTATTGTTAGAACTTTATCTTTCATGCTATGTTGAAGTACTATGATCCCAGCTATCAATGTTTTACAAATACTTTGATCAAGTTTATCATGGTGCATGTCACCTCAAAAATTATTCTTTCTTTTTATCACTTACCTACTTGAGGACGAGCATGAGTTAAGCTTGGGGATGTTGATACGTTGCTAACGTATCTATAATTTTTGATGTTTCATGCTTGTTTTATATTTACTTTCTTATGTTTTGTCCACACTTTGGAGTATTTTTATACACTTTCTTGGACTAACCTATTAACAAGATGCCACAGTGCCAGTTGCCTGTTTTCTGCTGTTTTTGGTTCTAGGAAAGTCAGAAAATCATTACTCTTGAAATTGGACCGGACAAAAGCCAAAGTCGATATTTTACCAGAGGACTCACGGAGCCAGAAGACGAGACGGAGAGGGGCCACAGGGTGGCCACACCATATGGTGGCACGGGCTAGCCCTGGTCGCGCCACCAGGTGGTGTGGGCCCCCCTGGCCGCCCACCGACCTTGCCTCTTCGCCTATAAGATGCCTCCCGATGCAAAAACCCTAAATCATCCAGCCTCCAGCCACGAAAAGTTCCACAACGCTGCCGCCACTAAAGGGGAGATTCGGGGGACAGAAAGTCTCTGTTCTGGCACCCTGCCGGGACAGGGAAGTGCCCTCGGAGCCATCTCCATCACCATTGCTAATTCCCATGATGAGGAGGGAGTAGTTCTCTCTCGAGGCTAAGGGTTCTACCGGTAGCTATGTGTTCATCTCTCTCTCTATGCATGATCATATTGTGATCATGAGCTTTGTAATCAAGTAGATCTACCTTGCTACTCAAGTGCTTTAATAGATCTCTGCTCTCCCCATGTGTGTGAAAGTGATAGCGTGCACACCATGGTGGCACTTAGGCTAGAGATTATAAATACTTGTTATGAGTTATATTTGGTGTTGGATGTCTCTATGAAATTATGGTGTTTGTTAGAACCATCTAGCACTCAAGGTGACAGTGTGGGGTTACCTAGATGGGAAAGGCGGACTTTGAGGAGTGCTGTTATAGCCCTACCATGGATTAGAGTGTCCAACCAAAGAGTAGTTCAGAGTAGTATCATAAAGAGATGATATTTATATGAGAGTGTTCACTAGTGAAAGTATGATCCCTAGGCCTTGTTTCTAAACATTGAAACACCGTTTGCAACTAGATCTGTTACATGTTTGCTTGGTGCCATCTTTATTTCAGTTTGCCTTCAGTCTCTTCCACGCCATCAAGCTATTTTTCTGGCACCGTTGTCTTTTATCCATACCACTTGTATTTAACTATCTCTTCGCGAACTAGTGCACCTATACACCTGACAAGTGTATTGGGTGTGTTGGGGACACAAGAGACTTCTTGTATCTTGATTGTAGGGTTGCTTGAGAGGGGATACCTTTGACCACTTCCTCCCTGAGTTCGATAAACCTTGGGTGATCCACTTAAGGGAAAACTTGTTGCTGTTGTACAAACCTCTGCACTTGGAGGCCCAACAACCGTCTACAATAATAGAAGTGCGTAGACATCACCATATCGCATATGACGTTTTATTCATGGCTTTGGATGGTATTCTATTTAAAATGAATGCAACAGTCTCAAGTTCATATCCCTAGAATGATACATCATAGACCACACGCTATCCAACAAGGTGCGATTACGTCGCTTGGACACACCATTACGTTGTGGTGTTCTAGCCGGTGTAAGTTGTGGTACAATGCCACAAGCCTTCAGATGTGCGCCAAACTTGAAACTCAAGTATTCACCCCCTCGATCAGTACGAAGGTGCTTAATTTTTTTGTCTAGTTGATTCTCAACTTCACTCTAAAATTCTTTGAACTTTTCAAAGGTTTCAGACGTGTTTCATCAAGTAGATATACCCGTATCTACTTGAATCATCAGTGAAGGTGATAAAGTAACAATAACCATTACACGTAGATACGCTCATTGGTCCGCATACATCTGAATGTATGAATCCTAATAGGTCTGTAGCCCGTTCCATCATACCGTTGAACGACATCTTGGTCATTTTTCCCATGAGGCATGGTTCGCATGTATCGAGAGATTCAGAATCTTATGACTCTAGAAGTCTAGCATAATGGAGCTTCTTCATGCGTTTTACACCTATATGACCCAGGCGACAATGCCACATATACATGGCATCTATGTTATGGATGTGTGTCATCACAATCAAGATTTAATAAGAATAAACCTTTAATTTGTTGCGCATGAGCACAAAACACATTATTTATATAATAGAATAACCATTTATATCTGATTTAAATGAATAATGTCTTGCATCAAGCAAGACCCACTAACAATATTCGTGTTCAAGGCCGGTACATAGTAACACTTATTCAATATTAAAACTAGTCCCGAAGGGAGACACATAGGGAGAGTGCCGACAACCATCACATCCACTTTATGGCCGTTGCCAACACGCATCATCGCCTCGTCCTTCACCAAGCGCCGGCTTTTCTGCAACTCCTTTGGAGAATTCGTATATGGGTAATAGAGCCTGTATCAAATACCCAAACATTGCTCTTGGCACTTGTGAGGAAAACATCGATAACATGTATATCATATATACTTTTCTCTTTAGAAACGATCTTGCCAGCCTTCTTATCATCCATGTACTTGGAGCAGTTCCGTTTCTAGTGACCTTCACCCTTGGAGTTGTTGCACATGGCACCGGGCTTGGCCTTGGGCACCCTGGAGGAAGAGGCAACATGTTTGTCGTATTTCTTGGGTTTCCCCCTCTTACCCTTGCCCTTCTTGGCGGATTTCTTGAAATCAACAGTCCTATTGACCATCAAGATAGTGTGATCCTTCTTGATCTCCACCTCAAAGCGCTTGAGCATGGTGAACAACTCATACAGGGTTTTGTCCATACCCTGCATGTTGTAGTTTAGCACAAAAGTCTTGTAGCTAGGGGGCAGAGACTACAACACCCTATCAACCGCCAGCTCGTCATTAATTTTGCAATCAAGATCGTTCAGGCATTGAACATAGCCAGAAATTTTGATGACGTGCTCGCTCAAGCTGTTGAGATCTTCCATTTTGGCAGAGAAGAAGAGGTTTGAAACCTCATACCTCTTAGGTGTGGCCCGAGGCGCAAAGATGGCCTTGAGATCAGTGATGATTTCAAAGGCTCTCTTGTTCTCAAAGTGCTTCTGCAGGTCAACGTCCATGGCATAGAGCATGCCACTCTAGACACATGTGTTACCATCGGCCTTCTACTGATAACTATTTTTATCAGACTGAGAGGCATTGGCAGCAGGTTGGTCACTAACTTGGCTTCAAGTATGTAAGAGAGATTCTAGGGAACGAGGGGAATCCTCAAATTGTAGGACCAGGCGGTGAAGTTCGTCCCATCAGTTTTGAGATTTTATTTCTCAAGGAAGGGGCTAAGGTTGAAGGTAGGGAGAGACATCTACAATGGTATTTACAAAGTAATTAATCTTATGTTCATAATATTGGTTCTGCTAAATGCTAGAACTCCCACTCAAACAAACATATCTCAACATTTGTTTAGTGACTACACGATCCCTTTACACCGTATCATTCCAGATCATCACGACCTTTGATACAACTGCCAGGGTAGTTATCACCATATCGATCACATCTCCATGTGACTCATTCTTAACCTTTCATTCATCTGTGTTCCGAGGCCATGTCTGTACATGCTAGGCTTGCCAACTTTAACCACATTGTATTGCAGTGCATACATGGCTTGCACCCACCGTATGCAAAATTCGATGTGTTTGCACCCGATCATCATGACCTGCTCCACAACGATGGAATTTCTTGGTGGTGCACACTTGTGGGAGAACACAAATATTGGAATTATAGTAGTGGGACTATCTTATTATGCTACCGTTGTAGTCTAATACTAGAACAACAAGATTCACACAAAAGTTAACATCTAATGAAAATAGTTTATATGTGAAATGTAGTGGTTGTCGCGTCTTGATCTCCATCGAGAACACCAGAATTTGCACCAGGTTCACGATGCCACCTTTCCTTCGGCTGTTCATCCCATAAACACTTACCTAAACCACACATATGAAGGGGTTCGGGGCAGAAAACACAAATATTTCCTACGCGAACACGCCTAATGCCAGGATCTATATAGGAGTAATACCATAATGGTGGAGGTTTCAGATACATACCCTTGTAGTTCGAAAGCGTGTTCTGAGGGGAACGTGGATGATGTAGTCGTGCTTGTATCTGACCTCAAGGTCGCGAAGCTCCTCGCAGGTCATCCCTTGGTCCATCGTGCAACAGTCCAGTTCACGACATCCAAGGGCCACTAATGGCTGCACCCTAGTGGTTTCACACACATACGGTGTATGACGATGACCTTCATTCTCTGATCCCTGCCGAGAGTGCGGAAGTAGATCCTCTGGTTGGAATCCCTGTAGTGCAACGGCATGCTGCAGGTGCATCGTCTCTTGCGTGTGCCATTATTCCAGGGATGGCGCCATCACGAGAGGACACCTAGAGAGAGAGAGAGATCCCTGAGGAAATGCCCGAGAGAAATATTGGATTATTATTCCCGCCCCTATGCCCCTCCTTATATAGGAGAAGGGAGGGTACTCCCTTCCCTAAAGTCTCGGGGTGGGAGTAAAGGAGGAGGTGGGAGGTGGCGCCATGGGATGGGACTGCCATGGGCTGGCCGGCCAGGCCAGGTGGTCCCTACCCCACACGCAGCACCATGCTAGATGGGTGCCCCCTAGGCGGCGGTTGGACCCTTGGCCCTTTGCCCTAGGGCGGTTTCCCCTCTTGGGCCCTTTTCCCTAGGGAATTTGGCCCATTAGTGGAAATACCCTTTCAAATTAGATTTTAATATTATATTTAAGATTAATTACATTAATTAATACGTAAATACATATTACAAAATCCTTTTTGGCCCAAAACACCTTTTGGTTCCCTTTTCCCCTGAATGACTTCGGAACTTCCCGAAATGATTTTGGTTCTCTCACATAACTCTTCCGCCCTTCTCTTCTCTTTCATCTGGTGATTCCTATACTTCCAGAATGATCTCCTAGCATCATGGTACCCTTAAATGTGTTACCCCAATGGCTCAGGAATGGCACATATATGATCTCTATTAATGATCAAGAGCGGGACCGGGATGCCCATAATGACTCTTGTGCATTCCATGATGTAATTTTGTTTGAACTGTAAAACATCGAGTCCAATTCCCATTGTTTATTTGATATGACTTGTCTGAGATCTGATCATCGGTATCATATACCTTGTTCAATCTTGTTACCGACAAGTTATGTTTCACTTATTCCCATGATATTACATCCACGTGACCTAGTCACATGTTGCAACATTATGGATGTAATCTCACCAAGTCGGCCGTGTGTATCTTCCTGTCACGCAGGTGAACAAATCCCAATCTTGATACATAGGCCTTAACTGTTCCTCTGGAATACCTAACATACACCTTTATTATCACCCAATTACGTACATGACATTTGATGCAGTCAAAGCAGCCTTGGGAGACAGTGATTAATATAGTCTCACGGTCTAATGAGAAGGATACTACTCTTCTAACTATTGCAACAATGAACCATGTGACTTGATCGTCTCACAATACTTATCTTTGGGTAAAGTCCATCACATCATTCATAATGAAGTGACCTCGTTGTCATTTGACGTTATAGTTAGTCCATGATCGGGAAACCTCGATCATCAGCTGCCCAACAAACTAGTATAAATAGAGGCTACTAGGGACTTGTTTTGTTTCATACCACACTTGTATCAATGTTTCCGCTTGATACAGTTATAGCACAATATGAAACTATTACGAACTAATTGAGATATGATAAAATAATCCATTTATTATTTGCCTCTAGGGCATATCTCCTTTAGTCTCCCACTTGCAGTAGAGTACACATAATCTAGCTTGTATTTGCTATTAGTAATAACATCATATGATGATATGAACAAACATGCTTTCTCATGGGAAATGTTCTATCCTTGATATGTTTTACCATATCCATATGTATTTTGCAAATCGTTAATGTCTTCCTATTTTTGACATTTACACCATTATCACATAATATGTCGAAGTATGTTTTGGCGACATAGTGCGACTTTTCTTTCTAGTGTTTATAATGATGTTCGATCAATCAATTGGACTTTTAGGATTGTCATGTAAACTCTAGAAACACACTTAGCAGAAGTTAAACTTCTTTAGTCAAATCAACTATACTAGCCACTTCAAAAGTAGCCACATATGTATATACTTCTATATCTATGTAGATCCTAATCGATAGTGCCTAGAATGCAACTTCGATGCCTAACTTTGCTTCTTGAAATTTAAGGACAAACTTAACTCTGGTTTAGTGATTAACTTAGGAACCACTTCAAGACATGTTCTTACAACTAAGAATTTGTTCTTCTAACCAGAAACTCGGGTCACATTACATCGAGTATACAATATGGTTTATATGGAAGAACCTATGACTGAGGCATATGAGATGTGACACATCTCTTTTCTTTCATTTAACCATAGTTGTAATACTGAGATTAACTCAATGCTTAATCTTGATATTTAAGTAAGAACCTCTTTCTTACCTTGGTCTATTCTGAACTTCTTCAGAATCTTATCTAGGATATTCTGAACATCCTCGAAATCTAATCGAGAAAGCATTCGAAAATAATGTATTAAACTTTCAATCTATCTTGATAGATTTCATTGTTTAATACTTTGTTCAACTTCATCCAAAAATATTTACTAACTTAAATACCATTAATACCAATTACATCATTCATCATATGTCATCCACATATATCAGAATGGTGTCACTCTCCCACTCAAATATGGCATCCATATATGAGATCCAGGGATTTCACTAAGCTCCCACTCAAAATATGTCGCTTACATATTAAGATTCAACCAATCTAATTAGCTACCATTCAAATGCAGGTCCTCTCAATAATCTTGGTCATTCCAAAATTCTTTGAACATCATTAAATTGAGAATTCTAGCTACGACACTCCAGCATCCATATAGTTTGACAAAACCTGCTTTGTTGTACCAATTAGAACCCTGTCTTCAATCTTGTGATTGAAAACATGCAGTTTTTTACAAACTTACTACCAATTACTAAATTGGAGTAATTGCTGGTGCTAATCCAATAGACTCAAGCATCGCTACATACCTTAGTTAATCCTTTGAATTTGTCCAAACATACTTTGTGACAAGTCGAGCTTTAAGGTCTTTCATTGAGTTTCATTTCTTTCTAGTGACTTTGCATTCATTTGGAAAGATAAAGTAAACAACTTTACTTAATAAGATCAAGTAACATAGTTTTTCAATCTTAAATGCAACCCAATATAGGATTTTATGTCTTTAGTCATTTGTCGCACTTAGGTCCACCATGCTTCTTCGTAGTTCGTAGGTATGTGTTGTTCAATTAACAAGACAAGTGAATCAATAATAATTCCACAAAATTGTAGAATATATTCTTGAATCCTACTTTCTTTTGTAAAAATATTTGTTGAAACTTTATGATCATTATCATTAGTTTCTTCTCATGCATAGTTTAGCCCCCAGAACAAATTATGCTGCGCTACTCTTCATTTCAGACGCAGGGTCAAATATCCTTTATGCTTTTACTTTCTTCCACCCGCATCTTCATCAAGAAACTGCTTCTTGAGAAAACATAATACCCCGGACAATATCAGGTTTACCCTTTTTGGAAGATGTATTCATAGTTTCGTAAGAATATGCTACAAATATTGTTTATTCGCCACGACTTCAAATTATAGAAATCTCCAGAAACTCGAACATGCCATAACTCTTATGGTGTTCACTACAAGAAATGTTTCCTTCCGCAACAACTTGGCCCGTCGGTCGTCATAGAAGGTCCGTCTTTCGCGACGAATTTTTCGGCTTGACCGTGGCCAATGGGAAACTTTTTTTCCGGTTTCGCGGCCCTCTACTACGACAAAACCGCTTAAAACATGGAGGAAGCTCGACCGGCACATGGCAGAAGCAAGATTTTTGGTTCCTCGCGTGATGTTGACTCACCAAAGTCTTTTGAGGCATGTGGGCCCTGGACATCAATGTCTCTAGTGGACCATACTTTTCGGTCGCGCCTCCTTGATTTGAACTCTATAGCGTTGCTCCATGCGTCTTCCGTTTAGTCAGGCTACTGGGTACCACATGTCAGCCTCTCATTAGAAGAATCGTGTGCATGATGGAATTTTTTTCCTTCACTCGTGCTAGCCTGTTCCGAACTTGATAGCATTACTCGATGCATCTACCGTTTAATCAGGCTGCTTGGACCCACATGTCATCCTCTCATTAGAAGAAACGTGGGTATTAGGAGAATTTATGGTGGTGTGCCGGGATTGGAGGTTGCTAGCCGAGTCTGACACCCAGATGATTTCCGACGATCCAAGATATTTATGGTGGCCGCTGAACTGATAGACATTGGGAGGTTCTGGTGGGCATCGTTCCGTTGGGTCTACCACCGGGATGTGCGTCCATTTCTAGCGATATGTCCGGCTGGTCGGGACTAGCGCCAGGATGAGATGCTTCTCCTCCTTATCGGGTGCACTTGACTCCGTCTTCACTTGGAATCCTTCTTCGGTTCATGGATGAGGATACACAAGGTCTTGGAATGAAGTAGCAGGGCATTCAAAGAAGAATCAAAGTCACACATTGAGAGGAGCGAGGTCACCTTATCTTGTAGGATATTTTCTCGGGAACGAGTCATCGGTCCACTTGGGGACTTGGTGGTGTGGATGTAGTGTCGTTCGTAGGACTAGATGCATCATCTCAACCCCTTGGAAAAGAGTTGTCCTCGACTCTTCATCTTCATCATCTCCATAGAATGGGGAAAGATCTGCCACATTGAACATGTTGCTTATGAGGTACTTGTACGTGGGGATGTCGATAACGTAGGAATTATTCTTGATCTTCTGGAGAACCTTTAAGGGACCATCTCCTCTTGGCTTGAGCTTGGAGTCACGTTCATTGGGGAAGCGATCTTTGCATAGGTGTATCCACACAAGATCAACTTCGTTGAAGATCATCTCCTTCTTGTTCTTGTTTAGCCTTGAAGCTTGACGAAGGCCTTGTTGATCAATGGTATCTATTGTCTCGTCATGTAGTTTCTTCATTGATTGGGTGCGCTTGTCGATGTCCATGTTGGTGCGCTCATGAAGAGGAAGCAGTAGAATGTAGAGTGTGGTCATTGGATCGAACCCCTAGGCGACCATGAATGGAATCTTCATTGTTGTGGAGTGCTTGGCCTGATTGTAGGCGAACTCAGCGTGATGAATGCATTATTCCCAATCTTTGGGATTCTTATCTATCAACGCTCGAAGGAGAGTTCCAAGGCTTTAGTTGACCACCTCGATTTGGCCATCTGTTTGAGGGCGCGAGATGGAGGAGAATATAAGCTTGATCCGAGCTTGTCCATTAGCGTCTTCCACATATACACTACAAGAAAAGTTGGCTTTTACAACAGATGATTTTCGTGGTTGAAGGCCTGTTTGTCATGGTTAAAAAGTCTTCTACGACGGATGGCCTTCGTGGTAAAAGCCCCGTCACAAAAGAATCTACCATGGTTTTTTTCCTGACCTTGGCGGATCGCACCCTTCAGCCACGAAAACTTGTTCCATCGTAGATCTATTCGGCAGCCGGCCAAGGCCTGCTAAATACTAACTGGGCCGACCCATTAGGAGAGCCTAGCAAGAAGATGACCCATTATTATTTTGTCCTGCATTGTTTGAAATGGGCCCAAAGTTGCAGCCAGCAGTGACCCACGAACTTTCAGGCCCGATTTTGTTTTGGCCTACAGAAGGCCCATGTTGGTCCAACACACTACGGCCCATTAGCAGCTTGCGCCAAGTTGCTCCTGTACATTTAAGGCATGCGGTCAGTCCATCACTGTTTATCGTAGCCCATCATGGGCCACGTACTGACGATCCTTCTCTGAGATGGTCCGTTACTGTTCTGGCCTGTTACCGTTCTGGCCTTTCACTGTCCTGACCTTTAGTTGTTAAGGCCCGCAATCGGCCCTTTACTGTTCTAGTCTGGTAAATGTGTCAACCTGTTACTACCCTCGCCTGGAAATTTCTCGGGTCGTTACTGTTCAGGCTTGTCACTGTTCTGGCCTTTTACTCTTGTGGCCCTTTACTGTTGAGGCTGGCTACTGTTTTGGTCTGTTATTGTTCTGAGATTTTATAGTTTCTTGCTTGTTACTGTGATGGGTTGTTTCTGCTCTAGCCTGCTACTGTTACGGCCTGCAACGACCTGTTACTGTTACGGCCTATAACTGTTATGACCTGTTACTATTACGGCCTGTTACCAGTTGCGGGTCGGCCCGTTATGTTTACGGCCTTTTACAATTTCATACTTTCTGAAGCCCATGCCAATATCATAAAACGTGTATAATAATCCAGCATTTTTTGCGGTTCATCGTCAGTCAGATACATGATGGGCCAATAACAAAGCACAATACTGTTCCCTAATTGACCTGCCTAGCGTAGTTACCATAACGACTACCACCATGTGTGGACGGCGTCAACTAAATGCCTACATGGCCTACGCGAGTTATCTAGATATTACATTAGCTGCAAACTTCTTAAAATTATTACATATTATCAACTCAAGGGAAAGAAAAATCGGCATTTCAGTTGACAATCAAGTTGATAGTAGAGTCCTCAATTTGCTTTCTCAATTGATCACCTGCATCTTCCTTTGAGTGTGACAACTACATTGGAGGAGATATGATCTTGCAGCCTCCTCTTTGGTGGCGATAGCAATAATTACAGTCTAAAACTAAGTAATAACAAGTTAATAATCAAACAAGACAAACTACTCATTTGACTAATATGACAGGAGCTATGATCTAGAGTTTATAACTGGTCAATGGTTCAATTATTGACCAACACGTCAAACAAACAGGACAAGCAAGCACGCATTAAACAAGTTTGCTTACCGTGAAATGAGCAATCAAAAAATGTGTGTGTGGCTTAGAATTTCAGCAAAAATAAACTAGCCAGGTCATTTCAACAAATATATATGGAAGCAGTTCTATACCCTAAAATGCAAGAGACATTGGGTGACTCCGAATTTGCACTGAGCCACAAAATGGCATGCAATTACTGTCATAGCGAAGAATGAACAAGATAGAAATTATAACCGCATCATACGAGAACTTGTAGAGCAGGAATGCAAACCACGAATGAACTATATATTGTAGAGGATAGTTATGTCATGTCTTAGGACGAACCAGAACTAGAACCAGATGCGAGATATAATGGCATAGCTCGTGAACCTGTAGAACATGACAAACAAGCATTAGACAAGTGTGCCTAGAATGAAATGAGCAATCAAACAAAGTGTTTCTTAGAATTTCAGCAAATATAAACAAGCGAGGTCATTTCAGCAAATATATATGGAATCAGTGGCATCTCCTGAAATGCATAGAGTCATTGGGTGACTCAGAATTTGCGGTGAGCTACACAATGAAATGTAGTTACTGTCATAGGTAAGAATCAACCAAATAGAAATTATAATGGCATCATAAGAGAACTTCTAGAGCGGGAATACAAACCACGAGTGAACTACATAGTAGAGGAAAGTTATGTCGTTGCTCAGGAGGAACTAGCACTAGATAGGAAGTAATGGCATCCCTTGTGAACCTGTAGAATAGGCTATGCAAACCAACATGTTCATTGTTCCATTTTGAGCTATATGCAATAAAAAGGAAATAGTTTGTGATGCAGCTTTTGAAGAACCAGATGGCAACAACAAAATTATAATCGAATTAGTACGAAGAGTTTAAACGGCTACTACATGATAGAAGAACGATGCCAAGGAGGAAATAATAGCAGGAACTGATCTCAGGACGAACCAGATAGATTCAGCAACTGTAGAGTAGGGAATCCACACTCATATTTTCCGCTGACTTTAGATTTTGCAAGAATTACATGATAGCAGGCAATTACTATTGTATGGAGTAGCTAAGAACATGTGCATGACAAAATAACAGACATGTCCATGACTTGAAATTTGTAGAGCAGCGAATGCAAACCAACATGTCTAATGACCTTGTATGTACTAGAACAAAGAACATGCATGCCCACTAACTCGTATGTATGAGCACGATGACAAAAATGCAGGTCACTACGACAGGCTTGAACCTGCTATACTTCTGACAAAAAAAACGGGTTGCATATTTGGTTAACCTTGGTCAGAGAGGAATCTAAGCATCGTCGGTACTGTGCGGGTGCCGTCCAGGTCACCGAGGGTGCTGCGGTTGCGGTGGTATTGGTGTCAGGGAGGCATATCTTGGCCAGTCGATGCCGGCTTGAGCGCGGTGGACAAGAGCATCGCTGAGGCAGGTCCAGTGCAGTGAACAGTGACGGCCGAGTAGCTGGTCTAGAGCGGTGGACATGGAACTCCTTGAACTAGATCACATCCGGTATACACCAGTGAAGCGGATCCAGTACGGTTGGGTAGATTTCGGCGGTCGGGAAGCAGAGCTTGGGCAGTCATTGACGCCATCGGCATGGTGGATGACACCATAACTCCGATGTAGTGGCAAAGAGACCCGGTGAACCAGATCCGGTGGGTGAGCATCGGTGAAGCGGCTCCGTGGCGGTGCACAAGACCGCAACTCAAGCGGCTCCAGCCGCCGTGGAATTGCTGCCGGCCGGTGCGCGTGGTGGTCCTGGAGGTGAGGGCATGGGAGAGAGGGGGGCTGGGATTTTTGGAAGGACCAGCGGGAAAATCTGGGTGAATCCGGACTAAGGAGGTGAACAGAAACATAAATTATGATCATGCCCCAAGCGTCAGAACAATGGGTTGAATGGGAATTTTGAAGTCAAAAGTTTTTGTAACTGAGGTGCGGGAAATGCTTCAAGATCGCTGTGTGATTTTGCTGCTTGATTGAGATTTTGAATTTGGCGACCGTCCATCTAAAAATAATATAAAAATGGTACTGCCCCGGTGGGATATTTTGCCTCAAAGTTTTTGAACTGAGGGGCGGGAAATGCTTCAAAGTTAGTGTATGGTTTAGCCGCTCGATTGAGATTTTGAATTTGACGAGCGCCCATCTGATAATAATACAAAAATGGTACTCCCCCGGTGGGAGATTTTGCCTCAAAGTTTTTGAAACGGAGGGGCGGGAAATGCTTCAAAGTCGGTGTGCAGTTTTGCCGCTCGATTGAGATTTTGAATTTGACTAGCGCCCATCTTCTGATAATAATACAAAAATGGTACTCCTCCGGTGAGAGATTTTTCCTCAAAGTTTTTGAAACGGAGGGGCGAGAAATGCTTCAAAGTGGGTGTGCGGTTTTGCCGCTCGATTGAGATTTTGAATTTGGCTAGCATCGATCTAATAATAATAATATAAAAAGGTACTCCCTCGGTGTGAGATTTTGGCTCAAAGATTTTGAAACGATTAGGTGGGAAATGCTTCAAAGTTGGTGTGTGTGATTTTGCCGCTCGATTGAAATTTTGAATTTTGCTAGCGTCCATGTACTACTAGTAGTAGTAGTAAAAAAAGGCGGTAGAACGTACGACTATATGGTCAGGAATTCATGGCCGAGAGTCACATCAACTGATCATCCATATAACCACACTTGAGGTACTCCCTATGTTTGGTATTACTAGACCGGAGTAGTACTAGTTCGGAGAATTAACTTCACCTAATTGCTTTATAGCTAGTTATTGCATGCAGTAGTAATCCTAAAATCCAGCCAATGCACGTGGCCACCACATCTAATTGAAAACATGCAAGCCAATGGATTCACTCCCGTTTTAACAACATGATCAGCCAGGAGCATTACACAACGTGGTAGTTCATATTTTACGGTCAACTAGAGGAGTAATTGAGCAAAACTAGGAGCATTAATTGGTCCTCCGGCCTAGCAATTGAGGCTATAAAATAATTAAGAGGTATATACACCTTTAGTCCCACATCTTGCACCGCGAGAGTGTTTCAGTCCCACATATTGAAAAATGAGCAATACTAGTCCCACAACTTATATCTCAAGAGCATTTTAGTCCAATTTAATCGAATTTCAGTGAATTTGACTTAATTTGTCCACAAATGACGTTGATTTTTTTAAATGACTTAATTTATCCACAAATCTAACTTTATTTGTCCACAAATAAGGCTATGATACTACTACTAGTATCATCCTACACCTACACACTCGCGTGCTCCCAGGAGTCATACGCTGGTGTGCACGAACTTCAACCCAGCCTGATCAGTCAGATAAAGGAAGCCCAGAAAGGAAATGCAAGTATTGATGGAATCAAGCGTCGTATGGGTACAGGGAAGGTACCAAGATTCACCGAAGATGAAGAAGGAGTTCTGTGGTATAAGGGACGTATCTGTGTTCCAGCAGATTCAGAGTTGAAACAAGTCATTATGTAGGAAGCCCATGATACCCTTTATTCTATCCACCCAAGAGGAACCAAAATGTATTAGGATTTGAAGGAGCAATTTTGGTGCACAAAATGAAGAGAGAAGTCGGAAGCTACATAGCCAAGTGTGATATCTGTCAAAGATTCAAAGCGGAACATTAGCGACCCGCAAGACTTTTGCAACCATTGCAGATTCCAGAATGGAAATGGGATTCGGTCGGAATGGATTTTTGTCAACACCCAGATTTTTAATCCCAGATGCCTGTTATGCCATACCTCGAAATCCCAGGATTACCATTTTTGCGAGACATAACAGATTGGATATCACAGTACATCATCCATTACAAACCATAATAAGGGCTTACACAAATAAAGGATCTCATGATCCAGTCTTAGTACAATCAAGTAGCGGAATAAATAGTATAGAGGTGGGGTCCATCTTCAGTGTCATAGGCAATGCTGACGATGGGAGATGATCCTAGTTGTCGTAGCCATCCTGCTGTCCTCCTTCAGGGTAGTCCTCCTAATAGTCTGGCCGTAGGAATAGCCAGGGACAAAAGCCATGATTACTCTTTAAGTACTCGCAAACTATCACTAACAAGTAAGATAGTTCTAGTAGGAATGCTAAGTTCTAAGTCTAAATGTAAAATTGAGTTTGAAACCTAAGCTGAGTTCAGAAATAAAGAAAGATAAAATAAAGTTTGAAATCACCTAAGTGGGAACTTAGTTGTCACAGACACAACTTTGTTGTGGTCAAGTCAAGTCACACTTCATTTCATAAGTCATTTTGAAAACATCTGACAACGGAACAGTATGGCCACTCCAACTGTCCATAACCGTGGATGCGGCTATTCGAATAGTTTGACACTCTGCAGAGGTGGTACACTTTCACCACAAAATTCGATACATCTGTCAGGGATAACCCTGAATCATCATACTTAGTATGTAGATAATCAAACATAACCTTTCCTTTACACAGTCTAGTATAAGCACCTCTCCTATGAGCTTGGACTCCCAGCCATGACCATCTGTCATCCTGGGCACTACATAGGTGGACAACATTGAGAGGTAGCCTCAGCTCAAACCTCTCCTGCGAGGGAACTAATACTAATGCATATAAACTTCCGGCTAAGCCTTACCCAATTCAGGTATTGTGGTTGTACGGTAAAATTGGAATGGTATCGCATCCGAACCCAACCATCAGTTTTTATAAAAGGGCTAAGGCTCATGCCTCAACATTTTCATCATCATCATAAACCATTTGTGTTTCTCAGCACATGTCAAAACATCTCAATACAATGACTCCTCATTCCAAGGTTTTCACAAGTCATTTTCACCAAGTATCCCCATCTAATGTGAATCAAGTTTTTGGTTTGTCTCTAAACTACTAAGTTAAGAGTGTTCACTAATGTGGGATGCTAATATAAATCTCATGCCATAGAATGACATCTAAGTATAACTAGATAGGTCAAGTTTTATACTCTTTATGCTATCTATGAACAAGTAAAGAACTTGGGTAAGGTAAAAGCAAGTAAAGCTTGTAAGTAAAACTTGGGGTAGGTAATAGTCAAAATGTATAACCAAAGCATGCTTATTGCATCTGGCTTAGGTTATCTAGCTGGCAAGGTTTAGCTTGCATAGTTAAGACACTTGCACGTGTTACCTTGCATTGTTAATGATGGCTTGGTAATAATAGCTTGCTCAGTTTACTTGAAGTGCTAGGCTTGCCTTGGTTGGTGCATTGGTTGAAATTCTCTTCCTCCTCCTCTTGGTAGAACTCCTCCTCCTCGTAGACTTGGTCGGTACTATCGTCTATAAATACATACGGAATACATAATCACCAAACAATACTTAACTAGTCTACTTACCACACTAAGGCACACATTTGATGATCTATTATCATCACAAACACCACAATGTTTAATGAACTAGTTTTATTCTTTTTATTTGAGAAGAGTAATTTCTACTCATTGAAATTAACTAAGATTTAATATTCTCCAATTAAAATATGGGATCATGTGGACACATGTCATCACCACATATTCTAATACATGGGAATGTGATTTAAATGTGGGATCATATTTTAATAAGTTTAAGTTTAATATTTAATGATTTAAAGTGACTAGAAATGCCTATATAGCATTATTTTGGTACTAGTCCAAATTCACTGCATGCAAACCTTAATATTATTACATATTCAGATAGGTATGGTTAAATGTGATTTTTGAGAGTTGGAATCAACTCAAAAGCTATCATGGTTGATTTTATAAAAATGTTTGAATGTGCAAAAGCTTCTGTCTTGTTATTTTATCTAGGAGAGATCTATAACCCTAAATGATTTAATCCAATGGTCTTGGATAGAGATTTTCATTAGCTTTCCAACAAAACTGGAATCACTCAATTTGGATTTGTATAACTCTCTGAATTGATTTTCAAACTAATGGACAGAACTAAGTCTAAGTCTAAAAAGAAAAATCCTAATTTGAATCATAAGGCCAGCACGGGAAACTAATTGGGCTGGCCCAGATTCACTCCGCGGCGCTGAGGACTGCTGACAGGGGGTCCCGCCTATCAGTGGCTCATTACACGCGAAGCGGTACAGGGCGATATGGACCGTATGATTAGAACTAGATCAACGACTCACAATCGTCATCAACGACGAACACGTCGCCGGCGAGACTGAACCCTAGCGCGGTCGGTGAGGGTGCAATGGGGACGTACCGGGGCTCTAGCTAATGCCGCAAGGTGATGACCCACAAGTATAGGGGGTGTATCGCAGTATTTTCGAGGGAAGTGAAACCCAATTTATTGATTCGACACAAGGGGTGCCAAAGAATATTTATAAGCCTTAACAACTGAGTTGTCAATTCAGCTGCACCTAGAAACAATCTTGCTCACAACAGTTTATCAGTAGCAACATTTTTGTAGTAGGAATAGTAAAGTAACAACAGTAGTAAAGTAAAGACAATAGTAACAATAGCAGTAAATAGTAGGATTCGAGTGCGGTAGGCATAGGGATGGATGGACGGGCATTACATAGACAAGACAATTCACATGGCAATCAGAACATAGGGAAATTGTAGATAAATAAGATAAAGCATCCAAGTACTAGATAATCCTAGGCATGTGTTCCATATATAGTCATATGTGCTTGCAATGAGAACTTGCACAACATCTTTTGTCCTGCCAGCCCGTTTGCAGCGGGGCCTCAAGGGAACTACTAGAAATTAAGGTGCTCCTTTTAATAGAGCACCGGAGCAAAGCATTAACACTCCATGAACACATGTGATCCTCACATCAAAGCCATTCCCTCCGGTTATCCTGATTTCTGTCACTTCGGAACCATTGGGTCCGGACAACAACGTGTGTATACAACTTGCAGATAAGACCATAAACAATACTATCATAATGAATCAATAACATGTTCAAATCTGAAATCATGGCACTCGGGCCATAGTGACCTGCATTAAGCATAACAAGTTGCAACAAAGTCATAAAGCACTAATAATAGATACTAGGCACCATGCCCTAACAATCTGATGCCATTACATGCACGATCTCATCCAATCCCTACCATCCCCATAGCCTACAGCGGGGGATTACTCACTCATAGATGGGGGAAACATGGATGGTCGATGGAGAATAAATGATGATGATGATGGCGATGATCTCCTCCAATTCCCCGTCCAGGCAGGGTGCCAGAACGGAGTTTCTGGTGCTGTTTCGTGGAATCTGGTGGTGGCGGCGGAGCGGAACTCCTTCTGGAAAAACGTCAAACCCCCAGAGTTTTTAGGTCAGAAGGCTCCTTATAGGCGAAGAGGGAGACCAAGGGGGTGCCTAGGGCGGCCAGACCACCCCTGGCGTGGCTAGGCCCAGCCCGCGCGGCCAGGTGGTGTGGCTGGGCCCTAGCCCCTCTCCGTCTCATATTATGGCTTCAGGAGTCTTCTGGAAAAATAGGCACTTTGGCTTTTGTCCTGTCCAATTCTGAGAATATTCATTTTTTGACTTTCCTGGAACCAAAAACAGCAGAAAACAGGCAGCTGGCACTGTGGCTCTTGTTAATAGGTTATTCCAAGAAATCATATGAAAAGTACTCCAAAGTGTGGACAAAACACAAGAAAGTGGATAAAACCAAGCATGGAACATCAAAAATTATAGATACATTTGCAATGTATCAACATCCCCAAGATTAACTCCTGCTCGTCCTCGAGTAGGTAAGTGATAAAAAGAAAGAATAATTTTTTAGGTGACATGCACCATCATAAACTTGATCAAAGTATCTGTAAAACATTCAAAGATGGGATCATAGTACTTCAATCATAACATGAAAGACAAAGTACTAGCAATAAGACAAAGAAACTATGATGCAACATGAAAAGGCACAAACAAAAGATTCATGAATAACAATGCTTTGCAAGAAGTTTGTTTGTTTCACATAAAGAAAACATAGCATAGTAGTACTCAGCTTGTCCCTCATAGAGTAGCAAACATAAATGCATAGGACACCTTCAAAGTTTATAAGAGTGACTAGATACAAATAGTTTAAAACAAGCAATATCAAGGTATGCATCAATCAACTAGTCCTAGGACAATGCACATAGAACTAAGAATGGCAACTATGCTCTCAAAGTAGGTGCATAAAGGTAGAAGGTGGAGACTCAATATAATGGTGGAAGAAAGGCCTTCATAGAAGGAAGCAGAGATTCAAGTTTCATAAAGAGCTTCCAAAAATTATGGTACTTAATAGCTTTCAGCTCTCATTTCCCCTATCATAAGCATCTTGAAGTGATTAAGGTTAAAGTGAACAAACTATGGTGTACATGCTTGACGAAGTATAAGTTAGAAATCTCATG
This sequence comes from Avena sativa, assembly GCA_916181665.1. NCBI lineage: Eukaryota > Viridiplantae > Streptophyta > Magnoliopsida > Poales > Poaceae > Avena > Avena sativa. The sequence goes on along the minus strand of OV702292.1, from coordinate 410,829,054 downwards.
TCCCTTGAATACGAGGGCCGCTCCTCATGCTACTCAAGTTTAGACACCGGTAAGTTCTTGTCATCGTAAGTACATGTGTATCATAGAGAACCACCAACGGGTACCCCTTGCCCGATGATACAGAAGAATCCCCATATCAAAATGACAAGGCAAGCAGACAACGAGCATCTCAACAATCTTCTTATTTACCATGGGAATATGGTGCTTTTTTCTCTCTTTCCTCTTTTCATAATCTCTTTTTTTCTTTTTCTCTTTTTTTCTCAATATAGGACTCTTTTTTTATAAGAAGAATGCTTCATAGACAGCTCATTATGGTTACGCTGTAGGTTTCCACCATGTCAGCATGGATTACAACAGCGGCCCATGCGTTTCTCTAACACATATACATAACTCCATGGACTTACAAGCTCTCCTTTCATTTCACACCGACGACATCCATAGACAAAAGAGCATGATATCAACTAGGTACAATGTACCAGTGCAATGTTGAAAGCGTTCCCCATGATATCATGGTTTTGCTAATCCCCAACAAATAAGTGCAAGCATATACAACATAGACGACACAATGGTTCAAGTTTATTAAGGGCAAGAAAAGTAAAGTGTGCCATCAAGTTCGTGAGAGCTTTAATCACTAGTTTTCTCATAACAAGTTTCATTTGGAAGGTAAAAAAAACATGACTATACTTGGAATAGCATATGCTAGTAGGTAGGTATGGTGGACTCTTTGGAATAACTTGGTTTAGGGAGTTGGATGCATGAGTGGAACTCATACTTGGGTGCGGAGGCTAGCAAAAGACTGGGAGCGACAAACTAAGAGAGCAATAATGGCCATAATCATGCAGAGCGACAAAACATCATTGATCAAAGCATAAAGTGATACTACAAGTTGAAAACTAAAGGATCATAAAGGCTTATGGTGACTTGAGATAGTCATAACATGGTGTGAGCATGCGCCAAGTCAACCCAAATAAAGCATCAAAGGGGAATACCACTATACTATGCTTTAATATGCTAAAACAATGCATGATTCATCCAAGGCACATTAAGCAATCTCAATTGTTTATAACAAGTCATTCTACAGCAAAGAATACTAAGCATAAAGCCAAAACAATATCAAGCATGGCATGACAAAGCATAGGCCACAATCAAAAACGAGCTCTTTTTACCACATAAGCATGAACTGTCCTACTCTTTTCCAAACCAAACCAAACTATTTGAAAACCAATGTATGAAATAGGGGGTCCAACCAATTTATTTAGAAAACTAAGCAAACCAAGCAAACTAAAAACAAAAACGAAAACGAAAACGAAAAAGAAGAAGCTCCAAGAACAACACAACTGTGCATGAAACAATAAAAATGAAGCATTTGGAAGAAACCTGGGATTTTTATTGATGAAGGAGGGGATGCCTTGGGCATCCCCAAGCTTTGACGCTTGTACTTCTTGGATATTTCTTGGGGTGACACGCGTGGCATCCCCAAGCTTGAGCTTTAGTCAATCCTTCATCTCATTACTCATCCCTTCCATACACCTGAAATTTTTCCTTCATACAAAACTTCACACAATCTTTATTAGCAATATTAGTGCACTCAAGATAAATAAGTCTTAAGGTTCAGTTCTAACACCAAATAAACTTTCATTAAAACACTAGCTACTGTAGAACTTTCCTAAAAAATCTCAATTCCCCAAAAGAACTCAAAAAGGAACCAACAAGAAGCAAATGCAGAAAATGGCAGAAATCTGTCAAAATAGACCAGCAGGTAAAGAAGATTTTTTTCGAAGACCTTCTGTTGCTCAAATCAAAAAGTGTTGAACTAACGAAAGTTAGATAACAACCTGGGGTAGAAGCACAAAAATTCATGCCTCAAAAAGACGTTCAGAGATTTTACACAATTTTTATGGTGAAGCACAGAAATCTGTTTCGGGACAACAACTTTCCCAATCATCACTTCTCTCTCATTAGAGGTTACTCTTGGCACAAAAAGCAAATAAAAAGGATAAGGAGCGGTTATTACTGAAGTAATAACTTCCAAGACTCAACTAAAACTTTTGTGTTATCTCCCAATAAGTACTTTTCTTTAACGCCTTTAAGTTAGGCATAAGCAAAAACTAAAATGGATAGAATAGAAGTAAGCGGAGATAATCATAGTGAAAACATTGTTTTGTTCAACAAAATCCTTTTGTTAACAAGTTTGATCAGGTCTTTTTACCAAAACAATTTATATGAAACAAAATTTTGTGTTCCACTAATGATTATGTTACCTCAACCTTGATACCAATGGTCCCAATCATAATAGTTTCATATTTTTCTCTTGGTATGGGACAATATATCTCTCCAACTTGAATGCCCTCAACATGTTCAATTGAATTCAAACCATAAGTCCTATCAATCTTCTTGGGGAAATATATAGTATGTTCCTTGTCATTAACACTGAAAGTCACCTTTCCTTGATTACAGTTAATAACAGCTCCTGCAGTATTACGAAAAGGTCTCCCAAGAATAATAGACATATTATCATCTTCAGGCATATCAAGCACAACAAAATCAGTTAATATCAAGCAATTATGAGCCACTTGAACAGGTACATCCTCACATATACCAACAGAAATAGTGGTAGATTTATCAGCCATTTGCAAAGATATATCAGTTGGTATCAGTTTTTCAAGTTGATGCCTCTTATAGAGAGAGAAAGGCATAAAACTAACTCCAGCTCCCAAATCACACAAAGCAGTTCTAACATAACTATTTTTAATAGAGCAAGGGATAGTTGGAATCCCTGGGTCTCCAAGTTTCTTAGGAACCTTACCATTAAAGGAATAATTAGCAAGCAAAGTAGAAATTTCTTCATTAGGGATCTTCCTTTTATTCGAGACAGTATCCTTCATATACTTTGAGTAAGGAGGCAATTTAATAGCATCAGTCAAAGGAATTTGCAGGAATAAAGGTTTCATCCACTCACAAAACTTATTATAGTGTTCATCTTCCTTTGACTTGTGTTTCTTATCAGGGAATGGCATAGGTTTTTGGACCCAAGGTTCTCTTTCACTACCATGTTTCTTAGCAATAAAATCTTCTTTAGTGTATTTAGTATTCTTAGTGTGCTTTTCAGGTTCTTCTTCAACTTTTTCTTCATTAGGAACTTCATTTTCTTCATTGCCACTTTCAGTTTCAGCATCAGAGATAGATATACTATTAGGATCTATAGCAGGTTCAGAGGGTTCTACAATAGTTTTATGTTTATTTTTCCTTTTCTTACGAGTAGAGCCACTATTTTCAGCTTGTTGAGAATCCTGCTCAATTCTTTTGGGATGCCCCTCAGGATATAGAGGATCCTGGGTAGCAGCTCCACTTCTAGTTCTAATTTCATAAGCATGTTTTTCTTTAGCAGCATTAACTAGCAAACCTTTTTGTACTTTAACGAGTTGATCTATTTGAGTTTGAACCATTTGAAAGTGTTTAACAATCTTTTTAACATTATTAGAGGTTCTTTCCACAATATCTTTCAACTCAACAATAGCTCTAGTGTTTTCCATTAGATGATTTTGCACCCTTTTATTAAAAATCTTGCTTAACAATAAATATATCAAATTCTTCTAAGCATTGATCAGGATGTTGAGAGTAAGGGATATCACCTTCATCAAAGTGTTGGAGAGAGTGTACCTCAATAGTGGGTGAGTAGGGAATAGGCTTACATAATTCTTCTATAGGAGGTAAATTCTTGACATCTGCAGCTTTAATTCCCTTCTCCTTAAGACATTTCTTAGCTTCCTTCATCACTTCATCATTTAATTCAATAACTCCCCTCTTCTTTGATGTTGGAATAGGCACCAGAATAGTAGGTTCAGGTACAATTACTTCAAGTATAGCTTGTTTAGGAGGAGTCCAATCTTCATAGTTCTTACTTATTTTAGCCATTAATTCCTCAGCTTCCTTAGGAGTCCTATTCCTGAAAACACAATCAGCACAACTATCTAGGTATGTCCTAGATTCTTCAATTAGTCCATTATAAAATATATCAAGAAGCTCATTCTTAGGTAATGGACTTCCAGCTTGTGAATGAATCAAAGCACAAAACCTTGCCCAAGATTCGGGCAATACCTCTTTTTCTCCCTGTTTAAAATCAAAAAGTTCCTGCAAAATAGCATGTCTAGCACTAGGAGGAAAATATTTCTGCAGGAAAGTACTAATCAAGCAATCAGGGCTATCAATAGATCCAGGAGGTAAATTACTAAACCAAGTTTTAGTTTCTCCTTTCAGTGAAAAAGGGAAAATCTTAGCAACAAAGTAAGTACGCATATTAATATCATCAGAAAACAAGCCACTCATGGTAGAAAGTTCATTCATATGTGCTACCGCACTTTCATTCTTAGTCTCACAAAAAGGTTCTTTCTCAACAATAGCTATGTAAGATAGATCGAGAGAGAAATCATAATCTTTATCAATAATGTTTATGGGAGAAGCAGCAAACTTAGCAATAGGAGATAATTTGGGTATAATAGTACGCCTCTCAAGGAGACTCTTAGCAACGCTCCTATCATGGGTGTTTTTACATTCTTTAATAAATTCATCGGTCATATGAACATAACCATCTTCAATATCATAACTCTCACTAGACTCAGGTGAACTAATAGGTGTGGTAGTGTCTTCATTAGGAGTTTCAGTATTTCCAGCTATAGTTCTAGCAATCGTAGCATCTAGGAAAGGACCTAATGAACCACTCTTATCAAGCATAGTAGAAGCAGCATCATAAGAATCAAAAGTTTCAGATTCAGCAGTAGTAGCAGTGTGTGTAGCATGTGTATGTGGTGGTGTAACGAGCTTACTCATAACAGATGGTGAATCAAGAGCAATAGAGGTGTTCAGAACCGTACCTCTTCTTGTAGTGGATGGTAAAATAGGAACCTTGCCATCATGAGACTTACCCATGATGGATGGATAGCAGCGAACAATAGAGAATCCAAGTGAACTTGATAAATAAAGCTATGGTTCCCGGCAACGGCGCCAAAAAATAATCTTGATGACCCACAAGTATAGGGGGTGTATTGCAGTATTTTCGAGGGAAGTGAAACCCAATTTATTGATTCGACACAAGGGGAGCCAAAGAATATTTATAAGCCTTAACAACTGAGTTGTCAATTCAACTGCACTTGGAAACAATCTTGCTCATAGCAGTTTATCAGTAGCAACCGTTTTGTAGTAGGAATAGTAAAGTAACAACAGTAGTAAAGTAAAGACAACAGTAACAATAGCAGTAAACAGTAGGATTCGAGTGCGGTAGGCATAGGGATGGATGGACGGGCGTTGCATGGACAAGACAATTCACATCGCAATTAGAACATAGGGCAATTGCAGATAAATAAGATAAAGCATCCAAGTACTAGATAATCCTAGGTATGTGTTCCATATATAGTCATACGTGCTCGCAATGAGAACTTGCACGACATCTTTTGTCCTGCCAGCCCATTTGCAGCGGGGCCTCAAGGGAACTACTGGCAATTAAGGTGTTCCTTTTAATAGAGCACCGGAGCAAAGCATTAACACTCCGTGAACACATGTGATCCTCACATCAAAGCCATTCCCTCCGGTTATCCCGATTTCCGTCACTTCAGGGCCATTGGTTCCGGACAACAACGTGTGTATACAACTTGCAGATAAGACCATAAACAATACTATCATAATGAATCAATAACATGTTCAGATCTAAAATCATGGCACTCGGGCCCTAGTGACAAGCATTAAGCATAACAAGTTGCAACAAAGTCATAAAGCACTAATAATAGATACTAGGCACCATGCCCTAACAATCTGATGCCATTACATGAACAATCTCATCCAATCCCTACCATCCCCATAGCCTACAGCGGGGGATTACTCACTCATAGATGGGGGAAACATGGATGGTCGATGGAGAAGTAATGGTGATGATGATGGCGATGATCTCCTCCAATTCCCCGTCCCGGCAGGGTGCCAGAATGGAGTTTCTGGTGTTGTTTCATGGAATCTGGTGGTGGCAGAGGAGCGGAACTCCTTCTGGAAAAACATTAACCCCCTAGAGTTTTTAGGTCAGAAGGCTTCTTATAGGCGAAGAGGGAGACCGAGGGGGTGCCTGGGACGGCCAGACCACCCCCTGGCGTGGCCAGGCCCAGCTCGCGTGGCCAGGTGGTGTGGCTGGGCCCCAGCCCCTCTCCGTCTCATATTCTGGCTCCGAGAGTCTTCTGGAAAAATAGGCACTTTGGCTTTTGTCCCGTCCAATTCCGAGAATATTCATTTTTTGACTTTCCTAGAACCAAAAACAACAGAAAAGAGGCAGCTGGCACTGTGGCTCTTGTTAATAGGTTAGTCCAAGAAATCATATGAAAAGTACTCCAAAGTGTGTACAAAACACAAGAAAGTGGATAAAACCAAGCATGGAACATCAAAAATTATAGATACATTTGCAATGTATCACGAGGCGGGCAAATGAACGAGTTGACGACAGCGGTTCTCTTGGTACTGGTAGTGTCTCGGGAGATGGCCTGGATCAATGGAACCCTTCTCCTCCTTCCGCGGCATACTCCAGCGAAATTCCGGTGCTACGGGCCGCAGCTTGCTCTAGTAGGGCTCTAGGAGTGTTCTGAGGGGGAGTGGATGAGAGTGGTGTGAGGAAACGGTGCTGGGGAGGCCTCCTTATATAGGTGCGACGAGGCGGCAGTGAGGCATGGGCGGTGCTCGCCGGTGATGACGGTACACCAGGCTAGAGGCTTGGGCGGTGGCTAGGACAGTGGGAGGTTCCCTGGCGGTCGTCATGGCGGTGCGCGTGCAGTGAATGACAGTCGGGAGACGTGAGCGGCACGGCACACATGATGTCTCTAACGACGACGAACTTTGTGGTGGCCGGCGACTATGGGGCACGGTCAGGAAAGGGACATGTCTGGCAGCTTCCTAGGGTGGTGGTGATCATGTAGGTGGGCGGCGAGAGCGAGGCGGGGTCTGGTTGAGCGGGGACCGTGCGCGCTCTGTGGGCGGCGTCGACATGGCATACAGGTTCGGGTGCGGCGGTTCCTGGCTGCTCCTCGCTCTGTCCTCAGGCTGGGGCTGGTCTGGAGGGGGAGGTGGACCACAAGCGCCGTGTTGGGCAAGGTGGGCGAGGCTAGCAGCGTCAGGGGCGCGCTGTCACCGGTGAGGTGCTCAAGTGGGCTCGGCATTGATGTCCATGACCATTTGGTTGTGGGCACAGTGCTTGGCCAGGCTAGAAAGGGGTAGGGGGTGCAGTGGAGAGGTTTTGGTGGCAATGTGGGAGACAGGTTTGGCCAGAACACTGTTCACACTAGTGTTTTTGGTTTTTATCTGATCTGTGCACTCCAAGTGTTTGACAAAATGGCCGAAAGAATTCAAGTTTGGAATTTTGAAATTAAATTTGGTGGAGTTGTTTATCACATGCTTAAGCATCTGTGATTGCTAGGATTTGTCAAATGGAATTCATTTGAGTGGTTTTTGAAAAAGTGTGATCTAGACATATGAACTAGATTCCATTTTCAAATGTCATTTAAATTTAGAGTTTAAATGTTTTTGGAAGATCACAAAGTGGGCCTTGGTACAACACTACTTGTACTAGCAAGGGGTGCAAAGATCCACATTTGTTTCTGTTGGACATTGGGTGCTAGGAACACCCAAAGTGGGCTAGGTGATTAAAATGGCAAAAGTGACCATTTCCTTTATTTAATTCTTTTTAATTTCTTTTTCTTTGGTTTTTGCTTGGGAACGATCTAGATGATGTGACATTCATCATAGAACCAATTTACAACCATTAGAACACACAATCATGGCATTTCAAAACAACTCCTATTTAAGTGCAACACTCATATGCATGCTTAAATATTTTAAATGGAAAAAGTTTTTGTTAACCCTAAATTGGGTAATTTGGATCTTGATCACTTGGGTTAAAGTTTTGGGATGTTACAAACCTTCCCCCCTTAAACAAAATCTCGTCCCGAGATTTAAGAAAGAAAACTAGGAACTAAAGAGATCTGGGAACTCAGTCCTAATGTAATCTTCTCGCTCCCAAGTGGCTTCTTCTTCGGTATGGTTGCTCCATTGAATCTTGAGAAATTTGATACTCCGGGTCCTGGTGGTTCTGTAGGCTTCCTCCAAGATACAGATAGGCACTTCACGATACGTCAGATCCTTGTTGATATCAACAACTTGGTGATCGATGTTCTTGAAAACTTTGGTCTTCTCCGGCACTTCTAGGCATTTGCGAAGTAACGAGATATGGAACACATTGTGGATGGCAGCCATCTTCTCAAGCAGTTCCAGTTGATACGATACTTCTCCTCGGCAATTCAGAATCTTGAAGGGTCCGATATATCTGGGGGCTAACTTTCCTTTTAGACTAAAACGTTGGGTTCCCTTCAATGGCGAAACCTTGAGATACACAAAATCTCCGACATTGAAAGTCAGGTCTCTCCTTCTCTTGTTAGCATAACTCTTCTATCTGGATTGGGCTGTCTTGAGGTCCTCATGGACTTTGTGAACCTTCTCTTGAGCTTCTCGGAGAATGTCGGCTCTAAAAATCTGACTCTCTCCTACTTGCGACCAATTCAAAGGGGTACGACACTTTCTTCCATATAGGAACTCAAATGGGGCCATTTGCAAACTGGCTTGATAACTGTTGTTGTATGAGAATTCTATGAAAGGCAGGCAATCTTCCCATCTTGATCCATATTCTAACACACAAGCTCTCAACATATCTTCTAAGATTTGGTTGACTCTCTCAGCCTGTCCATCTGTTTGCGGGTGATAATCTGTGCTGAAATTCAACTTGGTTCCTAATCCTTCTTGGACTTTCTGCCAAAATCTCGAGGTAAATTGGGTTCCTCGATCCAATACTATGGTCTTGGGGGTTCCATGCAGACTAATAGTTCTAGCAATGTACAACACTGCTAGCTTCAAACTCTGGTAGGTTGTCTTGATAGGTATAAAATGAGCTACCTTGGACAGTCTATCAACTATGACCCAGATTGAGTCATTTCCCCTACTAGAAGTAGGCAAACCGGTGATAAAGTCCATTCCGACGGAATCCCATTTCCATTCCGGAATCTGCAACGGTTGCAACAGTCCTGCGGGTCTCTGATGTTCCGCTTTGACTCTCTGATAGATATCACACTTGGCGATGTAGCTTCCGATTTCTCTCTTCATCTTATGCCACCAAAATTGCTCCTTTAGATCCTGATACATCTTCGTTCCTCCGGGGTGGATAGAATAAAGAGTATTATGAGCTTCTTGCATGATAACTTGCTTCAGCTCCGAATCTGCTGGCACACAGATACGTCCTTTGTACCATAGAACTCCTTCTTCGTCTTCGGTGAATCCAGGTACCTTTCCTGTACCAATACGATGTTTGATTCCGTCGATACTTTCATTTCCCTTCTGGGCTTCCTTGATTTGGTTACTCAAAGTGGGAATGCTAGCTAAAAATCCTTTGCTAACTAGCTCAGTTCTAAACTGCTCCAACTCCTCATACAAACTTGGTTGCTTCTCCTTGATCATGGTGTTTAGCCTACACGACAATCTGCTAAGAGCATCCGCTACCGCATTGGCTTTGCCGGGGTGATAGTGAATGTCAACATCATAATCCTTGATTAACTCTATCCATCTCCTTTGCCTCATATTCAACTCCTTCTGAGTGAAAATATACTTCAAGGTCTTGTGATCTGAGTAAATCTCATAGCGATTACCCATAAGATAATGACGCCAGGTCTTCAATGCTAAAACTATGGCTGCTAACTCAAGATCATGGGTAGGGTAGTTCTGCTCATGCTGCTTCAGTTGTCGAGATAGATATTCGATGACTTTGCCTTCTTGCATTAATACACATCTGAGACCAATCTTGGATGCATCACAATACACATCAAACGGCTTCTTGATATCTGGCATGATCAATATTGGGGCTGAAATCAATCTCTTCTTGAGCTCTTGGAAACTGGCTTCACATTTGTCGGTCCATTCAAACTTCTTGTCCTTCTTCAACAATTGGGTCATGGGTCTTGCGATGCTCAAAAATCCTTCTACGAACTTGCGGTAATATCCCGCTAATCCGAGAAATGCACAGACTTGGGTTTGAGTGGTCGGGGCTTCCCATTCTTCGACATCTTTGATCTTGGAGGGATCAACAACGACTCCTCCGGCAGACACAATATGTCCTAGGAATCCTACTTCTTTCATCCAAAACTCACATTTGCTGAACTTGCCATACAACTGATGCTCTCTAAGGGTTTCAAGGATGATCCTCAGATGTTTCTCATGCTCTTCTTCTGACTTGGAGTAGATAAGGATATTGTCGATAAACACAACAACAAACTTATCTAGAAAATTCATAAAGATCTCATTCATGAGATTCATGAAATAAGCAGGGGCATTGGTTAATCCAAAAGACATGACCGTATACTCGTATAATCCATAACGAGTAGTAAAGGTGGTCTTCGGAATATCCGTTGCACGAATCTTAAGTTGGTGATAACCAGTCCTAAGATCAATCTTAGAGAACACATTGGCACCAGTCAACTGATCAAATAGATCCTCTATCTTTGGCAAAGGGTACTTGTTCTTGATTGTGACGTCATTCAGCTTCCTGTAATCTGTGCACAAACGGTTGCCTCCATCTTTCTTGTCAACGAATAAAACAGGCGATCTCCATGGCGATGTGCTTGGTTGAATCAAGCCTTTCTCCAACATCGCATCTAATTGTTTCTTTAGTTCCACTAACTCTGAGGGGTTCATGCTATAGGGTCTCTGAGCTATGGGTCCGGTTCCGGGGATTAGTTCAATGATGAACTCAATATCCCTATCCGGGGGCATACCGGGCAATTCATCTGGGAATATGTCAGGGTATTCACAAACTACTCTGACTTGGTCTATGGTGGGTAGGGCTAGACTCTTATTGCACTTGAATTGACGGGGCAAAGTTTTAGATATATGCTCTACTGATACTCCAGAGCTATTGGTCATGATGATGGCTTTCTTGGCACAGTCAATCAATCCTTTATGCTTTGACATCCAATCCGTTCCTAGTACTACTTCCAAACCTTTGGTTCCAAGTACTATTAGATTGGCAAAAAAATCTATCCCATGTATTCTGATAGGCACAACTTTGCAAATTTTTCTAGCTTTTGTAGTTGAATCGGGTATTTGAACTATCATGACATGCTTCAAGTTGGTTGGGTGAATCTTACTAGTGCATGCAAATTCTTCGGTGACAAATGAGTGCGATGCTCCAGAATCAAACAACACTCTTGCTAAAACTGAGTTGACAGAAAACATACCCAACACTACATCTGGCGCTTCTTGGGCTTCTTCGGCGTTCATGTGGAAGAGACGACCGTTGCGGTTGTGAGGGTTCCCTGGGGCAAATCTTCTTCCTGGTTGAACACGACGCTACTGTTGAGCTGGGGCATTCACATTGGCAGTGGCGGCAATCTTCTTGGGACACTCGTTTGAGTAGTGACCCTTCACTCCACACTCGAAACAAGTAATCTGAGACTTGTCTTTCACTGCCACGGGCATAACATTGCTTCTAGTTCTGGGTGTAGTGTTGTTGTTGTTGTTGTAGTTCTTGGGAGGTGCACGGTTGAAATTGCTGGGGTTATCGGGGTGATTGTTGTTTCCTCCAGACTTCACATTTCCTCCGCTACGGTTGGGGTAACTTGGGCGAGACATTGGGGGTCGATTGTTCCGCGGGGCATATCCGGAAGACGGATTGGGACGGTACTTCAGGTGACTGTTGGATCCATCTTGGTGCATCATCCGACGTTTGCGGTTGTCGTTTGCTTGATTAATCTTCCCTTCCATATGAATGGCAGAGTCGACTAGCTCTTCGAGATCCTCGAAACGCATGTTAACGAGAATAGTCTGCATCTCATCATGCAGTCCGTTCAGGAACCTCTCCTTCTTCTTGGCCTCCATGTTGGTCTCATCAGGTGCATACCTGGCGAGGGACAAGAATCTATAACGGTACTCCACTACAGTCATTCTGCCTTGCTTCAATTCTCTGAATTCATCCTTCATTCTGGTGGCTAGACCCTGCAGCACGTTGGTGCGGCTGAACTTGATCTTGAAGGCTTCCCATGTCATCACTTGACTATGGTTCATTGTGCGGGTGCTGTTCCACCAAGCTCTTGCATCTCTGGCCAAATAGTGGGTGGCAAAAAGAACTTTCTCATTGGCATCCACTCCGGCTACTTCTAAGTTGTTCTCCATTGTCGGTAACCAGTCATCAGCATCCAGTGGGTTCTCCGAAGTGCTAAAGATTGGGGGATTGGTATACTGGAAGATTTGGAGTTTGGATCCCTGATGATCCTGATTTCCATGACCCTGATTGTTGTGAGCCATCTGGGAGATCTGCTGCAGGGTTGCTAGATTAGCTTGGCGCTCTGCCCTAGTAGCTTCACGGTCTGCAATGAGAGTCTGCAGAATCTGCAGCATTGGGTATTGCGATGAGCTGCTCCCTCCTTGGTTTCCACGAGTCATCTGAAGATTGAGGTATATAAAGGGGTAAGAGGGAAAGTTCTAAGGTTCATGGTTTTGGTTTCAAAGCTAAAACTTTGAGTTTGACTCAGGTTTTGCAACTAACTTCTTTTCATTCATTCAAGCAAAGCACACGATACAAACTCAGACACACCACAACATCAAAAGGAAAATAGATGGTTTTAAGAACCATTCTGCAAGCTACGATACAATGGGACCGATACTCCTCATTCTATGATAGTGCTCTAGTGCATCTACTCATCATCAATGAAGTCGGAGTCATCATCGTCGGTGTAGAAGTCCATGGCATCATCCTCTAGATAGTCAATATACCCTTGGATTTATTCACCTTCCTCTTCTTCTTCCTTTGCTGCAAGCTGTGCTTCTTGCTCCTTGATGGTCTTCTTGAGTTCGGCTACCTTCTTGCGGAGACGGTCGATGGTGCGATCCTTCTTTGTATGTTGATGGCGAAGAGACTGACGATCCTTGACTAGCAGTGAGAAAGTCTGGGCCTTCTGGGCGGCAAGGGCGAGGTTGTGGTTGGCGAACTCTCTAGCATTGTCCAACTCCTTCTAGCGGTCGTACAGTAGGAAGTCGAGGTTCTCCACTTGACGCTTCAATATTGGATGACTTGGCATCTCTAGCGGCATTCCCATGGAATCACGCCTTGCATAGTGAACAAAGCGGGTTCCTTGGATTAGGTTGACACTCTGGGCGCAAAGACGTGCGAGAGCTTCATGCATTGCCCTGGCTAATCCATCTAGCCAGTTGTTCTCTCTCACATAGAACTAAATCCTCTTGGACATTGGTGCTTCTATCTTGCCTCGAAGATCAGCAGTTACTAGCCACATTAAATCTCCTCCTTGGGATCCAGGGAGTTGAGCTCCAAGGAATTCCGGATGAGGACGCTCCAAGTACTTAGATAGTGAATCCAGATCCCTCTCGAAGATCAGTTGGCCTCCGTTGCCCAACTGGTAGAACTTGTTGTATTGAGTTTCCATCTATAAGAATTTAGGATGAGAAGGTTAATGAAGTGATCAAGTGTGTCAAAGTTTTATGTAGTAATGTAAGAATTTGGAGGAACATGAATTTTTTTGAGATAAAAAATCCCAAGGGTAAGAGAGGAAATAGTTTTCATAAATACTCACTTTGGTTTTTGAAACTAAGTTTTTGTTCGGACGTCCATTCTAACTAGGGTCTCCTATGGTCAGGATGGCTCTGATACCAACTTGTCAACACCCGGATTTTTAATCCTAGATGCCTGTTATGCCATATATCGCAATCCCAGGATTACCATTTTTGTGAGACATAATAGATTGGAAATAATAGTACATCATCCATTACAAACCATAATAAGGTCTTACACAAATAAAGGATCTCATGATCCAGTCCTAGTACAAACAAGTAGCAGAATAAATAACATAGCGGTGGGGTCCATCTTCAGTGTTACAGGCAATCCTGACGATGGGAGATGATCCTAGTTGTCGTAGCCGTCCTGCTGTCCTCCTTCAGGGTAGTGCTCCTCATAGTCTGGCCACGGGAATAGCCAGGGACAAAGCCATGAGTACTCTTTAAGTACTGGCAAACTATCACTAACAAGTAAGATAGTTCTAGTAGGAATGCTAAGTTCTAAGTTTATTTGTAAAGCTAAGTTTGAAACCTAAGCTGAGTTTAGAAACAAAGAAAGATAAAATAAAGTTTGAAATCACCTAAGTGGGAACTTAGTCGTCATAGTCACAACCATGTTGTGGTTAAGTCATGTCACAATTCATTTCATAAGTCATTTTGAAAACATCTGACAACGGAACAGTATGGCCACTCCAACTGTCCATAATCGCGGACGCGGCTATTTGAATAGTTTGACACTCTGCAGAGGTGGTACACTTTCACCACAAAATTTGATACATCTGTCAGGGATAACCCTGAATCATCATACTTAGTATGCAGATAATCAAACATAACCTTTCCTTTACACACTCTAGTATAAGCACCTCTCCTATGAGTATGGCCTCCCAGCCATGACCATCTATCATCCTGGGCACTGCATAGGTGGACAACATTGAGAGGTAGCCTCAACTCAAACCTCTCCTGCGAGGGAACTAATACTAATGCATATAAACTTCCGGCTAAGCCTTACCCAATTCAGGTATTGTGGTTGTACGGTAAAATTGGAATGGTATCGCATCCGAACCCAACCATCAGTTTTTGTTAAAGAGCTAAGGCCCATGCCTCAACATTTTCATCATCATCATAAACCATTGGTGTTTCTCAACACATGTCAAAACATCTCAATAGAATGACTCATCATTCGAAGGTTTTCACAAGTCATTTTCACCAAGTATTCTCATCTAAAGTGAATCAAGTTTTTGGTATAACTCTAGGCTCCTAAGTTAAGGGTGTTCACTAATGTGGGATGCTAAGATCAATCTCATGCCATAGAATGACATCTAAGTCTAACTAGATAGGGCAAGTTTTATACTCTTTATGCTATCTATAAACAAGGTAAAGAACTTTGGTAAAGTAAGGGAAGTAAAGCTTGTAAATAAAACTTGGATTAGGTATAAGTCAAATGGTATAACCAAATCATGCCTAATGCATTTTCTTAGGTTATCTAGCTTGCAAGGACTAGCTTGCATTGTTAATGATGGCTTGCCTTGGTTGGTACAGTGGTTGAAATTCTCTTCCTCCTCCTCTTGGTAGAACTCCTCCTCCTCGTAGACTTGGTCGGTACTATCATCTATAAATACATACGGAATACACAATCACCAAACAATACTTAAATAGTCTACTTAGCACACTAAGGCACACATTTGATGATCTATTATCATCACAAACATCACAATGTTTAATGAACTAGTTTTATTCTTTTTATTTGAGAAGAGTAATTTCTACTCATTAAAATTAACTAAGATTTAATATTCTCCCATTAAAATATGGGATCAGGTGGACACATGTCATCACCACATATTCTAATACATGGGAATGTGATTTAAATGTGGGATCATATTTTAATAAGTTTAAGTTTAATATTTAATGATTTAAAGTGACTAGAAATTCCTATATAGCATTATTTTGGTACTAGTCCAAAGTCACTGCATGCAAACCTTAATATTATTACATATTCGGATAGGTATGGTTAAATGTGATTTTTGAGAGTTGGAATCAACTCAAAAGCTATCATGGTTGATTTTATAAAAATGTTTGAATGTGTAAAATCTTCTGTCTTGTTATTTTATCTAGGAGAGATCTATAACCCTAAATGATTTAAATCCAACGGGATTGGATAGATATTTTCATTAGCTTTCCAAAAAAATTGGAATCACTCAATTTGGATTTGTATAACTCTCTGAATTGATTTTCAAACTAAGGAACAGAACTAAGTCTAAGTCTAAAAAGAAAAATCCTAATTTGAATCACAGGGCTAGCGTGGGAAACTAATTGGGCCGGCCCATATTCACTCCGCGGTGCTGTGGACTGCTGATAGGGGGTTCCGCATGTCAGTGGATCATTACACGCGAAGCGTTACAGGGCGATATGGACCGCATGATTAGAACTAGATCAACAGCTCACGGTCGTCGTCGACGACGAACACGTCGCCCGCAAGACTGAACCCTAGCACAGTCGGTGAGGGTGCAGTGGGGATGTATCGGGGCTCCAGCTAGTGCGGCGAGGCGGGAAAACGAACGAGTCGATGACATCGGTTCTCCTGGTACTGGCGGCGTCTCGGGAGATGGCCTGGATCAATGGCGCCCTTCTCCTCCTTCCACGGCACACTCCGGCAAAATTCCGGCGCTACGGGCTGCGGCTTGCTCCGGTGGGGATCTGGGAGTGTTTTGAGGGGGAGTGGATGAGAGTGGTGTGAGGAAAGGGTGTTGGGGAGGCCTCCTTATATAGGTGCGACGAGGTGGCAGTGAGGCATGAGCGATGCTCACCGGTGACGATGGTACAACAGGCTAGAGGCTTGGGCAGTGGGCTAGGACAGTGGGCAGTTCCGTGGCGGTCGTCATGGCGGTGTGCGTGCAGTGAATGGCGGTCGGGAGACGTGAGCGGTACGGCGCGCACGATGTCTCTGTCGATGGCGGACTTTGCGGTGGTCGGCGACTACGGGGCACGGTCGGGGAAAGGAGCATGTATGGCAGCTTCCTAGGGCGGTGGTGATCATGTAGGTGGGCGGCGAGAGCGAGGCTGGGTCTGGTTGAGCAGGGACCGTGCGCGCTCTGCGGGCGGCGTCGGCATGGCAGACAGGTTCCGGGTGTGGCGGTTCCTAGCTGCTCCTCGCTCTGTCCTCGGGCTAGGGCTGGTCTGGAGGGGGAGGTGGACCATGAGCGACGCGTTGGGCAAGGTGGGCGAGGCTGGCGGCGTCGGGGGCACGCTGTCGCTGGTGAGGTGCTCAAGTGGGCTCGGCATTGATGTCTATGACCATTTGGTCGTGGGCACAGTGCTTGGCCGGGCTAGAAAGGGGTAGGGGGTGCAGTAGAGAGGTTTTGGTGGCAACGTGGGAGATAGGTTTGGCCAGAACACTGCTCACACTAGTGTTTTTGGTTTTTATCTGATCTGTGCACTCCAAGTGTTTGACAAGATGGCCGAAAGAATTCAAGTTTGTAATTTTGAAATGAAATTTGGTGGAGTTCTTTATCACATGCTTAAGCATCTGTGATTGCTAGGATTTGTCAAATGGAATTCATTTGAGTGGTTTTTGAAAAAGTGTGATCTAGACATATGAACTAGATTCCATTTTCAAATGTCATTTAAATTTAGAGTTTAAATGTCTTTGGAATATCACAAAGTGGGCCTTGGTACAACACTACTTGTACTAGCAAGGGGTGCAAAGATCCACATTTGTTTCTGTTGAACATTGAGTGCTAGAAACACCCAAAGTGGGTTAGGTAATTAAAATGGCAAAAATGACCATTTCCTTTATTTAATTCTTTTTGATTTCTTTTTCTTTGGTTTTTTCTTGGGAATGATCTAGATGATGTGACATTCATCATAGAACCATTTTACAACCATTAGAACACACAATCATGGCATTTCAAAACAACTCCTATTTAAGTGCAACACTCATATGAATGCTTAAATATTTTAAATGGAAAAAGTTTTTGTTAACCCTAAATTGGGTAATTTAGATCTTGATCACTTGAATTAAAGATTTGGGATATTACACCTCTGTAACCACTCCCACAAGTTCGTGTACCGCATCAGCGGATTCGACCATGAGCCGGCTGCTATGGACGCCGTCCAGTCTGAGGCGATGATTGAGTGCCCCTACGATGGCTGCTTTAGCTTGGTCGCCTTCGACAAGCTTGAAAAGCACAAGATCGCATGCTCGCATGGCCCATGCTCCTGCATGGATTTCGCTTGTGATTTCATTGCCTCGCCGGCAGGGATCCTTTCCCACATGAAGGAGGCCCACGGGGTCATAGTAACCAGGGCCATCTACGACAGCGCCTTCTTTTGCCTCATCCCAACTCCGCCACCAACAAGCATGAGGGGATTCACGCGCTTCCTCTATGGGGATGACGGTAGCATGTTCGGCCTGACCATCAGCGCGTTCGGCCCCGCCGCCGTCGTGTCCTTGGTGTGCATCAGGCAGGACAGGTGCTTGTGGCCACGGTACATGGTGAAACTGTGTGTGCCCGGCCTCCCGGGATCGGCGGACTTCTCGATGGTCGAGAGCCTTAATGTGGTAATCGAGCCGATGAGTAGCTTATCACCGGCCAACTTCTCGTCTGATAAGCTTAGGACGTACCTCGGGGTGCCGTCGCGGTTCCTGATGAAGCTTGGACAGTCCACCCATGTATCTTTCTGGATTTGGATCGACAGGAAAAAATGATCTTAAACTACGACTGATGATCAAGACTGTAATAGTGTATTAGCAGATAAATAGTACTACTAGTAGTACTATTTTACTACTCCAGTTTACTAGTAGTACTGGCATGTCGGTTCTCTTTTGGTTCTAGGAAGGATGCATTTTGGATGTAAATTAAGTTTGCTACTAATATTATTACGGAGTATTTAGGGGTTTATTACGACTTTTATATAATTGTTCACTTCTACGACATGAATCAGAGATAAACACACTAATCGTCCTTATGGTGCTTTGATTTTAGTCATCTAACTCAGTGGTTACGAAATTTTATGCCCAAACTTATCAATTCGACTTGATTTAAGTCTTGAACTAGGATTGTCGTCGAAATTGCGCTGGTGTGGACGACACATCGACATGGGTCTAGCGTGTAGGATAGACTGCCCTAGAATTATGCCTAAATATCTAGAAAATAATATGGATATCTACGATATCAACTCAATGTTATCAGAATCATCATGAACCATGTTTTCATATTATATGCATTTGACACTATATAAGTTTGTTGTTGTATTTGGAACAGCAGTACCTAAGCAGGTTAGATAGAGGTGTGGGGACTAGCAGGGAAGCTATCGACGGCATCCGCAGGCGGGATTGGATACAAGGAAGTGTAGCTGGACACAGGAAGTACCCAGGTTCGGAGCCCTCGTGATGAGGTAAAGCTCCTACTCCTGCCGATCTGACTATGAGCAATATACGAGCTACAAGTGCTCCTTGAGCTGTGTTCTCTAGCTACTGCTTTAAATGCACCGAGACCAACCTATCTGTCTGTCTATCTGAGCGTGCTCGTGAGAGAGAGTGAACTAACTAGCAGGGAGCGATCTAGTGATTGATCGATGTCTGAATGCCTGAGCGTGACCCTCCCTGGTGCCTTATAAAGGTGGCCCAAGGGACAAAGGTGAGACCCATTTGCCTAACTTACTATACAAGATGTCATGCAATAGTGTATACTGTGTCATGTACAGTGTATACTATTCCATGTGTCAACTAGTACATGCCCACTATTTGCTACACAGGCAGCATGGGCTCGTGTCCCCTCCTTGTCTTGTCGGTGTCTTCTCGTACACTTCCTGGGAGCATCCAATGCGTGGGAATAATCGGTAGCCGGGTCTTGATCGATCTGGAGCAGCTGAGTCGGAAGAAGGGGCCTGGCCGGCTGGGATCGAGTGATCCCAGCGATCCTGGCAGCAACCAGCCAGGCCGCCCCAGCTGTTGGCAACCCAAGGGGAAGAGGGCAAAGGCAGCCCAGCCAGAGGGAGCCGCCCAAGGCCTAGTCGGACGGGGCTACTGTGGAGCTGGGTGGGCCAGCAGAGGCCCAGCCGGGGGCAGCACGGAGGCCAGCCCAGTCGGAGGGTGGAGAGGCGCGGGAGGCCTAGCCGGGGCAAGGTGGCCCATCTAGGGCAGCACCAAGGCGGGGAGCCGGCCCAGCGGAGCCAGCCGAGGCCTAGGCCAGCCGGATCGGAGGGGAGGCGGTGGACGACCCGGCTGAGACGGGCCAGCCGGGTGGGGAAGTTGGTGCCTCCGAGGTGGTGGGCCGGCTGGGTGGCTCTAGCCGGCCCAGGTTGTCTTCCTAAGCTTTTTTCTTTTATCTTTGCATTTTTTGACTATACTGGGGCATTTTGGGGCGTCTTTGGGGTACCCGGGGGTGATCCCCCCGACACTAGCCCCGAAGTGCGCGCTGATTTCACCTGGAGGAGGAAATTCGCATGAGCTCCAAAAAACTTGATGTTGTCGTTGTAGATGAAGTGCATGAATAGCGTCCGGCTGGACACCTCCAGCCTAGGAAGCAACACAACACCAGTGGGGGCGCACGAGCGCACCCACTGGGTGTAGCCCCCGAGATTCGGAGTAGCCGACATAGATAGGTACTTCGAATCTTCTATCTCTTGCCCTTTTCCTGCCCTTGCCCTCACCTGGGCTCCAAATATCCGGCTAAACGCCGTTAGCCGGTCGGAAACTACATGATTCCACAAGGGCCCGCGAGCGCACCCAGTGGGTGTAGCCCCTGAGATTCGGAGCGCTTGATGAAGGAAAGGACTTCAAATCTTCATCTGCACTTGAAATCCGACTCGGTGCAGTCGTGCAAAAATAAACAAACATAAATGAATTTGTCGTTAGTACATCAACATACAACACCCATGCTATCAACCGAATAACGGTTTTATTTTTCAAAAACTAGCTCGTGCTTCTCTGAATACTTAGTCACTTTCTCGTGCGCTCTGCTGTTTACGCTGTGTCCTTGCCGGCCAGCCGGGTTGCGGTCTGGAGCCGGAACCGAAGGGGGACCTGACAGTACATTGCGCACGGTACTAGGGGCTGATCAGCCGGAAAATACCAACTAGGCACAATGCCGGAATGTCCAATCTGTTGCATCCTTCGCTGTTTTTCATGTGGGATATCTCGGGCTTTTGCTCTTGCTAGCCGGACAGCCAGGTTGCGGTCTGTAGCTGAGACGAAGAGTGGGCCTCTGACACCATCACACACTACTCAGTCGGTTTACGGATTTAGCAGGCCGGGCTAACCGGCGAGCCCCCGGATGGGGGTTGCCGGTGCCGGAAAACTGAAAGCAAGAAGGAAAACAACATCTGGCGAGCTCTCGAGGGTTGCTCGAGGTCGGAAAAACACTCACAATGCAATAGTTGGCGCGGTAGGGTCGAAGACTCGATTCCGTAGTCGTCGCGGTTGCCAAAATGGTCCAACCGGCGTTCCAACCGAATAGCCTGGCTCCAGCTGGACAGGAAACCAAACACGGCGTAGCCGGATTCGGTCCCTAGCAGGCCATACAGCCAAACGCAACAGGACGCGCCGAGCCGGCCTGGCCTAGCCGGAACAGGGTCTAGCCGGTCCAACCGGCAACCAAACAGGACGAAGTCGCACAGAGTCGGCCCGATTCAGCCAGAACAGGTTCGAACCGGGCGAATCAGACAGACAAACGGAGTCAGCCAGACCAATTTAAACAAACAGTCGGAACGGTCCAGCCGAACAAGATTTTCTCTTCTTCCTCCCTTGCCTTTTTCTTTCTTTTTCTAACCGGTTACTCTAGCCGGATTTGCTTTTTTCCTCACTTTTTCCTCTCTTTTTTTCTCATCCGGCCCCTCCTTCTATTTTTTCAATCGGACCAGCTCGATTGGCTGGCCACAGCCAGTCTCTCCTTTTCTCTTTACTCTTAATTTTTCTTCCCAACTGTATTTTTCCTTCTAACCGACTAACAATCAGCCGGTTTCCTTCCCTTTTTTTCTAGCCGGCCATGCACCATCACCACACTCAGCCGGGGCCACCTCCACCTTCGTTTCCTTTTTCTCATTTTCTCTATTTTTCTTTTTCAACGGACTGTCTCTAGCTGGCCTTTTTTCTTTTCTTTTCAATTTTTTCCTCTTCCTGTCCTAACCGTCCGCCTCATCTCTTCCTATCTCTATCTCTATCTCTACTACTTATAAAGGAGCAAACTTGAATTTCGCTAAAGGCACCCCCACAGCATGTACATGGATCGACCATAACCACACGATCAGGCCCACTAAAGAGAATCTAATGCCTACATTAAGCCTAATCAGTCTCCCGTGTGCACATAGCAATTTACATAGTCAGACGTACTTATCCCGCACTCATCACCAAGAGGAAAATAGGAAACCCCTGTCCCACGTCCTCACCAGCCCCTATGATCACGATCGCTCAGGAGAGGTCAAAAGGGAAACTGATCGCACCCGACGATGCCCTCACCCTGATCACCAGCCTCATTGCCTTGGGCACCACCGCATCAGCCCGACAGCACCTCCCTCCACGGCGCCCTCTCTGCATTCTTTGATGGCGCCCTCTCCGCATTCTTCGACGGCGCCCCTCGCCACATCCCTGGACGATGCCCCTCCCGCATCCCTGGATGATGCCTTCGCCGCCTTCCTAGATCACACCCTTGCCCGCTCCGCCGTCATCACTGTCGCAACATCGTTGCGCCATCCTGTAACAGATGGAAATCAGTCAGTTCTCCAGCTATCTTCCAATTTAAGATCAATCTTTCACTAAATATATGGATTGCGTTCAACTAAGTTTACTGCTTCAACACTACAGCAAGTTGCCAATGCGGCAAACTGCCTGAACATTCAACTATCAGTTTGCCCAGCAAGTGTCCATGTATCAAGATTTTTTTAATAATGACAGTTTAAATGTGTATATTTCAAGCCTCATGCATTCTTCAGTTTGCCCCAAACTCATAGATCTTTCCAAAGCCAGCAACTTATCAGCATGCAGCTAAGCATGCAAAGATTCTACAAAGAGCAATAAATGCATATCAGGTGTCAAGAAAATGATGTTAATGCTGTGAAGCAAAGCATAAGATTACTATAGTAGTTAAAAATATTGAAAAACAAATAGGTTAAATTGATGTTCAACTTGTAACGCGGGCAGCTAGAAACTATAGGTTAAGTCAATGAAACGTTGAACAAATATAGCAGCTATCTTATTTAATGATACCATATGATACAACAAACACCAATATATGACAGGTTTCCACATAGTTGCATGAGTATAGATCTTGTGTCAAAAGTAATGAGCAAAATGCAAACACCTGAATGTGGAACTAGACAATGTAGCTTCCGTTAACCAAATGATACGCACATCAACAATCATTTATAAAAGGGTACCCTTTAGAACACAGTGGGGGTTCATGCTTTCAATTTTTAAAGCATAAAAAATGTAGAAAATAGGAGCATAAATTTTGAAAGTTCAGAAGATTTATACCACCCTCTTGTAGTTTATGCATCCCAATATTACTACATTATTTAGTTGTACAACAGTTCTTGCCATCAAAAGCTACAGTTCAACTTTTACAGAAGAACAACATTAGGAAGACAATGCCCAGGACCCGAAAACGCTAGAAAAAGGGCGCCCTCATGGGAGTACGCTCCGCGACGCTGCTCATGGCAGCACGTGGATGATTTTGGTGCATCCCGTCGAGCGGGGGTGTCTTGTTTTCTCAACACGTGTAATTCTTGTAGCGCTTCTGGATGTTTGGGGTGGGGCGTTCGGCGGTTTTGTTTCGTCGCGGGACGTCGCCCGGTTTTTTCGTTGTTTTGTCGGTTTTTTCTCTTTTCCGGTTCGTATGAACTACGGTTTGCGTTGCGTGCACTGCTTGTAGTAGGAGTTCTAGTTACTCATAGGACTGGGAGGCAGTGCACAATAATCTATCTTGGCAGTGGCGCAGTGCTATGGTTACTTTTTTTTGGTCATGTTTTTCTCTTTGTCGGTCTTTTCTTTTTCGGTAGTTAGTATCTGCTTTTATTTTTTTACTTTTATTTAATTTTGTTTCTTTTCTTTTATTTACGGGCAATGGAGATTTTGTGGGGTGTAATGGGAGGGGTCCTACTTTGAACTCCTATTTATCTATACTTTGAACAAAGTCTTTTAAGGGTACTATTTTCAATGCTATTGTGTTTTTAATAGTAATGTGAGGTAGTGCAGTGTCTAATAGAAATGGAGGCAGTTCATCTTTTTATACCGTGAGCATCTGAGCTTTGGTGGGCATTGCACTGCTTACAGTAGAATTTCGAGTGGCTTGCTGGTAGCACAGGACGGCAGTGCATTGTTTGTATCTTGAGCAGTGCATGGCGTGTAGTGCTGGGCATCTGTGTTGTACTGAGTCATGCACTGCTTATAGGAGGCCATGCACTGCTTACCGGAGTAGTTCGAGTGGCTTGCTGGTAGCACAGGGAGGCAGTGCACCGGTTGTAGATTGAGCAGTTCATGGAGTGCACTGCTCAGCATCTGTGTTGTGCTAGTCCTTGCACTGCTTAGAGTAGAAGTTCGAGTGGCTTGCTCATAGGACATAGAGGTAGTGCATAGCTTGTATCCCGAGCAGTGCGTGGCATGCAGTGTTGTGCATCAGGATGTCATGCACTGCTTACAGGAGGAGTTGGAGTGGCTTGCTTGTAGGACAAGGAGGCAGTTTATTGTTTGTATGTTCAGCAGTGCACGACGTGCAGTGCTAAGCATCTGCGCTTTGGTGGGCATTGCACTGCTTACAGTATGAATTCGAGTGGCTTGCTGGTAGCACAGGGCGGCAGTGCATTGTTTGTATCTTGAGCAGTGCATGGCGTGTAGTGCTAGGCATCTGCGTTGTACTGAGTCGTGCACTACTTACAGGAGGCCATGCACTGCTTACCAGAGTAGTTCGAGTGGCTTGCTGGTAGCACAGGGAGGCAGTGCACCGGTTGTAGATTGAGCAGTTCATGGAGTGCACTTCTCAGCATCTACGCTGTGCTAGTCTGTGCACTGCTTAGAGTAGAAGTTCGAGTGGCTTGCTCGTAGGACATAGAGGCAGTGCATAGCTTGTATCCCGAGCAGTGCGTGGCGTGCAGTGCACTGCTTGCAGGAGGCCATGCACTGCTTACAGGAGGAGTTCGAGTGGCTTGCTTGTAGGACAGGGAGGCAATTCATTATTTGTATGTTCAGCAGTGCACGACGTGCAGTGCTGTGCATCTGCGTTTTGCTGGGCAGTGCACTGCTTACAGTAGGATTTCGAGTGGCTTGCTGGTAGCACAGGGCGGCAGTGCATTGTTTGTATCTTGAGCAGTGCATGGCGTGTAGTGCTGGGCATCTGCGTTGTACTGAGTCGTGCACTGCTTACAGGAGGCCATGCACTGCTTACCGGAGTAGTTCGAGTGGCTTGCTAGTAGCACAGGGAGGCAGTGCACCGGTTGTAGATTGAGCAGTTCATGGAGTGCACTACTCAACATCTACGTTTTGCTGGGTAGTGCACTGCTTACAGTAGGATTTCGAGTGGCTTTCTGGTAGCACAGGGCGACAGTGCATTGTTTCTATTCTGAGCAGTGCATGGCGTGTAGTGCTGGGCATCTGCGTTGTACTGAGTCGTGCACTGCTTACAGGAGGCCATGCACTGCTTACAGGAGGAGTTGGAGTGGCTTGCTAGTAGGACAGGGAGGCAGTTCATTGTTTGTATGTTCAGCAGTGCACGGCGTGCAGTGCTGTGCATCTGCATTTTGCTGGGCAGTGCACTGCTTATAGTAGGATTTCGAGTGGATTGCTGGTAGCACAGGGCGGCAGTGCATTGTTTCTATCTTGAGCAGTGCATGGCGTGTAGTACTGGGCATCTGCGTTGTACTGAGTCGTGCACTGCTTACAGGAGGTCATGCAGTGCTTACAGGAGAGTTCGAGTGGCTTGCTTGTAGGACAGGGAGGCAGTTCATTGTTTGTATGTTCAGTAGTGCACGGCGTGCAGTGCTGTGCATCTGCGTTTTGCTGAGCCATGCACTGCTTACAGTAGGATTTCGAGTGGCTTGCCCGTAGGACAGGGCGGCAGTGCATTTTTGTATCTTGAGCAGCATGGCGTGTAGTGCTGGGCATCTGCGTTGTACTAAGTCGTGCACCGCTTACAGGAGGCCATGCACTGCTTACAGGAGTGCAGTGCATTGGTTATAGATTGGGCAGTGTATATAGTGCAATGCTGATCATCTGCGCTTTGCTGGGTCTTGTACTGCTTATAGGATGAGATCGATTGGCTTGCTCGTAGCATAGGAGGCAGTGCATTTGTTGTACCTTGAGCAGTGCGTAGTATTCAAGGTCCAAGATTCACATATGCAATATTTAAAAGATGATCAAAGTGTTCAACTTACTGAGTACATTCATTGACATTACAGTAGATTAAAGATGTTCAATTTACTAAACAACACGGGTACAATACACTTCAACACTAGATTAAACAAGAAAAGATGACTATCTGAATAGTGTTTTCCCAAGTTAACCACTAGATGACAATCTCAACAAAGTTGAGACCAAGATGCTCCTACATATGCTCTACTTTAATGAGAAGTAGTGATGCCCATCCAACATCAGCAGCAAATGTGAAGTCAGACCATCCTGTGGTGAAGCTGACACGTCCATTGTCCCTTTGTACAGTATATGCACATGCAATATAATTCTCTTCTTCTCCTTCAATATCATGTCCCTGCCGGTACAGGTGTGCTATCCCTGAGTTGGGTACCTAAAACCATCTACAACCTCAATTGGCATGAACTATAATAAAGAAAAAACTCAGTATTTTAACAAGCATTCTAAATTAACAAGTTCACTAAATTATATGTTTAATCTGAACATAAAATATGATTAAATATGTGGAAACTAACCAGTGCATTATGGTCATGGTTATCCATATTCATCATGTGTACCCAGAAATGCTTTTCATCTTTACTTTCAAAAAACTGATGTTCTATGACATAAAGATCTTTGTAAATGCCAAACAGGATTGAAGCCATTTGTTGCTCAGTTAGTGCATTTATGTCTAAGAAGATGGTCCTGTGCAGAATGCTTCTGATGGATGTAGGCACATCTCCCACCTCTGATGAATGAGTGGAAATACATGTTGAGTATTAAAGAATGTTATTATGATGAAATAGTAGTAGGACAAGGAAAAACTGCATGTGCAAATTATTTACAGTAAATAAGGGAAATACCAGTTGCTTCATGAATCTTTTTCTCTTCACCATTAGAGTAAACAGTGACATGAAATAAGTTTGTCAAGTTCAAACCAACATCATCAAGTTGGTCGTCATCATATTCAAAATGCACTACATCTCCAAGTGCTATATCATAAACCCTCATCAGGGACTTCCAGTATGGACCACAAATTATTGTCCTAACATTAGACTTCTTGAGGAACAAATCAAAATTCCTAAATGCTTCACTGTTTGCAACCATCCAATTATTTGGAGTAAAATCATTCAGTCTTTCCCTAAATGAGCATGGAACTACCTGAAGGTAAACAACATGGTTCAGTTCATGTGACAACAAGACGGTAAAAGAAACATTACATAAAATGAAAATTTCGAACTTTTTGAATAAAACCTTCTCCTAAATATGTAAAAACTTACCACACCATTGATGGGAAAACCTTGAACAATATTAACCTGGAAGCTGGTTGCTCTCCTCTACGACCTACCACAATTGTTGGCAGGTTGGCCGCACACTGTACAGTCCATTCCAAGAAACACCTGATAAAATTAATAATGCATTTAAGGAGTGAACTGTGCATTAACTCCTAATCTAGAAAGTGTCAAACAGACCATTTATTAGGCATAAATTACACCATAGTATTACGGGGATAAGATGATAGGCAGAACACATAAAGGATTACGAGGAAACTAAAAAAAATAAGTGGAAGTGTGATGCAAAACTCACCGTCGATTTGTACTAAGACAATGGAATGGAGATTAAAATAAAAGAATAAAGCTTCTTAAAATGAAGAAACAAATAAGGATTAGAACTCAAACCAATAAAGAAAAGGAAAGGGATACGGAATTATAGGAGAAAACTCGATCTGGAGGGAACGAATTTTTCTGAGAAACTGCTTTGCTCTGAGGAACTGTTCTTGGGAACTGTTCTCAGGAAGTGCTCTGGACGTGCGTAGTGGGAGAGCGGTGGAGAGAACTAAACGGGGTCCCTTCGGTTTCCCTGCATTTATAAATCAACCAACTAAAACGGTTATGTGCTAACACTTCGACGTGTTGTTCCCCCGCCCACTGTCTCAGGTATCCTATCGTTTACCATCTCAAATGGACAATCCCCCTGTCCCTGTGCAACAAAATTGAAAGTCTGACAGACTAACAACAAATCTGAACTTATACATCCAGGCAGTGCATAGTTGACACTTTTGGCAGTGCATAGTATCTGCGATGTATGGTTTTTATTTTTTATTTTTACGGTAATTACTATTTCCTTTATTTTTTCATTTCATATTATGTTTTCTTATTTACGGGTAATTGAAATTTTATAGTTCATTTTACTCAAAGTAGTATACTTTTTATCAAATTTCTACATTGAGTACTGCACAATTTATCTTTGTGCACTGCCATATTATTAGCTTGTTGAAGTGCCCCAGTATTGTATTATGTTGAACTGCTCTATTTTTACTGCAGTGTCATGCGCATTGTTGTTCGCAACCTCGGTAAACTTAACTTTCGATCCGCGTGTGTTGTTTCATTCGCTGAATTGTTAATTGCGTTTATATTAGGCATAGTATTATAGCTTTGGTCAATCTTTGGTCTTGGATGATGTGTGGGGTGTGTTTTATTGTTGGTAGGTGAGACGACTGTTCAATGTGTATAAGTACATTATAAATTCAGACGTCGATGCTTAACATTTCGCATTCCAGTCTCAGTTCCTCTTCTACTAGACGGTTTGTTTTCCTCTAGACGGTTCTTCTTCCAGTTTTGTTTTCAGTTCTTTCTACCATGGATCCAATGAGGAAGCCTATGTCTAGAAAGCAGCAGACAGCTGTTATGAAACGTTTGGAAGCTGCTGAGCGGAGGAGACGAGGCTCGGAGGGCGCTCCCCTGCCGCCCACCATCGTGGATTCCTTCGCCGAAGGTTCGTCGTCGTCTCGATGCAACCGTCGCAAGATCGACGAGTCCGGGTTAGTTTTGCTTTTTTCTTTTCTTGTATTCATTTCTAAGTTTTCGAATTAGGTTTTTGAAACTCTTGTTGTGTCTTTGACGTTTGGAACTTATATATAGGTCTTACTCCTCTGGTGTTCATGGTTGCTCGCATTTGGCATCTACTCCGTCCCCGTCTATTCCTGTGGTGCATCCGAGCGGGCTAATCAATGTGCGTGTATTTATATGTTGGCTATTTTTTACTACGATCAGTTATATTTACACTAACTCTTGTTGTTGGTTTCTGTGAAAATATTAGGATTCATTGCCATTAGTTACGGGGGTTTCAGATGGCAGTAATCATGTTGATGCAGAATATCAGAGGCTTCGTAATGAACTTGCTGCTGAGAAGGCTAAGGTATCAGAATTGTGTGTCAAGCTCTCCGAGAAGGAGGCAGAAAAGATGACTATTACTGTAGAGTGTGACCGTCTTCGACACGAGATCGTCGGAATGTAGCACATTGTCGAAGATGCTGCTATGATGAAGGTGGAGCTCAACAAGTATAAAGCTGGCGCTGCAGCCTGGGACTTAGAGTGGGATACTCTAACGATGGATATGGCTCAACTACTAGCTGATAGACATAAGCTTGATGAGCAATTGGCCGACATGATAGCCAATCGTTTTGAAGACATTGAAACAACAAAAAATGCACGTCTTGACAGGTTACATGCAATGCAATCTGTGAAGAACATTCTTGAGCACCGTCGTAACTGCACAGAGTGCATGGATGATATTCACAAAGAGGTCAAGGAACTTGATAAGAAACTGTCCAAATAACTTGTGAAGCGTCTTCCATGTTTTAAATGTTAGCTAAATTTGGCCTATCATATTATAAGTGTTTGTAACGGTGTTTATGAAGAGCACTTAATGAATGTGATGGAGCAAGATTGTATGTAATTTAGTAAGTACATACGTGCAAGTGTCTGTCTGTTAGTGAATTTTTCTATTTGCACTGCTCTGACTAGCTACGGTGCACTACGATGTTCTTTCTGTATGTGATATACAGCTTATTTGTTCTGCCTTGACCAGACTGGTTGCACTGTTGTATTTACTCATGTACGCATGGTTCTATGGTAGTGCAATGATATCTATTTAGGCAGTTTTTAAAATGATCATCTAGAAGCAGTTTATACTCTGTTGAGTGTGTTGAAAATATAATTTTTCACACATAGGGATGGAAGAGTGTTTTTAGTGGTGCATTCACTACCCACGTAAATTTAGATGCACTGCCTCGTACATATATATATTCTGCCTTGTGCTGATTTTTTGCACTGCCTTCTTTACTTATGTATGCAATTTGTCTATGGTAGTGCAAGGATACCTATGTAAGCAGTTTGTTTAAAGACTACTTAGAAGAAGTTTATACTGGGTTGATTATTATCGTCATTTAGAAGTAGTTTATACTTGGTTCAGTGTGATGAAAATATAATTTTTACACATAGCTATGCAATTGTTTTTATCGCTGTATGCGTTTGCGATATGCACTTCTCACATAGATGCCAGTTATTATTTGGTTCATTTTGATAAAATTATAATTTTTACACATAGCTATGCAAGAGTGTACGCAGATGCACTGGTCCATAGATGCCGATACACTGCAAGTAGATATTGCACTACCAACTTAAAATCAGAAAACAAGTTATCTATTACAGATTAACAAGCGTGTACTTACGCCCGCAGATATTGTTATTTCTTTTGCCTCTGTCTAGTTAGATGCAATATGTGCATGCAATCAGGTTTGACGAAATAATGTACATGTTTTGGAATCTTCTTCTAATCACTTAATGTTATTGCAATTTGTGGCATCTCCATGTCTGGGCCCAACTCCCTAAGATCTGCTGGTAGGTTCTTCAGTGCTTGGTTAGATCTGTGGAACAACATTGTGTACAGTTGTTCATCTCTGATACTAGAGCTTGTGTCCTGATATGTATTGTAAAGTCTTGTTAGCTTTCAAGTATATGTAATCAACATTTTTGAAAATTTCTATCTAACTACTGCTTACACTTGACGTATTTCCTTTTTCTATAATTTCGCCATTGTATCTCTGCAGGTAATATAATATCCACAGTCCACATGCGTCTTCATCTTGTTTTTTAGTTCTGACGTAGCGTGCACTTTTGAATGATGCACTCCATCTTGGCAATGTGTCATCTTTGTAAATGCACTCTATCGCTTGTTTGAACCTGCTTAGCTGTATATTGAAATATTATAGTGACATTGTTAGATAAAAAGGCTAGTAAGTTCTGATATGTTTTTTTAGAAATAACACTCTGACTCTAGTAAAAGTTTTCTAGTAATGTCTACATTTTGGTAGGAGTCTTACCATAGTTTGTCCTATGTTACTGTGGTAATCCTGTATCTCTGTACTATTATTGTATGCGAAGGAGTCTATGATCTCAACCTTTGGATTCCGAGCAGACCCATTTAAGCCATAAACTGAAAAATGTTTCTTGCAATGAACCGGTAGTAGTATCTGTGTATGAAAGTAGATATAATACTCAAGTAAGTTTTAAACATGTGGTAATTTTTAGTTTTATGAGGTGTCTTAATACTGAATATAGAAATTTATGCTTATTTCTAAAATAACTCACCGTGCCTGCTTTTGTATGGTCGTCTGTTCTTATGAGGTAATCAATTATGCGTGCAATATCTTCAGGTTCAAATTTTTTGTTTTTATCCATAAAATCTAATAGTGATGTTACCTGTGTGGGTAGGATTACCCTTTTACCTTCCTGGAAAAGATATTTGAACTCATCATTACTTCTCCATGTATGGATGACGGCATCTAAAAATTCATTGTCTTTCCATCCATTCTCTTTGAAACTGTCTGCTAGTTCACGTGCAGTATATGTCAGATTAAAATCTCTGGATTCATTGGATCTAGTTGTCTTGATAAAAACTCTCCTGTTGTATTACAAAAAACAGGATTAGTATTACAGGGGTGTTAGTTTAGATTAGATCAAAAAAGATCTAGGCTAATTAAAAGAGATCTAGCTGTATCAAGTTAAGCTTTACACTTACTCTCCGTAATCTGGTTTTGATGCATTCGATTAGTTTTTGCCGTACTTTCCTTGCATTCTCTATTTCTTTAAATTTTGCTGGAATGTAAACAAGTCTTTCTTCTGGATTTCGATTTTTCCGTTCTTCCATTGAAACCTTGCACATTTTTGGATATCTTCTATATCTTTCTCTGAAGATCTCTTTCTCCTTAGTTTCTTTCAGTTGTATCGTTGATTTGTTTGACATCTTGTTTTCTTTCTCTTGAATTCCTAGCAATATATCTCTCTTCAAGTCCTGAAAATCTCTTCTTGTGAATAGTTCTTGATATTCAGAATGGCCTGTAGATGCTGCAAATTTGTAAATACTTGTGTTGGATTTGATAGTAACAATGTTATAAAACAACATACTGTAGTATGAACAATACTAGTCAAAAAACTGTGTAAAGGATTATCTAATATTCTATCATTTAATGTTTTGATGTTTACGGTGAAGATGTCTGATGTCAGCATCCTCATGAGAAGCATTTCCTTGTAACCCGGGATATCTTTTTTTGTGAATTCCAGAACGTGATCTCTGGTGCAGTTCTCGATCATATAGAGCATGAAGAACCCACAGTCACATCTGCATAACGTTTTTTGTTTTAGTTATTGTCAGATGGTTAAAAGTTGACAAAGATTAGTAGTTCAATGCAAGACTAAATTTTATGTTATGTATGAACATTTACCCGTTATCTTGTAGAGGCATGTGTTCATATACTACCTCAAAATCATCCAGCGTTTGGACTTTTGTTTCTGTTGTTTCAAAACCTTCGCTCCACAATGTCTTTATTTTCCTGATTAATTTTGAGCATATTTTTTCAAGATCAATATCCCCTGGCTCTCTCAATGAATCATAAATTCTGAACTTCTTCTCCAAAATATCTACTGTCAATTTGAACCAGTGACCTACTGAACCTGAAGTTCCCTTAGGAGGTCGCTCGAGGAAAGGAAACATTATCTGCATGAGCAATTATTTAAAAAAATTTAACATATTTTTTCTGTTTAAAAAAGTAATATACAAGCTTGTATTTGAAGTATGGTGTTCTTCAAATTGTCAAAAAATATACTGTAATGAACATTATTGTTCTACTTACTAGTTCGTATTTGTCTAGACGGTCTGCTGTGTCTGGTTTAAACAAGGCCTCTACCCAACGCATACTTCTTTTATCGTCTTTCACTGCTCTAATGTTAATAAGTTTTTGCTGCAAAACAACCGTTAGTTTATTTGCTCTTAATATATAAAACCTTTGTTTATTATTTACAGTTGCTTTTTCTATAGTACTTACAGTTGCTCTATAACGAATAATTTTCTTCTTCGACTTGGTTCTCCTAAGTTGTTCTTCAAGATAGGTTAACACAAATTCACCCTCTGTATCGCCTAGCAGTCCTTCATTTCTGAAAGCACTTGATATGTAATATAGTGGCACCTTCGTATTGGTTTTCTTGTGCTTCAAGATATACCTAGATCTACAGAGTGGAGTAATTTTTATTATAACACAATATGGTTCAGAAAAAATATGCAAAGTGCAAAATGATAATTTTTAAAATCATCTCACTTTAATATAGCTCTATCTTCTTTTGACAATTTTTTGTCTGTGAACTTGCATATCAGGTTATACAATTTTGTCCATTCTGATTGTATTTGCCTGCTTTCCTTGTTTGCTTGGTCTCCACTATCTGTATCTGTGGAAAAAAATTGTTAGTGTGTGAAAAAATGAAGTGCAGAAAAATCAGTGCAATGACTGATGTTAGGAAGTGCTTCAGAATGGTAGTTTGATGACAGTTCAGTTACAGTAGTTGAGGCAGTTTACTGGTTCAATTGTCGTGTTTGATGAGTGCAAATGGTAGACTGACTAATACTTGTAACCATAATCGTTCATACAAATCTCTTCATTGTCATTACAGCCAGATTTTTTGATATGTTTAGCAAGCTCTATTTTGCAAGTATATCTTTAATTTACTTACACCAATAGAAACATGGTATGTTTACAAATGAATCAAATTGCTCAACAAATTAATTTTCATAAATATAAGTTGTATCTACGTCATATAACCTTCTGCTGTCAGATTGGTACTGACTGGCAGTAAATCTTCTGCTTTGTGTCCAACTTCACTGTCTTTAACTTTGATGTTATATTTTTCTTTATCTTCTATCTGATGTTCCTCTTGTTTATCTTGTTCCTTCATGTTCGCTGTGTCAGATGAGCGTATGCTTGTTTCTGCTGCTGCTGCTTCGTTAGAGGGAGTTTGGTTGTTTGTATCTCCTCCTGCGTCCTCCTACAATCAGAAGTTTATATTAGTTATTTGTTCAATTGTTATGAATGTTATAACCATCATCAGATTTTTATTTTTGCTTTATATTATAGCAAATTGTCCCCTTTCTAGTAAATGAGCGTCTACCTTTAGTGATTTGTCTTTTGTTATTGTTGATGTTGCATGCTCCTGTCCTTCTACTTCAATTTCATTATTGGTATCATCTGCCTGATTGTCCAATCCATTTAGAAATAAAAATACAGCATAGTTAAACTAGGAGCAATTATTCTTATTATATCGTGCAATAACTTGCAATAGGTACATAAATTACCTTGTAGCTTCGATCGTTGTGTCTTCTGTTTTTTAGACGTATCAACACTGCCAGAGTTGATTTTCTCAGTTTCATTCTGCGACAATGAACATGATGCAGGATCTTCCATTCTGACATGTCCTCTTTTTGCTGTTAATCTAACTGCTATATCTTTCGCTGACTCCATGTATAACTTAAGCTTATCCATTGAGTCTAGAATCTCAAGTCCTGCTCTGTTGACATCTTGTTTGTAGTTACTGATGAGGCCTAGTTTGTTGTTAGTTTCTAAATTTTGACATATGTTTTTTGGGTTGTCTGCAATCTGTCTCAGGAGATCCATTGCTTGCTGCATCTTCTCAACATCTGTCATGAGACCTCCGATTGGATTTGGCTGGACAGAAGGTTCTTCAGTTGGAATGTTTGAGTTGTCTCCGACAAGAACTATTGCATACTTGTTCTTCCGGTTCTCTTGGTCATTATCCACCACCGTATTTGAGGAACTGTTTTTCTTTGTATGAAAACCTTTGTTGTAGTGCTGCAGCTCGGAACTAGTCTTAACCTATTTCATGTGAAGAGGACAATTTAGATATTTTTATGCTTAATCTTCTTATGTTACGGAATTAAATCAGATATGCAATAAGGAAATACAAAGATACATATTATCAGTATGTGTACTTACATATTTCAATGCTCCGAATTCCTCAATGTATGTTTCTGTCTGTTTTTCTTCACAATGGATGGCAATAATTCATTGTCAAGAACATGCAGCATTGGTGTTTCAATCGTGTTGATTGAATTCTCACACCTTTTAGTGTCCAGATAGACTATTAAAGGCAGAATTGCGCATCCCTCAGCTCCTTTGGTATTTGTTTTTTTAACAGGACCCTTACCCTTTTTCTTGTTTCTGTTTTTCTTTTCTGCAAAAAAATTCTGAACTCCTCTCTTTAGTTCATCCACTACTACGCGGCAGATATCCATTTTATGAAGCTTCTTGTAGGTTTTATTGTGTATCATTCCAGCCTCTCGGCATATCCTTGAGTGTAGAGTGGGGCAGACAATACTCTTGAAAATGACCAGAAATATGCATTGCATTGTGAAAGGACTTGTGCCACCTTTCTTTATTTACTTATACAAATCATTAAATTGAACTTGTTTTGTCGCTGTTATTCCAAGTTCTTTCCTTAGCCATTTTAGAGCTTCTGTGTTACCATCCACTGATGGTAATGGAGCTGCGTTAGGTCCGTCAGGGAAGCCGAACACTGATTTCACAACTTCTGGTGTTATTTCAATGTCCACGCCGGCTCCAAGTTCCATTACCATTGTAACTCTATCAATTTTCTCGTATAACCACAAGATCATTGGCCGTGACAGGTTTGATGTTACTCTGTAATTAAACAGGAATCCCTGCCCAACATTTGATAGCTCGTTTTTTTGATCATTGCTAAGGACCTCTGTAAGCAATTTGTTGAGCTCTTTGAGTGAACATCTTACTGTGTAGTTTGTGCCTGTGTCATTGCGTAGCTTTTTGTCACCTATTGTCAAGGTTCCTTGAATGATATTCTTGCTCTAATCCTTGCGTTTGCGTTTTTTGCCAGTTTGCTGCATGTAAGATTTTATGCTGTCAGTTCATGCTATGGATTTTCCAAAATGAATGTCATATGGTTAATTTATTTATGTAAATCTTTACTAACCTGATTATTCAACTCTCCTCCATTTTCTTCCGTATCACCTGCAGCATCATCATCTTCTGTTTCAGATTGTATTCCTTCTGGAAGAATGTTGTAGTCTTCATCGTCGTCGTCACTGCTCTCATCCTCATCTGTGTTGTTCTCTTGCTCTTTCAGATGTCCTTTTTCTTCCTTTGATATTCTAGATGCTCTCCTCTTTTTTTCCTGAGGGTTATCTTGCTCTTCTGGTACTATTGCTTTCCTCGTCTTCAATCTTCTTGTACTGGATTGTAAATCTATTATGGTACTGTTGTCTGGAAGCTAAACACTCAGTGGGATTGGGTCATCCTGGGAAATGTTTTGTTCATTTTTTTCATCGTCCACACTTTCTTCAGAGGTTGATGCAAGAGGTAGTTTCTTCTTAACTTTATCCAGGTTCAATTTCCTTTTTTACTGCTTTCTTATCCTTTTTCTTCTCTTCCTCTTCTGCTAGTTGCTCTTCCACTTGCCATTCCTGTGTGGGTGTTTCTGTGTCAGTCCACAATTTGTGATGGTGTTATTGATAGCTGGCTGGTGTGGGTCTGACTGATGTCCTGGTTATCTGTTTTGGGGCAATATTTTTCCTTACTACATGAAGAAGAAACACTAATAATAAGTACTTTTACTTTGTTTTACAGCATTACCTTGGGTCAGCAATGACTTTTTTCGTCAGCATCCGTATTATCAGGCATGCTCTACAAAGAAGTTGTATTAAATAAATGCTATTTCTATATTTATGTTAGTGATGACTGCAAGGTATGTTGTATATTGGTCCATACCTTCCCAGGACTAGGACTTCTGTTGTCCTCCATTTCACCTAATAATTAAATAATATTTTTAGCATAAGACAATTCTTAATAAGTGTGGCAGAAAATTAGTAATTCTTTATGCAATCTTCTAATCCTTAGTAATTATTTTCACTGATTCGATGCTTTAATATATTTGTCTATCCTTTCTATATACGAATTCTATTTCCCTATTTTTTCCAATAATTACTTACGAAAAACAACTGTACATATATAATCTCTAAACTGTTAGTCACATATGCTTTGTATGGCGATAACGAACTTAAATGAATGAATTAAAAGTGGAGTTAGATAGTATGTACTATAAATTTTACTTCCTGTTACAGATTTGTGAAGAATCTAGTGTTAAATAGGAATTATATGATTTTGATTGATATGAATTCGGCGTGCCTCTTGTTGTAGGTTCCTACGCTTACTTGTTTCTTGAATAAGACGAAGCAGGGGCCTTCCGCCGCGCTCTCGCCTTTCGCTGTTTACCTTTTTTTGAATGTATCCTCTCTATCGAGATCGCCAGGGAGTTCCGTTCCAAATCGGTGCCGGTTGATGAGGACGAACTTGCTACCGTCGGAGGATTGTTTGGTGCAGGCGGTGGTGAGTTGGATTTGAATGGTTGGACTAGATTCCATTGGGGTGGGTCGGCGGCGGGGGGGGGGGGGGGGGGTGATCTAGGGTGGTTGGTGTTGGCGGAGCGTGGTGTGTGTTGTTGGTGTTGGGGGTGTGGGAAGGTGGTTGTTTTCACGGTTGCCGACGTTGGGCGGTTTGTTTCTGGATGTGTTGCTCCTGGTCGACGGCGACGATGGTAGGAGAATGAGTCTGTTTTCCCCGGGTTTTGTTTCTTCGGACTACCTTTCTGTGGGTTAGATACTAGAGGGAACACGAAATCGTGTATGAGGTGGTAGTTTTGGTTGCTCTGCCTTGCTTAGAACGAATGAACTACCTTGTGTCTGCTTAATTTTGACGCCTCGGGTGATCGTGAGTGATCTGCCGTAATTTTATTTGACTAACTGCCTTATTAGATTTCATTTATGCACTGCACCAGCTGTATCTAAGTTTTACGGAGTGTACTGCCTAAGTTGTAATTCGTGCACTGCTTTCTTATTGACCAATATATGTTTACTTCTCTTTGCTTGCACACAGTTTGTATTTGATGTAAGTCCTATTTACTTTAGTGTTGGGGGAGTGACATTGTATTCTCTTGGTCGGGTGCACTGCCTAAGTTGTACGGGTGCACTGCCTAAGTCCTATTTAATTTAGTTCTGCTATTTGCACTGCCTAGGTTTTAAAGGATGCACTGCCTAATTTATGTGCAATTTTGTGTTAACTGCTTCTAGGTTGGCGTAAGCACTGCCATAGCCGGTAAGGTCAGAATGTGTGTTTAGATAAGTTTTGCACTGTCGGTCATACAGTTTATGTACTGCCCTTATAAGTTATTTTTTTTCACTATGTTTTCGGCTTTCGAGTTCCTAGATTTTGATGCACTGCACAAGTTCTACCATTTGCACTGCCTAGGTTTTAAAGGGTGCACTGCCTAATTTATGCGCAGTTTTGTGTTAACTGCTTCTAGGTTGGCGTAAGCACTGCCATAGCCGGTAAGGTCAGAATGTGTGTTTAGATAAGTTTTGCACCACCGGTCATACAGTTTATGTATTGCCCTGATAAGTTATTTTTTCACTATGTTTTCGGCTTTCGAGTTCCCAGATTTTGATGCACTGCACAAGTTCTGCCATTTGCACTGCCTAGGTTTTAAAGGGTGCACTGCCTAATTTATGCGCAGTTTTGTGTTAACTGCTTCTAGGTTGGCGTAAGCACTGCCATAGCCGGTAAGGTTAGAATGTGTGTTTAGATAAGTTTTGCACTGCCGGTCATACAGTTTATGTACAGCCCTGATAAGTTATTTTTTTTCACTGTGTTTTCGGCTTTCGAGTTCCCAGATTTTGATGCACTGCACAAGTTCTGCCATTTGCACTGCCTAGGTTTTAAAGGGTGCACTGCCTAATTTATGCGCAATTTTGTGTTAACTGCTTCTAGGTTGGCGTAAACACTGTCATAGCCGGTAAGGTCAGAATGTGTGTTTAGATGAGTTTTGCACTGCCGGTCATACAGTTTATGTACTGCCCTGATAAGTTATTTTTTTCACTTTGTTTTCGGCTTTCGAGTTCCCAGATTTTGATGTACTGCACAAGTTCTGCCATTTGCACTGCCTAGGTTTTAAAGGGTGTACTGCCTAACTTATGCACAGTTTTGCACTGCTGATCATACGGTTTATGAGCTGTCTGAATATTTATTTGTTTTTTTCCACTATGTTTTCCGGTTTCCGAGTTCTGATGCGTGGAGTCATACTGACTGATCTGCCTTAACTAGTAAATATGCACTGCCATTGAGTGTTCGTGTATGCACTGCATTTTTACTTATATTTGCTTCTTTATTTATTTTTGTATTCTATACAGTTAAATGATGAGAATAACCATCATAATCCTACACAAACTAGAAGATTGTATTTAAAATGGATATATGATTTGTTTTACTGGAATAAAACATTCAGAATACACAGACTATATATAATTACACAATGTTCAAAGTATTACACACACTAAGCAGGGTTTCAAGATTTTTAAAATGACATTGTTCGAAAAATATCAAACGCTAAATCAAATCCACATTTTATATGTGGTTATCAAGTAAAATCACCATACTGATATAATATCGTAGCCACACTACGAAAATCTTTACTGAATTCACATTTCCTTCTAGCCATCTTCTTACTTCTCCGATTTGTCAACATCTTCTTCTGGACTGATGCCGTATTGCTCCTTCTGCCATATCTTCTTGGTATCCTCTAATGGACATGCTTGTTTATGTCATTTGTATGGTTTATAACCTCCATGACATCTGATGCAGAGCTTGTTATCCAAGATTGGTTTATGTAAACCGAGGAGATTCCTGATGAATGCTATCCTCTTGTACAACTCGTATGTGACATTTGCATCTATTGCTGAGTAACGCGGATTCTCTGGCGGCATTGTCTTCCACTCCCATATGTCATGCATGTTTGAGTTACGGGCTAGTATCTTTATCTGAATGTATGACCTATCAATGAGTTTTGCTGCAAGATTGGACCTGCCATCCCTGTGATTATCTCGTGGCACTGACTTGAATATATCCTGTATGTTGACGTGGTACTCGTCAGGGATATCAAATTTCTCTTTCTGCATCATCTTTATGTCTGTCCTCTTATCCACACTAACGAACGTGATCTGTCTTTTTTTAGATAATCCCGTAGCCCCTGGCATTCCTTAGTGCTCCTAGCGTAATGATACACTAGGACGTGCTCCCTCATGGCGAGTTGTACTACGGCGATGGTTTGTTGTTTGCCTCTAGGAGTGTATTCGAGGTCGAGTCCTATGTACCTGCTGCTGTCATCCTGTCAAGTAAAATTTGATCATTTAGTAAGTAGCAGAATCTAGTGAAACATGTTTGATTCTTACGGCATGAAGAATAGTAGGGGAAAATGTAGGATCGCATTTTCCATGCCCACTCTAAGTCTCCGTTTGGCTTCTTGGCTTTTGTCAAATGAAAATATTCTAAAACCATAGTATATCAACACCGGGCAATCAATACTACAGTTTGCACAAAACCATAGTATTTGTAAAAAAATAGGTCCAGACCTCTTTCTTGAAACGTGCAAAAAACCCTCAGTTTTTGCAATACCATAGTTTTGAAACTTTGGTGTTTTACTATGGCCAAACTTCCAAACTATTGAAAACTACAATATTTTTAGATACTACGTTATCTTCTGAATACTGAGAAAAAATAGCATGTGCCAAACAGGAAAAAACGTATGTATGGGGTTACATTAATTCATATTATAAATAGTTTGCTTGATCATAGGAAAAACAATGGATTCTGAAAAAGGATGTATGGGGTTAATGTTTGATTCGAATGAAAACTGGTTCAAAGTACTGGTTAGGAAAATGTACTGCAAATTTTCTGCATAACTGGATTAGTACTAACCTCGTCAAGCCAATCTTTGTACATTGCGAGTATTTTGTCGACCGTGGAATCCTCGTTGGTGTACACCATAGTAAGAACCGTCGTTCCATGAGCAGGAATGTGATGAATCTCCGTTGTCTGAAGCCCGTCATCCATGGGAGGAAGACGTCTGGTACCACAGCTTGAATCTGCTTATTTCTGCAGTAGTAAATAAAGATGGATCTAATAAGAACAAGTATGTGATGGACTACAAAATAATATATAATTATGCGCTAGATAGACACCTTGGTCTTCTGAGTTTCGTCGCTGCAAATAATGAACTGGTGCGCTGTTGTTGTAACTTACGCCTTTTCCGCTTCCACGACTCCTCGTATCCGTATAGCCAACCGATCGTGCAAATCATGCTAGTAGTTATAAAAAAAGGCCCACTACGAAATTGTCCATATAAGACCTCAAAACTTCGCAACCATGTAACTATTCCTTATATACATTAAAGGTCCACTAATATAGTTCACAGGCCCATTGTTAGTTGCAGCATAGCACTGTTTCTGTAAAGTATTATGCACTGCCTCATATTACATAAAAATACAAAAAACTAATTAAAAACACTACATTTGAGACCTTAAAAATATGTAACCATAGCTCTATTTCTTAAACACACGCCTGTTATGCACATGCCCATTTGATTTGGTAACAAACTTAAGGATCCTACAGTTTGTCAGCCGATGGACTTTTAACTAAAAGAGCCGCAGCGTCAGACAAACAGCGCAAAGACTTCTTTGTTGTTTCCATACATTGTTGATGAGGAGACGACAATTTTAAAGCAGGCAGCCCATGAAAAGGAGCACTGCCTTTTAACTACTGCATTTCAAACCTTCTATGCACTGCCTTGGTTTGTAAGATCCGGATGTATATTAATGAAGGTCATCCACTGCCGCTCGGTACGATGACTATGCACCGGATTTCTTCCGTGGGTTACTGCTGAATCGATGGCATTTTGCGAAATTCAGATAAATTAATAGTCCATCCAAATCAGGAGATATTTTACAAGATTTGAATGATATTTATGGATATATAAAGAAAAACCTAATAAAGCTAGATCCCCTAATCGTCTTTGTCGCTGTATATGTGGATGACGTATGATGGACCTGCCTCGTCGTCGTTCGCCGTCACCGCTAGAGCGACAGCCGCTTGCGCTGCTGCTGCCCCTGTCGCACGTTGGTTCCTCCTCGCCTCTGCTGCCTGTCAAAACTGATTGGTCATCTCCAGAACTGCTATGTTGTTGGCCTCATGAACGGTGGCCCTATGCGCCGTATAGGCAGAAACCCTCTCGCGGTTCCGGGCATCCTCCCTCCTCTTCTTTTCCCTTTTGAATGAGTCGACCTCCTCCTTCTCCTTCTCGACCTCCTCCTTCTCCTTCTCCGGCGCCGCTGGAGCAGAGATACTCTCGCTCTCCACGGAAGCGAGGAACGCGGTCTGTTCCTCGCGGTTCCTTGCATCCTCCCGCCTCTTCTTCTCCTTACCGAACGAGTCGAATTTTGTTGAGATTGGCGACATCATTAGATCGTAGGATTGGTGGCTGTCGGCGGAGGAAGAGCCATATTCATGTAGGTTCTTGTAGCTTCGCTCCTTCTCCGCAGCGGCTACCACACCTTGAGCCGTGACCGACTCCTGCGATGAGACCTCCTCTTTCTCTTCTTCGTCGTCGGAGCTAGGCGACGTTGGAAGTGGTATGCGAGCACCTGGAGGGAAGTTGGCCCAACAGGTGGGTAGGCGGCGAGGCATTATGAAGCCAGTGGTAGGTATGTGAGATCGAATAGTTATCCCTGGTACTGATGCTGTTTAGAAGTGTGAAGAGGTGCCCACACTAATTATAAGCCTGAGAGGAGTATAGCTCACACCAAATCCATAATGCCTTGCCGCTTGGATGTTGCGCTATCTTTAATAACGCTGACCGACCGTTTTTAACGCGTGCGCAGGCAGTGCACTGACCGTGGAATGGACTACACCTACCATGCACACCAAGATACACTGCGTCTCTTCGCTATCCAGGAAGGCACTGCTATTGACATCTATATGCACTGCTTGTGTTGACTGCATGTCGTGTGCTGCCCTGATAAGTTATGGTTACACTGCCTATGCGGTATGTGCAGTGTGTTCTCCACGCGCGATGAACATATGGTTGTGCAGAGCGTATGCACTGCATCCTTATGCTGGAATGCACTAAACCTGCCATGCAACCGCATACGCACTGCCTGTGGAAATCTTGTGCACTACATCCGTAGACAGGAGTGAACCACCCTTTCTTACGATATGCACTGCCTCTGTGGAGTGCATGTCGTGTTCTACAATATAGTGTTATGCGGTATATGCACTGCCTATGTGGACTGCATGTCGTGTGCTACAATTAATTGCACGCTTATATAGCTCACACCAAATCCATAATGCCTCGCCGTTTGGGTGCTGCGCTATCTTTAATAACGCTGACTGACCGTTTTTAACGCATGCGCAGGCAATGCACTTAACGTGGAATGGACTACACCTACCATGCACACCAAGATACACTGCGTCTCTTCGCTATCCAGGAAGGCACTGTTATTGACATCTATATGCACTGCCTGTGTTGACTGCATGTCGTGTGCTACTCTGATAAGTTATGGTTGCACTGCCTGTGCGGTCTGTGCAGTGTGTTCTCCACCTGCGATGAACGTATGGTTGTGCAGAGCGTATGCACTGCATCCTTATGCTGGAATACACTGAACCTGCCATGCAGCCGCATATGCACTACCTGTAGAAATCTTGTGCACTGCATCCGTAGGCAGGAGTGAACCTCCCTTTCTTACCATATGCACTGCCTCTGTGGAGTGCATATCGTGTTCTACAAAATAGTGATGTGCGGTATATGCACTGCCTATGTGGACTGTATGTCGTGTGCTACAATATAGTGTTGTGCCAAGTGTGCAAGACTTTCGGCACGTGCGGTGGACACAGACACGTACTATTTATTTAGAACGGATTTTTCCACTTCCTGTGGAAATCTTGTGCACTGCTCTTTAAGTCTTTGATATAGTGATGTGTGGACGACGCAAGATAACGTGCAACGGCAGTGCATTCACCGTGGTATAGAATCGACTTTCGATGCAAACGGGCATATGCAAAATGTATCCACTGCATACATAGTACTGCCCGTATAGTTTAGATTGTACTGCTGAGAGAGCTGTGCAATACAACGTGGTTTGGTAGTGTATCGCCTAGCATAAAGGCCATACACTTATAAATGTAGCATCAGTCGCGTGGTTGCCCTTCCCATCCCGACCTAGTCGTCCCCAGCCACCAGGACTAATAGAGAGAGCTCGCCTCCTATTCCCATCTCCCCTCCCTCTCAATTTCTCCCCTAAAAACCATCAGATCTGATGGATTTTGCCGTTGTTTAGCTCCCCAATCTCCCTCTCAAGGTATGCTCAACTTATTCCCTCGTTTTTATCCTATAAATCTTGCGCATTTTAGTCTTGTTTGTTTCGAATCATAGTTCTATATAAGATGGATTCATATTTTTGGTCGATTCATATTATAAATTGTATAGATAAAAAAATTTCGACAGCGTTTTAGATATTAAGTTTTTGTTCAATTTGTATATATATGGATATATGGGTTTTTTAGTTAGCATTCAATATGATGATGCAATGAGGATACACTTTTAGGTTGATTATGCTTTTGTACTTTTATTTTCCTATTGATTAGTTACAATATGATTATGCGATGAAGGGTTGGGGTGGTGTGATTTATCCTTCTGGTATATGAATTTTATTTATTTATTTGTGCTTCCTACTTAGCTCACTTACT
The DNA here is from genome assembly GCA_916181665.1 of Avena sativa. Classification (NCBI taxonomy): domain Eukaryota; kingdom Viridiplantae; phylum Streptophyta; class Magnoliopsida; order Poales; family Poaceae; genus Avena; species Avena sativa. The sequence goes on along the minus strand of OV702292.1, from coordinate 410,784,304 downwards.
CCGTCCCTAAAATTACTTTATGTTCATTCCAAATATGATGCCCTTTTTTATTTTAGCTAGCTTTATCATAAATTAACGAGTGCTTTTCATTTTTTTTAGGACATGGCACTGTGTCAGGTTTGTTTCACAGACTATAGTGATGAAACAAAATCAGCCTCGCTATTCCTTGTTCGTCTTGTACATGGTCGATTTAAGCGTTCATTGGTATACATATAATTCTTGCTTTTTACATTTATTGAATTTTCTTTCCATACAATTGTCATTTATTTAATTATTTTATTCAATTTAGACTATCACATGCAATATAAGGAGAGAATTCAATAGAATAACAGGACAAAGCATTGAGTTTCAAGCTCTTGGGCGAATTTATGTTGTGGACATGCGCAAAGAGCGAGCAATGACTCGCCTTGCAGGTTCTTCATGGACAAGGTTTATTTCTGAAAACCAAATTGACTTTGGTGTGTATCTGGTATTTTCAATGGGAGCTCCTTGTCCAAGTATCACTGTTATGCATATGAACGATGAGGGGGATGAGGACGAGGATGATGAGACCGAGGATGATGAGTGTGATGACGAGGATGAGGGTGAAGAGGGTGAGTCTGATGAGGAGGATCGGGAGGATGAGGAGCAAGAAGGACCATTGGATAATACAATTGTTTCTCAGAGATGCAAGCTTACCAGGAGTAAAAAGTGCTATCTTCTCCACATCATTCCTTCAAAAGAATTGTACGTTGGCCTAGAACTTGTTACTCGCTTGACCAGGACGCATGTTTCGCCATCATGATATGGTATGTTATTAGTTATCATTATTTTTCTACTTGCTTATTTTTTATTGCTTGTTAGTTATTAGATTTCTAACTTCTGCAACTTAATTAGCAACTACCTTCGAGAATGGTTTTTTCTCTTGAAATTGCCAAAGAAGGCGTGGCTGGAGTACGGCTTGGTGCAAATGGTGCCGTGAGATTCATTTCGTACAAGACAAGGAGTGATGGTCGAATTATCTTTAGCACCCCTGAGTGGAAGACCTTTGTTGAATGTCATCATGAATTTCTTGAAGTTGGGCAAGCCATTCTCGTCACTGGCAGGACCACTTCAAACCGAAACATTGAGATAATGTTTGTCATTTACATCATCTTATATGATGACTGCAGTTCCTTCTGATTGTTTATTAGTGCAGATGTAAGTTGTGTTGAACCGCTTGTTGTTATGAACCGCTTGATGTATTTTTTGAACTGCTTGTTATGTGGTAATGTATTTCGTTATTTCTATTGATTTTGTTTGATGTGCTGTGAATATTCAACAGGATGCATCAGAATTCGTTTCAATTGTCGAATGTTCAATTAATTTTTTAGAAAATTTTAACTTGTTAATGGGATTTTGCTTATTTATTTGCAATTTACTTGCCTGCCTTCGAGACTAAATTAGGAATGTACATATGAAATAAAAGTATACATTCATATGTTATAATTACAAACATTACAGAATAATGATAAAAACTAGTTTAATTTATACACACACACACATTAATTATATTGTACTCCTAATATAATATACTAGATCATAACCACTTTTGTGTAACTGAAATAACAAACTGAATTAAAACATTGCTAGTAGACCGTACTCACATAATCAGAGTGTTTAGCTAAATTCAGTCTTCTCCCTCGTCGTCTCTCTTCGTCCACCATTCATCGTTCTTCATCCACCTGTCGATATCTGTTGCCAGACACATCGTGTATTCGTCGTCCCACTTATTATTGTTATCAGCTGATGGACCTTCCTCCAAAAAACGTTTGTACGATTTATATCCTTTACCTCCTTTACACCCGGTGCATAGCCTATCATTGAGAATTTGTCTTCCTAAACTGAGGCAGTAGCTGCTGAATGTTATTCTCTTGTACAACTGGTATTTTACATACTCATCTTTTGCTGAGTAATGCAGATTCTCCATTGGCATTGGCTTCCACTCCCATTTGTTATGCATTACTGAGTCACTTGCTGCTATCTTCATCTCACTGTATGATGAATCAATGAGTACTGCTGCAATACTAGCCATGCGATACCTGTAATTGTCATCTTGGAATGTATTGAATATTTCCTGTATGTCTACATGGTACTCTTCAGGGATGAAAAACTTTTCTTTCATCAACATCTTTGAATCAATCCTCTTGTCGACGTAATGAAGGTGATCTGTTTTTTCCTTGAAAAAATCACGGAGACCCTGGCATTTTTTCGTGGCCCTGGCGTAATGATAAACTAGGACATGCTCTCTCATGATGAGTTGTATGACAATGATGGTTTTTTCACTTCCTTGAGCAGTATATTCAATGTCTAGTCCAACGTACCTTCTCTTATCCTGGTGTCAAATGAAATGTGATTACTAGTACCAGAGTCTGGTGAAATGAACACGAGAAGGATACAGTTTAGAACTTGTATTATTGATTCTTATGACATGAAGGATGTATGAGTATTGATAATGTAGGAATGCATTTCCTATATCCACTCTAATCCTGTAGAGATTCATATGATACACAGTATATTTGTTTCTGCCGTTGGAAAATCAAGAGATTCTGATAAAATATGTATGGGTTGATGTTTGATTCGTATCTAAACTAGTGAAAAGGACTTGTTAGGAAAAACTAGTTCAAATTAATATGGTAAACTATTTTATACGAATCAAACTACCTTGAATTCATTTGTGTTATAGTCATGCATAATTCATATGACAATCATTTTAATAGAATCAGACGGTAAGTTGGATGAGTACAAACCTCTTCAAGCCAAGCCTCATACATGGAGAGGATTATGTCCAGCGTTGATTTCTCGTTGGTGTACTCCACAGTAAGAACTGTCATTCCGTGAATAGTAATGCTATGAGTCTCTGTGGTCTGAAGCCCGTCGTCCATCATGTCTGGGACGAAGATGCCTGGTACCACGCCTTGAATCTGTGATTTCTCGCTGTAGGGAACAATGATGAATCTATTAAGAACAAGTATGTGATGGAAAAGAAAAGGAATAAATAATTCAACGCTCGAGAGGCACCTTGGTTTTTTTGAGTTTCGTCGATGTTAATGATGAACTGCTGCGATCTTGTTTCAACTTGCCCCATCCGCTTCCACGACTCCTCATATTATTATAACCAACCGATCGTGCAAATCGTGCTAGTATTTATAAAAATTAAGGCCCACTACGAAATTGTCCATACGATACCTCAAGAGTTCGCAACCATAAAACTACTGCTTGCATACAACAAAGGCCCACTAATACAATTCACAGGCCCATTGTTGTTTGAAGCACAGCACTGCTTCTCTAAAGGATTATGCACTGCTTTATTTTGTTTTATCCTGATGTATTTTAATGCAGTTCATGTACTGCCAGTGATGTTAGTTATCTACTGCCCTGGTTCCTTGTTTATTTTTTAATTCCCTGATTCATCTGTTATATTGTGATTGCGTAGATGTATGAGTGTTCTATCTTATAGTTTGTAAGAATAATATGTAAATTATTTAAAAAAAAGAATAATATGTAAATGTTCTACTTTTTTTGTTAAATAAAACATTTCTAGTTGTTAAGTTTGTATGATATATATATAGTGCAATTCTTTTTTTAAAGCATTGCTCCATTGAATATCCGGTACAAAACTATTCTTTCGAACTACAGTAGATTGTTCTAAAGTTTCATGGCTATTGTGTCTAATGTTTTTATCTTATTTGCAAAACCGGTGTAATGGTATGTATGGTTGTAGTCAATTTATCCTTTTTATACCAGTAAATAACAAGTAATGCCATGATACAAAAAACTTTCCTCTATAACTTTATGATAAGTTGATAAGAATACAAAATCTGCTCTATAATTTCTTACATTTATTATGAGTGATTTTTTAATTCTGAGTCTGTCTGCTACAAAACAATATTTGTATCATGACCTGATCCTGCTGCTTCTCCTGCATAAAATAAAGAAACATTGTTAGCAATCATTTTTTATAACATGTATGTACAGCAAACTATTTGGGCAATCCTAATTGTAATGTTTTAAATATTATGAAATTTAAAACTTGCCTTGGGTCTTGAACTTGTCCAGTTAAATACCATTGTAGACGGCCATGTTCTTTTCTGGGGATTTTTAAACTTCTTGTGCCTTCCTTTTTACTACTGCTTCTAGACCGATCACTGTCGAGATCTTCATCTTAAATGGTGCTTTGTCTTGTTCTGACGGTTCTAATCACAGGACTTTTCGTACTATTCCTTTTATGTACATTGAACTGTACTGAATTCACAAGACTGCTTCTTGTATGTACATTCCTCTCAACTGATGCTTGAGGTCTTTTGTGGCTTGACACGGATGTCTGCACTAGACTGCTCCTTGTAATCACTGTTCTTTTTTATTTGTATTTTTGTACTGCACTTCCTCTTTGGATTGTTCATTGCTTCTGCCGTTCTGCAACTTCATTCTGTATGACCATAACTTAGAGAAACATTTCCATCATTTCCACTGAGGTTAACATCTGTCTAAGGGATTTCATACATATTCACAACATTCCGTGTGGGATATGGATGAGATCTTTCTTTTTCGATGTCAGACTTTTGTCCATCATCTCTCGTGTACAATTGCTTTCTTCTCTTGATTTTTATGGTGTTCCTACTGAACTTCTGTGCTTCTGTGGTTTGATATCATCTGCATCACATGTATCAAGCGTTTTATTTTCACGACTTAATAAATATCATGTCCAATAATTTCCTATTTTCAAAGTCAGCAGCTATAAATTTTATATAATTCTTACTCTATTTGAATCAGTTGAGTTGCTATCACTTGATGTTGCTCATGGACTTTGTTGATCCTTCTCTTTCCATACTCTTCTTCTTTTCTGTGGTGTCCAATTTTTCTTTAGAAAAAGCAGACAAAATGTTAGTCTTGCGTGGTTACAATCAGGTTCAAGATATGCTGTAATAGGTATCATTGTGTAAAATTAGCTTACTTCATCTGTACTAGTGTTGTCAACATAACCGCGTCCATGTTTTGATTTACTTTTCTGGCTTGTATTTTTCTGAAAAAATCTTCTCTTGGGTGGTGTCAGGTCGTCCTGAAGATTATTTGCTAAAATATTAGTTCGACTTAATGTATCGAATATTATTATTTTTTTACAAAAAAACTTACACCAGTAGCATCAGTCGTCTCGTAATCACTGCTTGAAGTTGGACGTTTCTCTGTTGTAGTTTTTGATCTTATCTTGCGCTTCTTCTGGATCATTCTGGCCTGCAAACAAAAGTTAATATATATTTCAATAACCTCAATCTGCAATAGTAAAAACTACATAGATATACTTTGTCGCTAGGTACGATACTTTGTAAAATATAAGAAAAAAATTTCATGTGTATATATATATACCTCTCTCTCCTTAAGCCAGAATTCACATTTAGGTTTTTTTCTTTTCGTCTTCTCTGACCCTGGTTTTAGTCTCTGTCATTTTTCCTACCCTTTGTTTTTATGATTGGGGGATCTCTCAACGCAGTACAAATTGTTTCATGTAAGTTATCGATGCCATCTGCGATGCCCTCTGTGTTGCTTTGCTCATCCTGGTCTCTTGAAGCATTCACTTTCTTCTCAATTTCATCGATGCACTCTACCAGAACCTGGTATGATTTGTCTGTACTACATGCTTTTGAGCAGATCTTAGAAAAATGAGTCACCTCAATCACATAACGTATTGGACCTGCTGCGTTGCTCTTGTTACCGTCAGGAAGATGAAAAACATAGTTGGATGGCTGATGTGGGTTGCATCTTTTCCATCTAGGGTTCACAAAACTGTCTGGCAGCTTATGTACTAAACCAAGACGTACCACAACCCTGAGGACATGACAACACTGGATTCCATCCCTTGACATTTTTTTGCAGTTGCATGAGAAACTCTTATTCTCATTATCCACTTCAACTATAAAAACATTTATGTTGAAATCTGGATGTGTGACATGACTTCTTTTGGTCAGTTCGTATTTAATTCCTCTGTTAGTTGTTTCTTCCCTTGTTATTTTGAAAGTTGTGTTATCTGCTAATTGCTTCTAAAACTTGATAAATATGTCTATAGTGTAAATGTTTATCGCATCTGTCTCAAGTCCATATCTGCTCCAAGTTGGTGCTGTCTTCTCTGAAGTCCTGTTCCTTTTCCTGTCGAGCGCACTCAAGATTTTCTCCTGAATTGCCTCATATGAATCTAGGAATTTCAGTATTGCGTCTGTGTGATCGACATAGTCTTTCCATATGGAGTTGGTGCTCTCGCTTCTTGTAGTTGACGAGGAAAAGGGATAGAAGCAGTCCATGAAGTAGGCTGGCACCCAGTGATCTCTGATATCCCATAAATCTAGCAGATGCTTGTTGTTTGCAATTCCATATTTTTCCAATACTTGCCTCCAGCATTTTTTCAAACTCTTCTACAGTCAATGAGTTCTTTATCACATGTCTTAGTTTTTCCGATAGGCCTTCATTTCTTGCCAAAATGCTAGCAAGCTTTTCTAGCATCTTTTTGATGATGTGCCACAGGCAGAACCTGTGGATTGTGTCAAGCAGTATATCCAGTTCATCAATTGCTTTCTTCATTGCTCTGCACTGGTCAGTGATTATGTACTTTGGTGCTTTACCACCCATTTCCAAGACAAAAGTTTTGAACAGCCACTTGAACGTTTCAGCTGACTCGTCATGCAGGAGACCGATCCCAAACAAAACTGTGTTTCCATGGTTGTTCACGCTAATGATTGGTGCAAAAGGCATGTTGTATATGTTCGTCTGGAACGTTGTGTCAAATGACACGTATTCATCGTATAGTTCGTAGTTCATCCTGCACATTGCGTCTGTTCAGAAGATGCTATGAACGGCGTTTGTGTGGTCAGTGTCGAATATTTATGAGAACCCAGGAACCTTTGATTGAAGACGGGTAAACCTCTTCAAGCATTCCTCTATATCTTTATTTCTGTTGTCTTTCTTGTTAGCATACTTAAGGTTTGACACGTCTTTGCCGTTGAAACCAACTCCTCTGGTTAGAAGTTTCATTCCACTGTATATTTGCATCACTCTCCTCGGTGGATTCTTTCCAAGGTGTAGTATACGTATAAATTCCTTGTCTTGCTGTTTCATTGACTTGTGGCATGTTGAAAACCTGATGAGCCAATCTGTTGGGTGCAAAGGGTGATTGTGGTCCAGTTTTACTGTTTTGTACATCCATCATTTTTATGTTTTCTTTACCACAATAGATATAGGGCAAGAGCACCTGATAGTAGAACTTGTTTTCCTTTATTTTACAACTTTCTCACTTATTTGAGTCTGACCTTGCTTTGTGAAAACAAATGTCTGTTTAATCATTTCGCTTGTTTTCTTGGAGTTAAGGCTGGTGTGTTTTCTTATAGAAAAACCGGTTTTCCTTGCATACAGTGCAAAGAATTGGAAAGCATTTTTCCTTGACTAAAATTCCATTCCTTCTTCTGGTGTCGTGGCATCACCAATTTCATCCACGGCTGGGTACTCATTCTTAAACATTCTATCCATCTCTAACTCTTCTTCCATAGGTTCTCCTGGATTAATCTCTTTTTCAGGAATAGTGTCATCGCACTGGGGCACAGACTGCTCATTGCTCATTGCTTCCGAGTTGGTGTTAGTGCATACAGTTTCTGCTGGTTCCTCTGAACAATTGACATTCTGATGACTTGTATTCTCTTCTCTTTGTGTGTTCAGCGTGCTGGTTGAATCTCTCTTGCCTGCATCAGAACAATCAGGTCTATCAATGCTTCCAGCTTGTGACTCTACTGTACTTGTAGCGATGGTTGCTGGCTGCACTGGAAAAAAATGTTGCTTACTGGTTCACTTGCAACACTCTACTCATGTGTAATCTGTTCATGTGTGATCTTCTCTCCTAAATTTGTTATGCTACTCTCGTATCCAGGATATATTGTCTTGCTTTCGATTTTTTTGTCATCGTTGCTCAGCACTCTCCTATCATGGCAATTTTGAACAATCATGCTTGATTTGAGTACGTTCGTTGTGATGATTGTTTTTGTTTTGTCTTCTGCATATCTACCAACATACCTTACTAAAGCTTCTCTTTCTGTGCCACTCATTGCCATTCCTACAGCTATTAGGTCGATGTTTGCGTGTGTCTGACCATTCTGTGTTGAAGTATTCGTGAGGATTCTCTAGCTTGCAGGAGCTCCTTGCACTGTATCTGATTTTTTCTCGCGTACCTGAACTGAATGTTGGTTACTTCATCTATGTCCTTTGATGTCCTTGTCTATGCAGAAGATGATGCAGTAGTACCACTGTTTTGTTGCATTGAGACCATCGCATCAACTTGCAACTGACAAAACAAAAAAAGAATAAAATAATTGTTAGCAGTACTCATGCAAAATTATTTTCATTTTTAATTTTTTTACTGATTGCAAGAGCAAACTCACCAAACTATTCTTATTACACTTTGCATCTTTAAATTTATAACTAGTCTTGACTACGTTGTTGTCTTTCACTGAAACACCTGATTGATCTTGGCATCGTAGCTTTGTTATACCACTAGGGTCTCTGGAAATTACTTGTGAAGCAGACATTATGATGTTAATTTTTTCTAGCTTTGGCTTCAAGTTTGCGCGTACTGCGTTATATCTTTGTACAATTTCTGTTGACGCTACGAGAGCTATCAGTTTCTGCTCACGCTCTTTATCCCACTTATCATGTAGTGCTCTAAGACGTCTCTGCCATGATATAATGAATATAGTAGCACCATAATTATTCATGGTCAATCTTTTGAATTTTTAAAGCATTTAAATAAAAAACAAAATTCATATATTATTCTTAAAAGTATATATACCATCCTGAATTGACGCGCAACACGTTTTGTTACGGCTGGAGCTTAGAATTTTGCACCTTTCATCATCTCTATTTCAGCCAATGTACGATCATTCAAATGAGATAATCTAGGTCCCTACTGAATTTTGCAATTTGGTGTAATGCAGCATATATCGCATTCTCTAGATTTAGTGAAAAAATAACTCACAGATAAAAAAGCAACACTCTGCTTGCGTATCTGTAACATCAACAATAATAATCTATCTGCTATATAAGTTATATAAGTAGGCTTCGATGCAAAAACAATCAGTTGAAATATGTATGCCGAAATATTTTGAAATTTACTGTGGTATTATTTCCTCCTTTTACCTTTTTTGCAACAACCACCAACAACCTTGTTGATTATATACATAATAATAAATAGTATTTGTCAGGAATAGCTGAATTATATTTAGAGCATAGTTTTATTTTACATCGACTGAACTTCTCAATGTATTGTATAATCTCTTGCTATTAAGTACACAGAGTAATACATTACTTTCATAGAAAATTAACGAATTGGTGTAGCCTACAATTGATGTGATCCACTGTGATTTTTTTATGATTACAGATAGTGCTATCTGCTGCTCAAACTACATGCGTAGCAAATGGTCATGTAGTTTCGTATATAACAATTTCCGCTATATCAATTGTACTACACTATGATGGTTATTAAACTGTTCACATCACTGTAGAAACTATGTTCCGTGCTTTAAAACTAGGAAATTACATCTCCGCTGAATCTCAAGATAAAAATCAGCTACGTTGTTGGCAATATTTTTTCAAAAACAGTTGTGTTGTCGCTACAATGTAGCTGCCGGCCATGTCTACCATGTCTACCATGTAGAGACGAAGTACAAGCTGAATCGTCTCATCACATATATCCCTAGAATTTCAATCGTTTGAGCAGGTTCGATATCTGGTTACCTGATTTGTGGCGCCAGTGATGACGATGTCTCTCTCTATTGCCTTTCCTTGGTGAGGTGGAAATATCTTACTGCTTGTTTTGAAGCGTGGTTGAAACTTTCCTTAGATCGACATGCGGGCGGCGGCGGCGGCTAAAAAAATTATGGGTTGTTCCAGTATTAACTGGTTATAATAGTTTGAAGAAGATACGTTTTCCTACCCTCCCTTCCTTCTTTAAGCACCAATGACGGGTGAGAAGGTTTTATCTCCCGAAAACAAGTTGTCTGACAGGTGGATCATAATTCAGTACGAAAATGCATTACCCATTTTCCAAGAAGAACACTTCAGGGTTGATAGCGACATATATGCGAGGTCTACTGTCTAACCAGTTCTTCATTAGGGGAGAGGCAGTACATTTGTACTACGTTTCGTGACTTTGTTTATCCGTTTTGCACTGCCCATATACAACCAACAATGTGCACGAAGATGCACAGCTCGTATACAACGGATGCACTGACCGTGAGTGCTTTGTGATACTGCTTTTATAATGCCATGGACAACGAGATGCAGTGCCCGTGAACTATATATGAAGTCCCTTACAAGCGCTTCATAATGCACTGATCATCAAATAAAAAATGAGCTCCCTATATGCTGTATGCATGGTGCAAGATAACAATCTTTGTCATTGCACTCACCTTGTAATACACCCCACCAGTTTTGTGATACTCCTCTTAAAGGAGTTCAAAGTAGCATTTATTATATGTTATAAATGAAAATATGGAGTATTTTTGTATGTTATTAATGAGTTATGTATTAAAAAAGTACCATCTTAGCTTAGTGATATTGCTTTTATATGCAGATGCACTGCTCGAATACAAATCATGCGCTGCTCGTTGAGTGCATCGTCATACTGTCATTATAATGCCATACACACGAGATGCACTGCGCTGAAGCTCTATATGATCTGCCTTAAAAATGCTTTGTAAACTGCTGTGCGCAAAGGTCCAAAATAACATGCGAGGGCAGTGCACTTACCGTGCAATGCACCCCGCATGCTACGCACACTCATATGCACTGCAGGTAAACAAAACATGCACTGTCCACGGAGCGCTTCAGGATACTACTACAATAATGCGGTTAAAAACAGATATGCACTGCCATTGGAATACATATGAACTGCCTTCCAAATGCTTCATAAAGTGTTGTACGCACGGTGCAAGACAAGCTTCTATGGCAGTTCAATGACCGTGCAATGCACCCCACCTGCTATGCAGAGCGATATGCACTGCCGGTGTACGTAGTATGCACTGCGTAACGTTATCTGTATCGATGTAGACTTTTGACGTATGGGGTATTGTTTCAATAACGAGGACCTTTTTGTTTTTCTCCTACTGTGCACTGCTCGGTGAAAGATAATATGAAATGGCAGTGCACTAGCCGTGCAATTCAATCTCACATGCTATATACACTGGGATGCACTGCTCATTGAGTGCATCGTCATACTGTCATTATAATGCCATGCACACGAGATGCACTGCGCTGAAACTCTGTATGATCTGCCTTAGAAATGCTTTGTAAACTGCTGTGCACAAAGGTCCAAGATAACATGCGAGAGCAGTGCACTTACCGTGCAATGCACCCTGCATGCTACGCACACTCATATGCACTGCAGGTAAACAAAGCATGCACTGCGCATGGAGCGCTTCAGGATACTATTACAATAATGCGGTTAAAAACAGGTATGCACTGCCATTGAAATACGTATAAACTGCCTTCCAAATGCTTCATAAAGTGTTGTACGCACGGTGCAAGTCAAGTTTCTATGACAGTTCAATGACCGTGCAATGCACCCCACCTGCTATGCACATCGATGTGCACTGTCGGTTTACGTAGTATGCACTGCGTAACGTTATCTGTATCGACGTAGACTTTTGACGTGTGGGTTATTGTTTCAATAACGAGGACCTTTTCGTTTTTCTTCTACTGTGCACTGCTCGGTGAAAGATAATATGAAATGGCAGTGCATTAGCCGTGCAATTCAATCCCACCTGCTATATACACTGGGATGCACTGCTCGTTGAGTGTATCGTCATACTGTCATTATAATGCCATGGACATGAGATACACTGCGTTGAAGATCTGTATGATCTTTCTTAGAAATGCTTTGTAAACTGCTCTGCACAAAGGTCCAAGATAACATGCGAGGGCAGTGCACTTACCGTGCAATGCACCCTGCATGCTACACACACTCATATGCATTGCAGGTAAACAAAGCATGCACTGCGCATGGAGCGCTTCAGGATACTATTACAATAATGCGGTTAAAAACAGGTATGCACTGCCATTGAAATACGTATGAACTGCCTTCCAAATGCTTCATAAAGTGTTGTACGCACGGTGCAAGACAAGTTTCTATGACAGTTCAATGACCGTGCAATGCACCCCACCTGCTATGCACATCGATGTGCACTGTCGGTGTACGTAGTATGCACTGCGTAACGTTATCTGTATCGACGTAGACTTTTGACGTGTGGGTTATTGTTTCAATAACGAGGGCCTTTTCGTTTTTTTTCTACTGTGCACTGCTCGGTGAAAGATAATATGAAATGGCAGTGGACTAATCGTGCAATTCAATCCCACCTGCTATATACACTGGGATGCACTGCTCGTTGAGTGCATCGTCATACTGTCATTATAATGCCATGCACACGAGATGCACTACGCTGAAGCTCTGTATGATCTGCCTTAAAAATGCTTTATAATTGTTGTGCGCAAAGGTCTAAGATAACATGCGAGGGCAGTGCACTTACCTTCCAATGCACCCCGCATGCTACGCACACTCATATGCACTGCAGGTAAACAAAGCATGCACTGCCCATGGAGCGCTTTAAGATACTACTACAATAATACGGTTAAAAACGGATATGCATTGCCATTGAAATACGTATGAACTGCCTTCCAAATGCTTCATAAAGTGCTGTACGCACGGTGCAAGACAAGTTTCTATGCCTGTTCAATAACCATGCAAGGCACCCTACCAGCTATGTACAGCGATGTGCACTGCCGGTGTACGTAGTATGCACTGCGTAACGTTTTTTGTATCGATGTAGACTTTTGACGTGTGGGGTATTGTTTCAATAACGAGGACATTTTCGTTTTTCTCCTACTGTGCACTGCTCGGTGAAAGATAATATGAAATGGCAGTGCACTAGTCGTGCAATTCAATCCCACATGCTATATACACTGGGATGCACTGCTCATTGAGTGCATCGTCATACTGTCATTATAATGCCATGCACACGAGATGCACTGCGCTGAAGCTCTGTATGATCTGCCTTAGAAATGCTTTGTAAACTGCTGTGCACAAAGGTCCAAGATAACATGCGAGGGCAGTGCACTTACCGTGCAATACTCCCCACATGCTACGCACACTCATATTCACTGCAGGTAAACCAAGCATGCACTGTCCACAGAACGCTTCAGGATACTACTATAATAATGTGGTTAAAAACAGGTATGCACTGCCATTGAAATATGTATGAACTGCCTTCCAAATACTTCATAAAGTGCTGTACTCACGGTGCAAGACAAGATTCTATGGCAGCAATGATCGTGCAATGCACCCCACCTGCTATACACATCGATGTGCACTGCCGATTTACGTAGTATGCACTGCGTAACGTTATCTGTATCGACGTAGACTTTTGACGTGTGGGGTATTGTTTCAATAACGAGGACCTTTTCATTTTTCTCCGACTGTGCACTGCTCGGTGAAAGATAATATGAAATGGTAGGGCACTAGTCGTGCAATTCAATCCCACCTGCTATATAGACTGGGATGCACTGCTCGTTGAGTGTATCGTCATACTGTCATTATAATGCCATGGACACGAGATACACTGCGTTGAAGCTCTGTATGATCTGCCTTAGAAATGCTTTGTAAACTGCTCTGCACAAAGGTCCAAGATAACATGCGAGGGCAGTGCACTTACCGTCCAATGCACTCTGCATGCTACGCACACTCATATGCACTGCAGGTAAACAAAACATGCACTGCCCATGGAGCGCTTCAGGATACTATTACAATAATGCGGTTAAAAACAGGTATGCACTGCCATTGAAATACGTATGAACTGCCTTCCAAATGCTTCATAAAGTGTTGTACGCACGGTGCAAGACAAGTTTCTATGACAGTTCAATGACCGTGCAATGCACCCACCTGCTATGCACAGCGATGTGCATTACCGGTGTACGTAGTATGCACTGCGTAACATTATCTATATCGACGTAGACTTCTGACGTGTGGGGTATTGTTTCAATAACGAGGACCTTTTCGTTTTTCTCCTACTGTGCACTGCTCGGTGAAAGATAATATAAAATAGCAGTGCATTAGCCGTGCAATTGAATTCCACCTGCTATATACACTAAGATGCACTGCTCGTTGAGTGCATCGTCATACTGTCATTATATTGCCATACACATGAGATGCACTACGCTGCAGCTCTGTATGATCTGCCTTAGAAAAATGTTTTGTAAACTGCTATGCGCAAAGGTCCAAGATAACATGCGAGGGCAGTGCACTTACCGTGCAATGCACCCCGCATTCTACGCACACTCATATGCACTGCAGGTAAACAAAGCATGTACTGCCCACGGAGCACTTTAGGATACTACTACAATAATGCGGTTAAAAACACGTATGCACTTGCATTGAAATACGTATGAACTGCCTTCCAAATGCTTCATAAAGTGTTGTACGCACGGTGCAAGATAAGTTTCTATGGCAGTTCAATGACCGTGCAATACACCCCACCTGCTATGCACAGCGATGTGCACTGCCAGTGTACGTAGTATGCACTGCGTAACGTTATCTGTATCGACGTAGACTTTTGACGTGTGGTTTATTGTTTCAATAACGAGGATCTTTTCGTTTTTCTCCTACTGTGCACTGCTCGGTGAAAGATAATATGAAATGGCTGTACACTAACCGTGCAATTCAATCCCACCTGCTATATACACTGGGATACACTGCTCGTTGAGTGCATCGCCATACTGTCATTATAATGTCATGCACACGAGATGCACTACCCTGAAGCTCTGTATGATCTGCCTTAGAAATTCTTTGTAAATTGCTGTGCGCAAAAGTCCAAGATAATATGCGAGGGCAGTTTACTTACCGTGCAATGCACTCCGCATGCTACGCACACTCATATGCATTGCAGGTAAACAAAGCAAGCACTGCCCATGGAGCGCTTCAGGATACTACTACAATAATACGGTTAAAAACGGGTATGCATTGCCATTGAAATACGTATGAACTGCCTTCCAAATGCTTCATAAAGTGCTGTACGCATGGTGCAAGACAAGTTTCTATGGCAGTTCAATAACCGTGCAAGGCACCCTACCTGCTATGTACAGCGATGTGCACTGCCGGTGTACGTAGTATGCACTGCGTAACGTTTTCTGTATGGATGTAGACTTTTGACGTGTGGGGTATTGTTTCAATAACGAGGACCTTTTTGTTTTTCTCCTACTGTGCACTGCTCGGTGAAAGATAATATGAAATGGCAGTGTACTGCTTGTAAACAGAAAATGCACGGCCTACGGAGTGCTTCGGGATACTAGTAATATAATGCTGATAGACAAAGTAGAGCTCTGACATGTGCGGTCTTGGTTCATTAATAAGGACTTTTTTGTTTCTCAAGAATCACCGGTTGCGGCAGGCGGATATAGCGTTTAACGAACGCTGCTCTCTCCTTGTTCTTCTTTCAGGATTGTTCTTCCACATTTTCAAATCTACTTTTAGTGGCGAAGTTTATCTATTCATCTTGCATCCCTCCATGTCTATGTGATTCGTCGTATCCCAGAAGGTTGATTTTCCATCTAGTCACTTGTAGATCTCTGTATTATGCATATGTTTAACTACTTCATATAAATCTTTCCGCGCTCACGACGAAAGTGTTTGTTGCTAGCGATATATTACTTGCACATCCATAATTAAGAACGATATAGGACGATTGTTGGTTAAGCACGCTTCAATTTCTGTTTATTATTTCATTTTATGATCATTGTATAGTGTTTGCGAGGTGTTTTTTTAATTTCAAATTATTTGTTTGTACTGGTTCTATCCTGTGTGCTGCGTTGAATGTATAACTTTGAAATCTGACATATATGACTTACTAAAAAATCTATACCTCGTTAACAGATAACTTTTTTTACCCTGTCGACAGAAAAAAATCTCATACAGAAATGGCTGATCATGTTTTCACCACACAGTTATCTCTTCCAAAGTTTATAAAACTGGTGAAAAGGCTGACTAATGACCAGAAGGTTTTGCTAAGGGGTATACAATTTGATGGTATGCTTGGTATGTGTTGTGAAGAGTTGCCAAGGTCACTAGTTTTGTGGCTTGTTGCTCACTTTAACGTTACTACAAGAAGTTTTGAATTTCCCAACGGATGGGGCTTTGAACTGAAGCCCTTTCACTTCAACAAGATACTTGGCATCCCCTTTGGGGGTAGAACCATAAAGAAGACGTGTCCGCAATGGATACGCGATATGGTCAGAGAATTAACTCATTGTGCAGGGCCAACACCAACTATCAGTGATCTCGAAAAGATGATTACTCCTAACCTGGTAGGATCTCAATTCAAAACATGTTTTGTTCTATTTGCAAACACTGTTATGCTGTGTCCGAGCACATATGATGGAGCCATCCCATACTACTTCTATGCAATTGGAGTGTCTGATGAGATTGACTCCTATGACTGGTGTCTTGCTGCATTCAACAAGCTTATTGGCTGTATTGACACTTTCCAGAAAAATGGTTTGAAAGGTGCACTTGGTGGTTTCCTTCCAATTATCCCGGTTAGTTACCCACCGTGATAATTATTTTCTATAATATTAGTTGTCAGTAGTTTTTGTGGATTTGTTGTTTTAATATGGTTGTAACAATTTTAATGCAGGTAAAGTACTTAGAACTACTGGACACAAATGCTCTGCTTCTAGGCCATGCACTGCCTAGAATATCTTTCTGGTCAACTGAAAATATGGCGTTATATGAGAGTCTTGACCAGATGCCTCATCAACAAAACATTTATGGTGTTCACAAGGCAAGACTCCCATAGTTATTCATATTATGTGCAATTATTACTATGGTCTTGTTGCTTCTTACTCATATTATTGTATTGTATTTTCTGTTTTGTCCATATTGAATATGCAGTTGAACGATATAAATAAAACTGTGTTTTCTAATGCTGAGCTCAACGAAGAGATAGTTCAGAATGTTACAACTTTCATTGAAAAGTTTGTAACATACCCACTTATGCATGCAGAGGTAAGAATTTTTATAATCTTCCCAATTCTTTCATTCGTGATCATGAAGAATCTTCTTGTGTTTGTGTTCTACATATACATTGCCTACTTGACCTTAAGCATTCATGTTTTTTATTTCTCGACCTTGTTGTAGTAGAGTATTAAATTCTCTCATCGTTTCATTGTACGATTTTTCTGCCTGCTTTAGCTACTTCCTACCAGGATGAACATTCTTTCTACAACTGCATGTTCTACTAGGTTTAATTAGGTAACCATACTACTGGTGTTTGATCATAGTGTTACCTATTCAGTTATCTCAGCAGTGCACTGTTATATTTATGATATTAAAAATAGGCGATAGTGATAATGCTTATAATGTCAAAACTTCCAGGCTTCCAGAGAAATACATGCCATAGTGACGGACATGTATGCTGACATGTTGTCTGCGATGAATCTCAATATGAAGAGCAATATTAGAAAGATTTCTAGAATATCTATGCTCAATCATGAGAATAGGGGTATGTACTCTACACCTCAAGGGTCCCTATACGCAAGAGAAGATAATGAGCGCGATGTTGAAGACAAAGGCAGTGTGCTGGATAAATCAACTTATGGGCTAACATCTGTATGTAGAAGGCTAGCAGAAGACTATGAGCTGCTTGTGAAGTTAACTTTTGTGGACCAAAGTTATGGATCCCCTGAAAATATGAAATATATGCAGGAGTTGGAATCTTGTTGCAAGGCCCTGGTACATATGTTACCGACACGTGATAATTTGTCCAGAATTGAACAATTACCAAAGATGAACTCTGAACCAACAGATTGTAGTGCTACTGATGACGTCCTGCGATCAAATGAAGTGATAATTCCTGTCGCAAATTCAATGCAATCCATGCAATCTGTCACAGAATATGGAGGTTAGGGTTCTGGTAACGGGATGATCACTAAGCCTGCTACAGCTACAAATTGTGTAGCAACAAGTGCAACTTCAGTCGAAAACCAGCAAGTTCATACAGTTATTGTTCAGGGCAACACTAGTAAAGTATGTATAGCGACTTCCATTACATGTACTGATAATGAATCCCAGGCAGAGCTTTCGTCAGGAACAAGGTGTACAGAGCATGCAATGAACGAGATGGACACTGCAGATACAGTTCATGTGTCAGAAGCAGCATCTCAATGGAACAGAATTAATGCACAGATTGTCGTGTTGGCTGTTTCCAATGGCATGTCAAATACATTTGACAATGAAGACAAATTAAGAATTTAGGTGCAAACACGTGGTTTCGATCATAGCCATTTTTTACATTCTGAGTCAGGAACTCATTGCGCACAAGATAATTTTGATGAGAGACTTCCTGGTTCTGAACATACATTTCGTGATGCTCAAAAGATGGGCTTGAACCACCTTAAGGTACAGGTTGGTGCAGAAGCTGCTGGTTCGGTGCATGCTGCATCGTCTGACATTACTAATCCAGTTACGCTTCCCGTGCCAAAACTGGATATTGGAAATTACGAAAGACAGGTAGAAATTTCCAACCCACAACATGTCCCTATGCCTGGTCCGGATGTTTTCAACCACTTGAATGCAAGCCTTTGTATTCCAAGTGCGGAAGCAGGACCAAGTCATCATGCAAGTGATCAAGACAAAGAGAGGAAGCCTGCTGCAAATGGTACAGATACATTTCAGCTCTTACAGAACTCCAACTGTCTCGGTGAAAAACGGGTGGTTGCGAGATCACTGCAACTTGAGTTTGATCTTGTTTCTGATGATCGCATTTCAAAGAAACAGAAGACAGAAGATAACAGTGATGATTCGTTTTCTTTCTAGGAAGGAAATAATGAATTTTGGACAGAAGTTTCAGATCTGGCTGACCTTACGCAGAGAGCAAAAGAAAAACCTGTTATCACTTCAGCAGCGTAGCCTGAAATAGAAGCTAATCCAACACAACTTAACTGTCTGTCAAGTGAAACGTACGGACCAACATCTACAAATGTGCATTCATCTGATATTCAGCACGACGGACAAGTCTCTGATAATAATGATTCGTATGGTTCTATATCAATAAGTGGCAACACGTCAGTGGCAGACATGTCTATGACACTGAAAAATATAAACCTAGGCAATGACAATGGCGATGCGAGAACATTCTCCCATTCTATGCAGCTTCAGCAGTCTGCCAAAAGTTATACACCAATTAGTCGAGCTTCTGCCACGAAAAATTTCTCTGGAGAAACCAATTCCAGCATAAGAGGTTCAAGTACCGATCATTTATCTGGAGGAATCAATTCCAGCATAAGAGATTCACTTACAAATGAAACCACTAATAACAGGAAAAGGTATAACGGTACGAAAACTCCTAATTTTGCAATTCAGATACCAAGAGTCAGCAGCATCACTCGCAGTGAAAATATCTCTGCTAAACACGCACAATGTTTGGTCGATACTATTAACAAGTCAAACAGTAGCACAGCCTGCCATCCAACTTTCTATTGGAATGCTGGATCAGGAGAGAAATATGTGCAATCGCAGCACGTTGTGTAGCAGGCATCCACATAGGGGCCTAACATGTTGAACAACAGAAGGTATACAGAGACAACAATATCGGATAAGACTACAGAACAGGACAAATCAATGGATGGACGTGGCTTCATAGAGTAGGACGGAGGAAGCGGAAGAAACTCAAGAACAATATTGCAAGACCATGACTCTGAAAATCTAGGACATACAAATCACAGAGATTTTCATACATCAAGTCAGTATTCAAATTCGTGTTCGCGCATACAAATGCAACAGCAGTACGAGGCAACGCATGCTACTACTGGGATGGCAGTATCTCAGAGCCAACTACCAGGAAGTAGTTACTCTGTAAGACGAATGCACCAAGCTTACAGTCCTCAGCGTAATATTGCCAGCAGTCAAATGTACAGCGAAAATACAATATCCTCGAGTATGCCTAGGTCAATTTTGAGAAATACTAGAAACCAACAACCCAGCTACACAAGAAGCTGTCCTGAACGAGAAAACTCTCGAGACCCTAGACTGCAGCATAATAATGTATCATTCTGCACTTCTGGAGCATCATTTGAGCAGGAAGCTTGCAGAAGACATGTCTCTTTTGCATCAGCATCTATACCAAGCATTAGATCAGGTATGCAAACAAACAGTGCTGACAATGCTGAAACAAGAACAAGCATTAATCGCCGCCGAATTCCTTATCCTGCTGTGCAACAATCAAAAGATGTTAAAGTAGATTTATTTGAATTCATAGTAGAGACCACTCCGAATCAAAAGGCGAGAAGGTAACATTTTGTCTCGCATACTTTACTATGAAAATATATTTAATTGTTTTCATCGCATTGTAATAATGGAGTATTTTGATTCTATTTTTTCTGTATTCTACCAACGACAAGATGGTTTTGTGCAGGAAGAAATGGGCTTGCCAAAGAGTATTTGGTTTATCAATGCAGGTTTATGGAAGTGTGAACTCACACGTAATGAACTATATGGCAATGCTGGTCATGACAGAATAGAAACACAACCTAGATAATAATCAACACAATCATGAATTGTTCACAACCAGGTACATCATGATGCACGAAGATGCGGTAAGCGAAGTTATAAAGTTTTTTTAGTAACACCCGTTCTATCTATACATGTTTTCACGTGCGACTGAACACGCATACATCGATCCATGATCACAGAAATTATGATATCTACTATCTGGTTTGTTTTTTTTTCTAAAAAATTATGTTATTAGTTTTTGCTCACAAGGCTAGAATTTAATCCAAGATCGTTCAAACGATACTTATCAGAGAATCACACTGGATTGAACCTGGCGAATGTATCAGTGGTAATTTTTAAATTTTAGTGTCTATGCTATTTTCTAGTGACATTGTTTTTAGATCTGCAAGCCAATTGTTTCGTCTCTTTGTTTATTTAGATCATCATACCTCTACAGCCGAATGATGTGTGGTATGCCGTGATTGCTGACCTTCAAGGTCGGAAATATAATATTGTTTGTTCGAACGTCATGAACGAGACTATTGAAGAGGAAGCAGCCATTGTGATAAAAAACTTGAAATTTGCGTTTGAAGAAGCATACAGTTTTTCGTACAGGGTTGAATTTTGAAATATGAGAACCACACCTGTTCAGTGGATATCTGACAATGAAAACCAGTTAAGTATCGTTAACACTGCATGATCCTTGTCCTATTAAAATTTATATATCAAACAAGCAACTGAAATATGGGTCTGTCTATGAAATGAGTAGGAAAGACAACGGAGTAGGTTTGCTGAGTTTGCTCAAATCTTACGATGGTGTTGTTGACCATTGGTTCTAGTCTATAAGTATAATTTTGAGGCAGACTTAATTTCATACTTGCACTAGTATAAAACATCATTAAATTATAATTTATTTGATATGAACTTTTATTTGTATAGACTGATACTAAAGCCTTGCAGAAACAGCTGACGTTTGACATGGTTTTGTCAAAGTTCAATGAAAAGTACACAAGAAAGATTAAGGAACTTGTCAATTAATACCGATGTATGTACTTCTATAATTGTACCAAAATAAAAACTATTTATTCCGTGTCTGTCATCATTCAGTAAAGTTTTATTTGTTTTTCGTTTGATTTGCAGGAATGATGAATATGATGAATAATGCTGATTCATTCAGAAACAAATTCCTGACGTGCATTTCCGGCATGACTAGAAATTTATCGATGGAATTGTTGGCACTCCAAAAAATAGTCCGAATTAATTGTAATAGGGATTATTAACATTTAAAATTTCAGACCACTGTCGGATCATTAAATTTATAAATTTGTTTTGACAGCAGTTTACAAAGCATTTTTAGGGCAGTTCATCTACAGCTTTGAGGCAGTGCATCTCATGTGCATGGTATTATAATGACAGCATCACGGAGTACTCAATGAGCAGTGCATGATTTGTATTCAGGCACTGCATCTCAGTGTACATAGCAAGCGGGAATGCCCTTTCATATTATCTTGCACCGAGCAATGCACAGTTTGTGAGAAATAAAAAGGTGTTTATTAGCGGAAAAACATACTACTGCACGCACTGTCTATACTATAAATATAACACTGTCATCTGTACTGCATAGCACTTTGTTCAGACGAATAAGCAACTAGTATTCAGTATAATTATTGACCAGCGTTAATCATTAATGGAATTTTGCTATTTTCAATTAAAAGCAATATGCAATCATATAAAAAACGAGCAAATTCGGAGCGCTTCAGGATAATACTAATACAATGTGGTTAAAGACAGGTATGCACTGCCAATGAAGTATATATGAACTGCCTTCTAAATGCTCCATAAAGTGTTGTACGCACAGTGCAAGTCAAGATTCTATGGCAGTTCAATGACCGTGCAGTGCACCCCATCTGCTATGCGCAGCGAGGTGCACTGCCCGTGTACGTAGTATGCACTACTGAATGTTATCTGTATCAATATATACTTCTGACATGTTGGGTCTTGGTTCAACCTTTTCGTTTTTCACCTACTGTGCACTGCTTGTTGAAACATAATATGAAATGACAGTATACTAGACGTGCAATTCAATCTCACCTGCTATATACACTATGATGCACAGCTCGAATATCAATCATGCACTGCTCGTTGAGTGCATCGTGGTACTGACATTATAATGCCATACACACAAAGATGCACTGCCCATGAAATATCTATGAACTACCTTCGAAATGCTACGCAAGCTGCTCTGCGAAAAAGGTCTGAGATATCATGCGATGGCAGTGCATCTACCGTAGAAGACATGTTGCATCGTGAATTGTATGTTGCATCATAAATAGTATTGTTTACGACTTATAGTACACAACAGGTGGATGTGTTAACTTTCGGCACTAAATAAAATTGTATGATGCATCATGAAATTCCGATCAGAGCATGCCAAGTAATCTGGGTAAAATTAATGGAACAAGAATTAGCTGGAAACGTTAAAATTAGCATCTTGTTTTTATAAATTATAATATATATAATAACTCAAAGACAGTTAGGAGTACAATTTATATGGTATACCTATAATAAATTCCAGGGCCGTAAATGACAATGATTTCCTGTTGTTGGTACATTGATTTACAGGAATCATTGGTCTGCCAACTAGTTTACTATTGAACTGCCCTTTAAAAAAAGATTTGCACTGCTCTAGAAAAATATTAATAAAATTGGGCATTACAATAGTTATTATGGACGACGGGAGACACGGTTCTCCGTTATTGTATCTAATTATCCTTCATCTGCTTTCTCTACTATCCATCCGCAGAAGAGAAACAACTATTCCGCAGATTGCGGAAAATATGCAGCAGGAGGAACCGGCGGCGCCGTCCTCTTTCCGAGGTAAGGATTTTCTATAGAAACTTAACAAAACATCCCCATTGATAAGGATTTGAGATCATCCCTGCTACTACTCAATTGCGAAGAACTTACCGCTCTTACTTGGTCCCATCCCCAGAAGAGAAGTAACTCTTCCACAGATTGCGAAAAATCTGCAGCAGAAGGAACCGCCGGCGTCGTCTTCTTTCCGAGGTAAGGATTCTCTATAGAAACTTAACAAAACATCCCCATTGATAAGGATTCGAGATCATCCCTGCTACTACTCAGTTGCGAAGAACTTACCGCTCTTACTTGATAGCAAAGATTTCCTTGTAGAATCATTGATTCGTCATCCATACTATGGAAACCTTGGTACTGAGATCAAGTCCACGATAAATTGAAATACTATTATAGTCTAAATTAGTTTTTCAAGTTTGTTACAACAAAATACGATTCTAGACAGTATTTAGTACTCCCCCGATCCAAATTAATTGACTTGGATTTGTCTAGATTCGGATGAACCTAGACATGTTATAGTACTAGATACAACCGAATCTATATAAATCCAAGTCAATTAATTTGGATCGGAGGAAGTATATAGATACATCCAAATTCAAACAAACTTTTGATATCCATTTTAGGACAGAGGGAATAGGTTAGTAAAATTTAAATATCGAAACCCTAGCTTTCTATATCTAATACTTCCTCCGTTCAAAAATATAAGATGTTTTAGCTTTGTGAATGAAGTGTATCTAGACTTCTTTTAGTGTGTAGGTTCATCAAGGTGTGGAGTGAACATGGATACTAAAAGGGGTCTAGATACACTCATGTCACAAAGCCAAAACATCTTATATTTTGAAACGGAGGGAGTATTTCGTTACTACATCATATTTTTTCTGTGAGAAATCCTGTTGCATAAATTGTACGGCAAGTAAAAAATATATTTATTATGCACTCATACAACATAGACAATATTTTTCACAAGTAGGATCAGCTTCAGTAAATTATATTTTACTGTTACTTCAAGTAAATTCCGATATTCAATGAATGATTAGTAATGCGTTCTGGTTAGTATAATTTTTTTCTCAGTTTTTATTGCATGCATAATTTTATAACTACTTGCACCTGCACCTGCACCTGACCTATTCTGCAACTTGATGTTACACTGTATATCTAGGTGTAGTTACAATTTAAAGTTTAAATTAAGCACGTCGAATTGAAGTGCTTGAGATGGTCGGTTCAAAAATTATAACGTGTAATAAGATTGGTATGTCTCTTACACCAGGGAAAAATAAGGTCTTGCAGTGCTAGAGATGGAGAATCTTCCGACGGTATGGCACAGACTGATGATGAATTTGATGTGTCAGAAAATGAACTTAACAGGAAGATTGAGAACTACAAAATAAAGCTGGAGCTGAAAAAGAAACGGAAAATAGGTTCAAACATCAAAAGCGGTGTACGTAAGAAGAAACGAAAGATTGGTGGAGAACAACATGGCAGTGCGAACAACCAGAATAATATTGTCATGGTAAGCTTACATAATGTTAATGCATGTCGTATTCCTTAATCGAGACTACAGTCTGCACTAAGAAATTTAGAAATAAGTTTATGAATATTTGATACATTTTTTTTGTAAACTACCAGGATATGTCCAAGAATCAACTGATGGCAATTGAAAAATATACAAGGGACAATAAGAAGCCCCGTAGTAGGACTGGATCAAATTACACAGTAAGGTGCTCTCTTAAAGAGCTCAACAGATTGATTAAACATGGTCTGAATTATCTCCAAAAAGTAGAGATCGTGAAGATTGGTTGGGGTTTCATCCTGGAATACAAGCTAGATTCAAACATTAGTAGGCCCTTGATTATTAAGCTATAGAAGAAGATTGATATAGAAACTCTGAAAATGGAGTTTGCCGGTGGTAGGACTATAGCTCTGACAGCAGATGCAGCGCATTCTGCCCTTGGTCTACCCAACGGCATTATAAAGGTGCCCCGGCCTTCACAAGCTGGCGATACCTTTGCTTTACTGTGGATTAAGAAGAAAGGTTTGGGAGAGAGGGACACTGCAACGATGCAACACCCAACCCGTCATATCAAAAAGGGTGCAACGGACAACTTTACAATGAAATGCATAATACTTGTAATATGCACAAAGCTTATATGTCCAGGTTTAAACAACCACATCAGCTGAGAAGTTGGGGTAGTGAAAAGCCTTGATATCGAGAATTCTGGAAAAATGGACTTTTTCCAGCTTGTAATTGACGAGATCAAGAGGGCAGCAATAAAGTTTCATGTTGATGATATGAATCAAAGTGTTGCTGAAGGTTGCGCAGTCCTTCCTCTAATAATATACCTGGATTCGCTCAAGTACAGAAAATCACTTATGACAAAAGAAACACCCAGAATCAAATACCTGGACAAATCAGATCTGCTTGCTGTATTGAAAGCGGATGTCATTGACAAAGAGAGGTGGAGACGACTGAATGTAAGTATTCTACTTGACCTCATCTTGTTTCACATAAAGAATCATTCTATCAAATGAACTATTTTAAAATTACCTCTTTTGACAGTTATTCACGATCCATGGAAATAATATTTGTTTACTGTTTGCAGTGGAAAAGGTGTGACGAAAGAAGCTATTATTTGAAACCTCCTGTGGCCGAAACGACTTGTAACAAGATAACCTCAACCTCTAACAGAGAATTAGAGGGTTCAGGAACAAAGTCCCAGAGGCTAGATCAATGCATGGACAAGTATATATATACTGCTAGAGGAAGAAGCAGGTGATAAAATCATAAGTGATGATACAAATGTTGCAACGATATATAAAGAACTTACCATGAAGCATAGGGACCTGAAAAGAAGTAAACTGGAAGCAATGGCTAACTGATTTCGAGCATCCCATCAGTGTGCAACTAACGTGCTGAGATGTTTTGATAGATGCGAGAATGACCTGACCAACGTTGCAAACATTTCAGGCACCAGTCGAATCAAGCAATCAAAGCATCCAGCCAAGGCAGCAACGCATGACCTTAATGTTGGAACGAATGCTCTACTACAGACAAGTCAGCAGCGGTAACAGTGAATAAAATGGATTCAGCTGATAACAACACACCCTGGAATTTTGACGATAGAGGAATCATGTACATGGACAGAATAAAAAATATAGCAGCACCAGAAGAGGAGCACAGCATTGTAACCGCAAGAGCCTTGGATGAACATGTTCGTATATCTTAGACGTGTATTAGCTACTTCCATCGCACGACCACATACAAATAATAATCTATGAAATAGAAGTGTAATGTAACAACTTGTCCATTTTTTATATTTTTTACTGATATATTTGATGTGTTATTCAGAGTTGTTCTGCGTGCATGGCGCCACCGACACCAGTAATAACGCATACTACGGGAGAAGGATAAGACAATTCTAAGCAATTTGAAACTGACCAACAACCATCAACGGCACAGCTAAGCAATGGTATTGTTGTATTCTGTAGATATGCTGCTAATAGCAAAATTACTAGTGGGCTTGACAGGAAAACTACTTGTAATAATGATGCAGGAGGAAACTCGTCTAAACAAGTACAAGGATGCAATAAAGACGCTGTAGGAGCCGAGGAAGACAAGTTAACCACGCAGTTCAACAATGGTACCGTCACATTATGTCAAGATGCTTGGTTTTTACATTAGATGATGTTTTTTACATTAATAACATGTAAGAGGAAATAACACAATTTTTTACAAATATTGCTGCAGGTGTGACCATATTGTTACCAGAAATTACTCACAAAGAAGGTTCCTCTAACCATGAGGTCGCTGTTGTTGAAAAAGCAATTCAGAAAGGACATCTGCATGACACAGCTGATGTTAGAACACAGATTGACAATGCAAACACCTCGTGTATCAGATCAAAATGTCACGGAGAAGATGCAACTAAAACATTTTTGTTGCCAGAGCAAGGATTAAGAACACCTGTTAGAAGGAGCAAGGCTCTTGGTCATAATTCCCCAGATAATATCAAATCTTACAAGAGGCCTCTACAAAACATCTTAAAACTTAAGTTGCCTGTGTACGTTCCCCCCACATTTAAGTACAAGGGAGACGCCACAGTTGCTCGTAGATTGGTACTAAGCAAGGATTTTCTGGAGAAGAATGAAGAGTAAGCACCAAACTATGCTTTGTGGATTCCTTTAGTAAAATATATGTGTATGTTGTCACACAATCATGGATCCCAGTTTTTATATTTGATCCTTTTTTCGTTTGTCTGTGGAAATTCTCAGGCTGGTTATGGTGAAATATTTGTCAACTCTAGAACAAGGTCTGGAAATACCAAAATATTGGACTGCGGCAAGGCTTGCAGCATGTTTCAATGAAAAAGGCAAGCTAGATGATGACATGATTGACTTCATAATTTCAAGCTGGCGCAGTATCCCGGACTACAAATGTCTGTTCAGAAATCGAAGGATAGTACTGCCACTAGGGGTTGCTCGTTTATGTGACATTGGAAAAAAGGAGAATTTCACAAATTCTGGAGGACAAGATGAAATTAATCAGTATGAAGCCATCTCCAGGATTGAACAGTTCAAACTTCTAATTGTAAATGCAGATTTGAGCAAAGCTAACATGTACATTTTTTAATACATAACTCATTAATAACATACAAAAATATTTCGTATTTTCATTTGTAACATATAATCAATGTGACTATTTTCCTTACCCATCACAAATATTTCTACCTGTGTCATTTGACAATCACGTGTCTACTTACATCCTAAACAACTACCCCCAAGGTAGTCGCGTTGAAGTTATTGACACACGAGATTACAGAACACATAGAAAAGGATTGTCTAAAATAGCTTAGGACAATCAAATTGGGGAAAAAATGGTGTGATTTTTTTTACTTTTATAACTTTATAATACAGCTAAAGACAATCTGCATAGCTTGAAAAAAATTATGTCACTAACTATGCTCTACATACTGGTTTTTTTAGCTAAAGAGATTTGACAAGTTCGTTGACAAACTCTACCCGAAGAACAAGCTTCCAAAGTGGGGAAATATTGTATCTAGATCAAAACATGTGAAAGTACAAAAAGGAGTTGAAGACATGAATGGTTTTCGGATTCTAAAGAGCATTGAGAACTACAACAGCATTCAACTTGTACATGATCTTAAAGATGTAAGTAATTCCAGTTTTGAATCAATAGTTTTACCAAATACAAATTTTTGATTGACATTAACAATATATCTTCTTGATTCGTTTGAACCATTCGACCAGATGGACGCGAGCTCAGTCATGGAGGAGTATCTGTTCCGGGCACTGTTCTCCGAGGCCAACGAAGCAGAAGATGAACTACCGGAAGAACTGAGAGCTTTAGCACCTAAGTCGAGCTGAAAATAAACAACAATGTTGTGTACTGTGGTGTTATTAAAAACGATGAATTAATTTGTTTATTATGTAGCAGTTGAGTTGCTGTTTTCCAAGCAGTGCAGTTCTCTGTGGTAAAGAAAAACAACTTATCCCCGACTATTTCATAGGCACCGTCGTGCCGGATGCAGATATATATGCACTATCTGCGCTTCCGTGTTTACAATAATAGTTTTATATATAACTAACCTACCTGAGTTCGACATGCAGAACTGATTGCTGTTTAGACCATGAACTAGTAAATGGTTTTCGAAATGAAATCGTTTACAGTAAAAGACATTTGATATTCTGTTTGAATCTTATGGATTAACCACCATTAGATATACTACTTGATTTGCCGTATGCTTACTTTTCTTGGCTGTCACGCAGAGCTAGCGCATCACGTCTTTCTCCATAAGTTCATCAATCTTTCCCGCCGTCTTTCTCGATTAGTTCATCAATCTTTCCTGCCACTAACATGTATTTATCCCGCCATGCAGGAAATTTAGCAACTCTGGATTTCTATTTATAGCCCTCAACATTGTCCACCTGCAACTACACCTATCCAGAATGTTTTGCCATCGCCAACAACGCCACCCACCATCTCCCTTGTCGCCAAACCCAAACGGAGCAAACTCCGCCAACTTTACACCTTTTCGATCAACCAAGAGATGCTACGCACATAGATCTGAGTTACCAGCACCAGTAGTACAACAAATGGAGGAGGAGATCCAGGAGGAAGGAGTGGCTGAAGAAGCGGTGGAGCCCGAAGCGGAAATAGCAGAAAATCAACAAGGAGCTCAAGTAGAAGAAGAAGAAGAAGACGATGAGGAAAAGGATCAGGAAGAGCCTGGTTCACAAAATCTAGATTCAGAACATGATCCTGGTGTGGTTGAACCAACCACAGGAGAAGAACAAGTTGCCGATCCAGAAATTTCTGCAGAAAAGGGTCATGCAATTCCCTCATAGATTCAACAATGCAAGGAAAAAGAAGTTGTTCAACAGTATCCTCTTCTAAGCATAAGTTCGTGGAATGTATTAATTAGGATGCTTATTTGCAATTCAATATTGTTTCCATGCGTGTGTATATGAATATTACTACCAGACAAATTTCATCTTACCTTTGTATTTATCATGTGGCTTAAAATCGTCGAGATAACAAAGATATTATTCAAGTCTATACCTATACACTTCCTTAAAAACATATATACGTAAGGATGCTTCTCTATTCGTTCTTTATATTGTCTGTGGCAATTATATCGCACTGCCGAGACTATAGGTGTAGCTGATTGCGCTAAAGCTGAGAAAAGGGTGATTTCTTGACACATAGTGTTATGCTCTTGTCTGCTCTTGTGCGTGTGCACTGTCTTGTGAACAAATAATGCACTGCTCTTTACATTGAAGTATGCTTTCTTCTCTAGTCGGTGTTTGCACTGCCTTCGAAAGGTATATTACACTGCATGTGCTATGGATGTAGCGATATATGACTTACCTCAGGCAGTGCACAGGGTCCATTTTGCGTCGGATGGGCTGCTTAATACATTTTTTTGACGGCAACGTATTACTGCCTCGTCAATTCATAGCACACTGCCTTTGTATATGTGCACTGCTTCGGACCAATAATTGCACTGCTTATTTTATTTTTTTATAAGGTTGCTTTCTATAGACGTAGCTGACTGCGAACCTAAGCACTGCCTTCTGAACAAATATAAGACTGCCTATACTCTTGACGTAACCATATAGTATATTACTTTGCTCACGCAGTGTAAAGGGTCTATAATGCATCGAATGAGGTGATTAATAAATTTCTATACTGAAAAATACTACTTCTTTTAAAACACATAATGCACTGCTCTTATAGATGTGCACTGTCTTGTGACCGAGTACTAATTTTTTTTTGCATTTTTTAATGATTTCTCTAATCGTTATTTGCACTGCCCGTGGTTATTCCATCCAACTGCCTATAAAAATGTAACTCTGCTCACGGAGTGCACAATGTCCATTTTGCTTACGATGAGCTACTAAAGGGCATTCTTTTCTTCCGCACCATATAACTGCCTTATTAACACACAATGCACTGCTCTTGTTATAATACTTAACTTTGTTAGCGTATAGTTATTTGCACTGCTTATGAACGTTCTATCATACTGCGTTTAATATTGCTACAATATTCACGTGCAATATATTGTTTTCTCCGACAATTAGGTTAACTGAATTTCCATCCGAGCACGAATTTCAATGTTTTTTTATATTCTAATATAGTTGGTTCTCTTATGGCTTTATGCGCTGCCAGTTTCAGTTATATCCTCCTGCCTGTAATATGGACTAAAAGATATATTTCTTATTATATTTCTATCAGACACAAAACAATGCAGCGGAATTATTAAGATTGAAGTTCGCTTAATTTTATTTGCACTGCTCTGAAATAGTACAATAGCTCTGCGTTCAGTCCTGACAATTTTTGATAAGGTAGAATCTATATATATATATATATATATATATATATTGTTGGCAATCACAAAACATTGCACGACGATTTTTAAAAGTATTGTTTCCTGGTAATCTTGTATAACTGATAAAGATAATAACAAAACTTAGGTGTCCTACAACATTAGTCACATAACGTAAAAACACAAAAAAAAACAAGCGACTGCGGTGAAATACAGTTTCCAGGTGGCTAGTAATTATTCAACCATTCAACATGGGTGAACTGCAATGTGAACACTAATTGCCTGCCTATTTCGTTTCCATATAGTTGTTTCACTTTAGTTTGTTTGCACTGCCTCTAGTACTACTATTGCACTACAGTGAATATCGATAAAATAAATTGATATACGTGCCTCTGTTACATAGCGCTAAATTTCCGTAGATCCTGAAGAACTATATGTTGCATTTGTCAAGTGTGAGAATATATTTTATTACTTAGCTATCTCCAAGCAGTGCACCTTCGCATCTAGAGGCAGTGCTCCTTAGTTGGGCTCATATGTAAACTGCGTGGCGTCAACCCGCTGACGGTTAACACGCGTGCATACAACAATACATCCCAACGGACGGCTATGATTACACTGTTACTCTTTTTTCCTCTTCTTCTCTGACACTGCTCCACTTTCTCTCTCTTCCTCCACCGTAACTGCACAGGGGCAAGCAATGGAGACAACTCCTTGGCGGCGAAAGGCTTCACCAGCGCTAAGGACTACTACTACTCCAGATTCTCGATTGGCGGTACAGCGATAAGACAGGTATCACAGATTCTCCATTCTTATTCCAGATTTGGCCTGGTGTTGTCCGAAATTCCACGAAGTATTTTCCTCTCGTTCTCCATTTAGTTTGGACACGATTTTACGGGCACTAATTGAAGTTTTATTAGGGTTTTCTCAGGGGGGAAAATGATAGATATAACGCGGATCAAAATCACCCACAGAAGGTTCCTGGAATTTTCATCCCTAAAAGACTTATTCATCAATTTCATGGCTGACGAAAATCGCAGTCACGAAGGTTCAATGCAGGTATTTTGATTATTTCTGGCCATAGTTTAGAGTGAAGCATATATTAAAAAATGGCCAGCGCACATGGTTTGAACAATTTTGAGAATAACAAACCACGAGCAAGAAAACCACTAATCAAACTAATCTAGGGTTTCTTTCGATTTATTGCTTTTAATGTCCGTAGTGAAGTAACATTTTTCTCAACAACATGGTTGAAATTCGAAACAATAACATAGTTTTCAGATAAGAACTGCCAATTATAACTTCAATGAACTTCTCCTCTACCGAGTACACAGATTAACAGTTCAAATTTTGGTGGGAAAGTTTGCACCTTTGATGCACCAATTTAGTAACTAAAATACACTGCCAGGAATTTTGTTTACCTGTGTTGATTTCGTACTAGTTGATTCTTCTTGATTCACGAGCTCTTTGCTGACTATACATCTTTTAGTTTATTCACTTGATTCTAGTAATTTAAATTACGTATGTGTTTAACTGTTGCTCTGTTATTATTATTTTTTAAATAACATCATAGTGTAAAATATAAATTATAATGCATGATTTAATTTTTTCAACATAAACTTCTGTAGTTGAGTATTTGTTCATCTCATGGAACACGGCGATTAACCAAGAGGAAACACAACAGTATGGATGAAAACATAGAAGCTGGGTCTGGTACTCAAGAAAACCCTAATGCTGCTCAAGCTTTCATAGATAAACCTGGTTTCAAGAAGCAAAAACGTGACACAGTTCATAAAGAACTAGCAGACATGAAGGATGGTGAGATCATAGTGAGAGGGTCACTTTCAGAATTACACAACTTTCTCGAAAACTATGTAACAAATGAATAGAAGATTTTTTGAGAAATCATGGTTGTGGTTTCGTAGTTGATTTCAAATTTAACGATAACATTTCCAAGAAGATGATGCTATGGCTATACAATAAATTCAGACCTGGTTCTCTAACAATTGTTCTTGAACAAGGGGAAGAGCTTGAAATAACAGAAGATGTGGTGCAAGCAATTTATGGTTTCCCAAAGAAGAATATGTTTGATGCTCCATGACCTTCAAGTGACTGCGATACAAAAGCTTTGCGGTGGCTGAAACAGCAGCTCAGTTTGAGTGAGTCAGATAACATTATACCGAGTAAGCTTTATGATCATGTGAAGAATGGTGGAATACCAGATCTGGCAATAAAGCTCATATTTCTTGTGTTCTTCATCAAGACAACATGCGCAACGAGTAATGCACGTATAGGACGGGAGGCTGGTATGGTCATGGATCTCGATATCAAGAAAATTCAACAGATGAACCTCTGCAAAGTTCTCCTTGATGAGCTAAGGAGGGGGCTGAGAAAATACCAAGATAAGAAGGGAAATAAAAAAATAGCTGAGGGTCCAGCAGCATTGCCTCTGATCTATTATTTGGACACTCGTGCACACAAGAAAGCAAACTTGACTAACCTTGCACCAAGAGTTGGTCACCTCAAATTGGAATATTTGGAGGAAATCAGATCAGATGACCGGAGCAGTGACACTAGAAGCTACGGAAGCCTTAGGGTAAGTTGTATTTATTATAAAAATCATGTTTATATCTTCATCTAAGAATTTTTGCGGTTCGTTTTGAGTCAAATCAATTTAAACTATGTTAATTATCCAAGTGAAAAAAAATTAATCACTA
Organism: Avena sativa; assembly: GCA_916181665.1. Classification (NCBI taxonomy): domain Eukaryota; kingdom Viridiplantae; phylum Streptophyta; class Magnoliopsida; order Poales; family Poaceae; genus Avena; species Avena sativa. The sequence continues at coordinate 410,750,294 of OV702292.1, read as the reverse complement.
GTACGAAAAAATCTACACTAATGCAACAAAACACCTACGATAAGGAACATACCGTCTGACTGTGTTTATTTAATTATTTTATACTACAGGCAAGAAGTGATTATCAACTTTCAGACTTAATTAGATGTGTCAACACTACTTGCCTAACGGTTTCTCAAAGCTCAGATGCTGCCGCAGGTTCTGAAACAACAAATATCGATTTAACCAAAACCATAAATACAATTGGTAACAGCACTCCATTGATACAAAACATAGATGATGAAGCATCTAACCAAGAGGAGATTGGTAAGCTCAATGAGATTGTTCGGTCAAGAAAGGAGGATCTGGAAGTATCTCTGGCTAGATTAAGGATTGTGAAGGTTGACCTCGTGGAAAAGAACAATATTATGGCCAAGGAGAAGGAAATGGCCATATCAAACATCATCATACACAATGCAGAGTATGAACAAGTTCTGGCAAACATGGACCAAATGGAGGAAGTGGACGAAGCAGATAAACCAGAGAAGGTGGTGCTAAATGAATCTACTGAACCCTCTTCATCTAAACCAGAAGCAGATTCAAGTGAGGAGCACCCCGTCATACATGCTGAAGACACCGCCATACCATCATTGAGTACACCTGGCACAGACGTCAATGAACTGATCAATGACCAGACAACGGAATTAAGTAAAAGAGCTACAGAAGTTGTGGAGGATGGAAAAAAAGAATATAGCGACCGGAGAATGAATGATGCTAGTACAACTCAAATTACACATGAGATTGCGGCAGACAACATGCCTTGTTCTGGTACAAGAGATACAAATGTATGTGATACAGATCTGACAGACAACATGGAGGTTGTAAACAACGAGAGACAACTTGAATTTTGTAACGATGAAGTTGATGTTTGCGTGCCTCAGTTATGCACAGTTTCAGTTACAACCACAAGGAACCAGGATCATAATGTGGAACACGATGAAACAGGAGTAGAGAAGCAGGCAGGACAAGTAGAAGACAAAACCAATATCAACGCTGAATATTGAATGACAAGTGATCATCTGGAAGAACTGTCGGATGCATCAAATGTTATTGAAACAACTTAAATACCAGTAATTGCAAACACTGCGGCGTCTGTAGCTACAATACTTGTTGGGTCTGTCGAGCAAAACACTGATGATAATTCCACCTCACATGCTGAAGACACCACCGTACCATCATCAAGTACACCTGCCACAGAAGTTGCTGAATTTATCAGTGAGCAGTCAGAAGCACTTTTTGACGAAGGAATGAAAGAAGACAACGACCAGAGAATGAATGATCCTAGTGATACAATGATTATACCTGAGATTCCATCAGAAAAAAATGCTTGTTATGGTAAAGCAGATACAAATGCATGTCATGATGATTTAATAGACGAGATTACTGATATTCAGATTGAAGATGACAACGATGAACTTCAACGCGCTAAAGATGAAGTTCATCAATTCGTGACTGAGGTACAATTTGATTCTGGTAGCACACGGGACCAGGAGCAGGATGTTGAAGTCAATGAAACAGAAACTGAGTAGCCGGCAGAACAAGGAGAAAACCAAACATCAATTGATGATGAGTATTCAACGAAGGGTGATGATTTGGACGGATTGACGCATGCACAAATTGTTATTAACACATTGCAAATACCAGCACCTGCAAAGACTGCGTCAAATGCAGTTATAACACCTATTACTTTTGTGGAGCAAAATATTGCTGACAACACGGATGGTAATCTGGCTGAGCAGGAAAGACACAATGAAGAACAAGAATATGACTTATGCAACATAGATAATAATATTATACAAGATGAAGCAATGAGGATTTCTAATGACAGACTGCCATATGACAATGAAAAGACTCCCACACCTGAACATCAAGCAGAACCAGAAGCATCTTCTTTTGAAAATAACTCAATGCCAGATGAAGAAATGATAATTATCGATGGCATGAAAGATTTCAACGCCGTTGATAATATGGATCAATTGAATTGGCAGGGAGTTCAATTTAATGAAACCATGCCATACCAACAGGTTATCTATCTTTTAGAACTTACCAACGATATTTATTCTTTTTATTTCTACGTATATTTATAAACATTATATTATGCTATCTGATCATTTTTAAATGTATAATTTAATTAGGAAAGCTGCATAGACAACGGTAAGAACATAGCAAACCCAGACCTTGATGCCGAAGTAGATAGCTGGATTACTGATGACAATGCTTCTACAGATTTACATGGTTGTAATCTCCAAGAAGGTAAGTACAGTTATAGTGAAAAGATATTTTATCAAAAAAAAAAAGATTTACCTGTGAATAACTGAACAATTTTTTTTCAAAAAAATGAATGGCTGTCAAAATTGTTATTACAAATAACCATGATGATATCAATTTGTTTCTACTCATGGAACAGGCAAACAGCAGTACGAACAACCTGGTGCTATAGTACCTATTCGTGATGAGGCGCCTTTCAACCAAGGTGATTTTTACACAAAAAATAATAATAAGAAAAAATTCTAATCTTACGTAAACGAAATAACATAGTTTATCACAAAGTTGTAGAGGAGAAAGCACATGAAGACTGGCGAATTACTAGTCAAAAGTTTCACAGTATGATGTTGGGATTCCACACTACAGAAAAACCGCAAAGGCAATTTTTTCAAGAAACAATTATATATAGTAATCTAATATATATTAGTATTGCTACCATATATTGAAATTTGTTATCAAACTAACTTATTCACAATAATTCATGCAGGTCATACATTTTGATAAAAAGAAAAAGAGGTAAGATAGTAACTGCAGGAGAAATTGCAGATTCATTCCGTGATAGAGGAACTATAGAAAAAAATATTCTCGATTTAGCTGTAGATTATCTTGCAATTTCTAAAGCAGAACAAGGAACGGAATTTTTTGGTCCTAACATAGGGGTAAGCTCACAAAACTTGTATATCGTATATAATGTTAATAAATATGTTTACATATATTTCAACATAACCTTGTTGTTCATGCAAAAAATAAAAAAATAAAACTTTTTTTCAATTATTTAAATGATAGTAAACAATGTAAGATTGTTACAGGTATATTTGACTATTGATATCTCACAAATTCCAGAGAGGATAAGGAATCTATTTTCGGCTCAAGCAGAAGACACGTTACCCGCATATAATTTCGTAAGTTGAATTTGTCCAAACAATAGTGAATAACCGTCAAGTATTATATTTCAGAAATTTTACATTAAATTGTTTACATATTACATATTAGTAATGATTCCTATCATTTTTATAGGTAATAATTACTATACCATACGCCACGTATGCATATGAGAATCGGGTGAGAAATCACTACTTCTTATTTATAATTGATTTCGTATTAAGGAAGATGAGAATACTGGACTCAGGAAGAAATCTAGACGATGAGAGTTTGCAAATAATAGTTGTCAAAGTAGTAAACAATGTTAAAAATTTATGGCAACGTGGGTTCGATCAAGAGCATAAAGAATTAATAAGCTTCGACATTGAGTTTGGTGATATGCCAAAACATATCAATGTGTAAGCACTAACTACTCCCCTTGTTTTTAAATTTAGATATATCAATTTATGTTCTAGAATTAATTGATAATTTATTATTAAATTTTATTCAATTCCCATTGAAGACGGTACCTTCATGATGCTACATGCGATAGAAACCACAGTAATGGATTCTTACACAGAATTTACAGCAGAAGACATGCCTATTATTCGCAACTTGTGGTTCTATAGAATGTTCAACGAAATGGAAAACACATATATACTGTTGAGTGGGTTGACTATAAATACCGAAGGTATGTTGCGTTATAATGTAACAATAATATAATAACAATTAGAAGTTCAATTTATATAATTAGAATCATGATGTATGCAGACTAACAACATGCTTTTGATTTTGTTTTGTAGGAATTCCTGAACTTGATTTGAGTACAGATGCAAAACAAAACACTGTCATGCAGTCTCTTGAGTCGACGGCTAAAGAAACAAAGAGATTGTTGATTGACGAAAGGAGTCCAGCTCAACTCCATTTCACAGACATGGAAGTACTCAGATTGGCTAAGGACATTGAAAATGAATCTAGTCAGGACCGTGGGAAAAAAAGATCAAGAAGAGCAGAAAGCCAAAAACATTGGCTATGATATCAACAATGTCCCAAAAAAGGCTGGAACATCTGGAAGAGTAACCAGAAACAAAAAACCCAGGGATGAAACACTTATGGTGAAAATGTCACAATCTGAATCTATTACAGCACTACCAGAAACATCGAGGATGCCATCAAGGCCGGCTCGGAAAGGTCAAAATACCTTTCCAGTTTTCAAGCATGTGTCTTTTAAATACAAGAAGCACGCAACCGCTGCTCGAAAGGCTATCTTGGATGAAAGTTTTCAAGATAAATATGCTGAGTAAGACATATTATAGAGTTGTTTTTACATACTAATGTTGTTTTAAAAAAAGACATATTTTAGATCTTTCATTTAAAACACTCCCGCGAGGGCGCCCTTTTTCTAGCGTTTTCGTTTAAAACATGCACATATAAAAGTAATAGATAGTATGCTAACTTTTCAATGTTCCAAGGATAAAAGCTTAAATGCATCAAGATTTGTTAAATTTTATAATAAAAGGTTAAAAACAAATTACAATTTTGGAAAATAAGTATCAGTACTTGCTTTACCATAATAATTTGGAGTAATGACAACAAACTTCTCTAATCTGTTATAGCAAAATTATTATTCAGATTCGAAGAATACAATCTGGAATAATGATAAAAACACAATGGACAAGCCGAGATCTGAAAAACAATCTTAAACAAGGAGGGATGGCTGACAATCAATTGGTTCAGCATTACATAGACATATTTATGATAAGAAATTTCTACAAAGGCTTTGTGGACGGAGGAAAAAGCAACCTTTCAGTCTCTACGCTGACAGAATTCGAGAAGGAAAACTGGATCTGCACAGAACAACGTGGGAAGCAATTCAAATCATTGATGGAAAATTTTAAACTAGACATGGCAAAACTGGTAAGTTTCTCTAAATTTTCATAACATCTATTTCGAAGAGGATTATACAATAAATTTTGAGAGCTTACTATTAATGAAATAAACTTTTCTGTTAATAGACTTACTATTATGTATTTATTGCAGATTGAAATACCTGTTGTCTACAGCTCTCACTTTACAGTTTACTCCCTCAACATGTATATCAGTGGAGGTCGTCTTGACATAATTGACTCAAGGAAATACACCAAGGATTACTTGTTTAAAACAAGAGCAGAATATCATAGCAACATTGGACCAATCATGGTTAGAATATTACTTTCATATTAATCTTCCAACTGCACTATTTAGAATACTGATCAATAAATGTTGCATTTCATGAAAACAGCTTAAAAGAATAGATGAACTTCTTAAAACGGCATATCCTAGTCACAATTTTCCAGAATTCGTAGAGAAGTTCAACGAAGCAAAGTTCCCTAGGTGTCCAAAGCAAACAGAGAATGAGTGTGCTTACTCGATCCTAAGAAGTATACAGTGATACAATGGAGACACGATAAAATGCAACCAAGAAGAGGTAAGTCGCGTTGTTTATGTTACAATATAATCTGCTTCGTATTTTTTCTATTGGCAACATACGTTCAAAACATACCGATTTCCTGATTGTTGAACAGTTCTCTCCTTCCGCAATGAGAGAAGAATTTAACTACAAGATGATATACGGGATAGAAAACGATCTACTTGATGAACTTCCTGAAGTATTGAGAGCATTCAGACCTACTGTCAATGAGAAGGACATCCCTGACTGAAGATGGTCATTAGATTGATACTTGTAATAATATTAATACACTAGGTTGTTCAGTAAATCTATGTAAATAAAATATTTCTTATATTTAAGATGTAAATAAAATATACCACAACATGCATTACACTACACCTACAATACAAATAGAAACGAACTGCCTGTGAAGGAGGTATGCACTGCCTTACTATGGTCCATAAAATTACTATGCATACGGTGTCAGTTAACGTGCCGAGGCAGTACACTTTCTGTGCAATGCATTGCTCATCCAATGCACATTGAATTGAAACTGCATGTGCAACACGTATGCACTGCGTTATTATGGTCCCCGACTGAAGTTGTTGTGAGAAAAGTTTGGCATAAGGTGCCATAACAATGCATTGATCATGCAGTGCACACCAACTACAATGCATAGTGATACGCACAGCCTGTGAAGCCAATAGTACACTGCAATCCTAATATGCAAAATAAGGTGTCACGGCAGAGCAATAACCGTGCAATACACTGCACCTGTAACAAATAGTGATACGCACTGCCTCCAACATAAATATGCACTGCGGTCCTATGCTTCTTAAAGTTGCTTTGCGAACGGGAAAATATAAGGTGTCACGGCAGTGCAGTGACCGTGCAATGCACTTCACCTGCAGCGTACTACACCTGTACCTGCAATACACTACACATAATAAATAAGTATGCACCACATTCCTATGGTTCGTAAAGGTATCGTGCGTATGGTTCAAAATAAGGTGCCAAGGTAGAGCAATAACCCTGCAATGTGCATTACACCTAAAATTTAAAGTACCACGCACTGCACCTGTAACAAATACTGACACCCACTGCCTTTCAAATAACTATGCACTGCGGTGCTATGCTTCTTAAAGCAGCTTTGTGATCGGTGTAAGATAAGGACCCGCGGCAGTGCACTGACCGTGCAATACACTGCACCTGTAGCGCACTACACTTATAACTGCGATGCACTGCACCTGACAAATAAGTATGCACTACGTTCTTATGCTTAGTTAAATTACCGTGAGTATGGAGCAAAATAAGGTGCCAAGGCAGGGAAATAACCGTGTATTGAACTGCAACTAAAATTTATAGTACCACGCTCTGCTTGTTAATCATGTACGCACTGCATCAACGTCCTCCATGAAACTGCTGCGCAAACAGTTCAAAATATTGAAACTGCTGCGCACCAGGCGCACTGCATTCCGTCTTTCTGCACTGCCTATCCTATCTACCGATAACTGCATAAAACAGAAGTACACAAAGGGTTTCGTTGAAATAATTATCATTATAGTATCTTTCTATAAACGAAGTGATGCAACCTATCTATTTAAGTACTCCTTTTCCAACTTCCTCTAAAGCTCGTTCCCGTTTCTGTCGCCGCCAAGAAACCAACTCCTAGCCGAACTTCTGTCGCCGCCTTCAACAAAAGATCATCGATTCACCACTCCCGCGTCTTCGGTAAGCAACCAACATCGTTTAATTTTTTAGCAAATCGTTTATATTGTACAAACATTAGCAAAAATGTTTGCGTGCTTATATTCCTCCAGATCTAAATCAATGTATTGAAATTTATACTGTCCAGATTTTCACAAATATGAGTCCATTAGTATGAGTTAAAGATAGAACATGATATATCTATATGATGTTGAACTAACACTAAAGTTCTTATACTTTTTTTAATGGTATGATGAGAATGTTTATTTGTTTAATTTGACAAACATCAATAGTAGTTTAATTACTAGATTAATCCTACTTATTAGTTCCAGTCTAAACGAACCATATCTACAGAATCAGATTATTAGAAGCAGCATAATTACAAAATATAAGAAAAATTCCAGGCACAAATTATAAATTATTTTTTATATGTATAGACATTTAATAACACACAACTATTTTTATTGCAGAAGAAATGGCGCCATGTCAAGTTTGTTTCAGTCACTGTGGTAAAAATTTAGGACATTCAGACTCAGAATTCATTGTTCGTCTCGTAGAAGGCCGGTTTGAGCATTCACTGGTACATATACACTACGTTTCAATATATATAAATCCATTTCTTAATATTTGTTAACATAATAGTCCTCTCCTTCACTAAATCATTCCACAGACTATACCATGCAATCTAAGGTTGCAATTCAATGACATAACTGAACTTGGAGTGGAATTTCAAGCTCTTGGAAAAACATATTATGTTGAAGTCCACAAAGAATGCACAATTACTCGCATTACCGGTCCAGGTTGGACAAGGTTCGTCACAGAGAACAGGATCGGCGCAGGAGCACACCTATTCTTTTCATTGGGAGCTCTAGGTCCAAAGATCACTGTGATATATTTTGATTCTGAAGAAGATAAAAGCAGCAGTAATGACGAAAATAGCAATGTCCAAGTGCTTAATTCTACAATTTTTTCCAAGACATCCACCCTTACAGATTCTGAGGAAAATTACTTATTCGATATCTTCCCCTCGGCCAATTCATTTGTAGGGTTGCCATTTGTGACTCGTTTGCCAAAAACAAACATTAAACAACACACTATGGTATGTTTCTAAATTTAACTTTATTTATTTGTTTATTGATTTCACATTGGTTTAATACATTCATAATGTTATTTCTAAAAAATGTCTTTCTTCTATTGCAACTCAGAAACTACCATTGTAGTTCATTTCTACACTTGAAATTGCTAAAGAAGGTCTTGTTGGAGTACGCTTAGGAGCAAGTGGTAATGTCAACACCATGGCGTACAAAACAACAAAAGATGGCCACTTCTCATTCAACAAAGAAGCATGGAAGAACTTCGTTGAAACTACAAATCTCGGTGTTGGACAAGCAATACTGATTACAGCAAAAAAAGATTCACAGATTAACCCTGAAATGATGTTTGTCATGAACATCATTATTCATAGTAGCCAGACATTAGCAGAGTCGTCGGAATCAAACTCCGATTGATAATTTGCTTATTTCTTATGTCTGTTAAGAATATATACTTGTTTATCTCTTATGTATATTTAGAATTTGCAATATACTGAAACGAAATGTTTGTGTCCTGTTGTTATCTCGTAATACTATTATCGGTGTTTTAACTACGCACTGACTGTTATAAATTCTATGTGGAATCAAATTACCAGAATATAAATAATAGACATTGTACTCCTAGAGATTTGATTAGTGCACAATATACATATTTAACATGAACATATTGTAATTACAATGGAAAAAATAATATTAGATTAAATAATGATTATTTGCTATAAGTGTATAGCCATACAATGGAAAAATATATAACTCAAGTGATACATGTACAAACCAAGTTTTCAAAGAACTGCAACATCTACACTGATAGTTTAGCCAAACAAGGCCCACCAGACAGAAACCCTAGAACAACCAAGGAATTGTATATAAAGACATACAACGACCACACCTAGTCTCACACAGCTCAGAAGCCGCCACCTTCCATTTTGCAGCATGCTACGTGGGTCGATGAAAAAAATACATGCTTGTAGATGGAATCATAGGTCCAAGAAATATTAGATACAAATCAAATTGTTCAGCTAGAGGTGAAGCTAACCAGAGAATTAGGAAGGCATCTACCAATTCAAGAGCAAATCAATATCGTCAAGTGCATCTGCCATGCCCAAGTCGTTTTACACACCCAAGGTACTACTTTATGAATACATTTACTATACAATAGCGATATACAGAAGTTAATATGCTATAGATTTACACTAATCTTGGTGTATGAGACAAACACCTAACACTGCTACAAAATATAAAAATAGGTATATTATTTCGATCACACTGTATAAGAAATCCTTTGTACGAGAGGGATATCAGCATGCTTGCAAACCCAGACCTTGAATACCGAGGTGCGAGTTTTGCTTAGTAAGAATAAATGACTGAACACTCAAAAATATAACTCATATGCTTAAACTAATATATTTATTTTCTACCTTTGTCTCTACAGGGTGCAGCATATTGCAGCAAGTCACAATTTGTTCTGCAGCCTGTTGCTGCTGTGATGTTTTGGTGCACTGCATAAGATACATTTTTAATTAAGAGTGTCTTATACAGTGTGACCAAAATATCAGATGAAGGTGACGATGATTGGACTACAGTATATACAAATCAAGAATATTAGTCTGTAATACATCGACCGCAATAGAAACAACGAACTAATGTGCTACGACTGTGTATTATAACTGCACTACCATTATATTCATATATGCCATGCTCTCTGTAATGCTACGCGCATCCTATTTTAATTTCAAAGCACTGTAACTTCCTTAGCCACATGCACTGCACTGCCTTTAGTTCAACAATTCACTTCTCTATGTAATGCTGCAGGTACACTGGTTTCTATTCGAAGCATTGCGCTTCCTCAGCCACATGCACTACCTTACCTAGAAACTATACTAGCCCCTAACGAATGCGGGACGACTTTGCACTCTCAGCGCACTGCCTGTATAGTCATATAGAAACTGCTTTCTACACGAATACACACCTATGTACTTTCGAAGAACTGTCCTATTTATCCTGCGTGCACTGTCCTTAGTTCGACAATTGCACTTCTCTATGTAATGCTGCAGGTACACTGGTTTCTGTTCGAAGCACTACGCTTCCTCAGCCACATGCATTGCCTTACCTAGAAACTATACTAGCCCCTAACGAATGCGGGACGACCCTGCACTCTAAGTGCACTGCCCGTATAGTCATATAGAAAACTGCTTTCTACACGGATACACACCTATGTACTTTCGAAGAACTGCCGTATTTACCCTGCGTGCACTGCCCTTAGTTCGACAATTGCACTGCTCTATGTAATGCTGCAGGTACACTGGTTTCTGTTCGAAGCACTGCACATCCTCAGCCACGTGCACTTCCTAACCTAGAAACTATACTAGCCCCTAACGAATGCGGGACGACCCTGCACTCTAAGTGCACAGCCCGTATAGTCATATAGAAAACTGCTTCTACACGGATACACACCTATGTACTTTCGAAGAACTGCCCTATGTACTCTAAGTCCACTGACCGTATAGTCATATAGAAAACTGCTTTCTACACGGACACACACCTATGTACTTTCGAAGAACTGCCCTATTTATCCTGCATGCACTGCCCTTATTTTGACAATTGCACTGCTCTATGAAATGATGCAGGTACACTGGTTTCTGTTCGAAGCACTGTGCTTTCTCAGCCACGTGCACTGCCTAACCTAGAAACTATACTAGCCCCTAACGAATGCGGGACGACCCTGCACTCTAAGTGCACTGCCCGCATAGTCATATAGAAAACTGCTTTCTACACGGATACACACCTATGTGCTTTCGAAGAAATGCCCTAGGTACTCTAAGTACACTGCCTGTATAGTCATATAGAAAACTGCTCTATACACGGATACACACCTATGTACTTTCGAAGAACTGCCTATTTATCCTGCGTGCACTGCCTTTAGTTCGACAATTGCACTACTCTATGTAATGCTGCAGGTACACTGGTTTTTGTTCGAAGCCCGGCGGTTTCTCAGACACATGCACTGCCTTACCTAGAAACTATACTAGCCCTAACGAATGCGGGACGATCCTGCACTCTAAGTGCACTGCCTATATAGTCATATAGAAAACTGCTTTCTACACGGATACACACCTATGTACTTTCGAAGAAATGTCGTATTTACCCTGCGTGCACTGTCCTTAGTTCGACAATTGCACTGCTCTATGTAATGCTGCAGGTACAATGGTTTCTGTTCGAAGCACTGCGCTTCCTCAGCCACATGCACTGCCTTACCTAGAAACTATACTAGCCCCTAACGAATGCGGGACGACCCTGCACTCTAAGTGCACTGCCCGTATAGTCACATAGAGAACTGCTTTCTACACGGATACACACCTATGTACTTTCGAAGAACTGCCCTATTTATCCTACGTGCACTGCCCTTATTTCGACAATTGCACTGCTCTATGTAATGCTGTAGGTACACTGGTTTCTGTTCGAAGAACTACGCTTCCTCAGCCACGTGCACCGCCTAACCTAGAAACTATACAAGCCCCTAACGAATGCGGGACGACCATGCACTCTAAGTGCACTGCTGAAAGAACATTTCATGTTTCCCTATGTTTTGCGTGTTAGATAACAATAGTATGGAGACTTTTCATGTGTGCTAACTGTGCAGGAAGTTTTGAGGGGGGGCGGATAATCCGCCCCTCCAAGGGCCAGATAATCCGGCCTACCTCATCTCTCAAGGAAGCCAAGGCGCGTCACTCTGTGTCCAGTCGGATTTTCTTCCGGAAAATCCGAAATGGGGCGGTTTTTCCTCCCCAGGCTGGATAATTCGGGTTTCGTAAGGGCTGGATAATCCGGCCCCCAGTTTTCGAGCAAAAGGAGCCAAGGCACGTCGCTCGGTTTCCGGTCGGATTTTCTACCGGAAAATCCGAACTGGGGCGGTTTTTCTTCCCCAGGCCGGATAATCCGGCCTTCGCATAGGGCCGGATAATCCGGCCCCCAGAAGTTGATCAAGGGCAAGCTCGGCGCGACGCTCAGAGAGGGGGCGGATTTTCTGCCGGATATTCCGAGTCTGGGGCGGAGTTTCCCTAGACCGGATAATCCGGCCCTTACTTGGGCCGGATAATCCGGCCCCCAAAGTGTGCAACGGCTAGTTTTTGGAAGGGGGTATAAGTACCCCTTCTTCCCCAACGTCCAGAACTCTTGATTCATTCAAATTCGACCAGACCCTATGCAAGAGCTCTAAATCTCGATCTCCCACTTCAACCACCCTAAGGTCTTGATCTTTGGTGGAATTGAAGGAGGAGAAGTTCATCATCAACATCAAGAATCAAGCGCTTCAACTCCTCTCCATTCACTTGGAGAAATCCCTGATCTAGTATTCTTGTTAATACCTAGATCGTGTTATTGTATTTGACAACTTTGTTCTTATGGCAGCTTGTTGTCATTTCGGGAGCCTCCAAGTTGTTGTGGAGTTGTTGCCCCGCTAGTTGTGTAAAGGCGCCGGTGTCCGCCTCGAAGGGTACCTATAGTGGAAGGTGGATCAGGCCTGTTGTGGCGAGATCCATCGGAGAATAGGGTGAGGCCTTTTGTGGCGTGGTGGTCTTAGTACCACCCACCCCTCCAACACAGACGTACTTCCTTAACAAGGAAGGAACTACGGTCAAACAAATCCTATGTCTCCGCGTGCTTCACTTCGGTTCACGCGTTCCTTTTCCACTCGCTCTTTACTCGCTAGTAGATAGGTTTGCATATAGGGAAATTCCACACTTTAGTTTATCTAGAGAATTTACCTTTGTGCTAAGCCTAAAATTGAAAAAGAATTAAAAATTGGTGTATCACCTATTCACCCCCCCCCCCCCCTCTAGGTGCCCATACAATCCATTTCAATTGGTATCAGAGCCCGGACTCTTAATTCGGGCTTAACCGCCTAAGAGTAGTATGGGTACCAGGGATGATGGAAATGAGGCTGTGGATAAGGTCACAATGGATGATCTCAAGTCGTTGGAAACAACCTTGTTGAAATCCTTTGAGGCTGAGATGGAGGAGATGAATCAAATGATTGCTCGCCTTACATCATCCATAGCCCCATCTCCATCCTCCTCTTAGGCTCCCTCACCATCATCTAAGGAAAAGGGTAACACCGGATCTAAGGATGATGATGTGGAAGGTGAAAAACTAAATGGTTCCACCTCCAAAAAGGGAAGTGGTAAGGAGGAATATAGTGAGGTTCGCCACGTATATTCCCCTGATCCACCTATCCCTCATCCTCATATAAACAATAAGGGTGATCCACCCAAGCTCACTGCATCTTCTTTTAACCAATGGCAATTTCTAATGAAATCTCATGTTTGCAGCTCCTCTAATGAATTGTGGAGGATCATTGAAGAAGGTCTTCATGTTGAAGATCAAACCAATCTAACAAGAAGGGAAGTTGTGGATAGCCAGTTGAATGCCACTGCTCTCCATATGATACACATTGAACATCTCAACACGGCTAAAGAGGCGTGGGATGCTCTTACGTACCTTTTTGTTGGAAATGAAAGCATGAGAAGAAACCGGTATGATGCCCTTAGTAACGAAGCTGAGGGATTCTACATGTTGGATGGTGAAAACCATGAGGACATGTATAGAAGACTCAAGGGCATCGCAACAACATTTCGGAAGCATGGGGCCACTCACATCGATGATGCATGGATAAAAAGAAAGTATGTGAGTGCCTTAATGCCTTTCGAACTGACGGATTTGAAGAGCTTGCAAGGTAGACACAACTATCATCAAATGACATCCAATGAAGTCATGCAAGAAATGGCGTCATTCAAAGTGGCGGCAAAGAATGCTGAAGATGCCCGTGCTCGGGCCATTGGAATGCAAAAGGGTGTCAATGTGGCTCTCAAAGCCAATGTTGTTGAGCAAGATGATGATGAAGGAGCATTTGAGAGGGTATCCATGGACTGCCCCGATGAGGTCAAACATGCTCATGGTGAGTACATGGCATTCTATGCAAGGAACTTTTGGAAGGACCCTGCCAAAGCCAAGTCTGAACTTGAGCGCAAGAACGGGTCAAATGGAAGAAGAGAAAGTGGCCCAAGATTGAGAACTTGCTTCAACTATGGAGATAGACTGCACTTTGTAGCCGAGTGTCCTTATGAAAATAGAGAAGACAATGGTGGCAGGCTCATTCTCAAAGAGAAATCCAAAGTTCCTAAGAAGAAGCCATTTGCTAAGAAGAATGGCCCTTTCAAGAAGCAACCCAAAATGGTCCTTGTAGCTCAAGAGGAATACTCCTCCGCAAGTGAAGATGAAGAGGATGATGATAGTTCCCGCGAAGTGGCTGCTATAGCCACCACATCGACTCCCTCCTCTCTCTTCGACTCGCCGAACGAGAACTCCATCAACAACAACGCCACTTGCCTAATGGCAAGAGGATCCGAGGTATCGACTTCTAACTCCTCATTTTCTAAGACTAACATAATTTTGGATATGGATGATCATGACAGTCTTGAAATGAAAGAAGAAGTTATTGCCTTGGATACTTTTTTCACTAACCTACAAGGTGAGCACAAACTCCATTTTGATACTCTTATGAGTCAACTTGCTCGAGCCGAAGATCTCCTTGAAGAAAAGGGCAGAATTGAAAGAGAAGATGCCTTGGAGATAGCCTCTTTGAAGAATGCCTTGGAAGAGGAAGAGGAAACTCGAGTTTCTTTGGAAGAAACACTCGAATCCCTAGAGGAGTCACAAGAAGAAGCTGTAGCTCAGCTCATTAAAGAACATGACCATGCCCTTGCCAAGGTAAAGAAACTAAAGAAAGAAAAGATTGATTTTGGGGCTGTTCATGCTAGACTTTTGGAGAAGTTTGATGATCTTGAAAGTGCTCACAAGGCATTGAAGAGTGATCATTCTACTCTAAATGAGTCTCATGACCAGCTCCAAACTCAATTGAAACGGTATAATGTACCAAGTACCTCATCTTCATCCTTTGGAAAAGAAGATCTTGCAAGGAGTTCTCAACACAAAGGTAAAGGGGTTATTGATGAGATACTGAGCAGGCAAAGGACAAACAACAGTAAAGAAGGTCTTGGTTACATACCCAAGCTTAAGAGCAAGAAAAAGAAGAAGAAGAAGAAGAACAAGACTGCTCAATCGAAGACTGGCAACATTACCAATGACAAGACTAATTATGATGGTTTTGCAGGGATCAACAATCCTAACTTCGAACTATATTGTGATTCTTATGGTGATGTTTATGCTAGTTATGTAGGGCCTTATGATTGTTACATTCCTTGGTCTATTTGGGTTCCCAAGACCCTTGTTACTAACATGAGAGGACCCATTGAAAAATGGGTACCTAAAACCAAGGAGTTATTTTCTTGCAGGGCTATGCTTCCGGTGGTTCTAAATGGGTACTCGATAGCGGTTGTACGAGTCATATGACCGGAAGCAAGGAGATCATCACGGAGATACGGCCAAACCTTGATCACATTACCGTCTCCTATGGTGACAAGTCAAAATCTGAGGTATTGGGTCTCGGCAAAGTTGTGGTGGCTCACGATATCTCTCTCGTGGACGTCATGCTTGTTGAGACCCTCGGGTATAACTTACTTTCAGTTCGTGCCCTTGGTAAGATGGGCTTTACAGTTTACATTGATGCTGATTTGGTGGTACTCTTGTGGAGAAAGTCTCTAAAAGTCGCTTTCGTGGGATATGTCGAAAACGACCTGTACGTGGTGGACTTTTCGGGGAAAACCACTACAGGCCTGATGTGTCTTTTCGGAAAGGCTGACGCGGGTTGGCTATGGCATCGCCGACTAGCCCACGTCAATATGAGAACTTTGCAAAGTCTCCACAAGGGTGGCCACATTCTTGGACTAAAAGAAAATGTCTCTTTTGCCAAAGATCGTGTTTGCAGGGCGTGTGTTGAAGGGAAAATGCATGATTCACCTCATCGAAGGAAAACCATTATCTCTTCAAAAAGGATCTTGGAGCTCCTTCATGTGGACCTCTTCGGACCTCCATCTCATGCAAGCCTCGGTGGGAAGAAGTATTGTCTAGTGATTGTTGATGATTACTCCAGATACACTTGGGTTTATTTCTTCAAGTTGAAGAGTGAAACTCAACAAACTGTCATCGACTTTGCCAACGAGGTTCAACGTCAACACAACGTCCCCATTTTGGCTATAATGAGTGATAATGGCTCGGAGTTCAAGAACTACACCTTAAATGAGTTCCTAAGTGAAGAGGGGATAAGACATCAATATTCCGTTGCGTACACCCCTCAACAAAATGGTGTAGCCGAGAGGAAGAATCGAACTCTAATGGACATGGCAAGATAAATGTTGGCCGAATTCAAATCTCCATATAACTTCTAGGCTGAAGCAATCTCTACTGCTTGTCATTCATCCAACCGTTTATACCTCTGCAAGATTTTGGACAAGACTCCGTATGAAATACTTACCGGTAACAAGCCAAACATCTCATACTTTCGGGTATTCTGGTGTAAGTGTTTCTTTCTTATTAAAGGAGTTTGTTTATCTAAGTTTGATTCTAAGGCTCTAGAAGGTATTTTTGTTGGTTATGGTGTCAAATCCCACACTTATAGAGTCTACAATAAGCTCTCCGGAACTGTTGTAGAATCTTGTAGTGTGGTGTTCGAGGAAAATGACGGTTCCCGTGCGGAGCAAGTTGGTGTTTGTGATGCAGATGTTGAAATACCCCAAGATGCCATAAGAATAATGGGCGTAGGATTCTTCCGCCCCATTGAGGAACCCCTTGTGGCGGACCGGGAAGGACAATGCTCTACTCATATAGAGCCCTCATCTACACATACGCAATATGCTCCAACCACGGGGGCAACTTCTACACCATCGCCATCAACTGCTGAAGGTCAAGTTGCTCCAGAAAGCTCCAGGCCGGATTTTCCGGTGGACACCGGATTATCCGGCCAACCCGCTCCAGCTGATCTTTCTGCTCCTGGTGGTGAAGATGTCATCGCAAGCTCCAGGCCGGATTTTCTGGCTGACCCCGGATTATCCGGCTCATCGCCCGTTCAAGCAAGTCTAAGGCTCCCTGATGAAGATGCTGCAAGTACTCCCAGGCCGGATTATCCGGCCTCTTCATCGGTCGGATTATCCGGCCCTGACTCTCCAGTTCTGTAGCCTCCTGCTACGGCTACGGACTCACCTCAAGGGCATGCATCTCCACCACCTGCTACTGATGTTCCAGCTACTGATCAAGGCGGAGAAAATGCCTCCAATGAAGACTCAAGTGATGAATCTCCTCCACCAAGAGACAACAAACTTATTGAACTTCGTCGCAAGGCTCGAGGCGATCGTAACCTTGAGTTAAGGGGTCACACTCTCGACAAGGTTGTTGGTGATCTTCGACGAAGGGTGTCTACTAGAAGAGAATTGGACAGTTTTGGTGAGCATCAAGCTCATATCTCCATGGTGGAACCTAAGAAGGTCTTTGAAGCTCTTGAAGACCCAGACTGGGCTGTTGCTATGCATGAAGAATTGAATAATTTCGAGCGCAACAAAGTCTGGAAACTAGTGGAGAAACCCAAAGAGTGCCACAATGTTATCGGCACCAAGTGGATTTTCAAGAACAAGCAAGATGAGAATGGCATTGTTGTGAGGAACAAGGCAAGACTTGTGGCACAAGGTTACTCCCAAGTTGAGGGCATCGACTTCGGCGAGACCTATGCTCATGTGGATCGCCTTGAGTCCATCCGTATCCTACTTGCTTATGCTGCTCATAACAATTTTAAGTTGCAGCAAATGGACGTCAAGAGTGCCTTCCTTAACGGCCCTCTACATGAGTTGGTATACGTAAAGCAACCCCCGGGGTTTGAGGATCCTAACTTTCCGAACCATGTCTACAAACTCGATAAGGCACTCTATGGCCTTAAACAAGCCCCACGTGCGTGGTATGAGCACCTTAAAGAGCTTTTGTTAGATCGTGGCTTCGAAGTTGGGCAAATCGACCCCACTCTTTTTACTAAGAAGGTTAAGGGGGAGCTCTTCGTATGCCAACTATATATAGACGATATCATTTTTGGTTCTACTAACAAAGCTTTTAACGATGAATTTTCAAAGCTTATGACTGACAGGTTTGAGATGTCTATGATGGGGGAATTATGGTTCTTTCTTGGATTCGAGATCAAGCAACTAAGAGAAGAAACCTTTATTAATCAAGCAAAGTACATCCAAGACATGCTCAAGAGATTCAAGATGACAGATCTAAATGGTGTCGCTACTCCGATGCAAACAAAGTGTCATCTCGAACTCAACCCTCATGGTAAAGATGTGGACCAAAAGGTATACCGGTCCATGATCGGCTCTCTTCTTTACCTCTGCGCATCTAGACCCGATATTGTGTTGAGTGTGGGAGTGTGTGCAAGGTATCAAGCAGCTCCTAAAGAAATCCACTTAGTGGCGGTCAAGAGGATCTTTCGATATTTAGTTCATTCCCCCAACTTTGGTCTCTGGTATCCTAAGGGCTCCAATTTCTCTTTATGTGGTTATACTGACTCAGATTGGGCTGGTGATAAGGATGATCGGAAGTCAACTTCTGGAGCTTGTCAATTCTTGGGAAGATCTCGTGTATGTTGGTCCTCCAAAAAGCAGAATTGTATATCTCTCTCCACCGCCGAAGCTGAATATGTTGCTGCTGCCAGCGCTTGTACTCAATTATTGTGAATGAGGCAAACTTTAAAGGAATACGGTGTCAATTGTGACAAAGTGCCTCTTTTACGTGATAATGAAAGTGCCATCAAAATTGCGTACAATCTAGTTCAGCACACAAGGACAAATCATATTGAGATTCGGAATCATTTTATTTGTGACCATGTTGCTCGAGGTGATATTGATCTATCTTTTGTGAGCACGAAGAACCAACTGGCGGATATTTTTACAAAGCCACTTGATGAAGTAAGATTCTGTTATTTGAGGAATGAGCTAAATATCATTGATTCCGGGAGCTTGTCTTGATTACCCATGCACCCACTCGTACATCTCAATCCTTGTTTGGTCTAGGTGTGGGCATGGATATAGGGGGAGTGTGGTCCTAACTTATTGGGCTAACCCTCCCCCCATAATGCCAATAGCAAGTTATATCATTTCTCTTAATATCATGTTGTGATATGTGAGATTATTGATGAGTATTGGTCGTGAACCCAAGATATATCTTCGCGGTGTCACGCCATACACTCCAACAAGGTGGCTTCGGCCACCGCCCTCTCCCTTGTGGAGAATTGGATCTTTTTTGTATGTTATTTGCTCTCTCATGTTCTTATGGGAATCACACTCAATCTTGGCTTTTATTTGATTTGGGTTTTGCAATTTTGAGTGTCTAGTACCATCTCAGTTTGGCATTCTCAATCCTAAGCCTTCCCTACCCCTAAGACATCTATTCTTGCACACAAGTCCCTTGTACACCTTGTGGGGGTGTTGTTTGGGGATGCGCGGGCCTGGTTCTGTGTATAACAGAATCCCAAATTTTAGGCCGGATAATTCGGCCCAAGTGTTGGCCGGATAATCTGGCCCTAGCGGATTCGATCTTAAAGGGCAGGGCTCGGGGGGAAGGTCTTATATCGATCAACACTTCTCCCCCAGCCCTCTCCTTCTCCCCAGCCGTCGCCTGCCGCCCCTCACCCTCCCCGGAGCCTCTCCGGCCACCAGATTTTCCGGGCCTCCCCGGATCTTCTTCTCCGCGCCTCCGGGTACCTTCTCCTCCGTGTTCTTCCTCCAATGAGTGAGGGTAACTCCCTCTCTCCCCATCTTTGGCTAGATGTGTATCTTGTTGGATGGAACGTTGTCTAGAAGGATGTGTTTTCGCATAGAACTCGTAGTCTTACAGTTTCTAGGCCCGATCTACTTTTTTTGCATGCATTCTTGGTGAAATCGAAAATTTCTGCCAGGGCCGGATTATCCGCCCCTGGCCAGGCCAGATAATCCGGCCTGACAGATTCAAGTCTGCTTCAGTTTCACTATGGTGTATGTATTGAGTAGTTTTGACCTATGAACTTTTTGCCTACTTGTTCCATGCTCTCTCCTGGACTTGTGTGTATGCTTATCCCCTTGCTATCGCCCTTATTCTCCTCACAGGTGGTTCTGGTGTTCCCAAGACCTACAAGCGCCGTCCTCACGCCAAGTACTTTCGGGACGACGGTCAAGGTAACCTAGTGGACGAAGTTGAATTGTGGAGAAGGAAGAACGAAGAGAGGCGCATGGATGAACAATCCAAGAGGACTAGGAAGGGTGTGTCCATGAGGAAGAGCATGAGGACGAGGACGAGGACTATGATGAGTGATCCCATGGGGCGCTAGCATCGCTCTTCTCCCTTTTTGGTGTCTCGATGCCAAAGAGAGAGAAGTAGTTCTAATAGGTTGTCCGTGGATTTGCATGGGTCGGGCATAAGCACTTGCACTTTTTATTCGTTATTTCTTGCTTATGCCCATTTAGCGTTGAACTTTTATATTCGTGGTTTGTGATTTGTGGTTGAGACTTTATGTGGTTGTCTAGATGATACCTATGGACTTCATTTCATGGATTACGCTCATGGTTATATCTATTCACAACCTATTGCTGGAGGTTTATCACGGAAGGCGCGCACTCATAATGGTTATCCAATAATAATTGTGATTTATGTCAAGGATGCCTATTCTCTACTTCGGTGCTATGTGTTTTTGCCTGTTTGTCTATGGAATAGATTCACCTATTTGTGTGCATTTGTATGCCAATGCAAAACTCTATTATGCACACATTGAGGGGGAGTCCCTTTCATAGTTATCTATGTGTGTCTTGTGTATTTCTCCTGCAAATCCTGGTATTATCATCTAACACCAAAAAGGGGGAGATTAAAAGAACATTTCATGTTTCCCTATGTTTTGCATGTTAGCTAACAATACTATGGAGACTTTTCATGTGTGCTAAGTGTGCAGGAAGTTTTGAGGGGGGCTGGATAATCCGCCCCTCCAAGGGCCGGATAATCCGGCCTACCTCATCTCTCAAGGAAGCCAAGGCGTGTCACTCTGTGTCCAGTCGGATTTTCTCCCGGAAAATCCGAACTGGGGCGGTTTTTCCTCCCCAGGCCGGATAATCCGGGTTTCGCAAGGGCCGGATAATCCGGCCCCTAGTTTTTGAGAAAAAGGAGCCAAGGCACGTCGCTCGGTATTCGGTCGGATTTTCTACCGGAAAATCCGAACTGGGGCGGTTTTTCTTCCCCAGGCCGGATAATCCAGCCTTCGCATAGGGCCGGATAATCCGGCCCCCAGAAGTTGATCAAGGGCAAGCTCGGCGCGACGCTCAGAGAGGGGGCGGATTTTCTGCCGGATATTCCGAGTATGGGGCGGAGTTTCCCCAGACCGGATAATCCGGCCCTTACTTGGGCCGGATAATCCGGCCCCCAAAGTGTGCAACGGCTGGTTTTTGGAAGGGGGTATAAGTACCCCTTCTTCCCCAACGTCCAGAACTCTTGATTCATTCAAATTCGACCAGACCCTGTGCAAGAGCTCTAAATCTCGATCTCCCACTTCAACCACCCTAAGGTCTTGATCTTTGGTGGAATTGAAGGAGGAGAAGTTCATCATCAACATCAAGAATCAAACGCTTCAACTCCTCTCCATTCACTTGGAGAAATCCCTGATCTAGTATTCTTGTTAATACCTAGATCGTGTTATTGTATTTGACAACTTTGTTCTTATGGCAGCTTGTTGTCATTTCGGGAGCCTCCAAGTTGTTGTGGAGTTGTTGCCCCGCTAGTTGTGTAAATGCGCCGGTGTCCGCCTCGAAGGGTACCTATAGTGGAAGGTGGATCAGGCCTGTTCTGGCGAGATCCATCGGAGAACAGGGTGAGGCCTTTTGTGGCGTGGTGGTCTTAGTACCGCCAACCCCTCCAACGCAGACGTACTTCCCTTAACAAGGAAGGAACTGCGGTCAAACAAATCATGTGTCTCCGCGTGCTACAGGTACACTGGTTTCTGTTCGAAGCACTGCGCTTCCTCAGCCACATGCACTGCCTTACCTAGAAACTATACTAGCCCCTAACGAATGCGAGACGACCCTGCACTCTAAGTGCACTGCCCATATAGTCATATAGAAAACTGCTTTCTACACGGATACACACCTATGTACTATCAAAGAACTGTCCTATTTATTCTGCGTGCACTGCCCTTATTTCGACAATTGCACTGCTCTATGTAATGCTGCGGGTACACTGGTTTCTCTTCGAAGCACAGCGCTTCCTCAGCCACATGCACTGGCTTACCTAGAAACTATACTAGCCCCTAACGAATGCGGGACGACCCTGCACTCTAAGTGTACTGCCCGTATAGTCATATAGAAAACTGCTTTTTACACGGATACACACCTATGTACTATCGAAGAACTGCCTTATTTATCCTGCGTGCACTGCCCTTATTTCGACAATTGCACTACTCTATGTAATGCTGCAGGTACACTGGTTTCTCTTCGAAGCATAGCGCTTCCTCAGCCACATGCACTGCCTTACCTAGAAACTATACTAGCCCCTAATTAATGCGGGACGACCCTGCACTGTAAGTGTAATGCCCGTATAGTCATATAGAAAACTGCTTTCTACACGAATACACACCTATGTAATTTCGAAGAACTGTCCTATTTATCCTGCGTGCACTGCCCTTATTTCGACTATAGCACTGCTCTATGTAATGCTGCAGGTACACAGGTTTCTGTTCGAAGCACTGCGCTTCTTCAGCCACGTCCACTGCCTAACCTAGAAACTATACTAGCCCCTAACGAATGCGGGATGACCCTACATTCTAAATGCACTGCTCGTATAGTCATATAGAAAACTGTTTTCTACACGGATACACACCTATGTACTTTCGAAGAACTACCCTATGTACTCTAAGTGCACTGTCCGTATAGTCATATAGAAAACTGTTTTCTACACGAATACACACCTATGTACTTTCGAAGAACTGCCCGATTTATCCTGCGTGCACTGCCCTTATTTCGACAATTGCACTGCTCTATGTAATGCTGCAGGTACACTGGTTTCTGTTCGAAGCACTGCGCTTCCTCAGCCACATGCACTGCCTTACCTAGAAACTATACTAACCTCTAACGAATGTGGGACGACCCTGCACTCTAAGTGCACTGCCTGTATAGTCATATAGAAAACTGCTTTCTACACGGATACACACCTATGTACTTTCGAAAAACTGCCCTATTTATCCTGCGTTCACTACCTTTAGTTCGACAATTGTACTGCTCTATGTAATGCTGCAGGTACATTGGTTTCTGTTCAAAGCACTGCGTTTCCTCAGCCACATGCACTGCCTTACCTAGAAACTATACTAGCCCCTAACGAATGCGGGACGACCCTGCACTCTAAGTGCACTGCCCGTATAGTCATATAGAAAACTGCTTTCTACACAGATACACACCTATGTACTTTCGAAGAACTACCCTATTTATTCTGCGTGCACTGCCCTTATTTCGACAATTGCACTGCTTTATGTAATGCTGCAGGTACACTGGTTTCTGTTCGAAGCACTGCGCTTCCTTGGCCACATGCACTGGCTTACCTAGAAACTATACTAGCCCCTAACGAATGCGGGACGACCCTGCACTCTAAGTGCACTGCCCGTATAGTCATATAGAAAACTGCTTTCTACACGGATACACACCTATGTACTTTTGAAGAACTGCCATATTTATCCTGCGTGCACTGCCCTTATTTCGACAATTGCACTGCTCTATGTAATGCTGCAGGTACACTGGTTTCTGTTCCAAGCACTACGCTTCCTCAGCCACGTACACTGCCTAACCTAGAAACTATACTGGCCCCTAACGAATGCGAGTCGACCCTGCACTCTAAGTGCACTGCCCGTATAGTCATATAGAAAACTGCTTTCTACACGGATACACACCTATGTACTTTCGAAGAACTGCCCTATGTACTCTAAGTGCACTGCCCGTATAGTCATATAGAAAACTGTTTTTTACACGGATACACATCTATGTACTTTCGAAGAACTGCCCTATTTATCGTACGTGCATTGCCCTTATTTCAACAATTGCACTGCTCTATGTAATGTTGCAGGTACACTGGTTTATGTTCGAAGCACTGCGCTTCCTTAGCCACATGCACTGCCTTACCTAAAAACTATACTAGCCCCTAACGAATGCGGGACGATCCTGCACTCTAAGTGCACTGCCCATATAGTCATATAGAAAACTGTTTTCTACACAGATACACACCTATGTACTTTCAAAGAACTGCCCTATTTATCCTGTGTGCACTGCCCTTATTTCGATAATTGCACTGCTCTATGTAATGCTGCAGGTACACTGGTTTCTGTTCGAAGCACTGTGCTTTCTCAGCCACGTGTACTGCCTAACCTAGAAACTATACTAGCCCCTAACGAATGCGGGACGACTCTGCACTATAAGTGCACTGCCGTATAGTCATATAGAAAACTGGTTTCTACATGGATACACACCTATGTACTTTCGAAGAACTGCCCTATGTACTCTAAGTGCACTGCCCGTATAGTCATATAAAAAACTGCTTTCTATATGGATACACACCTATGTACTTTCGAAGAACTGCCCTATTTATCATGCGTGCACTGCCTTTAATTTGACAATTACACTGCTCTATGTAATGCTGCAGGTACACTGGTTTCTGTTCAAAGCACTGCGCTTCCTCAGCCATGTGCACTGCCTAACCTAGAAACTAAACTAGCCCCTAACGAATGCAGGACGACCCTGCACTCTAAACGCATTGCCCGTATAGTCATATAGAAAACTGCTTTCTACATGGATACACACCTATGTACTTTCGAAGAACTGCCCTATGTACTCTAAGTGCACTGCCCGTATAGTTATATAGAAAACTGCTTTATACATGGATACACACCTATGTACTTTCGAAGAACTGCCCTATTTATCCTGTGTGCACTGCCTTTAGTTCGACAATTGCACTGCTCTATGTAATGCTGCAGGTACACTGGTTTCTGTTCGAAGCACTTCACTTCCTCAGCCACATGCACTGCCTTAGCTAGAAACTATACTATCCCCTAAGAAATGCGGGACGACCCTGCACTCTAAGTGCACTGCCCGTATAGTCATATAGAAAACTTCTTTCTACACGGATACACACCAATGTACTTTCGAAGAACTGCCATATGTACTCTAAGTGCACTGCCCGTATAGTCATATAGAAAACTGCTTTATACACGGATACACACTTATGTACTTTTGAAGAACTGCCCTATTTATCCTGCGTGCACTGCCTTTAGTTTGACAATTGGACTGCTCTTTGTAATGCTGCAGGTACACTGGGTTTTTTTCGAAGCCAGGACTAGGACGCCAAATTTAGCATACTGCTCTATGTAATGCTGCAGGTACACTGATAATATGAAATTGCACTGCATCAATTAGCAATTACAATAGCAGTACTAGGACGCCAAATTTAGCATATAGTGCAAGAAGATTAAAAAAAGCAACATAGTACATAATTGGAGGCAGAATAAAGTGCTAGAAGATCAAATGAAGCAACAAAAGGCTTAGTGTACTCACATTACAAAGAGATATTTAATTTTTATTGCATTTTGGTCAATCACTATAGAGAAGGTGGCCAGGCTTCAGACATTGCAAAAGCACTACAGACAACTAATGGTGTAGATAACTTGGATAAAACTGATACAGTCTTCTTCAGCATGTCTGCACAGAACAAGCCTACATCAAAATCAACTGTCATCAGAACATAGCGACCATCAGCTGATATTGTTATAACACGCAACACACCACAAACTGGGAGATTGCAATTCTCACAAATACTACCAAGTCTTTCCTTCCAGTAATCTTCAATATCTCAGCCAAAAGCAGTTCTGCATGCAACAGGCAGATCTAACATTGTCTGGATGATCCACTTATTTTGACCATTGTTGTAGTCAAGGAGCCAAGTTCTTAGTATACCATCACTAGAAAAGGCAGCTAGTAGAATATTTCCTGATTTATCCTTTCAAAAACAATAATTCCTTTGATCCTTTGTTGTCAGCCTGACTGATTCAGGGAATTGTATCACAGAAGTTAAATGTGTGGATATGTTGTAACACAGAAGAAGGCCTACAACATACGCCATAAACAGGTCTTTGCCTATCAGGATTCCTTCAGGCTGACTAAGGTAAGTGGTTGGTGTTGGCATAGGAATTGGGTCAGAAATAAACATCTCCCATTGACCATTTTGCTGAATACAGACATGCACAAATATTCCAGATGTTGTATTAGCAGTAACACCATGATATGAAACCTTGCAAACATTGAATATATTTCTATGAAAGAATGTCATTCCTGATCTAGCAGCACTTGGAATCAAACAGAATTGCCCATATGAATGATCCGTATCACTCTTTGACATTGCTGGCATTCGTGTAATAGGTGAGGCAAGGAAAGTGAACAAATCTGAAGACCTGGAAGGATAATTAACATAGTACCCAGGATCTCTAGAACCATGTGGAAAGACCTGAATAAGGACTGCTCCATTTCGACAGCAGACGACCAATTCCCTTAGAAGATATGTTGAATCTAAGTTCGAACAAATGGCTAGAGATGTTTCATCTTTAGATGAATATTCAAGATCATGTAGCCTATTACCAACCTCAGGCATCCAATGATAATCAACAAGAAATCCTAGGCATGATGGCGAATTTTTCTTCATATAACGCGGAAGAAATCTAGGCTCTTTGAGTGCAGTATACCAAGCTTTGTTGAGGATACTGCAACGGATCAAAGATTTTGTAGACGCTAACCTTAAAACAATCTCCTGCACCAAATCTAGGTCCTCACCCACGTGACTGATCGAGGAACCAGATCTAGTAAAATCCATCGCTATTCAATAGATTGTTTTCTTTTGCTCCAGACAGAAGAAGAAGGGTTTGTTTCTTTTCGTGGAAGAATGAGGCCGTAACGTCCTATGCTAGCCGTATCCATCGGTTAACATCCAAGCTAAAATATATTGAATGAGAAACTGCTTTGTAAGAACGTGTGTACTGCTCTATAATTGTAGATGTGGTAGCCGGTAAACTGCTCTGTTAACTTACGTGCACTGCCACGGGCGGAGCCCGCAACACACACTCCGAAATACACGGCGCTTCAAGATCTATATGAATGCTTGATGCGCCGAAGGAGCCGTGCCATGGGCGGAGCCCGCAACACACACTCCGAAATACAAGGCGCTTCGAAATACAAGGCGCTCCGAAATACACGACGCTTCAAGATCTATATGAATGTTTGATGCGCCAAAGGCGCCGTACCACGGGCGGAGCCCACAACACACACTCCGAAATACAAGGCGCTCCGAAATACACGGCGCTTCAAGATCTATATGAATGCTTG
Source organism: Avena sativa (assembly GCA_916181665.1). Classification (NCBI taxonomy): domain Eukaryota; kingdom Viridiplantae; phylum Streptophyta; class Magnoliopsida; order Poales; family Poaceae; genus Avena; species Avena sativa. The sequence goes on along the minus strand of OV702292.1, from coordinate 410,722,566 downwards.
ATGCGCCGAAGACGCCATGCCACGGGCGGAGCCCGCAACACACACTTCGAAATACAAGGCGTTCTGAAATACAAGGCGCTCCGAAATACACGACGCTTCAAGATCTATATGAATGCTTGATGCACCGAAGGCGCCGTGCCACGGGCGGAGCCTGCAACACACACTCCGAAATACAAGGCTCTCCGAAATACACGACGTTTCAAGATCTATATGAATGCTTGATGCGTCAAAGGAATCGTGCCACGGACGGAGCCCGCAACATACACTCTAAAATACAAGGCGCTCCAAAATACAAGGCACTCCAAAATACAAGCCGCTCCGAAATACACGGCGCTTCAAGATCGATATGAATGCTTGATGCGCCGAAGGCGCCATGCCAAGGGCGGAGCCCGCAACACACACCGAAATACAAGACGCTCTGAAATACATTTGTGTACTGCTCTTGATATACAAATGCAATGCGTTACTGTAATCCGTTCAAAGTCAATATATTCTGCTGCACTGAATCATTTGTATACTGATCTTAATATACAAATGCACTGCGTTACTGTAATCCGTTCAAAGTCAATACATTCTGCTGCGCTGAATCATCTGTATACTGCTCTTAATAAACAAATGCACTACGCTACGTTAATCCGCTCAAAGTCAATACATTGTGTTGTACAAACCAGACCCCTCCCATTACACCCCATAAAATCTCCATTGCCCGTAAAGAGAAAATAAAGATAATAAAAATAAACGAAAAATGAAAAAGATAAAAATCAAAATAAACGATAATGAGAAAGAAAACATACTAAAAACGGAAGTGAGAGAAAGTGTATACCTAACGTGCGGAGCGGACAACAGCGTACAAAGAGAAAACAAAGGAAAGAGAAAAAACCAAAAAAGATAAAAAACCGGCGACATCTGCGAGAGCAGTTTCCCGAAATGATTCCGCGATGACACGTGTCAGATACGCACGGCAGCTCGCTCGTGCGTTCTCGCGGCGCGCAGCGCGAGCGGGCGCGCCAGTCGCTCTCCCAGGACCAAATCGTACAGAAAACAACAACACAAGACAGTTCAGAACTCAAATATACTATTGTATTACTATATTTGTGTCAATGTAACACTTCACTTTAAAGCCACTGGGGAATTAGTCCAGGCTAAACTAAATTTAGGTACAACATTATACAAACCCAAGACTTGAGTTATCATATTCTTGAGGAAAGAAGCTCACTTGAGCACAAGACACTGAGATGCATCAAACTATAAATTATTAATATATTACTTTGAGTCCATTGATCACCCGTCAAACTTTGATGGTACATATGCTCATATTTTTTTGTTAGGAAATAATTTATAAATTGTTAATCTATCACTTGCATACTAAAATGCTTGGACACAGTACATAATAATAAGGGACAACTTGCAGACAATGTGATGAGGAAGCAAGGATATTCAGGGAACAAGGTATGCATGGTTACACCTTCTTGAATTTAAAATATAACACTGTCATTTCCAACTCTGATTCTATATTATTTATTAATTTAATGTCCGTATACATTTGTAGGCGTTGATTACGAATCGTGTCGAGAAGAAACACAGACTATTGAAGGAATAGTCGTGAACAATAATATTGATGATAAATGACACAAAACTTCTTTAGTAAGAGTGAGCTAAGATGTTGACACAAAACTTCTTTAGTAAGAATGTGCCAAAGTCATTTACAGATACAGAAAACAGAAAGGGCTGAAGGGATACAAAGGTTTAAGGGATTTCAGTAATACCTTTGTTGCACACTTTGCCGCAGCAAAGTATCGACAAGTTGAGCAACATATGTATTTGATGTGACACCTTCAAACAAAGAATACTTAGGATTAATGTCACATAACATACATCCAATTATTGTAAGAGCAACCAACTTCAAAGCCTAACAACTAGCCATTGCAACACTGGCCTGCTCCGTTATTCTGATTTGATTCTTAGTCAGACAACGCATATCATAATCACCTTGGTTTTCTTCATCTGTGATTTCCAATGTTTTCTGGGAGAGATAGCCATCAGATCCTCCTATATCAACCAAAAAACATAGAGTTAATATTTAAGGTTATATACACAACTTAATTGTATTAAAAATAAGCCCGAATGTAAAATCTGTGCAGGCAAATAGGTACGCAAGGTCACATCCACAGCCTACAAGTGAAATTCAGGGCCGGACCAAATTCTGTTTGTCATCTGGTGTACAACAGTGTCTTATATTTTGGATAGCACACATAAAAAAATAATGCAGAATGCCAAGAATAGCTACTCAAAAGGGTGTTAAGAATTTGACATTATTGGCCTATACAAAGCTAGATAGCCGGAATATGATATTCTTCCCGTATGGAAAGTTAATAAATGACAAAATAACAAGATCGGGCATATGCTCTTGGTTGATTCAACACCACTGAATTATTAACAGAACAGTGCACGATACAAATTATTAGTTCAGAACTCACCTTAGCTTTCCAAGAACCGAATTGCTTCATACTGGTCATCCGGCTTATAAGAGATGATATATTTCGTACATTCTCCATGTCTGAATCTTCATGCAACAAGTAGAAACTTCTCTTTAACTGTCGGAGATGGCAACAAATACTATTAAATTAAAATATAATATTCCTATACGCATGCTGGATAGAAAGTGTACAATTATGGTTAGTTTTTCATTTGCAAGTTACAACTCGATGCACCACCTAGCATTACCCAATATTCATAACAGTGGGAGTACATGGATGCACCATATCACCTGAGAACAATGCCCCAATATGACCTGCTTAAAAGATGAATGAAAATAATTATTTGGGGAAATTGTAACACTCCATTAGCTGTTCGCAAATACTACCATGAATAATATAGAGGCCTAGAGTCCACACTAAAAAATTAGCTGTCATGATCAGGATCCCATTATCCCACAAAATATTTGCTTAATTACCAAAATTAGTGGTTGTTGTGAAGAAATAATAAGAAAATCGGTGCAGTATACACTTGTATTTTTGTGGCTACAACTTATAACTGAAATGACCAAAACTCTGTACAAGATCTACTCTAGAAGACTACAGCACGATGCATACCAATTAGCTGGGGAGGGGTAGCGGCCATCCACTCCAGGAGGCTCGCGACAAGGCCAACCGTCGGAGCTGGGCGTACTCGCCAGCGTCCCACAGCAATTGCTCTGATTCATCTCCTTGTACAGTGGGTGCAGAAGGCTGATGGTGTGGAGCCAACACACGGTGGCTGCGGCAGTGAATCCGGTGGGGGAGACGCCGACACCTATGCCTCCGCCTCCATGCCTCCGCTAATCCGGTGAGGAGGTGGCGCAGGAGCTTGCCGGGACGGTGCAAAGGCAGGTGAGGGAGCGCCTGAACTCATCGGAGTGGTGGGGAGCTAGGTGAGGGGGCCTGAAGTCGCCGTGAACGGAGCGGCGAGGGGGGACTGGGCAGGGCGCATGACCTTGCCGAAGCGGCGGGGGAGACATGGGCGCAGGACGAAGAGGAGGTGAGCGGCGTTGCAGTGTGTGGGTCTAGTCCGTCTACTGCGGATGTGTCTGTGAGCTCGGGGTTGATTGAAATTTTTTCTTTGGGATCCTTTGTGTAAGATTCCAGCACGTGTGCTCCTGCGACTCCATGTACCTTTTCATGTATCCTTTAAATTTCATATACACATGCTTTGAGCAGCGTCATACTATTTGATTCGGCTGTGCACTGAAAACTTGCAAACTTCTTAGTTATTACTCTCTTCATTTTAAAATAGATGTTTTAGCTTTGTAAAAAGAGTGTACCTAAACCCTTTTTAGTGTATAGGTTCACTCCAAACCTATATGAAAGAGGCCTAGATACACTAAACATCTTATATTTTGAAACGGAGGGAGTAGTAGAGATTAGCGAGTACCACACACTCTAACTGCGATTTAATCGGCATGGCCGCAGAACATGTTCCTTTAAAAAAACTTGCAAACAAAAGTCTCCACTTGATCATCCATCGGAAGAAAAGAAAAAGAAAAAAATATCATGCTAAATATGACATATTCATGAACATCGTGAATATTAAGTTTGTCGTTGTATTGGAAACGGCCGTACCTAAGCAGGTTAGATAGAGGTGTGGGGACTAGGAGGGAAGCTATCGACGGCGTCCGCAAGCGGGATTGGATACAAGCAAGTGTAGCTGGACACAGGAAGTACCCAGGTTCGGAGCCCTCGTGATGAGGTAAAGCTCCTACTCCTGCCGATCTGACTATGAGCAATATACGGGCTACAAGTGCTCCTTGAGCTGTGTTCTCTAGCTACTACCTTAAATGCACTGAGACCAATCTATCTGTCAGTCTAGCTAGCAGGGAGCGAGCTAGTGATCGATCGATGTCTGAATGCCTGAGCGTGTCCCTCCCTGGTGCCTTATAAAGGTGGCCCAAGAGACAAGGTGGGACCCATTTGGCTAACTTACTATACAAGATGTCATGCAATAGTGTGTACTGTGTCATGTACAGTATATACTATTCCATGTGTCAACTAGTAGAGGCCCACTATTTGCTACACATGCAGCGTGGGCTCGTGTCCCCTCCTTGTCTTGTCGGTGTCTTCTCGTACGCTGCCTGGGAGCATCCAATGCGTGGGAATAATTGGTAGTTGGGTCTTGATCGATCTGGAGCAGTTGAGCCGGAAGAAGGGGCCTGGCCGGATGGGATCGAGTGATCCAGCGATCCTGGCAGCAACCAGCCAGGCCGCCCCAGCTGCTGGCGACCCAAGGGGAAGAGGGCAAAGGAAGCCCAGCCGAAGGGAGCCGCCCAAGGCCTAGTTGGACGGGGCTATCGTGGAGCTGGGTGGGCCAGCAGAGGCCCAGCCGGGGGCAGCATGGAGGCCAGCCCAGCCAGAGGGTGGAGAGGCGCGGGAGGCCCAGCCGGGACAAGGTGGCCCAACCGGGGTAGCGCCAAGGCGGGGAGCCGGCCTAGCGGAGCCAGCCGGATCGGAGGGGAGGCGACGGACGACCGGGCTGAGACGGGCCAGCCGGGCGGGGGAGTTGGTGCCTGCGAGGTGGTGGGCCGGCTGGGTGGCTCCAGCCAGTCCAGGTTGTCTTCCTGAGCTTTTTTCTTTTATCTTTTGCATTTTTTGACTATACTGGGGCATTTTGGGGCGTCTTTGGGGTACCCATGGGCGATCCATCCGACAAAGTTAGTATGTTTGTATGTATTGTTGGTCAAACTTTATAAATATTGACTTTGAAAAACCTAGTATGCTTTCTAATTTGGAAATGAGAGAGCATGTAAGTACTAAAATGCATCGAAATACATACGTATCTAGACAAAGCCAAGTCAGTAAGTATTTTAGGATGGAGGGAGTAATTATTTATGACTAATCTATTTTTCACAAAAAAAAATTACTGCTAAGGCACGTGCCCACGACTAGAGTATGGACCAATGCATAATAATCACGTGACCATGCGGTGGCGATATACTCCGTACTGGATTACCCTACGTGCGGAGGTGTACTAGTGGAGCACACACTCGTGCCGTTCCTAAGTACGTAGTGCTACTAGTATATGTAAATAGGATTACAAAAGTAGATAGATCTTGTTGCTCATCTTACTATTTTTTTTCTGTAAGGCAACCTGGACGTGAATACTACAGTACTATATTGGCACAACTTCTTTTTTTGGCGCTACAAGATGAATGTGGAACTCTCTGTGTAATATTACTGTACTAGTACTTCTTGTACTCCGTAGTTTTCCGAACATGCAGTAAAGTAGTGCAGTAAGTCTGTTTGGTAAGCTGCATGCAACGAGCATGGTTTGACAGGACAATTCAGGTTTTTAGATATTTAAATTTCTACTCCAACTCAATGGCTCAAGACACGAAGCAGCTAGTACTCCTCTATCCTCCGTCTATCGCCTAGATCAAAATAAACGAGCAAAAGATTATGTATCTGAGAAATTGCCATGGCCATTTATTACCTGCATAGCTTTATTTTATTTCCTTCGAGACACCTGCAAAGACTGATACTAGTAATAACGTGCTACGATTAGGCCCTACAGCTAGTATTAGACATAGACTCTAATAGCTACTCTCGTCACACTGAATTGTCCAAGAGATGGAGTTCCTTTTTTTCTCCAAGAGGTGGAGTTCCTCTTTTTTCCGAGAGAGGAAACCTTTTTTTTATTCCTTCTTCGATAAAAAAAATTCAAAGGTTTTGTGAAGGATCTTGTCCCTTAGGAAATAATCCTACGCTGTTTTTTTTTATTCATAGGATTCCAATATATAAGAATTATGTCTCGTTTGAAACGCAGGATAGGAAAAATATAGGAATAGGAAAAATATGGGAATTGAGATTCCTTCAAAGTATTCCTTTGCCCTCTATTTTTTAGGAAAATTTCCATCCACTCCAACCTTATGGTATAATTTCTTTGCTTTTCCTATGATTCAAACACTTAATTGATCCAAATTCATGTAGTTTCCTCTTTCTATGTTTTGAGAATCCTGCAAATCAAACGAGCCCTGAGAGATGGTCTTTTTTTGTCTTTGATCATTTTTTATTTGAATATAGGGTCATAAAGCTTCCTTGAAACACGAGCAGGGTGGAAATTGCACAAACCTCCAACAATTGGATTCAAAATTGCAGGGAACTCCAGATAATCAGGATAGTATAGTTGCAAGAAACTACTACAATTACTTTTGGGTACAAATGCTGCACATAGCACAGATTTTTTGATTAGCCCTCTTAACATTATTTCTTACATACCCGGGGCTCAACTGTTGGAGCTCTTTGCAACTACGGCTCTAATTGTTGAAGTTTGTGCAACTAGCCTCAATTGGAGCCCCACCCCCACTCGCCCACCTTCTGCAATACTACTAGTAGTACTACTATGCACCATCAGCCTTTGTCTTCTCCATCTCACCCCGGCCGCTAGCTCACACCAATGATCTTCCCTCCCTCCCCCACCCCACCCCACCCCAAAGAAAGCCCCCAAAACACCATCCGCAGCCTCCTTTCATGGTGAGATCGAGCAAGGTCTGTAAAGATCCTGAGCAATTTCAGAAGGTGTTCACCAAAGGCCCTCTTCAAGTACTCATCAACCATTGCGACGCCACCACCGCCGCAAGCCTCATCGGTTCATCCAAATATATTCTTCAATCAGCAAAAGAGAGTGGAACTACGCCTTCTTCTCATATGTTTAGCCTCCCATGTGTTCTTCATTCTCACCCGACGGTGAGACTATAGTAATACAAAGACTACTTCGAAGTGGCGAGCAGCCCGTGCAAGCTGATGCCGCTGGAAAGGTTCTCCTCCGATGTTGTGATGCCAAATGGTTTTGATGAGCAGTGAGCAGGCGTCAATGGAGATTGGATCGTCACAGTTGGGCCCGATTTCACGTGGGACCTTGTCAACGTGTACACTCGTCGCAAGATTGTTATTCCGCAAGTGTCGGGGTTTGAACCAACCGAAGGTTCTGCACTTACATTTTAGGATGATGCTGATGAAGGTCGACGTACTAAACTGCAGAAGATAGTCATTTGGCAAGTTTCGATAGCTGCTGGGAGATACAAAGATTTATCTCTAGTCACCATTTTCAAATTCAAGATCGCTGTCATTAACGGGAATGATAGTCATGGATGATCAGTTTATGTGAACGAGTTCCAGGGCTACTTGAGATACTGTGATGCTATTATCCAACACGATCGTGTGTTCGTCATGACTGTGTTTATGCATGGAAGTCTCTGGAACTCGGTAAATTCTCCTCCCTATGTATTTTATTAGCTTTATTACTGAATCGATGCAAGCTAATTTTTCTGAACTTTTATTGGTTAGTAGGAATTCCATAAATTTTTTAGTTTCTTTGATTTGAAGGAATTCCCTAGGAATTTCAGAGGAATGCAATCTTTAGGAATTTTTCTTACATATAAGTAGTTTGTTTCATATGATTGAGTTCTGCTGATAGTATTGCTTCGTCTCCTAGTACATCCCATGAAAAATATGGTATCTACTAGTAGTAAGTACTTATGTGAGACTCAGATATTATTCCTAAATCAATGTAAGCTATTTTTTCTGAAGTTTCGTTGGTTAGTAGGAATTTTATAGGAATTTTAGCATCTTTGATTCGTACGAATTCCTTAGGAATTTCAGAGGAATGCAATTCTTACTAAGTTTTCTTACATATAAGTAATTTGATTCATAGGATTGAGTTCTACTGATAGTATTGCCTTATCTCCGAGTACTAGTACATCCATGGAAAATATGGTATCTACTAGTAGTATTTACGTGAGACTCAGATACTAGACATATGACATATCATAACTATATAGAATTATAATACTAGGTAAAGCTCAAAAAATTAGAAATTTGATCGACATCTATAAAGTATGGGTGCATATTTAGTTCTTGTATTTTCTATCATGTAGAAGTCAACGTTTATTAGGTACTAGTACTTGTATTGTTAACATAGTCTTGAGAAATGAAGGAGAAGATTCTAGAATGATGGAGAAGGGTGTTTTGACGATTGTGCATATCGTTCATTGTGCTAAAGACTATCAATAGAATCTTCAAGTAGATGCTAGAATGGAAAATAAGATACAACGGCTGGCAATGTTGGAATTCGCAAGTCCTGATCCAATAGTCAATATTCAAAATTATTCATACACTATATAGTTGTAAGATAAGATAAGATATTAAACCTCCTAGAAATAATCCTTGTTGGTTTTCCTTTGGTATATAAGACACCAAAATCTTGTAGGATCCAACCTTGCTTTTTTTACCTATAAACTTTACATTCAAGATCCTATAGCATTAATTCCTATTTCGTTTGATCCTATGAATCAAACTGTGTCTCTAGGAGAATTTCCATAGCATATCCCCATTTCGAAAAGAATTAGAATTGCCATAGCATCTCCCTAGGTTGGCATTTTTTATGCAATCAAACATCTTAAGTATAATCAAGATTTATGAATGCAAAAAAAGATTTATGAAAGTAGTACTGTATATCAACTTCTACAATGTCAGATCAATATCAGGATTATTTCCATGTTACATTTCCTTTCCCTTTGATGGTCCTATCCTTATCCTGCCGCCACGCGATGTGTTGTACCTGACACATGGGTTTGTTAAGGACGATGAGGAGAATGATCCGGGTAGGTGGTGGTTAGCAAGATCTGCCGGTGGTTCAAGACTTCTTCTGGTATATACATATGGTGTCTCAGGCAATGCAATTGCTGATGATACTAGTGTTGTTCACTATGGTCACACCATTCGCACCTATCCTTCTGGGTTTGAGTGCATGGTGTTCTCGATGAACACAAGCTAGTTAACTGCAGCTAACCAATGGAAAAGGGTTACTGACCTTGGATCATATTCTCTTTTCCTTAGCGTGAACTATCCGATTATCATTGGAGTAGGCGATGCAAATGATCTGCCAGGACATCTGACAAGAAGGAACCGTGTTTACACATCACACCAAGAAATTGGCTACGAGTACATGTCGCGTCCTGAAATTTGCCGCTTCAGTCTGAATGGTGACGCAACTGTTGGTTTCCACACCAACACTCGCTGGATATGGTCGGAGACTCCATTTTGGTTCATCCCAAGCTTCTCAAACGCCTTGGAGTGGAACGAGCATGTTCAAGGATAGCTCATTTGGTATCGGTCTTCTGTTGAACTCATTCTTTTGGCTGGTTTTTAGCTAATCTACGAGTACTTAGCATTTAGTTTCGCACCCGGTCCGGCTTGTAAATACTCCGTATGACCAAAAACCCCTTTTGTACACTTGGTAGTTTCTCTAATATGTATATTTCACCAAGCTTGTAAAAGAACCTTATTAGGAGTAAAGTTATACTCTACTACTACCATTCCGTACATAATTTCTTCCAGAATGTTGTATAATAGTAGTACTGTTAGTATTACTCCTTGCAGGTCCGTAGTTTTTGTTTCTTTTTAACTGCAGTTTGGGTCCTGTAAGCCTAAGGGCATCCACTATGTGCAAAAAAACCACACCTTAAGTCCTACGTGGCAATGCTTGTAGTCTACCTTATACATAGTGGAAGAAATAAGAGTTGTCCATAAGCTTGTAGTTGACCTTAAGCTTATGAGTTGTCCACAAGCAATAGAAAATAATTTAATCTCTCTTCCCTCTCATGCATAAGTATGTAGGATGAGACATGTGGGTCCTAGCTTATAGCTAAAGTTCATCTTATACATAGTGGAAGATTTTACAAGAAAGATGGGTCCTGCCTTATGGCTAAAGTTCACCTCATACATAGGTGGACGTGTTGGTAAGTACTTCGCTCAGAAACTGCACGCGGTGGAAGGAACACGATGTTTCCAGGTTTACCAGTAAAAACATGTCGCTCATCATGGCATCGCCAGTGATTTGACAAGGCAATACTATACGACGGTGTGCTAGTCTAGTTTTTTCTTCTTCTGAACAAGTACTGCTTGTCTACCTAGTAGTCGTAGTAAAGGTATACTAGTAGGAGTACCAGGGAATTTGATGAAGCTAGCTGGAGTACTACTGTCAGTATCTGCCGCAGAAGAGAGAGGAGGGAGTTTTGCACACGCGGGTGCACGTGGTAGCGCGTTCCTTCCGAGACAAGCTGGATTTAACTCCCTCACCGGCCTCCCCCCATGCACACACAACCTCTTTTACTCAGTACCTTCTTCCCATCCACTACCGCCCCTTGGACTCTCGCTCCATATTGTTGCCGACTAGCTCCTCGGCTCCGTCCTCTACAGGTGGCGGTGAGATCGACGTGGCAACCTTCTGTGGGGCGGTGGAGCATCCGTCATCTCTGTCCCGCAGCAGCAATGGCGGTTTGTGAAATACTAGAACACTCATATGTATTCCCTCTGTTTCATAATATAAGATATTTTAGCTTATGTGAAACGAGTGTATCTAGATTCACTCCGAACTTACATGATAGAGTTGATGATGCAGTTAAATTTTTATTGTCGATTGCGCAGCATTGTCATGTTTAGAGTAGTTCTTATCTCGGGTATGCATCCTTTTTTTGTAGACTATGATTGAATAGAAGCTTGTTTTCTGGGCTAGATCCCATAACTAAGAACAGTGAGGATCCGTTCAAAGTTGGTAGTTCGACATCGCAAACTTTTGAACATTTGCATATATTTGTCAATCAACATCATCTAATCAATATTACAACTTGCTACAGAAGGAGATAGGGGAAGGAGCGAAAAAGAGGATTCTCGATGAAATAGGTTCCAATCATGTGACTTCTGCTATCCCAGATGACATGGTAAATCAATAGAATGACGTATGTTCTTGTCTTCCCGCTTAGATGCTTTTGCTGTAATCTATGTTTATCTTGTAACCGCAGAAGCACAAAGTTGAAGAAGACAGATCGCTACACCTAAGACGCCACCTTGTTTACCTTCTGTGGAGACTGATGCAGTTGCAGCTACAGCTGGTACTAATGAGCCTGCACCTGCCATCGTCGTGCCAGATGATGGAGGTGGTGGATTGGTTTTACCATCCGCGGAGACTTGTGCGGCTGGGGCTGGCAGTGAACAGCCTTCAGAGGACATTGTGGTGCTCGATAGTTCACCTATTGTGGAGACTCATGCTACCGATTGTTGGTACTGCTGATCCTTCTCCCAAAATTATTGTGCCACCCGAAGGAGGTGGTGATTTGGGTTTACAATTTGTAGAGAGTGTTGCACTTAAAGGTAGTGAACTGTGATGCCGAGCTTTCTTTCTTATGATTTGTATGCTTTTCTCTGGAACCTGTATTATGGAGCTACCTTACGCATTTCTCACACTTTTGCCTATTGAACTGTAGTGTGGAACTGGAACTACTCCTAATATGTAATCATAATATTCGGATGCTTAAGTATTACAGATGATAAACCAATGCTAGCTGAGCTGCACAAATTTGGAATCTGCCACTGGCTCATCTCTTTTTCACAAGCACGGTGAAAAGATGGTTATGTTCCTTTTCTTGTAATACCATTATGCTTGTGTTATTGATCTAGCAATTTTATGTTGATTTTATCACCTAATCCGCATTTATGTCTCTACATACAAACATATTTGTTCACATGACTTGAACAGAAAACAATATCTTCTTTGCATCGACTAACATAAAGAGACATGCAAATATTTATTTATTTTTGAAACAAGGCAAAAGATATGCCATTTTCATTGATAGAGAGGGACATGCAACTCAATTATATTACGATAACTACTCGTATAAGTCATAGAATGGTAGGGAGTGCCATAGGAAATCATCACCTCCAGCATCTTGTTCTACAGAAGGCGTTATTACCAAATCCACAACCTTCTTTTCCTTGGGACGACAATGTCAAGTGCAGGATTTCGAATCTAAACACAATCCAGTGCAGGTTCATTAGGACAACCTCCAGCTGTGTCAGTCTCCATAGAAGGTACATCAACGCTATGGCAGACACCGTTGGAAATGCAAGCTGAAGCTGTTATTATACTCCTAACAGGACCATAGATAAGGGCTAGAAATTCAAGCTCCGAAATCTAGCATTACAAAATAGACAAGAGGTTACCCCATCTGAACAATTCATAGACAATTCACAGTGCAATTTGAGCGTCTTACATGATCCTTAGATCTTAGTCTATCCGGTCTTTTTATTGGTGGAACGAAATTTGCTGGTACTTTTATTTCTGCGAAGAACCTACAAAACATAGCCAAGTCAGACATCTGAATATATCTAACTTTTCTACAATCTTTCTTTGCATAACACTCACTTATCAAACTATCTACGGATATCTTCCCGCTCCTTGGAAATGCAAAGTCGACGTTCTATAGGGTACATCCATCTATATTGTACTGTACCTTTAAGTACTTCCTCGTCAGGTACATCAACAGCCAAATGCTCCATCGTATCAAAGAAGGATGGGGAATATATCAGGTCAAAAGCTTGCATAAGATCTCTGCCAAGTCCTTTTTAAGATGTTTTTAAACTCTTCTGTCTAGAGCTTTAGTATAGATTTACCTAAAGAACATACCTACCCAAATCTACAAGCACCTTGTAAATATTGATGATCACAAGATTTAACTATTTCTAGGAGAGGTGGAGAATAAACCAAAGCCAAGAAGAATGTCCAGTGCCTGAATCTAGCAGGCAAAACGTGGGGATCGCCCAGCTGACCGCTGACCGGTGCATCTTGTGAAGAACGGCGCGACCAATGGTGGTAGGCCAGCACTGTTGATAGAAAGGAGTTAAGAAGTTTTTTAAGGCATGGAGAAGTTTGCGGCCTGGTTCTAATCTGGTGCATCTTCCATAAGAACGACACAAAATTTGAAGAGACAGGGGCTGGTCACTTGTTTGAGGGCGGGCTTAGGAAAGTTTGGAGTCTCGACGGAAAGTTTTGGCAGGCGTGGGGTGTTTGTCCATAATTTTCACAGAAATATTTGTGAATATTTTATCGGATTTGCCAGTTCTCAAGAGTCACCTCTCTCACCACTGGATTTACCTCATGATTCATGCAAAGTGAGGGTTACACATTTGTTGTAACTAGCTTGTAACTGGGAATTTAATAAGTTGCAACTACTAGGTTACAACTGAGAATTAGCACAATTAGTAGGGTGACGTCAGCGTCTTAACATAACAAGTTCTCAGGCGCCTGGGATCTAGGCGCTCATATTTTATACCTTTTTTTTCCTTGTTGACGTCTTTGCTTTGAATCCGGCCGGGCTCTAGCACGTACCTTGGAATTTTAACTATCGAGCCTAAGAAATTATCCCATCCGACCTTATTATAGCCCAAGACCTTAACTTGGCCATGTTTTGGGTCATTCGGCCACGCAAATAGCCCAGTTAGATTGGGCGACAGCCCATGAAAAATATCCCATCAATCCCTGCTTGGCCTATTTTTCTTCAATTCGGTCTTTTTAGGGCACTGTCCACCCACCCCTAAAAAAACTCCACCTATCCATGTTTTTTAAGAACTACCTACAATATTATTTATACTTAACATTTTTTAGTTGAGCTGCTAGCAATCACGCGTAGCAGATGGACAAGAAATTTTTTAAGAAGAAAAATAAATAAGTTATATACGATGTTAGTATACATTTTTTACGTTTTATAAAAACATAAGAATTTTCTTGTGTAGTGGCAAGGCATGTAGTTTATGTATAGCAATATTTTTGTACTGAGGGGCTGACATGGCCGACCCACCTACCTGCAGCTAGCACCCATCAACCTTACCATACAAGAGATCAAGTTTAACAAGCACGTTTAAAAAGTACTTATACAACAGTCACGACCGGAAAAAGGAACACCAAGATCGACACGTTTCTTGTCGAGAGAGGATGACACGTGGCTCCAACAGCAATACCATACACGCTTACCACATGGAACAATGTTACCAAGGTCAAACCGGCGGACGCGACCAAAAAAAATCCAACATACACACGTTTGCTCTACATAGGCGGCTGACATGTGGACCCAACAAGGAGACATTATACAGGTGTTGTATAGAGCAACATTGCCAAGTTCCAAACGGGGAGGTGCGAGAAAAGAAAAAAATTCTAGCATGCACATGTTTCCTGTAATGAGGAGGCTGACATGTCAGGCCCACCAGCCTGTATAAACGGCTAAAGCAGCGAGCAACGCTATCAAGTTCGGAATATGAAGACGCGACCGATGGCAAAAAATCCATCATACACACGTTTGTTCTAATGAGTGGATGACATATGGGGCCCAGGAGATTGATTAAACGGTAGATGCATCAAGCAGCGCTATCAACTTCGGAACAGGGTACGTAGCGCGAGCGAAGGAAAAAATTCCATCATACACACGTTTATTCTAATGAGAGGATAATATGTGGGTCCTAGGAGCCTGATTAAACGGTAGATGCATCGAGTAACGCTATCAACTTCGAAAAAGGGTAGCCCGAGCGAAGGAAAAAAATTCATCATACACACGATCCTTCTAATAAGAGGCTGGCATGTGGTACCTAGCAGCCTGACTAAACGGCAGATGCCTCGACCAACGTTATTGAGTTCAAATCAGGGAGGCACGGCCGAAAAGTATGGTCCGCTAGAGACACTGACGTCCGGGACTCACACGCCTCAAAAGACTTCGGGGAGTCAACATCGCGCGAGAAAACGAAAATCTTGCTTCTGCCACGCACCAGCTGAGCTTCCTCCACTTATTTAGCGGATCTGTCGTAGTAGAGGGCCGCGAAACCGAAAAAAAAGTTTTCCATCAGCCACGGCCGAGCCGAGAAATTCGTCGCAGAAGACGCGTCTTCTACGATGACCGTCGGGCCAAGTCATTGCGGAAGGAAACTTTTCTTATAGTGATAACTCATGAATTTGACATCACGGTCGGATAATATTGTTCTTGGCACAACATGTAGACGGACGATTTCCCTAAAAACAAGTTTACCACGTGTGAAGCATCGTCACTCTTATGGCATGGAAAAGCGATCAAAAAACAAATATTGAATCATGTCCATGTTTTGATCTAGGCATTCCTAATACACATTCCATGCTAATGTTTATCCATGGTGCATATGGGATAGGCAATGGCATATAAATACCAAAAAGGTTGGACTTAGACTTAGCTTGTAAGCATGTTGTGCATCGTTCGACGAGGTGCTCCACGTTCCTCTTCATCTTCAGCCAAAATTAGTGTGTTGACAACATGTCATGACCAAAGTGACCCATTGATCCTCCACCATGAGACTATTGTAGTAGAAAAAGTTAGAGAGATGACTTCTGAATGCAAAGATTGTTTGTTTGAAGAGAAAACCATTGTGCAAATAGAAGTCATCAAATAACTTGTGAATGGAACACTCGGAAAAGATAGGTCCAAAGAATGGGTCGGAAGAATACAATTCTTTGATATCATCAAGACCAAAAACATTCACTTATAGGTGCGTAAGTAGGAATGTGTTTTTGTGGGAAAGAGCGTCTGTAACCATATTTTCTTAACCCTTCTTGTATTTCACAATATAGGGAAAGGACTCCATAAACTCAACCCACTTAGCGTGTCTTTTTCTCAAGTTGGCTTGACCCTTTAGGTACTTCAATGACTCATGGTTAGAGTGTATAATAAAATCCTTGGTCCAAAGGTAATGCTGCCAAACTTGCAAGATGCGAACCAAAGAAAATAGTTCTTTGTCATAAATCAGATAATTAAGGTGTGCTCCATCAAATTTCTCGCTATGGTATGCAATCCTACGTCCGTTTTGTAGGAGGACTCATCCAATTCCAATACCACTAGCATTACACTCTATTTCAAATGCTTTTTTGAAATCCGGTAAAGTTAGGAGAGGTGCTTCGGTGAGTCTATTTTTGAGCTCATTGAAAGCCATTTGTTGTGCTTTTATCCAAACGAAAGAGACATTTTTTTGTTCAGTTTGTTTAGAGGCCATGCAATGGTAGTAAAATCTTTCACAAAACGACGATATAAACCGGCTAACCCATGAAAACTTCGGAGTTCACCAACATTTTTGGGTATTGGCCAATCTTGTATGTATATCACTTTGGAATCATACACTTCAATACCATTAGGAAAAATAACAAAACCAAGATAAACCAACTTGTGTTTAGCAAAAGAGCACTTTGGAAGATTAGCATATAGCTTTTCATGTTGAAGAATTTGTAAAACTTCTTTAACATGGTGAACATGTTCTTCAAGCAATTTTCGATAGACAAGGATATCATCAAAGTAAACCACACCACTCTTTCCAATGAGGTGTCTCAAAATATGATTAGTTAAGAACATAAATGTGGATGGGGCATTAGATAAGCCAAAGGGCATCACCAACCATTCATATAGACTAAGTTTTGTCTTGAAGGCAGTTTTCCACTCCACCCACAGCCATGCGTATTTGATGGTAACCACTACGAAGATCTATCTTAGAAAACATAGTGGCTCCACACAACTCATCAAGAATGTCATCGAGACGAGGTATGGGATGTCTATAATAAAAGTAATAGCATTAATATGACGACAATCCATGCATATCTGTAACGTATCATCTGTATTTGTAACAAGTATCACGAGTACTGCACTTGGACTTATGCTCTATTGAATTAAACCTTTGGAGATGAGGTGTTGAATTTGGTGTTCGATCTCCTTCGTGTCCTCTGGGTTCATGCGGTAAGAGACATAGTTTGGTAGAGGGGCATCATGAATGAGTTCGATGTGATGTTCTATTTCTCGAAGTGGAGGTACTCCATGAGGGAGCTCTTTGGGAAACACATCATCGAATTCCTAAAAAATAGTCATTAAAGAAGGAGGAATGTTTGTTAAGCTATTAGTTCCTTGCGCCAATCCCTTGCATATGAGGACATAGTGCCAGATGGATAGGTCATCCCTCACTTCTCTCATCTCACACTTGGTAGCAAGGAGAACACTCTTTGTTTTTCACTCAAATTAGGCTTGTGCCCTCACTCGCTATTTTGTGGTTCTCTCGCTCACCAATCATCTCACTAGGTGTTTTGTGGCTTGGACCCTCACTAAAGCCTTTGCATTGTCCACAATTATTTGTCTAGGAGTCATCGGGTGCAAAGAACATGTCTTACCAAGCCACTTGAAGCTAGCTATACATATTTGTGTGGCCATCATGGAGATCAACTTTTTCAAATTTCCATGGCCTACCAAGTAACATGTGACAAACGGTCATAGGAACCACATCACACTCAACCATATCCTTTTATGAACCAATAGAGAACAAAACTGATATGGTGTGTTTGATCTTGACGGATCCACTATCGTTGAACCATTAGACATGGTAGGGCTTCTTGTGTTGATGGAGAGGGATGTTGAGCTTCTCACTTAGCGTGGTGCTTGATAAATTATGGCAACCTCCTCTATCAATAATGACTTTGATTGACTTTTCCGTTGATTCCAGCTCGTGTTTGGAATACGTTGCATCATTGATCTTCATGCTCTTGGGCTTGTGTAGTTAACACTCTTGTGGCGACAATGTAGACTACAATCATTCTCACACATGAGAAGATCTTGATCATCGGACTCTATGTGTTTCCTTGCGAGTGCTTCCTTGACTCTTGATTCATACTCATCCTCACTCAAAAATTCTTCTCCGCCATTGTCATTCACGAACAAGCCCTTGGTATTTCCACATTGGAAGGACTTGTGGCCTTGGCCTCCACACTTGTAACATTCCACTTTGATATTAGAGGTGTCACCCGTTGTTTGCTTGCCACTTGGGGGTGGTTTTCCTTGTTTAGTCGTTGACTTGAAAGGAGGCATAGAAGGGCTTCAAGTGTTCAATTTGAAACTTATGGAGGGAGCGGACCAAGTAGGCTTGAAGGAAAATAATTCCTTTTGCTTGCTATATTTGAGGTCCTATTGAACATGACATTCAGCCTTTGTTGCATTATGGACAAGCTCAACCATGTTGTTGTAAGCTTGGACCTCTGCAATGTGCTTGATAGGATGGTTCAATCCGGACAAGAAGCATGCCATGGTTTGTTGATCACGCTCTTGTATGTTGGCGCAGATCATGTGCAGTTCCATTTCCTTGAAGTACTCTTCCATACTTTCCATTCCTTTGTTTAGCTTTTGAAGCTTGTTGAAGAGGTCTCAAGTGTAATCATATGAACAAAGCAGGAGTGTATGTGAGCCTTCATTGCTTTCCATGTGTTGATGGGAGGATATCTTCTTGCTTCATGAGCAACTTGGATTTTCTCGCACCAAAGATTTGCATAATCATCAAACTCAAGAAATGCCATAGCCACCATCTTATCATTGCTATAATTATGCATGCGGAAGATTTTATCGACCTTGAGTGCCCATGAGAGATACTCTTTGGGATCATTGGAACCATTAAACTTTAGCACTGTGAACTTGATCTTGCCAAATGTTTCTTCATCTTGGTGATCACGGTGATAATGGTTTCCATGTGGATGGCGGTGGCGGTAGTAGTGCTCATCATCTGAGTTATCATGGGGTTCATCACCTAGGTCCTGATCACCTTGATGTACTTAGGGATGATTTTGTTGTTGCTTCGACTAATGATGAGGAGCTTGATGTTGTTGTTGCGGTTGTTATGCCACAAGAGGTTGAGGTACTTGGGACTCATGACGTTGTTGATGGTATTGAGCCTCTTGGCACAGTGGTGGTAGTGATACTTGAGGCTGATGCCTAGGTTTCTGACGAAGTTATCATTGCTCGCCATTTCGTCGTTGACGCTCATGCTGTTGGTGTTGACAGTCATGTCGGTGATGACATCTTAGAGGATCTTCAAGAGCTTCACGTTGGCGGCGTGCTTATTCTTCCAAGTTGGAATCATCACTTGTAGTTGAGTGATGGTATTCCGGTTGTTCATTTGTTGAGGTCATCCTTGGGGTTGCACTTGTGGTTCTTCACGTGGTGGTTCCTCTTGGACCACTAGTACTCTTCCTTGATGACGATGTCCTTCACGCCTTGACTGAGGTCTTGATTAGGAATCATCATGATAGCTTGAAGTTGCGGTGTGCCTTGGAGAAGGTACATGTTTTGAATAACTCTCATGTTCGATGATGGGATCCTCATTGCACCTTGGAGCATTTGCATGAAGATCTTGACGATGTGGAGAATGATGCCTTGATGAACTTGAACCACTAGAGTGGTGTCATGAAGAGCTTGATGCACGGGAGTGATGGTGCATTGAAGATTTTCATTTTGCTTGGTGCTGGTACGTTATAGAGGTTCACTTTGATGTCCAAAAATGTGGTGCATAGCTCTCATGTGTTGCTCTAGGACATCAAAGCGAGTATCCATCCTCTTGAACTCAGCTTGAGTTTCTCCAAATTGTTCATCTTGACATGTCTCAAGAGATACAAAACATCCTCAAAGTTCTTCTCGAATGATGAAGTGTCTAGCTCTTGTCATATATGATCCTTCTTGTGGAGGAGGTTGACTACTCTCACTGTTCATATCCAACATGCACCAAAGCAAGGGTTATATGTGGAAGTGTAATTTGCGGAGAGGGTTAGTCCTTTACCTCACCTTGATGAATTGTATTGACAAGTAGACACACTTGAGAACCAATGATTTGCAAATTGAAAGCACAAAGGAAACTCATATGAAGAATAACTAAAACTCTAAAAATATTATGGTGGATGGGTTAGGATGGTAGAAAACCAAACGAAACGACCCAAAAAAGGATATTGTCAAAAGTGGATAAGACCCAAATATTCAAAACAAAAGGTTACGATCCAAAAGACACGGGAACACACACGTGAAGATAAACTGGGTTAGCACGACTATGGAAATGAACAACAAAATGTCCTAACAAATACTATGCTCGGTTGTCGTGCCAACTCAAGGAGACATCATTGCTCGTTTTCCAAAAGAGTACAAGCAACGGATTTGTGCACTTGCCTTGGTCCTTCTTTCTCTTTTGCTTACAAGCTTTGAGTCTCTCGATGCTTTGGGATACTATGTATTTCTTTCTATTTTTTTTGATTTTTCCTCTCCCTTTATGCTACCAACTCACTTTTTATTTTTCTCACACACTATTATTATCCAATGACAAGTGCATAATGCTTGGGAAAACACAAAACGAGCTACTCTCGGTAGGATAGGTAACATACAAAGGAATATATGGGGTTAGCCAAGGTGGATCAAGTTATACCTTAGATATTGTCGATGACGACTTGCAACTGGGTTGGGGCATATGTTCGGGTTTCGCGGTGTCGGAGAGCGTGAGGTGTGTTATTGTGGAAGCTTGTTATTGGTTTTACAACATACACACACGAGACACGAACAAACACGTGGGAAAACCTGTCAAAATTGGGGGAACAAAATTTTCGGCTAGAAATCTAGCGGCGTGGGTCTAGCGCCAATTTTTTTGGTGATGATTCTGGCAGGACAAATTTTTCGCCAGAATTTTCTTGCTGCAATTCCGACACGTCAGGATTTCCGCTGGTTTGAGTTTGTGAAGAACTCCAAAACTCTGATCCGTCGATTCAGTCAGAATTTTTCCAAAACTGAGGATGGGGAAGGTCAAGGAAGATAGATCGACGCCAAATGCAATAGATCTATGGACCAAAACTAAAGAAAATTCACTAAAACCAGAGATCGATCTGAAGGTATGTTGGGATCTTTCTTGGGAATTTTTCAAATATATGGTGGAAAAAAATTTCGGGGAGAAATTCGTGATAAACCTAGGCTATTGATACCAATATGTTGGGGGTTACACTGTAGGGTGGCCCGATCTTTCATGATTCTCATAGAAAAGCAGGGTTCATGAGAAGGGGAGAGAAAATAAGATGCAATGGACGCAAACACAAAGAACATGGCGAAAACTCACATAGGCAAACATGATACAAAGTCGATGTCTCACTTTGTTGGCTACCGATTCAACACAATCCCTAGGATCGGTGTTGATCAAGATACTCTATCTACCCAACTGACGAGGTGTAAGGTTATTAGTGAGATCTTGATAGCTTTACAAGAGACCACTCAAGTAAAGATCTTGTACAACTTGGATGCACTAAGGTAAAAATCGAAAGAGGTTGGGGATAATAGGTCTTCCTTGTCAAGGAAGATGGGACCAAACTAGATCTTAGAGGGGCTTTCTTATAGTTCTATTATCAAGTATAAAGATAAATGGTGAGCCATGGGGTCTATTTATAGTGCTTGAGACGAATGGGTATGTAAAGATAATATTTCAGGGCATCAAACCCAAATCTGCGCGCAAATAGGGATTTCTAGTGGTAACTCTGGTGGCGCCGGGTTTGTCGCCCGATCATTCCGGCGGTCGTTGGGTGGTTCCGGTTGTCGCTGAGCAGGTGTACTGGGAGAATTTCAAGATGGGCGTCGAGATTGGAGGTTTCTCACCAGGTCAGATGCCGGTATGAGTTCCAACAAGCGGGGTTATTTCTGGTGGGCGCCGAACTTCCATCGGGTCTGATGCCGGGATGCGCAGCCATTTCTGGTGGTAGGTCTGGCTGGTCAGGACAGGCACCGAGATGAGCTGCTCCTCCTCCTTCTCGCGTGCACTTGACTCTGTCCTTTTTGGCATTCCTTCTTGGGTTTCATGGCTGAGGATGCACGGGGTATTAGAATGAAGTAGCAGGTCATTCAAAGGCGAGTCAAAGTCACACATCGAGAGGAGCGAGTTCACCTTATCATGTAGAAGTTTGGCTCAAGCACGAGTCATCAGTCCACTTGAGGGACTTGGTGGTGTGGATGTAGTGTCGTCGGTAGGACGGACTGCATCACAAGGTGAGCAGCGGACTTACGATCCGGAAAAACTACCTTGAACCTATAAACACCAAATTTAGCGTCGAGGAAGGGGATGGAAAAACATAGAACGTTTTACAACATCATTGGAGCGACCTAGACCGTTAGATATGCATGATTAAATGGTTGATATCAAATGTTCCTGCTAACTTCATGCTTTTATAAGTAGTGGAGATATATATAGATATAGAGATGTATACGCTGCTCCTGTTAGTACTTGATATCAGACATAAGCACTTGTGGTTTAACATCGTTCATGTCAGGGTCTCTAGGAAGCATACAAGTAGCATGATCAGCGTGCATGGGACATGAGCTATGCAGCGAGTGGGACGGTGAGTAGGAGGCAGCCATTGGTGCGACAAAGATAGGTCATGGCGACAACTAACATATAGCCGATAAGATATGATACTACGAATGGGCAATGGGTCTCTTGGCTTCACTGACCCAAATCTCATTCGGTGCCAGCCCATGGGACGCATTTACCTTGAGATTTTCTATTGAGTCGACAACTCATCGGGTCAACCTGGCCCATTCCTATCTTGACTTCATGTCTCTCTTGATGGCGTTGTAGCCTCATATAACATTTTTATTGTGTACATTCCATGTTTCTGGCTGGAGTTTGTTGTAGGCTTCCGACGCATCTTCATGACATCTTTTTTTTGCATCGAGAAGAACAAACTACCAGTACTCCTCCGTAATACAAGATGTTTTAGTTTTTTGAAACAAATGTATCTAGACCTCTGTGAGTGTATATTTTCGGAGTGAACTTACGCACTAAAAGCGCCTAGATACTTTCGTCTCACAAAAGCTAAAAACATCTTATGATTTGAAACATAGTGAATAGAACTGAACACAGTTGGAGTAAACAAATCTCGTAGCGCCTTGACGGGCTATCCGAGACTGATTTATGGGCCCTCGTTGGGAGGGCGATCGTATCTATGCAAACCGTTTCACAAAGTTGGGGCGGTTTGGGATCTTGCTCTCGAGATAAATGTAAACTTCCTTACTAGTTAACGCACACCCATCACGAAATCCATACCCCTCCCTCCATTCTAAAATAAGTGACTTGGGTTTCTCTAGATTCATATGCATCTATACACTAAAACATGCCCAGGTGCATGTGAATTTAGAAAAATCCAAGGAAATTATTTTAAGAGGGTGGGAGTATTTGACTATTCCACTCTAGGCTTTGCCCACCCCCAGGAATCCCATCCTTTAGCTTTGCTTTTGTAACTTGAGGCAAAAAAATCCCCATTGTCTCTACTTCCTCCATATTACGACTTGACCACTCATGAGTGCGTATTTGTATCATGTTTTACATTATTATTTTGCATTGTAGATGTAGGATCTTGGTATTTTACGACGCTCACACGCATATTTTATGTCTGTTTTCACCAGAATCAAGACAGATGATGGAACAAATGGATACAATTATTGAAGCAATTGTACTGTGGAGAAAAGAAGTCAAAAACAACGTAAATCGCTTATTTGAGATATATTAATAATACCAGAAGAAAACCAGAAGCAAACAAAGGAGGAAGAGAGCGTAACGACCAACTATATGGTGGGAGAATTTCTTCCACCCGTATAGCTCTGGCCGTATAGTTGGCAACACCTCCACCTCATCAAATAGATTCACTCCGTGCAATTGGTTCGGAGAGACGACATACAGAACACCCAGAAATCGCGAAAACCTCACCTCCGGAAGGCATCTGGAGGGGGAACTTGTACGCCAAGGATCCATCTTCACCCTGCGCAGATCTGGGAGGCTAAGACATCGATCTTCATCAACCACTGATATGTTGGAAACGTATATATAATTTTTGATGTTTCATGCTTGTTTTATATCTACTTTCTTATGTTTTGTCCACACTTTGGTGTATTTTTACACATTTTCAGGAACAAATCTATTAACAAGATGCCATAGCGCCAGTTGTCTGTTTTTTGCTGTTTTGGGTTTCAGAGGAAAAGAAATATTCTCGGAATTGGACCGGACAAAAACCAAAGTCGATATTTTACCGGAAGACTCACGGAGCCAGAAGACGAGACGGAGAGGGGCTAGGGGCTGGCCACACCATGTGGTGGCACGGGTCCCCCTAGCCGTGCCACCAGGTTCTGTGGGCCCCTGGTCCACCCTCTGACATCGCCCCTTAACCTATAAGAAGCCTCCCGATGAGAAAACCCTAGAGAATCTAGCCTCCAGCCACGAAAAGTTCTACAGCGCCACCGCCACAGAAGGGGAGATTCAGGGGACAGAAAGTCTCTGTTCCGGCACCCTGCCGGGACGGGGAATTGCCCCCGGATCCATCTCCATCGATCTCCACCACCATCTCCATCACTGTTGCTGATTCCCATGATGATGAGGGAGTAGTTCTTCCTTGAGGCTAAGGGCTCTACCGGTAGCTATGTGTTCATCTCTCTCTCTATGTGTGATCTTATTGAGATCATGAGCTTTGTAACCTATAGATCTATTCTGCTACTCAAGTGCTTTAATTAATCTCTACTTATCCCCACGTGTGTGAAGTTTACAGTGTGCACACCGTGTGGCACTTTGGCTAAGGTTACATAAATACTTGTTATGAGTTATATTTGGTGTTGGATGTCTTTATGAAATTGTGGCGTTTGTTGGAACCATCTAGCGCTCAAGTTCATAGTGAGTGGTTATCTAGATGGGGAAAGCGGACTTTGAGGAGTGCTGTTATAGCCCTACCATGGATTAGAGTGTCCAACCGGAGAGTCGTTCAGAGTAGTATCATGAATAGAAGATATTTATATGAGAGCGTTCACTAGCGAAAGTATGATCCCTAGGCCTTGTTTCTAAACATTGAAACACCATTTGCAACTAGATCTGTTAAATGGTTGCTTGCTTCCATCTTTTTGCCTTTAGTCTTTTCCTCCCATCAAGATCTTTTCTCGCACCGTTGTCTTATATCCATACCACTTGTATTTCACTATCTCTTCGCCGAAATAGTGCACCTATACACCTGACAAGTGTATTGGGTGTGTCGGGGACACAAGATACTTCTTGTATCTTGATTGCAGGGTTGCTTGAGAGGGATACCTTTGACCACTTTGTCCCTGAGTTCGATAAACCTTGGGTGATCCACTTAAGGGAAACTTTCTACTATTCTACAAACCTCTACACTTGGAGGCCCAACAACTGTCTACAAGAATAGAAGTGCGTAGACATCAACCACCGCTGCATCACCACCATTCTCATCCATCCCATCTACATCTTGTCTAGATCTTATTGTAATTCCTATACTCGTTATGGATTTATACAAGTACTATTCACCTATGATTGTTTCCATTACCATTGTCATGATGTTGATTGCCTCCATGTCTGAGTAGATCTTTAGTTCTTGGGGAGATGGAGAAACCCTAGCATATGACTAAGATGAGATAGGGATTATTATTTTATACATCATTATGTGTACATGTTAATTGTCTTCATCTTGATATTAAGGAGAAGTGCACCTTCTTAATATTTGCCTCTTTTATGGGGACTCGATGGAGGGGATTACTTGTTAGTAGACGGAGGGATGATAACATTTACTGTGACTATAAAGCTGTTGTCATTCTTTACGTACTAACTTGGGCAAGGAGAACTCATCAAGTCATGTCCATGCCACGGGAGAAATCTCTTAATAGCGCGGTAATGCGATGGTTGTCGGTTATTGTCTGCTGTGGTTATGAGGACAATGTGTGCAGCGGTTGTTGGCAAATTGTCCATATATGGAGCTCCTCCCACATACACACACACTATGAGAATATTTGTTATAATACTCTCGATTACTTAGTATATTTTGATAGCGGTGTATCCGCTACTCCCTGAGAACGTCTTTTCCCTATTATAGTTCCAAAGTTCTATTCACACATGATTCTTACTTTCTGCATTAAGTTTTGCTTTACTTTAAATTACCTTGTTCAACCAAAAACCCAAAAACAACTCTACTTATCTTGCATCATAAAGTTATTTCTTAAGTAGTTCGTTTAGTTATAGTTAAAAGTATTTTAGTCTTTCACCTACTGCTCCCCGTGGGATCGATATCTTTATTTCGAAACTAGCTACAAACGATCGGTAAACTTGCAGTCATCAAGCTATTTTCTAGCGATGTTGCCGGGGAGCTTAGCGCTATAAGTCACTTTACTTTCTTTGTACTAATTTTTACTTGAGTTGCAGGACCACAACAATGGATAATACTCAGCATTTAAACTAGCTTGAGACAGTAAGGAAAATGGGTTCGCCCATGGACGCTTTTATAACTGTCAACAAAAGCATAAATCCGGATGGAGTCGAGATCCATCCTTTATTATCTGAATTGTTACACTCTAAGAAATTTGCAGGAACCAATGAAGAAAGCCCATATACACACTTACCATTCTTTGAAGATATTCTCAGTTCCTTTATTTTTGATGACTGTAATTTTGATATGGTTAAATACAGTTGTTTAGACAAACTCTCTCTAATAATGTTTGCGACTGGTACAAATCTTTTTGTGCAGAAGCACCAAGGACTTGGGAGGAATTAACAACTAAGTTCATATCAAAATATTATTCTGAAAGCAAAGCTCACAGGATGAGAGGTATTATTGTCAGTTTCAAAAATAATCCTAGTGAAGGCTTGTATGAAGGATATCTAAGGTATAAAAGTTACCTAGATAATTGCCCCCATCATCGTTTTCCTGATTGGTTAATCACCCATACATTTTATGGAGGGCTCAATATTGAAAATAGGACGAATTTAGACACTTCTTCAAATGGTAGTTTTCTATCTTATACCTATCATGAAGCTTGTAATCTAATAATAAAAATGAAGGAAGCAACTGAAAATTCTAAAGATAAGGAAAATATTACAAATAGTTTTTCAGAATATGCTTGCATTAATGATTTCCTTGCAGATGAGAGGACAGATACAATGATTAAAACCCTCGGTATTGATTCTTACTCAGTAAAGAAAATTATTGAGAATTATGCAGGGCATTTGCAGGTACCTATAGAATGGGAACCTCGTAAACCTCTCGAAGAAAAGAAGCGTGCAAGAGCACTAATGGAAGAGTTCTCCTCGATACCTATACAAGGAATCTTTGAAAAAAGACAAAGAGAGGAAGAAAAAATAAAGAAGAGACTGAAGAAACCAGAAAGGAATTCCAAAGCTACAAATATAAATAATGTTATAATAAAACACCCTATGGAGGCACGAATAGTGGAGGATGAAGTGGTTATGTTAGACCATGAAACTTCAGAATTTATCCAAGGTAAGGTTCGAGGTAATGAAACATCAAAACCTATGACCCCTATATATTGTGGAGAAACTTTCTTATGTGGAATGTGAACCAATTTCCACCATAAATATTATGCCATCATCACTTTATCAAGAACTTCGCTACACCTTAAATAATCCATATGTTGAACCGGTAGACACTATTATTAAATTGTCTAAAAGAACCAATGTAAAACCGGAAGGGGTAATCAGAAATATCTATGTGATTATTGGCTCACTCATGTACCCCCTTGATTTTCATATTGTTGGTATGCCTCGAGATTGTTTTTGCCCTATTCTTTTAGGCAGACCTTTTATTTCCATCACCAAAGATCGAGTGGATAATCAGAAGGAAACCATTTCACTAAAGTTTGGAGAAGAGGAAATGACATTCCACTTTCCCAAACTAAAGAAGAGGCCATATGAAGTGGAGGATATTAAGGAAGAAAAGACGATTGTCGAGTTAGCGACAATTCATTTCAGCACTCCACAAGATGAATTAGAAAGGAGCTTGATTAATTGGGAAGAAGCACCGGATGATGAGAAGAAAGAAGACATGGATGATTACCTTGATTCAATTCAGGAGGCACAAAATCCACATGACTATGAAGAATTGGTAAGAACAGGAGATGAAGAACCTCCACCAATAGAATTGAAGAAACTTCCAGATAATATGAGGTATGAGTTTTTAGATAATGAAAATAAATGTCCCGTTATTATTAGCAAGAATCTATCAGAAAATGAAACTAATAAACTCATTTCAGTTTTGGTTAAGCATCGTGAAGCCTTTGGATATACATTGAGTGATACTGAAGGAATAGATCCATCTATTGTAACACATAAGATTACCATGCTTGATGATGCTGAACCCGTAGTAGATACACAAAGAAGGCTTAATCCTAAGATGAAGGAAGTAGTAAGAAAAGAAGTTATATGCTTACTTGATGCTGGTATAATATATCCTATTTCTGATAGTAAGTGGGTTAGCCTAGCTCATTGCATACCAAGATAAGGTGGTGTTGATGCTACTATGAATGAGGAAGGTGAGATAGTTCCTATGAGACCAATTGTAGGATATTGTATGTGCATTGATTTTAGGAAACTAAATCGTGAGACACAAAATAATCATAAACCTATACCGTTCATGGACAAAATTCTAGAAAGACTTAGTAATAATTCTTATTTTTGTTTTCTTGACGGTTATTCTGGATATTCTCAAATTGCCATACAGCCGGAAGATCAAGAGAAAACAACTTTTACTTGTCCTTATGGCACATATGCTTATAGATTAATTCCAATTGGCTTATGTAATACAGTAGCAACTTTTCAGGAATGTGTTCTAAAGATTTTTGATGATTTTGTTGAGAAGACTATGGAAGTCCTAACAAACGATTTTGTCGTTTGTGGAGATCATGAGCTTTGGAGAGATGCAGGCAATCAAACCTGGTTTTGAATTGGGAGCAATGCCGTTTCATGGAAAGAGAAGGTAAAGTTTTCGGGCACAAGGTTTCGGAGAAGGGAATAGAAATAGATAAAACTAATATAAATGCTATATAAAATCTCCCAATACCTCAGGACATTAAAAACTTAAAATGTTTCTGGGACATGCAGGATTTTATAATCGGTTTATAAAAGATTTTGCTAATCTAGCTATGCCCCTTACCAATCTTCTTGGTAAAGAAACTTGATGGCTCAAAATATATCGAGCTTGTTGGGAACCCCAAGAGGAAGGTATGATGAGCATAGCAGCAAGTTTTCCCTCAGTTATGAAATCAAGGTTATCGAACCAGTAGGAGCAAGGAAACAACTCCAAGTTGTTGTTTCCAACTTGGAATCCTGCACAACACAACCACAGAACTTTGCCCCAACTTACAATGAGGTTGTCAATCTCACCGGTTTTGCTGAAACAAAGGATTAAACGTATTGTGTGGAAGATAGTAATTGCTTGGAGAAAGTAAACAATAAATAGTAAATAAATGGTAGATTGATGGTAAAAGAATGGACCGGGGTCCATAGTTCACTAGAGGTGATTCTCCTTAAGATAAATGACATGTTGGGTGAACAAATTACAACGGAGCAATTAACAGACACCAAGAAAGCATACATGCATAGACTAATCATCTTGACTCCAATGAGATTTGATTGGGCATCACAACATTATAAAAATACCGTAATCCAACTGCATCTATGACTAATAATCCACCTTCAGGTTATCATCTGAACCCCCTCCAGTATTAAGTTGCAAGCAATAGATAATTGCATTAAGCAAAGTGTGTAAAGTAAACAATACGATTATCTCATGGACAAAGGATTGTTGTTTTCTCCCTAGTAGCAACAACACATCTAGTACCTTAGATATTCCTGTCACTTCCCCAGATTACTAGAGGCATGAACCCACTATCGAGCATAAATACTCCCTCTTGGTGTTGCTAGCATCTACTTGGCCAAGATAGCTACTAACAACGGAAAGCATGCAAGATCACAAATAACATAGACATGATAGAATCAATAATCAATCTGAAATAGCATCTCAATATCCATCGGATCCCCGCAAACACAACATATAAGATTACAAATAGATGATCTTGATCATGAACGGAGCTCACAAGATATAAACATGGTAGAACAAAGGAGGAGAACCAACCATCTAGCTACTACATGGACCTGTAGTCCAGGGATGAACTACTCATGCATCACACCGGAGGAAGTCATGGTGATGAAGAAGGCCTCTAGGCTGATCTCTCCCCTCCGGCAGGGTGCCGGGAAGAGCTTCAGATCCCTCCCGATCTAGGGATGGCGATGGCGGCGGCTACAAACTCTTTCGTAGAATTTTTGATCAGGTACTTAGGGTTTTCGTCTCGGGAGGATTTTATAGGCGGAAGGGCAGGGTCGGTGGGCGCCCGAGGGGCCTAAAGCACCCCCTGGCGCGGCCTTGGCTGGCCCGCACCACCAGGTGGTGTGGCCACCTCGTGGCCCCTCTCCGTCTTGTCTTTTGGCTCCGTGAGTCTTCTAGTAAAATATTGACTTCGGCTTTTGTCCGGTCCAATTCCGAGAATATTTATTTTCTAGATTTTCTGAAACCAAAAACAGCAGAAAACAGGCAACTAGCACTGTGGCATCTTGTTAATAGGTTAGTTCCAGAAAATGTGTAAAATACTCCAAAGTGTGGACAAAACATAAGAAAGTAGATATAAAACAAGCATGGAACATCAAAAATTATAGATACATTTACAACGTATCAAAACTCCATTCTATTTAGACCATGACTGTATTGCAGCTTTTGAGAACCTTAAAGATAAACTAGTTTCAGCACCTATCATGCAACCTCCAAAGTGGGATGAACCTTTCGAAATTATGTGTAATGCTAGTGATTATGCTTTAGGGGCTGTGTTGGGACAGGAAGATGGAAAGAATTTGAATGTTATTTATTACGCTAGTAGACCTCTTAGTAAGATTCATAAACATTATTCTACTACGGAAAAAGAGTTTCTAGCTATAATTTGTGCTTGCGACAAATTTAGATCTTGCATAATTAATTCTAAGGTAATAATTCATACGGATCACCAAACTTTGTGTCACCTGCTTGTAAAAAAGGATGCTAAGCCTAGGTTGATTAGGTGGGTTTTATTACTACAAGAATATAATTTGCAAATAGTAGATAGGAGGGATAAGGATAATCCGGTAGCAGATCATCTCTCTAGGATGGAGGGAATAATTAATGACCTCGTACCTATTAATGAATCATTTCCGGGAGAATATTTAGCAAAGTTAGAAATTGCTGATCCATGGTGTGCATATTATGCTAACTATCTAGCAACAATTTTTTTACCTATAGGTATGTCAAGAAATCAAAGAATGAAATTCTTTAATGATCTTAAATATTACTTTTGGGATGATCCGTATCTATATCTTCATGGACTTGACGGAATGATTCGGAAGTGTGTTCCTAATCACGAAATGAATGCGATATTGAAGGCTTGTCATGACAGTCCAGATGGAGGGCATCATGCAGGTAAAAGGACTGTTGCAAAGGCACTTTAATACAGATTCTATTGGCCCACCTTGCTCAAGGATACACATAGGTATGTGGAATATTGTGATGCTTGCCAAAGAAGAGGTAATATAGGTAGGAGACAAGAATTGGCAATGAATTATAGTCTAATAATTGAACCCTTTGATGTATGTGGAATGGATTACATGGGGCCATTTATAGAGTCAAACAGTTATACTCATATTCTTGTTGTTGTTGACTATGTTACTAAGTGGGTTGAAGCTATCCCAACAAATCATGCAAATGCATCTACCTTAGTGAAGATGATCAAGGATGTCATATTCCCCAGGTTTGGAGTTCCTAGATTTTTAATTACTGATGGTGGTTCTCATTTTATGAAAGGGACTTTCAGGAAAATCCTCAGCAAGTATGGAGTAACTCACCATGTTGCTTCACCATATCATCCCCAAACAAGTGGTCAATTGGAACTCTCAAATAGAGAACTAAAGACCATACTCGAGAAGATGGTGGACAAATCAAGAAAAGATTGGTCATACAAGTTAAATGACACTCTATGGCCATACCGTACTGCGTTTAAAAATCCAATTGGTATGACACCTTATAAGATGGTGTACGGTAAGGCATGCCATTTACCATTAGAACTAGAACACCAAGCTTTTTGGGCGATCAAGAATCTAAATTATGATCTCAAAGTAGTAGGGGAAAGCGTTTATTAGATATGCATGCTTTAGATGAGTTTAGAAGTGAAGCCTATGAGAATGCTAGGTTGTTCAAGAAAAAAGTTAAAAGATGGCATGATAGAAAAATAGAGAATAATTTTTTTAAAAGTGGTGACAAAGTGTTGCTCAATAATTCTCATCTTAAGTTGTTTCCAAGAAAACTCAGGTCGAAGTGGGAAGGTCCATATGTAGTTGAAGAAGCCTATTTGTCGAGAGAAGTGAAGCTCCAAGGAAAAACACCCTCTCTTGCATGGGTGGTAAATGGACAACGCTGGAAGCATTATCGAGTGAAAGAAGATATAAGTGCAATCACTATAGAGTTGAGCACCCCCGAAGAAGTGATAAAGCGAAAATATACGAAGAACGACAATTACAAGAAGAATGGACTTAAGATGGAATGAGCGGTACTAAGGTCAAGCTATTAACCATAAAAGAGCACTTCATGGGAGGCAACCCATGTGAAATAAAGGTTGAGTAAGTTTTTAAATTTCTAGCTAAAGTCTAGTTTGAGTATTATTTATGCTCTAGCAAAGAAGTAGGAAGATTGATGATGCAAAAATTGGTTGAAAGTCTAAGCTGACATTTCTCTGTCAAAACTTGATATTTCGTTAAGTTTCAGATTAATAAAGAATACCTAGAGAAGCAGAATTTTTTTGGTGGACACAGAAGGTTTAACGACCAACTATACGGTGGAAATAAAAATTCTAGTCGTATAGTTCCGGTCGTATAGTTGTTGCAATGTCAACACTTCCATCCACAAAAGGTATTGAGAGTTTAACGACCAACTATACGTCTGGAATTAAAAATTCCGCCCGTATAGTTGCGGTCGTATAGTTGTTTACACCTTTGACAAAATAATTTCTGGAATACTGAGAGTTTAACGACCAACTATACGGTAGGAATTAAAAATTCCGCCCGTATAGTCGCTGTCATATAGTTATCGACCCCTCTTAAAAAAATTATCGAGGAAACAGAGAGTTTAACGACCAACTATATAGCCGGAATTGAAAATTCCGCCCGTATAGTTCCGGCCGTATAGTTAGGTTCCGCCATAGATCTAATCTATAGTCTGTTCACAACTATACGGAGGGAGCTATACGGGTTGCGCCCGTATAGTTGCTCGTTACGCAAGACGGCTAGGGTTTTTGAGCCCTCCTTTTAAAGTTGATCGCATCTAACCTTTTTCATTAAGTTTTCGCAGAGCTACAACTTCTAGCCTCGAAAAATCTTCGCCATCCCTATACAAGCCCTCTAATAACATCCATGCAGCGAAGCCATGCAGCCCTTCCACGTCAACTAGATCTAGAAGAAGAAAGATGAGAAGCCCATGAAGAGGATCGAGGAAGCAGAACCTAAAGGATCGTCATCATCATCTAGCCTGGAGATCATGCCTCTCCCAAATTGGGAGGACCTGTTCCCATAGAGGATGGAGATGATGAGACAAGCTGAGTGGGGAAGGAACAAGGATGAGTACCTCCCTAATCCTTATCGTTACAACATGGGATCCTATTATAAACCTCCTCTTGGTCCATCACCTCTTAAACCTAAGAAGGTGCGACAAAATGAGATTCATGATAAGATCTGTGAGTTAGAAAAGGCTTCTAAGGCATGTGTTGAAACAATTGGAGAAGGAATTGACTCCTACTAGATGATGAGCAAAGACGTTGAGAAGAAGGTCGATGCAATCGATGGTAGAGTTGGTTTCTTGATTAAAACTATCTTTGAGTTAAGATGAGAAGAAATTCCTCAAGAGGAAAATGTTGAAGCTCCAATACGACATGGCCAAGCTCAGTATGCGCTTTGAAAGCATAGTTAAAGCGGGCAACGTAAAGGAAGAAGGCGATGATCCATCTACCCAAGAGGAGGAATAGATACCCACAAGGAGTTAATTGACCCCGCCTGGCTTGATTCCAAGCTTGGGGAGATCTTTAAAGACCTTGTAATCTCTCTTATAAGTTTTACATTACAGTTTTTGCATTAGTTCAAACTAGAAATAAAGTTTGCATCATTAGAATTCCCTTTAGGAATAGTCGATCCCTTTTATAAAATTCCGAATTTATTATTATATATGGAGCAATATTGAGTTTGTTTTTGTGTT
Organism: Avena sativa; assembly: GCA_916181665.1. Classification (NCBI taxonomy): domain Eukaryota; kingdom Viridiplantae; phylum Streptophyta; class Magnoliopsida; order Poales; family Poaceae; genus Avena; species Avena sativa. The sequence goes on along the minus strand of OV702292.1, from coordinate 410,688,279 downwards.
ATTGATATATGAATGGCTTGAGTATGATTTTACTTACACTTGATGATAGCGATAGGAGTCTTCCACATCATTGGTATTAATGGAACACATAAAGATAATTTGGTCAATATGCTGTAAATCTACAGTTTGATTCAGAAAGAAAAATTATCTATCCAATTAAGTTAAAAGAGAAACCTTGAACAAAGGAATATGAAAGTGCTATCCGAATAGAGTGAGAACAAGTCGTGGTAGAATCTCAAGTCATAAGAATACTTCATATATAGTTGGAATTTGATAATTGAGATCGTTGGACTTTGAATTCCTACATGAAGTGGAATATATGGCTATCTCCTTTGCACGGCACTTAAAACAAAAGTGTGAGCATATATGCAAAAGAAAAGATAAGAAAATAAGAAAAAGAGCGAATGTGCAAAGAGCAAATAGGCATATACCACTGCATTGTAGTATGACAAAGAGACACTTTTGAGATTTTGAATCCCAAGTAAATACGTTGATCCTAAAACACTTGGGACTACCTCGTTAACTCATTTGGTTGAACTGGATACTTTTACATTATGTTGAGATTCATCATTTATGAACTGTTGATAGCTAAGGTGTGAAATCCTCCCAATACTATTCAGATGGTTCGAGTAAGGTACTATTCATGAACTTATTCCCCTGTATCAAACATGATAAACACATGCTGCAATTGCCTCATTTATTTTATCGACTCAGCTTCATGAATATGACGATCACATCCATTACGCTAAAAACTTGCTCGGGACAAGCAAGAGTCTAAGCTTGGGGAAGTTGATGAGTTCATATTTGCATCATGTTTTACATTATTATTTTGCATTGTAGATGTAGGATCTTGGTATTTTACGGTGCTCGCGTGCACATTTTATGTCTGTTTTCACCAGAATCAGGACAGATGATGGATCCAATGGATACAATTATTGAAGCAGTTGTATCATGGAGAAAAGGAGTAAAAAACAACATAAATTGCTTATTTGGGAATATTAATAATACCAGAAGAAAACTAGAAGCAAAAAAAGGAGGCAGAGAGCGTAACGACCAACTATACGGCGGGAGAATTGATGGGTTCGTAGCATGGAAAACAAAAAATTTCTACCGCAAGAACAAACAAAACCCAGATCTAATCTAGATAAAAGCCAAGATCTAATCTATTAGACATGTGCAACGAGATAGATCTGTACTAACCCTCATAGATCCGAAAGCGTTACGAGATTAGATCTTGGGGTTGATGTAGTCGATCACTTGCCGATCTCAAGATCGTGTGGACGATCCTTCCGGCGCCACGTTCCGGCAGCGCTTCCGCAGTCGGTTACACATGCGGAGTCGAAGCAGACCTTCCTCTCCCCGTTCCAGCGAGCAGCGGAGGTAGTAGATCTTCTCCACGGAATCCCAGCAGCACGACGGTGTGGTGGTGGTGGTGGAGTAGACTATTCTGCAGGGCTTCGCCTAAGCCTGAGCAGAGGGAAGGAGGAGGAGAGAGGCGGCGGCTAGGGTTTGTTATGGGAGAGGTCTAGGGGGTGGCGCCCCCTCCCCTCTATTTAAAGGAGGGAGGCGCCATGGGAGGGGGGGGTCCTAGTAGGACTCCCCTCCCTCCTTGGCCGGCGGATTGGGAAGGGGGGGAGGAGTCCTCCTCCCCCACTACTCCTTGTCTTGCCCTACAAGGATTCCTTGATCCTTTCTTGGTTTTCAAGCAAACTCCAAGAAATCTTCTAGAACCTTCCGGAACATTCCGAAACCTTCTAGAATCCCCATACAAATACTCCGGAACATTTCCTAACTTAGAAAATGATCCCCAATATATGAATCTTATTCTCCGGATCTCCTCGTGATGTCCCGGATCCAATCCGAGACTCCGAACAACATTCGGTCTCCAACACACATTCCATATCTACTTAAAACAACTTCGAACCTTAAGTGTGTCACCCTACGGTTCGTGAACATGTAGACATGATGGAGACACATCTCCGATCAATAACCATTAGCGGGATCTGGAGATCCATAACAGCTCCCACATATTCAACGATGACTTTGTGATCGATAGAACCATTTAACATATGAAACCAATTCCCTTTGTCACGCGATACTCTACTTATCCGAGGTTTGATCGTCGGTATCTCCATACCTAGTTCTACCTCGTTACTGATAAGTACTCTTTACTCGTTCCGAGATATGTCATCCCTTGTGACCTAGTCACATGCTTGCAAGCTAACTAGATGACATTCCACCGAGAGGGCCCAGAGCATATCTATCCGTCATATGGATGGACAAATCCCAATCTTGGTCCATGCGCTTCAACACATACTTTCAGAATACCCAATGACACCTTTATAACCACCCAATTACGAAGCGGTGTTTGATGTCATCAAAGTACCCATCCGGTGATGGTGATTAACATAACCTCATGGTCAAAGGATTAGGTTACTATGCATTTGAAAGCTTGTAGCAAAACGAACTTAATGACTTGATCTTATGCTATGCTTACTATGGGTGTGTGTCCATCACATCATTCTCCTAATGATATGATCTTGTTATTAACGACATCCAATGCCCATGATCAGGAAACCATGATCATCCATTAATCAACAAGCTAGTTTAACAAGAGGCTTACTAGGGACTCTTTTATGTTTACAAAACACACAAGTATTAATGTTTCCTGTTAATACAATTATAGCATGGGATGTAAACATTTATCATAAACATAAAGATATAATAATAACCACTTTATTATTGCCTCTTGGGCATATCTCCAACAGTCTCCCACTTGCACTAGAGTCAATAATCTAGTTAAAAACTTGTGCATTCAACACCTATGGCTTTCTGGTGTTGTATAGACACTATTGCTAGTGGTAAACATAATCTTCGGATCTGACACTTCCAGGTCCGTGTGTATTTGCATGTCCTTGCGTCTCTACGCATTACTCATTCTCCAATGAGATGGCATTGTATAAATTTGGTCCTTTGGTGAGACCTTTAGTTCCTTGGGATTAAATCATGTTGATACAATTGTCGTACAATGTATCTTCATAGTATTATCCCGCTATGAACCACACCTAGTTTGATAACAAACTACTTGATGCAAATGCCCTCATTTGCTGCTACAATAGCAGTCATATACTTAGCCTTTTGTTGTAGTATCTGTCACAATGTTTTAACTTTGGTACTCAACCAAATCCGTTATGGAACTTCCTTTCCATTACATTGTGCCACCCATAGTTTAAATTGTGATAAACTTAATTTGTGACAAAACTAGTATCAATGCAACAATTTACAATGAACTATTTGTCACCACTATATAAATAATATATTCTTAGTTCTTCCAAAGATCATAGGAATATCCCTACTATTGTCCAATGATCATCTTATGAGTCATTCTGGTATATGCTCATAAAATTTAGAGCATAGGACATATCTGGATGTGTACATCTCAAAGATTGATCAAAATATTCTTGTGATTTCACCAAGTGTCAAAACACTTGAATCTCGTGTCAACATACTTGAATCTTGATTCAGTACTTTCCGTGCGTCAAGAACCTTTCTTGTTGTTTCCATATTTAACTCATTCAACATCTTATCTATGTACATTTGGCAAAACCATATTAGCGCCTCAATCTATCCATATAGACATTGATGCCTAATTCTTGGGTTATGCCTAAGTCTTTCATCGAAATGAAATTCTTAACCTGTGTCAATAAAAGATACATCATTTCTAATCAACAATATGTCTTTCACATAATGTATTAGAAATATGTCTCAGCGCTCCCACTTAATTTCTTGCAAAATACAAACATCTTCATCGTCTCTGATGAAATTAAACCTTTTAACGGTTTCATCACGGTGAAGATTCCAACTCTGTGATGCTCACTTCAACCATTGAAGTTTTGCATACTCTTTTAGCATCCTTTGAATTAACAAAACCCTTTGGATCGTGTCATGGACATATCCTAGGTAACCATTCTATTAGAAGAACTTGTTTTGTTTGTTCAACTACCATATACCAAAATATATGTAGTGGTTTCTACATTAATCCGTCCAGACTAAATATCGCTATGAAAAATCAAATCTTATCATAGTCAATTCCTTGAACATTGTCGTAAACTCTTTCTGACATGTCGACTATTTCATAGATGTGAAACATCCATGTCTATTTCTTTATAGATCCATATACGACTGTAAGGTCTTGCACCTTTCTAGAGGGTCTTTCAAATTCAAAGCTTGATTTCTCGTGTATGGAATTATCATGGATTTTATGGCTTCAAGCCATTTAACGAAGTCAGGGCCCATCATTGCTTCTTTGCATGCAGTCGGTTCATCATTGTCAAACAACAATGATTTAACTCTTTCGTCTTGGCATTTGATTACTTACCCGACCTACTTGGTTCAATAGTAACTTAGATCTCCGTGACCACAACCTTTGAGGCACGTGAGCCATGAGCATTGTTGCTGCCTCTGGGACACTTACCAACGCTGCGCAACTCAGCACATATTAGCCAAAGTTCAACAACCTTGTCAAAGTTCTATTGTCCTCCCACTTAACTTTTCACCAAAAATTCCTTCTCAAGAAACTTGACATTCTAAGTGACGAACACTTTTGTCTTCGGTGCTATGGAGGAATACTCAATGGTTATTCGAAATATCCTACAAAGACATGCTTATCCGACTTTGGTTGTAAACATTTTACTTATGCCTAGCATACCAAAAATTTAAGAAAGGACAACTTGGGTTTTATCCCAAACCATGACTTATATGGTGTCATTTCAACGGATCACGATGGAGCTCTTTTCAGTGTAAAAGCGGTAGTCACTAAAGCTTTAATCTTTTAAAATATAATGGTAGTTTTTATAAATGACACCTTTGATCTTACCATGTCAAACAAGGTTTCATTACATATCTTTAACACTCCATACTCCTATGGTGTTTTTGGGAAATGCAAATCCATGGAACGATTCCTCAAATCTTAGGTGTTTTGCTAAACTTGTAACTCAAACATCTTTCTTTATGATCCAATCATAAAATTTTTTATTTTCTTGTTACAATGATTTTCCACTTCATCTTGAAAGTCTTTGAACATTTTTCAAATGTTTCATACTTCTTACTTATTGAGTAAGTATATACATATACTCACTCAAATCTTCGGAGAAAACATATGAAGTTGAAATCCATCGCCCACGACTACACATAATGGACTATATACATCAATATGTACAAATTCCAATCAGTTAGTCGTCCGTTCCTCTTTTGGCCTACGAACGGAGTTTTAATTATCTCCAGGAAAGTATCACAAGCGTCATTTGATCAAAATCAAAGACTCCAAAAATCCATCAACATGGAGTTTCTTCATGTATCCCTTTCAATATAATTTAAACGGCGATGTCACTTTGCAAGTGATCTTTCAATCATTTGTCTTGCGACATTTTAGCATTAGTTTTATGGTCGTTATTTCTCCAACCAGACTTGTATATCATCCATCTATTATGGAATATGGTAATTATTTGAACAACCTTTTGTCGTCATAATACCTGATCAAAATAACAATTATTGAAACAAATCTTGAAGGCAAGCTTTGATGTTAACGAGTAACACAACAACCCTTTGATTGTTTTCGATGAACATCATCACATATTATCTTGCTAGTTACTTAGGCCATTGCAGTTCATGAATTGTGTTGTCCTGTATGACACTTCATACCAACCAATTCAGTATCCAATACCGTAGAACCACATTGTTTAACAACCAAGGAATACAGCCATAACATGTATCTTCTATATACCTAAGTTGGACATCTCCAATCTTTTCTTTTCTGCCAAATATTTTATAGATTCTCTTTCAACAATTCCTTTTCTTTTAAAAGAATCTATCAACATCAATAGTGGTGTCATTCACATGACACATAGTACAAAGTGTGTATAGTCAAATACTAATACCTTTGGACTTGCACTTTGAAGTGGATCACCTTCATCAAATGTTTGGCATTCTTTCAAAATTCCATTTTTTAGTAATCTTTTAGTGTAGTAAACATTTTACTTACATCTTCTATTCATCCTTATCACGACAACTTTCATGATCAAGCTGCTATAGCTTAAAAAGGTGAATTGCGAGTATAATGTTTCTTTTCCAAAACCTTTTGGAGGATTAGGACGACTAGCGTCTCCAACCTTCACAAATTCTCATCAAATATGAGGACATATACTCTATCATGTTGTAACCAATACATTGTTTTAGATATCGCAATACCTTTCACATATGATGGTTTCTGAAACATTGCTTCAGCTCTTAGATAAACTTGATATTAAAAACAATCTTTTGAGTATCAAGAATCATGGAGGCAAACATGATACATTAGATACTAACACTGGAATTGTTACTCTTGATTTAATACTGTTTATTAAACTTCACAGAGTAAACGGAGTTTGCTGAAAGTTTGCAATATGACTTCTAAACTTTAGATTGACACTCAAAACAATACGATACCAGTTCGTAAAGTAAATATCCAGAATTTCTATAGTTCCACTATCTCAACTATAACTAAGAGTAAGGTGGTGAACGGATGCCAATGACTACAACAAAATATGCAAATTAACTTTGATTGTGTTTATGATAAATTGAGTTTGACTAATCCAAATTACAAATGAACTCCCACTCAAAACAACATCCCTCTAGTTGTTTTAGTGATTACACGAACCAAATCCACTACACCAAGTCCGATCATCACGTGAGATGATGTAGCTTTAAAGGCGAACAATCAACATGTTCATCATATCATCCATATGACTCATGCTTTACCTTTCGGTATTCCGTGTTCCGAGGCCATGTCTATACATGCTAGGCTCGTCAAGGTTAACCTTAGTATCCGCATGTGCAAATATGGCTTGCACCCGTCGTATGCACACGTAGAATCTATCACACCCGATCATCACGAGATGCTTCAAAACGACGAGTCTTAGCAACGGTGCCTACTAAGGACGAACACTTTATTACTTGATATTTAGTGAGAGGGATCATCTTATAATGCTACCGTCGCGATCTAAGCAATACAAGATGCATAAAGGATTAACATCACAGGCAATTCATAATTAGTGTGATATGATATGGCCCTTTCTTCTTATGCCTTTGATCTCCATCTCCAAAGCACGGACATGATCTCCATCATCACCAGCATTGCGTCAAGGTCAGTGGCGCCGCTTCATGGTTGTCCATCATCACTAGAAACTATTACAACTACTTGGAATAAAGCTATTACAAGATGAATAGACACGCAGGTCTTAACGGAATTAAAGACAACCATTAGGCTCCTGCCGGTTGCCATATTACAATAAGGATCATTGCATACATCAAATATAATCACAATCACATAATGGCCATATCACATCACAAAAACCCCTGCAAAAACAAGTTAGACGCCTCTAATTTTCTTTGCATGTTTTACGTGGTTTGGGGCTTTCGAATAAGAACGGATCTTACCTACGAAACTGAACCACAACGTTGATACAAGTGCTATCAAGTACAAAGTGTAAATTGGATCTATACTATGATGGGAGAGACAGACACCCGCAAAGCCACTTGTGCAATACGAGTTGCATGTCAACTGTGGAGCAAGTCTCATGTGCGATGACATGTAAGGTTAGCCCGGGCCGCTTCATCCCACCATACCGCAAGATGCAAAGTACACAAAGCAAAAGACGGCACGAGCACCAACGCCCACAAAACCATTGTGTTATACTCGTGCAACAGATCTACGCATAGACACGGCTCTGATACCACTGATGGGTTCGTAGCATGGAAAACAAAAAATTTCTACCGCAAGAACATACAAAACCTAGATCTAATCGAGATAAAAGCCAAGATCTAATCTATTAGACATGTGCAACGAGATAGATCTGTACTAACCCTCGTAGATCCGAAAGCGTTACAAGATTAGATCTCGGGGTTGATGTAGTCGATCACTTGCCGATCTCAAGATCGTGTGGACGATCCTTCCGGCACCACGTTCCGGCAGCGCTTCCGCAGTCGGTCACACATGCGGACTGGAAGAAGACCTTCCTCTCCCCGTTCCAGCGAGCAGCAGAGGTAGTAGATCTTCTCCACGGAATCCTAGCAGCACGACGGTGTGGTGGTGGTGGTGGAGTAGAGAATTCTGCAGGGCTTCGCCTAAGCCTGAGCAGAGGGAAGGAGGAGGAGAGAGGCGGCGGCTAGGGTTTGTTATGGGAGAGGTCTAGGGGGTGGCGCCCCCTCCCCTCTATTTAAAGGAGGGAGGCGCCATGGGAGGGGGAGTCCTAGTAGGACTCCCCTGCCTCCTTGGCCGGCGGATTGGGAAGGGGGGAGGAGTCCTCCTCCCCCACTACTCCTTGTCTTGCCCTACAAGGATTCCTTGATCCTTTCTTGGTTTTCAAGCAAACTCCAAGAAATCTTCTAGAACCTTTCGGAACATTCCGAAACCTTCTAGAATCCCCATACAAATACTCCAGAACATTTCCTAACTTAGAAAATGATCCCCAATATATGAATCTTATTCTCCGGACAATTCCGGATCTCCTCGTGATGTCCCGGATCCAATCCGAGACTCCGAACAACATTCGGTCTCCAACGCACATTCCATATCTACTTAAAACAACTTCGAACCTTAAGTGTGTCACCCTACGGTTCGTGAACATGTAGACATGATGGAGACACATCTCCGATCAATAACCATTAGCGGGATCTGGAGATCCATAACAGCTCCCACATATTCAACGATGACTTTGTGATCGATAGAACCATTTAACATATGAAACCAATTCCCTTTGTCACGTGATACTCTACTTATCCGAGGTTTGATCGTCGGTATCTCCATACCTAGTTCTACCTCGTTACTAATAAGTACTCTTTACTCATTCCGTGATATGTCATCCCTTGTGACCTAGTCACATGCTTGCAAGCTAACTAGATGACATTCCACCGAGAGGGCCCAGAGCATATCTATCCGTCATATGGATGGACAAATCCCAATCTTGGTCCATGCGCTTCAACACATACTTTCAGAATACCCAATGACACCTTTATAACCACCCAATTACGAAGCGGCGTTTGATGTCATCAAAGTACCCATCCGGTGATGGTGATTAACATAACCTCATGGTCGAAGGATTAGGTTACTATGCATTTGAAAGCTTGTAGCAAAACGAACTTAATGACTTGATCTTATGCTATGCTTACTATGGGTGTGTGTCCATCACATCATTCTCCTAATGATATGATCTTGTTATTAACGACATCCAATGCCCATGATCAGGAAACCATGATCATCCATTAATCAACAAGCTAGTTTAACAAGAGGCTTACTAGGGACTCTTTTATGTTTACAAAACACACAAGTATTAATGTTTCCTATTAATACAATTATAGCATGGGATGTAAACATTTATCATAAACATAAAGATATAATAATAACCACTTTATTATTGCCTCTTGGGCATATCTCCAACAAGAATTTCTTCCGCACATATAGCTCCGGCCATATAGTTGGCGCCGCCTCCGCCTCGTCAAATAGTTTCACCCTGTGCAATTGGTTCAGAGAGACGACATACAGAACACCTAGAAATCACGGAAACCTCACCTCCGGAAGGCATATGGAGGGGGAACTCGTTCGCTAGGGATCCATCTTCACCCTGCGTTGATCCGGGAGGCTAAGGCATCGATATTCATCAACCACCACTGCATCACCACCATTCTCATCCATCCCATCTACATCTTATATAGATCTTGTTGTAATTCCTATACTCATTGTGGATTTATACAAGTACTATTCACCTATGATTGTTTCCATTACCATTGTCATGATGTTGACTGCCTCCATGTCTGAGTAGATCTTTAGTTCTTGGGGAGATGGAGAAACCCTAGCATATGATTGAGATGAGATAGGGATTATTATGTTATACATCATTATGTGTACATGTTAATTGTCTGTCTTCATCTTGATATTAAGGATAAGTGCACCTTCTTAATATTTGCCTCTTATGGGGACTCGATGGAGGGGATTACTTGTTAGTAGACGGAGGGATGATAGCGCTTACTGTGACTATAAAGCTGTTGTCATTCTTTACGTACTAACTTAGGGAACCAAGGAGAACTCATCAAGCCATGTACATGCTATGGGAGAAATCCCTTAATAGCACGGTAATGCGATGGTTGTCGGTTACTGTCTGCTGTGGTTATGAGGATGATGTGTGCAGCGGTTGCTGGCAAATCGTTCATATATGGAGCTCCTCCCACATACACACACACTATGAGAATATTCGTTATAATACTCTCAATTACTTAGTCTAATTTGCTAGTGGTGTATCCGCTACTCCCTGAGAACGCCTTTTCCCCTATTATAGTTCTAAAGTTCTATTACACACGCGATTCTTACTTTCTGCATTAAGTTTTGCTTTAGTTTAAATTACCTTGTTCAACCAAAAACCCCAAAATAACTCTACTTATCTTGCATCTTAAAGTTATTTCTTAAGTAGTTCGTTTAGTTATAGTTAAAAGCATTTTAGTCTTTCGCCTACTACTCCCTGTGGGATCGATATCTTTATTTTGAAACTAGCTACAAACGATCTGTGTACTTGCAGTCATCAACCACTCAACTCTACCACCTGTGGTTTCTACTGGACGATGACCTCCTCCTCTGGCACTGCAATTAAATTTCCCCCTCATCCGCTCTCTCCCTGCACGTCAGTCCATTCAACCCTTCAACTAGTATGCATCCTTCCCGATTGCGGCCAAGATGGTAACCTCCCACTCCCCTTCCCTCCAATCCCCACCCTCTTCTTGTTAATGCTTTGATTTTTTCGCAGGTCTCATTTCGTACATCTGCACCGTGGTGAACAATTTTGGGTGACCAATGTGTCTAAAATGGTCAGTTTGCATCGTCCCATGTAAAGGAAATGCGGCTCAGTCCATTTGGGTCACGGGGTGCACCTAGTGGGCATATGCATTTTGAGCCCCCTCGCCCGGTGATAAGTTTTGACATGATGGAGTTAATGGCGGTGTCCCCTCGCCAACCGCCCCGCTATCTTTCCACGTGGCCGCTAGGTTCCCACCCTTGCTGGCTCTAGTTTCTCACATGCACGCCGTGCTCGTCTCCCGCCCACGAACGAAAATTTACCGCGCCCACCCAAGCATTCCCCGCCTTGGCCGCAAGATATAAATACGACCGCCACTGCATGGAGGTGCACCAACCCAAGCTCACTAGCCATGCATCATTGTAAGATCACCACTTGGTCAGAGCTCAAGGAGATGGCATGTGCCCGCTTTCCAGAGCGCTCTAAGCATGATGTGGAGGTGGAGTTCATGGAGCTGGCCCAACAGTATGCGAATAAGGAGGTGGAATGTCTCGAGCACCAAGGTGCTGGAGGATGTGGTGGCGCAGGGAGCCCACGAGGCCGCCATGCCATGACCCACGAGGTGGCGTATATGGCGGCACATGAGGCACAAGAACACGTGGCAAACGATGCAGTGGAGGAGGACCGCGTGGCTCAGGCGGCTTCCATGGTAGCAGTGTTGGTGGATATGGAAGACGATGACGACCTAGACAACTTAGAAGAAGAGGATGATTCTGTCTTGTAGGCGAGGACCGATGAGCAATGAGCTATCGTCTGTTCTACCAGACCGCGCACCACGACGCCACGTTCATCGCTGCCGAGCGGGCAACCATGGAATACTTCTGAGACGAGCGAGAGGTGCAGGAGGATTGGCCTTCGCAAAGGCGCTGGCTAGTTGTGTGGGGTGTAGGGACCATGTGGGGCCCGTGGAGAGGATGCGAAGACAAGAGAAGGCCATGTCACACTATAGGGAGGCGCGCTCTACGGTGAAGGTTGAGCGGGTTGCTTAGTCAGGGTGGGACCACTGGTCGGTCGATATGAAGGGGGTGTTGGCCCGCCGGGCCTCCGAGCACGAGAGGACGATGCTCACAGCGGTAGAGCGTCACCATGGCAGAAGAGACCACCGATGCGCCAACGTCGGGCAATTCCTACAAGAACACGCCATCTAAAGTACGCACAAGGTGATATACGAGGTTGAACCCTTCGTCCATGCTAGCGCTATAGGTACGGCGAGGATTAGACGTGCTATCTATGCGTGAGGCATCGAGGAGTAGAGGGTCGTCGTCATTTAGTTTAATTAGTTGTAGGTCTTGATGTATAACTGGCTATCAATCTAATAAAAAGAATTATCTATATTAATGTGCCACTTACTCATGGTCCTATCGGCCGAAGCTTGGACACATGTACGGTTCTCGATGCACCGGCTAGATACATTTGCGGCTCAAAACTGGTGAGGGAAAGGGTCGAGACGGACAGTTTGGTCCGTTTGGGTCATGTTGTTGGAGCGAGCGTGGGGTGACCCAGCATACCACATCATGATTGTAGTATACAAGTCGTTGACATAATACTCATAGAACATCGTTCCACAAATATTACATCCCTCAGAGTGGTACAACAGAAACAAAGTGGGTCCACAAAACAAACATTTATTATTATAACCAGAAATTACATGATTACTTCAAGATCCTCCTAGGCCCACTGAGGATATCCTGACGACTCAACGATAAGCTATGACAACTTAAGAACAACTTAAAAAATCTAACAAAACCTAATATAATGCAATCTTAACATCTTATCTGATAAAGAGATATGATACTTGACTCAACTAGCTAGTTTGTACTCTTCAGATTCTTTGGCCTCCACTCCATATATGCTTTTGTAGTCAATTCCTTCGACATTTTTGGATATATCTGGCTCTCTATTTGGTCTTTAACTGGGTAGAGTGTTGCTTCCTTTTGGTCTTCAAATTCCACATAATATAAGAAGGATTAAAAAGGTATGGTTGAGTACGAGCGTACTCAGCAAGTTCATTAAAAAGTACTATTTGCTACACTAACTACAGCCACATACAATATGTCGTAGGATATGTAGGTTTTTGTAAACTTTTCTTCAAAGGTTTCTTTTATTCTGAAGATCTATGTTTGTCAGCCTTCATAGATTGATTAGAATGTCATGTAGTTACTTTCCTGCCGCGTTTGAAGTTCCTTCCCGGAAAAAGGAGTGACAAGCCACAATTTAAATACTCTACAGAGGTGTGTTGCTTTACCCATGAGATATCATTATCCATGTTGCACAACCAGGAAGCTTAATCGTTCACACTTTGTTTAGTATGAGGCCTAGTATAAGCACCAAGACAACCACTTCCCTTCTCTGCGACCCCGTATGCGCACCCTTTTGATTGCTTAGAACAAAGGTTATGCCATTTTACATTCCTGAAGGAAGCAATCTATCATAGACAACAAGGGGGGTGGGACTTAAGGGATCCCACCCATGTGCACGTGTCTAATGTAGGAACATGGCTCCGGCAAGTTGTCCGTTGACATATGAAAGTAAGAAGATCTAATTGACTTTCCTAGAGCCATATAGATCTCATGGTTAATGCTAATATACGACGTAAGAATCATAGGCGACATTTTTTATTAATTCTAGATGATACTTTCCCATGCAAATGGAACCTCCACTAATCCACATACCATACCATGGTTCCATTTCCAGCCATTATAGATTACCACCACTCATGTCGATAATCAATAAGTCATATTATTATGAAAATAGTATTTCATTCCATCCTTTTCAAAATGCAAGTGATAACATTTAGTAGATTGCAAATACTTGATAAAAATAACCAAAGTACATTACCAAGTATGGACTTCCCTTGATATTGTGAAGTAATGCAGTCAAGTGTTTTGACTTGACCCTGGACCTCGGTTTCTACAAATACCATCATTGCCCGGTATGCACACTGTTTAAAGAAGAAATATGATGTTATGCATAAGTAATGTGAAGTGGTTCGCAGAAGAAAACAAAAAAAAATCATAGCTAGCGCAACACCAATACCAAGATCTATTTATGAGCTAATGTAGTAACGGGGAAGCTTCGATGACCTACCCTTATAGAACGAAAGCATTTAACGTTTCATAGGAAACATCGGCAATGTATTTCTACTTGTAGCTGACCTCAAGGTCGTGTTGCTCCTCGTACGACAATTAGGTGCTACAAGTGGCAGCTCCTCCGTGGTCTCACACACGTCCGATGTCCTCCAACGACTCCCGTTCTCCCTAATCTAGTCAGGATGTAGACCTTCTAGAACTAGGATCCAACAGTGCGATGGTGTACCAGAGTGGTGTCGTATCTCATGTGTGCAGTTCTACTGGGAACCGCACACATGAGATCCAACGAGAGAAATAGAGAGATAGAGGAAAAATCTCTAAGGAATATTTCCTTATGAATTTCCTAATTTATTGTTTGTATTTTCCCTCTCCCTTGCCCCTATCTATATGGAGAAGGAAGGGAACCCCACATTGTCAGCTGGCAATGTGGGACTAAAGGAGGGGTAAGGGGAGGCACACACCATATGGAGGAGGGGCTGGTCGGGTGGGCCCACCCACCCGCGCACGTCAGCCATTGGCTAGCTAGGCGGGGTACCCTAGGCAGTGCCCTCCCCCATGAGTTTTTCTTTCTAGGAATTGGCCCATTAGGGAAGTTATGCCCCAAAAATCATTTTAAATATCATTTTTACTATTAATTCCAATAATCATATTAACAACATATTTAACATTTCCTCATGATCTAGAACACCTTTTCGATCATTCCGAACTACTTTGGACTTTACCCAGAACCCTTCCGATTTCTCTGTTTCTTTCCACTAGTGATCTTGATGCTTTTAGAACAATCTCTAAGCATTGTAGAACCCTTAAGTGTGTTACCCTACAGTTTGGGAACATCACATACATGATCGAGACACCTCTCATATCAATGATCATCAGCGGGATCGGGATGCCCATAATGACCCCCGTGCATTCCATAATTTCTTATCATTTGAACTATGAACGTTGAGTCTAATTCATTTTTTACTTCAATACATAAATTTTCTGAGATCTGATCATCGGTATCAACCATACCTCGTTCAATCTTGTTACCGACAAGTCTACTTAACTCGTTAACATTATATTGTATCCTCATGACCTAGTCATTCGATGTAGCTTATTGGATATAATGTGATCGAGTGGGCCTAGTGTATCTTCCCATCATGTGGGAGAACAAATCTTGATCTTGATGCATACGACTCGACCTATCCCTTTGGAATACCCAATATACACCTTTATGATCACCCTGTTACGGTGTGACAGTTGATGTAAATCTAAGCAGCCTCGGGTGATAGTGATTAAATATGATATCACGATTAAAGGGGAAGGTTATTACATTTCTAATTATTATAATGATGGACTATGTGACTTGATCGTATTAGAATACTTATGATGGGTAATGTACATCACATCATTCACCAATGATATGACTTCATCGTCAACGACATAAATCCTCCATGTTAGGAAACCTTGATCATCAGTTGCCCAATAAACTTAGTTGTATAAAGGCTACCATGGACCTTGGTTTATTTACATACCACACATGTATCAATGTTTCTACTTGATACAGTTATAACACGATATAAAACTATTATGAACTAATTGGATATGATAATAAACACAATTTATTATTTACCTCTAGGGCATATCTCCTTTAGTCTCCCACTTGCACTAGAGTACAAATAATCTAGTTGCATTTGTTACTAATCATAAATACATTATCACATAGTGTGTTTTTGATCATGCTTGTGCGGTGACCCAATATACCACTGCATGTTGTAGTATACTATAGTCGTTGACGTAACACCAATGAAACACCATTCCACCAATATTACATCTCTTAGAGTGGTACAAGAGAAACATCTCGGGTCCAAGGTATGACTTTAGATTACATATAGCACATTACAAAATATCTAGAAAACTTCCTCGAAATAGAGAGGAAAGCATTAAACCGAAGAAAACCAGATATAGCAACTCGAAGTTTATACTAGAAGTACGACTACTATTAATATATATCTATGGCATGCAATTGCTACTATAGCAATACTCTACAGAAGTAGGTTCTAGATTCTAGGGATTTATTTATACTCTATGCTTCAGCTTGACTTCCATAGCTTACCATGTAGTCGTCGACTCTGTTGATCTCCACTGGATATCTTCAACTCTTCAAAGTAATTCTCCTCCCGAGTTCGTCATCGATTGCTTCGAGATATAGAAAGTGTTAAGAAGGTACAGTTGAGTACAAGCGTACTCAGCAAGTTCACTAAAAAGGATTGTCTGATGCACTATCTACAACCACTGACCAAAGGTCATAGGTTATATAGGTTTTTGTTAACATTTCTTCAAAGGTTGCTTTTATTTGGAAAAATTGTGTCTGTTAGTCTTCATAGGTTGTTTAGAACTTCATGGAGTTCCTTTCCTGCAGTGGTTGCAGCTCCTTCCTAGAACAGGGAGTAACATGTCATACTTTTTATACTCTACAAAGGTGTGTTGATTTACCCATGAGAGATCCTTATCCATGTTGCACAACCGAGCGGCCAACCCATTCACACTTCCATGGTATGAGGCCCGGTATAAGGACTCAAGCCAATCACTGCCCTTCTCTGTGACCCTGTATGCCCACCTTTTTTCTCGCTCAGGACAACGACTGAGCCGGTCTACATTCCTAAAGGGAGAAATCCATCATAAACAACAAGTACCGGGGAATTGATGGTTTCCCACCTTGCACATGCCTAAATGAAAGACCACGATTTCGATAAAGTTGTCCATCAGCATACGAAAGGAAAAAGATCCAACTGGCTTCCCTAGAGCCCATACAAATCTCATGGTTAACGTGTAATCTACGATGCAAGAATCACTAGCGTCATTTGTTATTAATTCCTAGGTGATACTTTCTCGTGCAAATGGAACCTCCACCGGCCATATATATCATACCGTGGTTCCATTTACCCGCCATACTAGGTTAACACCACTAGGGTTGATAACCAAAAAGTCATATTATTATGAAAATAGTATTTTATTTCATCTATTTTAAAATGCAGGTGATAATAATAGATTGAAAATACTTGATAGAAAATAACCAAACGACATGAGCAAGTGCGAACTTGCATTCGTGATTATAAGATTATGCAATCACGATCTTCTAGTTGGTATAAACTCCAATATCCAAAAACAACATCATTGGTCCGATAAGGACTTATTTTTAAAGAAGCAATATGATATTATGCATAGATAATGATATGCATTTTTAAAAAATCCCAAACTAAATCCCCATGTTTAACTATATATTAAGTTTGGTGATTTCGTAAAGATTTTGCTTATCTTCGGGTTTACTTTACAATCAAAAGTATGTTTTGTATTCCAAAAGTAATTTTACAAGACATGGAAGTAAAACACAATAATAATCGATATTAAGTATTGGTAGGTAACTAACTTTTAAGATGGTTTTGTTACATGTTGATAAATCTTCATAGAAATACTAATGTCCTAGTTTGAAGTGGCAAAAAGAATAACTTTTGAGAAAAATAATTATTATACTAAGTTGAGAAATTCACAATGTTCTCGAAATATAATCAATGGGTATTTGTATCCCTCTAATGATCTTAAGTTGATAAACTTCTATCTGGTTGAGTAACAGAACAAAATTAACTATAAAACATAATTTGAGTTGAAGACATAGTATTCTATATCGCTATTGAGTTTTAGATTTTCCTAACCATGGTTGAAGATGAAATTTTATAGGTATTGAGTCTAGCTTTAAGGATCAAGATCGAGCATGTTTAATATAAATATATTATATGACAAGAATTGACTATGAGAAATAGGTGAACGTATTATATGAGTTAGTTAGTTACTACCAAGTTTTAGAGTCATGCTAAGAATAATTAAATAGGATGAGATCATTCACTCCTAACATAAGTGATTGCTATGCAAAATGAACTTGTGAAACTTTGTTTAATAGTTGGTATAAGATTCCAAAAATAGTGTTATTTTGATTATCAGTCCACATTTAAGTTTTATTGTAAACTATGGTTATGATTTTAAGTATAGTATATGGATTTTATTGTTTTTTGAGTGTTTTACCTAAATCGTGAGGTAATAAGCAACTTTGAGATATGAAAATATCTTTATCTTGTTTATAAATAAAAGAATAGTCTTTCTTTAAAGTAAAAAATTCTATACTGCTTAAGTGAAGCTAAAAGGAATTTCGCTTGATTTATAAAGATAAGGAAAAAACCTTTATTTAGTTTCTAATAAGAAATAGGATTTTTAATCCTTGTTATACATTTATTTCTTTAAAAATCCTAAAATCCTATGGAATACTCTTTTTAGAATTTTCTAGTATAATATATTTATTTTTATACTTAAAAATGATTTTCATTTATTTTAAGGGCATTTCCTTATTTTCATATATTAACTAATAAGATTTAATGGTTTAAATATTTTGTTTTCATTATTTAGTTTAAATAGCAACCTATTATTTTTCTTGAATTCATTATATTTTTTGATCAGTATGAGATATCATATATATTTTGATGATTTTTCCTTAATTTCCTAGAGCCTAAATTGCTCACATGGCTATCTTGCTAATTTTGGAATTTTGTTTACTTAAATTTTTGGAACTGGGCCTGACCTAGTGGCCAGCCTGGCCCAGCCCACTACGGAGCCTAACGATTGGGATCATTCCCACTGCGTGGTCTCTCACTCGTCCATTCTGACCAGTCTCTCACTCACTCTCGTACTCGACTTTGCTTCTCTCCCCTCTCTAGCAACGTTGCGGCTCCGCCGCCGTCACGACTTGATTCTGGCGAGCCCCAACCTCCCTGGCCGTCGCTGCTGCGCCTGTAGAACTAGCCCACACCGCTGCATCTACCGATCCACCTCGATTTCATGCATGCGTCCTTGTCTGGCCATGTTGATCCCCTTCTAGAACCTAGGGTTCAGAGATTTGATGTTGCTGCGCGCCGACAGTGTTCTCCTCTCCTCACTAGCATGTTTTGGTGATGTGGTGGTCATGGTGCTGCGGTGTGGCTCAACGCAGGTTGAGCGTTATGGTGCTCCTCGTGCCGCCATGCCTCTGTGCTGTGATCTGCCAGTGCTGCCGACATTACCTCTGCTTCCTCCTCGGCGAGCTAAGACTCACCCCTGGTAGGTATGTCTTATCCCTTTCTCTCATTTCTTTCTTTCTTTCTTTCCCCCTCTCATCTCTTCTTTATCCTCCTCTTTGGTGCAATTAATCTAGGGTTTTCCCGTGTTCTAATCCTATCCTAAAGCTTACAGTAACCTACTCATAGTTGGAACTAGTATTGACATGTTGTAGTTTTTTAAAATCATCTATGTTAGTATGATTCTTCAATAGAGTAATAGATAAAGGCTAAGCATGTATTTTAGTTGTGCTGCTCTATTTATTGTTGGAGTTATAAATATGTAAATTGTTTCTAGGTGCTATTGATTATCCTGGATGAGTACGAACTACTCAATCTAGGCTAGAATAGGAATCTAGATGTTTACTATCCGTGTAAAATTTATCTGTACTAGATTCCAATGGCTGGTTTATATTTGACTAATACTAATAGTTCTATTAGTGTTTGTTGTTGAGCATGTATAGCTCAGTTTATTTTAGTTTTGAAGCAATACATGATATTCCTGATTCTTTGCTAAAGTTTAACTTGGCTTGATACTTTACTGTATTTGTTTTCTAAAGTTGCATTATTGGAATTATTATAGTGAGCATGCTTGGGTTCCAAATTCAGTGACTACCCATGGAATTATGATGTGGTAATGCCTTGCAATCATAGCTTGCTTGATATGTATTGATTCATACCATCATGATGCCTTACTACGAAATATTCCTCCTATAAAGAATACCACTGCAAGCAAATCTTGTCGATGTCCTTCCTTGTTGTCAATATGATAGTGACTTATATTAAGATGATTCCTAATATATTTCCTAGAAAATGGTATGAGTTTATTTGGTAATATTTTCCAATAAGACTACTATCATATATGTACCACCAACATGGCAGTGGAATACTAAAATGACTCCTAGATCTTAATTGTAGGAAAATGATTTAGATTACTTGAAGTATTTTAAAGTTGATTCCTTGATCTGTTGGTTATTTACTATATAAATACTTATGGATTCTGTAGGTGATCTTGCTACTATGGTACCTCTTTGGAGGCTACATGATCTGCTACAGGATTACTTGACAGAGATTGGGTTTAATCCTTGACAATGATGCAATAGTCTGAGGTTGTTGCTTTTATTGATAAGAATAGATAATTGATCTTCCACAATAAAGCTCCATGATGAGATTTCCATAGCAATTCTATGAAATCCTGAGAGATCACCACCTCTCCCAAAACTATTTCCTAGATAAGGACTGCTAAGAACATATACTAGTACTAGGCAGTAGTATAGCAACCTTCTATTGTAGATGTTGCTTGAGGCTGTCTGGTTATTCTTGATCTAGTTATCTTTGCTCTAGATTCTTGTATTTCTCCTATCTCGATCCTCTTCTCCTAGATCCTAGCTTGGCCTAGTCCTTCTACTCTTTGTTGTTGGCTAGCCTTGCTCCTCCTGGTTCGAGCTCCTGGCCTCTCCTTCTGGCTTCTGGATCTTGCTCTCCTTCAAGTAACCACTTGTGCTGGCTTGAATGGTTTGTTGTGTGGATGGATTTGATAATCTGGTGATGAACTGATGAAGTTATGCTATGGTGTTTTTAGTGTTCTTGTGAAGTGTTCAGTAGAGAGAGTTCTGCTACCACGACTGTGTTATTTATGTACTCTTGGTGTCATTTCTATGGCGACAGCACACTGCCGCATGCATATGTGTGAGCTTCATGCCTGCTCCAAGTGCTTTGTCTCATTGGGAAGATCCTTTCCTAGCCTGGAAGTTACTCCCTTGTGGATTTTCTCGGCTAGATTGGGTGTTATCTTGGACTGGCCTTTATTTTTGGTTGCCAAATGTTAATTTGCCCCTCTAGCTAGTGATGGACATGCTTAGGCAACTTTGATAGGAGTAGATACTACTTTGGTGAAATTTGCCCCTAATGGATTAGCTCGATGATGTAAATAAATAGTGCATCTCACTGTTAATATTGAGAGCATTTAACATTAACACTAACCCTTTCTTTCCTTTTCTTTCTATTTTATTTTTGCAGGAAACAAGATACAAGATTTTTTAGAAATTGGTTTAGTTTAGGATTTTACTGTATCTCTTTCGTACTTTCTTTTATCCTTTATTTATAAAGAACAACATATTCAGTATATTCAGGGAGTAAAACATTTCTCTATTCCATTGTTATAATTTATTCATATATAGTTATTTATGTGTTCATAAAAGAATTTATATATTATTTCCTTTTGGATATTGTAGAAACTTTGTATATTTGATTACTATTAATAAAGTTATTTCTTTACATATTTATTCAGTTGTATTCCTTTTCTTATTTGTAATTACTTTATTGTATTATTCTTAATTCCAGATCCTATTAATCCTTGTTGTATTAAATATTCTAAATTCTAACCTTTTATAAGTTTCAAATTATTCTAAATTCAAATACCAACTTGAATTTATTTACCCAAAACACACAAAATTCTAAAATCTATCGCATTCGCTGAGATGATCTAAACTCTAATTCATCAAAGCGAGAGAAACCTTGATCCCTCTAGGGTTTTAGTTTTGCGTGAATTTTTTCCGGATTTTCTTATGCATGAATGCAAATGCACACTCTATTCTGCAGCCCTAAATGTTGGGGAATTACAACTTGCTTATGGAAAATGTCCTATCCTTAATCTATATTACTAGATCCATATATTATTTTCAAATTTTTAATGTTACCTATTTTGACATCTACCTCATTATCACATAATGAGTCGCGATATTTGTTTGGTGGCAGAGCGAAACTTCGTTTCACAGTGTCAACATTGGCGGTTGTTCAGTCAAGTGAATTTTCACTATAGTCATGTATACCAGAAACACACTCAGTTTTGAAAGTCGAACTTCCTTAACCAAACTTATAATACTTGCTATCTCTTAAGTAGTCATATAGTTCAATATATATGCATATCATTTAAGAATCTAATATTGAGGACATGCTTAATTCTAGTTCAGTGATTTATTCATGAATAACTTTAGAACTTATTCTTCAATCTAAGAACATGGGTCACATTTTCGTGGAGTATTTGCAATATGGTTACATGTGGAAGAACCTATGACCAATGTATAGGAGATGATATCATCCCTATTTTTCCTTATTTACCATTTTTGCATATACTAAGATAAACTCAATGTTTCACCAAGTTTCACAAGTAAGAATCTCCTTCTTTTCTTGCTCTATTCTAAACTTCTTTAGAATCTCGTTTAGGACATTCTGAACTACTTCAGAATCTAATCTAGGGTATTCTAAACTTTCTTCATAATCTAAGATAAACACATTTTGACTCTAACGTTTATTAAACGTATCGATCTATCTCGATAAACTTCAATGTTTAATAATTTGTTCAACTTCATTCATAGAATATTTATACTAACTTAAATATCACTAATACAAATTACACCATTCATCATGTGTCAATCACATATATTAGAATATTGTCACGCACCCACTCAAATATGCTTATCCATATATGAGATATTAGGATACTCACTTAGCTCCCACTCAAATATGTCATCTACATATTTAGAGATTAGGAAACTCCCTTAGCTCCCACTCAAATATTTCATCCACACATTTGAACAAGAAACTATTTAGATCCCACTTAAATACTTCACAAGTGCACGTCTTCTTGATAATTTTGGTTACTAAAAAATTCCTTTGATCATACATCAAATCAAGAATTTCCTACTACGAGATACTTAGCAATATGGTTAGACAAATTCTGCTTATTGTACTAATTCAATCCTTCTTCAATCATGTCATCGAAGAACTTGCAGTTTTGACAACCAACTACCAATTATCAAAAATTAGTCATTTCTTAGTGTAAATCCAATAGACTTTAAGCATCACTACACATTATAGTCAATCATTTGAATTTGTCAAGACAATCTTCATGACAAATCAAGCTTTATGTCTTCCTTTAAAGTTTCATTTCTTTCTTATAACTTCATAGTTATTGGGAAAGATCAAGTAACATATTTACTTAATAATATCTAGTAACTCATTACTTTGTAATCTTAAATATAACTTAATTTAGGATTTCATGATTTAATCATTTCTCGTACTTAGGTCCATCATTGCTTCTTTGTAGTTTGTAGGTATATATTGTTGTATTAACATGACAAGTGAATCCACAATATAATTCCACAAACAGTTGAGATTGAATCCTACTTTATTTTAGTAAAATCACTCAATCAGTTTCACCACTTATTGTAGAGCTTTTGCTTCAGAACTAATTCCGTTGTGCTACTCGACACTTCGGGGTAAGGTCAAATACCCCGTTTGAGTTTTTACTTTCTTCCACCGACACCTCCTTCGATAAAAACTTTCTTGATAACTATATACTATACAACAGCAAGTTTGACCTTTTAGTTGTGGAAGATGTATTTGTAGTTGCCTAAGAATACTTTACAAAGATTTTCCTATTCGTCGGGACTTTGAATTATCGAAATTGCTAGAAACTCGAACATGACATATCTCATATGGTGTTGTTTCCACGAATTTGTTCCCTTTTCTAGTGTTTTCTACTATTGACTTATAACTCTAACTTTCTACATTAACCCAATAACAGATAATCCTAAACCATATGTATTATGATTATGATGTTTTAGACATATCAATACGATTTGAAATATCCAATCATCACAATTTGTGGAATAACTTTCACAAGTTTGTCTTTGATGCTTTGGCTTAACCCAAAAACTATTTGATTTGATCAAATCACACGGACTTGTGTTTCGTGTTAATTTCTTATCCATATTTATTCCAAAAGTCACTGAACACTTCAAATAATTTCAGATTCATGATTCATTTAGTAAATACTTATATTCACTTCAATCCAAAATCATGTTTTTCAAATAATGATATCTACTATCTCGATGAATCACAATATATCACTATGTATGTATTCGAATGACTTAGCACATACTCCATTTCACCAGAACATGTGGTTTTAGTCATCTTCGCCCAACAAGGCATGGTTTTAATATCAACGTAAATATGATCTCACTATCAAAGGAGAAGGTTCTATGTTTCTAATTATTGCAATGATGGACTATGTGACTTGATCGCGTTACAATACTTATGTTGGGTAATGTCCATCACATCATTCACCAATGATATGACTTTACTGTCAACCGACATAAATGCTTCGTGATCAAGAAACCTTGATCATCAGTTGCCCAATGAACTTAGTTTGTTTATATACCACACCGGTATCAATGTTTCTGCTTGATATAGTTATAGCATGGTATAAAACTATTATGAACTAACTGAGATATGATAATAAACACTATTTATTATTTGCCTCTAGGGCATATCTTTTTCATAATGATATGCACTTTTGTAAAGACTTAAATTAAGTCCCCCATGTTTGAGTATGAATTATATTCAAGTGATTTGTTTGGAGATGGAATTTTATCCAGGAACATTTTATTAGTTAAAATACAGTTAAGCTTCTATCATGCACTACACAAATAAGAAAATATTTTGAGGTATTCCTTGGGCTTGGTTGAGTACTGTATTTAGTTTTCATAAGGTCATCTTATAGCTAATTGCAGGACAAGTATTTTAGTTATAAGAGAAATTCAAGTTGAAGGTTAATTATAGATAGGTGATATCAATACATAATGTACTAAAGTGTTTCAAGGTTTTAGGTGTTACATATGGTAACAGAAGTATACTCCTCAAGTTCCAAGATAAGTGGAGGATGATATTTGACTTTTAAGCCACTATCCTACATTTGGTTGCAAACTTTGGAAAGAATACAAATTAATTAAGGATATTAACTTTAAATGAGTTAGCTTTGTAGAATTTTCGATTCTATTTAACTTTAAAAAACAATTGATGTAATTGAATTTGTAACATATTGTCATTGATGGCTTAATCTAGTTATCCCTCTTTCTATATATTTTACCCAAATTATTAAGGAAGAAATATTTTCTACTATTTATCAACACAAACCAATGTAGAATGTAACAAACACTTTCTTTAGTTAAATAAAAGATTTTAATATAGAAATAATTATAAATGATTTAAGTGAAGCTAAAAGAATTTATTTTGATTTATAACTGATAAAATAAAATACATTCCCTTTCTTGTAATGCAATAAATAAATTTACAATCCATTTTATAACTCTTATTTTTTTAGTAATGTCAAAATGAGTTAGAATTGCATATCTAGCATTTTTCTTGGTTAGTACATTATTTTGAATACACAAAGGTTGTTTTTATTTAATTTTATGGTTTTCCTTATTTTTCCGTGTTCTAATTTGTTAAAATTATTAAAGAAATCAATTTAAGATAGAGTATGTAAACTATAAAATTTCCTACACCTTAAATTTATCTCGGAACTTATTTCCTATATTTTTAGAAAATAGTAGGATACTTACTTCACATTAATATGAAATTTATTTATTTTTATGTATTTTTCTTGATTTTATAAAAGTGCGTAAAGGGATATTTATTTTCTGGTAATATTTCTTATTTAAAATTTCCTTTTGAATTTATATTAATAAAAAGAAAAATATTGGATAGGCCAACCGGCCCACCCAAAACCAACTAACCTAGCCCAACTAATCGGCCCACCTAGGCTTGGGGTCAATCCCGACCCCGACCCAACTCCCTCTCTCTCGCCACATACACATGCCCAAACTCGCACCTATCATTCTCGTGCTCTCTCTCGCGAGCCTTGTCACCACCGTTACCCTATGCACCCGGCCATTGATTCGGGTGAGGCAAACTATTGCGGTCATCACTACCGGTAGAAAAAGCTTAGCCACCCTCCGGTTTGATTGGTCTTTCACTCTCTCGTTCGCTTGCCCATGATCCTAGAACCTAATTATCTTCTCTAGCTCCGACCACCACTAACTAGCTTCAGCGCCTCCTCTTGACTGTGTGGTTTCGTCGCCTTCTCCTCCACCTAACACCTCCAACACCTCCCTTGCTCCGTACTCTCTCCATCACTCCACTCGAGCCCCCTCCATCATTTGTCTACACCCTCACAAACGATTAACAAATTCTTCTATGGCACCGGGGGGGCGACGATCCTAGTTTGCAACCCTGGTTCCCCTCGTTCCCGGTGGCCTCACTTTAGTGTGGAGGACGGTTCTGGTCACTATGTTGGTGCACAACTCAAGCAAGTTTGGCTCGGTGTGGTGCAACGCAGTTGTGCTCTTTGTGTCGCCTTGCAGCTGGTGGACATGGTGGTGTTGGTGAACGGTGAAGTCTCCACGTGTGCGTGCTATCATGGTCGCATGAGCACTGCCATGCCACGTCGTTGCGGTTGCATCACGCCAGGTACACGCCTAGATCTTCTCTATCCCCTCTTCTCTATCTCCAGCATTGTTCTTCACAAACCCCTCTCTGGTTCTCTCCATTCACTAGGTTTATATAAATGTTCTTGTTATTCTAAGATTAATAGTGGATTCAGTATTTGAATGAGAATAATCTATTTCTATGCTATATATTCTATCCTACTATAGCTACTCTACACCAAGTACTGATGCAATTGTAACTTGCCATTTTTCTACTATTCTAGGCTGGAATGGTGATGTTCTAGTAGTGTTGATGCTTGTATAAAATATCACTGATCTTGATGGTTTAGAGTGTGGATCATTTCTTTGACTACTTAGATGCTGTAGTTGAAGCCATTGAATCTGTGTTTAAGGTTGTCCAGTACTGACATGCAAATGATGAATTTGTTTGAATTCAAAGCAAGGTTCAAATTTACTAATAGAATTCATACTAAATTCCTGTATTTATTGAACCATTAGTCTAGGGTGGCTTCACTGAGTTTTTATTCAGTATCAAGACTGAATTTGAAATTTAGTCAAGTTGAATGAAATAGTATATGTCAAATATAATAATGAAAACATGGTAGAAATGATTCCTATATTTTTGCCTCGGAAAATGATTTATATGCATCATCTACTTGCAGGGGACTTGATGATCTTATAGATTGGGCATTTTATCTTATTGCCAATACTAGCTTCTACTGAATGCCCCTACTATTGTGGTGCCTCCTTTTGGAGTGTGCATAGTAGCAGAGTCATTTAAGCATGATCTATTGTGGTTGATTCTATTTGGTTTGATGAAATCATCATTTTAAATGATGAGACATGCAAAGAGAACTATTTCATTCCCTACCCATGATGTCTAAGTTGAGGCTTTAATTTAGTAAGAACAAATATGAATGATGCTCAATTTGCCTTGTGATGAGATTAGCATAACATTCTTATGCTAGCCTGGGATCACTCCCCATCAAAATCCCAACTTGATCTTGCTTCTTCTTGGACATCATCTCTTTAGATGATTTATTGTTGATTTGATAACTTGAGAAGGATCTGTTTTTCCTGTCATGTTGACAGTGACCTAACAGTAAATTTGATTCCTAGAACACTAGCTAGGAAAATTGATTAATCCCGATGATAAGCCAGTGTGGAAAATTTCCCTAGTGGCTTCTGCTGCCCTGGGTTGCTGCTGTGGTGCCTCCAATCCTGGAGTGTGCATAGTGGTAGCCTAGGTAGCATGAATTGCTGCTACAGATAACTACTGTAATATAGCTGAAGTTGTCATCCAAAATAAATAGAGATTTTAGCTTATGATGCAGAAGGCCGAAGCTAATTTGATAGCTTAAATGTAGATTATTATTGTTGGATTTTTCTTTGATCTAGGATGATACTGGTGTAAAACTTCTACACGAATCTGAGATCTCTTTCTCACCCACCAAATCCATGTCCTAATATAAAATGATAAGAATGGGTGCTACTTAGGACCTGGGGGTCAACCTGCTATTGATTAGTACTTGCTAGTGCTAGCTGCTCCTTGGGTTGATCTTGATCCATCTTGCTTCTACTTGTGACCTTATTTTATTGTTACTACTGGTCTCCTCCTTCATGGTGTTGTGGCTGGCCTTCTCTTGATTTGATTCTAGGCTTCTGGCCTACTTCTTATGGCACCCTTTTCTTCCTCTAGACCTCAAACTTTGAGCTCAAAGTAAACATGGTGGTTGTGGGGTATTGTCAGATTGTTGGTGATGGCTTAGTGATACACTGGGAAGAACAACTAGTGTTCTAGGTGGTGATATTTTGAACTGGTGTGGATGTGGATGTGGATGTGGTGTAGAGAAGGTGAGTAGTACAATCTAGCACCAAAGCTGCGGCTGTATTGGTTCCTTTGTATGTTGGCTCCCTTCTTTGTGGTATTGACAACACATGCAAATGCATGTGTTGTGTGAGCTACTTGCTGGTGGGTATCTCGGGTGCAAGTTTCAATGCTTGGTTTGTGGACGAGACCAAGTGAAACTATTGTTTTTTCCTACTATTGACTTTTTCCTTTTTACTACTTCATGGTGAAACATGCCCCTCATATGCCAGTGATGCATTAGTCTGAGGCAAAATCTGATAAGAACAAATACTCCATTTGGTCCCATTTTTAAACACTCAATGACGACAATAGGCAGTCGCAACTCTGTGCCAAGTCTGAGAGTATTCTAACCAACTAATCCCCTTTCTTTCCTATTCTTTTGTCTTTCTTTTACATGAACAAGAACAAGGAATGTCAAGAAGATTAGAAGATGAAAAATAGTTTAGGGTTTAGCGTAGGGTTTTCTTTTCATTTTGTAATTTTCCTTTATTCTTTAATTGTAAAGAAACATTTTAATACACTAGACTTCTCTTTGCACCCCTGGGGCATGGCTATAATGTAGAACATGCCAAAACATATCACATTACATCTACATAAGACATCCCCCACGATACGGCAGGTAGGCGAAACATAATCTTGGTGGATAACAGTTTCACCTTTAGCCTTATAAACTCGCTCTACATTTAGTAAACTGGTGAGGTGGGACAAAAAATAGCATGCTCATTGCAATCATATAATAGAGAGCATCAAGTATGTTTCTTTATTCGAGGTAACACACACCAACGTAGGCTATAGCTAATCGTGGTTCCTCGCGGTGGATGGGGTTCCTTGCGGTGGTTCTTCGAGCATCAAGTATGTTTGATGTGGCATCATAGGCCCTACATGGCCCCGGTTCCCCGCGGGAATGGGGCATGTAGACATCCGATGTGGCATCGTAGGCCCTAGCCGGACGCAGTACCTCGCAATGGAAGGCCGAGCTAGCAGCATAGACTGTAGGTGTCAGCGGTTTCTCGCAGCGATGCATTGCGGTGTGTCACGTTGATACTTGCAAACGTATCCATAATTTTTGATATTCCATGTTTGGTTTTTATCTACTTTCTTATGTTTTGTACACACTTTGGAGTACCTTTTATATACTTTCTTGGACTAACCTATTAACAAGATGCCACAGTGCTAGCTGCCTGTTTTCTGCTATTTTGGTTCCAGGAAAGTCAGAAAATGAATATTCTCGGAATTGGACGGGACAAAAGCCAAAGTCGTTTTTTCACCGAGGGGGACATGGATCCAGAATACGAGAAGGAGAGGGGCCAGAGGGCTGCCACACCACCTGGCCGTGTGGCCAGGCCTGGCCTGTGCCAGGGGGTGGTGTGACCGCCTAAGGCACCCCCTCAGCCTCTCCTTTTGCCTATAAGATGCCTCCGATATAAAACCGTAAGTACCCGCACAAAATTCCACGAAAGAGTCTGTAGCTGTCGTCATCTCCATCCCTAGATTGGGAGGGATCTAAAGCTCTTCCCAGCACCCTGCAGGAGGGGAGAATTCACCCTGGAGTCCTTCTTCATCACCATGCAAGCCTCCGGTGTGATGCGTGAGTAGTTTAGGCTTGGACTACGGGTCCATGTAGTATCTAGATGGTTGGTTCTTCTCCTTTGTGCTACCATGTTTAGATCTTGTGAGCTCCGTTCATGATCAAGATCATCTATTTGTAATCCTACATGTTGTGTTTGCGGGGATCTGATGGATATTGAGATGCTATTTCAGATTGATTATTGATTCTATCATGTCTTTGTTATTTGTGATCTTGCATGCTCTCCGTTGTTAGTAGATATCTTGGCCGAGTAGATCTTAGCAACTCCAAGAGGGAGTATTTATGCTCGATAGTGGGTTCATGCCTCTAGTAATCTGGGGAAGTGACAGAAATCTCTAAGGTACTAGATGTGTTGTTGCTACTAGGGAGAAAACAACAACCCTTTATTCATAGAACAATCGTATTTTTTATTTTACACGCAATTCGTAATGCAATTATCTGTTGCTTGCAACTTAATATCGGAGGGGGTTCGGATGATAACCTGAAGGTGAATTATTAGTCATAGATGCAGTTGGATTACGGTATATGTATAATGTTGTAATGCCCAATCAAATCTCATAGGAGTCAAGATGATTAGTATATGAATGTATGCTTTCTCGATGTTTGTCAATTGCCCCGCTGTAATTTATTCACCCAACATGTCATCTATCTTAAGGAGAACCACCACTAGTGAACTATGGACCCCGGTCCTTTCTTTTACCATCAATCTACAACTATTTACCGCTTTCTGTTTACTTTCTGCAAGCTTTTACTTTCTTCCACACAATACGTTAAATGCTTTGTTTTCAGCAAAACCGGTGAGACTGACAACCTCACTCTAAGTTGGGGGCAAAGTTCTGTGGTTGTGTTGTGTAGGATTCCAAGTTCACTACAAGAAATATGGTGACTAGTGACCTTTTCTTAAAGACCATGGATTTTTTGGTCATAGATCTATGACCATTCTGAACTAGTTGGTCGTAGGGAATTTGGGAGGGTCCAAACCTTAAAAAATAATGACCAAATTTGTCAAAAGGTCATAATGTCCTAACACAAAAAGGTCATAGATGGATATGATTGGTTTGGAGCCTTTTATTTGGTAGGCTACGACCAATTTAAATGGTCATTATCGTTAAATTTTGAGGAAAAAAATTACAGAATTTCCAACTCAGCAATATCACCTTCATGTCATGTCCATGTGTCATTTTTTAGTCTACGTGGCATCAGGGAACACCGTGGTGCTGGCGTGTGGAAATTATTTCAAAAAAGAAGCATTGTGGGAGTTTGTACTCTGACCTCACCGACTCCCACGTCCGTCCTAACCACTACACCAATCTTCTCCTTCGTGTCAGTAAGGGAGCTCGGCCCTTTTAACCACCACTTCAGAGCCTGCCAGGTTGATATTAATGCAAAAAATAGGTGGATGCACGGGAATTCGAACCAGGAACCTCTCCTTACCACCAAAGGAACCGAACCACCCCACCACACTGACTTTGTTTTTGGTGACTCGCGCTTCACCCTATTTAGTCAACAAAATGGTTATTGGGCCTGGGCCTCAAGCGACCTAGGCCGTGTCCTACTCGGTCGGCTGGGGAAACAACCCATTAGACCGTTAGCATGTCTATTTTTCTTTTTTTGATTCTTTTGTGTCTTTTTAATCATAAATTCAAATTTAGTCAAACAAAATTCAGAAAAATTGTAAAATTTCAGAGAATGTTTTTATGATATTATGGAACTCTTTAACTTTCTAGGACTACAATAAGATATTGTTCATATAAAACCTTAATATGTGTAAATAGAGATTTTTGAATCATGGTTTTGACAATAGGGGTTTGAAATTGATTTTTTTCTTCTACGAGATGAGTCTCGCTAAACTTGCATTGGATATCTGAAGAAACATCATATTGTGAGTCTAAAAATGATTTTTGCAAAAAAAATATGAGCATTAGATCATCTAGCTGTAGTTCAAATCGGACCCACTTCCTACCAATTCGGCATGAATTTGTCTTTTTCGCCATGTGTGGACGGAAAGGTTTGAGATATCCTACTTGGTACATTGTCCATGTAAGGTGGTATAGTATTTTTTTTTAAATATGGCGGTAGCACTACGAATTAGCCATTTGGTGGTTGCTTCACAAAACGCCCCGTTTTTGGCACTCGGAAAATGGAAAATGCATTTTCTGTGCGACGAAAAGGAAAACTTCCTCCTGCAACATTATTCGCCATCCCAAGATGCACATGCATGCACAATATGGGCACATTATCACAAACTATGTCACAATTCTGGCCATAACATTGGTCGTTTGACCTAAAAGCCAGAAAACCTCGAACATGATAGGTCATTTCTGTGAAGGTTTTTTCGAGATGTTCGCAATATATCAAGTTTGGTACTTTTCCTTGAAAATATGTCACATAATATGACACCACGCGAAGGTTTTACATTGTTTGGACCGTTTTTGAATTTTTCATGCCCGTTTCAAACTATGGTCAAAACGGTGGGCACGGAGGTTCATAGATAGGGGATGATCCTCTCTAAACTTGCATTGGATCTCTGAAGAAACATCATATTGTGAGTGTAAAATTTTTTTTTGCAAAAAATTATGAGCATTAGATCATCTAGCTGTAGTTCAAATCGGACCCACTTCTTACCGATTCGGCACGAATTTGTCTTTTTCGCCATGGGTGGAAGGAAAGGTTTGAGATATCCTACTTGGTACATTGTCCATATAAGGTGGTCTATTATTTTTTTAAAATATGGCGGTAGCACTATGAATTAGCCATTTGGTGGTTGCTTCACAAAACGCCCCGTTTTTGGCACTCGGAAAATGGAAAATGCATTTTCTGTGCGACGAAAAGGAAAACTTCCGCCTGCAACATTGTTTGCCATCCCAAGATGCACATGCATGCACAATATGGGCACATTATCACAAACTATGTCACAATTCTGGCCATAACATTGGTCGTTTGACCTAAAAGTCAGGAAACCTCGAACATGATAGGTCATTTCTGTGAAGGTTTTTTCAGATGTTCGCAATATACCAAGTTTGGTATTTTTCCTCGAAAATATGTCACATAATATGACACCACGTGAAGGTTTTACATTGTTTGGACCGTTTTTAAATTTTTCATCCCCGTTTCAAACTATGGTCAAAACGGTGGGCACGGAGGTTCAAAGATAGGGGATGATCCTCTCTAAACTTGCATTGGATCTCTGAAGAAACATCATAATGTGAGTCTAAAAATGAATTTTGCAAAAAATTATGAGCATTAGATCATGAATCTGTAGTTCAAACCGGATCCACTTCCTACCGATTCGGCAGACATTTGTCATTTTCATCAGGGGTGGACGAAAATATTTTAAAATCTCCGGTTGGGACATTGTTCATGTAAGATGGCCTAGTATTTTTGAAAAATGGGGTGGTAGCATTTTTGAATTGAACATTTGGTGTTGCTTCACAACACGCTCCGATTTTGGTACTCAGAAAATGGAAAATGACTTTTCCGTGCGACGAAAAGGAAAACTTTGTCCTGCAATATTGTTTGCCATCCCAAGATGCACATGCGTGCATAATTTGGGCGCATTATCACAAACTATACCGAGATTCTGACCATAACATTGGTCGTTTGACCCGAAAGCCATGAAACCTCGCACAAGATATGTCATTTCTGTGAAGGTTTTTTCGAGATGCAATCAATATACCAAGGTTGGTATTTTCCTTGCAACTATGTCACATAATATGACAACACGCGAAGGATTTACCTTCTTCGAACCTTTTTTGAATTTCTTATGCCCGTTTTAAAATTGTCCCGTTTCAAACAACATTCAAAACGACGGACATGAAGATAGGGGATGAGCTCGCTAAAACTTGCACTAGATCTCTGAAGAAACATCATAATGTGAGTCTAAAAATGATTTTTGCAAAAATCATGACCATTAGATCATGAACATGTAGTTCAAACCAGACCCACTTCCTACCGATTTGGCAGACATTTGTCATTTTCATCATGGGTGGACGGAAATGTTTTAAAATCTCCGGTTGGGACATTGTTCTTGTAAGGTGGTCTAGTATTTTTGAAAAATGGGGTAGAACAATGTTTCAACTTATTTTGGTGGTTGGTTCAAAAAAAACCCAGTTTTGCCACTCGAGAAATAGAAAATAGAGTCAGCCAATTAGAAAAGAGAACAACACTATCCACAGATCACCCTACTGAAATAGATCTCAGCCGTCCATATTGCCTCCATCCAACACCCAAAATATCCACAGCCCCCTCCCCCGCCCCCACCGAAAGTCTAAAATGCCCTATGGTTCCTACTCTCACCACAAAAATGATCAGGGGTATTTGGGTAAAATCCTCCACCCCACCTCACCACGCCACCAACAAAACTGCCATCCAACCCTAATCCCCTCATCACGAGACCCCAACTGCAGCCTCCCCTCTCCACCTCCCGCCCCCTCCGCCGCCCCTGCGTTCATCTCTCCACCCGACCAGGATCCAACACCGCAGCGCCGCTACCCATGAATCCACAGCGCCGCTACCCACAAATCCGCCGCCCTCAACACCGCCTCAACACCCCTGACCCCGCTTCTCCTGGTCTCGATCTCGATCCTGAGACAGCACCTTCCGCCAGATGCGGCCTTCCCTGGCCTCCCTTGCCGCCGGATGCAGCCACAGCCAGCCTCCCTGTCGCTAGATCCCGTCAGACCTAGACTCGCTTGCTCTCCCGAGGTGGAGGTGCGGGGTGACTGGAGGAACTGTTGCTGCTTGTGGAAATAAAGATGTGCTTGAGGGAGCTAGGTCGAGGTGGTGAGGTCCGCCTCCATGGGTGCCTCGCTGCTGCATTCCGATGCGATGAGTGCCTCGCTGCCGCATCGACCACGTCCATCTCTCGGGCGGCAGATCAACGACGTCCACATCAACATGTTCAACAGTAAGGTTCGTTTTCCTGAGAAGGGTTAGGTTAGGGTTCGTCCCTATATGGAATTGATTAGGTCGTCCCTGTTCGCTGGTTGGTGCTGCCGTTGTTGTGATGTGGATTTCACAATGTTGAACGGCTTGTTTAGTTCAGGATCATCTAGAGACTTAGTGGTTAATTGAAATAATTCCTAAGTGACTGGGAAATATATATATATATATATATATATATATATATATAGTTTCTGCCCTAGAACTTGTTCACATCATTGTATTACAAGGTTTATTTCAAGGTTGTTTTGGTGTCATATGCCATCTAAGCAGAACATTAGCTGAACATCTTTATTAGTAATAGAACATGGTGTAGTACTAGAATAAATGGAGTAGCTGGTAACTTTGCTTCTTTTGCTTGAAGAGTAGTCATGGCAATTCCACCTTCTATCTTTATGCACCTACTTTGAGAGCATAGTGGCCATTCTTAGTTTTATGTGCATTGTCCCAAGACTAGTTGATTGATGCATACTTTGATATTGCTTGTTTTAAACTATTGTATCTAGTCACTCTTATGAACTTTGAAGGTGTCCTATGCATTTATATTTGCTACTCGATGAGGGACAAGCTGAATACTATTATGCTATGTTTTCTTTATGTGAAACAAACAAACGTCTTGCAAAGCATTGTTATCCATGAATCTTTTGTTTGTGCCTTTTCATGTTGCATCATAGTTTCTTTGTCTTATTGCTAGAACTTTGTCTTTCATGTTATGATTGAAGTACTATGATCCTAGCTTTGAATGTTTTACAAGTACTTTGATCAAGTTTATGATGGTGCATGTCACCTCAAAAATTATTCTTTCTTTTTATCACTTACCTACTCGAGGACAAGCAGGAGTTAAGCTTGGGGATGTTGATAAATTGCAAATGTATCTATAATTTTTGATGTTCCATGCTTGGTTTTATCTACTTTCTTGTGTTTTCTTCCAACTTTGGAGTACTTTTCATATGATTTCTTGGACTAACCTATTAACAAGATGCCACAGTGCCAGTTGCCTGTTTTCTGCTGTTTTTGGTTCCAAGAAGTCAGAAAATGAATATTCTAGGAATTGGACGAGACAAAAGCCAAAGTTACTATTTTCCCGGAAGACTCATAGAGCCAGAAGGAGAGTCGGAGAGGGGCCATAGGGTGGCCACACCACCCCTAGGCGCGGGTCCACCTAGGCCGCGCCAGGGCATGGTGTGGGCCCCCTGGCCGCCCACCAACCTTGCCCTCTAGCCTAGAAGAAGCCTCCCGAAGCCAAAACCCTAAGGGATCCATCAAAAATCCACGAAAAGTTCCGCAGCGCCGCCACCACCGAAGGGGAGATTCGGGGGACAGAAAGTCTCTGTTCCGGCACTCTGCCGGGACGGGGAAGTGCCCCCGGAGCCATCTCCATCGATCTCCACCACCATCTCCATCACCGTTGCTTCTTCCCATGATGAGGAGGGAGTAGTTCTCTCTCGAGGCTAAGGGTTCTACCGGTAGCTATTTGTTCATCTCTCTCTCTATGCATGATCTTATTGAGATCATGAGCTTGTAATCTATAGATCTACCTCGCTACCCAAGTGCTTTAATAGATCTCTGCTCTCCCCATGTGTGTGAAAGTGACAGCGTGCACACCATGGTGGCACTTAGGCTAGAGATTACAAATACTTGTTATGAGTTATATTTGGAGTTGGATGTCTTTATGAAATTGTGGTGTTTGTTGGACTCATCTAGTGCTCAAGGTGATAGTGTGGGGTTTTCTAGATGAGAAAGATGAACTTTGAGGTGTGCTGTTATAGCCCTACCATCGATTAGAGTGTTCAACCGGAGAGTAGTTTAGCGTAGTATCATGAAGATAATATATTCATATGAGAGTGTTCACTAGTGAAAGTATGATCCCTAGGCCTTGTTTCCAAGCATTGAAACACCGTTTGCTACTAGATCTGTTACATGTTTGCTTGTTCCCTTCTTTATTTCAGTTTGTTTTTAGTCTTTTCCACGCCATCAAGTTATTTTCTATCACCATTACCACTTATAATTATCTATACCACTTGTATTTCACTATCTCTTCGCCGAACTAGTGCACCTATACACCTGACAAGTGTATTGGGTGTGTTGGGGACACAAGAGACTTCTTGTATCTTGATTGCAGGGTTGATTGGGAGGGGATACCTTTGACCACTTCCTCCATAAGTTCGATAAACCTTGGGTGATCCACTTAAGGGAAAACTTGTTGTTGTTCTACAAACCTCTGCACTTGGAGGCCCAACAACTGTCTACAAGAATAGAAGTGCGTAGACATCAGAGTACTAGGCCTTATTTTATCTAAAATCCATCCATACTTATGACTTTGGTTACATATGAGATGCTATGCTGTTTGTCTAGTCTACTAAAGTTTGTGACCATATTATATTCTAATATATGGGAAAATACGATATGCTTAGTGAAGATTTTTGCTCGAGGTAATATTGATGCTGAATAAATGGGCAAATATGATATGCTTAGTCTATGCTGGGTTTGTGTTGTATCCTTAGTACAGTTCATCTCGATGCAAACTAGTTAGTTTTACTGTTTGTGTCGATACTCTGATAGCACAGTGTAACAAGGTGTTCCTTGTGGGTAAGCTTCAATGGGGTGTTTAATCTTGTAATCAACACCACTCTCCAACTTCAAAATAAACTGCTACCGTTGTAGCATCTTTTCATATCGTTTGGATTTTGCAGTCATTTTTTACTTATCTGGCTACTTCATTTTCAGTTACCGGTGCTTCTCGTGGTTATGTGTTTGTTGATTATGAAACAGACAAAGAGATGCGTTGTGCTTATGAGGTATGAGCTGTGTTTTAAGTTATTTTGGTTGTTTGTTTCCTGCTGCATTCTACATATATTTATGTTTTCAAAGGAAACTATTTCATAATTCCTTTTTCCTGAAGGATGCACACCATTCCATTATCGATGGCAGTGAAGTCATTATAGACTACTACAGGCAACAACTTATGCCTGGATGGATTCCAAGGAGGCTTGGTATGTTCCTTGCTGAAGTATAATGTCAAACTCAGACAGTGTATTTGAGCTGATCTTCACACTACTTTCAATTTTCTTTTTATAGGAGGAGGGCTTGGAGGAAAGAAAGAATCTGGCCAGCTTTGGTTTGTCGGCCGAGAGAGGCCATTTCGTGCTCCCTTGTATGAACACAAACGTTCGTTGTAGTACTTCAGTATTTCTTACTATGAGAGTCGTCACAGTTGGGAGAATTGCACTTTGGAGTTTGACCTACAGTGACCTGTAGCTTATGTGGAATAGCTCACGTCCTGTAGATATACTTTCGTTGTTAAACACCTGATATTTGAACACCTGATATTATTATTAATTATTGTAATATATTGTCTTTGGCTGTTGTATAAATTATAGTGTGTTTATAAGATTTGTTGTATGAAACAAATTATTTGTTATTTCACCTGATGAGAGCTGTATGTCTAGGTTATGGGATTCATTTAAAATGAAAAAAGAAAAAGAAATTACTAGTGGGCCAGCTTGTTGACCTGACAAGTAGGCCCGATATTGACCTGACCTGACAAGTGGGACCAACGAATTGACCTGACAAGTTGGTCCTAGTGATCTTCCTGACAAGTGGGTCCCATCTCATCTAAAAAAACAAAATAGGCAATGTCCCAAGCATATGTCCCAAGTTATTGGGCCTGGTCCAATAAGAAGACCATCATGGACTGGGCTACATTCTTGCCACGTAGGCTTGCCACGTAGGACAATCTGACGTGGACATGGTAGATTACCCATGACCAAAATTTTGATCATGGGCTCTATGACCATCTATTTTGGTCATAGTGGTCCATGACCAATTCAAAAAAAAATGTCATGAGTTGTCTATAGTGACCCTCGGTATGTGACCTACTCGTTTTGGTCATAGAAAGGTCATAAATGGATTACTGTGACCTTTCAGTGACCAATATTAGGGGTCACTAGTTAACACATTCCTTGTAGTGGTTGGCAACAACACCTTGGAGGTGTTTCCTTGCTCCTACTGGTTCGATAACCTTGGTTTCATAACTGACGAAAAACTTGCTGCTGTGCTCATCATACCTTCCTCTTGGGGTTCCCCAACAAGCTCGATATATTTTGGGCCATCAAGCTATTTTTCTGGCGCTGTTGCTGGGGAGTCAAAGACATCTTCACAAGGGGAGTCCCTCATAACCAATCTCTTTACTTTGTTTTATTTGTTTTGCTTAGTTTATTTCTTCTTTGTTTGCTTGTTTCTTTATCAAAAAGACAAAAAAATTAGTTTTACTAAGTTTGCTTTCTTTATTAAAAACACAAAAAATGACTACTCTTGAGAACACTAAGTTTTGTGACTTCACCAGCACCAACAACAATGATTTCATGTGCACACCTATTGCTCCACCTGTTCCTGAAGCTACTTTCTTTGAAATAAAACCTTCTTTACTCAATCTTGTTATGAGAGAACAATTTTCTGGTATTGGTAATGAAGATGCTGCTTCTCATCTAAATAACTTTGTTGAACTTTGTGAGATGCAAAAGCATAGGGATATAGATGGAGATATTATTAAGCTTAAGTTATTTCCTTTCTATTTGAGAGGAAAATCTAAAGAATGGTTGCAATCCCTAACTAGAAATATTATTGATTCTTGGACTAAGTGCAAAGATGCTTTCATTGGAAAATACTACCGTCCTGCTAAGATTATATCTATGAGAAGTGAAATAATGAAATTTAAACAATCTGATAATGAACATGTTGCTCAAGCTTGGGAAAGAATGAAATCTTTGGTAAAGAATTGTCCCACTCATGGACTGACTGCTTGGATGATTATCCAAACCTTTTATGCAGGGTTGAACTATTCTTCAAGAAATCTATTGGATTCTGCTGCTGGAGGTACCTTTATGACCATTACTTTGGGTGCTACAACAAAGCTCCTGGATAATATGATGGTTAACTATTCTGAATGGCACACTGAAAGAGCTCCACAAGGTAAGAAGGTAAATTATGTTGAAGAAACCTCCTACTTGAGTGATAAAATTGATGTTATTATGTCTATGTTTGTTAATGGGAAAGCTCATATTGATCCAAATCATGTTCCCTTAGCCACTTTGGTTTCTCAAGAAGAGCAAGTTGATGTGAACTTTATAAGAAATACTAACTTTAGTAACAATGCCTACATGAATAATTTTGGTAATAATAATTATAGGCCATATCCTCCCAACAATGGTAATGCTTATGGAAATTCCTACAACAATAATAGGAGTGCTCCCTCTGAACTCAAACTTATGCTTAAAGATTTTATTAGTAAACAAACTACTTTCACTAAAACTATTGAGGAAAAACTCTCTAATGCTGAAAGAAATATAGCATCTTTGTCTGAAGCACAATCCTATTTGATTAATAAAATGGCTGCTAAACCTGAAACTATTGATAATCCCTTTGCTGCCACTAATGCCATACAAGTTAGAATTGATGAAAATGTTAGATTGTTAGCTGAATTGCATGCTAAATGGAAAGAGAGGATGAAATTGCTAGAAACATTAGTGTTTCTACTATCACTACCACTAGTGCTAAAGCTAACAATAGCTCTACTACTTTAGATGATAATTATGATTTTGATCTTGATGGTTGCAATATCTTTGAAGTTATTAAATTCCTACAAAAGCTTGCTAAAAGTCCTAATGCTAGTGCTATGAATATGGCCTTTACAAAACACATTACTGATGCTCTCATAAAAATTAAAGAAGAAAAGATGGAACATAAAGCTTCTATTCCTATGAAACAAGAAGATGGTTGGGAACCCATCATTAATATGAAAGTGAATGATTTTGATTTCAAAGCTCTATGTGATCTTGATAGTAGTGTTTCTATTATCCCTAGAAAGATTTATGATATGCTTGATTTGCCACCATTGGAAGATTGTTATTTGAATGTCCCACTTGACGATAATGTTAAAAATAAACTCATGGGGAGTATTAATGATGTTCTTATTATGGTTAACAATGCTTATGTCCCTGTTGATTTCTATGTTTTGGATGTTGAATGCAATGCTTCTTGTCCTATTACTTTGGGAAGACCTATTCATAGAACTGTTGGTGCCATTATTGATATGAAAGAAGGCACCATTAAATATCAAATCCCACTCAAGAAAGGTATAGAACACTTCCCCAAGAAGAGAGAGAAGATTTCTTTTTCCTCTCATATGAAAACAAAATTTGCTCTTAATGCTTCTTCATTTGAGAACACTTGATTCTTTTTCTTCCTTCTTATGCCTAACTTAAAGGCGTTAAAGAAAAGTACTTATTGGGAGATAGCCCAAAAGTTTTAGATGAGTCTTGGAAGTTATTACTTCATTAATAACCACTCCTTATCCTTTTTATTTGCTTTTTGTTCCAAGAGTAACCTCAAATGAGAGAGAAGTAATGCTTGGGAAAGTTGCTGTCCTGAAACAGATTTTTGTGCTTCACAGTAAAAATTCGTGTAAAATCTCTGTACGTCATTTTGAGGCGTGAATTTTTGTGCTTCTGCCCCAGATTGTTATCTAACTTTCGTTAGTTCAACAATTTTTGATTTGAGCAACAAAAGGTCTTTGAAAAAATTGGTTTTTACCTGCTGGTCTGTTTTGACAGATTTCTGCCATTATTTGCATTTGCTTCTTGTTGGTTCCTTTTTGAGTTCTCTTTGGGGAATTGAGATTTTCAAGGGAAGAGCTTAAGTAGCTTGTGTTTTAATGGAAGTTTTATTGGCGTTGAAACTGAACCAAAAGACTTATTATCTTGATTGCACTAATGTTGCTAATAAAGATTGTGTGACGTTTTGTATGAAAAAAAATTTCAGGTGTATGGAGAGAATGATGTAATGAGATAAAGAATGGAATAAAGCTCAAGTTTGAGGATGCCACACATGTCACCCCAAGAAATATTCAAGAGGTACAAGCGTCAAAGCTTGGGGATGGCTTGGGGATGCCCAAGACATCCCCTTCTTCATCAATAAAAATCCTAGGTTTCTTCAAAACACTTCATTTTTATTGTTTCATGCACAATTGTGTTGTTCTTGGAGCATCTTTGTTTTTGTTTTTGTTTTTGGTTTTCGTTTGCTTGGTTTGCTTAGTTTTCTGAATAAATTAGTTGGACCCCCTCTTTCATGCATTGGTTTTCAAATAGTTTGGTTTGGATTGGAAAAGAGTAGGAAAAGTTCATGCTTAAGTGGTAAAAGGAGTTTGTTTTTAACTGTGGGATATGCTTTGTCATACCATGCTTGATATTTTTTTGTCTTTATGCTTAGTGATCTTTGCTGTAGCATTACATGTTATAGACAATTGAGATTGCTTAATGTGCCTTTGAAGAATCATGCATTGTTTTAGCATATTAAAGCATAGTATTGTGGTATTCTCCTTTGATGATTTATTTGGGTTGACTTGGCACATGCTCACACCATGTTATGACTATCCCAAGTCACCATAAGCCTTTATGATCCTTTAGTTTTCGACTTGTAATATCACTTTATTCTTTGATTAATGATGTTTTGTCGCTCTCCATGATTATGGTCATTATTGCTCTCTTAGTTGGTCGTTCACAGTCTTTTGCTAGCCTCCATAACCAAGTATGAGTTCTACTCATGCATCCAACTCCAAATAAATAAAAGTTGTTCCAAAGAGTCCACCATACCTACCTATTAGCATTTGCTATTCCAAGTATATTCATGTTTTTATCTACCTTTCGAATTAAACTTGTTATGTGAAAACTAGTGATTAAAGCTCTCACGAACTTGATGGCACACTTTACTTTTTTGCATTTAATAATCTTGAACCATTGCACCCATCTTTGTTGCGTATATGCTTGCGCTTTATAAGTTGAAGTTAGCAGAACCATGTATCATGGGGACCGCTTTCAACATTGCACTTATTATTCCGTTGATATCATGATTCTTTTGCTTATGGATCCCAGCGGTGTGAAATAAAAGGGGAACTTGTAAGATCATGGAGTTTGTATGCGTGTTAGAGAAACGCCTAGGACGCTAGCCTAAGCCATGCCTAATAATGGTGGAAACTTTCAGCGTAACCATAATGAGCACTCTATGACGCATCCTCAATAAAAACCTATGCAAATAGCAAATAAAAAGATCGTTGTGATGCTCATTGTCTACTTGCCTTGACATTTTGATTATGGGATAGCTCCTGTATCATGTGCAAGGGGTACCCCGTTGGTGTTTCTCTATGATACATATGTACTTACAATGACAAGAGCTTACTTGTGACTGAAGTTGAGTAGCATGAGATTCGGTACTCGTAAGTAAGGGGCATGAGATTTCAACTTATAACTTGTCAAGCATATCCTCTTAGTTGTGTCACTTTAACCTTAATCACCTAAAGATGCTTATGATAGGGGCAATGAGAGCTGAAAGCTAATAAGTACCATAATTTTTGGAAGCTCTTTATGAAACTTGAATCCCTACTTCCTTCTATGAAGCCTTTCTTTTATTTTTATGTTGAGTCTCTACCTTCTATCTTTATGCACCTATTTTGAGAGCATAGTGGCCATTCTTAGTTCTATGTGCATTGTCCCAAGACTTGTTGATTGATGCATAAGTTCAATATTGCTTGTTCTTAAAATATTTGTATTTGATCACACTTATGAACTTTGAAGGTGTCCTATGCATTTTTGTTTGCTACTCTATGAGGGACAAGCTGAATGCCACTATGCTATGTTTTCTTTATGTGAAACAAACAAACGTCTTGCAAAGCAT
Organism: Avena sativa; assembly: GCA_916181665.1. NCBI lineage: Eukaryota > Viridiplantae > Streptophyta > Magnoliopsida > Poales > Poaceae > Avena > Avena sativa. Next base: position 410,644,775 of record OV702292.1, on the reverse strand, counting down.
TGTTATTCATGAATCTTTTGTTTGTGCCTTTTCATGTTACAACATAGTTGCTATGTCTTATTGTTAGAACTTCATCTTTCATGCTATGTTGAAGTACTATGATCCCAGCTATCAATGTTTTACAAATATTTTGATCAAGTTTATGATGGTGCATGTCACCTCAAAAATTATTCTTTCTTTTTATCACTTACCTACTCGAGGATGAGCAGGAGTTAAGCTTGGGGATGTTGATACGTTGCAAACGTATCCATAATTTTTGATGTTCCATGCTTGGTTTTTATCTACTTTCTTATGTTTTATCCATAGTTTGGAGTACTTTTTATACACTTTCTTGGACTAACCTATTAACAAGATGCCACAGTGCCAGCTGCCTGGTTTCTGCTGTTTTTGGTTCCAGGAAAGTCAGAAAATGAATATTCTCGGAATTGGACGGGACAAAAGCCAAAGTCATTTTTTCACCGAGGGGGACACGAAGCCAGAATACAAGACGGAGAGGGGCCAGAGGGCTGCCACACCACCTGGCCGTGTGGCTAGGCCTGGCCCGCGCCAGGGGGTGGTGTGGCCGCCTAGGGCACCTCCTCGGCCTCCCCTTTCGTCTATAAGATGCCTCCAATACAGAAACCCTAAGTACCCGATTAAAATTCCACGAAAGAGTCTGTAGCTGCCGTCATCTCCATCCCTAGATCGGGAGGGATCTAAAGCTCTTCCCGGCACCATGCCGGAGGGGAGAATTCACCCTGGAGGCCTTCTTCATCACAATGCAAGCCTCCAGTGTAATGCATGAGTAGTTTATCCTTGGACTATGGGTCCATGTAGTAGCTAGATGGTTGGTTCTTCTTCTTTCTCTACCATGTTTAGATCTTGTAAGCTCCGTTCCTGATCAAGACCATCTATTTATAATCCTACATGTTGTGTTTGCAGGGATCCGATGGATATTGAGATGATATTTCAGATTGATTATTGATTCTATCATGTCTTTGTTATTTGTGATCTTGCATGCTCTCTGTTGTTAGTAGATATCTTGGCCGAGTAGATGCTAGCAACTCCAAGAGGGAGTATTTATGCTCGATAGTGGGTTCATGCCTCTAGTAATCTGGGGAAGTGACATAAATCTCTAAGGTACTAGATGTGTTGTTGCTACTAGGGAGAAAACAGCAACCCTTTGTTCATAGAACAATTGTATTGTTTACTTTACACGCAATGTGTAATGCAATTATCTGTTGCTTGCAACCTAATACTAGAGGGGGTTTGGATGATAACCTGAAGGTGGATTATTAGTCATAGATGCAGTTGGATTACGGTCTATGTATAATGTTGTAAAGCCCAATCAAATATCATAGGAGTCAAGATGATTAGTATATGCATGTATGCTTTCTCGATGTTTGTCAATTGCCCTGCTGTAATTTGTTCACCTAACATGTCATCTATCTTAAGGAGAACCACCACTAGTGAACTATGGACCCCAGTCCTTTCTTTTACCATCAATCTACAACTGTTTACTGCTTTTTGTTTACTTTCTGTAAGCTTTTACTTTCTTCCACACAATACGTTTAATCCTTTATTTTTAGCAAAACCGGTGAGATTGACAACCTCACTGTAAGTTGGGGCAAAGTTCTGTGGTTGTGTTGTGCAGGATTCCAAGTGGGCAACAACACCTTGGAGGTGTTTCCTTGCTCCTACTGGTTCGATAACCTTGGTTTCATAACTGAGGGAAAACTTGTTGCTGTGCTCACCATACCTTCCTCTTGAGGTTCCCCAACGAGCTCGATATATTTTGGGCCATCACCCGTTCATGGATAGACATCTCGGGAGAGAGCTTGCGTTTCAAGTCTTACGGTTTCTCGGGAACATGTTGAGTATAAAAAAACTACCGTCAACATTCGGCATTCGACTTTTAAGAGGCGCGCATCGAGAGTATTATGCTGACGGACATACATACGTTCAGTGACACGTGTTTGCACATATATAGCTCGTAGCAGTTGATAGAGTGCGGAGAGATATAGATTAAAACACGCATAAAAACACCGATACAATCGCTACCATTATAAGATGCAAAATAAAAAGGTTAAAGATAGGACCAGCATGGAATCATGAAGACTCACAAAGCACATGATACATAGAGTGCCATAATCTACGACAGTTGTGCATGAAATATTTGTATATTCGAATTGTACACCAGTTTTACACCCATGAGTTTCATCCAATAGTCCAATGAAGAAATGTAGAATGCGAAAGAGAGATCAAAAACCTAGACCTACTGATAAATCTTGAACATGCAACGACACTAACAAACAAAGGAAGAGACTCAATACTATTATTTTCTCTCATTTATTTTTTCATGGTCAAAGTATACAAAAGACTAAGCTGCGAGACTAGCAAAACAAAAGCTTACAGAGAGAAATTTTTATACTGTTTTACTAAGTACCTATATTTTTTTTAAAGAAAAACAATCGAAAGAGGTCTTCATCAGTTAGAGGGAGATCTTCATCGCATAGCACTAGTAGCTGCCAGCGGTATCATCATCCGAAGAGTGAGGAAATATCGAAAAGCAAAGTCCAGCAGACAACACCAACATCTAGAGAGCGAGACAATGAAAAAACATCGTCCAAAGAGCCAGTCAACAGACCATGTCATGCAACGTTATTAACAACGTTGAGGACGTAATAGGTACCCTTCCTATGTAGTCGAGCAGGATCCAATAGCAGGAAACCGAGGTACAGAAAACCCTAGAAGGCAAGAAACACATGTCAGCCTGATATAAGATCGCCTCGAGGAGAAGTTAGCAAAGGAATCTTACCACGTAGTGTGTTAAAAACAGAAGGATTTCTTGATCTCTCAGTGCCCATGGTTGCTGCTAGTGAGACTCTCCTTCGCCTCTCTCCATCGGCTTACACAAAGGGGGTGATAGGTCACCAACCGACGTACTCAAACATGATCCAACAGTATGAAGATGAAGACCAGAAGACCCTAAAAGCAGTAAACATAGGTCATCCTGGCATAGCGAAAGCACAAAGATAAATAGCAAGTCGGGTCGAAGTAAAGTCAGCGAAAGAATCTTACCGTATCGATTGTCGGCATGAAACCCGCATTCTTCCATCGTCATGACGTGTATATGTAGCATAGAAAGATGAAGAGCAAGGTTCAAGGACCAGTCGCCATCTAAGAAGAAAGTAAACATATGAAAAGGAAAGTAGGAATGTAGAAGCTCGTGAGTAGGCAATAAAAGAAAAACAACATATGATGGACCATCAAAGCGTCTTACGTCCCGTTTTCCATCATCACCTCCTATATTGGCAACTTCTCCAATGGTAGTCGATGTGAGAGCGACAACTCTCCAGTCCTCGTGGCTGAGCTAACACTCGTACTAAAAAACAGAGAATGTTGTTAGAATGAAAGAAAATGAAAGGCATCGAACAGAAACAAGAGAATCATACCAAGTTATAGGAAGGTCGGGACAGAGGAGTAAAAACACCGCAGACACAAGAAAGATAACTGCTCAAACCTAAAATCATATGAACAGGAAATAAAAAAGCGCGAGGATCAAACCGCTTGTACCATGATAAGAGATAGAGAGTGGCCTGACTAACCAGCTCACACCTGTGAGCAGGTAGACAGACTGCTCCAACGTGTTCACCAAAAAGTTAAAATAGGGCAAAGGTGGGAGAGACGAAAGATTAGGTCACGGGCTACGGAAGAAAAAAGCCGCAAAACATATTTTATAGCGAACCTACGGAATCCTATAGTCTACATTGCCAGCCGGAAGCCAACGCATGTTCTCGCCAAGAGAGACCGTACACGCACACAGCCTACACAGTCAGGTTGTCTGTCCACTATGATAACCCGCGGACATCCACGATCTACGGTGCTAGTGCGTCTCTCCGTCCGCGAGAACCCATGTCGTCTACTACGTACGGTGAGAGATGACATGTTCTCACATCACCACATCGAATCTGTATGGCCCCACGTCCACGAGAAACCGTGAATTACATGGGCCTATGACGCCATGTAATAATAGAGGTCATGTCAAAATTCATTACACGCTCCTCAGATTACCTAAATCTTAACTCATCGAGGTGAGAGAGATCTGGTCCCTCTAGTATTTTAGTTTGATGAAAAAATTACCCTTAATTTCAAATGCATGTATGTAAATGCACAAAAGTTATAAACTTACCATTCGTTTAGTTCTAAATATTGGGATATTATAGTCTTTCTCCCTTAAAATAAACTTCATCCTCAAATTGCGACTTCAGGTTTCCGAAGAGCTTCAGATAGACTCAACTTAAGTTTTTTTTCTCAGTATCTTTCCTTCTAGGGTGATGTTTTTAATGATTTCTGTAATCCTTGATTTTTCTATGCACCTTGATCTCAGTTTCAGGTAATACATCGTGCTAAATCTAGACTTAATCATAATGCTCTGTTGAATTGATTTTCACCTTAAACGACACTTTTGTAGAAGAACTACTGATGCTAAACATACATATCATGGCCTTGTCGGAGTAGTTCAATTTCTTTATAGCATTATAATGCAACCTTCTGATCGTCCTTCCTCACTTTCTGTTGTTGTTCCTCCCAGAGTTTCTACCTCTTAACGATGATTCTCCACCCTCGGTATCTAGCTTGTTAGGGTAAATATGCCTCATATGTCCATCCTATCAACCGGTGTAACAAATTCTCTTGGGTCTTCTACAATCTTTACTATTAAAAGGCTGATGATCTGGTACATATTTTTGTTGGACTCTTTTACCCTACAAGTTTGGTCATATTACAGGGAGTGCCACCGCTGAATAATTCGCGACACCTGCTCACATCGTTCCTGAATCTCCACCCGTCGTAATTACAACTCCCTCTCTGATCCAATTCCTTCCATTCTCCATGACAACAAATTGGGGGACAAATGCGGCCGATATTGACACTACCGACGAACGTACACTGCAGAGGAGTCGAGATCGACCAACACTCCATTGCAGTCCAGGCCACAACCGCCCCTACAGCCATGGTGCGAGGAGGGGAAGGGGCAGGGGCCGCCGCTGCAGGTCTGCCTTCTCGGCACCCTCCAGTTGCTCGCCATGGTAGCCTCCCACGGAGAAAAAATAAGAGAGATAAAACATGGCTATCGGTGAGGAGGGTAGTACAAGTTCGTCGCCAGTGGGCGGCACTGGGTGGGCTCAAGGTGGTCGTGCTTCATGTGCTTCGCTAGGTCCCCAAATGACGCACTGCACCCACCAAATGGGTTGCAAACGGCAGGTGCGATGCAGTCCGCTAGATCCCTCATAGACATCCGGTGTTCGAGTCCCGTATCAGCTCTCAGCTCTCTCGCGTCCGCCACTCTGCACCGAGGCGAGCTGAATTTAGAATGGCATTGCCCACATTTTCCCCGGGATCAATCAAGCCTAGCAATAAATTTCCAATTGTAGATATCCATAGACCCATGTGAGTTATTGATTCGTATTTCTCCATGTACCATAAGAATGACACATACTATTATCCTTTGCATAAATTTTATAGATTGGGCATTAAAACCCAAATCAACTAATTGAAAAAATTACAATCTAAATTCTGAAATGTGTACGAATGATCTTGGTCAATATTGGCATTGCCACATGTGTTCATTCTACTATTGTATATGAAATAAGGCAAGACAATTTGCGGCGAGCTAAACATAATATAAGTAGAGCCAAGAACAAACCTCGTGACTAATGAATAATATGACTAACACGAGGGAATAGCAAATAAGAGAAGAAAAACAACCCTTATCTCTTATGTGCTTCTGTATTACTAATTTATATTTTTTTTCATCATGAGCAATGACATACCAAACTTTAGAGATGACATGGTTGAAAGCAAAACTCAAAGGGAGGAAAGATAGAATCGCGGCAACATGCGGGCACTTAGCTAGTCCCTCTTAATGTGTCCTAGAATTCTATAGTTTCCACATATGATTCTTTTATTCTGTTTTGGAACATCTTGTTTTGACTCACTACTCATTGTTCTGATTCTAGGTTTGAAACTTAGGTTGAGATTTGGCTCCATTGACTGGAACTCAATTCTTTGGTTCACTCCTAACTCTTTTTTTGGCTATTTTTTCTCTCTTTCTGTAGCATCTTGTAATCATCCTCAAAAGTGATTGCTGCAACAACCAACTTCTGAAAATGTTGTGTTGCAGTCCACTGTATTTTCATCTTCATATAAGGATTTAGTCCTCTCAAAAATATTTTCTTGCGCTTCTCTTCCGTGTTTACCTCGTTAACAACATAACGAGATAACTGACTAAACTCCCTAATATAATTCATCACAGGTACATTGTTTTTCGTAAGTCCTCAAACTCTCTCCTTTTTAACTCCATAATGCTTTCTGGAACATGATACTCAAGAAATTTTGCTTGAACTCATCCCAAGTGAATACCTCTTCTGATGTATGCATAGCCAATTGGTTCTCCCACCAGATTGTGGTCGGTCCTAATAGAAGGGATATTGCATAACAGAACTTCTCCTCATCACTGCATCCAACTGTTTTAAGCTTCCTCTTTGTGTCCATCAACCAGTCCTCGACATCCATAGGCTCTGATGTCGATGCGAAAGTAACTGGTCTGACATTCTGGAAATCAGAAAGACTCACTCTTATACCACCATTTTCCTTCCCAAGTCAAACTTGTTTAAGTATTTCCAGCATGAAATTATTTTGATACTCCTGCTGTTGGGTTTGCAACATAGAAAATAAAAAAATTCCTACGATGGGAACTAATATATGCCAAGATCTATCTACTAGATACAAGCAATGGGTGGATATACATCCATAGAGAACATACCCTCCAAGAACAACAAAGCTTTGTTAACAAGATGGAACTCATGGATGATGTAGTCGAACGCTTGCCGATCTCAAGATCGTGTGGAAGTCCTAGCGCCGCAAATCAGCAGCGCATCCATCCTCGCACACACGTTTAGGCCACCGAACAACCTACACCTCCTCACTCCAGCGATGCAGCGAAAGCAGCAACTCCTTCCAGACGAAATGCCACTAGGAACATGTATATCGCTAATCCGAGACCATGGGGGAATAATTGTAGAGGGGGAGAGAGACCCTTCACGAGGAGCTGTGAGTGAGAAGGAGTGAGAGGGGGGCATATTATAGGAGGAGGGGGTACCCCTTCCCATGGCCGGCTCCCCATGGGGGGTGACCCCTCACCTCCCCCATTCATGTGGTGGTAACCCCCTCCACATAAATTTCCCCCTTCACATTCTCTATTAAAGTCTCCACTTTAAATGCATTGAATTTCTCCAAATTTAATGCTCTCTCATTTAATAAAACTATTTTATTAATTTTATTCAGAATTTTGTTAATTACTTTAATTAACAAACATTCACATAAAACCCCCTACAACATTTCAATATTACATGCAGAACCAATTTCAGCAATTTCACCCGAAATAATTTTGGTGTCTATTGAAATAATTCCAGCGCTTTGCAATTCTTTTGTCTAGAACATATTTGCTCCAAATGGTGTTTGGCAACCCTTAAGTTTGTCACCCTACGGTTCGCGAATAATGTAGACATGATCGAGACCCCTCTCAGATCAATAATCAGAAGCAGGAACTGGAGATCCATACTGACTCCCACACATTCAACGATGACTTCTGTGATCAAGAGAACCTTTAATGATAGTAACTAAATCCCTTTGTCTTGTGATATATTACATGTTTGAGATTCGATCATCAGTATCTCAATACTTAGTTTGATCTCGTTACCGACATGCACTCTTTTCTCATTCCCGTGATATAACATACTAGTGATCACAACACTTGCTTGCAAGCTATCTTAATGTGATATCACCGAGAGGGCCCAGAGTACATCTATCTGTCATCGGGATTGGCAAATTCCACTCTTGATCCATGAGCCTCAACATAACACCTTCGGAATACCCGAACCCATCTTTATAGTCACCCTGTTACGGTGTGACGTTTGATGTTATCAAAGTATTCTTCTGGTGTTAGCAATTAACATGATATCATGGTCTAAGGATAAAGATTACTTCGTATGATGCTATAGCAATATAAACATAATGACTTTGATCGTAATGCTATACTTCAGATGAATGTTCATCACATCATTCACCAATGTTGTGACCTTGTTATTAACAACATCCAATGTCGATGACCGGGATACCTTGATCATCTTGTTAATCAACGAGCTAGTTTATAGAGGCATAACTAGGAACTTTCTATTTGTTTATTACACACACATGTATTAAGGTTTCCGTATTAATACAATTATAGCATGTAAAATAAACTTTCATCATAAACATGGAATAAGATAATAACAGCTTGATTATTGCCTCTCGGGCATATTCCTTTCAGTCTCCCACTTGCACTAGAGTCAATAATCTAGTTTGTAAACTTGCACATTCAACACCTATGGCTTTCTGGTGTTGCATATACGCGTTTGCTAGTGGTAAACATAATCTCCGGATTTGACACTTTCAGATCCGTGTGTATTTGCATGTCTTTGCGTCTCTACACAACACTCATTCTCAAATGAGATGGCATTGTATAAATTTGTTCCTTTGGTGAGACATTCAGTTTGTTTGGGTTAAAATATGTTGATATTGTTGTCATACAATATATCTTCATAGTATTAGCCCACTTTGAACCACACCTAGTTTGATAACAAACTACTTAACACAAATGCCCTCCTTTGCTGTTACTATAGCAGTCATATACTTAGCCTTTTATCGTAGTATCTGTCACAATGTCTTAACTTTGGAACTCATGCAAATCCATCATGGAACATCCTTTCCATTACATTGTGCCACCCATAGTCTAAATTGAGATAAATTTAATGTGTATCTTGTGACAAAACTAGTATCAATGTAACACTTTACAATGAACTATCTATAACCATTTGTCACCTATACATAATATATTCTTAGTTCTTCCAAAGATCATAAGTATATCCTTTACTATCGTCCACTGATCATCTTAAGAGTCATTCTGGTATATGCTCATAACATTTAGAGCATAGGACATATCTAGATATGTACATATCATGGTATATATATTATTGATCAAAATATTCATGTGATTTCACTCATCAAGTGTCAAAACACTTGAATCTTGTTTCATTCACCAAGTGTCAATACACTTGAATCTTTATTCAACATTTCCATGCGTCAAGAACCTTTCTTGTTGTTTCCATATTGAACTCATTCAATATCTCATATATGTATGTTTGGCATAACCATATTAGCGCCTCAATCTATCCATATAGTCATTGATGCCTAATATTCCGGTTTTGCCCAAGTCTTTCATCAAAAATCTAATTTTAATGAAATTCTTAACCTGTGTCAATAAAAGATACATCATTTCCAATCCACCATGTCATCTACATAATGTATTAGAAATATGTCTCAATGCTCCCACTTAATTTCTTGCAAATGCAAGCATCTTCATCATCTCCGATGAATTTAAACTCTTGTAACAGTTTCATCATGGTGAAGATTCCAACTCCGCTATGCTTACTTCAACCATTGAAGTTTGCACGCCCTTTTAGCATCCTTTTATTTAACAAAACCCTTCAGACCGTTTCATATACACGTCCTAGATAACCATTCTATTAGAAGAACCTTGTTTTGTTTATTCAACTACCATATATCAAAATTGACATATGTAGTGGTTGCTACAATAATCCGTCCAGAATAGATATCGCTATGAAAGATCAAATCTTGTCATAGTCAACTCTTTGAACATTGACGTAAACTCTTTTCTGACATGTCGACTATTTCATAGATGTGAAACATTCATGTCCATCCCTTTTATAGATCCAAAAACGACAGATAGGCTTCATGCCTTTCTGGAGGGCCTTTCAAGTTCAAAACTTGATTTCTCGTGTATGCAAACTATCACGGATTTTATGACTTCTAGTCATTTTATGGAGTCAGGGCCCATCATCGCTTCTTTGCATGCAGTCGGTTCATCATTGTCCAAACAATAACGACTTGTTTATCAAATCTCACTATTTGATTCTTACTCGACCCATACGGTTCAATAGGAACTCTAATCTCCGAGATTACAACCTTTGTAGTCACGAGAGCCATGGGCATCGTGGCCACCTCCAGGCCACTTCCCAGTGCTGCTCTACTTAGCACATGTTGCTTAGCTTCATTAACCTAATCAAAGTTCTATTGTCCTCCCACTTAACTTTTGAGAAAAATTCCTTCTCAAGAAACTAGACGTTCAAAGTGACAAACTCTTTTGTCTTCAGTGTTATGGAGGAATACCCAACTGTTTCTTTGGGATAACCTACAAAGATGTGCTTATCCGACTTTGATTGTAAACATTTTACTTATGCCAAGCATACCAAAATTTAAGAAAACACAACCCAGGTTTTATCCCAAACCATAACTCATATGGTGTCATTTCAACGGATCACGATGGTGCTCTTTTCAGTGTAAAAGCGGTAGTCTCTAAAGATTTAATCCTTAAAACATAGTGGCAGTTTTATAAATGACACCTTTGATCTTACCATGTCAAACAAGGTTTGATTTCGTCTCTCGAATATCCCATACTCCTATGGTTTATCGGGAAACACAAATCATGGAACAATTCCTCAAATCTTAGGTGTTTTACTAAACATGTAACTCAAATATCATCCTTTATGATTGAATCATAAATTCTTCATTTTCTCGTTACAATGATTTTCCACTTCATCTTGAAAGCCTTTGAACATTTTTCAAATGTTTCATACTTCTTCCTTATTAAGTAAATATACATATATATCCACTCAAATTTCTGGATAAAGTATATGAAGTTGAAATTTCCACCGCTCATGGCTACACATAATGGACTATATGTATCAATATGCAAAATATCCAATAAGTTAGTCATCTGTCCCTCTTTGGCCTATGAACGGAGTTTCAATTATCTCCAGGAAAGTCTCACAAGCGTCAAGTGATCAAAATCAAAGACTCCAAAAAAATCCATCAACATGGAGATTCTTCATGTTTTCTTTCCTATATAATTTAAAATGGCGATGTCACTTTGTAAGTGATCTTTCAATCATTTGTCTTGTGACATTTTAATAATAAAGTTCATCCATCCTTTATGGAATTCTGCAATTATTTGAACAACCATTGTTCTTGTAATACCGGAACAAAATAACAATTATTAAAACAAATCTGGAAGACTAGGTTTGATGACAACACAAAACACAATAACACTTTATTTGTTTTCGATGAACATCATCACATATTCTATTGCTAGTTACTTAGGCCGTTGTAGTTCATGAATTGGGTTGTTCTTGTATGACACTTCACACCAACCAATTCGGTATCCAATACCCAAGAACCACATTTTTTAACAAGCAAAGAATACAACCATAACATGTATATCATGTATACACCTTAGCTGGACATTTCCAGTCTTTTCTACCAAATATTTTATAGATTCTCTTTTAGCATTTCCTTTTCCTTTTAAAAGAATCTATCAACATCCACAGTGGCATCATACACATGACACATAGTCCAAGGAATGTATAGTCAAATACTAATACCTTTGGACTTGCACTTTGAAGTTGATCACCATCATCAAATGTTTAGTGTTCTTTCAAAAACCCATTCTTTAGTACTCTTTTAGTGCAGTAAACATTGTACCTACATCTTCTATCATCCTTATCATGAAAACTTTCATGATCAAGCTACTATAGCCTATAATGATGAACCTTGAGTATAATGTCAGTTCCCAAAACCTTTTGGGAGATCCGGATGCCTAGCATCTCCATCCTTCACAAATTCTCATACAATATGAGAACATGTATATTGCTAAATTATACTCTATCATTTTGCAACCAAAAGCATTGTTTCAGATATCACAATATCTTCCACACATGATGGTTTCTGAAACAATTCTTTTAGATAACCTCGATATTAAAACAACTTTTGAATATCAAGAATCATGGAGGTAAGCATGATACTTAATATACTAACAGTGGAATTGTTACTCTTGATTCAATACTATTTATTGAATTTTACGGAGTAAGTGAGGTTTTTCTAAAAGTTTGCAATAGTACTTTAAACTTTAGATTGACACTAATAATAATACGATACCAGTTCATAAAGTAAATATCCAGAATTCTATAGTTCTATTATCTCAATTATAACTAAGTACAAGGTAGTAAACGGATGCCAATGACTACAACAAATTATGCAAATTCACTTTGATTTTAGTTTATGATAAATTGAGTTAGACTAATCCAAATTACAAATGAACTCCCACTCAAAACCAACACCCTCGAGTTGTTTTGGTGATTACATGAACCAAATCCACTACACCAAGTCCGATCATCACGTGAGTCGGTGTAGTTTCAAAGGCGAGCATCTATATGGGCATCATATCTACTATATGACTCATGCTTAACCTTTCACTCGTGTTTCGAGGACATGTCTGTACATGCTAGGCTCACCATGTAAGAACCTTAGTACTCGCGTGTGTAAAACTGTCTTACACATGTTGTATGAAAGTGTAGAGTCGAGTACACCCGATCATCACGTGATGTCTCGAAACACGATCCATAGAACGATGCATACTTAAGGAAGAACACATTTTTTATCTTGATATCTAAATGAGAGATCATATTATAATTCTACTAAAACACCAAACAAGCAATATAAGATGCAAACATCAAATCTATAAAGTGAAATGATATGGTTCTTGCAATTGATCAGTATCATGTGCATCATGGGATGATCTTTATCATTCCTTTCTGTGTAAGGCCAAGGTCTATGGAACTTACACGTTAGGTGTGTTGTAAGAGTATCAACTATACATCAACTTACAACATTACCATATCATGACACTAGCCCATCAACGATCTAAACTAGACGCCTCTAATTTATCAATTGCAAGTTTTACGTGGCTTAGGGCTTTCGAAGATAGAACTAGTATTACCTACGAACATGGAACCACAACGATGATAACCAAATTATTAGCAACTCGTTGTAAATCAGATATTGACTATAGTAGGAGAGACAGACACCCGCTAGACACTTATGCAAAACTAGTTGCATATCAAGCGTGGAACATGTCTCATGTGCGAGGACATGTAAAGTTAGTCTGGGCCGCTTTATCCCACTATGCCACCAATATCCAAAATACATAGAAGATGCAATGAAATGATCATCATCGCCCACATACTCTTATGTGTACTACCCGTGCAAAGCATCTACGCATAGATCAGGCTCTGATACCACTGTTGGGTTCGCAACATAGAAAACAAAAAAATTCCTATGATGGGAACTAATATACACCAAGATCTATCTACTAGATACAAGCAACGGGTGGGTATACATCCACAGAGAACATACCCTCAAAGAACAACAAAGCTTTGTTAACGAGATGGAACTCATGGATGATGTAGTCGAATGCTTGCTGATCTCAAGATCGGGTGGAAGTCCTAGCGCCGCATATCAGTAGCGCATCCATCCTCGCACACACGTTCAGGCCACCGAACAACCTCCACCTCCTCGCTCTAGTAATGCAGTGGAAGGAGCAACTCCTTCTAGATGAAATGCCACCGGGAACATGTATCTCGCTAATCCGAGACCATGGGGGAATAATTCAAGAGGGGGAGAGAGATCCTTCACGAGGAGGTGTGAGTGAGAAGGAGTGAGAGGGGGGCTTTTTTAGGAGGAGGGGGTACCCCCTCCCCATGTCCGGCGCCCCATGGGGAGTGACCCCTCACCTCCCTAATTCATGTGGTGGTTACCCCCTCCACATAAATTTGCCCCTTCACATTCTCTATTAAAGTCTCCACTTTAAATGCATTGAATTTCTCCAAATTTAATATTCTGTCATTTAATAAAACTATTTTATTAATTTTATTAAGAATTTTGTTAATTACTTTAATTAACAAATAGTCACATAAAACCCCCTGCAACATTTCAATATTACATGCAGAACCAATTTCAGCAATTTCACCCAAAACAATTTCGGTGTCTATTGAAATAATTCTAGCGCTTTGCAATTATTTCGTCTAGAACATATTTTCTCCAAATGGTGTTTGGAAACCCTTAAGTCTATCACCCTACGGTTCATGAATAATGCAGACATGATCGAGAGCCCTCTCAGATCAATAATCAGAAGCAGGACCTGGAGATCCATATTGACTCCCACACATTCAACGACGACTTCTATGATCAAGAGAACATTTAACGATAGTAACTAAATCCCTTTGTCTTGTGATATATTACATGTCCGAGATTCGATAATCAGTATCTCAATACTTAGTTTGATCTAGTTACCGACATGCACTCGTTTCTCGTTCCCATGATATAACATACTAGTGATCACATCACTTGCTTGAAATCTATGTTAATGTGATATCACCGAGAGGGCCCAGAGTACATCTATCCATCATCGGGACTGACAAATTCCACTCTTGATCCATGAGCCTCAATATAACACCTTTGGAATACCCGAACCCATCTTTATAGTCACCCTGTTACGGTGTGATGTTTGATGTTATCAAAGTATTCTTCTGGTGTTAGTAGTTAACATGATCTCATGGTCTAAGGATAAAGATTACTTTGTATGATGCTATAGCAATATAAACATAATGACTTTGATCATAATGCTATACTTCAGATGAATGTTCATCACATCATTCTCCAATGTTGTGACCTTGTTATTAACAACATCCAATGTCCATGATCAGGAAACCTTGGTCATATTGTTAATCAACGAGCTAGTTTATAGAGAGGCATAACTAGGAACTTTCTATTTGTTTACTAAACACACATGTATTATGGTTTCCGTATTAATACAATTATAGCATGTAAAATTAACTTTTATCATAAACATGGAATAAGATAATAACAACTTTACTATTGCCTCACGGGCATATTCCCTTCACCTGCATCATCTGCACATACTGCATAAAATTCTCCTCTGTTAACGGATGAGGTGTGGGTGATCTAGTTGCGGATACATCCTCATCTGCTTCCTTCTACTTAGCTTCCCTCTTATAATGTTGTTCCTTGTGAAAGGAAATATGCCCGAGAGGCAATAATAAAGTGGTTATTATGCTATTCCAGGTTTATAATAGATGTTTATTTTTCATGCTATAATTGTGTTAATAGGAAACATTAATACATGTGTGATTTATAAACAGAAAAGGTTCCTATTAATGCCTCTCTTAATACTAGCTTGTTAATTAACTGATGGTCATAGGTCTCCTGATCATGAACATTGGATGTTGTTAATAACATAGTCATATTATTGGAGAATGATATGATGCACAATCACCCAAAGTAGATGTAGCAAAATGATCATGTCCTCAAGTTTCTATTGCTATCATATTTGTAGTAACTCAATGTCCTTAGACCATGATATCACGTCAATCACTTTCACCGGAAAGGTACTTTGATTCCATCAAATGTCACACCATAACAGGGTGATTATAACGGTGTCGTCAGGTACTTGGAAAGTGTTAGTTGAGGCTCGTGGATCAAGAGTGGGATTTGTCCATCTAGATGATATAGAGATATTCTCAGGGCCCTCTCGGTGATATCATATTGACATAGCTTGTAAGCAAGTGATTTGATTGCTAGAATGTTATATCGCAGGAACAAGAAAAAGAGTACTTGTCAGGAACAAGAGTAAACAAGGTATGGATGATACCGAGTGATCGGATCTCGGACAAGCAAAATATTGCGAGACAAGGAATTTGATAACAGCGAAAAAGATTCAGACGATCATTGGATTTTCGTGGAACTAGTGGGAGTCGTTATGGATCTCCCGATCCCGCTAATGATTATTAATCAAAGAAAGTCTTGATCATTTTTACATAGTTCTCGAACCCATAGGGAGACACACTTAAGGTTAGTCGACGCAATTGAGTGGATAGGGAACACATGAGAAGATAATGGACATCGCAGAAATTTGTTCTGTCGAATCTGCCGAAATGGTTTTGTGGTATCAAAACAAAGAAAGGAAATAAAATGTTAATGTGTTCATTAAATGAAGTACTCATTAAATGAAGTGTTCATTAAATTTAGTTGCATTAAAACAAGATAATTAAACAAGTGCTTTAATTGAAAGACTTTGGGTTTTTTAGTGGAGAATAAATGGAGAAAGTGGTGATTGAATTATGTGCGAGTGGAGTGTCCACCCACATGAATGAGAGAAGGGGAGGGGCACCCCATGGTGCCGGACAAGGAGGGGGCTTGCCCCCTCTCCTCTATAAAAGGAGGTGGAGACCTCCTCCCTCTCACACACTTGCCCACTCCTCTCATATGCCCTTTGGTTGGCATCTTCTCCCTCTTGCTAGCCTTGTACATTGCCACTAGAAAAGGTGCTTAGGAGAAGCCCTGCTCGAGATCTTCCCCTACACCATCTCTACCATGTTGTAGCTCTATTGGAGTTCCCGAGATCCACTACTTCCTCTACCCGGCGGGAGCGAGGGTTCGGGAGTCATCGGCACACCGTACATGTGACCGATTACGGAGGCGCTGCCCTCTTCTGGAGTTGATTGTCTACACGTCCTTGAGGACGGTAGTGTACACTGTACAAAAAGACGTTTGTTTGTGGGAACATTATCCCACGTTACGGTCTTCGAGGGGGAGTCCATCTGAAACCGTTACATGTATCTCCTAGATATGATCTTGGTGGTTGCCATTGTAGGAAATTTATTTTTGTTTTCCATGCAACGATCCCCATGAGTGGTATCATAGCTATGTCTGTGCATAGATGCTTTGTACGGCTAGAACACATGGAGATGTGGGCGTTGATGATCATGTTATTGAAAATCTTTTGTACTTCAGATATTGGTGGCATAGTGGGATGAAGCGGCCCAGAAAAACTTTACATGTCCTCGCACATGAGACCTGTTCAACGCTTGACATGCAACTAGTTTTGCATAAGTGTCTAGTGGGTGTATGTCTCTCCTACTATAGTTGATATCTGTCTTACAATGGTCTGCTTAATAACTTGGTTATCACTGTTGTGGCTGAAGTTCGTAGGTAGAACGGTTCTTTCCTAGAAAGCCCACAGTCGCGTAAAATATGCAAAAATAAATTAGAGGCGTCTAACTTGTTTTTGCAGGGCATGTGATGTGATATGGTCTATGATACAAAGATTGTTGTATGCAATGTGTTTTATTATAAGATAAAACAACCGACAGGAGCCATATGGTTGTTATTTTATTTTGTGGCATGCGTGCCGGAAAATGGAAATCTATGTAATTAGATTAGTGGATAAAAACCATGATGGTGGCGCCATGGACCTTGGTGGCACACCGTTGGAATGATGGAGATCATACCAAGATGCACAAGATGGAGATCAAATGTGAGAAGGACCATATCATATCACATTATATATGCATGTGATGTTTATCCTTTGATGCATCTTATTTTGCATTGATTTGATCGTCGCGGTAGTATGTGATTGCCTTGGTAGCATTATAAGATGACCCCTCCCACTAAATATCAAGATAATAATATGTTCTTCCTTAGTATGCACCATTAAGAAAGTTTGTCGTATCAAAGAACCACGTGATGATCGGATGTGATAGAATCGACATTCGCATACAACAGGTGTAAGATAGTTTTACACAAGCGAATACTAAGGTTCTTACTTGACAAGCCTAGCATATACAGAAATCGCCTCGGAACATGAACCGAAAGGTAAAGCATGAGTCATATGGATGATATGATGCCCATACGATGCTCGCCATTGGAGCTGCACCACCACTCGTGATGATCGGTCGTGGCGTAGTGAATTTGGTTCGTGTAATCACTAAAATGACTAGAGGGATGTCATTTTGAGTGAGAGTTCTCATAAGTAATTTTTGAATTTACTTGAACTCTATCTGTTTTAAACCTAGTCTAAATAGTCTTTGCAAATACATTGTAGAATATGGCACCCCCTACATTCAATTTTAATGCATTTCTTGAGAAAGAAAAGCTGCAAGACAATGGGTCTAACTTCACCAAGTGGCACCGCAACGTGAGGATTATCCTCGCGGGCATGAAAAGGTCCTATGTGCTTGACGGTCCGTTATGTGATGCCCCTAAAATGATGCTCCTCGGGAGGAGCATACTATGTATGACACAAAGTCTGATAACTACACTCTTGAGCGGTGTGCGATACTCCAATCGTTGGAGCTAGATTTTCAAAAGCGCTTTGAACTTACTAATGCTGGTGTCATGGTGGAGGAACTCAAAACTATGTTTGGGGTAAATCCATGTGGAGAGATATGAGATCTCCAAAAAGTTCTTTAGCACAAAGATGGAGGAGCACAACTCTATGAACGAGCACGTCATTAAGATGACGGGCTACACTCAACGTCTTGCAACACTAGAATGTGAGATTCCAGTTGATCTCATGATGGACAGGGTTCTACAATCGCTCTCACCAAGTTACAAAGGGTTTGTAATTAATTACAAGATGGATGGTGCATACAAGTCGCTTACTGAACTTGCAGCTATGCTTAAAACTGTTGAGGTAGACATCAAAAAGGAACATCAAGTGTTGATGGTCAATAAAACCACCAGTTTCAAGAAAAGAGGCAAGAAAGGCAAGCCTAAAGGTAACTTCAAGATGGACGGCAAACCTGTTGCCGCGCTTGAGAAGAAAACCAAGGGAGGCCCTAAGCCCGATACTGAGTGCTATTACTGCAAAGGGGCTGGTCACTTTAAGCGGAACTTCCCGAAGTACTTGGCATATAAGAAGGCCGGGAAAGTTAACAAGGTATATGTGATATACATGTTATTGATGTGTACCTTACTAGTAGTCGAAGTAGTACCTGGTTATTTGATACATGTTCGGTTGCTAATATATGTAACTCAAAACAGGGACTAAGGAATAGCCGACCACTAGCGAAGGATGAAGTGACGATGTGCGTAAGCAATGGATCGAAGGTTGATGTGATTGCCGTCAGGACGCTACCACTTCATCTACCATCGGGATTGACAATAAACCTAAATAATTGTTATTATGTTCCTGCGTTGAGCATAAACATCATGTCAAGATCATGTTTAATGCAAGACGGTTATTCATTTGTATACGAGAACAATGGTTGTTCCTTTTATATGAATAATATATTTTATGGTCATGCACCTATGTTGAATGGTTTATTTGTTTTGAATCTTGATATTAGTAGTACACATAATCATAATGTGAATGCCAAAAGAATCAAGTTGAATGATGATATTGCTATATATATGTGTCATTGCCGTTTGGGTCATATTGGTGTCAAACGCATGATGAAGCTCCATTCTAATGGACTGCTAGAATCACTTGATTATGAATCGTTTGAAACATGTGAACCATGTGTTATGGGCAAGAACTCCGTTCTCCAGAACAATGAAGTGTGCGACCTACTTGCTGGTAATAATACATACCGATGTATGCAGTCCGATGAGTGAAGTGTGCGACCTACTTGCTGGTAATAATACATACCGATGTATGCAGTCCGATGAGTGTGTCGGCACACGGCGGATATCGTTATTTTGTAACCTTCACGGGTGATTTAAGTAGATATGGGTATATTTACTTAATGAAACACAAATCTGAAACATTTGAAAAGTTAAAGGAATTTCAGAATGAAATAGAAAATCATTGTAATAGAAAGATCAAGTTTTTACGATTTGATCATGGAGGAGAATATCTTAGTTACGAGTTTTGCACACGCATGAGACACTGTGGAATAGTTTCACAACTCACTCCCGCCAAAACACCACAACATAATGGTGTATCTGAACATCGTAATCGAACTTTATTAGATATGGTACGATCTATAATGTCCCTTACCGATTTGCCACTGTCATTTTGGGGTCATGCATTAGAGACAACTACAATCACTTTAAATAGGGCACCACCGGAATCCGTTGAAATTACACCATATCAATTATGGTTTGGAAAAAAAATCTAAGCTGTCATTTCTAAAAGTTTGGGGTTGTGATGCTTATGTGAAGAAACTTCAGCCTAATAAGCTCAAACCCAAAGCGGAAAATGCGTCTTCATAGGATACCAAGAAGAAACAATTGGGTACACCTTATATCAATGATCCGAAGGAAAAGTTTTTGTTGCCAACAATGGATCCTTTCTAGAAAAAGAGTTTCTCTTGAAAGGTGTCAGTAGTAGGAAGGTAGAATTCGATGAGGTTATTGAACCTTCTCTTCCTGAAGTGGCGAGTAGCGCAACGCTGGAATCTGTTCTAGTGTTGACTCCACCAATGGAAGAAGGAAATCATGATGAGGTACCTCCCCCTTCTCATGAAACTCTGATAAAGGGTACTACCGAACCTCGCAGGTCGGGCAGGATATGTACAACTCCTGAACTGTATGGTGATCCAGTCCTAAATTTCATGGTAGATGGAAGCGATGACCTTGCAACGTATGATGAAGCGATGATGGGCCCAGGTTCCAACAAATGGCTTTAAGATATGCAATCTGAGATGGAATCCATGTATGAAAACCAAGTTTGGACTTTGGTGGACTTACCTCATGACCGAAAGGCCGTTGAAAATAAATGGATTTTCAAAAAGAAACGGACGCTGATGGTAATGTGACCATCTATAAAGCACGACTTGTCGCGAAGGGGTTCTGACAAATTCAAGGAATTGACTGTGATGAGACTTTCTCACTGGTAGTGATGCTAAAGTCTGTTAGGATTATGTTAGCAATTGTTGCATTTTTCGATTATGAAATCTGACAGATGGATGTTAAGACAACATTCCTTAATGAAAACATTGACAAAGAGTTGTATATGATGCAATGTAATACCTCAGACCTTACGCTCTGAGCTCAAGCCTATTAACCAAAAGTGGACAGGACGCTACCGTGGGGTCGCGCAGCCACACACAGTAGGCCCACCTCGTGGAGCAGGGCACCGTATCGGCCAACCATCCCACCCACTTTTAGAATATCGAGACTAGAGAGAGCGGCATAATCGATAGGTAACGTGACCAAGACATACACAAATGAGTATGTATGTTAGTGACTTACAATATACATCAGAGTCAAACCATCTATAAATAATAGAAACATAAATATTCAACACCATACGGCGAGATCTAAATATCCTAGATAGATATAATAGTTTAGGATACATCCTCATACATCATGCAACAGAGTATCAAACGGAAGCGGAAAACATGATCCGAGTACGCATAAGAAGCAAATCGGCATAAGATGCCCTGAAAGTAAGGACACCCCACCCATAGATCTCATGGATCTCTATCCCCGGAATCTCTACACCAGAAAGTCGTTGCCCCCATCATCCGTCTCCTCAACCCAGTAACCTTCCTAAGAGTATACATGTCCATCTGAACCAAATATTTATCGTCTGAGACCCTAGGGGTACTCAGCAAGTCTTAATGCATCAAAAGGGAACAACCTAGGGTGACGCAAGTGCAACTAAAGATAATATATACCAAGTTCTATAGAGACATGCTACACATCTGCCCAACCAGAGATGGACAGACGCTCCTAATTAATAGCATCAGTTATATAAGAAACATAAATAAACATTGCTCGCGCTCCTTCTCGCTTACCGACGAGAAGGCGGGAGAACATCCCATCCGTTGGTAATTTTATTAACCATTCCATGAGTGTTGCACTTTCTACTAGTCATATCCTAGTCAAATTAAAGGGGTACTTTAGTTACGCTTGTCTATGATCGAGAAACTGTGCTCCAAGTCGTCCATAACCGCGAACACGGCTTTCCAAAAGATTTACCCTGCAGGGGTGCACAAATAGCAACACACACATGATCAACCTCAGGAAGAACCTAATAAAACGCAACGAGGCCTCACAATAATGCATTCATAGGATTCATAAATTATTTTAGGGGGCCACCCCAATA
The DNA here is from genome assembly GCA_916181665.1 of Avena sativa. NCBI lineage: Eukaryota > Viridiplantae > Streptophyta > Magnoliopsida > Poales > Poaceae > Avena > Avena sativa. The sequence continues at coordinate 410,622,925 of OV702292.1, read as the reverse complement.
AGCTACCCGCAACGAAGTTGGCCGGCTCCGAGACGGACCCATGGTTTGCGACAATGGATGTAAACGACTGGGAACCCAAAAGTGTGACTGGGCTTATCGATACCGCGTAAATATTCCACATTCCTAAAAAGTACAGGTGCTCCATGTATAATCATAAATAAAGCAGTAAAGCATGGCATAAGTACAAGATAGTAATAAATCCCCAAACTAGTTTGTGTCCCCAAGAAATAAAGTGTGAATCTAGCTCAGGCGAAGGGAGATCCATAGAGTCTCTCGTATGTGGATAGTACGAATATTCAAGGAACATGAATCAAGTACTCGGGGTCCTACGGGACACAAGTGAGCTTAAACAACCAAATAGCACATAATGCTCACCGATGCCTCTTTCATTAGTTATCACATTACTACTCAGGTGAAGTTGTTTAGGTACCTCGTTATCCAAAGGCTCGCACAAACCCTACACATGCAGTCCTACGACTCGCATGGCTCAAACAACTACTGTAGTAATGTCTCATGGGATTGACGAACAAGCTTCAGTGGGGTTTAAAAGTAAAGGCTATGCAATACTTGGGATTCAATTTAATGCAATCGCAACTCAATGATGCAAGAGTAAGATAGAAGAATAGGTACTATATGTATCAAGCATGGGGAATTGCTTGCCTGGCAGTTCTGTTGTGGAATAAGAAGGATCCTGGTAATACTCCCGAGACTCCTAGTATTCTCCTTGCTCAGTGGCTATCCGGATAAAAGCCAAACACACAAGGGCCAAAATAAATACATTGCACAATCATATAAATCATATATAACAAGCAAACAAGGTATGCCATGATGGAATTATGCACAATTGCATGGTATACCATGGCATGAGTGAGGTGTGGAAACAATAATAAAGCACTTTATTAATTTATTTAGGCATGTTTTACTCCCATAAATAGTTCTGATTATTTAATATTTATATGATGCATGCTTTAATTCATATCATCGAATGCATAATCAGAACGGGCTCGTCGCACTGATTGACTTAGACATATTATTTGCTGAATTTGGAATTATGGAATTAAAGTTATGAATTTATTAGAAAATCGCATTAATTGGCATTTAAATGATTTCAATTTTTTTTGGATGGCATATTTGAATTGCTCACATTTTTCTGATTAGAAAACATATATCATTTTGCAAAATTTGAATTTATGAATTTAAAATTATTATTTGATGCAAATAATTCCAAAAGGGGTAAAATGTCACAGGTTTAACTAGTTAGGGTTGACTTTGGTCAAATTTGAATTTATATTGGATTCATGTTTAAATTTGAAACTTTTGTCAAATTTGAAATATTTGAATTTATATGAATTTATTTAGATATAGTTTATATTCTGATTTTATTATTATTATTTTGATTTTTTAGAAAATGACCAGAACTTTTGCCGCTGGGGGACTTTCTACCCACCATCATCGACATGCGGGTCCATGGTAGCGGGGCCACCTCACGCGCGCTAATAGAGGGGCCTCCCACATGGGACGCAGAGGGATCTCTCTGTGATCGACAAAGAACTCCGGGGTGGGGGGGCTTTCCACAAAAGTGCGACCCGTATGTGATCCTGACGCTTCTCTGAACCACGAGATCCCGACAGCGATGACACTTTACGACGAGGATGGTGGCGCAATAGCTGCACGGAAGGGGGTGTGCAAAGAGCAAAGCTGGGGAGGGGATATCCCTCTACAGGAGAGCTTCAGGGGCTAGAGGCTACAGAGGATCGCAGCGGCGAGGGTCTGGAGGGGAACAGGCGACGCGCGGGTTGCTGGTCAAGCTGTTCTACTGCAGAGCGTGAGAGCGCGGCAGCGACGGTGACCTCAATCAGCAGCAAAAATGGAAGTGGCTAAAAGGGGAAGGTCAGAAGGGGAGGTGGTGCTCACCGTGTTTGATTTGCTCGCCGAAATCGGAGTTGGGGCAACTGGAGATGGCGTGGCGACAACGATAGAGGCGGCTCTACTCGAGCTTGATACGGGGATGGCTGGGAGTGGCTCTTGGCGGCTTCGGCTCCTTCCCGGTGAGGCGCTTCGACGCAGATGAAGAAGAGGACGCAATCACATGGCTCAGCTCCTCCTGTTTTTGGCCATGGCGGTGTTGCGGTACAAGTCTCGGTGGCATGGGAGAAAAGGAAGGAGGGAGAGGGGAATAAATCTAGGGTTCCAGGGGGTACCTCGGATAGGGATAAGGAGGGGACCGAGCTGCTGTCGCTGTCGATGGAGGGAGACAGTGACCTGCCATGCTGGATGCTTTCTGTCTGCAATGAGAGAGAGAGAGGGGGGCGATGGCTACAAATAGAGAGAAAAAAGAAGAACATGAGTCGGTGTTCTCTCCGTCGAAGCGGTATGGGTCGAGCTAGCTATTCTAGGCCGGCCCAAGGAGAGTATCATTTTGTGGCCCGAAAGTTGGGTCGCCCAGGCAATGCGGTACCCAAGTTGATTTTTATCACCGCGATTCGAAAAGGGGGGCGCCAATTGCTGAGAGCGGTCTTTCGAGTGAATGATGGGAAAACCCAATATTTTCAAATCGCTCCTGTTAAGTCAGGATAATCCGTTACACTAGTTCCTGCTGTGCCCCTTCTTCGCCGGTCACTCTTCTTAGCCACCCTGCACGTGTCATAGGGGCAAATCCATTACTGTACTTTCCTAACTCTCGACACTGAATCTTGCTGCAGCGGCGGTGGTCCCTTTTCTTCCCTTCCTCGACCCTAAATCTGTCGGTGGCGGAGGACCTTTTTTCTCCCTCCCCCGACACTGAATCTGACAGCGGCGGCCCAACATGTCTTGTAAGGCAAAGGTTGTAGCTACGTTGCCGACTGATTCGGGTCCGTCGGGGCCCATGTCTGGGGCTCAACGCGTAGTAGCGGCGAGGTCTTCAGCCCCAGTTAGCGAGGAGGCCAGCAAGGATTCTCCTCCCAAGGTACCTACGAGCAACGGGTTGAAGAGAAAAGCAAGGCCGACGGCGGATTGTTCGGCTCCGATGGGTGGATGCAGCACCCAGATCTCGAATAAAAAAACCGGGAGAAGAGCGAGAGGTGAATTTTTCTTATCTGTGCCTTATCTTGCAAGTAGATTAGTTACGGCATAATAGAATCGAATGAACTGAAATGTTCCCCTTTTTAATCAAATTAGGCACAACTTTGATACAAGGGACCTATATGAGTTCACAGTTCATGTTCGGCAGTACACTTCAAAACTTGATTTTGGTTGCGAGAGGGTTGTGTTCGGGCAAGATGTGCATCTGCTTGTGAATTGCAAAGAGGTTGTGTCTGTTTCGCAGCTGGTAGCTATGCTTACCGCTAGAATTTCCTGGGATTCTAGACATAGGACAAAATTGCTGTGGTGCAACATGAATGATACCTATCAGCAAATTGAGCACTCCCATGAGCTTCAGATGGTTTGGGAGTGTTGTGCAGTTGATCGTAAGGTGAAAGTTGAAGCGATGATTGATGATATGTATACAGATGCTAGAGATCTTGCTACCAGACCTTCTGCTCCTAGAGAATACGGACCAATAGATGCTGATCTAGATAAGTTCAGTATACGCATAGAGGTGGATTCATACATGGCAAAACTTGATGAGGGAGTTAATAAGCCAGTTTCGTCATGTACTGTGGAGATCACTGTCGATTCCAAAAACATAACTCTTGATGAAATGAGAGAGATGATCGGTAAGGAAATCAGTATTGGCCCTAAGCAGATGGCAAAAATCCGGTGGTGGCATCATAAGAAGCAGCAATTCATAGATGTTTTGGATACTGAAGATCTTATGCAGATTATGTGACGAAAGAAGCGAACCAGGAAGGTGTTCTTCCTTGGTACCATTTCTGATGTTGTTGAACAGGTTATAGTGGATGTAGATGCCCCTGTAGTGGCTGAACAGAATGAGGTGGTCGACGTTGATGACATCTGATGAGAGCTTCTACCCTAGGCTTGTCATATGGACCGCGGGGTTCCCCTGCCTGTATTTGTAATATTGACTGCTGTTGCATTTAGAGCGTGTTTTTGTGATTATGTTTGTTGAGAGATTGCGATATCATGCTGTGCGAGCTGTTGAGATTTTTGGACATGTCACTCACTGAAACCATCGTTGTTGTAATAAGACATAAGTACATTGTAGTTGACATGATTATGTTTCTTAAGATGACGTACCGTACTTGTTTCTGTTATTATGTTTGTTGGGACATTGTAATGTAATGTTTTGTGAAACCATGACTGGACAAGTGATGCATAAATACATTGTAGTTGACATGATTATGTTTCTTGAGATGATGTACTGTACTTGTTTCTGTTATTTTGTTTGTTGAGAGATTGTAATGTAATGTTTTGCGAAACCATGATAGGACAAGTGATGTGTAAGTACCTTGTAGTCGACATGATTTTGTTTCTTGAGTTGATGTAATATACTTGTTTCTGTGATTACGTTTGTTGAGAGATTGTAATGTGATGTTTTGTGAAACCATGTTGTGATTATGTTTGTTGAGAGATTGTAATGTAATGTTTTGTGAAACCATGACTGAAGAAGTGATGCATAAGTACCTTATAGTTGACATGATTTTGTTTCTTTAGATGATGTACTATATTGGTATGTTTTCTTTAGGCAATGAAATTGGGATGGAGGTAGTGCAGGTTTAATATTTGAAATGAGATGTGTGAAGAGAATCCATATCAGGCAGGAGATAGTAATCCAGGGAAAGGGCATGGTATCCATTAAACTATTGTAACATGCCAATTTAGTCATTGTTGCGGCGGTAGAAGGGATGCTCTCTCTCTCTCTCTCTCTCCTCTCTCTCTCTCTCTCTCTCTCTCTCTCTCTCCTCTTCTCCTCTCTCTCTCTCTCTCTCTCTCTCTCCTCTCTCCTCTCCTCCTCTCTCTCTCCCTCTCTCTCTCTCCTCCTCTCTCCTCTCTCTCTCTCTCTCTCTCTCTCTCTCTCTCTCTCTCTCATCTCTCTCTCCTCTCTCTCTCTCTCTCTCTCTCTCCTCTCTCTCTCTCTCTCTCTCTCTCTCTCTCGCCGACACCGACGCCGTCGCCTGTGACGACGCATTCGCCATGCTGTCCTTGAATGGCGAGGACGACCAGTCGAGCAGCGACAACCTTCTCTCCGACATCGAGTATTCTTTCCATGATGTGAGTTCCTCTGTTTTCTCGGGCTAGGGTTAGGCAATGGTAAATCTCTCGATCTGAGATCCATATGTGTATGCAATCGTGTTCGATTTCAGCTTTGCGTTTACCTATAGGTACCACGGACGATCTACGACTCTGAATGGGAGGGCCTAGATGTCGATGGAGAAGTGCCATCTGACCATGGGCTAAAATTGAGGAGATATGTTGGATTCGAAGGAAGTAACACTGGGAGAAGGTTTTTGGGCTATACAAATCAGGTTTGTTTACATTATGTGCAACTGTGACATGAAGTAAAATGTATCATGCATGTTCATAACACTATAGTGTGTGTGTTTTTAGGTTGGCCCGGTGTGTAAAGCAGTAGAGTGGGTGGATCTTGAGTGGCTAGATGCACTTAAGAAATGTTTAGCACAGTTATGGGAGATGTATGAGTTGGAAAGGTCGAGGAGATTTACTGATGTAAGTGATGCAGCTGAAAAAAACTACAAGCAGTCGGTACGAAATAAGGAGCTGGAACAAGAAATCGAGAATTTGCAGTCAGAGCTAACTGACAGAATCGATGGGTGGTTGATTGTTGGAACTGCAAAGAAGCTTCAGGATAGTCATAGGTTGCTGATTCATAATGCAGAAAAGGAGAGGGATTAGCTCAGGGAAGACAAGAAGAAGCTAGAGTACTGCATTGCGAATCTGTTGAAGGAACTGAAGAAGGCACGCGAGGGTGAACAAGGACAGACTATAGAGGATAAAGGAAATTCGAGATGAATAATTTATGTTGTGCCAATGCCTAAAACTAGTTAATTGTAAGACTTGCAGTTGCGCTTTCCAAACTAAGCCAAACTCAATCCTCGAGCAAACTAATTTCAGACGAACACACATATCGTGCATAGAGTTAAGTTCACGCTTACAAAATCACCACTGCGGAGGATAAACTAGGCAGTTCAGTACTAAATAGACATATGTTCTGTTCAAGCGAGCCTGGCCCGGAGCTGCCTGTTTTCCTCCCTAAGATTGGCTGGCTCCTTCAGTACCATGTCGTGCTTCAACTATAGGTTCCAGTGCTCCATCACGGATTGGAGAATTTGGTCCGTAGCCATACGATTTTCCTTCAAGATCCCTTTCATGATCTCCGTTTGCGTCCTAGCCGAGGTGCGACCTTCACTGTGTAGCTTCACCTAGCCGGCGTTTAACTCCTTCAGTTTCTGGCACTTGTCAGAAAGGACCACGAGTTCAGCGTGCAGTTGGTCAAAGGCCAGTTTCTGGGAATTCTGCTTCTCCCTTTGGATTGCTATCTTGTCATTTAGCCAGGTCGCCAGGTCCTGGTCGATGTTTCGCCTCTTTCCCTGCAACAAAAATACATAGTATGGTTTGTTCAATTCACCAGGACAAGCTGGTTAGTTTCCATAATTAACTGAATCGACTAGTGGCACTATCATAATTTCAAGGAAGAAGCAATCTAGGACTAATCAACATTTTATGAATCGACTAGTGGCACTTTCATAATTTCAATTTCAAAGACAAATAAGATTTATCTGCAGTTTAGTGTGTCGTGGGTTTTTCCCAATATCACAAAATAGTAGTGGGAGAGTGGCAAACGCATAATGTAGAAACCCATGTCCAGATACATAATGGAAAGAGAACATGGTGTCCATTCATGAACATGAACACCAACACATGTCCAGATAGATAAGGAGTTGCCCTAGGATTCTTATTGCACCCTATAATGGGAAGCAGACTTGGGCATTGCTCCCTAAACCCTAAACATTACAAAAGGAGTGGAGGACGAACTGATGTTCGTGTCCCTGCTAACGGGAATCAGACTTGGGCATTGCTCCGATACGCCTCCAGACATGCCCTTAGCTCCTCGTTCTCTTTCCGAACACCCTCGAGTATGGTGATCCCTCTGCTCATGTCCGCCTTCATCTCCTTGACTGCATCCAGGCAACGGTTCCTGTCATGGTAGGCTCGGATGGTAGCCTTGGTGTCCTCGACGCATCCTCTAAGTGCCTCATTAACTTTGTCCTGCAGGAGAATGCACCTTTCCACGAGATTCTTCTTCTCCTCTGTGAGCTCATTGATTATCTTGGTGGCCTGTTCTTGCCTGTTCAAGTTACGGTCGAGCACTTTCTGCAGCCTAACAATGTCACATGCAAAATCTAGCGAGATCTCCTTCTGCATAGATAATTTCTTGCGTAGGCTCTCATTAGCTTGGGTGAGGGAGCGTGCAAGCTCATGTTGGTTGACAATCTTGGAACTGATCGCGGCCACCTTGTCATGGTACTCGGCCTTCGATCGCTGCATCGTTCATGTTAATTGAAATAGGAATTCTATAATTACACTCCAGGTCCCAGGTGAATACTAATACAGATCAAAAAATCCCCATTGAATCTATTGGCCGCAGTGTTAAAAAATGGACCTAGAGATCTATTCATAACCACGATAAACTAATCCTAATCACAAAAAATCCATAGCGAATCTATGAACAACGGTATTAAGGAAAGACTAAGAGATCCAGTCATACTCATGAAAACTAATACAACTCGCAAAAGAAGAAGAAAAACCAATGCGGGCGGACAGGATCTAAGAAATCCACATCACAACTCGGAGAAATAACAACGTGGGGATTTGCTACCTCGCAGAGACATGGAACGGGGCCAAACGGGTCCTGCAACGCCTCCGTCGTGGTGGATTCAGGCTCCACGGCTGGCCTGTAATACATAGAAGAGGAAGAGCAAGAAGAAGAAGAAAAACAAGAAGAAGCTGAATAACAAGAAGAAGTTGAATAAGCTGAATGGAGACGGAGATGGAGAAGAAGTAGAACAAGAAGGCCGTACCGGGAGGAGCCCTCGCCTGCTAGAACATTCGGTGCCATTGTCGGGAGAGATTAGGCCTCGGTGAGAGGGTGGGCTTGAGCGGCTGGTAGAGCAAGAAGTGCCTCGCGGCGATTTCTCTCCCTTTTCTCCGCGAGTATTTTTGACCAGCCTCTCCCCCTCCTAAGTGGAGCCATGGCTTGCAGGGTGAGGGTGGCGGCGGCAGGAGGAAGGAGATAGTGATTAGTGTGGGAGAAGAGTCAAAGAGTACAGGCCGTGGTCCAGTAGTACTAGTACTATTATACAAGACCACCGTGTACGGTCTACCTTCTCAAAGAAGCCAGGGAGGCAGGGGTAGGGAATCGATGGGACTTGTCTTTATTGCGATGGACACTTCAATGGTCTTCGGCGCCACCCAAAATCCAGTATATAATAAGGGGAGTGCGAGCCGGGTGGTCATCACGCGAATCGGGGCGCACATCCCACGTGCGTGTGTCACGTGTTGATGGGGCAATGACGCGTGCAACTACTGCACGATCACGTCGACACGTCGAACTCCATTGAACTCCACATGACAGGCACGCACGGGATATTTACGAGTCTAGAATACGCTGTGCCACTTTTATTGTGATCAAATTATGTTCAGCACGCGAGATATTACTTCAAATGCATGCGTGGACACTACGCACGAAACCGATGCTCGCCCTTGATCAGATCGGCACCCCACTCGGTGTACCCACCATCAACCATTCAGAGCAACTACCTCGAGCACGATGCCCCCTCGCCGTGGCAATGGCAGGTGCAAGCCGTCCACTGACCGTCCTGCGTCCCCAGCTCTTTGCTGCATCATTCGCGCTCGCGAGTCTCCTACTGAGGCAGCACGTCGTGTCCGACCGCACCAGGATCCATCGACATCGACACTCGAGGACACCGCAACGTCGAAGCTCGTACCGGCCACGCAGGAGGAGCGTGGGGTACCTGCAGCATCGTACGAGCGCAAAGCAGCAGCCAGGATGGGGGAACATGTTGTACCGGCGAGTACGTACAAGAAGAGGAACGAGAAGAAAGAAGAAGAGAGGATATAGCTATTTGGACGAGTTCGACTCGGCCAACAAGGAGGCGTTCATCGATCAGTTGGAGGCACAAGCGGAGGAGAGTGACGTGGACCCGTGGGACTATGAAGAGGAGGAGGAGGACTCCGACAAGGTGATAGCGCGCTTATTTGAGGAAGGGGGCGGTGTCGAGTCGTCAGAGGAGGAACGAGATAACACGCTTATTTGAGGACACCGACGCAGCGATGGCAGGGACCATGGCGTTGACGAAGACGAGGACGAACCGGGAGACGAAGACGATGGCTTCTTCGAAATATGATCATTTATTTTATTTACTTTAGTTAGATAGATATATTTTCACTTGTTTATGGAGGTAAAGTATCGGTGGCACGGATAGAGAGGTGGCACGGATTGACCATGCATAAAAAAGTGGAGAAGGGAGGGATTATCCTGCCCGTTGGATCACATAGGATCAACGGTTGGTGGAGACGATCCGCGTGACATCTGTGTCAGCCAATTAGGGCATAGCACCCAGAGTGAGCACATGTTTGGGATCTCCACACATTTGGGCTTTTGTGAGATTTGTGACCGAGAGAGAGGGAAAATCTCTTTTCACAATCCTCCTATGGATCCACCAGAGTCATTGAAATGTGTGTTCTCTTCAGAGACCACACATGGATCCACCAGTGTCATTGCATGTGTGTTCTTTTTACTAACAACAACTAGAGTCATTTCATGTGTGTTCTTTTCACATACCACATATGGATCCACCAGTGTCATTGCACGTGTGCTCTTTTTACAAACAACAACCAGAGTCATTGCATGTGTGTTCTCTTTAGAGACCACACATGGATCCACCAGTGTCATTGCATGTGTGTTCTTTTTACTAACAACAACCAGAGTCATTGAAATGTGTGTTCTCTTCAGAGACCACACATGGATCCACCAGTGTCATTGCATGTGTGTTCTTTTTACTAACAACAACTAGAGTCATTTCATGTGTGTTCTTTTCACATATCACATATGGATCCACTAGTGTCATTGCATGTGTGTTCTTTTCACAGTCCACCTATGGATCCACCAGTGTCATTGCATGTGTGCTCTTTTTACTAACAACAACCAGAGTCATTGCATGTGTGTTCTCTTCAGAGACCACACATAGACCCACCAGTGTCATTGCATGTGTGTTCTTTTTACTAACAACAAACAGAGTCAGTGAAATGTGTGTTCTCTTCAAAGACCACACATGGATCCACCAGTGTCATTGCATGTGTGTTCTTTTTACTAACAACAACCAGAGTCATTTCATGTGTGTTCTTTTCACATACCACATATGGATCCACTAGTGTCATTGCATGTGTGTTCTTTTTACTAACCACAACCATAGTCATTGCATGTGTGTTCTTTTCACATACCACATATGGATCCACTAGTGTCATTGCATGTGTGTTCTTTTCACAATCCACATGTGGATCCACCAGTGTCATTGCATGTGTGTTCTTTTTACTACCAACAACAGGAGTCATTGCATGTGTGTTCTTTTCACATACTACATATGGATCCACCAGTGTCATTGCATGTGTGCTCTTTTCACAATCCACATATGGATCCACCAGTGTCACTGCATGTGTGTTCTTTTTACTAACAACCAGAGACATTGAAATGTGTGTTCTCTTCAGAGACCACACATGGATCCACCAGTGTCATTGCATGTGTGTTCTTGTTACTAACAACAACCAGAGTTATTGCATGTGTGTTCTTTTCACATACCACATATGGATCCACCAGTGTCATTGCATGTGTGTTCTTTTCACAATCCACCAATGGATCCACCAGTATCATTGCATGTGTGTTCTTTTTACTAACAAGAACCAGAGTCGTTGCATGTGTGTTCTCTTCAGAGACCACACATGGATCCACCAGTGTCATTGCATGTGTGTTCTTTTTACTAACAACAACCAGAGTCATTGAAATGTGTGTTCTCTTCAGAGACCACACATGGATCCACCAGTGTCATTGCATGTGTGTTCTTTTAACTAACAACAACCAGAGCCATTGCATGTGTGTTCTTTTCACATACCACATATGGATCCACCAGTGTCCTTGAAATGTGTGTTCTCTTCAGAGACCACACATGGATCCACCAGTGTCATTGCATGTGTGTTCTTTTTACTAACAACAACCAGAGTCATTGAAATGCGTGTTCTCTTCAGAGACCACACATGGATCCACTAGTGTCATTGCATGTGTGTTATTTTTACTAACAACAACTGGAGTCATTTCATGTGTGTTCTTTTCACATACCACATATGGATCCACCAGTGTCATTGCATGTGTGATCTTTTCACAATCCACCCGTGGATCCACCAGTGTCATTACATGTGTGTTCTTTTTACTCACAACAACCAGAGTCATGGCATGTGTGTTCTTTTGACATACCACATATGGATCCACTAGTGTCATTGCATGTGTGCTCTTTTCACAATCCACCTATGAATCCACCAGTGTCATTGCATGTGTGCTCTTTTTACTAACAACAACCAGAGTCATTGCATGTGTGTTCTCTTCAGAGACCACACATGGATCCACCAGTATCATTGCATGAGTGTTATTTTTACTAACAACAACCAGAGTCATTGAAATGTGTGTTCTCTTCAGAGACCACACATGGATCCACCAGTGTCATTGCATGTGTGTTCTTTTTACTAACAACAACAGGAGTCATTTCATGTGTGTTATTTTCACATACCACATAAGGATCCACCAGTGTCATTGAAATGTGTGTTCTCTTCAGAGTCACACATGGATCCACCAGTGTCATTGCATGTGTGTTCTTTTTACTAACAACAACCAGAGTCATTGAAATGCGTGTTCTCTTCAGAGACCACACATGGATCCACTAGTGTCATTGCATGTGTGTTCTTTTTACTAACAACAACTGGAGTCATTTCATGTGTGTTCTTTTCACATACCACATATGGATCCACCAGTGTCATTGAAATGTGTGTTCTCTTCAGAGACCACACATGGATCCACCAGTGTCATTACATTTGTGCTCTTTTTACTAACAATAACCAGAGTCATTGAAATGTGTGTTCTCTTCAGAGACCACACATGGATCCACCAGTGTCATTGCATGTGTGTTCTTTTTACTAAAAACAACCAGAGTCATTGAAATGTGTGTTCTCTTCAGAGACCACACATGGATCCACCAGTGTCATTGCATGTGTGTTCTTTTTACTAACAACAACTAGAGTCATTGCATGTGTGTTCTTTTCACATACCACATATGGATCCACCAGTGTCATTGCATGTGTGTTATTTTCACATACCACACATGGATCCACCAGTGTCATTGCATGTGTGCTCTTTTCAAAATCAAGCTATGGATCCACCAGTGTCATTGCATGTGTGTTCTTTTCACATACCACATATGGATCCACCAGCGTCATTCAAATGTGTGTTCTCTTCAGAGACCACACATGGATCCACCAGTGTCATTGCATGTGTGTTCTTTTTACTAACAACAACTAGAGTCATTGGATGTGTGTTCTTTTCACATAGCACATATGGATCCACCAGTGTCATTGCATGTTTGTTGTTTTCACAATCCACCTATGGATCCACCAGTGGCATTGCATGTGCATTCTTTTCACATACCACATATGGAACCACCAGTGTCATTGAAATGTGTGTTCTCTTTAGAGACCACACATGGATCCACCAATGTCATTGCATGTGTGTTCTTGTTCCTAACAACAACCAGAGTCATTGCATGTTTGTTCTTTTCACATACCACATATGGATCCACCAGTGTCATTGCATGTGTGCTCTTTTCACAATCCACCTATGGATCCACCAGTGTCATTGCATGTGTGTTATTTTCACATACCACATATGGATCCACCAGTGTCATTCAAATGTGTGTTCTCTTCAGAGACCACACATGGATCCACCGGTGTCATTGCATGTGTGTTCTTGTTTGTAACAACAACCAGAGTCATTGCATGTGTGTTCTTTTCACATACCACATTTGGATCCACCATTGTCATTGCATATGTGTTTGTTTTACTAAGAACAACCAGTCATTTCAGGTGTGTTCTTTTCACATACCACATCTGGATCCACAAGTGTCATTGAAATGTGTGTTCTCTTCAGAGACCACACATGGATCCACCAATGTCATTGCATGTGTGTTATTTTTACTAACAACAACTGGAGTCATTGCATGTGTGTTCTTTTCACATACCATATATGGATCTACCAATGTCATTGCATGTGTTCTCTTTTCACAATCCACCTATGGATCCACTAGTGTCATTGCATGTGTGTTAGTTTCACATACCACATATGGTTCCACTAGTGTCATTGAAATGTGTGTTCTTTTCACATACCACATATGGATCCACCAGTGTCATTGCATGTGTGTTCTTTTTACTAACAACAATTGGAGTCATTGCATGTGTGTTCTTTTCACATACCACATATGGATCCACCAGTGTCATTGCATGTGTGCTCTTTTCACAATCCACCCATGGATCCACAAGTGTCATTGCATGTGTGTTATGTTTACTAACAACAACTAGTCATTGCATGCGTGTTCTTTTCACATACCACATATGGATCCACTAGTGTCATTGCATGTGTGCTCTTTTCACAATCCACCTATGGATCCACCAGTGTCATTACATATGTGTTCTTTTTACTAACAACAACCAGAGTCATTAAATGTGTGTTCTTTTCACATACCACATATGGATCCACCAGTGTCATTGCATGTGTCCTCTTTTCACAATCCACCTATGGATCAACCAGTGTCATTGCATGTGTGTTCTTTTTACTGACAACTAGAGTCATTGCATGTGTCTTCTTTTCACATACCACATATGGATCCACCAGAGTGATTGCATGTGTCTTCTTTTCACAATCCACCTATAGATCCACCAGTGTCATTGCATCTGGGCTCTTTTTACTAACAACAACCAAAATCATTGCATGTGTGTTCTCTTCAGAGACCACACATGGATCCACAAGTGCCATTGCATGTGTGTTCTTGTTACGAACAACAACTGGAGTCATTGCATGTGTGATATTTTCACATACCACATATGGATCCACCAGTGTCATTGCATGTGTGCTCTTTTCACAATCCACCTATGGATCCACCAGTGTTATTGCATGTGGGCTCTTTTTACTAACAACAACCAAAATCATTGCATGTGTGTTCTCTTCAAAGACCACACATGGACCCACCAGTGCCATTGCATGTATCTTCGTTTTACTAACAACAACCAGTGTCATTGAAATGTGTGTTCTCTTCAGAGACCACACATGGATCCACAAGTGTCATTGCATGTGTGTTCTTTTTACTAACAACAACCAGAGTCATTGCATGTGTGTTCTTTTCACATACCACATATGGATCCACCAGTGTCATTGCATGTGTGCTCTTTTCACAATCCACCTCTGGATCCACCAGTGTCATTTCATGTCTGTTCTTTTTACTAACAGCAACCAGAGTCATTGCATGTGTTCTTTTCACATACCACATATTGATCCACCAGTGTCATTGCATGTGTGTTCTTTTCACAATCCACCTATGGATCCACCAGTGTCATTGCATGTGTGCTCTTTTTACTAACAAGAACCAGAGTCATTGCATGTGTGTTCTCTTCAAAGACCACACATGGATCCACTAGTGTCATTGCATGTGTTTTATTTTTACTAACAACAACTAGAGTCATTGAAATGTGTGTTCTCTTCAGAGACCACACATGGATCCACCTGTGTCATTGCATGTGTGTTCTTTTTACTAACAACAACCAGAGTCATTGAAATATGTGTTCTATTCAGAGACCACACATGGATCCACCAGTTTCACTGCATGTGTGTTCTTTTTACTAAAAACAACCAGAGTCATTGCAGGTGTGTTCTTTTCACATACCACATATGGATCCACCAATGTCATTGGACGTGTGTAATTTTTACTAACAACAACTAGAGTCATTTCATGTGTGTTCTTTTCACATACCACATATGGATCCACTAGTGTCATTGCATGTGTGCTGTTTTCACTATCCACCTATGGATCCACTAGTGTCATTGCATATGTGTTATTTTCGCATACCACATATGGATCCACCAGTGTCATTGAAATGTGTGTTCTCTTCAGAGTCCACACATGGATCCACTAGTGTCATTGCATGTGTGCTCTTTTTACAAACAACAACTAGAGTCATTGCATGTATGTTCTCTTCAGATACCACATATGGATTCAATAGTGTCATTGCATGTGTGCTCTTTTCACAATCCACCTATGGATCCACCTGTGTCATTGAAATGTGTGTTCTGTTTAGAGACCACACATGGATCCACCAGTGTCATTGCATGTGTGTTCTTTTTACTAACAACAACTAGAGTCATTGTCTGTGTGTTCTTTTCACATACCACATATGGATCCACCAGTGTCATTGCATGTGTGATCTTTTCACAATCCACCCATGGATCCACCAGTGTCATTGCATGTGTGTTCTTTTTACTCACAACAACCAGAGTCATTGCATGTGTGTTCTTTTCACATACCACATATGGATCCACCAGTGTCATTGCATGTGTGCTCTTTTCACAGTCCGCCTGTGGATCCACCAGTATCATTGCATGTGTGTTCTTTTTACTAACAACAACCAGAGTCATTGCATGTGTGTTCTTTTCACATACCACATATGGATCCACTAGTGTCATTACATGTGTGTTCTTTTCACAATCCACCTATGAATCCACCAGTGTCATTGCATGTGTGCTCTTTTTACTAACAAGAACCAGAGTCATTGCATGTGTGTTCTCTTCAGAGACCACACATGGATCCACCAGTATCATTGCATGTGTGTTCTTTTTACTAACAACAACCAGAGTCATTGAAATGTGTGTTCTCTTCAGAGACCACACATGGATCCAGCAGTGTCATTGCATGTGTGTTCTTTTTACTAACAACAACATGAGTCATTTCATGTGTGTTCTTTTCACAGACCACATATGCATCCACCAGTGTCATTGAAATGTGTGTTCTCTTCAGAGACCACACATGGATCCACCAGTGTCATTGCATGTGTGTTCTTTTTACTAACAACAACCAGAGTCATTGAAATGCGAGTTCTCTTCAGAGACCACACATGGATCCACTAGTGTCATTGCATGTGTGTTCTTTTTACTAATAACAACTGGAGTCATTTCATGTGTGTTCTTTTCACATACCACATATGGATCCACCAGTGTCATTGAAATGTGTGTTCTCTTCAGAGACCACACATGGATCCACCAGTGTCATTACATTTGTGCTCTTTTTACTAACAATAACCAGAGTCATTAAATGTGTGTTCTCTTCAGAGACCACACATGGATCCACCAGTGTCATTGCATGTGTGTTCTTTTTACTAAAAACAACCAGAGTCATTGAAATGTGTGTTCTCTTCAGAGACCACACATGGATCCACCAGTGTCATTGCATGTTCGTTCTTTTTACTAACAACAACTAGAGTCATTGCATGTGTGTTCTTTTCACATACCACATATGGATCCACCAGTGTCATTGCATGTGTGTTATTTTCACATACCACATATGGATCCACCAGTGTCATTGCATGTGTGCTCTTTTCACAATCAACCTATGGATCCACCAGTGTCATTGCATGTGTGATCTTTTCACATACCACATAGGAATCCACCAGCGTCATTCAAATGTGTGTTCTCTTCAAAGACCACACATGGATCCACCAGTGTCATTGCATGTGTGTTCTTTTTACTAACAACAACTAGAGTCATTGCATGTGTGTTCTTTTCACATAGCACATATGGATCCACCAGTGTCATTGCATGTTTGTTCTTTTCACAATCCACCTATGGATCCACCAGTGGCATTGCATGTGCATTCTTTTCACATACCACATATGGATCCACCAGTGTCATTGAAATGTGTGTTCTCTTCAGAGACCACACATGGATCCACCAATGTCATTGCATGTGTGTTCTTGTTCGTAACAACAACCAGAGTCATTTCATGTGTGTTCTTTTCACATACCACATATGGATCCACTAGTGTCATTGCATGTGTGCTCTTTTCACAATCCACCTATGGATCCACCAGTGTCATTGCATGTGTGTTCTTTTCACATACCACATATGGATCCACCAGTGTCATTCAAATGTGTGTTCTCTTCAGAGACCACACATGGATCCACTAGTGTCATTGCATGTGTGTTCTTTTTTACTAACAACAACTAGAGTCATTGAAATGTGTGTTCTCTTCAGAGACACACATGGATCCACCAGTTTCATTGCATGTGTGTTCTTTTTACTAAAAACAACCAGAGTCATTGCAGGTGTGTTCTTTTCACATACCACATATGGATCCACCAGTGTCATTGCATGTGTGTTCTTTTTACTAACAACAACTAGAGTCATTTCATGTGTGTTCTTTTCACATACTACATATGGATCCACCAGTGTCATTGAAATGTGTGTTATGTTCAGAGACGACACATGGATCCACCTGTGTCATTGCATGTGTGTTCTTTTTACTAACCACAACAGGAGTCATTCCATGTGTGTTCTTTGCACATACCACACATGGATCCACCAGTGTCATTGCATGTGTGCTCTTTTCACAATCCACCTATGGATCCACCAGTGGCATTGCATGTGTGTTCTTTTCACATACCACATTTGGATCCACCTGTGTCATTGAAATGTGTGTTCCCTTCAGAGACCACACATGGATCCACTAGTGTCATTGCATGTGTGTTCTTTTTACTAACAAAAACTGCAGGCATTGCATGTGTATTCTTTTCACATACCACATATGGATCCACCAGTGTCATTGCATGTGTGCTCTTTTCACAATCCACCTATGGATCCACCAGTGTCATTGCATGTGTGCTCTTTTTACTCACAACAACCAGGGTCATTGCATGTGTTCTTTTCACATACCACATATGGATCCACCAGTGTCATTGCATGTGCGATGTTTTCACAATCCACCTATGGATCCACCAGTGTCATTGCATGTGTGTTATTTTTACTAACAACAAGGAGAGTCATTGCATGTGTGTTATTTTCACATACCACATATGGATCCACCAGTGTCATTGCATGTGTGTTCTTTTCACAATCCACCTATGGATCCACCAGTGTCATTGCATGTGTGCTCTTTTTACTAACAACAACCAGAGTCATTGCATGTGTGTTCTCTTTAGAGACCACACATGAATCCACCAGTGTCATTGCATGTGTGTTCTTTTTACTAACAACCAGTGTCATTGAAATGTGTGTTCTCTTCAGAGACCACACATCGATCCACCAGTGTCATTGCATGTGTGTTCTTGTTACTAACAACAACCAGATTCATTGCTTGTGTGTTCTTTTCACATACCACATTTGGATCCACCAGTGTCATTGCATGTGTGTTCTTTTTACTAACAACAACCAGTCATTTCAGGTGTGTTCTTTTCACATACCACATATGGATCCACCAGCGTCATTCAAATGTGTGTTCTCTTCAAAGACCACACATGGATCCACCAGTGTAATTGCATGTGTGTTCTTTTTACTAACAACAACTAGAGTCATTGGATGTGTGTTCTTTTCACATAGCACATATGGATCCACCAGTGTCATTGCATGTTTGTTCTTTTCACAATCCACCTATGGATCCAGCAGTGGAATTGCATGTGCATTCTTTTCACATACCACATATGGATCCACCAGTGTCATTGAAATGTGTGTTCTCTTCAGAGAACACACATGGCTCCACCAATGTCATTGCATGTGTGTTCTTGTTCCTAACAACAACCAGAGTCATTGCATGTGTGTTCTTTTCACATACCACATATGGATCCACCAGTGTCATTGCATGTGTGCTCTTTTCACAATCCACCTATGGATCCACCAGTGTCATTGCATGTGTGTTCTTTTCACATACCACATATGGATCCACCAGTGTCATTCAAATGTGTGTTCTCTTCAGAGACCACACATAGATCCACCAGTGTCATTGCATGTGTGTTCTTGTTAGTAACAACAACCAGAGTCATTGCATGTGTGTTCTTTTCACATACCACATTTGGATCCACCAGTGTCATTGCATATGTGTTCGTTTTACTAAGAACAACCAGTCATTTCAGGTGTGTTCTTTTCACATACCACATCTGGATCCACAAGTGTCATTGAAATGTGTGTTCTCTTCAGAGACCACACATGGATCCACCAGTGTCATTGCATGTGTGTTATTTTTACTAACAACAACTGGAGTCATTGCATGTGTGTTCTTTTCACATACCATATATGGATCTACCAGTGTCATTGCATGTGTTCTCTTTTCACAATCCACCTATGGATCCACTAGTGTCATTGCATGTGTGTTAGTTTCACATACCACATATGGATCCACTAGTGTCATTGAAATGTGTGTTCTTTTCACATACCACATATGGATCCACCAGTGTCATTGCATGTGTGTTCTTTTTACTAACAACAATTGGAGTCATTGCATGTGTGTTCTTTTCACATACCACATATGGATCCACCAGTGTCATTGCATGTGTGCTCTTTTCACAATCCACCCATGGATCCACAAGTGTCATTGCATGTGTGTTATGTTTACTAACAACAACTAGTCATTGCATGCGTGTTCTTTTCACATACCACATATGGATCCACTAGTGTCATTGCATGTGTGCTCTTTTCACAATCCACCTATGGATCCACCAGTGTCATTACATATGTGTTCTTTTTATTAACAACAACCAGAGTCATTAAATGTGTGTTCTTTTCACATACCACATATGGATCCACCAGTGTCATTGCATGTGTCCTCTTTTCACAATCCACCTATGGATCAACCAGTGTCATTGCATGTGTGTTCTTTTTACTGACAACTAGAGTCATTGCATGTGTGTTCTTTTCACATACCACATATGGATCCACCAGATTGATTGCATGTGTCTTCTTTTCACAATCCACCTATGGATCCACCAGTGTCATTGCATCTGGGCTCTTTTTACTAACAACAAGCAAAATCATTGCATGTGTGTTCTCTTCAGAGACCACACATGGATCCACAAGTGTCATTGCATGTGTGTTCTTGTTACGAACAACAACTGGAGTCATTGCATGTATGTTCTTTTCACATACCACATATGGATCCACCGGTGTCATTGCATGTGTGCTCTTTTCACAATCCACCTATGGATCCACCAGCGTCATTGCATGTGGGCTCTTTTTACTAACAACAACCAAAATCATTGCATGTGTGTTCTCTTCAAAGACCACACATGGATCCACCAGTGTCATTGCATGTATGTTATTTTTACTAACAACAACCAGTGTCATTGAAATGTGTGTTCTCTTCAGAGACCACACATGGATACACAAGTGTCATTGCATGTGTGTTCTTTTTACTAACAACAACCAGAGTCATTGCATGTGTGTTCTTTTCACATACCACATATGGATCCACCAGTGTCATTGCATGTGTGCTCTTTTCACAATCCACCTCTGGATCCACCAGTGTCATTTCATGTGTGTTCTTTTTACTAACAACAACCAGAGTCATTGCATGTGTGTTCTTTTCACATACCACATATTGATCCACCAATGTCATTGCATGTGTGTTATTTTCACAATCCACCTATGGATCCACCAGTGTCATTGCATGTGTGCTCTTTTTACTAACATGAACCAGAGTCATTGCATGTGTGTTCTCTTCAGAGACCACACATGGATCCACTAGTGTCATTGCATGTGTGTTATTTTTACTAACAACAACTAGAGTCATTGAAATGTGTGTTCTCTTCAGAGACCACACATGGATCCACATGTGTCATTGCATGTGTGTTCTTTTTACTAACAACAACCAGAGTCATTGAAATATGTGTTCTATTCAGAGACCACACATGGATCCACCAGTTTCACTGCATGTGTGTTCTTTTTACTAAAAACAACCAGAGTCATCGCAGGTGTGTTCTTTTCACATACCACATATGGATCCACCAATGTCATTGGATGTGTGTTATTTTTACTAACAACAACTAGAGTCATTTCATGTGTGTTCTTTTCACATACCACATATGGATCCACTAGTGTCATTGCATGTGTGCTGTTTTCACTATCCACCTATGGATCCACTAGTGTCATTGCATCTGTGTTATTTTCGCATACCACATATGGATCCACCAGTGTCATTGAAATGTGTGTTCTCTTCAGAGTCCACACATGGATCCACTAGTGTCATTGCATGTGTGCTCTTTTTACAAACAACAACTAGAGTCATTGCATGTATGTTCTCTTCAGATACCACATATGGATTCAATAGTGTCATTGCATGTGTGCTCTTTTAACAATCCACCTATGGATCCACCAGTGTCATTGCATGTGTGTTCTTTTCACATACCACATATGAATCCACCAGCGTCATTCAAATGTGTGTTCTCTTCAAAGACCACACATGGATCCACCAGTGTCATTGCATGTGTGTTCTTTTTACTAACAACAACTAGAGTCATTTCATGTGTGTTCTTTTCACATACCACATATGGATCCACTAGTGTCATTGCATGTGTGTTATTTTCACATACCACATATGGATCCACCAGTGTCATTGCATGTGTGCTCTTTTCACAATCCACCTTTGGATCCACCAGTGTCATATCATGTGTGCTCTTTTTACTAACAACAACCAGAGTCATTGGATGTGTGTTCTCTTCAGAGACCACACATGGATCCACCAGTGTCATTGCATGTGTGTTCTTTTTACTAACAACAACCAGAGTAATTGAAATGCGAGTTCTCTTCAGAGACCACACATGGATCCACTAGTGTCATTGCATGTGTGTTCTTTTTACTAATAACAACTGGAGTCATTTCATGTGTGTTCTTTTCACATACCACATATGGATCCACCAGTGTCATTGAAATGTGTGTTCTCTTCAGAGACCACACATGGATCCACCAGTGTCATTACATTTGTGCTCTTTTTACTAACAATAACCAGAGTCATTAAATGTGTGTTCTCTTCAGAGACCACACATGGATCCACCAGTGTCATTGCATGTGTGTTCTTTTTACTAAAAACAACCAGAGTCATTGAAATGTGTGTTGTCTTCAGAGACCACACATGGATCCACCAGTGTCACTGCATGTTCGTTCTTTTTACTAACAACAACTAGAGTCATTGCATGTGTGTTCTTTTCACATACCACATATGGATCCACCAGTGTCATTGCATGTGTGTTATTTTCACATACCACATATGGATCCACCAGTGTCATTGCATGTGTGCTCTTTTCACAATCAACCTATGGATCCACCAGTGTCATTGCATGTGTGATCTTTTCACATACCACATATGAATCCACCAGCGTCATTCAAATGTGTGTTCTCTTCAAAGACCACACATGGATCCACCAGTGTCATTGCATGTGTGTTCTTTTTACTAACAACAACTAGAGTCATTGCATGTGTGTTCTTTTCACAATCCACCTATGGATCCACCAGTGGCATTGCATGTGCATTCTTTTCACATACCACATATGGATCCACCAGTGTCATTGAAATGTGTGTTCTCTTCAGAGTCCACACATGGATCCACTAGTGTCATTGCATGTGTGCTCTTTTTACAAACAACAACTAGAGTCATTGCATGTATGTTCTCTTCAGATACCACATATGGATTCAATAGTGTCATTGCATGTGTGCTCTTTTAACAATCCACCTATGGATCCACCAGTGTCATTGCATGTGTGTTCTTTTCACATACCACATATGAATCCACCAGCGTCATTCAAATGTGTGTTCTCTTCAAAGACCACACATGGATCCACCAGTGTCATTGCATGTGTCTTCTTTTTACTAATAACAACTAGAGTCATTGCATGTGTGTTCTTTTCACATACCACATATGGATCCACCAGTGTCATTGCATGTGTGTTATTTTCACATACCACATATGATCCACCAGTGTCATTGCATGTGTGCTCTTTTCACAATCCACCTATGGATGCACCAGTGTCATATCATGTGTGCTCTTTTTACTAACAACAACCAGAGTCATTGCATGTGTGTTCTCTTCAGAGACCACACATGGATCCACCAGTGTCATTGCATGTGTGTTCTTTTTACTAACAACAACCAGAGTCATTGAAATGCGAGTTCTCTTCAGAGACCACACATGGATCCACTAGTGTCATTGCATGTGTGTTCTTTTTACTAATAACAACTGGAGTCATTTCATGTGTGTTCTTTTCACATACCACATATGGATCCACCAGTGTCATTGAAATGTGTGTTCTCTTCAGAGACCACACATGGATCCACTAGTGTCATTACATTTGTGCTCTTTTTACTAACAATAACCAGAGTCATTAAATGTGTGTTCTCTTCAGAGACCACACATGGATCCACCAGTGTCATTGCATGTGTGTTCTTTTTACTAAAAACAACCAGAGTCATTGAAATGTGTGTTCTCTTCAGAGACCACACATGGATCCACCAGTGTCATTGCATGTTCGTTCTTTTTACTAACAACAACTAGAGTCATTGCATGTGTGTTCTTTTCACATACCACATATGGATCCACCAGTGTCATTGCATGTGTGTTATTTTCACATACCACATATGGATCCACCAGTGTCATTGCATGTGTGCTCTTTTCACAATCAACCTATGGATCCACCAGTGTCATTGCATGTGTGATCTTTTCACATACCACATATGAATCCACCAGCGTCATTCAAATGTGTGTTCTCTTCAAAGACCACACATGGATCCACCAGTGTCATTGCATGTGTGTTCTTTTTACTAACAACAACTAGAGTCATTGCATGTGTGTTCTTTTCACATAGCACATATGGATCCACCAGTGTCATTGCATGTTTGTTCTTTTCACAATCCACCTATGGATCCACCAGTGGCATTGCATGTGCATTCTTTTCACATACCACATATGGATCCACCAGTGTCATTGAAATGTGTGTTCTCTTCAGAGACCACACATGGATCCACAAATGTCATTGCATGTGTGTTCTTGTTCGTAACAACAACCAGAGTCATTTCATGTGTGTTCTTTTCACATACCACATATGGATCCACTAGTGTCATTGCATGTGTAATCTTTTCACAATCCACCTATGGATCCACCAGTGTCATTGCATGTGTGTTCTTTTCACATACCACATATGGATCCACCAGTGTCATTCAAATGTGTGTTCTCTTCAGAGACCACACATGGATCCACTAGTGTCATTGCATGTGTGTTCTTTTTTACTAACAACAACCAGAGTCATTGAAATGTGTGTTCTCTTCAGAGACACACATGGATCCACCAGTTTCATTGCATGTGTGTTCTATTTACTAAAAACAACCAGAGTCATTGCAGGTGTGTTCTTTTCACATACCACATATGGATCCACCAGTGTCATTGCATGTGTGTTCTTTTTACTAACAACAACTAGAGTCATTTCATGTGTGTTCTTTTCACATACTACATATGGATCCACCAGTGTCATTGAAATGTGTGTTATGTTCAGAGACGACACATGGATCCACCTGTGTCATTGCATGTGTGTTCTTTTTACTAACCACAACAGGAGTCATTCCATGTGTGTTCTTTTCACATACCACACATGGATCCACCAGTGTCATTGCATGTGTGCTCTTTTCACAATCCACCTATGGATCCACCAGTGGCATTGCATGTGTGTTCTTTTCACATACCACATTTGGATCCACCTGTGTCATTGAAATGTGTGTTCCCTTTAGAGACCACACATGGATCCACTAGTGTCATTGCATGTGTGTTCTTTTTACTAACAAAAACTGGAGGCATTGCATGTGTATTCTTTTCACATACCACATATGGATCCACCAGTGTCATTGCATGTGTGCTCTTTTCACAATCCACCTATGGATCCACCAGTGTCATTGCATGTGTGCTCTTTTTACTCACAACAACCAGGGTCATTGCATGTGTTCTTTTCACATACCACATATGGATCCACCAGTGTCATTGCATGTGCGATGTTTTCACAATCCACCTATGGATCCACCAGTGTCATTGCATGTGTGTTATTTTTACTAACAACAAGCAGAGTCATTGCATGTGTGTTATTTTCACATACCACATATGGATCCACCAGTGTCATTGCATGTGTGTTCTTTTCACAATCCACCTATGGATCCACCAGTGTCATTGCATGTGTGCTCTTTTTACTAACAACAACCAGAGTCATTGCATGTGTGTTCTCTTTAGAGACCACACATGAATCCACCAGTGTCATTGCATGTGTGTTCTTTTTACTAACAACAACCAGTGTCATTGAAATGTGTGTTCTCTTCAGAGACCACACATGGATCCACCAGTGTCATTGCATGTGTGTTCTTGTTACTAACAACAACTAGATTCATTGCATGTGTGTTCTTTTCACATACCACATTTGGATCCACCAGTGTCATTGCATGTGTGTTCTTTTTACTAACAACAACCAGTCATTTCAGGTGTGTTCTTTTCACATACCACATATGGATCCACCAGCGTCATTCAAATGTGTGTTCTCTTCAAAGACCACACATGGATCCACCAGTGTAATTGCATGTGTGTTCTTTTTACTAACAACAACTAGAGCCATTGGATGTGTGTTCTTTTCACATAGCACATATGGATCCACCAGTGTCATTGCATGTTTGTTCTTTTCACAATCCACCTATGGATCCAGCAGTGGAATTGCATGTGCATTCTTTTCACATACCACATATGGATCCACCAGTGTCATTGAAATGTGTGTTCTCTTTGGAGACCACACATGGATCCACCAATGTCATTGCATGTGTGTTCTTGTTCCTAACAACAACCAGAGTCATTGCATCTTTGTTCTTCTCACATACCACATATGGATCCACCAGTGTCATTGCATGTGTGCTCTTTTCACAATCCACCTATGGATCTACCAGTGTCATTGCATGTGTGTTCTTTTCACATACCACATATGGATCCACCAGTGTCATTCAAATGTGTGTTCTCTTCAGAGACCACACATAGATCCACCAGTGTCATTGCATGTGTGTTCTTGTTAGTAACAACAACCAGAGTCATTGCATGTGTGTTCTTTTCACATACCACATTTGGATCCACCAGTGTCATTGCATATGTGTTCGTTTTACTAAGAACAACCAGTCATTTCAGGTGTGTTCTTTTCACATACCACATCTGGATCCACAAGTGTCATTGAAATGTGTGTTCTCTTCAGAGACCACACATGGATCCACCAGTGTCATTGCATGTGTGTTATTTTTACTAACAACAACTGGAGTCATTGCATGTGTGTTCTTTTCACATACCATATATGGATCTACCAGTGTCATTGCATGTGTTCTCTTTTCACAATCCACCTATGGATCCACTAGTGTCATTGCATGTGTGTTAGTTTCACATACCACATATGGATCCACTAGTGTCATTGAAATGTGTGTTCTTTTCACATACCACATATGGATCCACCAGTGTCATTGCATGTGTGTTCTTTTTACTAACAACAATTAGAGTCATTGCATGTGTGTTCTTTTCACATACCACATATGGATCCACCAGTGTCATTGCATGTGTGCTCTTTTCACAATCCACCCATGGATCCACAAGTGTCATTGCATGTGTGTTATGTTTACTAACAACAACTAGTCATTGCATGCATGTTCTTTTCACATACCACATATGGATCCACTAGTGTCATTGCATGTGTGCTCTTTTCACAATCCACCTATGGATCCACCAGTGTCATTACATATGTGTTCTTTTTACTAACAACAACCAGAGTCATTAAATGTGTGTTCTTTTCACATACCACATATGGATCCACCAGTGTCATTGCAAGTGTCCTCTTTTCACAATCCACCTATGGATCAACCAGTGTCATTGCATGTGTGTTCTTTTTACTGACAACTAGAGTCATTGCATGTGTGTTCTTTTCACATACCACATATGGAGCCACCAGAGTGATTGCATGTGTCTTCTTTTCACAATCCACCTATGGATCCACCAGTGTCATTGCATCTGGGCTCTTTTTACTAACAACAACCAAAATCATTGCATGTGTGTTCTCTTCAGAGACCACACATGGATCCACAAGTGTCATTGCATGTGTGTTCTTGTTACTAACAACAACTGGAGTCATTGCATGTATGTTCTTTTCACATACCACATATGGATCCACCAGTGTCATTGCATGTGTGCTCTTTTCAC
Organism: Avena sativa; assembly: GCA_916181665.1. NCBI lineage: Eukaryota > Viridiplantae > Streptophyta > Magnoliopsida > Poales > Poaceae > Avena > Avena sativa. The sequence goes on along the minus strand of OV702292.1, from coordinate 410,595,635 downwards.
AATCCACCTATGGATCCACCAGCGTCATTGCATGTGGGCTCTTTTGACTAACAACAACCAAAATCATTGCATGTGTGTTCTCTTCAAAGACCACACATGGATCCACCAGTGTCATTGCATGTATGTTCTTTTTACTAATAACAACCAGTGTCATTGAAATGTGTGTTCTCTTCAGAGACCACACATGGATCCACAAGTGTCATTGCATGTGTGTTCTTTTTACTAACAACAACCATAGTCATTGCATGTGTGTTCTTTTCACATACCACATATGGATCCACCAGTGTCATTGCATGTGTGCTCTTTTCACAATCCACCTCTGGATCCACCAGTGTCATTTCATGTGTGTTCTTTTTACTAACAACAACCAGAGTCATTGCATGTGTGTTCTTTTCACATACCACATATTGATCCACCAATGTCATTGCATGTGTGTTCTTTTCACAATCCACCTATGGATCCACCAGTGTCATTGCATGTGTGCTCTTTTTACTAACACGAACCAGAGTCATTGCATGTGTGTTCTCTTCAGAGACCACACATGGATCCACTATTGTCATTGCATGTGTGTTATTTTTACTAACAACAACTAGAGTCATTGAAATGTGTGTTCTCTTCAGAGACCACACATGGATCCACCTGTGTCATTGCATGTGTGTTATTTTTACTAACAACAACCAGAGTCATTGAAATATGTGTTCTATTCAGAGACCACACATGGATCCACCAGTTTCACTGCATGTGTGTTGTTTTTACTAAAAACAACCAGAGTCATTGCAGGTGTGTTCTTTTCACATACCACATATGGATCCACCAATGTCATTGGATGTGTGTTATTTTTACTAACAACAACTAGAGTCATTTCATGTGTGTTCTTTTCACATACCACATATGGATCCACTAGTGTCATTGCATGTGTGCTGTTTTCACTATCCACCTATGGATCCACTAGTGTCATTGCATCTGTGTTATTTTCGCATACCACATACGGATCCACCAGTGTCATTGAAATGTGTGTTCTCTTCAGAGTCCACACATGGATCCATTAGTGTCATTGCATGTGTGCTCTTTTTACAAACAACAACTAGAGTCATTGCATGTATGTTCTCTTCAGATACCACATATGGATTCAATAGTGTCATTGCATGTGTGCTCTTTTAACAATCCACCTATGGATCCACCAGTGTCATTGCATGTGTGTTCTTTTCACATACCACATATGGATCCACCTGTGTCATTGAAATGTGTGTTCTGTTTAGAGACCACACATGGATCCACCAGTTTCATTGCATGTGTGTTCTTTTTACTAACAACAACTAGAGTCATTGTCTGTGTGTTCTTTTCACATACCACATATGGATCCACCAGTGTCATTGCATGTGTGATCTTTTCACAATCCACCCATGGATCCACCAGTGTCATTGCATGTGTGTTCTTTTTACTGACAACAACCAGAGTCATTGCATGTGTTTTCTTTTCACATACCACATATGGATCCACCAGTGTCATTGCATGTGTGCTCTTTTCACAATCCGCCTGTGGATCCACCAGTGTCATTGCATGTGTGTTCTTTTTACTAACAACAACTAGAGTCATTGCATGTGTGTTATTTTCACATACCACATATGGATCCACTAGTGTCATTACATGTGTGTTCTTTTCACAATCCACCTATGAATCCACCAGTGTCATTGCGTGTGTGCTCTTTTTACTAACAACAACCAGATTCATTGCATGTGTGTTCTCTTCAGATACCACACATGGATCCACCAGTATCATTGCATGTGTGTTCTTTTTACTAACAACAACTAGAGTCATTGAAATGTGTGTTCTCTTCAGAGACCACACATGGATCCAGCAGTGTCATTGCATCTGTGTTCTTTTTACTAACAACAACATGAGTCATTTCATGTGTGTTCTTTTCACATACCACATATGCATCCACCAGTGTCATTGAAATGTGTGTTCTCTTCAGAGACCACACATGGATCCACCAGTGTCATTGCATGTGTGTTCTTTTTACTAACAACAACCAGAGTCATTGAAATGCGAGTTCTCTTCAGAGACCACACATGGATCCACTAGTGTCATTGCATGTGTGTTCTTTTTACTAATAACAACTGGAGTCATTTCATGTGTGTTCTTTTCACATACCACATATGGATCCACCAGTGTCATTGAAATGTGTGTTCTCTTAAGAGACCACACATGGATCCACCAGTGTCATTACATTTGTGCTCTTTTTACTAACAATAACCAGAGTCATTAAATGTGTGTTCTCTTCAGAGACCACACATGGATCCACCAGTGTCATTGCATGTGTATTCTTTTTACTAAAAACAACCAGAGTCATTGAAATGTGTGTTCTCTTCAGAGACCACACATGGATCCACTAGTGTCATTGCATGTTCGTTCTTTTTACTAACAACAACTAGAGTCATTGCATGTGCGTTCTTTTCACATACCACATATGGATCCACCAGTGTCATTGCATGTGTGTTATTTTCACATACCACATATGGATCCACCAGTGTCATTGCATGTGTTCTCTTTTCACAATCAACCTATGGATCCACCAGTGTCATTGCATGTGTGTTCTTTTCACATAGCACATATGGATCCACCAGCGTCATTCAAATGTGTGTTCTCTTCAAAGACCACACATGGATCCACCAGTGTCATTGCATGTGTGTTATTTTTACTAACAACAACTAGAGTCATTGCATGTGTGTTCTTTTCACATAGCACATATGGATCCACCAGTGTCATTGCATGTTTGTTCTTTTCACAAACCACCTATGGATCCACTAGTGGCATTGCATGTGCATTCTTTTCACATACCACATATGGATCCACCAGTGTCATTGAAATGTGTGTTCTCTTCAGAGAACACACATGGCTCCACCAATGTCATTGCATGTGTGTTCTTGTTCCTAACAACAACCAGAGTCATTGCATGTGTGTTCTTTTCACATACCACATATGGATCCACCAGTGTCATTGCATGTGTGCTCTTTTCACAATCCACCTATGGATCCACCAGTGTCATTGCATGTGTGTTCTTTTCACATACCACATATGGATCCACCAGTGTCATTCAAATGTGTGTTCTCTTCAGAGACCACACATGGATCCACCAGTGTCATTGCATGTGTGTTCTTTTTTACTAACAACAACCGGAGTCATTCAAATGTGTGTTCTCTTCAGAGACACACATGGATCCAAAAGTGTCATTGCATGTGTGCTCTTTTCACAATCCACCTATGGATCCACCAGTGTCATTGCATGTGTGTTCTTTTTACTAACCACAACTGGAGTCATTCCATGTGTGTTCTTTTCACATACCACATATGGATCCACCAGTGTCATTGCATGTGTGCTCATTTCACAATCCACCTATGGATCCACCAGTGTCATTGCATGTGTGTTCTTTTCACATACCACATATGGATCCACCTGTGTCATTGAAATGTGTGTTCTCTTTAGAGACCACACATGGATCCACTAGTGTCATTGCATGTGTGTTCTTTTTACTAACAAAAACTGGAGGCATTTCATGTGTGTTCTTTTCACATACCACATATGGATCCACCAGTGTCATTGCATGTGTGCTCTTTTCACAATCCACCTATGGATCCACCAGTGTCATTGCATGTGTGTTCTTTTTACTCACAACAACCAGAGTCATTGCATGTGTGTTCTTTTCACATACCACATATGGATCCACCAGTGTCATTGCATGTGTGCTCTTTTCACAGTCCGCCTGTGGATCCACCAGTGTCATTGCATGTGTGTTCTTTTTACTAACAACAACCAGAGTCATTGCATGTGTGTTCTTTTCACATACCACATATGGATCCACTAGTGTCATTACATGTGTGTTCTTTTCACAATCCACCTATGAATCCACCAGTGTCATTGCATGTGTGCTCTTTTTACTAACAAGAACCAGAGTCATTGCATGTGTGTTCTCTTCAGAGACCACACATGGATCCACCAGTATCATTGCATGTGTGTTCTTTTAACTAACAACAACCAGAGTCATTGAAATGTGTGTTCTCTTCAGAGACCACACATGGATCCAGCAGTGTCATTGCATGTGTGTTCTTTTTACTAACAACAACATGAGTCATTTCATGTGTGTTCTTTTCACATACCACACATGCATCCACCAGTGTCATTGAAATGTGTGTTCTCTTCAGAGACCACACATGGATCCACCAGTGTCATTGCATGTGTGTTCTTTTTACTAACAACAACTAGAGTCATTGCATGTGTGTTCTTTTCACATACCACATATGCATCCACCAGTGTCATTGAAATGTGTGTTCTCTTCAGAGACCACACATGGATCCACCAGTGTCATTGCATGTGTGTTCTTTTTACTAACAACAACCAGAGTCATTGAAATGCGAGTTCTCTTCAAAGACCACACATGGATCCACCAGTGTCATTGCATGTGTGTTCTTTTTACTAATAACAACTGGAGTCATTTCATGTGTGTTCTTTTCACATACCACATATGGATCCACCAGTGTCATTGAAATGTGTGTTCTCTTCAGAGACCACACATGGATCCACCAGTGTCATTACATTTGTGCTCTTTTTACTAACAATAACCAGAGTCATGAAATGTGTGTTCTCTTCAGAGACCACACATGGATCCACCAGTGTCATTGCATGTGTATTCTTTTTACTAAAAACAACCAGAGTCATTGAAATGTGTGTTCTCTTCAGAGACCACACATGGATCCACCAGTGTCATTGCATGTTCGTTCTTTTTACTAACAACAACTAGAGTCATTGCATGTGTGTTCTTTTCACATACCACATATGGATCCACCAGTGCCATTGCATGTGTGTTATTTTCACATACCACATATGGATCCACCAGTGTCAATGCATGTGTTCTCTTTTCACAATCAACCTATGGATCCACCAGTGTCATTGCATGTGTGTTCTTTTCACATAGCACATATGGATCCACCAGCGTCATTCAAATGTGTGTTCTCTTCAAAGACCACACATGGATCCACCAGTGTCATTGCATGTGTGTTCTTTTTACTAACAACAACTAGAGTCATTGCATGTGTGTTCTTTTCACATAGCACATATGGATCCACCAGTGTCATTGCATGTTTGTTCTTTTCACAATCCACCTATGGATCCACTAGTGGCATTGCATGTGCATTCTTTTCACATACCAAATATGGATCCACCAGTGTCATTGAAATGTGTGTTCTCTTCAGAGACCACACATGGATCCACCAATGTCATTGCATGTGTGTTCTTGTTCCTAACAACAACCAGAGTCATTGCATGTGTGTTCTTTTCACATACCACATATGGATCCACCAGTGTCATTGCATGTGTGCTCTTTTCACAATCCACCTATGGATCCACCAGTGTCATTGCATGTGTGTTCTTTTCACATACCACATATGGATCCACCAGTGTCATTCAAATGTGTGTTCTCTTCAGAGACCACACATGGATCCACCAGTGTCATTGCATGTGTGTTCTTTTTTACTAACAACAACCGGAGTCATTCAAATGTGTGTTCTCTTCAGAGACACACATGGATCCACAAGTGTCATTGCATGTGTGCTCTTTTCACAATCCACCTATGGATCCACCAGTGTCATTGCATGTGTGTTCTTTTTACTAACCACAACTGGAGTCATTCCATGTGTGTTCTTTTCACATACCACATATGGATCCACCAGTGTCATTGCATGTGTGCTCTTTTCACAATCCACCTATGGATCCACCAGTGTCATTGCATGTGTGTTGTTTTCACATACCACATATGGATCCACCTGTGTCATTGAAATGTGTGTTCTCTTTAGAGACCACACATGGATCCACTAGTGTCATTGCATGTGTGTTCTTTTTACTAACAAAAACTGGAGGCATTTCATGTGTGTTCTTTTCACATACCACATATGGATCCACCAGTGTCATTGCATGTGTGCTCTTTTCACAATCCACCTATGGATCCACCAGTGTCATTGCATGTGTGTTCTTTTTACTCACAACAACCAGAGTCATTGCATGTGTGTTCTTTTCACATACCACATATGGATCCACCAGTGTCATTGCATGTGTGCTCTTTTCACAGTCCGCCTGTGGATCCACCAGTGTCATTGCATGTGTGTTCTTTTTACTAACAACAACCAGAGTCATTGCATGTGTGTTCTTTTCACATACCACATATGGATCCACTAGTGTCATTACATGTGTGTTCTTTTCACAATCCACCTATGAATCCACCAGTGTCATTGCATGTGTGCTCTTTTTACTAACAAGAACCAGAGTCATTGCATGTGTGTTCTCTTCAGAGACCACACATGGATCCACCAGTATCATTGCATGTGTGTTCTTTTTACTAACAACAACTAGAGTCATTGAAATGTGTGTTCTCTTCACAGACCACACATGGATCCAGCAGTGTCATTGCATGTGTGTTCTTTTTACTAACAACAACATGAGTCATTTCATGTGTGTTCTTTTCACATACCACATATGCATCCACCAGTGTCATTGAAATGTGTGTTCTCTTCAGAGACCACACATGGATCCACCAGTGTCATTGCATGTGTGTTCTTTTTACTAACAACAACCAGAGTCATTGAAATGCGAGTTCTCTTCAGAGACCACACATGGATCCACTAGTGTCATTGCATGTGTGTTCTTTTTACTAATAACAACTGGAGTCATTTCATGTGTGTTCTTTTCACATACCACATATGGATCCACCAGTGTCATTGAAATGTGTGTTCTCTTCAGAGACCACACATGGATCCACCAGTGTCATTACATTTGTGCTCTTTTTACTAACAATAACCAGAGTCATTAAATGTGTGTTCTCTTCAGAGACCACACATGGATCCACCAGTGTCATTGCATGTGTGTTCTTTTTACTAAAAACAACCAGAGTCATTGAAATGTGTGTTCTCTTCAGAGACCACACATGGATCCACCAGTGTCATTGCATGTTCGTTCTTTTTACTAACAACAACTAGAGTCATTGCATGTGTGTTATTTTCACATACCACATATGGATCCACCAGTGTCATTGCATGTGTCTTATTTTCACATACCACATATGGATCCACCAGTGTCATTGCATGTGTGCTCTTTTCACAATCAACCTATGGATCCACCAGTGTCATTGCATGTGTGATCTTTTCACATACCACATATGAATCCACCAGCGTCATTCAAATGTGTGTTCTCTTCAAAGACCACACATGGATCCACCAGTGTCATTGCATGTGTGTTCTTTTTACTAACAACAACTAGAGTCATTGCATGTGTGTTCTTTTCACATAGCACATATGGATCCACCAGTGTCATTGCATGTTTGTTCTTTTCACAATCCACCTATGGATCCACCAGTGGCATTGCATGTGCATTCTTTTCACATACCACATATGGATCCACCAGTGTCATTGAAATGTGTGTTCTCTTCAGAGACCACACATGGATCCACCAATGTCATTGCATGTGTGTTCTTGTTCGTAACAACAACCAGAGTCATTTCATGTGTGTTCTTTTCACATACCACATATGGATCCACTAGTGTCATTGCATGTGTGCTCTTTTCACAATCCACCTATGGATCCACCAGTGTCATTGCATGTGTGTTCTTTTCACATACCACATATGGATCCACCAGTGTCATTCAAATGTGTGTTCTCTTCAGAGACCACACATGGATCCACTAGTGTCATTGCATGTGTGTTCTTTTTTACTAACAACAACCAGAGTCATTGAAATGTGTGTTCTCTTCAGAGACACACATGGATCCACCAGTTTCATTGCATGTGTGTTCTTTTTACTAAAAACAACCAGAGTCATTGCAGGTGTGTTCTTTTCACATACCACATATGGATCCACCAGTGTCATTGCATGTGTGTTCTTTTTACTAACAACAACTAGAGTCATTTCATGTGTGTTCTTTTCACATACTACATATGGATCCACCAGTGTCATTGAAATTTGTGTTCTGTTCAGAGACGACACATGGATCCACCTGTGTCATTGCATGTGTGTTCTTTTTACTAACCACAACAGGAGTCATTCCATGTGTGTTCTTTTCACATACCACACATGGATCCACCAGTGTCATTGCATGTGTGCTCTTTTCACAATCCACCTATGGATCCACCAGTGGCATTGCATGTGTGTTCTTTTCACATACCACATTTGGATCCACCTGTGTCATTGAAATGTGTGTTCCCTTCAGAGACCACACATGGATCCACTAGTGTCATTGCATGTGTGTTCTTTTTACTAACAAAAACTGGAGGCATTGCATGTGTATTCTTTTCACATACCACATATGGATCCACCAGTGTCATTGCATGTGTGCTCTTTTCACAATCCACCTATGGATCCACCAGTGTCATTGCATGTGTGCTCTTTTTACTCACAACAACCAGGGTCATTGCATGTGTTCTTTTCACATACCACATATGGATCCACCAGTGTCATTGCATGTGCGATGTTTTCACAATCCACCTATGGATCCACCAGTGTCATTGCATGTGTGTTATTTTTACTAACAACAAGGAGAGTCATTGCATGTGTGTTATTTTCACATACCACATATGGATCCACCAGTGTCATTGCATGTGTGTTCTTTTCACAATCCACCTATGGATCCACCAGTGTCATTGCATGTGTGCTCTTTTTACTAACAACAACCAGAGTCATTAAATGTGTGTTCTCTTTAGAGACCACACATGAATCCACCAGTGTCATTGCATGTGTGTTCTTTTTACTAACAACAACCAGTGTCATTGAAATGTGTGTTCTCTTCAGAGACCACACATGGATCCACCAGTGTCATTGCATGTGTGTTCTTGTTACTAACAACAACCAGATTCATTGCATGTGTGTTATTTTCACATACCACATTTGGATCCACCAGTGTCATTGCATGTGTGTTCTTTTTACTAACAACAACCAGTCATTTCAGGTGTGTTCTTTTCACATACCACATATGGATCCACCAGCGTCATTCAAATGTGTGTTCTCTTCAAAGACCACACATGGATCCACCAGTGTAATTGCATGTGTGTTCGTTTTACTAACAACAACTAGAGTCATTGGATGTGTGTTCTTTTCACATAGCACATATGGATCCACCAGTGTCATTGCATGTTTGTTCTTTTCACAATCCACCTATGGATCCAGCAGTGGCATTGCATGTGCATTCTTTTCACATACCACATATGGATCCACCAGTGTCATTGAAATGTGTGTTCTCTTTAGAGACCACACATGGATCCACCAATGTCATTGCATGTGTGTTCTTGTTCCTAACAACAACCAGAGTCATTGCATCTTTGTTCTTTTCACATACCACATATGGATCCACCAGTGTCATTGCATGTGTGCTCTTTTCACAATCCACCTATGGATCCACCAGTGTCATTGCATGTGTGTTCTTTTCACATACCACATATGGATCCACCAGTGTCATTCAAATGTGTGTTCTCTTCAGAGACCACACACAGATCCACCAGTGTCATTGCATGTGTGTTCTTGTTAGTAACAACAACCAGAGTCATTGCATGTGTGTTCTTTTCACATACCACATTTGGATCCACCAGTGTCATTGCATATGTGTTCGTTTTACTAAGAACAACCAGTCATTTCAGGTGTGTTCTTTTCACATACCACATCTGGATCCACAAGTGTCATTGAAATGTGTGTTCTCTTCAGAGACCACACATGGATCCACTAGTGTCATTGCATGTGTGTTATTTTTACTAACAACAACTGGAGTCATTGCATGTGTGTTCTTTTCACATACCATATATGGATCTACCAGTGTCATTGCATGTGTTCTCTTTTCACAATCCACCTATGGATCCACTAGTGTCATTGCATGTGTGTTAGTTTCACATACCACATATGGATCCACTAGTGTCATTGAAATGTGTGTTCTTTTCACATACCACATATGGATCCTCCAGTGTCATTGCATGTGTGTTCTTTTTACTAACAACAGTTGGAGTCATTGCATGTGTGTTCTTTTCACATACCACATATGGATCCACCAGTGTCATTGCATGTGTGCTCTTTTCACAATCCACCCATGGATCCACAAGTGTCATTGCATGTGTGTTATGTTTACTAACAACAACTAGTCATTGCATGCGTGTTCTTTTCACATACCACATATGGATCCACTAGTGTCATTGCATGTGTGCTCTTTTCACAATCCACCTATGGATCCACCAGTGTCATTACATATGTGTTCTTTTTACTAACAACAACCAGAGTTATTAAATGTGTGTTCTTTTCACATACCACATATGGATCCACCAGTGTCATTGCATGTGTCCTCTTTTCACAATCCACCTATGGATCAACCAGTGTCATTGCATGTGTGTTCTTTTTACTGACAACTAGAGTCATTGCATGTGTGTTCTTTTCACATACCACATATGGATCCACCAGAGTGATTGCATGTGTCTTCTTTTCACAATCCACCTATGGATCCACCAGTGTCATTGCATCTGGGCTCTTTTTACTAACAACAACCAAAATCATTGCATGTGTGTTATCTTCAGAGACCACACATGGATCCACAAGTGTCATTGCATGTGTGTTCTTGTTACTAACAACAACTGGAGTCATTGCATGTATGTTCTTTTCACATACCACATATGGATCCACCAGTGTCATTGCATGTGTGCTCTTTTCACAATCCACCTATGGATCCACCAGCGTCATTGCATGTGGGCTCTTTTTACTAACAACAACCAAAATCATTGCATGTGTGTTCTCTTCAAAGACCACACATGGATCCACCAGTGTCATTGCATGTATGTTCTTTTTACTAACAACAACCAGTGTCATTGAAATTTGTGTTCTCTGCAGAGACCACACATGGATCCACAAGTGTCATTGCATGTGTGTTCTTTTTACTAACAACAACCAGAGTCATTGCATGTGTGTTCTTTTCACATACCACATATGGATCCACCAGTATCATTGCATGTGTGCTCTTTTCACAATCCACCTCTGGATCCACCAGTGTCATTTCATGTGTGTTCTTTTTACTAACAACAACCAGAGTCATTGCATGTGTGTTCTTTTCACATACCACATATTGATCCACCAATGTCATTGCATGTGTGTTCTTTTCACAATCCACCTATGGAACCACCAGTGTCATTGCATGTGTGCTCTTTTTACTAACACGAACCAGAGTCATTGCATGTGTGTTCTCTTCAGAGACCACACATGGATCCACTAGTGTCATTGCATGTGTGTTATTTTTACTAACAACAACTAGAGTCATTGAAATGTGTGTTCTCTTCAGAGACCACACATGGATCCACCTGTGTCATTGCATGTGTGTTCTTTTTACTAACAACAACCAGAGTCATTGAAATATGTGTTCTATTCAGAGACCACACATGGATCCACCAGTTTCACTGCATGTGTGTTCTTTTTACTAAAAACAACCAGAGTCATTGCAGGTGTGTTCTTTTCACATACCACATATGGATCCACCAATGTCATTGGATGTGTGTTATTTTTACTAACAACAACTAGAGTCATTTCATGTGTGTTCTTTTCACATACCACATATGGATCCACTAGTGTCATTGCATGTGTGCTGTTTTCACTATCCACCTGTGGATCCACTAGTGTCATTGCATCTGTGTTATTTTCGCATACCACATATGGATCCACCAGTGTCATTGAAATGTGTGTTCTCTTCAGAGTCCGCACATGGATCCACTAGTGTCATTGCATGTGTGCTCTTTTTACAAACAACAACTAGAGTCATTGCATGTATGTTCTCTTCAGATACCACATATGGATTCAATAGTGTCATTGCATGTGTGCTCTTTTAACAATCCACCTATGGATCCACCAGTGTCATTGCATGTGTGTTCTTTTCACATACCACATATGGATCCACCTGTGTCATTGAAATGTGTGTTCTGTTTAGAGACCACACATGGATCCACCAGTGTCATTGCATGTGTGTTCTTTTTACTAACAACAACTAGAGTCATTGTCTGTGTGTTCTTTTCACATACCACATATGGATCCACCAGTGTCATTGCATGTGTGATCTTTTCACAATCCACCCATGGATCCACCAGTGTCATTGCATGTGTGTTCTTTTTACTAACAACAACCAGAGTCATTGCATGTGTGTTCTTTTCACATACCACATATTGATCCACCAGTGTCATTGCATGTGTGTTCTTTTCACAATCCACCTATGGATCCACCAGTGTCATTGCATGTGTGCTCTTTTTACTAACAAGAACCAGAGTCATTGCATGTGTGTTCTCTTCAGAGACCACACATGGATCCACTAGTGTCATTGCATGTGTGTTATTTTTACTAACAACAACTAGAGTCATTGAAATGTGTGTTCTTTTCAGGGACCACACATGGATCCACCAGTGTCATTGCATGTGTGTTCTCTTTACTAACAACAACTAGAGTCATCGCATGTGTGTTCTTTTCACATAGCACATATGGATCCACCAGTGTCATTGCATGTTTGTTCTCTTCACAATCCACCTATGGATCCACTAGTGGCATTGCATGTGCATTCTTTTCACATACCACATATGGATCCACCAGTGTCATTGAAATGTGTGTTCTCTTCAGAGACCACACATGGATCCACCAATGTCATTGCATGTGTGTTCTTTTTACTCACAACAACCAGAGTCATTGCATGTGTGTTTTCTTCAGAGACCACACATGGATCCACTAGTGTCATTGCATGTGTGTTATTTTTACTAACAACAACCACAGTCATTGAAATGTGTGTTCTCTTCAGAGACCACACATGGATCCACCCGTGTCACTGCATGTGTGTTCTTTTTACTAACAACAACCAGAGTCATTGCATGTGTGTTCTTTTCACATACCACATATGGATCCACCAATGTCATTGCATGTGTGTTATTTTTACTAATAAGAACTAGAGTCATTTCATGTGTGTTCTTTTCACATACCACATATGGATCCACCAGTGTCATTGAAATGTGTGTTCTCTTCAGAGACCACACATGGATCCACCAGTGTCATTGCATGTGTGTTCTTTTTCCTAACAACAACTGGAGTCATTGCATGTGTGTTCTTTTCACATACCACATATGGATCCACCAGTGTCATTGCATGTGTGCTCTTTTCACAATCCACCTATGGATCCACCAGCGTCATTGCATGTGTGTTCTTTTCACATACCACATATGGATCCACCAGTGTCATTGAAATGTGTGTTCTCTTTAGAGACCACACATGGATCCACCAGTGTCATTGCATGTGTGTTCTTTTAATAACAACAACTAGATTCATTTCATGTGTGTTCTTTTCATATACCACGTATGGATCCACAAGTGTCATTGCCTGTGTGTTATTTTCACATACCACATATGGTTCCACCAGTGTCATTGCATGTGTGCTCTTTTTACTAACAACAACCAGAGTCATTCCATGTGTGTTCTCTTTAGAGACCACACATGGATCTACCAGTGTCATTGCATGTGTGCTCTTTTTACTAACAACAACCAGAGTCATTGCATGTGTGTTCTCTTCAGAGACCACACATGGATCCAGCAGTGTCATTGCTTGTGTGTTCTTTTTACTAACAACAACTAGCGTCATTGAAATGTGTGTTCTCTTCAGAGACAACACATGGATCCACCAGTGTCATTGAAATGTGTGTTCTCTTCAGAGACCACACATGGATCCACCAGTGTCATTGCATGTGTGTTCTTTTTACTAACAAGAACTGGAGTCATTTCATGACTATTCTTTTCACATACCACATATGGATCCACCAGTGTCATTGAAATGTGTTCTTCTCATTAATCACAGCTAGAGTCATTGAATGTGTGTTCTCTTCAGAGACCACATATCTATCCACCAGTGTCATGAAATGTGTATTATTTTCAACTACAGTCGGTGGGCACAAACAATCGAGACGAAGAGCTAACCAACAACCGCTCTGGGCTTCTAGAAGACCCGATCCCCGATTGTTAGGCGTCGTTGGATCGGGGTGCGTGGACGATAAGGATGTCCTTCGCGAGGGCGATCCGCGAGAAGTCTGTTATGCGAACTGATTGGCAGTGGCAACAACGCTGGGCCTACGCCTTTGCCCTTATCCCCTTAACCTCGGGGCCGAAGATCAGATCGTGTTCCTTCATTGCCATGGAGAGGGAGAGGCCCAAACTCAGCTTGCATGAGGCTCAGATGTTCGCCCACTATGACATACTCACGCCACTGTTCGCGAGGCTTCCGGCCGGCTTCGAGCTCAGCTAGGCCAGGATTCCTATCGCGCCGCTCTTGCACGACAACGCGTTGGCAAGGCAGATCGAGGAGCGCCACCGTGGCGGTCGGAGCAGAAGAGGGCAATGGTGCAGTACTCCCGCACGAGCACATACTGGCGAAAGCTGTTCAAGAAGGAGCGGGCTGCGTTGATTGAGCTGTGTGGAACCCACCGGCGGGAGATCCACCCGGATCTGCGCAACCCCGAAGGGAGGCAGCGCTTCTGGGAAGTGCCTGGGCGTACGACCTCCTGGCCGTGAAGAGTCCATGAGGAGGAGGAACGCTGCCGGGAACGTCGGCATCGATTCCGACGCGGAGGAGGCTGGCGGCGACGTGGACACCATCGTCAATGATGGAGACTGCGGGAGCGTCATAGTCGATTAGGGCCACTTAATCATAAATTAAATCTATATACGGTATCTTAATGCGCTCTTTGGATCTAGGTCACTTGAGTCATGGTCGATTATCGTCATAATCTATATATGTTGGCCATGTTTTAGTTGTCTTTGTCTTTGAAACTAGCCGATCGAAACTCGTCCGATCCTGAAAATAAAGTTCACACGTTCCTGGCTTATTTGATGGGACAATACGATGACTCTGCTCCTAGCACTTGATGGCACAGCCATAATTTGGAGTGCGCCAGAGGAGAAGGGATCGAGCGTGTTGTAATAGTGTATTACTCCTGTCCAGATATAACTGACTTAGTTTTTTTAGATATTTAATAAATGTGTCTATACCCAAAACATGTCTAGATAAATGTTTTAGGTTTCTCTGTCTTTCAAACTAATCAAAAGTCATCAAATTCTGAACAAACAAAGTCATTGCGTTCACATCTGATGGGACAATACACTAACTCTGCTACTTGATGGCACAGCCATAATTCTGGAGTGCGCCAGAGGAGATGGGAATGCAAGGGAGATGGGAACTAGTAGCCACGTCCAAACATAGGTAAAAAATTAATGTAATAATATTTTAAAAAATTGTAATCTGGTCCACATGACCCCATCACAGACACGTTGCACGCGCCAGATATAAATAAAGACGACACGGCTAGTTTAGTTTCAATGATATAATTCAACATACGACGTTACTGTGCCCACATCTTTCTGCTCCTCTTATTAGTCTGCTAGCCCACGCTGCATTAAGCATCAGTTGATGAGGATAAAAAATGATAAAATGGCAAATAAAATAATTTTTAAGCTTACCTTTCATCCGGAGAATCGTACAAAGATGAAATTAGCAGGGATTTATTATTTCTCCTATAGTTAGCCGAAAGATCCTCAAGAACATCCTCAATCACCCCTGCAACTTCTTCATATTCTAATACACCTCCATTATTTGCCCTTTCATCCCCGTTCCGCTTACCCTTTTGTTTCTTTTCACACCATTTTCTTGCTGGCACCTCCACTTCTTCATAAATTGGCTGCTTACGTACGTTTTCCTCTGAGTGCTCATCACCGTCTTTGCGCTGCTCTTCCTCCAGTTCTGGCTGAGAAGCCTCATTTTCTGCCACCGGGGTGTGAACAGAGACAATATCATGTGTAACTGGGTTTTTGCACAACCTCTTGATATGGCCAAATCCGCTACAACGTTTGCATTTCCATTTCCTAGCTCCCAGCCTTGAACCTTTATCGGTGGAGGCTTCGATCCTTAGCTTTCTAGGCCTCCCAGGTGGCCTCCTAAGAACTGGTGGTTGAAGTTTGAACCCTGGATCGACAATCTCCCAATCATTTTCATCGGCCATAGGTGGTACGTTTTCTGCATAAGTTGCAGCAAACTTGTCCACGGAAAAATAGTTGTCGACATAGTTCTCTATTTCAGCTCTGCTACCTCTAAGCTTTAAGATGAAGTAAATTGCATGGTGACATGGCAGACCAGTAATCTGCCACTGCTTGCATGAACAAGTCTTGTTTCCAATGTCTACAGTGTACCTCCGTTCACTTCCACGCTTGTATTCCGCATAAACCTCAGCCAATGTTCTGGAACTTCTGACCATCCTCATCTTTAGCGTTCTCATTGCCCTGGTTCTTGCATTCAGTAACATAACCACCTTTGGAACTATTTTATGGCCTAAAACTTTTCTTGCACAAATTCTTTGCCTTAAATCTATCTTCACCATTATGCACTGTCTTATTGCATCCAACAAAATAACAATTCCAAGTGTCTTCATGCCCAAAATCTTATCATTGAAACTCTCTACCAAATTATTGCAAAGAAAATCCACCTTGCTTAACTCACCAAACTTGCTTCTAGCCCATCGCTTGGTGTGATGTTCTTCAAGGTATTTTTCACCTTTGGCACTACATACATGTTCTGCAAGTAAGTAGCATGCGTGCTTGGGGTGTATGTGTATGTTGATCGCCACAAGTCCTCTTCAAAGATCTTTCCTTTGAACTTCTTCGTGAAGTTAGTAGCGAGGTGCCGCATGCATTCCCTATGCTCAACCCCAGGAAACACAGCATCAACAGCATTCTCAAGACCCTCACATGCACCGGTGTGTATCACCAAGCCTTCAGGGTGACCAATTACTTCCCGCTGTCTCTGCATGAACCATGTCCAGCTTTTATTTGATTCACCCTCAAGAACAGCATAAGCTATGGGTAGAAGCCAATTATGCGCGTCCAAAGCACAAGCAGAAGCAACATGTCCCCTGAACTTCCCTGTTAAAGAAGTTGCGCCTATTGCCAAGTATGGCCTGCAGCCGTCTAGGAACCCCTTACAGCATGCCTTCAGGCAGACAAAACATCTCCTGAAGCATATCTTATCTACCTTCTTATACCTGACCCCCCTCGAGACCTTTTCTCTTCCTTTCACAACCTCGTAATCGATGTCAACAACACTACCAGGTGATGTTTTCTCTACCTGAGCTTTGAAACTATACAACGTAT
Organism: Avena sativa; assembly: GCA_916181665.1. Lineage (NCBI taxonomy): Eukaryota > Viridiplantae > Streptophyta > Magnoliopsida > Poales > Poaceae > Avena > Avena sativa. The sequence goes on along the minus strand of OV702292.1, from coordinate 410,578,419 downwards.
GAAAACTGTCATTCCACTTGCCTTGAATGAAGTCTAGAGCCATCTCCTTCCCATCAAAGACCCTGTGGTAAGGAATTAGAACGTTAAACTTTTTGCTAATCTTTGCTCGGAGTTCAGCAGGTCCAATGTTATGATCCTGCCTCACCTAGTCAAGTACAGTAGCAGCAATCTACTTGGTAGTCGCCGGTCTAATTTTACCACTTAAAGAAGTATTAGGGCAGTTGTGTTTCTTCGTGTTTACTTTGATCTGCATTCGATAAGAATCCAAATAATTCAGAGCTAGTTATCAGCAGAATAAATATGAGAAAGACTGAAACTAAATGTAGCTATTGCAACCTAAAATGGGAGTCCACCCCGCATTGGAGATGCATGTAATCTCCATTTACACACATTACTTTCCCTACAGTGCACCCTAAATCTCTTTTGGTCGCTCTTTTCAATGATAAATTCACACCCAACTCTGATTGCATAGGTTGCAACTGCATATCTGCAGTCCTCCACATTATCAAAGACAGCCCCTCATCAATTGTAGGATTGTCCCTGTCAAAGTGTTTCACTGGCCTATCCTCGTCTTCGTCGTCGTATCTACATCCCATTTCCACATCTTCACATTCCTCTTCCTCATCAGTCCCATAGTCAGGACCAAAGTTTGAATCAACCAAATATTCCCTACTCTCCATCCTATCAGGATCAGCAGCCATGTCTGGATATGCTTTCTCATCATCATCCGCACCGCCACACATTTCAGTGCCTTCATGCTCGCTTGACAAAGCATCATGCTCAAGGACAAGCTGTACAGACATCCTTCGGTTACCATCACATATCCTTGCCATCACCACGGGACTAGAAACGCTAATTGGGGTATGCAGAAAAGGAATCACAGTTCTTGCCCTTCAATGTGGACGCACATCACCTTCTCTGGGCTCCATACCTCCAAAGCTCTGCACCCCGCTTCCTCTCCCCTTGTTTCGTTGTCCTCTGTGCTCTCCAGACTTGAAGGAGATTCCGTGCTCTCCAACCGCGCAGGACCCATATTCGTGCTCTCAAGCCTCGCAGGATCCATCTCTGAGCGGGATCCGGATCACCAGCATCGTTGGGCTCCTAACCCAACGGCCGACTCTCAGTTTTCGTTTCCAGACGCTCTTGGGCGGTGGACGGCAGCAAGGAGACAGGGTAGGGAGGGGAGGGGAGGGGACGTGTGGGGATGGCAGGGAGGGGAGGGCGGGTGGACGACGGGCCAAGGGGACGACGAGAGTGGTGCACGACTGAGCGGAGTGGCGGTAGCAGGAGCAGAGGAGCGGAGCTGGTTGCGACAAGGCATGGAAAATTGCACAATAATGTGTTGGTGGACGGCACCAGCCCTCAAACCTGGGACGCGCGCCGTCGAAGGTGGAGGAGGCGGGCCTGCTAGTCAGAAAACATGCCACCTGTCAGCGCACTATGCACGGTAGCACTTCACGGAATTTTTTAGCAGGTCCCACATGTCAGTCTGTTTGATCAAAACTTGCATGCAGTGCATGGCTGGTTCATGCGCTAGTTCCAAAAAAAAGCCTGTTGATCCAAACTTGAATTGGCAGTTCTGCTTCTTCTCCCTCGTCTCCTCACAGTGGCAGTTCCGCTTCATCTCCCTCGTCTGTTATCCTCTTCTTCTTCTCCTCGCAGTGGTAGTTCTTCTTTCTTCCTCGATCAAAACATTCCCGCACGTAAGCCATGGCCAGTAGCCGGATGAAGAGGAACTGGTCCGATCTCCTGGCCGACCCACTTTGCAAGATCGCCGACTACTTGCTGGAGAAAGAGGAGTACGTCGACACCTATGCTGCTTGTCGGGAAGTCTGCACCGATTGGCGCCGCACTTTAAAGGTGCCCGAATTCCATCTCAACAACTGGATCATGATAGATCACACACTTCTAGATGTTGGCGACTTCACCTTCCTCAACCTCGCCACTGGTCGTTGCTTCAGGACAAATCCAATGGACGTCCATCGCAGGTTCACATTCACATCCGATATTTATTGGTATTTTCCATTATAAACATCTTAGTGCTAACTGATGCCCTCTTCTTCCAAAAGATTCTACTTCGTCGGTGTTTCTTGTGGCGTCATCGTGCTTGCTCACAGGGTGGAGCCGTACCAGATTCGACTTCTGAACCCAATCACTCATAAGTCTAACACTGAGTTTCAAGCACACATACCATCTGATCTTCTGCAATCTGTCGTCGTGACGAAGTCCCCGACGATGGTGTTCGTTTGCACTGATTATCCAGATCATATTGCATGGGCCGATGAGATCACCCCAACAGGGCAAATCAATGAATCATTTGGAGAAGGATTGTATTCGCCACCTCCTGCTATGCTTCTGGACTGCATGACGGCATTCCAAGGGGAAGTATATGCATTACTTGAGAATGGAGACATCTTGTCGACCAACATCAAGTTAGAGCAGTGCGTGAGCACTGTCACGATGGCCAAAATAATTTTGGCCCCAGTCTTTGAACAGGTACGCGGAACTTACAAATTTTACCTTGTGGAGTCAGATGGTGATCTGCATCTTGTGTTGAACGGGGATTTCGCCAAAGGGCAACCGGTGTTGTACCGGGTGGACACGGAGAACCGCTCTCTCGAGGCCGTCGGTGACATTGGAAGTCATGCCCTCTTTGTTGATTACAATTGGTCTATCTCCATTGACACCATGTTACACCCCATAGTCAATCCCGGTTGCATATACTACAGGAATTATATCAGACTGTATGATCATGAGGTTCAAGCCTCGGAAGAGGAACCAACAATGACATATGGCTTAAGTCTGGAACATACACCGAGGCCTTACCCTCTAGACGAGATACTGGCAGCACATTGCAGACGGAGAGAGTTCTCTGAATATGTGTTGTAGCATGCGGGAGCTGACGACGACAAAATATATAGGGGAGAATGAATCCTATATTCATCCTAGGTTATTTGCTAGCATTTTCAGGTCTATTTTTTGAAGTAGAAATTTGTACTGTATTTATATTATTTCGATCAGCAGTATGTGTATTACCTTTCAGACAAAATTATAATGTATTTAATTTTAGTACTTTCATAATTCAAAGTATTTATTTTTAGTAGCTTCTTTCAGAATTCTCTGTGTTCGACATGGGCATCAGCTCAGCGCCAGAATTCAGGTTCCACATGGAAAATTGCACAATAATGTGTTGGTGGGCGGCACCAGCGCTCGAACTTGGGATGCGCACCGTCGATGGTGGAGGAGGCGGGCCTGCTAGTCAGAAAACATGTCACGTCGGCATCCCCTGTTTCTAATGCCCTTTAAAAAAAGAAAACACGCCACGTCGTCATCCCCTGTTTCTGATGGTGTTGCTACAATCGATGGTACATGGTGGCATATAAATAATATCGTATAAACATAAGGGCACAGTCATCAACATTTCTAAAATGAAACCTGGTCCCGTCTCCTACCTGTCCTGGTACATTGCTCGATGAGGTGGATAGCCACGACCGATCTTTTTAATACGTTCGCACTCTTATGCTAAGAAGGGAAACAAAGATTGAGCGGTTAGTGCAACGAGTGTCGAATTATTACCCTCTAAGGAAATGGGAGATGGTTATTTTCACGCGTGCCCATAGTCCAAACCTACTGTCAGTCTTTCACTCCCCTTCTCCTACAAACCACAGTTCACCTTGCGTAGCTTCTCCGCGCCGCACCAACTAGGGTAACATGGCCCCGCCTAAGCAGCCACCGCCGCCACCGCGACAACCGCTGAAACTGGGGTATTTAGCCCCTCTAAGGTAGGCCAGGAAGCTCTACTTCAAGGCCAGTCTCCCATTGCCCTGCCAGGCGGATGATTTCCCCGAATGTGCCGAATCATCCGCGGCGGCGACGACGGCGTCGTCGGTGCTAGATGCGGCAAGCAGGGCCAAGAGAGCGATGTGGAGAAATTGCACGGCGGCATTACATCATGCTCTAGGCAGTGGGAACAAGGTACGTATCAAATCGTTCACGAGAGCATGCCGCCGAGGGTACACACCCTCAAACAGGGCAGCGCCAAGGTCTAGGAACTCTCGCGTCCATGCTTCAGCGTGGACTACCTTACCGCAGTGGGGGAGGCTGGGAGCACGCCGTCTGTGGCAAAGACACTCCATCCTACGCACTGTCGGAGGCCGTACTGTGGTGGCGACCAAGCTTCTACACTCAGCATGCTGGATTGTTTGACACGCGGAGCCGACGGCGGGCATCAGCTCAGCCCCGGAATTCAGGTTTGAGTTCACACAGACCTACGATCCCGAGAAGGAGATGCCAAATTTCAGTTTCGAAGAAATCGTTGCGGCGGCGCGGATGGTCCAACTGAACTGGGATTGTCGCATGCAAATCGCTCGTGCATGAACGATGCAGATTTCTTGTAGTTTGGCGAGAAGGCAATAAATCAGTTTGGGTTAAATGATCAAAGAACTTATGTCCTCTCAAGGAAATTGGCCAGCCAACTTTTCTGGTGGAGATATGTAGTTTCTTCAGTGTAGAATAGTTAAGTTCAGACTGAAGAATGGCTTTTGTAGATGAAATGCTGACGAATTGTTCTATAAACTAGTAGGAAGTTCAGCCCTCTTTTGTGCAGGTATAAGAACCTTTTGTATGGAAGTACTACTGTTGTAAGCAAATACTATCAAGTATCTATTTCCTTCAATTACTAGTCGTGGTTCAATCCAGTTAACTGGCATATTTTTATCCCAGACTACAGATTTTGCGTCTGTTGTCTGTGCTGTAAACCATTTTTTCTTTGTCTTGTGTTGCCTGCAAAATGGTCCTACAATTCAACGTGTTACAAATGTAGCTACCTTGTACTTGAAGAGGAGATGGACTACATTTTCCTGGCATCCACAGAATTGACATTGCTCATTGCTAGACCAACCTCTTTTCATGAGGTTGTCCTTGGTTATTCACAGAAATTATAAAGCACGGTGTTCAACTACATCGATTCAAACTATTACACACACACACTACATCAAATTCATTACCCACACATACTACATCGATTCAAACTATTACACACACATACTACTTCAAACTATTACACACCCGTACTACATCGATTAAAACTATTACACATTTTTAGTCGATGCTAACTTCCTGCTACGCTCTCCATACTACCAATTCATTAGCCACACATACCACGGCAATTCACTAGAGCTCTGTCTTCACTCAAGGGAAATCAGAGCCACCAGCTCGTCCAAGCCCGGTTCCCCCACCGAAACTGTGTGCGCCGTTGCAAAACGGTGGTGGTCCTGTGCCATTGATCCTTCCAGGCCAACACTGCAGGCGACGAGGACGCTTTCTGGCAGCCTCTTCGGGGCCCTGAATGCCATGTACCGATTCCAGAACCTCCTCCAGGTGGATGATGACCGGGTTCTTCCAGCAAAGCTGTCGCCTTGCCCTGCTTGGAATCTGCACCTCGTACATCTTAGGAATGGCGTCAGGACCTTTCAGTCACGCCTTTACCTCGATGACCCATCTGTCGCTCGGTGGCACGATTTCCACCAGCTCGTCGCCAAGGCTACTGATGACCTGCTTGAGGGCCTCCGGCTCCCAAGCATCCAATGGGAGGCCGTCAAAGCCGAGTTTGGAGAAGAAACGAAGCTGCCCCAATGATCGTCCCACCCACAGGCGCGATGCCAACGCATGAAGCTCATTTTCTCCCACAGCACTCGAAAGAACGGGAAGAATGCAGAACGCGCTCGGTGTCTGATCTGTGCTCGAATTGGACAAAAAAATTGAATGGCGGCGCGCATACCTAAATGTTGACCTCATTTCGTCTGATCTCCAAACGAGACCTGAAAGCCGACAGCAACTCTGCCAGCGACACGGCGGGACAGATGCCCAGCACGGTGGCCATGAGAGCGTGGTCGTCGAACTGTTGTGCCAGGGCTACCATGCCTGGGGGTGGCAGCACGCAACTTCTCGAGGCCGGTCGTCGGCCTGGATCGCCCGACGGGACGCGCTCCGCCATGCGAGAAAGACGAGCCAGAGGCGAGATATTAGTCTAGGGACGCAAAGCTCTGATACGATGGACGATGCAACGACGATGGCTGCGAGCTTCGATTAGAGGCGTGGGAGGTTGACCGGACATGGCGGGGACGCAAATTAGAGGAAGTGCGAGCTACGATCTGATACGAGCAGCCAGAGCTGAGCAAATGTTATAGGGAGGGGAGCAGGGGAGAAGACCAGAGCAGAGCAAAGAAATAGATCTGGTCCACTCAGGGATCTGGTCCACGCAGGGGTAAGCTAGTCCATGACCACAAAAGATAATGGGGAATACTGACATGGCGGGCCAAGAAGAGTTGACCTAACAGCGGTATTTGTGTTCAACCGTTTTTCTTCTGGTTCAAACGACTGTTTAGCCGTTAGATTTGTATTCACCCCCATTTGGCCCTTCTGGAAAATTGGCGATTCTACTATGGCCCCTCCACGTGATTGATGACAACTCGGGTACTGTGGTGCACTCACCCATGAAGTTTGGTACCGCAAATGAACATTCCCCGGCCCAAGTGGGAGGACGGTGGTGGCTAGGCTACTGCTGCAGGGCTGGGCCGGAAAGGGGACTGCAGGCCAAGTAAGCTATTCTCCTTTTTTTAGTTTTCTTTTATTATTTCTTTTTTTCTTTTGTTTTCTTTCAAATTCAAAACAACCTCTAACTCAGGTTATTTTGCAAGTATGCAGGTGATTATTAAAATAAAGTTAAGGCATCCAAAAAGAGATTAAGTAGGAGGAAAAAGATGGAACTAGAAATTTATTTGGATCATCTTGTTTGAATTGATTTCGAACAAGCTTCACTCAAATATTCCATAAAGAAACCAAATAGAGGGAAAAGAAGAGGGGATTTGCATGGGCCATGCATGATTCAAATGGACGACTAGTACTAGTTGTGAAGACATCTACCTACCCATATGGCCATTTATTTATGCATGCATTCAAATTTGAATAAAGGCCAAGCAAATATTTAGGCAAGCTTGCTCTCTCATATTGTATGGATTAAAACAAGCATAAGTGAATATAGATAGGCCATGCTAGTGTGTGGCTCCACTAGAAGAATATTTGACCCATTTATATTTAGACATGCTCACCCTTTTAAAACAAACCATATAAAGATATAAGCAACCCCCACATGTGGCTCTACATCATTTATATTGTGAAAACAATACTAAACAAGTATGAGAGCATGTGGTATAGAAGTGGATCCATCTTTATATATGTGAGGTAGACAAGAACCAAAGAAGTGCAACTGTCCACATATAGTTTGGATAGTGGAATTATAAGGTGGTGTCACAGAAAAGGTGGTGGAGTTAAGAAAAGATATGCCCTCAACTCAACTTGGGCATCAAGCATTTATCAAGAACCAAATATAGTGTATCAAGAGGCAACTACAATATATAATGCATATGGGATAAGAACCAAAAAGAGGGGTTTTATATGAAGCTCAAATGCAAGGTGGCATGGTGACATGAGCATGATATAATGATGATGCAAAAATACACGTAGGAAGTAGCATTTTCTTATTAAACCATGTAGCATTACAGATGTTAGACAAACTGGATGCTACATGCAACCTAAAGATTTTGTTGATACTAAGGATGCTAACAAGGTATGCAAACTTCAGCGATCCATTTATGGACCGAAGCAAGCATCCTAAACTTGGAATCTTCGATTTGATGAAGTAATCAAAGGTTTTGGACTTGTCCAAACCATCGTAGAAGCCTTTATTTACAAGAAAGTAAGTGGAAGCTCTATAGAATTTCTAATATTATATGTGGATGACATATTGTTGATTGTAAATGATATAGAACTTTTGAAAAGCGTAAAGGATTACTAAATAGTAAGTTTCGGTGAAAGATCTTGGTGAAGCTGCATACATATTATGGGCATCAAGATCTATAGAGATAGATCAAGACGCTTAATAGGATTGTCCCAAAGTACATACCTTGACAAGATTTTGAAGAAGTTCAAAATGGACAGAAGTAAGAAGGGGTTCTTAACTATGTTGCATGATACTATTTTGAGTAAGACTCAAAGTCCAGCTATAGCAATAGATAGAGAAATTATGGACCATGTCCCCTATGCCTCAGTCATAGGTTCTCTTATGTATGCTACGTTGTGTACAAGACCAGATGTGGCACATGCTGATAGTTTGACTAGAAGGTACCAATCTGATCCAGGTTTGGAACACTAGAAGGCAGTTAAGGATGTATTTAAATACTTGAGAAGAACTAAATACATGTTTCTCGTATATGCTAGCTTTGACACCGATCCGGATGACTCTAAGTCACAATCTGGATATGTGTTTTTAATGAATGGTGCAACATTGAGTTGGAGGAGATCCAAGCAACTAGTGATAGGGAGATCTACAATGAAGGTGGAATATATCTCTGCTTCAGAAGCAGTGGCAGAAATAGTTTGGATGAAGGTGTGGTTCCAAGTACTTTGGATCCAATGGTATTCTATTGTGACAATAATGGTCCCATAGCCAATGCTAAGGAACCAAGGTCTCACAAGAATTCCAAGCATATAAAGCATCAGTTTAACTCCATCCGGGAACATGTTCAGGATGGTGATGTAGAGATTTGCAAAGTAGACGCGGATCTGAATGTGGTCGACCCGTTGACTAAAGCTCTCCCAAGGGCAAAACATGATCAGCACCAAAACTCTATGGGTGTTAGATTTATGACTATGTAAACTAGATTACTAACTCTAGTGCAAGTGGGAGACTAAAAGGAATATGCCCAAGAGGAAATAATGAAGTTGTTATTATGCTATTCCAAGTTTATAATATATGTTTATTTTTCATGCTATAATTGTGTTAATAGGAAACATTAATACATGTGTGATTGATAAACAAAAAATGTTCTTAGTAATGCCTCTCTTAATACTATCTTGTTGATTAACTGATGATCACATGTTTCCTGATCATGAACATTGGATGTTGTTAATAACAAGGTCATATCATTGGAGAATGATATGATGAATAGTCCCCGAAGTAGATGTAGCAATATGTTCATGTCCTCAAGTTTGTATTCACTACAAGAAAAGTTGGCTTTTACAACGGACGATTTTCCTAGTTGAAGGCCCATTTTTCGTGGCTAAAAAGTCTTCTACAATAGATGGCCATCATGGTAAAAGCCCCGTCACAAAAGAATCTACCACGGTTTTTTCCTGACCGTGGCGGATCGCAACCTTCAGCCACGAAAACTTGTTCCATCGTAGATCTGTTTGCCAACCGCGTTGACTGCTGACGTCATGCAAACTGCCACGTGGAAGCTGTCGTTAGCGGCCAGTTACCGCCGTTAACAGCCATAGAAACCGTGGCAGAAGCCAGGCCCAGCCAAGGCCTCCTAAATTCTAACTGGGCTGGCCCATTGGGGGAGCCCAATAAGAAGATGGCCCATTACTGTTTTGTCCTGCACTGTTTGAAATGGGCCTGAAGTTGCAGCCGACAGTGGCCCGTGAACTTTCAGGCCCAATACTATTTCGGCCTAAAGAAGGCCCATGATGGTCCAACACTCTGTGGCCCATTAGCAGCCTACGCCAAGTCGCTCCTATTCATTTAAGGCCTGCGGGCGGCCCAACACTGTTTATCGCAGCCCATCATGGGCGGCCTACTAACAACCCTTGTCTGAGATGGCCCGTTACTGTTCAGGCTTGTTACTGTCCTGACCTTTCACTCTTCCGGGCTTTACCTGTTCAGGCCCACAAGCGGCCCTTTACTGTTCTAGTCTGATAAATGTGTCGTCCTGTTACTGCTCTCGCCTGGAAATTTCTCGGGCCGTTATTGTTCTGGCTTGTCACTATTCTAGCCTTTCACTGTTGCGGCCCTTTACTGTTGCGGCCAGCTGCTGTTTTGGCCTATTACTGTTCTGGGATTTCACAGTTTCTTGCCTGTTACTGCGATGGGCTATTTCTGTTAAGGCCTGTTACTATTAAGGCATGTTACTATTATGGCCTGTTTCTGTTATGGCATGTTACTCTTACGGCATGTTACCATTACGGCCTGTTACTGTTACTTCCAGTTACAACTTGTAGGTCAGCCCATTACTTTTATGGCCTTTTACAGTTTCGGCCTTTTCTGAAACCCATGCCAATATCATAAAACGTTTATATAATCCGACATTTTCTACTATTCATCATCAGCCGAATACACGACGGGCCAATAACAAAGCATAGTATTGTTCCCTAATCGACCTGCCTGGCGTAGTTACCGTAACGACTACTGCACAACTAAATGCATACATGGCATACGCGATTTATCTAGATATTACATCAGCTGCAAACTTCTTAAAATTATTACATATTATCAAATCAAGGGAAAGAACAATCGGCATTTCAGTTGACAGTCAAGTTGATAGCAGAGTCCTCAATTGATCACCTGCATCTTCCTTTGAGCATGACAGCTACATTGGAGGAGACATGATCTTGCAACCCCCTCTTTGGTAGCGATAGCAATAATTGCACCCTGAAACTAAGTAATAACAAGTTAATACATCAAACAAGACAAACTACTCATTTGACTGATATGATAGGAGCTATGATCTGGAGTTTACAACTGGTCAATGGTTCAATTATTGACCAACACGTCAAACAAACAGGACAAGCAAGCATGCATTAAACAAGTGTGCCTACCGTGAAACGAGCAATCAAAAAATGTGTGTGTGTGGCTTAGAATTTATGCAAAAATAAACTAGCCAGGTCATTTCAACAAATATATATGGAAGCAGTTCTATACCCTAAAATGCAAGAGACGTCGGGTGACTCGGAATTTGTGCTGAGAAACAAAATGGCATGCAGTTACTATCATAGCGAAGAATGAACTAGATAGAAATTATAACCACATCATACGAGAACTTGTAGAGCAGGAATGCAAACCACGAATGAACTATATATTGTAGAGGATAGTTATGTCGTGACTTAGGATCAACCAGACCCAGAACCAGATGCAAGATATAATGGCATCACTCGTGAACCTATAGAGTAGGACAAACAAGCATTAGACAAGTGTGCCTAGAATTAAATGAGCAATCAAACAAAGTGTTTCTTAGAATTTCAGCAAATATAAACAAGCGAGGTCATTTCAGCAAATATATATGGAAGCAGTGGCATCTCCTGGAATGCATAGTCGTTGGGTGACTCAGAATTTGCGGTGAGCTACACAATGGCATGTAGGTACTGTCATAGCTAAGAATCAACCAGATAGAAATTATAATGGCATCATAAGAGAACGTCTAGAGCAGGAATGCAAACCACGAGTGAACTACATAGTAGAGGACATTTATGCCATTGATTAGGACGAACCAGCACCAGATAAGGAAATAATGGCGTCGCTTGTGAACTTGTAGAAGAGGCTATGCAAACCATCATGTTCATTGTTCCATTCTGGGCTCTATGCAAGAAAAAGGAAATAGTTAGTGTTGCAGCTTTTGAAGAACCAGATGACAAGAACAAAATTATAATCGAATTAGTATGAAGAGTCAAAATGGGTACTACCGGACAGCATAACGATGCCAAGGAGGAAACAACAACAGGAACTTATCTCAGGACGAACCAGATAGATTCAGTAACTATGGAGCAGGGAATCCAAACTAATATTTTCCACTGATGTTACATTTTGCAAGAACTACACGATAGCAGGCAATTACTGTTGTTCGGAGTAGCTAAGAACATGTGCATGACTTCAAAATTTGTAGAGCAGCGAATGCAAACCAACATGTCTAGTGACCTACTCCGTAGTATCTAGCACGAAGAACAGGCGTGCGTTTTGACTGGGTGTATAGAACAATTAGAAAAATGCAGTTCACTACGACAGGCTTGAACCTGCTGTACTACTGACAAAACAAAAAAGAGTTGGTGATTTGGTTACCATGGTTGGATAGGCTTCTAATCATCATCCGTACCAGCGCGAGTGACATCCTTGTCACCCAGGGTGCTTCGGTTGCGCCGGATGTTTGTGTCGGGGAAGCAGATCTTTGGCGCTCGATGCCAGCTTGACCGTGGTGGACGAGGTTGAATCGGTGCACTGCACGGTAGTTCAGGTAAGGTACGGGTGGGGAGGATGCTGCCGGCGTTGATGCAGATCTTGGGCAGTCGTTGACGAATTCGGTGCCGTGGAGGGGAACGTGGGAAAAGGAAATCAGGTGCGGTGGATGATGACGGACTCGGTGACCAAGGTCGGGTGTGGTGTATGTTGGTGAAGCGACAATGATGCTTTGGATGAGACCGCATCTAATGCAGCTCCGGTATACTGTTGGCTGAGGAGTGCATGGTGTCGAGTTCCGGCGGCCAAAGCCAGCCGCGGAGAAGTGCTGCGGGAGGTTCCGGGCGCGAGAAATTTCACAGTGTTTGAAATGGAGGGGCGCGGGGGAGTGGGGACCACGTGATTTTGTTATCGTTTGAAATGGAGGGGCGCCAGAAATTTTGAAGTGTTTGAAATGGAGGGGCGTGAGGGAGTGGGGACCGTGTGATTTTGGTATCGTTTGAAACGCAGGGGCGCCAGAAATTTCGCAGTGTTTGAAACGGAGGGGCACGAGGGAGTGGGGACCACGTGATTTTGACCGTCTAGCAATATTGTTCGTCCATCCCAAATCAACGGGCCATAGGGGATACCTTCCCTTCGAAGGCTCTGGCGTGGATGCCTATGCAAGAAATCGCTGGGTGTCCCAGAGTAGACTATAGGGGTAGATGTGTAGTTACTGTAGTAGTAGACCATTAATCGGGCTAGCTGGCGCGATGTCATTTTGGCGCTCCACGAGTTCAAACTTTTACTTATGGTGTTCAAGAGTGAATGCATGCAGCTCAAAAAAAAGGTATTGTACTTACGTGACTAGTAAACTGTACGTGCTTCGCACGACTATTTTATTGCGTGCACTCCAATAACTTACCTTATTGTCAGGGGGATGATCCCCGGGTACCCCATACGGATAAGAAACAAGACAGTCGGATCGCGTCCGGCTGACCAGATGTAGCCGGACAGGGCAAGACGGGCCGGCTATCACCCGGTAGCCGGGTCAGGAAGAGACAGCCGGATACGGCGACATAGCCGGACCCAATCAGTGAGACAGGACGACGTGCGTATCAGTGCACGGTACGCCCTGTACGATGACAAGACGGGCAACCACCCGCCCATACCGAAGACTTTGCGTGGGTGACGCTGGAATAGTGGCCTGTGCTGACGATGGGCTCGCACGGCGTCCACTGTACCTACGATAGCCATACCGCTCATACTCCGATAAAACAAGCCATACTGGGACACTGTAGATGACTAGTTGGCTGGGACCCGCCTGTGGGGCCCGTCAGTCGGACTAGCCAGTGAGACCTTTGCCTCTCTGCCTATATAAGGAGAGGCAAGGCCTCAGTAGAAAGGGTTGGTCTCAGTGCATTTAAGGCAGTAGCTAGAGAACACAGCTCAAGGAGCACTTGTAGTTCGTATATCCCTCATAGTCAGATCAGGCAGGAGTAGGAGCTTTACCTCGTCACGAGGGCTCCAAACCTGGGTACTTCCTGCGTCCAGCTACGCTTGCTTGTACCCAATCTCGCCTGCGGACGCCGTCGATAGCTTTCCTGCTAGTCCCCACACCTCTATCTAACCTCCTTAGGTACTGCTGTTCCCAATACAACGACACTTATTAAAGCATAATAATATCCTGCATAATTTAGAACTTTGGTGCAATACTTGGTCGACTTATTAGAACTAAACATCTCTCGGGTATTTTAGAAGTACTCCCAAACATGTTTCTAGCTTACCAAGATATCATGTATTTTTTAATGGATGCAGTAATATGGATGGTTTTGCATGACTGTCGACATGCACAATTTTGGTTTTGCATTGTTCATATTTGTCGTCCAGGCAGACAATGTACATATACCTCTCCATGAACAACGATAAGTTTCATCGTTTTTCCCTACTTTCTAAATGTTACATTAAACTACCATCATTTCCAATGATGCATGAAACGACCAAAAAAGAGTTGTGACCTTTTTTAGTATCTAAAAATATTTTCATTGTTAATCATTATTTTTTACCATTTTACAGAGCATTCCACAAAACGAAACAATGTTTTCACCATCAGGGGAAATGTTTCCATTACATGACAAAAAATAATGTATTTATCACCAAGAATATATATCACAAGAAATGAATTCCAACACAATAACCATATGCAATGACCTGATGTGTATAAACCTTAGTGATCTTCTAATTTGTAATTAGAAGTGTCAAGGAGGGAGATGCTAGATTCATTTGTGGTGGCTAGGTGAAATTTTTTAATTCAATAAATGTACTACATTCTTGTGGACACTCACAAAGACAATTGACCTCTTGTCTTAGGAGACTTGTGATAAAACTATTACTAGTAGTTCAGAAATAAGTGACTTGGAATTTATCTAGATTCATATGTATCACTAAAATACGTCTATATACTCGTGAATATGATCTATATACTCAATCTATATACTCGTGAATCAAGACAAATCTAAGTTTCGTATTGCGGGAGTACGGCAATATTATAAATTTGCAATGTTGTCATGATAAATAATGATATTCACTATACTCCATAGACGAAACCACTTCTTTTCTTCTGTCACAGTTTTACATTTTTGTACTGAAGTATTTTTACTATAAAATAACGCACGAAATTAGTTACACGTTAGTGATTAAGTACTTTCGCTAATTTATATTTACATATAGAGGTAATACTACACACCCAATTAACATCATAAGTAATTTCTCTTTCTCTCTTTCTAGAGGAGTTTTCTAGGTTGTTAGTTTGAAGAATCATTTGTCAGATACGTGGAACTGAACACTTTAAATTATATAGTGAGTGATTAGATTGATGGACGATTAGTGCATAGAGGCAGTTGAGCTAGTAAAATGCTCACATTTAATGGTAGATGTGAGCACAATTAATTGAGTGGTAAACCTTTTTTTGTGCGGTCGAGGCCCCTGTATGCTGATGACCCTCAATAATCAACGCAGCTCACACATAAGTGTATTTTTACGTAGTAGTAGTAGAAACATCATCCAGCGAGACAGAGTTCAGCGTCTAGCAATCTTGACCGTCCAATCCGAAATCAATGGGTCAAAGCGGATACCTTCCCTGCGAAGGCTCTGGCGGGAATGCCTATGCAAGGAATCGTTGGTTGTCTGTGGGTAGACTATAGGGGTAGTTGTGCTTGTGACCCAAAGTACTCCAGATTCCAGACAATAGCTAGGTGTCCCCGACGTTGACGGTGCATTTTCTTGTCTAGACACTGGATCCGGATCCCTACACATCTGACAAAGTAGAAAGTAGACCAAATTTAAAGATCACTCATTGATGATTTAATTATTTTTGATTTATCAGACATACTCTCCCTCCAGCCTAATTTTTCTGAAAATGCCCTCCAACCTAATTAAAAAGGATGTCACATATTTGACTAAATTTGAATGTAATATGTACACTAAACAGTGACTACTATACGGCAAGTATATCGTTACAAAAGCTCCACATAGCGCATTCGAACGCTAAAGAGTGCAATATAATTATGCGCAGCCGGATGAGAAAAAAAACGATCCATGCACCCAAAAGAAAGAAAAGGGAGGGCCATGTAGGCAAGTCCTCCCCCTTCCTAGTTCCTACTCCAAGATTTGGAGATTGCAACACTGTGGCCGCCCTGTGGAGGTAGGGCCTCGACGACCTCCTCAATGGTGGCAACCTCGACGGACAACATGAGATGGCTTCTCTCTTCCTACTTAGCGGGGCGTGACCTGGACGATCTCCGCAATGGTAGCTGCTGGCTGCGGAGCACCATGACTTCTTTATTCAAATTTTCACACTCAGCGCGAAGCGTGGAGGAGCCATGCTCGCAAGATCGTGTGAGCTTCATTTGAAAAGCCAAATCGGCTCGGAGGCGATCACACTCTAGGTTGAGCTCGAAGTTTTTCTAAAGAATGTTGATGTTATGGCTGTAGATTTCATCTACTTTGGCCGAGATTCTCGCCCTGACTTACTGCATGGAAAATGCATCATCAGTACGAGAGCATGGAGTGCATGCAGAGAAGAACAAAAAATGTCAATACATGTATAGTGACTATAGTACCTCCCTTCTTCGACCGAGAGCGGGCATGAGGGCATCATACGCGTCAGAGATATCCGTCATGCTATCGACCCGTGGGGTGGAAAATTCGACGCTCGAGCCGCCTGCCCTAGAAGATGTACATAGACGGTTCAATAGTAGGAGGAGACAGCCCAGGAACAATGGAAGTACAAACCTACCCGGACTCTTGGTCCCCATGATAGCCACTCTTCGGATACATGCGCGAAGATGAGCCATCGCCCCATGGCTGGTATCCTTTCTCGGTCCGAGCCTGCAGGTCACCCTGCCGGTGGGATTTCTCCACGGCTCTAACCATCGCCATCTTGCTATTCTTCTGACGAGACAGGATATTTTGTGACATCGCTGGATGAAGAAGTAGAGAAGAAAGGGAGGAGAAGTGGAAGAAAATGGTTTCTGCGAAGGCGGAGCGAGGTAGTACTAGTAGGAGGAGAGAGGAGAGTTAATAGTGGAAGCAAAACATCAAGTACTGGGTCTCGCTTGTTCAAAAAAAGTACTGGGTCTCGTTGCCGGCCTTCGAGCAATCTCGTTGGTCCTTTAAGCGATTGAGCTTACTAGCTGCAAATATTGTGCAGTGTGCTAAATCTTGGGCATGAGCTAAGAAAATAACTTAGACGTGAGTGTAGCAAAATCAAAACTGCTCCATCGTTTAGGTCTCTTGCATGGGTCCCATTTAGCAGCTTTTTTCCCCTTTTTCTCTCCAAACTACTAGGGCTCTGGCCAATGAAAATGCCTCAAAGTGTTATGCCAAATATTTTAATCAACTAGCCTCTGGGTCTTGTACTAGACATAAGTCCAAGAATATTTTAATCAAAACTGCTCCACCGTTTAGGTCTCTTGCTCGTAGTAGTAGTACTCCCTCCCATCCATATTTACTCGTCGCTGAATTGGACGTATCTAACAATGAATTGGAGGGAGTAGTAGTAGTAGTCACATTGAATATACTTAGGGCTTGACGCATAAGCATCACAAACGGTCGCCAAAAGATCGAACGGCAAACTTAAAGATAACTTTGGGCTTGTTTGGATAACAGGATTTAAAAACACCGGAATTTGACGCGGCCATAGGTACAAAACAATGGATTGCAAAAAAGAGGAAATAGCTTTCTTTGGATCACATAATTTCAAAACACAGGATAATAGGGTCGAAGGTACAAATATGCTGGCTTAAAGTCATTTCAATGAAACACAGTAAACGCAGAGGAAAATTGCCTCAATCCTACGCGAATGAGTGTAAAAAAGTGGATGTTGAAATTCCTATGGGATTGGGGTGTAGAAATGCAATCTATATGAATTTTGGAGGTACGATTCCTTTCATCCAAAGGGCTTCCTTATGAAACAAATACTATGGGTCGAATTCCCCCAAAATTCCTTTGAAAATCCTTCGATCCAAATTGGCACTTAAACAAGATGTGCATGCTCACGACAGACAAACACCTTCCGGCAGGAGGTGATGCGGTCGTAGATTTTCATCTTGAACCCGTCTCCGGTGACCTTGAACATAAGGCAGTCACCCTCCTTCAACCCATGGAAAGCAGCAAAGGTAGCCCACTCTTTGTCCACGACGATCTGGTCTTTGTTGCGGTTGGCATGGACAACCCACTCGCATTCCTCGCATGCTTGGACCACCACTAATTGTGGGTAGGGGCATCCCTTCAAGTAAGGCTTGAAGTAAGTCGGGATGATAAGCAGATTCAAGTCATGCTGGACTAACTGGATGTAGAAGCACCAAGGACGATCCGTCCTGGCATGGTGTCCAACCGACCTAGGGCATCTTCTCGGTTTGGCAGAACTAGCGACCGACCTGGTAGCACTTGCCCTTGCCAAGGCCTCCACTCTCCTGCCCGGTAGCTTCAACTCCCTTGGTATGATGGGGAGAGCATCTTCATAGCCACCTGGAGCTGGAGCTGTCCGGTCAAGAATGTAGTCTAAGTTTGGCATTACAACTGGGCCGTCCTACATGAAAATTACCATTGCGTCAGTCCTTTGGAATTACCAAAACAACACAATACATTGTATAAATTGACTAAATATCACGATGAGTCATTGCACCATCAAAATTACCTAAACAGCACAAGGTATCAGGTAAATTAAATTGCCTACACAACACAATGCATCATTAGAATGACTTAACCCGATGGGTCCTCAAAATTATCTGAACAGCTACTAGAAGGCATAACATTTAATTAGATTTATGAAATAGCACAATGCATATCCCCCACAAAAAACACAGCACAATGCATAATCTCAATGGCTAAAACAGCACAATACATTATCTGGATAGACAAAACAGCATATATGCAGTGCATCATCAAAAATACCAAAACAACAAAAGGTATTATGTAATTAAATTTAATAAACAGTGTCTGCATAATCAAAATTACCTAAACTGATGGGTCATTGAAATAATCTGAACAGATAGGAGGCATATCATTTCATCCTAAACAACAGAACTCAGATCAAAATGGATGAAACAACACAGTGAGGAGACGGGACACAATGCATCATACAAAAAAAATACCAAACCAGCACAACGCGTCATGGAAAATTCCTAAACAGCATAATGCATCATCTAAGTACCAAAATAGAACCCTACATCATCGTCATCAAGAATATTCCATAACTAAGCAGAACAGCACAAAAGACAAATATAGATACTTCCAAATCTAAGCAAAGTCAAGTCAGTTATTTCTGGACGAAGGGAGTATAAAGAACAGCACAAAACACAATTATCAAGAATATGACATACAACTAAGCAATTCAACAAAGGACCTGTAGTACACATTGCAAAAATCTGAGTAGATGCACGTAGGATTTGGGTTAAAGCCCCAATCCTCCAGATCTAACCTCGTTGCAGTTGGGGGGCGCAAACTTGCACAGGGGTCGATGGGTTGAGCATATGAACAAGGCGCCATTGACGAAGAACCAGCCACATACACCGAAGAAGCACAGACAATCGCTGATGAAGGGGGCGCCACCGATAGGGGTTTCACCATGTACACTCTGAAATTTGGCACATTGGGAATGAGAGTCCAACCTGCAGACGAAAAGGATGCATCCTCCGCCGCATGAGCATTCGTTCCCAACACACACGGCGCTGGAGGCTTGGACGACCGCTCGGTGGGCGATGAGGGTTTCGGCGCGACCGGCCAAAACCCTAAGGGTGACGAACGCCTCAACTTGGGCACGACCCGCACACACGCGAAAGGCGAAGGATGCTTCAGAGAGGGCACTGAGGCCGTCGGAATTGAACAAGCCACCTGTAGCTCCAAAGCAGAGCTTGATGAGGACCCTAGCCTAACCACAGACAAAGGTTGTGGCATTAGTTTTATCAAGGCAATGGCTGGGTTAACGATTGAGAGTCCTGAGGTGAGTGCGGGAATGTGATAGAGAGAGGGAATGGTGGGGGAGGAGTTATTAGAGAATGGGAGTGGGTAACCCTCTATCAGCTTTAGTAGTACCGTACTACAAAAAAACTACATTTCACATATCATCACTTTTTGATGAACTAGTTCATTTATTTGAACCAACTAAAATAGTGGGTACCCTTTAGGTTTAAAAACTTTCATTTGGTACCTGTTTTGATAGTAGTAAGTATAGTACAATACTTTGTATTACCCTCCATCCCGAAATATAAGGCGCCTGAGGAGTAGTCAAAAGTCAACATTTTTTAAGTTTGACCATGATTATACACAAAAAATATAAAATTTATAATACTAAATTAATATCAATAGATTTCACCATAAAGTATATTTTCTTAATATGTCCATTCAATATTGTAGATGTAGATATTTTTTATAAATATTTGGTCAAAGTTAACAAGGTTTGAATTTTGACCAATCCTTAGACGCCTTATATTTTGGGACAGAGGAAGTAGTATAAAACACTTTTTAGATAGAGGAAATTGCACGGCCCACCATCTTTTCATCGCACTTTTGCACAAAGCACTTGGTGGACGTCATTTTTGCACATTTTAATAGTTTTTTTAGCGTAATATGCACAAATTTGGCCAGTTAGTCCTGTAATGATCAATTTAACCTCATTGGTAGCAAGACTAACAAGTGGTCCCTGAATGCCATTGCTCCCTTTCACACACAAAGATTTGAATGATGCTAAAAACTAGATACTAACGATATTTATCACCCGCAATACTTTTTGGATGCATGTAGCTGGTATGTAAGAGACCTATTTCATATGAAATGCCAATGTTTACACAAAGCTACCAACATAACAGTCCGTCGCACATTGAATTTTTGAAGGCTTTATTTGGTCGTAATAAACTTGTTTTTGAACATAACTTGTTTGTACATAAGATTTGATGTTTCATTCACATAACCAAATGTCCATCGAAGAGTTTCTTTTAAAGTGTAGGACTAACGATATATGTATGTTTATTACACCTCATACAAAAAAACACCCCGATTAATCATAAAATTTAAGCAGATTATTATTTTTCCAGGATTTATTTTCCTAAGAGCAAGAACGGTGAATATACCTCGGAATGCCATAATCCTAGTTTCTAGACAAAGCTTATACATGTTTTACTTACGATTACGAACTTTTTTGAGTTCTCAAGGTTTCCTAGTGAACTTCACATTATTAAACTAATTTAAGCTCATTTATCAATGTTAGATAAAATTTGAACTATGAGTAAGTAGTAGATTGCTCTTAAAGTTATACAAGTATCTTTTGAAGGTACCCACACCCAGACTGTCAATATATCAGAAAGCAATGATTTTGTTGGATTCAACTTCTTGCTAAGCATTTGCATGTACAAAATTTGTCTTTTATTTGAAAACAATAAAAAACATTGCACGGTGACCTCTGACTTGTCCTACTTGCTGTGAAAAATAATTATTATCAAGAGAGTTCGCATATAAAAAACAATGTAATTGAAAATATGGTCTGCCATGTATGAACATGTCCTTAGGCTTCAGGCCGAAAGACAAGCTAAATGGCCTTATATATATGTACAACATATTTTATGGTAATATTCCCATATTTGGTAGATGAGTGCATCTTGGCATGGTGAACAATAATGCTACCAGTACTGGGAGTTTCCAAAATTAAGGAATAAAAAAATCATTTTCAAATTTTAACTACAAGTAAACATGATAGAATGCTCTTAAAAAGTTACAAACATCCTTTGAGTCTTTATGGTACCAAGGCGGTCAATACTTCAAAAACCAATGAGAGTTCTGTAGGAATATTAAAATTCTTGCTACGAATATGCATGTTGACAATTTGATCCGCACTAGCTATGAACAAAAATAATGAAAACCTAAAAATGAAGCCTTATTTATGGCGCCCTCTTGCGTGTACTACTATTTGCACTAAAAAATAATTAATAACCGTGAGTCATTATAAATTACAAAAAAAATAGTTACACAATATATATGGCCCATGCTGTATGAACACTCTTGGGTTTCAAGCTGAACGACAAAGGTAACAACCATATGCACATCGTATTGTATTGTAATGTTCCCATATTTGGTAGATGTGTGCATCTTGGCAAGGTGAAAAATAGTGGCAACCACAGGTTCATCCTTATAGGAACAATGAAACTGAAAGTGACAAGGTTTTTTATGTAAGCAAGTACAAAGAAAAATGGCTCAGAGTACCACAACAACAACCCTAGTTTTCAGACAAAGCGTGGACCTTGATACACTTATGATTGATTACCAAGTTTTATGAGTTGAAAAGCTTCCCAGCCAACTGATTTCCTTGCTTAGTTTAGGGTGCTTCGTGCTAAATGTATGGACATCAATGTAATTTTACCCATTTTAGGTCCTTGATGTAAAATGTACTTCCATCGTCCGTGTAAAATTCAAACCTAGAATAAAGTGGTAAAATTTAAACGTATTTAAGATTATTAGTTGTTAATGAGTATGAACATTCTTGGAGTTTCAAGCCGAATGACCAAGGTCATGGCCATATCAACATCACACTTTATGCTGATGGTGATCCCATATCCAAGAATTTGCATGCCACCAAATTTGGCCATATATTTTGAAAACAAATGAATAGGAAGTAGCGGTATGAAGAGTATGGCTTGATGAGGTTCTCTCTCGAGAATGAGCCGAACCCGAATGTTTTGTTTCTTTGCTTAATTTTGGGGTAGTTCATGCTAAATGTAGTGATCTCGATGTAATTTCCCCCCTTTTAAGGTCCTTGATGTAAATTATACTCCCACTGTCCGTGTAAAATTAGAACCTAAAAGCAAGTGGTAAAATTTTAAACATATTTAAGATTATTAGTTGTTGATGAGTATGAACATTTTTGGGTTTCAAGACGAACAACCAAGGTCATGGCCATATCTACATCATAATTTATGTTGATGATTCGTGATCCCATATCCAAGAATTTGCATGCCGCCAAATTTGGCCATATTTTGAAAACAAACAAACAGGAAGTAGTATGAAGATTATGGCTTGATCAGCTTCTCTCACGAGAAGGAGCAAAACATGACTGTTTCCCTGCTTAATTTTAGGGTGCTTCGTGCTAAATGTATGGACCTCGTTGTAATTTTACCTTTTTAAATGTATTTAAGATTATTTGTTGTCGATTGTTATGAACATTCTTGGATTTCAAGACGAACGACCAAGGTCATGGCCATATCTACATCATACATTATGCTGATGATGATCACATATCCTAGAATTTTCATGCCGCCAAATTTGGCCATATTTTGAAAACAAACTAAGAGGAAGTAGTATGAAGAGTATGGCTCGATTAGCTTCTCTCTCGAGAAGGAGCCAAACATGATTGTTTTCCCTACTTAGTTTCAAAGTGCTTTGTTCATGCTAAAAGTATGGACGTCAATGTAATTTTACCCCTTTTTAGGTCCTTGATGTAAAATGTACTCCCACCGTCCATGTAAAATTCGAAGATAAAAGCAAGTGGTAAAATTTAAACGTATTTAGGCTTAGTTGTGTGAATGACTATGAACAATCATGGATTCGAAGCCGAACGACCAAGGTCATGGCCATATCCATCTACATCATACTTTATATTGATGATTCATGATCCCATATCCAAGAATTTGCATGCCACCAAATTGGGCCATATTTTGAAAACAAACAAAGAGGAAGTAGTATGAAGATTATGGCTCGACCAGCTGCTCTCTCCCGAGAAAGAGCCGAACCTGACTGTTTTCCTTGCTTAATTTTAGGGTGCTTCATGCTAAAAGTATGGACCTTGATGTAATTTTACCTTTTTTAAATGTATTTAAGATTATTTGTCGATGAGTATGAACATTCTTGGATTTCAAGATGAATGACCAAAGTTGTAACACCCTCGAATCGGCCCTATGCAGATTTCAGCGTTTCCCGCTAAACCCGCATAGAAATGATTCAAGGACACCCACCAGGCACTTGCGTGCGGGTGGAAAACGAAGTAATACCATTACACAATAGTTCACTATGGAACCCACAACACATATATATACAACAACGACTCATTGAGCCAAGAATACAGATATACAGTACAAAGATCCAATTCACCTTGAAAATGATACAACATCCGAGTACGGATAAGAAGCAAATTGGGCTAAGAGCCCTGCAGAATAACCAATGGCGTCCATAACCCTGCCCAGGCCAAGCCGGAAGGGTAACCATGCTAACGACGTCGATATCATACATGCTAAAACAAAAGGGGTGCCGGCAAAGGGCAAAGGAAAAAGGGAGCGGTCAGTATTGAGGCCAGTACACGACGAGTCTAGAATTTGGCGGCTCTCGCCTACATAGGTATGGTGGACTGAAGCGGCAGCGCAACATGCACTAAACAATCTATAGAGACTCGATTCAACTTTCGGCTATTAGAGAGGGATAAGAAAGACCTATTCGGATCAAACCTGGTAGTAACACCAATCATACCCATCCTGGCATTCCCCCAGAGACCAAACGAGGAAGTCATGCCGAGGAAACTCACATAGTTGGCAGTTTTATTCATTCCATTATAGTTGCAGCACTTACTAGTCAGATATAGATAGCATGAGCCATCCTGATCTCATAGCGGTGGGCAGTTTTAGTTAACCATTCTGTTGTAGTTGCAATACTTACTACTCAGATACAATTAGCCAGAGATATCCCAAATCCAGCAGTTATGGGTACTTTTATTTACTCATTCTGATATAGTGAAACTGATTACTAAACATGTAATAGTCAAATTTATAGCACTACTTTAGTTATGCTTGTCTATGATCGAGATACTTTGCTCCAAGTCGTCCATAACCGTGGACATGGCTTTCAGAAAGGTTTACCCTGCAGGGGTGCACAAATAGCAACACACGCACGATCAACCTCGGAAAAACCAAATAAAAACCCAACGAGGCTTTCACGACAAAGCAATCACAGGATTCATAAAATATTTCAGGGGGCCACCCCACTAAGCTACCCGCAACAAAGTTGGCCGGCTCCGGAACAGACCCAGGGTTTGCGAGAACGGCTGTAAATGACTGGGAACACGAAAGGATGACTGGGCTTGTCGATGCCGCGAAATCATGCCGCGCTCCAAAATAGTACAGGTGCTCCACGCACAATCGTAAATAAATCAGTAAAGCATGGCATAAGTACAGGATAGTAATAAAGCCCAAAACTAGTTTGTGGCCCCAAGAAATAAGAAATGAATCAAGCTCTGGCTAAGGGGATTCATGGTCCCACATGCGGATAGTGCGATAGTCAAGGAACAGGTATCAAGTACTCGGGGTCCTACGGGACACAAGTGAGCGTGGAAGAACCAAATAACATCTATTGCCCACAGATGCCTCTGCATTAGTTATATCTATTTCCAGCATTTTAATTATTAAGTTGAAATTAAAGCCATGATCATCTCCACCATTAAGCATATGGTAACCTTCCAATAACTTTGGAACAACAACGACACAAAGAAGCACCTGAGCAAGCAACTACGACTCGCAAGGCCGATTGTATATCAAACAACAGGCAATAGGATGTGTCCAAGGCAATATAGAGGCTACGGGGAATATAAATGGTGCACGGAAACTAAAGCATCGCAACAAGGATAGCAATGGATCAACAGGAGGAAGTAAAGACTATAACTGCAAAATAGGTAGAAAGGGGGAGATTGCTCGCCTCGGAAACACTGTCAAAGGTTCATGTCCGAAGAACTTGTCGATACTCGCATCCACTCAATGGCCTAATCCATGAAGAAGCAAAGCACTAAAAGAAACATCAGATGCACTATTTAATACTACGGCAAAAGATCTGGCATGATGTATGTATGATGCATGACATGGCAAAGATGCCATGCGACTAGGCAATATTAACCAAAAACCAGGGTCCCGACCATTACTTAGGTGGTTTATGTTGTTTAGATACCCCACAATTTAAATATTGTCTTAACAAGGCAGAACATGGCATCAGTTCGCTACACAAATTTAAATGGGGCCAATATAAGGCTAGAATAGCCCGCATATGGTCTCCGTATTTAATTATGAGGTGAATCGACAAAGTAGCCAACCCACAAAATATGTATGCCATCATGAACAATTTAAAATGCAACAAGTAGATGTCATTTATAAAATAGGGGTCTCGGTAAAAGGGGGCACACATTGGCGTTCGATGCTCTTGGTTCGATGTGGTTCGGGTTTGCTCTTGCCGGGATCGGTCTTCAGGGTCTCGACCATCGGATCCATGTGGGAGGTCGCAGCATTCCATGTAGAAGACGCGGCATCAGATCGGTCTTGTCAAACCGAAGATCTTGGCGAAAAAAGGGGATCGATGCACTCGTTACAGGGTCGGTCTTGTATCTCCGGTGGCTGTGAAGATCTTGTTGAGATGTCGTTGAGGCAACTAGTATCATCACCACAAGGGCATCATACTATCCCCATACACCACTTCACTATCAAACAACAGCATCGCCACTTCACTTCCTCACCACGTCATCCGCACCTGGAATCATCGAGTTCAACACAAAGGATCATGGGCTCTGCGGCCACGGACGCGCGTTATAGGGCCTGTGCGGGGCGAGGAAGCAATGGGCAGGAGGGCGCCCTCGCGATTGCTGAAGCACACGCATGGCAGCAGGGCAAACCAGGCAGAGGCGGGGGCGACTATGGTCCAGGGAGGCGCCGGGGATGGCCTTGGCATGTGCAGGAGGCGGCCCAGCGACAGCGCTGCAGAGGTGAGGGAGGCGCTTGGAGCGAGGCAACTCGGTGCCTGTGAGCGGACGCGGTTGGGCTCGAGGGAAGGGCAGCGGCGCTTGAGGCAGACGAGGAAGAGGTAGAGGTCGGTGGCGAGCTCCTGCGGACGGGCGACGAACTCGGGCTGCACGACGAGGAGGCGACGACGTGACCCGCGCAGGTGGCAGCAGCGACTCCGCACATCGGAGGAAGGAGGCGGCGACGCGAGTGATGGCAAGTTGGCCAGATGCGGCGCAGAGGCCAACGGGGCGACACGGAGATGTTTGGTGGTGGGACCTGGAGCGTCGAGGTCGTGAACAGGGGCGACGGCGGATTGATCGAGGGAAGAGGGAGGACGAGGAGGGGTGGTTGCATGTCAGTGAGATCGATCGATCTTGGGTGGGCCAGGGACGCGATCTTGACGTGGGATGGACGCGGTCTTGATGCGGTTGATGGGGTGGGACCGAGGTGCGATGCAGCGTGGCACTACTGCAGGTGTAGTGCGCGGCTGTGAGGGAGCATGACAGCGCAGGCGCGCTGTTGTGTGTTGCGCGTCGGTGTGGCAGTGCACACGTGGGTGAGTGTGGTGGCGGTTAGGGTCTAGGTTAGGGTTTCTAGTCTAGGGTTTGGTCTAGGATGGGTCGGGCCTGCCGGGGCGGTAGGTACCCTAGCCTACGGGCCGGGTCGCCTCCCCCGGTACAAAACATTTTTATTTATTTTATTTTTAAAATATTTTTGCAAATAGTTTTTAGACAAACCAAAGATCTGAAAAAGACCATGGTTTAGATTTGAAATAAAGACGGGGGGATATTTATAAAACAAAGATAGGCCTTTAGAAATAGTTTTTGGCGAACCATGCATGATGACATGATGATGCTCAAATGCAATGTGGCATAATGAAATGAGCATGCGATCATGATTATGCACAAAGATGAAATAGCAAGCAATTTTCTAGTAGTGGTTTTACCGGGGTGCTACAATTCGACACCACTAACAATGGATCTCGCCCTCGAGATCCGCCTCATGGTACGGGGGAAAAGTCCAACAATCAGAATCTTGTTACTTCGTGTAGGTACTTGCGACACCACTAACAAAGATTCTTGGTCCATCTTTAAATCGGCGACACCACCAACAAGGGGTCGTTGTTCATGTCCGTCGAGAGAATGCTCCGGATAAACAAAGGACGAAGTTAAAGGCCCCAAAAGGTAAGGTAGCCTCTAACTTCCATGAAAGGAGTAAAAGTCACATTGATCCACCAATTTGATGTACAAGAGTGAACAGTGAGAATCGGGTAGGGTGATCAGTCCATCCCGTACCCAAGCGATTAACTCCGTACATGAATAGGAAAACCGTGCAACCCAACTCTCAAAATTAGACTGAAGATCTCGAGAAGCGATGTGTGGAGAACAAAGGAGTGATGCAAGCTCTTCGTCGGACCTATTGTAGATGATGTCGTTGTGCTGCAAACGCCAAAAGATACAAAAGAAATCGTATGAAAAGACACAATGATTAGGTTCCGCGATGGTTCCATTGGCATGAACAACACATGCTCAAGGTATACTCCAACTTCACCAATGCTCATCCTTATCATAATGTTTTTCAATGATACGGATATCCATCAAGGGCATTATACAGATAAAGAGTTCAAGGACAAAAAGATTGGATGAAGGTTACAACAATGAGATGCAGATTTGATGATTGTAGCTACACTGTTAAAAAAGTGAGAAAGAGAAACCCTGAAGGTACGGCGGAAACCCAACCACGAGAAATCCTGGACTCGGAGAAAAGATAAGAGAGCAGATTCAAAACAGGCGAAGGTAAGAGGAGAATAGCATAGGGGTAAGGAGTAAAAAAAAGACCTACTTAGATCTATCCAACCGATTTTCCAAAATAGTTTTGACACTCTACATCGGACGTTAGCTAGGTTATCCTACAGGCTGGACCAGTGGGGTATCGCAACTGCTGAGCTCGGATACCACTTTGTAACACCCTCGAATCGGCCCTATGCAGATTTCAGCGCTTCCTGCCAAACCCACATAGAAACGATCCAAGGACGCCTACCAGGCACTTGCGTGCGGGTGGAAAACAAAGTAATACCATTACACAATAGTTCATGATGGAACCCACAACACATATATATACAACAACGACTCATTGAGTCAAGAATACAGATATACAGTACAAAGATCCAATTCACCTTGAAAATGATACAACATCCGAGTGCGGATAAGAAGCAAATTGGGCTAAAAGCCCCGAAGAATAACCAATGGCGTCCATAACCCTGCCAAGGCCAAGCCGGAAGGGTAACCCTTCTAACGACGTCGATCTCATACCTGCTAAAACAAAAGGGGTGCCGGCAAGGGGCAAAGGAAAAAGGGAGCGGTCAGTACTGAGGCCAGTACACTGCGAGTATAGAATTTGGCGGCTCTCGCCTACATAGGTATGGTGGACTGAAGCGGCAGCGCAACATGCACTAAACAATCTATAGAGACTCGATTCAACTTTCGGCTATTAGAGAGGGATAAGAAAGACCTATTCGGATCAAACCTGGTAGTAACACCAATCATACCCATCCTGGCATTCCCCCAGAGACCAAACGAGGAAGTCATGCCGAGGAAACTCACATAGTTGGCAGTTTTATTCATTCCATTATAGTTGCAGCACTTACTAGTCAGATATAGATAGCATGAGCCATCCTGATCTCATAGCGGTGGGCAGTTTTAGTTAACCATTCTGTTGTAGTTGCAATACTTACTACTCAGATACAATTAGCCAGAGATATCCCAAATCCAGCAGTTATGGGTACTTTTATTTACTCATTCTGATATAGTGAAACTGATTACTAAACATGTAATAGTCAAATTTATAGCACTACTTTAGTTATGCTTGTCTATGATCGAGATACTTTGCTCCAAGTCGTCCATAACCGTGGACACGGCTTTCAGAAAGATTTACCCTGCAGGGGTGTACAAATAGCAACACACGCACGATCAACCTCAGAAAAACCAAATAAAAACACAACGAGGCTTTCACGACAAAGCAATCATAGGATTCATAAAATATTTCAGGGGGGCACCCCACTAAGCTACCCGCAAAGAAGTTGGCCGGCTCTAGAACGTAGGGTTTGCGAGAATGGCTGTAAATGACTGGGAACCCAAAAGGGTGACTGGGCTTGTCGATACCGCGAAATCGTGCCGCGATACAAAACAGTACAGGTGCTCCACGCACAATCGGAAATAAAACAGTAAAGCATGGCATAAGTATAGGATAGTAATAAAGCCCCAAACTAGTTTGTGGCCCCAAGAAATAAGAAATGAATCAAGCTCTGGCTAAGGGGATTCATGGTCCCACATGCGGATAGTGCGATAGTCAAGGAACATGTATCAAGTACTCGGGGTCCTACGGGACACAAGTGAGCGTGGAAGAACCAAATAACATCTATTGCCCACCGATGCCTCTGCATTAGTTATATCTATTTCCAGCATTTTAATTATTAAGTTGAAATTAAGGCCATGATCATCTCCACCATTAAGCATATGGTAACCTTCCAACAACTGTGGAACGACAATGATGCGAAGCAGCACCTGAGCAAGCAACTACGACTCGCAAGGCCGACTGTATATCAAACAACAGGCAATAGGATGTGTCCAAGGCAATATAGAAGCTGCGGGGAATATAAATGGTGCACGAAAACTAAAGCATCGCAACAAGGATAGCAATGGATCAACAGGAAGAAGTAAAGACTATAACTGCAAAATAGGTAGAAAGGGGGAGATTGCTCGCCTAGGAAACACTGTCAAAGGTTCATGTCCGAAGAACTTGTCGATACTCGCATCCACTCAATGGCCTAATCCGTGAAGAAGCAAAGCACTAAAAGAAACACCGGATGCACTATTTAATACTACGGCAAAAGATCCGGCATGATGTATGTATGATGCATGACATGGCAAAGATGCGATGCGACTAGGCAATATTAAGCGAAACTAGGGTCCCGATAATTACTTAGGTGGTTTATGTTGTTTAGATACCCCACAATTTAAATATTGTCTTAACAAGGCAAAACATGGCATCAGTTCGCTACACAAATTTAAATGGGGCCAATATAAGGCTAGAATAGCCCGCATATGGTCTCCATATTTAATTATGAGGTGAATCGACAAAGTAGCCAACCCCCAAAATATGTGTGCCATCATGAACAATTTAATATGCAACAAGTTGATGTCATTTATAAAATAGGGGTCTCGGGAAAAGGGGTCACACATTGGCATTCCACGCTCTTGGTTCGATGTGGTTCGGGTTTGGTCTCGCCGGGATCGGTCTTCGAGGTCTTGACCATCGAATCTATGTGGGAGGTCGCATCATTCAATTTACAAGACGCGACATCGGATCGGTCTTCTCAAAGCGTAGATCTTGGCGAAAAAGGGGATCGATGCACTCGTTACGGGGTCGGTCTTGTATCTCCGGTGGCGGTGAAGATCTTGTTGAGATGTCATCAAGGCAACTAGTATCATCACCATAAGGGCATCACACTATCCCCATACACCACTTCACTATCAAACAACAACATCGCCACTTCACTTCTTCACCACGTCATCCGCACCTGGAATCATTGAGTTCAACACAAAGGATCATGGGCTCTGCAGCCACGGACGCGCGTTACAGGACCTGCGCGGGGCGAGGAAGCAGCAGGCAGGAGGGCTCCCTCGTGATTGCTGAAGCACACACACGGCAGCAGGGCAAGCCAGGCAGAGGCGGGGGCGACCATGGTCCAGGGAGGTGCCGGGGATGGTCTTGGCATGTGCGGGAGGCGGCCCAGCGATGGCGCTGCAGAGGTGAGGGAGGCGCTTGAAGTTAGGCAGCTCAGCGCCTGTGAGTGTACGCGGCCGGGCTCGAGGGAAGGGCGGTGGTGCTTGAGGCAGACGAGGAAGAGGTAGAGGTCGGTGGCGAGCTCCTGTGGACGGGCGACGAACTCGGGCTACACGACAAGGAGGCGACGATGCGACCCGCGCGGGTGGCAGCAGTGACTCTGCACATCGGAGGAAGGAGGCGACGAGGCGAGCAATGGTGAGCTGGCCAGATGCGGCGCAGAGGCCAACGGGGCGGCGCAGAGGTGAGCGGTGGTGGGACCTGGAGCATCGGGGTCATGAACAGGGGGCGGCGTCGGATCGATCGAGGGAAGAGGGAGGACGAGGAGGGGTGGTTCCGTGTCGGTGAGATCGATCGATCCTGGGCGGGCCAGGGATGCGGTCTTGGCATGGGATGGACACGGTCTTGACGCGGTTGATCGGGTGGGACCTTGGTGTGTTGCAGCGTGGTGCTACTGGAGGTGTAGTGCGCGACTGCGAGGTAGCGTGACAGCGCAGGCGTCCTGATGTTGTCATCGGATTGATGACAAGTACGCCATGAGGGGGTCCTCGAGGCATGCGGAAGAGAGGGGTGTGAGACGTACAGTGTTCCGAGACGGTGAGCACACAAGTTTACCCAGGTTCGAATCCGCCGGCTTTGGACGGATCCTACTCCTGCTAGCAATCCAGTAATACGGCAGAGCCGGAATATGGGTTACAAGGGTTCGCCTGTGCGAGTTGAGATTGTAGACTATTGAGGGTGCCCTAAAGGCTCTCCCTAGGACGGCTTATATAGATATCCGGCCTAGGGTTTACAGGAGAGATCTATCCGGCTACGACTGAGAGTCGTTTACAGAGTACATCTTGAACTACAAGTAACACTATGGTCCTACGTCGATAAGTCTTCTGGGCCTTCCCGTAGCCGGATTGGACTCCATCTCTTCTCCCTGACTGGGCCGCTCGTGAAGCAAAGCTCTAACCCGAAGTGGGCCACCCTGGTTAGTGAGGAACTGTGAGGATACCTGGAAAGTATATCCCCAACAGCAGCCCCTGGAAGTCTCCAAGATCCAGAGTCGGATTCATCATCATCTAGCTCGATCTTTGGCTTGCAGAATCTTGAAGGGTTCCTGAAACTTCAAAACAAAAAATACGATCCGGGTCTTAAAAATAAGTCGGACCTATCAGCACGATACTCAGATTTTCCAGCTTAACATTCAAAGTAAGCCGGAACTTGGTCTCTGACGTCATCTGACACTGGTCATGGTCAAGTCACGTCATCTGACAAACATCATGTCATCACGACCGTTGGTGGGTTCGCTGTTCGCGGAACCGAGGCGCCGTTTCAATGTGTATGCGGAGATCGAGGCGGCGTAATCATCGCGTGGGACCTTCCTAGTTCCTTCCTCGACGCGTGGCGTTTACACAGTGCCATTTGCACGAATCTTGGCGCGGTTAGGTGGTTATAAGAGGTGAGGATTTCCCTTTCCTCTTCTTCACCTATTCCCTTGCTGTTTCTTCTCCTCCACCTCTCCCCCGCGCACAGAGCTCTTTTGCCTCCTAGATTCCCAGCGACGCCCATGCAAGGTCACCAGCGCACCGGAGAAATGGCTTCCTCTTCATCGTCTGGCTTAGCTAGCTTCGCAGCAGCAGCGACGGCAGCAGCGGCGGAGAAAGAAAGCAACCGTGGGGTTTGGATCTCGTGTCTCCTCGACGACGAGAAGCTCCACGGCGTGGAGAATGAAGGGCTCCTCCGTGACGGTGACTGGTGGAGCGGTTTCGGCGAAACCACCCCCAACCTGCACGCCAACGAGCGGGTACACTTTGGCACCCACCTCGACAGAGGTTTGTCTTTCCCTCCCTCGGAATTCTTTTTCGAGGTGATTGATCATTGCGGCGTTCAGCTTCACCATCTTCCTCCCAACTCCATCTTAGAGATGAGCTCTTATGCAGCGTTGTGTGAGGGATACTCGGCATTAGGCCGAGTCTCACTTTATTCCGGTTTTACTTTCACGTCCGGAGAAACTCTATCACTGCCGGTAATCCTTATATTATCGGCACTATTATCCTTTCAGTTAGACGCGAGCATACTTATCCTTGCATTTCAGCTAGTGAGTCGGTCAAACAATGGCCAGCCACCTTCTTTTACCATAAGGATATTCCTGCTCCCGGCAAAGCTACTACTTTGTCGTCTTTCATCGATGGAGCTGCCACGGCCCTAGCGTCTTGGGACGAGGCTCCTCCGGCTCTCAGTGACGATCTAATCCTCGCTAAGAGGCGAATCGAATACCTGATAAAACACAAGGGCCTGTGAGGGTTCGACTTAGTCTAGTCTTGGGTCGCACGCCGGATCCAGCCTCTCCAGCACCACGGCGACCGTCTGATGCATTCCATCATAGCGTCGAAGAATGACTCCCTCTGCATCAGTCCTAAGGCTTTAAAGCCATAGGATTACATAAGCCAGATCAAATGGTTGATCAAGGAGCGGATTGAGAGAAAGATTCCGGACTTGTCTCTGGACATGCACACAGCGGAAGACCCTGTAGTGCCGGTAAGCTTTTAACAATAAACCCTTTTTTATGTGTCTCATCTTTAAGTTATTTCACAATACTGAGGTATTATCTTATTTTCAGCTTGCCGACCTCCCCGAGTCGGAACTGGCTCCTATCGAGGGATATCTTCCGGAGTTTTCTCTGGAGGAGGAACTGGTTCCACTGCCGGATGTTGTGCCCAGGAAGCGCAAGGCTTCGACAGTGGCCATCGGCACAAAGGAAGTGCCAGTCGTGAAGAGGTAACTTTCCACACAACTTCCGCCTTTGTACTTTACTCGTAATTTCTTCCGAGATGTAATGTTTTCTATTCTATCACATTCTCAGAGCTAAACAGCTCATCAAGGACAAGGCGAAGGGAACTTCTTCGAAGCCCCTGCGGTAGATGAAGCTGAGTATGGATTCTCCTTCCGTGGCTCCTCCGACTCCTACCCCTCAACCTTCCGCAACGCCGGTGATTACTGCATCGCCAGTTGTCGTAGAAGATCCGGCTCCCTCAATAGGGCCAGCGACCCTTGAGTCGCAGACTGACGCCACCATGGGTGGCTCAGGAACCCTCTTCGGGTAATGATCCCTCGGAAAAGACTTTCGCTGAAAACCTCCTGAATAATCCGGGACTTGCCAAATTTGGCTTGTCTAGGAAATCTGCGGAAGAAATCTAGCTTCTGGCTCGGCAAAGCCTAGAGAGCCGAAATCTCTCTGCCAAAGAAGAAGCACAAGAAGTGGAGGACATCAAGTACTTCGACCTTCTTGAACAAGTCCACCTTCGCGACGAGGGACTAAGAGCTGGTGTGCTTCCACCACCTCCGATTATTCCAGTCACCCTTGCCGAGAAGGTAACCACCAAGGTGAACATGTGCCTGAGCAAGCTCACACATGAACATCATGTAAGTCGGAATTCCAACTCACGTTTTTCTTTATTGTACTTTATATCATATCCTCTAGCCCCCAAGCATGAACTTGGATATACAATCCGGGTTTATGCTTCCTTAGGATGCCAAAGAATGAACTAGTGTAGCCCCCGAGGCTCGTGCTGATATTAGTTACAATATTAGCCTGAGCCTTCAGTAGACTTCTGACTCTGGGTATTCTGACTTACAGAAAGTTAATTCATATAATTAGGATTTGTTGAAGAATGTCTGCAATAAGTGGAGAGAGATCAGAGCTCTCCGACTTAAGAATGCTGAGCTGAAGGTTTCCAAGGATGAGGCCGAAGGTAAACATTCCGAGACTCAAACCTTGTCTTGTGTTTTCATAGTCGAATATTTTTTGCTGAACTGTTGTTCTTTTTTGACTTACAGCACTGATAAAGCAGTCCTGTGCTATGATCGAAGAGGCCGAAAATCTGAAGACCTTGGTGGTGGAAAACAAGGATCTCCACTAAGAGCTTCACCAGCTTAAGGCGGATCATGAGAAGAGCATAGCTCAAGTTCTCGAATCCTCCTCCATGGCCACCGTGGAGCATGATCGCAAGATATCACTCCACGAGCAGAAAATTTCGGATCTCAACAACGAGCTTTGCAGAGAGAAGGACCTTTCCAAGGCACTCCGGGCTGAACTCCGGAGTCTTCGAGAAGAGAAGACCAAAGTTGATGACGTCATCTTCGGTATGTTTCCATCTTTCTGACTTGTCTACATTCTTCGACTCTTTCGATGTCAGATTTACTTAACCGTTTCGCGTTATGTGTATAGGTCCTCTGAACTTGATAGAGTCCACCTCTGCCGAGCCTCGCACCCACCGGCTTACCCAAGTCGGTGATCTGCTTCATGACTTCCGCCAATCCATTGAGGATATTGGCAAAGCTCTCAAGGTTCCGTACATGCATAGCATGTCTGACTTTCAGGTGCGGGACAAAGCAAAGGAGATGCCGCAACTTGTCCAGGACTGGAACATGTCCTACGCGTGATCTGTGGAGCAGAATGCTCTCACCATGGTCATGAGCCACCATGGAAGCATGGAGATATGGCAATGACCAGAGGGTATTCTACTGTGGATGAAGACGGACAGGAGCAAGACATCAAGGCCATCATGGACTCCTGCGCCGGATATGGGTGCCGCGTAGCTGACTTAACCATCTACGACACTCCCTTCTTCACCCGCGTGGACACGCCACCTCCGCCTCCCAAAGAAGCAGCCAAAGTTTCCGATGATGGCCAAACCATATCGGATTTGGACATCTCGGATCGTTATCAGGGCACGACTGATGTCTCTAGCGAGCCGGCAGCTCCTACCTCCTCTCCTGCATCATAGATTATCAGAAACAAATGTATTATTCTAAAAACATTATGGGTCTATAAATATGCAGTATGATACTTTTGCTAGTGCCAAGTTTTTAATCTATTTAGCACTTTTGGCTTAAATTTTTGTGTGCCTGAAATGTTTGCATAAGCACTTATACTTTTTTGTCTATACTTATTGTTTATATGGTTTTCCGCCTCGTCCCTTTCGTGAGCCGGCTAAACTTTCTGCACGGAAACTTTGTCGAGCAACGGAGCTCAATTGCTAAACCAGTTTAAACTCAGAAACAAAGCCGGCTTCCAGTACCAACAATTCACTACTCGGAAAATGCCCGCATCCGGCAATCAGACAAATAACCAAAGTATAGACTAGATACTTTAGAGTTATACCGGAAGCTAGTATTTTTAGAATCGGAAATCTAAACCAGAACAAACATGAGCATAAAGTACTTTCAAGTATTTTGGGATTTTCGACTATGACATGATCATTCGGAAATAAGATGGTAAAAACTTCTCAGAAAAAACTTGAGGCAACCAAAACTTTTATTTCTCACAGAACATGTACATATGTATGATTACAAACAAGGATAAACTAAGAATAAAAGGGACGTAGCTGAGCAATATTCCATGGTCTGTCTAACTCATCCGGATTTGTACTGCCTCCAGCTCTCTTTCTCTTCTTAGTAGCAGGTCTTTCTTTGACTGGCCTCATATCAGTTAAGTAGTACGAACCATTGTGCAATACTCGACTAACTAAAAGGAGCCCTTCCCATACTGGGGAAAGTTTGTGCTTTCTTTGTTGCACAAGCCGGATAACCAAATCGCCTTTATTGAAAGATCTGTTTCTGACTCTCTGGATATGATACTTGCATAACTTCTGCTGACAGGCTGTTGATCTCATTTCAGCAATGGCGCAAACTTCTTCGACTAAATCGAGATCATTTTGTCGAGAAATCTCGGCATCCTTTTCAATATATGCGGCCACTCTAGGAGAAGTGTGAATAAAATCACTAGGAAGAACTGCTTCTGCGCCATAGACCAAGAAGAAAGGTGTGTATCCGGTTGACCTGTTCGGAGTTGTTCATAAACTCCATATTACAGTGGGTAATTCCTCTGCCCAAGCCCCCGCAGCATGTCATAGTGGTGCTTCGAGTCTCGGTTTTAGGCCTTGTAGGATTAAACCATTTGCCCTTACGACTTGTCCATTAGCCTGTGGATGTGCGACTGACGTAATGTCAAGCCGGATATTTTGTTCATTGCAGAATTCGGCCAATTCTCCCATAGAGAAATTACTCTTGTTGTCCGTGATAATACTATGCGGATAACTATACCGGATTATAACATCCTCGGCAAATCTTTTGGTTGTTGCTCCATCACAACTAGTGACGGGTTTAGCCTCAATCCATTTGGTGAATTTGTCCACCATCACTAAGAGGTGAGTAAATCCACTTGGAGCCCGTCTAAACGGTCTTACCATGGCAAGCCCCCAGACTGCAAAAGGCCATGTTATAGGTATTGTTCGCAGCTGATCAGCCGGAACATGAGCTTGTTTGGCGTACTTTTGGCAGCCCTTGCATGTCTTGACCAGCCGTTCGGCATCTGCCTTGGCTGTAAGCCAGAAAAAACCATGTCTGAAAGCTTTTGCCACTAAAGATTTAGCTGCAGCATGGTCACCACACTCGCCTTCATGGATTTCTCTTAAGATTTCCACTCCTTCTTCCGGAGATACGTAGCGCTGGAAAACCCTAGACACACTCCGCTTATAGAGCTCACCACTAACCACAGTGTAGGTTTTTGCTCATCGGACGATCTGCCGGCTCAGAACTTCGTCTCCAGGTAATTTGCCGTCTACCAAATAATCAAGGTAGGGTTGAGTCTAGCTGGGAATTACAGCCAGAACTGCTATCAAAGGTGAGTCGTATTTGGTCGGATATTCCATATCTACTCCCTTTATTGAGGGAACTTTGAGGTGCTCTAAAAAAGCGCCATCTGGGACCTATTTCCGTGTAGAGCCTATTTGAGGTAGTGCATCTGCTTCCTTATTTTCTGCTCAAGGGATGTGTTGAACCTCAAACCCTTCGAATAATTTAGATAAATCATCCATGACAGCTTTATATGCTGCCATGTGCTTATTTGCATTATAAATATCTGACACTTGCTAAGCAAGAAGATCCGAATCTCCATAACACATCAAATGTCCGATGCCGATATCCTTAGCAATCCGGATTCCATGTAGCAGTGCTTTGTACTCGGCAATATTATTCGTCGCTGTGAAGTGGATCTGCAACACGTATAGAAGTTTATCTCCTTGGGGTGATTTGAGCACCACACCAGCCCTCGAGCCCCCGCGAGCCTTAGATCCATCAAAATATAGGGTCCAATATTCCGACTCAGGGAGGGTTATATTCTCCTTCGTCTCTGTCCAATCAGCAACAAAGTCGGCAAGGATTTGGGATTTAATTGCTATCCGAGGTTTGTACTCAATATCGAAAGTTGAGAGCTCTATGCCCCATTTGGCAACGCGTCCTGTGGCGTCACTGTTGTTGATTATATCTCTCATGGGAGCTATGCTCACCATGGTAATTGGATGCTCCTGGAAATAGTGTCGTAGCTTACGAGATGCTAGGAAAACACCGTAAGCCAGCTTTTGATAGTGCGGATACCGCTGTTTTGATTCTGTTAGGACCTCGCTCACAAAATAAGTCGGACGCTGCACCAAGTGTTCCTGATTTTCCTACGGTCTCTCCACTATCATGACGATACTGACGACTTTGTTTGTCGCAACAAGATAAAGCAACATCGGTTCCTGTGGTTCCTGTGTAGGAAGGATAGGAGCAGATGAGAGTACTTTCTTCAGTTCTTGTAGTGCAGCTTCAGCTTCATCGGTCCACACAAAATCCTTGGTCTTTTTCAGGAGTTTGTATAATGGTGCAGCTCTTTCATCGAGCCGGCTTACGAACCGACTGACTGCAGCGATGCAACCAGTTAGTCTTTGTACGTCCTTCAGGCGAGTTGGCCTGGAAATATTGAGTATAGCCTTGATTTTGTCTCGGTTCACCTCTATGCCTCTTTGAGACATGATGAAGCCTAACAGTTTTCTGGCTGGAATTCCAAAGAAGCATTTCTTCGGATGAAGCATGATGTTGTATTTTCGTAGATTGGCAAATGTTTCCTCCAAGTCGGAAATCAGTGTTTCCTTCTTTTTGGACATCACTGCAATATCATGCACATATGCATGTACATTGCGTCTGATTTGATCGTGGAGGCAACGCTGCATTGTGCGTTGGTACGTAGCTCCTGCGTTCTTCAGCCCAAAAGGCACCATAACAAAATAGAAGGTTCCGAAGGGAGTTATGAATGAATTTTTGACTTTGTCAGATTCCTTCATTCGGATTTGGTGATAACTGGAATATGCGTCGAGAAAACAGAGGAGTTCCGAGACTGCCGTTGAATCAATAACTTGATCAATCCTCGGCAGAGCGAACGGATCTTTTGGACAGGCCTTATTCAAGGAAGTATAATCAACACACATCCTTAAATCAGTGGTGTCCTTTTAAGGGACCATTACAGGATTGGCCGACCACTCAGTGTGGATGCCCTCTTCTATGAATCCGGCTAACTCGACTCGTGCTAGTTCCTTAGCTATTGCCTTACGCTTTTCATCACCGAAACATTGTAAGGACTGTTTGATGGGTTTAGTGTTCAGGTTTACATTTAAAGAGTGCTCGGAAAGTTCACTAGGTACTCCGATCATGTCAGATGGCTGCCATGCGAAGATATCTTGATTTTCTTTGAGGAACTTGACGAGCGCGCTTTCCTATGCGCTATATAGGCCTACGCATATCTGTGTCACCTTGGAGGGGTCATCATCCTTCAACAGCGTCTTCTTCGTCTCTTCTGATGCCTTGAACTCTGGATTCGGCTTTGTCACCTCCTTCTTCGTTGCGGGCATCTCGGACGGATCCATGCTCTTCTTGATCTCCTGGTACTCCTGGGCGTGCAGCACGGCTTCAGCAAAGGCGACATTTCCATTCTCGCACTCTCGCGCTTTCTTCGGGTCCCCCCTGATGGTGATCACGCCGTTGGGACCTCGAATTTTCATCATATTGTAAATGTAACACGGACGAGCCATAAAAGCCTAGTAAGCCAGACGTCCGAATATAGCATGGTACGCGCTCTTGAACGAGACCACTTCGAAGGAAAGTGCCTCCGTCTGATAGTTCATTGGAGTTCCAAAGGTAACATCCAAAGTGATTTCTCCTAGGGAATTTGCTTGTCTTCCTAGGACAACCCCGTGAAAGATCACAGAGCTATGGTTTAGCTGGGTCTCTGAGATCTTCATCCGGCGTAGCGTTTCGACATACAGAATATTAATACCGCTGCCATTGTCCATGAGAGTCTTGGAGAAACCATAACCGTCAATAAGTGTATTGACGATTAAGGTGTATTTTCCTCACCTGTGCAACTTAGGCTGATGATCAGCGCGGTCAAATGTGATTGCCACTTCCGACCAGTCCAAGAATTGGGGGACAGCCGGAACTGTTGCATTGAGCTCATGTAGCACTGCCTTTTTGACCTTTGCTGGTTGAGATCCGAGGAAGGTGACATAAGTGTCTTTCTTAGTCGGAAATGTTTTCTTCCCTTCCAGCTTGGGATTTGAAGCATCAGCTTCCTCCATGTCGGAATCTTCGTTGGTCTCTTTATATTTTTGAGGATTCTTCTTTCCCTTCTTCCGCTTAGCTTTGTAGCCAACGGTGTCATCTCTTTTAATGTTGTCATTGAAACGACACTCGGCGTTGATGTGGGACGAGCCCCCATTGGTGTCTAAGTGATGCAAACACGGGTTATTGGTAATGTCGGCCCAAGATTAGATTTTTTCGGATTGCTGGTCTCCTCTACCTTGAACTCTTGAAGTCCCACGACCGCGTCCGCGGCCTCCGCCACGTCCTCCTCGTCCTCTAGACCTGAAAGTAGCAGTGACCACTGCCGTTTCCGCGTTGGGTTTTTCTTCTGAGGTATTCTTGCGCTTATGAGCTTGTTGCTTTGGTTGTTTTGCCGACTGTGGCACAGCCAGGGCGTTGAGTAACCCCTCTGCATCGTCGTCAGCGTCTGCATATTTGCTTGCTGTTTCTATGATTTCTCCCAAATCAGTGACCTTGTCACATTTTAAATGATGACGCAGTAAACCAAGCTTCAATCGCAGTTTGGTCATTTACTCCTTCACAGGAGTTCTTGGTGTCGATCCATCATCCGAGGTAATTCCGGCAAGTTACTCTGGCTTTCTGGGTGCAACGCTGTAGGTCTCCAACCGTACAGGGCCTCCGATATGTGCCTTCGAAATTTCGAAAGAACGCGCTTTGCATGTCATACGAGTTATGGATGGTGTTCTCTGGAAGTTCATTTAACCATGATCGTGCCTTCTTCCGCAACATAAGTGGGAGATATCGCGTTGCGACTAGGTTGTTCCCACCTTTGGCGATGCAGCAAGCTTGGAAGAAATCCTGTAGCCAAGTATCTGGCCGAGCTATACCGTCATAGGCTTGAATATGTCTTGAGATAGAAAATCCTTCCGGGAATCTTGTAGCTCTTATGCATGGTCCGAAGCACTTTGGGCCCACGTATATATCATCATTTTCATAGCGCCACACCTCTATATTGGAGTTGATCCTGTGCCTTGTGTCGTTCGGGGATAGAGGTCGTCCCGAGTGTCGGTTGTGGCTGCGGTGCCTTGCAGCCGGACTTCGGCTTCTGCCACCACCTCCTCCACCATGACACCCTCCTTGGCTTCCTTGAGAGTCGTTGGGATGGCTACTTGGCGGAGAGGGTGGAGCAGCTGGGTTATTTCCGGCTGATTGCCGGCCTCCATCCGTAGCGTCATTATTCCGGTTTCGGGGAGGGTCTTCATTGTGACGAGCCCTTGCCGGCTTGTCTCGGCACGGTGTCCATCATTCCTTCGTCCGTCATCCGGATGGCTTGCATGTCTAGGAGATGGCATTCTTTGTCAGTCCTCCTCTCGACGTTTCTCTTTATCTTCTTCCCTGTGGTCCTTCGACTCTCGCTGGGGATGGTTCCTCGGGTTTAGTGTAGCAATTGCCTCTTGCTCCGCAACCGGGTTAACGTTACGCTAGTCATGGGAAGCTTTGTGGTGCTATCTTGAAGATCCGGTTCTTGAGTGGATATCTTCCCGATGGTCGGAACGATGTTGCTGTTCCGGCACACGTTGGGGTCTTACGTCAGCCCATGCTAGATCTGTGCGACATTGGTCAGAATCTGAGACCATCTTTTGACTTTTGGACAGGGTGACCTTTTGTTGCTCCAGTCCTTTGTTGAGTAGTTTGATTCCCAACCGGATCTGCTCTGGGCCTAGATTAGCCGATAGGATTTCCCGAGCTGCAACGGTGTTCTCTACTAGCGTTGGATATACCCAATCCCCGTTGCTGTCGC
The DNA here is from genome assembly GCA_916181665.1 of Avena sativa. Classification (NCBI taxonomy): domain Eukaryota; kingdom Viridiplantae; phylum Streptophyta; class Magnoliopsida; order Poales; family Poaceae; genus Avena; species Avena sativa. The sequence continues at coordinate 410,536,088 of OV702292.1, read as the reverse complement.
GTCGAGGCATCCCAAGTTCTCCTCTGAAAAGGATTTTGTGAATCTGCAGGAATTGGTTGTCATCAGTATGACGTTTCCTGGTCTTCTGGTGTTGCCTGGAGTTGTACTTCTCCGCAGATGCCATGCGTTTCTTTTCCTCCTCAATGTTTTTGGCTTCATCGAGGAGTACTTGACGACGCGCTTCTAGGGCATGTGCCCTCTCGTCCAGCTCTTCAGCAGTAAGTTCTGCAGCTGTAGGAATATGTGTGGTTAATGTAGCATCGATTAGTTTATGCGCACCTTCAGTGATCACGTGTCCATCCACCAATTCTTCTTTTTTGGGCTCGTCTGGGATAAGTGCTCCATTCGAGTCTTCTTCATATTCCTCGGCAATCACCTCCTCTGCCGGAGGATCTTTTCTCGGGGTCTTGTTCTTCTTGTTCTTCTTCTTTGCCTTCTTGGCAGCGCCAGTAGCAAAGACGGCTTTGGGTCCGTTTCCCGGAGTCAAGCTCTGATTGGTACTTTCGGACATCTGGACCTCGGGATTATCTCTAATTTCCATGTCATCCTGGGCTTTGGGAGAGTGTTCCCCGGATCCTTCATCCATGGCTTCTCCTTCCTCTGCAGCTTTGGAGTTATACTCCTCTTCATATTCCGCAGAGAACTTTTGGAAATCTGCTGACGTCATCGATTCATCCGAGGATGCGGGTACGTCGGCGTTTTGTCCGATCGCCTCCAGCACAAAGTCGGTGTTGCCTCCAGCATCGGTAGAGCCGGATCCGGATCCCACATATCCGACAAAGTGCGACGCGTGCCTCCTGAGATACTTGCGGCTCTCGCGATCGGCCTCATCGAAACGTTTGATAGTCTCGAAGATTTCATCTACGCCAGAGTTTTGCATCATCATGTGTCTTAGCATGTATCTCAGGAAAGGCATGTCTATCCCAGAATCATCAGAGCCGGAACCAGTGTCGTTGCTATGCTCCTCCTGGATTTTGACTTCAGCGGGTGGGTCGATCTGGGATTCTGCCTCTCCAGGGAGATCCACTCCAGATTCAACTTGGACCGCCAGGTCTGCTTCAGGTTCGGATTTCTCCACTATCTCCACAACTGGTGCGGGCTGGGTGGGATTAGGGTTTTCTAAGATCCGGAACTCTACCGCCTCCGCGAACAAAGGGGATCCAGAGATTTCTTCTACCTCTATCATCACCGCTAGGGTGGGTGGGGCAGGTTCAGCAAAGCTGATGTAAACATCAATCTCGCCAAAAGATATGATGGTGTATGCAGTCACAGCCTCCCTAGCCGGAATCCAGGTCTCGTCAAGAATGATGAGGGGGGCGTCGCTGGCGTAGAGGATGCGACCGATAGCGATAGTCTTGCCGATTCCGATTCTTGCAGATTCCGCTCGGAACGCAGATCCGAAGCTCACCTTCCCCACGGTGGGCGCCAACTGTCGTCGGATTGATGACAAGTACGCCATGAGGGGGTCCTCGAGGCATGCAGAAGAGAGGGGTGTGAGACGTACGGTGTTCCGGGACGGTGAGAACAGAAGTTTACCCAGGTTCGAATCCGACGGCTTTGGATGGATCCTACTCCTGCTAGCAATCCAGTAATACGGCAGAGCCGGAATATGGGTTACAAGGGTTTGCCTGTGCGAGTTGATATTGTAGACTATTGAGGGTGCCCTAAAGGCTGTCCCTAGGACGGCTTATATAGATATCCGGCCTAGGGTTTACAAGAGAGATCTATCCGGCTACGACTGAGAGTCGGTTATAGAGTACATCTTGAACTACAAGTAACACTATGGGCCTATGTCGATAAGTCTTCTGGGCCTTCCCGTAGCCGGATTGGACTCCATCTCTTCTCCCTAACTGGGCCGCCCGTGAAGCAAATCTCTAACCTGAAGTGGGCCACCCTGGTTAGTGAGGAACGGTGAGGATATCCGGAAAGTATATCCCCAACAGCTGTGTGTTGCACGTTCGGTGTGGCAGCACGCACCTGGGTGAGTGCGGTGGCGGTTAGGGTCTAGGTTAGGGTTTCTAGTCTAGGGTTTGGTCTGGGATGGGCCAGGCCTGCCAGGGTGGTAGATAGCCTAGCCTACGGGTCGGGCTGCCTCCCCCGGTACAAAACATTTTTATTTATTTTATTTTTAAAAGATTTTTGCAAATAGTTTTTAGACAAACCAAAGATCTGAAAAAGACCATGGTTTAGATTTGAAATAAAGACGGGGGGATATTTATAAAACGAAGATAGGCCTTTAGATAATTGTTTTAGGCAAACCATGCATGATGACATGATGATGTTCAAATGCAATGTGGCATGATGACATGAGCATGCGATCATGATGATGCACAAAGGTAAAATAGCAAGCAATTTTCTAGTAGTGGTTTTACTGGGGTGCTACAAAGGTCATGGCCATATCTACATCATACTTTATGCTGATGATGATCACATATCCAAGAATTTCCATGCCGCCAAATTTGGACATTTTTTGAAAACAAACGAAGAGGAAGTAGTCTGAAGAGTACGGCTCGATCAGCTTCTCTCTCAAGAAGGAACCAAATATGACTGTTTTCCCTGCTTAATTTTAGGGTGCTTCGTGCTAAAAGTATGGACCTCGATGTAATTTTACCCTTTTTTAGGTCCTTGCTGTAAAATGTACTCCCGCCGTTCGTGTAAATTTCAAAGATAAAAGCAAGTGGTAAAATTCAGCTATTTTTTTAAACAATACAATTTTTAATAATTTCCACGAATAATACAAGAATTGAAAGATTTGCAATTCTAGAGTGTTATTGGTAGTTGAATAGCCGACCAGTACTTATTGGCTTTTGAATTGTCGACTAGTCCCTGTCTACTTTTAAAAAGTTGATAACTCTATGTCTGCTTTTGAAAAGCCAGCAGGTTATAGGGCAATATGAAGAATAGGAGGACTAGTCAGGTTTTCAAAAGCAGGCAATGACTAGCCAGCTTTTCAAAAACAGACAGGACCTAGTCGGCTATTCAAAAGCCGATAAGGACTGGTCGGCTTTTCAAGTGCCGACACTGCGCTAGAATTGTAAATCTTTCAATTCATGTATTATTCATGAAAATTATTTAAAAAAATGTATTATTTAAAAAATAGCTAAAATTCAAACGTATTTCAACTTAGTTGTGAATGAGTATAAACAATCTTGGATTTCAAGCTGAATGACCAAGGTTATGGCCATATCTACATCATACTTTATACCGATGATTCATGATCCCATATCCAAAAATTTGCATGCCACCAAATTGGGCCATATTTGGAAAACAAACAAAGAGGGAGTAGTATGAAGAGTATGGCTCGATTAGCTTTTCTCTCGAGAAGGAGAAAAACATGACTTTTCCTTGTTTAATTTTAGGGTGCTTCATGCTAAATGTATGGACCTCAATGTAATTTACCTTTTTTAGGTACTTGATGTAAAATGTACCTCCACCGTCCATACATGTAAAATTCGTACGTATAAGCAAGTGGTAAAATTTAAACGTATTTAAGATTATTAGTTGCCAATGAATATGAACATTCTTGCATTTCAAACCGAACGACCAGGGTCATGGACATATCTACATCATACTTTATGCTAATGATTCATGATCCCATATCGAAGAATTTGCATGCCGCCAAATTTGGCCATATATTTCGAAAAAAAATGAAGAGAAAGTAGTATGAAGAGTATGGCTCGATCAGCTGCTCTCTCAAGAAGGAGCCGCACCCGACTATTTCCATTGCTTAATTTTAGGGGGCTTCGTGCTAAATGTGAGGACCTTTATATAATTATTTACATTTTTAGGTCCTTGATGTAAATTGTACTCCCACCGTCCGTGGTGGTCCCATATTTGGGCGTAAAATGGGTGTGAATCATGGCATGGTAACAATGTTGCCACTCGGAGTTTCCAACCACGAGGAAAGGAAAAAAATCAATTTTCCAAGTGAGAGGAGTATATTTTATGTAAAGCAAGTACTCCCTCTGACCCAAATTAATTGACTCAAGTTTATCTAGATTCGGATGTATCTAGTACTAAAATATGTCTAGATACATCCAAATCTAGACAAATCTGAGCCAATTAATTTGGGTCAGAGGGAGGAAGAATATGTATTTTTGTGGAAAAGAAACAAAGAGACAGAATAGAAACTTTGGGCATAGAGGAAGCAACTCGAGAGAGCAACAAAGAGGAGGAGTTGAAGGCGGTGCGATATGAGAGCAAAGGTGTGATGGCTTCCTGACACGAGCTACATGGTACAGTCACCTAGTAGTACTAGTAGTACGGAACTAGTACTAGTAAATTTCTGGACCTTTACTATATAGTACTACTGTATGCAAGCAAAAAAAATTGTGTTTTCTCTCTCCTTCAGTGCCTCATCACCATCCCCACACCCCGGCTAGGTGATCTCTCCCTCGTCCAAACCGTGGCGCTGCGCACGTGTGTCAACTTGCCTCGTCGTCAGCTCCGTGTCAGTATCAAGCGTGCTACGTAGAAGGAACCATTTTGGGGCTTGGCGACAAAAGGGACAGTACTCATACTATTATTAGAGTCGGAGTTGAAACTTTCGCAGTTTCTAAATTTTCACTTCCTTCCCAAACATCTGAAGGGAAGGTTATTCAAAAGATTCAAAAGATAGTGGTGCACAAAAGATTGTTTATACTGTCTGGTGTCTGCAGTATATCCCGTCGCATTCGATGCACTTCATTATGATCTGACCAGCTTTACCACTACTCCGTAGTACTCCATTGTCGTTCCATTTCACACCCTATGAAGAGGAAGCCACCAAGCACACCCACAACACGCTGGATCGAAAGTACAGTAGCAGTAGTATGAAGGCTTTGGCTCGGCCGCTCGCTCAAGAAGGACCCGCACCCGACTGTTTTTCATTGCTTCATTTTAGTGCCCTTTGTGCTAAATGTATGGACCTCTATGCAATTTTCTATTTTTTTAGGTCTTCGATAATACTTTATGTTAATGAAATTAGGTCAAACTTGAACTACAAGTAATAAATTGTAGGTTGCTTTGAAAGTTTTATGAAAAAAGCTTTTGGAGGTACCCATTGAGCGGTTAATTAATATATCAGAAACCACACAGAGTTTTGACGAGTGGTTCGACTTCTAGCTAAGATTTTGCATCATGAAAATTTTGAACACCTTTTGAAAATGATCACATGAAACAGGCAGGGAGGGGAAATGATTTTTCTGTTCTCTATGGGCAACCCACAAGCTTGAGGTGCACCTTATTAGGCTTAAAGATACAAACTCTATTTTCTCCACAATGTATATGGTGAACCTTAGTGGATGCCACATACTAGGCCTTAAGGTGTGCTTTTGTTAACATTGCTGATGCCCTTATTAGGGAAAAAGCAAATAGTACTCCCTCGATCCAAATTAGTGTTCTCACATTTGTCTAGATTTGGATGTATCTAGTCGTGTTTTAGTGCTAGATACATCCGAATCTAGACAAATCTACGAACATTAATTTGGATCAGAGGGAGTAGTATATTAGTACTTTTTTGAGGAAAGTATATTAGTACTAGTACACTAGTATAGTACTAGTACTCATTTCTTTGCTTAGACATATGCTCACCTCTGTCCACGCGCTGTACATGCTGAGAGAATAAAACATAGGCAGGGTAAAAGAGGGCAGCGGCAAAGAGAAGTTGAAGGCGGTTCGATGTCAGAGGAAAGTTATGATGGGTTCCTGCCACGAGGTACTCCTGCGGCCACTCTACTAGTAGTAAATTTCAGGACCTATGCACGCAAAACAAATTGTGTGTTTTCTCTCTCCTTCGCTGCCTCTCACCATCCATCCTCCCTTTCTCCTACCCTTTCCCCTCGTCCACCAGCCCGGTTGATCTCTCCCTGGTCCACACCATGGTGCTGCGCATGTGTGCCTTGGTACGGCGGATCTGTGCCTCTAGCGTGTTTGGCAGCCGCGTTGGCATGGAGTAGGGGCGATGAGTACATAGGAAGGAAACCACTTTGGTCCTTGGCGGAAAAAAATTCAAACTTTTCCGGTTTTTGAAATTTTCACTTGCTTCCCAAACATCGGGAGGGAAAGGTTACTCAAAAGATCGGCCATTCGCAGTACTTCTTATCTTATCTTTATCTTTTCTTATCTCTTACAATACCATACCATACCACTATATAGTGTACAGATAACTTCGAACATTGACCGTTGGATCAAGACCGGCAAATCCAAATAGTGTCGTCGGTGTGATTTTCCAACTATATCAGGAAAAAACATTCAATTATTCTCGATTTTCTGAGTGGATGACGAGCGAGGTTGTGCTTTTCCGTTTAGGAATGTCTGAAGAATATTGGATCTGAATGCCAGAAGCCAAGTTTACCAACATGTTGTACCAACGATTCCCATGTTTTATTTATGAGTTTTCAAACTTCCTAGCTAACTCTGCCTATTTGACCGAATGACTTTATGTCGATTTATCGAAATTAGGTCAAATTTGAAACTACAAGTAAATTGTAGGTTGCTTTGGAAGTTTTACAAAAAATCTTTTGGAGGTACCCATCAAGGGGTCACAATTAATATATCATAAAACACTGAGAGTTTTGACGATAGGTTCAACTTCTTGCTAAGATTTTACATCTTGACAATTTAACGAAATTAGGTCAAACTTGAGCTACAAGTAAGCGCGATAGATTGCTATTGAATTAAATGTATCTCCTTGTAGTAAACAATGTTGTCAGTGTGAGTTTCCAACTATCACAAAAGAACATTCTCAGTTTTCCGAGTGATGACAAGATGGTTCTTTTCCATAAAGAAACCTCGAAGAATATGGATCTCAATGCCATAAGCCAAGCTTCTAGACATATTAAGTGGACCAACATGTTTTACTTATGATTCCCATATGTTTTTTGAGTTTTCAAACTCCCTAGCTAATTATTCTGCCCCACTTGAATGACTACATGCCGATTTATTGAAATTAGGTCAAACTTGAACTATAACTAAATTGTAGGTTGCTCTGAAAGTTTTAAGAAAAAGCTTTTGGGGGTACCATACCGATCGGGGGGAGGTCACAATCAATATATGAGAAACAACCCAGATTTTTGACAATAGGTTTGACTTCTTGCTAAGATTTTGCATCGCATGACAATATTTAACGAAATTGGGTCAAACTTGAGCTACAAGTAAGCGCGACAGGTTGCTGTTGAAATATATGACTTTCAGAGAGGTAGATGGGTGCATTTTCTTGTAGTAAACAGTGTCGTCAGTGTGATTTTCCAACTATATCAAGAAAGAACATTCAATTATTCTCAATTTTCCGAGTGCTCACGAGCGAGGTTGTTCTTTTCTGTAAAGAAATGTCCGAATAATATTGGATCTAAATGCCAGAATCCAAGTTTACCAACATATTGTACCAACGATTCCCCTATTTTATTTATGAGTTTTCAAACTTCCTAGCTAACTCTACCCATTTGACCGAATGACTTTATGTCGATTTATCGAAATTAGGTCAAATTTGAAACTACAAGTAAATTGTAGGTTGGTTTTAAAGTTTTATGAAAAATCTTTTGGAGGTACCCATCGGGGGATCACAATTAATATATCATAAAACACTAAGAGTTTTGACGATAGGTTCAACTTCTTGCTAAGATTTTGCATCTTGACAATTTAACGAAATTAGGTCAAACTTGAGCTGCAAGTAAGTGCGATAGATTGCTCTTGAATTAAAAGTATTTTTAGAGGTAGATCGGTGCATCTTGTTGTAGTAAACAATACCGTCAGTGTGAGTTTCCAACTATCAGGAGATAACATTCAATTCTACATTTTCCGAGTGAATACGAGCGAGGTTAGTTGTTCTGTAATTTTCTATAAAGAGAAGTCCAAAGAATATTGGATGTGGATACCACAAGCCAACTTGATAGACATATATAGTGGCTCGACAACATGTTGTACTTGCGATTCCCATGTTTTATGAGTTTTCAAGCTTCCTAGCTAACCCCACCCATTTGAATGACTTTATGTTGATATCTCGGAATTAGGTCAAATTTGAAACTACAAGTTAATTGTAGGTTTTGCTTTGATAGATTTACGAAAACAGTGGCTCAGCACTGGTGCAAACAGTGAGGTGGAGTGGCTCTCTGGGCTGGTTGAGACTAGAGGGGACAAGGGGAGTAGAAAGGGGTCAAATGGGTAGACAAAGCATTGATCAAAAACAGTGTTTGTTAGGCAGTTAATTCAGTGCTCACCAAGTGTTTGTTTAAATGGCCGAAAGAAAATATATTTGAATTTTTGGCTCAGATTTGGTGGGTGATCTACACTTATGCTTGGTCATCTATGATTGCTTGGGATTGTCAAGTGGAGTTGGTTTGGTGGGTTTTGGAAAAGGTGGGATCTTCACATATGTATTGGATTCAATTTTTCAATGTCATTTAAATTGAGTGGCTAAATGTTTTTTTAATTGTAAAGTGGGCCTTGGTACATCTTTACTTGTTCTAGCAAGGGGTGAAAAGATCTAGAAATGTTTCTGTTAGGAAATGACTTCTAGGAACACCTAAAGTGGCCTAGTGGATTAAAATTGTACAAATGACCATTTGTCTTATTTAATCTTAGTTGATTTCTTTTTCTTTGGATTTTGTTTGTAAATGGTCTATATGATGTGGCATTCACCTTTAAACCATTTCACAACAATTAGAACAATCAATCATGGCATTTTCAAACAATTCTACACTAATGCAAACACACATGCATTCATATGCCTTTTATTTAATAAATTTTTTTGTTAACCTAAATTGGGTGATTAGGAACTTGATAACCTTGATTAAAGTTTTGGGATGTTACACATATGGCCGGCTTGGTGAGATTACATCCATAAATGTTGCAACATGTGACTCGGTCACGGGGATGTAATATCACGGTAACAAGAAAACAAAACTTGTTGTGAACGAGATTGAACAAGGTATGTGATACCAATGATCGGATCTCGGACAAGTCATATCAAGAAACAAAAGGAATTGGATGCTACATTTAGTGGTTCAAACGAATTGTCATCAGGAATGCATAGGGGTCACATGGATATCCCTGGTCCCTCTATTGATCATTGATACAAATCATGTCTAGAGCATTCCCGAGCCATGAGAGGATACACTTAAGGGTACGATGAGAGCGATCATTCGTAAGACGGAATCACAGTAAAGAAAGAGAAAGCCGGAGTTGTTCCACAGAGAGATCCGAAGTTGTTCGGAGAAAGAATAAAGGATCGGAATCATTACGGGAAAGATCCGAAGTCATTCAGAGGAAATCGAAAGGGAACCGAAAGGTGTTTCGGGTCAAGACGGATTTTGTAATATGTATTTACATATTCATTAATGTAATTAATATTAAATATAATATTAAAATCTAATTTGAAGGGGTAATCCACTAATGGGCCAAACTTCCTAGGGAAAAGGGCCCATGAGGGAAAATCGAAGGAGGGAAGGGCCAAGGCCTAGGCGCCTCAAGGGGGCCCACCCGGCCAGCCTAGGGCTATGCGTGGGGTGGGGCCCACCCCTGGCTGGCCGGCCCATGGTGCCCTAATGGACCATGCGCCTCCCCCTCTCCCTTGAATAGTCCCACATGGGAAACCCAAAGGGGAGGGCACATCCCCTCCCCCTATATAAAGTTTTGCCCATGGGTGGGATGAGACACACCATCAATTGGACAAGTCCTTTGGTTGACTTCCTCCTTCCCTCTCTCTCTAGCCCTTGTGACCATGGCCCAAGTCTGGGTTGTGCGAACAAGGCACACCTGCAGTACGCCGTTGCGTTGCAGGGATTCCTAGCTGGATATCAACTTCCGCACTCCCGGCGGGATCGGGGAGCCGGAGGTCTCATCGTGCACCGGATGTGTACGAAGACACGAGGCGCAACACTTGGGGCGCTTAAATGTTGTGAGCCGGAGCTGCTACACAATGAAGAAGGAGCAAGGGGTGACCTGCGAGGAGCTTCACGACCTTGAGGTCAGCTACGAGTACGACTACATCAACCATGTTCCCCTCGGAACGTTAACCGCGTACAGTCTACAAGGGTATGTATTCTCTATGCATTGGCCGTTACTGCATTACTACATAGATAGATCCTAGGCAGTTTTGGGGGTTCCATCATAGGAAAATTTTGTTTTCTGCTGCGGATCCCCGTTAGTGGTGTTAGAGCCAGGTTATACGTAGAAGTGTTGTACGGCCAGTACGCACAAGTATTGTGCGGGCATTGATCCCTTAGTTGTTACCCTCTAACGTGTACTTGTTTATATCGCTGTATTGTTTGATGAAGCGGCCCGGGCCGACCTTACGCATATTCGTACACGAGACTGGTTCCACGCTCAACATATGACTTGTACCGTATAAGTGGCTAGCGGGTGTCTGTCTCTCATTCAATAGTTGATATATCATTTACAACGGAGGGCCTCGAAAGGGGTGTAGTATAGACAACTGTTGGATCCATGTTGTGGTTGGAAAGTTCGTAGATTAGAAACAGTTCTATTGCGAAAGCCCTAACAACCACGTAAAACTTGCAATAGATAAAGTAGAGGCATCTAACTTTATTTTGCAGGGAGCATGTGATTATGATATGGTATTGGTTGTTGTGAAGGTAAAAGTAGTTCACTTTTCTTATTAATAAGTAGTATAGTAATAGTCATCATTCCGATGGACGACCTGGTGGAGGCGTCGAAGACTTGGCATCGAACCAAGGGCAAGATGGAGATCATGCCGGAGCGCCCGATGGAGATCAAGGCGCAAGACGAAGCACCATATCATATCACATTATACATATGATGTTGATACCTATTTTACATCTTATTATGTGCTAGTATTAAGATACTCAACGGTAGCAAATAAGATAATCCCTATTGAATTTCAATGTTCTGTGTTCCCGTTGTGTGTGCACCACCAAGAAAATTCTTCATTATGAGGTTGGCCGTGATGATCGGGGGTCAGACATATCTATGTTCGCATACAGTGGGTGTAAGCCATGTTTCACAGCGAATACACACAAGTTAGATTTGGCGAGCCTAGCATGTACAGACATGTCCTCGAAACATGAGAGATCGGAAGATCGAGCATGAGTCACCTGGATGACGTGATTGGCATTATTGAATGTCTACCTTTGAGGCTGCACTAATGGTCGTGATGATCGGAGGAGGTGCAGAGGATAGGGATCATGCAATCACTAAAATTGTCCAGGGGATGAAAATTTTAGTGGAGACCAATTATAAATTGATCTCTTATTATGAACTTAGTCTAGATGTCTGTTTGCAAATATCTTACTAGATCTTGGCCTATCCCATTGAGGTCCTTTGCAACCATGGGAATATATTGCTTAATTTGGAACTTAGCAAAAGGGTCCAACTTCATAGATTAATACCCACGCCTGAGGGATACCCTCGTAAAAGGTGATCTTCTTTTATTGATACAATAACCATTAGAAGATAATTCGATGACTCGGGAATGTTTGTGTTTTCTCCATAATCATCCAATAAGCCATTCTCCATTCGATGGAGAGTTGGGCTACATTTTGTATTCTACAGAATAAGGCACATAGAGTATGAGCCATTGGATGGGTTTTCCTCCATCATGGATGAAAAGTGATTGTTTGGAAGACACTTAGTGATCTTGCATTAGAGTTGAGAACTCTTGGAAGGGCTTGATTGCAATGGAGGTCATGGATGAAAAGGTATATGTAAGATATACAAATTATAAATGTGGTTCTTACAAAACTCGTTGCAGTTTGCAAAGTACTTGATACTTGTCCTACTTTGTGAAAACAGGATGATCTGCTTGAGAATTGCTGTTTTTGAGGCAGCGTGACTTGATGACGGCAAGCAAAACAGTTGATGGCCGACATCACCTCTTCCCTCAAAGTTTGTCATTTGGATTAGTGGTCTTGAATAAAAATTTGTAATCCATGTCTGTGTGTCTTGCTTTTGGCGAGACGATTATTCATATGAACAAGTTACAAGCCAGTTTGTACTATTCTTATGAACAATACCGTTATGGTTGCATTACGATTATAAATAAGTTATTCTCATCACTATGTTAATGATAATAGTTTAAGCATTTATAAAAGGATTAGAGTGCTAAAATATATCCAAAGGTTAATAATGAAATGACACTATAGTTTAAGTCATTTTGGTTATTGCATGTTCTTTATGAAGATCTCCTAGATGCTTAATCTAGAGACTTTGCAAAACCATGCCTCTTGGGCAGAATGACTAAAACTCCACATTCTAGTAAAACGGTGATATGCGAAGAAATGTTGAATCTTATTGATGTCTACGCACTTCTATTCTTGTAGATAGTTGTTGGGCCTCCAAGTGAAGAGGTTTGTAGAATAGCAGCAAGTTTTCCCTTAAGTGGATCACCCAAGGTTTATCGAACTCAGGGAGGAAGTGGTCAAAGGTATCCCCTCTCAGGCAACCCTACAATCAAGATACAAGAAGTCTCTTGTGTCCCCAACACACCCAATACACTTGTGAGGTGTATAGGTGCACTCGATTTAGGGTTTTTGCATCGGGAGGACTTTATAGGCGAAGGGGCAAGGTCGGTGGACAGCCAGGGGGCCCACACCATGCCCTGACGTGGCCTGGGGGGACCCGCGCCTAGGGGTGGTTTGGCCACACTGTGGCCCCCCTTTGTCTCTTCTTCTGGCTCCGTGAATCTTCCGGGAAAATAACGACTTTGGCTTTTGTCTGGTCCAATTCCGAGAATATTCATTTTCTAACTTTCTGGAACCAAAAAACAGCAGAAAACAGGCAACTGCCACGTGGCATCTTGTTAATAGGTTAGTCCAAAAAGTGTATAAAAATACTCCAAAGTGTGGACAAAAGAAAGCAAAGTAGATATTAAACACGCATGGAACATCAAAAATTATAGATATGTTTGCAACGTATCAACATCCCCAAGCTTAACTCCTGCTCGTCCTCGAGTAGGTAAGTGATGAAAAGAAAGAATAATTTTTGAGGTGACATGCACCATCATAAACTTGATCAAAGTATTTATAAAACATTGATAGCTGGGATCATAGTACTTCAATCATAACATGAAAGACAAAGTTCTAACAATAAGGCAAAGCAACTAAGTTGCAACATGAAAAGGCACAAACAAAAGATTCACGAGTAACAATGCTTTGCAAGACGTTTGTTTGTTTCACATAAAGAAAACATAGCATAGTGGCATTCAGCTTGTCCCTCATAGAGTAGCAAATATAAATGCATAGGACACCTTCAAAGTTCATACGAGTTACTAGATACAAATAGTTTAAAACAAGAAATATCAAAGCTATGCATCAATTAATAAGTCTTGGGACAATGCACATAGAACTAAGAATGGCCACTATGCTCTCAAAGTAGGTGCATAAATATAGAAGGTGGAGACTCAACATAAAAGTAAAAGAAAGGCCTTCATAGAAGGAAGTAGGGATTCAAGTCTCATAACGAGCTTCCAAAAATTATGGTACGTATTAGCTTTCACCTCTCATTGCCCCTATCATAAGCATCTTGAAGGTGATTAAGTTTAAAGTGACACAACTAAGAGGATATGCTTGACAAGTGATAAGTTGAAATCTCATGCCCCTTACTTACAAAAACCGAACCTCATGATACTCAACTTTAGTCACAAGTAAGCTCTTGTCATTGTAAGTACATATGTATTATAGAGAACCGCCAAAGGGGTACCCCTTGCACATGATATAGGAGCTATCCCATAATCAAAATGACAAGGCAAGCGGACAATGAGCATATCAGCGATCTTTTTATTTGCTATTTGCATTGGTTTTTATTGAGGATTCTTCATAGAGTGCTCATTATGGTTATGCTGCAAGTTTCCACCATGATTAGGCATGTCTTAGGCTAGTGGCCCAGGCGTTTCTCTAACACAAATACAAACTCCATGATCTTACAAGTTCCCCTTTTATTTCACACTGCCGAGATCCATAAGCAAAAGAACATGATATCAACGGGGTATAAAGTACAAGTGCAATGTTGAAAGCGTTCCCCATGATACATGGTTCTGCTAACTTCAACTTATAAAGCGCAAGCATATACGCAACAAACATGGACCCAATGGTTCAAGTTTATTAAATGCAAGGAAAGTAAAGTGTGCCATCAAGTTCGTGAGAGCTTTAATCACTAGTTTTCTCATAACGAGTTTAATTCGGAAGGTAGATAAAACATGAATATACTTGGAATAGCATATGCTAATAGGTAGGTATGGTGGAGTCTTTGGAATAACTTGGTTTTAGGAGTTGGATCCATGAGTGGAACTCACACTTGGTTATGGAGGCTAGCAAAAGACTGGGAGCGACAAATTAAGAGAGCAATAATGGCCATAATCATGCAGAGTGACAAAACATCATTGATCAAAGCATAAAGTGATACTACAAGTTGAAAACTAAAGGATCATAAAGTCTATGGTGACTTGGGATAGTCATAACATGGTGTGAGCATGTGCCAAGTCAACCCAAATAAAGCATCAAAGGAGAATACCACAATACTATGCTTTAATATGCTAAAACAACGCATGATTCTTTCAAGGCACATTAAGAAATCTCAATTGTTTATAACATGTCATGCTACAGCAAAGAATACTAAGCCTAAAGCCAAAACAATATCAATCATAGCATGACAAAGCATGGGCCACAGTAAAAAACAAGCTCTCTTTACCCCTTAAGCATGAACTTTCCTACTCTTTTCCAATCCAAACCAAACTATTTGAAAACCAATGTATGAAAGAGGGGGTCAAACCAATTTATTAAGCAAACTAAGAAAACCAAGCAAACAAAAACCAAAACAAAAAACAAAAAAGAAGACGCAAGAACAACACAACTGTGCATGAAACAATAAAAACGAAGTGTCTAGAAAGACCTGAGATTTTTATTGATGAAGAAGGGGATGCCTTGGGCATCCCCAAGATTTGATGCTTGTACCTCTTGAATATTTCTTGGGGTGACACGGGGTGGCATCCTCAAGCTTGAGCTTTTGTCCATTCTTCATCTCATTACATCATTCTTTCCATACACCTGAAATTTTTCCTTCATACAAAACTTCACACAATCTTTATTAGCAACATTAGTGCACTCAAGATAATAAGTCTTTAGGTTCAGTTCTAACACCAATAAAACTTCCATTAAAACACTAACTACTGTAGCACATCCCTAAAAAGCTCAATTCCCCAAAAGAACTCAAAAAGGAACCAACAAGAAGCAAATGCAAATAATGGCAGAAATCTGTCAAAACAGACCAGCAGGTAAAGACGAAATTTTTCGAAGACCTTCTGTTGCTCAAATCAAAAAGTGTTGAACTAACGAAAGTTAGATAACAACCTAGGGCAGAAGCACAAAACTTCACGCCTCAAAAGGACGTACAGATATTTTACATGAATGTTTACGGTGAAGCACAGAAATCTACTTCGGGACAACAACTTTCCCAATCATTACTTCTCTCTCATTAGAGGTTACTCTTGGCACAAAAAGCAAATAAAAAGTATAAGGAGCGGTTGTTACAGAGGTAATAACTTCCAAGACTCATCTAAAACTTTTGGGTTATCTCCCAATAAGTACTTTTCTTTAACGCCTTTAAGTTAGGCTTGATAGTTTGAGAAGATGCTCACATAAGAAATATGAATTGAAGTAAAACAGAGCATCAAAAAGAAAATTCAAAGCACATTTAAGTCTAACCCACTTCCTATGAAAAATAATCTTGTAAAGAAACAAGTCATGAAAGCACAAAGAAACAAGCACAGGAAAGCAAAACAAGTGCAACTTGAAAAAAATTAACATAAAGAGGGGAAACTTAATATTGTTGAGACACATAAAACCATGTTTCCCTCTCTCATAATAACTTTCAGTAGCATCATAAATAAAATTAACAATATAACTATCACATAAAACATTCTTATCATGATCCACATGCATATAATAATTATTACTCTCCACATAAGCCTAGTCATTCTTATTAATTGTAGTGGGAGCAAATTCAACAAAATAGCTATCATTATTATTCTCATCACCATAATCATCATGTATAGGAGGCATATTTTAGTCATAATTAATTTTCTCCTCAATAGTAGGTGGACTGAAAATATCATATTCGTCATTGTAATCATCATATATTGGAGGTTTGGTATCATCATAAGTAATAGAATAGCTATCTTCCAAAGCTGGGGAACTAAAAAGATCATTTTCATCAAAACCAGCTTCCCCAAGCTTAGACTTTTTCATAGCATTAGAAATAATGGTGTTCAAAGAATTCATACTAATAACATTGCTATTAGCATGCAAATAAAGTTCCATAGGTCTTTTAATTTTCTCTTCAAACACTTCATGTCCTAACTCAAGACAAATACTATAAATCTCTCTAATTTTTTTGTTGTTTTCCATTAAGCCTAACTAGTGAAAACAAGAAACAAACGATGCCAGAAAAGAGCTTGTGTCCCCTATCAAGCAACCCTGCAATCAAGATACAAGAAGTCTCTTGAGTACCCAACACACCCAATACACTTGTCAGGTGTATAGGTGCACTAGTTTGGCGAAGAGATAGTGAAATACAAGTGGTATGGATATAAGACAACGATGCCGGAAAAGAGCTTGATGGCATGGAAGAGACTAAGGGCAAACTGAAATAAAGATGGAAGCAAGCAAACATGTAACATATCTAGTTGCAAACGGTGTTTCAATGCTTAGAAACAAGGCCTAGGGATCATACTTTCACTAGTGAACACTCTCATATAAATATATTCTCTTTATGATACTACTCTTAACTACTCTCCGATTGGACACTCTAATCTATGGTAGGGCTATAACAGCACACCTCAAAGTTCATCTTTCCCATCTAGATAACCCCACACTGTTACCTTGGGTACTAGATGGTTCCAACAAACACCACAATTTCATAGAGACATCTAACTCCAAATATAACTCATAACAAGTATTTGAAATCTCTAGCCTAAGTGCCACCATGGTGTGCACACTGTCAACTTCACACACATGGGGAGGAGAATATCATTTTGTGGCCCGAAAGTTGAGTCGCCCAGGCAATGCGGTACCCAAGTTGATTTTTATCACCGCGATTCGAAAAGTTGGGGCGCCAATTGCTGAGAGGGGTCTTTCGAGTGAATGATGGCCAAACCCAATATTTTCAAATCGCGCCCATTAAGTCAGGATATTCCGTTACACTAGTTCATGTTGTGCCCCTCCTTCGCTGGTCACTCTTCTTAGCCACCCTGCACGTGTCGTAGGGGCAAATCCATTACAGTACTTTCCTAACTCTCGACACTGAATCTTGCTGCGGCGGTGGCGGCGGTCCCTTTTCTTCCCTTCCTCGACCCTAAATCTGCCGGTGGCGGAGGACCTTTTTTCTCTCTTCCCCGACACTGAATCCGACAGCGGCGGCCCAGCATGTCTTGCAAGGCAAAGGTTGTAGCTACATCGCCGACTGATTCGGGTCCGTCGGGGCCCAAGTCTGGGGCTTAATGCGTAGCAGCAGCGATGTCTTCAGCCTCGGTTAGCGAGGAGGCCAGCAAGGATTCTGCTCCCAAGGTACCTATGAGCAGTGGGTTGAAGAGAAAAGCAAGGCCGGCGGCGGATTGTTCGGCTCTGGTGGGCAGATGCAGCACCCAGATCTCGAAGAAAAAAACTCGGGAGAAGAGCGAGAGGTGAATTTTTCTTATCTATGCCTTATCTTGCAAGTAGATTAGTTACAGCATAATAGAATCGAATGAACTGAAATGTTCCCCTTTTTAATCAAATTAGGCACAGCTTTGATACAAGGGACCTATATGAGTTCATAGTTCATGTTCGACAGTACACTACAAAACTTGTTTTTGGTTGCGAGCGGGTTGTGTTCGGGCAAGATGTGCATCTGCTTGTGAATTGCAAAGAGGTTGTGTATGTTTCGCAGCTGGTAGATATGCTTGCCACTAGAATTCCCTGGGGTTCTAGATAGAGGACAAAATTGGTGTGGCGCAACATGAATGATACCTATCAGCAAATTGAGCACTCCCATGAGCTTCAGATGGTTTGGGAGTGTTGTGCAGCTGATCGTAAGGTGAAAGTTGAAGCGATAATTGATGATATGTATGTAGATGCTGGAGATCTTGCTGCTAGAGCTTCTTCTCCTAGAGGATACGGACCAATATATGCTGATCTAGATAAGTTCAGTATACGCATAGAGGTGGATTCATACATGGCAAAACTTGATGAGGGAGTTAATAAGCCAGTTTCGTCATGTACTGTGGTGATCACTGTCGATTCCAAAAACATAACTCTTGATGAAATGAGAGAGATGATCGGTAAGGAAATCAGTATTGGCCCTAAGCAGATGGCAAAAATCCGGTGGTGGCATCATAAGAAGCAGCAATTCATAGATGTTTTGGATACTAAAGATCTTATGCAGATTATGCAACGAAAGAAGCGAACCAGGAAGGTGTTCTTCCTTGGTACCATTTCTGATGTTGTTGAACAGGTTATAGTGGATGTAGATGCCCCTGTAGTGGCTGAATAGAATGAGGTGGTCGACGTTGATGAGATCTGATGAGAGCTGCTACCCTAGGCTTGTCATATGGACCGCGGGGTACCCCTACCTATATTTGTAATATTGACTACTATTGCATTTAGAGCGTGTTTCTGTGATTATGTTTGTTGAGATATTGCGATATAATGTTGTGCGAGCTGTGGAGATTTTCGGATATGTCACTCACTGAAACCATCGTTGTTGTAATAAGACATAAGTACATTGTAGTTGACATGATTATGTTTCTTAAGATGACGTACCGTGCTTGTTTCTGTTATTATGTTTGTTGGGACATTGTAATGTAATGTTTTGTGAAACCATGACTGGACAAGTGATGCATAAATACATTGTAGTTGACATGATTATGTTTCTTGAGATGATGTATTGTACTTGTTTCTGTTATTTTGTTTGTTGAGAGATTGTAATGTAATGTTTTGCAAAACCATGACAGGACAAGTGATGTGTAAGTACCATGTAGTCGACATGATTTTGTTTCTTGAGTTGATGTAATATACTTGTTTCTGTGATTACGTTTGTTGAGAGATTGTAATGTGATGTTTTGTGAAACCAAGTTGTGATTATGTTTGTTGAGAGATTGTAATGTAATGTTTTGTGAAACCATGACTGAAGAAGTGATCCATAAGTACCTTGTAGTTGACATGATTTTGTTTCTTTAGATGATGTAATATACTGGTATGTTTTTGTTAGGCAATGAAATTGGGATGGAGGTAGTGTAGGTTTAATATTTGAAATGAGAATGTGTGAAGAGAATCCATATCAGGCAGGAGACAGTAATCTAGGGAAAGGGCATGGTATCCATTAAACTATTGTAACATGCCAATTTAGTCATTATTGCAGCGGTAGAAGGGCTCTCTCTCTCTCTCTCTCTCTCTCTGATGCTGACACTGACGCCATCGCCGTCGCCTACGACAACGCATTCGCCATGCTGTCCTTGAATGTCGAGGACGACCAGTCGAGCAGCGACAGCCTTCTCTCCGACATCGAGTATTCCTTCCACGATGTGAGTTCCTCTGTTTTCTCGAGCTAGGGTTAGGCAATGGTAAATCTCTCGATCTGGGCTCCATATGTGCATGCAATCATGTTCGATTTCAGCTTTGCGTTTACCTATAGGTACCACGGATGATCTACGACTCCGAATGGGAGGGCCTAGATCTCGATGGAGAAGTACCATGTGACCATGGGCTAAAACTGAAGAGATATGTTGCATTCGAAGGTAGTAACACTGGGAGAAGGTTTTTGGGCTGTACAAATTAGGTTTGTTTACATTATGTGCAACTGTGACAAGAAGTAAAATGTATCGTGCATGTTCATAACACTATAGTGTGCGTTTTTAGGTTGGCCTGGTGCGTAAAGCAGTAGAGTGGGTGGATCTTGAGTGGCCAGATGCACTTAAGAAATGTTTGGCATAGTTATGGGAGATGTATGAGTTGGTAAGGTCAGGGAGATTTACTGATGTAAGTGATGCAGCTGAAAAAATTACAAGCTGTCGGTACGAAATAAGGAGCTGGAACAAGAAATCGAGAATTTGTAATCAGAGCTAACTAACGGAATCGATGGGAGCTTGGTTGTTGGAACTGCAAAGAAGCTTCAGGATAGTCACATGTTGCTGATTCATAATGCAGAAAAGGAGAGGGATCAGCTCAGGGAAGACAAGAAGAAGCTAGAGTACTGCATTGCGGATCTGTTGAAGGAACTGACGAAGGCGTGCGAGGGTGAACAAGGACAGACTATAGAGGATAAAGGAAATTCGAGATGAATAATTTATGTTGTGCCAATGCCTGAAACTAGTTAATTGTAAGACTTGTAGTTGCGCTTTCTGAACTAAGCCAAACTCAATCCTCGAGCAAACTAATTTCAGACGAACACACATATCGTGCATAGAGTTAAGTTCATGCTTATAAAATCACCATTGCAGAGGAAAACCAGGTAGTTCAGTACTAAATAGACATATGTTGTGTTCAAGCGAGCCTAGCCCAGAGCTGCCTGTTTTCCTCCCTAAGATTGGCTAGCTCCTTCAGTACTATGTCGTGCTTTAGCTATAGGTTCTAGCGCTCTGTCACGGATTGGAGAATTTGGTCCGTAGCCATACGATTTTCCTTCAAGATCCCTTTCATCATCTCCATCTGCTTCCTAGCCGAGGCGCGACCTTCACTGTGTAGCTTCGCCTAGCCGGCGTTTAACTCCTTCAGTTTCTGGCACTTGTCAGAAAGGACCGCGAGTTCAGCGAGAAGTTGGTCAAAGGCCAGTTTCTAGGAATTCTGCTTCTCCCTTTGGATTGCTATCTTGTCATTTAGCCAGGTCGCCAGGTCATGGTCGATCTTTCCCTGCAACAAAAATACATAGTATGGTTTGTTCAGTTCACTAGGACAAGCTGTTTAGTTTCAATAATTAACTAAATCGACTAGTGGCACTGTCATAATTTCAATTTCAAAGACAAATAAGATTTATCTGTAGTTTAGTGTGTTGTGGTTTTTTCCCACTATCACCAAATAGTAGTGGGAGAGTGGCAAACTCATAATGCAGAAACCCATGTCTAGATACATAATGGAAAGAGAACATGGTGTCCATTCATGAACATGAACACCAACACATGTCCAGATAGATAAGGAGTTGCCCTAGGATTCTTATTGCACCCTATAATGGGAAGTAGACTTGGGCATTGCTCCCTGAACCCTAAACATTACAAAAGGAGTGGAGGACGAACTGATATTCGTGTCCCCGCTAACGGGAATCAGACTTGGGCATTGCTCCGATATGCCTCCAGACATGCCCTTAGCTCCTTGTTTTCTTTTCGAACACCCTCGAGTATGGTGATATCTCTACTCATGTCCACCTTCATCTCCTTGATTGCATCCAGGCAACGGTTCATGTCATGGTAGGCTCGGATGGTAGCCTTGGTGTTCTCGACGCGTCCTCTAAGTGCCTCGCTGACTTTGTTCTACAGGAGAATGCACCTTTCCATGAGATTCTTCTTCTCCTCCATGAGCTCGTTGATTATCTTGATGGTCTGTTCTTGCCTGTTCAAGTTACGGTCGAGCACTTTCTGCAGCCTAACGACGTCACGTGCAAAATCTAGCGAGATCTCCTTCTGCACAGATAATTGCTTGCCTAGGCTCTCATTAGCTTGGGTGAGGGAGCGTGTAAGCTCATGTTGGTTGACAATCTTGGAACTGATCGCGGCCACCTTGTCACGGTACTCGGCCTTCAATCGTTGCATCATTCATGTTAATTTAAATAGGAATTCTACAATTACACTCTAGGTCCCAGGTGAATACTAATACAGATCAAAAAAATCCCCGTTGAATCTATTGGCTGCAGTGTTAAAAAATGGACCTAGAGATCTATTCATGACCACGATAAACTAATCCTAATCACAAAAAATCCATAGTGAATCTATGAACAGCGGTATTAAGGAAAGACCAAGAGATCCAGTCATATTCATGAAAACTAATACAACTCGCAAAAGAAGAAGAAAAACCAATGCGGGGCGGACAGGATCTAAGAAATCCACATCACAACTCGGAGAAATAACAGCTTGGAGATTTGCTACCTCGCTGATACATGGAACGGGGCCGAACGGGTCCTGCAACGCCTCCGTCATGGTGGATTCAGGCTCCACGGCCATCCTGTAATACGTAGAAGAGGAAGAGCCAGAAGAAGAAGAAAAACAAGAAGAAGCTGATTAAGAGCATGATGGAGAGGGAGATGGAGAAGAAGTAGAACAAGAAGACCGTACCGGGAGGAGCCCTCGCCTGCTAGAACATTCAGCGCCATTGTCGGGGGAGATTGGGCCTCGATGAGAGGGTGGGATTGAGTGGCTGGTAGAGCAAGAAGTGCTCCGCGGTGATTTCTCTCCCTTTTCTCTGCAAGGATCGTCCACCGGCCTCTCCCCCTCCTCAGTGGAGCCATGGTTTGCAGGGTAAGGGTGGCGGCGGCAGGAGGAAGGAGATAGTGATTAGTGTGGGAGAAGAGTCAAAGAGTACACGCCGTGGTCCAGTAGTACTAGTACTATTATACAAGACCACTCTGTATGGTCTACCTTCTCAAAGAAGCCAGGGAGGTAGGGGTAGGGAATCGATGGGACTTGTCTTTATTGTGATGGACACTTCAATGGTCTTTGGCGCCGCCCAAAATCCAGTATATAATAAGGGGAGTGCGAGCCAGGTGGTAATCACGGGAATCGGCACGCACATCCCGCGTGCGTGTGTCACGTGTTGATGGGTAAATGATGCGCACAACTGCTGCACGGTCACGTCGACACGTCGAACTCCGTCGAACTCCACGTGACAGGAACGCACGGGATATTTATGAGTCTAGAATACGCTGTGCCACTTTTATTGTGATCAAATTATGTTCAGTACGCGATATATTACTTCAAATGCATGCGTGGACACGACGCATGAAACCGCTGCTCGTCCTTGATCAGATCGGCACCCCACTCTGTGTACCCGCCATCGACCATTCGGAGCAACTACCTCGAGGACGATGCCCCCTCGCCGTGGCAATGGCAGTTCCAAGCCGTCCACTGACCGTCCTGCGTCCCCGGATCTTCGCTACATCATTCGTGCTCGCGAGTCGCCTGCTGAGGCAGCACGTCGTGTCCGACCGCGCCAGGATCCATCGACATCGGCACTCGAGGACACCACAATGTCGAAGCTCGTACTGGCCACGCAGGAGGAGCGTGGGGTACCTACAGCGTCGGACGAGCGCAAAGCAGCATCCAGGACGTGGCCCGTGTTGCACTGGCGAGTACGGATAAGAAGAGGAATGAGAAGAAGACCAGGAAGAAGAGAGGAGATAGCTATTTGGACGAGTCCGACTCGGCCAACGAGGAGGCGTTCATCGATCAGTTGGAGGCAGAAGCGGAGGAGAGTGACGTGGACCCGTGGGACTACGAAGAGGAGGAGGAGGAGGACTCCGACGAGGAGATAGAGCGCTTATTCAAGGAAGGGGCGGTGTCGAGTCGCCAGAGGAGGACACCGACGGTGGGGATGGCAGGGACCATGGCGTTGATGAAGATGAGGACAAACCGGAAGACGATGGCTTCATCGAAATATGATCATTTATTTTATTTATTTTAGTTAGATAGATGGATTTTCACTTGTTTATGGAGGTAAAGTATCGGTGGCATAGATAGAGAGGTGGCACAGATTAACCATGCATAAAAAAAGTGGAGAAGGGAGGGGTTATCCTGCCCATTGGATCACATAGGATCAACGGTTGGTGGAGATGATCCGCGTGACATCTGTGCCAGCCAATCAGGGCATAGCACCTAGAGTGAGCACATGTTTGGGATCTCCACACGTTTGGGCTTTTATGAGATTTGTGACCGAGAGAGAGGGAAAATCTCTTTTCACAATACGCCTATGGATCCACCAGTGTCATTGAAATGTGTGTTCTCTTCAGAGACCACACATGGATCCACCAGTGTCATTATATGTGTGTTCTTTTTACTAACAATAACCAGAGTCATTGCATGTGTGGTCTTTTCACATACCACATATGGATCCACCAGTGTCATTGCATGTGTGTTGTTTTCACATACCACATATGATTCCACCAGTGTCATTGCATGTTTGTTCTTTTCATAATCCACCTATGGATCCACCAGTGTCATTGCATGTGTGCACTTTTTACTAACAACAACCATAGTCATTGCATGTGTGTTCTCTTCAGAGACCACACATGGATCCAACAGTGTCATTGCATGTGTGTTCTTTTTACTAACAACAACCAGAGTCATTGAAATGTGTGTTCTCTTCAGAGACCACACATGGATCCACCAGTGTCATTGCATGCGTGTTCTTTTCACTAACAACAACCAGAGTCATTTCATGTGTGTTCTTTTCACATACCACATATGGATCCACCAGTGTTATTGCATGTGTGTTCTTTTTACTAACAACAATTAGAGTCATTTCATGTGTGTTCTTTTCACATACCACATATGGATCCACCAGTGTCATTGAAATGTATGTTCTCTTCAGAGATCACACATGGATCCACCAGTGTCATTGCATGTGTGTTATTTTTACTAACAACAACTAGAGTCATTGCATGTGTGTTCTTTTCACATACCACATAAGGATCCACCAGTGTCATTGCATGTGTGTTCTTTTCAGATACCACATATGGATCCACCAGTGTCATTGCATGTGTGCTCTTTTCACAATCCACCTATGGATCCACCAGTGTCATTGCATGTGTGCTCTTTTTACTAAAAACAACCAGCATCATTGCATGTGTGTTCTCTTCAGAGACCACACATGGATCCACTAGTGTCATTGCATGTGTGTTCTTTTTACTAACAACAACCAGAGTCATCGAAATGTGTGTTCTCTTCAGAGACCACACATGGATCCACAAGTGTCATTGCATGTGTGTTCTTTTCACTACCAACAACCAGAGTCATTTCATGTGTGTTCTTTTCACATACCACATATGGATCCACCAGTGTCATTGCATGTGTGGTCTTTTTACTAACAACAACTAGAGTCATTTCATGTGTGTTCTTTTCACATACCACATATGGATCCACCAGTGTCACTGAAATCTATGTTCTCTTCAGAGACCACACATGGATCCACCAGTGTAATTGCATGTGTGTTCTTTTTAATAACAACAACTAGAGTCATTGCATGTGTGTTCTTTTCACATACCACATATGGATCCACCAGTGCCATTGCATGTGTGTTCTTTTCACATACCACATATGGATCCACCAGTGTCATTGCATGTGTGATCTTTTCACAATCCACCCATGGACCCACCAGTGTCATTGCATGTGTGCTCTTTTTACTAACAACAACCAGAGTCATTGCATGTGTGTTCTCTTCAGAGACCACACATGGATCCACCAGTGTCATTGCATGTGTGTTCTTTCTACTAACAACAACCAGAGTCATTGAAATGTGTGTTCTCTGTAGAGACCACACATTGATCCAGCAGTGTCATTGCATGTGTGTTCTTTTCACTAACAACAACCAGAGTCATTGCATGTGTGTTATTTTCACATACCACATATGGATCCACCATTGCCATTGCATGTGTGTTCTTTTTACTAACAACAACTGGAGTCATTTCATGTGTGTTCTTTTCACATACCACATATGGATCCACCAGAGTCATTGAAATGTGTGTTCTCTTCAAAGACCACACATGGATCCACCAGTATCATTGCATGTGTGTTCTTTTCTCTAAGAACAACCAGATTCATTGCATGTGTGTTCTTTTCACATACCACATATGGTCCACCAGTGTTATTGCATGTGTGTTCTTTTTACTAACAACAACTGGAGTCATTTCATCTGTGTTCTTTTCACATACCACATATGGATCCACTAGTGTCATTGAAATGTGTGTTCTCTTCAGAGACCACACATGGATCCACTAGTGTCATTGCATGTGTGTTCTTTTTACTAACAACAACTAGAGTCATTGCATGTGTGTTCTTTTCACATACCTCATATGGATCCAGCAGTCTCATTGCATGTGTGTTCTTTTCACATACCACATATGGATCCACTAGTGTCATTGCATGTGTGCTCTTTTCACAATCCACCTATTGATCCAACAGTGTCATTTCATGTGTCTTCTTTTCACATACCACATATGGATCCACCAGTGTCATTGAAATGTGTGTTCTCTTCAGAGACCACACATGGATCCACCAGTGTCATTACATGTGTGTTCTTTTTACTAACAACAACTGGAGTGTCACATCCCAAGATTTTCCAAATGTTGTAATGTGAAAAATAAATGAATAAAATAAAACTTTGTTGATTTTTAGGGCAAGAAGAAACTTTTTGAATCCAATTGGAAAACTTTCAAACCTATTTTGATCTTGGATCCAATAAAAATCCTAAAGGGATTTAAAAAGTTAAATAAACAATAAAACTTCAAAATATTTAAAAATTACTATTTTGGATCTTTTAATAAAAGGATTTAGTTTTCAAAAGAAAAGGTGGATTTATAAAGAAAGATTATTTTATAGAGCCAAATTAAACCTTGGCCAAGTTTTTGAAATAAAACATTTTGTTTTGATAAAAATAGTAAAAGTTTGTTTAAATAAAAAATAAGGATTTAATATCCAATTTTATTTAGGTAAAGGCTTTTCCCATTTTAAATAAACACCAAAACTTATTTATTTTATTTTAAATAAGTTTTCCAAGTATTTTATATTCTCAAAATAAAACCTACCGAAGTGTTTTGGTTTTATTTTAGATTTCAAAATAAATATTTTAATAAAACAAATCCTATTTGATTTAATAACTAAGGCCCATTTTATTTAATTATTAATGGACCTTATAACAAAAATGTTATTTTATTTTAAACAAATTTCCCAAGTATCTTATACTTTCAAATAAAACCTACTAATTTGGTTTTGAAAATATTTGGATTTCAAATGGAGATTTTATTAATTAAATCAAACCGTATTTTATTAATAAACTAAAGATCCATTTTATTTAATTAAAGAATGGATCCTAAAAAGAATAAAAAAAATATATATTATTTTATTTCTAGAATTGGTTTAAGCTACTAAACAGAACCCAGTTCAAACCCTCAGAGTTTGATAATTGTTTGAATTGATTTGAACCTTGTTTAAATTGTTTGAAATTCAAAACAGAATATAGAAATAGAAAAAGAAAAAGCCAGCAGACAGAAAAAAAAATAGAGTTTGGACCAGCCCAGTCGACAAAGCCCACTAAGGCCCAGCGAACAGCCCAGTTTCCCCTCCCCGTAAGAAAACGATTCGCACTCGGTTATAAACCCACAGTGACACTGACCAGTGGACCCTCCCTCTCGTTTCTTTTCCCACTGACCGGTAGACCCCACCTCTACTGTTCATCGTCCTCACCCGCACGACCCCTTATCCCTCCCTCGACGCCGTTACCTGCTGTGATTCCGCGGATTCAATACGCCATAATGTCGCGCCTTTACCTCGCCTTGACCATGCTCGATAAAACGCCAGCGTCCCTTCTTCATTTCCCCTCTGACTCCTCCCTCAAGCACGCCACCAGGCCGCTCCAATTTCTCCCCGAGCAGCTCTGCCTCCGACGAGCTTCCACCGTCGAATCCGGCCGAGCCACACCACCTCCTGCCTCCCCGAGCACACGAGCACGCTCACCACATCCTGGCGCATCTTCCCGTGCCAGTCATTCATCCGCAGGTGCCCTGTAACCTCGGCTTCGACGACGACTTGCAGCACCGCCGTCTGCCTCTTTCTCCGACGAAGCCTCCAGGTAGTAACTGGCCACCCCTTGTCCTTCCGATGATACGCCCGTGTCCAGTGCACTCGCCCGCATCTAACCCTACCATTCTCTTGCTCTCTGGTGGACTACAGCCCCGTCCCCGTCAACAAACAGAAGCTCCTGGCGCCAGCCCTAACTCTGGTGAGGAATCTCGCCCGTCCTCGTGCGCCCCTTCACCAACCAGTACCACGTTGAGCATCAGCATCATTCAGCGAACGAGGTGAGCACCTTTCCCTCCTCCCTCGCTTCCTATTTCACCAGCGCCGCCGCCGTCTGCCCGTCGCCGCCGCGCACAGCCGCGCAGCGCCGCCAGTTAATGGCCATTTGTTTAGGTCCGTTAGATCTAAATCGGGCGAGCAGGATTAGGTCACTTAAACGCCGAAGGGGTATGCTGCCAGAACCGTGCGATCAAGTTGGATCCTATGGTTCGCGTCTGTCAATCCGCACGAAGCGGTACCGTCCAATGAAACCCTGCCGCGTGGCACTAGATCTGTTTAAAAGAATTTTTGAATCAGATTTATTTGCAAACTTCAAACCCTTGTAACTTTGGATCCACACGTCCAAAAATTACAAATTTTATGTCGTTGGATTCAGGAGAACCATCCCTAGCCAACCATGCCCTTGGTTTAGCAAATAGTATCTGTTTGTTTGCTTGTTTTTGCAGAATCATTTGTGTGCTTATTTAGATTAGAAAAATTGTTTAAAAATGTTTTTGAAGTTAAAACCTTTGCAAATTGGTTTGTTGTAAACTCACTGACCCTAGGAACCAACCCATGGTTTGTAAAATGAATTTGGAAAAGTTTAGAATGGATTAATTAGTTTAGTCCATTTCTAGCCAAATAAAACTATTGTTTTGTTATGAAAATGGTTTTGAGTAAAAACTTTGGAGGAAATGTTTTGGACCAAACCTACTGACCAAAAACACCAAGTTTTAAGAAACAACAACTTAATTGGTGAAACCATTTAAGGTTGTGGTATTGAGAAAAATGTTTTTCACCACATAAAATGATGAAAGGATTTGAAAATGGTTTATGGATAAAACCCATTTGCAAATGACTTTGCCATTTTGGTAAATGACCAATTTGGAACTTACAAAGTTTAGAAGCCTAGTGGAGACCATCCTTGCAATAGAACCAACCTTTGCATGCTTATGCATGACTTAGATTCCTTTACTTTGTGTGTGAAAAATTGTTTGTTTGACTTTGGTTTGGAATGTGAATTGAATTTGTGTTTGCTTGATTGACTTGTAGTGAAGTGTGAGACTAGCAAGATCAAGGAGTGAACCACCATTCCCTACCAAAAAGGCAAGTGATGCTTCATACTTTTTGTCCCATTACTTTCACTATGCATTAGTGTTTTTGCTAAGTAAAACTTGCATGGATTTTGCTAAGCATAGACCTTGCTATAGGAAAACCTAGTGGATGAAACCTTAGTGGAAATCTCCCTAAGTTAAGATTCCTACTACTATCAAGCTTAGCCTAGCTAATAGAAAACATGGGTGGAATATATATTCACACTATGGAAAAATTTCTAAGTCTGAGGAATGGTGATTTTGTCTAATAAAACAACTAAGTTAATGAATCACCTGGGTGGAATGGGCTTGCTTGGTGGTTTTTGGTTGAGTGGTTCACAAGGCCATGGACTTGGCTTGTGTATCTCACTTGTGGATGGCCACCCAGGAACAAAGAGATTTGAGATGTCAAATGTTGAGAAGCTTCAAGTGCAACCACTTGGCAATATGGGCTCTGCCATGATCATATAGGTTGCAAGAACTTAGCCATATGGACAGTTGGTGGTAGTGTTTGATAGGTTGGAACGCGTCCATTTTGGTCTAAGGGAAAGCTTCTGAAAGATCTTGTCTTGGGAAACCAAGTCTTGTGGGGAAAGTGCACCACCTCTGCAGAGTGTAAAACCTAAGTACTTAGCCATGTCCCTGGTAAAGGACAAATTGAGCATCAAGACATGGAAGCAATCAAGAATCTCATCATTCAAATTTCTAAGTTAAAACTTGTGGTTTGAACAAGGGTTGTTTGAAATCTTCAATCTTTGATTGAGAGATGCCTTGTAAAGGATCTTCAATCTTTGATTGAGAAAAATGATTTTATCAAAGCAAAACTTAGTATTTTCAAATGTTAAGGAAAAATCTATTTTGAGCAATGCAAGCCTCAACTCCACTTAGCCAAATGCATGTAGATGATAGTCTCCACTATTCTACCATAGTATCACTTGCCAATACAATTCAAATGTATTGACCCTTGTGGCTGTAACTTGTAATGTTGTAGGTTTGATTGATTTTAGTGAAGATTGATTGATTAGGATTACAAAGTCCACAACCAACATCTGCCTGTGGCACTTTGAAGATGAAGGACCCATACTTATAGTTATTCCGCTGCAATGTAATGTAATAGCCAAATGAGCTATGTAATGATGTAATAAAATTATGTTATTCCTGGTTATAAAGTTATATTATGACCTTTGTTTCTTGATATTACATCTAAACTGTGGATGCTAGCTATTGATCCAGGGACTAGCATTGTAAACACAGGGGGCTCTATCTTATTAAAGATTGGAACCCCTACAGATGGTATCAGAGCATTGTGTTGCCTGTAGGATTTGTAAACCCTAGGATTGGACAAAAACCCTTAGAAAAATAGGAGTTGTTCTTGTCCCAAAACTTATTTACAAAAACACTTGTAAACTCTTTCCTCAACCATTTTGGTTTCAACTCTACATCTCTTCTACTTCAACTTGATGGAAAAACCTACCCCATGGCCAAAGACTTCACCATGTACAAAAGACTTCATCAACCTCTTCAACTCTAATGACTTCAACATCTTCAATTCTAATGACTTCAACATTTTCACCAAGGACTTCAAACTTGGATATCACTAAAGACTACAAGTGAGACAAGAAATGTTACTCAAGACTTGAAGACTAAGGAAAAACAACTTAGAAGGAACCATGACCACCTTTGAAGTTTTGTGACCAAGACACTAGAATTCTCCAAGGATACAAAGATTTCATTCAAGAAGAATCAACCAAGAAGGATGGAAAGATCACAAGTGAACCATGTAGATGGACCACCATATTTTAGTTAAGTCAAACTCACCAACTTATGTGGTGTAACAAAATTATTTTTGGTTGCCTAAAAATGTGCTTGAACTTTGTTGTTTGAGTGGAATGTTTGTTTGTGATTGCTTGCACATTGCTTGTGTGAATTGTGATGTGTGTGATTAGAACCCTTACTTAGAAATCTTTTGCCTATTCTAATCCCTACCCAACCCATACAGATGACTACTCCAAGAGACTCCAACATCAAAGATGATGAAAACAACAACCAAGGGATGCACATGAGATAACAACTACTAGCAAACCAAACCCAATTAAGCCAAGTGACAACTCAGTTTTTAGCCAACAATAATGGATTAGACCCAACCATGCAAAGGTTTTTGAAACTTCAATCCCAAATGTTGCAAAGATTGGTTACTCAAATGATCAACATGAGAGAAAACTTTTCCCAAGGAGCTAATGACAACAAGGATGACAAGGATATTATTCTAGAGAAAACCCAAGCTTGCATTATCTATGAAGTCAAGGATCATGCACCCAAGGAACATGAAGATCAATGCCCCAAGAAGAGAGAAAGATCTCCCACTCATGAAGAACATGAACTAGAAGAACTCCTAGCTTTGGAGAGACCCAAAAATAAGAAGAAGAAATGCCCCAACACTAGCAAGAAGGATATTACACAAGTGTAATGTTTCAAATGCAAAGAGATGGGACATTATGCCAATGAATGCCCAGAAAAGAAGAAGAATCAAGGAAACAAACAAGAGGAAATAATACCAAAGAAAAAGAAAGATATCAGCCAAGTGATGTGTTTCAAATGTAAGGAACTAGGCCACTATGCAAACTTTTGTCCAGAAAAGATGAAGCACAATATAAACAAGCCTATGGAGAAACTCAACCTTGGCCCATGAGTCAAGCATGTAAACAAAGGACTCAATGCAAATGTTTGCTTAGAGAAGTTTTCCCAGGATCCCAAGAAGGCCAATATGTAAATTAGTTGGAAAATTTTTAAGGGTGGTAGTACCCTAGATGCTTTGAGCCAACTTGTAACCCCTAGCCTCCCTAAATCTCGGGACGAGATTTATTTTAAGGGTGGTAGCCTGTCACATCCCAAGATTTTCCAAATCTTGTAATGTGAAAAATAAATGAATAAAATAAAACTTTGTTGATTTTTAGGGTAAGAAGAAACTTTTTGAATCCAATTGGAAAACTTTCAAACCTATTTTGATCTTGGATCCAATAAAAATCCTAAAGGGATTTAAAAAGTTAAATAAACAATAAAACTTCAAAATATTTAAAAATTACTATTTTGGATCTTTTAATAAAAGGATTTGGTTTTCAAAAGAAAAGGTGGATTTATAAAGAAAGATTGTTTTATAGAGCCAAATTAAACCTTGGCCAAGTTTTTGAAATAAAACATTTTGTTTTGATAAAAATAGTAAAAGTTTGTTTAAATAAAAAAATAAGGATTTAATATCCAATTTTATTTAGGTAAAGGCTTTTCCCATTTTAAATAAACACCAAAACTTATTTATTTTATTTTAAATAAGTTTTCCAAGTATTTTATATTCTCAAAATAAAACCTACCGAAGTGTTTTGGTTTTATTTTAGATTTCAAAATAAATATTTTAATAAAACAAATCCTATTTGATTTAATAACTAAGGCCCATTTTATTTAGTTATTAATGGACCTTATAACAAAAATGTTATTTTATTTTAAACAAGTTTCCCAAGTATCTTATACTTTCAAATAAAACCTACTAATTTGGTTTTGAAAATATTTGGATTTCAAATGGAGATTTTATTAATTAAATCAAACCCTATTTTATTAATAAACTAAAGATCCATTTTATTTAATTAAAGAATGGATCCTAAAAAGAATAAAAAAATATTATTTTATTTCTAGAATTGGTTTAAGCTACTAAACAGAACCCAGTTCAAACCCTCAGAGTTTGATAATTGTTTGAATTGATTTGAACCTTGTTTAAATTGTTTGAAATTCAAAACAGAATATAGAAATAGAAAAAGAAAAAGCCAGCAGACAGAAAAAAATAGAGTTTGGACCAGCCCAGTCGACAAAGCCCACTAAGGCCCAGCGAACAGCCCAGTTTCCCCTCCCCGTAAGAAAACGATTCGCACTCGGTTATAAACCCATAGTGACACTGACCAGTGGACCCTCCCTCTCGTTTCTTTTCCCACTGACCAGTAGACCCCACCTCTACTGTTCATCGTCCTCACCCGCACGACCCCTTCTCCCTCCCTCGACACCGTTACCTGCTGTGATTCCGCGGATTCAATATGCCATAATGCCGCGCCTTTACCTCGCCTTGACCATGCTCGATAAAACGCCAGCGTCCCTTCTTCATTTCCCCTCTGACTCCTCCCTCAAGCACGCCACCAGGCCGCTCCAATTTCTCCCCGAGCAGCTCTGTCTCCGACGAGCTTCCACCGTCGAATCCGGCCGAGCCACACCACCTCCTGCCTCCCCGAGCACACGAGCACGCTCACCACATCCTGGCGCATCTTCCTGTGCCAGTCATTCATCCGCGGGTGCCCTGTAACCTCGGCTTCGACGACGACCTGCAGCACCGCCGTCTGCCTCTTTCTCCGACGAAGCCTCCAGGTAGTAACTGGCCACCCCTTGTCCTTCCGATGATACGCCTGTGTCCAGTGCACTCGCCCGCATCTAACCCTACCATTCTCTTGCTCTCTAGTGGACTACAGCCCCGTCCCCGTCAACAAACAGAAGCTCCTGGCGCCAGCCCTAACTCCGGTGAGGAATCCCGCCCGTCCTCGTGCGCCCCTTCACCAACCAGTACCACGTTGAGCATCAGCATCGTTCAGCGAACGAGGTGAGCACCTTTCCCTCCTCCCTCGCTTCCTATTTCACCAGCGCCGCCGCCGTCTGCCCGTCGCCGCCGCGCACAGCCGCGCAGCGCCGCCAGTTAATGGCCATTTGTTTAGGTCCGTTAGATCTAAATCGGGCGAGCAGGATTAGGTCACTTAAACGCCGAAGGGGTATGCTGCCAGAACCGTGCGATCAAGTTGGATCCTACGGTCCGCGTCTGTCAATCCGCACGAAGCGGTACCGTCCAATGAAACCCTGCCGCGTGGCACTAGATCTGTTTAAAAGAATTTTTGAATCAGATTTATTTGCAAACTTCAAACCCTTGTAACTTTGGATCCACACGTCCAAAAATTACAAATTTTATGTCGTTGGATTCAGGAGAACCAGCCCTAGCCAACCATGCCCTTGGTTTAGCAAATAGTATCTGTTTGTTTGCTTGTTTTTTCAGAATCATTTGTGTGCTTATTTAGATTAGAAAAATTGTTTAAAAATGTTTTTGAAGTTAAAACCTTTGCAAATTGGTTTGTTGTAAACTCACTGACCCTAGGAACCAACCCATGGTTTGGAAAATGAATTTGGAAAAGTTTAGAATGGATTAATTAGTTTAGTCCATTTCTAGCCAAATAAAACTATTGTTTTGTTATGAAAATGGTTTTGAGTAAAAACTTTGGAGGAAATGTTTTGGACCAAACCTACTGACCAAAAACACCAAGTTTTAAGAAACAACAACTTAATTGGTGAAACCATTTAAGGTTGTGGTATTGAGAAAAATGTTTTTCACCACATAAAATGATGAAAGGATTTGAAAATGGTTTATGGATAAAACCCATTTGCAAATGACTTTGCCATTTTGGTAAATGACCAATTTGGAACTTACAAAGTTTAGAAGCCTAGTGGAGACCATCCTTGCAATAGAACCAACCTTTGCATGCTTATGCATGACTTAGATTCCTTTACTTTGTGTGTGAAAAATTGTTTGTTTGACTTTGGTTTGGAATGTGAATTGAATTTGTGTTTGCTTGATTGACTTGTAGTGAAGTGTGAGACTAGCAAGATCAAGGAGTGAACCACCATTCCCTACCAAAAAGGCAAGTGATGCTTCATACTTTTTGTCCCATTACTTTCACTATGCATTAGTGTTTTTGCTAAGTAAAACTTGCATGGATTTTGCTAAGCATAGACCTTGCTATAGGAAAACCTAGTGGATGAAACCTTAGTGGAAATCTCCCTAAGTTAAGATTCCTACTACTATCAAGCTTAGCCTAGCTAATAGAAAACATGGGTGGAATATATATTCACACTATGGAAAAATTTCTAAGTCTGAGGACTGGTGATTTTGTCTAATAAAACAACTAAGTTAATGAATCACCTGGGTGGAATGGGCTTGCTTGGTGGTTTTTGGTTGAGTGGTTCACAAGGCCATGGACTTGGCTTGTGTATCTCACTTGTGGATGGCCACCCAGGAACAAAGAGATTTGAGATGTCAAATGTTGAGAAGCTTCAAGTGCAACCACTTGGCAATATGGGCTCTGCCATGATCATATAGGTTGCAAGAACTTAGCCATATGGACAGTTGGTGGTAGTGTTTGATAGGTTGGAACGCGTCCATTTTGGTCTAAGGGAAAGCTTCTGAAAGATCTTGTCTTGGGAAACCAAGTCTTGTGGGGAAAGTGCACCACCTCTGCAGAGTGTAAAACCTAAGTACTTAGCCATGTCCCTGGTAAAGGACAAATTGAGCATCAAGACATGGAAGCAATCAAGAATCTCATCATTCAAATTTCTAAGTTAAAACTTGTGGTTTGAACAAGGGTTGTTTGAAATCTTCAATCTTTGATTGAGAGATGCCTTGTAAAGGATCTTCAATCTTTGATTGAGAAAAATGATTTTATCAAAGCAAAACTTAGTATTTTCAAATGTTAAGGAAAAATCTATTTTGAGCAATGCAAGCCTCAACTCCACTTAGCCAAATGCATGTAGATGATAGTCTCCACTATACTACCATAGTATCACTTAGCAATACAATTCAAATGTATTGACCCATGTGGCTGTAACTTGTAATGTTGCAGGTTTGATTGATTTTAGTGAAGATTGATTGATTAGGACTACAAAGTCTACAACCAACATCTGCCTGTGGCACTTTGAAGATGAAGGACCCATACTTATAGCTATTCCGCTGCAATGTAATGTAATAGCCAAATGAGCTATGTAATGATGTAATAAAATTATGTTATTCCTGGTTATAAAGTTATATTATGACCTTTGTTTCTTGATATTACATCTAAACTGTGGATGCTAGCTATTGATCCAGGGACTAGCATTGTAAACACAGGGGGCTCTATCTTATTAAAGATTGGAACCCCTACATGGAGTCATTGCATGTGTGTTCTCTTCACATACCACATATGGATCCACATGTGTCATTGAATCTATGCTCTTTTCACATTCCACCTATGGATACACCAGTGTCATTGCATGTGTGTTCTTTTTACTAACAACAACCAGAGTCATTGCATGTGTGTTCTTTTCACATACCACATATGGATCCACTAGTGTCGTTGAAATGTGTGTTCTCTTCAGAGACCACACATGGATCCACCAGTGTCATTGCATGTGTGCTCTTTTCACAATCCACCTATGGACCCACCAGTGTCATTGCATGTGTGCTCTTTTTACTAACAACAACCAGAGTCATTGCATGTGTGTTCTCTTCAGAGACCACACATGGATCTACCAATGTCATTGCATGTGTGTTCTTTCTACTAACAACAACCAGAGTCATTGAAATGTGTGTTCTCTTCAGAGACCACACATGGATCCACCAGTGTCATTGCATGTGTGTTCTTTTCACTAACAACAACCAGAGTCATTGCATGTGTGTTATTTTCACATACCACATATGGATCCACCAGTGTCATTGCATGTGTGTTCTTTTTACTAACAACAACTGGAGTCATTTCATGTGTGTTCTTTTCACATACCACATATGGATCCACCAGAGTCATTGAAATGTGTGTTCTCTTCAGAGACCACACATGGATCCACCAGTATCATTACATATGTGTTCTTTTCTCTAAGAACAACCAGATTCATTGCATGTGTGTTCTTTTCACATACCACATATGGATCCACCAGTGTCATTGCATGTGTGTTCTTTTTACTAACAACAACCAGAGTCATTTCATGTGTGTTCTTTTCACATACCACATATGGATCCACTAGTGTCATTGAAATGTGTGTTCTCTTCAAAGACCACACATGGATCCACCAGTGTCATTGCATGTGTGTTCTTTTTACTAACAACAACTGGAGTCATTGCATGTGTGTTCTTTTCACATACCTCATATGGATCCACCAGTGTCATTGTATGTGTGTTCTTTTCACATACCACATATGGATCCACTAGTGTCATTGCATGTGTGCTCTTTTCACAATCCACCTATTGATCCAATAGTGTCATTTCATGTGTCTTCTTTTCACCTACCACATATGGATCCACCAGTGTCATTGAAATGTGTGTTCTCTTCAGAGACCACACATGGATCCACCAGTGTCATTGCATGTGTGTTCTTTTTACTAACAACAACTGGAGTCATTGCATGTGTGTTCTCTTCACATACCACATATGGATCCACATGTGTCATTGCATGTGTGCTCTTTTCACATTCCACCTATGGATCCACCAGTGTCATTGCATGTGTGTTCTTTTTACTAACAACAACCAGAGTCATTGCATGTGTGTTCTTTTCACATACCACATATGGATCCACAAGTGTCATTGAAATGTGTGTTCTCTTCAGAGACCACACATGGATCCACCAGTGTCATTGCATATGTGTTCTTTTTACTAACAACTGGAGTCATTGCATGTGTGTTCTTTTCACATACAACATATGGATCCACCAGTGTCATGGCATGTGTGTTCTTTTCACATACAACACATGGATCCACCAGTGTCATTGCATGTGTGCTCTTTTCACAATCCACCTATGGACCCACGAGTGTCATTGCATGTGTGCTCTTTTTACTAAAAACAACCAGAGTCATTGCATGTGTGTTATCTTCAGAGACCACACATGGATCCACCAGTGTCATTGCATGTGTGTTCTTTTTACTAACAACAACCAGAGTCATTTAAATATGTGTTCTCTTCAGAGACCACACATGGATCCACCAGTGTCATTCCATGTGTGTTCTTTTCACTAACAATAGCAGAGTCATTACATGTGTGTTATTTTCACATACCACATCTGGATCCACCAGCATCATTGCATGTGTGTTTTTTACTAACAACAACTGGAGTCATTACATGTGTGTTCTTTTCACATACCACATATGGATCCACCAGAGTCATTGAAATGTGTGTTCTCTTCAGAGACCACACATGGAGCCACCAGTGTCATTGCATGTGTTTTTTTACTAACAATAACTGGAGTCATTGCATCTATGTTCTTTTCACATACCACATATGGATCCACTAGTGTCATTGCACGTGTTCTCTTTTTACAATCCACCTATGGATCCAACATTGTCATTTCATGTGTGTTCTTTTCACATACCACATATGGATCCACCAGTGTCATTGAAATGTGTGTTCTCTTCAGAGACCACGCATGAATCCACCAGTGTCATTGCATGTGTGTTCTTAATACTAAAAACAACTAGAGTCATTGCATGTGTGTTCTCTTCACATACCACATATGGATCCACCAGTGTCATTGCATGTGTGCTCTTTTCACAATCCACCTATGGATCCACCAGTGTCATTGCATGTGTGTTCTTTTTAATAATAACAACCAGAGTCATTGCATGTGTGTTCTTTTCACATACCACATATGGATCCACCAATGTCATTGAAATGTGTGTTCTCTTTAGAGACCACACATGGATCCACCAGTGTCATTGCATGTGTGTTCTTTTTACTAACAACAACTGGAATCATTGCATGTGTGTTCTTTTCACATACCACATATGCATCTACCAGTGTCATTCCATGTGTGCTCTTTTCACAATCCACTTACGAATCCACCAGTGTCATTGCATGTGTGTTCTTTTTACTAACAACAACTGGAGTCATTGCTGTATGTTCTTTTCACATACCACATATGAATGCACCAGTGTCATTGCATGTGTGCT
Source organism: Avena sativa (assembly GCA_916181665.1). Lineage (NCBI taxonomy): Eukaryota > Viridiplantae > Streptophyta > Magnoliopsida > Poales > Poaceae > Avena > Avena sativa. The sequence continues at coordinate 410,497,280 of OV702292.1, read as the reverse complement.
CTTTTCACAATCCACCTATGGATCCACCAGTGTCATTGCATGTGTGCTCTTTTTACTAAAAACAACTAGAGTCATTGCATGTGTGTTCTCTTCAGAGACCACACATTGATCCACTAGTGTTATTGCATGTGTGTTCTTTTTACTAACAACAACCAGAGTCATCGAAATGTGTGTTCTCTTCAGAGACCACACATGGATCCACAAGTGTCATTTCATGTTTGTTCTTTTCACATACCACATATGGATCCACCAGTGTCATTGCATGTGTGTTCTTTTTACTAACAACAACTAGAGTCATTTCATGTGTGTTCTTTTCACATACCACATATGGATCCACCAGTGTCATTGAAATCTATGTTCTCTTCAGAGACCACACATGGATCCACCAGTGTCATTGCATGTGTGTTCTTTTTACTAACAACAACTGGAGCCATTGCATGTGTGTTCTTTTCACATACCACATATGGATCCACCAGTGTCATTGCATGTGTGTTCTTTTAACATACCACATATGGATGCACCAGTGTCATTGCATGTGTGCTCTTTTCACAATCCACCTATCGACCCACCAGTGTCATTACATGTGTGCTCTTTTTACTAACAACAATCAGAGTCATTGCATGTGTGTTCTATTCAGAGACCACACATGGATCCACCAATGTCATTGCATGTGTGTTCTTTCTACTAACAACAACCAGAGTCATTGAAATGTGTGTTCTCTTCAGAGACCACACATGGATCCACCAGTGTCATTGCATGTGTGTTCTTTTCACTAACAACAACAGAGTCATTGCATGTGTGTTATTTTCACATACCACATATGGATCCACCAGTGTCATTGCATGTGTATTCTTTTTACTAACGACAACTGGAGTCATTTCATGTGTGTTCTTTTCACATACCACATATGGATGCACCAAAGTCATTGAAATGTGTGTTCTCTTCAGAGACCACACATGGATCCACCAGTGTCATTGCATGTGGTATCTTTTTACTAACAACAACTGGAGTCATTGCATGTGTATTCTTTTCACATGCCACATATGGATCCACTAGTGTCATTGCATGTGTGCTCTTTTCACAATCCACCTATTGATCCAACAGTGTCATTTCATGTGAGTTCTTTTCACATACCACATATGGATCCACCAGTGTCATTGAAATGTGTGTTCTCTTCAGAGACCACACATGGATCCACCAGTGTCATTGCATGTGTGTTCTTTTTACTAACAACAACTAGAGTCATTGCATGTGTGTTGTCTTCACATACCACATATGGATCCACCAGTGTCATTGCATGTGTGTTCTTTTCACATACCACATATGGATCCACCAGTGTCATTGCATGTGTGTTCTTTTTACTTACAACAACTAGAGTCATTTCATGTGTGTTCTTTTCACATACCACATATGGATCCACCAGTGTCATTGAAATCTATGTTCTCTTCAGAGACCACACATGGATCCACCAGTGTCATTGCATGTGTGTTCTTTTTACTAACAATAACTGGAGTCATTGCATGTGTGTTGTTTTCACATACCACATATGGATCCACCAGTGTCATTGCATGTGTGTTCTTTTCACATACCACATATGCATATACCAGTGTCATTCCATGTGTGCTCTTTTCACAATCCACTTATGGATCCACCAGTGTCATTCCATGTGTGTTCTTTTTACTAACAACAACTGGAGTCATTGCTGTGTGTTCTTTTCACATACCACATATGAATCCACCAGTGTCATTGCATGTGTGCTCTTTTCACAATCCACCTATGGATCCACCAGTGTCATTGCATGTGTGCTCTTTTTACTAAAAACAACTAGAGTCATTGCATGTGTGTTCTCTTCAGAGACCACACATTGATCCACTAGTGTTATTGCATGTGTGTTCTTTTTACTAACAACAACCAGAGTCATCGAAATGTGTGTTCTCTTCAGAGACCACACATGGATCCAAATGTGTCATTGCATGTGTGTTCTTTTCACTACCAACAACCAGAGTCATTTCATGTGTGTTCTTTTCACGTACCACATATGGATCCACCAGTGTCATTGCATGTGTGTTCTTTTTACTAACAATAAGCGGAGTCATTTCATGTGTGTTCTTTTCACATACCACATATGGATCCACTATTGTCATTGAAATGTGTGTTCTCTTTAGAGACCACACATGGATCCACCAGTGTCATTGCATGTGTGTTCTTTTTACTAACAACAACTGGAGTCATTGCATGTGTATTCTTTTCACATACCACATATGGATCCACTAGTGTCATTGCATGTGTGCTCTTTTCACAATCCACCTATTGATCCAACAGTGTCATTTCATGTGAGTTCTTTTCACATACCACATATGGATCCACCAGTGTCGTTGAAATGTGTGTTCTCTTCAGAGACCACACATGGATCCACCAGTGTCATTGCATGTGTGTTCTTTTTACTAACAACAACTAGAGTCATTGCATGTGTGTTCTCTTCACATACCACATATGGATCCACTAGTGTCATTGCATGTGTGTTCTTTTCACATACCACATATGGATCCACCAGTGTCATTGCATGTGTGTTCTTTTTACTAACAACAACCGGAGTCATTTCATGTGTGTTCTTTTCACATACCACATATGGATCCACCAGTGTCATTGAAATCTATGTTCTCTTCAGAGACCACACATGGATCCACCAGTGTCATTATATGTGTGTTCTTTTTACTAACAACAACTGGAGTCATTGCATGTGTGTTCTTTTCACATACCACATATGGATCCACCAGTGTCATTGCATGTGTGTTCTTTTCACATACCACATATGGATCCACCAATGTCATTGCATGTGTGCTCTTTTCACAATCCACCTATGGACCCACCAGTGTCATTGCATGTGTGCTCTTTTTACTAACAACAACCAGAGTCATTGCATGTGTGTTCTCTTTAGAGACCACACATGGATCCACTAGTGTCATTGCATGTGTGTTCTTTCTACTAACAACAACCAAAGTCATTGAAATGTGTGTTCTCTTTAGAGACCACACATGGATCCACCAGTGTCATTGCATGTGTGTTCTTTTCACTAACAACAACCAGAGTCATTGCATGTGTGTGATTTTCACATACCACATATGGATCCACCAGTGTCATTGCATGTGTATTCTTTTTACTAACAACAACTGGAGTCATTGCATGTGTGTTATTTTCACATACCACATATGGATCCACCAGTGTCATTGCGTGTGTATTCTTTTTACTAACAACAACTGGAGTCATTTCATGTGTGTTCTTTTCACATACCACATATGGATCCACCAGAGTCATTAAAATGTGTGTTCTCTTCAGAGACCACACTTGGATCCACCAGTATCATTGCATGTGTGTTCTTTTTCTCTAACAACAACCAGATCCATTGCATGTGTGTTCTTTTCACATACCACATATGGATCCACCAGTGTCATTGCATGTGTGTTCTTTTTACTAACAACAACCGGAGTCATTTCATGTGTTTTCTTTTCACATACCACATATGGATCCACCAGTGTCATTGAAATGTGTGTTCTCTTCAGAGACCACGCATGAATCCACCAGTGTCATTGCATGTGTGTTCTTAATACTAAAAACAACTAGAGTCATTGCATGTGTGTTCTCTTCACATACCACATATGGATCCACCAGTGTCATTGCATGTGTGCTCTTTTCACAATCCACCTATGGATCCACCAGTGTCATTGCATGTGTGTTCTTTTTAATAATAACAACCAGAGTCATTGCATGTGTGTTCTTTTCACATACCACATATGGATCCACCAATGTCATTGAAATGTGTGTTCTCTTTAGAGACCACACATGGATCCACCAGTGTCATTGCATGTGTGTTCTTTTTACTAACAACAACTGGAATCATTGCATGTGTGTTCTTTTCACATACCACATATGCATCTACCAGTGTCATTCCATGTGTGCTCTTTTCACAATCCACTTACGAATCCACCAGTGTCATTGCATGTGTGTTCTTTTTACTAACAACAACTGGAGTCATTGCTGTATGTTCTTTTCACATACCACATATGAATCCACCAGTGTCATTGCATGTGTGCTCTTTTCACAATCCACCTATGGATCCACCAGTGTCATTGCATGTGTGCTCTTTTTACTAAAAACAACTAGAGTCATTGCATGTGTGTTCTCTTCAGAGACCACACATTGATCCACTAGTGTTATTGCATGTGTGTTCTTTTTACTAACAACAACCAGAGTCATCGAAATGTGTGTTCTCTTCAGAGACCACACATGGATCCACAAGTGTCATTTCATGTTTGTTCTTTTCACATACCACATATGGATCCACCAGTGTCATTGCATGTGTGTTCTTTTTACTAACAACAACTAGAGTCATTTCATGTGTGTTCTTTTCACATACCACATATGGATCCACCAGTGTCATTGAAATCTATGTTCTCTTCAGAGACCACACATGGATCCACCAGTGTCATTGCATGTGTGTTCTTTTTACTAACAACAACTGGAGCCATTGCATGTGTGTTCTTTTCACATACCACATATGGATCCACCAGTGTCATTGCATGTGTGTTCTTTTAACATACCACATATGGATGCACCAGTGTCATTGCATGTGTGCTCTTTTCACAATCCACCTATCGACCCACCAGTGTCATTACATGTGTGCTCTTTTTACTAACAACAACCAGAGTCATTGCATGTGTGTTCTATTCAGAGACCACACATGGATCCACCAATGTCATTGCATGTGTGTTCTTTCTACTAACAACAACCAGAGTCATTGAAATGTGTGTTCTCTTCAGAGACCACACATGGATCCACCAGTGTCATTGCATGTGTGTTCTTTTCACTAACAACAACAGAGTCATTGCATGTGTGTTATTTTCACATACCACATATGGATCCACCAGTGTCATTGCATGTGTATTCTTTTTACTAACGACAACTGGAGTCATTTCATGTGTGTTCTTTTCACATACCACATATGGATGCACCAAAGTCATTGAAATGTGTGTTCTCTTCAGAGACCACACATGGATCCACCAGTGTCATTGCATGTGGTATCTTTTTACTAACAACAACTGGAGTCATTGCATGTGTATTCTTTTCACATGCCACATATGGATCCACTAGTGTCATTGCATGTGTGCTCTTTTCACAATCCACCTATTGATCCAACAGTGTCATTTCATGTGAGTTCTTTTCACATACCACATATGGATCCACCAGTGTCATTGAAATGTGTGTTCTCTTCAGAGACCACACATGGATCCACCAGTGTCATTGCATGTGTGTTCTTTTTACTAACAACAACTAGAGTCATTGCATGTGTGTTGTCTTCACATACCACATATGGATCCACCAGTGTCATTGCATGTGTGTTCTTTTCACATACCACATATGGATCCACCAGTGTCATTGCATGTGTGTTCTTTTTACTTACAACAACTAGAGTCATTTCATGTGTGTTCTTTTCACATACCACATATGGATCCACCAGTGTCATTGAAATCTATGTTCTCTTCAGAGACCACACATGGATCCACCAGTGTCATTGCATGTGTGTTCTTTTTACTAACAATAACTGGAGTCATTGCATGTGTGTTGTTTTCACATACCACATATGGATCCACCAGTGTCATTGCATGTGTGTTCTTTTCACATACCACATATGCATATACCAGTGTCATTCCATGTGTGCTCTTTTCACAATCCACTTATGGATCCACCAGTGTCATTCCATGTGTGTTCTTTTTACTAACAACAACTGGAGTCATTGCTGTGTGTTCTTTTCACATACCACATATGAATCCACCAGTGTCATTGCATGTGTGCTCTTTTCACAATCCACCTATGGATCCACCAGTGTCATTGCATGTGTGCTCTTTTTACTAAAAACAACTAGAGTCATTGCATGTGTGTTCTCTTCAGAGACCACACATTGATCCACTAGTGTTATTGCATGTGTGTTCTTTTTACTAACAACAACCAGAGTCATCGAAATGTGTGTTCTCTTCAGAGACCACACATGGATCCAAATGTGTCATTGCATGTGTGTTCTTTTCACTACCAACAACCAGAGTCATTTCATGTGTGTTCTTTTCACGTACCACATATGGATCCACCAGTGTCATTGCATGTGTGTTCTTTTTACTAACAATAAGCGGAGTCATTTCATGTGTGTTCTTTTCACATACCACATATGGATCCACTAGTGTCATTGAAATGTGTGTTCTCTTTAGAGACCACACATGGATCCACCAGTGTCATTACATGTGTGTTCTTTTTACTAACAACAACTGGAGTCATTGCATGTGTATTCTTTTCACATACCACATATGGATCCACTAGTGTCATTGCATGTGTGCTCTTTTCACAATCCACCTATTGATCCAACAGTGTCATTTCATGTGAGTTCTTTTCACATACCACATATGGATCCACCAGTGTCATTGAAATGTGTGTTCTCTTCAGAGACCACACATGGATCCACCAGTGTCATTGCATGTGTGTTCTTTTTACTAACAACAACTAGAGTCATTGCATGTGTGTTCTCTTCACATACCACATATGGATCCACTAGTGTCATTGCATGTGTGTTCTTTTCACATACCACATATGGATCCACCAGTGTCATTGCATGTGTGTTCTTTTTACTAACAACAACCGGAGTCATTTCATGTGTGTTCTTTTCACATACCACATATGGATCCACCAGTGTCATTGAAATCTATGTTCTCTTCAGAGACCACACATGGATCCACCAGTGTCATTATATGTGTGTTCTTTTTACTAACAACAACTGGAGTCATTGCATGTGTGTTCTTTTCACATACCACATATGGATCCACCAGTGTCATTGCATGTGTGTTCTTTTCACATACCACATATGGATCCACCAATGTCATTGCATGTGTGCTCTTTTCACAATCCACCTATGGACCCACCAGTGTCATTGCATGTGTGCTCTTTTTACTAACAACAACCAGAGTCATTGCATGTGTGTTCTCTTTAGAGACCACACATGGATCCACTAGTGTCATTGCATGTGTGTTCTTTCTACTAACAACAACCAAAGTCATTGAAATGTGTGTTCTCTTTAGAGACCACACATGGATCCACCAGTGTCATTGCATGTGTGTTCTTTTCACTAACAACAACCAGAGTCATTGCATGTGTGTGATTTTCACATACCACATATGGATCCACCAGTGTCATTGCATGTGTATTCTTTTTACTAACAACAACTGGAGTCATTGCATGTGTGTTATTTTCACATACCACATATGGATCCACCAGTGTCATTGCGTGTGTATTCTTTTTACTAACAACAACTGGAGTCATTTCATGTGTGTTCTTTTCACATACCACATATGGATCCACCAGAGTCATTAAAATGTGTGTTCTCTTCAGAGACCACACTTGGATCCACCAGTATCATTGCATGTGTGTTCTTTTTCTCTAACAACAACCAGATCCATTGCATGTGTGTTCTTTTCACATACCACATATGGATCCACCAGTGTCATTGCATGTGTGTTCTTTTTACTAACAACAACCGGAGTCATTTCATGTGTTTTCTTTTCACATACCACATATGGATCCACTAGTGTCATTGAAATGTGTGTTCTCTTTAGAGACCACACATGGATCCACTAGTGTCATTGCATGTGTGTTCTTTTTACTAACAACAACTGGAGTCATTGCATGTGTATTCTTTTCACATACCACATATGGATCCACTAGTGTCATTGCATGTGTGCTCTTTTGACAATCCACCTATTGATCCAACAGTGTCATTTCATGTGAGTTCTTTTCACATACCACATATGGATCCACCAGTGTCATTGAAATGTGTGTTCTCTTCAGAGACCACACATGGATCCACCAGTGTCATTGCATGTGTGTTCTTTTTACTAACAACAACTAGAGTCATTGCATGTGTGTTCTCTTCACATACCACATATGGATCCACCAGTGTCATTACATGTGTGTTCTTTTCACATACCACATATGGATCCACCAGTGTCATTGCATATGTGTTCTTTTTACTTACAACAACTAGAGTCATTTCATGTGTGTTCTTTTCACATACCACATATGGATCCACCAGTGTCATTGAAATCTATGTTCTCTTCAGAGACCACACATGGATCCACAAGTGTCATTGTATGTGTGTTCTTTTTACTAACAACAACTGGAGTCATTGCATGTGTGTTCTTTTCACATACCACATATGGATCCACCAGTGTCATTGCATGTGTCTTCTTTTCACATACCACATATGGATCCACCAGTGTCATTGCATGTGTGCTCTTTTCACAATCCACCTATGGACCCACCAGTGTCATTGCATGTATGCTATTTTTACTAACAACAACCAGAGTCATTGCATGTGTGTTCTCTTTAGAGACCACACATGGATCCACCAGTGTCATTGCATGTGTGTTCTTTCTACTAACAATAAACAGAGTCATTGAAATGTGTGTTCTCTTCAGAGACCACACATGGATCCACCAGTGTCATTGCATGTGTGTTCTTTTCACTAACAACAACCAGAGTCATTCCATGTGTGTTATTTTCAGATACCACATATGGATCCACCAGTGTCATTGCATGTGTATTCTTTTTACTAACAACAACTGGAGTCATTGCATGTGTGTTATTTTCACATACCACATATGGATCCACCAGTGTTATTGCATGTGTATTCTTTTTACTAACAACAACTGGAGTCATTTCATGTGTGTTCTTTTCACATACCATATATGGATCCACCAGAGTCATTGAAATGTGTGTTCTCTTCAGAGACCACACATGGATCCACCAGTATCATTGCATGTGTGTTCTTTTTCTCTAACAACAACCAGATTCATTGCATGTGTGTTCTTTTCACATACCACATATGGATCCACCAGTGTCATTGCATGTGTGTTCTTTTTACTAACAACAACCAGAGTCATTTCATGTGTGTTCTTTTCACATACCACATATGGATCCACCAGTGTCATTGAAATGTCTGTTCTCTTTAGAGACCACACATGGATCCACCAGTGTCATTGCATGTGTGTTCTTTTTACTAATAACAACTGGAGTCATTGCATGCGTGTTCTTTTCACATACCACATATGGATCCACTAGTGTAATTGCATGTGTGCTCTTTTCACTATCCACCTATGGATCCAACAGTGTCATTTCATGTGTGTTCTTTTCACATACCACATATGGATCCACCAGTGCCATTGAAATGTGTGTTCTCTTCAGAGACCACACATGGATCCACCAGTATCATTGCATGTGTGTTCTTTTTCTCTAACAACAACCAGATCCATTGCATGTGTGTTCTTTTCACATAGCACATATGGATCCACCAGTGTCATTGCATGTGTGTTCTTTTTACTAACAACAACCGGAGTCATTTCATGTGTGTTCTTTTCACATACCACATATGGATCCACTAGTGTCATTGAAATGTGTGTTCTCTTCAGAGACCAGACATGGATCCACCAGTGGCATTGCATGTGTGTTCTTTTTACTAACAACAACTGGAGTCATTGCATGTGTGTTCTTTTGACATACCACATATGGATCCACTAGTGTCATTGCATGTGTGCTCTTTTCACAATCCACGTATTGATCCAACAGTGTCATTTCATGTGAGTTCTTTTCACATACCACATATGGATCCACCAGTGTCATTGAAATGTGTGTTCTCTTCAGAGACCACACATGGATCCACCACTGTCATTGCATGTGTGTTCTTTTTACTAACAACAACTAGAGTCATTGCATCTGTGTTGTCTTCACATACCACATATGGATCCACCAGTGTCATTGCATGTGTGTTCTTTTCACATACCACATATGGATCCACCAGTGTCATTGCATGTGTGTTCTTTTTACTTACAACAACTAGAGTCATTTCATGTGTGTTCTTTTCACATACCACATATGGATCCACCAGAGTCATTGAAATGTGTGTTCTCTTCAGAGACCACACATGGATCCACCAGTATTATTGCATGTGTGTTCTTTTTCTCTAACAACAACCAGATTCATTGCATGTGTGTTCTTTTCACATACCACATATGGATCCACCAGTGTCATTGCATGTGTGTTCTTTTTACTAACAACAACCGGAGTCATTTCATGTGTGTTCTTTTCACATACCACATATGGATCCACCAGTGTCATTGAAATGTGTGTTCTCTTTAGAGACCACACATGGATCCACCAGTGTCATTGCATGTGTGTTCTTTTTACTAATAACAACTGGAGTCATTGCATGCGTGTTCTTTTCACATACCACATATGGATCCACTAGTGTAATTGCATGTGTGCTCTTTTCACAATCCACCAATGGATCCAACAGTGTCATTTCATGTGTGTTCTTTTCACATACCACATATGGATCCACCAGTGCCATTGAAATGTGTGTTCTCTTCAGAGACCACACATGGATCCACCAGTATCATTGCATGTGTGTTCTTTTTCTCTAACAACAACCAGATCCATTGCATGTGTGTTCTTTTCACATAGCACATGTGGATCCACCAGTGTCATTGCATGTGTGTTCTTTTTACTAACAACAACCGGAGTCATTTCATGTGTGTTCTTTTCACATACCACATATGGATCCACTAGTGTCATTGAAATGAGTGTTCTCTTTAGAGACCAGACATGGATCCACCAGTGGCATTGCATGTGCGTTCTTTTTACTAACAACAACTGGAGTCATTGCATGTGTGTTCTTTTCACATACCACATATGGATCCACTAGTGTCATTGCATGTGTGCTCTTTTCACAATCCACCTATTGATCCAACAGTGTCATTTCATGTGAGTTCTTTTCACATACCACATATGGATCCACCAGTGTCATTGAAATGTGTGTTCTCTTCAGAGACCACACATGGATCCACCACTGTCATTGCATGTGTGTTCTTTTTACTAACAACAACTAGAGTCATTGCATGTGTGTTGTCTTCACATACCACATATGGATCCACCAGTGTCATTGCATGTGTGTTCTTTTCACATACCACATATGGATCCACCAGTGTCATTGCATGTGTGTTCTTTTTACTTACAACAACTAGAGTCATTTCATGTGTGTTCTTTTCACATACCACATATGGATCCACCAGTGTCATTGAAATCTATGTTCTCTTCAGAGACCACACATGGATCCACCAGTGTCATTGCATGTGTGTTCTTTTTACTAACAACAACTGGAGTCATTGCATGTGTGTTCGTTTCACATACCACATATGGATCCACCAGTGTCATTGCATGTGTGCTCTTTTCACAATCCACCTATGGACCCACCAGTGTCATTGCATCTGTGCTCTTTTTACTAACAACAACCAGAGTCATTGCATGTGTGTTCTCTTTAGAGACCACACATGGATCCACCAGTGTCATTGCACGTGTGTTCTTTCTACTAACAACAACCAGAGTCATTGAAATGTGTGTTCTCTTTAGAGACCACACATGGATCCACCAGTGTCATTGCATGTGTGTTCTTTTCACTAACAACAACCAGAGTCATTCCATGTGTGTTATTTTCAGATACCACATATGGATCCACCAGTTTCATTGCATGTGTATTCTTTTTACTAACAACAACTGGAGTCATTGCATGTGTGTTATTTTCACATACCACATATGGATCCACCAGTGTCATTGCATGTGTATTCTTTTTACTAACAACAACTGGAGTCATTTCATGTGTGTTCTTTTCACATACCACATATGGATCCACCAGAGTCATTGAAATGTGTGTTCTCTTCAGAGACCACACATGGATCCACCAGTATCATTGCATGTGTGTTCTTTTTCTCTAACAACAACCAGATTCATTGCATGTGTGTTCTTTTCACATACCACATATAGATCCACCAGTGTCATTGCATGTGTGTTCTTTTTACTAACAACAACCGGAGTCATTTCATGTGTGTTCTTTTCACATACGACATATGGATCCACCAGTGTCATTGAAATGTGTGTTCTCTTTAGAGACCACACATGGATCCACCAGTGTCATTGCATGTGTGTTCTTTTTACTAATAACAACTGGAGTCATTGCATGCATGTTCTTTTCACATACCACATATGGATCCACTAGTGTAATTGCATGTGTGCTCTTTTCACAATCCACCTATGGATCCAACAGTGTCATTTCATGTGTGTTCTTTTCACATACCACATATGGATCCACCAGTGCCATTGAAATGTGTGTTCTCTTCAGAGACCACACATGGATCCACCAGTGTCATTGCATGTGTGTTCTTAATACTAACAACAACTAGAGTCATTGCATGTGTGTTCTCTTCACATACCACATATGGATCCACTAGTGTCATTGCATGTGTGCTCTTTTCACAATCCACCTATGGATCCACCAGTGTCATTGCATGTGTGTTCTTTTTACTAATAACAACCAGAGTCATTGCATGTGTGTTCTTTTCACATACCACATATGGATCCACCAGTGTCATTGAAATGTGTGTTCTCTTCAGAGACCACACATGGATCCACCAGTGTAATTGCATGTGTGTTCTTTTTACTAACAACAACTGGAGTTATTGCATATGTGTTCTTTTCACATACCACATATGCATCTACCAGTGTCATTCCATGTGTGCTCTTTTCACAATCCACTTACGGATCCACCAGTGTCGTTGCATGTGTGTTCTTTTTTCTAACAACAACTGGAGTCATTGGTGTGTGTTCTTTTCACATACCACATATGGATCCACCAGTGTCATTGCATGTGTGTTCTTTTCACATACCACATATGGATCCACCAGTGTCATTGCATGTCTGCTCTTTTCACTATCCACCTATGGACCCACCAGTGTCATTGCATGTGTGCTCTTTTAACTAACAACAACCAGAGTCATTGCATGTGTGTTCTTTTTACTAACAACAACCAGTCATGAAAACGTGTGTTCTCTTTAGAGACCACACATGCATCCACCAGTGTCATTCGTTGTGTGCTCTTTTCACTAACAACAACCAGAGTCATTACATGTGTGTTATTTTCACATACCACATATGGATCCACCAGTGTCATTGCATGTGTGTTCTTTTTACTAACAACAACTGTAGTCATTTCATGTGTGTTCTTTTCACATACCACATATGGATCCACCAGAGTCATTGAAATGTGTGTTCTCTTCAGAGACCACACATGGATCCACCAGTATCATTGCATGTGTGTTCTTTTCTCTAACAACAACCAGATTCGTTGCATGTGTGTTCTTTTCACATACCACATATGGATCCACCAGTGTCATTGCATGTGTGTTCTTTTTACTAACAACAACCGGAGTCATTTCATGTTTCTTTTCACATACCACATATGGATCCACTAGTGTCATTGAAATGTGTGTTCTCTTCAGACACCACACATGGATCCACCAGTGTCATTGCATGTGTGTTCTTTTTACTAACAACAACTGGAGTCATTTCATGTGTGTTCTTTTCACATACCACATATGGATCCACTAGTGTCATTGAAATGTGTGTTCTCTTCAGAGACCACACATGGATCCACCAGTGTCATTGCATGTGTGTTCTTTTTTGTAATAACAACTGGAGTCATTGCATGTGTGTTCTTTTCGCATACCACATATGGATCCACCAGTGTCATTGAAATGTGTGTTCTCTTCAGAGACCACACATGGATCCACCAGTGTCATTGCATGTGTGTTCTTTTTACTAACAACAACTGGAGTCATTGCATGTGTGTTATTTTCACATACCACATATGGATCCACTAGTGTCATTGCATGTGTGCTCTTTTCGCAATCCACCTATTCATCCAACAGTGTCATTTCATGTGTGTTCTTTTCACATACCACATTTGGATCCACCAGTGTCATTGAAATGTGTGTTCTCTTCAGAGACCACACATGGATCCACCAGTGTCATTGCATGTGTGTTCTTTTTACTAACAACAACTGGAGTCATTGCATGTGTGTTCTCTTCACATACTACATATGGATCCACTAGTGTCATTGCATATGTGATCTTTTCACAATCCACCTATGGATCCACCAGTGTCATTGCATGTGTGTTCTTTTTACTAACAACAACCAGAGTCATTGCATGTGTGTTCTTTTCACATACCACATATGGATCCACCAGTGCCATTGAAATGTGTGTTCTCTTTAGAGACCACACATGGATCCACCAGGGTTATTGCATGTGTGTTCTTAATACTAACAACAACTAGAGTCATTGCATGTGTGTTCTCTTCACATACCACATATGGATCCACCAGTGTCATTGCATGTGTGCTCTTTTCACAATCCACCTATGGATCCACCAGTGTCATTGCATGTGTGTTCTTTACTAATAACAACCAGAGTCATTGCATGTGTGTTCTTTTCACATACCACATATGGATCCACCAGTGTCATTGAAATGTGTGTTCTCTTCAGAGACCACACATGGATCCACCAGTGTCATTGCATGTGTGTTCTTTTTACTAACAACAACTAGAGTTATTGCATATGTGTTCTTTTCACATACCACATATGCATCTACCAGTGTCATTCCATGTGTGCTCTTTTCACAATCCACTTATGGATCCACCAGTGTCGTTGCATGTGTGTTCTTTTTTCTAACAACAACTGGAGTCATTGGTGTGTGTTCTTTTCACATACCACATATGGATCCACCAGTGTCATTGCATGTGTGTTCTTTTCACATACCACATATGGATCCACCAGTGTCATTGCATGTCTGCTCTTTTCACTATCCACCTATGGACCCACCAGTGTCATTGCATGTGTGCTCTTTTAACTAACAACAACCAGAGTCATTGCATGTGTGTTCTTTTTACTAACAACAACCAGTCATGAAAACGTGTGTTCTCTTTAGAGACCACACATGCATCCACCAGTGTCATTCGTTGTGTGCTCTTTTCACTAACAACAACCAGAGTCATTACATGTGTGTTATTTTCACATACCACATATGGATCCACCAGTGTCATTGCATGTGTGTTCTTTTTACTAACAACAACTGTAGTCATTTCATGTGTGTTCTTTTCACATACCACATAAGGATCCACCAGAGTCATTGAAATGTGTGTTCTCTTCAGAGACCACACATGGATCCACCAGTATCATTGCATGTGTGTTCTTTTCTCTAACAACAACCAGATTCGTTGCATGTGTGTTCTTTTCACATACCACATATGGATCCACCAGTGTCATTGCATGTGTGTTCTTTTTACTAACAACAACCGGAGTCATTTCATGTTTCTTTTCACATACCACATATGGATCCACTAGTGTCATTGAAATGTGTGTTCTCTTCAGACACCACACATGGATCCACCAGTGTCATTGCATGTGTGTTCTTTTTACTAACAACAACTGGAGTCATTTCATGTGTGTTCTTTTCACATACCACATATGGATCCACTAGTGTCATTGAAATGTGTGTTCTCTTCAGAGACCACACATGGATCCACCAGTGTCATTGCATGTGTGTTCTTTTTTGTAATAACAACTGGAGTCATTGCATGTGTGTTCTTTTCGCATACCACATATGGATCCACCAGTGTCATTGAAATGTGTGTTCTCTTCAGAGACCACACATGGATCCACCAGTGTCATTGCATGTGTGTTCTTTTTACTAACAACAACTGGAGTCATTGCATGTGTGTTATTTTCACATACCACATATGGATCCACTAGTGTCATTGCATGTGTGCTCTTTTCGCAATCCACCTATTCATCCAACAGTGTCATTTCATGTGTGTTCTTTTCACATACCACATTTGGATCCACCAGTGTCATTGAAATGTGTGTTCTCTTCAGAGACCACACATGGATCCACCAGTGTCATTGCATGTGTGTTCTTTTTACTAACAACAACTGGAGTCATTGCATGTGTGTTCTCTTCACATACTACATATGGATCCACTAGTGTCATTGCATATGTGATCTTTTCACAATCCACCTATGGATCCACCAGTGTCATTGCATGTGTGTTCTTTTTACTAACAACAACCAGAGTCATTGCATGTGTGTTCTTTTCACATACCACATATGGATCCACCAGTGCCATTGAAATGTGTGTTCTCTTTAGAGACCACACATGGATCCACCAGGGTTATTGCATGTGTGTTCTTAATACTAACAACAACTAGAGTCATTGCATGTGTGTTCTCTTCACATACCACATATGGATCCACCAGTGTCATTGCATGTGTGCTCTTTTCACAATCCACCTATGGATCCACCAGTGTCATTGCATGTGTGTTCTTTACTAATAACAACCAGAGTCATTGCATGTGTGTTCTTTTCACATACCACATATGGATCCACCAGTGTCATTGAAATGTGTGTTCTCTTCAGAGACCACACATGGATCCACCAGTGTCATTGCATGTGTGTTCTTTTTACTAACAACAACTAGAGTTATTGCATATGTGTTCTTTTCACATACCACATATGCATCTACCAGTGTCATTCCATGTGTGCTCTTTTCACAATCCACTTATGGATCCACCAGTGTCGTTGCATGTGTGTTCTTTTTTCTAACAACAACTGGAGTCATTGGTGTGTGTTCTTTTCACATACCACATATGGATCCACCAGTGTCATTGCATGTGTGTTCTTTTCACATACCACATATGGATCCACCAGTGTCATTTCATGTCTGCTCTTTTCAGAATCCACCTATGGACCCACCAGTGTCATTGCATGTGTGCTCTTTTAACTAACAACAACCAGAGTCATTACATGTGTGTTCTTTTTACTAACAACAACCAGTCATTGAAATGTGTGTTCTCTTTAGAGACCACACATGCATCCACCAGTGTCATTCGTTGTGTGTTCTTTTCACTAAAAACAACCAGAGTCATTACATGTGTGTTATTTTCACATACCACATATGGATCCACCAGTGTCATTGCATGTGTGTTCTTTTTACTAACAACAACTGTAGTCATTTCATGTGTGTTCTTTTCACATACCACATATGGATCCACCAGAGTCATTGAAATGTGTGTTCTCTTCAGAGACCACACATGGATCCACCAGTATCATTGCATGTGTGTTCTTTTCTCTAACAACAACCAGATTCGTTGCATGTGTGTTCTTTTCACATACCACATATGGATACACCAGTGTCATTGCATGTGTGTTCTTTTTACTAACAACAACCGGAGTCATTTCATGTGTGTTCTTTTCACATACCACATATGGATCCACTAGTGTCATTGAAATGTGTGTTCTCTTCAGACACCACACATGGATCCACCAGTGTTATTGCATGTGTGTTCTTTTTTGTAACAACAACTGGAGTCATTGCATGAGTGTTCTTTTCACATACCACATATGGATCCACCAGTGTCATTGAAATGTGTGTTCTCTTCAGAGACCACACATGGATCCACCAGTGTCATTGCATGTGTGTTCTTTTTACTAACAACAACTGGAGTCATTGCATGTGTGTTCTTTTCACATACCACATATTGATCCACTAGTGTCATTGCATGTGTGCTCTTTTCGCAATCCACCTATTGATCCAACAGTGTCATTTCATGTGTGTTCTTTTCACATACCACATATGCATCCACCAGTGTCATTGAAATGTGTGTTCTCTTCAGAGACCACACATGGATCCACCAGTGTCATTGCATGTGTGTTGTTTTTACTAACAACAACTGGAGTCATTGCATGTGTGTTCTCTTCACATACCACATATGGATCCACCAGTGTCATTGCATGTGTGCTCTTTTCACAATCCACCTATGGATCCAGCAGTGTCATTGCATGTGTGTTATTTTTACTAACAACAACCAGAGTCATTGCATGTGTGTTCTTTTCACATACCATATATGGATCCACCAGTGTCATTGAAATGTGTGTTCTCTTCAGAGACCACACATGGATCCACCAGTGTCATTGCATGTGTGTGTACTTTTTCCTAACAACAACTGCAGTCATTGCATGTGTGTTCTTTTCACATACCACATATGGATCCACCAGTGTCATTGCATGTGTCGTCTTTTCACAATCCACCTATGGATCCACCAGTGTCATTGCATGTCTGTTCTTTTCACAATCCACCTATGGATTCACCAGTGTCATTGCATGTGTGCTCTTTTCACTAACAATAACCAGAGTCATTGCATGTGTGTTCTCTTCAGAGACCACACATGGATCCACTAGTGTCATTGCATGTGTGTTCTTTTTACTAACAACAACCAGAGTCATTGAAATGTGTGTTATCTTCACAGACCACACATGGATCCACAAGTGTCATTGCATGTGTGTTCTTTTCACTAACAACAACCAAAGTCATTTCATGTGTGTTCTTTTCACATACCACATATGGATCCACCAGTGT
This sequence comes from Avena sativa, assembly GCA_916181665.1. Taxonomy (NCBI): domain Eukaryota; kingdom Viridiplantae; phylum Streptophyta; class Magnoliopsida; order Poales; family Poaceae; genus Avena; species Avena sativa. Next base: position 410,478,887 of record OV702292.1, on the reverse strand, counting down.
CATTGCATGTGTGTTCTTTTTACTAACAACAACTGGAGTCATTTCATGTGTGTTCTTTTCACATACCACATATGGCTCCACCAGTGTCATTGAAATGTGTTTTCTCTTCAGAGACCAAACATGGATCCACTAGTGTCATTGCATGTGTGTTTTTTTTACTAACAACAACTGGAGTCATTGCATGTGTGTTCTTTTCACATACCACATATGGATCCACCAGTGTCATTACATGTGTGCTGTTTTTACTAACAACAACCAGAGTCATTGCACGTGTGTTCTCTTTAGAGACCACACATGGATCCACCAGTGTCATTGCATGTGTGCTCTTTTCAGATTCCACCTATGGATCCACCAGTGTCATTTCATGTGTGTTCTTTTCACATACCACATATGGATCCACCAGTGTCATTGCATGTGTGTTCTTTTTACTAACAACAACTAGAGTCATTTCATGTGTGTTCTTTTCACATACCACATATGGATCTACCAGAGTCATTGAAATGTGTGTTCTCTTCAGAGACCACACATCGATCCACTAGTATCATTGCATGTGTGTTCTTTTCTCTAAGAACAACTAGATTCATTGAAATGTGTGTTCTCTTCAGAGACCACACATGGATCCACTAGTGTCATTGCATGTGTGTTCTTTTTACTAACAACAACCGGAGTCATTTCATGTGTGTTCTTTTCACATACCACATATGGATCCACCAGTGTCATTGCATGTGTTCTTTTCACATACCACACATGGATCCACCAGTGTCATTGCATGTGTGCTCTTTTCACAATCCACCTATGGACCCACGAGTGTCATTGCATGTGTGCTCTTTTACTAACAACAACCAGAGTCATTGCATGTGTGTTCTCTTCAGAGACCACACATGGATCCACCAGTGTCATTGCATGTGTGTTCTTTTCACTAACAACCAGAGTCATTGAAATGTGTGTTCTCTTCACAGACCACACATGGATCCACCAGTGTCATTCCATGTGTGTTCTTTTCACTAACAACAACCAGAGTCATTACATGTGTGTTATTTTCACATACCACATCTGGATCCACCATCGTCATTGCATGTGTGTTTTTTACTAACAACAACTAGAGTCATTACATGTGTGTCCTTTTCACATACCACATATGGATCCACCAGAGTCATTGAAATGTGTGGTCTCTTCAAAGACCACACATGGATCCACCAGTGTCATTGCATGTGTTTTTTTACTAACAACAACTGGAGTCATTGCATCTGTGTTCTTTTCACATACCACATATGGATCCACTACTGTCATAGCATGTTTTCTCTTTTCACAATCCACCTATGGATCCAACAGTGTCATTTCATCCACCAGTGTCATTGAAATGTGTGTTCTCTTCAGAGACCACGCATGGATCCACCAGTGTCATTGCATGTGTTCTTAATACTAAAAACAACTAGAGTCATTGCATGTGTGTTCTCCTCACATACCACATATGGATCCACCAGTGTCATTGCATGTGTGCTCTTTTCACAATCCACCAATGGATCCACCAGTTTCATTGCATGTGTGTTCTTTTTAATAATAACAACCAGAGTCATTGCATGTGTGTTCTTTTCACATACCACATATGGATCCACCAGTGTCATTGAAATGCGTGTTCTCTTTAGAGACCACACATGGATCCACCAGTGTCATTGCATGTGTATTCTTTTTACTAACAACAACTGGAGTCATTGCATGTGTGTTCTTTTCACATACCACATATGCATCTACCTGTGTCATTCCATGTGTGCTCTTTTCACAATCCACTTATGGATCCACCAGTGTCATTGCATGTGTGTTCTTTTTACTAACAACAACTGGAGTCATTGTTGTGTGCTCTTTTCACAATCCACCTATGGATCCACCAGTGTCATTGCATGTGTGCTCTTTTTACTAAAAACAACTAGAGTCATTGCATGTGTGTTATCTTCAGAGACCACACATTGATCCACTAGTGTTATTGCATGTGTGTTATTTTTACTAACAACAACCAGAGTCATCGAAATGTGTGTTCTCTTCAGAGACCACACATGGATCCACAAGTGTCATTGCATGTGTGTTCTTTTCACTACCAACAACCAGAGTCATTTCATGTGTGTTCTTTTCACATACCACATATGGATCCACTAGTGTCATTGCATGTGTGTTCTTTTTACTAACAACAACTAGAGTCATTTCATGTGTGTTCTTTTCACATACCACATATGGATCCACCAGTGTCACTGAAATCTATGTTCTCTTTAGAGACCACACATGGATCCACCAGTGTCATTGCATGTGTATTCTTTTTATTAACAACAACTAGAGTCATTGCATGTGTGTTCTTTTCACATACCACATATGGATCCACCAGTGTCATTGCATGTGTGTTCTTTTCACGGACCACATATGGATCCACTAGTGTCATTGCATGTGTGCTCTTTTCACAATCCACCTATCGACCCACCAGTGTCATTGCATGTGTGCTCTTTTTACTAACAACAACTAGAGTCATTGCATGTGTGTTCTCTTCGAGACCACACATGGATCCACCAGTGTCATTGCATGTGTGTTCTTTCTACTAACAACAACCAGAGTCATTGAAATGTGTGTTCTCTTCAGAGACCACACATGGATCCACCAGTCTCATTGCATGTGTGTTCTTTTCACTAACAACAACCAGAGTCATTGCATGTGTGTTATTTTCACATACCACATATGGATCCACCAGTGTCATTGCATGTGTATTCTTTTTACTAACGACAACTGGAGTCATTTCATGTGTGTTCTTTTCACATACCACATATGGATCCACCACAGTCATTGAAATGTGTGTTCTCTTCAGAGACCACACATGGATCCACCAGTATCATTGCATGTGTGTTCTTTTTCTCTAACAACAACTGGAGTCATTGCATCTGTGTTCTTTTCACATACCACATATGGATCCACTACTGTCATTGTATGTTTTCTCTTTTCACAATCCACCTATGGATCCAACAGTGTCATTTCATGTGTGTTCTTTTCACATACCACATATGGATCCACCAGTGTCATTGAAATGTGTGTTCTCTTCAGAGACCACGCATGGATACACCAGTGTCATTGCATGTGTGTTCTTAATACTAAAAACAACTAGAGTTATTGCATGTGTGTTCTCTTCATATACCACATATGGATCCACCAGTGTCATTGCATGTCTGCTCTTTTCACAATCCACCTATGGATCCACCAGTGTCATTCGATGTGTGTTCTTTTTAATAATAACAACCAGAGTCATTGCATGTGTGTTCTTTTCACATACCACATATGGATCCACCAGTGTCATTGAAATGTGTGTTCTCTTTAGAGACCACACATGGATCCACCAGTGTCATTGCATGTGTGTTCTTTTTACTAACAACAACTGGAGTCATTGCATGTGTGTTCTTTTCACATACCACATATGCATCTACCTGTGTCATTCCATGTGTGCTCTTTTCACAATCCACTTATGGATCCACCAGTGTCATTGCATGTGTGTTCTTTTTACTAACAACAACTGGAGTATTTGCTGTGTGTTCTATTCACATACCACATATGAATCCACGAGTGTCATTGCATGTGTGCTCTTTTCACAATCCACCTATGGATCCACCAGTGTCATTGCATGTGTGCTCTTTTTACTAAAAACAACTAGAGTCATTGCATGTGTGTTATCTTCAGAGACCACACATTGATCCACTAGTGTTATTGCATGTGTCTTATTTTTACTAACAACAACCAGAGTCATCGAAATGTGTGTTCTCTTTAGAGACCACACATGGATCCACAAGTGTCATTGCATGTGTGTTCTTTTCACTACCAACAACCAGAGTCATTTCATGTGTGTTCTTTTCACTTACCACATATGGATCCACCAATGTCATTGCATGTGTGTTCTTTTTACTAACAACAACTAGAGTCATTTCATGTGTGTTCTTTTCACATACCACATATGGATCCACCAGTGTCATTGAAATCTATGTTCTCTTTAGAGACCACACATGGATCCACTAGTGTCATTGCATTTGTATTCTTTTTACTAACAACAACTGGAGTCATTGCATGTGTGTTCTTTTCACATACCACATATGGATCCACCACTGTCATTGCATGTGTGTTCTTTTCACAGACCACATATGGATCCACTAGTGTCATTGCATGTGTACTCTTTTCACAATCCACCTATCGACCCACCAGTGTCATTGCATGTGTGCTCTTTTTACTAACAACAACCAGAGTCATTGCATGTGTGTTCTCTTCAGAGACCACACATGGATCCACCAGTGTCATTGCATGTGTGTTCTTTCTACTAACAACAACCAGAGTCATTGAAATGTGTGTTCTCTTCAGAGACCACACATGGATCCACCAGTGTCATTGCATGTGTGTTCTTTTCACTAACAACAACCAGAGACATTGCATGTGTGTAATTTTCACATACCACATATGGATCCACCAGTGTCATTGCATGTGTATTCTTTTTACTAACAACAACTGGAGTCATTTCATGTGTGTTCTTTTCACATACCACATATGGATCCACCACAGCCATTGAAATGTGTGTTCTCTTCAGAGACCACACATGGATCCACCAGTATCATTGCATGAGTGTTCTTTTTCTCTAACAACAACTAGAGTCATTGCATCTGTGTTCTTTTCACATACCACATATGGATCCACTACTGTCATTGCATGTTTTCTCTTTTCACAATCCACCTATGGATCCAACAGTGTCATTTCATGTGTGTTCTTTTCACATACCACATATGGATCCACCTGTGTCATTGAAATGTGTGTTCTCTTCAGAGACCACGCATGGATCCACCAGTGTCATTCCATGTGTGTTCTTAATACTAAAAACAACTAGAGTCATTGCATGTGTGTTCTCTTCAGATACCACATATGGATCCACCAGTGTCATTGCATGTGTGCTCTTTTCACAATCCACCTATGGATCCACCAGTGTCATTGGATGTGTGTTATTTTTAATAATAACAACCAGAGTCATTGCATGTGTGTTCTTTTCACATACCACATATGGATCCACCAGTGTCATTGAAATATGTGTTCTCTTTAGAGACCACACATGGATCCACCAGTGTCATTGCATGTGTGTTCTTTTTACTAACAACAACTGGAGTCATTGCATGTGTGTTCTTTTCACATACCACATATGCATCTACCTGTGTCATTCCATGTGTGCTCTTTTCACAATCCACTTATGGATCCACCAGTGTCATTGCATGTGTGTTCTTTTTACTAACAACAACTGGAGTCATTACTGTGTATTCTTTTCACATACCACATATGAATCCACGAGTGTCATTGCATGTGTGCTCTTTTCACAATCCACATATGGATCCACCAGTGTCATTGCATGTGTGCTCTTTTTACTAAAAACAACTAGAGTCATTACGTGTGTGTTCTCTTCAGAGACCACACATTGATCCACTAGTGTTATTGCATGTGTGTTATTTTTACTAACAACAACCAGAGTCATCGAAATGTGTGTTCTCTTCAGAGACCACACATGGATCCACAAGTGTCATTGCATGTGTGTTCTTTTCACTACCAACAACCAGAGTCATTTCATGTGTGTTCTTTTCACATACCACATATGGATCCACCAGTGTCATTGCATGTATGTTCTTTTTACTAACAACAACTAGAGTCATTTCATGTGTGTTCTTTTCACATACCATATATGGATCCATCAGTGTCATTGAAATCTATGTTCTCTTCAGAGACCACACATGGATCCACCAGTGTAATTGCATGTGTATTCTTTTTACTAACAACAACTAGAGTCATTGCATGTGTGTTCTTTTCACATACCACATATGGATCCACCAGTGTCATTGCATGTGTGTTCTTTTCACATACCACATATGGATCCACTAGTGTCATTGCATGTGTGCTCTTTTCACAATCCACCTAACGACCCACCAGTGTCATTGCATGTGTGCCCTTTTTACTAACAACAACCAGAGTCATTGCATACGTGTTCTCTTCAGAGACCACACATGGATCCACAAATGTCATTGCATGTGTGTTCTTTCTACTAACAACAACCAGAGTCATTGAAATGTGTGTTCTCTTCAGAGACCACACATGGATCCACCAGTGTCATTGCATGTGTGTTCTTTTCACTACCAACAACCAGAGTCATTGCATGTGTGTTATTTTCACATACCACATATGGATCCACCAGTGTCATTGCATGTGTATTCTTTTTACTAACGACAACCGGAGTCATTTCATGTGTGTTCTTTTCACATACCACATATGGATCCACCAGAGTCATTGAAATGTGTGTTCTCTTCAGAGACCACACATGGATCCACCAGTATCATTGCATGTGTGTTCTTTTTCTCTAACAACAACCAGATTCATTGCATGTATGTTATTTTCACATACCACATATGGATCCACTACTGTCACTGCATGTTTTCTCTTTTCACAATCCACCTATGGATCCAACATTGTCATTTCATGTGTGTTCTTTTCACATACCACATATGGATCCACCAGTGTCATTGAAATGTGTGTTCTCTTCAGAGACCACGCATGGATCCACCAGTGTCATTGCATGTGTGCTCTTTTCAGAATCCACCTATGGATCCACCAGTGTCATTGGATGTGTGTTCTTTTTAATAATAACAACCAGAGTCATTGCATGTGTGTTCTTTTCACATACCACATATGGATCCACCAGTGTCATTGAAATGTGTGTTCTCTTTAGAGACCACACATGGATCCACCAGTGTCATTGCATGTGTGTTCTTTTTACTAACAACAACTGGAGTCATTGCATGTGTGTTCGTTTCACATACCACATATGCATCTACCTGTGTCATTCCATGTGTGCTCTTTTCACAATCCACTTATGGATCCACCAGTGTCATTGCATGTGTGTTCTTTTTACTAACAACAACTGGAGTCATTGCTGTGTGTTCTTTTCACATACCACATATGAATCCACGAGTGTCATTGCATGTGTGCTCTTTTCACAATCCACCAATGGATCCACCAGTGTCATTGCATGTGTGCTCTTTTTACTAAAAACAACTAGAGTCATTGCATGTGTGTTCTCTTCAGAGACCACACATTGATCCACTAGTGTTATTCCATGTGTGTTATTTTTACTAACAACAACCAGAGTCATCGAAATGTGTGTTCTCTTCAGAGACCACACATGGATCCACAAGTGTCATTGCATGTGTGTTATATTCACTACCAACAACCAGAGTCATTTCATGTGTGTTCTTTTCACATACCACATATGGATCCACCAGTGTCATTGCATGTGTGTTCTTTTTACTAACAACAACTAGAGTCATTTCATGTGTGTTCTTTTCACATACCACATATGGATCCACCAGTGTCATTGAAATCTATGTTCTCTTCAGAGACCACACATGGATCCACCAGTGTCATTGCATGTGTATTCTTTTTACTAACAACAACTAGAGTCATTGCATGTGTGTTCTTTTCACATACCACATAAGGATCCACCAGTGTCATTGCATGTGTGTTCTTTTCACATACCACATATGGATCCACTAGTGTCATTGCATGTGTGCTCTTTTCACAATCCACCTATCGACCCACCAGTGTCATTGCATGTGTGCTCTTTTTACTAACAACAACCAGAGTCATTACATGTGTGTTCTCTTCAGAGACCACACATCGATCCACAAATGTCATTGCATGCGTGTTCTTTCTACTAATAACAACCAGAGTCATTGAAATGTGTGTTCTCTTCAGAGACCACACATGGATCCACCAGTGTCATTGCATGTGTGTTCTTTTCACTAACAACAACCAGAGTCATTGCATGTGTGTTATTTTCACATACCACATATGGATCCACCAGTGTCATTGCATGTGTATTCTTTTTACTAACGACAACCGGAGTCATTTCATGTGTGTTCTTTTCACATACCACATATGGATCCACCACAGTCATTGAAATGTGTGTTCTCTTGAGAGACCACACATGGATCCACCAGTATCATTGCATGTGTGTTCTTTTTCTGTAACAACAACTAGAGTCATTGCATGTTTGTTATTTTCACATACCACATATGGATCCACTACTGTCACTGCATGTTTTCTCTTTTCACAATCCACCTATGGATCCAACAGTGTCATTTCATGTGTGTTCTTTTCACATACCACATATGGATCCACCAGTGTCATTGAAATGTGTGTTCTCTTCAGAGACCACGCATGGATCCACCAGTGTCATTGCATGTGTGCTCTTTTCAGAATCCACCTATGGATCCACCAGTGTCATTGGATGTGTGTTCTTTTTAATAATAACAACCAGAGTCATTGCATGTGTGTTCTTTTCACATACCACATATGGATCCACTAGTGTCATTGAAATGTGTGTTCTCTTTAGAGACCACACATGGATCCACCAGTGTTATTGCATGTGTGTTCTTTTTACTAACAACAACTGGAGTCATTGCATGTGTGTTCGTTTCACATACCACATATGCATCTACCTGTGTCATTCCATGTGTGCTCTTTTCACAATCCACTTATGGATCCACCAGTGTCATTGCATGTGTGTTCTTTTTACTAACAACAACTGGAGTCATTGCTGTGTGTTCTTTTCACATACCACATATGAATCCACGAGTGTCATTGCATGTGTGCTCTTTTCACAATCCACCAATGGATCCACCAGTGTCATTGCATGTGTGCTCTTTTTACTAAAAACAACTAGAGTCATTGCATGTGTGTTCTCTTCAGAGACCACACATTGATCCACTAGTGTTATTCCATGTGTGTTATTTTTACTAACAACAACCAGAGTCATCGAAATGTGTGTTCTCTTCAGAGACCACACATGGATCCACAAGTGTCATTGCATGTGTGTTATATTCACTACCAACAACCAGAGTCATTTCATGTGTGTTCTTTTCACATACCACATATGGATCCACCAGTGTCATTGCATGTGTGTTCTTTTTACTAACAACAACTAGAGTCATTTCATGTGTGTTCTTTTCACATACCACATATGGATCCACCAGTGTCATTGAAATCTATGTTCTCTTCAGAGACCACACATGGATCCACCAGTGTCATTGCATGTGTATTCTTTTTACTAACAACAACTAGAGTCATTGCATGTGTGTTCTTTTCACATACCACATAAGGATCCACCAGTGTCATTGCATGTGTGTTCTTTTCACATACCACATATGGATCCACTAGTGTCATTGCATGTGTACTCTTTTCACAATCCACCTATCGACCCACCAGTGTCATTGCATGTGTGCTCTTTTTACTAACAACAACCAGAGTCATTACATGTGTGTTCTCTTCAGAGACCACACATCGATCCACAAATGTCATTGCATGCGTGTTCTTTCTACTAATAACAACCAGAGTCATTGAAATGTGTGTTCTCTTCAGAGACCACACATGGATCCACCAGTGTCATTGCATGTGTGTTCTTTTCACTAACAACAACCAGAGTCATTGCATGTGTGTTATTTTCACATACCACATATGGATCCACCAGTGTCATTGCATGTGTATTCTTTTTACTAACGACAACTGGAGTCATTTCATGTGTGTTCTTTTCACATACCACATATGGATCCACCACAGTCATTGAAATGTGTGTTCTCTTGAGAGACCACACATGGATCCACCAGTATCATTGCATGTGTGTTCTTTTTCTATAACAACAACTAGAGTCATTGCATGTTTGTTATTTTCACATACCACATATGGATCCACTACTGTCACTGCATGTTTTCTCTTTTCACAATCCACCTATGGATCCAACAGTGTCATTTCATGTGTGTTCTTTTCACATACCACATATGGATCCACCAGTGTCATTGAAATGTGTGTTCTCTTCAAAGACCACGCATGGATCCACCAGTGTCATTGCATGTGTGTTCTTAATACTAAAAACAACTAGAGTCATTGCATGTGTGTTCTCTTCACATACCACATATGGATCCACCAGTGTCATTGCATGTGTGCTCTTTTCACAATCCACCTATGGATCCACCAGTGTCATTGGATGTGTGTTCTTTTTAATAATAACAACCAGAGTCATTGCATGTGTGTTCTTTTCACATACCACATATGGATCCACCTATGTCATTCCATGTGTGCTCTTTTCACAATCCACTTATGGATCCACCAGTGTCATTGCATGTGTGTTCTTTTTACCAACAACAACTGGAGTCATTGCTGTGTGTTCTTTTCACATACCACATATGAATCCACGAGTGTCATTGCATGTGTGATCTTTTCACAATCCACCTATGGATCCACCAGTGTCATTGCATGTGTGCTCTTTTTACTAAAAACAACTAGAGTCATTGCGTGTGTGTTCTCTTCAGAGACCACACATTGATCCACTAGTGTTATTGCATGTGTGTTATTTTTACTAACAACAACCAGAGTCATCGAACTGTGTGTTCTCTTCAGAGACCACACATGGATCCACAAGTGTCATTGCATGTGTGTTCTTTTCACTACCAACAACCAGAGTCATTTCATGTGTGTTCTTTTCACATACCACATATGGATCCACCAGTGTCATTGCATGTGTGTTCTTTTTACTAACAACAACTAGAGTCATTTCATGTGTGTTCTTTTCACATACCACATATGGATCCACCAGTGTCATTGAAATCTATGTTCTCTTCAGAGACCACGCATGGATCCACCAGTCTCATTGCATGTGTATTCTTTTTACTAACAACAACTAGAGTCATTGCATGTGTGTTCTTTTCACATACCACATATGGATCCACCAGTGTCATTGCATGTGTGTTCTTTTCACATACCACATATGGATCCACTAGTGTCATTGCATGTGTGCTCTTTTCAAAATCCACCTATCGACCCACCAGTGTTATTGCATGTGTGCTCTTTTTACTAACAACAACCAGAGTCATTGCATGTGTGTTCTCTTCAGAGACCACACATGGATCCACAAATGTCATTGCATGTGTGTTCTTTCTACTAACAACAACCAGAGTCATTGAAATGTGTGTTCTCTTTAGAGACCACACATGGATCCACCAGTGTCATTGCATGTGTGTTCTTTTCACTAAAAACAACCAGAGTCATTGCATGTGTGTTATTTTCACATACCACATATGGATCCACCAGTGTCATTGCATGTGTATTCTTTTTACTAACAACAGCCGGAGTCATTTCATGTGTGTTCTTTTCACATACCACATATGGATCCACCAGAGTCATTGAAATGTGTGTTCTCTTTAGAGACCACACATGGATCCACCAGTATCATTGCATGTGTGTTCTTTTTCTCTAACAACAACTAGATTCATTGCATGTATGTTATTTTCACATACCACATATGGATCCACCAGTGTCATTGCATGTGTATTCTTTTTACTAACGACAACTGGAGTCATTTCATGTGTGTTGTTTTCACATACCACATATGGATCCACCACAGTCATTGAAATGTGTGTTCTCTTCAGAGACCACACATGGATCCACCAGTATCATTGCATGTGTGTTCTTTTTCTCTAACAACAACCAGATTCATTGCATGTGTGTTCTTTTCACATACCACATATGGATCCACCAGTGTCATTGCATGTGTGTTCTTTTTACTAACAACAACCGGAGTCATTTCATGTGTGTTATTTTCACATACCACATATGGATCCACTAGTGTCATTGAAATGTGTGTTCTCTTTAGAGACCACACATGGATCCACAAGTGTCATTGCATGTGTGTTCTTTTTACTAACAACAACTGGAGGCATTGCATGTGTGTTCTTTTCACATACCACATATGGATCCACTAGTGTCATTGCATGTGTGCTCTTCTCACAATCCACCTATTCATCCAACAGTGTCATTTCATGTGAGTTTTTTTCACATACCACATATGGATCCACCAGTGTCATTGAAATGTGTGTTCTGTTCAGAGACCACACATGGATCCACCAGTGTCACTGCATGTGTGTTATTTTTACTAACAACAACTGGAGTCATTGCATGTGTGTTCTCTTCACATACCACATATGGATCCACCAGTGTCATTGCATGTGTGTTCTTTTCACATACCACATATGGATCCACCAGTGTCATTGCATGTGTGTTCTTTTTACTTACAACAACTAGAGTCATTTCATGTGTGTTCTTTTCACATACCACATATGGATCCAACAGTGTCATTGAAATCTATGTTCTCTTCAGAGACCACACATGGATCCACCAGTGTCATTGCATGTGTGTTCTTTTTACTAACAACAACTTGAGTCATTGCATGTGTGTTCTTTTCACATACCACATATGGATCCACCAGTGTCATTGCATGTGTGTTCTTTTCACATACCACATATGGATCCACCAGTGTCATTGCATGTGTGCTCTTTTCACAATCCACCTATGGACCCACCAGTGTCATTGCATGTGTGCTCTTTTTACTAACAACAACTAGAGTCATTGCATGTGTGTTCTCTTCAGAGACCACACATGGATCCACCAGTGTCATTGCATGCGTGTTCTTTCTACTAACAACAACCAGAGTCATTGAAATGTGTGTTCTCTTCAGAGACCACACATGGAACCACCAGTGTCATTGCATGTGTGTTCTTTTCACTAACAACAACCAGAGTCATTGCATGTGTGTTATTTTCACATACCACATATGGATCCACCAGTGTCATTGCATGTGTATTCTTTTTACTAACAACAACTGGAGTCATTTCATGTGTGTTATTTTCACATACCACATATGGATCCACCACAATCATTGAAATGTGTGTTCTCTTCAGAGACCACACATGGATCCACCAGTATCATTGCATGTGTGTTCTTTTTCTCTAACAACAACTGGAGTCATTGCATCTGTGTTCTTTTCACATACCACATATGGATCCACTACTGTCATTGCATGTTTTCTCTTTTCACAATCCACCTATGGATCCAACAGTGTCATTTCATGTGTGTTCTTTTCACATACCACATATGGATCCACCAGTGTCATTGAAATGTGTGTTCTCTTCAGAGACCATGCATGGATCCACCAGTGTCATTGCATGTGTGTTCTTAATACTAAAAACAACTAGAGTCATTGCATGTGTGTTCTCTTCACATACCACATATGGATCCACCAGTGTCATTGCATTTGTGCTCTTTTCACAATCCACCTATGGATCCACCAGTGTCATTGGATGTGTGTTCTTTTTAATAATAACAACCAAAGTCATTGCATGTGTGTTCTTTTCACATACCACATATGGATCCACCAGTGTCATTGAAATGTGTGTTCTCTTTAGAGACCACATATGGATCCACCAGTATCATTGCATGTGTGTTCTTTTTCTCTAACAACAACCAGATTCATTGCATGTATGTTATTTTCACATACCACATATGGATCCACCAGTGTCATTGCATGTGTATTCTTTTTACTAACGACAACTGGAGTCATTTCATGTGTGTTGTTTTCACATACCACATATGGATCCACCACAGTCATTAAAATGTGTGTTCTCTTCAGAGACCACACATGGATCCACCAGTATCATTGCATGTGTGTTCTTTTTCTCTAACAACAACCAGATTCATTGCATGTGTGTTCTTTTCACATACCACATATGGATCCACCAGTGTCATTGCATGTGTGTTCTTTTTACTAACAACAACCGGAGTCATTTCATGTGTGTTCTTTTCACATACCACATATGGATCCACTAGTGTCATTGAAATGTGTGTTCTCTTTAGAGACCACACATGGATCCACAAGTGTCATTGCATGTGTGTTCTTTTTAATAACAACAACTGGAGGCATTGCATGTGTGTTCTTTTCACATACCACATATGGATCCACTAGTGTCATTGCATGTGTGCTCTTCTCATAATCCACCTATTCATCCAACAGTGTCATTTCATGTGAGTTTTTTTCACATACCACATATGGATCCACCAGTGTCATTGAAATGTGTGTTCTCTTCAGAGACCACACATGGATCCACCAGTGTCATTGCATGTGTGTTATTTTTACTAACAACAACTGGAGTCATTGCATGTGTGTTCTCTTCACATACCACATATGGATCCACCAGTGTCATTGCATGTGTCTTCTTTTCACATACCACATATGGATCCACCAGTGTCATTGCATGTGTGTTCTTATTACTTACAACAACTAGAGTCATTTCATGTGTGTTCTTTTCACATACCACATATGGATCCACCAGTGTCATTGAAATCTATGTTCTCTTCAGAGACCACACATGGATCCACCAGTGTCATTGCATGTGTGTTCTTTTTACTAACAACAACTTCAGTCATTGCATGTGTGTTCTTTTCACATACCACATATGGATCCACCAGTGTCATTGCATGTGTGTTCTTTTCACATACCACATATGGATCCACTAGTGTCATTGCATGTGTGCTCTTTTCACAATCCACCTATGGACCCACCAGTGTCATTGCATGTGTGCTCTTTTTACTAACAACAACTAGAGTCATTGCATGTGTGTTCTCTTCAGAGACCACACATGGATCCACCAGTGTCATTGCATGCGTGTTCTTTCTACTAATAACAACCAGAGTCATTGAAATGTGTGTTCTCTTCAGAGACCACACATGGATCCACCAGTGTCATTGCATGTGTGTTCTTTTCACTAACAACAACCAGAGTCATTGCATGTGTGTTATTTTCACATACCACATATGGATCCACCAGTGTCATTGCATGTGTATTCTTTTTACTAACGACAACTGGAGTCATTTCATGTGTGTTCTTTTCACATACCACATATGGATCCACCACAGTCATTGAAATGTGTGTTCTCTTGGGAGACCACACATGGATCCACCAGTATCATTGCATGTGTGTTCTTTTTCTGTAACAACAACTGGAGTCATTGCATCTGTGTTCTTTTCACATACCACATATGGATCCACTACTGTCATTGCATGTTTTCTCTTTTCACAATCCACCTATGGATCCAACAGTGTCATTTCATGTGTGTTCTTTTCACATACCACATATGGATCCACCAGTGTCATTGAAATGTGTGTTCTCTTCAGAGACCACGCATGGATCCACCAGTGTTATTGCATGTGTGTTCTTAATACTAAAAACAACTAGAGTCATTGCATGTGTGTTCTCTTCACATACCACATATGGATCCACCAGTGTCATTGCATGTGTGCTCTTTTCACAATCCACCTATGGATCCACCAGTGTCATTGGATGTGTGTTCTTTTTAATAATAACAACCAGAGTCATTGCATGTGTGTTCTTTTCACATACCACATATGGATCCACCAGTGTCATTGAAATGTGTGTTCTCTTTAGAGACCACACATGGATCCACCAGTGTCATTGCATGTGTGTTCTTTTTACTAACAACAACTGGAGTCATTGCATGTGTGTTCTTTTCACATACCACATATGCATCTACCTGTGTCATTCCATGTGTGCTCTTTTCACAATCCACTTATGGATCCACCAGTGTCATTGCATGTGTGTTCTTTTTACTAACAACAACTGGAGTCATTGCTGTGTGTTCTTTTCACATACCACATATGAATCCACGAGTGTCATTGCATGTGTGCTCTTTTCACAATCCACCTATGGATCCACCAGTGTCATTGCATGTGTGCTCTTTTTACTAAAAACAACTAGAGTCATTGCATGTGTGTTCTCTTCAGAGACCACACATTGATCCACTAGTGTTATTGCATGTGTGTTATTTTTACTAACAACAACCAGAGTCATCAAAATGTGTGTTCTCTTCAGAGACCACACATGGATCCACAAGTGTCATTGCATGTGTGTTCTTTTCACTACCAACAACCAGAGTCATTTCATGTGTGTTCTTTTCACATACCACATATGGATCCACCAGTGTCATTGCATGTGTGTTCTTTTTACTAACAACAACTAGAGTCATTTCATGTGTGTTCTTTTCACATACCACATATGGATCCACCAGTGTCATTGAAATCTATGTTCTCTTCAGAGACCACACATGGATCCACCAGTGTCATTGCATGTGTATTCTTGTTACTAACAACAACTGGAGTCATTGCATGTGTGTTCTTTTCAGATACCACATATGGATCCACCAGTGTCATTGCATGTGTGTTCTTTTCACATACCACATATGGATCCACTAGTGTCATTGCATGTGTGCTCTTTTCACAATCCACCTATCGACCCACCAGTGTCATTGCATGTCTGCTCTTTTTACTAACAACAACCAGAGTCATTGCATATGTGTTCTCTTCAGAGACCACACATGGATCCACAAATGTCATTGCATGTGTGTTCTTTCTACTAACAACAACCAGAGTCATTGAAATGTGTGTTCTCTTCAGAGACCACACATGGATCCACCAGTGTCATTGCATGTGTGTTCTTTTCACTAACAACAACCAGAGTCATTGCATGTGTGTTATTTTCACATACCACATATGGATCCACAAGTGTCATTGCATGTGTATTATTTTTACTAACAACAACCGGAGTCATTTCATGTGTGTTCTTTTCACATACCACATATGGATCCACCAGAGTCATTGAAATGTGTGTTCTCTTCAGAGACCACACATGGATCCACCAGTATCATTGCATGTGTGTTCTTTTTCTCTAACAACAACCAGATTCAATGCATGTATGTTATTTTCACATACCACATATGGATCCACTACTATCACTGCATGTTTTCTCTTTTCACAATCCACCTATGGATCCAACAGTGTCATTTCATGTGTGTTCTTTTCACATACCACATATGGATCCACCAGTGTCATTGAAATGTGTGTTCTCTTCAGAGACCACGCATGGATCCACCAGTGTCATTGCATGTGTGTTCTTAATACTAAAAACAACTAGAGTCATTGCATGTGTGTTCTCTAAACATACCACATATGGATCCACCAGTGTCATTGCATGTGTGCTCTTTTCACAATCCACCTATGGATCCACCAGTGTCATTGGATGTGTGTTATTTTTAATAATAACAACCAGAGTCATTGCATGTGTGTTCTTTTCACATACCACATATGGATCCACCAGTGTCATTGAAATGTGTGTTCTCTTTAGAGACCACACATGGATCCACCAGTGTCATTGCATGTGTGTTCTTTTTACTAACAACAACTGGAGTCATTGCATGTGTGTTCTTTTCACATACCACATATGCATCTACCTGTGTCATTCCATGTGTGCTCTTTTCACAATCCACTTATGTATCCACCAGTGTCATTGCATGTGTGTTCTTTTTACTAACAACAACTGGAGTCATTGATGTGTGTTCTTTTCACATACCACATATGAATCCACGAGTGTCATTGCATGTGTGCTCTTTTCACAATCCACCTATGGATCCACCAGTGTCATTGCATGTGTGCTCTTTTTACTAAAAACAACTAGAGTCATTGCATGTGTGTTCTCTTCAGAGACCACACATTGATCCACTAGTGTTATTGCATGTGTGTTATTTTTACTAACAACAACCAGAGTCATCGAAATGTGTGTTCTCTTCAGAGACCACACATGGATCCACAAGTGTCATTGCATGTGTGTTCTTTTCACTACCAACAACCAGAGTCATTTCATGTGTGTTCTTTTCACATACCACATATGGATCCACCAGTGTCATTGCATGTGTGTTCTTTTTACTAACAACAACTAGAGTCATTTCATGTGTGTTCTTTTCACATACCACATATGGATCCACCAGTGTCATTGAAATCTATGTTCTCTTCAGAGACCACACATGGATCCACCAGTGTCATTGCATGTGTATTCTTGTTACTAACAACAACTGGAGTCATTGCATGTGTGTTCTTTTCACATACCACATATGGATCCACCAGTGTCATTGCATGTGTGTTCTTTTCACATACCACATATGGATCCACTAGTGTCATTGCATGTGTGCTCTTTTCACAATCCACCTATCGACCCACCAGTGTCATTGCATGTCTGCTCTTTTTACTAACAACAACCAGAGTCATTGCATGTGTGTTCTCTTCAGAGACCACACATGGATCCACAAATGTCATTGCATGTGTGTTCTTTCTACTAACAACAACCAGAGTCATTGAAATGTGTGTTCTCTTCAGAGACCACACATGGATCCACCAGTGTAATTGCATGTGTGTTCTTTTCACTAACAGCAACCAGAGTCATTGCATGTGTGTTATTTTCACATACCACATATGGATCCACCAGTGTCATTGCATGTGTATTATTTTTACTAACAACAACCGGAGTCATTTCATGTGTGTTCTTTTCACATACCTTATATGGATCCACCAGAGTCATTGAAATGTGTGTTCTCTTCAGAGACCACACATGGATCCACCAGTATCATTGCATGTGTGTTCTTTTTCTCTAACAACAACCAGATTCATTGCATGTATGTTATTTTCACATACCAGATATGGATCCACTACTATCACTGCATGTTTTCTCTTTTCACAATCCACCTATGGATCCAACAGTGTCATTTCATGTGTGTTCTTTTCACATACCACATATGGATCCACCAGTGTCATTGAAATGTGTGTTCTCTTCAGAGACCACGCATGGATCCACCAGTGTCATTGCATGTGTGTTCTTAATACTAAAAACAACTAGAGTCATTGCATGTGTGTTCTCTTCACATACCACATATGGATCCACCAGTGTCATTGCATGTGTGCTCTTTTCACAATCCACCTATGGATCCACCAGTGTCATTGGATGTGTGTTCTTTTTAATAATAACAACCAGAGTCATTGCATGTGTGTTCTTTTCACATACCACATATGGATCCACCAGTGTCATTGAAATGTGTGTTCTCTTTAGAAACCACACATGGATCCACCAGTGTCATTGCATGTGTGTTCTTTTTACTAACAACAACTGGAGTCATTGCATGTGTGTTCTTTTCACATACCACATATGCATCTACCTGTGTCATTCCATGTGTGCTCTTTTCACAATCCACTTATGGATCCACCAGTGTCATTGCATGTGTGTTCTTTTTACTAACAACAACTGGAGTCATTGCTGTGTGTTCTTTTCACATACCACATATGAATCCACGAGTGTCATTGCATGTGTGCTCTTTTCACAATCCACCTATGAATCCACCAGTGTCATTGCATGTGTGCTCTTTTTACTAAAAACAACTAGAGTCATTGCATGTGTGTTCTCTTCAGAGACCACACATTGATCCACTAGTGTTATTGCATGTGTGTTATTTTTACTAACAACAACTAGAGTCATCGAAATGTGTGTTCTCTTCAGAGACCACACATGGATCCACAAGTGTCATTGCATGTGTGTTCTTTTCACTACCAACAACCAGAGTCATTTCATGTGTGTTCTTTTCACATACCACATATGGATCCACCAGTGTCATTGCATGTGTGTTCTTTTTACTAACAACAACTAGAGTCATTTCATGTGTGTTCTTTTCACATACCACATATGGATCCACCAGTGTCATTGAAATCTATGTTCTCTTCAGAGACCACACATGGATCCACCAGTGTCATTGCATGTGTATTCTTTTTACTAACAACAACTAGAGTCATTGCATGTATGTTCTTTTCACATACCACATATGGATCCACCAGTGTCATTGCATGTGTGTTCTTTTCACATACCACATATGGATCCACTAGTGTCATTGCATGTGTGCTCTTTTCACAATCCACCTATCGACCCACCAGTGTTATTGCATGTGTGCTCTTTTTACTAACAACCAGAGTCATTGCATGTGTGTTCTCTTCAGAGACCACACATGGATCCACAAATGTCATTGCATGTGTGTTATTTTTATTAACAACAACCAGAGTCATTGAAATGTGTGTTCTTTTCACATACCACGTATGGATCCACCAGTGTCATTGCATGTGTGTTATTTTCACAATCCACCTATGGATCCACCAGTGTCATTGCATGTGTGCTCTTTTTACTAACAACAACCAGAGTCATTGCATGTGTGTTCTCTTCAGAGACCACACATGGATCCACCAGTGTCATTGCATGTGTGTTCTTTTCACATACCACATATGGATCCACCAGTGTCATTGCATGTGTGTTCTTTTTACTAACAACAACCAGAGTCATTGCATGTGTGTTATTTTCACATACCACATATGGATCCACCAGTGTCATTGCATGTGTATTATTTTTACTAACAACAACCGGAGTCATTTCATGTGTGTTCTTTTCACATACCACATATGGATCCACCAGAGTCATTGAAATGTGTGTTCTCTTCAGAGACCACACATGGATCCACCAGTATCATTGCATGTGTGTTCTTTTTCTCTAACAACAACCAGATTCATTGCATGTATGTTATTTTCACATACCACATATGGATCCACCAGTGTCATTGCATGTGTATTCTTTTTACTAACGACAACTGGAGTCATTTCATGTGTGTTGTTTTCACATACCACATATGGATCCACCACAGTCATTGAAATGTGTGTTCTCTTCAGAGACCACACATGGATCCACCAGTATCATTGCATGTGTGTTCTTTTTCTCTAACAACAACCAGATTCATTGCATGTGTGTTCTTTTCACATACCACATATGGATCCACCAGTGTCATTGCATGTGTGTTCTTTTTACTAACAACAACCAGAGTCATTTCATGTGTGTTCTTTTCACATACCACATATGGATCCACTAGTGTCATTGAAATGTGTGTTCTCTTTAGAGACCACACATGGATCCACAAGTGTCATTGCATGTGTGTACTTTTTACTAACAACAACTGGAGGCATTGCATGTGTGTTCTTTTCACATACCACATATGGATCCACTAGTGTCATTGCATGTGTGCTCTTCTCACAATCCACCTATTGATCCAACAGTGTCATTTCATGTGAGTTTTTTCACATACCACCTATGGATCCACCAGTGTCATTGAAATGTGTGTTCTCTTCAGAGACCTCACATGGATCCACCAGTGTCATTGCATGTGTGTTATTTTTACTAACAACAACTGGAGTCATTGCATGTGTGTTCTCTTCACATACCACATATGGATCCACCAGTGTCATTGCATGTGTGTTCTTTTCACATACCACATATGGATCCACCAGTGTCATTGCATGTGTGTTCTTTTTACTTACAACAACTAGAGTCATTTCATGTGTGTTCTTTTCACATACCACATATGGATCCACCATTGTCATTGAAATCTATGTTCTCTTCAGAGACCACACATGGATCCACCAGTGTTATTGCATGTGTGTTCTTTTTACTAACAACAACTGGAGTCATTGCATGTGTGTTCTTTTCACATACCACATATGGATCCACCAGTGTCATTGCATGTGTGTTCTTTTCACATACCACATATGGATCCACCAGTGTCATTGCATGTGTGCTCTTTTCACAATCCACCTATGGACCCACCAGTGTCATTGCATGTGTGCTCTTTTTACTAACAACAACTAGAGTCATTGCATGTGTGTTCTCTTGAGAGACCACACATGGATCCACTAGTGTCATTGCATGCGTGTTCTTTCTACTAACAACAACCAGAGTCATTGAAATGTGTGTTCTCTTCAGAGACCACACATGGATCCACCAGTGTCATTGCATGTGTGTTCTTTTCACTAACAACAACCAGAGTCATTGCATGTGTGTTATTTTCACATACCACATATGGATCCACCAGTGTCATTGCATGTGTATTCTTTTTACTAACAACAACCGGAGTCATTTCATGTGTGTTCTTTTCACATACCACATATGGATCCACCAGAGTCATTGAAATGTGTGTTCTCTTCAGAGACCACACATGGATCCACCAGTATCATTGCATGTGTGTTCTTTTTCCCTAACAACAACCAGATTCATTGCATGTGTGTTCTTTTCACATACCACATATGGATCCACCAGTGTCATTGCATGTGTGTTCTTTTTACTAACAACAACCGGAGTCATTGCATGTGTGTTCTTTTCACATACCACATATGGATCCACTAGTGTCATTGAAATGTGTGTTCTCTTCAGAGACCACACATGGATCCACCAGTGTCATTGCATGTGTGTTGTTTTTACTAACAACAACTGGAGTCATTGCATGTGTGTTCTTTTCACATACCACATATGGATCCACTAGTGTCATTCCATGTGTGCTCTTTTCACAATCCACCTATTGATCCAACAGTGTCATTTTATGTGTGTTCTTTTCACATATCACATATGGATCCACCAGTGTCATTGAAATGTGTGTTCTCTTCAGAGACCACACATGGATCCACCAGTGTCATTGCATGTGTGTTCTTTTTACTAACAACAACTGGAGTCATTGCATGTGTGTTCTCTTCACATACCACATATAGATCCACCAGTGTCATTGCCTGTGTGCTCTTTTCACAATCCAGCTATGGATCCACCAGTGTCATTGCATGTGTGTTCTTTTTACTAACAACAACCAGAGTCATTGCATGTGTGTTCTTTTCACATACCACATATGGATCCACCACTGTCATTGAAATGTTTGTTCTCTTCAGAGACCACACATGGATCCACCAGTGCCATTGCATGTGTGTTGTTTTTACTAACAACATCTAGAGTCATTGCATGTGTGTTCTTTTCACATACCACATATGGATCCACTAGTGTCATTGCATGTGTGTTCTTTTCACATACCACATATGTATCCACCAGTGTCATTGCATGTGTGCTCTTTTCACAATCCACCTATGGACCCACCAGTGTCATTGCATGTGTGCTCTTTTTACTAACAACAACCAGAGTCATTGAAATGTGTGTTCTCTTTAGAGACCACACATGGATCCACCAGTGTCATTCCATGTGTGTTCTTTTCACTAACAACCAGAGTCATTACATGTGTGTTATTTTCACATACCACATATGGATCCACCAGTGTCATTGCATGTGTGTTTTTTTACTAACAACAACTGGAGTCATTTCATGTGTGTTCTTTTCACATACCACATATGGATCCACCAGAGTCATTGAAATGTGTGTTCTCTTCAGAGACTACACATGGATCCACCAGTATCATTGCATGTGTGTTCTTTTTCTCTAACAACAACCAGATTCATTGCATGTGTGTTCTTTTCACATACCACATATGGATCCACCAGTGTCATTGCATGTGTGTTCTTTTTACTAACAACAACCAGAGTCATTGCATGTGTGTTCTTTTCACATACCACATATGGATCCACCACTGTCATTGAAATGTGTGTTCTCTTTAGAGACCACACATGGATCCACCAGTGTCATTGCATGTGTGTTCTTTTTACTAACAACAACTGGAGTCTTTGCATGTGTGTTCTTTTCACATACCACATATGGATCCACTAGTGTCATTGCATGTGTGTTCTTTTCACAATCCACCTATTGATCCAACAGTGTCATTTTATGTGTGTTCTTTTCACATACCACATATGGATCCACCAGTGTCATTGAAATGTGTGTTCTCTTCAGAGACCACACATGGATCCACCAGTGACATTGCATGTGTGTTCTTTTTACTAATAACAACTGGAGTCATTGCATGTGTGTTCTCTTCACATACCACATATGGATCCACCAGTGTCATTGCATGTGTGCTCTTTTCACAATCCACCTATGGATCCACTAGTGTCATTGCGTGTGTGTTCTTTTTACTAACAACAACCAGACTCATTGCATGTGTGTTCTTTTCACATACCACATATGGATCCACCACTGTCATTGAATTGTCTGTTCTCTTCAGAGACCACACATGGATCCACCAGTGTCATTGCATGTGTGTTGTTTTTACTAACAACATCTGGAGTCATTGCATGTGTGTTCTTTTCACATACCACATATGGATCCACAAGTGTCATTGCATGTGTGTTCTTTTCACATACCACATATGTATCCACCAGTGTCATTGCATGTGTGCTCTTTTCACAATCCACCTATGGACCCACCAGTGTCATTGCATGTGTGCTCTTTTTACTAACAACAACCAGAGTCATTGAAATGTGTGTTCTCTTTAGAGACCACACATGGATCCACCAGTGTCATTCTATGTGTGTTCTTTTTACTAACAACAACCAGAGTCATTACATGTGTGTTATTTTCACATACCACATATGGATCCACCAGTGTCATTGCATGTGTGTTTTTTACTAACAACAACTGGAGTCATTTCATGTGTGTTCTTTTCACATACCACATATGGATCCACCAGTCTCATTGAAATGTGTGTTCTCTTCAGAGACCACACATGGATCCACCAGTATCACTGCATGTGTGTTCTTTTCTTTAACAACAACCAGATTCCTTGCATGTGTGTTCTTTTCACATACCACATATGGATCCACCAGTGTCATTGCATGTGTGTTCTTTTTACTAACAACAACCGGAGTCATTGCATGTGTGTTCTTTTCACATACCACATATGGATCCACCACTGTCATTGAAATGTGTGTTCTCTTCAGAGACCACACATGGATCCACCAGTGTCATTGCATGTGTGTTCTTTTTACTAACAACATCTCGAGTCATTGCATGTGTGTTCTTTTCACATACCACATATGGATCCACCAGTGTCATTGCATTTGTGTTCTTTTCACATACCACATATGTATCCACCAGTGTCATTGCATGTGTGTTCTTTTTACTAACAACAACCGGAGTCATTGCATGTGTGTTCTTTTCACATACCACATATGGATCCACAAGTGTCATTGCATGTGTGTTCTTTTCACATACCACATATGGATCCACCAGTGTCATTGCATGTGTGTTATTTTCACATACCACATATGTATCCACCAGTGTCATTGCATGTGTGCTCTTTTCACAATCCACCTATGGACCCACCAGTGTCATTGCATGTGTGCTCGTTTTACTAACAACAACCAGAGTCATTGCATGTGTGTTCTCTTCAGAGACCACACATGGATCCACCAGTGTCATTGCATGTGTGTTCTTTTTACTAACAACAACCAGAGTCATTGAAATGTGTGTTCTCTTCAGAGACCACACATGGATCCACCAGTGTCATTCCATGTGTGTTCTTTTCACTAACAACAACCAGAGTCATTACATGTGTGTTATTTTCACATACCACATATGGATCCACCAGTGTCATTGCATGTGTGTTTTTTTACTAACAACAACTGGAGTCATTTCATGTGTGTTCTTTTCACATACCACATATGGATCCACCAGTGTCATTGAAATGTGTGTTCTCTTCAAAGACCACACATGGATCCACCAGTATCATTGCATGTGTGTTCTTTTCTTTAACAACAACCAGATTCATTGCATGTGTGTTCTTTTCACATACCACATATGGATCCACCAGTGTCATTGCATGTGTATTCTTTTCACATACCACATATGTATCCACCAGTGTCATTGCATGTGTGCTCTTTTCACAATCCACCTATGGACCCACCAGTGTCATTGCATGTGTGCTCTTTTTACTAACAACAACCAGAGTCATTACATGTGTGTTCTCTTCAGAGACCACACATGGATCCACCAGTGTTATTGCATGTGTGTTCTTTTTATTAACAACAACCAGAGTCATTGAAATGTGTGTTCTCTTCAGAGACCACACATGGATCCACCAGTGTCATTCCATGTGTGTTCTTTTCACTAACAACAACCAGAGTCATTACATGTGTGTTATTTTCACATACCACATATGGATCCACCAGTGTCATTGCATGTGTGTTTTTTTACTAACAACAACTAGAGTCATTTCATGTGTGTTCTTTTCACATACCACATATGGATCCACCAGTGTCATTGAAATGTGTGTTCTCTTCAGAGACCACACATGGATCCACCAGTATCATTGCATGTGTGTTCTTTTCTTTAACAACAACCAGATTCATTGCATGTGTTCTTTTCACATACCACATATGGATCCACCAGTGTCATTGCATTTGTGTTCTTTTTACTAACAACAACCGGAGTCATTTCATGTGTGTTCTTTTCACATACCACATATGGATCCACCAGTGTCATTGAAATGTGTGTTCTCTTTAGAGACCACACATGGATCCACCAGTGTCATTGCATGTGTGTTCTTTTTACTAAGAACAACTAGAGTCATTGCATGTGTGTTATTTTCACATACCACATATGGATCCACCAGTGTCATTGCATGTGTGTTTTTTTACTAACAACAACTAGAGTCATTTCATGTGTATTCTTTTCACATACCACATATGGATCCACCAGTGTCATTGAAATCTGTGTTCTCTTCAGAGACCACACATGGATCCACCAGTATCATTGCATGTGTGTTCTTTTCTTTAACAACAACCAGATTCATTGCATGTGTGTTCTTTTCACATACCACATATGGATCCACCAGTGTCATTGCATGTGTGTTCTTTTCACATACCACATATGTATCCACCAGTGTCATTGCATGTGTGCTCTTTTCACAATCCACCTATGGACCCACCAGTGTCATTGCATGTGTGCTCTTTTAACTAACAACAACCAGAGTCATTGCATGTGTGTTCTCTTCAGAGACCACACGTGGATCCACCAGTGTCATTGCATGTGTGTTCTTTTTACTAAGAACAACCAGAGTCATTGAAATGTGTGTTCTCTTTAGAGACCACACATGCATCCACCAGTGTCATTCGATGTGTGTTCTTTTCACTAACAACAACCAGAGTCATTACATGTATGTTATTTTCACATACCACATATGGATCCACCAGTGTCATTGCATGTGTGTTCTTTTTACTAACAACAACTGTAGTCATTTCATGTGTGTTCTTTTCACATACCACATATGGATCCACCAGAGTCATTGAAATGTCTGTTCTCTTCAGAGACCACACATGGATCCACAAGTATATTTTCATGTGTGTTCTTTTTCTCTAACAACAACCAGATTCATTGCATGTGTGTTCTTTTCATATACCACATATGGATCCACCAGTGCCATTGCATGTGTGTTCTTTTTACTAACAACAACCGGAGTCATTGCATGTGTGTTCTTTTCACATACCACATATGGATCCACAAGTGTCATTGCATGTGTGTTCTTTTCACATACCACATATGTATCCACCAGTGTCACTGCATGTGTGCTCTTTTCACAATCCATCTATGGACCCACCAGTGTCATTGCATGTGCGCTCTTTTTACTAACAACAACCAGAGTCATTGAAATGTGTGTTCTCTTTAGAGACCACACATGGATCCACCAGTGTCATTCTATGTTTGTTCTTTTTACTAACAACAACCAGAGTCATTCCATGTGTGTTATTTTCACATACCACATATGGATCCACCAGTGTCATTGCATGTGTGTTTTTTTACTAACAACAACTGGAGTCATTTCATGTGTGTTCTTTTCACATACCACATATGGATCCACCAGTCTCATTGAAATGTGTGTTCTCTTCAGAGACCACACATGGATCCACCAGTATCACTGCATGTGTGTTCTTTTCACTAACAACAACCAGATTCCTTGCATGTGTGTTATTTTCACATACCACATATGGATCCACCAGTGTCATTGCATGTGTTTTTTTTACTAACAACAACTGGAGTCATTTCATGTGTGTTCTTTTCACATACCACATATGGATCCACCAGTGTCATTGAAATGTGTGTTCTCTTCAGAGACCACACATGGATCAACTAGTATCATTGCATGTGTGTTCTTTTCTTTAACAACAACCAGATTCATTGCATGTGTTTTCTTTTCAAATACCACAGATGGATCCACCAGTGTTATTGCATGTGTGTTCTTTTCACATACCACATATGTATCCACCAGTGTCATTGCATGTGTGCTCTTTTCACAATCCACCTATGGACCCACCAGTGTCATTGCATGTGTGCTCTTTTTACTAACAACAACCAGAGTCATTGCATGTGTGTTCTCTTCAGAGACCACACATGGATCCACTAGTGTTATTGCATGTGTGTTCTTTTTACTAACAACAACCAGAGTCATTGAAATGTGTGTTCTCTTCAGAGACCACACATGGATCCACCAGTGTAATTCCATGTGTGTTCTTTTCACTAACAACAACCAGAGTCATTACATGTGTGTTATTTTCACATACCACATATGGATCCACCAGTGTCATTGCATGTGTGTTTTTTACTAACAACAACTGGAGTCATTTCATGTGTGTTCTTTTCACATACCACATATGGATCCACCAGTGTCATTGAAATGTGTGTTCTCTTCAGAGACCACACATGGATCCACCAGTATCATTGCATGTGTGTTCTTTTCTTTAACAACAACCAGATTCATTGCATGTGTGTTCTTTTCACATACCACATATGGATCCACCAGTGTCATTGCATGTGTGTTCTTTTTACTAACAACAACCGGAGTCATTTCATGTGTGTTCTTTTCACATACCACATATGGATCCACCAGTGTCATTGAAATGTGTGTTCTCTTTAGAGACCACACATGGATCCACCAGTGTCATTGCATGTGTGTTCTTTTTACTAACAACAACTGGAGTCATTGCATGCGTGTTCTTTTCACATACCACATATGAATCCACTAGTGTAATTGCATGTGTGCTCTTTTCACAATCCACATATGGATCCAACAGTGTCATTTCATGTGTGTTCTTTTCACATACCACATATGGATCCACCAGTGCCATTGAAATGTGTGTTCCCTTCAGAGACCACACATGGATCCACCATTATCATTGCATGTGTGTTCTTAATAATAACAACAACTAGAGTCATTGCATGTGTGTTCTCTTCACATACCACATATGGATCCACCAGTGTCATTGCATGTGTGTTTTTTTACTAACAACAACTGGAGTCATTTCATGTGTGTTCTTTTCACATACCACATATGGATCCACCAGTCTCATTGAAATGTGTGTTCTCTTCAGAGACCACACATGGATCCACCAGTATCACTGCATGTGTGTTCTTTTCACTAACAACAACCAGATTCCTTGCATGTGTGTTATTTTCACATACCACATATGGATCCACCAGTGTCATTGCATGTGTGTTTTTTTACTAACAACAACTGGAGTCATTTCATGTGTTTTCTTTTGACATACCACATATGGATCCACCAGTGTCATTGAAATGTGTGTTCTCTTTAGAGACCACAGATGGATCCACCAGTATCATTGCATGTGTGTTCTTTTCTTTAACAAAAACCAGATTCATTGCATGTGTGTTCTTTTCACATACCACATATGGATCCACCAGTGTCATTGCATGTGTGTTCTTTTCACATACCACATATGTATCCACCAGTGTCATTGCATGTGTGCTCTTTTCACAATCCACCTATGGACCCACCAGTGTCATTGCATGTGTGCTCTTTTAACTAACAACAACCAGAGTCATTGCATGTGTGTTCTCTTCAGAGACCACACGTGGATCCACCAGTGTCATTGCATGTGTGTTCTTTTTACTAAAAACAACCAGAGTCATTGAAATGTGTGTTCTCTTTAGAGACCACACATGCATCCACCAGTGTCATTCGATGTGTGTTCTTTTCACTAACAACAACCAGAGTCATTACATGTATGTTATTTTCACATACCACATATGGATCCACCAGTGTCATTGCATGTGTGTTCTTTTTACTAACAACAACTGTAGTCATTTCATGTGTGTTCTTTTCACATACCACATATGGATCCTCCAGAGTCATTGAAATGTGTGTTCTCTTCAGAGACCACACATGGATCCACAAGTATCTTTGCATGTGTGTTCTTTTTCTCTAACAACAACCAGATTCATTGCATGTTTGTTCTTTTCACATACCACATATGGATCCACCAGTTTCATTGCATCTGTGTTCTTTTTACTAACAACAACCGGAGTCATTGCATGTGTGTTCTTTTCACATACCACATATGGATCTACAAGTGTCATTGCATGTGTGTTCTTTTCACATACCACATATGTATCCACCAGTGTCATTGCATGTGTGCTCTTTTCACAATCCATCTATGGACCCACCAGTGTCATTGCATGTGTGCTCTTTTTACTAACAACAACCAGAGTCATTGAAATGTGTGTTCTCTTTAGAGACCACACATGGATCCACCAATGTCATTCTATGTGTGTTCTTTTTACTAACAACAACCAGAGTCATTACATGTGTGTTATTTTCACATACCACATATGGATCCACCAGTGTCATTGCATGTTTGTTTTTTTACTAACAACAACTAGAGTCATTTCATGTGTGTTCTTTTCACATACCACATATGGATCCACCAGTCTCATTGAAATGTGTGTTCTCTTCAGAGACCACACATGGATCCACCAGTATCACTGCATGTGTGTTCTTTTCACTAACAACAACCAGATTCCTTGCATGTGTGTTATTTTCACATACCACATATGGATCAACCAGTGTCATTGCATGTGTGTTTTTTACTAACAACAACTGGAGTCATTTCATGTGTGTTCTTTTCACATACCACATATGGATCCACCAGTGTCATTGAAATGTGTGTTCTCTTGAGAGACCGCACATGGATCCACTAGTATCATTGCATGTGTGTTATTTTCTTTAACAACAACTAGATTCATTGCATGTGTGTTCTTTTCACATACCACAGATGGATCCACCAGTGTTATTGCATGTGTGTTCTTTTCACATACCACATATGTATCCACCAGTGTCATTGCATGTGTGCTCTTTTCACAATCCACCTATGGACCCACCAGTGTCATTGCATGTGTGCTCTTTTTACTAACAACAACCAGAGTCATTGCATGTGTGTTCTCTTCAGAGACCACACATGGATCCACTAGTGTTATTGCATGTGTGTTCTTTTTACTAACAACAACCAGAGTCATTGAAATGTGTGTTCTCTTCTGAGACCACACATGGATCCACCAGTGTAATTCCATGTGTGTTCTTTTCACTAACAACCAGAGTCATTACATGTGTGTTATTTTCACATACCACATATGGATCCACCAGTGTCATTGCATGTGTGTTTTTTTACTAACAACAACTAGAGTCTTTTCATGTGTGTTCTTTTCACATACCACATATGGATCCACCAGTGTCATTGAAATGTCTGTTCTCTTCAGAGACCACACATGGATCCACCAGTATCATTGCATGTGTGTTCTTTTCTTTAACAACAACCAGATTCATTGCATGTGTGTTCTTTTCACATACCACATATGGATCCACCAGTGTCATTGCATGTGTGTTCTTTTTACTAACAACAACCGGAGTCATTTCATGTGTGTTCTTTTCACATACCACATATGGATCCACCAGTGTCATTGAAATGTGTGTTCTCTTTAGAGACCACACATGGATCCACCAGTGTCATTGCATGTGTGTTCTTTTTACTAACAACAACTGGAGTCATTGCATGCGTGTTCTTTTCACATACCACATATGAATCCACTAGTGTAATTGCATGTGTGCTCTTTTCACAATCCACATATGGATCCAACAGTGTCATTTCATGTGTGTTCTTTTCACATACCACATATGGATCCACCAGTGCCATTGAAATGTGTGTTCCCTTCAGAGACCACACATGGATCCACCATTATCATTGCATGTGTGTTCTTAATAATAACAACAACTAGAGTCATTGCATGTGTGTTCTCTTCACATACCACATATGGATCCACCAGTGTCATTGCATGTGTGTTTTTTTACTAACAACAACTAGAGTCATTTCATGTGTGTTCTTTTCACATACCACATATGGATCCACCAGTCTCATTGAAATGTGTGTTCTCTTCAGAGACCACACATGGATCCACCAGTATCACTGCATGTGTGTTCTTTTCACTAACAACAACCAGATTCCTTGCATGTGTGTTATTTTCACATACCACATATGGATCCACCAGTGTCATTGCATGTGTGTTTTTTTACTAACAACAACTGGAGTCATTTCATGTGTTTTCTTTTGACATACCACATATGGATCCACCAGTGTCATTGAAATGTGTGTTCTCTTTAGAGACCACAGATGGATCCACCAGTATCATTGCATGTGTGTTCTTTTCTTTAACAAAAACCAGATTCATTGCATGTGTGTTCTTTTCACATACCACATATGGATCCACCAGTGTCATTGCATGTGTGTTCTTTTCACATACCACATATGTATCCACCAGTGTCATTGCATGTGTGCTCTTTTCACAATCCACCTATGGACCCACCAGTGTCATTGCATGTGTGCTCTTTTAACTAACAACAACCAGAGTCATTGCATGTGTGTTCTCTTCAGAGACCACACGTGGATCCACCAGTGTCATTGCATGTGTGTTCTTTTTACTAAAAACAACCAGAGTCATTGAAATGTGTGTTCTCTTTAGAGACCACACATGCATCCACCAGTGTCATTCGATGTGTGTTCTTTTCACTAACAACAACCAGAGTCATTACATGTATGTTATTTTCACATACCACATATGGATCCACCAGTGTCATTGCATGTGTGTTCTTTTTACTAACAACAACTGTAGTCATTTCATGTGTGTTCTTTTCACATACCACATATGGATCCTCCAGAGTCATTGAAATGTGTGTTCTCTTCAGAGACCACACATGGATCCACAAGTATCTTTGCATGTGTGTTCTTTTTCTCTAACAACAACCAGATTCATTGCATGTTTGTTCTTTTCACATACCACATATGGATCCACCAGTTTCATTGCATCTGTGTTCTTTTTACTAACAACAACCGGAGTCATTGCATGTGTGTTCTTTTCACATACCACATATGGATCTACAAGTGTCATTGCATGTGTGTTCTTTTCACATACCACATATGTATCCACCAGTGTCATTGCATGTGTGCTCTTTTCACAATCCATCTATGGACCCACCAGTGTCATTGCATGTGTGCTCTTTTTACTAACAACAACCAGAGTCATTGAAATGTGTGTTCTCTTTAGAGACCACACATGGATCCACCAATGTCATTCTATGTGTGTTCTTTTTACTAACAACAACCAGAGTCATTACATGTGTGTTATTTTCACATACCACATATGGATCCACCAGTGTCATTGCATGTTTGTTTTTTTACTAACAACAACTAGAGTCATTTCATGTGTGTTCTTTTCACATACCACATATGGATCCACCAGTCTCATTGAAATGTGTGTTCTCTTCAGAGACCACACATGGATCCACCAGTATCACTGCATGTGTGTTCTTTTCACTAACAACAACCAGATTCCTTGCATGTGTGTTATTTTCACATACCACATATGGATCAACCAGTGTCATTGCATGTGTGTTTTTTACTAACAACAACTGGAGTCATTTCATGTGTGTTCTTTTCACATACCACATATGGATCCACCAGTGTCATTGAAATGTGTGTTCTCTTGAGAGACCGCACATGGATCCACTAGTATCATTGCATGTGTGTTATTTTCTTTAACAACAACTAGATTCATTGCATGTGTGTTCTTTTCACATACCACAGATGGATCCACCAGTGTTATTGCATGTGTGTTCTTTTCACATACCACATATGTATCCACCAGTGTCATTGCATGTGTGCTCTTTTCACAATCCACCTATGGACCCACCAGTGTCATTGCATGTGTGCTCTTTTTACTAACAACAACCAGAGTCATTGCATGTGTGTTCTCTTCAGAGACCACACATGGATCCACTAGTGTTATTGCATGTGTGTTCTTTTTACTAACAACAACCAGAGTCATTGAAATGTGTGTTCTCTTCTGAGACCACACATGGATCCACCAGTGTAATTCCATGTGTGTTCTTTTCACTAACAACCAGAGTCATTACATGTGTGTTATTTTCACATACCACATATGGATCCACCAGTGTCATTGCATGTGTGTTTTTTTACTAACAACAACTAGAGTCTTTTCATGTGTGTTCTTTTCACATACCACATATGGATCCACCAGTGTCATTGAAATGTCTGTTCTCTTCAGAGACCACACATGGATCCACCAGTATCATTGCATGTGTGTTCTTTTCTTTAACAACAACCAGATTCATTGCATGTGTGTTCTTTTCACATACCACATATGGATCCACCAGTGTCGTTGCATGTGTGTTCTTTTTACTAACAACAACCGGAGTCATTTCATGTGTGTTCTTTTCACATACCACATATGGATCCACCAGTGTCATTGAAATGTGTGTTCTCTTTAGAGACCACACATGGATCCACCAGTGTCATTGCATGTGTGTTCTTTTTACTAACAACAACTGGAGTCATTGCATGCGTGTTCTTTTCACATACCACATATGAATCCACTAGTGTAATTGCATGTGTGCTCTTT
Source organism: Avena sativa (assembly GCA_916181665.1). Classification (NCBI taxonomy): domain Eukaryota; kingdom Viridiplantae; phylum Streptophyta; class Magnoliopsida; order Poales; family Poaceae; genus Avena; species Avena sativa. Next base: position 410,444,578 of record OV702292.1, on the reverse strand, counting down.
TCACAATCCACATATGGATCCAAAAGTGTCATTTCATGTGTGTTCTTTTCACATACCACATATGGATCCACCAGTGCCATTGAAATGTGTGTTCTCTTCAGAGACCACACATGGATCCACCATTGTCATTGCATGTGTGTTCTTAATAATAACAACAACTAGAGTCATTGCATGTGTGTTCTCTTCACATACCACATATGGATCCACCAGTGTCATTGCATGTGTGTTTTTTTACTAACAACAACTGGAGTCATTTCATGTGTGTTCTTTTCACATACCACATATGGATCCACCAGTCTCATTGAAATGTGTGTTCTCTTCAGAGACCACACATGGATCCACCAGTATCACTGCATGTGTGTTCTTTTCACTAACAACAACCAGATTCCTTGCATGTGTGTTATTTTCACATACCACATATGGATCCACCAGTGTCATTGCATGTGTGTTTTTTTACTAACAACAACTGGAGTCATTTCATGTGTGTTCTTTTCAAAACCACATATGGATCCACCAGTGTCATTGAAATGTGTGTTCTCTTCAGAGACCACACATGGATCCACCAGTATCATTGCATGTGTGTTCTTTTCTTTAACAACAACCAGATTCATTGCATGTGTGTTCTTTTCACATACCACATATGGAAGCACCAGTGTCATTGCATGTGTGTTCTTTTCACATACCAATATGTATCCACCAGTGTCATTGCATGTGTGCTCTTTTCACAATCCACCTATGGACCCACCAGTGTCATTGCATGTGTGCTCTTTTTACTAACAACAACTAGAGTCATTGCATGTGTGTTCTCTTCAGAGACCACACATGGATCCACTAGTGTTATTGCATGTGTGTTCTTTTTACTAACAACAACCAGAGTCATTGAAATGTGTGTTCTCTTCAGAGACCACACATGGATCCACCAATGTCATTCCATGTGTGTTCTTTTCACTAACAACAACCAGAGTCATTACATGTGTGTTATTTTCACATACCACATATGGATCCACCAGTGTCATTGCATGTGTGTTTTTTTACTAACAACAACTGGAGTCATTTCATGTGTGTTCTTTTCACATACCACATATGGATCCACCAGTGTCATTGAAATGTGTGTTCTCTTCAGAGATCACACATGGATCCACCAGTATCATTGCATGTGTGTTCTTTTCTTTAACAACAACCAGATTCATTGCATGTGTGTTCTTTTCACATACCACATATGGATCCACCAGTGTCATTGCATGTGTGTTCTTTTTACTAACAACAACCGGAGTCATTTCATGTGTGTTCTTTTCACATACCACATATGGATCCACCAGTGTCATTGAAATGTGTGTTCTCTTTAGAGACCACACATGGATCCACCAGTGTCATTGCATGTGTGTTCTTTTTACTAACAACAACTGGAGTCATTGCATGCGTGTTCTTTTCACATACCACATATGAATCCACTAGTGTAATTGCATGTGTGCTCTTTTCACAATCCACATATGGATCCAACAATTTCATTTCATGTGTGTTCTTTTCACATACCACATATGGATCCACCAGTGCCATTGAAATGTGTGTTCTCTTCAGAGACCACACATGGATCCACATGTGTCATTGCATGTGTGTTCTTAATAATAATAACAACTAGAGTCATTGCATGTGTGTTCTCTTCACATACCACATATGGATCCACCAGTGTCATTGCATGTGTGCTCTTTTCACAATCCACCTATGGATCCACCAGTGTCATTGCATGTGTGTTCTTTTTACTAACAACAACCAGAGTCATTACATGTATGTTATTTTCACATACCACATATGGATCCACCAGTGTCATTGCATGTGTGTTCTTTTTACTAACAACAACTGTAGTCATTTCATGTGTGTTCTTTTCACATACCACATATGGATCCACCAGAGTCATTGAAATGTGTGTTCTCTTCAGAGACCACACATGGATCCACAAGTATCTTTGCATGTGTGTTCTTTTTCTCTAACAACAACCAGATTCATTGCATGTTTGTTCTTTTCACATACCACATACGGATCCACCAGTTTCATTGCATGTGTGTTCTTTTTACTAACAACAACCGGAGTCATTGCATGTGTGTTCTTTTCACATACCACATATGGATCTACAAGTGTCATTGCATGTGTGTTCTTTTCACATACCACATATGTATCCACCAGTGTCATTGCATGTGTGCTCTTTTCACAATCCATCTATGGACCCACCAGTGTCATTGCATGTGTGCTCTTTTTACTAACAACAACCAGAGTCATTGAAATGTGTGTTCTCTTTAGAGACCACACATGGATCCACCAGTGTCATTCTATGTGTGTTCTTTTTACTAACAACAACCAGAGTCATTACATGTGTGTTATTTTCACATACCACATATGGATCCACCAGTGTCATTGCATGTGTGTTTTTTTACTAACAACAACTGGAGTCATTTCATGTGTGTTCTTTTCACATACCACATATGGATCCACCAGTCTCATTGAAATGTGTGTTCTCTTCAGAGACCACACATGGATCTACCAGTATCACTGCATGTGTGTTCTTTTCACTAACAACAACCAGATTCCTTGCATGTTAGTTATTTTCACATACCACATATGGATCCACCAGTGTCATTGCATGTGTGTTTTTTTACTAACAACAACTGGAGTCATTTCATGTCTGTTCTTTTCACATACCACATATGGATCCACCAGTGTCATTGAAATGTGTGTTCTCTTCAGAGACCACACATGGATCCACCAGTATCATTGCATGTGTGTTCTTTTCTTTAACAACAACCAGATTCATTGCATGTGTGTTCTTTTCACATACCACATATGGATCCACCAGTGTCATTGCATGTGTGTTCTTTTCACATACCACATATGTATCCACCAGTGTCATTGCATGTGTGCACTTTTCACAATCCACCTATGGACCCACCAGTGTCATTGCATGTGTGCTCTTGTGTTCTCTTCAGAGACCACACATGGATCCACCAGTGTTATTGCATGTGTGTTCTTTTTACTAACAACAACCAGAGTCATTGAAATTGTGTTCTCTTCAGAGACCACACATGGATCCACCAGTGTCATTCCATGTGTGTTCTTTTCACTAACAACCAGAGTCATTACATGTGTGTTATTTTCACATACCACATATGGATCCACCAGTGTCATTGCATGTGTGTTTTTTTACTAACAACAACTGGAGTCATTTCATGTGTGTTCTTTTCACATACCACATATGGATCCACCAGTGTCATTGAAATGTGTGTTCTCTTCAGAGACCACACATGGATCCACCAGTATCATTGCATGTGTGTTCTTTTCTTTAACAACAACCAGATTCATTGCATGTGTGTTCTTTTCACATACCACATATGGATCCACCAGTGTCATTGCATGTGTGTTCTTTTTACTAACAACAACCGGAGTCATTTCATGTGTGTTCTTTTCACATACCACATATGGATCCACTAGTGTCATTGAAATGTGTGTTCTCTTTAGAGACCACACATGGATCCACCAGTGTCATTGCATGTGTGTTCTTTTTACTAACAACAACTGGAGTAATTGCATGAGTGTTCTTTTCACATACCACATATGAATCCACTAGTGTAATTGCATGTGTGCTCTTTTCACAATCCACATATGGATCCAACAATGTCATTTCATGTGTGTTCTTTTCACATACCACATATGGATCCACTAGTGCAATTGAAATGTGTGTTCTCTTCAGAGACCACACATGGATCCACATGTGTCATTGCATGTGTGTTCTTAATAATAACAACAACTAGAGTCATTGCATGTGTGTTCTCTTCACATACCACATATGGATCCACCAGTGTCATTGCATGTGTGCTCTTTTCACAATCCACCTATGGATCCACCAGTGTCATTGCATGTGTGTTCTTTTTACTAATAACAACCAGAGTCATTGCATGTGTGTTATTTTCACATACCACATATGGATCCACTAGTGTCATTGAAATGTGTGTTCTCTTCAGAGACCACACATGGATCCACCAGTGTCATTGCATGTCTGTTCTTTTTACTATCAACAACTGGAGTTATTGCATGTGTGTTCTTTTCACATACCACATATGCATCTACCAGTGTCATTCCATGTGTGCTCTTTTCACAATCCACTTATGGATCCACCAGTGTCGTTGCATGTGTGTTCTTTTTTCTAACAACAATTGGAGTCATTATTGTGTGTTCTTTTCACATACCACATATGGATCCACCAGTGTCATTGCATGTGTGTTCTTTTCAAATACCACATATGGATCCACCAGTGTCACTGCATGTGTGCTCTTTTCACAATCCACCTATGGACCCACCAGTGTCATTGCATGTGTGCTCTTTTTACTAACAACCAGAGTCATTGCATGTGTGTTCTCTTCAGAGACCACACATGGATCCACCAGTTTCATTGCATGTGTGTTCTTTTTACTAACAACAACCAGAGTCATTGAAATGTGTGTTCTCTTCAGAGACCACACATGGATCCACCAGTGTCATTCCATGTGTGTTCTTTTCACTAACAACAACCAGAGTCATTACATGTGTGTTATTTTCACATACCACATATGGATCCACCAGTGTCATTGCATGTGTGTTTTTTTACTAACAACAACTGGAGTCATTTCATGTGTGTTCTTTTCACATACCACATATGGATCCACCAGTGTCATTGAAATGTGTGTTCTCTTCAGAGATCACACATGGATCCACCAGTATCATTGCATGTGTGTTCTTTTCTTTAACAACAACCAGATTCATTGCATGTGTGTTCTTTTCACATACCACATATGGATCCACCAGTGTCATTGCATGTGTGTTCTTTTTACTAACAACAACCGGAGTCATTTCATGTGTGTTCTTTTCACATACCGCATATGGATCCACCAGTGTCATTGAAATGTGTGTTCTCTTTAGAGACCACACATGGATCCACCAGTGTCATTGCATGTGTGTTCTTTTTACTAACAACAACTGGAGTCATTGCATGCGTGTTCTTTTCACATACCACATATGAATCCACTAGTGTAATTGCATGTGTGCTCTTTTCACAATCCACATATGGATCCAACAATTTCATTTCATGTGTGTTCTTTTCACATACCACATATGGATCCACCAGTGCCATTGAAATGTGTGTTCTCTTCAGAGACCACACATGGATCCACATGTGTCATTGCATGTGTGTTCTTAATAATAATAACAACTAGAGTCATTGCATGTGTGTTCTCCTCACATACCACATATGGATCCACCAGTGTCATTGCATGTGTGCTCTTTTCACAATCCACCTATGGATCCACCAGTGTCATTGCATGTGTGTTCTTTTTACTAACAACAACCAGAGTCATTACATGTATGTTATTTTCACATACCACATATGGATCCACCAGTGTCATTGCATGTGTGTTCTTTTTACTAACAACAACTGTAGTCATTTCATGTGTGTACTTTTCACATACCACATATGGATCCACCAGAGTCATTGAAATGTGTGTTCTCTTCAGAGACCACACATGGATCCACAAGTATCTTTGCATGTGTGTTCTCTTTAGAGACCACACGTGGATCCACCAGTGTCATTGCATGTGTGTTCTTTTTACTAAAAACAACCAGAGTCATTGAAATGTGTGTTCTCTTTAGAGACCACACATGCATCCACCAGTGTCATTCGATGTGTGTTCTTTTCACTAACAACAACCAGAGTCATTACATGTATGTTATTTTCACATACCACATATGGATCCACCAGTGTCATTGCATGTGTGTTCTTTTTACTAACAACAACTGTAGTCATTTCATGTGTGTTCTTTTCACATACCACATATGGATCCACCAGAGTCATTGAAATGTGTGTTCTCTTCAGAGACCACACATGGATCCACAAGTATCTTTGCATGTGTGTTCTTTTTCTCTAACAACAACCAGATTCATTGCATGTTTGTTCTTTTCACATACCACATACGGATCCACCAGTTTCATTGCATGTGTGTTCTTTTTACTAACAACAACCGGAGTCATTGCATGTGTGTTCTTTTCACATACCACATATGGATCTACAAGTGTCATTGCATGTGTGTTCTTTTCACATACCACATATGTATCCACCAGTGTCATTGCATGTGTGCTCTTTTCACAATCCATCTATGGACCCACCAGTGTCATTGCATGTGTGCTCTTTTTACTAACAACAACCAGAGTCATTGAAATGTGTGTTATTTTCACATACCACATATGGATCCACCAGTGTCATTGCATGTGTGTTTTTTACTAACAACAACTGGAGTCATTTCATGTGTGTTCTTTTCACATACCACATATGGATCCACCAGTCTCATTGAAATGTGTGTTCTCTTCAGAGACCACACATGGATCTACCAATATCACTGCATGTGTGTTCTTTTCACTAACAACAACCAGATTCCTTGCATGTGTGTTATTTTCACATACCACATATGGATCCACCAGTGTCATTGCATGTGTGTTTTTTCACTAACAACAACTGGAGTCATTTCATGTCTGTTCTTTTCACATACCACATATGGATCCACCAGTGTCATTGAAATGTGTGTTCTCTTCAGAGACCACACATGGATCCACCAGTATCATTGCATGTGTGTTCTTTTCTTTAACAACAACCAGATTCATTGCATGTGTGTTCTTTTCACATACCACATATGGATCCACCAGTGTCATTGCATGTGTGTTCTTTTCACATACCACATATGTATCCACCAGTGTCATTGCATGTGTGCTCTTTTCACAATCACCTATGGACCCACCAGTGTCATTGCATGTGTGCTCTTGTGTTCTCTTCAGAGACCACACATGGATCCACCAGTGTTATTGCATGTGTGTTCTTTTTACTAACAACAACCAGAGTCATTGAAATTGTGTTCTCTTCAGAGACCACACATGGATCCACCAGTGTCATTGCATGTGTGTTCTTTTTACTAACAACAACCAGAGTCATTGAAATTGTGTTCTCTTCAGAGACCACACATGGATCCACCAGTGTCATTCCATGTGTGTTCTTTTCACTAACAACAACCAGAGTCATTACATGTGTGTTATTTTCACATACCACATATGGATCCACCAGTGTCATTGCATGTGTGTTTTTTTACTAACAACAACTGGAGTCATTTCATGTGTGTTCTTTTCACATACCACATATGGATCCACCAGTGTCATTGAAATGTGTGTTCTCTTCAGAGACCACACATGGATCCACCAGTATCATTGCATGTGTGTTCTTTTCTTTAACAACAACCAGATTCATTGCATGTGTGTTCTTTTCACATACCACATATGGATCCACCAGTGTCATTGCATGTGTGTTCTTTTTACTAACAACAACCGGAGTCATTTCATGTGTGTTCTTTTCACATACCACATATGGATCCACTAGTGTCATTGAAATGTGTGTTCTCTTTAGAGACCACACATGGATCCACCAGTGTCATTGCATGTGTGTTCTTTTTACTAACAACAACTGGAGTAATTGCATGAGTGTTCTTTTCACATACCACATATGAATCCACTAGTGTAATTGCATGTGTGCTCTTTTCACAATCCACATATGGATCCAACAATGTCATTTCATGTGTGTTCTTTTCACATACCACATATGGATCCACTAGTGCAATTGAAATGTGTGTTCTCTTCAGAGACCACACATGGATCCACATGTGTCATTGCATGTGTGTTCTTAATAATAACAACAACTAGAGTCATTGCATGTGTGTTCTCTTCACATACCACATATGGATCCACCAGTGTCATTGCATGTGTGCTCTTTTCACAATCCACCTATGGATCCACCAGTGTCATTGCATGTGTGTTCTTTTTACTAATAACAACCAGAGTCATTGCATGTGTGTTATTTTCACATACCACATATGGATCCACTAGTGTCATTTAAATGTGTGTTCTCTTCAGAGACCACACATGGATCCACCAGTGTCATTGCATGTCTGTTCTTTTTACTATCAACAACTGGAGTTATTGCATGTGTGTTCTTTTCACATACCACATATGCATCTACCAGTGTCATTCCATGTGTGCTCTTTTCACAATCCACTTATGGATCCACCAGTGTCGTTGCATGTGTGTTCTTTTTTCTAACAACAATTGGAGTCATTATTGTGTGTTCTTTTCACATACCACATATGGATCCACCAGTGTCATTGCATGTGTGTTCTTTTCAAATACCACATATGGATCCACCAGTGTCACTGCATGTGTGCTCTTTTCACAATCCACCTATGGACCCACCAGTGTCATTGCATGTGTGCTCTTTTTACTAACAACCAGAGTCATTGCATGTGTGTTCTCTTTAGAGACCACACATGGATCCACCAGTTTCATTGCATGTGTGTTCTTTTTACTAACAACAACCAGAGTCATTGAAATGTGTGTTCTCTTCAGAGACCACACATGGATCCACCAGTGTCATTCCATGTGTGTTCTTTTCACTAACAACAACCAGAGTCATTACATGTGTGTTATTTTCACATACCACATATGGATCCACCAGTGTCATTGCATGTGTGTTTTTTTACTAACAACAACTGGAGTCATTTCATGTGTGTTCTTTTCACATACCACATATGGATCCACCAGTGTCATTGAAATGTGTGTTCTCTTCAGAGATCACACATGGATCCACCAGTATCATTGCATGTGTGTTCTTTTCTTTAACAACAACCAGATTCATTGCATGTGTGTTCTTTTCACATACCACATATGGATCCACCAGTGTCATTGCATGTGTGTTCTTTTTACTAACAACAACCGGAGTCATTTCATGTGTGTTCTTTTCACATACCGCATATGGATCCACCAGTGTCATTGAAATGTGTGTTCTCTTTAGAGACCACACATGGATCCACCAGTGTCATTGCATGTGTGTTCTTTTTACTAACAACAACTGGAGTCATTGCATGCGTGTTCTTTTCACATACCACATATGAATCCACTAGTGTAATTGCATGTGTGCTCTTTTCACAATCCACATATGGATCCAACAATTTCATTTCATGTGTGTTCTTTTCACATACCACATATGGATCCACCAGTGCCATTGAAATGTGTGTTCTCTTCAGAGACCACACATGGATCCACATGTGTCATTGCATGTGTGTTCTTAATAATAATAACAACTAGAGTCATTGCATGTGTGTTCTCCTCACATACCACATATGGATCCACCAGTGTCATTGCATGTGTGCTCTTTTCACAATCCACCTATGGATCCACCAGTGTCATTGCATGTGTGTTCTTTTTACTAACAACAACCAGAGTCATTACATGTATGTTATTTTCACATACCACATATGGATCCACCAGTGTCATTGCATGTGTGTTCTTTTTACTAACAACAACTGTAGTCATTTCATGTGTGTACTTTTCACATACCACATATGGATCCACCAGAGTCATTGAAATGTGTGTTCTCTTCAGAGACCACACATGGATCCACAAGTATCTTTGCATGTGTGTTCTCTTTAGAGACCACACGTGGATCCACCAGTGTCATTGCATGTGTGTTCTTTTTACTAAAAACAACCAGAGTCATTGAAATGTGTGTTCTCTTTAGAGACCACACATGCATCCACCAGTGTCATTCGATGTGTGTTCTTTTCACTAACAACAACCAGAGTCATTACATGTATGTTATTTTCACATACCACATATGGATCCACCAGTGTCATTGCATGTGTGTTCTTTTTACTAACAACAACTGTAGTCATTTCATGTGTGTTCTTTTCACATACCACATATGGATCCACCAGAGTCATTGAAATGTGTGTTCTCTTCAGAGACCACACATGGATCCACAAGTATCTTTGCATGTGTGTTCTTTTTCTCTAACAACAACCAGATTCATTGCATGTTTGTTCTTTTCACATACCACATACGGATCCACCAGTTTCATTGCATGTGTGTTCTTTTTACTAACAACAACCGGAGTCATTGCATGTGTGTTCTTTTCACATACCACATATGGATCTACAAGTGTCATTGCATGTGTGTTCTTTTCACATACCACATATGTATCCACCAGTGTCATTGCATGTGTGCTCTTTTCACAATCCATCTATGGACCCACCAGTGTCATTGCATGTGTGCTCTTTTTACTAACAACAACCAGAGTCATTGAAATGTGTGTTATTTTCACATACCACATATGGATCCACCAGTGTCATTGCATGTGTGTTTTTTACTAACAACAACTGGAGTCATTTCATGTGTGTTCTTTTCACATACCACATATGGATCCACCAGTCTCATTGAAATGTGTGTTCTCTTCAGAGACCACACATGGATCTACCAATATCACTGCATGTGTGTTCTTTTCACTAACAACAACCAGATTCCTTGCATGTGTGTTATTTTCACATACCACATATGGATCCACCAGTGTCATTGCATGTGTGTTTTTTCACTAACAACAACTGGAGTCATTTCATGTCTGTGCTTTTCACATACCACATATGGATCCACCAGTGTCATTGAAATGTGTGTTCTCTTCAGAGACCACACATGGATCCACCAGTATCATTGCATGTGTGTTCTTTTCTTTAACAACAACCAGATTCATTGCATGTGTGTTCTTTTCACATACCACATATGGATCCACCAGTGTCATTGCATGTGTGTTCTTTTCACATACCACATATGTATCCACCAGTGTCATTGCATGTGTGCTCTTTTCACAATCACCTATGGACCCACCAGTGTCATTGCATGTGTGCTCTTGTGTTCTCTTCAGAGACCACACATGGATCCACCAGTGTTATTGCATGTGTGTTCTTTTTACTAACAACAACCAGAGTCATTGAAATTGTGTTCTCTTCAGAGACCACACATGGATCCACCAGTGTCATTCCATGTGTGTTCTTTTCACTAACAACAACCAGAGTCATTACATGTGTGCTATTTTCACATACCACATATGGATCCACCAGTGTCATTGCATGTGTGTTTTTTTACTAACAACAACTGGAGTCATTTCATGTGTGTTCTTTTCACATACCACATATGGATCCACCAGTGTCATTGAAATGTGTGTTCTCTTCAGAGACCACACATGGATCCACCAGTATCATTGCATGTGTGTTCTTTTCTTTAACAACAACCAGATTCATTGCATGTGTGTTCTTTTCACATACCACATATGGATCCACCAGTGTCATTGCATGTGTGTTCTTTTTACTAACAACAACCGGAGTCATTTCATGTGTGTTCTTTTCACATACCACATATGGATCCACTAGTGTCATTGAAATGTGTGTTCTCTTTAGAGACCACACATGGATCCACCAGTGTCATTGCATGTGTGTTCTTTTTACTAACAACAACTGGAGTAATTGCATGAGTGTTCTTTTCACATACCACATATGAATCCACTAGTGTAATTGCATGTGTGCTCTTTTCACAATCCACATATGGATCCAACAGTGTCATTTCATGTGTGTTCTTTTCACATACCACATATGGATCCACTAGTGCCATTGAAATGTGTGTTCTCTTCAGAGACCACACATGGATCCACATGTGTCATTGCATGTGTGTTCTTAATAATAACAACAACTAGAGTCATTGCATGTGTGTTCTCTTCACATACCACATATGGATCCACCAGTGTCATTGCATGTGTGCTCTTTTCACAATCCACCTATGGATCCACCAGTGTCATTGCATGTGTGTTCTTTTTACTAATAACAACCAGAGTCATTGCATGTGTGTTATTTTCACATACCACATATGGATCCACTAGTGTCATTGAAATGTGTGTTCTCTTTAGAGACCACACATGGATCCACCAGTGTCATTGCATGTCTGTTCTTTTTACTAACAACAACTGGAGTTATTGCATGTGTGTTCTTTTCACATACCACATATGCATCTACCAGTGTCATTCCATGTGTGCTCTTTTCACAATCCACTTATGGATCCACCAGTGTCGTTGCATGTGTGTTCTTTTTTCTAACAACAACTGGAGTCATTGTTGTGTGTTCTTTTCACATACCACATATGGATCCACCAGTGTCATTGCATGTGTGTTCTTTTCACATACCATATATGGATCCACCAGTGTCATTGCATGTGTGCTCTTTTCACAATCCACCTATGGACCCACCAGTGTCATTGCATGTGTGCTCTTTTAACTAACAACAACCAAAGTTATTGCATGTGTGTTCTCTTCAGAGACCACACATGGATCCACCAGTGTCATTGCATGTGTGTTCTTTTTACTAAAAACAACCAGAGTCATTGAAATGTATGTTCTCTTTAGAGACCACACATGCATCCACCAGTGTCATTCGATGTGTGTTCTTTTCACTAACAACAACCAGAGTCATTACATGTATGTTATTTTCACATACCACATATGGATCCACCAGTGTCATTGCATGTGTGTTCTTTTTACTAACAACAACTGTAGTCATTTCTTGTGTGTTCTTTTCACATACCACATATGGATCCACTAGAGTCATTGAAATGTGTGTTCTCTTCAGAGACCACACATGGATCCACAAGTATCTTTGCATGTGTGTTCTTTTTCTCTAACAACAACCAGATTCATTGCATGTGTGTTCTTTTCACATACCACATATGGATCCACCAGTGTCATTGCATGTGTGTTCTTTTTACTAACAACAACCGGAGTCATTGCATGTGTGTTCTTTTCACATACCACATATGGATCCACAAGTGTCATTGCATGTGTGTTCTTTTCACATACCACATATGTATCCACCAGTGTCATTGCATGTGTGGTCTTTTCACAATCCACCTATGGACCCACCAGTGTCATTGCATGTGAGCTCTTTTTACTAACAACAACTAGAGTCATTGAAATGTGTGTTCTCTTTAGAGACCACACATGGATCCACCAGTGTCATTCTATGTGTGTTCTTTTTACTAACAACAACCAGAGTCATTACATGTGTGTTATTTTCACATACCACATATGGATCCACCAGTGTCATTGCATGTGTGTTTTTTTACTAACAACAACTGGAGTCATTTCATGTGTGTTCTTTTCACATACCACATATGGATCCACCAGTCTCATTGAAATGTGTGTTCTCTTCAGAGACCACACATGGATCCACCAGTATCACTGCATGTGTGTTCTTTTCTTTAACAACAACCAGATTCCTTACATGTGTGTTCTTTTCACATACCACATATGGATCCACCAGTGTCATTGCATGTGTGTTCTTTTTACTAACAACAACCGGAGTCATTGCATGTGTGTTCTTTTCACATACCACATATGGATCCACCACTGTCATTGAAATGTGTGTTCTCTTCAGAGACCACACATGGATCCACCAATGTCATTGCATGTGTGTTCTTTTTACTAACAACATCTCGAGTCATTGCATGTGTGTTCTTTTCACATACCACATATGGATCCACCAGTGTCATTGCATGTGTGTTCTTTTCACATACCACATATGTATCCACCAGTGTCATTGCATGTGTGCTCTTTTCACAATCCACCTATGGACCCACCAGTGTCATAGCATGTGTGCTCTTTTTACTAACAACAACCAGAGTCATTGCATGTGTGTTCTCTTCAGAGACCACACATGGATCCACCAGTTTCATTGCATGTGTGTTCTTTTTACTAACAACAACCAGAGTCATTGAAATGTGTGTTCTCTTCAGAGACCACACATGGATCCACCAGTGTCATTCCATGTGTGTTCTTTTCACTAACAACAACCAGAGTCATTACATGTGTGTTATTTTCACATACCACATATGGATCCACCAGTGTCATTGCATGTGTGTTTTTTACTAACAACAATTGGATTCATTTCATGTGTGTTCTTTTCACATACCACATATGGATCCACCAGTGTCATTGAAATGTGTGTTCTCTTCAGAGACCACACATGGATCCACCAGTATCATTGCATGTGTGTTCTTTTCTTTAACAACAACCAGATTCATTGCATGTGTGTTCTTTTCACATACCACATATGGATCCACCAGTGTCATTGCATGTGTGTTCTTTTTACTAACAACAACCGGAGTCATTTCATGTGTGTTCTTTTCACATACCACATATGGATCCACCAGTGTCATTGAAATGTGTGTTCTCTTTAGAGACCACACATGGATCCACCAGTGTCATTGCATGTGTGTTCTTTTTACTAACAACAACTGGAGTCATTGCATGCGTGTTCTTTTCACATACCACATATGAATCCACTAGTGTAATTGCATGTGTGCTCTTTTCACAATCCACATATGGATCCAACAGTGTCATTTCATGTGTGTTCTTTTCACATACCACATATGGATCCACCAGTGCCATTGAAATGTGTGTTCTCTTCAGAGACCACACATGGATCCACCAGTGTCATTGCATGTGTGTTCTTAATAATAACAACAACTAGAGTCGTTGCATGTGTGTTCTTTTCACATACCACATATGTATCCACCAGTGTCATTGCATGTGTGCTCTTTTCACAATCCATCTATGGACCCACCAGTGTCATTGCATGTGTGCTCTTTTTACTAACAACAACCAGAGTCATTGAAATGTGTGTTCTCTTTAGAGACCACACATGGATCCACCAGTGTCATTCTATGTGTGTTCTTTTTACTAACAACAACCAGAGTCATTACATGTGTGTTATTTTCACATACCACATATGGATCCACCAGTGTCATTGCATGTGTGTTTTTTTACTAACAACAACTGGAGTCATTTCATGTGTGTTCTTTTCACATACCACATATGGATCCACCAGTCTCATTGAAATGTGTGTTCTCTTCAGAGACCACACATGGATCTACCAGTATCACTGCATGTGTGTTCTTTTCACTAACAACAACCAGATTCCTTGCATGTGTGTTATTTTCACATACCACATATGGATCCACCAGTGTCATTGCATGTGTGTTTTTTTACTAACAACAACTGGAGTCATTTCATGTCTGTTCTTTTCACATACCACATATGGATCCACCAGTGTCATTGAAATGTGTGTTCTCTTCAGAGACCACACATGGATCCACCAGTATCATTGCATGTGTGTTCTTTTCTTTAACAACAACCAGATTCATTGCATGTGTGTTCTTTTCACATACCACATATGGATCCACCAGTGTCATTGCATGTGTGTTCTTTTCACATACCACATATGTATCCACCAGTGTCATTGCATGTGTGCACTTTTCACAATCCACCTATGGACCCACCAGTGTCATTGCATGTGTGCTCTTGTGTTCTCTTCAGAGACCACACATGGATCCACCAGTGTTATTGCATGTGTGTTCTTTTTACTAACAACAACCAGAGTCATTGAAATTGTGTTCTCTTCAGAGACCACACATGGATCCACCAGTGTCATTCCATGTGTGTTCTTTTCACTAACAACAACCAGAGTCATTACATGTGTGTTATTTTCACATACGACATATGGATCCACCAGTGTCATTGCATGTGTGTTTTTTTACTAACAACAACTGGAGTCATTTCATGTGTGTTCTTTTCACATACCACATATGGATCCACCAGTGTCATTGAAATGTGTGTTCTCTTCAGAGACCACACATGGATCCACCAGTATCATTGCATGTGTGTTCTTTTCTTTAACAACAACTAGAGTCGTTGCATGTGTGTTCTTTTCACATACCACATATGGATCCACCAGTGTCATTGCATGTGTGTTCTTTTTACTAACAACAACCGGAGTCATTTCATGTGTGTTCTTTTCACATACCACATATGGATCCACTAGTGTCATTGAAATGTGTGTTCTCTTTAGAGACCACACATGGATCCACCAGTGTCATTGCATGTGTGTTCTTTTTACTAACAACAACTGGAGTAATTGCATGAGTGTTCTTTTCACATACCACATATGAATCCACTAGTGTAATTGCATGTGTGCTCTTTTCACAATCCACATATGGATCCAACAGTGTCATTTCATGTGTGTTCTTTTCACATACCACATATGGATCCACTAGTGCCATTGAAATGTGTGTTCTCTTCAGAGACCACACATGGATCCACATGTGTCATTGCATGTGTGTTCTTAATAATAACAACAACTAGAGTCATTGCATGTGTGTTCTCTTCACATACCACATATGGATCCACCAGTGTCATTGCATGTGTGCTCTTTTCACAATCCACCTATGGATCCACCAGTGTCATTGCATGTGTGTTCTTTTTAGTAATAACAACCAGAGTCATTGCATGTGTGTTATTTTCACATACCACATATGGATCCACTAGTGTCATTGAAATGTGTGTTCTCTTCAGAGACCACACATGGATCCACCAGTGTCATTGCATGTCTGTTCTTTTTACTATCAACAACTGGAGTTATTGCATGTGTGTTCTTTTCACATACCACATATGCATCTACCAGTGTCATTCCATGTGTGCTCTTTTCACAATCCACTTATGGATCCACCAGTGTCGTTGCATGTGTGTTCTTTTTTCTAACAACAATTGGAGTCATTATTGTGAGTTCTTTTCACATACCACATATGGATCCACCAGTGTCATTGCATGTGTGTTCTTTTCAAATACCACATATGGATCCACCAGTGTCACTGCATGTGTGCTCTTTTCACAATCCACCTATGGACCCACCAGTGTCATTGCATGTGTGCTCTTTTTACTAACAACCAGAGTCATTGCATGTGTGTTCTCTTCAGAGACCACACATGGATCCACCAGTTTCATTGCATGTGTGTTCTTTTTACTAACAACAACCAGAGTCATTGAAATGTGTGTTCTCTTCAGAGACCACACATGGATCCACCAGTGTCATTCCATGTGTGTTCTTTTCACTAACAACAACCAGAGTCATTACATGTGTGTTATTTTCACATACCACATATGGATCCACCAGTGTCATTGCATGTGTGTTTTTTTACTAACAACAACTGGAGTCATTTCATGTGTGTTCTTTTCACATACCACATATGGATCCACCAGTGTCATTGAAATGTGTGTTCTCTTCAGAGATCACACATGGATCCACCAGTATCATTGCATGTGTGTTCTTTTCTTTAACAACAACCAGATTCATTGCATGTGTGTTCTTTTCACATACCACATATGGATCCACCAGTGTCATTGCATGTGTGTTCTTTTTACTAACAACAACCGGAGTCATTTCATGTGTGTTCTTTTCACATACCGCATATGGATCCACCAGTGTCATTGAAATGTGTGTTCTCTTTAGAGACCACACATGGATCCACCAGTGTCATTGCATGTGTGTTCTTTTTACTAACAACAACTGGAGTCATTGCATGCGTGTTCTTTTCACATACCACATATGAATCCACTAGTGTAATTGCATGTGTGCTCTTTTCACAATCCACATATGGATCCAACAATTTCATTTCATGTGTGTTCTTTTCACATACCACATATGGATCCACCAGTGCCATTGAAATGTGTGTTCTCTTCAGAGACCACACATGGATCCACATGTGTCATTGCATGTGTGTTCTTAATAATAATAACAACTAGAGTCATTGCATGTGTGTTCTCCTCACATACCACATATGGATCCACCAGTGTCATTGCATGTGTGCTCTTTTCACAATCCACCTATGGATCCACCAGTGTCATTGCATGTGTGTTCTTTTTACTAACAACAACCAGAGTCATTACATGTATGTTATTTTCACATACCACATATGGATCCACCAGTGTCATTGCATGTGTGTTCTTTTTACTAACAACAACTGTAGTCATTTCATGTGTGTACTTTTCACATACCACATATGGATCCACCAGAGTCATTGAAATGTGTGTTCTCTTCAGAGACCACACATGGATCCACAAGTATCTTTGCATGTGTGTTCTCTTTAGAGACCACACGTGGATCCACCAGTGTCATTGCATGTGTGTTCTTTTTACTAAAAACAACCAGAGTCATTGAAATGTGTGTTCTCTTTAGAGACCACACATGCATCCACCAGTGTCATTCGATGTGTGTTCTTTTCACTAACAACAACCAGAGTCATTACATGTATGTTATTTTCACATACCACATATGGATCCACCAGTGTCATTGCATGTGTGTTCTTTTTACTAACAACAACTGTGGTCATTTCATGTGTGTTCTTTTCACATACCACATATGGATCCACCAGAGTCATTGAAATGTGTGTTCTCTTCAGAGACCACACATGGATCCACAAGTATCTTTGCATGTGTGTTCTTTTTCTCTAACAACAACCAGATTCATTGCATGTTTGTTCTTTTCACATACCACATACGGATCCACCAGTTTCATTGCATGTGTGTTCTTTTTACTAACAACAACCGGAGTCATTGCATGTGTGTTCTTTTCACATACCACATATGGATCTACAAGTGTCATTGCATGTGTGTTCTTTTCACATACCACATATGTATCCACCAGTGTCATTGCATGTGTGCTCTTTTCACAATCCATCTATGGACCCACCAGTGTCATTGCATGTGTGCTCTTTTTACTAACAACAACCAGAGTCATTGAAATGTGTGTTATTTTCACATACCACATATGGATCCACCAGTGTCATTGCATGCGTGTTTTTTACTAACAACAACTGGAGTCATTTCATGTGTGTTCTTTTCACATACCACATATGGATCCACCAGTCTCATTGAAATGTGTGTTCTCTTCAGAGACCACACATGGATCTACCAATATCACTGCATGTGTGTTCTTTTCACTAACAACAACCAGATTCCTTGTATGTGTGTTATTTTCACATACCACATATGGATCCACCAGTGTCATTGCATGTGTGTTTTTTCACTAACAACAACTGGAGTCATTTCATGTCTGTTCTTTTCACATACCACATATGGATCCACCAGTGTCATTGAAATGTGTGTTCTCTTCAGAGACCACACATGGATCCACCAGTATCATTGCATGTGTGTTCTTTTCTTTAACAACAACCAGATTCATTGCATGTGTGTTCTTTTCACATACCACATATGGATCCACCAGTGTCATTTCATGTGTGTTCTTTTCACATACCACATATGTATCCACCAGTGTCATTGCATGTGTGCTCTTTTCACAATCACCTATGGACCCACCAGTGTCATTGCATGTGTGCTCTTGTGTTCTCTTCAGAGACCACACATGGATCCACCAGTGTTATTGCATGTGTGTTCTTTTTACTAACAACAACCAGAGTCATTGAAATTGTGTTCTCTTCAGAGACCACACATGGATCCACCAGTGTCATTCCATGTGTGTTCTTTTCACTAACAACAACCAGAGTCATTACATGTGTGTTATTTTCACATACCACATATGGATCCACCAGTGTCATTGCATGTGTGTTTTTTTACTAACAACAACTGGAGTCATTTCATGTGTGTTCTTTTCGCATACCACATATGGATCCACCAGTGTCATTGAAATGTGTGTTCTCTTCAGAGACCACACATGGATCCACCAGTATCATTGCATGTGTGTTCTTTTCTTTAACAACAACCAGATTCATTGCATGTGTGTTCTTTTCACATACCACATATGGATCCACCAGTGTCATTGCATGTGTGTTCTTTTTACTAACAACAACCGGAGTCATTTCATGTGTGTTCTTTTCACATACCACATATGGATCCACTAGTGTCATTGAAATGTGTGTTCTCTTTAGAGACCACACATGGATCCACCAGTGTCATTGCATGTGTGTTCTTTTTACTAACAACAACTGGAGTAATTGCATGAGTGTTCTTTTCACATACCACATATGAATCCACTAGTGTAATTGCATGTGTGCTCTTTTCACAATCCACATATGGATCCAACAGTGTCATTTCATGTGTGTTCTTTTCACATACCACATATGGATCCACTAGTGCCATTGAAATGTGTGTTCTCTTCAGAGACCACACATGGATCCACATGTGTCATTGCATGTGTGTTCTTAATAATAACAACAACTAGAGTCATTGCATGTGTGTTCTCTTCACATACCACATATGGATCCACCAGTGTCATTGCATGTGTGCTCTTTTCACAATCCACCTATGGATCCACCAGTGTCATTGCATGTGTGTTCTTTTTACTAATAACAACCAGAGTCATTGCATGTGTGTTATTTTCACATACCACATATGGATCCACTAGTGTCATTGAAATGTGTGTTCTCTTTAGAGACCACACATGGATCCACCAGTGTCATTGCATGTCTGTTCTTTTTACTAACAACAACTGGAGTTATTGCATGTGTGTTCTTTTCACATACCACATATGCATCTACCAGTGTCATTCCATGTGTGCTCTTTTCACAATCCACTTATGGATCCACCAGTGTCGTTGCATGTGTGTTCTTTTTTCTAACAACAACTGGAGTCATTGTTGTGTGTTCTTTTCACATACCACATATGGATCCACCAGTGTCATTGCATGTGTGTTCTTTTGACATACCACATATGGATCCACCAGTGTCATTGCATGTGTGCTCTTTTCACAATCCACCTATGGACCCACCAGTGTCATTGCATGTGTGCTCTTTTAACTAACAACAACCAAAGTTATTGCATGTGTGTTCTCTTCAGAGACCACACATGGATCCACCAGTGTCATTGCATGTGTGTTCTTTTTACTAAAAACAACCAGAGTCATTGAAATGTATGTTCTCTTTAGAGACCACACATGCATCCACCAGTGTCATTCGATGTGTGTTCTTTTCACTAACAACAACCAGAGTCATTACATGTATGTTATTTTCACATACCACATATGGATCCACCAGTGTCATTGCATGTGTGTTCTTTTTACTAACAACAACTGTAGTCATTTCTTGTGTGTTCTTTTCACATACCACATATGGATCCACTAGAGTCATTGAAATGTGTGTTCTCTTCAGAGACCACACATGGATCCACAAGTATCTTTGCATGTGTGTTCTTTTTCTCTAACAACAACCAGATTCATTGCATGTGTGTTCTTTTCACATACCACATATGGATCCACCAGTGTCATTGCATGTGTGTTCTTTTTACTAACAACAACCGGAGTCATTGCATGTGTGTTCTTTTCACATACCACATATGGATCCACAAGTGTCATTGCATGTGTGTTCTTTTCACATACCACATATGTATCCACCAGTGTCATTGCATGTGTGGTCTTTTCACAATCCACCTATGGACCCACCAGTGTCATTGCATGTGAGCTCTTTTTACTAACAACAACCAGAGTCATTGAAATGTGTCTTCTCTTTAGAGACCACACATGGATCCACCAGTGTCATTCTATGTGTGTTCTTTTTACTAACAACAACCAGAGTCATTACATGTGTGTTATTTTCACATACCACATATGGATCCACCAGTGTCATTGCATGTGTGTTTTTTTACTAACAACAACTGGAGTCATTTCATGTGTGTTCTTTTCACATACCACATATGGATCCACCAGTCTCATTGAAATGTGTGTTCTCTTCAGAGACCACACATGGATCCACCAGTATCACTGCATGTGTGTTCTTTTCTTTAACAACAACCAGATTCCTTGCATGTGTGTTCTTTTCACATACCACATATGGATCCACCAGTGTCATTGCATGTGTGTTCTTTTTACTAACAACAACCGGAGTCATTGCATGTGTGTTCTTTTCACATACCACATATGGATCCACCACTGTCATTGAAATGTGTGTTCTCTTCAGAGACCACACATGGATCCACCAATGTCATTGCATGTGTGTTCTTTTTACTAACAACATCTCGAGTCATTGCATGTGTGTTCTTTTCACATACCACATATGGATCCACCAGTGTCATTGCATGTGTGTTCTTTTCACATACCACATATGTATCCACCAGTGTCATTGCATGTGTGCTCTTTTCACAATCCACCTATGGACCCACCAGTGTCATTGCATGTGTGCTCTTTTTACTAACAACAACCAGAGTCATTGCATGTGTGTTCTCTTCAGAGACCACACATGGATCCACCAGTTTCATTGCATGTGTGTTCTTTTTACTAACAACAACCAGAGTCATTGAAATGTGTGTTCTCTTCAGAGACCACACATGGATCCACCAGTGTCATTCCATGTGTGTTCTTTTCACTAACAACAACCAGAGTCATTACATGTGTGTTATTTTCACATACCACATATGGATCCACCAGTGTCATTGCATGTGTGTTTTTTACTAACAACAATTGGAGTCATTTCATGTGTGTTCTTTTCACATACCACATATGGATCCACCAGTGTCATTGAAATGTGTGTTCTCTTCAGAGACCACACATGGATCCACCAGTATCATTGCATGTGTGTTCTTTTCTTTAACAACAACCAGATTCATTGCATGTGTGTTCTTTTCACATACCACATATGGATCCACCAGTGTCATTGCATGTGTGTTCTTTTTACTAACAACAACCGGAGTCATTTCATGTGTGTTCTTTTCACATACCACATATGGATCCACCAGTGTCATTGAAATGTGTGTTCTCTTTAGAGACCACACATGGATCCACCAGTGTCATTGCATGTGTGTTCTTTTTACTAACAACAACTGGAGTCATTGCATGCGTGTTCTTTTCACATACCACATATGAATCCACTAGTGTAATTGCATGTGTGCTCTTTTCACAATCCACATATGGATCCAACAGTGTCATTTCATGTGTGTTCTTTTCACATACCACATATGGATCCACCAGTGCCATTGAAATGTGTGTTCTCTTCAGAGACCACACATGGATCCACCAGTGTCATTGCATGTGTGTTCTTAATAATAACAACAACTAGAGTCGTTGCATGTGTGTTCTCTTCACATACCACATATGGATCCACCAGTGTCATTGCATGTGTGCTCTTTTCACAATCCACCTATGGATCCACCAGTGTCATTGCATGTGTGTTCTTTTTACTAATAACAACCAGAGTCATTGCATGTGTGTTCTTTTCACATACCACATATGGATCCACTAGTGTCATTGAAATGTGTGTTCTCTTCAGAGACCACACATGGATCCACCAGTGTCATTGCATGTCTGTTCTTTTTACTAACAACAACTGGAGTTATTGCATGTGTGTTCTTTTCACATACTACATATGCATCTACCAATATCATTCCATGTGTGCTCTTTTCACAATCCACTTATGGATCCACCAGTGTCGTTGCATGTGTGTTCTTTTTTCTAACAACAACTGGAGTCATTGTTGTGTGTTCTTTTCACATACCACATATGGATCCACCAGTGTCATTGCATGTGTGTTCTTTTCACATACCACATATGGATCCACCAGTGTCATTGCATGTGTGCTCTTTTCACAATCCACCTATGGACCCACCAGTGTCATTGCATGTGTGCTCTTTTAACTAACAACAACCAGAGTCATTGCATGTGTGTTCTCTTTAGAGACCACACATGGATCCACCAGTGTCATTGCATGTGTGTTCTTTTTACTAAAAACAACCAGAGTCATTGAAATGTATGTTCTCTTTAGAGACCACACATGCATCCACCAGTGTCATTCGATGTGTGTTCTTTTCACTAACAACAACCAGAGTCATTACATGTATGTTATTTTCACATACCACATATGGATCCACCAGTGTCATTGCATGTGTGTTCTTTTTACTAACAACAACTGTAGTCATTTCTTGTGTGTTCTTTTCACATACCACATATGGATCCACCAGAGTCATTGAAATGTGTGTTCTCTTCAGAGACCACACATGGATCCACAAGTATCATTGCATGTGTGTTCTTTTCTCTAACAACAACCAGATTCATTGCATGTGTGTTCTTTTCACATACCACATATGGATCCACCAGTGTCATTGCATGTGTGTTCTTTTTACTAACAACAACCGGAGTCATTTCATGTGTGTTCTTTTCACATACCACATATGGATCCACTAGTGTCATTGAAATGTGTGTTCTCTTAAGAGACCACACATGGATCCACTAGTGTCATTGCATGTGTGTTCTTTTTACTAACAACAACTAGAGTCATTTCATGTGTGTTCTTTTCACATACCACATATGGATCCACTAGTGTCATTGAAATGTGTGTTCTCTTCAGAGACCACACATGGATCCACCAGTGTCATTGCATGTGTGTTCTTTTTACTAACAACAACTGGAGTCTTTGCATGTGTGTTCTTTTCACATACCACATATGGATCCACCAGTGTCATTGAAATGTGTGTTCTCTTCAGAGACCACACATGGATCCACCAGTGTCATTGCATGTGTGTTCTTTTTACTAACAACAACTGGAGTCATTGCATGTGTGTTCTTTTCGCATACCACATATGGATCCACTAGTGTCATTGCATGTGTGATCTTTTCACAATCCACCTATTGATCCAACAGTGTCATTTCATGTGTGTTCTTTTCACATACCACATATGGATCCACTAGTGTCATCGAAATGTGTGTTCTCTTCAGAGACCACACATGGATCCACCAGTGTCATTGCATGTGTGTTCTTTTTACTAACAACAACTGGAGTTATTGCATGTGTGTTCTCTTCACATACCACATATGGATCCACCAGTGTCATTGCATGTGTGCTCTTTTCACAATCCACCTATGGATCCACCAGTGTCATTGCATGTGTGTTCTTTTTACTAACAACAACCAGAGTCATTGCATGTGTGTTCTTTTCACATACCACATATGGATCCACCAGTGTCATTGAAATGTGTGTTCTCTTCAGAGACCACACATGTATCCACCAGTGTCATTGCATGTGTGTGTACTTTTTCCTAACAACAACTGGAGTCATTGCATGTGTGTTCTTTTCACATACCACATATGGATCAACCAGTGTCATTGCATGTGTGCTCTTTTCACAATCCACCTATGGATCCTCCAGTGTCATTGCATGTCTGTTCTTTTCACAATCCACCTATGGATTCACTAGTGTCATTGCATGTGTGCTCTTTTCACTAACAACAACCAGAGTCATTGCATGTGTGTTCTCTTCAGAGACCACACATGGATCCACCAGTGTCATTGCATGTGTGTTCTTTTTACTAACAACAACCAGAGTCATTGAAATGTGTATTCTCTTCAGACACCACACATGGATCCACCAGTGTTATTGCATGTGTGTTCTTTTCACTAACAACAACCGGAGTCATTTCATGTGTGTTCTTTTCGCAATCCACATATGGATCCACCAGTGTCATTGCATGTGTGTTCTTTTTACTAACAACAACTGGAGTCATTTCATGTGTGTTCTTTTCACATACCACATATGGATCCCCTAGTGTCATTGAAATGTGTGTTCTCTTCAGAGACCACTGATACGTCCATTTTGCATCACTATTCTATGTCTTAATTCACTATTATTCATGGATATATTTCGTATTGAGAGGTGATACTTATGTTATTTCATCTATTTTTCCATGGTTGTTGAATTTTGGAGCATGGACCGCTGCAGTCAGGATTCTGATGGAAAAGGTGCTGTTTGGAGGCAAAATTCGCGAAGATCAGAAAATCCGGGAAAACATCCGGAAAATTCTATTTTTCCAGAAGACTCAAGATGCCAGAAGATGGAGTGGAGGTGGGCCACAGGGGGCCCACACCACCCCATGGCGCGGGCAAGCCTAGGCCGCACCGGGGAGTGGTGTGGCCACCCTGGCCCACTCTAGCCTCTCCCCTCTGGCGTATATCTTCCTCCCGAAACCCTAAGACTCGGGGAGCGACCACAAAAAGATTCGACCACCTCTGCGGGGCGGAAAACACCGAGAGAGAAAGATCTCTCCGACAAACAGATTTCTGCCGGGAGAATTCCTTCCCAGAGAGGGGAGATCATCGCCATCAACATGACCATCAAGCTGGACTTCATCGGGATCATCATCATCATCACCATCAGCACCCTCATCACCATCTCCATATTGTTGTAACAATTGGTTGAATCTTGCTATAGTTCATAGGGGAAACTTTCCCGGTGTTGATTACTCTTTGTAGTTGATGCTATTGAGTGAACCATTGAATTATTGTTTATGTTCAGATTGTTATACATCATTATTCCATCTCTGATCATGATCCATATGATGTCATGTGATTAGTTCGTTTTGTTCTTGAGGACATGGGAGAAGACTTATTGTTAGTAGTGGAGTTGCGTTGAGAAAGATTCAATAGATTGTTATTTAAGTTGTGGTGTACTTATTCTAGTGGTGTCATGTGAACATCGACTACATGACACTTCACCTATATGGGCCTAGGGGAATGCATTGTGTATTTGGATACTAATCGTAGGGGTTGCCGGAGTGACAGAAACCTGAACCCCCGTTAGGAAACCATTGCACAAGGGATGTAAGGGTCTTAGAGTCTAAAGCTGTGGTTAGGTTTTACCTTAATTACTTTCTTGTACTTACGGATGTTTGCAAGGGGGTTTAATCACAAGTATGTATAAGTCTTGGATGGGACGGTACATTAGCACAGGTTCACCCACACAACACTTAGCAAGCTAGAGAAGATTAATCGACTATATGAAGCGAAAGCACTTGACAGTCTTCCCATGTGTCCTTGAGAACATTTGGTCATCTATAGAAATACAACCAGCTTGTCCTTTGCTGCATAAAGGATTGGGTCACTTGCTGCATTCATTCTTACTGTCTTTCATTTACTCGTACTTTGTTTACTTGGTTTATCGAAAACCCCTAAAAATCCGTTTGCTAAGTATTTGCAGAGAATTCCTAAATCATACCACTAGCCAGCACCTTCTACTCCTCGTTGGGTTCGACACTCTTACTTATCAAAAATACTGCGATACACCCCCTATACTTTTGGGTCATCAAGACTATTTTCTGGCGCCGTTGTCGGGGAGTGAAGCGCTATTGGAGAGTGGAACTGGTAAACGAAACTTCTACTGTGAGTATTGTTTACTTCTGTTAGTTGCTTTATTTTTGTTATGGATAATTCGCTGAGTTTCTTATTTGGTAATGCTACTACCACTGCTAAGGTATTATATAAGCCACCACCTGCTGAGAAAGATGTTTTCAAAATACCTACAAGAATTATTGATCGTGTTATGGATAACTACTATGTTGGGGATGGAACTGTCCATCCCGGTGATCATTTGCTCTTTATACACGAATTATGCGGGTTGTTCAAGTGTGCAGGTATTACTATAGATCAAGTTAAGAAGAAGTTATTCTAATTATCACTGAAAGGAAGAGCTGAGGAATGGTATAGGCTGCTGAAGAATGGTCAAGCTCTGGAATGGGAGGAAATAGTGCCTCTCTTTTACTCAAAGTTTTATCCTCCTAGTGAGATTCATAAAGAGCGGAATCAAATATACAACTTTTGGCCTCTTGATGGAGAGAGTACAGCTCAAGCTTGGG
Source organism: Avena sativa (assembly GCA_916181665.1). Taxonomy (NCBI): domain Eukaryota; kingdom Viridiplantae; phylum Streptophyta; class Magnoliopsida; order Poales; family Poaceae; genus Avena; species Avena sativa. The sequence goes on along the minus strand of OV702292.1, from coordinate 410,417,199 downwards.
GGAGATTGAAGTTACTAATGCTCAAATGTCCTATTCATGAGCTTCCCAACAATATTATTATCAACAACTTTTATGCAAGGCTCCCTCTACATGACAAGGATTTATTGGATGCTTCTTGCGCTGGATCATTCACTCGCATGGAAGAAGAAGTTAAATGTGACCTTCTAGATCGTATTCAAGACAATGCTGAAGCTTGGGAGAATGACAAAGGTAGAAAGTCAGGTATAAATCATGATTATGAATGCATTGAATCTTTTATGGGAACTGATGACTTTCAAAATATTAGTAATCTTTATGGTCTTGATTTGCAAGTTATTACAAATTGCTTTAGAGCTTTTGCTTCCTATATCGAAATTACAAAAAGGGGATGGAACAAGTACCATGCACCTTACAAAGATATTGTAGACTATGCTCCTATTGGAAGTGGTGAGTATTGCATTATTGATCCCATCTTACCCGAGCCTTATATCGAGAAGATTCCCTTTCCCGAAAAGGTAAAGGACCATCCTATGATAACTAATGTAATCACCAAAAGTGAAAAAAGAACTGTAAAACCTGATGAACAAATAAACATTGAACCTGTGGTAGCAATTGTGAAAGACCTTGTCACTAAAAGCGTAGAAGACGGGCACATAGTCTTTTGTGAGGATGCTTCTAATATTGTTTCACATCCTAATAGAACTAAAAAGGCTAGTGTTCCTGTGCTTTCTGTTAGAATTGGTGATCATTGCTATTATGGTTTATGTGATATTGGTGCAAGTTCCAGTGCTATTCCTTATGAGCTTTACAGAGAAATTATGCATGAAATCAGTCCTTGCGAGTTGGAGGAGATTGATGTGGTTATTCACGTTGCTAATAGAGAGACCATCTCTCCAATTGGTATTGTTCGAGACGTGGAAGTTCTTTGTGGTAAGATTAAGTACCCTGCTAATTTTCTAGTACTTGGTTCAGCCGCTAGTAAAACTTATCCTATCATTTTTGGTAGACCTTTCTTGAGTACTTGTGGTGCTATTATTGATTGCAAGAGGGAGAAAATCTTGACTAAGTTTGATGGGGAATCCTATGAGTTTAATTTTTCGAAATTTGCTAAAGAACCTTGCGAAGAGGAAACCCGTAATGAGGATTTTAGGGTTGAACAACTTGCTTCTATTTCTCTTGCTCCTAACAATGCTTTGCAGCAATTTATGGAGGAACATGAAAGTGAAATCTTCATGGAAGAAAGAAATGAGATTGGCATGATTCCCCGTGATCAACCAGTGATGCTTAAGCATGACCTGCCTGTAGAAGACTTGGGTACCACGATGCCACCTAAAAAGGATCCGGTCTTCGATCTAAAACCTCTCCCTGATGATCTTAAATGTGCTTTTATTGATGATAAAAAGATATACCCTATTATTATTAGCGATAAACTTTCAGGGGAGGAAGAAGAAAGATTATTGGAAGTTTTGAAGAAACACCGAGGAGCTATGGGCTATACTCTGGATGATTTGAAAGGGATTTCACCTACTATATGTCAGCATTCTATCAACATAGAACCAGATGCGAAGCCAGTAGTGGAGCACCAACGACGTTTAAATCCTAAGATGAAGGAAGTGGTAAGGAATGAGGTATTGAAACTCCTTGATGCTGGTATTATTTACCCTATTGCTGATAGTGAATGGGTTAGTCCTGTTCATTGTGTTCCTAAAAAGGGAGGTATTACCGTTGTCCCTAATGATAACGATGAGCTTATTCCTCAAAGAATAGTAGTAGGCTATAGGATGTGCATCGATTTTAGGAAAGTCAATAAAGTTACTAATAAAGACCATTACCCGCTTCCTTTTATTGATCAAATGTTGGAAAGATTGTCTAAAAAGACCCATTTTTGTTTGCTTGATGGTTATTCTGGTTTCTCTCAAATTGCTGTTAAACAACAAGACCAGGAAAAAACTACCTTTACTTGCTCTTATGGAACTTATGCTTATAGACATATGCCTTTTGGTTTATGTAATGCTCCTGCTACTTTCCAAAGGTGCATGTCTGCTATCTTTCATGGCTTTTGTGAGGAAATTGTAGAAGTGTTCATGGATGAATTTTCTGTCTACGGAACTTCTTTTGATAATTGTCTGCACAACCTTGATAAAGTTTTGTAGAGATGTAAAGAAACTAATCTTGTTCTTAATTGGGAGAAATGCCACTTCATGGTTAACAAAGGGGTTGTTCTTGGGCATAAAGTTTCTGATAGAGGCATAGAAGTTGATAGAGCTAAGGTTGAGGCAATTGAGAAGATGCCCTGCCCAAGAGACATCAAAGGTATTTGTAGTATCCTTGGTCATGCTGGTTTCTATAGAAGGTTTATTAAAGACTTTTCTAGGATATCAAAACCCCTTACTAATCTTCTTCAAAAAGAGGTACCTTTCGTTTTTGATGATGATTGTAAGGAAGATTTTGAAACTCTTAAGAAGGCTTTAACTACAGCTCCTACTGTTCAACCACCTGATTGGAGTTTACCCTTTGAAATAATGTGTGATGCTAGTGATTTTGCGGTAGGTGCTGTCCTTGGGCAACGTATTGATAAAAAGCTAAAAGTTATCCACTATGCTAGTAAGACTTTAGACGCTGCTCAAAGGAACTATGCTACTACTGAAAAGGAATTTCTAGCTGTTGTTTTTGCCTGTGATAAGTTTAGGCCCTATATTGTGGACTCAAAAGTAACTATTCATACTGATCATGCTGCTATTAAATATCTTATGACAAAGAAGGACGCTAATCCTAGGCTTATTAGATGGGTACTGCTTTTACAAGAGTTTGATCTACATATAGTAGATAGAAAGGGTGCTGAAAATTCTGTAGCTGATAATTTATCTCGCTTGGAAAACATCTCTTTTGATCCTATGCCTGTTAATGATAGTTTTCCAAATGAGCAATTAGCCGCAGTAGGGGTGAACTCGCGAGGAATCCCTTGGTATGCTGACTATGCTAACTTTATTGTCTCCAAGTATTTGCCTCCAACTTTTACAGCTCAGCAAAGAAGAAAGTTCTTTTATGATTTGAGGCATTATTTTTGGGATGACCCACACTTATACAAAGAAGGGGTTGATGGTATTATGCGAAGATGTGTTCCAGAGTATGAACAAAAAGAGATATTGCGTAAATGTCACGGGAGCGCCTATGGAGGACATAATGCAGGAGATAGAACTGCACAAAAGGTACTACAATCAGGTTTCTACTGGCCTACCCTTTTTAAAGATGCAAGAAAATTTGTTTTATCTTGTGATGAATGTCAACGTGTTGGTAATATTTCTAGACACAATGAAATGCCTATGAATTACTCTCTAGTTATTGAACCTTTTTATTGTTGGGGATTCGACTTTATGGGGACTTTCCCTCCTTCGAAGGGTTACACTCATATTCTTGTTGCCGTTGATTATGTTACTAAGTGGGTAGAAGCCATTCCTACGAAAAGTGCTGACGGGGAAACCTCTCTAAAAATGCTTAAGGATGTTATCTTTCCTAGGTTTGGAGTGCCTAGGTATCTCATGACTGATGGGGGTTCTCATTTCATTCATGGCGGTTTTAGGAAGACCCTCGCTAAGTATGATGTTAATCATAGAATTGCTTTAGCTTATCACCCCTAAACTAGCGGGCAAGTAGAGTTATCAAATAGAGAAATTAAATCTATCTTGCAAAAGACTGTTAATAGGTCTAGAAAAAACTGGGCTAAGAAGTTGAATGATGCTTTATGGGCTTATAGAACTGCTTATAAGAATCCCATGGGAATATCTCCTTATAAAATGGTTTATGGGAAAGCTTGCCACTTACCCTTAGAATTAGAACACAAAGCTTACTAGGCAGTGAAAGAACTAAATAGATATTGTAAGCTAGCTGGTGAGAAAAGACTTTTTGACTTAAGCTCTTTAGATGAATGGAGGAGTGAAGCCTATGATAATGCTAGGCTCTTTAAAGAAAAAGTTAAAAGATGGCATGACAAGCGAATACTTAAGAGAGAATTTCATGTTGGTGAGAAAGTTCTATTGTATAGGCCTCGTCTTAGATTTTTTGCAGGTAAGCTACTATCAAAATGGGAAGGACCTTTCATCATTGAAGAAGTATACTGTTCAGGAGCAATAAAAATTTCTTCTCTAAAAGATAATACTACACAAGTAGTAAAGGGACAGCGACTCAAACACTATATTGCTGGAGATTCTTACAATGAGGATGTTGATGCCTTTAAAGTTATAACTCCAGAGAAATTCATTGAGGACCAAATTCAGAGACCTGTAGAGTCCGTTTCCAACTAGGTAACAATTCTGGTAAGAAAACTTCCACGAAAATACAATCCAACTATATTTTTGCAGTTTTCAGTCAATAAGGAAAGCTACGAAGCGAAAAAGGGACGGAACCAGAGCTAGGGTGGCCCACACCACCCCATGGCGCGAGCCAACCCCTGGCCACACCACCAGGTGGTGAGGCCACCCAGGACTCTGTCTCTAACCCGTTTTCTCCCAGTACCTTCCTTTTGATATGAAACTTCATAATATATAACCCCCCGGATCTTCTGAGGTTCATATATCGTGTTTTCGTTGTGTTTTTGTTTCGATCTGTTTCTGCGAGGTGTAATCTCAGATTTGGAGCCACATTGTCTTCCTCTGGAACATCCAAGGGAGATCCCTTAGAAGATATCATCAACCCATACATGAGAGAATTGAAGATTCATCCCAAGGAGTTGTTGCTCGAAGATGGGGAGGTCCGGATTAAGGAGGTTCAAGGCCCTAAAGGTGAAGGAAATCTAGAGGACAGGACGGAAGCATTGGAGCAAGAAGTCTTTAGGTACAGGAAGATGGCGGAGCGCGAAGTGGACATCATCCACAAGATTTGTTCCGAACTCATCGCCGAGCACCAAAAGGAGACTTCTGAACTCAAGGATGAAATCTTTTCACTCCGCCAAACAACCAACGAACTGCAAGCACGGTTCTATGACGTACAAAATTAAAACTGTGAGTATGAGGCTAGATTTAAACGCATAAGTGTTGCTGCAAGTTTCAGGATGTTGGAAACCACGATGTCCTTTGTTGGTGGGAAGCCTTTACCCTGGAAGACGGACGAAGATGAGAAGATACCATCACCACCAAAGGAGTAATTCGTCATCAGGTTTGGCATCCCCTTGGTTTGTTCCAAGCTTGGGGGAGTGTCGCGGTATCATATCACTATCTTCTATCTTTTTACCTTGTTAGTAGAGTCATATCATGAATAGAGGAGTTATTTTGTAGTATGGTTTGCATTATGGAAGTGTCCCCTCTCTCATTAGATATGTATCCCTTGGTGTGAGTTTCCGTTATGGAATATTAATGAGAAGTTCTATCATTCACCCTTTTGCATAGCTTATATTAGTTTTCAATTCGTGGTTATATGATTGGTCTTGTTGTTAGTATTGGTAGCACTTTGGGATCATTGAGTTAATTTAGTTGGTTTTGGCAAACCTGGCCCAGTCAGTAGCAACACCCTTTTTTAGAGTTGAAAAGAAAAAGATAGAAGTACTCGAGAGAAAAATAATTTCATCATCTTTCTTTCTTGATTTCCTCATAAAAGTCTAGTATTCTCTAGTTAAGATCTTTTGTGCTTCCAAGGAAGATTGCATGTTTGTCTTTATCACTTGTATGTTTGTTTGTTTCCCTCAACTCTTGTACTTGCTACCCAGCCTTGCTAGCCAAAAACCTGTACTGAGAGGGAATTCTTCTCGTGCATCCACCTCCTTTAAACCAAAACCTTTGCCATTTGTGTCCACCATACCTACCTAGTAGCATTATTGATGTTCCAAGTAAATTCCTATTTTGTCTACCTCCCAAATTAAACTTGTTATGTGAAAACTAGTGATTAAAGCTCTCATGAACTTGATGGCACACTTTATTTTCTTGCATTTAATAAACTTGAACCATTGGGTCCTTCTTTGTTGTGTATATGCTTGCGCTTTATGAGTTGAAGTTAGCCGAACCATGTATCATGGGGACCGTTTTCAACACTTCATTGGTACTTGTACCTAGTTGATATCATGTTCTTTTGCTTATGGATCCCGGCGGTGTGAAATAAAAGTGGAACTTGTAAGATCATGGAGTTTATATGTGTGTTAGAGAAACGCCTGGGTCGCTAGCCTAAACCATGCCTAATCATGATGGAAACTTGCAGCATAAATATAGTGAGCATTCTATGAAGCATCCTCAATAAAAACCTATGAAAATAGCAAATAAAAAGATCACTGAGATGCTCACTGTCTGCTTGCCTTGTCATTTTGATTATGGGATAGCTCCTGTGTCATGTGCAAGGGGTACCCCGTTGGTGGTTCTCAATGATACGCATGTATTTACCTTGACAAGAGCTTGCTCGTGACTGAAGTTGAGTAGCATGAGGATCGGTACTCATAAGTAAGGGGCTTGAGATTTCAACTTATAACTTATCAAGCATATCCTCTTAGTTGTGTCACTTTAACCTTAACCACCTAAAGATGCCTATGATAGGGGCAATGAGAGCTGAAAGCTAGTAAGTATCATAATTTTTGGGAGCTATTTATGAGACTTGCAATCCCTGCTTCCCTCTGCGAAGGGCCTTTCTTTTACTTTGTAGTTGAGTCAGTAAACCAATTCCCTTCTATCTCAGCAAGTATTTTGAGTTGATGTGTTTCATTCATTCATATGATGATTTATTCATTCATGTTTCTTATGTTCCTTGTTTTGCACATTGCTCTTATCTTGATGTTTACTACTTTGAAAGCTTTCATTGAAAAACCAGCTATTTGTGAACTCGAGCAAATTATCAACTATTCTTCGACCAACAGCTAAGTTTGCCATTACCAATTATGATTCACTTTATGTATCTTTATTGTGTTTCCTTTACTCATTGCAAGTTGAGTTATATAATAGTGAGTTGTCTTCTATTATGATCTATGTATTTGATGAATGTGATGCTTCTTGTCCGTATTCTTTTATCGACTCTTCACTCCATAAACTTGAGGTCATGTTTATTGAGCCCAGTTTCGCTTGGGGACAAGCGAAGTTTAAGCTTGGGGGGAGTTGATACGTCCATTTTGCATCACTATTCTATGTCTTAATTCACTATTATTCATGGATATATTTCGTATTGAGAGGTGATACTTATGTTATTTCATCTATTTTTGCATGGTTGATGACTTTTGGAGCATGGACTGCTGCAGTCAGGATTCTGATGGAAAAGGTGTTGTTTAGAGGCAAAATTCGCAAAGATCAGAAAATCCGGGAAAATATACGGAAAATTCTATTTTTCCAGAAGACTCAAGATGCCAGAAGATGGAGTGGAGGTGGGCCACAGGGGGCCCACACTACCCCATGGCACGGGAAAGCCCAGGCCGCGCCAGGGAGTGGTGTGGCCACCCTGGCCCACTCCAGCCTCTCCCCTCTGGCGTATATCTTCCTCCCGAAACCCTAAGACTCGGGGAGCGACCACAGAAAGATTCTGCCACCTCTGCGGGGCGGAAAACACCGAGAGAGAAAGATCTCTCTGACAGACAGATTTCTGCCGGGAGAATTCCTTCCCGGAGAGGGGAGATCATCGCCATCAACATCACCATCAAGCTGGACTTCATCGGGATCATCATCATCATCACCATCAGCACCCTCATCACCATCTCCATATTGTTGTAACAATTGGTTGAATCTTGCTATAGTTCATAGGGGAAACTTTCCCGGTGTTGATTACTCTTTGTAGTTGATGCTATTGAGTGAACCATTGAATTATTGTTTATGTTCAGATTGTTATACATCATTATTCCATCTCTGATCATGATCAATATGATGTCATGTGAGTAGTTCGTTTTGTTCTTGAGGACATGGGAGAAGACTTATTGTTAGTAGTGGAGTTGCGTTGAGAAAGATTCAATAGATTGTTATTTAAGTTGTGGTGTACTTCTTCTAGTGGTGTCATGTGAACATCGACTACATGACACTTCACCTATATGGGCCTAGGGGAATGCATTGTGTATTTGGCTACTAATCGTAGGGGTTGCCGGAGTGACAGAAACCTGAACCCCCGTTAGGAAACCATTGCACAAGGGATGTAAGGGTCTTAGAGTTTAAAGCTGTGGTTAGGTTTTACCTTAATTACTTTCTTGTACTTACGGATGTTTGCAAGGGGGTTTAATCACAAGTATGTATCAGTCTTTGATGGGACGGTACATTAGCACAGGTTCACCCACACAACACTTAGCAAGCTAGAGAAGATTAATCGACTATATGAAGCGAAAGCACTTGACAGTCTTCCCATGTGTCCTTGAGAACATTTGGTCATCTATAGAAATACAACCGGATTGTCCTTTGCTGCATAAAGGATTGGGCCACTTGCTGCATTCATTCTTACTGTCTTTCATTTACTCGTACTTTGTTTACTTGGTTTATCGAAAACCCCTAAAAATCCGCTTGCTAAGTATTTGCAGAGAATTCCTGAATCATCCCACTAGCCAGCACCTTCTGCTCCTCATTGGGTTCGACACTCTTACTTATCGAAAATACTGCGATACACCCCCTATAATTGTGGGTCATCAACCACACATGTATCCATCAGTGTCATATCATGTGTGTTCTTTTTAATAACAGCAACTGGAGTCATCGCATGTGTGTTCTTTTCACATACCACATATGGATCCACCAGTATCATTGCATGTGTGCTCTTTTCATAATCCACCTATGGATCCACTAGTGTCATTTCATGTGTGTTCTTTTCAGATACCACATATGGATCCACCAGTGTCATTGAAATGTGTGATCTCTTCAGAGACCACACATGGATCCACCAGTTTTATTGCATATGTGCTCTTTTTACTAACAACAACTAGAGTCATTGCACGTGTGTTCTTTTCACATACCACATATGGATCCACCAGTGTCATTGCATGTGTGTTGTTTTAACAATCCACCTATGGTTCCACAATGTCATTGCATGTGGGTTCTTTTTACTAACAACAACCAGAGTCATTGCATGTGTTTTTTTTCACATACCACATATGGATCCACCAGTGTCATTAAAATGTGTGTTCTCTTCACAAACCACACATGGATCTACTAGTGTCATTGCATGTCTGTTCTTTTTACTAACAACAACTGGAGTCATTGCATGTCTGTTCTTTTTACTAACAACAACCAGAGTCATTGCATGTGTTTTTTTTTCACATACCACATATGGATCCACCAGTGTCATTAAAATGTGTGTTCTTTTCACATACCACATATGGATCCACCAGTGCCATTGCATGCGTGCTCTTTTCACAATCCACCTATGGATCCACAAGTGTCATTGCATGTCTGTTCTTTTCACAATCCACCTATGGATCCACCTGTGTCATTGCATGTGTGTTCTTTTTACTAACAACAACTAGAGTCATTGATGTGTGTTCTTTTCACATACCACATATGCCTCCACCAGTGTCATTGCATGTGTGTTCTTTTTACTAACAACAACCAGAGTCATTGAAATGTGTGTTCTCTTTAGAGACCACACATGGATCCACCAGTGTCATTGCATGTGTGTTCTTTTCACTAACAACAACTAGAGTCATTTCATGTGTGTTCTTTTCACATGCCACATATGGATCCACCAGTGTCATTGCATGTGTGTTCTTTTTACTAACAATAACTGGAGTCATTTCATGTGTGTTCTTTTCACATACCACATATGGATCCACTAGTGTCATTTAAATGTGTGTTCTCTTCAGAGACCACACATGGATCCACCAGTGTCATTGCATGTGTGTTCTTTTTACTAACAACAACTGGAGTCATTGCATGTGTGTTCTTTTCACATACCACATATGGATCCACCAGTGTCATTGCATGTGTGTTCTTTTCACAATCCACCTATGGATTCACCAGTGTCATTGCATGTGTGCTCTTTTTACTAACAACAACCAGAGTCATTGCATGTGTGTTCTTTTCACATACCACATATGGATCCACCAGTGTCATTGCATGTGTGTTCTTTTCACAATCCACATATGGATCCTCTAGTGTCATTGCATGTGTGCTCTTTTTACTAACAACGACTGGAGTCATTACATGTGTGTTCTTTTCACATACCACATACGGATCCACCAGTGTCATTGCATGTGTGCTGTTTTTACTAACAACAACCAGAGTCATTGCACGTGTCTTCTCTTCAGAGACCACACATGGATCCACCAGTGTCATTCATTGTGTGTTCTTTTTACTAACAACAACCAGAGTCATTGAAATGTGTGTTCTCTTCAGAGACCACACATGGATCCACCAGTGTCATTGCATGTGTGTTCTTTTCACTAACAACAACCAGAGTCATTTCATGTGTGTTCTTTTCACTAACAACAACCAGAGTCATTTCATGTGTGTTCTTTTCGCATACCACATATGGATCCACCAGTGTCATTGCATGTATGTTCTTTTTACTAACAACAACTTGAGTCATTTCATGTGTGTTCTTTTCACATACCACATATGGATCCACTAGTGTCATTGAAATGTGTCTTCTCTTCAGACACCACACATCGATCCACCAGAGTCATTGCATGTGTGTTCTTTTTACTAACAACAACTGGAGTCATTGCATGTGTGTTATTTTCACATACCACAGATGGATCCACCAGTGTCATTGCATGGGTGTTCTTTTCACAATCCACCTATGGATCCACCTGTGTCATTGCATGTGTGCTCTTGTTACTAACAACAACCAGAGTCATTGCATGTGTGTTCTCTTCAGAGACCACACATGGATCCACCAGTGTCATTGCATGTGTGTTATTTTTACTAACATCAACCAGAGTCATTGCATGTGTGCTCTTTTCACATAGCACATATGGATCCACCAGTGTCATTGCATGTCTGTTCTTTTCACAATCCACCTATGGATCCACCGGTGTCATTGCATGTGTGCTCTTTTTACTAACAACAATGAGAGTCATTGCATGTGTGTTCTCTTTAGAGACCACACATGGATCCACCAGTGTCATTGCATGTGTGTTCTTTTTACTAACAACAACTAGAGTCATTGAAATGTGTGTTCTCTTCAGAGACCACACATGGATCCACCAGTTTCATTGCATGTGTGTTCTTTTCACTAACAACAGACAGAGTCATTTCATTTGTGTTCTTTTCACATACCACATATGGATCAACCAGTTTCATTGCATGTGTGTTCTTTTTACTAACAACAACTGGAGTCATTTCATGTGTGTTATTTTCACATACCACATATGGATCCACTAGTGTCATTGAAATGTGTGTTCTCTTTAGAGACCACACATGGATCCACCAGTGTCATTGCAGGTGTTATCTTTTTACTAACAACAACTGGAGTCATTGCATGTGTGTTCTTTTCACATACCACATATGGATCCACCAGTGTCATTGCATGTGTGGTCTTTTCACAATCCACCTATGGATCCACCAGTGTCATTGCATGTGTGTTCTTTTTACTAACAACAACTGGAGTCATTGCATGTGTGTTCTTTTCACATACCACATATGGATCCACAAGTGTCATTGCATGTGTGCTCTTTCCATAATCCACCTATGGATCCACCAGTGTCATTCCATGTGTGTTATTTTCACATACCACATATGGGTCCACCAGTTTCATTGAAATGTGTGTTCTCTTCACAGACCACACATGGATCCACCAGTTTCATTGCATGTGTGTTCTTTTTACTAACAACAAATGCAGTCATTGCATGTGTGTTCTTTTCACATACCACATATGGATCCACAAGTGTCATTGCATGTGTGCTCTTTTCAAAATCCACCTATGGATCCACATTGTCATTGCATGTGTGTTGTTTTTACTAACAACAACCAGAGTCATTGCATGTGTGTTCTCTTCATAGACCATACATGGATGCACCAGTGTCATTGCATGTGTCTTCTTTTGTCTAACAACAACCAGAGTCATTGCATGTGTGTTCTTTTCACATACTACATATGGATCCACTAGTGGCATTGAAATGTGTGTTCTCTTCAGAGACCACACATGGATCCACTAGTGTCATTGCATGTGTCTTATTTTTACTAACAACAACGGGAGTCATTGCATGTGTGTTCTTTTCACATACCACATATGGATCCACCAACATCATTACATGTGTGTTGTTTTTACTAACAACAACCAGAGTCCTTGCACGTGTGTTCTCTTCAGAGACCACACATGGATCCACCAGTGTCATTGCATGTGTGCTCTTTTTACTAACAACAACCAGAGTCATTGAAATGTGTGTTCTCTTCAGAGAGCACACATGGATCCACCAGTGTCATTGCATGTGTGTTCTCATCACTAAAAATAACCAGAGTCATTCCATGTGTGTTCTTTTCACATACCACATATGGATCCACCAGTGTCATTGCATGTGTGTTCTTTTTACTAACAACAACTGGATTCATTTCATGTGTGTTCTTTTCACATACCACATATGGATCCACCAGTGTCATTGCATGTGTGTTCTTTTCACAATCCACCTGTGGATCCACCAGTGTCATTGCATGTGAGCTCTTTTTACTAACAACAACCAGAGTCATTGCATGTGTGTTCTCTTTAGAGACCACACATGGATCCACCAGTGTTATTGCATGTGTATTATTTTTACTAACATCAACCCGAGTCATTGCATGTGTGCTCTTTTCACATACCACATATGGATCCACCAGTGTCATTGCATGTCTGTTCTTTTCACAATCCACCTATGGATCCACCAGTGTCATTGCATGTGTGCTCTTTTTACTAAAAACAACGAGAGTCATTGCATGTGTGTTCTCTTCAGAGACCACACATGGACCCACCAGTGTCATTGCATGTGTGTTCTTTTCACTAACAACAACCAGAGTCATTTCATGTGTGTTCTTTTCACATACACCATATGGATCAACCAGTGTCATTGCATGTGTGTTATTTTTACTAACAACAATTAGAGTCATTTCATGTTTGTTCGTTTCACATACCACATATGGATCCACCAGTGTCATTGAAATGTGTGTTCTCTTCAGAGACCACACATGGATCCACCAGTGTCATTGCATGTGTGTTCTTTTTACTAACAACAACTGGAGTCATTTCATGTGTGTCCTTTTCACATACCATATATGGATCCACTAGTGTCATTGAAATGTGTGTTCTCTTCAGACACCACACATGGATCCACCAGAGTCATTGCATGTGTGTTCTTTTTACTAACAACAACTGTGGTCATTGCATGTGTGTTCTTTTCACCGACCACATATGGATCCACCAGTGTCATTGCATGTGTGTTCTTTTCACAATCCACCTATGGATCCACCAGTGTCATTGCATGTGTGCTCTTTTTACTAACAACAACCAGAGTCATTGCATGTGTGTTCTCTTCAGAGACCACACATGGATCCACCAGTGTCATTGCATGTGTGTTATTTTTACTAACATCAACCAGAGTCATTGCATGTGTGCTCTTTTCACATACCACATATGGATCCACCAGTTTCATTGCATGTTTGTTCTTTTCACAATCCACCTATGGATCCACCAGTGTCATTGCATGTGTGCCCTTTTTACTAACAACAACGAGAGTCATTGCTTGTGTGTTCTCTTCAGAGACCACACATGGACCCACCAGTGTCATTGCATGTGTGTTGTTTTTACTAACAACAACCAGAGTCATTGAAATGTGTGTTCTCTTCAGAGACCACACATGGATCCACCAGTGTCATTGCATGTGTGTTCTTTTCACTAACAACAACCAGAGTCATTTCATTTGTGTTCTTTTCACATACCACATATGGATCAACTAGTGTCTTTGCATGTGTGTTCTTTTTACTAACAACAACTGGAGTCATTTCATGTGTGTTCTTTTCACATACCGCATATGGATCCACTAGTGTCATTGAAATGTGTGTTCTCTTCATAGACCACACATGGATCCACCAGTTTCATTGCATGTGTGTTCTTTTTACTAACAACAACTGGAGTCATTTCATGTGTGTTCTTTTCACATACCACATATGGATCCACTAGTGTCATTGAAATGTGTGTTCTCTTCAGACACCACACATGGATCCACTAGAGTCATTGCATGTGTGTTCTTTTTACTAACAACAACTGGAGTCATTCCATGTGTGTTCTTTTCACATACCACATATGGATCCACCAGTGTCATTGCATGTGTGTTCTTTTCACAATCCACCTATGGATCCACCAGTGTCATTGCATGTGAGCTCTTTTTACTAAGAACAACCAGAGTCATTGCATGTGTGTTCTCTTCAGAGACCACACATGGATCCACCAGTTTCATTGCATGTGTGTTATTTTTACTAACATCAACCAGAGTCATTGCATGTGTGCTCTTTTCACATACCACATATGGATCCACCAGTGTCATTGCATGTCTATTCTTTTCACAATCCACCTATGGATCCACCAGTGTCATTGCATATGTGCTCTTTTTACTAACAACAACGAGAGTCATTGCATGTGTGTTCTCTTCAGAGACCACACATGGACCCACCAGTGTCATTGCATGTGTGTTCTTTTTACTAACAACGACCAGAGTCATTGAAATGTGTGTTCTCTTCAGAGACCACACATGGATCCACTAGTGTCATTTCATGTGTGTTCTTTTCACTAACAACAACCAGAGTCATTTCATGTGTGTTCTTTTCACATACACCATATGGATCAACCAGTGTCATTGCATGTGTGTTATTTTTACTGACAACAATTGGAGTCATTTCATGTGTGTTCTTTTCACATACCACATATGGATCCACCAGTGTCATTGAAATGTGTGTTCTCTTCAGAGACCACACATGTATCCACCAGTGTCATTGCATGTGTGTTCTTTTTACTAACAACAACTGGAGTCGTTGCATGTGTGTTCTTTTCACATACCACATATGGATCCACTAGTGTCATTGAAATGTGTGTTCTCTTCAGACACCACACATGGATCCACCAGAGTCATTGCATGTGTGTTCTTTTTACTAACAACAACTGGAGTCATTGCATGTGTGTTCTTTTAACATACCACATATGGATCCACCAGTGTCATTGCATGTGTGTTCTTTTCACAATCCACCTATGGATCCACCAGTGTCATTGCATGTGTGCTCTTTTTACTAACAACAACGAGAGTCATTGCATGTGTGTTCTATTCAGAGACCACACATGGATCCACCAATGTCATTGCATGTGTGTTCTTTTTACTAACATCAACCAGAGTCATTGCATGTGTGCTATTTTCACATACCACATATGGATCCACCAGTGTCATTACATGTGTGCTGTTTTTACTAACAACAACCAGAGTCATTGCACGTGTGTTCTCTTCAGAGACCACACATGGATCCACAAGTGTCATTGCATGTGTGTTCTTTTTACTAACAACAACCAGAGTCATTGAAATGTGTGTTCTCTTCAGAGAGCACACATGGATCCACCAGTGTCATTGCATGTGTGTTCTCATCACTAAAAACAACCAGAGTCATTCCATGTGTGTTCTTTTCACATACCACATATGGATCCAGCAGTGTCATTGCATGTGTGTTCTTTTTACTAACAATAACTGGATTCATTTCATGTGTGTTCTTTTCACATACCACATATGGATCCACTAGTGTCATTGAAATGTGTGTTCTCTTCAGACACCACACATGCATCCACCAGTGTCATTCCATGTGTGTTCTTTTTACTAACAACAACTGGAGTCATTGCATGTGTGTTGTTTTCACATACCACATATGGATCCACTAGTGTCATTGAAATGTGTGTTCTCTTCAGACACCACACATGCATCCACCAGTGTCATTGCATGTGTGTTCTTTTTACTAACAATAACTGGATTCATTTCATGTGTGTTCTTTTCACATACCACATATGGATCCACTAGTGTCATTGAAATGTGTGTTCTCTTCAGACACCACACATGCATCCACCAGTGTCATTGCATGATTGTTCTTTTTACTAACAACAACTGGAGTCATTGCATGTGTGTTCTTTTCACATACCACATATGGATCCACCAGTGTCATTGCATGTGTGTTCTTTTCACAATCTACCTATGGATCCACCAGTGTCATTGCATGTGAGCTCTTTTTACTAAGAACAACCAGAGTCATTGCATGTGTGTTCTCTTCAGAGACCACACATGGATCCACCAGTTTCATTGCATGTGTGTTATTTTTACTAACATCAACCAGAGTCATTGCATGTGTGCTCTTTTCACATACCACATATGGATCCACCAGTGTCATTGCATGTCTATTCTTTTCACAATCCACCTATGGATCCACCAGTGTCATTGCATATGTGCTCTTTTTACTAACAACAACGAGAGTCATTGCATGTGTGTTCTCTTTAGAGACCACACATGGACCCACCAGTGTCATTGCATGTGTGTTCTTTTTACTAACAACGACCAGAGTCATTGAAATGTGTGTTCTCTTCAGAGACCACACATGGATCCACTAGTGTCATTTCATGTGTGTTCTTTTCACTAACAACAACCAGAGTCATTTCATGTGTGTTCTTTTCACATACACCATATGGATCAACCAGTGTCATTGCATGTGTGTTATTTTTACTAACAACAATTGGAGTCATTTCATGTGTGTTCTTTTCACATACCACATATGGATCCACCAGTGTCATTGAAATGTGTGTTCTCTTCAGAGACCACACATGTATCCACCAGTGTCATTGCATGTGTGTTCTTTTTACTAACAACAACTGGAGTCGTTGCATGTGTGTTCTTTTCACATACCACATATGGATCCACTAGTGTCATTGAAATGTCTGTTCTCTTCAGACACCACACATGGATCCACCAGAGTCATTGCATGTGTGTTCTTTTTACTAACAACAACTGGAGTCATTGCATGTGTGTTCTTTTAACATACCACATATGGATCCACCAGTGTCATTGCATGTGTGTTCTTTTCACAATCCACCTATGGATCCACCAGTGTCATTGCATGTGTGCTCTTTTTACTAATAACAACCAGAGTCATTGCATGTGTGTTCTATTCAGAGACCACACATGGATCCACCAATGTCATTGCATGTGTGTTCTTTTTACTAACATCAACCAGAGTCATTGCATGTGTGCTATTTTCACATACCACATATGGATCCACCAGTGTCATTGAAATGTGTGTTCTCTTCAGAGACCACACATGTATCCACCAGTGTCATTGCATGTGTGTTCTTTTTACTAACAACAACTGGAGTCGTTGCATGTGTGTTCTTTTCACATACCACATATGGATCCACTAGTGTCATTGAAATGTGTGTTCTCTTCAGACACCACACATGGATCCACCAGAGTCATTGCATGTGTGTTCTTTTTACTAACAACAACTGGAGTCATTGCATGTGTGTTCTTTGAACATACCACATATGGATCCACCAGTGTCATTGCATGTGTGTTCTTTTCACAATCCACCTATGGATCCACCAGTGTCATTGCATGTGTGCTCTTTTTACTAACAACAACGAGAGTCATTGCATGTGTGTTCTATTCAGAGACCACACATGGATCCACCAATGTCATTGCATGTGTGTTCTTTTTACTAACATCAACCAGAGTCATTGCATGTGTGCTATTTTCACATACCACATATGGATCCACCAGTGTCATTACATGTGTGCTGTTTTTACTAACAACAACCAGAGTCATTGCACGTGTGTTCTCTTCAGAGACCACACATGGATCCACAAGTGTCATTGCATGTGTGTTCTTTTTACTAACAACAACCAGAGTCATTGAAATGTGTGTTCTCTTCAGAGAGCACACATGGATCCACCAGTGTCATTGCATGTGTGTTCTCATCACTAAAAACAACCAGAGTCATTCCATGTGTGTTCTTTTCACATACCACATATGGATCCAGCAGTGTCATTGCATGTGTGTTCTTTTTACTAACAATAACTGGATTCATTTCATGTGTGTTCTTTTCACATACCACATATGGATCCACTAGTGTCATTGAAATGTGTGTTCTCTTCAGACACCACACATGCATCCACCAGTGTCATTCCATGTGTGTTCTTTTTACTAACAACAACTGGAGTCATTGCATGTGTGTTGTTTTCACATACCACATATGGATCCACTAGTGTCATTGAAATGTGTGTTCTCTTCAGACACCACACATGCATCTACCAGTGTCATTGCATGTGTGTTTTTTTTACTAACAATAACTGGATTCATTTCATGTGTGTTCTTTTCACATACCACATATGGATCCACTAGTGTCATTGAAATGTGTGTTCTCTTCAGACACCACACATGCATCCACCAGTGTCATTGCATGATTGTTCTTTTTACTAACAACAACTGGAGTCATTGCATGTGTGTTCTTTTCACATACCACATATGGATCAACCAGTGTCATTGCATGTGTGTTCTTTTCACAATCTACCTATGGATCCACCAGTGTCATTGCATGTGAGCTCTTTTTACTAAGAACAACCAGAGTCATTGCATGTGTGTTCTCTTCAGAGACCACACATGGATCCACCAGTTTCATTGCATGTGTGTTATTTTTACTAACATCAACCAGAGTCATTGCATGTGTGCTCTTTTCACATACCACATATGGATCCACCAGTGTCATTGCATGTCTATTCTTTTCACAATCCACCTATGGATCCACCAGTGTCATTGCATATGTGCTCTTTTTACTAACAACAACGAGAGTCATTGCATGTGTGTTCTCTTCAGAGACCACACATGGACCCACCAGTGTCATTGCATGTGTGTTCTTTTTACTAACAACGACCAGAGTCATTGAAATGTGTGTTCTCTTCAGAGACCACACATGGATCCACTAGTGTCATTTCATGTGTGTTCTTTTCACTAACAACAACCAGAGTCATTTCATGTGTGTTCTTTTCACATACACCATATGGATCAACCAGTGTCATTGCATGTGTGTTATTTTTACTAACAACAATTGGAGTCATTTCATGTGTGTTCTTTTCACATACCACATATGGATCCACCAGTGTCATTGAAATGTGTGTTCTCTTCAGAGACCACACATGTATCCACCAGTGTCATTGCATGTGTGTTCTTTTTACTAACAACAACTGGAGTCGTTGCATGTGTGTTCTTTTCACATACCACATATGGATCCACTAGTGTCATTGAAATGTCTGTTCTCTTCAGACACCACACATGGATCCACCAGAGTCATTGCATGTGTGTTCTTTTTACTAACAACAACTGGAGTCATTGCATGTGTGTTCTTTTAACATACCACATATGGATCCACCAGTGTCATTGCATGTGTGTTCTTTTCACAATCCACCTATGGATCCACCAGTGTCATTGCATGTGTGCTCTTTTTACTAATAACAACCAGAGTCATTGCATGTGTGTTCTATTCAGAGACCACACATGGATCCACCAATGTCATTGCATGTGTGTTCTTTTTACTAACATCAACCAGAGTCATTGCATGTGTGCTATTTTCACATACCACATATGGATCCACCAGTGTCATTGAAATGTGTGTTCTCTTCAGAGACCACACATGTATCCACCAGTGTCATTGCATGTGTGTTCTTTTTACTAACAACAACTGGAGTCGTTGCATGTGTGTTCTTTTCACATACCACATATGGATCCACTAGTGTCATTGAAATGTGTGTTCTCTTCAGACACCACACATGGATCCACCAGAGTCATTGCATGTGTGTTCTTTTTACTAACAACAACTGGAGTCATTGCATGTGTGTTCTTTGAACATACCACATATGGATCCACCAGTGTCATTGCATGTGTGTTCTTTTCACAATCCACCTATGGATCCACCAGTGTCATTGCATGTGTGCTCTTTTTACTAACAACAACGAGAGTCATTGCATGTGTGTTCTATTCAGAGACCACACATGGATCCACCAATGTCATTGCATGTGTGTTCTTTTTACTAACATCAACCAGAGTCATTGCATGTGTGCTATTTTCACATACCACATATGGATCCACCAGTGTCATTACATGTGTGCTGTTTTTACTAACAACAACCAGAGTCATTGCACGTGTGTTCTCTTCAGAGACCACACATGGATCCACAAGTGTCATTGCATGTGTGTTCTTTTTACTAACAACAACCAGAGTCATTGAAATGTGTGTTCTCTTCAGAGAGCACACATGGATCCACCAGTGTCATTGCATGTGTGTTCTCATCACTAAAAACAACCAGAGTCATTCCATGTGTGTTCTTTTCACATACCACATATGGATCCAGCAGTGTCATTGCATGTGTGTTCTTTTTACTAACAATAACTGGATTCATTTCATGTGTGTTCTTTTCACATACCACATATGGATCCACTAGTGTCATTGAAATGTGTGTTCTCTTCAGACACCACACATGCATCCACCAGTGTCATTCCATGTGTGTTCTTTTTACTAACAACAACTGGAGTCATTGCATGTGTGTTGTTTTCACATACCACATATGGATCCACTAGTGTCATTGAAATGTGTGTTCTCTTCAGACACCACACATGCATCCACCAGTGTCATTGCATGTGTGTTTTTTTTACTAACAATAACTGGATTCATTTCATGTGTGTTCTTTTCACATACCACATATGGATCCACTAGTGTCATTGAAATGTGTGTTCTCTTCAGACACCACACATGCATCCACCAGTGTCATTGCATGATTGTTCTTTTTACTAACAACAACTGGAGTCATTGCATGTGTGTTCTTTTCACATACCACATATGGATCAACCAGTGTCATTGCATGTGTGTTCTTTTCACAATCTACCTATGGATCCACCAGTGTCATTGCATGTGAGCTCTTTTTACTAAGAACAACCAGAGTCATTGCATGTGTGTTCTCTTCAGAGACCACACATGGATCCACCAGTTTCATTGCATGTGTGTTATTTTTACTAACATCAACCAGAGTCATTGCATGTGTGCTCTTTTCACATACCACATATGGATCCACCAGTGTCATTGCATGTCTATTCTTTTCACAATCCACCTATGGATCCACCAGTGTCATTGCATATGTGCTCTTTTTACTAACAACAACGAGAGTCATTGCATGTGTGTTCTCTTCAGAGACCACACATGGACCCACCAGTGTCATTGCATGTGTGTTCTTTTTACTAACAACGACCAGAGTCATTGAAATGTGTGTTCTCTTCAGAGACCACACATGGATCCACTAGTGTCATTTCATGTGTGTTCTTTTCACTAACAACAACCAGAGTCATTTCATGTGTGTTCTTTTCACATACACCATATGGATCAACCAGTGTCATTGCATGTGTGTTATTTTTACTAACAACAATTGGAGTCATTTCATGTGTGTTCTTTTCACATACCACATATGGATCCACCAGTGTCATTGAAATGTGTGTTCTCTTCAGAGACCACACATGTATCCACCAGTGTCATTGCATGTGTGTTCTTTTTACTAACAACAACTGGAGTCGTTGCATGTGTGTTCTTTTCACATACCACATATGGATCCACTAGTGTCATTGAAATGTGTGTTCTCTTCAGACACCACACATGGATCCACCAGAGTCATTGCATGTGTGTTCTTTTTACTAACAACAACTGGAGTCATTGCATGTGTGTTCTTTTAACATACCACATATGGATCCACCAGTGTCATTGCATGTGTGTTCTTTTCACAATCCACCTATGGATCCACCAGTGTCATTGCATGTGTGCTCTTTTTACTAACAACAACGAGAGTCATTGCATGTGTGTTCTATTCAGAGACCACACATGGATCCACCAATGTCATTGCATGTGTGTTCTTTTTACTAACATCAACCAGAGTCATTGCATGTGTGCTATTTTCACATACCACATATGGATCCACCAGTGTCATTACATGTGTGCTGTTTTTACTAACAACAACCAGAGTCATTGCACGTGTGTTCTCTTCAGAGACCACACATGGATCCACAAGTGTCATTGCATGTGTGTTCTTTTTACTAACAACAACCAGAGTCATTGAAATGTGTGTTCTCTTCAGAGAGCACACATGGATCCACCAGTGTCATTGCATGTGTGTTCTCATCACTAAAAACAACCAGAGTCATTCCATGTGTGTTCTTTTCACATACCACATATGGATCCAGCAGTGTCATTGCATGTGTGTTCTTTTTACTAACAATAACTGGATTCATTTCATGTGTGTTCTTTTCACATACCACATATGGATCCACTAGTGTCATTGAAATGTGTGTTCTCTTCAGACACCACACATGCATCCACCAGTGTCATTCCATGTGTGTTCTTTTTACTAACAACAACTGGAGTCATTGCATGTGTGTTGTTTTCACATACCACATATGGATCCACTAGTGTCATTGAAATGTGTGTTCTCTTCAGACACCACACATGCATCCACCAGTGTCATTGCATGTGTGTTTTTTTTACTAACAATAACTGGATTCATTTCATGTGTGTTCTTTTCACATACCACATATGGATCCACTAGTGTCATTGAAATGTGTGTTCTCTTCAGACACCACACATGCATCCACCAGTGTCATTGCATGATTGTTCTTTTTACTAACAACAACTGGAGTCATTGCATGTGTGTTCTTTTCACATACCACATATGGATCCACCAGTGTCATTGCATGTGTGTTCTTTTCACAATCTACCTATGGATCCACCAGTGTCATTGCATGTGAGCTCTTTTTACTAAGAACAACCAGAGTCATTGCATGTGTGTTCTCTTCAGAGACCACACATGGATCCACCAGTTTCATTGCATGTGTGTTATTTTTACTAACATCAACCAGAGTCATTGCATGTGTGCTCTTTTCACATACCACATATGGATCCACCAGTGTCATTGCATGTCTATTCTTTTCACAATCCACCTATGGATCCACCAGTGTCATTGCATATGTGCTCTTTTTACTAACAACAACGAGAGTCATTGCATGTGTGTTCTCTTCAGAGACCACACATGGACCCACCAGTGTCATTGCATGTGTGTTCTTTTTACTAACAACGACCAGAGTCATTGAAATGTGTGTTCTCTTCAGAGACCACACATGGATCCACTAGTGTCATTTCATGTGTGTTCTTTTCACTAACAACAACCAGAGTCATTTCATGTGTGTTCTTTTCACATACACCATATGGATCAACCAGTGTCATTGCATGTGTGTTATTTTTACTAACAACAATTGGAGTCATTTCATGTGTGTTCTTTTCACATACCACATATGGATCCACCAGTGTCATTGAAATGTGTGTTCTCTTCAGAGACCACACATGTATCCACCAGTGTCATTGCATGTGTGTTCTTTTTACTAACAACAACTGGAGTCGTTGCATGTGTGTTCTTTTCACATACCACATATGGATCCACTAGTGTCATTGAAATGTCTGTTCTCTTCAGACACCATACATGGATCCACCAGAGTCATTGCATGTGTGTTCTTTTTACTAACAACAACTGGAGTCATTGCATGTGTGTTCTTTTAACATACCACATATGGATCCACCAGTGTCATTGCATGTGTGTTCTTTTCACAATCCACCTATGGATCCACCAGTGTCATTGCATGTGTGCTCTTTTTACTAATAACAACCAGAGTCATTGCATGTGTGTTCTATTCAGAGACCACACATGGATCCACCAATGTCATTGCATGTGTGTTCTTTTTACTAACATCAACCAGAGTCATTGCATGTGTGCTATTTTCACATACCACATATGGATCCACCAGTGTCATTACATGTGTGCTGTTTTTACTAACAACAACCAGAGTCATTGCATGTGTGTTCTCTTCAGAGACCACACATGGATCCACAAGTGTCATTGCATGTGTGTTCTTTTTACTAACAACAACCAGAGTCATTGAAATGTGTGTTCTCTTCAGAGAGCACACATGGATCCACCAGTGTCATTGCATGTGTGTTCTCATCACTAAAAACAACCAGAGTCATTCCATGTGTGTTCTTTTCACATACCACATATGGATCCAGCAGTGTCATTGCATGTGTGTTCTTTTTACTAACAATAACTGGATTCATTTCATGTGCGTTCTTTTCACATACCACATATGGATCCACTAGTGTCATTGAAATGTGTGTTCTCTTCAGACACCACACATGCATCCACCAGTGTCATTGCATGTGTGTTCTTTTTACTAACAACAACTGGAGTCATTGCATGTGTGTTGTTTTCACATACCACATATGGATCCACTAGTGTCATTGAAATGTGTGTTCTCTTCAGACACCACACATGCATCCACCAGTGTCATTGCATGTGTGTTATTTTTACTAACAATAACTGGATTCATTTCATGTGTGTTCTTTTCACATACCACATATGGATCCACTAGTGTCATTGAAATGTGTGTTCTCTTCAGACACCACACATGCATCCACCAGTGTCATTGCATGTGTGTTCTTTTTACTAACAACAACTGGAGTCATTGCATGTGTGTTCTTTTCACATACCACATATGGATCCACCAGTGTCATTGCATGTGTGTTCTTTTCACAATCCACCTATGGATCCACCAGTGTCATTGCATGTGAGCTCTTTTTACTAAGAACAACCAGAGTCATTGCATGTGTGTTCTCTTCAGAGACCACACATGGATCCACCAGTTTCATTGCATGTGTGTTATTTTTACTAACATCAACCAGAGTCATTGCATGTGTGCTCTTTTCACATACCACATATGGATCCACCAGTGTCATTGCATGTCTATTCTTTTCACAATCCACCTATGGATCCACCAGTGTCATTGCATATGTGCTCTTTTTACTAACAACAACGAGAGTCATTGCATGTGTGTTCTCTTCAGAGACCACACATGGACCCACCAGTGTCATTGCATGTGTGTTCTTTTTACTAACAACGACCAGACTCATTGAAATGTGTGTTCTCTTCAGAGACCACACATGGATCCACTAGGGTCAATTCATGTGTGTTCTTTTCACTAACAACAACCAGAGTCATTTCATGTGTGTTCTTTTCACATACACCATATGGATCAACCAGTGTCATTGCATGTGTGTTATTTTTACTAACAACAATTGGAGTCATTTCATGTGTGTTCTTTTCACATACCACATATGGATCCACCAGTGTCATTGAAATGTGTGTTCTTTTTAGAATCCACCTATGGATCCACCAGTTTCATTGCATGTGTGTTGTTTTTACTAACAACAACCAGAGTCATTGCACGTGTGTTCTTTTCAGAGACCACACATGGATCCACAAGTGTCATTGCATGTGTGTTCTTTTTACTAACAACAACCAGATTCATTGAAATGTGTGTTCTCTTCAGAGAGCACACATGGATCCACCAGTATCATTGCATGTGTGTTCTCATCACTAAAAACAACCAGAGTCATTCCATGTGTGTTCTTTTCACATACCACATATGGATCCACCAGTGTCATTGCATGTGTGTTCTTTTTACTAACAATAACTGGATTCATTTCATGTGTGTTCTTTTGACATACCACATATGGATCCACTAGTGTCATTGAAATGTGTGTTCTCTTTAGACGCCACACATGCATCCACCAGTGTCATTGCATGTGTGTTCTTTTTACTAACAACAACTGGAGTCATTGCATGTGTGTTCTTTTCACATACCACATATGGATCCACCAGTGTCATTGCATGTCTATTCTTTTCACAATCCACCTATGGATCCACCAGTGTCATTGCATATGTTCTCTTTTTACTAACAACAACGAGAGTCATTGCATGTGTGTTCTCTTCAGAGACCACACATGGACCCACCAGTGTCATTGCATGTGTGTTCTTTTTACTAACAACGACCAGAGTCATTGAAATGTGTGTTCTCTTCAGAGACCACACATGGATCCACTAGTGTCATTTCATGTGTGTTCTTTTCACTAACAACAACCAGAGTCATTTCATGTGTGTTCTTTTCACATACACCATATGGATCAAATAGTGTCATTGCATGTGTGTTATTTTTACTAACAACAATTGGAGTCATTTCATGTGTGTTCTTTTCACATACCACATATGGATCCACCGGTGTCATTGAAATGTGTGTTCTCTTCAGAGACCACACATGGATCCACCAGTGTCATTGCATGTGTGTTCTTTTTACTAACAACAACTAGAGTCATTGCATGTGTGTTCTTTTCACATACCACATATGGATCCACTAGTGTCATTGAAATGTGTGTTCTCTTTAGACACCACACATGGATCCACCAGAGTCATTGCATGTGTGTTCTTTTTACTAACAACAACTGGAGTCATTGCATGTGTGTTCTTTTCACATACCACATATGGATCCACCAGTGTCATTGCATGTGTGTTCTTTTCACAATCCACCTATGGATCCACCAGTGTCATTGCATGTGTGCTCTTTTTACTAACAACAACCAGAGTCATTGCATGTGTGTTCTCTTCAGAGACCACACATGGATCCACCAGTGTCATTGCATGTGTCTTATTTTTACTAACATCAACCAGAGTCATTGCATGTGTGCTCTTATCACATACCACATATGGATCCACCAGTGTCATTGCATGTTTGTTCTTTTCACAATCCACCTATGGATCCACCAGTGTCATTGCATGTGTGCTCTTTTTACTAACAACAACGAGAGTCATTG
Organism: Avena sativa; assembly: GCA_916181665.1. Lineage (NCBI taxonomy): Eukaryota > Viridiplantae > Streptophyta > Magnoliopsida > Poales > Poaceae > Avena > Avena sativa. The sequence continues at coordinate 410,390,585 of OV702292.1, read as the reverse complement.
CATGTGTGTTCTCTTCAGAGACCCCACATGGATCCACCAGTGTCATTGCATGTGTGTTCTTTTTACTAACAACAACCAGAGTCATTGAAATGTGTGTTCTCTTCAGAGACCACACATGGATCCACCTGTGTCATTGCATGTGTGTTCTTTTCACTAACAACAACCAGAGTCATTTCATTTGTGTTCTTTTCAGATACCACATATGGATCAACTAGTGTCATTGCATGTGTGTTCTTTTTACTAACAACAACTGGAGTCATTTCATGTGTGTTATTTTCACATACCACATATGGATCCACCAGTGTCATTGAAATGTGTGTTCTCTTCAGAGACCACACATGGATCCACCATTGTCATTGCATGTGTGGTCTTTTCACATACCACATATGGATCCACCAGTTTCATTGAAATGTGTGTTCTCTTCAGAGACCACACATGGATCCACCAGTTTCATTGCATGTGTGTTCTTTTTACTAACAACAAATGCAGTCATTGCACGTGTGTTCTTTTCACATACGACAAATGGATCCACAAGTGTCATTGCATGTGTGCTCTTTTCAAAATCCACCTATGGATCCACAGTGTCATTGCATGTGTGTTCTTTTTACTAACAACAACCAGAGTCATTGCATGTGTGTTCTTTTCACATACCACATATGGATCCACCAGAGTCATTGCATGTGTGTTCTTTTTACTAACAACAACTGGAATCATTGCATGTGTGTTCTTTTAACATACCACATATGGATCCACCAGTGTCATTGCATGTGTGTTCTTTTCACAATCCACCTATGGATCCACCAGTGTCATTGCATGTGTGCTCTTTTTACTAACAACAACCAGAGTCATTGCATGTGTGTTCTCTTCAGAGACCACACATGGATCCACCAATGTCATTGGATGTGTGTTCCTTTTACTAACATCAACTAGAGTCATTGCATGTGTGCTCTTTTCACATACCACATACGGATCCAACAGTGTCATTACATGTGTGCTGTTTTTACTAACAACAACCAGAGTCATTGCACGTGTGTTCTCTTCAGAGACCACACATGGATCCACCAGTGTCATTGCATGTGTGTTCTTTTTACTAACAACAACCAGAGTCATTCAAATGTGTGTTCTCTTCAGAGAGCACACATGGATCCACCAGTGTCATTGCATGTGTTTTCTCATCACTAAAAACAACCAGAATCATTCCATGTGTGTTATTTTCACATACCACATATGGATCCACCAGTGTCATTGCATGTGTGTTCTTTTTACTAACAATAACTGGATTCATTTCATGTGTGTTCTTTTCACATACCACATATGGATCCACTAGTGTCATTCAAATGTGTGTTCTCTTCAGACACCACACATGCATCCACCAGTGTCATTGCATGTGTGTTCTTTTTACTAACAACAACTGGAGTCATTGCATGTGTGTTCTTTTCACATACCACATATGGATCCACCAGTGTCATTGCATGTGTGTTCTTTTCACAATCCACCTATGGATCCACCAGTGTCATTGCATGTGTGCTCTTTTTACTAACAACAACCAGAGTCATTGCATGTGTGTTCTCTTCAGACACCACACATGGATCCACCAGTGTCATTGCATGTGTCTTATTTTTACTAACATCAACCAGAGTCATTGCATGTGTGCTCTTTTCACATACCACATATGGATCCACCAGTGTCATTGCATGTTTGTTCTTTTCACAATCCACCTATGGATCCACCAGTGTCATTGCATGTGTGCTCTTTTTACTAACAACAACGAGAGTCATTGCATGTGTGTTCTCTTCAGAGACCCCACATGGATCCACCAGTGTCATTGCATGTGTGTTCTTTTTACTAACAACAACCAGAGTCATTGAAATGTGTGTTCTCTTCAGAGACCACACATGGATCCACCTGTGTCATTGCATGTGTGTTCTTTTCACTAACAACAACCAGAGTCATTTCATTTGTGTTCTTTTCAGATACCACATATGGATCAACTAGTGTCATTGCATGTGTGTTCTTTTTACTAACAACAACTGGAGTCATTTCATGTGTGTTATTTTCACATACCACATATGGATCCACCAGTGTCATTGAAATGTGTGTTCTCTTCAGAGACCACACATGGATCCACCATTGTCATTGCATGTGTGGTCTTTTCACATACCACATATGGATCCACCAGTTTCATTGAAATGTGTGTTCTCTTCAGAGACCACACATGGATCCACCAGTTTCATTGCATGTGTGTTCTTTTTACTAACAACAAATGCAGTCATTGCACGTGTGTTCTTTTCACATACGACAAATGGATCCACAAGTGTCATTGCATGTGTGCTCTTTTCAAAATCCACCTATGGATCCACAGTGTCATTGCATGTGTGTTCTTTTTACTAACAACAACCAGAGTCATTGCATGTGTGTTCTTTTCACATACCACATATGGATCCACCAGAGTCATTGCATGTGTGTTCTTTTTACTAACAACAACTGGAATCATTGCATGTGTGTTCTTTTAACATACCACATATGGATCCACCAGTGTCATTGCATGTGTGTTCTTTTCACAATCCACCTATGGATCCACCAGTGTCATTGCATGTGTGCTCTTTTTACTAACAACAACCAGAGTCATTGCATGTGTGTTCTCTTCAGAGACCACACATGGATCCACCAATGTCATTGGATGTGTGTTCCTTTTACTAACATCAACTAGAGTCATTGCATGTGTGCTCTTTTCACATACCACATACGGATCCAACAGTGTCATTACATGTGTGCTGTTTTTACTAACAACAACCAGAGTCATTGCACGTGTGTTCTCTTCAGAGACCACACATGGATCCACCAGTGTCATTGCATGTGTGTTCTTTTTACTAACAACAACCAGAGTCATTCAAATGTGTGTTCTCTTCAGAGAGCACACATGGATCCACCAGTGTCATTGCATGTGTTTTCTCATCACTAAAAACAACCAGAATCATTCCATGTGTGTTATTTTCACATACCACATATGGATCCACCAGTGTCATTGCATGTGTGTTCTTTTTACTAACAATAACTGGATTCATTTCATGTGTGTTCTTTTCACATACCACATATGGATCCACTAGTGTCATTCAAATGTGTGTTCTCTTCAGACACCACACATGCATCCACCAGTGTCATTGCATGTGTGTTCTTTTTACTAACAACAACTAGAGTCATTGCATGTGTGTTCTTTTCACATACCACATATGGATCCACCAGTGTCATTGCATGTGTGTTCTTTTCACAATCCACCTATGGATCCACCAGTGTCATTGCATGTGAGCTCTTTTTACTAACAACAACCAGAGTCATTGCATGTGTGTTCTCAACAGAGACCACACATGGATCCACCAGTGTCATTGCATGTGTGTTATTTTTACTAACATCAACCAGAGTCATTGCATGTGTGCTCTTTTCACATACCACATATGGATCCACCAGTGTCATTGCATGTCTGTTCTCTTCAGAGACCACACATGGATCCACCAGTGTCATTGCATGTGTCTTATTTTTACTAACATCAACCAGAGTCATTGCATGTGTGTTCTCTTCAGAGACCACACATGGACCCACCAGTGTCATTGCATGTGTGTTCTTTTTACTAACAATGACCAGAGTCATTGAAATGTGTGTTCTCTTCAGAGACCACACATGGATCCACTAGTGTCATTGCATGTGTGTTCTTTTCACTAACAACAACCAGAGTCATTTCATGTGTGTTCTTTTCACATACACCATATGGATCAACCAGTGTCATTGCATGTGTGTTATTTTTACTAACAACAATTGGAGTCATTTCATGTGTGTTCTTTTCACATACCACATATGGATCCACCAGTGTCATTGCATGTGTGTTCTTTTTACTAACAACAACCAGAGTCATTGAAATGGGTGTTCTCTTCAGAGACCACACATGGATCCACCTGTGTCATTGCATATGTGTTCTTTTCACTAACAACAACCAGAGTCAATTCATTTGTGTTCTTTTCAGATACCACATATGGATCAACTAGTGTCATTGCATGTGTGTTCTTTTTACTAACAACAACTGGAGTCATTTCATGTGTGTTATTTTCACATACCACATATGGATCCACCAGTGTCATTGAAATGTGTGTTCTCTTCAGAGACCACACATGGATCCACCAGTGTCATTGCATGTGTGTTCTTTTTACTAACAACAACTGGAGTCATTGCATGTGTGTTCTTTTCACATACCACATATGGATCCACCAGTGTCATTGCATGTGTGGTCTTTTCACATACCACATATGGATCCACCAGTTTCATTGAAATGTGTGGTCTCTTTAGAGACCACACATGGATCCACCAGTTTCATTGCATGTGTGTTCTTTTTACTAACAACAAATGCAGTCATTGCACGTGTGTTCTTTTCACATATGACATATTGATCCACAAGTGTCATTGCATGTGTGCTCTTTTCAAAATCCACCTATGGATCCACAGTGTCATTGCATGTGTGTTCTTTTTACTAACAACAACCAGAGTCATTGCATGTGTGTTCTTTTCACATACCACATATGGATCCACCAGAGTCATTGCATGTGTGTTCTTTTTACTAACAACAACTGGAGTCATTGCATGTGTGTTCTTTTAACATACCACATATGGATCCACCAGTGTCATTGCATGTGTGTTCTTTTCACAATCCACCTATGGATCCACCAGTGTCATTGCATGTGTGCTCTTTTTACTAACAACAACGAGAGTCATTGCATGTGTGTTCTATTCAGAGACCACACATGGATCCACCAATGTCATTGCATGTGTGTTCTTTTTACTAACATCAACCAGAGTCATTGCATGTGTGCTATTTTCACATACCACATATGGATCCACCAGTGTCATTACATGTGTGCTGTTTTTACTAACAACAACCAGAGTCATTGCACGTGTGTTCTCTTCAGAGACCACACATGGATCCACAAGTGTCATTGCATGTGTGTTCTTTTTACTAACAACAACCAGAGTCATTGAAATGTGTGTTCTCTTCAGAGAGCACACATGGATCCACCAGTGTCATTGCATGTGTGTTCTCATCACTAAAAACAACCAGAGTCATTCCATGTGTGTTCTTTTCACATACCACATATGGATCCAGCAGTGTCATTGCATGTGTGTTCTTTTTACTAACAATAACTGGATTCATTTCATGTGTGTTCTTTTCACATACCACATATGGATCCACTAGTGTCATTGAAATGTGTGTTCTCTTCAGACACCACACATGCATCCACCAGTGTCATTCCATGTGTGTTCTTTTTACTAACAACAACTGGAGTCATTGCATGTGTGTTGTTTTCACATACCACATATGGATCCACTAGTGTCATTGAAATGTGTGTTCTCTTCAGACACCACACATGCATCCACCAGTGTCATTGCATGTGTGTTCTTTTTACTAACAATAACTGGATTCATTTCATGTGTGTTCTTTTCACATACCACATATGGATCCACTAGTGTCATTGAAATGTGTGTTCTCTTCAGACACCACACATGCATCCACCAGTGTCATTGCATGATTGTTCTTTTTACTAACAACAACTGGAGTCATTGCATGTGTGTTCTTTTCACATACCACATATGGATCCACCAGTGTCATTGCATGTGTGTTCTTTTCACAATCTACCTATGGATCCACCAGTGTCATTGCATGTGAGCTCTTTTTACTAAGAACAACCAGAGTCATTGCATGTGTGTTCTCTTCAGAGACCACACATGGATCCACCAGTTTCATTGCATGTGTGTTATTTTTACTAACATCAACCAGAGTCATTGCATGTGTGCTCTTTTCACATACCACATATGGATCCACCAGTGTCATTGCATGTCTATTCTTTTCACAATCCACCTATGGATCCACCAGTGTCATTGCATATGTGCTCTTTTTACTAACAACAACGAGAGTCATTGCATGTGTGTTCTCTTTAGAGACCACACATGGACCCACCAGTGTCATTGCATGTGTGTTCTTTTTACTAACAACGACCAGAGTCATTGAAATGTGTGTTCTCTTCAGAGACCACACATGGATCCACTAGTGTCATTTCATGTGTGTTCTTTTCACTAACAACAACCAGAGTCATTTCATGTGTGTTCTTTTCACATACACCATATGGATCAACCAGTGTCATTGCATGTGTGTTATTTTTACTAACAACAATTGGAGTCATTTCATGTGTGTTCTTTTCACATACCACATATGGATCCACCAGTGTCATTGAAATGTGTGTTCTCTTCAGAGACCACACATGTATCCACCAGTGTCATTGCATGTGTGTTCTTTTTACTAACAACAACTGGAGTCGTTGCATGTGTGTTCTTTTCACATACCACATATGGATCCACTAGTGTCATTGAAATGTCTGTTCTCTTCAGACACCACACATGGATCCACCAGAGTCATTGCATGTGTGTTCTTTTTACTAACAACAACTGGAGTCATTGCATGTGTGTTCTTTTAACATACCACATATGGATCCACCAGTGTCATTGCATGTGTGTTCTTTTCACAATCCACCTATGGATCCACCAGTGTCATTGCATGTGTGCTCTTTTTACTAATAACAACCAGAGTCATTGCATGTGTGTTCTATTCAGAGACCACACATGGATCCACCAATGTCATTGCATGTGTGTTCTTTTTACTAACATCAACCAGAGTCATTGCATGTGTGCTATTTTCACATACCACATATGGATCCACCAGTGTCATTGAAATGTGTGTTCTCTTCAGAGACCACACATGTATCCACCAGTGTCATTGCATGTGTGTTCTTTTTACTAACAACAACTGGAGTCGTTGCATGTGTGTTCTTTTCACATACCACATATGGATCCACTAGTGTCATTGAAATGTGTGTTCTCTTCAGACACCACACATGGATCCACCAGAGTCATTGCATGTGTGTTCTTTTTACTAACAACAACTGGAGTCATTGCATGTGTGTTCTTTTAACATACCACATATGGATCCACCAGTGTCATTGCATGTGTGTTCTTTTCACAATCCACCTATGGATCCACCAGTGTCATTGCATGTGTGCTCTTTTTACTAATAACAACCAGAGTCATTGCATGTGTGTTCTATTCAGAGACCACACATGGATCCACCAATGTCATTGCATGTGTGTTCTTTTTACTAACATCAACCAGAGTCATTGCATGTGTGCTATTTTCACATACCACATATGGATCCACCAGTGTCATTACATGTGTGCTGTTTTTACTAACAACAACCAGAGTCATTGCATGTGTGTTCTCTTCAGAGACCACACATGGATCCACAAGTGTCATTGCATGTGTGTTCTTTTTACTAACAACAACCAGAGTCATTGAAATGTGTGTTCTCTTCAGAGAGCACACATGGATCCACCAGTGTCATTGCATGTGTGTTCTCATCACTAAAAACAACCAGAGTCATTCCATGTGTGTTCTTTTCACATACCACATATGGATCCAGCAGTGTCATTGCATGTGTGTTCTTTTTACTAACAATAACTGGATTCATTTCATGTGCGTTCTTTTCACATACCACATATGGATCCACTAGTGTCATTGAAATGTGTGTTCTCTTCAGACACCACACATGCATCCACCAGTGTCATTGCATGTGTGTTCTTTTTACTAACAACAACTGGAGTCATTGCATGTGTGTTGTTTTCACATACCACATATGGATCCACTAGTGTCATTGAAATGTGTGTTCTCTTCAGACACCACACATGCATCCACCAGTGTCATTGCATGTGTGTTCTTTTTACTAACAATAACTGGATTCATTTCATGTGTGTTCTTTTCACATACCACATATGGATCCACTAGTGTCATTGAAATGTGTGTTCTCTTCAGACACCACACATGCATCCACCAGTGTCATTGCATGTGTGTTCTTTTTACTAACAACAACTGGAGTCATTGCATGTGTGTTCTTTTCACATACCACATATGGATCCACCAGTGTCATTGCATGTGTGTTCTTTTCACAATCCACCTATGGATCCACCAGTGTCATTGCATGTGAGCTCTTTTTACTAAGAACAACCAGAGTCATTGCATGTGTGTTCTCTTCAGAGACCACACATGGATCCACCAGTTTCATTGCATGTGTGTTATTTTTACTAACATCAACCAGAGTCATTGCATGTGTGCTCTTTTCACATACCACATATGGATCCACCAGTGTCATTGCATGTCTATTCTTTTCACAATCCACCTATGGATCCACCAGTGTCATTGCATATGTGCTCTTTTTACTAACAACAACGAGAGTCATTGCATGTGTGTTCTCTTCAGAGACCACACATGGACCCACCAGTGTCATTGCATGTGTGTTCTTTTTACTAACAACGACCAGACTCATTGAAATGTGTGTTCTCTTCAGAGACCACACATGGATCCACTAGGGTCAATTCATGTGTGTTCTTTTCACTAACAACAACCAGAGTCATTTCATGTGTGTTCTTTTCACATACACCATATGGATCAACCAGTGTCATTGCATGTGTGTTATTTTTACTAACAACAATTGGAGTCATTTCATGTGTGTTCTTTTCACATACCACATATGGATCCACCAGTGTCATTGAAATGTGTGTTCTTTTTAGAATCCACCTATGGATCCACCAGTTTCATTGCATGTGTGTTGTTTTTACTAACAACAACCAGAGTCATTGCACGTGTGTTCTTTTCAGAGACCACACATGGATCCACAAGTGTCATTGCATGTGTGTTCTTTTTACTAACAACAACCAGATTCATTGAAATGTGTGTTCTCTTCAGAGAGCACACATGGATCCACCAGTATCATTGCATGTGTGTTCTCATCACTAAAAACAACCAGAGTCATTCCATGTGTGTTCTTTTCACATACCACATATGGATCCACCAGTGTCATTGCATGTGTGTTCTTTTTACTAACAATAACTGGATTCATTTCATGTGTGTTCTTTTGACATACCACATATGGATCCACTAGTGTCATTGAAATGTGTGTTCTCTTTAGACGCCACACATGCATCCACCAGTGTCATTGCATGTGTGTTCTTTTTACTAACAACAACTGGAGTCATTGCATGTGTGTTCTTTTCACATACCACATATGGATCCACCAGTGTCATTGCATGTCTATTCTTTTCACAATCCACCTATGGATCCACCAGTGTCATTGCATATGTTCTCTTTTTACTAACAACAACGAGAGTCATTGCATGTGTGTTCTCTTCAGAGACCACACATGGACCCACCAGTGTCATTGCATGTGTGTTCTTTTTACTAACAACGACCAGAGTCATTGAAATGTGTGTTCTCTTCAGAGACCACACATGGATCCACTAGTGTCATTTCATGTGTGTTCTTTTCACTAACAACAACCAGAGTCATTTCATGTGTGTTCTTTTCACATACACCATATGGATCAAATAGTGTCATTGCATGTGTGTTATTTTTACTAACAACAATTGGAGTCATTTCATGTGTGTTCTTTTCACATACCACATATGGATCCACCGGTGTCATTGAAATGTGTGTTCTCTTCAGAGACCACACATGGATCCACCAGTGTCATTGCATGTGTGTTCTTTTTACTAACAACAACTAGAGTCATTGCATGTGTGTTCTTTTCACATACCACATATGGATCCACTAGTGTCATTGAAATGTGTGTTCTCTTTAGACACCACACATGGATCCACCAGAGTCATTGCATGTGTGTTCTTTTTACTAACAACAACTGGAGTCATTGCATGTGTGTTCTTTTCACATACCACATATGGATCCACCAGTGTCATTGCATGTGTGTTCTTTTCACAATCCACCTATGGATCCACCAGTGTCATTGCATGTGTGCTCTTTTTACTAACAACAACCAGAGTCATTGCATGTGTGTTCTCTTCAGAGACCACACATGGATCCACCAGTGTCATTGCATGTGTCTTATTTTTACTAACATCAACCAGAGTCATTGCATGTGTGCTCTTATCACATACCACATATGGATCCACCAGTGTCATTGCATGTTTGTTCTTTTCACAATCCACCTATGGATCCACCAGTGTCATTGCATGTGTGCTCTTTTTACTAACAACAACGAGAGTCATTGCATGTGTGTTCTCTTCAGAGACCCCACATGGATCCACCACTGTCATTGCATGTGTGTTCTTTTTACTAACAACAACCAGAGTCATTGAAATGTGTGTTCTCTTCAGAGACCACACATGGATCCACCTGTGTCATTGCATGTGTGTTCTTTTCACTAACAACAACCAGAGTCATTTCATTTGTGTTCTTTTCAGATACCACATATGGATCAACTAGTGTCATTGCATGTGTGTTCTTTTTACTAACAACAACTGGAGTCATTTCATGTGTGTTATTTTCACATACCACATATGGATCCACCAGTGTCATTGAAATGTGTGTTCTCTTCAGAGACCACACATGGATCCACCATTGTCATTGCATGTGTGGTCTTTTCACATACCACATATGGATCCACCAGTTTCATTGAAATGTGTGTTCTCTTCAGAGACCACACATGGATCCACCAGTTTCATTGCATGTGTGTTCTTTTTACTAACAACAAATGCAGTCATTGCACGTGTGTTCTTTTCACATACGACAAATGGATCCACAAGTGTCATTGCATGTGTGCTCTTTTCAAAATCCACCTATGGATCCACAGTGTCATTGCATGTGTGTTCTTTTTACTAACAACAACCAGAGTCATTGCATGTGTGTTCTTTTCACATACCACATATGGATCCACCAGAGTCATTGCATGTGTGTTCTTTTTACTAACAACAACTGGAATCATTGCATGTGTGTTCTTTTAACATACCACATATGGATCCACCAGTGTCATTGCATGTGTGTTCTTTTCACAATCCACCTATGGATCCACCAGTGTCATTGCATGTGTGCTCTTTTTACTAACAACAACCAGAGTCATTGCATGTGTGTTCTCTTCAGAGACCACACATGGATCCACCAATGTCATTGGATGTGTGTTCCTTTTACTAACATCAACTAGAGTCATTGCATGTGTGCTCTTTTCACATACCACATACGGATCCAACAGTGTCATTACATGTGTGCTGTTTTTACTAACAACAACCAGAGTCATTGCACGTGTGTTCTCTTCAGAGACCACACATGGATCCACCAGTGTCATTGCATGTGTGTTCTTTTTACTAACAACAACCAGAGTCATTCAAATGTGTGTTCTCTTCAGAGAGCACACATGGATCCACCAGTGTCATTGCATGTGTTTTCTCATCACTAAAAACAACCAGAATCATTCCATGTGTGTTATTTTCACATACCACATATGGATCCACCAGTGTCATTGCATGTGTGTTCTTTTTACTAACAATAACTAGATTCATTTCATGTGTGTTCTTTTCACATACCACATATGGATCCACTAGTGTCATTCAAATGTGTGTTCTCTTCAGACACCACACATGCATCCACCAGTGTCATTGCATGTGTGTTCTTTTTACTAACAACAACTGGAGTCATTGCATGTGTGTTCTTTTCACATACCACATATGGATCCACCAGTGTCATTGCATGTGTGTTCTTTTCACAATCCACCTATGGATCCACCAGTGTCATTGCATGTGTGCTCTTTTTACTAACAACAACCAGAGTCATTGCATGTGTGTTCTCTTCAGAGACCACACATGGATCCACCAGTGTCATTGCATGTGTCTTATTTTTACTAACATCAACCAGAGTCATTGCATGTGTGCTCTTATCACATACCACATATGGATCCACCAGTGTCATTGCATGTTTGTTCTTTTCACAATCCACCTATGGATCCACCAGTGTCATTGCATGTGTGCTCTTTTTACTAACAACAACGAGAGTCATTGCATGTGTGTTCTCTTCAGAGACCCCACATGGATCCACCAGTGTCATTGCATGTGTGTTCTTTTTACTAACAACAACCAGAGTCATTGAAATGTGTGTTCTCTTCAGAGACCACACATGGATCCACCTGTGTCATTGCATGTGTGTTCTTTTCACTAACAACAACCAGAGTCATTTCATTTGTGTTCTTTTCAGATACCACATATGGATCAACTAGTGTCATTGCATGTGTGTTCTTTTTACTAACAACAACTGGAGTCATTTCATGTGTGTTATTTTCACATACCACATATGGATCCACCAGTGTCATTGAAATGTGTGTTCTCTTCAGAGACCACACATGGATCCACCATTGTCATTGCATGTGTGGTCTTTTCACATACCACATATGGATCCACCAGTTTCATTGAAATGTGTGTTCTCTTCAGAGACCACACATGGATCCACCAGTTTCATTGCATGTGTGTTCTTTTTACTAACAACAAATGCAGTCATTGCACGTGTGTTCTTTTCACATACGACAAATGGATCCACAAGTGTCATTGCATGTGTGCTCTTTTCAAAATCCACCTATGGATCCACAGTGTCATTGCATGTGTGTTCTTTTTACTAACAACAACCAGAGTCATTGCATGTGTGTTCTTTTCACATACCACATATGGATCCACCAGAGTCATTGCATGTGTGTTCTTTTTACTAACAACAACTGGAATCATTGCATGTGTGTTCTTTTAACATACCACATATGGATCCACCAGTGTCATTGCATGTGTGTTCTTTTCACAATCCACCTATGGATCCACCAGTGTCATTGCATGTGTGCTCTTTTTACTAACAACAACCAGAGTCATTGCATGTGTGTTCTCTTCAGAGACCACACATGGATCCACCAATGTCATTGGATGTGTGTTCCTTTTACTAACATCAACTAGAGTCATTGCATGTGTGCTCTTTTCACATACCACATACGGATCCAACAGTGTCATTACATGTGTGCTGTTTTTACTAACAACAACCAGAGTCATTGCACGTGTGTTCTCTTCAGAGACCACACATGGATCCACCAGTGTCATTGCATGTGTGTTCTTTTTACTAACAACAACCAGAGTCATTCAAATGTGTGTTCTCTTCAGAGAGCACACATGGATCCACCAGTGTCATTGCATGTGTTTTCTCATCACTAAAAACAACCAGAATCATTCCATGTGTGTTATTTTCACATACCACATATGGATCCACCAGTGTCATTGCATGTGTGTTCTTTTTACTAACAATAACTGGATTCATTTCATGTGTGTTCTTTTCACATACCACATATGGATCCACTAGTGTCATTCAAATGTGTGTTCTCTTCAGACACCACACATGCATCCACCAGTGTCATTGCATGTGTGTTCTTTTTACTAACAACAACTGGAGTCATTGCATGTGTGTTCTTTTCACATACCACATATGGATCCACCAGTGTCATTGCATGTGTGTTCTTTTCACAATCCACCTATGGATCCACCAGTGTCATTGCATGTGAGCTCTTTTTACTAACAACAACCAGAGTCATTGCATGTGTGTTCTCTTCAGAGACCACACATGGATCCACCAGTGTCATTGCATGTGTGTTATTTTTACTAACATCAACCAGAGTCATTGCATGTGTGCTCTTTTCACATACCACATATGGATCCACCAGTGTCATTGCATGTCTGTTCTCTTCAGAGACCACACATGGATCCACCAGTGTCATTGCATGTGTCTTATTTTTACTAACATCAACCAGAGTCATTGCATGTGTGTTCTCTTCAGAGACCACACATGGACCCACCAGTGTCATTGCATGTGTGTTCTTTTTACTAACAATGACCAGAGTCATTGAAATGTGTGTTCTCTTCAGAGACCACACATGGATCCACTAGTGTCATTGCATGTGTGTTCTTTTCACTAACAACAACCAGAGTCATTTCATGTGTGTTCTTTTCACATACACCATATGGATCAACCAGTGTCATTGCATGTGTGTTATTTTTACTAACAACAATTGGAGTCATTTCATGTGTGTTCTTTTCACATACCACATATGGATCCACCAGTGTCATTGCATGTGTGTTCTTTTTACTAACAACAACCAGAGTCATTGAAATGTGTGTTCTCTTCAGAGACCACACATGGATCCACCTGTGTCATTGCATATGTGTTCTTTTCACTAACAACAACCAGAGTCAATTCATTTGTGTTCTTTTCAGATACCACATATGGATCAACTAGTGTCATTGCATGTGTGTTCTTTTTACTAACAACAACTGGAGTCATTTCATGTGTGTTATTTTCACATACCACATATGGATCCACCAGTGTCATTGAAATGTGTGTTCTCTTCAGAGACCACACATGGATCCACCAGTGTCATTGCATGTGTGTTCTTTTTACTAACAACAACTGGAGTCATTGCATGTGTGTTCTTTTCACATACCACATATGGATCCACCAGTGTCATTGCATGTGTGGTCTTTTCACATACCACATATGGATCCACCAGTTTCATTGAAATGTGTGGTCTCTTTAGAGACCACACATGGATCCACCAGTTTCATTGCATGTGTGTTCTTTTTACTAACAACAAATGCAGTCATTGCACGTGTGTTCTTTTCACATATGACATATTGATCCACAAGTGTCATTGCATGTGTGCTCTTTTCAAAATCCACCTATGGATCCACAGTGTCATTGCATGTGTGTTCTTTTTACTAACAACAACCAGAGTCATTGCATGTGTGTTCTTTTCACATACCACATATGGATCCACCAGAGTCATTGCATGTGTGTTCTTTTTACTAACAACAACTGGAATCATTGCATGTGTGTTCTTTTAACATACCACATATGGATCCACCAGTGTCATTGCATGTGTGTTCTTTTCACAATCCACCTATGGATCCACCAGTGTCATTGCATGTGTGCTCTTTTTACTAACAACAACCAGAGTCATTGCATGTGTGTTCTCTTCAGAGACCACACATGGATCCACCAATGTCATTGGATGTGTGTTCTTTTTACTAACATCAACCAGAGTCATTGCATGTGTGCTCTTTTCACATACCACATATGGATCCAACAGTGGCATTACATGTGTGCTGTTTTTACTAACAACAACCAGAGTCATTCAAATGTGTGTTCTCTTCAGAGAGCACACATGGATCCACCACTGTCATTGCATGTGTTTTCTCATCACTAAAAACAACCAGAGTCATTCCATGTGTGTTATTTTCACATACCACATATGGATCCACCAGTGTCATTGCATGTGTGTTCTTTTTACTAACAATAATTGGATTCATTTCATGTGTGTTCTTTTCACATACCACATATGGATCCACTAGTGTCATTCAAATGTGTGTTCTCTTCAGACACCACACATGCATCCACCAGTGTCATTGCATGTGTGTTCTTTTTACTAACAACAACTAGAGTCATTGCATGTGTGTTCTTTTCACATACCACATATGGATCCACCAGTGTCATTGCATGTGTGTTCTTTTCACAATCCACCTATGGATCCACCAGTCTCATTGCATGTGAGCTCTTCTTACTAACAACAACCAGAGTCATTGCATGTGTGTTCTCTTCAGAGACCACACATGGATCCACCAGTGTCATTGCATGTGTGTTATTTTTACTAACATCAACCAGAGTCATTGCATGTGTGCTCTTTTCACATACCACATATGGATCCACCGGTGTCATTGCATGTCTGTTCTTTTCACAATCCACCTATGGATCCACTAGTGTCATTGCATGTGTGCTCTTTTTACTAACAACAACGAGAGTCATTGCATGTGTGTTCTCTTCAGAGACCACACATGGATCCACCAGTGTCATTGCATGTGTGTTCTTTTTACTAACAACAACCAGAGTCATTAAAATGTGTGTTCTCTTCAGAGACCACACATGGATCCACCAGTGTCATTGCATGTGTGTTCTTTTCACTAACAACAACCAGAGTCATTTCATTTGTGTTCTTTTCACATACCACATATGGATCAACTAGTGTCATTGCATGTGTGTTCTTTTTACTAACAACAACTAGAGTCATTTCATGTGTGTTCTTTTCACATACCACATATGGATCTACTAGTGTCATTGAAATGTGTGTTCTCTTCAGAGACCACACATGGATCCACCAGTGTCATTGCATGTGTGTTCTTTTTACTAACAACAACTGGAGTCATTGCATGTGTGTTCTTTTCACATACCACATATGGATCCACCAGTGTCATTGCATGTGTGGTCTTTGCACATACCACATATGGATCCACCAGTTTCATTTAAATGTGTGTTCTCTTCAGAGACCACACATGGATCCACCAGTTTCATTGAATGTGTGTTCTTTTTACTAACAACATATGCAGTGAGTGCATGTGTGTTGTTTTCACATGCGACATATGGATCCACAAGTGTCATTGCATGTGTGCTCTTTTCAAAATCCACCTATGGATCCACAGTGTCATTGCATGTGTGTTCTTTTTACTAACAACAACCAGAGTCATTGCATGTGTGTTCTTTTCACATACCACATATGGATCCACCAGAGTCATTGAAATGTGTGTTCTCTTCATAGACCACACATGGATCCACCAATGTCATTGCATGTGTGTTCTTTTGTCTAACAACAACCAGAGTCATTGCATGTGTGTTCTTTTCACATACCACATATGGATCCACTAGTGGCATTGAAATTTGTGTTCTCTTCAGAGACCACACATGGATCCACTAGTGTCATTGCATGTGTGTTCTTTTTACGAACAACAACGGGAGTCATTGCATGTGTGTTCTTTTCACATACCACATATGGATCCACCAGTGTCATTACATGTGTGCTGTTTTTACTAACAACAACCAGAGTCATTGCACGTGTGTTCTCTTTAGAGACCACACATGGATCCACCAGTGTCATTGCATGTGTGTTCTTTTTACTAACAGCAACCAGAGTCATTGAAATGTGTGTTCTCTTCAGAGACCACACATGGATCCACCAGTGTCATTGCATGTGTGTTCTTTTTACTAACAATAACTGGAGTCATTTCATGTGTGTTCTTTTCACATACCACATATGGATCCACTAGTGGCATTGAAATTTGTGTTCTCTTCAGAGACCACACATGGATCCACTAGTGTCATTGCATGTGTGTTCTTTTTACTAACAACAACGGGAGTCATTGCATGTGTGTTCTTTTCACATACCACATATGGATCCACCAGTGTCATTACATGTGTGCTGTTTTTACTAACAACAACCAGAGTCATTGCACGTGTGTTCTCTTTAGAGACCACACATGGATCCACCAGTGTCATTGCATGTGTGTTCTTTTTACTAACAGCAACCAGAGTCATTGAAATGTGTGTTCTCTTCAGAGACCACACATGGATCCACCAGTGTCATTGCATGTGTGTTCCTTTTACTAACAATAACGAGAGTCATTGCATGTGTGTTCTCTTCAGAGACCACACATGGACCCACCAGTGTCATTGCATGTGTGCTCTTTTTACTAACAACAACGAGAGTCATTGCATGTGTGTTCTCTTCAGAGACCACACATGGACCCACCAGTGTCATTGCATGTGTGTTCTTTTTACTAACAACGACCAGAGTCATTGAAATGTGTGTTCTCTTCAGAGACCACACATAGATCCACTAGTGTCATTGCATGTGTGTTCTTTTCACTAACAACAACCATAGTCATTTCATGTGTGTTCTTTTCACATACACCATATGGATCAACCAGTGTCATTGCATGTGTGTTATTTTTACTAACAACAATTGGAGTCATTTCATGTGTGTTCTTTTCACATACCACATATGGATCCACCAGTGTCATTGAAATGTGTGTTCTCTTCAGAGACCACACATGGATCCACCAGTGTCATTGCATGTGTGTTCTTTTTACTAACAACAACTAGAGTCATTTCATGTGTGTTCTTTTCACATACCACATATGGATCCACTAGTGTCATTGAAATGTGTGTTCTCTTCAGACACCACACATGGATCCACCAGAGTAATTGCACGTGTGTTCTTTTTACTAACAACAACTGGAGTCATTGCATGTGTGTTCTTTTCACATACCACATATGGATCCACCAGTGTCATTGCATGTGTGTTCTTTTCACAATCCACCTATGGATCCACCAGTGTCATTGCATGTGTGCTCTTTTTACTAACAACAACCAGAGTCATTGCATATGTGTTCTCTTCAGAGACCACACATGGATCCACCAGTGTCATTGCATGTGTGTTATTTTTAATAACATCAACCAGAGTCATTGCATGTGTGCTCTTTTCACATACCACATATGGATCCACCAGTGTCATTGCATGTTTGTTCTTTTCACAATCCACCTATGGATCCACCAGTGTCATTGCATGTGTGCTCTTTTTACTAACAACAACGAGAGTCATTGCATGTGTGTTCTCTTCAGAGACCACACATGGATCCACCAGTGTCATTGCATGTGTGTTCTTTTTACTAACAACAACCAGAGTCATTAAAATGTGTGTTCTCTTCAGAGACCACACATGGATCCACCAGTGTCATTGCATGTGTGTTCTTTTCACTAACAACAACCAGAGTCATTTCATTTGTGTTCTTTTCACATACCACATATGGATCAACTAGTGTCATTGCATGTGTGTTCTTTTTACTAACAACAACTGGAGTCATTTCATGTGTGTTCTTTTCACATACCACATATGGATCTACCAGTGTCATTGAAATGTGTGTTCTCTTCAGAGACCACACATGGATCCACCAGTGTCATTGCATGTGTGTTCTTTTTACTAACAACAACTGGAGTCATTGCATGTGTGTTCTTTTCACATACCACATATGGATCCACCAGTGTCATTGCATGTGTGGTCTTTGCACATACCACATATGGATCCACCAGTTTCATTTAAATGTGTGTTCTCTTCAGAGACCACACATGGATCCACCAGTTTCATTGAATGTGTGTTCTTTTTACTAACAACATATGCAGTGAGTGCATGTGTGTTGTTTTCACATGCGACATATGGATCCACAAGTGTCATTGCATGTGTGCTCTTTTCAAAATCCACCTATGGATCCACAGTGTCATTGCATGTGTGTTCTTTTTACTAACAACAACCAGAGTCATTGCATGTGTGTTCTTTTCACATACCACATATGGATCCACCAGAGTCATTGAAATGTGTGTTCTCTTCATAGACCACACATGGATCCACCAATGTCATTGCATGTGTGTTCTTTTGTCTAACAACAACCAGAGTCATTGCATGTGTGTTCTTTTCACATACCACATATGGATCCACTAGTGGCATTGAAATTTGTGTTCTCTTCAGAGACCACACATGGATCCACTAGTGTCATTGCATGTGTGTTCTTTTTACTAACAACAACGGGAGTCATTGCATGTGTGTTCTTTTCACATACCACATATGGATCCACCAGTGTCATTACATGTGTGCTGTTTTTACTAACAACAACCAGAGTCATTGCACGTGTGTTCTCTTTAGAGACCACACATGGATCCACCAGTGTCATTGCATGTGTGTTCTTTTTACTAACAGCAACCAGAGTCATTGAAATGTGTGTTCTCTTCAGAGACCACACATGGATCCACCAGTGTCATTGCATGTGTGTTCTTTTTACTAACAATAACTGGAGTCATTTCATGTGTGTTCTTTTCACATACCACATATGGATCCACTAGTGGCATTGAAATTTGTGTTCTCTTCAGAGACCACACATGGATCCACTAGTGTCATTGCATGTGTGTTCTTTTTACTAACAACAACGGGAGTCATTGCATGTGTGTTCTTTTCACATACCACATATGGATCCACCAGTGTCATTACATGTGTGCTGTTTTTACTAACAACAACCAGAGTCATTGCACGTGTGTTCTCTTTAGAGACCACACATGGATCCACCAGTGTCATTGCATGTGTGTTCTTTTTACTAACAGCAACCAGAGTCATTGAAATGTGTGTTCTCTTCAGAGACCACACATGGATCCACCAGTGTCATTGCATGTGTGTTCTTTTTACTAACAATAACTGGATTCATTTCATGTGTGTTCTTTTCACATACCACATATGGATCCACTAGTGTCATTCAAATGTGTGTTCTCTTCAGACACCACACATGCATCCACCAGTGTCATTGCATGTGTGTTCTTTTTACTAACAACAACTGGAGTCATTGCATGTGTGTTCTTTTCACATACCACATATGGATCCACCAGTGTCATTGCATGTGTGTTCTTTTCACAATCCACCTATGGATCCACCAGTGTCATAGCATGTGAGCTCTTTTTACTAACAACAACCAGAGTCATTGCATGTGTGTTCTCTTCAGAGACCACACATGGATCCACCAGTGTCATTGCATGTGTGTTATTTTTACTAACATCAACCAGAGTCATTGCATGTGTGCTATTTTCACATACCACATATGGATCCACCAGTGTCATTGCATGTCTGTTCTTTTCACAATCCACCTATGGATCCACCAGTGTCATTGCATGTGTGCTCTTTTTACTAACAACAACGAGAGTCATTGCATGTGTGTTCTCTTCAAAGACCACACATGGACCCACCAGTGTCATTGCATGTGTGTTCTTTTTACTAACAACGACGAGAGTCATCGAAATGTGTGTTCTCTTCAGAGACCACACATGGATCCACTAGTGTCATTGCATGTGTGTTCTTTTCACTAACAACAACCAGAGTCATGTCATGTGTGTTCTTTTCACATACACCATATGGATCAACCAGTGTCATTGCATGTGTGTTATTTTTACTAACAACAATTGGAGTCATTTCATGTGTGTTCTTTTCACATACCACATATGGATCCACCAGTGTCATTGAAATGTGTGTTCTCTTCAGAGGCCACACATGGATCCACCAGTGTCATTGCATGTGTGTTCTTTTTACTAGCAACAACTTGAGTCATTTTATGTGTGTTCTTTTCACATACCACATATGGATCCACTAGTGTCATTGAAATGTGTGTTCTCTTCAGACACCACACATGGATCCACCAGAGTCATTGGATGTGTGTTCTTTTTACTAACAACAACTGGAGTCATTGCATGTGTGTTCTTTTCACATACCACATATGGATCCACCAGTGTCATTGCATGTGTGTTCTTTTCACAATCCACCTATGGATCCACCAGCGTCATTGCATGTGTGCTCTTTTTACTAACAACAACCAGAGTCATTGCATGTGTGTTCTCTTTAGAGACCACACATGGATCCACCAGTGTCATTGCATGTGTGTTATTTTTACTAACATCAACCAGAGTCATTGCATGTGTGCTCTTTTCACATACCACATATGGATCCACCAGTGTCATTGCATGTTTGTTCTTTTCACAATCCACCTATGGATCCACCAGTGTCATTGCATGTGAGCTCTTTTTACTAACAACAACCAGAGTCATTGCATGTGTGTTTTCTTCAGAGACCACACATGGATCCACCAGTGTCATTGCATGTGTGTTATTTTTACTAACATCAACCAGAGTCATTGCATGTGTGCTCTTTTCACATAACACATATGGATCCACCAGTGTCATTGCATGTCTGTTCTTTTCACAATCCACCTATGGATCCACCAGTGTCATTGCATGTGTGCTCTTTTTACTAACAACAACGAGAGTCATTGCATGTGTGTTCTCTTCAGAGACCACACATGGACCCACCAGTGTCATTGCATGTGTGTTCTTTTTACTAACAACGACGAGAGTCATCGAAATGTGTGTTCTCTTTAGAGACCACACATGGATCCACTAGTGTCATTGCATGTGTGTTCTTTTCACTAACAATAACCAGAGTCATTTCATGTGTGTTCTTTTCACATACACCATATGGATCAACCAGTGTCAGTGCATGTGTGTTATTTTTACTAACAACAAATGGAGTCATTTCATGTGTGTTCTTTTCACATACCACATATGGATCCACCAGTGTCATTGAAATGTGTGTTCTCTTCAGAGACCACACATGGATCCACCAGTGTCATTGCATGTGTGTTCTTTTTACTAACAACAACTAGAGTCATTTCATGTGTGTTCTTTTCACATACCACATATGGATCCACTAGTGTCATTGAAATGTGTGTTCTCTTCAGACACCACACATGGATCCACCAGAGTCATTGCATGTGTGTTCTTTTTACTAACAACAACTGGAGTCATTGCATGTGTGTTCTTTTAACATACCACATATGGATCCACCAGTGTCATTGCATGTGTGTTCTTTTCACAATCCACCTATGGATCCACCAGTGTCATAGCATGTGAGCTCTTTTTACTAACAACAACCAGAGTCATTGCATGTGTGTTCTCTTCAGAGACCACACATGGATCCACCAGTGTCATTGCATGTGTGTTATTTTTACTAACATCAACCAGAGTCATTGCATGTGTGCTCTTTTCACATACCACATATGGATCCACCAGTGTCATTGCATGTCTGTTCTTTTCACAATCCACCTATGGATCCACCAGTGTCATTGCATGTGTGCTCTTTTTACTAACAACAACGAGAGTCATTGCATGTGTGTTCTCTTCAAAGACCACACATGGACCCACCAGTGTCATTGCATGTGTGTTCTTTTTACTAACAACGACGAGAGTCATCGAAATGTGTGTTCTCTTCAGAGACCACACATGGATCCACTAGTGTCATTGCATGTGTTGTCTTTTCACTAACAACAACCAGAGTCATTTCATGTGTGTTCTTTTCACATACACCATATGGATCAACCAGTGTCATTGCATGTGTGTTATTTTTACTAACAACAATTGGAGTCATTTCATGTGTGTTCTTTTCACATACCACATATGGATCCACCAGTGTCATTGAAATGTGTGTTCTCTTCAGAGGCCACACATGGATCCACCAGTGTCATTGCATGTGTGTTCTTTTTACTAACAACAACTGGAGTCATTTCATGTGTGTTCTTTTCGCATACCACATATGGATCCACTAGTGTCATTGAAATGTGTGTTCTCTTCAGACACCACACATGGATCCACCAGAGTCATTGCATGTGTGTTCTTTATACTAACAACAACTGGAGTCATTGCATGTGTGTTCTTTTCACATACCACATATGGATCCACCAGTGTCATTGCATGTGTGTTCTTTTCACAATCCACCTATGGATCCACCAGCGTCATTGCATGTGTGCTCTTTTTACTAACAACAACCAGAGTCATTGCATGTGTGTTCTCTTCAGAGACCACACATGGATCCACCAGTGTCATTGCATGTGTGTTATTTTTACTAACATCAACCAGAGTCATTGCATGTGTGCTCTTTTCACATACCACATATGGATCCACCAGTGTCATTGCATGTCTGTTCTTTTCACAATCCACCTATGGATCCACCAGTGTCATTGCATGTGTGCTCTTTTTACTAACAACAACGAGAGTCATTGCATGTGTGTTCTCTTCAAAGACCACACATGGACCCACCAGTGTCATTGCATGTGTGTTCTTTTTACTAACAACGACGAGAGTCATCGAAATGTGTGTTCTCTTCAGAGACCACACATGGATCCACTAGTGTCATTGCATGTGTTGTCTTTTCACTAACAACAACCAGGGTCATTTCATGTGTGTTCTTTTCACATACACCATATGGATCAACCAGTGTCATTGCATGTGTGTTATTTTTACTAACAACAATTGGAGTCATTTCATGTGTGTTCTTTTCACATACCACATATGGATCCACCAGTGTCATTGAAATGTGTGTTCTCTTCAGAGGCCACACATGGATCCACCAGTGTCATTGCATGTGTGTTCTTTTTACTAACAACAACTGGAGTCATTTCATGTGTGTTCTTTTCACATACCACATATGGATCCACTAGTGTCATTGAAATGTGTGTTCTCTTCAGACACCACACATGGATCCACCAGAGTCATTGCATGTGTGTTCTTTATACTAACAACAACTGGAGTCATTGCATGTGTGTTCTTTTCACATACCACATATGGATCCACCAGTGTCATTGCATGTGTGTTCTTTTCACAATCCACCTATGGATCCACCAGCGTCATTGCATGTGTGCTCTTTTTACTAACAACAACCAGAGTCATTGCATGTGTGTTCTCTTCAGAGACCACACATGGATCCACCAGTGTCATTGCATGTGTGTTATTTTTACTAACATCAACCAGAGTCATTGCATGTGTGCTCTTTTCACATACCACATATGGATCCACCAGTGTCATTGCATGTTTGTTCTTTTCACAATCCACCTATGGATCCACCAGTGTCATTGCATGTGAGCTCTTTTTACTAACAACAACCAGAGTCATTGCATGTGTGTTTTCTTCAGAGACCACACATGGATGCACCAGTGTCATTGCATGTGTGTTATTTTTACTAACATCAACCAGAGTCATTGCATGTGTGCTCTTTTCACATACCACATATGGATCCACCAGTGTCATTGCATGTCTGTTCTTTTCACAATCCACCTATGGATCCACCAGTGTCATTGCATGTGTGCTCTTTTTACTAACAACAACGAGAGTCATTGCATGTGTGTTCTCTTCAGAGACCACACATGGACCCACCAGTGTCATTGCATGTGTGTTCTTTTTACTAACAACGACGAGAGTCATCGAAATGTGTGTTCTCTTTAGAGACCACACATGGATCCACTAGTGTCATTGCATGTGTGTTCTTTTCACTAACAATAACCAGAGTCATTTCATGTGTGTTCTTTTCACATACACCATATGGATCAACCAGTGTCAGTGCATGTGTGTTATTTTTACTAACAACAAATGGAGTCATTTCATGTGTGTTCTTTTCACATACCACATATGGATCCACCAGTGTCATTGAAATGTGTGTTCTCTTCAGAGACCACACATGGATCCACCAGTGTCATTGCATGTGTGTTCTTTTTACTAACAACAACTAGAGTCATTTCATGTGTGTTCTTTTCACATACCACATATGGATCCACTAGTGTCATTGAAATGTGTGTTCTCTTCAGACACCACACATGGATCCACCAGAGTCATTGCATGTGTGTTCTTTTTACTAACAACAACTGGAGTCATTGCATGTGTGTTCTTTTAACATACCACATATGGATCCACCAGTGTCATTGCATGTGTGTTCTTTTCACAATCCACCTATGGATCCACCAGTGTCATAGCATGTGAGCTCTTTTTACTAACAACAACCAGAGTCATTGCATGTGTGTTCTCTTCAGAGACCACACATGGATCCACCAGTGTCATTGCATGTGTGTTATTTTTACTAACATCAACCAGAGTCATTGCATGTGTGCTCTTTTCACATACCACATATGGATCCACCAGTGTCATTGCATGTCTGTTCTTTTCACAATCCACCTATGGATCCACCAGTGTCATTGCATGTGTGCTCTTTTTACTAACAACAACGAGAGTCATTGCATGTGTGTTCTCTTCAAAGACCACACATGGACCCACCAGTGTCATTGCATGTGTGTTCTTTTTACTAACAACGACGAGAGTCATCGAAATGTGTGTTCTCTTCAGAGACCACACATGGATCCACTAGTGTCATTGCATGTGTTGTCTTTTCACTAACAACAACCAGAGTCATTTCATGTGTGTTCTTTTCACATACACCATATGGATCAACCAGTGTCATTGCATGTGTGTTATTTTTACTAACAACAATTGGAGTCATTTCATGTGTGTTCTTTTCACATACCACATATGGATCCACCAGTGTCATTGAAATGTGTGTTCTCTTCAGAGGCCACACATGGATCCACCAGTGTCATTGCATGTGTGTTCTTTTTACTAACAACAACTGGAGTCATTTCATGTGTGTTCTTTTCACATACCACATATGGATCCACTAGTGTCATTGAAATGTGTGTTCTCTTCAGACACCACACATGGATCCACCAGAGTCATTGCATGTGTGTTCTTTATACTAACAACAACTGGAGTCATTGCATGTGTGTTCTTTTCACATACCACATATGGATCCACCAGTGTCATTGCATGTGTGTTCTTTTCACAATCCACCTATGGATCCACCAGCGTCATTGCATGTGTGCTCTTTTTACTAACAACAACCAGAGTCATTGCATGTGTGTTCTCTTCAGAGACCACACATGGATCCACCAGTGTCATTGCATGTGTGTTATTTTTACTAACATCAACCAGAGTCATTGCATGTGTGCTCTTTTCACATACCACATATGGATCCACCAGTGTCATTGCATGTCTGTTCTTTTCACAATCCACCTATGGATCCACCAGTGTCATTGCATGTGTGCTCTTTTTACTAACAACAACGAGAGTCATTGCATGTGTGTTCTCTTCAAAGACCACACATGGACCCACCAGTGTCATTGCATGTGTGTTCTTTTTACTAACAACGACGAGAGTCATCGAAATGTGTGTTCTCTTCAGAGACCACACATGGATCCACTAGTGTCATTGCATGTGTTGTCTTTTCACTAACAACAACCAGAGTCATTTCATGTGTGTTCTTTTCACATACACCATATGGATCAACCAGTGTCATTGCATGTGTGTTATTTTTACTAACAACAATTGGAGTCATTTCATGTGTGTTCTTTTCACATACCACATATGGATCCACCAGTGTCATTGAAATGTGTGTTCTCTTCAGAGGCCACACATGGATCCACCAGTGTCATTGCATGTGTGTTCTTTTTACTAACAACAACTGGAGTCATTTCATGTGTGTTCTTTTCACATACCACATATGGATCCACTAGTGTCATTGAAATGTGTGTTCTCTTCAGACACCACACATGGATCCACCAGAGTCATTGCATGTGTGTTCTTTATACTAACAACAACTGGAGTCATTGCATGTGTGTTCTTTTCACATACCACATATGGATCCACCAGTGTCATTGCATGTGTGTTCTTTTCACAATCCACCTATGGATCCACCAGCGTCATTGCATGTGTGCTCTTTTTACTAACAACAACCAGAGTCATTGCATGTGTGTTCTCTTTAGAGACCACACATGGATCCACCAGTGTCATTGCATGTGTGTTATTTTTACTAACATCAACCAGAGTCATTGCATGTGTGCTCTTTTCACATACCACATATGGATCCACCAGTGTCATTGCATGTTTGTTCTTTTCACAATCCACCTATGGATCCACCAGTGTCATTGCATGTGAGCTCTTTTTACTAACAACAACCAGAGTCATTGCATGTGTGTTTTCTTCAGAGACCACACATGGATCCACCAGTGTCATTGCATGTGTGTTATTTTTACTAACATCAACCAGAGTCATTGCATGTGTGCTCTTTTCACATACCATATATGGATCCACCAGTGTCATTGCATGTCTGTTCTTTTCAGAATCCACCTATGGATCCACCAGTGTCATTGCATGTGTGCTCTTTTTACTAACAACAACGAGAGTCATTGCATGTGTGTTCTCTTCAAAGACCACACATGGACCCACCAGTGTCATTGCATGTGTGTTCTTTTTACTAACAACGACGAGAGTCATCGAAATGTATGTTCTCTTCAGAGACCACACATGGATCCACTAGTGTCATTGCATGTGTGTTCTTTTCACTAACAACAACCAGAGTCATTTCATGTGTGTTCTTTTCACATACACCATATGGATCAACCAGTGTCATTGCATGTGTGTTATTTTTACTAACAACAAATGGAGTCATTTCATGTGTGTTCTTTTCACATACCACATATGGATCCACCAGTGTCATTGAAATGTGTGTTCTCTTCAGAGACCACACATGGATCCACCAGTGTCATTGCATGTGTGTTCTTTTTACTAACAACAACTGGAGTCATTTCATGTGTGTTCTTTTCACATACCACATATGGATCCACTAGTGTCATTGAAATGTGTGTTCTCTTCAGACACCACACATGGATCCACCAGAGTCATTGCATGTGTGTTCTTTTTACTAACAACAACTGGAGTCATTGCATGTGTGTTCTTTTAACATACCACATATGGATCCACCAGTGTCATTGCATGTGTGCTCTTTTCACAATCCACCTATGGATCCACCAGTGTCATTGCATGTGTGCTCTTTTTACTAACAACAACCAGAGTCATTGCATGTGTGTTCTCTTCAGAGACCACACATGGATCCACCAGTGTCATTGCATGTGTGTTATTTTTACTAACATCACCCAGAGTCATTGCATGTGTGCTCTTTTCACATACCACATATGGATCCACCAGTGTCATTGCATGTTTGTTCTTTTCACAATCCACCTATGGATCCACCAGTGTCATTGCATGTGTGCTCTTTTTACTAACAACAACGAGAGTCATTGCATGTGTGTTCTCTTCAGAGACCCACATATGGATCCACCTGTGTCATTGCATGTGTGTTCTTTTTACTAACAACAACCAGAGTCATTGAAATGTGTGTTCTCTTCAGAGACCACACATGGATCCACCAGTGTTATTGCATGTGTGTTCTTTTCACTAACAACAACCAGAGTCATTTCATTTGTGTTCTTTTCACATACCACATATGGATCAAATAGTGTCATTGCACGTGTGTTCTTTTTACTAACAACAACTAGATTCATTTCATGTGTGTTCTTTTCACATACCACATATGGATCCACCAGTGTCATTGAAATGTGTGTTCTCTTCAGAGACCACACATGGATCCACCAGTGTCATTGCATGTGTGTTCTTTTTACTAAGAACAACTGGAGTCATTGCATGTGTGTTCTTTTCACATACCACATATGGATCCACCAGTGTCATTGCATGTGTGGTCTTTTCACATACCACATATGGATCCACCAGTTTCATTGAAATGTGTGTTCTCTTCAGAGACCACACATGGATCTACCAGTTTCATTGCATGTGTGTTCTTTTTACTAACAACAAATGCAGTCATTGCATGTGTGTTCTTTTCACATACGACATATGGATCCACAAGTGTCATTGCATGTGTGTTCTTTTTACTAAGAACAACCAGAGTCATTGCATGTGTGTTCTTTTCACATACCACATATGGATCCACCAGAGTCATTGAAATGTGTGTTCTCTTCATAGACCACACATGGATCCACCAATGTCATTGCATGTGTGTTCTTTTGTCTAACAACAACCAGAGTCATTGCATGTGTGTTCTTTTCACATACAACATATGGATCCACTAGTGGCATTGAAATTTGTGTTCTCTTCAGAGACCACACATGGATCCACTAGTGTCATTGCATGTGTGTTCTTTTTACTAACAACAACGGGAGTCATTGCATGTGTGTTCTTTTCACATACCACATATGGATCCACCAGTGTCGTTACATGTGTGCTGTTATTACTAACAACAACCAGAGTCATTGCACGTGTGTTCTCTTTAGAGACCACACATGGATCCACCAGTGTCATTGCATGTGTGTTCTTTTTACTAACAACAACCAGAGTCATTGAAATGTGTGTTCTCTTCAGTGACCACACATGGATCCACCAGTTCCATTGCATGTGTGTTCTTTTTACTAACAACAACTGGAGTCATTTCATGTGTGTTCTTTTCACATACCACATATGGATCCACTAGTGTCATTGAAATGTGTGTTCTCTTCAGACACCACACATGGATCCACCAGAGTCATTGCATGTGTGTTCTTTTTACTAACAACAACTGGAGTCATTGCATGTGTGTTCTTTTAACATACCACATATGGATCCACCAGTGTCATTGCATGTGTGTTCTTTTCACAATCCACCTATGGATCCACCAGTGTCATTGCATGTGTGCTCTTTTTACTAACAACAACCAGAGTCATTGCATGTGTGTTCTCTTCAGAGACCACACATGGATCCACCAGTGTCATTGCATGTGTGTTCTTTTTACTAACATCAACCAGAGTCATTGCATGTGTGCTCTTTTCACATACCACATATGGATCCACCAGTGTCATTACATGTGTGCTCTTTTTACTAACAACAAAGAGAGTCATTGCATGTGTGTTCTCTTCAAAGACCACACATGGACACACCAGTGTCATTGCATGTGTGTTATTTTTACTAACAACGACGAGAGTCATCGAAATGTGTGTTCTCTTCAGAGACCACACATGGATCCACTAGTGTCATTGCATGTGTGTTCTTTTCACTAACAACAACCAGAGTCATTTCATGTGTGTTCTTTTCACATACACCATATGGATCAACCAGTGTCATTGCATGTGTGTTATTTTTACTAACAACAATTGGAGTAATTTCATGTGTGTTCTTTTCACATACCACATATGGATCCACCAGTGTCATTGAAATGTGTGTTCTCTTCAGAGGCCACACATGGATCCACCAGTGTCATTGCATGTGTGTTCTTTTTACTAACAACAACTGGAGTCATTTCATGTGTGTTCTTTTCACATACCACATATGGATCCACTAGTGTCATTGAAATGTGTGTTCTCTTCAGACACCACACATGGATCCACCAGAGTCATTGCATGTGTGTTCTTTTTACTAACAACAACTGGAGTCATTGCATGTGTGTTCTTTTCACATACCACATATGGATCCACTAGTGTCATTGCATGTGTGTTCTTTTCACAATCCACCTATGGATCCACCAGTGTCATTGCATGTGTGTTCTTTTTACTAACAACAACCAGAGTCATTGCATGTGTGTTCTCTTCAGAGACCACACATGGATCCACCAGTGTCATTGCATGTGTGTTATTTTTACTAACATCAACCAGAGTCATTGCATGTGTGCTCTTTTCACATACCACATATGGATCCACCAGTGTCATTGCATGTTTGTTCTTTTCACAATCCACCTATGGATCCACCAGTGTCATTGCATGTGAGCTCTTTTTACTAACAACAACCAGAGTCATTGCATGTGTGTTCTCTTCAGAGACCACACATGGATCCACCAGTGTCATTGCATGTGTGTTATTTTGACTAACATCAACCAGAGTCATTGCATGTGTTCTCTTTTCACATACCACATATGGATCCACCAGTGTCATTGCATGTCTATTCTTTTCACAATCCACCTATGGATCCACCAGTGTCATTGCATGTGTGCTCTTTTTACTAACAACAACGAGAGTCACTGCATGTGTGTTCTCTTCAAAGACCACACATGGACCCACCAGTGTCATTGCATGTGTGTTCATTTTACTAACAACGACGAGAGTCATCGAAATGTGTGTTCTCTTCAGAGACCAAACATGGATCCACTAGTGTCATTGCATGTGTGTTCTTTTCACTAACAACAACCAGAGTCATTTCATGTGTGTTCTTTTCACATACACCATATGGATCAACCAGTGTCATTGCATGTGTGTTATTTTTACTAACAACAATTGGAGTCATTTCATGTGTGTTCTTTTCACATACCACATATGGATCCACCAGTGTCATTGAAATGTGTGTTCTCTTCAGAGGCCACACATGGATCCACCAGTGTCATTGCATGTGTGTTCTTTTTACTAACAACAACTGGAGTCATTTCATGTGTGTTCTTTTCACATACCACATATGGATCCACTAGTGTCATTGAAATGTGTGTTCTCTTCAGACACCACACATGGATCCACCAGAGTCATTGCATGTGTGTTCTTTTTACTAACAACAACCGGAGTCATTGCATGTGTGTTCTTTTCACATACCACATATGGATCCTCCAGTGTCATTGCGTGTGTTCTCTTTTTACTAACAACAACCAGAGTCATTGCATGTGTGTTCTCTTCAGAGACCACACATGGATCCACCAGTGTCATTGCATGTGTGTTATTTTTACTAACATCAACCAGAGTCATTGCATGTGTGCTCTTTTCACATACCACATATGGATCCAACAGTGTCATTGCATGTTTGTTCTTTTCACAATCCACCTATGGATCCACCAGTGTCATTGCATGTGAGCTCTTTTTACTAACAACAACCAGAGTCATTGCATGTGTGTTCTCTTCAGAGACCACACATGGATCCACCAGTGTCATTGCATGTGTGTTATTTTTACTAACATCAACCAGAGTCATTGCATGTGTGCTCTTTTCACATACCACATATGGATCCATCAGTGTCATTGCATGTCTGTTCTTTTCACAATCCACCTATGGATCCACCAGTGTCATTGCATGTGTGCTCTTTTTACTAACAACAACGAGAGTCATTGCATGTGTGTTCTCTTCAAGGACCACACATGGACCCACCAGTGTCATTGCATGTGTGTTCTTTTTACTAACAACGACGAGAGTCATCGAAATGTGTGTTCTCTTCAGAGACCACACATGGATCCACTAGTGTCATTGCATGTGTGTTCTTTTCACTAACAACAACCAGAGTCATTTCATGTGTGTTCTTTTCACATACACCATATGGATCAACCAGTGTCATTGCATGTGTGTTATTTTTACTAACAACAATTGGAGTCATTTCATGTGTGTTCTTTTCACATACCACATATGGATCCACCAGTGTCATTGAAATGTGTGTTCTCTTCAGAGACCACACATGGATCCACCAGTGTCATTGCATGTGTGTTCTTTTTACTAACAACAACTGGAGTCATTTCATGTGTGTTCTTTTCACATACCACATATGGATCCACTAGTGTCATTGAAATGTGTGTTCTCTTCAGACACCACACATGGATCCACCAGAGTCATTGCATGTGTGTTCTTTTTACTAACAACAACTGGAGTCATTGCATGTGTGTTCTTTTAACATACCACATATGGATCCACCAGTGTCATTGCATGTGTGTTCTTTTCACAATCCACCTATGGATCCACCAGTGTCATTGCATGTGCGCTCTTTTTACTAACAACAACCAGAGTCATTGCATGTGTGTTCTCTTCAGAGACCACACATGGATCCACCAGTGTCATTGCATGTGTGTTCTTTTTACTAACATCAACCAGAGTCATTGCATGTGTGCTCTTTTCACATACCACATATGGATCCACCAGTGTCATTACATGTGTGCTCTTTTTACTAACAACAAAGAGAGTCATTGCATGTGTGTTCTCTTCAAAGACCACACATGGACACACCAGTGTCATTGCATGTGTGTTATTTTTACTAACAACGACGAGAGTCATCGAAATGTGTGTTCTCTTCAGAGACCACACATGGATCCACTAGTGTCATTGCATGTGTGTTCTTTTCACTAACAACAACCAGAGTCATTTCATGTGTGTTCTTTTCACATACACCATATGGATCAACCAGTGTCATTGCATGTGTGTTATTTTTACTAACAACAATTGGAGTAATTTCATGTGTGTTCTTTTCACATACCACATATGGATCCACCAGTGTCATTGAAATGTGTGTTCTCTTCAGAGGCCACACATGGATCCACCAGTGTCATTGCATGTGTGTTCTTTTTACTAACAACAACTGGAGTCATTTCATGTGTGTTCTTTTCACATACCACATATGGATCCACTAGTGTCATTGAAATGTGTGTTCTCTTCAGACACCACACATGGATCCACCAGAGTCATTGCATGTGTGTTCTTTTTACTAACAACAACTGGAGTCATTGCATGTGTGTTCTTTTCACATACCACATATGGATCCACCAGTGTCATTGCATGTGTGTTCTTTTCACAATCCACCTATGGATCCACCAGTGTCATTGCATGTGTGTTCTTTTTACTAACAACAACCAGAGTCATTGCATGTGTGTTCTCTTCAGAGACCACACATGGATCCACCAGTGTCATTGCATGTGTGTTATTTTTACTAACATCAACCAGAGTCATTGCATGTGTGCTCTTTTCACATACCACATATGGATCCACCAGTGTCATTGCATGTTTGTTCTTTTCACAATCCACCTATGGATCCACCAGTGTCATTGCATGTGAGCTCTTTTTACTAACAACAACCAGAGTCATTGCATGTGTGTTCTCTTCAGAGACCACACATGGATCCACCAGTGTCATTGCATGTGTGTTATTTTGACTAACATCAACCAGAGTCATTGCATGTGTTCTCTTTTCACATACCACATATGGATCCACCAGTGTCATTGCATGTCTATTCTTTTCACAATCCACCTATGGATCCACCAGTGTCATTGCATGTGTGCTCTTTTTACTAACAACAACGAGAGTCACTGCATGTGTGTTCTCTTCAAAGACCACACATGGACCCACCAGTGTCATTGCATGTGTGTTCATTTTACTAACAACGACGAGAGTCATCGAAATGTGTGTTCTCTTCAGAGACCAAACATGGATCCACTAGTGTCATTGCATGTGTGTTCTTTTCACTAACAACAACCAGAGTCATTTCATGTGTGTTCTTTTCACATACACCATATGGATCAACCAGTGTCATTGCATGTGTGTTATTTTTACTAACAACAATTGGAGTCATTTCATGTGTGTTCTTTTCACATACCACATATGGATCCACCAGTGTCATTGAAATGTGTGTTCTCTTCAGAGGCCACACATGGATCCACCAGTGTCATTGCATGTGTGTTCTTTTTACTAACAACAACTGGAGTCATTTCATGTGTGTTCTTTTCACATACCACATATGGATCCACTAGTGTCATTGAAATGTGTGTTCTCTTCAGACACCACACATGGATCCACCAGAGTCATTGCATGTGTGTTCTTTTTACTAACAACAACCGGAGTCATTGCATGTGTGTTCTTTTCACATACCACATATGGATCCTCCAGTGTCATTGCGTGTGTTCTCTTTTTACTAACAACAACCAGAGTCATTGCATGTGTGTTCTCTTCAGAGACCACACATGGATCCACCAGTGTCATTGCATGTGTGTTATTTTTACTAACATCAACCAGAGTCATTGCATGTGTGCTCTTTTCACATACCACATATGGATCCAACAGTGTCATTGCATGTTTGTTCTTTTCACAATCCACCTATGGATCCACCAGTGTCATTGCATGTGAGCTCTTTTTACTAACAACAACCAGAGTCATTGCATGTGTGTTCTCTTCAGAGACCACACATGGATCCACCAGTGTCATTGCATGTGTGTTATTTTTACTAACATCAACCAGAGTCATTGCATGTGTGCTCTTTTCACATACCACATATGGATCCATCAGTGTCATTGCATGTCTGTTCTTTTCACAATCCACCTATGGATCCACCAGTGTCATTGCATGTGTGCTCTTTTTACTAACAACAACGAGAGTCATTGCATGTGTGTTCTCTTCAAGGACCACACATGGACCCACCAGTGTCATTGCATGTGTGTTCTTTTTACTAACAACGACGAGAGTCATCGAAATGTGTGTTCTCTTCAGAGACCACACATGGATCCACTAGTGTCATTGCATGTGTGTTCTTTTCACTAACAACAACCAGAGTCATTTCATGTGTGTTCTTTTCACATACACCATATGGATCAACCAGTGTCATTGCATGTGTGTTATTTTTACTAACAACAATTGGAGTCATTTCATGTGTGTTCTTTTCACATACCACATATGGATCCACCAGTGTCATTGAAATGTGTGTTCTCTTCAGAGACCACACATGGATCCACCAGTGTCATTGCATGTGTGTTCTTTTTACTAACAACAACTGGAGTCATTTCATGTGTGTTCTTTTCACATACCACATATGGATCCACTAGTGTCATTGAAATGTGTGTTCTCTTCAGACACCACACATGGATCCACCAGAGTCATTGCATGTGTGTTCTTTTTACTAACAACAACTGGAGTCATTGCATGTGTGTTCTTTTCACATACCACATATGGATCCACCAGTGTCATTGCATGTGTGTTCTTTTCACAATCCACCTATGGATCCACCAGTGTCATTGCATGTGTGCTCTTTTTACTAACAACAACCAGAGTCATTGCATGTGTGTTCTCTTCAGAGACCACACATGGATCCACCAGTGTCATTGCATGTGTGTTATTTTTACTAACATCAACCAGAGTCAATGCATGTGTGCTCTTTTGACATACCACATATGGATCCACCAGTGTCATTGCATGTTTGTTCTTTTCACAATCCACCTATGTATCCACTAGTGTCATTGCATGTGTGCTCTTTTTACTAACAACAACGAGAGTCATTGCATGTGTGTTCTCTTTAGAGACCACATATGGATCCACCAGTTTCATTGCATGTGTGTTCTTTTTACTAACAACAACCAGAGTCATTGAAATGTGTGTTCTCTTCAGAGACCACACATGGATCCACCAGTGTTATTGCATGTGTGTTCTTTTCACTAACAACAACCAGAGTCATTTCATTTGTGTTCTTTTCACATACCACATATGGATCAACTAGTGTCATTGCACGTGTATTCTTTTTACTAACAACAACTAGAGTCATTTCATGTGTGTTCTTTTCACATACCACATATGGATCCACCAGTGTCATTGAAATGTGTGTTCTCTTCACATACCACACATGGATCCACCAGTGTCATTGCATGTGTGTTCTTTTTACTAACAACAACTGGAGTCATTGCATGTGTGTTCTTTTCACATACCACATATGGATCCACCAGTTTCATTGAAATGTGTGTTCTCTTCAGAGACCACACATGGATCCTCCAGTTTCATTGCATGTGTGTTCTTTTTAATAACAACAAATGCATTCATTGCATGTGTGTTCTTTTCACATACGACATATGGATCCACAAGTGTCATTGCATGTGTGTTCTTTTTACTAACAACAACCAGAGTCATTGCATGTGTGTTCTTTTCACATACCACATATGGATCCACCAGTGTCATTGCATGTGTGTTCTTTTCACAATCCACCTATGGATCCACCAGTGTCATTGCATGTGATCTCTTTTTACTAACAACAACCAGAGTCATTGCATGTGTGGTCTTTTCACATACCACATATGGATCCACTAGTGGCATTGAAATTTGTGTTCTCTTCAGAGACCACACATGGATCCACTAGTGTCATTGCATGTGTGTTCTTTTTACTAACAACAACGGGAGTCATTGCATGGGTGTTCTTTTCACATACCACATATGGATCCACCAGTGTCATTACATGTGTGCTGTTTTTACTAACAACAACCAGAGTCATTGCACGTGTGTTCTCTTTAGAGACCACACATGGATCCACCAGTGTCATTGCATGTGTGTTCTTTTTACTAACAACAACCAAAGTCATTGAAATGTGTGTTCTCTTCAGTGACCACACATGGATCCACCAGTGTCATTGCATGTGTGTTCTTTTTACTAACAACAACTGGAGTCATTTCATGTGTGTTCTTTTCACATAGCACATATGGATCCACTAGTGTCATTGAAATGTGTGTTCTCTTCAGACACCACACATGGATCCACCAGAGTCATTGCATGTGTGTTATTTTTACTAACAACAATTGGAGTCATTTCATGTGTGTTCTTTTCACATACCACATATGGATCCACCAGTGTCATTGAAATGTGTGTTCTCTTCAGAGACCACACATGGATCCACCAGTGTCATTGCATGTGTGCTCTTTTTACTAACAACAACTGGAGTCATTTCATGTGTGTTCTTTTCACATACCACATATGGATCCACTAGTGTCATTGAAATGTGTGTTCTCTTCAGACACCACACATGGATCCACCAGAGTCATTGCATGTGTGTTCTTTTTACTAACAACAACTGGAGTCATTGCATGTGTGCTCTTTTCACATACCACATATGGATCCACCAGTGTCATTGCATGTGTGTTCTTTTCACAATCACCTATGGATCCACCAGTGTCATCGCATGTGTGCTCTTTTTACTAACAACAACCAGAGTCATTGCATGTGTGTTCTCTTCAGAGACCACACATGGATCCACCAGTGTCATTGCATGTGTGTTCTTTTTACTAACATCAACCAGAGTCATTGCATGTGTGCTCTTTTCACATACCACATATAGATCCACTAGTGTCATTACATGTGTGCTGTTTTTACTAACAACAACTAGAGTCATTGCACGTGTGTTCTCTTCAGAGACCACACATGGATCCACCAGTGTCATTGCATGTGTGTTCTTTTTACTAACAACAACCAGAGTCATTGAAATGTGTGTTCTCTTCAGAGAGCACACATGGATCCACCAGTGTCATTGCATGTGTGTTCTCATCACTAAAAACAACCAGAGTCATTCCATGTGTGTTCTTTTCACATACCACATATGGATCCACCAGTGTCATTGCATGTGTGTTCTTTTTACTAACAATAACTGGATTCATTTCATGTGTGTTCTTTTCACATACCACATATGGATCCACTATGTCATTGAAATGTATGTTCTCTTCAGACACCACACATGCATCCACCAGTGTCATTGCATGTGTGTTCTTTTTACTAACAACAACAGGAGTCATTGCATGTGTATTCTTTTCACATGCCACATATGGATCCACTAGTGTCATTGCATGTGTGTTCTTTTCACTAACAACAACCAGAGTCATTTCATGTGTGTTCTTTTCACATACACCATATGGATCAACTAGTGTCATTGCATGTGTGTTATTTTTACTAACAACAATTGGAGTCATTTCATGTGTGTTCTTTTCACATACCACATATGGATCCACCAGTGTCATTGAAATGTGTGTTCTCTTCAGAGACCACACATGGATCCACCAGTGTCATTGCATGTGTGTTCTTTTTACTAACAACAACTGGAGTCATTTCATGTGTGTTATTTTCACATACCACATATGGATCCACTAGTGTCATTGAAATGTGTGTTCTCTTCAGACACCACACATGGATCCACCAGAGTCATTGCATGTGTGTTCTTTTTACTAACAACAACTGGAGTCATTGCATGTGTGTTCTTTTCACATACCACATATGGATCCACCAGTGTCATTGCATGTGTGTTCTTTTCACAATCCACCTATGGATCCACCAGTGTCATTGCATGTGTGCTCTTTTTACTAACAACAACCAGAGTCATTGCATGTGTGTTCTCTTCAGAGACCACACATGGATCCACGAGTGTCATTGCATGTGTGTTATTTTTAATAACATCAACCAGAGTCATTGCATGTGTGCTCTTTTCACATAACACATATGGATCCACCAGTGTCATTGCATGTTTGTTCTTTTCACAATCCACCTATGGATCCACCAGTGTCAATTCATGTGTGCTCTTTTTACTAACAACAACGAGAGTCATTGCATGTGTGTTCTCTTCAGAGACCACACATGGATCCACCAGTGTCATTGCATGTGTGTTCTTTTTACTAACAACAACCAGAGTCATTGCATGTGTGTTCTCTTCAGAGACCACACATGGATCCACCAGTGTCATTGCATGTGTGTTCTTTTTACTAACAACAAATGCAGTCATTGCATGTGTGTTCTTTTCACATACGACATATGGATCCACAAGTGTCATTGCATGTGTGTTCTTTTTACTAACAACAACCAGAGTCATTGCATGTGTGTTCTTTTCACATACCACATATGGATCCACCAGAGTCATTGAAATGTGTGTTCTCTTCATAGACCACACATGGATCCACCAATGTCATTGCATGTGTGTTCTTTTGTCTAACAACAACCAGCGTCATTGCATGTGTGTTCTTTTCACATACCACATATGGATCCACTAGTGGCATTGAAATTTGTGTTCTCTTCAGAGACCACACATGGATCCACTAGTGTCATTGCATGTGTGTTATTTTTACTAACAACAACGGGAGTCATTGCATGTGTGTTCTTTTCACATACCACATATGGATCCACCAGTGTCATTACATGTGTGCTGTTTTTACTAACAACAACCAGAGTCATTGCACGTGTGTTCTCTTTAGAGACCACACATGGATCCAGCAGTGTCATTGCATGTGTGTTCTTTTTACTAACAACAACCAAAGTCATTGAAATGTGTGTTCTCTTCAGTGACCACACATGGATCCACCAGTGTCATTGCAGGTGTGTTCTTTTTACTAACAACAACTTGAGTCATTTCATGTGTGTTCTTTTCACATACCACATATGGATCCACTAGTGTCATTGAAATGTGTGTTCTCTTCAGACACCACACATGGATCCACCAGAGTCATTGCATGTGTGTTATTTTTACTAACAACAATTGGAGTCATTTCATGTGTGTTCTTTTCACATACCACATATGGATCCACCAGTGTCATTGAAATGTGTGTTCTCTTCAGAGACCACACATGGATCCACCAGTGTCATTGCATGTGTGTTCTTTTTACTAACAACAACTGGAGTCATTTCATGTGTGTTCTTTTCACATACCACATATGGATCCACTAGTGTCATTGAAATGTGTTTTCTCTTCAGACACCACACAAGGATCCACCAGAGTCATTGCATGTGTGTTCTTTTTACTAACAACAACTGGAGTCATTGCATGTGTGTTCTTTTCACATACCACATATGGATCCACCAGTGTCATTGCATGTGTGTTCTTTTCACAATCACCTATGGATCCACCAGTGTCATTGCATGTGTGCTCTTTTTACTAACAACAACCAGAGTCATTGCATGTGTGTTCTCTTCAGAGACCACACATGGATCCACCCGTGTCATTGCATGTGTGTTCTTTTTACTAACATCAACCAGAGTCATTGCATGTGTGCTCTTTTCACATACCACATATGGATCCACCAGTGTCATTACATGTGTGCTGTTTTTACTAACAACAACTAGAGTCATTGCACGTGTGTTCTCTTCAGAGACCACACATGGATCCACCAGTGTCATTGCATGTGTGTTCTTTTTACTAACAACAACCAGAGTCATTGAAATGTGTGTTCTCTTCAGAGAGCACACATGGATCCACCAGTGTCATTGCATGTGTGTTCTCATCACTAAAAACAACCAGAGTCATTCCATGTGTGTTCTTTTCACATACCACATATGGATCCACCAGTGTCATTGCATGTGTGTTCTTTTTACTAACAATAACTGGATTCATTTCATGTGTGTTCTTTTCACATACCACATATGGATCCACTAGTGTCATTGAAATGTGTGTTCTCTTCAGACACCACACATGGATCCACCAGAGTCATTGCATGTGTGTTCTTTTTACTAACAACAACTGGAGTCATTGCATGTGTGTTCTTTTCACATACCACATATGGATCCACCAGTGTCATTGCATGTGTGTTCTTTTCACAATCCACCTATGGATCCACCAGTGTCATTGCATGTGTGCTCTTTTTACTAACAACAACCAGAATCATTGCATGTGTGTTCTCTTCAGAGATCACACATGGATCCACGAGTGTCATTGCATGTGTGTTATTTTTACTAACATCAACCAGAGTCATTGCATGTGTGCTCTTTTCACATACCACATATGGATCCACCAGTGTCATTGCATGTTTGTTCTTTTCACAATCCACCTATGGATCCACCAGTGTCATTTCATGTGTGCTCTTTTTACTAACAACAACGAGAGTCATTGCATGTGTGTTCTCTTCAGAGACCACACATGGATCCACCAGTGTCATTGCATGTGTGTTCTTTTTACTAACAACAACCAGAGTCATTGCATGTGTGTTCTCTTCAGAGACCACACATGGATCCACCAGTGTCATTGCATGTGTGTTCTTTTTACTAACAACAAATGCAGTCATTGCATGTGTGTTCTTTTCACATACGACATATGGATCCACAAGTGTCATTGCATGTGTGTTCTTTTTACTAACGACAACCAGAGTCATTGCATGTGTGTTCTTTTCACATACCACATATGGATCCACCAGAGTCATTGAAATGTGTGTTCTCTTCATAGACCACACATGGATCCACCAATGTCATTGCATGTGTGTTCTTTTGTCTAACAACAACCAGCGTCATTGCATGTGTGTTCTTTTCACATACCACATATGGATCCACTAGTGGCATTGAAATTTGTGTTCTCTTCAGAGACCACACATGGATCCACTAGTGTCATTGCATGTGTGTTCTTTTTACTAACAACAACGG
The DNA here is from genome assembly GCA_916181665.1 of Avena sativa. Classification (NCBI taxonomy): domain Eukaryota; kingdom Viridiplantae; phylum Streptophyta; class Magnoliopsida; order Poales; family Poaceae; genus Avena; species Avena sativa. The sequence goes on along the minus strand of OV702292.1, from coordinate 410,348,676 downwards.
GAGTCATTGCATGTGTGTTCTTTTCACATACCACATATGGATCCACTAGTGTCATTACATGTGTGCTGTTTTTACTAACAACGACCAGAGTCATTGCACGTGTGTTCTCTTTAGAGACCACACATGGATCCAGCAGTGTCATTGCATGTGTGTTCTTTTTACTAACAACAACCAAAGTCATTGAAATGTGTGTTCTCTTCAGTGACCACACATGGATCCACCAGTGTCATTGCAGGTGTGTTCTTTTTACTAACAACAACTGGAGTCATTTCATGTGTGTTCTTTTCACATACCACATATGGATCCATTTGTGTCATTGAAATGTGTGTTCTCTTCAGACACCACACATGGATCCACCAGAGTCATTGCATGTGTGTTATTTTTACTAACAACAATTGGAGTCATTTCATGTGTGTTCTTTTCACATACCACATATGGATCCACCAGTGTCATTGAAATGTGTGTTCTCTTCAGAGACCACACATGGATCCACCAGTGTCATTGCATGTGTGTTCTTTTTACTAACAACAACTGGAGTCATTTCATGTGTGTTCTTTTCACATACCACATATGGATCCACTAGTGTCATTGAAATGTGTGTTCTCTTCAGACACCACACATGGATCCACCAGAGTCATTGCATGTGTGTTCTTTTTACTAACAACAACTGGAGTCATTGCATGTGTGTTCTTTTCACATACCACATATGGATCCACCAGTGTCATTGCATGTGTGTTCTTTTCACAATCACCTATGGATCCACTAGTGTCATTGCATGTGTGCTCTTTTTACTAACAACAACCAGAGTCAGTGCATGTGTGTTCTCTTCAGAGACCACACATGGATCCACCAGTGTCATTGCATGTGTGTTCTTTTTACTAACATCAACCAGAGTCATTGCATGTGTGCTCTTTTCACATACCACATATGGATCCACCAGTGTCATTACATGTGTGCTGTTTTTACTAACAACAACTAGAGTCATTGCACGTGTGTTCTCTTCAGAGACCACACATGGATCCACCAGTGTCATTGCATGTGTGTTCTTTTTACTAACAACAACCAGAGTCATTGAAATGTGTGTTCTCTTCAGAGAGCACACATGGATCCACCAGTATCATTGCATGTGTGTTCTCATCACTAAAAACAACCAGAGTCATTCCATGTGTGTTCTTTTCACATACCACATATGGATCCACCAGTGTCATTGCATGTGTGTTCTTTTTACTAACAATAACTGGATTCATTTCATGTGTGTTCTTTTCACATACCACATATGGATCCACTAGTGTCATTGAAATGTGTGTTCTCTTCAGACACCACACATGGATCCACCAGAGTCATTGCATGTGTGCTCTTTTTACTAACAACAACTGGAGTCATTGCATGTGTGTTCTTTACACATACCACATATGGATCCACCAGTGTCATTGCATGTGTGTTCTTTTCACAATCACCTATGGATCCACCAGTGTCATTGCATGTGTGCTCTTTTTACTAACAACAACCGGAGTCATTGCATGTGTCTTCTCTTCAGAGACCACACATGGATCCACCAGTGTCATTGCATGTGTGTTCTTTTTACTAACATCAACCAGAGTCATTGCATGTGTGCTCTTTTCACATACCACATATGGATCCACCAGTGTCATTACATGTGTGCTGTTTTTACTAACAACAACTAGAGTCATTGCACGTGTGTTCTCTTCAGAGACCACACATAGATCCACCAGTGTCATTGCATGTGTGTTCTTTTTACTAACAACAACCAGAGTCATTGAAATGTGTGTTCTCTTCAGAGAGCACACATGGATCCACCAGTGTCATTGCATGTGTGTTCTCATCACTAAAAACAACCAGAGTCATTCCATGTGTGTTCTTTTCACATACCACATATGGATCCACCAGTGTCATTGCATGTGTGTTCTTTTTACTAACAATAACTGGATTCATTTCATGTGTGTTCTTTTCACATACCACATATGGATCCACTAGTGTCATTGAAATGTGTGTTCTCTTCAGACACCACACATGCATCCACCAGTGTCATTGCATGTGTGTTCTTTTTACTAACAACAACTGGAGTCATTGCATGTGTATTCTTTTCACATGCCACATATGGATCCACTAGTGTCATTGCATGTGTGTTCTTTTCACTAACAACAACCAGAGTCATTTCATGTGTGTTCTTTTCACATACACCATATGGATCAACCAGTGTCATTGCATGTGTGTTATTTTTACTAACAACAATTGGAGTCATTTCATGTGTGTTCTTTTCACATACCACATATGGATCCACCAGTGTCATTGAAATGTGTGTTCTCTTCAGAGACCACACATGGATCCACCAGTGTCATTGCATGTGTGTTCTTTTTACTAACAACAACTGGAGTCATTTCATGTGTGTTCTTTTCACATACCACATATGGATCCACTAGTGTCATTGAAATGTGTGTTCTCTTCAGACACCACACATGGATCCACCAGAGTCATTGCATGTGTGTTCTTTTTACTAACAACAACTGGAGTCATTGCATGTGTGTTCTTTTCACATACCACATATGGATCCACCAGTGTCATTGCATGTGTGTTCTTTTCACAATCCACCTATGGATCCACCAGTGTCATTGCATGTGTGCTCTTTTTACTAACAACAACCAGAGTCATTGCATGTGTGTTCTCTTCAGAGACCACACATGGATCCACCAGTGTCATTGCATGTGTGTTATTTTTACTAACATCAACCAGAGTCATTGCATGTGTGCTCTTTTCACATACCACATATGGATCCACCAGTGTCATTGCATGTTTGTTCTTTTCACAATCCACCTATGGATCCACCAGTGTCATTGCATGTGTGCTCTTTTTACTAACAACAACGAGGGTCATTGCATGTGTGTTCTCTTCAGAGACCACACATGGATCCACCAGTGTCATTGCATGTGTGTTCTTTTTACTAACAACAACCAGAGTCATTGCATGTGTGTTCTCTTCAGAGACCACACATGGATCCACCAGTGTCATTGCATGTGTCTTCTTTTTACTAACAACAACCAGAGTCATTGAAATGTGTGTTCTCTTCAGAGACCACACATGGATCCACCAGTTTCATTGCATGTGTGTTCTTTTCACTAACAACAGACAGAGTCATTTCATTTGTGTTCTTTTCACATACCACATATGGATCCACAAGTGTCATTGCATGTGTGCTCTTTTCAAAATCCACCTATGGATCCACAGTGTCATTGCATGTGTGTTATTTTAATAATAAGAACCAGAGTCATTGCATGTGTGTTCTTTTCACATACCACATATGGATCCACCAGAGTCATTGAAATGTGTGTTCTCTTCATAGACCACACATGGATTCACCAATGTCATTGCATGTGTGTTCTTTTGTCTAACAACAACCAGAGTCGTTGCATGTGTGTTCTTTTCACATACCACATATGGATCCACTAGTGGCATTGAAATGTGGGTTCTCTTCAGAGACCACACATGGATCCACTAGTGTCATTGCATGTGTGTTCTTTTTACTAACAACAACGGGAGTCATTGCATGTGTGTTCTTTTCACATACCACATATGGATCCACCAGTCTCATTACATGTGTGCTGTTTTTACTAACAACAACCAGAGTCATTGCACGTGTGTTGTCTTTAGAAACCACACATGGATCCACCAGTGTCATTGCATGTGTGTTCTTTTTACTAACAACAACCAGAGTCATTGAAATGTGTGTTCTCTTCAGAGACCACACATGGATCCACCAGTGTCATTGCATGTGTGTTCTTTTTACTAACAACAACTGGAGTCATTTCATGTGTGTTCTTTTCACATACCACATATGGATCCCCTAGTGTCATTGAAATGTGTGTTCTGTTCAGACACCACATGTGACACCCCGGTTCTGAAAAGACCGTGGCCTCTATGTGACATGCCAATCCCTGGATCGGTTCTTTGGCCCACAATAGTAAGATAGATAACATAGCAAAATATCCGTGTATCATAAGTACTGAAGATCCAGAGTACCATTATTACAATAAAAGCTTAGCACAAGCTAGCTCAAATTATTCAGGTAGCAACATAATTAAAGTATATCCTCCATTCTTCAAATTGCCCACAAGTGAACAAGTGCCGAGTGGAGTACCGTGGCCTATAACGATCAATCAGAATCGGAATAACCTGCAGCATAAAACGCAACAGCCCCGAAGGGTCAATACATGGAATGTATGGCAAGTAGAGCTAGTAAATGGAGACAATAATACTAACATCTACATGCATATCTGGAAAGTGGAGCTGTGTCTGGCTTGCATTTGCAAATAACTTTGTCCTACTTTCATAAACAGTTTTTGATTTTCTTTGAAAAGATCCCAATTAAGTTATCCCAACAACATTAAAACAATTATGAAATTAGAATGAGCGATAAATATGTCATGGAATCAATATCAAGCAACTCAGTTGTCCATAACCGGGGACACGGCTAATCGATTAGATTATACACTCTGCAGAGGTTAGTACACTTTACCCATGTGACTTGGCCAGCCCAGCTCGTACCATCACTCTCATTTTGGGTGATGATAGGGAGAAGACCAAGAAGAGACTGTTCGGGAAGTAGCTCCTCAATCCCGACGCGCACCGGTCCAACCTACCAAAATTCTACATCTCTGGATACGCGGGTTCGAGTTACCACAACCTACTAAGTCCAACCAACCGCTCATTTCATTATTGGCACATGGTTGTACACGTAAGCTACACAATAAAGAAGCCAATCATTCTCTCTTGATACCTGGGTGCCTTTCCGCAATGAAACCACCAAAAATTATCAATACCATCACACCCAGGGGGTTCATTGATTAAGTTGTTTTTAGTTTTCACAAACCAATACTTTGAGAAAACAAGTATCAATGATGTAACCCAGCCCTCGTTCAACATAGCATGGCTAAGCACATCTACAACGGTGGTTCATCTACAAGGAAAGTCCTACCACAATAATAGGACATAGCATAGCGATAGTATCATCCTACTCATGCAACTACAAAATACACGACAATGCATTGAAAATAGTAGGACGATATCATGAACAAAGTAGCATCTACTTGCCTTGATTGAAGCGGTCGGAGGAACAATCCAAACACGAGCAAAGGTTGCACTCCACACAATCTACACGACACAATTGCATTCATAAACAAACAATTCACAAACATATGCAACAAAGATGATGCATGAATGCAAGAACGGCAAGTGAATGGGTGCTACATCTGCACCACATAATACTAATACATATTACTACCGAATACATGCATGGAAAATAGATTTGGCGCTAGGAAAACTATTAACCAAAAGTAGAGATCTCTACTAGAGCTAGAACTTAAATAATTCACTATCGGTAGTATACTGCTTGTAAAATCCTGGAAAAATTCTACCGCATAGGCATCGCTTATAAGAAACAGTACCAATTGGAATTACTCAAAAAGGAGTTATAAAACATCCCGAGTAATTAAAACACTGCAGAAAGCCATTAGACAAATACTGCAGAAGTTTTTACTGTAAGCCTATCTTTTAAATTCACGATGAGATTCCCCTCGTTCATACGAGTTCAGGGACATATCATACACGATTTTTGGAGCTACCAAACTTTTACTACGAATTTATTACTCCGAAAAGGCCACTAACTAGTTTGATTAAACTGTACTAAACCTGACGGTAAAAGTCTGAACCAAAGGTACAGAGAGATTCTACACGACTCACTGAACTCGTGCATATTTTATTTGCAATTTTTGGCCAAACGGTTTAATTTCTACGCAATTTACAAGATTCTACCGAAATCTGCCAACTAAAGGGATTAACGAAATTGACCCAGTCAACTGTGTCTGATGACTGGGCGCTGACTGGGCGTCTGACCAGTCAACGTCTGGAGCCTCTGACTAGTCAACGTCTGGAGTGCTAACCAGTCAACGAACGATCTAAGCCGCTGATCTGAGATCTGACGGTGGCTGCTGTCTTACCGGAAACAGACGGCGAATCGAACTCCGACGAGCTCCGGACGGCGCGACGGTCGGTTCCGGTGGCATAGAAACTCCTGCACGTACACACATGGTCAACTATGGCTCCCGGAATAATAAACGCGTGCGCGTACGCGGCGATCTACAGGGCGCAGTTGGCGGCGACGGATGAAGACGCGGAGCACGGGAACGGAAAGAGGGCGGCGAGACGAACCCGGCAACAGACGCGGCGATGGCCGGCGGCGGAGGGGTGGCCGGCGATGGCGAGGAGAAGCGCGGCGGCGGCGGGCGCTGGGTGCGTGCGCACGGGAGCAAGGAGGCGGCGGGGTCGGGTGTGGGGCTGGGAAAACGGGCACGCAAAACGAGGCAGCGTGGGGCCCCTTTAAAAAGTCCTGCGTGTGAGAAAAGAAAGAAAAGAAAAAAAATCCTGAACCGAATCGGTCCGCAGTTGGACTCCGATTCGGAAATTGGTCCGGATTTTCGGACCGTTTTCCGGCGGTTTACTAAAACGTCCGAGTCTTTTGCATACGAACTCCGATTTGAGCGATTTTCGTGCCTACGGGTTCGTATCGTCCAGTGGAACAACCTTCAGTCGAAGTTTGAGCGAAAGCTCGAACCTACAGGGGTGGTTGTTGCAAGTCCCTCTAAAGCTCCCCACAGGAACCTCGAAGCGAAGCAAAATCGGGTTTTGACGATGGCGTTTCGCCGAACCTTTCTACTCGACGATTTTGCATGGAAAAGCATGATGCAATGATATGTATGATATGCAAGACCAAATCTAAAATTTGGGATGTGACACCACACATGGATCCACCAGAGTCATTGCATGTGTGTTCTTTTTACTAACAACAACTGGAGTCATTGCATGTGCGTTCTTTTCACATACCACATATGGATCCACCAGTGTCATTGCATGTGTGTTCTTTACACAATCCACCTATGGATCCACCAGTGTCATTGCATGTGTGCTCTTTTTACTAACAACAACCAGAGTCATTGCATGTGTGTTCTCTTCAGAGACCACACATGGATCCACCAGTGTCATTGCATGTGTGTTCTTTTTACTAACATCAACCAGAGTCATTGCACGTGTGTTGTCTTTAGAGACCACACATGGATCCACCAGTGTCATTGCATATGTGTTCTTTTTACTAACAACAACCAGAGTCATTGAAATGTGTGTTCTCTTCAGAGACCACACATGGATCCACCAGTGTCATTGCATGTGTGTTCTTTTTACTAACAACATTTGGAGTCATTTCATGTGTGTTCTTTTCACATACCACATATGGATCCCCTAGTGTCATTGAAATGTGTGTTCTCTTCAGACACCACGCATGGATCCACCAGAGTCATTGCATGTGTGTTCTTTTTACTAACAACAACTAGAGTCATTGCATATGTGTTCTTTTCATATACCACATATGGATCCACCAGTGTCATTGCATGTGTGTTCTTTTCACAATCCACCTATGGATCCACCAGTGTCATTGGATGTGTGCTCTTTTTACTAACAACAACTAGAGTCATTGCATGTGTGTTCTCTTCAGAGACCACACATGGATCCACCAGTGTCATTGCATTTGTGTTATTTTTACAATCCACCTATGGATCCACCAGTGTCATTGCATGTGTGTTATTTTTACTAACAACAACTGGAGTCATTGCATGTGTGTTCTTTTCACATACCACATATGGATCCACCAGTGTCATTGCATGTGTGTTCTTTACACAATCCACCTATGGATCCACCAGTGTCATTGCATCTGTGCTCTTTTTACTAACAACAACCAGAGTCATTGCATGTGTGTTCTCTTCAGAGACCACATATGGATCCACCAGTGTCATTGCATGTGTGTTCTTTTAACTAACATCAACCAGAGTCATTGCATGTGTGCTCTTTTCACATACCACATATGGATCCACCAGTGTCATTACATGTGTGTTGTTTTTACTAACAACAACCAGAGTCATTGCACGTGTGTTCTCTTCAGAGACCACACATGGATCCACCAGTGTCATTGCATGTGTGTTCTTTTTACTAACAACAACCAGAGTCATTGAAATGTGTGTTCTCTTCAGAGAGCACACATGGATCCACCAGTGTCATTGCATGTGTGTTCTCATCACTAAAAACAACCAGAGTCATTCCATGTGTGTTCTTTTCACATACCACATATGGATCCACCAGTGTCATTGCATCTGTGTTCTTTTTACTAACAACAACTGGATTCATTCCATGTGTGTTCTTTTCACATACCACATATGGATCCACTAGTGTCATTGAAATGTGTGTTCTCTTCAGAGACCACACATGCATCCACCAGTGTCATTGCATGTGTGTTCTTTTTACTAACAACAACTGGAGTCATTGCATGTGTGTTCTTTTCACATACCACATATGGATCCACCAGTGTCATTGCATGTGTGTTCTTTTCACAATCCACCTATGGATCCACCAGTGTCATTGCATGTGAGCTCTTTTTACTAACAACAACCAGAGTCATTGCATGTGTGTTCTCTTCAGAGACCACACATGGATCCACCAGTGTCATTGCATGTGTGTTATTTTTACTAACATCAACCAGATTAATTGCATGTGTGCTCTTTTCACATACCACATATGGATCCACCAGTGTCATTTCATGTCTGTTCTTTTCACAATCCACCTATGGATCCACCAGTGTCATTGCATGTGTGCTCTTTTTACTAACAACAACGAGAGTCATTGCATGTGTGTTCTCTTCAGAGACCACACATGGACCCACCAGTGTCATTGCATGTGTGTTCTTTTTTCTAACAACGACCAGAGTCATTGAAATGTGTGTTCTCTTCAGAGACCACACATGGATCCACCAGTGTCATTGCATGTGTGTTCTTTTCACTAACAACAACCAGAGTCATTTCATGTGTGTTCTTTTCACATACACCATATGGATCAACCAGTGTCATTGCATGTGTGTTATTTTTACTAACAACAATTGGAGTCATTTCATGTGTGTTCTTTTCACATACCACATATGGATCCACCAGTGTCATTGAAATGTGTGTTCTCTTCAGAGACCACACATGGATCCACCAGTGTCATTGCATGTGTGTTCTTTTCACATACCACATATGGATGCACCAGTGTCATTGCATGTGTGTTCTTTACACAATCCACCTATGGATCCACCAGTGTCATTGCATCTGTGCTCTTTTTACTAACAACAACCAGAGTCATTGCATGTGTGTTCTCTTCAGAGACCACATATGGATCCACCAGTGTCATTGCATGTGTGTTCTTTTAACTAACATCAACCAGAGTCATTGCATGTGTGCTCTTTTCACATACCACATATGGATCCACCAGTGTCATTACATGTGTGTTGTTTTTACTAACAACAACCAGAGTCATTGCACGTGTGTTCTCTTCAGAGACCACACATGGATCCACCAGTGTCATTGCATGTGTGTTCTTTTTACTAACAACAACCAGAGTCATTGAAATGTGTGTTCTCTTCAGAGAGCACACATGGATCCACCAGTGTCATTGCATGTGTGTTCTCATCACTAAAAACAACCAGAGTCATTCCATGTGTGTTCTTTTCACATACCACATATGGATCCACCAGTGTCATTGCATCTGTGTTCTTTTTACTAACAACAACTGGATTCATTCCATGTGTGTTCTTTTCACATACCACATATGGATCCACTAGTGTCATTGAAATGTGTGTTCTCTTCAGACACCACACATGCATCCACCAGTGTCATTGCATGTGTGTTCTTTTTACTAACAACAACTGGAGTCATTGCATGTGTGTTCTTTTCACATACCACATATGGATCCACCAGTGTCATTGCATGTGTGTTCTTTTCACAATCCACCTATGGATCCACCAGTGTCATTGCATGTGAGCTCTTTTTACTAACAACAACCAGAGTCATTGCATGTGTGTTCTCTTCAGAGACCACACATGGATCCACCAGTGTCATTGCATGTGTGTTATTTTTACTAACATCAACCAGATTAATTGCATGTGTGCTCTTTTCACATACCACATATGGATCCACCAGTGTCATTTCATGTCTGTTCTTTTCACAATCCACCTATGGATCCACCAGTGTCATTGCATGTGTGCTCTTTTTACTAACAACAACGAGAGTCATTGCATGTGTGTTCTCTTCAGAGACCACACATGGACCCACCAGTGTCATTGCATGTGTGTTCTTTTTTCTAACAACGACCAGAGTCATTGAAATGTGTGTTCTCTTCAGAGACCACACATGGATCCACCAGTGTCATTGCATGTGTGTTCTTTTCACTAACAACAACCAGAGTCATTTCATGTGTGTTCTTTTCACATACACCATATGGATCAACCAGTGTCATTGCATGTGTGTTATTTTTACTAACAACAATTGGAGTCATTTCATGTGTGTTCTTTTCACATACCACAAATGGATCCACCAGTGTCATTGAAATGTGTGTTCTCTTCAGAGACCACACTTGGATCCACCAGTGACATTGCATGTGTGTTCTTTTTACTAACAACAACTGGTGTCATTTCATGTGTGTTCTTTTCACATACCACATATGGATCCACTAGTTTCATTGAAATGTGTGTTCTTTTTAGACACCACACATGGATCCACCAGAGTCATTGCATGTGTGTTCTCTTTACTAACAACAACTGGAGTCATTGCATGTGTGTTCTTTTCACATACCACATATGGATCCACCCGTGTCATTGCATGTGTGTTCTTTTCACAATCCACCTATGGATCCACCAGTGTCATTGCATGTGTGCTCTTTTTACTAACAACAACCACAGCCATTGCATGTGTGTTCTCTTCAGAGAACACACATGGATCCACCACTGTCATTGTATGTGTGTTATTTTTACTAACATCAACCAGAGTCATTGAAATGTGTGTTCTCTTTAGAGACCACACATGGATCCACCAGTGTCATTGCATGTGTGTTCTTTTCACTAACAACAACCAGAGTCATTTCATTTGTGTTCTTTTCACATACCACATATGGATCAACCAGTGTCATTGCATGTGTGTTCTTTTTACTAAGAACAACTAGAGTCATTTCATGTGTGTTCTTTTCACATACCACATATGGATCCACCAGTGTCATTGAAATGTGTGTTCTCTTTAGAGACCACACATGGATCCACCAGTGTCATTGCATGTGTGTTATTTTTACTAACAACAACTGGAGTCATTGCATGTGTGTTCTTTTCACATACCACATATGGATCCACCAGTGTCATTGCATGTGTGGTCTTTTCACAATCCACCTATGGATCCACCAGTGTCATTGCATGTGTGCTCTTTTTACTAACAACAACTGGAGTCATTGCATGTGTGTTCTTTTCACATACCACATATGGATCCACCAGTGTCATTGCATGTGTGTTCTTTTCACAATCCACCTATGGATCCACTAGTGTCATTGCATGTGAGCTCTTTTTACTAACAACAACAAGAGTCATTGCATGTGTGTTCTCTTCAGAGACCACACATGGATCCACCAGTGTCATTGCATGTCTGTTATTTTTACTAACATCAACCAGAGTCATTGCATGTGTGCTCTTTTCACATACCACATATGGATCCACCAGTGTCATTGCATGTCTGTTCTTTTCACAATCCACCTATGGATCCACCAGTGTAATTGCATGTGTGCTCTTTTTACTAACAACAACGAGAGTCATTGCATGTGTGTTCTCTTCAGAGACAACACATGGACCCACCAGTGTCATTGCATGTGTGTTCTTTTTACTAACAACGACCAGAGTCATTCAAATGTGTGTTCTCTTTAGAGACCACACATGGATCCACCAGTATCATTGTATGTGTGTTCTTTTCACTAACAACAACCAGTCATTTCATGTGTGTTCTTTTCACATACACCATATGGATCCACCAGTGTCATTGCATGTGTGTTCTTTTCACAATCCACCTATGGATCCACCAGTGTCATTGCATGTGAGCTCTTTTTACTAACAACAACCAGAGTCATTGCATGTGTGTTCTCTTCAGAGACCACACATGGATCCACCAGTGTCATTGCATGTGTGTTATTTTTACTAACATCAACCAGAGTCATTGCATGTGTGCTCTTTTCACATACCACATATGGATCCACCAGTGTCATTGCATATCTATTCTTTTCACAATCCACCTATGGATCCACCAGTGCCATTGCATGTGTGCTCTTTTTACTAACAACAACGAGAGTCATTGCATGTGTGTTCTCTTCAAAGACCACACATGGATCCACCAGTGTCATTGCATGTGTGTTCTTTTTACTAACAACAACCAGAGTCATTGAAATGTGTGTTCTCTTCAGAGACCAGACATGGATCCACCATTGTCATTGCATGTGTGTTCTTTTCACTAACAACAACCAGAGTCATTTCATGTGTGTTCTTTTCACATACCACATATGGATCAACAGAGTGTCATTGCATGTGTGTTCTTTTCACTAACAACAACCAGAGTCATTTCATGTGTGTTCTTTTCACATACACCATATGGATCAACCAGTGTCATTGCATGTGTGTTATTTTTACTAACAACAATTGGAGTCATTTCATGTGTGTTCTTTTCACATACCACATATGGATCCACCAGTGTCATTGAAATGTGTGTTCTCTTCAGAGACCACACATGGATCCACCAGTGACATTGCATGTGTGTTCTTTTTACTAACAAAACCTGGAGTCATTTCATGTGTGTTCTTTTCACATACCACATATGGATCCACTAGTTTCATTGAAATGTGTGTTCTTTTCAGACACCACACATGGATCCACCAGAGTCATTGCATGTGTGTTCTTTTTACTAAAAACAACTGGAGTCATTGCATGTGTGTTCTTTTCACATACCACATATGGATCCACCAGTGTCATTGCATGTGTGTTCTTTTCACAATCCACCTATGGATCCACCAGTGTCATTGCATGTGTGCTCTTTTTACTAACAACAACCAGAGCCATTGCATGTGTGTTCTCTTCAGAGACCACACATGGATCCACCTGTGTCATTGTATGTGTGTTATTTTTACTAACATCAACCAGAGTCATTGAAATGTGTGTTCTCTTCAGAGACCACACATGGATCCACCAGTGTCATTGCATGTGTGTTCTTTTTACTAACAACAACTGGAGTCATTGCATGTGTGTTCTTTTCACATACCACATATGGATCCACCAGTGTCATTGCATGTGTGGTCTTTTCACAATCCACCTATGGATCCACCAGTGGCATTGCATGTGTGTTCTTTTTACTAACAACAACTGGAGTCATTGCATGTGTGTTCTTTTCACATACCACATATGGATCCACCAGTGTCATTGCATGTGTGTTCTTTTCACAATCCTCCTATGGATCCACCAGTGTCATTGCATGTTTGCTCTTTTTACTAACAACAACCAGAGTCATTGCATGTGTGTTCTCTTCAGAGACCACACATGGATCCACCAGTGTCATTGCATGTGTGTTATTTTTACTAACATCAACCAGAGTCATTGCATGTGTGGTCTTTTCACATACCACATCTGGATCCACCAGTGTCATTGCATATCTATTCTTTTCACAATCCACCTATGGATCCACCAGTGCCATTGCATGTGTGCTCTTTTTACTAACAACAACGAGAGTCATTGCATGTGTGTTCTCTTCAAAGACCACACATGGATCCACCAGTGTCATTGCATGTGTGTTCTTTTTACTAACAACAACCAGAGTCATTGAAATGTGTGTTCTCTTCAGAGACCACACATGGATCTACCATTGTCATTGCATGTGTGTTCTTTTCACTAACAACAACCAGAGTCATTTCATGTGTGTTCTTTTCACATACCACATATGGATCAACAGAGTGTCATTGCATGTGTGTTCTTTTCACTAACAACAACCAGAGTCATTTCATGTGTGTTCTTTTCACATACACCATATGGATCAACCAGTGTCATTGCATGTGTGTTATTTTTACTAACAACAATTGGAGTCATTTCATGTGTGTTCTTTTCACATACCACATATGGATCCACCAGTGTCATTGAAATGTGTGTTCTCTTCAGAGACCACACATGGATCCACCAGTGTCATTGCATGTGTGTTCTTTTTACTAACAACAACTGGAGTCATTTCATGTGTGTTCTTTTCACATACCACATATGGATCCACTAGTGTCATTGAAATGTGTGTTCTCTTCAGACACCACACATGGATCCACCAGAGTCATTGCATGTGTGCTCTTTTTACTAACAACAACGAGAGTCATTGCATGTGTGTTCTCTTCAGAGACCACACATGGACCCACCAGTGTCATTGCATGTGTGTTCTTTTTACTAACAACGACCAGAGTCATTGAAATGTGTGTTCTCTTCAGAGACCACACATGGATCCACCAGTATCATTGTATGTGTGTTCTTTTCACTAACAACAACCAGTCATTTCATGTGTGTTCTTTTCACATACACCATATGGATCAACCAGTGTCATTGCATGTGTGTTATTTTTAGTAACAACAATTGGAGTCATTTCATGTGTGTTCTTTTCACATACCACATATGGATCCACCAGTGTCATTGAAATGTGTGTTCTCTTCAGAGACCACACATGGATCCACCAGTGACATTGCATGTGTGTTCTTTTTACTAACAAAACCTGGAGTCATTTCATGTGTGTTCTTTTCACATACCACATATGGATCCACTAGTTTCATTGAAATGTGTGTTCTTTTCAGACACCACACATGGATCCACCAGAGTCATTGCATGTGTGTTCATTTTACTAAAAACAACTGGAGTCATTGCATGTGTGTTCTTTTCACATACCACATATGGATCCACCAGTGTCATTGCATGTGTGTTCTTTTCACAATCCACCTATGGATCCACCAGTGTCATTGCATGTGTGCTCTTTTTACTAACAACAACCAGAGCCATTGCATGTGTGTTCTCTTCAGAGACCACACATGGATCCACCTGTGTCATTGTATGTGTGTTATTTTTACTAACATCACCCAGAGTCATTGAAATGTGTGTTCTCTTCAGAGACCACACATGGATCCACCAGTGTCATTGCATGTGTGTTCTTTTTACTAACAACAACTGGAGTCATTGCATGTGTGTTCTTTTCACATACCACATATGGATCCACCAGTGTCATTGCATGTGTGGTCTTTTCACAATCCACCTATGGATCCACCAGTGGCATTGCATGTGTGTTCTTTTTACTAACAACAACTGGAGTCATTGCATGTGTGTTCTTTTCACATACCACGTATGGATCCACCAGTGTCATTGCATGTGTGTTCTTTTCACAATCCTCCTATGGATCCACCAGTGTCATTGCATGTTTGCTCTTTTTACTAACAACAACCAGAGTCATTGCATGTGTGTTCTCTTCAGAGACCACACATGGATCCACCAGTGTCATTGCATGTGTGTTATTTTTACTAACATCAACCAGAGTCATTGCATGTGTGCTCTTTTCACATACCACATCTGGATCCACCAGTGTCATTGCATATCTATTCTTTTCACAATCCACCTATGGATCCACCAGTGCCATTGCATGTGTGCTCTTTTTACTAACAACAACGAGAGTCATTGCATGTGTGTTCTCTTCAAAGACCACACATGGATCCACCAGTGTCATTGCATGTGTGTTCTTTTTACTAACAACAACCAGAGTCATTGAAATGTGTGTTCTCTTCAGAGACCACACATGGATCCACCATTGTCATTGCATGTGTGTTCTTTTCACTAACAACAACCAGAGTCATTTCATGTGTGTTCTTTTCACATACCACATATGGATCAACAGAGTGTCATTGCATGTGTGTTCTTTTCACTAACAACAACCAGAGTCATTTCATGTGTGTTCTTTTCACATACACCATATGGATCAACCAGTGTCATTGCATGTGTGTTATTTTTACTAACAACAATTGGAGTCATTTCATGTGTGTTCTTTTCACATACCACATATGGATCCACCAGTGTCATTGAAATGTGTGTTCTCTTCAGAGACCACACATGGATCCACCAGTGTCATTGCATGTGTGTTCTTTTTACTAACAACAACTGGAGTCATTTCATGTGTGTTCTTTTCACATACCACATATGGATCCACTAGTGTCATTGAAATGTGTGTTCTCTTCAGACACCACACATGGATCCACCAGAGTCATTGCATGTGTGTTCTTTTTACTAAAAACAACTGGAGTCATTGCATGTGTGTTCTTTTCACATACCACATATGGATCCACCAGTGTCATTGCATGTGTGTTCTTTTCACAATCCACCTATGGATCCACCAGTGTCATTGCATGTGTGCTCTTTTTACTAACAACAACCAGAGCCATTGCATGTGTGTTCTCTTCAGAGACCATACATGGATCCACCTGTGTCATTGTATGTGTGTTATTTTTACTAACATCAACCAGAGTTATTGAAATGTGTGTTCTCTTCAGAGACCACACATGGATCCACCAGTGTCATTGCATGTGTGTTCTTTTTACTAACAACAACTGGAGTCATTGCATGTGTGTTCTTTTCACATACCACATATGGATCCACCAGTGTCATTGCATGTGTGGTCTTTTCACAATCCACCTATGGATCCACCAGTGACATTGCATGTGTGTTCTTTTTAATAACAACAACTGGAGTCATTGCATGTGTGTTCTTTTCACATACCACATATGGATCCACCAGTGTCATTGCATGTGTGTTCTTTTCACAATCCTCCTATGGATCCACCAGTGTCATTGCATGTTTGCTCTTTTTACTAACAACAACCAGAATCATTGCATGTGTGTTCTCTTCAGAGACCACACATGGATCCACCAGTGTCATTGCATGTGTGTTATTTTTACTAACATCAACCAGAGTCATTGCATGTGTTCTCTTTTCACATACCACATCTGGATCCACCAGTGTCATTGCATATCTATTCTTTTCACAATCCACCTATGGATCCACCAGTGCCATTGCATCTGTGCCCTTTTTACTAACAACAACGAGAGTCATTGCATGTGTGTTCTCTTCAAAGACCACACATGGATCCACTAGTGTCATTGCATGTGTGTTCTTTTTACTAACAACAACCAGAGTCATTGAAATGTGTGTTCTCTTCAGAGACCACACATGGATCCACCATTGTCATTGCATGTGTGTTCTTTTCACTAACAACAACCAGAGTCATTTCATGTGTGTCCTTTTCACATACCACATATGGATCAACAGAGTGTCATTGCATGTGTGTTCTTTTCACTAACAACAACCAGAGTCATTTCATGTGTGTTCTTTTCACATACACCATATGGATCAACCAGTGTCATTGCATGTGTGTTATTTTTACTAACAACAATTGGAGTCATTTCATGTGTGTTCTTTTCACATACCACATATGGATCCACCAGTGTCATTGAAATGTGTGTTCTCTTCAGAGACCACACATGGATCCACCAGTGACATTGCATGTGTGTTCTTTTTACTAACAAAACCTGGAGTCATTTCATGTGTGTTCTTTTCACATACCACATATGGATCCACTAGTTTCATTGAAATGTGTGTTCTTTTCAGACACCACACATGGATCCACCAGAGTCATTGCATGTGTGTTCATTTTACTAAAAACAACTGGAGTCATTGCATGTGTGTTCTTTTCACATACCACATATGGATCCACCAGTGTCATTGCATGTGTGTTCTTTTCACAATCCACCTATGGATCCACCAGTGTCATTGCATGTGTGCTCTTTTTACTAACAACAACCAGAGTCATTGCATGTGTGTTCTCTTCAGAGACCACACATGGACCCACCAGTGTCATTGCATGTGTGTTCTTTTTACTAACAACGACCAGAGTCATTGAAATGTGTGTTCTCTTCAGAGACCACACATGGTTCCACCAGTATCATTGTATGTGTGTTCTTTTCACTAACAACAACCAGTCATTTCATGTGTGTTCTTTTCACATACACCATATGGATCAACCAGTGTCATTGCATGTGTGTTATTTTTACTAACAACAATTGGAGTCATTTCATGTGTGTTCTTTTCACATACCACATATGGATCCACCAGTGTCATTGAAATGTGTGTTCTCTTCAGAGACCACACATGGATCCACCAGTGACATTGCATGTGTGTTCTTTTTACTAACAAAACCTGGAGTCATTTCATGTGTGTTCTTTTCACATACCACATATGGATCCACTAGTGTCATTGAAATGTGTGTTCTTTTCAGACACCACACATGGATCCACCAGAGTCATTGCATGTGTGTTCTTTTTACTAAAAACAACTGGAGTCATTGCATGTGTGTTCTTTTCACATACCACATATGGATCCACCAGTGTCTTTGCATGTGTGTTCTTTTCACAATCCACCTATGGATCCACCAGTGTCATTGCATGTGTGCTCTTTTTACTAACAACAACCAGAGCCATTGCATGTGTGTTCTCTTCAGAGACCACACATGGATCCACCTGTGTCATTGTATGTGTGTTATTTTTACTAACATCAACCAGAGTCATTGAAATGTGTGTTCTCTTCAGAGACCACACATGGATCCACCAGTGTCATTGCATGTGTGTTCTTTTTACTAACAACAACTGGAGTCATTGCATGTGTGTTCTTTTCACATACCACATATGGATCCACCAGTGTCATTGCATGTGTGGTCTTTTCACAATCCACCTATGGATCCACCAGTGGCATTGCATGTGTGTTCTTTTTACTAACAACAACTGGAGTCATTGCATGTGTGTTCTTTTCACATACCACATATGGATCCACCAGTGTCATTGCATGTGTGTTCTTTTCACAATCCTCCTATGGATCCACCAGTGTCATTGCATGTTTGCTCTTTTTACTAACAACAACCAGAGTCATTGCATGTGTGTTCTCTTCAGAGACCACACATGGATCCACCAGTGTCATTGCATGTGTGTTATTTTTACTAACATCAACCAGAGTCATTGCATGTGTGCTCTTTTCACATACCACATCTGGATCCACCAGTGTCATTGCATATCTATTCTTTTCACAATCCACCTATGGATCCACCAGTGCCATTGCATGTGTGCTCTTTTTACTAACAACAACGAGAGTCATTGCATGTGTGTTCTCTTCAAAGACCACACATGGATCCACCAGTGTCATTGCATGTGTGTTCTTTTTACTAACAACAACCAGAGTCATTGAAATGTGTGTTCTCTTCAGAGACCACACATGGATCCACCATTGTCATTGCATGTGTGTTCTTTTCACTAACAACAACCAGAGTCATTTCATGTGTGTTCTTTTCACATACCACATATGGATCAACAGAGTGTCATTGCATGTGTGTTCTTTTCACTAACAACAACCAGAGTCATTTCATGTGTGTTCTTTTCACATACACCATATGGATCAACCAGTGTCATTGCATGTGTGTTATTTTTACTAACAACAATTGGAGTCATTTCATGTGTGTTCTTTTCACATACCACATATGGATCCACCAGTGTCATTGAAATGTGTGTTCTCTTCAGAGACCACACATGGATCCACCAGTGTCATTGCATGTGTGTTCTTTTTACTAACAACAACTGGAGTCATTTCATGTGTGTTCTTTTCACATACCACATATGGATCCACTAGTGTCATTGAAATGTGTGTTCTCTTCAGACACCACACATGGATCCACCAGAGTCATTGCATGTGTGTTCTTTTTACTAAAAACAACTGGAGTCATTGCATGTGTGTTCTTTTCACATACCACATATGGATCCACCAGTGTCATTGCATGTGTGTTCTTTTCACAATCCACCTATGGATCCACCAGTGTCATTGCATGTGTGCTCTTTTTACTAACAACAACCAGAGCCATTGCATGTGTGTTCTCTTCAGAGACCATACATGGATCCACCTGTGTCATTGTATGTGTGTTATTTTTACTAACATCAACCAGAGTCATTGAAATGTGTGTTCTCTTCAGAGACCACACATGGATCCACCAGTGTCATTGCATGTGTGTTCTTTTTACAAACAACAACTGGAGTCATTGCATGTGTGTTCTTTTCACATACCACATATGGATCCACCAGTGTCATTGCATGTGTGGTCTTTTCACAATCCACCTATGGATCCACCAGTGGCATTGCATGTGTGTTCTTTTTAATAACAACAACTGGAGTCATTGCATGTGTGTTCTTTTCACATACCACATATGGATCCACCAGTGTCATTGCATGTGTGTTCTTTTCACAATCCTCCTATGGATCCACCAGTGTCATTGCATGTTTGCTCTTTTTACTAACAACAACCAGAATCATTGCATGTGTGTTCTCTTCAGAGACCACACATGGATCCACCAGTGTCATTGCATGTGTGTTATTTTTACTAACATCAACCAGAGTCATTGCATGTGTTCTCTTTTCACATACCACATCTGGATCCACCAGTGTCATTGCATATCTATTCTTTTCACAATCCACCTATGGATCCACCAGTGCCATTGCATCTGTGCCCTTTTTACTAACAACAACGAGAGTCATTGCATGTGTGTTCTCTTCAAAGACCACACATGGATCCACTAGTGTCATTGCATGTGTGTTCTTTTTACTAACAACAACCAGAGTCATTGAAATGTGTGTTCTCTTCAGAGACCACACATGGATCCACCATTGTCATTGCATGTGTGTTCTTTTCACTAACAACAACCAGAGTCATTTCATGTGTGTCCTTTTCACATACCACATATGGATCAACAGAGTGTCATTGCATGTGTGTTCTTTTCACTAACAACAACCAGAGTCATTTCATGTGTGTTCTTTTCACATACACCATATGGATCAACCAGTGTCATTGCATGTGTGTTATTTTTACTAACAACAATTGGAGTCATTTCATGTGTGTTCTTTTCACATACCACATATGGATCCACCAGTGTCATTGAAATGTGTGTTCTCTTCAGAGACCACACATGGATCCACCAGTGACATTGCATGTGTGTTCTTTTTACTAACAAAACCTGGAGTCATTTCATGTGTGTTCTTTTCACATACCACATATGGATCCACTAGTTTCATTGAAATGTGTGTTCTTTTCAGACACCACACATGGATCCACCAGAGTCATTGCATGTGTGTTCATTTTACTAAAAACAACTGGAGTCATTGCATGTGTGTTCTTTTCACATACCACATATGGATCCACCAGTGTCATTGCATGTGTGTTCTTTTCACAATCCACCTATGGATCCACCAGTGTCATTGCATGTGTGCTCTTTTTACTAACAACAACCAGAGTCATTGCATGTGTGTTCTCTTCAGAGACCACACATGGACCCACCAGTGTCATTGCATGTGTGTTCTTTTTACTAACAACGACCAGAGTCATTGAAATGTGTGTTCTCTTCAGAGACCACACATGGTTCCACCAGTATCATTGTATGTGTGTTCTTTTCACTAACAACAACCAGTCATTTCATGTGTGTTCTTTTCACATACACCATATGGATCAACCAGTGTCATTGCATGTGTGTTATTTTTACTAACAACAATTGGAGTCATTTCATGTGTGTTCTTTTCACATACCACATATGGATCCATCAGTGTCATTGAAATGTGTGTTCTCTTCAGAGACCACACATGGATCCACCAGTGACATTGCATGTGTGTTCTTTTTACTAACAAAACCTGGAGTCATTTCATGTGTGTTCTTTTCACATACCACATATGGATCCACTAGTGTCATTGAAATGTGTGTTCTTTTCAGACACCACACATGGATCCACCAGAGTCATTGCATGTGTGTTCTTTTTACTAAAAACAACTGGAGTCATTGCATGTGTGTTCTTTTCACATACCACATATGGATCCACCAGTGTCTTTGCATGTGTGTTCTTTTCACAATCCACCTATGGATCCACCAGTGTCATTGCATGTGTGCTCTTTTTACTAACAACAACCAGAGCCATTGCATGTGTGTTCTCTTCAGAGACCACACATGGATCCACCTGTGTCATTGTATGTGTGTTATTTTTACTAACATCAACCAGAGTCATTGAAATGTGTGTTCTCTTCAGAGACCACACATGGATCCACCAGTGTCATTGCATGTGTGTTCTTTTTACTAACAACAACTGGAGTCATTGCATGTGTGTTCTTTTCACATACCACATATGGATCCACCAGTGTCATTGCATGTGTGGTCTTTTCACAATCCACCTATGGATCCACCAGTGGCATTGCATGTGTGTTCTTTTTAATAACAACAACTGGAGTCATTGCATGTGTGTTCTTTTCACATACCACATATGGATCCACCAGTGTCATTGCATGTGTGTTCTTTTCACAATCCTCCTATGGATCCACCAGTGTCATTGCATGTTTGCTCTTTTTACTAACAACAACCAGAATCATTGCATGTGTGTTCTCTTCAGAGACCACACATGGATCCACCAGTGTCATTGCATGTGTGTTATTTTTACTAACATCAACCAGAGTCATTGCATGTGTTCTCTTTTCACATACCACATCTGGATCCACCAGTGTCATTGCATATCTATTCTTTTCACAATCCACCTATGGATCCACCAGTGCCATTGCATCTGTGCCCTTTTTACTAACAACAACGAGAGTCATTGCATGTGTGTTCTCTTCAAAGACCACACATGGATCCACTAGTGTCATTGCATGTGTGTTCTTTTTACTAACAACAACCAGAGTCATTGAAATGTGTGTTCTCTTCAGAGACCACACATGGATCCACCATTGTCATTGCATGTGTGTTCTTTTCACTAACAACAACCAGAGTCATTTCATGTGTGTCCTTTTCACATACCACATATGGATCAACAGAGTGTCATTGCATGTGTGTTCTTTTCACTAACAACAACCAGAGTCATTTCATGTGTGTTCTTTTCACATACACCATATGGATCAACCAGTGTCATTGCATGTGTGTTATTTTTACTAACAACAATTGGAGTCATTTCATGTGTGTTCTTTTCACATACCACATATGGATCCACCAGTGTCATTGAAATGTGTGTTCTCTTGAGAGACCACACATGGATCCACCAGTGACATTGCATGTGTGTTCTTTTTACTAACAAAACCTGGAGTCATTTCATGTGTGTTCTTTTCACATACCACATATGGATCCACTAGTTTCATTGAAATGTGTGTTCTTTTCAGACACCACACATGGATCCACCAGAGTCATTGCATGTGTGTTCATTTTACTAAAAACAACTGGAGTCATTGCATGTGTGTTCTTTTCACATACCACATATGGATCCACCAGTGTCATTGCATGTGTGTTCTTTTCACAATCCACCTATGGATCCACCAGTGTCATTGCATGTGTGCTCTTTTTACTAACAACAACCAGAGTCATTGCATGTGTGTTCTCTTCAGAGACCACACATGGACCCACCAGTGTCATTGCATGTGTGTTCTTTTTACTAACAACGACCAGAGTCATTGAAATGTGTGTTCTCTTCAGAGACCACACATGGTTCCACCAGTATCATTGTATGTGTGTTCTTTTCACTAACAACAACCAGTCATTTCATGTGTGTTCTTTTCACATACACCATATGGATCAACCAGTGTCATTGCATGTGTGTTATTTTTACTAACAACAATTGGAGTCATTTCATGTGTGTTCTTTTCACATACCACATATGGATCCACCAGTGTCATTGAAATGTGTGTTCTCTTCAGAGACCACACATGGATCCACCAGTGACATTGCATGTGTGTTCTTTTTACTAACAAAACCTGGAGTCATTTCATGTGTGTTCTTTTCACATACCACATATGGATCCACTAGTGTCATTGAAATGTGTGTTCTTTTCAGACACCACACATGGATCCACCAGAGTCATTGCATGTGTGTTCTTTTTACTAAAAACAACTGGAGTCATTGCATGTGTGTTCTTTTCACATACCACATATGGATCCACCAGTGTCTTTGCATGTGTGTTCTTTTCACAATCCACCTATGGATCCACCAGTGTCATTGCATGTGTGCTCTTTTTACTAACAACAACCAGAGCCATTGCATGTGTGTTCTCTTCAGAGACCACACATGGATCCACCTGTGTCATTGTATGTGTGTTATTTTTACTAACATCAACCAGAGTCATTGAAATGTGTGTTCTCTTCAGAGACCACACATGGATCCACCAGTGTCATTGCATGTGTGTTCTTTTTACTAACAACAACTGGAGTCATTGCATGTGTGTTCTTTTCACATACCACATATGGATCCACCAGTGTCATTGCATGTGTGGTCTTTTCACAATCCACCTATGGATCCACCAGTGGCATTGCATGTGTGTTCTTTTTACTAACAACAACTGGAGTCATTGCATGTGTGTTCTTTTCACATACCACATATGGATCCACCAGTGTCATTGCATGTGTGTTCTTTTCACAATCCTCCTATGGATCCACCAGTGTCATTGCATGTTTGCTCTTTTTACTAACAACAACCAGAGTCATTGCATGTGTGTTCTCTTCAGAGACCACACATGGATCCACCAGTGTCATTGCATGTGTGTTATTTTTACTAACATCAACCAGAGTCATTGCATGTGTGCTCTTTTCACATACCACATCTGGATCCACCAGTGTCATTGCATATCTATTCTTTTCACAATCCACCTATGGATCCACCAGTGCCATTGCATGTGTGCTCTTTTTACTAACAACAACGAGAGTCATTGCATGTGTGTTCTCTTCAAAGACCACACATGGATCCACCAGTGTCATTGCATGTGTGTTCTTTTTACTAACAACAACCAGAGTCATTGAAATGTGTGTTCTCTTCAGAGACCACACATGGATCCACCATTGTCATTGCATGTGTGTTCTTTTCACTAACAACAACCAGAGTCATTTCATGTGTGTTCTTTTCACATACCACATATGGATCAACAGAGTGTCATTGCATGTGTGTTCTTTTCACTAACAACAACCAGAGTCATTTCATGTGTGTTCTTTTCACATACACCATATGGATCAACCAGTGTCATTGCATGTGTGTTATTTTTACTAACAACAATTGGAGTCATTTCATGTGTGTTCTTTTCACATACCACATATGGATCCACCAGTGTCATTGAAATGTGTGTTCTCTTCAGAGACCACACATGGATCCACCAGTGTCATTGATGTGTGTTCTTTTTACTAACAACAACTGGAGTCATTTCATGTGTGTTCTTTTCACATACCACATATGGATCCACTAGTGTCATTGAAATGTGTGTTCTCTTCAGACACCACACATGGATCCACCAGAGTCATTGCATGTGTGTTCTTTTTACTAAAAACAACTGAAGTCATTGCATGTGTGTTCTTTTCACATACCACATATGGATCCACCAGTGTCATTGCATGTGTGTTCTTTTCACAATCCACCTATGGATCCACCAGTGTCATTGCATGTGTGCTCTTTTTACTAACAACAACCAGAGCCATTGCATGTGTGTTCTCTTCAGAGACCACACATGGATCCACCTGTGTCATTGTATGTGTGTTATTTTTACTAACATCAACCAGAGTCATTGAAATGTGTGTTCTCTTCAGAGACCACACATGGATCCACCAGTGTCATTGCATGTGTGTTCTTTTTACTAACAACAACTGGAGTCATTGCATGTGTGTTCTTTTCACATACCACATATGGATCCACCAGTGTCATTGCATGTGTGGTCTTTTCACAATCCACCTATGGATCCACCAGTGGCATTGCACGTGTGTTCTTTTTACTAACAACAACTGGAGTCATTGCATGTGTGTTCTTTTCACATACCACATATGGATCCACCAGTGTCATTGCATGTGTGTTCTTTTCACAATCCTCCTATGGATCCACCAGTGTCATTGCATGTTGCTCTTTTTACTAACAACAACCAGAATCATTGCATGTGTGTTCTCTTCAGAGACCACACATGGATCCACCAGTGTCATTGCATGTGTGTTATTTTTACTAACATCAACCAGAGTCATTGCATGTGTGCTCTTTTCACATACCACATCTGGATCCACCAGTGTCATTGCATATCTATTCTTTTCACAATCCACCTATGGATCCACCAGTGCCATTGCATTTGTGCTCTTTTTCCTAACAACAACGAGAGTCATTGCATGTGTGTTCTCTTCAAAGACCACACATGGATCCACCAGTGTCATTGCATGTGTGTTCTTTTTACTAACAACAACCAGAGTCATTGAAATGTGTGTTCTCTTCAGAGACCACACATGGATCCACCATTGTCATTGCATGTGTGTTCTTTTCACTAACAACAACCAGAGTCATTTCATGTGTGTTCTTTTCACATACCACATATGGATCAACAGAGTGTCATTGCATGTGTGTTCTTTTCACTAACAACAACCAGAGTCATTTCATGTGTGTTCTTTTCACATACACCATATGGATCAACCAGTGTCATTGCATGTGTGTTATTTTTACTAACAACAATTGGAGTCATTTCATGTGTGTTCTTTTCACATACCACATATGGATCCACCAGTGTCATTGAAATGTGTGTTCTCTTCAGAGACCACACATGGATCCACCAGTGTCATTGCATGTGTGTTCTTTTTACTAACAACAACTGGAGTCATTTCATGTGTGTTCTTTTCACATACCACATATGGATCCACTAGTGTCATTGAAATGTGTGTTCTCTTCAGACACCACACATGGATCCACCAGAGTCATTGCATGTGTGTTCTTTTTACTAAAAACAACTGGAGTCATTGCATGTGTGTTCTTTTCACATACCACATATGGATCCACCAGTGTCATTGCATGTGTGTTCTTTTCACAATCCACCTATGGATCCACCAGTGTCATTGCATGTATGCTCTTTTTACTAACAACAACCAGAGCCATTGCATGTGTGTTCTCTTTAGAGACCACACATGGATCCACCAGTGTCATTGTATGTGTGTTATTTTTACTAACATCAACCAGAGTCATTGAAATGTGTGTTCTCTTTAGAGACCACACATGGATCCACCAGTGTCATTGCATGTGTGTTCTTTTTACTAACAACAACTGGAGTCATTGCATGTGTGTTCTTTTCACATACCACATATGGATCCACCAGTGTCATTGCATGTGTGGTCTTTTCACAATCCACCTATGGATCCACCAGTGGCATTGCATGTGTGTTCTTTTTACTAACAACAACTAGAGTCATTGCATGTGTGTTCTTTTCACATACCACATATGGATCCACCAGTGTCATTGCATGTGTGTCCTTTTCACAATCCTCCTATGGATCCACCAGTGTCATTGCATGTTTGCTCTTTTTACTAACAACAACCAGAGTCATTGCATGTGTGTTCTCTTCAGAGACCACACATGGATCCACCAGTGTCATTGCATGTGTGTTATTTTTACTAACATCAACCAGAGTCATTGCATGTGTGCTCTTTTCACATACCACATATGGATCCACCAGTGTCATTGCATATCTATTCTTTTCACAATCCACCTATGGATCCACCAGTGCCATTGCATGTGTGCTCTTTTTACTAACAACAACGAGAGTCATTGCATGTGTGTTCTCTTCAAAGACCACACATGGATCCACCAGTGTCATTGCATGTGTGTTCTTTTTACTAACAACAACCAGAGTCATTGAAATGTGTGTTCTCTTCAGAGACCAGACATGGATCCACCATTGTCATTGCATGTGTGTTCTTTTCACTAACAACAACCAGAGTCATTTCATGTGTGTTCTTTTCACATACCACATATGGATCAACAGAGTGTCATTGCATGTGTGTTCTTTTCACTAACAACAACCAGAGTCATTTCATGTGTGTTCTTTTCACATACACCATATGGATCAACCAGTGTCATTGCATGTGTGTTATTTTTACTAACAACAATTGGAGTCATTTCATGTGTGTTCTTTTCACATACCACATATGGATCCACCAGTGTCATTGAAATGTGTGTTCTCTTCAGAGACCACACATGGATCCACCAGTGTCATTGCATGTGTGTTCTTTTTACTAACAACAACTGGAGTCATTTCATGTGTGTTCTTTTCACATACCACATATGGATCCACTAGTGTCATTGAAATGTGTGTCCTCTTCAGACACCACACATGGATCCACCAGAGTCATTGCATGTGTGTTCTTTTTACTAAAAACAACTGGAGTCATTGCATGTGTGTTCTTTTCACATACCACATATGGATCCACCAGTGTCATTGCATGTGTGTTCTTTTCACAATCCACCTATGGATCCACCAGTGTCATTGCATGTATGCTCTTTTTACTAACAACAACCAGAGCCATTGCATGTGTGTTCTCTTTAGAGACCACACATGGATCCACCAGTGTCATTGTATGTGTGTTATTTTTACTAACATCAACCAGAGTCATTGAAATGTGTGTTCTCTTTAGAGACCACACATGGATCCACCAGTGTCATTGCATGTGTGTTCTTTTTACTAACAACAACTGGAGTCATTGCATGTGTGTTCTTTTCACATACCACATATGGATCCACCAGTGTCATTGCATGTGTGGTCTTTTCACAATCCACCTATGGATCCACCAGTGTCATTGCATGTGTGTTCTTTTTACTAACAACAACTAGAGTCATTGCATGTGTGTTCTTTTCACATACCACATATGGATCCACCAGTGTCATTGCATGTGTGTCCTTTTCACAATCCTCCTATGGATCCACCAGTGTCATTGCATGTTTGCTCTTTTTACTAACAACAACCAGAGTCATTGCATGTGTGTTCTCTTCAGAGACCACACATGGATCCACCAGTGTCATTGCATGTGTGTTATTTTTACTAACATCAACCAGAGTCATTGCATGTGTGCTCTTTTCACATACCACATATGGATCCACCAGTGTCATTGCATATCTATTCTTTTCACAATCCACCTATGGATCCACCAGTGCCATTGCATGTGTGCTCTTTTTACTAACAACAACGAGAGTCATTGCATGTGTGTTCTCTTCAAAGACCACACATGGATCCACCAGTGTCATTGCATGTGTGTTCTTTTTACTAACAACAACCAGAGTCATTGAAATGTGTGTTCTCTTCAGAGACCAGACATGGATCCACCATTGTCATTGCATGTGTGTTCTTTTCACTAACAACAACCAGAGTCATTTCATGTGTGTTCTTTTCACATACCACATATGGATCAACAAAGTGTCATTGCATGTCTGTTCTTTTCACTAACAACAACCAGAGTCATTTCATGTGTGTTCTTTTCACATACACCATATGGATCAACCAGTGTCATTGCATGTGTGTTATTTTTACTAACAACAATTGGAGTCATTTCATGTGTGTTCTTTTCACATACCACATATGGATCCACCAGTGTCATTGAAATGTGTGTTCTCTTCAGAGACCACACATGGATCCACCAGTGTCATTGCATGTGTGTTCTTTTTACTAACAACAACTGGAGTCATTTCATGTGTGTTCTTTTCACATACCACATATGGATCCACTAGTGTCATTGAAATGTGTGTTCTCTTCAGACACCACACATGGATCCACCAGAGTCATTGCATGTGTGTTCTTTTTACTAAAAACAACTGGAGTCATTGCATGTGTGTTCTTTTCACATACCACATATGGATCCACCAGTGTCATTGCATGTGTGTTCTTTTCACAATCCACCTATGGATCCACCAGTGTCATTGCATGTGTGCTCTTTTTACTAACAACAACCAGAGTCATTGCATGTGTGTTCTCTTCAGAGACTACACATGGATCCACCAGTGTCATTGCATGTGTGTTCTTTTTACTAACATCAACCAGAGTCATTGAAATGTGTGTTCTCTTCAGAGAGCACACATGGATCCACCAGTGTCATTGCATGTGTGTTCTCATCACTAAAAACAACCAGAGTCATTCCATGTGTGTTCTTTTTACTAACATCAACCAGAGTCATTGCATGTGTGCTCTTTTCACATACCACATATGGATCCACCAGTGTCATTACATGTGTGCTGTTTTTACTAACAACAACCAGAGTCATTGCACGTGTGTTCTCTTCAGAGACCACACATGGATCCACCAGTGTCATTGCATGTGTGTTCTTTTTACTAACAACAACCAGAGTCATTGAAATGTGTGTTCTCTTCAGAGAGCACACATGGATCCACCAGTGTCATTGCATGTGTGTTCTCATCACTAAAAACAACCAGAGTCATTCCATGTGTGTTCTTTTCACATACCACATATGGATCCACCAGTGTCATTGCATGTGTGCTCTTTTCACAATCCACCTATGGATCCACCAGTGTCATTGCATGTGTGTTCTTTTTACTAACATCAACCAGAGTCATTGCATGTGTGCTCTTTTCACATACCACATATGGATCCACCAGTGTCATTACATGTGTGCTGTTTTTACTAACAACAACCAGAGTCATTGCACGTGTGTTCTCTTCAGAGACCACACATGGATCCACCAGTGTCATTGCATGTGTGTTCTTTTTACTAACAACAACCAGAGTCATTGAAATGTGTGTTCTCTTATTAGAGCACACATGGATCCACCAGAGTCATTGCATGTGTGTTCTTTTTACTAACAACAACTGGAGTCATTGCATGTGTGTTCTTTTCACATACCACATATGGATCCACCAGTGTCATTGCATGTGTGTTCTTTTCACAATCCACCTATGGATCCACCAGTGTCATTGCATGTGTGCTCTTTTTACTAACAACAACCAGAGTCATTCCATGTGTGTTCTCTTCAGAGACCACACATGGATCCACCAGTGTCATTGCATGTGTGTTATTTTTACTAACATCAACCAGAGTCATTGCATGTGTGCTCTTTTCACATACCAAATATGGATCCACCAGTGTTATTGCATGTCTGTTCTTTTCACAATCCACCTATGGATCCACCAGTGTCATTGCATGTGTGCTCTTTTTACTAACAACAACGAGAGTCGTTGCATGTGTGTTCTCTTCAGAGACCACACATGGATCCACCAGTGTCATTGCATGTGTGTTCTTTTTACTAACAACAACCAGAGTCATTGAAATGTGTGTTCTCTTCAGAGACCACACATGGATCCACCAGTGTCATTGCATGTGTGTTCTTTTCACTAACAACAACAAGATTCATTTCATTTGTGTTCTTTTCACATACCACATATGGATCAACCAGTGTCATTGCATGTGTGCTCTTTTCACAATCCACCTATGGATCCACCAGTGTCATTGGATGTGTGTTATTTTAATAATAAGAACCAGAGTCATTTCATGTGTGTTCTTTTCACATACCACGTATGGATCCACCAGTGTCATTGAAATGTGTGTTCTCTTATTAGAGCACACATGGATCCACCAGAGTCATTGCATGTGTGTTCTTTTTACTAACAACAACTGGAGTCATTGCATGTGTGTTCTTTTCACATACCACATATGGATCCACCAGTGTCATTGCATGTGTGTTCTTTTCACAATCCACCTATGGATCCACCAGTGTCATTGCATGTGTGCTCTTTTTACTAACAACAACCAGAGTCATTGCATGTGTGTTCTCTTCAGAGACCACACATGGATCCACCAGTGTCATTGCATGTGTGTTCTTTTTACTAACAACAACTAGAGTCATTGAAATGTGTGTTCTCTTCAGAGACCACACATGGATCCACCAGTGTCATTGCATGTGTGTTCTTTTCACTAACAACAACCAGAGTCATTTCATTTGTGTTCTTTTCACATACCACATATGGATCAACCAGTGTCATTGCATGTGTGTTCTTTTTACTAACAACAACTAGAGTTATTTCATGTGTGTTCTTTTCACATACCACATATGGATCCACCAGTGTCATTGAAATGTGTGTTCTCTTCAGAGACCACATATGGATCCACCAGTGTCATTGCATGTGTGTTCTTTTTACTAACAGCAACTGGAGTCATTTCATGTGTGTTCTTTTCACATACGACATATGGATCCACCAGTGTCATTGAAATGTGTGTTCTCTTCAGACACCACACATGGATCCACCAGAATCATTGCATGTGTGTTCTTTTTACTAACAACAACTGGAGTCATTGCATGTGTGTTCTTTTCACATACCACATATGGATCCACCAGTGTCATTGCATGTGTTTTCTTTTCACAATCCACCTATGGATCCACCAGTGTCATTGCATGTGTGCTCTTTTTACTAACAACAACCAGAGTCATTGCATGTGTGTTCTCTTCAGAGACAACACATGGATCCACCAGTGTCATTGCATGTGTGTTATTTTTACTAACATCAACCAGAGTCATTGCATGTGTGCTCTCTTCACATACCACATATGGATCCACCAGTGTCATTGCATGTCTGTTCTTTTCACAATCCTCCTATGGATCCACCAGTGCCATTGCATGTGTGCTCTTTTTACTAACAACAACGAGAGTCATTGCATGTGTGTTCTCTTCAAAGACCACACATGGATCCACCAGTGTCATTGCATGTGTGTTCTTTTTACTAACAACAACCAGAGTCATTGAAATGTGTGTTCTCTTCAGAGACCACACATGGATCCACCATTGTCATTGCATGTGTGTTCTTTTCACTAACAACAACCAGAGTCATTTCATGTGTGTTCTTTTCACACCATATGGATCAACCAGTGTCATTGCATGTGTGTTATTTTTACTAACAACAATTGGAGTCATTTCATGTGTGTTCTTTTCACATAGCACATATGGATCCACCAGTGTCATTGAAATGTGTGTTCTCTTCAGAGACCACACATGGATCCACCAGTGTCATTGCATGTGTGTTCTTTTTACTAACAACAACTGGAGTCATTGCATGTGTGTTCTTTTCACATACCACATATGGATCCACCAGTGTCATTGCATGTGTGTTCTTTTCACAATCCACCTATGGATCCACCAGTGTCATTGCATGTGTGCTCTTTTTACTAACAACAACCAGAGTCATTGCATGTGTGTTCTCTTCAGAGACCACACATGGATCCACCAGTGTCATTGCATGTGTGTTCTTTTTACTAACAACAACTAGAGTCATTGAAATGTGTGTTCTCTTCAGAGACCACACATGGATCCACCAGTGTCATTGCATGTGTGTTCTTTTCACTAACAACAACCAGAGTCATTTCATTTGTGTTCTTTTCACATACCACATATGGATCAACCAGTGTCATTGCATGTGTGTTCTTTTTACTAACAACAACTAGAGTTATTTCATGTGTGTTCTTTTCACATACCACATATGGATCCACCAGTGTCATTGAAATGTGTGTTCTCTTCAGAGACCACATATGGATCCACCAGTGTCATTGCATGTGTGTTCTTTTTACTAACAGCAACTGGAGTCATTTCATGTGTGTTCTTTTCACATACGACATATGGATCCACCAGTGTCATTGAAATGTGTGTTCTCTTCAGACACCACACATGGATCCACCAGAATCATTGCATGTGTGTTCTTTTTACTAACAACAACTGGAGTCATTGCATGTGTGTTCTTTTCACATACCACATATGGATCCACCAGTGTCATTGCATGTGTTTTCTTTTCACAATCCACCTATGGATCCACCAGTGTCATTGCATGTGTGCTCTTTTTACTAACAACAACCAGAGTCATTGCATGTGTGTTCTCTTCAGAGACAACACATGGATCCACCAGTGTCATTGCATGTGTGTTATTTTTACTAACATCAACCAGAGTCATTGCATGTGTGCTCTCTTCACATACCACATATGGATCCACCAGTGTCATTGCATGTCTGTTCTTTTCACAATCCTCCTATGGATCCACCAGTGCCATTGCATGTGTGCTCTTTTTACTAACAACAACGAGAGTCATTGCATGTGTGTTCTCTTCAAAGACCACACATGGATCCACCAGTGTCATTGCATGTGTGTTCTTTTTACTAACAACAACCAGAGTCATTGAAATGTGTGTTCTCTTCAGAGACCACACATGGATCCACCATTGTCATTGCATGTGTGTTCTTTTCACTAACAACAACCAGAGTCATTTCATGTGTGTTCTTTTCACACCATATGGATCAACCAGTGTCATTGCATGTGTGTTATTTTTACTAACAACAATTGGAGTCATTTCATGTGTGTTCTTTTCACATAGCACATATGGATCCACCAGTGTCATTGAAATGTGTGTTCTCTTCAGAGACCACACATGGATCCACCAGTGTCATTGCATGTGTGTTCTTTTTACTAACAACAACTGGAGTCATTTCATGTGTGTTCTTTTCACATACCACATATGGATCCACTAGTGTCATTGAAATGTGTGTTCTCTTCAGACACCACACATGGATCCACCAGAGTCATTGCATGTGTGTTCTTTTTACTAAAAACAACTGGAGTCATTGCATGTGTGTTCTTTTCACATACCACATATGGATCCACCAGTGTCATTGCATGTGTGTTCTTTTCACAATCCACCTATGGATCCACCAGTGTCATTGCATGTGTGCTCTTTTTACTAACAACAACCAGAGTCATTGCATGTGTGTTCTCTTCAGAGACTACACATGGATCCACCAGTGTCATTGCATGTGTGTTCTTTTTACTAACATCAACCAGAGTCATTGAAATGTGTGTTCTCTTCAGAGAGCACACATGGATCCACCAGTGTCATTGCATGTGTGTTCTTTTTACTAACAACAACTGGAGTCATTGCATGTGTGTTCTTTTCACATACCACATATGGATCCACCAGTGTCATTGCATGTGTGTTCTTTTCACAATCCACCTATGGATCCACCAGTGTCATTGCATGTGTGTTCTTTTTACTAAAAACAACCAGAGTCATTCCATGTGTGTTCTTTTCACATACCACATATGGATCCACCAGTGTCATTGCATGTGTGCTCTTTTCACAATCCACCTATGGATCCACCAGTGTCATTGCATGTGTGTTCTTTTTACTAACATCAACCAGAGTCATTGCATGTGTGCTCTTTTCACATACCACATATGGATCCACCAGTGTCATTACATGTTTGCTGTTTTTACTAACAACAACCAGAGTCATTGCACGTGTGTTCTCTTCAGAGACCACACATGGATCCACCAGTGTCATTGCATGTGTGTTCTTTTTACTAACAACAACCAGAGTCATTGAAATGTGTGTTCTCTTCAGAGAGCACACATGGATCCACCAATGTCATTGCATGTGTGTTCTCATCACTAAAAACAACCAGAGTCATTCCATGTGTGTTCTTTTTACTAACATCAACCAGAGTCATTGCATGTGTGCTCTTTTCACATACCACATATGGATCCACCAGTGTCATTACATGTGTGCTGTTTTTACTAACAACAACCAGTCATTGCACGTGTGTTCTCTTCAGAGACCACACATGGATCCACCAGTGTCATTGCATGTGTGTTCTTTTTACTAACAATAACCAGAGTCATTGAAATGTGTGTTCTCTTCAGAGAGCACACATGGATCCACCAGTGTCATTGCATGTGTGTTCTCATCACTAAAAACAACCAGAGTCATTCCATGTGTGTTCTTTTCACATACCACATATGGATCCACCAGTGTCATTGCATGTGTGCTCTTTTCACAATCCACCTATGGATCCACTAGTGTCATTGCATGTGTGTTCTTTTTACTAACATCAACCAGAGTCATTGCATGTGTGCTCTTTTCACATACCACATATGGATCCACCAGTGTCATTAGATGTGTGCTGTTTTTACTAACAACAACCAGAGTCATTGCACGTGTGTTCTCTTCAGAGACCACACATGGATCCACCAGTGTCATTGCATGTGTGTTCTTTTTACTAACAACAACCAGAGTCATTGAAATGTTTGTTCTCTTCAGAGAGCACACATGGATCCACCAGAGTCATTGCATGTGTGTTCTTTTTACTAACAACAACTGGAGTCATTGCATGTGTGTTCTTTTCACATACCACATATGGATCCACCAGTGTCATTGCATGTGTGTTCTTTGCACAATCCACCTATGGATCCACCAGTGTCATTGCATGTGTGCTCTTTTCACAATCCACCTATGGATCCACCAGTGTCATTGCATGTGTGCTCTTTTTACTAACAACAACCGGAGTCATTGCATGTGTGTTCTCTTTAGAGACCACACATGGATCCACCAGTGTCATTGCATGTGTGTTATTTTTACTAACATCAACTAGAGTCATTGCATGTGTGCTCTTTTCACATACCACATATGGATCCACCAGTGTTATTGCATGTCTGTTCTTTTCACAATCCACCTATGGATCCACCAGTGTCATTGCATGTGTGCTCTTTTTACTAGCAACAACGAGAGTCATTGCATGTGTGTTCTCTTCAGAGACCACACATGGATCCACCAGTGTCATTGCATGTGTGTTCTTTTTACTAACAACAACCAGAGTCATTGAAATGTGTGTTCTCTTCAGACACCACACATGGATCCACCAGTGTCATTGCATGTGTGTTCTTTTCACTAACAACAACCAGATTCATTTCATTTGTGTTCTTTTCACATACCACATATGGATCAACCAGTGTCATTGCATGTGTGCTCTTTTCACAATCCACCTATGGATCCACCAGTGTCATTGGATGTGTGTTATTTAATAATAAGAACCAGAGTCATTTCATGTGTGTTCTTTTCACATACCACGTATGGATCCACTAGTGTCATTGAAATGTGTGTTCTCTTCAGAGACCACACATGGATCCACCAGTGTCATTGCATGTGTGTTCTCTTTACTAACAACAACTGGAGTCATTGCATGTGTGTTCTTTTCATATACCACATAAAGATCCACCAGTGCCATTGCATGTGTGGTCTTTTCACAATCCACCTATGGATCCACCAGTGTCATTGCATGTGTGTTCTTTTTACTAACAACAACTAGAGTCATTGCATGTGTCTTCTCTTCAGAGACCACACATGGATCCACCAGTGTCATTGCATGTGTGTTCTTTTTACTAACAACAACCAGAGTCATTGAAATGTGTGTTCTCTTCAGAGACCACACATGGATCCACCAGTGTCATTGCATGTGTGTTCTTTTCACTAACAACAACCAGAGTCATTTCATTTGTGTTCTTTTCACATACCACATATGGATCAACCAGTGTCATTGCATGTGTGTTCTTTTTACTAACAACAACTAGAGTTATTTCATGTGTGTTCTTTTCACATACCACATATGGATCCACCAGTGTCATTGAAATGTGTGTTCTCTTCAGAGACCACATATGGATCCACCAGTGTCATTGCATGTGTGTTCTTTTTACTAACAACAACTGGAGTCATTTCATGTGTGTTCTTTTCACATACGACATATGGATCCACTAGTGTCAGTGAAATGTGTGTTCTCTTCACACACCACACATGGATCCACCAGAGTCATTGCATGTGTGTTCTTTTTACTAACAACAACTGGAGTCATTGCATGTGTGTTCTTTTCACATACCACATATGGATCCACCAGTGTCATTGCATGTGTTTTCTTTTCACAATCCACCTATGGATCCACCAGTGTCCTTGCATGTGTGCTCTTTTTACTAACAACAACCAGAGTCATTGCATGTGTGTTCTCTTCAGAGACAACACATGGATCCACCAGTGTCATTGCATGTGTGTTATTTTTACTAACATCAACCAGAGTCATTGCATGTGTGCTCTTTTCACATACCACATATGGATCCACCAGTGTCATTGCATGTCTGTTCTTTTCACAATCCACCTATGGATCCACCAGTGCCATTGCATGTGTGCTCTTTTTACTAACAACAACGAGAGTCATTGCATGTGTGTTCTCTTCAGAGACCACACATAGATCCACCAGTGTCATTGCATGTGTGTTCTCTTTACTAACAACAACCAGAGTCATTGAAATGTGTGTTCTCTTCAGAGACCACACATGGATCCACCAGTGTCATTGCATGTGTGTTCTTTTCACTAACAACAACCAGAGTCATTTCATTTGTGTTCTTTTCACATACCACATATGGATCAACCAGTGTCATTGCATGTGTGTTCTTTTTACTAACAACAACTAGAGTCATTTCATATGTGTTCTTTTCACATACCACATATGGGTCCACTAGTGTCATTGAAATGTGTGTTCTCTTCAGAGACCACACATGGATCCACCAGTGTCATTGCATGTGTGTTCTTTTTACTAACAACAACTGGAGTCATTGCATGTGTGTTCTTTTCACATACCACATATGGATCCACCAGTGTCATTGCATGTTTATTCTTTTTACTAACAACAACTGGAGTCATTGCATGTGTGTTATTTTCACATACCACATATGGATCCACCAGTGTCATTGCATGTATGTTCTTTTCACAATCCACCTATGGATCCACCGGTGTCATTGCATGTGTGCTCTTTTTACTAACAACAACCAGAGTCATTGCATGTGTGTTATTTTCAGAGACCACACATGGATCCACCAGTGTCATTGCATGTGTGTTATTTTTACTAACATCAACCAGAGTCATTGCATGTGTGCTCTTTTCACATACCACATATGGATCCACCAGTGTTATTGCATGTCTGTTCTTTTCACAATCCACCTATGGATCCACCAGTGCCATTGCATGTGTGCCCTTTTTACTAACAACAACGAGAGTCATTGCATGTGTGTTCTTTTCATATACCACATATGGATCCACTAGAGTCATTGCATGTGTGTTCTCTTTAGACACCACACATGGATCCACCAGAGTCATTGCATGTGTGTTCTTTTTACTAACAACAACTGGAGTCATTGCATGTTTGTTCTTTTCACATACCACATATGGATCCACCAGTGTCATTGCATGTGTGTTCTTTTCACAATCCACCTATGGATCCACCAGTGTCATTGCATGTGTGCTCTTTTTACTAACAACAACCAGAGTCATTGCATGTGTGTTCTCTTCAGAGACCACACATGGATCCACTAGTGTCATTGCATGTGTGTTCTTTTTACTAACATCAACCAGAGTCATTGCATGTGTGCTCTTTTCACATACCACATATGGATCCACCAATGTCATTACATGTGTGCTGTTTTTACTAACAACAACCAGACTCATTGCACGTGTGTTCTCTTCAGAGACCACACATGGATCCACCAGTGTCATTGCATGTGTGTTCTTTTTACTAACAACAACCAGAGTCATTGAAATGTGTGTTCTCTTCAGAGACCACACATGGATCCACCAGTGTTATTGCATGTGTGTTCTCATCACTAAAAACAACCAGAGTCATTCCATGTGTGTTCTTTTCACATACCACATACGGATCCACCAGTGCCATTGCATGTCTGTTCTTTTCACAATCCACCTATGGATCCACCAGTGCCATTGCATGTGTGCTCTTTTTACTAACAACAACGAGAGCCATTGCATGTGTGTTCTCTTCAGAGACCACACATGGATCCACTAGTGTCATTGCATGTGTGTTCTTTTTACTAACAACAACTGGAGTCATTTCATGTGTGTTCTTTTCACATACCACATATGGATCCACTAGTGTCATTGAAATGTGTGTTCTCTTCAGACACCACACATGGATCCACCAGAGTCATTGCATGTGTGTTCTTTTTACTAACAACAACTGGAGTCATTGCATGTGTGTTCTTTTCACATACCACATATGGATCCACCAGTGTCATTGCATGTGTTTTCTTTTCACAATCCACCTATGGATCCACCAGTGACATTGCATGTGTGCTCTTTTTACTAACAACAACCAGAGTCATTGCATGTGTGTTCTCTTCAGAGACCACACATGGATCCACCAGTGTCATTGCATGTGTGTTATTTTTACTAACATCAACCAGAGTCATTGCATGTGTGCTCTTTTCACATACCACATATGGATCCACCAGTGTCATTGCATGTTTGTTCTTTTCACAATCCGCCTATGGATCCACTAGTGCCATTGCATGTGTGCTCTTTTTACTAACAACAACGAGAGTCATTGCATGTGTGTTCTCTTTAGAGACCACACATGGATCCACCAGTGTCATTGCATGTGTGTTCTCTTTACTAACAACAACCAGAGTCATTGAAATGTGTGTTCTCTTCAGAGACCACACATGGATCCACCAGTGTCATTGCATGTGTGTTCTTTTCACTAACAACAACCAGAGTCATTTCATTTGTGTTCTTTTCACATACCACATATGGATCAACCAGTATCACTTCATGTGTGTTCTTTTTACTAACAACAACTAGAGTCATTTCATATGTGTTCTTTTCACATACCACATATGGATCCACCAGTGTCATTGAAATGTGTGTTCTCTTCAGAGACCACACATGGATCCACCAGTGTCATTGCATGTGTGTTCTTTTTACTAACAACAACTAGAGTCATTGCATGTGTGTTCTTTTCACATACCACATATGGATCCACCAGTTTCATTGCATGTGTGGTCTTTTCACAATCCACCTATGGATCCACCAGTGTCATTGCATGTGTGTTCTATTTACTAACAACAACTGGAGTCATTGCATGTGTGTTCTTTTCACATACCACATATGGATCCACCAGTGTCATTGCATGTGTGTTCTTTTCACAATCCACCTATGGATCCACCAGTGTCATTGCATGTGTGCTCTTTTTACTAACAACAACCAGAGTCATTGCATGTGTGTTCTCTTCAGAGACCACACATGGATCCACCAGTGTCATTGCATGTGTGTTATTTTTACTAACATCAACCAGAGTCATTGCATGTGTGCTCTTTTCACATACCACATATGGATCCAACAGTGTCATTGCAGTCTGTTCTTTTCACAATCCACTTATGGATCCACCAGTGCCATTGCATGTGTGCTCTTTTTACTAACAACAACGAGAGTCATTGCATGTGTGTTCTCTTCAAATACCACACATGGATCACCAGTGTCATTGCATGTGTGTTCTTTTTACTAACAACAACCAGAGTCATTGAAATGTGTGTTCTCTTCAGGGACCACACATGGATCCACCAGTGTCATTGCATGTGTGTTCTTTTCACTAACAACAACCAGAGTCATTTCATGTGTGTTCTTTTTACATACCACATATGGATCAACAAGTGTCATTGCATGTGTGTTGTTTTCACTAACAACAACCAGAGTCATTCCACGTGTGTTCTTTTCACATACACCATATGGATCAACCAGTGTCATTGCATGTGTGTTATTTTTACTAACAACAATTGGAGTCATTTCATGTGTGTTCTTTTCACATACCACATATGGATCCACCAGTGTCATTGAAATGTGTGTTCTCTTCAGAGACCACACATGGATCCACCAGTGTCATTGCATGTGTGTTCTTTTTACTAACAACAACTAGAGTCATTTCATGTGTGTTCTTTTCACATACCACATATGGATCCAACAGTGTCATTGAAATGTGTGTTCTCTTCAGACATCACACATGGATCCACCAGAGTCATTGCATGTGTGTTCTTTTTACTAACAACAACTGGAGTCATTGCATGTGTGTTCTTTTCACATACCACATATGGATCCACCAGTGTCATTGCATGTGTGTTCTTTACACAATCCACCTATGGATCCACCAGTGTCATTGCATGTGTGCTCTTTTTACTAACAACAACCAGAGTCATTGCATGAGTGTTCTCTTCAGAGACCACACATGGATCCACCAGTGTCATTGCATGTGTGTTCTTTTTACTAACATCAACCAGAGTCATTGCATGTGTGCTCTTTTCACATACCACATATGGATCCACCAGTGTCATTACATGTGTGCTGTTTTTACTAAGAACTAGAGTCATTGCACGTGTGTTCTCTTCAGAGACCACACATGGATCCACCAGTGTCATTGCATGTGTGTTCTTTTTACTAACAACAACCAGAGTCATTGAAATGTGTGTTCTCTTTAGAGAGCAAACATGGATCCACCAGTGTCATTGCATGTGTGTTCTCATCACTAAAAACAACCAGAGTCATTCCATGTGTGTTCTTTTCACATACCACATATGGATCCACCAGTGTCATTGCATGTCTGTTCTTTTCACAATCCACCTATGGATCCACCAGTGCCATTGCATGTGTGCTCTTTTTACTAACAACAACGAGAGTCATTGCATGTGTGTTCTCTTCAGAGACCACACATGGATCCACCAGTGTCATTGCATGTGTGTTCTTTTTACTAACAACAACCAGAGTCATTGAAATGTGTGTTCTCTTCAGAGACCACACATGGATCCACCAGTGTCATTGCATATGTGTTATTTTCACTAACAACCAGAGTCATTTCATTTGTGTTCTTTTCACATACCACATATGGATCAACCTGTGTCATTGCATGTGTGTTCTTTTTACTAACAACAACTGGAGTCATTTCATGTGTGTTCTTTTCACATACCACAGATGGATCCACCAGTGTCATTGAAATGTGTGTTCTCTTTAGAGACCACACATGGATCCACCAGTGTCATTGCATGTGTGTTCTTTTTACTAACAACTACTGGAGTCATTACATGTGTGTTCTTTTCACATACCACATATGGATCCACCAGTGTCATTGCATGTGTGGTCTTTTCACAATCCACCTATGGATCCACCAGTGTCATTGCATGTGTGTTCTTTTTACTAACAACAACTGGAGTCATTGCATGTGTGTTCTTTTCACATACCACATATGGTTCCACCAGTGTCATTCCATGTGTGTTCTTTTCACAATCCACCTATGGATCCACCAGTGTCATTGCATGTGTGCTCTTTTTACTAACAACAACCAGAGTCATTGCATGTGTGTTCTCTTCAGAGACCACACATGGATCCACTAGTGTCATTGCATGTGTGTTATTTTTACTAACATCAACCAGAGTCATTGCATGTGTTCTCTTTTCACATACCACATATGGATCCACCAGTGTCATTGCATGTCTGTTCTTTTCACAATCCACCTATGGATCCACCAGTGCCATTGCATGTGTGCTCTTTTTACTAACAACAACGAGAGTCATTGCATGTGTGTTCTCTTCAAAGACCACACATGGATCCACCAGTGTCATTGCATGTGTGTTCTTTTTACTAACAACAACCAGAGTCATTGAAATGTGTGTTCTCTTCAGAGACCACACATGTATCCACCAGTGTCATTGCATGTGTGTTCTTTTCACTAAGAACAACCAGAGTCATTTCATGTGTGTTCTTTTCACATACCACATATGGATCAACAAGTGTCATTGCATGTGTGTTCTTTTCACTAACAACAACCAGAGTCATTTCATGTGTGTTCTTTTCACATACACCATATGGATCAAGCAGTGTCATTGCATGTGTGTTATTTTTACTAACAACAATTGGAGTCATTTCATGTGTGTTCTTTTCACATACCACATATGGATCCACCAGTGTCATTGAAATGTGTGTTCTCTTCAGAGACCACACATGGATCCACCAGTGTCATTGCATGTGTGTTCTTTTTACTAACAACAACTTGAGTCATTTCATGTGTGTTCTTTTCACATACCACATATGGATCCACTAGTGTCATTG
This sequence comes from Avena sativa, assembly GCA_916181665.1. Lineage (NCBI taxonomy): Eukaryota > Viridiplantae > Streptophyta > Magnoliopsida > Poales > Poaceae > Avena > Avena sativa. Next base: position 410,305,112 of record OV702292.1, on the reverse strand, counting down.
AAATGTGTGTTCTCTTCAGACACCACACATGGATCCGCCAGAGTCATTGCATGTGTGTTCTTTTTACTAACAACAACTGGAGTAATTGCATGTGTGTTCTTTTCACATACCACATATGGATCCACCAGTGTCATTGCATGTGTGTTCTTTTCACAATCCACCTATGGATCCACCAGTGTCATTGCATGTGTGCTCTTTTTACTAACAACAACCAGAGTCATTGCATGTGTGTTCTCTTCAGAGACCACACATGGATCCACCAGTGTCATTGCATGTGTGTTCTTTTTACTAACATCAACCAGAGTCATTGCATGTGTGCTTTTTTCACATACCACATATGGATCCACCAGTGTCATTACATGTGTGCTATTTTTACTAACAACAACCAGAGTCATTGCACGTGTGTTCTCTTCAGAGACCACACATGGATCCACCAGTGTCATTGCATGTGTGTTCTTTTTACTAACAACAACCAGAGTCATTGAAATGTGTGTTCTCTTCAGACAGCACACATGGATCCACCAGTGTCATTGCATGTGTGTTCTCATCACTAAAAACAACCAGAGTCATTCCATGTGTTTCTTTTCACATACCACATATGGATCCACCAGTGTCATTGCATGTGTGTTCTTTTCACAATCCACCAGTGCCATTGCATGTGTGCTCTTTTTACTAACAACAACGAGAGTCATTGCATGTGTGTTCTCTTCAGAGACCACACATGGATCCACCAGTGTCATTGCATGTGTGTTCTTTTTACTAACAACAACCAGAGTCATTGAAATGTGTGTTCTCTTCAGAGACCACACATGGATCCACCAGTGTCATTGCATATGTGTTATTTTCACTAACAACCAGAGTCATTTCATTTGTGTTCTTTTCACATACCACATATGGATCAACCTGTGTCATTGCATGTGTGTTCTTTTTACTAACAACAACTGGAGTCATTTCATGTGTGTTCTTTTCACATACCACATATGGATCCACCAGTGTCATTGAAATGTGTGTTCTCTTTAGAGACCACACATGGATCCACCAGTGTCATTGCATGTGTGTTCTTTTTACTAACAACAACTGGAGTCATTACATGTGTGTTCTTTTCACATACCACACATGGATCCACCAGTGTCATTGCATGTGTGTTCTTTTAACTAACATCAACCAGAGTCATTGCATGTGTGCTCTTTTCACATACCACATATGGATCCACCAGTGTCATTACATGTGTGCTGTTTTTACTAAGAACTAGAGTCATTGCACGTGTGTTCTCTTCAGAGACCACACATGGATCCACCAGTGTCATTGCATGTGTGTTCTTTTTACTAACAACAACCAGAGTCATTGAAATGTGTGTTCTCTTTAGAGAGCAAACATGGATCCACCAGTGTCATTGCATGTGTGTTCTCATCACTAAAAACAACCAGAGTCATTCCATGTGTGTTCTTTTCACATACCACATATGGATCCACCAGTGTCATTGCATGTCTGTTCTTTTCACAATCCACCTATGGATCCACCAGTGCCATTGCATGTGTGCTCTTTTTACTAACAACAACGAGAGTCATTGCATGTGTGTTCTCTTCAGAGACCACACATGGATCCACCAGTGTCATTGCATGTGTGTTCTTTTTACTAACAACAACCAGAGTCATTGAAATGTGTGTTCTCTTCAGAGACCACACATGGATCCACCAGTGTCATTGCATATGTGTTATTTTCACTAACAACCAGAGTCATTTCATTTGTGTTCTTTTCACATACCACATATGGATCAACCTGTGTCATTGCATGTGTGTTCTTTTTACTAACAACAACTGGAGTCATTTCATGTGTGTTCTTTTCACATACCACAGATGGATCCACCAGTGTCATTGAAATGTGTGTTCTCTTTAGAGACCACACATGGATCCACCAGTGTCATTGCATGTGTGTTCTTTTTACTAACAACTACTGGAGTCATTACATGTGTGTTCTTTTCACATACCACATATGGATCCACCAGTGTCATTGCATGTGTGGTCTTTTCACAATCCACCTATGGATCCACCAGTGTCATTGCATGTGTGTTCTTTTTACTAACAACAACTGGAGTCATTGCATGTGTGTTCTTTTCACATACCACATATGGTTCCACCAGTGTCATTGCATGTGTGTTCTTTTCACAATCCACCTATGGATCCACCAGTGTCATTGCATGTGTGCTCTTTTTACTAACAACAACCAGAGTCATTGCATGTGTGTTCTCTTCAGAGACCACACATGGATCCACTAGTGTCATTGCATGTGTGTTATTTTTACTAACATCAACCAGAGTCATTGCATGTGTTCTCTTTTCACATACCACATATGGATCCACCAGTGTCATTGCATGTCTGTTCTTTTCACAATCCACCTATGGATCCACCAGTGCCATTGCATGTGTGCTCTTTTTACTAACAACAACGAGAGTCATTGCATGTGTGTTCTCTTCAAAGACCACACATGGATCCACCAGTGTCATTGCATGTGTGTTCTTTTTACTAACAACAACCAGAGTCATTGAAATGTGTGTTCTCTTCAGAGACCACACATGTATCCACCAGTGTCATTGCATGTGTGTTCTTTTCACTAAGAACAACCAGAGTCATTTCATGTGTGTTCTTTTCACATACCACATATGGATCAACAAGTGTCATTGCATGTGTGTTCTTTTCACTAACAACAACCAGAGTCATTTCATGTGTGTTCTTTTCACATACACCATATGGATCAAGCAGTGTCATTGCATGTGTGTTATTTTTACTAACAACAATTGGAGTCATTTCATGTGTGTTCTTTTCACATACCACATATGGATCCACCAGTGTCATTGAAATGTGTGTTCTCTTCAGAGACCACACATGGATCCACCAGTGTCATTGCATGTGTGTTCTTTTTACTAACAACAACTTGAGTCATTTCATGTGTGTTCTTTTCACATACCACATATGGATCCACTAGTGTCATTGAAATGTGTGTTCTCTTCAGACACCACACATGGATCCGCCAGAGTCATTGCATGTGTGTTCTTTTTACTAACAACAACTGGAGTAATTGCATGTGTGTTCTTTTCACATACCACATATGGATCCACCAGTGTCATTGCATGTGTGTTCTTTTCACAATCCACCTATGGATCCACCAGTGTCATTGCATGTGTGCTCTTTTTACTAACAACAACCAGAGTCATTGCATGTGTGTTCTCTTCAGAGACCACACATGGATCCACCAGTGTCATTGCATGTGTGTTCTTTTTACTAACATCAACCAGAGTCATTGCATGTGTGCTTTTTTCACATACCACATATGGATCCACCAGTGTCATTACATGTGTGCTATTTTTACTAACAACAACCAGAGTCATTGCACGTGTGTTCTCTTCAGAGACCACACATGGATCCACCAGTGTCATTGCATGTGTGTTCTTTTTACTAACAACAACCAGAGTCATTGAAATGTGTGTTCTCTTCAGACAGCACACATGGATCCACCAGTGTCATTGCATGTGTGTTCTCATCACTAAAAACAACCAGAGTCATTCCATGTGTTTCTTTTCACATACCACATATGGATCCACCAGTGTCATTGCATGTGTGTTCTTTTCACAATCCACCAGTGCCATTGCATGTGTGCTCTTTTTACTAACAACAACGAGAGTCATTGCATGTGTGTTCTCTTCAGAGACCACACATGGATCCACCAGTGTCATTGCATGTGTGTTCTTTTTACTAACAACAACCAGAGTCATTGAAATGTGTGTTCTCTTCAGAGACCACACATGGATCCACCAGTGTCATTGCATATGTGTTATTTTCACTAACAACCAGAGTCATTTCATTTGTGTTCTTTTCACATACCACATATGGATCAACCTGTGTCATTGCATGTGTGTTCTTTTTACTAACAACAACTGGAGTCATTTCATGTGTGTTCTTTTCACATACCACATATGGATCCACCAGTGTCATTGAAATGTGTGTTCTCTTTAGAGACCACACATGGATCCACCAGTGTCATTGCATGTGTGTTCTTTTTACTAACAACAACTGGAGTCATTACATGTGTGTTCTTTTCACATACCACATATGGATCCACCAGTGTCATTGCATGTGTGGTCTTTTCACAATCCACCTATGGATCCACCAGTGTCATTGCATGTGTGTTCTTTTTACTAACAACAACTGGAGTCATTGCATGTGTGTTCTTTTCACATACCACATATGGTTCCACCAGTGTCATTGCATGTGTGTTCTTTTCACAATCCACCTATGGATCCACCAGTGTCATTGCATGTGTGCTCTTTTTACTAACAACAACCAGAGTCATTGCATGTGTGTTCTCTTCAGAGACCACACATGGATCCACTAGTGTCATTGCATGTGTGTTATTTTTACTAACATCAACCAGAGTCATTGCATGTGTGCTCTTTTCACATACCACATATGGATCCACCAGTGTCATTGCATGTCTGTTCTTTTCACAATCCACCTATGGATCCACCAGTGCCATTGCATGTGTGCTCTTTTTACTAAGAACAACGAGAGTCATTGCATGTGTGTTCTCTTCAAAGACCACACATGGATCCACCAGTGTCATTGCATGTGTGTTCTTTTTACTAACAACAACCAGAGTCATTGAAATGTGTGTTCTCTTCAGAGACCACACATGGATCCACCAGTGTCATTGCATGTGTGTTCTTTTCACTAACAACAACCAGAGTCATTTCATGTGTGTTCTTTTCACATACCACATATGGATCAACAAGTGTCATTGCATGTGTGTTCTTTTCACTAACAACAACCAGTCATTTCATGTGTGTTCTTTTCACATACACCATATGGATCAAGCAGTGTCATTGCATGTGTGTTATTTTTACTAACAACAATTGGAGTCATTTCATGTGTGTTCTTTTCACATACCACATATGGATCCACCAGTGTCATTGAAATGTGTGTTCTCTTCAGAGACCACACATGGATCCACCAGTGTCATTGCATGTGTGTTATTTTTACTAACAACAACTGGAGTCATTTCATGTGTGTTCTTTTCACATACCACATATGGATCCACTAGTGTCATTGAAATGTGTGTTCTCTTCAGACACCACACATGGATCCGCCAGAGTCATTGCATGTGTGTTCTTTTTACTAACAACAACTGGAGTAATTGCATGTGTGTTCTTTTCACATACCACATATGGATCCACCAGTGTCATTGCATGTGTGTTCTTTTCACAATCCACCTATGGATCCACCTGTGTCATTGCACGTGTGCTCTTTTTACTAACAACAACCAGAGTCATTGCATGTGTGTTCTCTTCAGAGACCACACATGGATCCACCAGTGTCATTGCATGTGTGTTCTTTTTACTAATATCAACCAGAGTAATTGCATGTGTGCTCTGTTCACATACCACATATGGATCCACCAGTGTCATTACATGTGTGCTATTTTTACTAACAACAACCAGAGTCATTGCACGTGTGTTCTCTTTAGAGACCATACATGGATCCACCAGTGTCATTGCATGTGTGTTCTTTTTACTAACAACAACCAGAGTCATTGAAATGTGTGTTCTCTTTAGAGAGCACACATGGATCCACCAGTGTCATTCCATGTGTGTTCTCATCACTAAAAATAACCAGAGTCATTCCATGTGTGTTCTTTTCACATACCACCTATGGATCCACCAGTGTCATTGCATGTGTGTTCTCATCACTAAAAATAACCAGAGTCATTCCATGTGTGTTCTTTTCACATACCACATATGGATCCACTAGTGTCATTGCATGTGTGTTCTTTTTACTAACAACAACTGGATTCATTTCATGTGTGTTCTTTTCACATACCACATATGGATCCACCAGTGTCATTGCATGTGTGTTCTTTTCACAATCCACCTATGGATCCACCAGTGTCATTGCATGTGAGCTCTTTTTACTAACAACAACCAGAGTCATTGCATGTGTGTTCTCTTCCGAGACCACACATGGATCCACCAGTGTCATTGCATGTGTGTTATTTTTACTAACATCAACCAGAGTCATTGCATGTGTGCTCTTTTCACATACCACATATGGATCCACCAGTGTCATTGCATGTCTATTCTTTTCACAATCCACCTATGGATCCACCAGTGTCATTGCATGTGTGCTCTTTTTACTAACAACAACGAGAGTCATTGCATGTGTGTTCTCTTCAGAGACCACACATGGACCCACCAGTGTCATTGCATGTGTGTTCTTTTTACTAACAACGACCAGAGTCATTGAAATGTGTGTTCTCTTCAGAGACCACACATGGATCCACCAGTGTCATTGCATGTGTGTTCTTTTCACTAACAACAACCATAGTCATTTCATGTGTGTTCTTTTCACATACACCATATGGATCAAGCAGTGTCATTGCATGTGTGTTATTTTTACTAACAACAATTGGAGTCATTTCATGTGTGTTCTTTTCACATACCACATATGGATCCACCAGTGTCATTGAAATGTGTGTTCTCTTCAGAGACCACACATGGATCCACCAGTGTCATTGCATGTGTGTTCTTTTTACTAACAACAACTGGAGTCATTTCATGTGTGTTCTTTTCACATGCCACATATGGATCCATTAGTGTCATTGAAATGTGTGTTCTCTTTAGACACCACACATGGATCTACCAGAGTCATTGCATGTGTGTTCTTTTTACTAACAACAACTGGAGTCATTGCATGTGTGTTCTTTTCACATACCACATATGGATCCACCAGTGTCATTGCATGTGTGTTCTTTTCACAATCCACCTATGGATCCACCAGTGTCATTGCATGTGTGCTCTTTTTACTAACAACAACCAGAGGCATTGCATCTGTGTTCTCATTAGAGACCACACATGGATCCACCAGTGTCATTGCATGTGTGTTATTTTTACTAACATCAACCAGAGTCATTGCATGTGTGCTCTTTTCACATACCACATATGGATCCACCAGTGTCATTGCATGTCTGTTCTTTTCACAATTAACCTATGGATCCACCAGTGTCATTGCATGTGTGCTCTTTTTACTAACAACAACGAGAGTCATTGCATGTGTGTTCTCCTCAGAGACCACACATGGATCCACCAGTGTCATTGCATGTGTGTTCTTTTTACTAACAACAACCAGTCATTGAAATGTGTGTTCTCTTCAGAGACCACACATGGATCCAACAGTGTCATTGCATGTGTGTTCTTTTCACTAACAACAACCAGAGTCATTTCATTTGTGTTCTTTTCACATACCACATATGGATCAACCAGTGTCATTGCAATCGTGTTCTTTTTACTAACAACAACTGGAGTCATTTCATGTGTGTTCTTTTCACATACCACATATGGATCCACCAGTGTCATTGAAATGTGTGTTCTCTTCAGAGACCACACATGGATCCACCAGTGTCATTGCATGTGTGTTCTTTTTACTAACAACAACTGGAGTCATTGCATGTGTGTTCTTTTCACATACCACATATGGATCCACCAGTGACATTGCATGAGTGGTCTTTTCACAATCCACCTATGGATCCACCAGTGTCATTGCATGTGTGTTCTTTTTACTAACAACAACTAGAGTCATTGCATGTGTCTTCTCTTCAGAGACCACACATGGATCCACCAGTGTCATTGCATGTGTGTTCTTTTTACTAAGAACAACCAGAGTCATTGAAATGTATGTTCTCTTCAGAGACCACACATGGATCCACCAGTCTCATTGCATGTGTGTTCTTGTCACTAACAACAACCAGAGTCATTTCATTTGTGTTCTTTTCACATACCACATATGGATCAACCAGTGTCATTGCATGTGGTATCTTTTTACTAACAACAACTGGAGTCATTTCATGTGTGTTCTTTTCACATACGACATATGGATCCACAAGTGTCATTGAAATGTGTGTTCTTTTCAGAGACCACATATGGATCTACCAGTGTCATTGCATGTGTGTTCTTTTTACTAACAACAGCTAGAGTCATTTCATGTGTGTTCTTTTCACATACCACATACGGATCCACTAGTGTCATTGAAATGTGTGTTCTCTTCAGACACCACACATGGATCCACCAGAGTCATTGCATGTGTGTTCTTTTTACTAACAACAACTGGAGTCATTGCATGTGTGTTCTTTTCACATACCACATATGGATCCACCAGTGTCATTGCATGTGTTTTCTTTTCACAATCCACCTATGGATCCACCAGTGTCATTGCATGTGTGCTCTTTTTACTAACAACAACCAGAGTCATTGCATGTGTGTTCTCTTCAGAGACCACACATGGATCCACCAGTGTCATTGCATGTGTGTTATTTTTACTAACATCAACCAGAGTCATTGCATGTGTGCTCTTTTCACATACCACATATGGATCCACTAGTGTCATTGCATGTCTGTTCTTTTCACAATCCACCTATGGATCCACCAGTGTCATTGCATGTGTGCTCTTTTTACTTACAACAACGAGAGTCATTGCATGTGTGTTCTCTTCAGAGACCACACATGGATCCACCAGTGTCATTGCATGTGTGTTCTTTTTACTAACAAAAACCAGAGTCATTGCAATGTGTGTTCTCTTCAGAGACCACACATGGATCCACCAGTGTCATTGCATGTGTGTTCTTTTCACTAACAACAACCAGAGTCATTTCATTTGTGTTCTTTTCACATACCACATAAGGATCAACCAGTGTCATTGCATGTGTGTTCTTTTTACTAACAACAACTGGAGTCATTTCATGTGTGTTCTTTTCACATACCACATATGGATCCACTAGTGTCATTGAAATGTGTGTTCTCTTCAGAGACCACACATGGATCCACCAGTGTCATTGCATGTGTATTCTTGTTACTAACAACAACTGGAGTCATTGCATGTGTGGTCTTTTCACATACCACATATGGATCCACCAGTGTCATTGCATGTGTGGTCTTTTCACAATCCACCTATGGATCCACCAGTGTCATTGCATGTGTGTTCTTTTTACTAACAACAACTGGAGTCATTGCATGTGTGTTCTCTTTAGAGACCACACATGGATCCACCAGTGTCATTGCATGTGTGTTCTTTTTACTAACAACAACCAGAGTCATTGAAATGTGTGTTCTCTTCAGAGACCACACATGGATCCACCAGTGTCATTGCATGTGTGTTCTTTTCACTAACAACAACCAGAGTCATTTCATTTGTGTTCTTTTCACATACCACATATGGATCAACCAGTGTCATTGCACGTGTGTTCTTTTTACTAACAACAACTGGAAGCATTTCATGTGTGTTCTTTTCACATACCACATATGGATCCACCAGTGTCATTGAAATGTGTGTTCTCTTCAGAGACCACATATGGATCCACCAGTGTCATTGCATGTGTGTTCTTTTTACTAACAACAACTGGAGTCATTTCCTGTGTGTTCTTTTCACATACCACATATGGATCCACTAGTCTCATTGAGATGTGTGTTCTCTTCAGACACCACACATGGATCCACCAGAGTCATTGCATGTGTGTTCTTTTTACTAACAACAACTGGAGTCATTGCATGTGTGTTCTTTTCACATACCACATATGGATCCACCAGTGTCATTGCATGTGTATTCTTTTCACAATCCACCTATGGATCCACCAGTGTCATTGCATGTGTGCTCTTTTTTCTAACAACAACCAGAGTCATTGCATGTGTGTTCTCTTCAGAGACCACACATGGATCCACGAGTGTCATTGCATGTGTGTTATTTTTACTAACATCAACCAGAGTCATTGCATGTGTGCTCTTTTCACATACCACATATGGATCCACCAGTGTCATTACATGTCTGTTCTTTTCACAATCCACCTATGGATCCACCAGTGCCATTGCATGTGTGCTCTTTTTACTAACAACAACGAGAGTCATTGCATGTGTGTTCTCTTCAGAGACCACACATGGATCCACCAGTGTCATTGTATGTGTGTTCTTTTTACTAACAACAACCAGAGTCATTGAAATGTGTGTTCTCTTCACAGACCACACATGTATTCACCAGTGTCATTGCATGTGTGCTCTTTTCACTAACAACAACCAGAGTCATTTCATGTGTGTTCTTTTCACATACCACATATGGATCAACCAGTGTCATTGCATGTGTGTTCTTTTTACTAACAACAACTGTAGGCATTTCATGTGTGTTCTTTTCACATACCACATATGGATCCACCAGTGTCATTGAAATGTGTGTTCTCTTCAGAGACCACACATGGATCCACCATTGTCATTGCATGTGTGTTCTTTTTACTAACAACAACTGGAGTCATTGCATGTGTGTTCTTTTCACATACGACATATGGATCCACCAGTGTCATTGCATGTGTGGTCTTTTCACAATCCACCTATGGATCCACCAGTGTCATTGATGTGTGTTCTTTTTACTAACAACAACTGGAGTCATTGCATGTGTGTTCTTTTCACATACCACATATGGATCCACCAGTGTCATTGCATGTGTGCTCTTTTCATAATCCACCTATGGATCCACCAGTGTCATTTCTTGTGTGTTCTTTTCACATACCACATATGGATCCACCAGTTTCCTTGAAATGTGTGTTCTCTTCAGTTACCACGCATGGATCCACCAGTTTCATTGCATGTGTGTTCTTTTTACTAACAACAAATGGAGTCATTGCATGTGTGTTCTTTTCACATACAACATATGGATCCACAAGTGTCATTGCATGTGTGCTCTTTTCAAAATCCACCTATGGATCCACAGTCTCATTGCATGTGTGTTATTTTTACTAACATCAACCAGAGTCATTGCATTTGTGCTCTTTTCACATACCACATATGGATCCACCAGTGTCATTGCATGTCTGTTCTTTTCACAATCCACCTATGGATCCACCAGTGTCATTGCATGTGTGCTCTTTTTACTAACAACAACGAGAGTCATTGCATGTGTGTTCTCTTCAGAGACCACACATGGACCCACCAGTGTCATTGCATGTGTGTTCTTTTTACTAACAACAACCAGAGTCATTGAAATGTGTGTTCTCTTCAGAGACCACACATGGATCCACCAGTGTCATTGCATGTGTTATCTTTTCACTAACAACAACCAGAGTCATTTCATGTGTGTTCTTTTCACATACACCATATGGATCAACCAGTGTCATTGCATGTGTGTTATTTTTACTAACAACAATTGGAGTCATTTCATGTGTGTTCTTTTCACATACCACATATGGATCCACCAGTGTCATTGAAATGTGTGTTCTCTTTAGAGACCACACATGGATCCACCAGAGTCATTGCATGTGTGTTCTTTTTACTAACAACAACTGGAGTCATTGCATGTGTGTTCTTTTCATATACCACATATGGATCCACTAGTGTCATTGCATGTGTGTTCTTTTCACAATCCACCTATGGATCCACCAGTGTCATTGGATGTGTGCTCTTTTTACTAACAACAACTAGAGTCATTGCATGTGTGTTCTCTTCAGAGACCACACATGGATCCACCAGTGTCATTGCATTTGTGTTATTTTTACTAACATTAACCAGAGTCATTGCATGTGTGCTCTTTTCACATACCACATATGGATCCACCAGTGTCATTGCATGTTTGTTCTTTTCACAATCCACCTATGGATCCACCAGTGTCATTGCATGTGCGCTCTTTTTACTAACAACAACGAGAGTCATTGCATGTGTGTTCTCTTCAGAGACCACACATGGATCCACCAGTGTCATTGCATGTGTGTTCTTTTTACTAACAACAACCAGAGTCATTGAAATGTGTGTTCTCTTCAGAGACCACACATGGATCCACCAGTGTCAGTGCATGTGTGTCCTTTTCACTAACAACAACCAGAGTCATTTCATTTGTGTTCTTTTCACATACCACATATGGATCAACCAGTGTCATTGCATGTGTGTTCTTTTTACTAACATCAACTGGAGTCATTTCATGTGTGTTCTTTTCACATACCACATATGGATCCACCAGTGTCATTGAAATGTGTGTTCCCTTCAGAAGCAACACATGGATCCACCAGTGTCATTCCATGTGTGTTCTTTTTAGTAACAACAACTGGAGTCATTGCATGTGTGTTCTTTTCACATACCACATATGGATCCACCAGTGTTATTGCATGTGTGGTCTTTTCACAATCCACCTATGGATCCACCAGTGGTATTGCATGTGTGTTCTTTTTACTAACAACAACTGGAGTCATTGCATGTGTGTTCTTTTCACATACCACATATGGATCCACTAGTGTCATTGCATGTGTGTTCTTTTCACAATTCACCTATGGATCCACCAGTGTCATTGCATGTGTGCTCTTTTTACTAACAACAACCAGAGTCATTGCATGTGTGTTCTCTTCAGAGACCACACATGGATCCACCAGTGTCATTGCATGTGTGTTATTTTTACTAACATCATCTAGAGTCATTGCATGTGTGCTCTTTTCACATACCACATATGGATCCACCAGTGTCATTGCATGTCTGTTCTTTTCACAATCCACCTATGGATCCACCAGTGCCATTGCATGTGTGCTCTTTTTACTAACAAAAACGAGAGTCATTGCATGTGTGTTCTCTTCAGAGACCACACATGGATCCACCAGTGTCATTGCATGTGTGTTCTCTTTAGAGACCACACATGGATCCACCAGTGTCATTGCATGTGTATTCTTTTTACTAACAACAACCAGAGTCATTGAAATGTGTGTTCTCTTCAGAGACCACACATGGATCCACCAGTGTCATTGCATGTGTTATCTTTTCACTAACAACAACCAGAGTCATTTCATGTGTGTTCTTTTCACATACACCATATGGATCAACCAGTGTCATTGCATGTGTGTTATTTTTACTAACAACAATTGGAGTCATTTCATGTGTGTTCTTTTCACATACCACACATGGATCCACCAGTGTCATTGAAATGTGTGTTCTCTTTAGAGACCACACATGGATCCACCAGTGTCATTGCATGTGTGTTCTTTTTACTAACAACAACTAGAGTCATTTCATGTGTGTTCTTTTCACATACCACATATGGATCCACTAGTGTCATTGAAATGTGTGTTCTCTTCAGACACCACACATGGATCCACCAGAGTCATTGCATGTGTGTTCTTTTTACTAACAACAACTAGAGTCATTGCATATGTGTTCTTTTCATATACCACATATGGATCCACCAGTGTCATTGCATGTGTGTTCTTTTCACAATCCACCTATGGATCCACCAGTGTCATTGGATGTGTGCTCTTTTTACTAACAACAACTAGAGTCATTGCATGTGTGTTCTTTTCAGAGACCACACATGGATCCACCAGTGTCATTGCATTTGTGTTATTTTTACTAACATTAACCAGAGTCATTGCATGTGTGCTCTTTTCACATACCACATATGGATCCACCAGTGTCATTGCATGTCTGTTCTTTTCACAATCCACCTATGGATCCACCAGTGCCATTGCATGTGTGCTCTTTTTACTAACAACAACGAGAGTCATTGCATGTGTGTTCTCTTCAGAGACCACACATGGATCCACCAGTGTCATTGCATGTGTGTTCTCTTTACTAACAACAACCAGAGTCATTAAAATGTGTGTTCTCTTCAGAGACCACACATGGATCCACCAGTGTCAGTGCATGTGTGTCCTTTTCACTAACAACAACCAGAGTCATTTCATTTGTGTTCTTTTCACATACCACATATGGATCAACCAGTGTCATTGCATGTGTGTTCTTTTTACTAACAACAACTTGAGTCATTTCATGTGTGTTCTTTTCACATACCACATATGGATCCACCAGTGTCATTGAAATGTGTGTTCCCTTCAGAGACCACACATGGATCCACCAGTGTCATTCCATGTGTGCTCTTTTTAGTAACAACAACTGGAGTCATTGCATGTGTGTTCTTTTCACATACCACATATGGATCCACCAGTGTTATTGCATGTGTGGTCTTTTCACAATCCACCTATGGATCCACCAGTGGTATTGCATGTGTGTTCTTTTTACTAACAACAACTGGAGTCATTGCATGTGTGTTCTTTTCACATACCACATATGGATCCACTAGTGTCATTGCATGTGTGTTCTTTTCACAATTCACCTATGGATCCACCAGTGTCATTGCATGTGTGCTCTTTTTACTAACAACAACCAGAGTCATTGCATGTGTGTTCTCTTCAGAGACCACACATGGATCCACCAGTGTCATTGCATGTGTGTTATTTTTACTAACATCATCCAGAGTCATTGCATGTGTCCTCTTTTCACATACCACATATGGATCCACCAGTGTCATTGCATGTCTGTTCTTTTCACAATCCACCTATGGATCCACCAGTGCCATTGCATGTGTGCTCTTTTTACTAAGAACAACGAGAGTCATTGCATGTGTGTTCTCTTTAGAGACCACACATGGATCCACCAGTGTCATTGCATGTGTGTTCTTTTTACTAACAACAACCAGAGTCATTGAAATGTGTGTTCTCTTCAGAGACCACACATGGATCCACCAGTGTCATTCCATGTGTGTTCTTTTTAGTAACAACAACTGGAGTCATTGCATGTGTGTTCTTTTCACATACCACATATGGATCCACCAGTGTTATTGCATGTGTGGTCTTTTCACAATCCACCTATGGATCCACCAGTGGTATTGCATGTGTGTTCTTTTTACTAACAACAACTGGAGTCATTGCATGTGTGTTCTTTTCACATACCACATATGGATCCACTAGTGTCATTGCATGTGTGTTCTTTTCACAATTCACCTATGGATCCACCAGTGTCATTGCATGTGTGCTCTTTTTACTAACAACAACCAGAGTCATTGCATGTGTGTTCTCTTCAGAGACCACACATGGATCCACCAGTGTCATTGCATGTGTGTTATTTTTACTAACATCATCCAGAGTCATTGCATGTGTGCTCTTTTCACATACCACATATGGATCCACCAGTGTCATTGCATGTCTGTTCTTTTCACAATCCACCTATGGATCCACCAGTGCCATTGCATGTGTGCTCTTTTTACTAACAAAAACGAGAGTCATTGCATGTGTGTTCTCTTCAGAGACCACACATGGATCCACCAGTGTCATTGCATGTGTGTTCTCTTCAGAGACCACACATGGATCCACCAGTGTCATTGCATGTGTATTCTTTTTACTAACAACAACCAGAGTCATTGAAATGTGTGTTCTCTTCAGAGACCACACATGGATCCACCAGTGTCATTGCATGTGTTATCTTTTCACTAACAACAACCAGAGTCATTTCATGTGTGTTCTTTTCACATACACCATATGGATCAACCAGTGTCATTGCATGTGTGTTATTTTTACTAACAACAATTGGAGTCATTTCATGTGTGTTCTTTTCACATACCACACATGGATCCACCAGTGTCATTGAAATGTGTGTTCTCTTTAGAGACCACACATGGATCCACCAGTGTCATTGCATGTGTGTTCTTTTTACTAACAACAACTAGAGTCATTTCATGTGTGTTCTTTTCACATACCACATATGGATCCACTAGTTTCATTGAAATGTGTGTTCTCTTCAGACACCACACATGGATCCACCAGAGTCATTGCATGTGTGTTCTTTTTACTAACAACAACTAGAGTCATTGCATATGTGTTCTTTTCATATACCACATATGGATCCACCAGTGTCATTGCATGTGTGTTCTTTTCACAATCCACCTATGGATCCACCAGTGTCATTGGATGTGTGCTCTTTTTACTAACAACAACTAGAGTCATTGCATGTGTGTTCTTTTCAGAGACCACACATGGATCCACCAGTGTCATTGCATTTAAGTTATTTTTACTAACATTAACCAGAGTCATTGCATGTGTGCTCTTTTCACATACCACATATGGATCCACCAGTGTCATTGCATGTCTGTTCTTTTCACAATCCACCTATGGATCCACCAGTGCCATTGCATGTGTGCTCTTTTTACTAACAACAACGAGAGTCATTGCATGTGTGTTCTCTTCAGAGACCACACATGGATCCACCAGTGTCATTGCATGTGTGTTCTCTTTACTAACAACAACCAGAGTCATTAAAATGTGTGTTCTCTTCAGAGACCACACATGGATCCACCAGTGTCAGTGCATGTGTGTCCTTTTCACTAACAACAACCAGAGTCATTTCATTTGTGTTCTTTTCACATACCACATATGGATCAACCAGTGTCATTGCATGTGTGTTCTTTTTACTAACAACAACTGGAGTCATTTCATGTGTGTTCTTTTCACATACCACATATGGATCCACCAGTGTCATTGAAATGTGTGTTCCCTTCAGAGACCACACATGGATCCACCAGTGTCATTCCATGTGTGCTCTTTTTAGTAACAACAACTGGAGTCATTGCATGTGTGTTCTTTTCACATACCACATATGGATCCACCAGTGTTATTGCATGTGTGGTCTTTTCACAATCCACCTATGGATCCACCAGTGGTATTGCATGTGTGTTCTTTTTACTAACAACAACTGGAGTCATTGCATGTGTGTTCTTTTCACATACCACATATGGATCCACTAGTGTCATTGCATGTGTGTTCTTTTCACAATTCACCTATGGATCCACCAGTGTCATTGCATGTGTGCTCTTTTTACTAACAACAACCAGAGTCATTGCATGTGTGTTCTCTTCAGAGACCACACATGGATCCACCAGTGTCAGTGCATGTGTGTCCTTTTCACTAACAACAACCAGAGTCATTTCATTTGTGTTCTTTTCACATACCACATATGGATCAACCAGTGTCATTGCATGTGTGTTCTTTTTACTAACAACAACTTGAGTCATTTCATGTGTGTTCTTTTCACATACCACATATGGATCCACCAGTGTCATTGAAATGTGTGTTCCCTTCAGAGACCACACATGGATCCACCAGTGTCATTCCATGTGTGCTCTTTTTAGTAACAACAACTGGAGTCATTGCATGTGTGTTCTTTTCACATACCACATATGGATCCACCAGTGTTATTGCATGTGTGGTCTTTTCACAATCCACCTATGGATCCACCAGTGGTATTGCATGTGTGTTCTTTTTACTAACAACAACTGGAGTCATTGCATGTGTGTTCTTTTCACATACCACATATGGATCCACTAGTGTCATTGCATGTGTGTTCTTTTCACAATTCACCTATGGATCCACCAGTGTCATTGCATGTGTGCTCTTTTTACTAACAACAACCAGAGTCATTGCATGTGTGTTCTCTTCAGAGACCACACATGGATCCACCAGTGTCATTGCATGTGTGTTATTTTTACTAACATCATCCAGAGTCATTGCATGTGTCCTCTTTTCACATACCACATATGGATCCACCAGTGTCATTGCATGTCTGTTCTTTTCACAATCCACCTATGGATCCACCAGTGCCATTGCATGTGTGCTCTTTTTACTAAGAACAACGAGAGTCATTGCATGTGTGTTCTCTTTAGAGACCACACATGGATCCACCAGTGTCATTGCATGTGTGTTCTTTTTACTAACAACAACCAGAGTCATTGAAATGTGTGTTCTCTTCAGAGACCACACATGGATCCACCAGTGTCATTCCATGTGTGTTCTTTTTAGTAACAACAACTGGAGTCATTGCATGTGTGTTCTTTTCACATACCACATATGGATCCACCAGTGTTATTGCATGTGTGGTCTTTTCACAATCCACCTATGGATCCACCAGTGGTATTGCATGTGTGTTCTTTTTACTAACAACAACTGGAGTCATTGCATGTGTGTTCTTTTCACATACCACATATGGATCCACTAGTGTCATTGCATGTGTGTTCTTTTCACAATTCACCTATGGATCCACCAGTGTCATTGCATGTGTGCTCTTTTTACTAACAACAACCAGAGTCATTGCATGTGTGTTCTCTTCAGAGACCACACATGGATCCACCAGTGTCATTGCATGTGTGTTATTTTTACTAACATCATCCAGAGTCATTGCATGTGTGCTCTTTTCACATACCACATATGGATCCACCAGTGTCATTGCATGTCTGTTCTTTTCACAATCCACCTATGGATCCACCAGTGCCATTGCATGTGTGCTCTTTTTACTAACAAAAACGAGAGTCATTGCATGTGTGTTCTCTTCAGAGACCACACATGGATCCACCAGTGTCATTGCATGTGTGTTCTCTTCAGAGACCACACATGGATCCACCAGTGTCATTGCATGTGTATTCTTTTTACTAACAACAACCAGAGTCATTGAAATGTGTGTTCTCTTCAGAGACCACACATGGATCCACCAGTGTCATTGCATGTGTTATCTTTTCACTAACAACAACCAGAGTCATTTCATGTGTGTTCTTTTCACATACACCATATGGATCAACCAGTGTCATTGCATGTGTGTTATTTTTACTAACAACAATTGGAGTCATTTCATGTGTGTTCTTTTCACATACCACACATGGATCCACCAGTGTCATTGAAATGTGTGTTCTCTTTAGAGACCACACATGGATCCACCAGTGTCATTGCATGTGTGTTCTTTTTACTAACAACAACTAGAGTCATTTCATGTGTGTTCTTTTCACATACCACATATGGATCCACTAGTTTCATTGAAATGTGTGTTCTCTTCAGACACCACACATGGATCCACCAGAGTCATTGCATGTGTGTTCTTTTTACTAACAACAACTAGAGTCATTGCATATGTGTTCTTTTCATATACCACATATGGATCCACCAGTGTCATTGCATGTGTGTTCTTTTCACAATCCACCTATGGATCCACCAGTGTCATTGGATGTGTGCTCTTTTTACTAACAACAACTAGAGTCATTGCATGTGTGTTCTTTTCAGAGACCACACATGGATCCACCAGTGTCATTGCATTTAAGTTATTTTTACTAACATTAACCAGAGTCATTGCATGTGTGCTCTTTTCACATACCACATATGGATCCACCAGTGTCATTGCATGTCTGTTCTTTTCACAATCCACCTATGGATCCACCAGTGCCATTGCATGTGTGCTCTTTTTACTAACAACAACGAGAGTCATTGCATGTGTGTTCTCTTCAGAGACCACACATGGATCCACCAGTGTCATTGCATGTGTGTTCTCTTTACTAACAACAACCAGAGTCATTAAAATGTGTGTTCTCTTCAGAGACCACACATGGATCCACCAGTGTCAGTGCATGTGTGTCCTTTTCACTAACAACAACCAGAGTCATTTCATTTGTGTTCTTTTCACATACCACATATGGATCAACCAGTGTCATTGCATGTGTGTTCTTTTTACTAACAACAACTGGAGTCATTTCATGTGTGTTCTTTTCACATACCACATATGGATCCACCAGTGTCATTGAAATGTGTGTTCCCTTCAGAGACCACACATGGATCCACCAGTGTCATTCCATGTGTGCTCTTTTTAGTAACAACAACTGGAGTCATTGCATGTGTGTTCTTTTCACATACCACATATGGATCCACCAGTGTTATTGCATGTGTGGTCTTTTCACAATCCACCTATGGATCCACCAGTGGTATTGCATGTGTGTTCTTTTTACTAACAACAACTGGAGTCATTGCATGTGTGTTCTTTTCACATACCACATATGGATCCACTAGTGTCATTGCATGTGTGTTCTTTTCACGATTCACCTATGGATCCACCAGTGTCATTGCATGTGTGCTCTTTTTACTAACAACAACCAGAGTCATTGCATGTGTGTTCTCTTCAGAGACCACACATGGATCCACCAGTGTCATTGCATGTGTGTTATTTTTACTAACATCATCCAGAGTCATTGCATGTGTCCTCTTTTCACATACCACATATGGATCCACCAGTGTCATTGCATGTCTGTTCTTTTCACAATCCACCTATGGATCCACCAGTGCCATTGCATGTGTGCTCTTTTTACTAAGAACAACGAGAGTCATTGCATGTGTGTTCTCTTTAGAGACCACACATGGATCCACCAGTGTCATTGCATGTGTGTTCTTTTTACTAACAACAACCAGAGTCATTGAAATGTGTGTTCTCTTCAGAGACCACACATGGATCCACCTGTGTCATTGCATGTGTGTTCTTTTCACTAACAACAACCAGAGTCATTTCATGTGTGTTCTTTTCAGATACCACATATGGATCAACCAGTGTCATTGCATGTGTGTTCTTTTTACTAACAACAACTGGAGTCATTTCATGTGTGTTCTTTTCACATACCACATATGGATCCACCAGTGTCATTGAAATGTGTGTTCTCTTCAGAGACCACACATGGATCCACCATTGTCATTGCATGTGTGTTCTTTTTACTAACAACAACTGGAGTCATTGCATGTGTGTTCTTTTCACATACCACATATGGATCCACCAGTGTCATTGCATGTGTGGTCTTTTCACAATCCACCTATGGATCCACCAGTGTCATTGATGTGTGTTCTTTTTACTAACAACAACTGGAGTCATTGCATGTGTGTTGTTTTCACATACCACATATGGATCCACCAGTGTCATTGCATGTGTGCTCTTTTCATAATCCACCTACGGATCCACCAGTGTCATTTCATGTGTGTTCATTTCACATACCACATATGGATCCACCAGTTTCATTGAAATGTGTGTTCTCTTCAGAGACCACACATGGATCCACCAGTTTCATTGCATGTGTGTTCTTTTTACTAACAACAAATGGAGTCATTGCATGTGTGTTCTTTTCACATACCACATATGGATCCACAAGTGTCATTGCATGTGTGCTCTTTTCAAAATCCACCTATGGATCCACAGTGTCATTGCATGTGTGTTCTTTTTACTAACATCAACCAGAGTCATTGCATGTGTACTCATTTCACATACCACATATGGATCCACCAGTGTCATTGCATGTCTGTTCTTTTCACAATCCACCTATGGATCCACCAGTGTCATTGGATGTGTGCTCTTTTTTACTAACAACAACCAGAGTTATTGCATGTGTGTTCTCTTCAGAGACCACACATGGATCCACCAGTGTCATTGCATCTGTGTTATTTTTACTAACATCACCCAGAGTCATCGCATGTGTGCTCTTTTCACATACCACATATGGATCCACCAGTGTCATTGCATGTCTATTCTTTTCACAATCCACGTATGGATCCACCAGTGTCATTGCATGTGTGCTCTTTTTACTAACAACAACGAGAGTCATTGCATGTGTGTTCTCTTCAGAGATTACACATGGATCCACCAGTGTCATTGCATGTGTGTTCTTTTTACTAACAACAACTAGAGTCATTTCATGTGTGTTCTTTTCACATACCACATATGGATCCACCAGTGTCTTTGAAATGTGTGTTCTCTTCAGAGACCACACATGGATCCCCCAGTGTCATTGCATGTGTGTTCTTTTTACTAACAACAACCAGAGTCATTGAAATGTGTGTTCTCTTCAGAGACCACACATGGATCCACCAGTGTCATTCCATGTGTGTTCTTTTTAGTAACAACAACTGGAGTCATTGCATGTGTGTTCTTTTCACATACCACATATGGATCCACCAGTGTTATTGCATGTGTGGTCTTTTCACAATCCACCTATGGATCCACCAGTGGTATTGCATGTGTGTTCTTTTTACTAACAACAACTGGAGTCATTGCATGTGTGTTCTTTTCACATACCACATATGGATCCACTAGTGTCATTGCATGTGTGTTCTTTTCACAATTCACCTATGGATCCACCAGTGTCATTGCATGTGTGCTCTTTTTACTAACAACAACCAGAGTCATTGCATGTGTGTTCTCTTCAGAGACCACACATGGATCCACCAGTGTCATTGCATGTGTGTTATTTTTACTAACATCATCCAGAGTCATTGCATGTGTGCTCTTTTCACATACCACATATGGATCCACCAGTGTCATTGCATGTCTGTTCTTTTCACAATCCACCTATGGATCCACCAGTGTCATTGGATGTGTGCTCTTTTTACTAACAACAACTAGAGTCATTGCATGTGTGTTCTTTTCAGAGACCACACATGGATCCACCAGTGTCATTGCATTTAAGTTATTTTTACTAACATTAACCAGAGTCATTGCATGTGTGCTCTTTTCACATACCACATATGGATCCACCAGTGTCATTGCATGTCTGTTCTTTTCACAATCCATTTATGGATCCACCAGTGCCATTGCATGTGTGCTCTTTTTACTAACAACAACGAGAGTCATTGCATGTGTGTTCTCTTCAGAGACCACACATGGATCCACCAGTGTCATTGCATGTGTGTTCTCTTTACTAACAACAACCAGAGTCATTAAAATGTGTGTTCTCTTCAGAGACCACACATGGATCCACCAGTGTCAGTGCATGTGTGTCCTTTTCACTAACAACAACCAGAGTCATTTCATTTGTGTTCTTTTCACATACCACATATGGATCAACCAGTGTCATTGCATGTGTGTTCTTTTTACTAACAACAACTGGAGTCATTTCATGTGTGTTCTTTTCACATACCACATATGGATCCACCAGTGTCATTGAAATGTGTGTTCCCTTCAGAGACCACACATGGATCCACCAGTGTCATTCCATGTGTGCTCTTTTTAGTAACAACAACTGGAGTCATTGCATGTGTGTTCTTTTCACATACCACATATGGATCCACCAGTGTTATTGCATGTGTGGTCTTTTCACAATCCACCTATGGATCCACCAGTGGTATTGCATGTGTGTTCTTTTTACTAACAACAACTGGAGTCATTGCATGTGTGTTCTTTTCACATACCACATATGGATCCACTAGTGTCATTGCATGTGTGTTCTTTTCACGATTCACCTATGGATCCACCAGTGTCATTGCATGTGTGCTCTTTTTACTAACAACAACCAGAGTCATTGCATGTGTGTTCTCTTCAGAGACCACACATGGATCCACCAGTGTCATTGCATGTGTGTTATTTTTACTAACATCATCCAGAGTCATTGCATGTGTCCTCTTTTCACATACCACATATGGATCCACCAGTGTCATTGCATGTCTGTTCTTTTCACAATCCACCTATGGATCCACCAGTGCCATTGCATGTGTGCTCTTTTTACTAAGAACAACGAGAGTCATTGCATGTGTGTTCTCTTTAGAGACCACACATGGATCCACCAGTGTCATTGCATGTGTGTTCTTTTTACTAACAACAACCAGAGTCATTGAAATGTGTGTTCTCTTCAGAGACCACACATGGATCCACCTGTGTCATTGCATGTGTGTTCTTTTCACTAACAACAACCAGAGTCATTTCATGTGTGTTCTTTTCAGATACCACATATGGATCAACCAGTGTCATTGCATGTGTGTTCTTTTTACTAACAACAACTGGAGTCATTTCATGTGTGTTCTTTTCACATACCACATATGGATCCACCAGTGTCATTGAAATGTGTGTTCTCTTCAGAGACCACACATGGATCCACCATTGTCATTGCATGTGTGTTCTTTTTACTAACAACAACTGGAGTCATTGCATGTGTGTTCTTTTCACATACCACATATGGATCCACCAGTGTCATTGCATGTGTGGTCTTTTCACAATCCACCTATGGATCCACCAGTGTCATTGATGTGTGTTCTTTTTACTAACAACAACTGGAGTCATTGCATGTGTGTTGTTTTCACATACCACATATGGATCCACCAGTGTCATTGCATGTGTGCTCTTTTCATAATCCACCTACGGATCCACCAGTGTCATTTCATGTGTGTTCATTTCACATACCACATATGGATCCACCAGTTTCATTGAAATGTGTGTTCTCTTCAGAGACCACACATGGATCCACCAGTTTCATTGCATGTGTGTTCTTTTTACTAACAACAAATGGAGTCATTGCATGTGTGTTCTTTTCACATACCACATATGGATCCACAAGTGTCATTGCATGTGTGCTCTTTTCAAAATCCACCTATGGATCCACAGTGTCATTGCATGTGTGTTCTTTTTACTAACATCAACCAGAGTCATTGCATGTGTACTCATTTCACATACCACATATGGATCCACCAGTGTCATTGCATGTCTGTTCTTTTCACAATCCACCTATGGATCCACCAGTGTCATTGGATGTGTGCTCTTTTTTACTAACAACAACCAGAGTCATTGCATGTGTGTTCTCTTCAGAGACCACACATGGATCCACCAGTGTCATTGCATCTGTGTTATTTTTACTAACATCACCCAGAGTCATCGCATGTGTGCTCTTTTCACATACCACATATGGATCCACCAGTGTCATTGCATGTCTATTCTTTTCACAATCCACGTATGGATCCACCAGTGTCATTGCATGTGTGCTCTTTTTACTAACAACAACGAGAGTCATTGCATGTGTGTTCTCTTCAGAGATTACACATGGATCCACCAGTGTCATTGCATGTGTGTTCTTTTTACTAACAACAACTAGAGTCATTTCATGTGTGTTCTTTTCACATACCACATATGGATCCACCAGTGTCTTTGAAATGTGTGTTCTCTTCAGAGACCACACATGGATCCCCCAGTGTCATTGCATGTGTGTTCTTTTTACTAACAACAACCAGAGTCATTGAAATGTGTGTTCTCTTCAGAGACCACACATGGATCCACCAGTGTCATTCCATGTGTGTTCTTTTTAGTAACAACAACTGGAGTCATTGCATGTGTGTTCTTTTCACATACCACATATGGATCCACCAGTGTTATTGCATGTGTGGTCTTTTCACAATCCACCTATGGATCCACCAGTGGTATTGCATGTGTGTTCTTTTTACTAACAACAACTGGAGTCATTGCATGTGTGTTCTTTTCACATACCACATATGGATCCACTAGTGTCATTGCATGTGTGTTCTTTTCACAATTCACCTATGGATCCACCAGTGTCATTGCATGTGTGCTCTTTTTACTAACAACAACCAGAGTCATTGCATGTGTGTTCTCTTCAGAGACCACACATGGATCCACCAGTGTCATTGCATGTGTGTTATTTTTACTAACATCATCCAGAGTCATTGCATGTGTGCTCTTTTCACATACCACATATGGATCCACCAGTGTCATTGCATGTCTGTTCTTTTCACAATCCACCTATGGATCCACCAGTGCCATTGCATGTGTGCTCTTTTTACTAACAAAAACGAGAGTCATTGCATGTGTGTTCTCTTCAGAGACCACACATGGATCCACCAGTGTCATTGCATGTGTGTTCTCTTCAGAGACCACACATGGATCCACCAGTGTCATTGCATGTGTATTCTTTTTACTAACAACAACCAGAGTCATTGAAATGTGTGTTCTCTTCAGAGACCACACATGGATCCACCAGTGTCATTGCATGTGTTATCTTTTCACTAACAACAACCAGAGTCATTTCATGTGTGTTCTTTTCACATACACCATATGGATCAACCAGTGTCATTGCATGTGTGTTATTTTTACTAACAACAATTGGAGTCATTTCATGTGTGTTCTTTTCACATACCACACATGGATCCACCAGTGTCATTGAAATGTGTGTTCTCTTTAGAGACCACACATGGATCCACCAGTGTCATTGCATGTGTGTTCTTTTTACTAACAACAACTAGAGTCATTTCATGTGTGTTCTTTTCACATACCACATATGGATCCACTAGTGTCATTGAAATGTGTGTTCTCTTCAGACACCACACATGGATCCACCAGAGTCATTGCATGTGTGTTCTTTTTACTAACAACAACTAGAGTCATTGCATATGTGTTCTTTTCATATACCACATATGGATCCACCAGTGTCATTGCATGTGTGTTCTTTTCACAATCCACCTATGGATCCACCAGTGTCATTGGATGTGTGCTCTTTTTACTAACAAGAACTAGAGTCATTGCATGTGTGTTCTTTTCAGAGACCACACATGGATCCACCAGTGTCATTGCATTTGTGTTATTTTTACTAACATTAACCAGAGTCATTGCATGTGTGCTCTTTTCACATACCACATATGGATCCACCAGTGTCATTGCATGTCTGTTCTTTTCACAATCCACCTATGGATCCACCAGTGCCATTGCATGTGTGCTCTTTTTACTAACAACAACGAGAGTCATTGCATGTGTGTTCTCTTCAGAGACCACACATGGATCCACCAGTGTCATTGCATGTGTGTTCTCTTTACTAACAACAACCAGAGTCATTAAAATGTGTGTTCTCTTCAGAGACCACACATGGATCCACCAGTGTCAGTGCATGTGTGTCCTTTTCACTAACAACAACCAGAGTCATTTCATTTGTGTTCTTTTCACATACCACATATGGATCAACCAGTGTCATTGCATGTGTGTTCTTTTTACTAACAACAACTGGAGTCATTTCATGTGTGTTCTTTTCACATACCACATATGGATCCACCAGTGTCATTGAAATGTGTGTTCCCTTCAGAGACCACACATGGATCCACCAGTGTCATTCCATGTGTGCTCTTTTTAGTAACAACAACTGGAGTCATTGCATGTGTGTTCTTTTCACATACCACATATGGATCCACCAGTGTTATTGCATGTGTGGTCTTTTCACAATCCACCTATGGATCCACCAGTGGTATTGCATGTGTGTTCTTTTTACTAACAACAACTGGAGTCATTGCATGTGTGTTCTTTTCACATACCACATATGGATCCACTAGTGTCATTGCATGTGTGTTCTTTTCACAATTCACCTATGGATCCACCAGTGTCATTGCATGTGTGCTCTTTTTACTAACAACAACCAGAGTCATTGCATGTGTGTTCTCTTCAGAGACCACACATGGATCCACCAGTGTCATTGCATGTGTGTTATTTTTACTAACATCATCCAGAGTCATTGCATGTGTCCTCTTTTCACATACCACATATGGATCCACCAGTGTCATTGCATGTCTGTTCTTTTCACAATCCACCTATGGATCCACCAGTGCCATTGCATGTGTGCTCTTTTTACTAAGAACAACGAGAGTCATTGCATGTGTGTTCTCTTTAGAGACCACACATGGATCCACCAGTGTCATTGCATGTGTGTTCTTTTTACTAACAACAACCAGAGTCATTGAAATGTGTGTTCTCTTCAGAGACCACACATGGATCCACCTGTGTCATTGCATGTGTGTTCTTTTCACTAACAACAACCAGAGTCATTTCATGTGTGTTCTTTTCAGATACCACATATGGATCAACCAGTGTCATTGCATGTGTGTTCTTTTTACTAACAACAACTGGAGTCATTTCATGTGTGTTCTTTTCACATACCACATATGGATCCACCAGTGTCATTGAAATGTGTGTTCTCTTCAGAGACCACACATGGATCCACCATTGTCATTGCATGTGTGTTCTTTTTACTAACAACAACTGGAGTCATTGCATGTGTGTTCTTTTCACATACCACATATGGATCCACCAGTGTCATTGCATGTGTGGTCTTTTCACAATCCACCTATGGATCCACCAGTGTCATTGATGTGTGTTCTTTTTACTAACAACAACTGGAGTCATTGCATGTGTGTTCTTTTCACATACCACATATGGATCCACCAGTGTCATTGCATGTGTGCTCTTTTCATAATCCACCTACGGATCCACCAGTGTCATTTCATGTGTGTTCATTTCACATACCACATATGGATCCACCAGTTTCATTGAAATGTGTGTTCTCTTCAGAGACCACACATGGATCCACCAGTTTCATTGCATGTGTGTTCTTTTTACTAACAACAAATGGAGTCATTGCATGTGTGTTCTTTTCACATACCACATATGGATCCACAAGTGTCATTGCATGTGTGCTCTTTTCAAAATCCACCTATGGATCCACAGTGTCATTGCATGTGTGTTCTTTTTACTAACATCAACCAGAGTCATTGCATGTGTACTCATTTCACATACCACATATGGATCCACCAGTGTCATTGCATGTCTGTTCTTTTCACAATCCACCTATGGATCCACCAGTGTCATTGGATGTGTGCTCTTTTTTACTAACAACAACCAGAGTCATTGCATGTGTGTTCTCTTCAGAGACCACACATGGATCCACCAGTGTCATTGCATCTGTGTTATTTTTACTAACATCACCCAGAGTCATCGGATGTGTGCTCTTTTCACATACCACATATGGATCCACCAGTGTCATTGCATGTCTATTCTTTTCACAATCCACGTATGGATCCACCAGTGTCATTGCATGTGTGCTCTTTTTACTAACAACAACGAGAGTCATTGCATGTGTGTTCTCTTCAGAGATTACACATGGATCCACCAGTGTCATTGCATGTGTGTTCTTTTTACTAACAACAACTAGAGTCATTTCATGTGTGTTCTTTTCACATACCACATATGGATCCACCAGTGTCTTTGAAATGTGTGTTCTCTTCAGAGACCACACATGGATCCCCCAGTGTCATTGCATGTGTGTTCTTTTTACTAACAACAACTGGAGTCATTGCATGTGTGTTCTTTTCACATACCACATATGGATCCACCAGTGTCATTACATGTGTGTTCTTTTTACTAACAACAACTGGAGTCATTGCATGTGTGTTCTTTTCACATACCACATATGGATCCACCAGTGTCATTGCATGTGTGCTCTTTTCATAATCCACCTATGGATCCACTATTGTCATTTCATGTGTGTTCTTTTCACATACCACATATGGATCCACTAGTTTCATTGAAATGTTTCTTCTCTTCAGAGACCACACATGGATCCACCAGTTTCATTGCATGTGTGTTCTTTTTACTAACAACAAATGGAGTCATTGCATGTGTGTTCTTTTCACATACCACATATGGATCCACAAGTGTCATTGCATGTGTGCTCTTTTCAAAATCCACCTATGGATCCACAGTGTCATTACATGTGTGTTCTTTTTACTAACAACAACAAGAGTCATTGCATGTGTGTTCTTTTCACAAACCACATATGGATCCACTAGAGTCATTGAAATGTGTGTTCTCTTCATAGACCACACATGGATCCACCAGTGTCATTGCATGTGTGTTCTTTTGTCTAACAACAACCAGAGTCATTGCATGTGTGTTCTTTTCACATACCACATATGGATCCACTAGTGGCATTGAAATGTGTGTTCTCTTTAGTGACCACACATGGATCCACTAGTGTCATTGCATGTATGTTCTTTTTACTAACAACAACTGGAGTCATTGCATGTGTGTTCTTTTCACATACCACATATGGATCCACTAGTGTCATTGCATGTGTGTTGTTTTTACTAACAACAACCAGAGTCATTGCACGTGTGTTCTCTTCAGAGACCACACATGGATCCACCAGTGTCATTGCATGTGTGTTCTTTTTACTAACAACAACCAGAGTCATTGAAATGTGTGTTCTCTTTAGAGAGCACACATGGATCCACCAGTGTCATTGCATGTGTGTTCTCCTCACTAACAACAACCAGAGTCATTCCATATGTGTTCTTTTCACATACCACATATGGATCCACCAGTGTCATTGCATGTGTGTTCTTTTTACTAACAACAACTGGAGTCATTTCATGTGTGTTCTTTTCACATACCACATATGGATCCACTAGTGTCATTGAAATGTGTGTTCTCTTTAGAGACCACACATGGATCCACCAGTGTCATTGCATGTGTGTTCTTTTTACTAACAACAACTAGAGTCATTTCATGTGTGTTCTTTTCACATACCACATATGGATCCACTAGTGTCAATGAAATGTGTGTTCTCTTCAGACACCACACATGGATCCACCAGAGTCATTGCATGTGTGTTCTTTTTACTAAGAACAACTGGAGTCATTGCATGTGTGTTATTTTCATATACCACATATGGATCCACCAGTGTCATTGCATGTGTGTTCTTTTCACAATCCACCTATAGATCCACCAGTGTCATTGGATGTGTGCTCTTTTTACTAACAACAACCAAAGTCATTGCATGTGTTGTCTCTTTAGAGACCACACATGGATCCACCAGTGTCATTGCATCTGTGTTATTTTTACTAACATCAACCAGAGTCATTGCATGTGTGCTCTTTTCACATACCACATATGGATCCACCAGTGTCATTGCATGTATGTTCTTTTCACAATCCACGTATGGATCCACCAGTGTTATTGCATGTGTGCTCTTTTTACTAACAACAATGAGAGTCATTGCATGTGTGTTCTCTTCAGAGACCACACATGGATCCACCAGTGTCATTGCATGTGTGTTCTTTTTACTAACAATAACCAGAGTCATTGAAATGTGTGTTCTCTTCAGAGACCACACATGGATCCACCAGTGTCATTGCATGTGTGTTCTTTTCACTAACAACAACCAGAGTCATTTCATGTGTGTTCTTTTCACATACCACATATGGATCAACCAGTGTCATTGCATGTGTGTTCTTTTTACTAACAACAACTAGAGTCATTTCA
Source organism: Avena sativa (assembly GCA_916181665.1). Classification (NCBI taxonomy): domain Eukaryota; kingdom Viridiplantae; phylum Streptophyta; class Magnoliopsida; order Poales; family Poaceae; genus Avena; species Avena sativa. The sequence goes on along the minus strand of OV702292.1, from coordinate 410,274,586 downwards.
TGTGTGTTCTTTTCACATACCACATACGGATCCACCAGTGTCTTTGAAATGTGTGTTCTCTTCAGAGACCACACATGGATCCACCAGTGTCATTGCATGTGTGTTCTTTTTACTAACAACAACTGGAGTCATTGCATGTGTGTTCTTTTCACATACCACATATGGATCCACCAGTGTCATTGAAATGTGTGTTCTCTTCAGAGACCACACATGGATCCACCAGTGTCATTGCATGTGTGTTCTTTTCACATACCACATATTGATCCACCAGTGTCATTGCATGTGTGGTCTTTTCACAATCCACCTATGGATCCACCAGTGGCATTGCATGTGTGTTCTTTTTACTAACAACAACTGGAGTCACTGCATGTGTGTTCTTTTCACATACCACATATGGATCCACCAGTGCCATTGCATGTGTGCCCTTTTCATAATCCACCTATGGATCCACCAGTGTCATTTCATGTGTGTTCTTTTCACATACCACATATGGATCCACCAGTTTCATTGAAATGTGTGTTCTCTTCAGAGACCACACATGGATCCACCAGTTTCATTGCATGTGTGTTCTTTTTACTAACAACAAATGGAGTCATTGCATGCGTGTTCTTTTCACATACCACATATGGATCCACATGTGTCATTGCATGTGTGCTCTTTTCAAAATCCACCTATGGATCCACAGTGTCATTGCATGTGTGTTCTTTTTACTAACAACAACAAGAGTCATTGCATGTGTGTTCTTTTCACAAACCACATATGGATCCACCAGAGTCATTGAAATGTGTGTTCTCTTCATAGACCACACATGGATCCACCAGTGTCATTGCATGTGTGTTCTTTTGTCTAACAACAACCAGAGTCATTGCATGTGTGTTCTTTTCACATACCACATATGGATCCACTAGTGGCATTGAAATGTGTGTTCTCTTTAGAGACCACACATGGATCCACTAGTGTCATTGCATGTATGTTCTTTTTACTAACAACAACTGGAGTCATTGCATGTGTGTTCTTTTCACATACCACATATGGATCCACTAGTGTCATTGCATGTGTGTTGTTTTTACTAACAACAACCAGAGTCATTGCACGTGTGTTCTCTTCAGAGACCACACATGGATCCACCAGTGTCATTGCATGTGTGTTCTTTTTACTAACAACAACCAGAGTCATTGAAATGTTCGTTCTCTTTAGAGAGCACACATGGATCCACCAGTGTCATTGCATGTGTGTTCTCTTCACTAACAACAACCATAGTCATTCCATATGTGTTCTTTTCACATACCACATATGGATCCACCAGTGTCATTGCATGTGTGTTCTTTTTACTAACAACAACTAGAGTCATTTGATGTGTGTTCTTTTCACATACCACATATGGATCCACTAGTGTCATTGAAATGTGTGTTCTCTTCAGACACCACACATGCATCCACTAGTGTCATTGCATGTGTGTTCTTTTTACTAATAACAACTGTAGTCATCGCATGTGTGTTCTTGTCACATACCATATATGGATCCACCAGTGTCATTGCATGTGTGTTCTTTTCACAATCCACCTATGGATCCACCAGTGTCATTGCATGTGAGCTATTTTTGCTAACAACAACCAGAGTCATTGCATGTGTGTTCTCTTCAGAGACCACACATGGATCCACCAGTGTCATTGCATGTGTGTTATTTTTACTAACATCAACCAGAGTCATTGCATGTGTGCTCTTTTCACATACCACATATGGATCCACCAGTGTCATTGCTTGTCTGTTCTTTTCACAATCCACCTATGGATCCACCAGTTTCATTGCATGTGTGCTCTTTTTACTAACAACAACGAGAGTCATTGCATGTGTGTTCTCTTCAGAGACCACACATGGACCCACCAGTGTCATTGCATGTGTGTTCTTTTTAGTAACAACAACCAGAGTCATTGAAATGTGTGTTCTATTCAGAGACCACACATGGATCCACCAGTGTCATTGCATGTGTGTTCTTCTCACTAACAACAACCAGAGTCATTTCATGTGTGTTCTTTTCACATACACCATATGGATCAACCAGTGTCATTGCATGTGTGTTATTTTTACTAACAACAATTGGAGTCATTTCATGTGTGTTCTTTTCACATACCACATATGGATCCACCAGTGTCATTGAAATGTGTGGTTCTCTTCAGAGACCACACATGGATCCACCAGTGTCATTGCATGTGTGTTATTTTTACTAACAACAACTAGAGTCATTTCATGTGTGTTCTTTTCACATACCACATATGGATCCACTAGTGTCATTGAAATGTGCGTTCTCTTCAGACACCACACATGGATCCACCAGAGTTATTGCATGTGTGTTCTTTTTACTAACAACAACTGGAGTCATTGCATGTGTGTTCTTTTCACATACCACATATAGATCCACCAGTGTCATTGCATGTGTGTTCTTTTCACAATCCACCTATGGATCCACTAGTGTCATTCCATGTGTGCTATTTTTACTAACAACAACCAGAGTCATTGCATGTGTGTTCTCTTCAGAGACCACACATGGATCCACCAGTGTCATTGCATGTGTGTTATTTTTACTAACATCAACCAGAGTCATTGCATGTGTGCTCTTTTCACATACGACATATGGAACCACCAGTGTCCTTGCATGTCTGTTCTTTTCACAATCCACCTATGGATCCACCAGTGTCATTGCATGTGTGCTCTTTTTACTAACAACAACGAGAGTCATTGCATATGTCTTCTCTTCAGAGACCACACATGGACCCACAAGTGTCATTGCATGTGTGTTCTTTTTACTAACAACAACCAGAGTCATTTAAATGTGTGCTCTCTTCAGAGACCACACATGGATCCACCAGTGTCATTGCATGTGTGTTCTTTTCACTAACAACAACCAGAGTCATTTCATGTGTGTTCTTTTCACATACACCATATGGATCAACCAGTGTCATTGCATGTGTGTTATTTTTACTAACAACAATTGGAGTCATTTCATGTGTGTTCTTTTCACATACCACATATGGATCCACCAGTGTCATTGAAATGTGTGTTCTCTTCAGAGACCACATATGGATCCACCAGTGTCATTGCATGTGTGCTGTTTTTACTAACAACAACTGGAGTCATTTCATGTGTGTTCTTTTCACATACCACATATGGATCCACTAGTGTCATTGAAATGTGTGTTCTCTTCAGACACCACACATGGATCCACCAGAGTCATTGCATGTGTGTTCTTTTTACTAACAACAACTGGAGTCATTGCATGTGTGTTCTTTTCACATACCACATATGGATCCACCAGTGTCTTTGAAATGTGTGTTCTCTTCAGAGACCACACATGGATCCACCAGTGTCATTGCATGTGTGTTCTTTTTACTAACAACATCTGGAGTCATTGCATGTGTGTTCTTTTCACAAACCACATATGGATCCACTAGACTCATTGCATGTGTGTTCTTTTTACTAACAACAACAAGAGTCATTGCATGTGTGTTCTTTTCACAAACCACATATGGATCCACTAGAGTCATTGAAATGTGTGTTCTCTTAATAGACCACACATGGATCCACCAGTGTCATTGCATGTGTGTTCTTTTGTCTAACAACAACCAGAGTCATTGCATGTGTGTTCTTTTCACATACCACTTATGGATCCACTAGTGGCATTGAAATGTGTGTTCTCTTTAGAGACCACACATGGATCCACTAGTGTCAATGCATGTATGTTCTTTTTACTAACAACAACTGGAGTCATTGCATGTGTGTTCTTTTCACATACCACATATGGATCCACTAGTGTCATTGCATGTGTGCTGTTTTTACTAACAACAACCAGAGTCATTGCACGTGTGTTCTCTTCAGAGACCACACATGGATCCACCAGTGTCATTGCATGTGTGTTCTTTTTACTAACAACAACCAGAGTCATTGAAATGTGTGTTCTCTTTAGAGAGCACACATGGATCCACCAGTGTCATTGCATGTGTGTTCTCTTCACTAACAACAACCAGAGTCATTCCATATGTGTTCTTTTCACATACCACATATGGATCCACTAGTGTCATTGCATGTGTGTTCTTTTTACTAACAACAACTGGAGTCATTTCATGTGTGTTCTTTTCACATACCACATATGGATCCACTAGTGTCATTGAAATGTGTGTTCTCTTCAGACACCACACATGCATCCACCAGTGTCATTGCATGTGTGTTCTTTTTACTAATAACAACTGGAGTCATCGCATGTGTGTTCTTGTCACATACCACATATGGATCCACCAGTGTCATTGCATGTGTGTTCTTTTCACAATCCACCTATGGATCCACCAGTGTCATTGCATGTGAGCTCTTTTTTACTAACAACAACCAGAGTCATTGCATGTGTGTTCTCTTCAGAGACCACACATGGATCCACCAGTGTCATTGCATGTGTGTTATTTTTACTAACATCAACCAGAGTCATTGCATGTGTGCTCTTTTCACATACCACATATGGATCCACCAGTGTCATTGCATGTCTGTTCTTTTCACAATCCACCTATGGATCCACCAGTTTCATTGCATGTGTGCTCTTTTTACTAACAACAACGAGAGTCATTGCATGTGTGTTCTCTTCAGAGACCACACATGGACCCACCAGTGTCATTGCATGTGTGTTCTTTTTAGTAACAACAACCAGAGTCATTGAAATGTGTGTTCTATTCAGAGACCACACATGGATCCACCAGTGTCATTGCATGTGTGTTCTTTTCACTAACAACAACCAGAGTCATTTCATGTGTGTTCTTTTCACATACACCATATGGATCAACCAGTGTCATTGCATGTGTGTTATTTTTACTAACAACAATTGGAGTCATTTCATGTGTGTTCTTTTCACATACCACATATGGATCCACCAGTGTCATTGAAATGTGTGTTCTCTTCAGAGACCACACATGGATCCACCAGTGTCATTGCATGTGTGTTCTTTTTACTAACAACAACTGGAGTCATTTCATGTGTGTTCTTTTCACATACCACATATGGATCCACCAGTGTCATTGAAATGTGTGTTCTCTTCAGAGACCACATATGGATCCACCAGTGTCATTGCATGTGTGTTCTTTTTACTAACAACAACTGGAGTCATTACATGTGTGTTCTTTTCACATACCACATATGGATCCACCAGTGTCATTGCATGTGCGGTCTTTTCACAATCCACCTATGGATCCACCAGTGTCATTGATGTGTGTTCTTTTTACTAACAACAACTGGAGTCATTGCATGTGTGTTCTTTTCACATACCACATATGGATCCACCAGTGTCATTGCATGTGTGCTCTTTTCATAATCCACCTATGGATCCACCAGTGTCATTTCATGTGTGTTCTTTTCACATACCACATATGGATCCACCAGTTTCATTGAAATGTGTGTTCTCTTCAGAGACCACACATGGATCCACCAGTTTTATTGCATGTGTGTTCTTTTTACTAACAACAACTGGAGTCATTGCATGTGTGTTCTTTTCACATACCACATATGGATCCACCAGTGTCATTGCATGTGTGCTCTTTTCACAATCCACCTATGGATCCACCAGTGTCATTGCATGTGTGTTCTTTTTACTAACAACAACAAGAGTCATTGCATGTGTGTTCTTTTCACAAACCACATATGGATCCACCAGAGTCATTGAAATGTGTGTTCTCTTCATAGACCACACATGGATCCACCAGTGTCATTGCATGTGTGTTCTTTTGTCTAACAACAACCAGAGTCATTGCATGTGAGTTCTTTTCACATACCACATATGGATCCACTAGTGGCATTGAAATGTGTGTTCTCTGTAGAGACCACACATGGATCCACTAGTGTCATTGCATGTATGTACTTTTTACTAACAACAACTGGAGTCATTGGATGTGTGTTCTTTTCACATACCACATATGGATCCACTAGTGTCATTGCATGTGTGCCGTTTTTACTAACAACAACCAGAGTCATTGCACGTGTGTTCTCTTCAGAGACCACACATGGATCCACCAGTGTCATTGCATGTGTGTTCTTTTTACTAACAACAACCAGAGCCATTGAAATGTGTGTTCTCTTTAGAGAGCACACATGGATCCACCAGTGTCATTGCATGTGTGTTCTCTTCTAACAACAACCAGAGTCATTCCATATGTGTTCTTTTCACATACCACATATGGATCCACCAGTGTCATTGCATGTGTGTTCTTTTTACTAACAACAACTGGAGTCATTTCATGTGTGTTCTTTTCACACACGACATATGGATCCACTAGTGTCATTGAAATGTGTGTTCTCTTCAGACACCACACATGCATCCACCAGTGTCATTGCATGTGTGTTCTTTTTACTAACAACAACTAGAGTCATTGCATGTGTGTTCTTGTCACATACCACATATGGATCCACCAGTGTCATTGCATGTGTGTTCTTTTCACAATCCACCTATGGATCCACCAGTGTCATTGCATGTGAGCTCTTTTTACTAACAACAACCAGAGTCATTGCATGTGTGTTCTCTTCAGAGACCACACATGGATCCACCAGTGTCATTGCATGTGTGTTATTTTTACTAACATCAACCAGATTCATTGCATGTGTGCTCTTTTCACATACCACATATGGATCCACCAGTATCATTGCATGTCTGTTCTTTTTAGAATCCACCTATGGATCCACCAGTTTCATTGCATGTGTGCTCTTTTTACTAACAACAACGAGAGTCATTGCATGTGTGTTCTCTTCAGAGACCACACATGGACCCACCAGTGTCATTGCATATGTGTTCTTTTTACTAACAACAACCAGAGTCATTGAAATGTGTGTTCTCTTCAGAGACCACACATGGATCCACCAGTGTCATTGCATGTGTGTTCTTTTCACTAACAACAACCAGAGTCATTTCATGTGTGTTCTTTTCACATACACCATATGGATCAACCAGTGTCATTGCATGTGTGTTATTTTTACTAACAACAATTGGAGTCATTTCATGTGTGTTCTTTTCACATACCACATATGGATCCACCAGTGTCATTGAAATGTGTGTTCTCTTCAGAGACCACACATGGATCCACCAGTGTCATTGCATGTGTGTTATTTTTACTAACAACAACTGCAGTCATTTCATGTGTGTTCTTTTCACATACCACATATGGATCCACTAGTGTCATTGAAATGTGTTTTCTCTTCAGACACCACACATGGATCCACCAGAGTCATTGCATGTGTGTTCTTTTTACTAACAACAACTGGAGTCATTGCATGTGTGTTCTTTTCACATACCACATATGGATCCACCAGTGTCAGTGCATGTGTGTTCTTTTCACAATCCACCTATGGATCCACCAGTGTCATTCCATGTGTGCTCTTTTTACTAACAACAACCAGAGTCATTGCATGTGTGTTCTCTTCAGAGACCACACATGGATCCACCAGTGTCATTGCATGTGTGTTATTTTTACTAACATCAACCAGAGTCATTGCATGTGTGCTCTTTTCACATACCACATATGGAACCACCAGTGTTATTGCATGTCTGTTCTTGTCACAATCCACCTATGGATCCACCAGTATCATTGCATGTGTGCTCTTTTTACTAACAACAACGAGAGTCATTGCATATGTCTTCTCTTCAGAGACCACACATGGACCCACCAGTGTCATTGCATGTGTGTTCTTTTTACGAACAACAACCAGAGTCATTGCATGTGTGTTCTCTTCAGAGACCACACATGGATCCACCAGTGTCATTGCATGTGTGTTATTTTTACTAACATCAACCAGAGTCATTGCATGTGTGCTCTTTTCACATACCACATATGGAACCACCAGTGTCATTGCATGTCTGTTCTTTTCACAATCCACCTATGGATCCACCAGTGTCATTGCATGTGTGCTCTTTTTACTAACAACAACGAGATTCATTGCATATGTCTTCTCTTCAGAGACCACATATGGATCCACCAGTGTCATTGCATGTGTGTTCTTTTCACTAACAACAACCAGAGTCATTTCATGTGTGTTCTTTTCACATACACCATATGGATCAACCAGTGTCATTGCATGTGTGTTATTTTTACTAACAACAATTGGAGTTATTTCATGTGTGTTCTTTTCACATACCACATATGGATCCACCAGTGTCATTGAAATGTGTGTTCTCTTCAGAGACCACATATGGATCCACCAGTGTCATTGCATGTGTGTTGTTTTTACTAACAACAACTGGAGTCATTACATGTGTGTTCTTTTCACATACCACATATGGATCCACCAGTGTCATTGCATGTGAGGTCTTTTCACAATCCACCTATGGATCCACCAGTGTCATTGATGTGTGTTCTTTTTACTAACAACAACTGGAGTCATTGCATGTGTGTTCTTTTCACATACCACATATGGATCCACCAGTGTCATTGCATGTGTGCTCTTTTCATAATCCACCTATGGATCCACCAGTGTCATTTCATGTGTGTTCTTTTCACATACCACATATGGATCCACCAGTTTCATTGAAATCTGTGTTCTCTTCAGAGACCACACATGGATCCACCAGTTTTATTGCATGTGTGTTCTTTTTACTAACAACAACTGGAGTCATTGCATGTGTGTTCTTTTCACATACCACATATGGATCCACAAGTGTCATTCCATGTGTGCTCTTTTCAAAATCCACCTATGGATCCACAGTGTCATTGCATGTGTGTTCTTTTTACTAACAACAACAAGAGTCATTGCATGTGTGTTCTTTTCACAAACCACATATGGATCCACCAGAGTCATTGAAATGTGTGTTCTCTTCATAGACCACACATGGATCCACCAGTGTCATTGCATGTGTGTTCTTTTGTCTAACAACAACCAGAGTCATTGCATGTGTGTTCTTTTCACATACCACATATGGATCCACTAGTGGCATTGAAATGTGTGTTCTCTTTAGAGACCACACATGGATCCACTAGTGTCATTGCATGTATGTACTTTTTACTAACAACAACTGGAGTCATTGCATGTGTGTTCTTTTCACATACCACATATGGATCCACTAGTGTCATTGCATGTGTGTCGTTTTTACTAACAACAACCAGAGTCATTGCACGTGTGTTCTCTTCAGAGACCACACATGGATCCACCAGTGTCATTGCATGTGTGTTCTTTTTACTAACAACAACCAGAGTCATTGAAATGTGTGTTCTCTTTAGAGAGCACACATGGATCCACCAGTGTCATTGCATGTGTGTTCTCTTCTAACAACAACCAGAGTCATTCCATATGTGTTCTTTTCACATACCACATATGGATCCACCAGTGTCATTGCATGTGTGCTCTTTTTACTAACAACAACTGGAGTCATTTCATGTGTGTTCTTTTCACACACCACATATGGATCCACTAGTGTCATTGAAATGTGTGTTCTCTTCAGACACCACACATGCATCCACCAGTGTCATTGCATGTGTGTTCTTTTTACTAACAACAACTGGAGTCATTGCATGTGTGTTCTTGTCACATACCACATATGGATCCACCAGTGTCATTGCATGTGTGTTCTTTTCACAATCCACCTATGGATCCACCAGTGTCATTGCATGTGAGGTCTTTTTACTAACAACAACCAGAGTCATTGCATGTGTGTTCTCTTCAGAGACTACACATGGATCCACCAGTGTCATTGCATGTGTGTTATTTTTACTAACATCAACCAGAGTCATTGCATGTGTGCTCTTTTCACATACCACATATGGATCCACCAGTATCATTGCATGTCTGTTCTTTTTAGAATCCACCTATGGATCCACCAGTTTCATTGCATGCGTGCTCTTTTTACTAACAACAACGAGAGTCATTGCATGTGTGTTCTCTTCAGAGACCACACATGGACCCACCAGTGTCATTGCATGTGTGTTCTTTTTACTAACAACAACCAGAGTCACTGAAATGTGTGTTCTCTTCAGAGACCACACATGGATCCACCAGTGTCATTGCATGTGTGTTCTTTTCACTAACAACAACCAGAGTCATTTCATGTGTGTTCTTTTCACATACACCATATGGATCAACCAGTGTCATTGCATGTGTGTTATTTTTACTAACAACAATTGGAGTCATTTCATGTGTGTTCTTTTCACATACCACATATGGATCCACCAGTGTCATTGAAATGTGTGTTCTCTTCAGAGACCACACATGGATCCACCAGTGTCATTGCATGTGTGTTCTTTTTACTAACAACAACTGGAGTCATTTCATGTGTGTTCTTTTCACATACCACATATGGATCCACTAGTGTCATTGAAATGTGTTTTCTCTTCAGACACCACACATGGATCCACCAGAGTCATTGCATGTGTGTTCTTTTTACTAACAACAACTGGAGTCATTGCATGTGTGTTCTTTTCACATACCACATATGGATCCACCAGTGTCATTGCATGTGTGTTGTTTTCACAATCCACCTATGGATCCACCAGTGTCATTCCATGTGTGCTCTTTTTACTAACAACAACCAGAGTCATTGCATGTGTGTTCTCTTCAGAGACCACACATGGATCCACCAGTGTCATTGCATGTGTGTTATTTTTACTAACATCAACCAGAGTCATTGCATGTGTGCTCTTTTCACATACCACATATGGAACCACCAGTGTTATTGCATGTCTGTTCTTTTCACAATCCACCTATGGATCCACCAGTGTCATTGCATGTGTGCTCTTTTTACTAACAACAACGAGAGTCATTGCATATGTATTCTCTTCAGAGACCACACATGGACCCACCAGTGTCATTGCATGTGTGTTCTTTTTACTAACAACAACCAGAGTCATTGCATGTGTGTTCTCTTCAGAGACCACACATGGATCCACCAGTGTCATTGCATGTGTGTTATTTTTACTAACATCAACCAGAGTCATTGCATGTGTGCTCTTTTCACATACCACATATGGAACCACCAGTGTCATTGCATGTCTGTTCTTTTCACAATCCACCTATGGATCCACCAGTGTCATTGCATGTGTGCTCTTTTTACTAACAACAACGAGATTCATTGCATATGTCTTCTCTTCAGAGACCACATATGGATCCACCAGTGTCATTGCATGTGTGTTCTTTTCACTAACAACAACCAGAGTCATTTCATGTGTGTTCTTTTCACATACACCATATGGATCAACCAGTGTCATTGCATGTGTGTTATTTTTACTAACAACAATTGGAGTTATTTCATGTGTGTTCTTTTCACATACCACATATGGATCCACCAGTGTCATTGAAATGTGTGTTCTCTTCAGAGACCACATATGGATCCACCAGTGTCATTGCATGTGTGTTGTTTTTACTAACAACAACTGGAGTTATTTCATGTGTGTTCTTTTCACATACCACATATGGATCCACTAGTGTCATTGAAATGTGTGTTCTCTTCAGACACCACACATGGATCCACCAGAGTCATTGCATGTGTGTTCTTTTTACTAACAACAACTGGAGTCATTTCATGTGTGTTCTTTTCACATACCATATATGGATCCACCAGTGTCATTGCATGTGTGTTCTTTTCACAATCCACCTATGGATCCACCAGTGTCATTGCATGTGTGCTCTTTTTACTAACAACAACCAGAGTCATTGCATGTGTGTTCTCTTCAGAGACCACACATGGATCCACCAGTGTCATTGCATGTGTGTTCTTTTTACTAACAACAACCAGAGTCATTGAAATGTGTGTTCTCTTCAGAGACCACATATGGATCCACCAGTGTCATTGCATGTGTGTTCTTTTCACTAACAACAACCAGAGTCATTTCATGTGTGTTCTTTTCACATACACCATATGGATCAACCAGTGTCATTGCATGTGTGTTATTTTTACTAACAGCAATTGGAGTCATTTCATGTGTGTTCTTTTCACATACCACATATGGATCCACCAGTGTCATTGAAATGTGTGTTCTCTTCAGAGACCACACATGGATCCACCAGTGTCATTGCATGTGTGTTCTTTTTACTAACAACAACTGGAGTCATTACATGTGTGTTCTTTTCACATACCACATATGGATCCACCAGTGTCATTGCATGTGCGGTCTTTTCACAATCCACCTATGGATCCACCAGTGTCATTGATGTGTGTTTTTTTACTAACAACAACTGGAGTCATTGCATGTGTGTTCTTTTCACATACCACATATGGATCCACCAGTGTCATTGCATGTGTGCTCTTTTCATAATCCACCTATGGATCCACCAGTGTCATTTCATGTGTGTTCTTTTCACATACCACATATGGATCCACCAGTTTCATTGAAATGTGTGTTCTCTTAAGAGACCACACATGGATCCACCAGTTTCATTGCATGTGTGTTCTTTTTACTAACAACAAATGGAGTCATTGCATGTGTGTTCTTTTCACATACCACATATGGATCCACAAGTGTCATTGCATGTGTGCTCTTTTCAAAATCCACCTATGGATCCACAGTGTTATTGCATGTGTGTTCTTTTTACTAACATCAACCAGAGTCAGTCTTTTCACATACCACATATGGATCCACCAGTGTCATTGCATGTGTGTTATTTTTACTAACATCAACCAGTGTCATTGCATGTGTGTTCTTTTTACTAACAACAACTAGAGTCATTTCATGTGTGTTCTTTTCACATACCACATATGGATCCACTAGTGTCATTGAAATGTGTGTTCTCTTCAGACACCACACATGCATCCACCAGTGTCATTGCATGTGTGTTCTTTTTACTAATAACAACTGGAGTCATCGCATGTGTGTTCTTGTCACATACCACATATGGATCCACCAGTGTCATTGCATGTGTGTTCTTTTCACAATCCACCTATGGATCCACCAGTGTCATTGCATGTGAGCTCTTTTTACTAACAACAACCAGAGTCATTGCATGTGTGTTCTCTTCAGAGACCACACATGGATCCACCAGTGTCATTGCATGTGTGTTATTTTTACTAACATCAACCAGAGTCATTGCATGTGTGCTCTTTTCACATACCACATATGGATCCACCAGTGTCATTGCATGTCTGTTCTTTTCACAATCCACCTATGGATCCACCAGTGTCATTGCATGTGTGCTATTTTTACTAAGAACAACGAGAGTCATTGCATGTGTGTTCTCTTTAGAGACCACACATGGACCCACCAGTGTCATTGCAAGTGTGTTCTTTTTACTAACAACAACCAGGGTCATTGAAATGTGTGTTCTCTTCAGAGACCACACATGGACCCACCAGTGTCATTGCATGTTAGTTCTTTTCACTAACAACAACCAGAGTCATTTCATGTGTGTTCTTTTCACATACACCATATGGATCAACCAGTGTCATTGCATGTGTGTTATTTTTACTAACAACAATTGGAGTCATTTCATGTGTGTTCTTTTCACATACCACATATGGATCCACCAGTGTCATTGAAATGTGTGTTCTCTTTAGAGACCACACATGGATCCACCAGTGTCATTGCATGTGTGTTCTTTTTACTAACAACAACTAGAGTCATTTCATGTGTGTTCTTTTCACATACCACATATGGATCCACTAGTGTCAATGAAATGTGTTTTCTCTTCAGAGACCACACATGGACCCACCAGTGTCATTGCATGTGTGTTCTTTTTACTAACAACAACCAGAGTCATTGAAATGTGTGTTCTCTTCAGAGACCACACATGGATCCACCAGTGTCATTGCATGTGTGTTCTTTTCACTAACAACAACCAGAGTCATTTCATGTGTGTTCTTTTCACATACACCATATGGATCAACCAGTGTCATTGCATGTGTGTTATTTTTACTAACAACAATTGGAGTCATTTCATGTGTGTTCTTTTCACATACCACATATGGATCCACCAGTGTCATTGAAATGTGTGTTCTCTTGAGAGACCACACATGGATCCACCAGTGTCATTGCATGTGTGTTCTTTTTACTAACAACAACCAGAGTCATTGAAATGTGTGTTCTCTTCAGAGACCACATATGGATCCACCAGTGTCATTGCATGTGTGTTCTTTTCACTAACAACAACCAGAGTCATTTCATGTGTGTTCTTTTCACATACACCATATGGATCAACCAGTGTCATTGCATGTGTGTTATTTTTACTAACAGCAATTGGAGTCATTTCATGTGTGTTCTTTTCACATACCACATATGGATCCACCAGTGTCATTGAAATGTGTGTTCTCTTCAGAGACCACACATGGATCCACCAGTGTCATTGCATGTGTGTTCTTTTTACTAACAACAACTGGAGTCATTACATGTGTGTTCTTTTCACATACCACATATGGATCCACCAGTGTCATTGCATGTGCGGTCTTTTCACAATCCACCTATGGATCCACCAGTGTCATTGATGTGTGTTCTTTTTACTAACAACAACTGGAGTCATTGCATGTGTGTTCTTTTCACATACCACATATGGATCCACCAGTGTCATTGCATGTGTGCTCTTTTCATAATCCACCTATGGATCCACCAGTGTCATTTCATGTGTGTTCTTTTCACATACCACATATGGATCCACCAGTTTCATTGAAATGTGTGTTCTCTTAAGAGACCACACATGGATCCACCAGTTTCATTGCATGTGTGTTCTTTTTACTAACAACAAATGGAGTCATTGCATGTGTGTTCTTTTCACATACCACATATGGATCCACAAGTGTCATTGCATGTGTGCTCTTTTCAAAATCCACCTATGGATCCACAGTGTCATTGCATGTGTGTTCTTTTTACTAACATCAACCAGAGTCAGTCTTTTCACATACCACATATGGATCCACCAGTGTCATTGCATGTGTGTTATTTTTACTAACATCAACCAGTGTCATTGCATGTGTATTCTTTTTACTAACAACAACTAGAGTCATTTCATGTGTGTTCTTTTCACATACCACATATGGATCCACTAGTGTCATTGAAATGTGTGTTCTCTTCAGACACCACACATGCATCCACCAGTGTCATTGCATGTGTGTTCTTTTTACTAATAACAACTGGAGTCATCGCATGTGTGTTCTTGTCACATACCACATATGGATCCACCAGTGTCATTGCATGTGTGTTCTTTTCACAATCCACCTATGGATCCACCAGTGTCATTGCATGTGAGCTCTTTTTACTAACAACAACCAGAGTCATTGCATGTGTGTTCTCTTCAGAGACCACACATGGATCCACCAGTGTCATTGCATATGTGTTATTTTTACTAACATCAACAAGAGTCATTGCATGTGTGCTCTTTTCACATACCACATATGGATCCACCAGTGTCATTGCATGTCTGTTCTTTTCACAATCCACCTATGGATCCACCAGTGTCATTGCATGTGTGCTATTTTTACTAACAACAACGAGAGTCATTGCATGTGTGTTCTCTTCAGAGACCACACATGGACCCACCAGTGTCATTGCAAGTGTGTTCTTTTTACTAACAACAACCAGGGTCATTGAAATGTGTGTTCTCTTCAGAGACCACACATGGACCCACCAGTGTCATTGCATGTTAGTTCTTTTCCCTAACAACAACCAGAGTCATTTCATGTGTGTTCTTTTCACATACACCATATGGATCAACCAGTGTCATTGCATGTGTGTTATTTTTACTAACAACAATTGGAGTCATTTCATGTGTGTTCTTTTCACATACCACATATGGATCCACCAGTGTCATTGAAATGTGTGTTCTCTTTAGAGACCACACATGGATCCACCAGTGTCATTGCATGTGTGTTCTTTTTACTAACAACAACTAGAGTCATTTCATGTGTGTTCTTTTCACATACCACATATGGATCCACTAGTGTCAATGAAATGTGTTTTCTCTTCAGAGACCACACATGGACCCACCAGTGTCATTGCATGTGTGTTCTTTTTACTAACAACAACCAGAGTCATTGAAATGTGTGTTCTCTTCAGAGACCACACATGGATCCACCAGTGTCATTGCATGTGTGTTCTTTTCACTAACAACAACCAGAGTCATTTCATGTGTGTTCTTTTCACATACACCATATGGATCAACCAGTGTCATTGCATGTGTGTTATTTTTATTAACAACAATTGGAGTCATTTCATGTGTGTTCTTTTCACATACCACATATGGATCCACCAGTGTCATTGAAATGTGTGTTCTCTTGAGAGACCACACATGGATCCACCAGTGTCATTGCATGTGTGTTCTTTTTACTAACAACAACTGGAGTCATTACATGTGTGTTCTTTTCACATACCACATATGGATCCACCAGTGTCATTGCATGTGCGGTCTTTTCACAATCCACCTATGGATCCACCAGTGTCATTGACGTGTGTTCTTTTTACTAACAACAACTGGAGTCATTGCATGTGTGTTCTTTTCACATACCACATATGGATCCACCAGTGTCATTGCATGTGTGCTCTTTTCATAATCCACCTATGGATCCACCAGTGTCATTTCATGTGTGTTCTTTTCACATACCACATATGGATCCACCAGTTTCATTGAAATGTGTGTTTGTCTTCAGAGACCACACATGGATCCACCAGTTTTATTGCATGTGTGTTCTTTTTACTAACAACAACTGGAGTCATTGCATGTGTGTTCTTTTCACATACCACATATGGATCCACAAGTGTCATTGCATGTGTGCTGTTTTCAAAATCCACCTATGGATCCACAGTGTCATTGCATATGTGTTCTTTTTACTAACAACAACAAGAGTCATTGCATGTGTGTTCTTTTCACAAACCACATATGGATCCACCAGAGTCATTGAAATGTGTGTTCTCTTCATAGACCACACATGGATCCACCAGTGTCATTGCATGTGTGTTCTTTTGTCTAACAACAACCAGAGTCATTGCATGTGTGTTCTTTTCACATACCACATATGGATCCACTAGTGGCATTGAAATGTGTGTTCTCTTTAGAGACCACACAGGGATCCACTAGTGTCATTGCATGTATGTTCTTTTTACTAACAACAACTGGAGTCATTGCATGTGTGTTCTTTTCACATACCACATATGGATCCACTAGTGTCATTGCATGTGTGCCATTTTTACTAACAACAACTAGAGTCATTGCACGTGTGTTCTCTTCAGAGACCACACATGGATCCACCAGTGTCATTGCATGTGTGTTCTTTTTACTAACAACAACCAGAGTCATTGAAATGTGTGTTCTCTTTAGAGAGCACACATGGATCCACCAGTGTCATTGCATGTGTGTTCTCTTCTAACAACAACCAGAGTCATTCCATATGTGTTCTTTTCACATACCACATATGGATCCACCAGTGTCATTGCATGTGTGTTCTTTTTACTAACAACAACTGGAGTCATTTCATGTGTGTTCTTTTCACATACCACATATGGATCCACTAGTGTCATTGAAATGTGTGTTCTCTTCAGACACCACACATGCATCCACCAGTGTCATTGCATGTGTGTTCTTTTTACTAACAACAACTGGAGTCATTGCATGTGTGTTCTTGTCACATACCACATATGGATCCACCAGTGTCATTGCATGTGAGCTCTTTTTACTAACAACAACCAGAGTCATTGCATGTGTGTTCTCTTCAAAGACCACACATGGATCCACCAGTGTCATTGCATGTGTGTTCTTTTTACTAACATCAACCAGAGTCATTGCATGTGTGCTCTTTTCACATACCACATATGGATCCACCAATGTCATTGCATGTCTGTTCTTTTTAGAATCCACCTATGGATCCACCAGTTTCATTGCATGTGTGCTCTTTTTACTAACAACAACGAGAGTCATTGCATGTGTGTTCTCTTCAGAGACCACACATGGACCCACCAGTGTCATTGCATGTGTGTTCTTTTTACTAACAACAACCAGAGTCATTGAAATGTGTGTTCTCTTCAGGGACCACACATGGATCCACCAGTGTCATTGCATGTGTGTTCTTTTCACTAACAATAACCAGAGTCATTTCATGTGTGTTCTTTTCACATACACCATATGGATCAACCAGTGTCATTGCATGTGTGTTATTTTTACTAACAACAATTGGAGTCATTTCATGTGTGTTCTTTTCACATACCACATATGGATCCACCAGTGTCATTGAAATGTGTGTTCTCTTCAGAGACCACACATGGATCCACCAGTGTCATTGCATGTGTGTTCTTTTTACTAACAACAACTGGAGTCATTTCATGTGTGTTCTTTTCACATACCACATATGGATCCACTAGTGTCATTGAAATGTGCGTTCTCTTCAGACACCACACATGGATCCACCAGAGTCATTGCATGTGTGTTCTTTTTACTAACAACAACTAGAGTCATTGCATGTGTGTTCTTTTCACATACACATATGGATCCACCAGTGTCATTGCATGTGTGTTCTTTTCACAATCCACCTATGGATCCACCAGTGTCATTCCATGTGTGCTCTTTTTACTAACAACAACCAGAGTCATTGCATGTGTGTTCTCTTCAGAGACCACACATGGATCCACCAGTGTCATTGCATGTGTGTTATTTTTACTAACATCAACCAGAGTCATTGCATGTGTGCTCTTTTCACATACCACATATGGAACCACCAGTGTCATTGCATGTCTGTTCTTTCCACAATCCACCTATGGATCCACCAGTGTCATTCATGTGTGCTCTTTTTACTAACAACAACGAGAGTCATTGCATATGTCTTCTCTTCAGAGACCACACATGGACCCACCAGTGTCATTGCATGTGTGTTCTTTTTACTAACAACAACCAGAGTCATTGCATGTGTGTTCTCTTCAGAGACCACACATGGATCCACCAGTGTCATTGCATGTGTGTTATTTTTACTAACATCAACCAGAGTCATTGCATGTGTGCTCTTTTCACATACCACATATGGAACCACCAGTGTCATTGCATGTCTGTTCTTTTCACAATCCACCTATGGATCCACAAGTGTCATTGCATGTGTGCTCTTTTTACTAACAACAACGAGAGTCATTGCATATGTCTTCTCTTCAGAGACCACATATGGATCCACCAGTGTCATTGCATGTGTGTTCTTTTCACTAACAACAACCAGAGTCATTTCATGTGTGTTCTTTTCACATACACCATATGGATCAACCAGTGTCATTGCATGTGTGTTATTTTTACTAACAACAATTGGAGTCATTTCATGTGTGTTCTTTTCACATACCACATATGGATCCACCGGTGTCATTGAAATGTGTGTTCTCTTCAGAGACCACATATGGATCCACCAGTGTCATTGCATGTGTGTTCTTTTTACTAACAACAACTGGAGTCATTTCATGTGTGTTCTTTTCACATACCACATATTGATCCACTAGTGTCATTGAAATGTGTGTTCTCTTCAGACACCACACATGGATCCACCAGAGTCATTGCATGTGTGTTCTTTTTACTAACAACAACTGGAGTCATTGCATGTGTGTTCTTTTCACATACCATATATGGATCCACCAGTGTCATTGCATGTGTTTTCTTTTCACAATCCACCTATGGATCCACCAGTGTCATTGCATGTGTGCTCTTTTTACTAACAACAACCAGAGTCATTGCATGTGTGTTCTCTTCAGAGTCCACACATGGATCCACCAGTGTCATTGCATGTGTGTTCTTTTTACTAACAACAACCAGAGTCATTGAAATGTGTGTTCTCTTCAGAGACCACATATGGATCCACCAGTGTCATTGCATGTGTGTTCTTTTCACTAACAACAACCAGAGTCATTTCATGTGTGTTCTTTTCACATACACCATATGGATCAACCAGGGTCATTGCATGTGTGTTATTTTTACTAACAGCAATTGGACTCATTTCATGTGTGTTCTTTTCACATACCACATATGGATCCACCAGTGTCATTGAAATGTGTGTTCTCTTTAGAGACCACACATGGATCCACCAGTGTCATTGCATGTGTGTTCTTTTTACTAACAACAACTGGAGTCATTACATGTGTGTTCTTTTCACATACCACATATGGATCCACCAGTGTCATTGCATGTGCGTCTTTTCACAATCCACCTATGGATCCACCAGTGTCATTGATGTGTTTTCTTTTTACTAACAACAACTGGAGTCATTGCATGTGTGTTCTTTTCACATACCACATATGGATCCACCAATGTCATTGCATGTGTGCTCTTTTCATAATCCACCTCTGGATCCACCAGTGTCATTTCATGTGTGTTCTTTTCACATACTACATATGGATCCACCAGTTTCATTGAAATGTGTGTTCTCTTCAGAGACCACACATGGATCCACCAGTTTCATTGCATGTGTGTTCTTTTTACTAACAACAAATGGAGTCATTGCATGTGTGTTCTTTTCACATACCACATATGGATCCACAAGTGTCATTGCATGTGTGCTCTTTTCAAAATCCACCTATGGATCCACAGTGTCATTGCATGTGTGTTATTTTTACTAACATCAACCAGAGTCATTGCATGTGTGCTCTTTTCACATACCACATATGGATCCACCAGTGTCATTGCATGTCTGTTCTTTTCACAATCCACCTATGGATCCACCAGTGTCATTGCATGTGTGCTCTTTTTACTAACAACAACGAGAGTCATTGCATGTGTGTTCTCTTCAGAGACCACACATGGACCCACCAGTGTCATTGCAAGTGTGTTCTTTTTACTAACAACAACCAGGGTCACTGAAATGTGTGTTCTTTTCAGAGACCACACATGGACGCACCAGTGTCATTGCATCTTAGTTCTTTTCACTAACAACAACCAGATTCATTTCATGTGTGTTCTTTTCACATACACCATATGGATCAACCAGTGTCATTGCATGTGTGTTATTTTTACTAACAACAATTGGAGTCATTTCATGTGTGTTTTTTTCACATACCACATATGGATCCACCAGTGTCATTCATGTGTGCTCTTTTTACTAACAACAACGAGAGTCATTGCATATGTCTTCTCTTCAGAGACCACACATGGACCCACCAGTGTCATTGCATGTGTGTTCTTTTTACTAACAACAACCAGAGTCATTGCATGTGTGTTCTCTTCAGAGACCACACATGGATCCACCAGTGTCATTGCATGTGTGTTATTTTTACTAACATCAACCAGAGTCATTGCATGTGTGCTCTTTTCACATACCACATATGGAACCACCAGTGTCATTGCATGTCTGTTCTTTTCACAATCCACCTATGGATCCACCAGTGTCATTGCATGTGTGCTCTTTTTACTAACAACAACGAGAGTCATTGCATATGTCTTCTCTTCAGAGACCACATATGGATCCACCAGTGTCATTGCATGTGTGTTCTTTTCACTAACAACAACCAGTGTCATTTCATGTGTGTTCTTTTCACATACACCATATGGATCAACCAGTGTCATTGCATGTGTGTTATTTTTACTAACAACAATTGGAGTCATTTCATGTGTGTTCTTTTCACATACCACATATGGATCCACCAGTGTCATTGAAATGTGTGTTCTCTTCAGAGACCACATATGGATCCACCAGTGTCATTGCATGTGTGTTCTTTTTACTAACAACAACTGGAGTCATTTCATGTGTGTTCTTTTCACATACCACATATTGATCCACTAGTGTCATTGAAATGTGTTTTCTCTTCAGACACCACACATGGATCCACCAGAGTCATTGCATGTGTGTTCTTTTTACTAACAACAACTGGAGTCATTGCATGTGTGTTCTTTTCACATACCATATATGGATCCACCAGTGTCATTGCATGTGTGTTCTTTTCACAATCCACCTATGGATCCACCAGTGTCATTGCATGTGTGCTCTTTTTACTAACAACAACCAGAGTCATTGCGTGTGTGTTCTCTTCAGAGACCACACATGGATCCACCAGTGTCATTGCATGTGTGTTCTTTTTACTAACAACAACCAGAGTCATTGAAATGTGTGTTCTCTTCAGAGACCACAAATGGATCCACCAGTGTCATCGCATGTGTGTTCTTTTCACTAACAACAACCGGAGTCATTTCATGTGTGTTCTTTTCACATACACCATATGGATCAACCAGGGTCATTGCATGTGTGTTATTTTTACTAACAGCAATTGGACTCATTTCATGTGTGTTCTTTTCACATACCACATATGGATCCACAAGTGTCATTGAAATGTGTGTTCTCTTCAGAGACCACACATGGATCCACCAGTGTGATTGCATGTGTGTTCTTTTTACTAACAACAACTGGAGTCATTACATGTGTGTTCTTTTCACATACCACATATGGATCCACCAGTGTCATTGCATGTGCGTCTTTTCACAATCCACCTATGGATCCACCAGTGTCATTGATGTGTGTTCTTTTTACTAACAACAACTGGAGTCATTGCATGTGTGTTCTTTTCACATACCACATATGGATCCACCAGTGTCATTGCATGTGTGCTCTTTTCATAATCCACCTATGGATCCACCAGTGTCATTTCATGTGTGTTCTTTTCACATACCACATATGGATCCACCAGTTTCATTGAAATGTGTGTTCTCTTCAGAGACCACACATGGATCCACCAGTTTCATTGCATGTGTGTTCTTTTTACTAACAACAAATGGAGTCATTGCATGTGTGTTTTTTCACATACCACATATGGATCCACAAGTGTCATTGCATGTGTGCTCTTTTCAAAATCGACCTATAGATCCACAGTGTCATTGCATGTGTGTTATTTTTACTAACATCAACCAGAGTCATTGCATGTGTGCTCTTTTCACATACCACATATGGATCCACCAGTGTCATTGCATGTCTGTTCTTTTCACAATCCACCTATGGATCCACTAGTGTCATTGCATGTGTGCTCTTTTTACTAACAACAACGAGAGTCATTGCATGTGTGTTCTCTTCAGAGACCACACATGGACCCACCAGTGTCATTGCAAGTGTGTTCTTTTTACTAACAACAACCAGGGTCATTGAAATGTGTGTTCTCTTCAGAGACCACACATGGACCCACCAGTGTCATTGCATGTTAGTTCTTTTCACTAACAACAACCAGAGTCATTTCATGTGTGTTCTTTTCACATACACCATATGGATCAACCAGTGTCATTGCATGTGTGTTATTTTTACTAACAACAATTGGAGTCATTTCATGTGTGTTCTTTTCACATACCACATATGGATCCACCAGTGTCATTGAAATGTGTGTTCTCTTTAGAGACCATACATGGATCCACCAGTGTCATTGCATGTGTGTTCTTTTTACTAACAACAACTAGAGTCATTTAAAGTGTGTTCTTTTCACATACCACATATGGATCCACTAGTGTCAATGAAATGTGTTTTCTCTTCAGAGACCACACATGGACCCACCAGTGTCATTGCATGTGTGTTCTTTTTACTAACAACAACCAGAGTCATTGAAATGTGTGTTCTCTTCAGAGACCACACATGGATCCACCAGTGTCATTGCATGTGTGTTCTTTTAACTAACAACAACCAGAGTCATTTCATGTGTGTTCTTTTCACATACACCATATGGATCAACCAGTGTCATTGCATGTGTGTTATTTTTACTAACAACAATTGGAGTCATTTCATGTGTGTTCTTTTCACATACCACATATGGATCCACCAGTGTCATTGAAATGTGTGTTCTCTTCAGAGACCACACATGGATCCACCAGTGTCATTTCATGTGTGTTCTTTTTACTAACAACAACTGGAGTCATTACATGTGTGTTCTTTTCACATACCACATATGGATCCACCAGTGTCATTGCATGTGTGTTCTTTTTACTAACAACAACTGGAGTCATTACATGTGTGTTCTTTTCACATACCACATATGGATCCACCAGTGTCATTGAAATGTGTGTTCTCTTTAGAGACCACACATGGATCCACAAGTGTCATTGCATGTGTGTTCTTTTTACTAACAACAACTAGAGTCATTTCAAGTGTGTTCTTTTCACATACCACATATGGATCCACTAGTGTCAATGAAATGTGTTTTCTCTTCAGAGACCACACATGGACCCACCAGTGTCATTGCATGTGTGTTCTTTTTTCTAACAATAACCAGAGTCATTGAAATGTGTGTTCTCTTTAGAGACCACACATGGATCCACCAGTGTCATTGCATGTGTGTTCTTTTCACTAACAACAACCAGAGTCATTTCATGTGTGTTCTTTTCACATACACCATATGGATCAACCAGTGTCATTGCATGTGTGTTATTTTTACTAACAACAATTGGAGTCATTTCATGTGTGTTCTTTTCACATACCACATATGGATCCACAAGTGTCATTGAAATGTGTGTTCTCTTCAGAGACCACACATGGATCCACCAGTTTTATTGCATGTGTGTTCTTTTTACTAACAACAACTGGAGTCATTCCATGTGTGTTCTTTTCACATACCACATATGGATCCACAAGTGTCATTGCATGTGTGCTCTTTTCAAAATCCACCTATGGATCCACAGTGTCATTGCATGTGTGTTCTTTTTACTAACAACAACAAGAGTCATTGCATGTGTGTTCTTTTCACATACCACATATGGATCCACCAGAGTCATTGAAATGTGTGTTCTCTTCATAGACCACACATGGATCCACCAGTGTCATTGCATGTGTGTTCTTTTGTCTAACAACAACCAGAGTCATTGCATGTGTGTTCTTTTCACATACCACATATGGATCCACTAGTGGCATTGAAATGTGTGTTCTCTTTAGAGACCACACATGGATCCACCGGTTTTATTGCATGTATGTTCTTTTTACTAACAACAACTGGAGTCATTGCATGTGTGTTCTTTTCACATACCACATATGGATCCACAAGTGTCATTGCATGTGTGCTCTTTTCAAAATCCACCTATGGATCACCAGTGTCATTGCATGTGTGTTCTTTTTACTAACAACAACAAGAGTCATTGCATGTGTGTTCTTTTCACAAACCACATATGGATCCACCAGAGTCATTGAAATGTGTGTTCTCTTCATAGACCACACATGGATCCACCAGTGTCATTGCATGTGTGTTCTTTTGTCTAACAACATTCAGTGTCATTGCATGTGTGTTCTTTTCACATACCACATATGGATCCACTAGTGGCAGTGAAATGTGTGTTCTCTTTAGAGACCACACAGGGATCCACTAGTGTCATTGCATGTATGTTCTTTTTACTAACAACAACTGGAGTCATTGCATGTGTGTTCTTTTCACATACCACATATGGATCCACTAGTGTCATTGCATGTGTGCCGTTTTTACTAACAACAACCAGAGTCATTGCACGTGTGTTCTCTTCAGAGACCACACATGGATCCACCAGTGTCATTGCATGTGTGTTCTTTTTACTAACAACAACCAGAGTCATTGAAATGTGTGTTCTCTTTAGAGAGCACACATGGATCCACCAGTGTCATTGCATGTGTGTTCTCTTCTAACAACAACCAGAGTCATTCCATATGTTTTCTTTTCACATACCACATATGGATCCACCAGTGTCATTGCATGTGTGTTCTTTTTACTAACAACAACTGGAGTCATTTCATGTGTGTTCTTTTCACATACCACATATGGATCCACTAGTGTCATTGAAATGTGTGTTCTCTTCAGACACCACACATGCATCCACCAGTGTCATTGCATGTGTGTTCTTTTTACTAACAACAACTGGAGTCATTGCATGTGTGTTCTTGTCACATACCACATATGGATCCACCAGTGTCATTGCATGTGTGTTCTTTTCACAATCCACCTATGGTTCCACTAGTGTCATTGCATGTGTGTTCTTTTTACTAACAACAACCAGAGTCATTGAAATGCGAGTTCTCTTCAGAGACCACACATGGATCCACCACTGTCATTGCATGTGTGTTCTTTTTACTAATATCAACTGGAGTCATTTCATGTGTGTTCTTTTCACATACCACATATGGATCCACCAGTGTCATTGAAATGTGTGTTCTCTTCAGAGACCACACATGGATCCACCAGTGTCATTACATTTGTGCTCTTTTTACTAACAATAACCAGAGTCATTAAATGTGTGTTCTCTTCAGAGACCACACATGGATCCACCAGTGTCATTGCATGTGTGTTCTTTTTACTAACAACAACCAGAGTCATTGAAATGTGTGTTCTCTTCAGAGACCACACATGGATCCACCAGTGTCATTGCATGTGTGTTCTTTTCACTAACAATAACCAGAGTCATTTCATGTGTGTTCTTTTCACATACACCATATGGATCAACCAGTGTCATTGCATGTGTGTTATTTTTACTAACAACAATTGGAGTCATTTCATGTGTGTTCTTTTCACATACCACATATGGATCCACCAGTGTCATTGAAATGTGTGTTCTCTTCAGATACCACACATGGATCCACCAGTGTCATTGCATGTGTGTTCTTTTTACTAACAACAGCTGGAGTCATTTCATGTGTGTTCTTTTAACATACCACATATGGATCCACTAGTGTCATTGAAATGTGCGTTCTCTTCAGACACCACACACGGATCCACCAGAGTCATTGCATGTGTGTTCTTTTTACTAACAACAACTGGAGTCATTGCATGTGTGTTCTTTTCACATACCACATATGGATCCACCAGTGTCATTGCATGTGTGTTATTTTCACAATCCACCTACGGATCCACCAGTGTCATTCGATGTGTTCTCTTTTTACTAACAACAACCAGAGTCATTGCATGTGTGTTCTCTTCAGAGACCACACATGGATCCACCAGTGTCATTGCATGTGTGTTATTTTTACTAACATCAACCAGAGTCATTGCATGTGTGCTCTTTTCACATACCACATATGGAACCACCAGTGTCATTGCATGTCTGTTCTTTTCACAATCCACCTATGGATCCACCAGTGTCATTGCATGTGTGCTCTTTTTACTAACAACAACGAGAGTCATTGCATATGTCTTCTCTTCAGAGACCACACATGGACCCACCAGTGTCATTGCATGTGTGTTCTTTTTACTAACAACAACCAGAGTCATTGCATGTGTGTTCTCTTCAGAGACCACACATGGATCCACCAGTGTCATTGCATGTGTGTTATTTTTACTAACATCAACCAGAGTCATTGCATGTGTGCTCTTTTCACATACCACATATGGAACCACCAGTGTCATTGCATGTCTGTTCTTTTCACAATCCACCTATGGATCCACCAGTGTCATTGCATGTGTGCTCTTTTTACTAACAACAACGACAGTCATTGCATATGTCTTCTCTTCAAAGACCACATATGGATCCACCAGTGTCATTGCATGTGTGTTCTTTTCACTAACAACAACCAGAGTCATTTCATGTGTGTTCTTTTCACATACACCATATGGATCAACCAGTGTCATTGCATGTGTGTTATTTTTACTAACAACAATTGGAGTCATTTCATGTGTGTTCTTTTCACATACCACATATGGATCCACCAGTGTCATTGAAATGTGTGTTCTCTTCAGAGACCACATATGGATCCACCAGTGTCATTGCATGTGTGTTCTTTTTACTAACAACAACTGGAGTCATTTCATGTGTGTTCTTTTCACATACCACATATGGATCCACTAGTGTCATTGAAATGTGTGTTCTCTTCAGACACCACACATGCATCCACCAGTGTCATTGCATGTGTGTTCTTTTTACTAACAACAACTGGAGTCATTGCATGTGTGTTCTTGTCACATACCACATATGGATCCACCAGTGTCATTGCATGTGTATTCTTTTCACAATCCACCTATGGATCCACCAGTGTCATTGCATGTGAGCTCTTTTTACTAACAACAACCAAAGTCATTGCATGTGTGTTCTCTTCAGAGACCACATATGGATCCACCAGTGTCATTGCATGTGTGTTATTTTTACTAACATCAACCAGAGTCATTGCATGTGTGCTCTTTTACATACCACATATGGATCCACCAGTGTCATTGCATGTCTGTTCTTTTTAGAATCCACCTATGGATCCACCAGTTTCATTGCATGTGTGCTCTTTTTACTAACAACAACGAGAGTCATTGCATGTGTGTTCTCTTTAGAGACCACACATGGATCCACCAGAGTCATTTCATGTGTGTTCTTTTCACATACACCATATGGATCAACCAGTGTCATTGCATGTGTGTTATTTTTACTAACAACAATTGGAGTCATTTCATGTGTGTTCTTTTCACATACCACATATGGATCCACCAGTGTCATTGAAATGTGTGTTCTCTTCAGAGACCACACATGGATCCACCAGTTTTATTGCATGTGTGTTCTTTTTACTAACAACAACTGGAGTCATTGCATGTGTGTTCTTTTCACATACCACATATGGATCCACAAGTGTCATTGCATGTGTGCTCTTTTCAAAATCCACCTATGGATCCACAGTGTCATTGCATGTGTGTTCTTTTTACTAACAACAACAAGAGTCATTGCATGTGTGTTCTTTTCACAAACCACATATGGATCCACCAGAGTCATTGAAATGTGTGTTCTCTTCATAGACCACACATGGATCCACCAGTGTCATTGCATGTGTATTCTTTTGTCTAACAACAACCAGAGTCATTGCATGTGTGTTCTTTTCACATACCACATATGGATCCACTAGTGGCATTGAAATGTGTGTTCTCTTTAGAGACCACACATGGATCCACCGGTTTTATTGCATGTATGTTCTTTTTACTAACAACAACTGGAGTCATTGCATGTGTGTTCTTTTCACATACCACATATGGATCCACAAGTGTCATTGCATGTGTGCTCTTTTCAAAATCCACCTATGGATCACCAGTGTCATTGCATGTGTGTTCTTTTTACTAACAACAACAAGAGTCATTGCATGTGTGTTCTTTTCACAAACCACATATGGATCCACCAGAGTCATTGAAATGTGTGTTCTCTTCATAGACCACACATGGATCCACCAGTGTCATTGCATGTGTGTTCTTTTGTCTAACAACAACCAGAGTCATTGCATGTGTGTTCTTTTCACATACCACATATGGATCCACTAGTGGCAGTGAAATGTGTGTTCTCTTTAGAGACCACACAGGGATCCACTAGTGTCATTGCATGTATGTTCTTTTTACTAACAACAACTGGAGTCATTGCATGTGTGTTCTTTTCACATACCACATATGGATCCACTAGTGTCATTGCATGTGTGCCGTTTTTACTAACAACAACCAGAGTCATTGCACGTGTGTTCTCTTCAGAGACCACACATGGATCCACCAGTGTCATTGCATGTGTGTTCTTTTTACTAACAACAACCAGAGTCATTGAAATGTGTGTTCTCTTTATAGAGCACACATGGATCCACCAGTGTCATTGCATGTGTGTTCTCTTCTAACAACAACCAGAGTCATTCCATATGTTTTCTTTTCACATACCACATATGGATCCACCAGTGTCATTGCATGTGTGTTCTTTTTACTAACAACAACTTGAGTCATTTCATGTGTGTTCTTTTCACATACCACATATGGATCCACTAGTGTCATTGAAATGTGTGTTCTCTTCAGACACCACACATGCATCCACCAGTGTCATTGCATGTGTGTTCTTTTTACTAAAAACAACTGGAGTCATTGCATGTGTGTTCTTGTCACATACCACATATGGATCCACCAGTGTCATTGCATGTGTGTTCTTTTCACAATCCACCTATGGATCCACCAGTGTCATTGCATGTGAGCTCTTTTTACTAACAACAACCAGAGTCATTGCATGTGTGTTCTCTTCAGAGACCACACATGGATCCACCAGTGTCATTGCATGTGTGTTATTTTTACTAACATCAACCAGAGTCATTGCATGTGTGCTCTTTTCACATACCATATATGGATCCACCAGTGTCATTGCATGTCTGTTCTTTTTAGAATCCACCTATGGATCCACCAGTTTCATTGCATGTGTGCTCTTTTTACTAACAACAACGAGAGTCATTGCATGTGTGTTCTCTTCAGAGACCACACATGGACCCACCAGTGTCATTGCATGTGTGTTCTTTTTACTAACAACAACCAGAGTCATTGAAATGTGTGTTCTCTTCAGAGACCACACATGGATCCACCAGTGTCATTGCATGTGTGTTCTTTTCACTAACAATAACCAGAGTCATTTCATGTGTGTTCTTTTCACATACACCATATGGATCAACCAGTGTCATTGCATGTGTGTTATTTTTACTAACAACAATTGGAGTCATTTCATGTGTGTTCTTTTCACATACCACATATGGATCCACCAGTGTCATTGAAATGTGTGTTCTCTTCAGAGACCACACATGGATCCACCAGTGTCATTGCATGTGTGTTCTTTTTACTAACAACAGCTGGAGTCATTTCATGTGTGTTCTTTTCACATACCACATATGGATCCACTAGTGTCATTGAAATGTGCGTTCTCTTCAGACACCACACACGGATCCACCAGAGTCATTGCATGTGTGTTCTTTTTACTAACAACAACTGGAGTCATTGCATGTGTGTTCTTTTCACATACGACATATGGATCCACCAGTGTCATTGCATGTGTGTTATTTTCACAATCCACCTATGGATCCACCAGTGTCATTCCATGTGTGCTCTTTTTACTAACAACAACCAGAGTCATTGCATGTGTGTTCTCTTCAGAGACCACACATGGATCCACCAGTGTCATTGCATGTGTGTTATTTTTACTAACATCAACCAGAGTCATTGCATGTGTGCTCTTTTCACATACCACATATGGAACCACCAGTGTCATTGCATGTCTGTTCTTTTCACAATCCACCTATGGATCCACCAGTGTCATTGCATGTGTGCTCTTTTTACTAACAACAACGAGAGTCATTGCATATGTCTTCTCTTCAGAGACCACACATGGACCCACCAGTGTCATTGCATGTGTGTTCTTTTTACTAACAACAACCAGAGTCATTGCATGTGTGTTCTCTTCAGAGACCACACATGGATCCACCAGTGTCATTGCATGTGTGTTATTTTTACTAACATCAACCAGAGTCATTGCATGTGTGCTCTTTTCACATACCACATATGGAACCACCAGTGTCATTGCATGTCTGTTCTTTTCACAATCCACCTATGGATCCACCAGTGTCATTGCATGTGTGCTCTTTTTACTAACAACAACGACAGTCATTGCATATGTCTTCTCTTCAAAGACCACATATGGATCCACCAGTGTCATTGCATGTGTGTTCTTTTCACTAACAACAACCAGAGTCATTTCATGTGTGTTCTTTTCACATACACCATATGGATCAACCAGTGTCATTGCATGTGTGTTATTTTTACTAACAACAATTGGAGTCATTTCATGTGTGTTCTTTTCACATACCACATATGGATCCACCAGTGTCATTGAAATGTGTGTTCTCTTCAGAGACCACATATGGATCCACCAGTGTCATTGCATGTGTGTTCTTTTTACTAACAACAACTGGAGTCATTTCATGTGTGTTCTTTTCACATACCACATATGGATCCACTAGTGTCATTGAAATGTGTGTTCTCTTCAGACACCACACATGCATCCACCAGTGTCATTGCATGTGTGTTCTTTTTACTAACAACAACTGGAGTCATTGCATGTGTGTTCTTGTCACATACCACATATGGATCCACCAGTGTCATTGCATGTGTATTCTTTTCACAATCCACCTATGGATCCACCAGTGTCATTGCATGTGAGCTCTTTTTACTAACAACAACCAGAGTCATTGCATGTGTGTTCTCTTCAGAGACCACATATGGATCCACCAGTGTCATTGCATGTGTGTTATTTTTACTAACATCAACCAGAGTCATTGCATGTGTGCTCTTTTACATACCACATATGGATCCACCAGTGTCATTGCATGTCTGTTCTTTTTAGAATCCACCTATGGATCCACCAGTTTCATTGCATGTGTGCTCTTTTTACTAACAACGACGAGAGTCATTGCATGTGTGTTCTCTTTAGAGACCACACATGGATCCACCAGTGTCATTGCATGTGTGTTCTTTTTACTAACAACAACCAGAGTCATTGAAATGTGTGTTCTCTTCAGAGACCACACATGGATCCACCAGTGTCATTGCATGTGTGTTCTTTTCACTAACAACAACCAGAGTCATTTCATGTGTGTTCTTTTCACATACACCATATGGATCAACCAGTGTCATTGCATGTGTGTTATTTTTACTAACAACAATTGGAGTCATTTCATGTGTGTTCTTTTCACATACCACATATGGATCCACCAGTGTCATTGAAATGTGTGTTCTCTTCAGAGACCACACATGGATCCACCAGTGTCATTGCATGTGTGTTCTTTTTACTAACAACAGCTGGAGTCATTTCATGTGTGTTCTTTTCACATACCACATATGGATCCACTAGTGTCATTGAAATGTGCGTTCTCTTCAGACACCACACATGGATCCACCAGAGTCATTGCATGTGTGTTCTTTTTACTAACAACAACTGGAGTCATTGCATGTGTGTTCTTTTCACATACCACATATGGATCCACCAGTGTCATTGCATGTGTGTTATTTTCACAATCCACCTATGGATCCACCAGTGTCATTCCATGTGTGCTCTTTTTACTAACAACAACCAGAGTCATTGCATGTGTGTTCTCTTCAGAGACCACACATGGATCCACCAGTGTCATTGCATGTGTGTTATTTTTACTAACATCAACCAGAGTCATTGCATGTGTGCTCTTTTCACATACCACATATGGAACCACCAGTGTCATTGCATGTCTCTTCTTTTCACAATCCACCTATGGATCCACCAGTGTCATTGCATGTGTGCTCTTTTTACTAACAACAACGAGAGTCATTGCATATGTCTTCTCTTCAGAGACCACACATGGACCCACCAGTGTCATTTCATGTGTGTTCTTTTTACTAACAACAACCAGAGTCATTGCATGTGTGTTCTCTTCAGAGACCACACATGGATCCACCAGTGTCATTGCATGTGTGTTATTTTTACTAACATCAACCAGAGTCATTGCAAGTGTGCTCTTTTCACATACCACATATGGAACCACCAGTGTCATTGCATGTCTGTTCTTTTCACAATCCACCTATGGATCCACCAGTGTCATTGCATGTGTGCTCTTTTTACTAACAACAACGACAGTCATTGCATATGTCTTCTCTTCAAAGACCACATATGGATCCACCAGTGTCATTGCATGTGTGTTCTTTTCACTAACAACAACCAGAGTCATTTCATGTGTGTTCTTTTCACATACACCATATGGATCAACCAGTGTCATTGCATGTGTGTTATTTTTACTAACAACAATTGGAGTCATTTCATGTGTGTTCTTTTCACATACCACATATGGATCCACCAGTGTCATTGAAATGTGTGTTCTCTTCAGAGACCACATATGGATCCACCAGTGTCATTGCATGTGTGTTCTTTTTACTAACAACAACTGGAGTCATTTCATGTGTGTTCTTTTCACATACCACATATGGATCCACTAGTGTCATTGAAATGTGTGTTCTCTTCAGCCACCACACATGGATCCACCAGAGTCATTGCATGTGTGTTCTTTTTACTAACAACAACTGGAGTCATTGCATGTGTGTTCTTTTCACATACCATATATGGATCCACCAGTGTCATTGCATGTGTGTTCTTTTCACAATCCACCTATGGATCCACCAGTGTCATTGCATGTGTGCTCTTTTTACTAACAACAACCAGAGTCATTGCATGTGTGTTCTCTTCAGAGACCACACATGGATCCACCAGTGTCATTGCATGTGTGTTCTTTTTACTAACAACAACCAGAGTCATTGAAATGTGTGTTCTCTTCAGAGACCACATATGGATCCACCAGTGTCATTGCATGTGTGTTCTTTTCACTAACAACAACCAGAGTCATTTCATGTGTGTTCTTTTCACATACACCATATGGATCAACCAGTGTCATTGCATGTGTGTTATTTTTACTAACAGCAATTGGAGTCATTTCATGTGTGTTCTTTTCACATACCAGTGTCATTGAAATGTGTGTTCTCTTCAGAGACCACACATGGATCCACCAGTGTCATTGCATGTCTGTTCTTTTTCCTAACAACAACTGGAGTCATTACATGTGTGTTCTTTTCACATACCACATATGGATCCACCAGTGTCATTGAAATGTGTGTTCTCTTCAGAGACCACACATGGATCCACCAGTGTCATTGATGTGTGTTCTTTTTACTAACAACAACTGGAGTCATTACATGTGTGTTCTTTTCACATACCACATATGGATCCACCAGTGTCATTGCATGTGTGCTCTTTTCATAATCCACCTATGGATCCACCAGTGTCATTTCATGTGTGTTCTTTTCACATACCACATATGGATCCACCAGTTTCATTGAAATGTGTGTTCTCTTCAGAGACCACACATGGATCCACCAGTTTCATTGCATGTGTGTTCTTTTTACTAACAATAAATGGAGTCATTGCATGTGTGTTCTTTTCACATACCACATATGGATCCACAAGTGTCATTGCATGTGTGCTCTTTTCAAAATCCACCTATGGATCCACAGTGTCATTGCATGTGTGTTATTTTTACTAACATCAACCAGAGTCATTGCATGTGTGATCTTTTCACATACCACATATGGATCCACCAGTGTCATTGCATGTCTGTTCTTTTCACAATCCACCTATGGATCCACCAGTGTCATTGCATGTGTGCTCTTTTTACTAACAACAACGAGAGTCATTACATGTGTGTTCTCTTCAGAGACCACACATGGACCCACCAGTGTCATTGCAAGTGTGTTCTTTTTACTAACAACAACCAGAGTCATTGAAATGTGTGTTCTCTTCAGAGACCACACATGGACCCACCACTGTCATTGCATGTTAGTTCTTTTCACTAACAACAACCAGAGTCATTTCATGTGTGTTCTTTTCACATACACCATATGGATCAACCAGTGTCATTGCATGTGTGTTATTTTTACTAACAACAATTGGAGTCATTTCCTGTGTGTTCTTTTCACATACCACATATGGATCCACCAGTGTCATTGAAATGTGTGTTCTCTTTAGAGACCACACATGGATCCACCAGTGTCATTGCATGTGTGTTCTTTTTACTAACAACAACTAGAGTCATTTCATGTGTGTTCTTTTCACATACCATATATGGATCCACTAGTGCCAATGAAATGTGTTTTCTCTTCAGAGACCACACATGGACCCACCAGTGTCATTGCATGTGTGTTCTTTTTACTAACAACAACCAGAGTCATTGAAATGTGTGTTCTCTTCAGAGACCACACATGGATCCACCACTGTCATTGCATGTGTGTTCTTTTCGCTAACAACAACCAGAGTCATTTCATGTGTGTTCTTTTCACATACACCATATGGATCAACCAGTGTCATTGCATGTGTGTTATTTTTACTAACAACAATTGGAGTCATTTCATGTGTGTTCTTTTCACATAGCACATATGGATCCACCAGTGTCATTGAAATGTGTGTTCTCTTCAGAGACCACACATGGATCCACTAGTGTCATTGCATGTGTGTTCTTTTTACTAACAACAACTGGAGTCATTACATGTGTGTTCTTTTCACATACCACATATGGATCCACCAGTGTCATTGCATGTGCGGTCTTTTCACAATCCACCTATGGATCCACCAGTGTCATTGATGTGTGTTCTTTTTACTAACAGCAACTGGAGTCATTGCATGTGTGTTCTTTTCACATACCACATATGGATCCACCAGTGTCATTGCATGTGTGCTCTTTTCATAATCCACCTATGGATCCACCAGTGTCATTTCATGTGTGTTCTTTTCACATACCACATATGGATCCACCAGTTTCATTGAAATGTGTGTTCTCTTCAGAGACCACACATGGATCCACCAGTTTTATTGCATGTGTGTTCTTTTTACTAACAACAACTGGAGTCATTGCATGTGTGTTCTTTTCACATACCACATATGGATCCACAAGTGTCATTGCATGTGTGCTCTTTTCAAAATCCACCTATGGATCCACAGTGTCATTGCATGTGTGTTCTTTTTACAAACAACAACAAGAGTCATTGCATGTGTGCTCTTTTCACAAACCACATATGGATCCACCAGAGTCATTGAAATGTGTGTTCTCTTCATAGACCACACATGGATCCACCAGTGTCATTGCATGTGTGTTCTTTTGTCTAACAACAACCAGAGTCATTGCATGTGTGTTCTTTTGACATACCACATATGGATCCAGTAGTAGCAGTGAAATGTGTGTTTTCTTTAGAGACCACACAGGGATCCACTAGTGTCATTGCATGTATGTTCTTTTTACTAACAACAACTGGAGTCATTGCATGTGTGTTATTTTCACATACCACATATGGATCCACTAGTGTCATTGCATGTGTGCTGTTTTTACTAACAACAACCAGAGTCATTGCACGTGTGTTCTCTTCAGAGACCACACATGGATCCACCAGTGTCATTGCATGTGTGTTCTTTTTACTAACAACAACCAGAGTCATTGAAATGTGTGTTCTCTTTAGAGAGCACACATGGATCCACCAGTGTCATTGCATGTGTGTTCTCTTCTAACAACAACCAGAGTCATTCCATATGTGTTCTTTTCACATACCACATATGGATCCACCAGTGTCATTGCATGTGTGTTCTTTTTACTAACAACAACTGGAGTCATTTCATGTGTGTTCTTTTCACATACCACATATGGATCCACTAGTGTCATTGAAATGTGTGTTCTCTTCAGACACCACACATGCATCCACCAGTGTCATTGCATGTGTGTTCTTTTTACTAACAACAACTGGAGTCATTGCATGTGTGTTCTTGTCACATACCACATATGGATCCACCAGTGTCATTGCATGTGTGTTCTTTTCACAATCCACCTATGGATCCACCAGTGTCATTGCATGTGATCTCTTTTTACTAAGAACAACCAGAGTCATTGCATGTGTGTTCTCTTCAGAGACCACACATGGATCCACCAATGTCATTGCATGTGTGTTATTTTTACTAACATGAACCAGAGTCATTGCATGTGTGCTCTTTTCACATACCACATATGGATCCACCAGTGTCATTGCGTGTCTGTTCTTTT
The DNA here is from genome assembly GCA_916181665.1 of Avena sativa. Classification (NCBI taxonomy): domain Eukaryota; kingdom Viridiplantae; phylum Streptophyta; class Magnoliopsida; order Poales; family Poaceae; genus Avena; species Avena sativa. The sequence goes on along the minus strand of OV702292.1, from coordinate 410,237,386 downwards.
TAGAATCCACCTATGGATCCACCAGTTTCATTGCATGTGTGCTCTTTTTACTAACAACAACGAGAGTCATTGCATGTGTGTTCTCTTCAGAGACCACACATGGACCCACCAGTGTCATTGCATGTGTGTTCTTTTTACTAACAACAACCAGAGTCATTGAAATGTGTGTTCTCTTCAGAGACCACACATGGATCCACCAGTGTCATTGCATGTGTGTTCTTTTCACTAACAACAACCAGAGTCATTTCATGTGTGTTCTTTTCACATACACCATATGGATCAACCAATGTCATTGCATGTGTGTTATTTTTACTAACAACAATTGGAGTCATTTCATGTGTGTTCTTTTCACATACCACATATGTATCCACCAGTGTCATTGAAATGTGTGTTCTCTTCAGAGACCACACATGGATCCACCAGTGTCATTGCATGTGTGTTCTTTTTACTAACAACAACTGGAGTCATTTCATGTGTGTTCTTTTCACATACCACATATGGATCCACTAGTGTCATTGAAATGTGCGTTCTCTTCAGACACCACACATGGATCCACTAGAGTCATTGCATGTGTGTTCTTTTTACTAACAACAACTGGAGTCATTGCATGTGTGTTCTTTTCACATACCACATATGGATCCACCAGTATCATTGCATGTGTGTTCTTTTCACAATCCACCTATGGATCCACCAGTGTCATTCCATGTGTGCTCTTTTTACTAACAACAACCAGAGTCATTGCATGTGTGTTCTCTTCAGAGACCACACATGGATCCACCAGTGTCATTGCATGTGTCTTATTTTTACTAACATCAACCAGAGTCATTGCATGTGTGCTCTTTTCACATACCACATATGGAACCACCAGTGTCATTGCATGTCTGTTCTTTTCACAATCCACCTATGGATCCACCAGTGTCATTGCATGTGTGCTCTTTTTACTAACAACAACGAGAGTCATTGCATATGTCTTCTCTTCAGAGACCACACGTGGACCCACCAGTGTCTTTCCATGTGTGCTCTTTTTACTAACAACAACCAGAGTCATTGCATGTGTGTTCTCTTCAGAGACCACACATGGATCCACCAGTGTCATTGCATGTGTGTTATTTTTACTAACATTAACCAGAGTCATTGCATGTGTGCTCTTTTCACATACCACATATGGAACCACCAATGTCATTGCATGTCTGTTCTTTTCACAATCCACCTATGGATCCACCAGTGTCATTGCATGTGTGCTCTTTTTACTAACAACAACGAGATTCATTGCATATGTCTTCTCTTCAGAGACCACATATGGATCCACCAGTGTCATTGCATGAGTGTTCTTTTCACTAACAACAACCAGAATCATTTCATGTGTGTTCTTTTCACATACACCATATGGATCAACCAGTGTCATTGCATGTGTGTTATTTTTACTAACAACAATTGGAGTCATTTCATGTGTGTTCTTTTCACATACCACATATGGATCCACCAGTGTCATTGAAATGTGTGTTCTCTTCAGAGACCACATATGGATCCACCAGTGTCATTGCATGTGTGTTCTTTTTACTAACAACAACTAGAGTCATTTCATGTGTGTTCTTTTCACATACCACATATGGATCCACTAGTGTCATTGAAATGTGTGTTCTCTTCAGACACCACACATGGATCCACCAGAGTCATTGCATGTGTGTTCTTTTTACTAACAACAACTGGAGTCATTGCATGTCTGTTCTTTTCACATACCATATATGGATCCACCAGTGTCATTGCATGTGTGTTCTTTTCACAATCCACCTATAGATCCACTAGTGTCATTGCATGTGTGCTCTTTTTACTAACAACAACCAGAGTCATTGCATGTGTGTTCTTTTTACTAACAACAACCAGAGTCATTGAAATGAGTGTTCTCTTCAGAGACCACATATGGATCCTCCAGTGTCATTGCATGTGTGTTCTTTTCACTAACAACAACCAGAGTCATTTCATGTGTGTTCTTTTCACATACACCATATGGATCAACCAGTGTCATTGCATGTGTGTTATTTTTACTAACAGCAATTGGAGTCATTTCATGTGTGTTCTTTTCAGATACGACATATGGATCCACCAGTGTCATTGAAATGTGTGTTCTCTTCAGAGACCACACATGGATCCACCAGTGTCATTGCATGTGTGTTCTTTTTACTAACAACAACTGGAGTCATTACATGTGTGTTCTTTTCACATACCACATATGGATCCACCAGTGTCATTGCATGTGCGGTCTTTTCACAATCCACCTATGGATCCACCAGTGTCATTGATGTGTGTTCTTTTTACTAACAACAACTGGAGTCATTGCATGTGTGTTCTTTTCACATACCACATATGGATCCACCAGTGTCATTGCATGTGTGCTCTTTTCATAATCCACCTATGGATCCACCAATGTCATTTCATGTGTATTCTTTTCACATACCACATATGGATCCACCAGTTTCATTGAAATGTGTGTTCTCTTTAGAGACCACACATGGATCCACCAGTTTCATTGCATGTGTGTTCTTTTTACTAACAACAAATAGAGTCATTGCATGTGTGTTCTTTTCACATACCACATATGGATCCACAAGTGTCATTGCATGTGTGCTCTTTTCAAAATCCACCTATGGATCCACAGTGTCATTGCATGTGTGTTCTTTTTACTAACATCAACCAGAGTCATTGCATGTCTTTTCACATACCACATATGGATCCACCAGTGTCATTGCATGTCTGTTCTTTTCACAATCCACCTATGGATCCACCAGTGTCATTGCATGTGTGCTCTTTTTATTAACAAGAACGAGAGTCATTGCATGTGTGTTCTCTTCAGAGACCACACATGGACCCACCAGTGTCATTGCAAGTGTGTTCTTTTTACTAACAACAACCAGAGTCATTGAAATGTGTGTTCTCTTCAGAGACCACACATGGACCCACCACTGTCATTGCATGTTAGTTCTTTTCACTAACAACAACCAGAGTCATTTCATGTGTGTTCTTTTCACATACACCATATGGATCAACCAGTGTCATTGCATGTGTGTTATTTTTACTAACAACAATTGGAGTCATTTCCTGTGTGTTCTTTTCACATACCACATATGGATCCACCAGTGTCATTGAAATGTGTGTTCTCTTTAGAGACCACACATGGATCCACCAGTGTCATTGCATGTGTGTTCTTTTTACTAACAACAACTAGAGTCATTTCATGTGTGTTCTTTTCACATACCATATATGGATCCACTAGTGCCAATGAAATGTGTTTTCTCTTCAGAGACCACACATGGACCCACCAGTGTCATTGCATGTGTGTTCTTTTTACTAACAACAACCAGAGTCATTGAAATGTGTGTTCTCTTCAGAGACCACACATGGATCCACCACTGTCATTGCATGTGTGTTCTTTTCACTAACAACAACCAGAGTCATTTCATGTGTGTTCTTTTCACATACACCATATGGATCAACCAGTGTCATTGCATGTGTGTTATTTTTACTAACAACAATTGGAGTCATTTCATGTGTGTTCTTTTCACATACCACATATGGATCCACCAGTGTCATTGAAATGTGTGTTCTCTTCAGAGACCACACATGGATCCACTAGTGTCATTGCATGTGTGTTCTTTTTACTAACAACAACTGGAGTCATTACATGTGTGTTATTTTCACATACCACATATGGATCCACCAGTGTCATTGCATGTGCGGTCTTTTCACAATCCACCTATGGATCCACCAGTGTCATTGATGTGTGTTCTTTTTACTAACAGCAACTGGAGTCATTGCATGTGTGTTCTTTTCACATACCACATATGGATCCACCAGTGTCATTGCATGTGTGCTCTTTTCATAATCCACCTATGGATCCACCAGTGTCATTTCATGTGTGTTCTTTTCACATACCACATATGGATCCACCAGTTTCATTGAAATGTGTGTTCTCTTCAGAGACCACACATGGATCCACCAGTTTTATTGCATGTGTGTTCTTTTTACTAACAACAACTGGAGTCATTGCATGTGTGTTCTTTTCACATACCACATATGGATCCACAAGTGTCATTGCATGTGTGCTCTTTTCAAAATCCACCTATGGATCCACAGTGTCATTGCATGTGTGTTCTTTTTACTAACAACAACAAGAGTCATTGCATGTGTGTTCTTTTCACAAACCACATATGGATCCACCAGAGTCATTGAAATGTGTGTTCTCTTCATAGACCACACATGGATCCACCAGTGTCATTGCATGTGTGTTCTTTTGTCTAACAACAACCAGTCATTGCATGTGTGTTATTTTGACATACCACATATGGATCCAGTAGTAGCAGTGAAATGTGTGTTTTCTTTAGAGACCACACAGGGATCCACTAGTGTCATTGCATGTATGTTCTTTTTACTAACAACAACTGGAGTCATTGCATGTGTGTTATTTTCACATACCACATATGGATCCACTAGTGTCATTGCATGTGTGCTGTTTTTACTAACAACAACCAGAGTCATTGCACGTGTGTTCTCTTCAGAGACCACACATGGATCCACCAGTGTCATTGCATGTGTGTTCTTTTTACTAACAACAACCAGAGTCATTGAAATGTGTGTTCTCTTTAGAGAGCACACATGGATCCACCAGTGTCATTGCATGTGTGTTCTCTTCTAACAACAACCAGAGTCATTCCATATGTGTTCTTTTCACATACCACATATGGATCCACTAGTGTCATTGCATGTGTGTTCTTTTTACTAACAACAACTGGAGTCATTTCATGTGTGTTCTTTTCACATACCACATATGGATCCACTAGTGTCATTGAAATGTGTGTTCTCTTCAGACACCACACATGCATCCACCAGTGTCATTGCATGTGTGTTCTTTTTACTAACAACAACTGGAGTCATTGCATGTGTGTTCTTGTCACATACCACATATGGATCCACCAGTGTCATTGCATGTGTGTTCTTTTCACAATCCACCTATGGATCCACCAGTGTCATTGCATGTGATCTCTTTTTACTAACAACAACCAGAGTCATTGCATGTGTGTTCTCTTCAGAGACCACACATGGATCCACCAATGTCATTGCATGTGTGTTATTTTTACTAACATGAACCAGAGTCATTGCATGTGTGCTCTTTTCACATACCACATATGGATCCACCAGTGTCATTGCGTGTCTGTTCTTTTTAGAATCCACCTATGGATCCACCAGTTTCATTGCATGTGTGCTCTTTTTACTAACAACAACGAGAGTCATTGCATGTGTGTTCTCTTCAGAGACCACACATGGACCCACCAGTGTCATTGCATGTGTGTTCTTTTTACTAACAACAACCAGAGTCATTGAAATGTGTGTTCTCTTGAGAGACCACACATGGATCCACCAGTGTCATTGCATGTGTGTTCTTTTCACTAACAACAACCAGAGTCATTTCATGTGTGTTCTTTTCACATACACCATATGGATCAACCAGTGTCATTGCATGTGTGTTATTTTTACTAACAACAATTGGAGTCATTTCATGTGTGTTCTTTTCACATACCACATATGTATCCACCAGTGTCATTGAAATGTGTGTTCTCTTCAGAGACCACACATGGATCCACCAGTGTCATTGCATGTGTGTTCTTTTTACTAACAACAACTGGAGTCATTTCATGTGTGTTCTTTTCACATACCACATATGGATCCACTAGTGTCATTGAAATGTGCGTTCTCTTCAGACACCACACATGGATCCACTAGAGTCATTGCATGTGTGTTCTTTTTACTAACAACAACTGGAGTCATTGCATGTGTGTTCTTTTCACATACCACATATGGATCCACCAGTGTCATTGCATGTGTGTTCTTTTCACAATCCACCTATGGATCCACCAGTGTCATTCCATGTGTGCTCTTTTTACTAACAACAACCAGAGTCATTGCATGTGTGTTCTCTTCAGAGACCACACATGGATCCACCAGTGTCATTGCATGTGTCTTATTTTTACTAACATCAACCAGAGTCATTGCATGTGTGCTCTTTTCACATACCACATATGGAACCACCAGTGTCATTGCATGTCTGTTCTTTTCACAATCCACCTATGGATCCACCAGTGTCATTGCATGTGTGCTCTTTTTACTAACAACAACGAGAGTCATTGCATATGTCTTCTCTTCAGAGACCACACGTGGACCCACCAGTGTCATTCCATGTGTGCTCTTTTTACTAACAACAACCAGAGTCATTGCATGTGTGTTCTCTTCAGAGACCACACATGGATCCACCAGTGTCATTGCATGTGTGTTATTTTTACTAACATTAACCAGAGTCATTGCATGTGTGCTCTTTTCACATACCACATATGGAACCACCAATGTCATTGCCTGTCTGTTCTTTTCACAATCCACCTATGGATCCACCAGTGTCATTGCATGTGTGCTCTTTTTACTAACAACAACGAGATTCATTGCATATGTCTTCTCTTCAGAGACCACATATGGATCCACCAGTGTCATTGCATGAGTGTTCTTTTCACTAACAACAACCAGAATCATTTCATGTGTGTTCTTTTCACATACACCATATGGATCAACCAGTGTCATTGCATGTGTGTTATTTTTACTAACAACAATTGGAGTCATTTCATGTGTGTTCTTTTCACATACCACATATGGATCCACCAGTGTCATTGAAATGTGTGTTCTCTTCAGAGACCACATATGGATCCACCAGTGTCATTGCATGTGTGTTCTTTTTACTAACAACAACTAGAGTCATTTCATGTGTGTTCTTTTCACATACCACATATGGATCCACTAGTGTCATTGAAATGTGTGTTCTCTTCAGACACCACACATGGATCCACCAGAGTCATTGCATGTGTGTTCTTTTTACTAACAACAACTGGAGTCATTGCATGTGTGTTCTTTTCACATACCATATATGGATCCACCAGTGTCATTGCATGTGTGTTCTTTTCACAATCCACCTATAGATCCACTAGTGTCATTGCATGTGTGCTCTTTTTACTAACAACAACCAGAGTCATTGCATGTGTGTTCTTTTTACTAACAACAACCAGAGTCATTGAAATGAGTGTTCTCTTCAGAGACCACATATGGATCCTCCAGTGTCATTGCATGTGTGTTCTTTTCACTAACAACAACCAGAGTCATTTCATGTGTGTTCTTTTCACATACACCATATGGATCAACCAGTGTCATTGCATGTGTGTTATTTTTACTAACAGCAATTGGAGTCATTTCATGTGTGTTCTTTTCAGATACGACATATGGATCCACCAGTGTCATTGAAATGTGTGTTCTCTTCAGAGACCACACATGGATCCACCAGTGTCATTGCATGTGTGTTCTTTTTACTAACAACAACTGGAGTCATTACATGTGTGTTCTTTTCACATACCACATATGGATCCACCAGTGTCATTGCATGTGCGGTCTTTTCACAATCCACCTATGGATCCACCAGTGTCATTGATGTGTGTTCTTTTTACTAACAACAACTGGAGTCATTGCATGTGTGTTCTTTTCACATACCACATATGGATCCACCAGTGTCATTGCATGTGTGCTCTTTTCATAATCCACCTATGGATCCACCAATGTCATTTCATGTGTGTTCTTTTCACATACCACATATGGATCCACCAGTTTCATTGAAATGTGTGTTCTCTTTAGAGACCACACATGGATCCACCAGTTTCATTGCATGTGTGTTCTTTTTACTAACAACAAATAGAGTCATTGCATGTGTGTTCTTTTCACATACCACATATGGATCCACAAGTGTCATTGCATGTGTGCTCTTTTCAAAATCCACCTATGGATCCACAGTGTCATTGCATGTGTGTTCTTTTTACTAACATCAACCAGAGTCATTGCATGTCTTTTCACATACCACATATGGATCCACCAGTGTCATTGCATGTCTGTTCTTTTCACAATCCACCTATGGATCCACCAGTGTCATTGCATGTGTGCTCTTTTTATTAACAAGAACGAGAGTCATTGCATGTGTGTTCTCTTCAGAGACCACACATGGACCCACCAGTGTCATTGCAAGTGTGTTCTTTTTACTAACAACAACCAGGGTCATTGAAATGTGTGTTCTCTTCAGAGACCACACATGGACCCACCAGTGTCATTGCATGTTAGTTCTTTTCACTAACAACAACCAGAGTCATTTCATGTGTGTTCTTTTCACATACACCATATGGATCAACCAGTGTCATTGCATGTGTGTTATTTTTACTAACAACAATTGGAGTCATTTCATGTGTGTTCTTTTCACATACCACATATGGATCCACCAGTGTCATTGAAATGTGTGTTCTCTTTAGAGACCACACATGGATCCACCAGAGTCATTGCATGTGTGTTCTTTTTACTAACAACAACTGGAGTCATTGCATGTGTGTTCTTTTCATATACCACATATGGATCCACCAGTGTCATTGCATGTGTGTTCTTTTCACAATCCACCTATGGATCCACCAGTGTCATTGGATGTGTGCTCTTTTTACTAACAACAACCAGAGTCATTGCATGTGTGTTCTCTTCAGAGACCACACATGGATCCACCAGTGTCATTGCATCTGTGTTATTTTTACTAACATCAACCAGAGTCATTGCATGTGTGCTCTTTTCACATACCACATATGGAACCACCAGTGTCATTGCATGTCTGTTCTTTTCACAATCCACGTATGGATCCACCAGTGTCATTGCATGTGTGCTCTTTTTACTAACAACAACGAGAGTCATTGCTTGTGTGTTCTCTTCAGAGACCACACATGGATCCACCAGAGTCATTGCATGTGTGCTCTTTTCACATACCACATATGGAACCACCAGTGTCATTGCATGTCTGTTCTTTTCACAATCCACCTATGGATCCACCAGTGTCATTGCATGTGTGCTCTTTTTACTAACAACAACGAGAGTCATTGCATATGTCTTCTGTTCAGAGACCACATATGGATCCACCAGTGTCATTGCATGTGTGTTCTTTTCACTAACAACAACCAGAATCATTTCATGTGTGTTCTTTTCACATACACCATATGGATCAACCAGTGTCATTGCATGTGTGTTATTTTTACTAACAACAATTGGAGTCATTTCATGTGTGTTCTTTTCACATACCACATATGGATCCACCAGTGTCATTGAAATGTGTGTTCTCTTCAGAGACCACATACGGATCCACCAGTGTCATTGCATGTGTGTTCTTTTTACTAACAAAAACTGGAGTCATTTCATGTGTGTTCTTTTCACATACCACATATGGATCCACTAGTGTCATTGAAATGTGTGTTCTCTTCAGACACCACACATGGATCCACCAGAGTCATTGCATGTGTGTTCTTTTTACTAACAACAACTGGAGTCATTGCATGTGTGTTCTTTTCACATACCATATATGGATCCACCAGTGTCATTGCATGTGTGTTCTTTTCACAATCCACCTATGGATCCACCAGTGTCATTGCATGTGTGCTCTTTTTACTAACAACAACCAGAGTCATTGCATGTGTGTTCTCTTCAGAGACCACACATGGATCCACCAGTGTCATTGCATGTGTGTTCTTTTTACTAACAACAATTGGAGTCATTTCATGTGTGTTCTTTTCACATACGACATATGGATCCACCAGTGTCATTGAAATGTGTGTTCTCTTCAGAGACCACACATGGATCCACCAGTGTCATAGCATGTGTGTTCTTTTTACTAACAACAACTGGAGTCATTACATGTGTGTTCTTTTCACATACCACATATGGATCCACCAGTGTCATTGCATGTGCGGTCTTTTCACAATCCACCTGTGGATCCACCAGTGTCATTGATGTGTGTTCTTTTTATTAACAACAATTGGAGTCATTGCATGTGTGTTCTTTTCACATACCACATATGGATCCACTAGTGTCATTGCATGTGTGCTCTTTTCATAATCCACCTATGGATCCACCAGTGTCATTTCATGTGTGTTCTTTTCACATACCACATATGGATCCACCAGTTTTATTGAAATGTGTGTTCTCTTCAGAGACCACACATGGATCCACCAGTTTCATTGCATGTGTGTTCTTTTTACTAACAACAAATGGAGTCATTGCATGTGTGTTCTTTTCACATACCACATATGGATCCACAAGTGTCATTGCATGTGTGCTCTTTTCAAAATCCACCTATGGATCCATAGTGTCATTGCATGTGTGTTCTTTTTACTAACATCAACCAGAGTCATTGCATGTGTGCTCTTTTCACATACCACATATGGATCCACCAGTGTCATTGCATGTCTGTTCTTTTCACAATCCACCTATGGATCCACCAGTGTCATTGCATGTGCGCTCTTTTTACTAACAACAACGAGAGTCATTGCATGTGTGTTCTCTTCAGAGACCACACATGGACCCACCAGTGTCATTGCAAGTGTGTTCTTTTTACTAACAACAACCAGGGTCATTGAAATGTGTGTTCTCTTCAGAGACCACACATGGACCCACCAGTGTCATTGCATGTTAGTTCTTTTCACTAACAACAACCAGAGTCATTTCATGTGTGTTCTTTTCACATACACCATATGGATCAACCAGTGTCATTGCATGTGTGTTATTTTTACTAACAACAATTGGAGTCATTTCATGTGTGTTCTTTTCACATACCACATATGGATCCACCAGTGTCATTGAAATGTGTGTTCTCTTTAGAGACCACACATGGATCCACCAGTGTCATTGCATGTGTGTTCTTTTTACTAACAACAACTAGAGTCATTTCATGTGTGTTCTTTTCACATACCACATATGGATCCACTAGTGTCAATGAAATGTGTTTTCTCTTCAGAGACCACACATGGACCCACCAGTGTCATTGCATGTGTGTTCTTTTTACTAACAACAACCAGAGTCATTGAAATGTGTGTTCTCTTCAGAGACCACACATGGATCCACCAGTGTCATTGCATGTGTGTTCTTTTCACTAACAACAACCAGAGTCATTTCATGTGCGTTCTTTTCACATACACCATATGGATCAACCAGTGTCATTGCATGTGTGTTATTTTTACTAAGAACAATTGGAGTCATTTCATGTGTCTTCTTTTCACATACCACATATGGATCCACCAGTGTCATTGAAATGTGTGTTCTCTTCAGAGACCACACATGGATCCACCAGTGTCATTGCATGTGTGTTCTTTTTACTAACAACAACTGGAGTCATTACATGTGTGTTCTTTTCACATAGCACATATGGATCCACCAGTGTCATTGCATGTGCGGTCTTTTCACAATCCACCAATGGATCCACCAGTGGCATTGATGTGTGTTATTTTTACTAACAACAACTGGAGTCATTGCATGTGTGTTCTTTTCACATACCACATATGGATCCACCAGTGTCATTGCATGTGTGCTCTTTTCATAATCCACCTATGGATCCACCAGTGTCATTTCATGTGTGTTCTTTTCACATGCCACATATGGATCCACCAGTGTCATTGAAATGTGTGTTCTCTTCAGAGACCAAACATGGATCCACCAGTGTCATTGCATGTGTGTTCTTTTTACTAACAACAACTGGAGTCATTTCATGTGTGTTCTTTTCACATACCACATATGGATCCACTAGTGTCATTGAAATGTGCGTTCTCTTCAGACACCACACATGGATCCACCAGAGTCATTGCATGTGTGTTCTTTTTACTAACAACAACTGGAGTCATTGCATGTGTGTTCTTTTCACATACCACATATGGATCCACCAGTGTCATTGCATGTGTGTTCTTTTCACAATCCACCTATGGATCCACCAGTGTCATTCCATGTGTGCCCTTTTTACTAACAACAACCAGAGTCATTGCATGTGTGTTCTCTTCAGAGACCACACATGGATCCACCAGTGTCATTGCATGTGTGTTATTTTTACTAACATCAACCAGAGTCATTGCATGTGTGCTCTTTTCACATACCACATATGGAACCACCAGTGTCATTGCATGTCTGTTCTTTTCACAATCCACCTATGGATCCACCAGTGTCATTGCATGTCTGCTCTTTTTACTAACAACAACGATAGTCATTGCATATGTCTTCTCTTCAGAGACCACATATGGATCCACCAGTGTCATTGCATGTGTGTTCTTTTCACTAACAACAACCAGAGTCATTTCATGTGTGTTCTTTTCACATACACCATATGGATCAACCAGTGTCATTGCATGTGTGTTATTTTTACTAACAACAATTGGAGTCATTTCATGTGTGTTCTTTTCACATACCACATATGGATCCACCAGTGTCATTGAAATGTGTGTTCTCTTCAGAGACCACATATGGATCCACCAGTGTCATTGCATGTGTGTTCTTTTTACTAACAACAACTGGAGTCATTTCATGTGTGTTCTTTTCACATACCACATATGGATCCACTAGTGTCATTGAAATGTGTGTTCTCTTCACACACCACACATGGATCCACCAGAGTCATTGCATGTGTGTTCTTTTTACTAACAACAACTGGAGTCATTGCATGTGTGTTCTTTTCACATACCATATATGGATCCAACAGTGTCATTGCATGTGTGTTCTTTTCACAATCCACCTATGGATCCACTAGTGTCATTGCATGTGTGCTCTTTTTACTAACAACAACCAGAGTCATTGCATGTGTGTTCTCTTCAGAGACCACACATGGATCCACCAGTGTCATTGCATGTGTGTTCTTTTTACTAACAACCAGAGTCATTGAAATGTGTGTTCTCTTCAGAGACCACATATGGATCCACCAGTGTCATTGCATGTGTGTTCTTTTCACTGACAACAACCAGAGTCATTTCATGTGTGTTCTTTTCACATACACCATATGGATCAACCAGTGTCATTGCATGTGTGTTATTTTTACTAACAGCAATTGGAGTCATTTCATGTGTGTTCTTTTCACATACCACATATGGATCCACCAGTATCATTGAAATGTGTGTTCTCTTCAGAGACCACACATGGATCCACCAGTGTCATTGCATGTGTGTTCTTTTTACTAACAACAACTGGAGTCATTACATGTGTGTTCTTTTCACATACCACATATGGATCCACCAGTGTCATTGCATGTGCGGTCTTTTCACAATCCACCTATGGATCCACGAGTGTCATTGATGTGTGTTATTTTTACTAACAACAACTGGAGTCATTGCATGTGTGTTCTTTTCACATACCACATATGGATCCACCAGTGTCATTGCATGTGTGCTCTTTTCATAATCCACCTATGGATCCACCAGTGTCATTTCATGTGTCTTCTTTTCACATACCACATATGGATCCACCAGTTTCATTGAAATGTGTGTTCTCTCCAGAGACCACACATGGATCCACCAGTTTCATTGCATGTGTGTTCTTTTTACTAACAACAAATGGAGTCATTGCATGTGTGTTCTTTTCACATACCACATATGGATCCACAAGTGTCATTGCATGTGTGCTCTTTTCAAAATCCACCTATGGATCCACAATGTCATTGCATGTGTGTTCTTTTTACTAACATCAACCAGAGTCATTGCATGTCTTTTCATATACCACATATGGATCCACCAGTGTCATTGCATGTCTGTTCTTTTCACAATCCACCTACGGATCCACCAGTGTCATTGCATGTGTGCTCTTTTTACTAACAACAACGAGAGTCATTGCATGTGTGTTCTCTTCAGAGACCACACATGGACCCACCAGTGTCATTGCAAGTGTGTTCTTTTTACTAACAACAACCAGGGTCACTGAAATGTGTGTTCTCTTCTGACACCACACATGGACCCACCAGTGTCATTGCATGTTAGTTCTTTTCACTAACAACAACCAGAGTCATTTCATGTGTGTTCTTTTCACATACACCATATGGATCAACCAGTGTCATTGCATGTGTGTTCTTTTTACTAACAACAATTGGAGTCATTGCATGTGTGTTCTTTTCACATACCACATATGGATCCACCAGTGTCATTGAAATGTGTGTTCTCTTTAGAGACCACACATGGATCCACCAGAGTCATTGCATGTGTGTTCTTTTTACTAACAACAACTAGAGTCATTTCATGTGTGTTCTTTTCACATACCACATATGGATCCACTAGTGTCAATGAAATGTGTTTTCTCTTCAGACACCACACATGGATCCACCAGAGTCATTGCATGTGTGTTCTTTTTACTAACAACAACTGGAGTCATTACATGTGTGTTCTTTTCATATACCACATATGGATCCACCAGTGTCATTGCATGTGTGTTCTTTTCACCATCCACCTATCGATCCACCAGTGTCATTGGATGTGTGCTCTTTTTACTAACAACAACCAGAGTCATTGCATGTGTGTTCTCTTCAGAGACCACACATGGATCCACCAGTGTCATTGCATCTGTGTTATTTTTACTAACATCAACCAGAGTCATTGCATGTGTGCTCTTTTCACATACCACATATGGATCCACCAGTGTCATTGCATGTCTGTTCTTTTCACAATCCACGTATGGATCCACTAGTGTCATTGCATGTGTGCTCTTTTTACTAACAACAACGAGAGTCATTGCATGTGTGTTCTCTTCAGAGACCACACATGGATCCACCAGTGTCATTGCATGTGTGTTCTTTTTACTAACAACAACCAGAGTCATTGAAATGTGTGTTCTCTTTAGAGACCACACATGGATCCACCAGTGTCATTGCATGTGTGTTCTTTTCACTAACAACAACCAGAGTCATTTCATGTGTGTTCTTTTCACATACACCATATGGATCAACCAGTGTCATTGCATGTGTGTTATTTTTACTAACAACAACTAGAGTCATTTCATGTGTGTTCTTTTCACATACCACATATGGATCCACCAGTGTCATTGAAATGTGTGTTCTCTTCAGAGACCACACATGGATCCACCAGTGTCATTGCATGTGTGTTCTTTTTACTAACAACAACTGGAGTCATTTCATGTGTGTTCTTTTCACATACCACATATGGATCCACCAGTGTCATTGCATGTGTGGTCTTTTCGCAAACCACCTATGGATCCACCAGTGGCATTGCATGTGTGTTCTTTTTACTAACAACAACTGGAGTCATTGCATGTGTGTTCTTTTCACATACCACATATGGATCCACCAGTGTCATTGCTTGTGTGCTCTTTTCATAATCCACCTATGGATTCACCAGTGTCATTTTATGTGTGTTCTTTTCACATACCACATATGGATCCACCAGTTTCATTGAAATGTGTGTTCTCTTCAGAGACCACACATGGATCCACCAGTTTCATTGCATGTGTGTTCTTTTTAATAACAACAAATGGAGTCATTGCATGTGTGTTCTTTTCACATACCACATATGGATCCTCAAGTGTCATTGCATGTGTGCTCTTTTCAAAATCCACCTATGGATCCACAGTGTCATTGCATGTGTGTTCTTTTTACTAACAACAACAAGAGTCATTGCATGTGTGTTCTTTTCACACACCACATATGGATCCACCAGTGTCATTGCATGTGTGTTCTTTTTACTAACAACAACAAGAGTCATTGAAATGTGTGTTCTCTTCATAGACCACACATGGATCCACCAGTGTCATTGCATGTGTGTTCTTTTGTCTAACAACAACCAGAGTCATTGCATGTGTGTTCTTTTCACACACCACATATGGATCCACTAGTGGCATTGAAATGTGTGTTCTCTTTAGAGTACACACATGGATCCACCAGTGTCATTGCATGTGTGTTCTTTTCACTAACAACAACCAGAGTCATTTCATGTGTGCTCTTTTCACATATACCATATGGATCAACCAGTGTCATTGCATGTGTGTTATTTTTACTAACAACAACTGGAGTCATTTCATGTGTGTTCTTTTCACATATCACATATGGATCCACCAGTGTCATTGAAATGTGTGTTCTCTTCAGAGACCACACATGGATCCACCAGTGTCATTGCATGTGTGTTCTTTTTACTAACAACAACCAGAGTCAATGAAATGTGTGTTCTCTTCGGAGACCACACATGGATCCACCAATGTCATTGCATGTGTGTTCTTTTCACTAACAACAACCAGAGTCATTTCATATGTGTTCTTTTCACATACACCATATGGATCAACCAGTGTCATTGCATGTGTGTTATTTTTACTAACAACAATTGGAGTCATTTCATGTGTGTTCTTTTCACATACCACATATGGATCCACCAGTGTCATTGAAATGTGTGTTCTCTTCAGAGACCACATATGGATCCACCAGTGTCATTGCATGTGTGTTCTTTTCACTAACAACAACTGGAGTCATTTCATGTGTGTTCTTTTCACATACCACATATGGATCCACTAGTGTCATTGAAATGTGTGTTCTCTTCAGACACCACACATGGATCCACCAGAGTCATTGCATGTGTGTTCTTTTTACTAACAACAACTGGAGTCATTGCATGTGTGTTCTTTTCACATACCACATATGGATCCACCAGTGTCATTGCATGTGTGTTCTTTTCACAATCCACCTATGGATCCACGAGTGTCATTGCATGTGTGCTCTTTTTACTAACAACAACCAGAGTCATTGCATGTGTGTTCTCTTCAGAGACCACACATGGATCCACCAGTGTCATTGCATGTGTGTTCTTTTTACTAACAACAACCAGAGTCATTGAAATGTGTGTTCTCTTTAGAGACCACACATGGATCCACCAGTGTCATTGCATGTGTGTTCTTTTCACTAACAACAACCAGAGTCATTTCATGTGTGTTCTTTTCACATACACCATATGGATCAACCAGTGTCATTGCATGTGTGTTATTTTTACTAACAACAATTGGAGTCATTTCATGTGTGTTCTTTTCACATACCACATATGGATCCACCAGTGTCATTGAAATGTGTGTTCTCTTCAGAGACCACACATGGATCCACCAGTGTCATTGCATGTGTGTTCTTTTCACATACCACATATGGATGCACCAGTGTCATTGCATGTGTGGTCTTTTCACAATCCACCTATGGATCCACCAGTGTCATTGCATGTGTGTTCTTTTTACTAACAACAACTGGAGTCATTGCATGTGTGTTCTTTTCACATACCACATATGGATCCACCAGTGTCATTGCTTGTGTGCTCTTTTCATAATCCACCTATGGATCCACCAGTGTCATTTCATGTGTGTTCTTTTCACATACCACATATGGATCCACCAGTGTCATTGAAATGTGTGTTCTCTTCAGAGACCACACATGGATCCACCAGTTTCATTGCATGTGTGTTCTTTTTACTAACAACAAATGGAGTCATTGCATGTGTGTTCTTTTCACATACCACATATGGATCCACAAGTGTCATTGCATGTGTGCTCTTTTCACAATCAAACTATGGATCCACAATGTCATTGCATGTGTGTTCTTTTTACTAACAACAACCAGAGTCATTGCATGTGTGTTCTTTTCACATACCACATATGGATCCACCAGAGTCATTGAAATGTGTGTTCTCTTTAGAGACCGCACATGGATCCACCAGTGTCATTGCATGTGTGTTCTTTTCTCTAACAACAACCAGAGTCACTGCATGTGTGTTCTTTTCACATACCACATATGGATCCACCAGTGTCATTGAAATGTGTGTTCTCTTCAGAGACCACACATAGATCCACCAGTGTCATTCCATGTGTGTTCTTTTTACTAACAACAACTAGAGTCATTGCATGTGTGTTCTTTTCACATACCACATATGGATCCACCAGTGTCATTGCATGTGTGCTATTTTTACTAACAACAACTGGAGTCATTGCACGTGTGTTCTCTTCAGAGACCACAGATGGATCCACCCGTGTCATTGCATCTGTGTTCTTTTTACTAACAACATCCAGAGTCATTGAAATGTGTGTTCTCTTCAGAGACCACACATGGATCCACCAGTGTCATTGCATGTGTGTTCCTTTCACTTACAACAACCAGAGTCATTTCATGTGTGTTCTTTTCACATACCACATATGGATCCACAGTGTCATTGCATGTGTGTTCTTTTTACTAACAACAACTGGAGTCATTTCATGTGTGTTCTTTTCACATACCACATATGGATCCACTAGTGTCATTGAAATGTGCGTTCTCATCAGACACCACACATGCACCCACCAGTGTCATTGCATGTGTGTTCTTTTTACTAACAACAACTAGAGTCATTGCATGTGTGTTCTTTTCACATACCACATATGGATCCACCAGTGTCATTGCATGTGTGGTCTTTTCACAATCCACCTATGGATCCACCAGTGTCATTGCATATGTGTTCTTTTTACTAACAACAACTGGAGTCATTGCATGTGTGTTCTTTTCACATAACACATATGGATCCACCAGTGTCATTGAAATGTGTGTTCTCTTCAGAGACCACACATGGATCCACCAGTTTCATTGCATGTGTGTTCTTTTTACTAACAACAAATGGAGTCATTGCATATGTGTTCTTTTCACATACCACATATGGATCCATAAATGTCATTGCATGTGTGCTCTTTTCACAATCAAACTATGGATCCACGGTGTCATTGTATGTGTGTTCTTTTTACTAACAACAACCAGAGTCATTGCATGTGTGTTCTTTTCACATACCACATATGGATCCACCAGAGTCATTGAAATGTGTGTTCTCTTCAGAGACCACACATGGATCCACCAGTGTCATTGCATGTGTGTTCTTTTCTCTAACAACAACCAGAGTCACTGCATGTGTGTTCTTTTCACATACCACATATGGATCCACCAGTGTCATTGAAATGTGTGTTCTCTTCAGAGACCACACATGGATCCACCAGTGTCATTCCATGTGTGTTCTTTTTACTAACAACAACTGGAGTCATTGCATGTGTGTTCTTTTCACATACTACATATGGATCCACCAGTGTCATTGCATGTGTGCTGTTTTTACTAACAACAACTGGAGTCATTGCACGTGTGTTCTCTTCAGAGACCACAGATGGATCCACCAGTGTCATTGAAATGTGTGTTCTCTTCAGACACCACACATGCATCCACTAGTGTCATTGCGTGTGTGTTCTTTTTACTAACAACAACTGGAGTCATTGCATGTGTGTTCTTGTCACATACCACATATGGATCCACCAGTGTCATTGCATGTGTGTTCTTTTCACAATCCACCTATGGATCCACCAGTGTCATTGCACGTGAGCTCTTTTTACTAACAACAACCAGAGTCATTGCATGTGTGTTCTCTTCAGAGACCACACATGGATCCACCAGTGTCATTGCATGTGTGTTATTTTTACTAACATCAACCAGAGTCATTGCATGTGTGCTCTTTTCACATACCACATATGGATCCACCAGTGTCATTGCATGTCTGTTCTTTTCACAATCCACCTATGGATCCACCAGTGTCATTGCATGTGTGCTCTTTTTACTAACAACAACGAGAGTCATTGCATGTGTGTTCTCTTCAGAGACCACACATGGACCCACCAGTGTCATTGCATGTGTGTTCTTTTTACTAACAACAACCAGAGTCATTGAAATGTGTGTTCTCTTTAGAGTACACACATGGATCCACCAGTGTCATTGCATGTGTGTTCTTTTCACTAACAACAACCAGAGTCATTTCATGTGTGCTCTTTTCACATATACCATATGGATCAACCAGTGTCATTGCATGTGTGTTATTTTTACTAACAACAACTGGAGTCATTTCATGTGTGTTCTTTTCACATATCACATATGGATCCACCAGTGTCATTGAAATGTGTGTTCTCTTCAGAGACCACACATGGATCCACCAGTGTCATTGCATGTGTGTTCTTTTTACTAACAACAACCAGAGTCAATGAAATGTGTGTTCTCTTCGGAGACCACACATGGATCCACCAATGTCATTGCATGTGTGTTCTTTTCACTAACAACAACCAGAGTCATTTCATGTGTGTTCTTTTCACATACACCATATGGATCAACCAGTGTCATTGCATGTGTGTTATTTTTACTAACAACAATTGGAGTCATTTCATGTGTGTTCTTTTCACATACCACATATGGATCCACCAGTGTCATTGAAATGTGTGTTCTCTTCAGAGACCACATATGGATCCACTAGTGTCATTGCATGTGTGTTCTTTTTACTAACAACAACTGGAGTCATTTCATGTGTGTTCTTTTCACATACCACATATGGATCCACTAGTGTCATTGAAATGTGTGTTCTCTTCAGACACCACACATGGATCCACCAGAGTCATTGCATGTGTGTTCTTTTTACTAACAACAACTGGAGTCATTGCATGTGTGTTCTTTTCACATACCACATATGGATCCACCAGTGTCATTGCATGTGTGTTCTTTTCACAATCCACCTATGGATCCACCAGTGTCATTGCATGTGTGCTCTTTTTACTAACAACAACCAGAGTCATTGCATGTGTGTTCTCTTCAGAGACCACACATGGATCCACCAGTGTCATTGCATGTGTGTTCTTTTTACTAACAACAACCAGAGTCATTTAAATGTGTGTTCTCTTTAGAGACCACACATGGATCCACCAGTGTCATTGCATGTGTGTTCTTTTCACTAACAACAACCAGAGTCATTTCATGTGTGTTCTTTTCACATACACCATATGGATCAACCAGTGTCATTGCATGTGTGTTATTTTTACTAACAACAATTGGAGTCATTTCATGTGTGTTCTTTTCACATACCACATATGGATCCACCAGTGTCATTGAAATGTGTGTTCTCTTCAGAGACCACACATGGATCCACCAGTGTCATTGCATGTGTGTTCTTTTCACATACCACATATTGATCCACCAGTGTCATTGCATGTGTGGTCTTTTCACAATCCACCTATGGATCCACCAGTGTCATTGCATGTGTGTTCTTTTTACTAACAACAACTGGAGTCATTGCATGTGTGTTCTTTTCACATACCACATATGGATCCACCAGTGTCATTGCTTGTGTGCTCTTTTCATAATCCACCTATGGATCCACCAGTGTCATTTCATGTGTGTTCTTTTCACATACCACATATGGATCCACCAGTGTCATTGAAATGTGTGTTCTCTTCAGAGACCACACATGGATCCACCAGTTTCATTGCATGTGTGTTCCTTTTACTAACAACAAATGGAGTCATTGCATGTGTGTTCTTTTCACATACCACATATGGATCCACAAGTGTCATTGCATGTGTGCTCTTTTCACAATCAAACTATGGATCCACAATGTCATTGCATGTGTGTTCTTTTTACTAACAACAACCAGAGTCATTGCATGTGTGTTCTTTTCACATACCACATATGGATCCACCAGAGTCATTGAAATGTGTGTTCTCTTTAGAGACCGCACATGGATCCACCAGTGTCATTGCATGTGTGTTCTTTTCTCTAACAACAACCAGAGTCACTGCATGTGTGTTCTTTTCACATACCACATATGGATCCACCAGTGTCATTGAAATGTGTGTTCTCTTCAGAGACCACACATAGATCCACCAGTGTCATTCCATGTGTGTTCTTTTTACTAACAACAACTAGAGTCATTGCATGTGTGTTCTTTTCACATACCACATATGGATCCACCAGTGTCATTGCATGTGTGCTATTTTTACTAACAACAACTGGAGTCATTGCACGTGTGTTCTCTTCAGAGACCACAGATGGATCCACCCGTGTCATTGCATCTGTGTTCTTTTTACTAACAACATCCAGAGTCATTGAAATGTGTGTTCTCTTCAGAGACCACACATGGATCCACCAGTGTCATTGCATGTGTGTTCCTTTCACTTACAACAACCAGAGTCATTTCATGTGTGTTCTTTTCACATACCACATATGGATCCACAGTGTCATTGCATGTGTGTTCTTTTTACTAACAACAACTGGAGTCATTTCATGTGTGTTCTTTTCACATACCACATATGGATCCACTAGTGTCATTGAAATGTGCGTTCTCATCAGACACCACACATGCACCCACCAGTGTCATTGCATGTGTGTTCTTTTTACTAACAACAACTAGAGTCATTGCATGTGTGTTCTTTTCACATACCACATATGGATCCACCAGTGTCATTGCATGTGTGGTCTTTTCACAATCCACCTATGGATCCACCAGTGTCATTGCATATGTGTTCTTTTTACTAACAACAACTGGAGTCATTGCATGTGTGTTCTTTTCACATAACACATATGGATCCACCAGTGTCATTGAAATGTGTGTTCTCTTCAGAGACCACACATGGATCCACCAGTTTCATTGCATGTGTGTTCTTTTTACTAACAACAAATGGAGTCATTGCATATGTGTTCTTTTCACATACCACATATGGATCCATAAGTGTCATTGCATGTGTGCTCTTTTCACAATCAAACTATGGATCCACGGTGTCATTGTATGTGTGTTCTTTTTACTAACAACAACCAGAGTCATTGCATGTGTGTTCTTTTCACATACCACATATGGATCCACCAGAGTCATTGAAATGTGTGTTCTCTTCAGAGACCACACATGGATCCACCAGTGTCATTGCATGTGTGTTCTTTTCTCTAACAACAACCAGAGTCACTGCATGTGTGTTCTTTTCACATACCACATATGGATCCACCAGTGTCATTGAAATGTGTGTTCTCTTCAGAGACCACACATGGATCCACCAGTGTCATTCCATGTGTGTTCTTTTTACTAACAACAACTGGAGTCATTGCATGTGTGTTCTTTTCACATACTACATATGGATCCACCAGTGTCATTGCATGTGTGCTGTTTTTACTAACAACAACTGGAGTCATTGCACGTGTGTTCTCTTCAGAGACCACAGATGGATCCACCAGTGTCATTGCATGTGTGTTCTTTTTACTAACAACAACCAGAGTCATTGTAATGTGTGTTCTCTTCAGATACCACACATGGATCCACCAGTGTCATTTCATGTCTGTTGTTTTTAATAACAACAACTAGAGTCATTGCATGTGTGTTCTTTTCACATACCACATATGGATCCTCCAGTGTCATTGCATGTGTGTTCTTTTTACTAACAACAACTGGAGTCATTTCATGTGTGTTCTTTTCACATACCACATATGGATCCACTAGTGTCACTGAAATGTGTGTTCTCTTCAGACACCACACATGCATCCACAAGTGTCATTGCATGTGTGTTCTTTTTACTAACAACAACTGGAGTCATTGCATATGTGTTCTTTTCACATACCACATATGGATCCACCAGTGTCATTGCATGTGTGTTCTTTTCACAATCCACCTATGGATCCACCAGTGTCATTGCATGTGTGCTCTTTTTACTAACAACAACCAGAGTCATTGCATGTGTGTTCTCTTCAGAGACCACACATGGATCCACCAGTGTCATGGCATGTGTGTTCTTTTCACTAACAACAACCAGAGTCATTTCATGTGTGTTCTTTTCACATACCACATATGGATCCTCCAGTGTCATTGCATGTGTGTTCTTTTTACTAACAACTGGAGTCATTTCATGTGTGTTCTTTTCACATACCACATATGGATCCACTAGTGCCATTGAAATGTGTGTTCTCTTCAGACACCACACATGCATCCACCAGTGTCATTGCATGTGTGTTCTTTTTACTAACAACAACTGGGGTCATTGCATGTGTGTTCCTTTCACATACCACATATCGATTCGCCAGTGTCATTGCATGTGTGGTCTTTTCACAATCCACCTATGGATCCACCAGTGTCATTGCATGTGTGTTCTTTTTACTAACAACAACTGGAGTCATTGCGTGTGTTCTTTTCACATACCACATATGGATCCACCAGTGTCATTGCATGTGTGCTCTTTTCATAATCCACCTATGGATCCACCAGTGTCTTTTCATGTGTGTTCTTTTCCCATACCACATATGGATCCACCAGTGTCATTGAAATGTGTGTTCTCTTCAGAGACCATACATGGATCCACCAGTTTCATTGCATGTGTGTTCTTTTTACTAACAACAAATGGAGTCATTGCATGTGTGTTCTTTTCACATACCACATATGGATCCACAAGTGTCATTGCATGTGTGCTCTTTTCACAATCAAACTATGGATCCACAGTGTCATTGCATGTGTGTTCTTTTTACTAACAACAACCAGAGTCATTGCATGTGTGTTCTTTTCACATACCACATATGGATCCACCAGAATCATTGAAATGTGTGTTCTCTTCAGAGACCACACATGGATCCACCAGTGTCATTGCATGTGTGTTCTTTTCTCTAACAACAACCAGAGTCACTACATGTGTGTTCTTTTCACATACCACATATGGATCCACCAGTGTCATTGAAATGTGTGTTCTCTTCAGAGACCACACATGAATCCACCAGTGTCATTCCATGTGTGTTCTTTTTACTAACAACAACTGGAGTCATCACATGTGTGTTCTTTTCACATACCACATATGGATCCACTAGTGTCATTGCATGTGTGCTCTTTTTACTAACAACAACTAGAGTCATTGCACGTGTGTTCTCTTCAGAGACCACATATGGATCCACCAGTGTCATTGCATGTGTGTTCTTTTTACTAACAACAACCAGAGTCATTGAAATGCGTGTTCTCTTCGGTGACCACACATGGATCAACAAGTGTCATTGCATGTGTGTTCTTTTCACTAACAACAACCAGAGTCATTTCATGTGTGTTCTTTTCACATACCACATATGGATCCACCAGTGTCATTGCATGTGTGTTCTTTTTACTGATAACAACTGGAGTCATTTCATGTGTGTTCTTTTCACATACCACATATGGATCCACTAGTGTCATTGAAATGTGTGTTCTCTTCAGACACCACACATGCATCCACCAGTGTCATTGCATGTGTGTTCTTTTTACTAACAACAAATGGAGTCATTGCATGTGTGTTCTTTTCACATACCACATATGGATCCACAAGTGTCATTGCATGTGTGCTCTTTTCACAATCAAACTATGGATCCACAATGTCATTGCATGTGTGTTCTTTTTACTAACAACAACCAGAGTCATTGCATGTGTGTTCTTTTCACATACCACATATGGATCCACCAGAGTCATTGAAATGTGTGTTCTCTTTAGAGACCGCACATGGATCCACCAGTGTCATTGCATGTGTGTTCTTTTCTCTAACAACAACCAGAGTCACTGCATGTGTGTTCTTTTCACATACCACATATGGATCCACCAGTGTCATTGAAATGTGTGTTCTCTTCAGAGACCACACATAGATCCACCAGTGTCATTCCATGTGTGTTCTTTTTACTAACAACAACTAGAGTCATTGCATGTGTGTTCTTTTCACATACCACATATGGATCCACCAGTGTCATTGCATGTGTGCTATTTTTACTAACAACAACTGGAGTCATTGCACGTGTGTTCTCTTCAGAGACCACAGATGGATCCACCCGTGTCATTGCATCTGTGTTCTTTTTACTAACAACATCCAAAGTCATTGAAATGTGTGTTCTCTTCAGAGACCACACATGGATCCACCAGTGTCATTGCATGTGTGTTCCTTTCACTTACAACAACCAGAGTCATTTCATGTGTGTTCTTTTCACATACCACATATGGATCCACAGTGTCATTGCATGTGTGTTCTTTTTACTAACAACAACTGGAGTCATTTCATGTGTGTTCTTTTCACATACCACATATGGATCCACTAGTGTCATTGAAATGTGCGTTCTCATCAGACACCACACATGCACCCACCAGTGTCATTGCATGTGTGTTCTTTTTACTAACAACAACTAGAGTCATTGCATGTGTGTTCTTTTCACATACCACATATGGATCCACCAGTGTCATTGCATGTGTGGTCTTTTCACAATCCACCTATGGATCCACCAGTGTCATTGCATATGTGTTCTTTTTACTAACAACAACTGGAGTCATTGCATGTGTGTTCTTTTCACATAACACATATGGATCCACCAGTGTCATTGAAATGTGTGTTCTCTTCAGAGACCACACATGGATCCACCAGTTTCATTGCATGTGTGTTCTTTTTACTAACAACAAATGGAGTCATTGCATATGTGTTCTTTTCACATACCACATATGGATCCATAAGTGTCATTGCATGTGTGCTCTTTTCACAATCAAACTATGGATCCACGGTGTCATTGTATGTGTGTTCTTTTTACTAACAACAACCAGAGTCATTGCATGTGTGTTCTTTTCACATACCACATATGGATCCACCAGAGTCATTGAAATGTGTGTTCTCTTCAGAGACCACACATGGATCCACCAGTGTCATTGCATGTGTGTTCTTTTCTCTAACAACAACCAGAGTCACTGCATGTGTGTTCTTTTCACATACCACATATGGATCCACCAGTGTCATTGAAATGTGTGTTCTCTTCAGAGACCACACATGGATCCACCAGTGTCATTCCATGTGTGTTCTTTTTACTAACAACAACTGGAGTCATTGCATGTGTGTTCTTTTCACATACTACATATGGATCCACCAGTGTCATTGCATGTGTGCTGTTTTTACTAACAACAACTGGAGTCATTGCACGTGTGTTCTCTTTAGAGACCACAGATGGATCCACCAGTGTCATTGCATGTGTGTTCTTTTTACTAACAACAACCAGAGTCATTGTAATGTGTGTTCTCTTCAGATACCACACATGGATCCACCAGTGTCATTTCATGTCTGTTGTTTTTAATAACAACAACTAGAGTCATTGCATGTGTGTTCTTTTCACATACCACATATGGATCCTCCAGTGTCATTGCATGTGTGTTCTTTTTACTAACAACAACTGGAGTCATTTCATGTGTGTTCTTTTCACATACCACATATGGATCCACTAGTGTCACTGAAATGTGTGTTCTCTTCAGACACCACACATGCATCCACCAGTGTCATTGCATGTGTGTTCTTTTTACTAACAACAACTGGAGTCATTGCATGTGTGTTCTTTTCACATACCACATATGGATCCACCAGTGTCATTGCATGTGTGTTCTTTTCACAATCCACCTATGGATCCACCAGTGTCATTGCATGTGTGCTCTTTTTACTAACAACAACCAGAGTCATTGCATGTGTGTTCTCTTCAGAGACCACACATGGATCCACCAGTGTCATGGCATGTGTGTTCTTTTCACTAACAACAACCAGAGTCATTTCATGTGTGTTCTTTTCACATACCACATATGGATCCTCCAGTGTCATTGCATGTGTGTTCTTTTTACTAACAACAACTGGAGTCATTTCATGTGTGTTCTTTTCACATACCACATATGGATCCACTAGTGCCATTGAAATGTGTGTTCTCTTCAGACACCACACATGCATCCACCAGTGTCATTGCATGTGTGTTCTTTTTACTAACAACAACTGGGGTCATTGCATGTGTGTTCCTTTCACATACCACATATCGATCCGCCAGTGTCATTGCATGTGTGGTCTTTTCACAATCCACCTATGGATCCACCAGTGTCATTGCATGTGTGTTCTTTTTACTAACAACAACTAGAGTCATTGCATGTGTGTTCTTTTCACATACCACATATGGATCCACCAGTGTCATTGCATGTGTGCTCTTTTCATAATCCACCTATGGATCCACCAGTGTCTTTTCATGTGTGTTCTTTTCCCATACCACATATGGATCCACCAGTGTCATTGAAATGTGTGTTCTCTTCAGAGACCATACATGGATCCACCAGTTTCATTGCATGTGTGTTCTTTTTACTAACAACAAATGGAGTCATTGCATGTGTGTTCTTTTCACATACCACATATGGATCCACAAGTGTCATTGCATGTGTGCTCTTTTCACAATCAAACTATGGATCCACAGTGTCATTGCATGTGTGTTCTTTTTACTAACAACAACCAGAGTCATTGCATGTGTGTTCTTTTCACATACCACATATGGATCCACCAGAGTCATTGAAATGTGTGTTCTCTTCAGAGACCACACATGGATCCACCAGTGTCATTGCATGTGTGTTCTTTTCTCTAACAACAACCAGAGTCACTACATGTGTGTTCTTTTCACATACCACATATGGATCCACCAGTGTCATTGAAATGTGTGTTCTCTTCAGAGACCACACATGAATCCACCAGTGTCATTCCATGTGTGTTCTTTTTACTAACAACAACTGGAGTCATCGCATGTGTGTTCTTTTCACATACCACATATGGATCCACTAGTGTCATTGCATGTGTGCTCTTTTTACTAACAACAACTAGAGTCATTGCACGTGTGTTCTCTTCAGAGACCACATATGGATCCACCAGTGTCATTGCATGTGTGTTCTTTTTACTAACAACAACCAGAGTCATTGAAATGCGTGTTCTCTTCGGTGACCACACATGGATCAACAAGTGTCATTGCATGTGTGTTCTTTTCACTAACAACAACCAGAGTCATTTCATGTGTGTTCTTTTCACATACCACATATGGATCCACCAGTGTCATTGCATGTGTGTTCTTTTTACTGATAACAACTGGAGTCATTTCATGTGTGTTCTTTTCACATACCACATATGGATCCACTAGTGTCATTGAAATGTGTGTTCTCTTCAGACACCACACATGCATCCACCAGTGTCATTGCATGTGTGTTCTTTTTACTAACAACAAATGGAGTCATTGCATGTGTGTTCTTTTCACATACCACATATGGATCCACAAGTGTCATTGCATGTGTGCTCTTTTCACAATCAAACTATGGATCCACAATGTCATTGCATGTGTGTTCTTTTTACTAACAACAACCAGAGTCATTGCATGTGTGTTCTTTTCACATACCACATATGGATCCACCAGAGTCATTGAAATGTGTGTTCTCTTTAGAGACCGCACATGGATCCACCAGTGTCATTGCATGTGTGTTCTTTTCTCTAACAACAACCAGAGTCACTGCATGTGTGTTCTTTTCACATACCACATATGGATCCACCAGTGTCATTGAAATGTGTGTTCTCTTCAGAGACCACACATAGATCCACCAGTGTCATTCCATGTGTGTTCTTTTTACTAACAACAACTAGAGTCATTGCATGTGTGTTCTTTTCACATACCACATATGGATCCACCAGTGTCATTGCATGTGTGCTATTTTTACTAACAACAACTGGAGTCATTGCACGTGTGTTCTCTTCAGAGACCACAGATGGATCCACCCGTGTCATTGCATCTGTGTTCTTTTTACTAACAACATCCAGAGTCATTGAAATGTGTGTTCTCTTCAGAGACCACACATGGATCCACCAGTGTCATTGCATGTGTGTTCCTTTCACTTACAACAACCAGAGTCATTTCATGTGTGTTCTTTTCACATACCACATATGGATCCACAGTGTCATTGCATGTGTGTTCTTTTTACTAACAACAACTGGAGTCATTTCATGTGTGTTCTTTTCACATACCACATATGGATCCACTAGTGTCATTGAAATGTGCGTTCTCATCAGACACCACACATGCACCCACCAGTATCATTGCATGTGTGTTCTTTTTACTAACAACAACTAGAGTCATTGCATGTGTGTTCTTTTCACATACCACATATGGATCCACCAGTGTCATTGCATGTGTGGTCTTTTCACAATCCACCTATGGATCCACCAGTGTCATTTCATATGTGTTCTTTTTACTAACATCAACCAGAGTCACTACATGTGTGTTCTTTTCACATACCACATATGGATCCACTAGTGTCATTGAAATGTGTGTTCTCTTCAGAGACCACACATGAATCCACCAGTGTCATTCCATGTGTGTTCTTTTTACTAACAACAACTGGAGTCATCGCATGTGTGTTCTTTTCACATACCACATATGGATCCACTAGTGTCATTGCATGTGTGCTCTTTTTACTAACAACAACTAGAGTCATTGCACGTGTGTTCTCTTCAGAGACCACATATGGATCCACCAGTGTCATTGCATGTGTGTTCTTTTTACTAACAACAACCAGAGTCATTGAAATGCGTGTTCTCTTCGGTGACCACACATGGATCAACAAGTGTCATTGCATGTGTGTTCTTTTCACTAACAACAACCAGAGTCATTTCATGTGTGTTCTTTTCACATACCACATATGGATCCACCAGTGTCATTGCATGTGTGTTCTTTTTACTGATAACAACTGGAGTCATTTCATGTGTGTTCTTTTCACATACCACATATGGATCCACTAGTGTCATTGAAATGTGTGTTCTCTTCAGACACCACACATGCATCCACCAGTGTCATTGCATGTGTGTTCTTTTTACTAACAACAAATGGAGTCATTGCATGTGTGTTCTTTTCACATACCCCATATGGATCCACAAGTGTCATTGCATGTGTGCTCTTTTCACAATCAAACTATGGATCCACAATGTCATTGCATGTGTGTTCTTTTTACTAACAACAACCAGAGTCATTGCATGTGTGTTCTTTTCACATACCACATATGGATCCACCAGAGTCATTGAAATGTGTGTTCTCTTTAGAGACCGCACATGGATCCACCAGTGTCATTGCATGTGTGTTCTTTTCTCTAACAACCAGAGTCACTGCATGTGTGTTCTTTTCACATACCACATATGGATCCACCAGTGTCATTGAAATGTGTGTTCTCTTCAGAGACCACACATAGATCCACCAGTGTCATTCCATGTGTGTTCTTTTTACTAACAACAACTAGAGTCATTGCATGTGTGTTCTTTTCACATACCACATATGGATCCACCAGTGTCATTGCATGTGTGCTATTTTTACTAACAACAACTGGAGTCATTGCACGTGTGTTCTCTTCAGAGACCACAGATGGATCCACCCGTGTCATTGCATCTGTGTTCTTTTTACTAACAACATCCAGAGTCATTGAAATGTGTGTTCTCTTCAGAGACCACACATGGATCCACCAGTGTCATTGCATGTGTGTTCCTTTCACTTACAACAACCAGAGTCATTTCATGTGTGTTCTTTTCACATACCACATATGGATCCACAGTGTCATTGCATGTGTGTTCTTTTTACTAACAACAACTGGAGTCATTTCATGTGTGTTCTTTTCACATACCACATATGGATCCACTAGTGTCATTGAAATGTGCGTTCTCATCAGACACCACACATGCACCCACCAGTGTCATTGCATGTGTGTTCTTTTTACTAACAACAACTAGAGTCATTGCATGTGTGTTCTTTTCACATACCACATATGGATCCACCAGTGTCATTGCATGTGTGGTCTTTTCACAATCCACCTATGGATCCACCAGTGTCATTGCATATGTGTTCTTTTTACTAACAACAACTGGAGTCATTGCATGTGTGTTCTTTTCACATAACACATATGGATCCACCAGAGTCATTGAAATGTGTGTTCTCTTCAGAGACCACACATGGATCCACCAGTTTCATTGCATGTGTGTTCTTTTTACTAACAACAAATGGAGTCATTGCATATGTGTTCTTTTCACATACCACATATGGATCCATAAGTGTCATTGCATGTGTGCTCTTTTCACAATCAAACTATGGATCCACGGTGTCATTGTATGTGTGTTCTTTTTACTAACAACAACCAGAGTCATTGCATGTGTGTTCTTTTCACATACCACATATGGATCCACCAGAGTCATTGAAATGTGTGTTCTCTTCAGAGACCACACATGGATCCACCAGTGTCATTGCATGTGTGTTCTTTTCTCTAACAACAACCAGAGTCACTGCATGTGTGTTCTTTTCACATACCACATATGGATCCACCAGTGTCATTGAAATGTGTGTTCTCTTCAGAGACCACACATGGATCCACCAGTGTCATTCCATGTGTGTTCTTTTTACTAACAACAACTGGAGTCATTGCATGTGTGTTCTTTTCACATACTACATATGGATCCACCAGTGTCATTGCATGTGTGCTGTTTTTACTAACAACAACTGGAGTCATTGCACGTGTGTTCTCTTTAGAGACCACAGATGGATCCACCAGTGTCATTGCATGTGTGTTCTTTTTACTAACAACAACCAGAGTCATTGTAATGTGTGTTCTCTTCAGATACCACACATGGATCCACCAGTGTCATTTCATGTCTGTTGTTTTTAATAACAACAACTAGAGTCATTGCATGTGTGTTCTTTTCACATACCACATATGGATCCTCTAGTGTCATTGCATGTGTGTTCTTTTTACTAACAACAACTGGAGTCATTTCATGTGTGTTCTTTTCACATACCACATATGGATCCACTAGTGTCACTGAAATGTGTGTTCTCTTCAGACACCACACATGCATCCACCAGTGTCATTGCATGTGTGTTCTTTTTACTAACAACAACTGGAGTCATTGCATGTGTGTTCTTTTCACATACCACATATGGATCCACCAGTGTCATTGCATGTGTGTTCTTTTCACAATCCACCTATGGATCCACCAGTGTCATTGCATGTGTGCTCTTTTTACTAACAACAACCAGAGTCATTGCATGTGTGTTCTCTTCAGAGACCACACATGGATCCACCAGTGTCATGGCATGTGTGTTCTTTTCACTAACAACAACCAGAGTCATTTCATGTGTGTTCTTTTCACATACCACATATGGATCCTCCAGTGTCATTGCATGTGTGTTCTTTTTACTAACAACAACTGGAGTCATTTCATGTGTGTTCTTTTCACATACCACATATGGATCCACTAGTGCCATTGAAATGTGTGTTCTCTTCAGACACCACACATGCATCCACCAGTGTCATTGCATGTGTGTTCTTTTTACTAACAACAACTGGGGTCATTGCATGTGTGTTCCTTTCACATACCACATATCGATCCGCCAGTGTCATTGCATGTGTGGTCTTTTCACAATCCACCTATGGATCCACCAGTGTCATTGCATGTGTGTTCTTTTTACTAACAACAACTGGAGTCATTGCATGTGTGTTCTTTTCACATACCACATATGGATCCACCAGTGTCATTGCATGTGTGCTCTTTTCATAATCCACCTATGGATCCACCAGTGTCTTTTCATGTGTGTTCTTTTCCCGTACCACATATGGATCCACCAGTGTCATTGAAATGTGTGTTCTCTTTAGAGACCATACATGGATCCACCAGTTTCATTGCATGTGTGTTCTTTTTACTAACAACAAATGGAGTCATTGCATGTGTGTTCTTTTCACATACCACATATGGATCCACAAGTGTCATTGCATGTGTGCTCTTTTCACAATCAAACTATGGATCCACAGTGTCATTGCATGTGTGTTCTTTTTACTAACAACAACCAGAGTCATTGCATGTGTGTTCTTTTCACATACCACATATGGATCCACCAGAGTCATTGAAATGTGTGTTCTCTTCAGAGACCACACATGGATCCACCAGTGTCATTGCATGTGTGTTCTTTTCTCTCACAACAACCAGAGTCACTACATGTGTGTTCTTTTCACATACCACATATGGATCCACCAGTGTCATTGAAATGTGTGTTCTCTTCAGAGACCACACATGAATCCACCAGTGTCATTCCATGTGTGTTCTTTTTACTAACAACAACTGGAGTCATTGCATGTGTGTTCTTTTCACATACCACATATGGATCCACTAGTGTCATTGCATGTGTGCTCTTTTTACTAACAACAACTAGAGTCATTGCACGTGTGTTCTCTTCAGAGACCACATATGGATCCACCAGTGTCATTGCATGTGTGTTCTTTTTACTAACAACAACCAGAGTCATTGAAATGCGTGTTCTCTTCAGTGACCACACATGGATCAACAAGTGTCATTGCATGTGTGTTCTTTTCACTAACAACAACTAGAGTCATTTCATGTGTGTTCTTTTCACATACCACATATGGATCCACCAGTGTCATTGCATGTGTGTTCTTTTTACTGATAACAACTGGAGTCATTTCATGTGTGTTCTTTTCACATACCACATATGGATCCACTAGTGTCATTGAAATGTGTGTTCTCTTCAGACACCACACATGCATCCACCAGTGTCATTGCATGTGTGTTCTTTTTACTAACAACAACTGGAGTCATGGCATGTGTGTTCTCTTCACATACCACATATGGATCCTCCAGTGTCATTGCATGTGTGTTCTTTTTACTAACAACAACTGGAGTCATGGCATGTGTGTTCTTTTCACATACCACATATGGATCCACCATTGTCATTGCATGTGTGCTCTTTTCATAATCCACCTATGGATCCACCAGTGTCATTTCATGTGTGTTCTTTTTACTAACAACAACCAGAGTCATTGAAATGTGTGTTCTCTTCAGATACCACACATGGTTCCACCAGTGTCATTTCATGTCTGTTGTTTTTAATAACAACAACTAGAGTCATTGCATGTGTGTTCTATTCACATACCACATATGGATCCTCCAGTGTAATTGCATGTGTGTTCTTTTTACTAACAACAGCTGTAGTCATTTCATGTGTGTTCTTTTCACATACCACATATGGATCCACTAGTGTCACTGAAATGTTTGTTCTCTTCAGGCACCACACATGCATCCACCAGTGTCATTGCATGTGTGTTCTTTTTACTAACAACAACTGGAGTCATTGCATGTGTGTTGTTTTCACATACCACATATGGATCCACCAGTGTCATTGCATGTGTGTTCTTTTCACAATCCACCTATGGATCCACCAGTGTCATTGCATGTGTGCTCTTTTTACTAACAACAACCAGAGTCATTGCATGTGTGTTCTCTTCAGAGACCACACATGGATCCACCAGTGTCATGGCACGTGTGTTCTTTTCACTAACAACAACCAGAGTCATTTCATGTGTGTTCTTTTCACATACCACATATGGATCCTCCAGTGTCATTGCATGTGTGTTCTTTCTAGTAACAACAACTGGAGTCATTTCATGTGTGTTCTTTTCACATACCACATATGGATCCACTAGTGCCATTGAAATGTGTGTTCTCTTCAGACACCACACATGCATCCACCAGTGTCATTGCATGTGTGTTCTTTTTACTAACAACAACTGGGGTCATTGCATGTGTGTTCCTTTCACATACCACATATCGATCTGCCAGTGTCATTGCATGTGTGGTCTTTTCACAATCCACCTATGGATCCACCAGTGTCATTGCATGTGTGTTCTTTTTACTAACAACAACTGGAGTCATTGCATGTGTGTTCTTTTCACATACCACATATGGATCCACCAGTGTCATTGCATGTGTGCTCTTTTCATAATCCACCTATGGATCCACGAGTGTCTTTTCATGTATGTTCTTTTCCCATACCACATATGGATCCACCAGTGTCATTGAAATGTGTGTTCTCTTCAGAGACCATACATTGATCCACCAGTTTCATTGCATGTGTGTTCTTTTTACTAACAACAAATGGAGTCATTGCATGTGTGTTCTTTTCACATACCACATATGGATCCACAAGTGTCATTGCATGTGTGCTCTTTTCACAATCAAACTATGGATCCACAGTGTCATTGCATGTGTGTTCTTTTTACTAACAACAACCAGAGTCATTGCATGTGTGTTCTTTTCACATACCAGATATGGATCCACCAGTGTCATTGCATGTGTGTTCTTTTCACAATCCACCTATGGATCCACAGTGTCATTGCATGTGTGTTCTTTTTACTAACAACAACCAGAGTCATTGCATGTGTGTTCTTTTCACATACCACATATGGATCCACCAGTGTCATTGCATGTGTGTTCTTTTCACAATCC
The DNA here is from genome assembly GCA_916181665.1 of Avena sativa. NCBI lineage: Eukaryota > Viridiplantae > Streptophyta > Magnoliopsida > Poales > Poaceae > Avena > Avena sativa. The sequence goes on along the minus strand of OV702292.1, from coordinate 410,201,578 downwards.
ACCTATGGATCCACCAGTGTCATTGCATGTGTGTTCTTTTCACATACCACATATGGATCCACAAGTGTCATTGCATGTGTGCTCTTTTCACAATCAAACTATGGATCCACAGTGTCATTGCATGTGTGTTCTTTTTACTAACAACAACCAGAGTCATTGCATGTGTGTTCTTTTCACATACCACATATGGATCCACCAGTGTCATTGCATGTGTGTTCTTTTCACAATCCACCTATGGATCCACCAGTGTCATTGCATGTGTGCTCTTTTTACTAACAACAACCAGAGTCATTGCATGTGTGTTCTCTTCAGAGACCACACATGGATCCACCAGTGTCATGGCACGTGTGTTCTTTTCACTAACAACAACCAGAGTCATTTCATGTGTGTTCTTTTCACATACCACATATGGATCCTCCAGTGTCATTGCATGTGTGTTCTTTCTAGTAACAACAACTGGAGTCATTTCATGTGTGTTCTTTTCACATACCACATATGGATCCACTAGTGCCATTGAAATGTGTGTTCTCTTCAGACACCACACATGCATCCACCAGTGTCATTGCATGTGTGTTCTTTTTACTAACAACAACTGGGGTCATTGCATGTGTGTTCCTTTCACATACCACATATCGATCTGCCAGTGTCATTGCATGTGTGGTCTTTTCACAATCCACCTATGGATCCACCAGTGTCATTGCATGTGTGTTCTTTTTACTAACAACAACTGGAGTCATTGCATGTGTGTTCTTTTCACATACCACATATGGATCCACCAGTGTCATTGCATGTGTGCTCTTTTCATAATCCACCTATGGATCCACGAGTGTCTTTTCATGTATGTTCTTTTCCCATACCACATATGGATCCACCAGTGTCATTGAAATGTGTGTTCTCTTCAGAGACCATACATTGATCCACCAGTTTCATTGCATGTGTGTTCTTTTTACTAACAAGAAATGGAGTCATTGCATGTGTGTTCTTTTCACATACCACATATGGATCCACAAGTGTCATTGCATGTGTGCTCTTTTCACAATCAAACTATGGATCCACAGTGTCATTGCATGTGTGTTCTTTTTACTAACAACAACCAGAGTCATTGCATGTGTGTTCTTTTCACATACCACATATGGATCCACCAGAGTCATTGAAATGTGTGTTCTCTTCAGAGACCACACATGGATCCACCAGTGTCATTGCATGTGTGTTCTTTTCTCTAACAACAACCAGATTCACTACATGTGTGTTCTTTTCACATACCACATATGGATCCACCAGTGTCATTGAAATGTGTGTTCTCTTCAGAGACCACACATGAATCCACCAGTGTCATTCCATGTGTGTTCTTTTTACTAACAACAACTGGAGTCATTGCATGTGTGTTCTTTTCACATACCACATATGGATCCACTAGTGTCATTGCATGTGTGCTCTTTTTACTAACAACAACTAGAGTCATTGCACGTGTGTTCCCTTCAGAGACCACATATGGATCCACCAGTGTCATTGCATGTGTGTTCTTTTTACTAACAACAACCAGAGTCATTGAAATGTGTGTTCTCTTCAGTGACCACACATGGATCAACAAGTGTCATTGCATGTGTGTTCTTTTCACTAACAACAACTAGAGTCATTTCATGTGTGTTCTTTTCACATACCACATATGGATCCACCAGTGTCATTGCATGTGTGTTCTTTTTACTGACAACAACTGGAGTCATTTCATGTGTGTTCTTTTCACATACCACATATGGATCCACTAGTGTCATTGAAATGTGTGTTCTCTTCAGACACCACACATGCATCCACCAGTGTCATTGCATGTGTGTTCTTTTTACTAACAACAACTGGAGTCATTGCATGTGTGTTCTCTTCACATACCACATATGGATCCTCCAGTGTCATTGCATGTGTGTTCTTTTTACTAACAACAACTGGAGTCATGGCATGTGTGTTCTTTTCACATACCACATATGGATCCACCAGTGTCATTGCATGTGTGCTCTTTTAATAATCCACCTATGGATCCACCAGTGTCATTTCATGTGTGTTCTTTTCACATACCACATATGGATCCACCAGTGTCATTGAAATGTGTGTTCTCTTCAGAGAGCACACATGGATCCACCAGTTTCATTGCATGTGTGTTCTTTTTACTAACAACAACTAGAGTCATGGCATGTGTTTTCTTTTCACATACCACATATGGATCCACCAGTGTCATTGCATGTGTGCTCTTTTCACAATCCACCTATGGATCCATAGTGTCATTGCATGTGTGTTCTTTTTACTAACAACAACCAGAGTCATTGCATGTGTGTTCTTTTCACATACCACATATGGATCCACCAGAGTCATTGAAATGTGTGTTATCTTCAGAGACCACACATGCATCCACCAGTGTCATTGGATGTGTATTCTTCTATCTAACAACAACCAGAGTCATTGCATGTGTGTTCTTTACACATACCACATATGGATCCACCAGTGTCATTGCATGTGTGCTCTTTTCACAATCCACCTATGGATCCACCAGTGTCATTGCATGTCTGTTCTTTTCACAATCCACCTATGTATCCACCAGTGTCATTGTATGTGTGCTCTATTCACTACCAACAACCAGTGTCATTGCATGTGTGTTCTTTTTACTAACAACAACCAGAGTCATTGAAATGTGTGTTCTCTTGAGTGACCACACATGGATCCACCAGTGTCATTGCATGTGTGTTCTTTTCACTAACAACAACCAGAGTCATTTCATGTGTGTTCTTTTCACATACCACATATGAATCCACCAGTGTCATTGCATGCGTGTTCTTTTTACTAACAACTACTGGAGTTATTTCATGTGTGTTCTTTTCACATACCACATATGGATCCACCAGTGTCATTGAAATGTGTGTTCTCTTTAGAGACCACACATGGATCCACCAGTGTCATTGCATGTGTGTTCTTTTTACTAACAACAACTAGAGTCATTGCATGTGTGTTCTTTTCACATACCACATATGGATCCACCAGTGTCATTGCATGTGTGGTCTTTTCACAATCCACCTATGGATCCACCAGTGTCATTGCATATGTGTTCTTTTTACGAACAACAACTAGAGTCATTGCATGTGTGTTCTTTTCACATACCACATATGGATCCACCAGTGTTATTGCATGTGTACTCTTTTCATAATCCACCTATGGATCCACCAGTGTCATTTCATGTGTGTTGTTTTTAATAACAACAACTAGAGTCATTGCATGTGTGTTCTTTTCACATACCACATATGGATCCACTAGTGTCATTGAAATGTGTGGTCTCTTTAGAGAGCACACATGGATCCACTAGTGTCATTGCATGTGTGTTCTTTTCATAATCCACCTATGGATCCACCATTGTCATTTCATGTGTGTTCTTTTCACATACCACATATGGATCCACCAGTGTCATTGAAATGTGTGTTCTCTTCAGAGACCACACATGGATCCACGAGTGTCATTTCATGTGTGTTCTTTTCACTAACAACAACCAGAGTCATTTCATGTGTGTTCTTTTCACATACCACATATGGATCGACCAGTGTGATTGCATGTGTGCTCTTTTCACAATCCACTTATGGATCCACCAGTGTCATTGCATGTGTGTTCTTTTTAATAACAACAACCAGAGTCACTGCATGTGTGTTCTTTTCACATACCACATATGGATCCACCAGTGTCATTGAAATGTGTGTTCTCTTCAGAGACCACACATGGATCCACCAGTGTCATTGCATGTGTGTTCTTTTTACTAACAACAACCAGAGTCATTGCATGTGTGTTCCTTTCACATACCACATATGGATCCACCAGTGTCATTGCATGTGTGCTCTTTTCACAATCCACCTATGGATCCACCAGTGTCATTTCATGTGTGTTCTTTTCACATACCACATATGGATCCACCAGAGTCATTGAAATGTGTGTTCTCTTCAGAGACCACACATGGATCCACCAGTGTCATTGAAATGTGTGCTCTCGTCAGAGACCACACATGGATCCACCAGTGTCATTGCATGTGTGTTCTTTTTACTAACAACAACCAGAGTCATTTCATGTGTGTTCTTTTCACATACCACATATGGATCCACCAGTGTCATTGCATGTGTGCTCTTTTTACTAACAACAACCAGAGTCATTGCATGTGTGTTCTCTTCAGAGACCACACATGGATCCACCAGTGTCATTGCATGTGTGTTATTTTTACTAACATCAACCAGAGTCATTGCATGTGTGCTCTTTTCACATACCACATATGGATCCACCAGTGTCATTGCATGTCTGTTCTTTTCACAATCCACCTATGCGTCCACCAGTGTCATGGCATGTGTGCTCTTTTTACTAACAACAACGAGAGTCATTGCATGTCTGTTCTCTTCAGAGACCACACATGGATCCACCAGTGTCATTGCATGTGTGTTCTTTTTACTAACAACAACTAGAGTCATTGAAATGTGTGTTCTCTTCAGAGACCACACATGGATCCACCAGTTTCATTGCATGTGTGTTCTTTTCACTAACAACAACCAGAGTCATTTCATGTGTGTTCTTTTCAGATACCACATATGGATCAACCAGTGTCATTGCATGTGTGTTCTTTTTACTAACAATAACTGGAGTCAGTTCATGTGTGTTCTTTTCACATACCACATATGGATCCACCAGTGTCATTGAAATGTGTGTTCTCTTAAGAGACCACACATGGATCCACCAGTGTCATTGCATGTGTGTTCTTCTTACTAACAACAACTAGAGTCATTGCATGTGTGTTCTTTTCACATACCACATATGGATCCACCAGTGTCATTGCATGTGTGCTATTTTCACAATCCACCTATGGATCCACCAGTGTCATTGCATGTGTGTTCTTTTTACTAACAACAACTGGAGTCATTGCATGTGTGTTCTTTTCACATACCACATATGGATCCACTAGTGTCATTGCATGTGTGCTCTTTTCATAATCCAGCTATGGATCCACCAGTGTCATTGCATGTCTGTTCTTTTCACAATCCACCTATGGATCCACGAGTGTCATTTCATTTGTGTTATTTTCACATACCACATATGGATCCACCAGTGTCATTGAAATGTGTATTCTCTTCAGAGACCACACATGGATCCACCAGTTTCATTGCATGTGTGTTCTTTTAATTAACAACAACTGGAGTCATTGCATGTGTGTTCTTTTCACATACCACATATGGATCCACCAGTGTCATTGCATGTGTGCTATTTTCACAATCCACCTTTGGATCCATAGTGTCATTGCATGTGTGTTCTTTTTACTAACAACAACCAGAGTCATTGCGTGTGTGTTCTTTTCACATACCACATATGGATCCACCAGAGTCATTGAAATGTGTGTTCTCTTCAGAGACCACACATGCATCCACCAGTGTCATTGGATGTGTATTCTTCTCTCTAACAACAACCAGAGTCATTGCATGTGTGTTCTTTTCACATACCACATATGGATCCACCAGTGTCATTGCATGTGTGCTCTTTTCACAATCCACCTATGGATCCACCAGTGTCATTGCATGTCTATTCTTTTCACAATCCACCTATGTATCCACCAGTGTCATTGCATGTGTGCTCTTTTCTCTAACAACAACCAGGGTCATTGCATGTGTGTTCTCTTCAGAGACCACACATGGATCCACCAGTGTCATTGCATGTGTGTTCTTTTTACTAACCACAACCAGAGTCATTGAAATGTGTGTTTTCTTCAGAGACCACACATGGATCCAACAGTGTCATTGCATGTGTGTTCTTTTCACTAACAATAACCAGAGTCATTTCATTTGTGTTATTTTCACATACCACATATGGATCCACCAGTGTCATTGCATGTGAGTTCTTTTTACTAACAACTACTGGAGTCATTTCATGTGTGTTCTTTTCACATACCACATATGGATCCACCAGTGTCGTTGAAATGTGTGTTCTCTTCAGAGACCACACATGGATCCACCAGTGTCATTGCATGTGTTTTTTTTTACGAACAACAACTGGAGTCATTGCATGTGTGTTCTTTTCACATTCCACATATGGATCCACCAATGTTATTGCATGTGTACTCTTTTCATAATCCACCTATGGATCCACCAGTGTCATTTCATGTGTGTTCTTTTCACATACCACATATCGATCCACCAGTGTCATTAAAATGTGTGTTCTCTTCAGAGACCACACATGGATCCACCAGTGTCATTTCATGTGTGTTCTTTTCACTAAGAACAACCAGAGTCATTTCATGTGTGTTCTTTTCACATACCACATATGGATCCACCAGTGTGATTGCATGTGTGCTATTTTCACAATGCACCTATGGATCCACCAGTGTCATTGCATGTGTGTTCTTTTTACTAACAACAACCAGAGTCACTACATGTGTGTTCTTTTCAGGTACGACATATGGATCAACCAGTGTCATTGAAATGTGTGTTCTCTTTAGAGACCACACATGGATCCACCAGTGTCATTGCATGTGTGTTCTTTTTACTAACAACAACCAGAGTCATTGCATGTGTGTTCCATTCACATACCACATATGGATCCACCAGTGTCATTGCATGTGTGTTATTTTCTCAATCCACCTATGGATCCACCAGTGTCATTGCATATGTGTTATTTTTACTAGCAACAACCAGAATCATTGCATGTGTGTTCTTTTCACATACCACATATGGATCCACCAGTGTCATTGCATGTGTGCTCTTTTCACAATCCACCTATGGATCCACCAGTGTCATTTCATGTGTGTTCTTTTCACATACCACATATGGATCCACCAGAGTCATTGAAATGTGTGTTCTCTTCAGAGACCACACATGGATCCACCAGTGTCATTGAAATGTGTGCTCTCGTCAGAGACCACACATGGATCCACCAGTGTCATTGCATGTGTGTTCTTTTTACTAACAACAACCAGAGTCATTTCATGTGTGTTCTTTTCACATACCACATATGGATCCACCAGTGTTATTGCATGTGTGCTCTTTTTACTAACAACAACCAGAGTCATTGCATGTGTGTTCTCTTCAGAGACCACACATGGATCCACCAGTGTCATTGCATGTGTGTTATTTTTACTAACATCAACCAGAGTCATTGCATGTGTGCTCTTTTCACATACCACATATGGATCCACCAGTGTCATTGCATGTCTGTTCTTTTCACAATCCACCTATGCGTCCACCAGTGTCATGGCATGTGTGCTCTTTTTACTAACAACAACGAGAGTCATTGCATGTGTGTTCTCTTCAGAGACCACACATGGATCCACCAGTGTCATTGCATGTGTGTTCTTTTTACTAACAACAACTAGAGTCATTGAAATGTGTGTTCTCTTCAGAGACCACACATGGATCCACCAGTTTCATTGCATGTGTGTTCTTTTCACTAACAACAACCAGAGTCATTTCATGTGTGTTCTTTTCACATACCACATATGGATCAACCAGTGTCATTGCATGTGTGTTCTTTTTACTAACAATAACTGGAGTCAGTTCATGTGTGTTCTTTTCACATACCACATATGGATCCACCAGTGTCATAGAAATGTGTGTTCTCTTAAGAGACCACACATGGATCCACCAGTGTCATTGCATGTGTGTTCTTTTTACTAACAACAACTAGAGTCATTGCATGTGTGTTCTTTTCACATACCACATATGGATCCACCAGTGTCATTGCATGTGTGCTATTTTCACAATCCACCTATGGATCCACCAGTGTCATTGCATGTGTGTTCTTTTTACTAACAACAACTGGAGTCATTGCATGTGTGTTCTTTTCACATACCACATATGGATCCACTAGTGTCATTGCATGTGTGCTCTTTTCATAATCCAGCTATGGATCCACCAGTGTCATTGCATGTCTGTTCTTTTCACAATCCACCTATGGATCCAGCAGTGGCATTTCATTTGTGTTCTTTTCACATACCACATATGGATCCACCAGTGTCATTGAAATGTGTATTCTCTTCAGAGACCACACATGGATCCACCAGTTTCATTGCATGTGTGTTCTTTTAATTAACAACAACTGGAGTCATTGCATGTGTGTTCTTTTCACATACCACATATGGATCCACCAGTGTCATTGCATGTGTGCTATTTTCACAATCCACCTTTGGATCCATAGTGTCATTGCATGTGTGTTCTTTTTACTAACAACAACCAGAGTCATTGCGTGTGTGTTCTTTTCACATACCACATATGGATCCACCAGAGTCATTGAAATGTGTGTTCTCTTCAGAGACCACACATGCATCCACCAGTGTCATTGGATGTGTATTCTTCTCTCTAACAACAACCAGAGTCATTGCATGTGTGTTCTTTTCACATACCACATATGGATCCACCAGTGTCATTGCATGTGTGCTCTTTTCACAATCCACCTATGGATCCACCAGTGTCATTGCATTTCTATTCTTTTCACAATCCACCTATGTATCCACCAGTGTCATTGCATGTGTGCTCTTTTCTCTAACAACAACCAGGGTCATTGCATGTGTGTTCTCTTCAGAGACCACACATGGATCCACCAGTGTCATTGCATGTGTGTTCTTTTTACTAACCACAACCAGAGTCATTGAAATGTGTGTTTTCTTCAGAGACCACACATGGATCCAACAGTGTCATTGCATGTGTGTTCTTTTCACTAACAATAACCAGAGTCATTTCATTTGTGTTATTTTCACATACCACATATGGATCCACCAGTGTCATTGCATGTGAGTTCTTTTTACTAACAACTACTGGAGTCATTTCATGTGTGTTCTTTTCACATACCACATATGGATCCACCAGTGTCGTTGAAATGTGTGTTCTCTTCAGAGACCACACATGGATCCACCAGTGTCATTGCATGTGTGTTTTTTTACGAACAACAACTGGAGTCATTGCATGTGTGTTCTTTTCACATTCCACATATGGATCCACCAATGTTATTGCATGTGTACTCTTTTCATAATCCACCTATGGATCCACCAGTGTCATTTCATGTGTGTTCTTTTCACATACCACATATCGATCCACCAGTGTCATTAAAATGTGTGTTCTCTTCAGAGACCACACATGGATGCACCAGTGTCATTTCATGTGTGTTGTTTTCACTAAGAACAACAAGAGTCATTTCATGTGTGTTCTTTTCACATACCACATATGGATCCACCAGTGTGATTGCATGTGTGCTATTTTCACAATCCACCTATGGATCCACCAGTGTCATTGCATGTGTGTTCTTTTTACTAACAACAACCAGAGTCACTACATGTGTGTTCTTTTCAGATACGACATATGGATCAACCAGTGTCATTGAAATGTGTGTTCCCTTTAGAGACCACACATGGATCCACCAGTGTCATTGCATGTGTGTTCTTTTTACTAACAACAACCAGAGTCATTGCATGTGTGTTCCTTTCACATACCACACATGGATCCACCAGTGTCATTGCATGTGTGTTCTTTTTAGTAACAACAACCAGAGTCATTGCATGTGTGTTCCTTTCACATACCACATATGGATCCACCAGTGTCATTGCATGTGTGTTATTTTCTCAATCCACCTATGGATCCACCAGTGTCATTTCATATGTGTTATTTTTACTAGCAACAACCAGAGTCATTGCATGTGTGTTCTTTTCACATACCACATATGGATCCACCAGTGTCATTGCATGTGTGCTCTTTTCACAATCCACCTATGGATCCACCAGTGTCATTTCATGTGTGTTCTTTTCACATACCACATATGGATCCACCAGAGTCATTGAAATGTGTTCTCTTCAGAGACCACACATGGATCGACCAGTGTCATTGAAATGTGTGTTCTCGTCAGAGACCACACATGGATCCACCAGTGTCATTGCTTGTGTGTTCTTTTTACTAATAACAACCAGAGTCATTGAAATGTGCGTTCTCTTTAGAGACCACACATGGATCCACTAGTGGCATTGCATGTGTGTTCTTTTCACTAACAACAACCAGGGTCATTTCATGTGTGTTCTTTTCACATACCACATATGGATCCACCAGTGTCATTGCATGTGTGTTCTTTTTACTAACAACAACTTGAGTCATTTCATGTGTATTCTTTTCACATACCACATATGGATCCACCAGTGTCATTTCATGTGTGTTCTTTTTAAATACCACATATGGATCCACCAGTGTCATTGAAATGTGTGTTCTCTTCAGAGACCACACATGGATCCACCAGTGTCATTTCATGTGTGTTCTTTTCACTAAGAACAACCAGAGTCATTTCATGTGTGTTCTTTTCACATACCACATATGGATCCACCAGTGTGATTGCATGTGTGCTATTTTCACAATCCACCTATGGATCCACCAGTGTCATTGCATGTGTGTTCTTTTTACTAACAACAACCAGAGTCACTACATGTGTGTTCTTTTCAGATACGACATATGGAACAACCAGTGTCATTGAAATGTGTGTTCTCTTTAGAGACCACACATGGATCCACTAGTGTCATTGCATGTGTGTTCTTTTTCTAACAACAACCAGAGTCATTGCATGTGTGTTCCTTTCACATACCACATATGGATCCACCAGTGTCATTGCATGTGTTCTCTTTTCACAATCCACCTATGGATCCACCAGTGTCATTTCATGTGTATTCTTTTCGCATACCACATATGGATCCACCAGAGTCATTGAAATGTGTGTTCTCGTCAGAGACCACACATGGATCCACCAGTGTTATTGCTTGTGTGTTCTTTTTACTAACAACAACTAGAGTCATTGAAATGTGTGTTCTCTTCAGAGACCACACATGGATCCACCAGTGTCATTGCATGTGTGTTCTTTTTACTAACAACAACTAGAGTCATTGCATGTGTGTTCTTTTCACATACCACATATGGATCCACCAGTGTCATTGCATGTGTGTTCTTTTCACATACCACATATGGATCCACCACTGTTATTGCATGTGTACTCTTTTCATAATCGACCTATGGATCCACCAGTGTCATTTCATGTGTGTTCTTTTCACATACATCATATGGATCCACCAGTGTCATTGAAATGTGTGTTCTCTTCAGAGACCACACATGGATCCACCAGTGTCATTTCATTTGTGTTCTTTTCACTAACAACAACCAGAGTCATTTCATGTGTGTTCTTTTCACATACCACATATGGATCCACCAGTGTGATTGCATGTGTGCTCTTTTCACAATCCACCTATGGATCCACCAGTGTCATTGAAATGTGTGTTCTTTTCACATACCACATATGGATCCACCATAGTCATTGAAATGTGTTCTCTTCACAGACCACACATGGATCCACCAGTGTCATTGAAATGTGTGTTCTCGTCAGAGACCACACATGGATCCACCAGTGTCATTGCTGTGTGTTCTTTTTACAAACAACAACCAGAGTCATTGAAATGTGTGTTCTCTTCAGAGACCACACATGGATCCACCAGTGTCATTGCATGGCTGTTCTTTTCACTAACAACAACCAGAGTCATTTCATGTGTGTTCTTTTCACATACCACATATGGATCCACCAGTGTCATTGCATGTGTGTTCTTTTTACTAACAAGTGGAGTCATTGCATGTGTGATCATTTCACATACCACATATGGATCCACCAGTGTCATTAAATGTGTGGTCTCTTCACAGACCATACATGGATCCACCAGTGTCATTGCATGTGTGTTCTTTTTACTAACAACAATTGGAGTCATTGCATGTGTGTTCTCTTCACATACCACATATGGATCCACCAGTGTCATTGCATGTGTGTTCTTTTTTGTAACAACAACTGGAGTCATTGCATGTGTGTTCTTTTCACATACCACATATGGATCCACCAGTGTCATTACATCTGTGTTCTTTTCACAATCCACGTATGGCTCCACCAGTGTCATTGCATGTGTGCTCTTTTTACTAACAACAACCAGAGTCATTGCATGTGTGTTCTCTTTAGAGACCACACATGGATCCACCAGTGTCATTGCATGTGTGTTATTTTTACTAACAACAACTAGAGTCATTGGATGTGTGTTGTTTTCACATACCACATATGGATCCACCAGTGTCATTGCATGTGTGCTATTTTCACAATCCACCTATGGATCCACCAGTGTCATTGCATGTGTGTTCTTTTTACTAACAACAACTGGAGTCATTGCATGTGTGTTCTTTTCACATACCATATATGGATCCACCAGTGTCATTGCATGCGTGCTCTTTTCATAATCCACCTATGGATCCACTAGTGTCATTGCATGTCTGTTCTTTTCACAATCCACCTATGGATCCACCAGTGTCATTGCATGTGTGCTCTTTTTACTAACAACAACGAGAGTCATTGCATGTGTGTTCTCTTCAGAGACCACACATGGATCAACCAGTGTCATTGCATGTGTGTTCTTTTACTAACAACAACTAGAGTCATTGAAATGTGTGTTCTCTTCAGAGACCACACATGGATCCACCAGTGTTATTGCATGTGTGTTGTTTTCACTAACAACAACCAGAGTAATTTCATGTGTGTTCTTTTCACATACCACATATGGATCAACTAGTGTCATTGCATGTGTGTTCTTTTTACTAACAATAACTGGAGTCATTTCATGTGTGTTCTTTTCACATACCACATATGGATCCACCAGTGTCATTGAAATGTGTGTTCTCTTAAGATACCACACATGGATCCACCAGTGTCATTGCATGTCTGTTCTTTTTACTAACAACAACTAGGGTCATTGCATGTGTGTTCTTTTCACATACCACATATGTATCCACTAGTGTCATTGCATGTGTGCTATTTTCACAATCCACCTATGGATCCACCAGTGTCATTGCATGTGTGTTGTTTTTACTAACAACAACTAGAGTCATTGCATGTGTGTTCTTTTCACATACCACATATGGATCCACCAGTGTCATTGCATGTCTGCTCTTTTCATTATCCACCTATGGATCCACCAGTGTCACTTCATGTGTGTTCTTTTCACATACCACATATGGATCCACCAGTGTCATTGAAATGTGTGTTCTCTTCAGAGACCACACATGGATCCACCAGTTTCATTGCATGTGTGTTCTTTTTACTAACAACTACTAGAGTCATTGCATGTGTGTTCTTTTCACATACCACATATGGATCCACCAGTGTCATTGCATGTGTGCTCTTTTCACAATCCACCTATGGATCCATAGTGTCATTGCATGTGTGTTCTTTTTACTAACAACAACCAGAGTCATTACATGTGTGTTCTTTTCACATACCACATATGGATCCACCAGAGTCATTGAAATGTGTGTTCTCTTCAGAGACCACACATGCATCCACCAGTGTCATTGGATGTGTATTCTTCTCTCTAACAACAACCAGAGTCATTGCATGTGTGTTCTTTTCACATACCACATATGGATCCACCAGTGTCATTGCATGTGTGCTCTTTTAACAATCCACCTATGGATCCACCAGTGTCATTGCATGTCTGTTCTTTTCACAATCCACCTATGTATCCACCAGTGTCATTGCATGTGTGCTCTTTTCACTAACAACAACCAGAGTCATTACATGTGTGTTCTCTTCAGAGACCACACATGGATCCACCAGTGTCATTGCATGTGTGTTCTTACTAACAACAACCAGAGTAATTGAAATGTGTGTTCTCTTCAGAGACCACGCATGGATCCACCAGTGTCATTGCATGTGTGTTCTTTTCACTAACAAGAACCAGAGTCATTTCATGTGTGTTCTTTTCACATACCACATATGGATCAACCAGTGTCATTGCATGTGTGTTCTTTTTACTACCAATAACTAGAGTCATTTCATGCGTGTTCTTTTCACATACCACATATGGATCCACCAGTGTCATTATAATGTGTGTTCTCTTAAGAGACCACACATGGATCCACCAGTGTCATTGCATGTGTGTTCTTTTTACTAACAACAACTAGAGTCATTGGATGTGTGTTGTTTTCACATACCACATATGGATCCACCAGTGTCATTGCATGTGTGCTATTTTCACAATCCACCTATGGATCCACCAGTGTCATTGCATGTGTGTTCTTTTTACTAACAACAACTGGAGTCATTGCATGTGTGTTCTTTTCACATACCATATATGGATCCACAAGTGTCATTGCATGTGTGCTCTTTTCATAATCCACCTATGGATCCACTAGTGTCATTGCATGTCTGTTCTTTTCACAATCCACCTATGGATCCACCAGTGTCATTGCATGTGTGCTCTTTTTACTAACAACAACGAGAGTCATTGCATGTGTGTTCTCTTCAGAGACCACACATGGATCAACCAGTGTCATTGCATGTGTGTTCTTTTACTAACAACAACTAGAGTCATTGAAATGTGTGTTCTCTTCAGAGACCACACATGGATCCACCAGTGTTATTGCATGTGTGTTGTTTTCACTAACAACAACCAGAGTAATTTCATGTGTGTTCTTTTCACATACCACATATGGATCAACCAGTGTCATTGCATGTGTTTTCTTTTTACTAACAATAACTGGAGTCATTTCATGTGTGTTCTTTTCACATACCACATATGGATCCACCAGTGTCATTGAAATGTGTGTTCTCTTAAGAGACCACACATGGATCCACCAGTGTCATTGCATGTGTGTTCTTTTTACTAACAACAACTAGGGTCATTGCATGTGTGTTCTTTTCACATACCACATATGTATCCACTAGTGTCATTGCATGTGTGCTATTTTCACAATCCACCTATGGATCAACCAGTGTCATTGCATGTGTGTTCTTTTTACTAACAACAACTAGAGTCATTGCATGTGTGTTCTTTTCACATACCACATATGGATCCACCAGTGTCATTGCATGTCTGCTCTTTTCATTATCCACCTATGGATCCACCAGTGTCACTTCATGTGTGTTCTTTTCACATACCACATATGGATCCACCAGTGTCATTGAAATGTGTGTTCTCTTCAGAGACCACACATGGATCCACCAGTTTCATTGCATGTGTGTTCTTTTTACTAACAACTACTAGAGTCATTGCATGTGTGTTCTTTTCACATACCACATATGGATCCACCAGTGTCATTGCATGTGTGCTCTTTTCACAATCCACCTATGGATCCATAGTGTCATTGCATGTGTGTTCTTTTTACTAACAACAACCAGAGTCATTACATGTGTGTTCTTTTCACATACCACATATGGATCCACCAGAGTCATTGAAATGTGTGTTCTCTTCAGAGACCACACATGCATCCACCAGTGTCATTGGATGTGTATTCTTCTCTCTAACAACAACCAGAGTCATTGCATGTGTGTTCTTTTCACATACCACATATGGATCCACCAGTGTCATTGCATGTGTGCTCTTTTCACAATCCACCTATGGATCCACCAGTGTCATTGCATGTCTGTTCTTTTCACAATCCACCTATGTATCCACCAGTGTCATTGCATGTGTGCTCTTTTCACTAATAACAACCAGAGTCATTGCATGTGTGTTCTCTTCAGAGACCACACATGGATCCACCAGTGTCATTGCATGTGTGTTCTTTTTACTAACAACAACCAGAGTCATTGAAATGTGTGTTCTCTTCAGAGACCATGCATGGATCCACCAGTGTCATTGCATGTGTGTTCTTTTCACTAACAACAACCAGAGTCATTTCATGTGTGTTCTTTTCACATACCACATATGGATCCACCAGTGTCATTGCATGTGTGTTCGTTTTACTAACAACTACTAGAGTTATTTCATGTGTGTTCTTTTCACATACCACATATGGATCCACCAGTGTCGTTGAAATGTGTGTTCTCTTCAGAGACCACACATGGATCCACCAGTGTCATTGCATGTGTGTTCTTTTTACGAACAACAACTAGAGTCATTGCATGTGTGTTATTTTCACATACCACATAGGGATTATAGGGTCCCCAACCTTTAATAAGGTAGAGCCCCTGTGTTTACAATGCTAGTCCCTGGATCAATAGCTAGCATCCACAGTTTAGATGTAATATCAAGAAACAAAGGTCATAATATAACTTTATAACCAGGAATAACATAAGTTTATTACATCAAACATAGCTCATTTGGCTATTACATTACATTGCAGCGGAATAACTATAGTCATGGGGTCCTTCATCTTCAAAGTGCCACAGGCAGATGTTGGTTGTAGACTTTGTAATCCTAATTAATCAATCTTCACTAAAATCAATCAAACCTGCAACATTACATGTTACAGCCACAAGGGTCAATACATTTGAATTGTATTGGCAAGTGATACTATGGTAATATAGTGGAGTCTATCATCTATATGCATTTGGCTAAGTGGAGTTGAGGCTTGCATTGCTCAAAATAGATTTTTCCTTAACATTTGAAAATACTAAGTTTTTGCTTTGATAAAACATTTTTCTCAATCAAAGATTGAAGATCCTTTACAAGGCATCTCTCAATCAAAGATTTAAGATTTCACACAACCCTTGTTCAAACCACAAGTTTTAACTTAGAAAATTTGAATGATGAGATTCTTGATTGCTTCCATGTCTTGATGCTCAAATTGTCCTTTACCAGGGACATGGCTAAGTACTTAGATTTACACTCTGCAGAGGTGGTGCACTTTCCCCACAAGACTTGGTTTCCCAAGACAAGATCTTTCAGAAGCCTTCCCTTAGACCAAAATGGACGCGTTCCAACCTATCAAACACTACCACCAACTGTCCATATGGCTAAGTTCTTGCAACCTATATGATCATGGCAGAGCCCATATTGCCAAGTGGTTGCACTTGAAGCTTCTCAACATTTGACATCTCAAATCTCTTTGTTCCTGGGTGGCCATCCACAAGTGAGATACACTAAGGTAAACCATAAAGATGGGCCTTGTGAACCACTCAACCAAAAACCACCAAGCAAGTCCCATTCCACCCAGGTGATTCATTAACTTAGTTGTTTTATTAAACAAAACACAAGTCCTCAGACTTAGGATATTTTTCCATAGTATGAATATATATTCCACCCATGTTTTCTATTAGCTAGGCTAAGCTTGATAGTAATAGGAATCTTAACTTAGGAAAATCCTACTAAGGATTCATCTACTAGGTTTTCCTATAGCAAGGTCTATACTTAGCAAAAATTCCATGCAAGTCCTACTTAGAAATATCACTAATGCATAGTGAAAATAATGGGACAAAAGATATGAAGCATCACTTGCCTTTTTGGTAGAGGGTATAGGTTCACTCCTTGTCCTTGCAACAATCACACTCTTCAAGTCACTACAAATCAATCAAGCAAGGCACAAACTCAATATACCAATCAAGCAAAACAACACACAAAATGACAAAGTCAAAGTAATGCATGCAAGCATGCCAAGCTTTGTTTTGTTTGAAAAAGTGGTTCCTAATGTGTCATAAACATTTTGGAAACACCTATTGGTCATTTTGTAAAGTGGCCAAGTCATTTGCAAAGAGGTTTCATTTCAAAACCATTTTCAAAACAAAGTATCATTTTATGTGGTGTAGAAATATTTTTACTAAGGCATTAACCTATAGGGTTCACCAAATATGTTTTCAAATCACAAAACTTGGTGTTTGGGGTCAGAGGTTTTAAGACAAAACATTTTCCAAAGGTTTTCTTCCAAAACCATTTTTAATAAATAAACCACATTTCTATTTGACTAGAAATGGTTTTAAATCAAAGAATCATTATTTTATTTCACCAAATAAATTTTTGAGTCCACAAAGTGTTTCCTAGGGTCAGTAGGTTTGATCCAAAACATTTTCCCAAAGTTTTATTTACAAAAACATTTTCATAACCAAAATCTTTATTTCATTTGGCTAGAAATGGGCTAAATCAAATTTTCCATCCTAAACTTTACCAAATTCATTTTCCAAAACATGGGTTGGTTCCTAGGGTCAGTAAGGTCACAACAATCCATTTTGCAAGGGTTTTAACCCTAAAATCATTTTTAAACAATTTTTCTAATCTTAGCAAGCACACAAAAGAATCTGCAAAAACAGGCAATCTAACAGATACTATTTGCTAAACTAAGGGCAGGGTTGGTTAGGTCTTGCTCTCCTGAATCCAACGACATAAAAGTTGCAATTTTTGGACGTGTGGATCCAAAGTTACAAGGGTTTGAAATTCACAAATAAATCTGTTTTCAAATCTGTTTTTAAACCAAAACTGACCACGTGGCGCAAAACGACTGGCTGGTACCGGTTCGGCCGGATCAGCAACGAGGTGCGTTGGATCTAATTAGATCGTGCGGCACAGGATCATCACTTACCCCTTCGCTAACGTTCTATCGTATCCGTCAGATCCAGATCCTACGGTTAATAACACGCTTGCCAAAGTCTGGCGGCGCTCGACGGCTGCACGCGGCGGCGGCGCTCTGGCGGCGAGGTTGCCGGCGATACAGGAAGCTAGGGAAGGTAGGGAGATGCTCACAGTGATCGCCGTGGAATGCTGGTGCTCAACGTGGTACTGGTTGGTGAAGGGGGCGCACGGGGACGGGCAGGATTCCTCGCCGGAGTTGGTTCTGGCGACGGACGGTTCTGTCCACGGTCGAAGACGAAGCTGTCGATCACCAGAAGGCGAACAAAGGACATGATCAGATGCAGGAGACCTCGGGGATGATGTGTGCATGAATGAGAGGGGTCGGGGTGGTCTGGTCTTACCGGTGGGGCTCGTCGGAGCGGAGGCAGACGGTGGCGCACACTCTGTGTCGTGCTTGTCGACGCTAGGGGACACGCTCGGGCGAGTGGATCACACGGACATATGCGCTAGGAGGTGGGAAGTATGCGTGCATGGTCTAGGAGGCAAGGGGTGGCGGGGTGTGGCCGGAATCATCGTCGGAGCGTCATCGGAGCAGCGGCGGTATAGAGAGAAATGGAGGCAGCCTGGTGGCTCTCTGGCAGCGGGGTTTGAGGGGAAATGAAGAGGAGAGGGAGGGGATTTATCACGCGTGATCACTGCGAGGAGTAAACGCAGCAGTAAAGCGTATTGACCGCGAGAAATTAGCGACAGAAACGGTCGCGAGGTGAGGGGAAGAAGGAGTCGCGGGGAGGACGATGAACATGGATAGTGGGGTCCAGTCGTCAGCGGGAAAAGAAAGGAGGGGAGGGTCCACCGGTCAGTGACTTAGCGGGTTGTTTTTGCGGTGAATAAAAACGTTTCGGGGGCGTGGGTGAAAATGACGAACAGGCGAGTGGGTCCGCTTGGCAGTGAAATAAAGGGAGTGGGGGTGGGGTCCAGTTGTCACTCTCTGTGCGGGTAAGTTTCTGAGTGAGAAAAGAATGCTTCGGGGAAGAGAACAGGTGGGCTAGGTGGGCTGCTGTTGGGCTAGTTGGGCCAGAGGGTGGACTGCTCTATTTTTTTTTCTGTCTGAAACTTTTTCCTTTTCTAATTTTCTGTTTTGAATTTCAAACTATCAAACAACATTCAAATCAATTCAAACAAACACCACACTTCACAACTTTGAACTTGGTTCTGTTTATTAACATAAACCAACATTCCAAAAATGAAAATAATATTTTTATTCATTTTAGGATCCATTCAATAATTAAATAAAATGGATCTTTAGTTATTTAATAAAATAGGGTTTGATTTAATTAATAAAATCTTCATTTGAAATCCAAATACTTTCAAATTCAAAACAGTAGGTTTTATTTGGAAATAAAAGATATTTGGAAATCTTGTTTAAAACAAAATAACCTTTTATTTTAGGTTCCATTAATAATTAAATAGAATGGACCTTTGTTAATAAATCAAATAGGATTTGTTTATTTAAAAACTTTATTTTGAAATCTAAAATAAAACCAAAACACTTCAGTAGGTTTTATTTTGAGAATATAAAATACTTGGAAAACTTATTTTAAAAGAATAAATAAGTTTTGATGTTTTGAAAATAGCAAAACCTTTATTAATAAAACTTGGATATTTAAATCCTTTTTATTTTATTTTAAAATAAACCTCTACTATTTTTAATCAAAGCAAAACCTTTTGTTTCAAAGTCCTGGCCATGGATTAATTTGGCTTTATAAAATAATCTTTATTTAAAAATATTTCTTTTCATTTTGAAAACCAAAACCTTTTATAAACAGATTTCAAAGTAGTAATAAAATATTTGGAAAACTTATTTAAAATAGATAAATAAGTTTTAGTGTTCATTTAAAATGGGAAAAGCCTTTACTTAAATAAAATTGGATATTTAAATCCTTATTATTTTATTTAAATAAACCTTTACTCATTTTATCAAAACAAAATATTTTATTATAAAAGCTTGGCCAAAAATTAATTTGGCTCTTTAAAAATATAATCTTTATTTATAAATCCACCTTTTCATTTGAAAACAAAGTGTTTTATTAAAAGATCCAAAATAGTATTTCCAAAATATTTTATTTGCCTTTATTAAATGTTTATCTTTATAAATCCCTTTAGGATTTAATTGTTCAAAATAGGTTTGAAGATTCCCAATTGGATTCAAAAAGTTTCTTCTGGCCCTAAAAATCAAACAAAGTTTTATTTTATTCATTTATTTTCACATTACAAGATTTGGAAAATCTTGGGATGTGACAAGACTACCACCCTTAAAATAAATCTCGTCCCGAGATTTGGGGAGGCTAGGGTTACAAGTTGGCTCAAAACAACTAGGGTACTACCACCCTTAAAATTTTTCCAACAAAACTACATGATGGCCTTCTTGGGATCCTGGGAAAACTTCTCTAAGCAAACATTTGCATTGAGTCCTTTGTTTCCATACTTGACTCATGGGCCAAGGTTGAGATCCTTCATAGGCTTGTTCAACTTATTCTTCATCTTTTCTGGACAGTTGCTTGCATAGTGTCCTTGGTTACCACAATTGTAACATGTGATAAGATTGAGTTCATCACGTATCTTCAGTGGACAAGTTGCTACATAGTGGCCTAGCTCTTTGCAATTGTTGCACATCACTTGGTTAATCCCCTTGTTTTTCTGGTTCTCTGGACACTCACTGGAATAGTGTCCCATTTCCTTACATTTACGACATTGCACAAGGTGCATGTTTGGTCTTGGTTTCTTGGGTTTCTTTGATCCTTTGAATTGGGTTGTCTTGTTTAGAGGTATAAGTGGTCCTTTTCCTTTGGTAGACTTGGATCCTTCTTGTTTCCTTTGTTCGACAATGGAATAGATGGGGCATTGGATAGGGACATGATTATTTCCTTCACATAGGAAACAAGTAGCTTGAGATGTGGGGCATTGATTTGTTGGATGTTTCTCTTCACAATTGGGGCATTGATCTTCATGCTCCTTGGAAGTATGATCCTTGTCTCCACAAATAATGCAAGCTGGGGCTCCATCTAGTATAACATTCCTGTCATCCTTGTTGTCAAAGACTCTTTTGGGATAGCTTTCTTCCATGTTGATCATTTGATTAGCCACCTTAAGCATCAGTTGGGATTGTTCTTCCAAAAACTTTTGCAAGGTAGGGTCTTTATCACTATTGTTGGTTATGAACTGAGCTGTCAGTTGGTTTAACTGGTATTGGGTTGCTATGAGCTCTTTCATGCTGTCAACTTGGTTGTTGTTGATGTCATCAACCTTGATATTGGAGTCTCTTGGAGTAGTCATCTGTTTGGGTTGGATTGGGATTAGAATAGGCAAAATATTTTTCTAAGGAATCAATTCTAATCACACACATCACAATTCACACAAGCAAAGTGCAAGCAATCACAAACCAAACATTTCACTCAAACAACAAGTTTCAAGCATATTTTTAGGCAACCAAAAATATTTTTGTTGTCTTAAACTAAATATGGTGGTCCATCTATATGGTTCACTTGAAATCTTCCCATCCTTCTTGGTTGATTCTTCTTGAACAATATATTTGTATCCTTAGAGAATTTCTTGTGTCTTGGTCACAAAACTTCAAAGGTGATGATGGTTCCTTCTAGGTTGTTTTTCCTTAGTCTTCAAGTCTTGAGTAACATTTCTTGTCTTACTTGTAGTCCTTAGTAATATCTAAGGTTGAAGTCCTTGGTGAAAATGCTGAAGATGTTGAAGTCATTAGAGTTGATGAAGTCCTTTGCACATGGTGTAGTCTTTGGTCAAAGGGTAGGTTTTTCCATCAAGTTTGAAATAGAAGAGATGTAGAGTTGAAACCAAAATGGTTGAGGAAAGAGTTTACAAGATTGTTTGTAAATAAGTTTTGGAACAAATACAACTCCTATTTTTCTAAGGGGTTTTGTCCAATCCTAGGGTTACAAATCCTACAGGCAACACAATGCTCTGATACCATCTTATAGGGTCCCCAACCTTTAATAAGGTAGAGCCCCTTGTGTTTACAATGCTAGTCCCTGGATCAATAGCTAGCATCCACAGTTTAGATGTAATATCAAGAAACAAAGGTCATAATATAACTTTATAACCAGGAATAACATAAGTTTATTACATCAAACATAGCTCATTTGGCTATTACATTACATTGCAGCGGAATAACTATAGTCATGGGGTCCTTCATCTTCAAAGTGCCACAGGCAGATGTTGGTTATAGACTTTGTAATCCTAATCAATCAATCTTCACTAAAATCAATCAAACCTGCAACATTACAGGTTACAGCCACAAGGGTCAATACATTTGAATTGTATTGGCAAGTGATACTATGGTAATATAGTGGAGTCTATCATCTATATGCATTTGGCTAAGTGGAGTTGAGGCTTCCATTGCTCAAAATAGATTTTTCCTTAACATTTGAAAATACTAAGTTTTTGCTTTGATAAAACATTTTTCTCAATCAAAGATTGAAGATCCTTTACAAGGCATCTCTCAATCAAAGATTTAAGATTTCACACAACCCTTGTTCAAACCACAAGTTTTAACTTAGAAAATTTGAATGATGAGATTCTTGATTGCTTCCATGTCTTGATGCTCAAATTGTCCTTTACCAGGGACATGGCTAAGTACTTAGATTTACACTCTGCAGAGGTGGTGCACTTTCCCCACAAGACTTGGTTTCCCAAGACAAGATCTTTCAGAAGCCTTCCCTTAGACCAAAATGGACGCGTTCCAACCTATCAAACACTACCACCAACTGTCCATATGGCTAAGTTCTTGCAACCTATATGATCATGGCAGAGCCCATATTGCCAAGTGGTTGCACTTGAAGCTTCTCAACATTTGACATCTCAAATCTCTTTGTTCCTGGGTGGCCATCCACAAGTGAGATACACTAAGGTAAACCATAAAGATGGTCCTTGTGAACCACTCAACCAAAAACCACCAAGCAAGTCCCATTCCACCTAGGTGATTCATTAACTTAGTTGTTTTATTAAACAAAACACAAGTCCTCAGACTTAGGATATTTTTCCATAGTATGAATATATATTCCACCCATGTTTTCTATTAGCTAGGCTAAGCTTGATAGTAATAGGAATCTTAACTTAGGAAAATCCTACTAAGGATTCATCTACTAGGTTTTCCTATAGCAAGGTCTATACTTAGCAAAAATTCCATGCAAGTCCTACTTAGAAATATCACTAATGCATAGTGAAAATAATGGGACAAAAGATATGAAGCATCACTTGCCTTTTTGGTAGAGGGTATAGGTTCACTCCTTGTCCTTGCAACAATCACACTCTTCAAGTCACTAAAAATCAATCAAGCAAGGCACAAACTCAATCTACCAATCAAGCAAAACAACACACAAAATGACAAAGTCAAAGTAATGCATGCAAGCATGCCAAGCTTTGTTTTGTTTGAAAAAGTGGTTCCTAATGTGTCATAAACATTTTGGAAACACCTATTGGTCATTTTGTAAAGTGGCCAAGTCATTTGCAAAGAGGTTTCATTTCAAAACCATTTTCAAAACAAAGTATCATTTTATGTGGTGTAGAAATATTTTTACTAAGGCATTAACCTATAGGGTTCACCAAATATGTTTTCAAATCACAAAACTTGGTGTTTGGGGTCAGAGGTTTTAAGACAAAACATTTTCCAAAGGTTTTCTTCCAAAACCATTTTTAATAAATAAACCACATTTCTATTTGACTAGAAATGGTTTTAAATCAAAGAATCATTATTTTATTTCACCAAATACATTTTTGAGTCCACAAAGTGTTTCCTAGGGTCAGTAGGTTTGATCCAAAACATTTCCCCAAAGTTTTCTTTACAAAAACATTTTCATAACCAAAATCTTTATTTTCATTTGGCTAGAAATGGGCTAAATCAAGTTTTCCATCCTAAACTTTACCAAATTCATTTTCCAAAACATGGGTTGGTTCCTAGGGTCAGTAAGGTCACAACAATACATTTTGCAAGGGTTTTAACCCTAAAATCATTTTTAAACAATTTTTCTAATCTTAGCAAGCACACAAAAGAATCTGCAAAAACAGGCAATCTAACAGATACTATTTGCTAAACTAAGGGCAGGGTTGGTTAGGTCTTTCTCTCCTGAATCCAACGACATAAAATTTGCAATTTTTGGACGTGTGGATCCAAAGTTACAAGGGTTTCAAATTCACAACTAAATATGTTTTCAAATCTGTTTTTAAACCAAAACTGACCACGTGGCGCAAAACGACTGGCTGGTACCGGTTCGGCCGGATCAGCAACGAGGTGCGTTGGATCTAATTAGATCGTGCGGCACAGGATCATCACTTACCCCTTCGCTAACGTTCTATCGTATCCGTCAGATCCAGATCCTACGGTTAATAACACGCTTGCCAAAGTCTGGCGGCGCTCGACGGCTGCACGCGGAGGCGGCGCTCTGGCGGCGAGGTTGCCGGCGATACAGGAAGCTAGGGAAGGTAGGGAGATGCTCACAGTGATCGCCGTGGAATGCTGGTGCTCAACGTGGTACTGGTTGGTGAAGGGGCGCACGGGGACGAGCAGGATTCCTCGCCGGAGTTGGTTCTGGCGACGGACGGTTCTGTCCACGGTCGAAGACGAAGCTGTCGATCACCAGAAGGCGAACAAAGGACATGATCAGATGCAGGAGACCTCGGGGATGATGTGTGCATGAACGAGAGGGGTCGGGGTGGTCTGGTCTTACCGGTGGGGCTCGTCGGAGCGGAGGCAGACGGTGGCGCACACTCTGTGTCGTGCTTGTCGACGCTAGGGGACGCGCTCGGGCGAGTGGATCACACGGACAGATGCGCCAGGAGGTGGGAAGTATGCGTGCGTGGTCTAGGAGGCAAGGGGTGGCGGGGTGTGGCCGGAATCATCGTCGGAGCGTCATCGGAGCAGCGGCGGTACAGAGAGAAATGGAGGCAGCCTGGTGGCTCTCTGGCAGCGGGGTTTGAGGGGAAATGAAGAGGAGAGGGAGGGGAGTTATCACGCGTGATCACTGCGAGGAGTAAACGCAGCAGTAAAGCGTATTGACCGCGAGAAATTAGCGACAGAAACGGTCGCGAGGTGAGGGGAAGAAGGAGTCGCGGGGAGGACGATGAACATGGATAGTGGGGTCCAGTCGTCAGCGGGAAAAGAAAGGAGGGGGAGGGTCCACCGGTCAGTGACTTAGCGGGTTGTTTCTGCGGTGAAGAAAAACGTTTCCGGGGCGTGGGTGAAAACGACGAACAGGCGAGTGGGTCCGCTTGGCAGTGAAAGAAAGGGAGTGGGGGTGGGGTCCAGTTGTCACTCTCTGTGCGGGTAAGTTTCTGAGTGAGAAAAGAATGCTTCGGGGAAGAGAACAGGTGGGCTAGGTGGGCTGCTGTTGGGCTAGTTGGGCCAGAGGGTGGACTGCTCTATTTTTTTTCTGTCTAAAACTTTTTCCTTTTCTAATTTTCTGTTTTGAATTTCAAACTATCAAACAACATTCAAATCAATTCAAACAAACACCACACTTCACAACTTTGAACTTGGTTCTGTTTATTAACATAAACCAACATTCCAAAAATGAAAATAATATTTTTATTCATTTTAGGATCCATTCAATAATTAAATAAAATGGATCTTTAGTTATTTAATAAAATAGGGTTTGATTTAATTAATAAAATCTTCATTTGAAATCCAAATACTTTCAAATTCAAAACAGTAGGTTTTATTAGGAAATAAAAGATATTTGGAAATCTTGTTTAAAACAAAATAACCTTTTATTTTAGGTTCCATTAATAATTAAATAGAATGGACCTTTGTTAATAAATCAAATAGGATTTGTTTATTTAAAAACTTTATTTTGAAATCTAAAATAAAACCAAAACACTTCAGTAGGTTTTATTTTGAGAATATAAAATACTTGGAAAACTTATTTTAAAAGAATAAATAAGTTTTGATGTTTTGAAAATAGCCAAACCTTTATTAATAAAACTTGGATATTTAAATCCTTTTTATTTTATTTTAAAATAAACCTCTAATATTTTTAATCAAAGCAAAACCTTTTGTTTCAAAGTCCTGGCCATGGATTAATTTGGCTTTATAAAATAATTTTTATTTAAAAATATTTCTTTTCATTTTGAAAACCAAAACCTTTTATAAACAGATTTCAAAGTAGTAATAAAATATTTGGAAAACTTATTTAAAATAGATAAATAAGTTTTAGTGTTCATTTAAAATGGGAAAAGCCTTTACTTAAATAAAATTGGATATTTAAATCCTTATTATTTTATTTAAATAAACCTTTACTCATTTTATCAAAACAAAATATTTTATTATAAAAGCTTGGCCAAAAATTAATTTGGCTCTTTAAAAATATAATATTTATTTATAAATCCACCTTTTCATTTGAAAACAAAGTCTTTTATTAAAAGATCCAAAATAGTATTTCCAAAATATTTTATTTGCCTTTATTAAATGTTTATCTTTATAAATCCCTTTAGGATTTAATTGTTCAAAACAGGTTTGAAGATTCCCAATTGGATTCAAAAAGTTTCTTCTGGCCCTGAAAATCAAAAAAAGTTTTATTTTATTCATTTATTTTCACATTACAAGATTTGGAAAATCTTGGGATGTGACAGGGATCCACCAGTCTTATTGCATGTGTACTCTTTTCATAATCCACCTATGGATCCACCAGTGTCATTTCATGTGTGTTCTTTTCACATACCACATATGGATCCACCAGTGTGATTGAAATGTGTGTTCTCTTCAGAGACCACACATGGATCCACCAGTGTCATTTCATGTGTGTTCTTTTCACTAACAACAACTAGATCATTTCATGTGTGTTCTTTTCACATACCACATATGGATCCACCAATGTGATTGCATGTGTGCTCTTTTGACAATCCAACTATGGATCCACCAGTCATTGCATGTGTGTTCTTTTTACTAACAACAACCAGAGTCACTACATGTGTGTTATTTTCACATACCACATATGGATCCACCAGTGTCATTGAAATGTGTGTTCTCTTCAGAGACCACACATGGATCCACCAGTGCCATTGCATGTGTGTTCTTTTACTAACAACAACCAGAGTCATTGCATGTGTGTTCCTTTCACATACCACATATGGATCCACCAGTGTCATTGCATGTGTTCTCTTTTCACAATCCACTTATGGATCCACCATTGTCATTTCATGTGTGTTCTTTTCACATACCACATATGGATCCACCAGTCTCATTGAAATGTGTGTTCTCTTTAGAGACCACACATGGATCCACCACTGTCATTGCATGTGTGTTCTTTTTACTAACAACAACTGGAGTCATTGCATGTGTGTTCTTTTCACATACCACATATGGATCCACCGGTGTCATTGCATGTGTGTTCTTTTCACATACCAGATATGGATCCACCAGTGTCATTGCATGTGTGCTCTTTTCACAATCCACCTATGGATCCACCAGTGTCATTTCATGTGTGTTCTTTTCACATACCACATATGGATCCACCAGAGTCATTGAAATGTGTGTTCTCTTCAGAGACCACACATGGATCCACAAGTGTCATCGAAATGTGTGTTCTCGTCAGAGACCACACATGGATCCACCAGTGTCATTGCATGTGTGTTATTTTTACTAACAACAACCAGAGTCATTGAAATGTGTGTTCTCTTCAGAGACCACAGATGGATCCACCAGTGGCATTACATGTGTGTTCTTTTCACTAACAACAACCAGAGTCATTTCATGTGTGTTCTTTTCACATACCACATATGGATCCACCAGTGTCATTGCATGTCTGTTCTTTTTACTAACAACAACTGGAGTCATTTCATGTGTGTTCTTTTCACATACCACATATGGATCCACCAGGGTCATTGAAATCTGTGTTCTCTTCAGAGAGCACACATGGATCCACCAGTGTCATTGCATTTGTGTTCTTTTTACTAACAACAACTGGAGTCATTGCATGTGTGTTCTTTTCACATACCACATATGGATCCACCAGTGTCATTGCATGTGGGCTCTTTTCATAATCCACCTACGGATCCACCAGTGTCATTTCATGTGTGTTTTTTTTCACATACCACATATGGATCCACCAGTGGCATTGAAATGTATGTTCTCTTCAGAGACCACACATGGATCCACCAGTGTCATTGCATGTGTGTTCTTTTTACTAACAACAACAGAGTCATTGCATGTGTGTTATTTTCACATACCACATATGGATCCAGCAGTGTCATTGCATATGTGTTCTTTTTACTAACAACAACTAGAGTCATTTCATGTGTGTTCTTTTTACATACCACATATGGATCCACCAGTGTCATTGCATGTGTGCTCTTTTCACAATCCACCTATGGTTCCACCAGTGTCATTTCATGTGTGTTCTTTTCACATACCACATATGGATCCGACAGTATCATTGAAATGTGTGTTCTCTTCAAAGACCACACATGGATCCACCAGTGTCATTGCATGTGTGTTATTTTTACTAACAACAACCAGAGTCATTTCATGTGTCTTCTTTTCACATACCACATATGGATCCACCAGTGTCATTGAAATGTGTGTTCTCTTCAGAGACCATACATGGACCCACCAGTGTCATTGCATGTGTGTTCTTTTTACTAATAACAACTGGAGTCATTTCATGTGTGTTCTTTTCACATACCCCATATGGACCCACCAGAGTCATTGAAATGTGTGTTCTCTTCAGAGACCACACATGGATCCACCAGTGTCATTGCATGTGTGTTCGTTTCTCTAACAACAACCAGAGTCACTGCATGTGTGTTCTTTTCACATACCACATATGGATCCACCAGTGTCATTGAAATGTGTGTTCTCTTCAGAGACCACACATGGATCCACCAGTGTCATTCCATGTGTGTTCTTTTTACTAACAACAACTGGAGTCATTGCATGTGTGTTCTTTTCACATACCACATATGGATCCACCAGTGTCATTGCATGTGTGCTGTTTTTACAAACAACAACTGGAGTCATTGCACGTGTGTTCTTTTCACATACCACATATGGATCCACCAGTGTCATTTCATGTGTGTTCTTTTCACATACCACATATGGATCCACCAGTGTCATTGAAATGTGTGTTCTCTTCAGAGACCACACATGGACCCACCAGTGTCATTGCATGTGTGTTCTTTTTACTAATAACAACTGGAGTCATTTCATGTGTGTTCTTTTCACATACCCCATATGGACCCACCAGAGTCATTGAAATGTGTGTTCTCTTCAGAGACCACTCATGGATCCACCAGTGTCATTGCATGTGTGTTCGTTTCTCTAACAACAACCAGAGTCACTGCATGTGTGTTCTTTTCACATACCACATATGGATCCACCAGTGTCATTGAAATGTGTGTTCTCTTCAGAGACCACACATGGATCCACCAGTGTCATTCCATGTGTGTTCTTTTTACTAACAACAACTGGAGTCATTGCATGTGTGTTCTTTTCACATACCACATATGGATCCACCAGTGTCATTGCATGTGTGCTGTTTTTACAAACAACAACTGGAGTCATTGCACGTGTGTTCTTTTCACATACCACATATGGATCCACCAGTGTCATTTCATGTGTGTTCTTTTCACATACCACATATGGATCCAACAGTCTCATTGAAATGTGTGTTCTCTTCAGACACCACACATGGATCCACCACTGTCACTGCATGTGTGTTCTTTTTACTAACAACAACTGGAGTCATTGCATGTGTGTTAGTTTCACATACCACATATGGATCCACCAGTGTCATTGCATGTGTGTTCTTTTCACAATCCACCTATGGATCCACCAGTGTCATTGCATGTGCTCTGTTTACTAACAACAACCAGAGTAATTGCATGTGTGTTCTCTTCAAAGACCACACATGGATCCACCAGTGTCACTGCATGTGTGTTCTTTTTACTAACAATAACCAGAGTCATTGAAATGTGTGTTCTCTTCAGAGACCACACATGGATCCACCAGTGTCATTGCATGTGTGTTCTTTTCACAATCCACCTATGGATCCACCAGTGTCATTGCATGTGTGCTCTTTTCACAATCCAGCTATGGATCCACCAATGTCATTGCATGTGTGCTCTTTTTACTAACAACCAGAGTCATTGCATGTGTGTTCTTTTCACATACCATACATGGATCCACCAGTGTCATTGCATGTGTGCTCTTTTCACAATCCACCTATGGATCCACCAGTGTCATTTCATGTGTGTTCTTTTCACATCCCACATATGGATCCACCAGTGTCATTGAAATGTGTGTTCTCTTCAGAGACCACACATGGATCCACTAGGGTCATTGCATGTGTGTTCTTTTTACTAACAACAACTGGAGTTATTTCATGTGTGTTCTTTTCACATACCACATATGGATCCACTAGTGTCATTGAAATGTGTGTTCTCTTCAGACACCACACATGGATCCAATAGTGTCATTGCATGTGTGTTCTTTTCACATACCACATATGGATCCACTAGTGTCATTGAAATGTGTGTTCTCTTCAGAGACCACACTTGGATCCACTAGTGTCATTGCATGTGTGTTCTTTTTACTAATAACAACTGGATTCATTGCATGTGTGTTCTTTTCACATACCACATATGGATCCACCAGTGTCATTGCATGTGTGCTCTTTTCACAATCCATCTATGGATCCACCAGTGTCATTCCATGTGTGTTCTTTTTACTAACAACAACCAGAGTCATTGCATGTGTGTTCTTTTCACATACCACATATGGATCCACCAGTGTCACTGAAATGTATGTTCTCTTTAGAGACCACACATGGATCCACCTGTGTCATTGCATGTGTGTTCTTTTTACTAACAACAACCAGAGTCATTGCATGTGTGTTATTTTCACATACCACATATGGATCCAGCAGTGTCATTGCATATGTGTTCTTTTTACTAACAACAACTGGAGTCATTTCATGTGTCTTGTTTTTACATACCACATATGGATCCACCAGTGTCATTGCATGTGTGCTCTTTTCACAATCCACCTATGGATCCACCAGTGTCATTGCATGTGTGTTCTTTTTACTAACAACAACCAGAGTCATTTCATGTGTCTTCTTTTCACATACCACATATGGATCCACCAGTGTCATTGCATGTATGTTCTTTTTACTAACAACAACTGGAGTCATTTCATGTGTGTTCTTTTCACATACCACATATGGATCCACCAGTGCATTGAAATGTGTGTTCTCTTCAGAGACCACACATGGACCCACCAGTGTCATTGCATGTGTGTTTTTTTTACTAATAACAACTGGAGTCATTTCATGTGTGTTCTTTTCACATACCCCATATGGACCCACCAGAGTCATTGAAATGTATGTTCTCTTCAGAGACCACACATGGATCCACCAGTGTCATTGCATGTGTGTTCGTTTCTCTAACAATAACCAGAGTCATTGCATGTGTGTTCTTTTCACATACCACATATGGATCCACCAGTGTCATTGAAATGTGTGTTCTCTTCAGAGACCACACATGGATCCACCAGTGTCATTCCATGTGTGTTCTTTTTACTAACAGCAACTGCAGTCATTGCATGTGTGTTCTTTTCACATACCACATATGGATCCACCAGTGTCATTGCATGTGTGCTGTTTTTACAAACAACAACTGGAGTCATTGCACGTGTGTTCTCTTCAGAGACCACAGATGGATCCACCAGTGTCATTGCATGTGTGTTCTTTTCCCAATCCACCTATGGATCCACCAGTGTCATTGCATGTGTGCTCTTTTCACAATCCACCTATGGACCCACCAGTCTCATTGAAATGTGTGTTCTCTTCAGAGACCACACATGGATCCACCACTGTCATTGCATGTGTGTTCTTTTTACTAACAACAACTGGAGTCATTGCATGTATGTTCTTTCACATACCACATATGGATCCACCAGTGTCATTGCATGTGTGTTGTTTTTAATAAGAACAACTAGAGTCATTGCATGTGTGTTCTTTAAACATACCACATATGGATCCACTAGTGTCATTGAAATGTGTGTTCTCTTTAGAGACCACACGTGGATCCACCGGTGTCATTGCATGTGTGTTCTTTTCACTAACAACAACCAGAGTCATTTCATGTGTGTTCTTTTCACATACCACATATGGATCAACTAGTGTCATTGCATGTGTGTTCTTTTCACATACCACATATGGATCCACCGGTGTCATTGCATGTCCGTTCTTTTCACATACCACATATGGATCCACCAGTGTTATTGCATGTGTACTCTTTTCATAATCCACCTATGGATCCACCAGTGTCATTTCATGTGTGTTCTTTTCACATACATCATATGGATCCACCAGTGTCATTGAAATGTGTGTTCTCTTCAGAGACCACACATGGATCCACCAGTGTCATTTCATGTGTGTTCTTTTCACTAACAACAACTAGAGTCATTTCATGTGTGTTCTTTTCACATACCACATATGGATCCACCAGTGTGATTGCATGTGTGCTATTTTCACAATCCACCTATGGATCCACCAGTGTCATTGCATGTGTGTTCTTTTTACTAACAACAACCAGAGTCACTGCATGTGTGTTCTTTTCAGATACGACATATGGATCCACCAGTGTCATTGAAATGTGTGTTCTCTTCAGAGACCACACATGGATCCACCATTGTCATTGCATGTGTGTTCTTTTTACTAACAACAACCAGAGTCATTGCATGTGTGTTCCTTTCACATACCACATATGGATCCACCCGTGTCATTGCATGTGTTCTCTTTTCACAATCCACCTATGGATCCACCAGTGTCATTGCATATGTGTTCTTTTTACTAACAACAACCAGAGTCATTGCATGTGTGTTCTTTTCACATACCACATATGGATCCACCAGTGTCATTGCATGTGTGCTCTTTTCACAATCCACCTATGGATCCACCAGTGTCATTTCATGTGTGTTCTTTTCGCATACCACATATGGATCCACCAGAGTCATTGAAATGTGTTCTCTTCAGAGACCACACATGGATCCACCAGTGTCATTGAAATGTGTGTTCTCGTCAGAGACCACACACGGATCCACCAGTGTCATTGCTTGTGTGTTCTTTTTACTAACAACAACCAAAGTCATTGAAATGTGCGTTCTCTTCAGAGACCACACATGGATCCACCAGTGGCATTGCATGTGTGTTCTTTTCACTAACAACAACCAGGGTCATTTCATGTGTGTTCTTTTCACATACCACATATGGATCCACCAGTGTCATTGCATGTGTGTTCTTTTTACTAACAACAACTTGAGTCATTTCATGTGTGTTCTTTTGACATACCACATATGGATCCACCAGTGTCATTGAAATCTGTGTTCTCTTCAGAGACCACACATGGATCC
This sequence comes from Avena sativa, assembly GCA_916181665.1. Lineage (NCBI taxonomy): Eukaryota > Viridiplantae > Streptophyta > Magnoliopsida > Poales > Poaceae > Avena > Avena sativa. The sequence continues at coordinate 410,167,823 of OV702292.1, read as the reverse complement.
ACCAGTGTCATTGCATTTGTGTTCTTTTTACTAACAACAACTAGAGTCATTCCATGTGTGTTCTTTTCACATACCACACATGGATCCACTAGAGTCATTGCATGTGTGTTCTTTTTACTAACAACAACTAGTCATTGAAAAGTGTGTTCTCTTCAGAGACCACACATGGATCCACCACTGTCATTGCATGTGTGTTCTTTTCACTAACAACAACCAGAGTCATTTCATGTGTGTTCTTTTCACATACCACATATGGATCAACCAGTGTCATTGCATGTGTGTTCTTTTTACTAACAATAACTGGAGTCATTTCATGTGTTTTCTTTTCACATACCACATATGGATCCACCAGTGTCATTGAAATGTGTGTTCTCTTAAGAGACCACACATGGATCCACCAGTGTCATTGCATGTGTGTTCTTTTTACTAACAACAACTAGAGTCATTGCATGTGTGTTCTTTTCACATACCACATATGTATCCACTAGTGTCATTGCATGTGTGCTATTTTCACAATCCACCTATGGATCCACCAGTGTCATTGCATGTGTGTTCTTTTTACTAACAACAACTAGAGTCATTGCATGTGTGTTCTTTTCACATACCACATATGGATCCACCAGTGTCATTGCATGTCTTCTCTTTTCATAATCCACCTATGGATCCACCAGTGTCACTTCATGTGTGTTCTTTTCACATACCACATATGGATCCACCAGTGTCATTGAAATGTGTGTTCTCTTCAGAGACCACACATGGATCCACCAGTTTCATTGCATGTGTGTTCTTTTTACTAACAACTACTAGTCATTGCATGTGTGTTCTTTTCACATACCACATATGGATCCACCAGTGTCATTGCATGTGTGCTCTTTTCACAATCCACCTATGGATCCATAGTGTCATTGCATGTGTGTTTTTTTTACTAACAACAACCAGAGTCGTTACATGTGTGTTCTTTTCACATAACACATATGGATCCACCAGAGTCATTGAAATGTGTGTTCTCTTCAGAGACCACACATGCATCCACCAGTGTCATTGGATGTGTATGCTTCTCTCTAACAACAACCAGAGTCATTGTATGTGTGTTCTTTTCACATACCCCATATGGATCCACCAGTGTCATTGCATGTGTGCTCTTTTCACAATCCACCTATGGATCCACCAGTGTCATTGCATGTCTGTTCTTTTCACAATCCACCTATGTATCCACCAGTGTCATTGCATGTGTGCTCTTTTCACTAACAACAACCAGAGTCATTGCATGTGTGTTCTCTTCAGAGACCCCACATGGATCCACCAGTGTCATTGCATGTGTGTTCTTTTTACTAACAACAACAGAGTCATTGAAATGGGTGTTCTCTTTAGAGACGACGCATGGATCCACCAGTGTCATTGCATGTGTGTTCTTTTCACTAACAACAACCAGAGTCATTTCATGTGTGTTCTTTTCACATACCACATATGGATCCACCAGTGTCATTGCATGTGTGTTCCTTTTACTAAAAACTACTAGAGTCATTTCATGTGTGTTCTTTTCACATACCACATATGGATCCACCAGTGGCGTTGAAATGTGTGTTCTCTTCAGAGACCACACATGGATCCACCAGTGTCATTGCATGTGTGTTCTTTTTACGAACAACAACTAGAGTCATTCCATGTGTGTTCTTTTCACATACCACATAGGGATCCACCAGTGTTATTGCATGTGTACTCTTTTCATAATCCACCTATGGATCCACCAGTGTCATTTCATGTGTGTTCTTTTCACATACCACATATGGATCCACCAGTGTCATTGAAATGTGTGTTCTCTTTAGAGACCACACATGGATCCACCAGTGTCATTTCATGTGTGTTCTTTTCACTAACAACAACCAGAGTCATTTCATGTGTGTTCTTTTCACACACCACATATGGATCCACCAGTGTGATTGCATGTGTGCTCTTTTCACAATCCACCTATGGATCCACCAGTCATTGCATGTGTGTTCTTTGTACTAACAACAACCAGAGTCACTGCATGTGTGTTATTTTCACATACCACATATGGATCCACCAGTGTCATTGAAATGTGTATTCTCTTCAGAGACCACACATGGATCCACCAGTGTCATTGCATGTGTGTTCTTTTACTAACAACAACCAGAGTCATTGCATGTGTGTTCCTTTCACATACCACATATGGATCCACCAGTGTCATTGCATGTGTTCTCTTTTCACAATCCACCTATGGATCCACCAGTGTCATTGCATGTGTGTTCTATTTACTAACAACAACTAGAGTCATTGCATGTGTGTTCTTTTCACATACCAGATATGGATCCACCAGTGTCATTGCATGTGTGCTCTTTTCACAATCCACCTATGGATCCACCAGTGTCATTTCATGTGTGTTCTTTTCACATACCACATATGGATCCACCAGAGTCATTGAAATGTGTGTTCTCTTCAGAGACCACACATGGATCCACAAGTGTCATTGAAATGTGTGTTCTCGTCAGAGACCACACATGGATCCACCAGTGTCATTGCATGTGTGTTCTTTTTACTAACAACAACCATTGTCAATGAAATGTGTGTTCTCTTCAGAGACCACAGTTGGATCCACCAGTGGCATTACATGTGTGTTCTTTTCACTAACAACAACCAGAGTCATTTCATGTGTGTTCTTTTCACATACCACATATGGATCCACCAGTGTCATTGCATGTCTGTTCTTTTTACTAAAAACAACATGAGTCATTTCATGTGTGTTATTTTCACATACCACATATGGATCCACCAGGGTCATTGAAATCTGTGTTCTCTTCAGAGACCACACATAGATCCACCAGTGTCATTGCATTTGTGTTCTTTTTACTAACAACAACTGGAGTCATTGCATGTGTGTTCTTTTCACATACCACATATGGATCCACCAGTGTCATTGCATGTGGGCTCTTTTCATAATCCACCTACGGATCCACCAGTGTCATTTCATGTGTGTTCTTTTCACATACCACATATGGATCCACCAGTGTCATTGAAATGTATGTTCTCTTCAGAGACCACACATGGATCCACCAGTGTCATTGCATGTGTGTTCTTTTTACTCACAACAACCAGAGTCATTGCATGTGTGTTATTTTCACATACCACATATGGATCCAGCAGTGTCATTGCATATGTGTTCTTTTTACTAACAACAACTGGAGTCATTTCATGTGTGTTCTTTTTACATACCACATATGGATCCACCAGTGTCATTGCATGTGTGCTCTTTTCACAATCCACCGATGGATCCACCAGTGTCATTTCATGTGTGTTCTTTTCACATACCACATATGGATCCGATAGTATCATTGAAATGTGTGTTCTCTTCAAAGACCACACATGGATCCACCAGTGTCTTTGCATGTGTGTTCTTTTTACTAACAACAACCAGAGTCATTTCATGTGTCTTCTTTTCACATACCATATATGGATCCACCAGTGTCATTGCATGTTCTTTTTACTAACAACAACTGGAGTCATTTCATGTGTGTTCTTTTCACATACCACATATGGATCCACCAGTGTCATTGAAATGTGTGTTCTCTTCAGAGACCACACATGGACCCACCAGTGTCATTGCATGTGTGTTCTTTTTACTAATAACAACTGGAGTCATTTCATGTGTGTTCTTTTCACATACCCCATATGGACCCACCAGAGTCATTGAAATGTGTGTTCTCTTTAGAGACCACACATGGATCCACCAGTGTCATTGCATGTGTGTTCGTTTCTCTAACAACAACCAGAGTCACTGCATGTGTGTTCTTTTCACATAGCACATATGGATCCACCAGTGTCATTGAAATGTGTGTTCTCTTCAGAGACCACAAATGGATCCACCAGTATCATTCCATGTGTGTTATTTTTACTAACAACAACTGGAGTCATTACATGTGTGTTCTTTTCACATACCACATATGGATCCGCCAGTGTCATTGCATGTGTGCTGTTTTTACAAACAACAACTGGAGGCATTGCACGTGTGTTCTCTTCAGAGACCACAGATGGATCCACCAGTGTCATTGCATGTGTGTTCTTTTCCCAATCCACCTATGGATCCACCAGTGTCATTGCATGTGTGCTCTTTTCACAATCCACCTATGGACCCACCAATGTCGTTGCATGTGTGCTCGTTTTACTAACAACAACCAGAGTCATTGCATGTGTGTTCTTTTCACATACCATACATGGATCCACCAGTGTCATTGCATGTGTGCTCTTTTCACAATCCACCTATGGATCCACCAGTGTCATTTCATGTGTGTTCTTTTCACATACCACATGTGGATCCACCAGTCTCATTGAAATGTGGGTTCTCTTCAGAGACCACACATGGATCCACCACTGTCATTGCATGTGTGTTCTTTTTACTAACAACAACTGGAGTCATTGCATGTGTGTTCTTTTCACATACCACATATGGATCCACCAGTGTCATTGCATGTGTGCTCTTTTTACTAACAACAACCAGAGTCATTGCATGTGTGTTCTCTTCAAAGACCACACATGGATCCACCAGTGTCAATGCATGTGTGTTCTTTTTACTAACAATAACCAGAGTCATTGAAATGTGTGTTCTCTTTAGAGACCACACATGGATCCACCAGTGTCATTGCATGTGTGTTCTTTTCACAATCCACCTATGGATCCACCAGTGTCATTGCATGTGTGCTCTTTTCACAATCCAGCTATGGATCCACCAATGTCATTGCATGTGTGCTCTTTTTACTAACAACCAGAGTCATTGCATGTGTGTTCTTTTCACATACCATACATGGATCCACCAGTGTCATTGCAAGTGTGCTCTTTTCACAATCCACCTATGGATCCACCAGTGTCATTTCATGTGTGTTCTTTTCACATCCCACATATGGATCCACCAGTGTCATTGAAATGTGTGTTCTCTTCAGAGACCACACATGGATCCACTAGGGTCATTGCATGTGTGTTCTTTTTACTAACAACAACTGGAGTCATTGCATGTGTGTTCTTTTCACATACCACATATGGATCCACCAGTGTCATTGCATATGTGCTCTTTTCACAATCCACCTGTGGATCCAATAGTGTCATTGCATGTGTGTTCTTTTCACATACCACATATGGATCCACTAGTGTCATTGAAATGTGTGTTCTCTTCAGAGACCACACAAGGATCCACTAGTGTCATTGCATGTGTGTTCTTTTTACTAATAACAACTGGATTCATTGCATGTGTGTTCTTTTCACATACCACATATGGATCCACCAGTGTCATTGCATGTGTACTCTTTTCACAATCCACCTATGGATCCACCAGTGTAATTGCATGTGTGTTCTTTTTACTAACAACAACCAGAGTCATTGCATGTGTGTTCTTTTCACATACCACATATGGATCCACCAGTGTCATTGAAATGTATGTTCTCTTCAGAGACCACACATGGATCCACCAGTGTCATTGCATGTGTGTTCGTTTCTCTAACAACAACCAGAGTCACTGCATGTGTGTTCTTTTCACATAGCACATATGGATCCACCAGTGTCATTGAAATGTGTGTTCTCTTCAGAGACCACAAATGGATCCACCAGTATCATTCCATGTGTGTTATTTTTACTAACAACAACTGGAGTCATTACATGTGTGTTCTTTTCACATACCACATATGGATCCGCCAGTGTCATTGCATGTGTGCTGTTTTTACAAACAACAACTGGAGGCATTGCACGTGTGTTCTCTTCAGAGACCACAGATGGATCCACCAGTGTCATTGCATGTGTGTTCTTTTCCCAATCCACCTATGGATCCACCAGTGTCATTGCATGTGTGCTCTTTTCACAATCCACCTATGGACCCACCAATGTCGTTGCATGTGTGCTCGTTTTACTAACAACAACCAGAGTCATTGCATGTGTGTTCTTTTCACATACCATACATGGATCCACCAGTGTCATTGCATGTGTGCTCTTTTCACAATCCACCTATGGATCCACCAGTGTCATTTCATGTGTGTTCTTTTCACATACCACATGTGGATCCACCAGTCTCATTGAAATGTGGGTTCTCTTCAGAGACCACACATGGATCCACCACTGTCATTGCATGTGTGTTCTTTTTACTAACAACAACTGGAGTCATTGCATGTGTGTTCTTTTCACATACCACATATGGATCCACTAGTGTCATTGCATGTGTGTTCTTTTCACAATCCATCTATGGATCCACCAGTGTCATTGCATGTGTGCTCTTTTTACTAACAACAACCAGAGTCATTGCATGTGTGTTCTCTTCAAAGACCACACATGGATCCACCAGTGTCAATGCATGTGTGTTCTTTTTACTAACAATAACCAGAGTCATTGAAATGTGTGTTCTCTTTAGAGACCACACATGGATCCACCAGTGTCATTGCATGTGTGTTCTTTTCACAATCCACCTATGGATCCACCAGTGTCATTGCATGTGTGCTCTTTTCACAATCCAGCTATGGATCCACCAATGTCATTGCATGTGTGCTCTTTTTACTAACAACCAGAGTCATTGCATGTGTGTTCTTTTCACATACCATACATGGATCCACCAGTGTCATTGCAAGTGTGCTCTTTTCACAATCCACCTATGGATCCACCAGTGTCATTTCATGTGTGTTCTTTTCACATCCCACATATGGATCCACCAGTGTCATTGAAATGTGTGTTCTCTTCAGAGACCACACATGGATCCACTAGGGTCATTGCATGTGTGTTCTTTTTACTAACAACAACTGGAGTCATTGCATGTGTGTTCTTTTCACATACCACATATGGATCCACCAGTGTCATTGCATATGTGCTCTTTTCACAATCCACCTGTGGATCCAATAGTGTCATTGCATGTGTGTTCTTTTCACATACCACATATGGATCCACTAGTGTCATTGAAATGTGTGTTCTCTTCAGAGACCACACAAGGATCCACTAGTGTCATTGCATGTGTGTTCTTTTTACTAATAACAACTGGATTCATTGCATGTGTGTTCTTTTCACATACCACATATGGATCCACCAGTGTCATTGCATGTGTACTCTTTTCACAATCCACCTATGGATCCACCAGTGTAATTGCATGTGTGTTCTTTTTACTAACAACAACCAGAGTCATTGCATGTGTGTTCTTTTCACATACCACATATGGATCCACCAGTGTCATTGAAATGTATGTTCTCTTCAGAGACCACACATGGATCCACCTGTGTCATTGCATGTGTGTTCTTTTTACTAACAACAACTGGAGTCATTGCATGTGTGTTCTTTTCACATACCACATATGGATCCACCAGTGTCATTGCATGTGTGCTCTTTTCACAATCCACCTATGGATCCACCAGTGTCATTGCATGTGTGTTGTTTTTAATAACAACAACTAGAGTCATTGCATGTGTGTTGTTTTCACATACCACATATGGATCCACTAGTGTCATTGAAATTGTGTTATCTTTACAGAGCACACATGGATCCACTAGTGTCATTGCATGTGTGTTCTTTTTACTAACAACAACCAGACTCATTGCATGTGTGTTATTTTCACATACCACATATGGATCCAGCAGTGTCATTGCATATGTGTTCTTTTTACTAACAACAACTGGAGTCATTTCATGTGTGTTCTTTTTACATACCACATATGGATCCACCAGTGTCATTGCATGTGTGCTCTTTTCACAATCCACCTATGGATCCACCAGTGTCATTTCATGTGTGTTCTTTTCACATACCACATATGGATCCGACAGTATCATTGAAATGTGTGTTCTCTTCAAAGACCACACATGGATCCACCAGTGTCATTGCATGTGTGTTCTTTTTACTATCAACAACCAGAGTCATTTCATGTGTCTTCTTTTCACATACCACATATGGATCCACCAGTGTCATTGCATGTATGTAATTTTTACTAACAACAACTGGAGTCATTTCATGTGTGTTCTTTTCACATACCACATATGGATCCACCAGTGTCATTGAAATGCGTGTTCTCTTCAGAGACCACACATGGACCCACCAGTGTCATTGCATGTGTGTTCTTTTTACTAATAACAACTGGAGTCATTTCATCTGTGTTCTTTTCACATACCCCATATGGACCCACCAGAGTCATTGAAATGTGTGTTCCCTTCAGAGACCACACATGGATCCACCTGTGTCATTGCATGTGTGTTCTTTTTACTAACAACAACTGGAGTCATTGCATGTGTGTTCTTTTCACATACCACATATGGATCCACCAGTGTCATTGCATGTGTGCTCTTTTCACAATCCACCTATGGATCCACCAGTGTCATTGCATGTGTGTTGTTTTTAATAACAACAACTAGAGTCATTGCATGTGTGTTGTTTTCACATACCACATATGGATCCACTAGTGTCATTGAAATTGTGTTATCTTTACAGAGCACACATGGATCCACTAGTGTCATTGCATGTGTGTTCTTTTTACTAACAACAACCAGAGTCATTGCATGTGTGTTATTTTCACATACCACATATGGATCCAGCAGTGTCATTGCATATGTGTTCTTTTTACTAACAACAACTGGAGTCATTTCATGTGTGTTCTTTTTACATACCACATATGGATCCACCAGTGTCATTGCATGTGTGCTCTTTTCACAATCCACCTATGGATCCACCAGTGTCATTTCATGTGTGTTCTTTTCACATACCACATATGGATCCGACAGTATCATTGAAATGTGTGTTCTCTTCAAAGACCACACATGGATCCACCAGTGTCATTGCATGTGTGTTCTTTTTACTATCAACAACCAGAGTCATTTCATGTGTCTTCTTTTCACATACCACATATGGATCCACCAGTGTCATTGCATGTATGTAATTTTTACTAACAACAACTGGAGTCATTTCATGTGTGTTCTTTTCACATACCACATATGGATCCACCAGTGTCATTGAAATGCGTGTTCTCTTCAGAGACCACACATGGACCCACCAGTGTCATTGCATGTGTGTTCTTTTTACTAATAACAACTGGAGTCATTTCATCTGTGTTCTTTTCACATACCCCATATGGACCCACCAGAGTCATTGAAATGTGTGTTCCCTTCAGAGACCACACATGGATCCACCAGTGTCATTGCATGTGTGTTCGTTTCTCTAACAATAACCAGAGTCACTGCATGTGTGTTCTTTTCACATACCACATATGGATCCACCAGTGTCATTGAAATGTGTGTTCTCTTCAGAGACCACACATGGATCCACCAGTGTCATTCCATGTGTGTTCTTTTTACTAACAACAACTGGAGTCATTGCATGTGTGCTCTTTTTACTAACAACCAGAGTCATTGCATGTGTGTTCTTTTCACATACCATACATGGATCCACCAGTGTCATTGCAAGTGTGCGCTTTTCACAATCCACCTATGGATCCACCAGTGTCATTTCATGTGTGTTCTTTTCACATCCCACATATGGATCCACCAGTGTCATTGAAATGTGTGTTCTCTTCAGAGGACACACATGGATCCACTAGGGTCATTGCATGTGTGTTCTTTTTACTAACAACAACTGGAGTCACTGCATGTGTGTTCTTTTCACATACCACATATGGTTCCACCAGTGTCATTGCATATGTTCTCTTTTCACAGTCCACCTATGGATCCAACAGTGTCATTGCATGTGTGTTCTTTTCACATACCACATATGGATCCACTAGTGTCATTGCATATGTGTTCTTTTTACTAACAACAATTGGAGTCATTTCATGTGTGCTCTTTTTACATACCACATATGGATCCACCAGTGTCATTGAAATGTGTGTTCTCTTCAGAGACCACACATGGATCAACTAGTATCATTCCATGTGTGTTCTTTTTACTAACAACAACTAGAGTCATTAAAATGTGTGTTCTTTTCACATAGCACATATGGATCCACCAGTGTCATTGCATGTGTGTTCTTTTCACAATCCACCTATGGATCCACCAGTGTCATTGCATGTGTGCTCTTTTTACTCACAACAACCAGAGTCATTGCATGTTTGTTCTCTTCAAAGACCACACATGGATCCACCAGTGTCACTGCATGTGTGTTCTTTTTACTAACAATAACCAGAGTCATTGAAATGTGTGTTCTCTTCAGAGACCACACATGGATCCACCAGTGTCATTGCATGTGTGTTCTTTTCACAATCCACCTATGGATCCACCAGTGTCATTGCATGTGTGCTCTTTTCACAATCCAGCTATGGATCCACCAATGTCATTGCATGTGTGCTCTTTTTACTAACAACCAGAGTCATTGCATGTGTGTTCTTTTCACATACCATACATGGATCCACCAGTGTCATTGCAAGTGTGCTCTTTTCACAATCCACCTACGGATCCACCAGTGTCATTTCATGTGTGTTCTTTTCACATCCCACATATGGATCCACCAGTGGCATTGAAATGTGTGTTCTCTTCATAGACCACACATAGATCCACTAGGGTCATTGCTTGTGTGTTATTTTTACTAACAACAACTAGAGTCATTGCATGTGTGTTCTTTTCACATACCACATATGGATCCACCAGTGTCATTGCATATGTGCTCTTTTCACAATCCACCTACGGATCCAACAGTGTCATTGCATGTGTGTTCTTTTCACATACCACATATGGATCCACTAGTGTCATTGAAATGTGTGTTCTCTTTAGAGACCACACATGGATCCACTAGTGTCATTGCATGTGTGTTCTTTTTACTAATAACAACTGGATTCATTGCATGTGTGTTCTTTTCACATACCACATATGGATCCACCAGTGTCATTGCATGTGTGTTTTTTTACGAACAACAACTGGAGTCATTGCATGTGTGTTCTTTTTACTAACAACAACCAGAGTCATTGCATGTGTGTTCTTTTCACATACCACATATGGATCCACCAGTGTCATTGCATGTGTGCTCTTTTCACAATCTACCTATGAATTCACCAGTGTCATTTCATGTGTGTTCTTTCCACATACCACATATGGATCCACCAGAGTCATTGAAATGTGTGTTCTCTTCAGAGACCACACATGGATCCACTAGTGTCATTGAAATCTGTGTTCTCGTCAGAGACCACACATGGATCCACCAGTGTCATTGCATGTGTGTTCTTTTTTACTAACAACAACCATAGTCATTGAAATGTGTGTTCTCTTCAGAGACCACACATGGATCCACCAGTGGCATTGCATGTGTGTTCTTTTCACTAACAACAACCAGAGTCATTTCATGTGTGTTCTTTTCACATACCACATATGGATCCACCAGTGTCTTTGCATGTGTGTTCTTTTTACTAACAACAACTTGAGTCATTTCATGTGTGTTCTTTTCACATACCACATATGGATCCACCAGTGTCATTGAAATTTGTGTTCTCTTTAGAGACCACACATGGATCCACCAGTGTCATTGCATTTGTGTTCTTTTTACTAACAACAACTAGAGTCATTGCATGTGTGTTCTTCTCACATACCACATATGGATCCACCAGTGTCATTGCATGTGTGCTCTTTTCATAATCCACCTATGGATCCACCAGTGTCATTTCATGTGTGTTCTTTTCACATACCACATATGGATCCACCAGTGTCATTGAAATGTGTGTTCTCTTTAGAGACCACACATGGATCCACCAGTGTCATTGCATGTGTGTTCTTTTTACTAACAACAACCAGAGTCATTGCATGTGTGTTATTTTCACCTACCACATATGGATCCAGCAGTGTCATTGCATATGTGTTCTTTTTACTAACAACAACTAGAGTCATTTCATGTGTGTTCTTTTTACATACCACATATAGATCCACCAGTGTCATTGCATGTGTGCTCTTTTCACAATCCACCTATGGATGCACCAGTGTCATTTCATGTGTGTTCTTTTCACATACCACATATGGATCCGACAGTATCATTGAAATGTGTGTTCTCTTCAGAGACCACACATGGATCCACCAGTATCATTGCATGTGTGTTCTTTTCACTAACAACAACCAGAGTCATTTCATGTGTCTTCTTTTGACATGCCACATATGGATCCACCAGTGTCATTGCATGTATGTTCTTTTTACTAACAACAACTAGAGTCATTTCATGTGTGTTCTTTTCACATACCACATATGGATCCACCAGTGTCATTGAAATGTGTGTTCTCTTCAGAGACCACACATGGACCCACCAGTGTCATTGCATGTGTGTTCTTTTTACTCATAATAACTAGAGTCATTTCCTGTGTGTTGTTTTCACATACCCCATATGGATCCACCAGAGTCATTGAAATGTGTGTTCTCTTCAGAGACCACACATGGATCCACCAGTGTCACTGCATGTGTGTTATTTTCTCTAACAACAACCAGAGTCACTTCATGTGTGTTCTTTTCACATACCACATATGGATCCACCAGTGTCATTGCTTGTGTATTCTTTTTACTAACAACAAATGGAGTCATTCCATGTGTGTTCTTTTTACTAACAACAACTGGAGTCATTGCATGTGTCTTCTTTTCACATACCACATATGGATCCACCAGTGTCATTGCATGTGTGCTGTTTTTACAAACAACAACTGGAGTCATTGCACGTGTGTTCTCTTTAGAGACCACAGATGGATCCACCAGTGTCATTGCATGTGTGTTCTTTTCCCAATCCACCTATGGATGCACCAGTGTCATTGCATGTGTGCTCTTTTCACAATCCACCTATGGACCCACCAATGTCATTGCATGTGTGCTCGTTTTACTAACAACAAGCAGAGTCATTGCATGTGTGTTCTTTTCACATACCATACATGGATCCACCAGTGTCATTGCATGTGTGCTCTTTTCACAATCCACCTATGGATCCACCAATGTCATTTCATGTGTGTTCTTTTCACATACCACATATGGATCCACTAGTCTCATTGAAATGTGTGTTCTCTTTAGAGACCACACATGGATCCACCACTGTCATTGCATGTGTGTTATTTTTACTAACAACAACTGGAGTCATTGCATGTGTGTTCTTTTCACATACCACATATGGATCCACCAGTGTCATTGCATGGGTGCTCTTTTCACAATCCACCTATGGATCCACCAGTGTCATTGCATGTGTGTTGTTTTTAACAACAACAACTAGAGTCATTGCATGTGTGTTCTTTTCACATACCACATATGGATCCACTAGTGTCATTGAAATGTGTGTTCTCTTCAGAGAGCACACATGGATCCACTAGTGTCATTGCATGTGTGTTCTTTTAACTAACAACAACTGGAGTCATTGCATGTGTGTTCTTTTCACATACCACATATGGATCCACCAGTGTCATTGCATGTCTGCTCTTTTCACAATCCACCTATGGATCCACCAATGTCATTGCATGTGTGCTCTTTTCACATACCACATATGGATCCACTGGTGTCATTGCATGTGTGTTCTTTTTAATAACGACAACTTGAGTCATTGCATGTGTGTTCTTTTCACATACCACACATGGATCCACCAGTGTCATTGCATGTGTGCTGTTTTTAATAACAACAACTAGAGTCATTGCATGTGTGTTCTTTTCACATACCACATATGGATCCACTAGTGTCATTGAAATGTGTGTTCTCTTTAGAGAGCACACATGGATCCACTAGTGTCATTATATGTGTGTTCTTTTTACTAACAACAACTGGAGTCATTGCATGTGTGTTCTTTTCACATACCACATATGGATCCACCAGTGTCATTGCATGTGTGCTCTTTTCACAATCCACCTATGGATCCACCAGTGTCATTTCATGTGTCTTCTGACCACACATGGATCCACAAGTGTCATTGCATGTGTGTTCTTTTTACTAACGACACCTGGAGTCATTGCATGTGTGTTCTTTTCACATACCACATATGGATCCACAAGTGTCAATGCATGTGTGCTCTTCTTACAATCCACCTATGGATCCACCAGTATCATTGCATGTGTGTTATTTTTACTAACAACAACCAGAGTCATTGCATGTGTGTTCTTTTCACATACCAGATATGGATCCACCAGTATCATTGCATGTGTGCTCTTTTCACAATCCACCTAGGGACCCACCAGTGTCATTTCATGTGTGTTCTTTTCACATACCACATATGGATCCACCAGTCTCATTGAAATGTGTGTTCTCTTTAGAGACCACACATGGATCCACCACTGTCATTGCATGTGTGTTCTTTTTACTAACAACAACTGGAGTCATTGCATGTGTGTTCTTTTCACATACCACATATGGATCCACCAGTGTCATTGCATGTGTGCTCTTTTCACAATCCACCTATGGATCCACCAGTGTCATTGCATGTGTGTTGTTTTTAATAACAACAACTAGAGTCATTGCATGTGTGTTCTTTTCACATACCACATATGGATCCACTAGTGTCATTGAAATGTGTGTTCTCTTCAGAGAGCACACATGGATCCACTAGTGTCATTGCATGTGTGTTCTTTTTACTAACAACAACTGGAGTCATTGCATGTGTGTTCTTTTCACATACCACATATGGATCCACCAGTGTCATTGCATGTCTGCTCTTTTCACAATCCACCTATGGATCCACCAATGTCATTGCATGTGTGCTCTTTTCACATACCACATATGGATCCACTGGTGTCATTGCATGTGTGGTCTTTTTACTAACGACAACTGGAGTCATTGCATGTGTGTTCTTTTCACATACCACACATGGATCCACCAGTGTCATTGCATGTGTGCTGTTTTTAATAACAACAACTAGAGTCATTGCATGTGTGTTCTTTTCACATACCACATATGGATCCACTAGTGTCATTGAAATGTGTGTTCTCTTTAGAGAGCACACATGGATCCACCAGTGTCATTATATGTGTGTTCTTTTTACTAACAACAACTGGAGTCATTGCATGTGTGTTCTTTTCACATACCACATATGGATCCACTAGTGTCATTGCATGTGTGCACTTTTCACAATCCACCTATGGATCCTTCAGTGTCATTTCATGTGTCTTCTTTTCACATACCATATATGGATCACCAGTGTCATTGAAATGTGTGTTCTCTTCAGAGACCACACATGGATCCACAAGTGTCATTGCATGTGTGTTCTTTATACTAACGACACCTAGAGTCATTGCATGTGTGTTCTTTTCACATACCACATATGGATCCACAAGTGTCAATGCATGTGTGCTCTTCTTACAATCCACCTATGGATCCACCAGTATCATTGCATGTGTGTTCTTTTTACTAACAACAACCAGAGTCATTGCATGTGTGTTCTTTTCACATACCAGATATGGATCCCACCAGTGTCATTGCATGTGTGCTCTTTTCACAATCCACCTATGGATCTACTAGTGTCATTTCATGTGTGTTCTTTTCACATACCACATATGGATCCACAAGAGTCATTGAAATGTGTGTTCTCTTTAGAGACCACAAATGGATCCACCAATGTCATTGAAATGTATGTTCTCTTCACAGACCACACATGGACCCACCAGTGTCATTGCATGTGTGTTCTTTTTACATACCACATATGGATCCACCAGTGTCATGGCATGTGTGCTCTTTTCACAATCCACCTATGATCCACCAGTGTCATTTCATGTGTGTTCTTTTCACATACCACATATGGATCCACTGGTGTCATTGAAATGTGTGTTCTCTTCAAAGACCACACATGGATCCACCAGTGTCATTGCATGTGTGTTCTTTTTACTAACGACAACTGGAGTCATTGCATGTGTGTTCTTTTCACATACCCCATATGGATCCACCAGTGTCATTGCATGTGTGCTATTTTCACAATCCACCTATGGATCCCCGTTGTCATTGCATGTGTGTTCTTTTTACTAACAACAACTGGAGTCATTTCATGTGTGTTCTTTTCACATACCACATATGGATCCACAAGAGTCATTGAAATGTGTGTTATCTTTAGAGACCACACATGGATCCACCGGTGTCATTGCATGTGTGTTCTTTTCACTAAGAACAACCAAAGTCATTGCATGTGTGTTCTTTTCACAGACCACATATGGATCCACCTGTGTCATTGCATGTGTGTTCTTTTTACAAACAACAACTTAAGTCATTTCATATGTGTTCTTTTCACATACCACATATGGATCCACCAGTGTCATTGAAATGTGTGTTCTCTTCAGAGACCACACATGGATCCACCAGTGTCATTACATGTGTGTTATTTTTACTAACGACAACTAGAGTCATTGCATGTGTGTTCTTTTCACATACCACATATGGATCCACCAGTGTCATTGCATGTGTGCTCTTTTCACAATCCATCTATGGATCCACCAGTGTCATTGCATGTGTGTTCTTTTTACTAACAACAACTGGAGTCATTGCATGTATGTTCTTTTCACATACCACATATGGATCCACTAGTGTCATTGCATGTGTGTTCTTTTCACAATCCACCTATGGATCCACCAGTGTCATTGCATGTGTGCTCTTTTTACTAACAACAACCAGAGTCATTGCATGTGTGTTCTCTTCAGAGACCACACATGGATCCACCAGTGTCATTGCATGTGTGTTCTTTTTATTAACAACAACCAGAGTCATTGAAATGTGTGTTCTTTTCACATACCACGTATGGATCCACCAGTGTCATTGCATGTGTGTTATTTTCACAATCCACCTATGGATCCACCAGTGTCATTGCATGTGTGCTCTTTTTACTAACAACAACCAGAGTCATTGCATGTGTGTTCTCTTCAGAGACCACACATGGATCCACCAGTGTCATTGCATGTGTGTTCTTTTTACTAACAACAACCAGAGTGATTGAAATGTGTGTTCTCTTCAGAGACCACACATGGATCCACCAGTGTCATTACATGTGTGTTCTTTTCACTAACAACAACCAGAGTCATTTCATGTGTGTTCTTTTCACATACCACATATGGATCCACCAGTGTCATTGCATGTGTGTTCTTTTTACTAACAACAACTTGAGTCATTTCATGTGTGTTCTTTTCACATACCACATATGGATCCACCAGTGTCATTGAAATGTGTGTTCTCTTTAGAGACCACACATGGATCCACCAGTGTCATTGCATGTGTGTTCTTTTTACTAACAACAACTGGAGTCATTGCATGTGTGTTCTTTTCACATACCACATATGGATCCACCAGTATCATTGCATGTGTGCTCTTTTCACAATCCACCTATGGATCCACCAGTGTCATTTCATGTGTGTTCTTTTCACATACCAAATATGGATCTACCATTGTCATTGAAATGTGTGTTCTCTTTAGAGACCACACATGGATCCACCAGTGTTATTGCATGTGTGTTCTTTTTACTAACGACAACTGGAGGCATTGCATGTGTGTTCTTTTCACATACCACATATGGATCCACTAGTGTCATTGCATGTGTGCTCTTTTGTAACATCCCAAATTTTACGATTACAGATGTTACTAGAAGCATGCATCATATCCTTGTGTCATGGCATCACACATTAAAAGCCGCATCAAATACTTTCCCTAAACCCTATAGTCATATAAAGACTAAAAAGGGTAAAACAAAATATAACCTCCTAAACCTTTGCAAAAGTGTTATTTTATAATCCCATTCTAATCCTCTTCTTTTTACAAAATTTTAGAGACCAGTCTCACTTATTTTGGAGTCCGTTTGCAAAAGTTATGAAACATTAGGTGAAACAGAAAAAAATAAAAAGTAAAAAAAAGGAGATCCTAGCCTAACGGGCCGGCTAAGCGCGTAGCGCGTGGGCCAGCAAGACGCCGCCAGCAGCAGCCAGCCCACGCCCCGCAGACGCTGACGTCGCCGCCCCACCCGTCATCCCCCTCCCTCGTCGAGTCCAGGACGAACACGACGCCAACCGCATCGGTGTCGATCTTCCCGGCCGATTCAGAACGGATTCCGCAGCCTCCGCGCCAAGCAAGACCGCCTACTTAAACCTCTCGGCACGCCTCCCAAAAACCCTACTTTTATTCGCTGTTTGCCACCGGGCTGCCGCCATAAAGCTCGAAGCGAATCTTGCCGGAGCTGCCACCGCCGAGCTCGCCGGACCGGGTTCGAGACCACCCCTTCCCTTCCTCTCTTCCTCTCTGTATTCCCTCTTTAGTACCACTTCGATTCATGCCTTTTTCCTCTTGAGCAGAGCCCCGTGCCGCCCCAGATTTGTCGCCGGAGACTCGCCAGAGGAGAAGGACACCGGCGGAGCTTCACCATGAACCGAGGCAGTGAGTGCCGTCGCCGTCCGTGCAGGAAGAACCGTGAGGAGGAGCTGCACCTCGTCATCCACCCCATCGCCTCGGGGGACCACCCGACCGCCGCCGAGCATCGCCACCGACGCACCACCACTGTTCGTCGTTGTCGTCGTCGTCCTCAAGTCCTCGCCGCCGCGGTGAGTTCTCCCCCGTCCGTTAGATCGCGATCTGACGGCCAGATTAGAACGGTCAGACCGAACCGGTACCGCCCTATCGCGCCGCGCCACGTGGCGATCACCACGTTGGCACCGCGTCGGCGCCACGCCACGGCCCCCCCCGCTGGACCAACCCGGTGCGGCCACCTGGCGCCGCACAGCTGGCCGCCGTCATTTTTTTCTTTTAAATAGGCAGAAAACACTTTAATCTTGTAAATTCATAGTAATTCGAGTTTTGTACAAAAATTGCGTATAATATACCGTTGGATTCGTAAAATTAAGTAGAACACAGATCTACAATAATATTGCTGTTTTACTGCAGAAATCTTGCAGTAGGATTTAAAGTTTAGATTAGAGTATTTTAATTCTAGAAAAATATCCGTAGATCTGTTTTAGTTGATTCTTGTTGCGTTGGCTTTGTATCTACGAGACATTCTGTGGGAAATTGTTATAACTTGCTTAGAGTGTTCAGATCTGTTTCGAGGTAGATTGGAGTTGTAGATCTAGTTATGAGCTTGTTTATTTAGGTAGTACCCCAAAATACTTAAAATCTGTGGGAAATCGATACTAGTGACATCCCCAACTCAACAACACCCCTGAATAAAACCCTTGGTCGAAATTGAATCCGTCCTTGCATATTACCGTGTTGCATGCATGCATATTCACCTTTGTGACATTGTTTTGTGCAAATTGTGATTGGATCTATGTTTGTGTTTCGTTAGATTGCTCGGAGTGTGCTGAGGAGTACTGTTGTGTAGAGTGCTGCTCGGATCAAGCAAAGTTACACCTCTTGTTCATATATTATCCCAGTTTTGAATACTATGCATGTTTTGCTCTTCAAAATAGTAGTATGCATGTGTAGGATTGTTTTGGTAGATCTACTTGGAAATGTTTTACAAGTGCGATGATTTTATAGTATGCCATGATAGTTCTATACTTAGGATTTCTTCGTCCTATTAGGTTCCCCTGTTTTGCTAAGTATTGCTTGCTATGCTATATATATACTAAGTACCGTTGGGGGGTTCGAAAGACTCAAAATTTTCTAAGTATGAGAGCTCTCTCGAGCAAACTTTTCTTCTCAAAACCCCTTTCAAAATAAAACTAAGTTTTCTTCTAGGCGAAATGGTTGTCGGGTCAACGAGTGGATATTTGGTGGAGGACGGCCGCCCAGGAATCAAAGAAGTCTGCCATGTTTCAGAATTCAGAAGCTTCCAGTGCAACCACAATACATATGGGCTCTGTCTTGACTTAGTACTTAGTGGGAAACCTCACCGGGGTACCAACATTTGGAGGTTCTTGGCACGGTTGGATCAAGCTGGTAGATGGGCTACTAAGGGAAGGCTTCGCCATGGTCTGGTTTATAAAAGGACTTGATCGTGGATTGTGGGGAAAGTGCACAACCTATCGAGAGTATTGCAATCTGATCGATCAGCCGAGTTCACGGAAAAGAACAAATTGAGCATCTGAAGGATGGAGCCTCTGAAAGATCTTCCTCTCTCTTTTACCAAACTTAAAGTTTTATAAACCCCAAGGAGTGAGTAATATCGCCATTGGGTGGGATTTTGGGGACTTGGTGCGTAATACCCAAGTGCTAGGTTGATTGGACACTTGGTGAGTAATATCCTCGTGTTTCACTCGACCCTATATTTCTTAAACAATGTTTACAATGTAGGGTAAAATTATCCCTCTTTTCTTCTTACTTCGTGAAAATTGGCTTTATGCAAATAAACCACAAAGCCTACTCCTAGCCTTGCATGTAGAGATAGTATTATTCTTTCCTTGGTGTAATTTGCCAATACATTCAAAATATTGACCTAACTCGTTGGCTGCACGTCTTATGTGTAGAATCCAAATACTGAAAGGTGCGTAGGGATCGTGGGTCTTCACGCAACTAGCCTGAGGCGTTGATGGACACAAGATTTACTTAGTTTCCGCTGTTTTATTTGAGCTAGCTATAAGTTATGCAAGTTGTAATAATTATACTCTAGATTATTCGTGTAATAATGACTTGTGTTTTACATGATATTCATCGACTGTGAAGTGCTAGCTAATGATCCAGGGACTAGCATGTTATTCACAGGGACTTAGGATCCTTAACGATCCGAGGTCGCAACATCTTTTCACAATCCACCTATAGATCCACCAGTGTCATTGCATGTGTGTTCTTTTTACTAACAACAACCAGAGTCATTGCATGTGTGTTGTTTTCACATACCACATATGGATCCACTAGTGTCATTGAAATGTGTGTTCTCTTCAGAGACCACACATGGATCCACCAGTGTCATTGCATGTGTGTTCTTTCTACTAACAACAACTAGAGTCATTGCATGTGTGTTCTTTTCACATACCACATATGGATCCACCAATGTCATTGCATGTGTGTTCATTTCACAATCCACCTATGGATCCACCAATATCATTGCATGTGTTCTCTTTTTACTAACAACAACCAGAGTCATTGCATGTGTGTTCTCTTCAGAGACCACACATGGATCCACCCGTGTCATTGCATGTTTGTTCTTTTTACTAACAACAACCAGTGTCATTGCATGTGTGTTCTTTTCACATACCACATATGGATCCACCAGTGTCATTGCATGTGTGTTATTTTCACAATCCACCTATGGATCCACCAGTGTCACTGCATGTGTGCTCTTTTTACTAACAACAACCAAAGTCATTGCATGTGTGTTCTCTTCAGAGACCACACATGTATCCACCAGTGTCATTGCATGTGTGTTCTTTTTACTAACAATAACTAGAGTCATTGAAATGTGTGTTCTTTTCACATACCATGTATGGATCCACCAGTGTCATTTCATGTGTGTTCTTTTCACAATCCACCTATGGATCCACCAGTGTCATTGCATGTGTGCTCTTTTTACTAACAACAACCAGAGTCATTGCATGTGTGTTCTCTTTAGAGACCACACATGGATCCACTAGTGTCATTGCATGTGTGTTCTTTTTGCTAACAACAACCAGAGTCATTGAAATGTGTGTTCTCTTCAGAGACCACACATGGATCCACAAGTGTCATTACATGTGTGTTCTTTTCACTAACAACAACCAGAGTCATTTCATGTGTGTTCTTTTCACATACCACATATGGATCCACTAGTGTCATTGCATGTGTGTTCTTTTTACTAACAACAACTGGAGTCATTTCATGTGTGTTCTTTTCACATACCACATATGGATCCACCAGTGTCATTGAAATTTGTGTTCTCTTCAGAGACCACACATGGATCCACCAGTGTCATTGCATGTGTGTTCTTTTTACTAACAACAACTAGAGTCATTGCATGTGTGTTCTTTTCACATACCACATATGGATCCATCAGTGTCATTGCATGTGTGTTCTTTTCACAATCCACATATGGATCCACCAATGTCATTGCATGTGTGCTCTTTTTACTAACAACCAGAGTCATTGCATGTCTGTTCTCTTCAGAGAACACACATGGATTCACCAGTGTCATTGCATGTGTGTTATTTTTACTAACAACAACCAGTGTCATTGCATGTGTGTTCTTTTCACGTACCACATATGGATCCACCAATGTCATTGCATGTGTGTAATTTTCACAATCCACCTATGGATCCACCAGTGTCATTGCATGTGTGCTCTTTTTACTAACGACATCCAGAGTCATTGCATGTGTGTTCTCTTCAGAGACCACACATGGATCCACTAGTGTCATAGCATGTGTGTTCTTTTTACCAACAACAACCAGAGTCATTGAAATGTGTGTTCTTTTCACATACCACGTATGGATCCACCAGTGTCATTGCATGTGTGTTCTTTTTACAATCCACCTATGGATCCACCAGTGTCATTGCATGTGTGCTCTTTTTACTAACAACAACCAGAGTCATTGCATGTGTGATCTCTTCAAAGACCACACATGGATCCACCAGTTTCATTGCATGTGTGTTCTTTTTACTAATAACAACCAGAGTCATTGAAATGTGTGTTCTCTTCAGAGACCACACATGGATCCACCAGTGTCATTACATGTGTGTTCTTTTCACTAACAAAAACCCGAGTCATTTCATGTGTGTTATTTTCACATACCACATATGGATCCACCAGTGTCATTGCATGTGTTTTCTTTTTACTAACAACAATTGAGACATTTCATGTGTGTTCTTTTCACATACCACATATGGATCCACTAGTGTCATTGGAATGTGTGTTCTATTCAGAGACCACACATGGATCCACAAGTGTCATTGCATGTGTGTTCTTTTTACTAACAACAACTAGAGTCATTGCATGTGTGTTCTTTTCACATACCACATATGGATCCACCAATGTCATTGCATGTGTGCTCTTTTCACAATCCACCTATGGATCTACTAGTGTCATTTCATGTGTGTTCTTTTAACATACCACATATGGATCCACTAGTGTCATTGAAATGTGTGTTCTCTTCAGAGACCACACATGGATCCACTAGTGTCATTGCATGTGTGTTCTTTTTACTAACGACAACTGGAGGCATTGCATGTGTGTTCTTTTCACATACCACATATGGATCCACCAGTGTCATTGCATGTGTGCTCTTTTCACAATCCACCTATGGATCCACCAGTGTCATTGCATGTGTGTTATTTTTACTAACAACAACCAGAGTCATTGCATGTGTGTTCTTTTCACATACCACATATGGATCCACTAGTGTCATTGAAATGTGTGTTCTCTTCAGATACCACACATGGATCCACCAGTGTCATTTCATGTGTGTTCTTTTTACTAACAACAACTAGAGTCATTGCATGTGTGTTCTTTTCACATACCACATATGGATCCATCAGTGTCATTGCATGTGTGTTCTTTTCACAATCCACCTATGGATCCACCAATGTCATTGCATGTGTGCTCTTTTTACTAACAACCAGAGTTATTGCATGTGTGTTCTCTTCAGAGACCACACATGGATTCACCAGTGTCATTGCATGTGTGTTCTTTTTACTAACAACAACCAGTGTCATTGCATGTGTGTTCTTTTCACGTACCACATATGGATCCACTAATGTCATTGCATGTGTGTAATTTTCACAATCCACCTATGGATCCACCAGTGTCATTGCATGTGTGCTCTTTTTACTAACGACAACCAGAGTCATTGCATGTGTGTTCTCTTCAGAGACCACACATGGATCCACCAGTGTCATTGCATGTGTGTTCTTTTTACTAACAACAACCAGACTCATTGAAATGTGTGTTCTTTTCACATACCACGTATGGATCCACCAGTGTCATTGCATGTGTGTTCTTTTTACAATCCACCTATGGATCCACCAGTGTCATTGCATGTGTGCTCTTTTTACTAACAACAACCAGAGTCATTGCATGTGTGTTCTCTTCAAACACCCCACATGGATCCACCAGTGTCATTGCATGTGTGTTCTTTTTACTAACAACATCAGTCATTGAAATGTGTGTTCTCTTCAGAGACCACACATGGATCCACCTGTGTCATTGCATGAGTGTTCTTTTCACAATCCACCTATGGATCCACCAGTGTCATTGCATACGTGCTCTTTTTACTAACAACAACCAGAGTCATGGCATGTGTGTTCTCTTCAGAGACCACACATGGATCCACCAGTGTCATTGCATGTGTGTTCTTTTCATAATCCACCTATGAATCCACCAGTGTCATTGCATGTGTGCTCTTTTTACTAACAACAACCAGAGTTATTGCATGTGTTCTCTTAAGAGACCACACATGGATCCAGCAGTGTCATTCCATGTGTGTTCTTTTCAGAGACCACACATGGATACACCAGTGTCATTGCATGTGTGTTCTTATCACTAACAACAACTGTAGTCATTTCATGTGTGTTCTTTTCACATACCACATATGGATCCACCAGAGTCATTGAAATGTGTGTTCTCTTCAGAGACCACACATGGATCCACTAGTGTCATTGAAATATGTGTTCTCGTCAGAGACCACACATGGATCCACCAGTGTCATTGCATGTGTGTTCTTTTTACTAACGACAACCATAGTCATTGAAATGTGTGTTCTCTTCAGAGACCACACATGGATCCACCAGTGTCATTGCATGTGTGTTCTTTTTACTAACAACAACCAGACTCATTGAAATGTGTGTTCTTTTCACATACCACATATGGATCCACCAGTGTCATTGCATGTGTGTTCTTTTTACAATCCACCTATGGATCCACCAGTGTCATTGCATGTGTGCTCTTTTTACTAACAACAACCAGAGTCATTGCATGTGTGTTCTCTTCAAAGACCCCACATGCATCCACCAGTGTCATTGCATGTGTGTTCTTTTTACTAACAACAACCAGAGTCATTGAAATGTGTGTTCTCTTCAGAGACCACACATGGATCCACCGGTGTCATTACATGTGTGTTCTTTTCACTAACAACAACCCGAGTCATTTCATGTGTGTTATTTTCACATACCACATATGGATCCACCAGTGTCATTGCATGTGTGTTCTTTTTACTAACAACAACTGGAGTCATTTCATGTGTGTTCTTTTCACATACCACATATGGTTCCACTAGTGTCATTGAAATGTGTGTTCTCTTCAGAGACCACACATGGATCCACCAGTGTCATTGCATGTGTGTTCTTTTTACTAACAACAACTAGAGTCAATACATGTGTGTTCTTTTCACATACCACATATGGATCCACCAGTGTCATTGCATGTGTGCTCTTTTCACAATCCACCTATGGTTCCACCAGTGTCATTTCATGTGTGTTCTTTTCACATACCACATATGGATACACCAGTGTCATTGAAATGTGTGTTCTCTTCAAAGACCACACATGGATCCACCAGTGTCATTGCACGTGTGTTCTTTTTACTAACGATAACTGGAGTCATTGCATGTGTGTTCTTTTCACATACCACATATGGATCCTCCAGTGTCATTGCATGTGTGTTCTTTTTACTAACAACAACCAGAGTCATTGCATGTGTGTTCTAATCAGAGACCACACATGGATCCACCAGTGTCATTGAAATGTGTGCTCTCTTCAGAGACCACACATGGATCCACCAGTGTCATTGCATGAGTGTTCTTTCTAGTAACAACAACTGGAGTCATTGCATGTGTGTTCTTTTCACATACCACATATGGATCCACCAGTCTCATTGCATGTGTGTTCTTTTCACAACATGGATCCACCAATGTCATTGCATGTGTGCTCTTTTTACTAACAACAACCAGAGTCACTGCATGTGTGTTCTCTTTAGAGACCACAAATGGATCCACAAGTGTCATTGCATGTGTGTTTTTTTTCTAACAACAACCAGTGTTCTCTTCACAGTCATTAAATGTGTGTTCTCTTCATAGGCCACACATGGATCCACCAGTGTCATTGCATGTGTGTTCTTCTTACTAACAACAACTGGAGTCATTGCATGTGTGTTCTCTTCACATACCACATATGGATCCACCAGTGTCATTGCATGTGTGTTCTTTTTTGTAACAACAACTGGAGTCATTGCATGTGTGTTCTTTTTTGTAACAACAACTGGAGTCATTGCATGTGTGTTCTTTTCACATACCACATATGGATCCACAAGTGTTATTACATCTGTGTTCTTTTCACAATCGACCTATGGATCCACCAGTGCCATTGCATGTGTGCTCTTTTTACTAACAACAACTAGAGTCATTGCATGTGTGTTCTCTTCAGAGACCACACATGGGTCCACCAGTGTCATTGCATGTGTGTTATTTTCATAATCCACCTATGGATCCACCAGTGTCATTGCATGTGTGCTCTTTTTACTAACAACAACCAGAGTCATTGCATGTGTGTTCTCTTTAGAGACCCCACATGGATCCAGCAGTGTCATTGCATGTGTGTTCTTTTTACTAACAACAACTAGAGTCATTGAAATGTGTGTTCTCTTTATAGACCACACATGGATCCACCAGTGTCATTGCATGTGTGTTATTTTCACTAACAACAACTATAGTCATTTCATGTGTGTTCTTTTCACATACCACATATGGATCCACCAGTGTCATTGAAATGTGTGTTCACTTCAGAGACCACACATGGATACACTAGTGCATTGCATGTGTGTTCTTTTTACTAACAACAATTGGAGTCATTGCATGTGTGTTCTTTTCACATACCACATCTGGATCCACCAGTGTCATTGCATGTGTGTTGTTTTCACATACTACATATGGATCCACCAGTGTCCTTGCATGTGTGTGCTTTTCACAATCCACCTATGGATCCACCAGTGTCATTGCATGTGTGCTCTTTTTACTAACAACAACCAGAGTCATTGCATGTGTGTTCTCTTCAGGGACCACACATGGATCCACCAGTGGCATCGCATGTGTGTTCTTTTCATAATCCACACACGGATCCACCAGCGTCAATGCATGTGTGCTCTTTTTACTAACAACAACTAGAGTCATTGAAATGTGTGTTCTCTTCAGAGACCACACATGGATCCACCAGTGTCATTGCATGTGTGTTCTTTTCACTAACAACAAGTCATTTCATGTGTGTTCCTTTCACATACCACATATGGATCCACCAGTGTCATTGCTTGTGTGTTCTTTTTACTAACAACAACTGGAGTCATTTCATGTGTGTTCTTTTCACATACCACATATGGATCCACCAGTGTCATTGAAATGTGTGTTCCCTTTAGAGACCACACATGGATCCACTAGTGTCATTGCATGTGTGTCCGTTTTACTAACAACGACTGGAGTCATTGCATGTGTGTTCTTTCGACATATGGATCCACCAGTGTCATTGCATGAGTGTTCTTTTCACAATCCACCTATGGATCCACCAGTGTCATTGCATATGTGCTCTTTTTACTAACAACAACCAGAGTCATGGCATGTGTGTTCTCTTCAGAGACCACACATGGATCCACCAGTGTCATTGCATGTGTGTTCTTTTCATAATCCACCTATGGATCCACCAGTGTCATTGCATGTGTGCTCTTTTTACTAACAACAACCAGAGTTATTGCATGTGTTCTCTTAAGAGACCACACATGGATCCAGCAGTGTCATTCCATGTGTGTTCTTTTCAGAGACCACACATGGATACACCAGTGTCATTGCATGTGTGTTCTTATCACTAACAACAACTGTAGTCATTTCATGTGTGTTCTTTTCACATACCACATATGGATCCACCAGAGTCATTGAAATGTGTGTTCTCTTCAGAGACCACACATGGATCCACTAGTGTCATTGAAATCTGTGTTCTCGTCAGAGACCACACATGGATCCACCAGTGTCATTGCATGTGTGTTCTTTTTACTAACAACAACCATAGTCATTGAAATGTGTGTTCTCTTCAGAGACCACACATGGATCCACCAGTGTCATTGCATGTGTGTTCTTTTTACTAACAACAACCAGACTCATTGAAGTGTGTGTTCTTTTCACATACCACGTATGGATCCACCAGTGTCATTGCATGTGTGTTCTTTTTACAATCCACCTATGGATCCACCAGTGTCATTGCATGTGTGCTCTTTTTACTAACAACAACCAGAGTCATTGCATGTGTGTTCTCTTCAAAGACCCCACATGGATCCACCAGTGTCATTGCATGTGTGTTCTTTTTACTAACAACAACCAGTCATTGAAATGTGTGTTCTCTTCAGAGACCACACATGGATCCACCAGTGTCATTACATGTGTGTTCTTTTCACTAACAACAACCCGAGTCATTTCATGTGTGTTATTTTCACATACCACATATGGATCCACCAGTGTCATTGCATGTGTGTTCTTTTTACTAACAACAACTGGAGTCATTTCATGTGTGTTCTTTTCACATACCACATATGGATCCACTAGTGTCATTGAAATGTGTGTTCTCTTCAGAGACCACACATGGATCCACCAGTGTCATTGCATGTTTGTTCTTTTTACTAACAACAACTGGAGTCAATACATGTGTGTTCTTTTCACATACCACATATGGATCCACCAGTGTCATTGCATGTGTGCTCTTTTCACAATCCACCTATGGTTCCACCAATGTCATTTCATGTGTGTTCTTTTCACATACCACATATAGATACACCAGTGTCATTGAAATGTGTGTTCTCTTCAAAGACCACACATGGATCCACCAGTGTCATTGCACGTGTGTTCTTTTTACTAACGATAACTGGAGTCATTGCATGTGTGTTCTTTTCACATACCACATATGGATCCTCCAGTGTCATTGCATGTGTGTTCTTTTTACTAACAACAACCAGAGTCATTGCATGTGTGTTCTAATCAGAGACGACACATGGATCCACCAGTGTCATTGAAATGTGTGCTCTCTTCAGAGACCACACATGGATCCACCAGTGTCATTGCATGAGTGTTCTTTTTAGTAACAACAACTGGAGTCATTGCATGTGTGTTCTTTTCACATACCACATATGGATCCACCAGTCTCATTGCATGTGTGTTCTTTTCACAACATGGATCCACCAATGTCATTGCATGTGTGCTCTTTTTACTAACAACAACCAGAGTCACTGCATGTGTGTTCTCTTTAGAGACCACAAATGGATCCACAAGTGTTATTGCATGTGTGTTCTTTTTACTAACAACAACCAGTGTTCTCTTCACAGTCATTAAATGTGTGTTCTCTTCACAGGCCACACATGGATCCACTAGTGTCATTGCATGTGTGTTCTTCTTACTAACAACAACTGGAGTCATTGCATGTGTGTTCTCTTCACATACCACATATGGATCCACCAGTGTCATTGCATGTGTGTTCTTTTTTGTAACAACAACTGGAGTCATTGCATGTGTGTTCTTTTTTGTAACAACAACTGGAGTCATTGCATGTGTGTTCTTTTCACATACCACATATGGATCCACCAGTGTTATTACATCTGTGTTCTTTTCACAATCGACCTATGGATCCACCAGTGCCATTCCATGTGTGCTCTTTTTACTAACAACAACTAGAGTCATTGCATGTGTGTTCTCTTCAGAGACCACACATGGGTCCACCAGTGTCATTGCATGTGTGTTATTTTCATAATCCACCTATGGATCCACCAGTGTCATTGCATGTGTGCTCTTTTTACTAACAACAACCAGAGTCATTGCATGTGTGTTCTCTTTAGAGACCCCACATGGATCCAGCAGTGACATTGCATGTGTGTTCTTTTTACTAACAACAACTAGAGTCATTGAAATGTGTGTTCTCTTTATAGACCACACATGGATCCACCATTCTCATTGCATGTGTGTTCTTTTCACTAACAACAACTAGAGTCATTTCATGTGTGTTCTTTTCACATACCACATATGGATCCACCAGTGTCATTGAAATGTGTGTTCACTTCAGAGACCACACATGGATACACTAGTGCATTGCATGTGTGTTCTTTTTACTAACAACAATTGGAGTCATTGCATGTGTGTTCTTTTCACATACCACATATGGATCCACCAGTGTCATTGCATGTGTGTTGTTTTCACATACTACATATGGATCCACCAGTGTCCTTGCATGTGTGTGCTTTTCACAATCCACCTATGGATCCACCAGTGTCATTGCATGTGTGCTCTTTTTACTAACAACAACCAGAGTCATTGCATGTGTGTTCTCTTCAGGGACCACACATGGATCCACCAGTGTCATCGCATGTGTGTTCTTTTCATAATCCAGACACGGATCCACCAGCGTCATTGCATGTGTGCTCTTTTTACTAACAACAACCAGAGTCATTGAAATGTGTGTTCTCTTCAGAGACCACACATGGATCCACCAGTGTCATTGCATGTGTGTTCTTTTCACTAACAACAAGTCATTTCATGTGTGTTCCTTTCACATACCACATATGGATCCACCAGTGTCATTGCTTGTGTGTTCTTTTTACTAACAACAACTGGAGTCATTTCATGTGTGTTCTTTTCACATACCACATATGGATCCACCAGTGTCATTGAAATGTGTGTTCTCTTCAGAGACCACACATGGATCCACTACTGTCATTGCATGTGTGTCTGTTTTACTAACAACGACTGGAGTCATTGCATGTGTGTTCTTTCGACATATGGATCCACCAGTGTCATTGCATGAGTGTTCTTTTCACAATCCACCTATGGATCCACCAGTGTCATTGCATATGTGCACTTTTTACTAACAACAACCAGAGTCATGGCATGTGTGTTCTCTTCAGAGACCACACATGGATCCACCAGTGTCATTGCATGTGTGTTATTTTCATAATCCACCTATGGATCCACCAGTGTCATTGCATGTGTGCTCTTTTTACTAACAACAACCAGAGTTATTGCATGTGTTCTCTTAAGAGAACACACATGGATCCAGCGGTGTCATTGCATGTGTGTTCTTTTCAGAGACCACACATGGATCCACCAGTGTCATTGCATGTGTGTTCTTATCACTAACAACAACTGTAGTCATTTCATGTGTGTTCTTTTCACATACCACATATGGATCCACTAGTGTCATTGAAATGTGTGTTCACTTCAAAGACCACACATGGATCCACCAGTGTCATTAGATGTGTGTTCTTTTTACTAACAACAACTGGATACATTGCATGTGTGTTCTTTTCACATACCACATATGGATCCACCCGTGCCATTGCATGTGTGCTCTTTTCATAATCCACCTACGGATCCACCAGTGTCATTTCATGTGGGTTCTTTTCACATACCACATATGGAACCACCAGTGTCATTGAAATGTGTGTTATCTTTAGAGACCACACATGGATCCACCAGTGTCATTGCATGTGTGTTCTTTTCACTAACAACAACTAGAGTCATTTCATGTGTGTTCTTTTCACATACCACATATGAATCCACTAGTGTCATTGCATGTGTATTCTTTTTACTAACAACAACATGAGTCATTTCATGTGTGTTCTTTTCACATACCACATATGGATCCACTAGTGTCATTGAAATGTGTGTTCTCTTGAGAGACCACACATGGATCCACTAGTGTCATTGCATGTGTGTTCTTTTTACAATAACAACTGGAGTCATTGCGTCTGTGTTCTTTTCACATACCACATATGGATCCACTAGTGTCATTGTATGTGTGCTCTTTTCATAAAGCACCTATGGATCCACCAGTGTCATTTCATGTGTGTTCTTTTCACATACCACATATGGATCCACCAGTATCATTGAAATGTGTGTTCTCTTCAGAGACCACACATGGATCCACCAGTGTCATTGAATGTGTGTTCTTTTTACTAACAACAACTGGAGTCATTGCATGTGTGTTCTTTTCACATACCACATATGGATCCACCAGTGTCATTGCATGTGTGCTCTTTTCACAATCCACCTATGGATCCACCAGTGTCATTGCATGTGTGTTCTTTTTACTAACAACAACCAGAGTCATTTCATGTGTGTTCTTTTCACATACCACATATGGATCCACCAGTGTCATTGCATGTGTGCTCTTTTCACAATCCCCCTATGGATCCACTAGTGTCATTGCATGTCTGTTATTTTCACAATCCACCTATGGATCCACCAGTGTTATTGCATGTGTGCTCTTTTTACAAACAACAACCGGAGTCATTGCATGTGTGTTCTGTTCAGAGACCACACATGGATCCACCAGTGTCATTGCATGTGTGTTCTTTTCACTAACAACAACCAGAGTCATTTCATGTATGTTCTTTTCACATACCACATATGGATCCACCAGTGTCATTGCATATGTGTTCTTTTTACTAACAACAACTGGAGTCATTTCATGTGTGTTCTTTTCACATACCACATATGGATCCACCAGTGCCATTGAAATGTGTGTTCTCTTCAGAGACCACACATGGATCCACCAGTGTCATTGCATGTGTGTTCTTTTTACTAACAACAACCAGAGTCATTGAAATGTATGTTCTCTTTAGAGACCACACATGGATCCACCAGTGTCATTGCATGGGTGTTCTTTTCACTAACAACAACCAGAGTCATTTCATGTGTGTTCTTTTCACATACCACATATGTATCCACCAGTGTCATTGCATGTGTGTTCTTTTTACTAACAACAAGTGGAGTCATTGCATGTGTGATCATTTCACATACCACATATGGATCCACCAGTGTCATTAAATGTGTGTTCTCTTCACAGACCACACATGGATCCACCAGTGTCATTGCATGTGTGTTCTTTTTACTAACAACAACTGGAGTCATTGCATGTGTGTTCTCTTCACATACCACATATGGATCCACCAGTGTCATTGCATGTGTGTTCTTTTTTGTAACAACAACTGGAGTCATTGCATGTGTGTTCTTTTTTGTAACAACAACTGGAGTCATTGAATGTGTGTTCTTTTCACATACCACATATGGATCCACCAGTGTTATTACATCTGTGTTCTTTTCACAATCCACCTATGGATCCACCAGTGCCATTGCATGTGTGCTCTTTTTACTAACAACAACTAGAGTCATTGCATGTGTGTTCTCTTTAGAGACCCCACATGGATCCACCAGTGTCATTGCATGTGTGTTCTTTTCATAATCCACCTATGGATCCACCAGTGTCATTGCATGTGTGCTCTTTTTACTAACAACAACCAGAGTCATTGCATATGTGTTCTCTTTAAAGACCCCACATGGATCCAGCAGTGTCATTGCATGTGTGTTCTTTTTACTAACAACAACTAGAGTCATTGAAATGTGTGTTCTCTTTATAGACCACACATGGATCCACCAGTGTCATTGCATGTGTGTTCTTTTCACTAACAACAACTGGAGTCATTTCATGTGTGTTCTTTTCACATACCACATATGGATCCTCCAGTGTCATTGAAATGTGTGTTCACTTCAGAGACCACACATGGATCCACTAGTGCATTGCATGTGTGTTCTTTTTACTAACAACAACTGGAGTCATTGCATGTGTGTTGTTTTCACATACTACATATGGATCCACCAGTGTCATTGCATGTGTGTGCTTTTCACAATCCACCTACGGATCCACCAATGTCATTGCATGTGTGCTCTTTCTACTAACAACAACCAGAGTCATTGCATGTGTGTTCTCTTCAGGGACCACACATGGATCCACCAGTGTCATCGCATGTGTGTTCTTTTCATAATCCACACACGGATCCACCAGCGTCATTGCATGTGTGCTCTTTTTTCTAACAACAACCAGAGTCATTGAAATGTGTGTTCTCTTCAGAGACCACACATGGATCCACCAGTGTCATTGCATGTGTGTTCTTTTCACTAACAACAAGTCATTTCATGTGTGTTCCTTTCGCATACCACATATGGATCCACTAGTGTCATTGCTTGTGTGTTCTTTTTACTAACAACAACTGGAGTCATTTCATGTGTGTTCTTTTCACATACCACATATGGATCCACCAGTATCATTGAAATGTGTGTTCTCTTCAGAGACCACACATGGATCCACTAGTGTCATTGCATGTGTGTCCATTTTACTAACAACAACTGGAGTCATTGCATGTGTGTTCTTTGGACATATGGATCCACCAGTGTCATTGCATGTGTGTTCCTTTCACAATCCACCTATGGATCCACCAGTGTCATTGCATATGTGCTCTTTTTACTAACAACAACCAGAGTCATTGCATGTGTGTTCTCTTCAGAGACTAAACATGGATCCACCAGTGTCATTGCATGTGTGTTCTTTTCATAATCCACCTATGGATCCACCAGTGTCATTGCATGTGTGCTCTTTTTACTAGCAACAACCAAAGTTATTGCATGTGTTCTCTTCAGAGACCACACATGGATCCAGCAGTGTCATTGCATGTGTGTTCTTTTCAGAGACCACACATGGATCCACCAGTGTCATTGCATGTGTGTTCTTTTCACTAACAACAACTGTAGTCATTTCATGTGTGTTCTTTTCACATACCACATATGGATCCACCAGTGTCATTGAAATGTGTGTTCACTTCAAAGACCACACATGGATCCACCAGTGTCATTACATGTGTGTTCTTTTTACTAACAACAACTGGATACATTGCATGTGTGTTCTTTTCACATACCACATATGGATCCACCCGTGCCATTGCATGTGTGCTCTTTTCATAATCCACCTACGGATCCACCAGTGCCATTTCATGTGGGTTCTTTTCACATACCACATATGGAACCACCAGTGTCATTAAAATGTGTGTTCTCTTTAGAGACCACACATGGATCCACCAGTGTCATTGCATGTGTGTTCTTTTCACTAACAACAACTAGAGTCATTTCATGTGTGTTCTTTTCACATACCACATATGAATCCACTAGTGTCATTGCATGTGTATTCTTTTTACTAACAACAACATGAGTCATTTCATGTGTGTTCTTTTCACATACCACATATGGATCCACTAGTGTCATTGAAATGTGTGTTCTCTTGAGAGACCACACATGGATCCACTAGTGTCATTGCATGTGTGTTCTTTTTACTAATAACAACTAGAGTCATTGCGTCTGTGTTCTTTTCACATACCACATATGGATCCACTAGTGTCATTGTATGTGTGCTCTTTTCATAAAGCACCTATGGATCCACCAGTGTCATTTCATGTGTGTTCTTTTCACATACCACATATGGATCCACCAGTATCATTGAAATGTGTGTTCTCTTTAGAGACCACACATGGATCCACCAGTGTCATTGCATGTGTGTTCTTTTTACTAACAACAACTGGAGTCATTGCATGTGTGTTCTTTTCACATACCACATATGGATCCACCAGTGTCATTGCATGTGTGCTCTTTTCAGAATCCACCTATGGATCCACCAGTGTCATTGCATGTGTGTTCTTTCTACTAACAACAACCAGAGTCATTTCATGTGTGTTCTTTTCACATACCATATATGGATCCACAAGTGTCATTGAAATGTGTGTTCTCTTTAGAGACCACACATGGATCCACAAGTGTCATTGCATGTGTGTTCTTTTTAGTAACAACAACTGGAGTCATTGCATGTGTGTTCTTTTCACATACCACATATGGATCCACTAGTGTCATTGCAGGTGTGCTCTTTTCACAATCCCCCTATGGATCCACTAGTGTCATTGCATGTCTGTTATTTTCACAATCCACCTATGGATCCACCAGTGTCATTGCATGTGTGCTCTTTTTACAAACAACAACCGGAGTCATTGCATGTGTGTTCTCTTCAGAGACCACACATCGATCCACGAGTGTCATTGCATGTGTTCTTTTTACTAACAACAACCAGAGGCCTTAAAAATCTGTGTTCTCTTCAGAGACCACACATGGATCCACCAGTGTCATTGCATGTGTGTTCTTTTCACTAAAAACAACCAGAGTCATTTCATGTATGTTCTTTTCACATACCACATATGGATCCACCAGTGTCATTGCATGTGTGTTATTTTTACTAACAACAAGTGGAGTCATTGCATGTGTGATCATTTCACATACCACATATGGATCCACCAGTGTCATTAAATGTGTGTTCTCTTCACAGACCACACATGGATCCACCAGTGTCATTGCATGTGTGTTCTTTTTACTAACAACAACTGGAGTCATTGCATGTGTGTTCTCTTCACATACCACATATGGATCCACCAGTGTCATTGCATGTGTGTTCTTTTTTGTAACAACAACTGGAGTCATTGCATGTGTGTTCTTTTTTGTAACAACAACTGGAGTCATTGCATGTGTGTTCTTTTCACATACCACATATGGATCCACCAGTGTTATTACATCTGTGTTCTTTTCACAATCCACCTATGGATCCACCAGTGCCATTGCATGTGTGCTCTTTTTACTAACAACAACTAGAGTCATTGCATGTGTGTTCTCTTTAGAGACCCCACATGGATCCACCAGTGTCATTGCATGTGTGTTCTTTTCATAATCCACCTATGGATCCACCAGTGTCATTGCATGTGTGCTCTTTTTACTAACAACAACCAGAGTCATTGCATGTGTGTTCTCTTTAAAGACCCCACATGGATCCAGCAGTGTCATTGCATGTGTGTTCTTTTTACTAACAACAACTAGAGTCATTGAAATGTGTGTTCTCTTTATAGACCACACATGGATCCACCAGTGTCATTGCATGTGTGTTCTTTTCACTAACAACAACTGGAGTCATTTCATGT
Organism: Avena sativa; assembly: GCA_916181665.1. Lineage (NCBI taxonomy): Eukaryota > Viridiplantae > Streptophyta > Magnoliopsida > Poales > Poaceae > Avena > Avena sativa. The sequence continues at coordinate 410,131,224 of OV702292.1, read as the reverse complement.
GTGTTCTTTTCACATACCACATATGGATCCTCCAGTGTCATTGAAATGTGTGTTCACTTCAGAGACCACACATGGATCCACTAGTGCATTGCATGTGTGTTCTTTTTACTAACAACAACTGGAGTCATTGCATGTGTGTTGTTTTCACATACTACATATGGATCCACCAGTGTCATTGCATGTGTGTGCTTTTCACAATCCACCTACGGATCCACCAGTGTCATTGCATGTGTGCTCTTTCTACTAACAACAACCAGAGTCATTGCATGTGTGTTCTCTTCAGGGACCACACATGGATCCACCAGTGTCATCGCATGTGTGTTCTTTTCATAATCCACACACGGAACCACCAGCGTCATTGCATGTGTGCTCTTTTTTCTAACAACAACCAGAGTCATTGAAATGTGTGTTCTCTTCAGAGACCACACATGGATCCACCAGTGTCATTGCATGTGTGTTCTTTTCACTAACAACAAGTCATTTCATGTGTGTTCCTTTCACATACCACATATGGATCCACTAGTGTCATTGCTTGTGTGTTCTTTTTACTAACAACAACTGGAGTCATTTCATGTGTGTTCTTTTCACATACCACATATGGATCCACCAGTATCATTGAAATGTGTGTTCTCTTCAGAGACCACACATGGATCCACTAGTGTCATTGCATGTGTGTCCATTTTACTAACAACAACTGGAGTCATTGCATGTGTGTTCTTTGGACATATGGATCCACCAGTGTCATTGCATGTGTGTTCCTTTCACAATCCACCTATGGATCCACCAGTGTCATTGCATATGTGCTCTTTTTACTAACAACAACCAGAGTCATTGCATGTGTGTTCTCTTCAGAGACTAAACATGGATCCACCAGTGTCATTGCATGTGTGTTCTTTTCATAATCCACCTATGGATCCACCAGTGTCATTGCATGTGTGCTCTTTTTACTAGCAACAACCAAAGTTATTGCATGTGTTCTCTTCAGAGACCACACATGGATCCAGCAGTGTCATTGCATGTGTGTTCTTTTCAGAGACCACACATGGATCCACCAGTGTCATTGCATGTGTGTTCTTTTCACTAACAACAACTGTAGTCATTTCATGTGTGTTCTTTTCACATACCACATATGGATCCACCAGTGTCATTGAAATGTGTGTTCACTTCAAAGACCACACATGGATCCACCAGTGTCATTACATGTGTGTTCTTTTTACTAACAACAACTGGATACATTGCATGTGTGTTCTTTTCACATACCACATATGGATCCACCCGTGCCATTGCATGTGTGCTCTTTTCATAATCCACCAGTGTCATTAAAATGTGTGTTCGCTTTAGAGACCACACATGGATCCACCAGTGTCATTGCATGTGTGTTCTTTTCACTAACAACAACTAGAGTCATTTCATGTGTGTTCTTTTCACATACCACATATGAATCCACTAGTGTCATTGCATGTGTATTCTTTTTACTAACAACAACATGAGTCATTTCATGTGTGTTCTTTTCACATACCACATATGGATCCACTAGTGTCATTGAAATGTGTGTTCTCTTGAGCGACCACACATGGATCCACTAGTGTCATTGCATGTGTGTTCTTTTTACTAATAACAACTAGAGTCATTGCGTCTGTGTTCTTTTCACATACCACATATGGATCCACTAGTGTCATTGTATGTGTGCTCTTTTCATAAAGCACCTATGGATCCACCAGTGTCATTTCATGTGTGTTCTTTTCACATACCACATATGGATCCACCAGTATCATTGAAATGTGTGTTCTCTTTAGAGACCACACATGGATCCACCACTGTCATTGCATGTGTGTTCTTTTTACTAACAACAACTGGAGTCATTGCATGTGTGTTCTTTTCACATACCACATATGGATCCACCAGTGTCATTGCATGTGTGCTCTTTTCAGAATCCACCTATGGATCCACCAGTGTCATTGCATGTGTGTTCTTTCTACTAACAACAACCAGAGTCATTTCATGTGTGTTCTTTTCACATACCATATATGGATCCACAAGTGTCATTGAAATGTGTGTTCTCTTTAGAGACCACACATGGATCCACAAGTGTCATTGCATGTGTGTTCTTTTTAGTAACAACAACTGGAGTCATTGCATGTGTGTTCTTTTCACATACCACATATGGATCCACTAGTGTCATTGCAGGTGTGCTCTTTTCACAATCCCCCTATGGATCCACTAGTGTCATTGCATGTCTGTTATTTTCACAATCCACCTATGGATCCACCAGTGTCATTGCATGTGTGCTCTTTTTACAAACAACAACCGGAGTCATTGCATGTGTGTTCTCTTCAGAGACCACACATCGATCCACGAGTGTCATTGCATGTGTTCTTTTTACTAACAACAACCAGAGGCCTTAAAAATCTGTGTTCTCTTCAGAGACCACACATGGATCCACCAGTGTCATTGCATGTGTGTTCTTTTCACTAAAAACAACCAGAGTCATTTCATGTATGTTCTTTTCACATACCACATATGGATCCACCAGTGTCATTGCATTTGTGTTCTTTTTACTAACAACAACTCGAGTCATTTCATGTGTGTTCTTTTCACATACCACATATGGATCCACCAGTGCCATTGAAATGTGTGTTATCTTCAGAGACCACACATGGATCCACCAGTGTCATTGCATGTGTGTTCTTTTTACTAACAACAACTGGAGTCATTGCATGTGTGTTCTTTTCACATACCACATATGGATCCACCAGTGTCATTGCATGTGTGCTCTTTTCACAATCCACCTATGGTTCCACCAGTGTCATTTCATGTGTGTTCTTTTCACATACCACATGTGGATACACCAGTGTCATTGAAATGTGTGTTCTCTTCAGATACCACACATGGATCCACCAGTGTCATTGCACGTGTGTTCTTTTTACTAACGATAACTGGAGTCATTGCATGTGTGTTCTTTTTCACATACCACATATGGATCCACCGGTGTCATTGCATGTGTGCTCTTTTCACAATCCACCTATGGATCCACCAGTGTCATTGCATGTGTGTTCTTTTTACTAACAACAACTAGAGTCATTTCATGTGTGTTCTTTTCACATACCACATATGGATCCACCAGTGTCATTTAAATGTGTGTTCTCTTCAGAGACCACACATGGATCCACCAGTGTCATTGCATGTGTGTTCTTTTTACTAACAACAACTAGAGTCATTGCATGTGTGTTCGTTTCACACACCACATATGGATCCACCAGTGCCATTGCATCTGTGCTCTTTTCACAATCCACCTATGGATCCACCAGTGTCATTGCATGTGTGTTATTTTTACTAACAACAACCAGAGTCATTGCATGTGTGTTCTAATAAGAGACCACACATGGATCCACCAGTGTCATTGAAATGTGTGTTCTCTTCAGAGACCACACATGGATCCACCAGTGTCATTGCATGAGTGTTCTTTTTACTAACAACAAATGGAGTCATTGCATGTGTGTTCTTTTCACATATCACATATGGATCCACCAGTGTCATTGCATGTGTGTTCTTTTCACAACATGGATCCACCAATGTCATTGCATGTGTGCTCTTTTTACTAACAACAACCAGAGTCATTGCATGTGTGTTCCCTTTAGAAACCACAAATGGATCCACCAGTGTCATTGGATTTGTGTTCGTTTTACTAACAACAACCAGTGTCATTACATGTATGTTCTTTTCATATACCTCATATGGATCCACCAGTGTCATTGCATGTTTGTTCTTTTCACAATCCACCTATGGATCCACCAGTGTCATTGCATGTGTGTTCTTTTTACTAACAACAACCACAGTCATTGCATGTGTGTTCTCTTTAGAGACCACACATGGATCCACCAGTGGCATTGCATATGTGTTCTTTTTACTAACAACAACCAGAGTCATTGAAATGTGTGTTCTCTTCAGAGACCACACATGGATCCACCAGTGTCATTGCATGGGTGTTCTTTTCACTAAGAACAACCAGAGTCATTTCATGTGTGTTCTTTTCACATACCACATATGGATCCACCAGTGTCATTGCATGTGTGTTCTTTTTACTAACAAGTGGAGTCATTGCATGTGTGATCATTTCACATACCACATATGGATCCACCAGTGTCATTAAATGTGTGGTCTCTTCACATACCACATATGGATCCACCAGTGTCATTGCATGTGTGTTCTTTTTTGTAACAACAACTGGAGTCATTGCATGTGTGTTCTTTTCACATACCACATATGGATCCACCAGTGTCATTACATCTGTGTTCTTTTCACAATCCACGTATGGCTCCACCAGTGTCATTGCATGTGTGCTCTTTTTACTAACAACTACCAGAGTCATTGCATGTGTGTTCTCTTCAGAGACCACACATGGATCCACCAGTGTCATTGCATGTGTGTTCTTTTCATAATCCACCTATGGATCCACCAGTGTCATTACATGTGTGCTCTTTTTACTAGCAACAACCAGAGTCATTGCATGTGTGTTCTCTTTAGAGACCACACATGGATCCAGCAGTGTCATTGCATGTGTGTTCTTTATACTAACAACAACTAGAGTCAATGAAATGTGTGTTCTCTTTAGAGACAACACATGGATCGACCAGTGTCATTGCATGTGTGTCCTTTTCACTAACAACAACCAGAGTCATTTCATGTATGTTCTTTTCACATACCACATATGGATCCACCAGTGTCATTGCATGTGTGTTCTTTTTAATAACAACAACTGGAGTCATTTCATGTGTGTTCTTTTCACATACCACATATGGATCCACCAGTGCCATTGAAATGTGTGTTCTCTTCAGAGACCACACATGGATCCACCAGTGTCATTGCATGTGTGTTTTTTTACTAACAACAACTGGAGTCATTGCATGTGTGTTCTTTTCACATACCACATATGGATCCACCAGTGTCATTGCATGTGTGCTCTTTTCACAATCCACCTATGGTTCCACCAGTGTCATTTCATGTGTGTTCTTTTCACATACCACATGTGGATACACCAGTGTCATTGAAATGTGTGTTCTCTTCAGAGACCACACATGGATCCACCAGTGTCATTGCACGTGTGTTCTTTTTACTAACGATAACTAGAGTCATTGCATGTGTGTTCTTTTCACATACCACATATGCATCCACCGGTGTCATTGCATGTGTGCTCTTTTCACAATCCACCTATGGATCCACCAGTGTCATTGCATGTGTGTTCTCTTCAGAGACCACACATGGATCCACCAGTGTCATTGCATGTGTTCTTTTTACTAACAACAACCAGAGGCCTTAAAAATCTGTGTTCTCTTCAGAGACCACACATGGATCCACCAGTGTCATTGCATGTGTGTTCTTTTCACTAACAACAACCAGAGTCATTTCATGTATGTTCTTTTCACATACCACATATGGATCCACCAGTGTCATTGCATTTGTGTTCTTTTTACTAACAACAACTCGAGTCATTTCATGTGTGTTCTTTTCACATACCACATATGGATCCACCAGTGCCATTGAAATGTGTGTTATCTTCAGAGACCACACATGGATCCACCAGTGTCATTGCATGTGTGTTCTTTTTACTAACAACAACTGGAGTCATTGCATGTGTGTTCTTTTCACATACCACATATGGATCCACCAGTGTCATTGCATGTGTGCTCTTTTCACAATCCACCTATGGTTCCACCAGTGTCATTTCATGTGTGTTCTTTTCACATACCACATGTGGATACACCAGTGTCATTGAAATGTGTGTTCTCTTCAGATACCACACATGGATCCACCAGTGTCATTGCACGTGTGTTCTTTTTACTAACGATAACTGGAGTCATTGCATGTGTGTTCTTTTCACATACCACATATGGATCCACCGGTGTCATTGCATGTGTGCTCTTTTCACAATCCACCTATGGATCCACCAGTGTCATTGCATGTGTGTTCTTTTTACTAACAACAACTAGAGTCATTTCATGTGTGTTCTTTTCGCATACCACATATGGATCCACCAGGTAATTTAAATGTGTGTTCTCTTCAGAGACCACACATGGATCCACCAGTGTCATTGCATGTGTGTTCTTTTTACTAACAACAACTAGAGTCATTGCATGTGTGTTCGTTTCACACACCACATATGGATCCACCAGTGCCATTGCATCTGTGCTCTTTTCACAATCCACCTATGGATCCACCAGTGTCATTGCATGTGTGTTATTTTTACTAACAACAACCAGAGTCATTGCATGTGTGTTCTAATAAGAGACCACACATGGATCCACCAGTGTCATTGAAATGTGTGTTCTCTTCAGAGACCACACATGGATCCACCAGTGTCATTGCATGAGTGTTCTTTTTACTAACAACAAATGGAGTCATTGCATGTGTGTTCTTTTCACATATCACATATGGATCCACCAATGTCATTGCATGTGTGTTCTTTTCACAACATGGATCCACCAATGTCATTGCATGTGTGCTCTTTTTACTAACAACAACTAGAGTCATTGCATGTGTGTTCCCTTTAGAGACCACAAATGGATCCACCAGTGTCATTGGATTTGTGTTCGTTTTACTAACAACAACCAGTGTCATTACATGTATGTTGTTTTCATATACCTCATATGGATCCACCAGTGTCATTGCATGTTTGTTCTTTTCACAATCCACCTATGGATCCACCAGTGTCATTGCATGTGTGTTCTTTTTACTAACAACAACCACATTCATTGCATGTGTGTTCTCTTTAGAGACCACACATGGATCCACCAGTGGCATTGCATGTGTGCTCTTTTTACTAACAACAACCAGAGTCATTGAAATGTGTGTTCTCTTCAGAGACCACACATGGATCCACCAGTGTCATTGCATGGGTGTTCTTTTCACTAACAACAACTAGAGTCATTTCATGTGTGTTCTTTTCACATACCACATATGGATCCACCAGTGTCATTGCATGTGTGTTCTTTTTACTAACAAGTGGAGTCATTGCATGTGTGATCATTTCACATACCACATATGGATCCACCAGTGTCATTAAATGTGTGGTCTCTTCACAGACCACACATGGATCCACCAGTGTCATTGCATGTGTGTTCTTTTTACTAACAACAATTGGAGTCATTGCATGTGTGTTCTCTTCACATACCACATATGGTTCCACCAGTGTCATTGCATGTGTGTTCTTTTTTGTAACAACAACTGGAGTCATTGCATGTGTGTTCTTTTCACATACCACATATGGATCCACCAGTGTCATTACATCTGTGTTCTTTTCACAATCCACGTATGGCTCCACCAGTGTCATTGCATGTGTGCTCTTTTTACTAACAACAACCAGAGTCATTGAAATGTGTGTTCTCTTCAGAGACCACACATGGATCCACGCGTGTCATTGCATGGGTGTTCTTTTCACTAACAACAACTAGAGTCATTTCATGTGTGTTCTTTTCACATACCACATATGGATCCACCAGTGTCATTGCATGTGTGTTCTTTTTACTAACAAGTGGAGTCATTGCATGTGTGATCATTTCACATACCACATATGGATCCACCAGTGTCATTAAATGTGTGGTCTCTTCACAGACCACACATGGATCCACCAGTGTCATTGCATGTGTGTTCTTTTTACTAACAACAATTGGAGTCATTGCATGTGTGTTCTCTTCACATACCACATATGGTTCCACCAGTGTCATTGCATGTGTGTTCTTTTTTGTAACAACAACTGGAGTCATTGCATGTGTGTTCTTTTCACATACCACATATGGATCCACCAGTGTCATTACATCTGTGTTCTTTTCACAATCCACGTATGGCTCCACCAGTGTCATTGCATGTGTGCTCTTTTTACTAACAACTACCAGAGTCATTGCATGTGTGTTCTCTTCAGAGACCACACATGGATCCACTAGTGTCATTGCATGTGTGTTCTTTTCATAATCCACCTATGGATCCACCAGTGTCATTGCATGTGTGCTCTTTTTACTAGCAACAACCAGAGTCATTGCATGTGTGTTCTCTTTAGAGACCACACATGGATCCAGCAGTGTCATTGCATGTGTGTTCTTTATACTAACAACAACTAGAGTCAATGAAATGTGTGTTCTCTTTAGAGACAACACATGGATCGACCAGTGTCATTGCATGTGTGTCCTTTTCACTAACAACAACCAGAGTCATTTCATGTATGTTCTTTTCACATACCACATATGGATCCACCAGTGTCATTGCATGTGTGTTCTTTTTACTAACAACAACTGGAGTCATTTCATGTGTGTTCTTTTCACATACCACATATGGATCCACCAGTGCCATTGAAATGTGTGTTCTCTTCAGAGACCACACATGGATCCACCAGTGTCATTGCATGTGTGTTTTTTTCCTAACAACAACTGGAGTCATTGCATGTGTGTTCTTTTCACATACCACATATGGATCCACCAGTGTCATTGCATGCGTGCTCTTTTCACAATCCACCTATGGTTCCACCAGTGTCATTTCATGTGTTCTTTTCACATACCACATGTGGATACACCAGTGTCATTGAAATGTATGTTCTCTTCAGAGACCACACATGGATCCACCAGTGTCATTGCACGTGTGTTCTTTTTACTAACGATAACTAGATTCATTGCATGTGTGTTCTTTTCACATACCACATATGGATCCACCGGTGTCATTGCATGTGTGCTTTTTTCACAATCCACCTATGGATCCACCAGTGTCATTGCATGTGTGTTCTTTTTAGTAACAACAACTAGAGTCATTTCATGTGTGTTCTTTTCACATACCACATATGGATCCACCAGTGTCATTTAAATGTGTGTTCTCTTCAGAGACCACACATGGATCCACCAGTGTCATTGCATGTGTGTTCTTTTTACTAACAACAACTAGAGTCAGTGCATGTGTGTTCGTTTCACACACCACATATGGATCCACCAGTGCCATTGCATCTGTGCTCTTTTCACAATCCACCTATGGATCCACCAGTGTCATTGCATGTGTGTTATTTTTACTAACAACAACCAGAGTCATTGCATGTGTGTTCTAATAAGAGACCACACATGGATCCACCAGTGTCATTGAAATGTGTGTTCTCTTCAGAGACCACACATGGATCCACCAGTGTCATTGCATGAGTGTTCTTTTTACTAACAACAACTGGAGTCATTGCATGTGTGTTCTTTTCACATATCACATATGGATCCACCAGTGTCATTGCATGTGTGTTCTTTTCACAACATGGATCCACCAATGTCATTGCATGTGTGCTTTTTTTACTAACAACAACCAGAGTCATTGCATGTGTGTTCTCTTTAGAGACCACAAATGGATCCACCAGTGTCATTGGATGTGTGTTCTTTTTACTAAAAACAACCAGTGTCATTACATGTGTGTTCTTTTCATATACCTCATATGGATCCACCAGTGTCATTGCATGTTTGTTCTTTTCATAATCCACCTATGGATCCACCAGTGTCATTACATGTGTGCTCTTTTTACTAACAACAACCAGAGTCATTGCATGTGTGTTCTCTTTAGAGACCACACATGGATCCACCAGTGGCATTGCATGTGTGTTCTTTTTACTAACAACAACCAGAGTCATTGAAATGTGTGTTCTCTTCAGAGACCACACATGGATCCACCAGTGTCATTGGATGGGTGTTCTTTTCACTAACAACAACCAGAGTCATTTCATGTGTGTTCTTTTCACATACCACATATGGATCCACCAGTGTCATTGCATGTGTGTTCTTTTTACTAACAAGTGGAGTCATTGCATGTGTGATCATTTCACATACCACATATGGATCCACCAGTGTCATTAAATGTGTGTTCTCTTCACAGACCACACATGGATCCACCAGTGTCATTGCATGTGTGTTCTTTTTACTAACAACAACTAGAGTCATTGCATGTGTGTTCTCTTCACATACCAGATATGGATCCACCAGTGTCATTGCATGTGTGTTCTTTTTTGTAACAACAACTGGAGTCATTGCATGTGTGTTCTTTTCACATACCACATATGGATCCACCAGTGTCATTACATCTGTGTTCTTTTCACAATCCACCTATGGATCCACCAGTGTCATTGCATGTGTGCTCTTTTTACTAACAACAACCAGAGTTATTGCATGTGTGTTCTTATCAGAGACCACACATGGATCCACCAGTTTCATTGCATGTGTGTTCTTTTCATAATCCACCTATGGATCCACCAGTGTCATTGCATATGTGCTCTTTTTACTAACAACAACCAGAGTCATTGCATGTGTGTTCTCTTTAGAGACCACACATGGATCAAGCAGTGTCATTGCATGTGTGTTCTTTATACTAACAACAACTAGAGTCATTGAAATGTGTGTTCTCTTTAGAGACCAGACATGGATCGACCAGTGTCATTGCATGTGTGTTCTTTTCACTAACAACAACTGGAGTCATTTCATGTGTGTTCTTTTCACATACCACATATGGATCCACCAGTGTCATTGAAATGTATGTTCACTTCAGAGACCACACATGGATCCACTAGTGTCATTGCATGTGTGTTCTTTTTACTAACAACAACTGGAGTCATTGCATGTGTGTTCTTTTCACAAACCACATATGGATCCACCAGTGTCATTGCATGTGTGTTCTTTTCACATACCACATATGGATCCACCAGTGACATTGCATGTGTGTTCTTTTCACATACCACATATGGATCCACCAGTGTCATTGCATGTGTGAGCTTTTCACAATCCACCTATGGATCCACCAGTGTCATTGCATGTGTGCTCTTTTTACTAACAACAACCAGAGTCATTGCATGTGTGTTCTCTGAAACACACATGGATCCACCAGTGTCATTGCATGTGTGTTCTTTTCATAATCCACCTATGGATCCACCAGTGTCATTGCATGTGTGCTCTTTTTACTAACAACAACCAGAGTTATTGCATGTCTTCTCTTCCGAGACCACACATGGATCCAGCAGTGTCATTGCATGTGTGTTCTTTTCAGAGACCACACATGGATCCACCAGTGTCATTGCATGTGTGTTCTTTTCACTAACAACAATTGTAGTCATTTCATGTGTGTTCTTTTCACATACCACATATGGATCCACCAGTGCCATTGAAATGTGTGTTCACTTCAAAGACCACACATGGATCCACCAGTGTCAATACATGTGTGTTCTTTTTATTAACAACAACTGGATACATTGCATGTGTGTTCTTTTCACATACCACATATGGATCCACCAGTGTCATTGCATGTGTGCTCTTTTCATAATCCACCTACGGATCCACCAGTGTCATTTCATCTGGGTTCTTTTCACATACCACATATGGAACCACCAGTGTCATTGAAATGTGTGGTCTCTTCAGAGACCACACATGGATCCACCAGTGTCATTGCATGTGTGTTCTTTTCACTAACAACAACTAGAGTCATTTCATGTGTGTTCTTTTCACATACCACATATGGATCCACCAGTGTCATTGCATGTGTGCTCTTTTTACTAACAACAACCAAAGTTATTGCATGTGTTCTCTTCAGAGACCACACATGGATCCAGCAGTGTCATTGCATGTGTGTTCTTTTCAGAGACCACACATGGATCCACTAGTGTCATTGCATGTGTGTTCTTTTCACTAACAACAACTGTAGTCATTTCATGTGTGTTCTTTTCACATACCACATATGGATCCACCAGTGTCATTGAAATGTGTGTTCACTTCAAAGACCACACATGGATCCACCAGTGTCATTACATGTGTGTTCTTTTTACTAACAACAACTGGATACATTGCATGTGTGTTCTTTTCACATACCACATATGGATCCACCCGTGCCATTGCATGTGTGCTCTTTTCATAATCCACCTACGGATCCACCAGTGTCATTTCATGTGGGTTCTTTTCACATACCACATATGGAACCACCAGTGTCATTAAAATGTGTGTTCTCTTTAGAGACCACACATGGATCCACCAGTGTCATTGCATGTGTGTTCTTTTCACTAACAACAACTAGAGTCATTTCATGTGTGTTCTTTTCACATACCACATATGAATCCACTAGTGTCATTGCATGTGCATTCTTTTTACTAACAACAACATGAGTCATTTCATGTGTGTTCTTTTCACATACCACATATGGATCCACTAGTGTCATTGAAATGTGTGTTCTCTTGAGAGACCACACATGGATCCACTAGTGTCATTGCATGTGTGTTCTTTTTACTAATAACAACTAGAGTCATTGCGTCTGTGTTCTTTTCACATACCACATATGGATCCACTAGTGTCATTGTATGTGTGCTCTTTTCATAAAGCACCTATGGATCCACCAGTGTCATTTCATGTGTGTTCTTTTCACATACCACATATGGATCCACCAGTATCCTTGAAATGTGTGTTCTCTTCAGAGACCACACATGGATCCACCAGTGTCATTACATGTGTGTTCTTTTTACTAACAACAACTGGAGTCATTGCATGTGTGTTCTTTTCACATACCACATATGGATCCACCAGTGTCATTGCATGTGTGCTCTTTTCAGAATCCACCTATGGATCCACCAGTGTCATTGCATGTGTGTTCTTTTTATTAACAACAACCAGAGTCATTTCATGTGTGTTCTTTTCACATACCATATATGGATCCACAAGTGTCATTGAAATGTGTGTTCTCTTTAGAGACCACACATGGATCCACAAGTGTCATTGCATGCGTGTTCTTTTTAGTAACAATAACTGGAGTCATTGCATGTGTGTTCTTTTCACATACCACGTATGGATCCACTAGTGTCATTGCAGGTGTGCTCTTTTCACAATCCCCCTATGGATCCACTAGTGTCATTGCATGTCTATTATTTTCACAATCCACCTATGGATCAACAGTGTCATTGCATGTGTGCTCTTTTTACAAACAACAACCGGAGTCATTGCATGTGTGTTCTCTTCAGAGACCACACATGGATCCACCAGTGTCATTGCATGTGTTCTTTTTACTAACAACAACCAGAGGCCTTAAAAATCTGTGTTCTCTTCAGAGACCACACATGGATCCACCAGTGTCATTGCATGTGTGTTCTTTTCACTAACAACAACCAGAGTCATTTCATGTATGTTCTTTTCACATACCACATATGGATCCACCAGTGTCATTGCATTTGTGTTCTTTTTACTAACAACAACTCGAGTCATTTCATGTGTGTTCTTTTCACATACCACATATGGATCCACCAGTGCCATTGAAATGTGTGTTATCTTCAGAGACCACACATGGATCCACCAGTGTCATTGCATGTGTGTTCTTTTTACTAACAACAACTGGAGTCATTGCATGTGTGTTCTTTTCACATACCACATATGGATCCACCAGTGTCATTGCATGTGTGCTCTTTTCACAATCCACCTATGGTTCCACCAGTGTCATTTCATGTGTGTTCTTTTCACATACCACATGTGGATACACCAGTGTCATTGAAATGTGTGTTCTCTTCAGATACCACACATGGATCCACCAGTGTCATTGCACGTGTGTTCTTTTTACTAACGATAACTGGAGTCATTGCATGTGTCTTCTTTTCACATACCACATATGGATCCACCGGTGTCATTGCATGTGTGCTCTTTTCACAATCCACCTATGGATCCACCAGTGTCATTGCATGTGTGTTCTTTTTACTAACAACAACTAGAGTCATTTCATGTGTGTTCTTTTCACATACCACATATGGATCCACCAGTGTCATTTAAATGTGTGTTCTCTTCAGAGACCACACATGGATCCACCAGTGTCATTGCATGTGTGTTCTTTTTACTAACAACAACTAGAGTCATTGCATGTTTGTTCGTTTCACACACCACATATGGATCCACCAGTGCCATTGCATCTGTGCTCTTTTCACAATCCACCTATGGATCCACCAGTGTCATTGCATGTGTGTTATTTTTACTAACAACCAGAGTCATTGCATGTGTGTTCTAATAAGAGACCACACATGGATCCACCAGTGTCATTGAAATGTGTGTTCTCTTCAGAGACCACACATGGATCCACCAGTGTCATTGCATGAGTGTTCTTTTTACTAACAACAAATGGAGTCATTGCATGTGTGTTCGTTTCACATATCAGATATGGATCCACCAGTGTCATTGCATGTGTGTTCTTTTCACAACATGGATCCACAAATGTCATTGCATGTGTGCTCTTTTTACTAACAACAACCAGAGTCATTGCATGTGTGTTCCCTTTAGAGACCACAAATGGATCCACCAGTGCCATTGGATTTGTGTTCGTTTTACTAACAACAACCAGTGTCATTACATGTATGTTCTTTTCATATACCTCATATGGATCCACCAGTGTCATTGCATGTTTGTTCTTTTCACAATCCACCTATGGATCCACCAGTGTCATTGCATGTGTGTTCTTTTTACTAACAACAACCACAGTCATTGCATGTGTGTTCTCTTTAGAGACCACACATGGATCCACCAGTGGCATTGCATGTGTGTTCTTTTTACTAACAACAACCAGAGTCATTGAAATGTGTGTTCTCTTCAGAGACCACACATGGATCCACCAGTGTCATTGCATGGGTGTTCTTTTCACTAACAACAACCAGAGTCATTTCATGTGAGTTCTTTTCACATACCACATATGGATCCACCAGTGTCATTGCATGTGTGTTCTTTTTACTAACAAGTGGAGTCATTGCATGTGTGATCATTTCACATACCACATATGGATCCACCAGTGTCATTAAATGTGTGGTCTCTTCATAGACCACACATGGATCCACCAGTGTCATTGCATGTGTGTTCTTTTTACTAACAACAATTGGAGTCATTGCATGTGTGTTCTCTTCACATACCACATATGGATCCACCAGTGTCATTGTATGTGTGTTCTTTTTTGTAACAACAACTGGAGTCATTGCATGTGTGTTCTTTTCACATACCACATATGGATCCACCAGTGTCATTACATCTGTGTTCTTTTCACAATCCACGTATGGCTCCACCAGTGTCATTGCATCTGTGCTCTTTTTACTAACAACTACCAGAGTCATTGCATGTGTGTTCTCTTCAGAGACCACACATGGATCCACCAGTGTCATTGCATGTGTGTTCTTTTCATAATCCACCTATGGATCCACCAGTGTCATTGCATGTGTGTTCTCTTCAGAGACCACACATGGATCCACCAGTGTCATTGCATGTGTTCTTTTTACTAACAACAACCAGAGGCCTTAAAAATCTGTGTTCTCTTCAGAGACCACACATGGATCCACCAGTGTCATTGCATGTGTGTTCTTTTCACTAACAACAACCAGAGTCATTTCATGTATGTTCTTTTCACATACCACATATGGATCCACCAGTGTCATTGCATTTGTGTTCTTTTTACTAACAACAACTCGAGTCATTTCATGTGTGTTCTTTTCACATACCACATATGGATCCACCAGTGCCATTGAAATGTGTGTTATCTTCAGAGACCACACATGGATCCACCAGTGTCATTGCATGTGTGTTCTTTTTACTAACAACAACTGGAGTCATTGCATGTGTGTTCTTTTCACATACCACATATGGATCCACCAGTGTCATTGCATGTGTGCTCTTTTCACAATCCACCTATGGTTCCACCAGTGTCATTTCATGTGTGTTCTTTTCACATACCACATGTGGATACACCAGTGTCATTGAAATGTGTGTTCTCTTCAGATACCACACATGGATCCACCAGTGTCATTGCACGTGTGTTCTTTTTACTAACGATAACTGGAGTCATTGCATGTGTCTTCTTTTCACATACCACATATGGATCCACCGGTGTCATTGCATGTGTGCTCTTTTCACAATCCACCTATGGATCCACCAGTGTCATTGCATGTGTGTTCTTTTTACTAACAACAACTAGAGTCATTTCATGTGTGTTCTTTTCACATACCACATATGGATCCACCAGTGTCATTTAAATGTGTGTTCTCTTCAGAGACCACACATGGATCCACCAGTGTCATTGCATGTGTGTTCTTTTTACTAACAACAACTAGAGTCATTGCATGTTTGTTCGTTTCACACACCACATATGGATCCACCAGTGCCATTGCATCTGTGCTCTTTTCACAATCCACCTATGGATCCACCAGTGTCATTGCATGTGTGTTATTTTTACTAACAACCAGAGTCATTGCATGTGTGTTCTAATAAGAGACCACACATGGATCCACCAGTGTCATTGAAATGTGTGTTCTCTTCAGAGACCACACATGGATCCACCAGTGTCATTGCATGAGTGTTCTTTTTACTAACAACAAATGGAGTCATTGCATGTGTGTTCTTTTCACATATCAGATATGGATCCACCAGTGTCATTGCATGTGTGTTCTTTTCACAACATGGATCCACAAATGTCATTGCATGTGTGCTCTTTTTACTAACAACAACCAGAGTCATTGCATGTGTGTTCCCTTTAGAGACCACAAATGGATCCACCAGTGCCATTGGATTTGTGTTCGTTTTACTAACAACAACCAGTGTCATTACATGTATGTTCTTTTCATATACCTCATATGGATCCACCAGTGTCATTGCATGTTTGTTCTTTTCACAATCCACCTATGGATCCACCAGTGTCATTGCATGTGTGTTCTTTTTACTAACAACAACCACAGTCATTGCATGTGTGTTCTCTTTAGAGACCACACATGGATCCACCAGTGGCATTGCATGTGTGTTCTTTTTACTAACAACAACCAGAGTCATTGAAATGTGTGTTCTCTTCAGAGACCACACATGGATCCACCAGTGTCATTGCATGGGTGTTCTTTTCACTAACAACAACCAGAGTCATTTCATGTGAGTTCTTTTCACATACCACATATGGATCCACCAGTGTCATTGCATGTGTGTTCTTTTTACTAACAAGTGGAGTCATTGCATGTGTGATCATTTCACATACCACATATGGATCCACCAGTGTCATTAAATGTGTGGTCTCTTCATAGACCACACATGGATCCACCAGTGTCATTGCATGTGTGTTCTTTTTACTAACAACAATTGGAGTCATTGCATGTGTGTTCTCTTCACATACCACATATGGATCCACCAGTGTCATTGTATGTGTGTTCTTTTTTGTAACAACAACTGGAGTCATTGCATGTGTGTTCTTTTCACATACCACATATGGATCCACCAGTGTCATTACATCTGTGTTCTTTTCACAATCCACGTATGGCTCCACCAGTGTCATTGCATCTGTGCTCTTTTTACTAACAACTACCAGAGTCATTGCATGTGTGTTCTCTTCAGAGACCACACATGGATCCACCAGTGTCATTGCATGTGTGTTCTTTTCATAATCCACCTATGGATCCACCAGTGTCATTGCATGTGTGATCTTTTTACTAGCAACAACCAGAGTCATTGCATGTGTATTCTCTTTAGAGACCACACATGGATCCAGCAGTGTCATTGCATGTGTGTTCTTTATACAAACAACAACTAGAGTCAATGAAATGTGTGTTCTCTTTAGAGACAACACATGGATCGACCAGTGTCATTACATGTGTGTCCTTTTCACTAACAACAACCCGAGTCATTTCATGTATGTTCTTTTCACATACCACATATGGATCCACCAGTGTCATTGCATGTGTGTTCTTTTTACTAACAACAACTAGAGTCATTTCATGTGTGTTCTTTTCACATACCACATATGGATCCACCAGTGCCATTGAAATGTGTGTTCTCTTCAGAGACCACACATGGATCCACCAGTGTCATTGCATGTGTGTTTTTTTACTAACAACAACTGGAGTCATTGCATGTGTGTTCTTTTCACATACCACATATGGATCCACCAGTGTCATTGCATGTGTGCTCTTTTCACAATCCACCTATGGTTCCACCAGTATCATTTCATGTGTGTTCTTTTCACATACCACATGTGGATACACCAGTGTCATTGAAATGTGTGTTCTCTTCAGATACCACACATGGATCCACTAGTGTCATTGCACGTGTGTTCTTTTTACTAACGATAACTGGAGTCATTGCATGTGTCTTCTTTTCACATACCACATATGGATCCACCGGTGTCATTGCATGTGTGCTCTTTTCACAATCCACCTATGGATCCACCAGTGTCATTGCATGTGTGTTCTTTTTACTAACAACAACTAGAGTCATTTCATGTGTGTTCTTTTCACATACCACATATGGATCCACCAGTGTCATTTAAATGTGTGTTCTCTTCAGAGACCACACATGGATCCACCAGTGTCATTGCATGTGTGTTCTTTTTACTAACAACAACTAGAGTCAGTGCATGTGTGTTCGTTTCACACACCACATATGGATCCACCAGTGCCATTGCATCTGTGCTCTTTTCACAATCCACCTATGGATCCACCAGTGTCATTGCATGTGTGTTATTTTTACTAACAACCAGAGTCATTGCATGTGTGTTCTAATAAGAGACCACACATGGATCCACCAGTGTCATTGAAATGTGTGTTCTCTTCAGAGACCACACATGGATCCACCAGTGTCATTGCATGAGTGTTCTTTTTACTAACAACAAATGGAGTCATTGCATGTGTGTTCTTTTCACATATCACATATGGATCCACCAGTGTCATTGCATGTGTGTTCTTTTCACAACATGGATCCACCAATGTCATTGCATGTGTGCTCTTTTTACTAACAACAACCAGAGTCATTGCATGTGTGTTCCCTTTAGAGACCACAAATGGATCCACCAGTGTCATTGGATTTGTGTTCGTTTTACTAACAACAACCAGTGTCATTACATGTATGTTCTTTTCATATACCTCATATGGATCCACCAGTGTCATTGCATGTTTGTTCTTTTCACAATCCACCTATGGATCCACCAGTGTCATTGCATGTGTGTTCTTTTTACTAACAACAACCACAGTCATTGCATGTGTGTTCTCTTTAGAGACCACACATGGATCCACCAGTGGCATTGCATGTGTGTTCTTTTTACTAACAACAACCAGAGTCATTGAAATGTGTGTTCTCTTCAGAGACCACACATGGATCCACCAGTGTCATTGCATGGGTGTTCTTTTTACTAACAACAACCAGAGTCATTGCATGTGTGTTCTCTTTAGAGACCACACATGGATCCACCAGTGGCATTGCATGTGTTCTTTTTACTAACAACAACCAGAGGCCTTAAAAATCTGTGTTCTCTTCAGAGACCACACATGGATCCACCAGTGTCATTGCATGTGTGTTCTTTTCACTAACAACAACCAGAGTCATTTCATGTATGTTCTTTTCACATACCACATATGGATCCACCAGTGTCATTGCATTTGTGTTCTTTTTACTAACAACAACTCGAGTCATTTCATGTGTGTTCTTTTCACATACCACATATGGATCCACCAGTGCCATTGAAATGTGTGTTATCTTCAGAGACCACACATGGATCCACCAGTGTCATTGCATGTGTGTTCTTTTTACTAACAACAACTGGAGTCATTGCATGTGTGTTCTTTTCACATACCACATATGGATCCACCAGTGTCATTGCATGTGTGCTCTTTTCACATACCACATATGGATCCACCAGTGTCATTGCATGTGTGTTCTTTTCACATACCACATATGGATCCACCAGTGTCATTGCATGTGTGAGCTTTTCACAATCCACCTATGGATCCACCAGTGTCATTGCATGTGTGCTCTTTTTACTAACAACAACCAGAGTCATTGCATGTGTGTTCTCTGAAACACACATGGATCCACCAGTGTCATTGCATGTGTGTTCTTTTCATAATCCACCTATGGATCCACCAGTGTCATTGCATGTGTGCTCTTTTTACTAACAACAACCAGAGTTATTGCATGTCTTCTCTTCCGAGACCACACATGGATCCAGCAGTGTCATTGCATGTGTGTTCTTTTCAGAGACCACACATGGATCCACCAGTGTCATTGCATGTGTGTTCTTTTCACTAACAACAATTGTAGTCATTTCATGTGTGTTCTTTTCACATACCACATATGGATCCACCAGTGCCATTGAAATGTGTGTTCACTTCAAATTCCACACATGGATCCACCAGTGTCAATACATGTGTGTTCTTTTTATTAACAACAACTGGATACATTGCATGTGTGTTCTTTTCACATACCACATATGGATCCACCAGTGTCATTGCATGTGTGCTCTTTTCATAATCCACCTACGGATCCACCAGTGTCATTTCATCTGGGTTCTTTTCACATACCACATATGGAACCACCAGTGTCATTGAAATGTGTGGTCTCTTCAGAGACCACACATGGATCCACCAGTGTCATTGCATGTGTGTTCTTTTCACTAACAACAACTAGAGTCATTTCATGTGTGTTCTTTTCACATACCACATATGGATCCACCAGTGTCATTGCATGTGTGCTCTTTTTACTAACAACAACCAAAGTTATTGCATGTGTTCTCTTCAGAGACCACACATGGATCCAGCAGTGTCATTGCATGTGTGTTCTTTTCAGAGACCACACATGGATCCAGTAGTGTCATTGCATGTGTGTTCTTTTCACTAACAACAACTGTAGTCATTTCATGTGTGTTCTTTTCACATACCACATATGGATCCACCAGTGTCATTGAAATGTGTGTTCACTTCAAAGACCACACATGGATCCACCAGTGTCATTACATGTGTGTTCTTTTTACTAACAACAACTGGATACATTGCATGTGTGTTCTTTTCACATACCACATATGGATCCACCCGTGCCATTGCATGTGTGCTCTTTTCATAATCCACCTACGGATCCACCAGTGTCATTTCATGTGGGTTCTTTTCACATACCACATATGGAACCACCAGTGTCATTAAAATGTGTGTTCTCTTTAGAGACCACACATGGATCCACCAGTGTCATTGCATGTGTGTTCTTTTCACTAACAACAACTAGAGTCATTTCATGTGTGTTCTTTTCACATACCACATATGAATCCACCAGTGTCATTGCATGTGCATTCTTTTTACTAACAACAACATGAGTCATTTCATGTGTGTTCTTTTCACATACCACATATGGATCCACTAGTGTCATTGAAATGTGTGTTCTCTTGAGAGACCACACATGGATCCACTAGTGTCATTGCATGTGTGTTCTTTTTACTAATAACAACTAGAGTCATTGCGTCTGTGTTCTTTTCACATACCACATATGGATCCACTAGTGTCATTGTATGTGTGCTCTTTTCATAAAGCACCTATGGATCCACCAGTGTCATTTCATGTGTGTTCTTTTCACATACCACATATGGATCCACCAGTATCCTTGAAATGTGTGTTCTCTTCAGAGACCACACATGGATCCACCAGTGTCATTACATGTGTGTTCTTTTTACTAACAACAACTGGAGTCATTGCATGTGTGTTCTTTTCACATACCACATATGGATCCACCAGTGTCATTGCATGTGTGCTCTTTTCAGAATCCACCTATGGATCCACCAGTGTCATTGCATGTGTGTTCTTTTTATTAACAACAACCAGAGTCATTTCATGTGTGTTCTTTTCACATACCATATATGGATCCACAAGTGTCATTGAAATGTGTGTTCTCTTTAGAGACCACACATGGATCCACAAGTGTCATTGCATGCGTGTTCTTTTTAGTAACAATAACTGGAGTCATTGCATGTGTGTTCTTTTCACATACCACGTATGGATCCACTAGTGTCATTGCAGGTGTGCTCTTTTCACAATCCCCCTATGGATCCACTAGTGTCATTGCATGTCTATTATTTTCACAATCCACCTATGGATCAACAGTGTCATTGCATGTGTGCTCTTTTTACAAACAACAACCGGAGTCATTGCATGTGTGTTCTCTTCAGAGACCACACATGGATCCACCAGTGTCATTGCATGTGTTCTTTTTACTAACAACAACCAGAGGCCTTAAAAATCTGTGTTCTCTTCAGAGACCACACATGGATCCACCAGTGTCATTGCATGTGTGTTCTTTTCACTAACAACAACCAGAGTCATTTCATGTATGTTCTTTTCACATACCACATATGGATCCACCAGTGTCATTGCATTTGTGTTCTTTTTACTAACAACAACTCGAGTCATTTCATGTGTGTTCTTTTCACATACCACATATGGATCCACCAGTGCCATTGAAATGTGTGTTATCTTCAGAGACCACACATGGATCCACCAGTGTCATTGCATGTGTGTTCTTTTTACTAACAACAACTGGAGTCATTGCATGTGTGTTCTTTTCACATACCACATATGGATCCACCAGTGTCATTGCATGTGTGCTCTTTTCACAATCCACCTATGGTTCCACCAGTGTCATTTCATGTGTGTTCTTTTCACATACCACATGTGGATACACCAGTGTCATTGAAATGTGTGTTCTCTTCAGATACCACACATGTATCCACCAGTGTCATTGCACGTGTGTTCTTTTTACTAACGATAACTGGAGTCATTGCATGTGTCTTCTTTTCACATACCACATATGGATCCACCGGTGTCATTGCATGTGTGCTCTTTTCACAATCCACCTATGGATCCACCAGTGTCATTGCATGTGTGTTCTTTTTACTAACAACAACTAGAGTCATTTCATGTGTGTTCTTTTCACATACCACATATGGATCCACCAGTGTCATTTAAATGTGTGTTCTCTTCAGAGACCACACATGGATCCACCAGTGTCATTGCATGTGTGTTCTTTTTACTAACAACAACTAGAGTCATTGCATGTTTGTTCGTTTCACACACCACATATGGATCCACCAGTGCCATTGCATCTGTGCTCTTTTCACAATCCACCTATGGATCCACCAGTGTCATTGCATGTGTGTTATTTTTACTAACAACCAGAGTCATTGCATGTGTGTTCTAATAAGAGACCACACATGGATCCACCAGTGTCATTGAAATGTGTGTTCTCTTCAGAGACCACACATGGATCCACCAGTGTCATTGCATGAGTGTTCTTTTTACTAACAACAAATGGAGTCATTGCATGTGTGTTCTTTTCACATATCACATATGGATCCACCAGTGTCATTGCATGTGTGTTCTTTTCACAACATGGATCCACAAATGTCATTGCATGTGTGCTCTTTTTACTAACAACAACCAGAGTCATTGCATGTGTGTTCCCTTTAGAGACCACAAATGGATCCACCAGTGCCATTGGATTTGTGTTCGTTTTACTAACAACAACCAGTGTCATTACATGTATGTTCTTTTCATATACCTCATATGGATCCACCAGTGTCATTGCATGTTTGTTCTTTTCACAATCCACCTATGGATCCACCAGTGTCATTGCATGTGTGTTCTTTTTACTAACAACAACCACAGTCATTGCATGTGTGTTCTCTTTAGAGACCACACATGGATCCACCAGTGGCATTGCATGTGTGTTCTTTTTACTAACAACAACCAGAGTCATTGAAATGTGTGTTCTCTTCAGAGACCACACATGGATCCACCAGTGTCATTGCATGGGTGTTCTTTTCACTAACAACAACCAGAGTCATTTCATGTGAGTTCTTTTCACATACCACATATGGATCCACCAGTGTCATTGCATGTGTGTTCTTTTTACTAACAAGTGGAGTCATTGCATGTGTGATCATTTCACATACCACATATGGATCCACCAGTGTCATTAAATGTGTGGTCTCTTCATAGACCACACATGGATCCACCAGTGTCATTGCATGTGTGTTCTTTTTACTAACAACAATTGGAGTCATTGCATGTGTGTTCTCTTCACATACCACATATGGATCCACCAGTGTCATTGTATGTGTGTTCTTTTTTGTAACAACAACTGGAGTCATTGCATGTGTGTTCTTTTCACATACCACATATGGATCCACCAGTGTCATTACATCTGTGTTCTTTTCACAATCCACGTATGGCTCCACCAGTGTCATTGCATCTGTGCTCTTTTTACTAACAACTACCAGAGTCATTGCATGTGTGTTCTCTTCAGAGACCACACATGGATCCACCAGTGTCATTGCATGTGTGTTCTTTTCATAATCCACCTATGGATCCACCAGTGTCATTGCATGTGTGATCTTTTTACTAGCAACAACCAGAGTCATTGCATGTGTATTCTCTTTAGAGACCACACATGGATCCAGCAGTGTCATTGCATGTGTGTTCTTTATACTAACAACAACTAGAGTCAATGAAATGTGTGTTCTCTTTAGAGACAACACATGGATCGACCAGTGTCATTACATGTGTGTCCTTTTCACTAACAACAACCAGAG
Organism: Avena sativa; assembly: GCA_916181665.1. NCBI lineage: Eukaryota > Viridiplantae > Streptophyta > Magnoliopsida > Poales > Poaceae > Avena > Avena sativa. The sequence goes on along the minus strand of OV702292.1, from coordinate 410,106,861 downwards.
TCATTTCATGTATGTTCTTTTCACATACCACATATGGATCCACCAGTGTCATTGCATGTGTGTTCTTTTTACTAACAACAACTAGAGTCATTTCATGTGTGTTCTTTTCACATACCACATATGGATCCACCAGTGCCATTGAAATGTGTGTTCTCTTCAGAGACCACACATGGATCCACCAGTGTCATTGCATGTGTGTTTTTTTACTAACAACAACTGGAGTCATTGCATGTGTGTTCTTTTCACATACCACATATGGATCCACCAGTGTCATTGCATGTGTGCTCTTTTCACAATCCACCTATGGTTCCACCAGTATCATTTCATGTGTGTTCTTTTCACATACCACATGTGGATACACCAGTGTCATTGAAATGTGTGTTCTCTTCAGATACCACACATGGATCCACTAGTGTCATTGCACGTGTGTTCTTTTTACTAACGATAACTGGAGTCATTGCATGTGTCTTCTTTTCACATACCACATATGGATCCACCGGTGTCATTGCATGTGTGCTCTTTTCACAATCCACCTATGGATCCACTAGTGTCATTGCATGTGTGTTCTTTTTACTAACAACAACTAGAGTCATTTCATGTGTGTTCTTTTCACATACCACATATGGATCCACCAGTGTCATTTAAATGTGTGTTCTCTTCAGAGACCACACATGGATCCACCAGTGTCATTGCATGTGTGTTCTTTTTACTAACAACAACTAGAGTCAGTGCATGTGTGTTCGTTTCACACACCACATATGGATCCACCAGTGCCATTGCATCTGTGCTCTTTTCACAATCCACCTATGGATCCACCAGTGTCATTGCATGTGTGTTATTTTTACTAACAACCAGAGTCATTGCATGTGTGTTCTAATAAGAGACCACACATGGATCCACCAGTGTCATTGAAATGTGTGTTCTCTTCAGAGACCACACATGGATCCACCAGTGTCATTGCATGAGTGTTCTTTTTACTAACAACAAATGGAGTCATTGCATGTGTGTTCTTTTCACATATCACATATGGATCCACCAGTGTCATTGCATGTGTGTTCTTTTCACAACATGGATCCACCAATGTCATTGCATGTGTGCTCTTTTTACTAACAACAACCAGAGTCATTGCATGTGTGTTCCCTTTAGAGACCACAAATGGATCCACCAGTGTCATTGGATTTGTGTTCGTTTTACTAACAACAACCAGTGTCATTACATGTATGTTCTTTTCATATACCTCATATGGATCCACCAGTGTCATTGCATGTTTGTTCTTTTCACAATCCACCTATGGATCCACCAGTGTCATTGCATGTGTGTTCTTTTTACTAACAACAACCACAGTCATTGCATGTGTGTTCTCTTTAGAGACCACACATGGATCCACCAGTGGCATTGCATGTGTGTTCTTTTTACTAACAACAACCAGAGTCATTGAAATGTGTGTTCTCTTCAGAGACCACACATGGATCCACCAGTGTCATTGCATGGGTGTTCTTTTTACTAACAACAACCAGAGTCATTGCATGTGTGTTCTCTTTAGAGACCACACATGGATCCACCAGTGGCATTGCATGTGTTCTTTTTACTAACAACAACCAGAGGCCTTAAAAATCTGTGTTCTCTTCAGAGACCACACATGGATCCACCAGTGTCATTGCATGTGTGTTCTTTTCACTAACAACAACCAGAGTCATTTCATGTATGTTCTTTTCACATACCACATATGGATCCACCAGTGTCATTGCATTTGTGTTCTTTTTACTAACAACAACTCGAGTCATTTCATGTGTGTTCTTTTCACATACCACATATGGATCCACCAGTGCCATTGAAATGTGTGTTATCTTCAGAGACCACACATGGATCCACCAGTGTCATTGCATGTGTGTTCTTTTTACTAACAACAACTGGAGTCATTGCATGTGTGTTCTTTTCACATACCACATATGGATCCACCAGTGTCATTGCATGTGTGCTCTTTTCACATACCACATATGGATCCACCAGTGTCATTGCATGTGTGTTCTTTTCACATACCACATATGGATCCACCAGTGTCATTGCATGTGTGAGCTTTTCACAATCCACCTATGGATCCACCAGTGTCATTGCATGTGTGCTCTTTTTACTAACAACAACCAGAGTCATTGCATGTGTGTTCTCTGAAACACACATGGATCCACCAGTGTCATTGCATGTGTGTTCTTTTCATAATCCACCTATGGATCCACCAGTGTCATTGCATGTGTGCTCTTTTTACTAACAACAACCAGAGTTATTGCATGTCTTCTCTTCCGAGACCACACATGGATCCAGCAGTGTCATTGCATGTGTGTTCTTTTCAGAGACCACACATGGATCCACCAGTGTCATTGCATGTGTGTTCTTTTCACTAACAACAATTGTAGTCATTTCATGTGTGTTCTTTTCACATACCACATATGGATCCACCAGTGCCATTGAAATGTGTGTTCACTTCAAATTCCACACATGGATCCACCAGTGTCAATACATGTGTGTTCTTTTTATTAACAACAACTGGATACATTGCATGTGTGTTCTTTTCACATACCACATATGGATCCACCAGTGTCATTGCATGTGTGCTCTTTTCATAATCCACCTACGGATCCACCAGTGTCATTTCATCTGGGTTCTTTTCACATACCACATATGGAACCACCAGTGTCATTGAAATGTGTGGTCTCTTCAGAGACCACACATGGATCCACCAGTGTCATTGCATGTGTGTTCTTTTCACTAACAACAACTAGAGTCATTTCATGTGTGTTCTTTTCACATACCACATATGGATCCACCAGTGTCATTGCATGTGTGCTCTTTTTACTAACAACAACCAAAGTTATTGCATGTGTTCTCTTCAGAGACCACACATGGATCCAGCAGTGTCATTGCATGTGTGTTCTTTTCAGAGACCACACATGGATCCAGTAGTGTCATTGCATGTGTGTTCTTTTCACTAACAACAACTGTAGTCATTTCATGTGTGTTCTTTTCACATACCACATATGGATCCACCAGTGTCATTGAAATGTGTGTTCACTTCAAAGACCACACATGGATCCACCAGTGTCATTACATGTGTGTTCTTTTTACTAACAACAACTGGATACATTGCATGTGTGTTCTTTTCACATACCACATATGGATCCACCCATGCCATTGCATGTGTGCTCTTTTCATAATCCACCTACGGATCCACCAGTGTCATTTCATGTGGGTTCTTTTCACATACCACATATGGAACCACCAGTGTCATTAAAATGTGTGTTCTCTTTAGAGACCACACATGGATCCACCAGTGTCATTGCATGTGTGTTCTTTTCACTAACAACAACTAGAGTCATTTCATGTGTGTTCTTTTCACATACCACATATGAATCCACCAGTGTCATTGCATGTGCATTCTTTTTACTAACAACAACATGAGTCATTTCATGTGTGTTCTTTTCACATACCACATATGGATCCACTAGTGTCATTGAAATGTGTGTTCTCTTGAGAGACCACACATGGATCCACTAGTGTCATTGCATGTGTGTTCTTTTTACTAATAACAACTAGAGTCATTGCGTCTGTGTTCTTTTCACATACCACATATGGATCCACTAGTGTCATTGTATGTGTGCTCTTTTCATAAAGCACCTATGGATCCACCAGTGTCATTTCATGTGTGTTCTTTTCACATACCACATATGGATCCACCAGTATCCTTGAAATGTGTGTTCTCTTCAGAGACCACACATGGATCCACCAGTGTCATTACATGTGTGTTCTTTTTACTAACAACAACTGGAGTCATTGCATGTGTGTTCTTTTCACATACCACATATGGATCCACCAGTGTCATTGCATGTGTGCTCTTTTCAGAATCCACCTATGGATCCACCAGTGTCATTGCATGTGTGTTCTTTTTATTAACAACAACCAGAGTCATTTCATGTGTGTTCTTTTCACATACCATATATGGATCCACAAGTGTCATTGAAATGTGTGTTCTCTTTAGAGACCACACATGGATCCACAAGTGTCATTGCATGCGTGTTCTTTTTAGTAACAATAACTGGAGTCATTGCATGTGTGTTCTTTTCACATACCACGTATGGATCCACTAGTGTCATTGCAGGTGTGCTCTTTTCACAATCCCCCTATGGATCCACTAGTGTCATTGCATGTCTATTATTTTCACAATCCACCTATGGATCAACAGTGTCATTGCATGTGTGCTCTTTTTACAAACAACAACCGGAGTCATTGCATGTGTGTTCTCTTCAGAGACCACACATGGATCCACCAGTGTCATTGCATGTGTTCTTTTTACTAACAACAACCAGAGGCCTTAAAAATCTGTGTTCTCTTCAGAGACCACACATGGATCCACCAGTGTCATTGCATGTGTGTTCTTTTCACTAACAACAACCAGAGTCATTTCATGTATGTTCTTTTCACATACCACATATGGATCCACCAGTGTCATTGCATTTGTGTTCTTTTTACTAACAACAACTCGAGTCATTTCATGTGTGTTCTTTTCACATACCACATATGGATCCACCAGTGCCATTGAAATGTGTGTTATCTTCAGAGACCACACATGGATCCACCAGTGTCATTGCATGTGTGTTCTTTTTACTAACAACAACTGGAGTCATTGCATGTGTGTTCTTTTCACATACCACATATGGATCCACCAGTGTCATTGCATGTGTGCTCTTTTCACAATCCACCTATGGTTCCACCAGTGTCATTTCATGTGTGTTCTTTTCACATACCACATGTGGATACACCAGTGTCATTGAAATGTGTGTTCTCTTCAGATACCACACATGTATCCACCAGTGTCATTGCACGTGTGTTCTTTTTACTAACGATAACTGGAGTCATTGCATGTGTCTTCTTTTCACATACCACATATGGATCCACCGGTGTCATTGCATGTGTGCTCTTTTCACAATCCACCTATGGATCCACCAGTGTCATTGCATGTGTGTTCTTTTTACTAACAACAACTAGAGTCATTTCATGTGTGTTCTTTTCACATACCACATATGGATCCACCAGTGTCATTTAAATGTGTGTTCTCTTCAGAGACCACACATGGATCCACCAGTGTCATTGCATGTGTGTTCTTTTTACTAACAACAACTAGAGTCATTGCATGTTTGTTCGTTTCACACACCACATATGGATCCACCAGTGCCATTGCATCTGTGCTCTTTTCACAATCCACCTATGGATCCACCAGTGTCATTGCATGTGTGTTATTTTTACTAACAACCAGAGTCATTGCATGTGTGTTCTAATAAGAGACCACACATGGATCCACCAGTGTCATTGAAATGTGTGTTCTCTTCAGAGACCACACATGGATCCACCAGTGTCATTGCATGAGTGTTCTTTTTACTAACAACAAATGGAGTCATTGCATGTGTGTTCTTTTCACATATCACATATGGATCCACCAGTGTCATTGCATGTGTGTTCTTTTCACAACATGGATCCACAAATGTCATTGCATGTGTGCTCTTTTTACTAACAACAACCAGAGTCATTGCATGTGTGTTCCCTTTAGAGACCACAAATGGATCCACCAGTGCCATTGGATTTGTGTTCGTTTTACTAACAACAACCAGTGTCATTACATGTATGTTCTTTTCATATACCTCATATGGATCCACCAGTGTCATTGCATGTTTGTTCTTTTCACAATCCACCTATGGATCCACCAGTGTCATTGCATGTGTGTTCTTTTTACTAACAACAACCACAGTCATTGCATGTGTGTTCTCTTTAGAGACCACACATGGATCCACCAGTGGCATTGCATGTGTGTTCTTTTTACTAACAACAACCAGAGTCATTGAAATGTGTGTTCTCTTCAGAGACCACACATGGATCCACCAGTGTCATTGCATGGGTGTTCTTTTCACTAACAACAACCAGAGTCATTTCATGTGAGTTCTTTTCACATACCACATATGGATCCACCAGTGTCATTGCATGTGTGTTCTTTTTACTAACAAGTGGAGTCATTGCATGTGTGATCATTTCACATACCACATATGGATCCACCAGTGTCATTAAATGTGTGGTCTCTTCATAGACCACACATGGATCCACCAGTGTCATTGCATGTGTGTTCTTTTTACTAACAACAATTGGAGTCATTGCATGTGTGTTCTCTTCACATACCACATATGGATCCACCAGTGTCATTGTATGTGTGTTCTTTTTTGTAACAACAACTGGAGTCATTGCATGTGTGTTCTTTTCACATACCACATATGGATCCACCAGTGTCATTACATCTGTGTTCTTTTCACAATCCACGTATGGCTCCACCAGTGTCATTGCATCTGTGCTCTTTTTACTAACAACTACCAGAGTCATTGCATGTGTGTTCTCTTCAGAGACCACACATGGATCCACCAGTGTCATTGCATGTGTGTTCTTTTCATAATCCACCTATGGATCCACCAGTGTCATTGCATGTGTGATCTTTTTACTAGCAACAACCAGAGTCATTGCATGTGTATTCTCTTTAGAGACCACACATGGATCCAGCAGTGTCATTGCATGTGTGTTCTTTATACTAACAACAACTAGAGTCAATGAAATGTGTGTTCTCTTTAGAGACAACACATGGATCGACCAGTGTCATTACATGTGTGTCCTTTTCACTAACAACAACCAGAGTCATTTCATGTATGTTCTTTTCACATACCACATATGGATCCACCAGTGTCATTGCATGTGTGTTCTTTTTACTAACAACAACTAGAGTCATTTCATGTGTGTTCTTTTCACATACCACATATGGATCCACCAGTGCCATTGAAATGTGTGTTCTCTTCAGAGACCACACATGGATCCACCAGTGTCATTGCATGTGTGTTTTTTTACTAACAACAACTGGAGTCATTGCATGTGTGTTCTTTTCACATACCACATATGGATCCACCAGTGTCATTGCATGTGTGCTCTTTTCACAATCCACCTATGGTTCCACCAGTATCATTTCATGTGTGTTCTTTTCACATACCACATGTGGATACACCAGTGTCATTGAAATGTGTGTTCTCTTCAGATACCACACATGGATCCACTAGTGTCATTGCACGTGTGTTCTTTTTACTAACGATAACTGGAGTCATTGCATGTGTCTTCTTTTCACATACCACATATGGATCCACCGGTGTCATTGCATGTGTGCTCTTTTCACAATCCACCTATGGATCCACCAGTGTCATTGCATGTGTGTTCTTTTTACTAACAACAACTAGAGTCATTTCATGTGTGTTCTTTTCACATACCACATATGGATCCACCAGTGTCATTTAAATGTGTGTTCTCTTCAGAGACCACACATGGATCCACCAGTGTCATTGCATGTGTGTTCTTTTTACTAACAACAACTAGAGTCAGTGCATGTGTGTTCGTTTCACACACCACATATGGATCCACCAGTGCCATTGCATCTGTGCTCTTTTCACAATCCACCTATGGATCCACCAGTGTCATTGCATGTGTGTTATTTTTACTAACAACCAGAGTCATTGCATGTGTGTTCTAATAAGAGACCACACATGGATCCACCAGTGTCATTGAAATGTGTGTTCTCTTCAGAGACCACACATGGATCCACCAGTGTCATTGCATGAGTGTTCTTTTTACTAACAACAAATGGAGTCATTGCATGTGTGTTCTTTTCACATATCACATATGGATCCACCAGTGTCATTGCATGTGTGTTCTTTTCACAACATGGATCCACCAATGTCATTGCATGTGTGCTCTTTTTACTAACAACAACCAGAGTCATTGCATGTGTGTTCCCTTTAGAGACCACAAATGGATCCACCAGTGTCATTGGATTTGTGTTCGTTTTACTAACAACAACCAGTGTCATTACATGTATGTTCTTTTCATATACCTCATATGGATCCACCAGTGTCATTGCATGTTTGTTCTTTTCACAATCCACCTATGGATCCACCAGTGTCATTGCATGTGTGTTCTTTTTACTAACAACAACCACAGTCATTGCATGTGTGTTCTCTTTAGAGACCACACATGGATCCACCAGTGGCATTGCATGTGTGTTCTTTTTACTAACAACAACCAGAGTCATTGAAATGTGTGTTCTCTTCAGAGACCACACATGGATCCACCAGTGTCATTGCATGGGTGTTCTTTTTACTAACAACAACCAGAGTCATTGCATGTGTGTTCTCTTTAGAGACCACACATGGATCCACCAGTGGCATTGCATGTGTTCTTTTTACTAACAACAACCAGAGGCCTTAAAAATCTGTGTTCTCTTCAGAGACCACACATGGATCCACCAGTGTCATTGCATGTGTGTTCTTTTCACTAACAACAACCAGAGTCATTTCATGTATGTTCTTTTCACATACCACATATGGATCCACCAGTGTCATTGCATTTGTGTTCTTTTTACTAACAACAACTAGAGTCATTTCATGTGTGTTCTTTTCACATACCACATATGGATCCACCAGTGCCATTGAAATGTGTGTTATCTTCAGAGACCACACATGGATCCACCAGTGTCATTGCATGTGTGTTCTTTTTACTAACAACAACTGGAGTCATTGCATGTGTGTTCTTTTCACATACCACATATGGATCCACCAGTGTCATTGCATGTGTGCTCTTTTCACAATCCACCTATGGTTCCACCAGTGTCATTTCATGTGTGTTCTTTTCACATACCACATGTGGATACACCAGTGTCATTGAAATGTGTGTTCTCTTCAGATGCCACACATGGATCCACCAGTGTCATTGCACGTGTGTTCTTTTTACTAACGATAACTGGAGTCATTGCATGTGTCTTGTTTTCACATACCACATATGGATCCACCGGTGTCATTGCATGTGTGCTCTTTTCACAATCCACCTATGGATCCACCAGTGTCATTGCATGTGTGTTCTTTTTACTAACAACAACTAGAGTCATTTCATGTGTGTTCTTTTCACATACCACATATGGATCCACCAGTGTCATTTAAATGTGTGTTCTCTTCAGAGACCACACATGGATCCACCAGTGTCATTGCATGTGTGTTCTTTTTACTAACAACAACTAGAGTCATTGCATGTGTGTTCGTTTCACACACCACATATGGATCCACCAGTGCCATTGCATCTGTGCTCTTTTCACAATCCACCTATGGATCCACCAGTGTCATTGCATGTGTGTTATTTTTACTAACAACCAGAGTCATTGCATGTGTGTTCTAATAAGAGACCACACATGGATCCACCAGTGTCATTGAAATGTGTGTTCTCTTCAGAGACCACACATGGATCCACCAGTGTCATTGCATGAGTGTTCTTTTTACTAACAACAAATGGAGTCATTGCATGTGTGTTCTTTTCACATATCACATATGGATCCACCAGTGTCATTGCATGTGTGTTCTTTTCACAACATGGATCCACCAATGTCATTGCATGTGTGCTCTTTTTACTAACAACAACCAGAGTCATTGCATGTGTGTTCCCTTTAGAGACCACAAATGGATCCACCAGTGTCATTGGATTTGTGTTCGTTTTACTAACAACAACCAGTGTCATTACATGTATGTTCTTTTCATATACCTCATATGGATCCACCAGTGTCATTGCATGTTTGTTCTTTTCACAATCCACCTATGGATCCACCAGTGTCATTGCATGTGTGTTCTTTTTACTAACAACAACCACAGTCATTGCATGTGTGTTCTCTTTAGAGACCACACATGGATCCACCAGTGGCATTGCATGTGTGTTCTTTTTACTAACAACAACCAGAGTCATTGAAACGTGTGTTCTCTTCAGAGACCACACATGGATCCACCAGTGTCATTGCATGGGTGTTCTTTTCACTAACAACAACCAGAGTCATTTCATGTGTGTTCTTTTCACATACCACATATGGATCCACCAGTGTCATTGCATGTGTGTTCTTTTTACTAACAAGTGGAGTCATTGCATGTGTGATCATTTCACATACCACATATGGATCCACCAGTGTCATTAAATGTGTGGTCTCTTCACAGACCACACATGGATCCACCAGTGTCATTGCATGTGTGTTCTTTTTACTAACAACAATTGGAGTCATTGCATGTGTGTTCTCTTCACATACCACATATGGATCCACCAGTGTCATTGCATGTGTGTTCTTTTTTGTAACAACAACTGGAGTCATTGCATGTGTGTTCTTTTCACATACCACATATGGATCCACCAGTGTCATTACATCTGTGTTCTTTTCACAATCCACGTATGGCTCCACCAGTGTCATTGCATCTGTGCTCTTTTTACTAACAACTACCAGAGTCATTGCATGTGTGTTCTCTTCAGAGACCACACATGGATCCACCAGTGTCATTGCATGTGTGTTCTTTTCATAATCCACCTATGGATCCACCAGTGTCATTGCATGTGTGCTCTTTTTACTAGCAACAACCAGAGTCATTGCATGTGTGTTCTCTTTAGAGACCACACATGGATCCAGCAGTGTCATTGCATGTGTGTTCTTTATACTAACAACAACTAGAGTCAATGAAATGTGTGTTCTCTTTAGAGACAACACATGGATCGACCAGTGTCATTACATGTGTGTCCTTTTCACTACTAACAACCAGAGTCATTTCATGTATGTTCTTTTCACATACCACATATGGATCCACCAGTGTCATTGCATGTGTGTTCTTTTTACTAACAACAACTAGAGTCATTTCATGTGTGTTCTTTTCACATACCACATATGGATCCACCAGTGCCATTGAAATGTGTGTTCTCTTCAGAGACCACACATGGATCCACCAGTGATATTGCATGTGTGTTTTTTTACTAACAACAACTGGAGTCATTGCATGTGTGTTCTTTTCACATACCACATATGGATCCACCAGTGTCATTGCATGTGTGCTCTTTTCACAATCCACCTATGGTTCCACCAGTGTCATTTCATGTGTGTTCTTTTCACATACCACATGTGGATACACCAGTGTCATTGAAATGTGTGTTCTCTTCAGATACCACACATGGATCCACCAGTGTCATTGCACGTGTGTTCTTTTTACTAACGATAACTGGAGTCATTGCATGTGTCTTCTTTTCACATACCACATATGGATCCACCGGTGTCATTGCATGTGTGCTCTTTTCACAATCCACCTATGGATCCACCAGTGTCATTGCATGTGTGTTCTTTTTACTAACAACAACTAGAGTCATTTCATGTGTGTTCTTTTCACATACCACATATGGATCCACCAGTGTCATTTAAATGTGTGTTCTCTTCAGAGACCACACATGGATCCACCAGTGTCATTGCATGTGTGTTCTTTTTACTAACAACAACTAGAGTCAGTGCATGTGTGTTCGTTTCACACACCACATATGGATCCACCAGTGCCATTGCATCTGTGCTCTTTTCACAATCCACCTATGGATCCACCAGTGTCATTGCATGTGTGTTATTTTTACTAACAACCAGAGTCATTGCATGTGTGTTCTAATAAGAGACCACACATGGATCCACCAGTGTCATTGAAATGTGTGTTCTCTTCAGAGACCACACATGGATCCACCAGTGTCATTGCATGAGTGTTCTTTTTACTAACAACAAATGGAGTCATTGCATGTGTGTTCTTTTCACATATCACATATGGATCCACCAGTGTCATTGCATGTGTGTTCTTTTCACAACATGGATCCACCAATGTCATTGCATGTGTGCTCTTTTTACTAACAACAACCAGAGTCATTGCATGTGTGTTCCCTTTAGAGACCACAAATGGATCCACCAGTGTCATTGGATTTGTGTTCGTTTTACTAACAACAACCAGTGTCATTACATGTATGTTCTTTTCATATACCTCATATGGATCCACCAGTGTCATTGCATGTTTGTTCTTTTCACAATCCACCTATGGATCCACCAGTGTCATTGCATGTGTGTTCTTTTTACTAACAACAACCACAGTCATTGCATGTGTGTTCTCTTTAGAGACCACACATGGATCCACCAGTGGCATTGCATGTGTGTTCTTTTTACTAACAACAACCAGAGTCATTGAAATGTGTGTTCTCTTCAGAGACCACACATGGATCCACCAGTGTCATTGCATGGGTGTTCTTTTCACTAACAACAACCAGAGTCATTTCATGTGTGTTCTTTTCACATACCACATATGGATCCACCAGTGTCATTGCATGTGTGTTCTTTTTACTAACAGGTGGAGTCATTGCATGTGTGATCATTTCACATACCACATATGGATCCACCAGTGTCATTAAATGTGTGGTCTCTTCACAGACCACACATGGATCCACCAGTGTCATTGCATGTGTGTTCTTTTTACTAACAACAATTGGAGTCATTGCATGTGTGTTCTCTTCACATACCACATATGGATCCACCAGTGTCATTGCATGTGTGTTCTTTTTTGTAACAACAACTGGAGTCATTGCATGTGTGTTCTTTTCACATACCACATATGGATCCACCAGTGTCATTACATCTGTGTTCTTTTCACAATCCACGTATGGCTCCACCAGTGTCATTGCATCTGTGCTCTTTTTACTAACAACTACCAGAGTCATTGCATGTGTGTTCTCTTCAGAGACCACACATGGATCCACCAGTGTCATTGCATGTGTGTTCTTTTCATAATCCACCTATAGATCCACCAGTGTCATTGCATGTGTGCTCTTTTTACTAGCAACAACCAGAGTCATTGCATGTGTGTTCTCTTTAGAGACCACACATGGATCCAGCAGTGTCATTGCATTTGTGTTCTTTATACTAACAACAACTAGAGTCAATGAAATGTGTGTTCTCTTTAGAGACAACACATGGATCGACCAGTGTCATTACATGTGTGTCCTTTTCACTAACAACAACCAGAGTCATTTCATGTATGTTCTTTTCACATACCACATATGGATCCACCAGTGTCATTGCATGTGTGTTCTTTTTACTAACAACAACTAGAGTCATTTCATGTGTGTTCTTTTCACATACCACATATGGATCCACCAGTGCCATTGAAATGTGTGTTCTCTTCAGAGACCACACATGGATCCACCAGTGTCATTGCATGTGTGTTTTTTACTAACAACAACTGGAGTCATTGCATGTGTGTTCTTTTCACATACCACATATGGATCCACCAGTGTCATTGCATGTGTGCTCTTTTCAATTTCCACCTATGGTTCCACCAGTGTCATTTCATGTGTGTTCTTTTCACATACCACATGTGGATACACCAGTGTCATTGAAATGTGTGTTCTCTTCAGAGACCACACATGGATCCACCAGTGTCATTGCACGTGTGTTCTTTTTACTAACGATAACTAGAGTCATTGCATGTGTGTTCTTTTCACATACCACATATGGATCCACCGGTGTCATTGCATGTGTGCTCTTTTCACAATCCACCTATGGATCCACCAGTGTCATTGCATGTGTGTTCTTTTTAGTAACAACAACTAGAGTCATTTCATGTGTGTTCTTTTCACATACCACATATGGATCCACCAGTGTCATTTAAATGTGTGTTCTCTTCAGAGACCACACATGGATCCACCAGTGTCATTGCATGTGTGTTCTTTTTACTAACAACATCTAGAGTCAGTGCATGTGTGTTCGTTTCACACACCACATATGGATCCACCAGTGCCATTGCATCTGTGCTCTTTTCACAATCCACCTATGGATCCACCAGTGTCATTGCATGTGTGTTATTTTTACTAACAACAACCAGAGTCGTTGCATGTGTGTTCTAATAAGAGACCACACATGCATCCACCAGTGTCATTGAAATGTGTGTTCTCTTCAGAGACCACACATGGATCCACCAGTGTCATTGCATGAGTGTTCTTTTTACTAACAACAACTGGAGTCATTGCATGTGTGTTCTTTTCACATATCACATATGGATCCACCAGTGTCATTGCATGTGTGTTCTTTTCACAACATGGATCCACCAATGTCATTGCATCTGTGCTTTTTTTACTAACAACAACCAGAGTCATTGCATGTGTGTTCTCTTTAGAGACCACAAATGGATCCACCAGTGTCATTGGATGTGTGTTTTTTTACTAACAACAACCAGTGTCATTACATGTGTGTTCTTTTCATATACCTCATATGGATCCACCAGTGTCATTGCATGTTTGTTCTTTTCATAATCCACCTATGGATCCACCAGTGTCATTGCATGTGTGCTCTTTTTACTAACAACAACCAGAGTCATTGCATGTGTGTTCTCTTTAGAGACCACACATGGATCCACCAGTGGCATTGCATGTGTGTTCTTTTTACTAACAACAACCAGAGTCATTGAAATGTGTGTTCTCTTCAGAGACCACACATGGATCCACCAGTGTCATTGCATGGGTGTTCTTTTCACTAACAACAACCAGAGTCATTTCATCTGTGTTCTTTTCACATACCACATATGGATCCACCAGTGTCATTGCATGTGTGTTCTTTTTACTAACAGGTGGAGTCATTGCATGTGTGATCATTTCACATACCACATATGGATCCACCAGTGTCATTAAATGTGTGGTCTCTTCACAGACCACACATGGATCCACCAGTGTCATTGCATGTGTGTTCTTTTTACTAACAACAATTGGAGTCATTGCATGTGTGTTCTCTTCACATACCACATATGGATCCACCAGTGTCATTGCATGTGTGTTATTTTTTGTAACAACAACTGGAGTCATTCCATGTGTGTTCTTTTCACATACCACATATGGATCCACAAGTGTCATTACATCTGTGTTCTTTTCACAATCCACGTATGGCTCCACCAGTGTCATTGCATGTGTGCTCTTTTTACTAACAACTACCAGAGTCATTGCATGTGTGTTCTCTTCAGAGACCACACATGGATCCACCAGTGTCATTGCATGTGTGTTCTTTTCATAATCCACCTATGGATCCACCAGTGTCATTGCATGTGTGCTCTTTTTACTAGCAACAACAAGAGTCATTGCATGTGTGTTCTCTTTAGAGACCACACATGGATCCAGCAGTGTCATTGCATGTGTGTTCTTTATACTAACAACAACTAGAGTCAATGAAATGTGTGTTCTCTTTAGAGACAACACATGGATCGACCAGTGTCATTACATGTGTGTCCTTTTCACTAACAACAACCAGAGTCATTTCATGTATGTTCTTTTCACATACCACATATGGATCCACTAGTGTCATTGCATGTGTGTTCTTTTTACTAACAACAACTGGAGTCATTTCATGTGTGTTCTTTTCACATACCACATATGGAACCACCAGTGCCATTGAAATGTGTGTTCTCTTCAGAGACCACACATGGATCCACCAGTGTCATTGCATGTGTGTTTTTTTACTAACAACAACTGGAGTCATTGCATGTGTGTTCTTTTCACATACCACATATGGATCCACCAGTGTCATTGCATGTGTGCTCTTTTCACAATCCACCTATGGTTCCACCAGTGTCATTTCATGTGTGTTCTTTTCACATACCACATGTGGATACACCAGTGTCATTGAAATGTGTGTTCTCTTCAGAGACCACACATGGATCCACCAGTGTCATTGCACGTGTGTTCTTTTTACTAACGATAACTAGAGTCATTGCATGTGTGTTCTTTTCACATACCACATATGGATCCACCGGTGTCATTGCATGTGTGCTCTTTTCACAATCCACCTATGGATCCACCAGTGTCATTGCATGTGTGTTCTTTTTAGTAACAACAACTAGAGTCACTTCATGTGTGTTCTTTTCACATACCACATATGGATCCACCAGTGTCATTTAAATGTGTGTTCTCTTCAGAGACCACACATGGATCCACCAGTGTCATTGCATGTGTGTTCTTTTTACTAACAACAACTAGAGTCAGTGCATGTGTGTTCGTTTCACACACCACATATGGATCCACCAGTGCCATTGCATCTGTGCTCTTTTCACAATCCACCTATGGATCCACCAGTGTCATTGCATGTGTGTTATTTTTACTAACAACAACCAGAGTCATTGCATGTGTGTTCTAATAAGAGACCACACATGCATCCACCAGTGTCATTGAAATGTGTGTTCTCTTCAGAGACCACACATGGATCCACCAGTGTCATTGCATGAGTGTTCTTTTTACTAACAACAACTGGAGTCATTTCATGTGTGTTCTTTTCACATATCACATATGGATCCACCAGTGTCATTGCATGTGTGTTCTTTTCACAACATGGATCCACCAATGTCATTGCATGTGTGCTTTTTTTACTAACAACAACCAGAGTCATTGCATGTGTGTTCTCTTTAGAGACCACAAATGGATCCACCAGTGTCATTGGATGTGTGTTATTTTTACTAACAACAACCAGTGTCATTACATGTGTGTTCTTTTCATATACCTCATAAGGATCCACCAGTGTCATTGCATGTTTGTTCTTTTCATAATCCACCTATGGATCCACCAGTGTCATTGCATGTGTGCTCTTTTTACTAACAACAACCAGAGTCATTGCATGTGTGTTCTCTTTAGAGACCACACATGGATCCACCAGTGGCATTGCATGTGTGTTCTTTTTACTAACAACAACCAGAGTCATTGAAATGTGTGTTCTCTTCAGAGACCACACATGGATCCACCAGTGTCATTGCATGGGTGTTCTTTTCACCAACAACAACCAGAGTCATTTCATGTGTGTTCTTTTCACATACCACATATGGATCCACCAGTGTCATTGCATGTGTGTTCTTTTTACTAACAAGTGGAGTCATTGCATGTGTGATCATTTCACATACCACATATGGATCCACCAGTGTCATTAAATGTGTGTTCTCTTCACAGACCACACATGGATCCACCAGTGTCATTGCATGTGTGTTCTTTTTACTAACAACAACGGGAGTCATTGCATGTGTGTTCTCTTCACATACCAGATATGGATCCACCAGTGTCATTGCATGTGTGTTCTTTTCACATACCACATATGGATCCACCAGTGTCATTACATCTGTGTTCTTTTCACAATCCACCTATGGATCCACCAGTGTCATTGCATGTGTTCTCTTTTTACTAACAACAACCAGAGTTATTGCATGTGTGTTCTCTTCAGAGACCACACATGGATCCACCAGTTTCATTGCATGTGTGTTCTTTTCATAATCCACCTATGGATCCACCAGTGTCATTGCATATGTGCTCTTTTTACTAACAACAACCAGAGTCATTGCATGTGTGTTCTCTTTAGAGACCACACATGGATCCAGAAGTGTCATTGCATGTGTGTTCTTTATACTAACAACAACTAGAGTCATTGAAATGTGTGTTCTCTTTAGAGACCACACATGGATCGACCAGTGTCATTGCATGTGTGTTCTTTTCACTAACAACAACTGGAGTCATTTCATGTGTGTTCTTTTCACATACCACATATGGATCCACCAGTGTCATTGAAATGTATGTTCACTTCAGAGACCACACATGGATCCACTAGTGTCATTGCATGTGTGTTCTTTTTACTAACAACAACTGGAGTCATTGCATGTGTGTTCTTTTCACAAACCACATATGGATCCACGAGTGTCATTGCATGTGTGTTCTTTTCACATACCACATATGGATCCACCAGTGTCATTGCATGTGTGTTCTTTTCACATACCACATATGGATCCACCAGTGTCATTGCATGTGTGAGCTTTTCACAATCCACCTATGGATCCACCAGTGTCATTGCATGTGTGCTCTTTTTACTAACAACAACCAGAGTCATTGCATGTGTGTTCTCTTCAGAGACCACACATGGATCCACCAGTGTCATTGCATGTGTGTTCTTTTCATAATCCACCTATGGATCCACCAGTGTCATTGCATGTGTGCTCTTTTTACTAACAACAACCAGAGTTATTGCATGTGTTCTCTTAAGAGAACACACATGGATCCAGCAGTGTCATTGCATGTGTGTTCTTTTCAGAGACCACACATGGATCCACCAGTGTCATGGCATGTGTGTTCTTTTCACTAACAACAATTGTAGTCATTTCATGTGTGTTCTTTTCACATACCACATATGGATCCACCAGTGCCATTGAAATGTGTGTTCACTTCAAAGACCACACATGGATCCACCAGTGTCATTACATGTGTGTTCTTTTTACTAACAACAACTGGATACATTGCATGTGTGTTCTTTTCACATACCACATATGGATCCACCAGTGTCATTGCATGTGTGCTCTTTTCATAATCCACCTACGGATCCACCAGTGTCATTTCATCTGGGTTCTTTTCACATACCACATATGGAACCACCAGTGTCATTGAAATGTGTGTTCTCTTCAGAGACCACACATGGATCCACCAGTGTCATTGCATGTGTGTTCTTTTCACTAACAACAACTAGAGTCATTTCATGTGTGTTCTTTTCACATACCACATATGGATCCACCAGTGTCATTGCATGTGTATTCTTTTTACTAACAACAACAGGAGTCATTTCATGTGTGTTCTTTTCACATACCACATATGGATCCACTAGTGTCATTGAAATGTGTGTTCTCTTGAGAGACCACACATGGATCCACTAGTGTCATTGCATGTGTGTTCTTTTTACTAACAACAACTGGAGTCATTGCTTCTGTGTTCTTTTCACATACCACATATGGATCCACAAGTGTCATTGTATGTGTGCTCTTTTCATAATCCACCTATGGATCCACCAGTGTCATTTCATGTGTGTTCTTTTCACATACCACATATGGAAACACCGGTATCATTGAAATGTGTGTTCTCTTCAGAGACCACACATGGATCCACCGGTGTCATTGCATGTGTGTTCTTTTCACTAACAACAACTAGAGTCATTGCATGTGTGTTCTTTTCACATACCACATATCGATCCACCAGTGTCATTGCATGTGTGCTCTTTTCACAATCCAACTATGGATCCACCAGTGTCATTGCATGTGTGTTCTTTTTACTAACAACAATCAGAGTCATTTCATGTGTGTTCTTTTCACATACCATATATGGATCCACAAGTGTCATTGAAATGTGTGTTCTCTTCAGAGACCACACATGGATCCACTAGTGTCATTGCATGTGTGTTCTTTTTAGTAACAACAACTAGAGTCATTGCATGTGTGTTCTTTTCACATACCACATATGGATCCACCAGTGTCATTGCATGCGTGCTCTTTTCACAATCCCCCTATGGATCCACTAGTGTCATTGCATGTCTGTTATTTTCACAATCCACCTATGGATCCACCAGTGTCATTGCATGTCTGCTCTTTTTACTAACAACAACCAGTGTCATTGCATGTGTGTTCTTTTTACTAACAACAACCAGAGTCCTTAAAAATCTGTGTTCTCTTCAGAGACCACACATGGATCCACCAGTGTCATTGCATGTGTGTTCTTTTCACTAACAACAACCAGAGTCATTTCATGTATGTTCTTTTCACATACCACATATGGATCCACCAGTGTATTTGCATGTGTGTTCTTTTTACTAACAACAACTGGAGTCATTTCATGTGTGTTCTTTTCACATACCACATATGGATCCACCAGTACCATTGAAATGTGTGTTCACTTCAGAGACCACACATGGATCCACCAGTGTCATTGCATGTGTGTTCTTTTTACTAACAACAACTGGAGTCATTGCATGTGTGTTCTCTTCAGAGACCACACATGGACCCACCAGTGTCATTGCATGTGTGTTCTTTTTACTAACAACCAGAGTCATTGAAAGGTGTGTTCTCTTCAGAGACCACACATGGATCCACCAGTGTCATTGCATGTGTGCTCTTTTTACTAACAACAACTAGAGTCATTGCATGTGTGTTCTCTTCAGAGACCACACATGGATCCACCAGTGTCATTGAATGTGTGTTCTTTTCACAATCCGCCTATGGATCCACTAGTGTCATTGCATGTGTGCTCTTTTTACTAACAACAACTAGAGTCATTGCATGTGTGTTCTCTTCAGAGACCACACATGGATCCACCAGTGTCATTGCATGTGTGTTCATTTGTAGCATCCCAATTGTCTAACAATTGTAATGCTACTTGGTCTAGTAATATAATGGCTACTTCAAACATATAATTGTTGCATCATAAATATATCATGCTCATGTCATCATGCCACCTTGCATTTGAGCATCATATAAAACCCTTTTGATTTGGTTCTTCTCTCATATGCATTATAAATTGTATTTGCCTCTTGATATTGTATTTGGTTATTGATATATTGTTTAATGCCCAAGTTGAGTTGGGGGCATATCTTTTATTCAACTCCATCACCTTTCTCTGTCACCACCTTATAATTCCACCATCCAACTAAATATGAGCTTTGCACTTTATTGGGTTTTACCTCTAGCTCATATGGGTTGGGATGGATCCAATTCTTTTCCACATGCTCTCATCTTAGCATCATGGTGTTTTCACATTATTGATATATGAGAGCCACATGGCCACCTTTACATGCCTTGTGGGTGGAACCCTTTTCCTAGCTTCCATATGGGTTATTATGGATCTATGCTCATGTGGGAATATTTTTGGGACTAGTAGGCATCTAGTGGAATATACACACTAGCAAGTCCCAATTATAATCAAATGTGATCATCTCCATCTACTCCACTTGGAACTTCCTTTTAAATTCTTTTGCTTAGACCTTACTCCACATTTTGGAATGCATAAGAATAATGCCATGTAAATAATCTTGTTTTCACAAAAATAAGCATGGTATTAATTATTTATGCATGGCCCATGCAAGTACCACCACAATTAAGTCTTTTGGATTTTTATTTGAATTCTTGGGTGGTTCATCTCTCTCTCTCCCTCTCCTTTCTTTTGGCTTGATCTTGTTTGAGTTGCTAAACCCTACACCTTTTCCTCATGTTCTTGCTTGATCTAAGTTTGAAGCATGCAAGCTTCTTAAACCCTAAGCCATCTCCCTCTCTTTCTTATCCTCTATCTAAGATCCTCCCTAATCACCTACCCCATCATCACCATACCCCCTCCCTCTAAACCCTAAGTACCCTCCCTCATCTCTCCTCTCTCTAGCCGAGCCACCCCACCATGACCTACCCTAGCTACCCACCTGCCTCTCTCGGCCTCTCTCCTCTCTCTGCCCTGTAGGCCCCACCTGGTTACCCCTCTCCCTGGTCCCACACCTCATCTACTCCCTCTCTCTCTCTCTACCCAACCCTAGTACCAACCTAGCCCGAGCCTCCCCTCTCCTCTTTTCTCCTCTCTCCCTGCCCTGCATGCCCCACGCCGAACCACCCGAGCCTGGCCTACCCTGCCCCACCTGGAAGCCCCTGCCCGTGCCTGCCCTGGCCTCCCAGCTCGAGCACGTGAAGGAGGGGAAAAAGGTGGCCGAGCCACCTTTAACCTACCCACTCCCCCACGGCACCCCCTCTCCTCTCCCGTCCCTATCTACTCCCTCTCGGCTCTCCTCTGGCCTCTCCAGATCTGGCCGAGGCACCCTGGCCTTCCTCCCTCCCTCTCCACCGACCCAGCTTCCTCTCGCCGGCCACCGTCTGCTCCACCGGCGCTGCTTCGACCTAGACGACAAGCGCGACGTGGAGGTGATCGAGGAGGACAAGGAGGTCCTCTGCATCCGCTCCGTACACGCCGTCGAGGAGGAGGAGTCCCAGAAGCGCTGAACCACCGCCGCCCCGACGCCAAACCCTAGCTCTAGATCGTCTGCCTCGTCACCGATCGACCGCTCCCCTGCCCGGTCCGACGCCACCGACAGCCTCGCGGTGAGCCTCTCCACCCCCTGACATGGTCCGCCTCTCTGAACCGCCCTAGCCTCGCCGGACTTTCCGTCGAACGGACTCCGCGCGCCGGAGTGCACTGGCGTCTGCACGCTCTCGCTCCACGTAGCACCTCACCTAGGCCACGCCCACCTCCCTGACAACAACGCCAGGCCACCGCAGCGGTATCCGCCTACGCGCGCGCACGCCAGGTCCAGAGTTCGATCCCGCGCGCCGCACCCCGCGCCCTGTCGTGCACCGACCCGTCCGCAGCACAGAGGAAGATCCACAGTACCGCGTCGCCATTTTTGCAGAAAACCCCCCATAGCTTTTACTCCTAAACCCGCGGTCCAGCCTGCCCCACCGTCAGCCTCTCTGCATGTTTTACAGAACACCCCCTAGCCTTTTTAAAACTCAACCCGCAGTACCCCTGGATCGCCCACGTGTCGCGTCACCGCTCGCTCGCCCGCGTGTGGCCCTGGAGATGCTGTGGCCCCACCTGTCATTCGCTGGGGCTAGAACAACTCGCGGTGATAAAAGCTTTTCCGCGCGCTGTGCTGCTGAGTCAGCGTTGGACCCACTGGTCAGTGTCTGTGGCTAGGTTCGAGCGAGTGACAAAAGTTTTTCCTGTAATCTGTTTTAATTCAAATCTTTTCAAAATTAATTCAAATTCAAATTTAAATCTGTTTTTAAATAACTTTTAACATATAAATCCAAATAATGCAAATAATATATGTTTTCAAATCAGAAAAATGTGAGGAATTCAAATATGCCCTTCAAAATATATTTTGGGCACTTAATTTCCAAGTTAATTAAAATTACAACAAAATGCCCTTTTACCTTAATTAATTAATAACTTTTGATTTATAACTCCAAATTTAACAAATAATATGTCTAAAATGATTATCTCGACGAGACCTTTCTGTTTATGCATTCCATGTTTTGATTTGAAGCATGCATCATATAAATATAAAGTATACAGCAACTAATATGAGGATAAAATGGGGCCAAAACTCAATAAAATGGTTTATTCTTGTATTTCACACCTCACCCATGCCATGATACTTTATTGCCATGCAAATTGTGCATCATTCATCATGGCATGATTGTTTGCTTGTCGCATTTTATTCATATGCTTGTGCATTTTATTTATGTTGGCCCTTGTTTGTTTGGTTCTTCTTCGAATAGACGCTGAGCAGGGGATATACCAAGATACCCAGGAGCACTACCCAGATCCTTCTCTCGCTTCAACTGATCTGCCAGGCAAGCACTACCACATGCTTGCATACATATAGTACCTATTGCCTCTATCTTATTCTTGCATCATGGAGTCGCGATTGCATTAAACTGAATCCCAAGTATTGCATAGCCTTTACTTTTAAACCCCACCGAAGCTTGTTCCTCCATCCCATGAGCCATTACTACAGGAGTTGTTTGAGCCATGCGAGTCATAGAACAACATGTGTAGGGTATGTGAGTGTCTGATGGATAACGAGGTACCTAAACAACTTAACCTGAGTAGTAATGGGATAACTAATGAAAGTGGCATCGGTGAGCCATATTTGCTATTTGGTTTTTCAGGCTCACTTGTGTCCCGTAGGACCCCAAGTATTTGATTCCTGTTCCTTGAATATTCACGCTATCCACATCCGGAAGGCTTATGAACCCCCCTGAGCCAGAGCTTGATTCATTCTTATTTCTTGGGGCCACAAACTAGTTTGAGGTTTTATTTACTATCCTGTACTTATGCCATGCTTTACTGCGTTATTTAAATTGTGCGAAGTACTGCACTTGTACTGTTTAGGTCCGTGACCCGTTTTCGCTGTATCGACAAGCCCAGTCACACTTTCGGGTTCCCAGTCGTTTACAGCTGGCCACACAAACCTTGAGTCCGTCTCGTAGCCGGCCAGCTTCGTTGCGGGTAGCTTAATGGGGTGGCCCCCTAAAATATTTCTGAATCCTGTGATCGCTTTGTCGTGACTGCCTTGTTGGTTTTGATTTGGTTTTTCCGAGGTTGATCGAGTGTGTGTTGCTATTTGTGCACCCCTGCAGGGTAAAACTTTCTGAAAGCCGTGTCCGCGATTATGGACGACTTGGAGCACAGTTTCTCGATCATAGACAAGAATAACTAAAGTACCGCTTTTAATTTGACTAAATAACTGACTAGTAAATAGTGCAATACTCATGGAATGGTTAATAAAACTGCCAACGGATGGGGGGGTTGTTCGTCCGCTTCCTCGTCGGTAAGCGGGGAGGAGGATGGATCTGTTAATATTACCGTTATAACTGTTGTTATTAATTCATGGACATCCGTCTATCTCTGGTTAGGAGGATGGTTAGCGAGTATCTATAGAACTGTTAGGGTTTATCTTTTGCTGCAAATGCGTCACCCCAGGTTGTGTCCCCTTTAGAGGCATAAAGACTTGCTGAGTACCCCTAGGGTCTCACACGATAAATTGTTTGATTCAGATGAACAGGTAAACTCGCAAGATGGATACTGGGTGGAGGAGACGGACGATGTTGGCAACGATCATTCGGTGTAGAGATTCCGAGAACGGGGATCCGTGAGATCTGTGGGCGGGATGTGTTTATTTATGGGGCATCTTATGCCGATTTGCTTCTTATCCGTACTCGGATTTTGTCTTCCGCTTCCGCCTGATACTCTGATGTTTGATGTATGAGGAGATATCCTAAACTATTATATCTATCTAGGATATTTGGATCTTGCCGTATGGCGTTGCTATATTTCCTTTCTTTTTAGATGGAATGGCTCTGATGTACTGTTGTATGGTGGCTTGCATACATACTCATTTGTGTATGTAGTTGATCCCTTCGCCTGCCGATTACGCCGCCCGTTCTTGTCCCGATGTTTGGAAATGGTTAGGACGGCCGAAAGGTCTACCTGTGAGTGGCATTTGGGCCCCACCGTACTATTTTAACCATTTCCGCTCATCCAGGCTTGTAACTAGGAGCGTAATTCACCGAGGTAGTTACATCATTTTACTAACAACAACCAGAGTCATTGAAATGTGTGTTATCTTCAGAGACCACACATGGATCCACCAGTGTCATTGCATGTGTGTTCTTTTCACTAACAACAACTAGAGTCATTTCATGTGTGTTCTTTTCACATACCACATATGGATCCACCAGTGTCATTGCATGTGTGTTCTTTTTACTAACAACAACTGGAGTCATTTCATGTGTGTTCTTTTCACATACCACATATGGATCCACTAGTGTCATTGAAATGTGTGTTCTCTTTAGACACCACACATGGATCTACCAGAGTCATTGCATGTGTGTTCTTTTTACTAACAACAACTAGAGTCATTGCATGTGTGTTCTTTTCACATACCACAGATGGATCCACCAGTGTCATTGCATGTGTGTTCTTTTCACATACCACATATGGATCCACCAGTGTCATTGCATGTGTGTTCTTTTCACATACCACATATGGATCCACCAGTGTCATTGCATGTGTGAGATTTTCACAATCCACCTATGGATCCACCAGTGTCATTGCATGTGTGCTCTTTTTACTAACAACAACCAGAGTCATTGCATGTGTGTTCTCTTCAGAGACCACACATGGATCCACCAGTGTCATTGCATGTGTGTTCTTTTCATAATCCACCTATGGATCCACCAGTGTCATTGCATGTGTGCTCTTTTTACTAACAACAACCAGAGTTATTGCATGTGTTCTCTTCAGAGACCACACATGGATCCAGCAGTGTCATTGCATGTGTGTTCTTTTCAGAGACCACACATGGATCCACCAGTGTAATTGCATGTGTGTTCTTTTCACTAACAACAACTGTAGTCATTTCATGTGTGTTCTTTTCACATACCACATATGGATCCACCAGTGCCATTGAAATGTGTGTTCACTTCAAAGACCACACATGGATCCACCAGTGTCATTACATGTGTGTTCTTTTTACTAACAACAATTGGATACATTGCATGTGTGTTCTTTTCACATACCACATATGGATCCACCAGTGTCATTGCATGTGTGCTCTTTTCATAATCCACCTAAGGATCCACCAGTGTCATTTCATGTGGGTTCTTTTCACATACCACATATGGAACCACCAGTGTCATTGAAATGTGTGTTCTCTTCAGAGACCACACATCGATCCACCAGTGTCATTGCTTGTGTGTTCTTTTCACTAACAACAACTAGAGTCATTTCATGTGTGTTCTTTTCACATACCACATATGGATCCACCAGTGTCATTGCATGTGTATTCTTTTTACTAACAACAACAGGAGTCATTTCATGTGTGTTCTTTTCACATACCACATATGGATCCACTAGTGTCATTGAAATGTGTGTTCTCTTGAGAGACCACACATGGATCCACTAGTGTCATTGCATGTGTGTTCTTTTTACTAACAACAACTGGAGTCATTGCTTTTGTGTTCTTTTCACATACCACATATGGATCCACAAGTGTCATTGTATGTGTGCTCTTTTCATAATCCACCTATGGATCCACCAGTGTCATTTCATGTGTGTTCTTTTCACATACCACATATGGAAACACCAGTATCATTGAAATGTGTGTTCTCTTCAGAGACCAGACATGGATCCACCAGTGTCATTGCATGTGTGTTCTTTTTACTAACAACAACTGGAGTCATTGCATGTGTGTTCTTTTCACATACCACATATCGATCCACCAGTGTCATTGCATGTGTGCCCTTTTCACAATCCACCTATGGATCCACCAGTGTCATTGCATGTGTGTTCTTTTTACTAACAACAACCAGAGTCATTTCATGTGTTTTCTTTTCACATACCATATATGGATCCACAAGTGTCATTGAAATGTGTGTTCTCCTCAGAGACCACACATGGATCCACCAGTGTCATTGCATGCGTGTTCTTTTTAGTAACAACAACTAGAGTCATTGCATGTGTGTTCTTTTCACATACCACATATGGATCCACCAGTGTCATTGCATGTGTGCTCTTTTCACAATCCCCCTATGGATCCACTAGTGTCATTGCATGTCTGTTATTTTCACAATCCACCTATGGATCCACCAGTGTCATTGCATATCTGCTCTTTTTACTAACGACAACTAGTGTCATTGCATGTGTGTTCTTTTTACTAACAACAACCAGAGGCCTTAAAAATCTGTGTTCTCTTCAGAGACCACACATGGATCCACCAGTGTCATTGCATGTGTGTTCTTTTCACTAACAACAACCAGAGTCATTTCATGTATGTTCTTTTCACATACCACATATGGATCCACCAGTGTATTTGCATGTGTGTTCTTTTTACTAAAAACAACTGGAGTCATTTCATGTGTGTTCTTTTCACATACCACATATGGATCCACCAGTGTCATTGCATGTGTGATCTTTTCACAATCCACCTATGGATCCACCAGTGTCATTGCATATGTATTATTTTTACTAACAACAACTAGAGTCATTGCATGTGTGTTCTTTTCACATACCACATATGGATCCACCAGTTTCATTGCATGCGTGTTCTTTTCACAATCCACCTATGGATCCACCAGTGTCATTGCATGTGTGCTCTTTTTACTAACAACAACTAGAGTCATTGCATGTGTGTTCTCTTCAGAGACCACACATGGATCCACCAGTGTCACTGAATGTGTGTTCTTTTCACAATCCGCCTACGGATCCACTAGTGTCATTGCATGTGTGCTCTTTTTACTAACAACAACTAGAGTCATTGCATGTGTGTTCTCTTCAGAGACCACACATGGATCCACCAGTGTCATTGAATGTGTGTTCATTTTACTAACAACAACCAGAGTCATTGAAATGTGTGTTATCTTTAGAGACCACACATGGATCCACCAGTGTCATTGCATGTGTGTTCTTTTCACTAACAACTAGAGTCATTTCATGTGTGTTCTTTTCACATACCACATATGGATCCACCAGTGTCATTGCATGTGTGTTCTTTTTACTAACAACAACAGGAGTCATTTCATGCGTGTTCTTTTCACATACCACATATGGATCTACCAGTGTCATTGAAATGTGTGTTCTCTTGAGAGACCACACATGGATCCACGAGTGTCATTGCATGTGTGTTCTTTTTACTAACAACAACTAGAGTCATTGCATGTGTGTTCTTTTCACATAACACATATGGATCCACTAGTGTCATTGTATGTGTGCTCTTTTCATAAACCACCTATGGATCCACCGGTGTCATTGCATGTGTGTTCTTTTCACATACCACATATGGATCCACCAGTATCATTGAAATGTGTGTTCTCTTTAGAGACCACACATGGATCCACCAGTGTCATTGCATGTGTGTTCTTTTTACTAACAACAACCGGAGTCATTGCATGTGTGTTCTTTTCACATACCACATATGGATCCACAAGTGTCACTGCATGTGTGCTCTTTAAACAATCCACCTATGGATCCACCGGTGTCATTTCATGTGTGTTCTTTTCACATACCACATATGGACCCACCAGAGTCATTGAAATTTTTGTACTCTTCAGAGACCACACATGGATCCACCAGTGTCATTGAAATGTGTGTTCTCTTCAGAGACCACACATGGACCCACCAGTGTCATTGCATGTGTGTTCTTTTTACTAACAACCAGAGTCATTGAAATGTGTGTTCTCTTCAGAGACCACACATGGATCCACCAGTGTCAATGCATGTGTGTTCTTTTCACTAACAACACCCAGAGTCATTTCATGTGTGTTCTTTTCACATACCACATATGGATCCACCAGTGTCATTGCTTGTGTGTTCTTTTTACTAACAACAATTGGAGTCATTTCATGTGTGTTCTTTTCACATACCACATATGGATCCACCAGTGTCATTGCATGTGTATTCTTTTTACTAACAACAACAGGAGTCATTTCATGTGTGTTCTTTTCACATACCACATATGGATCCACTAGTGTCATTGAAATGTGTGTTCTCTTGAGAGACCACACATGGATCCACTAGTGTCATTGCATGTGTGTTCTTTTTACTAACAACAACTGGAGTCATTGCTTTTGTGTTCTTTTCACATACCACATATGGATCCACAAGTGTCATTGTATGTGTGCTCTTTTCATAATCCACCTATGGATCCACCAGTGTCATTTCATGTGTGTTCTTTTCACATACCACATATGGAAACACCAGTATCATTGAAATGTGTGTTCTCTTCAGAGACCAGACATGGATCCACCAGTGTCATTGCATGTGTGTTCTTTTTACTAACAACAACTGGAGTCATTGCATGTGTGTTCTTTTCACATACCACATATCGATCCACCAGTGTCATTGCATGTGTGCCCTTTTCACAATCCACCTATGGATCCACCAGTGTCATTGCATGTGTGTTCTTTTTACTAACAACAACCAGAGTCATTTCATGTGTTTTCTTTTCACATACCATATATGGATCCACAAGTGTCATTGAAATGTGTGTTCTCCTCAGAGACCACACATGGATCCACCAGTGTCATTGCATGCGTGTTCTTTTTAGTAACAACAACTAGAGTCATTGCATGTGTGTTCTTTTCACATACCACATATGGATCCACCAGTGTCATTGCATGTGTGCTCTTTTCACAATCCCCCTATGGATCCACTAGTGTCATTGCATGTCTGTTATTTTCACAATCCACCTATGGATCCACCAGTGTCATTGCATATCTGCTCTTTTTACTAACGACAACTAGTGTCATTGCATGTGTGTTCTTTTTACTAACAACAACCAGAGGCCTTAAAAATCTGTGTTCTCTTCAGAGACCACACATGGATCCACCAGTGTCATTGCATGTGTGTTCTTTTCACTAACAACAACCAGAGTCATTTCATGTATGTTCTTTTCACATACCACATATGGATCCACCAGTGTATTTGCATGTGTGTTCTTTTTACTAAAAACAACTGGAGTCATTTCATGTGTGTTCTTTTCACATACCACATATGGATCCACCAGTGTCATTGCATGTGTGATCTTTTCACAATCCACCTATGGATCCACCAGTGTCATTGCATATGTATTATTTTTACTAACAACAACTAGAGTCATTGCATGTGTGTTCTTTTCACATACCACATATGGATCCACCAGTTTCATTGCATGCGTGTTCTTTTCACAATCCACCTATGGATCCACCAGTGTCATTGCATGTGTGCTCTTTTTACTAACAACAACTAGAGTCATTGCATGTGTGTTCTCTTCAGAGACCACACATGGATCCACCAGTGTCACTGAATGTGTGTTCTTTTCACAATCCGCCTACGGATCCACTAGTGTCATTGCATGTGTGCTCTTTTTACTAACAACAACTAGAGTCATTGCATGTGTGTTCTCTTCAGAGACCACACATGGATCCACCAGTGTCATTGAATGTGTGTTCATTTTACTAACAACAACCAGAGTCATTGAAATGTGTGTTATCTTTAGAGACCACACATGGATCCACCAGTGTCATTGCATGTGTGTTCTTTTCACTAACAACTAGAGTCATTTCATGTGTGTTCTTTTCACATACCACATATGGATCCACCAGTGTCATTGCATGTGTGTTCTTTTTACTAACAACAACAGGAGTCATTTCATGCGTGTTCTTTTCACATACCACATATGGATCTACCAGTGTCATTGAAATGTGTGTTCTCTTGAGAGACCACACATGGATCCACGAGTGTCATTGCATGTGTGTTCTTTTTACTAACAACAACTAGAGTCATTGCATGTGTGTTCTTTTCACATAACACATATGGATCCACTAGTGTCATTGTATGTGTGCTCTTTTCATAAACCACCTATGGATCCACCGGTGTCATTGCATGTGTGTTCTTTTCACATACCACATATGGATCCACCAGTATCATTGAAATGTGTGTTCTCTTCAGAGACCACACATGGATCCACCAGTGTCATTGCATGTGTGTTCTTTTTACTAACAACAACCGGAGTCATTGCATGTGTGTTCTTTTCACATACCACATATGGATCCACAAGTGTCACTGCATGTGTGCTCTTTAAACAATCCACCTATGGATCCACCGGTGTCATTTCATGTGTGTTCTTTTCACATACCACATATGGACCCACCAGAGTCATTGAAATTTTTGTACTCTTCAGAGACCACACATGGATCCACCAGTGTCATTGAAATGTGTGTTCTCTTCAGAGACCACACATGGACCCACCAGTGTCATTGCATGTGTGTTCTTTTTACTAACAACCAGAGTCATTGAAATGTGTGTTCTCTTCAGAGACCACACATGGATCCACCAGTGTCAATGCATGTGTGTTCTTTTCACTAACAACACCCAGAGTCATTTCATGTGTGTTCTTTTCACATACCACATATGGATCCACCAGTGTCATTGCTTGTGTGTTCTTTTTACTAACAACAATTGGAGTCATTTCATGTGTGTTCTTTTCACATACCACATATGGATCCACCAGTGTCATTGAAATGTGTGTTCTTTTCAGAGACCACACATGGATCCATCAGTGTCATTGCATGTGTGTTCTTTTTACTAACAACAACTGGAGTCATTCCATGTGTGTTCTTTTCACATACCACATATGGATCCACCAGAGTCATTGAAATGTGTGTTCTCTTCAGAGACCACACATGGATCCACCTGTGTCATTACATGTGTGTTCTTTTCACTAAGAACAACCAGATTCATTGCGTGTGTGTTCTTTTCACATACCACATATGGATCCACAAGTGTCATTGAAATGTGTGTTCTCTTTAGAGACCACACAAGGATCCACCAGTGTCATTGCATGTGTGTTCTTTTTACTAACAACAACTGGAGTCATTGCATGTGTGTTCTCTTCAGAGACCACACATGGATCCACCAGTGTCATTGCATGTGTGTTCTTTTTTGTAACAACAACTGGAGTCATTGCATGTGTGTTCTTTTCACATACCACATATGGATCCACCAGTGTCATTGCATGTTTGCTCTTTTCACAATCCACACAGGGATCCACCAGTGTCATTGCATGTGTGTTCTTTTTTGTAACAACAACCAGAGTCATTGCATGTGTGTTCTTTTCACATACCACATATGGATCCACCAGTGTCATTGCATGTGTGCTCTTTTCACAATCCACCTATGGATCCACCAGTGTCATTTCATGTGTGTTCTTTTCACATACCACATATGGATCCACCAGAGTCATTGAAATTTTTGTTCTCTTCAGAGACCACACATGGATCCACTAGTGTCATTGAAATGTATGTTCTCTTCAGAAACCACACATGGACCCACTAGTGTCATTGCATGTGTGTTCTTTTTACTAACAACCAGAGTCATTGAAATGTGTGTTCTCTTCAGAGACCACACATGGATCCACCAGTGTTATTGCATGTGTGTTCTTTTCACTAACAACAACCAGAGTCATTTCATGTGTGTTCTTTTCACATTCCACATATGGATCCACCAGTGTCATTGCTTGTGTGTTCTTTTTACTAACAACAAATGGAGTCATTTCATTAGTGTTCTTTTCACATACCACATATGGATCCACCAGTGTCATTGAAATGTGTGTTCTTTTTAGAGACCACACATGGATGCATCAGTGTCATTGCATGTGTGTTCTTTTTACTAACAACAACTGGAGTCATTCCATGTGTGTTCTTTTCACATACCACATATGGATCCACCAGAGTCATTGAAATGTGTGTTCTCTTCAGAGACCACACATGGATCCACCTGTGTCATTACATGTGTGTTCTTTTCACTAAGAACAACCAGATTCATTGCATGTGTGTTCTTTTCACATACCACATATGGATCCACAAGTGTCATTGAAATGTGTGTTCTCTTTAGAGACCACACAAGGATCCACAAGTGTCATTGCATGTGTGTTCTTTTTACTAACAACAACTGGAGTCATTGCATGTGTGTTCTCTTCAGAGACCACACATGGATCCACCAGTGTCATTGCATGTGTGTTCTTTTTTGTAACAACAACTGGAGTCATTGCATGTGTGTTCTTTTCACATACCACATATGGATCCACCAGTGTCATTGCATGTTTGCTCTTTTCACAATCCACACATGGATCCACCAGTGTCATTGCATGTGTGTTCTTTTTTGTAACAACAACCAGAGTCATTGCATGTGTGTTCTTTTCACATACCACATATGGATCCACCAGTGTCATTGCATGTGTGCTCTTTTCACAATCCACCTATGGATCCACCAGTGTCATTTCATGTGTGTTCTTTTCACATACCACATATGGATCCACCAGAGTCATTGAAATTTTTGTTCTCTTCAGAGACCACACATGGATCCACTAGTGTCATTGAAATGTGTGTTCTCTTCAGAAACCACACATGGACCCACTAGTGTCATTGCATGTGTGTTCTTTTTACTAACAACCAGAGTCATTGAAATGTGTGTTCTCTTCAGAGACCACACATGGATCCACCAGTGTTATTGCATGTGTGTTCTTTTCACTAACAACAACCAGAGTCATTTCATGTGTGTTCTTTTCACATACCACATATGGATCCACCAGTGTCATTGCTTGTGTATTCTTTTTACTAACAACAAATGGAGTCATTTCATTAGTGTTCTTTTCACATACCACATATGGATCCACCAGTGTCATTGAAATGTGTGTTCTCTTCAGAGACCACACATGGATCCACCAGTGTCATTGCATGTGTGTTCTTTTTACTATCAACAACATGAGTCATTGCATGTGTGTTCTTTTCACATACCACATATGGATCCACCAGTTTCATTGCATGTGTGCTCTTTTCATAATCCACCTATGGATCCACCAGTGTCATTGCATGTGTGTTCTTTTACTAACAACGACCAGAGTCATTGCATGTGTGTTCTTTTCACATACCACATATGGATCCACCAGTGTCATTGCATGTGTGCTCTTTTCACAATCCACCTATGGATCCACCAGTGTCATTTCATGTGTGTTATTTTCAGAAACCACATATGGATCCACCAGAGTCATTAAAAATTTTGTTCTCTTCAGAGACCACACATGGATCCACCAGTATCATTGAAATGTGTGTTCTCTTCAGAGACCACACATGGACCCACCAGTGTCATTGCATGTGTGTTCTTTTTACTAACAACCAGAGTCATTGAAATGTGTGTTCTCTTCAGAGACCACACATGGATCCACCAGTGTCATTGCATGTGTGTTCTTTTCACTAACAACAACCAGAGTCATTTCATGTGTGTTCTTTTCACATACCACATAAGGATCCACCAGTGTCATTACTTGTGTGTTCTTTTTACTAACAACAACTGGAGTCATTTCATGTGTGTTATTTTCACATACCACATATGGATCCACCAGTGTCATTGAAATGTGTGTTCTCTTCAGAGACCACACATGGATCCACCAGTGTCATTGCATGTGTGTTCTTTTTACTAACAACAACTGGAATCATTTCATGTGTGTTCTTTTCACATACCACATATGGATCCACCAGAGTCATTGAAATGTGTGTTCTCTTCAGAGACCACACATGGATCAACCAGTGTCATTGCATGTGTGTTCTTTTCACTAAGAACAACCAGATTCATTGCATGTTTGTTCTTTTCACATACCACATATGGATCCACAAGTGTCATTGCATGTTGGTTCTTTTTACTAACAACAACCAGAGTTATTTCATGTGTGTTCTTTTCACATAGCACATATGGATCCACCAGTGTCATTGAAATGTGTGTTCTCTTCAGAGACCACACATGGATCCACCAGTGTCATTGCATGTGTGTTCTTTTTACTAACAACAACTGGAGTCATTGCATGTTTGTTCTTTTCACATACCACATATGGATCCACCAGTGTCATTGCATGTGTGCTCTTTTCACAATCCACCTATGGATCCAACTGTGTCATTTCATGTGTGTTCTTTTCACATACCACATATGGATCCACCAGTGTCATTGAAATGTGTGTTCTCTTAAGATACCATACATGGATCCACCAGTGTCATTGCATGTGTGCTCTTTTTACTAACAACAACTAGAGTCATTGCATGTGTGTTCTCTTCACAGACCACACATGGATCCACCAGTGTCATTGCATGTGTGTTCTTTTTACTAACAACAACATGTGTCATTGCATGTGTGTTCTTTTCACATACCACATATGGATCCACCAGTGTCATTGCATGTGTGCGCTTTTCACAATCCACCTATGGCTCCACCAGTGTCATTGCATGTGTGTTCTTTTACTAACAACAACCAGAGTCATTGCATGTGTGTTCTTTTCACATACCACATATGGATCCACCAGTGTCATTGCATGTGTGCTCTTTTCACAATCCACCTATGGATCCACCAGTGTCATTTCATGTGTGTTCTTTTCACATACCACATATGGATCCACCAGAGTCATTGAAATTTTTGTTCTCTTCAGAGACCACACATGGATCCACCAGTGTCATTGAAATGTGTGTTCTCTTGAGAGACCACACATGGATCCACTAGTGTCATTGCATGTGTCTTCTTTTTACTAACAACAACTGGAGTCATTGCATGTGTGTTCTTTTCACATACCACATATGGATCCACTAGTGTCATTGCATGTGTGCTCTTTTCACAATCCACCTATGGATCCACTAGTGTTAATGCATGTGTGTTCTTTTTACTAACAACAACCAGAGTCATTTCATGTGTGTTCTTTTCACATACCACATATGGATCCACCAGTGTCATTGAAATGTGTGTTCTCTTCAGAGACCACACATGGATCCACCAGTGTCATTGCATGTGTGTTCTTTTTACTAACAACAACCAGAGTCATTGCATGTGTGTTCTTTTCACATACCACATATGGATCCACCAGTGTCATTGCATGTGTGCTCTTTTCACAATCCACCTATGGATCCACCAGTGTCATTGCATGTGTGTTCTTTTACTAACAACAACCAGAGTCATTGCATGTGTGTTCTTTTCACATACCACATATGGATCCACCAGTGTCATTGCATGTGTGCTCTTTTCACAATCCACCTATGGATCCACCAGTGTCATTTCATGTGTGTTCTTTTCACATACCACATATGGATCCACCAGAGTCATTGAAATTTTTGTTCTCTTCAGAGACCACACATGGATCCACCAGTGTCATTGAAATGTGTGTTCTCTTCAGAAACCACACATGGACCCACTACTGTCATTGCACGTGTGTTCTTTTTACTAACAACCAGAGTCATTGAAATGTGTGTTCTCTTCAGAGACCACACATGGATCCACCAGTGTCATTGCATGTGTGTTCTTTTCACTAACAACAACCAGAGTCATTTCATGTGTGTTCTTTTCACATACCACATATGGATCCACCAGTGTCATTGCTTGTGTGTTCTTTTTACTAACAACAACTGGAGTCATTTCATGTGTGTTCTTTTCACATACCACATATGGATCCACCAGTGTCATTGAAATGTGTGTTCTCTTCAGAGACCACACATGGATCCACCAGTGTCATTGCATGTGTGTTCTTTTTACTAACAACAACTGGAATCATTTCATGTGTGTTCTTTTCACATACCACATATGGATCCACCAGAGTCATTGAAATGTGTGTTCTCTTCAGAGACCACACATGGATCAACCAGTGTCATTGCATGTGTGTTCTTTTCACTAAGAACAACCAGATTCATTGCATGTTTGTTCTTTTCACATACCACATATGGATCCACCAGTGTCATTGCATGTGTGCTCTTTTCACAATCCACCTATGGATCCACCAGTGTCATTTCATGTGTGTTATTCTCAGATACCACATATGGATCCACCAGAGTCATTAAAAATTTTGTTCTCTTCAGAGACCACACATGGATCCACCAGTATCATTGAAATGTGTGTTCTCTTCAGAGACCACACATGGACCCACCAGTGTCATTGCATGTGTGTTCTTTTTACTAACAACCAAAGTCATTGAAATGTGTGTTCTCTTCAGATACCACACATGGATCCACCAGTGTCATTGCATGTGTGTTCTTTTTACTAACAACAACTGGAGTCATTGCATGTGTGTTCTTTTCACATACCACATATGGATCCACCAGTGTCATTGCATGTGTTCTCTTTTCACAATCCACCTATGGATCCACCAGTGTCATTGCATGTGTGTTCTTTTACTAACAACAACCAGAGTCATTGCATGTGTGTTCTTTTCACATACCACATATGGATCCACCAGTGTCGTTGCATGTGGGCTCTTTTCACAATCCACCTATGGATCCACCAGTGTCATTGCATGTGTGTTCTTTTACTAACAACAACCAGAGTCATTGCATGTGTGTTCTTTTCACATACCACATATTGATCCACCAGTGTCATTGCATGTGTGCTCTTTTCACAATCCACCTATGGATCCACCAGTGTCATTTCATGTGTGTTCTTTTCACATACCACATATGGAGCCACCAGAGTCATTGAAATTTTTGTTCTCTTCAGAGACCACACATGGATCCACTAGTGTCATTGAAATGTGTGTTCTCTTCAGAAACCACACATGGACCCACTAGTGTCATTGCATGTGTGTTCTTTTTACTAACAACCAGAGTCATTGAAATGTGTGTTCTCTTCAGAGACCACACATGGATCCACCAGTGTTATTGCATGTGTGTTCTTTTCACTAACAACAACCAGAGTCATTTCATGTGTGTTCTTTTCACATACCACATATGGATCCACCAGTGTCATTGCTTGTGTGTTCTTTTTACTAACAACAAATGGAGTCATTTCATTAGTGTTCTTTTCACATACCACATATGGATCCACCAGTGTCATTGAAATGTGTGTTCTCTTCAGAGACCACACATGGATCCACCAGTGTCATTGCATGTGTGTTCTTTTTACTATCAACAACATGAGTCATTGCATGTGTGTTCTTTTCACATACCACATATGGATCCACCAGTTTCATTGCATGTGTGCTCTTTTCATAATCCACCTATGGATCCACCGGTGTCATTGCATGTGTGTTCTTT
This sequence comes from Avena sativa, assembly GCA_916181665.1. Lineage (NCBI taxonomy): Eukaryota > Viridiplantae > Streptophyta > Magnoliopsida > Poales > Poaceae > Avena > Avena sativa. The sequence goes on along the minus strand of OV702292.1, from coordinate 410,069,032 downwards.
TACTAACAACGACCAGAGTCATTGCATGTGTGTTCTTTTCACATACCACATATGGATCCACCAGTGTCATTGCATGTGTGCTCTTTTCACAATCCACCTATGGATCCACCAGTGTCATTTCATGTGTGTTATTTTCAGAAACCACATATGGATCCACCAGAGTCATTAAAAATTTTGTTCTCTTCAGAGACCACACATGGATCCACCAGTATCATTGAAATGTGTGTTCTCTTCAGAGACCACACATGGACCCACCAGTGTCATTGCATGTGTGTTCTTTTTACTAACAACCAGAGTCATTGAAATGTGTGTTCTCTTCAGAGACCACACATGGATCCACCAGTGTCATTGCATGTGTGTTCTTTTCACTAACAACAACCAGAGTCATTTCATGTGTGTTCTTTTCACATACCACATATGGATCCACCAGTGTCATTACTTGTGTGTTCTTTTTACTAACAACAACTGGAGTCATTTCATGTGTGTTATTTTCACATACCACATATGGATCCACCAGTGTCATTGAAATGTGTGTTCTCTTCAGAGACCACACATGGATCCACCAGTGTCATTGCATGTGTGTTCTTTTTACTAACAACAACTGGAATCATTTCATGTGTGTTCTTTTCACATACCACATATGGATCCACCAGAGTCATTGAAATGTGTGTTCTCTTCAGAGACCACACATGGATCAACCAGTGTCATTGCATGTGTGTTCTTTTCACTAAGAACAACCAGATTCATTGCATGTTTGTTCTTTTCACATACCACATATGGATCCACAAGTGTCATTGCATGTTGGTTCTTTTTACTAACAACAACCAGAGTTATTTCATGTGTGTTCTTTTCACATAGCACATATGGATCCACCAGTGTCATTGAAATGTGTGTTCTCTTTAGAGACCACACATGGATCCACCAGTGTCATTGCATGTGTGTTCTTTTTACTAACAACAACTGGAGTCATTGCATGTTTGTTCTTTTCACATACCACATATGGATCCACCAGTGTCATTGCATGTGTGCTCTTTTCACAATCCACCTATGGATCCAACTGTGTCATTTCATGTGTGTTCTTTTCACATACCACATATGGATCCACCAGTGTCATTGAAATGTGTGTTCTCTTAAGATACCATACATGGATCCACCAGTGTCATTGCATGTGTGCTCTTTTTACTAACAACAACTAGAGTCATTGCATGTGTGTTCTCTTCACAGACCACACATGGATCCACCAGTGTCATTGCATGTGTGTTCTTTTTACTAACAACAACATGTGTCATTGCATGTGTGTTCTTTTCACATACCACATATGGATCCACCAGTGTCATTGCATGTGTGCGCTTTTCACAATCCACCTATGGCTCCACCAGTGTCATTGCATGTGTGTTCTTTTACTAACAACAACCAGAGTCATTGCATGTGTGTTCTTTTCACATACCACATATGGATCCACCAGTGTCATTGCATGTGTGCTCTTTTCACAATCCACCTATGGATCCACCAGTGTCATTTCATGTGTGTTCTTTTCACATACCACATATGGATCCACCAGAGTCATTGAAATTTTTGTTCTCTTCAGAGACCACACATGGATCCACCAGTGTCATTGAAATGTGTGTTCTCTTGAGAGACCACACATGGATCCACTAGTGTCATTGCATGTGTCTTCTTTTTACTAACAACAACTGGAGTCATTGCATGTGTGTTCTTTTCACATACCACATATGGATCCACTAGTGTCATTGCATGTGTGCTCTTTTCACAATCCACCTATGGATCCACTAGTGTTAATGCATGTGTGTTCTTTTTACTAACAACAACCAGAGTCATTTCATGTGTGTTCTTTTCACATACCACATATGGATCCACCAGTGTCATTGAAATGTGTGTTCTCTTCAGAGACCACACATGGATCCACCAGTGTCATTGCATGTGTGTTCTTTTTACTAACAACAACCAGAGTCATTGCATGTGTGTTCTTTTCACATACCACATATGGATCCACCAGTGTCATTGCATGTGTGCTCTTTTCACAATCCACCTATGGATCCACCAGTGTCATTGCATGTGTGTTCTTTTACTAACAACAACCAGAGTCATTGCATGTGTGTTCTTTTCACATACCACATATGGATCCACCAGTGTCATTGCATGTGTGCTCTTTTCACAATCCACCTATGGATCCACCAGTGTCATTTCATGTGTGTTCTTTTCACATACCACATATGGATCCACCAGAGTCATTGAAATTTTTGTTCTCTTCAGAGACCACACATGGATCCACCAGTGTCATTGAAATGTGTGTTCTCTTCAGAAACCACACATGGACCCACTACTGTCATTGCACGTGTGTTCTTTTTACTAACAACCAGAGTCATTGAAATGTGTGTTCTCTTCAGAGACCACACATGGATCCACCAGTGTCATTGCATGTGTGTTCTTTTCACTAACAACAACCAGAGTCATTTCATGTGTGTTCTTTTCACATACCACATATGGATCCACCAGTGTCATTGCTTGTGTGTTCTTTTTACTAACAACAACTGGAGTCATTTCATGTGTGTTCTTTTCACATACCACATATGGATCCACCAGTGTCATTGAAATGTGTGTTCTCTTCAGAGACCACACATGGATCCACCAGTGTCATTGCATGTGTGTTCTTTTTACTAACAACAACTGGAATCATTTCATGTGTGTTCTTTTCACATACCACATATGGATCCACCAGAGTCATTGAAATGTGTGTTCTCTTCAGAGACCACACATGGATCAACCAGTGTCATTGCATGTGTGTTCTTTTCACTAAGAACAACCAGATTCATTGCATGTTTGTTCTTTTCACATACCACATATGGATCCACCAGTGTCATTGCATGTGTGCTCTTTTCACAATCCACCTATGGATCCACCAGTGTCATTTCATGTGTGTTATTCTCAGATACCACATATGGATCCACCAGAGTCATTAAAAATTTTGTTCTCTTCAGAGACCACACATGGATCCACCAGTATCATTGAAATGTGTGTTCTCTTCAGAGACCACACATGGACCCACCAGTGTCATTGCATGTGTGTTCTTTTTACTAACAACCAAAGTCATTGAAATGTGTGTTCTCTTCAGATACCACACATGGATCCACCAGTGTCATTGCATGTGTGTTCTTTTTACTAACAACAACTGGAGTCATTGCATGTGTGTTCTTTTCACATACCACATATGGATCCACCAGTGTCATTGCATGTGTTCTCTTTTCACAATCCACCTATGGATCCACCAGTGTCATTGCATGTGTGTTCTTTTACTAACAACAACCAGAGTCATTGCATGTGTGTTCTTTTCACATACCACATATGGATCCACCAGTGTCGTTGCATGTGGGCTCTTTTCACAATCCACCTATGGATCCACCAGTGTCATTGCATGTGTGTTCTTTTACTAACAACAACCAGAGTCATTGCATGTGTGTTCTTTTCACATACCACATATTGATCCACCAGTGTCATTGCATGTGTGCTCTTTTCACAATCCACCTATGGATCCACCAGTGTCATTTCATGTGTGTTCTTTTCACATACCACATATGGAGCCACCAGAGTCATTAAAATTTTTGTTCTCTTCAGAGACCACACATGGATCCACCAGTGTCATTGAAATGTGTGTTCTCTTCAGAAACCACACATGGACCCACTACTGTCATTGCACGTGTGTTCTTTTTACTAACAACCAGAGTCATTGAAATGTGTGTTCTCTTCAGAGACCACACATGGATCCACCAGTGTCATTGCATGTGTGTTCTTTTCACTAACAACAACCAGAGTCATTTCATGTGTGTTCTTTTCACATACCACATATGGATCCACCAGTGTCATTGCTTGTGTGTTCTTTTTACTAACAACAACTGGAGTCATTTCATGTGTGTTCTTTTCACATACCACATATGGATCCACCAGTGTCATTGAAATGTGTGTTCTCTTCAGAGACCACACATGGATCCACCAGTGTCATTGCATGTGTGTTCTTTTTACTAACAACAACTGGAATCATTTCATGTGTGTTCTTTTCACATACCACATATGGATCCACCAGAGTCATTGAAATGTGTGTTCTCTTCAGAGACCACACATGGATCAACCAGTGTCATTGCATGTGTGTTCTTTTCACTAAGAACAACCAGATTCATTGCATGTTTGTTCTTTTCACATACCACATATGGATCCACAAGTGTCATTGCATGTTGGTTCTTTTTACTAACAACAACCAGAGTTATTTCATGTGTGTTCTTTTCACATAGCACATATGGATCCACCAGTGTCATTGAAATGTGTGTTCTCTTTAGAGACCACACATGGATCCACCAGTGTCATTGCATGTGTGTTCTTTTTACTAACAACAACTGGAGTCATTGCATGTTTGTTCTTTTCACATACCACATATGGATCCACCAGTGTCATTGCATGTGTGCTCTTTTCACAATCCACCTATGGATCCAACTGTGTCATTTCATGTGTGTTCTTTTCACATACCACATATGGATCCACCAGTGTCATTGAAATGTGTGTTCTCTTAAGATACCATACATGGATCCACCAGTGTCATTGCATGTGTGCTCTTTTTACTAACAACAACTAGAGTCATTGCATGTGTGTTCTCTTCACAGACCACACATGGATCCACCAGTGTCATTGCATGTGTGTTCTTTTTACTAACAACAACATGTGTCATTGCATGTGTGTTCTTTTCACATACCACATATGGATCCACCAGTGTCATTGCATGTGTGCGCTTTTCACAATCCACCTATGGCTCCACCAGTGTCATTGCATGTGTGTTCTTTTACTAACAACAACCAGAGTCATTGCATGTGTGTTCTTTTCACATACCACATATGGATCCACCAGTGTCATTGCATGTGTGCTCTTTTCACAATCCACCTATGGATCCACCAGTGTCATTTCATGTGTGTTCTTTTCACATACCACATATGGATCCACCAGAGTCATTGAAATTTTTGTTCTCTTCAGAGACCACACATGGATCCACCAGTGTCATTGAAATGTGTGTTCTCTTGAGAGACCACACATGGATCCACTAGTGTCATTGCATGTGTCTTCTTTTTACTAACAACAACTGGAGTCATTGCATGTGTGTTCTTTTCACATACCACATATGGATCCACTAGTGTCATTGCATGTGTGCTCTTTTCACAATCCACCTATGGATCCACTAGTGTTAATGCATGTGTGTTCTTTTTACTAACAACAACCAGAGTCATTTCATGTGTGTTCTTTTCACATACCACATATGGATCCACCAGTGTCATTGAAATGTGTGTTATCTTCAGAGACCACACATGGATCCACCAGTGTCATTGCATGTGTGTTCTTTTTACTAACAACAACCAGAGTCATTGCATGTGTGTTCTTTTCACATACCACATATGGATCCACCAGTGTCATTGCATGTGTGCTCTTTTCACAATCCACCTATGGATCCACCAGTGTCATTGCATGTGTGTTCTTTTACTAACAACAACCAGAGTCATTGCATGTGTGTTCTTTTCACATACCACATATGGATCCACCAGTGTCATTGCATGTGTGCTCTTTTCACAATCCACCTATGGATCCACCAGTGTCATTTCATGTGTGTTCTTTTCACATACCACATATGGATCCACCAGAGTCATTGAAATTTTTGTTCTCTTCAGAGACCACACATGGATCCACCAGTGTCATTGAAATGTGTGTTCTCTTCAGAAACCACACATGGACCCACTACTGTCATTGCACGTGTGTTCTTTTTACTAACAACCAGAGTCATTGAAATGTGTGTTCTCTTCAGAGACCACACATGGATCCACCAGTGTCATTGCATGTGTGTTCTTTTCACTAACAACAACCAGAGTCATTTCATGTGTGTTCTTTTCACATACCACATATGGATCCACCAGTGTCATTGCTTGTGTGTTCTTTTTACTAACAACAACTGGAGTCATTTCATGTGTGTTCTTTTCACATACCACATATGGATCCACCAGTGTCATTGAAATGTGTGTTCTCTTCAGAGACCACACATGGATCCACCAGTGTCATTGCATGTGTGTTCTTTTTACTAACAACAACTGGAATCATTTCATGTGTGTTCTTTTCACATACCACATATGGATCCACCAGAGTCATTGAAATGTGTGTTCTCTTCAGAGACCACACATGGATCAACCAGTGTCATTGCATGTGTGTTCTTTTCACTAAGAACAACCAGATTCATTGCATGTTTGTTCTTTTCACATACCACATATGGATCCACCAGTGTCATTGCATGTGTGCTCTTTTCACAATCCACCTATGGATCCACCAGTGTCATTTCATGTGTGTTATTCTCAGATACCACATATGGATCCACCAGAGTCATTAAAAATTTTGTTCTCTTCAGAGACCACACATGGATCCACCAGTATCATTGAAATGTGTGTTCTCTTCAGAGACCACACATGGACCCACCAGTGTCATTGCATGTGTGTTCTTTTTACTAACAACCAAAGTCATTGAAATGTGTGTTCTCTTCAGATACCACACATGGATCCACCAGTGTCATTGCATGTGTGTTCTTTTTACTAACAACAACTGGAGTCATTGCATGTGTGTTCTTTTCACATACCACATATGGATCCACCAGTGTCATTGCATGTGTTCTCTTTTCACAATCCACCTATGGATCCACCAGTGTCATTGCATGTGTGTTCTTTTACTAACAACAACCAGAGTCATTGCATGTGTGTTCTTTTCACATACCACATATGGATCCACCAGTGTCGTTGCATGTGGGCTCTTTTCACAATCCACCTATGGATCCACCAGTGTCATTGCATGTGTGTTCTTTTACTAACAACAACCAGAGTCATTGCATGTGTGTTCTTTTCACATACCACATATTGATCCACCAGTGTCATTGCATGTGTGCTCTTTTCACAATCCACCTATGGATCCACCAGTGTCATTTCATGTGTGTTCTTTTCACATACCACATATGGAGCCACCAGAGTCATTAAAATTTTTGTTCTCTTCAAAGACCACAGATCCACTAGTGTCATTGAAATGTGTGTTCTCTTCAGAGACCACACATGGACCCACCAGTGTCATTGCATGTGTGTTCTTTTTACTAACAACCAGAGTCATTGAAATGTGTGTTCTCTTCAGAGACCACACATGGATCCACCAGTGTCATTGCATGTGTGTTCTTTTCACTAACAACAACCAGAGTCATTTCATGTGTGTTCTTTTCACATACCACATATGGATCCACCAGTGTCATTGCTTGTGTGTTCTTTTTACTAACAACAACTAGAGTCATTTCAAGTGTGTTCTTTTCACATACCACATATGGATCCACCAGTGTCATTGAAATGTGTGTTCTCTTCAAAGACCACACATGGATCCACCAGTGTCATTGCATGTGTGTTCTTTTTACTAACAACAACATGAGTCATTGCATGTGTGTTCTTTTCACATACCACATATGGATCCACCAGAGTCATTGAAATGTGTGTTCTCTTCAGAGACCACACATGGATCCACCTGTGTCATTGCATGTGTGTTCTTTTCACTAAGAACAACCAGATTCATTGCGTGTGTGTTCTTTTCACATACCACATATGGATCCACAAGTGTCATTGCATGTTGGTTCTTTTTACTAACAACAACTAGAGTCATTTCATGTCTGTTCTTTTCACATAGCACATATGGATCCACCAGTGTCATTGAAATGTGTGTTCTCTTCAGAGACCACACATGGATCCACCAGTGTCATTGCATGTGTGTTCTTTTTACTAACAACAACTAGAGTCATTGCATGTGTGTTCTTTTCACATACCACATATGGATCCACTAGTGTCATTGCATGTGTGCCCTTTTCACAATCCACCTATGGATCCAACAGTGTCATTTCATGTGTGTTCTTTTCACATACCACATATGGATCCACCAGTGTCATTGAAATGTGTGTTCTTTTTACTAACAACAACTGGAGTCATTTCATGTGTGCTCTTTTCACATACCACATATGGATCCACCAGTGTCATTGAAATGTGTGTTCTCTTCAGAGACCACACATGGATCCACCAGTGTCATTGCATGTGTGTTCTTTTTACTAACAACACATGAGTCATTGCATGTGTGTTCTTTTCACATACCACATATGTATCCCCCAGTGTCATTGCATGTGTTCTCTTTTCACAATCCACCTATGGATCCACCAGTGTCATTGCATGTGTGTTCTTTTACTAACAATAACCAGAGTCATTGCATGTGTGTTCTTTTCACATACCACATATGGATCCACCAGTGTCATTGCATGTGTGCTCTTTTCACAATCCACCTATGGATCCACCAGTGTCATTTCATGTGTGTTATTTTCAGATACCACATATGGATCCACCAGAGTCATTAAAAATTTTGTTCTCTTCAGAGACCACACATGGATCCACCAGTATCATTGAAATGTGTGTTCTCTTCAGAGACCACACATGGACCCACCAGTGTCATTGCATGTGTGTTCTTTTTACTAACAACCAGAGTCATTGAAATGTGTGTTCTCTTCAGAGACCACACATGGATCCACCAGTGTCATTGCATGTGTGTTCTTTTCACTAACAACAACCAGAGTCATTTCATGTGTGTTCTTTTCACATACCACATATGGATCCACCAGTGTCATTGCTTGTGTGTTCTTTTTGCTAACAACAACTGGAGTCATTTCATGTGTGTTATTTTCACATACCACATATGGATCCACCAGTGTCATTGAAATGTGTGTTATCTTCAGAGACCACACATGGATCCACCAGTGTCATTGCATATGTGTTCTTTTTACTAACAACAACTGGAGTCATTTCATGTGTGTTCTTTTCACATACCACATATGGATCCACCAGAGTCATTGAAATGTGTGTTCTCTTCAGAGACCACACATGGATCCACCAGTGTCATTGCATGTGTGTTCTTTTCACTAAGAACAACCAGATTCATTGCATGTTTGTTCTTTTCACATACCATATATGGATCCACATGTGTCATTGCATGTTGGTTCTTTTTACTAACAACAACTAGAGTCATTTCATGTGTGTTCTTTTCACATAGCACATATGGATCCACCAGTGTCATTGAAATGTGTGTTCTCTTCAGAGACCACACATGGATCCACCAGTGTCATTGCATGTGTGTTCTTTTTACTTACAACAACTGGAGTCATTGCATGTTTGTTCTTTTCACATACCACATATGGATCCACCAGTGTCATTGCATGTGTGCTCTTTTCACAATCCACCTATGGATCCAACAGTGTCATTTCATGTGTGTTCTTTTCACATACCACATATGGATCCACCAGCGTCATTGAAATGTGTGTTCTCTTAAGAGACCATACATGGATCCACCAGTGTCATTGCATGTGTGCTCCTTTTTACTAACAACAACTAGAGTCATTGCATGTGTGTTCTCTTCAGAGACCACACATTGATCCACCAGTGTCATTGCATGTGTGTTCTTTTTACTAACAACAACTGGAATCATTTCATGTGTGTTCTTTTCACATACCACATATGGATCCACCAGAGTCATTGAAATGTGTGTTCTCTTCAGAGACCACACATGGATCCACCAGTGTCATTGCATGTGTGTTCTTTTCACTAAGAACAACCAGATTCATTGCATGTTTGTTCTTTTCACATACCACATATGGATCCACAAGTGTCATTGCATGTTGGTTCTTTTTACTAACAACAACTAGAGTCATTTCATGTGTGTTCTTTTCACATAGCACATATGGATCCACCAGTGTCATTGAAATGTGTGTTCTCTTTAGAGACCACACATGGATCCACCAGTTTCATTGCATGTGTGTTCTTTTTACCAACAACAACTGGAGTCATTGCATGTTTGTTCTTTTCACATACCACATATGGATCCACCAGTGTCCTTGCATGTGTGCTCTTTTCACAATCCACCTATGGATCCAACAGTGTCATTTCATGTGTGTTCTTTTCACATACCACATATGGATCCACCAGTGTCATTGAAATGTGTGTTCTCTTAAGATACCATACATGGATCCACCAGTGTCATTGCATGTGTGCTCTTTTTACTAACAACAACTAGAGTCATTGCATGTGTGTTCTCTTCAAAGACCACACATGGATCCACCAGTGTCATTGCATGTGTGTTCTTTTTACTAACAACAACATGAGTCATTGCATGTGTGTTCTTTTCACATACCACATATGGATCCACCAGTGTCATTGCATGTGTGCTCTTTTCACAATCCACCTATGGATCCACCAGTGTCATTGCATGTGTGTTCTTTTACTAACAACAACCAGAGTCATTGCATGTGTGTTCTTTTCACATACCACATATGGATCCACCAGTGTCATTGCATGTGTGCTCTTTTCACAATCCACCTATGGATCCACCAGTGTTATTTCATGTGCGTTCTTTTCACATACCACATATGGATCCACCAGAGTCATTGAAATTTTTGTTCTCTTCAGAGACCACACATGGATCCACCAGTGTCATTGAAATATGTGTTCTGGTGAGAGACCACACATGGATCCACTAGTGTCATTGCATGTGTGTTCTTTTTACTAACAACAACTGGAGTCATTGCATGTGTGTTATTTTCACATACCACATATGGATCCACTAGTGTCATTGTATGTGTGCTCTTTTCATAATCCACCTATGGATCCACCGGTGTCATTTCATGTGTGTTCTTTTCACATACCACATATGGATCCACTAGTATCATTGAAATGTGTGTTCTCTTTAGAGACCACACATGGATCCACCAGTGTCATTGCATGTGTGTTCTTTTTACTAACAACAACTGGAGTCATTGCATGTGTGTTCTTTTCACATACAACATATGGATCCACTAGTGTCATTGCATGTGTGCTCTTTTCAGAATCCACCTATGGATCCACCAGTGTTAATGCATGTGTGTTCTTTTTACTAACAACAACCAGAGTCATTTCATGTGTGTTCTTTTCACATACCACATATGGATCCACCAGTGTCATTGAAATGTGTGTTCTCTTCAGAGACCACACATGGATCCATCTGTGACATTGCATGTGTGTTCTTTTTACTAACAACAACCAGAGTCATTGCATGTGTGTTCTTTTCACATACCACATATGGATCCTCCAGTGTCATTGCATGTGTGCTCTTTTCACAATCCACCTATGGATCCACCAGTGTCATTGCATGTGTGTTCTTTTACTAACAACAACCAGAGTCATTGCATGTGTGTTCTTTTCACATACCACATATGGATCCACCAGTGTCATTGCATGTGTGCTCTTTTCACAATCCACCTATGGATCCACCAGTGTCATTTCATGTGTGTTCTTTTCACATACCACATATGGATCCACCAGAGTCATTGAAATTTTTGTTCTCTTCAGAGACCACACATGGATCCACCAGTGTCATTGAAATGTGTGTTCTCTTGAGAGACCACACATGGATCCACTAGTGTCATTGCATGTGTGTTCTTTTTACTAACAACAACTAGAGTCATTGCATGTGTGTTCTTTTCATATACCACATATGGATCCACTAGTGTCATTGTATGTGTGCTCTTTTCATAATCCACCTATGGATCCACCGGTGTCATTTCATGTGTGTTCTTTTCACATACCACATATGGATCCACCAGTATCATTGAAATGTGTGTTCTCTTCAGAGACCACACATGGATCCACCAGTGTCATTGCATGTGTGTTCTTTTTACTAACAACAACTGGAGTCATTCCATGTGTGTTCTTTTCACATACCACATATGGATCCACTAGTGTCATTGCATGTGTGCTCTTTTCACAATCCACCTATGGATCCACCAGTGTTAATGCATGTCTGTTCTTTTTACTAACAACAACAAGAGTCATTTCATGTGTGTTATTTTCACATACCACATATGGATCCACCAGTGTCATTGAAATGTGTGTTCTCTTCAAAGACCACACATGGATCCACCAGTGTCATTGCATGTGTGTTCTTTTTACTAACAACAACCAGAGTCATTGCATCTGTGTTCTTTTCACATACCACATATGGATCCACCAGTGTCATTGCATGTGTGCTCTTTTCACAATCCACCTATGGATCCACCAGTGTCATTGCATGTGTGTTCTCTTACTAACAACAACCAGAGTCATTACATGTGTGTTCTTTTCACATACCACATATGGATCCACCAGTGTCATTGCATGTGTGCTCTTTTCACAATCCACCTATGGATCCAACAGTGTCATTTCATGTGTGTTCTTTTCACATACCACATATGGATCCACCGGTGTCATTGAAATGTGTGTTCTCTTAAGATACCATACATGGATCCACCAGTGTCATTGCATGTGTGCTCTTTTTACTAACAACAACTAGAGTCATTGCATGTGTGTTCTCTTCAGATTACACACATGGATCCACCAGTGTCATTGCATGTGTGTTCTTTTTACTAACAACAACATGAGTCATCGCATGTGTGTTCTTTTCACATAGCACATATGGATCCACCAGTGTCATTGCATGTGTGCTCTTTTCACAATCCACCTATGGATCCACCAGTGTCATTGCATGTGTGTTCTTTTACTAACAACAACCAGAGTCATTGCATGTGTGTTGTTTTCACATACCACATATGGATCCACCAGTGTCATTGCATGTGTGCTCTTTTCACAATCCACCTATGGATCCACCAGTGTTATTTCATGTGCGTTCTTTTCACATACCACATATGGATCCACCAGAGTCATTGAAATTTTTGTTCTCTTCAGAGACCACACATGGATCCACCAGTGTCATTGAAATGTGTGTTCTCTTGAGAGACCACACATGGATCCACTAGTGTCATTGCATGTGTGTTCTTTTTACTAACAACAACTGGAGTCATTGCATGTGTGTTATTTTCACATACCACATATGGATCCACTAGTGTCATTGTATGTGTGCTCTTTTCATAATCCACCTATGGATCCACCGGTGTCATTTCATGTGTGTTCTTTTCACATACCACATATGGATCCACTAGTATCATTGAAATGTGTGTTCTCTTTAGAGACCACACATGGATCCACCAGTGCCATTGCATGTGTGTTCTTTTTACTAACAACAACTGGAGTCATTGCATGTGTGTTCTTTTCACATACAACATATGGATCCACTAGTGTCATTGCATGTGTGCTCTTTTCAGAATCCACCTATGGATCCACCAGTGTTAATGCATGTGTGTTCTTTTTACTAACAACAACCAGAGTCATTTCATGTGTGTTCTTTTCACATACCACATATGGATCCACCAGTGTCATTGAAATGTGTGTTCTCTTCAGAGACCACACATGGATCCATCTGTGACATTGCATGTGTGTTCTTTTTACTAACAACAACCAGAGTCATTGCATGTGTGTTCTTTTCACATACCACATATGGATCCTCCAGTGTCATTGCATGTGTGCTCTTTTCACAATCCACCTATGGATCCACCAGTGTCATTGCATGTGTGTTCTTTTACTAACAACAACCAGAGTCATTGCATGTGTGGTCTTTTCACATACCACATATGGATCCACCAGTGTCATTGCATGTGTGCTCTTTTCACAATCCACCTATGGATCCACCAGTGTCATTTCATGTGTGTTCTTTTCACATACCACATATGGATCCACCAGAGTCATTGAAATTTTTGTTCTCTTCAGAGACCACACATGGATCCACAAGTGTCATTGAAATGTGTGTTCTCTTGAGAGACCACACATGGATCCACTAGTGTCATTGCATGTGTGTTCTTTTTACTAACAACAACTAGAGTCATTGCATGTGTGTTCTTTTCATATACCACATATGGATCCACTAGTGTCATTGTATGTGTGCTCTTTTCATAATCCACCTATGGATCCACCGGTGTCATTTCATGTGTGTTCTTTTCACATACCACATATGGATCCACCAGTATCATTGAAATGTGTGTTCTCTTCAGAGACCACACATGGATCCACCAGTGTCATTGCATGTGTGTTCTTTTTACTAACAACAACTGGAGTCATTCCATGTGTGTTCTTTTCACATACCACATATGGATCCACTAGTGTCATTGCATGTGTGCTCTTTTCACAATCCACCTATGGATCCACCAGTGTTAATGCATGTCTGTTCTTTTTACTAACAACAACAAGAGTCATTTCATGTGTGTTATTTTCACATACCACATATGGATCCACCAGTGTCATTGAAATGTGTGTTCTCTTCAGAGACCACACATGGATCCACCAGTGTCATTGCATGTGTATTCTTTTTACTAACAACAACCAGAGTCATTGCATCTGTGTTCTTTTCACATACCACATATGGATCCACCAGTGTCATTGCATGTGTGCTCTTTTCACAATCCACCTATGGATCCACCAGTGTCATTGCATGTGTGTTCTCTTACTAACAACAACCAGAGTCATTACATGTGTGTTCTTTTCACATACCACATATGGATCCACCAGTGTCATTGCATGTGTGCTCTTTTCACAATCCACCTATGGATCCAACAGTGTCATTTCATGTGTGTTCTTTTCACATACCACATATGGATCCACCGGTGTCATTGAAATGTGTGTTCTCTTAAGATACCATACATGGATCCACCAGTGTCATTGCATGTGTGCTCTTTTTACTAACAACAACTAGAGTCATTGCATGTGTGTTCTCTTCAGATTCCACACATGGATCCACCAGTGTCATTGCATGTGTGTTCTTTTTACTAACAACAACATGAGTCATTGCATGTGTGTTCTTTTCACATACCACATATGGATCCACCAGTGTCATTGCATGTGTGCTCTTTTCACAATCCACCTATGGATCCACCAGTGTCATTGCATGTGTGTTCTTTTACTAACAACAACCAGAGTCATTGCATGTGTGTTCTTTTCACATACCACATATGGATCCACCAGTGTCATTGCATGTGTGCTCTTTTCACAATCCACCTATGGATCCACCAGTGTTATTTCATGTGCGTTCTTTTCACATACCACATATGGATCCACCAGAGTCATTGAAATTTTTGTTCTCTTCAGAGACCACACATGGATCCACCAGTGTCATTGAAATGTGTGTTCTCTTGAGAGACCACACATGGATCCACTAGTGTCATTGCATGTGTGTTCTTTTTTACTAACAACAACTGGAGTCATTGCATGTGTGTTATTTTCACATACCACATATGGATCCACTAGTGTCATTGTATGTGTGCTCTTTTCATAATCCACCTATGGATCCACCGGTGTCATTTCATGTGTGTTCTTTTCACATACCACATATGGATCCACTAGTATCATTGAAATGTGTGTTCTCTTTAGAGACCACACATGGATCCACCAGTGTCATTGCATGTGTGTTCTTTTTACTAACAACAACTGGAGTCATTGCATGTGTGTTCTTTTCACATACAACATATGGATCCACTAGTGTCATTGCATGTGTGCTCTTTTCAGAATCCACCTATGGATCCACCAGTGTTAATGCATGTGTGTTCTTTTTACTAACAACAACCAGAGTCATTTCATGTGTGTTCTTTTCACATACCACATATGGATCCACCAGTGTCATTGAAATGTGTGTTCTCTTTAGAGACCACACATGGATCCATCTGTGACATTGCATGTGTGTTCTTTTTACTAACAACAACCAGAGTCATTGCATGTGTGTTCTTTTCACATACCACATAGGGATCCTCCAGTGTCATTGCATGTGTGCTCTTTTCACAATCCACCTATGGATCCACCAGTGTCATTGCATGTGTGTTCTTTTACTAACAACAACCAGAGTCATTGCATGTGTGTTCTTTTCACATACCACATATGGATCCACCAGTGTCATTGCATGTGTGCTCTTTTCACAATCCACCTATGGATCCACCAGTGTCATTTCATGTGTGTTCTTTTCACATACCACATATGGATCCACCAGAGTCATTGAAATTTTTGTTCTCTTCAGAGACCACACATGGATCCACCAGTGTCATTGAAATGTGTGTTCTCTTGAGAGACCACACATGGATTTACTAGTGTCATTGCATGTGTGTTCTTTTTACTAACAACAACTAGAGTCATTGCATGTGTGTTCTTTTCATATACCACATATGGATCCACTAGTGTCATTGTATGTGTGCTCTTTTCATAATCCACCTATGGATCCACCGGTGTCATTTCATGTGTGTTCTTTTCACATACCACATATGGATCCACCAGTATCATTGAAATGTGTGTTCTCTTCAGAGACCACACATGGATCCACCAGTGTCATTGCATGTGTGTTCTTTTTACTAACAACAACTGGAGTCATTCCATGTGTGTTCTTTTCACATACCACATATGGATCCACTAGTGTCATTGCATGTGGGCTCTTTTCACAATCCACCTATGGATCCACCAGTGTTAATGCATGTCTGTTCTTTTTACTAACAACAACAAGAGTCATTTCATGTGTGTTATTTTCACATACCACATATGGATCCACCAGTGTCATTGAAATGTGTGTTCTCTTCAGAGACCACACATGGATCCACCAGTGTCATTGCATGTGTGTTCTTTTTACTAACAACAACCAGAGTCATTGCATCTGTGTTCTTTTCACATACCACATATGGATCCACCAGTGTCATTGCATGTGTGCTCTTTTCACAATCCACCTATGGATCCACCAGTGTCATTGCATGTGTGTTCTCTTACTAACAACAACCAGAGTCATTACATGTGTGTTCTTTTCACATACCACATATGGATCCACCAGTGTCATTGCATGTGTGCTCTTTTCACAATCCACCTATGGATCCAACAGTGTCATTTCATGTGTGTTCTTTTCACATACCACATATGGATCCACCGGTGTCATTGAAATGTGTGTTCTCTTAAGATACCATACATGGATCCACCAGTGTCATTGCATGTGTGCTCTTTTTACTAACAACAACTAGAGTCATTGCATGTGTGTTCTCTTCAGATTCCACACATGGATCCACCAGTGTCATTGCATGTGTGTTCTTTTTACTAACAACAACGTGAGTCATTGCATGTGTGTTCTTTTCACATACCACATATGGATCCACCAGTGTCATTGCATGTGTGCTCTTTTCACAATCCACCTATGGATCCACCAGTGTCATTGCATGTGTGTTCTTTTACTAACAACAACCAGAGTCATTGCATGTCTGTTCTTTTCACATACCACATATGGATCCACCAGTGTCATTGCATGTGTGCTCTTTTCACAATCCACCTATGGATCCACCAGTGTTATTTCATGTGCGTTCTTTTCACATACCACATATGGATCCACCAGAGTCATTGAAATTTTTGTTCTCTTCAGAGACCACACATGGATCCACCAGTGTCATTGAAATGTGTGTTCTCTTGAGAGACCACACATGGATCCACTAGTGTCATTGCATGTGTGTTCTTTTTTACTAACAACAACTGGAGTCATTGCATGTGTGTTATTTTCACATACCACATATGGATCCACTGGTGTCATTGTATGTGTGCTCTTTTCATAATCCACCTATGGATCCACCGGTGTCATTTCATGTGTGTTCTTTTCACATACCACATATGGATCCACTAGTATCATTGAAATGTGTGTTCTCTTTAGAGACCACACATGGATCCACCAGTGTCATTGCATGTGTGTTCTTTTTACTAACAACAACTGGAGTCATTGCATGTGTGTTCTTTTCACATACAACATATGGATCCACTAGTGTCATTGCATGTGTGCTCTTTTCAGAATCCACCTATGGATCCACCAGTGTTAATGCATGTGTGTTCTTTTTACTAACAACAACCAGAGTCATTTCATGTGTGTTCTTTTCACATACCACATATGGATCCACCAGTGTCATTGAAATGTGTGTTCTCTCCAGAGACCACACATGGATCCACCTGTGACATTGCATGTGTGTTCTTTTTACTAACAACAACCAGAGTCATTGCATGTGTGTTCTTTTCACATACCACATATGGATCCTCCAGTGTCACTGCATGTGTGCTCTTTTCACAATCCACCTATGGATCCACCAGTGTCATTGCATGTGTGTTCTTTTACTAACAACAACCAGAGTCATTGCATGTGTGTTCTTTTCACATACCACATATGGATCCACCAGTGTCATTGCATGTGTGCTCTTTTCACAATCCACCTATGGATCCACCAGTGTCATTTCATGTGTGTTCTTTTCACATACCACATATGGATCCACCAGAGTCATTGAAATTTTTGTTCTCTTCAGAGACCACACATGGATCCACCAGTGTCATTGAAATGTGTGTTCTCTTGAGAGACCACACATGGATCCACTAGTGTCATTGCATGTGTGTTCTTTTTACTAACAACAACTAGAGTCATTGCATGTGTGTTCTTTTCATATACCACATATGGATCCACCAGTGACATTGCATGTGTGTTCTTTTCACATACCACATATGGATCCACCAGTGTCATTGCATGTGTGCTCTTTTCACAATCCACCTATGGATCCACCAGTGTCATTTCATGTGTGTTCTTTTCACATACCACATATGGATCCACCAGAGTCATTGAAATTTTTGTTCTCTTCAGAGACCACACATGGATCCACCAGTGTCATTGAAATGTGTGTTCTCTTGAGAGACCACACATGGATCCACTAGTGTCATTGCATGTGTGTTCTTTTTACTAACAACAACTAGAGTCATTGCATGTGTGTTCTTTTCATATACCACATATGGATCCACTAGTGTCATTGTATGTGTGCTCTTTTCATAATCCACCTATGGATCCACCGGTGTCATTTCATGTGTGTTCTTTTCACATACCACACATGGATCCACCAGTGTCATTGAAATGTGTGTTCTCTTCAGAGACCACACATGGATCCACCAGTGTCGTTGCATGTGTGTTCTTTTTACTAACAACAAATGGAGTCATTCCATGTGTGTTCTTTTCACATACCACATATGGATCCACTAGTGTCATTGCATGTGTGCTCTTTTCACAATCCACCTATGGATCCACCAGTGTTAATGCATGTCTGTTCTTTTTACTAACAACAACAAGAGTCATTTCATGTGTGTTATTTTCACATACCACATATGGATCCACCAGTGTCATTGCATGTGTGTTCTTTTTACTAACAACAACGTGAGTCATTGCATGTGTGTTCTTTTCACATACCACATATGGATCCACCAGTGTCATTGCATGTGTGCTCTTTTCACAATCCACCTATGGATCCACCAGTGTCATTGCATGTGTGTTCTTTTACTAACAACAACCAGAGTCATTGCATGTCTGTTCTTTTCACATACCACATATGGATCCACCAGTGTCATTGCATGTGTGCTCTTTTCACAATCCACCTATGGATCCACCAGTGTTATTTCATGTGCGTTCTTTTCACATACCACATATGGATCCACCAGAGTCATTGAAATTTTTGTTCTCTTCAGAGACCACACATGGATCCACCAGTGTCATTGAAATGTGTGTTCTCTTGAGAGACCACACATGGATCCACTAGTGTCATTGCATGTGTGTTCTTTTTTACTAACAACAACTGGAGTCATTGCATGTGTGTTATTTTCACATACCACATATGGATCCACTGGTGTCATTGTATGTGTGCTCTTTTCATAATCCACCTATGGATCCACCGGTGTCATTTCATGTGTGTTCTTTTCACATACCACATATGGATCCACTAGTATCATTGAAATGTGTGTTCTCTTTAGAGACCACACATGGATCCACCAGTGTCATTGCATGTGTGTTCTTTTTACTAACAACAACTGGAGTCATTGCATGTGTGTTCTTTTCACATACAACATATGGATCCACTAGTGTCATTGCATGTGTGCTCTTTTCAGAATCCACCTATGGATCCACCAGTGTTAATGCATGTGTGTTCTTTTTACTAACAACAACCAGAGTCATTTCATGTGTGTTCTTTTCACATACCACATATGGATCCACCAGTGTCATTGAAATGTGTGTTCTCTCCAGAGACCACACATGGATCCACCTGTGACATTGCATGTGTGTTCTTTTTACTAACAACAACCAGAGTCATTGCATGTGTGTTCTTTTCACATACCACATATGGATCCTCCAGTGTCACTGCATGTGTGCTCTTTTCACAATCCACCTATGGATCCACCAGTGTCATTGCATGTGTGTTCTTTTACTAACAACAACCAGAGTCATTGCATGTGTGTTCTTTTCACATACCACATATGGATCCACCAGTGTCATTGCATGTGTGCTCTTTTCACAATCCACCTATGGATCCACCAGTGTCATTTCATGTGTGTTCTTTTCACATACCACATATGGATCCACCAGAGTCATTGAAATTTTTGTTCTCTTCAGAGACCACACATGGATCCACCAGTGTCATTGAAATGTGTGTTCTCTTGAGAGACCACACATGGATCCACTAGTGTCATTGCATGTGTGTTCTTTTTACTAACAACAACTAGAGTCATTGCATGTGTGTTCTTTTCATATACCACATATGGATCCACTAGTGTCATTGTATGTGTGCTCTTTTCATAATCCACCTATGGATCCACCGGTGTCATTTCATGTGTGTTCTTTTCACATACCACACATGGATCCACCAGTGTCATTGAAATGTGTGTTCTCTTCAGAGACCACACATGGATCCACCAGTGTCGTTGCATGTGTGTTCTTTTTACTAACAACAAATGGAGTCATTCCATGTGTGTTCTTTTCACATACCACATATGGATCCACTAGTGTCATTGCATGTGTGCTCTTTTCACAATCCACCTATGGATCCACCAGTGTTAATGCATGTCTGTTCTTTTTACTAACAACAACAAGAGTCATTTCATGTGTGTTATTTTCACATACCACATATGGATCCACCAGTGTCATTGAAATGTGTGTTCTCTTCAGAGACCACACATGGATCCACCAGTGTCATTGCATGTGTGTTCTTTTTACTAACAACAACCAGAGTCATTGCATGTGTGTTCTTTTCACATACCACATATGGATCCACCAGTGTCATTGCATGTGTGCTCTTTTCACAATCCACCTATGGATCCACCAGTGTCATTGCATGTGTGTTCTCTTACTAACAACAACCAGAGTCATTACATGTGTGTTCTTTTCACATACCACATATGGATCCACCAGTGTCATTGCATGTGTGCTCTTTTCACAATCCACCTATGGATCCAACAGTGTCATTTCATGTGTGTTCTTTTCACATACCACATATGGATCCACCAGTGTCATTGAAATGTGTGTTCTCTTAAGATACCATACATGGATCCACCAGTGTCATTGCATGTGTGCTCTTTTTACTAACAACAACTAGAGTCATTGCATGTGTGTTCTCTTCAGATTCCACACATGGATCCACCAGTGTCATTGCATGTGTGTTATTTTTACTAACAACAACATGAGTCATTGCATGTGTGTTCTTTTCACATACCACATATGGATCCACCAGTGTCATTGCATGTGTGCTCTTTTCACAATCCACCTATGGATCCACCAGTGTCATTGCATGTGTGTTCTTTTACTAACAACAACCAGAGTCATTGCATGTGTGTTCTTTTCACATACCACATATGGATCCACCAGTGTCATTGCATGTGTGCTCTTTTCACAATCCACCTATGGATCCACCAGTGTTATTTCATGTGCGTTCTTTTCACATACCACATATGGATCCACCAGAGTCATTGAAATGTGTGTTCTCTTCAGAGACCACACATGGATCCACCAGTGTCATTGCATGTGTGTTCTTTTTACTAACAACAACATGAGTCATTGCATGTGTGTTCTTTTCACATACCACATATGGATCCACCAGTGTCATTGCATGTGTGCTCTTTTCACAATCCACCTATGGATCCACCAGTGTCATTGCATGTGTGTTCTTTTACTAACAACAACCAGAGTCATTGCATGTGTGTTCTTTTCACATACCACATATGGATCCACCAGTGTCATTGCATGTGTGCTCTTTTCACAATCCACCTATGGATCCACCAGTGTTATTTCATGTGCGTTCTTTTCACATACCACATATGGATCCACCAGAGTCATTGAAATTTTTGTTCTCTTCAGAGACCACACATGGATCCACCAGTGTCATCGAAATGTGTGTTCTCTTGAGAGACCACACATGGATCCACTAGTGTCATTGCATGTGTGTTCTTTTTTACTCACAACAACTGGAGTGATTGCATGTGTGTTATTTTCACATACCACATATGGATCCACTAGTGTCATTGTATGTGTGCTCTTTTCATAATCCACCTATGGATCCACCGGTGTCATTTCATGTGTGTTCTTTTCACATACCACATATGGATCCACTAGTATCATTGAAATGTGTGTTCTCTTTAGAGACCACACATGGATCCACCAGTGTCATTGCATGTGTGTTCTTTTTACTAACAACAACTGGAGTCATTGCATGTGTGTTCTTTTCACATACAACATATGGATCCACTAGTGTCATTGCATGTGTGCTCTTTTCAGAATCCACCTATGGATCCACCAGTGTTAATGCATGTGTGTTCTTTTTACTAACAACAACCAGAGTCATTTCATGTGTGTTCTTTTCACATACCACATATGGATCCACCAGTGTCATTGAAATGTGTGTTCTCTTCAGAGACCACACATGGATCCACCTGTGACATTGCATGTGTGTTCTTTTTACTAACAACAACCAGAGTCATTGCATGTGTGTTCTTTTCACATACCACATACGGATCCTCCAGTGTCATTGCATGTGTGCTCTTTTCACAATCCACCTATGGATCCACCAGTGTCATTGCATGTGTGTTCTTTTACTAACAACAACCAGAGTCATTGCATGTGTGTTGTTTTCACATACCACATATGGATCCACCAGTGTCATTGCATGTGTGCTCTTTTCACAATCCACCTATGGATCCACCAGTGTCATTTCATGTGTGTTCTTTTCACATACCACATATGGATCCACCAGAGTCATTGAAATTTTTGTTCTCTTCAGAGACCACACATGGATCCACCAGTGTCATTGAAATGTGTGTTCTCTTGAGAGACCACACATGGATCCACTAGTGTCATTGCATGTGTGTTCTTTTTACTAACAACAACTAGAGTCATTGCATGTGTGTTCTTTTCATATACCACATATGGATCCACTAGTGTCATTGTATGTGTGCTCTTTTCATAATCCACCTATGGATCCACCGGTGTCATTTCATGTGTGTTCTTTTCACATACCACATATGGATCCACCAGTATCATTGAAATGTGTGTTCTCTTCAGAGACCACACATGGATCCACCAGTGTCATTGCATGTGTGTTCTTTTTACTAACAACAACTGGAGTCATTGCATGTGTGTTATTTTCACATACCACATATGCATCCACTAGTGTCATTGCATGTGTGCTCTTTTCACAATCCACCTATGGATCCACCAGTGTTAATGCATGTCTGTTCTTTTTACTAACAACAACAAGAGTCATTTCATGTGTGTTATTTTCACATACCACATATGGATCCACCAGTGTCATTGAAATGTGTGTTCTCTTCAGAGACCACACATGGATCCACCAGTGTCATTGCATGTGTGTTCTTTTTACTAACAACAACCAGAGTCATTGCATGTGTGTTCTTTTCACATACCACATATGGATCCACCAGTGTCATTGCATGTGTGCTCTTTTCACAATCCACCTATGGATCCACCAGTGTCATTGCATGTGTGTTCTCTTACTAACAACAACCAGAGTCATTGCATGTGTGTTCTTTTCACATACCACATATGGATCCACCAGTGTCATTGCATGTGTGCTCTTTTCACAATCCACCTATGGATCCACCAGTGTCATTTCATGTGTGTTCTTTTCACATACCACATATGGATCCACCAGAGTCATTGAAATTTTTGTTCTCTTCAGAGACCACACATGGATCCACCAGTGTCATTGAAATGTGTGTTCTCTTGAGAGACCACACATGGATCCACTAGTGTCATTGCATGTGTGTTCTTTTTACTAACAACAACTAGAGTCATTGCATGTGTGTTCTTTTCATATACCACATATGGATCCACTAGTGTCATTGTATGTGTGCTCTTTTCATAATCCACCTATGGATCCACCGGTGTCATTTCATGTGTGTTCTTTTCACATACCACACATGGATCCACCAGTGTCATTGAAATGTGTGTTCTCTTCAGAGACCACACATGGATCCACCAGTGTCGTTGCATGTGTGTTCTTTTTACTAACAACAAATGGAGTCATTCCATGTGTGTTCTTTTCACATACCACATATGGATCCACTAGTGTCATTGCATGTGTGCTCTTTTCACAATCCACCTATGGATCCACCAGTGTTAATGCATGTCTGTTCTTTTTACTAACAACAACAAGAGTCATTTCATGTGTGTTATTTTCACATACCACATATGGATCCACCAGTGTCATTGAAATGTGTGTTCTCTTCAGAGACCACACATGGATCCACCAGTGTCATTGCATGTGTGTTCTTTTTACTAACAACAACCAGAGTCATTGCATGTGTGTTCTTTTCACATACCACATATGGATCCACCAGTGTCATTGCATGTGTGCTCTTTTCACAATCCACCTATGGATCCACCAGTGTCATTGCATGTGTGTTCTCTTACTAACAACAACCAGAGTCATTACATGTGTGTTCTTTTCACATACCACATATGGATCCACCAGTGTCATTGCATGTGTGCTCTTTTCACAATCCACCTATGGATCCAACAGTGTCATTTCATGTGTGTTCTTTTCACATACCACATATGGATCCACCAGTGTCATTGAAATGTGTGTTCTCTTAAGATACCATACATGGATCCACCAGTGTCATTGCATGTGTGCTCTTTTTACTAACAACAACTAGAGTCATTGCATGTGTGTTCTCTTCAGATTCCACACATGGATCCACCAGTGTCATTGCATGTGTGTTATTTTTACTAACAACAACATGAGTCATTGCATGTGTGTTCTTTTCACATACCACATATGGATCCACCAGTGTCATTGCATGTGTGCTCTTTTCACAATCCACCTATGGATCCACCAGTGTCATTGCATGTGTGTTCTTTTACTAACAACAACCAGAGTCATTGCATGTGTGTTCTTTTCACATACCACATATGGATCCACCAGTGTCATTGCATGTGTGCTCTTTTCACAATCCACCTATGGATCCACCAGTGTTATTTCATGTGCGTTCTTTTCACATACCACATATGGATCCACCAGAGTCATTGAAATGTGTGTTCTCTTCAGAGACCACACATGGATCCACCAGTGTCATTGCATGTGTGTTCTTTTTACTAACAACAACATGAGTCATTGCATGTGTGTTCTTTTCACATACCACATATGGATCCACCAGTGTCATTGCATGTGTGCTCTTTTCACAATCCACCTATGGATCCACCAGTGTCATTGCATGTGTGTTCTTTTACTAACAACAACCAGAGTCATTGCATGTGTGTTCTTTTCACATACCACATATGGATCCACCAGTGTCATTGCATGTGTGCTCTTTTCACAATCCACCTATGGATCCACCAGTGTTATTTCATGTGCGTTCTTTTCACATACCACATATGGATCCACCAGAGTCATTGAAATTTTTGTTCTCTTCAGAGACCACACATGGATCCACCAGTGTCATTGAAATGTGTGTTCTCTTGAGAGACCACACATGGATCCACTAGTGTCATTGCATGTGTGTTCTTTTTTACTCACAACAACTGGAGTGATTGCATGTGTGTTATTTTCACATACCACATATGGATCCACTAGTGTCATTGTATGTGTGCTCTTTTCATAATCCACCTATGGATCCACCGGTGTCATTTCATGTGTGTTCTTTTCACATACCACATATGGATCCACTAGTATCATTGAAATGTGTGTTCTCTTTAGAGACCACACATGGATCCACCAGTGTCATTGCATGTGTGTTCTTTTTACTAACAACAACTGGAGTCATTGCATGTGTGTTCTTTTCACATACAACATATGGATCCACTAGTGTCATTGCATGTGTGCTCTTTTCAGAATCCACGTATGGATCCACCAGTGTTAATGCATGTGTGTTCTTTTTACTAACAACAACCAGAGTCATTTCATGTGTGTTCTTTTCACATACCACATATGGATCCACCAGTGTCATTGAAATGTGTGTTCTCTTCAGAGACCACACATGGATCCACCTGTGACATTGCATGTGTGTTCTTTTTACTAACAACAACCAGAGTCATTGCATGTGTGTTCTTTTCACATACCACATACGGATCCTCCAGTGTCATTGCATGTGTGCTCTTTTCACAATCCACCTATGGATCCACCAGTGTCATTGCATGTGTGTTCTTTTACTAACAACAACCAGAGTCATTGCATGTGTGTTGTTTTCACATACCACATATGGATCCACCAGTGTCATTGCATGTGTGCTCTTTTCACAATCCACCTATGGATCCACCAGTGTCATTTCATGTGTGTTCTTTTCACATACCACATATGGATCCACCAGAGTCATTGAAATTTTTGTTCTCTTCAGAGACCACACATGGATCCACCAGTGTCATTGAAATGTGTGTTCTCTTGAGAGACCACACATGGATCCACTAGTGTCATTGCATGTGTGTTCTTTTTACTAACAACAACTAGAGTCATTGCATGTGTGTTCTTTTCATATACCACATATGGATCCACTAGTGTCATTGTATGTGTGCTCTTTTCATAATCCACCTATGGATCCACCGGTGTCATTTCATGTGTGTTCTTTTCACATACCACATATGGATCCACCAGTATCATTGAAATGTGTGTTCTCTTCAGAGACCACACATGGATCCACCAGTGTCATTGCATGTGTGTTCTTTTTACTAACAACAACTGGAGTCATTGCATGTGTGTTATTTTCACATACCACATATGCATCCACTAGTGTCATTGCATGTGTGCTCTTTTCACAATCCACCTATGGATCCACCAGTGTTAATGCATGTCTGTTCTTTTTACTAACAACAACAAGAGTCATTTCATGTGTGTTATTTTCACATACCACATATGGATCCACCAGTGTCATTGAAATGTGTGTTCTCTTCAGAGACCACACATGGATCCACCAGTGTCATTGCATGTGTGTTCTTTTTACTAACAACAACCAGAGTCATTGCATGTGTGTTCTTTTCACATACCACATATGGATCCACCAGTGTCATTGCATGTGTGCTCTTTTCACAATCCACCTATGGATCCACCAGTGTCATTGCATGTGTGTTCTCTTACTAACAACAACCAGAGTCATTACATGTGTGTTCTTTTCACATACCACATATGGATCCACCAGTGTCATTGCATGTGTGCTCTTTTCACAATCCACCTATGGATCCACCAGTGTCATTTCATGTGTGTTCTTTTCACATATCACATATGGATCCACCAGAGTCATTGAAATTTTTGTTCTCTTCAGAGACCACACATGGATCCACCAGTGTCATTGAAATGTGTGTTCTCTTCAGAGACCACACATGGACCCACCAGTGTCGTTGCATGTGTGTTCTTTTTACTAACAACCAGAGTCATTGAAATGTGTGTTCTCTTCAGAGACCACACATGGATCCACCAGTGTCATTTCATGTGTGCTCTTTTCACTAACAACAACCAGAGTCATTTCATGTGTGTTCTTTTCACATACCACATATGGATCCACCAGTGTCATTGCTTGTGTGTTCTTTTTACTAACAACAACTAGAGTCATTTCAAGTGTGTTATTTTCACATACCACATATGGATCCACTAGTGTCATTGAAATGTGTGTTCTCTTCAAAGACCACACATGGATCCACCAGTGTCATTGCATGTGTGTTCTTTTTACTAACAACAACTGGAGACATTCCATGTGTGTTCTTTTCACATACCACATATGGATCCACCAGAGTCATTGAAATGTGTGTTCTGTTCAGAGACCACACATGGATCTACCTGTGTCATTACATGTGTGTTCTTTTCACTAAGAACAACCAGATTCATTGCGTGTGTGTTCTTTTCACATACCACATATGGATCCACAAGTGTCATTGCATGTTGGTTCTTTGTCACATCCCAAATTTTAGATTTGGTCCTTCATATCATTCATATCATTGCATCATGCTTTTCCATGCAAAATCGTCGAGTAGAAAGGTTCGGCAAAACGCCATCGTCAAAACCCTTTTTTGTTTCGCTTCGAGGTTCCTGCAGGGAGCTTCAGAGGGACTTGCAACAACCACCTCTGTAGGTTCAAGTTTTTGCACAAACTTCGACTAAAGGTTGTTCCCCTCGACGATACGAACCCGTAGGCGTGAAAATCGCTCCAATCGGAGTTCGTATGCAATAGACTCGAACGTTTTAGTAAACCGCCGGAAAACGGTCCGAAAATCCCGACCGATTTCCGAAACGGAGTACAACCGTGGACCGATTCTGTTTCAGTTTTTTTTTTCCGCGCGTGAGAGACCAATTAAAAGGAGGGCCCCACCCCTGCCTCGATTCCCGTGCCCACCAACTCCACGCGCGCACGCCTCCCTGGAAGCCGCCGCCGCCGCATCCTGGTGCACGTCGCCGCCGCCGCCGCTTCTCCTCGCAGCCGCCGGCCGCCCCTTCGTCGTCGGCCATCGCCGCGTCTGTTGCCGGGTTCGTCTCGCCGCCCTCTTTCCGTTCCCGTGCTCCGCGTCTCCATCCGCCGCCGCCAAATGCGCCCTGCAGATCGCCGCGTATGCGCACGCGTTTATTATTTCGGGAGCCGTAGTTGACCGTGTGTGTACGTGCAGGTAGAACCACGCCGCCGGAACCGACCGTCGCCGCCGTCCGGAGCTCGCCGGAGTTCGATTCGCCGTCCGTTTCCGGTAAGACAGCAGCCACCATCAGAACTCAGATCAGCGGCTTAGATCGTTCGTTGACTGGTCAGCACTCCAGACGTTGACTAGTCAGAGGCCCCAGACGTTGACTGGTCAGACGCCCAGTCAGCGCCCAGTCATCAGACACAGTTGACTGGGTCAATTTCGTTAATCCTATTAGTTGACAGATTTCGGTAGAATCTTGTAAATTGCGTAGAAATTAAACCGCTTGGCCAAAAATTGCAAATAAAATATGCACGAGTTCAGTGAATCGTGTAGAATCTCGCTGTAGCTTTGGTTCAGACTTTTACCGTCAGGTTTAGTACAGTTTAATCAAACTAGTTAGTGGCCTTTTCGGAGTAATAAATTTGTAGTAAAAGTTTCATAGCTCCAAAAATCACGTATGATATGTCCCTGAACTCGTATGAACGAGGGGAATCTCACCGTGATATAAAAAGATAGGCTTACAGTAAAAACTTCTGCAGTATTTGTCTAATGGCTTTCTGCAGTGTTTTAATTACTCGGGATGTTTTATAACTCCTTTTTGAGTAATTCCAATTGGTACTGTTTCTTATCAGCGATGCCTATGCGGTAGAATTTTTCCAGGATTTTAAAAACAGTATAATACCAGTAGTGAATTATTTAAGTTCTAGCTCTAGTAGAGATCTCTACTTTTGGTTAATAGTTTTCCTAGCGCCAAATCTATTTTCCATGCATGTATTCGGTAGTAATATGTATTAGTATTATGTGGTGCAGCTGTAGCACCAATTCACTTGCCGTTCTTGCATTCATGCATCATCTTTGTTGCATATGTTTGTGAATTGTTTGTTTATGAATGCAATTGTGTCGTGTAGATTGTGTGGAGTGCAACCCTTGCTCGTGTTTGGATTGTTCCTCCGACCGCTTCAATCAAGGCAAGTAGATGCTACTTTGTTCATGATATCGTCCTACTATTTTCAATGCATTGTCGTGTATTTTGTAGTTGCATGAGTAGGATGATACTATCGCTATGCTATGACCTATTATGTGGTAGGGCTTTCCTTGTAGATAAACCACCGTTGTAGATGTGCTTAGCCATGCTATGTTGAACGAGGGCTGGGTTACATCATTGATACTTGTTTTCTCAAAGTATTGGTTTGTGAAAACTAAAAACAACTTAATCAATGAACCCCCTGGGTGTGATGGTATTGATAATTTTTGGTGGTTTCATTGCGGAAAGGCACCCAGGTATCAAGAGAGAATGATTGGCTTCTTTATTGTGTAGCTTACGTGTACAACCATGTGCCAATAATGAAATGGGCGGTTGGTTGGACTTAGTAGGTTGTGGTAACTCGAACCCGCGTATCCAGAGATGTAGAATTTTGGTAGGTTGGACCGGTGCGCATCGGAATTGAGGAGCTACTTCCCGAACAGTCTCTTCTTGGTCTTCTCCCTATCATCACCCAAAATGAGAGTGATGGTATGAGCTGGGCTGGCCAAGTCACATGGGTAAAGTGTACTAACCTCTACAGAGTGTATAATCTAATCGATTAGCCGTGTCCCCGGTTATGGACAACTGAGTTGCTAGATATTGATTCCATGACATGTTTCTCGCTCATTCTAATTTCATAATTGTTTTAATCTTGTTGGGTTAACTTAATTGGGGTCTTTTCAAAGAAAATTCAAAAACTGTTTATGAAAGTAGGACAAAGTTATTTGCAAATGCAAGCGAGACACAGCTCCACCTGCCAAATATGCATGTAGATGTTAGTACTATTGTCTCCATTACTAGCTCTACTTGCCATACATTCCATGTATTGACCCTTCGGGGCTGTTGCGTTTTATGCTGCAGGTTATTCCGATTCTGATTGATCGTTATAGGCCACGGTACTCCACTCGGCACTTGTTCACTTGTGGGCAATTTGAAGAATGGAGGATTTATCTCGTTTATGTTGCTACCTGAATAATTTGAGCTAGCTTGTGCTAAGCTTTTATTGTAATAATGGTACTCTGGATCTTCGTTATCTATGATACACGGATATTTTGCTATGTTATCTATCTTACTCTATTGTGGGCCAATGAACCGATCCAGGGATTGGCATGTCACATAGAGGCCACGGTCTTTTCAGAACCGGGGTGTCACAGGATGGTATCAGAGCCCGTGTGTCGACTGTAGGATCGTGACCTA
The DNA here is from genome assembly GCA_916181665.1 of Avena sativa. Lineage (NCBI taxonomy): Eukaryota > Viridiplantae > Streptophyta > Magnoliopsida > Poales > Poaceae > Avena > Avena sativa. The sequence continues at coordinate 410,037,858 of OV702292.1, read as the reverse complement.
GAATTGGATTAGGAAGCCATAGATTTATTAAAGCCTATATTAACTCTATCTTTCATCTTATGCCTTTCACCCTCGTAAATTCTTACCATATGCTATTCTTACACTTTCCTCTTTTACTTGATAGATGGGAGAAGTCAGGACTGAGTATGCCACCATGGAGTCACCAAGGCCCTTTGCAAGGCAGTTAGCTCAGCTCTCGCAGTCATTGGGATTGCCACTGCCCATGTTCAAGGGAAGAAGGTTGTACACCTATGGATATGGAGAGGATGCATGGGAGATCACTACCTTCATATTCAGAGATGCCGCCTTGCCAAACCCCGTGCATTTGATCTACACAAAGACATACTGCAACTGGGGACTTGGAATCAACTTGGCCATACATGAAGCCCTGTCTCGCCAGTGCCATCGAGTCCGACACCTACTACCGGCAGATTCACCCTACCGTGACTATGGAAGGCGTGATGAAGATGGGAACACTGTGGTTACCCCGGGCGACAGGAACAACATGCCGCCCCGTCGGAGGCACATAGTGGACATGGAAAGGGAGAATGGAGCTCTAGCAGAGAAGGTGAGGATGATAAAGGAGATTGCAGATTTTACTAGCAATGGTATGGTGGTCCAAGGACAGGAGATTGACACTTTGCATGAAGTTGTGGGAGTTCTGGAGAATGCCCTGATAGCCAGAGATGCAACCATAGCACATCTTCATGGAACTGTGCAGGAGAATACCCAGAACATACAGCAACTGCAAGGGACAGTCCAAGAAAGGGATCAAACTATTGAAGCTATGACAACCCAGATTGCCGCTCTCCAAGCACAGCTAAATCCACCCTCTGATGATGACAATGGAGATGATGGCAACAATGGGGATGATGATGACAGTGGAGATGATGATGATGAGGACGAGGATGATGATGATGGAGACGATGATGGTGGAGGAGATGAAGCTGTTGCAGTTGCAGCTGATGATGAAGAAGAAGAGGAGGATCCAGAAGAGGTGGAGTTTGACGTTTCAAGTGATGGTTCAGGAGAGGTGTACACTCCGCCGCCCTGGTTGTACCGCGAGCCGAAGCGTCAACGCATGACAGCGAGGACCTACCGCAACCTCTTCAAGCAATAGATAGAAGTCCACCAATTAGTCCTCGTTAGGCGAAATCGTTAGAATTATTCTCGATCGTTGTGATACTTAGTTCGTGTTAGTGTAAGAGTGTTTAGATGCTTATTCGTGTACTCCAATATTCCAGGAATTATTTGTGCAAATTATATGAAAGAGTTATGGCAATTTGGTTACTATCTGTGTTGTTTTTGCTACAGTACTGCGCGATTTTTCATATTTTTCTGGTAACTCGGAAAAATCTGAAAAAAAATTGGGCTGATGTGGAACTTCCTGTTCTATATGCACAAAAATTGGCTTAATTTTCTGACGAGTTTAAGTCAGGCGGAAAAATTCGCGAACACAGCAGAACTGTTCTGTCAGAATTGCTGTTTTGTCGTTTTGATGCTCAACTGTTTAGTTAACCATTGCCAACTCTTGCAAAACTATTTCAGTAGGTATATACTGCTAGGATAACACCTGGGATGTTGCTGGACCGCTTGTTTGATGATGTGTTGCTTGCTTGTGATTGTCTGCTATTGTTTGTTGTTGCTTGACCATATGCATGGGTAGAATCCTATTACCGTAGTTGATTCTTTCTAAACTTACCTATACTGAACCGCAGATGCCTCCCCGCCGCCAACCCACTGAGTTGGAGCAGCTCATGGCAGCTCAGGCACAGCTGACCCAAGTGATGACCCAGTTCATGGCAAATCAGAACAACAACAATGGAAACAATCAGCCTTAGGGAGATGCTCTCACCAGATTTTTGAGGTTAAGGCCAGCTAAGTTCTCTACTGCAACGGAACCAATGGTTGCTCTCGACTGGTTGCGTTCCGTCAACAAGGATCTAGTAACTGTTGGATGCACTGATGCTGAGAAGGTGAGGTTTGCCGCTCACCTACTGGAGGGACCAGCCGCTTCTTGGTGGGACACATTTCAGATCACCCACCCTCTGAATACTGTGACTTGGGCTATGTTTGAGGAAGGTTTCAGGACCGACCACGTGTCTTCAGGAGTTCTGAGCCTGAAGAGGAAAGAGTTCCGCAACTTGCGCCAAACCAATCGCACCGTGGCCGAGTACATTGAGGAGTTCAACAACCTGTCCCGTTATGCACCTGAGGATGTTGACACTGATGCAAAAAGGAGGGAGAGATTTCTAGATGGCCTCAGTGATGAGCTTTCAGTGCAGCTACTGGTGGTTTATTGCCCCACTTTCCAGGAGCTCATGGACAAGGCCAGGATCCTCGAAGGGAAGCACAAGCAAGTGGAAAGCCGCAAGAGAAAGAACAACAATCACCACTCTGGTTCACATCACAAGTCTCACACTTCATATGATGGATACTCCAAGCATGGAGGGAGTGACCATGGGAGCCATGATCGCCACCACCATGGAGGCGATGGGCATCGTCATGACAACCATAGGAGCAGTCACCACAGCCACAAGGGAGGACACTCTCACCACTCTAGAGGACACGGTGGACATGACCGCAACCATGATCGCAATTTTGTGAAGAAGGATCTGAGTGAGGTGACATGCTTCAAGTGTAAGCAGAAGGGACACTATGCTGACAACTGTCCGGAGAGGAAAGGACTGAAGCCAACCAACAATGAGAAGGCCACAGTGAACCACATGAATGTGGAAGAGATTCCAGACGAACCTGACCTTGTGATTGGTAAGTTTCCAATCAACACTTACCCTGCACTTATACTTTTCGATACTGGTGCATCGCATTCATTCATATCAAGGGCATTTGTGGATAAGTATAAGTTACCTACTGAGTCTATGAAGAGGTATTTTAGAGTGAGTTCACCAGGAGGAGATATGATAGCTAGTGCGGGATGCCGCAATTTAACTGTGAGGATTGGAACACACAACTTCATTGCACATTTGGTAGTGTTGGAATCACAGGGATTAGATGTTATTATGGGTATGGATTGGATGTCTATGCATGGGGGACACATAGATTGTGCACAGCGAGCTGTTTCACTCAAAACCCCAGATGGTAAGAGGATTAGATTCAAGTCAGTTGCACGACCAGGAAGGTGTAAGTTGAATTCTCTTAAGGGGGTTAGCATGGATACTGTGCCAGTGATTAGGGATTACCCCGACGTGTTTCCGGAAGAGCTGCCAGGGATGCCACCTGACAGGGAAGTAGAGTTTCTTATCGACCTGATGTCGGGAACAGGACCAATAGCAAAGAAACCATATAAGATGGATGTGGATGAGCTGAAGGAATTGAAGAAACAGTTGAAGGAGCAGCTGGAAAAGGGATTCATTCAGCCTAGTGCGTCGTCATGGGGTGCACCTGTTCTATTTGTGGAGAAGAAAGACAGCACCAAGAGGTTAGTGGTGGACTATCGCTCGCTGAATGAGGTAACCATCAAGAACAAGTACCCTCTGCCGAACATAAATGATTTGTTTGATCAACTGGAAGGAGCAAAGGTGTTCAGCAAGATTGATCTGCGATCAGGCTACTTTCAATTGAAGATCCGGAAGGAGGATGTACCAAAAACCGCCTTCACCACTAGGTATGGGTTATACGAGTATACAGTTATGTCATTTGGACTAACGAATGCCCCGGCATATTTCATGACCATGATGAACAAGGTATTTATGGAGTACTTGGACAAGTTCGTGGTAGTGTTTATTGATGACATACTGATATATTCCAAGGATGATGCTGAGCATGAGAAACATCTGCGACTGATTATGGAAAAACTGAGGGAACACCAGCTGTATGCCAAATTCAGCAAGTGTGAATTCTGGCTTAACACTGTTGGGTTTCTTGGACACGTAGTGTCAGGAGAAGGAGTCGCTGTTGATCCAAGCAAAGTGACTGCAGTAACTGAGTGGGAAGCACCCAAGAATGCGGGAGAGATTCGAAGCTTTCTGGGACTTGCTGGATATTATAGGAGGTTCATTGAAAACTTTTCCAAGATTGCAAAGCCGATGACTGAACTTCTGAAGAAGGAGAGGAAGTTTGAATGGACGGATGTGTGTGAAGCTAGCTTTCAGGAACTGAAGCGTCGACTAGTGACTGCACCTGTTCTGTGTTTACTAGATCTTCAGAAGGATTTCCAAGTGTACTGTGATGCTTCTCGACAGGGACTTGGGAGTGTGCTGATGCAAGATGGGAGAGTAGTGTCTTATGCCTCGCGATAACTCAAGCACCATGAGCGTAATTACCCCACACACGACTTGGAGTTAGCGTTAGTGGTTCATGCGCTCAAGGTATGGAGGCATTACTTAATGGGAAAACACTGTGATGTGTACACCGACCACAAGAGCCTGAAATACATATTTACACAGAAGGAGCTGAACATGAGACAAAGGAGATGGTTGGAACTTATCAAGGACTATGATATGAATCTGCAATACCACCCAGGAAAGGCCAATGTAGTAGCTGATGCTCTGAGCCGGAAGGTTTATGCCAATGGATTGACAATTGGTGAATTGCCTGAGGATTTGTGCAAGCAATTCAAGGACCTTAGATTGGAGGTAGTATCTGAAGGATATTTGGCTACAATGGAAGTCCAACCAACGCTTCAGGACAGAATCAGGAAGGCTCAAGTGGGAGACAAAGAGATAGATGAAGTTAAGGAGAAGATGAAGGAAGGTCGAGCAAGGGAATTCCGCGAGGATGAGCAAGGTACCTTGTGGTATGGAGATCGTTTGTGTGTGCCCAACGATCCGGAGTTAAGGAAGTTGATTACGCAGGAAGCTCATGACTCACCGCATTCCATACATCCGGGCAATACGAAGATGTATATGGATCTAAAGGACAGATTCTGGTGGAACAACATGAACGGAGACATCGCAGAGCATATCGCCCTATGTGATGTATGTAGCCGAGTGAAGGCGGAACACCAGAAACCAGCAGGATTGCTACAGCCATTGCCCGTGCCGGAATGGAAATGGGATAGAGTGGGAATGGACTTTATCACAGGATTGCCCAGGACCAGGTCGGGATATGACTCTATTTGGGTAGTGGTCGACCATTTAACCAAGGTAGCCCACTTTATACCGGTGAAGATGACCTATACGAGTGCAAAGTTGGCCAAGATTTACATGGACAAGATTGTGTGCCTACATGGAGTTCCCAAGAGTATCGTATCTGATAGAGGTACCCAATTTACCTCACACTTCTGGCGCCAGCTGCACGAGTCACTTGGTACTAGATTGGAGTTTAGCACATCGTTTCACCCGCAGACTGATGGACAGACCGAGAGGGTGAATCAGATTTTGGAGGACATGCTAAGAGCTTGCGCATTGGCTCATGGTTCTAGTTGGGATGAGAACTTGCCGTATGCTGAGTTTTCCTACAACAACAGTTATCAAACCAGCATCAAGACGTCACCGTTCGATGTGCTGTATGGGAAACGGTGCCGAACACCATTGCTATGGGATGGAGTAGGAGAACGTCAGTTGTTTGGACCTGACTTGATCAAGGACGCTGAGGAGAAGGTCGCCTTGATTAGAGACAGACTGAAGGTAGCACAATCAAGACAGAAGAGCTACGCTGACGCCAAGCGCAAGGAAGTGGTATATGAGATAGGTGATAGAGCATACCTCAGAGTATCGCCGCTTCGTGGAATCAAGAGATTTGGTATTAAGGGTAAGCTGGCACCTCGATTTATTGGACCCTATCGAGTCTTAGCACGCAAAGGAGAAGTTGCTTATCAATTGGAGTTGCCAGAGGCTCTATCTGCTGTTCACAACGTGTTCCACGTATCCCAGCTGAAGAAGTGCCATCCGGATATGGTGGATACACCATTGAGAGACACTGTACCGCTAGAAGAGGTTCAGCTTGAGAACGACTTGACCTATGAGGAGAAGCCGGTCAAGATTCTGGAAACAGCAGAAAGGACTACCCATACCAAGACAATCAAGTTTTGCAAGGTGCAGTGGAGCCACCACACCGAAGAGGAAGCCACTTGGAGCGTGAAGATGACATCCGAGAGGACTACCCACACCTATTTGCTAGCCGCGCCGAATCTCGAGGACGAGATTCATCTTAAGGGAGTTAGTCTTGTCACATCCCAAATTTTAGATTTGGTCTTGCATATCATTCATATCATTGCATCATGCTTTTCCATGCAAAATCGTCGAGTAGAAAGGTTCGGCGAAACGCCATCGTCAAAACCCTTTTTTGTTTCGCTTTGAGGTTCCTGCGGGGAGCTTCAGAGGGACTTGCAACAACCACCTCTGTAGGTTCAAGTTTTCGCACAAACTTCAACTGAAGGTTGTTCCCCTCGACGATACGAACCCGTAGGCGTGAAAATCGTTCCAATCGGAGTTCGTATGCAAAAGACTCGGACGTTTTAGTAAACCGCCGGAAAACGGTCCGAAAATCCGGACCGATTTCTGAAATGGAGTCCAACCGCGGACCGATTCTGTTTCAGTTTTTTTTTTCGCGCGTGAGAGACCAATTAAAAGGAGGGCCCCACCCCTGCCTCGATTCCCGTGCCCACCAACTCCACACGTGCACGTCTCCCTGGAAGCCGCCGCCGCATCCTGGTGCACGTTGCCGCCGCCGCCGCTTCTCCTCGCCGCCGCCGGCCGCCCCTTCGTCGTTGGCCATCGCCGCGTCTGTTGCCGGGTTCGTCTCGTCGCCCTCTTTCCGTTCCCGTGCTCAGCGTCTCCATTCGTCGCCGCTAACTGCGCCCTGCAGATCGCCACGTACGCGCACGTGTTTATTATTTCGGGAGTCGTAGTTGACCGTGTGTGTACGTGCAGGTAGAACCACGCCGCCGGAACCGACCGTCGCCGCCGTCCGGAGCTCGCCGGAGTTCGATTCGCCGTCCGTTTCCGGTAAGACAGCAGCCACCGTCAGATCTCAGATCAGCGGCTTAGATCGTTCGTTGACTGGTCAGCACTCCAGACGTTGACTAGTCAGAGGCCCCAGACGTTGACTGGTCAGACGCCCAGTCAGCGCCCAGTCATCAGACACAGTTGACTGGGTCAATTTCGTTAATCCTATTAGTTGACAGATTTCGGTAGAATCTTGTAAATTGCGTAGAAATTAAATCGCTTGACCAAAAATTGCAAATAAAATATGCACGAGTTCAGTGAATCGTGTAGAATCTCGCTGTAGCTTTGGTTCAGACTTTTACCGTCAGGTTTAGTACAGTTTAATCAAACTAGTTAATGGCCTTTTCGAATAATAAATTCGTAGTAAAAGTTTCGTAGCTCCAAAAATCGCGTATGATATGTCCTTGAACTCGTATGAACGAGGAGAATCTCATCGTGATATAAAAAGATAGGCTTACCGTAAATACTTCTGCAGTATTTGTCTAATGGCTTTCTGCAGTGTTTTAATTACTCGGGATGTTTTATAACTCCTTTTTGAGTAATTCCAATTGGTACTGTTTCTTATCAGCGATGCCTATGCGGTAGAATTTTTCCAGGATTTTACAAACAGTATACTACCGGTAGTGAATTATTTAAGTTCTAGCTCTAGTAGAGATCTCTACTTTTGGTTAATAGTTTCCTAGCGCCAAATCTATTTTCCATGCATGTATTCGGTAGTAATATGTATTAGTATTATGTGGTGCATCTGTAGCACCAATTCACTTGCCGTTCTTGCATTCATGCATCATCTTTGTTACATATGTTTGTGAATTGTTTGTTTATGAATGCAATTGTGTCGTGTAGATTGTGTGGAGTGCAACCCTTGCTCGTGTTTGGATTGTTCCTCCGACCGCTTCAATCAAGGATAGTAGATGCTACTTTGTTCATGATATCGTCCTACTATTTTTAATGCATTGTCGTGTATTTTGTAGTTGCATGAGTAGGATGATACTATCACTATGCTATGACCTATTATGTGGTAGGGCTTTCCTTGTAGATGAACCACCGTTGTAGATGTGCTTAGCCATGCTATGTTGAACGAGGGCTGGGTTACATCATTGATACTTGTTTTCTCAAAGTATTGGTTTGTGAAAACTAAAAACAACTTAATCAATTAACCCCCTGGGTGTGATGGTATTGATAATTTTTGGTGGTTTCATTGCAGAAAGGCACCCAGGTATCAAGAGAGAATGATTGGCTTCTTTATTGTGTAGCTTACGTGTACAACCATGTGCCAATAATGAAATGGGCGGTTGGTTGGACTTAGTAGGTTGTGGTAACTCGAACCCGCGTATCCGGAGATGTAGAATTTTGGTAGGTTGGACCGGTGCGCGTCGGGATTGAGGAGCTACTTCCCGAACAGTCTCTTCTTGGTCTTCTCCCTATCATCACCCAAAATGAGAGTGATGGTACGAGCTGGGCTGGCCAAGTCACATGGGTAAAGTGTACTAACCTCTGCAGAGTGTATAATCTAATCGATTAGCCGTGTCCCCGGTTATGGACAACTGAGTTGCTAGATATTGATTCCATGACATGTTTCTCGCTCATTCTAATTTCATAATTGTTTTAATCTTGTTGGGTTAACTTAATTGGGGTCTTTTCAAAGAAAATTCAAAAACTGTTTATGAAAGTAGGACAAAGTTATTTGCAAATGCAAGCCAGACACAGCTCCACCTGCCAAATATGCATGTAGATGTTAGTACTATTGTCTCCATTACTAGCTCTACTTGCCATACATTCCATGTAATGACCCTTCGGGGCTGTTGTGTTTTATGCTGCAGGTTATTCCGATTCTGATTGATCGTTATAGGCCACGGTACTCCACTCGGCACTTGTTGACTTGTGGGCAATTTGAAGAATGGAGGATTTATCTCGTTTATGTTGCTACCTGAATAATTTGAGCTAGCTTGTGCTAAGCTTTTATTGTAATAATGGTACTCTGGATCTTCGTTATCTATGATACACGGATATTTTGCTATGTTATCTATCTTACTCTATTGTGGGCCAATGAACCGATCCAGGGATTGGCATGTCACATAGAGGCCACGGTCTTTTCAGAACCGGGGTGTCACATTCTTTTTACTAACAACAACTAGAGTCATTTCATGTCTGTTCTTTTCACATAGCACATATGGATCCACCAGTGTCATTGAAATGTGTGTTCTCTTCAGAGACCACACATGGATCCACCAGTGTCATTGCATGTGTGTTCTTTTTACTAACAACAACTGGAGTCATTGCATGTGTGTTCTTTTCACATACCACATATGGATCCACCAGTGTCATTGCATGTGTGCTCTTTTCACAATCCACCTATGGATCCAACAGAGTCATTTCATGTGTGTTCTTTTCACATACCACATATGGATCCACCAGTGTCATTGAAATGTGTGTTCTTTTTACTAACAGCAACTGGAGTCATTTCATGTGTGTTCTTTTCACATACCACATATGGATCCACCAGTGTCATTGAAATGTGTGTTCTCTTCAGAGACCACACATGGATCCACCAGTGTCATTGCATGTGTGTTCTTTTTACTAACAACAACATGAGTCATTGCATGTGTGTTCTTTTCACATACCACATATGGATCCACCAGTGTCATTGCATGTGTGCTCTTTTCACAATCCACATATGGATCCACCAGTGTCATTGCATGTGTGTTCTTTTACTAATAACAACCAGAGTCATTGCATGTGGTGTGTTCTTTTACTAACAACAACCAGAGTCATTGCATGTGTGTTCTTTTCACATACCACATATGGATCCACCAGTGTCATTGCATGTGTGCTCTTTTCACAATCCACCTATGGATCCACCAGTCTCATTTCATGTGTGTTATTTTCAGATACCACATATGGATCCACCAGAGTCATTAAAACTTTTGTTCTCTTCAGAGACCACACATGGATCCACCAGTATCATTGAAATATGTGTTCTGTTCAGAGACCACACATGGACCCACCAGTGTCATTGCATGTGTGTTATTTTTACTAACAACCAGAGTCATTGAAATGTGTGTTCTCTTCAGAGACCACACATGGATCCACCAGTGTCATTGCATGTGTGTTCTTTTCACTAACAACAACCAGAGTCATTTCATGTGTGTTCTTTTCACATACCACATATGGATCCACCAGTGTCATTGCTTGTGTGTTCTTTTTACTAACAACAACTGGAGTCATTTCATGTGTGTTATTTTCACATACCACATATGGATCCACCAGTGTCATTGAAATGTGTGTTATTTTCAGAGACCACACATGGATCCACCAGTGTCATTGCATGTGTGTTCTTTTTACTAACAACAACTAGAGTCATTTCATGTGTGTTCTTTTCACATACCATATATGGATCCACCAGAGTCATTGAAATGTGTGTTCTCTTCAGAGACCACACATGGATCCACCAGTGTCATTGCATGTGTGTTCTTTTCACTAAGAGATTCATTGCATGTTTGTTCTTTTCACATACCACATATGGATCCACATGTGTCATTGCATGTTGGTTCTTTTTACTAACAACAACTAGAGTCATTTCATGTGTGTTCTTTTCACATAGCACATATGGATCCACCAGTGTCATTGAAGTGTGTGTTCTCTTCAGAGACCACACATGGATCCACCAGTGTCATTGCATGTGTGTTCTTTTTACTAACAACAACCAGAGTCAATGCATGTTTGTTCTTTTCACATACCACATATGGATCCACCAGTGTCATTGCATGTGTGCTCTTTTCACAATCCACCTATGGATCCAACAGTGTCATTTCATGTGTGTTCTTTTCACATACCACATATGGATCCACTAGTGTCATTGAAATGTGTGTTCTCTTAAGAGACCATACATGGATCCACCAGTGTCATTGCATGTGTGCTCTTTTTACTAACAACAACTAGAGTCATTGCATGTGTGTTCTCTTCAGAGACCACACATGGATCCACCAGTGTCATTGCATGTGTGTTCTTTTTACTAACAACAACTGGAATCATTTCATGTGTGTTCTTTTCACATACCACATATGGATCCACCAGAGTCATTGAAATGTGTGTTCTCTTCAGAGAACACACATGGATCCACCAGTGTCATTGCATGTGTGTTCTTTTCACTAAGAACAACCAGATTCATTGCATGTTTGTTCTTTTCACATACCACATATGGATCCACAAGTGTCATTGCATGTTGGTTCTTTTTACTAACAACAACTAGAGTCATTTCATGTGTGTTCTTTTCACATAGCACATATGGATCCACCAGTGTCATTGAAATGTGTGCTCTCTTCAGAGACCACACATGGATCCACCAGTTTCATTGCATGTGTGTTCTTTTTACCAACAACAACTGGAGTCATTGCATGTTTGTTCTTTTCACATACCACATATGGATCCACCAGTGTCATTGCATGTGTGCTCTTTTCACAATCCACCTATGGATCCAACAGTGTCATTTCATGTGTGTTCTTTTCACATACCACATATGGATCCACCAGTGTCATTGAAATGTGTGTTCTCTTAAGATACCATACATGGATCCACTAGTGTCATCGCATGTGTGCTCTTTTTACTAACAACAACTAGAGTCATTGCATGTGTGTTCTCTTCAGAGACCACACATGGATCCACCAGTGTCATTGCATGTGTGTTCTTTTTACTAACAACAACATGAGTCATTGCATGTGTGTTCTTTTCACAAACCACATATGGATCCACCAGTGTCATTGCATGTGTGCTCTTTTCACAATCCACCTATGGATCCACCAGTGTCATTGCATGTGTGTTCTTTTACTAACAACAACCAGAGTCATTGCATGTGTGTTCTTTTCACATACCACATATGGATCCACCAGTGTCATTGCATGTGTGCTCTTTTCACAATCCACCTATGGATCCACCAGTGTCATTTCATGTGTGTTATTTTCAGATACCACATATGGATCCACCAGAGTCATTAAAAATTTTGTTCTCTTCAGAGACCACACATGGATCCAGCAGTATCATTGAAATGTGTGTTCTCTTCAGAGACCACACATGGACCCACCAGTCTCATTGCATGTGTGTTCTTTTTACTAACAACTAGTCATTGAAATGTGTGTTCTCTTCAGAGACCACACATGGATCCACCAGTGTCATTGCATGTGTGTTCTTTTTACTAACAACAACATGAGTCATTGCATGTGTGTTCTTTTCACATACCACATATGGATCCACCAGTGTCATTGCATGTGTGCTCTTTTCACAATCCACCTATGGATCCACCAGTGTCATTGCATGTGTGTTCTTTTAGTAACAACAACCAGAGTCATTGCATGTGGTGTGTTCTTTTACTAACAACAACCAGAGTCATTGCATGTGTGTTCTTTTCACATACCACATATGGATCCACCAGTGTCATTGCATGTGTGCTCTTTTCACAATCCACCTATGGATCCACCAGTGTCATTTCATGTGTGTTATTTTCAGATACCACATATGGATCCACCAGAGTCATTAAAATTTTTGTTCTCTTCAGAGACCACACATGGATCCACCAGTATCATTGAAATATGTGTTCTGTTCAGAGACCACACATGGACCCACCAGTGTCATTGCATGTGTGTTATTTTTACTAACAACCAGAGTCATTGAAATGTGTGTTCTCTTCAGAGACCACACATGGATCCACTAGTGTCATTGCATGTGTGTTCTTTTCACTAACAACAACCAGAGTCATTTCATGTGTGTTCTTTTCACATACCACATATGGATCCACCAGTGTCATTGCTTGTGTGTTCTTTTTACTAACAACAACTGGAGTCATTTCATGTGTGTTATTTTCACATACCACATATGGATCCACCAGTGTCATTGAAATGTGTGTTATCTTCAGAGACCACACATGGATCCACCAGTGTCATTGCATGTGTGTTCTTTTTACTAACAACAACTAGAGTCATTTCATGTGTGTTCTTTTCACATACCATATATGGATCCACCAGAGTCATTGAAATGTGTGTTCTCTTCAGAGACCACACATGGATCCACCAGTGTCATTGCATGTGTGTTCTTTTCACTAAGAGATTCATTGCATGTTTGTTCTTTTCACATACCACATATGGATCCACATGTGTCATTGCATGTTGGTTCTTTTTACTAACAACAACTAGAGTCATTTCATGTGTGTTCTTTTCACATAGCACATATGGATCCACCAGTGTCATTGAAATGTGTGTTCTCTTCAGAGACCACACATGGATCCACCAATGTCATTGCATGTGTGTTCTTTTTACTAACAACAACTAGAGTCATTGCATGTTTGTTCTTTTCACATACCACATATGGATCCACCAGTGTCATTGCATGTGTGCTCTTTTCACAATCCACCTATGGATCCAACAGTGTCATTTCATGTGTGTTCTTTTCACATACCACATATGGATCCACCAGTGTCATTGAAATGTGTGTTCTCTTAAGAGACCATACATGGATCCACCAGTGTCATTGCATGTGTGCTCTTTTTACTAACAACAACTAGAGTCATTGCATGTGTGTTCTCTTCAGAGACCACACATGGATCTACCAGTGTCATTGCATGTGTGTTCTTTTTACTAACAACAACTGGAATCATTTCATGTGTGTTCTTGTCACATACCACATATGGATCCACCAGAGTCATTGAAATGTGTGTTCTCTTCAGAGAACACACATGGATCCACCAGTGTCATTGCATGTGTGTTCTTTTCACTAAGAACAACCAGATTCATTGCATGTTTGTTCTTTTCACATACCACATATGGATCCACAAGTGTCATTGCATGTTGGTTCTTTTTACTAACAACAACTAGAGTCATTTCATGTGTGTTCTTTTCACATAGCACATATGGATCCACCAGTGTCATTGAAATGTGTGCTCTCTTCAGAGACCACACATGGATCCACCAGTTTCATTGCATGTGTGTTCTTTTTACCAAGAACAACTGGAGTCATTGCATGTTTGTTCTTTTCACATACCACATATGGATCCACCAGTGTCATTGCATGTGTGCTCTTTTCACAATCCACCTATGGATCCAACAGTGTCATTTCATGTGTGTTCTTTTCACATACCACATATGGATCCACCAGTGTCATTGAAATGTGTGTTCTCTTAAGATACCATACATGGATCCACCAGTGTCATTGCATGTGTGCTCTTTTTACTAACAACAACTAGAGTCATTGCATGTGTGTTCTCTTCAGAGACCACACATGGATCCACCAGTGTCATTGCATGTGTGTTCTTTTTACTAACAACAACATGAGTCATTGCATGTGTGTTCTTTTCACATACCACATATGGATCCACCAGTGTCATTGCATGTGTGCTCTTTTCACAATCCACCTATGGATCCACCAGTGTCATTGCATGTGTGTTCTTTTACTAACAACAACCAGAGTCATTGCATGTGTGTTCTTTTCACATACAACATATGGATCCACCAGTGTCATTGCATGTGTGCTCTTTTCACAATCCACCTATGGATCCACCAGTGTCATTTCATGTGTGTTATTTTCAGATACCACATATGGATCCACCAGAGTCATTAAAAATTTTGTTCTCTTCAGAGACCACACATAGATCCAGCAGTATCATTGAAATGTGTGTTCTCTTCAGAGACCACACATGGACCCACCAGTCTCATTGCATGTGTGTTCTTTTTGCTAACAACCAGAGTCATTGAAATGTGTGTTCTCTTCAGAGACCACACATGGATTCACCAGTGTCATTGCATGTGTGTTCTTTTCACTAACCATAACCAGAGTCATTTCATGTGTGTTCTTTTCACATACCACATATGGATCCACCAGTGTCATTGCTTGTGTGTTCTTTTTACTAACAACAACTGGAGTCATTTCATGTGTGTTATTTTCACATACCACATATGGATCCACCAGTGTCATTGAAATGTGTGTTATCTTCAGAGACCACACATGGATCCACCAGTGTCATTGCATGTGTGTTCTTTTTACTAACAACAACTGGAGTCATTTCATGTGTGTTCTTTTCACATACCACATATGGATCCACCAGAGTCATTGAAATGTGTGTTCTCTTCAGAGACCACACATGGATCCACCAGTGTCATTGCATGTGTGTTCTTTTCACTAAGAGATACATTGCATGTTTGTTCTTTTCACATACCACATATGGATCCACATGTGTCATTGCATGTTGGTTCTTTTTACTAACAACAACTAGAGTCATTTCATGTGTGTTCTTTTCACATAGCACATATGGATCCACCAGTGTCATTGAAATGTGTGTTCTCTTCAGAGACCACACATGGATCCACCAGTGTCATTGCATGTGTGTTCTTTTTACTAACAACAACTGGAGTCATTGCATGTTTGTTCTTTTCACATACCACATATGGATCCACCAGTGTCATTGCATGTGTGCTCTTTTCACAATCCACCTATGGATCCAACAGTGTCATTTCATGTGTGTTCTTTTCACATACCACATATGGATCCACCAGTGTCATTGAAATGTGTGTTCTCTTAAGATACCATACATGGATCCACCAGTGTCATTGCATGTGTGCTCTTTTTACTAACAACAACTAGAGTCATTGCATGTGTGTTCTCTTCAGAGACCACACATGGATCCACTAGTGTCATTGCATGTGTGTTCTTTTTACTAACAACAACATGAGTCATTGCATGTGTGTTCTTTTCACATACCACATATGGATCCACCAGTGTCATTGCATGTGTGCTCTTTTCACAATCCACCTATGGATCCACCAGTGTCATTGCATGTGTGTTCTTTTACTAACAACAACCAGAGTCATTGCATGTGTGTTCTTTTCACATACCACATATGGATCCACCAGTGTCATTGCATGTGTGCTCTTTTCACAATCCACCTATGGATCCACCAGTGTCATTTCATGTGTGTTATTTTCAGATACCACATATGGATCCACCAGAGTCATTAAAATTTTTGTTCTCTTCAGAGACCACACATGGATCCAGCAGTATCATTGAAATGTGTGTTCTCTTCAGAGACCACACATGGACCCACCAGTCTCATTGCATGTGTGTTCTTTTTGCTAACAACCAGAGTCATTGAAATGTGTGTTCTCTTCAGAGACCACACATGGATCCACCAGTGTCATTGCATGTGTGTTCTTTTCACTAACCACAACCAGAGTCATTTCATGTGTGTTCTTTTCACATACCACATATGGATCCACCAGTGTCATTGCTTGTGTGTTCTTTTTACTAACAACAACTAGAGTCATTTCATGTGTGTTCTTTTCACATAGCACATATGGATCCACCAGTGTCATTGAAATGTGTGTTCTCTTCAGAGACCACACATGGATCCACCAGTGTCATTGCATGTGTGTTCTTTTTACTAACAACAACTGGAGTCATTGCATGTTTGTTCTTTTCACATACCACATATGGATCCACCAGTGTCATTGCATGTGTGCTCTTTTCACAATCCACCTATGGATCCAACAGTGTCATTTCATGTGTGTTCTTTTCACATACCACATATGGATCCACCAGTGTCATTGAAATGTGTGTTCTCTTAAGATACCATACATGGATCCACCAGTGTCATTGCATGTGTGCTCTTTTTACTAACAACAACTAGAGTCATTGCATGTGTGTTCTCTTCAGAGACCACACATGGATCCACCAGTGTCATTGCATGTGTGTTCTTTTTACTAACAACAACATGAGTCATTGCATGTGTGTTCTTTTCACATACCACATATGGATCCACCAGTGTCATTGCATGTGTGCTCTTTTCACAATCCACCTATGGATCCACCAGTGTCATTGCATGTGTGTTCTTTTACTAACAACAACCAGAGTCATTGCATGTGTGTTCTTTTCACATACCACATATGGATCCACCAGTGTCATTGCATGTGTGCTCTTTTCACAATCCACCTATGGATCCACCAGTGTCATTTCATGTGTGTTATTTTCAGATACCACATATGGATCCACCAGAGTCATTAAAATTTTTGTTCTCTTCAGAGACCACACATGGATCCAGCAGTATCATTGAAATGTGTGTTCTCTTCAGAGACCACACATGGACCCACCAGTCTCATTGCATGTGTGTTCTTTTTGCTAACAACCAGAGTCATTGAAATGTGTGTTCTCTTCAGAGACCACACATGGATCCACCAGTGTCATTGCATGTGTGTTCTTTTCACTAACCACAACCAGAGTCATTTCATGTGTGTTCTTTTCACATACCACATATGGATCCACCAGTGTCATTGCTTGTGTGTTCTTTTTACTAACAACAACTGGAGTCATTTCATGTGTGTTATCTTCAGAGACCACACATGGATCCACCAGTGTCATTGCATGTGTGTTCTTTTTACTAACAACAACTGGAGTCATTTCATGTGTGTTCTTTTCACATACCACATATGGATCCACCAGAGTCATTAAAATGTGTGTTCTCTTCAGAGACCACACATGGATCCACCAGTGTCATTGCATGTGTGTTCTTTTCACTAAGAGATTCATTGCATGTTTTTTCTTTTCACATACCACATATGGATCCACATGTGTCATTGCATGTTGGTTCTTTTTACTAACAACAACTAGAGTCATTTCATGTGTGTTCTTTTCACATAGCACATATGGATCCACCAGTGTCATTGAAATGTGTGTTCTCTTCAGAGACCACACATGGATCCACCAGTGTCATTGCATGTGTGTTCTTTTTACTAACAACAACTGGAGTCATTGCATGTTTGTTCTTTTCACATACCACATATGGATCCACCAGTGTCATTGCATGTGTCCTCTTTTCACAATCCACCTATGGATCCAACAGTGTCATTTCATGTGTGTTCTTTTCACATACCACATATGGATCCACCAGTGTCATTGAAATGTGTGTTCTCTTAAGAGACCATACATGGATCCACCAGTGTCATTGCATGTGTGCTCTTTTTACTAACAACAACTAGAGTCATTGCATGTGTGTTCTCTTCAGAGACCACACATGGATCCACCAATGTCATTGCATGTGTGTTCTTTTTACTAACAACAACTGGAATCATTTCATGTGTGTTCTTTTCACATACCACATATGGATCCACCAGAGTCATTGAAATGTGTGTTCTCTTCAGAGACCACACATGTATCCACCAGTGTCATTGCATGTGTGTTCTTTTCACTAAGAACAACCAGATTCATTGCATGTTTGTTCTTTTCACATACCACATATGGATCCACAAGTGTCATTGCATGTTGGTTCTTTTTACTAACAACAACTAGAGTCATTTCATGTGTGTTCTTTTCACATAGCACATATGGATCCACCAGTGTCATTGAAATGTGTGTTCTCTTTAGAGACCACACATGGATCCACCAGTTTCATTGCATGTGTGTTCTTTTTACCAACAACAACTGGAGTCATTGCATGTTTGTTCTTTTCACATACCACATATGGATCCACCAGTGTCCTTGCATGTGTGCTCTTTTCACAATCCACCTATGGATCCAACAGTGTCATTTCATGTGTGTTCTTTTCACATACCACATATGGATCCACCAGTGTCATTGAAATGTGTGTTCTCTTAAGATACCATACATGGATCCACCAGTGTCATTGCATGTGTGCTCTTTTTACTAACAACAACTAGAGTCATTGCATGTGTGTTCTCTTCAAAGACCACACATGGATCCACCAGTGTCATTGCATGTGTGTTCTTTTTACTAACAACAACATGAGTCATTGCATGTGTGTTCTTTTCACATACCACATATGGATCCACCAGTGTCATTGCATGTGTGCTCTTTTCACAATCCACCTATGGATCCACCAGTGTCATTGCATGTGTGTTCTTTTACTAACAACAACCAGAGTCATTGCATGTGTGTTCTTTTCACATACCACATATGGATCCACCAGTGTCATTGCATGTGTGCTCTTTTCACAATCCACCTATGGATCCACCAGTGTTATTTCATGTGTGTTCTTTTCACATACCACATATGGATCCACCAGAGTCATTGAAATTTTTGTTCTCTTCAGAGACCACACATGGATCCACCAGTGTCATTGAAATGTGTGTTCTCTTGAGAGACCACACATGGATCCACTAGTGTCATTGCATGTGTGTTCTTTTTACTAACAACAACTGGAGTCATTGCATGTGTGTTCTTTTCACATACCACATATGGATCCACTAGTGTCATTGTATGTGTGCTCTTTTCATAATCCACCTATGGATCCACCGGTGTCATTTCATGTGTGTTCTTTTCACATACCACATATGGATCCACTAGTATCATTGAAATGTGTGTTCTCTTCAGAGACCACACATGGATCCACCAGTGTCATTGCATGTGTGTTCTTTTTACTAACAACAACTGGAGTCATTGCATGTGTGTTCTTTTCACATACAACATATGGATCCACTAGTGTCATTGCATGTGTGCTCTTTTCAGAATCCACCTATGGATCCACCAGTGTTAATGCATGTGTGTTCTTTTTACTAACAACAACCAGAGTCATTTCATGTGTGTTCTTTTCACATACCACATATGGATCCACCAGTGTCATTGAAATGTGTGTTCTCTTCAGAGACCACACATGGATCCACCTGTGTCATTGCATGTGTGTTCTTTTTACTAACAACAACCAGAGTCATTTCATGTGTGTTCTTTTCACATACCACATATGGATCCGCCAGTATCATTGAAATGTGTGTTCTCTTCAGAGACCACACATGGATCCACCAGTGTCATTGCATGTGTGTTCTTTTACTAACAACAACCGGAGTCATTGCATGTGTGTTCTTTTCACATACCACATATGGATCCACTAGTGTCATTGCATGTGTGCTCTTTTCACAATCCACCTATGGATCCACCAGTGTTAATGCATGTCTGTTCTTTTTACTAACAACAACAAGAGTCATTTCATGTGTGTTATTTTCACATACCACATATGGATCCACCAGTGTCATTGAAATGTGTGTTCTCTTCAGAGACCACACATGGATCCACCAGTGTCATTACAGGTGTGTTCTTTTTACTAACAACAACCAGAGTCATTGCATGTGTGTTCTTTTCTCATACCACATATGTATCCACCAGTGTCATTGCATGTGTGCTCTTTTCACAATCCACCTATGGATCCACCAGTGTCATTGCATGTGTGTTCTTTCACTAACAACAACAAGAGTCATTGCATGTGTGTTCTTTTCACATACCACATATGGATCCACCAGTGTCATTGCATGTGTGCTCTTTTCACAATCCACCTATGGATCCACCAGTGTCATTTCATGTGTGTTCTTTTCACATACCACATATGGATCCACTAGAGTCATTGAAATTTTTGTTCTCTTCAGAGACCACACATGGATCCACCAGTGTCATTGAAATGTGTGTTCTCTTCAGAGACCACACATGGACCCACCAGTGTCATTGCATGTGTGTTCTTTTTACTAACAACCAGAGTCATTGAAATGTGTGTTCTCTTTAGAGACCACACATGGATCCACCAGTGTCATTGCATGTGTGCTCTTTTCACTAACAACAACCAGAGTCATTTCATGTGTGTTCTTTTCACATACCACATATGGATCCACCAGTGTCATTGCTTGTGTGTTATTTTTACTAACAACAACTAGAGTCATTTCAAGTGTGTTCTTTTCACATACCACATATGGATCCACCAGTGTCATTGAATTGTGTGTTCTCTTCAAAGACCACACATGGATCCACCAGTGTCATTGCATGTGTGTTCTTTTTACTAACAACAACTGGAGACATTCCATGTGTGTTCTTTTCACATACCACATATGGATCCACCAGAGTCATTGAAATGTGTGTTCTCTTCAGAGACCACACATGGATCCACCTATGTCATTACATGTGTGTTCTTTTCACTAAGAACAACCAGATTCATTGCGTGTGTGTTCTTTTCACATACCACATATGGATCCACAAGTGTCATTGCATGTTGGTTCTTTTTACTAACAACAACTAGAGTCATTTCATGTCTGTTCTTTTCACATAGCACATATGGATCCACCAGTGTCATTGAAATGTGTGTTCTCTTCAAAGACCACACATGGATCCACCAGTGTCATTGCATGTGTGTTCTTTTTACTAACAACAACTGGAGTCATTGCATGTGTGTTCTTTTCACATACCACATATGGATCCACCAGTGTCATTGCATGTGTGCTCTTTTCACAATCCACCTATGGATCCAACAGTGTCATTTCATGTGTGTTCTTTTCACATACCACATATGGATCCACCAGTGTCATTGAAATGTGTGTTCTCTTAAGAGACCATACATGGATCCACCAGTGTCATTGCATGTGTGCTCTTTTTACTAACAACAACTAGAGTCATTGCATGCGTGTTCTCTTCAGAGACCATACATGGATCCACCAGTGTCATTGCATGTGTGTTCTTTTTTGTAACAACAACTGGAGTCATTGCATGTGTGTTCTTTTACTAACAACAACCAGAGTCATTGCATGTGTGTTCTTTTCACATACCACATATGGATCCACCAGTGTCATTGCATGTGTGCTCTTTTCACAATCCACTTATGGATCCACCAGTGTCATTGCATGTGTGTTCTTTTAGTAACAACAACCATAGTCATTGCATGTGTGTTCTTTTCACATACCACATATGGATCCACCAGTGTCATTGCATGTGTGCTCTTTTCACAATCCACCTATGGATCCACCAGTGTCATTTCATGTGTGTTCTTTTCACATACCACATATGGATCCACCAGAGTCATTGCAATTTTTGTTCTCTTCAGAGACCACACATAGATCCACCAGTGTCATTGAAATGTGTGTTCTCTTCAGAAACCACACATGGACCCACTAGTGTCATTGCATGTGTGTTCTTTTTACTAACAACCAGAGTCATTGAAATGTGTGTTCTCTTCAGAGACCACACATGGATCCACCAGTGTCATTGCATGTGTGTTCTTTTCACTAACAACAACCAGAGTCATTTCATGTGTGTTCTTTTCATACCACATATGGATCCACCAGTGTCATTGCTTGTGTGTTGTTTTTACTAACAACAACTGGAGTCATTTCATGTGTGCTCTTTTCACATACCACATATGGATCCACCAGTGTCATTGAAATGTGTGTTCTCTTCAGAGACCACACATGGATCCACCAGTGTCATTGCATGTGTGTTCTTTTTACTAACAACAACATGAGTCATTGCATGTGTGTTCTTTTCACATACCACATATGGATCCACTAGTGTCATTGCATGTGTGCTCTTTTCACAATCACCTATGGATCCACCAGTGTCATTGCATGTGTGCTCTTTTTACTAACAACAACCAGAGTCATTGCATGTGTGTTCTCTTCAGAGACCACACATGGATCCACCAGTGTCATTGCATGTGTGTTCTTTTTACTAACATCAACCAGAGTCATTGCATGTGTGCTCTTTTCACATACCACATATGGATCCACCAGTGTCATTGCATGTGTGTTCTTTTCACAATCCACCTATGGATTCACCAGTGTCATTGCATGTGTGCTCTTTTTACTAACAACAACCAGAGTCATTGCATGTGTGTTCTCTTCAGAGACTAAACATGGATCCACTAGTGTCATTGCATGTGTGCTCTTTTCACAATCCACCTATGGATCCACCAGTGTCATTGCATGTGTGTTCTTTTACTAACAACAACCAGAGTCATTGCATGTGTGTTCTTTTCACATACCACATATGGATCCACCAGTGTCATTGCATTTGTGCTCTTTTCACAATCCACCTATGGATCCACCAGTGTCATTTCATGTGTGTTATTTTCACATACCACATATGGATCCACCAGAGTCATTGAAAATTTTGTTCCCTTCAGAGACAACATGGATCCACCAGTGTCATTGAAATGTGTGTTCTCTTCAGAGACCACACATGGACCCACCAGTGTCATTGCATGTGTGTTCTTTTCACTAACAACAACCAGAGTCATTTCATGTGTGTTCTTTTCACATACCATATATGGATCCACCAGTGTCATTGCTTGTGTGTTCTTTTTACTAACAACAACTGGAGTCATTTCATGTGTGTTATTTTCACATACCACATATGGATCCACCAGTGTCATTGAAATGTGTGTTCTCTTCAGAGACCACACATGGATCCACCAGTGTCATTGCATGTGTGTTCTTTTTACTAACAACAACTTTAGTCATTTCATGTGTGTTCTTTTCACATACCACATATGGATCCACCAAAGTCATTGAAATGTGTGTTCTCTTCAGAGACCACAGATGGATCCACCAGTGTCATTGCATGTGTGTTCTTTTCACTAAGAACAACCAGATTCATTGCATGTTTGTTCTTTTCACATACCACATATGGATCCACAAGTGTCATTGCATGTTGGTTCTTTTTACTAACAACAACTAGAGTCATTTCATGTGTGTTCTTTTCACATAGCACATATGGATCCACCAGTGTCATTGAAATGTGTGTTCTCTTCAGAGACCACACATGGATCCACCAGTGTCATTGCATGTGTGTTCTTTTTACTAACAACAACTGGAGTCATTGCATGTTTGTTCTTTTCACATACCACATATGGATCCACCAGTGTCATTGCATGTGTGCTCTTCTCACAATCCACCTATGGATCCAACAGTGTCATTTCATGTGTGTTCTTTTCCATACCACATATGGATCCACCAGTGTCATTGAAATGTGTGTTCTCTTAAGAGACCATACATGGATCCACCAGTGCCATTGCATCTGTGCTCTTTTTACTAACAACAACTAGAGTCATTGCACGTGTGTTCTCTTCAGAGACCACACATGGATCCACCAGTGTCATTGCATGTGTGTTCTTTTTACTAACAACAACATGAGTCATTGCATGTGTGTTCTTTTCACATACCACATATGGATCCACCAGTGTCATTGCATGTGTGCTCTTTTCACAATCCACCTATGGATCCACCAGTGTTATTTCATGTGTGTTCTTTTCACATACCACATATGGATTCACCAAAGTCATTGAAATTTTGGTTCTCTTCAGAGACCACACATGGATCCACCAGTGTCATTGAAATGCGTGTTCTCTTCAGAGACCACACATGGACCCACCAGTGTCATTGCATGTGTGTTCTTTTTACTAACAACCAGAGTCATTGAAATGTGTGTTCTCTTCAGATACCACACATGGATCCACCAGTGTCATTGCATGTGTGTTCTTTTCACTAACAACAACCAGAGTCATTTCATGTGTGTTCTTTTCACATACCACATATGGATCCACCAGTGTCATTGCTTGTGTGTTCTTTTT
Organism: Avena sativa; assembly: GCA_916181665.1. NCBI lineage: Eukaryota > Viridiplantae > Streptophyta > Magnoliopsida > Poales > Poaceae > Avena > Avena sativa. The sequence continues at coordinate 410,013,585 of OV702292.1, read as the reverse complement.
ACTCACAACAACTGGAGTCATTTCATGTGTGTTCTTTTAACATACCACATATGGATCCACCAGTCTCATTGAAATGTGTGTTCTCTTCAGAGACCACACATGGATCCACCAGTGTCATTGCATGTGTGTTCTTTTTACTAACAACAACATGAGTCATTCATGTGTGTTCTTTTCACATACCACATATGGATCCACCAGTGTCATTGCATGTGTGCTCTTTTCACAATCCACCTATGGATCCACCAGTGTCATTGCATGTGTGTTCTTTTACTAACAACAACCAGAGTCATTGCATGTGTGTTCTTTTCACATACCACATTTGGATCCACCAGTGTCATTGCATGTGTGCTCTTTTCACAATCCACCTATGGATCCACCAGTGTCATTTCATGTGTGTTCTTTTCACATACCACATATGGATCCACCAGAGTCATTGAAATTTTTGTTCTCTTCAGAGACCACACATGGATCCACCAGTGTCATTGAAATGTGTGTTCTCTTCAGAGACCACACATGGACCCACCAGTGTCATTGCATGTGTGTTCTTTTTTACTAACAACCAGAGTCATTGAAATGTGTGTTCTCTTCAGAGACCACACATGGATCCACCAGTGTCATTGCATGTGTGTTCTTTTCACTATCAACAACCAGAGTCATTTCATGTGTGTTCTTTTCACATACCATATATGGATCCACCAGTGTCATTGCTTGTGTGTTCTTTTTACTAACAACAACTGGAGTCATTTCATGTGTGTTATTTTCACATACCCATATGGATCCACCAGTGTCATTGAAATGTGTGTTCTCTTCAGAGACCACACATGGATCCACCAGTGTCATTGCATGTGTGTTCTTTTTACTAACAACAACTTTAGTCATTTCATGTGTGTTCTTTTCACATACCACATATGGATCCACCAAAGTTATTGAAATGTGTGTTCTCTTCAGAGACCACAGATGGATCCACTAGTGTCATTGCATGTGTGTTCTTTTCACTAAGAACAACCAGATTCATTGCATGTTTGTTCTTTTCACATACCACATATGGATCCACAAGTGTCATTGCATGTTGGTTCTTTTTACTAACAACAACTAGAGTCATTTCATGTGTGTTCTTTTCACATAGCACATATGGATCCACCAGTGTCATTGAAATGTGTGTTCTCTTCAGAGACCACACATGGATCCACCAGTGTCATTGCATGTGTGTTCTTTTTACTAACAACAACTGGAGTCATTGCATGTTTGTTCTTTTCACATACCACATATGGATCCACCAGTGTCATTGCATGTGTGCTCTTCTCACAATCCACCTATGGATCCAACAGTGTCATTTCATGTGTGTTCTTTTCCATACCACATATGGATCCACCAGTGTCATTGAAATGTGTGTTCTCTTAAGAGACCATACATGGATCCACCAGTGCCATTGCATCTGTGCTCTTTTTACTAACAACAACTAGAGTCATTGCACGTGTGTTCTCTTCAGAGACCACACATGGATCCACCAGTGTCATTGCATGTGTGTTCTTTTTACTGACAACAACATGAGTCATTGCATGTGTGTTCTTTTCACATACCACATATGGATCCACCAGTGTCATTGCATGTGTGCTCTTTTCACAATCCACCTATGGATCCACCAGTGTCATTGCATGTGTGTTCTTTTACTAACAACAACCAGAGTCATTGCATGTGTGTTCTTTTCACATACCACATATGGATCCACCAGTGTCATTGCATGTGTGCTCTTTTCACAATCCACCTATGGATCCACCAGTGTTATTTCATGTGTGTTCTTTTCACATACCACATATGGATTCACCAAAGTCATTGAAATTTTTGTTCTCTTCAGAGACCACACATGGATCCACCAGTGTCATTGAAATGCGTGTTCTCTTCAGAGACCACACATGGACCCACCAGTGTCATTGCATGTGTGTTCTTTTTACTAACAACCAGAGTCATTGAAATGTGTGTTCTCTTCAGAGACCACACATGGATCCACCAGTGTCATTGCATGTGTGTTCTTTTCACTAACAACAACCAGAGTCATTTCATGTGTGTTCTTTTCACATACCACATATGGATCCACCAGTGTCATTGCTTGTGTGTTCTTTTTACTAACAACAACTGGAGTCATTTCATGTGTGTTCTTTTAACATACCACATATGGATCCACCAGTGTCATTGAAATGTGTGTTCTCTTCAGAGACCACACATGGATCCACCAGTGTCATTGCATGTGTGTTCTTTTTACTAACAACAACATGAGTCATTCATGTGTGTTCTTTTCACATACCACATATGGATCCACCAGTGTCATTGCATGTGTGCTCTTTTCACAATCCACCTATGGATCCACCAGTGTCATTGCATGTGTGTTCTTTTACTAACAACAACCAGAGTCATTGCATGTGTGTTCTTTTCACATACCACATATGGATCCACCAGTGTCATTGCATGTGTGCTCTTTTCACAATCCACCTATGGATCCACCAGTGTCATTTCATGTGTGTTCTTTTCACATACCACATATGGATCCACCAGAGTCATTGAAATTTTTGTTCTCTTCAGAGACCACACATGGATCCACCAGTGTCATTGAAATGTGTGTTCTCTTCAGAGATCACACATGGACCCACCAGTGTCATTGCATGTGTGTTCTTTTTACTAACAACCAGAGTCATTGAAATGTGTGTTCTCTTCAGAGACCACACATGGATCCACCAGTGTCATTGCATGTGTGTTCTTTTCACTATCAACAACCAGAGTCATTTCATGTGTGTTCTTTTCACATACCACATATGGATCCACCAGTGTCATTGCTTGTGTGTTCTTTTTACTAACAACAACTGGAGTCATTTCATGTGTGTTCTTTTCACATACCACATATGGATCCACCAGTGTCCTTGAAATGTGTGTTCTCTTTAGAGACCACACATGGATCCACCAGTGTCATTGCATGTGTGTTCTTTTCACTAACAACAACCAGAGTCATTTCATGTGTGTTCTTTTCAGACCACATATGGATCCACCAGTGTCATTGCTTGTGTGTTATTTTTACTAACAACAACTGGAGTCATTTCATGTGTGCTCATTTCACATAACACATATGGATCCACCAGTGTCATTGAAATGTGTGTTCTCTTCAGAGACCACACATGGATCCACCAGTGTCATTGCATGTGTGTTCTTTTTACTAACAACAACATGAGTCATTGCATGTGTGTTCTTTTCACATACCACATATGGATCCACTAGTGTCATTGCATGTGTGCTCTTTTCACAATCCACCTATGGATCCACCAGTGTCATTGCATGTGTGTTCTTTTCACAATCCACCTATGGATCCACCAGTGTTATTTCATGTGTGTTCTTTTCACATACCACATATGGATCCACCAGTGTCATTGCATGTGTGCTCTTTTCACAATCCACCTATGGATCCACCAGTGTTATTTCATGTGTGTTCTTTTCACATACCACATATGGATTCACCAAAGTCATTGAAATTTTTGTTCTCTTCAGAGACCACACATGGATCCACCAGTGTCATTGAAATGCGTGTTCTCTTCAGAGACCACACATGGACCCACCAGTGTCATTGCATGTGTGTTCTTTTTACTAACAACCAGAGTCATTGAAATGTGTGTTCTCTTCAGAGACCACACATGGATCCACCAGTGTCATTGCATGTGTGTTCTTTTCACTAACAACAACCAGAGTCATTTCATGTGTGTTCTTTTCACATACCACATATGGATCCACCAGTGTCATTGCTTGTGTGTTCTTTTTACTAACAACAACTGGAGTCATTTCATGTGTGTTCTTTTAACATACCACATATGGATCCACCAGTGTCATTGAAATGTGTGTTCTCTTCAGAGACCACACATGGATCCACCAGTGTCATTGCATGTGTGTTCTTTTTACTAACAACAACATGAGTCATTCATGTGTGTTCTTTTCACATACCACATATGGATCCACCAGTGTCATTGCATGTGTGCTCTTTTCACAATCCACCTATGGATCCACCAGTGTCATTGCATGTGTGTTCTTTTACTAACAACAACCAGAGTCATTGCATGTGTGTTCTTTTCACATACCACATATGGATCCACCAGTGTCATTGCATGTGTGCTCTTTTCACAATCCACCTATGGATCCACCAGTGTCATTTCATGTGTGTTCTTTTCACATACCACATATGGATCCACCAGAGTCATTGAAATTTTTGTTCTCTTCAGAGACCACACATGGATCCACCAGTGTCATTGAAATGTGTGTTCTCTTCAGAGATCACACATGGACCCACCAGTGTCATTGCATGTGTGTTCTTTTTACTAACAACCAGAGTCATTGAAATGTGTGTTCTCTTCAGAGACCACACATGGATCCACCAGTGTCATTGCATGTGTGTTCTTTTCACTATCAACAACCAGAGTCATTTCATGTGTGTTCTTTTCACATACCACATATGGATCCACCAGTGTCATTGCTTGTGTGTTCTTTTTACTAACAACAACTGGAGTCATTTCATGTGTGTTCTTTTCACATACCACATATGGATCCACCAGTGTCCTTGAAATGTGTGTTCTCTTTAGAGACCACACATGGATCCACCAGTGTCATTGCATGTGTGTTCTTTTCACTAACAACAACCAGAGTCATTTCATGTGTGTTCTTTTCAGACCACATATGGATCCACCAGTGTCATTGCTTGTGTGTTATTTTTACTAACAACAACTGGAGTCATTTCATGTGTGCTCATTTCACATAACACATATGGATCCACCAGTGTCATTGAAATGTGTGTTCTCTTCAGAGACCACACATGGATCCACCAGTGTCATTGCATGTGTGTTCTTTTTACTAACAACAACATGAGTCATTGCATGTGTGTTCTTTTCACATACCACATATGGATCCACTAGTGTCATTGCATGTGTGCTCTTTTCACAATCCACCTATGGATCCACTAGTGTCATTGCATATGTGCTCTTTTTACTAACAACAACCAGAGTCATTGCATGTGTGTTCTCTTCAGAGACTAAACATGGATCCACTAGTGTCATTGCATGTGTGCTCTTTTCACAATCCACCTATGGATCCACCAGTGTCATTGCATGTGTGTTCTTTTACTAACAACAACCAGAGTCATTGCATGTGTGTTCTTTTCACATACCACATATGGATCCACCAGTGTCATTGCATGTGTGCTCTTTTCACAATCCACCTATGGATCCACCAGTGTCATTTCATGTGTGTTATTTTCACATACCACATATGGATCCACCAGAGTCATTGAAAATTTTGTTCTCTTCAGAGACCACACATGGATCCACCAGTGTCATTGAAATGTGTGTTCTCTTCAGAGACCACACATGGACCCACTAGTGTCATTGCATGTGTGTTCTTTTTACTAACAACCAGAGTCATTGAAATGTGTGTTCTCTTCAGAGACCACACATGGATCCACCAGTGTCATTGCATGTGTGTTCTTTTCACTAACAACAACCAGAGTCATTTCATGTGTGTTCTTTTCACATACCATATATGGATCCACCAGTGTCATTGCTTGTGTGTTCTTTTTACTAACAACAACTGGAGTCATTTCATGTGTGTTCTTTTCACATACCACATATGGATCCACCAGTGTCATTGAAATGTGTGTTCTCTTCAGAGACCACACATGGATCCACCAGTGTCATTGCATGTGTGTTCTTTTTACTAACAACAACTGGAGTCATTTCATGTGTGTTCTTTTAACATAACACATATGGATCCACCAAAGTCATTGAAATGTGTGTTCTCTTCAGAGACCACAGATGGATCCACTAGTGTCATTGCATGTGTGTTCTTTTCACTAAGAACAACCAGATTCATTGCATGTTTGTTCTTTTCACATACCACATATGGATCCACAAGTGTCATTGCATGTTGGTTCTTTTTACTAACAACAACTAGAGTCATTTCATGAGTGTTCTTTTCACATAGCACATATGGATCCACCAGTGTCATTGAAATGTGTGTTCTCTTCAGAGACCACACATGGATCCACCAGTATCATTGCATGTGTGTTCTTTTTACTAACAACAACTGGAGTCATTGCATGTTTGTTCTTTTCACATACCACATATGGATCCACTAGTGTCATTGCATGTGTGCTCTTCTCACAATCCACCTATGGATCCAACAGTGTCATTTCATGTGTGTTCTTTTCCATACCACATATGGATCCACCAGTGTCATTGAAATGTGTGTTCTCTTAAGAGACCATACATGGATCCACCAGTGCCATTGCATGTGTGCTCTTTTTACTAACAACAACTAGAGTCATTGCACGTGTGTTCTCTTCAGAGACCACACATGGATCCACCAGTGTCATTGCATGTGTGTTCTTTTTACTAACAACAACATGAGTCATTGCATGTGTGTTCTTTTCACATACCACATATGGATCCACCAGTGTCATTGCATGTGTGCTCTTTTCACAATCCACCTATGGATCCACCAGTGTCATTGCATGTGTGTTCTTTTACTAACAACAACCAGAGTCATTGCATGTGTGTTCTTTTCACATACCACATATGGATCCACCAGTGTCATTGCATGTGTGCTCTTTGCACAATCCACCTATGGATCCACCAGTGTTATTTCATGTGTGTTCTTTTCACATACCACATATGGATTCACCAGAGTCATTGAAACTTTTGTTCTCTTCAGAGACCACACATGGATCCACCAGTGTCATTGAAATGTGTGTTCTCTTGAGAGACCACACATGGACCCACCAGTGTCATTGCATGTGTGTTCTTTTTACTAACAACCAGAGTCATTAAAATGTGTGTTCTCTTCAGAGAGCACACATGGATCCACCAGTGTCATTGCTTGTGTGTTCTTTTCACTAACAACAACCAGAGTCATTTCATGTGTGTTCTTTTCACATACCACATATGGATCCACCAGTGTCATTGCTTGTGTGTTCTTTTTACTAACAACAACTGGAGTCATTTCATGTGTGCTCATTTCACATACCACATATGGATCCACCAGTGTCATTGAAATGTGTGTTCTCTTCAGAGACCACACATGGATCCACCAGTGTCATTGCATGTGTGTTCTTTTTACTAACAACAACATGAGTCATTGCACGTGTGTTCTTTTCACATACCACATATGGATCCACCAGTGTCATTGCATGTGTGCTCTTTTCACAATCCACCTATGGATCCACCAGTGTCATTGCATGTGTGTTCTTTTACTAACAACAACCAGAGTCATTGCATGTGTGTTCTTTTCACATACCACATATGGATCCACCAGTGTCATTGCATGTGTGCTCTTTTCACAATCCACCTATGGATCCACCAGTGTCATTTCATGTGTGTTCTTTTCACATACCACATATTGATCCACCAGAGTCATTGAAATTTTTGTTCTCTTCAGAGACCACACATGGATCCACCAGTGTCATTGAAATGTGTGTTCTGTAACACCCTCAGAATCGGCCCTATGCAAGTTTCAGCGCTTCCCGCCAAACCCGCATAGAAACGATTCAAAGGTGCCCACCAGGCACTTTCGTGCGGGTGGAAAACGAAGTAATAACAGTACACAACAGTCTTCGATGGGACCCACAGAACAGATATATACAACAGCGACTCAATGAGTCAAGAATACAGATATAATATACAAAGATCCAAATCACCTTGAAAACAATAGAACGTCCAGCTACGGACAAGATGCAAATGGGGCTAAGTGCCCTGAAGAATAACCAATGGCGTCCATAACCCTGCCCAGGCCAAGCCGGAAGGGTAACCCTGCTAACGACGTCGATCTCAAAACCTGCTTAAACAAAAGGGGTGCCGACAAAGGGAAAAGGAAAAAGAGGAGCGTCAGTACTGAGGCCAGTACACGGCGAGGCTAGAATTCGGTGGTCCTCACCTACATAGGTATGGTGGACTGTAGCGGCAGCGGCAACATGCTCTAAACAACCTATAGAGACTCGATACAACTGGCGACTATCAGAGAGGGGTAAGAAAGACCTATTCGGAACCAACCTGATTCTAACACCAAACAATCCCATCCTGGTATTCCCCCTCGAGACCAAACGAGGAAGTCGACCGAGGAACTCACACAGTTGGCAGTTTTAGTTATTCAGTTATCGTTGCAGCAATTACTAGTCAGGTGTAGATAATCATTCTGATAAAATAAGCAGTGGACCGTTTTAGTTAACCATTCGGTTGTAGTTGCAACACTTACTAGTCAGATACAAATAGCATGAGATAACCCAAAACCCAGCAGTTGTTGGCACTTTTATTTAGCCATTCCGTTGTGGTGAAGCTGATTACTAGTCATATCGGATACAAGTCAATTTATAACAGTAAACTTTAGTTATAGTTGTCTATGATCAAGCACTATGCTCCAAGTCGTCCAGAACCGTGGACACGGCTTCTCGAAAAGATTTAACCCTGCAGGGGTGCACCAAAGTATCCACAAGCACTTCGACCCTTTTTGCCAGATCAGTTAACATACACCCATCGGTATGTCAGCGGGGCCTAAGTCATGACGTTCCCAGACCCAAAGCAAGCACGGGGGACCACCCCACTAAGTCTACCCGCAACGAAGTCGGCCGGTCTCCGAGACGGACTCAGGGTTTGCGTCAGTGGCTGTAAACGACAGCAAATCCCAAAACTGGGACTGTCGATACCGCGAAAACACTCCGCTTCCTAAACAGTACAGTGTGCTATCCATCGCACAATTTAAATAAAGCAGTAAAGCATGGCATAAGTACAGGATAGTAAATAAAACCTCAAACTAGTTTGTGGCCCCCAGTACAATACTTTGAAATCAGGTAATAATCAATGGGGGGCCCATATCTCCCCACCTGTGGTTAGCGCGCTCGATCTCGGAACAGGTGTCAAGAACTCGGGGTCCTACGGGACACAAGTGGGCGGTCGGAAACCAAATGTTATCTATCACCCACCGATGCCTCTGCTTACTTACTTCAATTTTAGTTGTTAAACAGTAATTACGTGAACGAAAAGTAAAGCCATGATCATCTCCAACATTAAACATGCGGCACTTCTTCAATAGCTGTGGTACTTGACGACACGCAACAACACTTGAGCAAGCGACTACGACGCGCGAGTCCAACTATCTACCAAACAACAGGTAATAGGATGTGTCCAAGGCAATATGAGGCTGCTAGGGATATCACGGGTACGAAACTAGAGCAACGCAACACAGATAGCAAAAGATCAACATGCGGGAATAAATACTAGAAAAGTAAGATAGGTAGAAAGGGGGAGATGCTCGCCTGAAAACATTGCCGAAGGTTCATCCAAGATCGGGTCGACACTCGCATCAACTCAACGGCCTTATCCGCGAAGAAGCAAAACACTAGAATAAACACCGAATGCAATATTTAATACTACGGCAAAAGATCGGACATGATGCATGTATGATGCATGACATGGCAAAGGTGCGATGCAATTAGGCCATATTAAGCGGAACCGGGGTCCCGACAATTAATTAAATGGTTCAAGTTGTTTATCTAACCCGCAATTTAAATGTTGTCTTAACATGGCAAAATATAGCACCGGTTCGCTACACCAATTTAAATGAGGCCAATATGAGACTAGATCTGCCCGCATATGGGCCCCATATTTAATTATATGGTGAATCGGCATAAGGCCCCCAAACCACAGACAATTATGCATGCATGAACAATTTAATATGCAACAAGTTTATATCACATTTATAAAACCAGGGCTCGAGAAAGGGGTCACACATTAGGGTTCGACGGTCTTGGGGTTCCGGGTTCGGGGTTCGGCCTCAGGGTTCAGAGTTCGACGGGCTCGTTCTCAGACTCCGGGGTTTAGGGTCTTCGGATCTGATAAGTAGATCTTGTCACACGGTGTTCGGGGTAGACGAACTTGGCGCATTCACATCGGCGATCTTGGCGTCCGCGAAGAAGGACTTGGCGTATCGAGGTTGGATTTTCCGGTCCGGGAAGGAGAACTTGGCGCAGTGTCGAGGTTCGGATCGGTCTCGAGATTTGGACTCCGGGATCGGTCTTCGGATCCGGGTCTTGATGTCCATGTAGAAGTACTTGGTGCTCCGTGACGGTTTTCTCGAAGTACGACCACCGGGTACCGGGTGGGAGAGCTCGGGGTGTCGTGACGAAGATCTTGGTGGTTCCTGGAAGGAGCCCCTGAGGTTTTCGGCTTGCTTACAGATGGCGATCTTGAGGTTACGGGGTGTTCAGGTTAGGCCTTCGGCAGGATCGGTCTTCGGATCCACGGTCTGGGGTCTTCAGATATCGTGTCGAAAGACTTGCGTTCTGAGAGGTTCACGATCCGCGGGTTCTCGATGCAGTCGCTCTTTTGCTATATGGATCCTTCATGTTCCATTTTTCCCTATTCACGAGCGTCGGCAACACTCTCGAAGGAGCTTCTCGGGCAGCTTGTGGCGGACTTGCTTGCAGGCTTGGACTGCTGCTACTCCCTCCTACAGCGAAAGACTGCTATACTGAATACAAAAACAACAACAAAAGACAGCGCTTCTAATGTTGCTGTGCGGCCAGAAAACAAAAGAACCGACGCTTGCGAAGAGGTGGGCCCCAGGGACACGGAGGCTGGGCTTGGGGAGGCTCGAGGCGGCACTGCTCGGGCTCGGAGGGTGACGGGGTCGGGCCGCTCGCGGCCACGACGGCGGGGCAGAGGACGTGGTCGGCGAGGCGGACCGTGAGGGCTCGGGCATGGCGGAGATGGAGGAGGCGGCGGGCCGTGGCCCAGGACGGAGACGCGCGGCGAGGTCGGCCTGCCGACGACGGCGGGAGAGCTCCGGGGAGGCCGCTGGTGGAGCCGCGGCCGAGGTTGAGGGCGACGGTGCAGGGACTACAGCGGGGAAGGGGACCGGGGGAAGCTCCTGCGGGCGCTGGCGGCCGACGCGTCGATGCGGGGAAGAGGCCGGAGGGAGGGCGCAGCGGTGGCGGTTGGCGACGCGGGCCGGCGGCCGAGGCGGGGACGGCGATGGCGAGCGACGCGAAGGGGAACACGCGGTCGAGGCTCTGCAGGGGGGGAGGCCGGACGGGGGCTTCTGGGCGGCGGCAGGCGCTGGTCGCGCAGGCGGGAGGCGAGGATGGAAGCGGCGGCCGGCAGCGGGCTGAGGACGAGGAGGGGGACGCATCCCTGCATGCGGCGGCGCCGTACGCGAGCCAGGGAGGGTGTGGGGAACCGAGGAGAGAGAGGGGGTTGCGATGGGGTCGGGAGCGAGAGGAAGTGGCCACGCGGGGAGTAGGTGGGGCCGGGGTGGCTGTCGCTACGGGTGGGGCCAGGGAGAGGAGGTGGGGAGGGTTTGACCAGGGGAGTGGGGCTGTGGGGGTGAGGTGGCTGTGTGAGGGTGACGTGGCAGCTGGGGGTTGGCTGGAGGGAAGGGAGAGGGTGAGGTGGCGTCTCGCGATAGGAGGGGGTGATGTGGCTGGTTGGGTGGGTAGACTAGGTGTAGGTAGGAAAAGGGTCTAGGGTGGACCGATTTTGTACTGGGGGTGGCCGACTGGGTCGGATCGGCCCGGTTCGGCTGCCCCCTAAAAATAATTAAATATTTTATTTATTTCAAACAGGGCTTTTGCAAACCGATGGCAGACAAAACAAAATAAATCCGGAGACCCGGGTTTTGTGTTTGAACAAAGACGGGGCGTTTTAGAAAACACAAAATAGGTTTTTCTGCAAATAGTTTTATGCGAGCCAATGCAAGATGAAGACGATGCTCAAATGTAATGTGGCATGATGACATGAGCATGCGGTCATGATGATGCAATGCACGAAAACAACGCGATTTTCTAGTAGTGGTTTTGCGGGATGCCACAATTCGACACCACTAACAATGGATCTCGCCCTCGAGATCCGCCTCATGGTACCGGAAGGGAGGTCGGCGATCTGCATCTTCTCGCTTCGTGTAGATCCCCGCGACACCACTAACAAGAGGTCGTTGTCCGCGATCGTCGAGAGAACACTCCGGGAACAAAAGGTCGAAGGTAGAGGTATCCACAAATAAAGCCACCTCTAACTTCCATGGACGGAGTAAAACCGCTGGATCCACTGATTCGACGTACAAGAGCGAATGATAAGAGTAGTCGGATGGTGATCAGTCCATCGCGCACCCAAACCATTACTCTGCACACGAATAGGCGGATTATGCAACCAACTCTCGGAATCAGACTGAAGATCTCGACAAGCGAGGTTCGGAAACAAAGGAGTGATGCAGACGCTGCATCGGATCTGGCGTACATGATGTCGTCGCGTCGGAAAACACCGGAAGGCACGAGAAGGAACAAAGAGAAGTCCACCAGACGAAGGATTCCTCGGATAGCATGAAGACCGGATGTAGAAGCATCGTTACCAAAGGAGGAAGCGAAACCCTGAAGGTGCGACGGAAAACCCAACCACGAGAAATCCTGGACTAGAAGAAGGAAAGAGAACAGATCCAAAACACGTAGAGGTAAGAGGAGAACAGCAGAAGGGTAAGGAGTAAAAGCAGACCTAATCAGATCTATCCAATCGATTTTTCAAAAATAGTTTTGACACTCCACTTCGGCCGTCAGCTAGGTTATCCTACAGGCTGGACTTGTGGGGTATCGCAACTGATGAGCTCTGATACCACTCTGTAACACCCTCAGAATCGGCCCTATGTAAGTTTCAACGCTTCCCGCCAAACCCGCATAGAAACGATTCAAAGGTGCCCACCAGGCACTTTCGTGCGGGTGGAAAACGAAGTAATAACAGTACACAACAGTCCTCGATGGGACCCACAGAACAGATATATACAACAGCGACTCAATGAGTCAAGAATACAGATATAATATACAAAGATCCAAATCACCTTGAAAACAATAGAACGTCCAGCTACGGACAAGATGCAAATGGGGCTAAGAGCCCTGAAGAATAACCAATGGCGTCCATAACCCTGCCCAGGCCAAGCCGGAAGGGTAACCCTGCTAACGACGTCGATCTCAAAACCTGCTTAAACAAAAGGGGTGCCGACAAAGGGCAAAGGAAAAAGAGGAGCGTCAGTACTGAGGCCAGTACACGGCGAGGCTAGAATTCGGCGGTCCTCGCCTACATAGGTATGGTGGACTGAAGCGACAGCGGCAACATGCTCTAAACAACCTATAGAGACTCGATACAACTGGCGACTATCAGAGAGGGGTAAGAAAGACCTATTCGGAACCAACCTGATTCTAACACCAAACAATCCCATCCTGGTATTCCCCCTCGAGACCAAACGAGGAAGTCGACCGAGGAACTCACACAGTTGGCAGTTTTAGTTATTCAGTTATCGTTGCAGCAATTACTAGTCAGGTGTAGATAATCATTCTGATAAAATAAGCAGTGGACCGTTTTAGTTAACCATTCCATTGTAGTTGCAACACTTACTAGTCAGATACAAATAGCATGAGATAACCCAAAACCCAGCAGTTGTTGGCACTTTTATTTAGCCATTCCGTTGTGGTGAAGATGATTACTAGTCATATCGGATACAAGTCAATTTATAACAGTAAACTTTAGTTATAGTTGTCTATGATCAAGCACTGTGCTCCAAGTCGTCCATAACCGCGGACACGGCTTCTCGAAAAGATTTAACCCTGCAGGGGTGCACCAAAGTATCCACAAGCACTTCGACCCTTTTTGCCAGATCAGTTAACATACACCCATCGGTATGTCGGCGGGGCCTAAGTCATGACGTTCCCAGACCCAAAGCAAGCACGGGGGGCCACCCCACTAAGTCTACCCGCAACGAAGTCGGCCGGTCTCCGAGAAGGACTCAGGGTTTGCGTCAGTGGCTGTAAACGATAGCAAATCCCAAAACTGGGACTGTCGATACCGCGAAAACACTCCGCTTCCTAAACAGTACAGTGTGCTATCCATCGCACAATTTAAATAAAGCAGTAAAGCATGGCATAAGTACAGGATAGTAAATAAAACCTCAAACTAGTTTGTGGCCCCCAGTACAATACTTTGAAATCAGGTAATAATCAATGGGGGGCCCATATCTCCCCACCTGTGGTTAGCGCGCTCGATCTCGGAACAGGTGTCAAGAACTCGGGGTCCTACGGGACACAAGTGGGCGGTCGGAAACCAAATGTTATCTATCACCCACCGATGCCTCTACTTACTTACTTCAATTTTAGTTGTTAAACAGTAATTACGTGAACGAAAAGTAAAGCCATGATCATCTCCAACATTGAACATGCAGCACTTCTTCAACAGCTGTGGTACTTGACGACACGCAACAACACTTGAGCAAGCGACTACGACGCGCGAGTCCAACTATCTACCAAACAACAGGTAATAGGATGTGTCCAAGGCAATATGAGGCTGCTAGGGATATCACGGGTACGAAACTAGAGCAACGCAACACAGATAGCAAAAGATCAACAGGCGGGAATAAATACTAGAAAAGTAAGATAGGTAGAAAGGGGGAGATGCTCGCCTGAAAACATTGCCGAAGGTTCATCCAAGATCGGGTCGACACTCGCATCAACTCAACGGCCTTATCCGCGAAGAAGCAAAACACTAGAATAAACACCGAATGCAATATTTAATACTACGGCAAAAGATCGGACATGATGCATGTATGATGCATGACATGGCAAAGGTGCGATGCAATTAGGCCATATTAAGTGGAACCGGGGTCCCGACAATTAATTAAATGGTTCAAGTTGTTTATCTACCCCGCAATTTAAATGTTGTCTTAACATGGCAAAATATAGCACCGGTTCGCTACACCAATTTAAATGAGGCCAATATGAGACTAGATCTGCCCGCATATGGGCCCCATATTTAATTATATGGTGAATCGGCATAAGGACCCCAAACCACAGACAAGTATGCATGCATGAACAATTTAATATGCAACAAGTTTATATCACATTTATAAAAACAGGGCTCGAGAAAGGGGTCACACATTAGGGTTCGACGGTCTTGGGGTTCCGGGTTCGGGGTTCGGCCTCAGGGTTCAGGGTTCGACGGGCTCGTTCTCGGACTCCGGGGTTTAGGGTCTTCGGATCTGAGAAGTAGATCTTGTCGCACGGTGTTCGGGGTAGACGAACTTGGCGCATTCACATCGGCGATCTTGGCGTCCGCGAAGAAGGACTTGGCGTATCGAGGTTGGATTTTCGGGTCCGGGAAGGAGAACTTGGCGCAGTGTCGAGGTTCGGATCGGTCTCGAGATTTGGACTCCGGGATCGGTCTTCGGATCCGGGTCTTGATGTCCATGTAGAAGTACTTGGTGCTCCGTGACGGTTTTCTCGAAGTACGACCACCGGGTACCGGGTGGAAGAGCTCGGGGTGTCGTGACGAAGATCTTGGTGGTTCCTGGAAGGAGCCCCTGAGGTTTTCGGCTTGCTTACAGATGGCAATCTTGAGGTTACGGGGTGTTCAGGTTAGGCCTTCGGCAGGATCGGTCTTCGGATCCACGGTCTGGGGTCTTCAGATATCGTATCGAAAGACCTGCGTTCTGAGAGGTTCACGATCCGCGGGTTCTCGATGCAGTCGCTCTTTTGCTATATGGATCCTTCATGTTCCATTTTTCCCTATTCACGAGCGTCGGCAACACTCTCGAAGGAGCTTCTCGGGCAGCTTGTGGCGGACTTGCTTGCAGGCTTGGACTGCTGCTACTCCCTCCTACAGCGAAAGACTGCTATACTGAATACAAAAACAACAACAAAAGACAGCGCTTCTAATGTTGCTGTGCGGCCAGAAAACAAAAGAACCGACGCTTGTGAAGAGGTGGGCCCCAGGGACGCGGAGGCCGTGCTTGGGGAGGCTCGAGGCGGCACTGCTCGGGCTCGGAGGGTGACGGGGTCGGGCCGCTCGAGGCCACGACGGCAGGGCAGAGGACGTGGTCAGCGACGCGGACCGGGAGGGCTCGGGCATGGCGGAGATGGAGGAGGCGGCGGGCCGTGGCCCAGGGCGGAGACGCGCGGCGAGGTCGGCCTGCCGACGACGGCGGGAGAGCTCCGGGGAGGCCACTGGCGGAGCCGCGGCCGAGGATGAGGGCGACGGTGCAGGGACTCCGGCGGGGAAGGGGACCAGGGGAAGCTCCTGCGGGCGCTGGCGGCCGACGCGTCGATGCGGGGAAGAGGCCGGAGGGAGGGCGCAGCGGTGGCGGTTGGCGACGCGGGCCGGCGGCCGAGGCGGGGACGGCGATGGCGGGCATCACGAAGGGGAACGCGCGGTCGAGGCTCTGCAGGGGGGGAGGCCGGACGGGGGCTTCTGGGCGGCAGCAGGCGCTGGTCGCGGCAGGCGGGAGGCAAGGATGGAAGCGGCGGCCGGCAGCGGGCTGAGGACGAGGAGGGGGACGCATCCCTGCAGGCGGCGGCGCCGTACGCGAGCCAGGGAGGGGGTGGGGAACCAAGGAGAGAGAGGGGGTTGCGATGGGGTCGGGAGCGAGAGGAAGTGGCCACGCGGGGAGTAGGTGGGGCCGGGGTGGCTGTCGCTGCGGGTGGGGCCAGGGAGAGGAGGTGGGGAGGGTTTGACCAGGGGAGTGGGGCTGTGGGGGTGAGGTGGCTGTGTGAGGGTGACGTGGCAGCTGGGGGTTGGTTGGAGGGAAGGGAGAGGGTGAGGTGGCGTCTCGCGATAGGAGGGGGTGATGTGGCTGGTTGGGTGGGTAGACTAGGTGTAGGTAGGAAAAGGGTCTAGGGTGGACCGATTTTGTACTGGGGGTGGCCGACTGGGTCGGATCGGCCCGGTTCGGCTGCCCCCTAAAAATAATTAAATATTTTATTTATTTCAAACAGGGCTTTTGCAAACCGATGGCAGACAAAACAAAATAAATCCGGAGACCCGGGTTTTGTGTTTGAACAAAGACGGGGCGTTTTAGAAAACACAAAATAGGTTTTTCTGCAAATAGTTTTATGCGAGCCAATGCAAGATGAAGACGATGCTCAAATGCAATGTGTCATGATGACATGAGCATGCGGTCATGATGATGCAATGCACGAAAACAACGCGATTTTCTAGTAGTGGTTTTGCGGGATGCCACATGTTCTCTTCAGAGACCACACATGGACCCACCAGTGTCATTGCATGTGTGTTCTTTTTACTAACAACCAGAGTCATTGAAATGTGTGTTCTCTTCAGAGACCACACATGGATCCACCAGTGTCATTGCATGTGTGTTCTTTTCACTAACAACAACCAGAGTCATTTCATGTGTGTTCTTTTCACATACCACATATGGATCCACCAGTGTCATTGCTTATGTGTTCTTTTTACTAACAACAACTGGAGTCATTTCATGTGTGTTCTTTTCACATACCACATATGGATCCACCAGTGTCATTGAAATGTGTGTTCTCTTCAGAGACCACACATGGATCCACCAGTGTCATTACATGTGTGTTCTTTTTACTAACAACAACTGGAGTCATTTCATGTGTGTTCTTTTCACATACCAGATATGGATCCACCATAGCTATTGAAATGTGTGTTCTCTTCAGAGACCACACATGGATCCACCAGTGTCTTTGCATGTGTGTTCTTTTCACTAAGAACAACCAGATTCATTGTATGTGTGTTCTTTTCACATACCACATATGGATCCACAAGTGTCATTGCATGTTGGTTCTTTTTACTAACAACAACTAGAGTCATTTCATGTGTGTTCTTTTCACATACCACATATGGATCCACCAGTGTCATTGAAATGTGTGTTCTCTTAAGAGACCACACATGGATCCACCATTGTCATTGCATGTGTGTTCTTTTCACTAACAACAACCAGAGTCATTTCATGTGTGTTATTTTCACATACCACATATGGATCAACAAAGTGTCATTGCATGTTGGTTCTTTTTACTAACAACAACTAGAGTCATTTCATGTGTGTTCTTTTCACATACCACATATGGATCCACCAGTGTCATTGAAATGTGTGTTCTCTTCAGAGACCACACATGGATCCACCAGTGTCATTGCATGTGTGTTCTTCTTACTAACAACAACTGGAGTCATTGCATGTGTGTTCTTTTCACATACCACATCTGGATCCACTAGTGTCATTGCATGTGTGCTCTTTTCACAATCCACCTATGGATCCAACAGTGTCATTTCATGTGTGTTCTTTTCACATACCACATATGAATCCACCAGTGTCATTGAAATGTGTGTTCTCTTAAGAGACCATTCATGGATCCACCAATGTCATTGCTTGTGTGTTCTTTTTACTAACAACAACTGGAGTCATTGCATGTGTGTTCTCTTCACATACCACATATGGATCCACCAGTGTCATTGCATGTGTGTTATTTTTTGTAACAACAACTGGAATCATTGCATGTGTGTTCTTTTCACATACCACATATGGATCCACCAGTGTCATTGCATGTGTGCTCTTTTCAGAATCCACCTATGGATCCACCAGTGTCATTGCATGTGTGTTCTTTTACTAACAACAACCAGAGTAATTGCATGTGTGTTCTTTTCACATACCACATATGGATCCACCAGTGTCATTGCATGTGTGCTCTTTTCACAATCCACCTATGGATCCACCAGTGTTATTTCATGTGTGTTCTTTTCACATACCACATATGGATTCACCAGAGTCATTGAAATTTTTGTTCTCTTCAGAGACCACACATGGATCCACCAGTGTCATTGAAATGTGTGTTCTCTTCATAGACCACACATGGACCCACCAGTGTCATTGCATGTGTGTTCTTTTTACTAACAACCAGAGTCATTGAAATGTGTGTTCTCTTCAGAGACCACACATGGATCCACCAGTGTCATTGCATGTGTGTTCTTTTCACTAACAACAGCCAGAGTGATTTCATGTGTGTTCTTTTCACATACCACATATGGATCCACCAGTGTCATTGCTTGTGTGTTCTTCTTACTAACAACAACTAGAGTCATTTTATGTGTGTTGTTTTCACATACCACATATGGATCCACCAGTGTCATTGAAATGTGTGTTCTCTTCAGAGACCACACATGGATCCACCAGTGTCATTGCATGTGTGTTCTTTTTACTAACAACAACACGAGTCATTGCATGTGTGTTCTTTTCACATACCACATATGGATCCACCAGTGTCATTGCATGTGTGCTCTTTTCACAATCCACCTATGGATCCACCAGTGTCATTGCATGTGTGTTCTTTTACTAACAACAACCAGAGTCATTGCATGTGTGTTCTTTTCACATACCACATATGGATCCACCAATGTCATTGCATGTGTGCTCTTTTCACAATCCACCTATGGATCCACCAGTGTGATTTCATGTGTGTTCTTTTCACATACCACAAATGGATTCACCAGAGTCATTGAAAAAAAAATTCTCTTCAGAGACCACACATGGATCCACCAGTGTCATTGAAATGTGTGTTCTCTTTAGAGACCACACATGGACCCACCAGTGTCATTGCATGTGTGTTCTTTTTACTAACAACCAGAGTCATTGAAATGTGTGTTCTCTTCAGAGACCACACATCGATCCACCAGTGTCATTGCATGTGTGTTCTTCTTACTAACAACAACTGGAGTCATTGCATGTGTGTTCTTTTCACATACCACATCTGGATCCACTAGTGTCATTGCATGTGTGCTCTTTTCACAATCCACCTATGGATCCAACAGTGTCATTTCATGTGTGTTCTTTTCACATACCACATATGAATCCACCAGTGTCATTGAAATGTGTGTTCTCTTAAGAGACCATTCATGGATCCACCAATGTCATTGCTTGTGTGTTCTTTTT
Organism: Avena sativa; assembly: GCA_916181665.1. NCBI lineage: Eukaryota > Viridiplantae > Streptophyta > Magnoliopsida > Poales > Poaceae > Avena > Avena sativa. The sequence continues at coordinate 409,993,806 of OV702292.1, read as the reverse complement.
ACTAACAACAACTGGAGTCATTGCATGTGTGTTCTCTTCACATACCACATATGGATCCACCAGTGTCATTGCATGTGTGTTATTTTTTGTAACAACAACTGGAATCATTGCATGTGTGTTCTTTTCACATACCACATATGGATCCACCAGTGTCATTGCATGTGTGCTCTTTTCAGAATCCACCTATGGATCCACCAGTGTCATTGCATGTGTGTTCTTTTACTAACAACAACCAGAGTCATTGCATGTGTGTTCTTTTCACATACCACATATGGATCCACCAGTGTCATTGCATGTGTGCTCTTTTCACAATCCACCTATGGATCCACCAGTGTTATTTCATTTGTGTTCTTTTCACATACCACATATGGATTCACCAGAGTCATTGAAATTTTTGTTCTCTTCAGAGACCACACATGGATCCACCAGTGTCATTGAAATGTGTGTTCTCTTCATAGACCACACATGGACCCACCAGTGTCATTGCATGTGTGTTCTTTTTACTAACAACCAGAGTCATTGAAATGTGTGTTCTCTTCAGAGACCACACATGGATCCACCAGTGTCATTGCATGTGTGTTCTTTTCACTAACAACAACCAGAGTGATTTCATGTGTGTTCTTTTCACATACCACATATGGATCCACCAGTGTCATTGCTTGTGTGTTCTTTTTACTAACAACAACTAGAGTCATTTTATGTGTGTTGTTTTCACATACCACATATGGATCCACCAGTGTCATTGAAATGTGTGTTCTCTTCAGAGACCACACATGGATCCACCAGTGTCATTGCATGTGTGTTCTTTTTACTAACAACAACATGAGTCATTGCATGTGTGTTCTTTTCACATACCACATATGGATCCACCAGTGTCATTGCATGTGTGCTCTTTTCACAATCCACCTATGGATCCACCAGTGTCATTGCATGTGTGTTCTTTTACTAACAACAACCAGAGTCATTGCATGTGTGTTCTTTTCACATACCATATATGGATCCACCAATGTCATTGCATGTGTGCTCTTTACACAATCCACCTATGGATCCACCAGTGTGATTTCACGTGTGTTCTTTTCACATACCACAAATGGATTCACCAGAGTCATTGAAATTTTTTTTCTCTTCAGAGACCACACATGGATCCACCAGTGTCATTGAAATGTGTGTTCTCTTCAGAGACCACACATGGACCCACAAGTGTCATTGCATGTGTGTTCTTTTTACTAACAACCAGAGTCATTGAAATGTGTGTTCTCTTCAGAGACCACACATGGATCCACCAGTGTCATTGCATGTGTGTTCTTTTCACTAACTACAACCAGAGTCATTTCATGTGTGTTCTTTTCACATACCACATATGGATCCACCAGTGTCATTGCTTGTGTGTTCTTTTTACTAACAACAACTGGAGTCATTTCATGTGTGTTCTTTTCACATACCACATATGGATCCACCAGTGTCATTGAAATGTGTGTTCTCTTCAGAGACCACACATGGATCCACCAGTGTCATTGCATGTGTGTTCTTTTTACTAACAACAACTGGAGTCATTTCATGTGTGTTCTTTTCACATACCACATATGGATCCACCAGAGTCATTGAAATGTGTGTTCTCTTCAGAGACCACAGATGGATCCACCAGTGTCATTGCATGTGTGTTCTTTTCACTAAGAACAACCAGATTCATTGCATGTTTGTTCTTTTCACATACCACATATGGATCCACAAGTGTCATTGCATGTTGGTTCTTTTTACTAACAACAACTAGAGTCATTTCATGTGTGTTCTTTTCACATAGCACATATGGATCCACCAGTGTCATTGAAATGTGTGTTCTCTTCAGAGACCACACATGGATCCACCAGTGTCATTGCATGTGTGTTCTTTTTACTAACAACAACTGGAGTCATTGCATGTTTGTTCTTTTCACATACCACATATGGATCCACCAGTGTCATTGCATCCGTGCTCTTCTCACAATCCACCTATGGATCCAACAGTGTCATTTCATGTGTGTTCTTTTCCATACCACATATGGATCCACCAGTGTCATTGAAATGTGTGTTCTCTTAATAGACCATACATGGATCCACCAGTGCCATTGCATGTGTGCACTTTTTACTAACAACAACTAGAGTCATTGCATGTGTGTTCTCTTCAGAGACCACACATGGATCCACTAGTGTCATTGCATGTGTGTTCTTTTTACTAACAACAACATGAGTCATTGCATGTGTGTTCTTTTCACATACCACATATGGATCCACCAGTGTCATCGCATGTGTTCTCTTTTCACAATCCACCTATGGATCCACCAGTGTCATTGCATGTGTGTTCTTTTACTAACAACAACCAGAGTCATTGCATGTGTGTTCTTTTCACATACCACATATGGATCCACCAGTGTCATTGCATGTGTGCTCTTTTCACAATCCACCTATGGATCCACCAGTGTTATTTCATGTGTGTTCTTTTCACATACCACATATGGATTCACCAGAGTCATTGAAATTTTTGTTCTCTTCAGAGACCACACATGGATCCACCAGTGTCATTGAAATGTGTGTTCTCTTCAGAGACCACACATGGACCCACCAGTGTCATTGCATGTGTGTTCTTTTTACTAACAACCAGAGTCATTGAAATGTGTGTTCTCTTCAGAGACCACACATGGATCCACCAGTGTCATTGCATGTGTGTCATTTTCACTAACAACGACCAGAGTCATTTCATGTGTGTTCTTTTCACATACCACATATGGATCCACCAGTGTCATTGCTTGTGTGTTCTTTTTACTAACAACAACTAGAATCATTTCATGTGTGTTCTTTTCACATACCACATATGGATCCACCAGTGTCATTGAAATGTGTGTTCTCTTTAGAGACCACACATGGATCCACCAGTGTCATTGCATGGGTGTTCTTTTTACTAACAACAACATGAGTCATTGCATGTGTGTTCTTTTCACATACCACATATGGATCCACCAGTGTCATTGCATGTGTTCTCTTTTCACAATCCACCTATGGATCCACCAGTGTCATTGCATGTGTGTTCTTTTACTAACAACAACCAGAGTCATTGCATGTGTGTTCTTTTCACATACCACATATGGATCCACCAGTGTCATTGCATGTGTGCTCTTTTCACAATCCACCTATGAATCCACCAGTGTGATTTCATGTGTGTTCTTTTCACATACCACATATGGATTCACCAGAGTCATTGAAATTTTTGTTCTCTTCAGAGACCACACATGGATCCACCAGTGTCATTGAAATGTGTGTTCTCTTTAGAGAAAACACATGGACCCACCAGTGTCATTGCATGTGTGTTCTTTTTACTAACAACCAGAGTCATTGAAATGTGTGTTCTCTTCAGAGACCACACATGGATCCACCAGTGTCATTGCATGTGTGTTCTTTTCACTAACAACAACCAGAGTCATTTCATGTGTGTTCTTTTCACATACCACATATGGATCCACCAGTGTCATTGCTTGTGTGTTCTTTTTACTAACAACAACTAGAGTCATTTCATGTGTGTTCTTTTCACATACCACATATGGATCCACCAGTGTCATTGAAATGTGTGTTCTCTTCAGAGACCACACGTGGATCCACCAGTGTCATTGCATGTGTGTTCTTTTTACTAACAACAACATGAGTCATTGCATGTGTGTTCTTTTCACATACCACATATGGATCCACCAGTGTCATTGCATGTGTGCTCTTTTCACAATCCACCTATGGATCCACCAGTGTCATTGCATGTGTGTTCTTTTACTAACAACAACCAGAGTCATTGCATGTTGGTTCTTTTTACTAACAATAACTGGAGTCATTTCATGTGTGTTATTTTCACATACCACATATGGATCCACCAGTGTCATTGAAATGTGTGTTCTCTTTAGAGACCACACATGGATCCACAAGTGTCATTGCATGTGTGTTCTTTTCACTAACAACAACCAGAGTCATTGCATGTGTGTTCTTTTCACATACCACATATGGATCCACAAGTGTCATTGCATGTTGGTTCTTTTTACTAACAACAACTAGAGTCATTGCATGTGTGTTCTCTTTAGAGACCACACATGGATCCACCAGTGTCATTGCATGTGTGTTCTTTTTTGTAACAACAACTGGAGTCTCTGCATGTGTGTTCTTTTCACATACCACATATGGATCCACCAGTGCAATTGAAATGTGTGTTCTCTTCAGAGACCACAGATGGATCCACCAGTGTCATTGCATGTGTGTTCTTTTTACTAACAACCAGAGTCATTGAAATGTGTGTTCTCTTCAGAGACCACACATGGATCCACCAGTGTCATTGCATGTGTGTTCTTTTCACTAACAACAACCAGAGTCATTTCATGTTTGTTCTTTTCACATACCACATATGGATCCACCAGTGTCATTGCTTGTGTGTTCTTTTTACTAACAACAACTGGAGTCATTTCATGTGTGTTCCTTTCACATACCACATATGGATCCACCAGTGTCATTGAAATGTGTGTTCTCTTCAGAGACCACACATGGATCCACCAGTGTCATTGCATGTGTGTTCTTTTTACTAACAACAACTAGAGTCATTTCATGTGTGTTCTTTTCACATACCACATATGGATCCACCAGAGTCATTGAAATGTGTGTTCTCTTCGGAGACCACAGATGGATCCACCAGTGGCATTGCATGTGTGTTCTTTTCACTAAGAACAACCAGATTCATTGCATGTTTGTTCTTTTCACATACCACATATGGATCCACAAGTGTCATTGCATGTTGGTTCTTTTTACTAACAACAACTAGAGTCATTTCATGTGTGTTCTTTTCACATAGCACATATGGATCCACCAGTGTCATTGAAATGTGTGTTCTCTTCAGAGACCACACATGGATCCACAAGTGTCATTGCATGTGTGTTCTTTTTACTAACAACAACTGGAGTCATTGAATGTTTGTTCTTTTCACATACCACATATGGATCCACCAGTGTCATTGCATCTGTGCTCTTCTCACAATCCACCTATGGATCCAACAGTGTCATTTCATGTGTGTTCTTTTCCATACCACATATGGATCCACCAGTGTCATTGAAATGTGTGTTCTCTTAATAGACCATACATGGATCCACCAGTGCCATTGCATGTGTGCACTTTTTACTAACAACAACTAGAGTCATTGCATGTGTGTTTTCTTCAGAGACCACACATGGATCCACCAGTGTCATTGCATGTGTGTTCTTTTTACTAACAACAACATGAGTCATTGCATGTGTGTTCTTTTCACATACCACATATGGATCCACCAGTGTCATTGCATGTGTTCTCTTTTCACAATCCACCTATGGATCCACCAGTGTCATTGCATGTGTGTTCTTTTACTAACAACAACCAGAGTCATTGCATGTGTGTTCTTTTCACATACCACATATGGATCCACCAGTGTCATTGCATGTGTGCTCTTTTCACAATCCACCTATGGATCCACCAGTGTTATTTCATGTGTGTTCTTTTCACATACCACATATGGATTCACCAGAGTCATTGAAATTTTTGTTCTCTTCAGAGACCACACATGGATCCACCAGTGTCATTGAAATGTGTGTTCTCATCAGAGACCACACATGGACCCACCAGTGTCATTGCATGTGTGTTCTTTTTACTAACAACCAGAGTCATTGAAATGTGTGTTCTCTTCAGAGACCACACATGGATCCACCAGTGTCATTGCATGTGTGTCATTTTCACTAACAACGACCAGAGTCATTTCATGTGTGTTCTTTTCACATACCACATATGGATCCACCAGTGTCATTGCTTGTGTGTTCTTTTTACTAACAACAACTGGAATCATTTCATGTGTGTTCTTTTCACATACCACATATGGATCCACCAGTGTCATTGAAATGTGTGTTCTCTTTAGAGACCACACATGGATCCACCAGTGTCATTGCATGGGTGTTCTTTTTACTAACAACAACATGAGTCATTGCATGTGTGTTCTTTTCACATACCACATATGGATCCACCAGTGTCATTGCATGTGTTCTCTTTTCACAATCCACCTATGGATCCACCAGTGTCATTGCATGTGTGTTCTTTTACTAACAACAACCAGAGTCAATGCATGTGTGTTCTTTTCACATACCACATATGGATCCACCAGTGTCATTGCATGTGTGCTCTTTTCACAATCCACCTATGAATCCACCAGTGTCATTTCATGTGTGTTCTTTTCACATACCACATATGGATCCACCAGAGTCATTGAAATTTTTGTTCTCTTCAGAGACCACACATGGATCCACCAGTGTCATTGCATGTGTGTTCTTTTTACTAACAACAACTGGAGTCATTGAATGTTTGTTCTTTTCACATACCACATATGGATCCACCAGTGTCATTGCATCTGTGCTCTTCTCACAATCCACCTATGGATCCAACAGTGTCATTTCATGTGTGTTCTTTTCCATACCACATATGGATCCACCAGTGTCATTGAAATGTGTGTTCTCTTAATAGACCATACATGGATCCACCAGTGCCATTGCATGTGTGCACTTTTTACTAACAACAACTAGAGTCATTGCATGTGTGTTTTCTTCAGAGACCACACATGGATCCACCAGTGTCATTGCATGTGTGTTCTTTTTACTAACAACAACATGAGTCATTGCATGTGTGTTCTTTTCACATACCACATATGGATCCACCAGTGTCATTGCATGTGTTCTCTTTTCACAATCCACCTATGGATCCACCAGTGTCATTGCATGTGTGTTCTTTTACTAACAACAACCAGAGTCATTGCATGTGTGTTCTTTTCACATACCACATATGGATCCACCAGTGTCATTGCATGTGTGCTCTTTTCACAATCCACCTATGGATCCACCAGTGTTATTTCATGTGTGTTCTTTTCACATACCACATATGGATTCACCAGAGTCATTGAAATTTTTGTTCTCTTCAGAGACCACACATGGATCCACCAGTGTCATTGAAATGTGTGTTCTCTTCAGAGACCACACATGGACCCACCAGTGTCATTGCATGTGTGTTCTTTTTACTAACAACCAGAGTCATTGAAATGTGTGTTCTCTTCAGAGACCACACATGGATCCACCAGTGTCATTGCATGTGTGTTCTTTTCACTAACAACAACCAGAGTCATTTCATGTGTGTTCTTTTCACATACCACATATGGATCCACCAGTGTCATTGCTTGTGTGTTCTTTTTACTAACAACAACTGGAGTCATTTCATGTGTGTTCTTTTCACATACCACATATGGATCCACCAGTGTCATTGAAATGTGTGTTCTCTTCAGAGACCACACGTGGATCCACCAGTGTCATTGCATGTGTGTTCTTTTTACTAACAACAACATGAGTCATTGCATGTGTGTTCTTTTCACATACCACATATGGATCCACCAGTGTCATTGCATGTGTGCTCTTTTCACAATCCACCTATGGATCCACCAGTGTCATTGCATGTGTGTTCTTTTACTAACAACAACCAGAGTCATTGCATGTTGGTTCTTTTTACTAACAATAACTGGAGTCATTTCATGTGTGTTATTTTCACATACCACATATGGATCCACCAGTGTCATTGAAATGTGTGTTCTCTTTAGAGACCACACATGGATCCACAAGTGTCATTGCATGTGTGTTCTTTTCACTAACAACAACCAGAGTCATTGCATGTGTGTTCTTTTCACATACCACATATGGATCCACAAGTGTCATTGCATGTTGGTTCTTTTTACTAACAACAACTAGAGTCATTGCATGTGTGTTCTCTTTAGAGACCACACATGGATCCACCAGTGTCATTGCATGTGTGTTCTTTTTTGTAACAACAACTGGAGTCTCTGCATGTGTGTTCTTTTCACATACCACATATGGATCCACCAGTGCAATTGAAATGTGTGTTCTCTTCAGAGACCACAGATGGATCCACCAGTGTCATTGCATGTGTGTTCTTTTTACTAACAACCAGAGTCATTGAAATGTGTGTTCTCTTCAGAGACCACACATGGATCCACCAGTGTCATTGCATGTGTGTTCTTTTCACTAACAACAACCAGAGTCATTTCATGTTTGTTCTTTTCACATACCACATATGGATCCACCAGTGTCATTGCTTGTGTGTTCTTTTTACTAACAACAACTGGAGTCATTTCATGTGTGTTCCTTTCACATACCACATATGGATCCACCAGTGTCATTGAAATGTGTGTTCTCTTCAGAGACCACACATGGATCCACCAGTGTCATTGCATGTGTGTTCTTTTTACTAACAACAACTAGAGTCATTTCATGTGTGTTCTTTTCACATACCACATATGGATCCACCAGAGTCATTGAAATGTGTGTTCTCTTCGGAGACCACAGATGGATCCACCAGTGGCATTGCATGTGTGTTCTTTTCACTAAGAACAACCAGATTCATTGCATGTTTGTTCTTTTCACATACCACATATGGATCCACAAGTGTCATTGCATGTTGGTTCTTTTTACTAACAACAACTAGAGTCATTTCATGTGTGTTCTTTTCACATAGCACATATGGATCCACCAGTGTCATTGAAATGTGTGTTCTCTTCAGAGACCACACATGGATCCACAAGTGTCATTGCATGTGTGTTCTTTTTACTAACAACAACTGGAGTCATTGAATGTTTGTTCTTTTCACATACCACATATGGATCCACCAGTGTCATTGCATCTGTGCTCTTCTCACAATCCACCTATGGATCCAACAGTGTCATTTCATGTGTGTTCTTTTCCATACCACATATGGATCCACCAGTGTCATTGAAATGTGTGTTCTCTTAATAGACCATACATGGATCCACCAGTGCCATTGCATGTGTGCACTTTTTACTAACAACAACTAGAGTCATTGCATGTGTGTTTTCTTCAGAGACCACACATGGATCCACCAGTGTCATTGCATGTGTGTTCTTTTTACTAACAACAACATGAGTCATTGCATGTGTGTTCTTTTCACATACCACATATGGATCCACCAGTGTCATTGCATGTGTTCTCTTTTCACAATCCACCTATGGATCCACCAGTGTCATTGCATGTGTGTTCTTTTACTAACAACAACCAGAGTCATTGCATGTGTGTTCTTTTCACATACCACATATGGATCCACCAGTGTCATTGCATGTGTGCTCTTTTCACAATCCACCTATGGATCCACCAGTGTTATTTCATGTGTGTTCTTTTCACATACCACATATGGATTCACCAGAGTCATTGAAATTTTTGTTCTCTTCAGAGACCACACATGGATCCACCAGTGTCATTGAAATGTGTGTTCTCATCAGAGACCACACATGGACCCACCAGTGTCATTGCATGTGTGTTCTTTTTACTAACAACCAGAGTCATTGAAATGTGTGTTCTCTTCAGAGACCACACATGGATCCACCAGTGTCATTGCATGTGTGTCATTTTCACTAACAACGACCAGAGTCATTTCATGTGTGTTCTTTTCACATACCACATATGGATCCACCAGTGTCATTGCTTGTGTGTTCTTTTTACTAACAACAACTGGAATCATTTCATGTGTGTTCTTTTCACATACCACATATGGATCCACCAGTGTCATTGAAATGTGTGTTCTCTTTAGAGACCACACATGGATCCACCAGTGTCATTGCATGGGTGTTCTTTTTACTAACAACAACATGAGTCATTGCATGTGTGTTCTTTTCACATACCACATATGGATCCACCAGTGTCATTGCATGTGTTCTCTTTTCACAATCCACCTATGGATCCACCAGTGTCATTGCATGTGTGTTCTTTTACTAACAACAACCAGAGTCAATGCATGTGTGTTCTTTTCACATACCACATATGGATCCACCAGTGTCATTGCATGTGTGCTCTTTTCACAATCCACCTATGAATCCACCAGTGTCATTTCATGTGTGTTCTTTTCACATACCACATATGGATCCACCAGAGTCATTGAAATTTTTGTTCTCTTCAGAGACCACACATGGATCCACCAGTGTCATTGCATGTGTGTTCTTTTTACTAACAACAACTGGAGTCATTGAATGTTTGTTCTTTTCACATACCACATATGGATCCACCAGTGTCATTGCATCTGTGCTCTTCTCACAATCCACCTATGGATCCAACAGTGTCATTTCATGTGTGTTCTTTTCCATACCACATATGGATCCACCAGTGTCATTGAAATGTGTGTTCTCTTAATAGACCATACATGGATCCACCAGTGCCATTGCATGTGTGCACTTTTTACTAACAACAACTAGAGTCATTGCATGTGTGTTTTCTTCAGAGACCACACATGGATCCACCAGTGTCATTGCATGTGTGTTCTTTTTACTAACAACAACATGAGTCATTGCATGTGTGTTCTTTTCACATACCACATATGGATCCACCAGTGTCATTGCATGTGTTCTCTTTTCACAATCCACCTATGGATCCACCAGTGTCATTGCATGTGTGTTCTTTTACTAACAACAACCAGAGTCATTGCATGTGTGTTCTTTTCACATACCACATATGGATCCACCAGTGTCATTGCATGTGTGCTCTTTTCACAATCCACCTATGGATCCACCAGTGTTATTTCATGTGTGTTCTTTTCACATACCACATATGGATTCACCAGAGTCATTGAAATTTTTGTTCTCTTCAGAGACCACACATGGATCCACCAGTGTCATTGAAATGTGTGTTCTCTTCAGAGACCACACATGGACCCACCAGTGTCATTGCATGTGTGTTCTTTTTACTAACAACCAGAGTCATTGAAATGTGTGTTCTCTTCAGAGACCACACATGGATCCACCAGTGTCATTGCATGTGTGTCATTTTCACTAACAACGACCAGAGTCATTTCATGTGTGTTCTTTTCACATACCACATATGGATCCACCAGTGTCATTGCTTGTGTGTTCTTTTTACTAACAACAACTGGAATCATTTCATGTGTGTTATTTTCACATACCACAGATGGATCCACCAGTGTCATTGAAATGTGTGTTCTCTTCAGAGACCACACGTGGATCCACCAGTGTCATTGCATGTGTGTTCTTTTTACTAACAACAACATGAGTCATTGCATGTGTGTTCTTTTCACATACCACATATGGATCCACCAGTGTCATTGCATGTGTGCTCTTTTCACAATCCACCTATGGATCCACCAGTGTCATTGCATGTGTGTTCTTTTACTAACAACAACCAGAGTCATTGCATGTTGGTTCTTTTTACTAACAATAACTGGAGTCATTTCATGTGTGTTATTTTCACATACCACATATGGATCCACCAGTGTCATTGAAATGTGTGTTCTCTTTAGAGACCACACATGGATCCACAAGTGTCATTGCATGTGTGTTCTTTTCACTAACAACAACCAGAGTCATTGCATGTGTGTTCTTTTCACATACCACATATGGATCCACAAGTGTCATTGCATGTTGGTTCTTTTTACTAACAACAACTAGAGTCATTGCATGTGTGTTCTCTTTAGAGACCACACATGGATCCACCAGTGTCATTGCATGTGTGTTCTTTTTTGTAACAACAACTGGAGTCTCTGCATGTGTGTTCTTTTCACATACCACATATGGATCCACCAGTGCAATTGAAATGTGTGTTCTCTTCAGAGACCACAGATGGATCCACCAGTGTCATTGCATGTGTGTTCTTTTTACTAACAACCAGAGTCATTGAAATGTGTGTTCTCTTCAGAGACCACACATGGATCCACCAGTGTCATTGCATGTGTGTTCTTTTCACTAACAACAACCAGAGTCATTTCATGTTTGTTCTTTTCACATACCACATATGGATCCACCAGTGTCATTGCTTGTGTGTTCTTTTTACTAACAACAACTGGAGTCATTTCATGTGTGTTCCTTTCACATACCACATATGGATCCACCAGTGTCATTGAAATGTGTGTTCTCTTCAGAGACCACACATGGATCCACCAGTGTCATTGCATGTGTGTTCTTTTTACTAACAACAACTAGAGTCATTTCATGTGTGTTCTTTTCACATACCACATATGGATCCACCAGAGTCATTGAAATGTGTGTTCTCTTCGGAGACCACAGATGGATCCACCAGTGGCATTGCATGTGTGTTCTTTTCACTAAGAACAACCAGATTCATTGCATGTTTGTTCTTTTCACATACCACATATGGATCCACAAGTGTCATTGCATGTTGGTTCTTTTTACTAACAACAACTAGAGTCATTTCATGTGTGTTCTTTTCACATAGCACATATGGATCCACCAGTGTCATTGAAATGTGTGTTCTCTTCAGAGACCACACATGGATCCACAAGTGTCATTGCATGTGTGTTCTTTTTACTAACAACAACTGGAGTCATTGAATGTTTGTTCTTTTCACATACCACATATGGATCCACCAGTGTCATTGCATCTGTGCTCTTCTCACAATCCACCTATGGATCCAACAGTGTCATTTCATGTGTGTTCTTTTCCATACCACATATGGATCCACCAGTGTCATTGAAATGTGTGTTCTCTTAATAGACCATACATGGATCCACCAGTGCCATTGCATGTGTGCACTTTTTACTAACAACAACTAGAGTCATTGCATGTGTGTTTTCTTCAGAGACCACACATGGATCCACCAGTGTCATTGCATGTGTGTTCTTTTTACTAACAACAACATGAGTCATTGCATGTGTGTTCTTTTCACATACCACATATGGATCCACCAGTGTCATTGCATGTGTTCTCTTTTCACAATCCACCTATGGATCCACCAGTGTCATTGCATGTGTGTTCTTTTACTAACAACAACCAGAGTCATTGCATGTGTGTTCTTTTCACATACCACATATGGATCCACCAGTGTCATTGCATGTGTGCTCTTTTCACAATCCACCTATGGATCCACCAGTGTTATTTCATGTGTGTTCTTTTCACATACCACATATGGATTCACCAGAGTCATTGAAATTTTTGTTCTCTTCAGAGACCACACATGGATCCACCAGTGTCATTGAAATGTGTGTTCTCATCAGAGACCACACATGGACCCACCAGTGTCATTGCATGTGTGTTCTTTTTACTAACAACCAGAGTCATTGAAATGTGTGTTCTCTTCAGAGACCACACATGGATCCACCAGTGTCATTGCATGTGTGTCATTTTCACTAACAACGACCAGAGTCATTTCATGTGTGTTCTTTTCACATACCACATATGGATCCACCAGTGTCATTGCTTGTGTGTTCTTTTTACTAACAACAACTGGAATCATTTCATGTGTGTTCTTTTCACATACCACATATGGATCCACCAGTGTCATTGAAATGTGTGTTCTCTTTAGAGACCACACATGGATCCACCAGTGTCATTGCATGGGTGTTCTTTTTACTAACAACAACATGAGTCATTGCATGTGTGTTCTTTTCACATACCACATATGGATCCACCAGTGTCATTGCATGTGTTCTCTTTTCACAATCCACCTATGGATCCACCAGTGTCATTGCATGTGTGTTCTTTTACTAACAACAACCAGAGTCAATGCATGTGTGTTCTTTTCACATACCACATATGGATCCACCAGTGTCATTGCATGTGTGCTCTTTTCACAATCCACCTATGAATCCACCAGTGTCATTTCATGTGTGTTCTTTTCACATACCACATATGGATCCACCAGAGTCATTGAAATTTTTGTTCTCTTCAGAGACCACACATGGATCCACCAGTGTCATTGCATGTGTGTTCTTTTTACTAACAACAACTGGAGTCATTGAATGTTTGTTCTTTTCACATACCACATATGGATCCACCAGTGTCATTGCATCTGTGCTCTTCTCACAATCCACCTATGGATCCAACAGTGTCATTTCATGTGTGTTCTTTTCCATACCACATATGGATCCACCAGTGTCATTGAAATGTGTGTTCTCTTAATAGACCATACATGGATCCACCAGTGCCATTGCATGTGTGCACTTTTTACTAACAACAACTAGAGTCATTGCATGTGTGTTTTCTTCAGAGACCACACATGGATCCACCAGTGTCATTGCATGTGTGTTCTTTTTACTAACAACAACATGAGTCATTGCATGTGTGTTCTTTTCACATACCACATATGGATCCACCAGTGTCATTGCATGTGTTCTCTTTTCACAATCCACCTATGGATCCACCAGTGTCATTGCATGTGTGTTCTTTTACTAACAACAACCAGAGTCATTGCATGTGTGTTCTTTTCACATACCACATATGGATCCACCAGTGTCATTGCATGTGTGCTCTTTTCACAATCCACCTATGGATCCACCAGTGTTATTTCATGTGTGTTCTTTTCACATACCACATATGGATTCACCAGAGTCATTGAAATTTTTGTTCTCTTCAGAGACCACACATGGATCCACCAGTGTCATTGAAATGTGTGTTCTCTTCAGAGACCACACATGGACCCACCAGTGTCATTGCATGTGTGTTCTTTTTACTAACAACCAGAGTCATTGAAATGTGTGTTCTCTTCAGAGACCACACATGGATCCACCAGTGTCATTGCATGTGTGTCATTTTCACTAACAACGACCAGAGTCATTTCATGTGTGTTCTTTTCACATACCACATATGGATCCACCAGTGTCATTGCTTGTGTGTTCTTTTTACTAACAACAACTGGAATCATTTCATGTGTGTTATTTTCACATACCACAGATGGATCCACCAGTGTCATTGAAATGTGTGTTCTCTTTAGAGACCACACATGGATCCACCAGTGTCATTGCATGGGTGTTCTTTTTACTAACAACAACATGAGTCATTGCATGTGTGTTCTTTTCACATACCACATATGGATCCACCAGTGTCATTGCATGTGTTCTCTTTTCACAATCCACCTATGGATCCACCAGTGTCATTGCATGTGTGTTCTTTTACTAACAACAACCAGAGTCATTGCATGTGTGTTCTTTTCACATACCACATATGGATCCACCAGTGTCATTGCATGTGTGCTCTTTTCACAATCCACCTATGAATCCACCAGTGTCATTTCATGTGTGTTCTTTTCACATACCACATATGGATCCACCAGAGTCATTGAAATTTTTGTTCTCTTCAGAGACCACACATGGATCCACCAGTGTCATTGAAATGTGTGTTCTCTTCAGAGAAAACACATGGACCCACCAGTGTCATTGCATGTGTGTTCTTTTTACTAACAACCAGAGTCATTGAAATGTGTGTTCTCTTCAGAGACCACACATGGATCCACCAGTGTCATTGCATGTGTGTTCTTTTCACTAACAACAACCAGAGTCATTTCATGTGTGTTCTTTTCACATACCACATATGGATCCACCAGTGTCATTGCTTGTGTGTTCTTTTTACTAACAACAACTGGAGTCATTTCATGTGTGTTCTTTTCACATACCACATATGGATCCACCAGTGTCATTGAAATGTGTGTTCTCTTCAGAGACCACACGTGGATCCACCAGTGTCATTGCATGTGTGTTCTTTTTACTAACAACAACATGAGTCATTGCATGTGTGTTCTTTTCACATACCACATATGGATCCACCAGTGTCATTGCATGTGTGCTCTTTTCACAATCCACCTATGGATCCACCAGTGTCATTGCATGTGTGTTCTTTTACTAAGAACAACCAGAGTCATTGCATGTTGGTTCTTTTTACTAACAATAACTGGAGTCATTTCATGTGTGTTATTTCCACATACCACATATGGATCCACCAGTGTCATTGAAATGTGTATTCTCTTTAGAGACCACACATGGATCCACAAGTGTCATTGCATGTGTGTTCTTTTCACTAACAACAACCAGAGTCATTGCATGTGTGTTCTTTTCACATACCACATATGGATCCACAAGTGTCATTGCATGTTGGTTCTTTTTACTAACAACAACTAGAGTCATTGCATGTGTGTTCTCTTTAGAGACCACACATGGATCCACCAGTGTCATTGCATGTGTGTTCTTTTTTGTAACAACAACTGGAGTCATTGCATTTGTGTTCTTTTCACATACCACATATGGATCCACCAGTGCCATTGAAATGTGTGTTCTCTTCAGAGACCACAGATGGATCCACCAGTGTCATTGCATGTGTGATCTTTTCACAATCCACCTATGGATCCACCAGTGTCATTGCATGTGTGTTATTTTTACTAACAACAACTGGAGTCATTGCATGTGTGTTCTTTTCACATACCACATATGGATCCACCATTTTCATTGCATGGGTGTTCTTTTTACTAACAACAACATGAGTCATTGCATGTGTGTTCTTTTCACATACCACATATGGATCCACCAGTGTCATTGCATGTGTTCTCTTTTCACAATCCACCTATGGATCCACCAGTGTCATTGCATGTGTGTTCTTTTACTAACAACAACCAGAGTCAATGCATGTGTGTTCTTTTCACATACCACATATGGATCCACCAGTGTCATTGCATGTGTGCTCTTTTCACAATCCACCTATGAATCCACCAGTGTCATTTCATGTGTGTTCTTTTCACATACCACATATGGATCCACCAGAGTCATTGAAATTTTTGTTCTCTTCAGAGACCACACATGGATCCACCAGTGTCATTGCATGTGTGTTCTTTTTACTAACAACAACTGGAGTCATTGAATGTTTGTTCTTTTCACATACCACATATGGATCCACCAGTGTCATTGCATCTGTGCTCTTCTCACAATCCACCTATGGATCCAACAGTGTCATTTCATGTGTGTTCTTTTCCATACCACATATGGATCCACCAGTGTCATTGAAATGTGTGTTCTCTTAATAGACCATACATGGATCCACCAGTGCCATTGCATGTGTGCACTTTTTACTAACAACAACTAGAGTCATTGCATGTGTGTTTTCTTCAGAGACCACACATGGATCCACCAGTGTCATTGCATGTGTGTTCTTTTTACTAACAACAACATGAGTCATTGCATGTGTGTTCTTTTCACATACCACATATGGATCCACCAGTGTCATTGCATGTGTTCTCTTTTCACAATCCACCTATGGATCCACCAGTGTCATTGCATGTGTGTTCTTTTACTAACAACAACCAGAGTCATTGCATGTGTGTTCTTTTCACATACCACATATGGATCCACCAGTGTCATTGCATGTGTGCTCTTTTCACAATCCACCTATGGATCCACCAGTGTTATTTCATGTGTGTTCTTTTCACATACCACATATGGATTCACCAGAGTCATTGAAATTTTTGTTCTCTTCAGAGACCACACATGGATCCACCAGTGTCATTGAAATGTGTGTTCTCTTCAGAGACCACACATGGACCCACCAGTGTCATTGCATGTGTGTTCTTTTTACTAACAACCAGAGTCATTGAAATGTGTGTTCTCTTCAGAGACCACACATGGATCCACCAGTGTCATTGCATGTGTGTCATTTTCACTAACAACGACCAGAGTCATTTCATGTGTGTTTTTTTCACATACCACATATGGATCCACCAGTGTCATTGCTTGTGTGTTCTTTTTACTAACAACAACTGGAATCATTTCATGTGTGTTCTTTTCACATACCACAGATGGATCCACCAGTGTCATTGAAATGTGTGTTCTCTTTAGAGACCACACATGGATCCACCAGTGTCATTGCATGGGTGTTCTTTTTACTAACAACAACATGAGTCATTGCATGTGTGTTCTTTTCACATACCACATATGGATCCACCAGTGTCATTGCATGTGTTCTCTTTTCACAATCCACCTATGGATCCACCAGTGTCATTGCATGTGTGTTCTTTTACTAACAACAACCAGAGTCATTGCATGTGTGTTCTTTTCACATACCACATATGGATCCACCAGTGTCATTGCATGTGTGCTCTTTTCACAATCCACCTATGAATCCACCAGTGTCATTTCATGTGTGTTCTTTTCACATACCACATATGGATCCACCAGAGTCATTGAAATTTTTGTTCTCTTCAGAGACCACACATGGATCCACCAGTGTCATTGAAATGTGTGTTCTCTTCAGAGAAAACACATGGACCCACCAGTGTCATTGCATGTGTGTTCTTTTTACTAACAACCAGAGTCATTGAAATGTGTGTTCTCTTTAGAGACCACACATGGATCCACCAGTGTCATTGCATGTGTGTTCTTTTCACTAACAACAACCAGAGTCATTTCATGTGTGTTCTTTTCACATACCACATATGGATCCACCAGTGTCATTGCTTGTGTGTTCTTTTTACTAACAACAACTGGAGTCATTTCATGTGTGTTCTTTTCACATACCACATATGGATCCACCAGTGTCATTGAAATGTGTGTTCTCTTCAGAGACCACACGTGGATCCACCAGTGTCATTGCATGTGTGTTCTTTTTACTAACAACAACATGAGTCATTGCATGTGTGTTCTTTTCACATACCACATATGGATCCACCAGTGTCATTGCATGTGTGCTCTTTTCACAATCCACCTATGGATCCACCAGTGTCATTGCATGTGTGTTCTTTTACTAAGAACAACCAGAGTCATTGCATGTTGGTTCTTTTTACTAACAATAACTGGAGTCATTTCATGTGTGTTATTTCCACATACCACATATGGATCCACCAGTGTCATTGAAATGTGTATTCTCTTTAGAGACCACACATGGATCCACAAGTGTCATTGCATGTGTGTTCTTTTCACTAACAACAACCAGAGTCATTGCATGTGTGTTCTTTTCACATACCACATATGGATCCACAAGTGTCATTGCATGTTGGTTCTTTTTACTAACAACAACTAGAGTCATTGCATGTGTGTTCTCTTTAGAGACCACACATGGATCCACCAGTGTCATTGCATGTGTGTTCTTTTTTGTAACAACAACTGGAGTCATTGCATTTGTGTTCTTTTCACATACCACATATGGATCCACCAGTGCCATTGAAATGTGTGTTCTCTTCAGAGACCACAGATGGATCCACCAGTGTCATTGCATGTGTGATCTTTTCACAATCCACCTATGGATCCACCAGTGTCATTGCATGTGTGTTATTTTTACTAACAACAACTGGAGTCATTGCATGTGTGTTCTTTTCACATACCACATATGGATCCACCATTTTCATTGCATGTATGTTCTTTTCACAATCCACCTATGGAACCACCAGTGTCATTGCATGTGTGCTCCTTTTACTAACAACAACTAGAGTCATTGCATGTGTGTTCTCTTCAGAGACCGCACATGGATCCACCAGTGTCATTGCATGTGTGTTCTTTTTTCTAACAACAACTGGAGTCATTGCATGTGTGTTCTTTTCACATACCACATATGGATCCACCAGTGTCATTGCATGTGTGCCCTTTTCACAATCCACCTATGGATCCACTAGTGTCATTGCATGTGTGTTCTTTTACTAACAACAACCAGAGTCATTGCATGTGTGTTCTTTTCACATACCACATATGGATCCACCAGTGTCATTGCATGTGTGCTCTTTTCACAATCCACCTATGGATCCACCAGTCTCATTTCATGTGTGTTCTTTTCACATACCACATATGGAGCCACCAGAGTCATTGAAATTTTTGTTCTCTTCAGAGACCACACATGGATCCACTAGTGTCATTGAAATGTGTGTTCTCTTCAGAGACCACACATGGACCCACCAGTGTCATTGCATGTGTGTTCTTTTTACTAACGACCAGAGTCATTGAAATGTGTGTTCTCTTCAGAGACCACACATGGATCCACCAGTGTCATTGCATGTGTGTTCTTTTCACTAACAACAACCAGAGTCATTTCATGTGTGTTCTTTTCACATACCACATATGGATCCACCAGTGTCATTGCTTGTGTGTTCTTTTTACTAACAACAACTGGAGTCATTTCATGTGTGTTCTTTTCACATACCACATATGGATCCACCAGTGTCATTGAATTGTGTGTTCTCTTCAGAGACCACACATGGATCCACCAGTGTCATTGCATGTGTGTTCTTTTTACTAACAACAACTGGAGTCATTTCATGTGTGTTGTTTTCAAATACCACATATGGATCCACCAAAGTCATTGAAATGTGTGTTCTCTTCAGAGACCACACATGGATCCACCAGTGTTATTGCATGTGTGTTCTTTTCACTAAGAACAACCAGATTCATTGCATGTGTGTTCTTTTCACATACCACATATGGATCCACAAGTGTCATTGCATGCTGGTTCTTTTTACTAACAACAACTAGAGTCATTATATGTGTGTTCTTTTCACATACCACATATGGATCCACCAGTGTCATTGAAATGTGTGTTCTCTTTAGAGACCACACATGGATCCAACAGTGTCATTGCATGTGTGTTCTTTTTACTAACAACAACTGGAGTCATTTCATGTGTGTTCTTTTCACATACCACATATGGATCCACCAGTGCCATTGAAATGTGTGTTCACTTCAGAGACCACACATGGATCCACCAGTGTCATTGCATGTGTGTTCTTTTTACTAACAACAACATGAGTCATTGCATGTGTGTTCTTTTCACATACCACATATGGATCCACCAGTGTCATTGCATGTGTGCTCTTTTCACAATCCACCTATGGATCCACCAGTGTCATTGCATGTGTGTTCTTTCACTAAGAACAACCAGAGTCATTGCATGTGTGTTCTTTTCACATACCACATATGGATCCACCAATGTCATTGCATGTGTGCTCTTTTCACAATCCACCTATGGATCCACCAGTGTGATTTCATGTGTGTTCTTTTCACATACCACATATGGATTCACTAGAGTCATTGAAATTTTTGTTCTTTTCAGAGACCACACATGGATCCACCAGTGTCATTGAAATGTGTGTTCTCTTCAGAGACCACACATGGACCCACCAGTGTCATTGCATGTGTGTTCTTTTTACTAACAACCAGAGTCATTGAAATGTGTGTTCTCTTCAGAGACCACACATGGATCCACCAGTGTCATTGCATGTGTGTTCTTTTCACTAACAACAACCAGAGTCATTTCATGTGTGTTCTTTTCACATACCACATATGGATCCACCAGTGTCATTGCTTGTGTGTTCTTTTTACTAACAACAACTGGAGTCATTTCATGTGTGTTCTTTTCACATACCACATATGGATCCACCAGTGTCATTGAAATGTGTGTTCTCTTCAGAGACCACACATGGATCCACCAGTGTCATTGCATGTGTGTTCTTTTTACTAACAACAACTAGAGTCATTTCATGTGTGTTCTTTTCACATACCACATATGGATCCACCAGAGTCATTGAAATGTGTGTTCTCTTCAGAGACCACAGATGGATCCACCAGTGTCATTGCATGTGTGTTCTTTTCACTAAGAACAACCAGATTCATTGCATCTTTGTTCTTTTCACATACCACATATGGATCCACAAGTGTCATTGCATGTTGGTTCTTTTTACTAACAACAACTAGAGTCATTTCATGTGTGTTCTTTTCACATAGCACATATGGATCCACCAGTGTCATTGAAATGTGTGTTCTCTTCAGAGACCACACATGGATCCACCAGTGTTATTGCATGTGTGTTCTTTTTACTAACAACAACTGGAGTCATTGCATGTTTGTTCTTTTCACATACCACATATGGATCCACCAGTGTCATTGCATCTATGCTCTTCTCACAATCCACCTATGGATCCAACAGTGTCATTTCATGTGTGTTCTTTTCCATACCACATATGGATCCACTAGTGTCATTGAAATGTGTGTTCTCTTAAGAGACCATACATGGATCCACCAGTGCCATTGCATGTGTGCACTTTTTACTAACAACAACTAGAGTCATTGCATGTGTGTTCTCTTCAGAGACCACACATGGATCCACCAGTGTCATTGCATGTGTGTTCTTTTTACTAACAACAACATGAATCATTGCATGTGTGTTCTTTTCACATACCACATATGGATCCACCAGTGTCATTGCATGTGTTCTCTTTTCACAATCCACCTATGGATCCACCAGTGTCATTGCATGTGTGTTCTTTTACTAACAACAACCAGAGTCATTGCATGTGTGTTCTTTTCACATACCACATATGGATCCACCAGTGTCATTGCATGTGTGCTCTTTTCACAATCCACCTATGGATCCACCAGTGTTATTTCATGTGTGTTCTTTTCACATACCACATATGGAGCCACCAGAGTCATTGAAATTTTTGTTCTCTTCAGAGACGACACATGGATCCACCAGTGTCATTGAAATGTGTGTTCTCTTCAAAGACCACACATGGACCCACCAGTGTCATTGCATGTGTGTTCTTTTTACTAACAACCAGAGTCATTGAAATGTGTGTTCTCTTCAGAGACCACACATGGATCCACCAGTGTCATTGCATGTGTGTTCTTTTCACTAACAACAACCAGCGTCATTTCATGTGTGTTGTTTTCACATACCACATATGGATCCACCAGTGTCATTGCTTGTGTGTTCTTTTTACTAACAACAACTGGAGTCATTTCATGTGTGTTCTTTTCACATACCACATATGGATCCACCAGTGTCATTGAAATGTGTGTTCTCTTCAGAGACCACACATGGATCCACCAGTGTCATTGCATGTGTGTTCTTTTTACTAACAACAACTAGAGTCATTTCATGTGTGTTCTTTTCACATACCACATATGGATCCACCAGAGTCATTGAAATGTGTGTTCTCTTCAGAGACCACAGATGGATCCACCAGTGTCATTGCATGTGTGTTCTTTTCACTAAGAACAACCAGATTCATTGCATGTTTGTTCTTTTCACATACCACATATGGATCCACAAGTGTCATTGCATGTTGGTTCTTTTTACTAACAACAACTAGAGTCATTTCATGTGTGTTCTTTTCACATAGGACATATGGATCCACCAGTGTCATTGAAATGTGTGTTCTCTTCAGAGACCACCCATGGATCCACCAGTGTCATTGCATGTGTGTTCTTTTTACTAACAACAACTGGATTCATTGCATGTTTGTTCTTTTCACATACCACATATGGATCCACCAGTGTCATTGCATCTGTGCTCTTCTCACAATCCACCTATGGATCCAACAGTGTCATTTCATGTGTGTTCTTTTCCATACCACATATGGATCCACCAGTGTCATTGAAATGTGTGTTCTCTTAAGAGACCATACATGGATCCACCAGTGCCATTGCATGTGTGCACTTTTTACTAACAACAACTAGAGTCATTGCATGTGTGTTCTCTTCAGAGACCACACATGGATCCACCAGTGTCATTGCATGTGTGTTCTTTTTACTAACAACAACATGAGTCATTGCATGTGTGTTCTTTTCACATACCACATATGGATCCACCAGTGTCATTGCATGTGTTCTCTTTTCACAATCAACCTATGGATCCACCAGTGTCATTGCATGTGTGTTCTTTTACTAACAACAACCAGAGTCATTGCATGTGTGTTCTTTTCACATACCACATATGGATCCACCAGTGTCATTGCATGTGTGCTCTTTTCACAATCCACTTATGGATCCACCAGTGTTATTTCATGTGTGTTCTTTTCACATACCACATATGGATTCACCAGAGTCATTGAAATTTTTGTTCTCTTCAGAGACCACACATGGATCCACCAGTGTCATTGAAATGTGTGTTCTCTTCAGAGACCACACATGGACCCACCAGTGTCATTGCATGTGTGTTCTTTTTACTAACAACCAGAGTCATTGAAATGTGTGTTCTCTTCAGATACCACACATGGATCCACCAGTGTCATTGCATGTGTGTTATTTTCACTAACAACAACCAGAGTCATTTCATGTGTGTTCTTTTCACATACCACATATGGATCCACCAGTGTCATTGCTTGTGTGTTCTTTTTACTAACAACAACTGGAATCATTTCATGTGTGTTCTTTTCACATACCACATATGGATCCACCAGTGTCATTGAAATGTGTGTTCTCTTCAGAGACCACACATGGATCCACCAGTGTCATTGCATGGGTGTTCTTTTTACTAACAACAACATGAGTCATTGCATGTGTGTTCTTTTCACATACCACATATGGATCCACTAGTGTCATTGCATGTGTTCTCTTTTCACAATCCACCTATGGATCCACCAGTGTCATTGCATGTGTGTTCTTTTACTAACAACAACCAGAGTCATTGCATGTGTGTTCTTTTGACATACCACATATGGATCCACCAGTGTCATTGCATGTGTGCTCTTTTCACAATCCACCTATGGATCCACCAGTCTCATTTCATGTGTGTTCTTTTCACATACCACATATGGAGCCACCAGAGTCATTGAAATTTTTGTTCTCTTCAGAGACCACACATGGATCCACTAGTGTCATTGAAATGTGTGTTCTCTTCAGAGACCACACATGGACCCACCAGTGTCATTGCATGTATGTTCTTTTTACTAACAACCAGAGTCATTGAAATGTGTGTTCTCTTCAGAGACCACACATGGATCCACCGGTGTCATTGCATGTGTGTTCTTTTCACTAACAACAACCAGAGTCATTTCATGTGTGTTCTTTTCACATACCACATATGGATCCACCAGTGTCATTGCTTGTGTGTTCTTTTTACTAACAACAACTGGAGTCATTTCATGTGTGTTCTTTTCACATACCACATATGGATCCACCAGTGTCATTGAATTGTGTGTTCTCTTCAGAGACCACACATGGATCCACCAGTGTCATTGCATGTGTGTTCTTTTTACTAACAACAACTGGAGTCATTTCATGTGTGTTGTTTTCAAATACCACATATGGATCCACCAGAGTCATTGAAATGTGTGTTCTCTTCAGAGACCACACATGGATCCACCAGTGTTATTGCATGTGTGTTATTTTCACTAAGAACAACCAGATTCATTGCATGTGTGTTCTTTTCACATACCACATATGGATACACAAGTGTCATTGCATGCTGGTTCTTTTTACTAACAACAACTAGAGTCATTATATGTGTGTTCTTTTCACATACCACATATGGATCCACTAGTGTCATTGAAATGTGTGTTCTCTTTAGAGACCACACAGGGATCCAACAGTGTCATTGCATGTGTGTTCTTTTTACTAACAACAACTGCAGTCATTTCATGTGTGTTCTTTTCACATACCACATATGGATCCACCAGTGCCATTGAAATGTGTGTTCACTTTAGAGACCACACATGGATCCACCAGTGTCATTGCATGTGTGTTCTTTTTACTAACAACAACATGAGTCATTGCATGTGTGTTCTTTTCACATACCACATATGGATCCACTAGTGTCATTGCATGTGTGCTCTTTTCACAATCCACCTATGGATCCACCAGTGTCATTGCATGTGTGTTCTTTTACTAACAACAACCAGAGTCATTGCATGTGTGTTCTTTTCACATACCACATATGGATCCACCAATGTCATTGCATGTGTGCTCTTTTCACAATCCACCTATGGATCCACCAGTGTGATTTCATGTGTGTTCTTTTCACATACCACATATGGATTCACCAGAGTCATTGAAATTTTTGTTCTCTTCAGAGACCACACATGGATCCACCAGTGTCATTGAAATGTGTGTTCTCTTCAAAGACCACACATGGACCCACCAGTGTCATTGCATGTGTGTTCTTTTTACTAACAACCAGAGTCATTGAAATGTGTGTTCTCTTCAGAGACCACACATGGATCCACCAGTGTCATTGCATGTGTGTTATTTTCACTAACAACAACCAGAGTCATTTCATGTGTGTTCTTTTCACATACCACATATGGATCCACCAGTGTCATTGCTTGTGTGTTCTTTTTACTAACAACAAGTGGAATCATTTCATGTGTGTTCTTTTCACATACCACATATGGATCCACCAGTGTCATTGAAATGTGTGTTCTCTTCAGAGACCACACATGGATCCACCAGTGTCATTGCATGGGTGTTCTTTTTACTAACAACAACATGAGTCATTGCATGTGTGTTCTTTTCACATACCACATATGGATCCACCAGTGTCATTGCATGTGTTCTCTTTTCACAATCCACCTATGGATCCACCAGTGTCATTGCATGTGTGTTCTTTTACTAACAACAACCAGAGTCATTGCATGTGTGTTCTTTTCACATACCACATATGGATTCACCAGTGTCATTGCATGTGTGCTCTTTTCACAATCCACCTATGGATCCACCAGTCTCATTTCATGTGTGTTCTTTTCACATACCACATATGGAGCCACCAGAGTCATTGAAATTTTTGTTCTCTTCAGAGACCACACATGGATCCACTAGTGTCATTGAAATGTGTGTTCTCTTCAGAGACCACACATGGACCCACCAGTGTCATTGCATGTGTGTTCTTTTTACTAACAACCAGAGTCATTGAAATGTGTGTTCTCTTCAGAGACCACACATGGATCCACCAGTGTCATTGCATGTGTGTTCTTTTCACTAACAACAACCAGAGTCATTTCATGTGTGTTCTTTTCACATACCACATATGGATCCACCAGTGACATTGCTTGTGTGTTCTTTTTACTAACAACAACTGGAGTCATTTCATGTGTGTTCTTTTCACATACCACATATGGATCCACCAGTGTCATTGAATTGTGTGTTCTCTTCAGAGACCACACATGGATCCACCAGTGTCATTGCATGTGTGTTCTTTTTACTAACAACAACTGGAGTCATTTCATGTGTGTTGTTTTCAAATACCACATATGGATCCACCAGAGTCATTGAAATGTGTGTTCTCTTCAGAGACCACACATGGATCCACCAGTGTTATTGCATGTGTGTTCTTTTCACTAAGAACAACCAGATTCATTGCATGTGTGTTCTTTTCACATACCACATATGGATCCACAAGTGTCATTGCATGCTGGTTCTTTTTACTAACAACAACTAGAGTCATTATATGTGTGTTCTTTTCACATACCACATATGGATCCACCAGTGTCATTGAAATGTGTGTTCTCTTTAGAGACCACACATGGGTCCAACAGTGTCATTGCATGTGTGTTCTTTTTACTAACAACAACTGGAGTCATTTCATGTGTGTTCTTTTCACATACCACATATGGATCCACCAGTGCCATTGAAATGTGTGTTCACTTCAGAGACCACACATGGATCCACCAGTGTCATTGCATGTGTGTTCTTTTTACTAACAACAACATGAGTCATTGCATGTGTGTTCTTTTCACATACCACATATGGATCCACCAGTGTCATTGCATGTGTGCTCTTTTCACAATCCACCTATGGATCCACCAGTGTCATTGCATGTGTGTTCTTTTACTAACAACAACCAGAGTCATTGCATGTGTGTTCTTTTCACATACCACATATGGATCCACCAATGTCATTGCATGTGTGCTCTTTTCACAATCCACCTATGGATCCACCAGTGTGATTTCATGTGTGTTCTTTTCACATACCACATATGGATTCACCAGAGTCATTGAAATTTTTGTTCTCTTCAGAGACCACACATGGATCCACCAGTGTCATTGAAATGTGTGTTCTCTTCAGAGACCACACATGGACCCACCAGTGTAATTGCATGTGTGTTCTTTTTACTAACAACCAGATTCATTGAAATGTGTGTTCTCTTCAGAGACCACACATGGATCCACCAGTGTCATTGCATGTGTGTTCTTTTCACTAACAACAACCAGAGTCATTTCATGTGTGTTCTTTTCACATACCACATATGGATCCACCAGTGTCATTGCTTGTGTGTTCTTTTTACTAGCAACAACTGGAGTCATTTCATGTGTGTTCTTTTCACATAGCACATATGGATCCACAAGTGTCATTGCATGCTGGTTCTTTTTACTAACAACAACTAGAGTCATTATATGTGTGTTCTTTTCACATACCACATATGGATCCACCAGTGTCATTGAAATGTGTGTTCTCTTTAGAGACCACACATGGATCCAACAGTGTCATTGCATGTGTGTTCCTTTTACTAACAACAACTGGAGTCATTTCATGTGTGTTCTTTTCACATACCACATATGGATCCACCAGTGCCATTGAAATGTGTGTTCACTTCAGAGACCACACATGGATCCACCAGTGTCATTGCATGTGTGTTCTTTTTACTAACAACAACATGTGTCATTGCATGTGTGTTCTTTTCACATACCACATATGGATCCACCAGTGTCAGTGCATGTGTGCTCTTTTCACAATCCACCTATGGATCCACCAGTGTCATTGCATGTGTGTTCTTTTACTAACAACAACAAGAGTCATTGCATGTGTGTTCTTTTCACATACCACATATGGATCCACCAATGTCATTGCATGTGTGCTCTTTTCACAATCCACCTATGGATCCACCAGTGTGATTTCATGTGTGTTCTTTTCACATACCACATATGGATTCACCAGAGTCATTGAAATTTTTGTTCTCTTCAGAGACCACACATGGATCCACCAGTGTCATTGAAATGTGTGTTCTCTTCAGAGACCACACATGGACCCACCAGTGTCATTGCATGTGTGTTCTTTTTACTAACAACCAGAGTCATTGAAATGTGTGTTCTCTTCAGAGACCACACATGGATCCACCAGTGTCATTGCATGTGTGTTCTTTTCACTAACAACAACCAGAGTCATTTCATGTGTGTTCTTTTCACATACCACATATGGATCCACCAGTGTCATTGCTTGTGTGTTCTTTTTACTAACAACAACTGGAGTCATTTCATGTGTGTTCTTTTCACATACCACATATGGATCCACCAGTGTCATTGCTTGTGTGTTCTTTTTACTAACAACAACTAGAGTCATTTCATGTGTGTTCTTTTCACATAGCACATATGGATCCACCAGTGTCATTGAAATGTGTGTTCTCTTCAGAGACCACACATGGATCCACCAGTGTCATTGCATGTGTGTTCTTTTTACTAACAACAACTGGAGTCATTGCATGTTTGTTCTTTTCACATACCACATATGGATCCACCAGTGTCATTGCATCTGTGCTCTTCTCACAATCCACCTATGGATCCAACAGTGTCATTTCATGTGTGTTCTTTTCCATACCACATATGGATCCACCAGTGTCATTGAAATGTGTGTTCTCTTAAGAGACCATACATGGATCCACCAGTGCCATTGCATGTGTGCACTTTTTACTAACAACAACTAGAGTCATTGCATGTGTGTTCTCTTCAGAGACCACACATGGATCCACCAGTGTCATTGCATGTGTGTTCTTTTTACTAACAACAACATGAGTCATTGCATGTGTGTTCTTTTCACATACCACATATGGATCCACCAGTGTCATTGCATGTGTTCTCTTTTCACAATCCACCTATGGATCCACCAGTGTCATTGCATGTGTGTTCTTTTACTAACAACAACCAGAGTCATTGCATGTGTGTTCTTTTCACATACCACATATGGATCCACCAGTGTCATTGCATGTGTGCTCTTTTCACAATCCACCTATGGATCCACCAGTGTTATTTTATGTGTGTTCTTTTCACATACCACATATGGATTCACCAGAGTCATTGAAATTTTTGTTCTCTTCAGAGACCACACATGGATCCACCAGTGTCATTGAAATGTGTGTTCTCTTCAGAGACC
This sequence comes from Avena sativa, assembly GCA_916181665.1. Taxonomy (NCBI): domain Eukaryota; kingdom Viridiplantae; phylum Streptophyta; class Magnoliopsida; order Poales; family Poaceae; genus Avena; species Avena sativa. The sequence goes on along the minus strand of OV702292.1, from coordinate 409,964,104 downwards.
ACACATGGACCCACCAGTGTCATTGCATGTGTGTTCTTTTTACTAACAACCAGAGTCATTGAAATGTGTGTTCTCTTCAGAGACCACACATGGATCCACTAGTGTCATTGCATGTGTGTTCTTTTCACTAACAACAACCAGAGTCATTTCATGTGTGTTCTTTTCACATACCACATATGGATCCACCAGTGTCATTGCTTGTGTGTTCTTTTTACTAACAACAACTGGAGTCATTTCATGTGTGTTCTTTTCACATACCACATATGGATCCACCAGTGTCATTGCTTGTGTGTTCTTTTTACTAACAACAACTAGAGTCATTTCATGTGTGTTCTTTTCACATAGCACATATGGATCCACCAGTGTCATTGAAATGTGTGTTCTCTTCAGAGACCACACATGGATCCACCAGTGTCATTGCATGTGTGTTCTTTTTACTAACAACAACTGGAGTCATTGCATGTTTGTTCTTTTCACATACCACATATGGATCCACCAGTGTCATTGCATCTGTGCTCTTCTCACAATCCACCTATGGATCCATCAGTGTCATTTCATGTGTGTTCTTTTCCATACCACATATGGATCCACCAGTGTCATTGACATGTGTGTTCTCTTAAGAGACCATACATGGATCCACCAGTGCCATTGCATGTGTGCACTTTTTACTAACAACAACTAGAGTCATTGCATGTGTGTTCTCTTCAGAGACCACACATGGATCCACCAGTGTCATTGCATGTGTGTTCTTTTTACTAACAACAACATGAGTCATTGCATGTGTGTTCTTTTCACATACCACATATGGATCCACCAGTGTCATTGCATGTGTTCTCTTTTCACAATCCACCTATGGATCCACCAGTGTCATTGCATGTGTGTTCTTTTACTAACAACAACCAGAGTCATTGCATGTGTGTTCTTTTCACATACCACATATGGATCCACCAGTGTCATTGCATGTGTGCTCTTTTCACAATCCACCTATGGATCCACCAGTGTTATTTTATGTGTGTTCTTTTCACATACCACATATGGATTCACCAGAGTCATTGAAATTTTTGTTCTCTTCAGAGACCACACATGGATCCACCAGTGTCATTGAAATGTGTGTTCTCTTCAGAGACCACACATGGACCCACCAGTGTCATTGCATGTGTGTTCTTTTTACTAACAACCAGAGTCATTGAAATGTGTGTTCTCTTCAGAGACCACACATGGATCCACCAGTGTCATTGCATGTGTGTTCTTTTCACTAACAACAACCAGAGTCATTTCATGTGTGTTCTTTTCACATACCACATATGGATCCACCAGTGTCATTGCTTGTGTGTTCTTTTTACTAACAACAACTGGAGTCATTTCATGTGTGTTCTTTTCACATACCACATATGGATCCACCAGTGTCATTGCTTGTGTGTTCTTTTTACTAACAACAACTAGAGTCATTTCATGTGTGTTCTTTTCACATAGCACATATGGATCCACCAGTGTCATTGAAATGTGTGTTCTCTTCAGAGACCACACATGGATCCACCAGTGTCATTGCATGTGTGTTCTTTTTACTAACAACAACTGGAGTCATTGCATGTTTGTTCTTTTCACATACCACATATGGATCCACCAGTGTCATTGCATCTGTGCTCTTCTCACAATCCACCTATGGATCCAACAGTGTCATTTCATGTGTGTTCTTTTCCATACCACATATGGATCCACCAGTGTCATTGAAATGTGTGTTCTCTTAAGAGACCATACATGGATCCACCAGTGCCATTGCATGTGTGCACTTTTTACTAACAACAACTAGAGTCATTGCATGTGTGTTCTCTTCAGAGACCACACATGGATCCACCAGTGTCATTGCATGTGTGTTCTTTTTACTAACAACAACATGAGTCATTGCATGTGTGTTCTTTTCACATACCACATATGGATCCACCAGTGTCATTGCATGTGTTCTCTTTTCACAATCCACCTATGGATCCACCAGTGTCATTGCATGTGTGTTCTTTTACTAACAACAACCAGAGTCATTGCATGTGTGTTCTTTTCACATACCACATATGGATCCACCAGTGTCATTGCATGTGTGCTCTTTTCACAATCCACCTATGGATCCACCAGTGTTATTTTATGTGTGTTCTTTTCACATACCACATATGGATTCACCAGAGTCATTGAAATTTTTGTTCTCTTCAGAGACCACACATGGATCCACCAGTGTCATTGAAATGTGTGTTCTCTTCAGAGACCACACATGGACCCACCAGTGTCATTGCATGTGTGTTCTTTTTACTAACAACCAGAGTCATTGAAATGTGTGTTCTCTTCAGAGACCACACATGGATCCACCAGTGTCATTGCATGTGTGTTCTTTTCACTAACAACAACCAGAGTCATTTCATGTGTGTTCTTTTCACATACCACATATGGATCCACCAGTGTCATTGCTTGTGTGTTCTTTTTACTAACAACAACTGGAGTCATTTCATGTGTGTTCTTTTCACATACCACATATGGATCCACCAGTGTCATTGCTTGTGTGTTCTTTTTACTAACAACAACTAGAGTCATTTCATGTGTGTTCTTTTCACATAGCACATATGGATCCACCAGTGTCATTGAAATGTGTGTTCTCTTCAGAGACCACACATGGATCAACCAGTGTCATTGCATGTGTGTTCTTTTTACTAACAACAACTGGAGTCATTGCATGTTTGTTCTTTTCACATACCACATATGGATCCACCAGTGTCATTGCATCTGTGCTCTTCTCACAATCCACCTATGGATCCAACAGTGTCATTTCATGTGTGTTCTTTTCCATACCACATATGGATCCACCAGTGTCATTGAAATGTGTGTTCTCTTAAGAGACCATACATGGATCCACCAGTGCCATTGCATGTGTGCACTTTTTACTAACAACAACTAGAGTCATTGCATGTGTGTTCTCTTCAGAGACCACACATGGATCCACCAGTGTCATTGCATGTGTGTTCTTTTTACTAACAACAACATGAGTCATTGCATGTGTGTTCTTTTCACATACCACATATGGATCCACCAGTGTCATTGCATGTGTTCTCTTTTCACAATCCACCTATGGATCCACCAGTGTCATTGCATGTGTGTTCTTTTACTAACAACAACCAGAGTCATTGCATGTGTGTTCTTTTCACATACCACATATGGATCCACCAGTGTCATTGCATGTGTGCTCTTTTCACAATCCACCTATGGATCCACCAGTGTTATTTCATGTGTGTTCTTTTCACATACCACATATGGATTCACCAGAGTCATTGAAATTTTTGTTCTCTTCAGAGACCACACATGGATCCACCAGTGTCATTGAAATGTGTGTTCTCTTCAGAGACCACACATGGACCCACCAGTGTCATTGCATGTGTGTTCTTTTTACTAACAACCAGAGTCATTGAAATGTGTGTTCTCTTCAGAGACCACACATGGATCCACCAGTGTCATTGCATGTGTGTTATTTTCACTAACAACAACCAGAGTAATTTCATGTGTGTTCTTTTCACATACCACATATGGATCCACCAGTGTCATTGCTTGTGTGTTCTTTTTACTAACAACAACTGGAATCATTTCATGTGTGTTCTTTTCACATACCACATATGGATCCACCAGTGTCATTGAAATGTGTGTTCTCTTTAGAGACCACACATGGATCCACCAGTGTCATTGCATGGGTGTTCTTTTTACTAACAACAACATGAGTCATTGCATGTGTGTTCTTTTCACATAACACATATGGATCCACCAGTGTCATTGCATGTGTTCTCTTTTCACAATCCACCTATGGATCCACCAGTGTCATTGCATGTGTGTTCTTTTACTAACAACAACCAGAGTCATTGCATGTGTGTTCTTTTCACATACCACATATGGATCCACCAGTGTCATTGCATGTGTGCTCTTTTCACAATCCACCTATGAATCCACCAGTGTCATTTCATGTGTGTTCTTTTCACATACCACATATGGATCCACCAGAGTCATTGAAATTTTTGTTCTCTTCAGAGACCACACATGGATCCACCAGTGTCATTGAAATGTGTGTTCTCTTCAGAGACCACACATGGACCCACCAGTGTCATTGCATGTGTGTTCTTTTTACTAACAACCAGAGTCATTGAAATGTGTGTTCTCTTCAGAGACCACACATGGATCCACCAGTGTCATTGCATGTGTGTTCTTTTCACTAACAATAACCAGAGTCATTTCATGTGTGTTCTTTTCACATACCACATATGGATCCACCAATGTCATTGCTTGTGTGTTCTTTTTACTAACAACAACTGGAGTCATTGCATGTGTGTTCTTTTCACATACCACATATGGATCCACCAGTGTCATTGAAATGTGTGTTCTCTTCAGAGACCACACATGGATCCACCAGTGTCATTGCATGTGTGTTCTTTTTACTAACAACAACTGGAGTCATTTCATGTGTGTTCTTTTCACATACCACATATGGATCCACCAGAGTCATTGAAATGTGTGTTCTCTTCAGAGACCACACATGGATCCACCAGTGTCATTGCATGTGTGTTCTTTTCACTAGGAACAACCAGATTCATTGTATGTGTGTTCTTTTCACATACCACATATGGATCCACAAGTGTCATTGCATGTTGGTTCTTTTTACTAACAACAACTAGAGTCATTTCATGTGTGTTCTTTTCACATACCACATATGGATCCACCAGTGTCATTGAAATGTGTGTTCTCTTCAGAGACCACACATGGATCCACCAGTGTCATTGCATGTGTGTTCTTTTTACTAACAACAACTGGAGTCATTGCATGTGTGTTCTTTTCACATACCACATATGGATCCACTAGTGTCATTGCATGTGTGCTCTTTTCACAATCCACCTATGGATCCAACAGTATCATTTCATGTCTGTTCTTTTCACATAGCACATATGGATCCACAAGTGTCATTGAAATGTGTGTTATCTTAATAGACCATTCATGGATCCACCAATGTCATTGCTTGTGTGTTCTTTTTACTAACAACAACTGGAGTCATTGCATGTGTGTTCTCTTCACATACCACATATGGATCCACCAGTGTCAATGCATGTGTGTTCTTTTTTGTAACAACAACTGGAATCATTGCATGTGTGTTCTTTTCACATACCACATATGGATCCACCAGTGTTATTGCATGTGTGCTCTTTTCAGAATCCACCTATGGATCCACCAGTGTCATTGCATGTGTGTTCTTTTACTAACAACAACCAGAGTCATTGCATGTGTGTTCTTTTCACATACCACATATGGATCCACCAGTGTCATTGCATGTGTGCTCTTTTCACAATCCACCTATGGATCCACCAGTGTTATTTTATGTGTGTTCTTTTCACATACCACATATGGATTCACCAGAGTCATTGAAATTTTTGTTCTCTTCAGAGACCACACATGGATCCACCAGTGTCATTGAAATGTGTGTTCTCTTCAAAGACCACACATGGACCCACCAGTGTCATTGCATGTGTGTTCTTTTTACTAACAACCAGAGTCATTGAAATGTGTGTTCTCTTCAGAGACCACACATGGATCCACCAGTGTCATTGCATGTGTGTTCTTTTCACTAACAACAACCAGAGTCATTTCATGTGTGTTCTTTTCACATACCACATATGGATCCACCAGTGTCATTGCTTGTGTGTTCTTTTTACTAACAACAACTGGAGTCATTTCATGTGTGTTCTTTTCACATACCACATATGGATCCACCAGTGTCATTGCTTGTGTGTTCTTTTTACTAACAACAACTAGAGTCATTTCATGTGTGTTCTTTTCACATAGCACATATGGATCCACCAGTGTCATTGAAATGTGTGTTCTCTTCAGAGACCACACATGGATCCACCAGTGTCATTGCATGTGTGTTCTTTTTACTAACAACAACTGGAGTCATTGCATGTTTGTTCTTTTCACATACCACATATGGATCCACCAGTGTCATTGCATCTGTGCTCTTCTCACAATCCACCTATGGATCCAACAGTGTCATTTCATGTGTGTTCTTTTCCATACCACATATGGATCCACCAGTGTCATTGAAATGTGTGTTCTCTTAAGAGACCATACATGGATCCACCAGTGCCATTGCATGTGTGCACTTTTTACTAACAACAACTAGAGTCATTGCATGTGTGTTCTCTTCAGAGACCACACATGGATCCACCAGTGTCATTGCATGTGTGTTCTTTTTACTAACAACAACATGAGTCATTGCATGTGTGTTCTTTTCACATACCACATATGGATCCACCAGTGTCATTGCATGTGTTCTCTTTTCACAATCCACCTATGGATCCACCAGTGTCATTGCATGTGTGTTCTTTTACTAACAACAACCAGAGTCATTGCATGTGTGTTCTTTTCACATACCACATATGGATCCACCAGTGTCATTGCATGTGTGCTCTTTTCACAATCCACCTATGGATCCACCAGTGTTATTTTATGTGTGTTCTTTTCACATACCACATATGGATTCACCAGAGTCATTGAAATTTTTGTTCTCTTCAGAGACCACACATGGATCCACCAGTGTCATTGAAATGTGTGTTCTCTTCAGAGACCACACATGGACCCACCAGTGTCATTGCATGTGTGTTCTTTTTACTAACAACCAGAGTCATTGAAATGTGTGTTCTCTTCAGAGACCACACATGGATCCACCAATGTCATTGCATGTGTGTTCTTTTCACTAACAACAACCAGAGTCATTTCATGTGTGTTCTTTTCACATACCACATATGGATCCACCAGTGTCATTGCTTGTGTGTTCTTTTTACTAACAACAACCGGAGTCATTTCATGTGTGTTCTTTTCACATACCACATATCGATCCACCAGTGTCATTGCTTGTGTGTTCTTTTTACTAACAACAACTAGAGTCATTTCATGTGTGTTCTTTTCACATAGCACATATGGATCCACCAGTGTCATTGAAATGTGTGTTCTCTTCAGAGACCACACATGGATCAACCAGTGTCATTGCATGTGTGTTCTTTTTACTAACAACAACTGGAGTCATTGCATGTTTGTTCTTTTCACATACCACATATGGATCCACCAGTGTCATTGCATCTGTGCTCTTCTCACAATCCACCTATGGATCCAACAGTGTCATTTCATGTGTGTTCTTTTCCATACCACATATGGATCCACCAGTGTCATTGAAATGTGTGTTCTCTTAAGAGACCATACATGGATCCACCAGTGCCATTGCATGTGTGCACTTTTTACTAACAACAACTAGAGTCATTGCATGTGTGTTCTCTTCAGAGACCACACATGGATCCACCAGTGTCATTGCATGTGTGTTCTTTTTACTAACAACAACATGAGTCATTGCATGTGTGTTCTTTTCACATACCACATATGGATCCACCAGTGTCATTGCATGTGTTCTCTTTTCACAATCCACCTATGGATCCACCAGTGTCATTGCATGTGTGTTCTTTTACTAACAACAACCAGAGTCATTGCATGTGTGTTCTTTTCACATACCACATATGGATCCACCAGTGTCATTGCATGTGTGCTCTTTTCACAATCCACCTATGGATCCACCAGTGTTATTTCATGTGTGTTCTTTTCACATACCACATATGGATTCACCAGAGTCATTGAAATTTTTGTTGTCTTCAGAGACCACACATGGATCCACCAGTGTCATTGAAATGTGTGTTCTCTTCAGAGACCACACATGGACCCACCAGTGTCATTGCATGTGTGTTCTTTTTACTAACAACCAGAGTCATTGAAATGTGTGTTCTCTTCAGAGACCACACATGGATCCACCAGTGTCATTGCATGTGTGTTATTTTCACTAACAACAACCAGAGTCATTTCATGTGTGTTCTTTTCACATACCACATATGGATCCACCAGTGTCATTGCTTGTGTGTTCTTTTCACTAACAACAACTGGAATCATTTCATGTGTGTTCTTTTCACATACCACATATGGATCCACCAGTGTCATTGAAATGTGTGTTCTCTTTAGAGACCACACATGGATCCACCAGTGTCATTGCATGGGTGTTCTTTTTACTAACAACAACATGAGTCATTGCATGTGTGTTCTTTTCACATACCACATATGGATCCACCAGTGTCATTGCATGTGTTCTCTTTTCACAATCCACCTATGGATCCACCAGTGTCATTGCATGTGTGTTCTTTTACTAACAACAACCAGAGTCATTGCATGTGTGTTCTTTTCACATACCACATATGGATCCACCAGTGTCATTGCATGTGTGCTCTTTTCACAATCCACCTATGAATCCACCAGTGGCATTTCATGTGTGTTCTTTTCACATACCACATATGGATCCACCAGAGTCATTGAAATTTTTGTTCTCTTCAGAGACCACACATGGATCCACCAGTGTCATTGAAATGTGTGTTCTCTTCAGAGACCACACATGGACCCACCAGTGTCATTGCATGTGTGTTCTTTTTACTAACAACCAGAGTCATTGAAATGTGTGTTCTCTTCAGAGACCACACATGGATCCACCAGTGTCATTGCATGTGTGTTCTTTTCACTAACAACAACCAGAGTCATTTCATGTGTGTTCTTTTCACATACCACATATGGATCCACCAATGTCATTGCTTGTGTGTTCTTTTTACTAACAACAACTGGAGTCATTGCATGTGTGTTCTTTTCACATACCACATATGGATCCACCAGTGTCATTGAAATGTGTGTTCTCTTCAGAGACCACACATGGATCCACCAGTGTCATTGCATGTGTGTTCTTTTTACTAACAACAACTGGAGTCATTTCATGTGTGTTCTTTTCACATACCACATATGGATCCACCAGTGTCATTGAAATGTGTGTTCTCTTAAGAGACCATACATGGATCCACCAGTGCCATTGCATGTGTGCACTTTTTACTAACAACAACTAGAGTCATTGCATGTGTGTTCTCTTCAGAGACCACACATGGATCCACCAGTGTCATTGCATGTGTGTTCTTTTTACTAACAACAACATGAGTCATTGCATGTGTGTTCTTTTCACATACCACATATGGATCCACCAGTGTCATTGCATGTGTTCTCTTTTCACAATCCACCTATGGATCCACCAGTGTCATTGCATGTGTGTTCTTTTACTAACAACAACCAGAGTCATTGCATGTGTGTTCTTTTCACATACCACATATGGATCCACCAGTGTCATTGCATGTGTGCTCTTTTCACAATCCACCTATGAATCCACCAGTGTCATTTCATGTGTGTTCTTTTCACATACCACATATGGATCCACCAGAGTCATTGAAATTTTTGTTCTCTTCAGAGACCACACATGGATCCACCAGTGTCATTGAAATGTGTGTTCTCTTCAGAGACCACACATGGACCCACCAGTGTCATTGCATGTGTGTTCTTTTTACTAACAACCAGATTCATTGAAATGTGTGTTCTCTTCAGAGACCACACATGGATCCACCAGTGTCATTGCATGTGTGTTCTTTTCACTAACAACAACCAGAGTCATTTCATGTGTGTTCTTTTCACATACCACATATGGATCCACCAATGTCATTGCTTGTGTGTTCTTTTTACTAACAACAACTGGAGTCATTGCATGTGTGTTCTTTTCACATACCACATATGGATCCACCAGTGTCATTGAAATGTGTGTTCTCTTCAGAGACCACACATGGATCCACCAGTGTCATTGCATGTGTGTTCTTTTTACTAACAACAACTGGAGTCATTTCATGTGTGTTCTTTTCACATACCACATATGGATCCACCAGAGTCATTGAAATGTGTGTTCTCTTCAGAGACCACACATGGATCCACCAGTGTCATTGCATGTGTGTTCTTTTCACTAGGAACAACCAGATTCATTGTATGTGTGTTCTTTTCACATACCACATATGGATCCACAAGTGTCATTGCATGTTGGTTCTTTTTACTAACAACAACTAGAGTCATTCCATGTGTGTTCTTTTCACATACCACATATGGATCCACCAGTGTCATTGAAATGTGTGTTCTCTTCAGAGACCACACATGGATCCACCAGTGTCATTGCATGTGTGTTCTTTTTACTAACAACAACTGGAGTCATTGCATGTGTGTTCGTTTCACATACCACATATGGATCCACTAGTGTCATTGCATGTGTGCTCTTTTCACAATCCACCTATGGATCCAACAGTATCATTTCATGTCTGTTCTTTTCACATAGCACATATGGATCCACAAGTGTCATTGAAATGTGTGTTATCTTAATAGACCATTCATGGATCCACCAATGTCATTGCTTGTGTGTTCTTTTTACTAACAACAACTGGAGTCATTGCATGTGTGTTCTCTTCACATACCACATATGGATCCACCAGTGTCATTGCATGTGTGTTCTTTTTTGTAACAACAACTGGAATCATTGCATGTGTGTTCTTTTCACATACCACATATGGATCCACCAGTGTCATTGCATGTGTGCTCTTTTCAGAATCCACCTATGGATCCACCAGTGTCATTGCATGTGTGTTCTTTTACTAACAACAACCAGAGTCATTGCATGTGTGTTCTTTTCACATACCACATATGGATCCACCAGTGTCATTGCATGTGTGCTCTTTTCACAATCCACCTATGGATCCACCAGTGTTATTTTATGTGTGTTCTTTTCACATACCACATATGGATTCACCAGAGTCATTGAAATTTTTGTTCTCTTCAGAGACCACACATGGATCCACCAGTGTCATTGAAATGTGTGTTCTCTTCAGAGACCACACATGGACCCACCAGTGTCATTGCATGTGTGTTCTTTTTACTAACAACCAGAGTCATTGAAATGTGTGTTCTCTTCAGAGACCACACATGGATCCACCAGTGTCATTGCATGTGTGTTCTTTTCACTAACAACAACCAGAGTCATTTCATGTGTGTTCTTTTCACATACCACATATGGATCCACCAGTGTCATTGCTTGCGTGTTCTTTTTACTAACAACAACTAGAGTCATTTTATGTGTGTTGTTTTCACATACCACATATGGATCCACCAGTGTCATTGAAATGTGTGTTCTCTTCAGAGACCACACATGGATCCACCAGTGTCATTGCATGTGTGTTCTTTTTACTAACAACAACATGAGTCATTGCATGTGTGTTCTTTTCACATACCACATATGGATCCACCAGTGTCATTGCATGTGTGCTCTTTTCACAATCCACCTATGGATCCACCAATGTCATTGCATGTGTGTTCTTTTACTAACAACAACCAGAGTCATTGCATGTGTGTTCTTTTCACATACCACATATGGATCCACCAATGTCATTGCATGTGTGCTCTTTTCACAATCCACCTATGGATCCACCAGTGTGATTTCATGTGTGTTCTTTTCACATACCACATATGGATCCACCAGAGTCATTGAAATTTTTGTTCTCTTCAGAGACCACACATGGATCCACCAGTGTCATTGAAATGTGTGTTCTCTTCAGAAACCACACATGGACCCACCAGTGTCATTGCATGTGTGTTCTTTTTACTAACAACCAGAGTCATTGAAATGTGTGTTCTCTTCAGAGACCACACATGGATCCACCAGTGTCATTGCATGTGTGTTCTTTTCACTAACAACAACCAGAGTCATTTCATGTGTGTTCTTTTCACATACCACATATGGATCCACCAGTGTCATTGCTTGTGTGTTCTTTTTACTAACAACAACTGGAGTCATTTCATGTGTGTTCTTTTCACATACCACATATGGATCCACCAGTGTCATTGAAATGTGTGTTCTCTTCAGAGACCACATATGGATCCACCAGTGTCATTGCATGTGTGTTCTTTTTACTAACAACAACTGGAGTCATTTCATGTGTGTTCTTTTCACATACCACATATGGATCCACCAGAGTCATTGAAATGTGTGTTCTCTTCAGAGACCACAGATGGATCCACCAGTGTCATTGCATGTGTGTTCTTTTCACTAAGAACAACCAAATTCATTGCATGTTTGTTCTTTTCACATACCACATATGGATCCACAAGTGTCATTGCATGTTGGTTCTTTTTACTAACAACAACTAGAGTCATTTCATGTGTGTTCTTTTCACATAGCACATATGGATCCACCAGTGTCATTGAAATGTGTGTTCTCTTCAGAGACCACACATGGATCCACCAGTGTCATTGCATGTGTGTTCTTTTTACTAACAACAACTGGAGTCATTGCATGTTTGTTCTTTTCACATACCACATATGGATCCACCAGTGTCATTGCATCTGTGCTCTTCTCACAATCCACCTACGGATCCAACAGTGTCATTTCATGTGTGTTCTTTTCCATACCACATATGGATCCACCAGTGTCATTGAAATGTGTGTTCTCTTAAGAGACCATACATGGATCCATCAGTGCCATTGCATGTGTGCACTTTTTACTAACAACAACTAGAGTCATTGCATGTGTGTTCTCTTCAGAGACCACACATGGATCCACCAGTGTCATTGCATGTGTGTTCTTTTTACTAACAACAACATGAGTCATTGCATGTGTGTTCTTTTCACATACCACATATGGATCCACCAGTGCCATTGCATGTGTTCTCTTTTCACAATCCACCTATGGCTCCACCAGTGTCATTGCATGTGTGTTCTTTTACTAACAACAACCAGAGTCATTGCATGTGTGTTCTTTTCACATACCACATATGGATCCACCAGTGTCATTGCATGTGTGCTCTTTTCACAATCCACCTATGGATCCACCAGTGTTATTTCATGTGTGTTCTTTTCACATACCACATATGGATTCACCAGAGTCATTGAAATTTTTGTTCTCTTCAGAGACCACACATGGATCCACCAGTGTCATTGAAATGTGTGTTCTCTTCAGAGACCACACATGGACCCACCAGTGTCATTGCATGTGTGTTCTTTTTACTAACAACCAGAGTCATTGAAATGTGTGTTCTCTTCAGAGACCACACATGGATCCACCAGTGTCATTGCATGTGTGTTATTTTCACTAACAACAACCAGAGTCATTTCATGTGTGTTCTTTTCACATACCACATATGGATCCACCAGTGTCATTGCTTGTGTGTTCTTTTTACTAACAACAACTGGAATCATTTCATGTGTGTTCTTTTCACATACCACATATGGATCCACCAGTGTCATTGAAATGTGTGTTCTCTTCAGAGAGCACACATGGATCCACCAGTGTCATTGCATGGGTGTTCTTTTTACTAACAACAACATGAGTCATTGCATGTGTGTTCTTTTCACATACCACATATGGATCCACCAGTGTCATTGCATGTGTTATCTTTTCACAATCCACCTATGGATCCACCAGTGTCATTGCATGTGTGTTCTTTTACTAACAACAACCAGAGTCATTGCATGTGTGTTCTTTTCACATACCACATATGGATCCACCAGTGTCATTGCATGTGTGCTCTTTTCACAATCCACCTATGAATCCACCAGTGTCATTTCATGTGTGTTCTTTTCACATACCACATATGGATCCACCAGAGTCATTGAAATTTTTGTTCTCTTCAGAGACCACACATGGATCCAATAGTGTCATTGAAATGTGTGTTCTCTTCAGAGACCACACATGGACCCACCAGTGTCATTGCATGTGTGTTCTTTTTACTAACAACCAGAGTCATTGAAATGTGTGTTCTCTTCAGAGACCACACATGGATCCACCAGTGTCATTGCATGTGTGTTCTTTTCACTAACAACAACCAGAGTCATTTCATGTGTGTTCTTTTCACATACCACATATGGATCCACCAGTGTCATTGCTTGTGTGTTCTGTTTACTAACAACAACTGGAGTCATTTCATGTGTGTTCTTTTCACATACCACATATGGATCCACCAGTGTCATTGAAATGTGTGTTCTCTTCAGAGACCACACATGGATCCACCAGTGTCATTGCATGTGTGTTCTTTTTACTAACAACAACTGGAGTCATTTCATGTGTGTTATTTTCACATACCACATATGGATTCACCAGAGTCATTGAAATGTGTGTTCTCTTCAGAGACCACACATGGATCCACCAGTGTCATTGCATGTGTGTTCTTTTCACTAGGAACAACCAGATTCATTGTATGTGTGTTCTTTTCACATACCACATATGGATCCACAAGTGTCATTGCATGTTGGTTCTTTTTACTAACAACAACTAGAGTCATTTCATGTGTGTTCTTTTCACATACCACATATGGATCCACCAGTGTCATTGAAATGTGTGTTCTCTTCAGAGACCACACATGGATCCACCAGTGTCATTGCATGTGTGTTCTTTTTACTAACAACAACTGGAGTCATTGCATGTGTGTTCTTTTCACATACCACATATGGATCCACTAGTGTCATTGCATGTGTGCTCTTTTCACAATCCACCTATGGATCCAACAGTATCATTTCATGTCTGTTCTTTTCACATAGCACATATGGATCCACAAGTGTCATTGAAATGTGTGTTATCTTAATAGACCATTCATGGATCCACCAATGTCATTGCTTGTGTGTTCTTTTTACTAACAACAACTGGAGTCATTGCATGTGTGTTCTCTTCACATACCACATATGGATCCACCAGTGTCATTGCATGTGTGTTCTTTTTTGTAACAACAACTGGAATCATTGCATGTGTGTTCTTTTCACATACCACATATGGATCCACCAGTGTCATTGCATGTGTGCTCTTTTCAGAATCCACCTATGGATCCACCAGTGTCATTGCATGTGTGTTCTTTTACTAACAACAACCAGAGTCATTGCATGTGTGTTCTTTTCACATACCACATATGGATCCACCAGTGTCATTGCATGTGTGCTCTTTTCACAATCCACCTATGGATCCACCAGTGTTATTTTATGTGTGTTCTTTTCACATACCACATATGGATTCACCAGAGTCATTGAAATTTTTGTTCTCTTCAGAGACCACACATGGATCCACCAGTGTCATTGAAATGTGTGTTCTCTTCAGAGACCACACATGGACCCACCAGTGTCATTGCATGTGTGTTCTTTTTACTAACAACCAGAGTCATTGAAATGTGTGTTCTCTTCAGAGACCACACATGGATCCACCAGTGTCATTGCATGTGTGTTCTTTTCACTAACAACAACCAGAGTCATTTCATGTGTGTTCTTTTCACATACCACATATGGATCCACCAATGTCATTGCTTGTGTGTTCTTTTTACTAACAACAACTAGAGTCATTTTATGTGTGTTGTTTTCACATACCACATATGGATCCACCAGTGTCATTGAAATGTGTGTTCTCTTCAGAGACCACACATGGATCCACCAGTGTCATTGCATGTGTGTTCTTTTTACTAACAACAACATGAGTCATTGCATGTGTGTTCTTTTCACATACCACATATGGATCCACCAGTGTCATTGCATGTGTGCTCTTTTCACAATCCACCTATGGATCCACCAATGTCATTGCATGTGTGTTCTTTTACTAACAACAACCAGAGTCATTACATGTGTGTTCTTTTCACATACCACATATGGATCCACCAATGTCATTCCATGTGTGCTCTTTTCACAATCCACCTATGGATCCACCAGTGTGATTTCATGTGTGTTCTTTTCACATACCACATATGGATTCACCAGAGTCATTGAAATTTTTGTTCTCTTCGGAGACCACACATGGATCCACCAGTGTCATTGAAATGTGTGTTCTCTTCAGAAACCACACATGGACCCACCAGTGTCATTGCATGTGTGTTCTTTTCACTAACAACAACCAGAGTCATTTCATATGTGTTCTTTTCACATACCACATATGGATCCACCAGTGTCATTGCTTGTGTGTTCTTTTTACTAACAACAACTGGAGTCATTTCATGTGTGTTCTTTTCACATACCACATATGGATCCACTAGTGTCATTGAAATGTGTGTTCTCTTCAGAGACCACACGTGGATCCACCAGTGTCACTGCATGTGTGTTCTTTTTACTAATAACAACATGAGTCATTGCATGTGTGTTCTTTTCACATACCACATATGGATCCACCAGTGTCATTGCATGTGTGCTCTTTTCACAATCCACCTATGGATCCACCAGTGTCATTGCATGTATGTTCTTTTACTAACAACAACCAGAGTCATTGCATGTTGGTTCTTTTTACTAACAATAACTGGAGTCATTTCATGTGTGTTATTTTCACATACCACATATGGATCCACCAGTGTCATTGAAATGTGTGTTCTCTTTAGAGACCACACATGGATCCACAAGTGTCATTGCATGTGTGTTCTTTTCACTACCAACAACCAGAGTCATTGCATGTGTGTTCTTTTCACATACCACATATGGATCCACAAGTGTCATTGCATGTTGGTTCTTTTTACTAACAACAACTAGAGTCATTGCATGTGTGTTCTCTTTAGAGACCACACATGGATCCACCAGTGTCATTGCATGTGTGTTCTTTTTTGTAACAACAACTGGAGTCATTGCATGTGTGTTCTTTTCACATACCACATATGGATCCACCAGTGCCATTGAAATGTGTGTTCTCTTTAGAGACCACAGATGGATCCACCAGTGTCATTGCATGTGTGATCTTTTCACAATCCACCTATGGATCCACCAGTGTCATTGCATGTGTGTTATTTTTACTAACAACAACTGGAGTCATTGCATGTGTGTTCTTTTCACATACCACATATGGATCCACCATTTTCATTGCATGTATGTTCTTTTCACAATCCACCTATGGATCCACCAGTGTCATTGCATGTGTGCTCCTTTTACTAACAACAACTAGAGTCATTGCATGTGTGTTCTCTTCAGAGACCACACATGGATCCACCAGTGTCATTGCATGTGTGTTCTTTTTTCTAACAACAACTGGAGTCATTGCATGTGTGTTCTTTTCACATACCACATATGGATCCACCAGTGTCATTGCATCTGTGCCCTTTTCACAATCCACCTATGGATCCACTAGTGTCATTGCATGTGTGATCTTTTACTAACAACAACCAGAGTCATTGCATGTGTGTTCTTTTCACATACCACATATGGATCCACCAGTGTCATTGCATGTGTGCTCTTTTCACAATCCACCTATGGATCCACCAGTCTCATTTCATGTGTGTTCTTTTCACATACCACATATGGAGCCACCAGAGTCATTGAAATTTTTGTTCTCTTCAGAGACCACACATGGATCCACTAGTGTCATTGAAATGTGTGTTCTCTTTAGAGACCACACATGGACCCACCAGTGTCATTGCATGTGTGTTCTTTTTACTAACAACCAGAGTCATTGAAATGTGTGTTCTCTTCAGAGACCACACATGGATCCACCAGTGTCATTGCATGTGTGTTCTTTTCACTAACAACAACCAGAGTCATTTCATGTGTGTTCTTTTCACATACCACATATGGATACACCAGTGTCATTGCTTGTGTGTTCTTTTTACTAACAACAACTGGAGTCATTTCATGTGTGTTCTTTTCACATACCACATATGGATCCACCAGTGTCATTGAATTGTGTGTTCTCTTCAGAGACCACACATGGATCCACCAGTGTCATTGCATGTGTGTTCTTTTTACTAACAACAACTAGAGTCATTTCATGTGTGTTGTTTTCAAATACCACATATGGATCCACCAGAGTCATTGAAATGTGTGTTCTCTTCAGAGACCACACATGGATCCACCAGTGTTATTGCATGTGTGTTCTTTTCACTAAGAACAACCAGATTCATTGCATGTGTGTTCTTTTCACATACCACATATGGATCCACAAGTGTCATTGCATGCTGGTTCTTTTTACTAACAACAACTAGAGTCATTATATGTGTGTTCTTTTCACATACCACATATGGATCCACCAGTGTCATTGAAATGTGTGTTCTCTTTAGAGACCACACATGGATCCAACAGTGTCATTGCATGTGTGTTCTTTTTACTAACAACAACTGGAGTCATTTCATGTGTGTTCTTTTCACATACCACATATGGATCCACCAGTACCATTGAAATGTGTGTTCTCTTCAGAGACCACACATGGATCCACCAGTGTCATTGCATGTGTGTTCTTTTTACTAACAACAACTGGAGTCATTGCATGTGTGTTCTCTTCAGAGACCACACATGGACCCACCAGTGTCATTGCATGTGTGTTCTTTTTACTAACAACCAGAGTCATTGAAAGGTGTGTTCTCTTGAGAGACCACACATGGATCCACCAGTGTCATTGCATGTGTGTTCTTTTCACTAACAACAACCAGAGTCATTTCATGTGTGTTCTTTTCACATACCACATATGGATCCACCAGTGTGATTGCTTGTGTGTTCTTTTTACTAACAACAACTGGAGTCATTTCATGTGTGTTCTTGTTCGGGGGATAACCCCGGGTAGGGTCACTCCGGGGTATAAGGGCCCAACTAGCCGAGGTTCGGCAAGGTCAAAGCGGATGCTGGCCGAGTCACCTCAAGGCAGGCCGGATCACGGAGTAACCCGGACCAGGGAGGTCGCCTAACATTGTCTCGTCCGACTCAAGGAGTGAGTCGGAGGCACGTGTCTAGCTTATATGCAGGAATAGGTGTGGCCGGATCAACTGTGATCCGGATCCTCGTTTGGCTTCTAGGAGAAGGAAGGAATATCTCTGGTAAAAAAGAAGGCCCGGTGCGTACTGGATGAGCGAGTAAAGCAAGGGCAGGACCATGGGATCGTGGCCGACAAGGGTGACGACGCTCACGTCGGTTGACGCGGGCGCTGCAGAGGCAACGTCGCTAAAGCAAGGGTGACGTGGGGGAAAAGTACCCCTGTCGGGTTACTAGTTTGGGAGGCGGCATATTCTTAGGAATATGCCTCCACGTATGCCCTAGGCCAGGACCGAACCACCCCTATATAAGGGGGGGGGTTGGGGTTCTGGTAAGGGGGTTGGGTCTTTTCGGATACAGAGCAAGGGAAATACTTGTGGGTCTTGAGTTCTAGGACTAGAGGATAGGCAAGAGTAAGAGAGCCACTTCTTCCTCCTCTAGTCAAAACAGCTCGAGGAGCACTTGTAGGCTTGGAGACTGAACATCAATACAAAGCTTTTGTGTAGAGAATCACTCTACTATCCCTCCCTGGATTCCCCTAGCGCATATTAGTCCCCACCTTCAGCCTATCCATGGCATCTGCCGTGACACCACCACGACAGTTGGCGCCCACCGTGGGGCTAGCGACGCTAGCAGGGGTGAAGATCCGGACGGGAAATTTCATCAGCACCGGTGAACGCATCGTCTCCGGGCTCGTTCAGCGCTTCGGTGCGCTGGACTACGTCAGCGACAACGATTGGATGCTTCGGCACACGCCCCCTTCCACGCAACGGCGTCTTCGTCAAGCTTGGCGCGCACAAGGTCTATGTAGCCGTGGACGTGTCTGGCGTTCATCCGCGTCGCGTCATCGATGCGGGGGAACCACCCCTCACTGTGGCTCGTGGGGCGCGTATCGCCCGTTCCCCGGGCCATGCAGAGGTGATGATGACCGCACCGAGCGCGGGCGTGAGCAGGGATCCAGCGCTAGACCCGGGGGCAACACCCAAAGCACCAAGGAAAGCTAGGGGTCCTCCGCTGGAGAGGCCCGAGAACGTGCTGAGGGAAGCTATGGATAGCTTGGCTAACCCGGTGACGGCAGTGGTAGATCTAGCTCAGCCACGAGCCGAGCTAGAGGAGACCCGGCGAAAGATACTGGAGGGCGCAAAGAAAATAGCAGCGGCTCAGCAGTCGTTGAACATGACGCTGCGTGAGTACGCGAAAGCGAACAAGGTTGATGCAGTGAGGGTAAAAGGGAGAAACCTCATAAGTGAGATGAACAGAGAGGGTGATGATGGACCAGAAGGGTCGGAAAACTGTCTGTCTGTGGGGTTGCCGAAGTATAGTACCCCGGCGAAGAACCTCAGAGCAGCAGATGCCGCGGCGTCCGAGCTAGAGGGTCTGACGGGTGAAGCTCGCCAAAGACAGCAAGACCGGGTTAACGAGCTGGTTCAGATCGCGAACAGGTAGAATGAGGAGCTGTTGAGAAGTAATCCGGATAGAGTTGGAGCTTCTAAAATCATCCATTCGGTGATGGGTAACCTAGAGAAATCCGCTGGAGCCGCATCATCACCTCATGGTGGCCCTAGAAGAGAAGAGGTAGTAACCTCGGCCAGACGGAACAAGCAAATCGTCCCGTATGACCCAAAGCGTGCGGGAAAGGAAAAAGAGATACGGAAAAACGACGATCGACGAAGTGTGAGCCGAGGTAACCATGATCAAGGCAATGCCGGTCAAGGGAACGCCGCCAACGGCAACGCCAGACAGCAAAACTCCGCAGGAGCAGATCAACCGCCGCAGCGGAATGCACCAAGGCAAGAGCAAAGTGTCGGCCGTGGTATGCAACAGAGAGGACCACAACGGGAGCAAAACCGATACAATGATGGAGACTCAAAGATGATGAATGCGGGATACACAAGACCGGACTATCATGTGATAGGGTCGAGATTGGGAAGCAGAGAGTTGATGCCGGATGACGCTAGGCTAAAATTAGACCGCTTGTATAGGTCGGAACAGATCGAATGTCAAGGTCCTCCGGGTCTAGCGTGCTTCGGACCCCGGATCATGAAGGAACCGCCGGTACCCAATTTCCAATTACCCAGGGGCACGAAGACATATGACGGCAGTACAAAGCCGGAGGATTGGCTAATAAACTACGCAATAGCTGTGAAAATTGCAACTGGCAACTTGAGGTGGGCTGTACGATATGTACCCCAAATGTTGGAAGGTCCAGCTAGGGTTTGGCTGAATAATTTGCCACCCGGAAGCATCAACTGCTGAATAGATTTTGAAGAGATGTTCATCAGCAACTTCTCAAGTACGTATCAGAGACCGAACAGACCGCAGACCCTGGCAATGTGCAAGCAGAGATCTAACGAAACGGATCGTGAATTCTTGACCCGGTGCTGTACCGTGAAAACTCGTGTGAGGGAGTCATAGAGTCACAGGCTATAGCATGGTTTGCACAAGGATGTAGATATGGTAGCGAGTTGTGGATGAAATTGCAAAGGAAAATGCCAGTCACGTTGGCAGAGATGATCCGGATCGCGGATTCTTATGCTTTGGGTGATCCAACTCAACCTAGGATCGCCTCGAACGAGTCAAATGACGAGTACTATCCGAGGGACGAATCCGGGTCATCCCGGAGGAACGATTACAGGGGAAAAAGGAGATACGATAGACCGGATCATCGGTATGGCTCGCAACAAGTTGCAGCCGTGAATCAAGACCAGCATGGGGCAGGGAGCAACCAACGCCAGAAAACGGGAGGGCAATGGACTCCTCGAAACGATGGCAAGAAAACATGGACTCCGGAGCAGAAGAAGCAATGGCAAGAAAAGAAAGATCATCCGAGGTATACCTACGAGTCAATGTTGGACCAGCCGTGCAAGTTTCACACGCCGAATCCGAGCAGCCCGGCGGGTCACACGACGAGACAATGTGAGTGGATGCGCAAGATAGAGCAAGGTGGTTCGGGGAATTCTCAGGCACCTTGGAATGATCAACCTCGGCAGGAGTTACCCCGGCAGCAATTGCTCTCCGGAGCAAACACGCAGCAACTGATGTTGCCTCCCCCTCAGCCGAGGTATGACAACAGTGAGAGAAGGGATGCAGTGCATCAGGTGGAAAACCAGCAACAACCGGATCAGAGATACTTCGAAAACGAGGGAAGAAATGAGTACAGGGAACATCACCAGAGCTATTGTGTGTTCACAACAGAAGAAACAGATAGGAAGAGCTTGCAGCGCCGACATATGGAGGTTAACGCGGTTATGCCTGCAGTGATGAGGTACATGTCTTGGTCGGACCAGGAAATTACCTGGAGCATCAAAGATCACCCCAAGCTTATGCCAAGTCCGGGCTCGTATGCACTAGTGTTGGATCCGACGTTCATTGGACCAAACATTAATGTGAGGTTCTCCAAGGTACTGATCGACAATGGCAGTAGCATTAACATCATGTATGCGGATACGATGCGCAAGTTGGGCATCTCGGAGAACATGCTCCAGGCTACGAGAACAACTTTTCACGGTATCGTGCCCGGCATATCCTGCGAACCAATAGGCAAAGTCCGGGTTGACGTGCTGTTCGGTACAAGGGATAACTGCCGAACCGAAAATCTGGAGTTCGAAGTGGTAAACCTGGAGAGCGCGTATCATGCATTACTCGGGAGACCAGCGCTGGGCAAATTCATGGCAAGTTGCCATGTTAGTTATCGGAAGATGAAGTTGCCCAGGCCAAATGGTGCAATTACTATCGTTGGGGATTTCCGACGTTCTATTGAGTGCGCTTCAGCCGGGTCTAACTTAGCCGAGTCACTCGTAATTGCCCAAGAGAAAAGAAAAATCCAAGAAGTGACGGCATTAGCTCGGTCCACGCAGCAGTATATGCCGGCGTTATGTAACCCGCATGGAAGCGTTTCATTTCAAGCCGCGAAGGACACCAAGAAGATACCGGTGGATAACGTGTTTCCGGAGCGCACCGTGACAATTGGAGCCGGATTAACTAACAAATAGGAAAGCGAGCTCGTCAACTTCCTTCGTGAGAATCGGGATATTTTTGCTTGGTCTACACAGGACTTGCAAGGTGTTCCGAGGGAGTTGGCCGAGCACTCTTTGAATGTAAGACCCGGAGCAAGGCCGGTGAAGCAGCCTCTCTGACGCTTCGCCGAAGATAGGAGAAAGGTCATTAGTAACGAGATAGCTCGGTTGCTAGCAGCAGGATTTATCATGGAAGTGCTATATCCGGATTGGCTCTCTAACCCGGTACTGGTAGAAAAGAAGAAGGAGGATCCGAACGTGGCAGTGGTTTGGCGTATGTGTATCGATTATACGAACCTGAACAAGGCATGTCCGAAAGATCCATTTCCGCTGCCAAGGATAGATCAGGTCATCGACTCTACCACGGGATGTGAACTGTTGTCATTTATTGACGCCTATTCTGGTTTCCACCAGATACCCCTGAACCCGGACGATCAAATAAAAACTGCTTTTATTACCCCGTACGGGGCTTATTGCTATCACACTATGCCGTTTGGTTTACGAAACGCCGGAGCAACGTACCAAAGGTGTATGCAAAAGTGTCTGCACGATCAAATAGGTCAAAATGTGCAAGTTTACGTGGACGATGTGGTTATCAAGACCAAGGAAAGCGCAACGCTCCTTGACGACATAGGGCAAACATTCGCGAACTTGAGGAGATTCCGGATGAAGCTTAACCCGGAGAAATGTACCTTCGGTGTCCCGGCTGGGAAATTACTCGGATTTCTCGTCTCTAGCCGAGGTATCGAGGTTAATCCAACTAAGATCCGAGCCATCGAACGAATGGAACTGCCGAAGTGTCTCAACGACGTCCAGAAGTTCACCGGATGCCTGGCGTCGCCGAGTCGGTTTGTATGTCGGTTAGGGGAAAAGGCACTGCCTCTCTACCAACTCATGAAAAAATCACATAAATTCGTTTGGACGCCGCAGGCCGATGAAGCTTTTGCCCACTTAAAAAATATGTTGGCCACTGCACCAGTGTTAGCTTCTCCACTGTCTAAGGAGCCAATGTTGCTCTACATAGCCGCAACCAACCGAGTTGTAAGTGCAGTGATTGTAGTGGAACGAGATGAAGAGGGTAAGTCGGTGCAGAGGCCAGTGTATTACTTGAGCGAGGTATTGTCTGTCTCAAAACAGAACTACCCGCATTTTCAAAAGGTGGCATACGGAGTTTATATGGCGGCAAAGAAGTTAAAGCACTACTTTGAAGAGCATCCCATCAAAGTGATATGCGAAGCCCCCATATCCGAGATAATGGGTAACAAAGATGCGAACGGCAGAATCGCGAAATGGGCAATTGAGCTAGCACCATACGCACCCCAATACGATAGAAGAGAAGCGATCAAGTCCCAGGCTGTAGCGGACTTTTTCGTGGATTGGGCCGAGGTACAATACGAACCACCGCCACCGGATCCGAACTACTGGAGGATGCACTTCGACGGATCGAAGACCAAAGCCGTATTAGGTGCCGGGGTTGTGCTCACCTCGCCAAAGAAGGATCATCTCAAGTACGTGTTGCAGATCCATTTCGCGGCATCAAACAATGTCGCCGAGTACGAGGCTCTCGTGCATGGTCTACAAGTGGCAAAGGAAATCGGCATACGTCGAATAATCTGCTTTGGCGACTCGGATCTAGTAATACAACAGGTGTCCGGAGTGTGGGACGCCCTGGATCCAAACATGGCATTATACAGATTTCATGTGCAGAAAATATCGGGTTACTTTGAGGGATGCGAGTTTCATCATGTACCTCGCGTGGAAAATGAAGCTACCGACATGCTGTCAAAGCTCGGCTCGACCCGACAGGCAATTCAGAAAGCCATCTATCAGGCCGTCCCCAGAAAGCCGATTCAATCTTTGTCCCGGAAAACGCGGAATCCGGAGCTGAGCCCATGAACATTGACGTGGGAAGTAGTACGCCGAACCCGGGGAATACCTCGGCAAACCCGGGGAATATCTCGGCAAACCCGGGGACTACCTCACTAGACCCGGGGACTGTTTGGCGTGATCTGGCTGAAGTTATGCCGGTGGATCAGATGGAAATTGACGAGGAGATGTTCCCTGCGAGAGCAGTACCAGCTTGGGCGCTGCCTATATACCAGTTCTTGAAAGATAGAACGTTACCCACTGAGGAAGTGCTAGCCAGGCAAACTCAGCGGAGGGCCAAAGCTTACACAATCATCAATTCCGAGCTGTACAAGCGAAGTGTAACCAATATCCTCCAGCGGTGCGTTGATCCGGAAGAAGGACTTGACATCCTCCGAGATATACACCAAGGAGAATGCGGGCATCACGCCTCATCACGGGCCTTAGTGGCAAAGGCATTCCGGCATGGATTTTACTGGCCAAGCGCCTTGGAGCAAGCGGGGGATCTAGTGAGAAAATGCAATGGTTGCCAAAGGTATGCCAACAAGACACATATGCCTATGTCGGAACTCAAAACCATACCAATTACATGGCCATTTGCTGTGTGGTGCTTGGATATGGTTGGCCCGTTCAAACCAGCCAAAGGGAACATGACGCACCTTCTGGTCATGGTGGACAAGTTTACAAAATGGATCGAAGTGAAGCCTATAAGAAAGTGTGATGGAGCTACAGCTGTGACATTTCTCAAAGACATCATCTTGAGATACGGTTATCCTCACAGTATCATAACTGATAACGACACCAATTTTGCTGAAGGAGCATTTGCACGATTCTGCCGAGATAAGAAAATCCGACTCGACATAGCCTCGGTAGCCCACCCCGCATCGAACGGACAAGTGGAAAGATCCAACGGATTAGTGCTATCCGGGATAAAACCCCGGCTCATTGAGCCGCTGCAAAGATCAGCGGGGTGCTGGATAGAAGAACTACCAGCGGTATTGTGGAGTTTAAGAACAACTCCGAATCGATCAACGGGCTACACGCCGTTCTTTCTGGTATATGGGGCAGAAGCTGTATTACCAGCCGACATAGAGCATGATTCGCCTAGGGTCACCCAATACACAGAAGCCGAAGTGCAAGAAGCCCGGCAAAATGATGTTGATCTGCTGGAAGAAGCGAGAGAACTGGCACTGTCCAGATCCGCCATATATCAGCAAAATCTCCGACGCTATCATAGACGGAAAGTGTGCCCCCGAGTCTTCCGGGAAGGCGATCTGGTGCTCCGGTTGGTACAGCGTACCACTGGCATGCATAAATTATCCCCCCCCTTGGGAAGGACCATTTATCGTGAGCAAAGCATTGCACAATGACTCTTACTATCTCATAGATGCAAAGCCACAAGAAAAGAACAAGGCGGACAGGTCCGGAGAGGAATCCAAGCGACCGTGGAATGTAGCACTACTTCGTCCGTTCTACACTTAGCTAAAGAGTGTATGTACCCGAGTCATCCTCATATGTCGGTATGTATGTCGGCAATGAGCCTATCAATGAAATAGCTGGGCCTCGAGCAGTAACTCGGGGACTGCCTTAATAAATGATTGTCGTTATTTTTTATGCATTAGCTGGAATGACTCGTTTCCCTAAACCCGGATTAGTAATGTGTGAGCACCAAAAACCCAACCTTTCGACTCGCTGGTCCAACAAGAATTGGCTTCATGGCGAGCAAGGGAACAAGTTTGGAATTGCGTGGCACATGAAAAACGACTAAGGAAACGAGTTTTATTCGAGCTAATGTTTGTTTTTCAGACTAACCCTGTATTTATTTTCAAGTTACTATGCTGAATTATTTTGAGCTAAACCTAAAAGTTTCTAAGTATTGTTAAAACAATTTTTGAAGCTTGGGTTCCTAAGTCGTAAAACCGAATCAAGGTAGACACGGACCGAGCCAGAGAATTGGACGAACAAGAAAATGAAACTCGAGGACTACGGCCAAGTTAATCCGGCATAGAAATGTACTAGCAAAATATCACATATCCAGCATACAAGTGGACCCGGCATACCGGGGATCTGATAAATTTTCAAGTTTTTTAGAATTAAGGAGCAGCAGGAGGAGGAAGTTCGGCGTCATCATCACTGTCTTCGATATCTGAAGCAGCATCTTCTCCGTCATCGCCCGACCCATCCTCCACGTTCTCCATCTGTTCCTCCTCGCTGGATTCCAGAAAGCTCGGCCCCTCAACCCAGTCATGGACTGGAGAATATTCGATGAGGCTGTAGGCGCAAGCCTGGCGCCGAGCTACCCACTCCGGATCATCAGTCCATTTGGATCCGGTGCGCCGACGGGTGAGAAGGCTCAGATCGATTTTCTCGTACCATGAAAGGATATGATGGAGAAGGGTATCTGCCGCGGCCCGCCCGGCGGATTCCCTCCAGAGGTCGAGTTGAGTCTCAATATCCATTAACTTGTCCGCAAGAAGTGTGACCCTTTCCGGAGCGTCCTCGCTTGGCCAGAATGCGTTGAAGATCCGGACCGCAACATCGAGGAGATCCTTGCCATAGTTCTTGATAGTTTCCACCCGGGCTGACACGCTAACCAACAGGTCCTCTAGGTCTAAAGGGATACTCTCACCATCAGGAGCAATGGGAGTACCCCTCTCCTGGCAAAACTTGGCAACGGCAGCACTGGCAATAGCAGTACCCTCCGGAAAGTTATCTGAAAATAGGGACAGGGAGGATGCTGAAGCACCAGCATATGAGTTAACCCGGAAAAATGCGCCGGGCAAGAGAAAGAAACTTACGTGAGATATGGTAATGGATCCGGGTCAACTCCTGGATACAACTATCGTGTCTCTGCCGAAGTTGTTCAAGCTCGGCGAGCGCCGACCCAAGCCGGACTTCGGATTCCTTGAGCAGATCCTGGTCCTTGGAGATCTGAAGGGTAAAGCGCTCACACTCTTCGGTGTAGTTCTGGACAACTTTCTGGAGCTCGGTTTTGTGTTGGGACTTCATCGTCTCCATCTCGGCCTTGAGTTTGGCTATTTCGTCATCCTTCTTCTTCAACTCGGCTTGATGTTGTCCTGCTTGTTCGAGAAAATGCAGCATCATATCATGCACGGGCACACTATCCTCAAGCGATGCTGAAATGATGTGTTGACCCGGCAAAGCCGAGGAGTGAATGTTTGCCGAGCCAAGAAAAAGAAAGAATGGAGAGCACAACGATGTTGACCGAAAGGGGACATACCTCGGATTTCCTCCAAGTTTTTCGCATAATCTTGTTTTCAGCCTCCACCCCAGCTGCAAAAAACGAATAAGGAGGTTAATCTGGCAGAAACAAACGGAACGATGAGGTGTTAAGACAGGAAATTACCCCTCTTTTCATGCTCCGCGCCAAGTGCAATGTGTTTTGCGCGCAAGGTCTTATGGGTATCAAGCAGGCGCTGAAACTCGGCGCTCCGACGGTTGGTAGTTACCTGACAAAGGCACAGGCGTGTAAAATTAGGTGTGTGCATATTCGAAGTGTACAAGATCCGGGCCAAGCGGAACTTAACCCGGCTCTAGGTGTGTGCATATTTGAAGTGTGCAAAATCCGGGCCAAGCAGAACTTAACCCGGCTCTAGGTGTGTGCATATTCGAAGTATACAAGATCCGGGCCAAGCGGAACTTAACCCGGCTCTAGGTGTGTACATATTTGAAGTTTACATGCAGCTACGTTGATCTTCTAAGGAGCATCCGGCCGAATAACAGGTTACTCCGCCGGAGGCTCGGGGACTAATGGTTATTATCTACAACATGTAAAGAAGAAACAACGTACCTCCATCATACGCCCAGCGAGGTTAATGGCCTTGGCGGCGGTATTCATCTGAGCGGAAAATTCAGCTAGGCCAAACTTTTCCGGGAGATCGTCGTTGTAGACGAACTCCGCCTTATTCCAGTTCATGACAAACTCGATGAGGCTCGGAGGGTACCGCTCGCCAGTGGGCATGTGAGGTGCCACCAAGCCCTTGGCTTGAGCTTCCTTCCTTTCAATCACGGCAAGAGCCGGGCTAGTGTGAAGAACCATCTGCTGCGAATCAGCTGGCTCGGCGGGAGGATCCGTCGAGCCTGATGACTTCTTCTTTGGAAGCATCGACGACAAGGTTCGCTGCCCAGCCTCGGCGGAGGTGAACTTGCCTTTGGCCTGCTTGGAGGAAGTGACCGCAGTGGATTTGCCCCCGGAAACCGCTGGAGTGGGTCCTCGCCGAGCTTGAGATGACTCGGACGAGGCAGATGAGCTTGGCGCAGGAGCTTTGGTGGCTGGCGTTGGAGCTGTTGTTGGTTTCTTCGGAACCGGGACAGGCGCTGGTTCGGTGGCTGGTGCTGGAGCTGCTGCTGGGGCTGGAGTTGCGGTAGACTTAATTGTTGCTGGTTGCGGCAATGCCGAAGTGCCGGACGCCATCGCCTCGGCCGATCCGACCCCTCCTGATCCGAGGTCGCGTCCCTCTGAAGGAGGTACTGCGGAACCCAGAGCGGCCGCAGAGCCTTCTGGAATAGGGCTCAGTGGGTGTGACTCGTCGTCACGAGGAGGGGAAAGACTAGACCGAAGAGGGGAGGATATGCTCGATCCGCTCTGAGGGACCTCCATAGGAGCCCTGCAAGAGAAAATAATGTCAGGAGTGAAATTACCCCGAAGCAGGGAGAAGTGTGTTGCGCAATAATGTCAGGAGCAAACTTACGCATCCGAGGTCTCTGCCTCCTTAGGTTTCCGGGCCCTCCTTGCCGGGGCTTTGCCTACCCGTTTGGAGGCAGTCTTGTCTCCAGCCTTCTTTTGCCTTTTGGAAGGCTGAGAAGGTCCAGAAGAAGAACTCGATGCGGTTCCGCGTTTCTTCTTTGACGCTGCCGGAGCAGGCTTGCCCGTGGCAAGGGGAGGATCCTCGTGGATGTGCCCACCGGGGTTAGCTGATGCCGGGTAAGCAAAAGACAGAGGCACAGCCTCAACGGGTTCAATCACATCGATATCCGAGTCATCCTCATCGTCGGGCCAATCTCTAAGAGAAGAGAATTTACCGCTGGGTCGTCTGGTGGCATCGGGGGTGGGGAGGAACATCTCCTGGTCCGGCTCCTCCTCGTCCGGAATTTCTCGGTCCGAGGCCCAATTAAGGGTCGGATCCAGGCCATCCTCGAGGGTTTGCTAGAGAAACAGCTGAGAAAAAATCACAAGGGGCAAAGTCAAGAATGTGATAAGAGCCGACATGAAATTGATCCGAGACAAGTTTACCCCGCGAAGCTTACCGCAGGAGGCAGCCTGTCACGGCAGTAATGCTCGATTCCCCATGTCCATTCGGCGGAGAAGTCCTTATGGGTGGTGAAAAGATCCTTGACCCGGCGGAAGATCTCCGTATTGCTCAACTCGAATGAGGAGGTTCGGTTGGGGTCGCGACTAAAGCTCATATGGCACAACTTGTGAGTGCGCCGCTGAAGGGGAGAGATTCGGTTGCACACGAACGTGATCATGGCATCCTCGTTGCGCAATCCGAGCTTCTTCAGATCCGCAAACCTTTTGTTCACTTGGTTGGCCAGGGCTGTAGGCTTCTTGGCAACCTCCTCCCAAAAATCTGTGTCAGGGGGACCCGGAGCATAGGGCAGCAACCGGATCAAATCTTCCGTGCCTTCATTCCGGACGTAGAAGAAGGTCTGGGCCCACCCTTTGCAGGAGTCAAGCCCGGTGACCCGGGGAAAGATTGAAGACCTCCGGGGCGAGATCGAGGCAGCTCCGAACTGAGTTAGCTGTTTGTCCTCCGACTCGACATGGATATTGGGGAGCACGTTGTGACGGAGGCCAAAGAACTGGATCCACAGCTCCTTCATAGGCCATAGCCCGGTGTAGCCCTCAATCGAAGAAACGAAAGCGGACAGAGAGGTGATGGCGTTCGCCGGGAGATGATGTGGTTGCAAGTGATAGGTCCGGATCCAGTCTCGGAAGAAATCACTCACTGGAAGCCCGAATCCTCATTGGAAATGGGATAAGAAAACAACAAATTCGCCCGGATTGGGTGAGGGGGCCAGCTCCGAGGAGGGGAGACGAGCAGCGACGCCGGCAGGGATGCGCCGGGTCCGGCAGAGCTAAGAGAGGTCATCCTCGCAGACCCAGGAGACGGCCCACGCGCCGCGGTCCGCCGCGCAGGCATCCTCCTCCATATCTTGTTCAACAACGGCGAGCTCTTCCTCCGTCATCTCAATTCCGGTGTCTTCGTTGGAGCTGGCGGCGGCGGAGCCCTGCGGTCTAGACTGACGAGGACCCGTGGCTGAACAGAGGCGCATCACTGATTGCGGTGCGGAGGAACAAAGAAAATGCGGCGGCGACGCTGCTGCAACGGGCACTGGCGGTGGCACGGTTGCGAAGAAGAAGAACAGGAACAGGCGAGGGGGCGTGGAGATGGAAAAGTTCTAAGGGGCACGCCCCTCCCCTATTTAACCGCCCCCAGTCATCAACGAGTGGGATCGTGCTGCGCAGGAAAACCACACGATGTGGCCGTGTATCACTAACGTCGACCAATCAGAGAGGAGCCACACCGGGGGCCACGGAGTGAATGTGATCCAATGACACGACGTGCAGTTGCGGTAAACGAGGAGACAGGCGTGACGTAACCCCCGCACAGTAATCACTGACATTTACTGCGGCGGTTACTGCGCAGGCCCTTAAAGTAAGGCAACGTAATGATTAACCGTTACGTGGGTTGGCGTATGAGAGAAGGAAGCACGGCCTGGATCCGAGCCACGGTGGTAACCCGGCCGGCGAGTGAAAACTTGAACCGTGCGGAGGGAAAGTAAAACCAAACGATCCGAGCCAAAGTGGTGATCCGGCCGGCAAGTGACAACTTGGAGCGTGCGAAGGGAACATAAATCCATATAATCCGGGATGAAAGTCCGAAGCTTGGATACGATTGAAACTGATGTGGCCTTAGCGACCAAGGCCGCCAAGGCCGCACCAGCTTCGGGGACTAATGTTGGGGGGATAACCCCGGGTAGGGTCACTCCGGGGTATAAGGGCCGAGCTAGCCGAGGTTCGGCAAGGTCAAAGCGGATGCTGGCCGAGTCACCTCAAGGCAGGCCGGATCACGGAGTAACCCGGACCAGGGAGGTCGCCTAACATTGTCTCGTCCGACTCAAGGAGTGAGTCGGAGGCACCTGTCTAGCTTATATGCAAGAACAGGTGTGGCCGGATCAACTGTGATCCGGATCCTCGTTTGGCTTCTAGAAGAAGGAAGGAATATCTCTGGTCAAAAAGAAGGCCCGGTGCGTACTGGATGAGCGAGTAAAGCAAGGGCAGGACCACCAGATCGTGGTCGACAAGGGTGACGACGCTCACGTCGGCTGACGCGGGCGCTGCAGAGGCAACGTCGCTAAAGCAAGAGTGACGTGGGGGAAAAGCACCCCTGTCGGGTTACTAGTTTGGGAGGCGGCATATTCTTAGGAATATGCCTCCACGTATGCCCTAGGCCAGGACCGAACCACCCCTATATAAGGGGGGGGGTTGGGGTTCTGGTAAGGGGGTTGGGTCTTTTCAGATACAGAGCAAGGGAAATACTTGTGGGTCTTGAGTTCTAGGACTAGAGGATAGGCAAGAGTAAGAGAGCCACTTCTTCCTCCTCTAGTCAAAACAGCTCGAGGAGCACTTGTAGGCTTGGAGACTGAACATCAATACAAAGCTTCTGTGTAGAGAATCACTCTACTATCCCTCCCTGGATTCCCCTAGCGCATATTAGTCCCCACCTTCAGCCTATCCATGGCATCTGCTGTGACACCACCACGACAGTTCTTTTCACATACCACATATGGATCCACCAGTGTCATTGAAATGTGTGTTCTCTTCAGAGACCACA
This sequence comes from Avena sativa, assembly GCA_916181665.1. NCBI lineage: Eukaryota > Viridiplantae > Streptophyta > Magnoliopsida > Poales > Poaceae > Avena > Avena sativa. The sequence goes on along the minus strand of OV702292.1, from coordinate 409,931,685 downwards.
CATGGATCCACCAGTGTCATTGAATGTGTGTTCTTTTTACTAACAACAACATGAGTCATTGCATGTGTTTTATTTTCACATACCACATATGGATCCACCAGTGTCATTGCATGTGTGCTCTTTTCACAATCCACCTATGGATCCACCAGTGTCATTGCATGTGTGTTCTTTTACTAACAACAACCAGAGTCATTGCATGTGTGTTCTTTTCACATACCACATATGGATCCACCAGTGTCATTGCATGTGTGATCTTTTCACAATCCACCTATGGATCCACCAGTGTCATTTCATGTGTGTTCTTTTCACATACCACATATGGATCCACAAGAGTCATTGAAATTTTTGTTCTCTTCAGAGACCACACATGGATCCACCAGTGTCATTGAAATGTGTGTTCTCTTCAAAGACCACACATGGACCCACCAGTGTCATTGCATGTGTGTTCTTTTTACTAACAACCAGAGTCATTGAAATGTGTATTCTCTTCAGAGACCACACATGGATCCACCAGTGTCATTGCATGTGTGTTCTTTTCACTAACAACAACCAGAGTCATTTCATGTGTGTTCTTTTCACATACCACATATGGATCCACCAGTGTCATTGCTTGTGTGTTCTTTTTACTAACAACAACTGGAGTCATTTCATGTGTGTTCTTTTCACATACCACATATGGATCCACCAGTGTCATTGAAATGTGTGTTCTCTTCAGAGACCACACATGGATCGACCAGTGTCATTGCATGTGTGTTCTTTTTACTAACAACAACTGGAGTCATTTCATGTGTGTTCTTTTCACATACCACATATGGATCCACCAGAGTCATTGAAATGTGTGTTCTCTTCAGAGACCACACATGGATGCACCAGTGTCATTACATGTGTGTTCTTTTCACTAAGAACAACCAGATTCATTGCATGTGTGTTCTTTTCACATACCACATATGGATCCACAAGTTTCATTGCATGTTGGTTCTTTTTACTAACAACAACTAGAGTCATTTCATGTGTGTTCTTTTCACATACCACATATGGATCCACCAGTGTCATTGAAATGTGTGTTCTCTTCAGAGACCACACATGGATCCACCAGTGTCATTGCATGTGTGTTCTTTTTACTAACAACAACTGGAGTCATTGCATGTGTGTTCTTTTCACATACCACATATGGATCCACCAGTGTCATTGCATGTGTGCTCTTTTCACAATCCACCTATGGATCCAACTGTGTCATTTCATGTGTGTTCTTTTCACATACCACATATGGATCCACCAGTGTCATTGAAATGTTTGTTCTCTTAAGAGACCATACATGGATCCACCAATGTCATTGCTTGTGTGTTCTTTTTACTAACAACAACTGGAGTCATTGCATGTGTGTTCTTTTCACATACCACATATGGATCCACCAGTGTCATTGCATGTGTGTTCTTTTTACTATCAATAACTGGAGTCATTTCATGTGTGTTATTTTCACATACCACATATGGATCCACCAGTGTCATTGAAATGTGTGTTGTCTTTCGAGACCACACATGGATCCACAAGTGTCATTGCATGTGTGTTCTTTTCACTAATAACAACCAGAGTCATTGCATGTGTGTTCTTTTCACATACCACATATGGATCCACAGGTGTCATTGCATGTTGGTTCTTTTTACTAACAACAACTAGAGCCATTGCATGTGTGTTCTCTTTAGAGACCACACATGGATCCACCAGTGTCATTGCATGTGTGTTCTTTTTTGTAACAACAACTGGAGTCATTGCATGTGTGTTCTTTTCACATACCACATATGGATCCACCAGTGCCATTGAAATGTGTGTTCTCTTCAGAGACCACAGATGGATCCACCAGTGTCATTGCATGTGTGTTCTTTTTACTAACAACAACTAGAGTCATTGCATGTGTGTTCTTCTCACATACCACATATGGATCTACCAGTGTCATTGCATGTGTGATCTTTTCACAATCCACCTATGGATCCACCAGTGTCATTGCATGTGTGTTATTTTTACTAACAACAACTGGAGTCATTGCATGTGGGTTCTTTTCACATACCACATATGGATCCACCATTTTCATTGCATGTATGTTCTTTTCACAATCCACCTATGGATCCACCAGTGTCATTGCTTGTGTGCTCCTTTTACTAACAACAACTAGAGTCATTGCATGTGTGTTCTCTTCAGAGACGACACATGGATCCACCAGTGTCATTGCATGTGTGTTCTTTTTTGTAACAACAACTGGAGTCATTGCATGTGTGTTCTTTTCACATATCATATATGGATCCACAAGTGTCATTGCATGTGTGCTCTTTTCACAATCCACCTATGGATCCACCAGTGTCATTGCATGTGTGTTCTTTTACTAACAACAACCAGAGGCATTGCATGTGTGTTCGTTTCACATACCACATATGGATCCACCACTGTCATTGCATGTGTGCTCTTTTCACAATCCACCTATGGATCCACTAGTCTCATTTCATGTGTGTTCTTTTCACATACCACATATGGAGCCACCAGAGTCATTGAAATTTTTGTTCTCTTCAGAGACCACACATGGATCCACTAGTGTCATTGAAATGTGTGTTCTCTTCAGAGACCACACATGGAGCCACCAGTGTCATTGCATGTGTGTTCTTTTTACTAACAACCAGAGTCATTGAAATGTGTGTTCTCTTCAGAGACCACACATGGATCCACCAATGTCATGTGTGTTCTTTTCACTAACAACAACCAGAGTCATTTCATGTGTGTTCTTTTCACATACCACATATGGATCCACCAGTGTCATTGCTTGTGTGTTCTTTTTACTAACAACAACTGGAGTCATTTCATGTGTGTTCTTTTCACATACCACATATGGATCCACCAGTGTCATTGAATTGTGTGTTCTCTTTAGAGACCACACATGGATCCACCAGTGTCATTGCATGTGTGTTCTTTTTACTAACAACAACTGGAGTCATTTCATGTGTGTTGTTTTCAAATACCACATATGGATCCACCAGAGTCATTGAAATGTGTGTTCTCTTCAGAGACCACACATGGATCCACCAGTGTCATTGCATGTGTGTTCTTTTCACTAAGAACAACCAGATTCATTGCATGTGTGTTCTTTTCAAATACCACATATGGATCCACAAGTGTCATTGCATGCTGGTTCTTTTTACTAACAACAACTAGAGTCATTTCATGTGTGTTCTTTTCACATACCACATATGGATCCACCAGTGTCATTCAAATGTGTGTTCTCTTTAGAGACCACACATGGATCCAACAGTGTCATTGCATGTGTGTTCTTTTTAGTAACAACAACTGGAGTCATTTCATGTGTGTTCTTTTCACATACCACATATGGATCCACCAGTGCCATTGAAATGTGTGTTCTCTTCAGAGACCACACATGGATCCACCAGTGTCATTGCATGTGTGTTCTTTTTACTAACAACAACTGGAGTCATTGCATGTGTGTTCTTCTCACATACCACATATGGATCCACCAGTGTCATTGCATGTGTGATCTTTTCACAATCCACCTATGGATCCACCAGTGTCATTGCATGTGTGTTATTTTTACTAACAACAACGGGAGTCATTGCATGTGTGTTCTTCTCACATACCACATATGGATCCACCAGTGTCATTGCATGTGTGATCTTTTCACAATCCACCTATGGATCCACCAGTGTCATTGCATGTGTGTTATTTTTACTAACAACAACTGGATTCATTGCATGTGTGTTCTTTTCACATACCACATATGGATCCACCAGTTTCATTGCATGTGTGTTCTTTTCACAATCCACCTATGGATCCACCAGTGTCATTGCATGTGTGCTCTTTTTACTAACAACAACTAGAGTCATTGCATGTGTTTTATTTTTACTAACAACAACTGGAGTCATTGCATGTGTGTTCTTCTCACATACCACATATGGATCCACCAGTGTCATTGAAATGTGTGTTCTCTTCAGAAACCACACATGGATCCACCAGTGTCATTGCATGTGTGTTCTTTTTACTAACAACAACTGGAGTCATTTCATGTGTGTTGTTTTCAAATACCACATATGGATCCACCAGAGTCATTGAAATGTGTGTTCTCTTCAGAGACCACACATGGATCCACCAGTGTCATTGCATGTGTGTTCTTTTCACTAAGAACAACCAGATTCATTGCATGTGTGTTCTTTTCACATACCACATATGGATCCACAAGTGTCATTGCATGCTGGTTCTTTTTACTAACAACAACTAGAGTCATTTCATGTGTGTTCTTTTCACATACCACATATGGATCCACCAGTGCCATTGAAATGTGTGTTCTCTTCAGAGACCACACATGGATCCACCAGTGTCATTGCATGTGTGTTCTTTTTACTAACAACAACTGGAGTCATTTCATGTGTGTTCTTTTCACATACCACATCTGGATCCACCAGTGCCATTGAAATGTGTGTTCTCTTCAGAGACCACACATGGATCCACCAGTGTCATTGCATGTGTGTTATTTTTACTTACAACAACTAGAGTCATTGCATCTGTGTTCTTCTCACATACCACATATGGATCCACCAGTGTCATTGCATGTGTGATCTTTTCACAATCCACCTATGGATGCACCAGTGTCATTGCATGTGTGTTATTTTTACTAACAACAACTGGAGTCATTGCATGTGTGTTCTTTTCACATACCACATATGGATCCACCAGTTTCATTGCATGTGTGTTCTTTTCACAATCCACCTATGGATCCACCAGTGTCATTGCATGTGTGCTCTTTTTACTAACAACAACTAGAGTCATTGCATGTGTGTTCTCTTCAGAGACCACACATGGATCCACCAGTGTCATTGCATGTGTGTTCTTTCTTGTAACAACAACTGGAGTCATTGCATGTGTGTTCTTTTCACATACCACATGTGGATCCACCAGTGTCATTGCATGCGTGCTCTTTTCACAATCCACCTATGGATCCACCAGTGTCATTGCATGTGTGTTCTTTTTACTAACAACAACAAGAGTAATTGCATGTGTGTTCTTTTCACATACCACATATGGATCCACCGGTGTCATTGCATGTGTGTGCTTTTCACAATCCACCTATGGATCCACCAGTGTCATTGCATGTGTGCTCTTTTTACTAACAACAACCAGAGTCATTGCATGTGTGTTCTCTTCAGAGACCACACATGGATCCAACAGTGTCATTGCATGTGTGTTCTTTTTACTAACAACAACTGGAGTCATTGCATGTGTGTTCTTCTCACATACCACATATGGATCCACCAGTGTCATTGCATGTGTGATCTTTTCACAATCCACCTATGGATCCACCAGTGTCATTGCAAGTTTGTTATTTTTACTAACAACAACTGGAGTCATTGCATGTGTGTTCTTCTCACATACCACATATGGATCCACCAGTGTCATTGCATGTGTGATCTTTTCACAATCCACCTATGGATCCACCAGTGTCATTGCATGTGTGTAATTTTTACTAACAACAACCAGAGTCATTGCATGTGTGTTCTTTTCACATACCACATATGGATCCACCAGTTTCATTGCATGTGTGTTCTTTTCACAATCCACCTATGGATCCACCAGTGTCATTGCATGTGTGCTCTTTTTACTAACAACAACTAGAGTCATTGCATGTGTGTTGTCTTCAGAGACCACACATGGATCCACCAGTGTCATTGCATGTGTGTTCTTTTTTGTAACAACAACTGGAGTCATTGCTTGTGTGTTCTTTTCACATACCACATATGGATCCACCAGTGTCATTGCATGTGTGCTCTTTTCACAGTCCACCTATGGATCCACTAGTGTCATTGCATGTGTGTTCTTTTTACTAACAACAACTTGAGTAATTGCATGTGTGTTCTTTTCACATACCACATATGGATCCACCGGTGTCATTGCATGTGTGTGCTTTTCACAATCCACCTATGGATCCACCAGTGTCATTGCATGTGTGCTCTTTTTACTAACAACAACCAGAGTCATTGCATGTGTGTTCTCTTCAGAGACCACACATGGATCCACCAGTGTCATTTCATGTGTGTTCTTTTCACATACCACATATGGATCCACTAGTGTCATTGAAATGTGTGTTCTCTTCAGAGACCATACATGGATCCACCAGTGTCATTGCATGTGTGTTCTTTTTAGTAACGCCAACTGGAGTCATTGCATGTGTGTTCTTCTCACATACCACATATGGATCCACCAGTGTCATTGCATGTGTGATCTTTTCACAATCCACCTATGGATCCACCAGTGTCATTGCATGTGTGTTATTTTTACTAACAACAACTGGAGTCATTGCATGTGTGTTCTTTTCACATACCACATATGGATCCACCATTTTCATTGCATGTGTTTTCTTTTCACAATCTACTTATGGATCCACCAGTGTCATTGCATGTGTGCTCCTTTTACTAACAACAACTAGAGTTATTGCATGTGTGTTCTCTTCAGAGACCACACATGGATCCACTAGTGTCATTGCATGTGTGTTCTTTTTTGTAACAACAACTGGAGTCATTGCATGTGTGTTCTTTTCACATACCACATATGGATCCACCAGTGTCATTGCATGTGTGCTCTTTTCACAATCCACCTATGGATCCACCATTGTCATTGCATGTGTGTTCTTTTACTAACAACAACCAGAGTCATTGCATGTGTGTTCTTTTCACATACCACATATGGATCCACCAGTGTCATTGCATGTGTGCTCTTTTCACAATCCACCTATGGATCCACCAGTGTCATTTCATGTGTGTTCTTTTCACATACCACATATGGAGCCACCAGAGTCATTGAAATTTTTGTTCTCTTCAGAGACCACACATGGATCCACTAGTGTCATTGAAATGTGTGTTCTCTTCAGAGACCACACATGGACCCACCAGTGTCATTGCATGTGTGTTCTTTTTACTAACAACCAGAGTCATTGAAATGTGTGTTCTCTTTAGAGACCACACATGGATCCACCAGTGTCATTGCATGTGTGTTCTTTTCACAAACAACAACCAGAGTCATTTCATGTGTGTTCCTTTCACATACCACATATGGATCCACCAGTGTCATTGCTTATGTGTTTTTTTACTAACAACAACTGGAGTCATTTCATGTGTGTTGTTTTCACATACCACATATGGATCCACCAGTGTCATTGAAATGTGTGTTCTCTTCAGAGACCACACATGGATCCACCAGTGTCATTGAATGTGTGTTCTTTTTACTAAGAACAACTAGAGTCATTTCATGTGTGTTGTTTTCACATACCAAATATGGATCCTCCAGTGTCATTGCGTGTGTGTTCTTTTCACAATCCACCTATGGATCTACCAGTGTCATTGCATGTGTGCTCTTTTTACTAACAACAACCAGAGTCATTGCATGTGTGTTCTCTTCAGAGACCACACATGGATCCACCAGTGTTATTGCATGTGTGTTCTTTTTACTAACAACAACTAGAGTCATTTCATGTGTGTTCTTTTCACATAGCACATATGGATCCACCAGTGTCATTGAAATGTGTGTTCTCTTCAGAGACCACACATGGATCCACCAGTGTCATTGCATGTGTGTTCTTTTTAGTAACGACAACTGGAGTCATTGCATGTGTGTTCTTCTCACATACCACATATGGATCCACCAGTGTCATTGCATGTGTGATCTTTTCACAATCCACCTATGGATCCACCAGTGTCATTGCATGTGTGTTATTTTTACTAACAACAACTGGAGTCATTGCATGTGTGTTCTTTTCACATACCACATATGGATCCACCATTTTCATTGCATGTGTGTTCTTTTCACAATCTACTTATGGATCCACCAGTGTCATTGCATGTGTGCTCCTTTTACTAACAACAACTAGAGTTATTGCATGTGTGTTCTCTTCAGAGACCACACATGGATCCACCAGTGTCATTGCATGTGTGTTCTTTTTTGTAACAACAACTGGAGTCATTGCATGTGTGTTCTTTTCACATACCACATATGGATCCACCAGTGTCATTGCATGTGTGCTCTTTTCACAATCCACCTATGGATCCACCATTGTCATTGCATGTGTGTTCTTTTACTAACAACAACCAGAGTCATTGCATGTGTGTTCTTTTCACATACCACATATGGATCCACCAGTGTCATTGCATGTGTGCTCTTTTCACAATCCACCTATGGATCCACCAGTGTCATTTCATGTGTGTTCTTTTCACATACCACATATGGAGCCACCAGAGTCATTGAAATTTTTGTTCTCTTCAGAGACCACACATGGATCCACTAGTGTCATTGAAATGCGTGTTCTCTTCAGAGACCACACATGGACCCACCAGTGTCATTGCATGTGTGTTCTTTTTACTAACAACCAGAGTCATTGAAATGTGTGTTCTCTTTAGAGACCACACATGGATCCACCAGTGTCATTGCATGTGTGTTCTTTTCACTAACAACAACCAGAGTCATTTCATGTGTGTTCCTTTCACATACCACATATGGATCCACCAGTGTTATTGCTTATGTGTTCTTTTTACTAACAACAACTGGAGTCATTTCATGTGTGTTGTTTTCACATACCACATATGGATCCACCAGTGTCATTGAAATGTGTGTTCTCTTCAGAGACCACACATGGATCCACCAGTGTCATTGAATGTGTGTTCTTTTTACTAAGAACAACTGGAGTCATTTCATGTGTGTTGTTTTCGCATACCACATATGGATCCTCCAGTGTCATTGCGTGTGTGTTCTTTTCACAATCCACCTATGGATCTACCAGTGTCATTGCATGTGTGCTCTTTTTACTAACAACAACCAGAGTCATTGCATGTGTGTTCTCTTCAGAGACCACACATGGATCCACCAGTGTTATTGCATGTGTGTTCTTTTTACTAACAACAACTAGAGTCATTTCATGTGTGTTCTTTTCGCATACCACATATGGATCCACCAGTGTCATTGAAATGTGTGTTCTCTTTAGAGACCACACATGGATCTACCAGTGTCATTGCATGTGTGTTCTTTTTACTAACAACAACTGGAGTCATTTCATGTGTGTTCTTTTCACATACCACATATGGATCCACCAGTGCCATTGAAATGTGTGTTCTCTTCAGAGACCACACATGGATCCACCAGTGTCATTGCATGTGTGTTCTTTTTACTAACAACAACTGGAGTCATTGCATGTGTGTTCTTCTCACATACCACATATGGATCCACCAGTGTCATTGCATGTGTGATCTTTTCACAATCCACCTATGGATCCACCAGTGTCATTGCATGTGTGTTATTTTTACTAACAACAACTAGAGTCATTGCGTGTGTGTTCTTTTCACATACCACATATGGATCCACCAGTTTCATTGCATGTGTTCTTTTCACAATCCACCTATGGATCCACCAGTGTCATTGCATGTGTGCTCTTTTTACTAACAACAACTAGAGTCATTGCATGTGTGTTCTCTTCAGAGACCACACATGGATCCACCAGTGTCATTGCATGTGTGTTCTTTTTTGTAACAACAACTGGAGTCATTGCATGTGTGTTCTTTTCACATACCACATATGGATCCACCAGTGTCATTGCATGTGTGCTCTTTTCACAATCCACCTATGGATCCACCAGTGTCATTGCATGTGTGTTCTTTTTACTAACAACAACAAGAGTAATTCCTTGTGTGTTCTTTTCACATACCAAATATGGATCCACCGGTGTCATTGCATGTGTGTGCTTTTCACAATCCACCTATGGATCCACCAGTGTCATTGCATGTGTGCTCTTTTTACTAACAACAACCAGAGTCATTGCATGTGTGTTCTCTTCAGAGACCACACATGGATCCACCAGTGTCATTGCATGTGTGTTCTTTTTACTAACAACAACTGGAGTCATTGCATGTGTGTTCTTCTCACATACCACATATGGATCCACCAGTGTCATTGCATGTGTGATATTTTCACAATCCACCTATGGATCCACCAGTGTCATTGCATGTGTGTTATTTTTACTAACAACAAATGGAGTCATTGCATGTGTGTTCTTCTCACATACCACATATGGATCCACTAGTGTCATTGCATGTGTGATCTTTTCACAATCCACCTGTGGATCCACCAGTGTCATTGCAAGTGTGTTATTTTTACTAACAACAACTGGAGTCATTGCATGTGTGTTCTTCTCACATACCACATATGGATCCACCAGTGTCATTGCATGTGTGATCTTTTCACAATCCACCTATGGATCCACCAGTGTCATTGCATGTGTGTTATTTTTACTAACAACAACCAGAGTCATTGCATGTGTGTTCTTTTCACATACCACATATGGATCCACCAGTTTCATTGCATGTGTGTTCTTTTCACAATCCACCTATGGATCCACCAGTGTCATTGCATGTGTGCTCTTTTTACTAACAACAACTAGAGTCATTGCATGTGTGTTGTCTTCAGAGACCACACATGGATCCACCAGTGTCATTGCATGTGTGTTCTTTTTTGTAACAACAACTGGAGTCATTGCTTGTGTGTTCTTTTCACATACCACATATGGATCCACCAGTGTCATTGCATGTGTGCTCTTTTCACAGTCCACCTATGGATCCACTAGTGTCATTGCATGTGTGTTCTTTTTACTAACAACAACTGGAGTAATTGCATGTGTGTTCTTTTCACATACCACATATGGATCCACCGGTGTCATTGCATGTGTGTGCTTTTCACAATCCACCTATGGATCCACCAGTGTCATTGCATGTGTGCTCTTTTTACTAACAACAACCAGAGTCATTGCATGTGTGTTCTCTTCAGAGACCACACATGGATCCACCAGTGTCATTTCATGTGTGTTCTTTTCACATACCACATATGGATCTACCAGTGTCATTGAAATGTGTGTTCTCTTCAGAGACCATACATGGATCCACCAGTGTCATTGCATGTGTGTTCTTTTTAGTAACGACAACTGGAGTCATTGCATGTGTGTTCTTCTCACATACCACATATGGATCCACCAGTGTCATTGCATGTGTGATATTTTCACAATCCACCCATGGATCCACCAGTGTCATTGCATCTGTGATATTTTTACTAACAACAACTGGAGTCATTGCATGTGTGTTCTTATCACATACCACATATGGATCCACCAGTGTCATTGCATGTGTGATCTTTTCACAATCCACCTATGGATCCACCAGTGTCATTGCAAGTGTGTTATTTTTACTAACAACAACTGGAGTCATTGCATGTGTGTTCTTCTCACATACCACATATGGATCCACCAGTGTCATTGCATGTGTGATCTTTTCACAATCCACCTATGGATCCACCAGTGTCATTGCATGTGTGTTATTTTTACTAACAACAACCAGAGTCATTGCATGTGTGTTCTTTTCACATACCACATACGGATCCACCAGTTTCATTGCATGTGTGTTCTTTTCACAATCCACCTATGGATCCACCAGTGTCATTGCATGTGTGCTCTTTTTAATAACAACAACTAGAGTCATTGCATGTGTGTTGTCTTCAGAGACCACACATAGATCCACCAGTGTCATTGCATGTGTGTTCTTTTTTGTAACAACAACTGGAGTCATTGCTTGTGTGTTCTTTTCACATACCACATATGGATCCACCAGTGTCATTGCATGTGTGCTCTTTTCACAGTCCACCTATGGATCCACTAGTGTCATTGCATGTGTGTTCTTTTTACTAACAACAACTGGAGTAATTGCATGTGTGTTCTCTTCACATACCACATATGGATCCACCGGTGTCATTGCATGTGTGTGCTTTTCACAATCCACCTATGGATCCACCAGTGTCATTGCATGTGTGCTCTTTTTACTAACAACAACCAGAGTCATTGCATGTGTGTTCTCTTCAGAGACCACACATGGATCCACCAGTGTCATTTCATGTGTGTTCTTTTCACATACCACATATGGATCCACCAGTGTCATTGAAATGTGTGTTCTCTTCAGAGACCATACATGGATCCACCAGTGTCATTGCATGTGTGTTCTTTTTAGTAACGACAACTAGAGTCATTGCATGTGTGTTCTTCTCACATACCACATATGGATCCACCAGTGTCATTGCATGTGTGATCTTTTCACAATCCACCTATGGATCCACCAGTGTCATTGCATGTGTGTTATTTTTACTAACAACAACTGGAGTCATTGCATGTGTGTTCTTTTCACATACCACATATGGATCCACCATTTTCATTGCATGTGTGTTCTTTTCACAATCTACCTATGGATCCACCAGTGTCATTGCTTGTGTGCTCCTTTTACTAACAACAACTAGAGTCATTGCATGTGTGTTCTCTTTAGAGACCACACATGGTTCCACCAGTGTCATTGCATGTGTGTTCTTTTTTGTAACAACAACTGGAGTCATTGCATGTGTGTTCTTTTCACATACCACATATGGATCCACCAGTGTCATTGCATGTGTGCTCTTTTCACAATCCACCTATGGATCCACCATTGTCATTGCATGTGTGTTCTTTTACTAACAACAACCAGAGTCATTGCATGTGTGTTCTTTTCACATACCACATATGGATCCACCAGTGTCATTGCATGTTTGCTCTTTTCACAATCCACCTATGGATCCACCAGTGTCATTTCATGTGTGTTCTTTTCACATACCACATAAGGAGCCACCGGAGTCATTGAAATTTTTGTTCTCTTCAGAGACCACACATGGATCCACTAGTGTCATTGAAATGTGTGTTCTCTTCAGAGACCACACATGGACCCACCAGTGTCATTGCATGTGTGTTCTTTTTACTAACAACCAGAGTTATTGAAATGTGTGTTCTCTTTAGAGACCACACATGGATCCACCAGTGTCATTGCATGTGTGTTCTTTTCACTAACAACAACCAGAGTCATTTCATGTGTGTTCCTTTCACATACCACATATGGATCCACCAGTGTCATTGCTTATGTGTTCTTTTTACTAACAACAACTGGAGTCATTTCATGTGTGTTGTTTTCACATACCACATATGGATCCACCAGTGTCATTGAAATGTGTGTTCTCTTCAGAGACCACACATGGATCCACCAGTGTCATTGCATGTGTGTTCTTTTTACTAACAACAACTGGAGTAATTTCATGTGTGTTGTTTTCACATACCACATATGGATCCACCAGTGTCATTGCATGTGTGTTCTTTTCACAATCCACCTATGGATCTACCAGTGTCATTGCATGTGTGCTCTTTTCACTAACAACAACCAGAGTCATTACATGTGTGTTCTCTTCAGAGACCACACATGGATCCACCAATGTTATTGCATGTGTGTTCTTTTTACTAACAACAACTAGAGTCATTTCATGTGTGTTCTTTTCACATACCACATATGGATCCACCAGAGTCATTGCATGTGTGTTTTCTTCAGAGACCACACATGGATCCACCAGTGTCATTGCATGTGTGTTCTTTTTACTAACAACAACTGGAGTCATTGCATGTGTGTTCTTCTCACATACCACATTTGGATCCACCAGTGTCATTGCATGTGTGATATTTTCACAATCCACCTATGGATCCACCAGTGTCATTGCATGTGTGTTATTTTTACTAACAACAACTGGAGTCATTACATGTGTGTTCTTCTCACATACCACATATGGATCCACTAGTGTCATTGCATGTGTGATCTTGTCACAATCCACCTATGGATCCACGAGTGTCATTGCATGTGTGTTATTTTTACTAACAACAACTGGAGTCATTGCATGTGTGTTCTTTTCACATACCACATATGGATCCACCAGTTTCATTGCATGTGTGTTCTTTTCACTATCCACCTATGGATCCACCAGTGTCATTGCATGTGTGCTCTTTTTACTAACAACAACTAGAGTCATTGCATGTGTGTTCTCTTCAGAGACCACACATGGATCCACCAGTGTCATTGCATATGTGTTCTTTTTTGTAACAACAACTAGAGTCATTGCATGTGTGTTCTTTTCACATACGACATATGGATGCACCAGTGTCATTGCATGTCTGCTCTTTTCACAATCCACCTATGGATCCACCAGTGTCATTGCATGTGTGTTCTTTTTACTAACAACAACTGGAGTAATTGCATGTGTGTTCTTTTCACATACCACATATGGATCCACCGGTGTCATTGCATGTGTGTGCTTTTCACAATCCACATATGGATCCACCAGTATCATTGCATGTGTGCTCTTTTTACTAACAACAACCAGAGTCATTGCATGTGTGTTTTCTTCAGAGACCACACATGGATCCACCAGTGTCATTGCATGTGTGTTCTTTTTACTGACAGCTGCTGGAGTCATTGCATGTGTTTTCTTCTCACATACCACATATGGATCCACCAGTGTCATTGCATGTGTGATATTTTCACAATCCACCTATGGATCCACCAGTGTCATTGCATGTGTGTTATTTTTACTAACAACAACTGGAGTCATTGCATGTGTGTTCTTCTCACATACCACATATGGATCCACCAGTGTCATTGCATGTGTGATCTTGTCAGAATCCACCTATGGATCCACCAGTGTCATTGCATGTGTGTTATTTTTACTAACAACAACTGGAGTCATTGCATGTGTGTTCTTTTCACATACCACATATGGATCCACCAGTTTCATTGCATGTGTGTTCTTTTCACAATCCACCTATGGATCCACCAGTGTCATTGCATGTGTGCTCTTTTTACTAACAACTGGAGTAATTGCATGTGTGTTCTTTTCACATACCACATATGGATCCACCGGTGTCATTGCATGTGTGTGCTTTTCACAATCCACCTATGGATCCACCAGTGTCATTGCATGTGTGCTCTTTTTACTAACAACAACCAGAGTCATTACATGTGTGTTCTCTTCAGAGACCACACATGGATCCACCAGTGTCATTGCATGTGTGTTCTTTTCATAATCCACACATGGATCCACCAGCGTCATTGCATGTGTGCTCTTCTCACATACCACATATGGATCCACCAGTGTCATTGCATGTGTGATATTTTCACAATCCACCTATGGATCCACCAGTGTCATTGCATGTGTGTTATTTTTACTAACAACAACTGGAGTCATTGCATGTGTGTTCTTCTCACATACCACATATGGATCCACCAGTGTCATTGCATGTGTGATCTTGTCAGAATCCACCTATGGATCCACCAGTGTCATTGCATGTGTGTTATTTTTACTAATAACAACTGGAGTCATTGCATGTGTGTTCTTTTCACATACCACATATGGATCCACCAGTTTCATTGCATGTGTGTTCTTTTCACAATCCACCTATGGATCCACCAGTGTCATTGCATGTGTGCTCTTTTTACTAACAACAACTAGAGTCATTGCATGTGTGTTCTCTTCAGAGACCACACATGGATCCACCAGTGTCATTGCATGTGTGTTCTTTTTACTAACAACAACTGGAGTCATTGCATGTGTGTTCTTCTCACATACCACATATGGATCCACCAGTGTCATTGCATGTGTGATCTTTTCACAATCCACCTATGGATCCACCAGTGTCATTGCATGTGTTTTATTTTTACTAACAACAACTGGAGTCATTGCATGTGTGTTCTTCTCACATACCACATATGGATCCACCAGTGTCATTGAAATGTGTGTTCTCTTCAGAAACCACACATGGATCCACCAGTGTCATTGCATGTGTGTTCTTTTTACTAACAACAACTGGAGTCATTTCATGTGTGTTGTTTTCAAATACCACATATGGATCGACCAGAGTCATTGAAATGTGTGTTCTCTTCAGAGACCACACATGGATCCACCAGTGTCATTGCATGTGTGTTCTTTTCACTAAGAACAACCAGATTCATTGCATGTGTGTTATTTTCACATACCACATATGGATCCACAAGTGTCATTGCATGCTGGTTCTTTTTACTAACAACAACTAGAGTCATTTCATGTGTGTTATTTTCACATACCACATATGGATCCACCAGTGCCATTGAAATGTGTGTTCTCTTCAGAGACCACACATGGATCCACCAGTGTCATTGCATGTGTGTTCTTTTTACTAACAACAACTGGAGTCATTTCATGTGTGTTCTTTTCACATACCACATCTGGATCCACCAGTGCCATTGAAATGTGTGTTCTCTTCAGAGACCACACATGGATCCACCAGTGTCATTGCATGTGTGTTATTTTTACTTACAACAACTAGAGTCATTGCATCTGTGTTCTTCTCACATACCACATATGGATCCACCAGTGTCATTGCATGTGTGATCTTTTCACAATCCACCTATGGATGCACCAGTGTCATTGCATGTGTGTTATTTTTACTAACAACAACTGGAGTCATTGCATGTGTGTTCTTTTCACATACCACATATGGATCCACCAGTTTCATTGCATGTGTGTTCTTTTCACAATCCACCTATGGATCCACCAGTGTCATTGCATGTGTGCTCTTTTTACTAACAACAACTAGAGTCATTGCATGTGTGTTCTCTTCAGAGACCACACATGGATCCACCAGTGTCATTGCATGTGTGTTCTTTCTTGTAACAACAACTGGAGTCATTGCATGTGTGTTCTTTTCACATACCACATGTGGATCCACCAGTGTCATTGCATGTGTGCTCTTTTCACAATCCACCTATGGATCCACTAGTGTCATTGCATGTGTGTTCTTTTTACTAACAACAACAAGAGTAATTGCATGTGTGTTCTTTTCACATACCACATATGGATCCACCGGTGTCATTGCATGTGTGTGCTTTTCACAATCCACCTATGGATCCACCAGTGTCATTGCATGTGTGCTCTTTTTACTAACAACAACCAGAGTCATTGCATGTGTGTTCTCTTCAGAGACCACACATGGATCCAACAGTGTCATTGCATGTGTGTTCTTTTTACTAACAACAACTGGAGTCATTGCATGTGTGTTCTTCTCACATACCACATATGGATCCACCAGTGTCATTGCATGTGTGATCTTTTCACAATCCACCTATGGATCCACCAGTGTCATTGCAAGTTTGTTATTTTTACTAACAACAACTGGAGTCATTGCATGTGTGTTCTTCTCACATACCACATATGGATCCACCAGTGTCATTGCATGTGTGATCTTTTCACAATCCACCTATGGATCCACCAGTGTCATTGCATGTGTGTAATTTTTACTAACAACAACCAGAGTCATTGCATGTGTGTTCTTTTCACATACCACATATGGATCCACCAGTTTCATTGCATGTGTGTTCTTTTCACAATCCACCTATGGATCCACCAGTGTCATTGCATGTGTGCTCTTTTTACTAACAACAACTAGAGTCATTGCATGTGTGTTGTCTTCAGACACCACACATGGATCCACCAGTGTCATTGCATGTGTGTTCTTTTTTGTAACAACAACTGGAGTCATTGCTTGTGTGTTCTTTTCACATACCACATATGGATCCACCAGTGTCATTGCATGTGTGCTCTTTTCACAGTCCACCTATGGATCCACTAGTGTCATTGCATGTGTGTTCTTTTTACTAACAACAACTGGAGTAATTGCATGTGTGTTCTTTTCACATACCACATATGGATCCACCGGTGTCATTGCATGTGTGTGCTTTTCACAATCCACCTATGGATCCACCAGTGTCATTGCATGTGTGCTCTTTTTACTAACAACAACCAGAGTCATTGCATGTGTGTTCTCTTCAGAGACCACACATGGATCCACCAGTGTCATTTCATGTGTGTTCTTTTCACATACCACATATGGATCCACCAGTGTCATTGAAATGTGTGTTCTCTTCAGAGACCATACATGGATCCACCAGTGTCATTGCATGTGTGTTCTTTTTAGTAACGACAACTGGAGTCATTGCATGTGTGTTCTTCTCACATACCACATATGGATCCACCAGTGTCATTGCATGTGTGATCTTTTCACAATCCACCTATGGATCCACCAGTTTCATTGCATGTGTGTTATTTTTACTAACAACAACTGGAGTCATTGCATGTGTGTTCTTTTCACATACCACATATGGATCCACCATTTTCATTGCATTTGTTTTCTTTTCACAATCTACTTATGGATCCACCAGTGTCATTGCATGTGTGCTCCTTTTACTAACAACAACTAGAGTTATTGCATGTGTGTTCTCTTCAGAGACCACACATGGATCCACCAGTGTCATTGCATGTGTGTTCTTTTTTGTAACAACAACTGGAGTCATTGCATGTGTGTTCTTTTCACATACCACATATGGATCCACCAGTGTCATTGCATGTGTGCTCTTTTCACAATCCACCTATGGATCCACCATTGTCATTGCATGTGTGTTCTTTTACTAACAACAACCAGAGTCATTGCATGTGTGTTCTTTTCACATACCACATATGGATCCACCAGTGTCATTGCATATGTGCTCTTTTCACAATCCACCTATGGATCCACCAGTGTCATTTCATGTGTGTTCTTTTCACATACCACATATGGAGCCACCAGAGTCATTGAAATTTTTGTTCTCTTCAGAGACCACACATGGATCCACTAGTGTCATTGAAATGTGTGTTCTCTTCAGAGACCACACATGGACCCACCAGTGTCATTGCATGTGTGTTCTTTTTACTAACAACCAGAGTCATTGAAATGTGTGTTCTCTTTAGAGACCACACATGGATCCACCAGTGTCATTGCATGTGTGTTCTTTTCACAAACAACAACCAGAGTCATTTCATGTGTGTTCCTTTCACATACCACATATGGATCCACCAGTGTCATTGCTTATGTGTTCTTTTTACTAACAACAACTGGAGTCATTTCATGTGTGTTGTTTTCACATACCACATATGGATCCACCAGTGTCATTGAAATGTGTGTTCTCTTCAGAGACCACACATGGATCCACCAGTGTCATTGAATGTGTGTTCTTTTTACTAAGAACAACTAGAGTCATTTCATGTGTGTTGTTTTCACATACCACATATGGATCCTCCAGTGTCATTGCGTGTGTGTTCTTTTCACAATCCACCTATGGATCTACCAGTGTCATTGCATGTGTGCTCTTTTTACTAACAACAACCAGAGTCATTGCATGTGTGTTCTCTTCAGAGACCACACATGGATCCACCAGTGTTATTGCATGTGTGTTCTTTTTACTAACAACAACTAGAGTCATTTCATGTGTGTTCTTTTCACATAGCACATATGGATCCACCAGTGTCATTGAAATGTGTGTTCTCTTCAGAGACCACACATGGATCCACCAGTGTCATTGCATGTGTGTTCTTTTTAGTAACGACAACTGGAGTCATTGCATGTGTGTTCTTATCACATACCACATATGGATCCACCAGTGTCATTGCATGTGTGATCTTTTCACAATCCACCTATGGATCCACCAGTGTCATTGCATGTGTGTTATTTTTACTAACAACAACTGGAGTCATTGCATGTGTGTTCTTTTCACATACCACATATGGATCCACCATTTTCATTGCATGTGTGTTCTTTTCACAATCTACTTATGGATCCACCAGTGTCATTGCATGTGTGCTCCTTTTACTAACAACAACTAGAGTTATTGCATGTGTGTTCTCTTCAGAGACCACACATGGATCCACCAGTGTCATTGCATGTGTGTTCTTTTTTGTAACAACAACTGGAGTCATTGCATGTGTGTTCTTTTCACATACCACATATGGATCCACCAGTGTCATTGCATGTGTGCTCTTTTCACAATCCACCTATGGATCCACCATTGTCATTGCATGTGTGTTCTTTTACTAACAACAACCAGAGTCATTGCATGTGTGTTCTTTTCACATACCACATATGGATCCACCAGTGTCATTGCATGTGTGCTCTTTTCACAATCCACCTATGGATCCACCAGTGTCATTTCATGTGTGTTCTTTTCACATACCACATATGGAGCCACCAGAGTCATTGAAATTTTTGTTCTCTTCAGAGACCACACATGGATCCACTAGTGTCATTGAAATGTGTGTTCTCTTCAGAGACCACACATGGACCCACCAGTGTCATTGCATGTGTGTTATTTTTACTAACAACCAGAGTCATTGAAATGTGTGTTCTCTTTAGAGACCACACATGGATCCACCAGTGTCATTGCATGTGTGTTCTTTTCACTAACAACAACCAGAGTCATTTCATGTGTGTTCCTTTCACATACCACATATGGATCCACCAGTGTTATTGCTTATGTGTTCTTTTTACTAACAACAACTGGAGTCATTTCATGTGTGTTGTTTTCACATACCACATATGGATCCACCAGTGTCATTGAAATGTGTGTTCTCTTCAGAGACCACACATGGATCCACCAGTGTCATTGAATGTGTGTTCTTTTTACTAAGAACAACTGGAGTCATTTCATGTGTGTTGTTTTCGCATACCACATATGGATCCTCCAGTGTCATTGCGTGTGTGTTCTTTTCACAATCCACCTATGGATCTACCAGTGTCATTGCATGTGTGCTCTTTTTACTAACAACAACCAGAGTAATTGCATGTGTGTTCTCTTCAGAGACCACACATGGATCCACCAGTGTTATTGCATGTGTGTTCTTTTTACTAACAACAACTAGAGTCATTTCATGTGTGTTCTTTTCGCATACCACATATGGATCCACCAGTGTCATTGAAATGTGTGTTCTCTTTAGAGACCACACATGGATCTACCAGTGTCATTGCATGTGTGTTCTTTTTACTAACAACAACTGGAGTCATTTCATGTGTGTTCTTTTCACATACCACATATGGATCCACCAGTGCCATTGAAATGTGTGTTCTCTTCAGAGACCACACATGGATCCACCAGTGTCATTGCATGTGTGTTCTTTTTACTAACAACAACTGGAGTCATTGCATGTGTGTTCTTCTCACATACCACATATGGATCCACCAGTGTCATTGCATGTGTGATCTTTTCACAATCCACCTATGGATCCACCAGTGTCATTGCATGTGTGTTATTTTTACTAACAACAACTGGAGTCATTGCGTGTGTGTTCTTTTCACATACCACATATGGATCCACCAGTTTCATTGCATGTGTTCTTTTCACAATCCACCTATGGATCCACCAGTGTCATTGCATGTGTGATCTTTTTACTAACAACAACTAGAGTCATTGCATGTGTGTTCTCTTCAGAGACCACACATGGATCCACCAGTGTCATTGCATGTGTGTTCTTTTTTGTAACAACAACTGGAGTCATTGCATGTGTGTTCTTTTCACATACCACATATGGATCCACCAGTGTCATTGCATGTGTGCTCTTTTCACAATCCACCTATGGATCCACCAGTGTCATTGCATGTGTGTTCTTTTTACTAACAACAACAAGAGTAATTCCTTGTGTGTTCTTTTCACATACCAAATATGGATCCACCGGTGTCATTGCATGTGTGTGCTTTTCACAATCCACCTATGGATTCACCAGTGTCATTGCATGTGTGCTCTTTTTACTAACAACAACCAGAGTCATTGCATGTGTGTTCTCTTCAGAGACCACACATGGATCCACCAGTGTCATTGCATGTGTGTTCTTTTTACTAACAACAACTGGAGTCATTGCATGTGTGTTCTTCTCACATACCACATATGGATCCACCAGTGTCATTGCATGTGTGATATTTTCACAATCCACCTATGGATCCACCAGTGTCATTGCATGTGTGTTATTTTTACTAACAACAACTGGAGTCATTGCATGTGTGTTCTTCTCACATACCACATATGGATCCACTAGTGTCATTGCATGTGTGATCTTTTCACAATCCACCTATGGATCCACCAGTGTCATTGCAAGTGTGTTATTTTTACTAACAACAACTGGAGTCATTGCATGTGTGTTCTTCTCACATACCACATATGGATCCACCAGTGTCATTGCATGTGTGATCTTTTCACAATCCACCTATGGATCCACCAGTGTCATTGCATGTGTGTTATTTTTACTAACAACAACCAGAGTCATTGCATGTGTGTTCTTTTCACATACCACATATGGATCCACCAGTTTCATTGCATGTGTGTTCTTTTCACAATCCACCTATGGATCCACCAGTGTCATTGCATGTGTGCTCTTTTTACTAACAACAACTAGAGTCATTGCATGTGTGTTGTCTTCAGAGACCACACATGGATCCACCAGTGTCATTGCATGTGTGTTCTTTTTTGTAACAACAACTGGAGTCATTGCTTGTGTGTTCTTTTCACATACCACATATGGATCTACCAGTGTCATTGCATGTGTGCTCTTTTCACAGTCCACCTATGGATCCACTAGTGTCATTGCATGTGTGTTCTTTTTACTAACAACAACTGGAGTAATTGCATGTGTGTTCTTTTCACATACCACATATGGATCCACCGGTGTCATTGCATGTGTGTGCTTTTCACAATCCACCTATGGATCCACCAGTGTCATTGCATGTGTGCTCTTTTTACTAACAACAACCAGAGTCATTGCATGTGTGTTCTCTTCAGAGACCACACATGGATCCACCAGTGTCATTTCATGTGTGTTCTTTTCACATACCACATATGGATCCACCAGTGTCATTGAAATGTGTGTTCTCTTCAGAGACCATACATGGATCCACCAGTGTCATTGCATGTGTGTTCTTTTTAGTAACGACAACTGGAGTCATTGCATGTGTGTTCTTCTCACATACCACATATGGATCCACCAGTGTCATTGCATGTGTGATATTTTCACAATCCACCCATGGATCCACCAGTGTCATTGCATCTGTGTTATTTTTACTAACAACAACTGGAGTCATTGCATGTGTGTTCTTATCACATACCACATATGGATCCACCAGTGTCATTGCATGTGTGATCTTTTCACAATCCACCTATGGATCCACCAGTGTCATTGCAAGTGTGTTATTTTTACTAACAACAACTGGAGTCATTGCATGTGTGTTCTTCTCACATACCACATATGGATCCACCAGTGTCATTGCATGTGTGATCTTTTCACGATCCACCTATGGATCCACCAGTGGCATTGCATGTGTGTTATTTTTACTAACAACAACCAGAGTCATTGCATGTGTGTTCTTTTCGCATACCACATATGGATCCACCAGTGTCATTGAAATGTGTGTTCTCTTTAGAGACCACACATGGATCTACCAGTGTCATTGCATGTGTGTTCTTTTTACTAACAACAACTGGAGTCATTTCATGTGTGTTCTTTTCACATACCACATATGGATCCACCAGTGCCATTGAAATGTGTGTTCTCTTCAGAGACCACACATGGATCCACCAGTGTCATTGCATGTGTGTTCTTTTTACTAACAACAACTGGAGTCATTGCATGTGTGTTCTTCTCACATACCACATATGGATCCACCAGTGTCATTGCATGTGTGATCTTTTCACAATCCACCTATGGATCCACCAGTGTCATTGCATGTGTGTTATTTTTACTAACAACAACTGGAGTCATTGCGTGTGTGTTCTTTTCACATACCACATATGGATCCACCAGTTTCATTGCATGTGTTCTTTTCACAATCCACCTATGGATCCACCAGTGTCATTGCATGTGTGCTCTTTTTACTAACAACAACTAGAGTCATTGCATGTGTGTTCTCTTCAGAGACCACACATGGATCCACCAGTGTCATTGCATGTGTGTTCTTTTTTGTAACAACAACTGGAGTCATTGCATGTGTGTTCTTTTCACATACCACATATGGATCCACCAGTGTCATTGCATGTGTGCTCTTTTCACAATCCACCTATGGATCCACCAGTGTCATTGCATGTGTGTTCTTTTTACTAACAACAACAAGAGTAATTCCTTGTGTGTTCTTTTCACATACCAAATATGGATCCACCGGTGTCATTGCATGTGTGTGCTTTTCACAATCCACCTATGGATTCACCAGTGTCATTGCATGTGTGCTCTTTTTACTAACAACAACCAGAGTCATTGCATGTGTGTTCTCTTCAGAGACCACACATGGATCCACCAGTGTCATTGCATGTGTGTTCTTTTTACTAACAACAACTGGAGTCATTGCATGTGTGTTCTTCTCACATACCACATATGGATCCACCAGTGTCATTGCATGTGTGATATTTTCACAATCCACCTATGGATCCACCAGTGTCATTGCATGTGTGTTATTTTTACTAACAACAACTGGAGTCATTGCATGTGTGTTCTTCTCACATACCACATATGGATCCACTAGTGTCATTGCATGTGTGATCTTTTCACAATCCACCTATGGATCCACCAGTGTCATTGCAAGTGTGTTATTTTTACTAACAACAACTGGAGTCATTGCATGTGTGTTCTTCTCACATACCACATATGGATCCACCAGTGTCATTGCATGTGTGATCTTTTCACAATCCACCTATGGATCCACCAGTGTCATTGCATGTGTGTTATTTTTACTAACAACAACCAGAGTCATTGCATGTGTGTTCTTTTCACATACCACATATGGATCCACCAGTTTCATTGCATGTGTGTTCTTTTCACAATCCACCTATGGATCCACCAGTGTCATTGCATGTGTGCTCTTTTTACTAACAACAACTAGAGTCATTGCATGTGTGTTGTCTTCAGAGACCACACATGGATCCACCAGTGTCATTGCATGTGTGTTCTTTTTTGTAACAACAACTGGAGTCATTGCTTGTGTGTTCTTTTCACATACCACATATGGATCCACCAGTGTCATTGCATGTGTGCTCTTTTCACAGTCCACCTATGGATCCACTAGTGTCATTGCATGTGTGTTCTTCTCACATACCACATATGGATCCACCAGTGTCATTGCATGTGTGATCTTTTCACGATCCACCTATGGATCCACCAGTGGCATTGCATGTGTGTTATTTTTACTAACAACAACCAGAGTCATTGCATGTGTGTTCTTTTCGCATACCACATATGGATCCACCAGTGTCATTGAAATGTGTGTTCTCTTTAGAGACCACACATGGATCTACCAGTGTCATTGCATGTGTGTTCTTTTTACTAACAACAACTGGAGTCATTTCATGTGTGTTCTTTTCACATACCACATATGGATCCACCAGTGCCATTGAAATGTGTGTTCTCTTCAGAGACCACACATGGATCCACCAGTGTCATTGCATGTGTGTTCTTTTTACTAACAACAACTGGAGTCATTGCATGTGTGTTCTTCTCACATACCACATATGGATCCACCAGTGTCATTGCATGTGTGATCTTTTCACAATCCACCTATGGATCCACCAGTGTCATTGCATGTGTGTTATTTTTACTAACAACAACTGGAGTCATTGCGTGTGTGTTCTTTTCACATACCACATATGGATCCACCAGTTTCATTGCATGTGTTCTTTTCACAATCCACCTATGGATCCACCAGTGTCATTGCATGTGTGCTCTTTTTACTAACAACAACTAGAGTCATTGCATGTGTGTTCTCTTCAGAGACCACACATGGATCCACCAGTGTCATTGCATGTGTGTTCTTTTTTGTAACAACAACTGGAGTCATTGCATGTGTGTTCTTTTCACATACCACATATGGATCCACCAGTGTCATTGCATGTGTGCTCTTTTCACAATCCACCTATGGATCCACCAGTGTCATTGCATGTGTGTTCTTTTTACTAACAACAACAAGAGTAATTCCTTGTGTGTTCTTTTCACATACCAAATATGGATCCACCGGTGTCATTGCATGTGTGTGCTTTTCACAATCCACCTATGGATTCACCAGTGTCATTGCATGTGTGCTCTTTTTACTAACAACAACCAGAGTCATTGCATGTGTGTTCTCTTCAGAGACCACACATGGATCCACCAGTGTCATTGCATGTGTGTTCTTTTTACTAACAACAACTGGAGTCATTGCATGTGTGTTCTTCTCACATACCACATATGGATCCACCAGTGTCATTGCATGTGTGATCTTTTCACGATCCACCTATGGATCCACCAGTGGCATTGCATGTGTGTTATTTTTACTAACAACAACCAGAGTCATTGCATGTGTGTTCTTTTCGCATACCACATATGGATCCACCAGTGTCATTGAAATGTGTGTTCTCTTTAGAGACCACACATGGATCTACCAGTGTCATTGCATGTGTGTTCTTTTTACTAACAACAACTGGAGTCATTTCATGTGTGTTCTTTTCACATACCACATATGGATCCACCAGTGCCATTGAAATGTGTGTTCTCTTCAGAGACCACACATGGATCCACCAGTGTCATTGCATGTGTGTTCTTTTTACTAACAACAACTGGAGTCATTGCATGTGTGTTCTTCTCACATACCACATATGGATCCACCAGTGTCATTGCATGTGTGATCTTTTCACAATCCACCTATGGATCCACCAGTGTCATTGCATGTGTGTTATTTTTACTAACAACAACTGGAGTCATTGCGTGTGTGTTCTTTTCACATACCACATATGGATCCACCAGTTTCATTGCATGTGTTCTTTTCACAATCCACCTATGGATCCACCAGTGTCATTGCATGTGTGCTCTTTTTACTAACAACAACTAGAGTCATTGCATGTGTGTTCTCTTCAGAGACCACACATGGATCCACCAGTGTCATTGCATGTGTGTTCTTTTTTGTAACAACAACTGGAGTCATTGCATGTGTGTTCTTTTCACATACCACATATGGATCCACCAGTGTCATTGCATGTGTGCTCTTTTCACAATCCACCTATGGATCCACCAGTGTCATTGCATGTGTGTTCTTTTTACTAACAACAACAAGAGTAATTCCTTGTGTGTTCTTTTCACATACCAAATATGGATCCACCGGTGTCATTGCATGTGTGTGCTTTTCACAATCCACCTATGGATTCACCAGTGTCATTGCATGTGTGCTCTTTTTACTAACAACAACCAGAGTCATTGCATGTGTGTTCTCTTCAGAGACCACACATGGATCCACCAGTGTCATTGCATGTGTGTTCTTTTTACTAACAACAACTGGAGTCATTGCATGTGTGTTCTTCTCACATACCACATATGGATCCACCAGTGTCATTGCATGTGTGATATTTTCACAATCCACCTATGGATCCACCAGTGTCATTGCATGTGTGTTATTTTTACTAACAACAACTGGAGTCATTGCATGTGTGTTCTTCTCACATACCACATATGGATCCACTAGTGTCATTGCATGTGTGATCTTTTCACAATCCACCTATGGATCCACCAGTGTCATTGCAAGTGTGTTATTTTTACTAACAACAACTGGAGTCATTGCATGTGTGTTCTTCTCACATACCACATATGGATCCACCAGTGTCATTGCATGTGTGATCTTTTCACAATCCACCTATGGATCCACCAGTGTCATTGCATGTGTGTTATTTTTACTAACAACAACCAGAGTCATTGCATGTGTGTTCTTTTCACATACCACATATGGATCCACCAGTTTCATTGCATGTGTGTTCTTTTCACAATCCACCTATGGATCCACCAGTGTCATTGCATGTGTGCTCTTTTTACTAACAACAACTAGAGTCATTGCATGTGTGTTGTCTTCAGAGACCACACATGGATCCACCAGTGTCATTGCATGTGTGTTCTTTTTTGTAACAACAACTGGAGTCATTGCTTGTGTGTTCTTTTCACATACCACATATGGATCCACCAGTGTCATTGCATGTGTGCTCTTTTCACAGTCCACCTATGGATCCACTAGTGTCATTGCATGTGTGTTCTTTTTACTAACAACAACTGGAGTAATTGCATGTGTGTTCTTTTCACATACCACATATGGATCCACCGGTGTCATTGCATGTGTGTGCTTTTCACAATCCACCTATGGATCCACCAGTGTCATTGCATGTGTGCTCTTTTTACTAACAACAACCAGAGTCATTGCATGTGTGTTCTCTTCAGAGACCACACATGGATCCACCAGTGTCATTTCATGTGTGTTCTTTTCACATACCACATATGGATCCACCAGTGTCATTGAAATGTGTGTTCTCTTCAGAGACCATACATGGATCCACCAGTGTCATTGCATGTGTGTTCTTTTTAGTAACGACAACTGGAGTCATTGCATGTGTGTTCTTCTCACATACCACATATGGATCCACCAGTGTCATTGCATGTGTGATATTTTCACAATCCACCCATGGATCCACCAGTGTCATTGCATCTGTGTTACTTTTACTAACAACAACTGGAGTCATTGCATGTGTGTTCTTATCACATACCACATATGGATCCACCAGTGTCATTGCATGTGTGATCTTTTCACAATCCACCTATGGATCCACCAGTGTCATTGCAAGTGTGTTATTTTTACTAACAACAACTGGAGTCATTGCATGTGTGTTCTTCTCACATACCACATATGGATCCACCAGTGTCATTGCATGTGTGATCTTTTCACGATCCACCTATGGATCCACCAGTGTCATTGCATGTGTGTTATTTTTACTAACAACAACCAGAGTCATTGCATGTGTGTTCTTTTCACATACCACATACGGATCCACCAGTTTCATTGCATGTGTGTTCTTTTCACAATCCACCTATGGATCCACCAGTGTCATTGCATGTGTGCTCTTTTTACTAACAACAACTAGAGTCATTGCATGTGTGTTGTCTTCAGAGACCACACATAGATCCACCAGTGTCATTGCATGTGTGTTCTTTTTTGTAACAACAACTGGAGTCATTGCTTGTGTGTTCTTTTCACATACCACATATGGATCCACCAGTGTCATTGCATGTGTGCTCTTTTCACAGTCCACCTATGGATCCACTAGTGTCATTGCATGTGTGTTCTTTTTACTAACAACAACTGGAGTAATTGCATGTGTGTTCTCTTCACATACCACATATGGATCCACCGGTGTCATTGCATGTGTGTGCTTTTCACAATCCACCTATGGATCCACCAGTGTCATTGCATGTGTGCTCTTTTTACTAACAACAACCAGAGTCATTGCATGTGTGTTCTCTTCAGAGACCACACATGGATCCACCAGTGTCATTTCATGTGTGTTCTTTTCACATACCACATATGGATCCACCAGTGTCATTGAAATGTGTGTTCTCTTCAGAGACCATACATGGATCCACCAGTGTCATTGCATGTGTGTTCTTTTTAGTAACGACAACTAGAGTCATTGCATGTGTGTTCTTCTCACATACCACATATGGATCCACCAGTGTCATTGCATGTGTGATCTTTTCACAATCCACCTATGGATCCACCAGTGTCATTGCATGTGTGTTATTTTTACTAACAACAACTGGAGTCATTGCATGTGTGTTCTTTTCACATACCACATATGGATCCACCATTTTCATTGCATGTGTGTTCTTTTCACAATCTACCTATGGATCCACCAGTGTCATTGCTTGTGTGCTCCTTTTACTAACAACAACTAGAGTCATTGCATGTGTGTTCTCTTTAGAGACCACACATGGATCCACCAGTGTCATTGCATGTGTGTTCTTTTTTGTAACAACAACTGGAGTCATTGCATGTGTGTTCTTTTCACATACCACATATGGATCCACCAGTGTCATTGCATGTGTGCTCTTTTCACAATCCACCTATGGATCCACCATTGTCATTGCATGTGTGTTCTTTTACTAACAACAACCAGAGTCATTGCATGTGTGTTCTTTTCACATACCACATATGGATCCACCAGTGTCATTGCATGTTTGCTCTTTTCACAATCCACCTATGGATCCACCAGTGTCATTTCATGTGTGTTCTTTTCACATACCACATAAGGAGCCACCGGAGTCATTGAAATTTTTGTTCTCTTCAGAGACCACACATGGATCCACTAGTGTCATTGAAATGTGTGTTCTCTTCAGAGACCACACATGGACCCACCAGTGTCATTGCATGTGTGTTCTTTTTACTAACAACCAGAGTTATTGAAATGTGTGTTCTCTTTAGAGACCACACATGGATCCACCAGTGTCATTGCATGTGTGTTCTTTTCACTAACAACAACCAGAGTCATTTCATGTGTGTTCCTTTCACATACCACATATGGATCCACCAGTGTCATTGCTTATGTGTTCTTTTTACTAACAACAACTGGAGTCATTTCATGTGTGTTGTTTTCACATACCACATATGGATCCACCAGTGTCATTGAAATGTGTGTTCTCTTCAGAGACCACACATGGATCCACCAGTGTCATTGCATGTGTGTTCTTTTTACTAACAACAACTGGAGTCATTTCATGTGTGTTGTTTTCACATACCACATATGGATCCACCAGTGTCATTGCATGTGTGTTCTTTTCACAATCCACCTATGGATCTACCAGTGTCATTGCATGTGTGCTCTTTTCACTAACAACAACCAGAGTCATTGCATGTGTGTTCTCTTCAGAGACCACACATGGATCCACCAATGTTATTGCATGTGTGTTCTTTTTACTTACAACAACTAGAGTCATTTCATGTGTGTTCTTTTCACATACCACATATGGATCCACCAGAGTCATTGCATGTGTGTTTTCTTCAGAGACCACACATGGATCCACCAGTGTCATTGCATGTGTGTTCTTTTTACTAACAACAACTGGAGTCATTGCATGTGTGTTCTTCTCACATACCACATATGGATCCACCAGTGTCATTGCATGTGTGATATTTTCACAATCCACCTATGGATCCACCAGTGTCATTGCATGTGTGTTATTTTTACTAACAACAACTGGAGTCATTACATGTGTGTTCTTCTCACATACCACATATGGATCCACCAGTGTCATTACATGTGTGATCTTGTCACAATCCACCTATGGATCCACCAGTGTCATTGCATGTGTGCTCTTTTTACTAACAACAACCAGAGTCATTGCATGTGTGTTCTCTTCAGAGACCACACATGGATCCACCAGTGTCATTTCATGTGTGTTCTTTTCACATACCACATATGGATCCACCAGTGTCATTGAAATGTGTGTTCTCTTCAGAGACCATACATGGATCCACCAGTGTCATTGCATGTGTGTTCTTTTTAGTAACGACAACTGGAGTCATTGCATGTGTGTTCTTCTCACATACCACATATGGATCCACCAGTGTCATTGCATGTGTGATATTTTCACAATCCACCCATGGATCCACCAGTGTCATTGCATCTGTGTTATTTTTACTAACAACAACTGGAGTCATTGCATGTGTGTTCTTATCACATACCACATATGGATCCACCAGTGTCATTGCATGTGTGATCTTTTCACAATCCACCTATGGATCCACCAGTGTCATTGCAAGTGTGTTATTTTTACTAACAACAACTGGAGTCATTGCATGTGTGTTCTTCTCACATACCACATATGGATCCACCAGTGTCATTGCATGTGTGATCTTTTCACGATCCACCTATGGATCCACCAGTGTCATTGCATGTGTGTTATTTTTACTAACAACAACCAGAGTCATTGCATGTGTGTTCTTTTCACATACCACATACGGATCCACCAGTTTCATTGCATGTGTGTTCTTTTCACAATCCACCTATGGATCCACCAGTGTCATTGCATGTGTGCTCTTTTTACTAACAACAACTAGAGTCATTGCATGTGTGTTGTCTTCAGAGACCACACATAGATCCACCAGTGTCATTGCATGTGTGTTCTTTTTTGTAACAACAACTGGAGTCATTGCTTGTGTGTTCTTTTCACATACCACATATGGATCCACCAGTGTCATTGCATGTGTGCTCTTTTCACAGTCCACCTATGGATCCACTAGTGTCATTGCATGTGTGTTCTTTTTACTAACAACAACTGGAGTAATTGCATGTGTGTTCTCTTCACATACCACATATGGATCCACCGGTGTCATTGCATGTGTGTGCTTTTCACAATCCACCTATGGATCCACCAGTGTCATTGCATGTGTGCTCTTTTTACTAACAACAACCAGAGTCATTGCATGTGTGTTCTCTTCAGAGACCACACATGGATCCACCAGTGTCATTTCATGTGTGTTCTTTTCACATACCACATATGGATCCACCAGTGTCATTGAAATGTGTGTTCTCTTCAGAGACCATACATGGATCCACCAGTGTCATTGCATGTGTGTTCTTTTTAGTAACGACAACTAGAGTCATTGCATGTGTGTTCTTCTCACATACCACATATGGATCCACCAGTGTCATTGCATGTGTGATCTTTTCACAATCCACCTATGGATCCACCAGTGTCATTGCATGTGTGTTATTTTTACTAACAACAACTGGAGTCATTGCATGTGTGTTCTTTTCACATACCACATATGGATCCACCATTTTCATTGCATGTGTGTTCTTTTCACAATCTACCTATGGATCCACCAGTGTCATTGCTTGTGTGCTCCTTTTACTAACAACAACTAGAGTCATTGCATGTGTGTTCTCTTTAGAGACCACACATGGATCCACCAGTGTCATTGCATGTGTGTTCTTTTTTGTAACAACAACTGGAGTCATTGCATGTGTGTTCTTTTCACATACCACATATGGATCCACCAGTGTCATTGCATGTGTGCTCTTTTCACAATCCACCTATGGATCCACCATTGTCATTGCATGTGTGTTCTTTTACTAACAACAACCAGAGTCATTGCATGTGTGTTCTTTTCACATACCACATATGGATCCACCAGTGTCATTGCATGTTTGCTCTTTTCACAATCCACCTATGGATCCACCAGTGTCATTTCATGTGTGTTCTTTTCACATACCACATAAGGAGCCACCGGAGTCATTGAAATTTTTGTTCTCTTCAGAGACCACACATGGATCCACTAGTGTCATTGAAATGTGTGTTCTCTTCAGAGACCACACATGGACCCACCAGTGTCATTGCATGTGTGTTCTTTTTACTAACAACCAGAGTTATTGAAATGTGTGTTCTCTTTAGAGACCACACATGGATCCACCAGTGTCATTGCATGTGTGTTCTTTTCACTAACAACAACCAGAGTCATTTCATGTGTGTTCCTTTCACATACCACATATGGATCCACCAGTGTCATTGCTTATGTGTTCTTTTTACTAACAACAACTGGAGTCATTTCATGTGTGTTGTTTTCACATACCACATATGGATCCACCAGTGTCATTGAAATGTGTGTTCTCTTCAGAGACCACACATGGATCCACCAGTGTCATTGCATGTGTGTTCTTTTTACTAACAACAACTGGAGTCATTTCATGTGTGTTGTTTTCACATACCACATATGGATCCACCAGTGTCATTGCATGTGTGTTCTTTTCACAATCCACCTATGGATCTACCAGTGTCATTGCATGTGTGCTCTTTTCACTAACAACAACCAGAGTCATTGCATGTGTGTTCTCTTCAGAGACCACACATGGATCCACCAATGTTATTGCATGTGTGTTCTTTTTACTTACAACAACTAGAGTCATTTCATGTGTGTTCTTTTCACATACCACATATGGATCCACCAGAGTCATTGCATGTGTGTTTTCTTCAGAGACCACACATGGATCCACCAGTGTCATTGCATGTGTGTTCTTTTTACTAACAACAACTGGAGTCATTGCATGTGTGTTCTTCTCACATACCACATATGGATCCACCAGTGTCATTGCATGTGTGATATTTTCACAATCCACCTATGGATCCACCAGTGTCATTGCATGTGTGTTATTTTTACTAACAACAACTGGAGTCATTACATGTGTGTTCTTCTCACATACCACATATGGATCCACCAGTGTCATTACATGTGTGATCTTGTCACAATCCACCTATGGATCCACCAGTGTCATTGCATGTGTGTTATTTTTACTAACAACAACTGGAGTCATTGCATGTGTGTTCTTTTCACATACCACATATGGATCCACCAGTTTCATTGCATGTGTGTTCTTTTCACTATCCACCTATGGATCCACCAGTGTCATTGCATGTGTGCTCTTTTTACTAACAACAACTAGAGTCATTGCATGTGTGTTCTCTTCAGAGACCACACATGGATCCACCAGTGTCATTGCATATGTGTTCTTTTTTGTAACAACAACTAGAGTCATTGCATGTGTGTTCTTTTCACATACCACATATGGATGCACCAGTGTCATTGCATGTCTGCTCTTTTCACAATCCACCTATGGATCCACCAGTGTCATTGCATGTGTGTTCTTTTTACTAACAACAACTGGAGTAATTGCATGTGTGTTCTTTTCACATACCACATATGGATCCACCGGTGTCATTGCATGTGTGTGCTTTTCACAATCCACATATGGATCCACCAGTATCATTGCATGTGTGCTCTTTTTACTAACAACAACCAGAGTCATTGCATGTGTGTTTTCTTCAGAGACCACACATGGATCCACCAGTGTCATTGCATGTATGTTCTTTTTACTGACAGCTGCTGGAGTCATTGCATGTGTTTTCTTCTCACATACCACATATGGATCCACCAGTGTCATTGCATGTGTGATATTTTCACAATCCACCTATGGATCCACCAGTGTCATTGCATGTGTGTTATTTTTACTAACAACAACTGGAGTCATTGCATGTGTGTTCTTCTCACATACCACATATGGATCCACCAGTGTCATTGCATGTGTGATCTTGTCAGAATCCACCTATGGATCCACCAGTGTCATTGCATGTGTGTTATTTTTACTAACAACAACTGGAGTCATTGCATGTGTGTTCTTTTCACATACCACATATGGATCCACCAGTTTCATTGCATGTGTGTTCTTTTCACAATCCACCTATGGATCCACCAGTGTCATTGCATGTGTGCTCTTTTTACTAACAACAACTAGAGTCATTGCATGTGTGTTCTCTTCAGAGACCACACATGGATCCACCAGTGTCATTGCATGTGTGTTCTTTTTTGTAACAACAACTGGAGTCATTGCATGTGTGTTCTTTTCACATACCACATATGGATCCACCAGTGTCATTGCATGTGTGCTCTTTTCACAATCCACCTATGGATCCACCAGTGTCATTGCATGTGTCTTCTTTTTACTAACAACTGGAGTAATTGCATGTGTGTTCTTTTCACATACCACATATGGATCCACCGGTGTCATTGCATGTGTGTGCTTTTCACAATCCACCTATGGATCCACCAGTGTCATTGCATGTGTGCTCTTTTTACTAACAACAACCAGAGTCATTACATGTGTGTTCTCTTCAGAGACCACACATGGATCCACCAGTGTCATTGCATGTGTGTTCTTTTCATAATCCACACATGGATCCACCAGCGTCATTGCATGTGTGCTCTTCTCACATACCACATATGGATCCACCAGTGTCATTGCATGTGTGATATTTTCACAATCCACCTATGGATCCACCAGTGTCATTGCATGTGTGTTATTTTTACTAACAACAACTGGAGTCATTGCATGTGTGTTCTTCTCACATACCACATATGGATCCACCAGTGTCATTGCATGTGTGATCTTGTCAGAATCCACCTATGGATCCACCAGTGTCATTGCATGTGTGTTATTTTTACTAACAACAACTGGAGTCATTGCATGTGTGTTCTTTTCACATACCACATATGGATCCACCAGTTTCATTGCATGTGTGTTCTTTTCACAATCCACCTATGGATCCACCAGTGTCATTGCATGTGTGCTCTTTTTACTAACAACAACTAGAGTCATTGCATGTGTGTTCTCTTCAGAGACCACACATGGATCCACCAGTGTCATTGCATGTGTGTTCTTTTTTGTAACAACAACTGGAGTCATTGCATGTGTGTTCTTTTCACATACCACATATGGATCCACCAGTGTCATTGCATGTGTGCTCTTTTCACAATCCACCTATGGATCCACCAGTGTCATTGCATGTGTGTTCTTTTCACAATCCACGTATGGATCCACCAGTGTCATTGCATGCGTGTTCTTTTTACTAACAACAACAAGAGTAATTGCATGTGTGTTCTTTTCACATACCACATATGGATCCACCGGTGTCATTGCATGTGTGTGCTTTTCACAATCCACCTATGGATCCACCAGTGTCATTGCGTTTGTGCTCTTTTTACTAACAACCAGAGTCATTGCATGTGTGTTTTCTTCAGAGACCACACATGGATCCACCAGTGTCATTGCATGTATGTTCTTTTTACTAACAACAACTGGAGTCATTGCATGTGTGTTCTTCTCACATACCACATATGGATCCACCAGTGTCATTGCATGTGTGACATTTTCACAATCCACCTATGGATCCACCAGTGTCATTGCATGTGTGTTATTTTTACTAACAACAACTGGAGTCATTACATGTGTGTTCTTCTCACATACCACATATGGATCCACCAGTGTCATTGCATGTGTGATCTTGTCACAATCCACCTATGGATCCACCAGTGTCATTGCATGTGTGTTATTTTTACTAACAACAACTGGAGTCATTGCATGTGTGTTCTTTTCACATACCACATATGGATCCACCAGTTTCATTGCATGTGTGTTCTTTTCACAATCCACCTATGGATCCACCAGTGTCATTGCATGTGTGCTCTTTTTACTAACAACAACTAGAGTCATTGCATGTGTGTTCTCTTCAGAGACCACACATGGATCCACCAGTGTCATTGCATGTGTGTTCTTTTTTGTAACAACAACTAGAGTCATTGCATGTGTGTTCTTTTCACATACCACATATGGATGCACCAGTGTCATTGCATGTCTGCTCTTTTCACAATCCACCTATGGATCCACCAGTGTCATTGCATGTGTGTTCTTTTTACTAACAACTGGAGTAATTGCATGTGTGTTCTTTTCACATACCAGATATGGATCCACCGGTGTCATTGCATGTGTGTGCTTTTCACAATCCACCTATGGATCCACTAGTGTCATTGCATGTGTGCTCTTTTTACTAACAACAACCAGAGTCATTACATGTGTGTTCTCTTCAGAGACCACACATGGATCCACCAGTGTCATTGCATGTGTGTTCTTTTCATAATCCACACATGGATCCACCAGCGTCATTGCATGTGTGCTCTTTTTACTAACAACAACCAGAGTCATTGAAATGTGTGTTCTCTTCAGAGACCACACATGGATCCACCAGTGTCATTGCATGTGTGTTCTTTTCACTAACAACAACCAGAGTCATTTCATGTGTGTTCTTTTCACATACCACATATGGATCCACCAGTGTCATTGAAATGTGTGTTCTCTTCAGAGACCACACATGGATCCACCAGTGTCATTGCATGTGTGTTATTTTTACTAACATCAACCAGAGTCATTGCATGTGTGCTCTTTTCACATACCACATATGGATCCACCAGTGTCATTGCATGTCTGTTCTTTTCACAATCCACCTATGGATCCACCAGTGTCATTGCATGTGTGTTCTTTTTACTAACAACAACTAGAGTCATTACATGTGTGTTCTTCTCACATACCACATATGGATCCACCAGTGTCATTGCATGTGTGATATTTTCACAATCCGCCTATGGATCCACCAGTGTCATTGCATGTGTGTTATTTTTACTAACAACAACTGGAGTCATTACATGTGTGTTCTTCTCACATACCACATATGGATCCACCAGTGTCATTGCATGTGTGATCTTGTCACAATCCACCTATGGATCCACCAGTGTCATTGCATGTGTGTTATTTTTACTAACAACAACTGGAGTCATTGCATGTGTGTTCTTTTCACATACCACATATGGATCCACCAGTTTCATTGCATGTGTGTTCTTTTCACAATCCACCTATGGATCCACCAGTGTCATTGCATGTGTGCTCTTTTTACTAACAACAACTAGAGTCATTGCATGTGTGTTCTCTTCAGAGACCACACATGGATCCACCAGTGTCATTGCATGTGTGTTCTTTTTTGTAACAACAACTGGAGTCATTGCATGTGTGTTCTTTTCACATACCACATATGGATCCACTAGTGTCATTGCATGTGTGCTCTTTTCACAATCCACCTATGGATCCACCAGTGTCATTGCATGTGTGTTCTTTTTACTAACAACAACTGGAGTAATTGCATGTGTGTTCTTTTCACATACCACATATGGATCCACCGGTGTCATTGCATGTGTGTGCTTTTCACAATCCACATATGGATCCACCAGTGTCATTGCATGTGTGCTCTTTTTACTAACAACAACCAGAGTCATTGCATGTGTGTTTTCTTCAGAGACCACACATGGATCCACCAGTGTCATTGCATGTGTGTTCTTTTTACTAACAACAACTAGAGTCATTGCGTGTGTGTTCTTCTCACATACCACATATGGATCCACCAGTGTCATTGCATGTGTGTTATTTTTACTAACAACAACTAGAGTCATTGCATGTGTGTTCTTCTCACATACCACATATGGATCCACCAGTGTCATTGCATGTGTGATCTTGTCACAATCCACAAATGGATCCACCAGTGTCATTGCATGTGTGTTATTTTTACTAACAACAACTGGAGTCATTGCATTTGTGTTCTTTTCACGTACCACATATGGATCCACCAGTTTCATTGCATGTGTGTTCTTTTCAAAATACACCTATGGATCCACCAGTGTCATTGCATGTGTGCTCTTTTTACTAAGAACAACTAGAGTCATTGCATGTGTGTTCTCTTCAGAGACCACACATGGATCCACAAGTGTCATTGCATGTGTGTTCTTTTTTGTAACAACAGCTGGAGTCATTGCATGTGTGTTCTTTTCACATACCACATATGGATCCACCAGTGTCATTGCATGTGTGCTCTTTTCACAATCCACCTATGGATCCACCAGTGTCATTGCATGTGTGTTCTTTTTACTAACAACTGGAGTAATTGCATGTGTGTTCTTTTCACATACCACATATGGATCCACCGTGTCATTGCATGTGTGTGCTTTTCACAATCCACCTATGGATCCACCAGTGTCATTGCATGTGTGCTCTTTTTACTAACAACAACCAGAGTCATTGCATGTGTGTTCTCTTCAGAGACCACACATGGATCCACCAGTGTCATTGCATGTGTGTTCTTTTCATAATCCACACATGGATCCACCAGCGTCATTGCATGTGTGCTCTTTTTACTAACAACAACCAGAGTCATTGAAATGTGTGTTCTCTTCAGAGACCACACATGGATCCACCAGTGTCATTGAATGTGTGTTCTTTTCACTAACAACAACCAGAGTCATTTCATGTGTGTTCCTTTCACATACCACATATGGATCCACCAGTGTCATTGCTTGTGTGTTCTTTTTACTAACAACAACTGGAGTCATTTCATGTGTGTTCTTTTCACATACCACATATGGATCCACTAGTGTCATTGAAATGTGTGTTCTCTTCAGAGACCACACATGGATCCACCAGTGTTATTGCATGTGTGTACTTTTTACTAACAACAACTGGAGTCATTGCATGTGTGTTCTTTCTACATATGGATCCACCAGTGTCATTGCATGTGTGTTCTTTTCACAATCCACCTATGGATCCACCAGTGTCATTGCATGTGTGCTCTTTTTACTAACAAAAACCAGAGTCATTGCATGTGTGTTCTCTTCAGAGAACACACATGGATCCACTAGTGTCATTGCATGTGTGTTCTTTTCATAATCCACCTATGGATCCACCAGTGTCGTTGCATGTGTGCTCTTTTTACTAACAACAACCAGAGTCATTGCATGCGTGTTCTCTTCAGAGACCACACATGGATCTAGCAATGTCATTGCATGTGTGTTCTTTTTACTAACAACAACCAGAGTCATTGAAATGTGTGTTCTCTTCAGAGACCACACATGGATCCACTAGTGTCATTGCATGTGTGTTCTTTTCACTAACAACAACGGTAGTCATTTCATGTGTGTTCTTTTCACATACCACATATGGATCCACCAGTGTCATTGAAATGTGTGTTCACTTCGAAGACCACACATGGATCCACCAGTGTCATTACATGTGTGTTCTTTTTACTAACAACAACTGGATACATTGCATGTGTGTTCTTTTCACATACCACATATGGATCCACCAGTGTCATTGCATGTGTGCTCTTTTCATAATCCACCTACGAATCCACCAATGTCATTTCATGTGGGTTATTTTCACATACCACATATGGAACCACCAGTGTCATTGAAATGTGTGTTCTCTTCAGAGACCACACATGGATCCACCAGTGTCATCGCATGTGTGTTATTTTTACTAACAACAACTGGAGTAATTGCATGTGTGTTCTTTTCACATACCACATATGGATCCACCAGTTTCATTGCATGTGTGTTCTTTTCACAATCCACCTATGGATCCACCAGTGTCATTGCATGTGTGCTCTTTTTACTAACAACAACTAGAGTCATTGCATGTGTGTTCTCTTCAGAGACGACACATGGATCCACCAGTGTCATTGCATGGGTGTTCTTTTTTGTAACAACAACTGGAGTCATTGCATGTGTGTTCTTTTCACATACCACATATGGATCCACCAGTGTCATTGCATGTGTGCTCTTTTCAAAAACCACCTATGGATCCACCAGTGTCATTCCATGTGTGTTCTTTTTACTAACAACAACTAGAGTAATTGCATGTGTGTTCTTTTCACATACCACATATGGATCCACCGGTGTCATTGCATGTGTGTGCTTTTCACAATCCACATATGGATCCACCAGTGTCATTGCATGTGTGCTCTTTTTACTAACAACAACCAGAGTCATT
Organism: Avena sativa; assembly: GCA_916181665.1. Taxonomy (NCBI): domain Eukaryota; kingdom Viridiplantae; phylum Streptophyta; class Magnoliopsida; order Poales; family Poaceae; genus Avena; species Avena sativa. The sequence goes on along the minus strand of OV702292.1, from coordinate 409,890,871 downwards.
GCATGTGTGTTTTCTTCAGAGACCACACATGGATCCACCAGTGTCATTGCATGTGTGTTCTTTTACTAACAACAACTGGAGTCATTGCATGTGTGTTCTTCTCACATACCACATATGGATCCACCAGTGTCATTGCATGTGTGTTATTTTTACTAACAACAACTGGAGTCATTGCATGTGTGTTCTTCTCACATACCACATATGGATCCACCAGTGTCATTGCATGTGTGATCTTGTCACAATCCACCTATGGATCCACCAGTGTCATTGCATGTGTGTTATTTTTACTAACAACAACTGGAGTCATTGCATTTGTGTTCTTTTCACGTACCACATATGGATCCACCAGTTTCATTGCATGTGTGTTCTTTTCAAAATACACCTATGGATCCACCAGTGTCATTGCATGTGTGCTCTTTTTACTAACAACAACTAGAGTCATTGCATGTGTGTTCTCTTCAGAGACCACACATGGATCCACAAGTGTCATTGCATGTGTGTTCTTTTTTGTAACAACAACTGGAGTCATTGCATGTGTGTTCTTTTCACATACCACATATGGATCCACCAGTGTCATTGCATGTGTGCTCTTTTCACAATCCACCTATGGATCCACCAGTGTCATTGCATGTGTGTTCTTTTTACTAACAACTGGAGTAATTGCATGTGTGTTCTTTTCACATACCACATATGGATCCACCGGTGTCATTGCATGTGTGTGCTTTTCACAATCCACCTATGGATCCACCAGTGTAATTGCATGTGTGCTCTTTTTACTAACAACAACCAGTCATTACATGTGTGTTCTCTTCAGAGACCACACATGGATCCACCAGTGTCATTGCATGTGTGTTCTTTTCATAATCCACACATGGATCCACCAGCGTCATTGCATGCGTGCTCTTTTTACTAACAACAACCAGAGTCATTGAAATGTGTGTTCTCTTCATAGACCACACATGGATCCACCAGTGTCATTGCATGTGTGTTCTTTTCACTAACAACAACCAGAGTCATTTCATGTGTGTTCCTTTCACATACCACATATGGATCCACCAGTGTCATTGCTTGTGTGTTCTTTTTACTAACAACAACTGGAGTCATTTCATGTGTGTTCTTTTCACATACCACATATGGATCCACTAGTGTCATTGAAATGTGTGTTCTCTTCAGCGACCACACATGGATCCACCAGTGTCATTGCATGTGTGTACTTTTTACTAACAACAACTGGAGTCATTGCATGTGTGTTCTTTCTACATATGGATCCACCAGTGTCATTGCATGTGTGTTCTTTTCACAATCCACCTATGGATCCACCAGTGTCATTGCATGTGTGCTCTTTTTACTAACAAAAACCAGAGTCATTGCATGTGTGTTCTCTTCAGAGACCACACATGGATCCACCAGTGTCATTGCATGTGTGTTCTTTTCATAATCCACCTATGGATCCACCAGTGTCGTTGCATGTGTGCTCTTTTTACTAACAACAACCAGAGTCATTGCATGCGTGTTCTCTTTAGAGACCACACATGGATCTAGCAATGTCATTTAATGTGTTTTCTTTTTACTAACAACAACTAGAGTCATTGAAATGTGTGTTCTCTTCAGAGACCACACATGGATCCACCAGTGTCATTGCATGTGTGTTCTTTTCACTAACAACAACGGTAGTCATTTCATGTGTGTTATTTTCACATACCACATATGGATCCACCAGTGTCATTGAAATGTGTGTTCACTTCGAAGACTACACATGGATCCACTAGTGTCATTACATGTGTGTTCTTTTTACTAACAACAACTGGATATATTGCATGTGTGTTCTTTTCACATACCACATATGGATCCACCAGTGTCATTGCATGTGTGCGCTTTTCATAATCCAGCTACGGATCCACCAGTGTCATTTCATGTGGGTTATTTTCACATACCACATATGGAACCACTAGTGTCATTGAAATGTGTGTTCTCTTCAGAGACCACACATGGATCCACCAGTGTCATCGCATGTGTGTTATTTTTACTAACAACAACTGGAGTCATTGCATGTGTGTTCTTTTCACATACCACATATGGATCCACTAGTGTCATTGCTTGTGTGCTCTTTTCACAATCCACCTATGGATCCACTAGTGTCATTGCATTTGTTCTCTTTTCACAATCCACCTATGGATCCACCAGAGTCATATCATGTGTGCTCTTTTTACTAACAACAACTAAAGTCATGGCATGTGTGTTCTCTTCAGAGACCACACATGGATCCACCAGTGTCATTGCATGTGTGTTCTTTTCACAATCCACCTATGGATCCACCAGTGTCATTGCATGTGTGCTCTTTTTACTAACAACAACTAGAGTCATTGCATGTGTGTTCTCCTCAGAGACCACACATGGATCCACCTGTGTCATTGCATGTGTGTTCATTTTACTAACAACAACCAGAGTCATTGAAATGTGTGTTATCTTCAGAGACCACACATGGATCCACCAGTGTCATTGCATGTGTGTTATTTTCACTAACAACAACTAGAGTCATTTCATGTGTGTTCTTTTCACATACCACATATGGATCCACCAGTGTCATTGCATGTGTGCTCTTTTCACAATCCACCTATGGATCCACCAGTGTCATTGCATGTGTGTTCTTTTTACTAACAACTGGAGTAATTGCATGTGTGTTCTTTTCACATACCACATATGGATCCACCGTGTCATTGCATGTGTGTGCTTTTCACAATCCACCTATGGATCCACCAGTGTCATTGCATGTGTGCTCTTTTTACTAACAACAACCAGAGTCATTGCATGTGTGTTCTCTTCAGAGACCACACATGGATCCACCAGTGTTATTGCATGTGTGTTCTTTTCATAATCCACACATGGATCCACCAGCGTCATTGCATGTGTGCTCTTTTTACTAACAACAACCAGAGTCATTGAAATGTGTGTTCTCTTCAGAGACCACACATGGATCCACCAGTGTCATTGAATGTGTGTTCTTTTCACTAACAACAACCAGAGTCATTTCATGTGTGTTCCTTTCACATACCACATATGGATCCACCAGTGTCATTGCTTGTGTGTTCTTTTTACTAACAACAACTGGAGTCATTTCATGTGTGTTCTTTTCACATACCACATATGGATCCACTAGTGTCATTGAAATGTGTGTTCTCTTCAGAGACCACACATGGATCCACCAGTGTTATTGCATGTGTGTACTTTTTACTAACAACAACTGGAGTCATTGCATGTGTGTTCTTTCTACATATGGATCCACCAGTGTCATTGCATGTGTGTTCTTTTCACAATCCACCTATGGATCCACCAGTGTCATTGCATGTGTGCTCTTTTTACTAACAAAAACCAGAGTCATTGCATGTGTGTTCTCTTCAGAGAACACACATGGATCCACTAGTGTCATTGCATGTGTGTTCTTTTCATAATCCACCTATGGATCCACCAGTGTCGTTGCATGTGTGCTCTTTTTACTAACAACAACCAGAGTCATTGCATGCGTGTTCTCTTCAGAGACCACACATGGATCTAGCAATGTCATTGCATGTGTGTTCTTTTTACTAACAACAACCAGAGTCATTGAAATGTGTGTTCTCTTCAGAGACCACACATGGATCCACTAGTGTCATTGCATGTGTGTTCTTTTCACTAACAACAACGGTAGTCATTTCATGTGTGTTCTTTTCACATACCACATATGGATCCACCAGTGTCATTGAAATGTGTGTTCACTTCGAAGACCACACATGGATCCACCAGTGTCATTACATGTGTGTTCTTTTTACTAACAACAACTGGATACATTGCATGTGTGTTCTTTTCACATACCACATATGGATCCACCAGTGTCATTGCATGTGTGCTCTTTTCATAATCCACCTACGAATCCACCAATGTCATTTCATGTGGGTTATTTTCACATACCACATATGGAACCACCAGTGTCATTGAAATGTGTGTTCTCTTCAGAGACCACACATGGATCCACCAGTGTCATCGCATGTGTGTTATTTTTACTAACAACAACTGGAGTAATTGCATGTGTGTTCTTTTCACATACCACATATGGATCCACCAGTTTCATTGCATGTGTGTTCTTTTCACAATCCACCTATGGATCCACCAGTGTCATTGCATGTGTGCTCTTTTTACTAACAACAACTAGAGTCATTGCATGTGTGTTCTCTTCAGAGACGACACATGGATCCACCAGTGTCATTGCATGGGTGTTCTTTTTTGTAACAACAACTGGAGTCATTGCATGTGTGTTCTTTTCACATACCACATATGGATCCACCAGTGTCATTGCATGTGTGCTCTTTTCAAAAACCACCTATGGATCCACCAGTGTCATTCCATGTGTGTTCTTTTTACTAACAACAACTAGAGTAATTGCATGTGTGTTCTTTTCACATACCACATATGGATCCACCGGTGTCATTGCATGTGTGTGCTTTTCACAATCCACATATGGATCCACCAGTGTCATTGCATGTGTGCTCTTTTTACTAACAACAACCAGAGTCATTGCATGTGTGTTTTCTTCAGAGACCACACATGGATCCACCAGTGTCATTGCATGTGTGTTCTTTTACTAACAACAACTGGAGTCATTGCATGTGTGTTCTTCTCACATACCACATATGGATCCACCAGTGTCATTGCATGTGTGTTATTTTTACTAACAACAACTGGAGTCATTGCATGTGTGTTCTTCTCACATACCACATATGGATCCACCAGTGTCATTGCATGTGTGATCTTGTCACAATCCACCTATGGATCCACCAGTGTCATTGCATGTGTGTTATTTTTACTAACAACAACTGGAGTCATTGCATTTGTGTTCTTTTCACGTACCACATATGGATCCACCAGTTTCATTGCATGTGTGTTCTTTTCAAAATACACCTATGGATCCACCAGTGTCATTGCATGTGTGCTCTTTTTACTAACAACAACTAGAGTCATTGCATGTGTGTTCTCTTCAGAGACCACACATGGATCCACAAGTGTCATTGCATGTGTGTTCTTTTTTGTAACAACAACTGGAGTCATTGCATGTGTGTTCTTTTCACATACCACATATGGATCCACCAGTGTCATTGCATGTGTGCTCTTTTCACAATCCACCTATGGATCCACCAGTGTCATTGCATGTGTGTTCTTTTTACTAACAACTGGAGTAATTGCATGTGTGTTCTTTTCACATACCACATATGGATCCACCGGTGTCATTGCATGTGTGTGCTTTTCACAATCCACCTATGGATCCACCAGTGTAATTGCATGTGTGCTCTTTTTACTAACAACAACCAGTCATTACATGTGTGTTCTCTTCAGAGACCACACATGGATCCACCAGTGTCATTGCATGTGTGTTCTTTTCATAATCCACACATGGATCCACCAGCGTCATTGCATGCGTGCTCTTTTTACTAACAACAACCAGAGTCATTGAAATGTGTGTTCTCTTCATAGACCACACATGGATCCACCAGTGTCATTGCATGTGTGTTCTTTTCACTAACAACAACCAGAGTCATTTCATGTGTGTTCCTTTCACATACCACATATGGATCCACCAGTGTCATTGCTTGTGTGTTCTTTTTACTAACAACAACTGGAGTCATTTCATGTGTGTTCTTTTCACATACCACATATGGATCCACTAGTGTCATTGAAATGTGTGTTCTCTTCAGAGACCACACATGGATCCACCAGTGTCATTGCATGTGTGTACTTTTTACTAACAACAACTGGAGTCATTGCATGTGTGTTCTTTCTACATATGGATCCACCAGTGTCATTGCATGTGTGTTCTTTTCACAATCCACCTATGGATCCACCAGTGTCATTGCATGTGTGCTCTTTTTACTAACAAAAACCAGAGTCATTGCATGTGTGTTCTCTTCAGAGACCACACATGGATCCACCAGTGTCATTGCATGTGTGTTCTTTTCATAATCCACCTATGGATCCACCAGTGTCGTTGCATGTGTGCTCTTTTTACTAACAACAACCAGAGTCATTGCATGCGTGTTCTCTTTAGAGACCACACATGGATCTAGCAATGTCATTTAATGTGTTTTCTTTTTACTAACAACAACTAGAGTCATTGAAATGTGTGTTCTCTTCAGAGACCACACATGGATCCACCAGTGTCATTGCATGTGTGTTCTTTTCACTAACAACAACGGTAGTCATTTCATGTGTGTTATTTTCACATACCACATATGGATCCACCAGTGTCATTGAAATGTGTGTTCACTTCGAAGACTACACATGGATCCACTAGTGTCATTACATGTGTGTTCTTTTTACTAACAACAACTGGATATATTGCATGTGTGTTCTTTTCACATACCACATATGGATCCACCAGTGTCATTGCATGTGTGCGCTTTTCATAATCCAGCTACGGATCCACCAGTGTCATTTCATGTGGGTTATTTTCACATACCACATATGGAACCACTAGTGTCATTGAAATGTGTGTTCTCTTCAGAGACCACACATGGATCCACCAGTGTCATCGCATGTGTGTTATTTTTACTAACAACAACTGGAGTCATTGCATGTGTGTTCTTTTCACATACCACATATGGATCCACTAGTGTCATTGCTTGTGTGCTCTTTTCACAATCCACCTATGGATCCACTAGTGTCATTGCATTTGTTCTCTTTTCACAATCCACCTATGGATCCACCAGAGTCATATCATGTGTGCTCTTTTTACTAACAACAACTAAAGTCATGGCATGTGTGTTCTCTTCAGAGACCACACATGGATCCACCAGTGTCATTGCATGTGTGTTCTTTTCACAATCCACCTATGGATCCACCAGTGTCATTGCATGTGTGCTCTTTTTACTAACAACAACTAGAGTCATTGCATGTGTGTTCTCCTCAGAGACCACACATGGATCCACCTGTGTCATTGCATGTGTGTTCATTTTACTAACAACAACCAGAGTCATTGAAATGTGTGTTATCTTCAGAGACCACACATGGATCCACCAGTGTCATTGCATGTGTGTTATTTTCACTAACAACAACTAGAGTCATTTCATGTGTGTTCTTTTCACATACCACATATGGATCCACCAGTGTCATTGCATGTGTATTCTTTTTACTAACAACAACAGGAGTCATTTCCTGTGTGTTCTCTTCACATACAACATATGGATCCACCAGTGTCATTGCATGTGTGTTCTTTTTTGTAATAACAACTGGAGTCATTGCATGTGTGTTCTTTTCACATACCACATATGGATCCACCAGTGTCATTACATCTGTGTTCTTTTTACAATCCACCTATGGATCCACCAGTGTTATTGCATGTGTGCTCTTTTTACTAACAACAACCAGTCTCATTGCATGTGTGTTCTCTTCAGAGACCACACATGGATCCACCAGTGTCATTGCATGTGTGTTCGTTTCATAATCCACCTACGGATCCACCAGTGTCATTGCATGTGTGATCTTTTTACTAACAACAACCAGAGTCATTGCATGTGTGTTCTCTTTAGAGACCACACATGGATCCAGCAGTGTCATTGCATGTGTGTTATTTTTACTAACAACAACTAGAGTCATTGAAATGTATGTTCTCTTTAGAGACCACACATGGATCCACCGGTGTCATTGCATGTGTGTTCTTTTCACTAACAACAACTGGAGTCATTTCAAGTGTGTTCTTTTCACATACCACATATGGATCCACCAGTGTCATTGAAATGTGTGTTAACTTCAGAGACCACACATGGATCCACTAGTGTCATTGCATGTGTGTTCTTTTTACTAACAACAACTGGAGTCATTGCATGTGTGTTCTTTTCACATACCACATATGGATCCACCAGTGTCATTGCATGTGTGCTCTTTTCATAATCCACCTACAGATCCACTAGTGTCATTTCATGTGGGTTCTTTTCACATACCACATATTGAACCACCAGTGTCATTGAAATGTGTATTCTCTTCAGAGACCACACATGGATCCACCGGTGTCATTGCATGTGTGTTCTTTTTACTAACAACAACTGGAGTAATTGCATGTGTGTTCTTTTCACATACCACATATAGATCCACCAGTGTCATTGCATGTGTGTGCTTTTCACAATCCACCTATGGATCCACGAGTGTCATTGCATGTGTGCTCTTTTTACTAACAACAACCAGAGTCATTGCATGTGTGTTCTCTTCAGAGACCACACATGGATGCACCAGTGTCATTGCATGTGTGTTCTTTGCATAATCCACACATGGATCCACTAGTGTCATTGCATGTGTGTTCTTTTCACTAACAACAACCAAAGTCATTTCATGTGTGTTCTTTTCACATACCACATATGGAACCACCAGTGTCATTGAAATGTGTGTTCTCTTCAGAGACCACATATGGATCCACCAGTGTCATTGCATGTGTGTTATTTTTAGTAACAACAACTGGAGTCATTGCATGTGTGTTCTTTTCACATACCACATATGGATCCACTAGTGTCATTGCATGTGTGCTCTTTTCACAATCCACCTATGGATCCACTAGTGTCATTGCATGTGTGCTCTTTTCACAATCCACCTATGGATCCACTAGTGTCATATCATGTGTGCTCTTTTCACTAACAACAACCAGAGTAATTGCATGCGTGTTCTCTTCAGAGACCACACATGGATCCACCAGTGTCATTGCTTGTGTGTTCTTTTCATAATCCACACATGGATCCACTAGTGTGATTGCATGTGTGCTATTTTTACTAACAACAACCAGAGTCATTGCATGTGTGTTCTCTTCAAAGACAACACATGGATCCAGCAGTGTCATTGCATGTGTGTTCTTTTTACTAACAACAACCAGAGTCATTGAAATGTGTGTTCTCTTCAGAGACCACACATGGATCCACCAGTGTCATTGCATGTGTGTTCTTTTCACTAACAACAACTAGAGTCATTTCATGTGTGTTCTTTTCAGATACCACATATGGATCCACAAGTGTCGTTGAAATGTGTGTTCTCTTTAGAGACCACACATGGATCCACTAGTGTCATTGCATGTGTCTTCTTTTTACAAACAACAACTGGAGTCATTGCATGTGTGTTCTTTTCACATACCACATATGGATCCACCAGTGTCATTGTATGTGTGCTCTTTTCATAATCCACCTATGGATCCACCAGTGTCATTTCATGTGTTTTTTTTCACATACCACATATGGATCCACCTATGTCATTGAAATGTGTGTTCTCTTCAGAGACCACACATGGATCCACCAGTGTCATTGCATGTGTGTTCTTTTTACTAACAACAACTGGATTCATTGCATGTGTGTTCTTTTCACATACCACATATGGATCCACCAGTGTCATTGCATGTGTGCTCTTTTGACAATCCACCTATGGATCCACCAGTGTCATTGCATGTGTGTTCTTTTTACAAACAACAACCAGAGTCATTGCATGTGTGTTCTTTTCACATACCACACATGGATCCACTAGTGTCATTGCATGTGTGTTCTTTTTACTAACAATAACCAGAGTCATTGCATGTGTGTTCTTTTCGCATACCACATATGGATCCACCAGTGTCATTGCATGTGTGCTCTTTTCATAATCCACCTATGGATCCACTAGTGTCATTGCATGTGTGTTCTTTTTACTAACAAAAATCAGAGTCATTGCATGTGTGTTATTTTCACATACCACATATGGATCCACCAGTGTCATTGCATGTGTGCTTTTTGACAATCCACCAGTGTCATTGCATGTGTGCTCTTTTCACAATCCACCTATGGATCCACCAGTGTCATTGCATGTGTGTTCTTTTTACTAACAACAACCAGAGTCATTGCATGTGTGTTCTTTTCACATACCACATATGGATCCACCAGTGTCATTTCATGTGTGTTCTTTTCACATACCACGTATGGATCCACCAGAGTCATTAAAATGTGTGTTCTCTTCAGAGACCACACGTGGATCCACCAGTGTCATTGAAATGTATGTTCTCTTTAGAGACCACACATGGACCCACCAGTGTCATTGCATGTGTGTTCTTTTTACTAACAACAACGAGAGTCATTGAAATGTGTGTTCTCTTCAGAGACCACACATGGATCCACCAGTGTCATTGCATGTGTGTTCTTTTCACTAATAACAACCAGAATCATTGAATGTGTGTTCTTTTCACATACCACAAATGGATCCACTAGTGTCATTGCATGTGTGTTCTTTTCACTAACAACAACTGGAGTCATTGCATGTGTGTTCTTTTCACATACCACATATGGATCCACCAGTGTCATTACATGTGTGCTCTTTTCATAATACACCTACAGATCCACTAGTGTCATTTCATGTGGGTTCTTTTCACATACCACATATTGAACCACCAGTGTCATTGAAATGTGTGTTCTCTTCAGAGACCACACATGGATCCACCAGTGTCATTGCATGTGTGTTCTTTTTACTAAAAACAACTGGAGTAATTGCATGTGTGTTCTTTTCACATACCACATATAGATCCACCACTGTCATTGCATGTGTGTGCTTTTCACAATCCACCTATGGATCCACCAGTGTCATTGCATGTGTGCTCTTTTTACTAACAACAACCAGAGTCATTGCATGTGTGTTCTCTTCAGAGACCACACATGGATCCACCAGTGTCATTGCATGTGTGTTCTTTTTACTAACAACAACTGGAGTCATTGCATGTGTGTTCTTCTCACATACCACACATGGATCCACCAGTGTCATTGCATGTGTGTTCTTTTCATAATCCACACATGGATCCACCAGCGTCATTGCATGTGTGCTCTTTTTACTAACAACAACCAGAGTCATTGAAATGTGTGTTCTCTTCAGAGACCACACATGGATCCACCAGTGTCATTGCATGTCTGTTCTTTTCACTAACAACAACCAAAGTCATTTCATGTGTGTTATTTTCACATACCACATATGGAACCACCAGTGTCATTGAAATGTGTGTTCTCTTCAGAGACCACATATGGATCCACGAGTGTCATTGCATGTGTGTTATTTTTAGTAACAACAACTGGAGTCATTGCATGTGTGTTCTTTTCACATACCACATATGGATCCACTAGTGTCATTGCATGTGTGCTCTTTTCACAATCCACCTATGGATCCACTAGTGTCATTGCATGTGTGCTCTTTTCACAATCCACGTATGGATCCACTAGTGTCATATCATGTGTGCTCTTTTCACTAACAACAACAAGCGTAATTGCATGTGTGTTCTCTTCAGACACCACACATGGATCCACCAATGTCATTGCATGTGTGTTCTTTTCATAATCCACACATGGATCCACTAGTGTGATTGCATGTGTGCTATTTTTACTAACAACAACCAGAGTCATTGCATGTGTGTTCTCTTCAAAGACAACACATGGATCCAGCAGTGTCATTGCATGTGTGTTCTTTTTTCTAACAACAACCAGAGTCATTGAAATGTGTGTTCTCTTCAGAGACCACACATGGATCCACCAGTGTCATTGCATGTGTGTTCTTTTCACTAACAACAACTAGAGTCATTTCATGTGTGTTCTTTTCACATACCACATATGGATCCACAAGTGTCATTGAAATGTGTGTTCTCTTTAGAGACCACACATGGATCCACTAGTGTCATTGCATGTGTGTTCTTTTTACTAACAACAACTGGAGTCATTGCATGTGTGTTCTTTTCAAATACCAAATATGGATCCACCAGTGTCATTGTATGTGTGCTCTTTTCATAATCCACCTATGGATCCACCAGTGTCATTTCATGTGTTCTTTTTCACATACCACATATGGATCCACCTATGTCATTGAAATGTGTGTTCTCTTCAGAGACCACACATGGATCCACCAGTGTCATTGCATGTCTGTTCTTTTTACTAACAACAACTGGATTCATTGCATGTGTGTTCTTTTCGCATACCACATATGGATCCACCAATGTCATTGCATGTGTGCTCTTTTCATCATCCACTTATGGATCCACCAGTGTCATTGCATGTGTGTTCTTTTTACTAACAACAACCAGAGTCATTGCATGTGTGTTCTTTTCACATACCACACATGGATCCACCAGTGTCATTGCATGTGTGTTCTTTTTACTAACAATAACCAGAGTCATTGCATGTGTGTTCTTTTCGCATACCACATATGGATCCACCAGTGTCATTGCATGTGTGCTCTTTTCACAATCCACCTATGGATCCACCAGTGTCATTGCATGTGTGTTCTTTTTACTAACAACAATCAGAGTCATTGCATGTGTGTTCTTTTCACATACCACATATGGATCCACCAGTGTCATTGCATGTGTGCTCTTTTCACAATCCACCTATGGATCCACCAGTGTCATTGCATGTGTGTTCTTTTTACTAACAACAACCAGACTCATTGCATGTGTGTTCTTTTCACATACCACATATGGATCCACCAGCGTCATTTCATGTGTGTTCTATTCACATACCACATATGGATCCACCAGAGTCATTGAAATGTGTGTTCTCTTCAGAGACCACACGTGGATCCACCAGTGTCATTGAAATGTATGTTCTCTTCAGAGACCACACATGGACCCACCTGTGTCATTGCATGTGTGTTCTTTTTACTAACAACAACGAGAGTCATTGAAATGTGTGTTCTCTTCAGAGACCACACATGGATCCACCAGTGTCATTGCATGTGTGTTCTTTTCACTAATAACAACCAGAATCATTGAATGTGTGTTCTTTTCACATACCACATATGGATACACTAGTATCATTGCATGTGTGTTCTTTTTACTAACAACAACTGGAGTCATTGCATGTGTGTTCTTTTCACATACCACATATGGATCCACCAGTGTCATTGCATGTGTGCTCTTTTCATAATACACCTACAGATCCACTAGTGTCATTTCATGTGGGTTCTTTTCACATACCACATATTGAACCACCAGTGTCATTGAAATGTGTGTTCTCTTCAGAGACCACACATGGATCCACCAGTGTCATTGCATGTGTGTTCTTTTTACTAAAAACAACTGGAGTAATTGCATGTGTGTTCTTTTCACATACCACATATAGATCCACCAGTGTCATTGCATGTGTGTGCTTTTCACAATCCACCTATGGATCCACCAGTGTCATTGCATGTGTGCTCTTTTTACTAACAACAACCAGAGTCATTGCATGTGTGTTCTCTTCAGAGACCACACATGGATCCACCAGTGTCATTGCATGTGTGTTCTTTTCATAATCCACACATGGATCCACCAGCGTCATTGGATGTGTGCTCTTTTTACTAACAACAACCAGAGTCATTGAAATGTGTGTTCTCTTCAGAGACCACACATGGATCCACCAGTGTCATTGCATGTGTGTTCTTTTCACTAATAACAACCAGAATCATTGAATGTGTGTTCTTTTCACATACCACATATGGATACACTAGTATCATTGCATGTGTGTTCTTTTTACTAACAACAACTGGAGTCATTGCATGTGTGTTCTTTTCACATACCACATATGGATCCACCAGTGTCATTGCATGTGTGCTCTTTTCATAATACACCTACAGATCCACTATTGTCATTTCATGTGGGTTCTTTTCACATACCACATATTGAACCACCAGTGTCATTGAAATGTGTGTTCTCTTCAGAGACCACACATGGATCCACCAGTGTCATTGCATGTGTGTTCTTTTTACTAAAAACAACTGGAGTAATTGCATGTGTGTTCTTTTCACATACCACATATAGATCCACCAGTGTCATTGCATGTGTGTGCTTTTCACAATCCACCTATGGATCCACCAGTGTCATTGCATGTGTGCTCTTTTTACTAACAACAACCAGAGTCATTGCATGTGTGTTCTCTTCAGAGACCACACATGGATCCACCAGTGTCATTGCATGTGTGTTCTTTTCATAATCCACACATGGATCCACCAGCGTCATTGGATGTGTGCTCTTTTTACTAACAACAACCAGAGTCATTGAAATGTGTGTTCTCTTCAGAGACCACACATGGATCCACCAGTGTCATTGCATGTGTGTTCTTTTCACTAACAACAACCAAAGTCATTTCATGTGTGTTCTTTTCACATACCACATATGGAACCACCAGTGTCATTGAAATGTGTGTTCTCTTTAGAGACCACACATGGATCCACTAGTGTCATTGCATGTGTGTTCTTTTTACTAACAACAACTGGAGTCATTGCATGTGTGTTCTTTTCAAATACCACATATGGATCCACCAGTGTCATTGTATGTGTGCTCTTTTCATAATCCACCTATGGATCCACCAGTGTCATTTCATGTGTTCTTTTTCACATACCACATATGGATCCACCTATGTCATTGAAATGTGTGTTCTCTTCAGAGACCACACATGGATCCACCAGTGTCATTGCATGTGTGTTCTTTTTACTAACAACAACTGGATTCATTGCATGTGTGTTCTTTTCGCATACCACATATGGATCCACCAATGTCATTGCATGTGTGCTCTTTTCATAATCCACCTATGGATCCACCAGTGTCATTGCATGTGTGTTCTTTTTACTAACAACAACCAGAGTCATTGCATGTGTGTTCTTTTCACATACCACACATGGATCCACCAGTGTCATTGCATGTGTGTTCTTTTTACTAACGATAACCAGAGTCATTTCATGTGTGTTCTTTTCGCATACCACATATGGATCCACCAGTGTCATTGCATGTGTGCTCTTTTCACAATCCACCTATGGATCCACCAGTGTCATTGCATGTGTGTTCTTTTTACTAACAACAATCAGAGTCATTGCATGTGTGTTCTTTTCACATACCACATATGGATACACTAGTATCATTGCATGTGTGTTCTTTTTACTAACAACAACTGGAGTCATTGCATGTGTGTTCTTTTCACATACCACATATGGATCCACCAGTGTCATTGCATGTGTGCTCTTTTCATAATACACCTACAGATCCACTAGTGTCATTTCATGTGGGTTCTTTTCACATACCACATATTGAACCACCAGTGTCATTGAAATGTGTGTTCTCTTCAGAGACCACACATGGATCCACCAGTGTCATTGCATGTGTGTTCTTTTTACTAAAAACAACTGGAGTAATTGCATGTGTGTTCTTTTCACATACCACATATAGATCCACCAGTGTCATTGCATGTGTGTGCTTTTCACAATCCACCTATGGATCCACCAGTGTCATTGCATGTGTGCTCTTTTTACTAACAACAACCAGAGTCATTGCATGTGTGTTCTCTTCAGAGACCACACATGGATCCACCAGTGTCATTGCATGTGTGTTCTTTTCATAATCCACACATGGATCCACCAGCGTCATTGGATGTGTGCTCTTTTTACTAACAACAACCAGAGTCATTGAAATGTGTGTTCTCTTCAGAGACCACACATGGATCCACCAGTGTCATTGCATGTGTGTTCTTTTCACTAATAACAACCAGAATCATTGAATGTGTGTTCTTTTCACATACCACATATGGATACACTAGTATCATTGCATGTGTGTTCTTTTTACTAACAACAACTGGAGTCATTGCATGTGTGTTCTTTTCACATACCACATATGGATCCACCAGTGTCATTGCATGTGTGCTCTTTTCATAATACACCTACAGATCCACTATTGTCATTTCATGTGGGTTCTTTTCACATACCACATATTGAACCACCAGTGTCATTGAAATGTGTGTTCTCTTCAGAGACCACACATGGATCCACCAGTGTCATTGCATGTGTGTTCTTTTTACTAAAAACAACTGGAGTAATTGCATGTGTGTTCTTTTCACATACCACATATAGATCCACCAGTGTCATTGCATGTGTGTGCTTTTCACAATCCACCTATGGATCCACCAGTGTCATTGCATGTGTGCTCTTTTTACTAACAACAACCAGAGTCATTGCATGTGTGTTCTCTTCAGAGACCACACATGGATCCACCAGTGTCATTGCATGTGTGTTCTTTTCATAATCCACACATGGATCCACCAGCGTCATTGGATGTGTGCTCTTTTTACTAACAACAACCAGAGTCATTGAAATGTGTGTTCTCTTCAGAGACCACACATGGATCCACCAGTGTCATTGCATGTGTGTTCTTTTCACTAACAACAACCAAAGTCATTTCATGTGTGTTCTTTTCACATACCACATATGGAACCACCAGTGTCATTGAAATGTGTGTTCTCTTTAGAGACCACACATGGATCCACTAGTGTCATTGCATGTGTGTTCTTTTTACTAACAACAACTGGAGTCATTGCATGTGTGTTCTTTTCAAATACCACATATGGATCCACCAGTGTCATTGTATGTGTGCTCTTTTCATAATCCACCTATGGATCCACCAGTGTCATTTCATGTGTTCTTTTTCACATACCACATATGGATCCACCTATGTCATTGAAATGTGTGTTCTCTTCAGAGACCACACATGGATCCACCAGTGTCATTGCATGTGTGTTCTTTTTACTAACAACAACTGGATTCATTGCATGTGTGTTCTTTTCGCATACCACATATGGATCCACCAATGTCATTGCATGTGTGCTCTTTTCATAATCCACCTATGGATCCACCAGTGTCATTGCATGTGTGTTCTTTTTACTAACAACAACCAGAGTCATTGCATGTGTGTTCTTTTCACATACCACACATGGATCCACCAGTGTCATTGCATGTGTGTTCTTTTTACTAACGATAACCAGAGTCATTTCATGTGTGTTCTTTTCGCATACCACATATGGATCCACCAGTGTCATTGCATGTGTGCTCTTTTCACAATCCACCTATGGATCCACCAGTGTCATTGCATGTGTGTTCTTTTTACTAACAACAATCAGAGTCATTGCATGTGTGTTCTTTTCACATACCACATATGGATCCACCAGTGTCATTGCATGTGTGCTCTTTTGACAATCCACCAGTGTCATTGCATGTGTGCTCTTTTCACAATCCACCTATGGATCCACCAGTGTCATTGCATGTGTGTTCTTTTTACTAACAACAACCAGAGTCATTGCATGTGTGTTCTTTTCACATACCACATATGGATCCACCAGCGTCATTTCATGTGTGTTCTATTCACATACCACATATGGATCCACCAGAGTCATTGAAATGTGTGTTCTCTTCAGAGACCACACGTGGATCCACCAGTGTCATTGAAATGTATGTTCTCTTCAGAGACCACACATGGACCCACCTGTGTCATTGCATGTGTGTTCTTTTTACTAACAACAACGAGAGTCATTGAAATGTGTGTTCTCTTCAGAGACCACACATGGATCCACCAGTGTCATTGCATGTGTGTTCTTTTCACTAATAACAACCAGAATCATTGAATGTGTGTTCTTTTCACATACCACATATGGATACACTAGTATCATTGCATGTGTGTTCTTTTTACTAACAACAACTGGAGTCATTGCATGTGTGTTCTTTTCACATACCACATATGGATCCACCAGTGTCATTGCATGTGTGCTCTTTTCATAATACACCTACAGATCCACTAGTGTCATTTCATGTGGGTTCTTTTCACATACCACATATTGAACCACCAGTGTCATTGAAATGTGTGTTCTCTTCAGAGACCACACATGGATCCACTAGTGTCATTGCATGTGTGTTCTTTTTACTAACAACAACTGGAGTCATTGCATGTGTGTTCTTTTCAAATACCACATATGGATCCACCAGTGTCATTGTATGTGTGCTCTTTTCATAATCCACCTATGGATCCACCAGTGTCATTTCATGTGTTCTTTTTCACATACCACATATGGATCCACCTATGTCATTGAAATGTGTGTTCTCTTCAGAGACCACACATGGATCCACCAGTGTCATTGCATGTGTGTTCTTTTTACTAACAACAACTGGATTCATTGCATGTGTGTTCTTTTCGCATACCACATATGGATCCACCAATGTCATTGCATGTGTGCTCTTTTCATAATCCACCTATGGATCCACCAGTGTCATTGCATGTGTGTTCTTTTTACTAACAACAACCAGAGTCATTGCATGTGTGTTCTTTTCACATACCACACATGGATCCACCAGTGTCATTGCATGTGTGTTCTTTTTACTAACGATAACCAGAGTCATTTCATGTGTGTTCTTTTCGCATACCACATATGGATCCACCAGTGTCATTGCATGTGTGCTCTTTTCACAATCCACCTATGGATCCACCAGTGTCATTGCATGTGTGTTCTTTTTACTAACAACAATCAGAGTCATTGCATGTGTGTTCTTTTCACATACCACATATGGATCCACCAGTGTCATTGCATGTGTGCTCTTTTGACAATCCACCAGTGTCATTGCATGTGTGCTCTTTTCACAATCCACCTATGGATCCACCAGTGTCATTGCATGTGTGTTCTTTTTACTAACAACAACCAGAGTCATTACATGTGTGTTCTTTTCACATACCACATATGGATCCACC
This sequence comes from Avena sativa, assembly GCA_916181665.1. Lineage (NCBI taxonomy): Eukaryota > Viridiplantae > Streptophyta > Magnoliopsida > Poales > Poaceae > Avena > Avena sativa. The sequence continues at coordinate 409,872,342 of OV702292.1, read as the reverse complement.
AGCGTCATTTCATGTGTGTTCTATTCACATACCACATATGGATCCACCAGAGTCATTGAAATGTGTGTTCTCTTCAGAGACCACACGTGGATCCACCAGTGTCATTGAAATGTATGTTCTCTTCAGAGACCACACATGGACCCACCAGTGTCATTGCATGTGTGTTCTTTTTACTAACAACAACGAGAGTCATTGAAATGTGTGTTCTCTTCAGAGACCACACATGGATCCACCAGTGTCATTGCATGTGTGTTCTTTTCACTAATAACAACCAGAATCATTGAATGTGTGTTCTTTTCACATACCACATATGAATCCACTAGTATCATTGCATGTGTGTTCTTTTTACTAACAACAACTGGAGTCATTGCATGTGTGTTCTTTTCACATACCACATATGGATCCACCAGTGTCATTGCATGTGTGCTCTTTTCATAATACACCTACAGATCCACAAGTGTCATTTCATGTGGGTTCTTTTCACATACCACATATAGAACCACCAGTGTCATTGAAATGTGTGTTCTCTTCAGAGACCACACATGGATCCACCAGTGTCATTGCATGTGTGTTCTTTTTACTAAAAACAACTGGAGTAATTGCATGTGTGTTCTTTTCACATACCACATATAGATCCACCAGTGTCATTGCATGTGTGTGCTTTTCACAATCCACCTATGGATCCACCAGTGTCATTGCATGTGTGCTCTTTTTACTAACAACAACCAGAGTCATTGCATGTGTGTTCTCTTCAGAGACCACACATGGATCCACCAGTGTCATTGCATGTGTGTTCTTTTCAAAATCCACACATGGATCCACCAGCGTCATTGCATGTGTGCTCTTTTTACTAACAACAACCAGAGTCATTGAAATGTGTGTTCTCTTCAGAGACCACACATGGATCCACCAGTGTCATTGCATGTGTGTTCTTTTCACTAACAACAACCAAAGTCATTTCATGTGTGTTCTTTTCACATACCACATATGGAACCACCAGTGTCATTGAAATGTGTGTTCTCTTCAGAGACCACATATGGATCCACCAGTGACATTGCATGTGTGTTATTTTTAGTAACAACAACTGGAGTCATTGCATGTGTGTTCTTTTCACATACCACATATGGATCCACTAGTGTCGTTGCATGTGTGCTCTTTTCACAATCCACCTATGGATCCACTAGTGTCATTGCAAGTGTGCGCTTTTCACAATCCACGTATGGATCCACTAGTGTCATATCATGTGTGCTCTTTTCACTAACAACAACAAGCGTAATTGCATGTGTGTTCTCTTCAGACACCACACATGGATCCACCAATGTCATTGCATGTGTGTTCTTTTCATAATCCACACATGGATCCACTAGTGTGATTGCATGTGTGCTATTTTTACTAATAACAACCAGAGTCATTGCATGTGTGTTCTCTTCAAAGACAACACATGGATCCAGCAGTGTCATTGCATGTGTGTTCTTTTTTCTAACAACAACCAGAGTCATTGAAATGTGTGTTCTCTTCAGAGACCACACATGGATCCACCAGTGTCATTGCATGTGTGTTCTTTTCACTAACAACAACTAGAGTCATTTCATGTGTGTTCTTTTCACATACCACATATGGATCCACAAGTGTCATTGAAATGTGTGTTCTCTTTAGAGACCACACATGGATCCATTAGTGTCATTGCATGTGTGTTCTTTTTACTAACAACAACTAGAGTCATTGCATGTGTGTTCTTTTCACATACCACATATGGATCCACCAGTGTCATTGTATGTGTGCTCTTTTCATAATCCACCTATGTATCCACCAGTGTCATTTCATGTGTTCTTTTTCACATACCACATATGGATCCACCTATGTCATTGAAATGTGTGTTCTCTTCAAAGACCACACATGGATCCACCAGTGTCATTGCATGTGTGTTCTTTTTACTAACAACAACTGGATTCATTGCATGTGTGTTCTTTTCGCATACCACATATGGATCCACCAGTGTCATTGCATGTGTGCTCTTTTCACAATCCACCTATGGATCCACCAGTGTCATTGCATGTGTGTTCTTTTCGCATACCACATATGGATCCACTAGTGTCATTGCATGTGTGCTCTTTTCACAGTCCACCTATGGATCCACCAGTGTCATTGCATGTGTGTTCTTTTTACTAACAACAATCAGAGTCATTGCATGTGTGTTCTTTTCACATACCACATATGGATCCACCAGTGTCATTGCATGTGTGCTCTTTTGACAATGCACCAGTGTCATTGCATGTGTGCTCTTTTCACAATCCACCTATGGATCCACCAGTGTCATTGCATGTGTGTTCTTTTTACTACCAACAACCAGAGTCATTGCATGTGTGTTCTTTTCACATACCACATATGGATCCACCAGCGTCATTTCATGTGTGTTCTTTTCACATACCACATATGGATCCACCAGAGTCATTGAAATGTGTGTTCTCTTCAGAGACCACACGTGGATCCACCAGTGTCATTGAAATGTATGTTCTCTTCAGAGACCACACATGGACCCACCAGTGTCATTGCATGTGTGTTCTTTTTACTAACAACAACCAGAGTCATTGAAATGCGTGTTCTCTTCAGAGACCACACATGGATCCACCAGTGTCATTGCATGTGTGTTCTTTTCACTAATAACAACCAGAATCATTGAATGTGTGTTCTTTTCACATACCACATATGGATCCACCAGTGTCATTGCATGTGTGTTCTTTTTACTAACAACAACTAGAGTCATTTCATGTGTGTTCTTTTCACATACCACATATGGATCCACGAGTGTCATTGAAATGTGTGTTCTCTTCAGAAACCACACATGGATCCACCAGTGTCATTGCATGTGTGTTATTTTTACTAAGAACTAGAGTCATTGGAATGTGTGTTCTTTTCATATACCACATATGGATCCACCAGTGTCATTGCATGTGTGTTCTTTTCACAATCCACCTATGGATCCACCAGTGTCATTGCATGTGTGCTCTTTTTCCTAACAACAACCAGAGTCATTGCATGTGTGTTCTCTTCAGAGACCACACATGGATCCACCAGTGTCATTGCATGTGTGTTCTTTTCATAATCCACCTATGGATCCACCAGTGTCATTGCATGGGTGCTCTTTTTACTAACAACAACCAGAGTAATTGCATGTGTGTTCTCTTCAGAGACAACACATGGATCCACCAGTGTCATTGCATGTGTGTTCTTTTCACTAACAACAACTAGAGTCATTTCATGTGTGTTCTTTTCACATACCACATATGGATCCACAAGTGTCATTGAAATGTGTGTTCTCTTTAGAGACCACACATGGATCCACTAGTGTTATTGCATGTGTGTACTTTTTACTAACAACAACTGGAGTCATTGCATGTGTGTTCTTTTCACATACCACATATGGATCCACCAGTGTCATTGTATGTGTGCTCTTTTCATAATCCACCTATGGATCCACCAGTGTCATTTCATGTGTTCTTTTTCACATACCACATATGGATCCACCTATGTCATTGAAATGTGTGTTCTCTTGAGAGACCACACATGGATCCACCAGTGTCATTGCATGTGTGTTCTTTTTACTAACAACAACTGGATTCGTTGCATGTGTGTTCTTTTCGCATACCACATATGGATCCACCAGTGTCATTGCATGTGTGCTCTTTTCACAATCGACCTATGGATCCACCAGTGTCATTGCATGTGTGTTCTTTTCGCATACCACATATGGATCCACTAGTGTCATTGCATGTGTGCTCTTTTCACAATCCACCTATGGATCCACCAGTGTCATTGCATGTGTGTTCTTTTTACTAACAACAATCAGAGTCATTGCATGTGTGTTCTTTTCACATACCACATATGGATCCACCAGTGTCATTGCATGTGTGCTCTTTTGACAATCCACCAGTGTCATTGCATGTGTGCTCTTTTCACAATCCACCTATGGATCCACCAGTGTCATTGCATGTGTGTTCTTTTTACTAACAACAACCAGAGTCATTGCATGTGTGTTCTTTTCACATACCACATATGGATCCACCAGCGTCATTTCATGTGTGTTCTTTTCACATACCACATATGGATCCACCAGAGTCATTGAAATGTGTGTTCTCTTCAGAGACCACACGTGGATCCACCAGTGTCATTGAAATGTATGTTCTCTTCAGAGACCACACATGGACCCACCAGTGTCATTGCATGTGTGTTCTTTTTACTAACAACAACGAGAGTCATTGAAATGTGTGTTCTCTTCAGAGACCACACATGGATCCACCAGTGTCATTGCATGTGTGTTCTTTTCACTAATAACAACCAGAATCATTGAATGTGTGTTCTTTTCACATACCACATATGGATCCACTAGTATCATTGCATGTGTGTTCTTTTTACTAACAACAACTGGAGTCATTGCATGTGTGTTCTTTTCACATACCACATATGGATCCACCAGTGTCATTGCATGTGTGCTCTTTTCATAATACACCTACAGATCCACAAGTGTCATTTCATGTGGGTTCTTTTCACATACCACATATAGAACCACCAGTGTCATTGAAATGTGTGTTCTCTTCAGAGACCACACATGGATCCACCAGTGTCATTGCATGTGTGTTCTTTTTACTAAAAACAACTGGAGTAATTGCATGTGTGCTCTTTTCACATACCACATATAGATCCACCAGTGTCATTGCATGTGTGTGCTTTTCACAATCCACCTATGGATCCACCAGTGTCATTGCATGTGTGCTCTTTTTACTAACAACAACCAGAGTCATTGCATGTGTGTTCTCTTCAGAGACCACACATGGATCCACCAGTGTCATTGCATGTGTGTTCTTTTCAAAATCCACACATGGATCCACCAGCGTCATTGCATGTGTGCTCTTTTTACTAACAACAACCAGAGTCATTGAAATGTGTGTTCTCTTGAAAGACCACACATGGATCCACCAGTGTCATTGCATGTGTGTTCTTTTCACTAACAACAACCAAAGTCATTTCATGTGTGTTCTTTTCACATACCACATATGGAACCACCAGTGTCATTGAAACGTGTGTTCTCTTCAGAGACCACATATGGATCCACCAGTGACATTGCATGTGTGTTATTTTTAGTAACAACAACTAGAGTCATTGCATGTGTGTTCTTTTCACATACCACATATGGATCCACTAGTGTCGTTGCATGTGTGCTCTTTTCACAATCCACCTATGGATCCACTAGTGTCATTGCAAGTGTGCGCTTTTCACAATCCACGTATGGATCCACTAGTGTCATAACATGTGTGCTCTTTTCACTAACAACAACAAGCGTAATTGCATGTGTGTTCTCTTCAGACACCACACATGGATCCACCAATGTCATTGCATGTGTGTTCTTTTCATAATCCACACATGGATCCACTAGTGTGATTGCATGTGTGCTATTTTTACTAACAACAACCAGAGTCATTGCATGTGTGATCTCTTCAAAGACAACACATGGATCCAGCAGTGTCATTGCATGTGTGTTCTTTTTTCTAACAACAACCAGAGTCATTGAAATGTGTGTTCTCTTCAGAGACCACACATGGATCCACCAGTGTCGTTGCATGTGTGTTCTTTTCACTAACAACAACTAGAGTCATTTCATGTGTGTTCTTTTCACATACCACATATGGATCCACAAGTGTCATTGAAATGTGTGTTCTCTTTAGAGACCACACATGGATCCACTAGTGTCATTGCATGTGTGTTCTTTTTACTAACAACAACTAGAGTCATTGCATGTGTGTTCTTTTCACATACCACATATGGATCCACCAGTGTCATTGTATGTGTGCTCTTTTCATAATCCACCTATGGATCCACCAGTGTCATTTCATGTGTTCTTTTTCACATACCACATATGGATCCACCTATGTCATTGAAATGTGTGTTCTCTTCAGAGACCACACATGGATCCACCAGTGTCATTGCATGTGTGTTCTTTTTACTAACAACAACTGGATTCATTGCATGTGTGTTCTTTTCGCATACCACATATGGATCCACCAGTGTCATTGCATGTGTGCTCTTTTCACAATCCACCTATGGATCCACCAGTGTCATTGCATGTGTGTTCTTTTCGCATACCACATATGGATCCACTAGTGTCATTGCATGTGTGCTCTTTTCACAATCCACCTATGGATCCACCAGTGTCATTGCATGTGTGTTCTTTTTACTAACAACAATCAGAGTCATTGCATGTGTGTTCTTTTCACATACCACATATGGATCCACCAGTGTCATTGCATGTGTGCTCTTTTGACAATCCACTAGTGTCATTGCATGTGTGCTCTTTTCACAATCCACCTATGGATCCACCAGTGTCATTGCATGTGTGTTCTTTTTACTAACAACAACCAGAGTCATTGCATGTGTGTTCTTTTCACATACCACATATGGATCCACCAGTGTCATTTCATGTGTGTTCTTTTCACATACCACATATGGATCCACCAGAGTCATTGAAATGTGTGTTCTCTTCAGAGACCACACGTGGATCCACCAGTGTCATTGAAATGTATGTTCTCTTCAGAGACCACACATGGACCCACCAGTGTCATTGCATGTGTGTTCTTTTTACTAACAACAACCAGAGTCATTGAAATGCGTGTTCTCTTCAGAGACCACACATGGATCCACCAGTGTCATTGCATGTGTGTTCTTTTCACTAATAACAACCAGAATCATTGAATGTGTGTTCTTTTCACATACCACATATGGATCCACCATTTTCATTGCATGTGTGTTCTTTTCACTAATAACAACTAGAGTCATTTCATGTGTGTTCTTTTCACATACCACATATGGATCCACGAGTGTCATTGAAATGTGTGTTCTCTTCAGAGACCACACATGGATCCACAAGTGTCATTGCATGTGTGTTCTTTTTACTAACAACAACTAGAGTCATTGCATGTGTGTTCCTTTCACATACCACATATGGATCCACCAGTGTCATTGTATGTGTGCTCTTTTCATAATCCACCTATGGATCCATCAGTGTCATTTCATGTGTGTTATTTTCACATACCACATATGGATCCACTTGTGTCATTGAAATGTGTGTTCTCTTTAGAGACCACACATGGATCCACCAGTGTCATCGCATGTGTGTTCTTTTTACTAACAATGACTGGACTCATTGCATGTGTGTTCTTTTCACATACCACACATGGATCCACTAGTGTCATTGCATGTGTGTTCTTTTTACTAACAACAACTGGAGTCATTGCATGTGTGTTCTTTTCACATACCACATATGGATCCACCAGTGTCATTGTATGTGTGCTCTTTTCATAATCCACCTATGGATCCACCAGTGTCATTTCATGTGTCCTTTTTCACATACCACATATGGATCCACCTATGTCATTGAAATGTGTGTTCTCTTCAGAGACCACACATGGATCCACTAGTGTCATTGCATGTGTGTTCTTTTTACTAACAACAACTGGATTCATTGCATGTGTGTTCTTTTCGCATACCACATATGGATCCACCAGTGTCATTGCATGTGTGCTCTTTTCACAATCCACCTATGGATCCACCAGTGTCATTGCATGTGTGTTCTTTTCGCATACCACATATGGATCCACTAGTGTCATTGCATGTGTGCTCTTTCCACAATCCACCTATGGATCCACCAGTGTCATTGCATGTGTGTTGTTTTCATAATCCACACATGGATCCAATGGTCTCATTGCATGTGTGCTCTTTTTACTAACAACAACCAGATTCATTGCATGTGTGTTCTCTTCAGAGAAAACACATGGATCTAGCAGTGTCATTGCATGTGTGTTGTTTTTACTAACAACAACCAGAGTCATTGAAATGTGTGTTCTCTTCATAGACCATACATGGATCCACCAGTGTCATTGCATGTGTGTTCTTTTCACTAATAACAACTAGAGTCATTTCATGTGTGTTCTTTTCACATACCACATATGGATCCACAAGTGTCATTGAAATGTGTGTTCTCTTCCGAGACCACACATGGATCCACAAGTGTCATTCCATGTGTGTTCTTTTTACTAACAACAACTAGAGTCATTGCATGTGTGTTCCTTTCACATACCACATATGGATCCACCAGTGTCATTGTATGTGTGCTCTTTTCATAATCCACCTATGGATCCATCAGTGTCATTTCATGTGTGTTATTTTCACATACCACATATGGATCCACTTGTGTCATTGAAATGTGTGTTCTCTTCAGAGACCACACATGGATCCACCAGTGTCATTGCATGTGTGTTCTTTTTACTAACAACGACTGGACTCATTGCATGTGTGTTCTTTTCAGATACCACACATGGATCCACTAGTGTCATTGCATGTGTTGTCTTTTTACTAACAACAACTGGAGTCATTGCATGTGTGTTCTTTTCACATACCACATATGGATCCACCAGTGTCATTGTATGTGTGCTCTTTTCATAATCCACCTATGGATCCACCAGTGTCATTTCATGTGTTCTTTTTCACATACCACATATGGATCCACCGATGTCATTGAAATGTGTGTTCTCTTCAGAGACCACACATGGATCCACCAGTGTCATTGCATGTGTGTTCTTTTTACTAACAACAACTGGATTCATTGCATGTGTGTTCTTTTCGCATACCACATATGGATCCACCAGTGTCATTGCATGTGTGCTCTTTTCACAATCCACCTATGGATCCACCAGTGTCATTGCATGTGTGTTCTTTTTGCATACCACATATGGATCCACTAGTGTCATTGCATGTGTGATCTTTTCACAATCCACCTATGGATCCACCAGTGTCATTGCATGTGTGTTCTTTTTACTAACAACAATCAGAGTCATTGCATGTGTGTTCTTTTCACATACCACATATGGATCCACTAGTGTTATTGCATGTGTGCTCTTTTGACAATCCACCAGTGTCATTGCATGTGTGCTCTTTTCACAATCCACCTATGGATCCACCAGTGTCATTGCATGTGTGTTCTTTTTACTAACAACAACCAGAGTCATTGCATGTGTGTTCTTTTCACATACCACATATGGATCCACGAGCGTCATTTCATGTGTGTTCTTTTCACATACCACATATGGATCCACTAGAGTCATTGAAATATGTGTTCTCTTCAGAGACCACACGTGGATCCACCAGTGTCATTGAAATGTATGTTCTCTTCAGAGACCACACATGGACCCACCAGTGTCATTGCATGTGTGTTCTTTTTACTAACAACAAACAGAGTCATTGAAATGTGTGTTCTCTTCAGGGACCACACATGGATCCACCAGTGTCATTGCATGTGTGTTCTTTTCACTAATAACAACCAGAATCATTGAATGTGTGTTCTTTACACATACCACATATGGATCCACTAGTGTCATTGCATGTGTGTTCTTTTTACTAACAACAACTGGAGTCATTGCATGTGTGTTCTTTTCACATACCACATATGGATCCACCAGTGTCATTGCATGTGTGCTCTTTTCATAATCCACCTACAGATCCACTAGTGTCATTTCATGTGGGTTCTTTTCACATACCACATGTTGAACCACCAGTGTCATTGAAATGTGTGTTGTCTTCAAAGACCACACATGGATCCACCAGTGTCATTGCATGTGTGTTCTTTTTACTAACAGCAACTGGAGTAATTGCATGTGTGTTCTTTTCACATACCACATATAGATCCACCAGTGTCATTGCATGTGTGTGCTTTTCACAATCCACCTATGGATCCACCAGTGTCATTCCATGTGTGTTTTTTTTACTAACAACAACCAAAGTCATTGCATGTGTGTTCTCTTCAGAGACCACACATGGATCCACCAGTGTCATTGCATCTGTGTTCTTTTCATAATCCACACATGGATCCACCAGCGTCATTGCATGTGTGCTCTTTTTACTAACAACAACTAGAGTCATTGACATGTGTGTTCTCTTCAAAGACCACACATGGATCCACCAGTGTCATTGCATGTGTGTTCTTTTCACTAACAACAACCAAAGTCATTTCATGTGTGTTGTTTTCACATACCACATATGGAACCACCAGTGTCATTGAAATGTGTGTTCTCTTCATAGACCACATATGGATCCACCAGTGTCATTGCATATGTGTTATTTTTACTAACAACAACTGGAGTCATTACATGTGTGTTCTTTTCACATACCACATATGGATCCACTAGTGTCATTGCATGTGTGCTCTTTTCACAATCCACATATGGATCCACTAGTGTCATTGCATGTGTGCTCTTTTCACAATCCACCTATGGATCCACTACTGTCATATCATGTGTGCTCTTTTCACTAACAACAACCAGAGTAATTGCATGTGTGTTCTCTTCAGAGACCACACATGGATGCACCAGTGTCATTGCATGTGTGTTCTTTTCATAATCCACACATGGATCCACTAGTGTGATTGCATGTGTGCTATTTTTACTAACAACAACCAGAGTCATTGCATGTGTGTTCTCTTCAAAGACAACACATGGATCCAGCAGTGTCATTGCATGTGTGTTCTTTTTACTAACAACAAACAGAGTCATTGAAATGTGTGTTCTCTTCAGAGACCACACATGGATCCACCAGTGTCATTGCATGTGTGTTCTTTTCACTAACAACAACTAGAGTAATTTCATGTCTGTTCTTTTCACATACCACATATGGATCCACAAGTGTCATTGAAATGTGTGTTCTCTTTAGAGACCACACATGGATCCACTAGTGTCATTGCATGTGTATTCTTTTTACTAACAACAACTGGAGTCATTGCATGTGTGTTCTTTTCACATACCACATATGTATCCACCAGTGTCATTGTATGTGTGCTCTTTTCATAATCCACCTATGGATCCACCAGTGTCATTTCATGTGTTTTTTTACATACCACATATGGATCCACCTATGTCATTGAAATGTGTGTTTTCTTCAGAGACCACACATGGATCCACCAGTGTCATTGCATGTGTGTTCTTTTTACTAACAACAACTGGATTCATTGCATGTGTGTTCTTTTCACATACCACATATGGATCCACCAGTGTCATTGCATGTGTGTTATTTTTACTAACAACGACTGGAGTCATTGCATGTGTGTTCTTTTCACATACCACATATGGATCCACTAGTGTCATTGCATGTGTGTTCTTTTTACTAACAACAACTGGAGTCATTGCATGTGTGTACTTTTCACATACCACATATGGATCCACCAGTGTCATTGCATGTGTGCTCTTTTCACAATCCACCTATGGATCCACCAGTGTCATTGCATGTGTGTTCTTTTTACTAACAACAACCAGAGTCATTGCATGTGTGTTCTTTTCACATACCACATATGGATCCACCAGTGTCATTGAAATGTGTGTTTTCTTCAGAGACCACACATGGATCCACCAGTGTCATTGCATGTGTGTTCTTTTTACTAACAACAACTGGAATCATTGCATGTGTGTTCTTTTCACATACCACACATGGATCCACCAGTGTCATTGCATGTGTGTTCTTTTCACTAATAACAACCAGAATCATTGAATGTGTGTTCTTTTCACATACCACATATGGATCCACTAGTGTCATTGCATGTGTGTTCTTTTTACTAACAACAACTGGAGTCATTGCATGTGTGTTCTTTTCACATACCACATATGGATCCACCAGTGTCATTGCATGTGTCTTCTTTTCATAATCCACCTACAGATCCACTAGTGTCATTTCATGTGGGTTCTTTTCACATACCACATATTGAACCACCAGTGTCATTGAAATGTGTGTTCTCTTCAGAGACCACACATGGATCCACCAGTGTCATTGCATGTGTGTTCCTTTTACTAACAACAACTGGAGTAATTGCATGTGTGTTCTTTTCACATACCACATATAGATCCACCAGTGTCATTGCATGTGTGTGCTTTTCATAATCCACCTATGGATCCACCAGTGTCATTGCATGTGTGCTCTTTTTACTAACAACAACCAGAGTCATTGCATGTGTGTTCTCTTCAGAGACCACACATGGATCCACCAGTGTGATTGCATGTGTGCTCTTTTCACAATCCACCTATGGATCCACCAGTGTCATTACATGTGTGTTCGTTTTACTAACAACAACCAGAGTCATTGCATGTGTGTTCTTTTCACATACCACATATGGATCCACCAGTGTCATTTCATGTGTGTTCTTTTCACATACCACATATGGATCCACCAGAGTCATTGAAATATGTGTTCTCTTCAGAGACCACACGTGGATCCACCAGTGTCATTGAAATGTATGTTCTCTTCAGAGACCACACATGGACCCACCAGTGTCATTGCATGTGTGTTCTTTTTACTAACAACAAACAGAGTCATTGAAATGTGTGTTCTCTTCAGGGACAACACATGGATCCACCAGTGTCATTGCATGTGTGTTCTTTTCACTAATAACGACCAGAATCATTGAATGTGTGTTCTTTACACATACCACATATGGATCCACTAGTGTCATTGCATGTGTGTTCTTTTTACTAACAACAACTGGAGTCATTGCATGTGTGTTCTTTTCACATACCACATATGGATCCACCAGTGTCATTGCATGTGTGTTCTTTTTACTAACAACAACTGGAGTCATTGCATGTGTGTTCTTTTCACATACCACATATGGATCCACCAGTGTCATTGCATGTGTGCTCTTTTCATAATCCACCTACAGATCCACTAGTGTCATTTCATGTGGGTTCTTTTCACATACCACATATTGAACCACCAGTGTCATTGAAATGTGTGTTGTCTTCAGAGACCACACATGGATCCACCAGTGTCATTGCATGTGTGTTGTTTTTACTAACAACAACTGGAGTAATTGCATGTGTGTTCTTTTCACATACCACATATAGATCCACCAGTGTCATTGCATGTGTGTGCTTTTCACAATCCACCTATGGATCCACCAGTGTCATTCCATGTGTGCTCTTTTTACTAACAACAACCAAAGTCATTGCATGTGTGTTCTCTTCAGAGACCACACATGGATCCACCAGTGTCATTGCATCTGTGTTCTTTTCATAATCCACACATGGATCCACCAGCGTCATTGCATGTGTGCTCTTTCTACTAACAACAACTAGAGTCATTGAAATGTGTGTTCTCTTCAGAGACCACACATGGATCCACCAGTGTCATTGCATGTGTGTTCTTTTCACTAACAACAACCAAAGTCATTTCATGTGTGTTGTTTTCACATACCACATATGGAACCACCAGTGTCATTGAAATGTGTGTTCTCTTCAGAGACCACATATGGATCCACCAGTGTCATTGCATATGTGTTATTTTTACTAACAACAACTGGAGTCATTACATGTGTGTTCTTTTGACATACCACATATGGATCCACTAGTGTCATTGCATGTGTGCTCTTTTCACAATCCACCTATGGATCCACTAGTGTCATTGCATGTGTGCTCTTTTCACAATCCACCTATGGATCCACTACTGTCATATCATGTGTGCTCTTTTCACTAACAACAACCAGAGTAATTGCATGTGTGTTCTCTTCAGAGACCACACATGGATGCACCAGTGTCATTGCATGTGTGTTCTTTTCATAATCCACACATGGATCCACTAGTGTGATTGCATGTGTGCTATTTTTACTAACAACAACCAGAGTCATTGCATGTGTGTTCTCTTCAAAGACAACACATGGATCTAGCAGTGTCATTGCATGTGTGTTCTTTTTACTAACAACAACCAGAGTCATTGAAATGTGTGTTCTCTTCAGAGACCACACATGGATCCACCAGTGTCATTGCATGTGTGTTCTTTTCACTAACAACAACTAGAGTAATTTCATGTCTGTTCTTTTCACATACCACATATGGATCCACAAGTGTCATTGAAATGTGTGTTCTCTTTAGAGACCACACATGGATCCACTAGTGTCATTGCATGTGTATTCTTTTTACTAACAACAACTGGAGTCATTGCATGTGTGTTCTTTTCACATACCACATATGTATCCACCAGTGTCATTGTATGTGTGCTCTTTTCATAATCCACCTATGGATCCACCAGTGTCATTTCATGTGTTTTTTTTCACATACCACATATGGATCCACCTATGTCATTGAAATGTGTGTTTTCTTCAGAGACCACACATGGATCCACCAGTGTCATTGCATGTGTGTTCTTTTTACTAATAACAACTGGAGTCATTGCATGTGTGTACTTTTCACATACCACATATGGATCCACCAGTGTCATTGCATGTGTGCTCTTTTCACAATCCACCTATGGATCCACCAGTGTCATTGCATGTGTGTTCTTTTTACTAACAACAACTAGAGTCATTGCATGTGTGTTCTTTTCACATACCACATATGGATCCACCAGTGTCATTGCATGTGTGTTCTTTTTACTAACAACAACTGGATTCATTGCATGTGTGTTCTTTTCACATACCACACATGGATCCACCAGTGTCATTGCATGTGTGTTCTTTTCACTAATAACAACCAGAATCATTGAATGTGTGTTCTTTTCACATACCACATATGGATCCACTAGTGTCATTGCATGTGTGTTCTTTTTACTAACAACAACTGGAGTCATTGCATGTGTGTTCTTTTCACATACCACATATGGATCCACCAGTGTCATTGCATGTGTGCTCTTTTCACTAACAACAACTAGAGTAATTTCATGTCTGTTCTTTTCACATACCACATATGGATCCACAAGTGTCATTGAAATGTGTGTTCTCTTTAGAGACCACACATGGATCCACTAGTGTCATTGCATGTGTATTCTTTTTACTAACAACAACTGGAGTCATTGCATGTGTGTTCTTTTCACATACCACATATGTATCCACCAGTGTCATTGTATGTGTGCTCTTTTCATAATCCACCTATGGATCCACCAGTGTCATTTCATGTGTTTTTTTTCACATACCACATATGGATCCACCTATGTCATTGAAATGTGTGTTTTCTTCAGAGACCACACATGGATCCACCAGTGTCATTGCATGTGTGTTCTTTTTACTAATAACAACTGGAGTCATTGCATGTGTGTACTTTTCACATACCACATATGGATCCACCAGTGTCATTGCATGTGTGCTCTTTTCACAATCCACCTATGGATCCACCAGTGTCATTGCATGTGTGTTCTTTTTACTAACAACAACTAGAGTCATTGCATGTGTGTTCTTTTCACATACCACATATGGATCCACCAGTGTCATTGCATGTGTGTTCTTTTTACTAACAACAACTGGATTCATTGCATGTGTGTTCTTTTCACATACCACACATGGATCCACCAGTGTCATTGCATGTGTGTTCTTTTCACTAATAACAACCAGAATCATTGAATGTGTGTTCTTTTCACATACCACATATGGATCCACTAGTGTCATTGCATGTGTGTTCTTTTTACTAACAACAACTGGAGTCATTGCATGTGTGTTCTTTTCACATACCACATATGGATCCACCAGTGTCATTGCATGTGTGCTCTTTTCATAATCCACCTACAGATCCACTAGTGTCATTTCATGTGGGTTCTTTTCACATACCACATATTGAACCACCAGTGTCATTGAAATGTGTGTTCTCTTCAGAGACCACACATGGATCCACCAGTGTCATTGCATGTGTGTTCTTTTTACTAACAACAACTGGAGTAATTGCATGTGTGTTCTTTTCACATACCACATATAGATCCACCAGTGTCATTGCATGTGTGTGCTTTTCATAATCCACCTATGGATCCACCAGTGTCATTGCATGTGTGCTCTTTTTACTAACAACAACCAGAGTCATTGCATGTGTGTTCTCTTCAGAGACCAAACATGGATCCACCAGTGTCATTGCATGTGTGCTCTTTTCACAATCCACCTATGGATCCACCAGTGTCATTACATGTGTGTTCGTTTTACTAACAACAACCAGAGTCATTGCATGTGTTTCTTTTCACATACCACATATGGATCCACCAGTGTCATTTCATGTGTGTTCTTTTCACATACCACATATGGATCCACCAGAGTCATTGAAATATGTGTTCTCTTCAGAGACCACACGTGGATCCACCAGTGTCATTGAAATGTATGTTCTCTTCAGAGACCACACATGGACCCACAGTGTCATTGCATGTGTGTTCTTTTTACTAACAACAACTGGATTCATTGCATGTGTGTTCTTTTCACATACCACACATGGATCCACCAGTGTCATTGCATGTGTGTTCTTTTCACTAATAACAACCAGAATCATTGAATGTGTGTTCTTTACACATACCACATATGGATCCACTAGTGTCATTGCATGTGTGTTCTTTTTACTAACAACAACTGGAGTCATTGCATGTGTGTTCTTTTCACATACCACATATGGATCCACCAGTGTCATTGCATGTGTGCTCCTTTCATAATCCACCTACAGATCCACTAGTGTCATTTCATGTGGGTTCTTTTCACATACCACATATTGAACCACCAGTGTCATTGAAATGTGTGTTGTCTTCAGAGACCACACATGGATCCACCAGTGTCATTGCATGTGTGTTCTTTTTACTAACAACAACTGGAGTAATTGCATGTGTGTTCTTTTCACATACCACATATAGATCCACCAGTGTCATTGCATGTGTGTGCTTTTCACAATCCACCTATGGATCCACCAGTGTCATTCCATGTGTGCTCTTTTTACTAACAACAACCAAAGTCATTGCATGTGTGTTCTCTTCAGAGACCACACATGGATCCACCAGTGTCATTGCATCTGTGTTCTTTTCATAATCCACACATGGATCCACTAGCGTCATTGCATGTGTGCTCTTTTTACTAACAACAACTAGAGTCATTGAAATGTGTGTTCTCTTCAGAGACCACACATGGATCCACCAGTGTCATTGCATGTGTGTTCTTTTCACTAACAACAACCAAAGTCATTTCATGTGTGTTGTTTTCACATACCACATATGGAACCACCAGTGTCATTGAAATGTGTGTTCTCTTCAGAGACCACATATGGATCCACCAGTGTCATTGCATATGTGTTATTTTTACTAACAACAACTAGAGTCATTACATGTGTGTTCTTTTCACATACCACATATGGATCCACTAGTGTCATTGCATGTGTGCTCTTTTCACAATCCACCTATGGATCCACTAGTGTCATTGCATGTGTGCTCTTTTCACAATCCACCTATGGATCCACTACTGTCATATCATGTGTGCTCTTTTCACTAACAACAACCAGAGTATTTGCATGTGTGTTCTCTTCAGAGACCACACATGGATGCACCAATGTCATTGCATGTGTGTTCTTTTCATAATCTACACATGGATCCACTAGTGTGATTGCATGTGTGCTATTTTTACTAACAACAACCAGAGTCATTGCATGTGTGTTCTCTTCAAAGACAACACATGGATCCAGCAGTGTCATTGCATGTGTGTTCTTTTTACTAACAACAACCAGAGTCATTGAAATGTGTGTTCTCTTCAGAGACCACACATCGATCCACCAGTGTCATTGCATGTGTGTTCTTTTCACTAACAACAACTAGAGTCATTTCATGTCTGTTCTTTTCACATACCACATATGGATCCACAAGTGTCATTGAAATGTGTGTTCTCTTTAGAGACCACACATGGATCCACTAGTGTCATTGCATGTGTATTCTTTTTACTAACAACAACTGGAGTCATTGCATGTGTGTTCTTTTCACATACCACATATGTATCCACCAGTGTCATTGTATGTGTGCTCTTTTCATAATCCACCTATGGATCCACCAGTGTCATTTCATGTGTTTTTTTTCACATACCACATATGGATCCACCTATGTCATTGAAATGTGTGTTTTCTTCAGAGACCACACATGGATCCACTAGTGTCATTGCATGTGTGTTCTTTTTACTAACAACAACTGGATTCATTGCATGTGTGTTCTTTTCACATACCACATATGGATCCACCAGTGTCATTGCATGTGTGTTCTTTTTACTAACAATGACTGGAGTCATTGCATGTGTGTTCTTTTCACATACCACATATGGATCCACTAGTGTCATTGCATGTGTGTTCTTTTTACTAACAACAACTGGAGTCATTGCATGTGTGTACTTTTCACATACCACATATGGATCCACCAGTGTCATTGCATGTGTGCTCTTTTCACAATCCACCTATGGATCCACCAGTGTCATTGCATGTGTGTTCTTTTTACTAAGAACAACCAGAGTCATTGCATGTGTGTTCTTTTCACATACCACATATGGATCCACTAGTGTCATTGAAATGTGTGTTTTCTTCAGAGACCACACATGGATCCACCAGTGTCATTGCATGTGTGTTCTTTTTACTAACAACAACTGGATTCATTGCATGTGTGTTCTTTTCACATACCACATATGGATCCACCAGTGTCATTGCATGTGTGTTCTTTTTACTAACAACGACTGGAGTCATTACATGTGTGTTCTTTTCACATACCACATATGGATCCACTAGTGTCATTGCATGTGTGTTCTTTTTACTAACAACAACTAGAGTCATTGCATGTGTGTTCTTTTCACATACCACATATGGATCCACCAGTGTCATTGCATGTGTGCTCTTTTCACAATCCACCTATGGATCCACCAGTGTCATTGCATGTGTGTTCTTTTTACTAACAACAACCAGAGTCATTGCATGTGTGTTTTTTTCACATACCATATATGGATCCACCAGTGTCATTGAAATGTGTGTTCTCTTCAGAGACCACACATGGATCCACCAGTGTCATTGCAAGTGTGTTCTTTTTACTAACAACAACCAGAGTCATTGCATGTGTATCTTTTCACATACCACATATGGATCCACCAGTGTCATTGCATGTGTGCTCTTTTCACAATCCACCAATCGATCCACCAGTGTCATTGCATGTATGTTATTTTTACTAACAACAACCATAGTCATTGAATGTGTGTTCTTTTCACATACCACATATGGATCCACCAGTGTCATTGCATGCACTACTAGGAAATTGGCCTTTAGTGGCGCACCTGGAATCATCATCCGTGGCGCACTAGCAGTGCGCCACGGGCCTTGCGCTACGGCTATCTCTTAGCCGTGGCGCACTGCCTAGTGCGCCACGGTTGTGTAGAGACAGGCGTAGCGCACCTGCTAGTGCGCCACAGATGTTTGGGCAGGTGCGCTACCCCTGGGATCTTCTGTGGCGCACTACCAAGTGCGCCACTAAACTTCCATAGTGCGCTTTAGGTGTAGTGCGCCACAGAAGGTAGACCATGTGCGCCACAGATGTATTTTTTGTTTTTTTTTTTAATTTCCGAGCCAGATTATATGCAATACAGATTATATACAATATTACAGCAGATATACACACACAGATACAAGATATACAATTATATATATAAATACTCAATATGAAAAACAAGATTGAAACAAATACATATAGATAAGTCTCATACATGAATATATAGTCTAAGTTAATTACATTGTTTCGATCATGTTACAAAGTAGTAGTTGGTGACATGCGAATACATGTGTCGATCGAACAAGTTAGAGCTCGGAAGCTCGCCTAGACATCTAAACTAGCTAGCTAGACACAAACGCGGGATAAATAACCAAAGAAGATAAGCATGATCACCGCCGTGACGAAGGTGTAGGTCTTCATCCGGTTCCTTGTCCTAACTCCTGCTAGATAGCGCGTGTATCTAGCTTCCGCCTCCGCCATAATGTTGTACCCTTTGTAGCTATTACCGTTGAAACGGTGCACCTGTCTCCGGCAGTCTTCCCAATCATCATAGACTCCGGGAACCTGTCCCTTGTACACGACGTACCATGTCATCTATAAGTTGACAATAATAATTAACCGACTATTGAAAAAAACATATATAATTAAAGTCGCATATGAAGATACACTTATAGAAAGTACTCCTAAATCAAAAAGACCAAACTCAAAAAGCATGCCTCATATATAACTAGGTTGTTCGACACAGGAATATGCTACGATGGAACTGTCCGCCAAGTAGGATGCACAACACCTGGACCTATGCATAGCACAAGGCGGACAATCCCATCGCAGCACATTCACATATAGTGTGCCACGGCATTTCAATCATCGGCATTATTCTCGAAAAAGACCAAAGTAACTCAAAAAGCATGCCTCATATATATACATAGGTCGTTCGACACAGGAATATGCTACGACGGAACGGTACACCAAGTAGGATGCACAACACCTGGACTTGTGCATAGCACAAGGCGTACAATCCCATCGTAGCACATTCACATATATAGTGTGCCACGACATTTCAATCATCGGCATTATTCTCGAAAAAGACCAAAGTAACTCAAAAAGCATGCCTCATATATATACATAGGTCGTTCGACACAGAAATATGCTACGATGGAACCGTACGCCAAGTAGGATGCACAACACCTGGACTTGTGCATAGCACAAGGCGTACAATCCCATCGTAGCACATTCACATATATAGTGTGCCACGACATTTCAATCATCGGCATTATTCTCGAAAAAGACCAAAGTAGCTCGAAAAGAATGCCTCATATATAACTAGCTAGGTCGTTGGACACAGGAATATGCTATGACGGAACAGTTAGCCAAGTAGGATGCACAATTCCTGGACTTGTGCATATCACAAGGCTAACTATCCCGTCATAGCACATTCACATATATATTGTGCCACGACATTTCAATCATCGGCATATTCTCGAAAAAGACAAAAATAACTCGAAAAGAATGCCTCATATATATACATAGGTCGTTGGACACAGGAATATGCTACGATGGAACGGTGAGCCAAGTAGGATGCACAAGACCTGGACTTGTGCATATCACAAGGCTCACAGTCCCATCGTAGCACATTCACATATATAGTGTGCCACGACTTTCAATCATCGGCATTATTCTCGAAAAAAGAGTAAGGAAAAAAAGAAGGACCAAATTGAGCAAAGGACCAAAGAGTAAGCAAAAAAACCAAGCATTGATTGATATATAATAATAATAAGCAAAATAAGTTCACTTGTCGTCCACACACACACACAAAGGTCATCTATAGTTTGTAACTACAACTAGGCCAACATCAAGCCTTCTGGCTCGGCTTAGGGAACGGGAGGATGCCCTGTCTCGTCATGAACTTCCTATAGTCACCCTGCATCTCTAGGCGATCTTCTATGTCACGGTTATTCGGGATATTTCCTCCGTAGAAGATCCCCCCCGAAGTCATGACATCACGAAAGATGATTACCCCAAACTGCTGCTGGATGCGATACATCTCTTGTCTAATATCCGAATCATTGATCTTGGCCTTTTCTTCGGCCCACTGTTTGAGATGATCTGGCAGCATAGAATTCTGCTGGTCAAGTAGGAACGCCCTCATGTGATGGAGTGCGTAGTAGGCTTCCTTCTTACTGTTTTCCGGCTGCTTCATGCAGGGGAACTCCGTTACGTGGTTGAAGACGTGCCTGCCGAACTTGACCTTCTTACGCACGAAGCTGGTGCCTTCCGTCGAGGCAAAGCCAGTGAGAGCATCATCCAGAACTTCCTTGATCTTGTCGTAGTTTTTCTTCTTTTCTAGACTCCCCGAGTCGAAATACGTGGCGTGGGAATGCTTCGGCGATAAGGAGATGAGCGTGCAGTGTTCATCTCTGCGCAAAAAATTCAAATGGAATGTGTTGGAAAAAGAATGATGATGATCTAATAAAGCCAATCGACGGTGGCGAGTGAATAACGACTTACTCGGGAAAGTAAGGCACGAGAATGTATTCCTTTGTCTTGTTCGCCACGAGGATTCTTTTTAGGTACGAGGCCACGATACGTCGTTCGGCGGGGGAACCCAAGCAGCCGTCACGCATGTAGTAGGGGTCCACTATAGCGATGCCCGGTGTCTTCTCTCTAATGATCTGCGTGGCCAGGCTAAGAGAAAACAGACGGACCATGGTATAGTGCAGCGGGTATAGGTGGAACATATTGAAGATGTCCTCGAACCGCAGGAAGAACAGATCCGCGGGGGCAGTGTCGACGAAGCCCAAGCCTGGTGGCACCTTAACCACGAATACCGGGTGCGAGGGATCTTTCTCCGATAGAAGGCGTCTCTCTATCGTCAGCACGCTGTCATGCACACTCTGCAGTTCCGAACTGGCGAGCTTCCGCAAATTCTTAGGTAGCATGGGCTCACCCGCCACATGAATCCTCCACATAATACCCTCGGGTCTTGGTGGCCCGTCCCGAAACCTGATCGGATTCGCAGTTGTTAACGCCACCGGCTGGCTCGAGCTGCTAGATTTTCTTTTCCTGCCCTTTTTCCTTTTGGAGAGCGGGCAGGCACCGCAATCTGAGCACTGGCCGCCCTATGTAGTGTGTCAGGGCTTAGAATAAAGGGCCGCTTGGTTGTATCAGCTGGCTCTGTAAAGGCGCAAGCTGGAGGCGTCTCCTGAGAACCAAACAGACGCTTGGTGATAGTGGCTTTCTCTGTGGGGCCACCAGCTAGGTCTTCTTCGTTGCCAAACTGAGTGCTGAAGAAGTGATCATTCCAGTCTTCGTCGTCCTCGGCCGGATCCTGCGCCATGTGCATATCATCAACATGATCATCCGACCCACCGCGTGGAGGTGACGGCGAGGGCGGTAAGGGGGCCTTGCCACCGCTTGTCGCTGGCACGACAGGCGGTGCTGTTGTCTGTGGCGTGATGGCCCCCGCCGTCCCCAAACGGATCACGATCTTTGGCCATAGCAAGAATAAGCCGAAGCAACTTCTGAGGACAGACGGCTCTTCTTCATCCGCTCCTGGGGTTGAATGGGAGGTTCCAGGTCGTCGCAGCCCCTTAGCACCCGACTAATTTTAACCCTGTGCACGCTATCTGGCATCGGCTTTGAGTGGAACGTGCGCTGCAAGGGTTGAACGATGGTACCCTTGGCAACATCCCTCAGCTCGTTGTTCACGTAGCATAAGAGAGTGCAAGGAACATCCGTCTGCGGAAAACATGTACGGCGTCGTCAGAGCGAGATGCCATAAGAGTAATAGATGGAATGAAAGGCGGTAATTAAAGCAATTTGTTTACCGTGATGGCGTCGAGATCGGCTAATGTCGACGCACCGCATACGGCGACGGGCGTGCAAGAGACGGAAGGGCTGCTTGATGGCGCGGTGCTGGCCGCCGGTGTATTCTCCCTACCGACGGGTGCTTGGAGCTCCGGTGCCGCCGCGACGATGGCAGGGGGGCACCAACATGTACTCCGGCGCCGCGGTGATGGCAGGGGGATTCACCAACACTTGCGGCGCTGCGGTGCTAGCTGGCGGAGTCATGAACACGTAGTTCGCCTGATTCGTCGGCGCCACGTTGTTCGAGTGGCTGCTGACCATGCTTGGAATCGGGCACGGCCCTACTCGACCACCCGCACTCCAGTTCGCTATTGACTCCACCAAGGTAGGCAGGAAGGACGTCAGGGTGATTGCAACGTTGTCTTGGACGATCTGCGGGATCCACGCCACTTGTGCCTTAAGTTCTTGAACCTCTCGGTTTTCCTCCTCGCTCCTTCCCGACGGCGCCACATGCGTCCTCGACGGTGGACCAAAATGATCCACCCAATTCTTACCCCCGAGGCCGGCCAGACGGCCAGCCGACGATGGCTTCTTCGTAACCGGCTCTATTTTCTTGACCCGGTTCATCGCCCTGTTAAAAGGGTTATCCCACCGGGTGGCCGCCGTCGACCCCTGGGATGAGGAACCCTGGGATCCATGACTAGCAACAATTTCCTCCTCCTGTAGAAGAAGTAACAGTGAATCATTTAGATCATCGATTAGATTGCAATCGTGTTGATCCGCGGTAATTAGATTATACTTACCACAATTTCCTCGAATTCCTTCACCGCAGGATCCGCGGTGAGTTGTTTGGTTTTTGGGTCCACATGGTAATGGGCCCTGATGAAGTTTCGAACCTGCCCGGGTTCGAATTTAGCAAAGGGGTTTTCTATCCCCTTGGATCTATACTCTTCGTCCTCCTTATTCCATTTGGCCTCCGCGGTTCTATATCCACCAGATCCGAGAAGATGATGACCTATATTCATCGCCTGCAGCACCTTTCCCCGATTACTATTGGCCAGGGCTCTTTCGGATTCACACCTCTCCTTGAACTCCTGGAACTGATCTTCGGTGATCTGCGGGTCAATCTTCTGGATCTCCTCGAGACTTTTGCCTTCTTTATAGATCTTCTTCTTTATCCGGGTTCTCCAGCTGGCCAGGGCGGTGCTCATCTTTGTGAGGGCGGATTTGTTTACTTCGTTCCCATGATAATTTGTGTTCTGATACTTAGTGGGGAACTTGTATCTTGCGTGCAGCTTCTCGAAGAGGAGTGTGCGCAAGTGGCCATTATCTTTATGCCGGAGATTCTCGGTGTTGATCGAGATGGTTGTCCGAGTGATCGCCGCCACTTGCCCACCGTACCCTTTGATGACAAGGGCGGGCTCCAAAGGAACCCCTGATGGGCTCACTTCGGTAATTTCCTCCCTGACCGTGCCGACCGTGTTCGGGCGCCGGTCCTTCGGCTTCTTCTTCCTCTTCTTAGGAGGGTTGCTACCACTCCCTGTGCCCTCGCCACCATCAGTGGTTTCATCGTCCGCCGTTCCTTCGGCTTCTTCCTCCGTGTCTTCCATCTCATCATCCTCGCTCTCCTGGGGATGGTATTCTTCATCGTCTTCTAGACGCTGGGCCGCCTCCCAGAATGTCAATTGTTTATTCAGAGTTATGAGTTCTCCTTCAGCGCTGATGCGCTTAGAACATCCAGCCTCGTCGTTGTCACACATCTTTGCACTAATAAAAAACAAATAATTGGTTAAATGCACAGAAAAATCCGGCATGACCTTTGCTAATTTTCTTAAACTAGGAGTGCCCGATTTCTGCCGAAACGGAAGTTAATCAACATTCCGCCAAAAATCGGGACTCATTTCATACAAGAACCTGCATACACGACATAATAAAGTGCCTCATACAAGCACAATCACAATTTCAAGTGCTACAATTATATCACCACAGATTATATCACCTGTCATTGATGATAGCAAGCAAATACATGCAGATTATAGCACCTGTCATTATATGACAGCAAGCAAATACAAGTTTATATGACAACAAGTAACTTATATGACAACAAATAACTTATATGACATCAAATATGACAGCAAATATGGTCAGATTATATGACTGCAAGTTTTCACCATGTATTTTCAAACCAGGAGCATTTTAAACCAGGAGCATTTTAGATCAGCACTAGCAAATATGGTCAGATTATCAGGAGAAGGAGTATCTGGTCATATACAAGTATCAGGAGAAGGAGGCATCATCAACAAGAAATAGTAGATCCAGTATTAAGCCAGGAAGGATTAGTAGCTCAAGTATAAAAACTAGGATAGCAAGCTAATCAATTCGAAACACATCCACAACACATTTCAGCAACTTGTGCAATACTAGGTAAATATCCATTCCTATGATCAATCATAGCATCTGTTCTATTATGAAAAGATTTTTTAAAAGGGGAAGCTCTCAGTCTTGCATAGAAATTCTATGCAAGGCTCATCATAGAGCTTTGGAGCACTCAAGCATCTGTTCTTATTTAAATCTTGTGCCTCAGCCTTTGCATCATAGGCTGGAACCAGTTACACACATAAATCATCAAGAACAAATGACCTTTGACCAGTTACATTAGTCAAAGTAGTAGAAGATCATATTCACTATGGTCATGCTGTTGTGCACCCGTTAATAAGGTTCCACAGTAGCAATCTGATAACTAATAAGGCCACTATAACTAACTAAATCATCTCATCATCTAAAGACATATTTTAAGCTCATCTGCAAGCAAGTACAAATATCACATAAATCATCTTCCTAGACAAATAGTTTAGGAATCATTGATAAGGTCACCTTATTTACATAAGATAATATGTGCTTATAGCCTTAGTCTATGCATCCTTGGCCTGGGAAATATTTCTAGTCAGCTGTAACACAACAGTAAGCCATGCTACCCAGCTGGTGCTGTGCACACTCTAGGTAGAGGCACCACAACAACAACCAGTGCATTAGATCTCACTAGAGCCAGACACTATACCCATTTCATTATGCAGCAGAGATCAATTAAATGAATCTAATCATCTTCCTAGCCACCAATCTAGAAATCATTTCATCTCTACAATCATTCTACCTAGCTTATGATCAGCTAAGGATAACCACCTTAGTATGTCTTTGACTCAAGATAAAACCTCAGCCTTTGCACCATTTGCTAGCCAAGTAAGTGAGCAAGATATGTTTTTGATCAATTTATGAGAGTAGGGTTGTTGTAGTAATACACATTTGATAGACAACAATTAAATGCATCCAGAATCTATTTGTAAGTCACACAAGTACATCACAACCAATAGAAAATCCTTAATAAAACATATACACCATGTTGGACCATAGCCCATGTATTTGGGTGATCAAGTGATTTGCAAGAAACATACCCTACACATAAATAGAAGTAAATCATAGAAAGTTGGCATGCCTATAATTATCTGGACTAGTACATGCCTATAATTATCTGGACTTGTTGATGATGCCTCCTTCTCCTGATACTTGCAAATACTATTTCTAATGGTAACAGAGCCTGGGAGTTGTGAACCATGAACCCTAGTCTCTGGTAATGGTAACAAAGATGAACCATGAACCCTAACTTCCTTCTAGTTCATACTCCTAGTCTCTGGTAATGGTAACAGAGATGAACCAGAACCATGAACCATGAACCCTAACTGCTGGAGACAGGGGGAGAGAGAGGGACAGAGGGAGAGAGAGGGACAGAGGGAGAGAGAGAGGGAGAGACAGGGGAGGGGCGACTCCGGTGTGTCCGATGCCACCATACAGAGGGATAGAGAGGGACAGAGGGAGAGAGAGGGAGAGACAGGGGAGGGGCGACTCCGGCGTGTCCGAGGCCACCATACAGAGGGAGAGAGAGGGACAGAGGGAGAGAGAGAGGGAGAGACAGGGGAGGGCGACTCCGGCGTGTCCGAGGCCACCCTACAGAGGGAGAGAGGGACGGAGGGAGAGAGAGGGAGAGAGGGAGAGACAGGGGAGGGGCGACGCTCACCTCTGATGGGCGGACGACGGCGGGCGGACGACGGCGGGCGGACGACGGTGGCCTCCACCTCCTCGAGCGGCGCGAGATCCTCCTCCTCCACAAGCGGCGCGAGATCCTCCTCCTCCTCCACAAGCGGCGCGAGATCCTCCTCCTCCTCGAGAGCACAACGCGGCGGTGGCGGATCAACAGCACAGGGCGGCGGTGGCGGATCGAGAGCGCAGTGTGGTGGTGGCGGTGTCTGTGAGATGCGGGGATGAGAGAGGCGGGTCGACATGGCACGCGCGGTTGACTAGTCCAACCCACATAGGCGTAGCGCACCCTAGCCAAGTGCGCTACGGATAACCGTAGCGCACTTGGCCAGGGTGCGCTACGCCTATGTGGGTTGGACTACCAGATAAGAGGGCGGCCACCCCACTAGTTAACACCAGTACTCTCTTATCCCACTGGTTCGAATCCTGGTGCTCCACTTTTTTATTTTTATTTTAAAAATACTTTTAAATGTTCCAAAAAATGCCCATAAGTGGTGATATATGCCATACAAGTTTTGTTTTGTTTTTAAAATACTTTTAAATATTCCAAAAATGCCCAAAAGTGGTGATATATGTCATAAAAGTGGTGATTCAAAGTATAACTAAATTTCACAATAATTTGTCCATTAATATTACAATCTTTTTCGACCACGCGTTTTACAATATTTTTTGAGCTAGCGTTTTACAATCTTTTTTCCCTTCTTTGTCGTGGTTAAATAATTTAGCCCCGGCACTTTAATGTTTCTTCTTTCGAATGGGCTACCTTTTTTGGGTAGGGTTGTCCTTTTTCTTCTTGTGATGTATGTTGCTGCATCGTAGTCGTCGTCATCTTCAATCTTTGGATCGCCGTACTGGTCGAAGTCTTGCTCGTTGGCGACTCCATCCATTCCGATGATGTTTCTTTTTCCTCTCCTCACGACAACACGGCTAGGCTTTGTCGGGTCGGTAATGAAAAAACATTGGTCCACTTTGGTAGCCAGTACCCACGGTTCATTTTTCGCGGCCACGTTTGCACCAGCGGCCTTGGATTTGGCTGCTTCGGGTATAACCATGGTTGTGAAATACCGGTCTTCTCTTTCGACGCTCTTTGCCCATCTGACACGGAACATCGGCACCTTTTCTCCACAGTAGTCGAGCTCCCAGATCTCCTCGATTCTTCCGTAGAATCTTTCCTTCACGTTGTCATCGGTGTAGAATTCCGACGTTACGCCTGAGTTCTGATAATCACACTTGTTGTCCTTTTCCTCCGTGTAGAATGTGTAGCCGTTGATATCATACGCCTGATAGGTCACCAGGTTTTGCATCGGTCCCTGCGACAAGGTGAATATGATCTTTTCCGTGTCAGAAGAATGCGAGTGCGGGGGATTATCAAGGAGCGTCTGCCTAAACCAACGCGTGAAATCTAAGTTGTGCTCTTTGATTATTTCTCCCTGCGTCCTCTGTATGCCCCGGTCACTGTACTTCTTCTCGATTAACCTTTTGTGCTTCTGTACCCAAGGATCGACCAGTTCTAAATGCTATAGCGCGACGAGGTTTGCTCGATCAAAGTCTGCACGTTGAAAATCGAAGTCTGCATGCAGTATGCGACGACCCTCTCGGTGACCAGATCCGTCGAGCTTGCCAAGGTGTCTGTTGACGGGAAGACCGACAGGGTTCACGATGTCTAGATAATTCGTGCAGAAAGAGATGCACTCTTCGGCCAGAAAGCCCTTGGCTATGCTTCCATCTGGACGGGACCTGTTGCGAACGTATCCTTTGATGTGTCCGTTCATCCTTTCGAACGCCATCATGCTGCGGAGGAACATCGGCCCGAGTTGTACGATGTCCTCCACGACATGGACCAGCAGATGCACCATAATGTCGAAGAATGCGGGTGGGAAGTAGACCTCAAGCTCACATAGTATCACCACGATCTCCTCCTGTAGCCTTCCGAGCTGATTCAAGCCAATCGACTTCCTAGAGATGACGTCGAAAAACTTGCATAGGCCAAATAACGTTTCACGGACGTGCTCGTCCATTATCCCTCTAAGTGCGACCGGAAGTACCTGCGTCATTAGCACGGCACAGTCGTGAGACTTCATGCCACTGAACCTCTGCTTCGCCTCGTCTAGGTATCTGCTTATCTTGCCCGCGTAGCCGTAAGGAAATTTGACTCCTAGAAGGCACTTGAAAAACTATTTGATCTCATCCTGGCTTAGAGTGAAGCAAGAAGGAGGGCAGTAATATTCTTTCTTCTTGAACTTTTTACCCTTCCGACGACCTTGTGTCGTCTCCGACTCATGATCATCGTCATCTTCCTGATCATCAGGAGTAGTGTGTCCTCCGTGAAGCTCCTTCTGGATACCCAAGCATATCAGGTCGTGCCTTGCTTTCGGACCATCTTTCGTCCTATCTGGCATGTTGATTATGGTGGCGACCAGACTCTCGCACACGTTTTTCGTGATATGCATGATGTCGAGGCTATGAGGCGTGCGGAGAAACTTCTAGTATGGCAACTCCCAGAAAACAGACCTTGTTTTCCATACCTTCATCAGCGGCTTGTCTTGTTGCTGCCTCTTTCGCGTCTTTCCAGGCTTAGGACAATCTTTCCAGTTTTTCAGCAACTCTTCCACTTCTTCGCTGCTCCTATGCTCTGGGATTCCTCGGGTCTCTGATTTGCCATCGAACAGGTCTCCACGTTTTCTCCATGGATCATTCTTGCCGAGCCACCTCCGGTGCGCCATGAACACGGTTTTCGATGACCCTGGATATTTCTCTAGTTGGAGATAGCTTGTGTTATCCATGCACCTAACGCATGCGCAGAATCCTTGGATAACCTGCCCCGAGATATACCCGCAACCTGGATAGTCTTGCACCGTAGTGACCAACGCGGCTCTCATAGTGAAATAATCTTGTGCGACGGCGTCGTAAGTATTGGCTCCAGATTCCCATAACGTGGCTAGCTCCTCTTTCAACAGACCGAGATACAGATTGATGTCGGTACCAGGTTGTTTCGGCCCTTGAATTAGCATACTCATTTGTATGTACTTCTTCTTCATGCACAACCATGGAGGGAGGTTGTACATCCATACAAAC
The DNA here is from genome assembly GCA_916181665.1 of Avena sativa. NCBI lineage: Eukaryota > Viridiplantae > Streptophyta > Magnoliopsida > Poales > Poaceae > Avena > Avena sativa. The sequence goes on along the minus strand of OV702292.1, from coordinate 409,842,060 downwards.
ACGGGCCAAGTGTTGTGCGTGCTGCTCTGGCTACCGAACGGATTGAGTCCATCGGTGCTCGCACCAAGCCTGATGTTCCTCGAATATCCACCGAATTATGGGAATTCGAGGTCCAATGCTTTCCACTGGCTAGCATCTGAAGGGTGCGTCAGCAACTCATCCTTTTCGGGGTCATCATCATCTCCTGGCTTCTTCCTTTCCGCATGCCATCGCATGAGCTTCGCTTCCTTAGGGTCCGCGAAATAGCGCTGCAGACGAGGAGTGATAGGAAAGTACCATACCACTTTTCGAGGTGCTTTCTTCCCTTTCTTGTATCGACTCACGCCGCACACCGGACATGTGGTTTTCTCCATGTCCTCGCCCCGATAAATGATGCAATCGTTGATGCATACGTGATATCTAACGTGCGGTAGATCGAGAGGACAGACGATTTTCTTGGCATCCTTGATACTAGTTGGACATGTGTTCCCCTCCGGGAGACGATCGTGCCAGAATGCCATCATATCGTCGAAGCTTGCGTCGCTCAATTTGTGCTTTGCCTTCATCTCCATAGCCTTGAGCGTTACATTCAACCGGGTATCATCGGGCCTGCATCCTTCATACAATGGAGTAACCGCGTCTTTCTCAAGTTGCGCAAGCTTGGCTTTCTCTCTAGCGGCAGCCCTGGCGTTACTCGTCTGCTTGAGAAGCAGCTCTTGCACATAAGGGTCCCGCACCCAGCCTGACGTTGTTCCATCGTCGTCTGCTCCTCCGGCATCTAGATCATCATCATCCCGGTCTGCTTCCGCACCTTCACCATCTCCAGGAGACTCTTCATCATCTCGCCCGTTCTCGCCGTGATGATGATCATCGTCATGTTGGCCACCTTCTTCACCGTGTATCCATCCATGAAACCATGGTGGAGCAGGTGCGCCTGCAGATTCCCGGAATCTGGGTCGATCACCCAGTTGAGTTTGCATCTTCTGCACGGACATCTTATATCTGTCTTGTTATTTCGTATCATGTCGGCCGTCGCACATTTCAAAAATCTAGCCACAATGCCTTCGCTCATTATGCGGACCATTTTTGCATGCACGATGTACACGGTACAATTTTGAAGTCTATTAGAACCACATAATGAATGCATGCATGCAATGGTCGATAGAAAATTTTGGCATGACCTATCCTAAAATTAGGACCTTTGCGAAATGCCAAAGTCTTGCCAAAATGGAAATGAATCAACATTTTGGCAAAACAAATCGCAACTTGTTCACATACAAACACAAGAGAGAGAGAGAGAGACCGATCCATACACACATGAACATATCATTATCCTCTCCATACACACATGCATGAGCATCATCGATACTCTCCATATACACACACATATGACCATCGATCCTTTCCACATACACACATCATGAGCATCGATCATCTACATACATATGATCACAGCATCATCCATATACACATGAACACATCCTTACATGGACAACTTACCGATCGCGAGAAAGATGGAAAGGAGAGGTGCGCGCGTCGACCGGAGAAGGATAGATGAGAGACCGGAGACCTCCTCTATTACTTATGTAACATCCAAAGCAAGTTTTACATGCTAAAAATGGGAATGTGTGGAGAAATTGAGGTGGGAAGGAGAAGATCCCGACTAGATCTAAGGAGGAAGAAGAAGGGGAAAGTGAAGTGTGGGGTGGTGGATGTGGTCACACATGTGCACATAAAGTGCTGTCCTAAAGAAATCGACACATCTGTGGCCCACACGGCCCTAGTGCGCCACAGGGAGTACAAACATCTGTGGCGCACTATGCCATGTGCGCCACGGATGCTCCTACTCCCTGTGGCGCACTAGGCCGAGTGCGCCACAGAAGTTTGTGGCCGTTTCAGAGAAGAGGGGGGCATGCGCTTAGGCGTAGCGCACCAGCCCCATGTGTGCCACAGATGACCCTAACAACCGTGGCGCACATGACTATAGTGCGCTACAGATGTTTGGCGCGCGGCCAACAGGGCCCTAGCCCACACACATCTGTGGCGCACTATAGTCATGTGCGCCACAGTTGTTCTAGTTATTAGTAGGGCACTGCCCACAGGTGAGCCACGCCTGTTTTAGCCGTGGGGCACTTCAACCATGTGAGCCTCGGATGTGCTGATTACTTATAGCCGTTTTCCTAGTAGTGATGTGTGCTCTTTTCACAATCCACCAGTGTCATTGCATGTGTGCTCTTTTCACAGTCCACCTATGGATCCACCAGTGGCATTGCATGTGTGTTCTTTTTACTAACAACAACCATAGTCATTGCATGTGTGTTCTTTTCACATACCACATATGGATCCACCAGTGTCATTTCATGTGTGTTTTTTCACATACCACATATGGATCCACTAGAGTCATTGAAATGTGTGTTCTCTTCAGAGACCACACGTGGATCCACCAGTGTCATTGAAATGTATGTTCTCTTCAGGGACCACACATGGACCCACCAGTGTCATTGCATGTGTTTTCTTTTTACTAATAACAACCAGAGTCATTGAAATGTGTGTTCTCATCAGAGACCAGACATGGATCCACCATTGTCATTGCATGTGTGTTCTTTTCACTAACAACAACTAGAGTCATTTCATGTGTGTTCTTTTCACATACCACATATGGATCCACCAGTGTCATTGCATGTGTGTTCTTTTTACTAACAACAACTGGAGTCATTTCATGTGTGTTCTTTTCACATACCACATATGGATCCACGAGTGTCATTGAAATGTGTGTTCTCTTCAGAGACCACACATGGATCCACCAGTGTCATTTCATGTGTGTTATTTTTACTAACAACAACCAGAGTTATTGCATGTGTGTTCTTTTCACATACCACATATGGATCCACCAGTGTCATTGAAATGTGTGTTCTCTTCAAAGACCACACATGGATCCACCAGTGTCATTGCATGTGTGTTCTTTTTACTAACAACAACCAGAGTCATTACATGTGTGTTCTTTTCACATACCACATATAGATCCACCAGTGTCATTGCATGTGTGCTCTTTTCACAATCCACCAATGGATCCACCAGTATCATTGCACGTGTGTTCTTTTAACTAACAACAACCAGAGTCATTGCATGTGTGTTATTTTCACATAACACATATGGATCCACCAGTGTCATTGCATGTGTGCTCTTTTCACAATCCACCTATGGATCCACCAGTGTCATTGCATGTGTGTTCTTTTTACTAACAACAACCAGAGTCATTGCATGTGTGTTCTTTTCACATACCACATATGGATCCACCAGTGTCATTTCATGTGTGTTCTTTTCACATACCACATATGGATCCACCAGAGTCATTGAAATGTGTGTTCTCTTCAGAGACCACACGTGGATCCACCAGTGTCATTGAAATGTATGGTCTCTTCAGAGACCACACATGGACCCACTAGTGTCATTGCATGTGTGTTCTTTTTACGAACAACAACCAGAGTCATTGAAATGTGTGTTCTCTTCAGAGACCACACATGGATCCACCAGTGTCATTGCATGTGTGATCTTTTCACTAACAACAACCAGAGTCATTTCATGTGTGTTCTTTTCACATACCACATATGGATCCACCAGTGTCATTGCATGTGTGTTCTCTTCAGAGACCATACATGGATCTACCTGTGTCATTGCATGTGTGTTCTTTTTACTAACAACAACTAGAGTCATTGCATGGGTGTTCTTTTCACATACCACATATGGATCTACCAGTGTCATTGAATGTGTGCTCTTTTCATAATCCACCTATGGATCCACCAGTGTCATTTCATGTGTGTTCTTTTCACTAACAACAACCAGAGTTATTGCATGTGTGTTCTTTTCACATACCACATATGGATCCACCAGTGTCATTGAAATGTGTGTTCTCTTCAAAGACCACACATGGATCCACCAGTGTCATTGCATGTGTGTTCTTTTTACTAACAACAAGCAGAGTCATTGCATGTATGTTCTTTTCACATACCACATATACATCCACCAGTGTCATTGCATGTGTGCTCTTTTCACAATCCACCAATGGATCCACCAGTATCATTGCACGTGTGTTCTTTTAACTAACAACAACCAGAGTCATTGCATGTGTGTTCTTTTCACATAACACATATGGATCCACCAGTGTCATTGCATGTGTGCTCTTTTCACAATCCACCTATGGATCCACCAGTGGCATTGCATGTGTGTTCTTTTTACTAACAACAACCAGAGTCATTGCATGTGTGTTCTTTTCACATACCACATATGGATCCACCAATGTCATTTCATGTGTGTTCTTTTCACATACCACATATGGATCCACCAGAGTCATTGAAATGTGTGTTCTCTTCAGAGACCACACGTGGATCCACCAGTGTCATTGAGATGTATGGTCTCTTCAGAGACCACACATGGAACCACCAGTGTCATTGCATGTGTGTTCTTTTTACTAACAACAACCAGAGTCATTGAAATGTGTGTTCTCTTCAGAGACCACACATGGATCCACCAGTGTCATTGCATGTGTGATCTTTTCACTAACAACAACTAGAGTCATTTCATGTGTGTTCTTTTCACATACCACATATGGATCCACCAGTGTCATTGCATGTGTGTTCTCTTCAGAGACCATACATGGATCTACCAGTGTCATTGCATGTGTGTTCTTTTTACTAACAACAACTAGGGTCATTGCATGTGTGTTCTTTTCACATACCACATATGGATCCACCAGTGTCATTGAATGGGTGCTCTTTTCATAATCCACCTACGGATCCACCAGTGTCATTTCATGTGTGTTCTTTTCACTAACAACAACTAGAGTCATTGCATGTGTGTTATTTTCACATACCACATATGGATCCACCTATGTCATTGAAATGTGTTTCTCTTTAGAGACCACACATGGATCCACCAGTGTCATTGCATGTGTGTTTTTTTTACTAACAACAACTGGATTCATTGCATGTGTGTTCTTTTCACATACCACATATCGATCCACCAGTGTCATTGCATGTGTGCTCTTTTCACTAACAACAACCAGAGTCATTGCATGTGTGTTCTTTTCACATACCACATACGGATCCACCAGTGTCATTGAAATGTGTGTTCTCTTCAGAGTCCATACATGGATCCACCAGTGTCATTGCATGTGTGTTCTTTTTACTAACAATAACTGGAGTCATTGCATGTGTGTTCTCTTCACATACCACATATGGATGCACCAGTGTCATTGCATGTCTGATCTTTTCACAATCCACCTATAGATCTACCAGTGTCATTGCATGTGTGTTCTTTTTACTAACAACAACCAGAGTCATTGGATGTGTGTTATTTTCACATACCACATATGGATCCACCAGTGTCATTACATGTGTGTTCTCTTCAGAGACCACACATGGATCCACTAGTGTCATTGCATGTGGGTTCTTTTTAGTAAGAACAACTAGAGTCATTGCATGTGTGTTCTTTTCACATACCACATATGGATCCACCAGTGTCATTGCAAGTGTGCTCTTTTCACAATCCACCTATGGATCCACCAGTGTCATTGCATGTCTGTTCTTTTCACAATCCACCTATGGATCCACCAGTGTCATTGCATGTGTGATCTTTTTACTAACAACAACCAGAGTCACTGCATGTGTGTTCTCTTCAGAGACCACACATGGATCCACCAGTGTCATTGCATGTGTGTTCTTTTTACTAACAACAATCAGTCATTGAAATGTGTGTTCTGTTCAGAGACCACACATGTGTCCACCAGTGTCATTGCATGTGTGTTCTTTTTACTAACAACAACCAGAGTCATTTCATGTGTGTTCTTTTAACATACCACATATGGATCCACCAGTGCCATTGCATGTTTGTTCTTTTTACTAACAACAACAGGAGTCATTTCATGTGTGTTCTTTTCACATACCACATATGGATCCACCCGTGTCATTGAAATGTGTGTTCTCTTCAGAAACCACACATGGATCCACCAGTGTCATTGCATGTGTGTTCTTTTTACTAACAATAACTAGAGTCATTGTATGTGTGTTCTTTTCACATACCACATATGGATCACCAGTGTCATTGCATGTGTGCTCTATTCACAATCCACCTATGGATCCACCAGTGTCATTGCATGTGTGTTCTTTTTACTAACAACAACTCGAGTCATTGCATGTGTGTTCTTTTCACATACCACATATGGATCCACCAGTGTCATTGCATGTGAGTTCTTTTTACTAACAACAACCAGAGTCATTGCATGGTATTTCTTTTCACATACCACATATGGATCCACCAGTTTTATTGCATGTGTGCTATTTTCACAATCCACCTATGGATCCACCAGTGTCATTGCATGTGTGTTATTTTTACTAACAATAACCAGAGTCATTGCATGTGTGTTCTTTTCACATACCACATATGGATCCACCATTGTCATTGCATGTGTGCTCTTTTCACAATCCACCTATGGATCCACCAGTGGTATTGCATGTCTGTTCTTTTCACAATCCACCTATGGATCCACCAGTGTCATTGCATGTGTGCTCTTTTTACTAACAACAACCAGAGTCATTGCATGTGTGTTCTCTTCAGAGACCACACATGGATCCACCAGTGTCATTACATGTGTGTTATTTTCACTAACAACAACCAGAGTCATTTCATGTGTGTTCTTTTCACATACCACATATGGATCCACCAGTGTCATTGCATCTGTGTTCTTTTTACTAACAACAACAGGAGTCGTTTCATTTGTGTTCTTTTCACATACCACATATGGATCCACTAGTGTCATTGAAATGTGTGTTCTCTTCAGAGACCACACATGGATCCACCAATGTCATTGCATGTGTGTTCTTTTTACTAACAACAACTCTAGTCATTGCATGTGTGTTCTTTTCACATACCACATATGGATCCACCAGTGTCATTGCATGTGTGCTCTTTTCACAATCCACCTATGGATCCACCAGTGTCATTGAAATGTGTGTTCTCTTCAGAGACCACACATTGATCCACCAGTGTCATCGAAATGCGTGTTCTCTTTAGAGACCACACATGGACCCACTAGTGTCATTGAATGTGTGTTCTTCTTACTAACAACAACTAGAGTCATTGAAATGTGTGTTCTCTTCGGAGACCACACAAGGATCCACCAGTGTCATTGCATGTGTGTTCTTTTCACTAACAACAACCAGAGTCATTTCATGTGTGTTCTTTTCACATACCACATATGGATCCATCAGTGTCATTGCATGTGTGTTCTTTTTACTAACAATAACTGGAGTCATTTCATGTGTGTTATTTTCACATACCACATATGGATCCACCAGTGTCATTGAAATGTGTGTTCTCTTCAGAGACCACACATGGATCCACTAGTGTCATTGCATATGTGTTCTTTTTACTAACAACAACTGGAGTCATTCCATGTGTGTTCTTTTCACAGACCACATATGGATCCACTAGAGTCATTGAAATGTGTGTTCTCTTCAGAGACCACACATGGATCTACCAGTGTCATTACATGTGTGTTCTTTTCACTAAGAACAACCAGATTCATTGCATGTGTGTTCTTTTCACATACCATATATGGATCCACAAGTGTCATTGCATGTTGGTTCTTTTTACTAACAACAACTAGAGTCATTTCATGTGTGTTCTTTTCACAGACAACATATGGATCCACCAGTGTCATTTAAATGTGTGTTCTCTTCAGAGACCACACATGGATCTACCAGTGTCATTGCATGTGTGTTCTTTTTACTAACAACAACTGGATCATTGCATGTGTTCTCTTTTCACATACCACATATGGATCCACCAGTGTCATTGCATGTGTGCTCTTTTCACAATCCACCTATGGATCCAATAGTGTCATTTCATGTGTGTTCTCTTCACATACCACATATGGATCCACCAGTGTCATTGAAATGTGTGTTCTCTTCAGAGACCATACATGGATCCACAAGTGTTATTGCATGTGTGTTCTTTTTAGTAAGAATAACTGGAGTCATTGCAAGTATGTTCTCTTCACATACCACATATGGATCCACCAGTGTCATTGCATGTGTGTTCTTTTCACAATCCACCAATGGATCCACCAGTGTCATTGCATGTGTGTTCTTTTTACTAACAACAACCAGAGTCATTGCATGTGTGTTATTTTCACATACCACATATGGATCCACCAGAGTCATTGAAATGTGTGTTCTCTTCAGAGACCACACGTGGATCCACCAGTGTCATTGAAATGTATGGTCTCTTCAGAGACCACACATGGAACCACCAGTGTCATTGCATGTGTGTTCTTTTTACTAACAACAACCAGAGTCATTGAAATGTGTGTTCTCTTCAGAGACCACACATGGATCCACCAGTGTCATTGCATGTGTGATCTTTTCACTAACAACAACTAGAGTCATTTCATGTGTGTTCTTTTCACATACCACATATGGATCCACCAGTGTCATTGCATGTGTGTTCTCTTCAGAGACCATACATGGATCTACCAGTGTCATTGCATGTGTGTTCTTTTTACTAACAACAACTAGGGTCATTGCATGTGTGTTCTTTTCACATACCACATATGGATCCACCAGTGTCATTGAATGGGTGCTCTTTTCATAATCCACCTACGGATCCACCAGTGTCATTTCATGTGTGTTCTTTTCACTAACAACAACTAGAGTCATTGCATGTGTGTTATTTTCACATACCACATATGGATCCACCTATGTCATTGAAATGTGTTTCTCTTTAGAGACCACACATGGATCCACCAGTGTCATTGCATGTGTGTTTTTTTTACTAACAACAACTGGATTCATTGCATGTGTGTTCTTTTCACATACCACATATCGATCCACCAGTGTCATTGCATGTGTGCTCTTTTCACTAACAACAACCAGAGTCATTGCATGTGTGTTCTTTTCACATACCACATACGGATCCACCAGTGTCATTGAAATGTGTGTTCTCTTCAGAGTCCATACATGGATCCACCAGTGTCATTGCATGTGTGTTCTTTTTACTAACAATAACTGGAGTCATTGCATGTGTGTTCTCTTCACATACCACATATGGATGCACCAGTGTCATTGCATGTCTAATCTTTTCACAATCCACCTATAGATCTACCAGTGTCATTGCATGTGTGTTCTTTTTACTAACAACAACCAGAGTCATTGGATGTGTGTTATTTTCACATACCACATATGGATCCACCAGTGTCATTACATGTGTGTTCTCTTCAGAGACCACACATGGATCCACTAGTGTCATTGCATGTGGGTTCTTTTTAGTAAGAACAACTAGAGTCATTGCATGTGTGTTCTTTTCACATACCACATATGGATCCACCAGTGTCATTGCAAGTGTGCTCTTTTCACAATCCACCTATGGATCCACCAGTGTCATTGCATGTCTGTTCTTTTCACAATCCACCTATGGATCCACCAGTGTCATTGCATGTGTGATCTTTTTACTAACAACAACCAGAGTCACTGCATGTGTGTTCTCTTCAGAGACCACACATGGATCCACCAGTGTCATTGCATGTGTGTTCTTTTTACTAACAACAATCAGTCATTGAAATGTGTGTTCTGTTCAGAGACCACACATGTGTCCACCAGTGTCATTGCATGTGTGTTCTTTTTACTAACAACAACCAGAGTCATTTCATGTGTGTTCTTTTCACATACCACATATGGATCCACCAGTGCCATTGCATGTTTGTTCTTTTTACTAACAACAACAGGAGTCATTTCATGTGTGTTCTTTTCACATACCACATATGGATCCACCCGTGTCATTGAAATGTGTGTTCTCTTCAGAAACCACACATGGATCCACCAGTGTCATTGCATGTGTGTTCTTTTTACTAACAATAACTAGAGTCATTGTATGTGTGTTCTTTTCACATACCACATATGGATCACCAGTGTCATTGCATGTGTGCTCTATTCACAATCCACCTATGGATCCACCAGTGTCATTGCATGTGTGTTCTTTTTACTAACAACAACTCGAGTCATTGCATGTGTGTTCTTTTCACATACCACATATGGATCCACCAGTGTCATTGCATGTGAGTTCTTTTTACTAACAACAACCAGAGTCATTGCATGGTATTTCTTTTCACATACCACATATGGATCCACCAGTTTTATTGCATGTGTGCTATTTTCACAATCCACCTATGGATCCACCAGTGTCATTGCATGTGTGTTATTTTTACTAACAATAACCAGAGTCATTGCATGTGTGTTCTTTTCACATACCACATATGGATCCACCATTGTCATTGCATGTGTGCTCTTTTCACAATCCACCTATGGATCCACCAGTGGTATTGCATGTCTGTTCTTTTCACAATCCACCTATGGATCCACCAGTGTCATTGCATGTGTGCTCTTTTTACTAACAACAACCAGAGTCATTGCATGTGTGTTCTCTTCAGAGACCACACATGGATCCACCAGTGTCATTACATGTGTGTTATTTTCACTAACAACAACCAGAGTCATTTCATGTGTGTTCTTTTCACATACCACATATGGATCCACCAGTGTCATTGCATCTGTGTTCTTTTTACTAACAACAACAGGAGTCGTTTCATTTGTGTTCTTTTCACATACCACATATGGATCCACTAGTGTCATTGAAATGTGTGTTCTCTTCAGAGACCACACATGGATCCACCAATGTCATTGCATGTGTGTTCTTTTTACTAACAACAACTCTAGTCATTGCATGTGTGTTCTTTTCACATACCACATATGGATCCACCAGTGTCATTGCATGTGTGCTCTTTTCACAATCCACCTATGGATCCACCAGTGTCATTGAAATGTGTGTTCTCTTCAGAGACCACACATTGATCCACCAGTGTCATCGAAATGCGTGTTCTCTTTAGAGACCACACATGGACCCACTAGTGTCATTGAATGTGTGTTCTTCTTACTAACAACAACTAGAGTCATTGAAATGTGTGTTCTCTTCGGAGACCACACAAGGATCCACCAGTGTCATTGCATGTGTGTTCTTTTCACTAACAACAACCAGAGTCATTTCATGTGTGTTCTTTTCACATACCACATATGGATCCATCAGTGTCATTGCATGTGTGTTCTTTTTACTAACAATAACTGGAGTCATTTCATGTGTGTTATTTTCACATACCACATATGGATCCACCAGTGTCATTGAAATGTGTGTTCTCTTCAGAGACCACACATGGATCCACTAGTGTCATTGCATATGTGTTCTTTTTACTAACAACAACTGGAGTCATTCCATGTGTGTTCTTTTCACAGACCACATATGGATCCACTAGAGTCATTGAAATGTGTGTTCTCTTCAGAGACCACACATGGATCTACCAGTGTCATTACATGTGTGTTCTTTTCACTAAGAACAACCAGATTCATTGCATGTGTGTTCTTTTCACATACCATATATGGATCCACAAGTGTCATTGCATGTTGGTTCTTTTTACTAACAACAACTAGAGTCATTTCATGTGTGTTCTTTTCACAGACAACATATGGATCCACCAGTGTCATTTAAATGTGTGTTCTCTTCAGAGACCACACATGGATCTACCAGTGTCATTGCATGTGTGTTCTTTTTACTAACAACAACTGGATCATTGCATGTGTTCTCTTTTCACATACCACATATGGATCCACCAGTGTCATTGCATGTGTGCTCTTTTCACAATCCACCTATGGATCCAATAGTGTCATTTCATGTGTGTTCTCTTCACATACCACATATGGATCCACCAGTGTCATTGAAATGTGTGTTCTCTTCAGAGACCATACATGGATCCACAAGTGTTATTGCATGTGTGTTCTTTTTAGTAAGAATAACTGGAGTCATTGCAAGTATGTTCTCTTCACATACCACATATGGATCCACCAGTGTCATTGCATGTGTGTTCTTTTCACAATCCACCAATGGATCCACCAGTGTCATTGCATGTGTGTTCTTTTTACTAACAACAACCAGAGTCATTGCATGTGTGTTATTTTCACATACCACATATGGATCCACCAGTGTCATTGAAATGTGTGTTCTCTTGAGACACCAAAAATGGATCCACCAGGGCCATTGCATGTGTGTTCTTTTTTGTAAGAACAACTAGAGTCATTGCATGTGTGTTCTTTTCACATACCACATATGGATCCACCAGTGTCATTGCATGTGTGTTCTTTTCACAATCCACCTATGGATCCACCAGTGTCATTGTATGTGTGCTCTTTTCAATAACAAGAACCAAAGTCATTGCATGTGTGTTCTCTCAGAGACCACACATGGATCCACCAGTGTTATTGCATGTGTGTTCTTTTCACTAACAACAACTAGAGTCATTTCATGTGTGTTCTTTTCACATACGACATATGGATCCACCAGTGTCATAGAAATGTGTGTTCTCTTTAGAGACCACACATGGATCCACCAGTGTCGTTGCATGTGTGTTCTTTTTACTAACAACAACTGGAGTCATTGCATGTGTGTTCTTTTCACATACCACATATGGATCCACCAGTGTCATTGCATGTGTGCTCTTTTCACAATCCACCTATGGATCCACCAGTTTCATTGCATGTGTGTTCTTTTTACTAACAACAACTAGAGTCATTGCATGTGTGTTCTCTTCACATACCACATATGGATCCACCAGTGTCATTGCATGTGTGTTCTTTTCACAATCCATTTATGGATCCACTAGTGTCATTGCATGTCTGCTCTTTTTACTAACAACAACCAGAGTCATTGCATGTGTCTTCTCTTCAGAGACCACACATGGATCCACCGGTGTCATTGCATGTGTGTTCTTTTCACAATCCACCTATGGATCCACCCGTGTCATTGCATGTGTGCTCTTTTCACAATCCACCTATGGATCCACCAGTGTCGTTGCATGTGTGTTCTTTTTACTAACAACAACCAGAGTCATTGCATGTGTGTTCTTTTCACATACCACATATGGATCCACCAATTTCATTGAAATGTGTGTTCTCTTGAAAGACCACACATGGATCCACCAGTGTCATTGCATGTGTGCTCTTTTTACTAACAACAACCAGAGTCATTGCATGTGTGTTCTTTTCACATACCACATATGGATCCACTAGTGTCATTGTATGTGTGCTCTTTTCATAATCCACCTATGGATCCACTAGTGTGATTTCATGTGTGTTCTTTTCACATACCACATATGGATCCACCTATGTCATTGAAATGTGTGTTCTCTTTAGAGACCACACATGGATCCACCAGTGTCATTGCATGTGTGTTCTTTTTAGTAACAACAACTGGAGTAATTGCATGTGTTTTCTTTTCACATACCACATATGGATCCACCAGTGTCATTGCATGTGTGCTCTTTTCACAATCCACCTATGGATCCACCAGTGTCATTGCATGTCTATTATTTTCACAATCCACCTATGGATCCACCAGTGTCATTTCATGTGTGCTCTTTTTACTAACAACAACCAGAGTCATTGCATGTGTTTTCTCTTCAGAGACCACACATGGATCCACCAGTGTCATTGCATGTGTGTTCTTTTTACTAACAACAACCAGAGTCATTGAAATGTGTGTTCTCTTCAGAGACCATACATGGATCCACCAGTGTCATTGAAATGTGTGTTCTCTTCAGAGACCATACATGGATCCACAAGTGTTATTGCATGTGTGTTCTTTTTAGTAAGAATAACTGGAGTCATTGCAAGTATGTTCTCTTCACATACCACATATGGATCCACCAGTGTCATTGCATGTGTGTTCTTTTCACAATCCACCAATGGATCCACCAGTGTCATTGCATGTGTGTTCTTTTTACTAACAACAACCAGAGTCATTGCATGTGTGTTATTTTCACATACCACATATGGATCCACCAGTGTCATTGAAATGTGTGTTCTCTTGAGACACCAAAAATGGATCCACCAGGGCCATTGCATGTGTGTTCTTTTTTGTAAGAACAACTAGAGTCATTGCATGTGTGTTCTTTTCACATACCACATATGGATCCACCAGTGTCATTGCATGTGTGTTCTTTTCACAATCCACCTATGGATCCACCAGTGTCATTGTATGTGTGCTCTTTTCAATAACAAGAACCAGAGTCATTGCATGTGTGTTCTCTCAGAGACCACACATGGATCCACCAGTGTTATTGCATGTGTGTTCTTTTCACTAACAACAACTAGAGTCATTTCATGTGTGTTCTTTTCACATACGACATATGGATCCACCAGTGTCATAGAAATGTGTGTTCTCTTTAGAGACCACACATGGATCCACCAGTGTCGTTGCATGTGTGTTCTTTTTACTAACAACAACTGGAGTCATTGCATGTGTGTTCTTTTCACATACCACATATGGATCCACCAGTGTCATTGCATGTGTGCTCTTTTCACAATCCACCTATGGATCCACCAGTTTCATTGCATGTGTGTTCTTTTTACTAACAACAACTAGAGTCATTGCATGTGTGTTCTCTTCACATACCACATATGGATCCACCAGTGTCATTGCATGTGTGTTCTTTTCACAATCCATTTATGGATCCACTAGTGTCATTGCATGTCTGCTCTTTTTACTAACAACAACCAGAGTCATTGCATGTGTCTTCTCTTCAGAGACCACACATGGATCCACCGGTGTCATTGCATGTGTGTTCTTTTCACAATCCACCTATGGATCCACCCGTGTCATTGCATGTGTGCTCTTTTCACAATCCACCTATGGATCCACCAGTGTCGTTGCATGTGTGTTCTTTTTACTAACAACAACCAGAGTCATTGCATGTGTGTTCTTTTCACATACCACATATGGATCCACCAATTTCATTGAAATGTGTGTTCTCTTGAAAGACCACACATGGATCCACCAGTGTCATTGCATGTGTGCTCTTTTTACTAACAACAACCAGAGTCATTGCATGTGTGTTCTTTTCACATACCACATATGGATCCACTAGTGTCATTGTATGTGTGCTCTTTTCATAATCCACCTATGGATCCACCAGTGTGATTTCATGTGTGTTCTTTTCACATACCACATATGGATCCACCTATGTCATTGAAATGTGTGTTCTCTTTAGAGACCACACATGGATCCACCAGTGTCATTGCATGTGTGTTCTTTTTAGTAACAACAACTGGAGTCATTGCATGTGTTTTCTTTTCACATACCACATATGGATCCACCAGTGTCATTGCATGTGTGCTCTTTTCACAATCCACCTATGGATCCACCAGTGTCATTGCATGTCTATTATTTTCACAATCCACCTATGGATCCACCAGTGTCATTTCATGTGTGCTCTTTTTACTAACAACAACCAGAGTCATTGCATGTGTTTTCTCTTCAGAGACCACACATGGATCCACCAGTGTCATTGCATGTGTGTTCTTTTTACTAACAACAACCAGAGTCATTGAAATGTGTGTTCTCTTCAGAGACCACACATGGATCCACCAGTGTCATTGCATGTGTGTTCTTTTCACTAACAACAACTAGAGTCATTTCATGTGTGTTCTTTTCACATACCACATATGGATCCACCAGTATCATTGCATGTGTGTTCTTTTTACTAACAACAACAAGAGTCATTTCATGTGTGTTATTTTCACATACCACTTATGGATACACCAGTGTCATTGAAATGTGTGTTCTCTTCAGAGACCACACATCGATCCACCAGTGTCATTGCATGTGTGTTCTTTTTACTAACAACAACTGGAGTCATTTCATGTGTGTTCCTTTCACATACCACATATGGATCCACAAGAGTCATTGAAATGTGTGTTCTCTTCAGAGACCACACATGGATCCACAAGTGTCATTGCATGTGTGTTCTTTTCAACTAAAAATAACCAGAATCATTGCATGTGTGTTCTTTTCACACACCATATATGGATCCACAAGTA
This sequence comes from Avena sativa, assembly GCA_916181665.1. Taxonomy (NCBI): domain Eukaryota; kingdom Viridiplantae; phylum Streptophyta; class Magnoliopsida; order Poales; family Poaceae; genus Avena; species Avena sativa. The sequence goes on along the minus strand of OV702292.1, from coordinate 409,826,110 downwards.
TCATTGCATGTTGGTTCTTTTTACTAACAACAACTAGAGTCATTTCATGTGTGTTCTGTTTAGAGACCACACAAGGATCTACCAGTGTCATTGCATGTGTGTTCTTTTCACTAACAACAACCAGAGTCATTTCATGTGTGTTCTTTTCACATACCACATATGGATCCACCAGTGTCATTGCATGTGTGTTCTTTTTACTAACAATAACTGGAGTCATTTCATGTGTGTTATTTTCACATACCACATATGGATCCACCAGTGTCATTGAAATGTGTGTTCTCTTTAGAGACCACACCTGGATCCACCAGTGTCATTGCATGTGTGTTCTTTTCACTAACAACAACCAGAGTCATTGCATGTGTGTTCTTTTCACATACCACATATGGATCCACAAGTGTCATTGCATGTTGGTTCTTTTTACTAACAACAACTTGAGTCATTTCATGTGTGTTCTTTTCACAGACCACATATGGATCCACCAGTGTCATTGAAATGTGTGTTCTCTTCATAGACCACACATGGATCCACCAGTGTCATTGCATCCGTGTTCTTTTTACTAACAACAACTGGAGTCATTGCATGTGTGTTCTTTTCACATACCACATATGGATCCACCAGTGTCATTGCATGTGTGCTCTTTTCACAATCCACCTATGGATCCAACAGTGTCATTTCATGTGTGTTCTTTTCACATACCACATATGGATCCACCAGTGTCATTGAAATGTGTGTTCTCTTCAGAGACCATACATGGATCCACAAGTGTTATTGCATGTGTGTTCTTATTACTACCAATAACTGGAGTCATTGCAAGTGTGTTCTCTTCACATAGCACATATGGATCCACCAGTGTCATTGCATGTGTGCTCTTTTCACAATCCACCTATGGATCCACCAGTGTCATTGCATGTGTGTTCTTTTCACAATCCACCTATGGATCCACCAGTGTCATTGCATGTGTGCTCTTTTTACTAACAACAACCAGAGTCATTGCATGTGTGTTCTTTTCACATACCACATATGGATCCACTAGTGTCATTGTATGTGTGCTCTTTTCATAATCCACCTATGGATCCACCAGTGTGATTTCATGTGTGTTCTTTTCACATACCACATATGGATCCACCTATGTCATTGAAATGTGTGTTCTCTTTAGAGACCACACATGGATCCACCAGTGTCATTGCATGTGTGTTCTTTTTAGTAACAACAACTGGAGTCATTGCATGTGTTTTATTTTCACATACCACATATGGATCCACCAGTGTCATTGCATGTGTGCTCTTTTCACAATCCACCTATGGATCCACCAGTGTCATTGCATGTCTATTCTTTTCACAATCCACCTATGGATCCACCAGTGTCATTGCATGTGTGCTCTTTTTACTAACAACAACCAGAGTCATTGCATGTGTCTTCTTTTCACATACCACATATGTATCCACTAGTGTCATTGTATATGTTCTCTTTTCATAATCCACCTATGGATCCACCAGTGTGATTTCATGTGTGTTCTTTTCACATACCACATATGGATCCACCTATGTCATTGAAATGTGTGTTCTCTTTAGAGACCACACATGGATCCACCAGTGTCATTGCATGTGTGTTCTTTTTAGTAACAACAACTGGAGTCATTGCATGTGTTTTCTTTTCACATACCACATATGGATCCACCAGTGTCATTGCATGTGTGCTCTTTTCACAATCCACCTATGGATCCACCAGTGTCATTGCATGTCTATTATTTTCACAATCCACCTATGGATCCACCAGTGTCATTTCATGTGTGCTCTTTTTACTAACAACAACCAGAGTCATTGCATGTGTTTTCTCTTCAGAGACCACACATGGATCCACCAGTGTCATTGCATGTGTGTTCTTTTTACTAACAACAACCAGAGTCATTGAAATGTGTGTTCTCTTCAGAGACCACACATGGATCCACCAGTGTCATTGCATGTGTGTTCTTTTCACTAACAACAACTAGATTCATTTCATGTGTGTTCTTTTCACATACCACATATGGATCCACCAGTGTCATTGCATGTGTGTTCTTTTTACTAACAACAACTAGAGTCATTTCATGTGTGTTATTTTCACATACCACATATGGATACACCAGTGTCATTGAAATGTGTGTTCTCTTCAGAGACCACACATCGATCCACCAGTGTCATTGCATGTGTGTTCTTTTTACTAACAACAACTGGAGTCATTTCATGTGTGTTCCTTTCACATACCACATATGGATCCACAAGAGTCATTGAAATGTGTGTTCTCTTCAGAGACCACACATGGATCCACAAGTGTCATTGCATGTGTGTTCTTTTCACTAAAAATAACCAGAGTCATTGCATGTGTGTTCTTTTCACATACCATATATGGATCCACAAGTATCATTGCATGTTGGTTCTTTTTACTAACAACAACTAGAGTCATTTCATGTGTGTTCTGTTTAGAGACCACACAAGGATCCACCAGTGTCATTGCATGTGTGTTCTTTTCACTAACAACAACCAGAGTCATTTCATGTGTGTTCTTTTCACATACCACATATGGATCCACCAGTGTCATTGCATGTGTGTTCTTTTTACTAACAATAACTGGAGTCATTTCATGTGTGTTATTTTCACATACCACATATGGATCCACCAGTGTCATTGAAATGTGTGTTCTCTTTAGAGACCACACCTGGATCCACCAGTGTCATTGCATGTGTGTTCTTTTCACTAACAACAACCAGAGTCATTGCATGTGTGTTACTTTCACATACCACATATGGATCCACAAGTGTCATTGCATGTTGGTTCTTTTTACTAACAACAACTTGAGTCATTTCATGTGTGTTCTTTTCACAGACCACATATGGATCCACCAGTGTCATTGAAATGTGTGTTCTCTTCATAGACCACACAAGGATCCACCCGTGTCATTGCATGCGTGTTCTTTTTACTAACAACAACTGGAGTCATTGCATGTGTGTTCTTTTCACATACCACATATGGATCCACCAGTGTCATTGCATGTGTGCTCTTTTCACAATCCACCTATGGATCCAACAGTGTCATTTCATGTGTGTTCTTTTCACATACCACATATGGATCCACCAGTGTCATTGAAATGTGTGTTCTCTTCAGAGACCATACATGGATCCACAAGTGTTATTGCATGTGTGTTCTTTTTACTACCAATAACTGGAGTCATTGCAAGTGTGTTCTCTTCACATAGCACATATGGATCCACCAGTGTCATTGCATGTGTGCTCTTTTCACAATCCACCTATGGATCCACCAGTGTCATTGCATGTGTGTTCTTTTCACAATCCACCTATGGATCCACCAGTGTCATTGCATGTGTGCTCTTTTTACTAACAACAACCAGAGTCATTGCATGTGTGTTCTTTTCACATACCACATATGGATCCACTAGTGTCATTGTATGTGTGCTCTTTTCATAATCCACCTATGGATCCACCAGTGTGATTTCATGTGTGTTCTTTTCACATACCACATATGGATCCACCTATGTCATTGAAATGTGTGTTCTCTTTAGAGACCACACATGGATCCACCAGTGTCATTGCATGTGTGTTCTTTTTAGTAACAACAACTGGAGTCATTGCATGTGTTTTATTTTCACATACCACATATGGATCCACCAGTGTCATTGCATGTGTGCTCTTTTCACAATCCACCTATGGATCCACCAGTGTCATTGCATGTCTATTCTTTTCACAATCCACCTATGGATCCACCAGTGTCATTGCATGTGTGCTCTTTTTACTAACAACAACCAGAGTCATTGCATGTGTGTTCTTTTCACATACCACATATGTATCCACTAGTGTCATTGTATCTGTGCTCTTTTCATAATCCACCTATGGATCCACCAGTGTGATTTCATGTGTGTTCTTTTCACATACCACATATGGATCCACCTATGTCATTGAAATGTGTGTTCTCTTTAGAGACCACACATGGATCCACCAGTGTCATTGCATGTGTGTTCTTTTTAGTAACAACAACTGGAGTCATTGCATGTGTTTTCTTTTCACATACCACATATGGATCCACCAGTGTCATTGCATGTGTGCTCTTTTCACAATCCACCTATGGATCCACCAGTGTCATTGCATGTCTATTATTTTCACAATCCACCTATGGATCCACCAGTGTCATTTCATGTGTGCTCTTTTTACTAACAACAACCAGAGTCATTGCATGTGTTTTCTCTTCAGAGACCACACATGGATCCACCAGTGTCATTGCATGTGTGTTCTTTTTACTAACAACAACCAGAGTCATTGAAATGTGTGTTCTCTTCAGAGACCACACATGGATCCACCAGTGTCATTGCATGTGTGTTCTTTTCACTAACAACAACTAGAGTCATTTCATGTGTGTTCTTTTCACATACCACATATGGATCCACCAGTGTCATTGCATGTGTGTTCTTTTTACTAACAACAACTAGAGTCATTTCATGTGTGTTATTTTCACATACCACATATGGATACACCAGTGTCATTGAAATGTGTGTTCTCTTCAGAGACCACACATCGATCCACCAGTGTCATTGCATGTGTGTTATTTTTACTAACAACAACTGGAGTCATTTCATGTGTGTTCCTTTCACATACCACATATGGATCCACAAGAGTCATTGAAATGTGTGTTCTCTTCAGAGACCACACATGGATCCACAAGTGTCATTGCATGTGTGTTCTTTTCACTAAAAATAACCAGAATCATTGCATGTGTGTTCTTTTCACATACCATATATGGATCCACAAGTATCATTGCATGTTGGTTCTTTTTACTAACAACAACTAGAGTCATTTCATGTGTGTTCTGTTTAGAGACCACACAAGGATCCACCAGTGTCATTGCATGTGTGTTCTTTTCACTAACAACAACCAGAGTCATTTCATGTGTGTTCTTTTCACATACCACATATGGATCCACCAGTGTCATTGCATGTGTGTTCTTTTTACTAACAATAACTGGAGTCATTTCATGTGTGTTATTTTCACATACCACATATGGATCCACCAGTGTCATTGAAATGTGTGTTCTCTTTAGAGACCACACCTGGATCCACCAGTGTCATTGCATGTGTGTTCTTTTCACTAACAACAACCAGAGTCATTGCATGTGTGTTCCTTTCACATACCACATATGGATCCACAAGTGTCATTGCATGTTGGTTCTTTTTACTAACAACAACTTGAGTCATTTCATGTGTGTTCTTTTCACAGACCACATATGGATCCACCAGTGTCATTGAAATGTGTGTTCTCTTCATAGACCACACATGGATCCACCAGTGACATTGCATGCGTGTTCTTTTTACTAACAACAACTGGAGTCATTGCATGTGTGTTCTTTTCACATACCACATATGGATCCACCAGTGTCATTGCATGTGTGCTCTTTTAACAATCCACCTATGGATCCAACAGTGTCATTTCATGTGTGTTCTTTTCACATACCACATATGGATCCACCAGTGTCATTGAAATGTGTGTTCTCTTCAGAGACCATACATGGATCCACAAGTGTTATTGCATGTGTGTTCTTTTTACTACCAATAACTGGAGTCATTGCAAGTGTGTTCTCTTCACATACCACATATGGATCCACCAGTGTCATTGCATGTGTGCTCTTTTCACAATCCACCTATGGATCCACCAGTGTCATTGCATGTGTGTTCTTTTCACAATCCACCTATGGATCCACCAGTGTCATTGCATGTGTGCTGTTTTTACTAACAACAACCAGAGTCATTGCATGTGTGTTCTTTTCACATACCACATATGGATCCACTAGTGTCATTGTATGTGTGCTCTTTTCATAATCCACCTATGGATCCACCAGTGTGATTTCATGTGTGTTCTTTTCACATACCACATATGGATCCACCTATGTCATTGAAATGTGTGTTCTCTTTAGAGACCACACATGGATCCACCAGTGTCATTGCATGTGTGTTCTTTTTAGTAACAACAACTGGAGTCATTGCATGTGTTTTATTTTCACATACCACATATGGATCCACCAGTGTCATTGCATGTGTCCTCTTTTCACAATCCACCTATGGATCCACCAGTGTCATTGCATGTCTATTCTTTTCACAATCCACCTATGGATCCACCATTGTCATTGCATGTGTGCTCTTTTTACTAACAACAACCAGAGTCATTGCATGTGTGTTCTTTTCACATACCACATATGTATCCACTAGTGTCATTGTATGTGTGCTCTTTTCATAATCCACCTATGGATCCACCAGTGTGATTTCATGTGTGTTCTTTTCACATACCACATATGGATCCACCTATGTCATTTAAATGTGTGTTCTCTTTAGAGACCACACATGGATCCACCAGTGTCATTGCATGTGTGTTCTTTTTAGTAACAACAACTGGAGTCATTGCATGTGTTTTCTTTTCACATACCACATATGGATCCACCAGTGTCATTGCATGTGTGCTCTTTTCACAATCCACCTATGGATCCACCAGTGTCATTGCATGTCTATTATTTTCACAATCCACCTATGGATCCACCAGTGTCATTTCATGTGTGCTCTTTTTACTAACAACAACCAGAGTCATTGCATGTGTTTTCTCTTCAGAGACCACACATGGATCCACCAGTGTCATTGCATGTGTGTTCTTTTTACTAACAACAACCAGAGTCATTGAAATGTGTGTTCTCTTCAGAGACCACACATGGATCCACCAGTGTCATTGCATGTGTGTTCTTTTCACTAACAACAACTAGAGTCATTTCATGTGTGTTCTTTTCACATACCACATATGGATCCACCAGTGTCATTGCATGTGTGTTCTTTTTACTAACAACAACTAGAGTCATTTCATGTGTGTTATTTTCACATACCACATATGGATACACCAGTGTCATTGAAATGTGTGTTCTCTTCAGAGACCACACATCGATCCACCAGTGTCATTGCATGTGTGTTCTTTTTACTAACAACAACTGGAGTCATTTCATGTGTGTTCCTTTCACATACCACATATGGATCCACAAGAGTCATTGAAATGTGTGTTCTCTTCAGAGACCACACATGGATCCACAAGTGTCATTGCATGTGTGTTCTTTTCACTAAAAATAACCAGAATCATTGCATGTGTGTTCTTTTCACATACCATATATCGATCCACAAGTATCATTGCATGTTGGTTCTTTTTACTAACAACAACTAGAGTCATTTCATGTGTGTTCTGTTTAGAGACCACACAAGGATCCACCAGTGTCATTGCATGTGTGTTCTTTTCACTAACAACAACCAGAGTCATTTCATGTGTGTTCTTTTCACATACCACATATGGATCCACCAGTGTCATTGCATGTGTGTTCTTTTTACTAACAATAACTGGAGTCATTTCATGTGTGTTATTTTCACATACCACATATGGATCCACCAGTGTCATTGAAATGTGTGTTCTCTTTAGAGACCACACCTGGATCCACCAGTGTCATTGCATGTGTGTTCTTTTCACTAACAACAACCAGAGTCATTGCATGTGTGTTCCTTTCACATACCACATATGGATCCACAAGTGTCATTGCATGTTGGTTCTTTTTACTAACAACAACTTGAGTCATTTCATGTGTGTTCTTTTCACAGACCACATATGGATCCACCAGTGTCATTGAAATGTGTGTTCTCTTCATAGACCACACATGGATCCACCAGTGTCATTGCATGCGTGTTCTTTTTACTAACAACAACTGGAGTCATTGCATGTGTGTTCTTTTCACATACCACATATGGATCCACCAGTGTCATTGCATGTGTGCTCTTTTCACAATCCACCTATGGATCCAACAGTGTCATTTCATGTGTGTTCTTTTCACATACCACATATGGATCCACCAGTGTCATTGAAATGTGTGTTCTCTTCAGAGACCATACATGGGTCCACAAGTGTTATTGCATGTGTGTTCTTTTTACTACCAATAACTGGAGTCATTGCAAGTGTGTTCTCTTCACATACCACATATGGATCCACCAGTGTCATTGCATGTGTGCTCTTTTCACAATCCACCTATGGATCCACCAGTGTCATTGCATGTGTGTTCTTTTCACAATCCACCTATGGATCCACCAGTGTCATTGCCTGTGTGCTCTTTTTACAAACAACAACCAGAGTCATTGCATGTGTGTTCTTTTCACATACCACATATGGATCCACTAGTGTCATTGTATGTGTGCTCTTTTCATAATCCACCTATGGATCCACCAGTGTGATTTCATGTGTGTTCTTTTCACATACCACATATGGATCCACCTATGTCACTGAAATGTGTGTTCTCTTTAGAGACCACACATGGATCCACCAGTGTCATTGCATGTGTGTTCTTTTTAGTAACAACAACTGGAGTCATTGCATGTGTTTTATTTTCACATACCACATATGGATCCACCAGTGTCATTGCATGTGTCCTCTTTTCACAATCCACCTATGGATCCACCAGTGTCATTGCATGTCTATTCTTTTCACAATCCACCTATGGATCCACCATTGTCATTGCATGTGTGCTCTTTTTACTAACAACAACCAGAGTCATTGCATGTGTGTTCTTTTCACATACCACATATGTATCCACTAGTGTCATTGTATGTGTGCTCTTTTCATAATCCACCTATGGATCCACCAGTGTGATTTCATGTGTGTTCTTTTCACATACCACATATGGATCCACCTATGTCATTGAAATGTGTGTTCTCTTTAGAGACCACACATGGATCCACCAGTGTCATTGCATGTGTGTTCTTTTTAGTAACAACAACTGGAGTCATTGCATGTGTTTTCTTTTCACATGCCACATATGGATCCACCAGTGTCATTGCATGTGTGCTCTTTTCACAATCCACCAATGGATCCACCAGTGTCATTGCATGTCTATTATTTTCACAATCCACCTATGGATCCACCAGTGTCATTTCATGTGTGCTCTTTTTACTAACAACAACCAGAGTCATTGCATGTGTTTTCTCTTCAGAGACCACACATGGATCCACCAGTGTCATTGCATGTGTGTTCTTTTTACTAACAACAACCAGAGTCATTGAAATGTGTGTTCTCTTCAGAGACCACACATGGATCCACCAGTGTCATTGCATGTGTGTTCTTTTCACTAACAACAACTAGAGTCATTTCATGTGTGTTCTTTTCACATACCACATATGGATCCACCAGTGTCATTGCATGTGTGTTCTTTTTACTAACAACAACTAGAGTCATTTCATGTGTGTTATTTTCACATACCACATATGGATACACCAGTGTCATTGAAATGTGTGTTCTCTTCAGAGACCACACATCGATCCACCAGTGTCATTGCATGTGTGTTCTTTTTACTAACAACAACTGGAGTCATTTCATGTGTGTTCCTTTCACATACCACATATGGATCCACAAGAGTCATTGAAATGTGTGTTCTCTTCAGAGACCACACATGGATCCACAAGTGTCATTGCATGTGTGTTCTTTTCACTAAAAATAACCAGAATCATTGCATGTGTGTTCTTTTCACATACCATATATCGATCCACAAGTATCATTGCATGTTGGTTCTTTTTACTAACAACAACTAGAGTCATTTCATGTGTGTTCTGTTTAGAGACCACACAAGGATCCACCAGTGTCATTGCATGTGTGTTCTTTTCACTAACAACAACCAGAGTCATTTCATGTGTGTTCTTTTCACATACCACATATGGATCCACCAGTGTCATTGCATGTGTGTTCTTTTTACTAACAATAACTGGAGTCATTTCATGTGTGTTATTTTCACATACCACATATGGATCCACCAGTGTCATTGAAATGTGTGTTCTCTTTAGAGACCACACCTGGATCCACCAGTGTCATTGCATGTGTGTTCTTTTCACTAACAACAACCAGAGTCATTGCATGTGTGTTCCTTTCACATACCACATATGGATCCACAAGTGTCATTGCATGTTGGTTCTTTTTACTAACAACAACTTGAGTCATTTCATGTGTGTTCTTTTCACAGACCACATATGGATCCACCAGTGTCATTGAAATGTGTGTTCTCTTCATAGACCACACATGGATCCACCAGTGTCATTGCATGCGTGTTCTTTTTACTAACAACAACTGGAGTCATTGCATGTGTGTTCTTTTCACATACCACATATGGATCCACCAGTGTCATTGCATGTGTGCTCTTTTCACAATCCACCTATGGATCCAACAGTGTCATTTCATGTGTGTTCTTTTCACATACCACATATGGATCCACCAGTGTCATTGAAATGTGTGTTCTCTTCAGAGACCATACATGGGTCCACAAGTGTTATTGCATGTGTGTTCTTTTTACTACCAATAACTGGAGTCATTGCAAGTGTGTTCTCTTCACATACCACATATGGATCCACCAGTGTCATTGCATGTGTGCTCTTTTCACAATCCACCTATGGATCCACCAGTGTCATTGCATGTGTGTTCTTTTCACAATCCACCTATGGATCCACCAGTGTCATTGCATGTGTGCTCTTTTTACTAACAACAACCAGAGTCATTGCATGTGTGTTCTTTTCACATACCACATATGGATCCACTAGTGTCATTGTATGTGTGCTCTTTTCATAATCCACCTATGGATCCACCAGTGTGATTTCATGTGTGTTCTTTTCACATACCACATATGGATCCACCTATGTCATTGAAATGTGTGTTCTCTTTAGAGACCACACATGGATCCACCAGTGTCATTGCATGTGTGTTCTTTTTAGTAACAACAACTGGAGTCATTGCATGTGTTTTATTTTCACATACCACATATGGATCCACCAGTGTCATTGCATGTGTGCTCTTTTCACAATCCACCTATGGATCCACCAGTGTCATTGCATGTCTATTCTTTTCACAATCCACCTATGGATCCACCAGTGTCATTTCATGTGTGCTCTTTTTACTAACAACAACCAGAGTCATTGCATGTGTTTTCTCTTCAGAGACCACACATGGATCCACCAGTGTCATTGCATGTGTGTTCTTTTTACTAACAACAACCAGAGTCATTGAAATGTGTGTTCTCTTCAGAGACCACACATGGATCCACCAGTGTCATTGCATGTGTGTTCTTTTCACTAACAACAACTAGAGTCATTTCATGTGTGTTCTTTTCACATACCACATATGGATCCACCAGTGTCATTGCATGTGTGTTCTTTTTACTAACAACAACTAGAGTCATTTCATGTGTGTTATTTTCACATACCACATATGGATACACCAGTGTCATTGAAATGTGTGTTCTCTTCAGAGACCACACATCGATCCACCAGTGTCATTGCATGTGTGTTCTTTTTACTAACAACAACTGGAGTCATTTCATGTGTGTTCCTTTCACATACCACATATGGATCCACAAGAGTCATTGAAATGTGTGTTCTCTTCAGAGACCACACATGGATCCACAAGTGTCATTGCATGTGTGTTCTTTTCACTAAAAATAACCAGAGTCATTGCATGTGTGTTCTTTTCACATACCATATATGGATCCACAAGTGTCATTGCATGTTGGTTCTTTTTACTAACAACAACTAGAGTCATTTCATGTGTGTTCTGTTTAGAGACCACACAAGGATCCACCAGTGTCATTGCATGTGTGTTCTTTTCACTAACAACAACCAGAGTCATTTCATGTGTGTTCTTTTCACATACCACATATGGATCCACCAGTGTCATTGCATGTGTGTTCTTTTTACTAACAATAACTGGAGTCATTTCATGTGTGTTATTTTCACATACCACATATGGATCCACCAGTGTCATTGAAATGTGTGTTCTCTTTAGAGACCACACCTGGATCCACCAGTGTCATTGCATGTGTGTTCTTTTCACTAACAACAACCAGAGTCATTGCATGTGTGTTCCTTTCACATACCACATATGGATCCACAAGTGTCATTGCATGTTGGTTCTTTTTACTAACAACAACTTGAGTCATTTCATGTGTGTTCTTTTCACAGACCACATATGGATCCACCAGTGTCATTGAAATGTGTGTTCTCTTCATAGACCACACATGGATCCACCAGTGTCATTGCATGCGTGTTCTTTTTACTAACAACAACTGGAGTCATTGCATGTGTGTTCTTTTCACATACCACATATGGATCCACCAGTTTCATTGCATGTGTGCTCTTTTCACAATCCACCTATGGATCCAACAGTGTCATTTCATGTGTGTTCTTTTCACATACCACATATGGATCCACCAGTGTCATTGAAATGTGTGTTCTCTTCAGAGACCATACATGGATCCACAAGTGTTATTGCATGTGTGTTCTTTTTACTACCAATAACTGGAGTCATTGCAAGTGTGTTCTCTTCACATACCACATATGGATCCACCAGTGTCATTGCATGTGTGCTCTTTTCACAATCCACCTATGGATCCACCAGTGTCATTGCATGTGTGTTCTTTTCACAATCCACCTATGGATCCACCAGTGTCATTGCATGTGTGCTCTTTTTACTAACAACAACCAGAGTCATTGCATGTGTGTTCTTTTCACATACCACATATGGATCCACTAGTGTCATTGTATGTGTGCTCTTTTCATAATCCACCTATGGATCCACCAGTGTGATTTCATGTGTGTTCTTTTCACATACCACATATGGATCCACCTATGTCATTGAAATGTGTGTTCTCTTTAGAGACCACACATGGATCCACCAGTGTCATTGCATGTGTGTTCTTTTTAGTAACAACAACTGGAGTCATTGCATGTGTTTTATTTTCACATACCACATATGGATCCACCAGTGTCATTGCATGCTATTCTTTTCACAATCCACCTATGGATCCACCATTGTCATTGCATGTGTGCTCTTTTTACTAACAACAACCAGAGTCATTGCATGTGTGTTCTTTTCACATACCACATATGTATCCACTAGTGTCATTATATGTGTGCTCTTTTCATAATCCACCTATGGATCCACCAGTGTGATTTCATGTGTGTTCTTTTCACATACCACATATGGATCCACCTATGTCATTGAAATGTGTGTTCTCTTTAGAGACCACACATGGATCCACCAGTGTCATTGCATGTGTGTTCTTTTTAGTAACAACAACTGGAGTCATTGCATGTGTTTTCTTTTCACATACCACATATGGATCCACCAGTGTCATTGCATGTGTGCTCTTTTCACAATCCACCTATGGATCCACCAGTGTCATTGCATGTCTATTATTTTCACAATCCACCTATGGATCCACCAGTGTCATTTCATGTGTGCTCTTTTTACTAACAACAACCAGAGTCATTGCATGTGTTTTCTCTTCAGAGACCACACATGGATCCACCAGTGTCATTGCATGTGTGTTCTTTTTACTAACAACAACCAGAGTCATTGAAATGTGTGTTCTCTTCAGAGACCACACATGGATCCACCAGTGTCATTGCATGTGTGTTCTTTTCACTAACAACAACTAGAGTCATTTCATGTGTGTTCTTTTCACATACCACATATGGATCCACCAGTGTCATTGCATGTGTGTTCTTTTTACTAACAACAACTAGAGTCATTTCATGTGTGTTATTTTCACATACCACATATGGATACACCAGTGTCATTGAAATGTGTGTTCTCTTCAGAGACCACACATCGATCCACCAGTGTCATTGCATGTGTGTTCTTTTTACTAACAACAACTGGAGTCATTTCACATGTGTTCCTTTCACATACCACATATGGATCCACAAGAGTCATTGAAATGTGTGTTCTCTTCAGAGACCACACATGGATCCACAAGTGTCATTGCATGTGTGTTCTTTTCACTAAAAATAACCAGAGTCATTGCATGTGTTCTTTTCACATACCATATATGGATTCACAAGTATCATTGCATGTTGGTTCTTTTTACTAACAACAACTAGAGTCATTTCATGTGTGTTCTGTTTAGAGACCACACAAGGATCCACCAGTGTCATTGCATGTGTGTTCTTTTCACTAACAACAACCAGAGTCATTTCATGTGTGTTCTTTTCACATACCACATATGGATCCACCAGTGTCATTGCATGTGTGTTCTTTTTACTAACAATAACTGGAGTCATTTCATGTGTGTTATTTTCACATACCACATATGGATCCACCAGTGTCATTGAAATGTGTGTTCTCTTTAGAGACCACACCTGGATCCACCAGTGTCATTGCATGTGTGTTCTTTTCACTAACAACAACCAGAGTCATTGCATGTGTGTTCTTTTCACATACCACATATGGATCCACAAGTGTCATTGCATGTTGGTTCTTTTTACTAACAACAACTTGAGTCATTTCGTGTGTGTTCTTTTCACAGACCACATATGGATCCACCAGTGTCATTGAAATGTGTGTTCTCTTCATAGACCACACATGGATCCACCAGTGTCATTGCATGCGTGTTCTTTTTACTAACAACAACTGGAGTCATTGCATGTGTGTTCTTTTCACATACCACATATGGATCCACCAGTGTTGTTGCATGTGCGCTCTTTTCACAATCCACCTATGGATCCAACAGTGTCATTTCATGTGTGTTCTTTTCACATACCACATATGGATCCACCAGTGTCATTGAAATGTTTGTTCTCTTCAGAGACCATACATGGATCCACAAGTGTTATTGCATGTGTGTTCTTTTTACTACCAATAACTGGAGTCATTGCAAGTGTGTTCTCTTCACATACCACATATGGATCCACCAGTGTCATTGCATGTGTGCTCTTTTCACAATCCACCTATGGATCCAACAGTGTCATTTCATGTGTGTTCTTTTCACATACCACATATGGATCCACCAGTGTCATTGAAATTTGTGTTCTCTTCAGAGACCATACATGGATCCACAAGTGTTATTGCATGTGTGTTCTTTTTACTACCAATAACTGGAGTCATTGCAAGTGTGTTCTCTTCACATACCACATATGGATCCACCAGTGTCATTGCATGTGTGCTCTTTTCACAATCCACCTATGGATCCACCAGTGTCATTGCATGTGTGTTCTTTTCACAATCCACCTATGGATCCACCAGTGTCATTGCATGTGTGCTCTTTTTACTAACAACAACCAGAGTCATTGCATGTGTGTTCTTTTCACATACCACATATGGATCCACTAGTGTCATTGTATGTGTGCTCTTTTCATAATCCACCTATGGATCCACCAGTGTGATTTCATGTGTGTTCTTTTCACATACCACATATGGATCCACCTATGTCATTGAAATGTGTGTTCTCTTTAGAGACCACACATGGATCCACCAGTGTCATTGCATGTGTGTTCTTTTTAGTAACAACAACTGGAGTCATTGCATGTGTTTTATTTTCACATACCACATATGGATCCACCAGTGTCATTGCATGTGTCCTCTTTTCACAATCCACCTATGGATCCACCAGTGTCATTGCATGCTATTCTTTTCACAATCCACCTATGGATCCACCATTGTCATTGCATGTGTGCTCTTTTTACTAACAACAACCAGAGTCATTGCATGTGTGTTCTTTTCACATACCACATATGTATCCACTAGTGTCATTGTATGTGTGCTCTTTTCATAATCCACCTATGGATCCACCAGTGTGATTTCATGTGTGTTCTTTTCACATACCACATATGGATCCACCTATGTCATTGAAATGTGTGTTCTCTTTAGAGACCACACATGGATCCACCAGTGTCATTGCATGTGTGTTCTTTTTAGTAACAACAACTGGAGTCATTGCATGTGTTTTCTTTTCACATACCACATATGGATCCACCAGTGTCATTGCATGTGTGCTCTTTTCACAATCCACCTATGGATCCACCAGTGTCATTGCATGTCTATTATTTTCACAATCCACCTATGGATCCACCAGTGTCATTTCATGTGTGCTCTTTTTACTAACAACAACCAGAGTCATTGCATGTGTTTTCTCTTCAGAGACCACACATGGATCCACCAGTGTCATTGCATGTGTGTTCTTTTTACTAACAACAACCAGAGTCATTGAAATGTGTGTTCTCTTCAGAGACCACACATGGATCCACCAGTGTCATTGCATGTGTGTTCTTTTCACTAACAACAACTAGAGTCATTTCATGTGTGTTCTTTTCACATACCACATATGGATCCACCAGTGTCATTGCATGTGTGTTCTTTTTACTAACAACAACTAGAGTCATTTCATGTGTGTTATTTTCACATCCCACATATGGATACACCAGTGTCATTGAAATGTGTGTTCTCTTCAGAGACCACACATCGATCCACTAGTGTCATTGCATGTGTGTTCTTTTTACTAACAACAACTGGAGTCATTTCATGTGTGTTCCTTTCACATACCACATATGGATCCACAAGAGTCATTGAAATGTGTGTTCTCTTCAGAGACCACACATGCATCCACAAGTGTCATTGCATGTGTGTTCTTTTCACTAAAAATAACCAGAATCATTGCATGTGTGTTCTTTTCACATACCATATATCGATCCACAAGTATCATTGCATGTTGGTTCTTTTTACTAACAACAACTAGAGTCATTTCATGTGTGTTCTGTTTAGAGACCACACAAGGATCCAGCAGTGTCATTGCATGTGTGTTCTTTTCACTAACAACAACCAGAGTCATTTCATGTGTGTTCTTTTCACATACCACATATGGATCCACCAGTGTCATTTCATGTGTGTTCTTTTTACTAACAATAACTGGAGTCATTTCATGTGTGTTATTTTCACATACCACATATGGATCCACCAGTGTCATTGAAATGTGTGTTCTCTTTAGAGACCACACCTGGATCCACCAGTGTCATTGCATGTGTGTTCTTTTCACTAACAACAACCAGAGTCATTGCATGTGTGTTCCTTTCACATACCACATATGGATCCACAAGTGTCATTGCATGTTGGTTCTTTTTACTAACAACAACTTGAGTCATTTCATGTGTGTTCTTTTCACAGACCACATATGGATCCACCAGTGTCATTGAAATGTGTGTTCTCTTCATAGACCACACATGGATCCACCAGTGTCATTGCATGCGTGTTCTTTTTACTAACAACAACTGGAGTCATTGCATGTGTGTTCTTTTCACATACCACATATGGATCCACCAGTGTCATTGCATGTGTGCTCTTTTCACAATCCACCTATGGATCCAACAGTGTCATTTCATGTGTGTTCTTTTCACATACCACATATGGATCCACCAGTGTCATTGAAATGTGTGTTCTCTTCAGAGACCATACATGGGTCCACAAGTGTTATTGCATGTGTGTTCTTTTTACTACCAATAACTGGAGTCATTGCAAGTGTGTTCTCTTCACATACCACATATGGATCCACCAGTGTCATTGCATGTGTGCTCTTTTCACAATCCACCTATGGATCCACCAGTGTCATTGCATGTGTGTTCTTTTCACAATCCACCTATGGATCCACCAGTGTCATTGCATGTGTGCTCTTTTTACTAACAACAACCAGAGTCATTGCATGTGTGTTCTTTTCACATACCACATATGGATCCACTAGTGTCATTGTATGTGTGCTCTTTTCATAATCCACCTATGGATCCACCAGTGTGATTTCATGTGTGTTCTTTTCACATACCACATATGGATCCACCTATGTCATTGAAATGTGTGTTCTCTTTAGAGACCACACATGGATCCACCAGTGTCATTGCATGTGTGTTCTTTTTAGTAACAACAACTGGAGTCATTGCATGTGTTTTATTTTCACATACCACATATGGATCCACCAGTGTCATTGCATGTGTGCTCTTTTCACAATCCACCTATGGATCCACCAGTGTCATTGCATGTCTATTCTTTTCACAATCCACCTATGGATCCACCAGTGTCATTTCATGTGTGCTCTTTTTACTAACAACAACCAGAGTCATTGCATGTGTTTTCTCTTCAGAGACCACACATGGATCCACCAGTGTCATTGCATGTGTGTTCTTTTTACTAACAACAACCAGAGTCATTGAAATGTGTGTTCTCTTCAGAGACCACACATGGATCCACCAGTGTCATTGCATGTGTGTTCTTTTCACTAACAACAACTAGAGTCATTTCATGTGTGTTCTTTTCACATACCACATATGGATCCACCAGTGTCATTGCATGTGTGTTCTTTTTACTAACAACAACTAGAGTCATTTCATGTGTGTTATTTTCACATACCACATATGGATACACCAGTGTCATTGAAATGTGTGTTCTCTTCAGAGACCACACATCGATCCACCAGTGTCATTGCATGTGTGTTCTTTTTACTAACAACAACTGGAGTCATTTCACGTGTGTTCCTTTCACATACCACATATGGATCCACAAGAGTCATTGAAATGTGTGTTCTCTTCAGAGACCACACATGGATCCACAAGTGTCATTGCATGTGTGTTCTTTTCACTAAAAATAACCAGAGTCATTGCATGTGTGTTCTTTTCACATACCATATATGGATCCACAAGTATCATTGCATGTTGGTTCTTTTTACTAACAACAACTAGAGTCATTTCATGTGTGTTCTGTTTAGAGACCACACAAGGATCCACCAGTGTCATTGCATGTGTGTTCTTTTCACTAACAACAACCAGAGTCATTTCATGTGTGTTCTTTTCACATACCACATATGGATCCACCAGTGTCATTGCATGTGTGTTCTTTTTACTAACAATAACTGGAGTCATTTCATGTGTGTTATTTTCACATACCACATATGGATCCACCAGTGTCATTGAAATGTGTGTTCTCTTTAGAGACCACACCTGGATCCACCAGTGTCATTGCATGTGTGTTCTTTTCACTAACAACAACCAGAGTCATTGCATGTGTGTTCTTTTCACATACCACATATGGATCCACAAGTGTCATTGCATGTTGGTTCTTTTTACTAACAACAACTTGAGTCATTTCGTGTGTGTTCTTTTCACAGACCACATATGGATCCACCAGTGTCATTGAAATGTGTGTTCTCTTCATAGACCACACATGGATCCACCAGTGTCATTGCATGCGTGTTCTTTTTACTAACAACAACTGGAGTCATTGCATGTGTGTTCTTTTCACATACCACATATGGATCCACCAGTGTTGTTGCATGTGCGCTCTTTTCACAATCCACCTATGGATCCAACAGTGTCATTTCATGTGTGTTCTTTTCACATACCACATATGGATCCACCAGTGTCATTGAAATGTTTGTTCTCTTCAGAGACCATACATGGATCCACAAGTGTTATTGCATGTGTGTTCTTTTTACTACCAATAACTGGAGTCATTGCAAGTGTGTTCTCTTCACATACCACATATGGATCCACCAGTGTCATTGCATGTGTGCTCTTTTCACAATCCACCTATGGATCCACCAGTGTCATTGCATGTGTGTTCTTTTCACAATCCACCTATGGATCCACCAGTGTCATTGCATGTGTACTCTTTTTACTAACAACAACCAGAGTCATTGCATGTGTGTTCTTTTCACATACCACATATGGATCCACTAGTGTCATTGTATGTGTGCTCTTTTCATAATCCACCTATGGATCCACCAGTGTGATTTCATGTGTGTTCTTTTCACATACCACATATGGATCCACCTATGTCATTGAAATGTGTGTTCTCTTTAGAGACCACACATGGATGCACCAGTGTCATTGCATGTGTGTTCTTTTTAGTAACAACAACTGGAGTCATTGCATGTGTTTTATTTTCACATACCACATATGGATCCACCAGTGTCATTGCATGTGTGCTCTTTTCACAATCCACCTATGGATCCACCAGTGTCATTGCATGTCTATTCTTTTCACAATCCACCTATGGATCCACCATTGTCATTGCATGTGTGCTCTTTTTACTAACAACAACCAGAGTCATTGCATGTGTGTTCTTTTTACATACCACATATGTATCCACTAGTGTCATTGTATGTGTGCTCTTTTCATAATCCACCTATGGATCCACCAGTGTGATTTCATGTGTGTTCTTTTCACATACCACATATGGATCCACCTATGTCATTGAAATGTGTGTTCTCTTTAGAGACCACACAGGATCCACCAGTGTCATTGCATGTGTGTTCTTTTTAGTAACAACAACTGGAGTCATTGCATGTGTTTTCTTTTCACATACCACATATGGATCCACCAGTGTCATTGCATGTGTGCTCTTTTCACAATCCACCTATGGATCCGCCAGTGTCATTGCATGTCTATTATTTTCACAATCCACCTATGGATCCACCAGTGTCATTTCATGTGTGCTCTTTTTACTAACAACAACCAGAGTCATTGCATGTGTTTTCTCTTCAGAGACCACACATGGATCCACCAGTGTCATTGCATGTGTGTTCTTTTTACTAACAACAACCAGAGTCATTGAAATGTGTGTTCTCTTCAGAGACCACACATGGATCCACCAGTGTCATTGCA
The DNA here is from genome assembly GCA_916181665.1 of Avena sativa. Taxonomy (NCBI): domain Eukaryota; kingdom Viridiplantae; phylum Streptophyta; class Magnoliopsida; order Poales; family Poaceae; genus Avena; species Avena sativa. Next base: position 409,805,608 of record OV702292.1, on the reverse strand, counting down.
TGTGTGTTCTTTTCACTAACAACAACTAGAGTCATTTCATGTGTGTTCTTTTCACATACCACATATGGATCCACCAGTGTCATTGCATGTGTGTTCTTTTTACTAACAACAACTAGAGTCATTTCATGTGTGTTATTTTCACATACCACATATGGATACACCAGTGTCATTGAAATGTGTGTTCTCTTCAGAGACCACACATCGATCCACCAGTGTCATTGCATGTGTGTTCTTTTTACTAACAACAACTGGAGTCATTTCATGTGTGTTCCTTTCACATACCACATATGGATCCACAAGAGTCATTGAAATGTGTGTTCTCTTCAGAGACCACACATGGATCCACAAGTGTCATTGCATGTGTGTTCTTTTCACTAAAAATAACCAGAATCATTGCATGTGTGTTCTTTTCACATACCATATATCGATCCACAATTATCATTGCATGTTGGTTCTTTTTACTAACAACAACTAGAGTCATTTCATGTGTGTTCTGTTTAGAGACCACATAAGGATCCACCAGTGTCATTGCATGTGTGTTCTTTTCACTAACAACAACCAGAGTCATTTCATGTGTGTTCTTTTCACATACCACATATGGATCCACCAGTGTCATTGCATGTGTGTTCTTTTTACTAACAATAACTGGAGTCATTTCATGTGTGTTATTTTCACATACCACATATGGATCCACCAGTGTCATTGAAATGTGTGTTCTCTTTAGAGACCACACCTGGATCCACCAGTGTCATTGCATGTGTGTTCTTTTCACTAACAACAACCAGAGTCATTGCATGTGTGTTCCTTTCACATACCACATATGGATCCACAAGTGTCATTGCATGTTGGTTCTTTTTACTAACAACAACTTGAGTCATTTCATGTGTGTTCTTTTCACAGACCACATATGGATCCACCAGTGTCATTGAAATGTGTGTTCTCTTCATAGACCACACATGGATCCACCAGTGTCATTGCATGCGTGTTCTTTTTACTAACAACAACTGGAGTCATTGCATGTCTGTTCTTTTCACATACCACATATGGATCCACCAGTGTCATTGCATGTGTGCTCTTTTCACAATCCACCTATGGATCCAACAGTGTCATTTCATGTGTGTTCTTTTCACATACCACATATGGATCCACCAGTGTCATTGAAATGTGTGTTCTCTTCAGAGACCATACATGGATCCACAAGTGTTATTGCATGTGTGTTCTTTTTACTACCAATAACTGGAGTCATTGCAAGTGTGTTCTCTTCACATACCACATATGGATCCAGAAGTGTCATTGCATGTGTGCTCTTTTCACAATCCACCTATGGATCCACCAGTGTCATTGCATGTGTGTTCTTTTCACAATCCACCTATGGATCCACCAGTGTCATTGCATGTGTGCTCTTTTTACTAACAACAACCAGAGTCATTGCATGTGTGTTCTTTTCACATACCACATATGGATCCACTAGTGTCATTGTATGTGTGCTCTTTTCATAATCCACCTATGGATCCACCAGTGTGATTTCATGTGTGTTCTTTTCACATACCACATATGGATCCACCTATGTCATTGAAATGTGTGTTCTCTTTAGAGACCACACATGGATCCACCAGTGTCATTGCATGTGTGTTCTTTTTAGTAACAACAACTGGAGTCATTGCATGTGTTTTATTTTCACATACCACATATGGATCCACCAGTGTCATTGCATGTGTGCTCTTTTCACAATCCACCTATGGATCCACCAGTGTCATTGCATGTCTATTCTTTTCACAATCCACCTATGGATCCACCAGTGTCATTTCATGTGTGCTCTTTTTACTAACAACAACCAGAGTCATTGCATGTGTTTTCTCTTCAGAGACAACACATGGATCCACCAGTGTCATTGCATGTGTGTTCTTTTTACTAACAACAACCAGAGTCATTGAAATGTGTGTTCTCTTCAGAGACCACACATGGATCCACCAGTGTCATTGCATGTGTGTTCTTTTCACTAACAACAACTAGAGTCATTTCATGTGTGTTCTTTTCACATACCACATATGGATCCACCAGTGTCATTGCATGTGTGTTCTTTTTACTAACAACAACTAGAGTCATTTCATGTGTGTTATTTTCACATACCACATATGGATACACCAGTGTCATTGAAATGTGTGTTCTCTTCAGAGACCACACATCGATCCACCAGTGTCATTGCATGTGTGTTCTTTTTACTAACAACAACTGGAGTCATTTCATGTGTGTTCCTTTCACATACCACATATGGATCCACAAGAGTCATTGAAATGTGTGTTCTCTTCAGAGACCACACATGGATCCACAAGTGTCATTGCATGTGTGTTCTTTTCACTAAAAATAACCAGAATCATTGCATGTGTGTTCTTTTCACATACCATATATCGATCCACAATTATCATTGCATGTTGGTTCTTTTTACTAACAACAACTAGAGTCATTTCATGTGTGTTCTGTTTAGAGACCACATAAGGATCCACCAGTGTCATTGCATGTGTGTTCTTTTCACTAACAACAACCAGAGTCATTTCATGTGTGTTCTTTTCACATACCACATATGGATCCACCAGTGTCATTGCATGTGTGTTCTTTTTACTAACAATAACTGGAGTCATTTCATGTGTGTTATTTTCACATACCACATATGGATCCACCAGTGTCATTGAAATGTGTGTTCTCTTTAGAGACCACACCTGGATCCACCAGTGTCATTGCATGTGTGTTCTTTTCACTAACAACAACCAGAGTCATTGCATGTGTGTTCCTTTCACATACCACATATGGATCCACAAGTGTCATTGCATGTTGGTTCTTTTTACTAACAACAACTTGAGTCATTTCATGTGTGTTCTTTTCACAGACCACATATGGATCCACCAGTGTCATTGAAATGTGTGTTCTCTTCATAGACCACACATGGATCCACCAGTGTCATTGCATGCGTGTTCTTTTTACTAACAACAACTGGAGTCATTGCATGTCTGTTCTTTTCACATACCACATATGGATCCACCAGTGTCATTGCATGTGTGCTCTTTTCACAATCCACCTATGGATCCAACAGTGTCATTTCATGTGTGTTCTTTTCACATACCACATATGGATCCACCAGTGTCATTGAAATGTGTGTTCTCTTCAGAGACCATACATGGATCCACAAGTGTTATTGCATGTGTGTTCTTTTTACTACCAATAACTGGAGTCATTGCAAGTGTGTTCTCTTCACATACCACATATGGATCCAGAAGTGTCATTGCATGTGTGCTCTTTTCACAATCCACCTATGGATCCACCAGTGTCATTGCATGTGTGTTCTTTTCACAATCCACCTATGGATCCACCAGTGTCATTGCATGTGTGCTCTTTTTACTAACAACAACCAGAGTCATTGCATGTGTGTTCTTTTCACATACCACATATGGATCCACTAGTGTCATTGTATGTGTGCTCTTTTCATAATCCACCTATGGATCCACCAGTGTGATTTCATGTGTGTTCTTTTCACATACCACATATGGATCCACCTATGTCATTGAAATGTGTGTTCTCTTTAGAGACCACACATGGATCCACCAGTGTCATTGCATGTGTGTTCTTTTTAGTAACAACAACTGGAGTCATTGCATGTGTTTTATTTTCACATACCACATATGGATCCACCAGTGTCATTGCATGTGTGCTCTTTTCACAATCCACCTATGGATCCACCAGTGTCATTGCATGTCTATTCTTTTCACAATCCACCTATGGATCCACCAGTGTCATTTCATGTGTGCTCTTTTTACTAACAACAACCAGAGTCATTGCATGTGTTTTCTCTTCAGAGACAACACATGGATCCACCAGTGTCATTGCATGTGTGTTCTTTTTACTAACAACAACCAGAGTCATTGAAATGTGTGTTCTCTTTAGAGACCACACATGGATCCACCAGTGTCATTGCATGTGTGTTCTTTTCACTAACAACAACTAGAGTCATTTCATGTGTGTTCTTTTCACATACCACATATGGATCCACCAGTGTCATTGCATGTGTGTTCTTTTTACTAACAACAACTAGAGTCATTTCATGTGTGTTATTTTCACATACCACATATGGATACACCAGTGTCATTGAAATGTGTGTTCTCTTCAGAGACCACACATCGATCCACCAGTGTCATTGCATGTGTGTTCTTTTTACTAACAACAACTGGAGTCATTTCATGTGTGTTCCTTTAACATACCACATATGGATCCACAAGAGTCATTGAAATGTGTGTTCTCTTCAGAGACCACACATGGATCCACAAGTGTCATTGCATGTGTGTTCTTTTCACTAAAAATAACCAGAGTCATTGCATGTGTGTTCTTTTCACATACCATATATGGATCCACAAGTATCATTGCATGTTGGTTCTTTTTACTAACAACAACTAGAGTCATTTCATGTGTGTTCTGTTTAGAGACCACACAAGGATCCACCAGTGTCATTGCATGTGTGTTCTTTTCACTAACAACAACCAGAGTCATTTCATGTGTGTTCTTTTCACATACCACATATGGATCCACCAGTGTCATTGCATGTGTGTTCTTTTTACTAACAATAACTGGAGTCATTTCATGTGTGTTATTTTCACATACCACATATGGATCCACCAGTGTCATTGAAATGTGTGTTCACTTTAGAGGCCACACCTGGATCCACCAGTGTCATTGCATGTGTGTTCTTTTCACTAACAACAACCAGAGTCATTGCATGTGTGTTCCTTTCACATACCACATATGGATCCACAAGTGTCATTGCATGTTGGTTCTTTTTACTAACAACAACTTGAGTCATTTCATGTGTGTTCTTTTCACAGACCACATATGGATCCACCAGTGTCATTGAAATGTGTGTTCTCTTCATAGACCACACATGGATCCACCAGTGTCATTGCATGCGTGTTCTTTTTACTAACAACAACTGGAGTCATTGCATGTGTGTTCTTTTCACATACCACATATGGATCCACCAGTGTCGTTGCATGTGTGCTCTTTTCACAATCCACCTATGGATCCAACAGTGTCATTTCATGTGTGTTCTTTTCACATACCACATATGGATCCACCAGTGTCATTGAAATGTTTGTTCTCTTCAGAGACCATACATGGATCCACAAGTGTTATTGCATGTGTGTTCTTTTTACTAACAATAACTGGAGTCATTGCAAGTGTGTTCTCTTCACATACCACATATGGATCCACCAGTGTCATTGCATGTGTGCTCTTTTCACAATCCACCTATGGATCCACCAGTGTCGTTGCATGTGTGTTCTTTTCACAATCCACCTATGGATCCACCAGTGTCATTGCATGTGTGCTCTTTTTACTAACAACAACCAGAGTCATTGCATGTGTGTTCTTTTCACATACCACATATGGATCCACTAGTGTCATTGTATGTGTGCTCTTTTCATAATCCACCTATGGATCCACCAGTGTGATTTCATGTGTGTTCTTTTCACATACCACATATGGATCCACCTATGTCATTGAAATGTGTGTTCTCTTTAGAGACCACACATGGATCCACCAGTGTCATTGCATGTGTGTTCTTTTTAGTAACAACAACTGGAGTCATTGCATGTGTTTTATTTTCACATACCACATATGGATCCACCAGTGTCATTGCATGTGTGCTCTTTTCACAATCCACCTATGGATCCACCAGTGTCATTGCATGTCTATTCTTTTCACAATCCACCTATGGATCCACCAGTGTCATTTCATGTGTGCTCTTTTTACTAACAACAACCAGAGTCATTGCATGTGTTTTCTCTTCAGAGACCACACATGGATCCACCAGTGTCATTGCATGTGTGTTCTTTTTACTAACAACAACCAGAGTCATTGAAATGTGTGTTCTCTTCAGAGACCACACATGGATCCACCAGTGTCATTGCATGTGTGTTCTTTTCACTAACAACAACTAGAGTCATTTCATGTGTGTTCTTTTCACATACCACATATGGATCCACCAGTGTCATTGCATGTGTGTTCTTTTTACTAACAACAACAAGAGTCATTTCATGTGTGTTATTTTCACATACCACATATGGATACACCAGTGTCATTGAAATGTGTGTTCTCTTCAGAGACCACACATCGATCCACCAGTGTCATTGCATGTGTGTTCTTTTTACTAACAACAACTGGAGTCATTTCATGTGTGTTCCTTTAACATACCACATATGGATCCACAAGAGTCATTGAAATGTGTGTTCTCTTCAGAGACCACACATGGATCCACAAGTGTCATTGCATGTGTGTTCTTTTCACTAAAAATAACCAGAGTCATTGCATGTGTGTTCTTTTCACATACCATATATGGATCCACAAGTATCATTGCATGTTGGTTCTTTTTACTAACAACAACTAGAGTCATTTCATGTGTGTTCTGTTTAGAGACCACACAAGGATCCACCAGTGTCATTGCATGTGTGTTCTTTTCACTAACAACAACCAGAGTCATTTCATGTGTGTTCTTTTCACATACCACATATGGATCCACCAGTGTCATTGCATGTGTGTTCTTTTTACTAACAATAACTGGAGTCATTTCATGTGTGTTATTTTCACATACCACATATGGATCCACCAGTGTCATTGAAATGTGTGTTCACTTTAGAGACCACACCTGGATCCACCAGTGTCATTGCATGTGTGTTCTTTTCACTAACAACAACCAGAGTCATTGCATGTGTGTTCCTTTCACATACCACATATGGATCCACAAGTGTCATTGCATGTTGGTTCTTTTTACTAACAACAACTTGAGTCATTTCATGTGTGTTCTTTTCACAGACCACATATGGATCCACCAGTGTCATTGAAATGTGTGTTCTCTTCATAGACCACACATGGATCCACCAGTGTCATTGCATGCGTGTTCTTTTTACTAACAACAACTGGAGTCATTGCATGTGTGTTCTTTTCACATACCACATATGGATCCACCAGTGTCGTTGCATGTGTGCTCTTTTCACAATCCACCTATGGATCCAACAGTGTCATTTCATGTGTGTTCTTTTCACATACCACATATGGATCCACCAGTGTCATTGAAATGTTTGTTCTCTTCAGAGACCATACATGGATCCACAAGTGTTATTGCATGTGTGTTCTTTTTACTAACAATAACTGGAGTCATTGCAAGTGTGTTCTCTTCACATACCACATATGGATCCACCAGTGTCATTGCATGTGTGCTCTTTTCACAATCCACCTATGGATCCACCAGTGTCATTGCATGTGTGTTCTTTTCACAATCCACCTATGGATCCACCAGTGTCATTGCATGTGTGCTATTTTTACTAACAACAACCAGAGTCATTGCATGTGTGTTCTTTTCACATACCACATATGGATCCACTAGTGTCATTGTATGTGTGCTCTTTTCATAATCCACCTATGGATCCACCAGTGTGATTTCATGTGTGTTCTTTTCACATACCACATATGGATCCACCTATGTCATTGAAATGTGTGTTCTCTTTAGAGACCACACATGGATCCACCAGTGTCATTGCATGTGTGTTCTTTTTAGTAACAACTGGAGTCATTGCATGTGTTTTCTTTTCACATACAACATATGGATCCACCAGTGTCATTGCATGTGTGCTCTTTTCACAATCCACCTATTGATCCACCAGTGTCATTGCATGTCTATTCTTTTCACAATCCACCTATGGATTCACCAGTGTCATTTCATGTGTGCTCTTTTTACTAACAACAACCAGAGTCATTGCATGTGTTTTCTCTTCAGAGACCACACATGGATCCACCAGTGTCATTGCATGTGTGTTCTTTTTACTAACAACAACCAGAGTCATTGAAATGTGTGTTCTCTTCAGAGACCACACATGGATCCACCAGTGTCATTGCATGTGTGTTCTGTTCACTAACAACAACCAGAGTCATTTCATGTGTGTTCTTTTCACATACCACATATGGATCCACCAGTGTCATTGCATGTGTGTTCTTTTTACTAACAACAACAGGAGTCATTTCATGTGTGTTCTTTTCACATACCACATATGGATCCACCAGTGTCATTGAAATGTGTTATCTCTTCAGAGACCACACAAGGATCCACTAGTGTCATTGTATGTGTGTTCTTTTTACTAACAACAACTGGAGTCATTGCATGTGTTTTTTTTCACATACCACATATGGATTCACCAGTTTCATTGTATGTGTGCTCTTTTCATGATCCACCTATGGATCCACTAGTGTCATTTCATGTGTGTTCTTTTCACATACCACATATGGATCCACCAGTATCATTGAAATGGGTGTTCTCTTCAGAGACCACACATGGATCCAGCAGTGTCATTGCATGTGTGTTCTTTTTACTAACAACAACTGGAGTCATTGCATGTGTGTTCTTTTCACATACCACATATGGATCCACCAGTGTCATTGCATGTGTGCTCTTTTCACAATCCACCTATGGATCCAGTAGTGTCATTGCATGTTTGTTCTTTTTACTAATAACAACCAGAGTCATTGCATGTGTGTTCTTTTCACATACCACATATGGATCCACCAGTGTCAATGCATGTGTGCTCTTTTCACAATCCACCTATGGATCCACCAGTGTAATTGCATGTGTGTTCTTTTTACTAACAACAACCAGAGTCAGTGCATGTGTATTATTTTCACATACCACATATGGATCCACCAATGTCATTGCATTTCGCTCTTTTCACAATCCACCTATGGATCCACCAGTGTCATTTCATGTGTGTTCTTTTCACATACCACAAATGAATCCACCAGAGTCATTGAAATGTGTGTTCTCTTCAGAGACCACACACGGATCAACCAGTGTCATCGAAATGTGTGTTCTCTTCAGAGACCACACATGGACCCACCAGTGTCATTGCATGTGTGTTCTTTTTATTAACAACAACTAGAGTCATTGAAATATGTGTTCTCTTCAGAGACCACACAAGGATCCACCAGTGTCATTGCATGTGTGTTCTTTTCACTAACAACAACTAGAGTCATTTCATGTGTGTTCTTTTCACATACCACATATGGATCCACCAGTGTCATTGCATGTGTGTTCTTTTTACTAACAACAACTAAAGTCATTTCATGTGTGTTATTTTCACATACCACATATGGATACACCAGTGTCATTGAAATGTGTGTTCTCTTCAGAGACCACACATCGATCCACCAGTGTCATTGCATGTGTGTTCTTTTTACTAACAACAACTGGAGTCATTTCATGTGTGTTCCTTTCACATACCACATATGGATCCACAAGAGTCATTGAAATGTGTGTTCTCTTCAGAGACCACACATGGATCCACAAGTGTCATTGCATGTGTGTTCTTTTCACTAAAAATAACCAGAGTCATTGCATGTGTGTTCTTTTCACATACCATATATGGATCCACAAGTATCATTGCATGTTGGTTCTTTTTACTAACAACAACTAGAGTCATTTCATGTGTGTTCTGTTTAGAGACCACACAAGGATCCACCATTGTCATTGCATGTGTGTTCTTTTCACTAACAACAACCAGAGTCATTTCATGTGTGTTCTTTTCACATACCACATATGGATCCACCAGTGTCATTGCATGTGTGTTCTTTTTACTAACAATAACTGGAGTCATTTCATGTGTGTTATTTTCACATACCACATATGGATCCACCAGTGTCATTGAAATGTGTGTTCTCTTTAGAGACCACACCTGGATCCACCAGTGTCATTGCATGTGTGTTCTTTTCACTAACAACAACTAGAGTCATTGCATGTGTGTTCTTTTCACATACCACATATGGATCCACAAGTGTCATTGCATGTTGGTTCTTTTTACTAACAACAACTTGAGTCATTTCATGTGTGTTCTTTTCACAGACCACATATGGATCGACCAGTGTCATTGAAATGTGTGTTCTCTTCATAGACCACACATGGATCCACCAGTGTCATTGCATGTGTGTTCTTTTTACTAACAACAACTGGAGTCATTGCATGTGTGTTCTTTTCACATACCACATATGGATCCACCAGTGTCATTGCATGTGTGCTCTTTTCACAATCCACCTATGGATCCAACAGTGTCATTTCATGTGTGTTCTTTTCACATACCACATATGGATCCACCAGTGTCATTGAAATGTGTGTTCTCTTCAGAGACCATACATGGATCCACAAGTGTTATTGCATGTGTGTTCTTTTTACTAACAATAACTGGAGTCATTGCAAGTGTGTTCTCTTCACATACCACATATGGATCCACCAGTGTCATTGCATGTGTGCTCTTTTCACAATCCACCTATGGATCCACCAGTGTCATTGCATGTGTGTTCTTTTTACTAACAACAACCAGAGTCATTGCATGTGTGTTATTTTCACATACCACATATGGATCCACCAGTTTCATTGAAATGTGTGTTCTCTTGTGACACCAAAAATGGATCCCCCAGGGCCATTGCATGTGTGTTCTTTTTTGTAAGAACAACTAGAGTCATTGCATGTGTGTTCTTTTCACATACCACATATGGATCCACCAGTGTCATTGCATGTGTGTTCTTTTCACAATCCACCTATGGATCCACCAATGTCATTGTATGTGTGCTCTTTTCAATAACAACAACCATAGTCATTGCATGTGTGTTCTCTTCAGAGACCACACATGGATCCACCAGTGTTATTGCATGTGTGTTCTTTTCACTAACAACAACTAGAGTCATTTCATGTGTGTTCTTTTCACATACCACATATGGATCCACCAGTGTCATAGAAATGTGTGTTCTCTTTAGAGACCACACATGGATCCACCAGTGTCGTTGCATGTGTGTTCTTTTTACTAACAACAACTGGAGTCATTGCATGTGTGTTCTTTTGACATACCACATATGGATCCACCAGTTTCATTGCATGTGTGCTCTTTTCACAATCCACCTATGGATCCACCAGTGTCATTACATGTGTGTTCTTTTTACTAACAACAACTAGAGTCATTGCATGTGTGTTCTCTTCACATACCACATATGGATCCACCAGTGTCATTGCATGTGTGTTCTTTTCACAATCCATTTATGGATCCACCAGTGTCATTGCATGTGTGCTCTTTTTACTAACAACAACCAGAGTCATTGCATGTGTGTTCTCTTCAGAGACCACACATGGATCCACCGGTGTCATTGCATGTGTGTTCTTTTCACAATCCACCTATGGATCCACCAGTGTCATTGCATGTGTGCTCTTTTTACTAACAACAACCAGAGTCATTGCATGTGTGTTCTTTTCGCATACCACATATGGATCCACTAGTGTCATTGTATGTGTGCTCTTTTCATAATCCACCTATGGATCCACCAGTGTGATTTCATGTGTGTTCTTTTCACATACCACATATGGATCCACCTATGTCATTGAAATGTGTGTTCTCTTTAGAGACCACACATGGATCCACCAGTGTCATTGCATGTGTGTTCTTTTTACTAACAACAACCAGAGTCATTGAAATGTGTGTTCTCTTCAGAGACCACACATGGATCCACCAGTGTCATTGCATGTGTGTTCTATTCACTAACAACAACCAGAGTCATTTCATGTGTGTTCTTTTCACATACCACATATGGATCCACCAGTGTCATTGCATGTGTGTTCTTTTTACTAACAACAACTAGAGTCATTTCATGTGTGTTCTTTTCACATACCACATATGGATCCACTAGTGTCAATGAAATGTGTTTTCTCTTCAGAGACCACACATGGACCCACCAGTGTCATTGCATGTGTGTTCTTTTTACTAACAACAACCAGAGTCATTGCATGTGTGTTATTTTCACATACCACATATGGATCCACCAGTTTCATTGAAATGTGTGTTCTCTTGAGACAACAAAAATGGATCCACCAGGGCCATTGCATGTGTGTTCTTTTTTGTAAGAACAACTAGAGTCATTGCATGTGTGTTCTTTTCACATACCACATATGGATCCACCAGTGTCATTGCATGTGTGTTATTTTCACAATCCACCTATGGATCCACCAGTGTCATTGTATGTGTGCTCTTTTCAATAACAACAACCAGAGTCATTGCATGTGTGTTCTCTTCAGAGACCACACATGGATCCACCAGTGTTATTGCATGTGTGTTCTTTTCACTAACAACAACTAGAGTCATTTCATGTGTGTTCTTTTCACATACCACATATGGATCCACCAGTGTCATAGAAATGTGTGTTCTCTTTAGAGACCACACCTGGATCCACCAGTGTTGTTGCATGTGTGTTCTTTTTACTAACAACAACTGGAGTCATTGCATGTGTGTTCTTTTGACATACCACATATGGATCCACCAGTTTCATTGCATGTGTGCTCTTTTCACAATCCACCTATGGATCCACCAGTGTCATTACATGTGTGTTCTTTTTACTAACAACAACTAGAGTCATTGCATGTGTGTTCTCTTCACATACCACATATGGATCCACCAGTGTCATTGCATGTGTGTTCTTTTCACAATCCATTTATGGATCCACCAGTGTCATTGCATGTGTGCTCTTTTTACTAACAACAACCAGAGTCATTGCATGTGTGTTCTCTTCAGAGACCACACATGGATCCACCGGTGTCATTGCATGTGTGTTCTTTTCACAATCCACCTATGGATCCACCAGTGTCATTGCATGTGTGCTCTTTTTACTAACAACAACCAGAGTCATTGCATGTGTGTTCTTTTCACATACCACATATGGATCCACTAGTGTCATTGTATGTGCGCTCTTTTCATAATCCACCTATGGATCCACCAGTGTGATTTCATGTGTGTTCTTTTCACATACCACATATGGATCCACCTATGTCATTGAAATGTGTGTTCTCTTTAGAGACCACACATGGATCCACCAGTGTGATTGCATGTGTGTTCTTTTTAGTAACAACAACTGGAGTCATTGCATGTGTTTTCTTTTCACATACCACATATGGATCCACCAGTGTCATTGCATGTGTGCTATTTTCACAATCCACATATGGATCCACCAGTGTCATTGCATGTCTATTCTGTTCACAATCCACCTATGGATCCACCAGTGTCATTGCATGTGTGCTCTTTTTACTAACAACAACCAGAGTCATTGCATGTGTTTTCTCTTCAGAGACCACACATGGATCCACCAGTGTCATTGCATGTGTGTTCTTTTTACTAACAACAACCAGAGTCATTGAAATGTGTGTTCTCTTCAGAGACCACACATGGATCCACCAGTGTCATTGCATGTGTGTTCTATTCACTAACAACAACCAGAGTCATTTCATGTGTGTTCTTTTCACATACCACATATGGATCCACCAGTGTCATTGCATGTGTGTTCTTTTTACTAACAACAACAGGAGTCATTTCATGTGTGTTCTTTTCACATAACACATATGGATCCACCAGTGTCATTGCATGTGTGCTCTTTTCACAATCCACCTATGGATCCAGTAGTGTCATTGCATGTGTGTTCTTTTTACTAATAACAACCAGAGTCATTGCATGTGTGTTCTTTTCACATACCACATATGGATCCACCAGTGTCAATGCATGTGTGCTCTTTTCACAATCCACCTATGGATCCACCAGTGTAATTGCATGTGTGTTCTTTTTACTAACAACAACCAGAGTTAGTGCATGTGTATTCTTTTCACATACCACATATGGATCCACCAATGTCATTGCATTGTGCTCTTTTCACAATCCACCTATGGATCCACCAGTGTCATTTCATGTGTGCTCTTTTCACATACCACAAATGAATCCACCAGAGTCATTGAAATGTGTGTTCTCTTCAGAGACCACACACGGATCAACCAGTGTCATCGAAATGTGTGTTCTCTTCAGAGACCACACATGGACCCACCAGTGTCATTGCATGTGTGTTCTTTTTATTAACAACTAGAGTCATTGAAATATGTGTTCTCTTCAGAGACCACACAAGGATCCACCAGTGTCATTGCATGTGTGTTCTTTTCACTAACAACAACTAGAGTCATTTCATGTGTGTTATTTTCACATACCACATATGGATACACCAGTGTCATTGAAATGTGTGTTCTCTTCAGAGACCACACATCGATCCACCAGTGTCATTGCATGTGTGTTCTTTTTACTAACAACAACTGGAGTCATTTGATGTGTGTTCCTTTCACATACCACATATGGATCCACAAGAGTCATTGAAATGTGTGTTCTCTTCAGAGACCACACATGGATCCACAAGTGTCATTGCATGTGTGTTCTTTTCACTAAAAATAACCAGAGTCATTGCATGTGTGTTCTTTTCACATACCATATATGGATCCACAAGTATCATTGCATGTTGGTTCTTTTTACTAACAACAACTAGAGTCATTTCATGTGTGTTCTGTTTAGAGACCACACAAGGATCCACCAGTGTCATTGCATGTGTGTTCTTTTCACCAACAACAACCAGAGTCATTTCATGTGTGTTCTTTTCACATACCACATATGGATCCACCAGTGTCATTGCATGTGTGTTCTTTTTACTAACAATAACTGGAATCATTTCATGTGTGTTATTTTCACATACCACATATGGATCCACCAGTGTCATTGAAATGTGTGTTCTCTTTAGAGACCACACCTGGATCCACCAGTGTCATTGCATGTGTGTTCTTTTCACTAACAACAACCAGAGTCATTGCATGTGTGTTCTTTTCACATACCACATATGGATCCACAAGTGTCATTGCATGTTGGTTCTTTTTACTAACAACAACTTGAGTCATTTCATGTGTCCTCTTTTCACAATCCACCTATGGATCCACCAGTGTCATTGTATGTGTGTTCTTTTTACTAACAACAACCAGAGTCATTGCATGTGTGTTATTTTCACATACCACATATGGATCCACCAGTTTCATTGAAATGTGTGTTCTCTTGAGACACCAAAAATGGATCCACCAGGGCCATTGCATGTGTGTTCTTTTTTGTAAGAACAACTAGAGTCATTGCATGTGTGTTCTTTTCACATACCACATATGGATCCACCAGTGTCATTGCATGTGTGTTCTTTTCACAATCCACCTATGGATCCACCAGTGTCATTGTATGTGTGCTCTTTTCAATAACAACAACCAGAGTCATTGCATGTGTGTTCTCTTCAGAGACCACACATGGATCCACTAGTGTTATTGCATGTGTGTTCTTTTCACTAACAATAACTAGAGTCATTTCATGTGTGTTCTTTTCACATACCACATATGGATCCACCAGTGTCATTGAAATGTGTGTTCTCTTTAGAGACCACACATGGATCCACCAGTGTCGTTGCATGTGTGTTCTTTTTACTAACAACAACTGGAGTCATTGCATGTGTGTTCTTTTGACATACCACATATGGATCCACCAGTTTCATTGCATGTGTGCTCTTTTCACAATCCACCTATGGATCCACCAGTGTCATTACATGTGTGTTCTTTTTACTAACAACAACTGGAGTCATTGCATGTGTGTTCTCTTCACATACCACATATGGATCCACCAGTGTCATTGCATGTGTGTTCTTTTCACAATCCATTTATGGATCCACCAGTGTCATTGCATGTGTGCTCTTTTTACTAACAACAACCAGAGTCATTGCATGTGTGTTCTCTTCAGAGACCACACATGGATCCACCGGTGTCATTGCATGTGTGTTCTTTTCAGAATCCACCTATGGATCCACCAGTGTCATTGCATGTGTGCTCTTTTTACTAACAACAACCAGAGTCATTGCATGTGTGTTCTTTTCACATACCACATATGGATCCACTAGTGTCATTGTATGTGTGCTCTTTTCATAATCCACCTATGGATCCACCAGTGTCATTTCATGTGTGTTCTTTTCACATACCACATATGGATCCACCTATGTCATTGAAATGTGTGTTCTCTTTAGAGACCACACATGGATCCACCAGTGTCATTGCATGTGTGTTCTTTTTAGTAACAACTACTGGAGTCATTGCATGTGTGTTCTTTTCACATACCACAAATGGATCCACCAGTGTCATTCCATGTTTGCTCTTTTCACAATCCACCTATGGATCCACCAGTGTCATTGCATGTCTATTCTTTTCACAATCCACCTATGGATCCACCAGTGTCATTGCATGTGTGTTATTTTTACTAACAACAACCAGAGTCATTCCATGTTTGCTCTTTTCACAATCCACCTATGGATCCACCAGTGTCATTGCATGTCTATTCTTTTCACAATCCACCTATGGATCCACCAGTGTCATTGCATGTGTGTTCTTTTTACTAACAACAACCAGAGTCATTGAAATGTGTGTTCTCTTCAGAGACCACACATGGATCCACCAGTGTCATTGCATGTGTGTTCTGTTCACTAACAACAACCAGAGTCATTTCATGTCTGTTCTTTTCACATACCACATATGGATCCACCAGTGTCATTGCATGTGTGTTCTTTTTACTAACAACAGGAGTCATTTCATGTGTATTCTTTTCACATACCACATATGGATCCACAAGTGTCATTGAAATGTGTGTTCTCTTCAGAGACCACACAAGGATCCACTAGTGTCATTGTATGTGTGTTCTTTTTACTAACAACAACTGAAGTCATTGCATGTGTTTTTTTTTCACATACCACATATGGATTCACCAGTTTCATTGTATGTGTGCTCTTTTCATAATCCACCTATGGATCCACTAGTGTCATTTCATGTGTGTTCTTTTCACATACCACATATGGATCCACCAGTATCATTGAAATGTGTGTTCTCTTCAGAGACCACACATGGATCCAGCAGTGTCATTGCATATGTGTTCTTTTTACTAACAACAACTGGAGTCATTACATGTGTGTTCTTTTCACATACCACATATGGATCCACCAGTGTCAATGCATGTGTGCTCTTTTCACAATCCACCTATGGATCCACCAGTGTAATTGCATGTGTGTTCTTTTTACTAACAACAACCAGAGTTAGTGCATGTGTATTCTTTTCACATACCACATATGGATCCACCAATGTCATTGCATTGTGCTCTTTTCACAATCCACCTATGGATCCACCAGTGTCATTTCATGTGTGCTCTTTTCACATACCACAAATGAATCCACCAGAGTCATTGAAATGTGTGTTCTCTTCAGAGACCACACACGGATCAACCAGTGTCATCGAAATGTGTGTTCTCTTCAGAGACCACACATGGACCCACCAGTGTCATTGCATGTGTGTTCTTTTTATTAACAACAACTAGAGTCATTGAAATATGTGTTCTCTTCAGAGACCACACAAGGATCCACCAGTGTCATTGCATGTGTGTTCTTTTCACTAACAACAACTAGAGTCATTTCATGTGTGTTATTTTCACATACCACATATGGATACACCAGTGTCATTGAAATGTGTGTTCTCTTCAGAGACCACACATCGATCCACCAGTGTCATTGCATGTGTGTTCTTTTTACTAACAACAACTGGAGTCATTTGATGTGTGTTCCTTTCACATACCACATATGGATCCACAAGAGTCATTGAAATGTGTGTTCTCTTCAGAGACCACACATGGATCCACAAGTGTCATTGCATGTGTGTTCTTTTCACTAAAAATAACCAGAGTCATTGCATGTGTGTTCTTTTCACATACCATATATGGATCCACAAGTATCATTGCATGTTGGTTCTTTTTACTAACAACAACTAGAGTCATTTCATGTGTGTTCTGTTTAGAGACCACACAAGGATCCACCAGTGTCATTGCATGTGTGTTCTTTTCACCAACAACAACCAGAGTCATTTCATGTGTGTTCTTTTCACATACCACATATGGATCCACCAGTGTCATTGCATGTGTGTTCTTTTTGCTAACAATAACTGGAGTCATTTCATGTGTGTTATTTTCACATACCACATATGGATCCACCAGTGTCATTGAAATGTGTGTTCTCTTTAGAGACCACACCTGGATCCACCAGTGTCATTGCATGTGTGTTCTTTTCACTAACAACAACCAGAGTCATTGCATGTGTGTTCTTTTCACATACCACATATGGATCCACAAGTGTCATTGCATGTTGGTTCTTTTTACTAACAACAACTTGAGTCATTTCATGTGTCCTCTTTTCACAATCCACCTATGGATCCACCAGTGTCATTGTATGTGTGTTCTTTTTACTAACAACAACCAGAGTCATTGCATGTGTGTTATTTTCACATACCACATATGGATCCACCAGTTTCATTGAAATGTGTGTTCTCTTGAGACACCAAAAATGGATCCACCAGGGCCATTGCATGTGTGTTCTTTTTTGTAAGAACAACTAGAGTCATTGCATGTGTGTTCTTTTCACATACCACATATGGATCCACCAGTGTCATTGCATGTGTGTTCTTTTCACAATCCACCTATGGATCCACCAGTGTCATTGTATGTGTGCTCTTTTCAATAACAACAACCAGAGTCATTGCATGTGTGTTCTCTTCAGAGACCACACATGGATCCACTAGTGTTATTGCATGTGTGTTCTTTTCACTAACAATAACTAGAGTCATTTCATGTGTGTTCTTTTCACATACCACATATGGATCCACCAGTGTCATTGAAATGTGTGTTCTCTTTAGAGACCACACATGGATCCACCAGTGTCGTTGCATGTGTGTTCTTTTTACTAACAACAACTGGAGTCATTGCATGTGTGTTCTTTTGACATACCACATATGGATCCACCAGTTTCATTGCATGTGTGCTCTTTTCACAATCCACCTATGGATCCACCAGTGTCATTACATGTGTGTTCTTTTTACTAACAACAACTGGAGTCATTGCATGTGTGTTCTCTTCACATACCACATATGGATCCACCAGTGTCATTGCATGTGTGTTCTTTTCACAATCCATTTATGGATCCACCAGTGTCATTGCATGTGTGCTCTTTTTACTAACAACAACCAGAGTCATTGCATGTGTGTTCTCTTCAGAGACCACACATGGATCCACCGGTGTCATTGCATGTGTGTTCTTTTCAGAATCCACCTATGGATCCACCAGTGTCATTGCATGTGTGCTCTTTTTACTAACAACAACCAGAGTCATTGCATGTGTGTTCTTTTCACATACCACATATGGATCCACTAGTGTCATTGTATGTGTGCTCTTTTCATAATCCACCTATGGATCCACCAGTGTCATTTCATGTGTGTTCTTTTCACATACCACATATGGATCCACCTATGTCATTGAAATGTGTGTTCTCTTTAGAGACCACACATGGATCCACCAGTGTCATTGCATGTGTGTTTTTTTTAGTAACAACTACTGGAGTCATTGCATGTGTGTTCTTTTCACATACCACAAATGGATCCACCAGTGTCATTCCATGTTTGCTCTTTTCACAATCCACCTATGGATCCACCAGTGTCATTGCATGTCTATTCTTTTCACAATCCACCTATGGATCCACCAGTGTCATTGCATGTGTGTTATTTTTACTAACAACAACCAGAGTCATTCCATGTTTGCTCTTTTCACAATCCACCTATGGATCCACCAGTGTCATTGCATGTCTATTCTTTTCACAATCCACCTATGGATCCACCAGTGTCATTGCATGTGTGTTCTTTTTACTAACAACAACCAGAGTCATTGAAATGTGTGTTCTCTTCAGAGACCACACATGGATCCACCAGTGTCATTGCATGTGTGTTCTGTTCACTAACAACAACCAGAGTCATTTCATGTCTGTTCTTTTCACATACCACATATGGATCCACCAGTGTCATTGCATGTGTGTTCTTTTTACTAACAACAGGAGTCATTTCATGTGTATTCTTTTCACATACCACATATGGATCCAGAAGTGTCATTGAAATGTGTGTTCTCTTCAGAGACCACACAAGGATCCACTAGTGTCATTGTATGTGTGTTCTTTTTACTAACAACAACTGAAGTCATTGCATGTGTTTTTTTTTCACATACCACATATGGATTCACCAGTTTCATTGTATGTGTGCTCTTTTCATAATCCACCTATGGATCCACTAGTGTCATTTCATGTGTGTTCTTTTCACATACCACATATGGATCCACCAGTATCATTGAAATGTGTGTTCTCTTCAGAGACCACACATGGATCCAGCAGTGTCATTGCATATGTGTTCTTTTTACTAACAACAACTGGAGTCATTACATGTGTGTTCTTTTCACATACCACATATGGATCCACCAGTGTCAATGCATGTGTGCTCTTTTCACAATCCACCTATGGATCCACCAGTGTAATTGCATGTGTGTTCTTTTTACTAACAACAACCAGAGTTAGTGCATGTGTATTCTTTTCACATACCACATATGGATCCACCAATGTCATTGCATTGTGCTCTTTTCACAATCCACCTATGGATCCACCAGTGTCATTTCATGTGTGCTCTTTTCACATACCACAAATGAATCCACCAGAGTCATTGAAATGTGTGTTCTCTTCAGAGACCACACACGGATCAACCAGTGTCATCGAAATGTGTGTTCTCTTCAGAGACCACACATGGACCCACCAGTGTCATTGCATGTGTGTTCTTTTTATTAACAACAACTAGAGTCATTGAAATATGTGTTCTCTTCAGAGACCACACAAGGATCCACCAGTGTCATTGCATGTGTGTTCTTTTCACTAACAACAACTAGAGTCATTTCATGTGTGTTATTTTCACATACCACATATGGATACACCAGTGTCATTGAAATGTGTGTTCTCTTCAGAGACCACACATCGATCCACCAGTGTCATTGCATGTGTGTTCTTTTTACTAACAACAACTGTAGTCATTTGATGTGTGTTCCTTTCACATACCACATATGGATCCACAAGAGTCATTGAAATGTGTGTTCTCTTCAGAGACCACACATGGATCCACAAGTGTCATTGCATGTGTGTTCTTTTCACTAAAAATAACCAGAGTCATTGCATGTGTGTTCTTTTCACATACCATATATGGATCCACAAGTATCATTACATGTTGGTTCTTTTTACTAACAACAACTAGAGTCATTTCATGTGTGTTCTGTTTAGAGACCACACAAGGATCCACCAGTGTCATTGCATGTGTGTTCTTTTCACCAACAACAACCAGAGTCATTTCATGTGTGTTCTTTTCACATACCACATATGGATCCACCAGTGTCATTGCATGTGTGTTCTTTTTACTAACAATAACTGGAGTCATTTCATGTGTGTTATTTTCACATACCACATATGGATCCACCAGTGTCATTGAAATGTGTGTTCTCTTTAGAGACCACACCTGGATCCACCAGTGTCATTGCATGTGTGTTCTTTTCACTAACAACAACAAGAGTCATTGCATGTGTGTTCTTTTCACATACCACATATGGATCCACAAGTGTCATTGCATGTTGGTTCTTTTTACTAACAACAACTTGAGTCATTTCATGTGTCCTCTTTTCACAATCCACCTATGGATCCACCAGTGTCATTGTATGTGTGTTCTTTTTACTAACAACAACCAGAGTCATTGCATGTGTGTTATTTTCACATACCACATATGGATCCACCAGTTTCATTGAAATGTGTGTTCTCTTGAGACACCAAAAATGGATCCACCAGGGCCATTGCATGTGTGTTCTTTTTTGTAAGAACAACTAGAGTCATTGCATGTGTGTTCTTTTCACATACCACATATGGATCCACCAGTGTCATTGCATGTGTGTTCTTTTCACAATCCACCTATGGATCCACCAGTGTCATTGTATGTGTGCTCTTTTCAATAACAACAACCAGAGTCATTGCATGTGTGTTCTCTTCAGAGACCACACATGGATCCACTAGTGTTATTGCATGTGTGTTCTTTTCACTAACAATAACTAGAGTCATTTCATGTGTGTTCTTTTCACATACCACATATGGATCCACCAGTGTCATTGAAATGTGTGTTCTCTTTAGAGACCACACATGGATCCACCAGTGTCGTTGCATGTGTGTTCTTTTTACTAACAACAACTGGAGTCATTGCATGTGTGTTCTTTTGACATACCACATATGGATCCACCAGTTTCATTGCATGTGTGCTCTTTTCACAATCCACCTATGGATCCACCAGTGTCATTACATGTGTGTTCTTTTTACTAACAACAACTGGAGTCATTGCATGTGTGTTCTCTTCACATACCACATATGGATCCACCAGTGTCATTGCATGTGTGTTCTTTTCACAATCCATTTATGGATCCACCAGTGTCATTGCATGTGTGCTCTTTTTACTAACAACAACCAGAGTCATTGCATGTGTGTTCTCTTCAGAGACCACACATGGATCCACCGGTGTCATTGCATGTGTGTTCTTTTCAGAATCCACCTATGGATCCACCAGTGTCATTGCATGTGTGCTCTTTTTACTAACAACAACCAGAGTCATTGCATGTGTGTTCTTTTCACATACCACATATGGATCCACTAGTGTCATTGTATGTGTGCTCTTTTCATAATCCACCTATGGATCCACCAGTGTCATTTCATGTGTGTTCTTTTCACATACCACATATGGATCCACCTATGTCATTGAAATGTGTGTTCTCTTTAGAGACCACACATGGATCCACCAGTGTCATTGCATGTGTGTTCTTTTTAGTAACAACTACTGGAGTCATTGCATGTGTGTTCTTTTCACATACCACAAATGGATCCACCAGTGTCATTCCATGTTTGCTCTTTTCACAATCCACCTATGGATCCACCAGTGTCATTGCATGTCTATTCTTTTCACAATCCACCTATGGATCCACCAGTGTCATTGCATGTGTGTTATTTTTACTAACAACAACCAGAGTCATTCCATGTTTGCTCTTTTCACAATCCACCTATGGATCCACCAGTGTCATTGCATGTCTATTCTTTTCACAATCCACCTATGGATCCACGAGTGTCATTGCATGTGTGTTCTTTTTACTAACAACAACCAGAGTCATTGAAATGTGTGTTCTCTTCAGAGACCACACATGGATCCACCAGTGTCATTGCATGTGTGTTCTGTTCACTAACAACAACCAGAGTCATTTCATGTCTGTTCTTTTCACAAACCACATATGGATCCACCAGTGTCATTGCATGTGTGTTCTTTTTACTAACAACAGGAGTCATTTCATGTGTATTCTTTTCACATACCACATATGGATCCACAAGTGTCATTGAAATGTGTGTTCTCTTCAGAGACCACACAAGGATCCACTAGTGTCATTGTATGTGTGTTCTTTTTACTAACAACAACTGAAGTCATTGCATGTGTTTTTTTTCACATACCACATATGGATTCACCAGTTTCATTGTATGTGTGCTCTTTTCATAATCCACCTATGGATCCACTAGTGTCATTTCATGTGTGTTCTTTTCACATACCACATATGGATC
Organism: Avena sativa; assembly: GCA_916181665.1. Lineage (NCBI taxonomy): Eukaryota > Viridiplantae > Streptophyta > Magnoliopsida > Poales > Poaceae > Avena > Avena sativa. Next base: position 409,782,148 of record OV702292.1, on the reverse strand, counting down.
CACCAGTATCATTGAAATGTGTGTTCTCTTCAGAGACCACACATGGATCCAGCAGTGTCATTGCATATGTGTTCTTTTTACTAACAACAACTGGAGTCATTACATGTGTGTTCTTTTCACATACCACATATGGATCCACCAGTGTCAATGCATGTGTGCTCTTTTCACAATCCACCTATGGATCCACCAGTGTAATTGCATGTGTGTTCTTTTACTAACAACAACCAGAGTCAGTGCATGTGTATTCTTTTCACATACCACATATGGATCCACCAATGTCATTGCATTGTGCTCTTTTCACAATCCACCTATGGATCCACAGTGTCATTTCATGTGTGTTCCTTTCACATACCACATATGGATCCACAAGAGTCATTGAAATGTGTGTTCTCTTCAGAGACCACACACGGATCCACCAGTGTCATTGCATGTGTGTTCTTTTCACTAAAAATAACCAAAGTCATTGCATGTGTGTTCTTTTCACATACCATATATGGATCCACAAGTATCATTGCATGTTGTTTCTTTTTACTAACAACAACTAGAGTCATTTCATGTGTGTTCTCTTCAGAGACCACACAAGGATCCACCAGTGTCACTGCATGTGTGTTCTTTTCACTAACAACAACCAAAGTCATTTCATGTGTATTCTTTTCACATACCACATATGGATCCACCAGTGTCATTGCATGTGTGTTCTTTTTACTAACAATAACTGGAGTCATTTCATGTGTGTTATTTTCACATACCACATATGGATCCACCAGTGTCATTGAAATGTGTGTTCTCTTTAGAGACCACACCTGGATCCACCAGTGTCATTGCATGTGTGTTCTTTTCACTAACAACAACCAGAGTCATTGCATGTGTGTTCTTTTCACATACCACATATGGATCCACAAGTGTCATTGCATGTTGGTTCTTTTTACTAACAACAACTTGAGTCATTTCATGTGTGCTCTTTTCACAATCCACCTATGGATCCACCAGTGTCATTGTATGTGTGTTCTTTTTACTAAAAACAACCAGAGTCATTGCATGTGTGTTATTTTCACATACCACATATGGATCCACCAGTTTCATTGAAATGTGTGTTCTCTTGAGAGACCAAAAATGGATCCACCAGGGCCATTGCATGTGTGTTCTTTTTTGTAAGAACAACTAGAGTCATTGCATGTGTGTTCTTTTCACATACCACATATGGATCCACCAGTGTCATTGCATGTGTGTTCTTTTCACAATCCACCTATGGATCCACCAGTGTCATTGTATGTGTGCTCTTTTCAATAACAACAACCAGAGTCATTGCATGTGTGTTCTCTTCAGAGACCACACATGGATCCACTAGTGTTATTGCATGTGTGTTCTTTTCAGTAACAACAACTAGAGTCATTTCATGTGTGTTCTTTTCACATACCACATATGGATCCACCAGTGTCATTGAAATGTGTGTTCTCTTTAGAGACCACACATGGATCCACCAGTGTTGTTGCATGTGTGTTCTTTTTACTAACAACAACTGGAGTCATTGCATGTGTGTTCTTTTGACATACCACATATGGATCCACCAGTTTCATTGCATGTGTGCTCTTTTCACAATCCACCTATGGATCCACCAGTGTCATTACATGTGTGTTCTTTTTACTAACAACAACTGGAGTCATTGCATGTGTGTTCTCTTCACATACCACATATGGATCCACCAGTGTCATTGCATGTGTGTTCTTTTCACAATCCATTTATGGATCCACCAGTGTCATTGCATGTGTGCTCTTTTTACTAACAACAGCCAGAGTCATTGCATGTGTGTTCTCTTCAGAGACCACACATGGATCCACCGGTGTCATTGCATGTGTGTTCTTTTCAGAATCCACCTATGGATCCACCAGTGTCATTGCATGTGTGCTCTTTTTACTAACAACAACCAGAGTCATTGCATGTGTGTTCTTTTCACATACCACATATGGATCCACTAGTGTCATTGTATGTGTGCTCTTTTCATAATCCACCTATGGATCCACCAGTGTCATTTCATGTGTGTTCTTTTCACATACCACATATGGATCCACCTATGTCATTGAAATGTGTGTTCTCTTTAGAGACCACACATGGATCCACCAGTGTCATTGCATGTGTGTTCTTTTTAGTAACAACAACTCGAGTCATTGCATGTGTGTTCTTTTCACATACCACAAATGGATCCACCAGTGTCATTCCATGTTTACTCTTTTCACAATCCATCTATGGATCCACCAGTGTCATTGCATGTCTATTCTTTTCACAATCCACCTATGGATCCACCAGTGTCATTGCATGTGTGTTCTTTTTACTAACAACAACCAGAGTCATTGAAATGTGTGTTCTCTTCAGAGACCACACATGGATCCACTAGTGTCATTGCATGTGTGTTCTGTTCACTAATAACAACCAGAGTCATTTCATGTGTGTTCTTTTGACATACCACATATGGATCCACCAGTGTCATTGCATGTGTGTTCTTTTTACTAACAACAGGAGTCATTTCATGTGTATTCTTTTCACATACCACATATGGATCCACAAGTGTCATTGAAATGTGTGTTCTCTTTAGATACCACACAAGGATCCACTAGTGTCATTGTATGTGTGTTCTTTTTACTAACAACAACTGGAGTCATTGCATGTGTTTTTTTTCACATACCACATATGGATTCACCAGTTTCATTGTATGTGTGCTGTTTTCATAATCCACCTATGGATCCATTAGTGTCATTTCATGTGTGTTCTTTTCACATACCACATATGGATCCACCAGTATCATTGAAATGTGTGTTCTCTTCAGAGACCACACATGGATCCAGCAGTGTCATTGCATGTGTGTTCTTTTTACTAACAACAACTGGAGTCATTACATGTGTGTTCTTTTCACATACCACATATGGATCCACCAGTGTCAATGCATGTGTGCTCTTTTCACAATCCACCTATGGATCCACCAGTGTAATTGCATGTGTGTTCTTTTACTAACAACAACCAGAGTCAGTGCATGTGTATTCTTTTCACATACCACATATGGATCCACCAATGTCATTGCATTGTGCTCTTTTCACAATCCACCTATGGATCCACCAGTGTTATTTCATGTGTGTTATTTTCACATACCACAAATGAATCCACCAGATTCATTGAAATGTGTGTTCTCTTCAGAGACCACACATGGATCCACTAGTGTCATCGAAATGTGTCTTCTCTTCAGAGACCACACATGGACCCACCAGTGTCATTGCATGTGTGTTGTTTTTATTAATAACAACTAGAGTCATTGAAATGTGTGTTCTCTTCAGAGACCACACATGGATCCACCAGTGTTATTGCATGTGTGTTCTTTTTACTAACAACAACTAGAGTTATTTCATGTGTGTTCTTTTCACATACCACATATGGATCCACCAGTGTCATTGAAATGTGCGTTCTTTTCACAATCCACTTATGGATCCACCAGTGTCATTGCATGTGTGCTCTTTTTACTAACAACAACCAGAGTCATTGCATGTGTGTTCCCTTCAGAGACCACACATGGATCCACCAGTGTTATTGCATGTGTGTTCTTTTTACTAGCAACAACTAGAGTCATTTCATGTGTGTTCTTTTCACATACCACATATGGATCCACCAGTGTCATTGAAATGTGTGTTCTCTTCAGAGACCACACATGGATCCACCAGTGTCATTACATGTGTGTTATTTTTACTAACAACAACTAGAGTCATTTCAGGTGTGTTCTTTTCACATACCACATATGGATCCACCAGAGTCATTGAAATGTGTGTTCTCTTCAGAGACCACACATGGATCCACCAGTGTCATTGCATGTGTGTTCTTTTCACTAACAACCACCAGAGTCATTTCATGTGTGTTCTTTTCACATACCACATATGGATACACCAGTGTCATTGAATGTGTGTTCTTTTTACTACCAACAACTGGAGTCATTTCATGTGTGTTCTTTTCACATACCACACATGGATCCAACAGTGTCATTGCATGTGTGTTCTTTTTACTAACAACAACTGGAGTCATTGCATGTGTGTTCTTTTCACATACCACATATGGATCCACCAGTGTCATTGCATGTGTGCTCTTTTCACAATCCACCTATGGATCCACCAGTGTCATTTCATTTGTGTTCTTTTCACATGCCACATATGGATCCACTAGTGTCATTCAAATGTGTGTTCTTTTCACATACCATACATGGATCCACCAGTGTCATTGCATGTGTGCTTATTTTACTAACAACTACTAGAGTCATTCCATGTGTCTTCTCTTCACATACGACATATGGATCCACCAGTGTCATTGCATGTGTGATCTTTTCACAATCCACCTATGGATCCACAAGTGTCATTGCATGTGTGCTCTTTTCGCAATCCACCTATGGATCCACCAGTGTCATTGCATGTGTGTTGTTTTTACTAACAACAACTGGAGTCATTGCATGCGTGTTCTTTTCACAGACCACATATTGATCGACCAGTGTCATTGAAATGTGTGTTCTCTTCAGAGACCACACATGGATCCACCAGTGGCATTGCATGTGTGTTATTTTTACTAACAACAACTAGAGTCATTGCATGTGTGTTCTTTTCACATACCACATATGGATCCACCAGTGTCATTGCATGTGTGTTCTTTTTACTAACAACAACCGGAGTCATTGCATGTGTGTTCTTTTCACATACCACATATGGATCCACCAGTGTCATTGCATGTGTGCTATTTTCATAATCCACCTACGGATCCACCAGTGTGATTGCATGTGTGTTCTTTTCACATACCACATATGGATCCACCAGTTTCATTGCATGTGTGCTATTTTCACAATCCACCTATGGATCCACCAGTGTCATTGCATGTGTGTTATTATTACTAACAACAACCAGAGTCATTGCATGTGTGTTGTTTTCGCATACCACATATGTATCCACCAGTGTCATTGCATGTGTGCTCTTTTCACAATCCACCTATGGATCCACCAGTGTCATTGCATGTGTGTTCTTTTTACTAACAACAACCAGAGCCATTGCATGTGTGTTCTTTTCACATACCACATATGGATCCACGAGAGTCATTGAAATGTGTGTTCTCTTGAGAGACCACACATGAATCCACCAGTGTCATTGCATGTGTGTTCTTTTTACTAACAACAACTGGAGTCATTGCATGTGTGTACTTTTCGCATACCACATATGGATCCACCAGTGTCATTTCATGTGTGCTCTTTTCACAATCCACCTATGGATCCACCAGTGTCATTGCATGTGTGTTCTTTTTACTAACAACAACCAGAGTCATTGCATGTTTGTTATTTTCACATACCACATATGGATCCACCAGTGTCATTGAAATGTGTTATCTCTTCAGAGACCACATATGGATCCACCAGTGTCATTGCATGTGTGTTCTTTTTTGTAACAACAACTGGAGTCATTGCATGTGTGTTCTTTTCACATACCACATATGGATCCACCAGTGTCATTGCATGTGTGTTCTTTTCACAATCCACCTATGGATCCACCAGTGTCATTGCATGTGTGTTCTTTTTACTAACAAGAACCAGAGTCATTGAAATGTGTGTTCTCTTCAGAGACCACACATGGATCCACCAGTGTCATTGCATGTGTGTTCTTTTCACTAAAAACAACCATAGTCATTTCATGTGTGTTCTTTTCACATACCACATATGGATCCACCAGTGTCATTGCATGTGTGTTCTTTTTACTAACAACAACTGGAGTCATTTCATGTGTGTTCTTTTCACATACAACATATGGATCCACTAGTGTCATTGAAATGTGTGTTCTCTTCAGATACCACACATGGATCCACCAGTGTCATTGCATGTGTGTTCTTTTTTACAAACAACAATTGGAGTCATTGCATGTGTGTTCTTTTCACATACCACATATGGATCCACCAGTGTCATTGCATGTGTGCTATATTCATAATCCACCTACGGATCCACCAGTGTCATTTCATGTGGGTTCTTTTCACATACCACATATGGAAACACCAGTGTCATTGAAATGTGTGTTCTCTTCAGAGACCACACATGGATCCACCAGTGTCATTGCATGTGTGTTCTTTTTACTAACAACAACTGGAGTCATTGCATGTGTGTTCTTTTCACATACCAGATATGGATCCACCAGTGTCATTTCATGTGTGCTCTTTTCACAATGCACCTATGGATCCACCAGTGTCATTGCATGTGTGTTCTTTTTACTAACAACAACCAGAGTCATTGCATGTGTGTTATTTTCACATACCACATATGGATCCACCAGTGTCATTGAAATGTGTGTTCTCTTGAGAGACCACATATGGATCCACTAGTGTCATTGCATGTGTGTTCTTTTTACTAACAACAACCAGAGTCATTATATGTCTGTTCTTTTCACATACCACATATGGATCCACCAGTTTCATTGCATGTGTGCTATTTTCACAATCCACCTATGGATCCACCAGTGTCATTGCATGTGTGTTATTTTTACTAACAACAACTAGAGTCATTGCATGTGTGTTCTTTTCACATACCACATATGTATCGACCAGTGTCATTGCATGTGTGCTCTTTTCACAATCCACCTATGGATCCACCAGTGTCATTTCATGTGTCTTCTTTTTACATACCACATATGGATCACCATTGTCATTGAAATGTGTGTTCTTTTCACATACCTTACATGGATCCACGAGTGTCATTGCATGTGCGCTCTTTTTACTAATAACTACTGGAGTCATTGCATGTGTGTTCTCTTCACATACCACATATGGATCCACCAGTGTCATTGCATGTGTGATCTTTTCACAATCCACCTATGTATCCACAAGTGTCATTGCATGTGTGCTCTTTTCACAGTCCACCTATGGATCCACCAGTGTCATTGCATGTGTGTTGTTTTTAGTAACAACAACTAGAGTCATTGCATGTGTGTTCTTTTCACAGACCACATATGGATCCACCAGTGTCATTGAAATGTGTGTTCTCTTCAGAGACCACACATGGATCCACCAGTGTCATTGCATGTGTGTTATTTTTACTAACAACACCTAGAGTCATTGCATGTGTGTTCTTTTCACATACCACATATGGATCCACCAGTGTCATTGCATGTGTGATCTTTTCATAATCCACCTACGGATCCACCGGTCTCATTTGATGTGGGTTCTTTTTGATGGGTTCGTAGCATGGAAAACAAAAAATTTCTACCGCAAGAATGAACAAAACCTAGATCTAATCTACATAAAAGCCAAGATCTAATCTATTAGACACGTGCAACGAGATATATCTGTACTAACCCTCGTAGATCCGAAAGCGTTACGAGATTAGATCTCGGGGTTGATGTAGTCGATCACTTGCCGATCTCAAGATCGTGTGGACGATCCTTCCGGCGCCGCGTTCCGGCAGTCACACGTGCGGAGTCGAAGCAGACCTTCCTCTCCCCGTTCCAGCGAGCAGCAGAGGTAGTAGATCTTCTCCACGGAATCCCAGCAGCACGACGGTGTGGTGGTGGTGGTGGAGTAGAGAATTCTGCAGGGCTTCGCCTAAGCCGGAGCAGAGCGAAGGAGGAGGAGGGAGGCGGCGTCTAGGGTTTGTTATGGGAGAGTGCTCGGGGTTGGCGCCCCCTCCCCTCTATTTAAAAGAGGGAGGCGCCATGGGAGGGGCAGTCCTAGTAGGACTCCCCTCCCTCCTTGGCCGGTGGATTGGGAGGGGGGAGGAATCCTCCTCCCCCACGAATCTGTGTCTTGCCCCACAAAGACTCCTTGATCCTTTCTTGGTTTTCAAGAAAACTCCAAGAAATCTTCTAGAACCTTCCAGAACATTCCGAAACCTTCTAGAATCTCCATACAAACACTCCGGAACATTTCCTAACTTAGAAAATGATCCCCAATATATGAATCTTATTCTCCGGACAATTCCGGATCTCCTCGTGATGTCCCGGATCCAATCCGAGACTCCAAACAACATTCGGTCTCCAACGCATATTCCATATCTACTTAAAACAACTTCGAACCTTAAGTGTGTCACCCTACGGTTCGTGAATATGCGGACATGATGAAGACACCTCTCCGATCAATAACCATCAGCGGGATCTGGAGATCCATAATGGCTCCCACATACTCAACGATGACTTCGTGATCGATAGAACCATTAACATATGAAACCAATTCCCTTTGTCACGCGATATTCTACTTATCCGAGGTTTGATCGTCAGTATCTCCATACCTAGTTCTTCCTCGTTACTGATAAGTAATCTTTACTCGTTCCGTGTTATGTCATCCCTTGTGACCTAGTCACATGCTTGCAAGCTAACTAGATGACATTCCACCGAGAGGGCCCAGAGCATATCTATCCGTCATATGGATGGACAAATCCCAATCTTGGTCCATGCGCTTCAACACATACTTTCAGAATACCCAATGACACCTTTATAACCACCCGGTTACGAAGCGGTGTTTGATGTCATCAAAGTACCCATCCGGTGATGGTGATTAACATAACCTCATGGTCGAAGGATTAGGTTACTATGCATTTGAAAGCTTACATCAATACGAACTTAATGACTTGATCTTATGCTATGCTTACTATGGGTGCGTGTCCATCACATCATTCTCCTAATGATATAACCTTGTTATTAATGACATCCAATGTCCATGATCAGGAAACCATGATCATCATTTAATCAACAAGCTAGTTCCACAAGAGGCTTACTAGGGACTCTTTTATGTTTACAAAACACATATGTATCAGTGTTTCCTTGTAATACAATTATAGCATGGGATGTAAACATTCATCATAAACACAAAGATATAATAATAACCACTTTTATTATTGCCTCTTGGGCATATCTCCAACAGTCTCCCACTTGCACTAGAGTCAATAATCTAGATTACATGGTAATATACCTAACACCCATGGCGTTCTGGTGTTGGTCATGCTTTGCTCTAGGGAGAGGTTTAGTCAATGGATCTGCCACATTCAGATCAGTGTGTACTTTGCAAATCTTTATGTCACCATCTCGGACATACTCGCGAATAGCATGGAAATGTAGCTTAATGTGCTTCAGCTTGCTATGTTACCTTGGCTCCTGTGCATTAGCTATGGCACCTGTGTTGTCACAGTAGATGGCCATCGGGTCCAACGCACTGGGAACCACACCAAGTTCAGTAATGAACTCCTTCATCCATATGGCTTCTTGTGCAGCCTCCAAAGCAGCTATGTATTCCGATTCAGTTGAAGATTTCGCCACAACGCTTTGCTTGGCACTCCTCCAGCTCACTGCAGCACCATTCAAAATAAATACGTATCCAGACTGTGACTTCCAGTTATCTGGATCGGTGTTCCAACTAGCATCAGTGTAACCGTTTACAACAAGCTGTTCATCACCTCCATAAGAAAGAACAATATCCTTAGTCCTATTCAGGTACTTTAGGATATTCTTGACCGCTGTCCAGTGTTCCATTCCAGGATCACTTTGATATCTGCTAGTCAAACTAACAGCATGTGCTATATCTGGTCTTGTACATAGCATGGCATACATGATAGAACCTATGGTCGAGGCATAGGGAATATTATTCATCTTTTCTCTATCTTCTGCCGTAGCCGGACTTTGAGTCTTACTCAAGGTCTTACCCGACAACATGGGCACGAACCCTTTCTTGCTCTCTTCCATTCTAAACTTCTTTAGAACTTTGTCTAAGTATGTACTTTGTGAAAGCGCTATTAGGCATCTTGATCTGTCTCTATAAATCTTGATGCCTAGAATATATGCCGCTTCGCCAAGATCCTTTATTGAAAAACTATTATTCAAATAGGTTTTGACGCTATTAAGAAGTTCTATATCATTCCCAATCAACAATATGTCATCTACATATAGTACTAGGAATGCTACAGAGCTCCCACTCACTTTCTTGTAAATACAAGCTTCTCCATAAGTTTGTATAAATCCAAAGTTTTTGATTACTTTATCAAAACGTTGATTCCAACTCCGGGATGCTTGCTTCAGTCCATAAATGGAGCGCTGAAGTTTGCATACCTTGTCAGCATCACTAGGATCGACAAAACCCTTGGGTTGTACCATATACAACTCTTCCTCAATGTCACCATTAAGGAACGCCGTTTTGACATCCATCTGCCAAATCTCATAATCGAAATATGCAGCAATTGCTAACAAAATCCACACAGACTTTAGCTTCGCTACTGGTGAAAAAGTCTCATCATAGTTAACTCCTTGAATTTGTCGGAACCCTTTCGCGACAAGTCGAGCTTTATAGACAGTAACATTACCATCAGCATCTGTTTTTCTTTTGAAAATCCATTTGTTCTCGACAGCCTTACGGCCATCCGGTAAGTCCACCAAAGTCCATACTTGGTTTTCGTACATGGATCCCATTTCAGATTTCATGGCTTCTAGCCATTTGTCGGAATCTTGGCTCACCACAGCTTCTTCATACGTCGCAGGGTCATTAGTTTTGTCCACCAACATGACGTTCAAGGCAGAGTCATACCACTCAGGAGTGGTACGAACTCTCGTTTACCTGCGAGGTTTAGCAGTAACTTCGTTCGAAGTTTCATGATCACCATCATGATCTTCCTCTCCAATTGGTGCAGGCGACACAAAAACATCTTCCGGTGCTGCGCTACTCTCAATTCCAAGAGAAGGTTCAATAACCTCGTCGAGTTCTACTTTCCTTCCAGTCACTTCTTTCGAGAGAAACTCCTTCTCAAGAAAGGATCCATTCTTGGCAACGAAAACTTTGCCTTCAGATCTATGATAGAAGGTATACCCAATTGTTTCTTTAGGGTATCCTATGAAGACGCATTTCTCCGCTTTGGGTTCAAGCTTATCAGGTTGTAACTTCTTTACATATGCTTCGCAACCCCAAACTTTAAGGAACGACAACTTAGGTTTCTTACCAAACCATAATTCGTACGGTGTCGTTTCAACGGATTTAGATGGTGCCCTATTTAAAGTGAATGCGGCTGTCTCTAATGCATAGCCCCAAAACGATAGTGGTAAATCTGTAAGAGACATCATAGACCGAACCATATCTAAGAGAGTTCGATTACGACGTTCGGACACACCATTACGCTATGGTGTTCCCGGCGGTGTCAACTGCGAAAGTATTCCACATTTCTTTAAATGCATGCCAAACTCATAACTCAGATATTCACCTCCACGGTCAGAACGCAGAAACTCAATCTTCTTGTTACGTTGATTTTCCACTTCACTTTGAAATTCCTTAAACTTCTCGAAAGTTTCGGACTTATGTTTCATAAAGTAGACATACCCATATCTACTTAAGTCATCCGTGAAAGTGAGAACATAACGATATCCACCACGCGACGCTACACTCATTGGACCGCACACATCGGTATGTATTATTTCCAATAAGTCTGTAGCTCGCTCCATTATTCCAGAGAATGGAGTCTTAGTCATTTTTCCCATTAGACATGCTTCGCATCTTTCAAGTGATTCAAAATCAAGTGATTCAAGAAGTCCATCAGAATGGAGTTTCTTCATACGCTTCACTCCAATGTGACCAAGACGACAGTGCCACATGTATGTAGAATTATCATTCAATTTTATTCGTTTAGCATCTATGTTGTGAACATGTCTATCACTACTATCGAGATTCAATAAGAATAAACCATTCATCTCAGGTGCATTACCATAAAAGATATTACTCATATAAATCGAACAACCTTTATTCTCAGACTTAAAAGAGTAACCGTCTCGCAGTAAACAAGATCCAGATATAATGTTCATGCTTAACGCAGGCACCAAATAACATTTATTCAAATTTAAAACTAATCCCGAAGGTAGATGTAGAGGGAGCGTGCCGACGGCGATCACATCAACCTTGGAGCCATTTCCAACGCGCATCGTCACCTCGTCTCTTGCCAGTCTTCGTTTATTCCGCAGCTCCTGTTTCGAGTTACAAATATGGGCAACCGAACCAGTATCAAATACCCAGGCACTACTATGACTACTAGTAAGATACACATCAATAACATGTATATCGAATATACCTTTCTTCTTGATGTTGCCGTTCTTCAGATCTGCCAGGTACTTGGGGCAGTTACGCTTCCAGTGACCAGCACCCTTGCAGTAGAAGCATTCAGTTTCAGGTTTAGGACCAGCCTTGGGCTTCTTAGCAGGTGCGGCAGCTTTCTTGCCGTCCTTCTTGAAGTTGCCCTTTTTCTTAGGCTCGCCCTGTTTCTTGAAATTGGTGGTCTTATTGACCATCAACACTTGGTGCTCCTTCTTGATCTCCACTTCAGCAGTTTTCAGCATGGACGATAGTTCAGGCAACGTCTTGTTCATGCAGTGCATACTGTAGTTCATCACAAAGTTCTTATAACTCGGTGGCAGTGATTGGAGGACACGGTGAATCCCTAACTCATTAGGAATCGTTATCCCCAACTCTTGGAGCTTGTTTGCGTGCCCAGACATGGTGAGCACGTGCTTGCTAACGGAGCTTCCCTCTTCCATCTTGCAGGTGAAGAACTTTTCGGAGGCCTCATAGCTCTCCACGGCCGCGTGAGTCTCAAAAATGAGCTTGAGCTCCTTAATGAACTCGAACGGGTCGTGGTGATCAAAACGCTTCTGGAGCTCTGTTTCTAAACCGTACAGGATGGCACACTGAATTGTGGAGTAATGATTTTTCCGAATGGCATAAACATTCTTTATGTCATCGGTGGCATCATCTGCAGGTGGGTCACCTAGCGGTGCTTCAAGCACATAGGTCATCTGACCAGCCCTAAGGACAATCTTCAGACCACGAAGCCAGTCCGTGAAGTTGCTTACATTGTTCTTAAGCTTTTCTTTCTCTAGGAATGCATTGAAATTGATGGAGAGGTTTGCCATAATCTACAACAAATTTGCAAGTAGTTTAGACTAAGTTTATGATAAATTGAGTTCTACTTTAATTCTTAAATTAACTAGGTGAACTCCCACTCAAAACAACATCCCTCACATTGTCTTAGTGATTACACGAACCAAGTCCACTACACCAAGTCCGATCTTCACGAGAGAAGATGTAGTTTCATCGGCGAACAATCTTCATGTTCATCATATCACTTATATGATTCATGCTCTACCTTTCGGTATTCCGTGTTCCGAGACCATGTCTATACATGCTAGGCTCGTCAAGATTAACCTTAGTTTCCGCATGTGCAAATCTGGCTTGCACCCGTTGTATGCACACATAGAATCTATCACATCCGATCATCACGAGATGCTTCGAAATGACGAGTCTTAGCAACGGTGCCAACTAAGGACGAACACTTTTATTACTTGATATTTAGTGAGAGGGATCATCTTATAATGCTACCGTCGCGATCTAAGCAATACAAGATGCATAAAGGATTAACATCACAGGCAATTCATAATTAGTGTGATATGATATGGCCCTTTCTTCTTATGCCTTTGATCTCCATCTCCAAAGCACGGACATGATCTTCATCATCACCAGCATTGCGTCAAGGTCAGTGGCGCCGCTTCATGGTTGTCCATCATCACCAGCAACTATTACAACTACTTTGAATAAAGCTATTACAAGATGAATAGACACGCATGTCTTAACAGAATTAAAGATAACCATTAGGCTCCTGCCGGTTGCCATATTACAACAAGGATCATTGCATACATCAAATATAATCACAATCACATGATGGCCATATCACATCACAAAACCCCTGCAAAAACAAGTTAGACGCCTCTAATTTTCTTTGCATGTTTTACGTGGTTTGGGGCTTCCGAATAAGAACGGATCTTACCTACGAAACTGAACCACAACGTTGATACAAGTGCTATCAAGTGCAAAGTGTAGATTGGATCTATACTATGATGGGAGAGACAGACACCCGCAAAGCCACTTGTGCAAAGCAAGTTACACGTCAAGCGTGGAGCAAGTCTCATGTGCGATGACATGTAAGGTTAGCCCGAGCCGCTTCATCCCACCATACCGCAAGATGCAAAGTACACAAAGCAAAAGACGACATGAGCACCAACGCCCACAAAACCATTTTGTTCTACTCGTGCAATAGATCTACACATAGACAAGGCTCTGATACCACTGATGGGTTCGTAGCATGGAAAACAAAAAAATTCTACCGCAAGAACAAACAAAACCCAGATCTAATCTAGATAAAAGCCAAGATCTAATCTATTAGACATGTGCAACAAGATAGATCTGTACTAACCCTCGTAGATCCGAAAGCGTTACGAGATTAGATCTCGGGGTTGATGTAGTCGATCACTTGCCGATCTCAAGGTCGTGTGGATGTTCCTTCCGGCACCGCGTTCCGGCAGTCACACGTGCGGAGTCGAAGCAGACCTTCCTCTCCCCGTTCCAACGAGCAGCGGAGGTAGTAGATCTTCTCCATGGAATCCCAGCAGCACGACGGTGTGGTGGTGGTGGTGGTGGAGTAGAGAATTCTGCAGGGCTTCGCCTAAGCCGGAGCAGAGCGAAGGAGGAGAAGAGAGGCGACGGCTAGGGTTTGTTATGGGAGAGTGCTCGGGGTTGGCGCCCCCTCCCCTCTATTTAAAGGAGGGAGGCGCCATGGGAGGGGGAGTCCTAGTAGGACTCCCCTCCCTCCTTGGCCGGCGGATTGGGAGGGGGGGGAGGAATCCTCCTCCCCCACGAATCCGTGTCTTGCCCCATAAAGACTCCTTGATCCTTTCTTGGTTTTCAAGCAAACTCCAAGAAATCTTCTAGAACCTTTCAGAACATTCCGAAACCTTCTAGAATCTCCATACAAACACTCCGGAACATTTCCTAACTTAGAAAATGATCCCCAATATATGAATCTTATTCTCCGGACAATTCCGGATCTCCTCGTGATGTCCCGGATCCAATCCGAGACTCCGAACAACATTCGGTCTCCAACGCATATTCCATATCTACTCAAAACAACTTCGAACCTTAAGTGTGTCACCCTACGGTTCGTGAATATGCAGACATGATGAAGACACCTCTCCGATCAATAACCATCAGCGGGATCTGGAGATCCATAATGGCTCCCACATACTCAATGATGACTTCGTGATCGATAGAACCATTAACATATGAAACCAATTCCCTTTGTCACGCGATATTCTACTTATCCGAGGTTTGATCGTCGGTATCTTCATACCTAGTTCTTCCTCGTTACTGATAAGTACTCTTTACTCGTTCTATGTTATGTCATCCCTTGTGACCTAGTCACATGCTTGCAAGCTAACTAGATGACATTCCACCGAGAGGGCCCAGAGCATATCTATCCGTCATATGGATGGACAAATCCCAATCTTGGTCCATGCGCTTCAACACATACTTTCAGAATACCCAATGACACCTTTATAGCATGGGATGTAAACATTCATCATAAACACAAAGATATAATAATAACCACTTTTATTATTGCCTCTTGGGCATATCTCCAACACTTTTCACATACCACATATGGAACCACCAGTGTCATTGAAATGTGTGTTCTCTTCAGAGACCACACATGGATCCACCAGTGTCATTGCATGTGTGTTCTTTTTACTAACAACAACCAGAGTCATTGCATGTGTGTTCTTTTCACATACCACATATGGATCCACCAGTTTCATTGCATGTGTGCTATTTTCACAATCCACCTATGGATCCACCAGTGTCATTGCATGTGTGCTCTCTTCAGAGACCACACATGGATCCACCAGTGTCATTTCATGTGTGTTGTTTTCACATACCACATATGTATCCACCAGTGCCATTGCATGTGTGTTCTTTTTACAAAAACAACCAGAGTCATTGAATGTGTGTTCTCTTCAGGGACCACGCATGGATCCACCAGTGTCATTGCATG
Organism: Avena sativa; assembly: GCA_916181665.1. NCBI lineage: Eukaryota > Viridiplantae > Streptophyta > Magnoliopsida > Poales > Poaceae > Avena > Avena sativa. The sequence goes on along the minus strand of OV702292.1, from coordinate 409,766,262 downwards.
TGTGTTCTTTTCACTAACAACAACCAGAGTCATTTCATGTGTGTTCTTTTCAGATACCACATATGGATCCACCAGTGCCATTGCATGTGTGTTCTTTTTACTAACAACAACTTGAGTCATTTCATGTGTATTCTTTTCACAGACCACATATGGATCCAACAGTGTCATCGAAATGTGTGTTCTCTTCAGAGACCACACATGGATCCAGTAGTGTCATTGCATGTGTGATCTTTTTACTAACAACAAATAGAGTCATTGCATGTGTGTTCTTTTCACATACCATATATGGATCCACCAGTGCCATTGCATGTGTGCTCTTTTCACAATCCACCTATGGATCCAACACTGTCATTTCATGTGTTTTCTTTTCACATACCACACATGGATCCACCAGTGTCATTGAAATGTGTGTTCTCTTCAGAGACCATACATGGATCCACCAGTGTCATTGCTTGTGTTTTCTTTTTACTAACAACAACTGGAGTCATTGCATGTGTTTTCTCTTCACATACCACATATGGATCCACTAGTGTCATTCCATGTGTGCTCTTTTCCCAATCCACCTATGGATCCACCAGTGTCATTGCATGTGTATTCTTTTTACTAACAACAACTAGCGTCATTGCATGTGTGTTATTTTCACATATCACATATGGATCTACCAGTGTCATTGAAATGTGCGTTCTCTTCAGAGACCACACATGGATCCACCAGTGTCATTGCATGTGTGTTCTTTTTTGTAACAACAACTAGAGTCAATGCATGTGTGTTATTTTCACAAACCACATATGGATCCACCAGTGTCATTTCATGTGTGTTCTTTTCACATACCACATATGGATACAGCAGTATCATTGAAATGTGTGTTCTCTTCAGAGACCACACATGGATCCACCAGTGTCATTGCATGTGTGTTCTTTTTACTAACAACAACTGGAGTCATTGCATGTGTGTTCTTTTCACATACCACATATGGATCCACCAGTGTCATTGCATGTGTGCTCTTTTCACAATCCACCTATGGATCCACCAGTGTCATTGCATGTGTGTTCTTTTTACTAACAACAACCAGAGTCATTTCATGTGTGTTCTTTTCACATACCATATATGGATCCACAAGTGTCATTGAAATGTGTGTTCTCTTCAGAGACCACACATGGATCCACCAGTGTCATTGCATGTGTGTTATTTTTAGTAACAACAACTGGAGTCATTGCATGTGGGTTCTTTTCACATACCACATATGGATCCACCAGTGTCATTGCATGTGTGCTCTTTTAACAATCCCCCTATGGATCCACTAGTGTCATTGCATGTCTATTATTTTCACAATCCACCTATGGATCCACCAGTGTCATTGCATGTGTGCTCTTTTTACTAACAACAACCAGAGTCATTGCATGTGTGTTCTCTTCAGAGACCACACATGGATCCACCAGTGTCATTGCATGTGTGTTCTTTTTACTAACAACAACCAGAGGCCTTAAAAATCTCTGTTCTCTTCAGAGACCACACATGGATCCACTAGTGTCATTGCATGTGTGTTCTTTTCACTAACAACAACCAGAGTCATTTCATGTATGTTCTTTTCACATACCACATATGGATCCACAAGTGTCATTGCATATGTGTTCTTTTTACTAACAACAACTGGAGTCATTTCATGTGTGTTCTTTTCACATACCACATATGGATCCACTAGTGCCATTGAAATGTGTGTTCTCTTCAGAGACCACACATGGATCCACTAGTGTCATCGCATGTGTGTTCTTTTTACTAACAACAACTGGAGTCATTGCATGTGTGTTCTTCTCACATACCACATATGGATCCACCAGTGTCATGGCATGTGTGATCTTTTCACAATCCACCTATGGATCCACCAGTGTCATTGCATGTGTGTTATTTTTACTAACAACAACTGGAGTCATTGCATCTGTGTTCTTTTCACATACCACATATGGATCCACTAGTTTCATTGCATGTGTGTTCTTTTCACACTCCACCTATGGATCCACTAGTGTCATTGCATGTGTGCTCTTTTTACAAACAACAACTAGAGTCATTGCATGTGTGTTCTCTTCAGAGACCACACATGGATCCACCAGTGTCATTGCATGTGTGTTCTTTTCACAATCCACCTATGGATCCACCAGTGTCATTGCATGTGTTCTCTTTTTACTAACAACAACTAGAGTCACTGCATGTGTGTTCTCTTCAGAGACCACACATGGATCCACCAGTGTCATTGCATGTGTGTTCATTTTACTAACAACAACCAGAGTCATTGAAATGTGTGTTATCTTCAGAGACCACACATGGATCCACCAGTGTCATTGCATGTGTGTTCTTTTCACTAACAACAACTAGAGTCATTTCATGTGTGTTCTTTTCACATACCACATATGGATCCACCAGTGTCATTGCATGTGTATTCTTTTTACTAACAACAACATGAGTCATTTCATGTGTGTTCTTTTCACATACCACATATGGATCCACCAGTGTCATTGAAATGTGTGTTCTCTTGAGAGACCACACATGGATCCACTAGTGTCATTGCATGTGTGTTCTTTTTACTAACAACAACTGGAGTCATTACATGTGTGTTCTTTTCACATACCACATATGGATCCAGTAGTGTCATTGTATGTGTGCTCTTTTCATAATCCACCTATGGATCCACCGGTGTCATTTCATGTGTGTTCTTTTCACATACCACATATGGATCCACCAGTAATATTGAAATGTGTGTTCTCTTCAGAGACCACACATGGATCCACCAGTGTCATTGCATGTGTGTTGTTTTCACATACCACATATAGATCCACCAGTGTCATTGCATGTGTGCTCTTTTCACAATCCACCTATGGATCCACCAGTGTCATTGCATGTGTGTTCTTTTACTAACAACAACCAGAGTCATTGCATGTGTGTTCTTTTCACATACCACATATGGATCCACCAGTGTCATTGCATGTGTGCTCTTTTCACAATCCACCTATGGATCCACCAGTGTCATTTCATGTGTGTTCTTTTCACATACCACATATGGATCCACCAGAGTCATTGAAATTTTTGTTCTCTTCAGAGACCACACATGGATCCACCAGTGTCATTGCATGTGTGTTCTCTTCAGAGACCACACATGGACCCACCATTGTCATTGCATGTGTGTTCTTTTTACTGACAACCAGAGTCATTGAAATGTGTGTTCTCTTCAGAGACCACACATCGATCCACCAGTGTCATTGCATGTGTGTTCTTTTCACTAAGAACAACCAGATTCATTGCATGTGTGTTCTTTTCACATACCACATATGGATCCACAAGTGTCATTGCATGTTGGTTCTTTTTACTAACAACAACTAGAGTTATTTCATGTGTGTTCTTTTCACATACCACATATGGATCCACCAGTGTCATTGAAATGTGTGTTCTCTTCAGAGACCACACATGGATCCACCAGTGTCATTGCATGTGTGTTCTTTTTACTAACAACAACCAGAGTCATTGCATGTGTGTTCTTTTCACATACCACATATGGATCCACCAGTGTCATTGCATGTGTGCTCTTTTCACAATCCACCTATGGATCCACCAGTGTCATTGCACGTGTGTTCTTTTACTAACAACAACCAGAGTCATTGCATGTGTGTTCTTTTCACATACCACATATGGATCCACCAGTGTCATTGCATGTGTGCTCTTTTCACAATCCACCTATGGATCCACCAGTGTCATTTCATGTGTGTTCTTTTCACATACCACATATGGATCCACCAGAGTCATTGAAATTTTTGTTCTCTTCAGAGACCACACATGGATCCACCAGTGTCATTGAAATGTGTGTTCTCTTCAGAGACCACATATGGATCCACCAGAGTCATTGAAATTTTTGTTCTCTTCAGAGACCACACATGGATCTACCAGTGTCATTGAAATGTGTGTTCTCTATAGAGACCACACATGGACCCACATGTGTCATTGCATGTGTGTTCTTTTTACTAACAACCAGAGTCATTGAAATGTGTGTTCTCTTCAGAGACCACACATGGATCCACCAGTGTCATTGCATGTGTGATCTTTTCACTAACAACAACCAGAGTCATTTCATGTGTGTTCTTTTCACATACCACATATGGATCCACCAGTGTCATTGCTTGTGTGTTCTTTTTACTAACAACAACTGGAGTCATTTCATGTGTGTTCTTTTCACATACCACATATGGATCCACCAGTGTGATTAAAATTTGTGTTCTCTTCAGAGACCACACATGGATCCACCAATGTCATTGCATGTGTGTTCTTTTTACTAACAACAACTGGAGTCATTTCATGTGTGTTCTTTTCACATACCACATATGGATCCACTAGAGTCATTGAAATGTGTGTTCTCTTCAGAGACCACACATGGATCCACCAGTGTCATTGCATGTGTGTTCTTTTCACTAAGAACAACCAGATTCATTGCATGTGTGTTCTTTTCACATACCACATATGGATCCACAAGTGTCATTGCATGTTGGTTCTTTTTACTAACAACAACTAGAGTCATTTCATGTGTGTTCTTTTCACATACCACATATGGATCCACCAGTGTCATTGAAATGTGTGTTCTCTTCAGAGACCACACATGGATCCACCAGTGTCATTGCATGTGTGTTCTTTTTTACTAACAACAACTAGAGTCATTGCATGTGTGTTCTTTTCACATACCACATATGGATCCACCAGTGTCATTGCATGTGTGCTCTTTTCACAATCCACCTATGGATCCAATAGTGTCATTTCATGTGTGTTCTTTTCACATACCACATATGGATCTACCAGTGTCATTGAAATGTGTGTTCTCTTAAGAGACCATACATGGATCCACCAATGTCATTGCTTGTGTGTTCTTTTTACTAACAACAACTGGAGTCATTGCATGTGTGTTCTCTTCACATACCACATATGGATCCACCAGTGTCATTGCATGTGTGTTCTTTTTTGTAACAACAACTGGAGTCATTGCATGTGTGTTCTTTTCACATACCACATATGGATCCACCAGTGTCATTGCATGTGTGCTCTTTTCACAATCCACCTATGGATCCACCTGTGTCATTGCATGTGTTGTCTTTTACTAACAACAACCAGAGTCATTACATGTGTGTTCTTTTCACATACCACATATGGATCCACCAGTGTCATTGCATGTGTGCTCTTTTCACAATCCACCTATGGATCCACCAGTGTCATTTCATGTGTGTTCTTTTCACATACCACATATGGATCCACCAGAGTCATTAAAATTTTTGTTCTCTTCAGAGACCACACATGGATCCACCAGTGTCATTGAAATGTGTGTTCTCTTCAGAGACCACACATGGACCCACCAATGTCATTGCATGTGTGTTCTTTTCACTAACAACAACTAGAGTCATTTCATGTGTGTTCTTTTCACATACCACATATGGATCCACCAGTGTCATTGAAATGTGTGTTCTCTTCAGAAACCACACATGGATCCACCAGTGTCATTGCATGTGTGTTCTTTTTACTAACAACAACTGGAGTCATTTCATGTGTGTTCTTTTCACATACCACATATGGATCCACCAGAGTCATTGAAATGTGTGTTCTCTTCGGAGACCACACATGGATCCACCCATGTCATTGCATGTGTGTTCTTTTCACTAAGAACAACCAGATTCATTGCATGTGTGTTCTTTTCACATACCACATATGGATCCACAAGTGTCATTGAATGTTGGTTCTTTTTACTAACAACAACTAGAGTCATTTCATGTGTGTTCTTTTCACATACCACATATGGATCCACCAGTGTCATTGAATTGTGTGTTCTCTTCAGAGACCACACATGGATCCACAAGTGTCATTGCATGTGTGCTCATTTTACTAACAACAACTGTAGTCATTGCATGTGTGTTCTTTTCACTAACAACAACTAGAGTCATTTCATGTGTGTTCTTTTCACATACCACATATGGATCCACCAGTGTCATTGCATGTGTATTCTTTTTACTAACAACAACATGAGTCATTTCATGTGTGTTCTTTTCACATACCACATATGGATCCACCAGTGTCATTGAAATGTGTGTTCTCTTGAGAGACCACACATGGATCCACTAGTGTCATTGCATGTGTGTTCTTTTCACATACCACATATGGATCCACTAGTGTCATTGTATGTGTGCTCTTTTCATAATCCACCTATGGATCCACCGGTGTCATTTCATGTGTGTTCTTTTCACATACCACATATGGATCCACCAGTAATATTGAAATGTGTGTTCTCTTCAGAGACCACACATGGATCCACCAGTGTCATTGCATGTGTGTTGTTTTCACATACCACATATATATCCACCAGTGTCATTGCATGTGTGCTCTTTTCACAATCCACCTATGGATCCACCAGTGTCATTGCATGTGTGTTCTTTTACTAACAACAACCAGATTCATTGCATGTGTGTTCTTTTCACATACCACATATGGATCCACCAGTGTCATTGCATGTGTGCTCTTTTCACAATCCACCTATGGATCCACCAGTGTCATTTCATGTGTGTTCTTTTCACATACCACATATGGATCCACCAGAGTCATTGAAATTTTTGTTCTCTTCAGAGACCACACATGGATCCACTAGTGTCATTGCATGTGTGTTCTCTTCAGAGACCACACATGGACCCACCATTGTCATTGCATGTGTGTTCTTTTTACTGACAACCAGAGTCATTGAAATGTGTGTTCTCTTCAGAGACCACACATCGATCCACCAGTGTCATTGCATGTGTGATCTTTTCACTAACAACAACCAGAGTCATTTCATGTGTGTTCTTTTCACATACCACATATGGATCCACCAGTGTCATTGCTTGTGTGTTCTTTTTACTAACAACAACTGGAGTCATTTCATGTGTGTTCTTTTCACATACCACATATGGATCCACCGGTGTCATTGAAATGTGTGTTCTCTTCAGAGACCACACATGGATCCACCGGTGTCATTGCATGTGTGTTCTTTTTACTAACAACAACTGGAGTCAATTCATGTGTGTTCTTTTCACATACCACATATGAATCCACCAGAGTCATGGAAATGTGTGTTCTCTTCAGAGACCACACATGGATCCACCAGTGTCATTGCATGTGTGTTCTTTTCACTAAGAACAACCAGATTCATTGCATGTGTGTTCTTTTCACATACCACATATGGATCCACAAGTGTCATTGCATGTTGGTTCTTTTTACTAACAACAACTAGAGTTATTTCATGTGTGTTCTTTTCACATACCACATATGGATCCACCAGTGTCATTGAAATGTGTGTTCTCTTCAGAGACCACACATGGATCCACCAGTGTCATTGCATGTGTGTTCTTTTTACTAACAACAACCAGAGTCATTGCATGTGTGTTCTTTTCACATACCACATATGGATCCACCAGTGTCATTGCATGTGTGCTCTTTTCACAATCCACCTATGGATCCACCAGTGTCATTGCACGTGTGTTCTTTTACTAACAACAACCAGAGTCATTGCATGTGTGTTCTTTTCACATACCACATATGGATCCACCAGTGTCATTGCATGTGTGCTCTTTTCACAATCCACCTATGGATCCACCAGTGTCATTTCATGTGTGTTCTTTTCACATACCACATATGGATCCACCAGAGTCATTGAAATTTTTGTTCTCTTCAGAGACCACACATGGATCCACCAGTGTCATTGAAATGTGTGTTCTCTTCAGAGACCACATATGGATCCACCAGAGTCATTGAAATTTTTGTTCTCTTCAGAGACCACACATGGATCTACCAGTGTCATTGAAATGTGTGTTCTCTATAGAGACCACACATGGACCCACATGTGTCATTGCATGTGTGTTCTTTTTACTAACAACCAGAGTCATTGAAATGTGTGTTCTCTTCAGAGACCACACATGGATCCACTAGTGTCATTGCATGTGTGATCTTTTCACTAACAACAACCAGAGTCATTTCATGTGTGTTCTTTTCACATACCACATATGGATCCACCAGTGTCATTGCTTGTGTGTTCTTTTTACTAACAACAACTGGAGTCATTTCATGTGTGTTCTTTTCACATACCACATATGGATCCACCAGTGTCATTGAAATGTGTGTTCTCTTCAGAGACCACACATGGATCCACCAATGTCATTGCATGTGTGTTCTTTTTACTAACAACAACTGGAGTCATTTCATGTGTGTTCTTTTCACATACCACATATGGATCCACCAGAGTCATTGAAATGTGTGTTCTCTTCAGAGACCACACATGGATCCACCAGTGTCATTGCATGTGTGTTCTTTTCACTAAGAACAACCAGATTCATTGCATGTGTGTTCTTTTCACATACAACATATGGATCCACAAGTGTCATTGCATGTTGGTTCTTTTTACTAACAACAACTAGAGTCATTTCATGTGTGTTCTTTTCACATACCACATATGGATCCACCAGTGTCATTGAAATGTGTGTTCTCTTCAGAGACCACACATGGATCCACCAGTGTCATTGCATGTGTGTTCTTTTTTACTAACAACAACTAGAGTCATTGCATCTGTGTTCTTTTCACATACCACATATGGATCCACCAGTGTCATTGCATGTGTGCTCTTTTCACAATCCACCTATGGATCCAATAGTGTCATTTCATGTGTGTTCTTTTCACATACCACATATGGATCTACCAGTGTCATTGAAATGTGTGTTCTCTTAAGATACCATACATGGATCCACCAATGTCATTGCTTGTGTGTTCTTTTTACTAACAACAACTGGAGTCATTGCATGTGTGTTCTCTTCACATACCACATATGGATCCACCAGTGTCATTGCATGTGTGTTCTTTTTTGTAACAACAACTGGAGTCATTGCATGTGTGTTCTTTTCACATACTACATATGGATCCACCAGTGTCATTGCATGTGTGCTCTTTTCACAATCCACCTATGGATCCACCAGTGTCATTTCATGTGTGTTCTTTTCACATACCACATATGGATCCACCAGAGTCATTAAAATTTTTGTTCTCTTCAGAGACCACACATGGATCCACCAGTGTCATTGAAATGTGTGTTCTCTTCAGAGACCACACATGGACCCACCAGTGTCATTGCATGTGTGTTCTTTTCACTAACAACAACTAGAGTCATTTCATGTGTGTTCTTTTCACATACCACATATGGATCCACCAGTGTCATTGAAATGTGTGTTCTCTTCAGAGACCACACATGGATCCACCAGTGTCATTGCATGTGTGTTCTTTTTACTAACAACAACTGGAGTCATTTCATGTGTGTTCTTTTCACATACCACATATGGATCCACCAGAGTCATTGAAATGTGTGTTCTCTTCGGAGACCACACATGGATCCACCCGTGTCATTGCATGTGTGTTCTTTTCACTAAGAACAACCAGATTCATTGCATGTGTGTTCTTTTCACATACCACATATGGATCCACAAGTGTCATTGCATGTTGGTTCTTTTTACTAACAACAACTAGAGTCATTTCATGTGTGTTCTTTTCACATACCACATATGGATCCACCAGTGTCATTGAATTGTGTGTTCTCTTCAGAGACCACACATGGATCCACAAGTGTCATTGCATGTGTGCTCATTTTACTAACAACAACTGTAGTCATTTCATGTGTGTTCTTTTCACATACCACATATGGATCCACTAGTGCCATTGAAATGTGTGTTCTCTTTATAGACCACACATGGATCCACCAGTGTCATTGCATGTGTGTTCTTTTTACTAATAACAACTGGAGTCATTGCATGTGTGTTCTTCTCACATACCACATATGGATCCACCAGTGTCATTGCATGTGTGATATTTTCACAATCCACCTATGGATCCACCAGTGTCATTGCATGTGTGATATTTTTACTAACAACAACTGGAGTCATTGCATGTGTGTTTTTTTCACATACCACATATGGATCCACCAGTTTCATTGCATGTGTGCTCTTTTCACAATCCACCTATGGATCCACCAGTGTCATTGCATGTGTGCTCTTTTTACTAACAACAACTAGAGTCATTGCATGTGTGTTCTCTTCACAGACCACACATGGATCCACCAGTGTCATTGCATGTGTGTTCTTTTCACAATCCACCTATGGATCCACCAGTGTCATTGCATGTGTGCTCATTTTACTAACAACAACTGTAGTCATTTCATGTGTGTTCTTTTCACATACCACATATGGATCCACTAGTGCCATTGAAATGTGTGTTCTCTTTATAGACCACACATGGATCCACCAGTGTCATTGCATGTGTGTTCTTTTTACTAATAACAACTGGAGTCATTGCATGTGTGTTCTTCTCACATACCACATATGGATCCACCAGTGTCATTGCATGTGTGATATTTTCACAATCCACCTATGGATCCACCAGTGTCATTGCATGTGTGATATTTTTACTAACAACAACTGGAGTCATTGCATGTGTGTTTTTCTCACATACCACATATGGATCCACCAGTGTCATTGCATGTGTGTTCTTTTCACAATCCACCTATGGATCCACCAGTGTCATTGCATGTGTGCTCTTTTTACTAACAACAACTAGAGTCATTGCATGTGTGTTCTCTTTAGAGACCACACATGGATCCACCAGTGTCATTGCATGTGTGTTCATTTTACTAACAACAACCAGAGTCATTGAAATGTGTGTTATCTTCAGAGACCACACATGGATCCACCAGTGTCATTGCATGTGTGTTCTTTTCACTAACAACAACTAGAGTCATTTCATGTGTGTTCTTTTCACATACCACATATGGATCCACCAGTGTCATTGCATGTGTATTCTTTTTACTAACAACAACAGGAGTCATTTCATGTGTGTTCTTTTCACATACCACATATGGATCCACCAGTATCATTGAAATGTGTGTTCTCTTGAGAGACCACACATGGATCCACTAGTGTCAATGCATGTGTGTTCTTTTTACTAACAACCACTGGAGTCATTGCATGTGTGTTCTTTTCACATACCACATATGGATCCACTAGTGTCATTGTATGTGTTCTCTTTTCATAATCCAACTATGTATCCACCGGTGTCATTTCATGTGTGTTCTTTTCACATACCACATATGGATCCACCAGTATCATTGAAATGTGTGTTCTCTTCAGAGACCACACATGGATCGACCAGTGTCATTGCATGTGTGTTCTTTTTACTAACAACAACTGGAGTCATTGCATGTGTGTTCTTTTCACATACCACATATGGATCCACCAGTGTCATTGCATGTGTGCTCTTTTCACAATCCACCTATGGATCCACCAGTGTTAATGCATGTGTGTTCTTTTTACTAACAACAACCAGAGTCATTTCATGTGTGTTCTTTTCACATACCACATATGGATCCACCAGTGTCATTGAAATGTGTGTTCTCTTCAGAGACCACACATGGATCCACCAGTGTCATTGCATGTGTCTTCTTTTTACTAACAACAACCAGAGTCATTGCATGTGTGTTCTTTTCACATACCACATATGGATCCACCAGTGTCATTGCATGTGTGCTCTTTTCACAATCCACCTATGGATCCACCAGTGTCATTGCATGTGTGTTCTTTTACTAACAACAACCAGAGTCATTGTATATGTGTTCTTTTCACATACCACATATGGATCCACCAGTGTCATTGCATGTGTGCTCTTTTCACAATCCACCTATGGACCCACCAGTGTCATTTCATGTGTGTTCTTTTCACATACCACATATGGATCCACCAGAGTCATTGAAATTTTTGTTCTCTTCATAGACCACACATGGATCCACCAGTGTCATTGAAATGTGTGTTCTCTTCAGAGACCACACATGGACCCACCAGTGTCATTGCATGTGTGTTCTTTTTACTAACAACAAGAGTCATTGAAATGTGTGTTCTCTTCAGAGACCACACATGGATCCACCAGTGTCATTGCATGTATGTTCTTTTCACTAACAACAACCAGAGTCATTACATGTGTGTTCTTTTCACATACCACATATGGATCCACCAGTGTCATTGCTTGTGTGTTCTTTTTACTAACAACAACTGGAGTCATTTCATGTGTGTTCTTTTCACATACCACATATGGATCCACCAGTGTCATTGCATGTGTGCTCTTTTCACAATCCACCTATGGATCCACCAGTGTCATTGCATGTGTGTTCTTTTTACTAACAACAACTTGAGTCATTTCATGTGTGTTCTTTTCACATACCACATATGGATCCACCAGAGTCATTGAAATGTGTGTTCTCTTCAGAGACCACACATGGATCCACCAGTGTCATTGCATGTGTGTTCTTTTCACTAAGAACAAGCAGATTCATTGCATGTGTGTTCTTTTCACATACCACATATGGATCCACAAGTGTCATTGCATGTTGGTTCTTTTTACTTATAACAACTAGAGTCATTTCATGTGTGTTCTTTTCACATACCACATATGGATCCACCAGTGTCATTGAAATGTGTGTTCTCTTCAGAGACCACACATGGATCCACCAGTGTCATTGCATGTGTGTTCTTTTTACTAACAACAACTGGAGTCATTGCATGTGTGTTCTTTTCACATACCACATATAGATCCACCAGTGTCATTGCATGTGTGCTCTTTTCACAATCCACCTATGGATTCAACAGTGTCCTTTCATGTGTGTTCTTTTCACATACCACATATGGATCCACCAGTGTCATTGAAATGTGTGTTCTCTTAAGAGACCATACATGGATCCACCAATGTCATTACTTGTGTGTTATTTTTACTAACAACAACTAGAGTCATTGCATGTGTGTTCTCTTCACATACCACATATGGATCCACCAGTGTCATTGCATGTGTGTTCTTTTTTGTAACAAAAACTAGAGTCATTGCATGTGTGTTCTTTTCACATACCACATATGGATCCACGAGTGTCATTACATGTGTGTTCTTTTCACAATCCACCTATGGATCCACCAGTGTCATTGCATTTGTGCTATTTTTACTAACAACAACCAGAGTCATTGCATGTGTGTTCTCTTCAGAGACCACACATGGATCCACCAGTGTCATTGCATGTGTGTTCTTTTCGTAATCCACCTATGGATCCACCAGTGTCATTGCATGTGTGCTCTTTTTACTAACAACAACTAGAGTCATTGCATGTGTGTTCTCTTTAGAGACCACACATGGATCCAGTAGTGTCATTGCATGTGTGTTCTTTTTACCAACAACAACTAGAGTCATTGAAATGTGTGTTCTCTTTAGAAACCACACATGGATCCACCGGTGTCATTGCATGTGTGTTCTTTTCACTAACAACAACTGGAGTCATTTCATGTGTGTTCTTTTCACATACCACATATGGATCCACCAGTGTCATTGAAATGTGTGTTCACTTCAGAGACCACACATGGATCCACTAGTGTCATTGCATGTGTGTTCTTTTTACTAACAACAACTGGAGTCATTGCATGTGTGTTCGTTTCACATACCACATATGGATCCACCAGTGTCATTGCATGTGTGCTCTTTTCATCATCCACCTACGGATCCACTAGTGTCATTTCATGTGGGTTCTTTTCACATACCACATATTGAACCACCAGTGTCATTGAAATGTGTGTTCTCTTCAGAGACCACACATGGATCCATCCGTGTCATTGCATGTGTGTTCTTTTTACTAACAACAACTGAAGTAATTGCATGTGTGTTCTTTTCACATACCACATATGGATCTACCGGTGTCATTGCATGTGTGTGCTTTTCACAATCCACCTATGGATCCACCAGTGTCATTGCATGTCTGCTCTTTTTACTAACAACAACCAGAGTCATTGCATGTGTGTTCTCTTCAGAGACCACACATGGATCCACCAGTGTCATTGCATGTGTGTTCTTTTCATAATCCACACATGGATCCACCAGCGTCATTGCATGTGTGCTCTTTTTACTAACAACAACCAGAGTCATTGAAATGTGTGTTCTCTTCAGAGACCACACATGGATCCACCAGAGTCATTTCATGTGTGTTCCTTTCACATACCACATATGGATCCACCAGTGTCATTTCTTGTGTGTTCTTTTTACTAACAACAACTGCAGTCATTTCATGTGTGTTCTTTTCACATACCACATATGGATCCACCAGTGTCATTGAAATGTGTGTTCTCTTCAAAGACCACACATGGATCCAATAGTGTCATTGCATGTGTGTACTTTTTACTAACAACAACTAGAGTCATTACATGTGTGTTCTTTCCACATATGGATCCACCAGTGTCATTGCATGCGTGTTCTTTTCACAATCCACCTATGGATCCACCAGTGTCATTGCATGTGTGGTCTTTTTACTAACAAAAACCAGAGTCATTGCATGTGTGTTCTCTTCAGAGACCACACATGGATCCACCAGTGTCATTGCATGTGTGTTCTTTTCATAATCCACCTATGGATCCACCAGTGTCATTGCATGTGTGCTCTTTTTACTAACAACCACCAGAGTCATTGCATGCGTGTTCTCTTCAGAGACCACACATGGATCCAGCAATGTCATTGCATGTGTGTTCTTTTTACTAACAACAACCAGAGTCATTGAAATGTGTGTTCTCTTCAGAGACTACACATGGATCCACCAGTGTCATTGCATGTGTGTTCTTTTCACTAACAACAACGGTAGTCATTTCATGTGTGTTCTTTTTACATACCATATATGGATCCACCAGTGTCATTGAATTGTGTGTTCTCTTCAGAGACCACACATGGATCCACAAGTGTCATTGCATGTGTGCTCTTTTTACTAACAACAACTGGAGTCATTTCATGTGTGTTCTTTTCACATACCACATATGGATCCACTAGTGCCATTGAAATGTGTGTTCTCTTTAGAGACCACACATGGATCCACCAGTGTCATTGCATGTGTGTTCTTTTTACTAATAACAACTGGAGTCATTGCATGTGTGTTCTTCTCACATACCACATATGGATCCACCAGTGTCATTGCATGTGTGATCTTTTCACAATCCACCTATGGATCCACCAGTGTCATTGCATGTGTGTTATTTTTACTAACAACAACTGGAGTCATTGCATGTGTGTTCTTTTCACATACCACATATGGATCCACCAGTTTCATTGCATGTGTGTTTATTTTCACAATCCACCTATGGATCCACCAGTGTCATTGCATGTGTGCTCTTTTTACTAACAACAACTAGAGTCATTGCATGTGTGTTCTCTTCACAGACCACACATGGATCCACCAGTGTCATTGCATGTGTGTTCTTTTCACAATCCACCTATGGATCCACCAGTGTCATTGCATGTGTGATCTTTTTACTAACAACAACTAGAGTCATTGCATGTGTGTTCTCTTTAGAGACCACACATGGATCCACCAGTGTCATTGCATGTGTGTTCATTTTACTAACAACAACCAGAGTCATTGAAATGTGTGTTATCTTCAGAGACCACACATGGATCCACCAGTGTCATTGCATGTGTGTTCTTTTCACTAACAACAACTAGAGTCATTTCATGTGTGTTCTTTTCACATACCACATATGGATCCACCAGTGTCATTGCATGTGTATTCTTTTTACTAACAACAACAGGAGTCATTTCATGTGTGTTATTTTCACATACCACATATGGATCCACCAGTATCATTGAAATGTGTGTTCTCTTGAGAGACCACACATGGATCCACTAGTGTCATTGCATGTGTGTTCTTTTTACTAACAACAACTGGAGTCATTGCATGTGTGTTCTTTTCACATACCACATATGGATCCACTAGTGTCATTGTATGTGTGCTCTTTTCATAATCCAACTATGGATCCACCGGTGTCATTTCATGTGTGTTCTTTTCACATACCACATATGGATCCACCAGTATCATTGAAATGTGTGTTCTCTTCAGAGACCACACATGGATCCACCAGTGTCATTGCATGTGTGTTCTTTTTACTAACAACAACTGGAGTCATTGCATGTGTGTTCTTTTCACATACCACATATGGATCCACCAGTGTCATTGCATGTGTGCTCTTTTCCCAATCCATCTATGGATCCACCAGTGTTAATGCATGTGTGTTCTTTTTACTAACAACAACCAGAGTCATTTCATGTCTGTTCTTTTCACATACCACATATGGATCCACCAGTGTCATTGAAATGTGTGTTCTCTTCAGAGACCACACATAGATCCACTAGTGTCTTTGCATGTGTCTTCTTTTTACTAACAACAACCAGAGTCATTGCATGTGTGTTCTTTTCACATACCACATATGGATCCACCAGAGTCATTGAAATTTTTGTTCTCTTCAGAGACCACACATGGATCCACCAGTGTCATTGAAATGCGTGTTCTCTTCAGAGACCACAAATGGACCCACCAGTGTCATTGCATGTGTGTTCTTTTTACTAACAACCAGAGTCATTGAAATGTGTGTTCTCTTTAGAGACCACACATGGATCCACCAGTGTCATTGCATGTATGTTCTTTTCACTAACAACAACCAGAGTCATTTCATGTGTGTTCTTTTCACATACCACATATGGATCCACCAGTGTCATTGCTTGTGTGTTCTTTTTACTAACAACAATTGGAGTCATTTCATGTGTGTTCTTTTCACATACCACATATGGATCCACTAGTGTCATTGCATGTGTGCTCTTTTCACAATCCACCTATGGATCCACCAGTGTCATTGCATGTGTGTTCTTTTTACTAACAACAACTGGAGTCATTTCATGTGTGTTCTTTTCACATACCACATATGGATCCACCAGAGTCATTGAAATGTGTGTTCTCTTCAAAGACCACACATGGATCCACCAGTGTCATTGCATGTGTGTTCTTTTCACTAAGAACAACCAGATACATTGCATGTGTGTTCTTTTCACATACCACATATGGATCCACAAGTGTCATTGCATGTTGGTTCTTTTTACTTATAACAACTAGAGTCATTTCATGTGTGTTCTTTTCACATACCACATATGGATCCACCAGTGTCATTGAAATGTGTGTTCTCTTCAGAGACCACACATGGATCCACTAGTGTCATTGCATGTGTGTCCTTTTTACTAACAATAACTGGAGTCATTGCATGTGTGTTCTTTTCACATACCACATATAGATCCACCAGTGTCATTGCATGTGTGCTCTTTTCACAATCCACCTATGGATCCAACAGTGTCATTTCATGTGTGTTCTTTTCACATACCACATATGGATCCACCAGTGTCATTGAAATGTGTGTTCACTTAAGATACCATACATGGATCCACCAATGTCATTACTTGTGTGTTCTTTTTACTAACAACAACTGGAGTCATTGCATGTGTGTTCTCTTCACATACCACATATGGATCCACCAGTGTCATTGCATGTGTGTTCTTTTTTGTAATAAAAACTAGAGTCATTGCATGTGTGTTCTTTTCACAATCCACCTATGGATCCACCAGTGTCATTGCATGTGTGCTCTTTTTACTAACAACAACCAGAGTCATTGCATGTGTGTTCTCTTCAGAGACCACACATGGATCCACCAGTGTCATTGCATGTGTGTTCTTTTCATAATCCACCTATGGATCCACCAGTGTCATTGCATGTGTGCTCTTTTTACTAACAACAACTAGAGTCATTGCATGTGTGTTCTCTTTAGAGACCACACATGGATCCAGTAGCGTCATTGCATGTGTGTTCTTTTTACTAACAACAACTAGAGTCATTGAAATGTGTGTTCTCTTTAGAGACCACACATGGATCCACCGGTGTCATTGCATGTGTGTTCTTTTCACTAACAACAACTGGAGTCATTTCAATGTGTGTTCTTTTCACATACCACATATGGATCCACCAGTGTCATTGAAATGTGTGTTCACTTCAGAGACCACACATGGATCTACTAGTGTCATTGCATGTGTGTTCTTTTTACTAACAACAACTGGAGTCATTGCATGTGTGTTCTTTTCACATACCACATATGGATCCACCAGTGTCATTGCATGTGTGCTCTTTTCATCATCCACCTACGGATCCACTAGTGTCATTTCATGTGGGTTCTTTTCACATACCACATATTGAACCACCAGTGTCATTGAAATGTGTGTTCTCTTCAGAGACCACACATGGATCCACCAGTGTCATTGCATGTGTGTTCTTTTTACTAACAACAACTGGAGTAATTGCATGTGTGTTCTTTTCACATACCACATATGGATCCACCGGTGTCATTGCATGTGTGTGCTTTTCACAATCCACCTATGGATCCACCAGTGTCATTGCATGTGTGCTCTTTTTACTAACAACAACCAGAGTCATTGCATGTGTGTTCTCTTCAGAGACCACACATGGATCCACCAGTGTCATTGCATGTGTGTTCTTTTCACTAACAACAACTGTAGTCATTTCATGTGTGTTCTTTTCACATACCACATGTGGATCCACCAGTGTCATTGAAATGCGTGTTCACTTCAAATACCACACATGGATCCACCAGTGTCATTACATGTGTGTTCTTTTTACTAACAACAACTGGATACATTGCATGTGTGTTCTTTTCAGATACCACATATGGATCAACCAGTGTCATTGCATGTGTGCTCTTTTCATAATCCACCTACGGATCCACCAGAGACATTTCATGTGGGTTCTTTTCACATACCACATATTGAACCACCAGTGTCATTGAAATGTGTGTTCTCTTCAGAGACGACAGATGGATCCACCAGTGTCATTGCATGTGTGTTCTTTTTACTATCAACAACTGGAGTCATTGCATGTGTGTTCTCTTCACATACCACATATGGATCCACCAGTGTCATTGCATGTGTGATCTTTTCACAATCCACCTATGGATCCACCAGTGTCATTGCATGTGTGTTATTTTTACTAACAACAACTGGAGTCATTGCATGTGTGTTCTTTTCACATACCACATATGGATCCACCAGTTTCATTGCATGTGTGTTTATTTTCACAATCCACCTATGGATCCACCAGTGTCATTGCATGTGTGCTCTTTTTACTAACAACAACTAGAGTCATTGCATGTGTGTTCTCTTCACAGACCACACATGGATCCACCAGTGTCATTGCATGTGTGTTCTTTTCACAATCCACCTATGGATCCACCAGTGTCATTGCATGTGTGATCTTTTTACTAACAACAACTAGAGTCATTGCATATGTGTTCTCTTTAGAGACCACACATGGATCCACCAGTGTCATTGCATGTGTGTTCATTTTACTAACAACAACCAGAGTCATTGAAATGTGTGTTATCTTCAGAGACCACACATGGATCCACCAGTGTCATTGCATGTGTGTTCTTTTCACTAACAACAACTAGAGTCATTTCATGTGTGTTCTTTTCACATACCACATATGGATCCACCAGTGTCATTGCATGTGTATTCTTTTTACTAACAACAACAGGAGTCATTTCATGTGTGTTATTTTCACATACCACATATGGATCCACCAGTATCATTGAAATGTGTGTTCTCTTGAGAGACCACACATGGATCCACTAGTGTCATTGCATGTGTGTTCTTTTTACTAACAACAACTGGAGTCATTGCATGTGTGTTCTTTTCACATACCACATATGGATCCACTAGTGTCATTGTATGTGTGCTCTTTTCATAATCCAACTATGGATCCACCGGTGTCATTTCATGTGTGTTCTTTTCACATACCACATATGGATCCACCAGTATCATTGAAATGTGTGTTCTCTTCAGAGACCACACATGGATCCACCAGTGTCATTGCATGTGTGTTCTTTTTACTAACAACAACTGGAGTCATTGCATGTGTGTTCTTTTCACATACCACATATGGATCCACCAGTGTCATTGCATGTGTGCTCTTTTCCCAATCCACCTATGGATCCACCAGTGTTAATGCATGTGTGTTCTTTTTACTAACAACAACCAGAGTCATTTCATGTGTGTTCTTTTCACATACCACATATGGATCCACCAGTGTAATTGAAATGTGTGTTCTCTTCAGAGACCACACATAGATCCACTAGTGTCATTGCATGTGTCTTCTTTTTACTAACAACAACCAAAGTCATTGCATGTGTGTTCTTTTCACATACCACATATGGATCCACCAGAGTCATTGAAATTTTTGTTCTCTTCAGAGACCACACATGGATCCACCAGTGTCATTGAAATGCGTGTTCTCTTCAGAGACCACAAATGGACCCACCAGTGTCATTGCATGTGTGTTCTTTTTACTAACAACCAGAGTCATTGAAATGTGTGTTCTCTTCAGAGACCACACATGGATCCACCAGTGTCATTGCATGTATGTTCTTTTCACTAACAACAACCAGAGTCATTTCATGTGTGTTCTTGTCACATACCACATATGGATCCACCAGTGTCATTGCTTGTGTGTTCTTTTTACTAACAACAACTGGAGTCATTTCATGTGTGTTCTTTTCACATACCACATATGGATCCACTAGTGTCATTGCATGTGTGCTCTTTTCACAATCCACCTATGGATCCACCAGTGTCATTGCATGTGTGTTCTTTTTACTAACAACAACTGGAGTCATTTCATGTGTGTTCTTTTCACATACCACATATGGATCCACCAGAGTCATTGAAATGTGTGTTCTCTTCAAAGACCACACATGGATCCACCAGTGTCATTGCATGTGTGTTCTTTTCACTAAGAACAACCAGATACATTGCATGTGTGTTCTTTTCACATACCACATATGGATCCACAAGTGTCATTGCATGTTGGTTCTTTTTACTTATAACAACTAGAGTCATTTCATGTGTGTTCTTTTCACATACCACATATGGATCCACCAGTGTCATTGAAATGTGTGTTCTCTTCAGAGACCACACATGGATCCACTAGTGTCATTGCATGTGTGTTCTTTTTACTAACAACAACCAGATACATTGCATGTGTGTTCTTTTCACATACCACATATGGATCCACAAGTGTCATTGCATGTTGGTTCTTTTTACTTATAACAACTAGAGTCATTTCATGTGTGTTCTTTTCACATACCACATATGGATCCACCAGTGTCATTGAAATGTGTGTTCTCTTCAGAGACCACACATGGATCCACTAGTGTCATTGCATGTGTGTCCTTTTTACTAACAATAACTGGAGTCATTGCATGTGTGTTCTTTTCACATACCACATATAGATCCACCAGTGTCATTGCATGTGTGCTCTTTTCACAATCCACCTATGGATCCAACAGTGTCATTTCATGTGTGTTCTTTTCACATACCACATATGGATCCACCAGTGTCATTGAAATGTGTGTTCACTTAAGATACCATACATGGATCCACCAATGTCATTACTTGTGTGTTCTTTTTACTAACAACAACTGGAGTCATTGCATGTGTGTTCTCTTCACATACCACATATGGATCCACCAGTGTCATTGCATGTGTGTTCTTTTTTGTAATAAAAACTAGAGTCATTGCATGTGTGTTCTTTTCACAATCCACCTATGGATCCACCAGTGTCATTGCATGTGTGCTCTTTTTACTAACAACAACCAGAGTCATTGCATGTGTGTTCTCTTCAGAGACCACACATGGATCCACCAGTGTCATTGCATGTGTGTTCTTTTCATAATCCACCTATGGATCCACCAGTGTCATTGCATGTGTGCTCTTTTTACTAACAACAACTAGAGTCATTGCATGTGTGTTCTCTTTAGAGACCACACATGGATCCAGTAGCGTCATTGCATGTGTGTTCTTTTTACTAACAACAACTAGAGTCATTGAAATGTGTGTTCTCTTTAGAGACCACACATGGATCCACCGGTGTCATTGCATGTGTGTTCTTTTCACTAACAACAACTGGAGTCATTTCAATGTGTGTTCTTTTCACATACCACATATGGATCCACCAGTGTCATTGAAATGTGTGTTCACTTCAGAGACCACACATGGATCTACTAGTGTCATTGCATGTGTGTTCTTTTTACTAACAACAACTGGAGTCATTGCATGTGTGTTCTTTTCACATACCACATATGGATCCACCAGTGTCATTGCATGTGTGCTCTTTTCATCATCCACCTACGGATCCACTAGTGTCATTTCATGTGGGTTCTTTTCACATACCACATATTGAACCACCAGTGTCATTGAAATGTGTGTTCTCTTCAGAGACCACACATGGATCCACCAGTGTCATTGCATGTGTGTTCTTTTTACTAACAACAACTGGAGTAATTGCATGTGTGTTCTTTTCACATACCACATATGGATCCACCGGTGTCATTGCATGTGTGTGCTTTTCACAATCCACCTATGGATCCACCAGTGTCATTGCATGTGTGCTCTTTTTACTAACAACAACCAGAGTCATTGCATGTGTGTTCTCTTCAGAGACCACACATGGATCCACCAGTGTCATTGCATGTGTGTTCTTTTCACTAACAACAACTGTAGTCATTTCATGTGTGTTCTTTTCACATACCACATGTGGATCCACCAGTGTCATTGAAATGCGTGTTCACTTCAAATACCACACATGGATCCACCAGTGTCATTACATGTGTGTTCTTTTTACTAACAACAACTGGATACATTGCATGTGTGTTCTTTTCAGATACCACATATGGATCAACCAGTGTCATTGCATGTGTGCTCTTTTCATAATCCACCTACGGATCCACCAGAGACATTTCATGTGGGTTCTTTTCACATACCACATATTGAACCACCAGTGTCATTGAAATGTGTGTTCTCTTCAGAGACGACAGATGGATCCACCAGTGTCATTGCATGTGTGTTCTTTTTACTATCAACAACTGGAGTCATTGCATGTGTGTTCTCTTCACATACCACATATGGATCCACCAGTGTCATTGCATGTGTGATCTTTTCACAATCCACCTATGGATCCACCAGTGTCATTGCATGTGTGTTATTTTTACTAACAACAACTGGAGTCATTGCATGTGTGTTCTTTTCACATACCACATATGGATCCACCAGTTTCATTGCATGTGTGTTTATTTTCACAATCCACCTATGGATCCACCAGTGTCATTGCATGTGTGCTCTTTTTACTAACAACAACTAGAGTCATTGCATGTGTGTTCTCTTCACAGACCACACATGGATCCACCAGTGTCATTGCATGTGTGTTCTTTTCACAATCCACCTATGGATCCACCAGTGTCATTGCATGTGTGATCTTTTTACTAACAACAACTAGAGTCATTGCATATGTGTTCTCTTTAGAGACCACACATGGATCCACCAGTGTCATTGCATGTGTGTTCATTTTACTAACAACAACCAGAGTCATTGAAATGTGTGTTATCTTCAGAGACCACACATGGATCCACCAGTGTCATTGCATGTGTGTTCTTTTCACTAACAACAACTAGAGTCATTTCATGTGTGTTCTTTTCACATACCACATATGGATCCACCAGTGTCATTGCATGTGTATTCTTTTTACTAACAACAACAGGAGTCATTTCATGTGTGTTATTTTCACATACCACATATGGATCCACCAGTATCATTGAAATGTGTGTTCTCTTGAGAGACCACACATGGATCCACTAGTGTCATTGCATGTGTGTTCTTTTTACTAACAACAACTGGAGTCATTGCATGTGTGTTCTTTTCACATACCACATATGGATCCACTAGTGTCATTGTATGTGTGCTCTTTTCATAATCCAACTATGGATCCACCGGTGTCATTTCATGTGTGTTCTTTTCACATACCACATATGGATCCACCAGTATCATTGAAATGTGTGTTCTCTTCAGAGACCACACATGGATCCACCAGTGTCATTGCATGTGTGTTCTTTTTACTAACAACAACTGGAGTCATTGCATGTGTGTTCTTTTCACATACCACATATGGATCCACCAGTGTCATTGCATGTGTGCTCTTTTCCCAATCCACCTATGGATCCACCAGTGTTAATGCATGTGTGTTCTTTTTACTAACAACAACCAGAGTCATTTCATGTGTGTTCTTTTCACATACCACATATGGATCCACCAGTGTAATTGAAATGTGTGTTCTCTTCAGAGACCACACATAGATCCACTAGTGTCATTGCATGTGTCTTCTTTTTACTAACAACAACCAAAGTCATTGCATGTGTGTTCTTTTCACATACCACATATGGATCCACCAGAGTCATTGAAATTTTTGTTCTCTTCAGAGACCACACATGGATCCACCAGTGTCATTGAAATGCGTGTTCTCTTCAGAGACCACAAATGGACCCACCAGTGTCATTGCATGTGTGTTCTTTTTACTAACAACCAGAGTCATTGAAATGTGTGTTCTCTTCAGAGACCACACATGGATCCACCAGTGTCATTGCATGTATGTTCTTTTCACTAACAACAACCAGAGTCATTTCATGTGTGTTCTTGTCACATACCACATATGGATCCACCAGTGTCATTGCTTGTGTGTTCTTTTTACTAACAACAACTGGAGTCATTTCATGTGTGTTCTTTTCACATACCACATATGGATCCACTAGTGTCATTGCATGTGTGCTCTTTTCACAATCCACCTATGGATCCACCAGTGTCATTGCATGTGTGTTCTTTTTACTAACAACAACTGGAGTCATTTCATGTGTGTTCTTTTCACATACCACATATGGATCCACCAGAGTCATTGAAATGTGTGTTCTCTTCAAAGACCACACATGGATCCACCAGTGTCATTGCATGTGTGTTCTTTTCACTAAGAACAACCAGATACATTGCATGTGTGTTCTTTTCACATACCACATATGGATCCACAAGTGTCATTGCATGTTGGTTCTTTTTACTTATAACAACTAGAGTCATTTCATGTGTGTTCTTTTCACATACCACATATGGATCCACCAGTGTCATTGAAATGTGTGTTCTCTTCAGAGACCACACATGGATCCACTAGTGTCATTGCATGTGTGTTCTTTTTACTAACAACAACTGGAGTCATTGCATGTGTGTTCTTTTCACATACCACATATAGATCCACCAGTGTCATTGCATGTGTGATCTTTTCACAATCCACCTATGGATCCAACAGTGTCATTTCATGTGTGTTCTTTTCACATACCACATATGGATCCACCAGTGTCATTGAAATGTGTGTTCACTTAAGATACCATACATGGATCCACCAATGTCATTACTTGTGTGTTCTTTTTACTAACAACAACTGGAGTCATTGCATGTGTGTTCTCTTCACATACCACATATGGATCCACCAGTGTCATTGCATGTGTGTTCTTTTTTGTAACAAAAACTAGAGTCATTGCATGTGTGTTCTTTTCACATACCACATATGGATCCACCAGTGTCATTACATGTGTGTTCTTTTCACAATCCACCTATGGATCCACCAGTGTCATTGCATGTGTGCTCTTTTTACTAACAACAACCAGAGTCATTGCATGTGTGTTCTCTTCAGAGACCACACATGGATCCACCAGTGTCATTGCATGTGTGTTCTTTTCATAATCCACCAATGGATCCAGTAGTGTCATTGCATGTGTGCTCTTTTTACTAACAACAACTAGAGTCATTGAAATGTGTGTTCTCTTTAGAGACCACACATGGATCCACCGGTGTCATTGCATGTGTGTTCTTTTCACTAACAACAACTGGAGTCATTTCAATGTGTGTTCTTTTCACATACCACATATGGATCCTCCAGTGTCATTGAAATGTGTGTTCACTTCAGAGACCACACATGGATCTACTAGTGTCATTGCATGTGTGTTCTTTTTACTAACAACAACTGGAGTCATTGCATGTGTGTTCTTTTCACATACCACATATGGATCCACCAGTGTCATTGCATGTGTGCTCTTTTCATCATCCACCTACGGATCCACTAGTGTCATTTCATGTGGGTTCTTTTCACATACCACATATTGAACCACCAGTGTCATTGAAATGTGTGTTCTCTTCAGAGACCACACATGGATCCACCAGTGTCATTGCATGTGTGTTCTTTTTACTAACAACAACTGGAGTAATTGCATGTGTGTTCTTTTCACATACCACATATGGATCCACCGGTGTCATTGCATGTGTGTGCTTTTCACAATCCACCTATGGATCCACCAGTGTCATTGCATGTGTGCTCTTTTTACTAACAACAACCAGAGTCGTTGCATGTGTGTTCTCTTCAGAGACCACACATGGATCCACCAGTGTCATTGCATGTGTGTTCTTTTCACTAACAACAACTGTAGTCATTTCATGTGTGTTCTTTTCACATACCACATGTGGATCCACCAGTGTCATTGAAATGTGTGTTCACTTCAAATACCACACATGGATCCACCAGTGTCATTACATGTGTGTTCTTTTTACTAACAACAACTGGATACATTGCATGTGTGTTCTTTTCAGATACCACATATGGATCCACCAGTGTCATTGCATGTGTGCTCTTTTCATAATCCACCTACGGATCCACCAGTGACATTTCATGTGGGTTCTTTTCACATACCACATATTGAACCACCAGTGTCATTGAAATGTGTGTTCTCTTCAGAAACGACAGATGGATCCACCAGTGTCATTGCATGTGTGTTCTTTTTACTATCAACAACTGGAGTCATTGCATGTGTGTTCTTTTCACATACCACATATGGATCCACTAGTGTCATTGCATGTGTGCTCTTTTCACAATCCACCTATGGATCCACTAGTGTCATTGCATGTGTGCTCTTTTCACAATCCACCTATGGATCCACCAGTGTCATATCATGTGTGCTCTTTTTACTAACAACAACCAGAGTCATGGCATGTGTGTTCTATTCAGAGACCACACATGGATCCACCAGTGTCATTGAAGTGTGTTCTTTTCATAATCCACACATGGATCCACCAGTGTCATTGCATGTGTGCTCTTTTTACTAACAACAACCAGAGTCATTGAAATGTGTGTTCTCTTTTGAGACCACACATGGATCCACCAGTGTCATTGCATGTGTGTTCTTTTCACTAATAACAACTACAGTCATTTCATGTGTGTTCTTTTCACATACCACATATGGATCCACAAGTGTCATTGAAATGTGTGTTCTCTTCAGAGACCACACATGGATCCACTAGTGTCATTGCATGTGTGTTCTTTTTACTAACAACAACTAGAGTCATTGCATGTGTGTTCTTTTCACATACCACATATGGATCCACCAGTGTCATTGTATGTGTGCTCTTTTCATAATCCACCTATGGATCCATCAGTGTCATTTCATGTGTGTTATTTTCACATACCACATATGGATCCACCTGTGTCATTGAAATGTGTGTTCTCTTCAGAGACCACACATGGATGCACCAGTGTCATTGCATGTGTGTTCTTTTTACTAACAACAACTGGAGTCATTGGAATGTGTGTTCTTTTCACATACCACATATGGATCCACCAGTGTCATTGAAATGTGTGTTCTCTTTAGAGACCACACATGGATCCACCAGTGTCATTGCATGTGTGTTCTTTTTTTACTAACAACAACTGGAGTCATTGCATGTGTGTTCTTTTCACATACCACATATGGATCCACCAGTGTCATCGCATGTGTGATCTTTTCAAAATCCACCTATGTATCCACCAGTGCCATTGCATGTGTGTTCTTTTTACTAATAACAACTGGAGTCATTTCATGTGTGTTCTTTTCACATACCACATATGGATCCACTAGTGTCATTGAAATGTGTGTTATCTTCAGAGACCACACATGGATCCACCAGTGTCATTGCATGTGTGTTCTTTTTAGTAACAACAACTAGAGTCATTGCATGTGTGTTCTCTTCAGAGACCACACATGGATCCACCAGTGTCATTGCATGGGTGCTCTTTTTACTAACAACAACCAGAGTCATTGCCTGTGTGTTCTCTTCAGAGACCACACATGGATCCAGAAGTGTCATTGCATGTGTGTTCTATTTACTAACAACAACCAGAGTCATTGAAATGTGTGTTCTCTTCAGAGACCACACATGGATCCACTAGTGTCATTGCATGTGTGTTCTTTTCACTAACAACAACTGTAGTCATTTCATGTGTGTTCTTTTCACATACCACATGTGGATCCACCAGTGTTATTGAAATGTGTGTTCACTTCAAAGACCACACATGGATCCACCAGTGTCATTGCATGTGTGTTCTTTTTACTAACAACAACTGGATACATTGCATGTGTGTTCTTTTCACATACCACATATGGATCCACCAGTGTCATTGCATGTGTGCTCTTTTCATAATCTCTATGGATCCACCAGTGTCATTTCATGTGGGTTCTTTTCACATACCACATATGGAACCACCAGTGTCATTGCAATGTGTGTTCTCTTCAGAGACCACACATGGATCCACCAGTGTCATTGCATGTGTGTTCTTTTTACTAACAACAACTGGAGTCATTGCATGTGTGTTATTTTCACATACCACATATGGATCCACCAGTGTCATTGCATGTGTGCTCTTTTCACAATCCACCTATGGATCCACCAGTGTCATTGCATGTGTGTTCTTTTTACTAACAACAACCAGAGTCATTGCATGTGTGTTCTTTTCACATACCACATATGGATCCACCAGTGTCATTGCATGTGTGTTCTTTTCACAATCCACCGATGGATCCACCAGTGTCATTGCATGTGTGCTCTTTTTACTAACAACAACCAGAGTCATTGCATGTGTGTTCTCTTCAGAGACCACACATGGATCCACCAGTGTCATTGAATGTGTGTTCTTTTTACTAACAACAACTGGAGTCATTGGAATGTGTGTTCTTTTCACATACCACATATGGATCCACCAGTGTCATTGCATGTGTGTTCTTTTCACAATCCACCTATGGATCCACCAGTGGCATTGCATGTGTGCTCTTTTTAATAACAACAACCAGAGTCATTGCATGTGTGTTCTCTTCAGAGACCACACATGGATCCACCAGTGTCATTGCATGGGTGCTCTTTTTACTAACAACAACCAGAGTCATTGCCTGTGTGTTCTCTTTAGAGACCACACATGGATCCAGAAGTGTCATTGCATGTGTGTTCGATTTACTAACAACAACCAGAGTCATTGAAATGTGTGTTCTCTTCAGAGACCACACATGGATCCACCAGTGTCATTGCATGTGTGTTCTTTTCACTAACAACTACTGTAGTCATTTCATGTGTGTTCTTTTCACATACCACATGTGGATCCACCAATGTCATTGAAATGTGTGTTCACTTCAAAGACCACACATGGGTCCACCAGTGTCATTACATGTGTGTTCTTTTTACTAACAACAACTGGATACATTGCATGTGTGTTCTTTTCACATACCACATATGGATCCACCAGTGTCATTGCATGTGTGCTCTTTTCATAATCCACCTACGGATCCACCAGTGTCATTTCATGTGGGTTCTTTTCACATACCACATATGGAACCACCAGTGTCATTGAAATGTGTGTTCTCTTCAGAGACGACAGATGGATCCACCAGTGTCATTGCATGTGTGTTCTTTTTACTAACAACAACTGGAGTCTTTGCATGTGTGTACTTTTCACATACCACATATGGATCCACTAGTGTCATTGCATGTGTGCTCTTTTCACAATCCACCTATGGATCCACCAGTGTCATTGCATGTGTGTTCTTTTTACTAACAACAACCAGAGTCATTGCATGTGTGTTCTTTTCACATACCACATATGGATCCACCAGTGTCATTGCATGTGTGTTCTTTTCACAATCCACCTATGGATCCACCAGTGTCATTGCATGTGTGCTCTTTTTACTAACAACAACCAGAGTCATTGCATGTGTGTTCTCTTCAGAGACCACACATGGATCCACCAGTGTCATTGCATGTGTGCTCTTTTCATAATCCACCTATGGATCCACCAGTGTCATTGCATGGGTGCTCTTTTTACTAACAACAACCAGAGTCATTGCATGTGTGTTCTCTTCAGAGACCACACATGGATCCTATAGTGTCATTGCATGTGTGTTCTTTTTACTAACAACAACCAGAGTCATTGAAATGTGTGTTCTCTTCAGAGACCACACATGGATCCACCAGTATCTTTGCATGTGTGTTCTTTTCACTAATAACAACTAGAGTCATTTCATGTGTGTTCTTTTCACATACCACATATGGATCCACAAGTGTCATTGAAATGTGTGTTCTCTTCAGAGACCACACATGGATCCACTAGTCTCATTGCATGAATGTTCTTTTTACTAACAACAACTAGAGTCATTGCATGTGTGTTCTTTTCACATACCACATATGGATCCACCAGTGTCACTGTATGTGTGCTCTTTTCATAATCCACCTATGGATCCATCAGTGTCATTTCATGTGTGTTATTTTCACATAGCACATATGGATCCACCTGTGTCATTGAAATGTGTGTTCTCTTCAGAGACCACACATGGATCCACCAGTGTCATTGCATGTGTGTTCTTTTTACTAACAACAACTGGAGTCATTGGAATGTGTGTTCTTTTCACATACCACATATGGATCCACCAGTGTCATTGCATGTGTGTTCTTTTCACAATCCACCTATGGATCCACCAGTGTCATTGCATGTGTGCTCTTTTTACTAACAACAACCAGAGTCATTGCATGTGTGTTCTCTTCAAAGACCACACATGGATCCACCAGTGTCATTGCATGTGTGTTCTTTTCATAATCCACCTACGGATCCACTAGTGTCATTGCATGGGTGCTCCTTTCACTAACAACAACCAGAGTCATTGCATGTGTGTTCTCTTCAGAGACCACACATGGATCCATCAGTGTCATTGCATGTGTGTTCTCTTCAGAGACCACACATGGATGCACCAGTGTCATTGCATGTGTGTTCTTTTTACTAACAACAACTGGAGTCATTGCATGTGTGTTCTTTTCACATACCACATATGGATCCACCAGTGTCATTGCATGTGTGCTCTTTTCACAATCCACCTATGGATCCACCAGTGTCATTGCATGTGTGTTCTTTTTACTAATAACAACCAGAGTCATTGCATGTGTGTTCTTTTCACATACCACATATGGATCCACCAGTGTCATTGCATGTGTGTTCTTTTCACAATCCACCTATGGATCCACCAGTGTCATTGCATGTGTCCTCTTTTTACTAACAACAACCAGAGTCATTGCATGTGTGTTCTCTTCAGAGACCACACATGGATCCACCAGTGTCATTGCATGTCTGTTCTTTTCATAATCCACCTATGGATCCACCAGTGTCATTGCATGGGTGCTCTTTTTACTAACAACAACCAGAGTCATTGAAATGTGTGTTCTCTTTAGAGACCACACATGGATCCACCAGTGTCATTGCATGTGTGTTCTTTTCACTAATAACAACTACAGTCATTTCATGTGTGTTCTTTTCACATACCACATATGGATCCACAAGTGTCATTGAAATGTGTGTTCTCTTCAGAGACCACACATGGATCCACCAGTGTCATTGCATGTGTGTTCTTTTTACTAACAACAACTGGAGTCATTGCATGTGTGTTCTTTTCACATACCACATATGGATCCACCAGTGTCATTGCATGTGTGCTCTTTTCACAATCCACCTATGGATCCACCAGTGTCATTGCATGTGTGTTCTTTTTACTAACAACAACCAGAGTCATTGCATGTGTGTTCTTTTCACATACCACATATGGATCCACCAGTGTCATTGCATGTGTGTTCTTTTCACAATCCACCTATGGATCCACCAGTGTCATTGCATGTGTGCTCTTTTTACTAACAACAACCAGAGTCATTGCATGTGTGTTCTCTTCAGAGACCACACATGGATCCACCAGTGTCATTGCATGTGTGTTCTTTTTACTAACAACAACTCGAGTCATTGGAATGTGTGTTCTTTTCACATACCACATATGGATTCACCAGTGTCATTGCATGTGTGTTCTTTTCACAATCCACCTATGGATCCACCAGTGTCATTGCATGTGTGCTCTTTTTACTAACAACAACCAGAGTCATTGCATGTGTGTTCTCTTCAGAGACCACACATGGATCCACCAGTGTCATTGCATGGGTGCTCTTTTTACTAACAACAACCAGAGTCATTGCCTGTGTGTTCTCTTCAGAGAACACACATGGATCCAGAAGTGTCATTGCATGTGTGTTCGATTTACTAACAACAACCAGAGTCATTGAAATGTGTGTTCTCTTCAGAGACCACACATGGATCCACCAGTGTCATTGCATGTGTGTTCTTTTCACTAACAACAACTGTAGTCATTTCATGTGTGTTCTTTTCACATACCACATATGGATCCACCTGTGTCATTGAAATGTGTGTTCTCTTCAGAGACCACACATGGATGCACCAGTGTCATTGCATGTGTGTTCTTTTTACTAACAACAACTGGAGTCATTGCATGTGTGTTCTTTTCACATACCACATATGGATCCACCAGTGTCATTGCATGTGTGCTCTTTTCACAATCCACCTATGGATCCACCAGTGTCATTGCATGTGTGTTCTTTTTACTAATAACAACCAGAGTCATTGCATGTGTGTTCTTTTCACATACCACATATGGATCCACCAGTGTCATTGCATGTGTGTTCTTTTCACAATCCACCTATGGATCCACCAGTGTCATTGCATGTGTCCTCTTTTTACTAACAACAACCAGAGTCATTGCATGTGTGTTCTCTTCAGAGACCACACATGGATCCACCAGTGTCATTGCATGTCTGTTCTTTTCATAATCCACCTATGGATCCACCAGTGTCATTGCATGGGTGCTCTTTTTACTAACAACAACCAGAGTCATTGAAATGTGTGTTCTCTTTAGAGACCACACATGGATCCACCAGTGTCATTGCATGTGTGTTCTTTTCACTAATAACAACTACAGTCATTTCATGTGTGTTCTTTTCACATACCACATATGGATCCACAAGTGTCATTGAAATGTGTGTTCTCTTCAGAGACCACACATGGATCCACCAGTGTCATTGCATGTGTGTTCTTTTTACTAACAACAACTGGAGTCATTGCATGTGTGTTCTTTTCACATACCACATATGGATCCACCAGTGTCATTGCATGTGTGCTCTTTTCACAATCCACCTATGGATCCACCAGTGTCATTGCATGTGTGTTCTTTTTACTAACAACAACCAGAGTCATTGCATGTGTGTTCTTTTCACATACCACATATGGATCCACCAGTGTCATTGCATGTGTGTTCTTTTCACAATCCACCTATGGATCCACCAGTGTCATTGCATGTGTGCTCTTTTTACTAACAACAACCAGAGTCATTGCATGTGTGTTCTCTTCAGAGACCACACATGGATCCACCAGTGTCATTGCATGTGTGTTCTTTTTACTAACAACAACTCGAGTCATTGGAATGTGTGTTCTTTTCACATACCACATATGGATTCACCAGTGTCATTGCATGTGTGTTCTTTTCACAATCCACCTATGGATCCACCAGTGTCATTGCATGTGTGCTCTTTTTACTAACAACAACCAGAGTCATTGCATGTGTGTTCTCTTCAGAGACCACACATGGATCCACCAGTGTCATTGCATGGGTGCTCTTTTTACTAACAACAACCAGAGTCATTGCCTGTGTGTTCTCTTCAGAGAACACACATGGATCCAGAAGTGTCATTGCATGTGTGTTCGATTTACTAACAACAACCAGAGTCATTGAAATGTGTGTTCTCTTCAGAGACCACACATGGATCCACCAGTGTCATTGCATGTGTGTTCTTTTCACTAACAACAACTGTAGTCATTTCATGTGTGTTCTTTTCACATACCACATGTGGATCCACCAGTGTCATTGAAATGTGTGTTCACTTCAAAGACCACACATGGGTCCACCAGTGTCATTACATGTGTGTTCTTTTTACTAACAACAACTGGATACATTGCATGTCTGTTCTTTTCACATACCACATATGGATCCACCAGTGTCATTGCATGTGTGCTCTTTTCATAATCCACCTACGGATCCACCAGTGTCATTTCATGTGGGTTCTTTTCACATACCACATATGGAACCACCAGTGTCATTGAAATGTGTGTTCTCTTCAGAGACGATAGATGGATCCACCAGTGTCATTGCATGTGTGTTCTTTTTACTAACAACAACTGGAGTCATTGCATGTGTGTTCTTTTCACATACCACATATGGATCCACTAGTGTCATTGCATGTGTGATCTTTTTACAATCCACCTATGGATCCACTAGTGTCATTGCATGTGTCCTCTTTTCACAATCCACCTATGGATCCACCAGTGTCATATCATGTGTGCTCTTTTTACTAACAACAACCAGAGTCATTGCATGTGTGTTCTCTTCAGAGACCACACATGGATCCACCAGTGTCATTGAAGTGTGTTCTTTTCATAATCCACACATGGATCCACCAGTGTCATTGCATGTGTGCTCTTTTTACTAACAACAACCAGAGTCATTGCATGTGTGTTCTCTTCAGAGACCACACATGGACCCACCAGTGTCATTGCATGTCTGTTCTTTTCATAATCCACCTACGGATCCACCAGTGTCATTGCATGGGTGCTCTTTTTACTAACAACAACCAGAGTCATTGAAATGTGTGTTCTCTTTAGAGACCACACATGGATCCACCAGTGTCATTGCATGTGTGTTCTTTTCACTAATAACAACTACAGTCATTTCATGTGTGTTCTTTTCACATACCACATATGGATCCACAAGTGTCATTGAAATGTGTGTTCTCTTCAGAGACTAAACATGGATCCACCAGTGTCATTGCATGTGTGTTCTTTTTACTAACAACAACTGGAGTCATTGCATGTGTGTTCTTTTCACATACCACATATGGATCCACCAGTGTCATTGCATGTGTGCTCTTTTCACAATCCACCTATGGATCCACCAGTGTCATTGCATGTGTGTTCTTTTTACTAACAACAACCAGAGTCATTGCATGTGTGTTCTTTTCACATACCACATATGGATCCACCAGTGTCATTGCATGTGTGTTCTTTTCACAATCCACCTATGGATCCACCAGTGTCATTGCATGTGTGCTCTTTTTACTAACAACGACCAGAGTCATTGCATGTGTGTTCTCTTCAGAGACCACACATGGATCCTCCAGTGTCATTGCATGTGTGTTCTTTTTACTAACAACAACTGGAGTCATTGGAATGTGTGTTCTTTTCACATACCACATATGGATCCACCAGTGTCATTGCATGTGTGTTATTTTCACAATCCACCTATGGATCCACCAGTGTCATTGCATGTGTGCTCTTTTTACTAACAACAACCAGAGTCATTGCATGTGTGTTCTCTTCAGAGACCACACATGGATCCACCAGTGTCATTGTATGGGTGCTCTTTTTACTAACAACAACCAGAGTCATTGCCTGTGTGTTCTCTTCAGAGACCACACATGGATCCAGAAGTGTCATTTCATGTGGGTTCTTTTCACATACCACATATGGAACCACCAATGTCATTTAAATGTGTGTTCTCTTCAGAGACGATAGATGGATCCACCAGTGTCATTGCATGTGTGTTCTTTTTACTAACAACAACTGGAGTCATTGCATGTGTGTTCTTTTCACATACCACATATGGATCCACTAGTGTCATTGCATGTGTGCTCTTTTTACAATCCACCTATGGATCCACTAGTGTCATTGCATGTGTCCTCTTTTCACAATCCACCTATGGATCCACCAGTGTCATATCATGTGTGCTCTTTTTACTAACAACAACCAGAGTCATTGCATGTGTGTTCTCTTCAGAGACCACACATGGATCCACCAGTGTCATTGAAGTGTGTTCTTTTCATAATCCACACATGGATCCACCAGTTTCATTGCATGTGTGCTCTTTTTACTAACAACAACCAGAGTCATTGAAATGTGTGTTCTCTTTAGAAACCATACATGGATCCACCAGTGTCATTGCATGTGTGTTCTTTTCACTAATAACAACTACAGTCATTTCATGTGTGTTGTTTTCACATACCACATATGGATCCACAAGTGTCATTGAAATGTGTGTTCTCTTCAGAGACCACACATGGATCCACTAGTGTCATTGCATGTGTGTTCTTTTTACTAACAACAACTAGAGTCATTGCATGTTTGTTCTTTTCACATACCACATATGGATCCACCAGCGTCATTGTATGTGTGCTCTTTTCATAATCCACCTATGGATCCATCAGTGTCATTTCATGTGTGTTATTTTCACATACCACATATGGATCCACCTGTGTCATTGAAATGTGTGTTCTCTTCAGAGACCACACATGGATCCACTAGTGTCATTGCATGTGTGTTCTTTTTACTAACAACAACTGGAGTCATTGGAATGTGTGTTCTTTTCACATACCACATATGGATCCACCAGTGTCATTGCATGTGTGTTCTTTTCACAATCCACCTGTGGATCCACCAGTGTCATTGCATGTGTGCTCTTTTTACTAACAACAACCAGAGTCATTGCATGTGTGTTCTCTTCAGAGACCACACATGGATCCACCAGTGTCATTGCATGTGTGTTCTTTTCATAATCCAACTATGGATCCACCAGTGTCATTGCATGGGTGCTCTTTTTACTAACAACAACCAGAGTCATTTCATGTGTGTTCTCTTCAGAGACCACACATGGATCCATCAGTGTCATTGCATGTGTGTTCTTTTTACTAACAACAACCAGAGTCATTGAAATGTGTGTTCTCTTCAGAGACCACACATGGATCCACCAGTGTCTTTGCATGTGTGTTCTTTTCACTAATAACAACTAGAGTCATTTCATGTGTGTTCTTTTCACATACCACATACGGATCCACAAGTGTCATTGAAATGTGTGTTCTCTTCAGAGACCACACATGGATCCACTAGTGTCATTGCATGTGTGTTCTTTTTACTAACAACAACTAGAGTCATTGCATGTGTGTTCTTTTCACAAAGCACATATGGATCCACCAGTGTCATTGTATGTGTGCTCTTTTCATAATCCACCTATGGATCCATCAGTGTCATTTCATGTGTGTTATTTTCACATACCACATATGGATCCACCTGTGTCATTGAAATGTGTGTTCTCTTCAGAGACCACACATGGATCCACCAGTGTCATTGCATGTGTTGTCTTTTTACTAACAATAACTGTAGTCATTGGAATGTGTGTTCTTTTCACATACCACATATGGATCCACCAATGTCATTGCATGTGTGTTCTTTTCACAATCCACCTATGGATCCACCAGTGTCATTCATGTGTGCTCTTTTTACTAACAACAACCAGAGTCATTGCATGTGTGTTCTCTTCAGAGACCACACATGGATCCACCAGTGTCTTTGCATGTGTGTTCTTTTCATAATCCACCTACGGATCCACTAGTGTCATTGCATGGGTGCTCTTTTTACTAACAACAACCAGAGTCATTGCATGTGTGTTCTCTTCAGAGACCACACATGGATCCATCAGTGTCATTGCATGTGTGTTCTTTTTACTAACAACAACCAGAGTCATTGAAATGTGTGTTCTCTTCAGAGACCACACATGGATCCACCAGTGTCATTGCATGTGTGTTCTTTTCACTAATAACAACTAGAGTCATTTCATGTGTGTTCTTTTCACATACCACATATGGATCCACAAGTGTCATTGAAATGTGTGTTCTCTTCAGAGACCACACATGGATCCACTAGTGTCATTGCATGTGTGTTCTTTTTACTAACAACAACTAGAGTCATTACATGTGTGTTCTTTTCACATACCACATATGGATCCACCAGTGTCATTGTATGTGTGCTCTTTTCATAATCCACCTATGGATCCATCAGTGTCATTTCATGTGTGTTATTTTCACATACCACATATGGATCCACCTGTGTCATTGAAATGTGTGTTCTCTTCAGAGACCACACATGGATGCACCAGTGTCATTGCATGTGTGTTCTTTTTACTAACAACAACTGGAGTCATTGCATGTGTGTTCTTTTCACATACCACATATGGATCCACCAGTGTCATTGCATGTGTGATCTTTTCACAATCCACCTATGGATCCACCAGTGTCATTGCATGTGTGTTCTTTTTACTAACAACAACCAGAGTCATTGCATGTGTGTTCTTTTCACATACCACATATGGATGCACCAGTGTCATTGCATGTGTGTTCTTTTCACAATCCACCTGTGGATCCACCAGTGTCATTGCATGTGTGCTCTTTTTACTAACAACAACCAGAGTCATTGCATGTGTGTTCTCTTCAGAGACCACACATGGATCCACCAGTGTCATTGCATGTGTGTTTTTTCATAATCCACCTATGGATCCACCAGTGTCATTGCATGGGTTCTATTTTTACTAACAACAACCAGAGTCATTGCATGTGTGTTCTCTTTAGAGACCACACATGGATCCATCAGTGTCATTGCATGTGTATTCTTTTTACTAACAACAACCAGAGTCATTGAAATGTGTGTTCTCTTCAGAGACCACACATGGATCCACCAGTGTCATTGCATGTGTGTTCTTTTCACTAATAACAACTACAGTCATTTCATGTGTGTTCTTTTCACATACCACATATGGATCCACAAGTGTCATTGAAATGTGTGTTCTCTTCAGAGACCACACATGGATCCACCAGTGTCATTGCATGTGTGTTCTTTTTACTAACAACAATTGGAGTCATTGCATGTGTGTTCTTTTCACATACCACATATGGATCCACTAGTGTCATTTCATGTGTGCTCTTTTCACAATCCACCTATGGATCCACCAGTGTCATTGCATGTGCGTTCTTTTTACTAACAACAACCAGAGTCATTGCATGTGTGTTCTTTTCACATACCACATATGGATCCACCAGTGTCATTGCATGTGTGTTCTTTTCACAATCCACCTATGGATCCACCAGTGTCATTGCATGTGTGCTCTTTTTACTAACAACAACCAGATTCACTGCATGTGTGTTCTCTTCAGAGACCACACATGGATCCACCAGTGTCATTACATGTGTGTTCTTTTCATAATCCACCTATGGATCCACCAGTGTCATTGCATGTGTGCTCTTTTCACAATCCACCTATGGATCCACCGGTGTCATTGCTTGTGTGTTCTTTTTACTAACAACAACCAGAGTCATTGCATGTGTGTTCTTTTCACATACCACATATGGATCCACCAGTTTCATTGCATGTGTGCTCTTTTCACAATCCACCTATGGATCCACTAGTGTCATTGCATGTGTGTTCTTTTCACAATCCACCTATGGATCCACCAGTGTCATTGCATGTGTGCTCTTTTTACTAACAACAAACAGAGTCATTGCATGTGTGTTCTCTTCAGAGACCACACATGGATCCACCAGTGTCATTGCATGTGTGTTCTTTTCACTAACAACAACTAGAGTCATTTCATGTGTGTTCTTTTCACATACCACATATGGATCCACCAGTGTCATTGCATGTGTATTCTTTTTACTAACAACAACAGGAGTCATTTCATGTGTGTTCTTTTCACATACCACATATGGATCCACCAGTGTCATTGAAATGTGTGTTCTCTTCAGAGACCACACATGGATCCACCAGTGTCATTGCATGTGTGTTCTTTTTACTAACAACAACCAGAGTCATTGCATGTGTAGTTCTTTTCACATACCACATATGGATCCACCAGTGTCATTGCATGTGTGCTCTTTTCACAATCCACCAATCGATCCACCAGTGTCATTGCATGTATGTTCTTTTTACTAACAACAACCAGAGTCATTGAATGTGTGTTCTTTTCACATACCACATATGGATCCAACAGTGTCATTGCATGTGTGCTCTTTTCACAATCCACCAGTGTCATTGCATGCATGCTCTTTTCACAATCCACCTATGGATCCACCAGTGTCATTGCATGTGTGTTCTTTTTAATAACAACAACCAGAGTCATTGCATGTGTGTTCTTTGCTCATACCACATATGGATCCACCAGTGTCATTTCATGTGTGTTCTTTTCACATACCACATATGGATCCACCAGAGTCATTGAAATGTGTGTTCTCTTCAGAGACCACACGTGGATCCACCAGTGTCATTGAAATGTATGTTCTCTTCAGAGACCACACATGGACCCACTAGTGTCATTGCATGTGTTTTCTTTTTACTAATAACAACCAGAGTCATTGAAATGTATGTTCTCTACAGAGACTAGACATGGATCCACCAGTGTCATTGCATGTGTGTTCTTTTCACTAACAACAACCAGAGTCATTTCATGTGTGTTCTTTTCACATACCACATATGGATCCACCAGTGTCATTGCATGTGTGTTCTTTTTACTAATAACAACTGGAGTCATTTCATGTGTGTTCTTTTCACATACCACATATGGATCCACGAGTGTCATTGAAATGTGTGTTCTCTTCAGAGACCACACATGGATCCACCAATGTCATTGCATGTATGTTCTTTTTACTAACAACAACCAGAGTCATTGAATGTGTGTTCTTTTCACATACCACATATGGATCCACCAGTGTCATTGCATGTGTGCTCTTTTCACAATCCACCAGTGTCATTGCATGCATGCTCTTTTCACAATCCACCTATGGATCCACCAGTGTCATTGCATGTGTGTTCTTTTTACTAACAACAACCAGAGTCATTGCATGTGTGTTCTTTGCACATACCACATATGGATCCACCAGTGTCATTTCGTGTGTGTTCTTTTCACATACCACATATGGATCCACCAGAGTCATTGAAATGTGTGTTCTCTTCAGAGACCACACGTGGATCCACCAGTGTCATTGAAATGTATGTTCTCTTCAGAGACCACATATGGACCCACTAGTGTCATTGCATGTGTTTTCTTTTTACTAATAACAACCAGAGTCATTGACATGTATGTTCTCTACAGAGACTAGACATGGATCCACCAGTGTCATTGCATGTGTGTTCTTTTCACTAACAACAACCAGAGTCATTTCATGTGTGTTCTTTTCACATACCACATATGGATCCACCAGTGCCATTGCATGTGTGTTCTTTTTACTAATAACAACTGGAGTCATTTCATGTGTGTTCTTTTCACATACCACATATGGATCCACGAGTGTCATTGAAATGTGTGTTCTCTTCAGAGACCACACATTGATCCACCAGTGTCATTGCATGTGTGTTCTTTTTACTAACAACAACCAGAGTCATTGCATGTGTGTTCTTTTCACATACCACATATGGATCCACCAGTGTCATTGAAATGTGTGTTCTCTTCAGAGACCACACATGGATCCACCAGTGTCATTGCATGTGTGTTCTTTTTACTAACAACAACCAGAGTCATTGCATGTGTGTTCTTTTCACATACCACATATGGATCCACCAGTGTCATTGCATGTGTGCTCTTTTCACAATCCACCAATGGATCCACCAGTGTCATTGCATGTGTGTTCTTTTTACTAACAACAACCAGAGTCATTGCATGTGTGTTCTTTTCACATACCACATATGGATCCAACAGTGTCATTGCATGTGTGCTCTTTTCACAGTCCACCAGTGTCATTGCATGTGTGCTCTTTTCACAATCTACCTATGGATCCAGAAGTGTCATTGCATGTGTGTTCTTTTTACTAACAACAACCAGAGTCATTGCATGTGTGTTCTTTTCACATACCACATATGGATCCACCAGAGTCATTGAAATGTGTGTTCTCTTCAGAGACCACACGTGGATCCACCAGTGTCATTGAAATGTATGTTCACTTCAGAGACCACACATGGACCCACCAGTGTCATTGCATGTGTGTTCTTTTTACTAACAACAACCAGAGTCATTGAAATGTGTATTCTCTTCAGAGACCACACATGGATCCACCAGTGTCATTGCATCTGTGATCTTTTCAGTAACAACAACCAGAGTCATTTCATGTGTGTTCTTTTCACATACCACATATGGATCCACCAGTGTCATTACATGTGTGTTCTCTTTAGAAACCACACATGGATCCACCAGTGTCATTGCATGTGTGTTCTTTTTACTAACAACAACTGGAGTCATTGCATGTGTGTTCTTTTCACATACCACATATGGATCCACCAGTGTCATTGCATGTGTGCTCTTTTCATAATCCACCTACGGATCCACCAGTGTCATTTCATGTGGGTTCTTTTCACATACCACATATGGAACCACTAGTGTCATTGAAATGTGTGTTCTCTTTAGAGACCACACATGGATCCACGAGTGTCATTGCATGTGTGTTCTTTTTACTAATTACCACTGGAGTCATTGCATGTGTGTTCGTTTCACATACCACATATAGATCCACCAGTATCATTGCATCTGTCCTCCTTTCACAATCCACCTATGGATCCACCAGTGTCATTGCATGTGTGTTCTTTTTACTAACAACAACCAGAGTCATTGCATGTGTGTTCTTTTCACATACCACATATAGATCCACCAGTGTGATTGAAATGTGTGTTCTCTTGAGAGACCACACATGGACCCACCAGTGTCATTGCATGTGTGTTCTTTTTACTAACAACAACCAGAGTCATTGCATGTTATTTGTTTTCACATACCACATAAGGATCCACTAGTTTCATTGCATGTGTGCTATTTTCACAATCCACCTGTGGATCCACCAGTGTCATTGCATGTGTGTTATTTTTACTAACAATA
Organism: Avena sativa; assembly: GCA_916181665.1. Classification (NCBI taxonomy): domain Eukaryota; kingdom Viridiplantae; phylum Streptophyta; class Magnoliopsida; order Poales; family Poaceae; genus Avena; species Avena sativa. The sequence continues at coordinate 409,723,465 of OV702292.1, read as the reverse complement.
ACCAGACTCATTGCATGTGTGTTCTTTTCACATACCACATATGGATCCACCAGTGTCATTGCATGTGTGCTCTTTTCACAATCCACCTATGGATCCACCAGTGTCATTTCATGTGTGTTCTTTTCACATACCACATACGGATCCACCAGTGTCATTGAAATGTGTGTTCTCTTCAGAGACCATACATGGATCCACCAGTGTCATTGCATGTGTGTTCTTTTTACTAACAACAACTGGAGTCATTGCATGTGTGTTCTCTTCACATACCACATATGGATCCACCAGTGTCATTGCATGTGTGTTCTTTTTACTAACAACAACCAGAGTCATTGCATGTGTGTTATTTTCACATACCACATAAGGATCCACTAGTGTCATTACATGTGTGTTCTCTTCAGAGACCACACATGGATCCACTAGTGTCATTGCATGTGTGTTCTTTTTAGTAACAACAACTAGAGTCATTGCATGTGTGTTCTTTTCACATACCACATATGGATCCACCAGTGTCATTGCATGTGTATTATTTTCACAATCCACCTATGGATCCACCAGTGTCATTGCATGTGTGTTCTTTTTACTAACAACAACCAGAGTCATTGAAATGTGTGTTCTCTTTAGAGACCACACATGTGTCCACCAGTGTCATTGCATGTGTGTTCTTTTTACTAACAACAACCAGAGTCATTTCATGTGTGTTCTTTTCACATACCACATATGGATCCACCAGTGCCATTGCATGTGTGTTCTTTTTACTAACAACAACAGGAGTCATTTCATGTGTGTTCTCTTCACATACCACATATGGATCCACCAGTGTCATTGAAATGTGTGTTCTCTTCAGAGACCACACATGGATCCACCAGTGTCATTGCATGTGTGTTCTTTTTAGTAACAACAACCAGAGTCATTGAAATGTGTGTTCTCTTCAGAGACCACACATGGATCCACCAGTGTCATTGCATGTGTGTTCTTTTCACTAATAACAACTACAGTCATTTCATGTGTGTTCTTTTCACATACCACATATGGATCCACAAGTGTCAATTAAATGTGTGTTCTCTTCAAAGAGCACACATGGATCCACTAGTGTCATTGCATGTGTGTTCTTTTTACTAACAACAACTAGAGTCATTGCATGTGTGTTCTTTTCACATACCACATATGGATCCACCAGTGTCATTGTATGTGTGCTCTTTTCATAATCCACCTATGGATCCATCAGTGTCATTTCATGTGTGTTATTTTCACATACCACATATGGATCCACCTGTGTCATTGAAATGTGTGTTCTCTTCAGAGACCACACATGGATCCACCAGTGTCATTGCATGTGTGTTCTTTTTACTAACAACAACCAGAGTCATTGCATGTGTGTTCTTTGCACATACCACATATGGATCCACCAGTGTCATTTCATGTGTGTTCTTTTCACATACCACATATGGATCCACCAGAGTCATTGAAATGTGTGTTCTCTTCAGAGACCACACGTGGATCCACCAGTGTCATGGAAATGTATGTTCTCTTCAGAGACCACACATGGACCCACTAGTGTCATTGCATGTGTTTTCTTTTTACTAATAACAACCAGAGTCATTGACATGTATGTTCTCTAGAGAGACTAGACATGGATCCACCAGTGTCATTGCATGTGTGTTCTTTTCACTAACAACAACCAGAGTCATTTCATGTGTGTTCTTTTCACATACCACATATGGATCCACCAGTGCCATTGCATGTGTGTTCTTTTTACTAATAACAACTGGAGTCATTTCATGTGTGTTCTTTTCACATACCACATATGGATCCACGAGTGTCATTGAAATGTGTGTTCTCTTCAGAGACCACACATGGATCCACCAGTGTCATTGCATGTGTGTTCTTTTTACTAACAACAACCAGAGTCATTGCATGTGTGTTCTTTTCACATACCACATATGGATCCACCAGTGTCATTGAAATGTGTGTTCTCTTCAGAGACCACACATGGATCCACCAGTGTCATTGCATGTGTGTTCTTTTTACTAACAACAACCAGAGTCATTGCATGTGTGTTCTTTTCACATACCACATATGGATCCACCAGTGTCATTGCATGTGTGCTCTTTTCACAATCCACCAATGGATCCACCAGTGTCATTGCATGTGTGTTCTTTTTACTAACAACAACCAGAGTCATTGCATGTGTGTTCTTTTCACATACCACATATGGATCCAACATTGTCATTGCATGTGTGCTCTTTTCACAGTCCACCAGTGTCATTGCATGTGTGCTCTTTTCACAATCTACCTATGGATCCAGCAGTGTCATTGCATGTGTGTTCTTTTTACTAACAACAACCAGAGTCATTGCATGTGTGTTCTTTTCACATACCACATATGGATCCGCCTGTGTCATTTCATGTGTGTTCTTTTCACATACCACATATGGATCCACCAGAGTCATTGAAATGTGTGTTCTCTTCAGAGACCACACGTGGATCCACCAGTGTCATTGAAATGTATGTTCACTTCAGAGACCACACATGGACCCACCAGTGTCATTGCATGTGTGTTCTTTTTACTAACAACAACCAGAGTCATTGAAATGTGTGTTCTCTTCAGAGACCACACATGGATCCACCAGTGTCATTGCATCTGTGATCTTTTCAGTAACAACAACCAGAGTCATTTCATGTGTGTTCTTTTCACATACCACATATGGATCCACCAGTGTCATTACATGTGTGTTCTCTTTAGAAACCACACATGGATCCACCAGTGTCATTGCATGTGTGTTCTTTTTACTAACAACAACTGGAGTCATTGCATGTGTGTTCTTTTCACATACCACATATGGATCCACCAGTGTCATTGCATGTGTGCTATTTTCATAATCCACCTACGGATCCACCAGTGTCATTTCATGTGGGTTCTTTTCACATACCACATATGGAACCACTAGTGTCATTGAAATGTGTGTTCTCTTTAGAGACCACACATGGATCCACGAGTGTCATTGCATGTGTGTTCTTTTTACTAATTACCACTGGAGTCATTGCATGTGTGTTCGTTTCACATACCACATATAGATCCACCAGTATCATTGCATCTGTCCTCCTTTCACAATCCACCTATGGATCCACCAGTGTCATTGCATGTGCGTTCTTTTTACTAACAACAACCAGAGTCATTGCATGTGTGTTCTTTTCACATACCACATATAGATCCACCAGTGTGATTGAAATGTGTGTTCTCTTGAGAGACCACACATGGACCCACCAGTGTCATTGCATGTGTGTTCTTTTTACTAACAACAACCAGAGTCATTGCATGTTATTTGTTTTCACATACCACATAAGGATCCACTAGTTTCATTGCATGTGTGCTATTTTCACAATCCACCTGTGGATCCACCAGTGTCATTGCATGTGTGTTATTTTTACTAACAATAACCAGACTCATTGCATGTGTGTCCTTTTCACATACCACATATGGATCCACCAGTGTCATTGCATGTGTGCTCTTTTCACAATCCACCTATGGATCCACCAGTGTCATTTCATGTGTGTTCTTTTCGCATACCACATATGGATCCACCAGTGTCATTGAAATGTGTGTTCTCTTCAGAGACCATACATGGATCCACCAGTGTCATTGCATGTGTGTTCTTTTTAATAACAACAACTAGAGTCATTGCATGTGTGTTCTCTTCACATACCACATATGGATCCACCAGTGTCATTGCATGTGTGTTCTTTTTACTAACAACAACCAGAGTCATTGCATGTGTGTTATTTTCACATACCACATAAGGATCCACTAGTGTCATTACATGTGGGTTCTCTTCAGAGACCACACATGGATCCACTAGTGTCATTGCATGTGTGTTCTTTTTAGTAACAACAACTAGAGTCATTGCATGTGTGTTCTTTTCACATACCACATATGGATCCACCAGTGTCATTGCATGTGTATTATTTTCACAATCCACCTATGGATCCATCAGTGTCATTGCATGTGTGTTCTTTTTACTAACAATAACCAGAGTCATTGAAATGTGTGTTCTCTTTAGAGACCACACATGTGTCCACCAGTGTCATTGCATGTGTGTTCTTTTTACTAACAACAACCAGAGTCATTTCATGTGTGTTCTTTTCACATACCACATATGGATCCACCAGTGCCATTGCATGTGTGTTATTTTTACTAACAACAACAGGAGTCATTTCATGTGTGTTCTCTTCACATACCACATATGGATCCACCAGTGTCATTGAAATGTGTGTTCTCTTCAGAGACCACACATGGATCCACCAGTGTCATTGCATGTGTGTTCTTTTTACTAACAACAACCAGAGTCATTGAAATGTGTGTTCTCTTCAGAGACCACACATGGATCCACCAGTGTCATTGCATCTGTGATCTTTTCAGTAACAACCAGAGTCATTTCATGTGTGTTCTTTTCACATACCACATATGGATCCACAAGTGTCATTGAAATGTGTGTTCTCTTCAAAGAGCACACATGGATCCACTAGTGTCATTGCATGTGTGTTCTTTTTACTAACAACAACTAGAGTCATTGCATGTGTGTTCTTTTCACATACCACATATGGATCCACCAGTGTCATTGTATGTGTGTTCTTTTCACATACCACATATGGATCCACCAGTGTCATTGCATGTGTGTTCTTTTTACTAACAACAACCAGAGTCATTGCATGTGTGTTCTTTTCACATACCACATATGGATCCACCAGTGTCATTGCATGTGTGTTGTTTTCACAATCCACCTATGGATCCACCAGTGTCATTGCATGTGTGCTCTTTTTACTAACAACAAACAGAGTCATTGCATGTGTGTTCTCTTCAGAGACCACACATGGATCCACCAGTGTCATTGCATGTGTGTTCTTTTCACTAACAACAACTAGAGTCATTTCATGTGTGTTCTTTTCACATACCACATATGGATCCACCAGTGTCATTGCATGTGTATTCTTTTTACTAACAACAACAGGAGTCATTTCATGTGTGTTCTTTTCACATAACACATATGGATCCACCAGTGTCATTGAAATGTGTGTTCTCTTCAGAGACCACACATGGATCCACCAGTGTCATTGCATGTGTGTTCTTTTTACTAACAACAACCAGAGTCATTGCATGTGTGTTCTTTTCACATACCACATATGGATCCACCAGTGTCATTGCATGTGTGTTCTTTTTACTAACAACAACCAGAGTCATTGCATGTGTGTTCTTTTCACATACCACATATGGATCCACCAGTGTCATTGAAATGTGTGTTCTCTTCAGAGACCACACATGGATCCACCAGTGTCATTGCATGTGTGTTCTTTTTACTAACAACAACCAGAGTCATTGCATGTGTGTTCTTTTCACATACCACATATGGATCCACCAGTGTCATTGCATGTGTGCTCTTTTCACAATCCACCAATGGATCCACCAGTGTCATTGCATGTGTGTTCTTTTTACTAACAACAACCAGAGTCATTGCATGTGTGTTCTTTTCACATACCACATATGGATCCAACATTGTCATTGCATGTGTGCTCTTTTCACAGTCCACCAGTGTCATTGCATGTGTGCTCTTTTCACAATCTACCTATGGATCCAGCAGTGTCATTGCATGTGTGTTCTTTTTACTAACAACAACCAGAGTCATTGCATGTGTGTTCTTTTCACATACCACATATGGATCCGCCTGTGTCATTTCATGTGTGTTCTTTTCACATACCACATATGGATCCACCAGAGTCATTGAAATGTGTGTTCTCTTCAGAGACCACACGTGGATCCACCAATGTCATTGAAATGTATGTTCACTTCAGAGACCACACATGGACCCACCAGTGTCATTGCATGTGTGTTCTTTTTACTAACAACAACCAGAGTCATTGAAATGTGTGTTCTCTTCAGAGACCACACATGGATCCACCAGTGTCATTGCATCTGTGATCTTTTCAGTAACAACAACCAGAGTCATTTCATGTGTGTTCTTTTCACATACCACATATGGATCCACCAGTGTCATTACATGTGTGTTCTCTTTAGAAACCACACATGGATCCACCAGTGTCATTGCATGTGTGTTCTTTTTACTAACAACAACTGGAGTCATTGCATGTGTGTTCTTTTCACATACCACATATGGATCCACCAGTGTCATTGCATGTGTGCTATTTTCATAATCCACCTACGGATCCACCAGTGTCATTTCATGTGGGTTCTTTTCACATACCACATATGGAACCACTAGTGTCATTGAAATGTGTGTTCTCTTTAGAGACCACACATGGATCCACGAGTGTCATTGCATGTGTGTTCTTTTTACTAATTACCACTGGAGTCATTGCATGTGTGTTCGTTTCACATACCACATATAGATCCACCAGTATCATTGCATCTGTCCTCCTTTCACAATCCACCTATGGATCCACCAGTGTCATTGCATGTGCGTTCTTTTTACTAACAACAACCAGAGTCATTGCATGTGTGTTCTTTTCACATACCACATATAGATCCACCAGTGTGATTGAAATGTGTGTTCTCTTGAGAGACCACACATGGACCCACCAGTGTCATTGCATGTGTGTTCTTTTTACTAACAACAACCAGAGTCATTGCATGTTATTTGTTTTCACATACCACATAAGGATCCACTAGTTTCATTGCATGTGTGCTATTTTCACAATCCACCTGTGGATCCACCAGTGTCATTGCATGTGTGTTATTTTTACTAACAATAACCAGACTCATTGCATGTGTGTCCTTTTCACATACCACATATGGATCCACCAGTGTCATTGCATGTGTGCTCTTTTCACAATCCACCTATGGATCCACCAGTGTCATTTCATGTGTGTTCTTTTCGCATACCACATATGGATCCACCAGTGTCATTGAAATGTGTGTTCTCTTCAGAGACCATACATGGATCCACCAGTGTCATTGCATGTGTGTTCTTTTTAATAACAACAACTAGAGTCATTGCATGTGTGTTCTCTTCACATACCACATATGGATCCACCAGTGTCATTGCATGTGTGTTCTTTTTACTAACAACAACCAGAGTCATTGCATGTGTGTTATTTTCACATACCACATAAGGATCCACTAGTGTCATTACATGTGGGTTCTCTTCAGAGACCACACATGGATCCACTAGTGTCATTGCATGTGTGTTCTTTTTAGTAACAACAACTAGAGTCATTGCATGTGTGTTCTTTTCACATACCACATATGGATCCACCAGTGTCATTGCATGTGTATTATTTTCACAATCCACCTATGGATCCATCAGTGTCATTGCATGTGTGTTCTTTTTACTAACAATAACCAGAGTCATTGAAATGTGTGTTCTCTTTAGAGACCACACATGTGTCCACCAGTGTCATTGCATGTGTGTTCTTTTTACTAACAACAACCAGAGTCATTTCATGTGTGTTCTTTTCACATACCACATATGGATCCACCAGTGCCATTGCATGTGTGTTATTTTTACTAACAACAACAGGAGTCATTTCATGTGTGTTCTCTTCACATACCACATATGGATCCACCAGTGTCATTGAAATGTGTGTTCTCTTCAGAGACCACACATGGATCCACCAGTGTCATTGCATGTGTGTTCTTTTTACTAACAACAACCAGAGTCATTGAAATGTGTGTTCTCTTCAGAGACCACACATGGATCCACCAGTGTCATTGCATCTGTGATCTTTTCAGTAACAACCAGAGTCATTTCATGTGTGTTCTTTTCACATACCACATATGGATCCACAAGTGTCATTGAAATGTGTGTTCTCTTCAAAGAGCACACATGGATCCACTAGTGTCATTGCATGTGTGTTCTTTTTACTAACAACAACTAGAGTCATTGCATGTGTGTTCTTTTCACATACCACATATGGATCCACCAGTGTCATTGTATGTGTGTTCTTTTCACATACCACATATGGATCCACCAGTGTCATTGCATGTGTGTTCTTTTTACTAACAACAACCAGAGTCATTGCATGTGTGTTCTTTTCACATACCACATATGGATCCACCAGTGTCATTGCATGTGTGTTGTTTTCACAATCCACCTATGGATCCACCAGTGTCATTGCATGTGTGCTCTTTTTACTAACAACAAACAGAGTCATTGCATGTGTGTTCTCTTCAGAGACCACACATGGATCCACCAGTGTCATTGCATGTGTGTTCTTTTCACTAACAACAACTAGAGTCATTTCATGTGTGTTCTTTTCACATACCACATATGGATCCACCAGTGTCATTGCATGTGTATTCTTTTTACTAACAACAACAGGAGTCATTTCATGTGTGTTCTTTTCACATAACACATATGGATCCACCAGTGTCATTGAAATGTGTGTTCTCTTCAGAGACCACACATGGATCCACCAGTGTCATTGCATGTGTGTTCTTTTTACTAACAACAACCAGAGTCATTGCATGTGTGTTCTTTTCACATACCACATATGGATCCACCAGTGTCATTGCATGTGTGCTCTTTTCACAATCCACCAATCGATCCACCAGTGTTATTGCATGTATGTTCTTTTTACTAACAACAACCAGAGTCATTGAATGTGTGTTCTTTTCACATACCACATATGGATCCACCAGTGTCATTGCATGTGTGCTCTTTTCACAATCCACCAGTGTCATTGCATGCATGCTCTTTTCACAATGAACCTATGGATCCACCAGTGTCATTGCATGTGTGTTCTTTTTACTAACAACAACCAGAGTCATTGCATGTGTGTTCTTTTCACATACCACATATGGATCCACCAGTGTCATTTCATGTGTGTTCTTTTCACATACCACATATGGATCCACCAGAGTCATTGAAATGTGTGTTCTCTTCAGAGACCACACGTGGATCCACCAGTGTCATTGAAATGTATGTTCTCTTCAGAGACCACACATGGACCCACCAGTGTCATTGCATGTGTTTTCTTTTTACTAATAACAACCAGAGTCATTTCATGTGTGTTCTTTTCACATACCACATATGGATCCACCAGTGTCATTGCATGTGTGTTCTTTTTACTAATAACAACTGGAGTCATTTCATGTGTGTTCTTTTCACATACCACATATGGATCCACGAGTGTCATTGAAATGTGTGTTCTCTTCAGAGATCACACATGGATCCACCAGTGTCATTGCATGTGTGTTCTTTTTACTAACAACAACCAGAGTCACTGCATGTGTGTTCTTTTCACATACCACATATGGATCCACCAGCGTCATTGAAATGTGTGTTCTCTTCAGAGACCACACATGGATCCACCAATCTCATTGCATGTGTGTTCTTTTTACTAACAACAACCAGAGTCATTGCATGTGTGTTCTTTTCACATACCACATATGGATCCACTAGTGTCATTGCATGTGTGCTCTTTTCACAATCCACCAATGGATCCACCAGTGTCATTACATGTGTGTTCTTTTTACTAACAACAACCAGAGTCATTGCATGTGTGTTCTTTTCACATACCACATATGGATCCAACAGTGTCATTGCATGTGTGCTCTTTTCACAATCCACCAGTGTCATTGCATGTGTGCTCTTTTCACAATCCACCTATGGATCCAGCAGTTTCATTGCATGTGTGTTCTTTTTACTAACAACAACCAGAGTCATTGCATGTGTGTTCTTTTCACATAACACATATGGATCCACCTGTGTCATATCATGTGTGTTCTTTTCACATACCACATATGGATCCACCAGAGTCATTGAAATGTGTGTTCTCTTCAGAGACCACACGTGGATCCACCAGTGTCATTGAAATGTATGTTCACTTCAGAGACCACACATGGACCCACCAGTGTCATTGCATCTGTGTTCTTTTTATTAACAACAACCAGAGTCATTGAAATGTGTGTTCTCTTCAGAGACCACACATGGATCCACCAGTGTCATTGCATCTGTGATCTTTTCAGTAACAACAACCAGAGTCATTTCATGTGTGTTCTTTTCACATACCACATATGGATCCACCAGTGTCATTACATGTGTGTTCTCTTTAGAAACCACACATGGATCCACCAGTGTCATTGCATGTGTGTTTTTTGTACTAACAACAACTGGAGTCATTGCATGTGTGTTCTTTTCACATACCACATATGGATCCACCAGTGTCATTGCATCTGTGCTCTTTTCATAATCCACCTACGGATGCACCAGTGTCATTTCATGTGGGTTCTTTTCACATACCACATATGGAACCACTAGTGTCATTGAAATGTGTGTTCTCTTTAGAGACCACACATGGATCCAGAAGTGTCATTGCATGTGTGTTCTTTTTACTAACAACCACTAGAGTCATTGCATGTGTGTTCTTTTCACATACCACATATAGATCCACCAGTGTCATTGCATGTGTGATCTTTTCACAATCCACCTATGGATCCACCAGTGTCATTGCATGTGTGTTCTGTTTACTAACAACAACCAGAGTCATTGCATGTGTGTTCTTTTCACATACCACATATAGATCCACCAGTGTGATTGAAATGTGTGTTCTCTTGAGAGACCACACATGGACCCACCAGTGTCATTGCATGTGTGTTCTTTTTACTAACAACAACCAGAGTCATTGCATGTTATTTGTTTTCACATACCACATAAGGATCCACTAGTTTCATTGCACGTGTGCTATTTTCACAATCCACCTGTGGATCCACCAGTGTCATTGCATGTGTGTTATTTTTACTAACAATAACCAGACTCATTGCATGTGTGTTCTTTTCACATACCACATATGGATCCACCAGTGTCATTGCATGTGTGCTCTTTTCACAATCCACCTATGGATCCACCAGTGTCATTTCATGTGTGTTCTTTTCACATACCACATACGGATCCACCAGTGTCATTGAAATGTGTGTTCTCTTCAGAGACCATACATGGATCCACCAGTGTCATTGCATGTGTGTTCTTTTTACTAACAACAACTAGAGTCATTGCATGTGTGTTCTCTTCACATACCACATATGGATCCACCAGTGTCATTGCATGTGTGCTCTTTTCACAATCCACCTATGGATCCACCAGTGTCATTGCATGTGTGTTCTTTTTACTAACAACAACCAGAGTCATTGCATGTGTGTTATTTTCACATACCACATAAGGATCCACTAGTGTCATTACATGTGTGTTCTCTTCAGAGACCACACATGGATCCACTAGTGTCATTGCATGTGTGTTCTTTTTAGTAACAACAACTAGAGTCATTGCATGTGTGTTCTTTTCACATACCACATATGGATCCACCAGTGTCATTGCATGTGTATTCTTTTCACAATCCACCAGTGTCATTGCATGTGTGTTTATTTACTAACAACAACCAGAGTCATTGAAATGTGTGTTCTCTTTAGAGACCACACATGTGTCCACCAGTGTTATTGCATGTGTGTTATTTTTACTAACAACAACTAGAGTCATTTCATGTGTGTTCTTTTCACATACCACATATGGATCCACCAGTGCCACTGCATGTGTGTTCTTTTTACTAACAACAACAGGAGTCATTGTATGTGTGTTCTTTTCACATACCACATATGGATCCACCAGTGTCATTGCATGTGTGCTCTTTTCACAATCCACCTATGGATCCACCAGTCTCATTGCATGTGTGTTCTTTTTACTAACAACAACTCGAGTCATTGCATGTGTGTTATTTTCGCATACCACATATGGATCCACCAGTGTCATTGCATGTGTGTTCTTTTCACAATCCATCTATGGATCCACCAGTGTCATTGCATGTGTGCTCTTTTTACGAACAACAACCAGAGTCATTGCATGTGTGTTCTCTTCAGAGACCACACATGGATCCACCAGTGTCATTGCATGTGTGTTCTTTTCACAATCCACCTATGGGTCCACCAGCGTCATTGCATGTGTGCTCTTTTTACTAGCAACAACCAGAGTCATTACATGTGTGTTCTCTTCAGAGACCACACATGGATCCACAGTGTCATTGCATGTGTGTTCTTTTTAGTAACAAAAACTAGAGTCATTGCATGTGTGTTCTTTTTAGTAACAAAAACTGGAGTCATTGCATGTGTGTTCTTTTCACATACCACATATGGATCCACCAGTGTCATTGCATGTGTGCTCTTTTCACAATACACCTATGGATCCACCAGTCTCATTGCATGTCTGTTCTGTTCACAATCCACCTATGGATCCACCAGTGTCATTGCATGTGTGATCTTTTTACTAACAACAACCAGAGTCATTGCATGTGTGTTCTCTTCAGAGACCACACATGGATCCACCAGTGTCATTGAAATGTGTGTTGTTTTCAGAGACCACACATGGATTAACCAGTGTCATTGCGTGTGTGTTCTTTTTTACTAACAGCAACTGGAGTTATTGCATGTGTGTTCTTTTCACATACCACATATGGATCCACCAGTGTCATTGCATGTGTGCTCTTTTCACAATCCACCTATGGATCCACCAGTGTCATTGCATGTGAGTTCTTTTTACTAACAACAACCAGAGTCATTGCGTGTGTGTTCTTTTCACATACCACATATGGATCCACCAGTGTCATTGAAATGTGTGTTCTCTTGAGAGACCACCCATGGACCCACCAGTGTCATTGCATGTGTGTTCTTTTCACTAACAACAACCAGAGTCATTGCATGTTATTTGTTTTCACATACCACATATGGATCCACCAGTTTCATTGCATGTGTGCTATTTTCACAATCCACCTATGGATCCACCAGTGTCATTGCATGTGTGTTATTTTTACTAACAATAACCAAAGTCATTACATGTGTGTTCTTTTCACATACCATATATGGATCCACCATTGTCATTTCATGTGTGTTCTTTTCACATACCACATACGGATCCACCAGTGTCATTGAAATGTGTGTTCTCTTCGGAGACCATACATGGATCCATAAGGATCATTGCATGTGTGTTCTTTTTACTAACAACCACTGGAGTCATTGCATGTGTGTTCTCTTCACATACCACATATGGATCCACCAGTGTCATTGCATGTGTGATCTTTTCACAATCCACCTATGTATCCACCAGTGTCATTGCACGTGTGTTCTTTTTACTAACAACAACTAGAGTCATTGCATGTGTGTTATTTTCACATACCACATATGGATCCACTAGTGTCATTGAAATGTGTGTTCTCTTCAGAGACCACACATGGATCCACCAGTGTCATTGCATGTGTGTTCTTTTTACTAACAACAACTAGAGTCATTGCATGTGTGTTATTTTCACATACCACATATGGATCCACTAGTGTCATTGAAATGTGTGTTCTCTTGAGAGACCACACATGGACCCACCAGTGTCATTGCATGTGTGTTCTTTTTACTAACAACAACCAGAGTCATTGCATGTTATTTGTTTTCACATACCACATAAGGATCCACTAGTTTCATTGCACGTGTGCTATTTTCACAATCCACCTGTGGATCCACCAGTGTCATTGCATGTGTGTTATTTTTACTAACAATAACCAGACTCATTGCATGTGTGTTCTTTTCACATACCACATATGGATCCACCAGTGTCATTGCATGTGTGCTCTTTTCACAATCCACCTATGGATCCACCAGTGTCATTTCATGTGTGTTCTTTTCACATACCACATACGGATCCACCAGTGTCATTGAAATGTGTGTTCTCTTCAGAGACCATACATGGATCCACCAGTGTCATTGCATGTGTGTTCTTTTTACTAACAACAACTAGAGTCATTGCATGTGTGTTCTCTTCACATACCACATATGGATCCACCAGTGTCATTGCATGTGTGCTCTTTTCACAATCCACCTATGGATCCACCAGTGTCATTGCATGTGTGTTCTTTTTACTAACAACAACCAGAGTCATTGCATGTGTGTTATTTTCACATACCACATAAGGATCCACTAGTGTCATTACATGTGTGTTCTCTTCAGAGACCACACATGGATCCACTAGTGTCATTGCATGTGTGTTCTTTTTAGTAACAACAACTAGAGTCATTGCATGTGTGTTCTTTTCACATACCACATATGGATCCACCAGTGTCATTGCATGTGTATTCTTTTCACAATCCACCAGTGTCATTGCATGTGTGTTTATTTACTAACAACAACCAGAGTCATTGAAATGTGTGTTCTCTTTAGAGACCACACATGTGTCCACCAGTGTTATTGCATGTGTGTTATTTTTACTAACAACAACCAGAGTCATTTCATGTGTGTTCTTTTCACATACCACATATGGATCCACCAGTGCCACTGCATGTGTGTTCTTTTTACTAACAACAACAGGAGTCATTGTATGTGTGTTCTTTTCACATACCACATATGGATCCACCAGTGTCATTGCATGTGTGCTCTTTTCACAATCCACCTATGGATCCACCAGTCTCATTGCATGTGTGTTCTTTTTACTAACAACAACTCGAGTCATTGCATGTGTGTTATTTTCGCATACCACATATGGATCCACCAGTGTCATTGCATGTGTGTTCTTTTCACAATCCATCTATGGATCCACCAGTGTCATTGCATGTGTGCTCTTTTTACGAACAACAACCAGAGTCATTGCATGTGTGTTCTCTTCAGAGACCACACATGGATCCACCAGTGTCATTGCATGTGTGTTCTTTTCACAATCCACCTATGGGTCCACCAGCGTCATTGCATGTGTGCTCTTTTTACTAGCAACAACCAGAGTCATTACATGTGTGTTCTCTTCAGAGACCACACATGGATCCACAGTGTCATTGCATGTGTGTTCTTTTTAGTAACAAAAACTAGAGTCATTGCATGTGTGTTCTTTTTAGTAACAAAAACTGGAGTCATTGCATGTGTGTTCTTTTCACATACCACATATGGATCCACCAGTGTCATTGCATGTGTGCTCTTTTCACAATACACCTATGGATCCACCAGTCTCATTGCATGTGTGTTCTTTTTACTAACAACAACTCGAGTCATTACATGTGTGTTCTATTCGCATACCACATATGGATCCACCAGTGTCATTGCATGTGTGTTCTTTTCACAATCCATCTATGGATCCACCAGTGTCATTGCATGTGTGCTCTTTTTACGAACAACAACCAGAGTCATTGCATGTGTGTTCTCTTCAGAGACCACACATGGATCCACCAGTGTCATTGCATGTGTGCTCTTTTTACGAACAACAACCAGAGTCATTGCATGTGTGTTCTCTTCAGAGACCACACATGGATCCACCAGTGTCATTGCATGTGTGTTCTTTTCACAATCCACCTATGGGTCCACCAGCGTCATTGCATGTGTGCTCTTTTTACTAGCAACAACCAGAGTCATTACATGTGTGTTCTCTTCAGAGACCACACATGGATCCACAGTGTCATTGCATGTGTGTTCTTTTTAGTAACAAAAACTAGAGTTATTGCATGTGTGTTCTTTTTAGTAACAAAAACTGGAGTCATTGCATGTGTGTTCTTTTCACATACCACATATGGATCCACCAGTGTCATTGCATGTGTGCTCTTTTCACAATCCACCTATGGATCCACCAGTGTCAGTGCATGTCTGTTCTGTTCACAATCCACCTATGGATCCACCAGTGTCATTGCATGTGTGATCTTTTTACTAACAACAACCAGAGTCATTGCATGTGTGTTCTCTTCAGAGACCACACATGGATCCACCAGTGTCATTGAAATGTGTGTTGTTTTCAGAGACCACACATGGATTAACCAGTGTCATTGCGTGTGTGTTCTTTTTTACTAACAGCAACTGGAGTTATTGCATGTGTGTTCTTTTCACATACCACATATGGATCCACCAGTGTCATTGCATGTGTGCTCTTTTCACAATCCACCTATGGATCCACCAGTGTCATTGCATGTGAGTTCTTTTTACTAACAACAACCAGAGTCATTGCGTGTGTGTTCTTTTCACATACCACATATGGATCCACCAGTGTCATTGAAATGTGTGTTCTCTTGAGAGACCACCCATGGACCCACCAGTGTCATTGCATGTGTGTTCTTTTCACTAACAACAACCAGAGTCATTGCATGTTATTTGTTTTCACATACCACATATGGATCCACCAGTTTCATTGCATGTGTGCTATTTTCACAATCCACCTATGGATCCACCAGTGTCATTGCATGTGTGTTATTTTTACTAACAATAACCAAAGTCATTACATGTGTGTTCTTTTCACATACCATATATGGATCCACCAGTGTCATTTCATGTGTGTTCTTTTCACATACCACATATGGATCCACCAGTGTCATTGAAATGTGTGTTCTCTTCGGAGACCATACATGGATCCATAAGGATCATTGCATGTGTGTTCTTTTTACTAACAACCACTGGAGTCATTGCATGTGTGTTCTCTTCACATACCACATATGGATCCACCAGTGTCATTGCATGTGTGATCTTTTCACAATCCACCTATGTATCCACCAGTGTCATTGCACGTGTGTTCTTTTTACTAACAACAACTAGAGTCATTGCATGTGTGTTATTTTCACATACCACATATGGATCCACTAGTGTCATTGAAATGTGTGTTCTCTTCAGAGACCACACATGGATCCACCAGTGTCATTGCATGTGTGTTCTTTTTAGTAACAACAACTAGAGTCATTGCATGTGTGTTCTCTTCAGAGACCACACATGGATCCACCGGTGTCATTGTATGTGTGTTCTTTTTAGTAACAACAACTGGAGTCATTGCATGTGTGTTCTTTTCACATACCACATATGGATCCACCAATGTCATTGCATGTGTGATCTTTTCACAATCCACCTATCGATGCACCAGTGTCGTTGCATGTCTGTTCTTTTCACAATCCACCTATGGATCCACCAGTGTCATTGCATGTGTGCTCTTTTTACTAACAGCAACCACAGTCACTGCGTGTGTGTTTTCTTCAGAGACCACACATGGATCCACCAGTGTCATTGCATGTGTGTTCTTTTTACTAACAACAACCAGAGTCATTGCATGTTATTTGTTTTCACATACCACATAAGGATCCACTAGTTTCATTGCATGTGTGCTATTTTCACAATCCACCTGTGGATCCACCAGTGTCATTGCATGTGTGTTATTTTTACTAACAATAACCAGACTCATTGCATGTGTGTCCTTTTCACATACCACATATGGATCCACCAGTGTCATTGCATGTGTGCTCTTTTCACAATCCACCTATGGATCCACCAGTGTCATTTCATGTGTGTTCTTTTCGCATACCACATATGGATCCACCAGTGTCATTGAAATGTGTGTTCTCTTCAGAGACCATACATGGATCCACCAGTGTCATTGCATGTGTGTTCTTTTTAATAACAACAACTAGAGTCATTGCATGTGTGTTCTCTTCACATACCACATATGGATCCACCAGTGTCATTGCATGTGTGTTCTTTTTACTAACAACAACCAGAGTCATTGCATGTGTGTTATTTTCACATACCACATAAGGATCCACTAGTGTCATTACATGTGGGTTCTCTTCAGAGACCACACATGGATCCACTAGTGTCATTGCATGTGTGTTCTTTTTAGTAACAACAACTAGAGTCATTGCATGTGTGTTCTTTTCACATACCACATATGGATCCACCAGTGTCATTGCATGTGTATTATTTTCACAATCCACCTATGGATCCATCAGTGTCATTGCATGTGTGTTCTTTTTACTAACAATAACCAGAGTCATTGAAATGTGTGTTCTCTTTAGAGACCACACATGTGTCCACCAGTGTCATTGCATGTGTGTTCTTTTTACTAACAACAACCAGAGTCATTTCATGTGTGTTCTTTTCACATACCACATATGGATCCACCAGTGCCATTGCATGTGTGTTATTTTTACTAACAACAACAGGAGTCATTTCATGTGTGTTCTCTTCACATACCACATATGGATCCACCAGTGTCATTGAAATGTGTGTTCTCTTCAGAGACCACACATGGATCCACCAGTGTCATTGCATGTGTGTTCTTTTTACTAACAACAACCAGAGTCATTGAAATGTGTGTTCTCTTCAGAGACCACACATGGATCCACCAGTGTCATTGCATCTGTGATCTTTTCAGTAACAACCAGAGTCATTTCATGTGTGTTCTTTTCACATACCACATATGGATCCACAAGTGTCATTGAAATGTGTGTTCTCTTCAAAGAGCACACATGGATCCACTAGTGTCATTGCATGTGTGTTCTTTTTACTAACAACAACTGGAGTCATTGCATGTGTGTTCTTTTCACATACCACATATGGATCCACCAGTGTCATTGTATGTGTGTTCTTTTCACATACCACATATGGATCCACCAGTGTCATTGCATGTGTGTTCTTTTTACTAACAACAACCAGAGTCATTGCATGTGTGTTCTTTTCACATACCACATATGGATCCACCAGTGTCATTGCATGTGTGTTGTTTTCACAATCCACCTATGGATCCACCAGTGTCATTGCATGTGTGCTCTTTTTACTAACAACAAACAGAGTCATTGCATGTGTGTTCTCTTCAGAGACCACACATGGATCCACCAGTGTCATTGCATGTGTGTTCTTTTCACTAACAACAACTAGAGTCATTTCATGTGTGTTCTTTTCACATACCACATATGGATCCACCAGTGTCATTGCATGTGTATTCTTTTTACTAACAACAACAGGAGTCATTTCATGTGTGTTCTTTTCACATAACACATATGGATCCACCAGTGTCATTGAAATGTGTGTTCTCTTCAGAGACCACACATGGATCCACCAGTGTCATTGCATGTGTGTTCTTTTTACTAACAACAACCAGAGTCATTGCATGTGTGTTCTTTTCACATACCACATATGGATCCACCAGTGTCATTGCATGTGTGCTCTTTTCACAATCCACCAATCGATCCACCAGTGTTATTGCATGTATGTTCTTTTTACTAACAACAACCAGAGTCATTGAATGTGTGTTCTTTTCACATACCACATATGGATCCACCAGTGTCATTGCATGTGTGCTCTTTTCACAATCCACCAGTGTCATTGCATGCATGCTCTTTTCACAATGAACCTATGGATCCACCAGTGTCATTGCATGTGTGTTCTTTTTACTAACAACAACCAGAGTCATTGCATGTGTGTTCTTTTCACATACCACATATGGATCCACCAGTGTCATTTCATGTGTGTTCTTTTCACATACCACATATGGATCCACCAGAGTCATTGAAATGTGTGTTCTCTTCAGAGACCACACGTGGATCCACCAGTGTCATTGAAATGTATGTTCTCTTCAGAGACCACACATGGACCCACCAGTGTCATTGCATGTGTTTTCTTTTTACTAATAACAACCAGAGTCATTTCATGTGTGTTCTTTTCACATACCACATATGGATCCACCAGTGTCATTGCATGTGTGTTCTTTTTACTAATAACAACTGGAGTCATTTCATGTGTGTTCTTTTCACATACCACATATGGATCCACGAGTGTCATTGAAATGTGTGTTCTCTTCAGAGATCACACATGGATCCACCAGTGTCATTGCATGTGTGTTCTTTTTACTAACAACAACCAGAGTCACTGCATGTGTGTTCTTTTCACATACCACATATGGATCCACCAGCGTCATTGAAATGTGTGTTCTCTTCAGAGACCACACATGGATCCACCAATCTCATTGCATGTGTGTTCTTTTTACTAACAACAACCAGAGTCATTGCATGTGTGTTCTTTTCACATACCACATATGGATCCACTAGTGTCATTGCATGTGTGCTCTTTTCACAATCCACCAATGGATCCACCAGTGTCATTACATGTGTGTTCTTTTTACTAACAACAACCAGAGTCATTGCATGTGTGTTCTTTTCACATACCACATATGGATCCAACAGTGTCATTGCATGTGTGCTCTTTTCACAATCCACCAGTGTCATTGCATGTGTGCTCTTTTCACAATCCACCTATGGATCCAGCAGTTTCATTGCATGTGTGTTCTTTTTACTAACAACAACCAGAGTCATTGCATGTGTGTTCTTTTCACATAACACATATGGATCCACCTGTGTCATATCATGTGTGTTCTTTTCACATACCACATATGGATCCACCAGAGTCATTGAAATGTGTGTTCTCTTCAGAGACCACACGTGGATCCACCAGTGTCATTGAAATGTATGTTCACTTCAGAGACCACACATGGACCCACCAGTGTCATTGCATCTGTGTTCTTTTTACTAACAACAACCAGAGTCATTGAAATGTGTGTTCTCTTCAGAGACCACACATGGATCCACCAGTGTCATTGCATCTGTGATCTTTTCAGTAACAACAACCAGAGTCATTTCATGTGTGTTCTTTTCACATACCACATATGGATCCACCAGTGTCATTACATGTGTGTTCTCTTTAGAAACCACACATGGATCCACCAGTGTCATTGCATGTGTGTTTTTTGTACTAACAACAACTGGAGTCATTGCATGTGTGTTCTTTTCACATACCACATATGGATCCACCAGTGTCATTGCATCTGTGCTCTTTTCACAATCCACCTACGGATGCACCAGTGTCATTTCATGTGGGTTCTTTTCACATACCACATATGGAACCACTAGTGTCATTGAAATGTGTGTTCTCTTTAGAGACCACACATGGATCCAGAAGTGTCATTGCATGTGTGTTCTTTTTACTAACAACCACTAGAGTCATTGCATGTGTGTTCTTTTCACATACCACATATAGATCCACCAGTGTCATTGCATGTGTGATCTTTTCACAATCCACCTATGGATCCACCAGTGTCATTGCATGTGTGTTCTGTTTACTAACAACAACCAGAGTCATTGCATGTGTGTTCTTTTCACATACCACATATAGATCCACCAGTGTGATTGAAATGTGTGTTCTCTTGAGAGACCACACATGGACCCACCAGTGTCATTGCATGTGTGTTCTTTTTACTAACAACAACCAGAGTCATTGCATGTTATTTGTTTTCACATACCACATAAGGATCCACTAGTTTCATTGCACGTGTGCTATTTTCACAATCCACCTGTGGATCCACCAGTGTCATTGCATGTGTGTTATTTTTACTAACAATAACCAGACTCATTGCATGTGTGTTCTTTTCACATACCACATATGGATCCACCAGTGTCATTGCATGTGTGCTCTTTTCACAATCCACCTATGGATCCACCAGTGTCATTTCATGTGTGTTCTTTTCACATACCACATACGGATCCACCAGTGTCATTGAAATGTGTGTTCTCTTCAGAGACCATACATGGATCCACCAGTGTCATTGCATGTGTGTTCTTTTTACTAACAACAACTAGAGTCATTGCATGTGTGTTCTCTTCACATACCACATATGGATCCACCAGTGTCATTGCATGTGTGCTCTTTTCACAATCCACCTATGGATCCACCAGTGTCATTGCATGTGTGTTCTTTTTACTAACAACAACCAGAGTCATTGCATGTGTGTTATTTTCACATACCACATAAGGATCCACTAGTGTCATTACATGTGTGTTCTCTTCAGAGACCACACATGGATCCACTAGTGTCATTGCATGTGTGTTCTTTTTAGTAACAACAACTAGAGTCATTGCATGTGTGTTCTTTTCACATACCACATATGGATCCACCAGTGTCATTGCATGTGTATTCTTTTCACAATCCACCAGTGTCATTGCATGTGTGTTTATTTACTAACAACAACCAGAGTCATTGAAATGTGTGTTCTCTTTAGAGACCACACATGTGTCCACCAGTGTTATTGCATGTGTGTTATTTTTACTAACAACAACTAGAGTCATTTCATGTGTGTTCTTTTCACATACCACATATGGATCCACCAGTGCCACTGCATGTGTGTTCTTTTTACTAACAACAACAGGAGTCATTGTATGTGTGTTCTTTTCACATACCACATATGGATCCACCAGTGTCATTGCATGTGTGCTCTTTTCACAATCCACCTATGGATCCACCAGTCTCATTGCATGTGTGTTCTTTTTACTAACAACAACTCGAGTCATTGCATGTGTGTTATTTTCGCATACCACATATGGATCCACCAGTGTCATTGCATGTGTGTTCTTTTCACAATCCATCTATGGATCCACCAGTGTCATTGCATGTGTGCTCTTTTTACGAACAACAACCAGAGTCATTGCATGTGTGTTCTCTTCAGAGACCACACATGGATCCACCAGTGTCATTGCATGTGTGTTCTTTTCACAATCCACCTATGGGTCCACCAGCGTCATTGCATGTGTGCTCTTTTTACTAGCAACAACCAGAGTCATTACATGTGTGTTCTCTTCAGAGACCACACATGGATCCACAGTGTCATTGCATGTGTGTTCTTTTTAGTAACAAAAACTAGAGTCATTGCATGTGTGTTCTTTTTAGTAACAAAAACTGGAGTCATTGCATGTGTGTTCTTTTCACATACCACATATGGATCCACCAGTGTCATTGCATGTGTGCTCTTTTCACAATACACCTATGGATCCACCAGTCTCATTGCATGTGTGTTCTTTTTACTAACAACAACTCGAGTCATTACATGTGTGTTCTATTCGCATACCACATATGGATCCACCAGTGTCATTGCATGTGTGTTCTTTTCACAATCCATCTATGGATCCACCAGTGTCATTGCATGTGTGCTCTTTTTACGAACAACAACCAGAGTCATTGCATGTGTGTTCTCTTCAGAGACCACACATGGATCCACCAGTGTCATTGCATGTGTGCTCTTTTTACGAACAACAACCAGAGTCATTGCATGTGTGTTCTCTTCAGAGACCACACATGGATCCACCAGTGTCATTGCATGTGTGTTCTTTTCACAATCCACCTATGGGTCCACCAGCGTCATTGCATGTGTGCTCTTTTTACTAGCAACAACCAGAGTCATTACATGTGTGTTCTCTTCAGAGACCACACATGGATCCACAGTGTCATTGCATGTGTGTTCTTTTTAGTAACAAAAACTAGAGTCATTGCATGTGTGTTCTTTTTAGTAACAAAAACTGGAGTCATTGCATGTGTGTTCTTTTCACATACCACATATGGATCCACCAGTGTCATTGCATGTGTGCTCTTTTCACAATCCACCTATGGATCCACCAGTGTCAGTGCATGTCTGTTCTGTTCACAATCCACCTATGGATCCACCAGTGTCATTGCATGTGTGATCTTTTTACTAACAACAACCAGAGTCATTGCATGTGTGTTCTCTTCAGAGACCACACATGGATCCACCAGTGTCATTGAAATGTGTGTTGTTTTCAGAGACCACACATGGATTAACCAGTGTCATTGCGTGTGTGTTCTTTTTTACTAACAGCAACTGGAGTTATTGCATGTGTGTTCTTTTCACATACCACATATGGATCCACCAGTGTCATTGCATGTGTGCTCTTTTCACAATCCACCTATGGATCCACCAGTGTCATTGCATGTGAGTTCTTTTTACTAACAACAACCAGAGTCATTGCGTGTGTGTTCTTTTCACATACCACATATGGATCCACCAGTGTCATTGAAATGTGTGTTCTCTTGAGAGACCACCCATGGACCCACCAGTGTCATTGCATGTGTGTTCTTTTCACTAACAACAACCAGAGTCATTGCATGTTATTTGTTTTCACATACCACATATGGATCCACCAGTTTCATTGCATGTGTGCTATTTTCACAATCCACCTATGGATCCACCAGTGTCATTGCATGTGTGTTATTTTTACTAACAATAACCAAAGTCATTACATGTGTGTTCTTTTCACATACCATATATGGATCCACCAGTGTCATTTCATGTGTGTTCTTTTCACATACCACATACGGATCCACCAGTGTCATTGAAATGTGTGTTCTCTTCGGAGACCATACATGGATCCATAAGGATCATTGCATGTGTGTTCTTTTTACTAACAACCACTGGAGTCATTGCATGTGTGTTCTCTTCACATACCACATATGGATCCACCAGTGTCATTGCATGTGTGATCTTTTCACAATCCACCTATGTATCCACCAGTGTCATTGCACGTGTGTTCTTTTTACTAACAACAACTAGAGTCATTGCATGTGTGTTATTTTCACATACCACATATGGATCCACTAGTGTCATTGAAATGTGTGTTCTCTTCAGAGACCACACATGGATCCACCAGTGTCATTGCATGTGTGTTCTTTTTACTAACAACAACTAGAGTCATTGCATGTGTGTTATTTTCACATACCACATATGGATCCACTAGTGTCATTGAAATGTGTGTTCTCTTGAGAGACCACACATGGACCCACCAGTGTCATTGCATGTGTGTTCTTTTTACTAACAACAACCAGAGTCATTGCATGTTATTTGTTTTCACATACCACATAAGGATCCACTAGTTTCATTGCACGTGTGCTATTTTCACAATCCACCTGTGGATCCACCAGTGTCATTGCATGTGTGTTATTTTTACTAACAATAACCAGACTCATTGCATGTGTGTTCTTTTCACATACCACATATGGATCCACCAGTGTCATTGCATGTGTGCTCTTTTCACAATCCACCTATGGATCCACCAGTGTCATTTCATGTGTGTTCTTTTCACATACCACATACGGATCCACCAGTGTCATTGAAATGTGTGTTCTCTTCAGAGACCATACATGGATCCACCAGTGTCATTGCATGTGTGTTCTTTTTACTAACAACAACTAGAGTCATTGCATGTGTGTTCTCTTCACATACCACATATGGATCCACCAGTGTCATTGCATGTGTGCTCTTTTCACAATCCACCTATGGATCCACCAGTGTCATTGCATGTGTGTTCTTTTTACTAACAACAACCAGAGTCATTGCATGTGTGTTATTTTCACATACCACATAAGGATCCACTAGTGTCATTACATGTGTGTTCTCTTCAGAGACCACACATGGATCCACTAGTGTCATTGCATGTGTGTTCTTTTTAGTAACAACAACTAGAGTCATTGCATGTGTGTTCTTTTCACATACCACATATGGATCCACCAGTGTCATTGCATGTGTATTCTTTTCACAATCCACCAGTGTCATTGCATGTGTGTTTATTTACTAACAACAACCAGAGTCATTGAAATGTGTGTTCTCTTTAGAGACCACACATGTGTCCACCAGTGTTATTGCATGTGTGTTATTTTTACTAACAACAACCAGAGTCATTTCATGTGTGTTCTTTTCACATACCACATATGGATCCACCAGTGCCACTGCATGTGTGTTCTTTTTACTAACAACAACAAGAGTCATTGTATGTGTGTTCTTTTCACATACCACATATGGATCCACCAGTGTCATTGCATGTGTGCTCTTTTCACAATCCACCTATGGATCCACCAGTCTCATTGCATGTGTGTTCTTTTTACTAACAACAACTCGAGTCATTGCATGTGTGTTATTTTCGCATACCACATATGGATCCACCAGTGTCATTGCATGTGTGTTCTTTTCACAATCCATCTATGGATCCACCAGTGTCATTGCATGTGTGCTCTTTTTACGAACAACAACCAGAGTCATTGCATGTGTGTTCTCTTCAGAGACCACACATGGATCCACCAGTGTCATTGCATGTGTGTTCTTTTCACAATCCACCTATGGGTCCACCAGCGTCATTGCATGTGTGCTCTTTTTACTAGCAACAACCAGAGTCATTACATGTGTGTTCTCTTCAGAGACCACACATGGATCCACAGTGTCATTGCATGTGTGTTCTTTTTAGTAACAAAAACTAGAGTCATTGCATGTGTGTTCTTTTTAGTAACAAAAACTGGAGTCATTGCATGTGTGTTCTTTTCACATACCACATATGGATCCACCAGTGTCATTGCATGTGTGCTCTTTTCACAATACACCTATGGATCCACCAGTCTCATTGCATGTGTGTTCTTTTTACTAACAACAACTCGAGTCATTACATGTGTGTTCTATTCGCATACCACATATGGATCCACCAGTGTCATTGCATGTGTGTTCTTTTCACAATCCATCTATGGATCCACCAGTGTCATTGCATGTGTGCTCTTTTTACGAACAACAACCAGAGTCATTGCATGTGTGTTCTCTTCAGAGACCACACATGGATCCACCAGTGTCATTGCATGTGTGCTCTTTTTACGAACAACAACCAGAGTCATTGCATGTGTGTTCTCTTCAGAGACCACACATGGATCCACCAGTGTCATTGCATGTGTGTTCTTTTCACAATCCACCTATGGGTCCACCAGCGTCATTGCATGTGTGCTCTTTTTACTAGCAACAACCAGAGTCATTACATGTGTGTTCTCTTCAGAGACCACACATGGATCCACAGTGTCATTGCATGTGTGTTCTTTTTAGTAACAAAAACTAGAGTTATTGCATGTGTGTTCTTTTTAGTAACAAAAACTGGAGTCATTGCATGTGTGTTCTTTTCACATACCACATATGGATCCACCAGTGTCATTGCATGTGTGCTCTTTTCACAATCCACCTATGGATCCACCAGTGTCAGTGCATGTCTGTTCTGTTCACAATCCACCTATGGATCCACCAGTGTCATTGCATGTGTGATCTTTTTACTAACAACAACCAGAGTCATTGCATGTGTGTTCTCTTCAGAGACCACACATGGATCCACCAGTGTCATTGAAATGTGTGTTGTTTTCAGAGACCACACATGGATTAACCAGTGTCATTGCGTGTGTGTTCTTTTTTACTAACAGCAACTGGAGTTATTGCATGTGTGTTCTTTTCACATACCACATATG
Organism: Avena sativa; assembly: GCA_916181665.1. Taxonomy (NCBI): domain Eukaryota; kingdom Viridiplantae; phylum Streptophyta; class Magnoliopsida; order Poales; family Poaceae; genus Avena; species Avena sativa. The sequence continues at coordinate 409,696,600 of OV702292.1, read as the reverse complement.
GATCCACCAGTGTCATTGCATGTGTGCTCTTTTCACAATCCACCTATGGATCCACCAGTGTCATTGCATGTGAGTTCTTTTTACTAACAACAACCAGAGTCATTGCGTGTGTGTTCTTTTCACATACCACATATGGATCCACCAGTGTCATTGAAATGTGTGTTCTCTTGAGAGACCACCCATGGACCCACCAGTGTCATTGCATGTGTGTTCTTTTCACTAACAACAACCAGAGTCATTGCATGTTATTTGTTTTCACATACCACATATGGATCCACCAGTTTCATTGCATGTGTGCTATTTTCACAATCCACCTATGGATCCACCAGTGTCATTGCATGTGTGTTATTTTTACTAACAATAACCAAAGTCATTACATGTGTGTTCTTTTCACATACCATATATGGATCCACCAGTGTCATTTCATGTGTGTTCTTTTCACATACCACATACGGATCCACCAGTGTCATTGAAATGTGTGTTCTCTTCGGAGACCATACATGGATCCATAAGGATCATTGCATGTGTGTTCTTTTTACTAACAACCACTGGAGTCATTGCATGTGTGTTCTCTTCACATACCACATATGGATCCACCAGTGTCATTGCATGTGTGATCTTTTCACAATCCACCTATGTATCCACCAGTGTCATTGCACGTGTGTTCTTTTTACTAACAACAACTAGAGTCATTGCATGTGTGTTATTTTCACATACCACATATGGATCCACTAGTGTCATTGAAATGTGTGTTCTCTTCAGAGACCACACATGGATCCACCAGTGTCATTGCATGTGTGTTCTTTTTAGTAACAACAACTAGAGTCATTGCATGTGTGTTCTCTTCAGAGACCACACATGGATCCACCGGTGTCATTGTATGTGTGTTCTTTTTAGTAACAACAACTGGAGTCATTGCATGTGTGTTCTATTCACATACCACATATGGATCCACCAATGTCATTGCATGTGTGATCTTTTCACAATCCACCTATCGATGCACCAGTGTCGTTGCATGTCTGTTCTTTTCACAATCCACCTATGGATCCACCAGTGTCATTGCATGTGTGCTCTTTTTACTAACAGCAACCACAGTCACTGCGTGTGTGTTTTCTTCAGAGACCACACATGGATCCACCAGTGTCATTGCATGTGTGTTCTTTTTACTAACAATAACCAGAGTCATTGAAATGTGTGTTCTCTTCAGAGACCACACATGTGTCCACCAGTGTCATTGCATGTGTGTACTTTTCACTAAGAACAACCAGAGTCATTTCATGTGTGTTCTTTTCACATACCACAGATCGATCCACCAGTGTCATTGCATGTGTGTTCTTTTTACTAACAACAACAGGAGTCATTTCATGTGTGTTCTTTTCACATACCACATATGGATCCACCAGTGTCATTGAAATGTGTGTTCTCTTTAGAGACCACACATGGATCCACCAGTGTCATTGGATGTGTGTTATTTTTTTACTAACAACAACTGGAGTCATTGCATGTGTGTTCTTTTCACATACCACATATGGATCCACCAGTTTCATTGCATGTGTGCTCTTTTCACAATCCACCTATGGATCCACTAGTGTCATTGCATGTGTGTTCTTTTTAATAACAACAACTGGAGGCATTGCATGTGTGTTCTTTTCACATACCACATATGGATCCACAAGTGTCATTGCATGTGTGTTCTTTTCACAATCCATTTATGGATCCACCAGTGTCATTGCATGTGTGCTCTTTTTACTAACAATAACCAGAGTCATTGCATGTGTGTTCTCTTCAGAGACCACACATGGATCCACTTGGGTCATTGCATGTGTGTTCTTTTCACAATCCACCTATGGATCCACCAGTGTCATTGCATGTGTGCTCTTTTTACTAACAACAACCAGAGTCATTGCATGTGTGTTCTCTTCATAGACCACACATGGATCCACCAGTGTCATTGCATGTGTGTTCTTTTTAGTAACAACAACTAGAGTCATTGCATGTGTGTTCTCTTCAGAGACCACACATGGATCCACCGGTGTCATTGCATGTGTGTTCTTTTTAGTAACAACAACTGGAGTCATTGCATGTGTGTTCTTTTCACATACCACATATGGATCCACCAGAGTCATTGCATGTGTGCTCTTTTCACAATCCACCTATCGATGCACCAGTGTCATTGCATGTCTGTTCTTTTCACAATCCACCTATGGATCCACCAGTGTCATTGCATGTGTGCTCTTTTTACTAACAGCAACCAGAGTCACTGCGTGTGTGTTTTCTTCAGAGACCACACATGGATCCACCAGTGTCATTGCATGTGTGTTCTTTTTACTAACAATAACCAGAGTCATTGAAATGTGTGTTCTCTTCAGAGACCACACATGTGTCCACCAGTGTCATTGCATGTGTGTACTTTTCACTAAGAACAACCAGAGTCATTTCATGTGTGTTCTTTTCACATACCACAGATCGATCCACCAGTGTCATTGCATGTGTGTTCTTTTTACTAACAATAACAGGAGTCATTTCATGTGTGTTCTTTTCACATACCACATATGGATCCACCAGTGTCATTGAAATGTGTGTTCTCTTTAGAGACCACACATGGATCCACCAGTGTCATTGCATGTGTGTTCTTTTTTTACTAACAACAACTGGAGTCATTGCATGTGTGTTCTTTTCACATACCACATATGGATCCACCAGTTTCATTGCATGTGTGCTCTTTTCACAATCCACCTATGGATCCACTAGTGTCATTGCATGTGTGTTCTTTTTGATAACAACAACTGGAGTCATTGCATGTGTGTTCTTTTCACATACCACATATGGATCCACAAGTGTCATTGCATGTGTGCTCTTTTTACTAACAATAACCAGAGTCATTGCATGTGTGTTCTCTTCAGAGACCACACATGGATCCACTAGAGTCATTGCATGTGTGTTATTTTCACAATCCACCTATGGATCCACCAGTGTCATTGCATGTGTGCTCTTTTTACTAACAACAACCAGAGTCATTGCATGTGTGTTCTCTTCATAGACCACACATGGATCCACCAGTGTCATTGCATGTGTGTTCTTTTTAGTAACAACAACTAGAGTCATTGCATGTGTGTTCTCTTCAGAGACCACACATGGATCCACCGGTGTCATTGCATGTGTGTTCTTTTTAGTAACAACAACTGGAGTCATTGCATGTGTGTTCTTTTCACATACCACATATGGATCCACCAGTGTCATTGCATGTGTGCTCTTTTCACAATCCACCTATCGATGCACCAGTGTCATTGCATGTCTGTTCTTTTCACAATCCACCTATGGATCCACCAGTGTCATTGCATGTGTGCTCTTTTTACTAACAGCAACCAGAGTCACTGCGTGTGTGTTTTCTTCAGAGACCACACATGGATCCACCAGTGTCATTGCATGTGTGTTCTTTTTACTAACAATAACCAGAGTCATTGAAACGTGTGTTCTCTTTAAGAGACCACACATGTGTCCACCAGTGTCATTGCATGTGTGTACTTTTCACTAAGAACAACCAGAGTCATTTCATGTGTGTTCTTTTCACATACCACAGATCGATCCACCAGTGTCATTGCATGTGTGTTCTTTTTACTAACAACAACAGGAGTCATTTCATGTGTGTTCTTTTCACATACCACATATGGATCCACCAGTGTCATTGAAATGTGTGTTCTCTTTAGAGACCACACATGGATCCACCAGTGTCATTGCATGTGTGTTCTTTTTTTACTAACAACAACTAGAGTCATTGCATGTGTGTTCTTTTCACATACCACATATGGATCCACCAGTTACATTGCATGTGTGCTCTTTTCACAATCCACCTATGGATCCACTAGTGTCATTGCATGTGTGTTCTTTTTAATAACAACAACTGGAGTCATTGAATGTGTGTTCTTTTCACATACCACATATGGATCCACTAGTGTCATTGCATGTGTGTTCTTTTCACAATCCATTTATGGATCCACCAGTGTCATTGCATGTGTGCTCTTTTTACTAACAACAACCAGAGTCATTGCATGTGTGTTCTCTTCAGAGACCACACATGGATCCACTAGTGTCATTGCATGTGTGTTCTTTTCACAATCCACCTATGGATCTACCAGTGTCATTGCATGTGTGCTCTTTTTACTAACAACAACCAGAGTCATTGCATGTGTGTTCTCTTGATAGACCACACATGGATCCACCAGTGTCATTGCATGTGTGTTCTTTTTACTAACAACAACCAGAGTCATTGAAATGTGTGTTCTCTTTAGAGACCACACATGGATCCACCAGTGTCATTACATGTGTGTTATTTTCACTAATAACAACAAGAGTCATTTCATGTGTGTTCTTTTCACATACCACATATGGATCCACCATTGTCATTGCATGTGTGTTCTTTTTACTAACAACAACAGGAGTCATTTCATGTGTGTTCTTTTCACATACCACATATGGATCCACCAGTGTCATTGAAATGTGTGTTCTCTTGAGAGACCACACATGGATCCACCAGTGTCATTGCATGTGTGTTCTTTTTACTAACATCAACCAGAGTCATTGCATGTGTGTTCTTTTCACATACCACATATGGATCCACCAGTGCCATTGCATGTGTGCTCTTTTCACAATCCACCGGTGTCATTGCATGTGTGCTCTTTTCAGAATCCACCTATGGATCCAGCAGTGTCATTGCATGTGTGTTCTTTTTACTAACAACAACCAGAGTCATTGCATGTGTGTTCTTTTCACATACCACATATGGATCTACCTGTGTCATTTCATGTGTGTTCTTTTCACATACCACATATGGATCCACCAGTGTCATTGAAATGTATGTTCACTTCAGAGACCACACATGGACCCACCAGTGTCATTGCATGTGTGTTCTTTTTACTAACAACAACCAGAGTCATTGAAATGTGTGTTCTCTTCAGAGACCACACATGGATCCACTAGTGTCATTGCATCTGTGATCTTTTCAGTAACAGCAACCAGAGTCATTTCATGTGTGTTATTTTCACATACCACATATGGATCCACCAGTGTCATTACATGTGTGTTCTCTTTAGAAACCACACATGGATCCACCAGTGTCATTGCATGTGTGTTCTTTTTACTAACAACAACTGGAGTCATTGCATGTGAGTTCTTTTCACATACCACATATGGATCCACCAGTGTCATTGTATGTGTGCTCTTTTCATAATCCACCTACGGATCCACCAGTGTCATTTCATGTGGGTTCTTTTCACATACCACATATGGAACCACTAGTGTCATTGAAATGTGTGTTCTCTTTAGAGACCACACATGGATCCACAAGTGTCATTGCATGTGTGTTCTTTTTACTAACAACCACTAGAGTCATTGGATGTGTGTTCTTTTCACATACCACATATGGATCCACTAGTGTCATTGAAATGTGTGTTCTCTTCAGAGACCACACATGGATCCACCAGTGTCATTGCATGTGTGTTCTTTTTAGTAACAACAACTAGAGTCATTGCATGTGTGTTCTCTTCAGAGACCACACATGGATCCACCGGTGTCATTGTATGTGTGTTCTTTTTAGTAACAACAACTGGAGTCATTGCATGTGTGTTCTTTTCACATACCACATATGGATCCACCAATGTCATTGCATGTGTGCTCTTTTCACAATCCACCTATCGATGCACCAGTGTCGTTGCATGTCTGTTCTTTTCACAATCCACCTATGGATCCACCAGTGTCATTGCATGTGTGCTCTTTTTACTAACAGCAACCACAGTCACTGCGTGTGCGTTTTCTTCAGAGACCACACATGGATCCACCAGTGTCATTGCATGTGTGTTCTTTTTACTAACAATAACCAGAGTCATTGAAATGTGTGTTCTCTTCAGAGACCACACATGTGTCCACCAGTGTCATTGCATGTGTGTACTTTTCACTAAGAACAACCAGAGTCATTTCATGTGTGTTCTTTTCACATACCACAGATCGATCCACCAGTGTCATTGCATGTGTGTTCTTTTTACTAACAACAACAGGAGTCATTTCATGTGTGTTCTTTTCACATACCACATATGGATCCACCAGTGTCATTGAAATGTGTGTTCTCTTTAGAGACCACACATGGATCCACCAGTGTCATTGGATGTGTGTTATTTTTTTACTAACAACAACTGGAGTCATTGCATGTGTGTTCTTTTCACATACCACATATGGATCCACCAGTGTCATTGCATGTGTGCTCTTTTTACGAACAACAACCAGAGTCATTGCATGTGTGTTCTCTTCAGAGACCACACATGGATCCACTAGAGTCATTGCATGTGTGTTATTTTCACAATCCACCTATGGATCCACCAGTGTCATTGCATGTGTGCTCTTTTTACTAACAACAACCAGAGTCATTGCATGTGTGTTCTCTTCATAGACCACACATGGATCCACCAGTGTCATTGCATGTGTGTTCTTTTTAGTAACAACAACTAGAGTCATTGCATGTGTGTTCTCTTCAGAGACCACACATGGATCCACCGGTGTCATTGCATGTGTGTTCTTTTTAGTAACAACAACTGGAGTCATTGCATGTGTGTTCTTTTCACATACCACATATGGATCCACCAGTGTCATTGCATGTGTGCTCTTTTCACAATCCACCTATCGATGCACCAGTGTCATTGCATGTCTGTTCTTTTCACAATCCACCTATGGATCCACCAGTGTCATTGCATGTGTGCTCTTTTTACTAACAGCAACCAGAGTCACTGCGTGTGTGTTTTCTTCAGAGACCACACATGGATCCACCAGTGTCATTGCATGTGTGTTCTTTTTACTAACAATAACCAGAGTCATTGAAACGTGTGTTCTCTTTAAGAGACCACACATGTGTCCACCAGTGTCATTGCATGTGTGTACTTTTCACTAAGAACAACCAGAGTCATTTCATGTGTGTTCTTTTCACATACCACAGATCGATCCACCAGTGTCATTGCATGTGTGTTCTTTTTACTAACAACAACAGGAGTCATTTCATGTGTGTTCTTTTCACATACCACATATGGATCCACCAGTGTCATTGAAATGTGTGTTCTCTTTAGAGACCACACATGGATCCACCAGTGTCATTGCATGTGTGTTCTTTTTTTACTAACAACAACTAGAGTCATTGCATGTGTGTTCTTTTCACATACCACATATGGATCCACCAGTTACATTGCATGTGTGCTCTTTTCACAATCCACCTATGGATCCACTAGTGTCATTGCATGTGTGTTCTTTTTAATAACAACAACTGGAGTCATTGAATGTGTGTTCTTTTCACATACCACATATGGATCCACTAGTGTCATTGCATGTGTGTTCTTTTCACAATCCATTTATGGATCCACCAGTGTCATTGCATGTGTGCTCTTTTTACTAACAACAACCAGAGTCATTGCATGTGTGTTCTCTTCAGAGACCACACATGGATCCACTAGTGTCATTGCATGTGTGTTCTTTTCACAATCCACCTATGGATCTACCAGTGTCATTGCATGTGTGCTCTTTTTACTAACAACAACCAGAGTCATTGCATGTGTGTTCTCTTGATAGACCACACATGGATCCACCAGTGTCATTGCATGTGTGTTCTTTTTACTAACAACAACCAGAGTCATTGAAATGTGTGTTCTCTTTAGAGACCACACATGGATCCACCAGTGTCATTACATGTGTGTTATTTTCACTAATAACAACAAGAGTCATTTCATGTGTGTTCTTTTCACATACCACATATGGATCCACCATTGTCATTGCATGTGTGTTCTTTTTACTAACAACAACAGGAGTCATTTCATGTGTGTTCTTTTCACATACCACATATGGATCCACCAGTGTCATTGAAATGTGTGTTCTCTTGAGAGACCACACATGGATCCACCAGTGTCATTGCATGTGTGTTCTTTTTACTAACATCAACCAGAGTCATTGCATGTGTGTTCTTTTCACATACCACATATGGATCCACCAGTGCCATTGCATGTGTGCTCTTTTCACAATCCACCGGTGTCATTGCATGTGTGCTCTTTTCAGAATCCACCTATGGATCCAGCAGTGTCATTGCATGTGTGTTCTTTTTACTAACAACAACCAGAGTCATTGCATGTGTGTTCTTTTCACATACCACATATGGATCTACCTGTGTCATTTCATGTGTGTTCTTTTCACATACCACATATGGATCCACCAGTGTCATTGAAATGTATGTTCACTTCAGAGACCACACATGGACCCACCAGTGTCATTGCATGTGTGTTCTTTTTACTAACAACAACCAGAGTCATTGAAATGTGTGTTCTCTTCAGAGACCACACATGGATCCACTAGTGTCATTGCATCTGTGATCTTTTCAGTAACAGCAACCAGAGTCATTTCATGTGTGTTATTTTCACATACCACATATGGATCCACCAGTGTCATTACATGTGTGTTCTCTTTAGAAACCACACATGGATCCACCAGTGTCATTGCATGTGTGTTCTTTTTACTAACAACAACTGGAGTCATTGCATGTGAGTTCTTTTCACATACCACATATGGATCCACCAGTGTCATTGTATGTGTGCTCTTTTCATAATCCACCTACGGATCCACCAGTGTCATTTCATGTGGGTTCTTTTCACATACCACATATGGAACCACTAGTGTCATTGAAATGTGTGTTCTCTTTAGAGACCACACATGGATCCACAAGTGTCATTGCATGTGTGTTCTTTTTACTAACAACCACTAGAGTCATTGGATGTGTGTTCTTTTCACATACCACATATGGATCCACTAGTGTCATTGAAATGTGTGTTCTCTTCAGAGACCACACATGGATCCACCAGTGTCATTGCATGTGTGTTCTTTTTAGTAACAACAACTAGAGTCATTGCATGTGTGTTCTCTTCAGAGACCACACATGGATCCACCGGTGTCATTGTATGTGTGTTCTTTTTAGTAACAACAACTGGAGTCATTGCATGTGTGTTCTTTTCACATACCACATATGGATCCACCAATGTCATTGCATGTGTGCTCTTTTCACAATCCACCTATCGATGCACCAGTGTCGTTGCATGTCTGTTCTTTTCACAATCCACCTATGGATCCACCAGTGTCATTGCATGTGTGCTCTTTTTACTAACAGCAACCACAGTCACTGCGTGTGCGTTTTCTTCAGAGACCACACATGGATCCACCAGTGTCATTGCATGTGTGTTCTTTTTACTAACAATAACCAGAGTCATTGAAATGTGTGTTCTCTTCAGAGACCACACATGTGTCCACCAGTGTCATTGCATGTGTGTACTTTTCACTAAGAACAACCAGAGTCATTTCATGTGTGTTCTTTTCACATACCACAGATCGATCCACCAGTGTCATTGCATGTGTGTTCTTTTTACTAACAACAACAGGAGTCATTTCATGTGTGTTCTTTTCACATACCACATATGGATCCACCAGTGTCATTGAAATGTGTGTTCTCTTTAGAGACCACACATGGATCCACCAGTGTCATTGGATGTGTGTTATTTTTTTACTAACAACAACTGGAGTCATTGCATGTGTGTTCTTTTCACATACCACATATGGATCCACCAGTTTCATTGCATGTGTGCTCTTTTCACAATCCACCTATGGATCCACTAGTGTCATTGCATGTGTGTTCTTTTTAATAACAACAACTGGAGGCATTGCATGTGTGTTCTTTTCACATACCACATATGGATCCACAAGTGTCATTGCATGTGTGTTCTTTTCACAATCCATTTATGGATCCACCAGTGTCATTGCATGTGTGCTCTTTTTACTAACAATAACCAGAGTCATTGCATGTGTGTTCTCTTCAGAGACCACACATGGATCCACTTGGGTCATTGCATGTGTGTTCTTTTCACAATCCACCTATGGATCCACCAGTGTCATTGCATGTGTGCTCTTTTTACTAACAACAACCAGAGTCATTGCATGTGTGTTCTCTTCATAGACCACACATGGATCCACCAGTGTCATTGCATGTGTGTTCTTTTTAGTAACAACAACTAGAGTCATTGCATGTGTGTTCTCTTCAGAGACCACACATGGATCCACCGGTGTCATTGCATGTGTGTTCTTTTTAGTAACAACAACTGGAGTCATTGCATGTGTGTTCTTTTCACATACCACATATGGATCCACCAGAGTCATTGCATGTGTGCTCTTTTCACAATCCACCTATCGATGCACCAGTGTCATTGCATGTCTGTTCTTTTCACAATCCACCAATGGATCCACCAGTGTCATTGCATGTGTGCTCTTTTTACTAACAGCAACCAGAATCACTGCGTGTGTGTTTTCTTCAGAGACCACACATGGATCCACCAGTGTCATTGCATGTGTGTTCTTTTTACTAACAATAACCAGAGTCATTGAAATGTGTGTTCTCTTCAGAGACCACACATGTGTCCACCAGTGTCATTGCATGTGTGTACTTTTCACTAAGAACAACCAGAGTCATTTCATGTGTGTTCTTTTCACATACCACAGATCGATCCACCAGTGTCATTGCATGTGTGTTCTTTTTACTAACAATAACAGGAGTCATTTCATGTGTGTTCTTTTCACATACCACATATGGATCCACCAGTGTCATTGAAATGTGTGTTCTCTTTAGAGACCACACATGGATCCACCAGTGTCATTGCATGTGTGTTCTTTTTTTACTAACAACAACTGGAGTCATTGCATGTGTGTTCTTTTCACATACCACATATGGATCCACCAGTTTCATTGCATGTGTGCTCTTTTCACAATCCACCTATGGATCCACTAGTGTCATTGCATGTGTGTTATTTTTAATAACAACAACTGGAGTCATTGCATGTGTGTTCTCTTCAGAGACCACACATGGATCCACTAGTGTCATTGCATGTGTGTTCTTTTCACAATCCACCTATGGATCTACCAGTGTCATTGCATGTGTGCTCTTTTTACTAACAACAACCAGAGTCATTGCATGTGTGTTCTCTTCAGAGACCACACATGGATCCACTAGAGTCATTGCATGTGTGTTATTTTCACAATCCACCTATGGATCCACCAGTGTCATTGCATGTGTGCTCTTTTTACTAACAACAACCAGAGTCATTGCATGTGTGTTCTCTTCATAGACCACACATGGATCCACCAGTGTCATTGCATGTGTGTTCTTTTTAGTAACAACAACTAGAGTCATTGCATGTGTGTTCTCTTCAGAGACCACACATGGATCCACCGGTGTCATTGCATGTGTGTTCTTTTTAGTAACAACAACTGGAGTCATTGCATGTGTGTTCTTTTCACATACCACATATGGATCCACCAGTGTCATTGCATGTGTGCTCTTTTCACAATCCACCTATCGATGCACCAGTGTCATTGCATGTCTGTTCTTTTCACAATCCACCTATGGATCCACCAGTGTCATTGCATGTGTGCTCTTTTTACTAACAGCAACCAGAGTCACTGCGTGTGTGTTTTCTTCAGAGACCACACATGGATCCACCAGTGTCATTGCATGTGTGTTCTTTTTACTAACAATAACCAGAGTCATTGAAACGTGTGTTCTCTTCAGAGACCACACATGTGTCCACCAGTGTCATTGCATGTGTGTACTTTTCACTAAGAACAACCAGAGTCATTTCATGTGTGTTCTTTTCACATACCACAGATCGATCCACCAGTGTCATTGCATGTGTGTTCTTTTTACTAACAACAACAGGAGTCATTTCATGTGTGTTCTTTTCACATACCACATATGGATCCACCAGTGTCATTGAAATGTGTGTTCTCTTTAGAGACCACACATGGATCCACCAGTGTCATTGCATGTGTGTTCTTTTTTTACTAACAACAACTAGAGTCATTGCATGTGTGTTCTTTTCACATACCACATATGGATCCACCAGTTTCATTGCATGTGTGCTCTTTTCACAATCCACCTATGGATCCACTAGTGTCATTGCATGTGTGTTCTTTTTAATAACAACAACTGGAGTCATTGCATGTGTGTTCTTTTCACATACCACATATGGATCCACCAGTGTCATTGCATGTGTGTTCTTTTCACAATCCATTTATGGATCCACCAGTGTCATTGCATGTGTGCTCTTTTTACTAACAACAACCAGAGTCATTGCATGTGTGTTCTCTTCAGAGACCACACATGGATCCACTAGTGTCATTGCATGTGTGTTCTTTTCACAATCCACCTATGGATCTACCAGTGTCATTGCATGTGTGCTCTTTTTACTAACAACAACCAGAGTCATTGCATGTGTGTTCTCTTCATAGACCACACATGGATCCACCAGTGTCATTGCATGTGTGTTCTTTTTACTAACAACAACTAGAGTCATTGAAATGTGTGTTCTCTTTAGAGACCACACATGGATCCACCAGTGTCATTACATGTGTGTTATTTTCACTAATAACAATAAGAGTCATTTCATGTGTGTTCTTTTCACATACCACATATGGATCCACCATTGTCATTGCATGTGTGTTCTTTTTACTAACAACAACAGGAGTCATTTCATGTGTGTTCTTTTCACATACCACATATGGATCCACCAGTGTCATTGAAATGTGTGTTCTCTTGAGAGACCACACATGGATCCACCAGTGTCATTGCATGTGTGTTCTTTTTACTAACATCAACCAGAGTCATTGCATGTGTGTTCTTTTCACATACCACATATGGATCCACCAGTGCCATTGCATGTGTGCTCTTTTCACAATCCACCGGTGTCATTGCATGTGTGCTCTTTTCAGAATCCACCTATGGATCCAGCAGTGTCATTGCATGTGTGTTCTTTTTACTAACAACAACCAGAGTCATTGCATGTGTGTTCTTTTCACATACCACATATGGATCTACCTGTGTCATTTCATGTGTGTTCTTTTCACATACCACATATGGATCCACCAGTGTCATTGAAATGTATGTTCACTTCAGAGACCACACATGGACCCACCAGTGTCATTGCATGTGTGTTCTTTTTACTAACAACAACCAGAGTCATTGAAATGTGTGTTCTCTTCAGAGACCACACATGGATCCACTAGTGTCATTGCATCTGTGATCTTTTCAGTAACAACAACCAGAGTCATTGCATGTGTGTTCTTTTTTTACTAACAACAACTAGAGTCATTGCATGTGTGTTCTTTTCACATACCACATATGGATCCACCAGTTTCATTGCATGTGTGCTCTTTTCACAATCCACCTATGGATCCACTAGTGTCATTGCATGTGTGTTCTTTTTAATAACAACAACTGGAGTCATTGCATGTGTGTTCTTTTCACATACCACATATGGATCCACCAGTGTCATTGCATGTGTGTTCTTTTCACAATCCATTTATGGATCCACCAGTGTCATTGCATGTGTGCTCTTTTTACTAACAACAACCAGAGTCATTGCATGTGTGTTCTCTTCAGAGACCACACATGGATCCACTAGTGTCATTGCATGTGTGTTCTTTTCACAATCCACCTATGGATCTACCAGTGTCATTGCATGTGTGCTCTTTTTACTAACAACAACCAGAGTCATTGCATGTGTGTTCTCTTCATAGACCACACATGGATCCACCAGTGTCATTGCATGTGTGTTCTTTTTACTAACAACAACTAGAGTCATTGAAATGTGTGTTCTCTTTAGAGACCACACATGGATCCACCAGTGTCATTACATGTGTGTTATTTTCACTAATAACAATAAGAGTCATTTCATGTGTGTTCTTTTCACATACCACATATGGATCCACCATTGTCATTGCATGTGTGTTCTTTTTACTAACAACAACAGGAGTCATTTCATGTGTGTTCTTTTCACATACCACATATGGATCCACCAGTGTCATTGAAATGTGTGTTCTCTTGAGAGACCACACATGGATCCACCAGTGTCATTGCATGTGTGTTCTTTTTACTAACATCAACCAGAGTCATTGCATGTGTGTTCTTTTCACATACCACATATGGATCCACCAGTGCCATTGCATGTGTGCTCTTTTCACAATCCACCGGTGTCATTGCATGTGTGCTCTTTTCAGAATCCACCTATGGATCCAGCAGTGTCATTGCATGTGTGTTCTTTTTACTAACAACAACCAGAGTCATTGCATGTGTGTTCTTTTCACATACCACATATGGATCTACCTGTGTCATTTCATGTGTGTTCTTTTCACATACCACATATGGATCCACCAGTGTCATTGAAATGTATGTTCACTTCAGAGACCACACATGGACCCACCAGTGTCATTGCATGTGTGTTCTTTTTACTAACAACAACCAGAGTCATTGAAATGTGTGTTCTCTTCAGAGACCACACATGGATCCACTAGTGTCATTGCATCTGTGATCTTTTCAGTAACAACAACCAGAGTCATTTCATGTGTGTTATTTTCACATACCACATATGGATCCACCAGTGTCATTACATGTGTGTTCTCTTTAGAAACCACACATGGATCCACCAGTGTCATTGCATGTGTGTTCTTTTTACTAACAACAACTGGAGTCATTGCATGTGTGTTCTTTTCACATACCACATATGGATCCACCAGTGTCATTGTATGTGTGCTCTTTTCATAATCCACCTACGGATCCACCAGTGTCATTTCATGTGGGTTCTTTTCACATACCACATATGGAACCACTAGTTTCATTGAAATGTGTGTTCTCTTTAGAGACCACACATGGATCCACGAGTGTCATTGCATGTGTGTTCTTTTTACTAACAACCACTGGAGTCATTGCATGTGCGTTCTTTTCACATACCACATATAGATCCACCAGTATCATTGCATCTGTCCTCTTTTCACAATCCACCTATGGATCCACCAGTGTCATTGCATGTGTGTTCTTTTTACTAACAACAACCAGAGTCATTGCATGTGTGTTCTTTTCACATACCACATATAGATCCACCAGTGTGATTGAAATGTGTGTTCTCTTGAGAGACCACACATGGACCCACCAGTGTCATTGCATGTGTGTTCTTTTTACTAACAACAACCAGAGTCATTGCATGTTATTTGTTTTCACATACCACATAAGGATCCACTAGTTTCATTGCATGTGTGCTATTTTCGCAATCCACCTGTGGATCCACCAGTGTCATTGCATGTATGTTATTTTTACTAACAATAACCAGACTCATTGCATGTGTGTTCTTTTCACATACCACATATGGATCCACCAGTGTCATTGCATGTGTGCTCTTTTCACAATCCACCTATGGATCCACCAGTGTCATTTCATGTGTGTTCTTTTCACATACCACATACGGATCCACCAGTGTCATTGAAATGTGTGTTCTCTTCAGAGACCATACATGGATCCACCAGTGTCATTGCATGTGTGTTATTTTTACTAACAACAATTGGAGTCATTGCATGTGTGTTCTCTTCACATACCACATATGGATCCACCAGTGTCATTGCATGTGTGATCTTTTCACAATCCACCTATGGATCCACCAGTGTCATTGCATGTGTGTCCTTTTTACTAACAACAACCAGAGTCATTGCATGTGTGTTATTTTCACATACCACATAAGGATCCACTAGTGTCATTACATGTGTGTTCTCTTCAGAGACCACACATGGATCCACTAGTGTCATTGCATGTGTGTTCTTTTTGGTAACAACAACTAGAGTCATTGCATGTGTGTTCTTTTCACATTCCACATATGGATCCACCAGTGTCATTGCATGTGTATTCTTTTCACAATCCACCAGAGTCATTGCATGTGTGTTCTTTTTACTAACAACAACCAGAGTCATTGAAATGTGTGTTCTCTTTAGAGACCACACATGTGTCCAACAGTGTCATTCCATGTGTGTTCTTTTTACTAACAACAACCAGAGTCATTTCATGTGTGTTCTTTTCACATACCACATATGGATCCACCAGTGCCATTGCATGTGTGTTCTTTTTACTAACAACAACAGGAGTCATTTCATGTGTGTTCTCTTCACATACCACATATGGATCCACCAGTGTCATTGAAATGTGTGTTCTCTTCAGAGACCACACATGGATCCACCAGTGTCATTGCAAGTGTGTTCTTTTTACTAACAATAACATGAGTCATTGTATGTGTGTTGTTTTCACATACCACATATGGATCCACCAGTGTCATTGCATGTGTGCTCTTTTCACAATCCACCTATGGATCCACCAGTCTCATTGCATGTGTGTTCTTTTTACTAACAACAACTCGAGTCATTGCATGTGTGTTCTTTTCGCATACCACATATGGTTCCACCAGTGTCATTGCATGTGTGTTCTTTTCACAATCCATCTATGGATCCACCAGTGTCATTGCATGTGTGCTCTTTTTACGAACAACAACCAGAGTCATTGCATGTGTGTTCTCTTCAGAGACCACACATGGATCCACCAGTGTCATTGCATGTGTGTTCTTTTCACAATCCACCTATGGATCCACCAGCGTCATTGCATGTGTGCTCTTGTTACTAGCAACAACCAGAGTCATTACATGTGTGTTCTCTTCAGTGACCACACATGGATCCACAGTGTCATTGCATGTGTGTTCTTTTTAGTAACAAAAACTAGAGTCATTGCATGTGTGTTCTTTTTAGTAACAAAAACTAGAGTCATTGCATGTGTGTTCTTTTCACATACCACATATGGATCCACCAGTGTCATTGCATGTGTGCGCTTTTCACAATCCACCTATAGATCTACCAGTGTCAGTGCATGTCTGTTCTTTTCACAATCCACCTATGGATCCACCAGTGTCATTGCATGTGTGATCTTTTTACCAACAACAACCAGAGTCATTGCATGTGTGTTCTCTTCAGAGACCACACATGGATCCATCAGTGTCATTGAAATGTGTGTTCTTTTCAGAGACCACACATGGATCAACCAGTGTCATTGCGTGTGTGTTCTTTTTTACTAACAGCAACTGGAGTTATTGCATGTGTGTTCTTTTCACATACAACATATGGATCCACCAGTTTCATTGCATGTGTGCTCTTTTCACAATCCACCTATGGATCCACCAGTGTCATTGCATGTGAGTTCTTTTTACTAACAACAACCAGAGTCATTGCGTGTGTGTTCTTTTCACATACCACATATGGATCCACCAGTGTCATTGAAATGTGTGTTCTCTTGAGAGACCACCCATGGACCCACCAGTGTCATTGCATGTGTGTTCTTTTCACTAACAACAACCAGAGTCATTGCATGTTATTTCTTTTCACATACCACATATGGATCCACCAGTTTCATTGCATGTGTGCTATTTTCACAATCCACCTATGGATCCACCAGTGTCATTGCATGTGTGTTATTTTTACTAACAATAACCAAAGTCATTGCATGTGTGCTCTTTTCACATACCACATATGGATCCACCAGTGTCATTGCATGTGTGCTCTTTTCACAATCCACCTATGGATCCACCAGTGTCATTTCATGTGTGTTCTTTTCACATACCACATACGGATCCACCAGTGTCATTGAAATGTGTGTTCTCTTCAGAGACCATACATGGATCCATAAGGATAATTGCATGTGTGTTCTTTTTACTAACAACAACTGGAGTCATTGCATGTGTGTTCTCTTCACATACCACATATGGATCCACCAGTGTCATTGCATGTGTGATCTTTTCACAATCCACCTATGTATCCACCAGTGTCATTGCACGTGTGTTCTTTTTACTAACAACAACTAGAGTCATTGCATGTGTGTTATTTTCAAATACCACATATGGATCCACTAGTGTCATTGAAATGTGTGTTCTCTTCAGAGACCACACATGGATCCACCAGTGTCATTGCATGTGTGTTCTTTTTAGTAACAACAACTAGAGTCATTGCATGTGTGTTCTCTTCAGAGACCACACATGGATCCACCGGTGTCATTGCATGTGTGTTCTTTTTAGTAACAACAACTGGAGTCACTGCATGTGTGTTCTTTTCACATACCACATATGGATACACCAGTGTCATTGCATGTGTGCTCTTTTCACAATCCACCTATCGATGCACCAGTGTCATTGCATGTCTGTTCTTTTCACAATCCACCTATGGATCCACCAGTGTCATTGCATGTGTGCTCTTTTTACTAACAGCAACCAGAGTCACTGCGTGTGTGTTTTCTTCAGAGACCACACATGTATCCACCAGTGTCATTGCATGTGTGTTCTTTTTACTAACAATAACCAGAGTCATTGAAATGTGTGTTCTCTTCAGAGACCACACATGTGTCCACCAGTGTCATTGCATGTGTGTACTTTTCACTAAGAACAACCAGAGTCATTTCATGTGTGTTCTTTTCACATACCACAGATCGATCCACCAGTGTCATTGCATGTGTGTTCTTTTTACTAACAACAACAGGAGTCATTTCATGTGTGTTCTTTTCACATACCACATATGGATCCACCAGTGTCATTGAAATGTGTGTTCTCTTTAGAGACCACACATGGATCCACCAGTGTCATTGCATGTGTGTTCTTTTTTTACTAACAACAACTGGAGTCATTGCATGTGTGTTCTTTTCACATACCACATATGGATCCACCAGTGTCATCGCATGTGTGATCTTTTCACAATCCACCTATGTATCCACCAGTGTCATTGCACGTGTGTTCTTTTTACTAACAACAACTAGAGTCATTGCATGTGTGTTATTTTCACATACCACATATGGATCCACTAGTGTCATTGAAATGTGTGTTATCTTCAGAGACCACACATGGATCCACCAGTGTCATTGCATGTGTGTTCTTTTTAGTAACAACAACTAGAGTCATTGCATGTGTGTTCTCTTCAGAGACCACACATGGATCCACCGGTGTCATTGCATGTGTGTTCTTTTTAGTAACAACAACTGGAGTCATTGCATGTGTGTTCTTTTCACATACCACATATGGATCCACCAGTGTCATTGCATGTGTGCTCTTTTCACAATCCACCTATCGATGCACCAGTGTCATTGCATGTCTGTTCTTTTCACAATCCACCTATGGATCCACCAGTGTCATTGCATGTGTGCTCTTTTTACTAACAGCAACCACAGTCACTGCGTTTGTGTTTTCTTCAGAGACCACACATGGATCCACCAGTGTCATTGCATGTGTGTTCTTTTTTGTAACATCCCTAAAAAAAATCCTGTTTCAAAACTCATTCATATCATCTTTGCATCATTCATCCATTTAGGGTTTTTCTCAAAATCATTTGGAAGCACAAACTTTGGCTATGATTTCATGTGGGCAATTTATCTCAATTGGCCATCACCCTTTGGGATTTATTTGTCCATGATCTTGTTTGCTTGCCTCCATGGTTGGAAAGATTAGGAGTAGCATTTAAACCCAAAATTCCAATTTAGAAATTTTTCTAAACCCTATTCCAAATATTTGCAAACTAGAGCAAATCTCTGTTTACTTTGAAACCCAAGCTTGACCCAGCCTTTGCAAGGTAACAACTTGGTTTATTGACTGTTTTTGAACCCACAAAACCCTACAAAAATTCCCAAAGCAGTTTGAATCCAAAAGGATTTGAATTCATATCAAATTCAATCCAGAAAATGAATTTAGAAAAAGAAAAAGGCTTAACAAAGGAAAAAGGCCGCGCGGCCAGAATCTGGCCCAGCAGCAGATCGAGCCCAGCAAGCCCACCCGGGGATCTCCTTTTTCTTCTCACACGCGCGAGCGCAGGCAAATAGACGCTGATAGCCAGGCCCCACTTCCACTCCGCGCTCCTCGCTGACAGGCGGGCCTTCTCCACGTCAGCATCGTCTTCCCCTGTCTCCGCCCACGATCTCCGCCGCTGACCGTTGCCGCAGTGATGCCGGGAGTAATTGGGCATTAATCGACGGGCGTTTCCTGTCGAGCATCTGGCTATAAGACCCCCTCCGCCTCGCGATCATTTTCCCCCAACCGCCTCGCTCGCTCCGCCACCAGGCTGCCCTCAATCAGCTTTGCACCGCCGCAGACAGAGCCTCTCCGGCGATCGATTCCGGTGAGCCTAGTGTTCCCCTCTGCCTCTCGTTCTTACAATCTGACTCAGCGTGTCTTTGCGCATCTCCTGACCTCACTAGTCCGTTTTGTACTGCCCCAGGTCGCCGGATCCACCTGACACCGCGAGCACCGACGGCGACATCAACTCCGACGAGTTTTCCCGGTAGGTACAGACCGCCCCTCGCCTTCCCGTTCATGCTCACTACTTCGCCTTGACTCTGTGAACCTAACCGTGTCACTATCTTGCCTTGGGGTGATTCACAGCGACGTCCACGACGACCACCCGACGCACCCGACGCCGCCACGAACTCCGGTGAACAATCGCAACCGTGCCTGAGCGCCCCTTGACCAACCGCGAGTACGACAAGCTTCGCCGTGACCTCCTGAGCCCGGTGAGCTACTCCTCCTTCTCCCTCGCCGTCTGCATCATCGGCAACGTCATCGACCGACGATTCCGCCGCCGGTAGCCGCCGCTCCGCCGCCAGTTCTTGGCTAGAGAAATAGCAGTCGTTAGATCTGTATCGTAGCGCTAGGATAGATCCACTTAACCCCGAAGCGGTACGCGATCTGAGCCGCCAGATTTCATTTAGATCCTACGGCTGTGGAGCTCGATCCAGTGCGAAACGGTACGGGCGAATGAGAACATGACTCGTGGCTAGGTTAGATCTGAAAATAGAATTTAAAAACAGATTTTGATCCAGATTTCAAATGCCTATATCTTTTAAATTCCATGTTAGAATTTTGCAAACTTTATACCGTTGGATTCAGAAAAACAAGACCTTTATGCCTATCCATATTGTTTAGCAAATAGTAACCATTAGTTTGACTTAAATTACAGAAACTTGTTTGAGGCCTTTTTGAATATAGATTTAGTTTAGTATTTTGTTTAGGGTTATTTAAGTTTGTCTTGGCTATTTTGTGACTTGTTTAGTTTCTATATTCATGCACTTGCTTGGTTGAGTTTTTCAAAAATCATCACTTGGTAGATTCATGCATGCATGCATTCATAATATTTTTGTTTGTATATATTTGTGTGTAATTGTGTGCTATAACTTGTGTGTAGATTTTGCTAGTGATTGTGATTGTGACGAGTGCTACTCTCCACACTACCAAGGCAAGTGATATCATCATGAATATTCCATTCCTATATTTTATTAATGCATTAGTAATATTTTTTCTAAGTATAGGACTTGCATGGTTTTGCTAAAGAACAAGCTATGCTTTGGGAAAACCTATTAGGTGAAGCCTTAGAGAAAATTACCTAAGTCAAGATTCCTATTATTATCATGCTTAGCCTAGCTACTAGAAAACAAGGGTGGTTTATATATATTCACACTATGGAAAAATATTCTAAGTCTAAGGACTTATGTTTTTGTTAAAATAAAACAACTAAGTTAATGAACCCCCTGGGTGGAATGGAAGGAATGGCTTATGTTGAGTGGTTCACAAGGCCATGGACTTGGCTTGTGTATCTCACTTGTGGATGGCCACCCAGGAAACAAAGAGATTTGAGATGTCTAATGTTGAGAAGCTTCAAGTGCAACCACTTGGTAATATGGGCTCTGCCATGATCTTAGGATGCTAGAACTTAGTCTTTTGGACAGTGGGTGGTAGATGGGATGATAGGTTGGAGCGCGTCCATTTGACTAAGGAAAGGCTACTGAAGGATCATGTCTTGGGAAACCAAGGCTTGTGGGGAAAGTGCACCACCTCTGCAGAGTGTAAAACCTAAGTACTTAGCCATGTCCCTGGTAAAGGACAATTTGAGCATCAAGACATGGAAACTTCAAGAATCTCATCACTCCAATTTCTAAATAAAACTTGTGGGTGAACAAGGGTTAAAAGGATCTTCAGTCATTGATTGGTAGATGCCCGGAGTGGATCTGGAGTCTTTGATTGATAGATGCCTTGGGAGTTTTGTGCCTTACAAAAATTTAGTGTTTTCAAAAGTTAAGGAAAAATCTATTTTGAGCAATGCAAGCCTAAGCTCCACCAGCCAAATGCATATAGTATTATAGTCCACTTTAAATATACTAAGGTATCACTTGCCAATACTATTCCAAAGTATTGACCCTCTGTGGCTGCAACTTATGATGTTGCAGGTTACTCTGATGATGAATAGGAGTCATGAGTCTACACTCAACATGCTTGCCTGTGGCACATGAAGATGAAGACTTATGTTTATTTACATATTCCATAAACTCTTGTATTAGGCCTTTGGCCCTGAGTTGTAAAAGACTATGTTTTATCTCTGAAATAACTGTAATAAACGACCTTTGTATCTGTGTACTTCATCTTAAACTATGGATGCTAGCATTGATCCAGGGACTAGCATTGCAATCACAGGGATCTTTTCCTTTAATAAGGAGGGATCTTATAGATGGTATCAGAGCACTGTGTTGCCTGTAGGATTATGACCCTAGGATTGGAAACCACTAAGGAAAATTTTTTACTTCTTCTACACTTGTCTATTCTTCTCGTAAACTTTTCTAATCTTCTCATTCTCATCTCTATTTGTAGATGAACTCCATCAACGAAGCCGTGAAGAAAGGACCACTCATGACTATGACCTTGGAGTGTGAGACCGAGTTTCCCAAAATTCTCAAGGACCTCATGAAGACCATGGGAGTACATGGTGCAGCTGTGTACAAGGGCTTTCCAGTGATGGAAGATGGAGTGGAGTATTGGTGGGTGCAACTTCACTTGTACAAGAATAAGGAAGACAACCACAAAGAAAAGGGCTTCTGCATGTACACCAACACTTTTATGCACACCACATTCTTTGAGTCAGCAAAAGAAGCAGCTTGGAAGACTATCAAGGAACTAAGTGCTAGAGTCAAGTGCAGGATGTTCAACCTCCAAAAAGACTTAGAGAAAGAGAAGGAACATACCCAAGAGTTGGAAGTCACCAACCAATCCTTAAGAGGAGATATCATAGACTTAGTGATAGAAGCATGTGAACAAGATAGGGTGATTGCCACTAGGAACATTGTGTTAGCCACCAGATCCAATGAGATAGGATTGTAAGCGCACTTCGTTAGTTGGACCACCACCTATCGCCTTATTTTCCAAAATGATACCTTAAAAGTTTGAACCTTGGTTGGTGTAATGGATTTATGTATGCATGACTTGTGTGATTTTTGTGTTCCATGGTTATGCTTGAATGTTTGTCTTGTTTAATTTAAATTGTGTTGTTCTAATTTTTTTTTCAATCTTATAAATAGATGCCTATTGCCATCAGCACTGTTGAGGAGTTCCAGGCTACCCGTTTTGGTCCTCGTATCGTAGAGCTTACTACTTTACTCGATCTCCCTCTTCCTATCATTACGGTGCACCCACTCACCAAGTTTGAGAGGAAGGACCTTTGGGGCTTCAAGGTGAACCAGCCAGGCCGCCAGACAGAGCCTAATACGGAGGCCATCGTCTTCAAGCTTATGCACGATGACAGGGAGAGAGGCATGGAAGTTGTTATGCAGGATCTGATAGGACGACTGTTAGGACGTCACTCTCGACAGGTTAGAGGCACTCACTTCCACACTTTCGGAAGGCGTGATGATGACGGAGAGTCCATCGACTTTGAGGACGACTCGAGGGTCACAGCAGAACCGATACGCCTGTACCTCCAGGACTTAGAGACTCTTATTAGGCACGTGGATACCGATAGGACCAACGCCATGCTTAGTAATGACGAACTCCAGGTGCAGCTTCGCGAGAAGGACAAGCTCTTCGCGCAGCAGGACGAGATAGTCAAGGAGATGGAGGCAAAGTTCGAGACCCAAGACCGTAAGTTCAAGAGTCAAGAGAAGCGTGTCCAGGATAGGAACAAGAGGATTCGTGATATGACCGAGGAACTGCAGTCCAAGGACTTCGAGTTAGAGCAGCAGCAGACAGTGATTGAGAGGCTTCGTTCCCAGAAGAGGGCTCTCAAGGCCAAGATCGACTCTTTGACCACTACCATCGAGGAGAACAGGACCGCAATGGAGAACGCAGGTCTTACCTTTGTCGAGGAGGAGATTGATGCCGACGAGTAGATTTGACTACTCAGTTATCTTTATTTACCGCACTTGTTATTTGTGAACTTAATGTTTGGACCATCCGACATGTGGATGGCTTGCCACTTGTGTGTATTTGCTTGGAGACTTTTTGATATCTTGTTGTTAAGCTTATTCTTTGTGTTGCTTGCTATGTGTTTGTTTGAGTAATGTATTGTGCATAAATCATGTAAGGGTATCTCATTCTTATCTCTATATGAATAAACCACAGATGCCTCCCCGTCGCGCACACACCAACCCCAACCCCAACATTACCCCGAAAATGCAACAAATGATGAATGCACAAACACAGCTTATGCAAATGATGACGACGTTCATCCAGAACCAGAACAACAACAACCCCAACAACCCCAACAACAATAACAACAACAACCCTCCAGGTTTTGACATGCTCACTAGATTTCTGCGTCTGAGGCCAGCTAAGTTTTCAGGAACGACTGATCCCATGGTGGCCAATGATTGGCTACGTTCTGTGAACAAGGACTTAGTGACCGTGGGATGCACAGATGCTGAAAAGGTCAGGTTCGCAGCACATCTGTTGGAAGGACCAGCCGCAGCATGGTGGGACAATTTCCAGATTACCACACCTATTGATGAGGTGACTTGGGCTATATTTGAAGATGGTTTTCGTACTACTCATATCTCACCAGGTATGATGAGCCTGAAAAAGAAGGAATTTCATAACCTGAAGCAACGCCACCACAGCGTGGCTGAATACATCGAAGAGTTCAACAATCTGGCGCGCTATGCACCGGATGAGGTTGACACTGATGCAAAAAGGAAGGAGAAGTTTCTAGAAGGCTTGAATGATGAGCTAAATCTGCAGCTGTCTGTGGCATATGTTCCAACTTATCAGTCGTTGTGTGACAAGGCTGTTATTGTGGAGAATAAGATGAAGCAAGTCGAGAGTAGAAAGAGGAAACACTCCGACAAGCACAGCTCGGGATCGTCTCATAAACGATCTCACTATGATGATAGTGTCAGCTCAGGATCCCACAAGCATGAGAAGTTTAACAAACACCACAATCACAACCGTCATGACAACAAGCATCATCGCAGTCATGAAAATGATAAGTACAAGAACCACAAGAGTGGACATAAGAGCCACCATAGTGGAGGTGGAAGTGGAAGTAGAAGCCCGCCTAAGACGGACATCAGCCGGGTCGAATGCTACAAATGCAAGAAGCTGGGGCATTATGCTAATAAGTGCCCTGAAAAGAAAGTTGAAGGACCTAACAAGCCCAATCCTTTTCAGAAAGGACAAGTTAACCACATCAATGTGGAGGAGGTCTATGAAGAGCCTGATGCTGTTGCCGGTAAGTTCAGACTCAATTCCATCTCAGCATTTGTACTCTTTGATACTGGTGCATCTCATTCCTTCATATCAAAAGCATTTGTTGATAGAAACGGGTTTGCATCTGAAAACATTGGGTGTCCAATAAAAGTTAGCTCTCCAGGAGGAGATATGATAGTGAGTCTTGGATGCCGGGATCTAGTTATAGAGATCGGAAAACATAAGTTTCCAGTAAGACTAATAATCCTAAATTCCCAAGGATTGGATGTAATTTTGGGAATGGATTGGATGGCTAAATATGAGGGAGTACTAGATTGTGCAAATCGTACAATTTCACTCACAACCCCTGAAGGTAAGAGGATAATATTCAAGTCCAACTTTCGATCTAAAGGGAGTAAGCTGAATTCTCTTAAGGGGGTTAGCATGGACACGGTGCCAATTGTGTGTGAGTATCCGGATGTGTTCCCGGAAGAGTTACCAGGAATGCCACCAGATAGAGATGTGGAGTTTATAATAGATTTGGTACCAGGTTCTGGACCAAGGGCAAAGAGGCCTTATAAAATGTCAGTTGACGAACTTAAGGAACTCAAGAAACAACTTGGAGAACAATTGCAGAAAGGATTCATCCAGCCAAGTTCTTCATCTTGGGGAGCTCCAGTTTTGTTCGTAGAAAAGAGAGACAGAACTCAAAGATTATGCATAGATTACCGTTCTCTCAACGAGGTAACCATCAAGAACAAATATCCTTTGCCAAGAATCAATGACTTGTTTGATCAGCTAGAAGGAGCTTGTGTGTTCTCGAAGATTGATCTTCGGTCAGGCTATTTTTAACTCAAGATAAGAGAGCAAGACATACCTAAAGCAGCCTTCACCACAAGGTATGGGTTGTATGAGTACACGGTGATGCCTTTTGGATTAACCAATGCTCCAGCATACTTCATGAATATGATGAACAAAGTGTTCATGGAATTTCTCGACAAGTTCGTTGTCGTTTTCATCGATGACATCTTAGTCTACTCCAAGAGCAAGGAAGAGCATGAAAGACATCTACGCTTGATACTTGAGAAACTAAGGGAACATAAGCTTTATGCCAAGTTCAGCAAGTGTGAGGTTTGGTTAGAGGAAGTTGGATTTCTTGGTCATGTTATGACAAAGGATGGTGTAGCAGTTGATCCTGCTAAAGTTTCAGCCGTGACAGAATGGGAATCTCCTAAGAATGTAAAAGAGGTTCGTAGTTTTCTTGGTTTAGCAGGTTACTACAGAAGGTTCATTGAAAATTTTTCAAAGGTTGCTAAACCAATGACAGAATTGTTAAGGAAAGAAAAGAAATTTGCTTGGTCTGAGGGATGTGAACTCAGTTTTCAAGAATTAAAGAAGAGACTTGTGTCAGCACCTGTTCTGTGCCTACCAGATTTGGAAAAGGATTTCCAAGTGTATTGTGATGCTTCGCATCAAGGATTAGGTGCCGTACTTATGCAAGGCGGAAAAGTTGTGGCTTATGCCTCGAGACAACTCAAAACTCATGAAGTAAACTATCCTACTCATGATTTAGAGTTAGCCGCTGTTGTCCATGCACTCAAAACATGGAGACATTACCTTTTGGGAAAACGTTGTGAAGTATTCACCGACCATAAGAGCTTGAAGTATATCTTCACCCATAAGGAGATCAATATGAGACAAAGAAGATGGCTAGAACTTATTAAGGATTACGACTTGAGTTTGCAATACCACCCCGGTAAGGCAAATGTAGTAGCATATGCTCTATGTCGTAAAGCGTTTGTAAATGGCCTTACCAAAGGTGAATTGCCAGAAGATTTGTGTAAGCAATTCAAAGAACTCAGGTTGGAGATTGTGCCAGAAGGACATCTTATGTCTTTGGATGTTCAACCCACTCTGTTGGATAAGATTAAAGAAGCCCAAAAGATGGATAAAGAAATCGAAGAGATTAAGGAAAAGATTAGCCAAGGGAAAGCTAAAAGATTCCATATGGACGAACAAGGTACTTTATGGCACGAGAAACGTATTTGTGTTCCACAAGATCCGGAATTGCGGAAACTGATTCTGCAAGAAGCCCATAACTCTCCGTATTCTATTCACCCGGGAAACACCAAAATGTACATGGATATGAAAGAAAGATTTTGGTGGAACAATCTTAAAAGGGACATCGCCGAACACATTGCTTTGTGTGATGTGTGTAGTAGAGTGAAAGCGGAGCATCAGAAACCAGCAGGTTTGCTTCAACCAATGCCTATTCCTGAATGGAAGTGGGAAAATATTGGTATGGATTTCATTACTGGATTACCAAGGACCAGGTCAGGGTATGACTCCATATGGGTAGTAGTGGATCGCCTAACTAAAGTGGCTCATTTTATACCCGTAAAGACAACTTATACTAGTGCCAAGTTAGCCAAAATCTACATGAGCAAAATTGTATGCCTTCACGGTGTACCTAAGAGTATTGTGTCTGATAGAGGAACTCAGTTCACTTCTCACTTTTGGAGACAACTTCATGAATCTTTAGGGACGAGATTGGAATTCAGCACTGCTTTTCATCCTGAAACTGATGGACAAACAGAAAGGACTAATCAAATTCTTGAAGACATGTTGAGGGCATGTGCCCTAGACTATGGAGCAAGTTGGGATGAAAGTCTGCCTTACGTAGAGTTCTCTTACAACAATAGTCACCAATCTAGCATTGGGATGGCACCATTCGAATTTCTAAACGGAAGAAAGTGTACCACCCCATTGCTATGGAATGGTGTGGGAGAAAGAAGTTTGTTTGGACCAGATCTTATCAAAGACGCCGAAGAAAAAGTCAAATTGGTTAGAGACAGATTGAAGATAGCACAGTCACGACAGAAAAGCTACGCAGATGTTAAGCGTAGGGAAGTCACCTACGAAGTTGGGGATAAAGCTTATCTCAGAGTATCACCACTTCGTGGAGTGAAAAGATTTGGAGTCAAAGGAAAGTTGGCACCAAGATATGTTGGACCATTTAACATTCTAAGTCGCAAGGGAGAAGTTGCATATGAAATTGAATTACCAGCATCTCTATCAGCAGTCCATAATGTTTTTCATGTGAGCCAACTTAAGAAATGTCACCCAGAAATGGAAGAAACATCTTTAAAGGATACCATACCTTTGGAGGAAGTTCAACTAGAAAGTGATCTCACTTATGAAGAAAAGCCTGTCAAGATTCTTGAGACCACAGGAAGAGTCACAAGAACAAAGACTATCAAGTTTTGCAAAGTACAATGGAATCATCATTCCGAAGAAGAAGCAACATGGGAAAGAGAAGATGATCTTCGGAAAGACCACCCACACCTATTTGCTAGCCAATCCGAATCTCGAGGGCGAGATTCATCTTAAGGGGGTTAGATTGTAACATCCCTAAAAAAATCATGTTTCAAAACTCATTCATATCATCTTTGCATCATTCATCCATTTAGGGTTTTTCTCAAAATCATTTGGAAGCACAAACTTTGGCTATGATTTCATGTGGGCAATTTATCTCAATTGGCCATCACCCTTTGGGATTTATTTGTCCATGATCTTGTTTGCTTGCCTCCATGGTTGGAAAGATTAGGAGTAGCATTTAAACCCAAAATTCCAATTTAGAAATTTTTCTAAACCCTATTCCAAATATTTGCAAACTAGAGCAAATCTCTGTTTACTTTGAAACCCAAGCTTGACCCAGCCTTTGCAAGGTAACAACTTGGTTTATTGACTGTTTTTGAACCCACAAAACCCTACAAAAATTCCCAAAGCAGTTTGAATCCAAAAGGATTTGAATTCATATCAAATTCAATCCAGAAAATGAATTTAGAAAAAGAAAAAGGCTTAACAAAGGAAAAAGGCCGCGCGGCCAGAATCTGGCCCAGCAGCAGATCGAGCCCAGCAAGCCCACCCGGGGATCTCCTTTTTCTTCTCACACGCGCGAGCGCAGGCAAATAGACGCTGATAGCCAGGCCCCACTTCCACTCCGCGCTCCTCGCTGACAGGCGGGCCTTCTCCACGTCAGCATTGTCTTCCCCTGTCTCCGCCCACGATCTCCGCCGCTGACCGTTGCCGCAGTGATGCCGGGAGTAATTGGGCATTAATCGACGGGCGTTTCCTGTCGAGCATCTGGCTATAAGACCCCCTCCGCCTCGCGATCATTTTCCCCCAACCGCCTCGCTCGCTCCGCCACCAGGCTGCCCTCAATCAGCTTTGCACCGCCGCAGACAGAGCCTCTCCGGCGATCGATTCCGGTGAGCCTAGTGTTCCCCTCTGCCTCTCGTTCTTACAATCTGACTCAGCGTGTCTTTGCGCATCTCCTGACCTCACTAGTCCGTCTTGTACTGCCCCAGGTCGCCGGATCCACCTGACACCGCGAGCACCGACGGCGACATCAACTCCGACGAGTTTTCCCGGTAGGTACAGACCGCCCCTCGCCTTCCCGTTCATGCTCACTACTTCGCCTTGACTCTGTGAACCTAACCGTGTCACTATCTTGCCTTGGGGTGATTCACAGCGACGTCCACGACGACCACCCGACGCACCCGACGCCGCCACGAACTCCGGTGAACAATCGCAACCGTGCCCGAGCGCCCCTTGACCAACCGCGAGTACGACAAGCTTCGCCGTGACCTCCTGAGCCCGGTGAGCTACTCCTCCTTCTCCCTCGCCGTCTGCATCATCGGCAACGTCATCGACCGACGATTCCGCCGCCGGTAGCCGCCGCTCCGCCGCCAGTTCTTGGCTAGAGAAATAGCAGTCGTTAGATCTGTATCGTAGCGCTAGGATAGATCCACTTAACCCCGAAGCGGTACGCGATCTGAGCCGCCAGATTTCATTTAGATCCTACGGCTGTGGAGCTCGATCCAGTGCGAAACGGTACGGGCGAATGAGAACATGACTCGTGGCTAGGTTAGATCTGAAAATAGAATTTAAAAACAGATTTTGATCCAGATTTCAAATGCCTATATCTTTTAAATTCCACGTTAGAATTTTGCAAACTTTATACCGTTGGATTCAGAAAAACAAGACCTTTATGCCTATCCATATTGTTTAGCAAATAGTAAACATTAGTTTGACTTAAATTACAGAAACTTGTTTGAGGCCTTTTTGAATATAGATTTAGTTTAGTATTTTGTTTAGGGTTATTTAAGTTTGTCTTGGCTATTTTGTGACTTGTTTAGTTTCTATATTCATGCACTTGCTTGGTTGAGTTTTTCAAAAATCATCACTTGGTAGATTCATGCATGCATGCATTCATAATATTTTTGTTTGTATATATTTGTGTGTAATTGTGTGCTATAACTTGTGTGTAGATTTTGCTAGTGATTGTGATTGTGACGAGTGCTACTCTCCACACTACCAAGGCAAGTGATATCATCATGAATATTCCATTCCTATATTTTATTAATGCATTAGTAATATTTTTTCTAAGTATAGGACTTGCATGGTTTTGCTAAAGAACAAGCTATGCTTTGGGAAAACCTATTAGGTGAAGCCTTAGAGAAAATTACCTAAGTCAAGATTCCTATTATTATCATGCTTAGCCTAGCTACTAGAAAACAAGGGTGGTTTATATATATTCACACTATGGAAAAATATTCTAAGTCTAAGGACTTATGTTTTTGTTAAAATAAAACAACTAAGTTAATGAACCCCCTGGCTGGAATGGAAGGAATGGCTTATGTTGAGTGGTTCACAAGGCCATGGACTTGGCTTGTGTATCTCACTTGTGGATGGCCACCCAGGAAACAAAGAGATTTGAGATGTCTAATGTTGAGAAGCTTCAAGTGCAACCACTTGGTAATATGGGCTCTGCCATGATCTTAGGATGCTAGAACTTAGTCTTTTGGACAGTGGGTGGTAGATGGGATGATAGGTTGGAGCGCGTCCATTTGACTAAGGAAAGGCTACTGAAGGATCATGTCTTGGGAAACCAAGGCTTGTGGGGAAAGTGCACCACCTCTGCAGAGTGTAAAACCTAAGTACTTAGCCATGTCCCTGGTAAAGGACAATTTGAGCATCAAGACATGGAAACTTCAAGAATCTCATCACTCCAATTTCTAAATAAAACTTGTGGGTGAACAAGGGTTAAAAGGATCTTCAGTCATTGATTGGTAGATGCCCGGAGTGGATCTGGAGTCTTTGATTGATAGATGCCTTGGGAGTTTTGTGCCTTACAAAAATTTAGTGTTTTCAAAAGTTAAGGAAAAATCTATTTTGAGCAATGCAAGCCTAAGCTCCACTAGCCAAATGCATATAGTATTATAGTCCACTTTAAATATACTAAGGTATCACTTGCCAATACTATTCCAAAGTATTGACCCTCTGTGGCTGCAACTTATGATGTTGCAGGTTACTCTGATGATGAATAGGAGTCATGATTCTACACTCAACATGCTTGCCTGTGGCACATGAAGATGAAGACTTATGTTTATTTACATATTCCATAAACTCTTGTATTAGGCCTTTGGCCCTGAGTTGTAAAAGACTATGTTTTATCTCTAGAATAACTGTAATAAACGACCTTTGTATCTGTGTACTTCATCTTAAACTGTGGATGCTAGCATTGATCCAGGGACTATCGTTGCAATCACAGGGATCTTTTCCTTTAATAAGGAGGGATCTTACATTTTTACTAACAATAACCAGAGTCATTGAAATGTGTGTTCTCTTCAGAGACCACACATGTGTCCACCAGTGTCATTGCATGTGTGTACTTTTCACTAAGAACAACCAGAGTCATTTCATGTGTGTTCTTTTCACATACCACAGATCGATCCACCAGTGTCATTGCATGTGTGTTCTTTTTACTAACAACAACAGGAGTCATTTCATGTGTGTTCTTTTCACATACCACATATGGATCCACCAGTGTCATTGAAATGTGTGTTCTCTTTAGAGACCACACATGGATCCACCAGTGTCATTGCATGTGTGTTCTTTTTTTACTAACAACAACTGGAGTCATTGCATGTGTGTTCTTTTCACATACCACATATGGATCCACCAGTTTCATTGCATGTGTGCTCTTTTCACTATCCACCTATGGATCCACTAGTGTCATTGCATGTGTGTTCTTTTCAATAACAACAACTGGAGTCATTGCATGTGTGTTCTTTTCATATACCACATATGGATCCACAAGTGTCATTGCATGTGTGTTCTTTTCACAATCCATTTATGGATCCACCAGTGTCATTGCATGTGTGCTCTTTTTACTAACAACAACTGGAGTCATTGCATGTGTGTTCTCTTCACATACCACATATGGATCCAGCAGTGTCATTGCATGTGTGATCTTTTCACAATCCACCTATGTATCCACCAGTGTCATTGCATGTGTGTTCTTTTTACTAACAACAACTAGAGTCATTGCATGTGTGTTATTTTCACATACCACATATGGATCCACCAGTGTCATTGAAATGTGTGTTCTCTTTAGAGACCACACATGGATCCACCAGTGTCATTGCATGTGTGTTCTTTTTTTACTAACAACAACTGGAGTCATTGCATGTGTGTTCTTTTCACATACCACATATGGATCCACCAGTTTCATTGCATGTGTGCTATTTTCACAATCCACCTATGGATCCACTAGTGTCATTGCATGTGTGTTCTTTTTAATAACAACAACTGGAGTCATTGCATGTGTGTTCTTTTCACATACCACATATGGATCCACCAATGTCATTGCATGTGTGTTCTTTTCACAATCCATTTATGGATCCACCAGTGTCATTGCATGTGTGCTCTTTTTACTAACAACAACCAGAGTCATTGCATGTGTGTTCTCTTCAGAGACCACACATGGATCCACTAGTGTCATTGCATGTGTGTTCTTTTCACAATCCACCTATGGATCCACCAGTGTCATTGCATGTGTGCTCTTTTTACTAACAACAACCAGAGTCATTGCATGTGTGTTCTCTTCATAGACCACACATGGATCCACCAGTTTCATTGCATGTGTGTTCTTTTTAGTAACAACAACTAGAGTCATTGCATGTGTGTTCTCTTTAGAGACCACACATGGATCCACCGGTGTCATTGCATGTGTGTTCTTTTTAGTAACAACAACTGGAGTCATTGCTTGTGTGTTCTTTTCACATACCACATATGGATCCACCAGTGTCATTGCATGTGTGCTCTTTTCACAATCCACCTATCGATGCACCAGTGTCATTGCATGTCTGTTCTTTTCACAATCCACCTATGGATCCACCAGTGTCATTGCATGTGTGCTCTTTTTACTAACAGCAACCAGAGTCACTGCGTGTGTGTTTTCTTCAGAGACCACACATGGATCCACCAGTGTCATTGCATGTGCGTTCTTTTTACTAACAATAACCAGAGTCATTGAAATGTGTGTTCTCTTTAGAGACCACACATGTGTCCACCAGTGTCATTGCATGTGTGTACTTTTCACTAAGAACAACCAGAGTCATTTCATGTGTGTTCTTTTCACATACCACAGATCGATCCACCAGTGTCATTGCATGTGTGTTCTTTTTACTAACAACAACAGGAGTCATTTCATGTGTGTTCTTTTCACATACCACATATGGATCCACAAGTGTCATTGAAATGTGTGTTCTCTTTAGAGACCACACATGGATCCACCAGTGTCATTGCATGTGTGTTCTTTTTTTACTAACAACAACTGGAGTCATTGCATGTGTGTTCTTTTCACATACCACATATGGATCCACCAGTTTCATTGCATGTGTGCTCTTTTCACAATCCACCTATGGATCCACTAGTGTCATTGCATGTGTGTTCTTTTTAATAACAACAACTGGAGTCATTGCATGTGTGTTCTTTTCACATACCACATATGGATCCACCAGTGTCATTGCATGTGTGTTCTTTTTTACAATCCATTTATGGATCCACCAGTGTCATTGCATGTGTGCTCTTTTTACTAACAACAACCAGAGTCATTGCATGTGTGTTCTCTTCAGAGACCACACATGGATCCACTAGTGTCATTGCATGTGTGTTCTTTTCACAATCCACCTATGGATCCACCAGTGTCATTGCATGTGTGCTCTTTTTACTAACAACAACCAGAGTCATTGCATGTGTGTTCTCTTCATAGAGCACACATGGATCCACCAGTGTCATTGCATGTGTGTTCTTTTTACTAACAACAACCAGAGTCATTGAAATGTGTGTTCTCTTTAGAGACCACACATGGATCCACCAGTGTCATTACATGTGTGTTATTTTCACTAATAACAACCAGAGTCATTTCATGTGTGTTCTTTTCACATACCGCATATGGATCCACCACTGTCATTGCATGTGTGTTCTTTTTACTAACAACAACAGGAGTCATTTCATGTGTGTTCTTTTCACATACCACATATGGATCCACCAGTGTCATTGAAATGTGTGTTCTCTTGAGAGACCACACATGGATCCACCAGTGTCATTGCATGTGTGTTCTTTTTACTAACAACAACTGGAGTCATTGCATGTGTGTTCTTTTCACATACCACATATGGATCCACCAGTGCCATTGCATGTGTGCTCTTTTTACAATCCACCTATGGATCCACCAGTGTCATTGCATGTGTGCTCTTTTTACTAACAACAACCAGAGACATTGCATGTGTGTTCTCTTCAGAGACCACACATGGATCCACCAGTGTCATTGCATGTGTGTTCTTTTCAAAATCCACCTATGGATCCACCAGTGTCATTGCATGTGTGCTCTTTTTACTAACAACAACCAGAGTTATTACACGTGTCTTCTTTTTAGTAACAACAACTGGAGTCATTGCATGTGTGTTCTTTTCACATAACACATATGGATCCACCATTGTCATTGCATGTGTGCTCTTTTCACAATCCACCTATGGATCCACCAGTGTCATTGCATGTCTTCTCTTTTCACATACCACATATGGATACACCAGTGACATTGCATGTGTGCTCTTTTCACAATCCACACATGGATCAACCAGTGTCATTGCATGTCTGTTCTTTTCACAATCCACCTATGGATCCACCAGTGTCATTGCATGTGTGCTCTTTTTACTAACAACCACCAGATTCATTGCATGTGTGTTCTCTTCAGAGACCACACATGGATCCACCAGTGTCATTGCATGTGTTTTGTTTTTACTAACAATAACCAGAGTCATAGAAATGTGTGTTCTCTTTAGAGACCACACATGTGTCCAATAGTGTCATTGCATGTGTGTACATTTCACTAACAACAACCATAGTCATTTGATGTGTGTTCTTTTCACATACCACATATCGATCCACCAGTGTCATTGCATGTGTGTTCTTTTTACTAACAACAACAGGAGTCATTTCATGTGTGTTCTTTTCACATACCACATATGGATCCACCAGTGTCATTGCAATGTGTGTTCTCTTTAGAGACCACACATGGATCCTCCAGTGTCGTTGCATGTGTGTTCTTTTTACTAACAACAACTGGAGTAATTGCATGTGTGTTCTTTTCACATACCACATATGGATCCACCAGTTTCATTTCATGTGTGCTCTTTCCACAATCCACCTATGGATCCACCAGTGTCATTGCATGTGTGTTCTTTTTACTAACAACAACTGGAGTCATTGCATGTGTTTTTTTTTCACATACCACATATGGATCCACCCGTGTCATTGCATGTGTGTTCTTTTCACAATCCGTTTATGGATCCACCAGTGTCATTACATGTGTGCTCTTTTTACTAACAACAACCAGAGTCATTGCATGTGTGTTCTCTTCAGAGACCACACATGGATCCACTAGTGTCATTGCATGTATGTTCTTTTCACAATCCACCTATGGATCCACCAGTGTCATTGCATTTGTGCTCTTTTTACTAACAACAACCAGAGTCATTGTATGTGTGTTATTTTCACATACCACATATGGATCCACCAGTGTCATTGTATGTGTGCTCTTTTCATAATCCACCTATGGATCCACCAGTGTCATTTCATGTGTGTTCTTTTCACATACCACATATGGATCCACCTATGTCATTGAAATGTGTGTTCTCTTCAGAGACCACACATGATTCCACCAGTGTCATTGCATGTGTGTTCTTTTTAGTAACAACAACTAGAGTCATTGCATGTGTGCTCTTTTCACGATCCACCTATGGATCCACCAGTGTCATTGCATGTCTGTTCTTTTCGCAATCCACCTATGGATCCACTAGTGTCATTGCATGTGTGCTCTCTTCAGAGACCACACATGGATCCACCAGTGTCATTGCATGTGTTTTCTTTTCACTAACAACAACAAGAGTCATTTCATGTGTGTTCTTTTCACATACCACATATGATCCACCAGTGTCATTGCATGTGTGTTCTTTCTACCAACAACAACAGGAGTCATTTCATGTGTGTTCTTTTCACATACCACATATGGATCCACCAGTGTCATTGAAATGTGTGTTCTCTTCAGAGACAAAACAAGGATCCACTAGTGTCATTGTATGTGTGTTCTTTTTACTAAAAACAACTGGAGTCATTGCATGTGTGTTCTTTTCACATACCACATATGGATCCACCAGTATCATTGAAATGTGTGTTCTCTTCCGAGACCACACATGGATCCAGCAGTGTCATTGCATGTGTGTTCTTTTTACTAACAACAACTGGAGTCATTGCATGTGTGTTCTTTTCACATACCACATATGGATCCACCAGTGTCATTGCATGTTTTCTCTTTTCAGAATCCACCTATGGATCCAGCAGTGTCATTGCATGTGTGTTCTTTTTACTAACAACAAGCAGAGTCATTTCATGTGTGTTCTTTTCACATACCACATATTGATCCACCAGTGTCATTGAAATGTGTGTTCTCTTTAGAGACCACACATGGATCCACCAGTGTCATTGCATGTGTGTTCTTTTTACTAGCAACAACCAGAGTCATTGCACGTGTGTTCTTTTCACATACTACATATGGATCCACCAGTGTCAATGCATGTGTGCTCTTTTCACAATCCACCTATGGATCCACCAGTGTAATTGCATGTGTGTTCTTTTTACTAACAAAACCAGAGTCATTGCATGTGTATTCTTTTCACATACCACATATGGATCCACCAGTGTCATTGCATGTGTGCTGTTTTCACATTCCACCTATGGATCCACCTGTGTCATTTCATGTGTGTTCTTTTCACATACCACAAATGAATCCACCAGTGTCATCGAAATGTGTGTTCCCTTCAGAGACCACACACGGATCCACCAGTGTCATCGAAATGTGTGTTCTCTTCAGAGACCACACATGGACCCACCAGTGTTATTGCATGTGTGTTCTTTTTACTAACAACAACTAGAGTCATTGAAATGTGTGTTCTCTTCAGAGACCACACAAGGATCCACCAGTGTCATTGCATGTGTGTTCTTTTCACTAACAACAACCAGAGTCATTTCATGTGTGTTCTTTTCACATACAACATATCGATCCACCAGTGTTATTGCATGTGTGTTCTTTTTACTAACAACAACTGGAGTCATTATATGTGTGTTCTCTTTAGAGACCACACATGGATCCACCAGTGTCTTTGCATGTGCGTTCTTTTCACTAACAACAACCAGAGTCATTGCATGTGTGTTCTTTTCACATACCACATATGGATCCACAAGTGTCATTGCATGTTGGTTCTTTTTACTAACAACAACTAGAGTCATTTCATGTGTGTTCTTTTCACATACCACATATGGATCCACCAGTGTCATTGAAATTTGTGTTCTCTTCAGAGACCACACATGGATCCACCAGTGTCATTGCATGTGTGTTCTTTTTACTAACAATAACCGGAGTCATTGCATGTGTGTTCTCTTCACATACCACATATGGATCCACCAGTGTCATTGCATGTGTGCTCTTTTCACAATCCACCTACGGATCCACTAGTGTCATTGCATGTGTGTTCTTTTTACTAACAACATCCAGAGTCATTGCATGTGTGTTATTTTCACATACCGCATATGGATCCACCAGTGTCATTGAAATGTGTGTTCTCTTGAGAGACCACACATGGATCCACCAGTGCCATTGCATGTGTGTTCTTTTTTGTAAGAACAACTAGAGTCATTGCATGTGTGTTCTTTTCACATACCACATATTGATCCACCAGTGTCATTGAAATGTGTGTTCTCTTTAGAGACCACACATGGATCCACCAGTGTCATTGCATGTGTGTTCTTTTTACTAGCAACAACCAGAGTCATTGCACGTGTGTTCTTTTCACATACTACATATGGATCCACCAGTGTCAATGCATGTGTGCTCTTTTCACAATCCACCTATGGATCCACCAGTGTAATTGCATGTGTGTTCTTTTTACTAACAAAACCAGAGTCATTGCATGTGTATTCTTTTCACATACCACATATGGATCCACCAGTGTCATTGCATGTGTGCTGTTTTCACATTCCACCTATGGATCCACCTGTGTCATTTCATGTGTGTTCTTTTCACATACCACAAATGAATCCACCAGTGTCATCGAAATGTGTGTTCCCTTCAGAGACCACACACGGATCCACCAGTGTCATCGAAATGTGTGTTCTCTTCAGAGACCACACATGGACCCACCAGTGTTATTGCATGTGTGTTCTTTTTACTAACAACAACTAGAGTCATTGAAATGTGTGTTCTCTTCAGAGACCACACAAGGATCCACCAGTGTCATTGCATGTGTGTTCTTTTCACTAACAACAACCAGAGTCATTTCATGTGTGTTCTTTTCACATACAACATATCGATCCACCAGTGTTATTGCATGTGTGTTCTTTTTACTAACAACAACTGGAGTCATTATATGTGTGTTCTCTTTAGAGACCACACATGGATCCACCAGTGTCTTTGCATGTGCGTTCTTTTCACTAACAACAACCAGAGTCATTGCATGTGTGTTCTTTTCACATACCACATATGGATCCACAAGTGTCATTGCATGTTGGTTCTTTTTACTAACAACAACTAGAGTCATTTCATGTGTGTTCTTTTCACATACCACATATGGATCCACCAGTGTCATTGAAATTTGTGTTCTCTTCAGAGACCACACATGGATCCACCAGTGTCATTGCATGTGTGTTCTTTTTACTAACAATAACCGGAGTCATTGCATGTGTGTTCTCTTCACATACCACATATGGATCCACCAGTGTCATTGCATGTGTGCTCTTTTCACAATCCACCTACGGATCCACTAGTGTCATTGCATGTGTGTTCTTTTTACTAACAACATCCAGAGTCATTGCATGTGTGTTATTTTCACATACCGCATATGGATCCACCAGTGTCATTGAAATGTGTGTTCTCTTGAGAGACCACACATGGATCCACCAGTGCCATTGCATGTGTGTTCTTTTTTGTAAGAACAACTAGAGTCATTGCATGTGTGTTCTTTTCACATACCACATATGGATCCACCAGTGTCATTGCATGTGTGTTCTTTTCACAATCCACCTATGGATTCACTAGTGTCATTGTATGTGTGCTCTTTTCAATAACAACAACCAGAGTCATTGCATTTGTGTTCTCTTCAGAGACCACACATGGATCCACCAGTGTTATTGCATGTGTGTTCTTTTTACTAACAACAACTAGAGTCATTTCATGTGTGTTCTTTTCACATACCACATATGGATCCACCAGTGTCATTGCATGTGTGTTCTTTTCACAATCCACCTATGGATTCACTAGTGTCATTGTATGTGTGCTCTTTTCAATAACAACAACCAGAGTCATTGCATGTGTGTTCTCTTCAGAGACCACACATGGATCCACCAGTGTTATTCCATGTGTGTTCTTTTTACTAACAACAACTGGAGTCATTGCATGTGTGTTCTTTTGACATACCACATATGGATCCACCAGTTTCATTGCATGTGTGCTCTTTTCACAGTCCACCTATGGATCCACCAGTGCCATTGCATGTGTGTTCTTTTTACTAACAACAACTGGAGTCATTGCATGTGTGTTCTCTTCACATACCACATATGGATCCACCAGTGTCATTGCATGTGTGTTCTTTTCACAATCCATTTACGAATCCACCAGTGTCATTGCAGGTGTGTTCTTTTTACTAACAACAACCAGAGTCATTGCATGTGTGTTCTCTTCAGAGACCACACATGGATCCACCGGTGTCATTGGATGTGTTTTCTTTTCTTTTCGTAATCCACCTATGGATCCACCAGTGTCATTTCATGTCTGTTCTTTTCACATACCATATATGGATCCAGCTATGTCATTGAAATGTGTGTTCTCTTCAGAGACCACACATGGATCCACCAGTGTCATTGCATGTGTGTTCTTTTTAGTAACAACAACTGGAGTCATTGCATGTGTGTTCTTTTCACATACCACATATGGATCCACCAGTGTCATTGCATGTGTGCTCTTTTCACAATCCACCTATGGATCCACCAGTGTCATTGCATGTCTATTCTTTTCACAATCCACCTATGGATCCACCAGTGTCATTGCATGTGTGCTATTTTTACTAACAACAACCAGACTCATTGCATGTGTGTTCTCTTCAGAGACCACACATGGATCCACCAGTGTCATTGCATGTGTGCTCTTTTCACAATCCACCTATGGATCCACCAGTGTCATTGCATGTGTGTTCTTTTTAATAACAACAACCAGAGTCATTGAAATGTGTGTTCTCTTCAGAGACCACATATCGATCCACCAGTGTCATTGCATGTGTGTTCTTTTTACTAACAACAACAGGAGTCATTTCACGTGTGTTCTTTTCACATACCACATATGGATCCACCAGTGTCATTGAAATGTGTGTTCTCTTCAGAGACCACAGAAGGATCCACTAGTGTCATTGTATGTGTGTTCTTTTTACTAACAACAACTGGATTCATTGCATGTGTGTGTTTTTCACATACCACATATGGATTCACCAGTTTCATTGTATGTGTGCTGTTTTCATAATCCACCTATGGATCCACTAGTGTCATTTCATGTGTGTTGTTTTCACATACCACATATGGATCCACCAGTATCATTGAAATGTTTGTTCTCTTCAGAGAGCACACATGGATCCAGCAGTGTCATTGCATGTGTGTTCTTTTTACAAACAACAACTGGAGTCATTGCATGTGTGTTCTTTTCACATAGCACATATGGATCCACCAGTGTCATTGCATGTGTGCTCTTTTCACAATCCACCTATGGATCCAGCAGTGTCATTGCATGTGTGTTCTTTTTACTAACAACAACCAGAGTCATTGCATGTGTGTTCTTTTCACATACCACATATTGACCCACCAGTGGCAATGCATGTTTGCTCTTTTCAGAATCCACCTATGGATCCACCAGTGTAATTGCATGTGTGTTCTTTTTACTAACAACAACCAGAGTCAGTGCATGTGTATTCTTTTCACATACCACATATGGATCCACTAGTGTCATTGCATTGTGCTCTTTTCACAATTCACCTATGGATCCACCAGTGTCATTTCATGTGTGTTCTTTTCACATACCACAAATGAATCCACCAGAGTCATTGAAATGTGTGTTCTCTTCAGAGACCACGCACGGATCCACCAGTGTCATCAAAATGTGTGTTCTCTTCAGAGACCACACATGGACCCACCAGTGTCATTGCATGTGTGTTCTTTTTATTAACAACAACTAGAGTCATTGAAATGTGTCTTCTCTTCAGAGACCACACAAGGATCCACCAGTGTCATTGCATGTGTGTTTTTTTCACTAACAACAACTAGAGTCATTTCATGTGTGTTCTTTTCACATACCACATATGGATCCACCAGTGTCATTGCATGTGTGTTCTTTTTACTAACAACAACTAGAGTCATTTCATGTGTGTTATTTTCACATACCACATATGGATCCACCAGTGTCATTGAAATGTGTGTTCTCTTCAGAGACCACACATGAATCCACCAGTGTCATTGCATGTGTGTTCTTTTTACTAACAACAACTGGAGTCATTTCATGTGTGTTCTTTTCACATACCACATATGGATCCACCAGAGTCATTGAAATGTGTGTTCTCTTCAGAGACCACACATGGATCCACCAGTGTCATTGCATGTGTGTTCTTTTCACTAACAATAACCAGAGTCATTGCATGTGTGTTTTTTCACATACCATATATGGATCCACAAGTATCATTGTGTGTTGGTTCTTTTTACTAACAACAACTAGAGTCATTTCATGTGTGTTATTTTCACATACCACATATGGATCCACCAGTGTCATTGAAATGTGTGTTCTCTTCAGAGACCACACATGGATCCACCAGTGTCATTGCATGTGTGTTGTTTTTACTAACAACAACTGGAGTCATTGCATCTGTGTTCTTTTCACATACCACATATGGATCCACAAGTGTCATTGCATGTGTGCTCTTTTCACAATCCACCTATGGATCCAACAGTGTCATTTCATGTGTGTTCTTTTCACATACCACATATGGATCCACCAGTGTCATTGAAATGTATGTTCTCTTCAGAGACCATACATGGATCCACCAGTGTCATTGCATGTGTGTTCTTTTTACTAAAAATAACTGGAGTCATTGCATGGGTGTTCTCTTCACATACCACATATGGATCCACCAGTGTCATTGCATGTGTGCTCAGTTCACAATCCACCTATGGATCCACCAGTTTCATTGCATGTGTGTTATTTTCACATACCACATATGGATCCACCAGTGTCATTGAAATGTGTGTTCTCTTGAGAGACCACATATGGTTCCACCAGTGTCATTGCATGTGTGTTCTTTTTTGTAGCAACAACTAGAGTCATTGCATGTGTGTTCTTTTCACATACCACATATGGATCCACCAGTGTCATTGCATGTGTGTTCTTTTCACAATCCACCTATGGATCCACGAGTGTCATTGCATGTGTGCTCTTTTTACTAACAACAACCAGAGTCATTGCATGTGTGTTCTCTTCAGAGACCACACATGGATCCACCAGTGTTATTGCATGTGTGTTCTTTTTACTAACAACAACTAGAGTCATTTCATGTGTGTTCTTTTCACATACCACATATGGATCCACCAGTGTCATTGAAATGTGTGTTCTCTTCAGAGACCACACATGGATCCACCAGTGTCATTGCATGTGTGTTCTTTTTACTAACAACAACTAGAGTCATTTCATGTGTGTTCTTTTCACATACCACATATGGATCCACCAGAGTCATTGAAATGTGTTATCTCTTCAGAGACCACACATGGATCCACCAGTGTCATTGCATGTGTGTTCTTTTCACTAACCACAACCAGAGTCATTTCATGTGTGTTCTTTTCACATACCACATATGGATCCACTAGTGTCATTGAATGTGTGTTCTTTTTACTAACAACAATTGGAGTCATTTCATGTGTGTTATTTTCACATACCACATATGGATCCACCAGTGTCATTGAAATGTGTGTTCTCTTCAGATACCACACATGGATCCACCAGTGTCATTGCATGTGTGTTCTTTTTACTAACAACAACTGGAATCACTGCATGTGTGTTCTTTTCACGTACCACATATGGATCCACCAGTGTCATTGCATGCGTGTTCTTTTCACAATCCACCTATGGATCCACCAGTGTCATTGCGTGTGTGCTCTTTTTACTAACAACAAATAGAGTCATTGCATGTGTGTTCTCTTCAGAGACCACGCATGGAT
Organism: Avena sativa; assembly: GCA_916181665.1. Lineage (NCBI taxonomy): Eukaryota > Viridiplantae > Streptophyta > Magnoliopsida > Poales > Poaceae > Avena > Avena sativa. The sequence continues at coordinate 409,652,504 of OV702292.1, read as the reverse complement.
CCACCAGTGTCATTGCATGTGTGTTCTTTTCAGTAACAACCACCAGAGTCATTTCATGTGTCTTCTTTTCACATACCACATATGGATCCACCAGTGTCATTGCATGTGTGTTCTTTTTACTAACAACAACTGGAGTCATTTCACGTGTGTTCTTTTCACATACCACATATGGATCCACCAGTGTCATTGAATTGTGTGTTCTCTTCAGAGACCACACATGGATCCACCAGTGTCATTGCATGTGTGTTCTTTTTACTAACAACAAATGGAGTCATTGCATGTGTGTTCTTTTCACATACCACATATGGATCCACCAATGTCATTGCATGTGTGCTATTTTCATAATCCACCTACGGATCCACCAGTGTCATTTCATGTGGGTTCTTTTGACATACCACATATGGAACCACCAGTGTAATTGAAATGTGTGTTATCTTCAGAGACCACACATGGATCCACTAGTGTCATTGCATGTGTGTTCTTTTTACTAACAACAACTGGAGTCATTGCATGTGTGTTCTTTTCACATACCACATAAGGATCCACTAGTGTCATTGCATGTGTGCTCTTTTCACAATCCACCTATGGATCCACCAGTGTCGTTGCATGTGTGTTCTTTTTACTAACAACAACCAGAGTCATTGCATGTGTGTTCTTTTCACATACCACATATGGATCCACCAATTTCATTGAAATGTGTGTTCTCTTGAAAGACCACACATGGATCCACCAGTGTCATTGCATGTGTGTTCTTTTTACTAACAACAACCAGAGTCATTGCATGTGTGTTCTTTTCACATATCAAATATGGATCCACCAGTTTCATTGCATGTGTGCTATTTTCACAATCCTCCTATGGATCCACCAGTGTCATTGCATGTGTGTTATTTTTATTAACAACAACCAGTGTCATTGCATGTGCGTTCTTTTCACATACCACATATGGATCCACCAGTGTCATTGCATGTGTGCTCTTTTCACAATCCACCTATGGATCCACCAGTGTCATTTCATGTGTGTTCTTTTCACATGCCACATATGGATCCACTAGTGTCATTCAAATGTCTGTTCTTTTCACATACGATACATGGATCCACCAGTGTCATTGCATGTGTGCTCTTTTTACTAACAACTACTGGAGTCATTGCATGTGTGTCCTCTTCACATACGACATATGGATCCACCAGTGTCATTGCATGTGTGATATTTTCACAATCCACCTATGGATCCACAAGTGTCATTGCAAGTGTGCTCTTTTCACAATCCACCTATGGATCCACCAGTGTCATTGCATGTGTGTTGTTTTTACTAACAACAACTGGAGTCATTGCATGTGTGTTCTTTTCACAGACCAAATATGGATCGACCAGTTTCATTGAAATGTGTGTTCTCTTCAGAGACCACACATGGATCCACTAGTGTCATTGCATGTGTGTTTTTTTACTAACAACAACTAGAGTCATTGCATGTGTGTTCTTTTCACATACCACATATGGATCCACCAGTGTCATTGCATGTGTGCTCTTTTCATAATCCACCTACGGATCCACCAGTGTCATTTCATGTGGGTTCTTTTCACATACCACGTATGGAACCACTAGTGTCATTGAAATGTGTGTTCTCTTCACATACCACATATGGATCCACCAGTGTCATTGCATGTGTGCTCTTTTCACAATCCACCTATGGGTCCAGCAGTGTCATTGCATGTGTGTTATTCTTACTAACAACAACCATAGTCATTGCATGTGCGTTCTTTTCACATACCACATATGGATCCACCAGTGTCAATGCATGTGTGCTCTTTTCACAATCCACCTATGGATCCACCTGTGTAATTGCATGTGTGTTCTTTTTACTAACAAAACCAGAGTCATTGCATGTGTATTCTTTTCACATACCACATATGGATCCACCAGTGTCATTGCATGTGTGCTCTTTTCACATTCCACCTATGGATCCACCTGTGTCATTTCATGTGTGTTCTTTTCACATACCACAAATGAATCCACCAGTGTCATCGAAATGTGTGTTCCCTTCAGAGACCACACACGGATCCAACAGTGTCATCGAAATGTGTGTTCTCTTCAGAGACCACACATGGACCCACCAGTGTTATTGCATGTGTGTTCTTTTTACTAACAACAACTAGAGTCATTGAAATGTGTGTTCTCTTCAGAGACCACACAAGGATCCACCAGTGTCATTGCATGTGTGTTCTTTTCACTAACAACAACCAGAGTCATTTCATGTGTGTTCTTTTCACATACAACATATCGATCCACCAGTGTTATTGCATGTGTGTTCTTTTTACTAACAACAACTGGAGTCATTATATGTGTGTTCTCTTTAGAGACCACACATGGATCCACCAGTGTCTTTGCATGTGCGTTCTTTTCACTAACAACAACCAGAGTCATTGCATGTGTGTTCTTTTCACATACCACATATGGATCCACAAGTGTCATTGCATGTTGGTTCTTTTTACTAACAACAACTAGAGTCATTTCATGTGTGTTCTTTTCACATACCACATATGGATCCACCAGTGTCATTGAAATTTGTGTTCTCTTCAGAGACCACACATGGATCCACCAGTGTCATTGCATGTGTGTTCTTTTTACTAACAATAACCGGAGTCATTGCATGTGTGTTCTCTTCACATACCACATATGGATCCAACAGTGTCATTGCATGTGTGCTCTTTTCACAATCCACCTACGGATCCACTAGTGTCATTGCATGTGTGTTCTTTTTACTAACAACATCCAGAGTCATTGCATGTGTGTTATTTTCACATACCGCATATGGATCCACCAGTGTCATTGAAATGTGTGTTCTCTTGAGAGACCACACATGGATCCACCAGTGCCATTGCATGTGTGTTCTTTTTTGTAAGAACAACTAGAGTCATTGCATGTGTGTTCTTTTCACATACCACATATGGATCCACCAGTGTCATTGCATGTGTGTTCTTTTCACAATCCACCTATGTATTCACTAGTGTCATTGTATGTGTGCTCTTTTCAATAACAACAACCAGAGTCATTGCATGTGTGTTCTCTTCAGAGACCACACATGGATCCACCAGTGTTATTGCATGTGTGTTCTTTTTACTAACAACAACTAGAGTCATTTCATGTGTGTTCTTTTCACATACCACATATGGATCCACCAGTGTCATTGCATGTGTGTTCTTTTCACAATCCACCTATGGATTCACTAGTGTCATTGTATGTGTGCTCTTTTCAATAACAACAACCAGAGTCATTGCATGTGTGTTCTCTTCAGAGACCACACATGGATCCACCAGTGTTATTCCATGTGTGTTCTTTTTACTAACAACAACTGGAGTCATTGCATGTGTGTTCTTTTGACATACCACATATGGATCCACCAGTTTCATTGCATGTGTGCTCTTTTCACAATCCACCTATGGATCCACCAGTGCCATTGCATGTGTGTTCTTTTTACTAACAACAACTGGAGTCATTGCATGTGTGTTCTCTTCACATACCACATATGGATCCACCAGTGTCATTGCATGTGTGTTCTTTTCACAATCCATTTACGAATCCACCAGTGTCATTGCAGGTGTGTTCTTTTTACTAACAACAACCAGAGTCATTGCATGTGTGTTCTCTTGAGAGACCACACATGGATCCACCGGTGTCATTGCATGTGTTTTCTTTTCGTAATCCACCTATGGATCCACCAGTGTCATTTCATGTCTGTTCTTTTCACATACCATATATGGATCCACCTATGTCATTGAAATGTGTGTTCTCTTCAGAGACCACACATGGATCCACCAGTGTCATTGCATGTGTGTTCTTTTTAGTAACAACAACTGGAGTCATTGCATGTGTGTTCTTTTCACATACCACATATGGATCCACCAGTGTCATTGCATGTGTGCTCTTTTCACAATCCACCTATGGATCCACCAGTGTCATTGCATGTCTATTCTTTTCACAATCCACCTATGGATCCACCAGTGTCATTGCATGTGTGCTATTTTTACTAACAACAACCAGACTCATTCCATGTGTGTTCTCTTCAGAGACCACACATGGATCCACCAGTGTCATTGCATGTGTGCTCTTTTCACAATCCACCTATGGATCCACCAGTGTCATTGCATGTGTGTTCTTTTTAATAAAAACAACCAAAGTCATTGAAATGTGTGATCTCTTCAGAGACCACATATCGATCCACCAGTGTCATTGCATGTGTGTTCTTTTTACTAACAACAACAGGAGTCATTTCACGTGTGTTCTTTTCACATACCACATATGGATCCACCAGTGTCATTGAAATGTGTGTTCTCTTCAGAGACCACAGAAGGATCCACTAGTGTCATTGTATGTGTGTTCTTTTTACAAACAACAACTGGAGTCATTGCATGTGTGTTCTTTTCACATAGCACATATGGATCCACCAGTGTCATTGCATGTGTGCTCTTTTCACAATCCACCTATGGATCCAGCAGTGTCATTGCATGTGTGTTCTTTTTACTAACAACAACCAGAGTCATTGCATGTGTGTTCTTTTCACATACCACATATTGACCCACCAGTGGCAATGCATGTTTGCTCTTTTCAGAATCCACCTATGGATCCACCAGTGTAATTGCATGTGTGTTCTTTTTACTAACAACAACCAGAGTCAGTGCATGTGTATTCTTTTCACATACCACATATGGATCCACTAGTGTCATTGCATTGTGCTCTTTTCACAATTCACCTATGGATCCACCAGTGTCATTTCATGTGTGTTCTTTTCACATACCACAAATGAATCCACCAGAGTCATTGAAATGTGTGTTCTCTTCAGAGACCACGCACGGATCCACCAGTGTCATCAAAATGTGTGTTCTCTTCAGAGACCACACATGGACCCACCAGTGTCATTGCATGTGTGTTCTTTTTATTAACAACAACTAGAGTCATTGAAATGTGTCTTCTCTTCAGAGACCACACAAGGATCCACCAGTGTCATTGCATGTGTGTTTTTTCACTAACAACAACTAGAGTCATTTCATGTGTGTTCTTTTCACATACCACATATGGATCCACCAGTGTCATTGCATGTGTGTTCTTTTTACTAACAACAACTAGAGTCATTTCATGTGTGTTATTTTCACATACCACATATGGATCCACCAGTGTCATTGAAATGTGTGTTCTCTTCAGAGACCACACATGAATCCACCAGTGTCATTGCATGTGTGTTCTTTTTACTAACAACAACTGGAGTCATTTCATGTGTGTTCTTTTCACATACCACATATGGATCCACCAGAGTCATTGAAATGTGTGTTCTCTTCAGAGACTACACATGGATCCACCAGTGTCATTGCATGTGTGTTCTTTTCACTAACAATAACCAGAGTCATTGCATGTGTGTTTTTTCACATACCATATATGGATCCACAAGTATCATTGTGTGTTGGTTCTTTTTACTAACAACAACTAGAGTCATTTCATGTGTGTTATTTTCACATACCACATATGGATCCACCAGTGTCATTGAAATGTGTGTTCTCTTCAGAGACCACACATGGATCCACCAGTGTCATTGCATGTGTGTTGTTTTTACTAACAACAACTGGAGTCATTGCATCTGTGTTCTTTTCACATACCACATATGGATCCACAAGTGTCATTGCATGTGTGCTCTTTTCACAATCCACCTATGGATCCAACAGTGTCATTTCATGTGTGTTCTTTTCACATACCACATATGGATCCACCAGTGTCATTGAAATGTGTGTTCTCTTCAGAGACCATACATGGATCCACCAGTGTCATTGCATGTGTGTTCTTTTTACTAGAAATAACTGGAGTCATTGCATGGGTGTTCTGTTCACATACCACATATGGATCCACCAGTGTCATTGCATGTGTGCTCAGTTCACAATCCACCTATGGATCCACCAGTTTCATTGCATGTGTGTTATTTTCACATACCACATATGGATCCACCAGTGTCATTGAAATGTGTGTTCTCTTGAGAGACCACATATGGTTCCACCAGTGTCATTGCATGTGTGTTCTTTTTTGTAGCAACAACTAGAGTCATTGCATGTGTGTTCTTTTCACATACCACATATGGATCCACCAGTGTCATTGCATGTGTGTTCTTTTCACAATCCACCTATGGATCCACGAGTGTCATTGCATGTGTGCTCTTTTTACTAACAACAACCAGAGTCATTGCATGTGTGTTCTCTTCAGAGACCACACATGGATCCACTAGTGTTATTGCATGTGTGTTCTTTTTACTAACAACAACTAGAGTCATTTCATGTGTGTTCTTTTCACATACCACATATGGATCCACCAGTGTCATTGAAATGTGTGTTCTCTTCAGAGACCACACATGGATCCACCAGTGTCATTGCATGTGTGTTCTTTTTACTAACAACAACTAGAGTCATTTCATGTGTGTTCTTTTCACATACCACATATGGATCCACCAGAGTCATTGAAATGTGTTATCTCTTCAGAGACCACACATGGATCCACCAGTGTCATTGCATGTGTGTTCTTTTCACTAACCACAACCAGAGTCATTTCATGTGTGTTCTTTTCACATACCACATATGGATCCACTAGTGTCATTGCATGTGTGTTCTTTTTACTAACAACAATTGGAGTCATTTCATGTGTGTTATTTTCACATACCACATATGGATCCACCAGTGTCATTGAAATGTGTGTTCTCTTCAGATACCACACATGGATCCACCAGTGTCATTGCATGTGTGTTCTTTTTACTAACAACAACTGGAATCACTGCATGTGTGTTCTTTTCACGTACCACATATGGATCCACCAGTGTCATTGCATGCGTGTTCTTTTCACAATCCACCTATGGATCCACCAGTGTCATTGCGTGTGTGCTCTTTTTACTAACAACAAATAGAGTCATTGCATGTGTGTTCTCTTCAGAGACCACGCATGGATCCACCAGTGTCATTGCATGTGTGTTCTTTTCAGTAACAACCACCAGAGTCATTTCATGTGTCTTCTTTTCACATACCACATATGGATCCACCAGTGTCATTGCATGTGTGTTCTTTTTACTAACAACAACTGGAGTCATTTCATGTGTGTTCTTTTCACATACCACATATGGATCCACCAGTGTCATTGAATTGTGTGTTCTCTTCAGAGACCACACATGGATCCACCAGTGTCATTGCATGTGTGTTCTTTTTAGTAACAACAACTGGAGTCATTGCATGTGTGTTCTTTTCACATACCACATATGGATCCACCAATGTCATTGCATGTGTGCTATTTTCATAATCCACCTACGGATCCACCAGTGTCATTTCATGTGGGTTCTTTTGACATACCACATATGGAACCACCAGTGTAATTGAAATGTGTGTTATCTTCAGAGACCACACATGGATCCACTAGTGTCATTGCATGTGTGTTCTTTTTACTAACAACAACTGGAGTCATTGCATGTGTGTTCTTTTCACATACCACATAAGGATCCACTAGTGTCATTGCATGTGTGCTCTTTTCACAATCCACCTATGGATCCACCAGTGTCGTTGCATGTGTGTTCTTTTTACTAACAACAACCAGAGTCATTGCATGTGTGTTCTTTTCACATACCACATATGGATCCACCAATTTCATTGAAATGTGTGTTCTCTTGAAAGACCACACATGGATCCACCAGTGTCATTGCATGTGTGTTCTTTTTACTAACAACAACCAGAGTCATTGCATGTGTGTTCTTTTCACATATCAAATATGGATCCACCAGTTTCATTGCATGTGTGCTATTTTCACAATCCTCCTATGGATCCACCAGTGTCATTGCATGTGTGTTATTTTTATTAACAACAACCAGTGTCATTGCATGTGCGTTCTTTTCACATACCACATATGGATCCACCAGTGTCATTGCATGTGTGCTCTTTTCACAATCCACCTATGGATCCACCAGTGTCATTTCATGTGTGTTCTTTTCACATGCCACATATGGATCCACTAGTGTCATTCAAATGTGTGTTCTTTTCACATACGATACATGGATCCACCAGTGTCATTGCATGTGTGCTCTTTTTACTAACAACTACTGGAGTCATTGCATGTGTGTCCTCTTCACATACGACATATGGATCCACCAGTGTCATTGCATGTGTGATATTTTCACAATCCACCTATGGATCCACAAGTGTCATTGCAAGTGTGCTCTTTTCACAATCCACCTATGGATCCACCAGTGTCATTGCATGTGTGTTGTTTTTACTAACAACAACTGGAGTCATTGCATGTGTGTTCTTTTCACAGACCAAATATGGATCGACCAGTGTCATTGAAATGTGTGTTCTCTTCAGAGACCACACATGGATCCACTAGTGTCATTGCATGTGTTTTTTTTTACTAACAACAACTAGAGTCATTGCATGTGTGTTCTTTTCACATACCACATATGGATCCACCAGTGTCATTGCATGTGTGCTCTTTTCATAATCCACCTACGGATCCACCAGTGTCATTTCATGTGGGTTCTTTTCACATACCACGTATGGAACCACTAGTGTCATTGAAATGTGTGTTCTCTTCACATACCACATATGGATCCACCAGTGTCATTGCATGTGTGCTCTTTTCACAATCCACCAGTGTCATTGAAATGTGTGTTCTCTTCAGAGACCACGCACGGATCCACCAGTGTCATCAAAATGTGTGTTCTCTTCAGAGACCACACATGGACCCACCAGTGTCATTGCATGTGTGTTCTTTTTATTAACAACAACTAGAGTCATTGAAATGTGTCTTCTCTTCAGAGACCACACAAGGATCCACCAGTGTCATTGCATGTGTGTTTTTTCACTAACAACAACTAGAGTCATTTCATGTGTGTTCTTTTCACATACCACATATGGATCCACCAGTGTCATTGCATGTGTGTTCTTTTTACTAACAACAACTAGAGTCATTTCATGTGTGTTATTTTCACATACCACATATGGATCCACCAGTGTCATTGAAATGTGTGTTCTCTTCAGAGACCACACATGAATCCACCAGTGTCATTGCATGTGTGTTCTTTTTACTAACAACAACTGGAGTCATTTCATGTGTGTTCTTTTCACATACCACATATGGATCCACCAGAGTCATTGAAATGTGTGTTCTCTTCAGAGACTACACATGGATCCACCAGTGTCATTGCATGTGTGTTCTTTTCACTAACAATAACCAGAGTCATTGCATGTGTGTTTTTTCACATACCATATATGGATCCACAAGTATCATTGTGTGTTGGTTCTTTTTACTAACAACAACTAGAGTCATTTCATGTGTGTTATTTTCACATACCACATATGGATCCACCAGTGTCATTGAAATGTGTGTTCTCTTCAGAGACCACACATGGATCCACCAGTGTCATTGCATGTGTGTTGTTTTTACTAACAACAACTGGAGTCATTGCATCTGTGTTCTTTTCACATACCACATATGGATCCACAAGTGTCATTGCATGTGTGCTCTTTTCACAATCCACCTATGGATCCAACAGTGTCATTTCATGTGTGTTCTTTTCACATACCACATATGGATCCACCAGTGTCATTGAAATGTGTGTTCTCTTCAGAGACCATACATGGATCCACCAGTGTCATTGCATGTGTGTTCTTTTTACTAGAAATAACTGGAGTCATTGCATGGGTGTTCTGTTCACATACCACATATGGATCCACCAGTGTCATTGCATGTGTGCTCAGTTCACAATCCACCTATGGATCCACCAGTTTCATTGCATGTGTGTTATTTTCACATACCACATATGGATCCACCAGTGTCATTGAAATGTGTGTTCTCTTGAGAGACCACATATGGTTCCACCAGTGTCATTGCATGTGTGTTCTTTTTTGTAGCAACAACTAGAGTCATTGCATGTGTGTTCTTTTCACATACCACATATGGATCCACCAGTGTCATTGCATGTGTGTTCTTTTCACAATCCACCTATGGATCCACGAGTGTCATTGCATGTGTGCTCTTTTTACTAACAACAACCAGAGTCATTGCATGTGTGTTCTCTTCAGAGACCACACATGGATCCACTAGTGTTATTGCATGTGTGTTCTTTTTACTAACAACAACTAGAGTCATTTCATGTGTGTTCTTTTCACATACCACATATGGATCCACCAGTGTCATTGAAATGTGTGTTCTCTTCAGAGACCACACATGGATCCACCAGTGTCATTGCATGTGTGTTCTTTTTACTAACAACAACTAGAGTCATTTCATGTGTGTTCTTTTCACATACCACATATGGATCCACCAGAGTCATTGAAATGTGTTATCTCTTCAGAGACCACACATGGATCCACCAGTGTCATTGCATGTGTGTTCTTTTCACTAACCACAACCAGAGTCATTTCATGTGTGTTCTTTTCACATACCACATATGGATCCACTAGTGTCATTGCATGTGTGTTCTTTTTACTAACAACAATTGGAGTCATTTCATGTGTGTTATTTTCACATACCACATATGGATCCACCAGTGTCATTGAAATGTGTGTTCTCTTCAGATACCACACATGGATCCACCAGTGTCATTGCATGTGTGTTCTTTTTACTAACAACAACTGGAATCACTGCATGTGTGTTCTTTTCACGTACCACATATGGATCCACCAGTGTCATTGCATGCGTGTTCTTTTCACAATCCACCTATGGATCCACCAGTGTCATTGCGTGTGTGCTCTTTTTACTAACAACAAATAGAGTCATTGCATGTGTGTTCTCTTCAGAGACCACGCATGGATCCACCAGTGTCATTGCATGTGTGTTCTTTTCAGTAACAACCACCAGAGTCATTTCATGTGTCTTCTTTTCACATACCACATATGGATCCACCAGTGTCATTGCATGTGTGTTCTTTTTACTAACAACAACTGGAGTCATTTCATGTGTGTTCTTTTCACATACCACATATGGATCCACCAGTGTCATTGAATTGTGTGTTCTCTTCAGAGACCACACATGGATCCACCAGTGTCATTGCATGTGTGTTCTTTTTAGTAACAACAACTGGAGTCATTGCATGTGTGTTCTTTTCACATACCACATATGGATCCACCAATGTCATTGCATGTGTGCTATTTTCATAATCCACCTACGGATCCACCAGTGTCATTTCATGTGGGTTCTTTTGACATACCACATATGGAACCACCAGTGTAATTGAAATGTGTGTTATCTTCAGAGACCACACATGGATCCACTAGTGTCATTGCATGTGTGTTCTTTTTACTAACAACAACTGGAGTCATTGCATGTGTGTTCTTTTCACATACCACATAAGGATCCACTAGTGTCATTGCATGTGTGCTCTTTTCACAATCCACCTATGGATCCACCAGTGTCGTTGCATGTGTGTTCTTTTTACTAACAACAACCAGAGTCATTGCATGTGTGTTCTTTTCACATACCACATATGGATCCACCAATTTCATTGAAATGTGTGTTCTCTTGAAAGACCACACATGGATCCACCAGTGTCATTGCATGTGTGTTCTTTTTACTAACAACAACCAGAGTCATTGCATGTGTGTTCTTTTCACATATCAAATATGGATCCACCAGTTTCATTGCATGTGTGCTATTTTCACAATCCTCCTATGGATCCACCAGTGTCATTGCATGTGTGTTATTTTTATTAACAACAACCAGTGTCATTGCATGTGCGTTCTTTTCACATACCACATATGGATCCACCAGTGTCATTGCATGTGTGCTCTTTTCACAATCCACCTATGGATCCACCAGTGTCATTTCATGTGTGTTCTTTTCACATGCCACATATGGATCCACTAGTGTCATTCAAATGTGTGTTCTTTTCACATACGATACATGGATCCACCAGTGTCATTGCATGTGTGCTCTTTTTACTAACAACTACTGGAGTCATTGCATGTGTGTCCTCTTCACATACGACATATGGATCCACCAGTGTCATTGCATGTGTGATATTTTCACAATCCACCTATGGATCCACAAGTGTCATTGCAAGTGTGCTCTTTTCACAATCCACCTATGGATCCACCAGTGTCATTGCATGTGTGTTGTTTTTACTAACAACAACTGGAGTCATTGCATGTGTGTTCTTTTCACAGACCAAATATGGATCGACCAGTGTCATTGAAATGTGTGTTCTCTTCAGAGACCACACATGGATCCACTAGTGTCATTGCATGTGTTTTTTTTTACTAACAACAACTAGAGTCATTGCATGTGTGTTCTTTTCACATACCACATATGGATCCACCAGTGTCATTGCATGTGTGCTCTTTTCATAATCCACCTACGGATCCACCAGTGTCATTTCATGTGGGTTCTTTTCACATACCACGTATGGAACCACTAGTGTCATTGAAATGTGTGTTCTCTTCACATACCACATATGGATCCACCAGTGTCATTGCATGTGTGCTCTTTTCACAATCCACCTATGGGTCCAGCAGTGTCATTGCATGTGTGTTCTTTTTACTAACAACAACCAGAGTCATGGCATGTGTGTTCTTTTCACATACCACATATGGACCCACCAGTGGCAATGCATGTGTGCTCTTTTCACAATCCACCTATGGGTCCACCAGTGTAATTGCATGTGTGTTCTTTTTACTAACAACAACCAGAGTTAGTGCATGTGTATTCTTTTCACATACCACATATGGATCCACCAGTGTCATTGTATTGTGCTCTTTTCACAATTCACCTATGGATCCACCAGTGTCATTTCATGTGTGTTCTTTTCACATACCACAAATGAATACACCAGAGTCATTGAAATGTGTGTTCTCTTCAGAGACCACACACGGATCCACCAGTGTCATCGAAATGTGTGTTCTCTTCAGAGACCACACATGGACCCACCAGTGTCATTGCATGTGTGTTCTTTTTATAACAACAACTAGAGTCATTGAAATGTGTCTTCTCTTCAGAGACCACACAAGGATCCACCAGTGTCATTGCATGTGTTTTTTTTCACTAACAACAACTAGAGTCATTTCATGTGTGTTCTTTTCACATACCACATATGGATCCACCAGTGTCATTTCATGTGTGTTCTTTTTACTAACAACAACTAGAGTCATTTCATGTGTGTTATTTTCACATACCACATATGGATCCACCAGTGTCATTGAAATGTGTGTTCTCTTCAGAGACCACACATGGATCCACCAGTGTCATTGCATGTGTGTTCTTTTTACTAACAACAACTAGAGTCATTTCATGTGTGTTCTTTTCACATACCACATATGGATCCACCAGAGTCATTGAAATGTGTGTTCTCTTCAGAGACCACACATGGATCCACCAGTGTCATTGCATGTGTGTTCTTTTCACTAACAATAACCAGAGTCATTGCATGTGTGTTCTTTTCACATACCATATATGGATCCACAAGTATCATTGCGTGTTGGTTCTTTTTACTAACAACAACTAGAGTCATTTCATGTGTGTTCTTTTCACATACCACATATGGATCCACCAGTGTTATTGAAATGTGTGTTCTCTTCAGAGACCACACATGGATCCACCAGTGTCATTGCATGTGTGTTGTTTTTACTAACAACAACTGGAGTCATTGCATCTGTGTTCTTTTCACATACCACATATGGATCCACAAGTCTCATTGCATGTGTGCTCTTTTCACAATCCACCTATGGATCCAACAGTGTCATTTCATGTGTGTTCTTTTCACATACCACATATGGATCCACCAGTGTCATTGAAATGTGTGTTCTCTTCAGAGACCATACATGGATCCACCAGTGTCATTGCAGGTGTTCTCTTTTTACTAAAAATATTTGGAGTCATTGCATGGGTGTTCTCTTCACATACCACATATGGATCCACCAGTGTCATTGCATGTGTGCTCAGTTCACAATCCACCTATGGATCCACCAGTGTCATTGCATGTGTGTTCTTTTTACTAACAACAACCAGAGTCATTGCATGTGTGTTATTTTCACATACCACATATGGATCCACCAGTGTCATTGAAATGTGTGTTCTCTTGAGAGACCACACATGGATCCACCAGTGTCATTGCATGTGTGTTCTTTTTTGTAACAATAACTAGAGTCATTGCATGTGTGTTCTTTTCACATAACACATATGGATCCACCAGTGTCATTGCATGTGTGTTCTTTTCATAATCCACCTATGGATCCACCAGTGTCATTGTATGTGTGCTCTTTTTACTAACAACAACCAGAGTCATTGCATGTGTGTTCTTTTCAGAGACCACACATGGATCCACCAGTGTTATTGCATGTGTGTTCTTTTTACTAACAACAACTAGAGTCATTTCATGTGTGTTCTTTTCACATACCACATATGGATCCACCAGTGTCATTGAAATGTGTGTTCTCTTTAAAGACCACACATGGATCCACCAGTGTCATTGCATGTGTGTTCTTTTTACTAACAACAACTAGAGTCATTTCATGTGTGTTCTTTTCACATACCACATATGGATCCACCAGAGTCATTGAAATGTGTGTTCTCTTCAGAGACCACACATGGATCCACCAGTGTCATTGCATGTGTGTTCTTTTCACTAACCACAACCAGAGTCATTTCATGTGTGTTCTTTTCACATACCACATATGGATCCACTAGTGTCATTGCATGTGTGTTCTTTTTACTAACAACAACTGGAGTCATTTCATGTGTGTTATTTTCACATACCACATATGGATCCACTAGTGTCATTTAAATGTGTGTTCTCTTCAGATACCACCTATGGATCCACCAATGTCATTGCGTGTGTGCTCTTTTTACTAACAACAAATAGAGTCATTGCATGTGTGTTCTCCTCAGAGACCACACATGGATCCACCAGTGTCATTGCATGTGTGTTCTTTTCACTAACAACCACCAGAGTCATTTCATGTGTGTTCTTTTCACATACCACATATGGATCCACCAGTGTCATTGCATGTGTGTTCTTTTTACTAACAACAACTGGAGTCATTTCATGTGTGTTCTTTGCACATACCACATATGGATCCACCAGTGTCATTGAATTGTGTGTTCTCTTCAGAGACCACACATGGATCCACCAGTGTCATTGCATGTGTGTTCTTTTTACTAACAACAACTGGAGTCATTGCATGTGTGTTCTTTTCACATACCACATATGGATCCACCAATGTCATTGCATGTGAGCTATTTTCATAATCCACCTACAGATCCACCAGTGTCATTTCATGTGGGTTCTTTTCACATACCACATATGGAACCACCAGTGTCAATGAAATGTGTGTTCTCTTCAGAGACCACACATGGATCCACTAGTGTCATTGCATGTGTGTTCTTTTTACTAACAACAACTGGAGTCATTGCATGTGTGTTCTTTTCACATACCACATATGGATCCACTAGTGTCATTGCATGTGTGCTCTTTTCACAATCCACCTATGGATCCACCAGTGTCGTTGCATGTGTGTTCTTTTTACTAACAACAACCAGAGTCATTGCATGTGTGTTCTTTTCACATACCACATATGGATCCACCAGTGTCATTGAAATGTGTGTTCTCTTGAGAGACCACACATGGATCCACTAGTGTTATTGCATGTGTGTTCTTTTTACTAACAACAACCAGAGTCATTGCATGTGTGTTCTTTTCACATATCAAATATGGATCCACCAGTTTCATTGCATGTGTGCTATTTTCAGAATCCTCCTATGGATCCACCAGTGTCATTGCATGTGTGTTATTTTTATTAACAACAACCAGTGTCATTGCATGTATGTTCTTTTCACATACCACATATGGATCCACCAGTGTCATTGCATGTGTGCTCTTTTCACAATCCACCTATGGATCCACCAGTGTCATTTCATGTGTGTTCTTTTCACATGCCACATATGGATCCACTAGTGTCATTCAAATGTGTGTTCTTTTCACATACCATACATGGATCCACCAGTGTCATTGCATGTGTGTTCTTTTTTGTAACAACAACTAGAGTCATTGCATGTGTGTTCTTTTCACATACCACATATGGATCCACTAGTGTCATTGCATGTGTGTTCTTTTCACAATCCACCTATGGTTCGACCAGTGTCATTGCATGTGTGCTCTTTTTACTAACAACAACCAGAGTCATTGCATGTGTGTTCTCTTCAGAGACCACACATGGATCCACCAGTGTTATTGCATGTGTGTTCTTTTTACTAACAACAACTAGAGTCATTTCATGTGTGTTCTTTTCACATACCACATATGGATCCACCAGTGTCATTGAAATGTGTGTTCTCTTCAGAGACCACACATGGATCCACCAGTGTCATTGCATGTGTGTTCTTTTTACTAACAACAACTAGAGTCATTTCATGTGTGTTCTTTTTACATACCACATATGGATCCACCAGTGTCATTGAAATGTGTGTTCTCTTCAGAGACCACACATGGATCCACCAGTGTCATTGCATGTGTGTTCTTTTCACTAACCACAACCAGAGTCATTTGATGTGTGTTCTTTTCACATACCACATATGGATCCACTAGTGTCATTGCATGTGTGTTCTTTTTACTAACAACAACTGGAGTCATTTCATGTGTGTTATTTTCACATACCACATATGGATCCACCAGTGTCATTGAAATGTGTGTTCTCTTCAGAGTCACACATGGATCCACCAGTGTCATTGCATGTGTGTTCTTTTTACTAACAATAACCAGAGTCATTGAAATGCGTGTTCTCTTCAGAGACCACACATGGATCCACTAGTGTCATTGCATGTGTGTTCTTTTTACTAACAACAACTGGAGTCATTTCATGTGTGTTCTTTTCACATACCACATATGGATCCACCAGTGTCATTGAAATGTGTGTTCTCTTCAGAGACCACAGATGGATCCACCAGTGTCATTACATTTGTGCTCTTTTTACTAACAATAACCAGAGTCATTGAAATGTGTGTTCTCTTCAGAGACCACACATGGATCCACCAGTGTCATTACATGTGTGATCTTTTTACTAAAAATAACCAGAGTCATTGAAATGTGTGTTCTCTTCAGATACCACACATGGATCCACCAGTGTCATTGCATGTGTGTTCTTTTTACTAACAACAACTGGAATCATTGCATGTGTGTTCTTTTCACATACCACATATGGATCCACCAGTGTCATTGCATGCGTGTTCTTTTCACAATCCACCTATGGATCCACCAGTGTCATTGCGTGTGTGCTCTTTTTACTAACAACAAATAGTCATTGCATGTGTGTTCTCTTTAGAGACCACACATGGATCCACCAGTGTCATTGCATGTGTGTTCTTTTCACTAACAACCACCAGAGTCATTTAATGTGTGTTCTTTTCACATACCACATATGGATCCACCAGTGTCATTGCATGTGTGTTCTTTTTACTAACAACAACTGGAGTCATTTCATGTGTGTTCTTTTCACATACCACATATGGATCCACCAGTGTCATTGAATTGTGTGTTCTCTTCAGAGACCACATATGGATCCACCAGTGTCATTGCATGTGTGTTCCTTTTACTAACAACAACTGGAGTCATTGCATGTGTGTTCTTTTCACATACCACATATGGATCCACCAATTTCATTGCATGCGTGCTATTTTCATAATCCACCTACGGATCCACCAGTGTCATTTCATGTGGGTTCTTTTCACATACCACACATGGAACCACCAGTGTCATTGAAATGTGTGTTCTCTTCAGAGACCACACATGGATCCACTAGTGTCATTGCATGTGTGTTCTTTTTACTAACAACAACTGGAGTCATTGCATGTGTGTTCTTTTCATATACCACATATGGATCCACTAGTGTCATTGCATGTGTGCTCTTTTCACAATCCACCTATGGATCCACCAGTGTCGTTGCATGTGTGTTCTTTTTACTAACAACAACCAGAGTCATTGCATGTGTGTTCTTTTCACATACCACATATGGATCCACCAGTGTCATTGAAATGTGTGTTCTCTTGAGAGACCACACATGGATCCACTAGTGTCATTGCATGTGTGTTCTTTTTACTAACAACAACCAGAGTCATTGCATGTGTGTTCTTTTCACATATCAAATATGGATCCACCAGTTTCATTGCATGTGTGCTATTTTCAGAATCCTCCTATGGATCCACCAGTGTCATTGCATGTGTGTTATTTTTATTAACAACAACCAGTGTCATTGCATGTGTGTTCTTTTCACATACCACATATGGATCCACCAGTGTCATTGCATGTGTGCTCTTTTCACAATCCACCTATGGATCCACCAGTGTCATTTCATGTGTGTTCTTTTCACATGCCACATATGGATCCACCAGTGTCATTGCATGTGTGCTCTTTTCACAATCCACCTATGGATCCACCAGTGTCATTTCATGTGTGTTCTTTTCACATGCCACATATGGATCCACTAGTGTCATTCAAATGTGTGTTCTTTTCACATACCATACATGGATCCACCAGTGTCATTGCATGTGTGCTCTTTTTACTAACAACTACTGGAGTCATTGCATGTGTGTCCTCTTCACATACGACATATGGATCCACCAGTGTCATTGCATGTGTGATCTTTTCACAATCCACCTATGGATCCACAAGTGTCATTGCATGTGTGCTCTTTTCACAATCCACCTATGGATCCACCAGTGTCATTGCATGTGTGTTGTTTTTACTAACAACAACTGGAGTCGTTGCATGTGTGTTATTTTCACAGACCACATATGGATCGACCAGTGTCATTGAAATGTGTGTTCTCTTCAGAGACCACACATGGATCCACTAGTGTCATTGCATGTGTGTTTTTTTACTAACAACAACTAGAGTCATTGCATGTGTGTTCTTTTCACATACCACATATGGATCCACCAGTTTCATTGCATGTGTGCTATTTTCACAATCCACCTATGGATCCACCAGTGTCATTGCATGTGTGTTCTTTTTACTAACAACAACTGGAGTCATTGCATGTGTGTTCTTTTCACATACCACATATGAATCCACCAGTGTCATTGCATGTGTGCTATTTTCATAATCCACCTACGGATCCACCAGTGTCATTTCATGTGGGTTCTTTTCACATACCACATATGGAACCACCAGTGTCATTGAAATGTGTGTTCTCTTCAGAGACCACACATGGATCCACCAGTGTCATTGCATGTGTGTTCTTTTTACTTACAACAACTGGAATCATTGCATGTGTGTTATTTTCGCATACCACATATGGATCCACCAGTGTCATTGCATGTGTGCTCTTTTCACAATCCACCTATGGATCCACCGGTGTAATTGCATGTGTGTTATTTTTACTAACAACAACCAGAGTCATTGCATGTGTGTTCTTTTCACATACCACATATGGATCCACCAGTTTCATTGCATGTGTGCTATTTTCACAATCCACCTATGGATTCACCAGTGTCATTGCATGTGTGTTATTCTTACTAAAAACAACCAGAGTCATTGCATGTGTGTTCCTTTCACATACCACATATGGATCCACCGGTGTCATTGCATGTGTGCTCTTTTCACAATCCACCTATGGATCCACCAGTGTCATTTCATGTGTGTTCTCTTCAGAGACCACACACGGATCCACCAGTGTCATTACATGTGTGTTATTTTTACTAACAACAACTAGAGGCATTGCATGTGTGTTCTTTTCACATACCACATATGGATCCACCAGTGTCATTGCATGTGTGCTCTTTTCATAATCCAGCTACGTATCCACCAATGTCATTTCATGTGAGTTCTTTTCACATACCACATATGGATCCACCAGTGTCGTTGCTTGTGTGATATTTTCACAATCCTCCTATGGATCCACAAGTGTCATTGCATGTGTGGTCTTTTCACAATCCACCTGTGGATCCACCAGTGTCATTGCATGTGTGTTCTTTTTACTAACAATAACCAGAGTCATTGCATGTGTGTTCTTTTCACATACCACATATGGATCCACCAGTGTCATTGAAATGTGTGTTCTCTTGAGAGACCACACATGGATCCACCAGTGTCATTGCATGTGTGTTCTTTTTACTAACAACAACCAGAGTCATTGCATGTGTGTTCTCTTCAGAAACCACACATGGATCCACAAGTGTCATTGCATGTTTGTTCTTTTCATAATCTACCTATGGATCCACCAGTGTCATTGCATGTGTGCTCTTTTTACTAACAACAACCAGAGTCATTGCATGTGTGTTCTCTTCAGAGACCACACATGGATCCACCACTGTCATTGCATGTGTGTTCTTTTTACTAACAACAACCAGAGTCATTGAAATGTGTGTTCTCTTAAGAGACCACACATGGATCCACCAGTGTCATTGCATGTGTGTTCTTTTCACTAACAACCACCAGAGTCATTTCATGTGTGTTCTTTTCACATACCACATATGGATACACCAGTGTCATTGCATGTGTGTTCTTTTTACTAACAACAACTGGAGTCATTTCATGTGTGTTCTTTTCACAATCCACCTATGGATCCACAAGTGTCATTACATGTGTGCTCTTTTCACAATCCACCTATGGATCCACCAGTGTCATTGCATGTGTGTTGTTTTTACTAACAACAACTGGAGTCGTTGCATGTGTGTTCTTTTCACAGACCACATATGGATCGACCAGTGTCATTGAAATGTGTGTTCTCTTCAGAGACCACACATGGATCCACTAGTGTCATTGCATGTGTGTTTTTACTAACAACAACTAGAGTCATTGCATGTGTGTTCTTTTCACATACCACATATGGATCCACCAGTTTCATTGCATGTGTGCTATTTTCACAATCCACCTATGGATCCACCAGTGTCATTGCATGTGTGTTCTTTTTACTAACAACAACTGGAGTCATTGCATGTGTGTTCTTTTCACATACCACATATGGATCCACTAGTGTCATTGCATGTGTGCTATTTTCATAATCCACCTACGGATCCACCAGTGTCATTTCATGTGGGTTCTTTTCACATACCACATATGGAACCACCAGTATCATTTCATGTGTGTTCTTTTCACATACCACACATGGATCCACCAGTGTCATTGCATGTGTGTTCTTTTTACTAACAACAACTGGAATCATTGCATGTGTGTTATTTTCGCATACCACATATGGATCCACCAGTGTCATTGCATGTGTGCTCTTTTCACAATCCACCTATGGATCCACCGGTGTCATTGCATGTGTGTTCTTTTTACTAACAACAACCAGAGTCATTGCATGTGTGTTCTTTTCACATACCACATATGGATCCACCAGTTTCATTGCATGTGTGCTATTTTCACAATCCACCTATGGATTCACCAGTGTCATTGAATGTGTGTTATTCTTACTAACAACAACCAGAGTCATTGCATGTGTGTTCCTTTCACATACCACATATGGATCCACCGGTGTCATTGCAGGTGTGCTCTTTTCACAATCCACCTATGGATCCACCAGTGTCATTTCATGTGTGTTCTTTTCACATACCACATATGGATCCTCCAGTGTCATTGAAATGTGCGTTCTTTTCACATACCATACATGGATCCACTAGTGTCATTGCATGTGTGCTCGTTTTACTAACAACTACTAGAGTCATTGCATGTGTGTTCTCTTCACATACCACATATGGATCCACCAGTGTCATTGCATGTGTGATATTTTCACAATCCACCTATGGATCCACCAGTGTCATTGCATGTGTGTTGTTATTACTAACAACAACTGGAGTCATTGCATGTGTGTTCTTTTCACAGACCACATATGGATCGAGCAGTGTCATTGAAATGTGTGTTGTTATTACTAACAACAACTGGAGTCATTGCATGTGTGTTCTTTTCACAGACCACATATGGATCGACCAGTGTCATTGAAATGTGTGTTCTCTTCAGAGACCACACACGAATCCACCAGTGTCATTACATGTTTGTTATTTTTACTAACAACAACTAGAGGCATTGCATGTGTGTTCTTTTCACATACCACATATGGATCCACCAGTGTCATTGCATGTGTGCTCTTTTCATAATCCAGCTACGGATCCACCAGTGTCAGTTCATGTGAGTTCTTTTCACATACCACATATGGATCCACCAGTGTCGTTGCTTGTGTGATATTTTCACAATCCTCCTATGGATCCACAAGTGTCATTGCATGTGTGGTCTTTTCACAATCCACCTGTGGATCCACCAGTGTCATTGCATGTGTGTTCTTTTTACTAACAACAACCAGAGTCATTGCATGTGTGTTCTTTTCACATACCACATATGGATCCACCAGTGTCATTGAAATGTGTGTTCTCTTGAGAGACCACACATGGATCCACCAGTGTCATTGCATGTGTGTTCTTTTTACTAACAACAAGAGTCATTGCATGTGTGTTCTCTTCAGAAACCACACATGGATCCACAAGTGTCATTGCATGTTTGTTCTTTTCATAATCTACCTATGGATCCACCAGTGTCATTGCATGTGTGCTCTTTTTACTAACAACAACCAGAGTCATTGCATGTGTGTTCTCTTCAGAGACCACACATGGATCCACCACTGTCATTGCATGTGTGTTCTTTTTACTAACAACAACCAGAGTCATTGAAATGTGTGTTCTCTTAAGAGACCACACATGGATCCACTAGTGTCATTGCATGTGTGTTCTTTTCACTAACAACCACCAGAGTCATTTCATGTGTGTTCTTTTCACATACCACATATGGATACACCAGTGTCATTGCATGTGTGTTCTTTTTACTAACAACAACTGGAGTCATTTCGTGTGTGTTCTTTTCACAATCCACCTATGGATCCACAAGTGTCATTGCATGTGTGCTCTTTTCACAATCCACCTATGGATCCACCAGTGTCATTGCATGTGTGTTGTTTTTACTAACAACAACTGGAGACGTTGCATGTGTGTTCTTTTCACAGACCACATATGGATCGACCAGTGTCATTGAAATGTGTGTTCTCTTCAGAGACCACACATGGATCCACTAGTGTCATTGCATGTGTGTTTTTTTACTAACAACAACTAGAGTCATTGCATGTGTGTTCTTTTCACATACCACATATGGATCCACCAGTTTCATTGCATGTGTGCTATTTTCACAATCCACCTATGGATCCACCAGTGTCATTGCATGTGTGTTCTTTTTACTAACAACAACTGGAGTCATTGCATGTGTGTTCTTTTCACATACCACATATGGATCCACCAGTGTCATTGCATGTGTGTTATTTTCATAATCCACCTACGGATCCACCAGTGTCATTTCATGTGGGTTCTTTTCACATACCACATATGAAACCACCAGTATCATTGAAATGTGTGTTCTCTTCAGAGACCACACATGGATCCACCAGTGTCATTGCATGTGTGTTCTTTTTACTAACAACAACTGGAATCATTGCATGTGTGTTATTTTCGCATACCACATATGGATCCACCAGTGTCATTGCATGTGTGCTCTTTCCACAATCCACCTATGGATCCACCGGTGTCATTGCATGTATGTTCTTTTTACGAACAACAACCAGAGTCATTGCATGTGTGTTCTTTTCACATACCACATATGGATCCACCAGTTTCATTGCATGTGCTATTTTCACAATCCACCTATGGATTCACCAGTGTCATTGCATGTGTGTTATTCTTACTAACAACAACCAGAGTCATTGCATGTGTGTTCCTTTCACATACCACATATGGATCCACCAGTGTCATTGCATGTGTGCTCTTTTCACAATCCACCTATGGATCCACCAGTGTCATTTCATGTGTGTTCTTTTCACATACCACATATGGATCCTCCAGTGTCATTGAAATGTGCGTTCTTTTCACATACCATACATGGATCCACCAGTGTCATTGCATGTGTGCTCGTTTTACTAACAACTACTAGAGTCATTGCATTTGTGTTCTCTTCACATACCACATATGGATCCACCAGTGTCAATGCATGTGTGATATTTTCACAATCCACCTATGGATCCACCAATGTCATTGCATGTGTGTTGTTATTACTAACAACAACTGGAGTCATTGCATGTGTGTTCTTTTCACAGACCACATATGGATCGAGCAGTGTCATTGAAATGTGTGTTGTTATTACTAACAACAACTAGAGTCATTGCATGTGTGTTCTTTTCACAGACCACATATGGATCGACCAGTGTCATTGAAATGTGTGTTCTCTTCAGAGACCACACACGGATCCACCAGTGTCATTACATGTGTGTTATTTTTACTAACAACAACTAGAGGCATTGCATGTGTGTTCTTTTCACATACCACATATGGATCCACCAGTGTCATTGCATGTGTGCTCTTTTCATAATCCAGCTACGGATCCACCAGTGTCTGTTCATGTGAGTTCTTTTCACATACCACATATGGATCCACCAGTGTCGTTTCTTGTGTGATATTTTCACAATCCTCCTATGGATCCACAAGTGTCATTGCATGTGTGGTCTTTTCACAATCCACCTGTGGATCCACCAGTGTCATTGCATGTGTGTTCTTTTTACTAACAACAACCAGAGTCATTGCATGTGTGTTCTTTTCACATACCACATATGGATCCACCAGTGTCATTGAAATGTGTGTTCTCTTGAGAGACCACACATGGATCCACCAGTGTCATTGCATGTGTGTTCTTTTTACTAACAACAACCAGAGTCATTGCATGTGTGTTCTCTTCAGAAACCACACATGGATCCACAAGTGTCATTGCATGTTTGTTCTTTTCATAATCTACCTATGGATCCACCAGTGTCATTGCATGTGTGCTCTTTTTACTAACAACAACCAGAGTCATTGCATGTGTGTTCTCTTCAGAGACCACACATGGATCCACCACTGTCATTGCATGTGTGTTCTTTTTACTAACAACAACCAGAGTCATTGAAATGTGTGTTCTCTTAAGAGACCACACATGGATCCACCAGTGTCATTGCATGTGTGTTCTTTTCACTAACAACCACCAGAGTCATTTCATGTGTGTTCTTTTCACATACCACATATGGATACACCAGTGTCATTGCATGTGTGTTCTTTTTACTAACAACAACTGGAGTCATTTCATGTGTGTTCTTTTCACAATCCACCTATGGATCCACAAGTGTCATTGCATGTGTGCTCTATTCACAATCCACCTATGGATCCACCAGTGTCATTGCATGTGTGTTGTTTTTACTAACAACAACTGGAGTCGTTGCATGTGTGTTCTTTTCACAGACCACATATGGATCGACCAGTGTCATTGAAATGTGTGTTCTCTTCAGAGACCACACATGGATCCACTAGTGTCATTGCATGTGTTTTTTTTTACTAACAACAACTAGAGTCATTGCATGTGTGTTCTTTTCACATACCACATATGGATCCACCAATTTCATTGCATGTGTGCTATTTTCACAATCCACCTATGGATCCACCAGTGTCATTGCATGTGTGTTCTTTTTACTAACAACAACTGGAGTCATTGCATGTGTGTTCTTTTCACATACCACATATGGATCCACCAGTGTCATTGCATGTGTGCTATTTTCATAATCCACCTACGGATCCACCAGTGTCATTTCATGTGGGTTCTTTTCACATACCACATATGGAACCACCAGTATCATTGAAATGTGTGTTCTCTTCAGAGACCACACATGGATCCACCAGTGTCATTGCATGTCTGTTCTTTTTACTAACAACAACTGGAATCATTGCATGTGTGTTATTTTCGCATACCACATATGGATCCACCAGTGTCATTGCATGTGTGCTCTTTTCACAATCCACCTATGGATCCACCGGTGTCATTGCATGTGTGTTCTTTTTACTAACAACAACCAGAGTCATTGCATGTGTGTTCTTTTCACATACCACATATGGATCCACCAGTTTCATTGCATGTGCTATTTTCACAATCCACCTATGGATTCACCAGTGTCATTGCATGTGTGTTATTCTTACTAACAACAACCAGAGTCATTGCATGTGTTTTCCTTTCACATACCACATATGGATCCACCGGTGTCATTGCATGTGTGCTCTTTTCACAATCCACCTATGGATCCACCAGTGTCATTTCATGTGTGTTCTTTTCACATACCACATATGGATCCTCCAGTGTCATTGAAATGTGCGTTCTTTTCACATACCATACATGGATCCACCAGTGTCATTGCATGTGTGCTCGTTTTACTAACAACTACTAGTGTCATTGCATGTGTGTTCTCTTCACATACCACATATGGATCCACCAGTGTCATTGCATGTGTGATATTTTCACAATCCACCTATGGATCCACCAGTGTCATTGCATGTGTGTTGTTATTACTAACAACAACTGGAGTCATTGCATGTGTGTTCTTTTCACAGACCACATATGGATCGACCAGTGTCATTGAAATGTGTGTTGTTATTACTAACAACAACTGGAGTCATTGCATGTGTGTTCTTTTCACAGACCACATATGGATCGACCAGTGTCATTGAAATGTGTGTTCTCTTCAGAGACCACAGACGGATCCACCAGTGTCATTACATGTGTGTTATTTTTACTAACAACAACTAGAGGCATTGCATGTGTGTTATTTTCACATACCACATATGGATCCACCAGTGTCATTGCATGTGTGCTCTTTTCATAATCCAGCTACGGATCCACCAGTGTCATTTCATGTGAGTTCTTTTCACATACCACATATGGATCCACCAGTGTCGTTGCTTGTGTGATATTTTCACAATCCTCCTATGGATCCACAAGTGTCATTTCATGTGTGGTCTTTTCACAATCCACCTGTGGATCCACCAGTGTCATTGCATGTGTGTTCTTTTTACTAACAACAACCAGAGTCATTGCATGTGTGTTCTTTTCACATACCACATATGGATCCACCAGTGTCATTGAAATGTGTGTTCTCTTGAGAGACCACATCTGGATCCACCAGTGTCATTGCATGTGTGTTCTTTTTACTAACAACAACCAGAGTCATTGCATGTGTGTTCTCTTCAGAAACCACACATGGATCCACAAGTGTCATTGCATGTTTGTTCTTTTCATAATCTACCTATGGATCCACCAGTGTCATTGCATGTGTGCTCTTTTTACTAACAACAACCAGAGTCATTGCATGTGTGTTCTCTTCAGAGACCACACATGGATCCACCACTGTCATAGCATGTGTGTTCTTTTTACTAACAACAACCAGAGTCATTGAAATGTGTGTTCTCTTAAGAGACCACACATGGATCCACCAGTGTCATTGCATGTGTGTTCTTTTCACTAACAACCACCAGAGTCATTTCATGTGTGTTCTTTTCACATACAACATATGGATACACCAGTGTCATTGCATGTGTGTTCTTTTTACTAACAACAACTGGAGTCATTTCATGCGTATTCTTTTCACATACCACATATGGATCCACAAGTGTCATTGAAATGTGTGTTCTCTTCAGAGACCACACATGGATCCACCAGTGTCATTGCATGTGTGTTCTTTTTACTAACAACAACTAGAGTCATTGCATGTGTGTTATTTTCGCATACCACATATGGATCCACCAGTGTCATTGAAATGTGTGTTCTCTTCAGAGACCACACATGGATCCACTAGTGTCATTGCATGTGTTTTTTTTACTAACAACAACTAGAGTCATTGCATGTGTGTTCTTTTCACATACCACATATGGATCCACCAATTTCATTGCATGTGTGCTATTTTCACAATCCACCTATGGATCCACCAGTGTCATTGCATGTGTGTTCTTTTTACTAACAACAACTGGAGTCATTGCATGTGTGTTCTTTTCACATACCACATATGGATCCACCAGTGTCATTGCATGTGTGCTATTTTCATAATCCACCTATGGATCCACCAGTGTCATTTCATGTGGGTTCTTTTCACATACCACATATGGAACCACCAGTATCATTGAAATGTGTGTTCTCTTCAGAGACCACACATGGATCCACCAGTGTCATTGCATGTCTGTTCTTTTTACTAACAACAACTGGAATCATTGCATGTGTGTTATTTTCGCATACCACATATGGATCCACCAGTGTCATTGCATGTGTGCTCTTTTCACAATCCACCTATGGATCCACCGGTGTCATTGCATGTGTGTTCTTTTTACTAACAACAACCAGAGTCATTGCATGTGTGTTCTTTTCACATACCACATATGGATCCACCAGTTTCATTGCATGTGCTATTTTCACAATCCACCTATGGATTCACCAGTGTCATTGCATGTGTGTTATTCTTACTAACAACAACCAGAGTCATTGCATGTGTGTTCCTTTCACAATCCACCTATGGATCCACCAGTGTCATTTCATGTGTGTTCTTTTCACATACCACATATGGATCCTCCAGTGTCATTGAAATGTGCGTTCTTTTCACATACCATACATGGATCCACCAGTGTCATTGCATGTGTGCTCGTTTTACTAACAACTACTAGTGTCATTGCATGTGTGTTCTCTTCACATACCACATATGGATCCACCAGTGTCATTGCATGTGTGATATTTTCACAATCCACCTATGGATCCACCAGTGTCATTGCATGTGTGTTGTTATTACTAACAACAACTGGAGTCATTGCATGTGTGTTCTTTTCATAGACCACATATGGATCGACCAGTGTCATTGAAATGTGTGTTGTTATTACTAACAACAACTGGAGTCATTGCATGTGTGTTCTTTTCATAGACCACATATGGATCGACCAGTGTCATTGAAATGTGTGTTCTCTTCAGAGACCACACACGGATCCACCAGTGTCATTACATGTGTGTTATTTTTACTAACAACAACTAGAGGCATTGCATGTGTGTTATTTTCACATACCACATATGGATCCACCAGTGTCATTGCATGTGTGCTCTTTTCATAATCCAGCTACGGATCCACCAGTGTCATTTCATGTGAGTTCTTTTCACATACCACATATGGATCCACCAGTGTCGTTGCTTGTGTGATATTTTCACAATCCTCCTATGGATCCACAAGTGTCATTTCATGTGTGGTCTTTTCACAATCCACCTGTGGATCCACCAGTGTCATTGCATGTGTGTTCTTTTTACTAACAACAACCAGAGTCATTGCATGTGTGTTCTTTTCACATACCACATATGGATCCACCAGTGTCATTGAAATGTGTGTTCTCTTGAGAGACCACATCTGGATCCACCAGTGTCATTGCATGTGTGTTCTTTTTACTAACAACAACCAGAGTCATTGCATGTGTGTTCTCTTCAGAAACCACACATGGATCCACAAGTGTCATTGCATGTTTGTTCTTTTCATAATCTACCTATGGATCCACCAGTGTCATTGCATGTGTGCTCTTTTTACTAACAACAACCAGAGTCATTGCATGTGTGTTCTCTTCAGAGACCACACATGGATCCACCACTGTCATAGCATGTGTGTTCTTTTTACTAACAACAACCAGAGTCATTGAAATGTGTGTTCTCTTAAGAGACCACACATGGATCCACCAGTGTCATTGCATGTGTGTTCTTTTCACTAACAACCACCAGAGTCATTTCATGTGTGTTCTTTTCACATACAACATATGGATACACCAGTGTCATTGCATGTGTGTTCTTTTTACTAACAACAACTGGAGTCATTTCATGCGTATTCTTTTCACATACCACATATGGATCCACAAGTGTCATTGAAATGTGTGTTCTCTTCAGAGACCACACATGGATCCACCAGTGTCATTGCATGTGTGTTCTTTTTACTAACAACAACTAGAGTCATTGCATGTGTGTTATTTTCGCATACCACATATGGATCCACCAGTGTCATTGAAATGTGTGTTCTCTTCAGAGACCACACATGGATCCACTAGTGTCATTGCATGTGTTTTTTTTACTAACAACAACTAGAGTCATTGCATGTGTGTTCTTTTCACATACCACATATGGATCCACCAATTTCATTGCATGTGTGCTATTTTCACAATCCACCTATGGATCCACCAGTGTCATTGCATGTGTGTTCTTTTTACTAACAACAACTGGAGTCATTGCATGTGTGTTCTTTTCACATACCACATATGGATCCACCAGTGTCATTGCATGTGTGCTATTTTCATAATCCACCTATGGATCCACCAGTGTCATTTCATGTGGGTTCTTTTCACATACCACATATGGAACCACCAGTATCATTGAAATGTGTGTTCTCTTCAGAGACCACACATGGATCCACCAGTGTCATTGCATGTCTGTTCTTTTTACTAACAACAACTGGAATCATTGCATGTGTGTTATTTTCGCATACCACATATGGATCCACCAGTGTCATTGCATGTGTGCTCTTTTCACAATCCACCTATGGATCCACCGGTGTCATTGCATGTGTGTTCTTTTTACTAACAACAACCAGAGTCATTGCATGTGTGTTCTTTTCACATACCACATATGGATCCACCAGTTTCATTGCATGTGCTATTTTCACAATCCACCTATGGATTCACCAGTGTCATTGCATGTGTGTTATTCTTACTAACAACAACCAGAGTCATTGCATGTGTGTTCCTTTCACAATCCACCTATGGATCCACCAGTGTCATTTCATGTGTGTTCTTTTCACATACCACATATGGATCCTCCAGTGTCATTGAAATGTGCGTTCTTTTCACATACCATACATGGATCCACCAGTGTCATTGCATGTGTGCTCGTTTTACTAACAACTACTAGTGTCATTGCATGTGTGTTCTCTTCACATACCACATATGGATCCACCAGTGTCATTGCATGTGTGATATTTTCACAATCCACCTATGGATCCACCAGTGTCATTGCATGTGTGTTGTTATTACTAACAACAACTGGAGTCATTGCATGTGTGTTCTTTTCATAGACCACATATGGATCGACCAGTGTCATTGAAATGTGTGTTGTTATTACTAACAACAACTGGAGTCATTGCATGTGTGTTCTTTTCATAGACCACATATGGATCGACCAGTGTCATTGAAATGTGTGTTCTCTTCAGAGACCACACACGGATCCACCAGTGTCATTACATGTGTGTTATTTTTACTAACAACAACTAGAGGCATTGCATGTGTGTTATTTTCACATACCACATATGGATCCACCAGTGTCATTGCATGTGTGCTCTTTTCATAATCCAGCTACGGATCCACCAGTGTCATTTCATGTGAGTTCTTTTCACATACCACATATGGATCCACCAGTGTCGTTGCTTGTGTGATATTTTCACAATCCTCCTATGGATCCACAAGTGTCATTTCATGTGTGGTCTTTTCACAATCCACCTGTGGATCCACCAGTGTCATTGCATGTGTGTTCTTTTTACTAACAACAACCAGAGTCATTGCATGTGTGTTCTTTTCACATACCACATATGGATCCACCAGTGTCATTGAAATGTGTGTTCTCTTGAGAGACCACATCTGGATCCACCAGTGTCATTGCATGTGTGTTCTTTTTACTAACAACAACCAGAGTCATTGCATGTGTGTTCTCTTCAGAAACCACACATGGATCCACAAGTGTCATTGCATGTTTGTTCTTTTCATAATCTACCTATGGATCCACCAGTGTCATTGCATGTGTGCTCTTTTTACTAACAACAACCAGAGTCATTGCATGTGTGTTCTCTTTAGAGACCACACATGGATCCACCACTGTCATAGCATGTGTGTTCTTTTTACTAACAACAACCAGAGTCATTGAAATGTGTGTTCTCTTAAGAGACCACACATGGATCCACCAGTGTCATTGCATGTGTGTTCTTTTCACTAACAACCACCAGAGTCATTTCATGTGTGTTCTTTTCACATACAACATATGGATACACCAGTGTCATTGCATGTGTGTTCTTTTTACTAACAACAACTGGAGTCATTTCATGCGTATTCTTTTCACATACCACATATGGATCCACAAGTGTCATTGAAATGTGTGTTCTCTTCAGAGACCACACATGGATCCACCAGTGTCATTGCATGTGTGTTCTTTTTACTAACAACAACTAGAGTCATTGCATGTGTGTTCTTTTCACATACCACATATGGATCCACCAGTGTCATTGCATGTGTGCTCTTTTCACAATCCACCTATGGATCCACTAGTGTCATTCAAATGTGTTTTCTTTTCACATACCATACGTGGATCCACCAGTGTCATTGCATGTGTGCTCTTTTTACTAACAACTACTGGAGTCATTTTATGTGTGTTCTCTTCACATACGACATATGGATCCACCAGTGTCATTGCATGTGTGATATTTTCACAATCCACCTATGGATCCACAAGTGTCATTGCATGTGTGCTCTTTTCAGAATCCACCTATGGATCCACCGGTGTCATTGCATGTGTGTTCTTTTTACTAACAGCAACCAGAGTCATTGCATGTGTGTTCTTTTCACATACCACATATGGATCCACCAGTTTCATTGCATGTGTGCTATTTTCACAATCCACCTATGGATTCACCAGTGTCATTGCATGTGTGTTATTCTTACTAACAACAACCAGAGTCATTGCATGTGTGTTCCTTTCACATACCACATATGGATCCACCGGTGTCATTGCATGTGTGCTCTTTTCACAATCCACCTATGGATCCACCAGTGTCATTTCATGTGTGTTCTTTTCACATACGACATATGGATCCTCCAGTGTCATTGAAATGTGCGTTCTTTTCACATACCATACATGGATCCACCAGTGTCATTGCATGTGTGCTCGTTTTACTAACAACTACTAGAGTCATTGCATGTGTGTTCTCTTCACATACCACATATGGATCCACCAGTGTCATTGCATGTGTGATATTTTCACAATCCACCTATGGATCCACCAGTGTCATTGCATGTGTGTTGTTATTACTAACAACAACTGGAGTCATTGCATGTGTGTTCTTTTCACAGAGCACATATGGATCGACCAGTGTCATTGAAATGTGTGTTCTCTTCAGAGACCACACATGGATCCACCAGTGTCATTGCATGTGTGTTCTTTTTACTAACAACAACTGGAATCATTGCATGTGTGTTATTTTCGCATACCATATATGGATCCACCAGTGTCATTGCATGTGTGCTCTTTTCACAATCCACCTATGGATCCACCGGTGTCATTGCATGTGTGTTATTTTTACTAACAACAACCAGAGTCATTGCATGTGTGTTCTTTTCACATACCACATATGGATCCACCAGTTTCATTGCATGTGTGCTATTTTCACAATCCACCTATGGATTCACCAGTGTCATTGCATGTGTGTTATTCTTACTAACAACAACCAGAGTCATTGCATGTGTGTTCCTTTCACATACCACATATGGATCCACCGGTGTCATTGCATGTGTGCTCTTTTCACAATCCACCTATGGATCCACCAGTGTCATTTCATGTGTGTTCTTTTCACATACCACATATGGATCCTCCAGTGTCATTGAAATGTGCGTTCTTTTCACATACCATACATGGATCCACCAGTGTCATTGCATGTGTGCTCGTTTTACTAACAACTACTAGAGTCATTGCATGTGTGTTCTCTTCACATACCACATATGGATCCACCAGTGTCATTGCATGTGTGATCTTTTCACAATCCACCTATGGATCCACCAGTGTCATTGCATGTGTTTTGTTATTACTAACAACAACTGGAGTCATTGCATGTGTGTTCTTTTCACAGACCACATATGGATCGACCAGTGTCATTGAAATGTGTGTTCTCTTCAGAGACCACACACGGATCCACCAGTGTCATTACATGTGTGTTATTTTTACTAACAACAACTAGAGGCATTGCATGTGTGTTCTTTTCACATACCACATATGGATCCACCAGTGTCATTGCATGTGTGCTCTTTTCATAATCCAGCTACGTATCCACCAATGTCATTTCATGTGAGTTCTTTTCACATACCACATATGGATCCACCAGTGTTGTTGCTTGTGTGATATTTTCACAATCCTCCTATGGATCCACAAGTGTCATTGCATGTGTGGTCTTTTCACAATCCACCTGTGGATCCACCAGTGTCATTGCATGTGTGTTCTTTTTACTAACAACAACTAGAGTCATTGCATGTGTGTTCTTTTCACATACCACATATGGATCCACCAGTGTCATTGAAATGTGTGTTCTCTTGAGAGACCACACATGGATCCACCAGTGTCATTGCATGTGTGTTCTTTTTACTAACAACAACCAGAGTCATTGCATGTGTGTTCTGTTCAGAAACCACACATGGATCCACAAGTGTCATTGCATGTTTGTTCTTTTCATAATCTACCTATGGATCCTCCAGTGTCATTGCATGTGTGCTCTTTTTACTAACAACAACCAGAGTCATTGCATGTGTGTTCTCTTCAGAGACCACACATGGATCCACCACTGTCATTGCATGTGTGTTCTTTTTACTAACAACAACCAGAGTCATTGAAATGTGTGTTCTCTTAAGAGACCACACATGGATCCACCAGTGTCATTACATGTGTGTTCTTTTCACTAACAACCACCAGAGTCATTTCATGTGTGTTCTTTTCACATACCACATATGGATACACCAGTGTCATTGCATGTGTGTTATTTTTACTAACAACAACTGGAGTCATTTCATGTGTGTTCTTTTCACAATCCACCTATGGATCCACAAGTGTCATTGCATGTGTGCTCTTTTCACAATCCACCTATGGATCCACCAGTGTCATTGCATGTGTGTTGTTTTTACTAACAACAACTGGAGTCGTTGCATGTGTGTTCTTTTCACAGACCACATATG
Organism: Avena sativa; assembly: GCA_916181665.1. Taxonomy (NCBI): domain Eukaryota; kingdom Viridiplantae; phylum Streptophyta; class Magnoliopsida; order Poales; family Poaceae; genus Avena; species Avena sativa. The sequence goes on along the minus strand of OV702292.1, from coordinate 409,617,651 downwards.
GATCGACCAGTGTCATTGAAATGTGTGTTCTCTTCAGAGACCACACATGGATCCACTAGTGTCATTGCATGTGTTTTTTTTACTAACAACAACTAGAGTCATTGCATGTGTGTTCTTTTCACATACCACATATGGATCCACCAGTTTCATTGCATGTGTGCTATTTTCACAATCCACCTATGGATCCACCAGTGTCATTGCATGTGTGTTCTTTTTACTAACAACAACTAGAGTCATTGCATGTGTGTTCTTTTCACATACCACATATGGATCCACCAGTGTCATTGCATGTGTGCTATTTTCATAATCCACCTACGGATCCACCAGTGTCATTTCATGTGGGTTCTTTTCACATACCACATATGGAACCACCAGTGTCATTGAAATGTGTGTTCTCTTCAGAGACCACACATGGATCCACCAGTGTCATTGCATGTGTGTTCTTTTTACTAACAACAACTGGAATCATTGCATGAGTGTTATTTTCGCATACCACATATGGATCCACCAGTGTCATTGCATGTGTGCTCTTTTCACAATCCACCTATGGATCCACCGGTGTCATTGCATGTGTGTTCTTTTTACTAACAACAACCAGAGTCATTGCATGTGTGTTCTTTTCACATACCACATATGGATCCACCAGTTTCATTGCATGTGTGCTATTTTCACAATCCACTTATGGATTCACCAGTGTCATTGCATGTGTGTTATTCTTACTAACAACAACCAGAGTCATTGCATGTGTGTTCCTTTCACATACCACATATGGATCCACCGGTGTCATTGCATGTGTGCTCTTTTCACAATCCACCTATGGATCCACCAGTGTCATTTCATGTGTGTTCTTTTCACATACCACATATGGATCCTCTAGTGTCATTGAAATGTGCGTTCTTTTCACATACCATACATGGATCCACCAGTGTCATTGCATGTGTGCTCGTTTTACTAACAACTACTAGAGTCATTGCATGTGTGTTCTCTTCACATACCACATATGGATCCACCAGTGTCATTGCATGTGTGATCTTTTCACAATCCACCTATGGATCCACCAGTGTCATTGCATGTGTGTTGTTATTACTAACAACAACTGGAGTCATTGCATGTGTGTTCTTTTCACAGACCACATATGGATCGACCAGTGTCATTGAAATGTGTGTTCTCTTCAGAGACCACACACGGATCCACCAGTGTCATTACATGTGTGTTATTTTTACTAACAACAACTAGAGGCATTGCATGTGTGTTCTTTTCACATACCACATATGGATCCACCAGTGTCATTGCATGTGTGCTCTTTTCATAATCCAGCTACGGATCCACCAGTGTCAGTTCATGTGAGTTCTTTTCACATACCACATATGGATCCACAAGTGTCGTTGCTTGTGTGATATTTTCACAATCCTCCTATGGATCCACAAGTGTCATTGCATGTGTGGTCTTTTCACAATCCACCTGTGGATCCACCAGTGTCATTGCATGTGTGTTATTTTTACTAACAACAACCAGAGTCATTGCATGTGTGTTCTTTTCACATACCACATATGGATCCACCAGTGTCATTGAAATGTGTGTTCTCTTGAGAGACCACACATGGATCCACCAGTGTCATTGCATGTGTGTTCTTTTTACTAACAACAACCAGAGTCATTGCATGTGTGTTCTCTTCAGAAACCACACATGGATCCACAAGTGTCATTGCATGTTTGTTCTTTTCATAATCTACCTATGGATCCACCAGTGTCATTGCATGTGTGCTCTTTTTACTAACAACAACCAGAGTCATTGCATGTGTGTTCTCTTCAGAGACCACACATGGATCCACCACTGTCATTGCATGTGTGTTCTTTTTACTAACAACAACCAGAGTCATTGAAATGTGTGTTCTCTTAAGAGACCACACATGGATCCACCAGTGTCATTGCATGTGTGTTCTTTTCACTAACAACCACCAGAGTCATTTCATGTGTGTTCTTTTCACATACCACATATGGATACACCAGTGTCATTGCATGTGTGTTCTTTTTACTAACAACAACTGGAGTCATTTCATGTGTGTTCTTTTCACAATCCAGCTATGGATCCACAAGTGTCATTGCATGTGTGCTCTTTTCACAATCCACCTATGGATCCACCAGTGTCATTGCATGTGTGTTGTTTTTACTAACAACAACTGGAGTCGTTGCATGTGTGTTCTTTTCACAGACCACATATGGATCGACCAGTGTCATTGAAATGTGTGTTCTCTTCAGAGACCACACATGGATCCACCAGTGTCATTGCATGTGTGTTCTTTTTACTAACAACAACCAGAGTCATTGCATGTGTGTTCTGTTCAGAAACCACACATGGATCCACAAGTGTCATTGCATGTTTGTTCTTTTCATAATCTACCTATGGATCCTCCAGTGTCATTGCATGTGTGCTTTTTTTACTAACAACAACCAGAGTCATTGCATGTGTGTTCTCTTCAGAGACCACACATGGATCCACCACTGTCATTGCATGTGTGTTCTTTTTACTAACAACAACCAGAGTCATTGAAATGTGTGTTCTCTTAAGAGACCACACATGGATCCACCAGTGTCATTACATGTGTGTTCTTTTCACTAACAACCACCAGAGTCATTTCATGTGTGTTCTTTTCACATACCACATATGGATCCACCAGTGTCATTGAAATGTGTGTTCTCTTGAGAGACCACACATGGATCCACCAGTGTCATTGAAATGTGTGTTCTTTTTACTAACAACAACCAGAGTCATTGCATGTGTGTTCTCTTCAGAAACCACACATGGATCCACAAGTGTCATTGCATGTTTGTTCTTTTCATAATCTACCTATGGATCCACCAGTGTCATTGCATGTGTGCTCTTTTTACTAACAACAACCAGAGTCATTGCATGTGTGTTCTCTTCAGAGACCACACATGGATCCACCACTGTCATTGCATGTGTGTTCTTTTTACTAACAACAACCAGAGTCATTGAAATGTGTGTTCTCTTAAGAGACCACACATGGATCCACCAGTGTCATTACATGTGTGTTCTTTTCACTAACAACCACCAGAGTCATTTCATGTGTGTTCTTTTCACATACCACATATGGATACACCAGTGTCATTGCATGTGTGTTATTTTTACTAACAACAACTGGAGTCATTTCATGTGTGTTCTTTTCACAATCCACCTATGGATCCACAAGTGTCATTGCATGTGTGCTCTTTTCACAATCCACCTATGGATCCACCAGTGTCATTGCATGTGTGTTGTTTTTACTAACAACAACTGGAGTCGTTGCATGTGTGTTCTTTTCACAGACCACATATGGATCGACCAGTGTCATTGAAATGTGTGTTCTCTTCAGAGACCACACATGGATCCACTAGTCTCATTGCATGTGTTTTTTTTTACTAACAACAACTAGAGTCATTGCATGTGTGTTCTTTTCACATACCACATATGGATCCACCAGTTTCATTGCATGTGTGCTATTTTCACAATCCACCTATGGATCCACCAGTGTCATTGCATGTGTGTTCTTTTTACTAACAACAACTAGAGTCATTGCATGTGTGTTCTTTTCACATACCACATATGGATCCACCAGTGTCATTGCATGTGTGCTATTTTCATAATCCACCTACGGATCCACCAGTGTCATTTCATGTGGGTTCTTTTCACATACCACATATGGAACCACCAGTGTCATTGAAATGTGTGTTCTCTTCAGAGACCACACATGGATCCACCAGTGTCATTGCATGTGTGTTCTTTTTACTAACAACAACTGGAATCATTGCATGAGTGTTATTTTCGCATACCACATATGGATCCACCAGTGTCATTGCATGTGTGCTCTTTTCACAATCCACCTATGGATCCACCGGTGTCATTGCATGTGTGTTCTTTTTACTAACAACAACCAGAGTCATTGCATGTGTGTTCTTTTCACATACCACATATGGATCCACCAGTTTCATTGCATGTGTGCTATTTTCACAATCCACTTATGGATTCACAAGTGTCATTGCATGTGTGTTATTCTTACTAACAACAACCAGAGTCATTGCATGTGTGTTCCTTTCACATACCACATATGGATCCACCGGTGTCATTGCATGTGTGCTATTTTCACAATCCACCTATGGATCCACCAGTGTCATTTCATGTGTGTTCTTTTCACATACCACATATGGATCCTCCAGTGTCATTGAAATGTGCGTTCTTTTCACATACCATACATGGATCCACCAGTGTCATTGCATGTGTGCTCGTTTTACTAACAACTACTAGAGTCATTGCATGTGTGTTCTCTTCACATACCACATATGGATCCACCAGTGTCATTGCATGTGTGATCTCCACCTATGGATCCACCAGTGTCATTGCATGTGTGTTGTTATTACTAACAACAACTGGAGTCAATGCATGTGTGTTCTTTTCACAGACCACATATGGATCGACCAGTGTCATTGAAATGTGTGTTCTCTTCAGAGACCACACCCGGATCCACCACTGTCATTACATGTGTGTTATTTTCACTAACAACAACTAGAGGCATTGCATGTGTGTTCTTTTCACATACCACATATGGATCCACCAGTGTCATTGCATGTGTGCTCTTTTCATAATCCAGCTACGGATCCACCAGTGTCAGTTCATGTGAGTTCATTTCACATACCACATATGTGTCCACAAGTGTCGTTGCTTGTGTGATATTTTCACAATCCTCCTATGGATCCACAAGTGTCATTGCATGTGTGGTCTTTTCACAATCCACCTGTGGATCCACCAGTGTCATTGCATGTGTGTTCTTTTTACTAACAACAACCAGAGTCATTGCATGTGTGTTCTTTTCACATACCACATATGGATCCACCAGTGTCATTGAAATGTGTGTTCTCTTGAGAGACCACACATGGATCCACCAGTGTCATTGCATGTGTGTTCTTTTTACTAACAACAACCAGAGTCATTGCATGTGTGTTCTCTTCAGAAACCACACATGGATCCACAAGTGTCATTGCATGTTTGTTCTTTTCATAATCTACCTATGGATCCACCAGTGTCATTGCATGTGTGCTCTTTTTACTAACAACAACCAGAGTCATTGAAATGTGTGTTCTCTTAAGAGACCACACATGGATCCACCAGTGTCATTGCATGTGTGTTCTTTTCACTAACAACCACCAGAGTCATTTCATGGGTGTTCTTTTCACATACCACATATGGATACACCAGTGTCATTGCATGTGTGTTCTTTTTACTAACAACAACTGGAGTCATTTCATGTGTGTTCTTTTCACAATCCACCTATGGATCCACAAGTGTCATTGCATGTGTGCTCTTTTCACAATCCACCTATGGATCCACCAGTGTCATTGCATGTGTGTTGTTTTTACTAACAACAACTGGAGTCATTGCATGTGTGTTCTTTTCACAGACCACATATGGATCGACCAGTGTCATTGAAATGTGTGTTCTCTTCAGAGACCACACATGGATCCACTAGTGTCATTGCATGTGTGTTTTTTTACTAACAACAACTAGAGTCATTGCATGTGTGTTCTTTTCACATACCACATATGGATCCACCAGTTTCATTGCATGTGTGCTATTTTCACAATCCACCTATGGATCCACCAGTGTCCTTGCATGTGTGTTCTTTTTACTAACAACAACTGGAGTCATTGCATATGTGTTCTTTTCACATACTACATATGGATCCACCAGTGTCATTGCATGTGTGCTATTTTCATAATCCACCTACGGATCCACCAGTGTCATTTCATGTGGGTTCTTTTCACATACCACATATGGAACCACCAGTGTCATTGAAATGTGTGTTCTCTTCAGAGACCACACATGGATCCACCAGTGTCATTGCATGTGTGTTCTTTTTACTAACAACAACTGGAATCATTGCATGTGTGTTATTTTCGCATACCACATATGCATCCACCAGTGTCATTGCATGTGTGCTCTTTTCACAATCCACCTATGGATCCACCGGTGTCATTGCATGTGTGTTCTTTTTACTAACAACAACCAGAGTCATTGCATGTGTGTTCTTTTCACATACCACATATGGATCCACCAGTTTCATTGCATGTGTGCTATTTTCACAATCCACCTATGGATTCACCAGTGTCATTGCATGTGTGTTATTCTTACTAACAACAACCAGAGTCATTGCATGTGTGTTCCTTTCACATACCACATATGGATCCACTGGTGTCATTGCATGTGTGCTCTTTTCACAATCCACCTATGGATCCACCAGTGTCATTTCATGTGTGTTCTTTTCACATACCACATATGGATCCTCCAGTGTCATTGAAATGTGCGTTCTTTTCACATACCATACATGGATCCACCAGTGTCATTGCATGTGTGCTCGTTTTACTAACAACTACTAGAGTCATTGCATGTGTGTTCTCTTCACATACCACATATGGATCCACCAGTGTCATTGCATGTGTGATATTTTCACAATCCACCTATGGATCCACCAGTGTCATTGCATGTGTGTTGTTATTACTAACAACAACTGGAGTCATTGCATGTGTGTTCTTTTCACAGACCACATATGGATCGACTAGTGTCATTGAAATGTGTGTTGTTATTACTAACAACAACTGGAGTCATTGCATTTGTGTTCTTTTCACAGACCACATATGGATCGACCAGTGTCATTGAAATGTGTGTTCTCTTCAGAGACCACACAAGGATCCACCAGTGTCATTACATGTGTGTTATTTTTACTAACAACAACTAGAGGCATTGCATGTGTGTTCTTTTCACATACCACATATGGATCCACCAGTGTCATTGCATGTGTGCTCTTTTCATAATCCAGCTACGGATCCACCAGTGTCATTTCATGTGAGTTCTTTTCACATACCACATATGGATCCACCAGTGTCGTTGCTTGTGTGATATTTTCACAATCCTCCTATGGATCCACAAGTGTCATTGCATGTGTGGTCTTTTCATAATCCACCTGTGGATCCACCAGTGTCATTGCATGTGTGTTCTTTTTACTAACAACAACCAGAGTCATTGCATGTGTGTTCTTTTCACATACCACATATGGATCCACCAGTGTCATTGAAATGTGTGTTCTCTTGAGAGACCACACATGGATCCACCAGTGTCATTGCATGTGTGTTCTTTTTACTAACAACAACCAGAGTCATTGCATGTGTGTTCTCTTCAGAAACCACACATGGATCCACAAGTGTCATTGCATGTTTGTTCTTTTCATAATCTACCTATGGATCCACCAGTGTCATTGCATGTGTGCTCTTTTTACTAACAACAACCAGAGTCATTGCATGTGTGTTCTCTTCAGAGACCACACATGGATCCACCACTGTCATTGCATGTGTGTTCTTTTTACTAACAACAACCAGAGTCATTGAAATGTGTGTTCTCTTCAGATACCACACATGGATCCACCAGTGTCATTGCATGTGTGTTCTTTTCACTAACAACCACCAGAGTCATTTCATGTGTGTTCTTTTCACATACCACATATGGATACACCAGTGTCATTGCATGTGTGTTCTTTTTACTAACAACAACTGGAGTCATTTCATGTGTATTCTTTTCACATACCACATATGGATCCACCAGTGTCATTGAAATGTGTGTTCTCTTCAGAGACCACACATGGATCCACCAGTGTCATTGCATGTGTGTTCTTTTTACTAACAACAACTAGAGTCATTGCATGTGTGTTCTTTTCACATACCACATATGGATCCACCAGTGTCATTGCATGTGTGCTCTTTTCACAATCCACCTATGGATCCACTAGTGTCATTCAAATGTGTGTTCTTTTCACATACCATACGTGGATCCACCAGTGTCATTGCATGTGTGCTCTTTTTACTAACAACTACTGGAGTCATTGCATGTGTGTTCTCTTCACATACGACATATGGATCCACCAGTGTCATTGCATGTGTGATATTTTCACAATCCACCTATGGATCCACCAGTGTCATTGCATGTGTGTTGTTATTACTAACAACAACTGGAGTCATTGCATGTGTGTTCTTTTCACAGACCACATATGGATCGACCAATGTCATTGAAATGTGTGTTGTTATTACTAACAACAACTGGAGTCATTGCATGTGTGTTCTTTTCACAGACCACATATGGATCGACCAGTGTCATTGAAATGTGTGTTCTCTTCAGAGACCACACACGGATCCACCAGTGTCATTACATGTGTGTTATTTTTACTAACAACAACTAGAGGCATTGCATGTGTGTTCTTTTCACATACCACATATGGATCCACCAGTGTCATTGCATGTGTGCTCTTTTCATAATCCAGCTACGGATCCACCAGTGTCATTTCATGTGAGTTCTTTTCACATACCACATATGGATCCACCAGTGTCGTTGCTTGTGTGATATTTTCACAATCCTCCTATGGATCCACAAGTGTCATTGCATGTGTGGTCTTTTCACAATCCACCTGTGGATCCACCAGTGTCATTGCATGTGTGTTCTTTTTACTAACAACAACCAGAGTCATTGCATGTGTGTTCTTTTCACATACCACATATGGATCCACCAGTGTCATTGAAATGTGTGTTCTCTTCAGAGACCACACATGGATCCACCAGTGTCATTGCATGTGTGTTCTTTTTACTAACAACAACCAGAGTCATTGCATGTGTGTTCTCTTCAGAAACCACACATGGATCCACAAGTGTCATTGCATGTTTGTTCTTTTCATAATCTACCTATGGATCCACCAGTGTCATTGCATGTGTGCTCTTTTTACTAACAACAACCAGAGTCATTGCATGTGTGGTCTCTCCACACATGGATCCACCACTGTCATTGCATGTGTGTTCTTTTTACTAACAACAACCAGAGTCATTGAAATGTGTGTTCTCTTCAGAGACCACACATGGATCTACCAGTGTCATTGCATGTGTGTTCTTTTCACTAACAACCACCAGAGTCATTTCATGTGTGTTCTTTTCACATACCACATATGGATACACCAGTGTCATTGCATGTGTGTTCTTTTTACTAACAACAACTGGAGTCATTTCATGTGTATTCCTTTCACATACCACATATGGATCCACAAGTGTCATTGAAATGTGTGTTCTCTTCAGAGACCACACATGGATCCACCAGTGTCATTGCATGTGTGTTCTTTTTACTAACAACAACTAGAGTCATTGCATGTGTGTTCTTTTCACATACCACATATGGATCCACCAGTGTCATTGCATGTGTGCTCTTTTCACAATCCACCTATGGATCCGCTAGTGTCATTCAAATGTGTGTTCTTTTCACATACCATACGTGGATCCACCAGTGTCATTGCATGTGTGCTCTTTTTACTAACAACTACTGGAGTCATTGCATGTGTGTTCTCTTCACATACGAAATATGGATCCACCAGTGTCATTGCATGTGTGATATTTTCACAATCCACCTATGGATCCACAAGTGTCATTGCATGTGTGCTCTTTTCACAATCCACCTATGGATCCACCGGTGTCATTGCATGTGTGTTCTTTTTACTAACAACAACCAGAGTCATTGCATGTGTGTTCTTTTCACATACCACATATGTATCCACCAGTTTCATTGCATGTGTGCTATTTTCACAATCCACCTATGGATTCACCAGTGTCATTGCATGTGTGTTATTCTTACTAACAACAACCAGAGTCATTGCATGTGTGTTCCTTTCACATACCACATATGGATCCACCGGTGTCATTGCATGTGTGCTCTTTTCACAATCCACCTATGGATCCACCAGTGTCATTTCATGTGTGTTCTTTTCACATACCACATATGGATCCTCCAGTGTCATTGAAATGTGCGTTCTTTTCACATACCATACATGGATCCACCAGTGTTATTGCATGTGTGCTCGTTTTACTAACAACTACTAGAGTCATTGCATGTGTGTTCTCTTCACATACCACATATGGATCCACCAGTGTCATTGCATGTGTGATATTTTCACAATCCACCTATGGATCCACCAGTGTCATTGCATGTGTGTTGTTATTACTAACAACAACTGGAGTCATTGCATGTGTGTTCTTTTCACAGACCACATATGGATCGACCAGTGTCATTGAAATGTGTGTTGTTATTACTAACAACAACTGGAGTCATTGCATGTGTGTTCTTTTCACAGACCACATATGGATCGACCAATGTCATTGAAATGTGTGTTCTCTTCAGAGACCACACACGGATCCACCAGTGTCATTACATGTGTGTTATTTTTACTAACAACAACTAGAGGCATTGCATGTGTGTTCTTTTCACATACCACATATGGATCCACCAGTGTAATTGCATGTGTGCTCTTTTCATAATCCAGCTACGGATCCACCAGTGTCATTTCATGTGAGTTCTTTTCACATACCACATATGGATCCACCAGTGTCGTTGCTTGTGTGATATTTTCACAATCCTCCTATGGATCCACAAGTGTCATTGCATGTGTGGTCTTTTCACAATCCACCTGTGGATCCACCAGTGTCATTGCATGTGTGTTCTTTTTACTAACAACAACCAGAGTCATTGCATGTGTGTTCTTTTCACATACCACATATGGATCCACCAGTGTCATTGAAATGTGTGTTCTCTTGAGAGACCACACATGGATCCACCAGTGTCATTGCATGTGTATTCTTTTTACTAACAACAACCAGAGTCATTGCATGTGTGTTCTCTTCAGAAACCACACATGGATCCACAAGTGTCATTGCATGTTTGTTCTTTTCATAATCTACCTATGGATCCACCAGTGTCATTGCATGTGTGCCCTTTTTACTAACAACAACCAGAGTCATTGCATGTGTGTTCTCTTCAGAGACCACACATGGATCCACCACTGTCATTGCATGTGTGTTCTTTTTACTAACAACAACCAGAGTCATTGAAATGTGTGTTCTCTTCAGAGACCACACATGGATCCACCAGTGTCATTGCATGTGTGTTCTTTTCACTAACAACCACCAGAGTCATTTCATGTGTGTTCTTTTCACATACCACATATGGATACACCAGTGTCATTGCATGTGTGTTCTTTTTACTAACAACAACTGGAGTCATTTCATGTGTATTCTCTTCACATACCACATATGGATCCACCAGTGTCATTGAAATGTGTGTTCTCTTCAGAGACCACACATGGATCCACCAGTGTCATTGCATGTGTGTTCTTTTTACTAACAACAACTAGAGTCTTTGCATGTGTGTTCTTTTGACATACCACATATGGATCCACCAGTGTCATTGCATGTGTGCTCTTTTCACAATCCACCTATGGATCCACTAGTGTCATTCAAATGTGTATTCTTTTCACATACCATACGTGGATCCACCAGTGTCATTGCATGTGTGCTCTTTTTAGTAACAACTACTGGAGTCATTGCATGTGTGTTCTCTTCACATACTACATATGGATCCACCAGTGTCATTGCATGTGTGATATTTTCACAATCCACCTATGGATCCACAAGTGTCATTGCATGTGTGCTCTTTTCACAATCCACCTATGGATCCACGAGTGTCATTGCATGTGTGTTGTTTTTACTAACAACAACTGGAGTCATTGCATGTGTGTTCTTTTCACAGACCACATATGGATCGACTAGTGTCATTGAAATGAGTGTTCTCTTCAGAGACCACACATGGATCCAACTGTGTCATTGCATGTGTGTTATTTTTACTAACAACAACTAGAGTCATTGCATGTGTGTTCTTTTCTCATACCACATATGGATCCACTAGTGTCAATGCATGTGTGCTCTTTTCATAATCCACCTACGGATCCACCAGTGTCATTTCATGTGGGTTCTTTTCACATACCACATATGGAACCACCAGTGTCATTGAAATGTGTGTTCTCTTCAGAGACCACTCATGGATCCACTATTGTCATTGCATGTGTGTTCTTTTTACTAACAACCAGAGTTATTGCATGTGTGTTCTTTTCACATACCACATATGGATCCACCAGTTTCATTGCATGTGTGCTATTTTCACAATCAACCTATGGATCCACCAGTGTCATTGCATGTGTGTTATTTTGACTAACAACAACCAGAGTCATTGCATGTGTGTTCTTTTCACATACCACATATGGATCCACCAGTGTTATTGCATGTGTGCTCTCTTCACAATCCACCTATGGATCCACTAGTGTCATTTCATGTGTGTTCTTTTCACATACCACATATGGATCCACCAGTGTCATTACATGTGTGTTCTTTTCATAATCCACCTATGGATCCACCAGTGTCATTGCATGTGTGCTATTTTTACCAACAACAACCAGAGTCATTGCACGTGTGTTCTTTTTAGAGACCACACATGGATCCACCACTGTCATTGCATGTGTGTTCTTTTTTACTAACAACAACCAGAGTCATTGAAAACTGTGTTCTCTTCAGAGACCACACATGGATCCACCAGTGTCATTGCATGTGTGTTCTTTTCACTAACAACAACCAAAGTCATTTCATGTGTGTTCTTTTCACATACCACATATGGATCCACCAGTGTCATTGCATGTGTGTTCTTTTTACTAGCAACAACTAGAGTCATTTCATGTGTGTTCTTTTCACATACCACATAAGGATCCACCAGTGTCATTGAAATGTGTCTTCTCTTCAGAGACCACACATGGATCCACCGGTGTCATTGCATGTGTGTTCTTTTTACTAACAACAACTGGAGTCATTGCATTTGTGTTCTTTTCACATACCACATATGGATCCACCAGTGTCATTGCATGTGTGCTATTTTCATAATCCACCTACGGATTCACAAGTGTCATTGCATGTGTGTTCTTTTCACATACCACATATGGATCCACCAGTTTCATTGCAAGTGTGCTATTTTCACAATCCACCCATGGATCCACCAGTGTCATTGCATGTGTGTTATTCTTACTAACAACAACCATAGTCATTACATGTGTGTTCTTTTCGCATACCACATATGGATCCACCAGTGTCATTGCTTGTGTGCTCTTTTCACAATCCACCTATGGATCCACCAGTGTCATTGCATGTATGTCCTTTTTACTAACAACAACCAGAGCCATTGCATGTGTGTTCTTTTCACATACCACATATGGATCCACGAGTGTCATTGAAATGTGTGTTCTCTTGAGAGACCACACATGGATCCACCAGTGTCATTGCATGTGTGTTCTTTTTACTAACAACAACCAGAGTCATTGCATGTGTGTTCTTTTCACATACCACATATGGATCCACCAGTTTCATTGCAAGTGTGCTATTTTCACAATCCACCTATGGATCCACCAGTGTCATTGCATGTGTGTTATTCTTACTAACAACTACTAGAGTCATTGCATGTGTGTTCTTTTCACATACCACATATGGATCCACCAGTGTCATGCATGTGTGCTCTTTTCACAATCCACTATGGATCCATCAGTGTCATTTCATGTGTGTTCTTTTCCCATACCACATATGGATCCACTAGTGTTATTGAAATGTGTGTTCTTTTCACATACCATACATGGATCCACCAGTATCATTGCATGTGTGCTCTTTTTACTAACAACTACTGGAGTCATTGCATGTGTGTTCTCTTCACATACCACATATGGATCCACCAGTGTCATTGCATATGTGATCTTTTCACAATCCAACTATGGATCCACCAGTGTCATTGCATGTGTGTTGTTTTTACTAACAACAACTGGAGTCATTGCATGTGTTTCTTTTTACAGACCACATATGGATCGACCAGTGTCATTGAAATGTGTGTTCTCTTCAGAGACCACACATGGATCCACCAGTGTCATTACATGTGTGTTAGTTTTACTAACAACAACTAGAGTCATTGCATGTGTGTTCTTTTCACATACCACATATGGATCCACTAGTGTCATTGCATGTGTGCTCTTTTCATAATCCACCTATGGATCCACCAGTCTCATTTCATGTGGGTTCTTTTCAAATACCACACATGGATCCACCAGTGTCATTTCTTGTGTGATATTTTCACAATCCTCCTATGGATCCACAAGTGTCATTGCATGTGTGCTCTTTTCACAATCCACCTGTGGATCCACCAGTGTCATTGCATGTGTGCTATTTTAACTAACAACAACCAGAGTCATTGCATGTGTGTTCTTTTCACATACCACATATGGATCCACCAGTGTCATTGAAATGTGTGTTCTCTTGAGAGACCACCCATGGATCCACCAGTGTCATTGCATGTGTGTTCTTTTTACTAACAACAACCAGAGTCATTGCATGTGTGTTCTCTTTAGAGACCACACATGAATCCACCAGTGTCATTGCATGTGTGTTCTTTTCATAATCCACCTATGGATCCACCAGTGTCATTGCATGTGTGCTCTTTTTACTAACAACAACCAGAGTCATTGCATGTGTGTTCTCTTCAGAGACCACACATGGATCCACCACTGTCATTGCATGTGTGTTCTTTTTACTAACAACAACCAGAGTCATTGAAATGTGTGTTCTCTTCAGAGACCACACATGGATCCACCAGTGTCATTGCATGTGTGTTCTTTTCACTAACAACCACTAGAGTCATTTCATGTGTGTTCTTTTCACATACCACATATGGATACACCAGTGTCATTGCATGTGTGTTCTTTTTACTAACAACCATTGGAGTCATTTCATGTGTGTTCTTTTGACATACCACATATGGATCCACCAGTGTCATTGAAATGTGTGTTCTCTTTAGAGACCACACATGGATCCACCAGTGTCATTGCATGTGTGTTCTTTTTACTAACAACAATTGGAGTCATTGCATGTGTGTTCTTTTCACATACCACATATGGATCCACCAGTTTCATTGCATGTGTGCTATTTTCACAATCCACCTATGGATCCACCAGTGTCATTGCATGTGTGTTATTCTTACTAACAACAACCAGAGTCATTGTATGTGAGCTCTTTTCACAATCCACCTATGGATCCACCAGTGTCATTGCACATGTGTTCTTTTTACTAACAACAACCAGAGTCATTGCATGTGTGTTCTTTTCACATACCACATATGGATCCACGAGTGTCATTGAAATGTGTGTTCTCTTGAGAGACCACACATGGATCCACCAGTGTCATTGCATGTGTGTTCTTTTCACTAACAACAACCAAAGTCATTTCATGTGTGTTCTTTTCACATACCACATATGGATCCACCAGTGTCATTGCATGTGTGTTCTTTTTACTAGCAACAACTAGAGTCATTTCATGTGTGTTCTTTTCACATACCACATATGATCCACCAGTGTCATTGAAATGTGTCTTCTCTTCAGAGACCACACATGGATCCACCGGTGTCATTGCATGTGTGTTCTTTTTACTAACAACAACTGGAGTCATTGCATGTGTGTTCTTTTCACATACCACATATGGATCCACCAGTGTCATTGCATGTGTGCTATTTTCATAATCCACCTACGGATCCACAAGTGTCATTGCATGTGTGTTCTTTTCACATACCACATATGGATCCACCAGTTTCATTGCAAGTGTGCTATTTTCACAATCCACCCATGGATCCACCAGTATCATTGCATGTGTGTTATTCTTACTAACAACAACCATAGTCATTGCATGTGTGTTCTTTTCGCATACCACATATGGATCCACCAGTGTCATTGCATGTGTGCTCTTTTCACAATCCACCTATGGATCCACCAGTGTCATTGCATGTGTGTCCTTTTTACTAACAACAACCAGAGCCATTGCATGTGTGTTATTTTCACATACCACATATGGATCCACGAGTGTCATTGAAATGTGTGTTCTCTTGAGAGACCACACATGGATCCACCAGTGTCATTGCATGTGTGTTATTTTTACTAACAACAACCAGAGTCATTGCATGTGTGTTCTTTTCACATACCACATATGGATCCACCAGTTTCATTGCAAGTGTGCTATTTTCACAATCCACCTATGGATCCACCAGTGTCATTGCATGTGTGTTATTCTTACTAACAACTACTAGAGTCATTGCATGTGTGTTCTTTTCACATACCACATATGGATCCACCAGTGTCATTGCATGTGTGCTCTTTTCACAATCCACTATGGATCCACCAGTGTCATTTCATGTGTGTTCTTTTCCCATACCACATATGGATCCACTAGTGTCATTGAAATGTGTGTTCTTTTCACATACCATACATGGATCCACCAGTGTCATTGCATGTGTGCTCTTTTTACTAACAACTACTGGAGTCATTGCATGTGTGTTCTCTTCACATACCACATATGGATCCACCAGTGTCATTGCATATGTGATCTTTTCACAATCCACCTATGGATCCACCAGTGTCATTGCATGTGTGTTGTTTTTACTAACAACAACTGGAGTCATTGCATGTGTGTTCTTTTCACAGACCACATATGGATTGACCAGTGTCATTGAAATGTGTGTTCTCTTCAGAGACCACACATGGATCCACCAGTGTCATTACATGTGTGTTAGTTTTACTAACAACAACTAGAGTCATTGCATGTGTGTTCTTTTCACATACCACATATGGATCCACTAGTGTCATTGCATGTGTGCTCTTTTCATAATCCACCTATGGATCCACCAGTCTCATTTCATGTGGGTTCTTTTCAAATACCACACATGGATCCACCAGTGTCATTTCTTGTGTTATATTTTCACAATCCTCCTATGGATCCACAAGTTTCATTGCATGTGTGCTCTTTTCACAATCCACCTGTGGATCCACCAGCGTCATTGCATGTGTGCTCTTTTAACTAACAACAACCAGAGTCATTGCATGTGTGTTCTTTTCACATACCACATATGGATCCACCAGTGTCATTGAAATTTGTGTTCTCTTGAGAGACCACCCATGGATCCACCAGTGTCATTGCATGTGTGTTCTTTTTACTAACAACAACCAGAGTCATTGCATGTGTGTTCTCTTCAGAGACCACACATGGATCCACCAGTGTCATTGCATGTGTGTTCTTTTCATAATCCACCTATGGATCCACCAGTGTCATTGCATGTGTGCTCTTTTTACTAACAACAACCAGAGTCATTGCATGTGTGTTCTCTTCAGAGACCACACATGGATCCACCACTCTCATTGCATGTGTGTTCTTTTTACTAACAACAACCAGAGTCATTGAAATGTGTGTTCTCTTCAGAGACCACACATGGATCCACCAGTGTCATTGCATGTGTGTTCTTTTCACTAACAACCACTAGAGTCATTTCATGTGTGTTCTTTTCACATACCACATATGGATACACCAGTGTCATTGCATGTGTGTTCTTTTTACTAACAACCATTGGAGTCATTTCATGTGTGTTCTTTTCACATACCACATATGGATCCACCAGTGTCATTGAAATGTGTGTTTTCTTCAGAGACCACACATGGATCCACTAGTGTCATTGAAGTGTGTGTTCTTTTCACATACCACATATGGACCCACTAGTGTCATTGAAATGTGTGATCTTTTCACATACCATACATGGATCCACCAGTGTCATTGCATGTGTGCTCTTTTTACTAACAACTACTGGAGTCATTGCAATAGTGTTATCTTCACATACCACATATGGATCCACCAGTGTCATTGCATGTGTGATCTTTTCACAATCCACCTATGGATCCCCCAGTGTCATTGCATGTGTGTTGTTTTTACTAACAACAACTGGAGTCATTGCATGTGTGTTCTTTTCAGAGACCACATATGGATCGACCAGTGTCATTGAAATGTGTGTTCTCTTCAGATACCACACATGGATCCACCAGTGTCATTACATGTGTGTTATTTTTACTAACAACAACTAGAGTCATTGCATGTGTGTTCTTTTCACATACCACATATGGATCCACTAGTGTCATTCCATGTGTGCTCTTTTCATAATCCACCTACGGATCCACCAGTGTCATTTCATGTGGGTTCTTTTCACATACCACATATGGATCCACCAGTGTCATTGCTTGTGGGATATTTTCACAATCCTCCTATGGATCCACAAGTGTCATTGAATGTGTGCTCTTTTCAAAATCTACCTGTGGATCCACAAGTGTCATTGCATGTGTGTTCTTTTTACTAACAACAACCAGAGTCATTGCATGTGTGTTCTTTTCAGATAGCACATATGGATCCACCAGTGTCATTGAAATGTGTGTTCTCTTGAGAGACCACACATGGATCCACCAGTGTCATTGCATGTGTGTTCTTTTTACTAACAACAACCAGAGTCATTGCATGTGTGTTCTCTTCAGAGACCACACATGGATCCACCAGTGTCATTGCATGTGTGTTCTTTTCATAATCCACCTATGGATCCACCAGTGTCATTGCATGTGTGCTCTTTTAACTAACAACAACCAGAGTCATTGCATGTGTGTTCTCTTTAGAGACCACACATGGATCCACCACTGTCATTGCATGTGTGTTCTTTTTACTAACAACAACCAGAGTCATTGAAATGTGTGTTCTCTTCAGAGACCACACATGGATCCACCAGTGTCATTGCATGTATGTTCTTTTGACTAACAACCACCAGAGTCATTTCATGTGTGTTCTTTTCACATACCACATATGGATACAGCAGTGTCATTGCATGTGTGTTCTTTTTACTAACAACAACTGGAGTCATTTCATGTGTGTTCTTTTCACATACCACATAAGGATCCACTAGTGTCATTGAAATGTGTCTTCTCTTCAGAGACCACAGATGGATCCACCAGTGTCATTGCATGTGTGTTATTTTTACTAACAACAACCAGAGTCATTGCATGTGTGTTCTTTTCACATACCACATATGGATCCACCAATGTCATTGCGTGTGTGCTCTTTTCACAATCCACCTATGGATCCACCAGTGTCATTTCATGTGTATTCTTTTCACATACCACATATGGATCCACCAGTGTCATTGAACTCTGCGTTCTCTTCAGAGACCATACATGGATCCACCAGTGTCATTGCATTTGTGTTCTTTTTACTAACAAAAACTTGAGTCATTGCATGTGTGTTCTCTTCACATACCACATATAGATCCACCAGTGTCATTGCATGTGTGATCTTTTCACAATCCACCTATGGATCCACAAGTGTCATTGCATGTGTGCTCTTTTCATAATCCACCTATGGATCCACCAGTGTCATTGCATGTGTGTTCTTTTTACTAACAACAACTGGAGTCATTACATGTGTGTTCTTTTCACCAACCACATATGGATCCACCAGTGTCATTGAAATGTGTGTTCTCTTCAGAGACCACACATGGATCCACCAGTGTCATTGCATGCGTGTTCTTTTTACTAACAACAACTAGAGCCATTGCATGTGTTTTTTTCACATACCATATATGGATCCACCAGTGTCATTGCATGTGTGCTCTTTTCATAATCCACCTACGGATCCACCAGTGTCATTTCATGTGTGTTCTTTTCACATACCACATATGGATCCGCCAGTGTATTGAAATGTGTGTTCTCTTTAGACCACACATGGATCCACCAGTGCCATTGCATGTGTGTTATTTTTTGAAACAACAACTAGAGGCATTGCATGTGCGTTCTTTTCACAATCCACCTATGGATCCACCAGTGTCATTGCATGTGTGCTCTTTTTACTAACAACAAATAGAGTCATTGCATGTGTGTTCTCTTTAGAGACCACACATGGATCCACCAGTGTCATTGCATGTGTGTTCTTTTTTACTAACAACAACCAGCGTCATTGAAATGTGTGTTCTCTTCAGAGACCACACATGGATCCACCAGTGTCATTGCATGTGTGTTCTTTTCACTGACAACAACCAGAGTCATTTCATGTGTGTTCTTTTCACATACCACATATGGATCCTCCAGTGTCATTGCATGTATGTTCTTTTTTAGAACAACAACTGGAGTCATTTCATGTCTGTTACTTTCACATACCACATATGGATCCACTAGTGTCATTGAAATGTGTGTTCCCTTCAGAGACCGCACATGGATCCACCACTGTCATTGCATGTGTGTTCTTTTTACTAACAACCAGAGTCATTGAAATGTGTGTTCTCTTCAAATACCACACATGGATCCACCAGTGTCATTACATGTGTGTTCTTTTCACTAACAACAACCAAAGTCATTTCATGTGTGTTCTTTTCACATACCACATATGGATCCACCAGTGTCATTGCATGTGTGTTCTTTTTACTAGCAACAACTAGAGTCATTTCATGTGTGTTCTTTTCACATACCACATAAGGATCCATTAGTGTCATTGAAATGTGTCTTCTCTTCAGAGACCACACATGGATCCACCAGTGTCATTGCATGTGTGTTCTTTTTACTAACAACAACTGGAGTCATTGCATGTGTGTTCTTTTCACATACCACATATGATCCACCAGTGTCATTGCATGTGTGCTATTTTCATAATCCACCTACGGATCTACCAGTGTCATTGAATGTGTGTTGTTTTCACATACCACATATGGATCCACCAGTTTCATTGCATGTGTGCTATTTTCACAATCCACCCATGGATCCACCAGTGTCATTGCATGTGTGTTATTCTTACTAACAACAACCATAGTCATTGCATGTGTGTTCTTTTCGCATACCACATATGGATCCACCAGTGTCAATGCATGTGTGCTCTTTTCACAATCCACCTATGGATCCACCAGTGTCATTGCATGTGTGTCCTTTTTACTAACAACAACCAGAGCCATTGCATGTGTGTTCTTTTCACATACCACATATGGATCCACGAGTGTCATTGAAATGTGTGTTCTCTTGAGAGACCACACATGGATCCACCAGTGTCATTGCATGTGTGTTCTTTTTACTAACAACAACCAGAGTCGTTGC
Source organism: Avena sativa (assembly GCA_916181665.1). Lineage (NCBI taxonomy): Eukaryota > Viridiplantae > Streptophyta > Magnoliopsida > Poales > Poaceae > Avena > Avena sativa. The sequence goes on along the minus strand of OV702292.1, from coordinate 409,596,743 downwards.
ATGTGTGTTCTTTTCACATACCACATATGGATCCACCAGTTTCATTGCAAGTGTGTTATTTTCACAATCCACCTATGGATCCAACAGTGTCATTGCATGTGTGTGATTCTTACTAACAACTACTAGAGTCATTGCATGTGTGTTCTTTTCACATACCACATATGGATCCACCAGTGTCATTGCATATGTGCTCTTTTCACAATCCACTATGGATCCACCAGTGTCATTTCATGTGTGTTCTTTTCCCATACCACATATGGATCCACTAGTGTCATTGAAATGTGTGTTCTTTTCACATACCATACATGGATCCACCAGTGTCATTGCATGTGTGCTCTTTTTACTAACAACTACTGGAGTCGTTGCATGTGTGTTCTCTTCACATACCACATATGGATCCACCAGTGTCATTGCATATGTGATCTTTTCACAATCCACCTATGGATCCACCAGTGTCATTGCATGTGTGTTGTTTTTACTAACAACAACTGGAGTCATTGCATGTGTGTTCTTTTCAGAGACCACATATGGATCGACCAGTGTCATTGAAATGTGTGTTCTCTTCAGATACCACACATGGATCCACCAGTGTCATTACATGTGTGTTATTTTTACTAACAACAACTAGAGTCATTGCATGTGTGTTCTTTTCACATACCACACATGGATCCACTAGTGTCATTCCATGTGTGCTCTTTTCATAATCCACCTACGGATCCACCAGTGTCATTTCATGTGGGTTCTTTTCACATACCACATATGGATCCACCAGTGTCATTGCTTGTGGGATATTTTCACAATCCTCCTATGGATCCACAAGTGTCATTGCATGTGTGCTCTTTTCAAAATCCACCTGTGGATCCACAAGTGTCATTGCATGTGTGTTCTTTTTACTAACAACAACCAGAGTCATTGCATGTGTGTTCTTTTCAGATAGCACATATGGATCCACCAGTGTCATTGAAATGTGTGTTCTCTTGAGAGACCACACATGGATCCACCAGTGTCATTGCATGTGTGTTCTTTTTACTAACAACAACCAGAGTCATTGCATGTGTGTTCTCTTCAGAGACCACACATGGATCCACCAGTGTCATTGCATGTGTGTTCTTTTCATAATCCACCTATGGATCCACCAGTGTCATTGCATGTGTGCTCTTTTAACTAACAACAACCAGAGTCATTGCATGTGTGTTCTCTTTAGAGACCACACATGGATCCACCACTGTCATTGCATGTGTGTTCTTTTTACTAACAACAACCAGAGTCATTGAAATGTGTGTTCTCTTCAGAGACCACACATGGATCCACCAGTGTCATTGCATGTATGTTCTTTTCACTAACAACCACCAGAGTCATTTCATGTGTGTTCTTTTCACATACCACATATGGATACAGCAGTGTCATTGCATGTGTGTTCTTTTTACTAACAACAACTGGAGTCATTTCATGTGTGTTCTTTTCACATACCACATAAGGATCCACTAGTGTCATTGAAATGTGTCTTCTCTTCAGAGACCACACATGGATCCACCAGTGTCATTGCATGTGTGTTATTTTTACTAACAACAACCAGAGTCATTGCATGTGTGTTCTTTTCACATACCACATATGGATCCACCAATGTCATTGCCTGTGTGCTCTTTTCACAATCCACCTATGGATCCACCAGTGTCATTTCATGTGTATTCTTTTCACATACCACATATGGATCCACCAGTGTCATTGAACTCTGCGTTCTCTTCAGAGACCATACATGGATCCACCAGTGTCATTGCATTTGTGTTCTTTTTACTAACAAAAACTTGAGTCATTGCATGTGTGTTCTCTTCACATACCACATATAGATCCACCAGTGTCATTGCATGTGTGATCTTTTCACAATCCACCTATGGATCCACAAGTGTCATTGCATGTGTGCTCTTTTCATAATCCACCTATGGATCCACCAGTGTCATTGCATGTGTGCTCTTTTTACTAACAACAACTGGAGTCATTACATGTGTGTTCTTTTCACCAACCACATATGGATCCACCAGTGTCATTGAAATGTGTGTTCTCTTCAGAGACCACACATGGATCCACCAGTGTCATTGCATGCGTGTTCTTTTTACTAACAACAACTAGAGCCATTGCATGTGTTTTTTTCACATACCATATATGGATCCACCAGTGTCATTGCATGTGTGCTCTTTTCATAATCCACCTACGGATCCACCAGTGTCATTTCATGTGTGTTCTTTTCACATACCACATATGGATCCGCCAGTGTATTGAATTGTGTGTTCTCTTTAGACCACACATGGATCCACCAGTGCCATTGCATGTGTGTTATTTTTTGAAACAACAACTAGAGGCATTGCATGTGCGTTCTTTTCACAATCCACCTATGGATCCACCAGTGTCATTGCATGTGTGCTCTTTTTACTAACAACAAATAGAGTCATTGCATGTGTGTTCTCTTTAGAGACCACACATGGATCCACCAGTGTCATTGCATGTGTGTTCTTTTTACTAACAACAACCAACGTCATTGAAATGTGTGTTCTCTTCAGAGACCACACATGGATCCACCAGTGTCATTGCATGTGTGTTCTTTTCACTGACAACAACCAGAGTCATTTCATGCGTGTTCTTTTCACATACCACATATGGATCCTCCAGTGTCATTGCATGTATGTTCTTTTTTAGAACAACAACTGGAGTCATTTCATGTCTGTTACTTTCACATACCACATATGGATCCACTAGTGTCATTGAAATGTGTGTTCCCTTCAGAGACCACACATGGATCCACCACTGTCATTGCATGTGTGTTCTTTTTACTAACAACCAGAGTCATTGAAATGTGTGTTCTCTTCAAATACCACACATGGATCCACCAGTGTCATTACATGTGTGTTCTTTTCACTAACAACAACCAAAGTCATTTCATGTGTGTTCTTTTCACATACCACATATGGATCCACCAGTGTCATTGCATGTGTGTTCTTTTTACTAGCAACAACTAGAGTCATTTCATGTGTGTTCTTTTCACATACCACATAAGGATCCATTAGTGTCATTGAAATGTGTCTTCTCTTCAGAGACCACACATGGATCCACCAGTGTCATTGCATGTGTGTTCTTTTTACTAACAACAACTGGAGTCATTGCATGTGTGTTCTTTTCACATACCACATATGGATCCACCAGTGTCATTGCATGTGTGCTATTTTCATAATCCACCTACGGATCCACCAGTGTCATTGCATGTGTGTTGTTTTCACATACCACATATGGATCCACCAGTTTCATTGCATGTGTGCTATTTTCACAATCCACCCATGGATCCACCAGTGTCATTGCATGTGTGTTATTCTTACTAACAACAACCATAGTCATTGCATGTGTGTTCTTTTCGCATACCACATATGGATCCACCAGTGTCAATGCATGTGTGCTCTTTTCACAATCCACCTATGGATCCACCAGTGTCATTGCATGTGTGTCCTTTTTACTAACAACAACCAGAGCCATTGCATGTGTGTTCTTTTCACATACCACATATGGATCGACCAGTGTCATTGAAATGTGTGTTCTCTTCAGAGACCACACATGGATCCACCAGTGTCATTACATGTGTGTTAGTTTTACTAACAACAACTAGAGTCATTGCATGTGTGTTCTTTTCACATACCACATATGGATCCACTAGTGTCATTGCATGTGTGCTCTTTTCATAATCCACCAATGGATCCACCAGTCTCATTTCATGTGGGTTCTTTTCAAATACCACACATGGATCCACCAGTGTCATTTCTTGTGTGATATTTTCACAATCCTCCTATGGATCCACAAGTGTAATTGCATGTGTGCTCTTTTCACAATCCACCTGTGGATCCACCAGGGTCATTGCATGTGTGCTCTTTTAACTAACAACAACCAGAGTCATTGCATGTGTGTTCTTTTCACATACCACATATGGATCCACCAGTGTCATTGAAATGTGTGTTCTCTTGAGAGACCACCCATGGATCCACCAGTGTCATTGCATGTGTGTTCTTTTTACTAACAACAACCAGAGTCATTGCATGTGTGTTCTCTTCAGAGACCACACATGGATCCACCAGTGTCATTGCATGTGTGTTCTTTTCATAATCCACCTATGGATCCACCAGTGTAATTGCATGTGTGCTCTTTTTACTAACAACAACCAGAGTCATTGCATGTGTGTTCTCTTCAGAGACCACACATGGATCCACCACTGTCATTGCATGTGTGTTCTTTTTACTAACAACAACCAGAGTCATTGAAATGTGTGTTCTCTTCATAGACCACACATAGATCCACCAGTGTCATTGCATGTGTGTTCTTTTCACTAACAACCACTAGAGTCATTTCATGTGTGTTCTTTTCACATACCACATATGGATACACCAGTGTCATTGCATGTGTGTTCTTTTTACTAACAACCATTGGAGTCATTTCATGTGTGTTCTTTTCACATACCACATATGGATCCACCAGTGTCATTGAAATGTGTGTTCTCTTCAGAGACCACACATGGATCCACCAGTGTCATTGCATGTGTGTTCTTTTTACTAACAACAATTGGAGTCATTGCATGTGTGTTCTTTTCACATACCACATATGGATCCACCAGTTTCATTGCATCTGTGCTATTTTCACAATCCACCTATGGATCTACCAGTGTCATTGCATGTGTGTTATTCTTACTAACAACAACCAGAGTCATTCATGTGAGCTCTTTTCACAATCCACCTATGGATCCACCAGTGTCATTGCACGTGTGTTCTTTTTACTAACAACAACCAGAGTCATTGCATGTGTGTTCTTTTCACATACCACATATGGATCCACGAGTGTCATTGAAATGTGTGTTCTCTTGAGAGACCACACATGGATCCACCAGTGTCATTGCATGTGTGTTCTTTTTACTAACAACAACCAGAGTCGTTGCATGTGTGTTCTTTTCACATACCACATATGGATCCACCAGTTTCATTGCATGTGTGCTATTTTCACAATCCACCTATGGATCCACCAGTGTCATTGCATGTGTGTTATTCTTAGTAACAACAACCAGAGTCATTGCATGTGTGTTCTTTTCACATACCACATATGGATCCACCAGTGTCATTGCATGTGTGCTCTTTTCACAATCCACCAATGGATCCACCAGTGTCATTTCATGTGTGTTCTTTTCACATACCACATATGGATCCACTATTGTCATTGAAATGTGTGATCTTTTCACATACCATACATGGATCCACCAGTGTCATTGCATGTGTGCTCTTTTTACTATCAACAACTGGAGTCATTGCATGTGTGTTCTCTTCACATACCACATATGGATCCACCAGTGTCATTGCATGTGTGATCTTTTCACAATCCACCTATGGATCCACCAGTGTCATTGCATGTGTGTTGTTTTTACTAACAACAACTGGAGTCATTGCATGTGTGTTCTTTTCAGAGACCACATATGGATCGACCAGTGTCATTGAAATGTGTGTTCTCTTGAGAGACCACACATGGATCCACCAGTGTCATTACATGTGTGTTATTTTTACTAACAACAACTAGAGTCATTGCATGTGTGTTCTTTTCACATACCACATATGGATCCACCAGTGTCATTCCATGTGTGCTCTTTTCATAATCCACCTACGGATCCACCAGTGTCATTTCATGTGGGTTCTTTTCACATACCACATATGGATCCACCAGTGTCATTGCTTGTGTGATATTTTCACAATCCTCCTATGGATCCACAAGTGTCATTGCATGTGTGCTCTTTTCACAATCCACCTATAGATCCACCAGTGTCATTGCATGTGTGCTCTTTTTACTAACAACAAATAGAGTCATTGCATGTGTGTTCTCTTTAGAGACCACACATGGATCCACCAGTGTCATTGCATGTGTATTCTCTTGAGAGACCACACATGGATCCACCAGTGTCATTGCATGTGTGTTCTTTTTACTAACAACAACCAGAGTCATTGCATGTGTGTTCTCTTCAGAGACCACACATGGATCCACCAGTGTCATTGCATGTGTGTTCTTTTCATAATCCACCTATGGATCCACCAGTGTCATTGCATGTGTGTTCTTTTTACTATCAACAACCAGAGTCATTGCATGTGTGTTCTCTTTAGAGACCACACATGGATCCACCACTGTCATTGCATGTGTGTTCTTTTTACTAACAACAACCAGAGTCATTGAAATGTGTGTTCTCTTCAGAGACCACACATGGATCCACCAGTGTCATTGCATGTATGTTCTTTTCACTAACAACCACCCGAGTCATTTCATGTGTGTTCTTTTCACATACCACATATGGATACAGCAGTGTCATTGCATGTGTGTTCTTTTTACTAACAACAACTGGAGTCATTTCATGTGTGTTCTTTTCACATACCACATATGGATCCACCAGTGTCATTGAAATGTGTGTTCTCTTTAGAGACCACACATGGATCCACCAGTGTCATTGCATGTGTGTTATTTTTACTAACAACAAACAGAGTCATTGCATGTGTGTTCTTTTCACATACCACATATGGATCCACCAATGTCATTGCCTGTGTGCTCTTTTCACAATCCACCTATGGATCCACCAGTGTCATTTCATGTGTATTCTTTTCACATACCACATATGGATCCACCAGTGTCATTGAACTCTGTGTTCTCTTCAGAGACCATACATGGATCCACCAGTGTCATTGCATTTGTGTTCTTTTTACTAACAACAACTTGAGTCATTGCATGTGTGTTCTCTTCACATACCACATATAGATCCACCAGTGTCATTGCATGTGTGATCTTTTCACAATCCACCTATGGATCCACAAGTGTCATTGCATGTGTGCTCTTTTCATAATCCACCTATGGATCCACCAGTGTCATTGCATGTGTGTTCTTTTTACTAACAACAACTGGAGTCATTGCATGTGTGTTCTTTTCACCAACCACATATGGATCCACCAGTGTCATTGAAATGTGTGTTCTCTTCAGAGACCACACATGGATCCACCAGTGTCATTGCATGCGTGTTCTTTTTACTAACAACAACTAGAGTCATTGCATGTGTTTTTTTCACATACCACATATGGATCCACCAGTGTCATTGCATGTGTGTTCTTTTCATAATCCACCTACGGATCCACCAGTGTCATTTCATGTGTGTTCTTTTCACATACCACATATGGATCCGCCAGTGTCATTGAAATGTGTGTTCTCTTTAGACCACACATGGATCCACCAGTGCCATTGCATGTGTGTTCTTTTTTTAAACAACAACTAGAGGCATTGCATGTGCGTTCTTTTCACAATCCACCTATGGATCCACCAGTGTCATTGCATGTGTGCTCTTTTTACTAACAACAAATAGAGTCATTGCATGTGTGTTGTCTTTAGAGACCACACATGGATCCACCAGTGTCATTGCATGTGTGTTCTTTTTACTAACAACAACCAGCGTCATTGAAATGTGTGTTCTCTTCAGAGACCACACATGGATCCACCAGTCTCATTGCATGTGTGTTCTTTTCACTGACAACAACCAGAGTCATTTCATGTGGGTTCTTTTCACATACCACATATGGATCCACCAGTGTCATTGCTTGTGTGATATTTTCACAATCCTCCTATGGATCCACAAGTGTCATTGCATGTGTGCTCTTTTCACAATCCACCTATAGATCCACCAGTGTCATTGCATGTGTGCTCTTTTTACTAACAACAAATAGAGTCATTGCATGTGTGTTCTCTTTAGAGACCACACATGGATCCACCAGTGTCATTGCATGTGTATTCTCTTGAGAGACCACACATGGATCCACCAGTGTCATTGCATGTGTGTTCTTTTTACTAACAACAACCAGAGTCATTGCATGTGTGTTCTCTTCAGAGACCACACATGGATCCACCAGTGTCATTGCATGTGTGTTCTTTTCATAATCCACCTATGGATCCACCAGTGTCATTGCATGTGTGCTCTTTTTACTATCAACAACCAGAGTCATTGCATGTGTGTTCTCTTTAGAGACCACACATGGATCCACCACTGTCATTGCATGTGTGTTCTTTTTACTAACAACAACCAGAGTCATTGAAATGTGTGTTCTCTTCAGAGACCACACATGGATCCACCAGTGTCATTGCATGTATGTTCTTTTCACTAACAACCACCAGAGTCATTTCATGTGTGTTCTTTTCACATACCACATATGGATACAGCAGTGTCATTGCATGTGTGTTCTTTTTACTAACAACAACTGGAGTCATTTCATGTGTGTTCTTTTCACATACCACATATGGATCCACCAGTGTCATTGAAATGTGTGTTCTCTTTAGAGACCACACATGGATCCACCAGTGTCATTGCATGTGTGTTATTTTTACTAACAACAAACCGAGTCATTGCATGTGTGTTCTTTTCACATACCACATATGGATCCACCAATGTCATTGCATGTGTGCTCTTTTCACAATCCACCTATGGATCCACCAGTGTCATTTCATGTGTATTCTTTTCACATACCACATATGGATCCACCAGTGTCATTGAACTCTGTGTTCTCTTCAGAGACCATACATGGATCCACCAGTGTCATTGCATTTGTGTTCTTTTTACTAACAACAACTTGAGTCATTGCATGTGTGTTCTCTTCACATACCACATATAGATCCACCAGTGTCATTGCATGTGTGATCTTTTCACAATCCACCTATGGATCCACAAGTGTCATTGCATGTGTGCTCTTTTCATAATCCACCTATGGATCCACCAGTGTCATTGCATGTGTGTTCTTTTTACTAACAACAACTGGAGTCATTGCATGTGTGTTCTTTTCACCAACCACATATGGATCCACCAGTGTCATTGAAATGTGTGTTCTCTTCAGAGACCACACATGGATCCACCAGTGTCATTGCATGCGTGTTCTTTTTACTAACAACAACTAGAGTCATTGCATGTGTTTTTTTCACATACCACATATGGATCCACCAGTGTCATTGCATGTGTGTTCTTTTCATAATCCACCTACGGATCCACCAGTGTCATTTCATGTGTGTTCTTTTCACATACCACATATGGATCCGCCAGTGTCATTGAAATGTGTGTTCTCTTTAGACCACACATGGATCCACCAGTGCCATTACATGTGTGTTCTTTTTTGAAACAACAACTAGAGGCATTGCATGTGCGTTCTTTTCACAATCCACCTATGGATCCACCAGTGTCATTGCATGTGTGCTCTTTTTACTAACAACAAATAGAGTCATTGCATGTGTGTTCTCTTTAGAGACCACACATGGATCCACCAGTGTCATTGCATGTGTGTTCTTTTTACTAACAACAACCAGCGTCATTGAAATGTGTGTTCTCTTCAGAGACCACACATGGATCCACCAGTCTCATTGCATGTGTGTTCTTTTCACTGACAACAACCAGAGTCATTTCATGTGTGTTCTTTTCACATACCACATATGGATCCTCCAGTGTCATTGCATGTGTGTTCTTTTTTAGAACAACAACTGGAGTCATTTCATGTCTGTTACTTTCACATACCACATATGGATCCACCAGTGTCATTGAAATGTGTGTTCTCTTCAGAGACCACACATGGATCCACTAGTGTCATTGCTTGTGTGTTCTTTTTTGTAACAACAACTGGAGTCATTGCATGTGTGTTATTTTCACATACCACATATAGATCCACCAGTGTCATTGCATGTGTGTTCTTTTCACAATCCACCTATGGATCCACCAGTGTCATTGCATGTGTGCTCTTTTTACTAACAACAACCAGAGTCATTGCATGTGTGTTCTCTTCAGAGACCACACATGGATCCACCAGTGTCATTACATGTGTGTTCTTTTCATAATCCACCTATGGATCCACTAGTGTCATTGCATGTGTGCTCTTTTTACTAACAACAACCAGAGTCATTGCATGTGTGTTCTCTTCAGAGACCACACATGGATCCACCATTGTCATTGCATGTGTGTTCTTTTTACTAACAACAACCAGAGTCATTGAAATGTGTGTTCTCTTCAAATACCACACATGGATCCACCAGTGTTATTGCATGTGTGTTCTTTTCACTAAAAACAACCAAAGTCATTTCATGTGTGTTCTTTTCACATACCACATATGGATCCACCAGTGTCATTGCATGTGTGTTCTTTTTACTAGCAACAACTAGAGTCATTTCATGTGTGTTCTTTTCACATACCACATAAGGATCCACTAGTGTCATTGAAATGTGTCTTCTCTTCAGAGACCACACATGGATCCACCAGTGTCATTGCATGTGTGTTATTCTTAGTAACAACAACCAGAGTCATTGCATGTGTGTTCTTTTCACATACCACATATGGATCCACCAGTGTCATTGCATGTGTGCTCTTTTCACAATCCACCTATGGATCCACCAGTGTCATTTCATGTGTGTTCTTTTCACATACCACATATGGATCCACTATTGTCATTGAAATGTGTGATCTTTTCACATACCATACATGGATCCACCAGTGTCATTGCATGTGTGCTCTTTTTACTATCAACAACTGGAGTCATTGCATGTGTGTTCTCTTCACATACCACATATGGATCCACCAGTGTCATTGCATGTGTGATCTTTTCACAATCCACCTATGGATCCACCAGTGTCATTGCATGTGTGTTGTTTTTACTAACAACAACTGGAGTCATTGCATGTGTGTTCTTTTCAGAGACCACATATGGATCGACCAGTGTCATTGAAATGTGTGTTCTCTTGAGAGACCACACATGGATCCACCAGTGTCATTACATGTGTGTTATTTTTACTAACAACAACTAGAGTCATTGCATGTGTGTTCTTTTCACATACCACATATGGATCCACCAGTGTCATTCCATGTGTGCTCTTTTCATAATCCACCTACGGATCCACCAGTGTCATTTCATGTGGGTTCTTTTCACATACCACATATGGATCCACCAGTGTCATTGCTTGTGTGATATTTTCACAATCCTCCTATGGATCCACAAGTGTCATTGCATGTGTGCTCTTTTCACAATCCACCTATGGATCCACCAGTGTCATTGCATGTGTGCTCTTTTTACTAACAACAAATAGAGTCATTGCATGTGTGTTCTCTTTATCCACCAGTGTCATTGCATGTGTATTCTCTTGAGAGACCACACATGGATCCACCAGTGTCATTGCATGTGTGTTCTTTTTACTAACAACAACCAGAGTCATTGCATGTGTGTTCTCTTCAGAGACCACACATGGATCCACCAGTGTCATTGCATGTGTGTTCTTTTCATAATCCACCTATGGATCCACCAGTGTCATTGCGTGTGTGCTCTTTTTACTAAGAACAACCAGAGTCATTGCATGTGTGTTCTCTTTAGAGACCACACATGGATCCACCACTGTCATTGCATGTGTGTTCTTTTTACTAACAACAACCAGAGTCATTGAAATGTGTGTTCTCTTCAGAGACCACACATGGATCCACCAGTGTCATTGCATGTATGTTCTTTTCACTAACAACCACCAGAGTCATTTCATGTGTGTTCTTTTCACATACCACATATGGATACAGCAATGTCATTGCATGTGTGTTCTTTTTACTAACAACAACTGGAGTCATTTCATGTGTGTTCTTTTCACATACCACATATGGATCCACCAGTGTCATTGAAATGTGTGTTCTCTTTAGAGACCACACATGGATCCTGTAACTACCTCGGTGAATTACGCTCCTAGTACAAGCCTGGATGTTCAGAAATGGTTGAAATAGTACGGTGGGGCCCAAATGCCACTCACAGGTAGACCTTTCGGCCGTCCCAACCATTTCCAAACATCGGGACAAGAACGGGCGGCGTAATCGGCAGGCGAAGGGATCAACTACATACACAAATGAGTATGTATGCAAGCCACCATACAACAGTACATCAGAGCCATTCCATCTAAAAAGAAAGGAAATATAGCAACGCCATACGGCAAGATCCAAATATATTAGATAGATATAATAGTTTAGGATATCTCCTCATACATCAATCAACGGAGTATCAAGCGGAAGCGGAAGACAAAATCCGAGTACGGGTAAGAAGCAAATCGGCATAAGATGCCCCATAAATAAGCACATCCCGCCCACAGATCTCACGGATCCCCGTTCCCGGAATCTCTACACCGAATGGTCGTTGCACACATCGTCCGTCTCTTCTACCCAGTATCCATCTTGCGAGTGTACCTGTTCATCTGAACCAATAATTTATCATGTGAGACCCTAGGGGTACTCAGCAAGTCTTTATGCCTCTAAAGGGGACACAACCTGGGGTGACGCAATTGCAGCAAAAGATAAACCCTAGCAATTCTATAGATATTCGCTAACCATCCGCCTAACCAAAGATAGACGGATGTCCGTGAATTAATAACAACATTTATAACAGTTATAAAGGTAATCTTAACAGATCCATCCTCCTCCTCGCTTACCGATGAGGAAGCGGACGAACAACCCCCATCTGTTGGCAGTTTTATTATCCATTCCATGAGTGTTGCACTATTTACTAGTCAGGTACCTAGTCTAGTCAAATTAAAAGCGGTACTTTAGTTATGCTTGTCTATGATTGAGAAACTGTGCTCCAAGTCGTCCATAACCGCGGACACGGCTTTCAGAAAGTTTTACCCTGCAGGGGTGCACAAATAGCAACACACACTCGATATGCCTCGGAAAAACCAAATCAAAACCCAACGAGGCAGTCACGACAAAGCGATCACAGGATTCAGAAATATTTCAGGGGGCCACCCCATTAAGCTACCCGCAACGGAGTTAGCTGACTCCGAGACGGACTCAAGGTTTGCGCCAATGGCTGTGAACGACTGGGAACCCGAAAATGTGACTGGGCTTGTCGACACCGCGAAAACACTCCGCTTCCCTAAACAGTACAGTGTGCTCCTCGCACAATCTTAAATAAAGCAGTAAAGCATGGCATAAGTACAGGATAGTAAATAAAACCTCAAACTAGTTTGTGGCCCCAAGAAATAAGAATGAATCAAGCTCTGGCTCAGGGGGGTTCATAAGCCTCCCGGATGTGGATAGCGCGAATATTCTTGGAACAGGAATCAAGTACTCGGGGTCTTACGGGACACAAGTGAGCATAAAAACCAAATAACAGATATTGCTCACCGGTGCCACTTTCATTAGTTATCCCATTACTACTCAGGTTAAGTTGTTTAGGTACCTCGTTATCCATCAGACACTCACATACCCTACACATGCTGTTCTACGACTCGCATGGCTCAAACAACTCCTGTAGTAATGGCTCATGGGATGGGGGAACAAGCTTCGATGGGGTTTAAAAGTAAAGGCTATGCAATACTTGGGATTCAGTTTAATGCAATCGCGACTCAATGATGCAAGAATAAGATAGAGGCAATAGGTACTATATGTATGCAAGCATGTGGTAGTGCTTGCCTGGCAGCTCAGTTGAAGCAAGGAATGGATCTGGGTAGTGCTCCTGGTTCTCTTGGTATATCCCCTGCTCAGCGTCTATTCGAAGAAGAACCAAACAAACAAGGGCCAACATAAATAAAGTGCACAAGCATAGGAATAAATGCGTCAAGCAAACAATCATGCCATGATGAATGATGCACAAGTTGCATGGCAATAAAGTAGCATGGCATGGGTGAGGTGTGGAACATAAGGAATAATATTTTTATTGACTTTTGGCCCCATTTTATTGTCATATTAGTTGCTGTATAATATATATTTATATGATGCATGCTGCAATTGAAGTCATAGATAGCATAAACAGAAAGGTCTCGTCGAGCTGATCATTTTAGACATATTATTTATTAAATTTGGACTTATAAATCACAAGTTATGAATTAATTAAGGTGAAGGGCATTTTGTTGTAAATTTAATGCAACTTGAAATTTAAAGTTCTCAAATAATATTTTGGATGGCATATTTGAAATCCTCACATTTTTCTGATTTGAAAACATATATTATTTGTATTATTTGGAATTATGAATTTAATTTTATTTTAAAGTCAAAATTAGTCAAATTAAGTCAAAGTCAAAGGGTTGACGATTTTAAATCAATTCTGAAAATATTTGATTAAGGATTTGAATTGATATTCAAAAACAAAACATATTTCATATAAGGTTTGAATTCAAATTCCAAATATCTAAATAGTTATGAATTTATCTGATAATAATCATTTACTGAAATTTTTATTGATTTAAGAAATGGCTGTGGGTTTTTCTTACTCGGGCTAGAGCTACCCCAGTCACTGACTGGTGGGGACACAGGTGGCCCAGCCCACTGCGCAGCGGGAGGACACGGGGATGCGCCACGTGGACGCAGCAGGACCGCGGGTTGAAACTCGAAAACTTCGGGAGCCTTTTTATAAAAAACTCTGACGCTGACTGTGGGGCTAGGGGGCTGCGGGTTGGATAGAAGGAAGGACAGGGGCTTTTCTGCAAAGCGTCTGGGACCTGACGGGAACCTGACGAACTGAAGACGATCCTGGAAACCGCTAGCTGACCCGAAATTCAAACGAGCATGGCGAGCAAACGGACGCGATTCTCGCAGAAGTGTAAAAACCAAAAACGAAGAGGGATGTACAGGCTGCAAGTTTTGTGTTTGGGGTGCCACCAACGGAGGACTCTACGCGCCGAGAAACTGCGACGAACAGAGGCCGACCCGAGGCAAAAACTGAAAACCAACGTCAGGTAAAAGAGGGTTTTTTCCCAGGATCTTTCGAGGACGATGGCGAAGGATACAACGCGATTTTGGAGATTATGTAAAAACTAAAAACGCAGAGGAAAGGTAGGGCTATGACTTTCATGTTGGGGATCTTTGCAAAGGAGGGCTGCAGCGGACGGGGCGAGGTGAAGAACAGAGGGTGCGCTCGGGCTGTTGCTGAACTGACGAGCGGCTTCGTTGACAGGGTTCAGCTAACGCGAGCGCTGACAGCGGCCGACAGCAACGGCTTCAGAAGGTTGGGGACGCCGGCCTGGTGCTGATCCTCGACCGAGGCGAGGCTACGGCGCACAACAGCAAAGGAGGAGGAGGGGAATTGGACAGGGGTGCTCACCTAGACCGATTCCCAGAGGAAAATCGAGGAGGGGAGCGGTCGGAGGTGAGGTCGGCGACGGTGGCTTGGTCCTGCGCTTGGTCGGAAGAAGAGGTAGCAGGGCTCCTGGGCGTACAGCTTCTCTCGAGGTACCCCCACAGCGGCGCGGACGAATACGAGCGATCCCCGGCTTCAGCGGGGCTCACCGGCGACCATGGCGACGGGGCGGCGACTGCTCGGCTTGCTGCTGCACGCGGGAGGACGGAGGACAGGGGAAAAAGGGAATGGCGGCGGAGAGGAGGGAAGAGGAACGCTAGGGTTCGAGGGGGCCTCCGTGGCTTGGGGATAAGAAGGGGGCGGGTGGATGACGCGGCTGACGGAGGTCGACGCCCACCTGCTCGCTCCGCTGCTTTCCGTCTGCTGCCGAGGGTGAGCGGCCGAACGGCGTCAGAGGCAGGAAGAAGAACAGGAGCGAGCGACGGCGACGAAGCGGTACTGGGCCAGGGGGGTGGGCTGCTACGGCCGGCCCAAGAGGGAGGGCGAGGAAACAGGCCAGGTGGCTGCTAGGCTGGGCCCAAGGTTGCTGCCAGGTTTGTTTTTCTCCTCTTTATTGTTTCATATTTGTTTTGCTTGTTTTTATTCCAAAGCAAATTTAAACCAGCTCCTAAATTCAAAATCTGCTGCACTTTTTCAGGAAAAAAAAATGGAACAGAGGGTTTGACCATGAGGGGAGGCAAGAGAGAACAAGAGACAAGGTTTAGGGTTTGGATAGAGGGGCTCGGGTTTAGGGTTAAAGAGAGAGGTGAGATGAGAGGGAAGGTGTGCCCATGTTTAAGCACATGATAATGGCACCACATGAACAAGCACCAGGAGTGGTAGGAGGGTTAGAGAGAGGGGGAGGTGGTTTAAGCATGATCAAATAAGATCAAGCCAAAAGAAAAGATAGAGGTAGAGATGATCCACTCCAAGAACAAATAAAATCCAAATGACAAGCAAAAGGTGGTGCTTGCATGGCCCATGCAAATTATTTAATGCCATGATAATTCTTGTGAAAACAATATTCTTTCATGGCATTATTATTATGCAACCCAAAGTTGGAGTAAGGCCCAAGCAAAGGAATTTAGAAAGAATTCCAAGTGGAGTATATGGAGATGATCACATTGGATTATATTTGGGACTTGCTAGTGTGTATATGCCACTAGGTATTTCATAAGCCCACAAAATATCCCAACATGATGATAACCCCAAAAACACACATATGGAAGCTAGGAAAAAGGTTCCACCCACAAGGCATGCAAAGGTGGCCATGTGGCTCTCATGTATCAATAATGTGAAAACAACATGACACTAAGATGAGAGCATGTGGTAAAAGAATTGGATCCATCCCAACCCACATGAGCTAGAGATAAACTCAAATAAAGCCAAGCTCATATTTAGTTGGATGGTGGAATTATAAGGTGGTGACAGAGAAAAGGTGGTGGAGTTAATAAGAGATATGCCCCCAACTCAGCTTGGGCATTTTACAATATATCAAGAACCAAATACAATATCAAGAAGCAAATACAATTAATAATGCATATGAGATAAGAACCAGATGGAAAAGGGTTTTATATGATGCTCAAATGCAAGGTGGCATGATGACATGAGCATGATATATTTATGATGCAACAATTATATGTAGGAAGTAGCATCTATGTAGACTAGGCTAGTAGCATTGCAATTGTTAGACAATTGGGATGCTACAACTCTCCCCCACTAAACAAGAATCTCGCCCCGAGATTCCTAGGAAAAAGAAAACAACACAAGGATAGGCGGTGTCCGAACGAAGGTGACCCTCACGTTCCCAAGGTGATGAAGAAAGGAATGGTGCGACCACTACACCTTGCAAAACTTGCTAGACTTGTTGCGAGTCTTGCGTTTTGCTAGAGAAACGACGGGTAGAAGAGTTGAAGGATTAACGTGAGACAAGAAGGATAGGATAGACATAGCTCCGGTTTTCTCAAGAAACAAGATAAAAGAATAGAACCACTTGTGAAAAGAAGGGGAAGATGATGCAGCATGGATAAAGAAAGGCACACCGATAAGATTAAAGATTTACCGATACTAGAGAGGATGAATCTTTGTCTCGCCGGAAGAAAAGAGCTAGATTGGAGAGGTTTTGAACCACTATGCCAATAGCATCGTATCCTCTCTCGGATTTGAGAAAAGAAGTTCGGAAACAATATTGCCTTCAAACAATAGAGTCCCTTGATAACAACAGAAATATTTAGCTAGACATCGTCGGATTAGATTCTTGTTGCGCCGGTAATACTCCGAAGGATCACGCAATTGAGGTGCGCGGATATAACTCCCAGAGACGGATGTGACGCCAGATCATGGTGGAATGCTAAGAAGCAAAGAACATAGAGGATCTGGAATTTATTGTAGAGATACTTATTGCTTTCTTTAGCCTTGAGGCTAACGCAATAGATTTGCGGCTGATGGCATCAACCATAACTGGCTTTACCACAGAAAAAGAATTTATGAAACAGAGAGATAGGGTTTCCTTTCATCTTGTTTGGGGATGTCGAGCACCGGTAGAAAGACGAGGACCGCAAAGAGTTTGCGTTTGTTTCCACCAGATAATTGAAGATTTTGCTCCGTGTAGAAAAGATAGATCATCATCGAGAGATTATTGATTACTTTCTTCGAGAGAGCACTCCGGAAAGACAAGGACGGAAGTAAAGTATCAAGGGATAAAGGCCACTTCTAACTTCCGTGGAATGAGTGAAATCACATAAATTCCCCAATTCAATGTACAAGAGCGAATGATAAGAGTAGTGGTATGGTAGCTACTCCATCCCGCACTCAAAGCATTACTCCGCACATGAATAAGGAAAAACCATGCAACCCAACTACCGAAACAGACTGAAGGTATTGACAAGAAGAGCTCATGGATCTCCGTTAGAAAACGAGGTTAGATGCAAACGATTCCCGGATCCAAGATAGATAAGGGTGATGATGTTGTCGTCATACCTGATGTAACAAGCCACCGGAAAGATATGAAGGAAGATCATGGAGACAACTGCAAGATTCAACAACTACCGAAAAGATAACACCAACTTGAACAGAAGGATTACGAAAGATCTGAAAAGTCTTCATGGCCTCCGGTGGATTGAGCATAGATGATAGAACGAGAGGGTTTCAAAAGATTACTTGACGAGAATGAGGTGAAAGAACTCCATGTTCTTCTTGAAATGTTTGAAAAAGATTTAGCAGACTTGAGGAAACTTCGGCGGAACGACGATGATAACTTGCCAACAAGGAACAACTCCGGATTGGTTGGAGATGGAGGATGGAATTAACAATGGATTGCCAATTCCAGAATTGAAGTGATATATTTAGCAGAAGGACGTGGCCGAGATAGGTGACTTGAAAGAGTCAGAGTTCTCACTTTGAGACTTTGCACACAGGCAGTGTTCTCAAAGCTTGAGAGAAAAGACATAGATGATCTTCCATGTCCTTCCATTGATATAGAATAGGCAAGCATATTATCAACATATACCACCAAGGATTAACAAGATATTCCCAGAATATCAAGTTCAAAAGGCGAGAGAAACGAACAAATGCTCGAAACACCTTCTGAGCTCAACGCTCTTTGAAAGATCATTATTAAGAGCACGGGTCCGTGTTGAAGAAGATGCACTGGAAGAATAGATTATCTGGTCCTTCGGAAGGGAAAGAGATGTCACCTGGTTCACATTGTCGATCGGATCGCCGGTTACAAAGATAAAGAGATCTAGGATAAGAACCGATGATATAGCTTTACTTAGAACCAAATTACAATCACCAGCATCGGATCGACACATGTTATGTAATTAGCCCAAGAGAAAAGAAGATGGAAGAAACCCCAGGATTAAGCGCCGGTGACAAAAGAATGAGTTAGCATGGACATGCTGATAAAAAGAAGATAGATAATGTTTCACACACGACTAAAAAGGAGTGTGGAAACACAGAGGTATCAAAGAAAAATTTTCCGCATTTTTCGGCATTAAAATACCAATAGATGCGCAAAATCAGATAACGACTCAAGATTAGCGACTCTACCTCTCTACCTGATAAGTGATTTTGCACCGAATGTGGAGTTGCTGGAAGGAAGGACACCCTTAAGAAGATGGCACCGGTTAACAAGGAGTCAGATAGATCGCACCGGTTTGCAAAAGCCTGTCAGTATGGAATGTACCAATAGTTGATAACCAAAGGCAGATAAAGATAACATGTTGGATGCAACAGATAGACAAGGAATTACACACACACACACACACTTTCTATGGTACTACGGAACCCAGAACACGTGAATCCTAGTTTGAATTTTAAGAAGAGGATTGAAAACGTTTCACTTCCTTACCAGAAAAGGATGGTGGGTGGGTAAGAAGAAAAAGGGAAGCAGTCCTACTCTCACGTTTTGTTTTTCCCTAGTATACATAACTACCAAAAATATTTGCTAGACAGACAACGACCATTTGGCTGAGACCCTGAAGGTCGGGATGGCTCTGATACCAATTGTAACTACCTCGGTGAATTACGCTCCTAGTACAAGCCTGGATGTTCAGAAATGGTTGAAATAGTACGGTGGGGCCCAAATGCCACTCACAGGTAGACCTTTCGGCCGTCCCAACCATTTCCAAACATCGGGACAAGAACGGGCGGCGTAATCGGCAGGCGAAGGGATCAACTACATACACAAATGAGTATGTATGCAAGCCAGCATACAACAGTACATCAGAGCCATTCCATCTAAAAAGAAAGGAAATATAGCAATGCCATACGGCAAGATCCAAATATCCTAGATAGATATAATAGTTTAGGATATCTCCTCATACATCAATCAACAGAGTATCAAGCGGAAGCGGAAGACAAAATCCGAGTACGGGTAAGAAGCAAATCGGCATAAGATGCCCCATAAATAAGCACATCCCGCCCACAGATCTCACGGATCCCCGTTCCCGGAATCTCTACACCGAATGGTCGTTGCACACATCGTCCATCTCTTCTACCCAGTATCCATCTTGCGAGTGTACCTGTTCATCTGAACCAATAATTTATCGTGTGAGACCCTAGGGGTACTCAGCAAGTCTTTATGCCTCTAAAGGGGACACAACCTGGGGTGACGCAATTGCAGCAAAAGATAAACCCTAGCAATTCTATAGATATTCGCTAACCATCCGCCTAACCAAAGATAGACGGATGTCCGTGAATTAATAACAACAGTTATAACAGTTATAAAGGTAATCTTAACAGATCCATCCTCCTCCTCGCTTACCGATGAGGAAGCGGACGAACAACCCCCATCTGTTGGCAGTTTTATTATCCATTCCATGAGTGTTGCACTATTTACTAGTCAGGTACCTAGTCTAGTCAAATTAAAAGCGGTACTTTAGTTATGCTTGTCTATGATTGAGAAACTGTGCTCCAAGTCGTCCATAACCGCGGACACGGCTTTCAGAAAGTTTTACCCTGCAGGGGTGCACAAATAGCAACACACACTCGATATGCCTCGGAAAAACCAAATCAAAACCCAACGAGGCAGTCACGACAAAGCGATCACAGGATTCAGAAATATTTCAGGGGGCCACCCCATTAAGCTACCCGCAACGGAGTTAGCTGACTCCGAGACGGACTCAAGGTTTGCGCCAATGGCTGTGAACGACTGGGAACCCGAAAATGTGACTGGGCTTGTCGACACCGCGAAAACACTCCGCTTCCCTAAACAGTACAGTGTGCTCCTCGCACAATCTTAAATAAAGCAGTAAAGCATGGCATAAGTACAGGATAGTAAATAAAACCTCAAACTAGTTTGTGGCCCCAAGAAATAAGAATGAATCAAGCTCTGGCTCAGGGGGGTTCATAAGCCTCCCGGATGTGGATAGCGCGAATATTCTTGGAACAGGAATCAAGTACTCGGGGTCTTACGGGACACAAGTGAGCATAAAAACCAAATAACAGATATTGCTCACCGGTGCCACTTTCATTAGTTATCCCATTACTACTCAGGTTAAGTTGTTTAGGTACCTCGTTATCCATCAGACACTCACATACCCTACACATGCTGTTCTATGACTCGCATGGCTCAAACAACTCCTGTAGTAATGGCTCATGGGATGGGGGAACAAGCTTCGATGGGGTTTAAAAGTAAAGGCTATGCAATACTTGGGATTCAGTTTAATGCAATCGCGACTCAATGATGCAAGAATAAGATAGAGGCAATAGGTACTATATGTATGCAAGCATGTGGTAGTGCTTGCCTGGCAGCTCAGTTGAAGCAAGGAATGGATCTGGGTAGTGCTCCTGGTTCTCTTGGTATATCCCCTGCTCAGCGTCTATTCGAAGAAGAACCAAACAAACAAGGGCCAACATAAATAAAGTGCACAAGCATAGGAATAAATGCGTCAAGCAAACAATCATGCCATGATGAATGATGCACAAGTTGCATGGCAATAAAGTAGCATGGCATGGGTGAGGTGTGGAACATAAGGAATAATATTTTTATTGACTTTTGGCCCCATTTTATTGTCATATTAGTTGCTGTATAATATATATTTATATGATGCATGCTGCAATTGAAGTCATAGATAGCATAAACAGAAAGGTCTCGTCGAGCTGATCATTTTAGACATATTATTTATTAAATTTGGACTTATAAATCACAAGTTATGAATTAATTAAGGTGAAGGGCATTTTGTTGTAAATTTAATGCAACTTGAAATTTAAAGTTCTCAAATAATATTTTGGATGGCATATTTGAAATCCTCACATTTTTCTGATTTGAAAACATATATTATTTGTATTATTTGGAATTATGAATTTAATTTTATTTTAAAGTCAAAATTAGTCAAATTAAGTCAAAGTCAAAGGGTTGACGATTTTAAATCAATTCTGAAAATATTTGATTAAGGATTTGAATTTATATTCAAAAACAAAACATATTTCATATAAGGTTTGAATTCAAATTCCAAATATCTAAATAGTTATGAATTTATCTGATAATAATCATTTACTAAAATTTTTATTGATTTAAGAAATGGCTGTGGGTTTTTCTTACTCGGGCTAGAGCTACCCCAGTCACTGACTGGTGGGGACACAGGTGGCCCAGCCCACTGCGCAGCGGGAGGACACGGGGATGCGCCACGTGGACGCAGCAGGACCGCGGGTTGAAACTCGAAAACTTCGGGAGCCTTTTTATAAAAAACTCTGACGCTGACTGTGGGGCTAGGGGGCTGCGGGTTGGATAGAAGGAAGGACAGGGGCTTTTCTGCAAAGCGTCTGGGACCTGACGGGAACCTGACGAACTGAAGACGATCCTGGAAACCGCTAGCTGACCCGAAATTCAAACGAGCATGGCGAGCAAACGGACGCGATTCTCGCAAAAGTGTAAAAACCAAAAACGAAGAGGGATGTACAGGCTGCAAGTTTTGTGTTTGGGGTGCCACCAACGGAGGACTCTACGCGCCGGGAAACTGCGACGAACAGAGGCCGACCCGAGGCAAAAACTGAAAACCAACGTCAGGTAAAAGAGGGTTTTTTCCCAGGATCTTTCGAGGACGATGGCGAAGGATACAACGCGATTTTGGAGATTATGTAAAAACTAAAAACGCAGAGGAAAGGTAGGGCTATGACTTTCATGTTGGGGATCTTTGCAAAGGAGGGCTGCAGCGGACGGGGCGAGGTGAAGAACAGAGGGTGCGCTCGGGCTGTTGCTGAACTGACGAGCGGCTTCGTTGACAGGGTTCAGCTAACGCGAGCGCTGACAGCGGCCGACAGCAATGGCTTCAGAAGGTTGGGGACGCCGGCCTGGTGCTGATCCTCGACCGAGGCGAGGCTACGGCGCACAACAGCAAAGGAGGAGGAGGGGAATTGGACAGGGGTGCTCACCTAGACCGATTCCCAGAGGAAAATCGAGGAGGGGAGCGGTCGGAGGTGAGGTCGGCGACGGTGGCTTGGTCCTGCGCTTGGTCGGAAGAAGAGGTAGCAGGGCTCCTGGGCGTACAACTTCTCTCGAGGTACCCCCACAGCGGCGCGGACGAATACGAGCGATCCCCGGCTTCAGCGGGGCTCACCGGCGACCATGGCGACGGGGCGGCGACTGCTCGGCTTGCTGCTGCACGCGGGAGGACGGAGGACAGGGGAAAAAGGGAATGGCGGCGGAGAGGAGAGAAGAGGAACGCTAGGGTTCGAGGGGGCCTCCGTGGCTTGGGGATAAGAAGGGGGCGGGTGGATGACGCGGCTGACGGAGGTCGACGCCCACCTGCTCGCTCCGCTGCTTTCCGTCTGCTACCGAGGGTGAGCGGCCGAATGGCGTCAGAGGCAGGAAGAAGAACAGGAGCGAGCGACGGCGACGAAGCGGTACTGGGCCAGGGGGGTGGGCTGCTACGGCCGGCCCAAGAGGGAGGGCGAGGAAACAGGCCAGGTGGCTGCTAGGCTGGGCCCAAGGTTGCTGCCAGGTTTGTTTTTCTCCTCTTTATTGTTTCATATTTGTTTTGCTTGTTTTTATTCCAAAGCAAATTTAAACCAGCTCCTAAATTCAAAATCTGCTGCACTTTTTCAGGAAAAAAAAATGGAACAGAGGGTTTGACCATGAGGGGAGGCAAGAGAGAACAAGAGACAAGGTTTAGGGTTTGGATAGAGGGGCTCGGGTTTAGGGTTAAAGAGAGAGGTGAGATGAGAGGGAAGGTGTGCCCATGTTTAAGCACATGATAATGGCACCACATGAACAAGCACCAGGAGTGGTAGGAGGGTTAGAGAGAGGGGGAGGTGGTTTAAGCATGATCAAATAAGATCAAGCCAAAAGAAAAGATAGAGGTAGAGATGATCCACTCCAAGAACAAATAAAATCCAAATGACAAGAAAAAGGTGGTGCTTGCATGGCCCATGCAAATTATTTAATGCCATGATAATTCTTGTGAAAACAATATTCTTTCATGGCATTATTATTATGCAACCCAAAGTTGGAGTAAGGCCCAAGCAAAGGAATTTAGAAAGAATTCCAAGTGGAGTATATGGAGATGATCACATTGGATTATATTTGGGACTTGCTAGTGTGTATATGCCACTAGGTATTTAATAAGCCCACAAAATATCCCAACATGATGATAACCCCAAAAACACACATATGGAAGCTAGGAAAAAGGTTCCACCCACAAGGCATGCAAAGGTGGCCATGTGGCTCTCATGTATCAATAATGTGAAAACAACATGACACTAAGATGAGAGCATGTGGTAAAAGAATTGGATCCATCCCAACCCACATGAGCTAGAGATAAACTCAAATAAAGCCAAGCTCATATTTAGTTGGATGGTGGAATTATAAGGTGGTGACAGAGAAAAGGTGGTGGAGTTAATAAGAGATATGCCCCCAACTCAGCTCGGGCATTTTACAATATATCAAGAACCAAATACAATATCAAGAAGCAAATACAATTAATAATGCATATGAGATAAGAACCAGATGGAAAAGGGTTTTATATGATGCTCAAATGCAAGGTGGCATGATGACATGAGCATGATATATTTATGATGCAACAATTATATGTAGGAAGTAGCATCTATGTAGACTAGGCTAGTAGCATTGCAATTGTTAGACAATTGGGATGCTAAAGATCCACCAGTGTCATTGCATGTGTGTTATTTTTACTAACAACAACCAGAGTCATTGCATGTGTGTTCTTTTCACATACCACATATGGATCCACCAATGTCATTGCCTGTGTGCTCTTTTCACAATCCACCTATGGATCCACCAGTGTCATTTCATGTGTATTCTTTTCACATACCACATATGGATCCACCAGTGTCATTGAACTCTGTGTTCTCTTCAGAGACCATACATGGATCCACCAGTGTCATTGCATTTGTGTTCTTTTTACTAACAACAACTTGAGTCATTGCATGTGTGTTCTCTTCACATACCACATATAGATCCACCAGTGTCATTGCATGTGTGATCTTTTCACAATCCACCTATGGATCCACAAGTGTCATTGCATGTGTGCTCTTTTCATAATCCACCTATGGATCCACCAGTGTCATTGCATGTGTGTTCTTTTTACTAACAACAACTGGAGTCATTGCATGTGTGTTCTTTTCACCAACCACATATGGATCCACCAGTGTCATTGAAATGTGTGTTCTCTTCAGAGACCACACATGGATCCACCAGTGTCATTGCATGCGTGTTCTTTTTACTAACAACAACTAGAGTCATTGCATGTGTTTTTTTCACATACCACATATGGATCCACCAGTGTCATTGCATGTGTGTTCTTTTCATAATCCACCTACGGATCCACCAGTGTCATTTCATGTGTGTTCTTTTCACATACCACATATGGATCCGCCAGTGTCATTGAAATGTGTGTTCTCTTTAGACCACACATGGATCCACCAGTGCCATTGCATGTGTGTTCTTTTTTGAAACAACAACTAGAGGCATTGCATGTGCGTTCTTTTCACAATCCACCTATGGATCCACCAGTGTCATTGCATGTGTGCTCTTTTTACTAACAACAAATAGAGTCATTGCATGTGTGTTCTCTTTAGAGACCACACATGGATCCACCAGTGTCATTGCATGTGTGTTCTTTTTACTAACAACAACCAGCGTCATTGAAATGTGTGTTCTCTTCAGAGACCACACATGGATCCACCAGTCTCATTGCATGTGTGTTCTTTTCACTGACAACAACCAGAGTCATTTCATGTGTGTTCTTTTCACATACCACATATGGATCCTCCAGTGTCATTGCATGTGTGTTCTTTTTTAGAACAACAACTGGAGTCATTTCATGTCTGTTACTTTCACATACCACATATGGATCCACCAGTGTCATTGAAATGTGTGTTCTCTTCAGAGACCACACATGGATCCACTAGTGTCATTGCTTGTGTGTTCTTTTTTGTAACAACAACTGGAGTCATTGCATGTGTGTTATTTTCACATACCACATATAGATCCACCAGTGTCATTGCATGTGTGTTCTTTTCACAATCCACCTATGGATCCACCAGTGTCATTGCATGTGTGCTCTTTTTACTAACAACAACCAGAGTCATGGCATGTGTGTTCTCTTCAGAGACCACACATGGATCCACCAGTGTCATTACATGTGTGTTCTTTTCATAATCCACCTATGGATCCACTAGTGTCATTGCATGTGTGCTCTTTTTACTAACAACAACCAGAGTCATTGCATGTGTGTTCTCTTCAGAGACCACACATGGATCCACCATTGTCATTGCATGTGTGTTCTTTTTACTAACAACAACCAGAGTCATTGAAATGTGTGTTCTCTTCAAATACGACACATGGATCCACCAGTGTTATTGCATGTGTGTTCTTTTCACTAACAACAACCAAAGTCATTTCATGTGTGTTCTTTTCACATACCACATATGGATCCACCAGTGTCATTGCATGTGTGTTCTTTTTACTAGCAACAACTAGAGTCATTTCATGTGTGTTCTTTTCACATACCACATAAGGATCCACTAGTGTCATTGAAATGTGTCTTCTCTTCAGAGACCACACATGGATCCACTAGTGTCATTGCATGTGTGTTCTTTTTACTAACAACAACTGGAGTCATTGCATGTGTGTTCTTTTCACATACCACATATGGATCCACCAGTGTCATTGCATCTGTGCTATTTTCATAATCCACCTACGGATCCACCAGTGTCATTGCATGTGTGTTCTTTTCACATACCACATATGGATCCACCAGTTTCATTGCATGTGTGCTATTTTCACAATCCACCCATGGATCCACCAGTGTCATTGCATGTGTGTTATTCTTACTAACAACAACCATAGTCATTGCATGTGTGTTCTTTTCGCATACCACATATGGATCCACCAGTGTCATTGCATGTGTGCTCTTTTCACAATCCACCTATGGATCCACCAGTGTCATTGCATGTGTGTCCTTTTTACTAACAACAACCAGAGCCATTGCATGTGTGTTCTTTTCACATACCACATATGGATCCACGAGTGTCATTGAAATGTGTGTTCTCTTGAGAGACCACACATGGATCCACCAGTGTCATTGCATGTGTGTTCTTTTTACTAACAACAACCAGAGTCATTGCATGTGTGTTCTTTTCACATACCACATATGGATCCACCAGTTTCATTGCAAGTGTGCTATTTTCACAATCCACCTATTGATCCACCAGTGTCATTGCATGTGTGTTATTCTTACTAACAACTACTAGAGTCATTGCATGTGTGTTCTTTTCACATACCACATATGGATCCACCAGTGTCATTGCATGTGTGCTCTTTTCACAATCCACTATGGATCCACCAGTGTCATTTAACGTGTGTTCTTTTCCCATACCACATATGGATCCACTGGTGTCATTGAAATGTGTGTTCTTTTCACATACCATACATGGATCCACCAGTGTTATTGCATGTGTGCTCTTTTTACTAACAACTACTGGAGTCATTGCATGTGTGTTGTCCTCACATACCACATATGGATCCACCAGTGTCATTGCATATGTGATCTTTTCACAATCCACCCATGGATCCACCAGTGTCATTGCATGTGTGTTGTTTTTACTAACAACAACTGGAGTCATTGCATGTGTGTTCTTTTCACAGACCACATATGGATCGACCAGTGTCATTGAAATGTGTGTTCTCTTCAGAGACCACACATGGATCCACCAGTGTCATTACATGTGTGTTAGTTTTACTAACAACAACTAGAGTCATTGCATGTGTGTTCTTTTCACATACCACATATGGATCCACTAGTGTCATTGCATGTGTGCTCTTTTCATAATCCACCTATGGATCCACCAGTCTCATTTCATGTGGTTTTTTTCAAATACCACACATGGATCCACCAATGTCATTGCTTGTGTGATATTTTCACAATCCTCCTATGGATCCACAAGTGTCATTGCATGTGTGCTCTTTTCACAATCCACCTATGGATCCACCAGTGTCATTGCATGTGTGTTCTTTTAACGAACAACAACCAGAGTCATTGCATGTGTGTTCTTTTCACATACCACATATGGATCTACCAGTGTCATTGAAATGTGTGTTCTCTTAAGAGACCACCCATGGATCCACCAGTGTCATTGCATGTGTGTTCTTTTTATAACAACAACCAGAGTCATTGCATGTGTGTTCTGTTCAGAGACCACACATGGATCCACCAGTGTCATTGCATGTGTGTTCTTTTCATAATCCACCTATGGATCCACCAGTGTCATTGCATGTGTGCTCTTTTTACTAACAACAACCAGAGTCATTGCATGTGTGTTCTCTTCAGAGACCACACATGGATCCACCACTCTCATTGCATGTTAGTTCTTTTTACTAACAACAACCAGAGTCATTGAAATGTGTGTTCTCTTCAGAGACCACACATGGATCCACCAGTGTCATTGCATGTGTGTTCTTTTCACTAACAACCACTAGAGTCATTTCATGTGTGTTCTTTTCACATACCACATATGGATACACCAGTGTCATTGCATGTGTGTTCTTTTTACTAACAACCATTGGAGTCATTTCATGTGTGTTCTTTTCACATACCACATATGGATCCACCAGTGTCATTGAAATGTGTGTTTTCTTCAGAGACCACACATGGATCCACCAGTGTCATTGCATGTGTGTTCTTTTTACTAACAACAATTGGAGTCATTGCATGTGTGTTCTTTTCACATACCACATATGGATCCACCAGTTTCATTGCATGTGTGCTATTTTCACGATCCACCTATGGATCCACCAGTGTCATTGCATGTGTGTTATTCTTACTAACAACAACCATAGTCATTGCATGTGAGCTCTTTTCACAATCCACCTATGGATCCACCAGTGTCATTGCACGTGTGTTCTTTTTACTAATAACAACCAGAGTCATTGCATATGTGTTCTTTTCACATACCACATATGGTTCCACGAGTGTCATTGAAATGTGTGTTCTCTTGAGAGACCACACATGGATCCACCAGTGTCATTGCATGTGTGTTCTTTTTACTAACAACAACCAGAGTCATTGCATGTGTGTTCTTTTCACATACCACAAATGGATCCACCAGTTTCATTGCATGTGTGCTATTTTCACAATCCACCTATGGATCCACCAGTGTCATTGCATGTGTGTTATTCTTACTAACAACAACAAGAGTCATTGCATGTGTGTTCTTTTCACATACCACATATGGATCCACCAGTGTCATTGCATGTGTGCTCTTTTCACAATCCACCTATGGATCCACCAGTGTCATTTCATGTGTGTTCTTTTCACATACCACATATGGATCCACTAGTGTCATTGAAATGTGTGATCTTTTCACATACCATACATGGATCCACCAGTGTCATTGCATGTGTGCTCTTTTTACTAACAACTACTAGAGTCATTGCATGTGTGTTCTCTTCACATACCACATATGGATCCACCAGTGTCATTGCATGTGTGATCTTTTCACAATCCACCTATGGATCCACCAGTGTCATTGCATGTGTGTTGTTTTTACTAACAACAACTGGAGTCATTGCATGTGTGTTCTTTTCAGAGACCACATATGGATCGACCAGTGTCATTGAAATGTGTGTTCTCTTCAGAGACCACACATGGATCCACCAGTGTCATTACATGTGTGTTATTTTTACTAACAACAACTAGAGTCATTGCATGTGTGTTCTTTTCACATACCACATATGGATCCACCAGCGTCATTCCATGTGTGCTCTTTTCATAATCCACCTACGGATCCACCAGTGTCATTTCATGTCGGTTCTTTTCACATACCACATATGGATCCACCAGTGTCATTGCTTGTGTGATATTTTCACAATCCTCCTATGGATCCACAAGTGTCATTGCATGTGTGCTCTTTTCACAATCCACCTGTGGATCCACAAGTGTCATTGCATGTGTGTTCTTTTTACTAACAACAACCAGAGTCATTGCATGTGTGTTCTTTTTCAGATAGCACATATGGATCCACTAGTGTCATTGAAATGTGTGTTCTCTTGAGAGACCACACATGGATCCACCAGTGTCATTGCATGTGTGTTCTTTTTACAAACAACAACCAGAGTCATTGCATGTGTGTTCTCTTCAGAGACCACACATGGATCCACTAGTGTCATTGCATGTGTGTTCTTTTCATAATCCACCTATGGATCCACCAGTGTCATTGCATGTGTGCTCTTTTTACTAACAACAACCAGAGTCATTGCATGTGTGTTCTCTTTAGAGACCACACATGGATCCACCACTGTCATTGCATGTGTGTTCTTTTTACTAACAACAACCAGAGTCATTGAAATGTGTGTTCTCTTCAGAGACCACACATGGATCCACGAGTGTCATTGCATGTATGTTCTTTTCACTAACAACCACCAGAGTCATTTCATGTGTGTTCTTTTCACATACCACATATGGATACAGCAGTGTCATTGCATGTGTGTTCTTTTTACTAACAACAACTGGAGTCATTTCATGTGTGTTCTTTTCACATACCACATATGGATCCACCAGTGTCATTGAAATGTGTGTTCTCTTTAGAGACCACAGATGGATCCACCAGTGTCATTGCATGTGTGTTATTTTCACTAACAACAACCAGAGTCATTGCATGTGTGTTCTTTTCACATACCACATATGGATCCACCAGTGTCTTGCCTGTGTGCTCTTTTCACAATCCACCTATGGATCCACCAGTGTCATTTCATGTGTATTCTTTTCACATACCACATATGGATCCACCAGTGTCATTGAACTCTTTGTTCTCTTCAGAGACCATACATGGATCCACCAGTGTCATTGCATTTGTGTTCTTTTTACTAACAACAACTTGAGTCATTGCATGTGTGTTCTCTTCACATACCACATATAGATCCACCAGTGTCATTGCACGTGTGATCTTTTCACAATCCACCTATGGATCCACAAGTGTCATTGCATGTGTGCTCTTTTCATAATCCACCTATGGATCCACCAGTGTCATTGCATGTGTGTTCTTTTTACTAACAACAACTGGAGTCATTGCATGTGTGTTCTTTTCACCAACCACATATGGATCCACCAGTGTCATTGAAATGTGTATTCTCTTCAGAGACCACACATGGATCCACCAGTGTCATTGCATGCGTGTTCTTTTTACTAACAACAACTAGAGTCATTGCATGTGTTTTTTCACATACCACACATGGATCCACCAGTATCATTGCATATGTGCTCTTTTCATAATCCACCTACGGATCCACCAGTGTCATTTCATGTGTGTTCTTTTCACATACCACACATGGATCCGCCAGTGTCATTGAAATGTGTGTTCTCTTTAGACCACACATGGATCCAGCAGTGCCATTGCATGTGTGTTCTTTTTTGAAACAACAACTAGAGGCATTGCATGTGTGTTCTTTTCACAATCCACTTATGGATCCACCAGTGTCATTGCATGTGTGCTCTTTTTACTAACAACAAATAGAGTCATTGCATGTGTGTTCTCTTTAGAGACCACACATGGATCCACCAGTTTCATTGCATGTGTGTTCTTTTTACTAACAACAACCAGCGTCATTGAAATCTGTGTTCTCTTCAGAGACCACACATGGATCCACCAGTCTCATTGCATGTGTGTTCTTTTCACTGACAACAACCAGAGTTATTTCATGTGTGTTCTTTTCACATACCACATATGGATCCTCCAGTGTCATTGCATGTGTGTTCTTTTTTAGAACAACAACTGGAGTCATTTCATGTCTGTTACTTTCACATACCACATATGGATCCACCAGTGTCATTGAAATGTGTGTTCTCTTCAGAGACCCCACATGGATCCACCACTGTCATTGCATGTGTGTTCTTTTTACTAACAACAACCAGAGTCATTGAAATATGTGTTCTCTTCAGAGACCACACATGGATCCACGAGTGTCATTGCATGTATGTTCTTTTCACTAACAACCACCAGAGTCATTTCATGTGTGTTCTTTTCACATACCACATATGGATACAGCAGTGTCATTGCATGTGTGTTCTTTTTACTAACAACAACTGGAGTCATTTCATGTGTGTTCTATTCACATACCACATATGGATCCACCAGTGTCATTGAAATGTGTGTTCTCTTCAGAGACCACACATGGATCCACCAGTGTCATTGCATGTGTGTTATTTTTACTAACAACAACCAGAGTCATTGCATGTGTGTTCTTTTCACATACCACATATGGATCCACCAGAGTCATTGCATGTGTGTTCTTTTCACCAACCACATATGGATCCACCAGTGTCATTGAAATGTGTGTTCTCTTCAGAGACCACACATGGATCCACCAGTGTCATTGCATGCGTGTTCTTTTTACTAACAACAACTAGAGTCATTGCATGTGTTTTTTTCACATACCACATATGGATCCACCAGTGTCATTGCATGTGTGCTCTTTTCATAATCCACCTACGGATCCACCAGTGTCATTTCATGTGTGTTCTTTTCACATACCACACATGGATCCGCCAGTGTCATTGAAATGTGTGTTCTCTTTAGACCACACATGGATCCACCAGTGCCATTGCATGTGTGTTCTTTTTTGAAACAACAACTAGAGGCATTGCATGTGTGTTATTTTCACAATCCACTTATGGATCCACCAGTGTCATTGCATGTGTGCTCTTTTTACTAACAACAAATAGAGTCATTGCATGTGTGTTCTCTTTAGAGACCACACATGGATCCACCAGTTTCATTGCATGTGTGTTCTTTTTACTAACAACAACCAGCGTCATTGAAATCTGTGTTCTCTTCAGAGACCACACATGGATCCACCAGTGTCATTGCATGTGTGTTCTTTTCACTGACAACAACCAGAGTCATTTCATGTGTGTTCTTTTCACATACCACATATGGATCCTCCAGTGTCATTGCATGTGTGTTCTTTTTTAGAACAACAACTGGAGTCATTTCATGTCTGTTACTTTCACATACCACATATGGATCCACCAGTGTCATTGAAATGTGTGTTCTCTTCAGAGACCACACATGGATCCACCAGTGTCATTGCTTGTGTGTTCTTTTTTGTAACAACAACTGGAGTCATTGCATGTGTGTTATTTTCACATACCACATATAGATCCACCAGTGTCATTGCATGTGTGTTCTTTTCACATACCACATATGGATCCACCAGTGTCATTGAAATGTGTGTTCTCTTTAGAGACCACACATGGATCCACCAGTGTCATTGCATGTGTGTTATTTTTACTACCAACAACCAGAGTCATTGCATGTGTGTTCTTTTCACATACCACATATCGATCCACCAGTGTCATTGCATGTGTGCTCTTTTCACAATCCACCTATGGATCCATCAGTGTCATTGCATGTGTATTATTTTTACTAACAACAACCAGAGTCATTGCATGTGTGTTCTTTTCACGTACCACATATGGATCCACCAGTGTCATTTCATGTGTGCTCTTTTCACATACCACATATGGATCCACCAGTTTCATTGCAATGTGTGTTCTTTTCACATACCATACACGGATCCACCAGTGTCATTGCATGTGTGCTCTTTTTACTAATAACTACTGGAGTCATTGCATGTGTGTTCTCTTCACATACCACATATGGATCCATTAGTGTCATTGCATGTGTGATCTTTTCACAATCCACCTATGGATCCACAAGTGTCATTGCATGTGTGCTCTTTTCACAATCCACATATGGATCCACCAGTGTCATTGCAATGTGTGTTCTTTTCACATACCATACACGGATCCACCAGTGTCATTGCATGTGTGCTCTTTTTACTAATAACTACTGGAGTCATTGCATGTGTGTTCTCTTCACATACCACATATGGATCCATTAGTGTCATTGCATGTGTGATCTTTTCACAATCCACCTATGGATCCACAAGTGTCATTGCATGTGTGATCTTTTCACAATCCACCTATGGATCCACTAGTGTCATTGCATGTGTGTTGTTTTTACTAACAACAACTGGAGTCATTGCATGTGTGTTCTTTTCACAGACCACATATGGATCCACCAGTGTCATTGAAATGTGTGTTCTCTTCAGAGACCACACATGGATCCACCAGTGTCTTGCATGTGTGTTATTTTTACTAACAACAACTAGAGTCATTGCATGTGTGTTCTTTTCACATTCCACATATGGATCCACCAGTGTCATTGCATGTGTGCTCTTTTCATAATCCACCCACGGATCCACCTGTGTCATTTCATGTGGGTTCTTTTCACATACCACATATGGTACCACGAGTCTCATTGAAATGTGTGTTCTCTTTAGAGACCACACATGGATCCACCAGTGTCATTGCATGTGTGTTCTTTTTACTAACAACAACCAGAGTCATTGCATGTGTGTTCTTTTCACATACCACATATGGATCCACCAGTTTCGTTGCATGTGTGCTGTTTTCACAATCCACCTATGGATCCACCAGTGTCATTGCATGTGTGTTATTTTTACTAACAACAACTAGAGTCATTGCATGTGTGTTCTTTTCACATACCACATATGGATCCACCAGTGTCATTGCATGTGTGCTCTTTTCACAATCCACCTATGGATCGACTAGTGTCATTTCATGTGTGTTCTTTTCACATACCACATATGGATCCACCAGTGTCATTGAAATGTGTGTTTCTTCAAAGACCATACATGGATCCACTAGTGTCATTGCATGTGTGTTCTTTTTACTAACAACAACTGGAGTCATTGCATGCGTGTTCTCTTCACATACCACATATGGAACCAGCAGTGTCATTGCATGTGTGATCTTTTCACAATCCACCTATGGATCCACAAGTGTCATTGCATGTGTGCTCTTTTCACAATCCACCTATGGATCCACCAGTGTCATTGCATGTGTGTTCTTTTTACTAACAACAACCAGAGTCATTGCATGTGTGTTCTTTTCACATACCACATATGGATCCACCAGTGTCATTGAAATGTGTGTTCTCTTAAGAGACCACACATGGATCCACCAGTGTCATTGCATGTGTGTTCTTTTTACTAACAACAACCAGAGTCATTGCATGTGTGTTCTTTTCACATACTACATATGGATCCACTAGTTTCATTGCATGTGTGCTCTTTTCACTATCCACTTATGGATCCACCAGTGTCATTGCATGTGTGGTTTTTTTACTAACAACAACCAGAGTCATTGCATGTGTGTTCTTTTCACATACCACATATGGATCCACCAGTGTCATTCCATGTGTGCTCTTTTCACAATCCACCTACGGATCCACCACTGTCATTTCATGTGTGTTCTTTTGGCATACCACATATGGATCCACCAGAGTCATTGAAATATGTGTTCTCTTCAGAGACCACACATGGATCCACCAGTGTCATTGAAATGTGTGTTCTCTTCAGATACCACACATAGACCCACCCGTGTCATTGCATGTGTGTCCTTTTTACTAACAACAACCAGTGTCATTGAAATGTGTGTTCTCTTCAGAGACCACACATGGATCCACCAGTGTCATTGCATTGTGTTATTTTTACTAACAACACCTAGAGTCATTGCATGTGTGTTCTTTTCACATACCACATATGGATCCACCAGTGTCATTGCATGTGTGCTCTTTTCATAATCCACCTACGGATCCACCAGTCTCATTTCATGTGGGTTCTTTTCACATACCTCATATGGAACCACCAGTGTCATTGAAATGTGTGTTCTCTTCAGAGACCACACATGGATCCACCAGTGTCATTGCATGTGTGTTCTTTTTACTAACAACAACCAGAGTCATTGCATGTGTGTTCTTTTCACATACCACATATGGATCCACAAGTTTCATTGCATGTGTGCTATTTTCACAATCCACCTATGGATCCACCAATGTCATTGCATGTGTGTTATTTTTACTAACAACAACCAGAGTCATTGCATGTGTGTTCTTTTCACATACCACATATGGATCCACCAGTGTCATTGCTTGTGTGCTCTTTTCACAATCCACCTATGGATCCACTAGTGTCATTTCATGTGTGTTCTTTTCACATACCACATATGGATCCACCAGTGTCATTGAAATGTGTGTTCTCTTCAAAGACCATACATGGATCCACCAGTGTCATTGCACGTGTCTTCTTTTTACTAACAACAAATGGAGTCATTGCATGTGTGTTCTCTTCACATACCACATATGGATCCACTAGTGTCATTGCATGTGTGATCTTTTCAAAATCCACCTATGGATCCACAAGTGTCATTGCATGTGTGCTCTTTTCACAATCCACCTATGGATCCACCAGTGTCATTGTATGTGTGTTCTTTTTACTAACAACAACCAGAGTCATTGCATGTGTGTTATTTTCACATACCACATATGGATCCACCAGTTTCATTGCATGTGTGCTATTTTCACAATCCACCTATGGATCCACCAGTGTCATTGAATGTGTGTTATTTTTACTACCAACAACCAGAGTCATTGCATGTGTGTTCTTTTCACAAACCACATATGGATCCACCAGTGTCATTGCATGTGTGCTCTTTTCACAATCCACCTATGGATCAACTAGTGTCATTTCATGTGTGTTCTTTTCACATACCACATATGGATCCACCAGTGTCATTGAAATGTGTGTTCTCTTGAAAGACCATACATGGATCCACTAGTGCCATTGCATGTGTGTTCTTTTTACTAACAACAACTGGAGTCATTGCATGTGTGTTCTCTTCACATACCACATACGGATCCACCAGTGTCATTGCATGTGTGTTCTTTTTACTAACAACAACTTGAGTCTTTTCATGTGTGTTCTTTTCATAGACCACATATGGATCCACCAGTGTCATTGAAATGTGTGTTCTCTTCAAAGACCACACATGGATCCACCAGTGTCATTGCATGAGTGTTCTTTTTACTAACAACAATTGGAGTCATTGCATGTGTTTTCTTTTCACATACCAAATATGGATCCACCGGTGTCATTGCATGTGTGCTCTTTTCACAATCCACCTATGGATCCAACAGTGTCATTTCATGTGTGTTCTTTTCACATACCACATATGGATCCACCAGTGTCATTGAAATGTCTGTTCTCTTCAGAGACCATAGATGGATCCACCAGTGTCATTACATGTGTGTTCTTTTTAATAACAACAAATAGAGTCATTGCATGTGTTTTCTCTTCACTTACCACATATGGATCCACCAGTGTCATTCCATGTGTGCTCTTTTCACAATCCACCTATGGATCCACCAGTGTCATTGCATGTGTGTTCTTTTTACTAACAACAACCAGAGTCATTGCATGTGTGTTATTTTCACATACCACATATGGATCCACCAGTGTCATTGAAATGTGTGTTCTCTTCAGAGACCACACATGGATCCACCAGTGTCATTGCATGTGTGTTCTTTTTTGTAACAGCAACTGGAGTAATTGCATTTGTGTTATTTTCACATACCACATATAGATCCACCAGTGTCATTGCATGTGTGTTCTTTTCACCATCCACCTATGGATCCACCAGTGTCAGTGCATGTGTGCTCTTTTTACTAACAACAACCAAAGTCATTGCATGTGTGTTGTCTTCAAAGACCATACATGGATCCACCAGTGTCATTGCATGTGTGATATTTTTACTAACAACAACTAGAGTCATTGCATGTGTGTTCTTTTCACATACCACATATGGATCCACAAGTTTCATTGCATGTGTGCTATTTTCACAATCCACCTATGGATCCACCAGTATCATTGCATGTGTGTTATTTTTACTAACAACAACCAGAGTCATTGCATGTGTGTTCTTTTCACATACCACATATGGATCCACCAATGTCATTCCTTGTGTGCTCTTTTCACAATCCACCTAAGGATCCACTAGTGTCATTTCATGTGTGTTCTTTTCACATACCACATATGGATCCACCAGTGTCATTGAAATGTGTGCTCTCTTGAAAGACCATACATGGATCCACCAGTGTCATTGCATGTGTGTTCTTTTTACTAACAACAACTGGAGTCATTGCATGTGTGTTCTCTTCACATACCACATACGGATCCACCAGTGTCATTGCATGTGTGTTCTTTTTACTAACAACAACTGGAGTTTTTCATGTGTGTTCTTTTCACAGACCACATATGGATCCACCAGTGTCATTGAAATGTGTGTTCTCTTCAAAGACCACACATGGATCCACCAGTGTCATTGCATGTGTGTTCTTTTTACTAACAACAATTGGAGTCATTGCATGTGTGTTCTTTTCACATACCAGATATGGATCCACCAGTGTCATTGCATGTGTGCTCTTTTCACAATCCACCTATGGATCCAACAGTGTCATTTCATGTGTGTTCTTTTCACATACCACATATGGATCCACCAGTGTCATTGAAATGTCTGTTCTCTTCAGAGACCATACATGGATCCACCAGTGTCATTACATGTGTGTTCTTTTTACTAACAACAACTAGAGTCATTGCATGTGTTTTCTCTTCACCTACCACATATGGATCCACCAGTGTCATTCCATGTGTGCTCTTTTCACAATCCACCTATGGATCCACCAGTGTCATTGCATGTGTGTTCTTTTTACTAACAACAACCAAAGTCATTGCATGTGTGTTATTTTCACATACCACATATGGATCCACCAGTGTCATTGAAATGTGTGTTCTCTTCAGAGACCACACATGGATCCACCAGTGTCATTGCATGTGTGTTCTTTTTTGTAACAACAACTGGAGTAATTGCATTTGTGTTATTTTCACATACCACATATAGATCCACCAGTGTCATTGCATGTGTGTTCTTTTCACCATCCACCTATGGATCCACCAGTGTCAGTGCATGTGTGCTCTTTTTACTAACAACAACCAAAGTCATTGCATGTGTGTTGTCTTCAGAGACCATACATGGATCCACCAGTGTCATTGCATGTGTGTTGTTTTCATAATCCACCTATGGATCCACCGGTGTCATTGCATGTGTGCTCTTTTTACTAACAACAACCAGAGTCATTGCATGTGTGTTCTCTTCATAGACCACACATGGATCCACCAGTGTCATTGCATGGACTAGCAACAACCAGAGTCATTGAAATGTGTGTTCTCTTCAGAGACCACACATGGATCCCCCAGTGTCATTGCATTTGTGTTCTTTTCACTAACAACAACCAGAGTCATTTCATGTGTGTTCTTTTCAGATACCACATATGGATCCACCAGTGCCATTGCATGTGTGTTCTTTTTACTAACAACAACTTGAGTCATTTCATGTGTGTTCTTTTCACATACCAGATATGGATCCACCAGTGCCATTGCATGTGTGCTCTTTTCACAATCCACCTATGGATCCAACAGTTTCATTTCATGTGTGTTCTTTTCACATACCACATATGGGTCCACCAGTGTCATTGAAATGTGTGTTCTCTTCAGACCCCATACATGGACCCACCAGTGTCATTACATGTGTGTTCTTTTTACTAACAACAACTAGAGTCATTGCATGTGTGTTATTTTCACATACCACATATGGATCCACCAGTGTCATTGAAATATGTGTTCTCTTCAGAGACCACACATGGATCCACCTGTGTCACTGCATGTGTGTTCTTTTTTGTAACAACAACTGGAGTCATTGCATGTGTGTTATTTTCACAAACCACATATGGATCCATCAGTGTCATTGCATGTTTGTTCTTTTCACAATCCACCTATGGATCCACAAGTGTCATTGGATGTGTGCTCTTTTTACTAACAACAACCAGAGTCATTGCATGTGTGTTCTTTTCAGAGACCACACATGGATCCACCAGTGTCATTTCATGTGTGTTGTTTTCACATACCACCTATGTATCCACCAGTGTCATTGCATGTGTGTTCTTTTTACTAATAA
Organism: Avena sativa; assembly: GCA_916181665.1. NCBI lineage: Eukaryota > Viridiplantae > Streptophyta > Magnoliopsida > Poales > Poaceae > Avena > Avena sativa. Next base: position 409,556,713 of record OV702292.1, on the reverse strand, counting down.
CAACCAGATTCATTGAATGTGTGTTCTCTTGAGAGACCACACATGGATCCACCAGTGTTATTGCATGTGTGTTCTTTTCACTAACAACAACCAGAGTCATTTCATGTGTGTTCTTTTCAGATACCACATATGGATCCACCAGTGCCATTGCAAGTGTGTTATTTTTACTAACAACAACTTGAGTCATTTCATGTGTGTTCTTTTCACATACCACATATGGATCCACCAGTGTCATTTCATGTGGGTTCTTTTCACATACCACATATGGTACCACGAGTCTCATTGAAATGTGTGTTCTCTTTAGAGACCACACATGGATCCACCAGTGTCATTGCATGTGTGTTCTTTTTACTAACAACAACCAGAGTCATTGCATGTGTGTTCTTTTCACATACCACATATGGATCCACCAGTTTCGTTGCATGTGTGCTGTTTTCACAATCCACCTATGGATCCACCAGTGTCATTGCATGTGTGTTATTTTTACTAACAACAACTAGAGTCATTGCATGTGTGTTCTTTTCACATACCACATATGGATCCACCAGTGTCATTGCATGTGTGCTCTTTTCACAATCCACCTATGGATCGACTAGTGTCATTTCATGTGTGTTCTTTTCACATACCACATATGGATCCACCAGTGTCATTGAAATGTGTGTTTCTTCAAAGACCATACATGGATCCACTAGTGTCATTGCATGTGTGTTCTTTTTACTAACAACAACTGGAGTCATTGCATGCGTGTTCTCTTCACATACCACATATGGAACCAGCAGTGTCATTGCATGTGTGATCTTTTCACAATCCACCTATGGATCCACAAGTGTCATTGCATGTGTGCTCTTTTCACAATCCACCTATGGATCCACCAGTGTCATTGCATGTGTGTTCTTTTTACTAACAACAACCAGAGTCATTGCATGTGTGTTCTTTTCACATACCACATATGGATCCACCAGTGTCATTGAAATGTGTGTTCTCTTAAGAGACCACACATGGATCCACCAGTGTCATTGCATGTGTGTTCTTTTTACTAACAACAACCAGAGTCATTGCATGTGTGTTCTTTTCACATACTACATATGGATCCACTAGTTTCATTGCATGTGTGCTCTTTTCACTATCCACTTATGGATCCACCAGTGTCATTGCATGTGTGGTTTTTTTACTAACAACAACCAGAGTCATTGCATGTGTGTTCTTTTCACATACCACATATGGATCCACCAGTGTCATTCCATGTGTGCTCTTTTCACAATCCACCTACGGATCCACCACTGTCATTTCATGTGTGTTCTTTTGGCATACCACATATGGATCCACCAGAGTCATTGAAATATGTGTTCTCTTCAGAGACCACACATGGATCCACCAGTGTCATTGAAATGTGTGTTCTCTTCAGATACCACACATAGACCCACCCGTGTCATTGCATGTGTGTCCTTTTTACTAACAACAACCAGTGTCATTGAAATGTGTGTTCTCTTCAGAGACCACACATGGATCCACCAGTGTCATTGCATTGTGTTATTTTTACTAACAACACCTAGAGTCATTGCATGTGTGTTCTTTTCACATACCACATATGGATCCACCAGTGTCATTGCATGTGTGCTCTTTTCATAATCCACCTACGGATCCACCAGTCTCATTTCATGTGGGTTCTTTTCACATACCTCATATGGAACCACCAGTGTCATTGAAATGTGTGTTCTCTTCAGAGACCACACATGGATCCACCAGTGTCATTGCATGTGTGTTCTTTTTACTAACAACAACCAGAGTCATTGCATGTGTGTTCTTTTCACATACCACATATGGATCCACAAGTTTCATTGCATGTGTGCTATTTTCACAATCCACCTATGGATCCACCAATGTCATTGCATGTGTGTTATTTTTACTAACAACAACCAGAGTCATTGCATGTGTGTTCTTTTCACATACCACATATGGATCCACCAGTGTCATTGCTTGTGTGCTCTTTTCACAATCCACCTATGGATCCACTAGTGTCATTTCATGTGTGTTCTTTTCACATACCACATATGGATCCACCAGTGTCATTGAAATGTGTGTTCTCTTCAAAGACCATACATGGATCCACCAGTGTCATTGCACGTGTCTTCTTTTTACTAACAACAAATGGAGTCATTGCATGTGTGTTCTCTTCACATACCACATATGGATCCACTAGTGTCATTGCATGTGTGATCTTTTCAAAATCCACCTATGGATCCACAAGTGTCATTGCATGTGTGCTCTTTTCACAATCCACCTATGGATCCACCAGTGTCATTGTATGTGTGTTCTTTTTACTAACAACAACCAGAGTCATTGCATGTGTGTTATTTTCACATACCACATATGGATCCACCAGTTTCATTGCATGTGTGCTATTTTCACAATCCACCTATGGATCCACCAGTGTCATTGAATGTGTGTTATTTTTACTACCAACAACCAGAGTCATTGCATGTGTGTTCTTTTCACAAACCACATATGGATCCACCAGTGTCATTGCATGTGTGCTCTTTTCACAATCCACCTATGGATCAACTAGTGTCATTTCATGTGTGTTCTTTTCACATACCACATATGGATCCACCAGTGTCATTGAAATGTGTGTTCTCTTGAAAGACCATACATGGATCCACTAGTGCCATTGCATGTGTGTTCTTTTTACTAACAACAACTGGAGTCATTGCATGTGTGTTCTCTTCACATACCACATACGGATCCACCAGTGTCATTGCATGTGTGTTCTTTTTACTAACAACAACTTGAGTCTTTTCATGTGTGTTCTTTTCATAGACCACATATGGATCCACCAGTGTCATTGAAATGTGTGTTCTCTTCAAAGACCACACATGGATCCACCAGTGTCATTGCATGAGTGTTCTTTTTACTAACAACAATTGGAGTCATTGCATGTGTTTTCTTTTCACATACCAAATATGGATCCACCGGTGTCATTGCATGTGTGCTCTTTTCACAATCCACCTATGGATCCAACAGTGTCATTTCATGTGTGTTCTTTTCACATACCACATATGGATCCACCAGTGTCATTGAAATGTCTGTTCTCTTCAGAGACCATAGATGGATCCACCAGTGTCATTACATGTGTGTTCTTTTTAATAACAACAAATAGAGTCATTGCATGTGTTTTCTCTTCACTTACCACATATGGATCCACCAGTGTCATTCCATGTGTGCTCTTTTCACAATCCACCTATGGATCCACCAGTGTCATTGCATGTGTGTTCTTTTTACTAACAACAACCAGAGTCATTGCATGTGTGTTATTTTCACATACCACATATGGATCCACCAGTGTCATTGAAATGTGTGTTCTCTTCAGAGACCACACATGGATCCACCAGTGTCATTGCATGTGTGTTCTTTTTTGTAACAGCAACTGGAGTAATTGCATTTGTGTTATTTTCACATACCACATATAGATCCACCAGTGTCATTGCATGTGTGTTCTTTTCACCATCCACCTATGGATCCACCAGTGTCAGTGCATGTGTGCTCTTTTTACTAACAACAACCAAAGTCATTGCATGTGTGTTGTCTTCAAAGACCATACATGGATCCACCAGTGTCATTGCATGTGTGATATTTTTACTAACAACAACTAGAGTCATTGCATGTGTGTTCTTTTCACATACCACATATGGATCCACAAGTTTCATTGCATGTGTGCTATTTTCACAATCCACCTATGGATCCACCAGTATCATTGCATGTGTGTTATTTTTACTAACAACAACCAGAGTCATTGCATGTGTGTTCTTTTCACATACCACATATGGATCCACCAATGTCATTCCTTGTGTGCTCTTTTCACAATCCACCTAAGGATCCACTAGTGTCATTTCATGTGTGTTCTTTTCACATACCACATATGGATCCACCAGTGTCATTGAAATGTGTGCTCTCTTGAAAGACCATACATGGATCCACCAGTGTCATTGCATGTGTGTTCTTTTTACTAACAACAACTGGAGTCATTGCATGTGTGTTCTCTTCACATACCACATACGGATCCACCAGTGTCATTGCATGTGTGTTCTTTTTACTAACAACAACTGGAGTTTTTCATGTGTGTTCTTTTCACAGACCACATATGGATCCACCAGTGTCATTGAAATGTGTGTTCTCTTCAAAGACCACACATGGATCCACCAGTGTCATTGCATGTGTGTTCTTTTTACTAACAACAATTGGAGTCATTGCATGTGTGTTCTTTTCACATACCAGATATGGATCCACCAGTGTCATTGCATGTGTGCTCTTTTCACAATCCACCTATGGATCCAACAGTGTCATTTCATGTGTGTTCTTTTCACATACCACATATGGATCCACCAGTGTCATTGAAATGTCTGTTCTCTTCAGAGACCATACATGGATCCACCAGTGTCATTACATGTGTGTTCTTTTTACTAACAACAACTAGAGTCATTGCATGTGTTTTCTCTTCACCTACCACATATGGATCCACCAGTGTCATTCCATGTGTGCTCTTTTCACAATCCACCTATGGATCCACCAGTGTCATTGCATGTGTGTTCTTTTTACTAACAACAACCAAAGTCATTGCATGTGTGTTATTTTCACATACCACATATGGATCCACCAGTGTCATTGAAATGTGTGTTCTCTTCAGAGACCACACATGGATCCACCAGTGTCATTGCATGTGTGTTCTTTTTTGTAACAACAACTGGAGTAATTGCATTTGTGTTATTTTCACATACCACATATAGATCCACCAGTGTCATTGCATGTGTGTTCTTTTCACCATCCACCTATGGATCCACCAGTGTCAGTGCATGTGTGCTCTTTTTACTAACAACAACCAAAGTCATTGCATGTGTGTTGTCTTCAGAGACCATACATGGATCCACCAGTGTCATTGCATGTGTGTTGTTTTCATAATCCACCTATGGATCCACCGGTGTCATTGCATGTGTGCTCTTTTTACTAACAACAACCAGAGTCATTGCATGTGTGTTCTCTTCATAGACCACACATGGATCCACCAGTGTCATTGCATGGACTAGCAACAACCAGAGTCATTGAAATGTGTGTTCTCTTCAGAGACCACACATGGATCCCCCAGTGTCATTGCATTTGTGTTCTTTTCACTAACAACAACCAGAGTCATTTCATGTGTGTTCTTTTCAGATACCACATATGGATCCACCAGTGCCATTGCATGTGTGTTCTTTTTACTAACAACAACTTGAGTCATTTCATGTGTGTTCTTTTCACATACCAGATATGGATCCACCAGTGCCATTGCATGTGTGCTCTTTTCACAATCCACCTATGGATCCAACAGTTTCATTTCATGTGTGTTCTTTTCACATACCACATATGGGTCCACCAGTGTCATTGAAATGTGTGTTCTCTTCAGACCCCATACATGGACCCACCAGTGTCATTACATGTGTGTTCTTTTTACTAACAACAACTAGAGTCATTGCATGTGTGTTATTTTCACATACCACATATGGATCCACCAGTGTCATTGAAATATGTGTTCTCTTCAGAGACCACACATGGATCCACCTGTGTCACTGCATGTGTGTTCTTTTTTGTAACAACAACTGGAGTCATTGCATGTGTGTTATTTTCACAAACCACATATGGATCCATCAGTGTCATTGCATGTTTGTTCTTTTCACAATCCACCTATGGATCCACAAGTGTCATTGGATGTGTGCTCTTTTTACTAACAACAACCAGAGTCATTGCATGTGTGTTCTTTTCAGAGACCACACATGGATCCACCAGTGTCATTTCATGTGTGTTGTTTTCACATACCACCTATGTATCCACCAGTGTCATTGCATGTGTGTTCTTTTTACTAATAACAACCAGATTCATTGAATGTGTGTTCTCTTGAGAGACCACACATGGATCCACCAGTGTTATTGCATGTGTGTTCTTTTCACTAACAACAACCAGAGTCATTTCATGTGTGTTCTTTTCAGATACCACATATGGATCCACCAGTGCCATTGCAAGTGTGTTATTTTTACTAACAACAACTTGAGTCATTTCATGTGTGTTCTTTTCACAGACCACATATGGATCCACCAGTGTCATCGAAATGTGTTTTCTCTTCAGAGACCACACATGGATCCACCAGTGTCATTGCATGTGTGTTCTCTTCAGAGACCACACATGGATCCACCAGTGTCATTGCATGTGTGTTCTTTTTTGTAACAACAACTGGAGTCATTGCATGTGTGTTATTTTCACAAACCACATATGGATCCACCGGTGTCATTGCATGTTTGTTCTTTTCACAATCCACTTATGGATCCACAAGTGTCATTGCATGTGTGCTCTTTTTACTAACAACAACTAGAGTCATTGCATGGATCCACCAGTGTCATTTCATGTGTGTTGTTTTCACATACCACATATGTATCCACCAGTGTCATTGCATGTGTGTTATTTTTACTAACAACAACCAGAGTCATTGGATGTGTGTTCTCTTGAGAGACCACACATGGATCCACCAGTGTCATTGCATGTGTGTTCTTTTCACTAACAACAACCAGAGTCATTTCATGTGTGTTCTTTTCAGATACCACATATGGATCCACCAGTGCCATTGCATGTGTTTTCTTTTTACTAACAACAACTTGAGTCATTTCATGTGTGTTGTTTTCACAGACCACATATGGATCTACTAGTGTCATCGAAATGTGTGTTCTCTTCAGAGACCACACATGGATCCAGCAGTGTCATTGCATGTGTGATCTTTTTACTAACAACAACTAGAGTCATTGCATGTGTGTTCTTTTCACAAAGCAGATATGGATCCACCAGTGCCATTGCATGTGTGCTCTTTTCACAATCCACCTATGGATCCAACAGTGTCATTTCATGTGTGTTCTATTCACATACCACATATGGATCCACCAGTGTCATTGAAATGTGTGTTCTCTTCAGAGACCATACATGGATCCACCAGTGTCATTGCATGTGTGTTATTTTTACTAGCAACAACAGGAGTCATTGCATGTGTTTTCTCTTCACATACCACATATGGATCCACCAGTGTCATTCCATGTGTGATCTTTTCACAATCCACCTATGGATCCACCAGTGTCATTGCATGTGTGTTCTTTTTACTAACAACAACTAGAGTCATTGCATGTGTGTTATTTTCACATACCACATATGGATCCACCAGTGTCATTGAAATGTGTGTTTTCTTCAGAGACCACACATGGATCCACCAGTGTCATTGCATGTGTGTTCTTTTTTGTAACAACAACTGGAGTCACTGCATGTGTGTTATTTTCACAAACCACATATGGATCCACCAGTGTCATTGCATGTTTGTTCTTTTCACAATCCACCTATGGATCCACAAGTGTCATTGCATGTGTGCTCTTTTTACTAACAACAACCAGAGTCATTGCATGTGTGTTCTCTTCAGAGACCACACATGGATCCACCAGTGTCATTGCATGTGTGTTCTTTTCATAATCCACCTATGGATCCACCAGTGTTATTGCATGTGTGCTCTTTTTACTAACAACCAGAGTCATTGCATGTGTGTTCTCTTCACAGACCACAAATGGATCCACCAGTGTCTTTGCATGTGTGTTCTTTTTACTAACAACAACCAGAGTCATTGAAATGTGTGTTCTCTTCAGAGACACCACATGGATCCACCAGTGTCATCGCATGTGTGTTCTTTTCTCTAACAACAACCAGAGTCATTTCATGTGTGTTCTTTTCACATACCACAGATGGATCCACCAGTGTCATTGCATGTGTGTTCTTTTTACTAACAACAACTGGAGTCATTTCATGTGTGTTCTTTTCACGTACCACATATGGATCCACCAGTGTCATTGTATGTGTGCTCTTTTCATAATCCACCTATGGATCCACCAGTGTCATTTCATGTGTGTTCTTTTCACATAGCACATATGGATCTACCAGTGTCATTGAAATGTGTGTTCTCTTTAGAGACCACACATGGATCCACCAGTGTCATAGAATGTGTGTTCTTTTTACTAACAACAACTAGAGTCATTACATGTGTGTTCTTTTCACACACCACATATGGATCCCCTAGTGTCATTGCATGTGTGCTCTTTTCACAATCCACCTATGGATCCACCAGTGTCATTGCATGTGTGTTCTTTTTACTAACAACAACCAGAGTCATTGCGTGTGTGTTCTTTTCACATACCACATATGGATCCACCAGTGTCATTGAAATGTGTGTTCTCTTTAGAGACCACACATGGATCCACTAGTGTCATTGCATGTGTGTTCTTTTTACTAACAACAACCAGGGTCATTGCTTGTGTGGTCTTTTCACATACCACATATGGATCCATTAGTGTCATTGCATGTGTGCTCTTTTAACAATCCACCTATGGATCCACCAGTGTCATTTCATGTGTGTTCTTTTCACATACCACATATGGATCCACCGGAGTCATTGAAATGTGTGTTCTCTTCAGAGACCACACATGGATCCACCAGCGTCATTGAAATGTATGTTCTCTTCAGAGACCACACATGGACCCACCAGTTGTTGGGTCCGCAGCATAGAAAACAAAAAATTTCCTAGGTACAAAGCCAAGATCTATCTACTAGGTACAAAGCAACGGGTGGACATACATCCAACGTGAACTTACCCTCGTAGACAACGAGCTTTGTTAACGAGTAGGAACTCTTGGTTGATGTAGTCGTACACTTGCCGATCTCAAGATCGTGATGAAGTCCAGCAGGTCCGGCTCCAGCACGTCCATCGGATCCAGCTCCAGCACCACCAAGTCCAGCACCGCAAAGCAGCGGTGCATCCGTGATCGCACACACATCCGGTACCCCGACAACCTCCGTCCCTCGCTTTAGCAAAGCAGCGGAAGCAGCAACTCCTTTCCAGATAAAGCCACCAGGAACATGTATCTCGCTAATCCGAGACCATGGGGGAATAATACTAGAGGGGGAGAGAGATCCTTCACAAGGAGGTGTGTTTGAGAAGTGAGGAGAAGGTGGCCTTTTATAGGAGGAGGGGGAGTGCCCCTCCTTCATGGCCGGTGCATGGAGGAGGTGCCTCTTCCCCTCCTCCATTCATGTGGTGGTAACCCCTCCACATTAAAATGCCTCTTCACATTCCCTTTTAAAGTCTCCACTTTAAATGCATTAAATTTCTCCAAATTTAATGCTCTCTCATTTAATAAAACTCTTTTATTATTTTTATTCAGAATTTTGTTAATTACTTTAATTAACAAACATTCACATAAAACCCCCTGCAACATTTCAATATTACATGCAGAACCAATTTCAGCAATTTCACCCGAAACAGTTTCGGTGTCTATTGAAATAATTCCAGCGCTTTCTTAAATCTTTATCTGAAACATATTTGCTCCAAATGGTGTCGGTATCCCTTAAGTGTGTCACCCTACGGTTCGCGAATAATGCAGACATGATCGAGACCCCTCTCCGATCAATAATCAGTCGCGGGACCTGGAGATCCATACTGACTCCTACACATTCAACGATGACTTCTGTGATCGTGAGAACCTTTAACGCTAGTAACTAAATCCCTTTGTCCCGCGATATATTACATGTCCGAGATTCGATCATCGGTATCTCCATACCTAGTTTGATCTTGTTACCGACATGCACTCTTTTCTCGTTCCCGTGGTATAACATTCTAGTGATCACATCACTTGCTTGCAAGCTATTTCAATGTGATATCACCGAGAGGGCCCAGAGTATATCTATCCGTCATCGGGATGGACAAATCCCACTCTTGATCCATGAGCCTCAACATAACACCTTCGTAGCACTGAACCCACCTTCATAGTCACCCTGTTACGGTGTGACGTTTGATGTTATCAAGATACTCTTCCGGTGTTAGCAATTAACATGATCTCATGGTCTAAGGATAAAGATTACTTCGTATGATGTTATAGCAATATAAACATAATGACTTTGATCGTAATGCTATACTTCGGATGAATGTTCATCACATCATTCCACCAATGGTGTGACCTTGTTATTAACAACATCCAATGTCTATGATCAGGAAACCTTGATCATCTTGTTAATCAACAAGCTAGTCTATAAGAGAGGCATAACTAGGAACCCTTTTTGTTTATTAAACACACATGTATTGATGTTTCCGATCAATACAATTCTAGCATGTAAAATAAACATTTATCATAAACATGGAATAAGATAATAACCACTTTATTATTGCCTCTCGGGCATATTCCCTTCAGTCTCCCACTTGCACTAGAGTCAATAATCTAGTTTGAAAAACTTTGCGTATTGAACACCTATGGCTTTCTGGTGTTGCATATACGTGATTGCTAGTGGTTAACATAATCTCTAGATCTGATAGTTTCAGGTCCGTGTGTATTTGCATGTCTCTGCGTCTCTACGCATCACTCATTCTCAAATGAGATGGCATTGTATAGATTTGGTCCTTTGGTGAGACCTTTAGTTCGTTTGGCTCAAAATATGTTGATATTATTGTCACACAATATATCTTCATAGTATTAGCCCACTTTGAACCACTCCTAGTTTGATAACAAACTACTTAACACAAATGCCCTCCTTTGCTGCTACTATAGCAGTCATATACTTAGCCTTTTGTTGTAGTATCCGTCACAATGTCTCAACTTTGGAACTCATCCAAATCCATCATGGAACATCCTTTCCATTACATTGTGCCACCCATAGTCTAAATTGAGATAAATTTAATTTGTATCTTGTGATAAAACTAGTATCAATGTAACACTTTACAATGAACTACCTTTAACTATTTGTCACTTATACATTATATATTCTTAGTTCTTCCAAAGCTCATAAGAATATATTTACTATTGTCCAATGATCATCTTATGAATCATTCTGGTATATTCTCATAACATTTAGAGCATAGGACATTCTGGATATATACATATCATGGTATAATCGATCAAAATTTTCATGTGATTTTACTCACCAAGTGTTGAAACACTTGAATTTTGATACATCCTTTCCATGCAGCAAGAACCTTTCTTGTTGTTTCCATATTGAACCCCTTCAATATCTCATATATGTATGTTTGGCACAACCATATTAGCGCCTTAATCTATCCATATAGATATTAATGCCTAATATTCCGGATTTTCCCAAGTCTTTCATCAAATCTTATTTTAATGAAATTCTTAACTTGTGTTAATACAAGATACATCATTTCCAATCAACAATATGTCCTCTACATAATGTATTAGAAATATGTCTCAGCGCTCCCACTTAATTTCTTGCAAATGCAAGCATCTTCATCATCTCCGATGAATTTAAACTCTTTTAACAGTTTCATCATGGTGAAGATTCCAACTCCGCTATGCTTACTTCAACTATTGAAGTTTACATGCCGTTTTAGCACCCTTTGAATTAACAAAACCCTTCGGACCATGTCATGTACATGTCCTAGGTTACCGTTCTATTAGAAGAACCTTGTTTTGTTTATTCAACTACCATATACCAAATTATATGTAGTGGTTGCTACATTAATCCGTCAAGACTATATATCACTATGAAAGATCAAATCTTGTCATAGTCAACTCCTTGAACATTGTCGTAAACTTCTTTCCGACATGTCGACTATTTCATAGATGTTAAACATCCATGTCTTTATAGATCCAAACACGACCGATAGGCTTCACGCCTTTCTGGAGGGTCTTCCAAGTTCAGAAACTTGTTTTCTCGTGTATGGATATTATCACGGATTCTATGACTTCTAGTCATTTTATGGAGTCAGGGCCCATCATCGCTTCTTTGCATGTAGTCGGTTCATCATTGTCAAAACAATAACGACTTGCTTATCAAATCTTACTATTTGATTCTTACCGACCCACACGGTTCTATAGGAACTCTAATCTCCGAGATCACACCTTTTGTAATCACGAGAGCCATGAGCATTGTGGCCGCCACCGGGACACTTTTCGGCGCTGCGCTAATTAGCACATATAGCTAAGGTTCAACAACCTTATCAAAGTTCTATTGTCCTCCCACTTAACTTTTCACGAAAAATTCCTTTTCAAGAAACTTGACGTTCCAAGTAACAAACTCTTTTGTCCTCGGTGTTATGGAGAAATTCCCAACAAATTCTTTGGGATAACCTACAAAGACGTGCTTATCCGACTTTGGTTATAAACATTTTACTTATGCATAGCATACCAAAATTGAAGAAAAGACAATTCGGGTTTTATCCCAAACCATAACTCATATGGTGTCATTTCAATGGATCACGATGGTGCTCTTTTCAGTGTAAAAGTGGTAGTCTCTAAAGCTTCAATCCTTAAAACATAATGGCAGTTTTATAAATGACACCCTTGATCTTACCATGTCAAACATGGTTTGATTTTATCTCTGGAATATGCCATACTCCTATGGTTTATCGGGAAACACAAATCATGGAACAATTCCTCAAGTCTTAGGTGTTTTTGCTAAACATGTAACTCAAATATCTTCCTTTATGATCGAATCATAACTCTTTATTTTCTTGTTACAATGATTTTCCACTTCATCTTGAAAGTCTTTGAACAATTTTCAAATGTTTCATACTTCTTCCTTATTAAGTAAATATACAGATATATTCACTCAAATTTTTGGAGAAAGCATATGAAGCAAAAAGATCCATCGCATATGGCTACACATAATTGACTATGCGCATCAGCATGCACAATTTCCAATAAGCTAGTCATCCGTTCCTCTCTGGCCTATGGACGGAGTTTCAATTATCTCGAGGAAAGTCTCACATGCGTCAATTGATCAAAATCAAAGACTCCAAAAATCCATCAACATGGAGTTTCTTCATGTTTTCTTTCAAATATAATTTAAACAGCGATGTCACTTCACAAGTGATCTTTCAATCATTTGTCTTGCGACATTTTAGCAATAGTGTTTATGGATGTGATTTCTCCAACTAGACTTGTAAAAGTTCATCCATCCTTTATGGAATATGGTAATTATTTGAACAGCCATAGTTCTCATGATACCGGAACAAAATAATAATTATTTAAACAAATCTTGAAGGCTTGGTTTGATGACAACGAAAAACACAATAACACTTTATTTGTTTTCGATGAGGATCATCACTCATTCTCTTGCTAGTTACTTAGGCCATTGTAGTTCATGAATTACGTTGTCCTGTATGACACTTCATACCAACCAATTCGATATCCAATACCTAAGAACCACATTGTTTCACAAGCAAGGAATATAGCCATAACATGTATATCTTCTATATACCTAAGTTAGACATCTCCAACCTTTTATTTTTTGCCAAATATTTTATAGATTCTCTTTCAGCAATTCCTTTTCTTTTAAAAGAATCAATCAACATCAATAGTGGTGTCATCAACATGACACATGGTACAAAGCGTATATAGTCAAATACTAATACTTTTGGACTTGCACTTTGAAGTTGATCACCATCATCAAATGTTTGGTGTTCTTTCAAAAATCCATTCTTTAGTAATCTATTAGTGTAGTAAACATTTTACTTACATCTTCTATTCATCCTTATCATGACAACTTTCATGATCAAGCTACTATAGCCTATAAGGAAGAATCGCGAGTATAATATCAGTTCCCAGAACCTTTTTGGTAGATTCGGATGCCTAGCATCTCCATCCTTCACAAATTCTCATACAATATGAGAACATGTATTTTGCTAAATTATACTCTATCATAATGCAACCAAAAACATTGTTTCAGATATCACAATATCTTTCACACATGATGGTTTCTGAAACAATTTCCATCTCCAATATAATCTTGATATTAAAACAACTTTTTGAATATCACTAATCATGGAGGCAAACATGATACTTTAGATACTAACATTGGAATTCTTACTCTTGATTTAATACTACTTATTAAACTTCATGGAGTAAATAGAGTTTGCTGAAAGTTTGCAATAGGACTTATAAACTTTATATTGACATTCAAAACAATACGATACCAGTTCATAAAGTAAATATCCAGAATTCTATAGTTCTATTATCTCAAATAAAAACTAAGCATAAGGTAGAAAATGAATGCTAATGACTACAACAAATTATGCAAATTCACTTCTATTTAGTTTATGACAAATTGAGTTCGACTAATCCAAATTAGAAATGAACTCCCACTCAAAAACGACATCCCTCGTGCCTTTTTGGTGATTCAATGAACCAAATCCACTACACCAAGTCCGATCATCACGTGAGTCGGTGTAGCTTCAAAGGCGAGCATCAATATGGTCATCACATCAACTATATGACTCATGCTTAACCTTTCGGTCCGTGTTCCGAGGCCATGTCTGTACATGCTAGGCTCGCCAAGTAAGAACCTTAGTATTCGCGTGTGTAAAACTGTCTTACACGTGTTGCATGAAAGCGTAGAGTTGAGAACACCCGATCATCACGTGATGTCTCGAAACACGATCCATAGAACGGTGCATACTTAAGGAAGAACACATTTTATCTTGATATTTAAATGAAGGATCATCTTACAATGCTACTAAAAGCGCCAAACTAGCAATATAAGATGCAAACATCTAATGTGTAAAGTGAGATGATATGGTCCATGCATTTGATCACCATCATATGCATCGTGGTATGATCTCTATCATTCCTTTGTGTGTAAGGCCAAGGTCTATGGAACTTACACGTTAAGTGAGTTGTAAGAGTATCTATCATACATCTACTTACAACAATACCATATCAAGACACTAGCCCAGCAACGATCTAAACTAGACGCCTCTAATTTATCAATTGCAAGTTTTACGTGGCTTGGGGCTTTTGGAGATAGAACCGTTCTTACCTACGAACATGAACCACAACGAGGATAACTAAGTTATTAGCAACTCGTTGTAAATTAGATATTGACTATAGTAGGAGAGACAGACACCCGCCAGCCACTTATGCAAAACAAGTTGCATGTCAGTCGTGGAACCGGTCTCATGTACAATGACATGTAAGGTTGGTCCGGGCCGCTTCATCCCACTATGCCACCAATGTCCAAAATACCTAGAAGATGCAATAACATGATCATCATCACCCACATATCAACATATGTGTACTACCTGTGCTAAGCACCTACGCATAGATCAGGCTCTGATACCACTGTTGGGTCTGCAGCATAGAAAACAAAAAATTTCCTACGGTGTGAACTACACGCCAAGATCTATCTACTAGGTACAAAGCAACGGGTGGACATACATCCAACGAGAACTTACCCTTGTAGACAACGAGCTTTTTAACGAGTAGGAACTCGTGGTTGATGTAGTCGTACACTTGCCGATCTCAAGATCGTGATGAAGTCCAGCAGGTCCGGCTCCAGCACGTCCATCAGATCCAGCTCCAGCACCACCAAGTCCAGCACCGCAAAGCAGCGGTGCATCCGTGATCGCACACACGTCCGGTACCCCGACAACCTCCGTCCCTCGCTCCAGCAAAGCAGCGGAAGCAGCAACTCCTTTCCAGATAAAGCCACCGGGAACATGTATCTCGCTAATCCGAGACCATGGGGGAATAATACTAGAGGGGGAGAGAGATCCTTCACAAGGAGGTGTGTTTGAGAAGTGAGGAGAGGGTGGCCTTTTATAGGAGGAGGGGGAGTGCCCCTCCTTCATGGCCGGCGCAAGGAGGTGCCTCTTCACCTCCTGCATTCATGTGGTGGTAACCCCTCCACATTAAAATGCCTCTTCACATTCCCTTTTAAAGTCTCCACTTTAAATGCATTAAATTTCTCCAAATTTAATGCTCTCTCATTTAATAAAACTCTTTTATTATTTTTATTAAGAATTTTGTTAATTACTTTAATTAACAAACATTCACATAAAACCCCCTGCAACATTTCAATATTACATGCAGAACCAATTTCAGCAATTTCACCCGAAACAGTTTTGGTGTCTATTGAAATAATTCCAGCGCTTTCTTAAATCTTTATCTGAAACATATTTTCTCCAAATGGTGTCGGTATCCCTTAAGTGTGTCACCCTACGGTTCGCGAATAATGCAGACATGATCGAGACCCCTCTCCGATCAATAATCAGCAGCGGGACCTGGAGATCCGTACTGACTCCCACATATTCAACAATGACTTCTGTGATCATGAGAACATTTAACACTAGTAACTAAATCCCTTTGTCCCAAGATATATTACATATACGAGATTCGATCATCGGTATCTCCATACCTAGTTTGATCTCGTTACCGACATGCACTCTTTTCTCGTTCCCGTGATATAACATTCTAGTGATCACATCACTTGCTTGCAAGCTATTTCAATGTGATATCACCGAGAGGGCCCAGAGTATATCTATCCGTCATCGGGATGGACAAATCCCACTCTTGATCCATGAGCCTCAACATAACACCTTCGTAGCACTGAACCCACCTTTATAGTCACCCTGTTACGATGTGACGTTTGATGTTATCAAGATACTCTTCCGGTGTTAGCAATTAACATGATCTCATGGTCTAAGGATAAAGATTACTTCGTATGATGTTATAGCAAAATAAACATAATGTCCAACACATATGTATAGTTTGATCGTAATGCTATACTTCGGATGAATGTCCATCACATCATTCCACCAATGGTGTGACCTTGTTATTAACAACATCCAATGTCTATGATCAGGAAACCTTGATCATCTTGTTAATCAACAAGCTAGTCTATAAGAGAGGCATAACTAGGAACCCTTTTTGTTTATTAAACACACATGTATTGATGTTTCCGATCAATACAATTCTAGCATGTAAAATAAACATTTATCATAAACATGGAATAAGATAATAACCACTTTATTATTGCCTCTCGAGCATATTCCCTTTACCAGTTTCATTGCATGTGTGTTATTTTTACTAACAACAACCAGAGTCATTGATATGTGTGTTCTCTTCAGAGACCACACATGGATCCACCAGTGTCATTGCATGTGTGTTCTTTTCACTAACAACAACCAGAGTCATTTCATGTGTGTTCTTTTCACATACCACATATGGATCCACCAGTGTCATTGCATGTGTGTTCTTTTTACTAACAACTGGAGTCATTTCATGTGTGTTCTTTTCACATACCACATATGGATCCACCAGTGTCATTGAAATGTCTGCTCTCTTCAGAGACCACACATGGATCCACCGGTGTCATTGCATGTGTGTTCTTTTTACTAACAACAACTGGAGTCATTGCTTTCACATACCACATATGGATCCACCAGTGTCATTGCATGTGTGCTCTTTTCATAATCCACCTACGGATCCACCAGTGTCATTTCATGTGTGTTATTTTCACATACCACATATGGATCCACCAGTGTCATTGAAATGTGTGTTCTATTTAGAGACCACACATGGATCCACCAGTGTCATTGCATGTGTGTTCTTTTTACTAACAACAACTAGAGTCATTGCATGTGTGTTCTTTTCACATACCACATATGGATCCACCAGTGTCATCGCATGTGTGCTCATTTCACAATCCACCTATGGATCCACCAGTGTCATTGCCTGTGTGTTCTTTTTATTAACAATAACTAGAATCATTGCATGTGTGTTCTTTTCACATACCACATATGGATCCACCAGTGTCATTGAAATGTGTGTTCTCTTGAGAGACCACACATGGATCCACCAGTGTCATTGGATGTGTGTTCTTTTAACTAACTACAACTAGAGTCATTGCATGTGTGTTCTTTTCACATACCACATATGGATCCACCAGTTCATTGCATGTGTGCTCTTTTCACAATCCACCTATGGATCCACCAGTGTCATTGCATGTGTGTTTTTTTACTAACAACAACCAGAGTCATTGCATGTGTGTTCTTTTCACATACCACATATGGATCCGCCAGTGTCATTGCATGTGTGCTCTTTTCACAATCCACCTATGGATCCACCAGTGTCATTGCATGTGTGTTCTTTTTACTAACAACAACCAGAGTCATTGCATGTGTGTTCTTTTCACATACCACATATGGATCCACCAGTGTCATTGCATGTGTGTTCTTTTTACTAACAACAACCACAGTCATTGCATGTGTGTTCTTTTCACATACCACATATGGATCCACCAGTGTCATTGCATGTGTGCTCTTTTCACAATCCACCTATGGATCCACTAGTGCCATTTCATGTGTGTTCTTTTCACATACTACATATGGATCCACCAGACTCATCGCAATGTGCGTTCTCTTCAGAGACCACACCTGGATCCACCAGTGTCATTGAAATGTATGTTCTCTTCAAAGACCACACATGGACCCACTAGTGTCATTGCATGTGTGTTCTTTTGACTAAAAACAACCAGAGTCATTGATATGTGTGTTCTCTTCAGAGACCACACATGGATCCACCAGTGTCATTGTTGTGTGTTCTTTTCACTAACAACAACCAGAGTCATTTCATGTGTGTTCTTTTCACATAGCACATATGGATCCACCAGTGTCATTGCATGTGTGTTCTTTTTACATACAACAACTGGAGTCATTTCATGTGTTTTTTTCTCACATACCACATATGGATCCACCAGTGTTATTGAAATGTTTGTTCTCTTCAGAGACCACGCATGGATCTACCAGTGTCATTGCATGTGTGTTCTTTTTACTAACAACAACTAGAGTCATTGCATGTGTGTTCTTTTCACATACCACATATGGATCCACTAGTGTCATTGCATGTGTGCTCTTTTCATAATCCACCTATGGATCCACCAGTGTCATTGCATGTGTGTTCTTTTTACATACAACAACTGGAGTCATTTCATGTGTTTTTTTCTCACATACCACATATGGATCCACCAGTGTTATTGAAATGTTTGTTCTCTTCAGAGACCACGCATGGATCCACCAGTGTCATTGCATGTGTGTTCTTTTTACTAACAACAACTAGAGTCATTGCATGTGTGTTCTTTTCACATACCACATATGGATCCACTAGTGTCATTGCATGTGTGCTCTTTTCATAATCCACCTATGGATCCACCAGTGTCATTTCATGTGTGTTCTTTTCACATACCACATATAGATCCACCGGTGTCATTGAAATGTGTGTTCTCTTCAGAGACCACACATGGATCCATTAGAGTCATTGCATGTGTGTTCTTTTTACTAACAACAACTAGAGTCATTGCATGTGTGTTCTTTTCACATACCACATATGGGTCCACCAGTGTCATTGCATGTGTGCTCTTTTCACAATCCACCTATGGATCCACCAGTGTCATTGCCTGTGTGTTCTTTTTATTAACAATAACCAGAATCATTGCATGTGTGTTCTTTTCACATACCACATATGGATCCACCAGTGTCATTGAAATGTTTGTTCTCTTGAGAGACCACACATGGATCCACCAGTGTCATTGCATGTGTGTTCTTTTTACTAACAACAACTAGAGTCATTGAATGTGTGTTCTTTTCACATACCACATATGGATCCACCAGTTTCATTGCATGTGTGCTCTTTTCACAATCCACCTATGGATCCACCAGTGTCATTGCATGTGTGTTCTTTTTACTAACAACAACTAGAGTCATTGCATGTGTGTTCTTTTCACATACCACATATGGATCCACCAGTGTCATTGAAATGTGTGTTCTCTTCAGAGACCACACATGGGTCCACCAGTGTCATTGCATGTGTGTTCTTTTTACTAACAACATACAGGGTCATTGCTTGTGTGTTCTTTTCACATACCACATATGGATCCACCAGTGTCATTGCATGTGTTCTCTTTTCACAATCCACCTATGGATCCACCAATGTCATTTCATGTGTGTTCTTTTCACATAGCACATATGCATCCACCAGAGTCATTGAAATGTGTGTTCTCTTCAGAGACCACACATGGATCCACCAGCGTCATTGAAATGTATGTTCTCTTCAGAGACCACACATGGACCCACCAGTTTCATTGCATGTGTGTTCTTTTTACTAACAACAACCAGAGTCATTGATATGTGTGTTCTCTTCAGAGACCACACGTGGATCCACCAGTGTCATTGCATGTGTGTTCTTTTCACTAACAACAACCAGAGTCATTTCATGTGTGTTCTTTTCAAATACCACATATGGATCCACCAGTGTCATTGCATGTGTCTTATTTTTACTAACAACTGGAGTCATTTCATGTGTGTTCTTTTCACATACCACATATGGATCCACCAGTGTCATTGAAATGTGTGCTCTCTTCAGAGACCACACATGGATCCAACAGTGTCATTGCATGTGTGTTCTTTTTACTAACAACAACTGGAGTCATTGCTTTCACATACCACATATGGATCCACCAGTGTCATTGTAGTGTTCTCTTTTCATAATCCACCTACGGATCCACCAGTGTCATTTCATGTGTGTTCTTTTCACATACCACATATGGATCCACCAGTGTCATTGAAATGTGTGTTCTCTTCAGAGACCACACATGGATCCACCAGTGTCATTGCATGTGTGTTCTTTTTACTAACAACAACTGGAGTCATTGCATGTGTGTTGTTTTCACATACCACATATGGATCCACCAGTGTCATTGCATGTGTGCTCATTTCACAATCAACCTATGGATCCACCAGTGTCATTGCATGTGTGTTCTTTTTATTAACAACAACCAGAATCATTGCATGTGTGTTCTTTTCACATACCATATATGGATCCACCAATGTCATTGAAATGTGTGTTCTCTTGAGAGACCACACATGGATCCACCAGTGTCATTGCATGTGTGTTCTTTTTACTAACAACAACTTGAGTCATTGCATGTGTGTTCTTTTCACATACCACATATGGATCCACCAGTTTCATTGCATGTGTTCTCTTTTCACAATCCACCTATGGATCCACTAGTGTCATTGAATGTGTGTTCTTTTTACTAACAACAACCAGAGTCATTGTATGTGTGTTCTTTTCACATACCACATATGGATCCACCAGTGTCATTGCACGTGTGCTCTTTTCACAATCCACCTATGGATCCACCAGTATCATTTCATGTGCGTGTGCTTTTCACATACCACACATGGATCCACCAGTGTTATTGAAATGTGTGTTCTCTTCAGAGACCACACATCGACCCACCAGTGTCATTGCATGTGTGTTCTTTTTACTAACAACCACCAGAGTCATTGAAATGTGTGTTCTCTTCAGAGACCACACATGGATCCACCAGTGTCATTGCATGTGTGTTCTTTTCACTAACAACAACCAGAGTCATTTCATGTGTGTTCTTTTCACATACCACATATGGATCCACCAGTGTCATTGCATGTGTGTTCTTTTTACTTACAACAACTGGAGTCATTTCATGTGTGTTCTTTTCACATACCACACATGGATCCACTAGTGTCATTGAAATGTGTGTTCTCTTCAGAGACCACACATGGATCCACCAGTGTCATTGGATGTGTGTTCTTTTTACTAACAACAACTAGAGTCATTGCATGTGTGTTCTTTTCACATACCACATATGGATCCACCCGTGTCATTGTATGTGTGCCCTTTTCATAATCCACCTATGGATCCCCCAGTGTCATTTCATGTGTGTTCTTTTCACATACCACATATGGATCCACCGGTGTCATTGAAATGTCTGTTCTCTTCAGAGACCACACATGGATCCACTAGAGTCATTGCATGTGTGTTCTTTTTACTAACAACAACTAGAGTCATTGCATGTGTGTTCTTTTCACATACCACATATGGGTCCACCAGTGTCATTGCATGTCTACTCTTTTCACAATCCACCTATGGATCCACCAGTGTCATTGCATGCGTGCTCTTTTTACTAACAACAACTAGAGTCATTGCATGTGTGTTCTCTTCAGAGACCACACATGGATCCACCAGTGTCATTGCATGTGTGTTCTTTTCATAATCCACCTATGGATCCACCAGTGTCATTGCATGTGTGCTCTTTTTACTAACAACAACCAGAGTCAGTGCATGTGTGTTCTCTTCAGAGACCACACATGGATCCACCAGTGTCATTGCATGTGTGTTCTTTTTACTAACAACAACCAGAGTCATTGAAATGTGTGTTCTCTTCAGAGACCACACATGGATCCCCTAGTGTCATTGCATCTGTGTTCTTTTCACTAACAACAACCAGAGTCATTTCATGTGTGTTCTTTTCACATACCACATATGGATCCACCAGTGTCATTGCATGTGTGTTCTTTTTACTAACAACAACTGGAGACATTTCATGTGTGTTCTTTTCACATACCACATATGGATCCACCGGTGTCATTGAAATGTGTGTTCTCTTCAGAGACCACGCATGGATCCACCAGTGTCATTGCATGTGTGTTCTTTTTACTAACAACAACTAGAGTCATTGCATGTGTGTTCTTTTCACATACCACATATGGATCCACCAGTGTCATTGTATGTGTGCTCTTTTCATAATCCACCTATGGATCCACCAGTGTCATTTCATGTGTGTTCTTTTCACATACCACATATAGATCCACCGGTGTCCTTCAAATGTGTGTTCTCTTCAGAGACCACACATGGATCCACTAGAGTCATTGCATGTGTGTTCTTTTTACTAGCAACAACTAGAGTCATTGCATGCGTGTTCTTTTCACATACCACATATGGGTCCACCAGTGTCATTGCATGTGTGCTCTTTTCACAATCCACCTATGGATCCACCAGTGTCATTGCATGTGTGTTCTTTCTACTAACAACAACCAGAGTCATTGCATGTGTGCTCTTTTCACAATCCACCTATGGATCCACTAGTGTCATTTCATGTGTGTTCTTTTCACATACCACATATGGATCCACCAGAGTCATTGAAATGTGCGTTCTCTTCAGAGACCACACATGGATCCACCAGTGTTATTGAAATGTATGTTCTCTTCAGAGACCACACATGGACCCACTAGTGTCATTGCATGTGTGTTCTTTTTACTAACAACAACTAGAGTCATTGATATGTGTGTTCTCTTCAGAGACCACACATGGATCCACCAGTGTCATTGCTGTGTGTTCTTTTCAGTAACAACAACCAGAGTCATTTCATGTGTGTTCTTTTCACATACCACATATGGATCCACCAGTGTCATTGCATGTGTGTTCTTTTTACTTACAACAACTGGAGTCATTTCATGTGTGTTCTTTTCACATACCACACATGGATCCACTAGTCTCATTGAAATGTGTGTTCTCTTCAGAGACCACACATGGATCCACCAGTGTCATTGGATGTGTGTTCTTTTTACTAACAACAACTAGAGTCATTGCATGTGTGTTCTTTTCCCATACCACATATGGATCCACCCGTGTCATTGTATGTGTGCTCTTTTCATAATCCACCTATGGATCCCCCAGTGTCATTTCATGTGTGTTCTTTTCACATACCACATATGGATCCACCGGTGTCATTGAAATGTGTGTTCTCTTCAGAGACCACACATGGATCCACTAGAGTCATTGCATGTGTGTTCTTTTTACTAACAACAACTAGAGTCATTGCATGTGTGTTCTTTTCACATACCACATATGGGTCCACCAGTGTCATTGCATGTCTACTCTTTTCACAATCCACCTATGGATCCACCAGTGTCATTGCATGCGTGCTCTTTTTACTAACAACAACTAGAGTCATTGTATGTGTGTTCTCTTCAGAGACCACACATGGATCCACCAGTGTCATTGCATGTGTGTTCTTTTCATAATCCACCTATGGATCCACCAGTGTCATTGCATGTGTGCTCTTTTTACTAACAACAACCAGAGTCAGTGCATGTGTGTTCTCTTCAGAGACCACACATGGATCCACCAGTGTCATTGCATGTGTGTTCTTTTTACTAACAACAACCAGAGTCATTGAAATGTGTGTTCTCTTCAGAGACCACACATGGATCCCCTAGTGTCATTGCATCTGTGTTCTTTTCACTAACAACAACCAGAGTTATTTCATGTGTGTTCTTTTCACATACCACATATGGATCCACCAGTGTCATTGCATGTGTGTTCTTTTTACTAACAACAACTGGAGTCATTTCATGTGTGTTCTTTTCACATACCACATATGGATCCACCAGTGTCATTGAAATGTGTGTTATCTTCAGAGACCACGCATGGATCCACCAGTGTCATTGCATGTGTGTTCTTTTTAATAACAACAACTAGAGTCATTGCATGTGTTTTCTTTTCACATACCACATATGGATCCACCAGTGTCATTGTATGTGTGCTCTTTTCATAATCCACCTATGGATCCACCAGTGTCATTTCATGTGTGTTCTTTTCACATACCACATATAGATCCACCGGTGTCATTGAAATGTGTGTTCTCTTCAGAGACCACACATGGATCCACTAGGGTCATTGCGTGTGTGTTCTTTTTACTAACAACAACTAGAGTCATTGCATGTGTGTTCTTTTCACATACCACATATGGGTCCACCAGTGTCATTGCATGTGTGCTCTTTTCACAATCCACCTATGGATCCACTAGTATCATTGCATGTGTGTTCTTTTACTAACAACAACCAGAGTCATTGCATGTGTGTTCTTTTCACATACCACATATGGATCCACCAGTGATATTGAAATGTGTGTTCTCTTTAGAGACCACACATGGATCCACTAGTGTCATTGCACGCGTGTTCTTTTTACTAACAACAACCAGAGTCATTGCATGTGTGTTCTTTTCACATACCACATATGGATCCACCAGTCTCATTGCATGTGTGCTCTTTTCACAATCCACCTATGGATCCACCAGTGTCATTGCATGTGTGCTCTTTTTACTAACAACAACCAGAGTCATTGCATGTGTCTTCTCTTCAGAGACCACACATGGATCCACCAGTGTCATTGCATGTGTGCTCTTTTTACTAACAACAACCAGAGTCAGTGCATGTGTGTTCTCTTCAGAGACCACACATGGATCCACCAGTGTCATTGCATGTGTGTTCTTTTTACTAACAACAACCAGAGTCATTGAAATGTGTGTTCTCTTTAGAGACCACACATGGATCCCCCAGTGTCATTGCATCTGTGTTCTTTTCACTAACAACAACCAGAGTCATTTCATGTGTGTTCTTTTCACATACCACATATGGATCCACCAGTGTCATTGCATGTGTGTTCTTTTTACTAACAACAACTGGAGACATTTCATGTGTGTTCTTTTCACATACCACATATGGATACACCGGTGTCATTGAAATGTGTGTTCTCTTCAGAGACCACGCATGGATCCACCAGTGTCATTGCATGTGTGTTCTTTTTACTAACAACAACTAGAGTCATTGCATGTGTGTTCTTTTCACATACCACATATGGATCCACCAGTGTCATTGTATGTGTGCTCTTTTCATAATCCACCTATGGATCCACCAGTGTCATTTCATGTGTGTTATTTTCACATACCACATATAGATCCACCGGTGTCCTTCAAATGTGTGTTCTCCTCAGAGACCACACATGGATCCACTAGAGTCATTGCATGTGTGTTCTTTTTACTAGCAACAACTAGAGTCATTGCATGCGTGTTCTTTTCACATACCACATATGGGTCCACCAGTGTCATTGCATGTGTGCTCTTTTCACAATCCACCTATGGATCCACCAGTGTCATTGCATGTGTGTTCTTTCTACTAACAACAACCAGAGTCATTGCATGTGTGCTCTTTTCACAATCCACCTATGGATCCACTAGTGTCATTTCATGTGTGTTCTTTTCACATACCACATATGGATCCACCAGAGTCATTGAAATGTGCGTTCTCTTCAGAGACCACACATGGATCCACCAGTGTTATTGAAATGTATGTTCTCTTCAGAGACCACACATGGACCCACTAGTGTCATTGCATGTGTGTTCTTTTTACTAACAACAACTAGAGTCATTGATATGTGTGTTCTCTTCAGAGACCACACATGGATCCACCAGTGTCATTGCTGTGTGTTCTTTTCAGTAACAACAACCAGAGTCATTTCATGTGTGTTCTTTTCACATACCACATATGGATCCACCAGTGTCATTGCATGTGTGTTCTTTTTACTTACAACAACTGGAGTCATTTCATGTGTGTTCTTTTCACATACCACACATGGATCCACTAGTGTCATTGAAATGTGTGTTCTCTTCAGAGACCACACATGGATCCACCAGTGTCATTGGATGTGTGTTCTTTTTACTAACAACAACTAGAGTCATTGCATGTGTGTTCTTTTCACATACCACATATGGATCCACCCGTGTCATTGTATGTGTGCTCTTTTCATAATCCACCTATGGATCCCCCAGTGTCATTTCATGTGTGTTCTTTTCACATACCACATATGGATCCACCGGTGTCATTGAAATGTGTGTTCTCTTCAGAGACCACACATGGATCCACTAGAGTCATTGCATGTGTGTTCTTTTTACTAACAACAACTAGAGTCATTGCATGTGTGTTCTTTTCACATACCACATATGGGTCCACCAGTGTCATTGCATGTCTACTCTTTTCACAATCCACCTATGGATCCACCAGTGTCATTGCATGCGTGCTCTTTTTACTAACAACAACTAGAGTCATTGCATGTGTGTTCTCTTCAGAGACCACACATGGATCCACCAGTGTCATTGCATGTGTGTTCTTTTCATAATCCACCTATGGATCCACCAGTGTCATTGCATGTGTGCTCTTTTTACTAACAACAACCAGAGTCAGTGCATGTGTGTTCTCTTCAGAGACCACACATGGATCCACCAGTGTCATTGCATGTGTGTTCTTTTTACTAACAACAACCAGAGTCATTGAAATGTGTGTTCTCTTTAGAGACCACACATGGATCCCCTAGTGTCATTGCATCTGTGTTCTTTTCACTAACAACAACCAGAGTTATTTCATGTGTGTCCTTTTCACATACCACATATGGATCCACCTGTGTCATTGCATGTGTGTTCTTTTTACTAACAACAACTAGAGTCATTTCATGTGTGTTCTTTTCACATACCACATATGGATCCACCAGTGTCATTGAAATGTGTGTTATCTTCAGAGACCACGCATGGATCCACCAGTGTCATTGCATGTGTGTTCTTTTTAATAACAACAACTAGAGTCATTGCATGTGTTTTCTTTTCACATACCACATATGGATCCACCAGTGTCATTGTATGTGTGCTCTTTTCATAATCCACCTATGGATCCACTAGTGTCATTTCATGTGTGTTCTTTTCACATACCACATATAGATCCACCGGTGTCATTGAAATGTGTGTTCTCTTCAGAGACCACACATGGATCCACTAGGGTCATTGCATGTGTGTTCTTTTTACTAACAACAACTAGAGTCATTGCATGTGTGTTCTTTTCACATACCACATATGGGTCCACCAGTGTCATTGCATGTGTGCTCTTTTCACAATCCACCTATGGATCCACTAGTATCATTGCATGTGTGTTCTTTTACTAACAACAACCAGAGTCATTGCGTGTGTGTTCTTTTCACATACCACATATGGATCCACCAGTGATATTGAAATGTGTGTTCTCTTTAGAGACCACACATGGATCCACTAGTGTCATTGCACACGTGTTCTTTTTACTAACAACAACCAGAGTCATTGCATGTGTGTTCTTTTCACATACCACATATGGATCCACCAGTCTCATTGCATGTGTGCTCTTTTCACAATCCACCTATGGATCCACCAGTGTCATTGCATGTGTGCTCTTTTTACTAACAACAACCAGAGTCATTGCATGTGTGTTCTCTTCAGAGACCACACATGGATCCACCAGTGTCATTGCATGTGTGCTCTTTTTACTAACAACAACCAGAGTCAGTGCATGTGTGTTCTCTTCAGAGACCACACATGGATCCACCAGTGTCATTGCATGTGTGTTCTTTTTACTAACAACAACCAGAGTCATTGAAATGTGTGTTCTCTTTAGAGACCACACATGGATCCCCCAGTGTCATTGCATCTGTGTTCTTTTCACTAACAACAACCAGAGTCATTTCATGTGTGTTCTTTTCACATACCACATATGGATCCACCAGTGTCATTGCATGTGTGTTATTTTTACTAACAACAACTGGAGACATTTCATGTGTGTTCTTTTCACATACCACATATGGATCCACCGGTGTCATTGAAATGTGTGTTCTCTTTAGAGACCACGCATGGATCCACCAGTGTCATTGCATGTGTGTTCTTTTTACTAACAACAACTACAGTCATTGCATGTGTGTTCTTTTCACATACCACATATGGATCCACCAGTGTCATTGTATGTGTGCTCTTTTCATAATCCACCTATGGATCCACCAGTGTCATTTCATGTGTGTTCTTTTCACATACCACATATAGATCCACCGGTGTCCTTCAAATGTGTGTTCTCTTCAGAGACCACACATGGATCCACTAGAGTCATTGCATGTGTGTTCCTTTTACTAACAACAACTAGAGTCATTGCATGCGTGTTCTTTTCACATACCACATATGGGTCCACCAGTGTAATTGCATGTGTGCTCTTTTCACAATCCACCTATGGATCCACTAGTGTCATTGCATGTGTGTTCTTTTTACTAACAACAACCAGAGTCATTGCATGTGTGTTCTTTTCACATACCACATATGGATCCACCAGTGTCATTGAAATGTGTGTTCTCTTCAGAGACCACACATGGATCCACTAGTGTCATTGCACACGTGTTCTTTTTACTAACAACAACCAGAGTCATTGCATGTGTGTTCTTTTCACATACAACATATGGATCCACCAGTGTCATTGCATGTGTGCTCTTTTCACAATCCACCTATGGATCCACCAGTGTCATTGCATGTGTTCTCTTTTTACTAACAACAACCAGAGTCATTGCATTTGTGTTCTCTTCAGAGACCACACATGGATCCACCAGTGTCAATGCATGTGTGTTCTTTCCATAATCCACCTATGGATCCACCAGTGTCATTGCATGTGTGCTCTTTTTACTAACAACCAGAGTCAGTGCATGTGTGTTCTCTCCAGAGACCACACATGGATCCACCAGTGTCATTGCATGTGTGTTCTTTTTACTAACAACAACCAGAGTCATTGAAATGTGTGTTCTCTTCAGATACCACACATGGATCCCCTAGTGTCATTGCATCTGTGTTCTTTTCACTAACAACAACCAGAGTCATTTCATGTGTGTTCTTTTGACATACCACATATGGATCCACCAGTGTCATTGCATGTGTGTTCTTTTTACTAACAACAACTGGAGTCATTTCATGTGTGTTCTTTTCACATACCACATATGGATCCACTAGTGTTATTGAAATGTGTGTTCTCTTCAGAGACCACGCATGGATCCACCAGTGTCATTGCATGTGTGTTCTTTTTACTAACAATAACCAGAGTCATTTCATGTGTGTTCTTTTCACATACCACATATGGATCCACCAGTGTCATTGGATGTGTGTTCTTTTTACTTACAACAACTGGAGTCATTTCATGTGTTTTTTTTCACATACCACATATGGATCCACCAGTGTTATTGAAATGTGTGTTCTCTTCAGAGACCACGCATGGATCCACCAGTGTCATTGCATGTGTGTTCTTTTTACTAACAACAACTAGAGTCATTGCATGTGTGTTCTTTTCACATACCACATATGGATCCACCAGTGTCATTGTATGTGTGCTCTTTTCATAATCCACCTATGGATCCACCAGTGTCATTTCATGTGTGTTCTTTTCACATACCACATATAGATCCACCGGTGTCATTGAAATGTGTGTTCTCTTCAGAGACTGCACATGGATCCACTAGAGTCATTGCATGTTGTTCTTTTTACTAACAACAACTAGAGTCATTGCATGTGTGTTCTTTTCACATACCACATATGGGTCCACCAGTGTCATTGCATGTGTGCTCTTTTCACAATCCACCTATGGATCCACCAGTGTCATTGCATGTGTGCTCTTTTTACTAACAACAACTAGAGTAATTGCATGTGTGTTCTCTTCAGAGACCACACATGGATCCACCAGTGTCATTGCATGTGTGTTCTTTTCATAATCCACCTATGGATCCACCAGTGTCATTGCATGTGTGCTCTTTTTACTAACAACAACCAGAGTCAGTGCATGTGTGTTCTCTTCAGAGACCACACATGGATCCACCAGTGTCATTGCATGTGTGTTCTTTTTACTAACAACAACCAGAGTCATTGAAATGTGTGTTCTCTTCAGAGACCACACATGGATCCCCTAGTGTCATTGGATCTGTGTTCTTTTCACTAACAACAACCAGAGTCATTTCATGTGTGTTCTTTTCACATACCACATATGGATCCACCAGTGTCATTGCATGTGTGTTCTTTTTACTAACAACAACTGGAGACATTTAATGTGTGTTCTTTTCACATACCTAATATGGATCCACCAGTGTCATTGAAATGTGTGTTCTCTTTAGAGACCACGCATGGATCCACCAGTGTCATTGCATATGTGTTCTTTTTACTAACAACAACTAGAGTCATTGCATGTGTGTTCTTTTCACATACCACATATGGATCCACCAGTGTCATTGTATGTGTGCTCTTTTCATAGTCCACCTATGGATCCACCAGTGTCATTTCATGTGTGTTCTTTTCACATACCACATATAGATCCACCGGTGTCATTGAAATGTGTGTTCTCTTCAGAGACCACACATGCATCCACTAGAGTCATTGCATGTGTGTTCTTTTTACTAACAACAACTAGAGTCATTGCATCCATGTTCTTTTCACATACCACATATGGGTCCACCAGTGTCATTGCATGTGTGCTCTTTTCACAATCCACCTATGGATCCACTAGTGTCATTGCATGTGTGTTCTTTTTACTAACAACAACCAGAGTCATTGCATGTGTGTTCTTTTCACATACCACATATGGATCCACCAGTGTCATTGAAATGTGTGTTCTCTTCAGAGACCACACATGGATCCACTAGTGTCATTGCACGCGTGTTCTTTTTACTAACAACAACCAGAGTCATTGCATGTGTGTTCTTTTCACATACCACATATGGATCCACCAGTGTCATTGCATGTGTGCTCTTTTCACAATCCACCTATGGATCCACCAGTGTCATTGCATGTGTGCTCTTTTTACTAACAACAACCAGAGTCATTGCATGTGTGTTCTCTTCAGAGACCACACGTGGATCCACCAGTGTCATTGCATGTGTGTTCTTTCCATAATCCACCTATGGATCCACCAGTGTCATTGCATGTGTGCTCTTTTTTACTAACAACAACCAGAGTCAGTGCATGTGTGTTCTCTTCAGAGACCACACATGGATCCACCAGTGTCATTGCATGTGTGTTCTTTTTACTAACAACAACCAGAGTCATTGAAATGTGTGTTCTCTATAGAGACCACACATGGATCCCCTAGTGTCATTGCATCTGTGTTATTTTCACTAACAACAACCAGAGTTATTTCATGTGTGTTCTTTTCACATACCACATATGGAACCACCAGTGTCATTGCATGTGTGTTCTTTTTACTAACAACAAGTGGAGTCATTTCATGTGTGTTCTTTTCACATACCACATATGGATCCACTAGTGTCATTGAAATGTGTGTTATCTTCAGAGACCACGCATGGATCCACCAGTGTCATTGCATGTGTGTTCTTTTTAATAACAACAACTAGAGTCATTGCATGTGTGTTCTTTTCACATACCACATATGGATCCACCAGTGTCATTGTATGTGTGCTCTTTTCATAATCCACCTATGGATCCACCAGTGTCATTTCATGTGTGTTCTTTTCACATACCACATATAGATCCACCGGTGTCATTGAAATGTGTGTTCTCTTCAGAGACCACACATGGATCCACTAGAGTCATTGCGTGTGTGTTCTTTTTACTAACAACAACTAGAGTCATTGCATGTGTGTTCTTTTCACATACCACATATGGGTCCACCAGTGTCATTGCATGTGTGCTCTTTTCACAATCCACCTATGGATCCACTAGTATCATTGCATGTGTGTTCTTTTACTAACAACAACTAGAGTCATTGCATGTGTGTTCTTTTCACATACCACATATGGATCCACCAGTGTCATTGAAATGTGTGTTCTCTTTAGAGACCACACATGGATCCACTAGTGTCATTGCATGCGTGTTCTTTTTACTAACAACAACCAGAGTCATTGCATGTGTGTTCTTTTCACATACCACATATGGATCCACCAGTCTCATTGCATGTGTGCTCTTTTCACAATCCACCTATGGATCCACCAGTGTCATTGCATGTGTGCTCTTTTTACTAACAACAACCAGAGTCAGTGCATGTGTGTTCTCTTTAGAGACCACACATGGATCCACCAGTGTCATTGCATGTGTGTTCTTTTTACTAACAACAACCAGAGTCATTGAAATGTGTGTTCTCTTCAGAGACCACACATGGATCCCCCAGTGTCATTGCATCTGTGTTCTTTTCACTAAAAACAACCAGAGTCATTTCATGTGTGTTCTTTTCACATACCACATATGGATCCACCAGTGTCATTGCATGTGTGTTCTTTTTACTAACAACAACTGGAGACATTTCATGTGTGTTCTTTTCACATACCACATATGGATCCACCGGTGTCATTGAAATGTGTGTTCTCTTCAGAGACCACACATGGATCCACCAGTGTCATTGCATGTGTGTTCTTTTTACTAACAACAACTAGAGTCATTGCATGTGTGTTCTTTTCACATACCACATATGGATCCACCAGTGTCATTGTATGTGTGCTCTTTTCATAATCCACCTATGGATCCACCAGTGTCATTTCATGTGTGTTCTTTTCACATACCACATATAGATCCACCGGTGTCCTTGAAATGTGTGTTCTCTTCAGAGACCACACATGGATCCACTAGAGTCATTGCATGTGTGTTCTTTTTACTAACAACAACTAGAGTCATTGCATGCGTGTTCTTTTCACATACCACATATGGGTCCACCAGTGTCATTGCATGTGTGCTCTTTTCACAATCCACCTATGGATCCACTAGTGTCATTGCATGTGTGTTCTTTTTACTAACAACAACCAGAGTCATTGCATGTGTGTTCTTTTCACATGCCACATATGGATCCACCAGTGTCATTGAAATGTGTGTTCTCTTCAGAGACCACGCATGGATCCACCAGTGTCATTGCATGTGTGTTCTTTTTACTAACAACAACTAGAGTCATTGCATGTGTGTTCTTTTCACATACCACATATGGATCCACCAGTGTCATTGTATGTGTGCTCTTTTCATCATCCACCTATGGATCCACCAGTGTCATTTCATGTGTGTTCTTTTCACATACCACATATAGATCCACCGGTGTCATTGAAATGTGTGTTCTCTTCAGAGACCACACATGGATCCACTAGAGTCATTGCATGTGTGTTCTTTTTACTAACAACAACTAGAGTCATTGCATGTGTGTTCTTTTCACATACCACATATGGGTCCACCAGTGTCATTGCATGTGTGCTCTTTTCACAATCCACCTATGGATCCACTAGTGTCATTGCATGTGTGTTCTTTTACTAACAACAACCAGAGTCATTGCATGTGTGTTCTTTTCACATACCACATATGGATCCACCAGTGTCATTGAAATGTGTGTTCTCCTCAGCGACCACACATGGATCCACTAGTGTCATTGCACGCGTGTTTCTTTTACTAACAACAACCAGAGTCATTGCATGTTTGTTCTTTTCACATACCACATATGGATCCACCAGTGTCATTGCATGTGTGCTCTTTTCACAATCCACCTATGGATCAACCAGTGTCATTGCATGTGTGCTCTTTTTACTAACAACAACTAGAGTCATTGCATGTGTGTTCTTTTCACATGCCACATATGGATCCACCAGTGTCATTGAAATGTGTGTTCTCTTCAGAGACCACACTAGGATCCACTAGTGTCATTGCACGCGTGTTCTTTTTACTAACAACAACCAGAGTCATTGCATGTGTGTTCTTTTCACATACCACATATGATTCCACCAGTGTCATTGCATGTGTGCTCTTTTCACAACCCACCTATGGATCCACTAGTGTCATTGCATGTGTTCTCTTTTTACTAACAACAACCAGAGTCATTGCATTTGTGTTCTCTTCAGAGACCACACATGGATCCACCAGTGTCAATGCATGTGTGTTCTTTCCATAATCCACCTATGGATCCACCAGTGTCATTGCATGTGTGCTCTTTTTACTAACAACAACCAGAGTCAGTGCATGTGTGTTCTCTCCAGAGACCACACATGGATCCACCAGTGTCATTGCATGTGTGTTCTTTTTACTAACAACAACCAGAGTCATTGAAATGTGTGTTCTCTTCAGAGACCACACATGGATCCCCTAGTGTCATTGCATCTGTGTTCTTTTCACTAACAACAACCAGAGTCATTTCATGTGTGTTCTTTTGACATACCACATATGGATCCACCAGTGTCATTGCATGTGTGTTCTTTTTACTAACAACAACTGGAGTCATTTCATGTGTGTTCTTTTCACATACCACATATGGATCCACTAGTGTCATTTCATGTGTGTTCTCTTCAGAGACCACGCATGGATCCACCAGTGTCATTGCATGTGTGTTCTTTTTACTAACAACAACTAGAGTCATTGCATGTGTGTTCTTTTCACATACCACATATGGATCCACCAGTGTCATTGTATGTGTGCTCTTTTCATAATCCACCTATGGATCCACCAGTGTCATTTCATGTGTGTTCTTTTCACATACCACATATAGATCCACCGGTGTCATTGAAATGTGTGTTCTCTTCAGAGACCACACATGGATCCACTAGAGTCATTGCATGTGTGTTCTTTTTACTAACAACAACTAGAGTCATTGCATGTGTGTTCTTTTCACATACCACATATGGGTCCACCAGTGTCATTGCATGTGTGCTCTTTTCACAATCCACCTATGGATCCACTAGTGTCATTGCATGTGTGTTCTTTTACTAACAACAACCAGAGTCATTGCATGTGTGTTCTTTTCACATACCACATATGGATCCACCAGTGTCATTGAAATGTGTGTTCTCCTCAGCGACCACACATGGATCCACTAGTGTCATTGCACGCGTGTTTCTTTTACTAACAACAACCAGAGTCATTGCATGTTTGTTCTTTTCACATACCACATATGGATCCACCAGTGTCATTGCATGTGTGCTCTTTTCACAATCCACCTATGGATCAACCAGTGTCATTGCATGTGTGCTCTTTTTACTAACAACAACTAGAGTCATTGCATGTGTGTTCTTTTCACATGCCACATATGGATCCACCAGTGTCATTGAAATGTGTGTTCTCTTCAGAGACCACACTAGGATCCACTAGTGTCATTGCACGTGTGTTCTTTTTACTAACAACAACCAGAGTCATTGCATGTGTGTTCTTTTCACATACCACATATGATTCCACCAGTGTCATTGCATGTGTGCTCTTTTCACAACCCACCTATGGATCCACTAGTGTCATTGCATGTGTTCTCTTTTTACTAACAACAACCAGAGTCATTGCATTTGTGTTCTCTTCAGAGACCACACATGGATCCACCAGTGTCAATGCATGTGTGTTCTTTCCATAATCCACCTATGGATCCACCAGTGTCATTGCATGTGTGCTCTTTTTACTAACAACAACCAGAGTCAGTGCATGTGTGTTCTCTCCAGAGACCACACATGGATCCACCAGTGTCATTGCATGTGTGTTCTTTTTACTAACAACAACCAGAGTCATTGAAATGTGTGTTCTCTTCAGAGACCACACATGGATCCCCTAGTGTCATTGCATCTGTGTTCTTTTCACTAACAACAACCAGAGTCATTTCATGTGTGTTCTTTTGACATACCACATATGGATCCACCAGTGTCATTGCATGTGTGTTCTTTTTACTAACAACAACTGGAGTCATTTCATGTGTGTTCTTTTCACATACCACATATGGATCCACTAGTGTTATTGAAATGTGTGTTCTCTTCAGAGACCACGCATGGATCCACCAGTGTCATTGCATGTGTGTTCTTTTTACTAACAACAACTAGAGTCATTGCATGTGTGTTCTTTTCACATACCACATATGGATCCACCAGTGTCATTGTATGTGTGCTCTTTTCATCATCCACCTATGGATCCACCAGTGTCATTTCATGTGTGTTCTTTTCACATACCACATATAGATCCACCGGTGTCATTGAAATGTGTGTTCTCTTCAGAGACCACACATGGATCCACTAGAGTCATTGCATGTGTGTTCTTTTTACTAACAACAACTAGAGTCATTGCATGTGTGTTCTTTTCACATACCACATATGGGTCCACCAGTGTCATTGCATGTGTGCTCTTTTCACAATCCACCTATGGATCCACTAGTGTCATTGCATGTGTGTTCTTTTACTAACAACAACCAGA
Organism: Avena sativa; assembly: GCA_916181665.1. NCBI lineage: Eukaryota > Viridiplantae > Streptophyta > Magnoliopsida > Poales > Poaceae > Avena > Avena sativa. The sequence goes on along the minus strand of OV702292.1, from coordinate 409,520,221 downwards.
GTCATTGCATGTGTGTTCTTTTCACATACCACATATGGATCCACCAGTGTCATTGAAATGTGTGTTCTCCTCAGCGACCACACATGGATCCACTAGTGTCATTGCACGCGTGTTTCTTTTACTAACAACAACCAGAGTCATTGCATGTTTGTTCTTTTCACATACCACATATGGATCCACCAGTGTCATTGCATGTGTGCTCTTTTCACAATCCACCTATGGATCAACCAGTGTCATTGCATGTGTGCTCTTTTTACTAACAACAACTAGAGTCATTGCATGTGTGTTCTTTTCACATGCCACATATGGATCCACCAGTGTCATTGAAATGTGTGTTCTCTTCAGAGACCACACTAGGATCCACTAGTGTCATTGCACGCGTGTTCTTTTTACTAACAACAACCAGAGTCATTGCATGTGTGTTCTTTTCACATACCACATATGATTCCACCAGTGTCATTGCATGTGTGCTCTTTTCACAACCCACCTATGGATCCACTAGTGTCATTGCATGTGTTCTCTTTTTACTAACAACAACCAGAGTCATTGCATTTGTGTTCTCTTCAGAGACCACACATGGATCCACCAGTGTCAATGCATGTGTGTTCTTTCCATAATCCACCTATGGATCCACCAGTGTCATTGCATGTGTGCTCTTTTTACTAACAACAACCAGAGTCAGTGCATGTGTGTTCTCTCCAGAGACCACACATGGATCCACCAGTGTCATTGCATGTGTGTTCTTTTTACTAACAACAACCAGAGTCATTGAAATGTGTGTTCTCTTCAGAGACCACACATGGATCCCCTAGTGTCATTGCATCTGTGTTCTTTTCACTAACAACAACCAGAGTCATTTCATGTGTGTTCTTTTGACATACCACATATGGATCCACCAGTGTCATTGCATGTGTGTTCTTTTTACTAACAACAACTGGAGTCATTTCATGTGTGTTCTTTTCACATACCACATATGGATCCACTAGTGTTATTGAAATGTGTGTTCTCTTCAGAGACCACGCATGGATCCACCAGTGTCATTGCATGTGTGTTCTTTTTACTAACAACAACTAGAGTCATTGCATGTGTGTTCTTTTCACATACCACATATGGATCCACCAGTGTCATTGTATGTGTGCTCTTTTCATCATCCACCTATGGATCCACCAGTGTCATTTCATGTGTGTTCTTTTCACATACCACATATAGATCCACCGGTGTCATTGAAATGTGTGTTCTCTTCAGAGACCACACATGGATCCACTAGAGTCATTGCATGTGTGTTCTTTTTACTAACAACAACTAGAGTCATTGCATGTGTGTTCTTTTCACATACCACATATGGGTCCACCAGTGTCATTGCATGTGTGCTCTTTTCACAATCCACCTATGGATCCACTAGTGTCATTGCATGTGTGTTCTTTTACTAACAACAACCAGAGTCATTGCATGTGTGTTCTTTTCACATACCACATATGGATCCACTAGTGTCATTGAAATGTGTGTTCTCTTCAGAGACCACACATGGATCCACTAGTGTCATTGCACGCGTGTTTCTTTTACTAACAACAACCAGAGTCATTGCATGTTTGTTCTTTTCACATACCACATATGGATCCACCAGTGTCATTGCATGTGTGCTCTTTTCACAATCCACCTATGGATCAACCAGTGTCATTGAATGTGTGCTCTTTTTACTAACAACAACTAGAGTCATTGCATGTGTGTTCTCTTCAGAGACCACACATGGATCCACCAGTGTCATTGCATGTGTGTTCTTTTCATAATGCACCTATGGATCCACCAGTGTCATTGCATGTGTGCTCTTTTTACTAACAACAACCAGAGTCAGTGCATGTGTGTTCTCTTCAGAGACCACACATGGATCCACCAGTGTCATTGCATGTGTGTTCTTTTTACTAACAACAACCAGAGTCATTGAAATGTGTGTTCTCTTCAGAGACCAGACATGGATCCCCTAGTGTCGTTGCATCTGTGTTCTTTTCACTAACAACAACCAGAGTCATTTCATGTGTGTTCTTTTCACATACCACATATGGATCCATCAGTGTCATTGCATGTGTGTTCTTTTTACTAACAACAACTGGAGACATTTCATGTGTGTTCTTTTCACAAACCACATATGGATCCACCAGTGTCATTGAAATGTGTGTTCTCTTCAGAGACCACGCATGGATCCACCAGTGTCATTGCATGTGTGTTCTTTTTACTAACAACAACTAGAGTCATTGCATGTGTGTTCTTTTCACATACCACATATGGATCCACCAGTGTCATCGTATGTGTGCTCTTTTCATAATCCACCTATGGATCCACCAGTGTCATTTCATGTGTGTTCTTTTCACATACCACATAGAGATCCACCGGTGTCATTGAAATGTGTGTTCTCTTCAGAGACCACACATGGATCCACTAGAGTCATTGCATGTGTGTTCTTTTTACTAACAACAACTAGAGTCATTGCATGCGTGTTCTTTTCACATACCACATATGGGTCCACCAGTGTCATTGCATGTGTGCTCTTTTCACAATCCACCTATGGATCCACTAGTGTCATTGCATGTGTGTTCTTTTTACTAACAACAACCAGAGTCATTGCATGTTTGTTCTTTTCACATACCACATATGGATCCACCAGTGTCATTGAAATGTGTGTTCTCTTCAGAGACCACACATGGATCCACTAGTGTCATTGCACGCGTGTTATTTTTACTATCAACAACCAGAGTCATTGCATGTGTGTTCTTTTCACATACCACATATGGATCCACTAGTGTTATTGAAATGTGTGTTCTCTTCAGAGACCACGCATGGATCCACCAGTGTCATTGCATGTGTGTTCTTTTTACTAACAACAACTAGAGTCATTGCATGTGTGTTCTTTTCACATACCACATATGGATCCACCAGTGTCATTGTATGTGTGCTCTTTTCATAATCCACCTATGGATCCACCAGTGTCATTTCATGTGTGTTCTTTTCACATACCACATATAGATCCACCGGTGTCCTTGAAATGTGTGTTCTCTTCAGAGACCACACATGGATCCACTAGAGTCATTGCATGTGTGTTCTTTTTACTAACAACAACTAGAGTCATTGCATGCGTGTTCTTTTCACATACCACATATGGGTCCACCAGTGTCATTGCATGTGTGCTCTTTTCACAATCCACCTATGGATCCACTAGTGTCATTGCATGTGTGTTCTTTTTACTAACAACAACCAGAGTCATTGCATGTGTGTTCTTTTCACATACCACATATGGATCCACTAGTGTCATTGAAATGTGTGTTCTCTTCAGAGACCACACATGCATCCACTAGTGTCATTGCACGCGTGTTCTTTTTACTAACAACAACCACAGTCGTTGCATGTGTGTTCTTTTCACATACCACATATGGATCCACCAGTGTCATTGCATGTGTGCTCTTTTCACAATCCACCTATGGATCCACCAATGTCATTGCATGTGTTCTCTTTTTACTAACAACAACTAGAGTCATTGCATTTGTGTTCTCTTCAGAGACCACACATGGATCCACCAGTGTTAATGCATGTGTGTTCTTTCCATAATCCACCTATGGATCCATCAGTGTCATTGCATGTGTGCTCTTTTTACTAACAACAACCAGAGTCAGTGCATGTGTGTTCTCTCCAGAGACCACACATGGATCCACCAGTGTCATTGCATGTGTGTTCGTTTTACTAACAACAACCAGAGTCATTGAAATGTGTGTTCTCTTCAGAGACCACACATGGATCCCCTAGTGTCATTGCATCTGTGTTCTTTTCACTAACAACAACCAGAGTCATTTCATGTGTGTTCTTTTGACATACCACATATGGATCCACTAGTGTCATTGCATGTGTGTTCTTTTTACTAACAACAACTGGAGTCATTTCATGTGTGTTCTTTTCACATACCACATATGGATCCACTAGTGTTATTGAAATGTGTGTTCTCTTCAGAGACCACGCATGGATCCACCAGTGTCATTGCATGTGTGTTCTTTTTACTAACAACAACTAGAGTCATTGCATGTGTGTTCTTTTCACATACCACATATGGATCCACCAGTGTCATTGTATGTGTGCTCTTTTCATAATCCACCTATGGATCCACCAGTGTCATTTCATGTGTGTTCTTTTCACATACCACATATAGATCCACCGGTGTCATTGAAATGTGTGTTCTCTTCAGAGACCACACATGGATCCACTAGAGTCATTGCATGTGTGTTCTTTTTACTAACAACAACTAGAGTCATTGCATGTGTGTTCTTTTCACATACCACATATGGGTCCACCAGTGTCATTGCATGTGTGCTCTTTTCACAATCCACCTATGGATCCACTAGTGTCATTGCATGTGTGTTCTTTTACTAACAACAACCAGAGTCATTGCATGTGTGTTCTTTTCACATACCACATATGGATCCACCAGTGTCATTGAAATGTGTGTTCTCTTCAGAGACCACACATGGATCCACTAGTGTCATTGCACGCGTGTTCCTTTCACTAACAACAACCAGAGTCATTGCATGTTTGTTCTTTTCACATAACACATATGGATCCACCAGTGTCATTGCATGTGTGCTCTTTTCACAATCCACCTATGGATCAACCAGTGTCATTGCATGTGTGCTCCTTTTACTAACAACAACTAGAGTCATTGCATGTGTGTTCTCTTCAGAGACCACACATGGATCCACCAGTGTCATTGCATGTTTGTTCTTTTCATAATCCACCTATGGATCCACCAGTGTCATTGCATGTGTGCTCTTTTTACTAACAACAACCAGAGTCAGTGCATGTGTGTTCTCTTCAGAGACCACACATGGATCCACCAGTGTCATTGCATGTGTGTTCTTTTTACTAACAACAACCAGAGTCATTGAAATGTGTTTTCTCTTCAGAGACCAGACATGGATCCCCTAGTGTCATTGCATCTGTGTTCTTTTCACTAACAACAACCAGAGTCATTTCATGTGTGTTCTTTTCACATACCACATATGGATCCACCAGTGTCATTGCATGTGTGTTCTTTTTACTAACAACAACTGGAGACATTTCATGTGTGTTCTTTTCACATACCACATATGGATCCACCGGTGTCATTGAAATGTGTGTTCTCTTCAGAGACCACGCATGGATCCACCAGTGTCATTGCATGTGTGTTCTTTTTACTAACAACAACTAGAGTCATTGCATGTCTGTACTTTTCACATACCACATATGGATCCACCAGTGTCATTGTATGTGTGCTATTTTCATAATCCACCTATGGATCCACCAGTGTCATTTCATGTGTGTTCTTTTCACATACCACATATAGATCCACCGGTGTCATTGAAATGTGTGTTCTCTTCAGAGACCACACATGGATCCACTAGAGTCATTGCATGTGTGTTCTTTTTACTAACAACAACTAGAGTCATTGCATGTGTGTTCTTTTCACATACCACATATGGGTCCACCAGTGTCATTGCATGTGTGCCCTTTTCACAATCCACCTATGGATCCACTAGTGTCATTGCATGTGTGTTCTTTTTACTAACAACAACCAGAGTCATTGAATGTGTGTTCTTTTCAGAGACCACACATGGATCGACCAGTGTCATTGCATGTGTGTTCTTTTCATAATCCACCTATGGATCCACCAGTGTCATTGCATGTGTGCTCTTTTTACTAAGAACAACCAGAGTCATTGCATGTGTGTTCTGTTCACAGACCACACATGGATCCACCAGTGTCATTGCATGTGTGTTCTTTTTACTAACAACAACCAGAGTCATTGAAATGTGTGTTCTCTTCAGAGATCACACATGGATCCACCAGTGTCATTGCATGTGTGTTCTTTTTACTAACAACAACTGGAGTCATTTCATGTGTGTTCTTTTCACATACCACATATGGATCCACCAGTGTCATTGAAATGTGTGTTCTCTTCAGAGACCACACATGGATCCACTAGTGTCAATGCATGTGTGTTCTTTTTACTAACAACAACTGGAGTCATTGCATGTGTGTTCTTTTCACATACCACATATGGATCCACCAGTGTCATTGTATGTGTGCTCTTTTCATATTCCACCTATGGATCCACCAGTGTCATTTCATGTGTGTTCTTTTCACATAGCACTTATGGATCTACCAGTGTCATTGAAATGTGTGTTCTCTTCAGAGACCACACATGGATCCACCAATGTCATTGCATGTGTGTTCTTTTTACTAACAACAACTAGAGTCATTGCATGTGTGTTATTTTCACATACCACATATGGATCCCCTAGTGTCATTGCATGTGTGCTCTTTTCACAATCCACCTATGGATCCACCAGTGTCATTGCATGTGTGTTCTTTTTACTAACAACAACCAGAGTCATTGCATGTGTGTTCTTTTCACACACCACATATGGATCCACCAGTGTCATTGAAATGTGTGTTCTCTTCAGAGACCACACATGGATCCACCAGTGTCATTGCATGTGTGTTCTTTTTACTAACAACAACTAGAGTCATTGCTTTCACATACCACATATGGATCCACCAGTGTCATTGCATGTGTGCTCTTTTCATAATCCACCTACGGATCCACCAGTGTCATTTCAAGTGTGTTCTTTTCACATACCACATATGGATCCACCAGTGTCATTGAAATGCGTGTTCTCTTCAGAGACCACACATGGATCCACCTGTGTCATTGCATGTGTGTTCTTTTTACTAACAACAACTAGAGTCATTGCATGTGTGTTCTTTTCACATACCACATATGGATCCACCAGTGTCATTGCATGTGTGCTCTTTTCACAATCCACCTATGGATCCACCAGTGTCATTGCCTGTGTGTTCTTTTTATTAACAACAACCAGAATCATTGCATGTGTGTTCTTTTCACATACCACATATGGATCCACTAGTGTCATTGAAATGTATGTTCTCTTGAGAGACCACACATGGATCCACCAGTGTCATTGCATGTGTGTTCTTTTTACTAACAACAACTAGAGTCATTGCATGCGTGTTATTTTCACATACCACATATGGATCCACCAGTTTCATTGCATGTGTGCTCTTTTCACAATCCACCTATGGATCCACCAGTGTCATTGCATGTGTGTTATTTTTACTAACAACAACCAGAGTCATTGCATGTGTGCTCTTTTCACAATCCACCTATGGATCCACTAGTGTCATTTCATATGTGTTCTTTTCACATACCACATATGGATCCACCAGAGTCATTGAAATGTGCGTTCTCTTCAGAGACCACACATGGATCCACCAGTGTTATTGAAATGTATGTTCTCTGCAGAGACCACACATGGACCCACTAGTGTCATTGCATGTGTGTTCTTTTTACTAACAACAACCAAAGTCATTGATATGTGTGTTCTCTTCAGAGACCACACATGGATCCACCAGTGTCATTGCTGTGTGTTCTTTTCAGTAACAACAACCAGAGTCATTTCATGTGTGTTCTTTTCACATACCACATATGGATCCACCAGTGTCATTGCATGTGTGTTCTTTTTACTTACAACAACTGGAGTCATTTCATGTGTGTTCTTTTCACATACCACATATGGATCCACCAGTGTCATTGAAATGTGTGTTCTGTTCAGATACCACACATGGATCCACCAGTGTCATTGCATGTGTGTTCTTTTTAGTAACAACAACTAGAGTCATTGCATGTGTGTTCTTTTCACATACCGCATATGGATCCACCATTGTCATTGCATGTGTGCTCTTTTCATAATCCACCTATGGATCCACCAGTGTCATTTCATGTGTGTTCTTTTCACATACCTCATATGGATCCACCAGTGTCATTGAAATGTGTTTTCTCTTTAGAGACCAGACATGGATGCACCAGTGTCATTGCATGTGTGTTCTTTTTACTAACAACAACTGGAGTCATTGCATGTGTGTTCTTTTCACATACCACATATGGATCCACCAGTGTCATTGCATGTGTGCTCTTTTCACAATCCACCTATGGATCCACTAGTGTCATTGCATGTGTGTTCTTTTTACTAAAAACAACCAGAGTCATTGCATGTGTGTTCTTTTCACATACCACATATGGATCCACCAGTGTCATTGAAATGTGTGTTCTCTTCAAAGACCACACATGGATCCACCAGTGTCATTGTGTCAACACCCGGATTTTTAATCCCAGATGCCTGTTATGCCATACCTCGCAATCCCAAGATTACCATTTTTGTGAGACATAACAGATTGGATATCAGAGTACATCATCCATTACAAACCATACATAAGGTCTTACACAAATAAGGATCTCATGATCCAATCTTAGTACAATCAAGTAGCGGAATAAATAGCGTAGCGGTGGGGTCCATCTTCAGAGTCACAGGTAATGCTGATGATGGGAGATGATCCTAGTTATCATAGCCGTCCTGCTGTCCTTCATCTTGGTAATCTCCTTCATAGTCTGGCCATAGGAATAGCTAGGGACAAAGCCATGAGTACTCTTTAAGTACTCGCAAACTACCACTAACAAGTAAGATAATTCTAGTAGAAAGTCTAACTTTAAGTTTAATTGTGATGTTAAGTTTGAAATCTCAGTTGAGTTCAAAAACAAAGAAAGATAAAAGAAGTTTGAAAAGCATTTAAGTGGGAACTTAATTGTCATAGTCACAACTCTGTTGTGGTCAAGTCATGTCACAATTCATTTCATAAGTTGTTTCGAAAACATCTGACAACGGAACAGTATGGCCACTCCAACTGTCCATAACCACGGACGCGGCTATTCGAATAGTTTGACACTCTGCAGAGGTGGTACACTTTCACCACAAGATTCGATACATCTGTTAGGGATAACCCTGAATCATCATACTTAGTATGCAGATAATCAAACATAACCTTTCCTTTTCACACCCTAGTATAAGCACCTCTCCTATGAGCATGGCCTCCCAACCATGACCATCTGTCATCTTGGGCACTGCATAGGTGGACAACATTGAGAGGTAGCCTCAGCTCAAACCTCTCCCGCGAGGGAACTAATACTAATGCATATAAACTTCTGGCTAAGCCTTACCCAATTCAGGTATTATGGTTGTACGGTAAAATTGGAATGGTATCACATTCGAACCCAACCATCAGTTTTGTAAAAGGGCTAAGGCTCATGCCTCAACATTTTCATCATCATAAACCATTGGTGTTTCTCAACACATGTCAAAACATTTCAATAGAATGACTCATCATTCCAAGGTTTTCACAAGTCATTTTCACCAAGTATTCCCATCTAAAGTGAGTCAAGTTTTGGGTTTTGTTCCAACTACTAAGTTAAGGGTGTTCACTAATGTGGAATGCTAATCTCAATCTCATGCCATAGAATGACATCTAAGTCTAACTAGATAGGTCAAGTTTTATACTCTTTGTGCTACCTTTAAAGAAGTAAAGGACTTTAGTAAAGTAAAGAAGGTAAAGCTTGTAAATAAAACTTGGAGTAGGTATAAGTCAAGGTGATATAACCAAAGCATGCCTAGTGCATTTGCTTAGGTTATCTAGCTTAATTCTAACTTGCTAACCATAGCTTGATCAGTTTACTTGAAGTGCTAGGCTTGCAAGTAATCACTTGCATGGTTAACTTGTATAATGCTAACTTGCCTTGGGTAGTGCAGTGGTTGAAGTTTTCTTCCTCCTCCTCTTGGTAGAACTCCTCCTCCTCGTAGACTTGGTCGGTACTATCGTCTATAAATACATACGAAATACACAATCACCAAACAATAATTAACTAGTCTACTTAGCACACTAAGGCATAAATTTGATGATCTAGTATCATCACAAACATCACAAGGTTTAATTAACTAGCTTCATTCTTTTTATTTGAGAAAAGTAATTTCTACTCATTGAAAATAACTAAGATTTAATATTCTCCAATTAAAATATGGGATCATGTGGGCACATGTCATCACCACATATTCTAACATATGGGAATGTGATTTAAAGATTGGATCATATTTTAATAAGTTCAAGTTTAATAATTAATGATTTAAAGTGACTAGAAATGCTTATATAGCATTATTTTAGTACTAGTCCAAAGTCACTGCATGCAAAACTTAATATTATTACATATTCAGATAGGTATGGTTAAATGTGATTTTTGAGAGTTGGAATCAACTCAAAAGCTATTAGGGTTGATTTTATAAAAATGTTTGAATGTGCAAAAGCTTCTATTTTGTTATTTTAACTAGGAGAGATCTGTAACTCTAAAAGATTTAATTCCAACGGGCTTGGATAGAGATTTTCAGTAACTTTCCAACAAAATTGGAATCACTCAATTTGGTTCAGTAAATCTTCCTGAAATGGTTTTTAAACTAAGGGATAGAACTAGGTTTGAATTAAAATAGCAAAACCTATATTTGAATCTACGGGCTTAGGCGGGAAACTAAAAGGGCCGGCCTAGTGGCGCTCCGCGGCGCAGATGGCAATTGACAGGGGTCCCGCATGTCAGCGGCACTTAAAACCCGAAGCGGTACAGGACGATCCGGGCCACACGATTAGAACACACATGGACGACTCACGCTCATCGTCGACGACAGACTCATCACCGGCGAGACTGAACCCTAAACGGCTGGTGGGGGTCTACTGGGGACGTACCAGGGCTCCAGCTAGTGCGGCGAGGCAGGCAAACGAACTGGTGGACGACGGCAGGCTCAAGCGAGGTCGCGGCAGGGGCTGAGGTGGACGAAATCGACGGGGACTTCTCCTCCTCTGAAGTGGGTACCTCCGGTGGAATTCCGGCGAACGGCGGCTCGAGTGGCTCCGGCAAGAGAGGGGAAATGGTTAGTGGAGAGAGGGGAGTGAGATGGTGTGAAGAAATGGTGCTGGGGTGGCCTCCTTATATAGGCTCGATGGTGAGGCAGTGAGGCATGGGCGAGGCTCGTCGGTGACGGCGAAAGAGGGGGCTAACGGCGTGGGCGAGGTAGGCGGACGGTGGGCGGTCTGCTAGCGGTCAGTGATACATTGCAAATGTATCTATAGTTTTTGATGTTCCATGCTTGGTTTTATCCACTTTCTTGTGTTTTGTTCCAACTTTGGAGTACTTTTCATATGATTTCTTGGACTAACCTATTAACAAGATGCCACAGTGCGAGTTGCCTGTTTTCTGCTATTTTTGGTTCCAGAAAGTCAGAAAATGAATATTCTCGGAATTGGACGGGACAAAAGCCAAAGTTGTTATTTTCTAGGAAGACTCACGGAGCTAGAAGGAGAGTCGGAGAGGGGCCACAGGGTGGCGACACCCCCTTGACGCGGGCCAGCCTAGGCCGCGCCAGAGCATGGTGTGGGCCCCCTGGCTGGCCACCGACCTTGCCTCCTTCGCCTATATATTCCTCCCGAGGCAGAAACCCTAAATCATCAATCACAAATCCATGAAAAGTTCCACAGTGCCGCCGCCACCGAAGGGGAGATTCGGGGGACAGAAAGTCTCTGTTCCGGCACCCTGCCGGGACGGGGAAGTGCCCCCGGAGCCATCTCCATCGATCTCCACCACCATCTCCATCACCATTGTTGATTCCCATGATGAGGAGGGAGTAGTTCTCTCTCGAGGCTAAGGGTTCTACCGGTAGCTATGTGTTCATCTCTCTCTCTATGCATGATCATATTGTGATCATGAGCTTGTAATCTATAGATTAGATCTACCTTGCTACTCAAGTGCTTTAATAGATCTCTGCTCTCCCCATGTGTGTGAAGTTGATAGTGTGCACACCATGGTGGCACTTAGGCTAGAGATTACAAATACTTGCTATGAGTTATATTTGGAGTTAGATGTCTCCATGAAATTGTGGTGTTTGTTCGAACCATCTAGTGCTCAAGGTGACAGTGTGGGGTTATCTAGATGGGAAAGGCTTACTTTGATGTGTGCTGTTATAGCCCTCCGTGGATTAGAGTGTCCAACCGAAGAGTAGTTAAGAGTAGTATCATAAAGAGAAGATATTTATATGAGAGTGTTCACTAGTGAAAGTATGATCCCTAGGCCTTGTTTCTACGCATTGAAACACCGTTTGCAACTAGATCTATTACATGTTTGCTTGCTTCCTTCTTTATTTCAGTTTTACTTTAGTCTTTTCCCACGTCAACCACACGCCAGCAAGCTATTTTCTGGCACCGTTACCACTTATAATCATCTATACCATTTGTATTTCACTATCTCTTCGCCGAACTAGTGCACCTATACACCTAACAAGTGTATTGGGTGTGTTGGGGACACAAGAGACTTCTTGTATCTTGATTGCATGGTTGCTTGAGAGGGGATACCTTTGACCACTTCCTCCATAAGTTCGATAAACCTTGGGTGATCCACTTAAGGGAAAACTTGCTGCTGTTCTACAAACCTCTACACTTGGAGGCCCAACAACTGTCTACAAGAATAGAAGTGCGTAGACATCAAGCTATTTTCTGGCGCCGTTGCCGGGGAGGTAAGGTAAAAGGTACTCACATCCTCCGGTGTGAGTGCTCGAACTTATTTCCTTTAGATTCTGCAATTTTGTCTTTTTGTTTCTTGTTTTCACTAGTTAGGCTTAATGGAAAACAACAACAAAATTAGAGAGCTTTTTAGTATTTTTCCTAATGTAGAACATGAATTGTCTGAAAAGAAAATTAAAAAACCCATGGAACTTTCTTTGCATGCTAATAGCAATGTTATTAGTATGAATCTTTTGAACACCTTTGTTACTGATGCCATGTAAACGTCTAAGCTTGGGGAAGTTGGTTTTTATGAAAATGATCTTTTTAGTTCCCTAGCTTTAAAGAAGAAAATTTGCTCTGATGATACTTTATCTCCCTTATGTGGTAATTCTAATGATACTTGTGATATTTTAAATCCACATACTGAAAGCATCTCTTTTAAAATACCTATAAAAATTGTTGAACGTGTTATGAACAACTGTTATTGTTGGGGGGGATAACCCCGGGTAGGGTCACACCGGGGTATAAAGGCCGAGTTAGCTGAGGTTCGGCAAGGCCAAAGCGGATGTTGGCCGGGTCACCTCCAGGCAGGCCGGATCACGGAGTAACCCGGACCAGGGGGTCGCCTAACATTATATTAGCCGACTTAAGGAGTAAGTCGAAAGTGCTTGTCTAACTTGTATGCAGGAACAGGTATAGCCGGATCTACCATGATCTGGGTCCCGTTTAGCTTCTGGGAGAAGGAAGGAATCTCTCTGGTCAAAAAGAAGGCCCGGTACGCACTGCATGAGCGAAGCAAGCAAGGGCAGGACCACCGGGTCATGGCCGACAAGGGTGACGACGCCCATGTCGGCTGACGCAGGCGCCGCAGAGGCTCACGTAGCTAAAGCATGTGTGACGGGGGGAAAAGCACCCCGGTCGGGTTACCACTTTGAGAGGAGGCATATTCTATGCCCTAGGCAGAGACCAGGTCGCCTCTATATAAGGGGAGCTAGGGTTTCAGTAGAAGTGGTTGAGTTTTCTGATATACCGATTTGGCTAAGGTTCTAGGGATGAACTGTGGGCGAGAGTAAAAGAGCTCCTTCTTCCTCCTCTCGCCAATACAGCTCTAGGAGCACTTGTAATGTTGAAAGGAAAGGAATACAATCTTCTGTGCGGAGAATCACTCCACTATCCCTCCCTGGATTCCCCTAGCGTGTATTAGTCCCCACCTTTAGCCTATCCATGGCATCTGCCGTGACACCACCACGACAGTTGGCGCCCACCGTGGGGCTAGCGGCGCTAGCAGGGGTGAAGATCCGGACGGGAAACCTCATCGGCACCAGCGAACGCATCGTCTCCGGGCTCGTTCAGTGCTTTGGAGCGCTGGACTTCGTCAGCGACAACGCTGGTTGCTTCGGCACGCGCCCACTTCCGCGCAACGGCCTCTTCGTCAAGTTGGGTACGCACAAGGTCTATGTTGCTATGGACATAGCGTGCGTTCATCCGCGGCATGTCGTCGAAGCAGGGGAACCACCCCTTAGCGTGGTTCACGAGGCGCGTATCACTCGCTCCCCGGACCGTGCAGAAGTGATGATGACTGCGCCGGGTGCAGGTGCAAGCAAGGATCCAGCACCGGACCCAGAGCTAACACCTAAGGCACCGAGGAAAGGTAGAGGACCCTCGCTAGAGAGGCCTGAGAATGTACTGAGAGAAGTTATGGATAGCTTGGCAAACCCGGTAGCAGCAGTGGTAGATCCGGCTTAGGCACAGGCCGAGCTAGAGGAAACTAGGAAAAAAAATACTAGAAGGCACAAAGAAAATAGCCGCAGCTCAGCAGTCGTTGAACATGACATTGCGTGAGTATGCAAAAGCAAACAAAGTTGATACGGTAAAGGTAAAAGGGAGAAATCTCATGAGCGAGATGAACAAAGGTGATACTGGAGCCGAGGAATCGGAAAACTGTTTGTCTGTTGGGCTGCCGAGGTACAGTACCCCGGCGAAGAACCTCAGAGCAGCAGATGCGGCAACATCCGAGTTAGAGGGTCTGACGGGTGAGGCCCGTCAAAGACAACAAGATAGGGTTAACGAGTTAGTTCGGATCACGAACAGAAAGAACGAAGAGCTACTCAGAGCTAATCCGGAGAGAGCTGGAGCTTCCAAAATCGTCCATTCAGCGATGGGTAACCCGGAGAAATCCGCTAGAGCCGCATCGTCTCCTCATGGCGGTCCAAGGAGAGAAGAGGTAGTAACCTCGGCCAGACGGAACAAACAGATCGTCCCGTACGACCCGACGCGGGCAGGAAAAGGAAAAGAGGCACAAAAAAATGATGATCGACAAAGTGTGAGCCGAGGTGAAGCTGGCCGAGGTAACCACGACCAAGGCAATGCCGGTCAAGGGAACGCTGCCAACGGCAATGCCGGACAGCGAAACTCGGTAGGAGCAGGACAACCGCAGTAGCGGAATATACCAAGGCAAGAGCAAGGTGCCGGCCGAGGTATGCAACAGAGAGGTGCGCCACAAGAGCAAAACCGGTACAACGATGATGATTCGGAGATGGTGAACACGGGGTACCCAAGACCGGACTATCATGTGATAGGGTCAAGATTGGGAAGCAAGGATTTGATGCCGGATGACGCAAGATTGAAACTGGATCGCCTGTATAGGTCGGAACAGATCGAGTGTCAAGGTCCACCGGGTCCAGCGTGCTTTGGACCTCGGATCATGAAGGAGCCACCGGTACCTAACTTCTAGCTGCCCAGGGGCACGAAGACGTATGACGGCAGTACCAAGCTAGAGGATTGGCTGATAAACTATGCTACGGCTATGAAAATTGCCACTGGCAACTTGAGATGGGTTGTATGATACGTACCCCAGATGTTAGAAGGTCCGGCCAGAGTATGGTTGAACAATTTGCCACCCGGAAGCATCAACTGCTGGATAGATTTTGAAGAAATGTTTATCAGCAACTTCTCAAGTACATATCAGAGGCCGAATAGGCCGCATACCCTAGCAATGTGCAAGCAAAGACCTAATGAGACAGACCGTGAATTCTTGACCCGGTGGTGTACCGTGAGAAACTCGTGTGAGGGTGTCATAGAGTCACAGGCCATAGCGTGGTTTGCGCAAGGGTGCAGATATGGCAGCGAGCTGTGGATGAAATTGCAAAGGAAAATGCCAATTATGTTGGCAGAGATGATCCGGATTGCCGATTCGTATGCTTTGGGTGATCCGACTCAACCTAGGCTCGCGTCAAACGAGTCAAACGAGGAATACTATCAGAGGGATGGAGTCGGGTCATCTCGGAGGAATGACTACAGAGGAAAAAGAAGAGATGATAGACCGGATCATCGCTACGGTTCGCAACAAGTTGCAGCTGTGAATCAAGATCAACATGGAACAGGGAGCAACCAGCACCAGAAAACTGGAGGGCAATGGACTCCAAGAAACGATGGCAAGAAAATGTGGACGCGGGAGCAAAAGAGACAATGGCAAGAAAAGAAAGACCGTCCGAGGTATACTTATGAGTCGATGTTGGACCAGCCGTGTAAGTTTCACACGCCAAATCCGAGTAGCCCGGCGGGTCACACAACGAGGCAATGTGAGTGGATGCGTAAGATAGAACAAGGTGGTTCGGGGAATGCTCAGGCACCCCGGAATGATCAACCTCGGCAGGAGTTACCTCGGCAGCAATTGCTCTCCGGAGCAAACACGCAACAGCTAATGTTGCCTCCCCCTCCGCCGAGGTATGACAACAATGAGAGAAGGGATGCAGTGCATCAGGTGGAAAATCAGCACCAGCCGAATCAGAGGTACCTCGGAAACGAGGGGAGGAATGAGTACAGGGAACATCATCAGAGCTATTGTGTGTTCACAACTGAGGAAACAGATAGGAAGAGCTTGCAACACCGACATATGGAGGTCAATGCGGTAATGCCAGCAGTGACGAGGTACATGCCTTGGTCGGACCAAGAAATCACCTGGAACATCAAAGATCATCACAGGCTTATGCCGAGTCCAGGTTCGTATGCGCTAGTGCTGGACCCGACATTCATTGGGCCGAACGTCAATGTGAGGTTCTCCAAGGTACTGATTGACAATGGCAGTAGCATTAACATCATGTATGCGGATACAATGCGCAAGTTGGGTATCTCAGAGAACATGCTCCAGGCTACAAGGACAACTTTCCATGGTATTGTACTAGGCATTTCTTGTGAGCCCATAGGCAAAGTCCGGGTTGACGTGCTATTCTGCACGAGAGATAATTGCTGAACTGAGAATCTGGAGTTTGAGGTGGTGAACTTGGAAAGTGCGTATCACGCGTTACTCAGAAGACCAGCATTGAACAAGTTCATGGCAAGCTGCCACATCAGTTATCTGAAGATGAAGTTGCCCGGGCTAAATGGAGTGATTACCATTGCTGGAGATTTCCGACGTTCCATTGAGTGTGCCTCAGCTGGGTCTAACCTAGCCGAGTCATTCGTGATTGCGCAAGAGAAGAGAAAAATCCAAGAGGTGGCGGCATTAGCTCAGTCCGCGCAGCAGTATATGCCGGTGTTGAGTAACCCGCATGGTAGCGTTTCATTCCAAGCCGCAAAGGATACCAAGAAGGTTCCAGTTGATGACATGTTCCCAGAGCGCACCGTAACAATTGGTGCCGGGTTAACTGATAAATAGGAAAGCGAGCTCGTCAACTTCCTCCGTGAGAATCGGGACATTTTTGCTTGGTCCACATAGGATTTGCAAGGTGTTCCGAGGGAGTTGGCCGAGCACTCTTTGAATGTAAGACCCAGAGCAAGGCCAGTGAAGCAACCTCTCCGCCGCTTCGCCGAGGATAGGAGAAAAGTCATTGGAGATGAGATAGCTCGGTTGCTAGCAGCAGGATTCATCATGGAAGTATTGTATCCGGACTGGCTCTCCAATCCGGTGCTGGTAGAAAAGAAGAAGGATGATCCGAACGTGGCAGTGATTTGGCGTATGTGTATCGATTACACGAACCTGAATAAGGCGTGTCCAAAAGATCCATGTCCACTGCCGAGGATAGATCAGGTCATAGACTCAACCGCGGGATGTGAACTGTTGTCATTCATTGATGCATATTCCGGTTTCCACCAGATACCTCTGAATCCGGATGATCAAATAAAGACCGTGTTTATCACCCCGTACGGGGCTTATTGCTATCGCACTATGCCGTTTCGTTTACGTAATGCAGGTGCAACATACCAAAGATGTATGCAAAAATGTTTGCACAACCAAATAGGTCAAAACATACAAGTATATGTGGATGATGTGGTTATCAAGACCAAGGAAAGAAAAACGCTCCTTGACGACATCAGGCAGACATTCACGAACTTGAGAAGGATCCGGATGAAGCTTAACCCGGAAAAATGTACCTTCGGTGTCCCGGCCATTGAACGAATGGAGCTGCCGAAGTGTCTTAACGATGTTCAGAAGTTCACTGGGTGCCTGGCATCGTTGAGTCGGTTTGTATGTCGGTTGGGAGAAAAGGCACTGCCTCTCTACCAACTCATGAAAA
This sequence comes from Avena sativa, assembly GCA_916181665.1. Classification (NCBI taxonomy): domain Eukaryota; kingdom Viridiplantae; phylum Streptophyta; class Magnoliopsida; order Poales; family Poaceae; genus Avena; species Avena sativa. The sequence continues at coordinate 409,502,243 of OV702292.1, read as the reverse complement.
AGTCGGATAAGTTCGTTTGGCACCACAGGCCGATGAAGCCTTTGCCCACTTAAAGAAGATGTTGGCCACAGCACCAGTGTTAGCCTCTCCACTATCAAAGGAGCCAATGTTGCTCTACATAGCCGCAACCAACCGAGTTGTAAGTGCAGTGATTGTAGTAGAGTGCAATGAAGAGGGTAAGTCGGTGCAGAGGCCTGTGTATTACTTGAGCGAGGTATTATCTGCCTCAAAACAGAACTACCCACACTTTCAAAAGGTGGCATATGGTGTCTATATGGTGGCAAAGAAGTTAAAGCATTATTTTGAGGAGCACCCCATCAAAGTGATATGTGAAGCTCCCATATCCTAGATAATGGGTAACAAGGATGCGAGTGGCAGAATTGCAAAATGGGCAATTGAGCTAGCTCCTTATGCGCCCCAATATGACAGAAGAGAAGCAATCAAGTCTTAGGCTGTGGCGGACTTTTTTGTAGATTGGGCCGAGGTACAATACGAACCACCGCCACCAAATCCGAACTACTGGAGGATGCACCTTGACGGGTCGAAAACCAAAACTGGATTAGGCGCCAGGGTTGTGCTAACCTCGCCAAAGAAGGACCAGCTAAAATACGTATTATAGATCCATTTTGCGACATCAAACAATGTCGCTGAGTACGAGGCTCTTGTGCATGGGCTCAAAGTGGCAAAAGAGATTGGCATACGTCGGATAATATGCTTTGGCGACTCGGATTTGGTGGTGCAGCAAGTGTCCGGAGTGTGGGACGCCCTAGATCCAAACATGGAACTATACAAGTTTAATGTGCAGAAGTATATCTGGTTACTTTGAGGGCTGTGAATTTCACCATGTACCTCGAGTGGAAAACGAGGCTGCCGACATGCTATCGAAGCTCGGATCAACCCGACAGGCAATTCCACCGGGTGTAGCATTGGAACAGCTCAGAAAACCATCTATCAGGCCGTCCCCAGGAACCGACTCGATCTATGTCCCGGAAGATACAGAGTCCGGAGCTGAGCCCATGGACATTGACACGGGAGGTGGTACGCAAGACCCGGGGACTGCATCAGCAAACCCGGGGACTGCCTCAACAAACCCGGGGACTACCTCGCTCGACCCGGGGACTGCTCAGCATGATCCGGCTGAAGTTACGCCGGTAGATCAGATGGAAATTGATGAGGACGTGTTCCCTGCATGAGTAATACCAGCTTGGGCACTGCCTATATTCCAATTCCTAAAAGAGGGAGCGTTACCCACTGAGGAGGTGTTAGCCAGGCAAACTCAGAGGAGAGCAAAAGCATACACAATCATTAATTCCGAGCTGTACAAACGGAGTGTAACCAATGTCCTCTAGTGATGCATTGACTCGGAAGAAGGGCTTGACATCCTCCGAGATATACACCAAGGAGAATGCGGGCATCATGCCTCATCCCGAGCCTTGGTGGCAAAAGCGTTCCGGCATGGATTGTACTGGCCAAGTGCCTTAGAACAGGCAGAGGATCTGGTGAGAAAATGCAATGGTTGTCAGAGGTACGCTACCAAGACACATATGCCGATGTCGGAACTCAAGACCATACCAATTACGTGGCCATTTGCCGTATGGTGCTTGGATATGGTTGGCCCGTTCAAACCAGCAAGGGGAAACATGACACACATTTTGGTCATGGTGGATAAGTTTACAAAATGGATTGAAGTGAAGCCTATAAGAAAATGTGATGGAGCTACGACCGTAACATTTCTCAAAGACATTATCTTGAGATACGGTTATCCTCACAGTATCATAACCGACAATGGAACCAATTTTGTGGAAGGAGCATTTGCGCGCTTCTGCCAGGACAAGAAGATCTGACTCGACATAGCCTCAGTAGCCCACCTCGCATCGAACGGACAATTGGAAAGATCCAACGGATTAGTATTATCCGGGATAAAACCCCGGCTCATTGAGCCGCTGCAAAGATCAGCGGGGTGCTGGATAGAAGAACTACCAGCGGTACTGTGGAGTTTAAGAACAACTCCGAATCGATCAACAGGCTATACGCCGTTTTTTCTCGTATATGGGGCAGAATCTATATTACCAGCCGACATAGAGCATGATTCGCCTAGGGTCACCCAATACACAGAAGCCGAAGTGCAAGAAGCCCGGCAAAATGATGTTGATCTGCTGGAAGAAGCGAGAGAACTGGCACTGTCCAGATCTGCCATATATCAGCAAAATCTCCGACGCTACCATAGCCGGAAAGTGTGCCCCCGAGTCTTTCGGGAAGGCGATCTGGTGCTCCGATTGGTACAACGTACTACTGGCATGCATAAATTATCCCCCCATGGGAAGGGCCATTCATTGTGAGCAAAGCATTGCACAATGATTCTTACTATCTTATAGATGCAAAGCCACAGGAAAAGGACAAGGCGGACATGTCCGGAGAGGAATCTAAGCGACCGTGGAATGTAGCACTACTTCGTCCTTTCTACACTTAGCTAAGAAGTGTATGTATCCGAGTCGTCTCATATGTCGGTATGTATGTCGGCAATGAGTTTATCAATGAAATAGTAGCGCCTCGAGCAGTAACTCGAGGACTGCCTTAATAATTTTTGTTGTTGTCTCTTGTGCGTTAGCTGGAATAAGTTGTTCTACTTAACCCGGATTAGTAATGTGTGAGCACCAAAAACCCAACTCTTCGACTTGCTGCTGTCCAACAAGAATTGGCTTCATGGCAAGCAAGAGAACAAGTTTGGAATTGCGTAGCACATGAAAAGTGACTAAGGAAATGAATTTATTCGAGCTAACATTTGTTTTTCGGACTAACCCTGTATTTATTTTCAAGTTATTATGCAGCTTTATTTTTTGAGCTAAGTCCGAAAGTTTCTTAGTATTGTTAAGACGATTTTTGAAGCTCGGATTCGTAAGTCATAAAACCGAATCAAGGTAGACACGATCCGAGCTGAAAGATTGGACGAACAAGAAAAAAAACTCGGGGACTACGCCCAAGTTAACCCGGCATAAGACTTAGTAGCAAAATATCACATATACACAACATACAGTTGCACCCGGCATACCGGGGATCTGATAAATTTTCAAGTTTTTTGACCTAAGGAGCAGCAGGAGGAGGAAGTTCGGCGTCGTCTTTGCTATCTTCAATATCTAAGGCATCGCCCTCTTCGTCCTCATCCGACCTGTCTTCAGCGTTCTCGTCCCCAGCGGATTCCAGGAAGCTCGGTCCTTCAACCCATTCATGGATAGGAGAATATTCGATGAGGCTGTAGGCGCAAGCCTGGCGCCGAGCTACCCACTTCGGGTCATCAGTCCATCTGGATCCGGTGCGTCGGCGTGTAAGGAGGCTGAGGTCGATCTTCTCATACCATGTGAGTATGTGGTGAAGGATAGTATCAGCTGCGGCACGCCCAGCGGACTCCCTCCAGAGGTCGAGCTGGGTCTCGATATCCGACCGATTTTCAGCAACAAGTGTGATTCTCTTCGGAGCACTCTCAACTGGCCAGAACGTGTTAAAAACTCGAACTGAAACATCGAGGAGATCCTTGCGGTAGTTCTTGATGATTTCCACATGAGATGACAGGCTGACCAATAGGTCCTCCATGTCTAAGGGAATGCTCTCACCGTCAAGAGCGACGGGAGTACCCCTCTCTCGGCGGAAATTGGCAACATCAGCGCTCACAATAGGAGTACCCTCTAGAAAGTGGCCTGGAAACAAGGCAAAGGAAGAACCTGAAGAAAAGACATATGAAGTAACCCGGAGAATTATGTCAGATAAGGGAAAAGAACTTACGTGAAATGTGGCTGTGAATCCGGGTCAACTCCTTGATGCAGTTATCGCGTCTCTTGCGAAGTTGCTCAAGCTCAGCGTTTGCCGATCCAAGCTGGATGTCTGATTCTTTGAGTAGGTCCTGGTGCTTGGAGATCTGGAGAGTAAGGCGCTCGTGCTCTTCTGTGAAGTTCTGGCCAACCTTTTGGAGCTCGGTTTGGTGCTGGGCCTTCATGTTCTCCATCTCAGCCTTGAGCCTGGCAATCTCATTGTCCTTGGTCCGGAGGAGAGCGAGCTCATCGTCTTTTTTCTTCAGCTCGGCTTGATGTTGCCCTGCTTGTTCGAGAAAATGCAGTATCATATCAGGCACGGGCACACTATCCTCAAGCGATGCTGAAATAGTATGTGGACCCGGCAGAGCCGAGGAATGAATGTTTGCCGAGCCAAGAAGAAAAGAAGATGGAAAGCAAAGCAGGGTCGGACAAAAAGGACTTTCCCTTGATCTGCTCCAGGTTCTTTCGCATGATCTTGTTCTCAGCCTCCACCCTAGCTGCAGAAACCGAATGAGGAGATTAGTTCGGTAGAAGAAGATGAAGAGAAACGGAAAAGCGCCAAGGGAGAAACTTACCCCTTTTTTCATGTTCTGCAATAAGTGCAGCGTCCTTTGCGCGTAGCATCTTATGGGTATCCAGCAGGCGTTGGAATTCAGCACTCTGGCGATTGGTGGTTACCTGAAAAAAGTACAGAAGCGTAAAATTAGCTTGGTGCATATTTGAAGTGTACAAGATCCGAGCTAAGTGGAATTTAACCCGGCTCTAGGTGTGTGCATATTCGAAGTGTGCAAGATCCGGGCCAAGTGGAACTTAACCCGGCTCTAGGTGTGTGCATATTCAAAGTGTACAAAATCCGGGCCAAGTGGAACTTAACCCGGCTCTAGGTGTGTGCATATTTGAAGTGTCCAAAATCCGGGCCAAGTGGAATTTAACCCGGCTCTAGGTGTGTGCATATTCGAAGTGTGCAAGATTCGGGCCAAGTGAAACTTAACCCGGCTCTAGGTGTGTGCATATTCAAAGTGTACAAAATCCGGGCCAACTGGAACTTAACCCGGCTCTAGGTGTGTGCATATTCGAAGTGTGCAAGATCCGAGCCAAGTGGAACTTAACCCGGCTCTAGGTGTGTGCATATTCGAAGTGTACAAAATCTGGGCCAAGTGGAACTCAACCCGGCTCTAGGTGTGTGCATATTCGAGGTTCACATGGAGCTACGTTAGTTTTCTAATGAGCCTCCGGCCGACTAACAAGTTACTCCACCGGAGGATCGGGGACTAATGGTTACCATCTACAGCATGTAAAGGAGAACCGACATACCTCCATCATCCTCCCCACAAGGTTAATTGCCTTAGCGGCTGTATTCATTTGGGCAGAAAATTCTGCAGGGCCGAACTTTTCCGGGAGATCGTCGTTGCGGATGAACTCCGCCTTGTTCCAGTTCATGACGAACTCACAGGCTCAGAGGGTACCGCTCACCGGTGGGCATATGGGGTGCCACCAAGCCCTTCGCGTGCGCTTCTTTCCTCTCAACCAAGGCAAGGGCTGGGCTGATATGCAGAACCATTTGCTGCACATCAGTTGGCTCGGCAGGAGCATCCTTCGCTGCTGGAGCTTTCTTGGGAAGCATCAACGATAGGGTTCGCTGCCCAGCCTCGACGAATGCTAACTTGGTAGCATCCGGAGCCTTTTTGCCCTTGGCTTGCTGGGAAGAAGTAACTGCAGCGGATTTCCCCTTAGGAGCTGCTAGAGTAGTTCCTCGCCGAGGTTGAGATGACTCGGACGAGGCGGAAGAACTTGGCGCTGGAGCTCTTATAGCTGGACTTGGAGCGATTGTTGATTTTCTTGGTGTCGGAACGGGTGCTGGTGCTGGTTCGGTCACTGGTACTGGAACTGCTGCTGGTGCTGGGGCCGGTGCTGGTGTCGAGGTAGTCTCGGTGGCTGCTGGTTGCGGTGATGCCGAAGTTGTGGACGCTGTCACCTCGGCTGGGCCGGCCTCTCCTGCTCTGAGGTTGCATTCCTCTCGACGAGGTAGTGCGGAACCCGGAGCAGCCACAGAACCCTCTAGAATAGGGCTCAGCGGACGTGACTCGTCGTCATGAGGAGGAGAAGGGCCAGATCGGAGTGGTGAAGAGATGCTAGATCCGCTCTGAGGGACCTCCACCGGAGCCCTGAAGAAGAGAATAATGTCAGAAGAGAAATTACAACGATGCAAGGAGAAGTGAGTTACCCAACGAAAAATGACTTACGCATCCGAGGTTTGGGCCTCCTTGGGTTTCCGAGCCCTTCGTGTCGGGGCTTTGCCTGCCGGCTTGGAGGCAGTCTTGTCTCCGGCCTTCTTTTGCCTTTTTGTGGGCTGAGAAGGTTCGGAGGAACTTGGTGCGGCTCCGCGCCTCTTCTTCGACGCCACCGGAACCGGTTCGCCCGTAGCAAGCGAAGGATCCTCGTGGATATGCCCACCGGGGTTAGCTGATGCCGGAAAGGCAAAAGAAAGAGGGACAGCCTCAACAAGTTCAATCACGTCGACATCCGAGTCATCCTCATCATCGGTCCAGTCTCTAAGAGAAGAGAATTTACCGCTGGGTCGTTTTGTAGCGTCGGTCATAGGGAGAAACATCTCCTGGTCCGGCTCCTCCTCATCCGGGATTTCTCAGTTCGGCGCCCATTTAAGGGTCGGATCCGTACCATCCTCAAGGGTTTGCTGAAGGAATAGCTGAGAGAAAGCATGAAGAACAGAGTCAAAAATACAAAAAAACCGACACATATTTAATCCGAAGTAAGTTTGCCCCGCGAAGCTTACTGTGGGAGGGAGCCTGTCATGGCAGAAGTGCTCAATTCCCCACGTCCATTTAGCAGAGAAATCCTTGTGGGTGGTGAAGAGAGCCTTAACCCGGCGAAAAATCTCCGTGTTGCTCAGCTCGAAGGAGGAGTTTCAGTTGGGGTCGCGGCTGAAACTCATGTGGCACACCTTGTGCGTGCGCTTCTGGAGGGGAGAGATTCGGTTGCGCACGAACGTGATCATAGCATCCTCGTTGCACAATCCGAGTTTCTTCAGTTCCACGAACCTCTTGTTAACCTGGTTGGCCAGAGCCGTGGGCTTCTTGGAGACCTCCTCCCAAAATTCCGGATCAGGTGGACCAGGAGTATAGGGGAGCAACCCAATAAAATCTTCAGTGCCCGCGTTCCGGACATAGAAGAAGGTCCAGGCCCATCCTTTGTAGGAGTCAAGCCCGGTGACCCGGGGGAAAACAGAAGTCCTCCGGGGTGAGATGGACGCAACTCCGAATTGGGTGAGCTGCTTATCCTCCGACTCAACTTGGATGTTGGGGATGACGTTACGACGAAGGCCGAAAAACCAGATCCACAGCTCCTTCATGGGCCACAGTCCGGTGTAGCCCTCGATCGTAGAAGCAAAAGCAGAGAGAGAGGTGATAGCGTTGGCTGGAAGATGATGCGGCTATAGGTGGTAGGTGCTAAGCCAATCCCGAAAGAAGTCGCTCACCGGCAAGCCGAACCCCCATTAGAAGTGGGACAAGAACACGACGAACTCACCCGGATTGGGTGAGGGGGCCAGTTCGGCGGAGGGGAGACGAGCGATGACGCCGGCAGGGATGCGTCTGGTCCGGTAGAGCCAGTCAAGGTCATCTTGACAGACCCATGACCTGGCCCACGCGCCACGGTCCGCCGCAGCGGCGTCCTCCTTCATTTCTTGCTCGACGACGACGAGCTCCTCCTCCGTCATCTCGTACTCGCTACCCTCGCTGGCGCTAGCGGCGGCGGGGATTTGAGGCCTGGATTAGCGAGGACCCGTGGCGAGGAAGTCGCGCAGCAGTGGCTGCGACGCAGAGGCACGGGGAAAAGTGCGGCGGCGGCGCTGCTGCTAGGAGCAATGGCGGCGGCGCGGTCGCGAAGAAGATGAAGAAGAAGAGCAACGGAAAGAGGGGCGCGGAAGAGGAAAAAATCCTAAGAGGTGCGCCCCTCCGCTATTTAACCACCCCCTAAGAAGGTGAGTGGGATCGCACCCTGCAAATGAGCCACATGGTGTGGCCGTGTATCACCTGCATCAGCCAATCAGTGAGGAGCCACACGGAAGGCCACAGGGCAGAGGCGATCCCATGACGTGACGCACTGATGCGGTAAACAAGGAGGCAGGCGCGATGTGACCCTCGCACAGTAATAACTGACAATTACTGCGGCGGTTACTGTGTAGGCCCTTAAAATAAGACAACGTAATGATTAGCCACCACATGGGTTAGCGTATGAAAGAAGGAAACAAGGCCCGAATAAAGCCATGGTAACCCGGACAGCAGGTAAAAACTTAGAATATGCAGAGGGAACGTAAATCCATGAAATCCGAGTCAAAGTAGTAACCCGGCCGACAAGTGAAAACTTGGAACGTGCGAAGGGAAAGTAAATCCACATAATCCGAGATAAAGAGCTAAATCGGAAATAACGTCCAAGGCTCGAACATAAATGAACCTGATGTGGCCTTAGCGGCCAAGGCTGCTAAGACCGCACCAGCTTCGGGGACAAATGTTGGGGGGATAACCCCGGGTAGGGTCACGCCAGGGTATAAATGCCGAGTTAGCTGAGGTTCGGCAAGGCCAAAGCGGATGCTGGCCGGGTCACCTCCAGGTAGGCCGGATCACGGAGTTACCCGGACTAGGGGGGTCGCCTAACATTATATCAGCCGACTTAAGGAGTAAGTCGGAAGTGCTTGTCTAACTTGTATGCAGGAACAGGTATAGCCGGATCTACCATGATCTAGGTCCCGTTTAGCTTCTGGGAGAAGGAAGGAATCTCTCTGGTCAAAAAGAAGGCCCGGTACGCACTTCATGAGCGAAGCAAGCAAGGGAAGGACCACCGGGTCATGGCCGACAAGGGTGACGACGCCCATGTCGGCTGACGCAGGCGCCGCAGAGGATCACGTAGCTAAAGCATGTGTGACGCGGGGGAAAAGCACCCCGGTCGGGTTACCACTTTGAGAGGAGGCATATTCTTAGGAATATGCCTCCATGTATGCCCTAGCTAGAGACCAGGCCGCCTCTATATAAGGGGAGCTAGGGTTTCAGTAGAAGGGGTTGAGTTTTCTGATATACCGATTTGGCTAAGGTTCTAGGGATGAACTGTGGGCGAGAGTAAGAGAGCTCCTTCTTCCTCCTCTCGCCAATACAGCTCTAGGAGCACTTGTAATTTTGAAAGGAAAGGAATACAATCTTCTGTGCGGAGAATCACTCCACTATCCCTCCCTGGATTCCCCTAGCGTGTATTAGTCCCCACCTTTAGCCTATCCATGGCATCTGCCGTGACACCACCATGATAGTTATTTGGGAGATGGAACCGGCCATCCTGGTGATCATTTACTCTTTATACACGAATTATGTGAGTTGTTCAAGTGTGCAGGTATTTCAATGAACCAATTTAAGAGGAAGCTATTCCCTATTTCACTTAAGGTCAAGCAAGGGAGTGGTATGAGCTACTAGATGATCCTCATCATTTGGAGTGGAAGGAACTTGAATCTCTCTTTTACTCTAAATTTTATCCTCCTCATGAGATTCATAAATATAGGAATTACATTTATAATTTTCATCCACATGATGGAGAAAGTATTGCGCAAGCATGGGGGAAATTGAAGTCACTAATGCTCAAATGTCCCATTCATGAGCTATCCAGTAATATTGTTATTAATAATTTCTATGCAAGGCTTTCAGGACATTACAAGGAATATCTAGATACTTGTTTAGAGGGATCCTTCACAAGTAAGGATGCCAAAGCTAAGTGGGATCTTCTTGAAACAATTCAAAGCAATACCTAAGATTGGGATAACAATAAAGGTAAAGAACCAGGTATAAACTATGAGTATGATTGCATTAAGTCTTTCGCTGAAACTGCTAATTTTCAAGAGCTTAGTGCTAAATATGGTCTTGATCCTCAAATTCTTATTGATTGTTTTAGATCCTTTGCTTCTCATATTAATGCTCCTAAAGAAAAAATGGGACATGTATCATGAGCCTTATAAAGACACTTGCATGGAAAATGAAATTGTTATTAATGATAGCAATAAACATGCTCAAACCCCTGAAAGTACTATTTCTTATAAGCATGTTAATTTTTTGGAATACATAGACCTTGTGAGAATAATAAAATTGAAGAAGAATATTGTATCATCCACAGGAATGAAAAACACTAGAACATGGTATAGGGCTCTAAATGATCTTGGTAAAAACTCTGTGCCCTTTATCCTTTTATTTGTGAACTTTGCTTTGAAGTGGGTCATTTCAATTTTCAATGCTTAGGCCATAATAATAGCCCTTCTAATCCAATGAGTACTGCAAGTTTGTATTGTGATGACATGATCACTCCTAATCAGCATGATGAACTTACATTATTTTTGGGGTGTGAAGAGTTATCAAGAAAAACTTCTTTGGTAGATATGAGTGCTTTTGGTATGAATAGTGTCATGCATGGTTGTCATCTTTATTGTGTTGATAATTGTCACACAAATACTTACATACAAAATATTATAGAAGATGAGATTTTACCAAAATATGACAGGACTAATATGTGTTTTGATCTTATTAATGAAAAGAAGGAATCCTCCAAAGTTTCTTCTATTGTCTCTAACAATAAACCAGGGTATATGGAGAAGCTTCCTTTCAAGCCTCTCCCTCCTAAAGAGAGTAAGAAAAAGAAGAAGAGGAGGAGTAAAAGAAGAGAGGAAACGGTATTTTCCCCTAAGCATGTTGCTCCTATTATAGTTTTTGATGAGTCTGAAATTGATGATGTTCCTATGCCTATTACCTATAGTAGTGATCATGATTGGGAAAAACACACTACCTTTGATATTGAAAATCTCTTCGGTACCAATTCTAAAAATGATGATATTAATAATTGTTATACTATTAGTGTTATCCATGATCCTTCCAATGATGATATGTTTACAAATGAACACACTTTGGAAGATAACTATTCTATTGCCTATGATGATTGCAATGATGAATATGATATTTTTAGTCCACCTACTATTGAGGAGGAAATTAATTATGATTACAGTATGCCTCCTATATTTGATGATTATGGTGATGAAAATAATAATAATAGCTATTTTGTTGAATTTACTCCCACTACAATTAATAAGAATGACTATGTTTATGTGGGGAGTATTAATTCTTTTATGCATGTGGCTCATGATAAGAATGTTTCTTGTGATAGTTATATTGTTACTTTTATTCATGATGCTACTGAAAGTTATTTTGAGAGAGGGAAACATGGTTTTATGTGTCCCAATAATATTAAGTTTCCCCTCTTTATGTTGAAATTTTTGAAGTTGCACTTGTTTTGCTTTACTATGCTTGTTGCTTTGTGCTTTCATGACTTGTTTCTTTACAAGATTCCTATGCATAGAAAGTGGGTTAGACTTAAATGTGCTTTGAATTTCCTTCTTGATGCTCTATTTTACTTCAATTCATATTTCTTATGTGAGCATCTTCTCAAACTATCATGCCTAACTTAAAGGCGTTAAAAAAGTACTTATTGGGAGATAACCCAAAAGTTTTAGATGAGTCTTGGAAGTTATTACTTCAGTAATAACCGATCCTTATCCTTTTTATTTGCTTTTTGTGCCAAGAGTAACCTCTAATGAGAGAGAAGTAATGATTGGGAAAGTTGGTGTCCCAAAACAGATTTCTGTGCTTCACCGTAAACATTCGTGTAAAATATCTGAATGTCTTTTTGAGGCGTGAATTTTTGTGCTTCTGCCCCAGGTTGTTATATAACTTCCGTTAGTTCAACACTTTTTGATTTGAGCAACAGAAGGTCTTTGAAAAAATTCTTCTTTACCTGCTGGTCTGTTTTCACAGATTTCTGCCATTTTCTGCATTTGCTTCTTGTTGGTTCCTTTTTGAGTTCTTTTGGGGAATTGAGCTTTTTGAGGGAAGTGCTTCAGTAGCTAGTGTTCTAATGGAAGTTTATTGATGTTAGAACTGAACCTTAAGACCTATTATCTTGAGTGCACTAATGTTGCTAATAAAGATTGTGTGAAGTTTTGTATGAAGGAAAAAAATTTAGGTGTATGGAAGGAATGAGTAATGAGATGAAGGATGGACTAAAGCTCAAGCTTGGGGATGCCACGCGTGTCACCCCAAGAAATATCCAAGAAGTACAAGCGTCAAAGCTTGGGGATGCCCAAGGCATCCCCCTCTTCATCAATAAAAATTCCAGGTTTCTTCCAAACGCTTCATTTTTATTGTTTCATGCACAGTTGTGTTGTTCTTGGAGCGTCTTCTTTTTCATTTTTGTTTTGTTTTTTTGTTTGCTTGGTTTTCTTAGTTTGCTGAATAAATTGGTTGGACCCCCTCTTTCATACATTGGTGTTCAAATAGTTTGGTTTGGATTGGAAAAGAGTATGAAAGTTTATGCTTAAGTGGTAAAGAGAGCTTGTTTTTGACTGTGGCTTATGCTTTGTCATGCCGTGCTGGATATTGTTTTGGCTTTATGCTTAGTATTCTTTGCTGTAGCATGACTTGTTATAAACAATTGAGATTGCTTAATGTGCCTTTGAAGAATCATGCATTGTTTTAGCATATTAAAGCATAGTATAGTGGCATTCTCCTTTGATGCTTTATTTGGGTTGACTTGCCACATGCTCACACCATGTTGTGACTATCTCAAGTCACCATAGCCTTTATGATCCTTTAGTTTTCAACTTGTAGTATCACTTTATGCTTTGATCAATGATGTTTTGTCGCTCTGCATGATTATGGCCATTATTGCTCTCTTAGTTTGTCGCTCCCAGTCTTTTGCTAGCCTCCACAACCAAGTATGAGTTCCACTCATGCATCCAACTCCCTAAACCAAGTTATTCCAAAGAGTCCACCATACCTACCCACTAGCTTATGCTATTCCAAGTATATTCATGTTTTTGTTTACCTTCCGAATTAAACTTGTTATGAGAGAACTAGTGATTAAAGCTCTCACGAACTTTGATGGCACACTTTACTTTTCTTGCCCTTAATAAACTTGAACCATTGTGTCGTCTATGTTGTATATGCTTGGACTTATTTGTTGGGGATTAGCAGAACCATGCTGTCATGGGGAACGCTTTCAACATTGCACTTGGTACTTGTACCTAGTTGATATCATGCTCTTTTGTATATGGATGTCGTCGGTGTGAAATGAAAGGGGAGCTTGTAAGTCCATGGAGTTATATATATGTGTTAGAGAAACGCCTAGGCCGCTGGTCTAATCCATGCTGACATGGTGGAAACCTGCAGCGTAACCATAATGAGTTGTCTATGAAGCATTCTTCTTATAAAAAAATAGTCCTATAAAAAAGAGAAAAAAGAAAGAAAAGAGATATTATGAAAAGAGGAAAGAGAGAAAAAAAGCACCATATTCTCATGGTAAATAAGAAGATTGCTGAGATGCTCGTTGTCTGCTTGCCTTGTCATTTTGATATAGGGATTCTTCCGTATCATCGGGCAAGGGGTACCCCGTTGCCGGTTCTCTATGATACACATGTACTTACGATGACAATAACTTACCGGTGACTATACTTGAGTAGCATGAGGAGCGGCCCTCGTATAGAAGGGACATGATATTTCTAACTTATACTTCGTCAAGCATGTACACCATAGTTTGTTCACTTTAACCTTAATCACTTCAAGATGCTTATGATAGGGGCAATGAGAGCTGAAAGCTATAAGTACCATAATTTTTGGAAGATCTTTATGAGACTTGAATCCCTACTTCCTTTTATGAAGGCCTTTCTTCCACCATCATATTGAGTCTCCACCTTCTATCTTTATGCACCTACTTTGAGAGCATAGTGGCCATTCTTAGTTCTATGTGCATTGTCCCAAGACTTGTTTATTGATGCATAGCTTTGATATTGCTTGTTCTAAACTATTTGTATCTAGTCACTCTTATGATCTTTGAAGGCGTGCTATGCATTTATGTTTGCTACTCTATGAGGGACAAGCTGAATGCCACTATGCTATGTTTTCTTTATGTGAAACAAACAAACGTCTTGCAAAGCATTGTTATTCATGAATCTTTTGTTTGTATCCTTTCATGTTACAACATAGTTGCAATGTCTTATTGTTATAACTTTATCTTTCATTCTATGTTGAAGTACTATGATCCCAGCTATGAATGTTTTACAAATACTTTGATCAAGTTTATGATGGTGCATGTCACCTCAAAAATTATTCTTTCTTTTTATCACTTACCTACTCGAGGACGAGCAGGAATTAAGCTTGGGTATGTTGATACATTGCAAATGTATCTATAATTTTTGATGTTCCATGCTTGGTTTTATCCACTTTCTTGTGTTTTGTTCCAACTTTGGAGTACTTTTCATATGATTTCTTGGACTAGCTTATTAACAAGATGCCACAGTCCAGTTGCCTGTTTTCTGCTGTTTTTGGTTCCAGAAAGTCAGAAAATGAATATTCTCGGAATTGGACAGGACAAAAGCCAAAGTTGTTATTTTCCTAGAAGACTCACGGAGCCAGAAGGAGAGTCGGAGAGGGGCCACAGGGTGGCCACACCCCCCCTTGGCGCGGGCCAGCCCAGGCCACGCCAGGGCATGGTGTGGGCCCCCTGGCTGGCCACCGACCTTGCCTCCTTCGCCTATATATTCCTCTCGAGGCAGAAACCCTAAATCATCAATCAGAAATCCACGAAAAGTTCCACAGCGCCGCCGCCACCGAAGGGGAGATTCAGGGGACAAAAAGTCTCTGTTCTAGCACCCTATCGGGACGGGAAAGTGCCCCCGGAGCCATCTCCATCGACCTCCACCACCATCTCCATCACCATTGCTGATTCCCATGATGAGGAGGGAGTAGTTCTCTCTCGAGGCTAAGGGTTCTACCGGTAGCTATGTGTTCATCTCTCTCTCTATGCATGATCATATTGTGATAATGAGCTTGTAATCTATAGATCTACCTTGCTACTCAAGTGCTTTAATAGATCTCTACTCTCCCCATGTGTGTGAAGTTGACAGTGTGCACACCATGGTGGCACTTAGGCTAGAGATTACAAATACTTGTTATGAGTTATATTTGGAGTTGGATGTCTCTATGAAATTGTGGTGTTTGTTTGAACCATCTAGTGCTCAAGGTGACAGTGTGGGGTTATCTAGATGGGAAAGGCTTACTTTGAGGTGTGTTGTTATAGCCCTACCATGGATTAGAGTGTCCAACCGGAGAGTAGTTAAGAGTAGTATCATAAAGAGAAGATATTTATATGAGAGTGTTCACTAGTGAAAGTATGATCCATAGGCCTTGTTTCTACACATTGAAACACCATTTGCAACTAGATCTGTTACATGTTTGCTTGCTTCCTTCTTTATTTCAGTTTTACTTTAGTATTTTCCCACGTCAACCACACGCAAGCAAGCTATTTTCTGGCACCGTTACCACTTATAATCATCTATACCATTTGTATTTCACTATCTCTTTGCCGAACTAGTGCACCTATACACGTGACAAGTGTATTGGGTGTGTTGGGGACACAAGAGACTTCTTATATCTTGATTGCAGGGTTGCTTGAGAGGGGATACCTTTGACCACTTCCTCCCTGAGTTCGATAAACCTTGGGTGATCCACTTAAGGGAAAACTTGCTGCTGTTCTACAAACCTCTGCACTTGGAGGCCCAACAACTGTCTACAAGAATAGAAGTGCGTAGACATCAGTCAGCTACGGTGCAATGGCATGGCTAGGGGAGGTGCCTAACGGTCGGGAGCTTCCCGCGCTCTGGGAGACAGAGGCGATGCTCGACACGGCTCTCGGCGACTGTGGGTCGTGCAGCGCTGCACGGCTGTGTCTGGCGGGGTGCTAGGTTGATGGCGGAGCGGCGTGCGTGATTTGGTGTTGGGGCGCGGTCTGAGGCGTGCTGGCGGCGATCGCGCTGTGGTGCGCTCTGGCTGCTCGCAGAGAGAAAAGGGCGGCGCGGCACTGAGGTGGTCTAGGGGCTTGCAGCGATCGAGGGGTTGACAGGGAGAGGCGGAGGGTCAGGCGGTGCTAGCGGGCAAGCTGGAATGGAGCGGCTTGGTCTCTGGCGTGTTGCCCTCGTTTGGCCGGCGGTGACCACAAATGGGCGACGCGCAACTGCTGCTCTAGGCTAAGGGGTAGGCTGGTGAGGGTTTGGTTAGAGCTGGGGGAGACAGGGGAACCAAATGAGGGCCAAACACTCGACAAAGCATTCATCTACAAACAGTATTAGTTAGGCAGAAAAATCTTGCCTGCCACCTATTCGACACAATGGCCGCATGAAAGTTTTATTTGAATTTTGAGCTGATTTTTTGTGGAGTGGTTTGTTATATGCTTAAGCCTCTATGGTTGCTTGGGATCTTCAAATGGAATTCATTTGAGTGGTTTTTGAGAAAGTGGTATCTAGACATATGAACTAGATTAAATTTTCAACTGTCATTTAAAATTAGTGTTTGAAGGTTTTTGGGAGATCACAAAGTGGGCCTTGGTACATCACTACTTGTACTAGCAAGGGGTGCAAAGATCCACAATTATTTATGTTAAGATTTGAGTGCTAGGAACAACCAAAGTAGGCTATGTGCTTAAAATGGCAAAAGTGACCATTTCCTTAATTAATTCTTTTCGATTTATTTTTCTTTGGGATTTGCTTGGGGATGATCTAGATGATGTGTAATTCACCTTAGAGTCATTTTACAACCAATAGATCACTCAAACATGGCAATTCGAAACAACTCCTATTTAAATGCACACACATATGAATGCTTAAAGATTTTTAAAATGGAAAAGTTTTTGTTAACCCTAAATTGGGTAGATTTGATCTTGATCACTTGGATTAAAGTTTTGGGATGTTAAAAACCTTCCCCCCTTAAACAAAATCTCGTCTCGAGATTTAAGAAAGAAAACTAGGAACTAAAGAGATTTGGGAACTCAGTCCTAATGTAATCTTCTCGCTCCCAAGTGGCTTCATCTTCGGTACGGTTGCTCCATTGGATCTTGAGAAATTTGAGACTCCTGGTCCTGGTGGTTCTATAGGCTTCCTGCAAGATACAGATGGGCACTTCACGATACGTTAGGTCCTTGTTGATATCAATAGCTCGGTGATCGATGTTCTTGAAAACTTTGGTCTTCTCTGGCACTTCTAAGCATTTGCGAAGTAACGAGATATGGAACACATTGTGGATGGCTGACATCTCTTCTTGAAGTTCCAGTTGATACGATACTTCTCCTCGGCGATTCAGAATCTTGAAGGGTTTGATATATCTGGGGGCTAACATTCCTTTCAGACTAAAACATTGCATTCCCTTTAGTGGCGAAACCTTGAGATACACAAAATCTCCGACATTGAAAGTCAGGTCTCTCCTTCTCTTGTCAGCATAACTCTTATGTCTGGATTGGGCGGTCTTGAGGTGCTCACGGACTTCGTGAACCTTCTCTTCGGCTTCTCAAAGAATGTCGGGTCCAAAAATCTGACTCTCTCCTACTTGCGACCAATTCAAAGGGGTACGGCACTTTCTTCCGTATAGGAACTCAAATGGTGCTATTTGCAAACTGGCTTGATAACTGTTGTTGTATGAGAATTCTGCGAAAGGCAGGCAGTCTTCCCATTTTGATCCGTACTCCAATACACAATCTCTCAACATATCCTCTAGGATTTGGTTGACTCTTTCAGTCTATCCATCCGTTTGCGGGTGATAAGCCGTGCTGAAATTCAACTTGGTTCCTAATCCTTCCTGGACTTTCTGCCAAAATCTCGAGGTAAATTGGGTTCCTCGATCTGATACTATGGTCTTGGGGGTTCCATGCAGACTAACAATTCTAGCAATGTACAACTCCGCTAGCTTTGAACTCTGGTAGGTTGTCTTGACAGGTATAAAGTGAGCTACCTTGGACAGTCTATCAACAATGAACCAGATTGAGTCATTTCCCCTACTAGAAGTAGGCAAACCGGTGATAAAGTCCATTCTGATGGAATCCCAATTCCATTTCGGAATCTGCAATGGTTGCAACAGTCCTGCAGGTCTTTGATGTTCCGCTTTGACTCTTTGACAGATATCACACTTAGCGATGTAGCTCCCGATTTCTCTCTTCATCTTGTGCCACCAAAATTGCTCTTTCAAATCTTGATACATCTTCGTTCCTCCGGGGTGGATAGAATAAAGCGTATCATGAGCTTCCTGCATGATAACTTGCTTCAGCTCCAAATCTGATGGCACACAGATACGGCCTTTGTACCACAGAACTCCTTCTTCGTCTTCGATGAATCCAGGTACCTTTCCTGTACCAATACGACGTTTGATTCTATCGATACTTTCATTTCCCTTCTGCGCTTCCTTGATTTGGCTAATCCAAGTGGGTTGAAGTTCAATGCTAGCTAAGAATCCTTTGCTAACTAACTTAGTCCTGAACTGCTCCAACTCCTCATACAAACTTGGTTGCTTCTCCTTGATCATTGTGTTTAGCCTACACGACAATCTGCTAAGAGCATCCGCTACCACATTGGCTTTGTCGGGGTGATAGTGAATGTCAAGGTCATAATCCTTGATTAACTCTATCCATCTCCTTTGCCTCAGATTCAGCTCCTTCTAAGTGAAAATATACTTCAAGCTTTTGTGAACCGAGTAAATCTCACAACGATTACCCATCAGATAATGACGCCATGTCTTCAATGCCAAAACTATGGCTCCTAACTCAAGATCATGGGTCGGATAGTTTTGCTCATGCTGCTTCAGTTGTCGAGACAGATATGCGATGACTTTGCCTTCTTGCATCAATACACATCTGAGACCAATCTTGGATGGATCACAATACACATCAAACAGCTTCTTGATATCTGGCATGATCAACATTGGAGCTGAAATCAATCTCTTCTTCAGCTCTTGGAAACTGGCTTCACGTTTGTCGGTCCATTCAAACTTCTTGTCCTTCTTCAACAATTGGGTCATGGGTCGGGCGATACTCGAAAATCCTTCGACGAACTTGCGGTAGTATCCCACTAATCCGAGAAATGCACGGACTTGGGTTTGAGTGGTTGGGGCTTCCCATTCTTCGACATCTTTGATCTTGGCGGGATCAACAGCGACTCCTCCGGCAGACACAATATGTCCTAGGAATCCTACTTCTTTCAGCCAAAACTCACATTTGTTGAACTTGGCATACAACCGATGCTCTCTAAGGGTTTCAAGGATGATTCTCGGATGTTGCTCATGCTCTTCTTCTGACCTAGAGTAGATAAGGATATCATCGATAAACACAATGACAAACTTATCCAGAAAATCCATAAAGATCTTATTCATGAGATTCATGAAATAAGCAGGGCATTGGTTAATCCAAAAGACATAACCGTATACTCGTATAAACCATAACAAGTAGTAAAGGCGGTCTTCGGAATATCCGTTGCACGAATCTTAAGTTGGTGATAACCAGTCCTAAGATCGATCTTAGAGAATACATTTTCTCTAGTCAACTGATCAAATGGATCCTCTATCTTTGGAAAGGGTACTTGTTTTTGATGGTGACATCATTCAGCTTCCTGTAATCGGTGCATAGACGGTTGCCTCCATCTTTCTTGTCGACGAATAACACTGGCGATCTCCACGGCGATGGGCTTGGTTGAATCAAGCCTATTGCCAACATAGCATCCAGCTGCTTCTTCAATTCTACTAACTCTGAGGGGTTCATGCTATAGGGTCTCTGGGCTATGGGTCCGGTTCCGGGGATTAGTTCAATAATGAACTCAATATCCCTATCCGGGGGCATACCGGGCAATTCATCTGGGAATACATCGGGGTATTCACAGACTACTCTGACTTGGTCAATGGTGGGCAGGGCTAGACTCTTATTACACTTGAATTGATGGGGCAAGGTTTCAGATATATGCTCTACTGAGACTCCAGAGCTACTGGTCATTGTGATGGCTTTCTTGGCACAGTCTATCAATCCTTTATGCTTTGACATCCAATCCATTCCTAGTACTACTTCCAAACCTTTGGTTCCAAGTACTATTAGGTTGGCATAAAAATCTATCCCATGTATTCTGATAGGCACAACTTTGCAAATTTTTCTAGCTTTTGTAGTTGAACCAGGGATTTGAACTATCATGACATGCTTCAAGTTGGTTGGGTGAATCTTACTAGTGCATGCAAATTCTTCGGTGACAAATGAGTGCGATGCTCCAGAATCAAACAACACCCTTGCTAAACCTGAGTTGACAGAAAACATACCCAACACTACATCTGGCGCTTCTTGGGCTTCCTCGGCATTCATGTGGAAGAGACGGCCATTGCGGTTGTGAGAGTTCCCTAGGGCGAATCTCCTTCCTGGTTGAACACGACGCTGCTGTTGAGCTGGGGCGTTCACATTGGCAGTGGCGGCAATCTTCTTCGGGCAGTCATTGGAATAGTGACCCTTCACTCCACACTCGAAACAAGTAATCTGAGACTTGTCTTTCACTGCCACAGGCACAACATTACTTCCAGTTCTAGGTGCAGTATTGTTGTTGTTATTGTTGCTCTTGGGAGGTGCACGGTTGAAATTGCTGGTGTTGCCGAGGTGATTGTTGTTTCCTCTAGACTTCACATTTCCTCCGCTACGGTTGGGGTAGCTTGGGCGAGACATTGGGGGTCGGTTGTTCCTCGGTGCATATCCCGCAGAAGGGTTGGGACGGTACTTCTGGTGACTGTTGGGTCCAGCTTGGTGCATCATACGACGTTTGCAGTTATCGTTTGCCTGGTTAATCTTCCCTTCCATCTGAATGGTAGAGTCGACTAGCTCTTCGAGATCCTGGAAACGGATGTTGACGAGGACAGTCTGCATCTCATCATGCAGTCCGTTCAAGAATCTCTCCTTCTTATTGGCCTCCGTGTTGATCTCA
Source organism: Avena sativa (assembly GCA_916181665.1). NCBI lineage: Eukaryota > Viridiplantae > Streptophyta > Magnoliopsida > Poales > Poaceae > Avena > Avena sativa. Next base: position 409,481,579 of record OV702292.1, on the reverse strand, counting down.
TCAGGTGCATACCTGGGAAGGGACAGGAATCTGTCACGGTACTCCACTACAGTCATTCTGCCTTGCTTCAACTCTCGGAATTCATCCCTCATTCGGGTGACTAGACCCTGCGGCACGTGGGTGCGACTGAACTTGATCTTGAAGGCTTCCCATGTCATCACTTGACCATGGTTCATTGTGCGGACGCTGTTCCACCATGCTCTTGCATCTCCTGCCAGATAGTGGGTGGCAAAAAGAACCTTCTCTTTGGCATCCACTCTAGCTACTTCTAAGTTGTTTTCCATTGTCTACAGCCAGTCATCAGCATCTAGTGGGTTCTCTGAAGTACTAAAGATTGGGGGATTTGTATTCTGGAAGTTTTTGAGTTTGGATCCATGATGATCCTGATTTCCATGGTTCTGGTTGTTGTGAGCTATCTGGGCAATCTGCTGCAGTGTTGCTAGATTAGCTTGGCGCTTTGCCCTGCTCACTTCCCGGTCTGTAATGAGAGTCTGCAGAATTTGCAGCATTGGGTCTTGCGATGAGATGCTCCCTCCTTGGTTTCCACGAGTCATTTGAAGATTGAGGTAGATAAAGGGGTAAGAGGGAAAATTCTAAGGTTCATGGTTTTGATTTCAAAGCTAAAACTTTGAGTTTGACTCAGGCTTTTGCAACTAACTTCTTTTCATTCACTCAAGCAAAGCACACAATACAAACACACACACACCACAACATCAAAGGAAAACAGATGGTTTTAAGAACCATTCTGTAAGCTACGATACAATGGGACCGATACATCTCGTGCTACGACAGTGCTCTAGTGCATCTACTCATTGTTGATGAAGTCGAAGTCGTCATCATCGGTGTAGAAGTCCACGGCATCTTCCTCCAGAAAGTCATCATCGTTGCTGAGGTAGGAGTCAATATCCCCTTGGATATCTTCACCTTCCTCTTCTTCTTCCTTTACGGCAAGTTGAGCTTCTTGCTCTTCTCGAGGTCGGACACCTTCTTGCGAAGACGGTCGATGGTGCGATCCTTCTTGGCGCGTTGACGGCGCAGAGACTAATGATCCTGAACTAGCAGGGAGAAAGTCTAGGCCTTCTGGGCTGCAATGGCGAGGTTGTTGTTGGTGATATCCCTAGCATTGTCCAACTCCTTCTGTTTGTCATACAGTAGGAAGTCAAGGTTCTCCACTTGACGCTTCAGTATTGGGTGACTTGGCATCTCTAGCGGCATTCCCATGGAATAACGCCTTGCATAGTGAACAAAGCGGGTTCCTTGGATGAGGTTGACACTGAGGGCACACAGACGTGCGAGAGCTTCATGCATTGCTCTGGCTAATCCATTTAGCCAGTTGTTCTCTCTCACCGAGAACTAAATCCTCCCAGATACTGGTGCTTCTATCTTGTCTCGAAGATCAGCAGTCACTAGCCATTGTAAATCTCCTCCTGGTGGACCCGGAGTTGAGCTCCAAGGAATTCCGGATGAGGACGCTCCAAGAACTCAGACAGTGCATCCAAATCCCTCTCGAAGATCAGTTGACCTCCATTGCCCAACTGGTAGAACTTGCTGTATTGAGCTTCCATCTATAAGAATTTAGGATGAGAAAGTTAGTGAAGTGATCAAGTGTGTCAAATTTTTATGTAGTAATGTAAGACTTTGGAGGAACATGAATTTTTGAGAAAAATAACTCCCAAGGGTAAGAGAGGAAATAGTTTTCATAAGCACTCACTTTGGTTTTGAAACTAAGTTTTTGTTCGGACGTCCATTCTAACTAGGGTCTCCTATGGTCAAGATGGCTCTAATACCAACTTGTCAACACCCGGATTTTTAATCCCTAATGCCTGTTATGCCATACCTCGCAATCCCAGGATTATCATTTTTGCGAGACATAACAGATTGGATATCATAGTACATCATCCATTACAAACCATACATAAGGTCTTACACAAATAAGGATCTCATGATCCAGTCTTAGTACAATCAAGTAGCGGAATAAATAGCATAGCGGTGGGGTCTATCTTTAGAGTCACAGGCAATGCTGACGATGGGAGATGATCCTAGTTATCATAGCCGTCCTGCTGTCCTTCATATTGGTAATCTCCTTCATAGTATGGCCATAGGAATAGCCAGGGACAAAGCCATGAGTACTCTTTAAGTACTCGCAAACTACCACTAACAAGTAAGGTAGTTCTAGTAGGAAGGCTAACTCTAAGTTTAATTGTGAAGTTAAGTTTGAAACCTAAGCTAAGTTCAGAACCAAAGAAAGATAAAAGAAGTTTGAAAAGCGCTTAAGTGGGAACTTAATTGTCATAGTCACAAGTCTGTTGTGGTCAAGTCATGTCACAATTCATTTCATAAGTTGATTCGAAAACATCTGACAACGGAATAGTATGGCCACTCCAACTGTCCATATCCACGGACGCGGCTATTCGAATAGTTTGACACTCTGCAGAGGTGGTACACTTTCACCACAAGATTCGATACATCTGTTAGGGATAACCCCGAATCATCATACTTAGTATGCAGATAATCAAACTTAACCTTTCCTTTACACACCCTAGTATAATCACCTCTCCTATGAGCATGGCCTCCCAACCATGACCATCTGTCATCTTGGGCACTACATAGGACAACATTGAGAGGTAGCCTCAGCTCAAACCTCTCCCGCGAGGGAACTAATACTAATGCATATAAACTTCTAGCTAAGCCTTACCCAATTCAGGTATTGTGGTTGTACGGTGAAATTGGAATGGTATCGCATCCGAACCCAACCATCAGTTTTGTAAATGGGCTAAGGCTCATGCCTCAACATTTTCATCATCATAAACCATTGGTGTTTCTCAACACATGTCAAAACATCTCAATAGAATGACTCATCATTCCAAGGTTTTCACAAGTCATTTTCACCAAGTATTCCCATCTAAAGTGAGTCAAATTTTGGGTTTTGTTCCAACTACTAAGTTAAGAGTGTTCACTAATGTGGAATGCTAATCTCAATCTCATGCCATAGAATGACATCTAAGTCTAACTAGATAGGTCAAGTTTTATACTCTTTGTGCTACCTTTAAACAAGTAAAGGACTTTAGTAAAGTAAAGAAGGTAAAGCTTGTAAATAAAACTTGGAGTAGGTATAAGTCAAGGTGATATAACCAAAGAATGCCTAGTGCATTTGCTTAGGTTATCTAGCTTAATTCTAACTTGCTAACCATAGCTTGCTCAGTTTACTTGAAGTGCTAGGCTTGCAAGTAATCACTTGCATGGTTAACTTGTATAATGCTAGCTTGCCTTGGGTAGTGCAGTGGTTGAAGTTTTCTTCCTCCTCCTCTTGGTAGAACTCCTCCTCCTTGTTGACTTGGTCGGTACTATCGTCTATAAATACATACGGAATACACAATCACCAAACAATACTTAACTAGTCTACTTAGCACACTAAGGCACAAATTTGATGATATAGTATCATCACAAACATCACAAGGTTTAATTAACTAGCTTCATTCTTTTTATTTGAGAAAAGTAATTTCTACTCATTGAAAATAACTAAGATTTAATATTCTCCAATTAAAATATGGGATCATGTGGGAACATGTCATCACCACATATTCTAACATATGGGAATGTGATTTAAAGATTGGATCATATTTTAATAAGTTCAAGTTTAATAATTAATGATTTAAAGTGACTAGAAATGCCTATATAGCATTATTTTGGTACTAGTCCAAAGTCACTGCATGCAAACCTTAATATTATTACATATTCAGAAAGGTATGGTTAAATGTGATTTTTGAGAGTTGGAATCAACTCAAAAACTATTAGGGTTGATTTTATAAAAATGTTTGAATGTGCAAAAGCTTCTGTTTTGTTATTTTAACTAGGAGATATCTCTAACACTAAAAGATTTAATTCCAACGGGCTTGGGTAGAGATTTTCAGTAGCTTTCCAACAAAAATGGAATCACTCAATTTGGTTTAGTAAATCTTCCTGAAATGATTTTTAATGTAAGGGACAGAACTAGGTTTGAATTAAAATAGCAAAACCTATATTTGAATCTACGGGCTTAGGCGGGAAACTAAATGGGCCGGCCCAGTGGCGATCCGCGGCACAGGGGGCAACTGACAGGGGGTCCTGCATGTCAGTGGCACTTAAAACCCAAAGCGGTACGGGACGATCTGGGCCAAACGATTGGAACACAGATCGACGGCTCACGGTCGTCGTCGACGACAGACTCGTCGCCGGTGAGACTGAACCCTAAACGGCTGGTGGGGGTCTACTGGGGATGTACAAGGGCTCCAGCTAGTGCAGCGAGGCGGGCAAACGAACTGGTGGACGATGGTGGGCTCAGGCGAGGTCGCGGCAGGGGCTGAGGTGGACGAAATCGACGGGGACTTCTACTCCTCTGCAGTGGGTACCTCCGGTGGAATTCCGGCGAACAGCGGCTCGAGCGGCTCCGGTGAGAGAGGGGAAACAGTCAGTGGAGAGAGGGGAGTGAGATGGTGTGAAGAAATGGTGCTAGGGTGGCCTCCTTATATAGGCTCGACGGTGAGGCATGGGCGCGGCTCATCGGTGACGGCGAAACAGGGGGCTACCGGCGTGAGCGAGGTAGGGGACGGTGGGCGGTCTGTTGGTGGTCAGCTACGGTGCAATGGCGCGGCTAGGGGCGGTGCCTAACGGTCGGGAGCTTCCCGCACTCTGGGAGGCAGAGGCTATGCTCGACGCGTCTCCCGGTGACTGTGGGTCGCGCGGCGGTGCACGGCCGTGTCTGGCGGGGTGCTAGGTTGATGGTGGAGCGACGTGCGTGATTTGGTGTAGGGGCACGGTCTGAGGCGTGCTGGCGGCGATCGTGCTGTGGTGCGCTCTGGCTGCTCGTAGAGAGAAAAGGGTGGCGCAGCACTGAGGTGGTCCACGGGCTTGCAGCGATCGAGGGGTGGACAGGGAGAGGCGGAGGGTCAGGCGGTGCTAGCGGGCAAGCTAGAATGGCGCGGCTTGGTCTCTGGCGTGTTGCCCTCGTTTGGCCGGCAGTGACCACAAACGGGCGGCACGCAACTGCTGCTCCAGGCTAAGGGGTAGGCTGGTGAGGGTTTGGTTAGAGCTGGGGGAGACAGGGGAACCAAATGAGGGCCAAACACTCGATGAAGCATTCATCTACAAACAGTATTAGTTAGGCAGAAAAATCTTGCCTGCCACCTATTCGACACAATGGCCGCATGAAAGTTTTATTTGAATTTTGAGCTGATTTTGGTGGAGTGGTTTGTTATATGCTTAAGCCTCTATGGTTGCTTGGGATCTTCAAATGGAATTCATTTGAGTGGTTTTTGAGAAAGTGGTATCTAGACATATGAACTAGATTCAATTTTCTACTGTCATTTAAAATTAGTGTTTGAAGGTTTTTGGGAGATCACAAAGTGGGCCTTGGTACATCACTACTTGTACTAGCAAGGGGTGCAAAGATCCACAATTGTTTCTATTAAGATTTGAGTGCTAGGAACAGCTAAAGTAGGTTATGTGATTAAAATGGCAAAAGTGACCATTTGCTTAATTAATTCTTTTTGATTTATTTTTCTTTGGGATTTGCTTGGGGATGATCTAGATGATGTGTAATTCACCTTAGAGTCATTTTACAACCAATAGATCACTCAAACATGGAAATTCAAAACAACTCCTATTTAAATGCATACACATATGAATTCTTAAAGATTTTTAAAATGGAAAAGTTTTTGTTAACCCTAAATTGGGTAGATTGTATCTTGATCACTTGGATTAAAGTTTTGGGATGTTACACATTGCATGTGTGTTCTTTTTACTAACAACAACTTGAGTCATTGCATGTGTGTTCTTTTCACATACCACATATGGATCCACCAGTGTCATTGCATGTGTGATCTTTTCACAATCCACCTATGGATCCACTAGGGTCATTGCATGTATGTTCTTTTCACAATCCACCTATGGATCCACCAGTGTCATTGCATGTGTGCTCTTTTTACTAACAACAACCAGAGTCATTGCATGTGTGTTCTCTTCAGAGACCACACATGAATCCACTAGTGTCATTGCATGTGTGTTCTTTTTACTAACAACAAACAGAGTCATTGAAATGTGTGTTCTCTTAAGAGACCACACATGGATCCACCAATGTCATTGCATGTGTTTTCTTTTCACTAACAACAACCAGAGTCATTTCATGTGTGTTCTTTTCACATACCACATATGGCTCCACCAGTGTCATTGCATGTGTTCTTTTTACTAACAACAACTGGAGTCATTTCATGTGTGTTCTTTTCACATACCACATATGGATCCACCAGTGTCATTGAAATGTGTGTTCTCTTTAGAGACCACACATGGATCACTAGTGTCATTGCATGTGTGTTCTTTTTACTAACAACAACTGGAGTCATTGCATGTGTGTTCTTTTCACATACCACATATGGATCCACCAGTGTCATTGCATGTGTGTTCTTTTCACAATCCACCTATGGATCCACCAGTGTCATTGCATGTGTGCTCTCTTTACTAACAACAACCAGAGTCATTGCATGTGTGTTCTCTTTAGAGACCACACATGGATCCACCAGTGTCATTGCATGTGTGTTATTTTTACTAACAACAACTAGAGTCATTGCATGTATGCTCTTTTCACATACCACATATGGATCCATCAGTGTCATTGCATGTCTGTTCTTTTCACAATCCACCTATGGATCCACCAGTGTTATTACATGTGTGCTCTTTTTACTAACAACAACCAGAGTCATTGCATGTGTGTTCTCTTCAAAGACCACACATGGATCCACCAGTGTCATTGCACGTGTGTTCTTTTCACTAACAAGAACCAGAGTCACTGAAATGCGTGTTCTCTTCAGAGACCACACATGGATCCACCAGTGTCATTGCATGAGTGTTCTTTTCACTAACAACAACCAGAGTCATTTCATGTGTGTTCTTTTCACATACCACATATGGATCCACCAGTGTCATTGCATGTGTGTTTTTTTACTAACAACAACAGGAGTCATTTCATGTGTTTTCTTTTCACAGACCACATATGGATCCACCAGTGTCATTGAAATGTGTGTTCTCTTTAGAGACCACAGATGGATCCACCAGTGTCATTGCATGTGTGTTCTCTTCAGAGACCACACATGGATCCACCAGTGTCATTGCATGTGTGTTCTTTTTACTAACAACAACTGGATTCATTGCATCTGTGTTCTTTTCACATACCACATATGGATCCACCAGTGTCATTGCATGTGTGCTCTTTTCACAATCCACCTATGGATCCACCAGTGTCATTGCATGTGTGTTCTTTTTACTAACAACAACCAGAGTCATTGCATGTGTGTTCTTTCCACATACCACATATGGATCCACCAGTGTCATTGAAATGTGTGTTCTCTTTAGAGGCCACACATGGATCCACCAGTGTCATTGCATGTGTGTTCTTTTTAATAACAACAACCAGAGTCATTGCATGTGTGTTCTTTTCACATACCACATATGGATCCACCAGTGTCATTGCATGTGTGCTCTTTTCACAATCCACCTATGGATCCACCAGTGTCATTGCATCTGTGCTCTTTTCACAATCCACCTATGGATCCACCAGTGTCATTGCATGTGTGCTCTTTTTACTAAAAACAACCAGAGTCATTGCATGTGTGTTCTCTTCAGAGACTACACATGGATCCACCAGTGTCATTGCATGTTTGTTCTTTTTACTAACAACAACCAGATTCATTGAAATGTGTGTTCACTTCAGAGACCACACATGGATCCACCAATGTCATTGCATGTGTTTTCTTTTCACTAACAACAACCAGAGTCATTTCATGTGTGTTCTTTTCACATACCACATATGGCTCCACCAGTGTCATTGCATGTGTGTTCTTTTTACTAACAACAACTGGAGTCATTTCATGTGTGTTATTTTCACATACCACATATGGATCCACCAGTGTCATTGAAATGTGTGTTCTCTTTAGAGACCACATATGGATCCACCAGTGTCACTGCATGTTTGTTCTTTTTACTAACAACAACCAGAGTCATTGAAATGTGTGTTCACTTCAGAGACCACACATGGATCCACCAGTGTCATTGTGTGTGTGTTCTTTTCACAATCCACCAATGGATCCACCAGTGTCATTGCATGTGTGCTCTTTTTACTAACAACAACCAGAGTCATTGCATGTGTGTTCTTTTCACATACCACAGATGGATCCACCAGTGTCATTGCATGTGTGTTCTTTTTACTAACAACAACTAGAGTCATTTCATGTGTGTTATTTTCACAGACCACATATGGATCCACCAGTGTCATTGAAATGTGTGTTCTCTTCAGAGACCACACATGGATCCATCAGTGTCATTCCATGTGTGTTCTGTTCAGAGACCACACATGGATCCACCAGTGTCAATGCATGTGTGTTATTTTTACTAACAACAACTAGAGTCATTGCATGTGTGTTCTTTTCACATACCACATATGGATCCACCAGTGTCATTGCATGTGTGCTCTTTTCACAATCCACCTATGGATCCACTAGTGTCATTGCATGTGTGTTCTTTTTACTAACAACAACCAGAGTCATTGCATGTGTGATCTTTTCACATACCACATATGGATCCACCAGTGTCATTGAAATGTGTGTTCTCTTCAGAGGCCACACATGGATCCACCAGTGTCATTGCATGTGTGTTCTTTTTAATAACAACAACCAGAGTCATTGCATGTGTCTTCTTTTCACATACCACATATGGATCCACCAGTGTCATTGCATGTGTGCTCTTTTCACAATCCACCTATGGATCCACCAGTGTCATTGCATGTGTGCTCTTTTCACAATCCACCTATGGATCCACCAATGTAATTGCATGTTTGCTCTTTTTTCTAAAGACAACCAGATTCATTGCATGTGTGTTCTTTTCACATACCATACATGGATCCACCAGTGTCATTGCATGTGTGCTCTTTTCACAATCCACCTATGGATCCACCAGTGTCATTTCATGTGTGTTCTTTTCACATACCACATATGGACCCACAAGTGTCATTGAAATGTGTGTTCTCTTTAGAGACCACACAGGGATCCACCAGTGTCATTGCATGTGTGTTCTTTTTACTAACAACAACTAGAGTCATTGCATGTGTGTTCTTTTCACATACCATATATGGCTCCACCAGTGTCATTGCATGTGTGCTCTTTTCACAATCCACCTATGGATCCAACAGTGTCATTGCATGTGTGTTCTTTTCACATACCACATATGGATCTACCAGTGCCATTGAAATGTGTGTTCTCTTCAGAGACCACACATGGATCCACCAATGTCATTGCATGTGTGTTCTTTTTACTAACAATAACCAGAGTCATTGCATGTGTGTTCTTTTCACATACCACATATGGATCCACCAGTGTCATTGCATGTGTGCTCTTTTCACAATCCACCTATAGATCCACCAGTGGCATTGCATGTGTGCTCTTTTCACAATCCACCTATGGATCCACCAATGTCATTGCATATGTGCTCTTTTTACTAAAAACAACCAGAGTCATGGCATGTGTGTTCTTTTCACATACCATACATGGATCCACTAGTGTCATTGCATGTGTGCTCTTTTCACAATCCACCTATGGATCCACCAGTGTCATTTCATGTGTGTTCTTTTCACATACCACATATGGATCCACCAGTGTCACTGAAATATGTGTTCTCTTTAGGGACCACACATGGATCCACCAGTGTCATTGCATGTGTGTTCTTTTTACTAACAACAACTAGAGCCATTGCATGTGTGTTCTTTTCACATACCAGATATGGATCCACCAGTGTCATTGCATGTGTGCTCTTTTCACAATCCACCTATGGATCTAACAGTGTCATTGCATGTGTGTTCTTTTCACATATGATACGGCCATTTTTTATCACTATTCTATGTCATAATTCACTGGTATTCATTGATATATTTCATATTGAGAGGTGATACTTATGTTATTTCATATGTTTTTGCATGATTGATGACTTTTGGAGCATGGACCGCTGTAGTCAGGATTCTGATGGAAAAGGTGCTGTTTGGAGGCAAAATTCGCGAAGATCAGAAAATACGGGAAAATATACGGAAAATCCTATTTTTCTAGAAGATGAAGGAAGCCAGAACGAGGGCTGGAGATGGGCCACAAGGGGCCCACACCACCCCCTGGCGCGGGCCAGCCTAGGCTGCGCCACCAGGTTGTGTGGCCGCCCTGGTCCACCCCTGGCACTCCCCTCTGGCGTATATTATCCTCCCGAAACCCTAAGACTCGGGGAGCGACCACAGAAAGATTTCGCCGCCTCTGTTGGGCGGAAAACACCGAGAGAGAAAGATCTCTCCGGCAGACAAATTTCTGTCAGGGGAATTCCTTCCCGGAGAGTGGAGATCGTCGCCTTTAACACCACCATCAAGCTGGACTTCCTCGGGATCATGATCATCATCATCACTACCATCATCACCATCAGCACCCTCATCACCATCTCCATATTGCTGTAACAATTGGGTTGAATCTTGCATAGTCCTTAGGGCAAACTTTCCCGGTGTTAATTACTCTTTGTAGTTGATGCTATTGAGTGAACCATTTAATTATTTTTTATGTTCAAATTGTTATACATACATCATTATTCCATCTCTGATCATGATCCATATGATGTCTTGTGAGTAGTTCGTCTTGTTCTTGAGGACATGGGAGAAGTCATGTTGTTAGTAGTGGAATTGTGTTGAGAAAGATTCAATAGTTTGATATTTGAGTTGTGGTGTACTTCTTCTAGTGGTGTCATGTGAACGTCGACTACATGACACTTCACCTATATGGGCCTAGGGGAATGCATTGTGTATTTGGCTACTAATGGTAGGGGTTACCGGAGTGATAGAAACCTGAACCCCCGTTAGGAAACCATTGCACAAGGTACGTAAGGGTCTTAGAGTTAAAGCTGTGGTTAGGTTTCTACCTTAATTACTTTCTTGTACTTACAGATGTTTGCAAGGGGTATAATCACAAGTATGTATTAGTCCTAGGAAGGTCGGTACATTAGCACAGGTTCACCCACACAACACTTAGCAAGCTAAAGAAGATTAATCAACTATATGAAGCGAAAGCACTTGACAGTCTTCCCATGTGTCCTCGAGGTCATCTTAAGTAATACAACCAGCTTGTCCTTTGCTGCATAAAAGGATTGGGCCACTTGCTGCATTTATTCCTACTGTCTTTTATTTACTCGTACTTTATTTACTTGCTTTATCAAAAACCCCTAAAAATCCGTTTGTTAAGTGTTTGCAGAGAATTCCTGATCCATACCACTAGCCAGCACCTTCTGCTCCTCGTTGGGTTCGACACTCTTACTTATCGAAAATACTGCGATACACCCCCTATACTTGTGGGTCATCAAGACTATTTTCTGACGTCGTTGCCGGGGAGTGAGCGCTATTGGAGAGTGGAACTGGTAAAGGAAACTTCTACTGTGAGTATTGTTTACTTCTGCTAGTTGCTTTATTTTCGTTATGCATAATCCGCTGAGTTTCTTATTTGGCAATGCTACTACCACTGCTAAGGTAGTAGATAAGCCACCACCTGCTGAGAAAGATGCTTTTAAAATACCTACAAGAATTATTGATTGTGTTATGGATAACTACTATGTTGGGGATGGAACTGTCCATCCCGATGATCATTTACTCTTTATACACGAATTATGCGGGTTGTTCAAGTGTGCAGGTATTACTACAGATCAAGTTAAGAAGAAATTATTCTCATTATCACTAAAAGGAAGAGCTGAGGAATGGATAAGCTGCTGAAGAATGGTCAAGCTCTTGAATGGAGGAAATAGTACCTCTCTTTTATTCAAAGTTTTATACTCCTAGTGAGATTCATAAAGATCGGAATCAAATATACAACTTTTGGCCTCTTGATGGAGAGAGTACAGCTCAAGCTTGGGGGAGATTGAAGTTACTAATGCTCAAATGTCCCATTCATGAGCTCCCCAACAATATTATTATCAACAACTTTTATGCAAGGCTCCCTCTACATGACAAGGATTTATTGGATGCTTCTTGTGCTGGATCATTCACTCGCATGGGAGAAGAAGCTAAATGGGATCTTCTGGACCATATTCAAGACAATGCTGAAGCTTGGGAGAATGACAAAGGTAGAAAGTCAGGTATAAATTATGATTATGAATGCGTTGAATCTTTTATGGGAACTGATGACTTTCAAAATATTAAAAATGCTTATGGTCTAGACTCTCAAGCTATTGCTTCTTATTTTAAGGCTTTTCTTCCTACATTGAAGTGCCTAAAAAGAAGTGGAATAAGTATCATGAACCTTATAAAGATGTTACTAAGAGTGTTCCTGCAAGAAATACTGAAGTTTATACTGCTAATCATGTTTTACCCGAACCTTACATTGAGAAAATGCCTTTCCCAGTTAAGATAAAGGAACACTCTATGATAGCTAGTATGGTTAATGAAAGTATAAGCAAAGCTGTTGAACCTGATAAACAAATGGTTGATGAACCTATAATAGCAAATGTGAAAGACTTTGTTACTAAATATGAAGAAGAGGGACACACTATCCTTTGTAAGGATACCTCTAATATTGTTTCACAAAGTAGTGTTATGAGAGCTAGTATTCATGTGTTTTCTATTGGAATAAGTGATCATTGCTATGATGGTTCTTGTGATAGTTATATTGTTAAGTTTATGCATGATACTGAAAGTTACTATGAGAGAGGGAAATGTGTTCTTGTTTATCTCAATAATATCAAGTTTCCTCGTTTTATGCTGAAAGTTTTTATGTTGCACTTCTTTTGCCTTCTTATGCAAGAAGCCTCTGGTTTCAACAACTTGTTTGTTTACAAAATTACCTTGCATAGGAAGTGGGTTAGACTTAAATGTTTGTATTTTTGCTTCTTAATGCTCTCTTTCACTTCAATTCATATTCCTAAGTGAGCAGCATCAAAATCATCATGCCCATCTTAATGGCTATAAACAAAGAGCTTTTTGGGAGACAACCCAGTTTATTTTTGCTTTAAGTTTGTTTTTTTTTATTTGAGTCTTGGAAGTTATTACTTCTGTAATAACCTCTCGTTATCCATTTTGTTTGGATTTTGTGTCAAGATCAACCTCTAATGAGAGAGAAGTGATATTTGGGGAAGTTGCTATCTCAAAACAGATTTTTGTGCTTCACCGTAAAAATTCGTGAGAGATCTCTGTATGTCGGATTGAGCTGTAATGTTTTGTGCTTCTGCCCCAGGTTGTTATTTAACTTTCGTTAGTTTTGCACTTTTTGATTTGAGCAACAGAAGATTTTCGAAAAAATTGATCTTTACCTGCTGGTCTGTTTTGACAGATTTTGCCACTCTTGCATTTGCTTCTTTAATCGATTTCCTTTTTGGGTTTTCGGAAGGAGTTGCTACAGTATATTATGTTTTGATGGTTTTCAGTTGAAAGTGGACTCAAAAGGTTTTATCACTTCACTTATACTAATGTTGCTAATGAGAACTGTGTGAAGTTTTGTGTGAAAGAAAATTCCAGGTAGTGGAGATAATGGTGTAATGAGAAAGTGAATGGTTTTATGACTCAAGTATTAAGTGTATGAAGATGAAGATACTATTGATTATTCAAGTGGTGACTCCGGAAGAATCTAATAAATACCAAATTCAGAGACATGCAGAGTCCGTTTCCAAATAGGTAACGGTTCTGGTAAGAAAAGTTCCGCGAAAATACTATCCAACTATATTTTTTGCAGTTTTTAGTCAAAAAGGGAAGCTACGAAACGAAATAGGGATGGAAACGGAGCCAGGGTGGCTCACACCACCCTGTGGCGTGGGCCCACCCCTGGCCACGCCTACAAGTGGTGTGGCCACTCCGGACTCCGCCTCCGACTCGTTTTCTCCCAGTACCTTCCTTTTGTTATGAAACTTCGTAATATATAATCCCCCGGATCTCCCAAGGTTCATATATCGTGTTTTCTTCGTGTTTTTGTTTCTATCTGTTTCTGCCAGGACATACTCTTTGAAGGTTTAGAAGCACAATGGTGTCAGCCAAGGATAAAGGGAAGGAGCCTATGGAGTAGGATCTCCAAGACCCCGGGAAGGAGGAGGAGATCAAGAGTAAAGATGAAGAGGAGAATGGACAACATCCGCACACCAGCACTACCATTGCAAGCATTGGAGTGGTGACAAAACTTGCCAGGGTTAGAAGGACTGCACGGATGCAGACTGGGGAAAGCTCCTCATCACTGCTTGGCTCCATGGTCACTTCCTCCACGCACCAAGAATCCTTTCCATACCCTTATCCATGAGCATCAATACCAGAATATGCCCAAGGAGAAATTACCCTCCAATTGGGATTTGCCTCGTTCTAACCATGCAGGAAAAGAAGACTTCAAGGAGGAAGAGTAGGGAAAGAATAGCAAGAGCTAGAATTCTCAACCCGACATGATCATGTGTCGCATTGAGCAAAACTCACAGCTGATTCGTAATCTCACCTTCGAGATCGAGGACTTGGGGAAACTGATCAAAGAGCTCATCGAGAGGATACCACCACCACCAAAGGAGTAATTCGTCATTAGGTTTGGCATCCCCTTGGTTTGTTCCATGCTTGGGGAGTGCCGCGGTATCATATCACTATCTTCTACCTTTTTACCATATTAGTAGAGTTATATCATGAATAGAGAAGTTATCATGTAGTATGGTTTGCATTATGGAAGTGTCCCCTCTCTCGTTAGATATGTATCCCTTGGTGTGAGTTGCCGTTATGGATTATTAATGAGAAGTTCTATCATTTACTCTTTTGCATAGCTTATATTAGTTTTCAATTCATGGTTATATGATTGATCTTGTTGTTAGTATTGGTATCACTTTGGGATCATTGAGTTAATTTAGTTGGTTTTGGAAAACCTGGCTTGGTCAGTAGAAACACTATTTTTGAAGAGTTGAATAAAAATACAAAAGTACTCTAAAGAAAAATAATTTCATCGTCTTTCTTTTTGGATTTGCTCATATGTCTAGTATTCTCTAGTTAAGATCTTTTGTGCTTCCAAGGAAGATTGCATGTTTGTCTTTATCACTTGTATGTTTGTTTGTTTCCTTCAACTCTTGTACTTGCTACCCAACCTTGCTAGCCAAAAACCTGTACTGAGAGGGAATTCTTCTCGTGCATCCACTCCTTTAAACCAAAACCTTTGCCATTTGTGTCCACCATACCTACCTTTTAGCATTATTGCTATTCCAAGTAAATTCTTGTTTTATATACCTCCCAAATTAAACTTGTTATGTGAAAATTAGTGACTAAAGATCTCACGAACTTGATGGCACACTTTACTTTCTTGCATTTAATAAACTTGAACCATTGGGTCCTTCTTTGTTGTGTATATGCTTGCGCTTATGAGTTGAAGTTAGCAGAACCATGTATCATGGGGAACGCTTTCAACATCATTGGTACTTTGTACCTAGTTTATATCATGTTCTTTTTCTTTTGGATCCCGGCGTTGTGAAATAAAAGTGGAACTTGTAAGATCATGGAGTTTATATGTGTATTAGAGAAACGCCTGGGCCGCTAGCCTAAGCCATGCCTAATCATGGTGGAAACTTGCAGCATAACTATAGTGAGCATTCTATGAAGCATCCTCATTAAAAACCTATGCAAATAGCAAATAAAAAGATCATTGAGATGCTCACTGTATGCTTGCCTTGTCATTTTGATTATGGGAAAGCTCATGTGTCATGTGTGAAAGAACATTTCATGTTTTCCTATGTTTTGCGTGTTAGATAACAATACTATGGAGACTTTTCATGTGGGCTAAGTGTGCAGGATGTTTTGAGGGGGGCGGATAATCCGCCCCTCTAAGGTCCGGATAATCCGGCCTACCTCATCTCTCAAGGAAGCCAAGGCGCGTCGCTCTATGTCCAGTCGGATTTTCTCCCGGAAAATCCGAACTGGGGCGGTTTTTTCTCCCCAGGCCAGATAATCCGGGTTTCGCAAGGGCCGGATAATCCGGCCCCCAGTTTTCGAGCAAAAGGAGCCAAGGTGCGTCGCTCGGTATCCGGTCAGATTTTCTACCGGAAAATCCGAACTGGGGCGGTTTTTCTTCCCTAGGCCGGATAATCCGGCCTTCGCATAGGGCCGGATAATCCGGCCCCCAGAAGTTGATCAAGGGCAAGCTCGGCGCGACGCTCAGAGAGGGGGCGGATTTTCTGCCGGATATTCTGAGTCTGGGGCAGAGTTTCCCCAGACCGGATAATCTGGCCCTCACTTGGGCCGGATAATCCGGCCCCCAAAGTGTGCAATGGCTGGTTTTTGGAAGGGGGTATAAGTACCCCTTCTTCCCCAACATCCAGAACTCTTGATTCATTTGAATTTGACCAGACCCGGTGCAAGAGCTCTAAATCTCGATCTCCCACTTCAACCACCCTAAGATCTTGATCTTTTGGTGGAATTGAAGGAGGAGTCATCAATATCAAGAATCAAGCGCTCCAACTCCTCTCCATTCACTTGGAGAAATCCCTGATCTAGTATTCTCGTTAATACCTAGATCGTGTTGTTGTATTTGACAACTTTGTTCTTGTGGCAGCTTGTTGTCACTTCGGGAGCCTCCAAGTTGTTGTGGAGTTGTTGCCCCGCTAGTTGTGTAAAGGCGTCGGTGCCCAGCTCGAAGGATACCTATAGTGGAAGGTGGATCAGGCCTATTGTAGCGAGATCCATCGGAGAACAGGGTGAGGCCTTTTGTGGCGTGGTGGTCTTAGTACCGTCCACCCCTCCAACGCGGACGTACTTCCCTTAACAAGGAAGGAACTGCGGTCAAACAAATCCTGTGTCTCCGCGTGCTTCACTTCGGTTCACTCGTTCCTCTTCCACTCGCTCCTTACTCGCTAGTAGATAGGTTTGCATATAGGGAAATTCCACACATTAGTTTATCTAGAGAATTTACCTTTGTGCTAAGCCTAAAATTGAAAAAGAATTAAAAATTGGTGTAGCACCTATTCACCCACCCCCCCCTCTAGGTGCCCATACGATCCATTTCAATTGGTATCAGAGCCCCGGCTCTTAATTCGGGCTTAACCGCCTAAGATTAGTATGGGTACCAGGGATGATGGAAATGAGGCTATGGATAAGGTCACAATGGATGATCTCAAGTCGTTGGAAACAACCTTGTTGAAATCCTTTGAGGCCAAGATGGAGGAGATGAATCAAATGATTGCTCGCCTTACATCATCCATAGCCCCATATCCATCCTCCTCTGAGGCTCCCTCACCATCATCTAAGGAAAAGGGTAACACCGGATCTAAGGATGATGATGTGGAAGGTGAAAAACTGAATGGTTCCACCTCCAAAAAGGGAAGTGGCAAGGAGGAATATAGTGAGATTCGCCGCGTATATTCCCCCGACCCACCTATCCCTCATCCTCATATAAACAATAGGGGTGATCCACGCAAGCTCACTACATCTTCTTTTAACCAATGGCAATTTCTAATGAAATCTCATGTTTGTAGCTCCTCTATTAAATTGTGGAGGATCATTGAAGAAGGTCTTCATGTTGGAGATCAAACCAATCTAACAAGAAGGGAAGTTGTGGATATCCAGTTGAATGCCACTGCTCTCCACATGATACAGCTGGGTGTGGGTACCAAGGACATGCCACACATTGAACATCTCAACATGGCTAAAGAGGCGTGGGATGCTCTTACGGACCTTTTTGTTGGAAATGAAAGCAAGAGAAGAAACTGGTATGATGCCCTTAGTAACGAAGCTGAGGGATTCTACATGTTGGATGGTGAAAACCATGAGGACATGTATAGAAGACTCAAGGGCATCGCAACAACATTTCGGAAGCATGGGGCCACTCACATTTATGATGCATGGATAAAAAGGAAGTATGTGAGTGCCTTAATGCCTTTCGAACCGACGGATTTGAAGAGCTTGCAAGGTAGACACAACTATCATCAAATGACATCCAATGAAGTCATGCAAGAAATGGCGTCATTCAAAGTGGCGGCAAAGAATGCTGAAGATGCCCGTGCTCGGGCCATTGGAATGCAAAAGGGTGTCAATGTGGCTCTCAAAGCCAATGGTGTTGAGCAAGAGGATGATGAAGGAGCATTTGAGAGGATATCCATGGACTGTCCCGATGCGATCAAACGTGCTCATGGTGAGTACATGGCATTCTATGCAAGGAACTTTTGGAAGGACCCTGCCAAAGCCAAGTCTGAACCTGAGCGCAAGAACGGGTCAAATGGAAGAAGAGAAAGTGGCCCAAGATTGAGAACTTGCTTCAACTGTGGAGATAGACTGCACTTTATAGCCAAGTGTCCTTATGAAAATAGAGAAGACAATGGTGGCAGGCTCATTCTCAAAGAGAAATCCAAAGTTCCTAAGAAGAAGCCATTTGCTAAGAACAATGGTCCTTTCAAGAAGCAACCCAAGATGGTCCTTGTAGCTCAAGAGGAATACTCCTTCGCAAGCAAAGATGAAGAGGATGATGATAGTTCCCGTGAAGTGGCTGCGATAGCCACCACATCGACTCCCTCCTCTCTCTTCGACTCCCCGAACAAGAACGCCATCAACAACAACGCCACTTGCCTAATGGCAAGAGGATCCGAGGTATCGACTTCTAACTCCTCATTTTCTAAGACTAACATAATTTTGGATATGGATGATCATGACAGTCTTGAAATGAAAGAAGAAGTTATTGCCTTGGATAGTTTTTTCACTAACCTACAAGGTGAGCACAAACTCCATTTTGATACTCTTATGAGTCAACTTGCTCGAGCCGAAGATCTCCTTGAAGAAAAGGGCAGAATTGAAAGAGAAGATGCTTTGGAGATAGCCTCTTTGAAGAATGCCTTGGAAGAGGAAGAGGAAACTCGAGTTTCTTTGGAAGAAAGACTCAAATCCCTAGAGGAGTCACAAGAAGAAGCTGTAGCTCAGCTCATTAAAGAACGTGACCATGCCCTTGCCAAGGTAAAGAAACTAAAGAAAGAAAAGATTGATTTTGGGGTTGTTCATGCTAGACTTTTGGAGAAGTTTGATGATCTTGAAAGTGCTCACAAGGCATTGAAGAGTGATCATTCTACTCTAAATGAGTCTCATGACCAGCTCCAAACTCAATTGAAACGGTATAACGTACCAAGTACCTCATATTCATCCTTTGGAAAAGAAGATCTTGCAAGGAGTTCTCAACACAAAGGTAAAGGGGTTATTGATGAGATACTGAGAAGGCAAAGGACAAACAGTAGTAAAGAAGGTCTTGGTTACATACCCAAGATAAAGAGGAAGAAGAACAAGAAGAACAAGACTGCTCAATCGAAGACTAACAACTTTACCAATGACAAGACTAATTATGATGGTTTTGCAGGGATCAACAATCCTAACTTCGAACTATATTGTGATTCTTATGGTGATGTTTATGCTAGTTATGTAGGGCCTTATGATTGTTACATTCCTTGGTCTATTTGGGTTCCCAAGACCCTTGTTACTAACATGAGAGGACCCATTGAAAAATGGGTACCTAAAACCAAGAAGTAATTTTCTTGCAGGGCTATGTTTCCGGTGGTTCTAAATGGGTACTCGATAGCGGTTGTACGAGTCATATGACCAGAAGCAAGGATATCATCACGGAGATGCGGCCGAACCTTGATCACATTACCGCCTCCTATGGTGACAAGTCAAAATCTAAGGTATTGGGTCTCGGCAAAGTTGTGGTGGCTCACGATATCTCTCTCGTGGACGTCATGCTTGTTGAGACCCTCGGGTATAACTTACTTTCTGTTCGTGCCCTTGGTAAGATGGGCTTTGCAGTTTACATTGATGCTGATTTGGTGGTACTCTTGTGGAGCAAGTCTCTGAAAGTCGCTTTCGTGGGATATGTCGAAAACGACCTGTACGTGGTAGACTTTTCGGGGAAAACCAATACAGGTCCGATGTGTCCTTTTGGAAAGGCTGACACGGGTTGGCTATGGCATCACCGACTAGCCCACGTCAATATGAGAACTTTGCAAAGTCTCCATAAGGGTGGCCACATTCTTGGACTAAAAGAAAATGCCTCTTTTGCCAAAGATCGTGTTTGCAGGGCGTGTGTTGAAGGGAAAATGCATGATTCACCTCATCGAAGGAAAACCATTATCTCTTCAAAAAGGATCTTGGAGCTCCTTCATGTGGACCTCTTCGGACCTCCATCTCATGCAAGCCTCGGTGGTAAGAAGTATTGTCTAGTGATTGTTGATGATTACTCCAGATACACTTGGGTTTATTTCTTCAAGTTGAAAAGTGAAACTCAACAAACTATCATCGACTTCGCCAACGAGGTTCAATGTCAACACAACGTCCCCATTCTGGCTATAAGGAGTGATAACGGCTCGGAGTTCAAGAACTACACCTTAAATGAGTTTCTAAGTGAAGAGGGGATAAGACATCAATATTCCGCTGCGTACACCCCTCAACAAAATGGTGTAGCCGAGAGGAAGAATCGGACTCTAATGGACATGGCAAGATCAATGTTGGCCGAATTCAAATCTCCATATAACTTCTGGGCTGAAGCAATCTCTACTGCTTGTCATTCATCCAACCGGTTATACCTCCGCAAGATTTTGGACAAGACTCCGTATGAAATACTTACCGGTAACAAGCCAAACATCTCATACTTTCGGGTATTCGGGTGTAAGTGTTTCTTTCTTATTAAAGGAGTTCATTTATCTAAGTTTGAATCTAAGGCTCTAGAAGGTATTTTTTTGGTTATGGTGCCGAATCCCACACTTATAGAGTCTACAATAAGCTCTCCGGAACTGTTGTAGAATCTTGTAGTGTGGTGTTCGAGGAAAATGACGGTTCCCGTGCGGAGCAAGTTGGTGTTTGTGATGCAGATGTTGAAATACCCCAAGATGCCATAAGAAGAATGGACGTGGGATTTTTCCGCCCCATTGAGGAACCCCTTGTGGCAGACTGGGAAGGACAATGCTCTACTCATATAGAGCGCTCATCTACACATACGCAACATGCTCCAACCACGGGGGAAACTTCTACACCATCTCCATCAACTGCTGGAGGTCAAGATGCTTCAGAAAGCTCCAGGCCGGATTTTCTGGTGAATGCCGGATTATCCGGCCACCCTACTCCAGCCGTCCATGTAGCTCCTGGTGGTGAAGATATCAACACAAGCTCCATGCCGGATTTTCTGGCTGACCCCGGATTATCCGGCTCCTCGCCAGGTCAAGCAAGTCCCATGCTTCCTGATGATGATGCTGCAAGTCCTCCCAGGCCGGATTATCCGGCCACTTCATCGGCCGGATTATCCGGCCCTGACTCTCCAGTTCTGTAGCCTCCTGTTATGGCTACGGACTCACCTCAAGGGCATGCATCTCCACCACCTGCTACTGATGTTCCAGCTACTGATCAAGGCGGAGAAAATGCCTCCAATGAAGACTCAAGTGATAAATCTCCTCCACCAAGAGACAACCAACTTATTGAACTTCGTCACAAGGCTTGGGCTGGTCGTAACCTTGAGTTGAGGGGTCACACTATCGACAAGGTTGTTGGTGATCTTCGACGAAGGGTGTCTACTAGAAGAGAATTGGCCAGTTTTGGTGAGCATCAAGCTCATATCTCCATGGTGGAACCTAAGAAGGTCTTTGAAGCTCTTGAAGACCCAGACTGGGTTGTTGCTATGCATGAAGAATTGAATAATTTCGAGCGCAACAAAGTCTAGAAACTAGTGGAGAAACCCAAAGAGTGCCGCAATGTTATAGGCACCAAGTGGATTTTCAAGAACAAGCAGGATGAGAATGGCATTGTTGTGAGGAACAAGGCAAGACTTGTGGCACAAGGTTACTCACAAGTTGTGGGCATGGATATAGGGGGAGTGTGGTCCTAACTTATTGGGTTAACCCTCCCCCCATAATGCCAATAGCAAGTATATCATTTCTCTTAATATCATGTTGTGATATGTGAGCTTATTGATGAGTATTGGTCGTGAACCCAAGATATATCTTCACGGTGTCACACCATACACTCCAACAAGGTGGCTTCGGCCACCGCCCTCTCACTTGTGGAGAATTGGATCTTTTTGGATGATATTTGCTCTCTCATGTTCTTATGGGAATCACACTCAATCTTGGCTTTTATTTGATTTGGATTTTGCAATTTTGAGTGTCTAGTACCAGCTCAGTTTGGCATTCTCAATCCTAAGCCTTCCCTACCCCTAAGACATCTATTCTTGCACACAAGTCCCTTGTACACCTTGTGGGGGTGTTGTTTGGGGACGCGCGGGCCTGGTTCTGTGTATATCAGAATCCCAGATTTTAGGCCGGATAATCCGGCCCTGGCGGATTCAATCTTAAAGGGCAGGGCTCGGGGGGAAGGGCTCATATCGAGAAGCACTTCTCCCCCAGCCCTCTCCTTGTCCCCAGCCGCCGCTTGCCACCCCTCACCCTCCCCGGAGCCTCTCCGGCCACCGGATTTTCCGGGCCTTCCCGGATCTTCTTCTCCGCACCTCCGGGTACCTTCTCCTCCACGTTCTTCCTCCAATGAGTGAGGGTAACTCCCTCTCTCCCCATCTTTGGCTAGATGTGTATCTTGTTGGATGGAACGTTGTCTAGAAGGATGTGTTTTCGCATAGAACTCGTAGTCTTACAGTTTCTAGGCCCGATCTACTTTTTTTGCATGCATTCTTAGTGAAATTGAAAATTTCTACCAGGGCCAGATTATCCGGCCTGGCCTCAAGTCTGCTTCAGTTTCACTATGGTGTATGTATTGAGTAGTTTTGACCTATGAATTTTTTGCCTACTTGTTCCATGCTCTCTCCTGGACTTGTGTGTATGCTTATCCCCTTGATATCACCCTTATTCTCCTCACAGGTGGTTCTGGTGTTCCCAAGACCTACAAGCGCCGTCCTCGCGCCAAGTACTTTCGGGACGACGGTCACGGTAACCTAGTGGACAAAGTTTAATTGCGGAGAAGGAAGAATGAAGAGAGGCGCATGGCTGAACAATCCAAGAGGACTAGGAAGGGTGTGTCCAAGAGGAAGCGCAAGGAGCCCAAGATCAACTACAGGGCTCTGGATGTGGTCTCCTTCTCTGCCATACGTCACCGTGACTTGTTTGCTGAGCTTCCTCGTGATGATGAGCTGGGGGATACCCGGTTTTGGTGTGCAGAATAGAAAGGGATTTATGAAGACATCCATGTCAGGCTGAACATTAGGCCTATGCACCCTCTGGTACTTGCTGATGCTTTGGAGAAGGCGCATCTTGTGGATGCGATGTATGTGGCTGAGAGGATGGGGCTGCACCATCTCATGTCCCTTCAGTGCTCCTTTGACTCTGAGGTGGTGAAGCAATTCTTCTCCACTCTGGTGATTTGTGGTGATGAGCGTCGCACTATGAAGTGGATGACTCATGACAGGCCCATGACTGCTGATTTTCACGTGTTTGCTGAGGTTTTGGGGTACTCCTTCCGCAACAGGGATAGAGCCAGTGGCCACCGCATCATCACTCAGTTGAAGCCCAACAAGGATGTTGCTCTCTCTCCGTGCACTGTGGACAATGGAATTGTCGGTACTGTGGCTGGTCTTGCTCCCATCTATGTTGCATTGGTGGGTCTCTTTCATGACTCTATAACACCGAGTGGGGGCAACAATGACAGCATCCGTGGTCACCTTGTTCAGCTACTTCAATTCTCTCATGAGGTTGCCTCCTGCGAGGACGAGTCAGTGCAGTACAGGCTGGATGTCATGGACTTCATTTACCATGAGCTGTGTGATGCTATGTTCAACCGTCGGTCCATTCCCTATGCGCCCTACATTATGTTGCTCATCCGCCACCTGCTTCCTGCCGAGGAGTTCCACATTGACTCGGTGCACAAGGCCAAGAAGATTTACAACAAGGTTCGAAAGACTGCTCACCCCTCCTCTGCTCCTGAGGGTCTCATGAGGGATGCTCATAGGCCCCCAATGCCTCCCGTGGCCCGCGAGATCAAGCAGCTGAACTGGTTCCAGCGTCACATCCTCTGCATGGGCGTGGACACACGCAAGGGTCAGTATGAGGCCTACAGGCAGCACCATGAGTTGGCTCACTCCCAGCAGCTCATTCTCCACCACGTGTCTGGCGCTTTGGGTGCTCCTCCAGCTCCTACACCTCCCACACCATATGCTCGGTGGAACTCTTCCTCCGGGCTGAACTATGGTGAGCTGGAGCGTCACTTGTTCCCCTCTGCGCCTGCTGCTGATGCTGATGATGAGGAAGGTGACACTGAGGAGCTTGAAGATGAGGATGAGGAAGAGCATGAGGACGAGGACGAGGACGAGTGATCCCCTGGGGCGCTAGCATCGCTCTTCTCCCTTTTTGGTGTCTCGATGCCAAAGAGGGAGAAGTAGTTCTATTAGGTTGTCTGTGGATTTGCATGGGTCGGGCATAAGCACTTGCACTTTTTATTCGTTATTTCTTGCTTATGCCCATTTAGCGTTGAACTTTTATATTCGTGGTTTGTGATTTGTGGTTGAGACTTTATGTGGTTGTCTGGATGATACCTATGGACTTCATATCATGGATTATGCTCATGGTTATATCTATTCATATCCTATTGCTGGAGGTTTATCACGTAAGGTGCGCGCTCATAATGGTTATCCAATAATAATTGTGATTTATGTCAAGGATGCCTATTCTCTACTTCGGTGGTATGTGTTTTTGCCCTTTTGTCTATGGAATAGATTCACCTATTTGTGTGCACTTGTTTTCCAATACAAAACTCTATTATGCACACATGGAGGGGGAGTCCCTTCCATAGTTATCTCTGTTTGTCTTGTGTCTTTCTCCTGCAAATCCTGGTATTGTCATCTAACACCAAAAAGGGGGAGATTGAAAGAACATTTCATGTTTTCCTATGTTTTGCGTGTTAGATAACAATACTATGGAGACTTTTCATGTGTGCTAAGTGTGCAGGAAGTTTTGAGGGGGGTCGGATAATCCGCCCCTCCAAGGGCCGGATAATCCGCCCCCCTGTTTTCGAGCAAAAGGAGCCAAGGCGGGTCGCTCGGTATCCGGTCGGATTTTCTACCGGAAAATCTGAACTGGGGCGGTTTTTCTTCCCAAGGCCAGATAATCCGGCCTTCGCATAGGGCTGGATAATCAGGCCCCCAGAAGTTGATCAAGGGAAAGCTCGGCGCGACGCTCAGAGAGGGGGCGGATTTTCTGCCGGATATTCTGAGTCTGGGGCGGAGTTTCCCCAAACCGGATAATCCGGCCCTCACTTGGGCCGGATAATTCGGCCCCCAAAGTGTGCAACGGCTGGTTTTTGGAAGGGGGTATAAGTACCCCTTCTTCCCCAACGTCTAGAACTCTTGATTCATTCGAATTTGACCAGACCCGGTGCAAGAGCTCTAAATCTTGATCTCCCACTTCAACCACCCTAAGGTCTTGATCTTTTGGTGGAATTGAAGGTGGAGAAGTTCATCATCAATATCAAGAATCAAGCGCTCCAACTCCTCTCCATTCACTTGGAGAAATCCCTGATCTAGTATTCTCGTTAATACCTAGATCTTGTTATTGTATTTGACAACTTTGTTCTTGTGGAGGCTTGTTGTCACTTCGGGAGCCTCCAAGTTGTTGTGGAGTTGTTGCCCCGCTAGTTGTGTAAACGCGTCGGTGCCTGCCTCGAAGGGTACCTATAGTGGAAGGTGGATCAGGCCTGTTGTGGCGAGATCCATCGGAGAACAGGGTGAGGCCTTTTGTGGCGTGGTGGTCTTAGTACCGCCCACCCCTCCATCGCAGACGTACTTCCCTTAACAAGGAAGGAACTGCGGTTAAACAAATCTTGTGTCTCCGCGTGCTTCACTTCGGTTCACTCGTTCCTCTTCCACTCGCTCCTTACTTGCTAGTAGATAGGTTTGCATATAGGGAAATTCCACACATTAGTTTATCTAGAGAATTACCTTTGTGCTAAGCCTAAAATTGAAAAAGAATTAAAAATTGGTGTAGCACCTATTCACCCCCCCCTCTAGGTGCCCATACGATCCATTTCAATGTGCAAGGGGTACCCCGTTGGCGGTTCTCAATGATACACGTGTATTTACAATGACAAGAGCTTACTCGTGACTTAAGTTGAGTAGCATGAGGTTCGGTACTCATAAGTAAGGGGCATGAGATTTTAGCTTATAACTTGTCAAGCATATCCTCTTAGTTGTGTCACTTTAACCTTAATCACCAAAAAATGCCTATGATAGAGGCAATGAGAGCTAAAAGCTAGTAAGTATCATAATTTTTGGGAGCTCTTTATGAGACTTGCAATCCCTGCTTCCCTCTACGAAGGGCCTTTCTTTTTACTTTTTAGTTGAGTCAGTAAACCTACTCCCCTCTATCTCAGCAAATATTTTGAGTTGTTGTGTTTCATTCATTCGTATGATGATTTATTCAATCATGTTTCTTATGTTCCTTGTTTTGCACATTGCTCTTATCTTGATGTTTACTACTTTGAAAGCTATCATTGAAAACCAGTTACTTGTGGACTTCAGCAAATTATCAACTATTCTTCGACCGAGAGCTAAGTTTGCCATTACCGATTATGATTCACTTTCATGTATCTTTATTGTGTTTCCTTTACTCATTGCAAGTTGAGTTATGTAATAGTGAGTTGTCTTCTGTTATGATCTATGTATTGATGAATGTGATGCTTCTTGTCCGTATTCTTTTATCGACTCTTCACTCCATAAACCTGAGGTCATGTTTATTGAGCTCAGTTTCGCTTGGGGACAAGCGAAGTATAAGCATGGGGGGAGTTGATACGTCCATTTTGCATTACTATTCTATGTAATAATTCACTATTATTTATTGATATATTTCATATTGAGAGGTGATACTTATGTTATTTCATCTGTTTTTGCATGGTTGATGACTTTTGGAGCATGGACCGCTACAGTCAGGATTCTGATGGAAAAGATGTTGTTTGGAGGCAAAATTCGCGAAGATCAGAAAATCCGGGAAAATATACAGAAAATACTATTTTTCCATAAGACGAAGGAAGCCATAAGGGGGCTGGAGATGGGCCACAGCGGGCCCACACCACCCCCTGGCGCGGGCCAGCCTCGGCCGCACCACCAGGTGGTGTGGCCGCCCTGGTCCACCCCTGGCACTCCCCTCTGGCGTATATTATCCTCCCAAAACCCTAAGACTCGGGGAGCGACCACAGAAAGATTCCGCCGCCTCTACGGGGCGAAAAACACCAAGAGAGAAAGATCTCTCCGGCAGACAGATTTTTGTCAGGGGAATTCCTTCCCGGAGAGGGGAGATCGTCGCCATCAACACCACCATCAAACTAGACTTCATCGGGATCATCATCATCACCACCACCATCATCACCACAAGCACCCTCATCACCATCTCCATATTGCTGTAACAATTGGGTTGAATCTTGCATAGTTCCTAGGGGAAACTTTCCCGGTGTTGATTACTCTTTGTAGTTGATGCTATTGAGTGAACCATTGAATTATTGTTTATGTTCAGATTGTTATACATCATTATTCCATCCCTGATCATGATCCATATGATGTCTTGTGAGTAGTTCGTCTTGTTCTTGAGGACATGGGAGAAGTCATGTTGTTAGTAGTGGAATTGTGTTGAGAAAGATTTAATAGTTTGATATTTAAGTTATGGTGTACTTCTTCTAGTGGTGTCATGTGAACGTCGACTACATGACACTTCACCTATATGGGCCTAGGGGAATGCATTGTGTATTTGGCTACTAATCGTAGGGGTTGTCGGAGTGACAGAATCTTGAACCCCCGTTAGGAAACCATTGCACAAGGGACGTAAGGGTCTTAGAGTTTAAAGCTGTGGTTAGGTTTCTACCTTAATTACTTTCTTGTACTTACGGATGTTTGCAAGGGGTATAATCACAAGTATGTTTTAGTCCTAGGAAGGTCGGTACATTAGCACAGGTTCACCACACAACACTTAGCAAGCTAAAGAAGATTAATCAACTATATGAAGCGAAAGCACTTGACAGTCTTCGCATGTGTCCTCAAGAATGTTTGGTCATCTTAAGTAATACAACCGGCTTGTCCTTTGCTGCATAAAGGATTGGGCCACTTGCTGCATTTATTCCTACTGTCTTTTATTTACTCGTACTTTATTTACTTGCTTTATCAAAAACTCCAAAAAATCCGTTTGCTAAGTATTTGCAGAGAATTCATGATCTATACCACTAGCCAGCACCTTCTGCTCCTCGTTGGGTTCGACACTCTTACTTATCGAATATGCTGCGATACATCCCCTATACTTGTGGGTCATCAAGACTATTTTCTGGCGCTGTTGCCAGGGAGTGAAGCGCTATTGGAGAGTGGAACTGGTAAAGGAAACTTCTACTGTGAGTATTGTTTACTTCTGCTAGTTGCTTTATTTTCGTTATGGATAATCCACTGAGTTTCTTATTTGGCAATGCTACTACCACTGCTAAGGTAGTAGATAAGCCACCACCTGCTGAGAAAGATGCTTTTAAAATACCTACAAGAATTATTGATCGTGTTATGAATAACTACTATGTTGGAGATGGAACTGTCCATCCTAGTGATCATTTACTCTTTATACACGAATTATGCGGGTTGTTCAAGTGTGCAGGTATTACTACAGATCAAGTTAAGAAGAAATTATTCTCATTATCACTGAAAGGAAGAGCTGAGGAATGGTATAAGCTGCTGAAGAATGGTCAAGCTCTTGAATGGGAGGAAATAGTACCTCTCTTTTATTCAAAGTTTTATCCTCCCAGTGAGATTCATAAAGATTGGAATCAAATATACAACTTTTGGCCTCTTGATGGAGAGAGTACATCTCAAGCTTGGGGGAGATTGAAGTTACTAATGCTCAAATGTCCCATTCATGAGCTCCCCAACAATATTATTATCAACAACTTTTATGCAAGGCTCCCTCTACATGACAAGGATTTATTGGATGCTTCTTGTGCTGGATCATTCACTCGCATGGGAGAAGAAGCAAAATGGGATCTTCTGGGCCGTATTCAAGACAATGCTGAAGCTTGGGAGAATGACAAAGGTAGAAAGTCAGGTATAAATTATGATTATGAATGCGCTGAATCTTTTATGGGAACTGATGACTTTCAAAATATTAAAAATGCTTATGGTCTAGACTCTCAAGCTATTGCTTCTTATTTTAAGTCTTTTGCTTCCTACATTGAAGTGCCTAAAAAGAAGTGGAATAAGTATCATGAACCTTAGAAAGATGTTACTAAGAGTGTTCCTGCAAGAAATACTGAAGTTTATACTGCTAATCATGTTTTACCTGAACCTTACATTGAGAAAATGCCTTTCCCAGTTAAGATAAAGGAACACTGTATGATAGCTAGGATGGTTAATGAAAGTATAAGCAAAGCTGTTGAACCTGATAAACAAATGGTTGATGAACCTAAAATAGCAAATGTGAAAGATTTTGTTACTAAATATGAAGAAGAGGGACACACTATCCTTTGTAAGGATACCTCTAATATTGTTTCACAAAGTAGTGTTATGAGAGCTAGTATTCCTGTGTTTTCTGTTAGAATAAGTGATCATTCCTATGATGGTTCTTTTGTTAGTTATATTGTTAAGTTTATGCATGATACTGAAAGTTACTATGAGAGAGGGAAAAGTGTTCTTGTTTATCTCAATAATATCAAGTTTCCTCGCTTTATGCTGAAAGTTTTTATGTTGCACTTCTTTGGCCTTCTTATGCAAGAAGCCTCTGGTTTTAACAACTTGTTTGTTTACAAAATTCCCTTGCATAGGAAGTGGGTTAGACTTAAATGTTTGTATTTTTTCTTCTTAATGCTCTCTTTCACTTCAATTCATATTCCTAAGTGAGCAGCATCAAAATCATCATGCCCATCTTAATGGCTATAAAGAAAGAGCTTTTTGGGAGACAACCCAGTTTATTTTTGCTTTCAGTTTGTTTTTGTTTCTTTGAGTCTTGGAAGTTATTACTTCGGTAATAACCTCTCCTTATCTGTTTTGTTTGGTTTTTGTGTCAAGATCAACCTCTAATGAGAGAGAAGTAATATTTGGGGAAGTTGTTGTCCCGAAACAGATTTTTGTGCTTCACCGCAAAAATTCGTGAGAGATCTCCGTATGTCGGTTTGAGCTGTAATGTTTTGTGCTTCTACCCCAGGTTGTTATTTAAGTTTCGTTAGTTTTGCACTTTTTGATTTGAGCAACAGAAGATTTTCGAAAAAATTGATCTTTACCTGCTGGTCTGTTTTGACAGATTTTGCCACTCTTGCATTTGCTTCTTTAATCGATTTCCTTTTTGGATTCTTTTTGGGTTTTCGGAAGGAGTTGCTACAGTAGCTTATGTTTTGATGGTTTTCAGTTGAAAGTGGACTCAAAAGGTTTTATCACTTCACTTATACTAATGTTGCTAATGAGAACTGTGTGAAGTTTTGTGTGAAAGAAATTTCCAGGTAGTGGAGATAATGGTGTAATGAGAAAGTGAATGGTTTTATGACTCACGTATTAAGTGTATGAAGATGAAGCTACTGTTGATTATTCAAGTGGTGACTCTGGAAGAATCTACTAAATACCAAATTTAGAGACCTGCAGAGTCCGTTTCCAAATAGGTAATAGTTCTGGTAAGAAAAGTTCCGCAAAAATACTATCCAACTATATTTTTTGCATTTTTAGCCAAAAAGGAAAGCTACGAAACGAAATCAGGACGGAAACGGAGCCAGGGTGGCTCGCACCACCCTGTGGCGCGGGCCCACCCCTGGCAGCGCCACCAAGTGGTGTGGCCACTCCGGACTCCGCCTCTGACTCGATTTCTCCCAGTACCTTCCTTTTGTTATGAAACTTCGTAATATATAATCCCCCGGATCTCTCGAGGTTCGTATATCGTGTTTTCGTCGTGTTTTTGTTTCTATCTGTTTCTGCCAGGACATACTCTTTGAAGGTTTAGAAGCACAATGGTGTCAGCCAAGGATAAAGGGAAGGATCCTATGGAGGAGGATCTCCAAGACCCCGGGAAGGAGGAGGAGATCAAGAGTGAAGATGAAGAGGAGCAAGGCCAACATCCGCACACCGGCACTACCATTGCAAGCATTGTAGTGGTGACAAAACCTGCCAGGGTTAGAAGGACTGCACGGATGCAGACTGGGGGGAAAGCTCCTCGTCACTGCTTGGCTCCACGGTCACTTCCTCCAAGCACCAAGAATCCTTTCCATACCGTTATCCATGAGCATCAATACTAGAATATGCCCAAGGGGAAATTACCCTCCAATTGGGATTTGCCTCATTCTAACCATGCAGGAAAAGAAGACTTCAAGGTGGAAGAGTGGGGAAAGAATAGCAAGAGATGGAATTCTCAACCCAACATGATCATGTGTCGCATTGAGCAAAACTCACAGCTAATTCGTAATCTCACCTTCGAGATCGAGGACTTGGGGAAACTGATCAAAGAGCTCATCGAGAGGATACCACCACCACCAAAGGAGTAATTCGTCATCAGGTTTGGCATCCCCTTGGTTTGTTCCAAGCTTGGGGGAGTGCTGCAGTATCATATCACTATCTTCTATCTTTTTACCTTATTAGTAGAGTCATATCATGAATAGAGAAGTTATTATGTAGTATGGTTTGCATTATGGAAGTGTCCCCTCTCTCGTTAGATATGTATCCCTTAGTGTGAGTTGCCGTTATGGATTATTAATGAGAAGTTCTATCATTTACTCTTTTGCATAGCTTATATTAGTTTTCAATTCATGGTTATATGATTGATCTTGTTGTTAGTATTGGTCTCACTTTGGGTTCATTGAGTTAATTTAGTTGGTATTGGCAAACCTGGCTTGGTCAGTAGCAACACTATTTTTGATGAGTTGAATGAAAAAGACAAAAGTACTCTAAAGAAAAATAATTTCATCGTCTTTCTTTCTTGATTTGCTCATAAGTCTAGTATTCTCTAGTGAAGATCTTTTGTGCTTCCAAGGAAGATTGCATGTTTGTCTTTATCACTTATATGTTTGTTTGTTTCCTTCAACTCTTGTACTTGCTACCCAACCTTGCTAGCCAAAAACCTGTACTGAGAGGGAATTCTTCTCGTGCATCCACTCCTTTAAACCAAAACCTTTGCCATTTGTGTCCACCATACCTACCTATTAGCATTATTGCTATTCCAAGTAAATTCTTGTTTTATCTACCTCCCAAATTAAACTTGTTATGTGAAAATTAGTGACTAAAGCTCTCACGAACTTGATGGCACACTTTACTTTCTTGCATTTAATAAACTTCAACCATTGGGTCCTTCTTTGTTGCGTATATGTTTGCTCTTTATGAGTTGAAGTTAGCAGAACCATGTATCATGGGGAACGCTTTCAACATCATTGGTACTTTGTACCTAGTTGATATCATGTTCTTTTGCTTTTGGATCCCCGCGGTGTGAAATAAAAGTGGAACTTGTAAGATCATGGAGTTTATATGTGTGTTAGAGAAATGCCTGGGTCGCTAGCCTAAGCAATGCCTAATCATGGTGGAAACTTGCAGTATAACTTTAGTTAGCATTCTATGAAGCATCCTTAATAAAAACCTATGCCAATAGCAAAAGATGCTCACTGTCTGCTTGCCTTGTCATTTTAATTATGGGATAGCTCCTGTGTCATGTGCAAGGGGTACCCCGTTGGCGGTTCTCAATGATACACGTGTATTTACAATGACAAGAGCTTACTCGTGACTGAAGTTGAGTAGCATGAGGTTCGGTACTCATAAGTAAGGGGCATGAGATTTCAACTTATAACTTGTCAAGCATATCCTCTTAGTTGTGTCACTTTAACCTTAATCACCAAAAGATGCCTATGATAGGGGCAATGAGAGCTGAAAGCTAGTACGTATCATAATTTTTGGGAGCTCTTTATGAGACTTGCAATCCCTGATTCCCTCTACGAAGGGCCTTTTTTTACTTTTTAGTCGAGTCAATAAACCTACTCCCCTCTATCTCAGCAAGTATTTTGAGTTATTGTGTTTCATTCATTCATATGATGATTTATTCAATCATGTTTCTTATGTTTCTTGTTTTGCACATTGCTCTTATCTTGATGTTTACTACTTTGAAAGCTATCATTGATAACCAGTTACTTCTGAACTTCGGCAAATTATCAACTATTCTTCAACCAAGAGCTAAGTTTGCCATTACCGATTATGATTCACTTTATGTATCTTTATTGTGTTTCCTTTACTCATTGCAAGTTGAGTTATGTAGTAGTGAGTTGTCTTCTATTATGATTTATGTATTGATGAATGTGATGCTTCTTGTCCGTATTCTTTTATCGACTCTTCACTCCATAAACCTGAGGTCATGTTTACTGAGCTCAGTTTCGCTTGGGGACAAGCGAAGTCTAAGCTTGGGGGGAGTTGATACGTCCATTTTGCATCACTATTCTATGTCATAATTCACTGTTATTCATTGATATATTTCATATTGAGAGGTGATACTTATGTTATTTCATCTGTTTTTGCATGGTTGATGACTTTTGGAGCATGGACCGCTGCAGTCAGGATTCTGATGGAAAAGGTGCTGTTTGGAGGCAAAATTGGCGAAGATCAGAAAATCTGGGAAAATATATGGAAAATCCTTTTTTCCAGAAGACGAAGGAAGCCAGAAGGGGAGATGGAGATGGGCCACAGGGGGCCCACACCAACCCTACCGCGGGCTAGCCTAGGCCGCGCCACCAGGTGGTGTGGCCGCCCTGGTCCACCCCTGGTACTTCCCTCTAGCGTATATTATCCTCCCGAAACCCTAAGACTCGGGGAGCGACCATAGAAAGATTCTGCCGCCTCTGCGGGGCGGAAAACACCGAGAGAGAAAGATCTCTCCGGCAGACAGATTTCTGCCAGGGGAGTTCCTTCCCGGAGAGGGGAGATCGTTGCCATCAACACCACCATCAAGCTGGACTTCATCGGGATCATCATCATCATCACCACAATCATCACAATCAGCACCCTCATCACCATCTCCATATTGCTATAACAATTGGGTTGAATCTTGCATAGTTCTTAGGGGAAACTTTCTCGGTGTTGATTACTCTTTGTAGTTGATGCTATTGAGTGAACCATTGAATTATTGTTTATGTTCAGATTGTTATACATTATGATTCCATCTCTGATCATGATCCATATGATGTCTTGTGAGTAGTTCGTCTTGTTCTTCAGGACATGGGAGAAGTCATGTTGTTAGTAGTGGAATTGTGTTGAGAAAGATTCAATAGTTTGATATTTAAGTTCTGGTGTACTTCTTCTAGTGGTGTCATGTGAACGTCGACTACATGACACTTCACCTATATGGGCCTAGGGGAATGCATTGTGTATTTGGCTACTAATGGTAGGGGTTGCCGGAGTGACAGAAACCTGAACCCCCGTTAGGAAACCATTGCACAAGGGACATAAGGGTCTTAGAGTTTATAGCTGTGGTTTGGTTTCTACCTTAATTACTTTCTTGTACTTACAGATGTTTGCAAGGGGTATAATCACAAGTATGTATTAGTCCTAGGAAGGTCGGTACATTAGCACTGGTTCACCCACACAACACTTAGCAAGCTAAAGAAGATTAATCAACTATATGAAGCGAAAGCACTTGACAGTTTTCCCATGTGTCCTCGAGAACGTTTGGTCATCTTATGTAATACAACCCGCTTGTCCTTTGCTGCATAAAGGATTGGGCCACTTGCTGCATTTATTCCTATTGTCTTTTATTTACTCGTACTTTATTTACTTGCTTTATCAAAACCCCCTAAAAATCCGTTTTCTAAGTATTTGCAGAGAATTCCTGATCCATACCACTAGCCAGCACCTTCTGCTCCTCGTTGGGTTCGACACTCTTACTTATCGAAAATATTGCGATACACCCCCTATAATTGTGGGTCATCAACATACCACATATGGATCCACAAGTGCCATTGAAATGTGTGTTCTCTTCAGAGACCACACATGGATCCACCAGTGTCATTGCATGTGTGCTCTTTTTACTAACAACAACCAGAGTCATTGGATGTGTGTTCTTTTCACATACCACATATGGATCCACCAGTGTCATTGCATGTGTGCTCTTTTCGCAATCCACCTATGGATCCACCAATGTCAATGCATGTGTGCTCTTTTTACTAACAACAACCAGAGTCATTGCATGTGTGTTCTTTTCACATACCATACATGGATCCACCAGTGTCATTGCATGTGTGCTCTTTTCACAATCCACCTATGGATCCACCAGTGTCATTTCATGTGTGTTCTTTTCACATACCACATATGGATCCACCAGTGTCATTGAAATGTGTGTTCTCTTTAGAGACCACACATGGATCCAACAGTGTCATTGCATGTGTGTTCTTTTTACTAACAACAACTAGAGTCATTGCATGTGTGTTCTTTTCACATACCACATATCGATCCACCAGTGTCATTGCATGTGTGCTCTTTTCACAATCCACCTATGGATCCAACAGTGGCATTGCATGTGTGTTCTTTTCACATACCACATACGGATCCACTAGTGTCATTGCATGTCTGTTCTTTTCACAATCCACCTATGGATCCAACAGTGTCATTGCATGTGTGTTCTTTTCACATACCACATATGGATTCACTAGTGTCATTGAAATGTGTGTTCTCTTCAGAGACCACACATGGATCCACCAGTGTCATTGCATGTGTGTTCTTTTCACATACCACATATGGATCCACCAGTGTCATTGCATGTGTGTTCTTTTTCTAACAACAACCAGAGTCATTGCATGTGTGTTCTTTTCACATACCACATATGGATCCACCAGTGTCAATCAAATGTGTGTTTTCTTCAGACACCACACATGGATCCACCAGTATCATTGTATGTGTGTTCTTTTTACTAACAACAACTAGAGTCATTGCATGTGTGTTCTTTTCACATAGCACATATGGATGCACTAGTGTCATTGCATGTGTGCTCTTTTCACAATCCACCTATGGATCCACCAATGTCATTGCATGTGTGCTCATTTTACTAACAACAACCAGAGCCATTGCATGTGTGTTCTTTTCACATACCACACATGGATCCACCGGTGTCATTGCATGTGTGCTCTTTTCACAATCCACCTATGGATCCACCAGTGTCATTTCATGTGTGTTCTTTTCACATACCACATCTGGATCCACCAGTGTCATTGAAATGTGTGTTCTCTTCAGAGACCACACAAGGATCCACTAGTGTCATTGCATGTGTGTTTTTTTACTAACAACAACCAGAGTCATTGCATCTGTGTTATTTTCACATACCACATATGGATCCACCAGTATCATTGCATGTGTGTTCTTTTTACTAACAACAACTAGACTCATTTCTTGTGTGTTCTTTTCACATACCACATATGGATCCACCAGTGTCATTGAAATGTGTGTTCTCTTCAGAGACCACACATGGACCCACCAGTGTCATTGCATGTGTATTCTTTTTACTAACAACAACTGGAGTCATTGCATGTTTGTTCTTTTCACATACCACATATGGATCCACCAGTGTCATTGCATGTATGCTCTTTTCACAATCCGCCAGTATCATTGCATGTGTGTTCTTTTTACTAACAACAACTGGAGTCATTCGATGTGTGTTCTTTTCACATACCACATATGGATCCAGCAGTGTCATTGCATGTGTGCTCTTTTCACAATCCACCTATGGATCCAACAGTGTCATTGCATGTGTGTTCTTTTCACATACCACATATGGATTCACTAGTGTCATTGAAATGTGCGTTCTCTTCAGAGACCACACATGGATCCACCAGTGTCATTGCATGTGTGTTCTTTTCACATACGACAGATGGATCCACCAGTGTCATTGCATGTGTGTTCTTTTTCTAACAACAACCAGAGTCATTGCATGTGTGTTCTTTTCACATACCACATATGGATCCACCAGTGTCATTCAAATGTGTGTTCTCTTCAGACACCACACATGGATCCACCAGTATCATTGTATGTGTGTTCTTTTTACTAACAACAACTAGAGTCATTGCATGTGTGTCTTTTCACATAGCACATATGGATGCACTAGTGTCATTGCATGTGTGCTCTTTTCACAATCCACCTATGGATCCACCAATGTCATTGCATGTGTGCTCATTTTACTAACAACAACCAGAGCCATTGCATGTGTGTTCTTTTCACAATCCACCTATGGATCCACCAGTGTCATTTCATGTGTGTTCTTTTCACATACCACATCTGGATCCACCAGTGTCATTGAAATGTGTGTTCTCTTCAGAGACCACACAAGGATCCACTAGTGTCATTGCATGTGTGTTTTTTTACTAACAACAACCAGAGTCATTGCATGTGTGTTATTTTCACATACCACATATGGATCCACCAGTATCATTGCATGTGTGTTCTTTTTACTAACAACAACTAGAGTCATTTCATGTGTGTTCTTTTCACATAGCACATATGGATCCACCAGTGTCATTGAAATGTGTGTTCTCTTCAGAGACCACACATGGATCCACCAGTGTCATTGCATGTGTGTTCTTTTTACTAACAACAACTGGATTTATTGCATTTGTGTTCTTTTCACAATCCACCCATGGACCCACCAAACCACACATGGATCTACTAGTGTCATCGCATGTGTGCTCTTTTTACTAACAACAACTGGAGTCATTTCATGACTATTCTTTTTGCATACCACATATGGATCCACCAGTGTCATTCAAATGTGTGCTCTCTTTAGAGACCACACATGGACCCACCAGTGTCATTGCATGTGTATTCTTTTTACTAACAACAACTGGAGTCATTGCATGTTTGTTCTTTTCACATACCACATATGGATCCACCAGTGTCATTGCATGTATGCTCTTTTCACAATCCACCAGTATCATTGCATGTGTGTTCTTTTTACTAACAACAACTGGAGTCATTCCATGTGTGTTCTTTTCACATACCACATATGGATCCAGCAGTGTCATTGCATGTGTGCTCTTTTCACAATCCACCTATGGATCCAACAGTGTCATTGCATGTGTGTTCTTTTCACATACCACACATGGATCCAGCAGTGTCATTACATGTGTGTTCTTTTTACTAACAACAACCAGAGTCATTGTATGTGTGTTCTTTTCACATACCACATATGGATCCACTAGTGTCATTGCATGTGTGTTCTTTTCACAATCCATCTATGGATCCACCAGTGTCATTGTATATGTGCTCTTTTCACAATCCACCTATGGATCCACCAATGTCATTGCATGTGTGCTCTTTTTACTAACAACAACTAGAGTCATTGCATGTGTGTTCTTTTGACATACCATACATGGATCCACCAGTGTCATTGCATGTGTGATCTTTTCACAATCCACCTATGGATCCACCAGTGTCATTTCATGTGTGTTCTTTTCACATATCACATATGGATCCACCAGTGTCATTGCATGTGTGTTCTTTTCACTAACAACAACTAGAGTCATTTCATGTGTGTTCTTTTCACATACCACATATGGATCCACCAGTGTCATTGCATGTGTGTTCTTTTTACTAACAACAACTTGAGTCATTTCATGTGTGTTCTTTTCACATACCACATATGGATCCACCAGTGTCATTGAAATGTGTGTTCTCTTGAGAGACCACACATGGAGCCACCAGTGTAATTGCATGTGTGTTCTTTTTACTAACAACAACTGGAGTCATTGCATGTGTGTTCTTTTCACATACCACATATGGATCCACCAGTGTCATTGCATGTGTGCTCTTTTCACAATCCACCTATGGATCCAACAGTGGCATTGCATGTGTGTTTTTTTCACATACCACATATGGATCCACTAGTGTCATTGAAATGTGTATTCTCTTCAGAGACCACACATGGATCCACTAGTGTCATTGCATGTGTGTTCTTTTTACTACCAACAACTGGAGTCATTGCATGTGTGTTCTTTTCACATACCACATATGGATCCACCAGTGTCATTGCATGTGTGCTCTTACACAATCCACCTATGGATCCACCAGTGTCATTGCATGTTTGTTCTTTTTACTAACAACAACCAGACTCATTGCATGTGTGTTCTTTTCACATACCACATATGGATCCACCTGTGTCATTGAAATGTGTGTTCTCTTCAGACTGCACACATGGATCCACCAGTGTCATTGCATGTGTGTTCTTTTTACTAACAACAACTGGAGTCATTGCATGTGTTCTTTTCACATACCACATATGGATGCACTAGTGTCATTGCATGTGTGCTCTTTTCACAATCCACCTATGGATCCACCAATGTCATTGCATGTGTGCTCTTTTTACTAACAACAACCAGAGTCATTGCATGTGTGTTCTTTTCACATACCACACATGGATCCACCGGTGTCATTGCATGTGTGCTCTTTTCACAATCCAACTATGGATCCACCAGTGTCATTTCATGTGTGTTCTTTTCACATACCACATCTGGATCCACCAGTGTCATTGAAATATGTGTTCTCTTCAGAGACCACACATGGATCCACTAGTGTCATTGCATGTGTGTTCTTTTTACTAACAACAACTAGAGTCATTGCATGTGTGTTATTTTCACATACCACATATGGATCCACCAGTATCATTGCATGTGTGTTCTTTTTTCTAACAACAACTGGAGTCATTGCATGTGTGTTCTTTTCACATACCACATATGGATCCACCAGTGTCATTGCATGTGTGCTCTTTTCACAATCCACCTATGGATCCAACAGTGGCATTGCATGTGTGTTCTTTTTACTAACAACAACTGGAGTCAATGCATGTGTGTTCTATTCACATACCACATATGGATCCACCAGTGTCATTGCATGTGTGTTCTTTTTACTAACAATAACTGGAGTCATTTCATGTGTGTTCTTTTCACATACCACATATGGATCCACCAGTGTTATTGAAATATGCGTTCTCTTTAGAGACCACACACGGATCCACCAGTGTCACTTCATGTGTGTTCTTTTTACTAACAACAACCAGAGTCATTGAAATGTGTGTTGTTTTAACATACCACATATGGATCCACCAGTGTCATTGCATGTGTATTCTTTTCACAATCTACCTATGGATCCACCAGTGTCATTGCATGTGTGCGCTTTTTACTAACAACAACCAGAGTCATTGCATGTGTGTTCTCTTCAGAGACCACACATGGATCCACCAGTGTCATTGCATGTGTGTTCTTTTTCCTAACAACAACCAGAGTCGTTGAAATGTTTGTTCTCTTCAGAGACCACACTTGGATCCACCAGTGTAATTGCATGTGTGTTCTTTTCACTAACAGCAACCAGAGTCATTTCATGTGTGTTCTTTTCACATACCACATATGGATCCACTAGTGTCATTGCATGTGTGTTCTTTTTACTAACAACAACTAGAGTCATTTCCTATGTGCTATTTTCACATACCACATATCGATCCACCAGTGTCATTGAAATGTGTGTTCTCTTTAGAGACCACACATGGATCCACGAGTGTCATTGCATGTGTGTTCTTTTTACTAACAACAACCAGAGTCATTGCATGTGTATTCTTTTCACATACCACATATGGATCCACCAGTGTCATTGCATGTGTGCTCTTTTCACAATCCACATATGGATCCACATGTGTCATTGCATGTGTGCTCTTTTCACAATCCACCTATGGATCCACCAATGTCATTGCATGTGTGCTCTTTTTACTAACAACAACCAGAGTCATTGCATGTGTGTTCTTTTCACATACCATACATGGATCCACCAGTGTCATTGCATGTGTGCTCTTTTCACAATCCACCTATGGATCCACCACGGTCATTTCATGTGTGTTCTTTTCACATACCACATATGGATCCACTAGTGTCATTGAAATGTGTGTTCTCTTTAGAGACCACACATGGATCCAACAGTGTCATTGCATGTGTGTTGTTTTTACTAACAACAACTAGAGTCATTGCATGTGTGTTCTTTTCACATACCACATATGGATCCACCAGTGTCATTGCATGTGTGCTCTTTTCACAATCCACCTTTGGATCCAACAGTGGCATTGCATGTGTGTTCTTTTCACATACCACATATGGATCCACTAGTGTGATTTCATGTCTGCTCTTTTCACAATCTACCTATGGATCCAACAGTGTCATTGCATGTGTGTTCTTTTCACATACCACATATGGATTCACTAGTGTCATTGAAATGTGTGTTCTCTTCAGAGACCATACATGGATCCACCAGTGTCATTGCATGTGTGTTCTTTTTCCTAACAGCAACCGGAGTCATTGCATGTGTTCTTTTCACATACCACATATGGATGCACTAGTGTCATTGCATGTGTGCTCTTTTCACAATCCACCTATGGATCCACCAATGTCATTGCATGTGTGCTCTTTTTACTAACAACAACCAGAGTCATTGCATGTGTGTTCTTTTCACATACCACACATGGATCCACCGGTGTCATTGCATGTGTGCTCTTTTCACAATCCACCTATGGATCCACCAGTGTCATTTCATGTGTGTTCTTTTCACATACCACATCTGGATCCACCAGTGTCATTGAAATGTGTGTTCTCTTCAGAGACCACACATGGATCCACTAGTGTCATTGCATGTGTGTTCTTTTTACTAACAACAACCAGAGTCATTGCATGTGTGTTATTTTCACATACCACATATGGATCCACCAGTATCATTGCATGTGTGTTCTTTTTACTAACAACAACTGGAGTCATTTCATGTGTGTTATTTTCAAATACCACATATGGATCCACCAGTGTCATTGAAATGTGTGTTCTCTTCAAAGACCACACATGGATCCACCAGTTTCATTGCATGTGTGTTCTTTTTACTAACAACAACTGGAGTCAATGCATGTGTGTTCTATTCACATACCACATATGGATCCACCAGTGTCATTGCATGTGTGTTCTTTTTACTAACAATAACTGGAGTCATTTCATGTGTGTTCTTTTCACATACCACATATGGATCCACTAGTATTATTGAAATATGTGTTCTCTTCAGAGACCACACACGGATCCACCAGTGTCATTGCATGTGTGTTCTTTTTACTAACAACAACCAGAGTCGTTGAAATGTGTGTTCTTTTCACATACCA
Organism: Avena sativa; assembly: GCA_916181665.1. Taxonomy (NCBI): domain Eukaryota; kingdom Viridiplantae; phylum Streptophyta; class Magnoliopsida; order Poales; family Poaceae; genus Avena; species Avena sativa. Next base: position 409,439,471 of record OV702292.1, on the reverse strand, counting down.
CATATGGATCCACCAGTGTCATTGCATGTGTGTTCTTTTCACAATCCACCTATGGATCCACCAGTGTCATTGCATGTGTGCTCTTTTTACTAACAACAACCAGAGTCATTGCATGTGTGTTCTCTTCAGAGACCACACATGGATCCACTAGTGTCATTGCATGTGTGTTCTTTTTACTAACAACAACCAGAGTCGTTGAAATGTGTGTTCTCTTCAGAGACCACACATGGATCCACCAATGTCATTGCATGTGTTTTCTTTTCACTAACAACAACCAGAGTCATTTCATGTGTGTTCTTTTCACATACCACATATGGATCCACTAGTGTCATTGCATGTGTGTTCTTTTTTAACTAACAACAACTGGAGTCATTTCATGTGTGTTATTGTCACATACCACATATGGATCCACCAGTGTCATTGAAATGTGTGTTCTTTTTAGAAACCACACATGGATCCACCAGTGTCATTGCATGTGTGTTCTTTTTACTAACAACAACCAGAGTCATTGCATGTGTGTTCTTTTCACATACCACATATGGATCCACCAGTGTCATTGCATGTGTGCTCTTTTCACAATCCACATATGGATCCACATGTGTCATTGCATGTGTGCTCTTTTCACAATCCACCTATGGATCCACCAATGTCATTGCATGTGTGCTCTTTTTACTAACAACAACCAGAGTCATTGCATGTGTGTTCTTTTCACATACCATACATGGATCCACCAGTGTCATTGCATGTGTGCTCTTTTCACAATCCACCTATGGATCCACCACGGTCATTTCATGTGTGTTCTTTTCACATACCACATATGGATCCACCAGTGTCATTGAAATGTGTGTTCTCTTTAGAGACCACACATGGATCCAACAGTGTCATTGCATGTGTGTTGTTTTTACTAACAACAACTAGAGTCATTGCATGTGTGTTCTTTTCACATACCACATATGGATCCACCAGTGTCATTGCATGTGTGCTCTTTTCACAATCCACCTTTGGATCCAACAGTGGCATTGCATGTGTGTTCTTTTCACATACCACATATGGATCCACTAGTGTGATTTCATGTCTGCTCTTTTCACAATCCACCTATGGATCCAACAGTGTCATTGAATGTGTGTTCTTTTCACATACCACATATGGATTCACTAGTGTCATTGAAATGTGTGTTCTCTTCAGAGACCATACATGGATCCACCAGTGTCATTGCATGTGTGTTCTTTTTCCTAACAACAACCGGAGTCATTGGATGTGTTCTTTTCACATACCACATATGGATGCACTAGTGTCATTGCATGTGTGCTCTTTTCACAATCCACCTATGGATCCACCAATGTCATTGCATGTGTGCTCTTTTTACTAACAACAACCAGAGTCATTGCATGTGTGTTCTTTTCACATACCACACATGGATCCACCGGTGTCATTGCATGTGTGCTCTTTTCACAATCCACCTATGGATCCACCAGTGTCATTTCATGTGTGTTCTTTTCACATACCACATCTGGATCCACCAGTGTCATTGAAATGTGTGTTCTCTTCAGAGACCACACATGGATCCACTAGTGTCATTGCATGTGTGTTCTTTTTACTAAAAACAACCAGAGTCATTGCATGTGTGTTATTTTCACATACCACATATGGATCCACCAGTATCATTGCATGTGTGTTCTTTTTACTAACAACAACTGGAGTCATTTCATGTGTGTTATTTTCAAATACCACATATGGATCCACCAGTGTCATTGAAATGTGTGTTCTCTTCAAAGACCACACATGGATCCACTAGTGTCATTGCATGTGTGTTCTTTTTACTAACAACAACTGGAGTCAATGCATGTGTGTTCTATTCACGTACCACATATGGATCCACCAGTGTCATTGCATGTGTGTTCTTTTTACTAACAATAACTGGAGTCATTTCATGTGTGTTCTTTTCACATACCACATATGGATCCACTAGTATTATTGAAATATGTGTTCTCTTCAGAGACCACACACGGATCCACCAGTGTCATTGCATGTGTGTTCTTTTTACTAACAACAACCAGAGTCGTTGAAATGTGTGTTCTTTTCACATACCACATATGGATCCACCAGTGTCATTGCATGTGTGTTCTTTTCACAATCCACCTATGGATCCACCAGTGTCATTGCATGTGTGCTCTTTTTACTAACAACAACCAGAGTCATTGCATGTGTGTTCTCTTCAGAGACCACACATGGATCCACCAGTGTCATTGCATGTGTGTTCTTTTTACTAACAACAACCAGAGTCGTTGAAATGTGTGTTCTCTTCAGAGACCACACATGGATCCACCAGTGTCATTGCATGTGTTTTCTTTTCACTAACAACAACCAGAGTCATTTCATGTGTGTTCTTTTCACATACCACATATGGATCCACTAGTGTCATTGCATGTGTGTTCTTTTTTAACTAACAACAACTGGAGTCATTTCATGTGTGTTATTTTCACATACCACATATGGATCCACCAGTGTCATTGAAATGTGTGTTCTTTTTAGAAACCACACATGGATCCACCAGTGTCATTGCATGTGTGTTCTTTTTACTAACAACAACCAGAGTCATTGCATGTGTGTTCTTTTCACATACCACATATGGATCCACCAGTGTCATTGCATGTGTGCTCTTTTCACAATCCACATATGGATCCACCAGTGTCATTGCATGTGTGCTCTTTTCACAATCCACCTATGGATCCACCAATGTCATTGCATGTGTGCTCTTTTTACTAACAACAACCAGAGTCATTGCATGTGTGTTCTTTTCACATACCATACATGGATCCACCAGTGTCATTGCATGTGTGCTCTTTTCACAATCCACCTATGGATCCACCACGGTCATTTCATGTGTGTTCTTTTCACATACCACATATGGATCCACCAGTGTCATTGAAATGTGTGTTCCCTTTAGAGACCACACATGGATCCAACAGTGTCATTGCATGTGTGTTGTTTTTACTAACAACAACTAGAGTCATTGCATGTGTGTTCTTTTCACATACCACATATGGATCCACCAGTGTCATTGCATGTGTGCTCTTTTCACAATCCACCTTTGGATCCAACAGTGGCATTGCATGTGTGTTCTTTTCACATACCACATATGGATCCACTAGTGTCATTGCATGTCTGCTCTTTTCACAATCCACCTATGGATCCAACGGTGTCATTGCATGTGTGTTCTTTTCACATACCACATATGGATTCACTAGTGTCATTGAAATGTGTGTTCTCTTCAGAGACAACACATGGATCCACCAGTGTCATTGCATGTGTGTTCTTTTCTCATAACACATATGGATCCACCAGTGTCATTGCATGTGTGTTCTTTTTCTAACAACAACCAGAGTCATTGCATGTGTGTTATTTTCACATACCACATATGGATCCACCAGTGTCATTCAAATGTGTGTTCTCTTCAGACACAACACATGGATCCACCAGTATCATTGCATGTGTGTTCTTTTTACTAACAACAACTGGAGTCATTGCATGTGTTCTTTTCACATACCACATATGGATGCACTAGTGTCATTGCATGTGTGCTCTTTTCACAATCCACCTATGGATCCACCAATGTCATTGCATGTGTGCTCTTTTTACTAACAACAACCAGAGTCATTGCATGTGTGTTCTTTTCACATACCACACACGGATCCACCGGTGTCATTGCATCTGTGCTCTTTTCACAATCCACCTATGGATCCACCAGTGTCATTTCATGTGTGTTCTTTTCACATACCACATCTGGATCCACCAGTGTCATTGAAATGTGTGTTCTCTTCAGAGACCACACATGGATCCACTAGTGTCATTGCATGTCTGTTCTTTTTACTAACAACAACCAGAGTCGTTGCATGTGTGCTATTTTCACATACCACATATGGATCCACCAGTATCATTGCATGTGTGTTCTTTTTACTAACAACAACTGGAGTCATTTCATGTGTGTTATTTTCAAATACCACATATGGATCCACCAGTGTCATTGAAATGTGTGTTCTCTTCAAAGACCACACATGGATCCACTAGTGTCATTGCATGTGTGTTCTTTTTACTAACAACAACTGGAGTCAATGCATGTGTGTTCTATTCACGTACCACATATGGATCCACCAGTGTCATTGCATGTGTGTTCTTTTTACTAACAATAACTGGAGTCATTTCATGTGTGTTCTTTTCACATACCACATATGGATCCACTAGTATTATTGAAATATGTGTTCTCTTCAGAGACCACACACGGATCCACCAGTGTCATTGCATGTGTGTTCTTTTTACTAACAACAACCAGAGTCGTTGAAATGTGTGTTCTTTTCACATACCACATATGGATCCACCAGTGTCATTGCATGTGTGTTCTTTTCACAATCCACCTATGGATCCACCAGTGTCATTGCATGTGTGCTCTTTTTACTAACAACAACCAGAGTCATTGCATGTGTGTTCTCTTCAGAGACCACACATGGATCCACCAGTGTCATTGCATGTGTGTTCTTTTTACTAACAACAACCAGAGTCGTTGAAATGTGTGTTCTCTTCAGAGACCACACATGGATCCACCAGTGTCATTGCATGTGTTTTCTTTTCACTAACAACAACCAGAGTCATTTCATGTGTGTTCTTTTCACATACCACATATGGATCCACTAGTGTCATTGCATGTGTGTTCTTTTTTAACTAACAACAACTGGAGTCATTTCATGTGTGTTATTTTCACATACCACATATGGATCCACCAGTGTCATTGAAATGTGTGTTCTTTTTAGAAACCACACATGGATCCACCAGTGTCATTGCATGTGTGTTCTTTTTACTAACAACAACCAGAGTCATTGCATGTGTGTTCTTTTCACATACCACATATGGATCCACCAGTGTCATTGCATGTGTGCTCTTTTCACAATCCACATATGGATCCACCAGTGTCATTGCATGTGTGCTCTTTTCACAATCCACCTATGGATCCACCAATGTCATTGCATGTGTGCTCTTTTTACTAACAACAACCAGAGTCATTGCATGTGTGTTCTTTTCACATACCATACATGGATCCACCAGTGTCATTGCATGTGTGCTCTTTTCACAATCCACCTATGGATCCACCACGGTCATTTCATGTGTGTTCTTTTCACATACCACATATGGATCCACCAGTGTCATTGAAATGTGTGTTCCCTTTAGAGACCACACATGGATCCAACAGTGTCATTGCATGTGTGTTGTTTTTACTAACAACAACTAGAGTCATTGCATGTGTGTTCTTTTCACATACCACATATGGATCCACCAGTGTCATTGCATGTGTGCTCTTTTCACAATCCACCTTTGGATCCAACAGTGGCATTGCATGTGTGTTCTTTTCACATACCACATATGGATCCACTAGTGTCATTGCATGTCTGCTCTTTTCACAATCCACCTATGGATCCAACGGTGTCATTGCATGTGTGTTCTTTTCACATACCACATATGGATTCACTAGTGTCATTGAAATGTGTGTTCTCTTCAGAGACAACACATGGATCCACCAGTGTCATTGCATGTGTGTTCTTTTCTCATAACACATATGGATCCACCAGTGTCATTGCATGTGTGTTCTTTTTCTAACAACAACCAGAGTCATTGCATGTGTGTTATTTTCACATACCACATATGGATCCACCAGTGTCATTCAAATGTGTGTTCTCTTCAGACACAACACATGGATCCACCAGTATCATTGCATGTGTGTTCTTTTTACTAACAACAACTGGAGTCATTGCATGTGTTCTTTTCACATACCACATATGGATGCACTAGTGTCATTGCATGTGTGCTCTTTTCACAATCCACCTATGGATCCACCAATGTCATTGCATGTGTGCTCTTTTTACTAACAACAACCAGAGTCATTGCATGTGTGTTCTTTTCACATACCACACACGGATCCACCGGTGTCATTGCATCTGTGCTCTTTTCACAATCCACCTATGGATCCACCAGTGTCATTTCATGTGTGTTCTTTTCACATACCACATCTGGATCCACCAGTGTCATTGAAATGTGTGTTCTCTTCAGAGACCACACATGGATCCACTAGTGTCATTGCATGTCTGTTCTTTTTACTAACAACAACCAGAGTCGTTGCATGTGTGCTATTTTCACATACCACATATGGATCCACCAGTGTCATTGCATGTGTGCTCTTTTCACAATCCACCTATGGATCCACCAGTGTCATTGCATGTGTGTTCTTTTTACTAACAACAACTGGAGTCATTGCATGTGTGTTCTTCTCACATACCACATATGGATCCACCAGTGTCATTGCATGTGTGTTCTTTTTACTAACAACAACTGGAGTCATTTCTTGTGTGTTCTTTTCACATACCACATATGGATCCACTAGTGTCATTGAAATGTGTGTTCTCTTCAGAGACCACACATGGACCCACCAGAGTCATTGCATGTGTGTTCTTTTTACTAACAACAACTGCAGTCATTGCATGTGTGTTCTTTTCACATACCACATTTGGATCCACCAGTGGTATTGCATGTGTGCTCTTTTCACAATCCACCAGTATCATTTCATGTGTGTTCTTTTTACTAACAACAACTGGAGTCATTCCATGTGTGTTCTTTTCACATACCACATATGGATCCAGCAGTGTCATTGCACGTGTGCTCTTTTCACAATCCACCTATGGACCAACAGTGTCATTGCATGTGTGTTCTTTTCACATACCACATATGGATCCACCAGTGTCATTGAAATGTGTGTTCTCTTCAGAGACCACACATGGATCCACTAGTGTCATTGCATGTGTGTTCTTTTTACTACCAACAACTGGAGTCATTGCATGTGTGTTCTTTTCACATACCACATATGGATCCACCAGTGTCATTGCATGTGTGCTCTTTTCAGAATCCACCTATGGATCCACCAGTGTCATTGCATGTTTGTTCTTTTTATTAACAACAACCAGACTCATTGCATGTGTGTTCTTTTCACATACCACATATGGATCCACCTGTGTCATTGAAATGTGTGTTCTCTTCAGACAGCACACATGGATCCACCAGTGTCATTGCATGTGTGTTCTTTTTACTGACAACAACTGGAGTCATTGCATGTGTCCTTTTCATATACCACATATGGATGCACTAGTGTCATTGCATGTGTGCTCTTTTCACAATCCACCTATGGATCCACCAATGTCATTACATGTGTGCTCTTTTTACTAACAACAACCAGAGTCATTGCATGTGTGTTCTTTTCACATACCACACATGGATCCACCGGTGTCATTGCATGTGTGCTCTTTTCACAATCCACCTATGGATCCACCAGTGTCATTTCATGTGTGTTCTTTTCACATACCACATCTGGATCCACCAGTGTCATTGAAATGTGTGTTCTCTTCAGAGACCACACATGGATCCACTAGTGTCATTGCACGTGTGTTCTTTTTACTAACAACAACCAGAGTCATTGCATGTGTGTTATTTTCACATACCACATATGGATCCACCAGTATCATTGCATGTGTGTTTTTTTCCTAACAACAACTGGAGTCATTTCATGTGTGTTATTTTCACATACCACATATGGATCCTCCAGTGTCATTGAAATGTGTGTTCTCTTCAAAGACCACACATGGATCCACTAGTGTCATTGCATGTGTGTTCTTTTTACTAACAACAACTGGAGTCAATGCATGTGTGTTCTATTCACATACCACATATGGATCCACCGGTGTCATTGCATGTGTGTTCTATTTATAACAACAACCAGAGTCATTGCATGTGTGTTATTTTCACATACCACATATGGATCCACCAGTGTCATTCAAATGTGTGTTCTCTTCAGACACCACACATGGATCCACCAGTATCATTGCATGTGTGTTCTTTTTACTAACAACAACTGGACTCATTGCATGTGTTCTTTTCACATACCACATATGGATGCACTAGTGTCATTGCATGTGTGCTCTTTTCACAATCCACCTATGTATCCACCAATGTCATTGCATGTGTGCTCTTTTTACTAACAACAACCAGAGTCATTGCATGTGTGTTCTTTTCACATACCACACATGGATCCACCGGTGTCATTGCATCTTTGCTCTTTTCACAGCCACCTATGGATCCACCAGTGTCATTTCATGTGTGTTCTTTTCACATACCACATCTGGATCCACCAGTGTCATTGAAATGTGTGTTCTCTTCAGAGACCACACATGGATCCACTAGTGTCATTGCATGCCTGTTCTTTTACTAACAACAACCAGAGTCATTGCATGTGTGTTATTTTCACATACCACATATGGATCCACCAGTGTCATTTCATGTGTGCTCTTTTCACAATCCACCTATGGATCCACCAGTGTATTACATGTGTGTTCATTTTACTAACAACAACTGGAGTCATTGCATGTGTGTTCTTCTCACATACCACATATGGATCCAGCAGTGTCATTGCATGTGTGTTCTTTTTACTAACAACAACTGGAGTCATTTCATGTGTGTTCTTTTCACATACCACATATGGATCCACTAGTGTCATTGAAATGTGTGTTCTCTTCAGAGACCACACATGGACCCACCAGAGTCGTTGCATGTGTGTTCTTTTTACTAACAACAACTGCAGTCATTGCATGTGTGTTCTTTTCACATACCACATATGGATCCACCAGTGTCATTGCATGTGTGCTGTTTTCACAATCCACCGGTATCATTTCATGTGTGTTCTTTTTACTAACAACAACTGGAGTCATTCCATGTGTGTTCTTTTGACATACCACATATGGATCCAGCAGTGTCATTGCATGTGTGCTCTTTTCACAATCCACCTATGGATCCAACAGTGTCATTGCATGTGTGTTCTTTTCACATACCACATATGGATCCACCAGTGTCATTGAAATGTGTGTTCTCTTCAGAGACCACACATGGATCCACTAGTGTCATTGCATGTGTGTTCTTTTTACTACCAACAACTGGAGTCATTGCATGTGTGTTCTTTTCACATACCACATATGGATCCACCAGTGTCATTGCATGTGTGCTCTTTTCACAATCCACCTATGGATCCACCAGTGTCATTGCATTTTTGTTCTTTTTACTAACAACAACCAGACTCATTGCATGTGTGTTCTTTTCACATACCACATATGGATCCACCTGTGTCATTGAAATGTGTGTTCTCTTCAGACAGCACACATGGATCCACCAGTGTCATTGCATGTGTGTTATTTTTACTGACAACAACTGGAGTCATTGCATGTGTTCTCTTCATATACGACATATGGATGCACTAGTGTCATTGGATGTGTGCTCTTTTCAAAATCCACCTATGGATCCACCAATGTCATTGCATGTGTGCTCTTTTTACTAACAACAACCAGAGTCATTGCATGTGTGCTCTTTTCACATACCACACATGGATCCACCGGTGTCATTTCATGTGTGTTATTTTCAAATACCACATCTGGATCTACCAGTGTCATTGAAATGTGTGTTCTCTTCAGAGACCACACATGGATCCACTAGTGTCATTGCATGTGTGTTCTTTTTACTAACAACAACCAGAGTCATTGCATGTGTGTTATTTTTACATACCACATATGGATCCACCAGTATCATTGCATGTGTGTTTTTTTACTAACAACAACTGGAGTCATTTCATGTGTGTTATTTTCACATACCACATATGGATCCTCCAGTGTCATTGAAATGTGTGTTCTCTTCAAAGACCACACTTGGATCCACTAGTGTCATTGCATGTGTGTTCTTTTTACTAACAACAACTAGAGTCAATGCAATTGTGTTCTATTCACATACCACATATGGATCCACCAGTGTCATTGCATGTGTGTTCGTTTTACTAACAATAACTGGGGTCATTTCATGTGTGTTCTTTTCACATACGACATATGGATCCACCAGTGTTATTGAAATGTGTGTTCTCTTCAGAGACCACACACGGATCCACCAGTGTCATTGCATGTGTGTTCTTTTTACTAACAACAACCAGAGTCATTGAAATGTGTGTTCTTTTCACATACCACACATGGATCCACCAGTGTCATTGCATGTGTGTTCTTTTTACTAACAACAACCAGAGTCGTTGAAATGTGTGTTCTCTTTAGAGACCCCACATGGATCCACCAGTGTCATTGCATGTGTGTTCTTTTCACTAACAACAACCAGAGTCATTTCATGTGTGTTCTTTTCACTTACCACATATGGATCCACTAGTGTCATTGCATGTCTGTTCTTTTTACCAACTACAACTGGAGTCATTTCATGTGTGTTATTTTCACATACCACATATGGATCCACCAGTGTCATTGAAATGTGTGTTCTCTTTAGAGACCACACATGGATCCACCAGTGTCATTGCATGTGAGTTCTTTTTGCTAGCAACAACTGGAGTCATTGCATGTGTGCTCTTTTCACATACCACATATGGATCCACCAGTGTCATTGCATGTGTGCTCTTTTCACAATCCACCTATGGTTCCACCAGTGTCATTTCATGTGTGTTCTTTTCACATACCACATATGGATCTACCAGTGTCATTGAAATGTGTGTTCTCTTCAGAGACCACACATGGATCCACCAGTGTCATTGCATGTGTGTTCTTTTTACTAACAACAACTGGTGTCATTGCATGTGTGTTCTTTTCCTTTTTACTAACAACAACTGGTGTCATTGCATGTGTGTTCTTTTCACATACCACATATGGATCCAGCAGTGTCATTGCATGTGTGCTCTTTTCACAATCCACCTATGGATCCACCAGTGTCATTGCATATGTGTTCTATTTACTAACAACAACCAGAATCATTGCACCTGTGTTCTTTTCGCATACCACATATGGATCCACCAGTGTCATTGCATGTCTGTTCTTTTCACAATCCTCTATGGATCCACCACTGTAGTTGCATGTGTGTTCTTTTTACTAACAACAACCAGAGTCATTGCATGTGTGTTCTCTTTAGAGACCACACATAGATCCACCAGTGTAATTGCATGTGTGTTCTTTTTTACTAACAACAACCAGAGTCATTGAAATGTGTGTTCTCTTCAGAGACCACACATGGATCCACCAGTGTCATTGCATGTGTGTTCTTTTCACTAACAACAACCAGAGTCATTTCATGTGTGTTCTTTTCACATACCACATATGGATCCACCAGTGTCATTGCATGTGTGTTCTTTTTACTAACAACATCTAGAGTCATTTCATCTGTTTTCTTTCCACATACCACATATGGATCCACTAGTGTCATTGAAATGTGTGTTCTCTTCAGAGACCACACATGGATCCACCAGTGTCACTACATGTGTGTTATTTTTACTAACAACAACTATAGTCATGGCATGTGTGTTCTTTTCACATACCACATATGGATCCACCAGTGTCATTGCATGTGTGCTCTTTTCGCAATCTACCTATGTATCCACCAGTGTCATTGCATCTGTGCTCTTTTTGCAATCTACCTATGGATCCACTAGTGTCATTGCATGTGTGTTCTTTTTACTAACAACAACTAGAGTCATTGCATGTGTGTTCTTTTCACATACCACATATGGATCCACCAATGTCATTGCATGTGTGTTCTTTTCACAATCCACCTATGTATCCACCAGTGTCATTGCATGTGTGCTCTTTTTACTAACAACAACCAGAGTCATTGCATGTGTGTTCTCTTCAGAGACCACACATGGATCCAGCAGTGTCATTGCATCTGTGTTCTTTTTACTAACAACAACCAGAGTCATTGAAATGTGTGTTCTTTTCACATACCACGTATGGATCCACCAGTTTCATTGTATGTGGGTTCTTTTCACAATCCACCTATGGATCCACCAGTGCCATTACATGTGTGCTCTTTTTACTAACAACAACCAGAGTCATTGCATGTGTATTCTCTTTAGAGACCACACATGGATCCACCAGTGTCATTGCATGTGTGTTCGTTTTACTAAGAACAACCAGAGTCATTGCATGTGTGTTCTTTTCACTAACAACAACTAGGGTCATTTCATGTGTGTTCTTTTCACAAACCACATATGGATCCACCAGTGTCATTGCATGTGTGTTCTTTTTACTAACAACAACTGGAGTCATTTCATGTGTGTTCTTTTCACATACCACATATGGATCCACCAGTGTCATTGAAATGTGTGTTCTCTTCAGAGACCACACATGAATCCACTAGTGTCATTGCATGTGGTCTCTTTTTACTAGAACAACTGGAGTCATTGCATGTGTGTTCTTTTCACATACGACATATGGATCCACCAGTGTCATTGCATGTGTGTTATTTTTACGAAAAACAACTAGAGTCATTGCATGTGTGTTCTTTTCACATACCACATATGGATCCACCAGTGTCATTACATGTGTGCTCTTTTCGCAATCCACCTATGGATCCACCAGTGTCATTGCATGTGTGTTCTTTTTACTAACAACAACTGGAGTCATTGCATGTGTGTTCTTGTCACATACCACATATGGATCCACCAGTGTCATTGCATGTGTGTTCTTTTCACAATCCACCTATGGATCCACCAGTGTCATTGCATGTGTGCTCTTTTTACTAACAACAACCAGAGTCATTGCATGTGTGTTCTCTTCACAGACTACACATGGATCCACCAAGGTCATTGAATGTGTGTTCTTTTTACTAACAACAACCAGAGTCATTGAAATGTGTGTTCTCTTCAGAGACCAGACATGGATCCACCAGTGTCAATGCATGTGTGTTCTTTTCACTAAGAACAACCAGAGTCATTGAAATGTGTGTTCTTTTCAGAGACCACACATGGATCCACCAGTGTCATTGCATGTGTGTTCTTTTTACTAACAACAACTGGTGTCATTGCATGTGTGTTCTTTTCCTTTTTACTAACAACAACTGGTGTCATTGCATGTGTGTTCTTTTCACATACCACATATGGATCCAGCAGTGTCATTGCATGTGTGCTCTTTTCACAATCCACCTATGGATCCACCAGTGTCATTGAATATGTGTTATTTTTACTAACAACAACCAGAATCATTACATCTGTGTTCTTTTCGCATACCACATATGGATCCACCAGTGTCATTGCATGTCTGTTCTTTTCACAATCCTCTATGGATCCACCACTGTAGTTGCATGTGTGTTCTTTTTACTAACAACAACCAGAGTCATTGCATGTGTGTTCTCTTTAGAGACCACACATGGATCCACCAGTGTAATTGCATGTGTGTTCTTTTTTACTAACAACAACCAGAGTCATTGAAATGTGTGTTCTCTTCAGAGACCACACATGGATCCACCAGTGTCATTGCATGTGTGTTCTTTTCACTAACAACAACCAGAGTCATTTCATGTGTGTTCTTTTCACATACCACATATGGAGCCACCAGTGTCATTGCATGTGTGTTCTTTTTACTAACAACATCTAGAGTCATTTCATCTGTTTTCTTTCCACATACCACATATGGATCCACTAGTTTCATTGAAATGTGTGTTCTCTTCAGAGACCACACATGGATCCACCAGTGTCACTACATGTGTGTTATTTTTACTAACAACAACTATAGTCATGGCATGTGTGTTCTTTTCACATACCACATATGGATCCACCAGTGTCATTGCATGTGTGCTCTTTTCGCAATCTACCTATGGATCCACCAGTGTCATTGCATCTGTGCTCTTTTTGCAATCTACCTATGGATCCACCAGTGTCATTGCATGTGTGTTCTTTTTACTAACAACAACTAGAGTCATTGCATGTGTGTTCTTTTCACATACCAAATATGGATCCACCAATGTCATTGCATGTGTGTTCTTTTCACAATCCACCTATGTATCCACCAGTGTCATTGCATGTGTGCTCTTTTTACTAACAACAACCAGAGTCATTGCATGTGTGTTCTCTTCAGAGACCACACATGGATCCACCAGTGTCATTGCATCTGTGTTCTTTTTACTAACAACAACCAGAGTCATTGAAATGTGTGTTCTTTTCACATACCACGTATGGATCCACCAGTTTCATTGTATGTGGGTTCTTTTCACAATCCACGTATGGATCCACCAGTGCCATTACATGTGTGCTCTTTTTACTAACAACAACCAGAGTCATTGGATGTGTGTTCTCTTTAGAGACCACACATGGATCCACCAGTGTCATTGCATGTGTGTTCGTTTTACTAAGAACAACCAGAGTCATTGCATGTGTGTTCTTTTCACTAACAACAACTAGAGTCATTTCATGTGTGTTCTTTTCACATACCACATATGGATCTACCAGTGTCATTGCATGTGTGTTCTTTTTACTAACAACAACTTCAGTCATTTCATGTGTGTTCTTTTCACATACCACATATGGATCCACCAGTGTCATTGAAATGTGTGTTCTCTTCAGAGACCACACATGAATCCACTAGTGTCATTGCATGTGTGTTCTGTTTACTAACAACAACTGGAGTCATTGCATGTGTGTTATTTTCACATACCACATATGGATCCACCAGTGTCATTGCATGTGTGTTCTTTTTACGAAAAACAACTAGAGTCATTGCATGTGTGTTCTTTTCACATACCACATATGGATCCACCAGTGTCATTACATGTGTGCTCTTTTCGCAATCCACCTATGGATCCACCAGTGTCATTGCATGTGTGTTCTTTTTACTAACAACAACTGGAGTCATTGCATGTGTGTTCTTGTCACATACCACATATGGATCCACCAGTGTCATTGCATGTGTGTTCTTTTCACAATCCACCTATGGATCCACCAGTGTCATTGCATGTGTGCTCTTTTTACTAACAACAACCAGAGTCATTGCATGTGTGTCCTCTTCACAGACTACACATGGATCCACCAAGGTCATTGAATGTGTGTTCTTTTTACTAACAACAACCAGAGTCATTGAAATGTGTGTTCTCTTCAGAGACCAGACATGGATCCACCAGTGTCATTGCATGTGTGTTCTTTTCACTAAGAACAACCAGAGTCATTTAAATGTGTGTTCTCTTCAGAGACCACACATGGATCCACCAGTGTCATTGCATGTGTGTTCTTTTTACTAACAACAACTGGTGTCATTGCATGTGTGTTCTTTTCCTTTTTACTAACAACAACTGGTGTCATTGCATGTGTGTTCTTTTCACATACCACATATGGATCCAGCAGTGCCATTGCATGTGTGCTCTTTTCACAATCCACCTATGGATCCACCAGTGTCATTGCATATGTGTTCTTTTCACTAACAACAACCAGAATCATTGCATCTGTGTTCTTTTCGCATACCACATATGGATCCACCAGTGTCATTGCATGTCTGTTCTTTTCACAATCCTCTATGGATCCACCACTGTAGTTGCATGTGTGTTCTTTTTACTAACAACAACCAGAGTCATTGCATGTGTGTTCTCTTTAGAGACCACACATGGATCCACCAGTGTAATTGCATGTGTGTTCTTTTTTACTAACAACAACCAGAGTCATTGAAATGTGTGTTCTCTTCAGAGACCACACATGGATCCACCAGTGTCATTGCATGTGTGTTCTTTTCACTAACAACAACCAGAGTCATTTCATGTGTGTTCTTTTCACATACCACATATGGATCCACCAGTGTCATTGCATGTGTGTTCTTTTTACTAACAACATCTAGAGTCATTTCATCTGTTTTCTTTCCACATACCACATATGGATCCACTAGTGTCATTGAAATGAGTGTTCTCTTCAGAGACCACACATGGATCCACCAGTGTCACTACATGTGTGTTATTTTTACTAACAACAACTATAGTCATGGCATGTGTGTTCTTTTCACATACCACATATGGATCCACCAGTGTCATTGCATCTGTGCTCTTTTTGCAATCTACCTATGGATCCACCAGTGTCATTGCATGTGTGTTCTTTTTACTAACAATAACTAGAGTCATTGCATGTGCGTTCTTTTCACATACCACATATGGATCCACCAATGTCATTGCATGTGTGTTCTTTTCACAATCCACCTATGTATCCACCAGTGTCATTGCATGTGTGCTCTTTTTACTAACAACAACCAGAGTCTTTGCATGTGTGTTCTCTTCAGAGACCACACATGGATCCACCAGTGTCATTGCATCTGTATTCTTTTTACTAACAACAACCAGAGTCATTGAAATGTGTGTTCTTTTCACATACCACGTATGGATCCACCAGTTTCATTGTATGTGGGTTCTTTTCACAATCCACCTATGGATCCACCAGTGCCATTACATGTGTGCTCTTTTTACTAACAACAACCAGAGTCATTGCATGTGTGTTCTCTTTAGAGACCACACATGGATCCCCCAGTGTCATTGCATGTGTGTTCGTTTTACTAAGAACAACCAGAGTCATTGCATGTGTGTTCTTTTCACTAACAACAACTAGAGTCATTTCATGTGTGTTCTTTTCACATACCACATATGGATCCACCAGTGTCATTGCATGTGTGTTCTTTTTACTAACAACAACTTGAGTCATTTCATGTGTGTTCTTTTCACATACCACATATGGATCCACCAGTGTCATTGAAATGTGTGTTCTCTTCAGAGACCACACATGAATCCACTAGTGTCATTGCATGTGTGTTCTTTTTACTAACAACAACTGGAGTCATTGCATGTGTGTTCTTTTCACATACCACATATGGATCCACCAGTGTCATTGCATGTGTGTTCTTTTGACGAAAAACAACTAGAGTCATTGCATGTGTGTTCTTTTCACATACCACATATGGATCCACCAGTGTCATTACATGTGTGCTCTTTTAGCAATCCACCTATGGATCCACCAGTGTCATTGCATGTGTGTTCTTTTTACTAACAACAACTGGAGTCATTGCATGTGTGTTCTTGTCACATACCACATATGGATCCACCAGTGTCATTGCATGTGTGTTCTTTTCACAATCCACCTATGGATCCACCAATGTCATTGCATGTGTGCTCTTTTTACTAACAACAACCAGAGTCATTGCATGTGTGTTCTCTTCACAGACTACACATGGATCCACCAAGGTCATTGAATGTGTGTTCTTTTTACTAACAACAACCAGAGTCATTGAAATGTGTGTTCTCTTCAGAGACCAGACATGGATCCACCAGTGTCATTGCATGTGTGTTCTTTTCACTAAGAACAACCAGAGTCATTGAAATGTGTGTTCTTTTCAGAGACCACACATGGATCCACCAGTGTCATTGCATGTGTGTTCTTTTTACTAACAACAACTGGTGTCATTGCATGTGTGTTCTTTTCCTTTTTACTAACAACAACTGGTGTCATTGCATGTGTGTTCTTTTCACATACCACATATGGATCCAGCAGTGTCATTGCATGTGTGCTCTTTTCACAATCCACCTATGGATCCACCAGTGTCATTGCATATGTGTTCTTTTTACTAACAACAACCAGAATCATTACATCTGTGTTCTTTTCGCATACCACATATGGATCCACCAGTGTCATTGCATGTCTGTTCTTTTCACAATCCTCTATGGATCCACCACTGTAGTTGCATGTGTGTTCTTTTTACTAACAACAACCAGAGTCATTGCATGTGTGTTCTGTTTAGAGACCACACATGGATCCACCAGTGTAATTGCATGTGTGTTCTTTTTTACTAACAACAACCAGAGTCATTGAAATGTGTGTTCTCTTCAGAGACCACACATGGATCCACCAGTGTCATTGCATGTGTGTTCTTTTCACTAACAACAACCAGAGTCATTTCATGTGTGTTCTTTTCACATACCACATATGGAGCCACCAGTGTCATTGCATGTGTGTTCTTTTTACTAACAACATCTAGAGTCATTTCATCTGTTTTCATTCCACATACCACATATGGATCCACTAGTTTCATTGAAATGTGTGTTCTCTTCAGAGACCACACATGGATCCACCAGTGTCACTACATGTGTGTTATTTTTACTAACAACAACTATAGTCATGGCATGTGTGTTCTTTTCACATACCAAATATGGATCCACCAGTGTCATTGCATGTGTGCTCTTTTCGCAATCTACCTATGGATCCACCAGTGTCATTGCATCTATGCTCTTTTTGCAATCTACCTATGGATCCACCAGTGTCATTGCATGTGTGTTCTTTTTACTAACAACAACTAGAGTCATTGCATGTGTGTTCTTTTCACATACCAAATATGGATCCACCAATGTCATTGCATGTGTGTTCTTTTCACAATCCACCTATGTATCCACCAGTGTCATTGCATGTGTGCTCTTTTTACTAACAACAACCAGAGTCATTGCATGTGTGTTCTCTTCAGAGACCACACATGGATCCACCAGTGTCATTGCATCTGTGTTCTTTTTACTAACAACAACCAGAGTCATTGAAATGTGTGTTCTTTTCACATACCACGTATGGATCCACCAGTTTCATTGTATGTGGGTTCTTTTCACAATCCACCTATGGATCCACCAGTGCCATTACATGTGTGCTCTTTTTACTAACAACAACCAGAGTCATTGCATGTGTGTTCTCTTTAGAGACCACGCATGGATCCACCAGTGTCATTGCATGTGTACTCTTTTTACTAACAACAACCAGAGTCATTACATTTGTGTTCTCTTCAGAGACCACACATGGATCTACCAGTGTCATTGCATGTGTGTTGTTTTTACTAACAACAACCAGAGTCATTGAAATGTGTGTTCTCTTGAGGGACCACACATGGATCCACCAGTGTCATTTCATGTGTGTTCTTTTCACTAACAACAACCAGAGTCATTTCATGTGTGTTCTTTTCACATACCACATATGGCTCCACCAGTGTTATTGCATGTGTGTTCTTTTTACTAACAACAACTAGAGTCATCTCATGTGTGTTCTTTTCACATACCACATATGGATCCACAAGTGTCATTCCATGTGTGCTCTTTTCACAATCCACCTATGGATCCACCAGTGTCATTTCATGTGTGTTCTTTTCACATACAACATATGGATCCACCAGTGTCATTGAAATGTGTGTTCTCTTCAAAGACCACACATGGATCCACTAGTGTCATTGCATGTGTGTTCTTTCACTAACAACAACCAGAGTCATTGCATGTGTGTTCTTTTCACATACCACATATGGATCCACTAGTGTCATTGAAATGTGTGTTCTCTTCAGAGACCACACATGGATCCACCAGTGTCAGTGCATGTGTGTTCTTTTTACTAACAACAACCAGAGTCATTGGAATGTGTGTTCTTTTCACATACCACGTATGGATCCACCAGTGTCATTGCATGTGTGTTCTTTTCACAATCCACCTATGAATCCACCAGTGTCATTACACGTGTGCTATTTTTACTAACAACAACCAGAGTCATTGCATGTGTGTTCTCTTCAGACACCACACATGGATCCACCAGTGTCATTGCATGTTTGTTCTTTTTACTAACTACAACCAGAGTCATTGAAATGTGTGTTCTTTTCACATACCACATATGGATCCACCAGTGTCATTGCATGTGTGTTCTTTTTACTAACAACAACTGGAGTCATTGAAATGTGTGTTGTCTTCAGATACCACACATGGATCCACCAGTATCATTGAAATGGGTGTTCTCTTAAGAGACCACACATGGATCCACCAGTGTCATTGCATGTGTGTTCTTTTTAGTAACAACAACTTGAGTCATTGCATCTGTGTTCTTTTCACATACCACATATGGATCCACCAGTGTCATTGCATGTGTGCTCTTTTCACAATCCACCTATGGATCCACCAGTGTCATTGCATGTGTGTTCTTTTTCTTAACAACAACCAGAGTCATTGCATGTGTGTTCTTTTCACATACCACATATGGATCCACCAATGTCATTGAAATGTGTTTTCTCTTCAGAGACCACACATGGATCAGTTAGTGTCAAATCATGTGTGCTCTTTTTACTTAACAACAACCAGAGTCATTGCATGTGTTTTCTCTTTAGAGACCACACATGGATCCACCAGTGTCATTGCATGTGTGCCCTTTTCACAATCCACCTATGGATCCACCAGTATCATTTCATGTGTGTTCTTTTCACATACCACATATAGATCCACCAGTGTCATTGAAATGTGTGTTCTCTTCAGAGACCACACATGGATCCACTAGTGTCATTGCATGTGTGACCAGTGTCATTGCATGTGTGTTATTTTTACTAACAACAACTGGAGTCATTTATTATGTGTTATTTTCACATACCACATATGGATCCACCAGTGTCATTGAAATGTGTGTTCTCTTCAAAGACCACACATGGATACACCAGTGTCATTACATCTGTGTTATTTTTACTAACAACAACTGGAGTCATTGCATGTGTGTTTTTTTCACATACCACACATGGATCCACCAGTGTCATTGCATGTGTGCTCTTTTCACAATCCACCTATGGATCCACCAGTGTCATTGCATGTGTGTTCTATTTACTATCAACAACTGGAGTCATTGCATGTGTGTTCTTTTCACATACCACATATGGATCCACCAGTGTCATTGCATGTGTGTTCTTTTCAGAATCCACCTATGGATCCACCAGTGTCATCGCATGTGTGCTCTTTTTACTAACAACAACCAAAGTCATTGCATGTGTGTTCTATTCAGAGACCATACATGGATCCACCAGTGTCATTGAAATGTGTGTTCTCTTCAAAGACCACATATGGATCCACCAGTGTCATTGCATGTGTGTTCTTTTTACTAACAACAACTAGAGTCATTGCATCTGTGTTATTTTCACATACCACATATGGATCCACCAGTGTCATTGCATGTGTGCTCTTTTCACAATCCACCTATGGATCCACCAGTGTCATTGCATGTGTGTTATTTTTACTAACAACAACTGGAGTCATTGCATGTGTGTTCTTCTCACATACCACATATGGATCCACCAGTGTCATTGCATGTGTGTTCTTTTCACAATCCACCTTTGGATCCACCAGTGTCATTGCATGTGTGCTCTTTTTACTAACAACAACCAGAGTCATTGCATGTGTGTTCTCTTCAGAGACCACACATGGATCCACCAGTGTCATTGCATGTGTGTTCTTTTCACAATCCACCTATGGATCCACCAGTGTCATTTCATATGTGTTCTTTTCACATACCACAAATAGATCCACTAGTGTCATTGAAATGTGTGTTCTCTTCAGAGACCACACAAGGATACACTAGTGTCATTGCATGTGTGACCAGTGTCATTGCATGTGTGTTCTTTTTACTAACAACAACTGGAGTCATATCTTATGTGTTCTTTTCACATACCACATATGGATCCACCAATGTCGTTGAAATATGTGTTCTCTCCAAACACCACACATGGATCCACCAGTGTCATTACATGTGTGTCATTTTTACTAACAACAACTGGAGTCATTGCATGTGTGTTCTTTTCACATACCACATATGGATCCACCAGTGTCATTCCATGTGTGCTCTTTCCACAATCCACCTATGGATCCACCAGTGTCATTGCATGTGTCTTCTTTTTACTAACAACAATTGGAGTCATTGCATGTGTGTTCTTTTCACATACCACATATGGATCCACCAGTGTCATTGCATGTGTGGTCTTTTCACAATCCACCTATGGATCCACCAGTGTCATCACATGTGTGCTCTTTTTACTAACAACAACCAGAGTCATTGCATGTGTGTTCTCTTCAGAGACCACACATGGATCCACCAGTGTCATTGCATGTGTGTTCTTTTTACTAAAAACAACCAGAGTCATTGAAATGTCTGTTCTTTTCACATACCACGTATGGATCCACCAGTGTCATTGCATCTGTGTTCTTTTCACAATCCACCTATGGATCCACCATTGTCATTGCATGTGTGGTCTTTTTACTAAGAACAACCAGAGTCATTGCATGTGTGTTCTCTTCAGAGACCACACATGGATCCACCAGTGTCATTGCATGTGTGTTCTTTTTACTAACAACAACTGGTGTCATTGCATGTGTGTTCTTTTCAGATACCACATATGGATCCACCAGTGTCATTGCATGTGTGTTCTTTTTACTAACAACAACCAAAGTCATTGAAATGTGTGTTCTCTTTACAGACCACACATGGATCCACCAGTGTCATTGAAATGTGTGTTCTCTTTAGAGACCACACATGGATCCACCAGTGTCATTGCATGTGTGTTCTTTCTACTAACCAGAGTCATTGCATCTGTGTTATTTTCACATACGACATATGGATCCACCAGTCTCATTGCATGTGTGCTCTTTTCACAATCCACCTATGGATCTACCAGTGTCATTGCATGTGTGTTCTTTTTACTAACAACAACCAGAGTCATTGCATGTGTGTTCTTTTCACATACCACATATGGATCCACCAGTGTCATTGAAATGAGTGTTCTCTTCAGAGACCACACATGGATCCACCAGTGTCATTGCATGTGTGTTCTTTTTACTAACAACAACTAGAGTCATATCATGTGTGTTCTTTTCACATACCACAAATGGATCCACTAGTGTTATTGCCTGTGTATTCTTTTCAAAATCCACCTATGGATCCACCAGTGTCATTGCATGTGTTTTCTTTTTACTAACAACAACTAGAGTCATTGCATGTGTGTTCTTTTCACATACCACATATGGATCCACCAGTGTCATTGCATGTGTGCTCTTTTAACAATCCACCTATGGATCCACCAGTGTCATTGCATGTGTGCTCTTTTTACTAAAAACAACCAGAGTCATTGCATGCGTGTTCTCTTCAGATACCACACATGGATCCACCAGTGTCATTGCATGTGTGTTCTTTTTACTAACAACAACCAGAGTCGTTGAAATGTGTGTTCTTTTCACATACCACGTATGGATCCACCAATGTAATTTCATGTGTGTTCTTTTCACAATCCACCTATGGATCCACCAGTGTCATTGCATGTGTGCTCTTTTTACTAACAACAACCAGAGTCATTACATGTGTGTTCTCTTCAGAGACCACACATGGATCTACCGGTGTCATTGCATGTGTGTTGTTTTTACTAACAACAACCAGAGTCATTGAAATGAGTGTTCTCTTCAGAGACCACACATGGATCCACCAGTGTCATTTCATGTGTGTTCATTTCACTAAGAACAACTAGAGTCATTTCATGTGTGTTCTTTTCACATACCACATATGGATCCACCAGTGTTATTGCATGTGTGTTCTTTTTACTAACAACAACTGGAGTCATCTCATGTGTGTTCTTTTCACATACCACATATGGATCCACAAGTGTCATTGCATGTGTGCTCTTTTCACAATCCGCCTATGGATCCACCAGTGTCATTTCATGTGTGTTCTTTTCACATACCACATATGGATCCACCAGTGTCATTGAAATGTGTGTTCTCTTCAAAGACCACACATGGATCCACCAGTGTCATTGCATTTGTGTTCTTTTGACTAACAACAACCAGAGTCATTGCATGTGTGTTCTTTTCACATACCACATATGGATCCACCAGTGTCATTGAAATGTGTGTTCTCTTCAGAGACCACACATGGATCCACCAGTGTCATTGCATGTGTGTTCTTTTTACTACCAACAACTGGAGTCATTGCATGTGTATTCTTTTCACATACCACATATGGATCCACCAGTGTCATTGCATGTGTGTTCTTTTCAAAATCCACCTATGGATCCACCAATGTCATTGCATGTGTGCTCTTTTTACTAACAACAACCAGATTCATTGCATGTGTGTTCTCTTCAAAGACCACACATGGATCCACCAGTGTCATTGCATGTGTGTTCTTTTTACTAACAACAACTAGTGTCATTGCATGTGTGTTCTTTTCACATACCACATATTGATCCACCAGTGTCATTGCATGTCTGTTCTTTTCACAAGCCACCTATGGATACACCAGTGTTGTAACACCCTCAGAATCAGACCTATGCAAGTTTTAGCGAAACCCGCCAAACCCGCATAGAAACGATTCAAAGGTGCCCACCAGGCACTTTCGTGCGGGTGGAAAACGAAGTAATAACATTACACAACAGTCCTCGATGGGACCCACATAACAGATAGATACAACAGCGACTCAAAGAGTCAAGAATACAGATATAATATACAAAGATCCAAATCACCTTGAAAACGAGGGAGCGTCCAACTACGGACAAGATGCAAATGGGGCTAAGAGCCCTGAATAATAACCAATGGCGTCCATAACCCTGCCCAGGCCAAGCCGGAAGGGTAACCCTGCTAACGACGTCGATCTCAAAACCTGCTTAAACAAAAGGGGTGCCGACAAAGGGCAAAGGAAAAAGAGGAGCGTCAGTACTGAGGCCAGTACACGGCGAGGCTAGAATTCGGCGGTCCTCGCCTACATAGGTATGGTGGACTGAAGCGGCAGCGGCAGCATGCACTAAACAACCTATAGAGACTCGATGCAACTGGCGGCTATCAGAGAGGGGTAAGAAAGACCTATTCGGAACCAACCTGATACTACCATCAAACAAACCCATCCTGGTGTTTCCCCCTCGAGACCAAACGAGGAAGTCAACCGAAGAACTCACACCATTAGCAGTTTTATTTATTCAGTTATCGTTGCAGTAATTACTAGTCAGGTATAGATAATCATCCTGATAAAATAAGCAGTGGGCACTTTTATTTGACCATTCGATTGTAGTTGCAACACTTACTAGTCAGATACATTTGTCATGAGATAACCCAAAACCCAGCAGTTGTTGGTACTTTTATTTAGCCATTCCGTTATAGTTGCAATACTTACTAGTCAGATACAATGGTCGCAAGCGACAACCCAAACAAGCAAATGTGGGCAGTTTTAATTAGCCATTCCATTATAGTGAAGCTGATTACTAGTCATTATAAAGTCAAATTTATAGCACTACTTTAGTTATAGTTGTCTATGATCAAGATACTGTGATCCAAGTCGTCCATAACCGTGGACACGGCTTTCAGAAAGTTTTACCCTGCAGGGGTGCACAAATAGCAACACACACTCGATATGCCTCGGAAAAACCAAATCAAAACCCAACGAGACAGTCACGACAAAGCAATTACAGGATTCAGAAATATTTCAGGGGGCCACCCCTTTAAGTAGATCCCGCAACAAAGCCGGCCGGCTCCGAAACGGGCTTAAGGTTGTGGAGGCGGCTATAAACGACTGGGAACCCGAAAGTGTGGCTGGGCTTGTCGATACAGCGAAATCGGGCCACGATCCTAAACAGTACAGTGTGCAGTACCTCGCACAATTTAAATAAAGCAGTAAAGCATGGCATAAGTACAGGATAGTAAATAAAACCACAAACTAGTTTGTGGCCCCAAGAAATAAGAATGAATCAAGCTCTGGCTCAGGGGGGTCCATAAGCCTCCCGGATGTGGATAGCGCGAATATTCAAGGAACAGGTATCAAGTACTCGGGGTCCTACGGGACACAAGTGGACGGTTAACAACCAAATAACATCTATTGCCCACTTGTGCCTCTGCTTACCTACTTCAATTTTAGTTATTAAACAGTAATTAAAGTTAACGATAAATATAGCCAAGATCATCTCCAACATCGAACAGGCGGCAATACTCCAACAACTGTGGTACTTGACGACACGCAACAGCACTTGAGCAAGCGACTACGACGCGCATGTCCAACTATCTACCAAACAACACGTAATAGGATGTGTCCAAGGCAATATGAGTCTGCAAGGGATATCACGGGCACGAAAACTAGAGCATCGCAACACAGATAGCAATAGATCAACAGGAGGGAATAAATACTATAAAAGTAAGATAGGTAGAAAGGAGGGAGGTGCTCGCCTGAAAACATTGCCGAGGGTTCATCCGAAGATCGGGGCGAGGCTCACATCAACTCAACGACCTTATCCGCGAAGAAGCAAAACACTAGAATAAACACCGGATGCACTATTTAATACTACGGCAAAAGATCGGGCATGATGCATGTATGATGTATGACATGGCAAAGGTGCGATGCAATTGAGCAATATTAAGCGGAACCGGGGTCCCGACAATTAATTAAACGGTTCAAGTTATTTATCTACCCCGCAAATTAAATGTTGTAATAACAGGGCAAGATAATTTACCGGTTCGCTACACAAATTTAAATGAGGCCAATATAAGACTAGATTTGCCCGCATAGGGGCCCCATATTTAATTATATGGTGAATCGGCGTAGTGCCCCCAAACCACACAATTATGCATGCGTGAACAATTAAATATGCGTCCATTTATATAGTTGGCAAATTATAAAATAGGGGCTCGGAAAAGGGGTCACACATCTGGGTTCGGACGATC
This sequence comes from Avena sativa, assembly GCA_916181665.1. Taxonomy (NCBI): domain Eukaryota; kingdom Viridiplantae; phylum Streptophyta; class Magnoliopsida; order Poales; family Poaceae; genus Avena; species Avena sativa. Next base: position 409,413,107 of record OV702292.1, on the reverse strand, counting down.
TTGGGGTTCGATGTGGTTCGGGGTCCGGTCTCAGGGTCCAGGGTTCGACGGGATCGGTCTCGCATCCGGAAAGAAGGTCTTGGCGGTCTTCGGATCCGGGGCTCGCATCCGGGAAGGAGATCTTGTCGCATCCGTGGTCTTCGGGTCTGTGTAGACGGTCATGGCGTTCCGAGAAGAAGATCTTGGCGTATCCGTGTCGACGACCTTGGGGGGTTCGACGGGGTTCGGTCTCGTCAACGAGGAGATTTTGTCGGGGTGTCGGAACCGAAGAACTTGGCGGTCGATGAAGTCGGTGGCCTTCGGAAGATCCAGACGTTAGGACAGTTTCCGGCATCAGACGCTCTGGCATTGGTCTTTCTAGCAAACCCCTTTGCAGCCACAGATCTTGTCGAGGTGGTCATGCGTGTACACGAATGAGTACAGGAGCAGCCCACGTCGGTTCCAGCGGACACGGGGAAGGACGGCGGGCTCAGGGCCGAAGCGGAGGAAGAGGGCACGCAGGAGGTTGGTCACGGCGGCCTGCAGAGCACACGGCCGACTCGCGGCGAGATGGTTGGCCAGAGGCGGCGGCAGCGCAGGGAGGCCGCGAGGTGCTCGGGGCGGCGGGCAAGCTCGGCAGGGAGGGGGAGGTGCCGAGGACGGCGGCGGCCGGGGAAGAGCCCACAAGGCGGCGGCGGCCGGAGGTGGTGAGCGGGGCCGACGGGGAGGCGGCGCCCGCAGGCGGTCGGCGGCGAGGTTCGCGAGAAGAGGGGGAAGCGAGGTAGGAGGGAGAGGACGCGGTCGGGCTCGAGGCGACCGAGCCCCTGGCGGCGGACGACGGCGCGGGGAGGCGGGCCTGCGCGAGGAACGGCGAGGGGAGGCGACGCGGTGAGGGAGAGGGGAGAGGCGGGCCCGACGGCGCTCGGAGGGCTGGCGCGGCGACGGGTCGGGAAGGAAGGCCCGGCGGCGGCCGGCGGGGTGGAAGACGCGAGCCGGGGAGGAGGGCGGTGGCTGCAGCGGGAGGAGGAAGACGCGGCGAGGGAGAGAGCGGGGGTGCGGGAGGCTGGGCGACGAAGAGGTGGGACCGAGGTGGGCCAGGGGAGCGGGTGGCGTGCGTGGCGTGTGTTGGGTGAGGGAGTGGGCTGTGGGGGTGGCAGCGGGTTGGGGTGAGGTGGCGGTTGAGGATTGGTTAGAGGGGAGGGAGAGGGTGAGGTGGCAGCCAGGGGTTGGTCCGGGTGAGGTGGCTGGAGGGTGGGTAGATAGGACTGGGGTAAGAAAAGATTTGGGGTGGGGTCTAAGCTGGACCGATTTGTTCTGGGGGTGGTAGACTGGGTCGAATCGGCCCATTCGACTGCCCCACTAAAAATAATTAAATATTTTATTTATTTCAAACAGGGCTTTTGCAAACCGATAGCAGACAAAACAAAATAATCCGGAGACCCGGGTTTTGCGTTTGAACGAAGACGGGGCGTTTTAGAAAACACAAAATAGGTTTTTCCGAAATTAGTTTTATGCAAGCACATGCAAGATGATGACGATGCTCAAATGCAATGTGGCATGATGACATGAGCATGCGGTCATGATGATGCAATGCACCAAAAACAACGCGATTTTCTAGTAGTGGTTTTGCGGGATGCCACAAGTGTCATCGCATGTGTGCTCTTTTTACTAACAACAACCAGAGTCATTGCATGTGTGTTCTCTTTAGAGACCACACATGGATCCACCAGTGTAATTGCAGGTGTGTTCTTTTTACTAAAAACAACCAGAGTCATTGAAATGTGTTTTCTCTTTAGAGACCACACATGGATCCACTAGTGTCATTGCATGTGTGTTCTTTTCACTAAAAATAACCAGAGTCATTTCATTTGTGTTCTTTTCACATACCACATATGGATCCACCAGTGTCATTGCATGTGTGTTCTTTCTACTAACAACAACTGGAGTGATTTCATATGTGTTCTTTTCACATACCACATATGGATCCACCAGTGTCATTGAAATGTGTGTTCTCTTCAGAGACCACACATGGATCCACCAGTGTTATTACATGTGTGTTATTTTTACTAACAATAACTGGAGTCATTGCATGTGTTTTTTTCACATACCACATATGGATCCACCAGTGTCATTGCATGTGTGTTCTTTTCACAATCCACCTATGGATCCACCAGTGTCATTGCATGTGTGCTCTTTTTACTAACAACAACCAGAGTCATTGCATGTGTGTTATTTTCACATACCACATATGGATCCACAAGAGTCATTGAAATGTGTGTTCTCTTCAGAGACCACACATGGATCCACCAGTGTCATTGCATGTGTGTTGTTTTTACTGACAACAACTAGAGTCATTGCATGTGTGTTCTTTTCACATACCACATATGGATCCACCAGTGTCATTGCATGTGTGCTCTTTTCACAATCCACCTATGGATCCACCAGTGTCATTTCATGTGTGTTCTTTTCACATACCACATATAGATCCACCAGTGTCATTGAAATGTGTGTTCTCTTCAAAGACCACACATGGATACACCAGTGTCTTTACATGTGTGTTATTTTTACTAACAACAACTGGAGTCATTGCATGTGTTTTTTTTTCACATACCACATATGGATCCACCAGTGTCATTGCATGTGTGCCCTTTTCACAATCCACCTATGGATCCACCAGTGTCATTGCATGTGTGTTCTTTTTACTAACAACAACTAGAGTCATTGCATGTGTGTTCTCTTCAGAGACAACACATGGATCCACCAGTGTCATTGCATGTGTGTTCTTTTTACTAACAACAACCAGAGTCATTGAAATGTATGTTCTTTTCACATACCACAGATGGATTCACAAGTGTCATTGCATGTGTGTTCTTTTTACTAATAACAACTGGAGTCATTGAAATGTGTGTTCTCTTCAGAGACCACACATGGATCCACCAGTGTCATTGAAATGTGTGTTCTCTTCAGAGACCACACATGGATCCACCAGTGTCATTGCATGTGTGTTCTTTTTACTAACAACAACTGGAGTCATTGCATCTGTGTTCTTTTCACATACCACATATGGATCCACCAGTGTCATTACATGTGTGCCCTTTTCACAATCCACCGATGGATCCACTAGTGTCATTGCATGTGTGTTCTTTTTACTAACAACAATCAGAGTCATTGCATGTGTGTTCTTTTCACATACCACATATGGATCCACCAGTGTCATTGAAATGTGTGTTCTCTTCAGAGACCACACATGGATCCACCAGTGTCATTGCATGTGTGTTGTTTTTACTAACAACAACTAGAGTCATTGCATGTGTGTTCTTTTCACATACCACATATGGATCCACCAGTGTCATTGCATGTGTTCTCTTTTCACAATCCACCTATGGATCCACCAGTGTCATTTCATGTGTGTTCTTTTCACATACCACATATAGATCCACCAGTGTCATTGAAATGTGTGTTCTCTTCAAAGACCACACATGGATACACCAGTGTCTTTACATGTGTGTTATTTTTACTAACAACAACTGGAGTCATTGCATGTGTTTTTTTTCACATACCACATATGGATCCACCAGTGTCATTGCATGTGTGCCCTTTTCACAATCCACCTATGGATCCACCAGTGTCATTGCATGTGTGTTCTTTTTACTAACAACAACTGGAGTCATTGCATGTGTGTTCTCTTCAGAGACCACACATGGATCCACCAGTGTCATTGCATGTGTGTTCTTTTTACTAACAACAACTAGAGTCATTGAATTGTATGTTCTTTTCACATACCACAGATGGATTCACCAGTGTCATTGCATGTGTGTTCTTTTTACTAATAACAACTGGAGTCATTGAAATGTGTGTTCTCTTCAGAGACCACACATGGATCCACCAGTGTCATTGAAATGTGTGTTCTCTTCAGAGACCACACATGGATCCACGAGTGTCATTGCATGTGTGTTCTTTTTACTAACAACAACTGGAGTCATTGCATCTGTGTTCTTTTCACATACCACATATGGATCCACCAGTGTCATTACATGTGTGCCCTTTTCACAATCCACCGATGGATCCACCAGTGTCATTGCATGTGTGTTCTTTTTACTAACAACAATCAGAGTCATTGCATGTGTGTTCTTTTCACATACCACATATGGATCCACCAGTGTCATTGAAATGTGTGTTCTCTTTAGAGACCACACATGGATCCACCAGTGTCATTGCATGTGTGTTGTTTTTACTAACAACAACTAGAGTCATTGCATGTGTGTTCTTTTCACATACCACATATGGATCCACCAGTCTCATTGCATGTGTGCTCTTTTCACAATCCACCTATGGATCCACCAGTGTCATTTCATGTGTGTTCTTTTCACATACCACATATAGACCCACCAATGTCATTGAAATGTGTGTTCTCTTCAGAGACCACACAAGGATACACTAGTGTCATTGCATGTGTGACCAGTGTCATTGCATGTGTGTTCTTTTTAGTAACAACAACTGGAGTCATTTATTATGTGTTCTTTTCACATACCACAGATGGATCCACCAGTGTCATTGAAATGTATGTTCTCTTCAAAGACCACACATGGATCCACCAGTGTCATTACATGTGTGTTATTTTTACTAACAACAACTGGAGTCATTGCATGTGTGTTCTTTTCACATACCACATATGGATCCACCAGTGTCATTGCATGTGTGCTCTTTTCACAATCCACCTATGGATCCAACAGTGTCATTGCATGTGTGTTCTTTTTACTAACAACAACTGGAGTCATTGCATGTGTGTTCTTTTCACATACCACATATGGATCCAGCAGTGTCATTGCATGTGTTTTCTTATCACAATCCACCTATGGATCCACCAGTGTCATCACATGTGTGTTCTTTTTACTAACAACAACCAGAGTCATTGCATGTGTGTTCTCTTCAGAGACCACGCATGGATCCACCAGTGTCATTGCATGTGTGCTCTTTTTACTAACAACAACCAGAGTCATTACATTTGTGTTCTCTTCAGAGACCACACATGGATCTACCAGTGTCATTGCATGTGTGTTGTTTTTACTAACAACAACCAGAGTCATTGAAATGTGTGTTCTCTTTAGAGACCACACATGGATCCACCAGTGTCATTCCATGTGTGTTCTTTTCACTAACAACAACTAGAGTCATTTCATGTGTGTTCTTTTCACATACCACAATTGGATCCACCAGTGTCATTGCATGTGTGTTCTTTTTACTAACAACAACTTGAGTCATCTCATGTGTGTTCTTTTCACATACCACATATGGATCCACAAGTGTCATTGCAGGTGTGCTCTTTTCACAATCCGCCTATGGATCCACCAGTGTCATTTCATGTGTGTTCTTTTCACATACCATATATGGATCCACCAGTGTCATTGAAATGTGTGTTCTCTTCAAAGACCACACATGGATCCACCAGTGTCATTGCATGTGTGTTCTTTTGACTAACAACAAACCAGAGTCATTGCATGTGTGTTCTTTTCACATACCACATATGGATCCACCAGTGTCATTGAAATGTGTGTTCTCTTCAGAGACCACACATGGATCCTCCAGTGTCATTGCATGTGTGTTCTTTTTACTAACAACAACTGGAGTCATTGCATGTGTGTTCTTTTCACATACGACATATGGATCCACCAGTGTCATTGCATGTGTGTTCTTTTCAAAATCCACCTATGGATCCACCAATGTCATTGCATGTGTGCTCTTTTTACTAATAAAAACCATATTCATTGCATGTGTGTTCTCTTCAAAGACCACACATGGATCCACCAATGTCATTGCATGTGTGTTCTTTTTACTAACAACAACTAGTGTCATTGCACGTGTGTTCTTTTCACATACCACATATGGATCCACCAGTGTCATTGCATGTCTGTTCTTTTCACAATCCACCTATGGATACACCAGTGTCATCGCATGTGTGCTCTTTTTACTAACAACAACCAGAGTCATTGCATGTGTGTTCTCTTTAGAGACCACACATGGATCCACCAGTGTAATTGCAGGTGTGTTCTTTTTACTAAAAACAACCAGAGTCATTGAAATGTGTGTTCTCTTTAGAGACCACGCATGGATCCACCAGTGTCATTGCATGTGTGTTCTTTTCACTAAAAATAACCAGAGTCATTTCATGTGTGTTCTTTTCACATACCACATATGGATCCACCAGTGTCATTGCATGTGTGTTCTTTCTACTAACCAGAGTCATTGCATCTGTGTTATTTTCACATACGACATATGGATCCACCAGTGTCATTGCATGTGTGCTCTTTTCACAATCCACCTATGGATCCACCAGTGTCATTGCATGTGTGTTCTTTTTACTAACAACAACCAGAGTCATTGCATGTGTGTTCTTTTCACATACCACATATGGATCCACCAGTGTCATTGAAATGTGTGTTCTCTTCAGAGACCACACATGGATCCACCAGTGTCATTGCATGTGTGTTCTTTTTACTAACAACAACTGGAGTCATTGCATGTGTGTTCTTTTCACATACCACATATGGATCCACCAATGTCATTGCATGTGTGCTCTTTTCACAATCCACCTATGGATCCACCAGTGTCATTTCATGTGTGTTCTTTTCACATACCACATATAGATCCACCAGTGTTATTGAAATGTGTGTTCTCTTCAAAGACCACACGTGGATACACCAGTGTCATTACATGTGTGTTATTTTTACTAACAACGACTGGAGTCATTGCATGTGTTTTTTTTCACATACCACATATGGATCCACCAGTGTCATTGCATGTGTGCTCTTTTCACAATCCACCTATGGATCCACCAGTATCATTCCATGTGTGTTCTTTTTACTAACAACAACTAGAGTCATTGCATGTGTGTTCTTTTCACATACCACATATGGATCCACCAGTGTCATTGCATGTGTGTTCTTTTCACAATCCACCTATGGATCCACCAGTGTCATCGCATGCGTGCTCTTTTTACTAACAACAACCAGAGTCATTGCATGTGTGTTCTCTTCAGAGACCACACATGGATCCACCAGTGTCATTGCATGTGTGTTCTTTTTACTAACAACAACTAGAGTCATTGCATGTGTGTTATTTTCACATACCACATATGGATCCACCAGTGTCATTGGATGTGTGTTCTTTTCACATGCCACATATGGATCCACCAGTGTCATTGCATGTGTGCACTTTTTACTAACAACAACCAGAGTCATTGCATGTGTGTTCTCTTCAGAGACCACACATGGATCCACCATTGTCATTACATGTGTGTTCTTTTTACTAACAATAACCAGAGTCATTGAAATATGTGTTTTCTTCAGAGACCACACATGGATCCACCAGTGTCATTGCATGTGTGTTCTTTTCACTAACAACAACCAGAGTCATTTCATGTGTGTTTTTTTCACATACCACATATGGATCCACCAGTTTCATTGCATGTGTGTCCTTTTTACTAACAACAACTAGAGTCATTTCATGTGTGTTCTTTTCACATACCACATATGGATCCACCAGTGTCATTGAAATGTGTCTTCTCTTCAGAGACCACACAAGGATCCACCAGTGTCATTGCATGTGTGTTCTTTTTACTAACAACAACTGGAGTCATTGCATGTGTGTTCTTTTCACATACCACATATGGATCCACCAATGTCATTGCATGTGTGCTCTTTTTACTAACAACAACCAGAGTCATTGCATGTGTGTTCTCTTTAGAGACCACACATGGATCCACCAGTGTAATTGCAGGTGTGTTCTTTTTACTAAAAACAACCAGAGTCATTGAAATGTGTGTTCTCTTTAGAGACCACGCATGGATCCACCAGTGTCATTGCATGTGTGTTCTTTTCACTAAAAATAACCAGAGTCATTTCATGTGTGTTGTTTTCACATACCACATATGGATCCACCAGTGTCATTGCATGTGTGTTCTTTCTACTAACAACAACAGGAGTGATTTCATATGTGTTCTTTTCACATACCACATATGGATCCACCAGTGTCATTACATGTGTATTATTTTTGCTAACAACAACTGGAGTCATTGCATGTGTTTTTTTTTCACATACCACATATGGATCCACCAGTGTCATTGCATGTGTGCTCTTTTCACAATCCACCTATGGATCCACCAGTGTCATTGCATGTATGTTCTTTTTAATAACAACAACCAGAGTCATTGGAATGTGTGTTCTTTTCACATACCACATATGGATCCACCAGTGTCATTGCATGTGTGTTCTTTTCACAATCCACCTATGGATCCACCAGTGTCATTGCATGTGTGGTCTTTTTACTAACAACAACCAGAGTCATTGCATGTGTGTTCTCTTCAGACACCACACATGGATCCACCAGTGTCATTGCATGTGTGTTCTTTTTACTAACAACAACCAGAGTCATTGAAATGTGTGTTCTTTTCACATACCACATATGGATCCACCAGTGTCATTGCATGTGTGTTCTTTTTACTAACAACAACTGGAGTCATTGCATCTGTGTTCTTTTCACATACCACATATGGATCCACCAGTGTCATTGCATGTGTGCTCTTTTCACAATCCACCTATGGATCCACCAGTGTCATTGCATGTGTGTTCTTTTTACTAACAACAACTGGAGTCATTGCATGTGTGTTCTTTTCACATACCACATATGGATCCACCAGTGTCATTGCATGTGTGTTCTTTTCACAATCCACCTATGGATCCACCATGTCATTGCATGTGTGCTCTTTTTACTAACAACAACCAGAGTCATTTCATGTGTGTTCTTTTCACATACCACATATGGATCCACTAGTGTCATTGCATGTGTGTTCTTTTTTAACTAACAACAACTGGAGTCATTGCATGTGTGTTCTTTTCACATACCACATATGGATCCACCAGTGTCATTGAAATGTGTGTTCTCTTCAGAGACCACACATGGATCCACCAGTGTCATTGCATGTGTGTTGTTTTTACTAACAACAACTAGAGTCATTGCATGTGTGTTCTTTTCACATAACACATATGGATCCACAAGTGTCATTGCATGTGTGCTCTTTTCACAATCCACCTATGGATCCACCAGTGTCATTTCATGTGTGTTCTTTTCACATACCACATATAGATCCACCAATGTCATTGAAATGTGTGTTCTCTTCAGAGACCACACAAGGATACACTAGTGTCATTGCATCTGTGACCAGTGTCATTGCATGTGTGTTCTTTTTAGTAACAACAACTGGAGTCATTTATTATGTGTTCTTTTCACAGACCACAGATGGATCCACAAGTGTCATTGAAATGTGTGTTCTCTTCAAAGACCACACATGGATCCACCAGTGTCATTACATGTGTGTTATTTTTACTAACAACAAATGGAGTCATTGCATGTGTGTTCTTTTCACATACCACATATGGATCCACCTGTGTCATTGCATGTGTGCTCTTTTCACAATCCACCTATGGATCCAATAGTGTCATTGCATGTGTGTTCTTTTTACTAACAACAACTGGAGTCATTGCATGTGTGTTCTTTTCACATACCACATATGGATCCACCAGTGTCATTGCATGTGTGTTCTTTTCACAATCCACCTATGGATCCACCAGTGTCATCACATGTGTGTTCTTTTTACTAACAACAACCAGAGTCATTGCATGTGTGTTCTCTTCAGAGACCACGCATGGATCCACCAGTGTCATTGCATGTGTGCTCTTTTTACTAACAACAACCAGAGTCATTACATTTGTGTTCTCTTCAGAGACCACACATGGATCTACCAGTGTCATTGCATGTGTGTTGTTTTTACTAACAACAACCAGAGTCATTGAAATGTGTGTTCTCTTCAGAGACCACACATGGATCCACCAGTGTCATTTCATGTGTGTTCTTTTCACTAACAAAAACTAGAGTCATTTCATGTGTGTTCTTTTCACATACCACATATGGATCCACCAGTGTCATTGCATGTGTGTTGTTTTTACTAACAACAACTGGAGTCATCTCATGTGTGTTCTTTTCACATACCACATATGGATCCACAAGTGTCATTGCATGTGTGCTCTTTTCACAATCCGCCTATGGATCCACCAATGTCATTTCATGTGTGTTCTTTTCACATACCATATATGGATCCACCAGTGTCATTGAAATGTGTGTTCTCTTCAAAGACCACACATGGATCCACCAGTGTCATTGCATGTGTGTTCTTTTGACTAACAACAACCAGAGTCATTGCATGTGTGTTGTTTTCACATACCACATATGGATCCACCAGTGTCATTGAAATGTGTGTTCTCTTTAGAGACCACACATGGATCCACAGTGTCATTGCATGTGTGTTCTTTTTACTAACAACAACTGGAGTCATTGCATGTGTGTTCTTTTTACTAACAACAACTGGAGTCATTGCATGTGTGTTCTTTTCACATACCACATATGGATCCACCAATGTCATTGCATGTGTGCTCTTTTTACTAACAACAACCAGAGTCATTGCATGTGTGTTCTCTTTAGAGACCACACATGGATCCACCAGTGTAATTGCAGGTGTGTTCTTTTTACTAAAAACAACCAGAGTCATTGAAATGTGTGTTCTCTTTAGAGACCACGCATGGATACACCAGTGTCATTGCATGTGTGTTCTTTTCACTAAAAATAACCAGAGTCATTTCATGTGTGTTCTTTTCACATACCACATATGGATCCACCAGTGTCATTGCATGTGTGTTCTTTCTACTAACAACAACAGGAGTGATTTCATATGTGTTCTTTTCACATACCACATATGGATCCACCAGTGTCATTACATGTGTCTTATTTTTGCTAACAACAGCTGGAGTCATTGCATGTGTGTTTTTTTTCACATACCACATATGGATCCACCAGTGTCATTGCATGTGTGCTCTTTTCACAATCCACCTATGGATCCACTAGTGTCATTGCATGTATGTTCTTTTTAATAACAACAACCAGAGTCATTGGAATGTGTGTTCTTTTCACATACCACGTATGGATCCACCAGTGTCATTGCATGTGTGTTCTTTTCACAATCCACCTATGGATCCACCAGTGTCATTGCATGTGTGGTCTTTTTACTAACAACAACCAGAGTCATTGCATGTGTGTTCTCTTCAGACACCACACATGGATCCACCAGTGTCATTGCATGTGTGTTCTTTTTACTAACAACAACCAGAGTCATTGAAATGTGTGTTCTTTTCACATACCACATATGGATCCACCAGTGTCATTGCATGTGTGTTCTTTTTACTAACAACAACTGGAGTCATTGAAATGTGTGTTCTCTTCAGAGACCACACATGGATCCACCAGTGTCATTGCATGTGTGTTCTTTTTACTAACAACAACTGGAGTCATTGCATTTATGTTCTTTTCACATACCACATATGGATCCACCAGTGTCATTGCATGTGTGCTCTTTTCACAATCCACCTATGGATCCACTAGTGTTATTGCATGTGTGTTCTTTTTACTAACAACAACCAGAGTCATTGCATATGTGTTCTTTTCACATACCACATATGGATCCACCAGTGTCATTGAAATGTGTGTTCTCTTCAGAGACCACACATGGATCCACCAGTGTCATTGCATGTGTGTTGTTTTTACTAACAACAACTAGAGTCATTGTATGTGTGTACTTTTCACATAACACATATGGATCCAGAAGTGTCATTGCATGTGTGCTCTTTTCACAATCCACCTATGGATCCACCAGTGTCATTTCATGTGTGTTCTTTTTATATACCACATATAGATCCACCAGTATCATTGAAATGTGTGTTCTCTTCAGAGACCACACATGGATCCACTAGTGTCATTGCATGTGTGACTAGTGTCATTGCATGTGTGTTCGTTTTACTAAAAACAACTGGAGTCATTTCATATGTGTTCTTTTCACATACCACATATGGATCCACCAGTGTTATTGAAATGTGTGTTCTCTTCAAATACCACACATGGATACACCAGTGTCATTACATGTGTGTTATTTTTACTAACAACGACTGGAGTCATTGCATGTGTTTTTTTTCACATACCACATATGGATCCACCAGTGTCATTCCATGTGTGCTCTTTTCACAATCCACCTATGGATCCACCACTATCATTGCATGTGTGTTCTTTTTACTAACAACAACTGGAGTCATTGCATGTGTGTTCTTTTCACATACCACATATGGATCCACCAGTGTCATTGCATGTGTGTTCTTTTCACAATCCACCTATGGATCCACCAGTGTCATCGCATCTGTGCTCTTTTTACTAACAACAACCAGAGTCATTGCATGTGTGTTCTCTTCAGAGACCACACATGGATCCACCAGTGTCATTGCATGTGTGTTCTTTTTACTAACAACAACTGGAGTCATTGCATGTGTGTTATTTTCACATACCACAAATGGATCCACCAGTGTCATTGCATGTGTGTTCTTTTCACATGCCACATATGGATCCACCAGTGTCATTGCATGTGTGCTCTTTTTACTAACAACAACCAGAGTCATTGCATGTGTGTTCTCTTCAGAGACCACGCATGGATCCACCAGTGTCATTGCATGTGTGCTCTTTTTACTAACAACAACCAGAGTCATTACATTTGTGTTCTCTTCAGAGACCACACATGGATCTACCAGTGTCATTGCATGTGTGTTGTTTTTACTAACAACAACCAGAGTCATTGAAATGTGTGTTCTCTTCAGAGACCACACATGGATCCACCAGTGTCATTTCATGTGTGTTCTTTTCACTAACAACAACTAGAGTCATTTCATGTGTGTTCTTTTCACATACCACATATGGATCCACCAGTGTCATTGCATGTGTGTTCTTTTTACTAACAACAATTGGAGTCATCTCATGTGTGTTCTTTTCACATACCACATATGGATCCACAAGTGTCATTGCATGTGTGCTCTTTTCACAATCCGCCTATGGATCCACCAGTGTCATTTCATGTGTGTTCTTTTCACATACCATATATGGATCCACCAGTGTCATTGAAATGTGTGTTCTATTCAAAGACCACACATGGATCCACCAGTGTCATTGCATGTGTGTTCTTTTGACTAACAACAACCAGAGTCATTGCATGTGTGTTCTTTTCACATACCACATATGGATCCACCAGTGTCATTGAAATGTGTGTTCTCTTTAGAGACCACACATGGATCCACCAGTGTCATTGCATGTGTGTTCTTTTTACTAACAACAACTGGAGTCATTGCATGTGTGTTGTTTTCACATACCACATATGGATCCACCAGTGTCATTGTATGTGTGTTCTTTTCAAAATCCACCTATGGATCCACCAATGTCATTACATGTGTGTTATTTTTGCTAACAACAACTGGAGTCATTGCATGTGTTTTTTTTTCACATACCACATATGGATCCACCAGTGTCATTGCATGTGTGCTCTTTTCACAATCCACCTATGGATCCACCAGTGTCATTGCATGTGTGTTCTTTTTAATAACAACAACTGGAGTCATTGCATGTGTGTTCTTTGCACATACCACATATGGATCTACCAGTGTCATTGCATGTGTTTTCTTTTCACAATCCACCTATGGATCCACCAGTGTCATTGCATGTCCGGTCTTTTTACTAACAACAACAAGAGTCATTGCATGTGTGTTCTCTTCAGACACCACACATGGATCCACCAGTGTCATTGCATGTGTGTTCTTTTTACTAACAACAACCAGAGTCATTGAAAGGTGTGTTCTTTTCACATACCACATATGGATCCACCAGTGTCATTGCATGTGTGTTCTTTTTAGTAACGACAACTGGAGTCATTGAAATGTGTGTTCTCTTCAGATACCACACATGGATCCACCAGTGTCATTGCATGTGTGTTCTTTTTACTAACAACAATTGGAGTCATTGCATCTGTGTTCTTTTCACATACGACATATGGATCCACCAGTGTCATTGCATGTGTGATCTTTTCACAATCCACCTATGGATCCACCAGTGTCATTGCATGTGTGTTCTTTTTACTAACAACAACCAGAGTCATTGCATGTGTGTTCTTTTCACATACCACATATGGATCCACCAGTGTCATTGAAATGTGTGTTCTCTTCAGAGACCACACATGGATCCACCAGTGTCCTTGCATGTGTGTTGTTTATACTAACAACAACTAGAGTCATTGCTTGTGTGTACTTTTCACATAACACATATGTATCCACAAGTGTCATTGCATGTGTGCTCTTTTCACAATCCACCTATGGATCCACCAGTGTCATTTCATGTGTGTTCTTTTCATATACCACATATAGATCCACGAGTATCATTGAAATGTGTGTTCTCTTCAGAGACCACACATGGATCCACTAGTGTCATTGCATGTGTGTTCGTTTTACTAAAAACAACTGGAGTCATTTCATATGTGTTCTTTTCACATACCACATATGGATCCACCAGTGTTATTGAAATGTGTGTTCTCTTCAAAGACCACACGTGGATACACCAGTGTCCTTACATGTGTGTTATTTTTACTAACAACGACTGGAGTCATTGCATGTGTTTTTTTTCACATACCACATATGGATCCACCAGTGTCATTGCATGTGTTCTCTTTTCACAATACACCTATGGATCCACCAGTATCATTGCATGTGTGTTCTTTTTACTAACAACAACTGGAGTCATTGCATGTGTGTTCTTTTCACATACCACATATGGATCCACCAGTGTCATTGCATGTGTGTTATTTTCACAATCCACCTATGGATCCACCAGTGTCATTGCATGTGTGCTCTTTTTACTAACAACAACCAGAGTCATTGCATGTGTGTTCTCTTCAGAGACCACACATGGATCCACCAGTGTCATTGCATGTGTGCTCTTTTCATAATCCACCTATGGATCCACCAGTGTCATTGCATGTGTGCTCTTTTTACTAACAACAACCAGAGTCATTGCATGTGTGTTCTCTTCAGAGACCACGCATGGATCCACCAGTGTCATTGCATGTGTGCTCTTTTTACTAACAACAACCAGAGTCATTACATTTGTGTTCTCTTCAGAGACCACACATGGATCTACCAGTGTCATTGCATGTGTGTTGTTTTTACTAACAACAACCAGAGTCATTGAAATGTGTGTTCTCTTCAGAGACCACACATGGATCCACCAGTGTCATTTCATGTGTGTTCTTTTCACTAACAACAACTAGAGTCATTTCATGTGTGTTCTTTTCACATACCACATATGGATCCACCAGTGTCATTGCATGTGTGTTCTTTTTACTAACAACAACTGGAGTCATCTCATGTGTGTTCTTTTCACATACCACATATGGATCCACAAGTGTCATTGCATGTGTGCTCTTTTCACAATCCGCCTATGGATCCACCAGTGTCATTTCATGTGTGTTCTTTTCACATACCATATATGGATCCACCAGTGTCATTGAAATGTGTGTTCTATTCAAAGACCACACATGGATCCACCAGTGTCATTGCATGTGTGTTCTTTTGACTAACAACAACCAGAGTCATTGCATGTGTGTTCTTTTCACATACCACATATGGATCCACCAGTGTCATTGAAATGTGTGTTCTCTTTAGAGACCACACATGGATCCACCAGTGTCATTGCATGTGTGTTCTTTTTACTAACAACAACTGGAGTCATTGCATGTGTGTTGTTTTCACATACCACATATGGATCCACCAGTGTCATTGTATGTGTGTTCTTTTCAAAATCCACCTATGGATCCACCAATGTCATTACATGTGTGTTATTTTTGCTAACAACAACTGGAGTCATTGCATGTGTTTTTTTTTCACATACCACATATGGATCCACCAGTGTCATTGCATGTGTGCTCTTTTCACAATCCACCTATGGATCCACCAGTGTCATTGCATGTGTGTTCTTTTTAATAACAACAACTGGAGTCATTGCATGTGTGTTCTTTGCACATACCACATATGGATCTACCAGTGTCATTGCATGTGTTTTCTTTTCACAATCCACCTATGGATCCACCAGTGTCATTGCATGTCCGGTCTTTTTACTAACAACAACAAGAGTCATTGCATGTGTGTTCTCTTCAGACACCACACATGGATCCACCAGTGTCATTGCATGTGTGTTCTTTTTACTAACAACAACCAGAGTCATTGAAAGGTGTGTTCTTTTCACATACCACATATGGATCCACCAGTGTCATTGCATGTGTGTTCTTTTTAGTAACGACAACTGGAGTCATTGAAATGTGTGTTCTCTTCAGATACCACACATGGATCCACCAGTGTCATTGCATGTGTGTTCTTTTTACTAACAACAATTGGAGTCATTGCATCTGTGTTCTTTTCACATACGACATATGGATCCACCAGTGTCATTGCATGTGTGCTCTTTTCACAATCCACCTATGGATCCACCAGTGTCATTGCATGTGTGTTCTTTTTACTAACAACAACCAGAGTCATTGCATGTGTGTTCTTTTCACATACCACATATGGATCCACCAGTGTCATTGAAATGTGTGTTCTCTTCAGAGACCACACATGGATCCACCAGTGTCATTGCATGTGTGTTGTTTATACTAACAACAACTAGAGTCATTGCTTGTGTGTACTTTTCACATAACACATATGGATCCACAAGTGTCATTGCATGTGTGCTCTTTTCACAATCCACCTATGGATCCACCAGTGTCATTTCATGTGTGTTCTTTTCATATACCACATATAGATCCACGAGTATCATTGAAATGTGTGTTCTCTTCAGAGACCACACATGGATCCACTAGTGTCATTGCATGTGTGTTCGTTTTACTAAAAACAACTGGAGTCATTTCATATGTGTTCTTTTCACATACCACATATGGATCCACCAGTGTTATTGAAATGTGTGTTCTCTTCAAAGACCACACGTGGATACACCAGTGTCCTTACATGTGTGTTATTTTTACTAACAACGACTGGAGTCATTGCATGTGTTTTTTTTCACATACCACATATGGATCCACCAGTGTCATTGCATGTGTGCTCTTTTCACAATACACCTATGGATCCACCAGTATCATTGCATGTGTGTTCTTTTTACTAACAACAACTGGAGTCATTGCATGTGTGTTCTTTTCACATACCACATATGGATCCACCAGTGTCATTGCATGTGTGTTCTTTTCACAATCCACCTATGGATCCACCAGTGTCATCGCATGCGTGCTCTTTTTACTAACAACAACCAGAGTCATTGCATGTGTGTTCTCTTCAGAGACCACACATGGATCCACCAGTGTCATTGCATGTGTGTTCTTTTTACTAACAACAACTATAGTCATTGCATGTGTGTTATTTTCACATACCACATATGGATCCACCAGTGTCATTGCATGTGTGTTCTTTTCACATGCCACATATGGATCCACCAGTGTCATTGCATGTGTGCACTTTTTACTAACAACAACCAGAGTCATTGCATGTGTGTTCTCTTCAGAGACCACACATGGATCCACCATTGTCATTACATGTGTGTTCTTTTTACTAACAATAACCAGAGTCATTGAAATATGTGTTTTCTTCAGAGACCACACATGGATCCACCAGTGTCATTGCATGTGTGTTCTTTTCACTAACAACAACCATAGTCATTTCATGTGTGTTTTTTTCACATACCACATATGGATCCACCAGTGTCATTGCATGTGTGTCCTTTTTACTAACAACAACTAGAGTCATTTCATGTGTGTTCTTTTCACATACCACATATGGATCCACCAGTGTCATTGAAATGTGTCTTCTCTTCAGAGACCACACAAGGATCCACCAGTGTCATTGCATGTGTGTTCTTTTTACTAACAACAACTGGAGTCATTGCATGTGTGTTCTTTTCACATACCACATATGGATCCACCAATGTCATTGCATGTGTGCTCTTTTTACTAACAACAACCAGAGTCATTGCATGTGTGTTCTCTTTAGAGACCACACATGGATCCACCAGTGTAATTGCAGGTGTGTTCTTTTTACTAAAAACAACCAGAGTCATTGAAATGTGTGTTCTCTTTAGAGACCACGCATGGATACACCAGTGTCATTGCATGTGTGTTCTTTTCACTAAAAATAACCAGAGTCATTTCATGTGTGTTCTTTTCACATACCACATATGGATCCACCAGTGTCATTGCATGTGTGTTCTTTCTACTAACAACAACAGGAGTGATTTCATATGTGTTCTTTTCACATACCACATATGGATCCACCAGTGTCATTACATGTGTATTATTTTTGCTAACAACAACTGGAGTCATTGCATGTGTGTTTTTTTCACATACCACATATGGATCCACCAGTGTCATTGCATGTGTGCTCTTTTCACAATCCACCTATGGATCCACCAGTGTCATTGCATGTATGTTCTTTTAAATAACAACAACCAAAGTCATTGGAATGTGTGTTCTTTTCACATACCACGTATGGATCCACCAGTGTCATTGCATGTGTGTTCTTTTCACAATCCACCTATGGATCCACCAGTGTCATTGCATGTGTGTTCTTTTTACTAACAACAACTGGAGTCATTGCATCTGTGTTCTTTTCACATACCACATATGGATCCACCAGTGTCATTGCATGTGTGCTCTTTTCACAATCCACCTATGGATCCACCAGTGTCATTGCATGTGTGTTCTTTTTACTAACAACAACTAGAGTCATTGCATGTGTGTTCTTTTCACATACCACATATGGATCCACTAGTGTCATTGCATGTGTGTTCTTTTCACAATCCACCTATGGATCCACCATGTCATTGCATGTGTGCTCTTTTTACTAACAACAACCAGAGTCATTTCATGTGTGCTCTTTTCACATACCACATATGGATCCACTAGTGTCATTGCATGTGTGTTCTTTTTTAACTAACAACAACTGGAGTCATTGCATGTGTGTTCTTTTCACATACCACATATGGATCCACCAGTGTCATTGAAATGTGTGTTCTCTTCAGAGACCACACATGGATCCACCAGTGTCATTGCATGTGTGTTGTTTTTACTAACAACAACTAGAGTCATTGCATGTGTGTTCTTTTCACATAACACATATGGATCCACAAGTGTCATTGCATGTGTGCTCTTTTCACAATCCACCTATGGATCCACCAGTGTCATTTCATGTGTGTTCTTTTCACATACCACATATAGATCCACCCATGTCATTGAAATGTGTGTTCTCTTCAGAGACCACACAAGGATACACTAGTGTCATTGCATGTGTGACCAGTGTCATTGCATGTGTGTTCTTTTTAGTAACAACAACTGGAGTCATTTATTATGTGTTCTTTTCACAGACCACAGATGGATCCACCAGTGTCATTGAAATGTGTGTTCTCTTCAAAGACCACACATGGATCCACCAGTGTCATTACATGTGTGTTATTTTTACTAACAACAACTGGAGTCATTGCATGTGTGTTCTTTTCACATACCACATATGGATCCACCTGTGTCATTGCATGTGTGCTCTTTTCACAATCCACCTATGGCTCCAATAGTGTCATTTCATGTGTGTTCTTTTTACTAACAACAACTGGAGTCATTGCATGTGTGTTCTTTTCACATACCACATATGGATCCACCAGTGTCATTGCATGTGTGTTCTTTTCACAATCCACCTATGGATCCACCAGTGTCATCACATGTGTGTTCTTTTTACTAACAACAACCAGAGTCATTGCATGTGTGTTCTCTTCAGAGACCACGCATGGATCCACCAGTGTCATTGCATGTGTGCTCTTTTTACTAACAACAACCAGAGTCATTACATTTGTGTTCTCTTCAGAGACCACACATGGATCTACCAGTGTCATTGCATGTGTGTTGTTTTTACTAACAACAACCAGAGTCATTGAAATGTGTGTTCTCTTCAGAGACCACACATGGATCCACCAGTGTCATTTCATGTGTGTTCTTTTCACTAACAACAACTAGAGTCATTTCATGTGTGTTCTTTTCACATACCACATATGGATCCACCAGTGTCATTGCATGTGTGTTCTTTTTACTAACAACAACTGGAGTCATCTCATGTGTGTTCTTTTCACATACCACATATGGATCCACAAGTGTCATTGCATGTGTGCTCTTTTCACAATCCGCCTATGGATCCACCAGTGTCATTTCATGTGTGTTCTTTTCACATACCATATATGGATCCACCAGTGTCATTGAAATGTGTGTTCTATTCAAAGACCACACATGGATTCACCAGTGTCATTGCATGTGTGTTCTTTTGACTAACAACAACCAGAGTCATTGCATGTGTGTTCTTTTCACATACCACATATGGATCCACCAGTGTCATTGAAATGTGTGTTCTCTTTAGAGACCACACATGGATCCACCAGTGTCATTGCATGTGTGTTCTTTTTACTAACAACAACTGGAGTCATTGCATGTGTGTTCTTTTCACATACCAGATATGGATCCACTAGTGTCATTGCATGTGTGTTCTTTTCAAAATCCACCTATGGATCCACCAATGTCATTGCATGTGTGCTCTTTTTACTAACAACAACCAGAGTCATTGCATGTGTGTTCTCTTTAGAGACCACACATGGATCCACCAGTGTAATTGCAGGTGTGTTCTTTTTACTAAAAACAACCAGAGTCATTGAAATGTGTGTTCTCTTTAGAGACCACGCATGGATCCACCAGTGTCATTGCATGTGTGTTCTTTTCACTAAAAATAACCAGAGTCATTTCATGTGTGTTCTTTTCACATACCACATATGGATCCACCAGTGTCATTGCATGTGTGTTCTTTCTACTAACAACAACAGGAGTGATTTCATATGTGTTCTTTTCACATACCACATATGGATCCACCAGTGTCATTACATGTGTGTTATTTTTGCTAACAACAACTGGAGTCATTGCATGTGTGTTTTTTTCACATACCACATATGGATCCACCAGTGTCATTGCATGTGTGCTCTTTTCACAATCCACCTATGGATCCACCAGTGTCATTGCATGTATGTTCTTTTTAATAACAACAACCAGAGTCATTGGAATGTGTGTTCTTTTCACATACCACGTATGGATCCACCAGGGTCATTGCATGTGTGTTCTTTTCACAATCCACCTATGGATCCACCAGTGTCATTGCATGTGTGGTCTTTTTACTAACAACAACCAGAGTCATTGCATGTGTGTTCTCTTCGGACACCACACATGGATCCACCAGTGTCATTGCATGTGTGTTCTTTTTACTAACAACAACCAGAGTCATTGAAATGTGTGTTCTTTTCACATACCACATATGGATCCACTAGTGTCATTGCATGTGTGTTCTTTTTACTAACAACAACTGGAGTCATTGAAATGTGTGTTCTCTTCAGAGACCACACATGGATCCACCAGTGTCATTGCATGTGTGTTCTTTTTACTAACAACAACTGGAGTCATTGCATCTATGTTCTTTTCACATACGACATATGGATCCACCAGTGTCATTGCATGTGTGCTCTTTTCACAATCCACCTATGGATCCACCAGTGTTATTGCATGTGTGTTCTTTTTACTAACAACAACCAGAGTCATTGCATGTGTGTTCTTTTCACATACCTCATATGGATCCACCAGTGTCATTGAAATGTGTGTTCTCTTCAGAGACCACACATGGATCCACCAGTGTCATTGCATGTGTGTTGTTTTTACTAACAACAACTAGAGTCATTGTATGCGTGTACTTTTCACATAACACATATGGATCCAGAAGTGTCATTGCATGTGTGCTCTTTTCACAATCCACCTATGGATCCACCAGTGTCATTTCATGTGTGTTCTTTTTATATACCACATATAGATCCACCAGTATCATTGAAATGTGTGTTCTCTTCAGAGACCACACATGGATCCACTAGTGTCATTGCATGTGTGACTAGTGTCATTGCATGTGTGTTCGTTTTACTAAAAACAACTGGAGTCATTTCATATGTGTTCTTTTCACATACCACATATGGATCCACAAGTGTTATTGAAATGTGTGTTCTCTTCAAATACCACACATGGATACACCAGTGTCATTACATGTGTGTTATTTTTACTAACAACGACTGGAGTCATTGCATGTGTTTTTTTCACATACCACATATGGATCCACCAGTGTCATTGCATGTGTGCTCTTTTCACAATCCACCTATGGATCCACCAGTATCATTGCATGTGTGTTCTTTTTACTAACAACAACTGGAGTCATTGCATGTGTGTTCTTTTCACCTACCACATATGGATCCACCAGTGTCATTGCATGTGTGTTCTTTTCACAATCCACCTATGGATCCACCAGTGTCATCGCATGTGTGCTCTTTTTACTAACAACAACCAGAGTCATTGCATGTGTGTTCTCTTCAGAGACCACACATGGATCCACCAGTGTCATTGCATGTGTGTTCTTTTTATTAACAACAACTGGAGTCATTGCATGTGTGTTATTTTCACATACCAAAAATGGATCCACCAGTGTCATTGCATGTGTGTTCTTTTCACATGCCACATATGGATCCACCAGTGTCATTGCATGTGTGCTCTTTTTACTAACAACAACCAGAGTCATTGCATGTGTGTTCTCTTCAGAGACCACGCATGGATCCACCAGTGTCATTGCATGTGTGCTCTTTTTACTAACAACAACCAGAGTCATTACATTTGTGTTCTCTTCAGAGACCACACATGGATCTACCAGTGTCATTGCATGTGTGTTGTTTTTACTAACAACAACCAGAGTCATTGAAATGTGTGTTCTCTTCAGAGACCACACATGGATCCACCAGTGTCATTTCATGTGTGTTCTTTTCACTAACAACAACTAGAGTCATTTCATGTGTGTTCTTTTCACATACCACATATGGATCCACCAGTGTCATTACATGTGTGTTCTTTTTACTAACAACAACTGGAGTCATCTCATGTGTGTTCTTTTCACATACCACATATGGATCCACAAGTGTCATTGCATGTGTGCTCTTTTCACAATCCACCTATGGATCCACCAGTATCATTGCATGTGTGTTATTTTTACTAACAACAACTGGAGTCATTGCATGTGTGTTCTTTTCACATACCACATATGGATCCACCAGTGTCATTGCATGTGTGTTCTTTTCACAATCCACCTATGGATCCACCAGTGTCATCACATGTGTGTTCTTTTTACTAACAACAACCAGAGTCATTGCATGTGTGTTCTCTTCAGAGACCACGCATGGATCCACCAGTGTCATTGCATGTGTGCTCTTTTTACTAACAACAACCAGAGTCATTGCATTTGTGTTCTCTTCAGAGACCACGCATGGATCTACCAGTGTCATTGCATGTGTGTTGTTTTTACTAACAACAACCAGAGTCATTGAAATGTGTGTTCTCTTCAGAGACCACACATGGATCCACCAGTGTCATTTCATGTGTGTTCTTTTCACTAACAACAACTAGAGTCATTTCATGTGTGTTCTTTTCACATACCACATATGGATCCACCAGTGTCATTGCATGTGTGTTCTTTTTACTAACAACAACTGGAGTCATCTCATGTGTGTTCTTTTCACATACCACATATGGATCCACAAGTGTCATTGCATGTGTGCTCTTTTCACAATCCGCCTATGGATCCACCAGCGTCATTTCATGTGTGTTCTTTTCACATACCATATATGGATCCACCAGTGTCATTGAAATGTGTGTTCTCTTCAAAGACCACACATGGATCCACCAGTGTCATTGCATGTGTGTTCTTTTGACTAACAACAACCAGAGTCATTGCATGTGTGTTCTTTTCACATACCACATATGGATCCACCAGTGTCATTGAAATGTGTGTTCTCTTTAGAGACCACACATGGATCCACCAGTGTCATTGCATGTGTGTTCTTTTTACTAACAACAACTACAGTCATTGCATGTGTGTTCTTTTCACATACCACATATGGATCCACCAATGTCATTGCATGTGTGTTCTTTTCAAAATCCACCTATGTATCCACCAATGTCATTGCATGTGTGCTCTTTTTACTAAGAACAACCAGAGTCATTGCATGTGTGTTCTCTTTAGAGACCACACATGGATCCACCAGTGTAATTGCAGGTGTGTTCTTTTTACTAAAAACAACCAGAGTCATTGAAATGTGTGTTCTCTTTAGAGACCACGCATGGATCCACCAGTGTCATTGCATGTGTGTTCTTTTCACTAAAAATAACCAGAGTCATTTCATGTGTGTTCTTTTCACATACCACATATGGATCCACCAGTGTCATTGCATGTGTGTTCTTTCTACTAACAACAACAGGAGTGATTTCATATGTGTTCTTTTCACATACCACATATGGATCCACGAGTGTCATTACATGTGTGTTATTTTTGCTAACAACAATTGGAGTCATTGCATGTGTGTTTTTTTCACATACCACATATGGATCCACCAGTGTCATTGCATGTGTGCTCTTTTCACAATCCACCTATGGATCCACCAGTGTCATTGCATGTATGTTCTTTTTAATAACAACAACCAGAGTCATTGGAATCTGTGTTCTTTTCACATACCACGTATGGATCCACAAGTGTCATTGCATGTGTGTTCTTTTCACAATCCACCTATGGATCCACCAGTGTCATTGCATGTGTGGTCTTTTTACTAACAACAACCAGAGTCATTGCATGTGTGTTCTCTTCAGACACCACACATGGATCCACCAGTGTCATTGCATGTGTGTTCTTTTTACTAACAACAACCAGAGTCATTGAAATGTGTGTTCTTTTCACATACCACATATGGATCCACTAGTGTCATTGCATGTGTGTTCTTTTTACTAACAACAACTGGAGTCATTGAAATGTGTGTTCTCTTCAGAGACCACACATGGATCCACCAGTGTCATTGCATGTGTGTTCTTTTTACTAACAACAACTGGAGTCATTGCATCTATGTTCTTTTCACATACCACATATGGATCCACCAGTGTCATTGCATGTGTGCTCTTTTCACAATCCACCTATGGATCCACCAGTGTTATTGCATGTGTGTTCTTTTTACTAACAACAACCAGAGTCATTGCATGTGTGTTCTTTTCACATACCTCATATGGATCCACCAGTGTCATTGAAATGTGTGTTCTCTTCAGAGACCACACATGGATCCACCAGTGTCATTGCATGTGTGTTGTTTTTACTAACAACAACTAGAGTCATTGTATGCGTGTACTTTTCACATAACACATATGGATCCAGAAGTGTCATTGCATGTGTGCTCTTTTCACAATCCACCTATGGATCCACCAGTGTAATTTCATGTGTGTTCTTTTTATATACCACATATAGATCCACCAGTATCATTGAAATGTGTGTTCTGTTCAGAGACCACACATGGATCCACTAGTGTCATTGCATGTGTGACTAGTGTCATTGCATGTGTGTTCGTTTTACTAAAAACAACTGGAGTCATTTCATATGTGTTCTTTTCACATACCACATATGGATCCACAAGTGTTATTGAAATGTGTGTTCTGTTCAAATACCACACATGGATACACTAGTGTCATTACATGTGTGTTATTTTTACTAACAACGACTGGAGTCATTGCATGTGTTTTTTTCACATACCACATATGGATCCACCAGTGTCATTGCATGTGTGCTCTTTTCACAATCCACCTATGGATCCACCAGTATCATTGCATGTGTGTTCTTTTTACTAACAACAACTGGAGTCATTGCATGTGTGTTCTTTTCACATACCACATATGGATCCACCAGTGTCATTGCATGTGTGTTCTTTTCACAATCCACCTATGGATCCACCAGTGTCATCGCATGTGTGCTCTTTTTACTAACAACAACCAGAGTCATTGCATGTGTGTTCTCTTCAGAGACCACACATGGATCCACCAGTGTCATTGCATGTGTGTTCTTTTTACTAACAACAACTGGAGTCATTGCATGTGTGTCATTTTCACATACCAAAAATGGATCCACCAGTGTCATTGCATGTGTGTTCTTTTCACATGCCACATATGGATCCACCAGTGTCATTGCATGTGTGCTCTTTTTACTAACAACAACCAGAGTCATTGCATGTGTGTTCTCTTCAGAGACCACGCATGGATCCACCAGTGTCATTGCATGTGTGCTCTTTTCACTAACAACAACCATAGTCATTACATTTGTGTTCTCTTCAGAGACCACACATGGATCTACCAGTGTCATTGCATTTGTGTTGTTTTTACTAACAACAACCAGAGTCATTGAAATGTGTGTTCTCTTCAGAGACCACACATGGATCCACCAGTGTCATTTCATGTGTGTTCTTTTCACTAACAACAATTAGAGTCATTTCATGTGTGTTCTTTTCACATACCACATATGGATCCACCAGTGTCATTGCATGTGTGTTGTTTTTACTAACAACAACTGGAGTCATCTCATGTGTGTTCTTTTCACATACCACATATGGATCCACAAGTGTCATTGCATGTGTGCTCTTTTCACAATCCGCCTATGGATCCACCAGTGTCATTTCATGTGTGTTCTTTTCACATACCATATATGGATCCACCAGTGTCATTGAAATGTGTGTTCTATTCAAAGACCACACATGGATTCACCAGTGTCATTGCATGTGTGTTCTTTTGACTAACAACAACCAGAGTCATTGCATGTGTGTTCTTTTCACATACCACATATGGATCCACCAGTGTCATTGAAATGTGTGTTCTCTTTAGAGACCACACATGGATCCACCAGTGTCATTGCATGTGTGTTCTTTTTACTAACAACAACTGGAGTCATTGCATGTGTGTTCTTTTCACATACCACATATGGATCCACTAGTGTCATTGCATGTGTGTTCTTTTCAAAATCCACCTATGGATCCACCAATGTCATTGCATGTGTGCTCTTTTTACTAACAACAACCAGAGTCATTGCATGTGTGTTCTCTTTAGAGACCACACATGGATCCACCAGTGTAATTGCAGGTGTGTTCTTTTTACTAAAAACAACCAGAGTCATTGAAATGTGTGTTCTCTTTAGAGACCACGCATGGATCCACCAGTGTCATTGCATGTGTGTTCTTTTCACTAAAAATAACCAGAGTCATTTCATGTATGTTCTTTTCACATACCACATATGGATCCACCAGTGTCATTGGATGTGTGTTCTTTCTACTAACAACAACAGGAGTGATTTCATATGTGTTCTTTTCACATACCACATATGGATCCACCAGTGTCATTACATGTGTATTATTTTTGCTAACAACAACTGGAGTCATTGCATGTGTTTTTTTTTCACATACCACATATGGATCCACCAGTGTCATTGCATGTGTGCTCTTTTCACAATCCACCTATGGATCCACCAGTGTCATTGCATGTATGTTCTTTTTAATAACCACAACCAGAGTCATTGGAATGTTTGTTCTTTTCACATACCACGTATGGATCCACCAGTGTCATTGCATGTGTGTTCTTTTCACAATCCACCTATGGATCCACCA
Source organism: Avena sativa (assembly GCA_916181665.1). Lineage (NCBI taxonomy): Eukaryota > Viridiplantae > Streptophyta > Magnoliopsida > Poales > Poaceae > Avena > Avena sativa. The sequence continues at coordinate 409,385,564 of OV702292.1, read as the reverse complement.
GTGTCATTGCATGTGTGTTCTTTTTACTAACAACAACTGGAGTCATTGCATCTGTGTTCTTTTCACATACCACATATGGATCCACCAGTGTCATTGCATGTGTGCTCTTTTCACAATCCACCTATGGATCCACCAGTGTCATTGCATGTGTGTTCTTTTTACTAACAACAACTGGAGTCATTGCATGTGTGTTCTTTTCACATACCACATATGGATCCACTAGTGTCATTGCATGTGTGTTCTTTTCACAATCCACCTATGGATCCACCATGTCATTGCATGTGTGCTCTTTTTACTAACAACAACCAGAGTCATTTCATGTGTGCTCTTTTCACATACCACATATGGATCCACTAGTGTCATTGCATGTGTGTTCTTTTTTAACTAACAACAACTGGAGTCATTGCATGTGTGTTCTTTTCACATACCACATATGGATCCACCAGTGTCATTGAAATGTGTGTTCTCTTCAGAGACCACACATGGATCCACCAGTGTCATTGCATGTGTGTTGTTTTTACTAACAACAACTAGAGTCATTGCATGTGTGTTCTTTTCACATAACACATATGGATCCACAAGTGTCATTGCATGTGTGCTCTTTTCACAATCCACCTATGGATCCACCAGTGTCATTTCATGTGTGTTCTTTTCACATACCACATATAGATCCACCAATGTCATTGAAATGTGTGTTCTCTTCAGAGACCACACAAGGATACACTAGTGTCATTGCATGTGTGACCAGTGTCATTGCATGTGTGTTCTTTTTAGTAACAACAACTGGAGTCATTTATTATGTGTTCTTTTCACAGACCACAGATGGATCCACCAGTGTCATTGAAATGTGTGTTCTCTTCAAAGACCACACATGGATCCACCAGTGTCATTACATGTGTGTTATTTTTACTAACAACAACTGGAGTCATTGCATGTGTGTTCTTTTCACATACCACATATGGATCCACCTGTGTCATTGCATGTGTGCTCTTTTCACAATCCACCTATGGATCCAATAGTGTCATTTCATGTGTGTTCTTTTTACTAACAACAACTGGAGTCATTGCATGTGTGTTCTTTTCACATACCACATATGGATCCACCAGTGTCATTGCATGTGTGTTCTTTTCACAATCCACCTATGGATCCACCAGTGTCATCACATGTGTGTTCTTTTTACTAACAACAACCAGAGTCATTGCATGTGTGTTCTCTTCAGAGACCACGCATGGATCCACCAGTGTCATTGCATGTGTGCTCTTTTTACTAACAACAACCAGAGTCATTACATTTGTGTTCTCTTCAGAGACCACACATGGATCTACCAGTGTCATTGCATGTGTGTTGTTTTTACTAACAACAACCAGAGTCATTGAAATGTGTGTTCTCTTCAGAGACCACACATGGATCCACCAGTGTCATTTCATGTGTGTTCTTTTCACTAACAACAACTAGAGTCATTTCATGTGTGTTCTTTTCACATACCACATATGGATCCACCAGTGTCATTGCATGTGTGTTCTTTTTACTAACAACAACGGGAGTCATCTCATGTGTGTTCTTTTCACATACCACATATGGATCCACAAGTGTCATTGCATGTGTGCTCTTTTCACAATCCGCCTATGGATCCACCAGTGTCATTTCATGTGTGTTCTTTTCTCATACCATATATGGATCCACCAGTGTCATTGAAATGTGTGTTCTATTCCAAGACCACACATGGATTCACCAGTGTCATTGCATGTGTGTTCTTTTGACTAACAACAACCAGAGTCATTGCATGTGTGTTCTTTTCACATACCACATATGGATCCACCAGTGTCATTGAAATGTGTGTTCTCTTTAGAGACCACACATGGATCCACCAGTGTCATTGCATGTGTGTTCTTTTTACTAACAACAACTGGAGTCATTGCATGTGTGTTCTTTTCACATACCAGATATGGATCCACTAGTGTCATTGCATGTGTGTTCTTTTCAAAATCCACCTATGGATCCACCAATGTCATTGCATGTGTGCTCTTTTTACTAACAACAACCAGAGTCATTGCATGTGTGTTCTCTTTAGAGACCACACATGGATCCACCAGTGTAATTGCAGGTGTGTTCTTTTTACTAAAAACAACCAGAGTCATTGAAATGTGTGTTCTCTTTAGAGACCACGCATGGATCCACCAGTGTCATTGCATGTGTGTTCTTTTCACTAAAAATATCCAGAGTCATTTCATGTGTGTTCTTTTCACATACCACATATGGATCCACCCGTGTCATTGCATGTGTGTTCTTTCTACTAACAACAACAGGAGTGATTTCATATGTGTTCTTTTCACATACCACATATGGATCCACCAGTGTCATTACATGTGTGTTATTTTTGCTAACAACAACTGGAGTCATTGCATGTGTGTTTTTTCACATACGACATATGGATCCACCAGTGTCATTGCATGTGTGCTCTTTTCACAATCCACCTATGGATCCACCAGTGTCATTGCATGTATGTTCTTTTTAATAACAACAACCAGAGTCATTGGAATGTGTGTTCTTTTCACATACCACGTATGGATCCACCAGTGTCATTGCATGTGTGTTCTTTTCACAATCCACCTATGGATCCACTAGTGTCATTGCATGTGTGGTCTTTTTACTAACAACAACCAGAGTCATTGCATGTGTGTTCTCTTCAGACACCACACATGGATCCACCAGTGTCATTGCATGTGTGTTCTTTTTACTAACAACAACCAGAGTCATTGAAATGTGTGTTCTTTTCACATACCACATATGGATCCACTAGTGTCATTGCATGTGTGTTCTTTTTACTAACAACAACTGGAGTCATTGAAATGTGTGTTCTCTTCAGAGACCACACATGGATCCACCAGTATCATTGCATGTGTGTTCTTTTTACTAACAACAACTGGAGTCATTGCATCTATGTTCTTTTCACATACCACATATGGATCCACCAGTGTCATTGCATGTGTGCTCTTTTCACAATCCACCTATGGATCCACCAGTGTTATTGCATGTGTGTTCTTTTTACTAACAACAACCAGAGTCATTGCATGTGTGTTCTTTTCACATACCTCATATGGATCCACCAGTGTCATTGAAATGTGTGTTCTCTTCAGAGACCACACATGGATCCACCAGTGTCATTGCATGTGTGTTGTTTTTACTAACAACAACTAGAGTCATTGTATGCGTGTACTTTTCACATAACACATATGGATCCAGAAGTGTCATTGCATGTGTGCTCTTTTCACAATCCACCTATGGATCCACCAGTGTCATTTCATGTGTGTTCTTTTTATATACCACATATAGATCCACCAGTATCATTGAAATGTGTGTTCTGTTCAGAGACCACACATGGATCCACTAGTGTCATTGCATGTGTGACTAGTGTCATTGCATGTGTGTTCGTTTTACTAAAAACAACTGGAGTCATTTCATATGTGTTCTTTTCACATACCACATATGGATCCACAAGTGTTATTGAAATGTGTGTTCTCTTCAAATACCACACATGGATACACCAGTGTCATTACATGTGTGTTATTTTTACTAACAACGACTGGAGTCATTGCATGTGTTTTTTTCACATACCACATATGGATCCACCAGTGTCATTGCATGTGTGCTCTTTTCACATTCCACCTATGGATCCACCAGTATCATTGCATGTGTGTTCTTTTTACTAACAACAACTGGAGTCATTGCATGTGTGTTCTTTTCACATACCACATATGGATCCACCAGTGTCATTGCATGTGTGTTCTTTTCACAATCCACCTATGGATCCACCAGTGTCATCGCATGTGTGCTCTTTTTACTAACAACAACCAGAGTCATTGCATGTGTGTTCTCTTCAGAGACCACACATGGATCCACCAGTGTCATTGCATGTGTGTTCTTTTTATTAACAACAACTGGAGTCATTGCATGTGTGTTATTTTCACATACCAAAAATGGATCCACCAGTGTCATTGCATGTGTGTTCTTTTCACATGCCACATATGGATCCACCAGTGTCATTGCATGTGTGCTCTTTTTACTAACAACAACCAGAGTCATTGCATGTGTGTTCTCTTCAGAGACCACGCATGGATCCACCAGTGTCATTGCATGTGTGCTCTTTTTACTAACAACAACCAGAGTCATTACATTTGTGTTCTCTTCAGAGACCACACATGGATCTACCAGTGTCATTGCATGTGTGTTGTTTTTACTAATAACAACCAGAGTCATTGAAATGTGTGTTCTCTTCAGAGACCACACATGGATCCACCAGTGTGATTTCATGTGTGTTCTTTTCGCTAACAACAACTAGAGTCATTTCATGTGTGTTCTTTTCACATACCACATATGGATCCACCAGTGTCATTACATGTGTGTTCTTTTTACTAACAACAACTGGAGTCATCTCATGTGTGTTCTTTTCACATACCACATATGGATCCACAAGTGTCATTGCATGTGTGCTCTTTTCACAATCCACCTATGGATCCACCAGTATCATTGCATGTGTGTTATTTTTACTAACAACAACTGGAGTCATTGCATGTGTGTTCTTTTCACATACCACATATGGATCCACCAGTGTCATTGCATGTGTGTTCTTTTCACAATCCACCTATGGATCCACCAGTGTCATCACATGTGTGTTCTTTTTACTAACAACAACCAGAGTCATTGCATGTGTGTTCTCTTCAGAGACCACGCATGGATCCACCAGTGTCATTGCATGTGTGCTCTTTTTACTAACAACAACCAGAGTCATTACATCTGTGTTCTCTTCAGAGACCACACATGGATCTACCAGTGTCATTGCATGTGTGTTGTTTTTACTAACAACAACCAGAGTCATTGAAATGTGTGTTCTCTTCAGAGACCACACATGGATCCACCAGTGTCATTTCATGTGTGTTCTTTTCACTAACAACAACTAGAGTCATTTCATGTGTGTTCTTTTCACATACCACATATGGATCCACCAGTGTCATTGCATGTGTGTTCTTTTTACTAACAACAACTGGAGTCATCTCATGTGTGTTCTTTTCACATACCACATATGGATCCACAAGTGTCATTGCATGTGTGCTCTTTTCACAATCCGCCTATGGATCCACCAGCGTCATTTCATGTGTGTTCTTTTCACATACCATATATGGATCCACCAGTGTCATTGAAATGTGTGTTCTCTTCAAAGACCACACATGGAGCCACCAGTGCCATTGCATGTGTGTTCTTTTGACTAACAACAACCAGAGTCATTGCATGTGTGTTCTTTTCACATACCACATATGGATCCACCAGTGTCATTGAAATGTGTGTTCTCTTTAGAGACCACACATGGATCCACCAGTGTCATTGCATGTGTGTTCTTTTTACTAACAACAACTAGAGCCATTGCATGTGTGTTCTTTTCACATACCACATATGGATCCACCAATGTCATTGCATGTGTGTTCTTTTCAAAATCCACCTATGTATCCACCAATGTCATTGCATGTGTGCTCTTTTTACTAAGAACAACCAGAGTCATTGCATGTGTGTTCTCTTTAGAGACCACACATGGATCCACCAGTGTAATTGCAGGTGTGTTCTTTTTACTAAAAACAACCAGAGTCATTGAAATGTGTGTTCTCTTTAGAGACCACGCATGGATCCACCAGTGTCATTGCATGTGTGTTCTTTTCACTAAAAATAACCAGAGTCATTTCATGTGTGTTCTTTTCACATACCACATATGGATCCACCAGTGTCATTGCATGTGTGTTCTTTCTACTAACAACAACAGGAGTGATTTCATATGTGTTCTTTTCACATACCACATATGGATCCTCCAGTATCATTACATGTGTGTTATTTTTGCTAACAACAATTGGAGTCATTGCATGTGTGTTTTTTTCACATACCACATATGGATCCACCAGTGTCATTGCATGTGTGCTCTTTTCACAATCCACCTATGGATCCACCAGTGTCATTGCATGTATGTTCTTTTTAATAACAACAACCAGAGTCATTGGAATCTGTGTTCTTTTCACATACCACGTATGGATCCACCAGTGTCATTGCATGTGTGTTCTTTTCACAATCCACCTATGGATCCACCAGTGTCATTGCATGTGTGGTCTTTTTACTAACAACAACCAGAGTCATTGCATGTGTGTTCTCTTCAGACACCACACATGGATCCACCAGTGTCATTGCATGTGTGTTCTTTTTACTAACAACAACCAGAGTCATTGAAATGTGTGTTCTTTTCACATACCACATATGGATCCACTAGTGTCATTGCATGTGTGTTCTTTTTACTAACAACAACTGGAGTCATTGAAATGTGTGTTCTCTTCAGAGACCACACATGGATCCACCAGTGTCATTGCATGTGTGTTCTTTTTACTAACAACAACTGGAGTCATTGCATCTATGTTCTTTTCACATACCACATATGGATCCACCAGTGTCATTGCATGTGTGCTCTTTTGACAATCCACCTATGGATCCACCAGTGTTATTGCATGTGAGTTCTTTTTACTAACAACAACCAGAGTCATTGCATGTGTGTTCTTTTCACATACCTCATATGGATCCACCAGTGTCATTGAAATGTGTGTTCTCTTCAGAGACCACACATGGATCCACCAGTGTCATTGCATGTGTGTTGTTTTTACTAACAACAACTAGAGTCATTGTATGCGTGTACTTTTCACATAACACATATGGATCCAGAAGTGTCATTGCATGTGTGCTCTTTTCACAATCCACCTATGGATCCACCAGTGTCATTTCATGTGTGTTCTTTTTATATACCACATATAGATCCACCAGTATCATTGAAATGTGTGTTCTCTTCAGAGACCACACATGGATCCACTAGTGTCATTGCATGTGTGACTAGTGTCATTGCATGTGTGTTCGTTTTACTAAAAACAACTGGAGTCATTTCATATGTGTTCTTTTCACATACCACATATGGATCCACAAGTGTTATTGAAATGTGTGTTCTGTTCAAATACCACACATGGATACACCAGTGTCATTACATGTGTGTTATTTTTACTAACAACGACTGGAGTCATTGCATGTGTTTTTTTCACATACCACATATGGATCCACCAGTGTCATTGCATGTGTGCTCTTTTCACAATCCACCTATGGATCCACCAGTATCATTGCATGTGTGTTCTTTTTACTAACAACAACTGGAGTCATTGCATGTGTGTTCTTTTCACATACCACATATGGATCCACCAGTGTCATTGCATGTGTGCTCTTTTTACTAACAACAACCAGAGTCATTGCATGTGTGTTCTCTTCAGAGACCACGCATGGATCCACCAGTGTCATTGCATGTGTGCTCTTTTTACTAACAACAACCAGAGTCATTACATTTGTGTTCTCTTCAGAGACCACACATGGATCTACCAGTGTCATTGCATGTGTGTTGTTTTTACTAACAACAACCAGAGTCATTGAAATGTGTGTTCTCTTCAGAGACCACACATGGATCCACCAGTGTCATTTCATGTGTGTTCTTTTCACTAACAACAACTAGAGTCATTTCATGTGTGTTCTTTTCACATACCACATATGGATCCACCAGTGTCATTACATGTGTGTTCTTTTTACTAACAACAACTGGAGTCATCTCATGTGTGTTCTTTTCACATACCACATATGGATCCACAAGTGTCATTGCATGTGTGCTCTTTTCACAATCCACCTATGGATCCACCAGTATCATTGCATGTGTGTTATTTTTACTAACAACAACTGGAGTCATTGCATGTGTGTTCTTTTCACATACCACATATGGATCCACCAGTGTCATTGCATGTGTGTTCTTTTCACAATCCACCTATGGATCCACCAGTGTCATCACATGTGTGTTCTTTTTACTAACAACAACCAGAGTCATTGCATGTGTGTTCTCTTCAGAGACCACGCATGGATCCACCAGTGTCATTGCATGTGTGCTCTTTTTACTAACAACAACCAGAGTCATTACATTTGTGTTCTCTTCAGAGACCACACATGGATCTACCAGTGTCATTGCATGTGTGTTGTTTTTACTAACAACAACCAGAGTCATTGAAATGTGTGTTCTCTTCAGAGACCACACATGGATCCACCAGTGTCATTTCATGTGTGTTCTTTTCACTAACAACAACTAGAGTCATTTCATGTGTGTTCTTTTCACATACCACATATGGATCCACCAGTGTCATTGCATGTGTGTTCTTTTTACTAACAACAACTGGAGTCATCTCATGTGTGTTCTTTTCACATACCACATATGGATCCACAAGTGTCATTGCATGTGTGCTCTTTTCACAATCCGCCTATGGATCCACCAGCGTCATTTCATGTGTGTTCTTTTCACATACCATATATGGATCCACCAGTGTCATTGAAATGTGTGTTCTCTTCAAAGACCACACATGGATCCACCAGTGTCATTGCATGTGTGTTCTTTTGACTAACAACAACCAGAGTCATTGCATGTGTGTTCTTTTCACATACCACATATGGATCCACCAGTGTCATTAAAATGTGTGTTCTCTTTAGAGACCACACATGGATCCACCAGTGTCATTGCATGTGTGTTCTTTTTACTAACAACAACTAGAGCCATTGCATGTGTGTTCTTTTCACATACCACATATGGATCCACCAATGTCATTGCATGTGTGTTCTTTTCAAAATCCACCTATGTATCCACCAATGTCATTGCATGTGTGCTCTTTTTACTAAGAACAACCAGTGTCATTGCATGTGTGTTCTCTTTAGAGACCACACATGGATCCACCAGTGTAATTGCAGGTGTGTTCTTTTTACTAAAAACAACCAGAGTCATTGAAATGTGTGTTCTCTTTAGAGACCACGCATGGATCCACCAGTGTCATTGCATGTGTGTTCTTTTCACTAAAAATAACCAGAGTCATTTCATGTGTGTTCTTTTCACATACCACATATGGATCCACCAGTGTCATTGCATGTGTGTTCTTTCTACTAACAACAACAGGAGTGATTTCATATGTGTTCTTTTCACATACCACATATGGATCCTCCAGTGTCATTACATGTGTGTTATTTTTGCTAACAACAATTGGAGTCATTGCATGTGTGTTTTTTTCACATACCACATATGGATCCACCAGTGTCATTGCATGTGTGCTCTTTTCACAATCCACCTATGGATCCACCAGTGTCATTGCATGTATGTTCTTTTTAATAACAACAACCAGAGTCATTGGAATCTGTGTTCTTTTCACATACCACGTATGGATCCACCAGTGTCATTGCATGTGTGTTCTTTTCACAATCCACCTATGGATCCACCAGTGTCATTGCATGTGTGGTCTTTTTACTAACAACAACCAGAGTCATTGCATGTGTGTTCTCTTCAGACACCACACATGGATCCACCAGTGTCATTGCATGTGTGTTCTTTTTACTAACAACAACCAGAGTCATTGAAATGTGTGTTCTTTTCACATACCACATATGGATCCACTAGTGTCATTGCATGTGTGTTCTTTTTACTAACAACAACTGGAGTCATTGAAATGTGTGTTCTCTTCAGAGACCACACATGGATCCACCAGTGTCATTGCATGTGTGTTCTTTTTACTAACAACAACTGGAGTCATTGCATCTATGTTCTTTTCACATACCACATATGGATCCACCAGTGTCATTGCATGTGTGCTCTTTTCACAATCCACCTATGGATCCACCAGTGTTATTGCATGTGTGTTCTTTTTACTAACAACAACCAGAGTCATTGCATGTGTGTTCTTTTCACATACCTCATATGGATCCACCAGTGTCATTGAAATGTGTGTTCTCTTCAGAGACCACACATGGATCCACCAGTGTCATTGCATGTGTGTTGTTTTTACTAACAACAACTAGAGTCATTGTATGCGTGTACTTTTCACATAACACATATGGATCCAGAAGTGTCATTGCATGTGTGCTCTTTTCACAATCCACCTATGGATCCACCAGTGTCATTTCATGTGTGTTCTTTTTATATACCACATATAGATCCACCAGTATCATTGAAATGTGTGTTCTGTTCAGAGACCACACATGGATCCACTAGTGTCATTGCATGTGTGACTAGTGTCATTGCATGTGTGTTCGTTTTACTAAAAACAACTGGAGTCATTTCATATGTGTTCTTTTCACATACCACATATGGATCCACAAGTGTTATTGAAATGTGTGTTCTGTTCAAATACCACACATGGATACACCAGTGTCATTACATGTGTGTTATTTTTACTAACAACGACTGGAGTCATTGCATGTGTTTTTTTCACATACCACATATGGATCCACCAGTGTCATTGCATGTGTGCTCTTTTCACAATCCACCTATGGATCCACCAGTATCATTGCATGTGTGTTCTTTTTACTAACAACAACTGGAGTCATTGCATGTGTGTTCTTTTCACATACCACATATGGATCCACCAGTGTCATTGCATGTGTGTTCTTTTCACAATCCACCTATGGATCCACCAGTGTCATCGCATGTGTGCTCTTTTTACTAACAACAACCAGAGTCATTGCATGTGTGTTCTCTTCAGAGACCACACATGGATCCACCAGTGTCATTGCATGTGTGTTCTTTTTACTAACAACAACTGGAGTCATTGCATGTGTGTTATTTTCACATACCAAAAATGGATCCACCAGTGTCATTGCATGTGTGTTCTTTTCACATGCCACATATGGATCCACCAGTGTCATTGCATGTGTGCTCTTTTTACTAACAACAACCAGAGTCATTGCATGTGTGTTCTCTTCAGAGACCACGCATGGATCCACCAGTGTCATTGCATGTGTGCTCTTTTTACTAACAACAACCAGAGTCATTACATTTGTGTTCTCTTCAGAGACCACACATGGATCTACCAGTGTCATTGCATGTGTGTTGTTTTTACTAACAACAACCAGAGTCATTGAAATGTGTGTTCTCTTCAGAGACCACACATGGATCCACCAGTGTCATTTCATGTGTGTTCTTTTCACTAACAACAATTAGAGTCATTTCATGTGTGTTCTTTTCACATACCACATATGGATCCACCAGTGTCATTGCATGTGTGTTGTTTTTACTAACAACAACTGGAGTCATCTCATGTGTGTTCTTTTCACATACCACATATGGATCCACAAGTGTCATTGCATGTGTGCTCTTTTCACAATCCGCCTATGGATCCACCAGTGTCATTTCATGTGTGTTCTTTTCACATACCATATATGGATCCACCAGTGTCATTGAAATGTGTGTTCTATTCAAAGACCACACATGGATTCACCAGTGTCATTGCATGTGTGTTCTTTTGACTAACAACAACCAGAGTCATTGCATGTGTGTTCTTTTCACATACCACATATGGATCCACCAGTGTCATTGAAGTGTGTGTTCTCTTTAGAGACCACACATGGATCCACCAGTGTCATTGCATGTGTGTTCTTTTTACTAACAACAAATGGAGTCATTGCATGTGTGTTCTTTTCACATACCACATATGGATCCACTAGTGTCATTGCATGTGTGTTCTTTTCAAAATCCACCTATGGATCCTCCAATGTCATTGCATGTGTGCTCTTTTTACTAACAACAACCAGAGTCATTGCATGTGTGTTCTCTTTAGAGACCACACATGGATCCACCAGTGTAATTGCAGGTGTGTTCTTTTTACTAAAAACAACCAGAGTCATTGAAATGTGTGTTCTCTTTAGAGACCACGCATGGATCCACCAGTGTCATTGCATGTGTGTTCTTTTCACTAAAAATAACCAGAGTCATTTCATGTGTGTTCTTTTCACATACCACATATGGATCCACCAGTGTCATTGCATGTGTGTTCTTTCTACTAACAACAACAGGAGTGATTTCATATGTGTTCTTTTCACATACCACATATGGATCCACCAGTGTCATTACATGTGTATTATTTTTGCTAACAACAACTGGAGTCATTGCATTTTTTTTTTCACATACCACATATGGATCCACCAGTGTCATTGCATGTGTGCTCTTTTCACAATCCACCTATGGATCCACCAGTGTCATTGCATGTATGTTCTTTTTAATAACAACAACCAGAGTCATTGGAATGTGTGTTCTTTTCACATACCACGTATGGATCCACCAGTGTCATTGCATGTGTGTTCTTTTCACAATCCACCTATGGATCCACCAGTGTCATTGCATGTGTGGTCTTTTTACTAACAACAACCAGAGTCATTGCATGTGTGTTCTCTTCAGACACCACACATGGATCTACCAGTGTCATTGCATGTGTGTTCTTTTTACTAACAACAACCAGAGTCATTGAAATGTGTGTTCTTTTCACATACCACATATGGATCCACCAGTGTCATTGCATGTGTGTTCTTTTTACTAACAACAACTGGAGTCATTGAAATGTGTGTTCTCTTCAGAGACCACACATGGATCCACCAGTGTCATTGCATGTGTGTTCTTTTTACTAACAACAACTGGAGTCATTGCATCTGTGTTCTTTTCACATACCACATATGGATCCACCAGTGTCATTGCATGTGTGCTCTTTTCACAGTCCACCTATGGATCCACCAGTGTCATTGCATGTGTGTTCTTTTTACTAACAACAACTAGAGTCATTGCATGTGTGTTCTTTTCACATACCACATATGGATCCACCAGTGTCATTGAAATGTGTGTTCTCTTCAGAGACCACACATGGATCCACCAGTGTCATTGCATGTGTGTTGTTTTTACTAACAACAACTAGAGTCATTGTATGTGTGTACTTTTCACATAACACATATGGATCCAAAAGTGTCATTGCATGTGTGCTCTTTTCACAATCCACCTATGGATCCACCAGTGTCATTTCATGTGTGTTCTTTTTATATACCACATATAGATCCACCAGTATCATTGAAATGTGTGTTCTCTTCAGAGACCACACATGGATCCACTAGTGTCATTGCATGTGTGACTAGTGTCATTGCATGTGTGTTCGTTTTACTAAAAACAACTGGAGTCATTTCACATGTGTTCTTTTCACATACCACATATGGATCCACCAGTGTTATTGAAATGTGTGTTCTCTTCAAATACCACACATGGATACACGAGTGTCATTACATGTGTGTTATTTTTACTAACAACGACTGGAGTCATTGCATGTGTTTTTTTTCACATACCACATATGGATCCACCAGTGTCATTGCATGTGTGCTCTTTTCACAATCCACCTATGGATCCACCAGTATCATTGCATGTGTGTTATTTTTACTAACAACAACTGGAGTCATTGCATGTGTGTTCTTTTCACATACCACATATGGATCCACCAGTGTCATTGCATGTGTGTTCTTTTCACAATCCACCTATGGATCCACCAGTGTCATCGCATGTGTGCTCTTTTTACTAACAACAACCAGAGTGATTGCATGTGTGTTCTCTTCAGAGACCACACATGGATCCACCAGTGTCATTGCATGTGTGTTCTTTTTACTAACAACAATTGGAGTCATTGCATGTGTGTTATTTTCACATACCACATATGGATCCACCAGTGTCATTGCATGTGTGTTCTTTTCACATGCCACATCTGGATCCACCAGTGTCATTGCATGTGTGCTCTTTTTACTAACAACAACCAGAGTCATTGCATGTGTGTTCTCTTCAGAGACCACACATGGATCCACCATTGTCATTACATGTGTGTTCTTTTTACTAACAATAACCAGAGTCATTGAAATATGTGTTTTCTTCAGAGACCACACATGGATCCACCAGTGTCATTGCATGTGTGTTCTTTTCACTAACAACAACCAGAGTCATTTCATGTGTGTTCTTTTCACATACCACATATGGATCCACCAGTGTCATTGCATGTGTGTCCTTTTTACTAACAACAACTAGAGTCATTTCATGTGTGTTCTTTTCACATACCACATATGGATCCACCAGTGTCATTGAAATGTGTGTTCTCTTCAGAGACCACACAAGGATCCACCAGTGTCATTGCATGTGTGTTATTTTTACTAACAACAACTGGAGTCATTGCATGTGTGTTCTTTTCACATACCACATATGGATCCACCAGTGTCTTTGCATGTGTGCTCTTTTCACAATCCACCTATGGATCCACCAGTGTCATTGCATGTGTGTTGTTTTTAGTAACAACAACTGGAGTCATTGCATGTGTGTTCTTTTCACATACCACATATGGATCCACCAGTGTCATTGCATGTGTGTTCTTTTCACAATCCACCTATGGATCCACCAGTGTCATTGCATATGTGCTCTTTTTACTAACAACAACCAGAGTCATTTCATGTGTGTTCTTTTCACATACCACATATGGATCCACTAGTGTCATTGTGTCACATCCCAAGATTTTCCAAATCTTGTAATGTGAAAATAAATGAATAAAATAAAACTTTGTTTGATTTTCAGGGCCAGAAGAAACTTTTGAATTCAATTGGGACTTCAAACCAGTTGGATCAAATAAAATCCTAAAGGGATTTATAAAGATAAACATTTAATAAAGGCAAATAAAATGTTTTGGAATTACTATTTTTCAAATCTTTTTATAAAGGTTTTGGTTTTCAAAGGGAAAAGAAATATTTTAAATAAGGATTATTTTATAAAGCCAAATTAAACCTTGGCCAAGATTTTGAAACAAAAGGTTTTGCTTTGATTAAAATAGTAGAGGTTTATTTAAATAAAAAGGATTTAAATATCCAAGTTTTATTAATAAAGGTTTTACTATTTCCAAAACATCAAAACTTATTTATTTATTTAAAATAAGTTTTCCAAGTATTTTATATTCTCAAAATAAAACCTACTGAAGTGTTTTGGGTTTATTTTAGATTTTCAAAATAAATATTTTAATAAAACAAATCCTATTTGAATTATATCTAAGGTCCATTTTATTTAATTATTAATGGAACCTAAAATAAAAGGTTATTTTGTTTTAAACAAGTTTCCAAGTATTCTTTATTTCCAAATAAAATCTACTGATTTGGTTTTGAAAATATTTGGATTTCAAATGGAAATTCTATTAATCAAACCCTATTTTATTAATAAACTAAAGATCCATTTTATTTAACTAAAGAATGGATCCTAAAAAGAATAAAAAATTATTACTTTAATTTGGTTTATGTTGATAAACAGAACCAAGTTCAAAGTTGTGAAGTTTGGTGATTGTTTGAATCAATTTGAATGTTGTTTGATAGTTTGAAATTCAAAACAGAAAAATAGAAATAGAAAAGGAAAAAGAATTCAGACAGAAAAAAATAGAACAGCCCACCCTCTGGCCCAACAAGCCCAGTCCAGCCCACCAGTTCCCCTGCCCCGAACCGTTTTCTTCACCGCAGAAAGAACCCGCTAAGCAGCTGACTGGTGGACCCAACTCCCTTTCCTTCTCTATCGCTGACAAGACGACCCCACACCACTATGCATCGTTTCACCCGCGCCAGCCGTTTCTTCCCCCTCCCCTCAACGGCGCTCTGCCGATTTACTCCGGTGTTAAATTCGCGTTCATTCCTGCGTTAACTCCTCCGATGACCACGCACACTTAAGCGCACGCCTCTCCTCTACCTTTCCCCTCACTCGCCTCTCCCTCTCTACCCCCAGGCTGAGCAAATCGAGAGCTCCAACCTCTCTGCCTCCGACAACTTCCCCGGTCAATTCCGGCGAACCACGGCCGCCCCCGACTCCCTCTACACGCAGGCATATTCTCCACCTCCAGGCGCACCTGCTAGTGCCTCCAGTTCACCCGCGCCTGCCCCAGATCGTCGGCAAGGACGAGCTCAACGCGCCGTCGCGTCTGCCTTGGCTCCGGCGACCTCCCCAGGTAAACTCCGTTCACCCCCGCAACTCCTGTTGATGCTCCCATCTTCCCCAGATCATTACGCGTCTGACCACGTCCTTGTTTTGCCTCGGCGCGACCTGCAATCTCACCTTCGACAGCAAACAGAGCCCCCTGACGTCAGGAGCTACTCCGGCGAGGAATTGCCACCATCCCTGTGCGCCCCTCGTTAAACCAACAATACATTGAGCTTCGGCATCTCATTGCGAACACGGTGAGCCATCTCCCCCTCTCCCTCGCTTCCTGTATCGCCAGCTCCGCCGCGAGCAAGCATGCTCCACCGTCTGCCGCCGCGCAGCACCGCCACTATTTGGTCGCATAGATCTGCACCGTTAGATTTCAATCCGACGCGTAGGAACGGATCACTTAACAAAGAGGTATCAGTCAATCTGCGCCGTAAGATTTACTTTAGATCCAGCGGCCCAAGTTGGTCGATCCACGCGAACCGGTACGGGCGAATTAAAACATGACGCGTGGCACCAGACGATCTGAAATAGAATTTGAAATCAGAATTATTTGCAAACTTCAAACCCTTATAACTTTGGATCCACACGTCCAAAAATTACAAATTTTATGTCGTTGGATTCAGGAGAGCAAGACCTAGCCAACCCTGCCCTTAGTTTAGCAAATAGTATCTGTTAGTTTGCTTGTTTTTGCAGATTCTTTTGTGAGCTTGTTTAGAGTATAAAAATTGTTTAAAAATGATTTTTAGGGTTAAAACCTTTGCAAAATGGTTTGTTGTGACCTTACTGACCCTAGGAACCAACCCATGATTTGGAAAATGAATTTGGTAAAGTTTAGGATGGAAAACTTGATTTAGCCCATTTCTAGCCAAATGGAAATAAAGATTTTGGTTATGAAAATACTTTTATAAAGAAAACTTTGGGAAAATATTTTGGACCAAACCTACTGACCCTAGGAAACACTTTGTGGACTCAAAAATGTATTTGGTAAAACAAAATAATGATTCTTTGATTTAAAACCATTTCTAGTCAAATAGAAATGTGGTTTATTTATTAAAAATGGTTTTGGAAGAAAACCTTTGGAAAATGTTTTGTTTTAAACTCTCTGACCCCAAAAACCAAGTTTTGTGATTTGAAAACATATTTGGTGAACCCTATAGGTTAATGCCTTAGTAAAAATATTTCTACACCACATAAAATAATACTTTGTTTTGAAAATGGTTTTTAAAGTAAAACCCATTTGAGAATGACTTTGCCATTTTGGTAAATGACCAAATTGGAACTTACAAAGTTTAGAAGCCTAGTGGAGACCATCCTTACAATATAACCAACCTTTGCATGCTTATGCATGACTTAGATTCCATTACTTTGTGTGTGAAAAATTGTTTGTTTGACTTTGGTTTGGAATGTGAATTGAATTTGTGTTTGCTTGATTGACTTGTAGTGAAGTGTGAGACTGGCAAGATCAAGGAGTGAACCATCATTCCCTACCAAAAAGGCAAGTTACACTATCATCGAAAGTCCTACTATTTTCATTTTACTTAGTGGATTTTGAAAACATGCATGAAAATAATTTTATACTTATGCTATGCTAAATCCTATTAGGATACCTTATACATTCCTTAGAGAAAACATTGTAGTTGTAGTATGCTTAGCCCAACTATATATTGGGATGGGATACATGTTATGATTATATGAAGTATTGAAAAGACTTATGTTTTATATAATAAAACAAGTACTCAATGAACCACCTGGGTGGACAAGGATACTCAAGGATGGACAAGGTGGCAACAAAAGGAACCATGTTTATATGGCTATCTCTTTTTGTTGTGCACTAGAAGAAAACCACCCAGGGACTTAGAGATTGAACATGTTTCTCGTACAGTGGCTTCCGTGTACAGCCACATGCTAAATGGGCTCTGGCTTAGTCAACTACATAGTGGAAGACCCATGCATTGGCATCTTCAGGTTAACTGGATTTGTGCTAGGGAACGTGAAAACCCTACATTGGTGCCTGATAGACAAGCTAGCATTTTGTATTGGGAGGACTCCTATGGAAAGACTTTGTCACATTCTCGATCTGCCGGTACTCCATTTTGGTGAGTACTTATCCAGCGGCCACTGGTGGCGTCAAGACGAGATTGTGCCATGTGGGTAAAGTGTACAACTTCTGCAGAAGATCAAATTCTAAGTACTTAGCCGTGTCCCCGGTTACGGACAACTCTGAGCAACTAAGGCCTGAAGATATGGAAGATCTCGACATTCCAATTTCTCAAAGTAAAACTTGATGGTGACAACAAGGGATTTGAAGCACTTGGAGTTTTCCAAGAAGTTCAGAAAGATTTGACAAAAGATCAAAAACTATTTTGAAAAGATAGGATAAAACTATATTGCTTTCTGCAAAGGAGCCTAAACCCTACTTAGCCAAATATGCATGTAATGATAGGATCCACTTATTTATACATAATAGTGAAACTTGCCAATACAATTCAAATGTATTGACCCTTGTGGCTGTAACTTATTATGTTGCAGGTTTGATTGATATTAGTGAAGTTGAATGATTAGGATTACAAAGTCTACAACCAACATGTTTGCCTGTGGCACTTTGAAGATGAAGGACCCGATGCTTATAGTTATTCCGCTGCAATGTAATGTAATAGCCAAATGAGCTATGTAAGATGTAATAAAGTATTTTATTCCTGGTTATAAAGTTGAATTATGACCCTTGTTTCTTGATATTACATCTTAACTGTGGATGCTAGCTATTGATCCAGGGACTAGCATTGTAAACACAGGAGGGATCAACCTTATTATCAGGTTGAGGCCTCTACAGATGGTATCAGAGCATTGTGTTGCCTGTAGGATTTGTAAACCTAGGATTGGACAAAAACCCTTAGAAAAATAGGAGTTATACTTGTTCCAAAACTTATTTACAAACAATCTCGTAAACCCTTTCCTCAACCATTTTGGTTTCAACTCTACATCTCATCTATCTCAAACTTGATGGAAAGACCTACCCCATGGCCAAAGACTACACCATGTGCAAAGGACTTCTTCAACATCTTCAACTCTAATGACTTCAACATCTTCAGCATGTTCACCAAGGACTTCCAACTTGGATATCACTAAGGACTACTAGTGAAAACCAAGAAGACATTAGATTGCCTACCAAAGACATTGATATCAAGTTAGAGTATGGATCATATTGTCCTATGAGGTATGATTATACTAAGTTGTTATTTTCAAGAAAACTTGTTGTTTCCTTCAACTCATGAGTTAAGCTCATAAGTTGTTAAGTGATTGGTTGCTTGTTGAGTGTTTGATGGTTTGATTGTTTGATTGAACTTGATTGTTTTGAGTTGTGTGTTAGGACTTCTTAAAAACCTATCCACCAATACTTATCCCTATCAAACCAACAGATGCCTCCCCGTCGTGCCAACCCCAACCAAAACAACAACATCACTCCTGAGATGCAGCAGATGATGACAGCTCAGACGCAACTGATGCAGATGATAACAACGTTCATACAGAATCAGAACAACAACAACAACAACAACAACAATCAGAATAATCCTCCAGCACTTGATATGCTCACCAAGTTTCTGAAACTTAGGCCTGCAAGTTTCTCTGGAACAACTGATCCAATGGAAGCTGATGATTGGTTACGTTCAGTAAACAAAGACTTAGTGACTATTGGTTGCACTGATGAAGAAAAAGTAAGGTTTGCAGCATTTCTGCTTGAAGGACCAGCAGCAACATGGTGGGACAACTTTCAAATCACCACTCCCCTTGAAGATGTGACCTGGGATATTTTTGAAGATGGATTCAGAACCACTCACCAGTGTCATTGCATGTGTGTTCTTTTTACATACCACATATGGATCCACCAGTGTCATTGCATGTGTGCTCTTTTCACAATCCACCTATGGATCCAACAGTGTCATTGCATGTGTGTTCTTTTTACTAACAACAACTGGAGTCATTGCATGTGTGTTCTTTTCACATACCACATATGGATCCACCGGTGTCATTGCATTTGTGTTATTTTCACAATCCACCTGTGGATCCACCAGTGTCATCGCATGTGTGCTCTTTTTACTAACAACAACCAGAGTCATTGCATGTGTGTTCTCTTCAGAGACCACACATGGATCCACCAGTGTCATTGCATGTGTGTTCTTTTTACTAACAACAACTGGAGTTATTGCATGTGTGTTATTTTCACATACCACATATGGATCCACCAGTGTCATTGCATGTGTGTTCTTTTCACATACCACATATGGATCCACCAGTGTCATTGCATGTGTGCTCTTTTTACTAACAACAACCAGAGTCATTGCATGTGTGTTCTCTTCAGAGACCACACATGGATCCACCATTGTCATTACATGTGTGTTCTTTTTACTAACAATAACCAGAGTCATTGAAATATGTGTTTTCTTCAGAGACCACACATGGATCCACCAGTGTCGTTGCATGTGTGTTCTTTTCACTAACAACAACCAGAGTCATTTCATGTGTGTTCTTTTCACATACCACATATGGATCCACCAGTGTCATTGCATGTGTGTCCTTTTTACTAACAACAACTAGAGTCATTTCATGTGTGTTCTTTTCACATACCACATATGGATCCACCAGTATCATTGAAATGTGTGTTCTCTTTAGAGACCACACAAGGATCCACCAGTATCATTGCATGTGTGTTCTTTTTACTAACAACAACTGGAGTCATTGCATGTGTGTTCTTTTCACATACCACATATGGATCCACCAGTGTCATTGCATGTGTGCTCTTTTCACAATCCACCTATGGATCCACCAGTGTCATTGCATGTGTGTTCTTTTTACTAACAACAACTGGAGTCATTACATGTGTGTTCTTTTCACATACCACATATGGATCCACCAGTGTCATTGCATGTGTGTTATTTTCACAATCCACCTATGGATCCACCAGTGTCATTTCATGTGTGCTCTTTTTACTAACAACAACCAGAGTCATTGCATATGTGTTCTCTTCAGAGACCACACATGGATCCACCAGTGTCATTGCATGTGTGTTGTTTTTACTAACAACAACCAGAGTCATTGAAATGTGTGTTCTTATCACATACCACGTATGGATCCACCAATGTCATTGCATGTTTGTTCTTTTCAGAATCCACCTATGGATCCACCAGTGTCATTGCATGTGTGCTCTTTTTAGTAACAACAACCAGAGTCATTGCATGTGTGTTCTCTTCAGAGACCACACATGGATCCACCAGTGTCATTGCATGTGTGTTCTTTTTACTAACAACAACCAGAGTCATTGAAATGTGTGTTCTCTTCAGACACCACACATGTATCTACCAGTGTCATTGCATGTGTGTTCCTTTCACTAACAACAACCAGAGTCATTTCATGTGTGTTCTTTTCACATACCACATATGGATCCACCAGTGTTATTGCATGTGTGCTCTTTTCACAATCCACCTATGGATCCACCAGTGTCATTGCATGTATGTTCTTTTTACTAACAACAGCTGGAGTCATTGCATGTGTGTTCGTTTCACATACCACATATGGATCCACCAGTGTCATTGCATGTGTGTTCTTTTCACAATCCACCTATGGATCCACCAGTGTCATTGCATGTGTGCTCTTTTTACTAGCAACAACCAGAGTCATTGCATGTGAGTTCTCTTCAGAGAACACACATGGATCCACTAGTGTCATTGCATGTGTGTTCTTTTTGCTAACAACAACCAGAGTCATTGAAATGTGTGTTCTTTTCACATACCACGTATGGATCCACCAATGTCATTGCATGTGTGTTCTTTTCACAATCCACCTATGGATCCACCAGTGTCATTGCATGTGTGATCTTTTTACGAACAACAACCAGAGTCATTGCATGTGTGTTCTCTTCAGAGACCACACATGGATCCACCAGTGTCATTGCATGTGTGTTCTTTTTACTAACAACAACGAGAGTCATTGAAATGTGTGTTCTCTTCAAAGACCACACATGTATCCACAGTGTCATTGTATGTGTGTTCCTTTCACTAACAACAACCAGAGTCATTTCATGTGTGTTCTTTTCACATACCACATATGGATCCACCAGTGTCATTGTATGTGTGTTCTTTTTACTAACAACAACCAGAGTCATTGCATGTGTGTTCTCTTCAGAGACCACACATGGATCCACCAGTGTCATTGCATGTGTGTCCTTTTTACTAATAACAACTGGAGTCATTGCATGTGTGGTCTTTTCACATACCACATATGGATCCACCTGTGTCATTGCATGTGTGTTCTTTTCATAATCCACCTATGGATCCACCAGTGTTATTTCATGTGTGTTCTTTTCACATACTACATATGAATCCACCAGTGTCATTGCATGTGTGCTCTTTTTACTAACAATAACCAGAGTCATTGCATGTGTGTTCTCTTCAGACACCACACATGGATCGACCAGTGTCATTACATGTGTGTTATTTTTACTAACAATAACCAGAGTCATTGAAATATGTGTTTTCTTAAGAGACCACACATGGATCCACCAGTGTCATTGCATGTGTGTTCTTTTCACTAACAACAACCAGAGTCATTTCATGTGTGTTCTTTTTGCATACCACACATGGATCCACTAGTGTCATTGCATGTGTGTCCTTTTTATTAACAACAACTAGAGTAATTTCATGTGTGTTGTTTTCACATACCACATATGGATCCACTAGTGTCATTGAAATGTGTGTTCTCTTCAGAGACCACACATGGATCCACCAGTGTCATTGCATGTGTTCTCTTTTTACTAACAAGAACTGGAGTCATTGCATGTGTGTTCTTTTCACATACCACATATGGATCCACCGGTGTCATTGCATGTGTG
Source organism: Avena sativa (assembly GCA_916181665.1). Classification (NCBI taxonomy): domain Eukaryota; kingdom Viridiplantae; phylum Streptophyta; class Magnoliopsida; order Poales; family Poaceae; genus Avena; species Avena sativa. The sequence continues at coordinate 409,362,801 of OV702292.1, read as the reverse complement.
CTCTTTTCACAATCCACCTATGGATCCACAAGTGTCATTTCATGTGTGTTCTTTTTACTAACAACAACTGGAGTCATTGCATGTGTGTTCTTTTCACATACCACATATGGATCCACCAGTGTCATTGCATGTGTGTTCTTTTCACAATCCACCTATGGATCCACCAGTGCCATTGCATGTGTGCTCTTTTTACTAACAACAACCAGAGTCATTGCATGTGTGTTCTCTTCAAAGACCACACATGGATCCACCAGTGTCATTGCATGTGTGTTCTTTTTACTAACAACAACCAGAGTCATTGAAATGTGTGTTCTTTTCACATACCACGTATGGATCCACCAATGTGATTGCATGTGTGTTCTTTTCACAATCCACCTATGGATCCACCAGTGTCATTGCATGTGTGCTCTTTTTAGTAACAACAACCAGAGTCATTGCATGTGTGTTCTCTTCAGAGACCACACATGGATCCACCAGTGTCATTGCATGTGTGTTCTTTTTACTAACAACAACAGGAGTCATTGAAATGTGTGTTCTCTTCACACACCACACATGTATCCACCAGTGTCATTGCATGTGTGTTGCTTTCACTAACAATAACCAGAGTCATTTCATGTGTGTTCTTTCCACATACCACATATGGATCCACCAGTGTTATTGAAATGTGTGTTCTCTTCAGAGACCACACACGGATCCACCAGTGTCATTGCATGTGTGTTCTTTTTACTAACAACAACCAGAGTCATTGAAATGTGTGTTCTTTTCACAATCCACCTATGGATCCACCAGTGCCATTGCATGTGTGCTCTTTTTACTAACAACAACCAGAGTCATTGCATGTGTGTTCTCTTCAAAGACCACACATGGATCCACCAGTGTCATTGCATGTGTGTTCTTTTTACTAACAACAACCAGAGTCATTGAAATGTGTGTTCTTTTCACATACCACATATGGATCCACCAGTGTCATTGCATGTGTGTTCTTTTCACAATCCACCTATGGATCCACCAGTGTCATTGCATGTGTGCTCTTTTTACTGACAACAACCAGACTCATTGCATGTGTGTTCTCTTCAGAGACCACACATGGATCCACCAGTGTCATTGCATGTGTGTTCTTTTTACTAACAACAACCAGAGTCGTTGAAATGTGTGTTCTCTTCAGAGACCACACATGGATCCACCAGTGTCATTGCGTGTGTGTTCTTTTCACAATCGACCTATGGATCCACCAGTGTCATTGCATGTGTGCTCTTTTTACCAACAACAACCAGAGTCATTGCATGTGTGTTCACTTAAGAGACCACATATGGATCCACTAGTGTCATTGCATGTGTGTTCTTTTTACTAACAACAACCAGAGTCATTGAAATGTGTGTTCTCTTCAGAGACCACACATGTATCCACCAGTGTCATTGCATGTGTGTTCCTTTCACTAACAACAACCAGAGTCATTTCATGTGTGTTCTTTTCACATACCACATATGGATCCACCAGTGTCATTGTATGTGTGTTCTTTTTACTAACAACAACCAGAGTCATTGCATGTGTGTTCTTTTCACATACCACATATGGATCCACCAGTGTCATTGAAATGTGAGTTCTCTTCAGAGACCACACATGGATCCACCAGTGTCATTGCATGTGTGTTCTTTTTACTAACAACAACTGGAGTCATTGCATGTGTGTTATTTTCACATACCACATATGGATCCACTAGTGTCATTGCATGTGTGCTCTTTTCACAATTCACCTATGGATCCACCAGTGTCATTGCATGTGTGTTCTTTCTACTAACAACAACCAGAGTCTATGCATGTGTGATCTTTTCACATACCACGTATGGATCCACCAGTGTCATTGAAATGTGTGTTCTCTTCAGAGACCACACATGGATCCACCAGTGTCATTGCATGTGTGTTCTTTTTACTAACAACAACTGGAGTCATTGCCTGTGTGTTCTTTTCACATACCACATATGGATCCACCAATGTCATTGCATGTGTGCTCTTTTTACTAACAACAACCAGAGTCATTGCATGTGTGTTCTCTTTAGAGACCACACATGGATCCACCAGTGTAATTGCAGGTGTGTTCTTTTTACAATCCACCTATGGATCCACTTGTGTTATTGCATGTGTGTTCTTTTTACTAACAACAACTGGAGTCATTGCATGTGTGTTCTTTTCACATACCACATATGGATCCACCAGTGTCATTGCATTTGTGTTCTTTTCACAATGCACCTATGGATCCACCAGTGTCATTGCATGTGTGCTCTTTTTACTAACAACAACCAGAGTCATTGCATGTATGTTCGCTTCAGAGACCACACATGGATCCACCAGTGTCATTGCATGTGTGTTCTTTTTACTAACAACAACCAGAGTCATTGAAATGTGTGTTCTTTTCACATACCACGTATGGATCCACCAATGTCATTGCATGTGTGTTATTTTCACAATCCACCTATGGATCCACTAGTGTCATTGCATGTGTGCTCTTTTTAGTAACAACAACCAGAGTCATTGGATGTGTGTTCTCTTCAGAGACCACACATGGATCCACCAGTGTCATTGCATGTGTGTTCTTTTTACTAACAACAACCAGAGTCATTGAAATGTGTGTTCTCTTCAGAGACCACACATGGATCCACCAGTGTCATTGCATGTGTGTTCTTTTTACTAATAACAACCAGAGTCATTCAAATGTGTGTTCTTTTAACATACCACATATGGATCCACTAGTGTCATTGCATGTGTGTTCTTTTTACTAACAACAACTGGAGTCATTGCATGTGTGTTCTTTTCACATACCACATATGGATCCACCAGTGTCATTGCATGTGTGCTTTTTTCACAATCCACCTATGGATCCACCAGTGTCATTGCATGTGTGTTCATTTTAGTAATAACAACCAGAGTCATTGCATGTGTGTTCTTTTCACATACCACATATGGATCCACCAGTGTCATTGAAATGTGTGTTCTCTTCAGAGACCACACATGGATACACTAGTGTCATTGCATGTGTGTTCTTTTTACTAACAACAACTAGAGTCATTGCATGTGTGTTCTTTTCACATACCACATATGGATCCACCAGTGTCATTGCATGTGTGCTCTTTTCACAATCCACCTATGGATCCACCAGTGTCATATCATGTGTGCTCTTTTTACTAACAACAACCAGAGTCATTGCATGTGTGTTCTCTTCAGAGACCACACTGTTGGGTCCGCAGCATAGAAAACAAAAAATTTCCTACGGTGTGAACTACACGCCAAGATCTATCTACTAGGTGCAAAGCAAACGGGTGGACATACATCCATAGAGAACTTACCCTCGAAGACAACGAGCTTTGTTAACGAGTAGGAACTCGTGGTTTATGTAGTCGTACACTTGCCGATTTCAAGATCGTGAGGAAGTCCGAGTGCCACAACTCAGCAGCGCATCCGCACTCGCACACACGTTCAAGCCACCGGACAACCTCCACCTCCTTGCTCCAGCGATCCAGCGGAAGGAGCAACTCCTTCTAGACGAAATGCCACCGAGAACATGTATCTCGCTAATCCGAGACCATGGGGGAATAATTCTAGAGGGGGAGAGAGATCCTTCACAAGGAGGTGTGAGGATGAAGGAGGGAATGGGTGGCCTTTTATAGGAGGAGGGGGGTGCCCCCTCTCTCCATGGCCGGCGCATGGGGGGTGACCCCCTCACCTCCCCCATTCATGTGGTGGTAACTCCTCCACATTAAAATGCCTCTTCACATTCCCTTTTAAAGTCTCCACTTTAAATGCGTTAAGTTTCTCCAAATTTAATGCTCTCTCATTTAATAAAACTCTTTTATTAAATTTATTCAGAATTTTGTTAATTACTTTAATTAACAAACATTCACATATAGCCCCTTGCAATATTTCAATATCACATGCACAACCACCTTCTGCAATTTCACCCGAAACAATTTCCGGTTTCTATTGAAACAATTCCTGCGCTTTGCAATTCTTTCGTCTGAAACATATGTGCTCCAAAATGGTGTCCGGTAACTCTTAAGTGTGCCACCCTACGGTTCACGAATAATGCAGATATGATCGAGACCCTTCTCCGATCAATAATCAGCAGCGGGACCTGGAGATCCGTACTGACTCCTACACATTCAACGATGACTCCTGTGATCGTGAGAACCTTTAACGCTTGTAACTAAATCCCTTTGTCTCTCGATATATTACATGTCCGAGATTCGATCATCGGTTTCTCCATACCTAGTTTGATCTTGTTACCGACATGCATTCTTTTCTCGTTCCCGTGATATAACATTCTAGTGATCACATAACTTGCTTGCAAGCTATCCTAATGTGATATCACCGAGAGGGCCCAGAGTATATCTATCCGTCATCTGGATTGAAAAATTCCACTCTTGATCCATGAGCCTCAACATAACACCTTCGTAGCACTGAACCCATCTTTATAGTCACCTTGTTACGGTGTGACGTTTGATGTTATCAAGATACTCTTTCGGTGTTAGCAATTAACATGATCTCATGGTCTAAGGATAAAGATTACTTCGTATGATGTTATAGCAATATAAACACAATGACTTGATCGTAATGCTATACTTCGGATGAATGTTCATCACATCATTCCACCAATGGTGTGACCTTGTTATTAACAACATCCAATGTCCATGATCAGGAAACCTTGATCATCCTGTTAATCAACAAGCTAGTCTATAAGAGAGGCATGACTAGGAACCCTTTTTGTTTATTAAACACACATGTATTGATGTTTCCTATCAATACAATTATAGCATGTAAAATAAACATCTATCATATACAAGGAATACATAATAACAACTTTATTATTGCCTCTCAGGGCATATTTCCTTCAGTCTCCCACTTGCACTAGAGACAATAATCTAGTTTATATAGTGATAAATCTAACACCCATGGAGTTCTGGTGTTGATCATGTTTTTCCCTAGGGAGTACTTTAGTCAACGGATCTGTTACATTCAGGTCCGTGTGCACTTTACAAATCTTTATATCTCCATCCTTGACATGCTCGCGGATGGAGTGAAACCGGCGCTTAATATGCTTGGAATTCTTGTGAGACCTTGGTTCCTTTGCGTTGGCTATGGCTCCATTGTTGTCACAATAGATCACCATCGGGGCCAACGCACTGGAAACCACACCCAGTTCTGTAATGAACTCCTTCATCCAAACTGCTTCCTGCGCCGCTTCTGAAGCAGCAACATATTCCGCCTCCGTTGTTGATCCAGCCACCACAGGTTGTTTGGAGCTCCTCCAACTAACTGCTGCTCCGTTCAAGAGAAATACGTATCCAGATTGAGACTTAGAGTCATCCGGATCGGTGTCAAAGCTAGCATCAACATAACACTTAGCGACTAGCTCTTATTCACCTCCGTATACAAGAAACATATCCTTAGTTCTTCTCAAGTACTTAAGGATATTCTTGACCGCTATCCAGTGTTCCGAACCTGGATCAGATTGGTACCTACTAGTCAAACTAATAGCATGTGCCACATCCGGTCTTGTACATAGCATGGCATACATTATAGAGCCTATGGCTGAGGCATAGGGGATCTTATCCATTATCTCTCTTTCTTCCGCCGTAGCCGGACTTTGAGTCTTACTCAATGTCTTGCCTTGCAACATAGGTAAGAACCCCTTCTTACTTCCGTCCATATTAAACTTCTTTAATATCTTATCAAGGTATGTACTCTGCGATAGCCCAATTAGGCGTCTTGATCTATCTCTATAGATTTTAATGCCTAATATATATGAAGCTTCACCAAGGTCCTTCATCGAAAATTTGCTGTTTAGATAACTTTTAACACTGTTTAAAAGATCTAAATCATTTCCAATCAATAATATGTCATCCACATATAATATCAGAAATGCCGCATTGCTCCCACTCACTTTCTTGTAAATACAAGCCTCTCCATAAGTTTGGACAAATCCAAACTCTTTGATCACCTCATCAAAACGGAGATTCCAACTCTGTGATGCTTGCTTCAGTCCATAGATGGATCGCTGAAGTTTGCACACCTTATTAGCATCCTTAGGATCGACAAAACCCTTAGGTTATATCATATACAACTCTTCTTCAATCTTACCATTGAGGAACGCAGTTTTGACATCCATCTGCCATATTTCATAATCAAAATATGCAGCAATTGCTAACATAATCCTAACCGACTTAAGCATCGCTACGAGAGAGAATGTCTCATCGTAGTCAACTCCTTGAATTTGTCGAAACCCCTTTGCGACAAGTCGAGCCTTATATATGTCACATTACCATCAGCATCAGTTTTCTTTTTGAAAATCCATTTATTCTCAGCGGCCTTTCGGTCGTGAGGTAAGTCCACCAAGTTCCAAACTTGGTTCTCGTACATGGATTCCATCTCGGATTTCATGGCTTCTAGCAATTTGTTGGAATCCAGGCTCATCATCGCTTCTTCATACATCGCAGGGTCATCTATTTCATCAACCATGAAATTCACAACAGGATTGCCGTACAGTTCAGGAGCTGCACGTGTCCTGCTTGACCTACGAGGTTCGGTAGTGTCCTCTTTCGGAGTTTCATGATCAATATCATTAGCTCTCTCTTCATTAGGTGAAGTCAACTCCGAAACAACTTCCGGTGCTGCGCCACTCACCATTCCATGAAGAGAAGGTTCAATAACCTCTTCGAGTTCTACCTTCCGACTACTCACACCTTTCGCGAGAAACTCCTTCTCAAGAAAGGATCCATTCTTGGCAACAAAAACCTTGCCCTCGGATCTGTGATAGAAGGTATACCCAATCGTTTCCTTAGGGTATCCTATGAAGACGCATTTTTCCGCTTTGGGTTCGAGTTTATCCGGTTGAAGTTTCTTCACATAAACATCGCATCCCCAAACCTTAAGAAATGACAGCTTAGGTTTGTTTCCAAACCATAATTCATACGGTGTCGTTTCAACGGATTTAGATGGTGCCCGATTTAAAGTGAATGCAGCTGTTTCCAGTGCATAACCCCAAAATGACAGTGGCAAGTCAGTCAGAGACATCATAGATCGAACCATATCCAATAAAGTACGATTACGACATTCTGACACACCATTACATTGTGGTGTTCCGGCAGACGTGAGTTGTGAAACTATTCCACAGTCTTTCATATGTGTGCTAAACTCATAACTAAGATACTCTCCTCCACGGTCGGACCGCGGAAATTTGATCTTTCTGTTACGATGATTTTCCACTTCATTCTGAAATTCTTTAAACTTTTCAAAAGTTTCAGACTAGTGTTTCATCAAATAGATATACCCATATCTACTCAAATCATCCGTGAAAGTAACAAAATAACGATATCCACCTCGCGCCGACACACTCATTGGTCCACACACATCAGTATGTATGATTTCCAATAAATCTGTCGCCCGTTCCATTGAACCGGAAAACGGCGTTCTAGTCATCTTGCCCATAAGGCATGGCTCACATGTATCAAATGATTCAAAATCAAGTGATTCCAAAAGTCCATCAGAATGGAGTTTCTTCATGCGTTTAACGCCAATATGACCTAGACGGCAGTGCCACATATATGTAGATATATCATTATCAAGTTTAATCCTTTTAGCATCAACATTATGAATATGCATAATACTACTATCGAGATCCAATAGAAATAAACCATTCAACATAGGTGCATGACCATGAAAGATATTATTCATATAAATCGAACAACCATTGTTTTCAGACTTAAATGAATAACCACTTTGCATCAAACACGATCCGGATACAATGTTCATGCTCAGTGCAGGCACCAAATAACAATTATTCCGGTTTATAACTAGTCCCGATGGCATATGGAGAGGCAGCGTTCCGACGATGATCACATCAACTCTTGATCCATTGCCGACCCGCATCTAGACCTCATCCCTTGCTAGTTGTCGCTTATTCCACAGCCCCTGAACCGAGTTACATATATTAGCAATCGATCCCGTATCAAATACCCAGGTGCTACTGCGAGTACTAGTCAAGTACACATCAATAACATGTATATCACATATACCTTTGTTTGCCTTGTCGGACTTCTTGTCCGCCAAATACTTGGGGCAGTTGCGCTTCCAATGGCCAGTCCCCTTGCAATAGTAGCACTCAGTGTCAGACTTAGGGCCAGCTCGGGGTTTCTTTTCAGGCGCGGCAACAGACTTGCCACCCTTCTTTCCCTTGTGCTTGCCTTTCTTATCCTTCTTGAAACCGGTGGTCCTATTGATCATCAACACTTGATGTTCTTTCCTAATCTCCACTTCTGCAGTCTTAAGCATTGACAGAAGCTCGAGAAGAGACTTCTTCATGCCCTGCATATTATAGTTCATCACGAAGCTCTTGTAGCTAGGTGGCAGAGATTGGAGAACACGATGTATGCCTAAGTCAATGGGAATCGTTATTCCCAAGGACACAAGCTTATCGGCGTACCCAGACATTTTGAGTACGTGCTCACTAACGGAGCTGTTTTCCTCCATCATGCAGCTAAAGAACTTTTATGTAGCATTATAACTCTCTACGGCAGCATGGGTATCGAAAATCATTTTCAATTCTCCCATGGTATCAAAGGCATTGCCATTTTCGAAACGCTTTCGAAGTTCTGGCTCTAGCCCATACAGTATGCCGCAATGAACTAAGTTGTGGTCCTCCTGACGAGTTATATAGACGTTCTTTTCCTCGTCAGGGGCATCAGGAGCTGGTGGGGGGTCTAGCGGCGCATCTAGCACATATTGCTTTTGTGCAGCAGTGAGGAGAATCCTCAAATTCATAGCCCAGTTGGTGAAGTTGCTACCATTCGCAGCAAGTTTCTCTTTCTCCATGAACACATTGAAATTAAAAGCAGGTGGTGCCATCTACAACAGAATTTGTAAAGTATATTTAGACTAAGTTTATGATAGATTGAGTTCAACTAATCCAAATTACTAATGAACTCCCACTCAAAAACGACATCCCTCGTGTCCTTTTGGTGATTACATGAACCAAATCCACTACACCAAGTCCGATCATCACGTGAGTCGGTGTAGCTTCAAAGGCGAGCATCTATATGGGCATCATATCAACTATATGACTCATGCTTAACCTTTTGGTCCGCGTTCCGAGGCCATGTCTGTACATGCTAGGCTCGTCAAGTAAGAACCTTAGTATTTGCGTGTGTAAAACTGTCTTACACCCGTTGTATGAAAGCGTAGAGTTGAAAACACCCGATCATCACGTGATGCCTCAAAACACGATCCACAAAATGGTGCATACTTAAGGAAGAACACATTTTATCTTGATATCTAAATGAGGGATCATCTTATAATGCTACCAAATGCGCCAAACTAGCAATATAAGATGCTAACATCTAATGTGTGAAGTGAGGTGATATGGTCCATGCATTTGATCTCTATCATTTGCATCGTGGTATGATCTCTATCATTCCTTTGTGTGTAAGGCCAAGGTCTATGGAACTTACACGTTAAGTGAGTTGTAAGAGTATCTATCATACATCTACTTACAACAATACCATATCAAAACACTACAACAATCTAAACTAGACGCCTCTAATTTATCAATTGCAAGTTTTACGTGGCTTAGGGCTTTCGGAGATAGAACCTGTCTAACCTACGAACATGAACCACAACAAGGATAACCAAGTTATTAGCAACTCGTTGTAAATCAGATATTGACTATAGTAGGAGAGACAGACACCCGCCAGCCACTTATGCAAAACAAGTTGCATGTAAGTCGTGGAATCGGTCTCATGTACGATGACATGTAAGGTTGGTCCGGGCCGCTTCATCCCACTATGCCACCAATATCCAAAATACATAGAAGATGCAATAACATGATCATCATCGCCCACATATAAACATATGTGTACTACCCGTGCAAAGCACCTACGCATAGATCAGGCTCTGATACCACTATTGGGTCCGCAGCATAGAAAACAAAAAATTTCCTACGGTGTGAACTACATGCCAAGATCTATCTACTAGGTACAAAGCAAACGGGTGGACATACATCCATAGAAAACTTACCCTCGAAGACAACGAGCTTTGTTAACGAGTAGGAACTCGTGGTTAATGTAGTCGTACACTTGCCGATCTCAAGATCATGAGGAAGTCCGAGCGCCGCAACTCAGCAGCGCATCCGCACTCGCACACACGTTCAAGCCACCGGACAACCTCCACCTCCTCGCTCCAGCGATCCAGTGGAAGCAGCAACTCCTTCCAGACGAAATGCCACCGGGAACATGCATCTCGCTAATCCGAGACCATGGGGGAATAATTCTAGAGGGGGAGATAGATCCTTCACAAGGAGGTGTGAGGATGAAGGAGGGAATGGGTGGCCTTTTATAGGAGGAGGGGGGTGCCCCCTCTCTCCATGGCCGGCGCATGGGGGTGACCCCTCACCTCCCCCATTCATGTGGTGGTAACTCCTCCACATTAAAATGCCTTTTCACATTCCCTTTTAAAGTCTCCACTTTAAATGCATTAAGTTTCTCCAAATTTAATGCTCTCTCATTTAATAAAACTCTTTTATTAAATTTATTCAGAATTTTGTTAATTACTTTAATTAACAAACATTCACATATAGCCCCTTGCAATATTTCAATATCACATGCAGAACCACCTTCTGCAATTTCACCCGAAACAATTTCCGGTTTCTATTGAAACAATTCCTGCGCTTTGCAATTCTTTCGTCTGAAACATATGTGCTCCAAAATGGTGTCCGGTAACTCTTAAGTGTGCCACCCTATGGTTCGCGAATAATGCAGATATGATCGAGACCCTTCTCCGATCAATAATCAGCAGCGGGACCTGGAGATCCGTACTGACTCCTACACATTCAACGATGACTCCTGTGATCGTGAGAACCTTTAACGCTTGTAACTAAATCCCTTTGTATCTCGATATATTACATGTCCGAGATTCGATCATCGGTATCTCCATACCTAGTTTGATCTCGTTACCGACATGCACTCTTTTCTCGTTCCCGTGATATAACATTCTAGTGATCACATCACTTGCTTGCAAGCTATCCTAATGTGATATCACCGAGAGGGCCCAGAGTATATCTATCCGTCATCTGGATTGACAAATTCCACTCTTGATCCATGAGCCTCAACATAACACCTTCGTAGCACTAAACCCATCTTTATAGTCACCCTGTTACGGCGTGACATTTGATGTTATCAAGATACTCTTCCGGTGTTAGCAATTAACATGATCTCATGGTCTAAGGATAAAGATTACTTCATATGATGTTATAGCAATATAAACACAATGACTTGATTGTAATGCTATACTTCGGATGAATGTTCATCACATCATTCCACCAATGGTGTGACCTTGTTATTAACAACATCCAATGTCCATGATCAGGAAACCTTGATCATCCTGTTAATCAATAAGCTAGTCTATAAGAGAGGCATGACTAGGAACCCTTTTTGTTTATTAAACACACATGTATTGATGTTTCCTATCAATACAATTATAGCATGCAAAATAAACATCTATCATATACAAGGAATACATAATAACAACTTTATTATTGCCTCTCAGGGCATATTTCCTTCACACACATGGATCCACCAGTGTCATTGCATGTGTGTTCTTTTTACTAACAACAACCAGAGTCATTGAAATGTGTGTTCTCTTCAGAGACCACACATGTATCCACTAGTGTCATTGCATGTGTGTTCCTTTCACTAACAACCACCAGAGTCATTTCATGTCTGTTTTTTTCACATACCACATATGGATCCACCAGTGTCATTGTATGTGTGTTCTTTTTACTAACAACAACCAGAGTCATTGCATGTGTGTTCTCTTCAGAGACCACACATGGATACACCAGTGTCATTGCATGTGTGTCCTTTTTACTAATAACAACTGGAGTCATTGCATGTGTGTTCTTTTCACATACCACATATGGATCCACCTGTGTCATTGCATGTGTGTTCTTTTCATAATCCACCTATGGATCCACCAGTGTTATTTCATGTGTGTTCTTTTCACATACCACATATGGATCCACCAGTGTCATTGCATGTGTGCTCTTTTTACTAACAACAACCAGAGTCATTGCATGTGTGTTCTCTTCAGAGACCACACATGGATCCACTAGTGTCATTACATGTGTGTTCTTTGTACTAACAATAACTAGAGTCATTGAAATATGTGTTTTCTTCAGAGACCACACATGGATCCACCAGTGTCATTGCATGTGTGTTCTTTTCACTAACAACAACCAGAGTCATTTCATGTGTGTTCTTTTCACATACCAAATATGGATCCACCAGTGTCACTGCATGTGTGTCCTTTTTACTAACAACAACTAGAGTCATTTCATGTGTGTTCTTTTCACATACCACATATGGATCCACCAGTGTCATTGAAATGTCTGTTCTCTTCAGAGACCACACATGGATCCACCAGTGTCATTGCATGTGTTCTCTTTTTACTAACAACAACTGGAGTCGTTGCATGTGTGTTCTTTTCACATACCACATATGGATCCACCAGTGTCATTGCATGTGTGCTATTTTCACAATCCACCTATGGATCCACCAGTGTCATTCATGTGTGTTCTTTTTACTAACAACAACTGGAGTCATTGCATGTGTGTTCTTCTCACATACCACATATGGATCCACCAGTCTCATTGCATGTGTGTTCTTTTGACAATCCACCTATGGATCCACCAGTGTCATTGCATGTGTGCTCTTTTTACTAACAACAACTAGAGTAATTGCATGTGTGTTCTCTTTAGAGACCACACATGGATCCACCAGTGTCATTGCATGTGTGTTCTTTTTACTAACAACAACCAGAGTCTTTGAAATGTGTGTTCTTTTCACATACCACGTATGGATCCACCAATGTCATTGCATGTGTGTTCTTTTCAGAATCCACCTATGGATCCACCAGTGTCATTGCATGTGTGCTCTTTTTAGTAACAACAACCAGAGTCATTGCATGTGTGTTCTCTTCAGAGACCACACATGGATCCACCAGTGTCATTGCATGTGTGTTCTTTTTACTAACAACAACCAGAGTCATTGAAATGTGTGTTCTCTTCACAGACCACACATGTATCCACCAGTGTCATTGCATGTGTGTTCCTTTCACTAACAACAACTAGAGTCATTTCATGTGTGTTCTTTTCACATACCACATATGGATCCACCAGTGTTATTGCATGTGTGCTCTTTTCACAATCTACCTATGGATCCACAAGTGTCATTGCATGTGTGTTCTTTTTACTAACAACAACTGGAGTCATTGCATGTGTGTTCTATTCACATACCACATATGGATCCACCAGTGTCATTGCATGTGTGTTCTTTTCTCAATCCACCTATGGATCCACCAGTGTCATTGCATGTCTGCTCTTTTTACTAACAACAACCAGAGTCATTGCTTGTGTGTTCTCTTCAGAGACCACACATGGATCCACCAGTGTCATTGCATGTGTGTTCTTTTTACTAACAACAACCAGAGTCATTGAAATGTGTGTTCTTTTCACATACCACGTATGGATCCACCAATGTCATTGCATGTGTGTTCTTTTCACAATCCACCTATGGATCCACCAGTGTCATTGCATGTGTGCTCTTTTTACTAACAACATCAAGAGTCATTGCATGTGTGTTCTCTTCAGAGACCACACATGGATCCACCAGTGTCATTGCATGTGTGTTCTTTTTACTAACAACAACCAGAGTCATTGAAATGTGTGTTCTCTTCAGAAACCACACATGTATCCACCAGTGTCATTGCATGTGTATTTCTTTCACTAACAACAACCAGAGTCATTTCATGTGTGTTCTTTTCACATACCACATATGGATCCACCAGTGTGATTGAAATGTGTGTTCTCTTCAGAGACCACACATGGATCCACCAGTGTCATTGCATGTGTGTTCTTTTTACTAACAACAACTGGAGTCATTGAATGTGTGTTATTTTCACATACCACATATGGATCCACTAGTGTCATTGCATGTGTGCTGTTTTCACAATCCACCTATGGATCCACCAGTGTCATTGCATGTGTGTTCTTTTTACTAATAACAACCAGAGTAATTGCATGTGTGATCTTTTGACATACCACGTATGGATCCACCAGTGTCATTGAAATGTGTGTTCTCTTCAGAGACCACACATGGATCCACCAGTGTCATTGCATGTGTGTTCTTTTTACTAACAACAACTGGAGTCATTGCATGTGTGTTCTTTTCACATACCACATATGGATCAACGAGTGTCATTGCATGTGTGTTCTTTTCACAATCCACCTATGGATCCACCTTTGTCATTGCATGTGTGTTCTTTTTACTAACAATAACCAGAGTCATTGCATTTGTGTTCTCTTCAGAGACCACACATGGATCCACCAGTGTCATTGCATGTGTGTTCTTTTTACTAAGAACAACCAGAGTCATTGAAATGTGTTATCTTTTCACATACCACGTATGGATCCACCAATGTCATTGCATGTGTGTTCTTTTCACAACCCACCTATGGATCCACCAGTGTCATTGCCTGTGACCTCTTTGTAGTAACAACAACCAGAGTCATTGCATGTGTGTTCTCTTAAGAGACCACACATGGATCCACCAGTGTCATTGCATGTGTGTTCTTTTTACTAACAACAACCAGAGTCATTGAAATGTGTGTTCTTTTCACATACCACATATGGATCCACCAGTGTCATTGCATGTGTGTTCTTTTTACTAACAACAATTGGAGTCATTGCATGTGTGTTCTTTTCACATACCACATATGGATCCACCAGTGTCATTGCATGTGTGCTCTTTTCACAATCCACCTATGGATCCACCAGTGTCATTGCATGTGTATTCTTTTTATTAACAACAACCAGAGTCATTGCATGTGTGTTCTTTTCACGTACCACATATGGATCCACCAGTGTCATTGAAATGTGTGTTCTCTTCAGAGACCACACATGGATACACTAGTGTCATTGCATGTGTGTTCTTTTTACTAACAACAACTAGATTCATTGCATGTGTGTTCTTTTCACATACCATATATGGATCCACCAGTGTCATTGCATGTGTGCTCTTTTCACAAACCACCTATGGATCCACCAGTGTCATATCATGTGTGCTCTTTTTACTAACAACAACCAGAGTCATTGCATGTGTGTTCTCTTCAGAGACCACACATGGATCCACCAGTGTCATTGCATGTGTGCTCTTTTCAGAATCCACCTATGGATCCACCAGTGTCATTTCATGTGTGTTCTTTTCACATACCACATATGGATCCACCAGTGTCATTGAAATGTGTGTTCTCTTCATAGACCACACATGGATCCACTAGTGTCATTGCATGTGTGTTCTTTTTACTAACAACAACTGGAGCCATTTCATGTGTGTTCTTTTCAGATACCACATATGGATCCACCAGTGCCATTGCATGTGTGTTCTTTTCATAATCCACCTGTGGATCCACCAGTGTCATTTCATGTGTGTTATTTTCAGATACCATATATGGATCCACCAGTGTCATTGAAATGTGTGTTCTCTTCAGACACCACACATCGATCCACCAGTGTCATTGCAGGTGTGTTCTTTTTAGTAACAACAACTAGAGTCATTGCATGTGTGTTATTTTCACATACCACATTAGGATCCACCAGTGTCATTGCATGTGTGCTCTTTTCACAATCCACCTATGGATCCACCAGTGACATTTCATGTGTGTTCTTTTTACTAACAACAACCAGAGTCATTGCATGTGTGTTCTTTTCACATACCACATATGGATCCACCAGTGTCATTGAAATGTGTGTTCTCTTCAGAGACCACACATGGATCCACCAGTGTCATTGCATGTGTGTTCTTTTCACTAAGAACAACCAGAGTCATTTCATGTGTGTTCTTTTCACATACCACATATGGATCCACCAGTGTGATTGAAATGTGTGTTCTCTTCAGAGACCACACATGGATCCACCAGTGTCATTGCACGTGTGCTATTTTTACTAACAACAACTGGAGTCATTGCATGTGTGTTCTTTTCGCATACCACATATGGATCCACCAGTGTCATTCCATGTGTGCTCTTTTCATAATCCACATATGGATCCACCAGAGTCATTTCATGTGTGTTCTTTTCACATGCCACATATGGATCCACCAATGTCATTGAAATGTGTGTTCTCTTCAGAGACCAGACATGGATCCACCAGTGTCATTGCATGTGTGTTCTTTTTACTAACAACAATTGTAGTCATTGCATGTGTGTTCTCTTCAGAGACCACACATGGATCCACCAGTGTCATTGCATGTGTGTTCTTTTCACATACCACATATGGATCCACCAGTGTCATTGAAATGTGTGTTCTCTTCAGTGACACACATGGATCCACCAGTGTCATTGCATGTGTGTTCTTTTTACTAACAACAACTGGAGTCATTGCATGTGTGTTCTTTTCACATATAACATATGGATCCACTAGTATCATTGCATGTGTGCCCTTTTCATAATCCACCGATGGATCCACCAGTATCATTTCATGTGTGTTATTTTCACATACCACATATGGATCCACCACTGTCATTGAAATGTGTGTTCTCTTCAGAGACCACACATGGATCCACCAGGGTCATTGCATGTGTGTTCTTTTCACTAACAACAACCAGAGTCATTTCATGTGTGTTCTTTTCACATCCACATATGGATCCACCTGTGTCATCGCATGTGTGTTCTTTTTACTAACAACAACTGGAGTCATTTCATGTGTGTTCTTTTCACATACCACATATGGATCCAGCAGTGTCATTGAAATGTGTGTTCTCTTCAAAGACCACACATGGATCCCCCAGTGTCATTGCATGTGTGTTCTTTTTACTAACAACAACTGGAGTCATTGCATGTGTGTTCTCCAGGGACCACACATGGATCCACCAGTGTCATTGCATGTGTGTTCTTTTTACTAACAACAACTAGAGTCATTGCATGTGTGTTCTTTTCACATACCACATATGGATCCACTAGTGTCATTGCATGTGTGTTCTTTTCACAATCCACCTATGGATCCACCAATGTCATTGCATGTGTGATCTTTTTACTAACCACAACTAGAGTCATTGCATGTGTGTTCTCTTCAGAGACTACACATGGATCCACCAGTGTCATTGCATGTGTGTTCTTTTTACTAACAGCAACCAGAGTCATTGCATGTGTGTTCTTTTCACATACCACATATGGATCCACCAGTGTCATTGCATGTCTGTTCTTTTCACTAACAACAACCAGATTCAATTCATGTGTGTTCTTTTCACATACCACATGTGGATCCACCAGTGTCATTGCATGTGTGTTCTTTTTACTAACAACAACTGGAGTCATTTCATGTGTGTTCTTTTCAAATACCACATATGGATCCACCAGTGTCATTGAAATTTGTGTTCTCTTCAGAGACCACACATGGATCCACCAGTGTCATTGCATGTGTGTTCTTTTTACTAACAACAACTGGAGTAATTGCATGTGTGTTGTTTTCACATACCACATATGGATCCACCAGTGTCATTGCATGTGTGCTCTTTTCACAATCCACCTATGGATCGACCAGTGTCATTGCATGTGTGTTCTTTTTACTAACAACAACTAGAGTCATTGCATGTGTGTTCTTTTCACATAACACATATGGATCCACCAGTGTCATTGCATGTGTGCTCTTTTCATAATCCACCTATGGATCGACCAGTGTCATTGCATGTGTGTTCTTTTTACTAACAACAACTAGAGTCATTGCATGTGTGTTCTTTTCACATACCACATATGGATCCACCAGTGTCATTGCATGTGTGCTCTTTTCATAATCCACCTATGGATCCACTAGTGTCATTTCATGTGTGTTATTTTCAATTACCACATATGGATCCACCAGTCTCATTGAAATCTGTGTTCTCTTCAGAGACCACAGATGGATCCACTAGTGTCATTGCATGTGTGTTCTTTTTACTAACAACAACTAGAGTCATTGCATGTGTGTTCTTTTCACATACCACATATGGATCCACAAGGGTCATTGCATGTGTGCTCTTTTCATAATCCACCTATGGATCCACCAGTGTCATATCATGTGTGCTCTTTTTACTAACAACAACCAGAGTCATTGCATGTGTGTTCTCTTCAGAGACCACACATGGATCAACCAGTGTCATTGCATGTGTGTTCTGTTCACATACCACATATGGATCCACCAGTGTCATTGAAATGTGTGTTCGCTTCAGAGACCACATATGGATCCACCAGTGTCATTGCAAGTGTGTTCTTTTTTCTAAAAACAACTGGAGTCATTGCATGCGTGTTCTTTTCACATACCACATATGGATCCACCAGTGTCATTGCATGTGTGCTCTTTTCATAATCCACCTATGGATCCACGAGTGTCATTTCATGTGCGTTCTTTTCACATACCACATATGGATCCACCACTATCATTGAAATGTGTGTTCTCTTCAGCGACCACACATGGATCCACCGGTGTCATTGCATGTGTGTTCTTTTTACTACCAACAACTGGAGTCATTGCATGTGTGTTCTTTTCACATACCACATATGGATCCACCAGTGTCATTGCATGTCTGTTCTTTTCACAATCCACATATGGATCCACCAGTGTCATATCATGTGTGCTCTTTTTACTAACAACAACCAGAGTCATTGCATATGTGTTCTTTTTACTAATAACAACCAGAGTCATTGAAATGTGTGTTCTCTTCACAGACCACACATGTATCCACCAGTGTCATTGCATCTGTGTTCCTTTCACTGACAACAACCAGAGTCATTTCATGTGTGTTCTTTTCACATACCACATATGGATCCGCCAGTGTTATTGCATGTGTGCTCTTTTCACAATCCACCTATGGATCCACCAGTGTCATTGCATGTGTGTTCTTTTTACTAGCAACAACTGCAGTCATTGCATGTGTGTTCTTTTCACATACCACATATGGATCCACTAGTGTCATTGAAATGTGTGTTCTTTTCACATACCACATAAGGATCCACCAGTGTCATTGCATGTGTGTTGTTTTTACTAACAACAACTGGAGTCATTGCATTTGTGTTCTTTTCACATACCACATATGGATCCACCAGTGTCATTGCATGTGTGCTCTTTTCACAATCCACCTATGGATCCACCAGTGTCATTGCATGTGTGTTCATTTTACTAACAACAACTGGAGTCATTGCATGTGTGTTCTTTTCACATACCACATATGTATCCACCAGTGTCATTGCATGTGTGTTCTTTTCACAATCCACCTATGGATCCACTAGTGTCATTGCATGTGTGCTCTTTTTACTAACAACAACCAGAGTCATTGCATGTGTGTTCTCTTCAGAGACCACACATGGATCCACCAGTGTCATTGCATGTGTGTT
The DNA here is from genome assembly GCA_916181665.1 of Avena sativa. Classification (NCBI taxonomy): domain Eukaryota; kingdom Viridiplantae; phylum Streptophyta; class Magnoliopsida; order Poales; family Poaceae; genus Avena; species Avena sativa. Next base: position 409,343,338 of record OV702292.1, on the reverse strand, counting down.
CTTTTTACTAACAACAACCAGAGTCATTGAAATGTGTGTTCTTTTCACATACCACGTATGGATCCACCAATGTCATTGCATGTGTGTTCTTTTCACAATGGATCCACCAGTGTCATTGCATGTGTGCTCTTTTTAGTAACAACAACCAGAGTCATTGCATGTGTGTTCTTTTTACTAACAACAACCAGAGTCATTGCATGTGTGTTCTTTTCACATACCACATATGGATCCACCAGTGTCATTGAAATGTGTGTTCTCTTCAGAGACCACACATGGATCCACCAGTGTCATTGCATGTGTATTCTTTTCACTAAGAATAACCAGAGTCATTTCATGTGTGTTCTTTTCACATACCACATATGGATCCACCAGTGTGATTGAAATGTGTGTTCTCTTCAGAGACCACATATGGATCCACCAGTGTCATTGCACGTGTGTTATTTTTACTAACAACAACTGGAGTCATTGCATGTGTGTTCTTTTCGCATACCACATATGGATCCACCAGTGTCATTGCATGTGTGCTCTTTTCATAATCCACCTATGGATCCACCAGAGTCATTTCATGTGTGTTCTTTTCACATACCACATATGGATCCACCAATGTCATTGAAATGTGTGTTCTCTTCAGAGACCAGACATGGATCCACCAGTGTCATTGCATGTGTGTTCTTTTTACTAACAACAACTGTAGTCATTGCATGTGTGTTCTCTTCAGAGACCACACATGGATCCACCAGTGTCATTGCATGTCTGTTCTTTTCACATACCACATATGGATCCACCAGTGTCATTGAAATGTGTGTTCTCTTCAGTGACACACATGGATCCAACAGTGTCATTGCATGTGTGTTCTTTTTACTAACAACAACTGGAGTCATTGCATGTGTGTTCTTTTCACATACAACATATGGATCCACTAGTATCATTGCATGTGTGCCCTTTTCATAATTCACCGATGGATCCACCAGTATCATTTCATGTGTGTTCTTTTCACATACCACATATGGATCCACCACTGTCATTGAAATGTGTGTTCTCTTCAGAGACCACACATGGATCCACCAGGGACATTGCATGTGTGTTCTTTTTACTAACAACAACTGGAGTCATTGCATGTGTGTTCTCCAGGGACCACACATGGATCCACCAGTGTCATTGCATGTGTGTTCTTTTTACTAACAACAACTAGAGTCATTGCATGTGTGTTCTTTTCACATACCACATATGGATCCACTAGTGTCATTGCATGTGTGTTCTTTTCACAATCCACCTATGGATCCACCAATGTCATTGCATGTGTGATCTTTTTACTAACCACAACTAGAGTCATTGCATGTGTGTTCTCTTCAGAGACTACACATGGATCCACCAGTGTCATTGCATGTGTGTTCTTTTTACTAACAGCAACCAGAGTCATTGCATGTGTGTTCTTTTCACATACCACATATGGATCCACCAGTGTCATTGCATGTCTGTTCTTTTCACTAACAACAACCAGATTCAATTCATGTGTGTTCTTTTCACATACCACATGTGGATCCACCAGTGTCATTGCATGTGTGTTCTTTTTACTAACAACAACTGGAGTCATTTCATGTGTGTTCTTTTCAAATACCACATATGGATCCACCAGTGTCATTGAAATTTGTGTTCTCTTCAGAGACCACACATGGATCCACCAGTGTCATTGCATGTGTGTTCTTTTTACTAACAACAACTGGAGTAATTGCATGTGTGTTGTTTTCACATACCACATATGGATCCACCAGTGTCATTGCATGTGTGCTCTTTTCACAATCCACCTATGGATCGACCAGTGTCATTGCATGTGTGTTCTTTTTACTAACAACAACTAGAGTCATTGCATGTGTGTTCTTTTCACATAACACATATGGATCCACCAGTGTCATTGCATGTGTGCTCTTTTCATAATCCACCTATGGATCGACCAGTGTCATTGCATGTGTGTTCTTTTTACTAACAACAACTAGAGTCATTGCATGTGTGTTCTTTTCACATACCACATATGGATCCACCAGTGTCATTGCATGTGTGCTCTTTTCATAATCCACCTATGGATCCACTAGTGTCATTTCATGTGTGTTATTTTCAATTACCACATATGGATCCACCAGTCTCATTGAAATCTGTGTTCTCTTCAGAGACCACAGATGGATCCACTAGTGTCATTGCATGTGTGTTCTTTTTACTAACAACAACTAGAGTCATTGCATGTGTGTTCTTTTCACATACCACATATGGATCCACAAGGGTCATTGCATGTGTGCTCTTTTCATAATCCACCTATGGATCCACCAGTGTCATATCATGTGTGCTCTTTTTACTAACAACAACCAGAGTCATTGCATGTGTGTTCTCTTCAGAGACCACACATGGATCAACCAGTGTCATTGCATGTGTGTTCTGTTCACATACCACATATGGATCCACCAGTGTCATTGAAATGTGTGTTCGCTTCAGAGACCACATATGGATCCACCAGTGTCATTGCAAGTGTGTTCTTTTTTCTAAAAACAACTGGAGTCATTGCATGCGTGTTCTTTTCACATACCACATATGGATCCACCAGTGTCATTGCATGTGTGCTCTTTTCATAATCCACCTATGGATCCACGAGTGTCATTTCATGTGCGTTCTTTTCACATACCACATATGGATCCACCACTATCATTGAAATGTGTGTTCTCTTCAGCGACCACACATGGATCCACCGGTGTCATTGCATGTGTGTTCTTTTTACTACCAACAACTGGAGTCATTGCATGTGTGTTCTTTTCACATACCACATATGGATCCACCAGTGTCATTGCATGTCTGTTCTTTTCACAATCCACATATGGATCCACCAGTGTCATATCATGTGTGCTCTTTTTACTAACAACAACCAGAGTCATTGCATGTGTGTTCTTTTTACTAATAACAACCAGAGTCATTGAAATGTGTGTTCTCTTCACAGACCACACATGTATCCACCAGTGTCATTGCATCTGTGTTCCTTTCACTGACAACAACCAGAGTCATTTCATGTGTGTTCTTTTCACATACCACATATGGATCCGCCAGTGTTATTGCATGTGTGCTCTTTTCACAATCCACCTATGGATCCACCAGTGTCATTGCATGTGTGTTCTTTTTACTAGCAACAACTGCAGTCATTGCATGTGTGTTCTTTTCACATACCACATATGGATCCACTAGTGTCATTGAAATGTGTGTTCTTTTCACATACCACATAAGGATCCACCAGTGTCATTGCATGTGTGTTGTTTTTACTAACAACAACTGGAGTCATTGCATTTGTGTTCTTTTCACATACCACATATGGATCCACCAGTGTCATTGCATGTGTGCTCTTTTCACAATCCACCTATGGATCCACCAGTGTCATTGCATGTGTGTTCTTTTTACTAACAACAACTGGAGTCATTGCATGTGTGTTCTTCTCACATACCACATATGGATCCACTAGTGTCATTGCATGTGTGTTCTTTTCACAATCCACCTATGGATCCACTAGTGTCATTGCATGTGTGCTCTTTTTACTAACAACAACTAGAGTCATTGCATGTGTGTTCTCTTCAGAGACCACACATGGATCCACCAGTGTCATTGCATGTGTGTTCTTTTTACTAACAACAACCAGAGTCATTGAAATGTGTGTTCTTTTCACATACCACGTATGGATCCACCAATGTCATTGCATGTGTGTTCTTTTCACAATGGATCCACCAGTGTCATTGCATGTGTGCTCTTTTTAGTAACAACAACCAGAGTCATTGCATGTGTGTTCTCTTCAGAGACCACACATGGATCCACCAGTGTCATTGCATGTGTGTTCTTTTTACTAACAACAACCAGGGTCATTGAAATGTGTGTTCTCTTCACAGACCACACATGTATCCACCAGTGTCATTGCATGTGTGTTCCTTTCACTAACATCAACTAGAGTCATTTCATATGTGTTTTTTTCACATACCACATATGGATCCACCAGTGTTATTGCATGTGTGCTCTTTTCACAATCCACCTATGGATCCACTAGTGTCATTGCATGTGTGTTCATTTTACTAACAACAACTAGAGTCATTGCATGTGTGTTCTTTTCACATACCACATATGTATCCACCAGTGCCATTGCATGTGTGTTCTTTTCACAATCCACCTATGGATCCACCAGTGTCATTGCATGTGTGCTCTTTTTACTAACAACAACCAGAGTCATTGCATGTGTGTTCTCTTTAGAGACCACACATGGATCCACCAGTGTCATTGCATGTGTGTTCTTTTTACTAACAACAACCAGAGTCATTGAAATGTGTGTTCTTTTCACATACCACGTATGGATCCACCAATGTCATTGCATGTGTGTTCTTTTCAGAATCCACCTATGGATCCACCAGTGTCATTGCATGTGTGCTCTTTTTAGTAACAACAACCAGAGTCATTGCATGTGTGTTCTTTTTACTAACAACAACCAGAGTCATTGCATGTGTGTTCTTTTCACATACCACATATGGATCCACCAGTGTCATTGAAATGTGTGTTCTCTTCAGAGACCACACATGGATCCACCAGTGTCATTGCATGTGTATTCTTTTCACTAAGAATAACCAGAGTCATTTCATGTGTGTTCTTTTCACATACCACATATGGATCCACCAGTGTGATTGAAATGTGTGTTCTCTTCAGAGACCACATATGGATCCACCAGTGTCATTGCACGTGTGTTATTTTTACTAACAACAACTGGAGTCATTGCATGTGTGTTCTTTTCGCATACCACATATGGATCCACCAGTGTCATTGCATGTGTGCTCTTTTCATAATCCACCTATGGATCCACCAGAGTCATTTCATGTGTGTTCTTTTCACATACCACATATGGATCCACCAATGTCATTGAAATGTGTGTTCTCTTCAGAGACCAGACATGGATCCACCAGTGTCATTGCATGTGTGTTCTTTTTACTAACAACAACTGTAGTCATTGCATGTGTGTTCTCTTCAGAGACCACACATGGATCCACCAGTGTCATTGCATGTCTGTTCTTTTCACATACCACATATGGATCCACCAGTGTCATTGAAATGTGTGTTCTCTTCAGTGACACACATGGATCCAACAGTGTCATTGCATGTGTGTTCTTTTTACTAACAACAACTGGAGTCATTGCATGTGTGTTCTTTTCACATACAACATATGGATCCACTAGTATCATTGCATGTGTGCCCTTTTCATAATTCACCGATGGATCCACCAGTATCATTTCATGTGTGTTCTTTTCACATACCACATATGGATCCACCACTGTCATTGAAATGTGTGTTCTCTTCAGAGACCACACATGGATCCACCAGGGACATTGCATGCGTGTTCTTTTCACTAACAACAACCAGAGTCATTTCATGTGTGTTCTTTTCACATCCACATATGGATCCACCTGTGTCATCGCATGTGTGTTCTTTTTACTAACAACAAGTGGAGTCATTTCATGTGTGTTATTTTCACATACCACATATGGATTCAGCAGTGTCATTGAAATGTGTGTTCTCTTCAAAGACCACACATGGATCGACCAGTGTCATTGCATGTGTGTTCTTTTTACTAACAACAACTAGAGTCATTGCATGTGTGTTCTTTTCACATACCACATATGGATCCACCAGTGTCATTGCATGTGTGTTCTTTTCACAATCCACCTATGGATCCACCAATGTCATTGCATGTGTGATCTTTTTACTAACAACAACTAGAGTCATTGCATGTGTGTTCTCTTCAGAGACTACACATGGATCCACCAGTGTCATTGCATGTGTGTTCTTTTTACTAACAGCAACCAGAGTCATTGCATGTGTGTTCTTTTCACATACCACATATGGATCCACCAGTGTCATTGCATGTCTGTTCTTTTCACTAACAACAACCAGATTCATTTCATGTGTGTTCTTTTCACATACCACATGTGGATCCACCAGTGTCATTGCATGTGTGTTCTTTTTACTAACAACAACTGAAGTCATTTCATGTGTGTTCTTTTCAAATACCACATATGGATCCACCAGTGTCATTGAAGTTTGTGTTCTCTTGAGAGACCACACATGGATCCACCAGTGTCATTGCATGTGTGATCTTTTTACTAACAACAACTGGAGTAATTGCATGTGTGTTGTTTTCACATACCACATATGGATCCACCAGTGTCATTGCATGTGTGCTCTTTTCACAATCCACCTATGGATCGACCAGTGTCATTGCATGTGTGTTCTTTTTACTAACAACAACTAGAGTCATTGCATGTGTGTTCTTTTCACATAACACATATGGATCCACCAGTCTCATTGAAATGTGTGTTCTCTTCAGAGACCACAGATGGATCCACTAGTGTCATTGCATGTGTGTTCTTTTTACTAACAACAACTAGAGTCATTGCATGTGTGTTCTTTTCACATACCACATATGGATCCACAAGGGTCATTGCAAGTGTGCTCTTTTCATAATCCACCTATGGATCCACCAGTGTCATATCATGTGTGCTCTTTTTACTAACAACAACCAGAGTCATTGCATGTGTGTTCTCTTCAGAGACCACACATGGATCAACCAGTGTCATTGCATGTGTGTTCTTTTCACATACCACATATGGATCCACTAGTGTCATTGAAATGTGTGTTCGCTTCAGAGACCACATGTGGATCCACCAGTGTCACTGCAAGTGTGTTCTTTTTACTAACAACAACTGGAGTCATTGCATGCGTGTTCTTTTCACATACCACATATGGATCCACCAGTGTCATTGCATGTGTGCTCTTTTCATAATCCACCTATGGATCCACGAGTGTCATTTCATGTGTGTTCTTTTCACATACCACATATGGATCCACCACTGTCAGTGAAATGTGTGTTCTCTTCGCGACCACACATGGATCCACCGGTGTCATTGCATGTGTGTTCTTTTTACTAACAACAACTGGAGTCATTGCATGTGTGTTCTTTTCACATACCACATATGGATCCACCAGTGTCATTGCATGTCTATTCTTTTCACAATCCACATATGGATCCACCAGTGTCATATCATGTGTGCTCTTTTTACTAACAACAACCAGAGTCATTGCATGTGTGTTCTTTTTACTATTAACAACCAGAGTCATTGAAATGTGTGTTCTCTTCACAGACCACACATGTATCCACCAGTGTCATTGCATGTGTGTTCCTTTCATAGACAACAACCAGAGTCATTTCATGTGTGTTTTTTTCACATACCACATATGGATCCGCCAGTGTTATTGCATGTGTGCTCTTTTCACAATCCACCTATGGATCCACCAGTGTCATTGCATGTGTGTTCTTTTTACTAGCAAGAACTGGAGTCATTGCATGTGTGTTCTTTTCACATACCACATATGGATCCACTAGTGTCATTGAAATGTGTGTTCTCTTCAGAGACCACACATGGATCCACCAGTGTCATTGCATGTGTTCTCTTTTTACTAACAACAACTGGAGTCATTGCATGTGTGTTCTTTTCACATACCACATATGGATCCACCAGTGTCATTGCATGTGTGCTCTTTTCACAGTCCACCTATGGATCCACCAGTGTCATTGCATGTGTGCTCTTTTTACTAACAACAACCAGAGTCATTGCATGTGTGTTCTCTTCAGAGACCACACATGGATCCACCAGTGTCATTGCATGTGTGTTCTTTTTACTAACAACAACCAGAGTCATTGAAATGTGTGTTCTTTTCACATACCACGTATGGATCCACCAATGTCATTGCATGTGTGTTCTTTTCACAATCCACCTATGGATCCACCAGTGTCATTGCATGTGTGCTCTTTTTAGTAACAACAACCAGAGTCATTGCATGTGTGTTCTCTTCAGAGACCACACATGGATCCACCAGTGTCATTGCATGTGTGTTCTTTTTACTAACAACAACCAGGGTCATTGAAATGTGTGTTCTCTTCACAGACCACACATGTATCCACTAGTGTCATTGCATGTGTGTTCCTTTCACTACCAACAACCAGAGTCATTTCATATGTGTTCTTTTCACATACCACATATGGATCCACCAGTGTTATTGTATGTGTGCTCATTTCACAATCCACCTATGGATCCACCACTGTCATTGCATGTGTGTTCTTTTTACTAACAACAACTGGAGTCATTGCATGTGTGTTCTTTTCACATACCACATATGGATCCACCAGTGTCATTGCATGTGTGTTCTTTTTACTAACAACAACTAGAGTCATTGCATGTGTGTTCTTTTCACATAACACATATGGATCCACCAGTCTCATTGAAATGTGTGTTCTCTTCAGAGACCACAGATGGATCCACTAGTGTCATTGCATGTGTGTTCTTTTTACTAACAACAACTAGAGTCATTGCATGTGTGTTCTTTTCACATACCACATATGGATCCACAAGGGTCATTACAAGTGTGCTCTTTTCATAATCCACCTATGGATCCACCAGTGTCATATCATGTGTGCTCTTTTTACTAACAACAACCAGAGTCATTGCATGTGTGTTCTCTTCAGAGACCACACGTGGATCAACCAGTGTCATTGCATGTGTGTTGTTTTCACATACCACATATGGATCCACCAGTGTCATTGAAATGTGTGTTCGCTTCAGAGACCACATATGGATCCACCAGTGTCACTTCAAGTGTGTTCTTTTTACTAACAACAACTGGAGTCATTGCATGCGTGTTCTTTTCACATACCACATATGGATCCACCAGTGTCATTGCATGTGTGCTCTTTTCATAATCCACCTATGGATCCACAAGTGTCATTTCATGTGTGTTCTTTTCACATACCACATATGGATCCACCACTGTCATTGAAATGTGTGTTCTCTTCGCGACCACACAATGATCCACCGGTGTCATTGCATGTGTGTTCTTTTTACTAACAACAACTGGAGTCATTGCATGTGTGTTCTTTTCACATACCACATATGGATCCACCAGTGTCATTGCATGTCTGTTCTTTTCACAATCCACATATGGATCCACCAGTGTCATATCATGTGTGCTCTTTTTACTAACAACAACCAGAGTCATTGCATGTGTGTTCTTTTTACTAATAACAACCAGAGTCATTGAAATGTGTGTTCTCTTCACAGACCACACATGTATCCACCAGTGTCATTGCATCTGTGTTCCTTTCACTGACAACAACCAGAGTCATTTCATGTGTGTTCTTTTCACATACCACATATGGATCCGCCAGTGTTATTGCATGTGTGCTCTTTTCACAATCCACCTATGGATCCACCAGTGTCATTGCATGTGTGTTCTTTTTACTAGCAACAACTGCAGTCATTGCATGTGTGTTCTTTTCACATACCACATATGGATCCACTAGTGTCATTGAAATGTGTGTTCTTTTCACATACCACATAAGGATCCACCAGTGTCATTGCATGTGTGTTGTTTTTACTAACAACAACTGGAGTCATTGCATTTGTGTTCTTTTCACATACCACATATGGATCCACCAGTGTCATTGCATGTGTGCTCTTTTCACAATCCACCTATGGATCCACCAGTGTCATTGCATGTGTGCTCTTTTTACTAACAACAACCAGAGTCATTGCATGTGTGTTCTCTTCAGAGACCACACATGGATCCACCAGTGTCATTGCATGTGTGTTCTTTTTACTAACAACAACCAGAGTCATTGAAATGTGTGTTCTTTTCACATACCACGTATGGATCCACCAATGTCATTGCATGTGTGTTCTTTTCACAATCCACCTATGGATCCACCAGTGTCATTGCATGTGTGCTCTTTTTAGTAACAACAACCAGAGTCATTGCATGTGTGTTCTCTTCAGAGACCACACATGGATCCACCAGTGTCATTGCATGTGTGTTCTTTTTACTAACAACAACCAGGGTCATTGAAATGTGTGTTCTCTTCACAGACCACACATGTATCCACCAGTGTCATTGCATGTGTGTTCCTTTCACTAACAACAACCAGAGTCATTTCATATGTGTTCTTTTCACATACCACATATGGATCCACCAGTGTTATTGTATGTGTGCTCATTTCACAATCCACCTATGGATCCACCAGTGTCATTGCATGTGTGTTCTTTTTACTAACAACAACTGGAGTCATTGCATGTGTGCTCTTTTCACATACCACATATGGATCCACCAGTGTCATTGCATGTGTGTTCTTTTCACAGTCCACCTATGGATCCACTAGTGTCATTGCATGTGTGCTCTTTTTACTAACAACAACCAGAGTCATTGCATGTGTGTTCTCTTCGGAGACCACACATGGATCCACCAGTGTCATTGCATGTGTGTTCTTTTTACTAACAACAACCAGAGTCATTGAAATGTGTGTTCTCTTAAGAGACCACACATGTATCCACCAGTGTCATTGCATGTGTGTTCCTTTCACTAACAACAACCAGAGTCATTTCATGTGTGTTCTTTTCACATACCACATATGGATCCACCAGTGTCATTGTATGTGTGTTCTTTTTACTAACAACAACCAGAGTCATTGCATTTGTGTTCTTTTCACATACCACATATGGATCCACCAGTGTCATTAAATGTGTGTTCTCTTCAGAGACCACACATGGATCCACCAGTGTCATTGCATGTGTGTTCTTTTTACTAACAACAACTGGAGTCATTGCATGTGTGTTATTTTCACATACCACATATGGATCCACTACTGTCATTGCATGTGTGATCTTTTCACAATCCACCTATGGATCCACCAGTGTCATTGCATGTGTGTTCTTTTTACTAACAACAACCAGAGTCATTGCATGTGTGTTCTTTTCACACACCACATATGGATCCACCAGTGTCATTGAAATGTGTGTTCTCTTCAGAGACCACACATGGATCCACCAGTGTCATTGCACGTGTGTTATTTTTACTAACAACAACTGGAGTCATTGCATGTGTGTTCTTTTCACATACCACATATGGATCCACCAGTGTCATTGCATGTGTGCTCTTTTCATAATCCACCTATGGATCCACTAGTGTCATTTCATGTGTGTTCTTTTCACATACCACATATGGATCCACCAGTGTCATTGAAATATGTGTTCCCTTCAGGGACCACACATGGATCCACCAGTGTCATTGCATGTGTGTTCTTTTTACTAACAACAACTGGAGTCATTGCATGTGTGTTCTTTTCACATACCACATATGGATCCACCAGTGTCATTGCATGTGTGTTCTTTTCACAATCCACCTATGGATCCACCAATGTCATTGCATGTGTGATCTTTTTACTAACAACAACTAGAGTCATTGCATGTGTGTTCTCTTCAGAGACTACACATGGATCCACCAGTGTCATTGCATGTGTGTTCTCTTTACTAACAACAACCAGAGTCATTGCATGTGTGTTCTTTTCACATACCACATATGGATCCACCAGTGTCATTGCATGTATGTTCTTTTCACTAACAACAACCAGAGTCATTTCATGTGTGTTCTTTTCACATACCACATGTGGATCCACCAGTTTCATTGCATGTGTGTTCTTTTTACTAACAACAACTGGAGTCATTTCATGTGTGTTCTTTTCACATACCACATATGGATCCACCAGTGTCATTGAAATGTGTGTTCTCTTCAAAGACCACACATGGATCCACCAGTGTCATTGCATGTGTGTTCTTTTTTCTAACAACAACTAGAGTCATTGCATGTGTGTTGTTTTCACATACCACATATGGATCAACCAGTGTCATTGCATGTGTGCTCTTTTCACAATCCACCTATGGATCGACCAGTGTCATTGCATGTGTGTTCTTTTTACTAACAACAACTAGAGTCATTGCATGTGTGTTCTTTTCACATAACACATATGGATCCACCAGTCTCATTGAAATGTGTGTTCTCTTCAGAGACCACACATGGATCCACTAGTGTCATTGCATGTGTGTTCTTTTTACTAACAACAACTAGAGTCATTGCATGTGTGTTCTTTTCACATACCACATATGGATCTACAAGGGTCATTGCATGTGTGCTCTTTTCATAATCCACCTATGGATCCACTAGTGTCATATCATGTGTGCTCTTTTTACTAACAACAACCAGAGTCATTGCATGTGTGTTCTCTTCAGAGACCACACATGGATCCACCAGTGTCATTGCATGTGTGTTCTTTTCACATACTACATATGGATCCACCAGTGTCATTGAAATGTGTGTTCTCTTCAGAGACCACACATGGATCCACCAGTGTCATTGCAAGTGTGTTCTTTTTACTAACAACAACTGGAGTCATTGCATGTGTGTTCTTTTCACATACCACATATGGATCCACCAGTGTCATTGCATGTGTGCTCTTTTCATAATCCACCTATGGATCCACGAGTGTCATTTCATGTGTGTTATTTTCACATACCACATATGGATCCACCACTGTCATTGAAATGTGTGTTGTCTTCAGAGACCAGATATGGATCCACCGGTGTCATTGCATGTGTGTTCTTTTTACTAACAACAACTGGAGTCATTGCATGTGTGTTCTTTTCACATACCACATATGGATCCACTAGTGTCATTGCATGTCTGTTCTTTTCACCATCCACATATGGATCCACCAGTGTCATATCATGTGTGCTCTTTTTACTAATAACAACTAGAGTCATTGGATGTGTGTAACATCCCGAAAATCATGTTTCAAAAACTCATTCATATCATTCTTGCATCATTCATTCATATAGGGTTTTTTCTCAAAATCATTTAGAGACAGAAGTTTGAGCTATGATTTCATGTGGGCAATTTATCTCAATTGACTATCACCCTTTGGGATTTTTTTGTCCATGATCTTGTTTGCTTGCCTCCATGATTGGAAAGATTAGGAGTAGCATTTAAACCCAAGATTCCAAATTTATAAATAGTTTCAAAACCCTATTTCAAATATTTGCAACTAGAGCAAATCTCTGTTTATTTTGAAACCCAAGCTTGACCAAGCCTTTGCAAGGTAACCACTAGGATATTTGATTGTTTGTGAACCCACAGAACCCTGCAAAAATCCCCAAAGCAGTTTGAATTCAAAAGGATTTGAATTCATATCAAATTCTATTCAGAAAATGGAATTAGAAAAAGAAAAGGCTTAAAGAAAGGAAAAGGGACGAGCGGCCAGAATCTGGCCCAGCAGCAAATCAAGCCCAGCAAGCCCACCCGGGGATCTCCTTATTCTTCTCTCACGCGCTAACGCACGTGCTGAGCCGCTGACAGGCGGACCCCACCTGCACTCCGCGCACCTCGCTGACAAGCGGGCCTTCTCCACGTCATCGTCGTCTCCACCCGCACGACCCGTTCATCCCCAAATCAACGCGGGCGTTTCTGTGTTTAATTCGCGACGTCAATTCGATTTATTGGCCGAGTAATTCTCGCTCGTGACCAGACTATAAGAACCCCCTCTGCCCCCTCTCTCTTCTCCCTCAAACCCCGAACCCAGAGCGCCACCAGGCTGCGAGCATTACCCTCTGAAACCCCGCCGTCTCCGACGACTGCGCCGGCGAATTCTGGTGAGTCCAGAGCTCCCCTCTGCCTCTCGATCTTGCAAACTGATTCAGTGAGCCTCTGCGCTTCTTTTAACACGTTTCGTTTGCTCTCGCATGGACCGTAGCTCCGGCAACATCGTCGACTAGTTGCCACCGACGTCTGCACGAACTCCGGCGAACTCTAGTGGTAAGACCAGACCGCCCCGCGCTTTCTAGTTCACGCACACAGCTCTGTCTCGACTCTGTGAATCTAACCGTGTCCTCGCTTTGCCTTGGGGTGATCCACAGCAACGTCCACGACGACCACCTGACGCAACCGCCACCCACAGCAACTCCGGCAAGCAATCTAGGACAGCCTCGAGCGCCCCTTGACCAACCGCGAGTACGACGAGCTTCGCCGTGACCCCCTGAGCCCGGTGAGCTACTCCTCCTTCTCCCTCGCTGTCTGCATCATCGGCAACATCATCGACCGACAGTTCCGCCGCCGGTAGCCACCGCTCCGCCGCCAGTTTCTGGCCAGGTCGATAGGAACCGTTAGATCTGCATCTGATGGCTTAGATAGAATGACTAATCGAAGGGGTACGCGTTGATCTGAGCCGCACCTGCCCCTTTAGATCCAGCGGTCTGTATCGCTCGATCCAGACGAACCGGTACGGGCGAATAAGAACATGACGCGTGGCTAGGTTAAGATCTGAAAATAGAATTTAAAAACAGATTTTGATCCAGATTTCAAATGCCAATATCTTTTGAATGCCACGTTGGAATTTTGCAAACTTTATACCGTTGGATTCATAAAAACAAACCCTTTCTGCCTATCCAATTTGTTTAGCAAATAGTAACCATTAGTTTGGCTTAAATTACAGAAACTTGTTTGAGGCCTTTTGAGTATAGATTTAGTTTAGTATTTTGTTTTAGGGTTATTTAAGTTTGTCTTGGCTATTTTGTGACTTGTTTAGTTTCTATATTCATGCACTTGCTTGGTTGAGTTTTTCAAAAATCATCACTTGGTAGATTCATGCATGCATGCATTCATAATATTTTTGTTTGTATATATTTGTGTGTAATTGTGTGCTATAACTTTGTGTGTAGATTTTGCTAGTGATTGTGATTGTGACGAGTGCTACTCTCCACACTACCAAGGCAAGTGATATCTTCATGAATATTCCACTCCTATTATTTTTTTAAAACATGCATTAGATATATTTTTCTTAGGACTTGCATGCTACTTTTGTCAATTGATGATGGGAAATCCTATTTAGAATAGAATGCTAGAGTTGCTAGGAAAATTCCCTAAGGATAAGTTGCCATGCCCTGCTTAGCCTAGCTACTAGAAAACAAGGGTGGTTATATATATACACTATGAAAATATTCTAAGTCTGAGGACTTGTGTTTTATTTAACAAAACAACTAAGTTAATGAATCACCTTGGTGGAATGGATGGAATGGTTATGTTGAGTGGTTACACAAGTCCAGGGGTACTGGTGAACCTTGTGTATCTCACTTGTGGACGGCCACCCAGGAAACAAAGAGATTTGAGATGTCAAATGTTGAGAAGCTTCAAGTGCAACCACTTGGCATTATGGGCTCTGTCATGATCTTAGGATGCTGGAACTTAGTCTTTTGGACAGTGGGTGGTAGATGGGATGATAGGTTGGAACGCGTCCATTTGACTAAGGAAAGGCTACTGAAGGATCATGTCTTGGGAAACCAAGGCTTGTGGGGAAAGTGCACCACCTCTGCAGAGTGTAAAACCTAAGTACTTAGCCATGAACCTGGTAAAGGACAATTTGAGCATCAAGACATGGAAACTTCAAGAATCTCATCACTCCAATTTCTAAATAAAACTTGTGGGTGAACAAGGGTTAAAAGGATCTTCAGTCATTGATTGGTAGATGCCCTGAGTGGATCTGGAGTCTTTGATTGATAGATGCCTTGGGTGATTTGAGCCAAGCAAAAACTTAGTGTTTTCAAAAGTTAAGGAAAAATCTATTTTGAGCAATGCAAGCCTAAGCTCCACCAGCCAAATGCATATAGTATTATAGTCCACTTAAAATATACTAAGGTATCACTTGCCAATACTATTCCAAAGTATTGACCCTCTGTGGCTGTAACTTATGATGTTGCAGGTTACTCTGATGATGAATAGGAGTCATGAGTCTACACTCAACATGCTTGCCTGGGGCACATGAAGATGAAGACTTATGTTTATTTATATATTCCATAAACTCTTGTATTAGGCCTTTGGCCATGAGTTGTAAAAGACTGTTTTATCTCTGGAATGACTGTAATAAACGACCTTTGTATCTGTGTACTTCATCTTAAACTGTGGATGCTAGCATTGATCCAGGGACTAGCATTGCAATCACAGGGATCTTTTCCTTTAATAAGGAGGGATCTTACAATGTGTGTTCTCTTCAGAGACCACACATGGATCCACCAGTGTCATTGCATGTGTGTTCTTTTTACTAACAACAACCAGGGTCATTGAAATGTGTGTTCTCTTCACAGACCACACATGTATCCACCAGTGTCATTGCATGTGTGTTCCTTTCACTAACAACAACCAGAGTCATTTCATGTGTGTTCTTTTCACATACCACATATGGATCCACCAGTGTGATTGCATGTGTGCTCTTTTCACAATCCACCTATGGATCCACCAGTGTCATTGCATGTGTGCTCTTTTTACTAACAACAACCAGAGTCATTGTATGTGTGTTCTCTTCAGAGACCACACATGGATCCACCGGTGTCATTGCATGTGTGTTCTTTTTACTAACAACAACCAGAGTCATTGAAATGTGTGTTCTTTTCACATACCATGTATGGATCCACCAATGCCATTGCATGTGTGTTCTTTTCACAGTCAACCTATGAATCCACCAGTGTCATTGCATGTGTTCTCTTTTTACTAACAACAACCAGAATCATTGCATGTGTGTTCTCTTAAGAGACCACACATGGATCCACCAGTGTCATTGCATGTGTGTTCTTTTTACTAACAACAACCAGAGTCATTGAAATGTGTGTTCTTTTCACATACCACATAAGGATCCACCAGTGTCATTGCATGTGTGTTGGTTTTACTAACAACAACTGGAGTCATTGCATGTGTGTTCTTTTCACATACCACATATGGATCCACCAGTGTCATTGCATGTGTGCTCTTTTCACAATCCACCTATGGATCCACCAGAGTCATTGCATGTGTGTTCTTTTTACTAACAACAACCAGAGTCATTGCATGTGTGTTCTTTTCACATACCACATATGGATCCACCAGTGTCATTGAAATGTGTGTTCTCTTCAGAGACCACACATGGATCCACCAGTGTCATTGCATGTGTGTTCTTTTTACTTACAACAACCAGAGTCACTGAAATGTGTGTTCTTTTCACATACCACGTATGGATCCACCAATGTCATTGCATGTGTGTTCTTTTCACAATCCACCTATGGATCCACCAGTGTCATTGCATGTGTGCTCTTTTTAGTAACAACAACCAGAGTCATTGCATGTGTGTTCTCTTCAGAGACCACACATGGATCCACCAGTGTCATTGCATGTGTGTTCTTTTTACTAACAACAACCAGGATCATTGAAATGTGTGTTCTCTTCACAGACCACACATGTATCCACCAGTGTCATTGCATGTGTGTTCCTTTCACTAACAACAACCAGAGTCATTTCATATGTGTTCTTTTCACATACCACATATGTATCCACCAGTGTTATTGCACGTGTGCTCTTTTCACAATCCACCTATGGATCCACCAGTGTCATTGCATGTGTGTTCTTTTTACTAACAACAACTGGAGTCATTGCATGTGTGTTCTTTTCACATACCACATATGGATCCACCAGTGTCATTGCATGTGTGTTATTTTCACAATCCACCTATGGATCCACCAGTGTCATTGCAAATGTTTTCTTTTTACTAACAACAACCAGAGTCATTGCATGTGTATTCTCTTCATAGACCACACATGGATCCACCAGTGTCATTGCATGTGTGTTGTTTTTACTAACAACAACCAGAGTCATTGAAATGTGTGTTCTTTTCACATGCCACGTATGGATCCACCAATGTCATTGCATGTGTGTTCTTTTCACAATCCACCTATGGATCCACCAGTTTCATTGCATGTGTGGTCTTTTTAGTAACAACAACCAGAGTCATTGCATGTGTGTTCTCTTCAGAGACCACACATGGATCCACCAGTGTCATTGCATGTGTGTTCTTTTTACTAACAATAACCAGGGTCATTGAAATGTGTGTTCACTTCACAAACCACACATGTATCCACCAGTGTCATTGCATGTGTGTTCCTTTCACTAACAACAACCAGAGTCATTTCATATGTGTTCTTTTCACATACCACATATGGATCCACCAGTGTTATTGCATGTGTGCTCTTTTCATAATCCACCTATGGATCCACCAGTGTCATTGCATGTGTGTTCTTTTTTACTAACAACAACTGGAGTCATTGCATGTGTGTTCTTTTAACATACCACATATGGATCCACCAGTGTCATTGCATGTGTGTTCTTTTCACAGTCGACCTATGGATCCACCAGTGTCATTGAATGTGTGCTCTTTTTACTAACAACAACCAGAGTCATTGCATGTGTGTTCTCTTCGGAGACCACACATGGATCCACCAGGGTCATTGCATGTGTGTTCTTTTTACTAACAACAACCAGAGTCATTGAAATGTGTGTTCTTTTCACATGCCACGTATGGATCCACCAATGTCATTGCATGTGTGTTCTTTTCACAATCCACCTATGGATCCACCAGTTTCATTGCATGTGTGGTCTTTTTAGTAACAACAACCAGAGTCATTGCATGTGTGTTCTCTTCAGAGACCACACATGGATCCACCAAGGTCATTGCATGTGTGTTCCTTTCACTAACAACAACCAGAGTCATTTCATATGTGTTCTTTTCACATACCACATATGGATCCACCAGTGTTATTGCATGTGTTCTCTTTTCATAATCCACCTATGGATCCACCAGTGTCATTGCATGTGTGTTCTTTTTACTAACAACAACTGTAATCATTGGATGTGTGTTCTTTTAACATACCACATATGGATCCACCAGTGTCATTGCATGTGTGTTCTTTTCACAGTCGACCTATGGATCCACCAGTGTCATTGCATGTGTGCTCTTTTTACTAACAACAACCAGAGTCATTGCATGTGTGTTCTCTTCGGAGACCACACATGGATCCACCAGGGTCATTGGATGTGTGTTCTTTTTACTAACAACAACCAGAGTCATTGAAATGTGTGTTCTTTTCACATACCACGTATGGATCCACCAATGTCATTGCATGTGTGTTCTTTTCACAATCCACCTATGGATCCACCAGTGTCATTGCATGTGTGCTCTTTTTAGTAACAACAACCAGAGTCATTGCATGTGTGTTCTCTTCAGAGACCACACATGGATCCACCAGTGTCATTGCATGTGTGTTCTTTTTACTAACAACAACCAGGGTCATTGAAATGTGTGTTCTCTTCACAGACCACACATGTATCCACCAGTGTCATTGGATGTGTGTTCCTTTCACTAACAACAACCAGAGTCATTTCATATGTGTTCTTTTCACATACCACATATGGATCCACCAGTGTTATTGCATGTGTGCTCTTTTCACAATCCACCTATGGATCCACCAGTGTCATTGCATGTGTGTTCTTTTTACTAACAACAACTGGAGTCATTGCATGTGTGTTCTTTTCACATAACACATATGGATCCACCAATGTCATTGCATGTGTGTTCTTTTCACAGTCCACCTATGGATCCACCAGTGTCATTGCATGTGTGCTCTTTTTACTAACAACAACCAGAGTCATTGCATGTGTGTTCTCTTCGGAGACCACACATGGATCCACCAGTGTCATTGCATGTGTGTTCTTTTTACTAACAACAACCAGAGTCATTGAAATGTGTGTTCTCTTAAGAGACCACACATGTATCCACCAGTGTCATTGCATGTGTGTTCCTTTCACTAACAACAACCAGAGTCATTTCATGTGTGTTCTTTTCACATACCACATATGGATCCACCAGTGTCATTGTATGTGTGTTCTTTTTACTAACAACAAACAGAGTCATTGCATTTGTGTTCTTTTCACATACCACATATGGATCCACCAGTGTCATTAAATGTGTGTTCTCTTCAGAGACCACACATGGATCCACCAGTGTCATTGCATGTGTGCTCTTTTTACTAACAACAACTGGAGTCATTGCATGTGTGTTATTTTCACATACCACATATGGATCCACTACTGTCATTGCATGTGTGCTCTTTTCACAATCCACCTATGGATCCACCGGTGTCATTGCATGTGTGTTCTTTTTACTAACAACAACCAGAGTCATTGCATGTGTGTTCTTTTCACATACCACATATGGATCCACCAGTGTCATTGAAATGTGTGTTCTCTTCAGAGACCACACATGGATCCACCAGTGTCATTGCACGTGTGTTATTTTTACTAACAACAACTGGAGTCATTGCATGTGTGTTCTTTTCACATACCACATATGGATCCACCAATGTCATTGCATGTGTGTTCTTTTCATAATCCACCTATGGATCCACTAGTGTCATTTCATGTGTGTTCTTTTCACATACCACATATGGATCCACCAGTGTCATTGAAATATGTGTTCTCTTCAGGGACCACACATGGATCCACCAGTGTCATTGCATGTGTGTTCTTTTTACTAACAACAACTGGAGTCATTGCATGTGTGTTCTTTTCACATACCACATATGGATCCACTAGTGTCATTGCATGTGTGTTCTTTTTACTAACAACAACCGGAGTCATTGCATGTGTGTTCTCTTCAGAGACCACACATGGATCCACCAGTGTCATTGCATGTGTGTTCTTTTTACTAACAACAACCAGAGTCATTGCATGTGTGTTCTTTTCACATACCACATATGGATCCGCCAGTGTCATTGCATGTCTGTTCTTTTCACTAACAACAACCAGAGTCATTTCATGTGTGTTCTTTTCACATACCACATGTGGATCCACTAGTGTCATTGCATGTGTGTTCTTTTTACTAACAACAACTGGAGACATTTCATGTGTGTTCTTTTCACATACCACATATGGATCCACCAGTGTCATTGAAATGTGTGTTCTCTTCAGAGACCACACATGGATCCACCAGTGTCATTGCATGTGTGTTCTTTTTACTAACAACAACTGGAGTCATGGCATGTGTGTTGTTTTCACATACCACATATGGATCCACCAGTGTCATTGCATGTGTGCTCTTTTCACAATCCACCTATGGATCGACCAGTGTCATTGCATGTGTGTTCTTTTTACTAACAACAACCAGAGTCATTGCATGTGTGTTCTTTTCACATAACACATATGGATCCACCAGTCTCATTGAAATGTGTGTTCTCTTCAGAGACCACACATGGATCCACTAGTGTCATTGCATGTGTGTTCTTTTTACTAACAACAACTAGAGTCATTGCATGTGTGTTCTTTTCACATACCACATATGGATCCACAAGGGTCATTGCATGTGTGCTCTTTTCATAATCCACCGATGGATCCACCAGTGTCATATCATGTGTGCTCTTTTTACTACAACAACCAGAGTCATTGCATGTGTGTTCTCTTCAGAGACCACACATGGATCCACCAGTGTCATTGCATGTGTGTTCTCTTCACATACCACATATGGATCCACCAGTGTCATTGAAATGTGTGTTCTCTTCAGAGACCACACATGGATCCACCAGTGTCATTGCAAGTGTGTTCTTTTTACTAACAACAACTGGAGTCATTGCATGTGTGTTCTTTTCACATACCACATATGGATCCACCAGTGTCATTGCATGTGTGCTCTTTTCATAATCCACCTATTGATCCACGAGTGTCATTTCATGTGTGTTCTTTTCACATACCACATATGGATCCACCACTGTCATTGAAATGTGTGTTGTCTTCAGAGACCACACATGGATCCACCGGTGTCATTGCATGTGTGTTCTTTTTACTAACAACAACTGGAGTCATTGCATGTGTGTTCTTTTCACATACCACATATGGATCCACTAGTGTCATTGCATGTCTGTTCTTTTCACAATCCACATACGGATCCACCAGTGTCATATCATGTGTGCTCTTTTTACTAACAACAACTAGAGTCATTGGATGTGTGTTCTCTTCAGATACCACACATGGATCCACCAGTGTCATTGCATGTGTGTTCTTTTTACTAACAACAACCAGGGTCATTGAAATGTGTGTTCTCTTCACAGACCACACATGTATCCACCAGTGTCATTGCATGTGTGTTCCTTTCACTAACAACAACCAGAGTCATTTCATGTGTGTTCTTTTAACATACCACATATGGATCCACCAGTGTTATTGCATGTGTGCTCTTTTCACAATCCACCTATGGATCCACCAGTGTCATTGCATGTGTGTTCTTTTTACTAACAACAACTGGAGTCATTGCATGTGTGTTCTTTTCACATACCACATATGAATCCACCAGTGTCATTGCATGTGTGTTCTTTTCACAATCCACCTATGGATCCACCAATGTCATTGCATGTGTGCTCTTTTTACTAACAACAACCAGAGTCATTGCATGTGTGTTCTCTTCAGAGACCACACATGGATCCACCAGTGTCATTGCATGTGTGTTATTTTTACTAACAACAACCAGAGTCATTGAAATGTGTGTTCTTTTCACATACCACGTATGGATCCACCAATGTCATTGCATGTGTGTTCTTTTCACAGTCAACCTATGGATCCACCAGTGTCATTGCATGTGTTCTCTTTTTACTAACAACAACCAGAGTCATTGCATGTGTGTTCTCTTAAGAGACCACACATGGATCCACCAGTGTCATTGCATGTGTGTTCTTCTTACTAACAACAACCAGAGTCATTGAAATGTGTGTTCTTTTCACATACCACATATGGATCCACCAGTGCCATTGCATGTGTGTTCTTTTTACTAACAACAACTGGAGTCATTGCATGTGTGTTCTTTTCACATACCACATATGCATCCACCAGTGTCATTGCATGTGTGCTCTTTTCACAATCCACCTATGGATCCACCAGTGTCATTGCATGTGTGTTCTTTTTACTAACAACAACCAGAGTCATTGCATGTGTGTTCTTTTCAGATACCACATATGGATCCACCAGTGTCATTGAAATGTGTGTTCTCTTCAGAGACCACACATGGATCCACCGGTGTCATTGCATGTGTGTTCTTTTTACTAACAACAACTGGAGTCATTGCATGTGTGTTATTTTCACATACCACATATGGATCCACTACTGTCATTGCATGCGTGCTCTTTTCACAATCCACCTATGGATCCACCAGTGTCATTGCATGTGTGTTCTTTTTACTAACAACAACCAGAGTCATTGCATGTGTGATCTTTTCACATACCACGTATGGATCCATCAGTGTCATTGAAATGTGTGTTCTCTTCAGAGACCACACATGGATCCACCAGTGTCATTGCATGTGTGTTCTTTTTACTAACAACAACTGGAGTCATTGCATGTGTGTTCTTTTCACATGCCACATATGGATCAACGAGTGTTATTGCATGTGTGTTCTTTTCCCAATCCACCTATGGATCCACCTGTGTCATTGCATGCGTGTTCTTTTTACTAACAACAACTGGAGTCATTGCATGTGTGTTCTTTTCACATACCACATATGGATCCACAAGTGTCATTTCCAGTGTGTTCTTTTCACAATCCACCTATGGATCCACCAGTGTCATTGCATGTGTGCTCTTTTTACTAACAATAACCAGAGTCATTGCATGTGTGTTCTCTTCAGAGACCACACATGCATCCACCAGTGTCACTTCATTTGTGTTCTTTTTACTAACAACAACCAGAGTCATTGAAATGTGTGTTCTTTCACATACCACGTATGGATCCACCAATGTCATTGCATGTGTGTTATTTTCACAATCCACCTATGGATCCACCAGTGTCATTGCATGTGTGCTCTTTTCAGTAACAACAACCAGAGTCATTGCATGTGTGTTCTCTTAAGAGACCACACATGGATCCACCAGTGTCATTGCATGTGTGTTCTTTTTACTAACAACAGCCAGAGTCATTGAAATGTGTGTTCTTTTCACATACCACATATGGATCCACCAGTGTCATTGCATGTGTGTTCTTTTTACTAACAACAACTAGAGTCATTGCATGTGTGTTCTTTTCACATACCACATATGGATCCACCAGGGTCATTGCATGTGTGCTCTTTTCACATACCACCTATGGATCCACCAGTGTCATTGCATGTGTTTTCTTTTTACTAACAACAACCAGAGTCATTACATGTGTGTTCTTTTCACATACCACATATGGATCCACCGGTGTCATTGAAATGTGTGTTCTCTTCAGAGACCACACATGGATACACTAGTGTCATTGCATGTGTGTTCTTTTTGCTAACAACCAGAGTCATTGCATGTGTGTTCTTTTTACTAACAACCAGAGTCATTGCATGTGTGTTCTTTTCACATACCACATATGGATCCACCGGTGTCATTGCATGTGTGCTCCTTTCACAATCCACATATGGATCCACCAGTGTCATATCATGTGTGCTCTTTTTACTAACAACAACCAGAGTCATTGCATGTGTGTTCTCTTCAGAGACCACACATGGATCCACTAGTGTCATTGCGTTTGTGCTCTTTTCACAATCCACCTATGGATCCACCAGTGTCATTTCATGTGTGTTCTTTTCACATACCACATATGGATCCACCAGTGTCATTGAAATGTGTGTTCTCTTTAGAGACCACACATGGATCCACCAGTGTCATTGCATGTGTGTTCTTTTTACTAACAACAACTAGAGCGATTTCATGTGTGTTCTTTTCACATACCACATATGGATCCACCAGTGCCATTGCATGTGTGTTCTTTTCATAATCCACCTATGGATCCACCAGTGTCATTTCATGTGTGTTCTTTTCACATACCATATATGGATCCACTAGTGTCATTGAAATGTGTGTTCTCTTTAGACACCAAACATGGATCCACTAGTGTCATTGCAGGTGTGTTCTTTTTACTAATAACAACTAGAGTCATTGCATGTGTGTTCTTTTCACATACCACATATGGATCCACCAGTGTCATTGCATGTGTGTTCTTTTTACTAACAACAACTGGAGTCATTGCATGTGTGTTATTTTCACATACCACATATGGATCCACTACTGTCATTGCATGTGTGCTGTTTTCACAATCCACCTATGGATCCACCAGTGTCATTGCATGTGTGTTCTTTTACTAACAACAACCAGAGTCATTGCATGTGTGATCTTTTCACATACCACGTATGGATCCATCAGTGTCATTGAAATGTGTGTTCTCTTCAGAGACCACACATGGATCCACCAATGTCATTGCATGTGTGTTCTTTTTACTAACAACAACTGGAGTCATTGCATGTGTGTTCTTTTCACATACCACATATGGATCAACGAGTGTTATTGCATGTGTGTTCTTTTCACAATCCACCTATGGATCCACCTGTGTCATTGCATGCGTGTTCTTTTTACTAACAACAACTGGAGTCATTGCATGTGTGTTCTTTTCACATACCACTTATGGATCCACCAGTGTCATTTCCAGTGTGTTCTTTTCACAATCCACCTATGGATCCACCAGTGTCATTGCATGTGTGCTCTTTTTACTAACAATGACCAGAGTCATTGTATGTGTGTTCTCTTCAGAGACCACACATGGATCCACCAGTGTCACTTCATTTGTGTTCTTTTTACTAACAACAACCAGAGTCATTGAAATGTGTGTTCTTTCACATACCACGTATGGATCCACCAATGTCATTGCATGTGTGTTATTTTCACAATCCACCTATGGATCCACCAGTGTCATTGCATGTGTGCTCTTTTCAGTAACAACAACCAGAGTCATTGCATGTGTGTTCTCTTAAGAGACCACACATGGATCCACCAGTGTCATTGCATGTGTGTTCTTTTTACTAACAACAACCAGAGTCATTGAAATGTGTGTTCTTTTCACATACCACATATGGATCCACCAGTGTCATTGCATGTGTGTTCTTTTTACTAACAACAACTGGAGTCATTGCATGTGTGTTGTTTTCACATACCACATATGGATCCACCAGGGTCATTGCATGTGTGCTCTTTTCACAATCCACCTATGGATCCACCAGTGTCATTGCATGTGTTTTCTTTTTACTAACAACAACCAGAGTCATTGCATGTGTGTTCTTTTCACATACCACATATGGATCCACCAGTGTCATTGAAATGTGTGTTCTCTTCAGAGACCACACATGGACACACTAGTGTCATTGCATGTGTGTTCTTTTTACTAACAACCAGAGTCATTGCATGTGTGTTCTTTTCACATACCACATATGGATCCACCGGTGTCATTGCATGTGTGCTCCTTTCACAATCAACATATGGATCCACCAGTGTCATATCATGTGTGCCCTTTTTACTAACAACAACCAGAGTCATTGCATGTGTGTTCTCTTCAGAGACTACACATGGATCCACTAGTGTCATTGCGCTTGTGCTCTTTTCACAATCCACCTATGGATCCACCAGTGTCATTTCATGTGTGTTCTTTTCACATACCACATATGGATCCACCAGTGTCATTGAAATGTGTGTTCTCTTCAGAGACCACACATGGATCCACCAGTGTCATTGCATGTGTGTTATTTTTACTAACAACAACTAGAGCCATTTCATGTGTGTTCTTTTCACATACCACATATGGATCCACCAGTGCCATTGCATGTGTGTTCTTTTCATAATCCACCTATGGATCCACTAGTGTCATTTCATGTGTGTTCTTTTCACATACCATATATGGATCCACCAGTGTCATTGAAATGTGTGTTCTCTTTAGACACCAAACATGGATCCACTAGTGTCATTGCAGGTGTGTTCTTTTTACTAATAACAACTAGAGTCATTGCATGTGTGTTCTTTTCACATACCACATATGGATCCACCAGTGTCATTGCATGTGTGCTCTTTTCACAATCCACCTATGGATCCACCAGTGTCATTGCATGTGTGTTCTTTTTACTAACAACAATCAGAGTCATTGCATGTGTGTTCTTTTCACATACCACATATGGATCCACCAGTGTCATTGCATGTGTGTTCTTTTTACTAACAACAACAAGAGTCATTGAAATGTGTGTTCTTTTCACATACCACGTATGGATCCACCAGTGTAATTGCATGTGTCTTCTTTTCACAATCCACCTATGGATCCACCAGTGTCATTGCATGTGTGCTCTTTTTACTAACAACAAAAGAGTCATTGCATGTGTGTTCTCTTCAGAGACCACACATGGATCAACCAGTGTCATTGCATGTGTGTTCTTTTTACTAACAACAACCAGAGTCATTGAAATGTGTGTTCTTTTCACATACCACGTATGGATCCACCAATGTCATTGCATGTGTGTTCTTTTCACAATCCACCTATGGATCCACTAGTGTCATTGCATGTGTGCTCTTTTTAGTAACAACAACCAGAGTCATTGCATGTGTGTTCTCTTAAGAGACCACACATGGATCCACCAGTGTCATTGCATGTGTGTTCTTTTACTAACAACAACCAGAGTCATTGCATGTGTGATC
This sequence comes from Avena sativa, assembly GCA_916181665.1. Taxonomy (NCBI): domain Eukaryota; kingdom Viridiplantae; phylum Streptophyta; class Magnoliopsida; order Poales; family Poaceae; genus Avena; species Avena sativa. Next base: position 409,316,036 of record OV702292.1, on the reverse strand, counting down.
TTTTCACATACCACGTATGGATCCATCAGTGTCATTGAAATGTGTGTTCTCTTCAGAGACCACACATGGATCCACCAATGTCATTGCATGTGTGTTCTTTTTACTAACAACAACTGGAGTCATTGCATGTGTGTTCTTTTCACATACCACATATGGATCAACGAGTGTTATTGCATGTGTGTTCTTTTCACAATCCACCTATGGATCCACCTGTGTCATTGCATGCGTGTTCTTTTTACTAACAACAACTGGAGTCATTGCATGTGTGTTCTTTTCACATACCACTTATGGATCCACCAGTGTCATTTCCAGTGTGTTCTTTTCACAATCCACCTATGGATCCACCAGTGTCATTGCATGTGTGCTCTTTTTACTAACAATGACCAGAGTCATTGTATGTGTGTTCTCTTCAGAGACCACACATGGATCCACCAGTGTCACTTCATTTGTGTTCTTTTTACTAACAACAACCAGAGTCATTGAAATGTGTGTTCTTTCACATACCACGTATGGATCCACCAATGTCATTGCATGTGTGTTATTTTCACAATCCACCTATGGATCCACCAGTGTCATTGCATGTGTGCTCTTTTCAGTAACAACAACCAGAGTCATTGCATGTGTGTTCTCTTAAGAGACCACACATGGATCCACCAGTGTCATTGCATGTGTGTTCTTTTTACTAACAACAACCAGAGTCATTGAAATGTGTGTTCTTTTCACATACCACATATGGATCCACCAGTGTCATTGCATGTGTGTTCTTTTTACTAACAACAACTGGAGTCATTGCATGTGTGTTGTTTTCACATACCACATATGGATCCACCAGGGTCATTGCATGTGTGCTCTTTTCACAATCCACCTATGGATCCACCAGTGTCATTGCATGTGTTTTCTTTTTACTAACAACAACCAGAGTCATTGCATGTGTGTTCTTTTCACATACCACATATGGATCCACCAGTGTCATTGAAATGTGTGTTCTCTTCAGAGACCACACATGGACACACTAGTGTCATTGCATGTGTGTTCTTTTTACTAACAACCAGAGTCATTGCATGTGTGTTCTTTTTACTAACAACCAGAGTCATTGCATGTGTGTTCTTTTCACATACCACATATGGATCCACCGGTGTCATTGCATGTGTGCTCCTTTCACAATCCACATATGGATCCACCAGTGTCATATCATGTGTGCCCTTTTTACTAACAACAACCAGAGTCATTGCATGTGTGTTCTCTTCAGAGACTACACATGGATCCACTAGTGTCATTGCGCTTGTGCTCTTTTCACAATCCACCTATGGATCCACCAGTGTCATTTCATGTGTGTTCTTTTCACATACCACATATGGATCCACCAGTGTCATTGAAATGTGTGTTCTCTTCAGAGACCACACATGGATCCACCAGTGTCATTGCATGTGTGTTCTTTTTACTAACAACAACTAGAGCCATTTCATGTGTGTTCTTTTCACATACCACATATGGATCCACCAGTGCCATTGCATGTGTGTTCTTTTCATAATCCACCTATGGATCCACCAGTGTCATTTCATGTGTGTTCTTTTCACATACCATATATGGATCCACCAGTGTCATTGAAATGTGTGTTCTCTTTAGACACCAAACATGGATCCACTAGTGTCATTGCAGGTGTGTTCTTTTTACTAATAACAACTAGAGTCATTGCATGTGTGTTCTTTTCACATACCACATATGGATCCACCAGTGTCATTGCATGTGTGCTCTTTTCACAATCCACCTATGGATCCACCAGTGTCATTGCATGTGTGTTCTTTTTACTAACAACAATCAGAGTCATTGCATGTGTGTTCTTTTCACATACCACATATGGATCCACCAGTGTCATTGCATGTGTGTTCTTTTTACTAACAACAACAAGAGTCATTGAAATGTGTGTTCTTTTCACATACCACGTATGGATCCACCAGTGTAATTGCATGTGTCTTCTTTTCACAATCCACCTATGGATCCACCAGTGTCATTGCATGTGTGCTCTTTTTACTAACAACAAAAGAGTCATTGCATGTGTGTTCTCTTCAGAGACCACACATGGATCAACCAGTGTCATTGCATGTGTGTTCTTTTACTAACAACAACCAGAGTCATTGCATGTGTGATCTTTTCACATACCACGTATGGATCCATCAGTGTCATTGAAATGTGTGTTCTCTTCAGAGACCACACATGGATCCACCAATGTCATTGCATGTGTGTTCTTTTTACTAACAACAACTGGAGTCATTGCATGTGTGTTCTTTTCACATACCACATATGGATCAACGAGTGTTATTGCATGTGTGTTCTTTTCACAATCCACCTATGGATCCACCTGTGTCATTGCATGCGTGTTCTTTTTACTAACAACAACTGGAGTCATTGCATGTGTGTTCTTTTCACATACCACTTATGGATCCACCAGTGTCATTTCCAGTGTGTTCTTTTCACAATCCACCTATGGATCCACCAGTGTCATTGCATGTGTGCTCTTTTTACTAACAATGACCAGAGTCATTGTATGTGTGTTCTCTTCAGAGACCACACATGGATCCACCAGTGTCACTTCATTTGTGTTCTTTTTACTAACAACAACCAGAGTCATTGAAATGTGTGTTCTTTCACATACCACGTATGGATCCACCAATGTCATTGCATGTGTGTTATTTTCACAATCCACCTATGGATCCACCAGTGTCATTGCATGTGTGCTCTTTTCAGTAACAACAACCAGAGTCATTGCATGTGTGTTCTCTTAAGAGACCACACATGGATCCACCAGTGTCATTGCATGTGTGTTCTTTTTACTAACAACAACCAGAGTCATTGAAATGTGTGTTCTTTTCACATACCACATATGGATCCACCAGTGTCATTGCATGTGTGTTCTTTTTACTAACAACAACTGGAGTCATTGCATGTGTGTTGTTTTCACATACCACATATGGATCCACCAGGGTCATTGCATGTGTGCTCTTTTCACAATCCACCTATGGATCCACCAGTGTCATTGCATGTGTTTTCTTTTTACTAACAACAACCAGAGTCATTGCATGTGTGTTCTTTTCACATACCACATATGGATCCACCAGTGTCATTGAAATGTGTGTTCTCTTCAGAGACCACACATGGACACACTAGTGTCATTGCATGTGTGTTCTTTTTACTAACAACCAGAGTCATTGCATGTGTGTTCTTTTTACTAACAACCAGAGTCATTGCATGTGTGTTCTTTTCACATACCACATATGGATCCACCGGTGTCATTGCATGTGTGCTCCTTTCACAATCCACATATGGATCCACCAGTGTCATATCATGTGTGCCCTTTTTACTAACAACAACCAGAGTCATTGCATGTGTGTTCTCTTCAGAGACTACACATGGATCCACTAGTGTCATTGCGCTTGTGCTCTTTTCACAATCCACCTATGGATCCACCAGTGTCATTTCATGTGTGTTCTTTTCACATACCACATATGGATCCACCAGTGTCATTGAAATGTGTGTTCTCTTCAGAGACCACACATGGATCCACCAGTGTCATTGCATGTGTGTTCTTTTTACTAACAACAACTAGAGCCATTTCATGTGTGTTCTTTTCACATACCACATATGGATCCACCAGTGCCATTGCATGTGTGTTCTTTTCATAATCCACCTATGGATCCACCAGTGTCATTTCATGTGTGTTCTTTTCACATACCATATATGGATCCACCAGTGTCATTGAAATGTGTGTTCTCTTTAGACACCAAACATGGATCCACTAGTGTCATTGCAGGTGTGTTCTTTTTACTAATAACAACTAGAGTCATTGCATGTGTGTTCTTTTCACATACCACATATGGATCCACCAGTGTCATTGCATGTGTGCTCTTTTCACAATCCACCTATGGATCCACCAGTGTCATTGCATGTGTGTTCTTTTTACTAACAACAATCAGAGTCATTGCATGTGTGTTCTTTTCACATACCACATATGGATCCACCAGTGTCATTGCATGTGTGTTCTTTTTACTAACAACAACAAGAGTCATTGAAATGTGTGTTCTTTTCACATACCACGTATGGATCCACCAGTGTAATTGCATGTGTCTTCTTTTCACAATCCACCTATGGATCCACCAGTGTCATTGCATGTGTGCTCTTTTTACTAACAACAAAAGAGTCATTGCATGTGTGTTCTCTTCAGAGACCACACATGGATCAACCAGTGTCATTGCATGTGTGTTCTTTTTACTAACAACAACCGGAGTCATTGAAATGTGTGTTCTTTTCACATACCACGTATGGATCCACCAATGTCATTGCATGTGTGTTCTTTTCACAATCCACCTATGGATCCACTAGTGTCATTGCATGTGTGCTCTTTTTAGTAACAACAACCAGAGTCATTGCATGTGTGTTCTCTTAAGAGACCACACATGGATCCACCAGTGTCATTGCATGTGTGTTCTTTTTACTAACAACAACCAGAGTCATTGAAATGTGTGTTCTTTTTACATACCACATATGGATCCACCAGTGTCATTGCATGTGTGTTCTTTTTATTAACAACAACTGGAGTCATTGCATGTGTGTTCTTTTCACATACCACATATGGATCCACCAGTGTTATTGCATATTTGCTCTTTTCACAATCCGCCTATGGATCCACTAGTGTCATTGCATGTGTGTTCTTTTTACTAACAACAACCAGAGTCATTGCATGTGTGTTCTTTTCACATACCACATATGGATCCACCAGTGTCATTGAAATGTGTGTTCTTTTCACAATCCACCTATGGATCCACCTGTGTCATTGCATGCGTGTTCTTTTTACTAACAACAACTGGAGTCATTGCATGTGTGTTCTTTTCACATACCACATATGGATCCACCAGTGTCATTTCCAGTGTGTTCTTTTCACAATCCACCTATGGATCCACCAGTGTCATTGCATGTGTGCTCTTTTTACTAACAATAACCAGAGTCATTGCATGTGTGTTCTCTTCAGAGACCACACATGGATCCACCAGTGTCACTTCATTTGTGTTCTTTTTACTAACAACAACCAGAGTCATTGAAATGTGTGTTCTTTCACATACCACGTATGGATCCACCAATGTCATTGCATGTGTGTTATTTTCACAATCCACCTATGGATCCACCAGTGTCATTGCATGTGTGCTCTTTTCAGTAACAACAACCAGAGTCATTGCATGTGTGTTCTCTTAAGAGACCACACATGTATCCACCAGTGTCATTGCATGTGTGTTCTTTTTACTAACAACAACCAGAGTCATTGAAATGTGTGTTCTTTTCACATACCACATATGGATCCACCAGTGTCATTGCATGTGTGTTCTTTTTACTAACAACAACTGGAGTCATTGCATGTGTGTTCTTTTCACATACCACATATGGATCCACCAGGGTCATTGCATGTGTGCTCTTTTCACAATCCACCTATGGATCCACCAGTGTCATTGCATGTGTTTTCTTTTTACTAACAACAACCAGAGTCATTGCATGTGTGTTCTTTTCACATACCACATATGGATCCACCAGTGTCATTGAAATGTGTGTTCTCTTCAGAGACCACACATGGATACACTAGTGTCATTGCATGTGTGTTCTTTTTACTAACAACCAGAGTCATTGCATGTGTGTTCTTTTTACTAACAACCAGAGTCATTGCATGTGTGTTCTTTTCACATACCACATATGGATCCACCGGTGTCATTGCATGTGTGCTCCTTTCACAATCCACATATGGATCCACCAGTGTCATATCATGTGTGCTCTTTTTACTAACAACAACCAGAGTCATTCCATGTGTGTTCTCTTCAGAGACCACACATGGATCCACTAGTGTCATTGCGTTTGTGCTCTTTTCACAATCCACCTATGGATCCACCAGTGTCATTTCATGTGTGTTCTTTTCACATACCACATATGGATCCACCAGTGTCATTGAAATGTGTGTTCTCTTCAGAGACCACACATGGATACACCAGTGTCATTGCATGTGTGTTCTTTTTACTAACAACAACTGGAGCCATTTCATGTGTGTTCTTTTCACATACCACATATGGATCCACCAGTGCCATTGCATGTGTGTTCTTTTCATAATCCACCTATGGATCCACCAGTGTCATTTCATGTGTGTTCTTTTCACATACCATATATGGATCCACCAGTGTCATTGAAATGTGTGTTCTCTTTAGAACCACACATGGATCCACTAGTGTCATTGCAGGTGTGTTCTTTTTACTAATAACAACTAGAGTCATTGCATGTGTGTTCTTTTCACATACCACATATGGATCCACCAGTGTCATTGCATGTGTGCTCTTTTCACAATCCACCTATGGATCCACCAGTGTCATTGCATGTGTGTTCTTTTTACTAACAACAATCAGAGTCATTGCATGTGTGTTCTTTTCACATACCACATATGGATCCACCAGTGTCATTGCATGTGTGTTCTTTTTACTAACAACAACAAGAGTCATTGAAATGTGTGTTCTTTTCACATACCACGTATGGATCCACCAGTGTAATTGCATGTGTCTTCTTTTCACAATCCACCTATGGATCCACCAGTGTCATTGCATGTGTGCTCTTTTTACTAACAACACAAGAGTCATTGCATGTGTGTTCTCTTCAGAGACCACACATGGATCCACCATAGTCATTGCATGTGTGTTCTTTTTACTAACAACAACCAGAGTCATTGAAATGTGTGTTCTTTTCACATACCACGTATGGATCCACCAATGTCATTGCATGTGTGTTCTTTTCACAATCCACCTATGGATCCACTAGTGTCATTGCATGTGTGCTCTTTTTAGTAACAACAACCAGAGTCATTGCATGTGTCTCTTAAGAGACCACACATGGATCCACCAGTGTCATTGCATGTGTGTTCTTTTTACTAACAACAACCAGATTCATTGAAATGTGTGTTCTTTTTACATACCACATATGGATCCACCAGTGTCATTGCATGTGTGTTATTTTTATTAACAACAACTTGAGTCATTGCATGTGTGTTCTTTTCACATACCACATATGGATCCACCAGTGTTATTTCATGTGTGCTCTTTTCACAATTCGCCTATGGATCCACTAGTGTCATTGCATGTGTGTTCTTTTTACTAACAACAACCAGAGTCATTGCATGTGTGTTCTTTTCACATACCACATATGGATCCACCAGTGTCATTGAAATGTGTGTTCTCTTCAGAGACCACACATGGATACACTAGTGTCATTGCATGTGTGTTCTTTTTACTAACAACAACTAGAGTCATTGCATGCGTGTTCTTTTCACATACCACATATGGATCCAATGGTGTGATTGCATGTGTGCTCTTTTCACAATCCACCTATGGATCCACCAGTGTCATATCATGTGTGCTCTTTTTACTAACAACAACCAGAGTCATTGCATGTGTGTTCTCTTCAGAGACCACACATGGATCCACTAGTGTCATTGCGTGTATGCTCTTTTCATAATCCACCTATGGATCTACCAGTGTCATTTCATGTGTGTTCTTTTCACATACCACATATGGATCCACCAGTGTCATTGAAATGTGTGTTCTCTTCAGAGACCACACATGGATCCACCAGTGTCATTGCATGTGTGTTCTTTTTACTAACAACAACTGGAGACATTTCATGTGTGTTCTTTTCACATACCACATATGGATCCACCAGTGCCATTGCATGTGTGTTCTTTTCACAATCCACCTATGGATCCACCAGTGTCATTGCATGTGTGCTCTTTTTACTAACAACAACCAGAGTCATTGCATGTGTGTTCTCTTCAGAGACCACACATGGATCCACCAGTGTCATTGCATGTGTGTTCTTTTTACTAACAACAACCAAAGTCATTGAAATGTGTGTTCTTTTCACATACCACGTATGGATCCACCAATGTCATTGCATGTCTTTTCTTTTCACAGTCAACCTATGGATCCACCAGTGTCATTGCATGTGTTCTCTTTTTACTAACAACAACCAGAGTCATTGCATGTGTGTTCTCTTAAGAGACCACACATGGATCCACCAGTGTCATTGCATGTGTGTTCTTCTTACTAACAACAACCAGAGTCATTGAAATGTGTGTTCTTTTCACATACCACATATGGATCCACCAGTGCCATTGCATGTGTGTTCTTTTTACTAACAACAACTGGAGTCATTGCATGTGTGTTCTTTTCACATACCACATATGGATCCACCAGTGTCATTGCATGTGTGCTCTTTTCACAATCCACCTATGGATCCACCAGTGTCATTGCATGTGTGTTCTTTTTACTAACAACAACCAGAGTCATTGCATGTGTGTTCTTTTCAGATACCACATATGGATCCACCAGTGTCATTGAAATGTGTGTTCTCTTCAGAGACCACACATGGATCCACCAGTGTCATTGCATGTGTGTTCTTTTTACTAACAACATCTGGAGTCATTACATGTGTGTTATTTTCACATACCACATATGGATCCACTACTGTCATTGCATGTGTGCTCTTTTCACAATCCACCTATGGATCCACCAGTGTCATTGCATGTGTGTTCTTTTTACTAACAACAACCAGAGTCATTGCATGTGTGATCTTTTCACATACCACGTATGGATCCATCAGTGTCATTGAAATGTGTGTTCTGTTCAGAGACCACACATGGATCCACCAGTGTCATTGCATGTGTGTTCTTTTTACTAACAACAACTGGAGTCATTGCATGTGTGTTCTTTTCACATACCACATTAGGATCAACGAGTGTTATTGCATGTGTGTTCTTTTCACAATCCACCTATGGATCCACCTGTGTCATTGCATGCGTGTTCTTTTTACTAACAACAACTGGAGTCATTGCATGTGTGTTCTTTTCACATACCACATATGGATCCACCAGTGTCATTTCCAGTGTGTTCTTTTCACAATCCACCTATGGATCCACCAGTGTCATTGCATGTGTGCTCTTTTTACTAACAACAACCAGAGTCATTGCATGTGTGTTCTCTTCAGAGACCACACATGGATCCACCAGTGTCACTGCATTTGTGTTCTTTTTACTAACAACAACCAGAGTCATTGAAATGTGTGTTCTTTTCACATACCACATATGGATCCACCAGTGTCATTGCATGTGTGTTCTTTTCACAAACAACAACTGGAGTCATTGCATCTGTGTTCTTTTCACATACCACATATGGATCAACGAGTGTTATTGCATGTGTGTTCTTTTCACAATCCACCTATGGATCCACCTGTGTCATTGCATGCGTGTTCTTTTTACTAACAACAACTGGAGTCATTGCATGTGTGTTCTTTTCACATACCACATATGGATCCACCAGTGTCATTTCCAGTGTGTTCTTTTCACAATCCACCTATGGATCCACCAGTGTCATTGCATGTGTGCTCTTTTTACTAACAACAACCAGAGTCATTGCATGTGTGTTCTCTTCAGAGACCACACATGGATCCACCAGTGTCACTGCATTTGTGTTCTTTTTACTAACAACAACCAGAGTCATTGAAATCTGTGTTCTTTTCACATACCACGTATGGATCCACCAATGTCATTGCATGTGTGTTCTTTTCACAATCCACCTATGGATCCACCAGTGTCATTGCATGTGTGCTCTTTTCAGTAACAACAACCAGAGTCATTGCATGTGTGTTCTCTTAAGAGACCACACATGGATCCACCAGTGTCATTGCATGTGTGTTCTTTTTACTAACAACAACCAGAGTCATTGAAATGTGTGTTCTTTTCACATACCACATATGGATCCACCAGTGTCATTGCATGTGTGTTCTTTTTACTAACAACAACTGGAGTCATTGCATGTGTGTTCTTTTCACATACCACATATGGATCCACCAGTGTCATTGCATGTGTGCTCTTTTCACAATCCACCTATGGATCCACCAGTGTCATTGCATGTGTTTTCTTTTTACTAACAACAGCCAGAGTCATTGCATGTGTGTTCTTTTCACATACCACATATGGATCCACCAGTGTCATTGAAATGTGTGTTCTCTTCAGAGACCACACATGGATCCACCAGTGTCATTGCATGTGTGTTCTCTTAAGAGACCACACATGGATCCAACAGTGTCATTGCATGTGTGTTCTTTTTACTAACAACAACCAGAGTCATTGAAATGTGTGTTCTTTTCACATACCACATATGGATCCACCAGTGTCATTGCATGTGTGTTCTTTTTACTAACAACAACCAGGGTCATTGAAATGTGTGTTCTCTTCACAGACCACACATGTATCCACCAGTGTCATTGCATGTGTGTTCCTTTCACTAACAACAACCAGAGTCATTTCATGTGTGTTCTTTTAACATACCACATATGGATCCACCAGTGTTATTGCATGTGTGCTCTTTTCACAATCCACCTATGGATCCACCAGTGTCATTGCATGTGTGTTCTTTTTACTAACAACAACTGGAGTCATTGCATGTGTGTTCTTTTCACATACCACATATGGATCCACCAGTGTCATTGCATGTGTGCTCTTTTCACAATCCACCTATGGATCCACTAGTGTCATTGCATGTGTTTTCTATTTACTAACAACAGCCAGAGTCATTGCATGTGTGTTCTTTTCACATACCACATATGGATCCACCAGTGTCATTGAAATGTGTGTTCTCTTCAGAGACCACACATGGATACACTAGTGTCATTGCATGTGTGTTCTTTTTACTAACAACCAGAGTCATTGCATGTGTGTTCTTTTTACTAACAACCAGAGTCATTGCATGTGTGTTCTTTTCACATACCACATATGGATCCACCGGTGTCATTGCATGTGTGCTCCTTTCACAATCCACATATGGATCCACCAGTGTCATATCATGTGTGCTCTTTTTACTAACAACAACCAGAGTCATTGCATGTGTGTTCTCTTCAGAGACCACACATGGATCCACTAGTGTCATTGCGTTTGTGCTCTTTTCACAATCCACCTATGGATCCACCAGTGTCATTTCATGTGTGTTCTTTTCACATACCACATATGGATCCACCAGTGTCATTGAAATGTGTGTTCTCTTCAGAGACCACACATGGATCCACCAGTGTCATTGCATGTGTGTTCTTTTCACATACCACATATGGATCCACCAGTGCCATTGCATGTGTGTTCTTTTCATAATCCACCTATGGATCCACCAGTGTCATTTCATGTGTGTTCTTTTCACATACCAGATATGGATCCACCAGTGTCATTGAAATGTGTGTTCTCTTTTGACACCACACATGGATCCACTAGTGTCATTGCAGGTGTGTTCTTTTTACTAACAACAACTAGAGTCATTGCATGTGTGTTCTTTTCACATACCACATATGGATCCACCATTGTCATTGCATGTGTGCTCTTTTCACAATCCACCTATGGATCCACCAGTGTCATTGCATGTGTGTTCTTTTTACTAACAACAATCAGAGTCATTGCATGTGTGTTCTTTTCACATACCACATATGGATCCACCAGTGTCATTGCATGTGTGTTCATTTTACTAGCAACAACAAGAGTCATTGAAATATGTGTTCTTTTCACATACCACGTATGGATCCACCAGTGTAATTGCATGTGTCTTCTTTTCACAATCCACCTATGGATCCACCAGTGTCATTGCATGTGTGCTCTTTTTACTAACAACACAAGAGTCATTGCATGTGTGTTCTCTTCAGAGACCACACATGGATCCACCAGTGTCATTGCATGTGTGTTCTTTTTACTAACAACAACCAGAGTCATTGAAATGTGTGTTCTTTTCACATACCACGTATGGATCCACCAATGTCATTGCATGTGTGTTCTTTTCACAATCCACCTATGGATCCACTAGTGTCATTGCATGTGTGCTCTTTTTAGTAACAACAACCAGAGTCATTGCATGTGTGTTCTCTTAAGAGACCACACATGGATCAACCAGTGTCATTGCATGTGCGTTCTTTTTACTAACAACAACCAGAGTCATTGTAAGATCCCTCCTTATTAAAGGAAAAGATCCCTGTGATTGCAATGCTAGTCCCTGGATCAATGCTAGCATCCACAGTTTAAGATGAAGTACACAGATACAAAGGTCGTTTATTACAGTTATTCCAGAGATAAAACATAGTCTTTTACAACTCAGGGCCAAAGGCCTAATACAAGAGTTTATGGAATATGTAAATAAACATAAGTCTTCATCTTCATGTGCCACAGGCAAGCATGTTGAGTGTAGACTCATGACTCCTATTCATCATCAGAGTAACCTGCAACATCATAAGTTGCAGCCACAGAGGGTCAATACTTTGGAATAGTATTGGCAAGTGATACCTTAGTATATTTAAAGTGGACTATAATACTATATGCATTTGGCTGGTGGAGCTTAGGCTTGCATTGCTCAAAATAGATTTTTCCTTAACTTTTGAAAACACTAAATTTTTGTAAGGCACAAAACTCCCAAGGCATCTATCAATCAAAGACTCCAGATCCACTCCGGGCATCTACCAATCAATGACTGAAGATCCTTTTAACCCTTGTTCACCCACAAGTTTTATTTAGAAATTGGAGTGATGAGATTCTTGAAGTTTCCATGTCTTGATGCTCAAATTGTCCTTTACCAGGGACATGGCTAAGTACTTAGGTTTTACACTCTGCAGAGGTGGTGCACTTTCCCCACAAGCCTTGGTTTCCCAAGACATGATCCTTCAGTAGCCTTTCCTTAGTCAAATGGACGCGCTCCAACCTATCATCCCATCTACCACCCACTGTCCAAAAGACTAAGTTCTAGCATCCTAAGATCATGGCAGAGCCCATATTACCAAGTGGTTGCACTTGAAGCTTCTCAACATTAGACATCTCAAATCTCTTTGTTTCCTGGGTGGCCATCCACAAGTGAGATACACAAGCCAAGTCCATGGCCTTGTGAACCACTCAACATAAGCCATTCCTTCCATTCCACCCAGGGGGTTCATTAACTTAGTTGTTTTATTTTAACAAAAACATAAGTCCTTAGACTTAGAATATTTTTCCATAGTGTGAATATATATAAACCACCCTTGTTTTCTAGTAGCTAGGCTAAGCATGATAATAATAGGAATCTTGACTTAGGTAATTTTCTCTAAGGCTTCACCTAATAGGTTTTCCCAAAGCATAGCTTGTTCTTTAGCAAAACCATGCAAGTCCTATACTTAGAAAAAATATTACTAATGCATTAATAAAATATAGGAATGGAATATTCATGATGATATCACTTGCCTTGGTAGTGTGGAGAGTAGCACTCGTCACAATCACAATCACTAGAAAAATCTACACACAAGTTATAGCACACAATTACACACAAATATATACAAACAAAAATATTATGAATGCATGCATGCATGAATCTACCAAGTGATGATTTTTGAAAAACTCAACCAAGCAAGTGCATGAATATAGAAACTAAACAAGTCACAAAATAGCCAAGACAAACTTAAATAACCCTAAACAAAATACTAAACTAAATCTATATTCAAAAAGGCCTCAAACAAGTTTCTGTAATTTAAGTCAAACTAATGGTTACTATTTGCTAAACAAATTGGATAGGCAGAAAGGTCTTGTTTTTCTGAATCCAACGGTATAAAGTTTGCAAAATTCTAACATGGAATTTAAAAGATATAGGCATTTGAAATCTGGATCAAAATCTGTTTTTAAAATCTATTTTCAGATCTAACCTAGCCACGCGTCATGTTCTCATTCGCCCGTACCGTTTCGCACTGGATCGAGCTCCACAGCCATAGGATCTAAATGAAATCTGGCGGCTCAGATCGCGTACCGCTTCGGGGTTAAGTGGATCTATCCTAGCGCTACGATACAGATCTAACGACTGCTATTTCTCTGGCCAAGAAATGGCGGCGGAGCGGCGGCTACCGGCGGCGGAATCGTCGGTCGATGACGTTGCCGATGATGCAGACGGCGAGGGAGAAGGAGGAGTAGCTCACCGGGCTCAGGAGGTCACGGCGAAGCTTGTCGTACTCGCGGTTGGTCCAGGGGCGCTCGGGCACGGTTGCGATTGTTCACCGGAGTTCGTGGCGGTGTCGGGTGCGTCGGGTGGTCGTCGTGGACGTCGCTGTGAATCACCCCAAGGCAAGATAGTGACACGGTTAGGTTCACAGAGTCAAGGCGAAGTAGTGAGCATGAACGGGAAGGCGAGGGGCGGTCTGTACCTACCGGGAAAACTCGTCGGAGTTGATGTCGCCGTTGGTGCTCGCGGTGTCAGGTGGATCCGGCGACCTGGGGCAGTACAGGACGGACTAGTGAGGTCAGGAGATGCGCAAAGACACGTTGAGTCAGATTGTAAGAACGAGAGGCAGAGGGGAACACTAGGCTCACCGGAATCGATCGCCGGAGAGGCTCTGTCTGCGGCGGTGCAAAGCTGATTGAGGGCAGCCTGGTGGCGGAGCGAGCGAGGCGGTTGGGGGAAAATGATCGCGAGGCGGAGGGGGTCTTATAGCCAGATGCTCGATAGGAAACGCCCGTCGATTAATGCCCAATTACTCCCGGCATCACTGCGGCAACGGTCAGCGGCGGAGATCGTGCGCGGAGACAGGGGAAGACGATGCTGACGTGGAGAAGGCCCGCCTGTCAGCGAGGAGCGCGGAGTGGAAGTGGGGCCTGGCTGTCAGCGTCTGTTTGCCTGCGCTCGCGCGTGTGAGAAGAAAAAGGAGATCCCCGGGTGGGCTTGCTGGGCTCGATCTGCTGCTGGGCCAGATTCTGGCCGCGCGGCCTTTTTCCTTTGTTAATCTTTTTTTTTTCTAAATTCATTTTCTGGAATGAATTTGATATGAATTCAAATCCTTTTGGATTCAAACTGCTTTGGGAATTTTTGCAGGGTTTTGTGGGTTCAAAAACAGTCAATAAACCAAGTTGTTACCTTGCAAAGGCTGGGTCAAGCTTGGGTTTCAAAGTAAACAGAGATTTGCTCTAGTTTGCAAATATTTGGAATAGGGTTTAGAAAAATTTCTAAATTGGAATTTTGGGTTTAAATGCTACTCCTAATCTTTCCAACCATGGAGGCAAGCAAACAAGATCATGGACAAATAAATCCCAAAGGGTGATGGCCAATTGAGATAAATTGCCCACATGAAATCATAGCCAAAGTTTGTGCTTCTAAATGATTTTGAGAAAAACCCTAAATGGATGAATGATGCAAAGATGATATGAATGAGTTTTGAAACATGATTTTTTTAGGGATGTTACAATCTAACCCCCTTAAGATGAATCTCGCCCTCGAGATTCGGATTGGCTAGCAAATAGGTGTGGGTGGTCTTTCCGAAGATCATCTTCTCTTTCCCATGTTGCTTCTTCTTCGGAATGATGATTCCATTGTACTTTGCAAAACTTGATAGTCTTTGTTCTTGTGACTCTTCCTGTGGTCTCAAGAATCTTGACAGGCTTTTCTTCATAAGTGAGATCACTTTCTAGTTGAACTTCCTCCAAAGGTATGGTATCCTTCAAAGATGTTTCTTCCATTTCTGGGTGACATTTCTTAAGTTGGCTCACATGAAAAACATTATGGACTGCTGATAGAGATGCTGGTAATTCAATTTCATATGCAACTTCTCCCTTGCGACTTAGAATGTTAAATGGTCCAACATATCTTGGTGCCAACTTTCCTTTGACTCCAAATCTTTTCACTCCACGAAGTGGTGATACTCTGAGATAAGCTTTATCCCCAACTTCGTAGGTGACTTCCCTACGCTTAACATCTGCGTAGCTTTTCTGTCGTGACTGTGCTATCTTCAATCTGTCTCTAACCAATTTGACTTTTTCTTCGGCGTCTTTGATAAGATCTGGTCCAAACAAACTTCTTTATCCCACACCATTCCATAGCAATGGGGTGGTACACTTTCTTCCGTATAGAAATTCGAATGGTGCCATCCCAATGCTAGATTGGTGACTGTTGTTGTAAGAGAACTCTGTGTAAGGCAGACTTTCATCCCAACTTGCTCCATAGTCTAGGGAACATGCCCTCAACATGTCTTCAAGAATTTGATTAGTCCTTTCTGTTTGTCCATCAGTTTCAGGATGAAAAGCAGTGCTGAATTCCAATCTCGTCCCTAAAGATTCATGAAGTTGTCTCCAAAAGTGAGAAGTGAACTGAGTTCCTCTATCAGACACAATACTCTTAGGTACACCGTGAAGGCATACAATTTTGCTCATGTAGATTTTGGCTAACTTGGCACTAGTATAAGTTGTCTTTACGAGTATAAAATGAGCCACTTTAGTTAGGCGGTCCACTACTACCCATATGGAGTCATACCCTGACCTGGTCCTTGGTAATCCAGTAATGAAATCCATACCAATATTTTCCCACTTCCATTCAGGAATAGGCATTGGTTGAAGCAAACCTGCTGGTTTCTGATGCTCCGCTTTCACTCTACTACACACATCACACAAAGCAATGTGTTCGGCGATGTCCCTTTTAAGATTGTTCCACCAAAATCTTTCTTTCATATCCATGTACATTTTGGTGTTTCCCGGGTGAATAGAATACGGAGAGTTATGGGCTTCTTACAGAATCAGTTTCCGCAATTCCGGATCTTGTGGAACACAAATACGTTTCTCGTGCCATAAAGTACCTTGTTCGTCCATATGGAAACTTTTAGCTTTCCCTTGGCTAATCTTTTCCTTAATCTCTTCGATTTCTTTATCCGTCTTTTGGGCTTCTTTAATCTTATCCAACAGAGTGGGTTGAACATCCAAAGACATAAGATGTCCTTCTGGCACAATCTCCAACCTGAGTTCTTTGAATTGCTTACACAAATCTTCTGGCAATTCACCTTTGGTAAGGCCATTTACAAACGCTTTACGACTTAGAGCATCTGCTACTACATTTGCCTTACCGGGGTGGTATTGCAAACTCAAGTCGTAATCCTTGATAAGTTCTAGCCATCTTATTTGTCTCATATTGATCTCCTTCTGGGTGAAGATATACTTCAAGCTCTTGTGGTCGGTGAATACTTCACAACGTTTTCCCAAAAGGTAATGTCTCCATGTTTTGAGTGCATGGACAACAGCGGCTAACTCTAAATCATGAGTAGGATAGTTTACTTCATGAGTTTTGAGTTGTCTCGAGGCATAAGCCACAACTTTTCCTCCTTGCATAAGTACGGCACCTAATCCTTGATGCGAAGCATCACAATACACTTGGAAATCCTTTTCCAAATCTGGTAGGCACAGAACAGGTGCTGACACAAGTCTCTTCTTTAATTCTTGAAAACTGAGTTCACATCCCTCAGACCAAGCAAATTTCTTTTCTTTCCTTAACAATTCTGTCATTGGTTTAGCAACCTTTGAAAAAATTTCAATGAACCTTCTGTAGTAACCTGCTAAACCAAGAAAACTACGAACCTCTTTTACATTCTTAGGAGATTCCCATTCTGTCACGGCTGAAACTTTAGCAGGATCAACTGCTACACCATCCTTTGTCATAACATGACCAAGAAATCCAACTTCCTCTAACCAAAACTCACACTTGCTGAACTTGGCATAAAGCTTATGTTCCCTTAGTTTCTCAAGTATCAAGCGTAGATGTCTTTCATGCTCTTCCTTGCTCTTGGAGTAGACTAAGATGTCATCGATGAAAACGACAACGAACTTGTCGAGAAATTCCATGAACACTTTGTTGATCATATTCATGAAGTATGTTGGAGCATTGGTTAATCCAAAAGGCATCACCGTGTACTCATACAACCCATACCTTGTGGTGAAGGTTGTTTTAGGTATGTCTTGCTCTCTTATCTTGAGTTGAAAATAGCCTGACCGAAGATCAATCTTCGAGAACACACAAGCTCCTTCTAGCTGATCAAACAAGTCATTGATTCTTGGCAAAGGATATTTGTTCTTGATGGTTACCTCGTTGAGAGAACGGTAATCTATGCATAATCTTTGAGTTCTGTCTCTCTTTTCTACGAACAAAACTGGAGCTCCCCAAGATGAAGAACTTGGCTGGATGAATCCTTTCTGCAATTGTTCTCCAAGTTGTTTCTTGAGTTCCTTAAGTTCGTCAACTGACATTTTATAAGGCCTCTTTGCCCTTGGTCCAGAACCTGGTACCAAATCTATTATAAACTCCACATCTCTATCTGGTGGCATTCCTGGTAACTCTTCCGGGAACACATCCGGATACTCACACACAATTGGCACCGTGTCCATGCTAACCCCCTTAAGAGAATTCAGCTTACTCCCTTTAGATCTAAAGTTGGACTTGAATATTATCCTCTTACCTTTAGGGGTTGTGAGTGAAATTGTACGATTTGCACAATCTAGTACTCCCTCATATTTAGCCATCCAATCCATTCCCAAAATTACATCCAATCCTTGGGAATTTAGGATTATTAGGCTTACTGGAAACTTATGTTTTCCGATCTCTATAACTAGATCCCGGCATCCAAGACTCACTATCATATCTCCTCCTGGAGAGCTAACTTTTACTGGACACCCAATGTTTTCAGATGCAAACCCGTTTCTATCAACAAATGCTTTTGATATGAAGGAATGAGATGCACCAGTATCAAAGAGTACAAATGCTGAGATGGAATTGAGTCTGAACTTACCGGCAACAGCATCAGGCTCTTCATAGACCTCCTCCACATTGATGTGGTTAACTTGTCCTTTCTGAAAAGGATTGGGCTTGTTAGGTCCTTCAACTTTCTTTTCAGGGCACTTATTAGCATAATGCCCCAGCTTCTTGCATTTGTAGCATTCGACCTGGCTGATGTCCATCTTAGGCGGGCTTCTACTTCCACTTCCACCTCCACTATGGTGGCTCTTATGTCCACTCTTGTGGTTCTTGTACTTATCATTGTCATGACTGCGATGATGCTTGTTGTCATGACGGTTGTGATTGTGGTGTTTGTTAAACTTCTCATGCTTGTGGGATCCTGAGTTGACACTATCATCATAGTGAGATCGTTTATGAGACGATCCCGAGCTATGCTTGTCGGAGTGTTTCCTCTTTCTACTCTCGACTTGCTTCATCTTATTCTCCACAATAACAGCCTTGTCACACAGCGACTGATAAGTTGGAACATATGCCACAGACAGCTGCAGATTTAGCTCATCATTCAAGCCTTCTAGAAACTTCTCCTTCCTTTTTGCATCAGTGTCAACCTCATCCGGTGCATAGCGCGCCAGATTGTTGAACTCTTCGATGTATTCAGCCACGCTGTGGTGGCGTTGCTTCAGGTTGTGAAATTCCTTCTTTTTCAGGCTCATCATACCTGGTGAGATATGAGTAGTACGAAAACCATCTTCAAATATAGCCCAAGTCACCTCATCAATAGGTGTGGTAATCTGGAAATTGTCCCACCATGCTGCGGCTGGTCCTTCCAACAGATGTGCTGCGAACCTGACCTTTTCAGCATCTGTGCATCCCACGGTCACTAAGTCCTTGTTCACAGAACGTAGCCAATCATTGGCCACCATGGGATCAGTCGTTCCTGAAAACTTAGCTGGCCTCAGACGCAGAAATCTGGTGAGCATGTCAAAACCTGGAGGGTTGTTGTTGTTATTGTTGTTATTGTTGTTGGGGTTGTTGGGGTTGTTGGGGTTGTTGTTGTTCTGGTTCTGGATGAACATCGTCATCATTTGCATAAGCTGTGTTTGTGCATTCATCATTTGTTGCATTTCCGGGGTAATGTTGGGGTTGGTGTGTGCGCGACGGGGAGGCATCTGTGGTTTATTCATATAGAGATAAGAATGAGATACCCTTACATGATTTATGCACAATACATTACTCAAACAAACACATAGCAAGCAACACAAAGAATAAGCTTAACAACAAGATATCAAAAAGTCTCCAAGAAAATACACACAAGTGGCAAGCCATCCACATGTCGGATGGTCCAAACATTAAGTTCACAAATAACAAGTGCGGTAAATAAAGATAACTGAGTAGTCAAATCTACTCGTCGGCATCAATCTCCTCCTCGACAAAGGTAAGACCTGCGTTCTCCATTGCGGTCTTGTTCTCCTCGATGGTAGTGGTCAAAGAGTCGATCTTGGCCTTGAGAGCCCTCTTCTGGGAACGAAGCCTCTCAATCACTGTCTGCTGCTGCTCTAACTCGAAGTCCTTGGACTGCAGTTCCTCAGTCATATCACGAATCCTCTTGTTCCTATCCTGGACACGCTTCTCTTGACTCTTGAACTTACGGTCTTGGGTCTCGAACTTTGCCTCCATCTCGTTGACTATCTCGTCCTGCTGCGCGAAGAGCTTGTCCTTCTCGCGAAGCTGCACCTGGAGTTCGTCATTACTAAGCATGACGTTGGTCCTATCGGTATCCACGTGCCTAATAAGAGTCTCTAAGTCCTGGAGGTACAGGCGTATCGGTTCTGCTGTGACCCTCGAGTCGTCCTCAAAGTTGATGGACTCTCCGTCATCATCACGCCTTCCGAAAGCGTGGAAGTGAGTGCCTCTAACCTGTCGGGAGTGACGTCCTAACAGTCGTCCTATCAGATCCTGCATAACAACTTCCATGCCTCTCTCCCTGTCATCGTGCATAAGCTTGAAGACGATGGCCTCCGTAGTAGGCTCTGTCTGGCGGCCTAGCTGGTTCACCTTGAAGCCCCAAAGGTCCTTCCTCTCAAACTTGGTGAGTGGGTGCACCGTAATGATAGGAAGAGGGAGATCGAGTAAAGTAGTAAGCTCTACGATACGAGGACCAAAACGGGTAGCCTGGAACTCCTCAACAGTGCTGATGGAAATAGGCATCTATTTATAAGATTGAAAAAAAAATTAGAACAACACAATTTAAATTAAACAAGACAAACATTCAAGCATAACCATGGAACACAAAAATCACACAAGTCATGCATACATAAATCCATTACACCAACCAAGGTTCAAACTTTTAAGGTATCATTTTGGAAAATAAGGCGATAGGTGGTGGTCCAACTAACGAAGTGCGCTTACAATCCTATCTCATTGGATCTGGTGGCTAACACAATGTTCCTAGTGGCAATCACCCTATCTTGTTCACATGCTTCTATCACTAAGTCTATGATATCTCCTCTTAATGATTGGTTGGTGACTTCCAACTCTTGGGTATGTTCCTTCTCTTTCTCTAAGTCTTTTTGGAGGTTGAACATCCTGCACTTGACTCTAGCACTTAGTTCCTTGATAGTCTTCCAAGCTGCTTCTTTTGCTGACTCAAAGAATGTGGTGTGCATAAAAGTGTTGGTGTACATGCAGAAGCCCTTTTCTTTGTGGTTGTCTTCCTTATTCTTGTACAAGTGAAGTTGCACCCACCAATACTCCACTCCATCTTCCATCACTGGAAAGCCCTTGTACACAGCTGCACCATGTACTCCCATGGTCTTCATGAGGTCCTTGAGAATTTTGGGAAACTCGGTCTCACACTCCAAGGTCATAGTCATGAGTGGTCCTTTCTTCACGGCTTCGTTGACGGAGTTCATCTACAAATAGAGATGAGAATGAGAAGATTAGAAAAGTTTACGAGAAGAATAGACAAGTGTAGAAGAAGTAAAAAATTTTCCTTAGTGGTTTCCAATCCTAGGGTCATAATCCTACAGGCAACACAGTGCTCTGATACCATCTGTAAGATCCCTCCTTATTAAAGGAAAAGATCCCTGTGATTGCAATGCTAGTCCCTGGATCAATGCTAGCATCCACAGTTTAAGATGAAGTACACAGATACAAAGGTCGTTTATTACAGTTATTCCAGAGATAAAACATAGTCTTTTACAACTCAGGGCCAAAGGCCTAATACAAGAGTTTATGGAATATGTAAATAAACATAAGTCTTCATCTTCATGTGCCACAGGCAAGCATGTTGAGTGTAGACTCATGACTCCTATTCATCATCAGAGTAACCTGCAACATCATAAGTTGCAGCCACAGAGGGTCAATACTTTGGAATAGTATTGGCAAGTGATACCTTAGTATATTTAAAGTGGACTATAATACTATATGCATTTGGCTGGTGGAGCTTAGGCTTGCATTGCTCAAAATAGATTTTTCCTTAACTTTTGAAAACACTAAATTTTTGTAAGGCACAAAACTCCCAAGGCATCTATCAATCAAAGACTCCAGATCCACTCCGGGCATCTACCAATCAGTGACTGAAGATCCTTTTAACCCTTGTTCACCCACAAGTTTTATTTAGAAATTGGAATGATGAGATTCTTGAAGTTTCCATGTCTTGATGCTCAAATTGTCCTTTACCAGGGACATGGCTAAGTACTTAGGTTTTACACTCTGCAGAGGTGGTGCACTTTCCCCACAAGCCTTGGTTTCCCAAGACATGATCCTTCAGTAGCCTTTCCTTAGTCAAATGGACGCACTCCAACCTATCATCCCATCTACCACCCACTGTCCAAAAGACTAAGTTCTAGCATCCTAAGATCATGGCAGAGCCCATATTACCAAGTGGTTGCACTTGAAGCTTCTCAACATTAGACATCTCAAATCTCTTTGTTTCCTGGGTGGCCATCCACAAGTGAGATACACAAGCCAAGTCCATGGCCTTGTGAACCACTCAACATAAGCCATTCCTTCCATTCCACCCAGGGGGTTCATTAACTTAGTTGTTTTATTTTAACAAAAACATAAGTCCTTAGACTTAGAATATTTTTCCATAGTGTGAATATATATAAACCACCCTTGTTTTCTAGTAGCTAGGCTAAGCATGATAATAATAGGAATCTTGACTTAGGTAATTTTCTCTAAGGCTTCACCTAATAGGTTTTCCCAAAGCATAGCTTGTTCTTTAGCAAAACCATGCAAGTCCTATACTTAGAAAAAATATTACTAATGCATTAATAAAATATAGGAATGGAATATTCATGATGATATCACTTGCCTTGGTAGTGTGGAGAGTAGCACTCGTCACAATCACAATCACTAGCAAAATCTACACACAAGTTATAGCACACAATTACACACAAATATATACAAACAAAAATATTATGAATGCATGCATGCATGAATCTACCAAGTGATGATTTTTGAAAAACTCAACCAAGCAAGTGCATGAATATAGAAACTAAACAAGTCACAAAATAGCCAAGACAAACTTAAATAACCCTAAACAAAATACTAAACTAAATCTATATTCAAAAAGGCCTCAAACAAGTTTCTGTAATTTAAGTCAAACTAATGGTTACTATTTGCTAAACAAATTGGATAGGCAGAATGGTCTTGTTTTTCTGAATCCAACGGTATAAAGTTTGCAAAATTCTAACGTGGAATTTAAAAGATATAGGCATTTGAAATCTGGATCAAAATCTGTTTTTAAAATCTATTTTCAGATCTAACCTAGCCACGCGTCATGTTCTCATTCGCCCGTACCGTTTCGCACTGGATCGAGCTCCACAGCCGTAGGATCTAAATGAAATCTGGCGGCTCAGATCGCGTACCGCTTCGGGGTTAAGTGGATCTATCCTAGCGCTACGATACAGATCTAACGGCTGCTATTTCTCTGGCCAAGAAATGGCGGCGGAGCGGCGGCTACCGGCGGCGGAATCGTCGGTCGATGACGTTGCCGATGATGCAGACGGCGAGGGAGAAGGAGGAGTAGCTCACCGGGCTCAGGAGGTCACGGTGAAGCTTGTCGTACTCGCGGTTGGTCCAGGGGCGCTCGGGCACGGTTGCGATTGTTCACCGGAGTTCGTGGCGGCATCGGGTGCGTCGGGTGGTCGTCATGGACGTCGCTGTGAATCACCCCAAGGCAAGATAGTGACACGGTTAGGTTCACAGAGTCAAGGCGAAGTAGTGAGCATGAACGGGAAGGCGAGGGGCGGTCTGTACCTACCGGGAAAACTCGTCGGAGTTGATGTCGCCGTCGGTGCTCGCGGTGTCAGGTGGATCCGGCGACCTGGGGCAGTACAGGACGGACTAGTGAGGTCAGGAGATGCGCAAAGACACGTTGAGTCAGATTGTAAGAACGAGAGGCAGAGGGGAACACTAGGCTCACCGGAATCGATCGCCGGAGAGGCTCTGTCTGCGGCGGTGCAAAGCTGATTGAGGGCAGCCTGGTGGCGGAGCGAGCGAGGCGGTTGGGGGAAAATGATCGCGAGGCGGAGGGGGTCTTATAGCCAGATGCTCGATAGGAAACGCCCGTCGATTAATGCCCAATTACTCCCGGCATCACTGCGGCAACGGTCAGCGGCGGAGATCGTGCGCGGAGCCAGGGGAAGACGATGCTGACGTGGAGAAGACCCGCCTGTCAGCGAGGAGCGCGGAGTGGAAGTGGGGCCTGGCTGTCAGCGTCTGTTTGCTTGCGCTCGCGCGTGTGAGAAGAAAAAGGAGATCCCCGGGTGGGCTTGCTGGGCTCGATCTGCTGCTGGGCCAGATTCTGGCCGCGCGGCCTTTTTCCTTTGTTAAGCTTTTTTTTTTCTAAATTCATTTTCTGGAATGAATTTGATATGAATTCAAATCCTTTTGGATTCAAACTGCTTTGGGAATTTTTGCAGGGTTTTGTGGGTTCAAAAACAGTCAATAAACCAAGTTGTTACCTTGCAAAGGCTGGGTCAAGCTTGGGTTTCAAAGTAAACAGAGATTTGCTCTAGTTTGCAAATATTTGGAATAGGGTTTAGAAAAATTTCTAAATTGGAATTTTGGGTTTAAATGCTACTCCTAATCTTTCCAACCATGGATGCAAGCAAACAAGATCATGGACAAATAAATCCCAAAGGGTGATGGCTAATTGAGATAAATTGCCCACATGAAATCATAGCCAAAGTTTGTGCTTCTAAATGATTTTGAGAAAAACCCTAAATGGATGAATGATGCAAAGATGATATGAATGAGTTTTGAAACATGATTTTTTTAGGGATGTTACAGTCATTGAAATGTGTGTTCTTTTCACATACCACATATGGATCCACCAGTGTCATTTGCATGTGTGTTCTTTTTATTAACAACAACTGGAGTCATTGCATGTGTGTTCTTTTCACATACCACATATGGATCCACCAGTGTCATTGCATGTGTGCTCTTTTCACAATCCGCCTATGGATCCACTAGTGTCATTGCATGTGTGTTCTTTTTACTAACAACAACCAGAGTCATTGCATGTGTGTTCTTTTCACATACCACATATGGATCCACCAGTGTCATTGAAATGTGTGTTCTCTTCAAAGACCACACATGGATACACTAGTGTCATTGCATGTGTGTTCTTTTTACTAACAACAACTAGAGTCATTGCATTCGTGTTCTTTTCACATACCACATATGGATCCACCGGTGTCATTGCATGTGTGCTCTTTTCACAATCCACCTATGGATCCACCAGTGTCATATCATGTGTGCTCTTTTTACTAACAACAACCAGAGTCATTGCATGTGTGTTCTCTTCAGAGACCACACATGGATCCACTAGTGTCATTGCGTGTATGCTCTTTTCACAATCCACCTATGGATCCACCAGTGTCATTTCATGTGTGTTCTTTTCACATACCACATATGGATCCACCAGTGTCATTGAAATGTGTGTTATCTTCAGAGACCACACATGGATCCACTAGTGTCATTGCATGCGTGTTATTTTTACTAACAACAACTAGAGTCATTGCATGTGTGTTCTTTTCACATACCACATATGGATCCACCAGCATCATTGCATGTGTGCCCTTTTCATAATCCACCTATGGATCAACCAGTGTCATTTCATGTGTGTTCTTTTCACATACCACATATGGATCCACCACTGTCATTGAAATGTGTGTTCTCTTCAGAGACCACACATGGATCCACCTGTGTCACTGCATGTGTGTTCTTTTCACTAACAACAACCAGAGTCATTTCATGTGTGTTCTTTTCACATACCACATATGGATCCACCAGTGTCATCGCATATGTGTTCTTTTTACTAACAACAACTAGAGTCATTTCATGTGTGTTCTTTTCACATACAACATATGGATCCACCAGTGTCATTGCATGTGTGCTCTTTTTTATTAACAACAACTGGAGTTATTGCATGTGTGTTCTTTTCACATACCACATATGGATCCACCAGTGTCATTGCATGTGTGCTCTTTTCATAACGCACCTATGGATCCACTAGTGTCATTTCATGTGTGTTCTTTTCACATACCACATATGGATCCACCAGTGTCATTGAAATATGTGTTCTCTTCACGGACCACACATGGATCCACCAGTGTCATTGCATGTCTGTTCTTTTCACTAACAACAACCAGAGTCATTTCATGTGTGTTCTTTTCACATACCACATGTGGATCCACCGGTGTCATTGCATGTGTGTTCTTTTTACTAACAACAACTGGAGTCATTGCATGTGTGTTCTTTTCACATACCACATATGGATCAACGAGTGTCATTGCATGTGTGTTCTTTTCACAATCCACCTATGGATCCACCTGTGTCATTGCATCAGTGTTCTTTTTACTAACAACTGGAGTCATTGCATGTGTGTTCTTTTCACATACCACATATGGATCCACCAGTGTCATTGCATGTGTGCTCTTTTCACAATCCACCTATGGATCCACCAGTGTCATTGCATGTGTGTTCTTTTTACTAACAACAACTGGAGCCATTTCATGTGTGTTCTTTTCACATACCACGTATGGATCCACCAATGTCATTGCATGTGTGTTCTTTTCACAATCCACCTATGGATCCACTAGTGTCATTGCATGTGTGCTCTTTTTAGTAACAACAACCAGAGTCATTGCATGTGTGTTCTCTTAAGAGACCACACATGGATCCACCAGTGTCATTGCATGTGCGTTCTTTTTACTAACAACAACCAGAGTCATTGAAATGTGTGTTCTTTTCACATACCACATATGGATCCACCAGTGTCATTTGCATGTGTGTTCTTTTTATTAACAACAACTGGAGTCATTGCATGTGTGTTCTTTTCACATACCACATATGGATCCACCAGTGTCATTGCATGTGTGCTCTTTTCACAATCCGCCTATGGATCCACTAGTGTCATTGCATGTGTGTTCTTTTTACTAACAACAACCAGAGTCATTGCATTTTCACATACCACATATGGATCCACCAGTGTCATTGAAATGTGTGTTCTCTTCAGAGACCACACATGGATACACTAGTGTCATTGCATGTGTGTTCTTTTTACTAACAACAACTAGAGTCATTGCATTCGTGTTCTTTTCACATACCACATATGGATCCACCGGTGTCATTGCATGTGTGCTCTTTTCACAATCCACCTATGGATCCACCAGTGTCATATCATGTGTGCTCTTTTTACTAACAACAACCAGAGTCATTGCATGTGTTTTCTCTTTAGAGACCACACATGGATCCACTAGTGTCATTGCGTGTATGCTCTTTTCACAATCCACCTATGGATCCACCAGTGTCATTTCATGTGTGTTCTTTTCACATACCACATATGGATCCACCAGTGTCATTGAAATGTGTGTTCTCTTCAAAGACCACACATGGATCCACCAGTGTCATTGCATTTGTGTTCTTTTTACTAACAACAACTGGAGCCATTTCATGTGTGTTCTTTTCACATACCACATATAGATCCACCAGTGCCATTGCATGTGTGTTCTTTTCATAATCCACCTATGGATCCACCAGTGTCATTTCATGTGTGTTCTTTTCACATACCATATATGGATCCACCAGTGTCATTGAAATGTGTGTTCTCTTTAGACACCACACATCGATCCACCAGTGTCATTGCATGTCTGTTCTTTTCACTAACAACAACCAGAGTCATTTCATGTGTGTTCTTTTCACATACCACATGTGGATCCACCGGTGTCATTGCATGTGTGTTCTTTTTACTAACAACAACTGGAGTCATTGCATGTGTGTTCTTTTCACATACCACATATGGATCAACGAGTGTCATTGCATGTGTGTTCTTTTCACAATCCACCTATGGATCCGCCTGTATCATTGCATGCGTGTTCTTTTTATTAACAACAACTGGAGTCATTGCATGTGTGTTCTTTTCACATACCACATATGGATCCACCAGTGTCATTGCATGTGTGCTCTTTTCATAATCCACCTATGGATCCACCAGTGTCATTGCATGTGTGTTCTTTTTACTAACCACAACCAGAGTCATTGCATGTGTGTTCTTTTCCCATACCACATATGGATCCACTAGTGTCATTGAAATGTGTGTTCTCTTCAGAGACCACACATGGATACACTAGTGTCATGCATGTGTGTTCTTTTTACTAGCAACAACTAGAGTCATTGCATGTGTGTTCTTTTCACATACCACATATGGATCCACCAGTGTCATTGCATGTGTGCTCTTTTCACAATCCACCTATGGATCCACCAGTGTCATATCATGTGTGCTCTTTTTACTAACAACAACCAGAGTCATTGCATGTGTGTTCTCTTCAGACACCACACATGGATCCAGTAGTGTCATTGCGTGTGTGCTCTTTTCACAATCCCCCTATGGATCCACCAGTGTCATTGCATGTGTGTTCTTTTCACATAACACATATGGATCCACCAGTGTCATTGAAATGTGTGTTCTCTTCAGAGACCACACATGGATCCACTAGTGTCATTGCATGTGTGTTCTTTTTACTAACAACAACTAGAGTCATTGCATGTGTGTTCTTTTCACATACCACATATGGATCCACCAGTGTCATTGCATGTGTGATCTTTTCATAATGCACCTATGGATCCACCAGTGTCATATCATGTGTGCTCTTTTTACTAACAATAACCAGAGTCATTGCATGTGTGTTCTCTTCAGAGACCACACATGGATCCACCAGTGTCATTGCATGTGTGTTCTTTTCACATACCACATATGGATCCACCAGTGTCATTGAAATGTGTGTTCGTTTCAGAGACCACACATGGATCCACTAGTGTCATTGCATGTGTGTTGTTTTTACTAACAACAACTGGAGTCATTGCATGTGTGTTCTTTTCACATACCACATATGGATCCACCAGTGTCATTGCATGTGTGCTCTTTTCGCAATCCACCTATGGATCCACCAGTGTCATTGCATGTGTGTTCTTTTTACTAACAACAACCAGAGTCATTGCATGTGTGTTATTTTCACATACCACATATGGATCCACCAGTGTCATTGAAATGTGTGTTCTCTTCAGACACCACACATCGATCCACCAGTGTCATTGCAGGTGTGTTCTTTTTACTAACAACAACTAGAGTCATTGCATGTGTGTTCTTTTCACATACCACATATGGATCCACCAGTGTCATTGCATGTGTGCTCTTTTCACAATCCACCTATGGATCCACCAGTGTCATTGCATGTGTGTTCTTTTTACTAACAACAATCAGAGTCATTGCATGTGTGTTCTTTTCACATACCACATATGGATCCACCAGTGTCATTGAAATGTGTGTTCTCTTCAGAGACCACACATGGATCCACCAGTGTCATTGCACGTGTGTTATTTTTACTAACAACAACTGGAGTCATTGCATGTGTTTTCTTTTCCCATACCACATATGGATCCACCAGTGTCATTGCATGTGTGCTCTTTTCATAATCCACCTATGGATCCACCAGAGTCATTTCATGTGTGTTCTTTTCACATACCACATATGGATCCACAAGTGTCATTGAAATGTGTGTTCTCTTCAGAGACCACACATGGATCCACCAGTGTCATTGCATGTGTGTTCTTTTCACATACCACATATGGATCCACCAGTGTCGTTGAAATGTGTGTTCTCTTCAGTGACCACACATGGATCCACCAGTGTCATTGCATGTGTGTTCTTTTTACTAACAACAACTAGAGTCATTGCATGTGTGTTCTTTTCACATACCACATATGGATCCACCAGTGTCATTGCATGTGTGCCCTTTTCATAATCCACCTATGGATCCACCAGTGTCATTTCATGTGTGTTCTTTTCACATACCACATATGGATCGACCACTGTCATTGAAATGTGTGTTCTCTTCAGAGACCACACATGGATCCACCAGTGTCATTGCATGTGTGTTCTTTTCACTAACAACAACCAGAGTCATTTCATGTGTGTTCTTTTCACATACCACATATGGATCCACCAGTGTCATCGCATATGTGTTATTTTTACTAACAACAACTGGAGTCATTTCATGTGTGTTCTTTTCACATACAACATATGGATCCACCAGTGTCATTGAAATGTGTGTTCTCTACAGAGACCACACATGGATCCACCAGTGTCATTGCATGTGTGTTCTTTTTTATTAACAACAACTGGAGTCATTGCATGTGTGTTCTTTTCACATACCACATATGGATCCACCAGTGTCATTGCATGAGTGCTCTTTTCATAATGCACCTATGGATCCACCAGTGTCATTTCATGTGTGTTCTTTTCACATACCACATATGGATCCACCAGTGTCATTGAAATATGTGTTCTCTTCAGGGACCACACATGGATCCACCAGTGTCATTGCATGTCTGTTCTTTTCACTAACAACAACCAGAGTCATTTCATGTGTGTTCTTTTCACATACCACATGTGGATCCACCGGTGTCATTGCATGTGTGTTCTTTTTACTAACAACAACTGGAGTCATTGGATGTGTGTTCTTTTCACATACCACATATGGATCCACCAGTGTCATTGAAATGTGTGTTCTTATCAGAGACCACACATGGATCCACTAGTGTCACTGCATGTGTGTTCTTTTCACTAACAACAACCAGAGTCATTTCATGTGTGTTCTTTTCACATACCACATATGGATCCACCAGTGTCATCGCATATGTGTTCTTTTTACTAACAACAACTGGAGTCATTTCATGTGTGTTCTTTTCACATACAACATATGGATCCACTAGTGTCATTGAAATGTGTGTTCTCTTCAGAGACCACACATGGATCCACCAGTGTCATTGCATGTGTGTTCTTTTTACTAACAACAACCAGAGTCATTTCATGTGTGTTCTTTTCACATACCACATATGGATCCACCAGTGTCATCGCATATGTGTTCTTTTTACTAACAACAACTGGAGTCATTTCATGTGTGTTCTTTTCACATACAACATATGGATCCACCAGTGTCATTGAAATGTGTGTTCTCTTCAGAGACCACACATGGATCCACCAGTGTCATTGCATGTGTGTTCTTTTTTATTAACAACAACTAGAGTCATTGCATGTGTGTTCTTTTCACATACCACATATGGATCCACCAGTATCATTGCATGTGTGCCCTTTTCATAATCCACCTATGGATCCACTAGTGTCATTTCATGTGTGTTCTTTTCACATACCACATATGGATCGACCACTGTCATTGAAATGTGTGTTCTCTTCAGAGACCACACATGGATCCACCAGTGTCATTGCATGTGTGTTCTTTTTACTAACAACAACTGTAGTCATTGCATGTGTGTTCTCTTCAGAGACCACACATGGATCCACCAGTGTCATTGCATGTGTGTTCTTTTCACATACCACATATGGATCCACCAGTGTCGTTGAAATGTGTGTTCTCTTCGGTGACCACACATGGATCCACCAGTGTCATTGCATGTGTGTTCTTTTTACTAACAACAACTAGAGTCATTGCATGTGTGTTCTTTTCACATACCACATATGGATCCACCAGTATCATTGCATGTGTGCCCTTTTCATAATCCACCTATGGATCAACCAGTGTCATTTCATGTGTGTTCTTTACACATACCACATATGGATCCACCACTGTCATTGAAATGTGTGTTCTCTTCAGAGACCACACATGGATCCACCTGTGTCACTGCATGTGTGTTCTTTTCACTAACAACAACCAGAGTCATTTCATGTGTGTTCTTTTCACATACAACATATGGATCCACCAGTGTCAGTGCATGTGTGTTCTTTTTTATTAACAACAACTGGAGTTATTGCATGTGTGTTCTTTTCACATACCACATATGGATCCACCAGTGTCATTGCATGTGTGCTCTTTTCATAATGCACCTATGGATCCACTAGTGTCATTTCATGTGTGTTCTTTTCACATACCACATATGGATCCACCAGTGTCATTGAAATATGTGTTCTCTTCAGGGACCACACATGGATCCACCAGTGTCATTGCATGTCTGTTCTTTTCACTAACAACAACCAGAGTCATTTCATGTGTGTTCTTTTCACATACCACATGTGGATCACCGGTGTCATTGCATGTGTGTTCTTTTTACTAACAACAACTGGAGTCATTGCATGTGTGTTCTTTTCACATACCACATATGGATCAACGAGTGTCATTGCATGTGTGTTCTTTTCACAATCCACCTATGGATCCACCTGTGTCATTGCATCAGTGTTCTTTTTACTAACAACTGGAGTCATTGCATGTGTGTTCTTTTCACATACCACATATGGATCCACCAGTGTCATTGCATGTGTGCTCTTTTCACAATCCACCTATGGATCCACCAGTGTCATTGCATGTGTGTTCTTTTTACTAACAACAATCAGAGTCATTGCATGTGTGTTCTTTTCACATACCACATATGGATCCACCAGTGTCATTGCATGTGTGTTCTTTTTACTAGCAACAACAAGAGTCATTGAAATGTGTGTTCTTTTCACATACCACGTATGGATCCACCAGTGTAATTGCATGAGTCTTCTTTTCACAATCCACCTATGGATCCACCAGTGTCATTGCATGTGTGCTCTTTTTACTAACAACAACCAGAGTCATTGCATGTGTGTTCTCTTCAGAGACCACACATGGATCCACCAGTGTCATTGCATGTGTGTTCTTTTTACTGACAACAACCAGAGTCATTGAAATGTGTGTTCTTTTCACATACCACGTATGGATCCACCAATGTCATTGCATGTGTGTTCTTTTCACAATCCACCTATGGATCCACCAGTGTCATTGCATGTGTGCTCTTTTTAGTAACAACAACCAGAGTCATTGCATGTGTGTTCTCTTAAGAGACCACACATGGATCCACCAGTGTCATTGCATGTGTGTTCTTTTTACTAACAACAACCAGAGTCATTGAAATGTGTGTTCTTTTCACATACCACATATGGATCCACCAGTGTCATTGCATGTGTGTTATTTTTACTAACAACAACTGGAGTCATTGCATGTGTGTTCTTTTCACATACCACATATGGATCCACCAGTGTCATTGCATGTGTGCTCTTTTCATAATCCACCTATGGATCCACCAGTGTCATTGCATGTGTGTTCTTTTTACTAACCACAACCAGAGTCATTGCATGTGTGTTCTTTTCCCATACCACATATGGATCCACTAGTGTCATTGAAATGTGTGTTCTCTTCACAATCCACCTATGGATCCACCAGTGTCATATCATGTGTGCTCTTTTTACTAACAACAACCAGAGTCATTGCATGTGTGTTCTCTTCAGAGACCACACATGGATCCACTAGTGTCATTGCGTGTGTGCTCTTTTCACAATCCACCTATGGATCCACCAGTGTCATTTCATGTGTGTTCTTTTCACATACCACCTATGGATCCACCAGTGTCATTTCATGTGTGTTCTTTTCACATACCACACATGGATCCACCAGTGTCATTGCATGTGTTTTATTTTTACTAACAACAACTGGAGCCATTTAATGTGTGTTCTTTTCACATACCACATATGGATCCACCAGTTCCATTGCATGTGTGTTCTTTTCATAATCCACCTATGGATCCACCAGTGTCATTTCATGTGTGTTCTTTTCACATACCACATGAGGATCCACCGGTGTCATTGCATGTGTGTTCTTTTTACTAACAACAACTGGAGTCATTGCATGTGTGTTCTTTTCACATACCACATATGGATCAACGAGTGTCATTGCATGTGTGTTCCTTTCACAATCCACCTATGCATCCACCTGTGTTATTGCATGCGTGTTCTTTTTACTAACAACAGATGGAGTCACTGCATGTGTGTTCTTTTCACATACCACATATGGATCCACCAGTGTCATTGCATGTGTGTTCTTTTCACAATCCACCTATGGATCCACCAGTGTCATTGCATGTGTGCTCTTTTTACTAACAACAACCAGAGTCATTGCATGTGTGTTCTCTTCAGAGACCACACATGGATCCACCAGTGTCATTGCATGTGTGTTCTTTTTACTAACAACAACCAGCGTCATTGAAATGTGTGTTATTTTCACATACCACGTATGGATCCACCAATGTCATTGCATGTGTGTTCTTTTCACAATCCACCTATGGATCCACCAGTGTCATTGCATGTGTGCTCTTTTTAGTAACAACAACCAGAGTCATTGCATGTGTGTTCTCTTAAGAGACCACACATGGATCCACCAGTGTCATTGCATGTGTGTTCTTTTTACTAACAACAACCAGAGTCATTGAAATGTGTGTCCTTTTCACATACCACATATGGATCCACCAGTGTCATTGCATGTGTGTTCTTTTTACTAACAACAACTAGAGTCATTGCATGTGTGTTCTTTTCACATACCACATATGGATCCACCAGTGTCATTGCATGTGTGCTCTTTTCATAATCCACCGATGGATCCACCAGTGTCATTGCATGTGTGTTCTTTTTACTAACCACAACCAGAGTCATTGCATGTGTGTTCTTTTCCCATACCACATATGGATCCACTAGTGTCATTGAAATGTGTGTTCTCTTCAGAGACCACACATGGATACACTAGTGTCATGCATGTGTGTTCTTTTTACTAGCAACAACTAGAGTCATTGCATGTGTGTTCTTTTCACATACCACATATGGATCCACCAGTGTCATTGCATGTGTGCTCTTTTCACAATCCACCTATGGATCCACCAGTGTCATATCATGTGTGCTCTTTTTACTAACAACAACCAGAGTCATTGCATGTGTGTTCTCTTTAGACACCACACATGGATCCAGTAGTGTCATTGCGTGTGTGCTCTTTTCACAATCCCCCTATGGATCCACCAGTGTCATTGCATGTGTGTTCTTTTCACATAACACATATGGATCCACCAGTGTCATTGAAATGTGTGTTCTCTTCAGAGACCACACATGGATCCACTAGTGTCATTGCATGTGTGTTCTTTTTACTAACAACAACTAGAGTCATTGCATGTGTGTTCTTTTCACATACCACATATGGATCCACCAGTGTCATTGCATGTGTGATCTTTTCATAATGCACCTATGGATCCACCAGTGTCATATCATGTGTGCTCTTTTTACTAACAATAACCAGAGTCATTGCATGTGTGTTCTCTTCAGAGACCACACATGGATCCACCAGTGTCATTGCATGTGTGTTCTTTTCACTAACAACAACCAGAGTCATTTCATGTGTGTTCTTTTCACATACCACATATGGATCCACCAGTGTCATCGCATATGTGTTCTTTTTACTAACAACAACTGGAGTCATTTCATGTGTGTTCTTTTCACATACAACATATGGATCCACCAGTGTCATTGAAATGTGTGTTCTCTTCAGAGACCACACATGGATCCACCAGTGTCATTGCATGTGTGTTCTTTTTTATTAACAACAACTGGAGTCATTGCATGTGTGTTCTTTTCACATACCACATATGGATCCACCAGTGTCATTGCATGTGTGCTCTTTTCATAATGCACCTATGGATCCACTAGTGTCATTTCATGTGTGTTCTTTTCACATACCACATATGGATCCACCAGTGTCATTGAAATATGTGTTCTCTTCAGGGACCACACATGGATCCACCAGTGTCATTGCATGTCTGTTCTTTTCACTAACAACCAGAGTCATTTCATGTGTGTTCTTTTCACATATCACATGTGGATCCACCGATGTCATTGCATGTGTGTTCTTTTTACTAACAACAACTAGAGTCATTGCATGTGTGTTCTTTTCACATACCACATATGGATCCACCAGTGTCATTGCATGTGTGCTCTTTTCATAATCCACCGATGGATCCACCAGTGTCATTGCATGTGTGTTCTTTTTACTAACCACAACCAGAGTCATTGCATGTGTGTTCTTTTCCCATACCACATATGGATCCACTAGTGTCATTGAAATGTGTGTTCTCTTCAGAGACCACACATGGATCCACCAGTGTCATTGCATGTGTGTTCTTTTCACTAACAACAACCAGAGTCATTTCATGTGTGTTCTTTTCACATACCACATATGGATCCACCAGTGTCATCGCATATGTGTTCTTTTTACTAACAACAACTGGAGTCATTTCATGTGTGTTCTTTTCACATACAACATATGGATCCACTAGTGTCATTGAAATGTGTGTTCTCTTCAGAGACCACACATGGATCCACCAGTGTCATTGCATGTGTGTTCTTTTTACTAACAACAACCAGAGTCATTTCATGTGTGTTCTTTTCACATACCACATATGGA
Organism: Avena sativa; assembly: GCA_916181665.1. Lineage (NCBI taxonomy): Eukaryota > Viridiplantae > Streptophyta > Magnoliopsida > Poales > Poaceae > Avena > Avena sativa. Next base: position 409,279,618 of record OV702292.1, on the reverse strand, counting down.
TCCACCAGTGTCATCGCATATGTGTTCTTTTTACTAACAACAACTGCAGTCATTTCATGTGTGTTCTTTTCACATACAACATATGGATCCACCAGTGTCATTGAAATGTGTGTTCTCTTCAGAGACCACACATGGATCCACCAGTGTCATTGCATGTGCGTTCTTTTTTATTAACAACAACTAGAGTCATTGCATGTGTGTTCTTTTCACATACCACATATGGATCCACCAGTATCATTGCATGTGTGCCCTTTTCATAATCCACCTATGGATCCACTAGTGTCATTTCATGTGTGTTCTTTTCACATACCACATATGGATCGACCACTGTCATTGAAATGTGTGTTCTCTTCAGAGACCACACATGGATCCACCAGTGTCATTGCATGTGTGTTCTTTTCACTAACAACAACCAGAGTCATTTCATGTGTGTTCTTTTCACATACCACATATGGATCCACCAGTGTCATCGCATATGTGTTCTTTTTACTAACAACAACTGGAGTCATTTCATGTGTGTTCTTTTCACATACAACATATGGATCCACCAGTGTCATTGAAATGTGTGTTCTCTTCAGAGACCACACATGGATCCACCAGTGTCATTGCATGTGTGTTCTTTTTTATTAACAACAACTGGAGTCATTGCATGTGTGTTCTTTTCACATACCACATATGGATCCACCAGTGTCATTGCATGTGTGCTCTTTTCATAATGCACCTATGGATCCACTAGTGTCATTTCATGTGTGTTCTTTTCACATACCACATATGGATCCACCAGTGTCATTGAAATATGTGTTCTCTTCAGGGACCACACATGGATCCACCAGTGTCATTGCATGTCTGTTCTTTTCACTAACAACCAGAGTCATTTCATGTGTGTTCTTTTCACATATCACATGTGGATCCACCGATGTCATTGCATGTGTGTTCTTTTTACTAACAACAACTAGAGTCATTGCATGTGTGTTCTTTTCACATACCACATATGGATCCACCAGTGTCATTGAAATGTGTGTTCTCTTCAGAGACCACACATGGATCCACTAGTGTCACTGCATGTGTGTTCTTTTCACTAACAACAACCAGAGTCATTTCATGTGTGTTCTTTTCACATACCACATATGGATCCACCAGTGTCATCGCATATGTGTTCTTTGTACTAACAACAACTGGAGTCATTTCATGTGTGTTCTTTTCACATACAACATATGGATCCACCAGTGTCATTGAAATGTGTGTTCTCTTTAGAGACCACACATGGATCCACCAGTATCATTGCATGTGTGTTCTTTTTTATTAACAACAACTGGAGTCATTGCATGTGTGTTCTTTTCACATACCACATATGGATCCACCAGTGTCATTGCATGTGTGCTCTTTTCATAATGCACCAATGGATCCACTAGTGTCATTTCATGTGTGTTCTTTTCACATACCACATATGGATCCACCAGTGTCATTGAAATATGTGTTCTCTTCAGGGACCACACATGGATCCACCAGTGTCATTACATGTCTGTTCTTTTCACTAACAACAACCAGAGTCATTTCATGTGTGTTCTTTTCACATACCACATGTGGATCCACCGGTGTCATTGCATGTGTGTTCTTTTTACTAACAACAACTGGAGTCATTGCATGTGTGTTCTTTTCACATACCACATATGGATCAACGAGTGTCATTGCATGTGTGTTCTTTTCACAATCAACCTATGGATCCACCTGTGTCATTGCATGCGTGTTCTTTTTACTAACAACAACTGGAGTCATTGCATGTGTGTTCTTTTCACATACCACATATGGATCCACCAGTGTCATTGCATGTGTGTTGTTTTCACAATCCACCTATGGATCCACTAGTGTCATTGCATGTGTGCTCTTTTTACTAACAACAACCAGAGTCATTGCATGTGTGTTCTCTTCAGAGACCACACATGGATCCACCAGTGTCATTGCATGTGTGTTCTTTTTACTAACAACAACCATAGTCATTGAAATGTGTGGTCTTTTCACATACCACGTATGGATCCACCAATGTCATTGCATGTGTGTTCTTTTCACAATCCACCTATGGATCCACCAGTGTCATTGCATGTGTGCTCTTTTTGGTAACAACAACCAGAGTCATTGCATGTGTGTTCTCTTAAGAGACCACACATGGATCCACCAGTGTCATTGCATGTGTGTTCTTTTTACTAACAACAACCAGAGTCATTGAAATGTGTGTTCTTTTCACATACCACATATGGATCCACCAGTGTCATTGCATGTGTGTTCTTTTTACTAACAACAACTGGAGTCATTGCATGTGTGTTCTTTTCACATCTCACATATGGATCCACCAGTGTCATTGCATGTGTGCTCTTTTCATAATCCACCTATGGATCCACCAGTGTCATTGCATGTGTGTTCTTTTAACTAACCACAACCAGAGTCATTGCATGTGTGTTCTTTTCCCATACCACATATGGATCCACTAGTGTCATTGAAATGTGTGTTCTCTTCAGAGACCACACATGGATACACTAGTGTCATGCATGTGTGTTTATTTTACTAACAACAACTAGAGTCATTGCATGTGTGTTCTCTTTAGAGACCACACATGGATCCACTAGTGTCATTGCGTGTGTGCTCTTTTCACAATACACCTATGGATCCACCAGGGTCATTTCATGTGTGTTCTTTTCACATACCACATATGGATCCACCACTGTCATTGAAATGGGTGTTCTCTTCAGAGACCACACATGGATCCACCAGTGTCACTGCATGTGTGTTCTTTTCACTAACAAGAACCAGAGTCATTTCATGTGTGTTCTTTTCACATACCACATATGGATCCACCAGTGTCATCGCATATGTGTTCTTTTTACTAACAACAACAAGAGTCATTTCATGTGTGTTCTTTTCACATACAACATATGGATCCACCAGTGTCATTGAAATGTGTGTTCTCTTCAGAGACCACACATGGATCCACCAGTGTCATTGCATGTGTGTTCTTTTTTATTAACAACAACTGGAGTCATTGCATGTGTGTTCTTTTCACATACCACATATGGATCCACCAGTGTCATTGCATGTGTGCTCTTTTCATAATGCACCTATGGATCCACTAGTGTCATTTCATGTGTGTTCTTTTCACATACCACATATGGATCCACCAGTGCCATTGAAATATGTGTTCTCTTCAGGGACCACACATGGATCCACCAGTGTCATTGCATGTCTATTCTTTTCACTAACAACAACCAGAGTCATTTCATGTGTGTTCTTTTCACATACCACATGTGGATCCACCGGTGTCATTGCATGTGTGTTCTTTTTACTAACAACAACTGGAGTCATTGGATGTGTGTTCTTTTCACATACCACATATGGATCCACCAGTGTCATTGAAATGTGTGTTCTCTCTAGAGACCACACATGGATCCACCAGTGTCACTGCATGTGTGTTCTTTTCACTAACAACAACCAGAGTCATTTCATGTGTGTTCTTTTCACATACCACATATGGATCCACCAGTGTCATCGCATATGTGTTCTTTTTACTAACAACAACTGGAGTCATTTCATGTGTGTTCTTTTCACATACAACATATGGATCCACTAGTGTCATTGAAATGTGTGTTCTCTTCAGAGACCACACATGGATCCACCAGTGTCATTGCATGTGTGTTCTTTTTACTAACAACAACCAGAGTCATTTCATGTGTGTTCTTTTCACATACCACATATGGATCCACCAGTGTCATCGCATATGTGTTCTTTTTACTAACAACAACTGCAGTCATTTCATGTGTGTTCTTTTCACATACAACATATGGATCCACCAGTGTCATTGAAATGTGTGTTCTCTTCAGAGACCACACATGGATCCACCAGTGTCATTGCATGTGCGTTCTTTTTTATTAACAACAACTAGAGTCATTGCATGTGTGTTCTTTTCACATACCACATATGGATCCACCAGTATCATTGCATGTGTGCCCTTTTCATAATCCACCTATGGATCCACTAGTGTCATTTCATGTGTGTTCTTTTCACATACCACATATGGATCGACCACTGTCATTGAAATGTGTGTTCTCTTCAGAGACCACACATGGATCCACCAGTGTCATTGCATGTGTGTTCTTTTCACTAACAACAACCAGAGTCATTTCATGTGTGTTCTTTTCACATACCACATATGGATCCACCAGTGTCATCGCATATGTGTTCTTTTTACTAACAACAACTGGAGTCATTTCATGTGTGTTCTTTTCACATACAACATATGGATCCACCAGTGTCATTGAAATGTGTGTTCTCTTCAGAGACCACACATGGATCCACCAGTGTCATTGCATGTGTGTTCTTTTTTATTAACAACAACTGGAGTCATTGCATGTGTGTTCTTTTCACATACCACATATGGATCCACCAGTGTCATTGCATGTGTGCTCTTTTCATAATGCACCTATGGATCCACTAGTGTCATTTCATGTGTGTTCTTTTCACATACCACATATGGATCCACCAGTGTCATTGAAATATGTGTTCTCTTCAGGGACCACACATGGATCCACCAGTGTCATTGCATGTCTGTTCTTTTCACTAACAACCAGAGTCATTTCATGTGTGTTCTTTTCACATATCACATGTGGATCCACCGATGTCATTGCATGTGTGTTCTTTTTACTAACAACAACTAGAGTCATTGCATGTGTGTTCTTTTCACATACCACATATGGATCCACCAGTGTCATTGAAATGTGTGTTCTCTTCAGAGACCACACATGGATCCACTAGTGTCACTGCATGTGTGTTCTTTTCACTAACAACAACCAGAGTCATTTCATGTGTGTTCTTTTCACATACCACATATGGATCCACCAGTGTCATCGCATATGTGTTCTTTGTACTAACAACAACTGGAGTCATTTCATGTGTGTTCTTTTCACATACAACATATGGATCCACCAGTGTCATTGAAATGTGTGTTCTCTTTAGAGACCACACATGGATCCACCAGTATCATTGCATGTGTGTTCTTTTTTATTAACAACAACTGGAGTCATTGCATGTGTGTTCTTTTCACATACCACATATGGATCCACCAGTGTCATTGCATGTGTGCTCTTTTCATAATCCACCTATGGATCCACCAGAGTCATTTCATGTGTGTTCTTTTCCCATACCACATATGGATCCACTAGTGTCATTGAAATGTGTGTTCTCTTCAGAGACCACACATGGATCCACCAGTGTCATTGCATGTGTGTTCTTTTCACTAACAACAACCAGAGTCATTTCATGTGTGTTCTTTTCACATACCACATATGGATCCACCAGTGTCATCGCATATGTGTTCTTTTTACTAACAACAACTGGAGTCATTTCATGTGTGTTCTTTTCACATACAACATATGGATCCACTAGTGTCATTGAAATGTGTGTTCTCTTCAGAGACCACACATGGATCCACCAGTGTCATTGCATGTGTGTTCTTTTTACTAACAACAACCAGAGTCATTTCATGTGTGTTCTTTTCACATACCACATATGGATCCACCAGTGTCATCGCATATGTGTTCTTTTTACTAACAACAACTGCAGTCATTTCATGTGTGTTCTTTTCACATACAACATATGGATCCACCAGTGTCATTGAAATGTGTGTTCTCTTCAGAGACCACACATGGATCCACCAGTGTCATTGCATGTGCGTTCTTTTTTATTAACAACAACTAGAGTCATTGCATGTGTGTTCTTTTCACATACCACATATGGATCCACCAGTATCATTGCATGTGTGCCCTTTTCATAATCCACCTATGGATCCACTAGTGTCATTTCATGTGTGTTCTTTTCACATACCACATATGGATCGACCACTGTCATTGAAATGTGTGTTCTCTTCAGAGACCACACATGGATCCACCAGTGTCATTGCATGTGTGTTCTTTTCACTAACAACAACCAGAGTCATTTCATGTGTGTTCTTTTCACATACCACATATGGATCCACCAGTGTCATCGCATATGTGTTCTTTTTACTAACAACAACTGGAGTCATTTCATGTGTGTTCTTTTCACATACAACATATGGATCCACCAGTGTCATTGAAATGTGTGTTCTCTTCAGAGACCACACATGGATCCACCAGTGTCATTGCATGTGTGTTCTTTTTTATTAACAACAACTGGAGTCATTGCATGTGTGTTCTTTTCACATACCACATATGGATCCACCAGTGTCATTGCATGTGTGCTCTTTTCATAATGCACCTATGGATCCACTAGTGTCATTTCATGTGTGTTCTTTTCACATACCACATATGGATCCACCAGTGTCATTGAAATATGTGTTCTCTTCAGGGACCACACATGGATCCACCAGTGTCATTGCATGTCTGTTCTTTTCACTAACAACCAGAGTCATTTCATGTGTGTTCTTTTCACATATCACATGTGGATCCACCGATGTCATTGCATGTGTGTTCTTTTTACTAACAACAACTAGAGTCATTGCATGTGTGTTCTTTTCACATACCACATATGGATCCACCAGTGTCATTGAAATGTGTGTTCTCTTCAGAGACCACACATGGATCCACTAGTGTCACTGCATGTGTGTTCTTTTCACTAACAACAACCAGAGTCATTTCATGTGTGTTCTTTTCACATACCACATATGGATCCACCAGTGTCATCGCATATGTGTTCTTTGTACTAACAACAACTGGAGTCATTTCATGTGTGTTCTTTTCACATACAACATATGGATCCACCAGTGTCATTGAAATGTGTGTTCTCTTTAGAGACCACACATGGATCCACCAGTATCATTGCATGTGTGTTCTTTTTTATTAACAACAACTGGAGTCATTGCATGTGTGTTCTTTTCACATACCACATATGGATCCACCAGTGTCATTGCATGTGTGCTCTTTTCATAATGCACCAATGGATCCACTAGTGTCATTTCATGTGTGTTCTTTTCACATACCACATATGGATCCACCAGTGTCATTGAAATATGTGTTCTCTTCAGGGACCACACATGGATCCACCAGTGTCATTACATGTCTGTTCTTTTCACTAACAACAACCAGAGTCATTTCATGTGTGTTCTTTTCACATACCACATGTGGATCCACCGGTGTCATTGCATGTGTGTTCTTTTTACTAACAACAACTGGAGTCATTGCATGTGTGTTCTTTTCACATACCACATATGGATCAACGAGTGTCATTGCATGTGTGTTCTTTTCACAATCAACCTATGGATCCACCTGTGTCATTGCATGCGTGTTCTTTTTACTAACAACAACTGGAGTCATTGCATGTGTGTTCTTTTCACATACCACATATGGATCCACCAGTGTCATTGCATGTGTGTTGTTTTCACAATCCACCTATGGATCCACTAGTGTCATTGCATGTGTGCTCTTTTTACTAACAACAACCAGAGTCATTGCATGTGTGTTCTCTTCAGAGACCACACATGGATCCACCAGTGTCATTGCATGTGTGTTCTTTTTACTAACAACAACCATAGTCATTGAAATGTGTGGTCTTTTCACATACCACGTATGGATCCACCAATGTCATTGCATGTGTGTTCTTTTCACAATCCACCTATGGATCCACCAGTGTCATTGCATGTGTGCTCTTTTTGGTAACAACAACCAGAGTCATTGCATGTGTGTTCTCTTAAGAGACCACACATGGATCCACCAGTGTCATTGCATGTGTGTTCTTTTTACTAACAACAACCAGAGTCATTGAAATGTGTGTTCTTTTCACATACCACATATGGATCCACCAGTGTCATTGCATGTGTGTTCTTTTTACTAACAACAACTGGAGTCATTGCATGTGTGTTCTTTTCACATCTCACATATGGATCCACCAGTGTCATTGCATGTGTGCTCTTTTCATAATCCACCTATGGATCCACCAGTGTCATTGCATGTGTGTTCTTTTAACTAACCACAACCAGAGTCATTGCATGTGTGTTCTTTTCCCATACCACATATGGATCCACTAGTGTCATTGAAATGTGTGTTCTCTTCAGAGACCACACATGGATACACTAGTGTCATGCATGTGTGTTTATTTTACTAACAACAACTAGAGTCATTGCATGTGTGTTCTCTTTAGAGACCACACATGGATCCACTAGTGTCATTGCGTGTGTGCTCTTTTCACAATACACCTATGGATCCACCAGGGTCATTTCATGTGTGTTCTTTTCACATACCACATATGGATCCACCACTGTCATTGAAATGGGTGTTCTCTTCAGAGACCACACATGGATCCACCAGTGTCACTGCATGTGTGTTCTTTTCACTAACAAGAACCAGAGTCATTTCATGTGTGTTCTTTTCACATACCACATATGGATCCACCAGTGTCATCGCATATGTGTTCTTTTTACTAACAACAACAAGAGTCATTTCATGTGTGTTCTTTTCACATACAACATATGGATCCACCAGTGTCATTGAAATGTGTGTTCTCTTCAGAGACCACACATGGATCCACCAGTGTCATTGCATGTGTGTTCTTTTTTATTAACAACAACTGGAGTCATTGCATGTGTGTTCTTTTCACATACCACATATGGATCCACCAGTGTCATTGCATGTGTGCTCTTTTCATAATGCACCTATGGATCCACTAGTGTCATTTCATGTGTGTTCTTTTCACATACCACATATGGATCCACCAGTGCCATTGAAATATGTGTTCTCTTCAGGGACCACACATGGATCCACCAGTGTCATTGCATGTCTATTCTTTTCACTAACAACAACCAGAGTCATTTCATGTGTGTTCTTTTCACATACCACATGTGGATCCACCGGTGTCATTGCATGTGTGTTCTTTTTACTAACAACAACTGGAGTCATTGGATGTGTGTTCTTTTCACATACCACATATGGATCCACCAGTGTCATTGAAATGTGTGTTCTCTCTAGAGACCACACATGGATCCACCAGTGTCACTGCATGTGTGTTCTTTTCACTAACAACAACCAGAGTCATTTCATGTGTGTTCTTTTCACATACCACATATGGATCCACCAGTGTCATCGCATATGTGTTCTTTTTACTAACAACAACTGGAGTCATTTCATGTGTGTTCTTTTCACATACAACATATGGATCCACTAGTGTCATTGAAATGTGTGTTCTCTTCAGAGACCACACATGGATCCACCAGTGTCATTGCATGTGTGTTCTTTTTACTAACAACAACCAGAGTCATTTCATGTGTGTTCTTTTCACATACCACATATGGATCCACCAGTGTCATCGCATATGTGTTCTTTTTACTAACAACAACTGCAGTCATTTCATGTGTGTTCTTTTCACATACAACATATGGATCCACCAGTGTCATTGAAATGTGTGTTCTCTTCAGAGACCACACATGGATCCACCAGTGTCATTGCATGTGCGTTCTTTTTTATTAACAACAACTAGAGTCATTGCATGTGTGTTCTTTTCACATACCACATATGGATCCACCAGTATCATTGCATGTGTGCCCTTTTCATAATCCACCTATGGATCCACTAGTGTCATTTCATGTGTGTTCTTTTCACATACCACATATGGATCGACCACTGTCATTGAAATGTGTGTTCTCTTCAGAGACCACACATGGATCCACCAGTGTCATTGCATGTGTGTTCTTTTCACTAACAACAACCAGAGTCATTTCATGTGTGTTCTTTTCACATACCACATATGGATCCACCAGTGTCATCGCATATGTGTTCTTTTTACTAACAACAACTGGAGTCATTTCATGTGTGTTCTTTTCACATACAACATATGGATCCACCAGTGTCATTGAAATGTGTGTTCTCTTCAGAGACCACACATGGATCCACCAGTGTCATTGCATGTGTGTTCTTTTTTATTAACAACAACTGGAGTCATTGCATGTGTGTTCTTTTCACATACCACATATGGATCCACCAGTGTCATTGCATGTGTGCTCTTTTCATAATGCACCTATGGATCCACTAGTGTCATTTCATGTGTGTTCTTTTCACATACCACATATGGATCCACCAGTGTCATTGAAATATGTGTTCTCTTCAGGGACCACACATGGATCCACCAGTGTCATTGCATGTCTGTTCTTTTCACTAACAACCAGAGTCATTTCATGTGTGTTCTTTTCACATATCACATGTGGATCCACCGATGTCATTGCATGTGTGTTCTTTTTACTAACAACAACTAGAGTCATTGCATGTGTGTTCTTTTCACATACCACATATGGATCCACCAGTGTCATTGAAATGTGTGTTCTCTTCAGAGACCACACATGGATCCACTAGTGTCACTGCATGTGTGTTCTTTTCACTAACAACAACCAGAGTCATTTCATGTGTGTTCTTTTCACATACCACATATGGATCCACCAGTGTCATCGCATATGTGTTCTTTGTACTAACAACAACTGGAGTCATTTCATGTGTGTTCTTTTCACATACAACATATGGATCCACCAGTGTCATTGAAATGTGTGTTCTCTTTAGAGACCACACATGGATCCACCAGTATCATTGCATGTGTGTTCTTTTTTATTAACAACAACTGGAGTCATTGCATGTGTGTTCTTTTCACATACCACATATGGATCCACCAGTGTCATTGCATGTGTGCTCTTTTCATAATCCACCTATGGATCCACCAGAGTCATTTCATGTGTGTTCTTTTCACATACCACATATGGATCCACCAGTGTCATTGAAATGTGTGTTCTCTTAAGAGACCACACATGGATCCACCAGTGTCATTGCATGTCTGTTCTTTTCACTAACAACAACCAGAGTCATTTCATGTGTGTTCTTTTCACATACCACATGTGGATCCACCGGTGTCATTGCATGTGTGTTCTTTTTACTAACAACAACTGGAGTCATTGCATGTGTGTTCTTTTCACATACCACATATGGATCAACGAGTGTCATTGCATGTGTGTTCTTTTCACAATCAACCTATGGATCCACCTGTGTCATTGCATGCGTGTTCTTTTTACTAACAACAACTGGAGTCATTGCATGTGTGTTCTTTTCACATACCACATATGGATCCACCAGTGTCATTGCATGTGTGTTGTTTTCACAATCCACCTATGGATCCACTAGTGTCATTGCATGTGTGCTCTTTTTACTAACAACAACCAGAGTCATTGCATGTGTGTTCTCTTCAGAGACCACACATGGATCCACCAGTGTCATTGCATGTGTGTTCTTTTTACTAACAACAACCATAGTCATTGAAATGTGTGGTCTTTTCACATACCACGTATGGATCCACCAATGTCATTGCATGTGTGTTCTTTTCACAATCCACCTATGGATCCACCAGTGTCATTGCATGTGTGCTCTTTTTGGTAACAACAACCAGAGTCATTGCATGTGTGTTCTCTTAAGAGACCACACATGGATCCACCAGTGTCATTGCATGTGTGTTCTTTTTACTAACAACAACCAGAGTCATTGAAATGTGTGTTCTTTTCACATACCACATATGGATCCACCAGTGTCATTGCATGTGTGTTCTTTTTACTAACAACAACTGGAGTCATTGCATGTGTGTTCTTTTCACATCTCACATATGGATCCACCAGTGTCATTGCATGTGTGCTCTTTTCATAATCCACCTATGGATCCACCAGTGTCATTGCATGTGTGTTCTTTTAACTAACCACAACCAGAGTCATTGCATGTGTGTTCTTTTCCCATACCACATATGGATCCACTAGTGTCATTGAAATGTGTGTTCTCTTCAGAGACCACACATGGATACACTAGTGTCATGCATGTGTGTTTATTTTACTAACAACAACTAGAGTCATTGCATGTGTGTTCTTTTCACATACCACATATGGATCCACCAGTGTCATTGCATGTGTGCTCTTTTCACAATCCACCTATGGATCCACCAGTGTCATATCATGTGTGCTCTTTTTACTAACAACAACCAGAGTCATTGCATGTGTGTTCTCTTCAGAGACCACACATGGATCCACTAGTGTCATTGCGTGTGTGCTCTTTTCACAATACACCTATGGATCCACCAGGGTCATTTCATGTGTGTTCTTTTCACATACCACATATGGATCCACCACTGTCATTGAAATGGGTGTTCTCTTCAGAGACCACACATGGATCCACCAGTGTCACTGCATGTGTGTTCTTTTCACTAACAAGAACCAGAGTCATTTCATGTGTGATCTTTTCACATACCACATATGGATCCACCAGTGTCATCGCATATGTGTTCTTTTTACTAACAACAACAAGAGTCATTTCATGTGTGTTCTTTTCACATACAACATATGGATCCACCAGTGTCATTGAAATGTGTGTTCTCTTCAGAGACCACACATGGATCCACCAGTGTCATTGCATGTGTGTTCTTTTTTATTAACAACAACTGGAGTCATTGCATGTGTGTTCTTTTCACATACCACATATGGATCCACCACTGTCATTGCATGTGTGCTCTTTTCATAATCCACCTATGGATCCACTAGTGTCATTTCATGTGTGTTCTTTTCACATACCACATATGGATCCACCAGTGTCATTGAAATATGTGTTCTCTTCAGGGACCACACATGGATCCACTAGTGTCATTGCATGTATGTTCTTTTCACTAACAACAACAAGAGTCATTTCATGTGTTTTCTTTTCACATACCACAGGTGGATCCACCGGTGTCATTGCATGTGTGTTCTTTTTACTAAAAACAACTTGTGTCATTTCATGTGTGTTCTTTTCACATACCACATATGGATCCACCAATGTCATTGAAATGTGTGTTCTCTTTAGAGACCACACATGGATCCACCAGTGTCATTCCATGTGTGTTCTTTTTACTAACAACAATTGGAGTCATTGGATGTGTGTTCTTTTCACATACCACATAAAGATCCACCAGTGTCATTGCATGTGTGCTCTTTTCATAATCCACCTATGGATCCACTAGTGTCATTTCATGTGTGTTCTTTTCACATACCACATATGGATCCACCAGTGTCATTGAAATGTGTGTTCTCTTCAGAGACCACACATGGATCCACTAGTGTCATTGCATGTGTGTTCTTTTTACTAACAACAACTAGAGTCATTGCATGTGTGTTCTTTTCACATACCACATATGGTTCCACCAGTGTCATTGCATGTGTGCTCTTTTCACAATCCACCTATGGATCCACTAGTGTCATTGCATGTGTGTTCTTTTTACTAACAACAACCAGAGTCATTGCATGTGTGTTCTTTTCACATACCACATATGGATCCACCAGTGTCATTGAAATCTGTGTTCTCTTCAGAGACCACACATGGATCCACTAGTGTCATTGCATGTGTGTTCTTTTTACTAACAACAACTAGAGTCATTGCATGTGTGTTCTATTCACATACCACATATGAATCCACCAGTGTCATTGCATGTGTGCTCTTTTCACAATCCACCTATGGATCCACCAGTGTCATATCATGTGTGCTCTTTTTACTAACAACAACCAGAGTCATTGGATGTGTGTTCTCTTCAGAGACCACACATGGATCCACCAGTGTCATTGCATGTGTGTTCTTTTTACTAATAACAACCAGAGTCATTGAAATGTGTGTTCTCTTCAGAGACCACACATGGATCCATCAGTGTCATTGCATGTGTGTTCTTTTCACTAACAAGAACCAGAGTCATTTCATGTGTGTTCTTTTCACATACCACATGTGGATCCACCAGTGTCATTGCATGTGTGTTCTTTTTACTAACAACAACTTGAGTCATTTCATGTGTGTTCTTTTCACATACCACATATGGATCCACCAGTGTCATTGAAATGTGTGTTCTCTTCAGAGACCACACATGGATCCACCAGTGTCATTGCATGTGTGTTCTTTTTACTAAAAACAACTAGAGTCATTGCATGTGTGTTCATTTCACATACCACATATGGATCCACCAGTGTCATTGCATGTGTGCTCTTTTCACAATCCACCTATGGATCCACCAGTGTCGTTGCATGTGTGTTCTTTTTACTAACAACAACCAGAGTCATTGCATGTGTGTTCTTTTTACATACCACATATGGATCCACTAGTGTCATTCAAATGTGTGTTCTCTTCATAGACTACACATGGATCCACTAGTGGCATTGCATGTGTGTTCTTTTTACTAACAACAACTAGAGTCATTGCATGTGTGTTCTTTTCACATACCACATATGGATCCACCAGTGTCATTGCATGTGTGCTCTTTTCACAATCCACCTATGGATCCACCAGTGTCATATCATGTGTGCTCTTTTTACTAACAACAACCAGAGTCATTGCATGTGTGTTCTCTTCAGAGACCACACATGGATCCACTAGTGTCATTGCGTGTGTGCTCTTTTCACAATACACCTATGGATCCACCAGGGTCATTTCATGTGTGTTCTTTTCACATACCACATATGGATCCACCACTGTCATTGAAATGGGTGTTCTCTTCAGAGACCACACATGGATCCACCAGTGTCACTGCATGTGTGTTCTTTTCACTAACAAGAACCAGAGTCATTTCATGTGTGTTCTTTTCACATACCACATATGGATCCACCAGTGTCATCGCATATGTGTTCTTTTTACTAACAACAACAAGAGTCATTTCATGTGTGTTCTTTTCACATACAACATATGGATCCACCAGTGTCATTGAAATGTGTGTTCTCTTCAGAGACCACACATGGATCCACCAGTGTCATTGCATGTGTGTTCTTTTTTATTAACAACAACTGGAGTCATTGCATGTGTGTTCTTTTCACATACCACATATGGATCCACCACTGTCATTGCATGTGTGCTCTTTTCATAATCCACCTATGGATCCACTAGTGTCATTTCATGTGTGTTCTTTTCACATACCACATATGGATCCACCAGTGTCATTGAAATATGTGTTCTCTTCAGGGACCACACATGGATCCACTAGTGTCATTGCATGTATGTTCTTTTCACTAACAACAACAAGAGTCATTTCATGTGTTTTCTTTTCACATACCACAGGTGGATCCACCGGTGTCATTGCATGTGTGTTCTTTTTACTAAAAACAACTTGTGTCATTTCATGTGTGTTCTTTTCACATACCACATATGGATCCACCAATGTCATTGAAATGTGTGTTCTCTTTAGAGACCACACATGGATCCACCAGTGTCATTCCATGTGTGTTCTTTTTACTAACAACAATTGGAGTCATTGGATGTGTGTTCTTTTCACATACCACATAAAGATCCACCAGTGTCATTGCATGTGTGCTCTTTTCATAATCCACCTATGGATCCACTAGTGTCATTTCATGTGTGTTCTTTTCACATACCACATATGGATCCACCAGTGTCATTGAAATGTGTGTTCTCTTCAGAGACCACACATGGATCCACTAGTGTCATTGCATGTGTGTTCTTTTTACTAACAACAACTAGAGTCATTGCATGTGTGTTCTTTTCACATACCACATATGGTTCCACCAGTGTCATTGCATGTGTGCTCTTTTCACAATCCACCTATGGATCCACTAGTGTCATTGCATGTGTGTTCTTTTTACTAACAACAACCAGAGTCATTGCATGTGTGTTCTTTTCACATACCACATATGGATCCACCAGTGTCATTGAAATCTGTGTTCTCTTCAGAGACCACACATGGATCCACTAGTGTCATTGCATGTGTGTTCTTTTTACTAACAACAACTAGAGTCATTGCATGTGTGTTCTATTCACATACCACATATGAATCCACCAGTGTCATTGCATGTGTGCTCTTTTCACAATCCACCTATGGATCCACCAGTGTCATATCATGTGTGCTCTTTTTACTAACAACAACCAGAGTCATTGGATGTGTGTTCTCTTCAGAGACCACACATGGATCCACCAGTGTCATTGCATGTGTGTTCTTTTTACTAATAACAACCAGAGTCATTGAAATGTGTGTTCTCTTCAGAGACCACACATGGATCCATCAGTGTCATTGCATGTGTGTTCTTTTCACTAACAAGAACCAGAGTCATTTCATGTGTGTTCTTTTCACATACCACATGTGGATCCACCAGTGTCATTGCATGTGTGTTCTTTTTACTAACAACAACTTGAGTCATTTCATGTGTGTTCTTTTCACATACCACATATGGATCCACCAGTGTCATTGAAATGTGTGTTCTCTTCAGAGACCACACATGGATCCACCAGTGTCATTGCATGTGTGTTCTTTTTACTAAAAACAACTAGAGTCATTGCATGTGTGTTCATTTCACATACCACATATGGATCCACCAGTGTCATTGCATGTGTGCTCTTTTCACAATCCACCTATGGATCCACCAGTGTCGTTGCATGTGTGTTCTTTTTACTAACAACAATCAGAGTCATTGCATGTGTGTTCTTTTTACATACCACATATGGATCCACTAGTGTCATTCAAATGTGTGTTCTCTTCATAGACTACACATTGATCCACTAGTGGCATTGCATGTGTGTTCTTTTTACTAACAACAACTAGATTCATTGCATGTGTGTTCTTTTCACATACCACATATGGATCCACCAGCGTCATTGCATGTGTGCTCTTTTCACAATCCACCTATGGATCCATTAGTGTCATATCATGTGTGCTCTTTTTACTAACAACAACCAGAGTCATTGCATGTGTGTTCTCTTCAGAGACCACACATGGATCCACCAGTGTCATTGCATGTGTGCCCTTTTCACAATCCACCTATGGATCCACCAGTGTCATTTCATGTGTGTTCTTTTCACATACAACATATGGATCCACTAGTGTCATTGAAATGTGTGTTCTCTTCAGAGACCACACATGGATCCACCAGTGTCATTGCATGTGTGTTCTTTTTACTAACAACAACATGAGTCATTGCATGTGTGTTCTTTTCACATACCACATATGGATCCACCAATATCATTGCATGTGTGTTCTTTTCACAACCACCAATAGATCCACTAATGTCATTGCACGTGTGCTCTTTTTACTAACAAGAACCAGAATCATTGCATGTGTTTTCTCTTGAGAGACCACACATGGATCCACCAGTGTCATTGCATGTGTGTTCTTTTTACTAACAACAACCAGAGTCATTGCATGTGTGTTCTTTTCACATACCACATAGGGATCCACCAGTGTCATTGCATGTCTGTTCTATTCACAATCCACCTATGGATCCACCAGTGTCATTGCATGTGTGCTCTTTTTACTCACAACAACCAGACTCATTGCATGTGTGTTCTCTTCAGAGACCACACATGGATCCACCAGTGTCATTGCATGTGTCCTCTTTTCACAATCCACCTATGGATCCACCAGTGTCATTTCATGTGTGTTCTTTTCACATACCACATATGGATCCACCAGTGCCATTTAAATGTGTGTTCTCTTCAGAGACCACACATGGATCCACCGGTGTCATTGCATGTGTGTTCTTTTTACTAACAATAACTGTAGTCATTGCATGTGTGTTCTTTTCACATACCACATATGGATCCACCAGTGTCATTGCATGTCTGTTCTTTTCACAATCCACCTATGGATCCACCAGTGTCATATCATGTGTGCTCTTTTTACTAACAACAACCAGAGTCATTGGATGTGTGTTCTCTTCAGAGACCACACATGGATCCACCAGTGTCATTGCACGTGTGTTCTTTTTACTAATAACAACCAGAGTCATTGAAATGTGTGTTATATTCAGAGACCACACATGGATCCACCAGTGTCATTGCATGTGTGTTCTTTTCACTAACAACAACCAGATTCATTTCATGTGTGTTCTTTTCACATACTACATATGGATCCACCAGTGTGATCGCATGTGTGTTCTTTTTACTAACAACAACTGGAGTCAGTTCATGTGTGTTCTTTACACATACCACATATGGATCCACCAGTGTCAATGAAATGTGTGTTCTCTTCAGAGACCACACATGGATCCACAAGTGTCATTGCATGTGTGTTCTTTTTACTAACAACAACTGGAGTCATTGCATGTGTGTTCTTTTCACATACCACATATGGATCCACCAGTGTCATTGCATGTGTGCTCTTTTCATAATCCACCTATGGATCCACTAGTGTCATTTCATGTGTGTTCTTTTCACATACCACATATGGATCCACCTGTGTCATTGAAATATGTGTTCTCTTCAGGGACCACACATGGATCCACCAGTGTCATTGCATGTCTGATCTTTTCACTAACAACAACCAGAGTCATTTCATGTGTGTTCTTTTCACATACCACATGTGGATCCACCGGTGTCATTGCATGTGTGTTCTTTTTACTAACAACAACTGGAGTCATTTCATGTGTGGTCTTGTCACATACCACATATGGATCCACCAGTGTCATTGAAATGTGTGTTCTCTTCAGAGACAACACATGGATCCACCAGTATCATTGCAGGTGTGTTCTTTTTACTAACAACAACTGGAGTCATTGCATGTGTGTTGTTTTTTCACGTACCACATATGGATCCACCAGTGTCATTGCATGTGTGCTCGTTTCACAATCCACCTATGGATCGACCAGTGTCATTGCATGTGTGTTCTTTTACTAATAACAACCAAAGTCATTGCATGTGTGTTCTTTTCACATAACACATATGGATCCACCAGTCTCATTGAAATGTGTGTTCTCTTCAGAGACCACACATGGATCCACTAGTGTCATTGCATGTGTGTTCTTTTTACTAACAACAACTGGAGTAATTGCATGTATATTCTTTTCACAATCCACCTATGGATCCACCAGTGTCATATCATGTGTGCTCTTTTTACTAATAACAACCAGAGTCATTGGATGTGTGTTCTCTTTAGAGACCACACGTGGATCCAACAGTGTCATTCCATGTGTGTTCTTTTTACTAATAACAACCAGAGTCATTGAAATGTGTGTTCTCTTCAGAGACCACACATGGATCCATCAGTGTCATTGCAGGTGTGTTCTTTTCACTAACAACAACAAGAGTCATTTCATGTGTGTTCTTTTCACATACCACATATGGATCCACCAATGTCAGTGAAATGTGTGTTCTCTTCAGAGACCACACATGGATCCACCAGTGTCATTGCATGTGTGTTCTTTTTACTAACAACAACTGGAGCCATTTAATGTGTGTTCTTTTCACATACCACATATGGATCCACCAGTGCCATTGCATGTGTGTTCTTTTCATAATCCACCTATGGATCCACCAGTGTCATTTCATGTGTGTTCTTTTCACATACCATATATGGATCCACCAGTGTCATTGAAATGTGTGTTCTTTTCAGACACCACACATCGATCCACCAGTGTCATTGCAGGTGTGTTCTTTTTACTAACAACAACTAGAGTCATTGCATGTGTTTTTTTTCACATACCACATATGGATCCACCAGTGTCATTGCATGTGTGCTCTTTTCACAATCCACCTATGGATCCACCAGTGTCATTGCATGTGTGTTCTTTTTACTAACAACAATCAGAGTCATTGCATGTGTGTTATTTTCACATACCACATATGGATCCACCAGTGTCATTGAAATGTGTGTTCTCTTCAGAGACCACACATGGATCCACCAGTGTCATTGCACGTGTGTTATTTTTACTAACAACAACTGGAGTCATTGCATGTGTGTTCTTTTCACATACCACATATGGATCCACCAGTGTCATTGCATGTGTTCTCTTTTCATAATCCACCTATGGATCCACCAGAGTCATTTCACGTGTGTTCTTTTCACATACCACATATGGATCCACAAGTGTCATTGAAATGTGTGTTCTCTTTAGAGACCACACATGGATCCACCAGTGTCATTGCATGTGTGTTCTTTTTACTAACAACAACTGTAGTCATTGCATGTGTGTTCTCTTCAGAGACCACACATGGATCCACCAGTGTCATTGCATGTGTGTTCTTTTAACATACCACATATCGATCCACCATTGTCGTTGAAATGTGTGTTCTCTTCAGTGACCACACATGGATCCACCTGTGTCATTGCATGTGTGTTCTTTTTACTAACAACAACTAGAGTCATTGCATGTGTGTTCTTTTCACATACCACATATGGATCCACCAGTATCATTGCATGTGTGCCCTTTTCATAATCCACCTATGGATCCACCAGTGTCATTTCATGTGTGTTCTTTTCACATACCACATATGGATCCACCACTGTCATTGCAATATGTGTTCTCTTCAGAGACCACACATGGACCCACCAGTGTCATTGCATGTGTGTTCTTTTCACTAACAACAACCAGAGTCATTTCATGTGTGTTCTTTTCACATACCATATATGGATCCAGCAGTGTCATTGAAATGTGTGTTCTCTTCAGATACCACACATGGATCCACCAGTGTCATTGCATGTGTGTTCTTTTTACTAACAACAACTGGAGTCATTGCATGTGTGTTCTTTTCACATACCACATATGGATCCACCAGTGTCATTGCATGTGTGCTCTTTTCATAATCCACCTATGGATCCACTAGTGTCATTTCATGTGTGTTCTTTTCACATACCACATATGGATCCACCAGTGTCATTGAAATATGTGTTCTCTTCAGGGACCACACATGGATCCACCAGTGTCATTGCATGTGTGTTCTTTTCACTAACAACAACCAGAGTCATTTCATGTGTGTTCTTTTCACATACCACATGTGGATCCACTAGTGTCATTGCATGTGTGTTCTTTTTACTAACAACAACTTGAGTCCTTTCATGTGTGTTCTTTTCACATACCACATATGGATCCACTAGTGTCATTGAAATGTGTGTTCTCTTCAGAGACCACACATGGATCCACCAGTGTCATTGCATGTGTGTTCTTTTTACTAACAACAACTGGAGTCATTGCATGTGTGTTCTTTTCACATACCACATATGGATCCACCAATGTCATTGCATGTGTGCTCTTTACATAATCGACCTATGGATCCACTAGTGTCATTTCATGTGTGTTCTTTTCACATACCACATATGGATCCACCAGTGTCATTGAAATGTGTGTTCTCTTCAGAGACCAAACATGGATCCACTAGTGTCATTGCATGTGTGTTATTTTTACTAACAATAACTGGAGTCATTGCATGTGTGTTATTTTCACATACCACATATGGATCCACCAGTGTCATTGCATGTGTGCTCTTTTCATAATCCACCTATGGATCCACCAGTGTCATTGCATGTGTGTTCTTTTTACTAACAACAACCAGAGTCATTGCATGGGTGTTCTTTTCACGTACCACATATGGATCCACCAGTGTCATTGAAATGTGTGTTCTCTTCAGAGACCACACATGGATCCACCAGTGACATTGCATGTGTGTTCTTTTTACTAACAACAACTAGAGTCGTTGCATGTGTGTTCTTTTCACATACCACAAATGGATCCACTAGTGTCATTGCATGTGTGCTCTTTTCACAATCCAGCTATGGATCCACCAGTGTCATTGCATGTGTGTTCTTTTTACTAACAACAACCAGGGTCATTGTATGTGTGTTGTTTTCACATACCACATATGGATCCACCAGTGTCATTGAAAGGTGTATTCTCTTCAGAGACCACACATGGATCCACCAGTGTCATTGCACATGTATTATTTTTACTAACAACAACTGAGTCATTGCATGTGTGTTCTTTTCACATACCACATATGGATCCACCAGTGTCATTGCATGTGTGCTCTTTTCATAATCCACCTATGGATCCACCAGAGTCATTTCATGTGTGTTCTTTTCACATACCACATATGGATCCACCAGTGTCATTGAAATGTGTGTTCTCTTAAGAGACCACACATGGATCCACCAGTGTCATTGCATGTGTGTTCTTTTTACTAACAACAACTGTAGTCATTGCATGTGTGTTCTCTTCAGAGACCACACATGGATCCACCAGTGTCATTGCATGTGTGTTCTTTTCACATACCACATATCGATCCACCAGTGTCATTGAAATGTGTGTTCTCTTCAGTGACCACACATGGATCCACCAGTGTCATTGCATGTGTGTTCTTTTTACTAACAACAACTGGAGTCATTGCATGTGTGTTCTTTTCACATACCACATATGGATCCACCAGTATCATTGCATGTGTGCCCTTTTCATAATCCACCTATGGATCCACCAATGTCATTTCATGTGTGTTCTTTTCACATACCACATATGGATCCACCACTGTCATTGAAATGTGTGTTCTCTTCAGAGACCACACATGGATCCACCAGTGTCATTGCATGTGTGTTCTTTTTACTAACAACAACTGGAGTCATTGCATGTGTGTTCATTTCACATACCACATATGGATCCACCAGTGTCATTGAAATGTGTGTTCTCTTTAGAGACCACACATGGATCCACTAGTGTCATTACATGTGTGTTCTTTTTACTAACAATAATTAGAGTCATTGCATGTGTTTTTTTCACATACCAGATATGGATCCACCAGTGTCATTGCATGTGTGCTCTTTTCACAATCCACCTATGGATCTACCAGTGTCATATCATGTGTGCTCTTTTTACTAACAACAACCAGAGTCATTGCATGTGTGTTCTATTCAGAGACCACACATGGATCCACCAGTGTCATTTCATGTGTGCTCTTTTCACGATCCACCTATGGATCCACCAGTGTCATTTCATGTGTGTTCTTTTCACATTCCACATATGGATCCACCAGTGTCATTGAAATGTGTGTTCTTTTACTAATAACAACCAAAGTCATTGCATGTGTGTTCTTTTCACATAACACATATGGATCCACCAGTCTCATTGAAATGTGTGTTCTCTTCAGAGACCACACATGGATCCACTAGTGTCATTGCATGTGTGTTCTTTTTACTAACAACAACTGGAGTAATTGCATGTATATTCTTTTCACAATCCACCTATGGATCCACCAGTGTCATATCATGTGTGCTCTTTTTACTAATAACAACCAGAGTCATTGGATGTGTGTTCTCTTTAGAGACCACACGTGGATCCAACAGTGTCATTGCATGTGTGTTCTTTTTACTAATAACAACCAGAGTCATTGAAATGTGTGTTCTCTTCAGAGACCACACATGGATCCATCAGTGTCATTGCAGGTGTGTTCTTTTCACTAACAACAACAAGAGTCATTTCATGTGTGTTCTTTTCACATACCACATATGGATCCACCAATGTCAGTGAAATGTGTGTTCTCTTCAGAGACCACACATGGATCCACCAGTGTCATTGCATGTGTGTTCTTTTTACTAACAACAACTGGAGCCATTTAATGTGTGTTCTTTTCACATACCACATATGGATCCACCAGTGCCATTGCATGTGTGTTCTTTTCATAATCCACCTATGGATCCACCAGTGTCATTTCATGTGTGTTCTTTTCACATACCATATATGGATCCACCAGTGTCATTGAAATGTGTGTTCTTTTCAGACACCACACATCGATCCACCAGTGTCATTGCAGGTGTGTTCTTTTTACTAACAACAACTAGAGTCATTGCATGTGTTTTTTTTCACATACCACATATGGATCCACCAGTGTCATTGCATGTGTGCTCTTTTCACAATCCACCTATGGATCCACCAGTGTCATTGCATGTGTGTTCTTTTTACTAACAACAATCAGAGTCATTGCATGTGTGTTCTTTTCACATACCACATATGGATCCACCAGTGTCATTGAAATGTGTGTTCTCTTCAGAGACCACACATGGATCCACCAGTGTCATTGCACGTGTGTTATTTTTACTAACAACAACTGGAGTCATTGCATGTGTGTTCTTTTCACATACCACATATGGATCCACCAGTGTCATTGCATGTGTTCTCTTTTCATAATCCACCTATGGATCCACCAGAGTCATTTCACGTGTGTTCTTTTCACATACCACATATGGATCCACAAGTGTCATTGAAATGTGTGTTCTCTTTAGAGACCACACATGGATCCACCAGTGTCATTGCATGTGTGTTCTTTTTACTAACAACAACTATAGTCATTGCATGTGTGTTCTCTTCAGAGACCACACATGGATCCACCAGTGTCATTGCATGTGTGTTCTTTTAACATACCACATATGGATCCACCATTGTCGTTGAAATGTGTGTTCTCTTCAGTGACCACACATGGATCCACCTGTGTCATTGCATGTGTGTTCTTTTTACTAACAACAACTAGAGTCATTGCATGTGTGTTCTTTTCACATACCACATATGGATCCACCAGTATCATTGCATGTGTGCCCTTTTCATAATCCACCTATGGATCCACCAGTGTCATTTCATGTGTGTTCTTTTCACATACCACATATGGATCCACCACTGTCATTGCAATATGTGTTCTCTTCAGAGACCACACATGGACCCACCAGTGTCATTGCATGTGTGTTCTTTTCACTAACAACAACCAGAGTCATTTCATGTGTGTTCTTTTCACATACCATATATGGATCCAGCAGTGTCATTGAAATGTGTGTTCTCTTCAGATACCACACATGGATCCACCAGTGTCATTGCATGTGTGTTCTTTTTACTAACAACAACTGGAGTCATTGCATGTGTGTTATTTTCACATACCACATATGGATCCACCAGTGTCATTGCATGTGTGCTCTTTTCATAATCCACCTATGGATCCACTAGTGTCATTTCATGTGTGTTCTTTTCACATACCACATATGGATCCACCAGTGTCATTGAAATATGTGTTCTCTTCAGGGACCACACATGGATCCACCAGTGTCATTGCATGTGTGTTCTTTTCACTAACAACAACCAGAGTCATTTCATGTGTGTTCTTTTCACATACCACATGTGGATCCACTAGTGTCATTGCATGTGTGTTCTTTTTACTAACAACAACTTGAGTCCTTTCATGTGTGTTCTTTTCACATACCACATATGGATCCACTAGTGTCATTGAAATGTGTGTTCTCTTCAGAGACCACACATGGATCCACCAGTGTCATTGCATGTGTGTTCTTTTTACTAACAACAACTGGAGTCATTGCATGTGTGTTCTTTTCACATACCACATATGGATCCACCAGTGTCATTGCATGTGTGCTCTTTACATAATCGACCTATGGATCCACTAGTGTCATTTCATGTGTGTTCTTTTCACATACCACATATGGATGCACCAGTGTCATTGAAATGTGTGTTCTCTTCAGAGACCAAACATGGATCCACCAGTGTCATTGCATGTGTGTTATTTTTACTAACAATAACTGGAGTCATTGCATGTGTGTTATTTTCACATACCACATATGGATCCACCAGTGTCATTGCATGTGTGCTCTTTTCATAATCCACCTATGGATCCACCAGTGTCATTGCATGTGTGTTCTTTTTACTAACAACAACCAGAGTCATTGCATGGGTGTTCTTTTCACGTACCACATATGGATCCACCAGTGTCATTGAAATGTGTGTTCTCTTCAGAGACCACACATGGATCCACCAGTGACATTGCATGTGTGTTCTTTTTACTAACAACAACTAGAGTCGTTGCATGTGTGTTCTTTTCACATACCACAAATGGATCCACTAGTGTCATTGCATGTGTGCTCTTTTCACAATCCAGCTATGGATCCACCAGTGTCATTGCATGTGTGTTCTTTTTACTAACAACAACCAGGGTCATTGCATGTGTGTTGTTTTCACATACCACATATGGATCCACCAGTGTCATTGAAAGGTGTATTCTCTTCAGAGACCACACATGGATCCACCAGTGTCACTGCATGTGTGTTCTTTTCACTAACAAGAACCAGAGTCATTTCATGTGTGTTCTTTTCACATACCACATATGGATCCACCAGTGTCATCGCATATGTGTTCTTTTTACTAACAACAACTGGAGTCATTTCATGTGTGTTCTTTTCACATACAACATATGGATCCACCAGTGTCATTGAAATGTGTGTTCTCTTCAGAGACCACACATGGATCCACCAGTGTCATTGCATGTGTGTTCTTTTTACTAACAACAACTGTAGTCATTGCATGTGTGTTCTCTTCAGAGACCACACATGGATCCACCAGTGTCATTGCATGTGTGTTCTTTTCACATACCACATATCGATCCACCAGTGTCATTGAAATGTGTGTTCTCTTCAGTGACCACACATGGATCCACCAGTGTCATTGCATGTGTGTTCTTTTTACTAACAACAACTGGAGTCATTGCATGTGTGTTCTTTTCACATACCACATATGGATCCACCAGTATCATTGCATGTGTGCCCTTTTCATAATCCACCTATGGATCCACCAATGTCATTTCATGTGTGTTCTTTTCACATACCACATATGGATCCACCACTGTCATTGAAATGTGTGTTCTCTTCAGAGACCACACATGGATCCACCAGTGTCATTGCATGTGTGTTCTTTTTACTAACAACAACTGGAGTCATTGCATGTGTGTTCATTTCACATACCACATATGGATCCACCAGTGTCATTGAAATGTGTGTTCTCTTTAGAGACCACACATGGATCCACTAGTGTCATTACATGTGTGTTCTTTTTACTAACAACAATTAGAGTCATTGCATGTGTTTTTTTCACATACCAGATATGGATCCACCAGTGTCATTGCATGTGTGCTCTTTTCACAATCCACCTATGGATCTACCAGTGTCATATCATGTGTGCTCTTTTTACTAACAACAACTAGAGTCATTGCATGTGTGTTCTATTCAGAGACCACACATGGATCCACCAGTGTCATTTCATGTGTGCTCTTTTCACGATCCACCTATGGATCCACCAGTGTCATTTCATGTGTGTTCTTTTCACATACCACATATGGATCC
This sequence comes from Avena sativa, assembly GCA_916181665.1. Taxonomy (NCBI): domain Eukaryota; kingdom Viridiplantae; phylum Streptophyta; class Magnoliopsida; order Poales; family Poaceae; genus Avena; species Avena sativa. The sequence continues at coordinate 409,252,711 of OV702292.1, read as the reverse complement.
ACCAGTGTCATTGAAATGTGTGTTCTCTTCAGAGACCACACATGGATCCAGCGGTGTCATTGCATGTGTGTTCTTTTTACTAACAACAACTAGAGTCATTCCATGTGTTTTCTTCTCACATACCACATATGGATCCACCAGTGTCATTGCATGTCTGTTCTTTTCACAATCCACCTATGGATCCACCAGTGTCATATCATGTGTGCTCTTTTTACTAACAACAAGCAGAGTCATTGGATGTGTGTTCTCTTCAGAGACCACACATGGATCCACCAGTGTCATTGCATGTGTGTTCTTTTTACTAATAAAAATCAGAGTCATTGAAATGTGTGTTCTCTCCATCAGTGTCATTCCATGTGTGTTCTTTTCACTAACAACAACCAGAGTCATTTCATGTGTGTTCTTTTCACATACCACATGTGGATCCACCAGTGTCATTGCATGTGCTCTTTTTACTAACAACAACTTGAGTCATTTCATGTGTGTTCTTTTCACATACCACATATGGATCCACCAGTGTCATTGCATGTGTGCTCTTTTCACAATCCACCTATGGATCCACCAGTGTCATTGCATGTGTGTTCTTTTTACTAACAACAACCAGAGTCATTGCGTGTGTGTTCTTTTCACAAACCACATATGGATCCACCAGTGTCATTGCATGTGTGCTCTTTTCACAATCCACCTATGGATCCACCAGTGCCATTGCATGTGTGTTCTTTTTACTAACAACAACCAGAGTCATTGCATGTCTGTTCTTTTCACATACCACATATGGATCCACCAGTGTCATTGAAATGTGTGTTCTCTTTAGAGACCACACATGGATCCACTAGTGTCATTGCATGTGTGTTCTTTTTACTAACAACAAGTAGAGTCATTGCATGTGTTTTTTTTCACATACCACATATGGATCCACCAGTGTCATTGCATGTGTGCTCTTTTCACAATCCACCTATGGATCTACCAGTGTCATATCATGTGTGCTCTTTTTACTAACAACAACCAGAGTCATTGCATGTGTGTTCTCTTCAGAGACCACACATGGATCCACCAGTGTCATTTCATGTGTGCTCTTTTCATAATCCACCTATGGATCCACCAGTGTCATTTCATGTGTGTTCTTTTCCCATACCACATATGGATCCACCAGTGTCATTGAAATGTGTGTTCTCTATAGAGACCACACATGGATCCACCGGTGTCATTGCATGTGTGTTCTTTTTACTAACAACAACTGGAGTCATTGCATGTGTGTTCTTTTCACATACCACATATGGATCCACCAGTGTCATTGCATGTCTGTTCTTTTCACAATCCACCTATGGATCCACCAGTGTCATATCATGTGTGCTCTTTTTACTAACAACAACCAGAGTCATTGGATGTGCGTTCTCTTCAGAGACCACACATGGATCCACCAGTGTCATTGCATGTGTGTTCTTTTTACTAATAAAAACCAGAGTCATTGAGATGTGTGTTCTCTCCATCAGTGTCATTGCATGTGTGTTCTTTTCACTAACAACAACCAGAGTCATTTCATGTGTGTTCTTTTCACATACCACATGTGGATCCACCAGTCTCATTGCATGTGCTCTTTTTACTAACAACAACTTGAGTCATTTCATGTGTGTTCTTTTCACATACCACATATGGATCCACGAGTGTCATTGAAATGTGTGTTCTCTTCAGAGACCACACATGGATCCACCAGTGTCATTGCATGTGTGTTCTTTTTACTAACAACAACTGGAGTCATTGCATGTGTGTTCTTTTCACATACCACATATGGATCCACCAGTGTCATTGCATGTGTGCTCTTTACATAATCGACCTATGGATCCACTAGTGTCATTTCATGTGTGTTCTTTTCACATACCACATATGGATCCACCAGTGTCATTGAAATGTGTGTTCTCTTCAGAGACCAAACATGGATCCACCAGTGTCATTGCATGTGTGTTATTTTTACTAACAATAACTGGAGTCATTGCATGTGTGTTATTTTCACATACCACATATGGATCCACCAGTGTCATTGCATGTGTGCTCTTTTCATAATACACCAATGGATCCACCAGTGTCATTGCATGTGTGTTCTTTTTACTAACAACAACCAGAGTCATTGCATGGGTGTTCTTTTCACGTACCACATATGGATCCACCAGTGTCATTGAAATGTGTGTTCTCTTCAGAGACCACACATGGATCCACTAGTGTCATTGCATGTGTGTTCTTTTCACTAACAACAACTAGAGTCGTTGCATGTGTGTTCTTTTCACATACCACAGATGGATCCACTAGTGTCATTGCATGTGTGCTCTTTTCACAATCCAGCTATGGATCCACCAGTGTCATTGCATGTGTGTTCTTTTTACTAACAACAACCAGAGTCATTGCATGTGTGTTGTTTTCACATACCACATATGGATCCACCAGTGTCATTGAAATGTGTGTTCTCTTCAGAGACCACACATGGATCCACCAGTGTCATTGCACGTGTATTATTTTTACTAACAACAACTGAGTCATTGCATGTGTGTTCTTTTCACATACCACATATGGATCCACCAGTGTCATTGCATGTGTGCTCTTTTCATAATCCACCTATGGATCCACCAGAGTCATTTCATGTGTGTTCTTTTCACATACCACATATGGATCCACCAGTGTCATTGAAATGTGTGTTCTCTTAAGAGACCACACATGGATCCACCAGTGTCATTGCATGTGTGTTCTGTTTACTAACAACTGTAGTCATTGCATGTGTGTTCTCTTCAGAGACCACACATGGATCCACCAGTGTCATTGCATGTGTGTTATTTTCACATACCACATATCGATCCACCAGTGTCATTGAAATGTGTGTTCTCTTCAGTGACCACACATGGATCCACCAGTGTCATTGCATGTGTGTTATTTTTACTAACAATAACTGGAGTCATTGCATGTATGTTCTTTTCACATACCACATATGGATCCACCAGTGTTATTGCATGTGTGCTCTTTTCATAATCCACCAATGGATCCACCAGTGTCATTGCATGTGTGTTCTTTTTACTAACAACAACCAGAGTCATTGCATGGGTGTTCTTTTCACGTACCACATATGGATCCACCAGTGTCATTGAAATGTGTGTTCTCTTCAGAGACCACACATGGATCCACTAGTGTCATTGCATGTGTGTTCTTTTCACTAACAACAACTAGAGTCGTTGCATGTGTGTTCTTTTCACATACCACAGATGGATCCACCAGTGTCATTGCATGTGTGCTCTTTTCACAATCCAGCTATGGATCCACCAGTGTCATTGCATGTGTGTTCTTTTTACTAACAACAACCAGAGTCATTGCATGTGTGTTGTTTTCACATACCACATATGGATCCACCAGTGTCATTGAAATGTGTGTTCTCTTCAGAGACCACACATGGATCCACCAGTGTCATTGCACGTGTATTATTTTTACTAACAACAACTGAGTCATTGCATGTGTGTTCTTTTCACATACCACATATGGATCCACCAGTGTCATTGCATGTGTGCTCTTTTCATAATCCACCTATGGATCCACCAGAGTCATTTCATGTGTGTTCTTTTCACATACCACATATGGATCCACCAGTGTCATTGAAATGTGTGTTCTCTTAAGAGACCACACATGGATCCACCAGTGTCATTGCATGTGTGTTCTGTTTACTAACAACTGTAGTCATTGCATGTGTGTTCTCTTCAGAGACCACACATGGATCCACCAGTGTCATTGCATGTGTGTTATTTTCACATACCACATATCGATCCACCAGTGTCATTGAAATGTGTGTTCTCTTTAGTGACCACACATGGATCCACCAGTGTCATTGCATGTGTGTTATTTTTACTAACAATAACTGGAGTCATTGCATGTATGTTCTTTTGACATACCACATATGGATCCACCAGTGTTATTGCATGTGTGCTCTTTTCATAATCCACCAATGGATCCACCAGTGTCATTGCATGTGTGTTCTTTTTACTAACAACAACCAGATTCATTGCATGGGTGTTCTTTTCACGTACCACATATGGATCCACCAGTGTCATTGAAATGTGTGTTCTCTTCAGAGACCACACATGGATCCACTAGTGTCATTGCATGTGTGTTCTTTTCACTAACAACAACTAGAGTCGTTGCATGTGTGTTCTTTTCACATACCACAGATGGATCCACTAGTGTCATTGCATGTGTGCTCTTTTCACAATCCAGCTATGGATCCGCCAGTGTCATTGCATGTGTGTTCTTTTTACTAACAACAACCAGAGTCATTGCATGTGTGTTGTTTTCACATACCACATATGGATCCACCAGTGTCATTGAAATGTGTGTTCTCTTCAGAGACCACACATGCATCCACCAGTGTCATTGCACGTGTATTATTTTTACTAACAACAACTGAGTCATTGCATGTGTGTTCTTTTCACATACCACATATGGATCCACCAGTGTCATTGCATGTGTGCTCTTTTCATAATCCACCTATGCATCCACCAGAGTCATTTCATGTGTGTTCTTTTCACATACCACATATGGATCCACCAGTGTCATTGAAATGTGTGTTCTCTTAAGAGACCACACATGGATCCACCAGTGTCATTGCATGTGTGTTCTGTTTACTAACAACAACTGTAGTCATTGCATGTGTGTTCTCTTCAGAGACCACACATGGATCCACCAGTGTCATTGCATGTGTGTTCTTTTCACATACCACATATCGATCCACCAGTGTCATTGAAATGTGTGTTCTCTTCAGTGACCACACATGGATCCACCAGTGTCATTGCATGTGTGTTCTTTTTACTAACAACAACTGGAGTCATTGCATGTGTGTTCTTTTCACATACCACATATGGATCCACCAGTATCATTGCATGTGTGCCCTTTTCATAATCCACCTATGGATCCACCAGTGTCATTTCATGTGTGTTCTTTTCACATACCACATATGGATCCACCACTGTCATTGAAATGTGTGTTCTCTTCAGAGACCACACATGGATCCACCAGTGTCATTGCATGTGTGTTCTTTTTACTAACAACAACTGGAGTCATTTCATGTGTGTTCATTTCACATACCACATATGGATCCACCAGTGTCATTGAAATGTGTGTTCTCTTTAGAGACCACACATGGATCCACTAGTGTCATTACATGTGTGTTATTTTTACTAACAACAAGTAGAGTCATTGCATGTGTTTTTTTTCACATACCAGATATGGATCCACCAGTGTCATTGCATGTGTGCTCTTTTCACAATCCACCTATGGATCTACCAGTGTCATATCATGTGTGCTCTTTTTACTAACAACAACCAGAGTCATTGCATGTGTGTTCTATTCAGAGACCACACATGGATCCACCAGTGTCATTTCATGTGTGCTCTTTTCACAATCCACCTATGGATCCACTAGTGTCATTTCATGTGTGTTCTTTTCACATACCACATATGGATCCACCAGTGTCATTGAAATGTGTGTTCTCTTCAGAGACCACACATGGATCCAGCGGTGTCATTGCATGTGTGTTCTTTTTACTAACAACAACTAGAGTCATTGCATGTGTTTTATTTTCACATACCACATATGGATCCACCAGTGTCATTGCATGTCTGTTCTTTTCACAATCCACCTATGGATCCACCAGTGTCATATCATGTGTGCTCTTTTTACTAACAACAAGCATAGTCATTGGATGTGTGTTCTCTTCAGAGACCACACATGGATCCACCAGTGTCATTGCATGTGTGTTCTTTTTACTAATAAAAACCAGAGTCATTGAAATGTGTGTTCTCTCCATCAGTGTCATTGCATGTGTGTTCTTTTCACTAACAACAACCAGAGTCATTTCATGTGTGTTCTTTTCACATACCACATATGGATCCACTAGTCTCATTGCATGTGCTCTTTTTACTAACAACAACTTGAGTCATTTCATGTGTGTTCTTTTCACATACCACATATGGATCCACGAGTGTCATTGAAATGTGTGTTCTCTTCAGAGACCACACATGGATCCACCAGTGTTATTGCATGTGTGTTCTTTTTACTAACAACAACTGGAGTCATTGCATGTGTGTTCTTTTCACATACCACATATGGATCCACCAGTGTCATTGCATGTGTGCTCTTTACATAATCCACCTATGGATCCACTAGTGTCATTTCATGTGTGTTCTTTTCACATACCACATATGGATCCACTAGTCTCATTGCATGTGCTCTTTTTACTAACAACAACTTGAGTCATTTCATGTGTGTTCTTTTCACATACCACATATGGATCCACGAGTGTCATTGAAATGTGTGTTCTCTTCAGAGACCAAACATGGATCCACCAGTGTCATTGCATGTGCGTTATTTTTACTAACAACAACTAGAGTCATTGCATGTGTGTTCTTTTCACATACCACATATGGATCCACCAGTGTCATTGCATGTGTGCTCTTTTCACAATCCACCTATGGATCCACCAGTGTCATTGCATGTGTGTTCTTTTTACTAACAACAACCAGAGTCATTGCATGTGTGTTCTTTTCACGTACCACATATGGATCCACCAGTGTCATTGAAATGTGTGTTCTCTTCAGAGACCACACATGGATCCACTAGTGTCATTGCATGTGTGTTCATTTTACTAACAACAACTAGAGTCATTGCATGTGTGTTCTTTTCACATACCACAGATGGATCCACTAGTGTCATTGCATGTGTGCTCTTTTCACAATCCAGCTATGGATCCACCAGTGTCATTGCATGTGTGTTCTTTTTACTAACAAAAACCAGAGTCATTGCATGTGTGTTGTTTTCACATACCACATATGGATCCACCAGTGTCATTGAAATGTGTGTTCTCTTCAGAGACCACACATGGATCCACCAGTGTCATTGCACGTGTATTATTTTTACTAACAACAACTGAGTCATTGCATGTGTGTTCTTTTCACATACCACATATGGATCCACCAGTGTCATTGCATGTGTGCTCTTTTCATAATCCACCTATGGATCCACCAGAGTCATTTCATGTGTGTTCTTTTCACATACCACATATGGATCCACCAGTGTCATTGAAATGTGTGTTCTCTTCAGAGACCACACATGGATCCACCAGTGTCATTGCATGTGTGTTCTTTTTACTAACAACAACTGTAGTCATTGCATGTGTGTTCTCTTCAGAGACCACACATGGATCCACCAGTGTCATTGCATGTGTGTTCTTTTCACATACCACATATGGATCCACCTGTGTCATCGAAATGTGTGTTCTCTTCAGTGACCACACATGGATCCACCAGTGTCATTGCATGTGTGTTCTTTTTACTAACAACAACTGGAGTCATTGCATGTGTGTTCTTTTCACATACCACATATGGATCCACCAGTATCATTGCATGTGTGCCCTTTTCATAATCCACCTATGGATCCACCAGTGTCATTTCATGTGTGTTCTTTTCACATACCACATATGGATCCACCACTGTTATTGAAATGTGTGTTCTCTTCAGAGACCACACATGGATCCACCAGTGTCATTGCATGTGTGTTCTTTTTACTAACAACAACCGGAGTCATTGCATGTGTGTTCATTTCACATACCACATATGGATCCACCAGTGTCATCGCGTGTGTGCTCTTTTCACAATCCACCTATGGATCCACCAGTGTCATTGCATGTGTGTTCTTTTTACTAACAACCAGTGTCATTGCATGTGTGTTCTTTTTACATGCCACATATGGATCCACCAGTGTCATTCAAATGTGTGTTCTCTTCAGAGACCACACATGGATCCACTAGTGGCATTGCATGTGTGTTCTTTTTACTAACAACAACTAGAGTCATTGCATGTGTGTTGTTTTCACATACCACATATGGATCCACCAGAGTCATTGCATGTGTGCTCTTTTCACAATCCACCTATGGATCCACCAGTGTCATATCACGTGTGCTCTTTTTACTAACAATAACCAGAGTCATTGCATGTGTGTTCTCTTCAGAGACCACACATGGATCCACCAGTGTCATTGCATGTGTGCCCTTTTCACAATCCACCTATGGATCCACCAGTGTCATTTCATGTGTGTTCTTTTCACATACCACATATGGATCCACTAGTGTCATTGAAATGTGTGTTCTCTTCAGAGACCACACATGGATCCACCAATGTCATTGCATGTGTGTTCTTTTTACTAACAACAACTAGAGTCATTTCATGTGTGTTCATTTCACATACCACATATGGATCCACCAGTGTCATTGCATGTGTGTTCTTTTTACTAACAACAACTAGAGTCATTTCATGTGTGTTCTTTTCACATACCACATATGGATCCACCAATGTCATTGAAATGTGTGTTATCTTCAGAGACCACACATGGATCCACCAATGTCATTGCATGTGTGTTCTTTTTACTAATAAAAACCAAAGTCATTGAAATGTGTGTTCTCTCCATCAGTGTCATTGCATGTGGGTTCTTTTCACTAACAACAACCAGAGTCATTTCATGTGTGTTCTTTTCACATACCACATGTGGATCCACCAGTGTCATTACATGTGCTCTTTTTACTAAGAACAACTTGAGTCATTTCATGTGTGTTCTTTTCACATACCACATATGGATCCACGAGTGTCATTGAAATGTGTGTTCTCTTCAGAGACCACACATGGATCCACCAGTGTCATTGCATGTGTGTTCTTTTTACTAACAACAACTGGAGTCATTGCATGTGTGTTCTTTTCACATACCACATATGGATTGTAGCATCCCAATTGTCTAACAATTGTAATGCTACTTGGTCTAGTAATATAATGGCTACTTCAAATATATAATTGTTGCATCATCATTGTATCATGCTCATGTCATCATGCCACCTTGCATTTGAGCATCATATAAAACCCTTTTTGTTTTGGTTCTTATCTCATGTGCATTATTAATTGTATTTGCCTCTTGATATTGTATTTGGTTCTTGATATATTGTTTAATGCCCAAGTTGAGTTGGGGGCATATCTTTTATTAACTCCACCACCTTTTCTTTCACCACCTTATATTTCCACCATCCAACTAAATATGAGATTTGCACTTTTATTTAAGTTTACCTCTAGCTCATGTGGGATGGGATGGATCCAATTCTTTTTCCACATGCTCTCATCTTAGCATCATGTTGTTTTCACATCATTGATATATGAGAGCCACATGGCCACCTTTGCATGCCTTGTGAGTGGAACCCTTTCTCCTAGCTTCCATATGGACTCTTATGGGTTTATGCTCATGTTGGGATAATTTGGGCACTATTAAGCATCTAGTGGTATATACACACTAGCAAGTCCCATTTTATTTCAAACATGGCCATCTCCAACTACTCCACATGGGGCATCCTTCATTCCTTTGCTTAGGCCTTACCCCACATTTTGGAATGCATAATAATAATGCCATGAAATAATATTGTTTTCACAAGAATCAACATGGCATTAAATATTTTGCATGGGCCATGCAAGTACCACCTTTTGCTTGTCATTTGGATTTTATTTGTTTTTGGAGTGGATCATCTCTCTCTCTATCTCTCTCTGTTGGCTTGGTCTAGTTGATCTTGTTAGAACCCCATCACCATATCCATCTATGCCATCTTCCCCTTTTTCTCTTTTTCCCTCTTTGGCTACCTTGCTTGAGCTTGGTTGATCATCCTTGATCTAGTCAAAAAGGACCCATGCATCTCTCTCTAGGCCCTAGACCATCACCTACCTCATCACCATCTACCCCACCCCTCTCTCCTAAACCCTAATCTATACCTAATCTTAACCAAACCCTAAGTACCCTCCCTCATCTCTCCTCTCCCTAGCCGAGCCACACCACCATGCCCTACCCTAGCTGGCCCCACCATGCCACCTAGCTACCCACCAAACCTAAACCCTAACCGAGCCTAGCTCCTACCCTAGCTCCAGCCCGAGCTCCTCCCTCTCTCTTTTCTCTCTATGCCATAGGGCCCCCAAGCCCGAGCCTGTCCCTGCCTCCTTGCCCTCACGTCGACCCCACCTGGAAGCCTCCTCCCACCTGCCCTGCCTCTGTCCCAGCTCGAGCACGTGAGGTGGTAGGAGGAAAAAGGGCACCGAGGCCACCTTTTCCCCATCTACCGTTCCCCACGGCATCCTCCCTTCCTCTGCCTTATCTCCTTCCCCCCGACGCTCCTCTGCTCGCCCAGATCCACCCCAGAGTCTACCCCTCCTCCCCTCTCTCTCTACTGCCACCAGACCCCGACGCCAGCAGCCGCCGTCTACCCCTGCCCCTCATCGCTCCAGCCAGCGTGGTCGTCGTGGGAGTGGCCGAGGACGTTCCTCTGCTTCCCCGGCATCGTCCCGTATCTGCCGTCGAGGAGGAGAAGGACCAGCGCCGGAGTTCCCCGCCGAGGCCGACGCGAAACCCTAGTTCCGGCACGCGAGCCATGTCGACGATCCCCTGCCTCCCAGCCCGATCCACCTACACCGACGCCCTCACGGTGAGCCCCTCCACCCCCTGACACGCTCCGCCTCGCTGTCGTTGCCTGTACACGCCAGACAATCCGACGAGCGCCCTCGGTGCGCCGGCGTCGCGCTCGGTCCTCCTCGCTGTAGCATCGCAGAAACCCTAGCTAGTCCTCGCCCACCTCCCTAACAGCTACCCCCACATAGCCCAGTGGCCACCGCCTCCGCGCCCGAGCCCTAGGTCACGAGATCGAAGCCCCGTGCCGCGCGTGCTGCCACTGTCTTTTTCGTCAGAGAGAGAGAGGAAGAAAAACAGTGTCACGGCGACGTTTTGCAGAAAACCCCCTCCCGTTTTGTTTTCCCCAACCCGCGCTCCTGCCGACCCCACCCGTCTGCCTCTGGGCGTTTTTATAAAAAGGCTCCCCTACTTTGCGTTTCTCAACCCGCCGTCCCTGGGGTCGACGCGTGTCACCGACGCGTCCAACCACTGGCGCGTGGGACCGCTCGCGCGTCGGGCCCGCTGGTCAGTTGCTGCGGCTCGTTTAGCTCGCGGTGAAAAAGGTTTTCCGGCACGCCATCTCGCCCAGTCAGCACTGGCCCCACCCGTCAGTGGCTGGGGTTAGCTGTTCCTGAGTACAAAAAGACCTTCTGATTTCTGGTTTAATTCAAATCTTTTCCAAATTAAATCAAATTCAAATTGAAATCTGTTTTAAAATATCTTTTAAAATATAAATCCAAATAATGCAAATAATATATGTTTTCAAATCAGAAAAATATGAGGAATTCAAATATGTCCTTCAAATAATATTTAGAACACTTTATTTTCCAAGTTAATTAAAATTACATTAAAATGCCCTTTTTCCTTAATTAATTAATAACTTTTGTTTTATAACTCCAAATTTAATAAATAATATGTCTAAAATGTTTAGCTCGACGAGACCTTTCTGTTTATGCATTCCATGGTTTGTTTTGAAGCATGCATCATATAAATATATTGTGGACAGCAACTTAATTGTGAATAAAATGTGGCCAAAACCCAATATAATGCTTTATTATTGTTTTTCCACACCTCACCCATGCCATGCTACCTGATCGCCATGCAAATTGTGCATCATTCATCATGGCATGATTGTTTGCTTGTCACATTTTATTCATATGCTTGTGCACTTTATTTATGTTGGCCCTTGTTTGTTTGGTTCTTCTTCGAATAGACGCTGAGCAGGGGATATACCAAGAGAACCAGGAGCACTACCCAGATCCATCCTTTGCTTCAACTAAGCTGCCAGGCAAGCACTACCACATGCTTGCATACATATAGTACCTATTGCCTCTTACTTATTCTTGCATCATTGAGTCGCGATTGCATTAAACTGAATCCCAAGTATTGCATAGCCTTTACTTTTGAACCCCACCGAAGCCTGTTTACCTCCATCCCATGAGCCATTACTACAGGAGTTGTTTGAGCCATGCGAGTCGTAGAACAGCATGAGTAGGGTATGTGAGTGTCTGATGGATAACGAGGTACCTAAACAACTTAACCTGAGTAGTAATGGGATAACTAATGAAAGTGGCATCGGTGAGCCATATTCGCTATTTGGTTTTTCAGGCTCACTTGTGTCCCGTAGGACCCCGAGTACTTGATTCCTGTTCCTTGAATATTCGCGCTATCCACATCCGGGAGGCTTATGAACCCCCCTGAGCCAGAGCTTGATTCATTCTTATTTCTTGAGGGCCACAAACTAGTTTGAGGTTTTATTTACTATCCTGTACTTATGCCATGCTTACTGCTTTATTTAAAATTGTGCGAGGAGCACACTGTACTGTTTAGGAAAGCAGAGTGTTTTCGCGGTGTCGACAAGCCCAGTCACATTTTCGGGTTCCCAGTCGTTCACAGCCATTGGCGCAAACCTTGAGGCCGTCTCGGAGTCAGCTAACTTCGTTGCGGGTAGCTCAATGGGGTGGCCCCCTGAAATATTTCTGAATCCTGTGATCGCTTTGTCGTGACTGCCTCGTTGGGATTTGATTTGGTTTTTCCGAGGCATATCGAGTGTGTGTTGCTATTTGTGCACCCCTGCAGGGTAAAACTTTCTGAAAGCCGTGTCCGCGGTTATGGACGACTTGGAGCACAGTTTCTCGATCATAGACAAGCATAACTAAAGTACCGCTTTTAATTTGACTAGACTAGGTATCTGACTAGTAAATAGTGCAACACTCACGGAATGGATAATAAAACTGCCAACGGATGGGGGAGGGTTGTTCGTCCGCTTCCTCGCCGGTAAGCGAGGAGGAGGATGGATCTGTGGAGATTACCATTATAAATGTTATAACTGTTGTTATTAATTCACGGACATCCGTCTATCTCTGGTTAGGCGGATGGTTAGCGAGTATCTATAGAATTGCTAGGGTTTATCTTTTGCTGCAATTGCGTCACCCCAGGTTTTGTCCCCTTTAGAGGCATAAAGACTTGCTGAGTACCCCTAGGGTCTCACACGATAAATTATTGGTTCAGATGAACAGGTACACTCGCAAGATGGATACTGGGTGGAAGAGACGGACGATGTGGGCAACGATCATTCGGTGTAGAGATTCCAGGAACAGGGATCCGTGAGATCTGTGGGCGGGATCTGCTTATTTATGGGGCATCTTATGCCGATTTGCTTCTTATCCGTACTCGGATTTTGTCTTCCGCTTCCGCTTGATACTCTGTTGATTGATGTATGAGGAGATATCCTAAACTATTATATCTATCTAGGATATTTGGATCTTGCCGTATGGCGTTGCTATATTTCCTTTCTTTTTAGATGGAATGGCTCTGATGTACTGTTGTATGGTGGCTTGCATACATACTCATTTGTGTATGTAGTTGATCCCTTCGCCTGCCGATTACGCCGCCCGTTCTTGTCCTGATGTCTGGAAATGGTTGGGACGGCCGAAAGGTCTACCTGTGAGTGGCATTTGGGCCCCACCGTACTATTTCAACCATTTCTGAACATCCAGGCTTGTACTAGGAGCGTAATTCACCGAGGTAGTTACATGGATCCACCAGTGTCATTGCATGTGTGCTCTATACATAATCCACCTATGGATCCACTAGTGTCATTTCATGTGTGTTCTTTTCACATACCACATATGGATCCACCAGTGTCATTGAAATGTGTGTTCTCTTCAGAGACCTAACATGGATCCACCAGTGTCATTGCATGTGTGTTATTTTTACTAACAACAACTGGAGTCATTGCATGTGTGTTCTTTTCACATACCACATATGGATCCACCAGTGTCATTGCATGTGTGCTCTTTTCACAATCCACCTATGGATCCACCAGTGTCATTGCATATGTGTTCTTTTTACTAACAACAACCAGAGTCATTGCATGTGTGTTCTTTTCACGTACCACATATGGATCCACCAGTGTCAATGAAATGTGTGTTCTCTTCAGAGACCACACATGGATCCATTAGTGTCATTGCATGTGTGTTCTTTTTACTAACAACAACAAGAGTCATTGCATGTGTGTTCTTTTCACATACCACAGATGGATCCACTAGTGTCATTGCATGTGTGCTCTTTTCACAATCCAGCTATGGATCCACCAGTGTCATTGCATGTGTGTTCTTTTTACTAACAACAACCAGAGTCATTGCATGTGTGTTGTTTTCACATACCACATATGGATCCACCAGTGTCATTGAAATGTGTGTTCTCTTCAGAGACCACACATGGATCCACCAGTGTCATTGCACGTGTATTATTTTTACTAACAACAACTGAGTCATTGCATGTGTGTTCTTTTCACATACCACATATGGATCCACCAGTGTCATTGCATGTGTGCTCTTTTCATAATCCACCTATGGATCCACCAGAGTCATTTCATGTGTGTTCTTTTCACATACCACATATGGATCCACCAATGTCATTGAAATGTGTGTTCTCTTCAGAGACCACACATAGATCCACCAGTGTCATTGCATGTTTGTTCTTTTTACTAAGAACAACTGTAGTCATTGCATGTGTGTTCTCTTCAGAGACCACACATGGATCCACCAGTGTCATTGCATGTGTGTTCATTTCACATACCACATATGGATCCACCAGTGTCATTGAAATGTGTGTTCTCTTTAGTGACCACACATGGATCCACCAGTGTCATTGCATGTGTGTTCTTTTTACTAACAACAACTGGAGTCATTGCATGTGTGTTCTTTTCACATACCACATATGGATCCACCAGTATCATTGCATGTGTGCCCTTTTCATAATCCACCTATGGATCCACCAGTGTCATTTCATGTGTGTTCTTTTCACATACCACATATGGATCCACCACTGTTATTGAAATGTGTGTTCTCTTCAGAGACCACACATGGATCCACCAGTGTCATTGCATGTGTGTTCTTTTTACTAACAACAACTGGAGTCATTGCATGTGTGTTCATTTCACATACCACATATGGATCCACCAGTGTCATTGCATGTGTGCTCTTTTCACAATCCACCTATGGATCCACCAGTGTCATTGCATGTGTGTTCTTTTTACTAACAACCAGAGTCATTGCATGTGTGTTCTTTTTACATGCCACATATGGATCCACCAGTGTCATTCAAATGTGTGTTCTCTTCAGAGACCACACATGGATCCACTAGTGGCATTGCATGTGTGTTCTTTTTACTAACAACAACTAGAGTCATTGCATGTGTGTTGTTTTCACATACCACATATGGATCCACCAGTGTCATTGCATGTGTGCTCTTTTCACAATCCACCTATGGATCCACCAGTGTCATATCACGTGTACTCTTTTTACTAACAACAACCAGATTCATTGCATGTGTGTTCTCTTCAGAGACCACACATGGATCCACCAGTGTCATTGCATGCGTGCCCTTTTCACAATCCACCTATGGATCCACCAGTGTCATTTCATGTGTGTTCTTTTCACATACCACATATGGATCCACTAGTGTCATTGAAATGTGTGTTCTCTTCAGAGACCACACATGGATCCACCAGTGTCATTGCATGTGTGTTCTTTTTACTATTAACAACTAGAGTCATTTCATGTGTGTTCATTTCACATACCACATATGGATCCACCAGTGTCATTGCATGTGTGTTCTTTTTACTAACAACAACTGGAGTCATTTCATGTGTGTTCTTTTCACATACCACATATGGATCCACCAGTGTCATTGAAATGTGTGTTCTATTCAGAGACCACACATGGATCCACCAGTGTCATTGCATGTGTGTTCTTTTTACTAACAACAGCATGAGTCATTGCATGTGTGTTCTTTTCACATACCACATATGGATCCACCAATGTCATTGCATGTGTGTTCTTTTCACAACCACCAATAGATCCACTAATGTCATTGCACGTCTGCTCTTTTTACTAACAACAACCAGAATCATTGCATCTGTGTTCTCTTCAGAGACCACCCATGGATCCACCAGTGTCATTGCATGTGTGTTCTTATTACTAACAACAACTGGAGTCATTGCATGTGTGTTCATTTCACATACCACATATGGATCCACCAGTGTCATTGCATGTGTGCTCTTTTCACAATCCACCTATGGATCCACCAGTGTCATTGCATGTGTGTTCTTTTTACTAACAACCAGAGTCATTGCATGTGTGTTCTTTTTACATGCCACATATGGATCCACCAGTGTCATTCAAATGTGTGTTCTCTTCAGAGACCACACATGGATCCACTAGTGGCATTGCATGTGTGTTCTTTTTACTAACAACAACTAGAGTCATTGCATGTGTGTTGTTTTCACATACCACATATGGATCCACCAGAGTCATTGCATGTGTGCTCTTTTCACAATCTACCTATGGATCCACCAGTGTCATATCACGTGTGCTCTTTTTACTAACAACAACCAGAGTCATTGCATGTGTGTTATCTTTAGAGACCACACATGGATCCACCAGTGTCATTGCATGTGTGCCCTTTTCACAATCCACCTATGGATCCACCAGTGTCATTTCATGTGTGTTCTTTTCACATACCACATATGGATCCACTAGTGTCATTGAAATGTGTGTTCTCTTCAGAGAGCACACATGGATCCACCAGTGTCATTGCATGTGTGTTCTTTTTACTAACAACAACTAGAGTCATTTCATGTGTGTTCATTTCACATACCACATATGGATCCACCAGTGTCATTGCATGTGTGTTCTTTTTACTAACAACAACTGGAGTCATTTCATGTGTGTTCTTTTCACATACCACATATGGATCCACCAGTGTCATTGAAATGTGTGTTATATTCAGAGACCACACATGGATCCACCAGTATCATTGCATGTGTGTTCTTTTTACTAATAAAAACCAGAGTCATTGAAATGTGTGTTCTCTCCATCAGTGTCATTGCATGTCTGTTCTTTTCACTAACAACAACAAGAGTCATTTCATGTGTGTTCTTTTCACATACCACATGTGGATCCACCAGTGTCATTGCATGTGCTCTTTTTACTAACAACAACTTGAGTCATTTCATGTGTGTTCTTTTCACATACCACATATGGATCCACGAGTGTCATTGAAATGTGTGTTCTCTTCAGAGACCACACATGGATCCACCAGTGTCATTGCATGTGTGTTCTTTTTACTAATAACAACTGGAGTCATTGCATGTGTGTTCTTTTCACATACCACATATGGATCCACCAGTGTCATTGCATGTGTGCTCTTTACATAATCCACCTATGGATCCACTAGTGTCATTTCATGTGTGTTCTTTTCACATACCACATATGGATCCACCAGTGTCATTGAAATGTGTGTTCTCTTCAGAGACCAAACATGGATCCACCAGTGTCATTGCATGTGTGTTATTTTTACTAACAACAACTAGAGTCATTGCATGTGTGTTCTTTTCACATACCACATATGGATCCACCAGTGTCATTGCATGTGTGCTGTTTTCACAATCCACCTATGGATCCACCAGTGTCATTGCATGTGTGTTCTTTTTACTAACAACAACCAGAGTCATTGCATGTGTGTTCTTTTCACGTACCACATATGGATCCACCAGTGTCATTGAAATGTGTGTTCTCTTCAGAGACCACACATGGATCCACTAGTGTCATTGCATGTGTGTTCTTTTTACTAACAACAACTACAGTCATTGCATGTGTGTTCTTTTCACATACCACAGATGGATCCACTAGTGTCATTGCATGTGTGCTCTTTTCACAATCCAGCTATGGATCCACCAGTGTCATTGCATGTGTGTTCTTTTTACTAACAACAACCAGAGTCATTGCATGTGTGTTGTTTTCACATACCACATATGGATCCACCAGTGTCATTGAAATGTGTGTTCTCTTCAGAGACCACACATGGATCCACCAGTGTCATTGCACGTGTATTATTTTTACTAACAACAACTGAGTCATTGCATGTGTGTTCTTTTCACATACCACATATGGATCCACCAGTGTCATTGAAATGTGTGTTCTCTTCAGAGACCACACATAGATCCACCAGTGTCATTGCATGTGTGTTCTTTTTACTAACAACAACTGTAGTCATTGCATGTGTGTTCTCTTCAGAGACCACACATGGATCCACCAGTGTCATTGCATGTGTGTTCTTTTCACATACCACATATGGATCCACCAGTGTCATTGAAATGTGTGTTCTCTTCAGTGACCACACATGGATCCACCAGTGTCATTGCATGTGTGTTCTTTCTACTAACAACAACTGGAGTCATTGCATGTGTGTTCTTTTCACATACCACATATGGATCCACCAGTATCATTGCATGTGTGCCCTTTTCATAAACCACCTATGGATCCACGAGTGTCATTTCATGTGTGTTCTTTTCACATACCACATATGGATCCACCACTGTTATTGAAATGTGTGTTCTCTTCAGAGACCACACATGGATCCACCAGTGTCATTGCATGTGTGTTATTTTTACTAACAACAACTAGAGTCATTGCATGTGTGTTCTTTTCACATACCACATATGGATCCACCAGTGTCATTGCATGTGTGCTGTTTTCACAATCCACCTATGGATCCACCAGTGTCATTGCATGTGTGTTCTTTTTACTAACAACAACCAGAGTCATTGCATGTGTGTTCTTTTCACGTACCACATATGGATCCACCAGTGTCATTGAAATGTGTGTTCTCTTCAGAGACCACATATGTATCCACTAGTGTCATTGCATGTGTGTTCTTTTTACTAACAACAACTACAGTCATTGCATGTGTGTTCTTTTCACATACCACAGATGGATCCACTAGTGTCATTGCATGTGTGCTCTTTTCACAATCCAGCTATGGAAACACCAGTGTCATTGCATGTGTGTTCTTTTTACTAACAACAACCAGAGTCATTGCATGTGTGTTGTTTTCACATACCACATATGGATCCACCAGTGTCATTGAAATGTGTGTTCTCTTCAGAGACCACACATGGATCCACCAGTGTCATTGCACGTGTATTATTTTTACTAACAACAACTGAGTCATTGCATGTGTGTTCTTTTCACATACCACATATGGATCCACCAGTGTCATTGAAATGTGTGTTCTCTTCAGAGACCACACATAGATCCACCAGTGTCATTGCATGTGTGTTCTTTTTACTAACAACAACTGTAGTCATTGCATGTGTGTTCTCTTCAGAGACCACACATGGATCCACCAGTGTCATTGCATGTGTGTTCTTTTCACATACCACATATGGATCCACCAGTGTCATTGAAATGTGTGTTCTCTTCAGTGACCACACATGGATCCACCAGTGTCATTGCATGTGTGTTCTTTCTACTAACAACAACTGGAGTCATTGCATGTGTGTTCTTTTCACATACCACATATGGATCCACCAGTATCATTGCATTTGTGCCCTTTTCATAAACCACCTATGGATCCACGAGTGTCATTTCATGTGTGTTCTTTTCACATACCACATATGGATCCACCACTGTTATTGAAATGTGTGTTCTCTTCAGAGACCACACATGGATCCACCAGTGTCATTGCATGTGTGTTCTTTTTACTAACAACAACTGGAGTCATTGCATGTGTGTTCATTTCACATACCACATATGGATCCACCAGTGTCATTGCATGTGTGCTCTTTTCACAATCCACCTATGGATCCACCAGTGTCATTGCATGTGTGTTCTTTTTACTAACAACCAGAGTCATTGCATGTGTGTTCTTTTTACTAACAACCAGAGTCATTGCATGTGTGTTCTTTTTAGATGCCACATATGGATCCACCAGTGTCATTCCAATGTGTGTTCTCTTCAGAGACCACACATGGATCCACTAGTGGCATTGCATGTGTGTTCTTTTTACTAACAACTAGAGTCATTGCATGTGTGTTGTTTTCACATACCACATATGGATCCACCAGTGTCATTGCATGTGTGCTCTTTTCACAATCCACCTATGGATCCACCAGTGTCATATCACGTGTACTCTTTTTACTAACAACAACCAGAGTCATTGCATGTGTGTTCTCTTCAGAGACCACACATGGATCCACCAGTGTCATTGCATGTGTGCCCTTTTCACAATCCACCTATGGATCCACCAGTGTCATTTCATGTGTGTTCTTTTCACATACCACATATGGATCCACTAGTGTCATTGAAATGTGTGTTCTCTTCAGAGACCACACATGGATCCACCAGTGTCATTGCATGTGTGTTCTTTTTACTAACAACAACTAGAGTCATTTCATGTGTGTTCATTTCACATACCACATATGGATCCACCAGTGTCATTGCATGTGTGTTCTTTTTACTAACAACAACTGGAGTCATTTCATGTGTGTTCTTTTCACATACCACATATGGATCCACCAGTGTCATTGAAATGTGTGTTCTCTTCAGAGACCACACATGGATCCACCAGTGTCATTGCATGTGTGTTCTTTTTACTAACAACAACCAGAGTCATTGCATGTGTGTTCTTTCCACATACCACATATGGATCCACCAGTGTCATTGCATGTCTGTTCTTTTCACAATCCACCTATGGATCCACCAGTGTCATTGCATGTGTGCTCTTTTTACTAACAACAATGAGAGTCATTGCATGTGTGTTCTCTTCAGAGACCACACATGGATCCACCAGTGTCATTGTTTGTGTGTTCTTTTTACTAACAAAAACTAGAGTTATTGAAATGTGTGTTCTCTTCAAAGACCACACATGGATACACCAGTGTCATTGAAATGTGTTGTCTCTTTAGGGACCACACATGGATCCACCAGTGTCATTGCATGTGTGTTCTTTTTACTAACAACAACTGGAGTCATTGCATGTGTGTTCTTTTCACATACCACATATGGATCCACCAGTGTCATTGCATGTGTGCTCTTTTCATAATCGACCTATGGATCCACCAGTGTCATTGCATGTGTGTTCTTTTTGCTAACAACAACCAGAGTCATTGCATGTGTGTTCTCTTCAGAGACCACACATGGATCCACCAGTGTCATTGTTTGTGTGTTCTTTTTACTAACAAAAACCAGAGTCATTAAAATGTGTGTTCTCTTCAGAGACCACAAATGGATCCACCAGTGTCATTGCATGTGTGTTCTTTTCACTAACAACAACCAGAGTCATTTCATGTGTGTTCTTTTCACATACAACATATGGATCCACCAGTGTCATTGCATGTGTGTTCTTTTTACTAACAACAACTAGAGTCATTTCATGTGTGTTCTTTTCACATACCACATATGGATCCACCAGTGTCATTGAAATGTGTGTTCTCTTCGGAGACAACACATGGATCCACTAATGTCATTGCATGTGTGTTCTTTTTAGTAACAACAACTAGAGTCATTGCATGTGTGTTCTTTTCACATACCACATATGGATCCACTAGTGTCATTGCATGTGTGCTCTTTTCATAATCCACCTATGGATCCACCAGTTTCATTGCATGTGTGCTCTTTTTACTAACAACAACCAGAGTCATTGCATGTGTGTTATCTTCAGAGAACACACATGGATCCACCAGTGTCATTGCATGTATGTTCTTTTCACATACCACATATGGATCCACCAGTATCATTGCATGTGTGTTCTTTTTCTCTAACAACAACCAGATTCATTGCATGTGTGTTCTTTTCACATACCACATATGGATCCACCAGTGTCATTGCATGTGTGTTCTTTTTACTAACAACAACCAGAGTCATTGCATGTGTGTTCTTTTCACATACCACATATGGATCCACCACTGTCATTGAAATGTGTGTTCGCTTTAGAGACCACACATGGATCCACCAGTGTCATTGCAAGTGTGTTCTTTTTACTAACAACAACTGGAGTCATTGCATGTGTGTTCTTTTCACATACCACATATGGATCCACCAGTGTCATTGCATGTGTGCTCTTTTCATAATCCACTTATGGATCCACGAGTGTCATTTGATGTGTGTTCTTTTCACATACCACATATGGATCCACCAGTGTCATTGAAATGTGTGTTCTCTTCAGAGACCACACATGGCTCCACCAGTGTCATTGCATGCGTGTTCTTTTTACTAACAACAACTCGAGTCATTGCATGTGTGTTCTTTTCACATACCACATATGGATCCACCAGTGTCATTGCATGTGTGCTCTTTTCATAATCGACCTATGGATCCACCAGTGTCATTGCATGTGTGTTCTTTTTACTAACAACAACCAGAGTCATTGCATGTGTGTTCTCTTCAGAGACCACACATGGATCCACTAGTGTCATTGTTTGTGTGTTCTTTTTACTAACAAAAACCAGAGTCATTGAAATGTGTGTTCTCTTCAGAGACCACACATGGATCCACCAGTGTCATTGCATGTGTGTTCTTTTCACTAACAACAACCAGAGTCATTTCATGTGTGTTCTTTTCACATACAACATATGGATCCACCAGTGTCATTGCATGTGTGTTCTTTTTACTAACAACAACTAGAGTCATTTCATTTGTGTTCTTTTGACATACCACATATGGATCCACCAGTGTCATTGAAATGTGTGTTCGCTTTAGAGACCACACATGGATCCACCAGTGTCATTGCAAGTGTGTTCTTTTTACTAACAACAACTGGAGTCATTGCATGTGTGTTCTTTTCACATACCACATATCGATCCACCAGAGTCATTGCATGTGTGCTCTTTTCATAATCCACTTATGGATACACGAGTGTCATTTGATGTGTGTTCTTTTCACATACCACATATGGATCCACCAGTGTCATTGAAATGTGTGTTCTCTTCAGAGACCACACATGGCTCCACCAGTGTCATTGCATGCGTGTTCTTTTTACTAACAACAACTCGAGTCATTGCATGTGTGTTCTTTTCACATACCACATATGGATCCACCAGTGTCATTGCATGTGTGTTCTTTTTACTAACAACAACCAGAGTCATTGAATGTGTGTTCTCTTCAGAGACCACACATGGATCCACCAGTGTCATTGTTTGTGTGTTCTTTTTACTAACAAAAACCAGAGTCATTGAAATGTGTGTTCTCTTCAGAGACCACACATGGATCCACCAGTGTCATTGCATGTGTGTTCTTTTCACTAACAACAACCAGAGTCATTTCATGTGTGTTCTTTTCACATACAACATATGGATCCACCAGTGTCATTGCATGTGTGTTCTTTTTACTAACAACAACTAGAGTCATTTCATGTGTGTTCATTTCACATACCACATATGGATCCACCAGTGTCATTGAAATGTGTGTTCTCTTCAGAGACCACACATGGATCCACCAGTGTCATTGCATGTGTGTTTTTTTTACTAACAACAACTGGAGTCATTGCATGTGTGTTCTTTTCACATACCACATATGGATCCACCAGTTGCATTGCATGTGTGCTCTTTTCATAATCCACCTATGGATCCACTAGTGTCATTTCATGTGTGTTCTTTTCACATACCACATATGGATCCACCAGTGTCATTGAAATGTGTGTTCTCTTCAGGGACCACACATGGATCCACCAGTGTCATTGCATGTGTGTTCTTTTTACTAACAACAACTGGAGTCATTGCATGTGTGTTCTTTTCACATTCCACATATGGATCCACCAGTGTCATTGCATGTGTGTTCTTTTCACAATCCACCTATGGATCAACCAATGTCATTGCATGTGTGATCTTTTTAGTAACAACAACCAGAGTCATTGCATGTGTGTTCTCTTCAGAGACCACACATGGACCAACCAGTGTCATTGCATGTGTGTTCTTTTTACTAACAACAACCAGAGTCATTGCATGTGTGTTGTTTTCACATACCACATATGGATCCACCAGTGTCATTGCATGTCTGTTCTTTTCACTAACAACAACCAGAGTCATTTCATGTGTGTTCTTTTCACATACCACATGTGGATCCACGAGTGTCATTGCATGTGTGTTCTTTTTACTAACAACAACTAGAGTCATTTCATGTTTTTTTTTCACATACCACATATGGATCCACCAGTGTCATTGAAATGTGTGTTCTCTTCAGAGACCACACATGGATCCACCAGTGTCATTGCATGTGTGTTCTTTTTACTAACATCAACTGGAGTCATTGCATGTGTGTTCTTTTCACATATCACATATGGATCCACTAGTGTCATTGCATGTGTGCTATTTTCACAATCCACCTATGGATCGAGCAGTGTCATTGCAAGTGTGTTCTTTTTACTAACAACAACCAGAGTCATTGCATCTGTGTTCTTTTCACATAACACGTATGGATCCACCAGTGTCATTGAAATGTGTGTTCTCTTCGGAGACAACACATGGATCCACTAATGTTATTGCATGTGTGTTCTTTTTACTAACAACAACTAGAGTCATTGCATGTGTGTTCTTTTCACATACCACATATGGATCCACCAGTGTCATTGCATGTGTGCTCTTTTCATAATCCACCTATGGATCCACCAGTTTCATTGCATGTGTGCTCTTTTTACTAACAACAACCAGAGTCATTGCATGTGTGTTATCTTTAGAGACCACACATGGATCCACCAGTGTCATTGCATGTATGTTCTTTTCACATACCACATATGGATCCACCAGTGTCATTGAAATGTGTGTTCGCTTTAGAGACCACACATGGATCCACCAGTGTCATTGCAAGTGTGTTCTTTTTACTAACAACAACTGGAGTCATTGCATGTGTGTTCTTTTCAGATACCACATATGGATCCACCAGTGTCATTGCATGTGTGCTCTTTTCATAATCCACTTATGGATCCACGAGTGTCATTTCATGTGTGTTCTTTTCACATACCACATGTGGATCCACCAGTGTCATTGAAATGTGTGTTCTCTTCAGAGACCACACATGGATCCACCGGTGTCATTGCATGTGTGTTCTTTTTACTAACAACAACTGGAGTCATTGCATGTGTGTTATTTTCACATACCACATATGGATCCACCAGTGTCATTGCATGTGTGCTCTTTTCATAATCGACCTATGTATCCACCAGTGTCATTGCATGTGTGTTCTTTTTACTAACAACAACCAGCGTCATTGCATGTGTGTTCTCTTCAGAGACCACACATGGACCAACCAGTGTCATTGCATGTCTGTTCTTTTCACTAAAAACAACCAGAGTCATTTCATGTGTTTTCTTTTCACATACCACATGTGGATCCACCAGTGTCATTGCATGTGTGTTCATTTTACTAACAACAACTAGAGTCATTTCATGTGTGTTCTTTTCACATACCACATATGGATCCACCAGTCATTGAAATGTGTGTTCTCTTCAGATACCACACATGCATCCACCAGTGTCATTGCATGTGTGCTCTTTTTACTAACAACAACCAGAGTCATTGCATGTGTGTTCTTTTCACATAACACATATGGATCCACCAGTGTCATTGAAATGTGTGTTCTCTTCAGAGACCACACATGGATCCACTAATGTAATTGCATGTGTGTTCTTTTTACTAACAATAACTAGAGTCATTGCATGTGTGCTCTTTTCATAATCTACCTATGGATCCACCAGTGTCATATCATGTGTGCTCTTTTTACTAACAACAACCAGAGTCATTGCATGTGTGTTCTCTTCAGAGACCAGACATGGATCCACCAGTGTCATTGCATGTGTGTTCTTTTCACATACCACATATGGATCCACCAGTGTCATTGAAATGTGTGTTCGCTTCAGAGACAACACATGGATCCACCAGTGTCATTGCATGTGTGTTCTTTTTACTAACAACAACTGGAGTCATTGCATGTGTGTTCTTTTCACATACCACATATGGATCCACCAGTGTCATTGCATGTGTGCTCTTTTCATAATCCACCTATGGATCCACGAGTGTCATTTCATGTGTGTTCTTTTCACATACCACATATGGATCCACCACTGTCATTGAAATGTGTGTTCTCTTCAGAGACCACACATGGATCCACCGGTGTCATTGCATGTGTGTTCTTTTTACTAACAACAACTGGAGTCATTGCATGTGTGTTCTTTTCACATACCACATATGGATCCACCAGTGTCATTGCATGTGTGCTCTTTTCACAATCCACCTATGGATCCACCAGTGTCATTGCATGTGTGTTCTTTTTACTAACAACAACCAGAGTCATTGCATGTGTGTTCTTTTCACATACCACATATGGATCCACCAGTTTCATTCAAATGTTTGCTCTCTTCAGAGACCACACATGGATCCACTAGTGTCATTGCATGTGTGTTCTTTTTACTAACAATAACTAGAGTCATTGCATGTGTGTTCCTTTCACATACCACATATGGATCCACCAGTGTCATTGCATGTGTGCTCTTTTCACAATCCACCTATGGATCCACCAGTGTCATATCATGTGTGCTCTTTTTACTAGCAACAACTAGAGTCATTGCACGTGTGTTCTCTTTAGAGACCACACATGGATCCACCAGTGTCATTGCATGTGTGCTCTTTCCACAATCCACCTATGGATCCACCAGTGTCATTTCATGTGTGTTCTTTTCACATACCACATAAGGATCCACTAGTGTCATTGCATGTGTGTTCTTTTTACTAACAACAACTGGAGTCATTTCATGTGTGTTCTTTTCACATACCACATATGGATCCACTAGTGTCATTGAAATGTGTGTTCTCTTCAGAGACCACACATGGATCCACCAGTGTCATTGCATGTGTGTTCTTTACACATACCACATATGGATCCACCACTATCATTGAAATGTGTGTTCTCTTCAGAGACCACACATGGATCCACCGGTGTCATTGCATGTGTGTTCTTTTTACTAACAACAACTAGACTCATTGCATGTGTGTTCTTTTCACATACCACATATGGATCCACCAGTGTCATTGCATGTGTGCTCTTTTCACAATCCACCTATGGATCCACTAGAGTCATTTCATGTGTGTTCTTTTCACATACCACATATGGATCCACCAGTGTCATTGAAATGTGTGTTCTCTTCAGAGACCACACATGGATCCACCGGTGTCATTGCATGTGTGTTCTTTTTATTAACAACAACTGGAGTCATTGCATGTGTGTTCTTTTTATTAACAACAACTGGAGTCATTGCATGTGTGTTCTTTTCACATACCACATATGGATCCACCAGTGTCATTGCATGTGTGCTCTTTTCATAATCCACCTATGGATCCACTAGTGTCATTTCATGTGTGTTCTTTTCACATACCACATATGGATCCACCAGTGTCATTGAAATGTGTGTTCTCTTCAGGGACCACACATGGATCCACCAGTGTAATTGCACGTGTGTTATTTTTACTAACAACAACTGGAGTCATTGCGTGTGTTCTTTTCACATACCACATATGGATCCACCAGTGTCATTGCATGTGTGTTCTTTTCACAATCCACCTATGGATCCACCAATGTCATTGCATGTGATCTTTTTACTAACAACATCCAGAGTCATTGCATGTGTGTTCTCTTCAGAGACCACACATGGATCCACAAGAGTCATTGCATGTGTGTTCTTTTCACATACCGCATATGGATCCACTAGTGTCATTGGATGTCTGTTCTTTTCACTAACAACAACCAGAGTCATTTCATGTGTGTTCTTTTCACATACCAGATGTGGATCCACCAGTGTCATTGCATGTGTGTTCTTTTTACTAACAACAACTGGAGTCATTTCATGTGTGTTCTTTTCACATACCACATATGGATCCACCAGTGTCATTGAAATGTGTGTTCTCTTCAGAGACCACACATGGATCCACCAGTGTCATTACATGTGTGTTCTTTTTACTAACAACAACTGGAGTTATTGCATGTGTGTTCTTTAAACATACCACATATGGATCCACCAGTGTCATTGCATGTGTGCTCTTTTCACAATCCACCTATGGATCCACCAGTGTCATTGCATGTGTGTTCTTTTTACTAACAACAACCAGAGTCATTGCATGTGTGTTCTTTTCACATAACACATATGGATCCACCAGTGTCATTGAAATGTGTGTTCTCTTCAGAGACCACACATGGATCCACTAGTGTCATTGCATGTGTGTTCTTTTTACTAACAACAACTAGAGTCATTGCATGTGTGTTCTTTTCACATACCACATATGGATCCACCAGTGTCATTGCATGTGTGCTCTTTTCACAATCCACCTATGGATCCACTAGTGTCATATCATGTGTGCTCTTTTTACTAACAACAACCAGAGTCATTGCATGTGTGTTCTCTTCAGAGACCACACATGGATCCACCAGTGTCATTGCATGTGTGTTCTTTTCACATACCACATATGGATCCACCAGTGTCATTGAAATGTGTGTTCGCTTCAGAGACCACACATGGATCCACCAGTGTCATTGCATGTGTGTTGTTTTTACTAACAACAACTGGAGTCATTGCATGTGTGTTCTTTTCACATACCACATATGGATCCACCAGTGTCATTGCATGTGTGCTCTTTTCACAATCCACCTATGGATCCACCAGTGTCATTGCATGTGTGTTCTTTTTACTAACAAAACCCAGCGTCATTGCATGTGTGTTCTTTTGACATACCATATATGGATCCACCAATGTCATTGAAATGTGTGTTCTCTTCAGAGACCACACATGGATCCACTAGTGTCTTTGCATGTGTGTTCTTTTTACTAACAACAACTAGAGTCATTGCATGTGTGTTCTTTTCACATACCACATATGGATCCACGAGTTTCATTGCATGTGTGCTCTTTTCACAATCCACCTATGCATCCACCAGTGTCATATCATGTGTGCTCTTTTTACTAACAACAACCAGAGTCATTTGCATTTGTGTTCTCTTCAGAGACCACACATGGATCCACCAGTGTCATTGCATGTGTGCTCTTTTCACAATCCACCTATGGATCTACCAGTGTCATTTCATGTGTGTTCTTTTCACATACCACATAAGGATCCACTAGTGTAATTGCATGTGTGTTCTTTTTACTAACAACAACTAGAGCCATTTCATGTGTGTTCTTTTCACGTACCACATATGGATCCACTAGTGTCATTGAAATGTGTGTTCTCTTCAGAGACCACACATGGATCCACCAATGTCATTGCATGTGTGTTCTTTTTATTAACAACAACTGGAGTCATTGCATGTGTGTTCTTTTCACATACCACATATGGATCCACCAGTGTAATTGCATGTGTGCTCTTTTCATAATCCACCTATGGATCCACGAGTGTCATTTCATGTGTGTTCTTTTCACATACCACATAAGGATCCACTAGTGTCATTGCATGTGTGTTCTTTTCACAATCCACCTATGGATCCACCAATGTCATTGCATGTGATCTTTTTACTAACAACAACCAGAGTCATTGCATGTGTGTTCTCTTCATGGATCCACAAGAGTCATTGCATGTGTGTTCTTTTCACATACCGCATATGGATCCACCAGTGTCATTGGATGTCTGTTCTTTTCACTAACAACAACCAGAGTCATTTCATGTGTGTTCTTTTCACATACCACATGTGGATCCACCAGTGTCATTGCATGTGTGTTCTTTTTACTAACAACAACTGGAGTCATTTCATGTGTGTTCTTTTCACATACCACATATGGATCCACTAGTGTCATTGAAATGTGTGTTCTCTTCAGAACCACACATGGATCCACCAGTGTCATTGCATGTGTGTTCTTTTTACTAACAACAACTGGAGTCATTGCATGTGTGTTCTTTAAACATACCACATATGGATCCACCGGTGTCATTGCATGTGTGCTCTTTTCACAATCCACCTATGGATCCACCAGTGTCATTGCACGTGTGTTCTTTTTACTAACAACAACCAGAGTCATTGCATGTGTGTTCTTTTCACATAACACATATGGATCCACCAGTGTCATTGAAATGTGTGTTCTCTTCAGAGACCACACATGGATCCACTAGTGTCATTGCATGTGTGTTCTTTTTACTAACAACAACTAGAGTCATTGCATGTGTGTTCTTTTCACATACCACATATGGATCCACCAGTGTCATTGCATGTGTGATCTTTTCACAATCCACCTATGGATCCACCAGTGTCATATCAGGTGTGCTCTTTTTACTAACAACAACCAGAGTCATTGCATGTGTGTTCTCTTCAGAGACCACACATGGATCCACCAGTGTCATTGCATGTGTGTTCTTTTCACATACCACATATGGATCCACCAGTGTCATTGAAATGTGTGTTCGTTTCAGAGACCACACATGGATCCACCAGTGTCATTGCATGTGTGTTGTTTTTACTAACAACAACTGGAGTCATTGCATGTGTGTTCTTTTCACATACCACATATGGATCCACCAGTGTCATTGCATGTGTGCTCTTTTCACAATCCACCTATGGATCCACCAGTGTCATTGCATGTGTGTTCTTTTTACTAAGAACAACCAGAGTCATTGCATGTGTGTTCTTTTCACATACCACATATGGATCCACCAATGTCATTCAAATGTGTGTTCTCTTCAGAGACCACACATGGATCCACTAGTGTCATTGCATGTGTGTTCATTTTACTAACAACAACTAGAGTCATTGCATGTGTGTTCTTTTCACATACCACATATGGATCCACCAGTGTCATTGCATGTGTGCTCTTTTCACAATCCACCTATGGATCCACCATTGTCATATCATGTGTGCTCTTTTTACTAACAACAACCAGAGTCATTGCATGTGTGTTCTCTTCAGAGAACACATGGATCCACCAGTGTCATTGCATGTGTGCTCTTTTCACAATCCACCTATGGATCCACAAGTGTCATTTCATGTGTGTTCTTTTCACATACCACATAAGGATCCACTAGTGTCATTGCATGTGTGTTCTTTTTACTAACAACAACTGGAGTCATTTCATGTTTGTTCTTTTCACATACCACATATGGATTCACCAGTGTCATTGAAATGTGTGTTCTCTTCAGAGACCAGACATGGATCCACCAGTGTCATTGCATGTGTGTTCTTTTTATTAACAACAACTGGAGTCATTGCATGTGTGTTCTTTTCACATACAACATATGGATCCACCAGTGTCATTGCATGTGTGCTCTTCTCATAATCCACCTATGGATCCACTAGTGTCATTTCATGTGTGTTCTTTTCACATACCACATATGGATCCACCAGTGTCATTGAAATGCGTGTTCTCTTCAGGGACCACACATGGATCCACCAGTGTCATTGCATGTGTGTTCTCTTTACTAACAACAACTGGAGTCATTGCATGTGTGTTCTTTTCACATACCACATATGGATCCACCAGTGTCATGTCAGTGTTCTTTTCACAATCCACCTATGGATCCACCAATGTCATTGCATGTGATCTTTTTACTAACAACAACCAGAGTCATTGCAAGTGTGTTCTCTTCAGAGAACACACATGGATCCACCAGAGTCATTGCATGTGTGTTCTTTTCACATACCACATATGGATCCACCAGTGTCATTGCATGTCTGTTATTTTCACTAACAACAACCAGAGTCATTTCATGTGTGTTCTTTTCACATACCACATGTGGATCCACCAGTGTCATTGCATGTGTTTTCTTTTTACTAACAACAATTGGAGTCATTTCATGTGTGCTCTTTTCACATACCACATATGGATCCACCAGTGTCATTGAAATGTGTGTTCTCTTCAGAGACCACACATAGATCCACCAGTGTCATTGCATGTGTGTTCTTTTTACTAACAACAACTGGAGTCATTGCATGTGTGTTCTTTAAACATACCACATATGGATCCACCAGTGTCATTGCATGTGTGCTCTTTTCACAATCCACCTATGGATCCACCAGTGTCATTGCATGTGTGTTCTTTTTACTAACAACAACCAGAGTCATTGCATGTGTGTTGTTTTCACATAACACATATGGATCCACTAGTGTCATTGAAATGTGTGTTCTCTTCAGATACCACGCATGGATCCACTAGTGTCATTGCATGTGTGTTCTTTTTACTAACAACAACTAGAGTCATTGCATGTGTGTTCTTTTCACATACCACATATGGATCCACCAGTGTCATTGCATGTGTGCTCTTTTCATAATCCACCTATGGATCCACCAGAGTCATTTCATGTGTGTTCTTTTCACATACCACATATGGATAAACCAGTGTCATTGAAATGTGTGTTCGCTTCAGAGGCCACACATGGATCCACAAGTGGCATTGCATGTGTGTTCTTTTTAGTAACAACAACTGGAGTCATTGCATGTGTGTTCCTTTCACATACCACATATGGATCCACCAGTGTCATTGCGTGTGTGCTCTTTTCATAATCCACCTATGGATCCACGAGTGCCATTTCATGTGTGTTCTTTTCACATACGACATATGGATCCACCACTGTTAATGAAATGTGTGTTCTCTTCAGAGACCACACATGGATCCACCGGTGTCATTGCATGTGTGTTCTTTTTACTAACAACAACTGGAGTCATTGCATGTGTGTTCTTTTCACATACCACATATGGATCCACCAGTGTCATTGCATGTGTGCTCTTTTCACAATCCACCTATGGATCCACCAGTGTCATTGCATGTGTGTTCTTTTTACTAAGAACAACCAGAGTCATTGCATGTGTGTTCTTTTCACATACCACATATGGATCCACCAGTGTCATTCAAATGTGTGTTCTCTTCAGAGACCACACATGGATCCACTAGTGTCATTGCATGTGTGTTCATTTTACTAACAACAACTAGAGTCATTGCATGTGTGTTCTTTTCACATACCACATATGGATCCACCAGTGTCATTGCATGTGTGCTCTTTTCACAATCCACCTATGGATCCACCATTGTCATATCATGTGTGCTCTTTTTACTAACAACAACCAGAGTCATTGCATGTGTGTTCTCTTCAGAGAACACATGGATCCACCAGTGTCATTGCATGTGTGCTCTTTTCACAATCCACCTATGGATCCACAAGTGTCATTTCATGTGTGTTCTTTTCACATACCACATAAGGATCCACTAGTGTCATTGCATGTGTGTTCTTTTTACTAACAACAACTGGAGTCATTTCATGTTTGTTCTTTTCACATACCACATATGGATTCACCAGTGTCATTGAAATGTGTGTTCTCTTCAGAGACCAGACATGGATCCACCAGTGTCATTGCATGTGTGTTCTTTTTATTAACAACAACTGGAGTCATTGCATGTGTGTTCTTTTCACATACAACATATGGATCCACCAGTGCCATTGCATGTGTGCTCTTCTCATAATCCACCTATGGATCCACTAGTGTCATTTCATGTGTGTTCTTTTCACATACCACATATGGATCCACCAGTGTCATTGAAATGCGTGTTCTCTTCAGGGACCACACATGGATCCACCAGTGTCATTGCATGTGTGTTCTCTTTACTAACAACAACTGGAGTCATTGCATGTGTGTTCTTTTCACATACCACATATGGATCCACCAGTGTCATGTCAGTGTTCTTTTCACAATCCACCTATGGATCCACCAATGTCATTGCATGTGATCTTTTTACTAACAACAACCAGAGTCATTGCAAGTGTGTTCTCTTCAGAGAACACACATGGATCCACCAGAGTCATTGCATGTGTGTTCTTTTCACATACCACATATGGATCCACCAGTGTCATTGCATGTCTGTTATTTTCACTAACAACAACCAGAGTCATTTCATGTGTGTTCTTTTCACATACCACATGTGGATCCACCAGTGTCATTGCATGTGTTTTCTTTTTACTAACAACAACTGGAGTCATTTCATCTGTGCTCTTTTCACATACCACATATGGATCCACCAGTGTCATTGAAATGTGTGTTCTCTTCAGAGACCACACATGGATCCACCAGTGTCATTGCATGTGTGTTCTTTTTACTAACAACAACTGGAGTCATTGCATGTGTGTTCTTTAAACATACCACATATGGATCCACCAGTTTCATTGCATGTGTGCTCTTTTCACAATCCACCTATGGATCCACCAGTGTCATTGCATGTGTGTTTTTTTTACTAACAACAACCAGAGTCATTGCATGTGTGTTGTTTTCACATAACACATATGGATCCACTAGTGTCATTGAAATGTGTGTTCTCTTCAGATACCACGCATGGATCCACTAGTGTCATTGCATGTGTGTTCTTTTTACTAACAACAACTAGAGTCATTGCATGTGTGTTCTTTTCACATACCACATATGGATCCACCAGTGTCATTGCATGTGTGCTCTTTTCATAATCCACCTATGGATCCACCAGAGTCATTTCATGTGTGTTCTTTTCACATACCACATATGGATAAACCAGTGTCATTGAAATGTGTGTTCGCTTCAGAGGCCACACATGGATCCACAAGTGGCATTGCATGTGTGTTCTTTTTACTAACAACAACTGGAGTCATTGCATGTGTGTTCTTTTCACATACCACATATGGATCCACCAGTGTCATTGCGTGTGTGCTCTTTTCATAATCCACCTATGGATCCACGAGTGCCATTTCATGTGTGTTCTTTTCACATACGACATATGGATCCACCACTGTTAATGAAATGTGTGTTCTCTTCAGAGACCACACATGGATCCATCGGTGTCATTGCATGTGTGTTCTTTTTACTAACAACAACTGGAGTCATTGCATGTGTGTTCTTTTCACATACCACATATGGATCCACCAGTGTCATTGCATGTGTGCTCTTTTCACAATCCACCTATGGATCCACCAGTGTCATTGCATGTATGTTCTTTTTACTAAGAACAACCAGACTCATTGCATGTGTGTTCTTTTCAAATACCACATATGGATCCACCAGTGTCATTCAAATGTGTGTTCTCTTCAGAGACCACACATGGATCCACTAGTGTCATTGCATGTGTGTTCATTTTACTAACAACAACTAGAGTCATTGCATGTGTATTCTTTTCACATACCACATATGGATCCACCAGTGTCATTGCATGTGTGTTCTTTTTACTAACAACAACTGGAGTGATTTCATGTGTGTTCTTTTCACATACCACATATGGATCCACCAGTGTCATTGAAATGTGTGTTCTCTTCAGAGACCACACATGGATCCACCAGTGTCATTACATGTGTGTTATTTCTACTAACAACAACATGAGTCATTGCATGTGTATTATTTTCACATACCACATATGGATCCACCAATGTCAATGCATGTGTGTTCTTTTCACAATCCACCTATGGATCCACCAATGTCATTGCACGTGTGCTCTTTTTACTAACAACAACCAGAGTCATTGCATGTGTGTTCTCTTCAGAGACCACACATGGATCCACCAGTGTCATTGCATGTGTGTTCTTTTTACTAACAATAACCAGAGTCATTGCATGTGTGTTCTTTTCACATACCACATATGGATCCACCTATGTCATTGCATGTCTGTTCTTTTCACAATCCACCAATGGATCCACCAGTGTCATTGCATGTGTGCTCTTTTTACTAACAACAACTAGAGTCATGTCATGTGTGTTCTCTTAAGAGAGCACAAATGGATCCACCAGTGTCATGGCATGTGTGTTCTTTTTACTAACAACAACTAGAGTCATTGAAATGTGTGTTCTCTTCAAAGACCACACATGGATCCACAAGTGTCATTGCATCTGTGTTATTTTCACTAACAACAACCAGAGTAATTTCATGTGTGATCTTTTCACATACCACATATGGATCCACCAGTGTCATTGCATGTGTGTTCTTTTTACTAACAACAACCAGAGTCATTGCATGTGTGTTATTTTCACATACCAAATATGGATCCACCAGTGTCATTGAAATGTGTGTTCTCTTCAGAGACCACACATGGATCCACCAGTGTCATTGCATGTGTGTTCTTTTTACTAACAACAACTGGAGTCATTGCATGTGTGTTCTTTTCATATACCACATATGGATCCACAAGTGTCATTGCATGTGTGTTCTTTTCACAATCCACCTATGGATCCACCAATGTCATTGCATGTGTGATCTTTTTACTAACAACAACCAGAGTCCTTGCATGTGTGTTCTCTTCAGAGACCACACATGGATCCACCAGTGTCATTGCATGTGTGTTCTTTTCACATACCACATATGGATCCACCAGTGTCATTGCATGTCTGTTCATTTCACTAACAACAACCAGAGTCATTTCATGTGTGTTCTTTTCACATACCACATATGGATCCACCAGTGTCATTGCATGTGTGTTCTTTTTACTAACAACAACTGGAGTCATTTCATGTGTGTTCTTTTCACATACCACATATGGATCCACCAGTGTCATTGCATGTGTGTTCTTTTTACTAACAACAATTGGAGTCATTTCATGTGTGCTCTTTTCACATACCACATATGGATCCACCAGTGTCATTGAAATGTGTGTTCTCTTCTGAGACCACACATGGATCCACCAGTGTCATTGCATGTGTGTTCTTTTTACTAACAACAACTGGAGTCATTGCATGTGTGTTCTTTAAACATACCACATATGGATCCACCAGTGTCATTGCATGTGTGCTCTTTTCACAATCCACCTATGGATCCACCAGTGTCATTGCATGTGTGTTCTTTTTACTAACAACAACCAGAGTCATTGCATGTGTGTTCTTTTCACATAACACATATGGATCCACCAGTGTCATTGAAATGTGTGTTCTCTTCAGATACCACGCATGGATCCACTAGTGTCATTGCATGTGTGTTCTTTTTACTAACAACAACTAGAGTCATTGCATGTGTGTTCTTTTCACATACCACATATGGATCCACCAGTGTCATTGCATGTGTGCTCTTTTCATAATCCACCTATGGATCCACCAGAGTCATTTCATGTGTGTTCTTTTCACATACCACATATGGATAAACCAGTGTCAT
This sequence comes from Avena sativa, assembly GCA_916181665.1. Classification (NCBI taxonomy): domain Eukaryota; kingdom Viridiplantae; phylum Streptophyta; class Magnoliopsida; order Poales; family Poaceae; genus Avena; species Avena sativa. The sequence goes on along the minus strand of OV702292.1, from coordinate 409,215,831 downwards.
TGAAATGTGTGTTCGCTTCAGAGGCCACACATGGATCCACCAGTGGCATTGCATGTGTGTTCTTTTTACTAACAACAACTGGAGTCATTGCATGTGTGTTCTTTTCACATACCACATATGGATCCACCAGTGTCATTGCAGGTGTGCTCTTTTCATAATCCACCTATGGATCCATGAGTGCAATTTCATGTGTGTTCTTTTCACATACGACATATGGATCCACCACTGTTAATGAAATGTGTGTTCTCTTCAGAGACCACACATGGATCCACCGGTGTCATTGCATGTGTGTTCTTTTTACTAACAACAACTGGAGTCATTGCATGTGTGTTCTTTTCACATACCACATATGGATCCACCAGTGTCATTGCATGTGTGCTCTTTTCACAATCCACCTATGGATCCACCAGTGTCATTGCATGTGTGTTCTTTTTACTAAGAACAACCAGAGTCATTGCATGTGTGTTCTTTTCACATACCACATATGGATCCACCAGTGTCATTCAAATGTGTGTTCTCTTCAGACACCACACATGGATCCACTAGTGTCATTGCATGTGTGTTCATTTTACTAACAACAACTAGAGTCATTGCATGTGTATTCTTTTCACATACCACATATGGATCCACCAGTGTCATTGCATGTGTGTTCTTTTTACTAACAACAACTGGTGTCATTTCATGTGTGTTCTTTTCACATACCACATATGGATCCACCAGTGTCATTGAAATGTGTGTTCTCTTCAGAGACCACACATGGATCCACCAGTGTCATTACATGTGTGTTATTTCTACTAACAACAACACGAGTCATTGCATGTGTATTCTTTTCACATACCACATATGGATCCACCAATGTCAATGCATGTGTGTTCTTTTTGTAGGGGTTCGTAGCATGGAAAACAAAATTTTTCTATCGCATACAAACAAACAAGCCAAGATCTATCTACTAGATTGTAGCAACGAGTCGATAGAGGAACTCACCCTCGAAGATTCCAAAGCGGTTAACGAGAGCAGATTCTCGTGGGTGATGTAGTCGTACTCTTTCCGATCTCAAGATCGCGTAGACGATCCTTCCGGCGCCGCGTTCCCGCAGCGCTCCCGCAGTCGGTCACACGTTCGGTACTCGACGAAGACCTTCCTCTCCCTTGTTCCAGCAGGCAGCGGAGGTTGTAGCACTCTCCTCGCGATTCCGGCAGCACAACGGCGTGGTACCGGAGGTAGAGGGGAAATCCCGCAGGGCTTCGCCTTAAGCCGGTGCGAGTATGGTGGAGCTTATGAGAGAGGCTATTAGTGGTCTAGTAATTAGACACACCAATTAGAGGGCTCTAAACCAATTAGAAGGCTCTAAACCGAATAGCTCTAAACCGGGGTCTAGATCTAGGGTTTAGTTTAGAGGATAGGAAACTTGTGTGTCTAGGAGGGGAGCCCTGCCCCTCCTTATATAGGTGGGAGGGTGTGGGCGCGCCAGGGGAGGGAGGGAGTCCCTCCCCAACTCGGCCTTGGGCTGGGCGCCGGCCTGGAGGAGTCCAACTCCTCCTCCAGGTTGGTTCCAACTCCTCTTGCTTGTTTCCCACAGTTTCTTGTTTTGGCAGTTTGACTTTCAAACTGGACATTTGACTTTTCTGTTTTAGGATTCAATTTAATCCTATATTTGGGACAGCAAGAACACTTAGTACATGATGCAATCATTCCAATATGTAATGACACATTCATGTACCCCTTCCCCCCCGGAGTGCCGGACAATCCGGAACCTTCTAGAATATCCCCGATGAAAACACCGGAATCATTCCCGAACTCCGAAACGGGACTTTCCTTATATGAATCTTATTCTCCGGACCATTCCGGATCACCTCGTGATATCCCGGATCCCATCCGAGACTCCGAACAACATTCGGTCTCTTTCTCATAATACCATAACTACTCAAACAACGTCGAATCCTTAAGTGTGTCTCCCTACGGTTCGTGAATTATGCGGACATGATCGAGACACTTCTCCGAACAATAACCAATAGAGGAATCTGGAAATTCATATGGCTCCCACATATTTCTACGATTACTTTGCGATCGAATGAACCACTTACATACGATACCAATTTCCCTTTGTCTCACGATATGTTACTTATCCAAGGTTATGATCGTCGGTATCTCTGCATACCTAGTTCAACCTCGTTACTGATAAGTACTCTTTTCTCGTTCCCGTGATATGTGATCCCTTGTGACCAAGTCACATGCTTGCAAGCTAATTGGATGACATTTCACCGAGAGGGCCCAGAGAATATCTATCCTTCATGTGGATGGACAAATCCCACTCTTGATCCATGTGTTTCAACCAATACTTTCCGAACACTCAATGCCACTTTTATAGCCACCCTGTTACGGTGTGGTGTTTGATGACATCAAAGCATCCATCCAGTAAAGGTGATATGCATGATCTCATGGTCGAAGGAATTAGGTTACTATGTATCAGAAAGCATATAGCAATTGAACTATTGAAATGACTTGATCTTTATGCTACGCTTATCTATAGGAGTATGTCCACCATATCATTCTCCTAATGATATGATCCTGTTGTTAATAACATCTCTATGTTCATGATCAGGAAACCATGATCATATATTAACCAACAAGCTAGTTTAACAAGAGGCTTTACTAGGGACTCTTATTTTAGTTTACAAATCACACAAGTATTAATGTTTCCGGTTAATACAATTATAGCATGGTATGTAAACATTTATCATAAGTGTGAAGATATGATAATAACCACTTTATTATTGCCTCTTGGGCATATCTCCAACAGTCTCCCACTTGCACTAGAGTCAATAATCTAGTTTCAAATCTTTGTGTATTCAACACCTATGGCTTTCCGGTGTTGTATGTACACGATTGCTAGTGGTCAACTGATCTCCGGATCTGACACTTCCAGGTCCGTGTGTAATTGCATGTCTTTGCGTCTCTACGCATCACTCATTCTCTAATGAGATGGCTTTGTATAAATTTGGTCTTTCGGTGTGACCTTTAGCTCTTTGGGGTTAAAACATTTTGATAATATTGTCGCACAATATATCTTCATAGTATTATCCCACTGTGAACTACACCTAGTTTGATAACAAACTTCTTGACACAAATGCCCTCTTTTGCTGCTATAATAGCAGTCATATACTTAGCCTTTTGTTGTAGTATCTGTCACAATGTCTTAACTTTGGAAATCATCCAAATCCATTATGGAACTCACTTTCCATTATATTGTGCCACCCTTAGTTTAGATTGAGATAAACTTAATTTGTACTTTGTGACAAAGCTAGTATCAATGTAGTACTTTTACAATGAACTAACCATCTATTTGTCACTTCTACAAATATTATACTCTTAGTTCTTCCAAAAGATCATAAGAATATCCTTACTATTGTCCAATGATCATCTTACAAATCATTCTGGTATATGCTCACAACATTTAGAGCATAGGACATATCTGGATTTGTACATATCACAGTATGATTGATATAAATACTCTTTGTGATTTCATACATCAAGTATCAATCTATACTTGAATCTTTGTTTCACTTACCAAGTGCCAATACACTTGAATATATCATCAACATTGAACTCTTTCAATCCTTTCTGTGCAACAAGAACCTTTCTTGTAGTTTCTATATTGAATTCATTCAATATCTCGTCTATGTACTTCTGGCACAACCATATTAGCGTCTATTGATGCCAAATATTTGGGTTTTGCCTAAGTCTTTCATCGGGATGAAATTCTTAATATGTGTTAATAAAAGATACATTATTTCCAATCAACAATATGTCTTCCACATAATGTATTAGAAACATGTCTTTACGCTCCCACTTAATTTCTTGCAAACGCAAGCATCTTCATTGTCTCTGATGAAATTAAACTCTTTTAACAGTTTCATCATAGTGAAGATTCCAACTCCGCTATGCTCACTCTAACCATTGAAGTTTGCATATGCTTTTAGCATCCTTTGAATTAACAAAACCCTATGGACCGTGTTATGCACATGTCCTAGGTAACGATTCTATTAGAAGAACTTGTTTTGTTTATTCAACTACCATATAACAAATTATATGTAGTGGTTGCTATATTAATCCGTCTAGACTAAATATCACTATGAAAGATCAAAATCTTGTCATAGTCAACCTTTGAACATTGTTGTGAACTCTTTCCCAACATGTCGACTAGATGTGAAACATCCATGTCTATTTCTTTATAGATCCAGACACAACTATAAGGTCTTACACCTTTCTCGAGGGTCCTTCAAGTTCAAAACTTGATTTCTCGTGTATGGAACTATCACGGATTTTATGGCTTCAAGCCATTTTACGGAGTCAGGGCCCATCATCGCTTCTCTGCATGTAGTCGGTTCATTATTCTCAAATAATGATTCAACCCTCAAATCTTGGTATTTGATTGTTCATCCGACCTACTTGTTTCAATAGGAACTTGGATCTCCGTGACCACAACCTTTTGAGGTACGTGAACCATGAGCATTGTTGCTGCCTCCGAAACACTTTTCGGCGCTGCGCAATTCTGCACATATAGCTAAGGTTCTTTTAACCTTATCAAAGTTTCTATTGTCCTCCCACTTAACTTTTCACGAAAAATTTCTTCTCAAAGAAACTTGACGTTCTAAGCAACAAACTCTTTTGTCTCCGGTGTTTTATGGAGGAACAGTTTATACAAAGACAGGTTCATCCGACTTTGGTTGCACACATCTTTCTTATGCATAGCATACCAATGTTTAAGAAAGGACAACTTGGGTTTTATCCCAAACCATAACCTTATATGGTGTCATTTCAACGGATTATGATGGAGCTCTTTTTAGTGGAAAAACGGTAATCTCTAAAGCTTTTAATCTTTAAAATACTATGGCAGTTTTATGAACTATACCTTTGATCTTACCATGTCAAACAAGGTTTAATTACATATCTCGAACGCTCCATACTCTTATGGTGTTTCGGGAAATGCAAATCCACGGAACGATTCCTTAAATCTTAGGTATTATGCTAAACTTGTAACTCAAATATCTTCCTTTATGATCTTTATCATAAACTGTTTATATTCTTGTTACAATGATTTTGCACTTCATCTTGAAAGTCTTTGAACTCTTCAAATATTTCACACTTCATCCTTATTAAGTAAATATTCATATATTCACTCAAATTTTCGGAGAAAGCATATGAAGTTGAAATCCATCGCTCTTGACTACACATAACGGACTTCGTACAACAATATGTACAAGTTCCAATAAGCTAGTCGTTCGTTCCCTTTTGGCCTATGAACGAAGTTTTAATTATCTCTAAGAAAGTTTCACAAGCGTCATTTGATCAAAAATCAGAAGACTCCAAAATTCCATCAACATGGAGTTTCTTCATGTTTTCTTTCAAATATAATTTAAACGGCGATGTCACTTCCTAAGTGATCTTTCAATCAATTTGTCTTTCGACATTTTTAGCACTAGTTTTATGGATGTGATGTCTCCAACGAGATTTGCGAATCATCCATCTTTTATGGATTACGGCAATTATTTGAACAATCCTTTTGTTCTCATAATACCTGATAAAACAAATCTTTGAAGGCAAGCTTTGATGTTTAACAAGCAACACAATAACCCTTTATTTTGTTCTCGATGAACATCATCACATATTCTTTTGCTAGTTACTTAGGCCATTGTAGTTCATGAATTGTGTTGTTTCGTATGACGATTCACACCAACAAATTCAGTATCAAATACTTAAGAACCACATTGTTTAACAAGCAAAGAATATAGCCATAACATGTATATCATCTATATACTTAAACTGAACGATTCTAGTCTTTTCTTTTCTGCCATATATTTATGAGATTTTCTTTCAGTATTTCCTTTTCTGTTTGAAAGAATCTATTAACATCAATAGTGGAGTCATACATATGACATATAGTCCAAAGCGTGTATAATTAAATACCAATGTCTTTGGACTTGCACTTTGAAGTAGATCACCATCATCAAATATTTGGTGTTCTTTCAAATTCCTTTCTTTAGTAATCTCTTGGTGTAGTAAACATTTCACCTACATCAAATATTCACCCTTATCATGGAATCGTCCATGATCAAGCTACTTTTAGCTTATAACGATGAATTATGAGTATAATGTTGCTATCCAAAACCTTTTGGAGGATTAGGACAACAAGTGTCTCCAACCCTTTTGCAAATTCTCATCAAATATGAGAACATGACTTTTGCCATATTATACTCTATCATGTTGCAACCAAAACTTCGTTTCAGATATCACAATATCTTCCACACATCATGGTTTCTGAAACAACTCTTTCAGATCCTAGATAACCTTGATATTAAGGGAATCCTTTGAATATCAAGAATCATGGATACAAACATGATACTTATATACTAACACTTGGAATTGTTACTCTTGATTTAATACTAATTATTAAACTTCATGGAGTAACCGGAACTTACTGAAAGTTTGCAATAGGACTTTTCAACTTTAGATTAACACTTAAAACAATACGATACCAGTTCGTAAAGTATCTAACCAGAATTCTATAGTTCTATCATCTCAATTATAACTAAGCGCAAGGTGGTAAACGGATGCCAATGCCTACAACAACTATGCAAATTCACTTTGATTTAGTTTATGATAAATTGAGTTCTAATTAATAATTAAATTAATCTAGGTGAACTCCCACTCAAAACAATATCCCTCACATTGTTTTAGTGATCACACGAACCAAATCCCCCATATCAAAACCGATCATCACGAGAATTGATATAGCTTCAATGGCGAACAATCGACATGTTCATCATATCTGCTATATGATTCATGCTTTACCTTTCGGCGATCCGTGTTCCTGAGGCCATGTCTGTACATGCTAGGCTCGTCAAGATCAAACCTTAGCTACCGCATAAGCAAATCTGGCTTGCTTACGTTGTATTCACCCGCGGAATCAAAGACACCCGATCATCACGTGGTGCTTCGAAGCAACAAGCTTTGGCAACGGTGCATACTAAGGGTGAACACTTTAGAACTTGAAATTTATGTGCATGAGGGATCATCTTATAATGCTACCGTCGTCTACTAAGCAATACAAGATGCATAAAGGATTAACATCACATGCAATTCATAATATGTGATATGATATGGCCTTTCTTCTTTGTGCTTCCGATCTCCATCTTCAAGCACGAACATGATCTCCATCATCATCGGCATAGCATCAAGGTCAATGACGCTTCTTCATGGTTGTCGTCCACCAGCTTCAACTATTACAACTATTTTGAATAGACACGCAGGTCTTAACAGAAATTAAAGACAACCATATGGCTCCTGCCGGTTGCCAACTTACAATAAGGAACATTGCATACATCAAATATAATCACAATCATGGCCATATCACATCACTGCACACCCCTGCAAAACAAAGTTAGACGCTTCTACTTTCTTTGCATATTTTACGTGGTTTGGGGCTTTCCATAAGTGTCGTTCTAACTTACGAACAAGAACCACAACATTGATACTAGCATTGTTGATTACCCGTTGTAAATTGGATCTTAACTATGCTAGGAGAAACAGGCACCCGCAAAGCCACTTATGCAATACAAGTTGCATGTCAAACGTGGAGCAAGTCTCATGAACGATGTCATGTAAGGTTAGCCCGGGCCGCTTCATCCCAACATACCGCAAGATGCAAAGTACACAAAAAGCAATCTACAATAAAAGCATCAACGCCCACAATGACCATTGTGTTCTACTCGTGCAACAGATCTACATATAGACACGGCTCTGATACCACTGTAGGGGTTCGTAGCATGGAAAACAAAATTTTTCTATCGCATACAAACAAACAAGCCAAGATCTATCTACTAGATTGTAGCAACGAGTCGATAGAGGAACTCACCCTCGAAGATTCCAAAGCGGTTAACGAGAGCAGATTCTCGTGGGTGATGTAGTCGTACTCTTTCCGATCTCAAGATCGCGTAGACGATCCTTCCGGCGCCGCGTTCCCGCAGCGCTCCCGCAGTCGGTCACACGTTCGGTACTCGACGAAGACCTTCCTCTCCCTTGTTCCAGCAGGCAGCGGAGGTTGTAGCACTCTCCTCGCGATTCCGGCAGCACAACGGCGTGGTACCGGAGGTAGAGGGGAAATCCCGCAGGGCTTCGCCTTAAGCCGGTGCGAGTATGGTGGAGCTTATGAGAGAGGCTATTAGTGGTCTAGTAATTAGACACACCAATTAGAGGGCTCTAAACCAATTAGAAGGCTCTAAACCGAATAGCTCTAAACCGGGGTCTAGATCTAGGGTTTAGTTTAGAGGATAGGAAACTTGTGTGTCTAGGAGGGGAGCCCTGCCCCTCCTTATATAGGTGGGAGGGTGTGGGCGCGCCAGGGGAGGGAGGGAGTCCCTCCCCAACTCGGCCTTGGGCTGGGCGCCGGCCTGGAGGAGTCCAACTCCTCCTCCAGGTTGGTTCCAACTCCTCTTGCTTGTTTCCCACAGTTTCTTGTTTTGGCAGTTTGACTTTCAAACTGGACATTTGACTTTTCTGTTTTAGGATTCAATTTAATCCTATATTTGGGACAGCAAGAACACTTAGTACATGATGCAATCATTCCAATATGTAATGACACATTCATGTACCCCTTCCCCCCCGGAGTGCCGGACAATCCGGAACCTTCTAGAATATCCCCGATGAAAACACCGGAATCATTCCCGAACTCCGAAACGGGACTTTCCTTATATGAATCTTATTCTCCGGACCATTCCGGATCACCTCGTGATATCCCGGATCCCATCCGAGACTCCGAACAACATTCGGTCTCTTTCTCATAATACCATAACTACTCAAACAACGTCGAATCCTTAAGTGTGTCTCCCTACGGTTCGTGAATTATGCGGACATGATCGAGACACTTCTCCGAACAATAACCAATAGAGGAATCTGGAAATTCATATGGCTCCCACATATTTCTACGATTACTTTGCGATCGAATGAACCACTTACATACGATACCAATTTCCCTTTGTCTCACGATATGTTACTTATCCAAGGTTATGATCGTCGGTATCTCTGCATACCTAGTTCAACCTCGTTACTGATAAGTACTCTTTTCTCGTTCCCGTGATATGTGATCCCTTGTGACCAAGTCACATGCTTGCAAGCTAATTGGATGACATTTCACCGAGAGGGCCCAGAGAATATCTATCCGTCATGTGGATGGACAAATCCCACTCTTGATCCATGTGTTTCAACCAATACTTTCCGAACACTCAATGCCACTTTTATAGCCACCCTGTTACGGTGTGGTGTTTGATGACATCAAAGCATCCATCCAGTAAAGGTGATATGCATGATCTCATGGTCGAAGGAATTAGGTTACTATGTATCAGAAAGCATATAGCAATTGAACTATTGAAATGACTTGATCTTTATGCTACGCTTATCTATAGGAGTATGTCCACCATATCATTCTCCTAATGATATGATCCTGTTGTTAATAACATCTCTATGTTCATGATCAGGAAACCATGATCATATATTAACCAACAAGCTAGTTTAACAAGAGGCTTTACTAGGGACTCTTATTTTAGTTTACAAATCACACAAGTATTAATGTTTCCGGTTAATACAATTATAGCATGGTATGTAAACATTTATCATAAGTGTGAAGATATGATAATAACCACTTTATTATTGCCTCTTGGGCATATCTCCAACACTTTTCACAATCCACCTATGGATCCACCAATGTCATTGCACGTGTGCTCTTTTTACTAACAACAACCAGAGTCATTGCATGTGTGTTCTCTTCAGAGACCACACATGGATCCACCAGTGTCATTGCATGTGTGTTCTTTTTACTAACAACAACCAGAGTCATTGCATGTGTGTTCTTTTCACATACCACATATGGATCCACCTGTGTCATTGCATGTCTGTTCTTTTCACAATCCACCAATGGATCCACCAGTGTCATTGCATGTGTGCTCTTTTTACTAACAACAACTAGAGTCATTGCATGTGTGTTCTCGTAAGAGAGCACACATGGATCCACCAGTGTCATGGCATGTGTGTTCTTTTTACTAACAACAACTAGAGTCATTGAAATGTGTGTTCTCTTCAAAGACCACACATGGATCCACAAGTGTCATTGCATCTGTGTTCTTTTCACTAACAACAACCAGAGTAATTTCATGTGTGATCTTTTCACATACCACATATGGATCCACCAGTGTCATTGCAGGTGTGCTCTTTTCATAATCCACCTATGGATCCATGAGTGCAATTTCATGTGTGTTCTTTTCACATACGACATATGGATCCACCACTGTTAATGAAATGTGTGTTCTCTTCAGAGACCACACATGGATCCACCGGTGTCATTGCATGTGTGTTCTTTTTACTAACAACAACTGGAGTCATTGCATGTGTGTTCTTTTCACATACCACATATGGATCCACCAGTGTCATTGCATGTGTGCTCTTTTCACAATCCACCTATGGATCCACCAGTGTCATTGCATGTGTGTTCTTTTTACTAAGAACAACCAGAGTCATTGCATGTCTGTTCTTTTCACATACCACATATGGATCCACCAGTGTCATTCAAATGTGTGTTCTCTTCAGACACCACACATGGATCCACTAGTGTCATTGCATGTGTGTTCATTTTACTAACAACAACTAGAGTCATTGCATGTGTATTCTTTTCACATACCACATATGGATCCACCAGTGTCATTGCATGTGTGTTCTTTTTACTAACAACAACTGGTGTCATTTCATGTGTGTTCTTTTCACATACCACATATGGATCCACCAGTGTCATTGAAATGTGTGTTCTCTTCAGAGACCACACATGGATCCACCAGTGTCATTACATGTGTGTTATTTCTACTAACAACAACATGAGTCATTGCATGTGTATTCTTTTCACATACCACATATGGATCCACCAATGTCAATGCATGTGTGTTCTTTTCACAATCCACCAATGGATCCACCAATGTCATTGCACGTGTGCTCTTTTTACTAACAACAACCAGAGTCATTGCATGTGTTTTCTCTTCAGAGACCACACATGGATCCACCAGTGTCATTGCATGTGTGTTCTTTTTACTAACAACAACCAGAGTCATTGCATGTGTGTTCTTTTCACATACCACATATGGATCCACCTGTGTTATTGCATGTCTGTTCTTTTCACAATCCACCAATGGATCCACCAGTGTCATTGCATGTGTGCTCTTTTTACTAACAACAACTAGAGTCATTGCATGTGTGTTCTCGTAAGAGAGCACACATGGATCCACCAGTGTCATGGCATGTGTGTTCTTTTTACTAACAACAACTAGAGTCATTGAAATGTGTGTTCTCTTCAAAGACCACACATGGATCCACAAGTGTCATTGCATCTGTGTTCTTTTCACTAACAACAACCAGAGTAATTTCATGTGTGATCTTTTCACATACCACATATGGATCCACCAGTGTCATTGCATGTGTGTTCTTTTTACTAACAACAACCAGAGTCATTGCATGTGTGTTATTTTCACATACCACATATGGATCCACCAGTGTCATTGAAATGTCTGTTCTCTTCAGAGACCACACATGGATCCACCAGTGTCATTGCATGTGTGTTCTTTTTACTAACAACAACTGGAGTCATTGCATGTGTGTTCTTTTCATATACCACATATGGATCCACAAGTGTCATTGCATGTGTGTTCTTTTCACAATCCACCTATGGATCCACCAATGTCATTGCATGTGTGATCTTTTTACTAACAACAACCAGAGTAATTGCATGTGTGTTCTCTTCAGAGACCACACATGGATCCACCAGTGTCATTGCATGTGTGTTCTTTTCACATACCACATATGGATCCACCAGTGTCATTGCATGTCTGTTCATTTCACTAACAAGAACCAGAGTCATTTCATGTGTGTTCTTTTCACATATCACATATGGATCCACCAGTGTCATTGCATGTGTGTTCTTTTTACTAACAACAACTGGAGTCATTTCATGTGTGTTCTTTTCACATACCACACATGGATCCACCAGTGTCATTGCATGTGTGTTCTCTTCAGAGACCACACATGGATCCACCAGTGTCATTGCATGTGTGTTCTTTTTACTAACAACAACTGGAGTCATTGCATGTGTGTTCTTTTCAGAGACCACACATGGATCCACCAGTGTCATTGCATGTGTGTTCTTTTCACATACCACCTATGGATCCACTAGTGTCATATCATGTGTACTCTTTTTACTAACAACAACCAGAATCATTGCATGTGTGTTCTTTTCAGAGACCACACATGGATCCACCAGTGTCATTGCATGTGTGTTCTTTTTACTAACAATAACTGGAGTCATTGCATGTGTGTTCTTTTCACATACCACATATGGATCCACTAGTGTCATTGAAATGTGTTTTCTCTTCAGAGACCACACATGGATCCACCAGTGTCATTGCATGTGTGTTCTTTTTACTAACTACAACTAGAGTCATTGAAATGTGTGTTCTCTTCAAAGACCACACATGGATCCACCAGTGTCATTGCACGTGTGTTCTTTTCACTAACAACAACCAGAGTAATTTCATGTGTGATCTTTTCACATACCACATATGGATCCACCAGTGTCATTGCATGTGTGTTCTTTTTACTAACAACAACCAGAGTCATTGCATGTGTGTTATTTTCACATACCACATATGGATCCACCAGTGTCATTGAAATGTGTGTTCTCTTCACATACCACATATGGATCCACCGGTGTCATTGCATGTGTGTTCTTTTTACTAACAACAACTGGAGTCATTGCATGTGTGTTCTTTTCACATACCACATATGGATCCACCAGTGTCATTGCATGTGTGCTCTTTTCATAATCCAGCTATGGATCCACTAGTGTCATTTCATGTGTCTTCTTTTCACATACCACATATGGATCCACCAGTGTCATTCAAATGTGTGTTCTTTTTACTAACAACAACTGGAGTCATTGCATGTGTGTTCTTTTCATATACCACATATGGATCCACAAGTGTCATTGCATGTGTGTTCTTTTCACAATCCACCTATGGATCCACCAATGTCATTGCATGTGTGATCTTTTTACTAACAACAACCAGAATCATTGCATGTGTGTTCTCTTCAGAGACCACACATGGATCCACCAATGTCATTGCATGTGTGTTCTTTTCACATACCACATATGGATCCACCAGTGTCATTGCATGTCTGTTCATTTCACTAACAACAACCAGAGTCATTTCATGTGTGTTCTTTTCACATACCACATATGGATCCACCAGTGTCATTGCATCTGTGTTCTTTTTACTAACAACAACTGGAGTCATTTCATGTGTGTTCTTTTCACATACCACATATGGATCCACCAGTGTCATTGCATGTGTGTTCTCTTCAGAGACCACACATGGATCCACCAGTGTCATTGCATGTGTGTTCTTTTTATTAACAACAACTGGAATCAATGCATGTGTGTTCTTTTCACATACCACATATGGATCCACCAGTGTCATTGCATGTGTGCTCTTTTCATAATCCACCTATGGATCCACCAGTGTCATTTCATGTGTGTTCTTTACACATACCACATATGGATCCACCAATGTCATTGAAATGTGTGTTCTCTTCACAGACCACACATGGATCCACTACTGTCATTGCATGTGTGTTCTTTTTACTAACAACAACTGGAGTCATTGCATGTGTGTTCTTTTCACATACCACATATGGATCCACCAGTGTCATTGCATGTGTGTTCTTTTCACTAACAACAACTAGAGTCATTTCATGTGTGTTCTTTTCACATACCACATATGGATCCACCAGTGTCATTGCATGTGCGCTCTTTTCACAATCCACCTGTGTATACACCAGCGTCATTGCATGTGTGTTCTTTTCATATAACACATATGGATCCACCAGTGTCATTGAAATGTGTCTTCTCTTCAGAGACCACACATGGATCCACTAGTGTCATTGCATGTGTGTTATTTTTACTAACAACAACTAGACTCATTTCATGTGTGTTCTTTTCACATACCACATATGGGTCCACCAGTGTCATTGCATGTGTGCTCTTTTCACAATCCACCTATGGATCCACCAGTGTCATATCACGTGTGCTCTTTTTACTAACAAAAATCAGAGTCATTGCATGTGTGTTCTCTTCAGAGACCACACATGGATCCACCAGTGTCATTGCATGTGTGTTCTTTTTACTAACAACAACCAGTGTCATTGCATGTGTGTTCTTTTCACATACCACATATGGATCCACCAGTGTCATTGCATGTCTGTTCTTTTCACAATCCACCTATGGATCCACCAGTGTCATATCATGTGTGCTCTTTTTACTAACAAGAACCAGAGTCATTGCATGTGTGTTCTCTTCAGAGACCACACGTGGATCCACCAGTGTCATTGCATGTGTGTTCTTTTTACTAACAACAACCAGAGTCATTGAAATGTGTGTTCTCTTTAGAGACCACACATGGATCCACTAGTGTCATTGCGTGTGTGTTCTTTTCACTAACAACAACCAGAGTCATTTCATTTGTGTTCTTTTTAGATACCACATGTCGATCGACCAGTGTCATTGCATGTGTGTTCTTTTTACTAACAACAACTAGAGTCATTTCATGTGTGTTCTTTTCACATACCACATATGGATCCACCAGTGTCATTGAAATGTGTGTTCTCTTCAGAGACGACACATGGATCCACTAGTGTCATTGCATGTGTGTTCTTTTTACTAACAACAACTGGAGTCATTGCATGTATGTTGTTTTCACATACCACATATGGATCCACCAGTGTCATTGCATGTGTGCTCTTTTCATAATCCACCTATGGATCCACCAGTGTCATTTCATGTGTGTTCTTTTCACATACCACATATGGATCAACTAGTGTCATTGAAATGTGTGTTCTCTTCAGAGACCACACATGGATCCACCAGTGTCATTGCATGTGTGTTCTTTTTACTAACAACAACTGGAGTCATTGCATGTGTGTTCTTTTCACATACCACATATGGATCCACCAGTGTCATTGCATGTGCGCTCTTTTCACAATCCACCTGTGTATCCACCAGTGTCATTGCATGTGTGTTCTTTTTACTAACAACAACCAGAGTCATTGCATGTGTGTTCTTTTCACATAACACATATGGATCCACCAGTGTCATTGAAATGTGTGTTCTCTTTAGAGACCACACATGGATCCACTAGTGTCATTGCATGTGTCTTCTTTTTACTAACAACAACTAGAGTCATTGCATGTGTGTTCTTTTCACATACCACATATGGATCCACCAGTGTCATTGCATGTGTGCTCTTTTCACAATCCACCTATGGATCCACTAGTGTCATATCATGTGTGCTCTTTTTACTAACAACAACCAGAGTCATGGCATGTGTGTTCGCTTCAGAGACCACACATGGATCAACCATTGTTATTGCATGTGTGCTCTTCTCACAATCCACCTATGGATACACCAGTGTCATTTCATGTGTGTTCTTTTCACATACCACATATGGATCCACCTGTGTCATCGAAATGTGTGTTCTCTTCAGAGACCACAAATGGATCCACCAGTGTCATTGCATGTGTGTTCTTTTTCTAACAACAACTAGAGTTATTTCATGTGTGTTCTTTTCACATACCACATATGGATCCACCACTGTCATTGCATGTGTGTTCTTTTCATAATCCACCTATGGATCCACCAGTGTCATTTCATGTGTGTTCTTTTCACATACAACATATGGATCCACCAGTGTCATTGAAATGTGTGTTCTCTTCAAAGACCACACATGGATCCACAAGTGTCATTGCATTTGTGTTATTTTCACTAACAACAACCAGAGTAATTTCATGTTTGATCTTTTCACATACCACATATGGATCCACCAGTTTGATTGCATGTGTGTTCTTTTTACTAACAACAACCAGAGTCATTGCATGTGTGTTATTTTCACATACCACATATGGATCCAACAGTGTCATTGAAATGTGTGTTCTCTTCAGAGACCACACATGGATCCACCAGTGTCATTGCATGCGTGTTATTTTTACTAACAACAACTGGAGTCATTGCATGTGTGTTCTTTTCATATATCACATATGGATCCACAAGTGTCATTGCATGTGTGTTGTTTTCACAATCCACCTATGGATCCACCAATGCCATATCATGTGAGTTCTTTTTGCTAACAACAACCAGAGTCCTTGCATGTGTGTTCTCTTCAGAGACCACACATGGATCCACCAGTGTCATTGCATGTGTGTTCTTTTCACATACCACATATGGATCCACCAGTGTCATTGCATGTCTGTTCATTTCACTAACAACAACCAGAGTCATTTCATGTGTGTTCTTTTCACATACCACATATGGATCCACCAGTGTCATTGCATGTGTGTTCTTTTTACTAACAACAACTGGAGTCATTTCATGTGTGTTCTTTTCACATACCACATATGGATCCACCAGTGTCATTGAAATGTGTGTTCTCTTCAGAGACGACACATGGATCCACTAGTGTCATTGCATGTGTGTTCTTTTTACTAACAACAACTGGAGTCATTGCATGTGTGTTGTTTTCACATACCACATATGGATCCACCAGTGTCATTGCATGTGTGCTCTTTTCATAATCCACCTATGGATCCACCAGTGTCATTTCATGTGTGTTATTTTCACATACCACATATGGATCCACTAGTGTCATTGAAATGTGTGTTCTCTTCAGAGACCACACATGGATCCACCAGTGTCATTGCATGTGTGTTCTTTTTACTAACAACAACTGGAGTCATTGCATGTGTGTTCTTTTCACATACCACATATGGATCCACCAGTGTCATTGCATGTGCGCTCTTTTCACAATCCACCTGTGTATCCACCAGTGTCATTGCATGTGTGTTCTTTTTACTAACAACAACCAGAGTCATTGCATGTGTGTTCTTTTCACATAACACATATGGATCCACCAGTGTCATTGAAATGTGTGTTCTCTTTAGAGACCACACATGGATCCACTAGTGTCATTATATGTGTGTTCTTTTTACTAACAACAACTAGAGTCATTGCATGTGTGTTCTTTTCACATACCACATATGGATCCACCAGTGTCATTGCATGTGTGCTCTTTTCACAATCCACCTATGGATCCACTAGTGTCATATCATGTGTGCTCTTTTTACTAACAACAACCAGAGTCATGGCATGTGTGTTCGCTTCAGAGACCACACATGGATCAACCAGTGTTATTGCATGTGTGCTCTTCTCACAATCCACCTATGGATACACCAGTGTCATTTCATGTGTGTTCTTTTCCCATACCACATATGGATCCACCTGTGTCATCGAAATGTGTTTTCTCTTCAGAGACCACACATGGATCCACCAGTGTCATTGCATGTGTGTTCTTTTTCTAACAACAACTAGAGTTATTTCATGTGTGTTCTTTTCACATACCACATATGGATCCACCACTGTCATTGCATGTGTGTTCTTTTCATAATCCACCTATGGATCCACCAGTGTCATTTCATGTGTGTTCTTTTCACATACAACATATGGATCCACCAGTGTCATTGAAATGTGTGTTCTCTTCAAAGACCACACATGGATCCACAAGTGTCATTGCATTCGTGTTATTTTCACTAACAACAACCAGAGTAATTTCATGTTTGATCTTTTCACATACCACATATGGATCCACCAGTGTCATTGCATGTGTGTTCTTTTTACTAACAACAACCAGAATCATTGCATGTGTGTTATTTTCACATACCAGATATGGATCCACCAGTGTCATTGAAATGTGTGTTCTCTTCAGAGACCACACATGGATCCACCAGTGTCATTGCATGCGTGTTCTTTTTACTAACGACAACTGGAGTCATTGCATGTGTGTTCTTTTCATATATCACATATGGATCCACAAGTGTCATTGCATGTGTGTTGTTTTCACAATCCACCTATGGATCCACCAATGCCATATCATGTGAGCTCTTTTTGCTAACAACAACCAGAGTCCTTGCATGTGTGTTCTCTTCAGAGACCACACATGGATCCACCAGTGTCATTGCATGTGTGTTCTTTTCACATACCACATATGGATCCACCAGTGTCATTGCATGTCTGTTCATTTCACTAACAACAACCAGAGTCATTTCATGTGTGTTCTTTTCACATACCACATATGGATCCACCAGTGTCATTGCATGTGTGTTCTTTTTACTAACAACAACTAGAGTCATTTCATCTGTGTTCTTTTCACATACCACATATGGATCCACCAGTGTCATTGCATGTGTGTTCTCTTCAGAGACCACACATGGATCCACCAGTGTCATTGCATGTGTGTTCTTTTTACTAACAACAACTGGAATCATTGCATGTGTGTTCTTTTCACATACCACATATGGATCGACCAGTGTCATTGCATGTGTGCTCTTTTCATAATCCACCTATGGATCCACCAGTGTCATTTCATGTGTGTTCTTTACACATACCACATATGGATCCACCAATGTCATTGAAATGTGTGTTCTCTTCACAGACCACACATGGATCCACCAGTGTCATTGTATGTGTGTTCTTTTTACTAACAACAACTGGAGTCATTGCATGTGTGTTCTTTTCACATACCACATATGGATCCACCAGTGTCATTGCATGTGTGCTCTTTTCACAATCCACCTATGGATCCACCAGTGTCATTGCATGTGTGTTCTTTTTACTAACAACAACCAGAGTCATTGCATGTGTGTTCTTTTCACATAACACATATGGATCCACCAGTGTCATTGAAATGTGTCTTCTCTTCAGAGACCACACATGGATCCACTAGTGTCATTGCATGTGTGTTATTTTTACTAACAACAACTAGACTCATTTCATGTGTGTTATTTTCACATACCACATATGGGTCCACCAGTGTCATTGCATGTGTGATCTTTTCACAATCCACCTATGGATCCACCAGTGTCATATCATGTGTGCTCTTTTTACTAACAAAAACCAGAGTCATTGCATGTGTGTTCTCTTCAGAGACCACACATGGATCCACCAGTGTCATTGCATGTGTGTTCTTTTTACTAACAACAACCAGAGTCATTGCATGTGTGTTCTTTTCACATACCACATATGGATCCACCTGTGTCATTGCATGTCTGTTCTTTTCACAATCCACCAATGGATCCACCAGTGTCATTGCATGTGTGCTCTTTTTACTAACAACAACTAGAGTCATTGCATGTGTGTTCTCGTAAGAGAGCACACATGGATCCACCAGTGTCATGGCATGTGTGTTCTTTTTACTAACAACAACTAGAGTCATTGAAATGTGTGTTCTCTTCAAAGACCACACATGGATCCACAAGTGTCATTGCATCTGTGTTCTTTTCACTAACAACAACCAGAGTAATTTCATGTGTGATCTTTTCACATACCACATATGGATCCACCAGTGTCATTGCAGGTGTGCTCTTTTCATAATCCACCTATGGATCCATGAGTGCAATTTCATGTGTGTTCTTTTTACTAACAACCAGTGTCATATGGATCCACCAGTGTCATATCATGTGTGCTCTTTTTACTAACAACAACCAGAGTCATTGCATGTGTGTTCTCTTCAGAGACCACACATGGATCCACCAGTGTCATTGAATGTGTGTTCTTTTTACTAACAACAACCAGAGTCATTGAAATGTGTGTTCTCTTTAGAGACCACACATGGATCCACTAGTGTCATTGCGTGTGTGTTCTTTTCACTAACAACAACCAGAGTCATTTCATTTGTGTTCTTTTTAGATACCACATGTGGATCGACCAGTGTCATTGCATGTGTGTTCTTTTTACTAACAACAACTGGAGTCATTTCATGTGTGTTCTTTTCACATACCACATATGGATCCACCAGTGTCATTGAAATGTGTGTTCTCTTCAGAGACGACACATGGATCCACTACTGTCATTGCATGTGTGTTCTTTTTACTAACCACAACTGGAGTCATTGCATGTGTGTTGTTTTCACATACCACATATGGATCCACCAGTGTCATTGCATGTGTGCTCTTTTCATAATCCACCTATGGATCCACCAGTGTCATTTCATGTGTGTTATTTTCACATACCACATATGGATCCACTAGTGTCATTGAAATGTGTGTTCTCTTCAGAGACCACACATGGATCCACCAGTGTCATTGCATGTGTGTTCTTTTTACTAACAACAACTGGAGTCATTGCATGTGTGTTCTTTTCACATACCACATATGGATCCACCAGTGTCATTGCATGTGCGCTCTTTTCACAATCCACCTGTGTATCCACCAGTGTCATTGCATGTGTGTTCTTTTTACTAACAACAACCAGAGTCATTGCATGTGTGTTCTTTTCACATAACACATATGGATCCACCAGTGTCATTGAAATGTGTGTTCTCTTTAGAGACCACACATGGATCCACTAGTGTCATTGCATGTGTGTTCTTTTTACTAACAACAACTAGAGTCATTGCATGTGTGTTCTTTTCACATACCACATATGGATCCACCAGTGTCATTGCATGTGTGCTCTTTTCACAATCCACCTATGGATCCACTAGTGTCATATCATGTGTGCTCTTTTTACTAACAACAACCAGAGTCATGGCATGTGTGTTCGCTTCAGAGACCACACATGGATCAACAAGTGTTATTGCATGTGTGCTCTTCTCACAATCCACCTATGGATACACCAGTGTCATTTCATGTGTGTTCTTTTCCCATACCACATATGGATCCACCTGTGTCATCGAAATGTGTTTTCTCTTCAGAGACCACACATGGATCCACCAGTGTCATTGCATGTGTGTTCTTTTTCTAACAACAACTAGAGTTATTTCATGTGTGTTCTTTTCACATACCACATATGGATCCACCACTGTCATTGCATGTGTGTTCTTTTCATAATCCACCTATGGATCCACCAGTGTCATTTCATGTGTGTTCTTTTCACATACAACATATTGATCCACCAGTGTCATTGAAATGTGTGTTCTCTTCAAAGACCACACATGGATCCACAAGTGTCATTGCATTTGTGTTATTTTCACTAACAACAACCAGAGTAATTTCATGTTTGATCTTTTCACATACCACATATGGATCCACCAGTGTCATTGCATGTGTGTTCTTTTTACTAACAACAACCAGAATCATTGCATGTGTGTTATTTTCACATACCACATATGGATCCACCAGTGTCATTGAAATGTGTGTTCTCTTCACAGACCACACATGGATCCACTAGTGTCATTGCATGTGTGTTCTTTTTACTAACAATAACTGGAGTCATTGCATGTGTGTTCTTTTCACATACCACATATGGATCCACCAGTGTCATTGCATGTGTGCTCTTTTCACAATCCACCTATGGATCCACCAGTGTCATTGCATGTGTGTTCTTTTTACTAACAACAACCAGAGTCATTGCATGTGTGTTCTTTTCACATAACACATATGGATCCACCAGTGTCATTGAAATGTGTCTTCTCTTCAGAGACCACACATGGATCCACTAGTGTCATTGCATGTGTGTTATTTTTACTAACAACAACTAGACTCATTTCATGTGTGTTATTTTCACATACCACATATGGGTCCACCAGTGTCATTGCATGTGTGATCTTTTCACAATCCACCTATGGATCCACCAGTGTCATATCATATGTGCTCTTTTTACTAACAACAACCAGAGTCATTGCATGTGTGTTCTCTTCAGAGACCACACATGGATCCACCAGTGTCATTGCATGTGTGTTCTTTTTACTAACAACAACCAGAGTCATTGAAATGTGTGTTCTCTTTAGAGACCACACATGGATCCACTAGTGTCATTGCGTGTGTGTTCTTTTCACTAACAACAACCAGAGTCATTTCATTTGTGTTCTTTTTAGATACCACATGTGGATCGACCAGTGTCATTGCATGTGTGTTCTTTTTACTAACAACAACTGGAGTCATTTCATGTGTGTTCTTTTCACATACCACATATGGATCCACCAGTGTCATTGAAATGTGTGTTCTCTTCAGAGACGACACATGGATCCACTAGTGTCATTGCATGTGTGTTCTTTTTACTAACAACAACTGGAGTCATTGCATGTGTGTTGTTTTCACATACCACATATGGATCCACCAGTGTCATTGCATGTGTGCTCTTTTCATAATCCACCTATGGATCCACCAGTGTCATTTCATGTGTGTTATTTTCACATACCACATATGGATCCACTAGTGTCATTGAAATGTGTGTTCTCTTCAGAGACCACACATGGATCCACCAGTGTCATTGCATGTGTGTTCTTTTTACTAACAACAACTGGAGTCATTGCATGTGTGTTCTTTTCACATACCACATATGGATCCACCAGTGTCATTGCATGTGCGCTCTTTTCACAATCCACCAGTGTATCCACCAGTGTCATTGCATGTGTGTTCTTTTTACTAACAACAACCAGAGTCATTGCATGTGTGTTCTTTTCACATAACACATATGGATCCACCAGTGTCATTGAAATGTGTGTTCTCTTTAGAGACCACACATGGATCCACTAGTGTCATTGCATGTGTGTTCTTTTTACTAACAACAACTAGAGTCATTGCATGTGTGTTCTTTTCACATACCACATATGGATCCACCAGTGTCATTGCATGTGTGCTCTTTCACAATCCACCTATGGATCCACTAGTGTCATATCATGTGTGCTCTTTTTACTAACAACAACCAGAGTCATGGCATGTGTGTTCGCTTCAGAGACCACACATGGATCAACCAGTGTTATTGCATGTGTGCTCTTCTCACAATCCACCTATGGATACACCAGTGTCATTTCATGTGTGTTCTTTTCCCATACCACATATGGATCCACCTGTGTCATCGAAATGTGTTTTCTCTTCAGAGACCACACATGGATCCACCAGTGTCATTGCATGTGTGTTCTTTTTCTAACAACAACTAGAGTTATTTCATGTGTGTTCTTTTCACATACCACATATGGATCCACCACTGTCATTGCATGTGTGTTCTTTTCATAATCCACCTATGGATCCACCAGTGTCATTTCATGTGTGTTCTTTTCACATACAACATATGGATCCACCAGTGTCATTGAAATGTGTGTTCTCTTCAAAGACCACACATGGATCCACAAGTGTCATTGCATTTGTGTTATTTTCACTAACAACAACCAGAGTAATTTCATGTTTGATCTTTTCACATACCACATATGGATCCACCAGTGTCATTGCATGTGTGTTCTTTTTACTAACAACAACCAGAATCATTGCATGTGTGTTATTTTCACATACCACATATGGATCCACCAGTGTCATTGAAATGTGTGTTCTCTTCAGAGACCACACATGGATCCACCAGTGTCATTGCATGCGTGTTCTTTTTACTAACGACAACTGGAGTCATTGCATGTGTGTTCTTTTCATATACCACATATGGATCCACAAGTGTCATTGCATGTGTGTTGTTTTCACAATCCACCTATGGATCCACCAATGTCATTGCATGTGTGATCTTTTTACTAACAACAACCAGAGTCCTTGCATGTGTGTTCTCTTCAGAGACCACACATGGATCACCAGTGTCATTGCATGTGTGTTCTTTTCACATACCACATATGGATCCACCAGTGTCATTGCATGTCTGTTCATTTCACTAACAACAACCAGAGTCATTTCATGTGTGTTCTTTTCACATACCACATATTGATCCACCAGTGTCATTGCATGTGTGTTCTTTTTACTAACAACAACTGGAGTCATTTCATGTGTGTTCTTTTCACATACCACATATGGATCCACCAGTGTCATTGCATGTGTGTTCTCTTCAGAGACCACACATGGATCCACCAGTGTCATTGCATGTGTGTTCTTTTTACTAACAACAACTAGAATCATTGCATGTGTGTTCTTTTCACATACCACATATGGATCGACCAGTGTCATTGCATGTGTGCTCTTTTCATAATCCACCTATGGATCCACCAGTGTCATTTAATGTGTGTTCTTTACACATACCACATATGGATCCACCAATGTCATTGAAATGTGTGTTCTCTTCACAGACCACACATGGATCCACTAGTGTCATTGCATGTGTGTTCTTTTCACATACCACATATGGATCCACCAGTGTCATTGCATGTGTGCTCTTTTCACAATCCACCTATGGATCCACCAGTGTCATTGCATGTGTGTTATTTTTACTAACAACAACCAGAGTCATTGCATGTGTGTTCTTTTCACATAACACATATGGATCCACCAGTGTCATTGAAATGTGTCTTCTCTTCAGAGACCACACATGGATCCACTAGTGTCATTGCATGTGTGTTATTTTTACTAACAACAACTAGACTCATTTCATGTGTGTTCTTTTCACATACCACATATGGGTCCACCAGTGTCATTGCATGTGTGCTCTTTTCACAATCCACATATGGATCCACCAGTGTCATATCATGTGTGCTCTTTTTACTAACAACAACCAGAGTCATTGCATGTGTGTTCTCTTCAGAGACAACACATGGATCCACCAGTGTCATTGCATGTGTGTTCTTTTTACTAACAACAACCAGTGTCATTGCATGTGTGTTCTTTTCACATACCACATATGGATCCACCAGTGTCATTGCATGTCTGTTCTTTTCACAATCCACCTATGGATCCACCAGTGTCATATCATGTGTGCTCTTTTTACTAACAAGAACCAGAGTCATTGCATGTGTGTTCTCTTCAGAGACCACACATGGATCCACCAGTGTCATTGCATGTGTGTTCTTTTTACTAACAACAACCAGAGTCATTGAAATGTGTGTTCTCTTTAGAGACCACACATGGATCCACTAGTGTCATTGCGTGTGTGTTCTTTTCACTAACAACAACCAGAGTCATTTCATTTGTGTTCTTTTTAGATACCACATGTGGATCGACCAGTGTCATTGCATGTGTGTTCTTTTTACTAACAACAACTGGAGTCATTTCATGTGTGTTCTTTTCACATACCACATATGGATCCACCAGTGTCATTGAAATGTGTGTTCTCTTTAGGGAGACCACATGGATCCACTAGTGTCATTGCATGTGTGTTCTTTTTACTAACAACAACTGGAATCATTGCATGTGTGTTCTTTTCACATATCACATATGGATCGACTAGTGTCATTGCATGTGTGCTCTTTTCATAATCCACCTATGGATCCACCAGTGTCATTTCATGTGTGTTCTTTACACATACCACATATGGATCCACCAATGTCATTGAAATGTGTGTTCTCTTCACAGACCACACATGGATCCACCAGTGTCATTGCATGTGTGTTCTTTTTACTAACAACAACTGGAGTAATTGCATGTGTGTTCTTTTCACATACCACATATGGATCCACCAGTGTCATTGCATGTGTGCTCTTTTCACAATCCACGTATGGATCCACCAGTGTCATTGCATGTGTGTTCTTTTTACTAACAACAACCAGAGTCATTGCATGTGTGTTCTTTTCACATAACACATATGGATCCACCAGTGTCATTGAAATGTGTCTTCTCTTCAGAGACCACACATGGATCCACTAGTGTCATTGCATGTGTGTTATTTTTACTAACAACAACTAGACTCATTTCATGTGTGTTCTTTTCACATACCACATATGGGTCCACCAGTGTCATTGCATGTGTGCTCTTTTCACAATCCACCTATGGATCCACCAGTGTCATATCATGTGTGCTCTTTTTACTAACAACAACCAGAGTCATTGCATGTGTGTTCTCTTCAGAGACCACACATGGATCCACCAGTGTCATTGCATGTGTGTTCTTTTTACTAACAACAACCAGTGTCATTGCATGTGTGTTCTTTTCACATACCACATATGGATCCACCAGTGTCATTGCATGTCTGTTCTTTTCACAATCCACCTATGGATCCACCAGTGTCATATCATGTGTGCTCTTTTTACTAACAAGAACCAGAGTCATTGCATGTGTGTTCTCTTCAGAGACCACACATGGATCCACCAGTGTCATTGCATGTGTGTTCTTTTTACTAACAACAACCAGAGTCATTGAAATGTGTGTTCTCTTTAGAGACCACACATGGATCCACTAGTGTCATTTCGTGTGTGTTCTTTTCACTAACAACAACCAGAGTCATTTCATTTGTGTTCTTTTTAGATACCACATGTGGATCGACCCGTGTCATTGCATGTGTATTCTTTTTACTAACAACAACTGGAGTCATTTCATGTGTGTTCATTTCACATACCACATATGGATCCACCAGTGTCATTGAAATGTGTGTGTCTTCAGAGACGACACATGGATCCACTAGTGTCATTGCATGTGTGTTCTTTTTACTAACAACAACTGGAGTCATTGCATGTGTGTTGTTTTCACATACCACATATGGATCCACCAGTGTCATTGCATGTGTGCTCTTTTCACAATCCACCTATGGATCCACCAGTGTCATTGCATGTGTGTTCTTTTTACTAACAACAACCAGAGTCATTGCATGTGTGTTCTTTTCACATAACACATATGGATCCACCAGTGTCATTGAAATGTGTCTTCTCTTCAGAGACCACACATGGATCCACTAGTGTCATTGCATGTGTGTTATTTTTACTAACAACAACTAGACTCATTTCATGTGTGTTCTTTTCACATACCACATATGGGTCCACCAGTGTCATTGCATGTGTGCTCTTTTCACAATCCACCTATGGATCCACCAGTGGCATATCATGTGTGCTCTTTTTACTAACAACAACCAAAGTCATTGCATGTGTGTTCTCTTCAGAGACCACACATGGATCCACCAGTGTCATTGCATGTGTGTTCTTTTTACTAACAACAACCAGTGTCATTGCATGTGTGTTCTTTTCACATACCACATATGGATCCACCAGTGTCATTGCATGTCTGTTCTTTTCACAATCCACCTATGGATCCACCAGTGTCATATCATGTGTGCTCTTTTTACTAACAAGAACCAGAGTCATTGCATGTGTGTTCTCTTCAGAGACCACACATGGATCCACCAGTGTCATTGCATGTGTGTTCTTTTTACTAACAACAACCAGAGTCATTGAAATGTGTGTTCTCTTTAGAGACCACACATGGATCCACTAGTGTCATTTCGTGTGTGTTCTTTTCACTAACAACAACCAGAGTCATTTCATTTGTGTTCTTTTTAGATACCACATGTGGATCGACCAGTGTCATTGCATGTGTGTTCTTTTTACTAACAACAACTGGAGTCATTTCATGTGTGTTCTTTTCACATACCACATATGGATCCACCAGTGTCATTGAAATGTGTGTTCTCTTCAGAGACGACACATGGATCCACTAGTGTCATTGCATGTGTGTTCTTTTTACTAACAACAACTGGAGTCATTGCATGTGTGTTGTTTTCACATACCACATATGGATCCACCAGTGTCATTGCATGTGTGCTCTTTTCATAATCCACCTATGGATCCACCAGTGTCATTTCATGTGTGTTCTTTTCACATACCACATATGGATCCACTAGTGTCATTGAAATGTGTGTTCTCTTCAGAGTGAAGAGACCACACATGGATCCACCAGTGTCATTGCATGTGTGTTCTTTTTACTAACAACAACTGGAGTCATTGCATGTGTGTTCTTTTCACACACCACATATGGATCCACCAGTGTCATTGCATGTGTGCTCTTTTCACAATCCACCTATGGATCCACCAGTGTCATTGCATGTGTGTTCTTTTTACTAACAACAACTGGAGTCATTGCATGTGTGTTCTTTTCATATACCACATATGGATCCACCAGTGTCATTGCATGTGTGTTCTTTTCACAATCCACCTATGGATCCACCAGGTCATTTCATGTGTGCTCTTTTTACTAACAACAACCAGAGTCATTGCATATGTGTTCTCTTCAGACACCACACATGGATCCACTAGTGTCATTGCATGTGTGTTATTTTTACTAACAACAACTAGAGTCATTTCATGTGTGTTCTTTTCACATACCACATATGGATTCACCAGTGTCATTGCATGTGTGCTCTTTTCACAATCCACCTATGGATCCACCAGTGTCATATCATGTGTGCTCTTATTACTAACAACAACCAGAGTCATTGCATGTGTGTTCTTTTCAGAGACCACACATGGATCCACCAGTGTCAATGCATGTGTGTTCTTTTCACATACCACATATGGGTCCACCAGTGTCATTGAAATGTGTGTTCTCTTCAGAGATCACACATGGATCCACCAGTGTCATTGCACGTGTGTTCTTTTTACTAACAACAACTGGAGTCATTGCATGTGTGTTCTTTTCACATACCACATATGGATCCACAAGTGTCATTGCATGTGTGATCTTTTCACAATCCACCTATGGATCCACCAATGTGATTGCACGTGTGTTCTTTTTACTAACAACAACCAGAGTTATTGCATGTGTGATCTTTTCACATACCACATATGGATCCACCAGTGTCATTGAAATGTGTGTTCTCTTCAGAGACCACACATGGATCCAGAAGTGTCATTGCATGTGTGTTCTTTTTACTAACAACAACTGGAGGCATTGCATGTGTGTTCTTTTCACATACCACATATGGATCCACCAGTGTCATTGCATGTGTGTTCTTTTCACAATCCACCTATGGATCCACCAATGTCATTGCATGTGTGATCTTTTTACTAACAATAACCAGAGTCATTGCATGTGTGTTCTCTTCAGAGACCACACATGGATCCACCAGTGTCATTGCATGTGTGTTCGTTTTACTAACAACAACCAGAGTCATTGCATGTGTGTTCTTTTCACATACCACATATGGATCCACCAGTGTCATTGCATGTCTGTTCTTTTCACAATCCACCTATGGATCCACCAGTGTCATATCATGTGTGCTCTTTTTACTAACAACAACCAGAGTCATTGCATGTGTGTTCTCTTCAGAGACCACACATGGATCCACCAGTGTCATTGCATGTGTGTTCTTTTTACTAACAACAACCAGAGTCATTGAAATGTGTGTTCTCTTTAGAGACCACACATGGATCCACCAGTGTCATTGCATGTGTGTTCTTTTCACTAACAACAACCAGAGTCATTTCATTTGTGTTCTTTTTAGATACCACATGTGGGTCGACCAGTGTCATTGCATGTGTGTTCTTTTTACTAACAACAACTGGAGTCATTTCATGTGTGTTCTTTTCACATACCACATATGGATCCACCAGTGTCGTTGAAATGTGTGTTCTCTTCAGAGACCACACATGGATCCACTAGTGTCATTACATGTGTGTTCTTTTTACTAACAACAACTAGAGTCATTGCATGTGTGTTGTTTTCACATACCACATATGGATCCACCAGTGTCATTGCATGTGTGCTCTTTTCACAATCCACCTATGGATCCACCAGTGTCATATCATGTGTGCTCTTTTTACTAACAACAACCAGAGTCATGGCATGTGTGTTCGCTTCAGAGACCACACATGGATCCACCAGTGTTATTGCATGTGTGCTCTTTTCACCATCCACCTATGGATACACCAGTGTCATTTCATGTGTGTTCTTTTCACATACCACATATGGATCCACCTGTGTCATCGAAATGTGTGTTCTCTTCAGAGACCACACATGGATCCACCAGTGTCATTGCATGTGTGTTCTTTTTCTAACAACAACTAGATTTATTTCATGTGTGTTCTTTTCACATACCACATATGGATCCACCACTGTCATTGCATTTGTGTTCTTTTCATAATCCACCTATGGATCCACCAGTGTCATTACATGTGTGTGCTTTTCACATACCACATATAGATCCACCAGTGTCATTGAAATGTGTGTTCTCTTCAGAGACCACACATGGATCCACCAGTGTCATTGCATGTCTGTTCATTTCACTAACAACAACCAGATTCATTTCATGTGTGTTCTTTTCACATACCACATATGGATCCACCAGTGTCATTGCATGTGTGTTCTTTTTACTAACAACAACTGGAGTCATTTCATGTGTGTTCTTTTCACATACCACTTATGGATCCACCAGTGTCATTGCATGTGTGTTCTCTTCAGATACCACACATGGATCCACCAATGTCATTGCATGTGTGTTCTTTTTACTAACAACAACTGGAGCCATTGCATGTGTGTTCTTTTCAGAGACCACACATGGATCCACCAGTGTCATTGCATGTGTGTTCTTTTCACATACCACCTATGGATCCACCAGTGTCATATCATGTGTGCTCTTTTTACTAACAACAACAAGAGTCATTGCATGTGTGTTCTTTTCAGAGACCACACATGGATCCACCAGTGTCATTGCATGTGTGTTCTTTTTACTAACAATAACTGGAGTCATTGCATGTGTGTTCTTTTCACATACCACATATGGATCCACTAGTGTCATTGAAATGTGTGTTCTCTTCAGAGACCACACATGGATCCACCAGTGTCATTGCATGTGTGTTCTTTTTACTAACAACAACTAGAGTCATTGAAATGTGTGTTCTCTTCGAAGACCACACATGGATCCACCAGTGTCATTGCACGTGTGTTCTTTTCACTAACAACAACCAGAGTAATTTCATGTGTGATCTTTTCACATACCACATATGGATCCACCAGTGTCATTGCATGTGTGTTCTTTTTACTAACAACAACCAGAGTCATTGCATGTGTGTTATTTTCACATACCACATATGGATCCACCAGTGTCATTGAAATGCGTGTTCTCTTCAGAGACCACACATGGATCCACCAGTGTCATTGCATGTGTGTCCTTTTTACTAACAACAACTGGAGTCATTGCATGTGTGTTCTTTTCACATACCACATATGGATCCACCAGTGTCATTGCATGTGTGCTCTTTTCATAATCCACCTATGGATCCACTAGTGTCATTTCATGTGTCTTCTTTTCACATACCACATATGGATCCACCAGTGTCATTGAAATGTGTGTTCTTTTTACTAACAACAACTGGAGTCATTGCATGTGTGTTCTTTTCATATACCACATAGGGATCCACAAGTGTCATTGCATGTGTGTTCTTTTCACAATCCACCTATAGATCCACCAATGTCATTGCATGTGTGATCTTTTTACTAACAACAACCAGAGTCATTGCATGTGTGTTCTCTTCAGATACCACACATGGATCCACCAGTGTCATTGCATGTGTGTTCTTTTCACATACCACATATGGATCCACCAGTGTCATTGCATGTCTGTTCATTTCACTAACAACAACCAGAGTCATTTCATGTGTGTTCTTTTCACATACCACATATGGATCCACCAGTGTCATTGCATGTGTGTTCTTTTTACTAAAAACAACTGGAGTCATTTCATGTGTGTTCTTTTCACATACCACATATGGATCCACCAGTGTCATTGCATGCGTGTTCTCTTCAGAGACCACACATGGTTCCACCAGTGTCATTGCATGTGTGTTCTTTTTACTAACAACAACTGGAGTCATTGCATGTGTCTTCTTTTCACATACCACATATGGATCGACCAGTGTCATTGCATGTGTGCTCTTTTCAAAATCCACCTATGGATCCACCAGTGTCATTTCATGTGTGTTCTTTACACATACCACATATGGATCCACCAATGTCATTAAAATGTGTGTTCACTTCACAGACCACACATGGATCCACCAGTGTCATTGCATGTGTGTTCTTTTTACTAACAACAACTGGAGTCATTGCATGTGTGTTCTTTTCACATACCACATATGGATCCACCAGTGTCATTGCATGTGTGCTCTTTTCACAATCCACCTATGGATCCACCAGTGTCATTGCATGTGTGTTCTTTTTACTAACAACAACCAGAGTCATTGCATGTGTGTTCTTTTCAGATAACACATATGGATCCACCAGTGTCATTGAAATGTGTGTTATCTTCAGAGACCACACATGGATCCACTAGTGTCATTGCATGCGTGTTATTTTTACTAACAACAACTAGAGTCATTTCATGTGTGTTCTTTTCACATACCACATATGGATCCACCAGTGTCAATGCATGTGTGCTCTTTTCACAATCCACCTATGGATCCACCAGTGTCATATCATGTGTGCTCTTTTTACTAACAACAACCAGAGTCATTGCATGTGTGTTCTTTTCAGAGATCACACATGGATCCACCAGTGTCATTGCATGTGTGTTCTTTTCACATACCACATATGGGTCCACCAGTGTCATTGAAATGTGTGTTCTCTTCCGAGATCACACATGGATCCACCAGTGTCATTGCATGTGTGTTCTTTTTACTAACAACAACTGGAGTCATTGCATGTGTGTTCTTTTCACATACCACATATGGATCCACAAGTG
Organism: Avena sativa; assembly: GCA_916181665.1. Taxonomy (NCBI): domain Eukaryota; kingdom Viridiplantae; phylum Streptophyta; class Magnoliopsida; order Poales; family Poaceae; genus Avena; species Avena sativa. The sequence goes on along the minus strand of OV702292.1, from coordinate 409,183,334 downwards.
TCATTGCATGTGTGATCTTTTCACAATCCACCTATGGATCCACCAATGTGATTGCACGTGTGTTCTTTTTACTAACAACAACCAGAGTTATTGCATGTGTGATCTTTTCACATACCACATATGGATCCACCAGTGTCATTGAAATGTGTGTTCTCTTCAGAGACCACACATGGATCCAGAAGTGTCATTGCATGTGTGTTATTTTTACTAACAACAACTGGAGGCATTGCATGTGTGTTCTTTTCACATACCACATATGGATCCACCAGTGTCATTGCATGTGTGTTCTTTTCACAATCCACCTATGGATCCACCAATGTCATTGCATGTGTGATCTTTTTACTAACAACAACCAGAGTCATTGCATGTGTGTTCTCTTCAGAGACCACACATGGATCCACCAGTGTCATTGCATGTGTGTTCGTTTTACTAACAACAACCAGAGTCATTGCATGTGTGTTCTTTTCACATACCACATATGGATCCACCAGTGTCATTGCATGTCTGTTCTTTTCACAATCCACCTATGGATCCACCAGTGTCATATCATGTGTGCTCTTTTTAGTAACAACAACCAGAGTCATTGCATGTGTGTTCTCTTCAGAGACCACACATGGATCCACCAGTGTCATTGCATGTGTGTTCTTTTTACTAACAACAACCAGAGTCATTGAAATGTGTGTTCTCTTTAGAGACCACACATGGATCCACCAGTGTCATTGCATGTGTGTTCTTTTCACTAACAACAACCAGAGTCATTTCATTTGTGTTCTTTTTAGATACCACATGTGGATCGACTAGTGTCATTGCATGTGTGTTCTTTTTACTAACAACAACTGGAGTCATTTCATGTGTGTTCTTTTCACATACCACATATGGATCCACCAGTGTCATTGAAATCTGTGTTCTCTTCAGAGACCACACATGGATCCACTAGTGTCATTGCATGTGTGTTCTTTTTACTAACAACAACTAGAGTCATTGCATGTGTGTTATTTTCACATAACACATATGGATCCACCAGTGTCATTGAAATGTGTGTTCTCTTTAGAGACCACACATGGATCCACTAGTGTCATTGCATGTGTGTTCTTTTTACTAACAACAACTAGAGTCATTGCATGTGTGTTCTCTTCAGAGACCACACATGGATCCACTAGTGTCATTGCATGTGCGATCTTTTTACTAACAACAATCTTCAGAGACCACACATTGATCCACCAGTGTCATTGTATGTGTGTTCTTTTTACTAACAACAACTGGAGTCATTGCATGTGTGTTCTTTTCACATACCACATATGGATCCACCAGTGTCATTGCATGTGTGCTCTTTTCACAATCCACCTGTGTGTCATTGCATATGTGTTCTTTTTACTAACAACAACCAGAGTCATTGCAGGTGTGTTCTTTTCACATAACACATATGGATCCACCAGTGTCATTGAAATGTGTGTTCTCTTTAGAGACCACACATGGATCCACTAGTGTCATTGCATGTGTGTTCTTTTTACTAACAACAACTAGAGTCATTGCATGTGTGTTCTTTTCACATACCACATATGGATCCACCAGTGTCATTGCATGTGTGCTCTTTTCACAGTCCACCTATGGATCCACCAGTGTCATATCCTGTGTGCTCTTTTTACTAACAACAACCAGAGTCATGGCATGTGTGTTCGCTTCAGAGACCACACATGGATCCACTAGTGTTATTGCATGTGTGCTCTTTTCACAATCCACCTATGGATACACCAGTGTCATTTCATGTGTGTTCTTTTCACATACCACATATGGATCCACCTGTGTCATCTAAATGTGTGTTCTCTTCAGAGACCACACATGGATCCACCAGTGTCATTGCATGTGTGTTCTTTTTCTAACAACAACTAGAGTTATTTCATGTGTGTTCTTTTCACATACCACATATGGATCCACCATTGTCATTGCATGTGTGTTGTTTTCATAATCCACCTATGGATCCACCAGTGTCATTTCATGTGTGTTCTTTTCACATACCACATATAGATCCACGAGTGTCATTGAAATGTGTGTTCTCTTCAGAGACCACACATGGATCTACCAGTGTCATTGCATGTGTGTTCTTTTTACTAACAACAACTGGAGTCATTGCATGTGTGTTCTTTTCACATACCACATATGGATCCACTAGTGTCATTGCATGTGTGCTCTTTTCATAATCCACCTATGGATCCACCAGTGTCATTTCATGTGTGTTCTTTTCACATACCACATATGGATCCACCAGTGTCATTAAAATGTGTGTTCTCTTCAGAGACCACACATGGATCCACCAGTGTCATTGCATGTGTGTTCCTTTTACTAACAACAACTGGAGTCATTTCATGTGTGTTCTTTTCACATACCACATATGGATCCACCAGTGTCATTGCATGTGTGCTCTTTTCACAATCGACCTATGGATCCACTAGTGTCATTGCATGTGTGTTCTTTTTACTAACAACAACCAGAGTCATTGCATGTGTGTTCTTTTCACATACCACATATGGATCCACCAGTGTCATTCAAATGTGTGTTCTCTTGAGACCACACATGGATCCACTAGTGTCATTGCATGTGTGTTCTTTGTAGTAACAACAACTAGAGTGATTGCATGTGTGTTCTTTTCACATACCACATATGGATCCACCAGTGTCATTGCATGTGTGCTCTTTTCACAATCCACCTATGGATCCACCAGTGTCATATCATGTGTGCTCTTTTTACTAACAACAACTAGAGTCATTGCATGCGTGTTCGCTTCAGAGACCACACATGGATCGACCAGTGTTATTGCATGTGTGCTCTTTTCACAATCCACCTATGGATCCACCAGTGTCATTTCATGTGTGTTCTTTTCACATACCACATATGGATCATCAAAATGTGTGTTCTCTTTAGAGACCACACATGGATCCACGAGTGTCATTGCATGTGTGTTCTTTTTACTAACAACAACTAGAGTCATTTCATGTGTGTTCTTTTCACATACAACATATGGATCCACCATTGTCATTGCATGTGTGTTCTTTTCATAATCCATCTATGGATCCACCAGTGTCATTTCATGTGTGTTCTTTTCACATACCACATATGGATCCACCAGGGTCATTGAAATGGGTGTTCTCTTCAGAGACCACACATGGATCCACCAGTGTCATTGCATGTGTGTTCATTTTACTAACAACAACTGGAGTCATTGCATGTGTGTTCTTTTCACATACCACATATGGATCCACCAGTGTCATTGCATGTGTGCTCTTTTCACAATCCTCCTATGGATCCACCAGTGTCATTGTATGTGTGTTCTTTTTACTAACAACAACCAGAGTCATTGCATGTCTGTTATTTTCACATACCACATATGGATCCACCAGTGTCATTGAAATGTGTGTTCTCTTCAGAGACCACACATGGATCCACTAGTGTCATTGCATGTGTGTTCTTTTTACTAACAACAGCTGGAGTCATTGCATGTGTGATCTTTTCACATACCACATATGGATCCACCAGTGTCATTGCATGTGTGCTCTTTTCATAATCCACCTATGGATCCACCAGAGTCCTTTCATGTGTGTTCTTTTCACATACCACATATGGATCCACCAGTGTCATTGAAATGTGTGTTCTCTTCAGAGACCACACATGGATCCACCAGTGTCATTGCATGTGTGTTCTTTTTACTAACAACAACTGGAGTCATTGCATGTGTGCTCTTTTCATAATCCACCTATGGATCCACCAGTGTCAATGCATGTGTGTTCTTTTCACATACCACATATGGATCCACCAGTGTCATTGAAATACGTATTCTCTTCAGAGACCACACATGGATCCACCAGTGTCATTGCATGTGTGTTCTTTTCACATACCACATATGGATCTACCAGTGTCATTGCATGTGTGCTCTTTTCACAATCCACCTATGGATCCAGTAGTGTCATTGCATGTGTGTTCATTTTACTAACAACAACCAGAGCCATTGCATGTGTGTTCTTTTCACATACCACATATGGATCCACCAGTGTCATTCAAATGTGTGTTCTCTTTAGAGACCACACATGGATCCACTAGTGTCATTGCATGTGTGTTCTTTGTACTAACAACAACCAGAGTCATTGCATGTGTGCTCTTTTCACAATCCACCTATGGATCCACCAGTGTCATTTCATGTGTGTTCTTTTCACATACCACATATGGATCTACCAGTGCCAGTGAAATCTGTGTTCTCTTCAGAGACCACACATGGATCCACCAGTGTCATTGCATGTGTGTACTTTTTACTAACAACAACTGGAGTCATTTCATGTGTGTTCTTTTCACATACCACATATGGATCCACCAGTGTCATTGCATGTGTGCTCTTTTCACAATCCACCTATTGATCCAACAGTGTAATATCATGTCTGCTCTTTTTACTAACAACAACCAGAGTCATTGCATGTGTGTTCTCTTCAGAGACCACACATGGATCCACCAGTGTCATTGCAAGTGTGTTCTTTTCACATACCACATATGGATCCACCAGTGTCATTGAAATGTGTGTTCTCTTCAGAGACCACACATGGATCCACCAGTGTCATTGCATGTGTGCTCTTTTTACTAACAACAACTGGAGTCATTGCATGTGTGTTCTTTTCACATACCACCTATGGATCCACCAGTGTCATTTCATGTGTGTTCTTTTCACATACCACATATGCATCCACAAGTGTCATTGAAATGTGTGTTCTCTTTAGAGACCACACATGGATCCACCAGTGTCATTGCATGTGTGTTCTTTTTACTAACAACAACTGGAGTCATTGCATGTGTGTTCCTTTCACATACCACATATGGATCCACCAGTGTCATTGCATGTGTGCTCTTTTCACAATCCACCTATGGATCCACCAGTGTTATTGCATGTGTGTTCTTTTTACTAAAAACAACCAGAGTCATTGCATGTGTGTTCTTTTCACATACCACATATGGATCCACCAGTGTCATTGAAATGTGTGTTCTCTTCAGAGACCACACATGGATCCACTAGTGTCATTGCATGTGTGTTCTTTTTACTAACAACAACTAGAGTCATTGCATGTGTGTTCTTTTCACATACCACATATGGATCCACCAGTGTCATTGCAGGTGTGCTCTTTTCACAATCCACCTATGGATCCACCAGTGTCATATCATGTATGCTCTTTTTACTAACAACAACCAGAGTCATTGCATGTGTGTTCTCTTCAGAGACCACAAATGGATCCACCAGTGTCATTGCATGTGTGCTCTTTTCACAATCCACCTATGGATCCACCAGTGTCATTTCATGTGTGTTCTTTTCACATACCACATATGGATCCACTAGTGTCATTGAAATGTGTGTTCTCTTTAGAGACCACACATGGATCCACCAGTGTCATTGCATGTGTGTTCCTTTTACTAACAACAACTCGAGTCATTTCATGTGTGTTCTTTTCACATACCACATATGGATCCACCAGTGTCATTGCATATGTGCTCTTTTCACAATCCACCTATGGATCCACTAGTGTCATTGCATGTGTGTTCTTTTTACTAACAACAACCAGAGTCATTGCATGTGTGTTCTTTTCGCATACCACATATGGATCCACCAGTGTCATTCGAATGTGTGTTCTCTTGAGACCACACATGGATCCACTAGTGTCATTGCATGTGTGTTCTTTGTAGTAACAACAACTAGAGTCATTGCATGTGTGTTCTTTTCACATACCACATATGGATCCACCAGTGTCATTGCATGTGTGCTCTTTTCACAATCCACCTATGGATCCACCAGTGTCATATCATGTGTGCTCTTTTTACTAACAACAACCAGAGTCATTGCATGCGTGTTCGCTTCAGAGACCACACATGGATCCACCAGTGTTATTGCATGTGTGCTCTTTTCACAATCCACCTATGGATCCACCAGTGTCATTTCATGTGTGTTCTTTTCACATACCACATATGGATCCACCTAGGTCATCAAAATGTGTGTTCTCTTTAGAGACCACACATGGATCCACCAGTGTCATTGCATGTGTGTTCTTTTTACTAACAACAACTAGAGTCATTTCATGTGTGTTCTTTTCACATACCACATATGGATCCACCATTGTCATTGCATGTGTGTTCTTTTCATAATCCATCTATGGATCCACCAGTGTCATTTCATGTGTGTTCTTTTCACATACCACATATGGATCCACCAGGGTCATTGAAATGGGTGTTCTCTTCAGAGACCACACATGGATCCAGCAGTGTCATTGCATGTGTGTTCATTTTACTAACAACAACTGGAGTCATTGCATGTGTGTTCTTTTCACATACCACATATGGATCCACCAGTATCATTGCATGTGTGCTCTTTTCACAATCCTCCTATGGATCCACCAGTGTCATTGTATGTGTGTTCTTTTTACTAACAACAACTAGTCATTGCATGTCTGTTATTTTCACATACCACATATGGATCCACCAGTGTCATTGAAATGTGTGTTCTCTTCAGAGACCATACATGGATCCACTAGTGTCATTGCATGTGTGTTCTTTTTACTAACAGCAGCTGGAGTCATTGCATGTGTGATCTTTTCACATACTTCATATGGATCCACCAGTGTGATTGCATGTGTGCTCTTTTCATAATCCACCTATGGATCCACCAGAGTCCTTTCATGTGTGTTCTTTTCACATACCACATATGGATCCACCAGTGTCATTGAAATGTGTGTTCTCTTCAGAGACCACACATGGATCCACCAGTGTCATTGCATGTGTGTTCTTTTTACTAACAACAACTAGAATCATTGCATGTGTGTTCTTTTAACATACCACATATGGATCCACCAGTGTCATTGCATGTGTGCTCTTTTCATAATCCACCTATGGATCCACCAGTGTCATTTCATGTGTGTTCTTTTCACATACCACATATGGATCCACCAGTGTCATTGAAATATGTGTTCTCTTCAGAGACCACACATGGATCCACCAGTGTCATTGCATGTGTGCTCTTTTCATAATCCACCTATGGATCCACCAGTGTCATTTCATGTGTGTTCTTTTCACATACCACATATGGATCCACCAGTGTCATTCAAATGTGTGTTCTCTTCAGAGACCACACATGGATCCACCAGTGTCATTGCATGTGTGTTCCTTTTACTAACAACAACTGGAGTCATTTCATGTGTGTTCTTTTCACATACCACATATGGATCCACCAGTGTCATTGCATGTGTGCTCTTTTCACAATCGACCTATGGATCCACTAGTGTCATTGCATGTGTGTTCTTTTTACTAACAACAACCAGAGTCATTGCATGTGTGTTCTTTTCACATACCACATATGGATCCACCAGTGTCATTCAAATGTGTGTTCTCTTGAGACCACACATGGATCCACTAGTGTCATTGCATGTGTGTTCTTTGTAGTAACAACAACTAGAGTGATTGCATGTGTGTTCTTTTCACATACCACATATGGATCCACCAGTGTCATTGCATGTGTGCTCTTTTCACAATCCACCTATGGATCCACCAGTGTCATATCATGTGTGCTCTTTTTACTAACAACAACCAGAGTCATTGCATGCGTGTTCGCTTCAGAGACCACACATGGATCCACCAGTGTTATTGCATGTGTGCTCTTTTCACAATCCACCTATGGATCCACCAGTGTCATTTCATGTGTGTTCTTTTCACATACCACATATGGATCCACCTAGGTCATCAAAATGTGTGTTCTCTTTAGAGACCACACATCGATCCACGAGTGTCATTGCATGTGTGTTCTTTTTACTAACAACAACTAGAGTCATTTCATGTGTGTTCTTTTCACATACAACATATGGATCCACCATTGTCATTGCATGTGTGTTCTTTTCATAATCCATCTATGGATCCACCAGTGTCATTTCATGTGTGTTCTTTTCACATACCACATATGGATCCACCAGGGTCATTGAAATGGGTGTTCTCTTCAGAGACCACACATGGATCCACCAGTGTCATTGCATGTGTGTTCATTTTACTAACAACAACTGGAGTCATTGCATGTGTGTTCTTTTCACATACCACATATAGATCCACCAGTGTCATTGCATGTGTGCTCTTTTCACAATCCTCCTATGGATCCACCAGTGTCATTGTATGTGTGTTCTTTTTACTAACAACAACCAGAGTCATTGCATGTCTGTTATTTTCACATACCACATATGGATCCACCAGTGTCATTGAAATGTGTGTTCTCTTCAGAGACCACACATGGATCCACTAGTGTCATTGCATGTGTGTTCTTTTTACTAACAACAGCTGGAGTCATTGCATGTGTGATCTTTTCACATACCACATATGGATCCACCAGTGTCATTGCATGTGTGCTCTTTTCATAATCCACCTATGGATCCACCAGAGTCCTTTCATGTGTGTTCTTTTCACATACCACATATGGATCCACCAGTGTCATTGAAATGTGTGTTCTCTTCAGAGACCACACATGGATCCACCAGTGTCATTGCATGTGTGTTCTTTTTACTAACAACAACTGGAGTCATTGCATGTGTGCTCTTTTCATAATCCACCTATGGATCCACCAGTGTCAATGCATGTGTGTTCTTTTCACATACCACATATGGATCCACCAGTGTCATTGAAATACGTATTCTCTTCAGAGACCACACATGGATCCACCAGTGTCATTGCATGTGTGTTCTTTTCACATACCACATATGGATCTACCAGTGTCATTGCATGTGTGCTCTTTTCACAATCCACCTATGGATCCAGTAGTGTCATTGCATGTGTGTTCATTTTACTAACAACAACCAGAGTCATTGCATGTGTGTTCTTTTCACATACCACATATGGATCCACCAGTGTCATTCAAATGTGTGTTCTCTTTAGAGACCACACATGGATCCACTAGTGTCATTGCATGTGTGTTCTTTGTACTAACAACAACCAGAGTCATTGCATGTGTGCTCTTTTCACAATCCACCTATGGATCCACCAGTGTCATTTCATGTGTGTTCTTTTCACATACCACATATGGATCTACCAGTGCCAGTGAAATCTGTGTTCTCTTCAGAGACCACACATGGATCCACCAGTGTCATTGCATGTGTGTTCTTTTTACTAACAACAAATGGAGTCATTTCATGTGTGTTCTTTTCACATACCACATATGGATCCACCAGTGTCATTGCATGTGTGCTCTTTTCACAATCCACCTATTGATCCAACAGTGTAATATCATGTCTGCTCTTTTTACTAACAACAACCAGAGTCATTGCATGTGTGTTCTCTTCAGAGACCACACATGGATCCACCAGTGTCATTGCAAGTGTGTTCTTTTCACATACCACATATGGATCCACCAGTGTCATTGAAATGTGTGTTCTCTTCAGAGACCACACATGGATCCACCAGTGTCATTGCATGTGTGCTCTTTTTACTAACAACAACTGGAGTCATTGCATGTGTGTTCTTTTCACATACCACCTATGGATCCACCAGTGTCATTTCATGTGTGTTCTTTTCACATACCACATATGCATCCACAAGTGTCATTGAAATGTGTGTTCTCTTTAGAGACCACACATGGATCCACCAGTGTCATTGCATGTGTGTTCTTTTTACTAACAACAACTGGAGTCATTGCATGTGTGTTCCTTTCACATACCACATATGGATCCACCAGTGTCATTGCATGTGTGCTCTTTTCACAATCCACCTATGGATCCACCAGTGTTATTGCATGTGTGTTCTTTTTACTAAAAACAACCAGAGTCATTGCATGTGTGTTCTTTTCACATACCACATATGGATCCACCAGTGTCATTGAAATGTGTGTTCTCTTCAGAGACCACACATGGATCCACTAGTGTCATTGCATGTGCGTTCTTTTTACTAACAACAACTAGAGTCATTGCATGTGTGTTCTTTTCAAATACCACATATGGATCCACCAGTGTCATTGCATGTGTGCTCTTTTCACAATCCACCTATGGATCCACCAGTGTCATATCATGTATGCTCTTTTTACTAACAACAACCAGAGTCATTGCATGTGTGTTCTCTTCAGAGACCACAAATGTATCCACCAGTGTCATTGCATGTGTGCTCTTTTCACAATCCACCTATGGATCCACCAGTGTCATTTCATGTGTGTTCTTTTCACATACCACATATGGATCCACTAGTGTCATTGAAATGTGTGTTCTCTTTAGAGACCACACATGGATCCACCAGTGTCATTGCATGTGTGTTCCTTTTACTAACAACAACTCGAGTCATTTCATGTGTGTTCTTTTCACATACCACATATGGATCCACCAGTGTCATTGCATATGTGCTCTTTTCACAATCCACCTATGGATCCACTAGTGTCATTGCATGTGTGTTCTTTTTACTAACAACAACCAGAGTCATTGCATGTGTGTTCTTTTCACATGCCACATATGGATCCACCAGTGTCATTCGAATGTGTGTTCTCTTGAGACCACACATGGATCCACTAGTGTCATTGCATGTGTGTTCTTTGTAGTAACAACAACTAGAGTCATTGCATGTGTGTTCTTTTCACATACCACATATGGATCCACCAGTGTCATTGCATGTGTGCTCTTTTCACAATCCACCTATGGATCCACCAGTGTCATATCATGTGTGCTCTTTTTACTAACAACAACCAGAGTCATTGCATGCGTGTTCGCTTCAGAGACCACACATGGATCCACCAGTGTTATTGCATGTGTGCTCTTTTCACAATCCACCTATGGATCCACCAGTGTCATTTCATGTGTGTTCTTTTCACATACCACATATGGATCCACCTAGGTCATCAAAATGTGTGTTCTCTTTAGAGACCACACATGGATCCACCAGTGTCATTGCATGTGTGTTCTTTTTACTAACAACAACTAGAGTCATTTCATGTGTGTTCTTTTCACATACCACATATGGATCCACCATTTTCATTGCATGTGTGTTCTTTTCATAATCCATCTATGGATCCACCAGTGTCATTTCATGTGTGTTCTTTTCACATACCACATATGGATCCACCAGGGTCATTGAAATGTGTGTTCTCTTTAGAGACCACACATGGATCCAGCAGTGTCATTGCATGTGTGTTCATTTTACTAACAACAACTGGAGTCATTGCATGTGTGTTCTTTTCACATACCACATATGGATCCACCAGTATCATTGCATGTGTGCTCTTTTCACAATCCTCCTATGGATCCACCAGTGTTATTGTATGTGTGTTCTTTTTACTAACAACAACTAGTCATTGCATGTCTGTTATTTTCACATACCACATATGGATCCACCAGTGTCATTGAAATGTGTGTTCTCTTCAGAGACCATACATGGATCCACTAGTGTCATTGCATGTGTGTTCTTTTTACTAACAACAGCTGGAGTCATTGCATGTGTGATCTTTTCACATACTTCATATGGATCCACCAGTGTGATTGCATGTGTGCTCTTTTCATAATCCACCTATGGATCCACCAGAGTCCTTTCATGTGTGTTCTTTTCACATACCACATATGGATCCACCAGTGTCATTGAAATGTGTGTTCTCTTCAGAGACCACACATGGATCCACCAGTGTCATTGCATGTGTGTTCTTTTTACTAACAACAACTAGAATCATTGCATGTGTGTTCTTTTCACATACCACATATGGATCCACCAGTGTCATTGCATGTGTGCTCTTTTCATAATCCACCTATGGATCCACCAGTGTCATTTCATGTGTGTTCTTTTCACATACCACATATGGATCCACCAGTGTCATTGAAATATGTGTTCTCTTCAGAGACCACACATGGATCCACCAGTGTCATTGCATGTGTGTTCTTTTTACTAACAACAACTGGAGTCATTTCATGTGTGTTCTTTTCACATACCACATATGGATCCACCAGTGTCATTGCATGTGTGCTCTTTTCAGAATCCACCTATGGATCCACCAGTGTCATTGCATGTGTGTTCATTTTACTAACAACAACCAGAGTCATTGCATGTGTGTTCTTTTCACATACCACATATCGATCCACCAGTGTCATTCAAATGTGTGTTCTCTTTATAGACCACACATGGATCCACTAGTGTCATTGCATGTGTGTTCTTTGTACTAACAACAACCAGAGTCATTGCATGTGTGCTCTTTTCACAATCCACCTATGGATCCACCAGTGTCATTTCATGTGTGTTCTTTTCACATACCACATATGGATCTACCAGTGCCATTGAAATGTGTGTTCTCTTCAGAGACCACACATGGATCTACCAGTGTCATTGCATGTGTGTTCTTTTTACTAACAACTACTGGAGTCATTTCATGTGTGTTCTTTTCACATACCACATATGGATCCACCAGTGTCATTGAAATGTGTGTTCTCTTTAGAGACCACACATGGATCCACCAATGTCATTTCATGTGTGTTCTTTTCACATACCACATATGGATCCACCAGTGTATTGAAATGTGTGTTCTCTTCAGAGACCACACATGGATCCACCAGTGTCATTGCATGTGTGTTCTTTTTACTAACAACAACTGGAGTCATTGCATGTTTTTTCTTTTCACATACCACATATGGATCCACCAGTATCATTGCATGTGTGCTTTTTTCACAATCCACCTATGGATCCACCAGTGTCATTGCATGTGTGTTCTTTTTACTAACAAAACCCAGAGTCATTGCATGTGTGTTCTTTTCACATACCCTATATGGATCCACCAGTGTCATTGAAATGTGTGTTCTCTTCAGAGACCACACATGGATCCACTAGTGTCATTGCATGTGTGTTCTTTTTACTAACAACAACTAGAGTCATTGCATGTGTGTTCTTTTCACATACCACATATGGATCCACCAGTGTCATTGCATGTGTGCTCTTTTCACAATCCACCTATGGATCCACTAGTGTCATATCATGTGTGCTCTTTTTACTAACAACAACCAGAGTCATTGCATGTGTGTTCTCTTTAGAGACCACACATGGATCCACCAGTGTCATTGCAAGTGTGTTCTTTTCACATACCACATATGGATCCACCAGTGTCATTGAAATGTGTGTTCTCTTCAGAGACCACACATGGATCCACTAGTGTCATTGCATGTGTGTTCTTTTTACTAACAACAACTGGAGTCTTTGCATGTGTGTTCTTTTCACATACCACATATGGATCCACCGGTGTCATTGCATGTGTGCTATTTTCATAATCCACCTATGGATCCACCAGTGTCATTTCATGTGTGTTCTTTTCACATACCACATATGCATCCACAAGTGTCATTGAAATGTGTGTTCTCTTTAGAGACCACACATGGATCCACCAGTGTCATTGCATGTGTGTTCTTTTTACTAACAACAACTGGAGTCATTGCATGTGTGTTCCTTTCACATACCACATATGGATCCACCAGTGTCATTGCATGTGTGCTCTTTTCACAATCCACCTATGGATCCACCAGTGTCATTGCATGTGTGTTCTTTTTACTAAAAACAACCAGAGTCATTGCATGTGTGTTCTTTTCACATACCACATATGGATCCACCAGTGTCATTGAAATGTGTGTTCTCTTCAGAGACCACACATGGATCCACTAGTGTCATTGCATGTGCGTTCTTTTTACTAACAACAACTAGAGTCATTGCATGTGTGTTCTTTTCACATACCACATATGGATCCACCAGTGTCATTGCATGTGTGCTCTTTTCATAATCCACCTATGGATCCACCAGTGTCATATCATGTGTGCTCTTTTTACTAACAACAACCAGAGTCATTGCATGTGTGTTCTCTTCAGAGACCACACATGGATCCACCAGTGTCATTGCATGTGTGCTCTTTTCACAATCCACCTATGGATCCACCAGTGTCATTTCATGTGTGTTCTTTTCACATACCCCATATGGATCCACTAGTGTCATTGAAATGTGTGTTCTCTTTAGAGACCACACATGGATCCACCAGTGTCATTGTATGTGTGTTCTTTTTACTAACAACAACTGGAGTCATTTCATGTGTGTTCTTTTCACATACCACATATGGATCCACCAGTGTCATTGCATGTGTGCTCTTTTCACAATCCACTTATGGATCCACCAGTGTCATTGGATGTGTGTTCTTTTTACTAACAACCAGATTCATTGCATGTGTGATATTTTTACATCCCACATATGGATCCACCAGTGTCATTGAAATGTGTGTTCTCTTCAGAGACCACACATGGATCCACTACTGTCATTGCATGTGTGTTCTTTTTACTAACAACAGCTGGAGTCATTGCATGTGTGATCTTTTCACATACCACATATGGATCCACCAGTGTCATTGCATGTGTGCTCTTTTCATAATCCACCTATGGATCCACCAGAGTCATTTCATGTGTGTTCTTTTCACATACCACATATGGATCCACCGGTGTCATTTTTTTTGAAAGGAATGAAGTAAGGAAAGCACCTACAGCGAGTTTTTTTAAAATAATAAGACCCCAAATCTACGTCCATGAGGACTTAAACCTGGGTGGTCGGGTTGTACATCCACCAGTGTCATTGAAATGTGTGTTCTCTTCAGAGATCACACATGGATCCACCAGTGTCATTGCATGTGTGTTCTTTTTACTAACAACAACTGGAGTCATTGCATCACAGACGGATCCAGCATGGGTCATGGGTGTTCCGCTGAACACCCAAATTTTTCTAGAAAAAATTATTATATATAATCTATAGTAAATACGTATCTCAGTTGGCACATGTACGGAGGTTTTCTAGTCTAGATTTCGTCCAGGAAAAAAGCTCGAACCTCAAATTAGTATTGGAGTCGGTGTATATGTCCATGCAGCCCAACTGAGCCAATAGCAATTAGCAAAGCAGTCATGATCCACTGCCTACTGCTACTCCCGGCTGGCACTTGTTTGACCAAAAAATATAAGAGCCGGACATATCTAAAGATATTAAACCTGGAGGCTTTAGCGGGATCCAGGACCGTCTCCTCTATAGAAATGGAGCCAGTAGTCCCCACGCCACCCGCCGGAAACTAGCAAGATCCGCCGTTTGACGGCAAGACCACCCGTCCGACCACTCCGACGGAGAAGGAGATCACCACCACCATGTTGGGGACAGATGCCCCAAGCACCCTAGTGTCACAAACATGGCCCAGGGAACCTGGGCGCTGGCGTCGAGGGCGACAAACAGAGCAGATCGCGGCCCATCTAGGCCCGAATACCCGCCGCCGCTTGCTGCCATCTGGGCAGAGGACCTCTGGCCGCCACCAGTCATGACACCGCCGTCGAACCAGCCAGGTGCGGGCGCCGCTGCCTTTCCCCGCCGGATCGCTGCCAGGGTCACCGCCGCCGCTGCCACGCCACCATGTCTTTGCTCGGCTACGATCCGGCGGCGGCGGCGAGCAGGGAGATCGCGGGAGGGACGACGAGGCCGGGGAGGGGTGGGATCTGCCCGGCGCGGCGCGGCCACTCATGAATAACTATTTGGTTATTTTTATTGAGCGGGAATTCTTTTTATTGGTGAAAGATGATGCCGTCATATATCGCTTCCATGCTACGACTGAACGTATGATCATATTATAATTTTCTTTATTATTTTGCATGTTTCGTAGTCTTTTGAGATACTGTTGCTATAATGTCCAATTTGTACTTTTATTGGCACAAGGAATGGACTATTTTCATTTTTTTCTTTATGTTTTTTGTTGGTTCGAGTTTGAACACCCAAAGTTAAATTCCTAGATCCGTCCCTGCATTGCATGTGTGTTCTTTTCACATACCACATATGGATCCACAAGTGTCATTTCATGTGTGCTCTTTTCACAATCCACCTATGGATCCACCAATGTGATTGCATGTGTGTTCTTTTTACTAACAACAACCAGAGTCATTGCATGTGTGATCTTTTCACATACCACATATGGATCCACCAGTGTCATTGAAATGTGTGTTCTCTTCAAAGACCACACATGGATCCACCAGTGTCATTGCATGTGTGTTCTTTTTACTAGCAACAACTAGAGTCATTGCATGTGTGTTCTTTTCACATATCACATATGGATCCACAAGTGTCATTGCATGTGTGTTCTTTTCACAATCCACCTATGGATCCACCAATTCCATTGCATGTGCGATCTTTTTACTAACAACAACTAGAGTCATTGCATGTGTGTTCTCTTCAGAGACCACACATGGATCCACCAGTGTCATTGCATGTGTGTTCTTTTTACTAACAACAACCAGATTCATTGCATGTGTGTTCTTTTCACATACCACATATGGATCCACCAGTGTCATTGCATGTCTGTTCTTTTCACAATCCACCTATGGATCCACCAGTGTCATATCATGTGTGCTCTTTTTACTAACAACAACAAGAGTCATTGCATGTGTGCTCTCTTCAGAGACCACACATGGATCCACCAGTGTCATTGCATGTGTGTTCTTTTTACTAACAACAACCAAAGTCATTGAAATGTGTGTTCTCTTTAGAGGCGACACATGGATCCACCAGTGTCATTGCATGTGTGTTCTTTTTACTAACAACAACTGGAGTCATTTCATGTGTGTTCTTTTCACATACCACATATGGATCCACCAGTGTCATTGCATGTGTGCTCTTTTCACAATCCACCTATGGATCCACCGGTGTCATTGGATGTGTGTTCTTTTTACTAACAACCAGATTCATTGCATGTGTGATATTTTTACATACCACATATGGATCCACCAGTGTCATTGAAATGTGTGTTCTCTTCAGAGACCACACATGGATCCACTAGTGTCATTGCATGTGTGTTCTTTTTACTAACAACAGCTGGAGTCATTGCATGTGTGATCTTTTCACATACCACATATGGATCCACCAGTGTCATTGCATGTGTGCTCTTTTCATAATCCACCTATGGATCCACCAGAGTCATTTCATGTGTGTTCCATTCACATACCACATATGGATCCACCGGTGTCATTTTTTTTGAAAGGAATGCGGTAAGGAAAGCACCTACAGCGAGTTTTTTTAAATAATAAGACCCCAAATCTACGTCCATGAGGACTTAAACCTGGGTGGTCGGGTTGTACATCCACCAGTGTCATTGAAATGTGTGTTCTCTTCAGAGATCACACATGGATCCACCAGTGTCATTGCATGTGTGTTCTTTTTACTAACAACAACTGGAGTCTTTGCATTTGTGTTCTTTTCACATACCACATATGGATCCACAAGTGTCATTGCATGTGTGCTCTTTTCACAATCCACCTATGGATCCACCAATGTGATTGCATGTGTGTTCTTTTTACTAACAACAACCAGAGTCATTGCATGTGTGATCTTTTCACATACCACATATGGATCCACCAGTGCCATTGAAATGTGTGTTCTCTTCAAAGACCACACATGGATCCACTAGTGTCATTGCATGTGTGTTCTTTTTACTAACAACAACTAGAGTCATTGCATGTGTGTTCTTTTCACATACCACATATGGATCCACAAGTGTCATTGCATGTGTGTTCTTTTCACAATCCACCTATGGATCCACCAATGTCATTGCATGTGCGATCTATTTACTAACAACAACTAGAGTCATTGCATGTGTTTTCTCTTCAGAGACCACACATGGATCCACCAGTGTCATTGCATGTGTGTTCTTTTTACTAACAACAACCAGAGTCATTGCATGTGTGTTCTTTTCACATACCACATATGGATCCACCAGTGTCATTGCATGTCTGTTCTTTTCACAATCCACCTATGGATCCACCAGTGTCATATCATGTGTGCTCTTTTTACTAACAACAACAAGAATCATTGCATGTGTGCTCTCTTCAGAGACCACACATGGATCCACCAGTGTCATTGCATGTGTGTTCTTTTTACTAACAACAACCAGAGTCATTGAAATGTGTATTCTCTTTAGAGACCACACATGGATCCACCAGTGTTATTGCATGTGTGCTCTTTTCACAATCCACCTATGGATCCACCAGTGTCATTTCATGTGTGTTCTTTTCAAATACCACATATGGATCCACCTGTGTCATCAAAATGTGTGTTCTCTTCAGAGACCACACATGGATCCACCAGTGTCATTGCATGTGTGTTCTTTTTCTAACAACAACTAGAGTCATTTCATGTGTGTTCTTTTCACATACCACATATGGATCCACCACTGTCATTGCATGTGTGTTCTTTTCATAATCCACCTATGGATCCACCAGTGCCATTTCATGTGTGTTCTTTTCACATACCACATATGGATCCACCAGTGTCATTGAAATGTGTGTTCTCTTCAGAGACCACACATGGATCCACCAGTGTCATTGCATGTGTGTTCTTTTTACTAACAACAACTGGAGTCATTGCATGTGTGTTCTTTTCACATACCACATATGGATCCACCAGTGTCATTGCATGTGTTCTCTTTTCAATATCCACCTATGGATCCACCAGTGTCATTGCATGTGTGTTCTTTTTACTAACAACAACCAGCGTCATTGCATGTGTGTTATTTTCACATACCACATATGGATCCACCAGTGTCATTGAAATGTGTGTTCTCTTCAGAGACCACACACGGATCCAATAGTGTCATTGCATGTGTGTTCTTTTTACTAACAACAGCTGGAGTCATTGCATGTGTGATCTTTTCACATACCACATATGGATCCACCAGTGTCATTGAAATGTGTGTTCTCTTTAGAGACCACACATGGATCCACCAGTGTCATTGCATGTGTGTTCTTTTTACTAACAACAATTGGAGTCATTGCATGTGTGTTCTTTTCACATACCACATATGGATCCACTAGTGTCATTGAATGTGTGCTTTTTTCATAATCCACCTATGGATCCACCAGTGTCATTTCATGTGTGTTCTTTTCACATACCACATATGGATCCACCAGTGTCATTGAAATGTGTGTTCTCTTCAGAGACCACACATGGATCCACCAGTGTCATTGCATGTGTGTTCCTTTTACTAACAACAACTGGAGTCATTTCATGTGTGTTCCTTTCACATACCACATATGGATCCACCAGTGTCATTGCATGTGTGCTCTTTTCACAATCCACCTATGGATCCACTAGTGTCATTGCATGTGTGTTCTTTTTACTAACAACAACCAGAGTCATTGCATGTGTGTTCTTTTCACATACCACACATGGATCCACCAGTGTCATTCAAATGTGTGTTCTCTTTAGAGACCACACATGGATCCACTAGTGTCATTGCATGTGTGTTCTTTGTAGTAACAACAACTAGAGTCATTGCATGTGTGTTCTTTTCATAATCCACCTATGGATCCACTAGTGTCATTTCATGTGTGTTCTTTTCACATACCACATATGGATCCACCCGTGTCATTGAAATGTGTGTTTTCTTAAGAGACCACACATGGATCCACCAGTGTCATTGCATGTGTGTTATTTTTACTAACAACAACTAGAGTCATTGCATGTGTGTTCTTTTCACATACCACATATGGATCCACCAGTGTCATTGCATGTGTGCTCTTTTCACAAACCACCTATGGATCCACCAGTGTCATTGCATGTGTGTTCTGTTTACTAACAACAACCAGAGTCATTGCATGTGTGTTATTTTCACATACCACATATGGATCCACCAGTGTCATTGAAATGTGTGTTCTCTTATGAGATCACACATGGATCCACCAGTGTCATTGCATGTGTGTTCTTTTTACTAACAACAACTAGAGTCATTGCATGCGTGTTCTTTTCACATACCACATATGGATCCACCAGTGTCATTGCATCTGTGCTCTTTTTATAATCCACCTATGGATCCACCAGAGTCGCTGGATGTGTGTTCTTTTCACATACCATATATGGATCCACAAGTGTCATTGAAATGTGTGTTCTCTTCAGAGAGCACACATGGATCCACCAGTGTCATGGCATGCGTGTTCTTTTTACTAATAACAACTGGAGTCATTGCATGTGTGGTCTTCTCACATACCACATATGGATCCACCAGTCTCATTGCATGTGTGCTCTTTTCATAATCCACCTATGGATCCACCAGTGTCATTTCATGTGTGTTCTTTTCACATACCACATATTGATCCACCAGTGTCATTGAAATGTGTGTTCTCTTCAGAGACCACACGTGGATCCACCATTGTCATTGCATGTGTGTTCTTTTTACTAACAACAACTGGAGTCATTGCATGTGTGTTCTTTTCACATACCACATATGGATCCACCAGTGTCATTGCATGTGTGCTCTTTTCACAATCCACCTATGGATTCACCAGTGTCATTGCATGTGTGTTGTTTTTACTAACAACAACCAGAGTCATTGCATGTGTGTTCTTTTCACATACCACATATGGATCCACCAGTGTCTTTGAAATGTGTGTTCTCTTCAGAGACCACACATGGATCCATTAGTGTCATTGCATGTGTGTTCTTTTTACTAATAACAAATAGAGTCATTGCATGTGTGTTCTTTTCACATACCACATATGGATCCACCAGTGTCATTGCATGTGTGCTCTTTTCACAATCCACCTATGGATCCACCAGTGTCATATCATGTGTGCTCTTTTTACTAACAACAACCAGAGTCATTGCATGTGTGTGATCTTCAGAGACCACACATGGATCCACCAGTATCATTGCATGTGTGTTCTTTTCACATACCACATATGGATCCACCAGTGTCATTGATATGTGTGTTCTCTTCAGAGACCACACATGGATCCACCAGTGACATTGCATGTGTGTTCTTTTTACTAACAACAACTGGAGTCATTAGATGTGTGTTCTTTTCACATACCACATATGGATCCACCAGTGTCATTGCATGTGTGCTATTTTCATAATCCACCTATGGATCCACCAGTGTCATTTGATGTGTGTTCTTTTCACATACCACATATGGATCCACCAGTGTCATTGAAATGTGTGTTCTCTTTAGAGACCACACATGGATCCACCAGTGTCATTGCACGTGTGTTCTTTTTACTAAGAACAACTAGAGTCATTGCATGTGTGTTCTTTTTACATACCATATATGGATCCACCAGTGTCATTGCATGTGTGCTCTTTTCACAATCCACCTATGGATCCACCAGTGTCATATCATGTGTGCTCTTTTTACTAACAACAACTAGAGTCATTGCATGTGTGTTCTCTTCAGAGACCACACATGGATCCACCAGTGTCATTGCATGTGTGTTCTTTTTACTAACAACAACTGGACTCATTGGATGTGTGTTCTTTTCACATACCACATATGGATCCACCAGTGTCACTGCAGGTGTGCTATTTTCATAATCCACCTATGGATCCACCAGTGTCATTTCATGTGTGTTCTTTTCACATACCACATATGGATCCACCAGTGTCATTGAAATGTGTGTTCTCTTTAGAGACCACACATGGATCCACCAGTGTCATTGCATGTGTCTTCTTTTTACTAACAACAACTGGAGTCATTGCATGTGTGTTCTTTTCACATACCACATATGGATCCACCAGTGTCATTGCATGT
Source organism: Avena sativa (assembly GCA_916181665.1). Taxonomy (NCBI): domain Eukaryota; kingdom Viridiplantae; phylum Streptophyta; class Magnoliopsida; order Poales; family Poaceae; genus Avena; species Avena sativa. The sequence continues at coordinate 409,161,760 of OV702292.1, read as the reverse complement.
GTGCTCTTTTCACAATCCACCTATGGATCCACCAGTGTCATTGCATGTGTGTTATTTTTACTAACAACAACCAGAGTCATTGCATGTGTGTTCTTTTCACATACCACATATGGATCCACCAGTGTCATTGAAATGTGTGTTCTCTTCAGAGACCACACATGGATCCACTAGTGTCATTGCATGTGTGTTCTTTTTACTAATAACAACTAGAGCCATTGCATGTGTGTTCTTTTCACATACCACATATGGATCCACCAGTGTCATTGCATGTGTGCTCTTTTCACAATCCACCTATGGATCCACGAGTGTCATATCATGTGTGCTCTTTTTACTAACAACAACCAGCGTCATTGCATGTGTGTTCTCTTCAGAGACCACACATGGATCCACCAGTGTCATTGCATGTGTGCTCTTTTCACAATCAACCAATGGATCCACCAGTGTCATTTCATGTGTGTTCTTTTCACATACCACATATGGATCCACTAGTGTCATTGAAATGTGTGTTCTCTTCAGAGACCACACGTGGATCCACCAGTGTCATTGCATGTGTGTTCTTTTTACTAACAACAACTGGAGTCATTTCATGTGTGTTCTTTTCACATACCACATATGGATCCACCAGTGTCATTGCATGTGTGCTCTTTTCACAATCCACCTATGGATCCACCAGTGTCATTGCATGTGTGTTCGTTTTACTAACAACAACCAGAGTCATTGCATGTGTGTTCTTTTCGCATACCACATATGGATCCACCAGTGTCATTCAAATGTGTGTTCTCTTTAGAGACCAGACATGGATCCACTAGTGTCATTGCATGTGTGTTCTTTGTACTAACAACAACTAGTCAGTGCATGTGTGTTCTTTTCACATACCACATATGGATCCACCAGTGTCATTGCATGTGTGCTCTTTTCACAATCCACCTATGGATCCACCAGTGTCATATCATGTGTGCTCTTTTTACTAACAACAACCAGAGTCATTGCATGTGTGTTCTCTTCAGAAACCACACATGGATCCACCAGTGTCATTGAATGTGTGCTCTTTTCACAATCCACCTATGGATCCACCAGTGTCATTTCATGTGTGTTCTTTTCACATACCACATATGGATCCACCAGTGTCATTGAAATGTGCGTTCTCTTCAGAGACCACACATGGATCTACTAGTGTCATTGCATGTGTGTTCTTTTTACTAACAACAACTGGAGTAATTTCATGTGTGTTCTTTTCACATACCACATATGGATCCACCAGTGTCATTGCATGTGTGTTCTTTTCATAATCCACCTATGGATCCACTAGTGTCATTTCATGTGTGTTCTTTTCACATACCACATATGGATCCACCAGTGTCATTGAAATGTGTGTTCTCTTTAGAGACCACACATGGATCCACCAGTGCCATTGCATGTGTGTTATTTTTACTAACAACAACTAGAGTCATTGCATGTGTGTTCTTTTCACATACCACATATGGTTCCACCAGTGTCATTGCATGTGTGCTCTTTTCACAATCCACCTATGGATCCACCAGTGTCATTGCATGTGTGTTATTTTTACTAACAACAACCAGAGTCATTGCATGTGTGTTATTTTCACATACCACATATGGATCCACCAGTGTCATTGAAATGTGTGTTCTCTTCAGAGACCACACATGGATCCACCAGTGTCATTGCATGTGTGTTCTTTTTACTAACAACAAGAAGAGTCATTGCATGCGTGTTCTTTTCACATACCACATATGGATCCACTAGTGTCATTGCATGTGTGCTCTTTTTATAATCCACCTATGGATCCACCCGAGTCGTTGGATGTGTGTTCTTTTCACATACCACATATGGATCCACCAGTGTCATTGAAATGTGTGTTCTCTTCAGAGACCACACATGGATCCACCAGTGTCATTGCATGTGTGTTCTTTTTACTAACAACAAATAGAATCATTGCATGTGTGGTCTTTTCTCATACCACATATGGATCCACCAGTGTCATTGCATGTGTGCTCTTTTCATAATCCACCTATGGATCCAGCAGTGTCATATCATGTGTGCTCTTTTCACATACCACATATGGATCCACCAGTGTCATTGAAATGTGTGTTCTCTTCAGAGACCACACATGGATCCACCGGTGTCATTGCATGTGTGTTCTTTTTACTAACAACAACTGGAGTCATTGCATTTTGTTATTTTCACATACCACATATGGACCCACCAGTGTCATTGCATGTGTGCTCTTTTCACAATCCACCTATGGATCCACCAGTGTCATTGCATGTGTGTTCTTTTTACTAACAACAACCAGTGTCATTGCATGTGTGTTCTTTTCACATACCACATATGGATCCACCAGTGTCATTGAAATATGTGTTCTCTTCAGAGACCACAGATGGATCCACTAGTGTCATTGCATGTGTGTTCTATTTACTAACAAGAACTAGAGTCATTGCATGTGTGTTCTTTTCACATACCACATATGGATCCACCAGTGTCATTGCATGTGTGCTCTTTACACAATCCACCTATGGATCCACCAGTGTCATATCATGTGTGCTCTTTTTACTAACAACAACGAGAGTCATTGCATGTGTGTTCTCTTCAGAGACCACACGTGGATCCACCAGTGTCATTGCATGTGTGTTCTTTTCACATACCACATATGGATCCATCAGTGTCATTGAAATGTGTGTTCTCTTCAGAGACCACACATGGATCCACCAGTGTCATTGCATGTCTATTCTTTTTACTAACAACAACAAGAGTCATTGCATGTGTGTTCTTTTCACATACCACATATGGATCCACCAGTGTCATTGCATGTGTGCTCTTTTCATAATCCACCTATGGATCCACCAGTGTCATTTCATGTGTGTTCTTTTCACATACCACATATGGATCCACCAATGTCATTGAAATGTGTTTCTCTTTAGAGACCACACATGGACCCACCAGTGTCATTGCATGTGTGTTCTTTTCACTAACAACAACTGGAGTCATTAGATGTGTGTTCTTTTCACATACTACATATGGATCCACCAGTGTCATTGCATGTGTGCTCTTTTCACAATCCACCTATGGATCCACCAGTGTCATTGCATGTGTGTTCTTTTTACTAACAACAACCAGAGTCATTGCATGTGTGTTCTTTTAACATACCACATATGGATCCACCAGTGTCATTGAAATGTGTTTTCTCTTTAGAGACCACACATGGATCCACTAGTGTCATTGCATGTGTGTTCTTTTTACTAACAACAATTAGAGTCATTGCATGTGTGTTCTTTTCACATACCACATATGGATCCACCAGTGTCATTGCATGTGTGCTCTTTTCACAATCCACCTATGGATCCACCAGTGTCATATCATGTGTGCTCTTTTTACTAACAACAACCAGCGTCATTGCATGTGTGTTCTCTTCAGAGACCACACATGGATCCACCAGTGTCATTGCATGTGTGCTCTTTTCACAATCGACCAATGGATCCACCAGTGTCATTTCATGTGTGTTCTTTTCACATACCACCTATGGATCCACGAGTGTCATTGAAATGTGTGTTCTCTTCAGAGACCACACATGGATCCACCAGTGTCATTGCATGTGTGTTCTTTTTACTAACAACAACTAGAGTCATTGCATGTGTGGTCTTTTCTCATACCACATATGGATCCACCAGTGTCATTGCATGTGTGCTCTTTTCATAATCCACCTATGGATCCACCAGTGTCATTTCATGTGTGTTCTTTTCACATACCACATATGGATCCACCAGTGTCATTGAAATGTGTGTTCTCTTCAGAGACCACACATGGATCCACCGGTGTCATTGCATGTGTGTTCTTTTTACTAACAACAACTGGAGTCATTGCATTTTGTTATTTTCACATACCACATATGGACCCACCAGTGTCATTGCATGTGTGCTCTTTTCACAATCCACCTATGGATCCACCAGTGTCATTGCATGTGTGTTCTTTTTACTAACAACAACCAGTGTCATTGCATGTGTGTTCTTTTCACATACCACATATGGATCCACCAGTGTCATTGAAATGTGTGTTCTCTTCAGAGACCACACATGGATCCACTAGTGTATTGCATGTGTGTTCTTTTTACTAACAACAACTAGAGTCATTGGATGTGTGTTCTTTTTACTAACAACAACTAGAGTCATTGCATGTGTGTTCTTTTCACATACCACATATGGATCCACCAGTGTCATTGCATGTGTGCTCTTTTCACAATCCACCTATGGATCCACCAGTGTCATATCATGTGTGCTATTTTTACTAACAACAACGAGAGTCATTGCATGTGTGTTCTCTTCAGAGGCCACACGTGGATCCACCAATGTCATTGCATGTGTGTTCTTTTCACATACCACATAATGATCCACCAGTGTCATTGAAATGTGCGTTCTCTTCAGAGACCACACATGGATCCACCAGTGTCATTGCATGTCTGTTCTTTTTACTAACAACAACAAGAGTCATTGCTTGTGTGTTCTTTTCACATACAACATATGGATCCACCAGTGTCATTGCATGTGTGCTCTTTTCATAATCCACCTATGGATCCACCAGTGTCATTTCATGTGTGTTCTTTTCACATACCACATATGGATCCACCAGTGTCATTGCATGTGTGCTCTTTTCACAATCCACCTATGGATCCACCAGTGTCATATCATGTGTGCTCTTTTTACTAACAACAACGAGAGTCATTGCATGTGTGTTCTCTTTAGAGACCACACGTGGATCCACCAGTGTCATTGCATGTGTTTTCTTTTCACATACCACATATGGATCCACCGGTGTCATTGAAATGTGTGTTCTCTTCAGAGACCACACATGGATCCACCAGTGTCATTGCATGTTTGTTCTTTTTACTAACAACAACAATAGTCATTGCATGTGTGTTCTTTTCGCATACCACATATGGATCCACCAGTGTCATTGCATGTGTGCTCTTTTCATAATCCACCTATGGATCCACCAGTGTCATTTCATGTGTGTTCTTTTCACATACCACATATGGATCCACCAATGTCATTGAAATGTGTGTTCTTTTTAGAGACCACACATGGATCCACCAGTGTCATTGCATGTGTGTTCTTTTCACTAACAACAACTAGAGTCATTGCATGTGTGTTCTTTTCACATACCACATATGGATCCACCAGTGTCATTGCATGTGTGCTCTTTTCACAATCCACCTATGGATCCACCAGTGTCATTGCATGTGTGTTCTTTTTACTAACAACAACCAGAGTCATTGCATGTGTGTTCTTTTCACATACCACATATGGATCCACCAGTGTCATTGAAATGTGTGTTCTCTTCAGAGACCACACATGGATCCACTAGTGTCATTGCACGTGTGTTCTTTTTACTAACAACAAATAGAGTCATTGCATGTGTGTTCTTTTCACATACCACATATGGATCCACCAGTGTCATTGCATGTGTTCTCTTTTCACAGTCCACCTATGGATCCACCAATGCCATATCATGTGTGCTCTTTTTACTAACAACAACCAGACAAATTGCATGTGTGTTCTCTTCAGAGACCACACATGGATCCACCAGTGTCATTGCATGTGTGTTCTTTTCACATACCACATATGGATCCACCAGTGTCATTGATATGTGTGTTCTCTTCAGAGACCACACATGGATCCACCAGTGTCATTGCATGTGTGTTCTTTTTACTAACAACAACTGGAGTCATTGGATGTGTGTTCTTTTCACATACCACATATGGATCCACTAGTGTCGTTGTATGTGTGCTATTTTCATAATCCACCTATGGATCCACCCGTGTCATTTCATGTGTGTTCTTTTCACATACCACATATGGATCCACCAGTGTCATTGAAATGTGTGTTCTCTTTAGAGACCACACATGGATCCACCAGTGTCATTGCATGTGTGTTCTTTTTACTAACAACAACTGGAGTCATTGCATGTGTGTTCTTTTCACATACCACATATGGATCCACCAGTGTCATTGCATGTGTGCTCTTTTCACAATCCACCTATGGATCCACCAGTGTCATTGCATGTGTGTTCTTTTTACTAACAACAACCAGAGTCATTGCATGTGTGTTCCTTTCACATACCACATATGGATCCACCAGTGTCATTGAAATGTGTGTTCTCTTCAGAGACCACACATGGATCCACTAGTGTCATTGCATGTGTGTTCTTTTACTAACAACAACTAGAGTCATTGCATGTTTGTTCTTTTCACATACCACATATGGATCCACCAGTGTCATTGAAATGTGTGTTCTCTTCAGAGACCACACATGGATCCACCAGTGTCATTGCATGTCTGTTCTTTTTACTAACAACAACAAGAGTCATTGCACGTGTGTTCTTTTCACATACCACATATGGATCCACCAGTGTCATTGCATGTGTGCTCTTGTCATAATCCACCTATGGATCCACCAGTGTCATTTCATGTGTGTTCTTTTCACATACCACATATGGATCCACCAATGTCATTGAAATGTGTTTCTCTTTAGAGACCACACATGGATCCACCAGTGTCATTGCATGTGTGTTCTTTTCACTAACAACAACTGGAGTCATTGCATGTGTGTTCTTTTCACATACCACATATGGATCCACCAGTGTCATTGCATGTGTGCTCTTTTCACAATCCACCTATGGATCCACCAGTGTCATTGCATGTGTGTTCTTTTTACTAACAACAACCAGAGTCATTGCATGTGTGTTCTTTTCACATACCACATATGGATCCACTAGTGTCATTGAAATGTGTGTTCTCTTCAGAGACCACACATGGATCCACTAGTGTCATTGCACGTGTGTTCTTTTTACTAACAACAAATAGAGTCATTGCATGTGTGTTCTTTTCACATACCACATATGGATCCACCAGTGTCATTGCATGTGTTCTCTTTTCACAGTCCACCTATGGATCCACCAATGCCATATCATGTGAGCTCTTTTTGCTAACAACAACCAGACAAATTGCATGTGTGTTCTCTTCAGAGACCACACATGGATCCACCAGTGTCATTGCATGTGTGTTCTTTTCACATACCACATATGGATCCACCAGTGTCATTGATATGTGTGTTCTCTTCAGAGACCACACATGGATCCACCAGTGTCATTGCATGTGTGTTCTTTTTACTAACAACAAATGGAGTCATTGGATGTGTGTTCTTTTCACATACCACATATGGATCCACCAGTGTCGTTGCATGTGTGCTATTTTCATAATCCACCTTTGGATCCACCAGTGTCATTTCATGTGTGTTCTTTTCACATACCACATATGGATCCACCAGTGTCATTGATATGTGTGTTCTCTTCAGAGACCACACATGGATCCACTAGTGTCATTGCATGTGTGTTCTTTTTACTAACAACAACTGGAGTCATTGGATGTGTGTTCTTTTCACATACCACATATGGATCCACCAGTGTCGTTGCATGTGTTCTATTTTCATAATCCACCTATGGATCCACCAGTGTCATTTCATGTGTGTTCTTTTCACATACCACATATGAATCCACCAGTGTCATTGAAATGTGTGTTCTCTTTAGAGACCACACATGGATCCACCAGTGTCATTGCATGTGTGTTCTTTTTACTAACAACAACTGGAGTCATTGCATGTGTGTTCTTTTCACATACCACATATGGATCCAACAGTGTCATTGCATGTGTGCTCTTTTCACAATCCACCTATGGATCCACCAGTGTCATTGCATGTGTGTTCTTTTTACTAACAACAACCAGAGTCATTGCATGTGTGTTCTTTTAACATACCACATATGGATCCACCAGTGTCATTGAAATGTATTTTCTCTTTAGAGACCACACATGGATCCACTAGTGTCATTGCATGTGTGTTCTTTTTACTAACAACAATTAGAGTCATTGCATGTGTGTTCTTTTCACATACCACATATGGATCCACCAGTGTCATTGCATGTGTGCTCTTTTCACAATCCACCTATGGATCCACCAGTGTCATATCATCTGTGCTCTTTTTACTAACAACAACCAGCGTCATTGCATGTGTGTTCTCTTCAGAGACCACACATGGATCCACCAGTGTCATTGCATGTGTGCTCTTTTCACAATCGACCAATGGATCCACCAGTGTCATTTCATGTGTGTTCTTTTCACATACCACCTATGGATCCACGAGTGTCATTGAAATGTGTGTTCTCTTCAGAGACCACACATGGATCCACCAGTGTCATTGCATGTGTGTTCTTTTTACTAACAACAACTAGAGTCATTGCATGTGTGGTCTTTTCTCATACCACATATGGATCCACCAGTGTCATTGCATGTGTGCTCTTTTCATAATCCACCTATGGATCCACCAGTGTCATTTCATGTGTGTTCTTTTCACATACCACATATGGATCCACCAGTGTCATTGAAATGTGTGTTCTCTTCAGAGACCACACATGGATCCACCGGTGTCATTGCATGTGTGTTCTTTTTACTAACAACAACTGGAGTCATTGCATTTTGTTATTTTCACATACCACATATGGACCCACCAGTGTCATTGCATGTGTGCTCTTTTCACAATCCACCTATGGATCCACCAGTGTCATTGCATGTGTGTTCTTTTTACTAACAACAACCAGTGTCATTGCATGTGTGTTCTTTTCACATACCACATATGGATCCACCAGTGTCATTGAAATGTGTGTTCTCTTCAGAGACCACACATGGATCCACTAGTGTATTGCATGTGTGTTCTTTTTACTAACAACAACTAGAGTCATTGGATGTGTGTTCTTTTTACTAACAACAACTAGAGTCATTGCATGTGTGTTCTTTTCACATACCACATATGGATCCACCATTGTCATTGCATGTGTGCTCTTTTCACAATCCACCTATGGATCCACCAGTGTCATATCATGTGTGCTATTTTTACTAACAACAACGAGAGTCATTGCATGTGTGTTCTCTTCAGAGGCCACACGTGGATCCACCAATGTCATTGCATGTGTGTTCTTTTCACATACCACATAATGATCCACCAGTGTCATTGAAATGTGCGTTCTCTTCAGAGACCACACATGGATCCACCAGTGTCATTGCATGTCTGTTCTTTTTACTAACAACAACAAGAGTCATTGCTTGTGTGTTCTTTTCACATACAACATATGGATCCACCAGTGTCATTGCATGTGTGCTCTTTTCATAATCCACCTATGGATCCACCAGTGTCATTTCATGTGTGTTCTTTTCACATACCACATATGGATCCACCAGTGTCATTGCATGTGTGCTCTTTTCACAATCCACCTATGGATCCACCAGTGTCATATCATGTGTGCTCTTTTTACTAACAACAACGAGAGTCATTGCATGTGTGTTCTCTTTAGAGACCACACGTGGATCCACCAGTGTCATTGCATGTGTTTTCTTTTCACATACCACATATGGATCCACCGGTGTCATTGAAATGTGTGTTCTCTTCAGAGACCACACATGGATCCACCAGTGTCATTGCATGTTTGTTCTTTTTACTAACAACAACAATAGTCATTGCATGTGTGTTCTTTTCGCATACCACATATGGATCCACCAGTGTCATTGCATGTGTGCTCTTTTCATAATCCACCTATGGATCCACCAGTGTCATTTCATGTGTGTTCTTTTCACATACCACATATGGATCCACCAATGTCATTGAAATGTGTGTTCTTTTTAGAGACCACACATGGATCCACCAGTGTCATTGCATGTGTGTTCTTTTCACTAACAACAACTAGAGTCATTGCATGTGTGTTCTTTTCACATACCACATATGGATCCACCAGTGTCATTGCATGTGTGCTCTTTTCACAATCCACCTATGGATCCACCAGTGTCATTGCATGTGTGTTCTTTTTACTAACAACAACCAGAGTCATTGCATGTGTGTTCTTTTCACATACCACATATGGATCCACCAGTGTCATTGAAATGTGTGTTCTCTTCAGAGACCACACATGGATCCACTAGTGTCATTGCACGTGTGTTCTTTTTACTAACAACAAATAGAGTCATTGCATGTGTGTTCTTTTCACATACCACATATGGATCCACCAGTGTCATTGCATGTGTTCTCTTTTCACAGTCCACCTATGGATCCACCAATGCCATATCATGTGTGCTCTTTTTACTAACAACAACCAGACAAATTGCATGTGTGTTCTCTTCAGAGACCACACATGGATCCACCAGTGTCATTGCATGTGTGTTCTTTTCACATACCACATATGGATCCACCAGTGTCATTGATATGTGTGTTCTCTTCAGAGACCACACATGGATCCACCAGTGTCATTGCATGTGTGTTCTTTTTACTAACAACAACTGGAGTCATTGGATGTGTGTTCTTTTCACATACCACATATGGATCCACTAGTGTCGTTGTATGTGTGCTATTTTCATAATCCACCTATGGATCCACCCGTGTCATTTCATGTGTGTTCTTTTCACATACCACATATGGATCCACCAGTGTCATTGAAATGTGTGTTCTCTTTAGAGACCACACATGGATCCACCAGTGTCATTGCATGTGTGTTCTTTTTACTAACAACAACTGGAGTCATTGCATGTGTGTTCTTTTCACATACCACATATGGATCCACCAGTGTCATTGCATGTGTGCTCTTTTCACAATCCACCTATGGATCCACCAGTGTCATTGCATGTGTGTTCTTTTTACTAACAACAACCAGAGTCATTGCATGTGTGTTCCTTTCACATACCACATATGGATCCACCAGTGTCATTGAAATGTGTGTTCTCTTCAGAGACCACACATGGATCCACTAGTGTCATTGCATGTGTGTTCTTTTACTAACAACAACTAGAGTCATTGCATGTTTGTTCTTTTCACATACCACATATGGATCCACCAGTGTCATTGAAATGTGTGTTCTCTTCAGAGACCACACATGGATCCACCAGTGTCATTGCATGTCTGTTCTTTTTACTAACAACAACAAGAGTCATTGCACGTGTGTTCTTTTCACATACCACATATGGATCCACCAGTGTCATTGCATGTGTGCTCTTTTCATAATCCACCTATGGATCCACCAGTGTCATTTCATGTGTGTTCTTTTCACATACCACATATGGATCCACCAATGTCATTGAAATGTGTTTCTCTTTAGAGACCGCACATGGATCCACCAGTGTCATTGCATGTGTGTTCTTTTCACTAACAACAACTGGAGTCATTGCATGTGTGTTCTTTTCACATACCACATATGGATCCACCAGTGTCATTGCATGTGTGCTCTTTTCACAATCCACCTATGGATCCACCAGTGTCATTGCATGTGTGTTCTTTTTACTAACAACAACCAGAGTCATTGCATGTGTGTTCTTTTCACATACCACATATGGATCCACTAGTGTCATTGAAATGTGTGTTCTCTTCAGAGACCACACATGGATCCACTAGTGTCATTGCACGTGTGTTCTTTTTACTAACAACAAATAGAGTCATTGCATGTGTGTTCTTTTCACATACCACATATGGATCCACCAGTGTCATTGCATGTGTTCTCTTTTCACAGTCCACCTATGGATCCACCAATGCCATATCATGTGAGCTCTTTTTGCTAACAACAACCAGACAAATTGCATGTGTGTTCTCTTCAGAGACCACACATGGATCCACCAGTGTCATTGCATGTGTGTTCTTTTCACATACCACATATGGATCCACCAGTGTCATTGATATGTGTGTTCTCTTCAGAGACCACACATGGATCCACCAGTGTCATTGCATGTGTGTTCTTTTTACTAACAACAAATGGAGTCATTGGATGTGTGTTCTTTTCACATACCACATATGGATCCACCAGTGTCGTTGCATGTGTGCTATTTTCATAATCCACCTTTGGATCCACCAGTGTCATTTCATGTGTGTTCTTTTCACATACCACATATGGATCCACCAGTGTCATTGATATGTGTGTTCTCTTCAGAGACCACACATGGATCCACTAGTGTCATTGCATGTGTGTTCTTTTTACTAACAACAACTGGAGTCATTGGATGTGTGTTCTTTTCACATACCACATATGGATCCACCAGTGTCGTTGCATGTGTTCTATTTTCATAATCCACCTATGGATCCACCAGTGTCATTTCATGTGTGTTCTTTTCACATACCACATATGAATCCACCAGTGTCATTGAAATGTGTGTTCTCTTTAGAGACCACACATGGATCCACCAGTGTCATTGCATGTGTGTTCTTTTTACTAACAACAACTGGAGTCATTGCATGTGTGTTCTTTTCACATACCACATATGGATCCAACAGTGTCATTGCATGTGTGCTCTTTTCACAATCCACCTATGGATCCACCAGTGTCATTGCATGTGTGTTCTTTTTACTAACAACAACCAGAGTCATTGCATGTGTGTTCCTTTCACATACCACATATGGATCCACCAGTGTCATTGAAATGTGTGTTCTCTTCAGAGACCACACCTGGATCCACTAGTGTCATTGCATGTGTGTTCTTTTTACTAACAACAACTAGAGTCATTGCATGTTTGTTCTTTTCACATACCACATATGGATCCACCAATGTCATTGAAATGTGTGTTCTCTTCAGAGACCACACATGGATCCACCAGTGTCATTGCATGTCTATTCTTTTTACTAACAACAACAAGAGTCATTGCATGTGTGTTCTTTTCACATACCACATATGGATCCACCAGTGTCATTGCATGTGTGCTCTTTTCATAATCCACCTATGGATCCACCAGTGTCATTTCATGTGTGTTCTTTTCACATACCACATATGGATCCACCAATGTCATTGAAATGTGTGTTCTTTTTAGAGACCACACATGGATCCACCAGTGTCATTGCATGTGTGTTCTTTTCACTAACAACAACTGGAGTCATTGCATGTGTGTTCTTTTCACATACCACATATGGATCCACCAGTGTCATTGCATGTGTGCTCTTTTCACAATCCACCTATGGATCCACCAGTGTCATTGCATGTGTGTTCTTTTTACTAACAACAACCAGAGTCATTGCATGTGTGTTCTTTTCACATACCACATATGGATCCACCAGTGTCATTGAAATGTGTGTTCTCTTCAGAGACCACACCTGGATCCACTAGTGTCATTGCACGTGTGTTCTTTTTACTAACAACAAATAGAGTCATTGCATGTGTGTTCTTTTCACATACCACATATGGATCCACCAGTGTCATTGCATGTGTTCTCTTTTCACAGTCCACCTATGGATCCACCAATGCCATATCATGTGAGCTCTTTTTGCTAACAACAACCAGACAAATTGCATGTGTGTTCTCTTTAGAGACCACACATGGATCCACCAGTGTCATTGCATGTGTGTTCTTTTCACATACCACATATGGATCCACCAGTGTCATTGATATGTGTGTTCTCTTCAGAGACCACACATGGATCCACCAGTGTCATTGCATGTGTGTTCTTTTTACTAACAACAAATGGAGTCATTGGATGTGTGTTCTTTTCACATACCACATATGGATCCACCAGTGTCGTTGCATGTGCTATTTTCATAATCCACCTTTGGATCCACCAGTGTCATTTCATGTGTGTTCTTTTCACATACCACATATGGATCCACCAGTGTCATTGATATGTGTGTTCTCTTCAGAGACGACACATGGATCCACTAGTGTCATTGCATGTGTGTGCTTTTTACTAACAACAACTGGAGTCATTGGATGTGTGTTCTTTTCACATACCACATATGGATCCACCAGTGTCGTTGCATGTGTGATATTTTCATAATCCACCTATGGATCCACCAGTGTCATTTCATGTCTGTTCTTTTCACATACCACATATGGATCCACCAGTGTCATTGAAATGTGTGTTCTCTTTAGAGACCACACATGGATCTACCAGTGTCATTGCATGTGTGTTCTTTTTACTAACAACAACTGGAGTCATTGCATGTGTGTTCTTTTCACATACCACATATGGATCCACCAGTGTCATTGCATGTGTGCTCTTTTCATAATCCACCTATGGATCCACCAGTGTCATTGCATGTGTGTTCTTTTTACTAACAACAACCAGAGTCATTGCATGTGTGTTCCTTTCACATACCACATATGGATCCACCAGTGTCATTGAAATGTGTGTTCTCTTCAGAGACCACACCTGGATCCACTAGTGTCATTGCAAGTGTGTTCTTTTTACTAACAACAACTAGAGTCATTGCATGTTTGTTCTTTTCACATACCACATATGGATCCACCAGTGTCATTGAAATGTGTGTTCTCTTTAGAGACCACACATGGATCCACCAGTGTCATTGCATGTCTGTTCTTTTTACTAACAACAACAACAAGAGTCATTGCATGTGTGTTCTTTTCACATACCACATATGGATCCACCAGTGTCATTGCATGTGTGCTCTTTTCATAATCCACCTATGGATCCACCAGTGTCATTTCATGTGTGTTCTTTTCACATACCACATATGGATCCACCAATGTCATTGAAATGTGTGTTCTTTTTAGAGACCACACATGGATCCACCAGTGTCATTGCATGTGTGTTCTTTTCACTAACAACAACTGGAGTCATTGCATGTGTGTTCTTTTCACATACCACATATGGATCCACTAGTGTCATTGCATGTGTGCTCTTTTCACAATCCACCTATGGATCCACCAGTGTCATTGCATGTGTGTTCTTTTTACTAACAACAACCAGAGTCATTGCATGTGTGTTCTTTTCACATACCACATATGGATCCACCAGTGTCATTGAAATGTGTGTTCTCTTCAGAGACCACATGTGGATCCACTAGTGTCATTGTACGTGTGTTCTTTTTACTAACAACAAATAGAGTCATTGCATGTGTGTTCTTTTCACATACCACATATGGATCCACCAGTGTCATTGCATGTGTTCTCTTTTCACAGTCCACCTATGGATCCACCAATGCCATATCATGTGTGCTCTTTTTACTAACAACAACCAGACAAATTGCATGTGTGTTCTCTTCAGAGACCACACATGGATCCACCAGTGTCATTGCATGTGTGTTCTTTTCACATACCACATATGGATCCACCAGTGTCATTGAAATGTGTGTTCTCTTCAGAGACCACACATGGATCCACCAGTGTCATTGCATGTGTGTTCTTTTTACTAACAACAACTGGAGTCATTGGATGTGTGTTGTTTTCACATACCACATATGGATCCACCAGTGTCGTTGCATGTGTGCTATTTTCATAATCCACCTATGGATCCACCAGTGTCATTTCATGTGTGTTCTTTTCACATACCACATATGGATCCACCAGTGTCATTGAAATGTGTGTTCTCTTTAGAGACCACACATGGATCCACCAGTGTCATTGCAAGTGTGTTCTTTTTACTAACAACAACTGTAGTCATTGCATGTGTGTTCTTTTCACATACCACATATGGATCCACCAGTGTCATTGCATGTGTGCTCTTTTCACAATCCACCTATGGATCCACCAGTGTCATTGCATGTGTGTTATTTTTACTAACAACAACCAGAGTCATTGCATGTGTGTTCTTTTCACATACCACATATGGATCCACCAGTGTCATTGAAATGTGTGTTCTCTTCAGAGACCACACATGGATCCACTAGTGTCATTGCATGTGTGTTCTTTTTACTAACAACAACTAGAGTCATTGCATGTGTGTTCTTTTCACATACCACATATGGATCCACCAGTGTCATTGCATGTGTGCTCTTTTCACAATCCACCTATGGATCCACCAGTGTCATATCATGTGTGCTCTTTTTACTAACAAGAACCAGCGTCATTGCATGTGTGTTCTCTTCAGAGACCACACATGGATCCACCAGTGTCCTTGCATGTGTTCTCTTTTCACAATCGACCAATGGATCCACCAGTGTCATTTCATGTGTGTTCTTTTCACATACCACATATGGATCCACTAGTGTCATTGAAATGTGTGTTCTCTTCAGAGACCACACATGGATCCACCAGTGTCATTGCATGTGTGTTCTTTTTACTAACAACAATTGGAGTCATTTCATGTGTGTTCTTTTCACATACCACATATGGATCCACCAGTGTCATTGCATGTGTGCTCTTTTCACAATCCACCTATGGATCCACCAGTGTCATTGCATGTGTGTTCGTTTTAGTAACAACAACCAGAGTCATTGCATGTGTAATCTTTTCGCATACCACATATGGATCCACCAGTGTCATTCAAATGTGTGTTCTCTTTAGAGACCACACATGGATCCACTAGTGTCATTGCATGTGTGTTTTTGTACTAACAACAACTAGTCATTGCATGTGTGTTCTTTTCACATACCACATATGGATCCACCAGTGTCATTGCATGTGTGCTCTTTTCACAATCCACCTATGGATCCACTAGTGTCATATCATGTGTGCTCTTTTTACTAACAACAACCAGAGTCATTGCATGTGTGTTCTTTTCAGAAACCACACATGGATCCACCAGTGTCATTGAATGTGTGCTCTTTTCACAATCCACCTATGGATCCACCAGTGTCATTTCATGTGTGTTCTTTTCATAATCAACCTATGGATCCACCAGTGTCATTGAAATGTGTGTTCTCTTCAGAGACCACACATGGATCTACCAGTGTCATTGCATGTGTGTTCTTTTTACTAACAACAACTGGAGTAATTTCATGTGTGTTCTTTTCACATACCACATATGGATCCACCAATGTCATTGAAATGTGTGTTCTTTTTAGAGACCACACATGGATCCACCAGTGTCATTGCATGTGTGTTCTTTTCACTAACAACAACTGGAGTCATTGCATGTGTGTTCTTTTCACATACCACATATGGATCCACTAGTGTCATTGCATGTGTGCTCTTTTCACAATCCACCTATGGATCCACCAGTGTCATTGCATGTGTGTTCTTTTTACTAACAACAACCAGAGTCATTGCATGTGTGTTCTTTTCACATACCACATATGGATCCACCAGTGTCATTGAAATGTGTGTTCTCTTCAGAGACCACATGTGGATCCACTAGTGTCATTGTACGTGTGTTCTTTTTACTAACAACAAATAGAGTCATTGCATGTGTGTTCTTTTCACATACCACATATGGATCCACCAGTGTCATTGCATGTGTTCTCTTTTCACAGTCCACCTATGGATCCACCAATGCCATATCATGTGTGCTCTTTTTACTAACAACAACCAGACAAATTGCATGTGTGTTCTCTTCAGAGACCACACATGGATCCACCAGTGTCATTGCATGTGTGTTCTTTTCACATACCACATATGGATCCACCAGTGTCATTGATATGTGTGTTCTCTTCAGAGACCACACATGGATCCACCAGTGTCATTGCATGTGTGTTCTTTTTACTAACAACAACTGGAGTCATTGGATGTGTGTTGTTTTCACATACCACATATGGATCCACCAGTGTCGTTGCATGTGTGCTATTTTCATAATCCACCTATGGATCCACCAGTGTCATTTCATGTGTGTTCTTTTCACATACCACATATGGATCCACCAGTGTCATTGAAATGTGTGTTCTCTTTAGAGACCACACATGGATCCACCAGTGTCATTGCAAGTGTGTTCTTTTTACCAACAACAACTGTAGTCATTGCATGTGTGTTCTTTTCACATACCACATATGGATCCACCAGTGTCATTGCATGTGTGCTCTTTTCACAATCCACCTATGGATCCACCAGTGTCATTGCATGTGTGTTCTTTTTACTAACAACAACCAGAGTCATTGCATGTGTGTTCTTTTCACATACCACATATGGATCCACCAGTGTCATTGAAATGTGTGTTCTCTTCAGAGACCACACATGGATCCACTAGTGTCATTGCATGTGTGTTCTTTTTACTAACAACAACTAGAGTCATTGCATGTGTGTTCTTTTCACATACCACATATGGATCCACCAGTGTCATTGCATGTGTGCTCTTTTCACAATCCACCTATGGATCCACCAGTGTCATATCATGTGTGCTCTTTTTACTAACAAGAACCAGCGTCATTGCATGTGTGTTCTCTTTAGAGACCACACATGGATCCACCAGTGTCCTTGCATGTGTGCTCTTTTCACAATCGACCAATGGATCCACCAGTGTCATTTCATGTGTGTTCTTTTCACATACCACATATGGATCCACTAGTGTCATTGAAATGTGTGTTCTCTTCAGATACCACACATGGATCCACCAGTGTCATTGCATGTGTGTTCTTTTTACTAACAACAATTGGAGTCATTTCATGTGTGTTCTTTTCACATACCACATATGGATCCACCAGTGTCATTGCATGTGTGCTCTTTTCACAATCCACCTATGGATCCACCAGTGTCATTGCATGTGTGTTCGTTTTAGTAACAACAACCAGAGTCATTGCATGTGTAATCTTTTCGCATACCACATATGGATCCACCAGTGTCATTCAAATGTGTGTTCTCTTTAGAGACCACACATGGATCCACTAGTGTCATTGCATGTGTGTTTTTGTACTAACAACAACTAGTCATTGCATGTGTGTTCTTTTCACATACCACATATGGATCCACCAGTGTCATTGCATGTGTGCTCTTTTCACAATCCACCTATGGATCCACTAGTGTCATATCATGTGTGCTCTTTTTACTAACAACAACCAGAGTCATTGCATGTGTGTTCTTTTCAGAAACCACACATGGATCCACCAGTGTCTTTGAAATGTGTGTTCTTTTCATAATCAACCTATGGATCCACCAGTGTCATTGAAATGTGTGTTCTCTTCAGAGACCACACATGGATCTACCAGTGTCATTGCATGTGTGTTCTTTTTACTAACAACAACTGGAGTAATTTCATGTGTGTTCTTTTCACATACCACATATGGATCCACCAGTGTCATTGCATGTGTGTTCTTTTCATAATCCACCTATGGATCCACTAGTGTCATTTCATGTGTGTTCTTTTCACATACCACATATGGATCCACCAGTGTCATTGAAATGTGTGTTCTCTTCAGAGACCACACATGGATCCACCAGTGTCATTGCATGTGTGTTCTTTTTACTAACAACAACTGGAGTCACTGCATGTGTGTTCTTTTCACATACCACATATGGTTCCACCAGTGTCATTGCATGTGTGCTCTTTTCACAATCCACCTATGGATCCACCAGTGTCATTGCATGTGTGTTCTTTTTACTAACAACAACCAGAGTCATTGCATGTGTGTTATTTTCACATACCACATATGGATCCACCAGTGTCATTGAAATGTGTGTTCTCTTCAGAGACCACACATGGATCCACCAGTGTCATTGCATGTGTGTTCTTTTTACTAACAACAACAAGAGTCATTGCATGCGTGTTCTTTTCACATACCACATATGGATCCACCAGTGTCATTGCATGTGTGCTCTTTTTATAATCCACCTATGGATCCACTAGAGTCGTTGGATGTGTGTTCTTTTCACATACCACATATGGATCCACCAGTGTCATTGAAATGTGTGTTCTCTTCAGAGACCACACATGGATCCACCAGTGTCATTGCATGTGTGTTCTTTTTACTAACAACAACTAGAGTCATTGCATGTGTGGTCTTTTCTCATACCACATATGGATCCACCAGTGTCATTGCATGTGTGCTCTTTTCATAATCTACCTATGGATCCACCAGTGTCATTTCATGTGTGTTCTTTTCACATACCACATATGGATCCACCAGTGTCATTGAAATGTGTGTTCTCTTCAGAGACCACACATGGATCCACCGGTGTCATTGCATGTGTGTTCTTTTTACTAACAACAACTGGAGTCATTGCATTTTGTTATTTTCACATACCACATATGGACCCACCAGTGTCATTGCATGTGTGCTCTTTTCACAATCCACCTATGGATCCACCAGTGTCATTGCATGTGTGTTCTTTTTACTAACAACAACCAGTGTCATTGCATGTGTGTTCTTTTCACATACCACATATGGATCCACCAGTGTCATTGAAATGTGTGTTCTCTTCAGAGACCACACATGGATCCACTAGTGTCATTGCATGTGTGTTCTTTTTACTAACAAGAACTAGAGTCATTGCATGTGTGTTCTTTTCACATACCACATATGGATCCACCAGTGTCATTGCATGTGTGCTCTTTTCACAATCCACCTATGGATCCACCAGTGTCATATCATGTGTGCTCTTTTTACTAACAACAACGAGAGTCATTGCATGTGTGTTCTCTTCAGAGACCACACGTGGATCCACCAGTGTCATTGCATGTGTGTTCTTTTCACATACCACATATGGATCCACCAGTGTCATTGCATGTGTGTTTTTTTACTAACAACAACTGGAGTAATTTCATGTGTGTTATTTTCACATACCACATATGGATCCACCAGTGTCATTGCATGTGTGTTCTTTTCATAATCCACCTATGGATCCACTAGTGTCATTTCATGTGTGTTCTTTTCACATACCACATATGGATCCACCAGTGTCATTCAAATGTGTGTTCTCTTCAGAGACCACACATGGATCCACCAGTGTCATTGCATGTGTGTTCTTTTTACTAACAACAACTGGAGTCACTGCATGTGTGTTCTTTTCACATACCACATATGGTTCCACCAGTGTCATTGCATGTGTGCTCTTTTCACAATCCACCTATGGATCCACCAGTGTCATTGCATGTGTGTTCTTTTTACTAACAATAACCAGAGTCATTGCATGTGTGTTATTTTCACATACCACAGATGGATCCACCAGTGTCATTGAAATGTGTGTTCTCTTCAGAGACCACACATGGATCCACCAGTGTCATTGCATGTGTGTTCTTTTTACTAACAACAACAAGAGTCATTGCATGCGTGTTCTTTTCACATACCACATATGGATCCACCAGTGTCATTGCATGTGTGCTCTTTTCACAATCCACCTATGGATCCACTAGTGTCATTGCATGTGTGTTCTTTTTACTAACAACAACCAGAGTCATTGCATGTGTGTTCTTTTCGCATACCACATATGGATCCACCAGTGTCATTCGAATGTGTGTTCTCTTGAGACCACACATGGATCCACTAGTGTCATTGCATGTGTGTTCTTTGTAGTAACAACAACTAGAGTCATTGCATGTGTGTTCTTTTCACATACCACATATGGATCCACCAGTGTCATTGCATGTGTGCTCTTTTCACAATCCACCTATGGATCCACCAGTGTCATATCATGTGTGCTCTTTTTACTAACAACAACCAGAGTCATTGCATGCGTGTTCGCTTCAGAGACCACACATGGATCCACCAGAGTCGTTGGATGTGTGTTCTTTTCACATACCACATATGGATCCACCAGTGTCATTGAAATGTGTGTTCTCTTC
Organism: Avena sativa; assembly: GCA_916181665.1. Taxonomy (NCBI): domain Eukaryota; kingdom Viridiplantae; phylum Streptophyta; class Magnoliopsida; order Poales; family Poaceae; genus Avena; species Avena sativa. The sequence continues at coordinate 409,140,300 of OV702292.1, read as the reverse complement.
AGAGACCACACATGGATCCACCAGTGTCGTTGCATGTGTGTTCTTTTTACTAACAACAACTAGAGTCATTGCATGTGTGGTCTTTTCTCATACCACATATGGATCCACCAGTGTCATTGCATGTGTGCTCTTTTCATAATCTACCTATGGATCCACCAGTGTCATTTCATGTGTGTTCTTTTCACATACCACATATGGATCCACCAGTGTCATTGAAATGTGTGTTCTCTTCAGAGACCACACATGGATCCACCGGTGTCATTGCATGTGTGTTCTTTTTACTAACAACAACTGGAGTCATTGCATTTTGTTATTTTCACATACCACATATGGACCCACCAGTGTCATTGCATGTGTGCTCTTTTCACAATCCACCTATGGATCCACCAGTGTCATTGCATGTGTGTTCTTTTTACTAACAACAACCAGTGTCATTGCATGTGTGTTCTTTTCACATACCACATAGGCATCCACCAGTGTCATTGAAATGTGTGTTCTCTTCAGAGACCACACATGGATCTACTAGTGTCATTGCATGTGTGTTCTTTTTACTAACAAGAACTAGAGTCATTGCATGTGTGTTCTTTTCACATACCACATATGGATCCACCAGTGTCATTGCATGTGTGCTCTTTTCACAATCCACCTATGGATCCACCAGTGTCATATCATGTGTGCTCTTTTTACTAACAACAACGAGAGTCATTGCATGTGTGTTCTCTTCAGAGACCACACGTGGATCCACCAGTGTCATTGCATGTGTGTTCTTTTCACATACCACATATGGATCCACCAGTGTCATTCAAATGTGTGTTCTCTTCAGAGACCACACATGGATCCACCAGTGTCATTGCATGTCTGTTCTTTTTACTAACAACAACAAGAGTCATTGCATGTGTGTTCTTTTCACATACCACATATGGATCCACCAGTGTCATTGCATGTGTGCTCTTTTCATAATCCACCTATGGATCCACCAGTGTCATTTCATGTGTGTTCTTTTCACATACCACATATGGATCCACCAATGTCATTCAAATGTGTTTCTCTTTAGAGACCACACATGGATCCACCAGTGTCATTGCATGTGTGTTCTTTTCACTAACAACAACTGGAGTCATTGCATGTGTGTTCTTTTCACATACCACATATGGATCCACCAGTGTCATTGCATGTGTGCTCTTTTCACAATCCACCTATGGATCCACCAGTGTCATTGCATGTGTGTTCTTTTTACTAACAACAACCAGAGTCATTGCATGTGTGTTCTTTTCACATACCACATATGGATCCACCAGTGTCATTGAAATGTGTGTTCCCTTCAAAGACCACACATGGATCCACTAGTGTCATTGCATGTGTGTTCTTTTTACTAACAACAACTAGAGTCATTGCATGTGTGTTCTTTTCACATACCACATATGGATCCACCGGTGTCATTGCATGTGTGCTCTTTTCACAATCCACCTATGGATCCACCAGTGTCATATCATGTGTGCTCTTTTTACTAACAACAACCAGCGTCATTGCATGTGTGTTCTCTTTAGAGACCACACATGGATCCACCAGTGTCATTGCATGTGTGCTCTTTTCACAATCGACCAATGGATCCACCAGTGTCATTTCATTTGTCTTCTTTTCACATACCACATATGGATCCACTAGTGTCATTGAAATGTGTGTTCTCTTCACAGACCACACATGGATCCACCAGTGTCATTGCATGTGTGCTCTTTTCACAATCGACCAATGGATCCACCAGTGTCATTTCATGTGTGTTCTTTTCACATACCACATATGGATCCACTAGTGTCATTGAAATGTGTGTTCTCTTCAGAGACCACACATGGATCCACCAGTGTCATTGCATGTGTGTTCTTTTTACTAACAACAACTAGAGTCATTTAATGTGTGTTCTTTTCACATACCACATATGGATCCACCAGTGTCATTGCATGTGTGTTCTTTTACTAACAACAACTGGAGTCATTTCATGTGTGTTCTTTTCACATACCACATATGGATCCACCAGTGTCATTGAAATGTGTGTTCTCTTCAGAGACCACACATGGATCCACCAGTGTCATTGCATGTGTGTTCTTTTTACTAACAACAACACGAGTCATTGCATGTGTGTTCTTTTCACATACCACATATGGATCCACGAATGTCATGGCACTTGTGCTCTTTTTACTAACAACAACCAGAGTTATTGCATGTGTGTTCTCTTCAGAGACCACATATGGATCCACCGGTGTCATTGCATGTGTGTTCTTTTTACTAACAACAACCAGAGTCATTGCATGTGTGTTCTTTTCACATACCACATATGGATCCACCAGTGTCATTGCATGTCTGTTCTTTTCACAAAACACCTATGGATCCAGCAGTGTCATTGCATGTGTGCTCTTTTTACTAACAACAACTAGAGTCATGGCATGTGTGTTCTCTTCAGAGACCACACATGGATCCACCAGTGTCATTGCATGTGTGTTCTTTTTACTAACAACGACCAGAGTCATTGAAATGTGTGTTCTCTTCAAATACCACACATGGATCCACCAGTGTCATTGCATGTGTGTTCTTTTCACTAACAACAACCAGAGTCATTTCATGTGTGTTCTTTTTAGATACCACATATGGATCCACCAGTGTCTTTGCATGTGTGTTCTTTTTACTAACAACAACTGGAGTCATTTCATGTGTGTTCTTTACACATACCACATATGGATCCACCAGTGTCATTGAAATGTGTGTTCTCTTTAGACACCACACATGGATCCACCAGTGTCATTGCATGTGTTTTTTTTATTAACAACAACTGGAGTCATTGCATGTGTGTTCTTTTCACATACCACATATGGATCCACCAGTGTCATTGCATGTGTGCTCTTTTCATAATCCACCTATAGATCCACTAGTGTCATTTCATGTGTATTCTTTTCACATACCACATATGGATCCACCAGTGTCATTGAAATGTGTGTTCTCTTCAGAGACCACCCATGGATCCACCAGTGTCATTGCATGTGTGTTCTTTTTCCTAACAACAACTAGAGTGATTGTCTGTGTGTTCCTTTCACATACAACATATGGATCCACAAGTGTCATTGCATGTGTGCTCTTTTCACAATCCACTTATGGATCCACTAGTGTCATTGCATGTGTGTACTTTTTACTAACAACAACCAGAGTCATTGCATGTGTGTTCTTTTCACATACCACATATGGATCCACCAGTGTCATTGAAATGTGTGTTCTCTTCAGCGACCACACATGGATCCACCAGTGTCAATGCATGTGTGTTCTTTTAACTAACAGCAACCAGAGTCATTGCATGTGTGTTCTTTTCACATACCACATATGGATCCACCAGTGTCATTGCATGTGTGCTCTTTTCGTAATCCACCAATGGATCCACCAGTGTCATTGCATGTGTGGTCTTTTTTCTAACAACAACCAGAGTCATTGCATGTGTGTTCTTTTCACATACCACATATGGATCCACCAGTGTCATTGCATGTGTTCTCTTTTCACAATCCACCTATGGATCCACCAGGTACATTTCATGTGTGTTCTTTTCACATACCACATATGGATCCAGCAGTGTCATTGAAATGTGTGTTCTCTTCAGAGACCACACATGGATCCACCAGTGTCATTGCATGTGTGTTCTTTTTACTAACAACAACTGGAGTCATTTCGTGTGTGTTCTTTTCACATACCACATATGGATCCACTAGTGTCATTGCATGTGTGTTCTTTTTACTAACAACAACTGGAGTCATTTCATGTGTGTTCTTTTCACATACCACATATGGATCCACCAGTGTCATTGAAATGTGTGTTCTCTTCAGAGACCACACATGGATCCACCAGTGTCATTGCATGTGTGTTCTTTTTACTTAGAACAACATGAGTCATTGCATGTGTGTTCTTTTCACATACCACATATGGATCCACCAGTGTCATTGCATGTGTGTTCTTTTCACAATCCACCTATGGATCCACCAGTGTCACCGCATGTGTGCTCTTTTTACTAACAACAACCAGAGTCATTGCATGTGTGTTCTCTTTAGAGACCACACATGGATCCACCAGTGTCATTGCATGTGTGTTCTTTTTACTAACAACAACTGGAGTCATTGCATTTTGTTATTTTCACATACCACATATGGACCCACCAGTGTCATTGCATGTGTGCTCTTTTCACAATCCACCTATGGATCCACCAGTGTCATTGCATGTGTGTTCTTTTTACTAACAACAACCAGTGTCATTGCATGTGTGTTCTTTTCACATACCACATAGGCATCCACCAGTGTCATTGAAATGTGTGTTCTCTTCAGAGACCACACATGGATCTACTAGTGTCATTGCATGTGTGTTCTTTTTACTAACAAGAACTAGAGTCATTGCATGTGTGTTCTTTTCCATACCACATATGGATCCACCAGTGTCATTGCATGTGTGCTCTTTTCACAATCCACCTATGGATCCACCAGTGTCATATCATGTGTGCTCTTTTTACTAACAACAACGAGAGTCATTGCATGTGTGTTCTCTTCAGAGACCACACGTGGATCCACCAGTGTCATTGCATGTGTGTTCTTTTCACATACCACATATGGATCCACCAGTGTCATTCAAATGTGTGTTCTCTTCAGAGACCACACATGGATCCACCAGTGTCATTGCATGTCTGTTCTTTTTACTAACAACAACAAGAGTCATTGCATGTGTGTTCTTTTCACATACCACATATGGATCCACCAGTGTCATTGCATGTGTGCTCTTTTCATAATCCACCTATGGATCCACCAGTGTCATTTCATGTGTGTTCTTTTCACATACCACATATGGATCCACCAATGTCATTCAAATGTGTTTCTCTTTAGAGACCACACATGGATCCACCAGTGTCATTGCATGTGTGTTCTTTTCACTAACAACAACTGGAGTCATTGCATGTGTGTTCTTTTCACATACCACATATGGATCCACCAGTGTCATTGCATGTGTGCTCTTTTCACAATCCACCTATGGATCCACCAGTGTCATTGCATGTGTGTTCTTTTTACTAACAACAACCAGAGTCATTGCATGTGTGTTCTTTTCACATACCACATATGGATCCACCAGTGTCATTGAAATGTGTGTTCCCTTCAGAGACCACACATGGATCCACTAGTGTCATTGCATGTGTGTTCTTTTTACTAACAACAACTAGAGTCATTGCATGTGTGTTCTTTTCACATACCACATATGGATCCACCAGTGTCATTGCATGTGTGCTCTTTTCACAATCCACCTATGGATCCACCAGTGTCATATCATGTGTGCTCTTTTTACTAACAACAACCAGCGTCATTGCATGTGTGTTCTCTTTAGAGACCACACATGGATCCACCAGTGTCATTGCATGTGTGCTCTTTTCACAATCGACCAATGGATCCACCAGTGTCATTTCATTTGTCTTCTTTTCACATACCACATATGGATCCGCTAGTGTCATTGAAATGTGTGTTCTCTTCAGAGACCACACATGGATCCACCAGTGTCATTGCATGTGTGCTCTTTTCACAATCGACCAATGGATCCACCAGTGTCATTTCATGTGTGTTCTTTTCACATACCACATATGGATCCACTAGTGTCATTGAAATGTCTGTTCTCTTCAGAGACCACACATGGATCCACCAGTGTCATTGCATGTGTGTTGTTTTTACTAACAACAACTAGAGTCATTTAATGTGTGTTCTTTTCACATACCACATATGGATCCACCAGTGTCATTGCATGTGTGTTCTTTTACTAACAACAACTGGAGTCATTTCATGTGTGTTCTTTTCACATACCACATATGGATCCACCAGTGTCATTGAAATGTGTGTTCTCTTCAGAGACCACACATGGATCCACCAGTGTCATTGCATGTGTGTTCTTTTTACTAACAACAACACGAGTCATTGCATGTGTGTTCTTTTCACATACCACATATGGATCCACGAATGTCATGGCACTTGTGCTCTTTTTACTAACAACAACCAGAGTTATTGCATGTGTGTTCTCTTCAGAGACCACATATGGATCCACCGGTGTCATTGCATGTGTGTTCTTTTTACTAACAACAACCAGAGTCATTGCATGTGTGTTATTTTCACATACCACATATGGATCCACCAGTGTCATTGCATGTCTGTTCTTTTCACAAAACACCTATGGATCCAGCAGTGTCATTGCATGTGTGCTCTTTTTACTAACAACAACTAGAGTCATGGCATGTGTGTTCTCTTCAGAGACCACACATGGATCCACCAGTGTCATTGCATGTGTGTTCTTTTTACTAACAACGACCAGAGTCATTGAAATGTGTGTTCTCTTCAAATACCACACATGGATCCACCAGTGTCATTGCATGTGTGTTCTTTTCACTAACAACAACCAGAGTCATTTCATGTGTGTTCTTTTTAGATACCACATATGGATCCACCAGTGTCTTTGCATGTGTGTTCTTTTTACTAACAACAACTGGAGTCATTTCATGTGTGTTCTTTACACATACAACATATGGATCCACCAGTGTCATTGAAATGTGTGTTCTCTTTAGAGACCACACATGGATCCACCAGTGTCATTGCATGTGTTTTTTTTATTAACAACAACTGGAGTCATTGCATGTGTGTTCTTTTCACATACCACATATGGATCCACCAGTGTCATTGCATGTGTGCTCTTTTCATAATCCACCTATAGATCCACTAGTGTCATTTCATGTGTATTCTTTTCACATACCACATATGGATCCACCAGTGTCATTGAAATGTGTGTTCTCTTCAGAGACCACCCATGGATCCACCAGTGTCATTGCATGTGTGTTCTTTTTCCTAACAACAACTAGAGTGATTGTCTGTGTGTTCCTTTCACATACAACATATGGATCCACAAGTGTCATTGCATGTGTGCTCTTTTCACAATCCACTTATGGATCCACTAGTGTCATTGCATGTGTGTACTTTTTACTAACAACAACCAGAGTCATTGCATGTGTGTTCTTTTCACATACCACATATGGATCCACCAGTGTCATTGAAATGTGTGTTCTCTTCAGCGACCACACATGGATCCACCAGTGTCATTGCATGTGTGTTCTTTTAACTAACAGCAACCAGAGTCATTGCATGTGTGTTCTTTTCACATACCACATATGGATCCACCAGTGTCATTGCATGTGTGCTCTTTTCGTAATCCACCAATGGATCCACCAGTGTCATTGCATGTGTGGTCTTTTTTCTAACAACAACCAGAGTCATTGCATGTGTGTTCTTTTCACATACCACATATGGATCCACCAGTGTCATTGCATGTGTTCTCTTTTCACAATCCACCTATGGATCCACCAGGTACATTTCATGTGTGTTCTTTTCACATACCACATATGGATCCAGCAGTGTCATTGAAATGTGTGTTCTCTTCAGAGACCACACATGGATCCACCAGTGTCATTGCATGTGTGTTCTTTTTACTAACAACAACTGGAGTCATTTCGTGTGTGTTCTTTTCACATACCACATATGGATCCACTAGTGTCATTGCATGTGTGTTCTTTTTACTAACAACAACTGGAGTCATTTCATGTGTGTTCTTTTCACATACCACATATGGATCCACCAGTGTCATTGAAATGTGTGTTCTCTTCAGAGACCACACATGGATCCACCAGTGTCATTGCATGTGTGTTCTTTTTACTTAGAACAACATGAGTCATTGCATGTGTGTTCTTTTCACATACCACATATGGATCCACCAGTGTCATTGCATGTGTGTTCTTTTCACAATCCACCTATGGATCCACCAGTGTCACTGCATGTGTGCTCTTTTTACTAACAACAACCAGAGTCATTGCATGTGTGTTCTCTTTAGAGACCACACATGGATCCACCAGTGTCATTGCATGTGTGTTCTTTTTACTAACAACAACTGGAGTCATTGCATGTGTGTTCTTTTCACATAACACATATGGATCCACCAGTGTCATTGCATGTGTGTTCTTTTCACAATCCACCTATGGATCCACGAGTGTCATTGCATGTGTGTTCTTTTTACTAACAACAACTCGAGTCATTTCATGACTATTCTTTTCACATACCACATATGGATCCACCAGTGTCATTGAAATGTGTGTTCTTCTCATTAACCACAGCTAGAGTCATTGGATGTGTGTTCTCTTTAGAGACCACATATTTATCCACTAGTGTCATTGAAATGTGTATTATTTTCAACTACAGCCGTTGGCCACAAACAATCGGGACGCAGAGCTAACCAGCAACCGCTCTGGGCTTCTAGAAGACCCGATCCCCGATTGTTAGGCGTCATTGGATCGGTGTGCGTGGACGATAAGGATGTCCTTCGCGAGGGCGATCCGCGAGAAGTCTGTTCTGCGAACTGATTGGCAGTGGCAACGATGCTGGGCCTTCGTCCTTGCCCTTATCCCCTTAACCTCGGGGCCGAAGATCAGATCGTGTTCCTTCGTCGCCATGGAGAGGGAGAGGCCCAAACTCAGCTTGCACGAGGCTCAGATGTTCGCCCACTACGACATACTCGCGCCGCCGTTCATGAGGCTTCTGGCCGACTTCGAGCTCAGCTACGCCGGGGTTCCTGTCGCGCCGCTCTTGCACGACAACATGTTGGCGAGGCAGATCGAGGAGCGTTGCCGCCAGCTGTCGGAGCGAAAGAGGGCAATGGCGCGGTACTCGCGCACGAGCGCGTACTGGCGAAAGCTGTTCAAGAAGGAGCGGGCTGTGTTGATTGAGTTGTGAGGAACCCACCGGCGGGAGATCCACCCAGATGTGCGCAACCCCAAAGGGAGGCAGCGCTTCTGGGCAGTGCATGGGCGTACAACCTCCACCGTTATCGATGCAACGTGCCATGAAGAATCCATGAGGAGGAGGAACGCTGCCGGGAACGTCAGCATCGATTCTGACATGGAGGAGGCTGGCAGCGACGCGGACAACATCGTTAATGATGGAGACTGCGGGAGCGTCATAGTCGATTAGGGGCACTTAAGCATAAATTAAATCTATGTACGGTATCTTAATGCGCTCTTTGGATCTGGGTCACTTGAGTCATGGTCGATTATCGTCATAATCTATATATGTTGGCCATGTTTTAGTTGTCTTTGTCTTTGAAACTAGTCGATCGAAACTCGTCCGATCCTGAAAATAAAGTTCGCGCGTTTCTAGCATATCTGATGGGACAATACGCTAACTCTGCTCCCAGCACTTGATGGCATGGCCATAATTTGGAGTGTGCCAGAGAAGGGATTGAGCGTATTGTAATAGTGTACTACTCCTATCTAGATATAACTGACTTAGTTTTTTTAGATATTTAATAAATGTGCCTATACCAAAAACATGTCTAGATACATGTTTTAGGTTTCTCTGTATTTCAAACTAATCAAAATTCGTCAAATTCTGAACAAACAAAGTCATTGCGTTCACATCTGATGGGATAATACGCTGACTCTGCTACTTGATGGCACAACCATAATTCTGGAGTGCGCTAGAGGAGATGGGAATGCAAGGGAGATGGGAACTAGTAGCCGCGTCCAATCGCAGGTAAAAAATTAATATAATAATATTTAAAAAAATTATAATCTGGTCCACATGCCCCCATCACAAACACGTTGCACGCGCCAAATATAAATAAAGACGACATGGCTAGTTTAGTTTCAATGATATAATTCAACATACGACATTACTGTGCCCGCATCTTTCTGCTCCTCTTATTAGTCTGCTAGCCCACGCTGCATTAAGCATCAGGTGATGAGGATAAAAAAATGATAAAATGGCAAATAAAACAATTTTTAAGCTTACCTTTCATCTGGAGAATCGTACAAAGATGAAATTGACAGGGATTTATTATTTCTCCTACAGTTAGCCGAAAGATCCTCAAGAACATCCTCAATCACCCCTGCAACTTCTTCATATTCTAATACACCTCCATTATTTGCCCTTTCCTCCCTGTTCCACTTACCCTTTTGTTTCTTTTCACACCCTTTTCTCGCCGGCACCTCCACTTCTTCATAAATTGGCTTCTTACGTACGTTTTCCTCTGAGTGCTCATCACCGTCTTCACGCTGCTCTTCCTCCAGTTCTGGCTAGGAAGCCTCATTTCTGCCACCGGGGTGTGAACACGGACAATATCATGTGTAACTGGGTTTTTGCACAACCTCTTGATATGGCCGAATCCGCCGCAATGTTTGCATTTCCTTTTCCTAGCTCCCAGCCTTGAACCTTTATCGGTGGAGGCTTCGATCCTTAGCTTTCTAGGCCTCCTAGGTGGCCTCCTAAGAACTGGTGGTTGAAGTTTGAACCCTGGATCGACAATCTCCCAATCATTTTCATCGGCCATAGGTGGTACATTTTCTGCATAAGTTGCAGCCAACTTGTCCACAGCGAAATAGTTGTCGACATAGTTCTCTATTTCAGCTCTGTTGCCTCTAAGCTTTAAGATGAAGTAAATTGCATGGTGACATGGCAGACCAGTAATCTGCCACTGCCTGCATGAACAAGTCTTGTTTCCAATGTCTACAATGTACCTCCGTTCACTTCCATGCTTGTATTCTACATAAAGCTCAACCAATGTTCTAGAACTTCTGACCATCCTCATCTTTATCGTTCTCATTGCCCTGGTTCTTGCATTCAGTAACATAACCACCTTTGGAACTATTTTATGGCCTAAAAATTTTGTTGCACAAATTCTTTGCCTTAAATCTATCTTCACCGTTATGCACTGTCTTATCGCATCCAACAAAATAACAATTCCAAGTATCTTCATGCCCGAAATCTTATCATTGAAACTCTCTGCCAAATTATTGCAAACAAAATTCACCTTGCTTAACTCACCAAACTTGCTTCTGGCCCATAGCTTGGTGTGATGTTCTTCAAGGTATTTTTTCACCTTTGGCACTACATACATGTTCTGCAAGTAAGTAGCATGCGTTCTTGGGGTGTATGTGTATGCTGATCGCCACAAGTCCTCTTCAAAGATCTTTCCTTTGAACTTCTTCGTGAAGTTAGTAGCAAGGTGCCGCATGCATTCCCTATGCTCAACCCCAGGAAACACAGCATCAACAGCATTCTCAAGTCCCTCGCATGCAGCGGTGTGTATCACCAAGCCTTCAGGGTGACCAATTACTTCCCGTAGTCTTTGCATGAACCATCTCCAGCTTTCATTTGATTCACCCTCAAGAATAGCATAAGCTACGGGTAGAAGCCAATTATGCGTGTCCAAAGCACAAGCAGAAGCAACATGTCCCCTGAACTTCCCTGTTAAAGAAGTTGCGCCTATTGCCAAGTATGGCCTGCAGCCGTCTAGGAACCCCTTCCAGCATGCCTTCAGGCAGACAAAACATCTCCTGAAGCATATCTTATCTGCCTGCTTATACCTGACCCCCCCTCGAGACCTTTTCTCTTCCTTTCACAACCTCGTAATCAATGTCAACAACACTACCAGGTGATGTTTTCTCTACCTGAGCTTTGAAACTATACAACATATGAAAACTGTCATTCCACTTGCCTTGAATGAAGTCTAGAGCCATCTCCTTCCCATCAAAGACTCTGTGGTAAGGAATCAGAACGTTAAACTTTTTGCTAATCTTTGCTCTGAGTTTAGCAGGTCCAATGTTATGATTCCGCCTCACCCATTCAAGTACAGTAGAAGCAATCCACTTGGTAGTCGTCGGTCTAATTTTACCACTTAAATAAGTATTGGGGAAGTTGTGTTTCTTCGTGTTTACTTTGATCTACATTCGATAAGAATCCAAATAATTTAGAGCTAGTTATTAGCAGAATAAATATGAGAAAGACTGAAACTAAATGTAGCTATCGCAACCTGAAATGGGAGTCCACCTCGCATTGAAGATGCAAGTAATCTCCATTTACACACATTACTTTCCCTACAGTGCACCCTAAATCTCTTTTGGTCGCTCTTTTCAATGATAAATTCGAACCCAACTCTGATTGCATAGGTTGCAACTGCATATCTGCAGTCCTCCACATTATCAAAGACAGTCCCCTCATCAATTGTAGGATTGTCCCTGTCAAAGTGTATCACTGGCTTGTCCTCGTCTTCGTCGCCGTATCTACATCCCATTTCCACATCTTCACATTCCTCTTCCTCATCAGTCCCATAGTCAGGCTCAAAGTTCGAATCAACCAAATATTCCCTACTCTCCATCCTATCGGGGTCAGCAGCCACATCTGGATATGCTTTCTCATCATCATCCGCACTGCCACACATTTCAGTGCCTTCATGCTCGCTTGACAAAGCATCATGCTCAAGGACAAGCTGTACAGATGTCCTGCAGTTACCAACACATATCCTTGCCATCACCACGGGACTAGAAACGCTAATTGGGGTATGCAGAAAAGGAATCACAGTTCTTACCCTTCAATGTGGATGCATGGCACCTTCTCCGGGCTCCATACCTCCAAAGCTCTGCACCCCGCTTCCTCTCCCCTGTTTCGTTGTCCTCTGTGCTCTCCAGACTTGAAGGAGATTCTGTGCTCTCCAGCCGCGCAGGACCCATATTCGTGCTCTCAAGCCTCACAGGATCCATCTCCGAGCGGGATCCGGATCACCAGCGTTGTTGGGCCCCTAACCCAACGGCCGACTCTTGGTTTTCGTTTCCAGATGCTCCTGGGCGGTGGACGGCGGCAAGGAGACAGGGCAGGGAGGGGAGGGGAGAGGACATGAGGGGATGGCAGGGAGGGGAGGGCGGGAGGATGACAGCCCAAGGGGACGACGAGAGCAGTGCACGACTGAGCGGAGTGGCGGCGGCAGGAGCATAGGAGCGGAGAGGAGCGGAGCTGGTTGCGACAAAGCATGGAAAATTGCACAATAATGTGTTGGTGGGTGGCACCAGCCCTCGAAACTGGGACGCACGCCGTCGAAGGTGGAGGAGGCGGGCCCGCCAGTCAGAAAACATGCCACCTGTCAGCACACTATGCATGGTAGCACTTCACGGAATTTTTTAGCAGGTCCCACATGTTAGTCTGTTTGATCAAAACTTGCATGCAGTGCATGGCTGGTTCACGCGCTAGTTCCGAAAAAAAGCCCATTGATCCAAACTTGAAGTGGCAGCTCTACTTCTTCTCCCTCGTCTCCTCGTCTCCTCGCAGTGGCAGTTCCGCTTCGTCTCCCTCGTTTGTTATCTTCTTCTTCTCCTCGCAGTGGTAGTTCTTATTTCTTCCTCGATCAAAACATTCCCGCACGTAAGCCATGGCCAGTAGCTAGATGAAGAGGAACTGGTTCGATCTCCCGGCCGACCCACTTTGCAAGATCGCCGACTACTTGCTGGACAAAGAGGAGTACGTCGACACCTATGCTGCTTTTCGGAAAGTTTGCACCGATTGGCGCCGCACTTTAAAGGTGCCCGAATTCCATCTCAACAACTGGATCATGATAGATCACACACTTCCAGACGTTGGTGACTTCACCTTCCTCAACCTCGCCACTGGTCGTTGCTTCAGGACAAATCTAATGGACGTCCATCGCAGGTTCACATTCAGATCCGATATTTATTGGTATTTTCCATTGTAAACATCTTAGTGCTAAATGATGCCCTCTTCTTCCAAAAGATTCTACTTTGTCGGTGTTTCTTGTGGCGTCATCGTGCTTGCTCAGAGGGTGGAGCCATACCAGATTCGGCTTCTGAACCCAATCACTCATAAGTCTAACACTGAGGTTCAAGCACACATACCATCTGATCTTCTGTAATCTGTCATCGTGACGAAGTCCCCAACGATGGTGTTCGTTTGCATTGATTATCCAGATCATATTGCATGGGCCGATGAGAGCACCCCAACGGGGAAAATCAATGAATCATTTGGAGAAGGATTGTATTCGCCACCTCCTGATACGCTTCTGGTCTGCATGACGGCATTCCGAGGGGAAGTATATGCATTACTTGAGAATGGAGACATCTTGTCGACCAACATCCAATTAGAGCAGCGCGCGAGCACTGTCACGATGGACAAAATAATTTCAGCCCCAGTCTTTGAACAGGTACGCGGAACCTACAATTTTTACCTTGTGGAGTCAGATGGTGATCTGCTTCTTGTGTTGAACGAGGATTTCGCCAAAGGGCAACCGGTGTTGTACTGGGTGGACACGAAGAACCACTCTCTCGAGGCCGTCGGTGACATTGGAAGTCGTGCCCTCTTCGTTGGTTACAATCGGTCTATCTCCATTGACACCAGGTTACACCCCATAGTCAAACCCGGTTGCATATACTACAGGAATTATATCAGACTGTACGATCATGAGGTTCAAGCTTGGGAAGAGGAACCAACAATGGTAATGTATGGCTTAAGTCTAGAACATACACCGAGGCCTTACCCTCTGGACAAGATACTGGCAGCATATTGTAGACGGAGAGAGTTCTCTGAATATGTGTTGTAGCACGCGGGAGCCGCCGATGACGAAATATATAGGGGAGAATGAATCCTATATTCATCCTAGGTTATTTGCTAGCATTTTCAGGTCTATTATTCGAAGTAGAAATTTGTACTATATTTATATTATTTTGATCAGCAGTATGCGTATTACCTTTCAGACAAAATTGTAATGTATTTAATTTTAGTACTTTTAGAATTCAAAGTATTTATTTTTAGTAGCTTCTTTCAGAATTCTCTGTGTTCGACATGGGCATTAGCTCAGTGCCGGAATTCAGGTTCCACATGGAAAATTGCACAATAATGTGTTGGTGGGCGGCACCAGCCCTCAAACCTGGGATGCGCACCGTCGAAGGTGGAGGAGGCGGGCCCGCCAGTCAGAAAACATGCCACGTCGGCATCCCCTATTTCTGATGCCCTTTAAAAAAAGAAAACACGCCACGTCACCATCCCTGTTTCTGATGGTGTTGCTACAATCGACGGTACATGGTGGCATATAAATAATATTATATAAACATAAGGGCACGGTCGTCAACATTTCTAAAATGAAACCCGGTCCTGTCTCCTACATGTCCTGGTACATTGCCTGATGAGGTGGATAGCCACGACCGATCTTTTTAATACATTCGCACTCTTATGCTGAGAAGGGAAATAAAGATTGAGCGGTTAATGCAACGAGTGTCGAATTATTACCCTTTAAGGAAATGGGAGATGGTTATTTTCACGCGTGCCCGTAGTCCAAACCTACTGTCGGTCTTTCACTCCCCTTCTCCGACAAACCATAGTTCACCTTGCGCAGCTCCTCCGTGCCGCACCAACTAGGGTAACATGGCCCCGCCTAAGTAGCCGTTGTCGCCGCCGCGACAGCCGCTGAAACTGGGGTATTTAGCCCCTCTAAGGCAGGCCATGAAGCTCTACTTCAAGGCCGGCCTCCCATTGCCCTACCGGGCGGATGATTTCCCTGAATGTGCCGAATCGGCCGCGGCGGCGACGGCGGCGTCGTCAGCGCCAGATGCGGCAAGAAGGGCCAAGAGAGCGATGTTGAGAAATCACGCGGCGGCATTATGGCATACTCTAGGCAGTGGGAACAAGGTACGTATGAAATCGCTCACGAGAGCATGCCACCAAGGGTACACACCCTCGAACAGGGCAGGGCAAAGGTCTAGGAACTCTCGCGTCCACGCTTCGGCGTGGACTACCTTACCGCAGTGGGGAGGCTAGGAGCACGCCGTCTGCGGCAAAGATGCTCCATCCTACGCACCGTCAGAGGCTGTACCGTGGCGGCGACCAAGCGTCTACACTCAGCATGCTGGATTGTTCGACAGCCGGAGTCAGCGGCGGGCATCAGCTCAGCCCCGGAATTCAGGTTCGAGTTCACACGGACCTACGATCCCAAGAAGGAGATGCCGAATTTCAGTTTCGAAGAAATCATTGCGGCGGCGCCATTCGTCCAACTGAACCGGGACTGGCACACGCAAATCTCTCGTGCATGGACAATGCAGATTTCTTGTAGTTTGGCGGGAAGGCAATAGATCAGTTTGGGTTAAATGATCAAAAAACTTATGTCCTCTCAAGGCAATTGGCCAGCCAACTTTTCTGGTGGAGATCTGTAGTTTCTTCAGTGTAGAATAGTTAAGTTCAGACTGAAGAATGGCTTTTGTAGATGAAATGCTGACGAATTGTTCTATAAACTAGTATGAAGTTTAGCCTACTTTTGTGCAGGTATAAGACCCTTTTGTATGGAAGTACTACTGTTATAAGCAAATACTATCTAGTATCTATTTCCTTCAATTACTAGTCGTAGTTCAATCCAGTTAATTGACATCTTTTTATCCCAGACAATAGATTTTGCGTCTGCTGTCTGTGCTGTAAACCATTTTTCCTTTGTCTTGTGGTGCCTGCAAAATGGTCATGCAGTTCAACGTATTACAAATGTAGCTATCTTGTACTTGAAGAGGAGATGGACTACATTTTCCTGGCATCCACATAATTGACATTGCTCATTGCCAGACCACCCTCTTTTCATGAGGTTGTCCTTGGTTATTCACAGAAATTATAAAGCACGGTGTTCAACTACATCGATTAAAACTATTACACACACACTACATCAAATTCATTACCCACACATACTACATCGATTCAAACTATTACACACACATACTACTTCAAACTATTACACACATGTACTATATCGATTCAAACTATTACACATTTTTAGTCGATGCTAACTTCCTGCTATGCTCTCCATACTACAAATTCATTAGCCACACATACCACGGCAATTCACTAGAGCTCTGTCTTCACTCGAGGGAAATCAGAACCACCAGCTCTTCCAAGCCCGGTTCCCCCACCGAAACTATGTGCGCCGTCGCGAAATGGTGGTGGTCTTCTCCATCGATCCTTCCAGGCCAACACTACAGGCGATGAGGATGCTTTCTGGCAGCCTCTTTGAGGCCCTGAATGTCATGTACTGATTCCAGAACCTCCAGGTGGATGATGACCGGGTGCTTCCAGCAAAGCTGTCGCCCTGCCCTGCTTGGAATCTGCACCTCGTACATCTTAGGAACGGTGTCAGGATCTTTCAGCCATGCCTTTACCTCGATGACCCATCTATCGCTCGGTGGAATGATTTCCACCAGCTCGCCGCCAAGGCTACTAACAACCTGCTTGAGGGCGTCCGACTCCCAAGCATCTAATGGGAGGCCGTCAAAGCCAAGTTTGGAGAAGAAACAAAGTTGCCCCAAGCGATCGTCCCACCCATAGGCGCTATGCCAACGCATGAAGCTCATTTTCTCCCCGCAGCACTCGAAAGAACGGGAAGAATGCAGAACGCGCTCGGTGTCTGAGCTGTGCTCGAACTGGACAAAAAAATCGAATGGCGACGCGCATACCTCAATGTTGACCTCATTTCGTCTGATCCCAAAACGAGACCTGAAAGCCAATAGCAACTCTGCCAGTGACACCGCGGGACGGACACCCAACACGGTGGCCATGAGAGCATGGTCGTCGAATTGCTGTGCCAGGGCTACCATGCCTGGGGTGCGTGGCAGCACGCAACTTCCTGAGGCCGGTCGCCGGCCTGGATAGCCCGACGGGACGCGCTCCACCGTGCGAGAAGGACTAGCCAGAGGCGAGGTATTAGTCCGGGGACGCGAAGCTCCGATACGGCGGATGATGCAACGGTGACGGCTGCGAGCTTTGATTAGAGGAGTGGGAGGTTGACCGGACATGGCGGGGATGCAAATTAGAGCAAGTGCGAGCTCCGATCTAAGACGAGCAGCCGAAGCTGAGCAAATGTTATGGGGAGGGGAGCAGGGGAGAAGACCAGAGCACAGCAAAGAAATAGATCTGGTCCACTCAGGGATCTGGTCCATGCAGGGGTAAGCTAGTCCACGACCGCAAAAGATAACAGGGAATACTGACATGGCGGGCCAAGAAGAGTTGACCTAACAGCGGTATTTGAGTTCAACCGTTTTTCGTCTGGTTCAAACGACCGTTTGGCCGTTAGATTTGTATTCACCCCCATTTGGCCCTTCTGGACAATTGGAGATTCTACTACGGCCCTTTCGCGCGATTGATGACAACTTGGGTACCGCGGTGCGCTCACCCACCAAGTTTGGTACCACAAACGAACATTCCCCATGGGGAGAGCAGAGATCTGTTAAAGCACTTGAGTAGCAAGGTAGATCTACTTGATTGCAAAGCTCATGATCACAATATGATCATGCATAGAGAGAGAGATGAACACATAGCTACCGGTAGAGCCCTTAGCCTCGAGAGAGAACTACTCCCTCCTCATCACGGGAATCGGCAATGGTGATGGAGATGGTGGTGGAGATCGATGGAGATGGCTCCGGGGGCACTTCCCCGTCCCGGCAGGGTGCCAGAACAGAGACTTTTTGTCCCCTGAATCTCCCCTTCAGTGGCGGCGATGTTGGGTCCGCAGCATAGAAAACAAAAAATTTCGTACGATGAGAACTATACGCCAAGATCTATCTACTAGGTACAGAGCAACGGGTGGACATACATCCATCGAGAACTTACCCTCGAAGACAACGAGTTTTGTTAACGAGTAGGAACTCGTGGTTGATGTAGTCGTACACTTGCCGATATCAAGATCATGTGGAAGTCCGAGCAGGTCTGGCTCCAGCACGTCCTTCAGATCCAGCTCCAGCAAGTCCAGCACCACCAAGTCTAGCACCGCAAAGAAGCGGTGCATCCGTGATCGCACACACGTCCGGTACCCCGACAACCTCCGTCCCTCGCTCCAGCAAAGCAGCGGAAGCAGCAACTCCTTTCTAGATAAAGCCACCGGGAACATGTATCTCGCTAATCCGAGACCATGGGGGAATAATACTAGAGGGGGAGAGAGATCCTTAACGAGGAGGTGTGAGTAAGAAGGGGTGTGAGGGGGCCTTTTATAGGAGGAGGGGAGGGTACCCCTCCCCATGGCCGGCGCCTCAAGGGGTGACCCTTCACCTCCTCATTCATGTGGTGGTAACTCCCTGCACATAAATTTGCCCCTTCACATTCTCTTTTAAAGTCTCCACTTCAAATGCATTAAATTTCTCCAAATTTAATGCTCTCTCATTTAATAAAACTCTTTTATTAATTTTATTCAGAATTTTGTTAATTACTTTAATTAACAAACATTCACATAAAACCCCCTGCAACATATCAATATTACATGCAGAACCAATTTCAGCAATTTCACCCGAAACAGTTTCGGTGTCTATTGAAATAATTCCAGCGCTTTCTTAAGTCTTTATCTGAAACATATTTGCTCCAAATGGTGTCGGTATCCCTTAAGTGTGTCACCCTACGGTTTGCGAATAATGCATACATGATCGAGACCCCTCTCCGATTAATAATCAGCAGCGGGACCTAGAGATCCATACTGACTCCCACATATTCAACGATGACTCTTGTGATCGTGTGAACCTTTAACGCAAGTAACTAAATCCCTTTGTCTCGCGATATATTACATGTCCGAGATTCGATCATCGGTATCTCCATACCTAGTTTGATCTCGTTACCGACATGTACTCTTTTCTCATTCCCATGATATAACATTCTAGTGATCATATCACTTGCTTGCAAGCTAACCAATGCGATATCACCGAGAGGGCCCAGAGTATATCTATCTGTCATCGGGATGGACAAATACCACTCTTGATCCATGAGCCTCAACATAACACCTTCGTAGCACTAAACCCACCTTTATAGTCACCCTGTTACGGTGTGACGTTTGATGTTATCAAGATACTCTTCCGGTGTTAGCAATTAACATGATCTCATGGTCTAAGGACTAAGATTACTTCGTATGATGTTATAGCAATATAAACATAATGACTCTGATGGCAATGCTATACTTCGGATGAATGTTCATCACATCATTCCACCAATGTTGTGACCTCGTTATTAACAACATCCAATGTCCATGATCAGGAAACCTTGATCATCTTGTTAATCAACGAGCTAGTCTATAAGAGAGGCATAACTAGGAACCTTTTATTTGTTTATTAAACACACATGTATTGACGTTTCCAATCAATACAATTATAGCATGCAAAATAAACATTCATCATAAACATGGAATAAGATAATAACCACTTTATTATTGCCTCTCGGGCATATTCCCTTCAGGGGGAGCTACGGAACTTTTCGTGGATTTCTGATTGACAATTTAGGTTTTTTGCATCGGGAGGATTTTATAAGCAAAGGGGCAAGGTCGGTGGGCAGCCAGGGGGCCCACACCATGCTCTGGCACGGCCTGGGGGACCCGCGCCTAGGGTTGGCCATGTGGCCCCCCTTTGTCTCTCCTTCTGGCTCCGTGAATCTTCCTAGAAAATAACGACTTTGGCTTTTGTCTAGTCCAATTCCGAGAATATTCATTTTCTGACTTTTTGGAACCAAAAAATATCATAAAACAGGCAACTGGCACTATGGCATCTTATTAATAGGTTAGTCCCAGAAAGTGTATAAAAATACTCCAAAGTGTGGATAAAACAAAGCAAATTAGATACTAAACAAGCATGGAACATCAAAAATTATAGATATGTTTGCAACGTATCACTTATACATAGTGATGTATCGTATTTTAAACAAGTAGTGGAAATCATTTGTTAATTGTGGACTTGAGTGAATAAGCATATTTACTTAATAAAACATGAGTTCGAAATGATTTGAATTATTCAAATGAGTTCACAACAATAATAGGATATAGAAATTAACAAGAATACAAAGTCTCTTCGATTTGATCGACATGACTGAAGTATTCAAGTTAAGTTTAGCATAAAAGGGACTTGTGAAAGATGTTTCACAAATTATGATAATTGGATGAATTCAAATTGTGTTGAAATATCTAAACATCATAATCATTATGTATTAAGATACATATGGTATAATATCATCTCTTATAGGGGTTATAGTTATCGTTTAGAGTTAAAGATCAAAATAAGCAAACACTCATTTGAAATACAAAGGAACATCTAAAAGATTCGTGGAAACAACACCATAAGCGTTATGGCACGTTCGAGTTTCTGGAGATTTTGACAAGTCGAAATCGTGGCAAATAAACAAGTCTTTGTAAAGCATTCTTAGGAAGCTATGAATGCATCGTCCACAAGGGGCAAACCTGCTGTTGTCCTAAGTTGATGTGTCTCGATGAAGATACAGGTGGAAGAAGAAAGATCAAAACAAGGTATTTGACCTTAGCTCCGAATTGTTGAGTGGCACAGCAGAATTTGTTTCGTGAATCCAAACTCTACATATAGAGGATAAACCAATGATAATGATCATAAAGTTTTAGCGAATACTTTTACAAAAGAAAGTAGGATTCAACTATATATTCAACAAGTTTGGGGAATTATATATTGATTCACTTGTCATGTTTTGAACAAGACATACCTACAAATTACAAAGAAGCGTGATGGACCAGAGTGCAAGAAATGACTAGGAGTCATAAAATCCTATATTAAGTTACATTTAAGATTGCAAAGTAACATGTTACTTGATCTTATTAGAGTAAAGAAGTTTACTTTATATTTCTGAATGACTGCAAAGTCATAAGAAGGAAATGAAACTTAATGAATGACAAAAGCTCGATTTGTCATAAGTTTGGACAAATTCAAGGAGTTGACTACAATAGTAGTGATGCTTAAGTCTTTTGGATTTACACTAGAAATATATATGGATATTGAAGTCTCGTAATTGGAATTCTCAAATTGATAATGATCAAAGAATTTTGGAATGTCCAAAATTATCAAGAGGACCTAGATTTGAGTGGGAGCAAATCAGCTTGGCTAATACATAATATGTAGCTGACATATTTTTCGTGGGAGCTAAGTGAAATCCCTGGATCTCAAACATGAATGTCATATTTGAGTGGGAGCTAAGTGAAATCCCTGGATCTCAAACATGAATTTCATATTTGTGTGGGAGCGTGAAATCATTCTGGGATATGTGGATGACATATGTGAATGATGTGATTGGTGTTAATAATATTTAAGTTAGATAAATAAGGATGAAGTTGAAGTTATTAAACAATAAGATCTTTCGAGATAGATTGGTGAGTTTAATAAACACTGAATGTCGAATGCTTCCTGGACTTGACTCTGAAAGATGTTCAGAATGTCCTAAGCAAGATTCTGAAGAAGCTCAGAATGGAACAAGGTGAGAAAGTAGTTCTTACTATATGAAGCATTGAGTTAGTATTGCAACTATGGTTGAAAGAAAGAGATGTGTTGCATCTCCTATGCCTCAGTCATAGGTTCTTACACATAACCATATTGTATACTCGACGTAATATGACCCGAGGTTCTGGTTGGAAAGACAAAGTCTTAACTATAAGAGCATGTCTTTAAGTGATTCCTAAGTTGATCACTGAACCAGAATTAAGTTTGTACATAAATGGCAAGAAGCAATGTAAGTGGCATGGTTGCATTTCATGCACTAGGATCTACATAGATATAGAAGTATAAAGGCTCCATCTGATGTGGTGTATAATGTTATGGCGGGGCTAGTTTGCTTTTAACGTAGAATAATGTGTCCCAATGCCCAGTGCCCATGAGAACGTCCTCGAGGTTGATCTAAAGTCACTGTAAGCTCCTGGAATTCGGCCTCGTTCTGCTGCCATGAATACAGTATATACACAAAGGATATCAAAGTGTGTTTCAAAGTTTAGATGACAACAATGAAAACAACCGTCATTATAAACACTAGAAACAAAGTCTCACTTTGTCGCCAAACAAATACTTCGACCCATTATACGATAATGGTGTGAATGTCAAAATTAGGAAGACATTAACGATTTGCAAATGACATAATGATCTGGTAAAACCGAACATGGACATGACGTTTCCCATGAGCATGCATTATCTGTAAACGCATATGGTATATGGTTTATATGAGTAAAATGCGAGCTGGATTATTTGTACTCTAGTGCAAGTGGGAGACTGAAGGAGATATGCCCTAGAGGCAAATAATAAATAGGTGTTTATTGTCATATCTCAATTAGTTTATAATAGTTTCATATTGTGCTATAACTGTATCAAGTAGAAACATTGGTACAGGTGTGGTATGAAACAACCAAGTCCCTAGTAGCCTATATTTATACTAGTTTGTTGGTCATGAGGATGATCTGGGTTTCAAGATCATGGGCATTTATGCCAATTGACAACGGGGTCATATCACTAGAGAATGATGTGATGGACATTCCTCGAAGGATTGCAACACGATCAAGTCATATAGTTCATTGTTGCAACAGTTATACCTAGACTCCTTTTCCTTACACCATGGGCTCATATTACTCACTGTTTCCTGAGGCTACTTAGACTGCATCAACCGTCATCTGGTAATACGTTGGCCATAAAGGTGTACGTTGGGTATTTCGAAGGAACAGTAGATGACATGTGACTACAAGACCGGGATTTGTTCACCCACATGACGGGTAAAGATACATACTGTCAACACCCGGATATTTAATCCCAGATGCCTGTTATGCCATACATCGCAATCCCAGGATTACCATTTTTGCGAGACATAATAGATTGGATATCACAATACATCATCCATTACAAACCATAATAATGTCTTACACGAATAAAGGATCTCATGATCCAGTCTTAATACAAACAAGCAGCGGATTGATACATTGCAAATGTATCTATAATTTTTGATGATCCATGCTTGGTTTTATCCACTTTCTTGTGTTTTGTCCACACTTTGGAGTACTTTTCATATGATTTCTTGGACTAACCTATTAACAAGAGCCACAGTTCTAGCTGCCTATTTTCTGCTGTTTTTGGTTCCAGGAAAGTTAGAAAATGAATATTCTCGGAATTGGACGGGACAAAAGCCAAAGTGCCTATTTTTTCAGAAGACTCCAGGAGCCAGAATACGAGACAGAGGAGGGCCAGGGGCTGGCCACACCCCCCCAGGCGCGGGCTAGGCTGGCCGCGCTAGGGCATGGTGTGGTGGCCCTAGGCACCCCCTCGGTCTCCCTCTTCGCCTATAAGAAGCCTTCTGACCTAAAAACTCCGGGGGGTTCGACGTTTTTCTAGAAAATGTTCCGCAGCGCCGCCACCATCGAAGGGGAGATTCGGGGGACAAAAAGTCTCTGTTCCGGCACCCTGCCGGATGGGGAAGTGCCCCCGGAGCCATCTCCATCGATCTCCACCATCATCTCCATCGACCATCCATGTTTCCTCCATCTATGAGTGAGTAATCCCCCGCTTCCTGCTATGGGGATGGTAGGGATTGGATGAGATCGTTCATGTACTGGCATCAGATTGTTAGGGCATTGTGCCTAGTATCTTTTATTAGTGCTTTATGACTTTGTTGCGACTTGTTTTGCTTAATGCTTGTCACTAGGGCCCGAGTGCCATGATTTCAGATCTGAACATGTTATTGATTCATTATGATAGTATTGTTTTTGGTCTTATCTGCAAGTTGTATACACACGTTGTTGTCCAAAACCTATGGCCCCGAAGTGACAGAAATCGGGATAACCGGAAGGGAATGGCTTTTATGTGAGGATCACATGTGTTCACGGAGTGTTAATGCTTTGCTCCAGTGCTCTATTAAACGGAGCACCTTAATTGCCAGTAGTTCCCTAGAGGCCCTGCTGCAAACGGGCTGGCAGGACAAAAGATGTTGTGCAAGTTCTCATTGGGAGCACGTATGACTATATATGGAACACATGCCTAGGATTGTCTAGTACTTGGATGATTTATCTTATTTATCTGCAATTGCCCTATGTTCTGATTGCTATGTGAATTGTCTTGTCCATGCAACGCCCGTCCATCCATCCCTATGCCTACCGCACTCGAATCCCACTGTTTACTGCTTTTGTTACTACTGTCTTTGCTTTACTACTGCTGTTACTTTACTATTCCTACTAAAAAACTGTTGCTACTGATTAATAAGCGTAGCGGTGGGCACCTTCTTCAGTGTCACAGGCAATGCTGACGATGGGAGATGATCGAAGTTGTCGTAGCCATCCTGTTTTCCTTCTTCCGGATAGTCCTCCTCATAGTCTGGCCAGGGGAATAGCCAGGGACAAAGCCATGAGTACTCTTTAAGTACTCGCAAACTATCACTAACAAGTAAGGTAGTTCTAGTAGGAATGTTAAGCTCTAAGTTTATTTGCAAAGCTAAATTTGAAACCTAAGCTGAGTTCAGAAACAAAGAAAGGTAAAATAAAGTTCTAAATCACTTAAGTTGGGAACTTAGTTTTCATAGCCACAACCCTGTTGTGGTCAAGTCAAGTCACAATTCATTTCATAAGGCATTTTGAAAACATCTGACGACGAAATAGTATGGCCACTCCAACTGTCCATGACCGCGGACGCAGCTATTTGAATAGTTTGACACTCTACAGAGGTGGTACACTTTCACCACAAAATTCGATACATCCGTCAGGGATAACCCTAAATCATCATACTTAGTATGTGGATAATCAATCATAACATTTCCTTTACACACTCTAGTATAAGCACCTCTCCTATGAGCTTGGTCTCCCAGCCATGGCCATCTGCCATCCTGGGCACTACATAGGTGGACATCATCAAGAGGTAGCCTCAGCTGAAACCTCTTCCACGAGGGAACCCATACTAATGCATATAAACTTCCGGCTAAGCCTTACCCAATTCACATATTGTGGTTATATGGTAAAATTGGAATGGTATCGCTTCCGAACCCAACCATCAGTTTTTATAAAGGGCCAAGGCTCATGCGTCAACATTTTCATCATCATAAACCATTTGTGTTTCTCAACACATGTCAAAACATATCAATAGAATGACTCATCATTCCAAGGTTTTCATAAGCATTTTCACCAAGTATTCCCATCTAGAGTGATCAAGTTTTATTTCTTAGCACTAGCCACTAAGGTTAAGAGTGTTCACTAATGAGGAGTGCTAAACTCAATCTCATGCCATAGAATGACATCTAGTATAGGCCAAGTTTTATACTCTTTATGCTATCTATACTACTTTCCAAAATCTCACAAAGCATTACTAAAAGTAAAGAAACTTTGGTAAAGCAAAAGTAAAGCTTGCAAGTAAAAATTGGGATGGGTATAAATCAAAAATGTAGAACCAAGCATGCCTAATGCATCTTGCTTAGTTTAACTTGCATCTAGTGATGGCTTGCAAGTATTAGCTTGCCAATAATAGCTTGCCTTGATTGGTGCAGTGATTGAAGTTCTCCTCGTCTTCTTCGGGGTAGAACTCCTCCTCCTCGTAGACTTGGTCGGTACTATCGTCTGTAAATGAATACGGGATACACAATCACCAAACAATACTTAACTAAGTCTAATTAGCACACTAAGGTTCAAACTTGATGATTTAGCATCATCACACTCATTACAAGATTTAAAGAACTAGTTTCATTTATTTTATTTGAGAAAAGTAATTTCTACTCATTGAAATTAATTAAGATTTAATATTCTCCAATTCAAATATGGGATCATGTGAACACATGTCATCACCACATATTCTAATACATGGGAATGTGATTTAAAAAGGGTTGGTCATATTTTATAAAGTTTAAGATTATTATTTAAATGATTTAAAGTGACTAGAAATGCCTATATAGCATTATTTTGGTACTAGTCCAAAGTCACTGCATGCAAACCTAAATATTATTACATATTCAGATAGGTATTGTAAAATGTGATTTTTGAGAGTTGGAATCAACTCAAAAGCTATTATGGTTGATTTTTGAAAAATGTTTGAATATAGAAAAGTCTCTGTCTTGTTATTCTTGCTATATGTGATCTCTAACTCTAATTGATTTAAATGCAACGGGCTTGGATAGATATTTTAATTATCTTTCTAACAAAATTTGAATCGTGCATTTTGGTTAAGTGAATCTCTCTGAATGATTTTTGAATAAGTGGTAGAATCTAGTTTAAACCTAAATGGAAAAAAACTAGTTTGAATCTGTGGGCTAGCACGGGAAAGAAATGGGCCGGCCCAGCTGCACTACGTGGGTGCAGCGGGCTACTGACAGGGGGTCCCGCACGTCAGCGGCACATTTAACACGAAGCGGTACGAGGAAACCTTAGCGCTGTGATTAGAACAAGATCTACAGCTGTGGTTCGTCGTCTCCGGTGAACTGCTCCGGCGAGAACGAACCCTAACGCGACATGGTGGGGGTACGCGGGGGCTTACCATGGCTCCAGCTAGGGTCGGCGACGGGGGTGTTCGGGGTGGTGGATGACGGTGGTTCGAGGCATGGTCGCGGCGGCTCTTGGGGCAGTCGCAATCAACGACGCCTCTTCTCCTCTGCAGCGGCGAACTCCGGTGCAATTCCAGTGAACTGCGGCTCGATTGGCTCCAGGGAAGGGTCGAGGGTGGTCAGTGGTGAGAGGGGAGTGGTATGGTGTGAGAAGTGAGGCTAGGGGTGGCCTCTATTTATACACCGGCGAGAGGGGCAATGCGGTATGGTTAGGCTCCATCGGTGACGCGTCTACAGGCTGCTATCGACATGGCTGCGAGAGGCGGTCAACGTAGTGCTCCCTGGCAGTCCTCTCTAGCTTAAAGGCGCGGCAAGGGGCGGTCGCATTTGGTCAGGAGCATCCGCGCTCTGGGCGGAGATAGTGGGTGCTCGATGCGGCGCACGGTGGCTACTGGTCGCGCGGTGGCGAACGGGCATGTCTGGGCGATTCCTGGGGTCATGGTGAAGCAGTGTGCGCGAGCTGCGGTCGAGGCGCGGTCTGTGCTGGTTGGTCGGGCGCGGCGTTCTGGCGCGTGCTCAGCATGGCGCAGACGCGTGGGGCGCGACTGTGCTGCGGTGGTCCATGGCCTGGCAGTGCTCGGGAAAGGGACAGAGAGGGGTGGTGCAGTCTCGCCTACCTCATAGACATGGCGGGAGAGAGCGGGGCGCTCCAGGCTGAGTGGTCCATGGTCGAGTGGCAAGGGGGTGCTCGGGGTGGCTCAGCACTGGTGCAAACAGTGAGGTGGAGTGGCTCTCTAGGCTGGTTGAGACTAGAGGGGACAAGGGGAGTAGAAAGGGGTCAAATGGGTAGACAAAGCATTGATCAAAAATAGTGTTTGTTAGATAGTTAATTCAGTGCTCACCAAGTGTTTGTTTAAATGGCCGAAAGAAAATTATATTTGAATTTTTGGCTTAGATTTGGTGGGTGATCTACACTTATGCTTGGTCATCTATGACTGCTTGGGGTTGTCAGGTGGAGTTGGTTTGGTGGGTTTTGGAAAAGGTGGGATCTTCACATATGTATTGGATTCAATTTTCAAATGTCATTTAAATTGAGTGGCTAAATGTTTTTGTAATTGTAAAGTGGGCCTTGGTACATCTTTACTTGGTCTAGCAAGGGGTGAAAAGATCTAGAAATGTTTCTGTTAGGAAATGACTTCTAGGAACACCTAAAGTGGCCTAGTGGATTAAAATTGTCCAAATGACCATTTGTCTTATTTAATCTTATTTGATTTCTTTTTATTTGGATTTTGTTTGTAAATGGTCTAGATGATGTGGCATTCACCTTTAAACCATTTCACAGCAATTAGAACAATCAATCATGGCATTTTCAAACAATTCTACACTAATGCAAACACACATACATCCATATGCCTTTTCTTTAATAAAAGTTTTTGTTAACCCTCAATTGGGTGATTAGGAACTTGATAACCTTGATTAAAGTTTTGGGATGTTACACATACGGCCGGCTTGGTGAGATTACATCCATAAATGTTGCAACATGTGACTTGGTCACGGGGATATAATATCACGGTAACAAGAAAACACAACTTGTTGTGAACGAAATTGAACAAGGTATGTGATACCAATGATCGGATCTCGGACAAGTCGTATCAAGAAACAAAAGGAATTGGATGCTACATTTAGCGGTTCAAACGACATTGTCATCAGGAATGCATAGGGGTCACATGGATATCCCTGGTCCCTCTGTTGATCATTGATACAGATCATGTCTAGAGCATTCCTGAGCCGTGAGAGGATACACTTAAGGGTACGATGAGAGCGATCATTCGTAAGACGGAACCACAGTAGAGAAAGAGAAAGCCAGAATTGTTTCGCACAGAGATCCGAAGTTGTTCAGAGAAAGAATAAAGGACCGGGATCATTCTGGGAAAGATCCGAAGTCGTTCGGAGGAAATCGAAAGGGAATCGAAAGGTGCTTCGGGTCAAGACGGATTTTGTAATATGTATTTACATATTAATTAATGTAATTAATATTAAATATAATATTAAAATCTAATTTGAAGGGGTATCCCACTAATGGGCCAAACTTCCTAGGGAAAAAGGGCCCATGAGGGAAAACCGAAGGAGGGAAGGGCCAAGGCCTAGGCGCCTCAAGAGGGCCCACCCAGCCAGCCTAGGGCTGTGCACAGGGTGGGGCCCACCCCTGGCCGGCCGGCCCATGGTGCCCTAAGGGCCCATGCGCCTCCCCCCTCTCCCTTGAATAGTCCCACATGGAAAACCCAAAGGGGAGGGCACACCCCCTCCCCCTATATAAAGGGGTGCCCATGGGTGGATGAAACACACCATCAATTGGAGAAGTCCTTTGGTTGACTTCCTCCTTCCCTCTCTCTCTAGCCCTTGTGACCATGGCCCCAAGTCTGGGCTGTGCGAACAAGGCACACCTGCAGTACGCCGTTGCGCTGCAGGGATTCCTAGCCGGATATCAACTTCCGCACTCCCGGCGGGATCGGGGAGCCGTAGGTCTCATCGTGCACCGAATGTGTATGAAGACACGAGGCGCAACACTTGGGGCACTTAAATGTCGTGAGCCAGAGCTGCTGCACGATGAAGAAGGAGCAAGGGGTGACCTGCGAGGAGCTTCGCGATCTTGAGGTCGGCTACGAGTACGACTACATCAACCACGTTCCCTTCGGAATGTTAACCGCGTACGGTCTACAAGGGTATGTATTCTCTACACATTGGCCGTTACCGCATTACTACAGAGATAGATCCTAGGCAGTTTTTGGGGTTCCATCGTAGGATTTTTTTTGTTGCGGATCCCCTTCACGAGGTTGTTATTTTTCCTAAAGAAAAGTATGAAGAATATTGGATATGAATGCCACCATCCAAGTTTACATACAGATATATTGGTCCAACATGTTGTACCAACGATTCCCATGTTTTATGAGTTTTCAAACTTCCCAGCTAACTCTGCCCATTAGAATGACTTTATGTCGATTTATCGACATTAGGTCAAATTTGAAACAACAAGTACTAGTAAAGTGCACATGCCCTGGACGTGAGACTCGGATAATAGACATCTGGCATACCATCACTATATAAAATTATAATAGGTAAAGCAGAAAAAATATAATAGGTAAAATTTGAACTACTACAAGTAAACTGTGTAGGTTGCTTTGAAAGTTTTACAAAAAGCTCTTAGAGTTACCCATCAGAGGCGGCATGGGGGGGCAGGGGGTCAATTAATATACTATAAGAAACCATAGAGAGTTCTGACGAGGGGTTCATCTTCTTTCTAAGATTTTGCGTCTTGACAGTTTAATGAAATTAGGTCAAACTTGAGCTACAACTAAGTGCGATATATTGCTCTTGAATTTAATGAAATTAGGTCAAACTTGAACTACAAGTAATAAATTATAGGTTGCTTTGAAAGTTTTATGAAAAAAGCTTTTGGAGGTACCCATCGAGTGGTTAATTAATATATCAGAAACCACACAGAGTTTTGACGAGTGGTTCGACTTCTAGCTAAGATTTTGCATCATGAAAATTTTGAACACCTTTTGAAAACAATCGCATGAAACAGGGAGAGAGGGGAAATGATTTTTCTATTCTCTATGGGCAACCCACAAGCTTGAGGTGCACCTTATTAGCCTTAAAGATACAAACTCTATTTTCTCCATAATGTATATGGTGAACCTTAGTGGATGCCACATACTAGGCCTTAAGGTGTGCTTTTGTACACATTGCTGATGCCCTTATTAGGGAAAAGCAAATAGTACTCCCTCGATCCAAATTAGTGTTATCACATTTGTCTAGATTCGGATGTATCTAGTCATGTTTTAGTGCGAGATACATCCGAATCTAGACAAATCTGAGAACATTAATTTGGATCGGAGGGAGTAGTATATTAGTACTTTTTTTGAGGAAAGTATATTAGTACTAGTACACTAGTATAGCACTAGTACTCATTTCTTTGCTTAGACATATGCTCACCTATGTCCACGCGCTGTACACGCTGAGAGAATAAAACATAGGCAGGGTAAAAGAGGGCAGCAGCGAAGAGGAGTTGAAGGCGGTTCGATGTCAGAGAAAAGTTATGATGGGCTCCTGACACGAGGTACTCCTGCGGCCACTCTACTAGTAGTAAATTTCAGGACTTATGCATGCAAAACAAATTGTGTGTTTTCTCTCTCATTCACTGCCTCTCACCATCCATCCTCCCTCTCTCCTACCCTTTCCCCTCGCGCATCGGCCCGGCTGATCTCTCCCTGGTCCACAGCGTGGTGCTGCGCACGTGTGCCTTGGTATGGCGGCTTTGTGTCTCTGGCGTGTTCGGCAGCCGCGTTGGCGTGGAGTAGGGGCGAGGAGTAGATAGGAAGTAAACCACTTTGGTCCTTGGCAGCAAAAAAATTCAAACTTTTCTGGTTTTCGAAATTTTCACTTGCTTCCCAAACATCGGGAGGGAAGGTTACTCAAAAGATCGCCATTCATAGTACTTCTTATCTTATCTTTATCTTTTCTTATCTCTTACAATACCATACCATACCACTATATAGTGTATGGAAAACTTCGAACATTGACCGTTGGATCAAGACCGACAAATCCAAACAGTGTCGTTGGTGTGATTTTCCAACTATATCAGGAAAGAACATTCAATTATTCTCAATTTTCCGAGTGGATGATGAGCGAGGTTGTGCTTTTAAGTTTAGGAATGTCCGAAGAATATTGGATCTGAATGCCAGAAGCGAAGTTTACCAACATGTTGTACCAACGATACCCATGTTTTATTTATGAGTTTTCAAATTTCCTAGCTAACTCTACCTATTTGACCGAATGAGTTTATGTCGATTTATCGAAATTAGGTCAAGTTTGAAACTACAAGTAAATTGTAGGTTGCTTTGAAAGTTTTACGAAAAATCTTTTGGAGGTATCCATCGAGGGGTCACAATTGATATATCATAAAACACTGAGAGTTTTTACGATAGGTTCAAGTTCTTGCTAAGATTTTGCATCTTGACAATTTAACGAAATTAGGTCAAACTTGAGCTACAAGTAAGCGTGATAGATTGCTATTAAATTAAATGTATTTCCAAAGGTAGATGGGTGCATATTCATGTAGTAAACAATGTCCTTGGTGTTAGTTTCCAACTATCATGAAAGAACATTTAATTCTCAATTTTTCAAGTGAAGACGAGATTGTTCTTTTACGTAAAGAAACACCGAAGAATATGGACCTGAATACCACAAGACAAGTTTGCAAACATAAATGTATGGATGTTGATGTAATTTTACCTTTTTTAGGTCCTTGATGTAAAATGTACTCGCACCGTCCTTGTAAAATTCAAACCTAAAAGCAAGTGGTAACATTTAAAAGTATTTAAGATTATTAGTTGTCGAAGAGTATGAACGTTCTTGGATTTCAAGCCGAACAACCAAGGTCATGGCCATATCTACATCATACTTTATGCTGATGATGATCCCATGTCCATGAATTTTCATGCCGCCAACTCTGGCCATATATTTTGAAAACAAACGAATAGAAAGTAGTATGAAGAGTATGGCTCGATGAGCTTCTCTCTCGAGAAGGACCCAAACATGACTATTTTCCCTGCTTAATTTTAGGGTGATTCATGATAAATGTTTGGACCTTGATGTAATTTTACCCCTTTTTAGGTCCTTGCGGTAAAATGTACTCCCATTGTCCCTGTAAAATTCAAACACAAAAGCAAGTGGTAAAATTTAAACGTATTTAAGCTTATTAGTTGTCAATGAGTATGAACATTCTTGCATTTCAAGCCAAACCACCAGGGTCATGGACATATGTACATCATACTTTATGATGATGATTCATGATCCCATATCAAAGAATTTACATGACGCAAAATTTGGCCATGTATTTTAAAAACAAATGAAGAGGAAGTAGTACTACGAAGAGTATGGCTTGGTCAGGTTCTTTCTCGAGAAGGAGTCGAACTTGACTATTTTCCTTTGCTTAATTTTAAGGCGTGCCTCGTGCTAAATTTTTGTACCTCAATGTAATTTTCCCTTTTTAGGTCCTTGATGAAAACAAACGAAGAGGAAGAAGTACTATGAACCGTACGGCTTGACCAACTGTTCTCTCGAGAAGGAGCCGAACCAAACTATTTTATTTGCTTAATTTTAGGGTACTTCATGCTAAATGAATGGACCTCGATGTAATTTCTCCTTTTTAGGTCCTTGATGTAAAATGTACTCCTATCGTCCGTGTAAAATTCAAACCTACAAGTTAGTGGTAAAAGTTAAACGAATTTAAGGTTAGTTGCGAATGAGTATGAACAATCTTGGATTTCAAGCTGAACGGCAAAGGTCATGGCCATATCTACAGTATACTTTACATCAATGATTCATGATCCCATATCCAAGAATTTCATGCCACCAAATTGGCCATATTTTGAAAACAAACGAAGAGGGAAGTAGTACAAAGAGTATGGCTCGACTAGCTGCTGTGTCGAGAAGGAGCCGAACCCAACTGTTTTCCCTGCTTAATTTTAGGGTGCTCCGTGGTAATTAAATGTATAGAACTCGATGTAATTTTACCTTTTTTAGGTCCTTACTGTAAAATGTACTCCCACCGTCCGTGTAAAATTTGAACATAAAAGCAAGTGGTAAAATTTAAATGTAATTAAGCTTATTAGTTGTCAATGAATATGAAAATTCTTGCAATTCAAGCCGAAAGACCAGGGTCATACATATTTACATCATACTTTATATGCTGATGATTCATGATCCCATAGCGAATAATTTTCATGCCACCAAATTTGGTCATATTTTGAAAACAAACAAATTGGAAGTAGTATGAAGAGTATGCATGGCTCGGTCAGCTTCTCTCTCTAGAAGGAGCAAAACATGACGGTTTTCCCTGCTTAATTTTAGGGTGCTTCGTGCTAAATGTATGGATCTCAATGTAATTTTACCTTGTTTAGGTCCTTGATGTAAAATGTACTTTGAATGTCCATGTAAAATTCGATCCTAAAAGCAAGTTGTAAAATTTAAACATGTTTAAGATTATTATATGTCGATGAGTATGAACATTCTTGGATTTCAAAATGAACAACCAAGGTCATGGCCATATCTACATCATACTTTATACCGATGATTCGTGATCCCATATCCAAGAATTTGCATGCCCCCAAATTTGGCAATATTTTGAAAACAAACAAAGAGGAAGTAGTATGAAGAGTATGGCTTGATCAGCTTCTCTCACGAGAAGGAGCAAAACATGACTATTTTCCCTGCTTAATTTTAGGGCACTTCGTGCTAAATGTATGAACCTCGATGTAATTTTACCTTTTTTAGGTCCTTGGTGTAAAATGTACTCCCACCGTCCGTACGTGTCAAATTCGAACCTAAAAGCAAGTGGTAAAATTTAAACGTATTTAAGATTATCAGTTATCGATGAGTATGAACATTCTTGGATTTCAAGACGAACGACCAAGGTCATGGGCATATCTACATCATACTTTATGTTGATGGTTCCTGATCCCATATCCAAGAATTTGCATGCGGCCAAGTTTGTCCATATTTTGAAAACAAATGAAGAGGAAGTAGTATGAATAATATGGCTCGATCATCTTTTCTCTTGAGAAGGAGCAAAACATGACTGTTTTTCCTGATTAATTTTAGGTGCTTCGTGCTAAATGTATGGACCTCGATGTAATTTTATATATTTTTAGGTCCTTGATGTAAAATGTACTCCCACCATCCGTACGTGTAAAATTCAAACCTAAAAGCAACTGTAAAAATTTAAGCGTATTTAAAATTATTAGTTGTCGATAAGTATGAACATTCTTGGATTTCAAGAAGAACGATCAAGGGCATGGGCCTCATGGCCGTATCTACATCATACTTTATGTTGATGATTCATGATCCCCTATCCAAGAATTTGCAAGCTGCCAAATTTTGCCATATTTTGAAAATAAACGAAGAGGAAGTAGTATGAAGAGTATGTCTCGATCAGCTTTTCTCTCGAGAAGGAGCAAAACATGACTGTTTTCCCTGCTTAATTTCAGGGTGCTTCGTGCTAAATGTATGGACCTCGATAAAATTTTACCTTTTTAGGTCCTTGATTTAAAATGTAATCCCTACGTCCTTACGTGTAAAATTCAAACCTAAAAGCAAGTGGTAAAATTTAAACGTATTTAATTTTAGTAGTTGCCGATGAGTATGAACATTCTTGGATTTCAAGCCGAACGACCAAGGTCATGGCCATATCTACATCATACTTTATGCTGATGATGATCCCATGTCCAGGAATTTTCATGCCACCAAATTTGGCCATATATTTTGAAAACAAACGAAGATAAAGTGGTATGAAGAGTATGGCTCTGTTCTCTCGACAAGGAGCCAGACCCGACTATTTCCCTTGCTTATTTTTAGGGTGCTTCGTGCTAAATGTAAGGACCTCTATGTAATTTTATCCATTTTTAGGTCCTTGATGTAAATTGTACTCCCATCATCCGTGATGTTACGATATTTGGGAGTAAATGGGTGAATCGTGTCATGGTAATAATGTTGCCACTCGGAGTTTCCAACCATTAGATAAATCTAGCACGAAAACATCACTATATACATTCTAATCTAGATAAATATGAGAACATTATATGGATTGGTGGGAGTAGTATATATGCATTCAAAACAAATCGTGTTTCCTCTCTCCTTCAGTGCGGCATCACCATCCCCACACGCAAAGTAAATTTGAGGACATTTCAAACTTTTTTTCTTCGGCACGGTGTGATTTGATGTCCCTAGCTACCTACTGGAAAAAAACAGTAGCGCCTCAAACTAGGGGCCAGCGTTGCGGGCTGGAGCGTTTAAGAAATACTACTATATCTAATTTTCTATCATTATTCCTTTTTTGCATAAGCGTCTATATTAACGTCCCGTTTTAGTTACCTAAAAAAACGTCCCGTGTTAGTTTTGCTCTAATATAGCGGGTCGAAGTAGTCGATCCGACGACCAGAGGAGAACTGCCCCGCGCCCCTCATCGTCTTCCTCTGCTGCTCCGGCCGCTTGTGCACCATCGTAACCCCTCTCCACCCTTGCAGAAAGGTAGAAACCGCCAACCCATCCCGACTAATCTTCCACAGTACTCTTCCCCGGAACGACATCTGGAGCGATGAAGCGTAAGATATCTGAGCGCTACAGCCAGGCAATCAGATTTGGCAACCTCCACTATGGACCATTGAGCAACATCACCGGTCGCACCAATCTTCTGAGCACCGCTCGCCTGGCTCGCGGCATGGTTGGCATGCATCGAGGGATTCTGGAAGATCCTAGTCTCCCGTTTGGTTTTCCCTGCCTACTTCACTCTGACCCACAGACATGGCCACTAGACCGTGACGAGCAGGTAAAAATCAGTTTTGCATGATTTTGGTAGGACTCGAATCCTTAGATTATTTCCTATGGATTGAATTTGGATCAAAGGAATCGTGGTACGCAAATTCTTTTGAACTACAACCCCCCACCCATGCTTAAATCTCGTAGGAATTGGAACATCTACTTAAGGCTCAACTCTCATCGTGCCAATCACGTAGGTAGTTTTCCTATGTTTTATAATTACCTATTTTGCACCGGCAAACCTGTGAAATTCCTGTGGTCTCAATCCTGCGATCGAAAGAGGTCCAAGACTTTTGCTTCAGTGTCCCCCCTCTCCTCCAAACATACTAATCTGAAAACACAAGAATGACCAGGATTGTTGATACCTGTAACGGAAGGTGTATTGGCCAATCAAGGTTGGCGTTATATTTTAAGTTTCATGTGTTTTACAAACACAAGATTTCTGTAAAAAGTTGGCTCTTTGGTTTACATGAATACAAAAACATAGGATTACTTTAAAACATGGTAAAATCAAAGTCAAACCTCACGGGAGAGTATATTTATGATGTTATCGTGTCTCTTGGGACCTCATTCTTGTTCTTTGCACGTGTACAAATTTGAAAATGAGATCCAAGTTGGATACGAAGAATTGCATATGAGTTTTGGAGGATTCTAACCCATAGGATTTTGGAAGATATCAAATTCCTATGGAGTCACTTCTTAGTTCCTATGCCCTCCATTCCATAAGAATCTAAACACGAGCTCCAACTTCACTCTATTTGTCCTTTGAGAAGTCCAATGCGCTTACACTATATTCCTGCAAAACTCTTGTGTTTATTTCCTATTCACCATCCAAAGACACATGTTACAAAATTCCTGCGTTTTTAATTCCTAATATGAATTTACTATACCTACCATGTCAATCCTGTGTTTTTCCTATTCCTACATTTTTTAAAAACCATTGATCAAAAGAGGCCCCTAATATTGTTAATCAATCATAGGAAAATTGCCTGCATTTTTTCCTCTGGTCCATTCCTCTGAACAGTGCCAGCATAGGAAACTTAACTATTCCTACACTTTTTCTTTAATGCAAACAAGACTTTATTCCTTGGTGTGTTTGTCTGCATGCATTCATGATTTATTCAACATGTTTCTGCATCTTTCAGATGGTAGTTTTTCCGCAAAGCTAGCTAGCACTACCCCCTTAGTCAAACACCTTGCATGCCCCTATATATGAAGAAAATCTGTTGTAGGGCATTGACACGTTGCTGATGCCACTAGACAATCCAACAGTATAAGCATTTGTACCAGTTGATGATGACATACCCGAAACATGGGATGATGAAGGAATTGAAAACAAGGGTCGCTGGGTTGGTGCCAACGGAGAATGGATTGCGATTGCAAAGCACCCGGGGCGTTGGTACCTCCAAAACGTCTACAGTATGGCACATATCGAGCTGCCAGGTGTGCAACGTGTTGATATTTATCCATCGGGTAAACCGTGTTTACCCGCCCCCCCCCCCCCCATGCACTTACCTCTACAAGAACGCGTATATCGAGCTGCTGAAGATACAAATAGGAAAGAAACCGTACATATTTGACAACCAATGGCACTACAACACGATGGCAGTGTTTGACAAATTCATTGCTACCATAGATTTTCCTTATGATAGGGACTGGATTATCCTTCGAAACGACTATATTGCACTAACAACGTATGTCGATGCCATTGCCAAGTGTCTAATCAGTGGTTCTATTGATCGCATATATGCGGTGATAGAACTGCGAGAAGATGTTCTTGTCTGGGAACCAAACAAGTGGAGTGAGTCCCGTTATTTAAAAGTAAAATTTATAAATTACTTACAACTACATTGTTCATGATACTTTTGCTAACTGAAATGCGCACACATGTATACTTGCAGGCCCGCGTGTCATACAGGCTCCAGTAATTGAAGAGCCTGCAAACATCCAAGCCGGTGACGATGCCGAGGCTGAAGATATTGCATTACACAGCTGGTACTTGGCAGAGCTTGGCTGGAATATCCTATGGATTCACACCAGGGGTGCATGAACCAGCATCCATGGTAATCATGTATCATACATGGGTAGAGAACTGCTCACTTATCTCTCGCTCTGCTACCACGTTTTCCAGAGGGCCCTTAATTTGGATGACCCTGTAGCACTAGACTGGATCAGAAGGGATAATCTTGAAGGGAGGTTAGTGTTTGTGGGAATCAACCATCCATTCATCCTCGACCCCCCTACAAACTCCGAACCTGGTGCTGCCGATGTTGACGAACCTCTACCAGTGTTCAGAGGAGAATGTGCATTTGCTACACACGTGCACTGCCAACATCGCCCACAGCCAGTTCCAGATTGAAGCCGCATGCACCTCAATGGGAGAGCTGCCATAGGTTCATCACTTAACTACACTGGAGCAGAACATAGAGAGCAAATGTTTGAGGCACCAATGTGGTTCGTGCCAATCCTGCCTCGTTAGAACTATGTGAAGTTTGACCAAAATACCGAAAAGCTGATTATGAGCACTCGCAACATCATTTATGTAGTTAGTACTTGTCACCATGTAATGTACAGTACTATGTACGTAGTACTTTCATACTGTATTATAGTATCAGTACTTGCAACATCATTTCCACTATTGCTTGTACTAGGCACCATGTACGTAATAATATACTTTCATAGTATGTGTTTTGATGTTTCCCTATTCAAGCACTCAAGCTGCCGTGCCCAATTTTCTAGGCAATTAATTTTTACATGACAATTAGTAGTATTGTATTGGTGGCAAGGTTTGCTTTGTACACAGCATTCGTGTAACCTCACCACATTTATTCCCTCACCAGCCCCCGCCCTAGCCCCAGCCCTCTCTCACACATCACTCCTTAATCTCCATTGCGCTTCCCTCCATTGACGACCACCACCGCCGCAACTTACTTGTCTTAGGAGGGTTGGCTGCGGGCGGCGTGCCCTGCAACCTCATCTATAGAGCCATCGCATCCCTCAGACATCGCGGTGGCAGTGCGGTATATACATAATCCCCGGAACCCTTGATCTTGATGGTGAGATGCGGTCAAGCTTTTATTAGCGCTTGGTTAACATTGGGTTGGTGTAGAGTATAGTTC
This sequence comes from Avena sativa, assembly GCA_916181665.1. Classification (NCBI taxonomy): domain Eukaryota; kingdom Viridiplantae; phylum Streptophyta; class Magnoliopsida; order Poales; family Poaceae; genus Avena; species Avena sativa. Next base: position 409,100,660 of record OV702292.1, on the reverse strand, counting down.
TCATCTAGTGCATTTAACCCATCTATATACTACAGTTCTGTTTTACGCATGCAAGCTAGTTCCGGGGATAGATCTACGGTGAACTGTAATAATAAGTTCAAATTTTGTATTGATTGATCCACGGCTGATAATGATTTGGGAGGCCACTCAGTATGTTTTGCTTTAGATTTGTCTCAGGGGCGGAGGTCCCTTTAATTTGTGCAAGTTAGGGTGGCTGCTGCCCTACCCTAATTTTTGCCAAAATTTCGAGTATATGTATGCATCTCTAGCATCGGCAGCATATAGAGCTCATTCTGTTCGTCCGTTCGTCTATTCCTGGGTGTTCGGTATCTGTACTACTCGAGAAAGAACTGCACTAATGTGATGCCTAGAACTTGGAAGTCGTACTAATATAATCGGTGTTCATGCTAGCTAGAGTTAAGACTTTAATTTGTGTACTTCAATAATAAAATTGCTCCACTTTACTTTCTTAGTTGATCTTGTGTTGTACTCTATCAGCTAATACTGTACTATTTCACAATTATTGACAGCTGGTAGAGACATTATCTGTCCACGGGATTTTTTTGCAGTGTTCGGGCAAGAAAAGCTTAGATAGACTCATCATCGAAGAAGACAAGAGAGTCCTGTGCAGTCTGGATGGAGGGGCTAGCCAGGAACACCCACGTGGAGAACACCTATGACGAGTTATGCAAGATGTTGTTAATACCGGGAGGGTTAGACAAGCGGAGCATACCCAGCTCCTTTTTCCCAACGTTTGGCGGTGAGTATCCAGAGGCCATCAAGCTGAAGATATGCAAAGCCTGCAGCTGGGATATCGAGTTGAAGAAGCAAGATGGCAAGGTAATCCTTGACGAAGGATGGCTAGATTTTGTGAAAGCACATGACTTGAAGGTAGGATACTTTATGGTATTCAAGAAGCTTGCCACCACTTCCTTTAAGGTGATAGTATTTGATCATGATAACTGCGAGAAGGTGATCAGATGTGCAGGTTATCACCCATCATTTGATGGATAATTTACTATATCATAGGTGTATTAATGTAGTGACTGTTCGCTTCTAATTATAACTATAATGTAAAGAGGTGCTTGAACACCTTCCGTTATCATCCATCCTATTGGAACACCGTGGTAATTAATCGTGCTAGGCTCCAATGTGGAGGTATTTATTGTACTATGTTTGCAGCAAAACTACAAAACAAACATCTAGTGTACTACTGCTAGTATTGTACTACCTCCTGTTCCAAAGTATTTGGGCTGGACATAAAACTCGAAACTCGATGAGTTTAATGAGCACTCGTTTGCTCGGCTCGTTCAAAATCGACTCGTTTCCTTAACGATCTTGGTTGAGCTGCAGTTTTTGATCGATATCCTTAACGAGCTAAACGATCGAGTTAACAATGTTTGTGAGCTACTCGTTAAGCTTGGCAACAACCAAGGTAAGGCCCACTTATGTTGCTACATGTCTAATCTGGCAGCCCATCTAAGGCAAACATCTAGTCCATTGAGTAAGACTGATCAATCCAGGAGCAAGAGCGACCAACCAAAAACCTTACCTTAGACTCTTCCGATCGATTCAGAATATTTCTCATGTGTCTCATCAACTCGTCATCTCCCACTGCATACCCCATCTCCATCTTCTTGATCTGGATCTGCTGACCGCGGCACTGACCGAACCCTGACGACTGTCGTTTTTAATTATCGGTATGCCTCTGTATGAGGCTGATACATTTTTATAACGAGTAGCTCGTGAGCGCTTGTTAACATCTAATGAACCGAGCTGAGCTTTACTTTTTGCTTGTTATCCTTAACGAGTTTAATGATTTGAGCCTTAATGAGCATGAGCCTTAACGAGCCAAGCCTTAATAGGTCGAGCTGCTTGATAGTCCAGCCCTATAGTAAAATCCTTTTTAGCAAACTAAACAAACATCATCTGGTCAAATATGACAGTAGTATTAACTCTAGTCGGCGTACACGACAGTGTGCCGGCCTAGCTGTAATGGCCCAGGTTGTGACATGGTTAATTTAGGGCACGACAGCGTGCTAGCCTAGCTATAAAATGCACCAGGATTTCAGATGGTTAATTTAGTGCACTGCAGCGTGCAAGCCAAGCTAATCGACATCCTAGATGCAGCTCCAGAGGCCTTGCAAAAAAAAACTCGTTCAAAGAGCCATCCCATCTTCCCCATCTCGGCTGTTTTTATCCCCACTCGCCAACGCTGCCTGGCCCCGCATTTGGGATCGTCTCCAGTGCACGCTTCGCACATTTTCCTCGCCATCTCTCCTGCTGCATCGGATCTTGCAGGCCACGCGCCACCCCTCTCCAAAATTCCCCCGATAGTCATACTCTGGTCCGACCTCTTCCCCCCAATCCATCCCGATGTCGCAATCGACACACAACCCACTGCACGGCGTCTGGAGCAAGGTCAGCGACGATGTTTTCAACAAAATCACTATGCGTCTGGACACTACTAGCACCGCCCGGCTGGCCACATGCTCCAAGGAGCTGTACCGCCAAGTCACGCGCGAAAAAGGTAGCAGATGCCCCAATGACCACTGTGGGACATTTGTCCCCTACAACGACGTCTACGACCACATAATCTGGTGCTTTCATGGCCAGCAAGACAGCATGGAGCCTGGATGCAAGTTCATCACCTCGTCGGTAGACCTAACACCTATGGTAGAGCTCGTCCGACACCTTAGAGTTACCCACTTGAGGACTGCGCCCATAATGCCCTATAGCCACAAACACTAGGAGTCATCTAAGCTGGTGCCCACAGGGGGCTCGCGGAGAGCGGATATCATCGCATCGGGAAAGAGGGCACCATGTTCATCGCCCAAATTGATGGCCACACCACGGACATTGTCATACCCCCCAGGTTTGTCAGTTCAAGGACGTGCGAATCGTCGCGGTACAAGGTGAAGCTTTGGTTGCTGTCTATGTGGCATGAGCTCCATGCGGTCGAAATGGTGGCGACATCTGAGCTGACGAGCAGGCCATCATCGGCCGAAGTCGCCCTGAAAGGGCTCAGGTCGTACCTATCGCAGCCGCGGTGTTACCTGGAAGCTTATGAACCGTTCGTCGGAATTCCCTATGGATTAGGAGTATTGCATCAACAAGTTTCAAAAGTGAGATAAAACATCTAAATATTCTTTGTGATGATCCCAATGTTAAGATATGTAACTTCGTACTAATTAATTACTACTTTATGTTGGTGACAGATTCAATTTGTATGGGGAGAGGTGGAACAAGTTTGCAGCAATGTATACCTATTTCCAATGTACGCTGCTGACATAGTGGGCCCACAGGCGATGGTGTGACAAGGAAAGGGTAACAGGCAGGAAAGAAAGTGCTACCCGGCCAGCACTTGACACGTTGTTGCGTTATGCCGAGTATTTTGTATGGAGGTCTTAACTTGCTACTGCTAATCTATTTTGTAGTATACATATGTAGTAGTACTTGTTCAGATCGAGCGATCGAGTGCTTAATATGGACTCTCTTTCCTTATGAGTCACGACCTTGCTACAACTATTGAATTTCAATATCTTCATTGCTGAATCAGTCATTTCTTTTGGCCATTGTCTGTACTGCTGAATCAGTCACTTTGAAATGCTGCTTAATCTGTCAAGTGGTGTTGAATATGGACTGGGAATCTATAGATTTTTTTTTGTGTTATTCTGTACTGCTCAAGCTTCAAATGCTACTCAATATGTCAAGTGTTATGTCGTTACGATTACTAAGGTATTTTCTAGAACTAATACTGATGTACTGGTACTTGTTTAGATCAAGTGCAGTAGATGGTCTTGCTTTCCTTTTTAAACTTGGCTTTGTCACAATCTAGATGAGGCTTAGGCATTTTGGGATGCATATATATGGGGGTCACACTGGTATTAATGTGAAGAGGAGGTATGCACACAAAAGCATACTTGATCGTCAGTTATGCTTGCTCCGATGATCGAGTGTGTTTGGAGAAAAGGGCAAATTGATCGTGCGACAAGGTTTTTAGAACTGAAACATGAATGGGTTCTCTCTATACTGCTATTGAGTTTTAGTGTCTGTATAGCTGAGACAGTCACTTTGGAATTCTGCAGAATCGGTCAAGTGCTGCTGAATATGAACTAGGAATCTGTCAATATTTTTTCCGTCTTATTTTGTACTACTGGATCTTTCAAATGCTACTGAATTTGTAAAAAAAATTATGTCACTGCTGCTGGGCTGCTTGCACTGGAGCTTTTGCATGTGTGTCATCAGAACCGTTGGATGTGTTTTGGACAGAAATGAGAGGGTACCAAGTGAAGTCATTGGATACCTGTCTAGCTTTGGCGCACGCGGTCTGTGTCAATTGTTCTTTAGATATTTTTACACGAATATATGTCAAAAGAATTATCATTTCTTTTTCCCTACGTTAGTGAGGTCTGTGTTCCAAATCCGGCCGAGCCATGCAAATTTTACGAAAGAGGAGGTAAAATCTAGCCCATTCGACCCCTCTTTAGCCCGGAACAATTTAATTCGGCCTTGTAGGGGTCAGGGGACTTTTTGATGACAGCCCATTTAAATATTTATCAAGGAGCCCATGGAGAATAGCGCATGGAGTATAGCCCATTGAGTATAGTAGATGAAGAATAGCCCAAAATGTTTAATTCAGCCTTTTTGGAATTTCCCTTTAAAACAAAAACAAAAACAAAAAACCTACCCACCCATGTTTTTAAGAAACTACTCCATTATCTGGCATTTAATAAATTGAGATGCCCACGATTCTTCTAATGTGAGGCTGACTTAAGGTTAGTCGGTGCAATTGAGTGGATAGGGAACACATGAGAAGATAATGGACATCGCAGGAATTTGTTCTATCGAATCTGCCGAAATGGTTTCGGGGTATCGAAACAAATCAAGGAAATAAAATGTTAATGTGTTCATTAAATGAAGTACTCATTAAATTAAGTGTTCATTAAATTGAGTTGAATTAGCACAAGAGAATTAAAATGCTTTAATTGAAAGACCTTTGGTTTTTTGAGTGGAGAATAAATGGAGAAAGTGGAGATTGAATTATGTGTGAGTGGAGTGTCCACCCACATTAATGAGAGGAGGGGAGGGGGCACCCCATGGCACCGAACAAGGAGGGGGGCTTGCCCCCCTCTCCCCTATAAAAGGAGGTGGCGACTATTGTCGGATTGAAGACATGTAGGCCGAGAGGGGGTCCTCGAGACGTGTGGTGAAAGGGGGGTGTGAGGTGACGGTGTCCGGGACGGTGAGCACACAAGATTTACCCAGATTTGAATCCGCCGGCTTTGGACGGATCCTACTCCTTGCAATCTAGTAATACAACAGAGCCAAAAATACAGATTACAATAGAGGTTCGCCTGTGCGAGTTGAGGTTGTAGATTGTCGGTGCCCTAAAGGCTGGTCCCTAGGATGGCTTATATAGATATCCGGCCTAGGGTTACAGGAGAGATCAATCCATCTATGACTAAGAGTCGGTTACAAAGTGCATCTTGGACTACAAGTAACTAAACAAGCCTAAGTTGGTAAGTCTTTTGGGCCTTCCCGTAGTTGGATGGAACTTCGTCTTCTCTCCTTGACTGGGCCGCCCATGAAGCAAAGCTCTAGTCCAAAGTGGGCTACCCTAGTCAGCGAGTCACAGTGGGTATACCCGGAAAGTATATCCCCAACAGTATCCCCTGGAAGCCTCAAAGGTCTAGAGTCAGATTTCATCGTCTAGCTTGATCTATCTTTGGCTTGCAGAATCTTGAAGGGTTCCTGAAACTCAAAACAAAAGTAGGATCCGGGTCTCAAATTGAGTCGTACCTGTGAGTATGTCATTCGGTTTTCCCACTTGAAATTCAAACTAAGTCGAAACTTGGTCTCTGGCGTAACCTGACATTAATCAAGGTCAAGTCATGTCACTGACAGACATTCATAACAGTGTGACCGTTGGTGGGTCCATTTACCACGGAACCGAGGCGGCGTTTAATGCGCGTGCGGGGATCGAGGAGGCGTAATATTCTCGAGGAGGTTACCTAGATCCTTCCACGACGTGTGGCACATTCACTATTCATTTCACACGAATCTTGACGCAAGCGAGGCATATAAGGGGTTCAGATCTCCTTATTATTTCTCACCAGTGCCTCTGCCTTCTTCTTCATCCAGACGACACTGTGCCCTTTATCTCCTTTTCCTTCCCCCAAATCGCACAGCACCGCCCATCCAAGGTCACCACCACCATCCAAATGGCTGAAGCGTCTTCATCTGGCACAGTGGCAACCACAGCGGCGACCACAACAACGGCAGAGAAGGAGAATTTCCATAGAGTGTAGATCTCATGCATCCTTAACAATGAGAAACTGCATGACATTGAGAAGGAAGGTCTCATCTATGCTGACGACTTCGAAGAGGTTGTCCTCACTCCCCGCGTCGACGAAAGGGTTCACTTTGGCACTCACCTTGATAGAGGTTTGAGCTTTCCCCCCTCAGAGTTCTTCTCTGAGCTCATAGAGCACTATGGAGTTCAACTCCACAACTTCCCCCCAAACATGATTCTAGACCTTAGCGCTTACGCTTCCTTGTGTGAGGGTTATCTTGGAATAAAACCGAGTCTTATCTTGTTCCGGTACTACTTTGGTACCCAGAGAAATTCCATTACTTCTGGTAATCCCTACATTACCGAAACTCTTAGCTTGACTCTTAGGAGAGACCGATTCTACCCCAAGATTAAAGCCAGCGAGTCAGTGAAGAAATGGCCATCCACGTTCTTTTACCATAAGGACAAACTAGCTCCCAGCAAAGAATCAACTTTGCCGGCTTTTGTCGATGGTGCCGCCACGCCCTAAGAGTCTTGGGATGCGGATGCTCCGGTTCTCTCTGAAGATCTGATCATTGTTAAGAGGCGGATCAAATATATGATGAAGCATAAGGGTCTGAAGGGATCCGACCTGATCCATTGTTGGCTAGCACACCAGATTCAGCCCCTTCAGTACCATGGTGACCGGCTTATGCACACAGTCACCAAGAGCAAAAGGGACAGCCTCAGGATTAGCCCACTCTCAATCCTAGACAAAGAATATGAGACCTATATCAAATGGTTGATCAAGGAGCGGGTTGAGAGGAAAATTTTCCAGATCTCTCTCTAGATATGTATACTAGTGATGAACCTTTAACACCAGTAAGTTTTTCGGTTGTTTCCTTCATACTCAATTACTTGCTCATCTATACTTTTTTGCTTTGCAATACTGAGGTAATATTTCTTTCAGGTTGCTAACCTCCTCGAGTCATAGCTTGCTCCCCTTGAGGGATATCCGCCTGAGGATCTGGTTCCTCAGGAGGATGAAGACCTTGAAATTCTTCCGGATCCGCTTACCCGGAAGCGCAATACTCCGGTTGTCTCCGTGGGCACTCAGAAAGTGCCCGTTGTAAAGAGGTAAAATTCTTCACAAGGTTTCAAGTATTAATTTGTATTCTCTCTGAATTGCAACGATCTTACTCTGCTACTACCCAGGGCTAAAACAATTGCCAAGGGTAAGGCAAAACGAAAATCGGGGAAGACATTGCACCAGCAGAAGTTTACTATGGCCTCACCTGCTGCCCCGCCTCTGACTCCTACCCCAAAGCCATCATCAACACCGGAGGGTACTTCCTCTCCGTGCGTTGAAGATGTTCTGGCTCATTCTTCAGAGCCAGTGAACCTTGGTTCACAAACCAACATCACCGTGGGTGACTCGGGATCATGTTCAACAGAATTTCAGAAAATGGGCCGGATTATCCGCCCTAAGTGGGGGCTAGATAATCCGCCCCAAGTGGGGGGCGTATAATCCGCCCCTAGCAGTTTCTGTCTACTAAGAGCAGGGCGACAGGGGGAAGAGCTCAAACAGAGCAGTTCTTCTCCCTGACCCCCTCTCTCTCTCCAAGCCATCGTCTGCCACCCTAGCCCTCCCCGGAGCCGTTCTGGCCACCGGATTCTCCGGGCCTCCCCCGGATCTTCTTCCCCACGCATCCGGGTACCTTCTCCTCCGTGTTATTCCTTTAATGAGTGAGGGTAACTCCCTCTCTACCATCTTTTGTATATATGTGTTGCTTGTTGGTGGAACTTGGACTAGGAGTCTCCTTGTGGTTCATATTCTAGTTATAAATTGTAGTCTTGCAATACCTGTGCCTAATCTACTTTGTTGCACTCAATCTAGGCTGCTTCTGAAATTTTCACCAGGGCCAGATTATCCGCCTCTAGCAAGGCCAGATTATCTGGCCTGGCAGATTCACCTCTGATTCAGAATTTCTCAGATTTTTTGCATAATGTATTTTTGAGTTGTGGATTGTTGGTCTACTTTTTCTACATCCCTCGTGGACTTGTGTGTATACTCATCTCCTTGCTACCCATCTTATTCTCTTCACAGGTGGTTTCAGTGCTCCAAAGACATACAAACGCCGTCCCCATGGTTGTTATTTTAGGCCCGAAGGAGAAGGTAGTCTCATGGACGAGGTTGAATTACAGAGACGACAAAGAGAGGGTGACCGAATGGCTGAACAAGAAAGGAAGGAAAAGGCCATGAGGGTTGTCGCCAAGAGGAAGGGTAAGGCACCAAGGGTCAACTATACGGCAATGGATCTTGTCATTTATTCCTCTATTCGTCATCGTGATCTGTACGAGGAAACTGAAAGAGATGGACAACTTGGGGATTCTCGCTTTTGGTATGCTGACCAGAAGTTCATCTATGAGGACGTCTATTCATCTATGAAGATTCTTCCTATGCGTCCCATGGTTATTGGTGAGGCTATGGAGAAGCCTCAACTTGCTGATGCTATGGTTGTGACTGATCGGATGGGGCTGCATACTCTTATGGCCCTGCAGTGCTCGTATGACTCCGAGGTGGTGAAGCAATTCTTCTCCACTATGGTGATTTGTGGCGATGAAAACTGCACTATGAAGTGGATGACCGATGACACTATGATGCAATCTAACTTTCAGACTTTCACTGGGGTGCTTGGTTATCCGTTCAATGGTCGGGATCATGCTTGTGGCCATCGTATCTTCACTCAACTCAAGCCCAACAAGGATACTGCTCTCTCTCCCTTCACGGCTTCTGATGGTATTGTGGGTACGCTTGCAGGCCTCTCCACTCTTTATGCTCGGTTGGTTGGTGTTTTCCATGACTCCATCACGCTGAGTGGGGGCAACAATGACAATATTCGTGACCACTTGGTTCAGCTGCTCGCTTTTTCTTATGAGGTTGCCATCTGTGAGGATGAGATTGTTGACTACAAGCTGGATGTGATGGAATTCATCTATCATGAGTTTACTAATGCCATGTTTAATAGGCTCTCCATTCCTTATGCCCCTTACATCATGATGCTAACCAAGTACTTGCTTCCCCATGAGGAATCCCACTATGATGTTGACCATAAGGTGAAGAAGATCTACAACAAGTCAAGGAAGACCGCTCATCCATCTTCTGCTCGAGAGGGTCTTATGAGGGATCCTAGTACTAGTGCTTGTAGGCCCCCAGTGCCTCTTGTTGCTTGTGAGGTGAAGCAGCTGAATTGGTTTCAGCGAAACATATTGTGCATGGGGTGGATACTCACAAGGGGAAGTACGAGGCGTACAAGCAGCGCCACAAGATGTCTCACACCCAGAAGCTCATTCTTCACCATGTGTCTGGGGCGTCAGGCACCCCCCAACCCCTGATGATCCCACTCTGTATGCTCAGTGGAACACCTTTGGACTCAACTATGGAGAGCTCGAGCGCCACCTGTTTCCTGCCCTGGCGAGGCAGCCCACTCCACCAGCTGATGAGGAAGAGGAAGACGAGGAGGAGTATGATGATGAGGAAGAGGAAGATGATGAGGACTACGAGTGATAACTTGGGATGCTAGCATCGCCCTTCTTCCTTTTTGGCATTTCGATGCCAAAGGGGGAGAAGTAGTTCTATTAGGTTATTGTGGATTGCATGGGTCGGGCGCAAGCATTTGCACTTTATCATTTCGTTTTTTTCCGCTTGTGCCCATTTAGTGTTGAACTTTTATTCATGAGTTGATTTGTATGAGACTATGTTTGTGTGTGGCACTGGAATTATCTTATGGATTTATCTCTTGGTGATTATGGATCCATCTATCATATTGGCTATATCTTCTATCATACTGGCTATCTATATTGGTTATCTTTCTCATGGTGGAAGGCCTCAATAATGGTTATCATGCTAACTATCCTTATATTATATTGAGGACTTCTCTCTCACGGTGGTATGATGTTCTTGTTCCAATTTGTCATTTGTATGTCGATTCCATTCCAATGAAATAGCCTTGTACCTATTTGTGTGCATTTGTATTCAAATACAAATATTCTAATTATGCACACATTTAGGGGGAGTCTCTTTCATCCTTGAAATGATGTTGTTAGGAGATCTCTATTGCAAATCCTAGTATTGTCATCTAACACCAAAAAGGGGGAGATTGAAAGAACATTTCATGATCTCTAGTGTTTTGTGTGTTAGATAACAATACCATGGATCATCTCATATATGCTAAGTGCCGCAGATGATTGTTCATATGAAAAGCAGCCAAACTCAGTTGTTGGGGGGCTGATTATCCGCCCCTGCCAAGGGCCGGATAATCCGTCCTAGCCCAATCAACAAACACAGGCAAGGTGCGTCATGAAGTAAGGGGGGCGGATTATCTCTCGGATTGTCCGGCCAAGGCCGGAGTTTTTGCCCGGGCCGGATAATCTGCCCCCGAGAAGTTTTGCAAAGGCTGGCTAGGCGCATCATGTAGTGTGGGGGGCGGAGTATCTCTCGGATTGTCCGGCTAGGGCCGGAGGTTTTGCCCGGGCCAAATAATCCGCCCCCCAGGAAAGTTTGCAAAGGGATCCAAGGCGCATCGTGCGTTATAGGGGCGGATTTCCTCCCGGAAAATCTGACTCTAGGGCAGAAGATTGGCCCAACCGGATAATCCGGCCCCCCAACTTCTCCAACAACCAAGTTTGCACAGGGGGTATAAATTCCCCAATCACTCCTCCTGTCAGATCTCTTGATTCATTCGAAAAAGTACTGGCCTGTTCTTCAAGCTCCCAATCGAGATCTCTCACTTCAACCACCCGAAGGCTCCGATCTTTGGGAATTGAAGGAGGAGACTTCAATCATCAAACATCATGAATCAAGCGCATCACTTTCTCTCCATTCACTTGGAGGATTCTATTGGGGTACGCAGAGATAAACAAAACTTTTTCCCTAACGCGGTACTCCCAAGATCCAGCTCAGGTTATAGGCCACGAGATTACTGCTAGATGCGGAGATGCGAAAGTTGGTGTAGCGCGTCGAAGCAGTGCCGGACGATCCCACGGATAGTCCTCTGGATCACATGGACATTCCTCCGCCAGATCCCCACGAACACCTTCATCTTTAGCACCGCATGTGCAACGCCTCTACCGGTATCCACACATACAGGAAGGATCTTCAGACAGAGGATTGCTAGATTCTGTCTAGCCCGAAATGGAAGTGGAGAAAGTGATGGTTAGGTTAAGGACTATCCCTTGTCACTCCACTTATATACACTCCTAGTTGGGCTCAACGCTTGAGGCCCATCTAGGTCGTACTCCAATCTCTACATGGATCTAATCCACATGGACTTCTTACCCTTAAGTGTGTGACCCTGTAGGTTCACGTACACCTGGACATGACATGAGCTACTCCTCCAAGTATCCTGTCATGGCTTTGAGTCCAACTCACTCCCATGAACACGTGGTCTCAAGTCGATAGATGGTAGCGGCCTCTAGCAAGACGTGCCAACTCCCAAGTGCCGTAAAGTCAGAAGACGAACCTTCAATGTGACTTTCGTCCAAGTCCCTTTGTCTCACGATATACCTGTTAAGCTATAGGCGAGTATTTGCCATCCTTTTAATAGATTAACTCTCTTCTCGTACCATGATATGTGATTCACTGGACTAACTCTTACTCTGACTCCTCAGTTAACACTTAACTGAGTAGCGCATGGCCATGCTTTCGAATCATATCACACGAGAGGGCCTAGAGAATATCTCTCCATTACGGAGGGGCAAATCCCATCTTGGTAATCCACATCACGTAGCTTGCTTCACAACCAACCCGAACTCTACCTTTACAACTGCCCATTTACGGAACATTGTTTGATAGAACCTAAGTTGGCGATCCACAACTCGGATCATGCAATCACCTCAGATCAAAGGATTCCATTGCTTGAGACTGCAAATGACAACATGCTCGTTGCATCTCAACTATGGGTTAGTCCGACTCGCTAAAATCTTTAGCCAAATCAGTGTAAGTCGGAATAGCATCACCATGCCCATGACAAGTGGAACTGTGTCATCAGCCGACTTGCACATTGGTCTAAGTTGTGTGTCCAGCACAACCTCAACGACCAAGGACAATCTAGTATGAACAATCATGAATATATAGTTCTACAACTGAATCACGTATTTATTGATACATATCTGATGTTCATACAAGGACAACTTTACTTTATGAATACTTTGAGAAATATCATCAACCATGATTGTCTCTAGGGCATATTCCCAACAAATTTTTAATCTAGTATTACTTGCTAATATCTAGATCTTGTGTTTCGGTTTTGATAATATTTGTTCTTGTGGCAGCTTGTTGTCAATACGGGAGCCTCCAATTCGATTGTGGATGTGTGCCCTGCTAGTTGTGTAAAGGCACCGGTTCCCGCCTCGAAGGGTACCAATAGTGGAAAGATGGATCAGGCCTTTGGTGGCGAGATCTATCGGAGAACAGGTTGAGGCCTATTGTGGCGTGGTGGTCTTAGTACCGCCCACCCCTCTAATACATATGTACTTCCCTTAACAAGGAAGGAACTGCGGTAAAATAAATCATGCGCGCCGCGTGCTCCACTACGGTTTCCTTGCTCCTCACTCTTACTTGCTTTTACTCCCTAAGTTATTATGTTTACATATAGGGAAATTCTCCGTAGTTGCATATCTAGAGAATTTACCTTTGTGTCGAGCCTAAAATTGAAAAAGTATTAAAATTTGGAGTAACACCTATTCACCCCCCTCTAGGTGTCCATACGATCCATTTCAACGTGCGCAGTCTCTCCAGCGGCAAGACCCATCCGGACCGACGCGTCTGACTCGACCCATCGGCCCACCAAATTTGCGTGGCCGATGCGTCGTGTGGACACAGGCGGGCCAAGGGCGTGTCCTCCCGCGCGTGCTACTGACCCACTCGTCAGCGACCGCTTAGCGCGGCGATTCAGACGCGTAGCAGCGACAATTCAGAGGCGCGGGGCAGCAGCCTGACTGGTGGCAGCCTTCGCCATCAATATCGACAAGACGACACCTCGACCGACGGGACGACGCATGAGTTCCCATGCCGGCATTGAAGGCGAAGGCGCGAGAACCTGCACGCGTTCGCACGGGTAGGGGCTATAAAACTGGCCCCTGCGCCCGTCGGTGCCGCACTCCGCACCTCTCGCCATCGCTAGCTTCACCCACTCCTAGTGCCTCCTCCTCCGCCGCCGCCAACGACGAAGAAGCCATGATGGTTCAAAAAGGCCAAGAACGACCACGAGGCGAGCGGATCCGCGTCGAGCTGCCGACGCAGTCGGGGGGCTCCTGCCTCTTCTGGCTTGCCAGCCTTCCTTCGCGGGGTAGTGCCGCCACCACGGCCCCAGGACTTCGTCCGCCGCCCTACCGTGCGCCAGGTGGAGGAGCCCCGCCGCGACCGCCGCTACTTCTGCGTGACGGAGTGCGAGCGGTGGTGGAGGGAGGGAGCAGGCATCGCCCACCACGATGAATTGTCTTTGTTTGAATTTAATTTTTTTTTGCCCTCGTCCTGTTGGCCCGGCGTGGACAGATGGATCGTCCCGCTTGGCGCAGCTGGCCAGACCATGACCCAAAAATGACCACGACCCGATTCAAACGGACCATTTCGGTGTGCGGTTTGGGTTAGCCTGGTAGAGTACTTGCAACATTTTCTTTTGGAATCCCATCCTTCAGCTTTGCTTTTGTAACCGGAGGCAAAAAGTCCCCGTACTTCTCCTCTTCCTCAATATTACGGCTCGACCACTCAACTATACCACCTGTGGTGACGCCGGCGATGACCTCCTCCTCCTCCGCCGCCGCCGCCATTAACTCCGCCCCCTCATCCTCCCTCTCCCCGCACGCCGCTCCCTTCACCCTCCCCTCCCGATCGGCATGCATCCCTCCCGGCCGCCGCCAGGATGGTAACCTCCATCTCCCCTTCCCTCCAATCCCCACCCTCTTCTTGTCAATGCTCCGATTTTTTGCTGGCCTGCGCGTTATCGCGTAGCCCCTGGCGATTGCGTTACGTCGCTGGTTTAATCTGGCGGCTCTGGCTAGCTTGGCGAAAGATTTGACCTTTGTGCGATTCCTGGGCGTTGGTGCGGTCTAGAGTAGTAGGTCACGAATCGGCGGATCCTAGTTGATTCAAAGTATCCCACATGCGCCATTCGTCTTCGAAATTTAGGGTTGTATTGTAGTTGTACTGTGCGTTTTCTTTTACCCTCTCAGTCGCCGCTAGATGATGGCTTTATCCATGACTATCCCCAATCTGCACAGTATTGTAGATGCGGTATTTGTGTTCTTGTTGCAGTGCATAACATGCCAGTCTTTTTTTTACATATTAAAGACATTGAGTGTGTATTGTGATGCGTAGGTGGCATTTCTAGGTCGTCGAATGGTAGCTTTGTGGTGTGCGCCGAGGACTCAGAGTCACCAATTGCATGTGTCTCGGCAAAATCAAGCGGTGCCTTTTATCCACCCTCTACATATGATGCTGGACAGCCAAGTTCATGGTCAGCAGTTTGTATGGATGCCTATCCCTCCACACCATCTGTCAGGATAACATCCAATTATAAGCAGCAGCTCATCTTGACCTCAGGAAATGCGAGCAGATGTTCAACAGTGAAGATAGAAAGGCCACCAAATAAAACACCAGAAACTAACAACAACAGCTCTGGTTCTGCGAACAAGCTGATTACGGCAGAAAATCTTAAATCAAATAGAGACAGTGGGAAAGAAACATCATCCCCCACTTTACAAGTCAGTAATCCTGTTGATAGCAAGGATAACTCACAAGGTACCGTGATCTACTCCAAAGAGGCAAATCCTGTCCTCAGTGTGAAGCCTCTTTATATTCCAACTACCTCTGCTGATCCATGTGGTTTCACTGCTGATGATGTGATGCCAGATCCATCGGAATGCTCTGTCGATTCACCATGCTATAGAGGAGCTTCAGCCTCTCGTGTGTCTCCATTTGATGCTCTTCAAACTACTACCGAGTCAACTAATAAAGAATTAGAAGCTTTTGCGGTGGGACAGAAACAGAGCTCTAGCAGTGTTTCACATTATAACACACTGTCTGAGGTTCAAAATTTGGTCACTAGTAAGACCAAGAACGACCATTCCCAATCACAAACTGAAGCCGATGTGTCAAAGAAATCTGGAGCTATAGGTATGAAGCAAACAAAAGATTCCCATGGGAAGGAGCTCGAGTGTGCAAACCAATATGAAGCAAAGTGTAAAATAGAGCAGAAACACCTTTTGAAGCTGAGAGATAATTACTTGAAACGATCTGGTCTGAATTCTGCTGCACCGGATTATGTACCTTCATCAATTGGGAAACCAATAACTTCCCAAGGTACATTTGAAGTTCTATATGATAACACCTGCTGCTTCATATTTGAAATTAGCATTTCCTTCTAATGTATAATATGTTAAAATTTTGATAATATTACAGGACCCTGTTCTTCAACAGGAAGGAATGTATCGGGAGTTCTGAAGGCCATCGAGAATCTTACTGCGGTCCTCCAGAGTAGTTGCTCTGATGATGAAATTGAGCTAGAGGAACATGACTACATCCTCCTTGAATCAGTGATTGATAGTCTTCAGGCTTGCCTTCATCAAACAAGAAAGGTATGCTGTTTTGGCAACTGTTGTTCTCTGTTTCTTATTTAGCGTACGCATTCTGTTAATTTCGAAATACTTCCATATGAGCATAATAACAGCCTGCAGCATACAGTTTTATTGGCATCTTGCATTATTCAGAACTATTTTGACATGAGAGAACAGTACTGAGCTTAATTGCTTTGATTCATTCTGTTCTTTTTTTTGCTTCACTTTGAAGTTTGATTGCTTCCACTTATGCCAGATGTTGTTTGCCCTAATTTCATCTGTAGGATAAGCAGATGGTAATTACCAGTGTTTGTAAATTCTATTTTACTTCTTTACATTGTTCTAGTAAAAAAAACTTTATGATACTTGGATCTTTGCCTTCTTGTCGACAGAACAGAAACCGTTAAAACTTACAACAGTATTATGATATTTAAATCAGTCACTTCATGATAATTTTGTATCTGTTGTTACTACTTACTAGGGTCCTAGTAAGGGTGCTTCTGACAAGGCAGGGTCAAAGGCTCCACATTCTCAGCCTACAGTTTTAAAATCGGATGCAAGAAAATACAATGGTAGTTGCATTGCAGAAGGCGGAAAGGGCATAATCATTAATCATTTTGCTGGTTCTAGTCATATGCTCAATGAGTTTGGAAGAAACAGCTTGACACGTGGCCAGGTAACCTTTTCTACACATTGTACTTGTTTTTTATATGTTATTACTGAAGGAGTGCAATTTTCAATAGACATGTTAAAGGGCCTGTCTATTTTTAGAAGATATGTACAGGAGTGTTTTGCTCCTTGCAAATTCTTTCAGTAAAGTATTACAAATGTTACATACCTTGTGATAAGTCTAGCAGGGTTTTGAGGGGCACTCACGTCGAAAATTTAAGTAGTTTAACTAATAATTTACTATTTCATTCTATTCACAAGCCATTGTTAATGATTGACCAGCCTTCCCTCAACGATGTTCCAAATAAGATCTCCACTGAGGAAGAGCACCCGCAGGTTCTGGTGTATAAAAGTCTGTGGATTGAAGCGGAGCGTGCAAATTGTGAATTGAAGTATCAGCTGAAGCACACTTGTATAAAAATAGACCCAGAGTCCAGCATGGCTCCTATTGGTGGTCCAGTGAAGAACTATTTCCAAGTAGGTACCGATCTAGGTACCGATCCAAGTAGGTTGTATGGAGCTGCCTTAGCTCACCCACCAATGCCAAGCTTTCCCAAGGGCCAACATACTGAAGAAACACCAAGAGCAAGGAACAGTCAAAATCTCGTCCATGCTGGTGACTGCACTCGGTCAGGAGGCAACGGCACACATGGCCGTTCTTCAAGCACCAGAGGCTACACTACTCCGCAGAAGAATTTGCAGCGTACACATTTGCTAACAGGATTGGAAGAAACTGCCCCACATCGTCATGCACATCCAGGACTGCAACTAGCACCAAGCGGAGCTCATCAGGAGTTGAACGGAGGCACTTTGGACGCCACGCTGCCTGCTTCATATATCACTGGAAGAAACGCCGTTTTGCGCAGCAATTCCGAGTACGGCTCTTCTGACTGGGAGCACGTGCTACCTGAAGAAATTGGCTGGAGCTGAAGGCATCTGCCAGCCCAGGTGGTGGTACCTGTATATATATGAGGAAGTAGGCTTGCAGGAAGCCAGGGATTACTTTTGTTGCTAACTTAGGTTGATGAAAACGGTACTGCTTGGCAAAATGGTGCATTTTTCAGCCGGCAGAAAACAGTGCCCCCCATTATGCGTCTTCTCTTAGAAACAATGGATGTACTCCCTCTGCCCCAAAATAAGTGACGCGGCTTTGTCAATATACGCATGTATCTTGACGCGTTTTAGTGTCTAGATACATGCATATCTAGACAAAACGATGTCACTTATTTCAATTTGGATGCCACTAGGCAGTATCTTGTTCTTTAAGCGGTATCCTGTCCATTCAGCTACGAAGTGCTTCAGAGCACTTGAGCAAGATTTTGCATTCAGCTACAAAGTGCTCTAGCTTGTACAGTTGTAGTACTCAGAACTCATCCTCGACGAGTATGTGTTTCATTCTATCTTGGTCGTCAACCAGATTTTGTTCATCAATATCGATCCATTGAGTAGGTTTCTCGGCCTCTCTCTAGTGGAAGTTGCACAATCTTGACCATCGCATCCATGGATTAGCACATGCCATCGGGTCTGGACGCACTACTACATTATGTAACAGAGGATGTACTACTACTTGATAAAGCCCATCGTTCTCCACCATGTCTTAACTTCAAAGCACCGGACCACAACCCTCGAAGAGAGTATGGCAAACTACACATCTCGTATCAAGGTTCAGTGAACCGCCGTAGGAAATTGTGAACTTTTACACGTCATTCTATATTTCCGACAGCTGGTACCCTTTGCATCAAAATGCCATGCTGGGAAATCCTCCATCTGCCCACACACTGGGATCGGAGTGTGCATCTTCCTCCGTAAATGTATATGTGATAGTGAAGTTGCAAAAGTAAGTATAAAATGAAATTTAGTGTTAACTACCTCTATATCGAGACCATACTTCATCACTTTCAACCATCACCATGTTCTTTTCCCGATCCCATTCAAAGCCACTCCGAGTAAGCATCTTGCTAATGACCTTGCAGTGCCTTCCAAATGTTTTAATACTTGATGTTATTTAGTCCTTGTTGACCACAACATCACATGTCTCCTTGACATGCTTAATGCAAGCATTATACACATGTGGCTTCCAATCATTTTGAGCATGGTCACCATTGTTGTGATGCTCAACAAAGGTGTTCAACAATGTCGTGTCCATCTCAGGACTCCATGTAAGGAATGTTATACATCTCTCTTTCATTTTGGGGTAGTTGTTGACTTGTAACCCACTCTTTCAAATGGTACCAAGTGGATCTGAATGGAGATAGAAATCCAGGTCCATTGGTATATCCAACATCAACTAGGTAGTACTTTCCTATATGTGAGTAAATAAGTTAGCCAACAATTAAGTATGATAAAGAGAGAGCCAAGAGAAAGAGCTGTACCCTGTGGCAAAACGAATACATCTTGACGGTCATTTCTCGTAGCTTCTTTTAACACTCGTGAGTCCGAATCCAAGGCCTCATGTAACATCCCAATTTTCTAACAATTGCAATACTACTTGCCTAGTCTATATATTGCTACTTTCTACATATCATTTGTTGCATCATCATTATATCATGCTCATGTCACCATGCCATATTGCATTTGAGTATCATATAAAACCCCTTTTAATTTGGTTCTTCTCTCATATGCATTTGTATTATTAATTGTAGTTGGTTCTTGATATATTATAGTTGGTTCTTGATATATTGTTTAATGTCCAAGTTGAGTTGGGGGCATATCTCTTTGAACTCCATCACCTTTCTTTGGCTTCATCTAAATTCCACCACCCTAGTCATATATGAGCCATTCCTTTTCTTTTGCTATTTAAATCTAGCTCATGTGTGTTGGGATGGATCCACTTCTATTTCTACATGCTCCCATATGTGTCATATGTTGTTTTCACAATATTGAGTACGTGGAGCATCATGGCCACCTTTGTATGCCATGTGGGTAGAATTCCCTTTATTAAGCTTCCATATAGTTTATTTTGAATAAATGAGCATGTTTGAATATATATGAGGCTATATGTTCATCTAGTGGAACACACACACACTAGTTGGTCCCTTTATATCCATGCATGCCATATTTCATATATATACCATGTGGGGAAGAAAGCTTGTCTATTTTGCAAGGACTTAATTCAAATTTTGAATGCATGATTAAATAAATGCACATGTTTTACAATGGTGGTTTTCACACTTACAAGTGGTGGCACTTAATAACCATGCATGGCCCATGCAAAGCTCCCTTCCATCTTCTTTTTATTTGAATTCTATTGGATATTTGTGAGGAAGCTTGTATGATTTGAATTCATATAAGTTGGCACCTTTAAAAAAAACACAATAGTAACCTTTCTCCTCACCTTCTTTTGTTTGGGCTTGCTTGTTCTTGTAGTTCCATTTGGGAGCTTATTCAAAATTCTTGTTTTAAAATAAATCTAAAACAAATAAAGAAATAAGAAGAGGAGATACACATCTAACCTAGCTATCTATCTAACCTACCCTGGCTAAGCCCTCTCTTGGTTTGGTTGAACCAAACCATAACACAACCATGCCACAATAGCTAACTAACCTAGTCTAACCCGAGCTCCATGGTAACCATGTCAAGCTTGGCCACCATCTGTCCATGTCACCTCCCCCTCTTTTCTTGTTGTCCAAGATGGACACCACCACGCCCTGCTAACCCCTAGTCGCCTTTCCCCTTCAGACCCGAGAGAGAGAGAGAGAGAGAGGAAAGTGAGAGAAAAAAGCAACCCTAGTTGCTTTTGCTAACCTAACCCGAGCTCCCTCTCCCTGTTCTTGTCTACCACACCACCCCACTCCTCTGGTTCGATCCAGATCGCATCCTGGGCTTTGCCTCGAGCCCCTCTACCTCTCCCTACCTTCCCTGCTAAGCCCTACCTCCACCATAGCCATACCCATCGGCCAGCGCTTGTTCTAGCGAGGAGAGAAGGAGGCGAGGAGCACCAAGGCATCGAGGAAGGTCACCAGCACCAGGAAACCCTGCCTGTACCCGGCGTTGAGGAAGGAGAAGGCTAGAACCCGCAGAATGAGGAGGAGCCGATGAGCAAAACCCTAGATCCCGTGCGCAAGCTCCTCTGTATATCGTCGTCGCCTTGCCAGTTCGACCACACCAGCAGACCCGAGGTGATCATAGCGACCTCCTAGACATCCTCCTGTGCACGCTTGCTTCCTAGATCGCTTGTTCATTTCGTCGAATAACTTGCATGCGCCACCGTTCGCCACCACCTTGCTCGCCTGCCACCACTGTGGTGCCCGCCTATGTCACGCGTGTGCACGGTTGCATACGCATTGCTGCGCCGCGTCGAGCGCACCTAACGACCCTTCCTGGAACCCTTCCTGGCCACGCCGCCGTTCCTGACCGTGTTGGTCCTGGCATCGCCTCTTTACGGTCGTCGATGCCGGGCCGTGTTTGATTACCTAGCGCCGCCAACCACACCTATCGCTAGCCCAGCATACCGCAGTGGTTCCGTGCCTCCGGCGCAAGCCCTAGGTCCCGGGATCGAGCCCCCGCGCCGCTATTCTTCTGTTGCACCGCGCTCCATAAGTTTTGTCAGAAAACTCGTGAGGCAGATAAACAGTACCGCGCGCGTCGTTTCACCCTAGCCCCTTCTTTGTTTTGTCCCTCAACCCGCGGTCCACCCTGCAGCCCCACCTATCAGTCCCTCAGTCAAACCCAGCCGTAACTTTTTATGAAAAGGTACCCGGGTTTCCTAGAATTCATAGATACACCCTCGGCTCGCCCACGTGTCACTCCCTCTTTGGCGCGCTCACGTGTGGCCCCGGGAAACCCTTGCCCCCACATGTTGGCGACTGTGGGTAAGTCACAACTGAGTGATAAAATCCCGTTAGAGCAGCCTTTGCCAGTGCAGCGTTGAGTCAACCGAGGTCCCACTTGTCTGTGTCTGTGGCTAGGAAAGCCTGAGTGAGAAAAGTTTCTGTGTTTTTATAAAATCAAAAATAAAACCAGAAATGAATATATATTAATTAATTCATAACTTTTAAATACTTTTGCATTCGAATTCAAACTCTATATGTAATATGTTTTTTTGAATGTTAATTCAAATCTTTAGTCCAATATTTTCAGAAATGTTTCAAAATAGTTAAACCTTTGACTTTGACCCTAATTGGAATTAATTTGATTTAATAATTGTTTTAAATTCACATTTTCAAATAATACAAATAATATATGTTTTTGAATCAGAAAAATGTGAGGATTATGAATATGCTATTTAAAATATTATTTGAGCAATTTGAAATTTCGAAATAATGTAAATACTATTAAATGTCTATTTCTTAATTAATTCATACCTTAAATTCCGTAAATCCAAACTCGACAAATAATATGTCTAAATCAATCAGCGTGACGAACCCATTCTGTTTATGCGTGTCATTATATGAATTGAAGAATGCATCATGTAAATATAATGAATACATCAATATTATGGGAGCAAAACATGCCTAAATAATTAATTAAAGTGCTTTATTATTGTTCTCACATCTCACCCATGCGATGCTATGTTATACCATGCAATTTTGCATCATTCCATCATGGCATATATTGTTTGCTTGTCGCATATATTCATATGATTGCACACTTAATTTATTATGGCCCTTTGTGTGTTTGACTTTTATTCCGGACAAACGCTGAGCAAGGGAACTACCAAGAGAACCAAGAGTACTACCCGGATCTCGGTTACCCTACTGCTGATCCAATAGGCAAGCAATTCCCCATGCTTGCATACATATAGCACCTATGCTTCTATCTTATTCTTGCATCATTGAGTCACGATTGCACTAATTGGAATCCCAAGTACTGCATAGCCTTTACTTTTAAACCCCACTGAAACTTATACCTCAATCCTATGAGCCATTACTACATGAGTTGTTTGAGCCATGCGAGTCGTAAAATTGCATGTGCAGGGTTTGTGAGAGTCTTTGGATAATAAGGTACCTAAACAACTTAAGCTGAGTAGTAATGGTATAACTAAAGAAAGAGGCAACGGTGGACAATAGCTATTATTTGGTTCTTTCATGCTCACTTGTGTCCCGTAGGATCCAAATACTTGATACCTGTTCCTTGACTATGCACACTATCCACATATGGGAGACTCTATAGATTCCCCTTTGCCTGATCTTGATTCGCACTTTATTTCTTAGGAACACAAACTAGTTTGGGGATTTATTACTATCATGTAATTATGCCATGTTTACTGCTTTATTTACTATTGCACGTGGAGCACCTGTACTTTTTAGGACTCGTGCCATGTTTCTGCTGTATCGACAAGCCCAATCACATTTTCGGGTTCCTAGTCGTTTACAGCCGTTGCCACACACCTTGGGTCCGTCGTGGAGCCGGCCGACTTCATAGTGGGTAGCTTAGTGGGTGGCCCCTAAAAGAAGTTTTGAATCCTGTGAATGTATTGTCGCGAGGCCTCATTGTTTTTATTTGGTTCTTCCCGAGGTTGATCGTGCGTGTGTTGCTATTTGTGTACCCCTGCAGGGTAAATCTTTCTGAAAGCCGTGTCCGCGGTTATAGACGACTTGGAGCACAGTTTCTCGATCATAGATAACTATAACTAAAGTACCGTGTTTAATTTGACTAAATCATGACTAGTAAATAGTGCAACACTCATGGAATGATTAATAAAATTGCCAACATATGGGATGTTCTTCTGCCTTCTCGTCGGTAAGCGAGAAGAAGGGCGAGTGATATTTATTTATGTTACTTACATAACTATTGTTACTAATTAACGAGCTTCCATCCATCTCTGGTTGGGCGGATGTTGTAGCGTGTCTTTATAGAATTGTTTAGATATTATCTTTCGCTGCAATTGCGTCACCCCAGTCTGTTCCATTTACATGCATTAAGACTTGCTGAGTATCCCTAGGGTCTCACATGATAAATATTTTGGTTCATATAGATAGGTTTACTCATAGGAAGGTTACTGGGTCGAGGAGACTGATGACGGTGACAATGATCATCAGGTGTAGAGATTCCGGGGATGGACATCTGTGAGATCCGTGGGCGGGAAAGTGCTTATTTTTCAGGGCATCTTATGCCAATTTGCTTCTTGTCCTTACTCGGATCTTGTTTTCCGCTTCCGCTTGATACTCTGATGTGTGATGTATGATGATGTATCCTAAACTATTATTTCTATCTAGGATATTTGGATCTTGCCGTATGGCGTTGTATATTTCTATTTCTTTTAGATGGGTTGTCTCTGATGTACTGTTGTATGTCACTGACATACACACTTGTGTATGTTTTGTGCGCATACATGTCGACTACGCCGCTCACACTTGATACGATGTTCCTGCAAAGTGGATATGGTGGTTGGTTGGTACCGTGCCCTGCTCCGCTTAGATGGGGCCTACACGTGGGTGGCCCTTGGGCCTCCACGGAAGGACACCTTATGCACTTTGGGTTCATCCTGGCTTGTTGCTTAGAGCGTAGGGTCTGAGGTATTACACCTCACAACCAGGTAGAACATAGATAAATTTCATGTTCCAGTCAACCACACATAGCATGTTAGTGGTGATTTCTTATTTTTGTTCCTATGCCTCCCTTTGTCAGCAACATTAATAAACACATGAATATGACACCCATCTAGTGCGCCTAGTGCATTGCGATGCCACTTCCATTTATGGGAGGTTGACAACAGGATAAGGAAGCTTTATGAACTCCCTAATTAGATATAGGATGGCTGATAACTGCGGTGACCCAACACACCACTATAGATTGTAGTGTGTAAGTCATTATATAATATTCACGAAATACCATTGCACAAATATCACATCCCTCGGAGTGGTACAATAGAAACATTGCGGGTCCGCAACTTTTACATGTTCATAATATTCAAACAAATTGTACAAAGGTTTCGAAATCCTCATCGGTCCATTGAGGTCTTCTTCGAATGTTGAAGTTCAAACTAACTAATTTGAGTAGCAATGGCATCACGAGATGAAATGTTACTGGAGCTCAGCAACTTATTCTAAGTAATTCGATGCTACTTGGCTCATCTATTCTATCCTTATGACTATTCTTATGTTTCCATGTTTTTAGTTTCTGCTCCATATTCTATACCATAGTCTACTCCTTCAATGCCTCTAGACAGATCCGGTTCCTCATAATAGACCTCTCTGTCATCATTGTTTATACTATTCCCCTCTATCTCGATACTCTCATAGTCTAGCAAGGATTAAGAAGATAATTTGAGTACGAGTGTACTCAACAAGTTCTAAAATATCTAGGTTCCTATTTATGGTTTTCAAACTGGTTTCTTGTCAAAGGTTGCTTTTGTTATTGAAAACCTATGGCCATCAGTTTTCACGGGTTGTTAGAACTTTCTTAAGTTCCTTTCCACGGTGCGTTCGCAATTTGTTCCTTGGATAAGGAGTATCACAACGTGTTTTACACATTCTCGAGAGGTGTGCTACTTTTCTTACAAATGTTCTTGACCTTTTGTCGTAACACACTTCCTTGGGTGTTTGGCCTGTTACCAAGTTTCTCCAAGTCAGGTCGAACCCTACACTATTCCATATTCCTTGCTTGGCAATGAACCCGATCAACGACCACTGCTCAAATGCTATCCTTTTGGAGACACTAAAGTTGTCATCTTGCAGCACAAGATAGGGACGTTACACGCTCCGACCCACTGCAATTCTTCTTCGGGAATACAACCCAACTTAGTCATCTGAAATTATAGGGAACAAAGAAAAACTTCTAACTTGCTCGTCTCATTCCAAGATTTGTGGTCAACACGATTTGTATGACGACTTGGAATAACTGACTAGAGTTGTTACTTACTCCTAAGTTTTCTCTTGGTAGAATTGAACCTATTTCAACAATATCTCGAATTGTGGTTTCCATTTACCTTATAGTCCTTCATTTCATTCATAAAACATTATTTGCTTTTGTAGGAACACCTGTGATACTTTGGAAAAGTATTTGCTAAATATAACTTGCAAGAGTTGTGCAATTTTTAATTTTCCAATTCTATGCAAGGTTGAACTTGCTAGTAATTGCCAGATAATACAATTTGAAGGTTCGAGTTGACCCTTTACCTCGGGTTCTATAAAAAAATAACTGTCTGATAAAGAAAATGTTTTAAAAACCAATATTATTTTAATGCAACTATATGCTGTGCAATGGTTTCATTTTATTGCTTCTAGATCGTTTTTATTAGATTTATTGTGATTTTTGATGAATTTCCCTCTTTTTAGGGTTTTATTTGGATTTCATTTTAGAATTTTTATATATCTGTATTAGATAAATTCTATTAAAATTCACGTTTGTGAAATCTTGGATTTGAAGTAATATTCACTTATTTTTAAAATATTATTTAGGCTTGTAAGGATTTTTGAGTATTTTACTCATTTTTAAAGATTTTTATTAAGTCAATTTACCCACTTAGAATTTTCATCCAATTAAAAATATATTTAATAATTCTAGAAAAATAAGAATTAGAATCTTCATATTTTCCCTATTTGGAACTATTTTTTTATTTTTAGAAAATGCCTAGGGTTATTTTGTCAATTAGCCTTTCAAAGAAAAAGTGAAAAGACTAAAATGCCCATGGGCACACTGGTCCGCCCCAAGTGGTCAAAACCAGGTGACACGGTTTGGTGGGACCAAGATGACCCACTCTCTCACTCTCACGTGCTCACTCACTCTCACCCCCGCTCTCTCTCTCTTGCGCATGCGAATGCGCCCGCCGCCACGGCGCCACTAGATTCCGTCCTCTCCCAGCATCCTCCACCATCACCATAGCCTGCAATCGAATCAATGTTCGATGCTCTACCTTTCCACCGCACAGATTCATCTAGCTCCCCTCTTGCAGCCTCGTTCTGACCTAAGCCTAACCCTAGGATTTTGATGACATGGCTCCGCCATGCTCTGGTGCTCCTCCGATGCTTTCTTGTCGTCGAGATGGTACCTATGCACTTCCTGGCGTCTCCCCCACACACTACTGGCTCGCGTAGGTCGATTTCCCTCCCCTGGGTTCTTCCTGTGTTGCATGTGCTGCTCTTCATTCCCCCCTCCGCCCCCGGAGAGCTCGGCTCCCATTTTGTCCAAAGGTAGGCTCTACTCTCTCGACTACTTCTTCTACAACTATTTCTTCTATGGCTCAATTCTAGTGTTTCTGCTCTATCTTTGTTGATGGATTCTAGGGTTTCTAGTAGTCTCTAGAAACTTCTAGTAGCTTCTCTATTAATCTTAGGCTACTAATACTCTACTGGTTGTAGGTTTTCTTGCTTATCTAGGTTTTGCTTACTCTGTTGATTGTGTAGCTTTAGTAAACATTCCCCTATTAACTGTTCTAGGTTTTATCCAGCGGTTTGCAAAGGATTGGTTTGTTAATCTATTTAATCTAGTAGTTATTGTGGTACTGCTCACTACAATTCTATGAACAATACTCTCTAATTGTTACTTGATTTACTTTCTTACTATTATCTGTGAGTCTTTGGTGTTCGCCTGACAGTAAGTAGTGATGCTAGTGCGATAGTGGTATGTTTGTGATTAGTGTAGTCGAAATCCACAACTCAACTATCTTGCTTAGGTTTAATTGTGTATCCTTAAGTACTTCTATTAGTTGGTTACTCCAAGTTTCAGTCACTATTACACTAATTCTAGCATGTAGTTTAAAGCATGATCTTGGCATGTGCTTTTTTATTGTTCACTTGCTTTTTCTGAACCTTTGGTTTAGTGTTAATGTAAGTGTGTTTTGATTAGTATGATTTACTTTGATGTAGGTTTAATATATTCAGAGCTTCTTCTCTATAATCAATTTTCTCATCCTTATATGATCTAATGATCCTATCTAGGGATGTGGGAATTGATTATAAGATGTACTCCCTCTGTTTCAAAATATAAGATGTTTTAGCTTTGTGAATGAAGTGTATCTAGTGCCCTTTTAGTGTTTAGATTCATCTAGGTTTAGAGTGAATATACACACTAAAAGGAGTCTAGATACACACCTTGCAAAAATCTAAAACATCTTATATTTTGAAATGGCGGGAGTAGTTCTTTTAAGATGTTATTTTACTATCTAATTGTGCTTAGGATATGCTAGCTAATTATAGAGGCATGGCTTATGTGGTGTTCTCCATCAATGGGGATGCACAAAATTTATCCCTAGCTTACCCTAGGTGCTACATAATGACACACTCTCTTTGTCTAATCTATTCTAAAGGTAAGCTATAAACCTTTGGAGATTCCAAAATGAGCTTGAAGAAGATCTCATGCAGTTATTCCTACTTCTTGCTCCTGTTCTTGCTTCAATGGCCTCTCTAGATCTTTCTCTCCCACTAGTGAGTGTGGGAAGATGTTTTTCCTCTCTCCCAACCTATGGTCTGAGAGTGTTTCTTATGATCTTTGCTCTGAGGATTGTGATCTTAGAGATAGGTCTGGGGTCCTATTTATAGTGTTCTAGGGTTCATATGGTTGTGACACTTCAAACCGCCTCTCTAGCTTGGATCCTAGCATTCTAATCATCTTAGGTCATTTGCATAAGTGGCTTGTTGGTTAGAGGTAATTTTGATAATTTTTCCTTTAAAAATTTGGCAAAACATTCATTTTTAAGTTGTTATTTTTGTCACTACCTTCTATTAATTCATCGATCATGTTTTGGTTTCTTAAGTGATTTTCTGCTGGTGTTTACTTGTACTATCTTGATGAACTGCAAGTGCTCATTAGCTAGTTTGATTCTTTTAAAAGAATCCTAGGTTTGAGGAATCCTTTTTGTTAATTGATTTTTACTGATTGTTCTTGTGTTACTATTGCACCAACTGGTGACTTGTGCTCACCTTTAAAGTTTTCTAAGCTTACTAGTATACTGTATTAATTCTAACTATTGTGTTTCTACTCTCATCCTATACTACTTGCTTTACTCCTGGCTTATCTGTTGTGATTGGTCTCAACTGTTGTGAACTAATGTTCCTAAGGTTCCTATTTTTATACCGTGGTTTCCTGGTATCCCTGAATTGGTGTCTTTATTCTAGCTTTTTTTCTTTTGATATAAAACTGCAAACTTGATGTGATTCAAGACTTGTTCCTGGATCTTGTCCAATGGATTATATATCAATTGGTTTTGCATTTGGGAAAAACCTACATTTTAACAATAACCATTGTTATTTGCTTGTGATTTTTTATGTTGCAGGTCAAGATTGGCTAGAAAATAAATAAGATCAAGAAAAGGGATAAGTATATTAGGTAGTTAGTTTTAGGATTCTTTCTTTTCTTATTTGTAGTTTGCAATAGGTTTGGTTCTCTTTGTAAATCTCTTTTGTAAAGAATAATTTTTATAAATAAAGATTCCCTTCCTTCACATTGTCTCCTTTACTTTTCTTGTACATATTCTTTTGTTTGTGATTATATGAATTCAAGTTTGAATTATTCTTGTACATATTCTTATAGTTATTAATTGTTTTCAATGCATATGTAATTCTTGATTTGACTATTTCACTCAAACTAAGATGAAAATCTTTTTAAAATCCTAACTTTTGGAATTACAAGTTCACTTTGAAAATTTGAATTCAAATCCTAGTGTTGACCTAAGTCAAACCTCAACACTAGAGTTCTATTTTTTTTCACACTTTTGCAAATGCATGCTATAAAAAAACACTCATCACAAATTCGTCCTCTAAACACTCCTATTCTTGGGGTTATCACAATAAAACATTTGAGAAGTGCCTACTAATAGTCTTTAAAGACCGTTGGTAAGTGCCGCCGAACATTCTCCATTTTAATTCCATGCCCAAAAACTTGTAGGAACATAGTAAGATTTTCTTCTGTTGTCACAAGCGTGCTATATTTGAGACCACACTTCTCACTCAACATAGCACAAAGATCATGGAAGTTTTGTTTAGTTAAGCATAGATTATCTCAGCAAGTTGTATCAGACCCATCATAAGTTTTTTTTCAACATGTACTTTCTATAATCAACATTATCCTCATCATGATTGAACCATCCTAAGTTCTTTGTTGCCCTTTGCGTAATAAGATAATCTAGAGCAAGACATGAAATCTTGAAATACTTCTTTGTCAACAATATATGTTTTCTTTTTCTTCTTCTATTCTCTTTGTAATTAAAGAAACAAAATCTAGTTGAGACATGACGAATCTACATTGCACTCACCATTTGTGACATGAATCAAAGAATTGACATAAAAAATAAACCATTCATATAATATTTGATATTAACTTTCCCAATAGGCACGAACAATAGCAAGAATACACATGTGTATATATTAAAAAAATCATAGTAGCCACACATCAAGTAGGAGTAGATATTCTACCTTCCAATTGGGATAAGTTTAACTCAAATGTCTAGGGAATCTACAATCAAATATGTGAGTAAAGTAAAACTTGGATACCTACTTATTTAAGAACAAAAACTGAGTGGAAGGACAAGGGTAGGGATGAAGCATGTGTCATCGAATTGAAGACATGTACATCAAGAGGGGGTCCTCGAGGCATGTGGAGAAAGGGAGTGTGAGGCGACGGTATTCCAGGACGGTGAGCACACAAGCTTTACCCAGATTCGAATACACCGATGATGGACGAATCCTACTCCTGCTAGCAATCCAGTAATACGACAGAGCCAAAAGTATAGATTACAAGAGAGGTTTGGCGTGTGAGAGTTGAGGTTGTAAGTTGTGGGTGCCCTAAAGGCTGGTCCTTAGGACGACTTATATAGATATCCGGCCTAGGGTTACAGGAGAGACCAATCTGGCTATGATATAGAGTCGGTTACATAGTACATCTTGGACAACAACTAACACTACGAGCATAAGTCGGTAAGTCTTCTAGGACTTCCTATAGCTAGATGGACTTCCATCTTCTCTCCCTGACTGGGCCGCCCGTGAAGCAAAGCTCTAACCCGAAGTGGGTCACCCTGGTCAGCGAGTCACAGTGGGTATACCCGGAAAGTATATCTCCAACAGTAGCCCCTGGAAGCCTCCAAGATTCAAAGTTGGATTTCATCGTGTAGCTTGATCTTTCTTCGGCTATAGAGTCTTGAAGGGTTCCTGAAACTCCAAAACAAAAGTAGGATCCGGATCTCATAAATGAGTCGGATATGTGAATATCCCATTACGGTTTTCCCCAGCTTGATTTCAAACTAAGCCAGAAACTGGTCTCTGACGTAACCTGACATCCGTCAAGGTCAAGTCATGTCACTCATTCGTGTCAGTGTGACCATTGGTGGGTCCACTTCGCACGGAACCGAGGTGCCATTTAATGCACGCACAAAGATCAAGGAGGCACAATATTCTCAAGGAAGTTGCCTAGTTCCTTCCGTAACGCGTGGCACAAACCAATGTTGGTTCACACGAATCTTGGCGCAGGCGTGGATCATAAGGGGTTGAGATCCTCTCATTATCCTCTCACCAGCCTTTGCCCTCTTCTTCCTCCAAGTGACACCGCGCCCTTGTATCCTTTTCCTTCCCCAATTCCGCAGTGCCGCCCACCTCACCCTCTCCAACCAGATGGCTGACACATATTCTTCTGGAGTGGCGGCGACAATGGCGGCAGCCGTGAGAGAGAAAGAAAACTTCCACGGGGTTTGGATCCCCTGCGTGCTCGACGATGAGAAGCTGTGCGGCTGATGCGAGCGCTAGAAAACTTCCTGGCAGTTGTCACGGGAGCTTCTCGCTGCACCTTAATGATTGATTCTCTAAGTGGAGAGTGATGTAGTAAATGGAAGTCTTCCCCACGAGGGGAACTCAAGGGTTTAAATATCGAACTCTCGGGGAGCTGTGTGTAAGAGAATGATCATCTTTGTTCTTCATCAAGCAACCTACAAAATAGTTGTAGATTGTTTTGTGCTCTCAACCTCACCAATTGGTTGTCAAGAACAAGGTGTATGTAAGCAAAACTAAAATAAAATACAATAAAAGTAAAATGCAATGCAATAGTAAAGTAAATATGCAATGATGGTAAATGCAATGGAATATGATGTTTTTGGGTTTTGATTGGTGTTTGCGGGTATGAGAAATATTTTTTCTATTTTCGGATTTAATTAGTACTGAAAATAAAAAGTGATGTAGATATGTTGGATAGTGTTTTCTTATGGTTAAAATGGACCGGGGTTCATGGTTTTGCTTATGCACTCTCTCTTTGAGTTGTGGTGGACACGTGACACTCTAGTTGAGATAATATTGGTGCAACATATTAAAGTATGGATAGAAATTCATATGGGCATCACGTCCTAACATAGATATGTTATTTTACTAGCAATTCACTTATACTCCACTAGAAGGGGGGGTCTCCAAGCAATCTAGTATTAAGAACAATTTTAGAGTATAACATTAAGTTCTATGACATGAAGTTAACATAAGGACATACTTAATTTAGTCTAAGCATGGTATGTTTTATGCCTAGTGAGGCAACTAAGTAAGGTAATCACCCAAGTGATTTGTAAGTTTTACTATCCTACCTGCAAGATCACCTCCGTTGCTCCAACTAATGCACACGTTCCCCCACCCACGCTCCCATATACAAGTGTGATCAAAAACAAGTAAACAAGAACAGGGTAAATGATATGCATCTATTCATATACTTCTAATACTGAACAATTGCAATCTCAAATATCAACTATATAAAGATCCACCACATAGGTAATACAAATATGACCCTAATCATGTTATGCAACTCATACGGTTCTAATACAATCGAGATTATGAGAGAGAGATGCAATAGCTACTACCACAAACCCATAGTCTAGGGGTGGACTACCCCCCTTCGTCATGGTGAAGGTGCTGGATTCGTTGGAGGAGGTGGAGATCACACTAGCAATGCCCCACCGGAGTTTCCCCCCTCCAATCTTCTGCCTCCTGCCTCTCTATTTCGTGTTTCTGTCTTCTGCGGCGCTCCTTTCTGAGAATCGTCGGGAGACATTTTTTATATGTGGTTTTAGGTCAGAACCTTCGCCTGGGAGAAAGAATCCACATCATCAGAGACTCAAGAGGCAAACAAGCACATCAGCCGCGACTAGAGGGTGGGCCATAGCTGGTTAGCTCGTTCCCTCCTAGTTCTTCTTTTCTCGCGGATCTTTGGCCCATTGTTCTTGGTTCTGATAAATACTAGGTCCTGTAATGTTTCAGGTCAATTGGACATTGTTTGGGTATGTGAAAGTCAAAAACATTGAAATAGGGGTTTTCTGCCTTAGCAGGGTTAATTCCAAAACAATATGAGAAGTATGAATTATTCCCAAATATCATTATAAAACATGAATATACCCCATATATGATGCAAATATGTTGGAATATCAAGTAATATAGTCCAAAGTTCATGGATGCATTTTACATGCATCAATGACGTCAAGAAGAAGGCCTCCTCTATGCCGGTGAATGGCAGAGTGGCTTCAACGAAATCGTCCCCACCCCTTACACCGACGAGAGGGTCCACTTCAGCACCCATCTGGACCGAGGTTTGAGTTTTTCTCCCTCGGTGTTCTTCTCCAAGGTTATAGATTACTATGGAGTTCAACTCCACAATCTTCCTCCCAATTCGATTATAGAGCTTAGCGCTTTCGTTTCTCTTTGTGAGGGGTAAATCGGAATTAAATCGAGTCTTATCCTATTCCGGTACTACTTCGGTACCCGGAAAAATTTCATCACTACAGGCAATCCTTACATTACGGGAACACTCAGCCTAGCTCTTAGGAGAGACCGAACCTATCCTAAGATCAAAAGTGACCATCCATGTTCTTTTATTATAAGGACAAACCGACTCCCAGCAAGCAAGAAGCTGTGCCGGCTTTCATCGACGTTGCCGTAGCTCCCCAAGAATCCTAGGACATGGAGGCACCGACTCTCTTTGAAGATCTGATCTGTGCTAAGAGGCGGATTGAATATTTGATGAAGTACAAGGGTATGCGTGGATCTGACTTGATCCATTGTTGGTTAGCTCCTAGGATCCAACCCCTCCAGCACCATGGTGACCGTCTTATGCATATGGTCACCAAGAGCAAAAAGGACTCTTGAGGATTTGAAGGCTCGCAATCTCTAGCAAGGAGTACGAGACCCGGATCAAATGGTTGATCAAGGAGCGGGTGGATAAGAAGATTCCAAATGTCTCTCTAGATATGTATATGTCCGAGAAGCCCTTGACACCAATAAGATTTTCGACTGATTTCCCTTGTACTTACATTTGTGTGTTTTATTCACAATACTAAGATACTCTATCTTTCAGCTTGCTGACTTCCCCGAGTTGGAGCTTGCTCCTCTCAAGGGATATCTACCCGAGGATTAGCTTCCATACATAAGGTCTTACGCAAATAAGGATCTCATGATCCAGTCTTTAATACAACAAGCAGCGGAAATAAAAGATAAGCGTAGCGGTGGGGTCCATCTTCAGGGGCACATGCAATGCTGACGAAGGCAGATAGTCCTAGTTATCGTAGCCATCCTACGGACCATCATCTTGATAGTCTCCTTCATAGTCTGTCCATGAGAATAGCCAGGGACAAAAGCCATGAGTACTCTTTAAGTACTCGCAAACTACTATTAACATGTACTATTAAGTTAAAGTGCTAAATCTAAGTTTAACTATAAAGTTAAGTTTGAAACCTAAGCTGAGTTCTGAAGCAAAGAAAGGTAAAGTAAAGTTCTAGAATCACTTAAGTTGGGAAGCTATTATCATAAACACAACCCTGTTGTGGTCAAGTCAAAGTTCATCATTCATTTCAAGTTATTTGGAAAACATCTGACAACAAAACAGTATGGCAATTCCAACTGTCCATAACCGCGGACGCGGCTATTCAAATAGTTTGACACTCTGCAGAGGTGGTACACTTTCACCACAAGATTCGATACATCTATCAGGGATAACCCTGAATCATCATACTTAGTATGCAGATAATCAAACATAACCTTCCCTTTACACACCCTAGTACAAGCACCTCTCCTATGAGCATGGCCTCCCAACCATGACCATCAGTCTTCTTGGGCACTACATAGGTGGACATCATGAGAGGTAGCCTCAGCTCAGGCCTCTCCCATGAGGAAACTAATAATAATGCATATAAATTTCCAGCTAAGCCTTACCCAATTTAGGTAATGTGGTTGTACGGTAAATTTGGAATGGTATCGCATCCGAATCCAACCATCAGTTTTATAAAAGGGTTAAGGCTCATGCCTCATCATTTTCATCATCGTAAACCATTTGTGTTTCTCAACACATGTCAAAACATCTCAATAGAATGACTCATCATTCCAAGGTTTTCATAATTCATTTTCACCAAGTGTTCCCATCTAAAGTGACTCAAGTTTTTGATCTACTCTAAACTACTAAGTTAAGAGTGTTCACTAAGGTGGAAGTGATGGGTTCAATCTCATGCCATAGAATGACATCTAAAGGTTTCTAAGCAGGTCAAGTTTTATACTTTTTATGCTACCTTCAAAATAAGTAAAGAACTTTGTGTAAACTAAGGGAGGTGAAACTTGTCAATAAGACTTGAGGTACTAATAGTCAACAAGGGGTGGTCAAAGCATGCTTAAGGCATCTTTGCTAAACCATCTAGTTTGATTCTAGTTTGCTAAGCACTAAATTTGCAAGGGTTAGCTTGCATTGTTAATGGTGGCTTGCTTGCAAGGGTTAATCTTGGATAGTGCTAGCTTGCCTTGGTTGGTGCAGTGGTTGAAGTTTTCTTCGTCTTCGTCTTGATAGCACTCCTCCTCTTCGTAGACTTGGTCAGTACTATCGTCTATAAAAATACATACGAAGTACACAATCACCAAACAATACTTAACTAGGCTAGGAAGCATTCTAAGACACACAATTGATGATCTATTATCATCACAAGCATCACAAGTTTAATTCAATAGTTTCTTTCTTTTTATTTTAGAAAAGTAATTTCTACTCATTGAAAATTTTAACTAAGATTTAATATTCACCACTTAAAATATGGGATCATGTGGACACATGTCATCACCACATATTCTAACATGTGGGAATGAGATTTAAGGGTTGGATCAATATTAATTTGGTTTAAGTTCATTATTTAATGATTTAAAGTGACTAGAAATGCCTATATAGCATTATTTTGGTAGTAGTCCAAAGTCACTGCATGTAAACCTTAATATTATTACATATTTAGGTAGATATGATGAAATGTGATTTTTGAGAGTTGGAATCAACTCAAAACCCATCTTAGTTGATTTTATAAAAATGTTGCAAGGTGTGAATGCTTCTGTTTTGTTATTTTTATTAGGAGAGATCTATAACACTAATTGAATTAAATCCAACAGGCTTGGATATATCATCTCCATACCTTTCAGACAAAATTGGTTTCATGCAATTTGGATTTGTAAAACTCCCAGAATTGAATTTTAAACTAGTGGACACAAACTAGATTTAACTAAAAAGAAAAATCCAGATTTGAACGGGTGGGCTAGCGCGGGAAAGAACTTGGGCCGGCCCAGTGGCACTCCCCGGCGCGGGATTCAGCTGACAGGGGGGTCCCGCTTGTCAGTGGGTCTTAACACGCGAAACGGTACGCGCGCTATGGACCGTAGGATTAGAAGGGGGATCTACGGCCAAGGGTCGTCGTCGACGACGAACAGGTCGCCGGCGAGCTCAAACCCTAGCGGCTCGGTGGGGGTCTGCTGGGGACGTACCAGGGCTCCAGTGGGGTAGGCGAGGCGGGCAAACGAACTGGAAGACGATGGCGAGGCGAGGCGCGGTTGCAGCGGAGCTTGGGGTGGTCGCAATCAGCGACGCCCTTCTCCTCCTGCTGCGGCTGCTCCGGCTCCAATTCCGGTGAGGCAGAGCTCGCCTTGCTCCGGATATAGGTGGGTGAGGTTCAGAGAGGTGAGGGGAGTGGAGTGGTGTGGCGAGAAGAGGCTGGGGAGGCCTCCTTTTATAGGCCCGACGGTGAGACCGAGCGGGATGGGCAGGTGACGGTGGCGACAAGGCTACGACTGGCTAGCGGCATGGCTGAGGGTGGCGATCGATAGGCGGTCTCCTGGCGGTGCTCTAGGAAGTGAATGCGAGCGTAGGGGCGGTGGTATGCGGTCTGGGCGAGGTGGCGCTCTGAGAGGCAGAGGCGGCGGTGTCCACGGCGAGCGGTGGCTGTGGTGCTTTGGGCGGCGAACGGGGGTGTCTGGGGTGTTCTCTAGGTCGTGGCGGAGCGGTGGGCGCATGCTGCGGTCGAGCGGCGGTCTGTGCATGCGTGCCAGGTGCGGCGCTCTGGCGCGTGCTCGGCATGGTGCGGTGGCACTGGGCGCGTGGTATCCTCGGTGGTCCACGGCGAGGCTCGGCTCGGGCAGGGGACAGAGGGTGGTGGTGAGGTGCTGGCTACCTCCTAGACATGGCGAGGGAGAGGCGAGTGGTCTGCTGCAGCGGGTGCATGGTCGGCCGGTGAGAGGTGGCTCGGCATGGCATGGCAATGCCACTAGGGGCTAGGGGAGTGGGTTTAAATGGCTTTGCTAGATCATTTAGAGACAAAGGGAGTAAAAAGGGGCCAAATGGGAGACAAGTTTGGCCAGAATACTATTTGAAATAGTGAAATGTGTTTTGATTGAAATTTGTCTGCCAAGTGTTTGATGAAATGGCCGCAAGAGAAAAAAATTTTGAATTTTGGTTTCAAATTTTTTGAGTGATATCCACTAGTGCTAGGTAGTCTCTGGTTGCAAGGGTTTTAAAAGTGGAGCTCAAATAGATGGGTTTTGAAATAGGGGTGATCTATGCATATGCATTAGATTCAATTTTCAAAAGCCAATTAAAATAGTTAACATAATGTTTTTAGCAGATCAAAAGGTGGGCCTTGGTACCTCATTATGTGTACTAGCAAGGGGTACAAAGATCAAGAATTGTTTCTATTAAGAAATGAGTGCTAGGAACACTCAAAGTAGTGTAGTGGATTAAAATGGCCAAAATAACCATTCCTCCTTTTTAATTCTTTTTTATTTGATTTTCTTTAGGAAAAGTTTGGGAATGATGTAGATGATGTTTAAATCACCTAAGAAACATTTTAGAAGCAAAGGATCACACAATCATGGCAATTCAAAACAACTCCTATTTTAAATGCACACACATATGAATGCTTTCATTTTAAATTTGGAAAAGTTTTTGTTAACCCTATTTTTGGATGATTTAATCTTTGATAAGCTTGGATTGAAGTCTTGGGATGTTACACTCTCCGACTTGGAAATGCGCAACTTAAAGTTGGAAAAGATGAAGCAGAAGGTAAGCATTTCCGACTTCACTTTCATAGTATGTTTTTTTGAGTTGTGGCCGAATGTTTATTCGACTTCTTTTCTTGCTACTCTAGAGCTTGTGAAGCAGTCCTACAAGCTTATTGAACAAGCCGAAGATTTTGAAGTCTTGGAAGCTGAAAATGCTGACTTGCGTGCTGAGTTGAACAAACTCAAGGTATACCATGAGCGCAACATCAACAACGTTCTTGAATCTAGTAATATGGCTACTGAAGAGCGTGATCGCAAAATAGCAAAACAAGACAAAACTATCTCAGACTTGAAGGATGAGTTGGATAGGGAAAAAGATACCACCAAAGGTCCTCAGAATGAATTCCGAAGTCTTCGAGAGGAGAAGACCAAAGTAGATGATACTATCTTTGGTAAGTTTGCTGTCTCTGAATTGTTGTTTTTTCGACTTTGTTTATTTGGATATATGGTTGACCTTGTTTTCTTATTTTCAGGTTGTCTCAACATTCTTGATGTCTCTTCGTCCGAGTCTCGTACCAGCCGTTTGTTGCTGTTGGAGACCTGATCCATGACTTCCGCCAATCTTTGGAGGAAATCGATGACTCTGCCCAGCTCTCCGTCTTAGACAAAATGTCTGCCTTTGAAGTACGAGACAAGGCAAAGGATATGCCCAAACTTGTCAAGGATTGGAACATGTCGTATGCATGCATAGCAACACGGAATGCCCTGACAATGGTAATGAGCCACCATGAAATCATGGAGATATGGCAAGTTACCAAGGGTTATTCGACTGCCGATGAAGACGGCAAGCCACATAATATCTAAGAAATCTAGGATGCTTGCGCCGGATACGCTTGTCATGTAGCCGAGCTGACCAGCTATGAGAATCTGTTCTTCACGCCCGTTGAAGTGCCACCTCCCCCTAGAGAAGAAGTTGCTGAAGTTTCCAACGACGATGAACATACTGAGTCTGATATACTCGTCTCAGAAAGATATCGGGGTGATACAGGCGATGTCTCCAGCGAGCCGACAAATCCTTCGTATTCACCTGCATCATAGAGTTTTCCAGAAAAAACAATGTGTTATTCTGAAAAACAATCTGATGTAATAGCTAGAATATTATTTTGATGTGCTAATTTGTAAGAACTTATACTTAACTTCTTAGCACTTTTGGTTTTTTACTGTTGTGCTTGAAAAATACTTAAGTACTATTTTGTCTATACTTACTGTTTATCTGGCTTTCCGCCTCGTTCCTCTCGTGAGCCGACAAACCTTCAGCATGGAAACTTTGCTGAGCAATGGAGCTC
The DNA here is from genome assembly GCA_916181665.1 of Avena sativa. Taxonomy (NCBI): domain Eukaryota; kingdom Viridiplantae; phylum Streptophyta; class Magnoliopsida; order Poales; family Poaceae; genus Avena; species Avena sativa. Next base: position 409,061,631 of record OV702292.1, on the reverse strand, counting down.
AATTGCTAAACCATTTTAAACTCGGAATCAAAGCCGGCTTCCAGTACCAACAATTCACTACTCGGAAAATACCCGCATCCAGCAATCATACAAAAACCCAAGTATAAACTAGAAAATTTAGACTTATACCCGAAGATAAAATTTTTAGACTCAGAAATCTAACCAGAAGAAACTTGAGCATACAGTACATTCAAGTATTCTGGGATTTTCGACTATGACATGATCATTCGGAAATAAGATGGTACGTAAAAAACATATCAGAAACAATATAGAGGAGACCAATACTTTATTTTACTTTGAACATGTATATTGATATGATTACAAAGAAAGAAATTTAAGAATAAAAGAGACGTACCTAAGCAATATTCCATGAACAGTCTATTCATCTGGGTTTGTACTGCCTCTAACTCTCTTTCTCTTCTTAGTAGTAGGTCTTTCCTTTTCTGGCCTCATGTCAGTTAGGTAGTAAGAATTATTGTACAATATTCGACTAACCATAAAGGGCCCTTCCCATATAAGGGTAAGTGTGTGCTCTTTTTTTTCACTAGTTGGAGAACCAGACCATCGTTCCTAAAACATCGGTTTCTGACTCTCTGACTATGATATTTGCGCAACTTCTGCTGATAGACTGTAGATCTCTTCTAAGAAACAACCGAACTTCCTCGAGCATATCGAGGTCATCTTGTCGAGCGGCTTCGGCATCCTCTTCGACATACGCAACGACTCGGGGAGAAGTATGAATAAGATCACTTGGAAGAACTGCTTCTGCACCGTGGACGAAGAAGAAGGGTGTAAATCCGGTTGAACTGTTAGGAGTAGTTCGTAAACTCCATACAATAGACGGTAATTCATCTGTCCAAGCCCTTGCAACATGATGAAGTGGTGCTTCGAGTCTTGGTCGCAGGCCTTGAAGAATTAAACCATTTGCCCTTTCGACTTGACCATTGGCTTGTGGATGTGCGACCGATGCAATATCGAGTCGAATCCCTTGATCATTACAAAATTCAACGAGTTCTCCCATTTAAAAGTTACTCCCGTTGTTTGTAATAATACTATGCGGATACCCGAATTGGATTATAACATCCTCAATGATTTTTTTGGCTATTGCTCCATCACAACTTGTGACGGGTTTTTCCTCAATCCATTTCATGAATTTATCCACCATGACAAGAAGATGGGCGTATCCACTTGGAGCCCATTTAAACGGTCCTACCATGCCAAGCGTCCAGACCGCAAAGGGCCATGTAATCGGAATTGTTCACAGCTGATCAGCCAGAACATGGGCTTGTTTGACGTACTTTTGGCAACCTTTGCACGTATTGACTAGTTGTTCGACATCTTCCTTAGCTGTAGCCAGAAAAAATTGTGTCTAAAAGCCTTTACGTGATGTCCACATTTTCCTTGTGGATTTCCATTAGGATTTCCACTCCTTTTTCTGGAAAAACACAACGCTGAAAGACCCCAGACACACTCCACTTATAGAGTTCACCACTCACCACTTTGTAGGATTTTGCTCGTCGGACGATCTGTCGGCTCAGAACTTTGTCTTCGGGTAATTTCTATATACCAAGAAATCAAGGTAGGGTTTTTTCCAGCTAGGAATTACAGCCAGAACTGCTATGAGCGGTGAGTCGGATTTGGTCGGATACTCCTCATTAACTCCTATGACAGAGGGAACTTTTAAGTTCTCAAGAAAAGCACCATCCGAGACCTTTTTCTATGCAAAGCCTATTCTTGATATAGCATCTACTTCCTTGTTTTCTATTTGGGGAATGTGTTGAACTTTAAACCCTTCAAATGATTTAGCTAGTTCATCCACGACAGCTCTATATGATGCCATGTGCTTATTTGCATTGCAGATATCGGATACTTGCTAGGCAACTAAATCTGAGTCTCCATAACACATGAGTCGGTGAATGCCGATGTATTTTGAAATTCGAATTCCATGTAGTAGGGCTTCATATTTGGTAATGTTATTTGTCACCGTGAAGTGAATCTATAACACATAGAACAGTTTATCACCTTAAGGTGACTTGAGTACCACGCTAGCCTCAGATCCCCCGAGTGCTTTAGACATTCACATAAAACCCCTTGCAACATTTCAATATCACATGCAGAACCAGTTTCTGTAATTTCACCCGAAACAATTCCAGTTTCCATCGAAATATTCCAGTGCTTTCTAAAAACTTTATCTGAAACATGTTTGCTCCAAACGGTGTCAGTATCCCTTAAGTGTGTCACCCTACAGTTCGTGAATAATGCAGACATGATCGAGACCTTTCTCCAATCAATAATCAATAGCGGGACCTGGAGATCTGTACTGACTCCCACACATTCAACGATGACTCTAGTGATCGTGTGAACCTTTAATGTCATAACTAAATCCCTTTGTATCGCGATATATTACATGTCCCAGATTCGATCATCGGTATCTCCATACCTAGTTTGATATTGTTACCGACATGCACTCTTTTCTCGTTCCCGTGATATAATATTCTAGTGATCACATCACTTGCTTGCAAGCCATCTCAATGTGATATCACCAAGAGGGCCCATAGTATATCTATCCATCATCAGGATGGAAAAATTCCACTCTTGATCCATGTGCCTCAACATAACACTTTCAAAGTACCCAAACCCACCTTTATAGTCACCCTGTTAAGGTGTGATGTTTGATGTTATCAAAGTACTCTTCCGGTGTTAGCAATTAACATGATCTTATGGTCTAAGGACTAAGATTATTTCATATGATGTTATAGAAATATAAACGTAATGACTTTGATTGTAATGCTATACTTCGGATGAATGTTCATCACATCATTCACCAATGTTGTGATCTCGTTATTAACAACATCCAATGTCCATGATCAAGAAACCTTGATCATCTTGTTAATCAACTAGCTAGTTTATAAGAGAGGCATAACTAGGAACCCTTTATTTGTTTATTAAACACACATGTATTAATGTTTCCAATTAATACAATTATAGCATACAACATAAACATTTATCATAAACAAGGAATAAGATAATAACCACTTTATTATTGCCTCTCAGGAATATTCCCTTCAGTCTCCCACTTGCACTAGAGTCAATAATCTAGTCTGTAAACTTACGCATTCAACACCTATGGCTTTCTAGTGTTGTATATACGCATTTACTAGTGGTTAACATAATCTCCGGATCTAAAAATTTCAGGTCCGTGTGTATTTGCATGTCTTTGCATCTCTACGCATCACTCATTCTCTAATGAGATGGCATTGTATAAATTTAGTCCTTTGGTGAGACCTTTAGTTCCTTTGGGTTAAAACATGTTAATATAATTGTTGCACAATATATCTTCACCACACCTAGTTTGATAAAAAACTACTTAACCAAATTCCCTCCTTTGTTGCTACTATAGCAGTCATATACTTAGCCTTTTATTGTAGTATCCGTCACAATGTATCAACTTTGGAATTCATCCAAATCCATCATGGAACCTCCTTTCCATTAAATTTTGCCACCCATAGTTTAAATTGAGATAAATTTAATTTGTATCTTGTGACAAACTAGTATCAATGTAACACTTTACAATGAACTACTTTCAACTATTTGTCACTTATACATGATATATTCTTAGTTCTTCCAAAGCTCATAAGAATATCATTACTATTGTCCAATGATCATCTTATGAATCATTCTAGTATATGCACATAACATTTAGAGCATAGGACATATCTGGATATGTACATATCACGGTATTATTGATCAAAATATTCATGTGATTTCACTCACCAAGTGTCGATACACTTGAATCTTGATTCAATCCTTTCCATGCAGCAAGAACCTTTCTTATCATTTCCAAATTGAACCTTTTCAATATCTCATATATGTACGCCTGGCATAACCATATTAGTGTCTCAATCTATCCATATAGACATTGATGCCTAATATTTCGGTTTTGCCCAAGTCTTTCATCGAAATCCAATTTTAATCAAATTCTTAATCTGTGTCAATATAAGATACATCATTTCCAATCAAAGACATGTCCTCTACATAATGTATTGGAAATTTGTCTCAATGCTCCCACTTAATTTCTTGCAAATGCAAGCATCTTCATCGTCTCTGATGAAATTAAACTCTTCTAACATTTTCATCACGGTGAAGATTCCAACTCCGCTATGCTCACTTCAACCATTGAAGTTTGCACGCCTTTTTTAGCATCCTTTGATTTAATAAAACCCTTCAGACCGTGTCATGTACATGTCCTAGGTAACCATTCTATTAGAAGAACATTGTTTTGTTTTTTCAACTACCATATACCAAATTATATGTAGTGGTTGCTACATTAATCCGTCAAGACTACATATCGCTATGGAAGATCAAATCTTATCATAGTCAACTCCTTGAACATTGTCAAAACTCCTTTCCAACATGTCGAGTATTTCATAGATGTCAAACATCCATGTCTATTTATTTATAGATCCAAATACAACCGATGGGCTTCACGCCTTTCCGGAGGGTCTTCCAAGTTCAGAAACTTATTTCTCGTGTATGGATACTATCATGGATTTTATGACTTCTAGTCATTTTATTGAGTCAGGGCCCATCATCTCTTATTTGCATGCAGTCGATTCATCATTGTCAAAACAATAACGACTTCTATTTCAAATCTTACTATTTGATTCTTACTGACCCACACGGTTGAATAGGAAATCTAATCTTTGAGATCACAACCTTTGTAATCACGGGAGCCATGAGCATTTTAGCCGCCTCCAGGACACTTTCCGGTGCTGCGCTACTTAGCACATGTTGCTTAGGTGCATCAACCTAATCAAAGTTCTATTGTCCTCCGACTTAACTTCTATAAAAAATACCTTCTTTAAAAAACTTCACGTTCCAAGCGACAAACTCTTTTGTCTTCGGTGTTATGGAGGAATACCCAACAAATTCTTTGGGATAACCTACAAAGACGTGCTTATCCGACTTTGGTTGTAAACATTTTACTTATGCATAGCATACCAAAATTTAAGAAAAGACAACTCGGGTTTTATCCCAAACCATAACCTTTATGGTGTCATTTGAACAGATCACGATGGTGCTCTTTTCAGTGTAAAAGTGGTAGTCTCTAAAGCTTTAATCCTTAAAACATAATGACATTTTTATAAATGACACCTTTGATCTTACCATGTAAAACATGGTTCGATTTGATCTCTAGAACATACCATACTCCTATGGTTTATCGGGAAATGCAAATCCATGGAACAATTCCTCAAACCTTAGGTGTTTTGCTAAACATGTAACTCAAATATCATCCTTTATGATCGAATCATAAATTCTTCATTTTCTCGTTACAATGATTTTCCACTTCATCTTGAAAGTCTTTGAACAATTTTCAAATGTTTCATACTTCTTCCTTATTAAGTAAATATACAGATATATTCACTCAAATTTTCAGAGAAAGCATATGGAGTCAAAAGATTCACCGCACATGGCTACATATAATGGACTATATACATCAATATGCACAATTTCCAATAAGTTAGTCACCTGTTCCCTTTTGGCCTATGAACGGAGTTTCAATTATCTCGAGGAAAGTATCACAAGCATCATTTGATCAAAATCAAAGACTCCAAAAATCCATCAACATGGAGTTTCTTCATGTTTTCTTTCAAATATAATTTAAACGGTGATGTCACTTCATATGTGATCTTTTAATCGTTTGTCTCGCAACATTTTATCATTAGTTTTATGGACGTGATTTCTCCAACTAGACTTGTAAAAGTTCATCCATCTTCTTTGGAATACGGTAATTATTTGAACAAATATTGTTCTCATAATATCGGAACAAAATAACAATTATTCAAAAAATCTTGAAGGCATGCTTTGATGTCAACAGTGAACACAATAACACTTTATTTATTTTGATAAACATCATCACATATTATCTTGCTAGTTACTTAGGCCATTGTAGTTCATAAATTGTGTTGTTCTGTATGACATTTCATACCAACCAATTCGGTATCTAATACCCAAGAACCACATTGTTTAATAAGCAAAGAATACAACCATAATATGTATATCATCTATATACCTTAGCTGGACATTTCCTGTCTTTTCTTTTTCTACCAAATATTTATAGATTCTCTTTCAGCATTTCCTTTTCCTTTTATAAGAATCAATCAACATCAAGAGTGGCGCCATACATATGACATATAGTCCAAAGCGTGTATAGTCAAATACTAATACCTTCGGACTTGTACTTTGAAGTTGATCACCATCATGAAATGTTTGGCGTTCTTTCAAAAATTCATTCTTTAGTAATCTATTAGTGTAGTAAACATTTTACCTACATCTTGTATTCATCCTTATCATGACGCCTTTCATGATCAAGCTACTATAGCCTATAAGGACGGACCATGAGTATAATGTCAGTTCCCAAAACCTTTTTGGGAGATTAGGACGTCTAGCCTCTCCAACCTTCACAAATTCTCATACAATATGAGAATGTGTATTTTGGCAAATTATACTCTATCATATTGCAACCATAAACATTGTTTCATATATTACAATATCTTCCACACATGATGGTTTCTAAAATAATTCTTTCAGCTCCCAGATAACCTCGATATTAAAACAATATTTGAATATCAAGAATCATGGAGGCAAACATGATACTTCAGATACTAACACTAGAATTGTTACTCTTGGTTTAATACTACTTATTAAACTTCATGGAGTAAATAGAGTTTGCTGAAAGTTTGCAATAGGACTTCTAAACTTTAAATTGACATTCAAAACAATACGATACCAATTCGTAAAGTAGATATCCAGAATTCTATAGTTCTATTATCTCAATTAAAACTAAGCGGAAGGCAGTAAACGGATGCCAATGACTACAACAAATTATGCAAATTCACTTTGATTTAGTTTATGATAAATTGAGTTTGACTAATCCAAATTAGAAATGAACTCCCACTCAAAACCAACATCCCTCGAGTTGTTTTGGTGATTACATGAACCAAATCCATTACACTAAGTCCGATCATCATGTGAGTCGGTGTAGCTTCAAAGGCAAGCATCTATATGGGCATGATATCTACCATATTACTCATTCTTAACCTTTTGGTCCGTGTTCTGAGGCCATGTCTGTACATGCTAGGCTCGCCAAGTAAAAACCTTAGTACTCGCGTGTGTAAAACTGTCTTACACCCATTGTACGAACATGGATTCAAGTACACCCGATCATCACGTGATGTCTTGAAGCGATGAAACATAAAATGGTGCGTACTTAAGGAAGAACACATTTTTATCTTGATATCTAAATGAGGGATCATCTTATAATGCTACTAAAACGCTGAACAAGCAATATAAGATGCAAACTTCATATGCATAAAGTGAAATGATATGGTTCTTACACTTGATCACTATCATGTGCATCGTGGTATAATCTTTATCATTCCTTTAGGTGTAAGGCCAAGGTCTATGGAACTTACACGTTTAGGTGTGTTGTAAGAGTATCAACTATACATCAACTTACAACATTACCATATCATGGAACCAGCCCAGCAACAATCTAAACTAGACGCTTCTAATTTATCCATTGCAAGTTTTACGTGGCTTAGGGCTTTCGAAGATAGAACCGGTCTTACCTACGAACATGGAACCACAATAATGATAACCAAATTATTAACAACTCATTGTAAATCAGATAGTGACTATAGTAGGAGAGACATACACCTACTAGCCACTTATGAAAAACTAGTTGTATGTCAAGCGTGGAAAAAGTCTCATGTGCAGGACATGTAAAGTTAGTCCAGGCCGCTTCATCCCACTATGCCACCAATATCCAAAATACATAGAAGATGCAATAAAATGATCATCATCGCCCACATACTCTTATGTGTACTGTAACACCCTCGAATCGATCTTATGCAAGTTTTAGCCCTTTTCCGCCAACCCCGCATAGAAACGATTCAAGAACGCCCACCAGGCACTTTTGTGCGGGTGGAAAATGAAGTAATACCATTACACAACAGTCCTCGATGGGACCCAAGAATAGATATATATACAACACGACTCCATGAGTCAAGAATACCGATATACAGTACAAAGATCCAAATCACCTTGAAATCGCTACAGCGTCCGAGTACGGACAAGATGCAAATGGGGCTAAGAGCCCCGAAGAATAACCAATGGCGTCCATGATACGTCCATTTTGCATCACTATTATATGTCTTAATTCACTATTATTCATTGATATATTTCGTATTGAGAGGTGATACTTATGTTATTTCATCTATTTTTGCATGGTTGATGACTTTTGGAGCATGGACCGCTGCAGTCAAGATTCTGATGGAAGAGATGTTGTTTGGAGGCAAAATTCACGAAGATCAGAAAATCCGGGAAAATATACGAAAAATTCTATTTTTCCAGAAGACTCAAGATGCCAGAAGATGGAGTGGAGGTGGGCCACAGGGGGCCCACACCACCCCATGGCGCGGGCAGGCCTAGGCCCCGCCAGGGAGTGGTGTGGCCACCCTGGCCCACTCCAGCCTCTCCCCTCTGGCGTATATCTTCCTCCCGAAACCCTAAGACTCGGGGAGCAACCACGGAAAGATTCCGCCGCCTCTGCGGGGCGAAAAATACCGAGAGAGAAAGATCTCTCCGGCAGACAGATTTTTGCTGGGGGAATTCCTTCCTGGAGAGGGGAGATCGTCGCCATCAACACCACCATCAAGCTGGACTTCATCGGGATCATCATCATCATCACCATCAGCACCCTCATCACCATCTCCATATTGCTGTAACAATTGTGTTGAATCTTGCATAGTTCATAGGGGAAACTTTCCCGGTGTTGATTACTCTTTGTAGTTGATGCTATTGAGTGAACCATTGAATTATTGTTTATGTTCAGATTGTTATACATCATTATTCCATCTCTGATCATGATCCATATGATGTCTTGTGAGTAGTTTGTTTTGTTCTTGAGGACATGGGAGAAGTCTTGTTGTTAGTAGTGGAGTTATGTTGAGAAAGATTCAATAGATTGTTATTTAAGTTGTGGTGTACTTCTTTTAGTGGTGTCATGTGAACATCGACTACATGACACTTCACCTATATGGGCCTAGGGGAATGCATTGTGTATTTGGCTACTAATCGTAGGGGTTGCCGGAGTGACAGAAACCTAAACCCCCGTTAGGAAACCATTGCACAAGGGACGTAAGGGTCTTAGAGTTTAAAGTTGTGGTTAGGTTTTACCTTAATTACTTTCTTGTACTTACGGATGTTTGCAAGGGGGTTTAATCACAAGTATGTATTAAGTCTTGGATGGGATGGTACATTAGCACAGGTTCACCCACACAACACTTAGCAAGCTAGAGAAGATTAATCGACTATATGAAGCGAAAGCACTTGGCAGTCTTCCCATGTGTCCTCGAGAACGTTTGGTCATCTATAGAAATACAACCGTCTTGTCCTTTGCTGCATAAAGGATTGGGCCACTTGCTACATTTATTCCTACTATCTTTTATTTACTCGTACTTTGTTTACTTGATTTATCGAAAACCCCTAAAAATCCGTTTGCTAAGTATTTGCAGAGAATTCCTGATCCATACCACTAGCCAACACCTTCTGCTCCTTGTTGGGTTCGACACTCTTACTTATCGAAAATACTGCGATACACCCCCTATACTTGTGGGTCATCAAGACTATTTTCTGGCGCCGTTGCCGGGGAGTGAAGCGCTATTGGAGAGTGGAACTGGTAAAGGAAACTTCTACTGTGAGTATTGTTTACTTCTGCTAGTTGCTTTATTTTTGTTATGGATAGTTCGCTGAGTTTCTTATTTGGTAATGCTACTACCACTGCTAAGGTAGTAGATAAGCCACCACCTGCTGAGAAAGATGTTTTCAAAATACCTACAAGAATTATTGATCGTGTTATGGATAACTACTATGTTGGGGATGGAACTGTCCATCCCGGTGATCATTTTCTCTTTATACACGAATTATGCGGGTTGTTCAAGTGTGCAGGTATTACTACAGATCAAGTTAAGAAGAAGCTATTCTCATTATCACTGAAAGGAAGAGCCGAGGACTGGTATAAGCTGCTGAAGAATGGTCAAGCTCTGGAATGGGAGGAAATAGTGCCTCTCTTTTATTCAAAGTTTTATCCTCCTAGTGAGATTCATAAAGATCGGAATCAAATATACAACTTTTGGCCTCTTGATGGAGAGAGTACAGCTCAAGCTTGGGGGAGATTGAAGTTACTAATGCGCAAATGTCCCATTCATGAGCTCCCCAACAATATTATTATCAATAACTTTTATGCAAGGCTCCCTCTACATGACAAGGATTTATTAGATGCTTCTTGTGCTGGATCATTCACTTGTATGGAAGAAGAAGTTAAATGGGACCTTCTAGATCGTATTCAAGACAATGCTGAAGCTTGGGAGAATGACAAAGGTAGAAAGTCAGGTATAAATCATGATTATGAATGCATTGAATCTTTTATGGTAACTGATGACTTTCAAAATATTAGTAATGCTTATGGTCTTGATTTGCAAGTTATTGCGAATTGCTTTAGAGCTTTTGCCTCTTATATTGAAATTCTGAAAAAGGGATGGAATAAGTACCATGCGCCTTATAAATATATTGTTGACCATGTTCCTATTAGGAGCACTGAGTGTTGCATTACTGATCATATCCTACCTGAACCTTACATCGAGAAGATTCCCTTCCCAGATAAGGTAAAGGATCATCCTATGATAACTAATGTAATCACTAAAAGTGGAAAGAGAACTGTAAAACCTGATGAACAAATAAACATTGAACCTGTCGTAGCAATTGTGAAAGACCTTGTTACTAAAAGCGTAGAAGATGGGCACATAGTCTTTTGTGAAGATGCTTCCAATATTGTTTCACATCCCAATAGATCTAAAAAGGCTAGTGTTCCTGTGCTTTCGGTTAGAATTGGTGATCATTGCTATTATGGTTTATGCGATATTGGTGCAAGTTCTAGTGCCATTCCTGATGAACTTTACAGAGAAATTATGCATGAAATCAGTCCTTGCGAGTTGGAGGAGATTGATGTGGTTATTCACCTTTCTAATAGAGAGACTATCTCTCCAATTGGCATTGTGCGAGACGTGGAAGTCCTTTGTGGTAAGATCAAGTATCCTGCTGATTTTCTAGTACTTGGTTCTGCTGCTAGTAAAACTTATCCTATCATTTTTGGTAGACCTTTCTTGAGTACTTATGGAGCTATTATTGATTCCAAGAGGGAGAAAATCTTGACTAAGTTTGATGGGGAATCTTATGAGTTTAATTTTTCAAAAATTACTAAAGAACCTTGCGAAGAGGAAACCCATAATGAGGATTTTAGAGTTGAACAACTTGCTTCTATCTCTCTTGCTCCTAACAATGCTTTGCAACAATTTATGTAAGATCACGAAAGTGAGATCTTCATGGATGAAAGGAATGAGATTAACGAGATCCTCCGTCGTCAACCCAGGTTACTTAAACATGACTTGCCTGTAGAAGACTTGGGTACCACTTTGCCACCCCAAAAGGACCCGGTCTTCGATCTAAAACCTCTCCCTGATGATCTTAAATATGCTTTTATTGATGATAAAAAGATATATCCTGTTATTATTAGCGCTAAACTTTCAGGGGAGGAAGAAGAAAGATTATTGGAAGTTTTGAAGAAACAACGAGGAGCTATGGGCTATACTCTGGATGATTTGAAAGCGATTTCACCTACTATATGTCAGCATTCTATCAACATAGAACCAGATGCGAAGCCAGTAGTGGAGCACCAACGACGTTTAAATCCTAAGATGAAGGAAGTGGTAAGGAATGAGGTATTGAAACTCCTTGATGCTGGTATTATTTACCCTATTGCTGATAGTGAATGGGTTAGTCCTGTTCATTGTGTTCCTAAAAAGGGAGGTATTACCGTTGTCCCTAATGATAACGATGAGCTTATTCCTCAAAGAATTGTAGTAGGCTATAGGATGTGCATCGATTTTAGGAAAGTCAATAAAGTCACTAAGAAAGACCACTACCCGCTTCCTTTTATTGATCAAATGTTGGAAAGATTGTCTAAAAAGACCCATTTTTGTTTTCTTGATGGTTATTCTGGTTTCTCTCAAATTGCTGTTAAACAACAAGATCAAGAAAAAACTACTTTTACTTGCCCTTATGGAACTTATGCTTATAGACATATGCCTTTTGGTTTATGTAATGCTCCTGCTACTTGCCAAAGGTGTATGTCTGCTATCTTTCATGGCTTTTGTGAGGAAATTGTCAAAGTGTTCATGGATGACTTTTCTGTCTACAGAACTTCTTTTGATAATTGTCTGCACAACCTTGATAAAGTTTTGCAGAGATGTGAAGAAACTAATCTTGTTCTTAATTGGGAGAAATGCCACTTCATGGTTAACGAAGGGATTGTTCTTGGGCATAAAGTTTCTGAAAGAGGCATAGAAGTTGATAGAGCTAAGGTTGGGGCAATTGAGAAGATGCCATGCCTAAGAGACATTAAAGGTATTTGTAGTATCCTTGGTCATGCTGGTTTCTATAGAAGGTTTATTAAAGACTTTTCTAGGATATCAAAACCCCTTACTAATCTTCTTCAAAAAGATGTACCCTTCGTTTTTGATGATGATTGTAAGGAAGCTTTTGAAACTCTTAAGAAGGCTTTAACTACAGCTCCTATTGTTCAACCACCTGATTGGAGTTTACCGTTTGAAATAATGTGTGATGCTAGTGATTTTGCTATAGGTGCTGTCCTTGGGCAACGTATTGATAAAAAGCTAAATGTTATCCATTATGCTAGTAAGACTTTAGACGCTGCTCAAAGGAACTATGCTACTACTGAAAATGAATTTCTAGCTGTTGTTTTTGCTTGTGATAAGTTTAGGACCTATATTGTGGACTCAAAAGTAACCATTCATACTGATCATGCTGCTATTAAATATCTTATGACGAAGAAGGACGCTAAGCCTAGGCTTATTAGATGGGTACTGCTTTTACAAGAGTTTGATCTACATATAGTAGATAGAAAGGGTGCTGAAAATCCTGTAGCTGATAATTTATCTCGTTTGGAAAACATCTCTTTCGATCCTATGCCTGTTAATGATAGTTTCCCAAATGAACAATTAGCCGCAGTAGGGGTGACCTCACGAGGAAGCCCTTGGTATGCTGACTATGCTAACTTTATGGCCTCCAAGTATTTGCCTCCAACTTTTATAGCTCAGCAAAGAAGAAAGTTCTTTTATGATTTGAGGCATTATTTTTGGGATGACCCACACTTATACAAAGAAGGGGTTGATGGTATTATGCGAAGATGTGTTCTAGAGTATGAACAAAAAGAAATATTGCGTAAATGTCACGGGAGCGCCTATGGAGGACATCATGTAGGAGATAGAACTGCACAAAAGGTACTACAATTAGGTTTCTACTGGCCTACCCTTTTTAAAGATGCAAGAAAATTTGTTTTATCTTGTGATGAATGTCAACGTGTTGGTAATATTTCTAGACGCAATGAAATGCCTATGAATTACTCTCTAGTTATGGAACCTTTTGATTATTGGGGATTCAACTTTATGGGGCCTTTCCATCCTTCGAAGGGTTACACTCATATTCTTGTTGCCATTGATTATGTTACTAAGTGGGTGGAAGCCATTCCTACGAAAAGTGCTGACGGGGAAACCTCTCTAAAAATGCTTAAGGATATTATCTTTCCTAGGTTTGGAGTGCCTAGGTATCTCATGACTGATGGGGGTTCTCATTTCATCCATGGCGGTTTTAGGAAGACCCTCACTAAGTATGATGTTAATCATAGAATTGCTTCAGCTTATCACCCCCAAACTAGCGGGCAAGTAGAGTTATCAAATAGAGAAATTAAATCTATCTTGCAAAAGACTGTTAATAGGTCTAGAAAAAACTGGGCTAAGAAGTTGAATGATGCTTTATGGGCTTATAGAACTGCTTATAAGAATCCCATGGGAATGTCTCCTTATAAAATGGTTTATGGGAAAGCTTGCCACTTACCCTTAGAATTAGAACACAAAGCTTACTGGGCAGTGAAAGAACTAAATAGAGACTATAAGCTAGCTGGTGAGAAAAGAGTTTTTGACTTAAGCTCTTTAGATGAATGGAGGAGTGAAGCCTATGAGAATGCTAGGCTCTTTAAAGAAAAAGTTAAAAGATGGCACGACAAGCGAATACTTAAGAGAGAATTTCATGTTGGTGAGAAAGTTCTATTGTATAGGTCTCGTCTCAGATTTTTTGCAGGTAAGCTACTATCAAAATGGGAAGGACCTTTCATCATTGAAGAAGTATACCATTCAGGAGCAATAAAAATTTCTTCTCTAAAAGATAATACTACACAAGTAGTAAATGGACAGCGACTCAAACACTATATTGCTGGAGATTCTTACAATGAGGATGTTGATGCCTTTCAAGTTATAACTCCAGAGAAATTCATTGAGGACCAAATTCAGAGACCTGCAGAGTCCATTTCCAACTAGGTAACAGTTCTGGTAAGAAAAGTTCCGCGAAAATACAATCCAACTATATTTTTGCAGTTTTCAGTCAATAAGGAAAGCTACGAAGCGAAAAAGGGACGGAACCGGAGCCAGGGTGGCCCACACCACCCCATGGCGCGGGCCAACCCCTGGCCGCGCCACCAGGTGGTGAGACCACCCAGGACTCCGTCTCCGACCCGTTTTCTCCTAGTACCTTCCTTTTGTTATGAAACTTCGTAATATATAACCCCCCCGGATTTTCCGAGGTTCGTATATCGTGTTTTCGTTGTGTTTTTGTTTCGATCTGTTTCTGCCACGTGTAATCTCAGATTTGGAGCCACAATGTCTTCCTCTGGAACATCCAAGGGAGATCCTTTCGAAGATATCATCAACCCATACATGAGAGAATTGAAGATTCATCCCAAGGAGTTGTTGCTCGAAGGTGGGGAGGTCCGGATTAAGGAGGTTCAAGGCCCTAAAGGTGAAGAAAATCTGGAGGACAGGATGGAAGCATTGGAGCAAGAAGTCTTTAGGTACAGGAAGATGGCGGAGCGCGAAGTGGACATCATCCACAAGATTTGTTCCGAACTCATCACCGAGCACCAAAAGGAGACTTCTGAACTCAAGGATGAAATCTTCCCACTCTGCCAAACAACCAATGAACTGCAAGCACAGTTCTATGATGTACAAAATCAAAACTGTGAGTATGAGGCTAGATTTAAACGCATAAGTGCTGTTGGAAGTTTCAGGATGTTGGAAACCACGATGTCCTTTGTTGACGGGAAGCCTTTACCCTGGAAGACGGATGAAGATGAGAAGATACCACCACCACCTAAGGAGTAATTCGTCATCAGGTTTGGCATCCCCTTAGTTTGTTCCAAGCTTGGAGGAGTGCCGCGGTATCATATCACTATCTTCTATCTTTTTACCTTATTAGTAGAGTCATATCATGAATAGAGGAGTTATTGTGTAGTATGGTTTGCATTATGGAAGTGTCCCCTCTCTCGTTAGATTTGTATCCCTTGGTGTGAGTTTCTGTTATGGAATATTAATGAGAAGTTCTATCATTCACTCTTTTGCTTAGCTTATGTTAGTTTTCAATTCGTGGTTATATGATTGATCTTGTTGTTAGTATTGATAGCACTTTGGGATCATTGAGTTAATTTAGTTGGTTTTGGCAAACCTGGCTCGGTCAGTAGCAACACCTTTTTGAGAGTTGATTGAAAAAGATAGAAGTACTCTCAAGAAAAAATAATGTCATCATCTTTCTTTCTTGATTTGCTCATAAGTCTAGTATTCTCTAGTTAAGATCTTTTGTGTTTCCAAGGAAGATTGCATGTTTGTCTTTATCATTTGTATGTTTGTTTGTTGCCTTCAACTCTTGTACTTGCTACCCAGCCTTGCTAGCCAAAAACCTGTACTGAGAGGGTATTCTTCTCGTGCATCCACCTCCTTTAAACCAAAACCTTTGCCATTTGTGTCCACCATACCTACCTAGTAGCATTATTGCTATTTCAAGTAAATTCCTGTTTTGTCTACCTCCCAAATTAAACATGTTATGTGAAAATTAGTGATTAAAGCTCTCACGAACTTGATGGCACACTTTACTTTCTTGCATTTAATAAACTTGAACCATTGGGTCCTTCTTTGTTGCGTATATGCTTGCGCTTTATGAGTTGAAGTTAGCCGAACCATGTATCATGGGGACCGCTTTCAACACTTCATTGGTAATTGTACCTAGTTGATATCATGTTCTTTTGCTTATGGATCCCGGCGGTGTGAAATAAAAGTGGAACTTGTAAGATCATGGAGTTTATATGTGTGTTAGAGAAACGCCTCGGCCGCTAGCCTAAGCCATGCCTAATCATGGTGGAAACTTGCAGCATAACTATAGTGAGCATTCTATGAAGCATCCTCAATAAAAACCTATGCAAATAGCAAATAAAAAGATCGCTGAGATGCTCACTGTCTGCTTGCCTTGTCATTTTGAATATGGGATAGCTCCTGTGTCATGTGCAAGGGGTACCCCGTTGGCGGTTCTCAATGATACGCATATATTTACAATGACAAGAGCTTGCTCGTGACTAAAGTTAAGTAGCATGAGGATCGGTACTCATAAGTAAGGGGCTTGATATTTCAACTTATAACTTGTCAAGCATATCCTCTGAGTTGTGTCACTTTAACCTTAATCACCTAAAGATGCCTATGATAGGGGCAATGAGAGCTGGAAGCTAGTAAGTATCATAATCTTTGGGAGCTCTTTATGAGACTTGCAATCCCTGCTTCCCTCTGCGAAGGGCCCTTCTTTTACTTTGTAGTTGAGTCAGTAAAACTTTTCCCATCTATCTCAGCAAGTATCTTGAGTTGATGTGTTTCATTCATATGATGATTTATGCATTCATGTTTCTTATGTTCCTTGTTTTGCACATTGATCTTATCTTGAAGTTTACTACTTTGAAAGATTTCTTTGAAAACCAGCTATTTGTGAACTCAGCAAATTATCAACTATTCTTCGACCAAGAGCTAAGTTTGCCATTACCAATGATGATTTACTCTATGTATCTTTATTGTGTTTCCTTTACTCATTGCAAGTTGAGTTGTACAATAATGAGTTGTCTTCTATTATGATCTATGTATTTGATGAATGTGATGCTTCTTGTCCGTATTCTTTTATCGACTCTTCACTCCATAAACTTGAGGTCATGTTTATTGAGATCAGTTTTGCTTGGGGACAAGCGAAGTCTAAGCTTGGGGGGAGTTGATACCTCCATTTTGCATCACTATTCTATGTCTTAATTCACTATTATTCATTGATATATTTCGTATTGAGAGGTGATACTTATGTTATTTCATCTATTTTTGCATGGTTGATGACTTTTGGAGCATGGACCGCTGCAGTCAGGATTCTGATGGAAAAGGTGCTGTTTGGAGGCAAAATTCGCGAAGATCAGAAAATCTAGGAAAATATACGGAAAATTCTATTTTTCTAGAAGACTCAAGATGCCATAAGATGGAGTGGAGGTGGGCCACAGGGGGCCCACACCACCCCATGGCGCGGGCAGGCCTAGGTCGCGCCAGGGAGTGGTGTGGCCACCCTGGCCCACTCCAGCTTCTCCCCTCTAGCGTATATCTTCCTCCCGAAACCCTAAGACTCGGGGAGCGACCACAGAAAGATTCCGCTGCCTCTGCGGGGTGGAAAACACCGAGAGAGAAAGATCTCTCCGGCAGACAGATTTCTGCCAGGGGAATTCCTTCCCGGAGAGGGGGATCGTCGCCATCAACACTACCATCAAGCTGGACTTCATCGGGATCATCATCATCATCACCACCATCATCACCATCAGCACCCTCATCACCATCTCCATATTGCTGTAACAATTGTGTTGAATCTTGCATAGTTCATAGGGGAAACTTTCCCGGTGTTGATTACTCTTTGTAGTTGATGCTATTGAGTGAACCATTGAATTATTGTTTATGTTCAGATTGTTATACATCATTATTCCATCTCTAATCATGATCCATATGATGTCTTGTGAGTAGTTCGTTTTGTTCTTTAGGACATGGGAGAAGTCTTGTTGTTAGTAGTGGAGTTGTGTTGAGAAAGATTCAATAGATTGTTATTTAAGTTGTGGTGTACTTCTTCTAGTGGTGTCATGTGAATGTCGACTACATGACACTTCACCTATATGGGCCTAGGGGAATGCATTGTGTATTTGGCTACTAATCGTAGGGGTTTCCGGAGTGACAGAAACCTGAACCCCCGTTAGGAAACCATTGCAAAAGGGACGTAAGGGTCTTAGAGTTTAAAGCTGTGGTTAGGTTTTAGCTTAATTACTTTCTTGTACTTACAGATGTTTGCAAGGGGGTTTAATCACAAGTATGTATTAAGTCTTGGATGGGACGGTACATTAGCACAGGTTCACCCACACAACACTTAGCAAGCTAGAGAAGATTAATCGACTATATGAAGCGAAAGCACTTGACAGTCTTCCCATGTGTCCTCGAGAACGTTTGGTCATCTATAGAAATACAATCGGCTTGTCCTTTGCTGCATAAAGGATTGGGCCACTTGCTGCATTTATTCCTACTGTCTTTAATTTACTTGTACTTTGTTTACTTGCTTTATCGAAAACCCCTAAAAATCCATTTGCTAAGTATTTGCAGAGAATTCCTGATCCATACCACTAGCCAGCACCTTCTGCTCCTCGTTGGGTTCGACACTCTTACTTATCGAAAATACTACGATACACCCCCTATACTTATGGGTCATCAGTCCATAACCCTGCCCAGGCCAAGCCGGAAGGGTAACCCTGCTAACAACGTCGAACTCGTACCTGCTAAACAAAAGGGGTGCCGACAAAGGGCGGAGGGAAAAAGAGGAGCGTCAGTACTGAGGCCAGTACACGGCGAGGCTAGAATTCGGCGGCTCTCGCCTACATAGGTATGGTGGACTGAAGCGGCAGCGCAGCATGCACTAAACAACCTATAGAGACTCGATAAACTGTCGGCTATTAGAGAGAGATAAGAAAGACCTATCCGTATCCAACTTGATAGTAACACCACTCATACCCACCCTGGCATTTCCCCCTCGAGACCAAACAAGGAAGTCAAACCGAGGAACTCACACAGTTGGAAGTTTTATTCATTCCATTATAGTTGAAGCACTTACTAGTCAGATATAGATATCATCAGTCATCCTGATAGCATAAGTAGTGGGCAGTTTTATTTAACCATTCGGTTGTAGTTGCAGTACTTACTAGTCAGATACGATTAGCATGTGACACCCCAAACCCAGCAATTGTTGGCACTTTTATTTCATTCCATTGGAGTTGCGATACTTACTAGGCAGGTATAACATCACACGATACACCCCAGCTCCACCAGTTGTTGGCACTTTTATTATCCATTCCATTGTAGTGAAGCTGATTACTAGTCACATATTAAGTCAAATTTATAGCACTACTTTAGTTATGCTTGTCTATGATCGAGATACTGTGCTCCAAGTCGTCCATAACCGCGGACATGGCTTTCAGAAAGATTTACCCTGCAGGGGTGCACAAATAGCAACACACACACGATCAACCTCGGAAAAACCAAATCAAAACCCAACGAGGCTTTCACGACAAAGCAATCACAAGATTCATAAAATATTTCTGGGGGCCACCCCACTAAGCTACCCGCAACGAAGTTGGCCGGCTCCGGAATGGACCCAGGGTTTGTGACAATGGCTCTAAATGACTGGGAACCCGATAGTGTGACTGGGCTTGTCGATACCGCGAAAACATTCCACGTTCCAAAACAGTACAGGTGCTCCACGCACAATCGTAAATAAAGCAGTAAAGCATGGCATAAGTATAGGATAGTAATAAAGCCCCAAACTACTTTGTGGCCCCCAAGAAATAAGAAATGAATTAAGCTCTGGCTAAGGGGATTCATGGTCCCATATGCGGATAGTGCGATAGTCAAGGAACATGTATCAAGTACTCAGGGTCCTACGGGACACAAGTGATCGTGGAAGAACCAAATAACATATATTGCCCACCGATGCCTCTGCATTAGTTATATCTATTCCCAGCATTTTAATAGTTGCATTTAAAGTCATGATCATCTCCACCATTAAGCATCCCCACCATTTATCATGTGTCAACTTGCCATCAACGGTGAAATGGCAACAACACGAAGCAACACATAAGCAAGCAACTACGACTCGCAAGGCTGACTATCTATCAAACAACATGCAATAGGATGTGTCCATGGCAATATAGAGGCTGCAAGGAGTATAAATGGTGCACGGAAACTAAAGCATCGCAACACGGATAGCAATAGATCAATAGGAGGAAATAAAGACTATAAAAGAAAAATAGGTAGAATAGGGGAGATGCTCTCCTGGGAAACATTGCCGAAGGTACATATCCGAAGAACTTGTCGATACTCGCATCCACTCAATGGCCTAATCCGTGAAGAAGCAAAGCACTAAAAGAAACACCGGATGCACTATTTAATACTACGGTAAAAGATCCGGCATGATTATGATATGATGCATGGCATGGCAAAGATGCGATACAACTAGGCAATATTAAGCGGAATCAGGGTCCCGACAATTAATTAATAAATTCACGTTATTTAGATACCCCACAAATTAAATGTTGTATTAACAAGGCAAAACATGGCATCGGTTCACTACACAAATTTAAATGGAGTCCGGAATAAGACAAAGATATCCCGCATATAGACTCCATATTTAATTTAGATGAATCGACTATTTAACCCAACCCACCAGATGACATGTATGCAAGCATGATGATTTAATGATGCGACAGGTATATGTCATATTATAAAAATAGAGACTTAGGGTCACACATCTGGGTTCGGAAGATCTTTGTTCCGGGGGTTTGGGGTTCGACAGGGTTTGACGGGGACGGTCTTCCGAGAGGGAGGAGAACATGTCGAGGTTTGGTCTCGGCGGGAAGAAGAACTTGGCGCTCCGAGGGGTCGACGAGGTTCGGGCTCGACAGGATCGGTCTTCGGATCTGGGTCCAGGGTCTTGGCGTCCGAGAGGAAGTACTTGGTGGTTCCGGGAAGGAGTCCTTGGCGTTCCATGTGGACGAACTTGGGTCGATGTTGTGTGGTGGTCTGATGAGGTCATTCTTGTCGAGGTCCTCGATACAAGTGCTCCACACCTTCTACTGATGGTCTTGTGTCGAACTTGAATGGACATTGGTGGCTCTTTAGAAGACCTTGGTGGTGCCACGATGTCCTTGTGGGGATTTTGGATCGCCTCGGTGCATCGCCATCAGATCAGCCTCTGTCATCATATACGCGTAGCAGCTCATGACGTTCGGTGTCAGCGAAAACTCGGAGTAGTTCTTGATGTCGGATCTAGATGCTGAACCTGGTGTCTCACGCGGCACCAGAGATCTTCGGATGGCGCGGTTCAGCAACACACGGTCTCGATCGGAGGCGAACTCGATCAGGTAAGCAACACATTACAGGGATAGGTCCCAAACAGATATCTGCCCAATGCCTTGCGGGACATGCTCGGGTAGGCGGCGGCGACTGCTACACAGCACAACAGACGAGGTGGGAAAAAGCACTGGGCCCTGCGAACATGGGCGATAGAAGGAGCGAGGCCGGCCTTCCGTGGCGAAGCAGTTGACCGAGGTGATGATGTAGGACGAAGGAGTTCCTAGCGAGGGGCGCGCCGGCCAGGGACTTAAGGAGCGAAAAGCGGAGTCGCGGCCGCTAAGGAGGCACGGTGGAGGCTTTGTGGTTGGTGGTGCTCGGCGCCGCAGACCAGAGGAGGCGGCAGCCAGAGCTGTGCGGCGGAGGAAAAGGCGGCCCAGGCGGCAGGCCGGCTCGAGAGGGATGGGGAGGCGGGGCGCGCGGTGGTTGTCAGAGGGACGCGCGGCGGCGGGAGCCGGGAGATAGACGAGGCACCTGGCCGGGGCCCTGGAGAGGAAGCCGGCGGGCTTGCAGATACGGGGACGACAGCAAAGTGAGGTGGAGGCGGCCGAGCGCCGGGGAACGCGAGCCGACAACGAGGTGCTCAGGCCGTTGAGGGAGGCGGCGGGGGTGGAGCTTGGCAGAGGCGGCGCTGTGGGGTGCGGGTGTGGGTGAGCCTCGCGAGCGCAGCGGGGTGGAGGTGGAGCGGGGGTTGCGATGGGGAGCGACGTGGTGGACCGGTCGCGTCCGGGGAAGGTGGGGAGAGGAATGAGCGAGGGCGGGGTTGTGGGACCGGGCCCGGGAGTGGGCAGGTGGGGAGCGTGTCGAGGCAGGCGGCGTGGGAAGTGTGCAGGGGCAGCTGAGGCGCGTGGGGGGGGGTGCGTGCCCGTGGGTGCGTGTGTGTGGTGAGCGATGGAAGGGAAAATGTGAGGTGCGGATGGGGTGGTGGGGATTGGGCCATGAGGGTGGAGGATTGGCTAGGGTGGCGGGTGTGGAGGCTGGTGGGTGGGAGTGTGTGGTGGAGGGAAAAAGGGAGGGGGCTGGTGAGGTGGCGAGCTGTGATTAGACGGGGTGAGGTGGAGGGGTGGTGGTCGGTGTGGGCGGGAGTTGGGCAGGTGTGGGGTAGGTAGGGGTCTGGGGTTTGGTTTTTGCTCTGTTTTGTTTACTGGGGGTGGCCGGCTGGGTCGGTTCAGCCCGGTTCAGCTGCCCCCTAAAATAATATAAATATTTTATTTGCTTAAAACGGGGCTTTTGAAATCCGTTGGTAGACGAAACAAAATAATCCAGATAAGCCTGGGATTTGTATTTGAATAAAGACAGGGCTTATTTAGGAAAACAAAATAGGTTTTCAAAAATAATTTTAGACAAAACCATGCATGATGATGACAATGCTCAAATGCAATGTGGCATGATGACATGAGCATGCGGTCATGATGATGCAATGCACAAAAACACAGCGATTTTCTAGTAGTGGTTTTAGTAGGGCGCCACAATTCGACACCACTAATAAGGGATCTCGCCCTCGAGATCCGCCTCATGGTACCGGAAGAAAGCCGACGGTCTGAATCTTCTCGCTTCAATTAGATCCTCGCGACACCACTAACAAGAGGTCGTTGTCCATGATCATCGAGAGAACACTCCGGAGAAACAAGGACGAAGGTAAAGGTATCCACAAATAAAGCCACCTCTAACTTCGATAGAAAGAGAGAACTGATGCATTCTCATCCACTTCAATGTACATGAGCAAATAGAGTGAGTAGTCGGCATGGGGGCCAATCCATCACGCACCCAAACTATTACTCCGCACAATCAGTAGAAAAACGTGCAACCATTCTTGGAATCAGACTAAAGATCTCGACAATCGAGGTTCAGAACAAAGGAGTGATGCAGGCTTTGCATCGGATCTGGCGTAGATGATGTCATCGCATCGGAAAACACCGGAAGGCACAAACAAGGAACAAAGAGAAGTCCAACAGATGAAGGATTCCTCAGATAGCACGAAGACCGGATGTAGAAACACCATTACCAAAGGAGGAAGAGAAACCCTGGAGGTATGACAGAAACCCAACCACGAGAATTGTTGGACTTAGAGAAAGGGAAGAGAGCAGATTCAAAACACGTCGAGGTAAGAGGAGAATAGCAGAGGGGTAAGGAGTAAAAGCATACCTCATCAGATCTATCCAACCGATTTTGCAAAAATAGTTTTGACACTCTACATTGGCTATTAGCTAGGTTATCCTACAAGCTGGACCAGTGGGGTATCGTAACTACTGAGCTCTGATACCACTCTATAACACCCTCGAATCGGCCCTATGCAAGTTTTAGCCCTTTTCCACCAAACCCGCATAGAAATGATTCAAGGACGCCCACCATGCACTTTCGTGCGGGTGGAAAACGAAGTAATACCATTACACAACAATCCTTGATGGGACCCACAGAACAGATATATATATATATATACAACACGACTCCATGAGTCAAGAATACCGATATACAGTACAAAGAGCCAAATCACCTTGAAATCGCTACAGCGTCCGAGTACGGACAAGATGCAAATGGGGCTAAGAGCCCTGAAGAATAACCAATGGCGTCCATAACCCTTCCCAGGCCAAGACGGAAGGGTAACCCTGCTAACGACGTCGAACTCGTACCTGCTAAACAAAAGGGGTGCCGACAAAGGGCGAAGGGAAAAAGAGGAGCGTCAGTACTGAGGCCAGTACACGACGAGGCTAGAATTCGGCGGCTGTCACCTACATAGGTATGGTGGACTGAAGCGGCAGCACAACATGCACTAAACAACCTATAGAGACTCGATAAACTGTCGGCTATTAGAGAGAGATAAGAAAGACCTATCCGGATCTAACCTGATAGTAACACCACTCATACCCACCCTGGCATTTCCCCCTCGAGATCAAACGAGGAAGTCAAACTGAGGAACTCACACAGTTGGCAGTTTTATTCATTCCATTATGGTTGAAGCACTTACTAGTCAGATATAGATAGCATAAGTCATCCTGATAGCATAAGTAGTGGGAAGTTTTAGTTAACCATTCGGTTGTAGTTGCAGTACTTACTAGTCAGATACGATTAGCATGTGACATCCCAAACCCAGCAATTGTTGGCACTTTTATTTCATTCCATTGGAGTTGCGATACTTACTAGGCAGGTATAACATGACACGATACACCCCAGCTCCACCAGTTGTTGGCACTTTTATTATCCGTTCCATTGTAGTGAAGCTGATTACTAGTCACATATTAAGTCAAATTTATAGCACTACTTTAGTTATACTTGTCTATGATCGAGATACTGTGCTCCAAGTCACCCATAACCGCGGACACGGCTTTCAGAAAGATTTACCCTGCAGGGGTGCACAAATAGCAACACACACACGATCAACCTCGGAAAAATCAAATCAAAACCCAACGAGGCTTTCACGACAAAGCAATCACAGGATTCATAAAATATTTCAGGGGGCCACCCCACTAAGCTACCCGCAACAAAGTTGGCCGGCTCCGGAATGGACCCAGGGTTTGTGACAATGGCTGTAAACGACCGGGAACCCGAAAGTGTGACTGGGCTTGTCGATACCGCGAAAACATTCCACGTTCCAAAACTATACAGGTGCTCCACGCACAATCGTAAATAAAGCAGTAAAGCATGGCATAAGTACAGGATAGTAATAAAGCCCCAAACTACTTTGTGGCCCCAAAGAAATAAGAAATGAATCAAGCTTTGGCTAAGGGGATTCATGGTCCCATATGCGGATAGTGCGATAGTCAAGGAACAGGTATCAAGTACTCGGGATCCTACGAGACACAAGTGAGCGTGGAAGAACCAAATAACATCTATTGCCCATCATTTAGTTATATCTATTGCCCAAACTCGGGATCCTACGATGCCTCTGCATTAGTTATATCTATTCCCATCATTTTAATAGTTGCATTTGAAGTCATGATCATCTCCACCATTAAGCATCTCCACCATTTATAATGTGTCAACTTGCCATCAACGGTGAAATGACAACGACGCGAAGCAACACATAAGCAAGCAACTACGACTCGCAAGGCTGACTATCTATCAAAAAACAGGCAATAGGATGTGTCCATGGCAATATAGAGGCTGCAAGGAGTATAAATGGTGCACAGAAACTAAAGCATCGCAACACAGATAGCAATAGATCAACATGAGGAAATAAAGACTATAAAAGTGAAATAGGTAGAAAAGGGGAGATGCTCGCCTGGGAAACATTGCCGAAGGTACATATCCGAAGAACTTTTCGATACTCGCATCCACTCAACGGCCTAATCCGTGAAGAAGAAAAGCACTAAAAGAAACACCGGATGCACTATTTAATACTACGGTAAAAGATCTGGCATGATTATGATATGATGCATGACATGGCAAAGATGCGATACAACTAGGCAATATTAAGCGGAATCGGGGTCCTGACAATTAATTAATAAATTCACGTTATTTAGATACCCCGCAAATTAAATATTGTATTAATAAGGCAAAACATGGCATCGGTTCGCTACACAAATTTAAATGGAGTCTGGAATAAGACAAATATATCCCGCATATAGACTCCGTATTTAATTTAGGTGAATCGACTATTTAACCCAACCCACCAGATGACATGTATGCAAGCATGATGATTTGATGATGCGACATGTATATTCCATATTATAAAAATAGAGACTTAGGGTCACACATCTGGGTTAGGAAGATCTTGGTTCCGGGGGTTCGGGGTTCGACGGGGTTTGACGGGGACGGTCTTCCGAGAGGGAGGAGAACGTGTCGAGGTTTGGTCTCGGTAGGAAGAAGAACTTGGCGCTCCGAGGGGTCGACGAGGTTCGGGCTCGACATGATCGGTCTTTGGATCTGGGTCCAGGGTCTTGGCGTCCGAGAGGGAAGTACTTGGTGGTTCTGGGAAGGAGTCCTTGGCGTTCCATGTGGACGAACTTGGGTCGATGTTGCGTGGTGGTCCGATGAGGTCATTCTTGTCGAGGTCCTCAGTACAAGTGCTCCACACCTTCTACCGATGGTCTTGTGTCGAACTTGAATGGGCATTGGTGGCTCTTCAGAAGACCTTGGTGGCGCCACGATGTCCTTGTGGGGATTTTGGATCGCCTCGGTGCATCGCCATCGGATCGGGCTCTGTCATCATATACACGTAGCAGCTCATGGCGTTCGGTGTCGGCAAAAACTCGGAGTAGTTCTTCATGTCGGCTCTAGATGCTGGACCTGGTGTCTCACGCGGCACCAGAGATCTTCAGATGGCGTGGTTTAGCAACACACGGTCTCGATCGGAGGCGAACTCGATCAGGTAAGCAACACATTACAGGGATAGGTCCCAAACAGATATCTACCCAAACGCCTTGCGGGACATGCTCGGGTAGGCGGCGGCAACTGCTACACAGCACAACAGACGAGGTGGGAAAAAGCGCTGGGCCCTGCGAACATGGGTGATAGAAGGAGCGAGGCCGGCCTTCCGCGGCGAAGCAGTTGACCGAGGTGATGATGTAGGACGAAGGAGTTCCTGGCGAGGGGCGCGCCGGCCAGGGACTTAAGGAGCGGAAAGCGGAGTCGCGGCCGCTAAGGAGGCACGGCGGAGGCTTCGCGGTTGGCGGTGCTCGTCACCATAGACCAGAGGAGGCGGCAGCCAGAGCTGTGCGGCGGAGGAAAAGGCGGCCCCGGCGGCGGGCCGACTCGAGAGGGACGGGGCGGCGGGGCGCACGATGGTTGTCAGAGGGACGCGCAGCGGCGGGAGCCAGGAGACGGACGAGGCGCCTGGCCAGGGCCCTGGAGAGGAAGCCGGCGGGCTTGCAGAGACAGGGACGACGACGAGGTGAGGTGGAGGCGGCCGAGCGCCGGGGAACGCGAGCCGACGACGAGGTGCTCAGGCCATTGAGGGAGGCGGCAGGGAGAAGCAAGGCGGCGGGGGTGGAGCTTGGCAGAGGTGGCGCTGTGGCGGCCGAGCGAGGGAGGATAAGGGAGGCGCAGGTGCAGGTGAGCCTCGCGAGCGCACCGGGGTGGAGGTGGAGCGGGGGTTGCGATGGGGAGCGACGAGGTGGACCGATCGCGTCCGGGGAAGGTGGGGAGAGGAATGAGCGAGGGCGGGGTTGTGGGACTAGGCCCGGGAGCGGGCAGGTGGGGAGCGTGTCGAGGCAGGTGGCGTGGGAAGCATGCAGGGGCGGCTGAGGCACGTGGGGGGGGGGGCGTGCGTGCCCGTGGGTGCGGTGAGCGATGGAAGGGAAAATGTGAGGTGCAGATGGGGTGGTGGGGATTGGGCCAGGGGGTGGAGGATTGGCCGGGGTGGCGGGTGTGGAGGCTGGTGGGCGGGAGTGTGTGGTGGAGGGAAAAAAAGGGATGAGGCTGGTGAGGTGGCGAGCTGTGATTGGACGGGGTGAGGTGGAGGGGTGGTGGTCGGTGTGGGCGGGAGTTGGGCAGGTGTGGGGTAGGTAGGGGTCTGGGGTTTGGTTTTTGCTCTATTTTGTTTACTAGGGGTGGGCGGTTGGGTCGGTTCGGCCCGGTTCGGCTGCCCCCTAAAATAATATAAATATTTTATTTGCTTAAAACGGGGCTTTTGAAATCCGTTGGTAGACGAAACAAAATAATCCAGAGAAGCCCGGGATTTGTATTTGAATAAAGACGGGGCTTATTTAGGAAAACAAAATAGGTTTTCGAAAATAATTTTAGGCAAAACCATGCATGATGATGACGATGCTCAAATGCAATGTGGCATGATGACATGAGCATGCGGTCATGATGATGCAATGCACAAAAACACAACGATTTTCTAGTAGTGGTTTTAGCAGGGCGCCACATGTACTACCCGTGCAAAGCATCTACGTATAGATCAGGCTCTGATACCACTTTTGGGTTCACAACATAGAAAACAAAAAATTTCCTACGATGTGAACATCTAAGCACCAAGATCTATCTACCTAGATACAATCAACGGGTGGATATACATCCATAGAGAACATACCCTTGAAGATCGACAAAGCATTGTTAACGAAACTGATTTCATGGTTGATGTAGTCGTACACTTGTCGATCTCAAGATCGTGATGAAGTCTAGCGAGTTCAGCAGGTCCAGCACCAGCAAGTCCAACAGGTCCAGCACCACCAAGTCCATCACCACAAAGCAGTGGTGCATCCGTGATCGCACACACGTCCAGTACCCCGACAACCTCCATCCCTCACTCCAGCAAAGCAGCGAAAGCAGTAAATCCTTTCTAGGTAAAGCCACCGGGAACATGTATCTTGCTAATCCGAGACCATGGGGAATAATTTCTAGAGGGGGAGAGAGAACCTTCACGAGGAGGTGTGAGCTGAGAGGAGGGAGTGGGGGGGCCTTTTATAGGGAGAAGGGGGCAACCCCCTCCCATGGCCGACGGCCATGGAGGTGCCCCCACCTCTTCCACATTCATGTGGGTGGAGCTCCCACTCACATAATTAGCCTCTCACTCAAAATTCCACTCAACTCCATTAAATTTCCACCAAATTTAATGCAATCTCTCATTTAATAAAAATCTTTTATTATTTTATTCAGAATTTTGTTAATTACTTTAATTAACAAACATTCACATAAAACCCCTTGCAACATTTCAATATCATATGCACAACCAGTTTCTGCAATTTCACCCGAAACAATTTTGGTTTCCATCGAAATGATTCCAGCGCTTTCTTAAATCTTTATGTGAAATATATTTGCTCGAAACGGTGTCGGTATCCCTTAAGTGTGTCACCCTACGGTTCGTGAATAATGCAGACATGATCGAGACCTTTCTCTAATCAATAATCAGCAGCGAGACCTAGAGATCCGTACTGACTCCCACACATTCAATGATGACTCTAGTGATCGTGTGAACCTTTAATGTCATAACTAAATCCCTTTGTCTCGCGATATATTACATGTCCAAGATTCGATCATCAGTATCTCCATACCTAGTTTGATCTCGTTACCGACATGCACTCTTTTCTCATTCCCGTGATATAACATTCTAGTGATCACATCACTTGCTTGCAAGCTATCTCAATGTGATATCACCGAGAGGGCCCAGAGTATATCTATCTGTCATCGAGATGGACAAATTCCACTCTTGATCCATGTGCCTCAACATAACACTTTCAGAGTACCCAAGCCCACCTTTATAGTCACCCTGTTACAGTGTGACGTTTGATGTTATCAAAGTACTCTTCTGGTGTTAGCAATTAACATGATCTCATGGTCTAAGGACTAAGATTACTTTGTATGATGTTATAGCAATATAAACATAATGACTTTGATCGTAATGTTATACTTCAGATGAATGTTCATCACACCATTCACCAATGCTATGACCTCATTATTAACAACATCTAATGTCCATGATCAGGAAACCTTGATCATCTTGTTAATCAATAAGCTAGTTTATAAGAGAGGCATACCTAGGAACCCTTTATTTGTTTATTAAACACACATGTATTAATGTTTCCAATTAATACAATTATAGCATGCAAAATAAACATTTATCATAAACAAGGAATAATATAATAACCACTTTATTATTGCCTCTCGAGCATATTCCCTTCAGCTAGCTCAATTCCCCATTTAGCAACGCGTCCTATGGCATCGCTATTGTTGATTATGTATCTCATGGGAGCTGTCCTCACCACGGTAATCTTGTGCTCTTGAAAAATAATGTCGTAGCTTTCTGGATGCGAAAAACACACCATAGGCTAAATTTTGGTAATGAGGATACCTTTGTTTCGCTTAAGTCAGGACCTCACTAAGATAATAAGTCAGACGCTCACTAGGTGTTCCTGTTTTCTTCTGGCTGTTCTGCCACCATGATGACACTGACGACTCTGTTTGTCACGGCTAAGTAGAGCAACATCGGTTCCTGTGGTCCCAGTGCTGTGAGGATAGGGGCGGATGAGAGTACGACTTTTAGATCCTGAATTGCAGCTTCAACTTCACCAGTCTAGACAAACTTATTGGTCTTTTTCAAGAGCTTGTATAATGGTGCGGCTCTTTCACCGAGCCGGCTTATGAACCGATTGACCACGGCAATGCAGCCAGTTAGCCGTTGTATGTCGTTCAGGCGAGTCAACCTGGAAATTTTGAGTATAGCCTTTATTTTGTCTCGATTCACCTCTATGCCTCTTTGAGACACAATGAAACCTAACAATTTTCCGGCTAGAACTTCAAAGAAACACTTCTTCAGGTTAAGAATTATATTGTATTTTTGTAGATTGCTCGGTGTTTCCTCCAAGTCGAAAATAAGCATTTCCTTCTTTTTGGACATCATAGCTATGTTATCCATATATGCATGTACATTGCATCCGTTTTGATCATGGAGGCAACACTGCATAGTGTGTTGGTACGTAGCTCCTGCGTTTTTGACCCCAAAAGGCATCGTCACTAAAAAGTCTTTAGTTTGTCGAACTCCTTCAAATGAATTTGGTGATATCTGGAATATGCGTCGAGAAAACATAGGAGTTCCGAGCCTGCTATCGAGTTGATAACTTGATCGATTCTAGGCAGAGCGAACGGATCTTTCGGACAAGCCTTGTTCAAGGAAGTATAATCAAAACACATCCTTAAACCACTGGTGTCCTTTTTAGGGACCATTATAGGATTGGCTGACCAATCAGTATGGACGACCTCTTCTATGAATCCGGCTAACTCGAGCCAGGCTAGTACTTTAGCTATTGCTTTGCGCTTTTCATCACCGAAACATTGTAAGGACTGTTTTACAGATTTAGCATTTGGATACACATTTAAGCTGTGCTTGGCAAGTTCCGTAGGTACTCCGGTCATGTCAGATGGTTGCCATGCAAAAATATCTTTATTAGCTTTGAGGAACTCGACGAGCGCACTATTCTATGTGTGGCCTAAACCTATGCCTATCTTAGTCACCCTTGAGGGGTCATCATCCTTCAACTGTGTTGTCTTCATCTATTCCGATGCCTTGAACTCCAGAGTCGCCTTTGTCACCTCCTTCTTCGTCGCGGTCATCTCGGATGGGTCGATGTTCTTCTTGATCTCCTAGTACTTCTCGGCGTGTAGTACGGCTTCAGCTAAGGCGGTATTTCTGTCCTTGCATTCTCATGCCTTCTTAGGGTCTCCCCAGATCGTGATGACACGATTAGGCCCTGGAATTTTCATCATGTTAACAAGGGCGAGCCATAAAATCCTTGTAAGCCAAACGCCCAAAGATAGCGTGGTATGCGCTCTTGAATCAGACCACTTAGAAAGAAAGTGCTTATGTTTGATAGTTCCTTGGAGTTCCAAAAGTAACATCAAAGGTGATTTCTCCCCAAGATTTCGCTTGTCTTCTAGGGATAACTCCATGGAAAACCACGGAGTTGTGGTTCAGATGTGTTTCCGATATCCTCATACGGCATAGTGTTTCGACGTAGATAATGTTGATGCTACTACCACCATCCATGAGGGCCTTGGAGAACCCATAGTCGTCAATAAGTAGATTGACGACCAGAGCATACTTTCTTCACCTGTGTGGTTTAGGCGGATGATCGCTTTGGTTAAAGGTAATTTTCACTTCCAATCAGTCCAGAAACTAAGGGACAGCCGGAACAGTTGTGTTGAGCTCATGCATCACTGCCTTTTTTACTTTAGTTGGTTGGGATCCAAGGAAGCAGACATAGGTGTCTTTCTTGGTTGGGAAGGTCTCCTTTCCATCCGACTTGGGACTTGAGCCTTCTACCTCCACCATGTCGGAATCTTCCTTGGACTTCTTGTCTTTGTCGAAATTTTTCTTTCCTATTTGTCGCTTGGCCCTGTAGCCAGCGAATTCGTCTTTCTTGATGTCATCATTGAAACGACACTCAACATTGGTGGGGGACGAGCCCTTGTTGTCGTCCGGGTGATAAACACACGGATTATTGGCGATGTCGGCCCAAGAGTAGGTTTTGCCAGGTTGCTGGTCTCCTCTACCTTGGACTCTAGAAGCTCCATGGCCTCATCCCCGTCCGCCTCCGCGGCCTCCTCGTACTCCAGACCCAAAAGTTGCATTGACTATTGCGGTTTCCGGATTGGGTTTTTCTTCCGAGGTGTTCTTGCACTTCGGGGCCTGCTGCTTTGGCTATTTACCCGACTATGGCACAACTAGTACATTTAGCAGTGCTTCTGAATCATCGTTGGCGTCAGCGTATTTGCTTGCCATCTCTATCATCTCCCCCAAATCCGTCACTTTGTCGCATTTTAAGCGACGATGCAATAATCCGACTGGGAGTCCCGCGATGAAAGCTTTGATCGCGGTCTAGTCATTTAATCCCTCACATGAGTTCTTCGTGTTGATCCATCGTCCGAGGTAATCCTGACAAGTTTTGCCAGGTTTCTGGGTGCACCGCTGCAGATCTCTAACCGTGCAGGGCCTCCTGTATGTTCCCTCGCAGTTCTGAAAGAAAGCACTTTGCATTTCATACCAATTCTGGATAGTGTTTTCCGAGAGTTCATTGAGCCATGATCGAGCCGTCTTCCTCAGCATAAGTAGGAGATGCCGGGTCATGACCAAGCTATTTCCTCCTTTGGCGATGCAGCAGGTGATGGCTCAGTGTTGATGTAGAGCTCGTTGGGAACCCCAAGAGGAAGGTATGATGAGCACATCAGCAAGTTTCCCTCAGTTATGAAACCAAGGTTTAATCGAACCAGTAGGAGCAAGGAAACACCCCAAAGGTGTTGCTAGCTGAACCTTGGCAGGAAGCACTACCGGTGCTAGTAGCAACGTGGAGACCTGCACAACACAACCACAGAACTCTGTACCCAACTTACAATGAGGTTGCCAATCTCACCGTGTTTTTTAAAAACAAAGGATTAAACGTATCGAATGGAAGGAAGTAAAAGTTTGCAGAAAGTAAAAACAAAGCAGTAAACAGTTTATAGATTGTATGTAAAAGAAAGGACCGGGATCCATAGTTCACTAGAGGTGGCTCTCCTTAAGATAGATAACATGCTGGGTGAACAAATTACAGCGAGGCAATTGACAAACATTGAGAAAGCAATACATGCATATACTAATCATCTTGACTCCTTTGGAACTTGATTGGGCATTACAACATTATACATAGACCGCCATCCAACTGCATCTATGACTAATAATCCACCTTTAGGTTATCATCCGAACCCCCTCCAGTATTAAGTTACAAGCAATAGATTATTGCTTTACGAATTGCATGTAAAGTAAACAATACGATTGTTCTATGAACAAAGGATTGTTGTTTTCTCCCTAGTAGCAACAACACATCTAGTACCTTAGAGATTTCTATCACTTCCCTAGATTACCAGAGGCATGAACCCACTATCGAGCATAAATACTAACTCTTGGAGTTGCTAGCATCTACTTGGCCAAGATAGCTACTAACAATGGAAAGCATGCAAGATCACAAATAACAAAGACATGATAGAATCAATAATCAATCTGAAATAGGATCTCAATATCCATCGGATCCCCGCAAACACAACATGCAGAATTACAAATAGATGATCTTGATCATGAATGGAGCTCACAAGATCTAAACATGAAAGCACAAAGGAGGAGAACCAGCCATCTAGCTACGACATGGATCCGTAGTCCAAGGATGAACTACTCACGCATCACATCGGATGCTTGAATGGTGATGAAGAAGGCCTCTAGGGTGAATTCCCCTCTCCGGCAGGGTGCCGGGAAGAGCTTCAGATCCCTCCCGATCTAGGGATGGAGATGACGGCGGCTACAGACTCTTTTGTGGATTTTTTGATCGGGTAGTTAGGGTTTTTGTCCTGAGGGAATCTTATAGGCGGAAGGGGAGGCCGAGGGGGTGCCGGAGGCGGCCACACCACCCGCTGGCGTGGGCCAGGCTGGGCCGCGCGGCCAGGTGGTGTGGTGGCCCCCTGGCCCCTCTCCGTCTCGTATTCTGGCATCTGATGACTTCCGGAAAAATAGACACTTTGGCTTTTGTCCCGTCCAATTCCGAGAATATGCATTTTCTGACTTTCCTGGAACCAAAAACAGCAGAAAACAGGCAGCTGGCACTGTGGCTCTTGTTAATAGGTTAGTCCAAGAAATCATATGAAAAGTACTCCAAAGTGTGGACAAAACACAAGAAAGTGGATAAAACCAATCATGGAACATCAAAAATTATAGGTACATTTGCAATGTATCAACATCCCCAAGCTTAACTCCTTCTCGTCCTCGAGTAGGTAAGTGATAAAAAGAAAGAATAATTTTTGAGGTGACATGCACCATCAAAGACTTGATCAAAGTATTTGTAAAACATTCAAAGCTGGGATCATAGTACTTCAATCATAACATGAAAGACAAAGTTCTAGCAATAAGACAAAGAAACTATGATGCAACATGAAAAGGCACAAACAAAAGATTCATGAATAACAATGCTTTGCAAGACGTTTGTTTGTTTCACATAAAGAAAACATAGCATAATAGTATATAGCTTGTCCCTCATAGAGTAGTAAATATAAATGCATAGGACACCTTCAAAGTTCATAAGAGTGACTAGATACAAATAGTTTAAAACAAGCAATATCAAGTTATGCATCAATCAACTAGTCTTGGGACAATGCACATAGAACTAAGAATAGCCACTATGCTCTCAAAGTAGGTGCATAAAGGTAGAAGGTGGAGACTCAATATAATGGTGGAAGAAAGGCCTTCATAGAAGGAAGTAGGGATTCAAGTCTCATAAAGAGCTTCCAAAAATTATGGTACTTATAGCTTTCAGCTCTCATTGCCCTATCATAAGCATCTTAAAGTGATTAAGGTTAAAGTGAACAAACTATGGTGTACATGCTTGACGAAGTATAAGTTAGAAATCTCATGTCCCTTGTATACGAGGGCCGCTCCTCATGCTACTCAAGTTTAGTCACCAGCAAGTTCTTGTCATTGTAAGTACATGTGTATCGTAGAGAACCGCCAACGGGGTACCCCTTGCCCGATGATATGGAAGAATCGCCATATCAAAATGACAAGGCAAGCAGACAACGAGCATCTCAGCAATCTTCTTATTTACCATGGGAATATGGTGCTTTTTTCTCTCTTTCCTCTTTTCATAATATCTCTTTTTTTCCTTTTTCTATTTTTTTCTCAATATAGGACTCTTTTTTTATAAGAAGAATGCTTCATATACAACTCATTATGGTAATGCTGCAGGTTTCCACCACGTTAGCATGGATTAGAACAGCGGCCCAGGCATTTCTCTAACACATATACATAACTCCATGGACTTACAAGCTCCCCTTTCATTTCACACCGACGACATCCATATACAAAAGAGCATGATATCAACTAGGTACAAGTACCAAGCGCAATGTTGAAAGCATTCCCCATGAAAGCATGGTTCTGCTAATTCCCAACAAATAAGTGCAAGCATATACAACATAGACGATACAATGGTTCAAGTTTATTAAGGGCAAGAAAAGTAAAGTGTGCCATCAAGTTCGTGAGAGCTTTAATCACTAGTTTTCTCATAACAAGTTTAATTTGGAAGGTAAACAAAAGCATGAATATACTTGGAATAGCATAAGCTAGTAGGTAGGTATGGTGGACTCTTTGGAATAACTTGGTTTAGGGAGTTGGATGCATGAGTGGAACTCATACTTTGTTGTGGAGACTAGCAAAAGACTGGGAGCGACAAACTAAGAGAGCAATGGCCATAATCATGCAGAGCGACAAAACATCATTGATCAAAGCATAAAGTGATAATACAAGTTGAAAACTAAAGGATCATAAAGGCTATGGTGACTTGAGATAGTCATAACATGGTGTGAGCATGCGCCAAGTCAACCCAAATAAAGCATCAAAGGAGAATACCACTATACTATGCTTTAATATGCTAAAACAACGCATGATTCATCCAAGGCACATTAAGCAATCTCAATTGTTTATAACAAGTCATGCTACAGAAAACAATACTAAGCATAAAGCCAAAACAATATCAAGCATGGCATGACAAAGCATAGGCCACAGTCAAAAACAAGCTTTTTTACCACATAAGAATGAACTTTCCTACTCTTTTCCAAACCAAACCAAACTATTTGCAAACCAATGTATGAAAGAGAGGGTCCAACCAATTTATTCAGAAAACTAAGCAAACAAAAGCAAACGAAAAACCAAAACGAAAACGAAAAAGAAGACGCTCCAAGAACAACACAACTGTGCATGAAACAATAAAAATGAAGCATTTGGAAGAAACCTGGGATTTTTATTGATGAAGAAGGGGTTGCCTTGGGCATCCCCAAGCTTTGACGCTTGTACTTCTTGGATATTTCTTGGGATGACACGCGTGGCATCCCCAAGCTTGAGCTTTAGTCCATCCTTCATCTCATTACTCATTCCTTCCATACACCTGAAATTTTTCCTTCATACAAAACTTCACACAATCTTTATTAGCAACATTAGTGCACTCAAGATAAATAAGTCTTAAGGTTCAGTGCTAACACCAAATAAACTTCCAGTAGAACACTAGCTACTGTAGCACTTCCCTCAAAAAGCCCAATTCCCCAAAAGAACTCAAAAAGGAACCAACAAGAAGCAAATGCAGAAAATGGTAGAAATCTGTCAAAACAGACCAGCAGGTAAAGACGAATTTTTTCGAAGACCTTCTGTCGCTCCAATCAAAAACTGTTGAACTAATGGAAGTTAGATAACAACCTGAGGCCGAAGAACAAAAATTCACGCCTCAAAAAGACATTCAGAGATTTTACACGAATTTTTATGGTGAAGCACAGAAATCTGTTTCGGGACAACAACTTTCCCAATCATTACTTCTCTCTCATTAGAGGTTACTCTTGGCACAAAAAGCAAATAAAAAGGATAAGGAGCGGTTATTACTGAACTCATCTAAAACTTTTGGGTTATGTCCCAATAAGTACTTTTCTTTAACGCCTTTAAGTTAGGCATAAGAAGCAAGAAAAAGAATCAAGTGTTCTCAAATGAAGAAGCATTAAGACCAAATTTATTGCCCTTACCTCTCTTACTTTTATTCTTAACCTTGGGGAAAATATGATTGTTTGGTGGAGAATAAAGGTGCATGGTCCCTTTTCCCACATCTATTATTGCTCCAAAGAGTTCTAATAGGGACCTTCCAAGTGTAATTTGTCCTTTTCCTACACATTCAATAACAAGATAATCAGTAGAAATCATTTTCCCAAGGATCTTTGTAAACACTCCTTCAGCTATTCCAATAGGTAATATGGTAGTATTATTAGCAAGAGATATTTCTTTTCCTCCTTCAGTAAGCCCCCAAGTATTCAAAGATTCATAAATGTCTTTGGGCATAAGACAAAATTCAGACATGATATCACAGCGAGCTTGAAAAGTTCCAGTGTTTATCTCAATCTTTACTGTGGAGAGCCACTTTGATGGTTCGGAATTTATTGGAACATAATCGTGATGCTCCCTAAGCGTATTATAGCAATCTTTTAAGCTAGTAGTGCTAGTCTCAAGAGTGTTCAATCTAGCAAATATTCTTGCAGAAGAAATATTAGTTTGGCTAGGCAAGTTGTAAGTGAGGATCAATTTATTTATAGCATTAATAGCATCATCCTCATTACATTGGAGGAAATCTCATCCCACAAAAGGATCTAAAGCATATCCATAGCAAAGAGGAATTCCAAGGTAAAAACTGCTAAGGAACAAGCTTTGAGTCATTTTAGGCTCAGTTTTTTCATGTAGATCAGAGATTCTAGACCAAGCTTCTTTAAAACTTTCCTCAATTCCATGTTTAAAAGTGAAAATCATTTCCTCGGGTGACATAGTGATTGGAGCAAGGCTAGACATAGTGGCAACTTAAGAAAGGAACTAATTTTTTTGTGTTTTTCAAATAAGAAAGCAAACTAGTAAAACTGATTTTTTTGTGTTTTTGATAAAGAAACAAGCAAACAAAGCAAAAAGAAACTAAGCAAAACAAAAATAACAAAGTAAAGAGATTGGTTATGAGGGACTCCCCTTGTGAAGATGTCCTTGACTCCCTGGCAATGGCACCAGAAAAATGCTTGATGGCTCACTGTTGATGTAGAGCTCGTTGGGAACCCCAAGAGGAAGGTATGATGAGCACAGCAGCAAGTTTCTCTCAGTTATGAAACCAAGGTTTAATCGAACCAATAGGAGCAAGGAAACACCCCAAACGTGTTGCTAGCTGAGCCTTGGCAGGGCGCACTACCGGTGCTAGTAGCAACGTGGAGACCTGCACAACACAACCACAGAACTCTGTCCCCAACTTGTGATGAGGTTGTCAATCTCACCGTGTTTTGCTGAAAACAAAGGATTAAACGTATCGAATGGAAGGAAGTAAAAGTTTGTAGAAAGTAAACACAAAGGAGTAAACAATTTATAGATTGTATGTAAAAGAAAGAACCGAGATCCATAGTTCACTAGAGGTGGCTCTCCTTAAGATAGATAACATGCTGGGTGAACAAATTACAGCGGGGCAATTGACAAACATCGAGAAAGCAATACATGCATATACTAATCATCTTGACTCCTTTGGAACTTGATTGGGCATTACAACATTATACATAGACCGCCATCCAACTACATCTATGACTAATAATCCACCTTCAGGTTATCATCCGAACCCCCTCCAGTATTAAGTTGCAAGCAACAGATTATTGCTTTACGAATTGCGTGTAAAGTAAACAATACGATTGTTCTATGAACAAAGGATTGTTGTTTTCTCCCTAGTAGCAACAACAATCTAGTACCTTAGAGATTTCTGTCAGTTCCCCAGATTACCAAAGGCATGAACCCACTATCGAGCATAAATACTAACTCTTGGAGTTGCTAGCATCTACTTGGCCAAGATAGCTACTAACAACGGAAAGCATGCAAGATCACAAATAACAAAGACATGATAGAATCAATAATCAATCTGAAATGGCATCTCAATATCCATCGGATCCCCGCAAACACAACATGCAGAATTACAAATAGATGATCTTGATCATGAACGGAGCTCACAAGATCTAAACATGAAAGCACAAAGGAGGAGAACCAGCCATCTAGCTACTACATGGATCCGTAGTCCAAGGATGAACTACTCACGCATCACATCGGAGGCTTGCATGGTGATGAAGAAGGCCTCCGGGGTGAATTCCCCTCTCCGGCAGGGTGCCGGGAAGAGCTTCAGATCCCTCCTGATCTAGGGATGGAGATGACGGCGGCTACAGACTCTTTCGTGGATTTTTTGATCGGGTACTTAGGGTTTTCATCCTGAGGGCATCTTATAAGCGGAAGGGGAGGCCGAGGGGATGCCGGAGGCATCCACACCACCCCCTGGCATGGGCCAGGCTGGGCCACGTGGCCAGGTGGTGTGGTGGCCCCCTGGCCCCTCTCCGTCTTTTATTTTGGCATCTGATGACTTCCAGAAAAATAGGCACTTTGGCTTTTGTCCCGTCCAATTCCGAGAATATTCATTTTCTGACTTTCCTGGAACCAAAAACAGCAGAAAACAGGCAGCTGGCACTGTGGCTCTTGTTAATAGGTTAGTCCAAGAAATCATATGAAAAGTACTCCAAAGTGTGGATAAAACACAAGAAAGTGGATAAAACCAATCATGGAACATCAAAAATTATAGATACATTTGCAATGTATCAGCATGCCTGGAAGAAGTCCTGGAGCCTGGTGTCTGACTAAAACACACCGAGTAGGGTTGAATGTGCCTTGAGATAGAAAATCCCTCTATAAAGTTTGTTTGTCGTATGCGCGATCCGAAGCATTTT
This sequence comes from Avena sativa, assembly GCA_916181665.1. NCBI lineage: Eukaryota > Viridiplantae > Streptophyta > Magnoliopsida > Poales > Poaceae > Avena > Avena sativa. Next base: position 409,021,450 of record OV702292.1, on the reverse strand, counting down.
GGACCCACATAGATATTATCCGACTCATCGCACCACGCCTCTATGTTTGAGTTGATCCGGTGCCTGGCGTCACTTGGTGACAAAGAGCGTCATCTCGGTTGTTTGTTGCGGCTACAGTGCCCGTGAGCCAAACATCTGCTTCTTCATTGACCACCTCCTCCACGGCACCCCTGGCCTCCATGGGAGGCGTTATGGTGGCTGCTTGGCAGAGAGGGTGGTGGTGGATTATTACCTCCAGCCCGGGCTTCGTGGTGACGGCCACCATGCCGGCTTGATCTAGCGCGGTGTTTGTCATTCCTTTGTCTATCATTGCCATCATTATGATGTGGCTGCTCAACCGGACGGCTTGTGTGTCTAGGAGGGGACATTCTTTGCCCTTTCTGCACCTGACGTTTTGCTTCTTCGTGTTCCTTGCAGTTTTTCGGCTACTGCCGGGGAGGTTGCTGTTGGACCATTGCAGCAATGGCATCTCGCTCTGCAGCCGGGGCAACGTTGCTCCAGTTTCATGCGGGTCTATGCCATTGTCCCAAAGATCCGGTTCTTGAATAGTTGTCCTCCCGAGGGTTAGAACGGTACCGTTGTTCTGGCTCCTGTCGGGGCCGTACATCTTCTTGTCAAACATTGTCCGTGCGGCATTGGTCGGATTTGGAGACCAGCTTCCCGCTGCTAGACGTGGAAACCTATTGTTGCTCCAAGCCCTTGGTGAGTAGCTTAACACTTAGTCGGACCTGGTCTGGACTTGGATTATTTGCCAAGAGATCCCGGGCCACAGCAACATTTTCTACCGGCGTGCCATACACCCGGTTTCCTTTGATGTCGATCCGAGGTTTTCCCATAGCTATGTCTCCTTTGAAAAGGGTTTTCTGCACATCCAGATTTTTATTAGCCATCTCAGGGCCATTCCAGGTCTTATGGTGTTGCAGGGAGATAGGCTGTCCCGAGTTGCGATATGCTGCTTTTCCTTGAGAAGGTGAGTGGCCTCATCAAGGAGTACTTTGCGATGTGCCTCTAGGGCTTGGGCCTTGTCTTCCAACTCCGTAGGTGTAAGATCTACGGTCGTTGGGATAGGTGTGGTGAGTGCGTCTCCGAGAATCTTACGGGAACCAGGGGTAACCATGTGTCCATCCAGCGGACTGCTTTTTGGTTCATCGAGGATTAGAGCTCCATCTGAATCCTCTTTGTATTCTTCGGTGATTCCCTCATCAGCTGGAGGATCCTTATCCAGAGTCTTCTTCTTCTTCTTTGCCTTCTTGGTAGCACTAGTAGCAAATAAGGCTTTGGGTCCGATTCTTGGAGTCAAGCTTCTATCCGTACTTTTGGACATCTGGACGTCGAGATTATCTCCGAGATCCATATCATCATGCGGTTCGGGAGGGTTTTCTCCGGATCCTTTATCCATACTGTTGTAGAGGCTTCGATCCAGAGCTTCTCCTTCTTCCGCGGCCTTGGAGTTGATCTCCTCTTCAATTTCCACGGAGAAATATTGGAATTTTGCCGACATCATGGGATCATCCGAGGATGCCGGTAAGTCGGTGTTCGTTCCGATTTCCTCAAGCACTGATTCGTTGTTGTCTCTAGCCTCGGCGGAGCCCAATCCGGATCCAACGTATCCGACAAAGTGCAAAGCGTGCGCCCTAGGGTAGTTGCGACTTTCTTCGTTGGCTTCCCCGAAACACCTTATGGTCTCGAGGACTACGTCTTTGTTGAAAATGGCACTGTTCATTATCATCTTCACGGTGTGCCTCAAGACTGATTTTCCTTCTCCAGCATCGACAGAGCTGGATCTAGAGCTATTGCTTCTTTGATCTTCCTGAGATTCGACCTCCTTTGGGAGATCTGCTTCAGATCTGATCTTCTCCACTATCTCCGCTTCAGGTGCGGGCTGGGTGGGATTAGGGTTTTCTGAGACCCAGAACTCTGCCGCCTCCATGGACAAAGTGGATTCAGAAATTTCTTCTGCCTCTATCATCACCGCTTGGGTGGGTTGGCAGGTTCTGCGAAACCGAGGTAAACATCGATCTCGCCAAAGGATATGATTGTGTAGGTGGTCACAGGTTTCCTAGTCGAAATCCAAGTCTCGTCGAGAAGGACAAGAGGGACGTCACTGGTGTAGTGGACCCGGCTGACGGCGATTGTCTCACCGATTCTGATTCACACAGATTCCGCCCAGAACGTAGATCCGAAATTCACATGCCCCACAGTGGGTGCTAACTTTTGTCAAATTGAAGAGATGTATGCCGAGAGGTGTCCTCGGGGCGTGTGGAGAAAGGGGTGTGAGGCGGTGTTATTCTAGGACGGTGAGCACAGAAGATTTACCCAGGTTCGAATCCACCGATGATGAATGGATCCTACTCCTGCTAGCAATCCAGTAATATGGCAGAGCTGGAAGTACAGATTACAATAAAGGTTTTGCCTCTGTGAGTTGAGGTTGTAAGTTGTGGGTGCCCTAAAGGCTGGTCCCTAGGATGGCTTATATAGATATCCGGCCTAGGATTATAGGAGAGACCTATCTGACTACGATACAGAGTCGGTTACATAGTATATCTTGGACTACAAGTAACTCTATGGGCCTAAGTCGGTAGTCTTCTAGGCCTTCATGTAGCCGTATAGACTTCTGTCTTCTCTCCCTGACTAGGACACCTGTGAAGCAAAGCTCTAACTCGAAGTGGGACACCCTGGTCAGCGAGTCACAATGGGTATACCCGGAAAGTATATCCCCAGCAGCAGGCTTGGGAGGGGTAGAGAGAGGGCGTTATCTCCCTCCCACAGCCTCCAGCTACCACTATTCCCCTCTAACCGCCGCTGACAGGCAGTAGGGTTAGGCTGCAGGGGAGAGGGGACTAGAGAGGGGGGCATGGGGGAGAGGGGGCAAAGAGTAGGCGATGAAGTGGAGGAGGGCACTAGGGGAGATGTTCGTCATAGGTAGCGACACCACCATTGCATCACGCGAGAAAGATGAGGGCGAGTTGAGGAAGAAGGATGAGGGCGAGTCGAGCATGTTGGGCGCTAGCGATTCCATGCAATATGGATGTCGTTGTATTGAAGACAAGTATGCCAGGGGTACTTGAGGCGTGGAAATAAAGGGGATGTCAGATGTGAGGATGTCCGAGATGGGCAGCACACAAGTTTACCCAGGTTTAGACTCGACTGTGGTGGCCGGATCGTACTTCTGCTATCAATCCACTATAATCGGCAAAGCCAGAGGTTACAGAGGGTTTGAGGTTTGTTCACCGGTGTGAGGTGATATTACTCTTTCCCTAACGACTGCCCTTATCCGGCTTATATAGACATACGACATAGGGTTATAGGGAGAAACCTATCCGGCTATAGTACAGATTACAACATAGTCGGTAACTAATACATCTTGTACTCCAAGTCCTTTGGTTTCAGGCCTAAGTCGATAAACCTTCTAGGCTTTCTCGTAGCTGGATGGGCCTCCATCTATCTCGTTGACTAGGCCGCCCATGGAGCCATAGGCTCTAACCACAAGTGGGCCATCCTGATATCCGAGTATAATTGTTGGCCGTGGGTATAGCCGGAAAGTATAACCTGACAACAGAGGGTCGAGCCTTCGTATTCGCACAACTAGGAGACATGTGAGCGTAGGGAGGGGGGCACCTTGGATTTGGGCTTCCATTTCCATGCTTCAATTCAAACACATCCAAACGATAGAATTTGGTCCTCAATTCTAGAATACCAATTCAGAGGCCCAAATCTATGTATCCAACAGAGCATTAAGCACATGGTTAGTTATCATTTGTGTTGTTAACAAACACTCAAAATAATAAACCACTAAATGTTCTTTCAATCCACTAGTAGAAAGCAGGCCTTTAGACCCGGTTCGTAAGGACCTTTAGTCCCGGATTGCAAACCGGGACTAACAGATCGGGAATAAAGGTCCGGCCTTTAGTCCCGATTCTGTTACGATCCGGGACTAGAGGTCCACCACGTGGCCCTGCGAGCCGTGTTAGGCTGGAGGACATTTAGTCCTAGTCCATAACACGAACTAGGACTAAAGGGTCACTGCCGCGACATCGTTTCGAGGCATTTGGTTGCCGTGGCAGGAGATGGAGTTTTAGGGTTTTTCTTTTCATTTTGTGTTTTGTGTTCAATTATTTTTCATTTTGTGTTTTCATTACAAACAAGTTTTTGTATACATACACAATGCTACTACATAGTACTTGTACACGTTGATGCATATATAATATAATTTCTCTTACAAGCATACATGGAGGTCATTACATGGAGTCCCAACCGGGTCTAGAGCCTGTCTATTTGATTACATGGAGATCATTACGTGGATGCTTTAGGGTCTATATAGAGAGTATTCTCCACATGGGTCTATGACCTCGTCGACCAAAAATCCAGCCAATTCCTCTTGGATTGCTAGTAGGCGGTCCTGTGGTAGGAGCTTTTACCGCATCGCGTCCAACTATAAAGAAGGAGATCATATGAATTAGAGTCCACACAACTTAGTGTAATAAAAATAAAGGGTGAATATATTGTTTACTTACTCGAACTGTTTCCAAGGGCTTCTTAGTAGTGATGCGAATGAACTTGCAAACATAGTATCCACATAGATTAGTCCCTCCCGGCTGCCTCACGCACTTTACAAGAATATAATTCAATCAAATACTAACTCTAGCATGATAAATGTACAGAAACTAGAATTAAATAGATGCACGGACCTAGCTCGTACTACTTACCGGGATCCGTTTGAAACTCAGTTGCTCACTCCATTGACCACATACCTTGGTCTTGAACCGTGTGCAAACACCCGTGAGAAGGCCACCGCCCGTGAGAAGTATCTCTTGGAGTAAGTGGCGCAGCTGAATGAGCAGTTCAAATGTTAGCTTTCTACCCCCTCGTCTTTTCTTTTAGTTAGTCATGGTGATGCCTTGTCTTCACACTTTTCCATTTTGCTTGGTGTAGTTGTCAGTGCTCGTCATCTGCAGGATTAGAAGGACCGGGTTGCCATTTGAATGAATGATCTGACCCAGGAGCAACTGCAGGCGAGTGGGTACTTCTGGGTGGACCATGATCGTGCAATCGTGCTTGCGACCCTGCAGGATCGTTCTGCTTGAGTGCTTCATTTTTTGAAGAAGGCGCAATCATGCCTTAGGCATATTTATCAAATGATGTTTCCGCCGGACGTCGTCCCTTCAAGCATGTTGGCCCTTCTAGCGAAATTTCAAGATTTGAGTGCGGTTCACGAGTGCGTGCGGCAGAAATTAGTAGCTGGTGCTAAGGATGCGTTGTTGCTGGTGCGACTGCATAGGCCAGATGTAGATGTTGTGTCTGTTGCAGCTGGGCCGCTGCCTCCGCCAGAAGGTATGACCTGGAACATGGTTCCGCACTATCAAGCGGTTGATCGGCCAGCAGAGGACATTGTCGATTTCTTCGAGGAGCAGACGAACGTTCTTCTTTTGCAGCAGTAGCATGTTTTGTATCCTGCACATAATTGTATAAGTGTTGTAAAGTTTGTATGAATATGTTGGATGTAATTAATACTCATTGATATGTGAAGATCTTGCTAGCTTTTATTTTTTGCGAGTGCATTGTGCAGTTCCTTTTTGTTAGCCCGACTTGTGTTTATCTTAGCACCTTGCCAACTTGTCAGGTGCGTTGCAACTGGGTTGGTGTTTATCAAGGGTTCGATTGATATTTGTGTCAGCTACTCAGGATACTGCGATTTGTTCGTAGAACAGAAGTATAAAAGGTGGCGCAGCCCCCGGGTGACAATATTGCAAGAAAATAAGGAAAACACAGAGTTTTGGGGCACTTAGCTTTATTTATTCGCGGAACAGTATGAGGTACAATGTGTGGCTAAGTAGCCTAGCTGAATAGCCTTATTTGTAATGTAAAAAATGACTACGGGTAGAAACGACGCAGCTGCGCAACATTCTAGGGGTTGGAGTATGTGACTCCTGTCTCAAAATCTTTAAGGCGATAGGCGCCACCTGGGATTACTTCTGTAATCACGTATGGTCCTTCCCAAGGGGACTCGAGCTTGAGATGCCCTTGTTGCACCAGTCGCAGGACCAGGTCTCCTTCGACGAAGGATCTGGGGCGTAGCCTTCTGCTGTGGTAGTTGCGGAGGCTTTGTTGGTAGATTATTGATCTCTCCGCTACGATTTCCCGTGCCTCGTCAAGGAGGTCGACGGAGTCTTTGAGTGCAAGGGTTGACTCCTTCTCGCTGTATGCAACTACCCATGGGGCTTTATAGCGTACTTTTGCGGGTAGCACCGCTTCAGCACCGTGCACCATGAAGAATGGGGTGTATCCCATGGCGTTGTTTGGAGTTGTGCGTAGGCTCCAAAGTACGGATTGCAGTTCATCTAGCTAGCATCTAGCGGCTTGTTCGAGTGGTCGAAGGAGTCGCTTCTTGATTCCACCGCAGACGAGGCCGTTGGCCTTTTCGACTGGACCGTTGGTCTGCGGGTGAGCCACCAAGGCGTAGCTTATGTTGATTCCCAGGTTTTCACAGAATTCCTGGAACTCCTTAGAGGTGAAGTTCGTCCCATTGTCTGTGATGATGCTGTGTGGCACTCCGAAGCGATAGACAATGGACTCAAAGAACTTGACGGCGCTTGCTCCTGATTGATTTGTCACCAGCATGGCCTCGATCCACTTGGTGAACTTGTCGACTGCAACTAAGAGGTAGACGTAGCCTCCTCGCGAGGATTTTGGGAGCTTGCCGACCATGTTGAGTCCCTATTGCGCGAAGGGACAATCCAATGGTATTGGCCAGAGTTCCGCACCAGGTGCGTGAGGTTTGTCTGCGAATCGCTGGCAAGTGTTGCAGCACTGGACGATATCCTTAGTGTCGCGCATGGCCGTGGGCCAGTAGAATCCAGCTCCTAGAGCTTAGGCGACGAGGGCGCGACTGCCAGCATGGTGCACGCAAGTGCCTTTGTGGATGTCGAGGAGGACAGCCCTTCCGTCTCTGTTGTAGACGCACCGTTGAAGTACTCCCATGATGCTCTGCTTGTACAATTCCCCGTTGATGACGGTCAATTCCTTGGATCATCGCGCGATGTGTCACGTGTCAGTCGGATCATCTGGCAGCCTCTTGCTGAGTAGATATGTGATGTAGAGTTGTGTCCAAGATGGCTCGATCATCATGACACCCATTGGTCCTTCTAGTCCTGTATCAAGCTCCAGGTCGTCAAGTGCCATTGGCTTGTTGGGTGGCATAGCCCCCGAGTCTGTTGACGCGCTTGCTTTCTTCTCTGGAGCCTTGGGCTTGATGGTGCGTTCGCAGATGCACTCGAGAAATACCCCAGGTGGTATGGGGCACAGGTGGAGCCAATATTGGCGAGGAGATCCGCCTCTTCATTGCTTTCGCGGCCTACATGTCGTAGCTCGCAGCCGTCAAAGTCTCCTTTGAGTGTGTCGTAGAGGTCATGATAGGCGATCATGTTGTCGCTCAGTGCATCGCACTCGTGCATCATTTGGTTGACCACCAATTTGGAGTCGCCGTAGATGATGAGTCTTTTGGCGCCGTAGGCTTTCGCCATCCGCATCCCATGGATTAGGGCCTCGTACTCAGCGTCATTATTGGAGGTGGTGAACTGCATTCGTAGAATGTATTTCATCTTGTCTCCTTGGGGCGATGTCAGTATGACACCTGTGCCGGCTCCATCCTTTTGCTTGGACCCCTCGAAGTGCATTGTCTAGAGGTAGGACATAACTGGTTTGTCTGGGAGCTGATTCTCCATCCATTGCACGAGAAAGTCCAGGAGAACTTGCGACTGGATCGCGTCGCTCTTCTTGTATGTTATGTCTCGTGGAGACAGTTTGATTCCTAGAGCACGACTCGTCTGGTGGCATCAGGATTATTGAGTATGTGCCCGAGCGGGGCATCATTTACCACCACGATTGGGTGCTCCTAGAAGTAGTGGCGTAGTCTCCTAGCTGTTATGAAGACGCCATACGCCAGCTTCTGGTAGTGCGGGTACCGCCGTTTCGTTGGCGTGAGCACCTAGCTGAGGTAATACACTGGGCGCTGGACTCCGTGGACCTTATTTTCTTCGGCTCGTTCCACCATAAGCACCGTGCTGACGACCTGGTTGGTGGGGGAGATGTAGAGCAACAGTGGCTCTTTTTCACGTGGAGTCACCAGTACTAGCGAGGTGGATAGTAGACGTTTGAGGTTGTCGAATGCTTCTTGCGCCTCGTCTGTCCACTCGAACTTGTCAGTTTTGTGGAGAAGTTGGTAGAAGGGTAGTGCCTTTTCGCCCATTCGAATGATGAATCGACTGAGCGCCGCGATTCGCCCAGCTAGCTGCTGGACGCCTTTTACGTTCTTCGGCTTCTCCATGGCTAGTATGGTCTTTATTTTCTTCGGGTTTGCTTCGATCCCTCTCATAGAGATGAGATACCCGAGTAACTGCCCAGATGGCACACTGAAGGCGCATTTATCCGGATTGAGATTGATCCGGTAGCGGTCGAGGTTGGCGAAGGTCTCGCGTAGATCGTCGATTAGTGAGGCTTCCTCTTTGGTTTTTATGACGATGTCGTCAACGTAGACTTGGATGTTACGACCAAGTTGGTTCTTGAGGCAAGCCTGTATGCACCGCTGATAGGTAGCTCCTGCGTTTTTTAGCCCGAAGGGCATCGTGTTGTAGCAGAACACACCAAAGGGCATTGTAAACGCCGTTTTCTCCTGATCCTCCTCTTTCATTTGAATCTGATTGTAGCCTGAGTAGGCGTCTAGGAAGCAGAGACGCTCACATCCCGCGGTGGAGTAGACGATTTGGTCAATTCGCGGCAACGGCAAGTGATCCTTTGGGCAGTGCTTATTCAAGGAGATGAAGTCCACGCACATCCGCAGGATATCCGTGTCTTTTTAGGCACAAGAACTGTGTTAGCGAGCCAAGTACTTTCCTTGATCTCGCGTATGAATTTTGCATCGAGGAGTCTGTTGATCTCCATTCCGACTGCTTTTGCTCTTGGTTCGGACAGTCACCGAATTGTCTGCTTGACTAGCCTTACGTCTGGATTCACGTTGAGTGAGTGCTCGGCGAATTCCCTAGGAACCCCTGGCATGTCCGCTGGACACCAGGCAAAGATCTCCCAGTGCTCCCGGAGGAATTCGACGAGCGTGAGTTCCTATGCAGAATTCAAGTTATTGGCGATGAGGGCCATCTTGGTCGGGTCCGTTGGGTGGACCTGGACTTTCTTCGTGTGCACCGACGAGTCAAAGGACAAGTCGGGTGAACTTGGCCTGCTTAGGGGAGGCAAACTGTTGTCTGTCGACTCCTTCAATCTTGCGAGTTCCTCCTGCATGCCGAAGGACTAGGAGATTCTGTTGAATTCCCTGTCGCAGCTGTCTGACCTCTCGAAGTTGCCATTGATTGTGATTACACCGTTTGGACCTAGCATTTTCATCTGTAGGTAGGCGTAGTGTGGCACCGCCATGAACCTAGCGAATGCGACACATCCGAGGATGCAGTGGTATTGCGAGGGCCAATCGACGACCTCAAAGTCTATGCGCTCTCGCCGAAAGTTTTGCGGCATGCTGAAGATGACGTCGAGGTTGATTTTGCCCAGGGGATATATGCCCTTCCCTGGGACGATGCCATGGAACATCGTGTCCGAAACTTCAAGACATGTCAGATGGATCCTCATTGCACGCAAGGTACCTGCGAACATGAGGTTAATGTCACTGCTGCCGTCCATGAAGACGCGACTCATATTGAAACCCCTGCTCTGCGCCTCGAGTACGAGGGGACAGTGGCTTGGATGAGGAACTTGGTGTGGGTGGTCACGCCTATCGAAGGTGATGCATGAGTCGCTTCCACTGAGGTACTCAGTGGTGGAAGGTGGAGAGTTTATCGCCAAGTTGACTTGGCGAGTGATGGCCTTCTGCACTCGATTTGAGGAACGCCCTTTTGGATCATCCCCATGTTGCCCACGACTCGTGGGTATGGCTCGCCTCCGTGATGCTGGACCGGCGCGGCCGCGGGTGGTGGTGGTCCGGGCGGTGGTGGAGGAGCTCCATGTTCCACAACGCCTGGGGTGGCTCCATAGCCCCTGTTGACCGCGTCACGATTCATCTGGGCCAGGCCCTCGTGGAGTTTGAGGAAATCATGGCAGTCCTTGAGAAGGTGGCTAGATTTCTTCTTGCCATCATGCTTGTCGATGTAGAAGTGCACGTTGCATGGCCCGGACAGTTTGTCCTCGATAGATGTTGCGGGTGCCTCTTCGCGAGTGCGGCGCTGCCACACATGCGTGTTTTTTGCTATCGCGGTATCCACCACTGCGATATCCGATTTTGCGGTTGTCGTCGCGTTTGTCGGCGTAGTCGGCTGTGACCATATTGACCTCGTCGCGGTTATTGTAGACGCGCATCCGACATTTGCCTCGGCGGTCGCGTCTGCGCTCGAGGTCGTCGTCATCGTCGGAGTAGGTATGGTTTTTCACCGAGTCTTCTTTGTCAGCCCACCGATTCGCGATTTCCATCAGGTGGTCAATCGTTTTGGGCTTCGAGCAGCCCAACTCCTCCTTGAGCTCTGTACGGCGAATGCTGCTGTTGAACGCGTTGATTGCGCGGTCCTCCGAGATGTTTTCTGCGGAGTTCTTGATGATGGACCATCTCTGGATGTACGAGCATAGCGATTCACCAGATCTTTGCTGGCAGCTTCTCAGTTCTTCGGTTGATGCGGGCCTTTTGTAAGTTCCCTTGAAGTTGCGCACAAAGCTGTAGACCAGCTCTTCCCAGCTATGAATGGATCTGCGCGGGAGGTTGTTGAGCCATGCGCGAGCGGTGCCCTGCAGCTGTAGCTGCAGGCATTGCATGGGCGTGCTGCGACTCCCTCCATGTAGCCTAACAGAGGAGATGTGGTCCTGCAACCAGATTTTTGGGTCCTGCAGGCCGTCAAATTTTGGATTATCTAACGGGAGCTTGAACCCCTTAGGCATTCACTTCTGGCTAATGGCCCTGCCGAAGCATCTAGCGCCGCAGAGCTTAGTCTCGTCTTCTTCTGAGTCAGTCGAACGAGCGCGTCTTGCCTGCATCTTGTCGAATTTGCACCGCGTGAGGTCATCGCACGCATCGTAATCGCGGTCATGCCGCCGTGAGAGAAGTCACCATACAGATCGTGACTATCGTCACTGGAGGAGTACTAGTAGTACTTTTCCAGAGCCTTGCTTTTCTTCGGCTCTAGTGTTGGTTCTTTGTCGAGGGCGGCCTCGATTAGCCCCAGGCCCGCGATCGTAGATCGGTGCATGGCAGCTCGCGGATCTCTAGCCGGAGACTGGTTGTTGAGGAGGTACATGGTAGCCGCGGTCACCGCGCTTGCGACGTTTTTGGGAGCATGTTGCCCCACGGATCCACCATCATAGAGCTAAAGTCGAGGACTTTTGCAGCCTCTACGTGTTCTTGCTCGGTGAGGTGGGCCAGTCGAGATCGCCTCTTGTTGGCAATGTATTCGTTGCCTTTGGAGGAGGATCCTCCATGGGAGGAGAGCCTACATCGTCGAAGACTCGACTCATCCGCCGCCTTTCTGCGCGCTTCGAGTTGCGTGATCACCTGTTGCTGGCGCTTGAATTCCTCCTTTAGCAGCCAATGGTGGCCCATCAGCATGTCCTGCGATGTGTTGGGGGTAGAGGATTGCCCCGCAGAGCTTCGCGACAGTGGGCCCACTCATTGTCGTTGAGGTGGATCTGCATGCGCTCGCCGGTGTTCCCATTCACCGTGAGTGCTGGTTCTACCCTCGTCCTGTTGTTAACGGGTGCGCCGTTACCACCGTTGGTGGGGCCGCTGTTTGCGACTGGTACGCCACCATTGGGCGTACTGCCGTTGGGCGGTCCGATGCCAGATCCGGTGCCAGTGTTTTTGTTATTGGTGGTGGTGTCACCCGCATTGATGACGTCGCACATGAAGTGGTTACGGGAAGCTGTTGCTCCCGCAACTTTCAGATCTGGAGCCGTAGGCTCCATCTTCTGTGGCTAGGTCACCCAGATCGGATCCGCGACTGCTGTCACTGTCCGTACTCCTAGCTGCTGCTGAGGTGTTGAGCTCGCTGAGGGTGCCGATTGGCGGCGGGAACCACGATGCTGGAGCAATTGCGGGTGTCGTTAGCTGGTCAGGCATGCGAAGCGTGCCTAGTTGACCAACCTAGAAGCGGAAGCTCCCAATCGCTAGGCTGATTCCATCGCCCACGGACTCGAAAGCCGGGCGAGTGGCCGGCGTGTGGACGGTGAAGTCGAACGCGCCGAAGAGCTGGTGAATCTCCACTGTTGCAGAGTTGTATATCGCAGTTGATGGGGCCGAAGAAGGCGCGACATCAACACTCCCAGTTCCCATAGACGGCACCAATTGACGAGGGTTTAACTCGTCAATGCCCATTGTTATGGAGTTGGGTTTTGGAGAAGGAGGGAGCGCTGGAGGCATCAATCGGCTAGCAAACAAGCACACAGGGACGCAAGTTTTACCCAGGTTCAGGCCTCGTAGAAGTCCCTACTCCTGCTTGTCTGCTCTTGGAATTAACAAAGGAATCGAAGATTACAAGGGCGCGCAGATGCAATCTGGCGAGAGTTGTGGAAACTAGGGTTGTGATTATCCTCCTCGCCGCCCCTCCTAGCCTTTATATTTATGGGCTAGGTCTCGGGTAGCAGGTCGAGTCGGTTACAGATTAGGGTTTTCCCTTTGAACTTTCTATCTTTAAGTTTCTTCTTGTCTCACAAGCAATCGAGAGTCCATGGGCCACTCGAACTCCTTATTGGCCCTTGGAAACGCTGTGGGCTTGTGCCGTATCTGAACCGTATATGCCACACTCGAGTACCTGTAAGGTATATCCATATCACTACCCGACAAACAAAATGAACGAATGAGTTAATAACTACTTGATTCTCAGAAAATGAACAAAAGAAACCGATATAGTGCGATAATGGTTGAAATTACTTCTAGAGCATATCGATCATGCTGCGGTGCTCTTCCATGTCTTTTTGTAATGAGTCCATGATTTGAACTCTTCCCAAGTCAATAGAAATGCTTAGAAGAATCCAGTGGTAGCTACGCAAGGTTTACATACGTCAGTAACTCATCATTTACACTGAAGATCGAGTAAGCAAAAGTTAGTGTACAAGACAATAACACTCACCCATAGTGGTAAGGAAATATTATTTCATTACAGAAATGCTGCCTCATGAAAAATCGGAGCAAGTTACGCTCGGCCTCCACTAGCGTCGCCTTTAGCATGGCTCCATTAACTCGATTTGGTTCAACGAACCCAAATCCATGGATTGTCCTTTTTTTACATTCGAGAATCTTCATTCTGCATTATTATAGCGTACAAAAGAATATACTTACTAGCAATGAATTGACCAAGCCGAGATAGAGAATTAATTACATAAATAGAGTAATCACTTACAAACAATAGCAACTGAGGATAGATTTGTCGAGTTCCCTTTGATTGAATAACCGAAAGAGTTCTGGAAATTCAATATGGACCTCGTCTTCAATGAAGTAATGCTCTTCTCGAACTTTCGCTATGATCCATTGTCGCTCTTTTTTTGCTTCTTCCATGTACCATACATGCAATTGTCGCATTTTTGTTGGCATATCCTGGAGCCTCTCAAAACTGACCATAGGCTCCCCGTAAACATATCGTTGCGCTATATCAGCCCTGGTGATATTAGCGCCGCCAAGAATGTCATGAATAGACATATTACATTGCTCGGCGAGTAGCTGAGCCGTTTGCATATCCAACTGAGGAACGTATTTTCTGATGCTTCCACTATCATTTGATTGTTTTGCTTATTCCCCCCCGCTGGGGAATGTCTTTTGTGATGCTTCCTCTACCACTTGATCTCTTCTGTTTCAGTGTCTTCTGAAGACAATGTGCATAGTTACCTAGCACATTTAACTGAGCTTGGGATGGTTGCGTCAGTAATCTCCTCAAGTTCTCCTTGATTTCCGGTTTTATTTGGACCTCTGGCTCAGGTTGTTTCTTTTTAAAATGGGCATCCACTTCGGCACGTATGACCGCATCGGTATCCTCATTAGTCCGGTCGTAAGTCCTCTTGGGAGGAACCGACGATACTCTTGGGATGGGTGATAACTGTTGCTTTCCACGTCGGTTATCCCTCGACGGAGCGGTGGTATTATTTCGCTTTTGTCCCTTAGTGGGTGGAGGCTGCTGCGTAGATCGAGATGGACTCGTGCTGAGGTCCTTATCAAGGAGGGGTGGACTTGGAGGTGGTGGACTTTTACTAGGAGACAGTGGACTCGGAGCAGACGGTGGCCTTGGAGGTGATGGATTGTTTCTCGGTGGAGATGGTGGCCTTGGTGTCGAGCCTAGAAACTTGATGTATTCCTTTTTTCCAAAGAATGAAGCCACTCATGACTTCTCCCAGTGTTGTACCCCTTCACCTCCAGGGATGTCAAGCTGTAGTGACTGACACAGCGGCTGAACTTCATCCACACCGACACGAGCATAGCCAACTGGAATCGGATTGCAATGGTAGGTCCCTCCCGGGGTAGAAGGTAAAGCAAAGCTGACAGCCACCTTCATGGATATGTTCTTCAGTTCAACATGTAGCTCACAACTGGTCTTCTCCTTGATTGCATCCACGGGGTAGACATCCATCGTTGTATCATTAGCCTAGACCTCCATGGAAGCCACACTGATTTTCGCTGAGATGGGCCTGTCATACTGTCAAGTGCGGGATCTGGCTGTCGGGCTAGAACTCTAAGTTCATTAACCTAATCCTACTACCGATGCAACATGGCTTCAAACTTTGCAAACCGCTCTGCCTCCTCCGCCTGATGCTGCTTCATTTTTATCGATCGGCTTCTATAGGTGTCAAAGTCCTCGGGAAACCCGATAGCCCATGGACAAGAAGGTTCGAAGCCTCGTGTTCGTCCAACCTTTTCAGGATTCTTGAGGGCCTTTTTCAACTCATCGTTCTCTCTGTCGGTAACAAACTTTCCCTCTTGAACCTCTTTTATCACTTTAATAAGATCATCCTTGGGTCCAGCAACTTTTTTTTTGCAACAATCTCGCCTGTTTCTGGGTCATACGATGCCCCATGCCCGAGTAACCAATTTCTTGACCTCAAGGGCCAACCAGACATAGCTGAAGTGACCCCTTTAGCCTCCAGGTCGGCCTTAGCTTTATCCCACTTAGGCATGGCACTCTTGTATCCACCTATGCCCATATGATGGTGATATTTCTTTTTGGCTGCATTTAGCTTATTCTTTTCTGACATTGCCAGAGCTAGTTCCGAGGTCTTGTATTGCACAAATGCGGCCCAGTTATCCTGCTGCTAGTCTAGTGGGCAAGTGAATTCAGGAGTTCTTTTCTTCTTCACATAGTCGTGGTCAAATATTTTCTTGTAGTCCTTAAATAGTGTGTCCATCTTCTTAAGAGCCCACTCCTTGACTTTCAACCTCATTTGCTGTGTGAGCTCATCAGTCTCCAAGACTGGTAGGGTGAAATCTGTCATGAGAGAATTCCACATCGCATCTTTCGCTCTATCGTCAACAAAACTAGCCCTAGCTGGATCCCTTTTCTTTCCTGGCTTATTCCACTCTCGCGTGGTGATCGGGACGGTGTCTCTAGCAATCACTCAGCATTGATGTACAAATGCATTGACGGACTATATGGGCTCCAACGGTTGACCCAGCATAGAGACTAAGTCAATGCTGAAACAGACATCAGCGGGCAACTTTTGGGTCAGGATCTTTTTCTTGTAGAAGATTGGCCCAATGAGGAGGTCTAAGAGAAGAAACATTCGTCAGTATATATATACGAATCAATTAGTGCATATATACTAGTGATCGATCGGTAGAGGCTTTATATACCTCGTCGGACTTTGTTATTAAGGTGTCTCCAGCATCGTCTCCACTATGGTCTCCCCATTGTCTCCACCATAGTCTCCACCATGGTATACACCATGGTCTCCCCCATCATCTCCACTATCGTATCCTCTAGACAAATTAAGATACTGGGAGCCATCATCGTAATAAGAACCTCCAGTACCCTCATCTATCATGTTCAAAACCACCTCTTTATTGTGTCTATAGTCCATAGCTTAACTAATACAGAAAAAGATAAAACAATTTTGCATTAAGTAAAAGAATATTACAATTGCGACGACTTGGATACAGAAAAAAGATTATGTACTAATAATGAAACAATTTTGCATTAAGATAAAGTACAATAATATAAGATAAAGTACAATAATACATCTCGCTCATATCTCGCTCATATCAAACTAGCGACATCGACTGCCGGGTTCTGTGCCACGGGAGCTGCACAACCAAAGAACAGGAACCATCACCAGAGAATAGCTCGGGTGAGATCCGTGAACCTGCCAGAGATTGGAGAACCTGGTCTCCAAAAGATACATATACCGGCGGACGTGCTCGTCCTCCTCCCTGACACGATGACGTACCACCTCCTCGGGGGCTGGCTCCCTCTGCACCGCTCCTAGACCTCGTGGACGCCACCAAAGAAGCTCTGGGTCAACGACGATACCCGGATTCCTCACCAAGGTAGGGGTCCCGATAGGTAGCACCTCCCAGTGCCAGCCCAGCGGAGCCCAGGCTCGGATATCCCCGGACATGACGAAGTCCAATACTCCGCCGTTGCTGCCGAGTGGACGACGAGGACGCGGCATAACTAAATCATAACATAAACAATCATAAAACATAAACACTAAATTAAACCCCTACACTAAATCATAACCTAATCCCCGACCCTAAAGACTAAATTAAACCCATAACCTAAACCACTATGTAATTTCCCTAACACTAACCCTAAACCTAACACTAACTAAACTCAACCTAATTAACACTAAGTAATTACCCTAGCTATTTTACAAATATTATAAACCTAGCTATAAACAACTAATACTAACTAAATTAACCTAATACTAACTATAAACCTAATACTAACTAAATTAATCTAATACTAACTATAAACCTAATACTAATAAACCTAATACTAACTAAATTATTCTAATACTAACTATAAACCTAATACTAATAAACCTAATACTAACTAAATTAATCTAATACTAACTATAAACCTAATACTAACTAAATTAATCTAATACTAACTATAAACCTAATACTAACTAAATTAATCTAATATACTAACTATACTAACTGTAAATTAACCTAATACTAACTAAATTAATCTAATACTAACTATACTAACTAATACTAACTATAAATCAACATATGTTCGACCTCACCTGCAGGGGCGGCGGAGGACACGGGCAACGGCGGAGAGATCTCCACGGGTGCGTCCGGCGGCGGGGCAAGTACTCCTCAGGGGCGTGCGGCGGGTGGCAGCGCGTGATTTCTACTCGGTGCGGCAGGAAAGACAGCGGCGGCGCGAGCTCCTCCACACGGGCATGGCGGGCGGTGGCGAACCTCTTCCTCGGGCGCGTGCGGTGGCCTCCTCCACGGCGAGCAGCTCCACAGACGGCGGCGGTTTGTCTGCGCGGGGAAGAAATCGAGCTCCGGTTCGTATCTGGAACCGGGGTGGAGGAGGCGGGTATTTATATCCCCAATCTTTAGCCCCGGTTTGTAATTGAAAGGATCATATGCACACCTAGAGGGGGGGGGGGGAATAGGTGTTACTTCAAATTTTACTCTTTTTCAATTTAGGGTTTGACATGAAAGGTAAATTCTCTAGATTATGCAACTATGGTGAGTTTACCTATATGTCAATCTAGCACATATACTAAGCAAGAACTAGATTGGTAAAGTGTGGTAAAGGATAGAAGTAACCAAAGTGGAGCACGCGGAGACACAAGGATTTATTTCCCGTAGTTCCTTCCTTTTGAGGGGAAGTACGTCTACGTTTGGAGAGGGGGTGGTTTGAAACCACCAACGCCACGAGAGGCCTCCCTTGTTCTCTGATGAACCTCACCCCAACAGGTTCGATTCACCTCTTCCACTATACAACAACCTACAAGGTGGAAGCTGGCACCTTTACAACGAGTTCGAGGCACACATCCACAACCTAATTGGAGGCTCCTGAATACAAGTTAGCTGTCAAAAAATCAAAGACAAGCTAGTAAGAACCAAATCACAAGCTAGGGTTTCCAATGAAACACTAGAGCAAGGGGACCTCAAGTGAATGAGGGGGAAATGAAGATCTCTCTTAGTGAAGCTGTAGATCAAGGCCTCCTCCTTCGATTCTCCAAAGATCAATGACTTTGGATGGTTGAGTGAAGAGATCTTGTGGATTTGGTGGCTCAGATGGTGCTGGAGTTCTTGATGTGGACGAGCAACTTCCAAGGTAGAAGAAGGGGCCTTTATATAGGCCCCCTGGAATTAGAGCCGTTGGGAGCCACTTACCCCGAACAGTCTGGCCCACATCAGCCGGATAGTCCGGCCAAGCCAGACACTCCGGTCGAGTCCAGCCGGACACTCCATCCTGGCCAAGTTTCTAGCCAGTATCTGGATAGGCGCTGAAGGGGTTCCTGTTCCTCCTGTGCCTCAAGGTTCGGCCCGCCAGGCAGCCATCACAAACCACTTCTACCTCAAACTCATGCTAGAGAAGCGGATGGATCCCCATTGGGATCCCGACAACCTCGACACCTGGAATGCCTTCTTCGCAAACCGGTGGGAAAGGGAGCTCACTAGGTACGAGGGTGACGTCCCGCCCCTAGTGAACCACAATGATGCCGGTCGCTACCTGTGGTGGGTGAACCGAACTATCGCCGACATGATGCGCTACATCGCCATGGGAGACCATCCCCGCTTGAGGTACCCGCACTTTCACCAGCCGCAGAGCCACAAGAATGGTGGCGGTGGTCAAGGCCGAGGGCGTACCAGCGTCGTCATCCGGGAGCCCCCTCCCCCGTGCGTCGTGAATCCGAGGCTAGAGTGGCAGGTGCCCCCTCCCCCGTTCCCCCTCACGCCAACAGGTTCGATTCACCTCTTCCACTATACGGCAACCTTCGAGGTGGAAGCTGACACCTTTACAACAAGTTCGAGGCACACATCCACAACCTAATTGGAGGCTCCCGAATACAAGCAAGCTGTCAAACAATCAAAGACAAGCTAGTAAGAACCAAATCACAAGCTAGGGTTTCCAATGAAACACTAGAGCAAGGGGCCCTCAAGTGAATGAGGTGGAAATGAAGATCTCTCTTGGTGAAGTTGTAGATCAAGGCCTCCTCCTTCGATTCTCCAAAGATCAATGACTTTGGATGGTTGAGTGAAGAGATCTTGTGGATTTGGTGGCTCAGATGGTGCTGGAGTTCTTGAGGTGTATGAGCAGCTTCCAAGGTAGAAGAAGGGGCCTTTATATAGGCCCCTTGGAATTAGAGCCATTGGGATCCACTTAACCCGGACAGTCCGGCCCACATCAGCCGGACACTCCGGTCAAGTCCAGCAGGACACTCTAGCCTGGCCAAGTTTCCTGCCAGTATCCGGACAGTGTCTGGATAGTGTCCGAACAGGCAAACAGAACGTCCGAGCAGGTCGCACACATCCCAAGGGCGGATAGTCCGGCCAGGGCCGGACACTCGCGAGCCAGCCGGACACTCCGGCATGGACAATGTTCCCGCACATATATATAATCCTGGGATATACCAATTTCTTGAGTGCATAAAATCTTTTAAGTATGTGATATCTCCTGCAACATTTAACAGCATATCAAACTATCCAAGTCTTGTCAACAAACATCAAAATCATAGGAAGGGCATAAATGCCCTTTCAATCTCCCCTTTTGGTGTTTGATGACAACCCACGGATTTGCATATGGGATAGATAACAAAGTGCATAATAGAATGTTTTCAAAATATAGTAAGGCTCCCCCTAGATGTGTGACCATTTTTTAGCTTTGCATTTGAATACAAGATCACACATCCTAGGATCATATCCTCACTTTTTGAGGATAGCAAGTTATGACATGATATAATACCAACTAGATCAATAAGCTAGGCATAACATAGACATTAGCATAACTGGGAAAGCATGTCACAACACACATGTTTCAACACAACATAGTACTCACGAGTAGGATAAAGGCACGAAGCTTCAAAGAGGAAAATTGAAATAACATGAAGCTCGTGTACCCATGCAAATCCCCGATAGCAACCTAATAAAGCAGCTACTTCTCCCCCTTTGGCATCGAGATGCCAAAAAGGGGAAAGGAGCACAACTAAAGCGTCCCAAGGCCAACTCTAGCCACGGTAGTCGTCGTCATCCTCCTCCTCCTCATCCTCGTCCTGATCACCATCCTCATCATCCTGATCCTCCTGAGTAGAGCTCTAGCCGTGAGGGCGAGAAGAAGAAGACACGTCCTCAAACATGGACCGGTCCACATGTCCCTGACTCCAGTGACGATAGGAAAGTGTGCCCTCAGACGTTTGCTGCTGAGAAGGATCAACATCCATGGGCTGGTTGATCCGCTTGAGCTCCTTCATCACATTCCTGTTTGCCTTGTATGCATCATACTGGCCATGGCAAATGTCAATGTTCTGGCAAAGAAGAAGCTTCTTCCACCAGGAGGCCTTCTTCACCTTCTTGTGCACTTCCTCCTTGGAGGTGGTGAAGCGATATGCATTGCTGGCATGCTTCATGCGAGGGCCACGGGTCACAGCCTCTGGAACCTCCTCAGACTCATCATCACTGTTAGAGGCATCTGCATCCATCTCATCATCCTCAAAAATGTCCTGAGCAGGGGGTAGCCACGAGGTGCCTTGGATGTGGGGGCACCCTTCCTCTGTAGCTTGGCAGGAAGGTGCACAACAAGGTTAGTGTAGAGCAGTGGAGTGGCTGGTGCCTGAGCAACAATGAGCTTCATCACATATAGCAAACAGAGGACACTTCTTGTCAGTGATGCATTTGTACATATCCTGATAGATGAAATCCATGACATCTATGGCACCACCTTGATGTGCTGGACCGCGAACATACACTGAGTGGGCATGTGCTATAAGATTGATCTCATCACCTCTCATCTCATCCTTGTTGACCGCCTTGGGAGTGAGTGTGTGGCAAAACATGCGGAGAAAAATGTTGTAGATGAGCTTGATGTTGGTGGTTTGGCCAACCACACCATTCCGAGAATAGAATGGGGCCAACAGCTGCTTGTCATATGCCTGTCCATGTACATGCATCCCGTGACCACTGGGAGCATTGGGGTTGAAAGGCACTCCAAGGATGTGGGCAAACTGAGCCATGCTGGAACGACACCTCGTAGTGCCAGAGATCCACTCAAGGGGAATATCAGTCGTGTCCCCAAAAACCACCGTGGTGTAGAACTGCTGGACCAACTCAATATTGTAGTCTTCTCTTGTTTGAAATATGGCGTGCATCCCCATCTTCTCAGTTACCCAGAGAGCATCCTCAAAGTACCTGTGGGCATGGAGCTTCAGAATATCCAACCGCTGCATGGGGCACACAGGAGTCCTAAAAGCAGAAAACACCTCAGAAAAGAGTAGGGCCTGCTCATTCCTCCAGAAGCGATCATCCTCAGAAGTGTGCTGTAGAGAATAGAACTACTGGACATGCATCTCCACAAAGTCCTTGGTGCCCAATTCTGCCAAAGTGGTTAACGACTCAAACTTCATGCACTTGGATTCATCCCTCTTTAGTTTTCTGATCTTCTCTTGCTTAGCTGCAACACGTTCACAAGCAGCATGTCTGACCATGGAGGGATCAACATGCACCTCACTCTCTTCATCACGGTACCTACGAGGACGGGCTTTCTGAGCAACCCTAGAGCGACGAGGACGGGAGCTACCTGTGAATTCAGAGTAGAAGGGTAGCATAGGGGTAAGCACATTTTTCTAGGAGGTGTAAGCAAATAGCAGTAGCTAAAGAAATGCAGGATCAACACTGGTTGAAAAACCCGGACTGTCCAGCAAAATCACGCCGGAGACTCCGCCAGACCCGGATAGTCCGGTGCATATAGGCTGGACATTCTGGCTGGGCTGGAGTGTCCGCCCTGTACACGCTGCAAAGTCCGGTGGGAGACCTGGTGATTTTTCGGGCAGTGCAAGAGTGCTCCAAAGCAGATCGGGATTGCTAGAACTACTACCATGCCTACACATGCACGCAATATGATGTATCCATGGATCAAGATAGGTCATTTCCTCCAAAAATGCATCTAGAGGAAGCCCTAGAGATGGAGAAGGGGGAGGCAAAAATACCAGCATCCATGGGGCCTTCACCGAAGGGGAACAGGTCCCAGCGGCAAAGGAACGGTAATTGCCGGCGGCAACTATCGGATCCGGGGTGGAGGAGCCCTCCTGGTGAAGATCTTGGTCGGGGGCAGCAGGGTGTGGAGAGGAGAGAGTCGGGGGGAAGAAGGAGGACTGAATTGTCCACTTCTCGCCGACCCCTTTTACAGGTTCGAAACCGCTGGGGCCGGAGTGTCCAGGTGAATTTCACCGGAGTGTCCGGCCCAGCCGGAGTGTCCGAGCTAAGTCAAGCAGAGTGTCCGGCCTTGCCGGACACTCCGGTTGGTTCAGTGCAGACAGTCCGACCCCCATGACTAGAAAATCTCTGTTTCAAACAGTGGACAAATGTGTGGTAAGAGGAGCATGTTTAGGGATTAGTATAGGCATGGGATTCAGAATGTACTATGAGGAACCAAGAAACCATAGATAGTCAAAAAGATGGCAAATTAAGATCCAAACTAAACAAGTCATGAACCGACTCTTCAAATATGAAGAGGGCGGTGGCCGAGGCCACCATGTAAGAGTTTGTGGTATGACACCACGAAGAATTATCCTTGGGTTCATTGCCACTACTCATCAATGAAGCTCACATATCACTAAAATGATATTAAGAGAATTGATTTTCTTAATGTTGGCATTATGGGGGGAGGGATAGTCCAATGTATTAGGACCACAGTCCCCCTATCTCCATGCCTGCACCTCAACCAAATAAGGGTCAAGGCATAGGTGAGTATGCAAGGTGATCAAGTCAAGCTCCTAGAATCTATG
Organism: Avena sativa; assembly: GCA_916181665.1. Lineage (NCBI taxonomy): Eukaryota > Viridiplantae > Streptophyta > Magnoliopsida > Poales > Poaceae > Avena > Avena sativa. Next base: position 408,998,518 of record OV702292.1, on the reverse strand, counting down.
ATATTTAGTTCATTCCTCAAATAACAAAACCTTGCTTCATCAAGTGGCTTCGTGAAAATGTCGGCAAGTTGGTCTTTGGTTGACACATAGGATAACTCAATATCACCTCGAGTAACATGATCTCTAATGAAGTGATGACGAATCTCAATATGCTTTGTCCTTGTATGATCCACTCGGTTATAGGCAATCTTGATAATACTTTCATTGTCACATAGAAGAGGAACTTTGTCATAATGGACACCGTATTCCTTTAAAGTTTTCCTCATCCATAGCAATTGAGTACATGCACTAGCAGCTGCCACATACTCGGCTTCGACGGTGGAGAGAGATATACAATTTTGCTTCTTAGAAGACCAACACACCAAGGACCTCCCAAGGAATTGGCAAGCCCTGGAGGTTGATTTTCTACCATCCTTGTCACCAGCCCAATCTGAATCCGTGAATCCACAAAGAGAGAAAGTTGAGCCCCTAGGATACCAAATACCATAGTTTGGGGTATGGACCAAATATCGAAAGATTCTCTTGACCGCCATCAAATGTCTTTCCTTAGGAGCTGCTTGATATCTTGCACACACTCCTACACTCAACACAATATCCGGTCTAGATGCACAAAGGTAAAGCAAAGAGCCAATCATGGACTAGAATACCTTTTGATCCACATCTTTACCATTTGGGTTTAGTTCAAGATGAGCCTTTGTTGCCATGGGAGTGGGAGCTCCATTTAGATCTTTCATGTTGAATCTTTTGAGCATATCTTGAGTATACTTGGCTTGGTTGAAGAATGTTCCTCCTCTTACTTGATTGATCTCAAAACCAAGAAATACCCTCAATTCTCCCATCATAGACATCCTGAACCAAAGTTCTTCAGTTGAGCTCGAGTGGATATCCCTCTTCTTAGATCTCCTACCACATTCTCAAGAGTGTGGTCTCTCAATTCCAATATTCTATCCATTCTAGCTTGGCGACGAGTTTCGATCTCCTTGTTGTTTCTTGTGGGGATCACTTCGTCATTTTGGTCCTCATCTTGACCATTAACTTGACCTTGATCATCATTGGAATTATTCTCTTCTACAAGAGGCAAAGATTGACCTTGCTCTTGATCAAGCATACTTCTAGACATGCATTGATCTTCCCTTATGGTAGTTTCTATAGATCTTCCTTGTGTAATAGACTTAGCACCACTAGAAATTCTGGCAAATGGAGACTCAAGCACCTCCTGGCTAGAGGTTTCTTCATGATCAACAGATTGAGGGTCCACAGCTTGTCTTTGGCATGGGTCATTGTCCTCCTCGACAGGAGCTTATTGATGTTGTGAAGATGAGGGCTCCACTTGAGTAGAGCATAGTTCTTCTCGATCCGCCATAAGGGGTTCCTCAACAGGGCGAATGAAACCCGCACCCATTCTTCCTATGGCATCCTGAGGTATTTCATCATCTACATCATAGACATCAACACGCCTTGCTTGGGGACCATCATATTCTTCAAACACCACACTACAAGATTCTATGACAGTTCCGGAGAGCTTGTCATAGATTCTATAAGTGTGGGATTCGAGACCATAACCAACAAAAATACCCTCTAATGCTTTGGAATCAAACTTGGACAAATGAATACCCTTAATGCGATAGAAGCACTTACAACCGAACCCCCGGAAGTATGAAACATTGGGCTTGTTACCGGTACGAATTTCATATGGAGTCTTGATCAATTCTTTTTGGAGGTAGAGATGATTTGATGCATGGCATGCGGTGGAGATTGCTTCAGCCCAAAAATTGTATGGAGATTTAAACTCCGCCAACATGGTACTTGCCATATCAATAAGATTCTAGTTCTTCCTCTCAGCTACACCATTTTGTTGAGGGGTATATGCAGCGGAATATTGATGTTTTATTCCCTCATCACTAAGAAATCCATTCAATGTGTAGTTCTTGAACTCGGTACCATTGTCACTTCTTATTGTCAATACTAGGACATTGTGTTGACGTTGATCCATGTTGATGAAGTCAATGAAGTTTTCTTGGGTCTCACTTTTCAGCTTGAAGAAATATACCCAAGTGTATCTTGAGTAGTCATCAACAATCACCAAACAATATTTCTTCCCACCAAGGCTTGCATGAGATGGAGGACCAAAGAGATCCACATGAAGGAGCTCCAATATCCTCTTGGACTTGATGTAGTTCTTAGGCTTGTGGGGAGAATCATGCATCTTTCCTTCAACACATGCCCTACAAACACGATCTTTAGCAAAGAAAACATTTTCTTTTAGTCCAACAATATGACCCTCCTTATGAAGGCTTTGCAAAGTTCTCATGTTGACATGGGCTAGACGACGATGCCATATCCAACCCACATCAGCCTTTCCGAATAAGCACATCGGACTTGTAGTGGTTTTCCCCGACAAGTCCACCACATACAAGTCATTTTCGACGTACCCAACAAAAGCGACCTTTAGAGACTTGCTCCACATGAGGATCACAATATCATTATCAATAAAGACGGCAAAACCCACCTGATGAGGGTTTAACTCATCAATGCCCATTGTTATGGACTTGGGTTTTGGTGAAGGAGGGAGCGCTAGAAGCATCAATCGGCTAGCAAACAAGCACACAGGGGGACTCGAAGATTTACCCAGGTTCATGCCTTGTAGAGGTCCCTACTCCTACTTGTCTGCTCATGGAATTAATAGAGGAATTGAAGATTACAATGGTGTGCAGATGCAATCTGGCAAGCGTTGTGGAAACTAGGGTTGCGTATGTCCTCCTCACCGCCCCCTCCTAGCCTTTATATAGATAGGCTAGGTCTCGGGTAGCAGGTCGAGTCGGTTACAGGTTAGGGTTTCCTTTTAAACTTTCTATCTTTAGCTTCTTCTTGTTCTGCAAGCAATCGAGAGTCCGTAGGTTACTCGAGTTCTCCATTTGGGCCTTGGCGACACCGTGGGCTTCCGATGTATTCAGGCCGTATATACCAAGCTCAAGTACCTGTAGGGTATACCCATGTCAGTAGCCCCCGAGTGTCCAATGGAATCGCAGATTCGACTGGGACTTTATGAAGCCTTTTGAGTGCATGACTGAGTATGTTTTTTCGACTGCTCTGTTTGTGTCATAGGGATTATTGATGTGCGTGCCTGATTTAACGGATGTATCGGTATCAGTTAACTACCTTAGGGTAAAACAACGCAATCTACTCGAACTCGAGTCTCCAGACTCGAATTCGGTAAAGTGCTGGTGTAATTCGACTCAAGTCGCGGAGGTCTTACAAGAGTCGAATTCCAGTATATGGGTGTGAGCACTCGATGCGTCCGTCAAGGCGTGTTCATCATACCTGTAGGCAAGGATATATTTCTGGTAGTGCGCAGCGAATGTGTCGTCAGGCCTTATTCAAGTCTTATCTTCACGCTGCAAGCGCGTCATCCGAAATTTATCATCGCGGAGATGATTCGGGTGACCCAGGAGACGCAATATCTTTGTAGGGAAAAATCATGAGGCAGTGTCACCATAAACTTCGAGTGTGGATGTTATCGACACACAGTACGATGTACAAATAATCATAGGGTGCGCGACCAGCGCTCCCTATGGGAGTAGCCCCCGAGTGGCTGGTTGAGTCAAAGACTCAGGCAGGGACTAAAGAACTTTTGTGACTGCTGTCATCTTTTGTTTGCTTGTTTCAGTCGAATTTATTTCCAGCGCTCCCTATGGGAGTAACCCATGTCCATAGTCGAATCGTGGATTCAAGTGATTGGGTATGCTTTGAATGTCCATGTTCCTGCAGAAGAGAAAAAGAAAAATCATAGGGTGCACCGCCAGCGCTCCCTATGGGAGTAGCCCCCGAGTGCTTGGTGGAGTCGAAGACTCGAGCAAGGACTAAAGTAGTCGAAGTCTTCTGCTGCTCAATTTTGGATGACATCAGTGCTGACGATGTGATGATCTCAGTTGCCCGCGTGAGCGGGTTTGGCGAGACGTGACGAGCGGTGGGTCCCATTTTCACGCTTCGGGTCCTCCACGTGTCGATCACGATGGACGCCATGCGTCTGATAGGGTTTTTGCTGGCCGTTGGATTACATCTTCCAGGGGGTTAAGTAGCAGTGTTGTGACGGTAATTTTTCCCATCTGCTCTTTTCTCTGCCTTTGCCTCCGTCGCCATTGCTGCTGCTCCTCTGCTTCCTAGAGTTCATCTTCCTCGCGACACTGGACCAGCTCCGCGTATTCCCTAGTTACTTCCTCCGGTTGCATCACTGTCGCAAGATGGGGAAGAAGAAAGGAGGTGTCGCGGCTGAATCCGCCGCCGCCACTGTCGCTGCCAAGAAGAAGGGCGGCTCCGCCGTTGCGGGCACCAGCACCGCCGTCGTCGGGAAGAAGAAGGGCGCGGGCACTCGCGTCACCAATGGCGCATGGCGCATGTCCGTGATCAAGTCATCTGAGCTCCGTCTCCTGCGCCAAGACGGAGTTCTGTCTCCCGCGGTCGCTGAATCGCGAGTCCCAGGTGGTGAGGTAACCGCTTGTCCTCCTGCCGGTTTCCAGGTGATGTTCCTAGCATTCATCATTCACGGTCTCTCGCTGCCCCTGCATCCTTTCTTTAGGGGCCTTCTTTGTTTCTATGGGCTCCAGCTACACCAGCTGTCCCCCAACTCCATCCTCCATGTAGCTTGCTACATTACACTTTGCGAGTGCTGGCTCGGAACCGAGCCACACTTTGGTCTCTTCAAACGTCTCTTCAAGATGAAGCGCCAGTCGACGTCTAGCTCCATAGTCTATGATGTAGGAGGCTACGGTATCCACGTCTACTCCTCCATCACGTATTTTGACATAAAACTCATGGCATCCGTCCAATGGAGGAGAGACAAGTGGTTCTACATCCGCGACCAGAAGGCTGACGGAGAACACTTCGGACTCGTGCCTTTTGATCCCACAATGCCGTGCAAGAGGAGGCGCTCGTGGAAGAACGTGGTGATGCCCGGCGAGTCTGCGGAGACAGATGTGCTGTACGAGCGCGTCTGTGACCTCGAGAGTCGCATGGGTAAAGAAGAGGGAGGATGCCCCCTTATTCGCACGTGGTTGTGCCGTCGCATCCAGCCCCTGCAGGCCAGAGTCCACCCTATGTTCCGATGGGCTGGCACGGACGATGTCACTCGCGTATCTGCCGATGGCATCTCCGCGAGTGAGGTAGATAAAAGGGTGCGACTGGTCACCAAGTACACCGCCAAGGATGTGCTCCCCAGTGAACTAGTCGTACCTCCATTTGATGCTACTAATCCTCCTCCGGAGGTACGGTTGTGCTACGAAGTACCTTTGTTGTCGAATGCTTCTTTTTCCTTGACTTGTGCTGACTTGTTTCCCGTCTGCAGGATTGGAGGGTGTCACCCTGTATGCCCCCTCTTCCTGAGGGGGTTATTCCTCGTGAAGCCTTGGAAGAGGACGAGTTGGAGTCGATCGTCCCATCTGATGTGGAGGAGGAAGCCCCCGAGTCTAGAAGTCCGGACACTCACAAGCGTTCGCGCAACGAAGATTCGGATGCATCATCTCCTTCGACTCCGGAAGGCGCAACTATTGGTGCAGAGTCGCCGATACCTGCCGTTCCTGTGAATGTTGTGGCGCCGTCTTTCCGCAAGAAGATGCGGCTGTCGAAGGAGTCGTCGTCGGAGTCGGAGGGCCAAACCTTCGATTTTGACAAGTTTGATTGGTAAGTGTACGAGTCTTTTCTTTGGTTATTCTTTGGAGTTGCATTTTCTTGATGTTGGTTTTGTTCTGCAGTCAGCCGGCGTCATCATCTTCTGGCGACGTCCAATTTTTGAAAGAATCTGGAGTCACGACTATGACTTCCAAGGCCAAGAAAGTGGCTGAGCGAACTCCTTCTCCTCCATTGGCGGCCCACTCCAGGCACAATTCATCAAGTTCTCCACACGATGTGGAGCATCAGATGGTTGTCCAGACGACTGTGCGTCATCAACTTCGGAGTCACTGGAGGATCACGTATGTGTAATGTTGCTTCGTCTGATTTTTGCAGTCGAATGTATCATCCATATCATTTGTTGATCCTTTGCTGTTTCTTCTATCGCAGTTTATTGTGAAGGAAGCTGCTCGCTTGGCGGAGCAGGTGCTTGCGATGGGTCGCCAGCATGCAATGCTGGACAATCGCCATTGCGTGGTTGAAAGTGAGTGTTTTTTGATTCTTCTTCTTCATCCTTGTGATATACTTGACTGACGGTCTATCTTTGTTTGTTTCACAGCTGAGCATAATGCACTCCTTCACGACGACGCTTCCCTCGAAAAGGCACTCGCCGCGACGGTGAAGAGTCGCGATGAGGAAATCGCAGCACATGACGAATCGCGGAAACACGAAGAGGATTTGCGCACCTCCATCGTAGCTAGGGTGAAGTTGTTCGAAGAACAGATTTTCTCGATTGCCAAGACCCTCTCAGGTATTCCCTCGTCTGGATTTTCAACGTGTCCCTTCTTTCGAATTTGTTGTTGTGCTGACTTTTGTGCCAATGCTTGATTCTTGTGTAGATGCCAGCGGTCTGAGCTTCGACGCCCAGCCACTCCGTCATGATGATGCCTTGGCAAGTGCCATCTCATCAGTCGAAGATCGCAGTGCTTCTGTTCAGGGGACGCTCACCAAGGCCAAGAGCGTGCTCAGTCGCCTCCGTGAGGAGCTGGCGCCCAAAGCTGAGTTAAGCAAAAATGTAGATGATCTGGTGGAGTCCCTTGCTGGAGGCATTCCTGCAGGCTTCAAGAACTCACTTCGTGCGGCTGGTGCTTCGATGTCACTCGTGATGGTTCAAGCCCATGGAGTCGAGGTTGATCCTGCTGTGGTCTCCAAGGCAATGCCTGTCAGCGTGGATGGCCAACAGGTAGTCTTTGCTCCTTTTGCAGATGTGTGTGGCAAGTACAGGCCACAGCTAATCAACACAGTTGCGAACTACTCTGAGGAACTGCAGCAAGCCAAGAAGGCAGCGAAGGCTGCAGCGTCAGGCGCCGGCGGGAAGTTTGTGGCATCTGATACTACCACAGACTCGATGAGGCCCCCAAAACCGAAGTCTAAGTCGAAGAAGCCAGTTGCTCGTTAGTAGTCATGTCTATAATAGTTAATAGCCTGTCTCTTTTGTCTGGAACATGCCGTTGGCGAGTGTATCTATTGGTACTTTATTATGCTTGAATGCACTCGAGTCTTTTGTCCATGCATCGCCTTAGTCTTCTTATTATCTCTTGCTTGGCTTGTGATAGGGCACATCGAGTGGTCCTTCGAGTGAACCTCGGAATGTGCCATCCACTGATGATACTTTGGCGCAGTTGCGCGCAAGGGTGGATGAGCTGTCTCTGCTCTCGCGACTCCATGACCGCGTGAAGCAGTTGGAGCGCGAACTGCCTGTGCTCCGTGGTAACGCGGATGTATGGAAGTCGAGGGCGGAGAAGGCCGTCGCCCGAGAGCAATATCTGCTAGGGGAGGTGACGCAGCTGGGCGACCAATTCAAGTGTTAGCTTTCTTCTTCCTTATCTTTTCTTGTAGTCACTCGCAGTAGTTCGTTGTCTTCATACTTTTGCCTTTGCTTGGTATAGTTGTCAGTGCACACCATCCACAAGATGAGAAGGACAGGATTGCCATTCACATGAATGATCTGACCCAAGAGCAGCTTCAGGCGAGTGGGTACTTCTGGGTGGATCATGATCGTGCAATCGCACTTGCGACCCTGCAGGATCATGCTTCGCGAGTGCTTCACTTCCTGAAGAAGTCGCAATCATGCTTGAGGAATATTTATCAGACGATGTTCCCACTAGACGTCGTTCCATCGAGCCCGATGCCCTTCTTGCCAAATATCAATACTTGAGTGCAGTCCGCGAGTGTGTACGACAATAGTTAGTGGCTGGTGTCAAGGCTGCTCTGTCGCTAGTGCGACTGCACAGGCCTGATGTGGATGTTGCAGCGGTTGCTGCCGGACCGCTAGCACCGCCAGCAGGTTCGACCTGGAACATGGTTCCTCACTACCAGGCGGTGGATCGCCCAGCGGAGGAAATCGTCGACTTCTTCGAGGAGCAGACAAACGTTTCTTTGTTGCAGCAGTAGTTTAGTTTGTATCCTGCACATAGTTGCACCAGTGTTTGTAAAGTTCATATATATATGCTATGTATACTTGATTGACATTGTTGTATATAAAGAGCTTGTTAGTGTGTATATTTTGCGAGTGCGTTGCACTATGCGATTCCTTTTCGTTAGCCTAACTTGTGTTTATCTTAGCACCTTGCCAACCTGTCAGGTGTGTTGCAACTGGGTTGGTGTTTGTCAAGGGTTCGATTAGTGCGTCAGCTACTCAGGATATCGCGTTGGTTCGTAGAATAGATGTGTATAGGGTGGCGTAGCCCCCGAGTGGATATTTTGCAAAAATAAAAGAACACAGAGTTTTGGGGCACTTAGCTTTATTTATTCGCAGGATAGTACGTGGTACAATGTGTGGCTAAGTAGCCTTGGCTGAGTAGCCTTATTTGCAATGTAAAAAATAAAAGACGACTAAGGGTAGAAGCGCCGCAGCTGCGCAATGTTCCAGGGGTTGGAGTACGCAACTCCTGTCTCGAAATCTTTAAGGCCATAGGCGCCACCTGGGATTACTTCTGTAATCACGTATGGTCCCTCCCAGGGGGACTCGATCTTGAGATGCCCTTGCTGTTTCAGTCGCAGGACCAGGTCTCCTTCGACAAAGGACCTGGGGCATAGCCTTCTGTTGCGGTAGTTGTGCAGGTTCTGCTGGTAGATCATTGATCTTTCCGCGGCGATTTTCCGTGCCTCGTCAAGGAGGTCGGCAGAGTCTTCAAGTGCAAGAGTTGATTCCTGCTCACTGTAAGTGACCACTTGCGGTGCTTTGTATCATACCTCTGCGGGTAGCACCAGTTCAGCACCGTGCACCATGAAGAATGGGGTGTACCCCATGGCATTGTTTGGAGTTGTCCACAGGCTCCAGAGTACCGATTGCGGCTTGTCTGGCCAGTAGCCCGCGGCTTGTTCGAGTGGCCAGAGGAGTCGCTTCTTGATGCCGCCGTAGACGAGCCCGTTGGCTTTTTCGACCTGACCGTTGGTCTATGGATATGCTATGGAGGCATAGCTTATGTTGATTCCCAGATTCTCGCAGAATTCTTGGAACTCCTTGGATGTGAAGTTCGTCCCGTTGTCCGTGATGATGCTGTGTGGTACTCCGAAGCGATAGACGATGGATTCGAAGAACTTGACTGCGTTGTATCCTGACTGGTTAGTCACTGGCATGGCCTCTATCCACTTAGTGAATTTGTCGACTATGACCAAGAGGTAGACGTATCCTCCTCGTGAGGACTTTGGGAGCTTGCTGACCATGTCGAGTCCCCATTGCATGAAGGGCTAGGCCAATGGAACTGGCCAGAGCTCCATGCCAGGTGCGTGTGGCTTGTCCGTGAATCGCTGGCAAGCGTTGCATTTTTTGAGGATGTCCTTGGCGTCACGCATGGCCGTAGGCTAGTAGAATACAGCTCGTAGAGCTTTGGCGACGAGGGCGCGACTGCCGGCATGGTGCCCGCAAGTCCTCTCATGGATGTCGAGGAGAATGGCTCTTCCATCGGTGTTGGAGACACATCGTTGGAGTATTCCTGTGATGCTGTGCTTGTATAGTTCGCCATTGATAACAGCGAATGCCTTGGATCGCCGCGCAATGTGCCGTGTGTCAGTCGGATCGTCCAATAGCCTCTTGCTGAGAAGGCATGTGATGTACGGTTGTGTCCAAGATGGCTCGATCATCATGACACTCATCGGTCCTTCGAGTCTTGTGTGAAGTTCCAGGTCGTCGAGTGCCATTGGCTCATTGGGCGGCGCAACCCCCGAGTCCGTTGTTGCGCTTGTTTTCTTCTCTGTGGCCTTTGGCTTGATGGAGCATTCGCAAATGCGCTCGGAGAAATACCCCAGGTGGTATGGGGGCGCAGGTAGAGCCAATGTTGGCGTGTGTCTGCCTCTTCATTGCTTTCGCTGCCTATGTGCTGCAACTCGCAACCGTCAAAGTCCCCTTCGAGTGTGTCATAGAGGTCGCGGTAGACGATCATATTGTCGTTCAGTGCGTCGCACTCGTGCATTGTATGGTTGACGACCAGCTTGGAGTCGCCGTATATTATGAGCCTCTTGGCGCCGCAGGCTTTTGCCATCCTCATCCCGTGTAGCAGGGCCTCATATTCAGCTTCATTGTTGGAGGCGGTGAACTGCATTCGCAGAATATATTTCAGCTTGTCTCCCTGGGGCGATGTCAGTATGACACCTATGCCAGCTCCATCCTTTCGCTTGAATCCGTTGAAGTGCATTGTCTAGAGGTAGGACATATCTGGTTTTTCAGGGAGCTGGTTCTCCATCCAGTGCACGAGGAAGTTAGGGAGAACTTGTGACTTGATTGCATCGCACTTTTCATATGTAATGTCTCGTGGAGACAGTTCGATCCCCCAAAGCGCGACTCGTCCGGTGGCATCGGGATTGTTGAGGATATGCCCAAGCGGGGCGTCGTTGACTACCACGATTGGGTGTTCTTGCAAGTAGTGGCGCAGTCATCGGGCTGTCATAAAGACGCCGTACGCCAGCTTCTGGTAGTGCGGGTACCACTGCTTTGTTAGCGTGAGTACCTCGCTGAGGTAGTAGACTGGGCACTGTACCCCGTGGACCTTGTTTTCCTCGTCTCGTTCTACCATGAGCACCATGCTAACCACTTGGTTGGTGGCGGAGATGTATAGCAATAGTGGTTCCCTTTCGCATGGGGTCACCAGTACTGGCGAGGTGGACAGTAGGCCCTTGAGGTCTTCGAATGCTTCCTATGACTCGTTGGTCCACTCGAACTTGTCAGCTTTGCGGAGAAGTTGGTAGATGGGCAGTGCCTTTTCACCCATTCGACTGATGAATCGATTGAGCGCTATGATTCGCCCAGCCAGCTGCTGGACACCTCTTATGTTCTTCGGCTTCTCCATGACCAGTATGGCTTTTATTTTCTTCGGGTTCGCCTAGACCCTCTCGCGGAGATGAGATACCCGAGTAGTTGCCCAGATGGTACGCCGAAGGCGCACTTGTCCGGATTGAGCTTGATCTAGTAGCGGTCGAGGTTGGCGAAGGTTTCGCGTAAATCGTCGATTAGTGAAGCTTCCTCTTTGGTCTTGATTACGATGTCGTCAACATAGACTTGGATGTTGCGACCAAGTTGGTTCTTGAGGCAAGCCTGCATGCACCACTGGTAGGTGGCTCCTGCGTTTTTTAGCCCGAAGGGCATTGTGTTATAGCAGAACACACCAAAAGGCATTGTAAATGCCGTTTTCTCTTGATCCTCCTCCTTCATTCGAATCTGATTGTAGCCTGAGTAGGCGCCGAGGAAGCAGAGGCGCTTGCATCCCGCGGTGGAGTCGATGATCTGGTCGATTCGTGGTAGCGGGAAGTGGTCCTTCGGGCAGTGCTTATTCAGAGAGGTGAAATCCACGCACATCCGTAGGATATCCGTGTCCTTTTTTGGTACTAGCACCGTCTTGGCAAGCCAAGTGCTTTCCTTGATCTCGCGTATGAATTTGGCGTCGAGGAGTCTGTTGATCTCCATTCTGACTGCTTTTGCTCTTGGCTCAAATAGTCACCAAATTTTTTGTTTGACTGGCCTTGGGTCTGGGTTGACATTGAGTACGTGCTCAGCGAATTCCCTGGGAACTCCTGGCATGTCCGCTGGACACCAGGCGAAGATTTCCCAGTGCTCACGGAGGAATTCGACGAGCACGAGTTCCTATGCGGGACTCAAGTTGTAGGCGATGAGGGCCGTCTTGGTGGGGTCCGATGGGTGGACCTGAACTTTCTTCATGTGCACCAATTAGTCGAAGGATAGATCGAGTGAACTTGGCCGGCTCAGGGGAGGCAGACTGTTATCTGTCGACTCCTTCAATCTTGCAAGTTCTTCCTGCATGCCAAAGGACTAGGAAATTCTGTTGAATTCCCTATCACAATTGTCGGACCTCTCGAAGCTCTCGTTGATTGTGATGATGCCGTTGGGGCCTGGCATTTTCATCTGCAGATAGGCGCAGTGTGGTAGTGCCATGAACCTGGCGAAGGCGACACATCCGAGGATGCATTGGTACTGCGAGGGCCAGTCGATGACTTCAAAGTCGATGCGTTCACATCGAAAGTTTTCCAGCGTGCCAAAGATGATGTTGAGGTTGATTTTGCCAAGGGGGTATACGCCCTTGCCTGGGACGATGCGTGGAATGTTATGTCCGAGGCCTCTAGGCAGGTCAGAGGGATCCTCATTGCTCGCAAGGTACTCGTGAACATAAGGTTGATGTCGCTTCCGCCGTCCATGAAGACGCGGCTCATGTCGAAGCCTCCAATTTGTGCCTCGAGTACGAGGGGACAATTGCCTGGATGAGGTACTTGGTGCAGATGGTCGCGCTTGTCGAAGGTGATGCAGGAGTCGCTTCCACTAAGGTACTCAATGGTGGATGGTCGTGAGTTTGTCGCCAAATTCACTTGGCGAGTGATGGCCTATTGCACCCAATTAGAGGGGCATCCCTTTTGGATCATCATGGTACCCATGGCCCGTGGGTACGGCTCGCCGCCATGGTGCTGGTCAGGCGCAGCTGCGTTTGGCGGTGGTGGAGGAGCTCCATGTGCCACAGCGCCTGGGGCGGCTCCGTAGCCCCTGTTGACTGCGTCGCGATTCATCCGAGCCAGACCCTCATGAAGTTTGAGGAACTCGCGGCAGTCCTTGAGGAGGTGGCTGGATTTCTTTTTGCCGTCATGCTTGTCGATGTAGAAGTGCACCGTGCATGGCCGGACAGATTATCCTCAATGGATGTTGCGGGTGCCTCGTCGCGAGTGTGGTGCTACCATACTTTTGTGATTTTCCTGGAGTCGCGGTGTCCACCGCTGCGATAGCCGCTGTTTAGGTTGTCGTCGCGTCTGTCGGCGTAGCTGGCTGTGACCATGTTGACATCGTCGCGGTCATCGTAGATGCGCATTCGACGTTTGCTTCGGCGATCGCGTCTGTGCTCGAGTTCTGCTTCATCGTTGGAGTGAACGCGATTTTTCACCGAATCTTCTCCATCTGCCCACTGATTCGCGATTTCCATCAGGTGGTCCATGGTTTTGGGCTTCGAGCGGCCCAGCTCCTCCCTGAGCTCTATGCGGCGAACGCCGCCGTTGAATGTGTCGATTATGCGATCCTCCGAGATATTTTCTGCGGAGTTCTTGATGATGGACCATCTCTGGATGTACGAGCATTGCGATTTGCCCGACCTTTGCTGGCAGCACCTCAGTTCTTCAATTGACGCGGGCCTTTTGTAGGTGCCCTTGAAGTTGCGCACAAAGCTGTAGACCAGCTCTTCCCAACTGTGAATGGATCCGCGTGGGAGGTTGTTGAGCCATGCCCGGGCGGCGCCCTGTAGCTGTAGCTGCAGGCATTGCATGGCCGTGCTTCGACTCCTGTCGTGGAGCCTGACAGAGGAGATATGGTCCTGTAACCAGATTTTCGGGTCCTGCAGACCGTCAAACTTTGGGTTCTCTGATGGGAGCTTAAACCCCTTGGGCATTCGCTTTTGCCTAATGGCCCTGCTGAAGCATATAGCACCATAGAGCTCCACATCTTTGTCTTCTGAGTCAGTCAGTCAGGCACGTCGCGCCCTTGACTTGTCGATCTTGCGCTGTGTGATGTCATCACGCGCGTCGTAGTCGTGGTCGTGTCGCCGTGAGCGGCAGCGTCGAGACAGATCATGACTGTCGTCGCTGGATGAGGGCGAGGAGTAGCGTTTTGCCAGAGCCTTGCCTTTCTTCGGCTCCGGTGTCGGCTCTTTGTCGAGAGCGGCCTCGATTAACCCCAAGCCTGCGATCGTAGATCGGTGCATGGCAGCTCGAGGATCTCTAGCTGGCGGCTGGTTGATGAGGAGGTACATGGTGGCCACCATTACCACAGCTTGCGGCGTTTTTGGAAGCATGTTTCCACGCGTATCCACCGTCATGGAGCCGAAGTCGAGGACCTTTGTGGCTTCTACACGCTCTTGTTCAGTGAGGTGGGCCAGTCGAGATCGCCTCTTGTTAGCGATGTACTCGTTGCACTTGGAGGAGGATCCTCCGTGGGAGGAGAGCCCAGCTCGTCGGAGGCTCGACTTGTCTGCCGCCTTTTTACGCGCCTCGAGTTGCGCGATTGTTTGTAGTTGGCATTTGTATTCCTCTTTCAGGAGACAATGGTAGCCCATCAACAGTTCTTGCAGGGAGCCGAAGGGCAGAGGGTGGCCTCGTGGGGCTTCTCGGCAGCGGGCCCACTCGAGATCGTTGAGCCTGATCACGACGCGTTCGCTAGTTTTCTCATTCACCATGGTGGGGAGTTCGGTTGCCCATCCGTTGTTGATGGGGCCGCTGTTGGGCGGTCCGCCATTGTGTGGTCCGCCATTAGGTATTCCACCATTTGGCGGGTCGGTTCCATTGCCACCGTTGCCCGTCTCGCGATTGGCGGAGGAGTCGCCCGCGTTGATGACGGCGCACATGAAGTGGTTGGGGAAGCTGCTGCTCCCACAACTTAAAGATCCGGAACCGTAGGCTCCATCTTCAGTTGCTAGGTCGCCCAGATCGGATTCACGACTGCTGTCGCTATCCGTATTCTCGACTATTGTCGAGGCAATGAGCTCACTAAGGGTGCCGATCGGCGGAGAGAACCACGATGCTAGAGCAATCGATGGTGTTGTTGGCTGGTTAGGCATGCGAAGCGTTCCCATCTAACCAACTTGGAAGCGGAAGCTCCCGATCGCCAGGCTAATTCCATCACCCACAGATTCGAAAGTCGGGCGAGTGGCCGGCGTGTGGACGGTGAAGTCGAACGCGCCGAAGAGCTGGCGAATATCCGCTATTGCGGAGTTGTAGATCGAGTTGATGGGGCTGAAGAAGACACAACATCAGCACTCCCAATTCCCACAGACGGCACCAATTGACGAGGGTTTAACTCATCAATGCCCATTGTTATGGACTTGGGTTTTGGAGAAGGAGGGAGCGCTGGAAGCATCAATCGGCTAGCAAACAAGCACACAGGGGGACTCGAAGATTTACCCAGGTTCAGGCCTTGTAGAGGTCCCTACTCCTGCTTGTCTGCTCGTGGAATTAACAGAGGAATCGAAGATTACAATGGTGCGCAGATGCAATCTGGCGAGCATTGTGGAAACTAGGGTTGCGTGTGTCCTCCTCACCGGCCCTAGCCTTTATATAGATAGGCTAGGTCTCGGGTAGTAGGTCGAGTCAGTTACAGGTTAGGGTTTCCCTTCAAACTTTCTATCTTTAGCTTCTTCTTGTTCCGCAAGCAATCGAGAGTCCGTAGGTTACTCGAGTTCTCCATTTGGGCCTTGGCGACACCGTGGGCTTCCGCTGTATTCAGGCCGTATATACCAAGCTCGAGAACCTGTAGGGTATACCCATGTCACCATCTTTCCAAGAGCATGGACTGAAAGTAAATTATAGCCAAGGGTCTCAACAAGCAAGACGTCCACGAGAGTGATATTGTAACACCCTCAAATCGGCCCTATGCAAGTTTTAGCGCTTCCCACCAAACCCGCATAGAAACGATTCAAGGACGCCCACCAGGCACTTTCGTGCGGGTGGCAAACGAAGTAATACCATGACACAACAGTCCTTGATGGGACCCACAGAACAGATATATATATATACAACAGCGACTCAACGAGTCAAGAATATAGATATACAGTACAAGGATCCAAATCACCTTAAAATCGATACAACGTCCGAGTACGAACAAGAAGCAAATTGAGCTAAGAGCCCTGAAGAATAACCAATGGCGTCCATAACCCTGCCCAGGCCAAGCCGGAAGGGTAACCCTGCTAACGACGTCGATCTCAAACCTGCTAAAACAAAAGGGGTGCCGACAAAGGGCAAAGGAAAAAGAGGAGCGTCAGTACTGAGGACAGTACACGGCGAGGCTAGAATTCGGCGGCTCTCGCCTACATAGGTATGGTGGACTGAAGCGGCATCGCAGCATGCACTAAACAACCTATAGAGACTCGATTCAACTGTCGGCTATTAGAGAGGGATAAGAAAGACCTATTCGGATCCAACCTGATAGTAACACCAAACATACCCATCCTGGTATTTCCCCCTCGAGAACAAACGAAGAAGTCGGGCCATGGAACTCACTTAGTTGGCAGTTTTACTCATTCCATTATAGTTGCAACATTTACTAGTCAGATATAGATAGCACGAGTCGTCCTGATAGCATAAGTAGTGGGCAGTTTTAGTTAACCATTCCGTGGTAGTTGGAACATTTACTAATCAGATATAATTGTCCTGAGGAATCCCAAAACCCAGCAGTTGTTGGCACTTTTATCTCATTCCATTGGAATTGCGGTACTTACTAGGAAGGTACATCATATCACAAAACAACCCAGATCCACCAGTTGTTGGCATTTTTAATATCCATTCCGTGATAGTTGAATCTGATTACTAGTCACATATTGAGTCAAATTTATAGCACTACTTTAGTTATGCTTGTCTATGATCGAGATACTGTGCTCCAAGTCATCCATAACCGCGGACACGGCTTTCAGAAAGTTTTACCCTGTAGGGGTGCACAAATAGCAACACACACTCGATCAACCTCGGAAAAACCAACTCAAAACCCAACGAGGCTTTCACGACAAAGCAATCACAGGATTCATAAAAAATTTCAGGGGGCCACCCCACTAAGCTACCCGCAACGAAGTTGGCCGGCTCCGGAATGGACCCAGGGTTTGCAACGACGGCTGTAAACGACAGGGAACCCAAAAGTGTGACTGGGCTTGTCGATACCGCGAAAACATGGCGCGATCCAAAACAGTACAGGTGCTCCACGCACAATCATAAATAAAATAGTAAAGCATGGCATAAGTACAGGATAGTAATAAAACCCCAAACTAGTTTGTGGCCCCAAGAAATAGAAATGAATCAAGCTCTGGCTCAGGGGGGGTCCATAAGGCCTCCCGGATGTGGATAGTGCGAATAGTCAAGGAACAGGTATCAAGTACTCGGGGTCCTACGGGACACAAGTGAGCGTGGAAGAACCAAATAACAACTATTGCCCACCGATGCCTCTGCATTAGTTATATCTAGCATTTTAATAGTTGTATTTAAAGTCATGATCATCTCCACCACACACATCTTCCAGCATTCCAATAACTGTGGTACTTGACAACACGAGATCGCACCTGAGCAAGCAACTACGACTCGCAAGGCCAGCTATCGACCAAACACAGGTAATAGAAGGTGTCCAAGGCAATATAGAGGCTGCACGGGATATAACTGGTGTACGGAAACTAAAGCATCGTGACACGGATAGCAATAGATCAACAGGAGGAAATAAAGATTATAAATGCAAAATAGGTAGAAGAGGAAGAGATGCTCGCCTGGGAAACACTGCCGAAGGTTCATAGCCGGAGAACTTGTCGATACTCGCATCAACTCATCAGCCTAATCCACGAAGAAGCAAACACTAGAAGAAACACCGGATGCAATATTTAATACTACGGTAGAAGATCCGGCATGCTTATGATATGATGCATGGCATGGCACAGATGCGTGCAATTAGGCAATATTAAGCGGAACCGGGGTCCCGATAATTAATTACACGGTTCAAGTTATTTAACTACCCCACAATTTAAATGTGGTATTAACAGGGCGAAACATGGCATCGGTTTGCTACACCAATTCAAATGGAGTCCGGAATAAGACAAAAATATCCCGCATATAGACTCCATACTTAATTTAGGTGAATCAACTATTAACCCAACCCACCATATGACATGTATGCAAGCATGATGATTTAACGATGCGACAGGTATATGTCATATTATAAAAAATAGAGGCTTAGGGTCACACATCTGGGTTCGGAAGATCTTGGGTCCCGGGGGTTCGGTCTCAGGGTTTGACGGGGATCGGCGAGGTTCAGATACAAGATGGAGAGCTTGGCGTGTCGTGACGGAGAACTTGGGTTCCAAGCGGTCGACCTTGTCGTCGATGGCGAACTTGAATGGATCGGGTACCGGTGGTCTTCGGGTCCGTGTAAACGGTCATGGCATCCGGGATGAAGAACTTGGCGTTCTGTGTCAGCGACCTTTGCGTCCGGGTTCTCGGGCATCGCAGCCGGGAAGGAGAACTTGTCGCATCCGTGGAGATTTTGGTTCGGCCTCGGTCAACGCGTTCGGGAGCAGATCTTGGTGTTCCGGGCATCTTCCGGTCGGGGTCTCGGCGTCCATGAAGGAGATATCTTCAGGGTCTCGGCCAACTTGGCGTACATGTGGCGATCTTGTCGCTCCGGGTAGGAGTCCTTGGCATCAGACCCGGGATGGAGTACTTGAGGGTCCGAGAGGGAGGAAGGCGCCGGGTTCAGTCTTTGGACACCGGGATCGGGGTCTTCGGCTCTGGGAACGGTCTTGCGGTCCGTGAAGGAGACCTTGTCGATGGTTCTTCAAGGGTCCTTGGGTTCCAACAACAATTGTCGATGATGAACTTGGATTGGTCACTGTGGTCTTCGGAGTCGACCTCCCTTGTCGATATGTTGCGGAGTTTTTGCTACACAAGACACAACACCTCATCTGTCTTGGTACAGGCAAGCACGGCAGTAGGATACTAGATAGGCTTGGCGAGAGCGGATGGGATCGAGGCCGACCGCGTGTGTATAGTGGCGACGCACAACCGGCTCACTGCAGGGGGTGGCATGGGGCAGAGACGGCACGACGGCTCCTGCGGCCGGGGACGTGGGGAGGAGGTAGCCCGGAGTGGCGCTGGACGCAGATAAGACCGGCGACGCTCGCGGTGGACAACGGAGGTGGGGATGCCAGCGGTTGGGGTCGAGGTCGATGGACGGAGACACCGAAGGAGGCCTAGCGACGAAGCAGTGGAGGGCCAGGAGGACGAGGGCGGCGCCTCGGTTGGCGTCAAGAGGCGGCAGAGGTGGAGGTTGCGGCAGCGCTCGGACGTGGGCGAGGAGAAGTCCCTCAGGAGGTTGCAGGGCAGGCTCGGGAGGAGGACGGCCGGGGTGAGTCCGAGGAGCTAGGAGACAAGCTCGGCTCGGACCTGAGGTAGGCGATGCGCTATGCGACGGCGAGGTGGCGGCGGCTCAGGAGGACGGCGATGGCGGTGACGCGAGCTTCTACAACGAGAAACAGGCCAAGGAGAGGCGGCTCGATCGGGAAGAGGAAGAGGCACCGTCGGGTAGGGGAGCTTCTTCCCGGCGGTGGCGGAGCAAGCGGCATGAGGGGCGGCCTGCGGGTCGCGGGGCGCGAGGAAGGCGGCGAGAGGAGGGAGAACAGCGAGCGGAAGGCGAGGGGAAAGATGGTCGAGGACGGACACGCGGAGAGCGACAGGACGAGGTGGTGGGGCCAGGATGGCGTGCGTCGCGTACGCGCCTTGCACGCGGTGACGCAGAGTAGCAAGGTCAGGGAGCGGTCGGTGTATCGCATGTGGGTGCAAGCGTCCGGTGGCAGGTGGTGGAGGCATGACAGGCAGGTGGTGTGGTGCGCGGTAACGTGTGCGATGCACGCGGGGGTTGGTGCTGGGTGTAGTGTGTGGCGGCGGGGTAGGTGGGGTGAGGATCGGTCGGCGGCAGGGTGTGGTTTTGGTGTAGGAAGCTAGGGTTTGGGCAGTGGGGTGGTAGGTGGCTGCCGGTTGGGCCTTTTGGGCCTGGCCGGTGGCTGCCTCGCCCACTAATTTTTTTATTTTTATTTAACTTTTAAAATATTTTATAAATAGTTTTTAGACAAATAAAATATCCAGGAAGACCTGGTTTTATGATTTGAAATTAAAGGAGGGCTAATTAGAAAACAAACTAGGGTTTTTGCAAAGTACTTTTATGAACAAACATGCATGATGATGTCATGATGATGCACAAAGTAGAAACAACGAGCGATTTTCTGGTAGTGGTTTTAGCGGGGCGCCACAGATATCATGTGCAACCACAACTTTGCCGAAACCCATTACCTTAGACTTTGACTTGTCGGCATATGTCACGGATATTTGATCAATATTTGGTCTCAACTCCTTGACACTAGATGCGCTTCCGGTCATATGACTTGTGCATCCACTATCAAGCACCCATTTTGACCCTCCGGAAGCATAGGTCTACAAAAGATCAAACTAGTTTTTAGGTACCCATTTTTCAATGGTCCTCTTTTGTTAGCAACAAGGGTCTTGGGAACCCAAATATACCAAGCAATATAACAATCAAAATGGACAACATATTGTGCATACACATCACCATAATAATCATACATTAAAACATAGTGAGGGTTAGCACTTCCCGCAAAATCATCATGAGACATAGTTTTGCCATTCGTGGACTTACTATCCACAATGACCTTGTACTTTTCTTGTGTGGGCTTGGACTTCTTTTTATTGTTGTTCTTCTTATTCTTTCCTTTAGATACAAAGCTAATGCCCCCTTTCTCACTACTTGACCTTTGCTTACTCAAGAGGTCATCAATTGACTTGTTTCCTTCGGGAAAGGTGGCCTTAGCTAGCTCCCCTTCAACCTAGCATTTTCTTCAAGTATACTTGTACAACTAGAGGGAATGAAAGTACTAGGTGAAGAAATATTGGTCAATTGAGTTTGAGGCTTTTCACGAGACTTTGTGAGAAACAAGAGTTCACTCTCCAAGGCCTTGTGAGCCTTGTCAAGCATCCTAAAGTCCTTGGCAAGTTTTTCATGAACAACACCAAACTCAATATTTTCCTTTTTAGCCCTTTTATATTTAGCAATAGCATGGTCACGTTCCTTGATGAGTTTATTCATGATGAGATCATTTGGTTCATCAAGCCCTTCAAGTTTAGTTTCAAGAGACATTCTAGTTTCTTGTTCTTCTTCTAGAGCATTATTTAGAGCTTCTACCTCAATCATGTGCTCTCTTCCTAATTTACATCTCTCATCTAGAAGTTCTTATGTGTGTGCAAGTTGATTTAAGAGGTCCACAACATGTTTCTTGTGTTCCCCTTGCAAGGTGTTCATAAACACATCAAAAGCAACTAATTCCATTTTGACCTCAAGAGATAACTCATCATCAAATTCATCATTGATTAAAGAGGTGGAGTGTGACGATGATAATACCTCTGTTCCTCTTGCCATAAGGCAAGTGACGTTCTTGTTGGAGATATTCTCATTTGGAGAGTCGAAGAGTGAGAATGTAGGGGTAGAAGTAGTGGCAAGAGCCGCCACACCACTTGATGTTTCCTCTTCTTCATCTTCATCATCATCATCGTCGGAGGAGAATTCTTCATGTGTGATCAAGACAATTTCACCCGACTTCTTGTTGGTTGAATTCCTTTTGATGAAGGGTTTCTTGTAAGGAGCTTTGGAGGTATTCTTCAACACAAGTTTACCCCCATGATCTTCTCTTTTCTCATAGGGACAAGCAGCAACGAAGTGATAGCGGTCACCACAATTGAAGCAAGTTCTCAACTTGGACCCATTATCTCTTCTCCCATTGGGATTGCTTCTTCATTGCATTTCCATCTTAGCCTTGGCGGGATCTTTCCAAAAGTTTCTTGCACAGAAGGCCATGCATTCACCATGAGCAACCTTGACATCCTCGGGGTGGCTCATTGAAAGTCCCTCGTCACTTCCTTCATCTTCATCATACTCCACAAGCTTGGCCTTCAAGGCAAGATTGATGCCACTACTCATTCCAATGGCATGAGCATGAGCGCCTTTGGCATTCTTGGCGGCAACCTTCAAGGCAGCCATCTCTTGCATAACTTCATTGGAGGTCATGAGATGGTAGTTGTGTCTTCCTTGGAGGCTCTTCAAGTCAATAGGCTCGAAGGGCATGAGAGCACTCACATACTTCCTCTTGATCCAAGCATCATAATGTGAGAGGCACCAACATTCCTGAAGGCGGTGGATGTGGATTTGAGTCTTCGATACATGTCTTCATGATCCTCACCATCCTTCATAAAGAAACCTTCGGCCTCATTTCTTAAGGCATCATATCTATTTCTTCTCATACTCTCATTGCCAACAAACAAGTCAATGAGAGCATCCCAAGCTTCCTTGGCGGTATTGTAGTGCTCAATGTGGGGGAAATCCTTTGGCCCCACTCCAAGTTGGATCATGTGCAAGGCAGTCACATTGAGTTGGCTATTGACCACTTCTCTTCTAGTCAAGTTGGCTGGATCCACAATTTTGAGTCCTTCTTCAATAATATCCCGCAAATCAATGCAAGAGCTACGCACATGAGATTTCATTAAAACTTGCCATTGAGCAAAAGTATGTGCAGCTAACTTAGGTGGGTCGCCTCTATTATTTATATGTGGGTGAGGGATAGGAGGGTCGAGAGAGTACCATCCGGGAACTGCATGGTGCTCTTCGTTCCCATCACCCCTTTTGGTGGTGGAGTCAGTGGGATTATGTTCATCCCCCGCCACTTCATCCAAAGGCTTAGCCGGAGCATTTGCCTTTGGGTTAGGTGGTGTTTCCTCTTGAGAGGGAGGAGGTGAGGTTGGCTTATTCCTAACAAGTTGCTCAACGAGTTGGTGCAACTGTTGGATTTCGTTGCCCAAAGTAGAGCTCAAGCTTGTTTCCAAATTCTTGAGATCTACCATGGTCACCGAATGGCTAGCCTCACTTTCTCCCTCATCTTCTGGGTTGCCCATAATCTCTTAGGCGGTTAAGCCCGAATAAAGAGCCGAGGCTCTGATACCAATTGAAAGGATCGTATGGGCACCTAGAGGGGGGGTGAATAGGTGCTACTTCAAATTTTACTCTTTTTCAATTTATGGTTTGACACGAAAGGTAGATTCTCTAGATTATGCAACTATGGTGAGTTTACCTATATGTCAATCTAGCACATATACTAAGCAAGAACTAGATAGGTAAAGTGCGGTAAAGGATAGAAGTAACCAAAGTGGAGCACACAGAGACACAAGGATTTGTTTCCTGTAGTTCCTTCCTTTTGAGGGGATGTACGTCTATGTTTGGAGAGGGGGAGGTTTCAAACCACCAATGCCACGAGAGGCCTCCCTTGTTCTCCGATGAACCTCACCCCAACGGGTTTGATTCACCTCTTCCACTATACAGAAATCTACAAGGTGGAAGCTAGCACCTTTACAACGAGTTCAAGGCACACATCCACAACCTAATTGGAGGCTCCCGAATACGAGCTAGCTGTCAAACAATCAAAGACAAGCTAGTAAGAACCAAATCACAAGCTAGGGTTTCCAATGAAACACTAGAGCAAGGGGCCCTCAAGTGAATGAGGGGGAAATAAAGATCTCTCTTGGTGAAGTTGTAGATCAAGGCCTCCTCCTTCGATTCTCCAAAGATCAATGACTTTGGATGGTTGAGTGAAGAGATCTTGTGGATTTGGTGGCTCAGATGGTGCTAGAGTTCTTGAGGTGGACGAGCAGCTTCCAAGGTAGAAGAAGGGGCCTTTATATAGGCCCCCTAGAATTAGATCCATTGGGAGCCACTTACCCCGGACAGTCCGACCCACATCAACCGGAACCTCCAGTCGAGTCCAGCTGGACACTCTGGCCTGGCCAAGTTTCCGGCCAGTATCCGAACAGTGTCTGGATAGTGTTCGAACAGGCAAACAGAACGTCCGAGCAGTTCGCACACATCCCAGGGGCGGACAGTCCGGGCTAATCCAACCGGACAGTCTGGCCAGGGCCGGACAATCGCGAGCCAGCCGGACACTCGCGAACAAGCCGGACACTCCGGCATGGACAATGTTCCCGCACACATATATAATCTTGGGATATACCAATTTCTTCAGTGCATAAAATCTTTCAAGTATCTATTATCTCTTGCAACATTTAACAACATATCAAACTATCCAAGTGTTATCAACAAACATCAAAATCATAGGAAGGGCATAAATTCCCTTTCAGTAATACAAACTAAAACTAAAGGTTACCCTTTAGTTCTAAATTATATTACAAACTGGGGCTAAAGGGATTTTTGGCGCCAAAATGATAACTGGTGTATAATTTTCATAAAATTATATATTAATATCAAAATTTTCAGAAAAAGAAGACCTATAATTTAATTATATTATCATACTCTATTATACAACTTAAATGAAATTATTTATTGTTTAACAAATATTATATTTAGTATAAATGTTGGAAAAATATAGTTTATCATTTAAAAAATAGAAAAATACATATAATATACCAAAATATTCACAAAAAATAATATACCCATTAGAAATATAATATTTCATACTAAAAATAATATACCCATTAGAAATATAATATTTCATACTAAAACTAGTAACTGGGACTCAAAGATATTTCAGGGGCCTTTAGTCCCGGTTGGAGCCACTAACCGGGACTAAAGATATTTCCCGCCACATTCTTAGAGCCGTCAAGATAAGCTTTCCCGCCATTTCCCCCTCTTCCCGCCATGTTTTCCCGCCATTTCCCCCACATCCCGCCATGTTTTCCCGCCATTTCCCTCTATATCTAGGCCGACCGCCATGTCCATCCACACATCCATACCTTCTCTCTCACAATAATGGACACCGCTTACTGGGCCTTTCTGATGCTCAAGGAGACCGAGGCGCTGTGCGCCTCCAGCTACCCATGCCCGCCGGGTACCGACTGCCCGCCGGTTGGATGCTGAGCGCTGGAGGGCTTCCTGTTCCTCATGTGCCTCAAGGTTCGGCCCGCCAGGCGGCCATCACGAACCACTTCTACCTCGAGCTCATGCCAGAGAAGCGGATGGATCCCCATTGGGATCCCGACAACCTCGACACCTGGAATGCCTTCTTCGCAAATCGGTGGGAAAGGGAGCTCACTAGGTACAAGGGTGACGTATCGCCCCCAGTGAACCACAACGAGGCCGGTTGCTGCCTGTGGTGGGCGAACCGAACTATCGCCAGCGTGATGCGCTACATCGCCATGGAGACCATCCTCGCTTGAGGTACCCGCACTTTCACCATCCGCAAAGCCACAAGAATGGTGGCGGTGGTGAAGGCCGAGGGTGTACCAGCGTCGTCATCCAGGATCCCCCTCCCCCGTGCGTCGTGAATCCGAGGCCAGAGTGGCAGGTGCCCCCTCCCACGTTCCCTCATGCACAAGCTAGGGAAGGGCTGAGGATCCAGCCACGTGCTGCGAGCGATGATAATGACGATGATGATGACGATTCCGAAGACGACCCTAAAGCTATGTACTATAGGGCTAGACATGATTATGACTAATTTTTACATTTTAATATTAATAAATGTCTTTGGTGTTGGCCACAACAAGTTGCAATACTACCTATTGAGATCAAGACAGTTCATATCCATATATATATAAGCAGATCATCAAAAACAAAGGTTTAATATTGTATATCACCAACATCCACACATCTCTATTGTTGGGGTTTTCTTCTAATCCGTAACCATGGAGCATCTTCCTTACTTAACGGGATGCTTGGGTCATCCTTCACTGTGAAGGGTGGAATTTCATGAAACTTATCATAATCTTCTGACATGTCTGTCTTATCCTCCACCCCCATGATGTTTCTTTTCCCTGAAAGAACTATGTGGCGCTTTGGCTCATCATCTGTTGTACTCTTTTTCTTATCTTTCCTTTTTCTCTGTTTGGTAGACATGTTCTTCACATAAAAAACCTGAGCCACATCATTGGCTAGGATGAATGGTTCATCTCTATACGCAAGGTTGTTGAGATACACTGTTGTCATTCTGTATTTCTTGTCTACCTCAACACCGCCTCCTGTTAGCTTGACCCATTTGCACCGAAACAAAGGGACCTTAAAATAAGGTCCATAGTCAAGTTCCCATATCTCCTCTATGTAACCATAATATGTATCCTTTTGCCCATTCTTGTATGTTGCATAAAATTGGACACCACTGTTTTGGTTGGTGCTCTTTTTATCTTGGGCGATCGTGTAAAATGTATTCCCATTTATCTCATACCCTTGGAAAGTCAATATAGTCGAAGATGGTGACCTGGCCAACAAGTACAACTGCTCTCCAACAGTGATGTCATTCATGAGATGTGTCTGCAACCAACCGCCAAAAGTCTTCATGTGTTCATCTCTAATCCAGGAGCCAGGCTTCCCCGGGTTGTTGGAGTGTACAGTATTCTTGTGTTCCTCGATATACTGAGCCACCAAAGTGGAACTTTGCAGAACTCTGTAGTGTGCTTTAGTGATAGAATGTTCGTCCATATTGAAGGGAATATGCCCGAGAGGCAATAATAAAGTGGTTATTATCTTATTCCATGTTTATGATAAATGTTTATTTTGCATGCTATAATTGTATTGATTGGAAACGTCAATACATGTGTGTTTAATAAACAAATAAAAGGTTCCTAGTTATGCCTCTCTTATAGACTAGCTCGTTGATTAACAAGATGATCAAGGTTTCCTGATCATGGACATTGGATGTTGTTAATAACGAGGTCACAACATTGGTGGAATGATGTGATGAACATTCATCCGAAGTATAGCATTACGATCAGAGTCATTATGTTTATATTGCTATAACATCATACGAAGTAATTTTATTCCTTAGACCATGAGATCATGTTAATTGCTAACACCGGAAGAGTATCTTGATAACATCAAACATCACACCATAACAGGGTGACTATAAATAAGGTGGGTTCAGTGCTACGGAGGTATTATGTTGAGGCTCATGGATCAAGAGTGGGATTTGTCCATGCCGATGACGGATAGATATACTCTGGGCCCTCTCGGTGATATCACATTGAAATAGCTTGCAAGCAAGTGATGTGATCACTAGAATGTTAGATCACGGGAACGAGAAAAGAGTGCATGTCGGTAACGAGATCAAACTAGGTATTTGGATGCCAATGATCGAATCTCAGACATGTAATATATCACGAGACAAAGGGATTTAGTTACGACGTTAAAGGTTCACAAGATCACAAGAGTCATCGTTGAATATGTGGGAGTCAGTACGGATCTCCAGGTCCCGCTGTTGATTATTGATCGGAAAGGGGTCTCGGTCTTGTCTGCATTATTCGCGAACCGTAGGGTGACACACTTAAGGGATACCGACACCATTTGGAGCAAATATGTTTCAGATAAAGATTTAAGAAAGCGCTGGAATCATTTCGATGGAAATCAGAATTGTTTCGGGTGAAATTGCTGAAACTGGTTCTGCATGTGATATTGAAATGTTGCAGGGGATTTTATGTGAATGTTTGTTAATTAATGTAATTGAAAAAATTATTAATAAAATAAATAAAATAGTTTTATTTAATGAGAGCTTGCATTAAATTTGGTGGAAATTTAATGCATGTGTGAGTGGAATTTTGAGTGGAGGCTTTTTATGGGAGTGGGAGCTCCACCCACATGAATGTGGAAGAGGTGGGGGCACCACCATGGCTGCCACGCCATGGCCCTTGGGTGCCCCCCTCTCCCCTATAAAAGGCCCTCCTCTCCTCCTCACAAACCACACCTCCTCGTGAAGGATCTCTCTCCCCTCTAGTTATTTCCCATGGTCTCGAATTAGCGAGATACATGTTCCCGGTGGCTTTATCTGGAAAGGAGTTGCTGCTTCCGCTGCTTTGCTGGAGCGAGGGACGGAGGTTGTCGGGGTACCGGACGTGTGTGTGATCACGGATGCACCGCTGCTTTGAGGTGCTGGACTTGGTGGTGCTGGACTTGCTGGAGCTAGATCTGATGGACGTGCTGGAGCCGGACCTGCTGGAATTCATCACGATCTTGAGATCGGCAAGTGTATGACTACATCATCCACGAGTTCCAACTTGTTAACAAAGCTATGTTGTCTTCGAGGGTAAGTTCTCTATGGATGTATATCCACCCGTTGCTTGTATCTAGTAGATAGATCTTGGCGTATAGTTCCCATCATAGGAATTTTTTTGTTTTCTATGCTGCGAACCCAACAGTGGTATCAGAACCTGATCTATGCGTAGGTGCTTTGCACGGGTAGTACACATATGTTTATATGTTGGCTATGATGATCATGTTATTGCATCTTTCATGTATTTTGGATATTGGTGTATAGTGGGATGAAGCGGCCTGGACCAACCTTACATGTCATCGCACATGAGACCGGTTCCACGACTGACATGCAACTAGTTTTGCATAAGTGGCTGGCGGGCGTCTGTCTCTCCTACTATAGTCAATATCTGATTTACAACAAGATGCTAATAACTTGGTTATCCTCGTTGTGGTTCCATGTTCGTAGGTAAGACCGGTTCAATCTCCGAAAGCCCTAAGCCACGTAAAACTTGCAATGGATAAATTAGAGGCGTCTAGTTTAGATCGTTGCTAGGCTAGTGTCATGATATGGTAATGATGTAAGTAGATGTATGATAGATACTCTTACAACACACCTAACGTGTAAGTTCCATAGACCTTGGCCTTACACACGAAGGAATGATAGAGATCATACCATGAAGCATATGATAGAGATCAAATGCATGGACCATATCATCCCACTTTACACATTAGATGTTTGCATCTTATATTGCTAGTTTGGCGTTTTTAGTAGCATTGTAAGATGATCCCTCATTTAAATATCAAGATAAAATGTGTTCTTCCTTAAGTATGCATCGTTCTATGGATCGTGTTTCGAGACATCACGTGATGATCGGGTGTACTCGACTCTATGCTTTCATACAACAGGTGTAAGATAGTTTTACACACGCGAATACTAAGGTTCTTACTTGGCGAGCCTAGCATGTACATACATGGCCTCGAAACACGGACCGAAAGGTTAAGCATGAGTCATATAGTTGATGTGATGACCATATTGATGCTCGCCTTTGAAGCTACACCGACTCACGTGATGGTCAGACTTGGTGTAGTGGATTTGGTTCATGTAATCACCAAAAAGGCACGAGGGATGTCGTTTTTGAGTGGGAGTTCATTTCTAATTTGGATTAGTCGAACTCAATTTGTCATAAAGTAAATCGAAGTGAATTTGCATAATTTGTTGTAGTCATTGTCATTTGTTCACTACCTTATGCTTAGTTTTAATTGAGATAATAGAACTATAGAATTCTGGATATTTACTTTACGAATTGGTATCGTATTGTTTTGAATGTCAATTTAAAGTTTAGAAGTCATATTGCAAACTTTCAGCAAACTCTATTTACTCCATGAATTTTAATAAGTAGTATTAAATCAAGAGTAAGAATTCCAATGTTAGTATCTAAAGTATCATGTTTGCCTCCATGATTATTGATATTCAAAAGTTGTTTTAATATCAAGGTTATCTAGGAGCTGAAAAATTGTTTCAGAAACCATCATGTGTGGAAGATATTGTGATATCTGAAACAATGTTTTTGGTTGCATTATGATAGAGTATAATTTAGCAAAATACATGTTCTCATATTGTATGAGAATTTGTGAAGGATGGAGATGCTAGGCATCCGGATCTCCCAAAAGGTTTTGGGAACTAACATTATACTCGCGATTCTTCCTTATAGGCTATAGTATCTTGATCATGAAAGTTGTCATGATAAGGATGAACAGAAGATGTAAGTAAAATATTTACTACACTAATTACTAAAGAATGGATTTTTGAAAGAACGCCAAACATTTGATGATGGTGATCCACTTCAAAGTGCAAGTCCAAAGGTATTGGTATTTGACTATATACACTTTGTACTATGTGTCATGTGAATGACACCACTATTTATGTTGATAGATTCTTTTAAAAGAAAAGGAATTGCTGAAAGAGAATCTATAAAATATTTGGCAGAAAAGAAAAGGTTGGAGATGTCCAACTTAGGTATATAGAAGATATACATGTTATGGTTGTATTCCTTGCTTGTTAAACAATGTGGTTCTGAGGTATTGGATACCGAATTGGTTGGTGTGAAGTGTCATACAGAACAACACAATTCATGAACTGCAACGGCCTAAGTAACTAGCAAAATAATAAGTGATGATGTTCATCGAAAACAAATAAAGTGTTATTGTGTTTTTCGTTGTCATCAAACCTAGCCTTCAAGATTTGTTTTAATAACTGTTATTTTGTTTCGGTATTATGAGAACTATGGTTGTTCAAATAATTACCGTATTCCATAAAGGATGGATGAACTTTTACAAGTCTAGTTGGAGAAATCACATCCATAAACATTATTGCTAAAATGTCGTAAGACAAATGATTGGAAGATCACTTATGAAGTGACATCGCTATTTGAATTATATTGGAAAGTAAACATGAAGAAACTCCATGTTGATGGATTTTTGGAGTATTTTTGATTTTGATCAATTGATGCTGGTGAAACTTTCCTCGAGATAATTAAAACTCCGTCCATAGGCCAAACAGGAACGGATGACTAACTTATTGGATATTATGCATGTTGATGTATATAGTCCATTATGTGTAGCCATATGCGATGGATCTTTTTGCTTCATATGCTTTCTCCAGAAATTTGAGTGAATATATCTATATATTTACTTAATAAGGAAGAAGTATGAAACATTTGAAAATTGTTCAAAGACTTTCAAGATGAAGTGAAAAATCATTGTAACAAGAAAATAAAAGAGTTTATTATTTGATCATAAAGGAAGATATTTGAGTTACAGGTTTAGCAAAACACCTAAGATTTCAGGAATCGTTCCATGAATTTGCATTTCCTGATAAACCATAGGAGTATGGTATGTTCGAGAGATCAAATCAAACCTTGTTTGACATGGTAAGATCAAAGGTGTCATTTATATAACTACCACTATGTTTTAAGGATTAAAGCTTTAGAGCCTACCGCTTTTACACTGAAAAGAGCACCATCGTGATCCGTTGAAATGACACCATATGAGTTATGGTTTGGGATAAAACCTGAATTGTCTTTTCTTAAATTTTGGTATGCTATGCATAAGTAAAATGTTTACAACCAAAGTCGGATAAGCACATCTTTGTAGGTTATCTGAAAGAATTTGTTGGGAATTCCTCCATAACACCAAGGACAAAATAGTTTGTCGCTTAGAACGTAAAGTTTCTTGAGAAGGAATTTGTCGTGAAAAGTTAAGTGGGAGGACAATAGAACTTTGATAAGGTTGTTGAACCTTAGCTATATGTGCTAAGTACCACAGCACCGGAAAGTGTCCCGGTGGCGGCCACAATGCTCATGGCTCCCGTGATTACAAAAGGTGTGATCTTGGAGATTAGAGTTCTTATTGAACCATGTGGGTCGGTAAGAATCAAATAGTAAGATTTGAAACAGAAGTCGTTATTGTTTTGACAATGATGAACCGACTGCATGCAAATAAGCGATGATGGGCCCTGACTCCATAAAATGACTAGAAGTCATAGAATCCGTAATAGTATCCATACACGAGAAATCAAATTTCTGAACTTGGAAGACCCTCCGGAAAGGTGTGAAGCCTATCGGTCGTGTTTGGATCTATAAAGTAAAAGACATGGGTGTTTAACATCGATGAAATAGTCGACATGTCGGAAAGAAGTTTACGCACTGTTCAAGGAATTGACTATGACAAGATTTGATCTTTCATAGCGATATTTAGTCTTGACGGATTAATGTAGCAACCACTACATATAATTTGGTATATGGTAGTTCAATAAACAAAACAAGGTTCTTCTAATAGAATGGTTACCTGGAACATGTACATGACACGGTCCGAAGGGTTTTGTTAATTCAAAGGGTGCTAAAAGGGCATGCAAACTTCAATAGTTGAAGTGAGCATAGCGGAGTTGGAATCTTCACCATGATGAAAATGTTAAAGGAGTTTAATTTCATCGGAGATGCTGAAGATGCTTGCATTTGCAAGAAATTAAGTGGGAGCACTGAGACAAATTTCCAATACATTATGCAGAGTACAAATTGTTGATTGGAAATGATGTATCTTTTATTGACATAAGTTAAGAATTTCATTAAAATAGGATTTCGATGAAAGACTTGGGCAAAACCGGAAAATTTGGCATCAATGTCTATATGGATAGATTGAGGCGCTAATATGATTATGCCAGACGTACATATATGAGATATTGAAAGGGTTCAATATGGAAACAACAAGAAAGGTTCTTGCTGCATGGAAATGCTTGTATCAAGATTCAAGTGTTTCAACACTTGGTGAGTAAAATCACATGAATATTTTGATCGATTATACCGTGATATGTATATATCCAGATATGTCCTATGTTCTAAATGTTATGAGCACATACCAGAATGATTCATAAGATGATCATTAGACGATAGTAAAGATATTCTTATGAGCTTTGGAAGAACTAAGAATATATCATGTATAAGTGACAAATAGTTAAAGGTAGTTCATTGTAAAGTGTTACATTGATACTAGTTTTGTCACAAGATACAAATTAAATTTATCTGAATTTAGACTATGGGTGGCACAATATAATGGAAAGGATGTTCCATGATGGATTTGGATGAGTTCCAAAGTTGAGGCATTGTGACAGATACTACAACAAAAGGCTAAGTATATGACTGCTATAGTAGCAGCAAAGGAGGGCATTTGTGTTAAGTAGTTTGTTATCAAACTAGGTGTGGTTCGAAGTGGGCTAATACTATAAAGATATATTGTATGACAATAATATCAACTTATTTTAACCTGAACGAACTAAAGGTCTCACCAAAGGACCAAATTTATACAATGCCATCTCATTTGAGAATGAGTGATGCGTAAAGACGCAAAGACTTGCAAATACACACGGGCCTGAAGTGTCAGATCCAGAGATTATGTTAACCACTAGCAATCACGTATATGCAACACCAGAAAGCCATAGGTGTTCAATACGCAAAGTTTTTCAAACTAGATTATTGACTCTAGTGCAAGTGGGAGACTGAAGGGAATATGTCCGAGAGGCAATAATAAAGTGGTTATTATCTTATTCCATGTTTATGATAAATGTTTATTTTGCATGCTATAATTGTATTGATTGGAAACGTCAATACATATGTGTTTAATAAACAAATAAAGGGTTCCTAGTTATGCCTCTCCTATAGACTAGCTCGTTGATTAACAAGATGATCAAGGTTTCCTGATCATGGACATTGGATGTTGTTAATAACGAGGTCACAACATTGGTGGAATGATGTGATGAACATTCATCCGAAGTATAGCATTACGATCAGATTCATTATGTTTATATTGCTATAACATCATACGAAGTAATTTTAGTCCTTAGACCATGAGATCATGTTAATTGCTAACACCGGACGAGTATCTTGATAACATCAAATGTCACACCATAACAGGGTGACTATAAATAAGGTGGGTTCAGTGCTACAGAGGTGTTATGTTGAGGCTCATGGATCAAGAGTGGGATTTTTCCATCACGATGACGGATAGATATACTCTGGGCCCTCTCGGTGATATCACATTGATATAGCTTGCAAGCAAGTGATGTGATCACTAGAATGTTAGATCACGGGAACAAGAAAAGAGTGCATGTCGGTAACGAGATCAAACTAGGTATTTGTATGCCAATGATCAAATCTCGGACATGTAATATATCGTGAGACAAATGGATTTAGTTACGACGTTAAAGGTTCACACGATCACAAGAGTCATCGTTGAATATGTGGGAGTCAGTACGGATCTCCAGGTCCCGCTGCTGATTATTGATCGGAAAGGGGTCTCGATCATGTCTGCATTATTCACGAACCGTAGGGTGACACACTTAAGGGATACCGACACCATTTGGATCAAATATGTTTCAGATAAAGATTTAAGAAAGCGCTGGAATCATTTCGATGGAAATCAGAATTGTTTCGGGTGAAATTGCTGAAACTGGTTCTGCATGTGATATTGAAATGTTGTAGGGGGTTTTATGTGAATGTTTGTTAATTAATGTAATTGACAAAATTCTGATTAAAATAAATAAAATAGTTTTATTTAATGAGAGCTTGCATTAAATTTGGTGGAAATTTAATGCATGTGTGAGTGAAATTTTGAGTGGAGGCTTTTTATGGGAGTGCGAGCTCCACCCACATGAATGTGGAAGAGGTGGGGGCACCACCATGGCTGCCACGCCATGGCCCTTCGGTGCCCCCCTCTCCCCTGTAAAATGCCCCCCTCTCCTCCTCACAAACCACACCTCCTCGTGAAGGATCTCTCTCCCCCTCTAGTTATTCCCCATGGTCTCGGATTAGCGAGATACATGTTCTCGGTGGCGTTATCTGGAAAGGAGTTGCTGCTTCCGCTGCTTTTCTAGAGCGAGGGACGGAGGTTGTTGGGGTACCGGACATGTGTGCGATCACGGATGCACCGCTGCTTTGCGGTGCTTGACTTGGTGGTACTGGACTAGATGGAGCTGGATCTGATGGACGTGCTAGAGCCGGACCTGCTGGACTTCATCATGATCTTGAGATCGGCAAGTGTACGACTACATCATCCACGAGTTCCAACTCGTTAACAAAGCTATGTTGTCTTCGAGGGTAAGTTCTCTGTGGATATATATCCACCCGTTGCTTGTATCTAGTAGATAGATCTTGGCGTATAGTTCCCATCGTAGGAATTTTTTTGTTTTCTATGCTGCGAACCCAACACATACATATACTTGCTTTCTTTCCTAGCGTGCCTTTTCCACTCAGTCTACCCTCATGCCGTGATTCAGGAACGCCGATGGGCTTAAGGTTAGGAATAAAGTCAACACAAAACTCAGTGACCTCCTCTGTTCCATATCCCTTTGAGATGCTTCCTTCTGGCCTAGCACGGTTATGAACATATTTCTTTAAGACTCTCATGAACCTCTCAAAGAGGAACATATTGTGTAGAAATACAGGACCAAGAATGTTAATCTCTTCGACTAGGTGAACTAGGAGGTGCGTCATAATATTGAAGAAGGATGGTGGGAACACCAATTCGAAGCTTACAAGACATTGGACCACATATTTCTGTAACTTTGGTAGACTATCTAGATTGATTACCTTTTGATAAATTGCATTGAGAAACGCACATAGCTTCACAATGGGTACTCAAACATTTTCTGGCAGGAGTCCCCTCAATGCAACCGGAAGTAGCTATGTCATAAGCACGTGGCAGACATGAGACTTTAGGTTTTGCAAATTTTTCTCTACCCTATTTATTATTCTCTTTATGTTCGACGAGAAGCCATACGGGATCTTTATACTATAAAGGACTTCAAAAAAGATTTCCTTCTCTTCATTGGTAAGAGCGTAGCTGGCAGTACCTTCAAATAGCTCTGGATCCATGTCGTCTCGGTCTTTCATGCGTTGTTGGTCCTTCCGTGCTTCCGGTGTATCTTTAATTTTCCCATACACGCCCAAGAAGCCTAGCAGTGTCACACAAAGATTCTTCGTCAGGTGCATCACATCAATTGCAGAGTGGACCTCTAGGAGTTTCCAATAGGGTAGCTCCCAAAATATAGATTTCTTCTTCCACATGGGTACGTGTCTGACATCATCCTACGGAACAGATTATCTACCAGGACCCTTTCCAAAGATTACTTTTAAATCCTTCACCATATCAAATACCTCATCACCAGTACGGTGGATAGGCTTACATCGGTTGTCTTCCTCACCATTGAAATAGTTACCTTGCTTTTTTAGGGTGTGCGTGGGCGGAAGAAAACGGCGATTCCCTGGATACACATTCTTCTTAAATTTATCCAAATATATAATTTTAGTCTCACCTAAATAGTGTGTGCATGCATTGTATCCCTTGTTTGTTAGTCCTAAAATGTTACTAAGAGCAGGCCAATCATTGATTGTTATGAACAAAAACGCTCGTAGGTCAAATTCCTCTTGCTTGTGCTCATCTCACACACGTGCACCTTGTCCGTGCCACAACTGTAAGAGTTCTTAAACTAATGGCCTTAGGTACACATCAATGTCGTTGCCGGGTTGCTTCGGGCCTTGGATGAGCATTGGCATCATAATGAACTTCTGCTTCATACACAACCAAGGAGGAAGGTTATAGATACACAGAGTCACAGGCCAGGTGCTATGACTGCAGCTCTGCTCCCCAAAAGTATTCATGCCATCTGTACTTAAACCAAACCATAAGTTCCTCGTGTCACCTGCAAAGTCCGGGAACTCTCTCTCGATTTTTCTCCGTTGCGACCCATCAGCGGGGTGTCTCAACATCTTGTCTTTCTTACGGTCTTCCATGTGCCATCGCAACAACTTGGCATGCTCTTTGTTCCTGAACAAACATTTCAATTGTGGTATTATAGGAGCATACCACATCACCTTGGCAGGAATCCTCTGCATGCGGCGCTCGCTCTCAACATCACCAGGGTCATCTCATCTTTTTTTATACCGCAATGCAGTGCATACTGGGCATGCATCCAAATTCTCATACTCTTCACCACGGCAGAGGATGTAGTCATTAATGCATGCATGTATCTTCTGCACCTCTAATCCTAGTGGACAGACAATCTTCTATGCTTCGTAGGTACTGGCGGGCAGTTTGTTATCCTTTGGAAGCAACTTCTTCATTATTTTCTGAAGGTAATATGCCCGAGAGGCAATAATAAAGTGGTTATTATCTTATTCCATGTTTATGATAAATGTTTATTTTACATGCTAGAATTGTATTGATCAGAAACATCAATACATGTGTGTTTAATAAACAAAAAGGGTTCCTAGTTATGCCTCTCTTATAGACTAGCTTATTGATTAACAAGATGATCAAGGTTTCCTGATCATGGACATTGGATGTTGTTAATAACAAGGTCACACCATTGGTGGAATGATGTGATGAACATTCATCCGAAGTATAGCATTACGATCAAAGTCATTATGTTTATATTGCTATAACATCATACGAAGTAATCTTTATCCTTAGACCATGAGATCATGTTAATTGCTAACACCGGAAGAGTATCTTGATAACATCAAACGTCACACCATAACAGGGTGACTATCAAGGTGGGTTCAGTGCTACGAAGGTGTTATGTTGAGGCTCATGGATCAAGAGTGGGATTTGTCCATCCCGATGATGGATAGATATACTCTGGGCCCTCTCGGTGATATCACATTGAAATAGCTTGCAAGCAAGTGATGTGATCACTAGAATGTTATATCACGGGAACGAGAAAAAAATACATGTTGGTAACGAGATCAAACTAGGTATGGAGATACCGATGATCGAATCTCGGACATGTAATATATCACGGGACAAAGGGATTTAGTTACTAGCGTTAAAGGTTCTCACGATCACAGAAGTCATCGTTGAATGTGTAGGAGTCAGTATGGATCTCCAGGTCCCGCTTCTGATTATTGATTTGAGAGGGGTCTCGATCATCTCTACATTATTCGCGAACCGTAGGGTGACACACTTAAGGGATACCGACACCATTTGGAGCAAATATGTTTCAGATAAAGATTTAAGAAAGCGCTGGAATTATTTCAATAGACACCGAAACTGTTTCGGGTGAAATTGCTGAAATTGGTTCTGCATGTAATATTGAAATGTTGCAGGGGGTTTTATGTGAATGTTTGTTAATTAAAGTAATTAACAAAATTCTGAATAAAAGTAATAAAAGAGTTTTATTAAATGAGAGAGCATTAAATTTGGAGAAATTTAATGCATTTAAAGTGGAGACTTTAATGGAGAATGTGAAGAGGCAAATTTATGTGGAGAGGGTTACCACCACATGAATGTGGGAGGTGAAGGGTCACCTCCATGGGGCGCCGGCCATGGGAGGGGTACCCTCCCCTCCTCCTATAAAAGGCCCCCCCTCTCCTCAATTCTCTCTCACACCTCCTCGTGAAGGATCTCTCTCCCCCTCTAGTATTATTCCCCCATGGTCTCGGATTAGCGAGATACATGTTCCCGGTGGCTTTATCTGGAAAGGAGTTGCTGCTTCCGCTGCTTTGCTGGAGCGAGGGACGGAGGTTGTCGGGGTACCGGACGTGTGTGCGATCACGGATGCACCGCTGCTTTGCGGTGCTGGACTTGGTGGTGCTGGAGCTAGATCTGATGGACGTGCTGGAGCCGGACCTGCTGGACTTCATCACGATCTTGAGATCGGCAAGTGTACGACTACATCAACCACGAGTTCCTACTCGTTAACAAAGCTTGTTGTCTACGAGGGTAAGTTCTCTTTGGATGTATGTCCACCCGTTGCTTTGTACCTAGTAGATAGATCTTGGCGTGTAGTTCACATCGTAGGAAATTTTTTGTTTTCTATGCTGCGGACCCAACATTTTCAACAACTTTTCAAATCCTTTGTTAGTCACACTGTTATCTACCTTCCATTGCAGCAATTCCAGTGTGCTACCCAGCTTTTTGTACCCATCTTCACAATTTGGGTACAACAATTTGTTGTGATCCTCTAACATCTGCTTGAACTTCAACCTCTCCCTTTCAGTTACGCATTCTTCCTTTGCATCAGCAATGGCCCGACTACGATCATCATCGGGCAGATCTGATGCCCGTTCTTCATCTTCTTCTTTATCATTGTCTTCCATTGTAGTACCATCGTATTCAGGGGACATAGTAGAGTAGTGGTTATCATTCTTTTCTTCTTTATTGTCTTCCATCATAACCCCTCTTTGTTCGTGCTTGGTCCAACAATTATAGCCGGTCATAAAACCGGACCGAAACAAGTGGCTGTGAAGGACTCTTGAGGAAGAGTATTCCTTATGATCCTGACAGACACCACATGGACAAGACATAAAACCATTCCGCTTGTTTGCCTCGGACACAAGGAGAAAAGAATGCATGCCTTTAATGAACTCTCCAGAGAGTCGGTTAGCGTACATTCATTGCCGGCTCATCTGCATTATATAATTAAGTACATTAAACAGAATCATGATGCTAAAATTAGTACTGGTCTAAAAAACAAAATTAAAGCACACAACCGGGACTATAGATATGATGAACCTTTAGTCCTGGTTGGAGGCACCAACTAGGTCTAAACGTGGATGTGGCGACAACATGTCGACACTATGTCGTGAGTGGGAAGCACTAAGCCAGTGAATGACGACACTATTTTGGTGGGTGGCAGCACTATGACAAGGGTGAGTGTCGACATTATGTCTTGAGTGTCGACACTATGTTGTGTTGCTTAATCTATAAATAGGTATGCATTCTTGTGAAGAACTGCAAGATGGTGTGCGAGAGCAGGGACACCACTACGGCGGAGCTTCTCGAAGATGTCTTAGGATCCCGTCCTCAGACATCTTCGAGGAGCTCCCCATAGAGGCACTCCCTAATATGTGAATTTTTTTAGTTACTTGGCGTATTAATCTATAGCTAGAGAAGTTATTAACTCCAAGATGGTGCGAGAGGGACACCACTACGGCGGAGCTTCTCGAAGATGTCTTAGGATCCTATCCTCAGACATCTTCGAGGACATCGCCATAGAGGAGCTTCTCGAAGATGTACTGTGATATCTTCTTATCAAGCTTTTGTGAATTAACCCTATTTTTGTTACAATTTTTTTAGTTTGCTGAAGGCAGGTAGAAGACGAAGAATGGTATTTTACCCAGCTAGTTAGAATGATGAACTCATGCATGTGTGTGCTTCTATGAATCAAATTTTGAGACTATGTGCCAAAACAAGATATAGATAGAATCCACATATTAAAAATAATATTTACCTTGGAGTTCATTACATTAATACAAGATAGATAGAATCTAAACATCGATCTCATGTTATCATTGCAAAAATTACTACCAAACTAAATCCACAAATCCATCTACAAGATAGAGCATGAAATGAGCTAATATAGCAATGAGAGTTCAAAGGATGAAGTTGCTCACCTTTTAGAACCTTTGGATAGATGGGACACCACAAAATTTTGACAAATCTTGAAAAAAATTGGGCATGAACTCGATCTTGAAGGAAGAAAAAGAGAGGAGCCACCAGCTTGAAATGGTGGCTCGGGCAGGTGGGGGAATAAGATATAGCCAGGCCTTTAGTCCCGGTTTGTGTCTAAAACCGAGACTAAAGATCCACCTTTAGTCCCGGTTCGTATAACAAACCGGCACTAAAGGGTCTGGCGCCGGACCCAACCTGCCTGAAACCCTTTAGTCCCGGTTTCTAACACGAACCGGGACTAAAGGGTCCGTTCGATCCGGGACTAGTGTCTACCACCCCCTGCGGCCAGATAGAACCGTTGGGACCGGGGCATTAGTCCCGGTTTGTAGCAAAACCGGGACTAATACCTGTGGACCAAAGGTCCGTTTTCTACTAGTGATCTCCCCCTTTTTAGTGTTCGATGGTAACACAAAGATTTGCAATGGATATAACAATATAAGCATAAGCAGCAAAGGTTTCGAAAATGTAGGCAGGTGACCCCTAGATGTGAGCATCATTTTGAGTTTGCATTTGAATACAAAATGCCACATTCTAGGATCACATTAGTGGAAAAAGACACATCACCGGTTCGTATCTGCCTTTAGTCCCGGTTAGCCACTGGGCTAAGCCCATCAACTGGATGGATGCTTCTGATCACTTGGATCAAAATTCATGCGTGCACGCATTGTAACTTGTGGATAAAAGTAGAGAACTAAGCAAACTACTGATATATACGGACATCAGACAAAACAGAAAACTAAAGGCGATAAGCAGACTGCGCTTCCATCATACTGGCTAGTGCAAGTTGTTATACTAATTAACTTTAGGGATGCAACATGATATAAAATGCAAATTAAGTTGTTAGACTAATTATTTCTTGTTCCGTCAATTCATCCGGTACCTTGGTTGACTAATCAAATGTGCATAAATAATTAAGAAGAAACCAAGGATCTTGAGAGAGTACAAGAAAATGATCTTATAATAGCACTGCGCAGTTGATACAATGAATCAATCATGATCTGGAGCCCCATGATCGATGATCATATCTTCATAAAGCTTATATTAACTAATTATAGTACATGAACTTAGTATCTACTCCCTCCATTTCAAAATATAAGATGTTTTATGGAGGGAGTATATGCTCCTTAATTTTGTGCTGATCAATGACACTGCATTGCTATTTGTTAAGCGGCAAGAACAAATAAATAGCAACCAGACCTAGAACTCCTCATTCGATGGATCACCTTGCAAGATTGTACAAGATCTAAATTCAACTCATCGTTAGCTTAGCTACAATTGCCACCTTCTACCTATGGTTTCTCCACATTATCTCAAATTCCCTTTCTTCCCTGCTGGGTTCCTCTTCTACTACCGCCGTCCTCTCGTCGCTGGCGTCGCACTCGACGTTCACCCCGAAGAGTCTGAAG
The DNA here is from genome assembly GCA_916181665.1 of Avena sativa. Classification (NCBI taxonomy): domain Eukaryota; kingdom Viridiplantae; phylum Streptophyta; class Magnoliopsida; order Poales; family Poaceae; genus Avena; species Avena sativa. Next base: position 408,957,412 of record OV702292.1, on the reverse strand, counting down.
CTCCTCGTGGCCACGGGTCCCGTCTCCGCGTGATCATGGCCGGCGACGATGCGTGCCGTGTCCAACACCATCGTCGATGAGCCGCTACCGCTGGTGGGGGCTGCTTGCGCCCGGCTGAAGAGCGGCATCGCCGGCGCGGCGTGGGAGGCCGCACTGAAAACGATATCGCGGCGGTGGCGCTGGCAGTGTAGGTAGTCGATGAAGTAGCGTCTGCCGGAGAGGGAGAAGGAGACGGTGTCCCCGGCGACAAGGCAGGCGGCGTGGACGAAGCGGCTCCAGCCCTTGGTCATGATGTAACTCTGGCTGCTCCCCCAGTATGAGTACCGGAATCCCCACGGCGTCCCCGCGCGGTCCTCGAAGCTCAGCTCCGCTGTTGTCCCCGGCACCGCCGCCGTGGGGAAGTAGCGCTCTGCGTGCTGCTTCGGCACGACGAGGCGATTGAGCTTGCCGACGTCGCTTGGGGTCAACACCTTGTCGAACATGTGTTCCCGCTCCGCCTCCACGCCGCCGCCGGCGACCAACTCGCCTACTTGGTGGCCCGCGGCGACCTAGCGGCAAGCGCGCCGGTGCATGTCCTTGTCGCTGGTACAAGTCTTCTTGTTGATTTGCTTCTTGGTTTGCCCGAGTGGCTTCCATGTATGATATGTCTATGTGGGATAATGTTCTAGCTAGGGAAATATCGAGGTTAAATTTTTGGTATTCTTTGGGCGAATCTTATCTTTCTTGGATACGAGAGGTTTTTGTTTTGGTGGACTGGAAAAACTAGCTAAATACTACTATTGCGGCAGTGCATGCAATGCGAGAAGGATAGCTAGCCTTCACCATGCATGCGTATGATCTTGATTAGTGCAGACTTTATGAAGATGATAGGGGAAGTGGGTTTGATGAATGAATGAGAGAGAAGCTTATTGCAAGGAGAGGAAGAGTACTTAGGGAGCAAATGTGTTTGTCCTTTCAATTGGCAGGGACAAGAGGATGCAAGGAGTGACTAATCTAGTAATTTGTTGACTAATCTCATTTCAGTACCACTTAATGCTACCTGCAGGATGCAACTTGTAGCTAGGCAACTAGGTCGTCGTGTCTCAACTACATGTATTTTGTTTTGCTTTCTTAGCTTGCTTATATATAACCAAGTGGGGGCTTAACTGCATTTACCAGAGCGACAGCTATACACACAAGTAGTAAAAAAAAAACAATTAATTGGGTCACGTCACGCCCTCGCTTGCTTGTGACGTCAGCTAGCTTCCATGTGATATGGAACAAAAGATTCTCGTTTAGACAGGTTGTTGCATGCACTATGTGGAAACTAGCGTATATAGATGTTCTTTTTCGAAACGGAGGTGATACCGGCCTGGCCTCTGCATCAAAATAAGCTACGTTTGTTTAAATAATACATTTTTATGCAAATTCGGAAAATAATACTCGAAATGAGGAATTTCAGAAACTAGGGCTGTCTCGGCCACAACGAAACCGACTGAGGCTTGTCGGCCTGGCCCAAGCCGACAGGGACCTTTCGGGCCCGCTGAAGTGAACGAGCTGCTTAGTCAGCCCCGACCAACTATCCTGGTTCACAGGCCCCACTGGGCGGACAACAGGTCGACAGTGTCGGCCATGTCAAATCCGAGAAAGGCTGTCGACCACGCCCATGGCGATAACTCGAGGCAGGAGCAATAACAGGACCGGCCGCCCGCTCCTCTGTCTTTCTTCCTCCCCCTTCCTCTTTCTCTCTTCACTCAATCTTCAACTCGGGAGCTCCATTTCCATGTGCCCATTTTAGCTCGCTTTTCCCCAGATTTTCACCAAATCTTTAGCTAAGAGGTAGTAGGGAGGTATGGGAACCCCGATCTACTGATGGGATAGCTCGGGTAGGCGATTTGGTGGTGCTCTTTTGGAGGAATGGTGGTGGTGTTCTTCGGGATCAATGGCAATGGTGGAGACAGGTGTTGGGGTAGTATGAGATGCATGGTGGTGCTGGTCTGGTGACTGAAGACCGCTGGACGGTAGGGCTTTGATACCTTCGATCCGGATTATGGATGCCGTATAGTAGATTTTTCTCTATAAAATACCTAGGTTTATCGAACCTTGGAAAACACTTGCTAAAAGGAATTGAGGAACTTCTACAAGACTTGCTGATTTTCTTTTGTTTACCAGATCTTTTCGGTTTACTTTATATCTTTTGGTTGTTTCTAATGATGGAGATAGGCCAGGGTTAAAGATTCACCTACAGCTATGCATACAAATGGGATAAAAATAAGATTAAACACAGTCATGTATAAAATGATGTAATAGTGATAGGAATTGTGCGCAATACATCCTCAGCTACTAGAGCCCCTTAAACCACATGTGAAAATAGTCACTTGGTCCAACCATCATACCAAGAAACCACTAGTTACAACGATTATTAAGTAAAATAGACCAAATCCTTAAGATCAGTGATGTTACTGTTGATCCCAAGTGGATCACTAAACGAATACCGTACTCCCCCTCTCTGTCACTGGGGTTTCACGTTTTAGACGCCGTCGACGCATATTACCTCACACCTTGATCAATCCACGGGGTCTTAGGTACCTACAAGTCCTCGAGTCGAGGTAGAGACAAAGATACAAGATAATAAAGCTCTTATTCAATCACTACACAATATTCCCATAGAATTAGATGCACATAGACGCTACGAGGCTTCACCCCAACCCGGAGCCCGTGAGGACTACTCACTCATAATAATAAGATCAAGAATATGAATCAGAAAAAAAATACTTAGATTGAAATCAAATATTCTTATAATGGTTGCCAATTCGCAAGAGGATCTCTATTATAAGATAATGGCTATTGCTATGAACGAGGTAGGAGATGGAGGTGATGAACTATGGTGGTGTGGATCTCCTTCAGTGTGATGAATGAGATCTGAATAGCGAATGGGTTATATGGAGGTTGGAGGGTGTGTCTCTCCTCGAATGATCTTGCTTCCTTTACATAAGTAGCTTGGTTTGACCTAAGGAAGGCGTCGGTGTGCAGTACAGGCGAATGGTATAGGCGGGCCTCGCTCGTACCGATGCTTGTTACAGCTCTTGGAAATGCCTTTTTCCCCTGGTTGTCTTGGTTCTGTTGGTACTGACATATTCTTCAGTAATTTCTCCTGATCTCATCATAAAGGCATGATTTTCTGCACATTACAAATCAAGAGAAGGATTTGCACATCTTTGCAATAATTAGTCATTAGTAGCAAGGCTAGAGAGTTATTTAGTTAATTTCTTGGCTTAAATAATATTTAAACACGAACAAAGATGATTATTTTCATAGCCATCAACATGCCCAAGCTTAAACCTTGATCGTCCTCGAGCAAGAAACCACAAATCATAAGGAACTCAACGTTTAAACTGAAATAATAAGAATGTAAATTCACTTACGAGAGATAGCCATATGAGTCCAACACTTCTTTCATTTGAAAGATTACAGAGTTAGAGTAGTGTCAAGAATATCATACTAGCATTGGTAACTCAAGACAATCAAAGTAAAGTATTTATAAACATAAGTAACTAGAAGTGTAGCAATCATTCTAATTCCTCGAGTTAACTCTCAGCTTGCCAAGGAACACTAGGAAGTTTCATACATCAATTTAAGTGTGAGAGATTATGTCGAAAGAAGCATAATAATCAAGTGTCTCATTTACACCCACATCAATGAATCAAGTCCATCAAAACACTTTTTTCTACTTGTTGCCTTTTTAGAAAAATCATATAATAATAACGATACCATGCCAAAGATTTTGTAAGTGATCATATTGGATTCAATAATAGTTTCCAGTTGAAGTCATTAATGACTTTTGTAACCATTTTGCACATCCCTCAAGAGTACCACTACTTTTTCCCACAAGTAGTTGGCTACCCATGTGATCAACTCGTAGCCAAAATCAGGATTTATACCTGGATGGTTCGAAGGCCAGCAAAATTGTTGGCATCTCAGGGTGTGCGTCATCAGTTTTGTTTAGACAAGCGTTCAAGCAATATCATACTTTTACATCCACATTTTATTTTTGGTATGCATCTCAATCACTACTAGACTTCATTTCGATCAAACAACTCCTTTCAAAAGTGTTATCTAGACTATCATAAAATATTTGGAGTTGAGTATCAATCAAAACATCACACGAGTCATAATACGAGACTTTTTCTTGTTATACTCATTTGGCAAAATTATTTCCAAGGTAGGACTTGGTTAACTATAAGAATTAGAGCAAAACCTTGCTGAACTACTTACTCATATGAATAGAAAGCTTTACTCTAACTATTTTGTATTACTCCCACTAACATAGTACCTTAACAATACTACCAACTAGCATAAACATTTAAAATTTATAAAGTTGGAGACATAAGATATACCTCTCATGAGTGACTTCACAATTTTCTTCCATATGATGTGTTACTTCAAAACTCAAAAGTAGATCACCCTCATTAATAATACCAAAGCAAAGAGGCAAATTAAGATCTATCTTTTAAGAATAAAAATAAAGGGAAAAATATTTTTGTATTTTTGAGGATTGGGTTTAGAGAATAGAAAAAGATTGGCAACAAAGGAAGATACTAAAAACAAACAAATGAAAAATGTAAAGAAAAATCGAAGTGTTGGAACAAGTCCACCACGAGTGTTTCAAAGCTCTCAAGGAGTTGTAGTACAACCTCATTATTACATAAATAAATTGCTTGAGGAACACATCCAAAAGCTTCTTTTGCAAGCCTCGTTGTTGCTCATTGTGGTGGTGGAGGATAATCTCCCAGTTCCATTGGTTGCTCCAATCGATGAACTGGAGGAGAGGTTCATAGTGGAGTCTCAAAGGTTGATAGCAAGGTTGCTCATGTTCTCAATGTTCCCTTCGAGTGCGTACACATCTTCATAGGAAGTGTAGTAGTTCACTGGATGTTGCTCTTGTTTGGGTCCTTCTTGCTCTTCTTCTACTTCTTCCTCTCCTTGTGGTTCAACTTGTGGTGGTACGGTGCCTCAACCTGCGCGTCATAATGCAGACATCTATTCTTGATAGAGAATATACCGTTAAGCAAAGGAGTAACGATCAAGTGATTAGTGATGGCTCTGAAATATAGCCATCCATGTCCACATTTAAACTGGATATTTATTCATATTTTTGATGAAATATCTCTCTAAACCCTGCCACTAATGCCTAATAATTAAAGGGGTATGCAATCCTTTCTTTCTATATTTTCCTGCACAGATAATGATGTTTGATGATGGGAATCACTACATTAAAGTCAAAGATACGAGATTTCCAACAACCAGAAAAAACCAGGAGTCGTGGGTCGGAGGCAGACGCTTTACTGACCAACTATACGTCCGGAATAAAATTCTGGCCGTATAGTTGCCATCGACGCCGCTAGGTCAAACATAACAACTTCCGTGAAGGGACCCCTATATAAAGAGGCCTCAGGCGACGAGAAAAGAGAGCTCGCAGAAAACTATTAGCCACCCCAAGATCTCCATCCATAACACCGATGAGCTGCCGGAGGAATAGACTTAGATCTAATCTCTCCATCGCCATAGACATATTCCACCACTTGTAATAGTAGATCTCTTCTTCGATTGGCCACATTGTAAGATTATTTGCTATCAATCACATGGTTTTCGCTACAATGTTTATGATCTTTGATCTCATCTCTATGTATGAGCAATTCTCCTTGGGCTAAGGGCTTCGGCCTAGCCATGTAGCTTTTGTGCATGTTATTTATCATAGATGGGATCATGTATTAGTTTGTATTACATGATGATTATTGTATCCTCTCTTTCCTCAATCTAAGGACTTGTCAGGTACCCAAGAACCCGAGGATTGAGCCAGATATAGGGAGTATGAGTAATGACTAATCTCAAGGTTGGGAACCCCAGTGATAGAAAGGGTAGTACAGCTGTATGTGAGGGATTTACTTGGGATTAACGGTGACATCACTATGCATATCACTAGTTCTCTTTATTCTATGGATGAGACTAGTAGGTTATTGCTATAAGCGGTTGCGGAGGCAATAGAAATTATGGATGCACTGCCCATATATAATTTATCTTGGTCTAACAATTACATGCATACTTTATTTTTATCTTTTATTCCCGTCAGATGTTTTGCACACCTACAGGTGAAACCGAACGCCCTAGGCCCTCTCTCTCCATCATCGACAACAACAAAAAGACGCAAACTCTTGGTCCGGTAAAAACACAAAAAGAATTCTAAAACTCCTGAAGGTCCGTTAAAGTAACTTCACTATGCTTCTGCTTCCAAGGATTCGATAAACCTAGGTCTACTAGGGAAAAAGAGCTATACAACATCTGTAATCCGGATCGAAGGTATCAACCGTTTTTCTGGTGCCGTTGTCGGGGAAGCAATAGCTACCCTGGTGAGGTTAGTAGGAACCTTGCTAGTTTTAATTCTTGTTTTTAATTTTTAGTTTGCTTTCAGTCTTTATTTGAAAAAAAAATAGTTACTCTTTAAATTCTTGTTTTTATTATTATCATAAGTCTTTGTTAAAGAAAACCCAAAAACATAGGAAATAAGGCTGAAAAGAAGCTTGAGGAATTTTCCACCCCCAATAATGATTATTTGCATACTCCTATTACCCAGCCAACAATTGAGGGTGATGAATATGAAATTAAGCCCCATTATTTAAGTTTGATTCAACAGAATCAATTTGGAGGCTCCGCTGTTGAGGACGCAGGTATGCACTTGAATACTTTCACTGAAATATGTGATATGATGCGCATAAAATATGTTGACCCCGATGCGGTCAAGTTGCGTTTATTTCCTTTCTCTATTAGAGGAAGAGCAAAATAATGGTTGCTAGCTTTGCCTAAAAATACTATTACATCATGGGTGGGGTGTACTTCTTTATTTATGACTAAAATTTTCCCACTTGCAAAGACTATGCAACTAAGATCTAATATTACTGGTTTTAGACAGGAAGAGCGTGAGCCACTAGCGCTTGCATGGGAGAGGATGAAAGAATGCTTAAGAAATAGTCCTATCCATGGGATGGAAGATTGGTGTGACACCCCCTGGATTAGGGTTAAAGTAATCCAAACATTTTCCTGACATAAGCTTAACCTAGAGCTCGAGGATATCAAGTGAGAAATCGGTAACACAATAGTAACACTGTGACATAAAAATTATTACAGCAAGCTCATAACTGAGCAAAGAACCAAAATATTATAAGCAGAGGTCACTGACCACAAACATCAAACAACGAAAGGTAAATTATTCTATTAAGTATAACAAACTTAACAAATGGCCTAAGAGGCCTGAAGCATAAGGATGATGTCCCAGCCCATAGATTCCAGGCTGTCGGCCGGGAACCCCAAGCTACTCGTCGGTGTCGATGTCGTACCAAACTTGTCTTCAGGGGAACACTTATTATGCTACAAAAGTATCAACAAAGCAAGGGTGAGTACAAGGTGTACTCCACAAGACTTATGGCTGGTGGGGTTATTTTTCATAAAGCCATCTTTGTTTATAAAACAAGAGAGAGAAGAAGGTCATCTAATCAGAATATTTTAAAGGGGGTAAGAGAGCGACATCTCCGAAGAATCGATCATCGTCATTTGATATCCACTAATGTAATCCTCATCTCACAAGTAGGATCACCCCCTCATACCCATGAGGAAGCATCCTTAAGCACACGTTGAAACCTCCAAGTTTTATGATAAAGTTAATGTTCTCTATGATCTTAGAATCTGGTCACCAAGCATTCATAACCGTGAACATGGCTTTTCGAAAATATTTAACCCTGCAGGGGTGTACAACTTTACCCACATGTACCAACCTTCTCTTAATGCCACATGATTAACCCTCTTCCTTGGAAGGCCGGCAGAGGGTGGTTGGACACAACCTTTACCTTGCTTTCACCGAGACCATGAGTCACGCACTAAGGAGGGTTCCACCGTAACGGGTTAAATCCCGAAGCGGGTCCCTAGAGATGTGGGCGAGGTTGGTTTACCAGGGGCTCCATCCACCCAAAGCAACTCCGACCACGCTTACCCACCTCTTATGATGCACCATCACCCACCAAATCTTTCAAAACATTTTCTATGCATATGTCGAATGGAACACCCGAACTATGTGACTCATAGAATCTACTAGGCAAGTTAGTTACTCGTGTGGTTTTCCAGGCCCTGTGTGGCTGCACGCTCATCTCGGTTCTAAAGGCAAGAACTCGGGTCCTAGTAGTGGCGAGCATGGGACTACAAAAACCACATCCCATCGTGGCATCCCATACAAGCCTTTGCATGTTTAACCTTTACCACTGATCTCATATTATATTGTTCTCCTGTTATACTAGAATCTCTACATCTAATACATCATCTGGATGAACCAGCACTGATAGCTAAGCATGGCTAGGTAGGACACAGATATAAGCTCTAGCAGTGCACACAAGCCAAACCTAGTTATGCCAGGAGCAGTGGATTAGGTAATATAAGCTCAAAGGGAGTAATGCAACAGATATGATACTCTATCTATCGATAAAAGACCATAGTGGAATCATATGCAACATGGCAAGAATGAAATATTTTCAAAATCATAGGATTGTATCATGGTGGGGCTATGCTTGCCTTGTTTGTTGATACCCAGATATAGATCTTCAGAAGTCTTGTACTTGACTTGGTTACAGTTGGTCAAGTATTGTTCGTCGATCTTCGATGGTGTTGATCTCGGTCTTCGATCTCGATCTCGATATCGTATTCTACCGAGAAGAGGCAAACACCGGAAAGAAAGGGGGAACAAAAATCAACACATGGCATTCATGCAATGCTCAAGCAAGGATGATGAAATGACAAGTTTAATAGTATTGACATGAAACCCTAAAGCATGCTTGGCAATTTAAGCGGGATCCGAGGGGTCCAAACCCTAATACAGGAGAGACCTCGGAGTCACTTGTGGGGGTTTATTTAGTTCTCTAATTAAACTTGTAATTATAGTTTCTTAACAATGCATGATTTTAATGCTAAAGTGTAGATCTCATTTTTCTGAACATTTCGATATATTATACACATTTTTCTGACTTATAAATAATAAGTTATTGATTTTATAAGATTAAACCAATTTCAGAAATTATTAAAACAATTAGAAGATTTATTGCGTCAACACAGGTGAAGGCTGACGTCACTGCGAGGACGGGGACATTTTCTACCAGGACTAGGCCTAGCCGCAGGGGCTGACCCGTGGGCCAGGCGCCACATAGGCTGCCACCGTGGCAAAGCTTGGTCGATACCACGTCATCTCGATGGAAACCGGCCAGGCGGTGGCTAGCAACAGCGGAGGACAGCGTGCGGCCCTGCGGGACTAGGTGCACTCAAACTAGCGGAGCAAGGTGAGCAGGATAGAGGCAGCGCCGCCCGGATTTGGTCACCGGAGCAAGCTCCCCGGCGACGAGCAGCGGCGGCGGCTGGAGGTGCACGACGGCAGAGTGCTAGGGAGAGGTATGAAGATCGAGGAGAGGTCCCTGCGGACCGTGAGCTCACCACGAAGACGATGGAGGGATCGACAAGGCCAGACGAGGTTGGTAATGACAGCAATAGCGATGGCGATGCTCGTAGGTGGCGGGGAAGACGATGATGTTGTGCTTGACTGCGGCCGAGCAGGGACGATTCCTTCAAGGAGGGGCACTAGCGCGACAAGGCAGAGCTGATGGCATGGTCATCGGAGGCTGGGAAGGTCGGGGACAACAACTGTACGTGGTGGTCGAAGCTAGGGTTTCGGCCCGTGTCGAGGGAGAGAGATGGACACCGGGAAATGAGTGAGAGGTCGAGGAGAAGAGGTACACGTCACGGGGCGGTCTTATCCTCACCGGGTGTCAGCGGCGAGCATGGCAACGCACGGTGGAGATCGACGGCAGCGCCTCGGGACACTGAGCTGCTTCCCGTCATCAACGAAGATGACGAGAATGAACTGGTAAGCAAGCTGGGCCGAGGTTGGGCCGCGGGTGGCTGCTGTGCGGGTGGGCGGCGGGTAGGCGCGGGGATAGCTGGGTTGGCCTGGGCTGCTGGCTCTGGTTTATTATTTTTTCTATTAAAACCTTTTTCCAAATTTTGTTTTCATTTTTTGTTTGTAATTCAAATACAAAACTGTTTTGGTAATTCAAAATTACCCGAGATTTGCGAAACTATGGAAAATATTGTGGGGCCCTATTAGTCCATTTGGGCTCCACACTTTTTGAATTTCTTTTTCAAAATATTTAAAACCGTTTGAATTTATTTCAAAGAGAGGGGAAGGATTAGGGTTTAGGGTTTTTACATTACTTTATTTTCATGCATTTTTAAGAGATGATGCTCATGATGCACAAACCAAAACCCTAATTAGGATTAACTAAAAGTGGGGTGTTACAGATCTATCCCCCTTATGAGAATCTCGACCCGAGATTCCGCAGGTAGGAAGAGAAACAGGGTCACTTCTAAGGATAAGGGGGAAACACACTAACCACACACAAAGTATCTCATGGTCAACTCATGAAGGAGTGTTCAGAAACAACTCTGAGAGGACAACATGAAACACATCAAGGTAAAGGAGGAAACAAGAGGAGAAGTTTCAAGTTGTTAGATAGGTGGTCTTCATAAGGATTAAGACCATGGAGATTCAGAAGAGTTTAAGCTTCAGAAAAGGAAAGCTTACAACAGGAAGAACATGATCACAGACTTCAAGAGAGAACCTCTACTAAATGGCTTAAGTAGAGCTTCTAGGGATACAAAGATATGGATAACCAACTTGTTGAACTACTTTTGATACAGAAGGTCACTCTTTGTTCAACAGAAGGTCAAGACAGAAAGGTGTTTTGTGGCAAGGACTCGTAAGAGTCACAAGGAACATGTAACAAGAGGAACTTCTGATTACCAAAATCATAGTTACTCTATGAACATGGCCAAGAAACGAAGGAAACTCTTTATTCATCCACTGTTATCAAAATCTTTGCCAAACATCATGATATCACTTCACACCACTAAGATGATTAAGTAAGAAGATTCCTGATGACATGATGAAAAAGAAACTTCATTCTCAGACTTCAATTACTTGGCACAACAAGATGCTTGCCAACAAAAAGGTTCTGGAGAATCGACCGAGAGACATTTAGCAGCACTACTCTAAATGTTCTCCTTGATGTTCGAGACACGAGATGTCAAGTAAAGGTCGGACTTCGAAGACAAAAGAAACCATAAGCACAACTCTTATAATTAAATCATTGAAGATGCCTCATGAAGAGTGGTTGTTATTGTTGATTCAAGAGAATATGGCAATAGGTCTTTCGACTAGTTGTGTCAACCATTACATCAATCTTGACGTATTTACAATGAGACCTATGTCAAAACCTTGAGGAACACCAACCAATATATCTGCTTGAGATTCATATTTGGTTAAGTGGAATGATACTTTAGACTCAGCAAGTCCGAATAGACAGGTTGCAACATTTACCACAAAGGTAAAGTTACTAGATTCTCACGACATGGACTACAATGTCAAGATCCAAAAGACTGAGATAGATTGCTAGACCCATGTATTAACAACTTGTCGAAGGACAACTGCTCATATATCGAGTACTTTCAAAGAAATACAACTGTGTCCTTAAGATACAGAGTTAACTCTACTCAAGTCCACGGCGACATCTTTCTTCGAATGCACGTGAATCATAGAAGGTTACTTCTAACATCCAGAACACATACTTCGAGATGACCCAAAGATGGTTCTCAAAAGTTTTCCAACATTAGTGCCAGATGCTCCATACGAATCTAGTCTAGCTTGGAGAAGATAAGGATATTGTCGATGGGCTCAACAACAAACTTATCGAGATACTCCAAGAAGATGGACTCATATGTTTTATGAACGAGGCAGAGTATTAGTCAGACCAACAGACATGAAGATGTACTCATGTGAAACATCACGAGTAGTGCCTCCATCAAGATAGTCCTTGGAACTGAGTTTGATTTGACGATAACCCAACTCAAATCAAAAGTGGGGGAAGATAACATATCGATGAAGGAAATACTATCTTCCTACAACACAAACGAAACTAGACATCCCTTTAAGGAGGAACTAAGTCAGATCGAACATTTGTCTTACAACTCTCCAAGTTGTTTTTAAGCTCAACCAACTAGTTCAGGGGTATCCAGTACGGATCCTTGGAGAAAGGAGAAGTTCATAGAACTTGTTTGCTCAAGAACTTGACATCACGATCATGTGGCAACATGGCGATACTTCTAGAGAGACATATAGAATATCACAAACCACCGATAAGTCACTTAGTTCGAGAGAAAACTTGCTTGGTAGAGCAAGATGACATAGTCTCAGAGATTCAGCACAAGCCTAACTCTTTGACCGAGGAGAGTGTACCAGAGTAATAGACTTGGTAGCACAATCATTCTTCGCTTAGTGATAGAGTTAACCAATCACGCTAAGAATGACACAAAAATGTCCTTGGAGTTCAAAGCAATAATAATTGCTAAGAATCTCAGATAGCCATGTTAGTACGCACACGCATCATTCATGAGCACGAAAGCTCAGAGGAAGGGTGGGTAAATATGTGTAAGAGCATCACTTCGTTAAGAGGGTCATGAGACTTAGCACGACCTCTTGATATAAAAGAGTGTGATACTCCAAGGTAGATCAGATAGAAGCTAACCATGCCTCTTAATCTGCGGATTACAACACTTTGACCTGGTCCTAGATATGACGAGGTACTGTAGTTTGTTTCCCCTGACATCCCGAAATGGTTTTCCATGACAAACCACAAGAGTATCTTGCATCGGAAGACACCAATGCATAGTACTACTTGGCTACCAACTGGTAAACAAAGGTCGGAAAACAACAAGGGAAGAAGAACATGCTTAGGATAGAATCCCAAGATGTTGATGCATAGTTTATCATTCTTCTGAAAACCTATGCATAGAAAGGAAGGTGTGGCAGAGTCACGAATATAAATCCGAGACTCTCGAGGAGTACTCTTTTCGTGATCTATTTGGTTCCATCCAAGAACATCTGCCGTAACATGTGGTAGGGGAAGTCCTATGTTGTCGCTATTTAATCACGACAATAACCACGAGCTTGAAGGCTAGAATTGTAGTACCATCCATCTTGAGGTAATGTGTGAACATTCACAATAGGTGTCAAAGGAATGGACCTTGGTTTAAAGATCAGCTTCATGTACAAGATTCACATCACCAGAATCCAGCACAATCCAGGATCTTCGGTTCAAGTCCAAGGTTTAAAACCCGAGAAAGAATTAACTACTACTTGAGTGACATAGCGTACACTGCAAGACACTAATCACGAGGTATCTTCCAAGAGAAGAAAGAACTTCTGAAGTACCAAACAAATAAAAAGGGGGGCTACGAGGCGAAAGGAAACCTCAAAACCTAGAACAGAACATTGTGGTACCTACAATATAATATTGTTGGGCCATAAAGTAGAGAGATCATGATGGAAAGGAAATCTCTCAGCTGAAATAGAACAAAGAGGAACAAGGAACACAACACACACAACTCTAAAGAACTCAACACTGGTCAACGGGTTAAGAAACGACATGCCTAGAAGGCACCTAAATTTTGATAGAGTAGAAGATATATCAAAAAAATTCAAAGTCAACACAAGATGAGATGACCCAGAGTTAGAGAGATACTAGATAAGGAGCAAAAGAAGCATACTAGAGTTTTTGCAAATACTTTTCATCTTTGAAGTAGTTTTCACAAACACTAGACTCAACATCGACCAGTAGCAAGGTTTTCCTCCGGTCGGTACTGCTCTGATACCAACAACTATGACACCCCCGAGATCAGGGTTAAACAAATCCAGACCTTAGACTGACATAAGCTTAACCTAGAGCTCGAGGATATCAAGTGAGAAATCGGTAACACAATAGTAACCCTGTGACACAAAAATTATTACAGCAAGCTCATAACTGAGCAAAGAACCAAAATATTACAAGCGGAGTTAACTGACCGCAAACATCAAACAACGGAAGGCAAATTATGCTATTAAGTATAGCAAACTTAACAAATGTCCTAAGAAGCCTGAAGCATAACGATGATGTCCTAGCCCATAGATTCTAGGCTGCCGTCCGGGAACCCCAGGCTAGTCTTCGGTGTCGATGTCATACCAAACTCGTCTTTAGGGGAACACTTATTATGCTACAAAATTATTAACAAAGCAAGGGTGAGTACAGGGTGTACTCCGCAAGACTTATGGATGGTGGGGTTATTTTGCATAAACCCATCTTTGTTTATAAAACAAGAGAGAGAAGAAGCTCGTCTAATTAGAATATTTTAAAAGGGGATAAGAGAGCGACATCTCTGAAGAATTGATCATCACCTTTTGATATCCACCAATGTAATCCTCATCTCACAAGTAGGATCACCCCCTCGTACCCATGAGGAAGCATCCTTAAGCACACGTTGAAACCTTCAGGTTTTACGATTAGGTTAATGTTCTCTATGATCTTAGAATCTGGTCACCAAGCATTCATAACCGTGAACACGGCTTTTCGAAAATATTTAACCCTGCAGGTGACGTGGGCATACCTTACAGGTACTCGAGTTTGGTATATACGGCCTGATCTGGTAGAAGCCCACGACGTTACTAGGGCCCAATCAAGGATTCGAGTAACCTATAGAGACTCCGACTACTTGTGGCACAAGACAAGTTTAAGATAGAAAGTTTAAAAGGGACAAACCCTAACTTGTAACCGACTCGACCTGGTACCCGAGACCTAGCCTATCTATATAAAGGCTAGGAGGGGGCAGCGAGGAGGACAATCACAACCCTAGTTTCCACAACCATCGCCAGATTGCATCTACGCACTCCCTATAACTTTCGATTCCCTCGATAATTCCAAGAGCAGGCAATCAGGAGTAGGGACCTCTACGAGGTCTGAACCTGGGTAAACCTTGCGTCCCTGTGTGCTTGTTTTCTAGTCGATTGATGCCTCCAACACTCCCTCCTTCTCCAAAATCCAAGTCCATAACAATGGGCATTGATGAGTTTAACTCTCGTTAGCAGGGGTGTACAACTTTACCCACACGTACCAACCGACTTTAAATGCCACATGATTAGCCCTCTTCCTTGGAAGGCTGGCAGAGGGTGGTTAAACACGAACTTTACCTTGCTTTCGCCGAGACCGAGAGTCACACACTAAGGAGGGTTCCGTTGTAACAGGTCAAATCCTGAAGCTAGTCCCTAGAGATATGGGCGAGGTTGGTTTACCAGGGGCTCCATCCACCCCAAGAAACCCTGGCCACAATTACCTACCTGTTATGATGCACCATCACCCACCGAATCTTTCAAAACATTTTCTATGCATATGTCGAATGGAATGCTCGAACTATGTGACTCATGGAATCTACTAGGCAAGTTAGTTACTCGTGAGGTTTTATAGGCCATGTGTGGATGTACGCTCGTCTTGGTTCCAATGGCAAGAACTCAGCTCCTAGTAGTGGTGAGCATGGGACTATAAAAACCACATCCCACCGTGGCCTCCCATACAAGCCTTAGCATGTTTAACCTTTACCACTGATCTTATCTTGTATCGTTCTCCTGTCATACCAGATTCTCTGCATCTGATACATCATCTGGATGAACCAGCACTGACAGCTAAGCATGGCTAGGCAGGACACAGATATAAGCTCTAGCAATGCACACAAGCCAAATCTAGTTATGCTAGGAGCAGTGGATAAGGTAATATAAGCTCAAAGGGAGTAATGCAACATATAGGATACTCTATCTATCGATAAAAGACCATAGTGGAATCGTATGCAACATGGAAAGAATGAATACTTTTGAAATCATAGGATTGTATCATGGTGGGGCTATGCTTGCCTTGTTTGTTGATACCCAAATATAGATCTTCAAAAGCCTTGTACTTGACTTGGTTACAGCTGGTCAAGTATTGTTTGTTGATCTTTGATGGTGTTGATCTCGGTCTTTGATCTCGATCTCAATATCGTATTCTACCGGGAAGAAGCAAGCACCGGAAATAAAGGGGGAACAACAATCAACACATGGCATTGATGCAATGCTCAAGCAAGGATGATGATATGACAAGTTTAATAGTATTGAAATGAAACCCTCAAGCATGCTTGGCAATTAATATAGGAGAGACCTCGGAGTCCAAACCCTAATATAGGAGAGACCTCAGAGTCACCTACGGGGGTTCATTTAGTTCTCTAATTAAACTTGTAATTATAGTTGCTTAACAATGCATGATTTTAATACTAAAGTGTAGATATCATTTTTCTGAACATTTTGATATATTATACACATTTATCTTACTTATAAATAATAAGTTATTGATTTTATAAAATTAAACCAATTTCTGAAATAATAAAAACAATTAGAAGCTTATTGCGTCAGCACAGGTGAAGGCTGACGTCACTCCAGGGACGAGGACATTTTCTACCGGGACTGAGCCTAGCTGTAGAGGATGACCCATGGGCCAGGGGCCACATAGGCTGCCACCGTGGCAAACCTTGGTCGATGCCACGTCATCTCGATGGAAACAGGCCAGGCGATGGCCGGTGAAGGCGGAGAACAGTGCGAGGGGCTACAGGACTGGGTGCACTCGAACCAGCAGAACAAGGCGGGCAGGATAGAGGCCACGCCGCTCGGATTTGGTCACCGAAGCAAGCTCCCCGGCGACGAGCAGCGGCGACGGCTGTAGGTGCACGACGATATAGTGCTAGGGCGAGGTAGGAAGATCGAGGAGATTTCCCTAGGGACCGTGAGCTCACCACGAAGATGATGGAGGGGTCGATGAGGCCAGACAAGGTCGGTAACGGCGGCAATGGCGACAGTGATGCTCGTCGGTGGTGGGGAAGATGATGATGTTGCGCTCAATTGCGGCCGAGCAGGGACGATTCCTTCGAGGAGGGGCACCAGCGTGACGAGGCAGAGCTGATGGCACGGTCATCAGAGGCCAGGAAGGTCGGGGATGGTGGCTGTACACGGCGGCCGAAGCTAGGGTTTCGGCTCTCATCGAGGGAGAGAGAGGGATGCTGGGGAAGGAGTGAGAGGTCGAGGAGAAGAGGTACAGAGCACGGGGCGGTCTTATCCTCGCGGGGTGTTGGTGGCAAGCATCGCAACGCGCGACGGATATCGACGGTGGCGCTCAGGACACCGAGCTGCTTCCCGTCGTCAACAAAGACGACGAGGACGAACCGGTAAGCGGGCTGGGCCGAGGTTGGGCCGCGAGTGGCTGCTGGCTACTCCGCGGGTGGGCGGCAGGTAGGCACGGGGATAGCTGGTCCGGCCTGGGCTGCTGGCTCTGGTTTATTATTTTTTCTATTAAAACCTTTTTCCAAATCCTGTTTTCATTTTCTGTTTGTAATTCAAATACAAAACTGTTTTGGGTATTCAAATTACCAGAGATTTGTGAAACTATGGAAAATTTTGTGGGGCCCTATTAGTCCATTTGGGCTTGACACTTTTGGAATTTCTTTTTCAAAATATTTAAAACCATTTGAATTCATTTCAAAGAGAGGGGAAGGATTAGGGTTTAGGGTTTTTACATTACTTTTTTTTCATGCATTTTTAAGAGATGATGCTCATGATGCACAAACCAAAACCCTAATTAGGATTAACTAAAACTGGGGTGTTACAATTGGTTAATCCTCCATTTATTTTATAATGCTCTTAATCCCGTGTCTAAGTCTATGCTTGACACTGCAGCTGGAGGAACATTCATGGGTAAACATATTACCGAAGCAAAGCAGCTGCTAGACAATATGCAAGACAACCATGCCCAATGGCATGTGGAAAGATCAAACACGAACAAGGTGAACTCCGTCTCACCACAAGAAAATGAAGAACTCAATGCTAAGTTGGATGAGCCCATATTAGCCATAAAAGGTAAGGAAACCCAGGTAAGAGCTATCCCAGAAACTAATATTGAAGAAGTAGACTTCATAGCTCATAATGATTATAACCCCGCTTGGAAGAAAAATTATAATCCTAATTTTCAGAAACATTATTCTAATCCTGCAGGTAACTGTAATAATAATATGGGAACTAGTAATGGTAGTCTCCAAGAAACACTTTAGTCTTTTATAGACTCACAAAATGAGCAAAACAATATTCTTGTTAAAATAATGGAGAACCATGATGCTATGCTTGGTAAATTATCTAACCAAGTTGTAAGTTTGAGGAATGATTTGCAGGCCCTCCAAGAAATAATGAGGATTGTTGAGGCACATCTAGGTAAGATAACCGAGAGTCAAACTCTCATTCTAGCTAAATTTTCAGGTAAAGCTAAGCCCAATCCTGTTGAAGACCTCAAGATGATGAGAATCCAAAGGGAGGAGCCTGAAGACCTTGATTATAGTAATGCTCCCTCACCAAGCTACACCGTTGAAGATCTTGTAAAAAGGATCAACATTAAAATTCCGGTGAGTGAAGGAAATGATGAAGCCATGTATCAACACTTTGTTGATCAGGTAGCGATAAAGGTACGCGAGCTTGAAGAGGAATATAAGAAAATAGCTCAAAAATTACCTATTAAACTTGATGATATATTTGAGCCTACTATTAAGATTAAAATTGGGACAAATGAAATAGCTGCACTTTGCGAGCTAGGTGCAAGCGTTTAAACAATTCCAAAGAGTCTTTTTAACAAGTTAAATCTTGGCTCTTTGGAAATCACGAGCTAAAACTACATCTTGCAGATTCTACCTATAAACAAGCTATAGGAATTAAGGAGAATACTTTAGTTTACATTAAAGGCTGTCCTGCTCTAATTGATTTCATTATTTTTGACATGCCTGAAGATGCTACTACTCCTATTATATTAGGTCGTCCTTTCTTAAGAACCAATAAGGCTTTAATTAATCTCCATGAAAGAAACGTGAAGCTTCAATTGCCTTCGCGGGATCCTTTTGTTATTCATTTCCCCAGGAAGAAGAGAGCCAAACATGACGAAAAGGAGGCCATCACTTTGAGGGCCAACTACTTTGGAGTGGGTGTTCCACTCATCTGGCCTAACTGAGCAACATTGAGGTCAAGCTATTGACCATAAAAGAGCTCTCCATGGGAGGCAACCCATGTGAAATAAAGGTTTGAGTTATGTTTTAACTTTTAGCATAAGTTTATGTTTAATAAAGGGTGCTAGAAAACTCCATTTGAGGAGAAGAAGTTCAGTAGTACTAAAAATCCTGTTATATACATGATGTTGTTGATCGATAATTTTAACTCTCAACTTTCTGCCAAAAACAAGGTATTTTGCTAAGTTTTAGTAAGAAGTAATTCACGAAGAAACGGATTTTTTTGATGGGTACAGAGAGTTTAACGACCAACTATATGGCAGAAATAAAAATTCCGGCCGTATAGATATTTGTGCCATCGACAATTTTTCTTTCAAAAGTACTGATGGTTTAACGACCAACTATATGGCAGGAAAAAAAATTCTGGCCGTATAACTCCGGTCTTATAGATATCGATTCTTCCGTACAAATTCTTTCCCAGGTATAGACGGTTTGATGGCCAACTATATGGCGGGAACAAATTGTTCCGGCCGTATAGTTCCGGCCATATAGCTGCGCCGCCAGGTGGAAACCCTAAAAATTGATAGAAGGCCAACTATACGGCAGGAACACAATGTTCTGGTCATATAATTCCGCCTGTATAGTTGCGTCCGACCACAAAATCGCATGGGAAGGTACCTCCAACCCCAAAAATTCAATCCTTTTTCTTTCTTCTACCTCCAAACTCTCTCAAAACCTCAAGAGATCTTTACGTCTACTCAATTTCGTTCGATTTCCTCGCACACAAGTGATCTACGGTATGTTTCTCCTCCGATCCTCCAGTTAATTTTTGCAAATTCATTTTCGATCTATTGTCATTATCAATCTAGGGTGATACCTACTATGAACTAATTGCAATGATTCTCTTTCCTAGATTATTATTTTTTAGAGGATTCTTTAGTGTGCTATGATGAGGAATATGTTATACTTATTATTGTTGGATCAAAAAGTTTTATTTTTGTCTTCCTATATTGTTTTAGATGATGAACTCGAGGAGCCAAACTCGTGATTGTGCCGCTGCTAGTGCTTCTCGGGCTGTCACTCAAGAACGCATGGGGATACGGTTCAGGAATGAGCTCCAACGTGATCGCTTCAACAAGATCAAGAACCACGAAGTGAAGGCCACCAAGTGGGCTTGCCCCATTATATTGAAGCAACTCGGTATTTCTGATGACTTCAATTTACTTTGCAATATAGCTGTCCTGCAAAACTTTGTGTACAATGATGTGTCTACTTATTGCCGGTTAACCATTGAATTCCTAAGTTTGTTTCAAAGCATTGTTCAACTATGGCAAGGAGAGGACACGATTTCTTCCGACTTATGAAAAACAACTACACTTTAACACTAGATGAATGGTGCACATGTTTTAATTTCCCAAACAATGATGTTAACGCCTTATGCGCATCCTTTACTGGCTTAGACCCTTCCCCTACACAATATTATAATGGAATGAGTTTCACTACTAGAGTAAGCAAGGGGAAGAATATTCAACATCCTGCAATTCGCTATTTGTTCTATGTTATTGCTAACACCTTACAGGCAGGAAACAAGTTCACAAGACTCAATGAGGAGGATATCTTAGTCCTTGCAAAGGATGCTTACATCAGCCGCGACTTGTCACTCAACTTGGGCGCAATCCTTGTGCGCTACCTGGAGCACCAATCCTACCAAAGCCAAGGACCGATCACAGGCGAAGGCATCATCACCGTGCTTGCCACTGCCCTAGGCATCGACCTAGGTGAGTTGCAACCTGTGCTAGGTGAGAGACGTGTTGGTTTCTCTACTTTAAAGGCTTGTGAATGCTCACTAGGAGAGGTGGTGTTTATTTTCTGCATATTGTTGGAGCTGGGCGTGTCTACCCTGTTCCTATGCCTAATGGTATTTTCTCTATTGAGGAAGGACGTTTGCTATATGACTTGCAGGTTGAGAAACACCAACCCGAGGAGGAGATTCCGGATGAGGATGAGGACCAAGAAGAGGAGCAAGAAGTCCCTCCTTAAGAGGAGCAGCCATCAACCCGGTTCGCTACATACCAAGACTTCCAAGAACTTGGAGGAACTGTGGAGAGGATGCATAGCCTCTCTTTGAACCTCTGAGGAACAACTAGTAATTTATCAACTCAATTTGTGAACTGGAGTGACGAATTTTTCCCGCCACCACAATGATTTGAAGGGCTTGCAAAAGCCTAAGCTTGGGGAAGTTTCCTCATGTATCTTTATTTGGCGTTCATTTGCTTTTATTTATTCCAAGGTTACGTTTTTAATTTGAGTTTATAAGCACTCGTGTTGGTTTCCCCAACACTTTATTTTTAGTTCTTTCTATTTTCTTTCGAGATTTTCTAGCCGAGCTTTGCCGCCAATTTTCTATTCTTTAAATTCCCTCTCTTAAAAACAACAAAAATATTTCCCCATTTTTCTTTATTTTCCCTCTTTCTTTTCTTTCCGCCTCGAGGTTCTCATGTGTTTGCAGGAGAGTGATCAACTTCGAGTTTCTAAGAAACAAATAAAAAAGGAAGAGAGAAGTGGAACCAAACATGAGAGGTATGCCTTATGACTCCCCACTTTTGAAGTTTAAGAAACCCATGCTAGTTAGTCATAAATGTTGAGATATTATATTGGTGGAGTGAGTCTTTGTATTGTAGTAAGATTTTTGCTTGCATGGGTATTTAGTTGGGTATGTTTTGTTCCATCTCTCGTAAGTAACCAAGTCTTGCCTAAATTTGCTAAATAATTGTAATAAGAAAAAGTCTCATAATTGAAGGCTTGGGTGTTGTAGTGTTTAGTCTTGAATGCTTATTTCTAGATACACTCAACACCACTGAAAATGTTGATTGACTTGATAGCTCTCTTTAAAAGGATTTGTTTGATTGAATTAATGTTTAGCGGTTTTTGTGAGGATGCCAAAGTTTGACTTGTTATTCATAAGAATGATATAGCTTTACGCGTGTGAAACTTCATGGGATACCAATAACTCCGCTGGCCTACGAATGATCTTCATGGAGGAAACTCCTAGATTTTGGCTATGAGTTGATTAAACACATGTAGCAGCAATGCTATAGTGGGTAAGATTCTTGGCTCTCCCGGGTAGCTGTGTTCATGATGGAATCACTCCTCTGGATATTATGAGTATCATTATGCAAAAGGAACAAAAATCTTAGTGATGCCATGAGTGTCCATCACAACCCAATAAACTAATATTTTTTTGGCATGCTCTCAATTACTTAAGAACTGAAATTCTTGAAGGACAATGAATAAAAAAGTAGTGCTTGAAAAGTATTGATTTATTGATGTGGGAGAATTGAGATACTCTAGTGTATACGCTTTTCATGACAACTCTCACACTCTCAATTTACATGATTATACTTTATGTTTCAAAGGCAAGCCTATGTCTTGATTACATGGCATGGAATAAAGTTTACTCATTTGAATCATCCATGTTAACAATAATTTTGCTGTGCTATAAGGATGCATAAAACCCGTATGATATGATTGCCATTACTCTATCTATGCTGAAGTTTTTTAGATTTATGAAGTGGAGGAAACATGAGACTATCAATCATGAGTAAGATCATCATCTCATTATTTTAGTTTAAATGTTGAGTTCCTTTTTTATTTTGGTTTTGTTGCTCGAGGACGATCAAGTTTAAGCTTGGGGAGGTTGATTGCTTCTTAAATATAGCCACCCACGATCAAGTTTAAGCGGAGGCAGACGCTTTAACGACCAACTATATGACCAGAATAAAATTCTAACCGTATAGTTCCGGCCGTATAGTAGCCATCGACGCTGCTAGGTCAAATAGAACAACTTTCGTAAAGGGACCCCTATATAAAGAGGCCTCGGGCGACGAGAAAAGAGAGCTCACAGAAAACCATCAGCTACCCCCAGATCTCCATCCACAACACCGACGAGCTGCCGGATGAATAGACTTAGATCTAATCTCTGCACCACCATAGCCATATTCCACCACTTGTAATAGTAGATCTCTTCTTCGATTGGCGATATTATAAGACTATTTGCTATCAATCTCATGGTTTTTGCTACAATGTTTATGATCTTTGATCTCATCTCTATGTGTGAGTAATTCTCCTTGGGCTAAGGGCTTCGGCCTAGCCATGTAGCTTTTGTGCATATTATTTATTATAGATGGGATCATGTATTAGTTTGTATAACATGATGATTATTGTATCCTCTCTTGCCTCAATCTAGACTTGTCAGGTACCTAAGACCCCGAGGATTGAGCCAGGTATAGGGAGTATGAGTAATGACTAATCTGCAGGTAGGGAACCCCAGTGACAGAAAGGGTAGTACAGTTGTATGTGACGTATTTACTTGGGATTAACGGTGACATCACTATGCATATCATTAGTTCTCTTTCTTCTATGGATGAGACTAGTAGGTTATTGCTATAAGCGGTTGCGGAGGCAATAGCAATTATGGATGCACTATCCACATATAATTTATCTTCCTCTAACAATTACGTGCATACTTTATTTTTATCTTTTATTCCCATTAGATGTTTTGCACATCTACAGGTGAAACTGAATGCCCTAGGCCCTCTCTCTCCATCATCGACAACAACAAAAAGACGCAATCTCTTGGTCCAGTAAAAACACAAAAGGAATTCTAAAACTCCCAAAGATCCGTTAAAATAACTTCACTACGCTTCTACTTCCCGAGGATTCGATAAACCTAGGTATACTAGGGAAAAAGAGATATACTACATCCGTAATCCGGATCAAAGGTATCAATTAGCTCCAGGTATATCGAAGTAATACCTACCGTTTATTTTTCTAATCATACTACATGTATTAAGAGTAGGAAAATCGAGACGGCGAACAACTTCCAACAGTTGCAAGTTACTTACGTTGAGATGGAGTGCTCGAGCGAGAACAGTGGTAACTCCCCCTCTGCATATGGGTCCATGAGTTTGGAGAGCTTGATACTTCAAATAAATCACTAGAAGAGAGACTAGATTTGGTGTCAAGTTACAGTTTGGAATGACATGTTTTGTGAGGATCATCATGTCCTCCTTATTGACACTTGTGAACCCACCACGGGCCTTCAAGGTGTTAGCAATAATATAGAACAAATAACGAACTGCAGGACACTCAATTTGATTTCCCTTTGCGACAAGATTTTAAATTCTCATTTTATTGAAGTACAGTTAGGGGTAGGACTAAGTGTGAAAGAAGCGGAGCGGATGTTAGTGACATTGTTGGCAAAACCAAAGTAGTGGCACCAATCATCGAGAGACAAGTCATACTCACGGTTCATCAAGAGGAAGGTGGTCCGATCATCTCCTGGGATGTCCTCCTCATAACTGTAGCATGGACACACTGTATGCTTCAAGGTGCTAAGAAACTCGAGTATCAAGCACCGATAGGTGGCGGCCTCCTGAAAAACAAAGTCAAGAAAACCAACATTATTGCAAAGATAATTGAAATCATGACAAATGCCTAGTTGATTCAGAATAAGGGGGCATGCCCATTTGGTAGACTTGAGCTCGCGGTTCTTAATACAGTTCAAATGGTTGAGATGAAAGTCTTCGGTGAACTTAATGTTGAGCATTGCAGATGTTAGTCCTTCAACCGGCGGTGGCTTGTGCAGCCACCGCACGTGTACGGCTCCTTGTGTTCATCGAAAAATGAAAACTTTCACTAATTAATAACTTTCTTCAAACAAAATTTTGATCTGATAGAAATAAGCATAGAACACTCCTCTACGCTTTCTACAAAATAATCTCCTCTAAATAACAAAACTAAACATGATCAATTAGATAATAAGCTCAAAATAAGACCTAAGTCTTGATTGATTAAAGGTAATTTTCTTAATCTAGTTACCATGGTGTAGTCTAATATTATTATCCGCTTGGTGCCACGCATGCTTATCAGATGTTTAGAATCATATGTGTGATTTTATTGATGCTAGCACTATGTTTATGTGAAGGCAGATCTGAATTTGTCTGTTTGACTGTCTCATGCAATCATATGACTACTAGTATATTAAAATTGTTGAACTTTGTTGCTATTTATGCAGATTGAAACTGTTGTTGCAGAGGCTATGACTGCTATAGATGCTGCTAAATTTCTAATGCCCCCACCCAAAGGGGACATTGTCTACACATCAAGGAAGAACAAGCACAATACCCAGTTGGGAAGTGACCTCTCAAAGAAAAGGGTATTATTCGAAAAATCCACAAATCTACATCCCATGATTTTGTGTGATATTATTATCATCTTTGTATTTATGCTTATTAGAAGTTCACAAACACCAAATATGCTTGCTTTACATGCAATGATTTTTTTGTTATTATTAGATTTACATGCTATTTACATAACTTAAACCTTCCACTTAATTTCATGCAGTACCATGCACCAGCTACTCAACCCTTTATTCTACCATCCTCTTATCAATCTTGTAGGGTGAAAGGGGGACCTCTATGATATCTGAAAAGCAGAGAGAATAAAAATGTTGCATTGCCCCCCTTTACGAAGGGTGTCCATTGTATCAGGTATGGATTTTAGTGGTTTATAAAAACTTGATGTAAGATATTGTATCTCACGTTTTTTGTTGTCATCTTATTTCTCTATAAATTTTCTCATGAAGGTTATCCCTTGCGTTGCTTGCCGCATAATAAACAAGGTATGCGGAAATGAGCAGACTATAACTCTATATAGCATATCCTCTAAAGGAACATGATAATTGTATGATGTGGATGTCTCTCGGACGATGGCCACTACCTATTTGGGTGGACGAGGTCGGGCAAAGTACGTGTGTGAGCATGATATGAAGCAGGGGGATGAGGTGGCCCTTGACTATAGAAATCCTGGGCAGATAGTTGTTACTTATCTTAGACCTATTGACGCAAGAAGAAAAAATAGAAGTAGTAACTTAATTTGCTTGTATACTCATCATATTCTCTGATCACTGTCTTGCGAGTAACTAGTCTACACCATTTTATTGTACTCATGATATGTCTCTAACCACTACTACAGTCTACTTTTCTTCCTTCGATAAGGAATCCACTATCAAACTACTAGCACTGGCACCAGGTCCTGCACCAGCCCCGGTTCCTACACTGGAACATGTTGACCAAAGGAGATAGAATAGAGGTAGCAACTTAACTTGATTGTATACTCATTATATCCTATGATCACAACCTTGGGAGTAAACACCTGCAATCCGCTTACTTACCCCAGAAGGAATTCAACATCAAGCTACTAGAACCGACATCGTATCCTGCGCCAACTCCTTTATAAATTGCATCGGCACTGGCTTCTGCACCAGCCCCTATTCCTGCACCTAGAGCAGCTCCTGCACCAGCCCCTCTACAAATTGCATCAACACTGTCTATTGCACCAGATCATGCACCAGCCCCTCTAAAAAATGCACCGACCCTATCTCTTGCACTAGCCCCTATTCCTGCACCTGCACCATCTTGTACACCATCTCAGATCTTAGCGTCCTACACACGTGTGATCACTAGGTCGCATCATAGGATTATGTTTGTGAGTATATGGCGGCAGATAAATTGCTCTGGATGTCTTCTGCTTAAGTTTCACATGATTCAGTGCATTGATCTTATTAATTGCACGTATATCTCTTGCTTTGACTCAGCAATTTCCTAGGAGTGCCACAAGTGAACTCTAGGCCATACGAAAGGGAAACATATCCTTCAAGATGCAGAGTGAAGGAGTGTTAATCTATAGATGTTGTGCCATTAACTGTACTGATGGGCATTTGGTAGCTAGTTCTAGGTGGACCAAGTTCCTGAAAGCAAGCAACCTTTCCATGGAACAATGGTCAATGTTTATGTATCTCGTTGCCCTGACTGTTGCATGTTGGTCATGAAGTTCCAAGCTGTCTAGTTCTTTGGTCGCATGTTATTGTAATTAATTATGTAGTTGTGCTATCTCCACTGATCATATATGAGTGGTAAAACTGTGACAACCTTTTGTTGGAATAGAGATATGACTAGTTGTAGGGTACGAGTTTATATGTATATATGATCAACTATTATGACAATGATTGTCTTCATGTTATTTTGTATTTTGGCCGCGGGCCGCTGGGGAATTATAGATTAAACTAAAGACATGATTTGAGAATAGGTTCATACATGTTGAGTACAACAAGCCATACTTTGTCCCTCTTCTGCGTGCGGGGTATACGTCCTGTCAATTTGTCACCCTTTTATTTATCAATTTTTTGTTCCTATTTTTTAATAGTTTATTTTTTATTTCTTGTCAAAAGGTCATAGTTTAGAATACAGTGGCGCTACATCCTACGGCTAGATTAGAGCATCTCAAAATAACAAAACAAAAAGGTCAGGGCGTCCAGCAACCCCCAGCGCATGGAATTTTTACATTTTTGAGATTTAGATCAAATTTTCACTTTTTGGCATCTCATGGAAATTTTACTAAAGAGACCATGAAGATATCCACATTCTGCCACTGTTTTGGCGCAAAGCATTCTCAATTCGGGGTCAGGGGCCGCTGATTCCCAGAACATTGGTTTTCTATATAGATCCCATGCTAAATAGCCCATTACCCCACCAAGTTGGCCCAAAATTTTCTTAATTTGTCTGTTTGGGCGCATTGCCCCCACTCCCTAAAAAGACTTCCACCTTCCCAAGTTTTGTACACTACATCATGTAGCGATTTTTATTGAGAATCTGTTAGAGGCGCTGTTTTTTCCTTTTAAACTTGATAAGTATTTACGCACATTTTTGCAAGGAGATAAATATGTAAGCTATAGTTTGTATAAATTTCTTACCACTAACTAGAAAATATTGTTCTTGGCCTAGTGGCAAGACACCTAGTTCACCTGTGCTGGAAGACTCAAATTTGAATCCTAGGTATGTATATATACTAGGGAGAGTACATTTTCCTTGTAGCAATATTTTTGTATTGTGAGGCTGACATCACCGATCCACATGCATGCAGCACACCTCAATCCTAACACGATCAAGTTTAATGGGTGGGTTCGAAAATAAAAGTTATTATCATGCATAACAAATCATGCAATATACTTGTACAAAGAGACTGCCATCGTGACCAAGAAAGGAGACCTTTCACTACTGTATCGCCATCAGGAAACATTGGCAAGGTTAAAACAATTGATGCGACTGGACAGAAATTTCAAGAGAGGAGACATTTATTATACTAATAGGCTGGGATCAGGGACCAACAACAGCCAGAGACCGTACACGGCTGCCACATCAAGCAACTTACCAAGGTCAAAATGGCAATCATGATTGAAATAAAAAATCTAACATCGACAGGTTTTTTTAACAGAGAGGCTAACATCTGGGGCCTAGCAGCCAGACCCTACATGGCTACCGCATCGAGCAATGTTGCCAAGTTCTAAACATGGAGGTGTGACAAAAAAAAGTCCAACATATAGCACATATTTCTTCTAAATAGAGGATGACATATAGGACCTAGCAGCTAGTCCCTACATGGCTAATGCATCGAGAAATGTTTCGAAGTTCTAAACAGGGCGTAAGTGAAAATCAAAAGTCCATCATGCACACGTTTCTTCTAAAGAGAGGCTTACATTAGGAACACAATAGCCATACTCTACATGGTTGCCGTGTCGAGCAACATTGCCAAGTTCTAAACAGGAAGGCGTGAATAGAAAAAAATCCATCATGCACACATTTCTTCTAAAGAGATACTGGCATGTGGGACCCAGCAGCAAGACTAACCGGCTAATACATCAGGCAACATTATCGAGTTCTAAACATGGAGGCACGAGCGGAACAAGAAAGTCCATCATGCACATGTTTCTTTAATGAGAGGCTGACATCTAGGACCCAGCAGCCAGACCCTACATGTATACTGCATTGAGCAATGTTCCAAAGGTTAAAATAATGAACACGGTCAATAAAGTCCATCATGCACATATTTCTTCTAAAAAAAGGCTGGCATGTGGGACCTAGCAGTGAGACTAAACATCTTACATTGAGCAATGTTATCAAATTCTAAACCGAGAGGTGCGAGTGGAACAAGAAAGTCCATCATGCACATATTTCTTCTAATGAGAGGCTAACATTTGGGACCCAGCAGTTTGAGTAAACAGCTGATGCATTGAGAAAACATTATCAAGTCCAAAACAGGGAGGCATGATCAGAAAAAGAAATTCCACCATACACAAGTTTTGTTTATAAAGGCTCTTACATGTGGGACCTAGCATCTTAACTAAACAGCTGATGCATCGAGCAATATTATCAAGTTCTAAATAGGGAGGCACGAGCGGAACAAGAAAGTCCATCATGCACATGTTTCTTCTACTAAGAGGGTGACAACTAGGACCCATCCTGACTAAACGGTTGATGCATCAAGCAAACATTATAAAGTTCAAAACAGGGATGCATGATTAGAAAAATACATTCTACCATACAAACTTTTCATTCACAGAGAGACTGACATCTAGGACCCATTATCCTAACTAAATGGCTACTGCATCAAGAAACGTTATCAAGTCGAAAACAGGGAGGCACGAGCAAAGAAAAAAGTCCATCATGCACACGTTTATTCTGATGAGAGGCTGGCATCTGGGACCCAGCAGCCTGACTAAATGGCTGATGCATCAAGCAACGTTGTCAAGTTTAAAACAGGGAGGCGTGAACAGAAAATTAGTCCGCTAGATACACTAACATCGTAGCCCCACGGGCTTCAAAAGACTTCGGTGGCATCAACCAAAGTCAAAATTGGGCGAGCAACCAAAAATCTAACATCTACCATGGCCCAACCGAGCTTTTGCCGCGTTTATAACGATTTCGTGGCAGTAGGGTGTCTCTAAAATTAAAAAAGATTTATATCTACCACGAGAAAATAACGAAATTGTGTTAGAAGGTGCACCTTTTACCATGCTTTGTAGACCAAACCGTTGTGATGGCGACTTCTATTGTAGTGACTGGATGTCGCTCGCTCTCTGGACACCCTAGCGCATACTTTTTTAAACGTAAAAGTGTGTGCCATGTACTCCGATGCTACTCACGTTCTTGGTTAGAGTAGTATTAATTCCAAAGACATCTAATAATGGATCATAATATTGGTTGTATCTCATCCGCAATTTTGAGAATATCTAAAATATTTGAGCATATGGCACGCGGAAGGTCTCTAATCAAACATGGTTGCCCTTCGTGGTATAAAAGAGGGCCAACTTTACAAAATAGCGAAGTTCATATTACATATATATATATATATGGGGCCTAAATTACCTCTAATAACTACACACTAAATGTTGACCTCGTCATCATAGATGAGGTTGATTTAATCCTTGATAGCATCTCTACTGCCGATGCATGACTCCTCTACTTTGTCTTCCCGTATGCCTTCTCCGGAGCCTGATGCCCTTGCTTCATCGATGTGTACACCCTATCTAGAGCCTGATGCCTCGGTATCATTGGCGAAGGGGGAGCACCATTCCTAGGTTTCCCGGGTAGCCTTACGCCTTACGATGTCGGCCATCCATATCTCCCTAATCTCATTGAACCTGCTGACGGGAAACAACAGACATCACACTATGATGTCGACCTCCTTACCTTTCTTCTTGACATGCAGCCATGTATGCACTTAGTACTCGTGGAGATTCGCGAAGGAGTACTCCACCACGCTATGCACCTCCTCTTCCTCACGTCGTGCCGAAACGATGGACTCCTCCACCAACATATGCTCCTCGATCGCCTCCCACTCCATCTCATCAGCCAACTTCGCAGATGCTGGGGGATACAAATCCTCCACGACCACCACCACCTCCTCCTTCTCCTCCTACGACAGGTCAATGATGGAAGCATGTAGAGAGTATTTCTCCTCCAAATCATACGGTAAGAGGTCCATGTAAGCTAAAATTAAATCGCAGGGAGGCATAGTGCCGATGTGAGAGCCAGCCGACGGGAACACTATGCTTGGGATTATAGGTGATGGTAAATGATGGGAACATCCGATGAATTCGTGTCACAGTCGATTTCATAGAAAGGAGCAAGAAATTTAAGAAGAAAACCATGCAAACAAACATATCTAAAATAAGTGTGTGCATGGTTGTTCACATTGCAAATGACTAATATCTCCTAAACCATTTGTGATGATATAGCACATTGCAGACATTGTAGCATCTATGAGAGGCTGGGGAGAATGTCGCATACAGTTTCTCGTAAAAAAAGTTTGCAATGTGCACAAAAAATGGCAAGTGAAAAATAGTTCTATTCTACTCCTCGTGGGAGGAGGAGATGTAGATGATCTCCTCCTTGGATTCATTGACAACTAGCGGATTTGTGGCCTTTGACACGTGCATTGTGTTTTACTCATGCTTTGCCATCAATGATTCCTCTACTAAATGATGCTTATCTAGCATCTCTTTCTCGTTCCCTTGTCCTACCGCTCATCCTCCTCCTACCATTCGAGTTGCGCTGAATAATCTTACAGTGTCGTAGCAGTCGCGTCCATGTCATCCTCCAAATTCCTTTCAGTGTTATCATCCGAGGAGCTTCAGCTGGAGTACGAGGTGAAACGAATATGCCCGAGAGGCAATAATAAAGTAGTTATTATCTTCTTACATGTTTATGATAAATGTTTATTTCCCATGCTAGAATTGTATTAACCGGAAACATTAATACATGTGTGTCTAATAAACAAACAAGAGTTCCTAGTAAAGCCTCTGGTTTAGCTGCTAGCTCATTGATTAACTGATGATCAAGGTTTCCTGATCATGAACGTTGGATGTTGTTGATAATGGGATCACATCATTAGAATAAGGATGTGATGACCACACACCCAAAGTAAGTATAGCAATGTGATCAAGTCATTTAGTTTACATTGTTGTATCTAACACATACGAAGTAATCCTAATCCTCAGACCATGAGATCATGTCAACCACTAACACAAGATGAGTACTTTGATGACATCAAATGTCACACTATAACAGGGTTACTGTAAAGGTGGAATTGAGTACTCTAAAAGTATTAGTTGAGGCTCATGGATCAAGATTGGATTTGTCCATCTAGATGATGGAGAGATATACTCTGGGCCCTCTCGGTGATATCACATAGACACCCCTTACAAGCATGTCACTAGGTCACAAGGATGGCATATCACGGAACGAGTAAAGAATACTTGTCGGTTACGATATTGAACTAGGTATAGTTGATACCGATGATCAGATATCGGACAAGTAAAATACCGCGAGACAAAATGAATTGGTTATGACATTTATGGTTCACACAATCACAAGATTCATTGTTGAATGTGTGGGAGTCATTATGGATCTCCAAATCACGCTATTGA
The DNA here is from genome assembly GCA_916181665.1 of Avena sativa. Taxonomy (NCBI): domain Eukaryota; kingdom Viridiplantae; phylum Streptophyta; class Magnoliopsida; order Poales; family Poaceae; genus Avena; species Avena sativa. The sequence goes on along the minus strand of OV702292.1, from coordinate 408,925,095 downwards.
TTGATCGGAGAGGTCTCTACCATGTCTGGATTATTCACGAACCATAGGGTGACATACTTAAGGTATGTCGACACTTTTGAGTGGATACATAATATCAGAGAAAAGTTTGAGAAGCACCAGAATTATTTTGAGAAGCATGGGAGTTATTTCAGGGGATATCGGAATAGTTCAAGGGGTAAGTGTTATTGTTTGTTAATTAATGGAATTGACAAATATTAAAAATGAAATAAATAAAATGTTCTGTTTATTTATGGAGACAAACCTTTGGTTTTTCCGTGGAGAGTCGACTCAATTGAATGAGAGGATGAGTGGGCATGAGTGGGAGATCCACTCACTTGATGAGGAAAGAGGTGGGGGCACCGTGGGGCCGACGCCACACCTTGGGGGTGCTGCCCTGTCTATATATAGAGGGGTGGGAGCTTCCTCACACCAATTAAATCCCTTCTCTCTCCCTCCTCCATTTGCTCCACCCCTTGGCTTTTGGATTAGAAGAAGTCATGGTCATATAGTTTTCTCTATCAGCACCACCACGTTGTTGTGTTGTTGGAGATTCCGGCGGATCCACTACTTCTTCTACCCTACTGGACCGAGTAAATGGAGGTCATCGTGAAGCCGTACGTGTGACCGAGTACCGAATGCTGCCAGATTACAGCGCTCATCTACACGATCTTGAGACTAGCAATTGTTCGTTTACATCACCCACGAGATATAATCTCAATAAAAACTTTCAGGATGGTTGATGAACTACCTGTTGCATGCGTCCAATAGATTAGATCTTGACACCTTGGGTGTTCTGACCGTAGGATTTTTTTGTTTTCTATGATGCGAACCTTTTAGTGGTGTTAGAGCTATATCTATAAGTAGATGTTTTGTATGGGTATAACACATATGGATGTGGGAGTTGATGATCATGTTATTGCCTCTTTTCGTGTATTTTGGATCTTAGTGGTAGAGTGGGATGAAGCGACCCAGACTAACTTTACATATCCACGGACACGGGACTTGTTCCGCGCTCGACATGCAACTTGTTTTGTATAAATGGCCTTACGTGTATCTATCTCTCCCACTATAGTTAAGATCTAGTTTATAACGGGTTGTTAATAATACTACAAGAAATGTCTGCATCTGCAACGGTTTGGTCCATCGATCATCTACAACAAATGTCTTCTGCAACAATTTCGTTCCATCGACCGTGGCCGATGGAAATCTTTTTTTTCCATTTTGGCATCCCTCTACTACGATGAAATCACTAAAAACCTAGACGAAGCTCGACTGGTGCGTAGCACAAGTAATATTTTTGGTTCCTCGCGTGATGTTGACTCATCAAAATCTTTTGAGGCATGTGGGTCCTGGATGTTAGTGTCTCTACCGGACCATAATTTTCAGTCGTACCTCCCTGATTTGAATTCGATAATGTTGCTCGATGCATCCACCATTTAGTCGGGTTGTTTGGTCTCCTATGTCAGCCTCTCATTATAAGAATCATGTGTATGATGAAATTTTTTCCTTCGCTCGTGATATTCTGTCTCGAATTGGATAGCGTTGCTCGATGCATCTGCAACTTAGTCAGGCTATTGGGTCCCACATGTCAGCCTGTCATTAGAAGAACCATGTGTATGATAGAAATTTTTCCTCGGTCGTGCTTCCCGTATTTGAACTCGATAAAGTTGCTCGATGCATCAGCCGTTTAGTCAGGCTGGTGGGTCTCCCGTGTCAGTCACTCATTAGAAGAAACGTGTGTATGATGAATTATTTCCTTCGGCCATGCTTCCCTGATTCAAACTTGATAACATTCCTCGATGGATCTGTCATTTGTTTAGGATGCTCTATCCCACATGTCATACTCTCATTAGAAGAATCGTCTGTATGATGGAGTTTTTTCTTCGCTCGCGCCTCCTTGTTTTGACCTTCGCAACATGCTCAAAATATTCAGCCGTTTGGTCTAGAAGATGGGTCCCCATGTCAGCCTCCTCTATATAGGAAACGTGTGTATGTTGGACATTTTTTGGGTCAAGTCCGCCTTTTTGGCCTTGGAAACGTTGCTTGATGTTCTGGCTAATAGGTCCCCGATGCCAGCCTCTCTGTACAAGAAATGTGTATATGTTGGATCTTTTCTTTCGGTCGTGTTCATTTCTTTGACCTTCTTAACATATCTTGATGCAACCATGTATGGTCTAGCAGGCGGGTCCCCGATGCCAGCCTCCTCTTTACAAGTACTTTCACTATTTATTTTTCAAACCCACCCGTTAAACTCGAGGGACGCTGCAGGCTGGTGGGTCCGTGATGACAGCCTCTCTCTAAAGCAATATATTACTACAATAAAAAATGAAATACTAAAATTAATAATACATATATGTATGCACATACTATTCGAACTCGAGGCTTCAATACATGTAAATTGATTGCATTTCCACTATGCCAAAGAGAATTTATGAAACTATAACTTTATGGTAACTATAACTTATGTACCAGTCTTCTTAAAAAAGATTTTGTGTGTTCATGTTTATCTCCCTTAATATAAAAGGTCAGTGCCCCTAACATCTCATTTTTAAAAATTCTACGTATGGAGTAGTTTCTTAAAAAAATGGTATGCGGAGATTTTTTGAGGTGCGAGGGGAATGCACAAAAAGGCCGAATTAAAAATACTTTGGGCTATTCTACATGGGTTATAATCCATGGGTTATACTACATGGGCTATTCTCTATGGGCTATACTCCATGGGTTATACTCCATGGACTCCTCTCTCGAATTTCACTTAGTTGTGGTCAGCAGTCCTCTGACACCGAAAAGTCTGAATTAATGTTTTGTGCTAAAGAGGGGCTAAATGGGCTAGCTTTGATATCCTCTTTAGTAAAAATTTCATTGTACGATCCCTCAAAAAAATGCATTGTACTGTGCTCTACCAGATTCGAAACAAAGACCTCACCAAAGGAGGGGGAAAAGCGATAATTATTTTGACAGATATTCATGCAAAAAAGTCAAAAGAACCATGGACACACACTCTGCCTGTGCCAAAACTGCACTGCTACCCTATGAATTCACTTGGTGAAATCATGATAGATCTTTACACCTCTCATCTCTATCCAAAACACATCCAGTGGTTCCAATGACAGAAAGCCAAAAGCTCTAGTGCAAATAGCCAGGCATCAATGATAGAACTTTTGATAGATTTAGTAGAATTTGGAAGATTCGGTAGTACATAATAAGACAGAAAAATATCAACATATTCTTAGTTCATAATTAGCCACACTTGATAGATTCAACAATATTTCAAAGTGGCCTATTTAGCAATAAAGACATTGAAATTCAAGAGCAGTACAAAGAGAATCAGTTCTTGTTTCAGCTCTAAAAACCTTGGCGCATGATGAGTTTGGCCTTTTCTCCGAACATACTCCATCAATGGAGCATGTAAAACTGACGATAAAATCTGCTTTTGTGTGCATACCTCATTCTTATGTCAATGCATGTGTGACCAACATATGCAACCCAAAATGCCCAAGCCTCATCTAGATTGCAACAAGGCCATGTTTCAAAAGAATAGAAAGACCAACTATCTACTTCCCTTGATCTAAACAAGTACCACTAAATCACTATTAGCTCTATAAAATACTTTAGTAATAGCAGCGATAGAAAAATTGACAAATTTAGTAGCATTTGAAAGATTCAGCGGTACAATCTAAGACTAGAAAAGTATCGACATGTTCCCAGTTCACATTCAATAGCACTTGATAGATTCAATAGCAATTCAAAGTGACCGATTCAGTGGTGGCAGATAATGACCAAAAGAATTGATAGATTCAACAATGTAGACATTGAAATTCAATAGTAGTACAACAATGCATCAATGCCAAGTTTCAAAGAAAAAGCGAGACCATATTCTCTACTCGATCTGAACAAGTCCTAGTACATAAGTATTACTACAAAATAGATTAGAAGTAGTTGAACTCCATACAAAATACTTAGTAAAAGTGTATAACTACCTTAAGCTAGGAACCACTATGTGTCCTCTGATAGTAGAAGAAAAGAGAATGTTTCAGCGTATCTAAGTGTTGGTCGAGAAATGCACTTGCTTTCCTGCCTGGGATGTGTCTCTCGTTTCATTCTCGCCTGTGGGCATCTATGTCACTAGAGTACATGTAAAATTCATATGCCAAACCAGGAAATTCATATGTAAAACTGTCGATGCCGATGACCTCTGCTCTCCGTGAGCCCGGTGAAGTCACCGACATAGACGTGTCCCATATTTGGGGCTTGTATCTGGGCACTGTCATCGAGTGGGCAGATAAGAGGTCCTCGATGAACACTTTCTTGAAGTCGGTGAAGTTGCATCCTGCTTCGTGTAGACACACCAGCAGTAGTTGAACACAATCTTCTGGTCATAGACGTCGTTGTAGGAGACCAAAGTCTAGCAGATGTTGTTGGGGCATCTACTACCTTTTCTGCCTGCTACTTGGCGGTACAACTCTTTAGAGCATGCGGTTAGCCAGCCGGTGCTGGTAGTGTCCATACGCATAGCTATTTCATTGAAGACGTCATTGTCGACCTTCCTCCAGATGTTGTTCAATCGGTTGTGCCTTGAATCTGTCATCACGTCTAGATGGATTGGGGCAGGGGCGGCTATGTATGACTTGTTGGGCGATTTTGGAGGAGAGGGGTGGCATCCTAGAAGGAGCGATGCTGCAGGTGATATGGCGAGAAAAATGTGTGAAGTAAGCACTCGAGAAGATCCAAATGCGGTCTAGCGGAGTTTGGGATGGCTCTTTGAACGAGGGTTTTTTCCGTGCTCCTTCGACTGTCTTCTGCCGGGTGCAGCTACATCGAGGATGCCAACTAGAGTTATGGAGTACGGAGTACTATAGCTACTCTATACTGGCACACTTCCATGAGTGTTCTCTCATCACATCTATGAGATGATTTACTGCGTCCATTTTCATACTACTACCTCCAGTCCATATTTAATGGCCTCAACTTTGTCTAGATTCGTTTGTATATCACATCAGTTACATGGTGTAGTTGTAATTTGAGTCACTTACGTTTTTCCGTACTTCATACCAAATTACCAAGATGCCGAACCTCATTTGAACTTAAGGTACCCCTTTGCTAAGTTTCACAAGCCTGCTAGAATTGCCGAAATTTCTATAAAGGCTAGAACCCACGGCCTAAATTTCATCATCCTTGGTGAAATAATAATAGATTCCTAGTTTGTATTTAGCAGCATTTCAAAGTGACTGATTCAGTAATGGACACTGAAATTCAACAGTATAGAGAAAATCAATTCTTGTTTCAGCTCTAAAAACCTTAGCACGGGATCAGTCCCTATTCTTCGAACACACTCAATCATTGGAGCAAGCAAAACTGATGATCAACTCTGCTTATGTGTGCATACATTCTTCTCACATCAATGTCTATGTGACCCACATATGTAATCCAAAATGCCCCGAGCCTCATCTAGATTGTGACAAGGCCACATTTCAAAATAAGAGCAAGACCATCTACTTCCCTTGATATAAACAAGTACTAATACATCAATATTAGTTCTACAAAATACTTTAGTAATAGAAATGACAGAATATTTGACAGATTCACTAGAATTTGAAAGATTCAGCAGTACTAAATAATAGAAAATATCAACAGATTCCCAGTTCATAATCAGCAGCACTTGACAGATTCAACAACATTTGAAACTGACCAATTTATCAGTATAGATAGTGACCAAAAGAACTAACAGATTCGACAATACAAACAATGAAATTTAATAGATGTAGCAAGGGAATAATTCAAAAGGAAAGAGAGACCATATTTTGCACTCGATCGGTCTATCTGAACAAGTACGAGAACATAGGTATCACTACATAATACATTAGTAGTAACAGAGATCCATACAAAATATTCAGAACTACCTTAAGCTAGGAACCACATGTCCCAAAATGATAAGAAAAATCTTGTCGAGGAGTACATGGGTTCACATTAGGATTATCACAAGAAGATTAAGATGTGTTATTCTCTAGTCAATCATGTCAATGCAAATCTTGTATTCCACGATGAACTCTAATGGTCAATTCCGACAACGAGTGACTAGATTAGACCAACAAACCCACAAAGAGTAAGGCGCTTGAGTCATGCGCACGCCACTTCTTGTTGACACGCTTCTCTTTGCAAAGAATACCTCCTCCCTAAAGCCATTTGGCTGCACACATCTCAACTTCACCTTGTACTGCGGTGATAAGCACGCTGGCGTCCTAGCGCACATGATGGAAATCAAGATGACATTGTCACGCCCTTTGAATAGCACGCATAACACTGTAGTATCATTCCTAAATCCCATGATATCTACATTCTGCAAGCCTGGTGCCGGCACTGGCTTAGAGATGTACCTGGCTTTCCTATCGTAGTGGAGAAGTGCTGGCGAGGAGAACTACCGGCGGGGCGGAGAACTCGCAGTCCGGCTCCACACAATTGTGTGGGATTCCATTAACGAGCATTGGAAACGAATATTGAAAACATCCATCTTCTAGGAAAACCCATACCAATTGAGTCTATCACCAACATAAAGTAATTTAATTAGTATGGAATTACATATATTCATATTAGGATCATCACAAGAATATTTATGTATGTTAACTCACCCTTGAAACTTATTGCTACGATACTTTTAATCCAGGGGGAATTCTGATGACCGATTAAGAAGCTCATAGGTAATGTCGCGGCTTCGACAGGTATGACATTATCCCTTCCAGCATGACTTCATCCAACGAAGGCCATCTTGTCAGCTCAAATTTTTCCACCATTTCGACTGAATGGAGCTCACTCCATGACCGCAACGACCAAAACTTCACCTTGTACCGTGGCGATTCGCACGTTGCTGACCTAATGTACCTAATGGATAGCATGATGTTCGTGGTATGGCCATCAATTTGGGCGACAATCTATGTGCCCTCTTTCCCTATGCTGATAATCTCTGCTCTCTGCAAGCCTGTTGTAGGCATCGTCTTAGACGGGTACCAGTATTGGAGGTTGTAGGGTACTTCGTCCACACCCCTCTTGTGGGAAACTCTTAATTGGTACAAAAGCACAATCAATGGCCGGGTGACAAACTCGCATCCTGGATCCCTGCAGATGCACAAAGTGTAGTAGCTCCCGATCTTGTGGTCGTAGACATTGTTGTAGGAGACCAATGCCCAATAGCGGTCTTTGGGGCATATGCTACCTTTTCCGCTGGCAACTTGGTGGTACATCTCCTTGGAGCATGTGGCCAGCCTGACGGCGCTGTTAGTGTCCAGACGCATAGAAATTTCATTGAAGAGGTCGTTCCCAACCTTGCTCTAGCCGCAGTACCGTGAATTGCGCCTTGAATCCGCCATATCGTTTGGGAGGATTGGGGGCGAGGGTGGATCTGCATATAGCTGTTGGGGTTTTTTGAAAGAGAGAGGTGGTGGCCTAGAAGGAGTGATGCAATGAGTGATATGGCGAGAAAAATGTGTGAATCATGTGCTAGAGAGGATCCCAAATGTGGCCAGGCAGTGTTGATGAGTGGGGATAAATGGATATGGGGAAGATGAGATGGCTCTTTGAAAGAGTTTTTAATTTTGTATGTTCATTTGGCGGTATTCTCCTGCAGGGCGCGGCTGCATCGAGGACACATGCTAGAGTATTAGGATGCCGCCGTGCACTAAATTAACCATATCACTTTCTGGCACAGTATAGTCTCGTCACGTCATTTTGACCAGACACAAGATTTATTTACAACTTCTATTTTCATACTACTAGTCAAATATTGACTGTTGGATCAAGATTAGAAAATACCAACATTGCAAACCATTGGATGATCTTCTTTTTCATTCTAGCATATAGTAGATTATGTTGATAGTCTTTAGCATAATGAACTTGTAAGGTCCCCAACCTTTAATAAGATTGAGCCCCCTGTGTTTACAATGCTAGTCCCTGGATCAATAGCTAGCATCCACAGTTCAGATGTAATATCAAGAAACAAAGGTCATAATACAACTTTATAACCAGGAAGAACTTAATTTTTATTACATCAAACATAGCTCATATGGCTATTACATTACATTGCAGCGGAATATCTATAGTCATGGGTCCTTCATCTTCAAAGTGCCACAGGCAGATGTTGGTTGTAGACTTTGTAATCCTAATCAATCAATCTTCACTAAAATCAATCAAACCTGCAACATTACAAGTTACAGCCACAAGGGTCAATACATTTGAATTGTATTGGCAAGTGATACTTTGGTAGTATAGTGGAGTCTATCATCTATATGCATTTTGGCTAAGTGGAGTTGAGGCTTGCATTGCTCAAAATAGATTTTTCCTATCATTTTGAAAATACTAAGTTTTATTTGGCAAAAACTACCAAGGCATCTACCAATCAAAGACTGAAGATCCTCTCAAGGCATCTACCAATCAAAGACTGAAGATTTTCTTGGGAAAAACAATTTTCCCAATCTAAGATTTTGAGATCCTTGTACCAAGCCATCTCTCCATCAAAGATTGAAGAATTTCACACAACCCTTGTTCACCCACAAATTTTATTTAGAAATTGGAGTGATGAGATTCTTGATAGCTTCCATGTCTTGATGCTCAAATTGTCCTTTACCAGGGACATGGCTAAGTACTTAGGTTTTTCACTCTGCAGAGGTGGTGCACTTTCCCCACAAGACTTGGTTTCCCAAGACAAGATCCTTCAGAAGCTTTCCCTTAGACCATCATGGACGCGCTCCAACCTATCAAACACTACCACCCACTGTCCATATGGCTAAGTTCTTGCAACCTATATGATCATGGCAGAGCCCATATTGCCAAGTGGTTGCACTTGAAGCTTCTCAACATTTGACATCTCAAATCTCTTTGTTCCTGGGTGGCCATCCACAAGTGAGATACACAAGCCAAGTCCATGGCCTTGTGAACCACTCAACACAAACCATTCCTTCCATTTCCACCCAGGTGATTCATTAACTTAGTTGTTTTATTAACAAAACACAAGTCCATAGACTTAGAAATTTTCATAGCATGAATATATATCCCACCCAGGTTTTCTATTAGCTAGGCTAAGCTTGGTAGTAATAGGATTTCTAACTTAGGAAAATCCTTCGAAGGATTCATTCTACTAGTTTTCTTATAGCAAGGTCTATACTTAGCAAAATAAAAACCATGCAAGTTTTACTTGGCAAAAACACTAATGCATAGTGAAAATAATGGGATAATGATATGAAGCATCACTTGCCTTTTTGGTAGAGGGTATAGGTTCACTTCCTTGTCTTTGCAACAATCACACTCTTCAAGTCACTACAATTCAATCAAGCAAAGCACAAACTCAATCTACCAATCAAGCAAAACTACACACATAAAATAACAAAGTCAAACAAACAAATTTTTTTTTCACACACAAAGTAATGGGATCTAAGTCATGCATAAGCATGCAAAGGTTGGTTCTATTGCAAGGATGGTCTTCACTAGGCTTCTAACTTTGTAAGTTCCAATTTGGTCATTTACCAAAATGGCAAAGTCATTTGCAAAGAGGGTCTTTATTAGATTCCTAAACTTTGTAAGATCCAAAATGGTCATTTACCAAAGTGTCAAAGTTAAAGTAATGCATGCAAGCATGCCAAGCTTTGTTTTGTTTGAAAAAGTGGTTCCTAGTGGGTCTTAGACATTTGGGCACACCTATTGGTCATTTTCTAAAGTGGATAAGTCATTTGCAAAAGGTTTCACTATAAAACCATTTCAAACAAGGCACCTATTTGGTCATTTTATGTGGTGAAGAAATATTTTTCCTAAGGCCTTAACCTATAGGGTTCACCAGATGAGTTGCTATTGCAAAACTTGGTGTTTGGGTCAGTAGGTTTGGTCCAAAGCATTTTCTCAAAGTTTTCTTTATGAAAGCATTTTCATAAACAAAACAATGGTTTTTAATTAGCTAGAAAGGGACTAAACCAATTAATCCATTCTAAACTTTTCAAAAATCATTTTCCAAACTATGGGTTGGTTCTTAGGGTCAGTAAGGTCACAATAAACTAATTGGCAAAGGTTTTAACCCTAAAAACATTTTTAAGAAATTTTTCTAATGTTAGCAAGCACACAAAAGAATCTGCAAAATTAAACAAGCTATCAGATACTATTTGCTAAACTAAGGGCAGGGTTGGTTAGAGCTTGTCTTGCTGATTCCAACGACATAAAGTTTGTAATTTTTGGACGTGTGGATCCAGAGTTATAAGTGTTTGATGTTTGCAAATAAATCTGTTTTCAAATTTCTTTTAAACAGATCTAGTGCCACGCGTCGTGTTCTTATTCGCCCGTACCGGTTCGGCCGGATCGAGCTACGTGGAGCGTTGGATTAAGTTAGATCGCACGGTACAGGGTGCATACCCATTCGCGGCTTAAGTGATCTATCGTACCCGCCCGATCTAGATCGAACGGCTCGCGCGGGTTTGACCAGAAGCTGGCGGCGCTGCGGTGGCTAGCGGCGGCGGAGCGGTCGGTCGACGACGGAGGCGATGCTACAGAAGGTGAGGGAGAAGGAGGGGTTGCTCACCGGGCTCAGGGGGTTACGGCGATGCTCGGGGAGGTGTTGGTCGGGCGAGGGGCGCTCAGGGTCTGCGGCAATTCCTCACCGGAGTTCGTGGCGGCGTCGGGTGGTCCTGGTGCTCGTCGAGGACGACGCTGCAGATCACGCGGAGGCAAACAGAGGGCAAGGTTAGCTGCGCAAGGTCAGTGCGATGACGCGTGCGTGAAAGAGAAGAGGAGGGGCGGTCTGGTTTTACCGGGAAATGTCGCCGTAGTTGGAGCAGACGGCGGCGCTGGCTCGGGGCTTGACGGAGTCGGGGTTCTGGTGCACCCGCGGGCGATATGATGCTACTGAGCGGTGTGCCAGAGTCTGGCAAACCTGCCTGCGTGCTCGGGGAGGCAAGGAGCGATGGGGTGTCGCCGGAATTCGGCCGAGAACTCGTCGGAGACAGCGGCAGTGCACCGCGAAATGGGAGCAGCCTGGTGGCAGAGGGGAGTGGCGTGTGAGGGGAAAGGAGGAGGGAACACTGGCGGTTAAATGGGCATTGTCACGGCGAGGTTTAATGGACGGAATTACTGCGAATTGATGGAGCTCTCAACGGGCAGAAACGGCCGCGCGGTGAGGGGAGAAGAAGTCGCGGGGAGGAAGAAGGAGGTGGCGGTGGGGTCCTCTGGTCAGTGGGAAAGGGGAAGGGAACGGGGTCCACAGGTCAGCCTCTGCGTGGGTAGGTTTCTGAGTGAGGAAAACGGTTCGGGAAGGAGAATAAGAGGAGGTGGGGTCTTCTCGTCAGCGAGTGAGAGAGAGGAGGAGTGGGTCCTGGTTGTCATTGACTCAGTGGGTCTGTTATTTGGTACGAAAAGTTTTTCTGAGGGAAAGGAGAGGTGGGCTAGGTGGGCTGCTGCTGGGCCTTAGTGGGTTGCTCTATTTTTTTCTGTCTAAACTTTTTCCTTTTTCTATTTTATTTTCTGTTTTGAATTTCAAACAATTATTCAAGCAATCAAACCAAGGTTCAAATCAATTCAAACAAACACTCAACTTTATATTTTGAATTTGGTTCTGTTTATTAACGTAATCCAAATCTCAAAATAAAATAGTATTTTTATTTATTTTAGGATCCATTTAATAATTAAATAAAATGGATCTTTAGTTATTAGGGTTTGATTTATTTAATAAAATTTCCATTTGAAATCCAATTATTTTCAAAACCAAACCAGAAGGTTTTATTTGAAAAATAAAAGAATACTTGGAAACTTATTTAAATAAATAAATAAGTTTTGGTGTTTAATTAAAATGGGAAAGCCTTTACTTAGATAAAATTGGATATTTAAATCCTTATTATTTTATTTAAATAAACCTTTACTCATTTTAATCAAAGCAAAACCTTTTAATAAAAGATTTCAAAGTAGTAATAAAATACTTGGTGTTCATTTAAAATGGGAAAAGCCTTTACTTAAATAAAATTGGATATTTAAATCCTTATTATTTTATTTAAATAAACTTTTACTCATTTTATCAAAACAAAATATTTTATTACAAAAGTTTGGCCAAAATTAATTTGGCTCACCTTTTCATTTGAAAACAAAGTCTTTTATTAAAAGATCCAAATAGTATTTCCAAAACAATTTATTTTTCCTTTATTAAATGTTTATCTTTTTAATCCCTTCAGGATTATAATTGTTCACCAATTGGTATGGCTTTTGGTAAGGGCTTTATTGGCTTTGGAAATTCAATTTCCTTATCTTATTATATTCATAAGATTTTGTCTATGGTTCCAAACTAAGTGAAACTAATCCCTAAGTTCTTTCTTGATCCTTTGTGATTATTTGTTGATCAAATTTTGGTATGGATCAAATCCATGGATTTGGAGATAACTTGGGAAATGATTTCCTTCCATCAGGGCTTAGGGATTTGGATTTATTTTCCAAGTGTTTAAATTTCCAGATACATTCATTGAGGAATGCTTTTCCCTTGATTTGGATTTTTGTTGAATTCAAACTTTAGCCAAAGTTTGTTCAAGATGGGATTTTAAGTCTCCTTTTAGAAACAAAAGTTTCTTTTCACCCTGATTTTCAACAAAAATTTATTTTATTTATTTATTTTTCACATTACAAGATTTGGAAAATCTTGGGATGTGACAGGCTACCACCCTTAAAATAAATCTCGTCCCGAGATTTGGGGAGGCTAGGGTTACAAGTTGGCTCAAACAGCTAGGGTACTACCACCCTTAAAATTTTTCCAACTAAACTACATCTTGGCTTGCTTGGAATCTTGAGGAAAACTTCTTCTTGGAAAACTTCTGCTTAGTGTCCTTTGTTTCCATGCTTGACTCATGGGCCAAGGTTGAGATCCTTCATAGGCTTGTTTATCTTGTTCTTCATTTTTTTCTGGACAATTGCTTACATAGTGTCCTGGTTCCTTGCAATTGAAACAGTGGATATCTTGGAGTTCTTTACGTTGCTCTTGTGGACAAGTTGCTACGTAGTGGCCTGGTTCCTTGCAGTTGTTGCACACTACTTGGCCGATCTCTTTATTCTTCGGGTTCTCTGGGCATCCACTGGGGTAGTGTCCCATTTCCTTACATTTACGACATTGCACAAGGCTCATGTCTTGCTTTGGTTTCTTGGGCTTCTTTGATCCTTTGAATTGGGTTGTCTTGTTTGGAGGTATGAGTGGTCCTTTTCCTTTGTCATCAACATTCTTGGCATACTTGGATCCTTCTTGTTTCCTTTGTTCAACAATGGCATAGATGGGGCATTGGATAGGGACATGGTCGTTTCCTTCACAAAGGTAACAAGTAACTTGAGATGTGGGGCATTGGCCAACTGGATGTTCCTCTTCACAATTGGGGCATTGATCTTCATGCTCCTTGGAAGTGTGATCCTTGTCTCCACAAATAATGCAAGCTGGGGCTCCATCTAGAATAATATTCTTGTCATCCTTGTTGTCATACATTCTTTTGGGATAGTTTTCTTCCATGCTGGTCATTTTATTAGTCACCTTAAGCATCAGTTGGGATTGTTCTTCCAAAAACTTTTGCAAGGTAGGGTCTTTATCACTATTGTTGGCTATGAACTGAGTTGTTAGTTGGTTCAACTGGTGTTGGGTTGCTAGGAGTTCTCTCATGTTGACCTCTTGGTTGTTGTTGATGTCATCATCCTTGATGCTGGGGTCTCTTGGAGAAGTCATCTGTTTGGGTTGGATTGGGATTAGAATAGGAAAAAGATTTTTCTAAGGAATAAATTTTATTCACACACATCACAAATCACACAAGCAATGTGCAAGCAATCACAAACAAACACTTCACTCAAACAACAGTTTCAAGCACATACTTAGGCAACAAAATATTTTTGTTACACCACATAAGTTGGTGGGTTTGACTTAACTAAAATATGGCGGTCCATCTATATGGTTCACTTGTGATCTTTCCATCCTTCTTGGTTGATTCTTCTTGATTGAGATCTTTGTATCCTTGGAGAATTCTTGTCTCTTGGTCACAAATCTTCAAAAGTGTTCATGGTTTCTTCTAAGTTGTGTTTCCTTAGTCTTCAAGTCTTGAGTAACATTTCTTGTCTTACTTGTAGTCTTTAATGATATCCAAGTTGGAAGTCTTTGGTGAACATGATGAAGATGTTGAAGTCACTTGAAGAAGTTGAAGTCATTAGAGTTGAAAGTGTTGAAGAAGTCCTTTGCACATAGTGTAGTCTTTGGTCATGGGGTAGGTTTTTCCATCAAGTTTTGAAGTAGAAGAGAAGTAGAGTTGAAACCAAAATGGTTGAGGAAAGAGTTTACAAGATTGTTTTTGTAAATAAGTTTTGGAACAAAATACAACTCCTATTTTTCTAAGGGTTTTTGTCCAATCCTAGGGTTTACAAATCCTACAGGCAACACAATGCTCTGATACCATTCTGTAAGGTCCCCAACCTTTAATAAGATTGAGCCCCCTGTGTTTACAATGCTAGTCCCTGGATCAATAGCTAGCATCCACAGTTCAGATGTAATATCAAGAAACAAAGGTCATAATACAACTTTATAACCAGGAAGAACTTAATTTTTATTACATCAAACATAGCTCATATGGCTATTACATTACATTGCAGCGGAATATCTATAGTCATGGGTCCTTCATCTTCAAAGTGCCACAGGCAGATGTTGGTTGTAGACTTTGTAATCCTAATCAATCAATCTTCACTAAAATCAATCAAACCTGCAACATTACAAGTTACAGCCACAAGGGTCAATACATTTGAATTGTATTGGCAAGTGATACTTTGGTAGTATAGTGGAGTCTATCATCTATATGCATTTTGGCTAAGTGGAGTTGAGGCTTGCATTGCTCAAAATAGATTTTTCCTATCATTTTGAAAATACTAAGTTTTATTTGGCAAAAACTACCAAGGCATCTACCAATCAAAGACTTAAGATCCTCTCAAGGCATCTACCAATCAAAGACTGAAGATTTTCTTGGCAAAAACAATTTTCCCAATCTAAGATTTTGAGATCCTTGTACCAAGCCATCTCTCCATCAAAGATTGAAGAATTTCACACAACCCTTGTTCACCCACAAATTTTATTTAGAAATTGGAGTGATGAGATTCTTGATAGCTTCCATGTCTTGATGCTCAAATTGTCCTTTACCAGGGACATGGCTAAGTACTTAGGTTTTTCACTCTGAAGAGGTGGTGCACTTTCCCCACAAGACTTGGTTTCCCAAGACAAGATCCTTCAGAAGCTTTCCCTTAGACCATCATGGACGCGCTCCAACCTATCAAACACTACCACCCACTGTCCATATGGCTAAGTTCTTACAACCTATATGATCATGGCAGAGCCCATATGGCCAAGTGGTTGCACTTGAAGCTTCTCAACATTTGACATCTCAAATCTCTTTGTTCCTGGGTGGCCATCCACAAGTGAGATACACAAGCCAAGTCCATGTCCTTGTGAACCACTCAACACAAACCATTCCTTCCATTTCCACCCAGGTGATTCATTAACTTAGTTGTTTTATTAACAAAACACAAGTCCATAGACTTAGAAATTTTCATAGCATGAATATATATCCCACCCAGGTTTTCTATTAGCTAGGCTAAGCTTGGTAGTAATAGGATTTCTAACTTAGGAAAATCCTTCTAAGGATTCATTCTACTAGTTTTCTTATAGCAAGGTCTATACTTAGCAAAATAAAAACCATGCAAGTTTTACTTGGCAAAAACACTAATGCATAGTGAAAATAATGGGATAATGATATGAAGCATCACTTGTCTTTTTGGTAGAGGGTATAGGTTCACTTCCTTGTCTTTGCAACAATCACACTCTTCAAGTCACTACAATTCAATCAAGCAAAGCACAAACTCAATCTACCAATCAACCAAAACTACACACATAAAATAACAAAGTCAAACAAACAATTTGTTTTCACACACAAAGTAATGGGATCTAAGTCATGCATAAGCATGCAAAGGTTGGTTCTATTGTAAGGATGGTCTTCACTAGGCTTCTAACTTTGTAAGTTCCAATTTGGTCATTTACCAAAATGGCAAAGTCATTTGCAAAGAGGGTCTTTATTAGATTCCTAAACTTTGTAAGACCCAAAATGGTCATTTACCAAAGTGGCAAAGTTAAAGTAATGCATGCAAGCATGCCAAGCTTTGTTTTGTTTGAAAAAGTGGTTCCTAGTGGGTCTTAGACATTTGGGCACACCTATTGGTCATTTTCTAAAGTGGCTAAGTCATTTGCAAAAGGTTTCACTATAAAACCATTTCAAACAAGGCACCTATTTGGTCATTTTATGTGGTGAAGAAATATTTTTCCTAAGTCCTTAACCTATAGGGTTCACCAAATGAGTTGCTATTGCAAAACTTGGTGTTTGGGTCAGTAGGTTTGGTCCAAAGCATTTTCTCAAAGTTTTCTTTATGAAAGCATTTTCATAAACAAAACAATGGTTTTTAATTAGCTAGAAAGGGACTAAACCAATTAATCCATTCTAAACTTTTCAAAAATCATTTTCCAAACTATGGGTTGGTTCTTAGGGTTAGTAAGGTCACAATAAACTAATTGGCAAAGGTTTTAACCCTAAAAACATTTTTAAGCAATTTTTCTAATGTTAGCAAGCACACAAAAGAATCTGCAAAATTAAACAAGCTATCAGATACTATTTGATAAACTAAGGGCAGGGTTGGTTAGATCTTGTCTTGCTGATTCCAACGACATAAAGTTTGTAATTTTTGGACGTGTGGATCCAGAGTTATAAGTGTTTGAAGTTTGCAAATAAATCTGTTTTCAAATTTCTTTTAAACAGATCTAGTGCCACGCGTCGTGTTCTTATTCGCCCGTACCGGTTCGGCTGGATCGAGCTACGTGGAGCGTTGGATTAAGTTAGATCGCACGGTACAGGGCGCATACCCATTCGCGGCTTAAGTGATCTATCGTACCCGCCCGATCTAGATCGAACGGCTCGCGCGGGTTTGACCAGAAGCTGGCGGCGCTGCGGTGGCTAGCGGCGGCGGAGCGGTCGGTCGACGACGGAGGCGATGCTACAGAAGGTGAGGGAGAAGGAGGGGTTGCTCACCGGTCTCAGGGGGTTACGGCGATGCTCGGGGAGGTGTTGGTCGGGCGAGGGGCGCTCGGGGTCTGCGGCAATTCCTCACCGGAGTTCGTGGCGGCGTCGGGTGGTCCTGGTGCTCGTCGAGGACGACGTTGTAGATCAAGCGGAGGCAAACAGAGGGCAAGGTTAGCTGCGCAAGGTCAGTGCGATGACGCGTGCGTTAAAGAGAAGAGGAGGGGCGGTCTGGTTTTATCGGGAAATGTCGCCGTAGTTGGAGCAGACGGCGGTGCTGGCTCGGGGCTTGACGGAGTCGGGGTTCTGGTGCACCTGCGGGCGAGATGATGCTACTGAGCGGTGCGCCAGAGTCTGGCAAACCTGCCTGTGTGCTCGGGGAGGCAAGGAGCGATGGGGTGTCGCCGAAATTCGGCCGAGAACTCGTCGGAGACAGCGGCAGTGCACCGCGAAATGGGAGCAGCCTGGTGGCAGAGGGGAGTGGCGTGTGAGGGGAAAGGAGGAGGGAACGCTGGCGGTTAAATGGGCGTTGTCACGGCGAGGTTTAATGGACGGAATTACTGCGAATTGATGGAGCTCTCAACGGGCAGAAACGGCCGCGCGGTGAGGGGAGAAGAAGTCGCGGGGAGGAAGCAGGAGGTGGCGGTGGGGTCCTCTGGTCAGTGGGAAAGGGGAAGGGAACGGGGTCCACGGGTCAGCCTCTGCGTGGGTAGGTTTCTGAGTGAGGAAAACGGTTCGGGAAGGAGAATAAGAGGAGGTGGGGTCTTCTCGTCAGCGAGTGAGAGAGAGGAGGAGTGGGTCCTAGTTGTCATTGACTCTGTGGGTCTGTTATTTGGTACGAAAAGTTTTTCTGAGGGAAAGGAGAGGTGGGCTAGGTGGGCTGCTGCTGGGCCTTAGTGGGTTGCTCTATTTTTTTCTGTCTAAACTTTTTCCTTTTTCTATTTTATTTTCTGTTTTGAATTTCAAACAATTATTCAAGCAATCAAACCAAGGTTCAAATCAATTTAAACAAACACTCAACTTTATATTTTGAATTTGGTTCTGTTTATTAACGTAATCCAAATCTCAAAATAAAATAGTATTTTTATTTATTTTAGGATCCATTTAATAATTAAATAAAATGGATCTTTAGTTATTAGGGTTTAATTTATTTAATAAAATTTCCATTTGAAATCCAATTATTTTCAAAACCAAACCAGAAGGTTTTATTTGAAAAATAAAAGAATACTTGGAAACTTATTTAAATAAATAAATAAGTTTTGGTGTTTAATTAAAATGGGAAAGCCTTTACTTAGGTAAAATTGGATATTTAAATCCTTATTATTTTATTTAAATAAACCTTTACTCATTTTAATCAAAGCAAAACCTTTTAATAAAAGATTTCAAAGTAGTAATAAAATACTTGGTGTTCATTTAAAATGGGAAAAGCCTTTACTTAAATAAAATTGGATATTTAAATCCTTATTATTTTATTTAAATAAACTTTTACTCATTTTATCAAAACAAAATATTTTATTACAAAAGTTTGGCCAAAATTAATTTGGCTCACCTTTTCATTTGAAAACAAAGTCTTTTATTAAAAGATCCAAATAGTATTTCCAAAACAATTTATTTTTCCTTTATTAAATGTTTATCTTTTTAATCCCTTTAGGATTATAATTGTTCACCAATTGGTATGGCTTTTGGTAAGGGCTTTATTGGCTTTGGAAATTCAATTTCCTTATCTTATTATATTCATAAGATTTTGTCTATGGTTCCAAACTAAGTGAAACCAATCCCTAAGGTCTTTCTTGATCCTTTGTGATTATTTGTTGATCAAATTTTGGTATGGATCAAATCCATGGATTTGGAGATAACTTGGGAAATGATTTCCTTCCATCAGGGCTTAGGGATTTGGATTTATTTTCCAAGTGTTTAAATTTCCAGATACATTCATTGAGGAATGCTTTTCCCTTGATTTGGATTTTTGTTGAA
Source organism: Avena sativa (assembly GCA_916181665.1). Taxonomy (NCBI): domain Eukaryota; kingdom Viridiplantae; phylum Streptophyta; class Magnoliopsida; order Poales; family Poaceae; genus Avena; species Avena sativa. Next base: position 408,906,043 of record OV702292.1, on the reverse strand, counting down.
TTCAAACTTTAGCCAAAGTTTGTTCAAGATGGGATTTTAAGTCTCCTTTTAGAAACAAAAGTTTCTTTTCACCCTGATTTTCAACAAAAATTTATTTTATTTATTTATTTTTCACATTACAAGATTTGGAAAATCTTGGGATGTGACAGAACTTTGTGCACAAACATCAAAACACACTTTTCCATCATTCTAGAATCTTCTACGTCATTTCTCAAGACCATGCTACCAAAATTTTCATGTATTAGGTAGCTAATAAATGTTGATTTCTACATGATATAAATTACAAGAACCAACTATACACCCATACTTTATTGATGTCCTCAAATTTATAATTCGTTGATCTTTACCTATTATAATTTTATATAGTGGTGATATGTCATCCTTCTATTACATGAGTCTCACGTGCATGGCATGTGTAAATTACTTATTTATACAATGATGATTGTCATACTTCTATTACACGAGTCTCCATGCAAGGCACGTGCAACTTACTAGTGATATTAATATCTTATCTTACCACTATATAGTATAAGAATAAATTTGAACATTGACCGTTAGATCAAGGCTGGCAAATCCCAACATTGCTAACTGTCGAGTCTTATTTTTCATTCTATCATATAAAAGATTCTATTGATAGTCTTTATCACAATGAACGTTATGCACAAACCTCAAAATTGTAACACAGTTCTGCATCATTCTAGAATCTTCTCTCTCATTTATTTGGAGCATGTAACCAAAATTTTCAAGTATTAGGTAGCTAATAAAGGTTTATTTCCACGTTATTTAAAGTGCAAGAACCAAATATACACCCGATACTTTATGAATGTGGCTCAAAATTAAAATTGTTTTTTGAGCTTTACCAATTATAATTTTATAGTGATGATATGCCATACTTCTATTATCTGAGTCTCACGTGCAAGGCATGTGCAACTTACTATTCTTATCTTATCTTAACACTATATAGTGTACAAATAACTTTGAACTTTGACCGTTGGATCAAGACTGGCTTGTCGGAGAAAGAGTCTCGCGAAGGAACAAGGGGTCCAACAAGCCCTGAGTTCGGGAGGGTGCTGAAAATGCGTTCTGAGCTTCTCAGCGACGGCGGAGATGGAGGCACATGAGCATGATAGAGAGGTTGACATGGGTTTTTTACCCAGCTTCGGGACCCTCATGAGGAGCTAAAGCCCCTACTCCTGCTTGGTTGTATTGCTCGCGGTGCTTCGCGAGGATACAAAGGTATGTCAGTGTCTAGGGTTACAGATCGCTGGGATCGACATGTTCTAAGGTAGAAGAAGGTCTCCTTATATAGGGCGGACGGGCCTCTTCCTCCCAAATTTGGGCAGGAAGGGTCTCCAAAGTGGCGTCCTCGAAAACCCGGTCTACCAGGCTACTTTCTATGGACTCGCTTCACCGCCTCGAGCTCTCCTCTGATCCTTCGCAAATAGGGAGTGCCTGATGTTGTCCTTCACTACCTGATGCCTACCTTGTCCCCTTTGCAATGAAATGGCAAGGGATAGCTTCTTTGGCACCGGTGATGATCTTGACGCCTTTGCACCAGAAGGGGAAGTCCGACTCCTCTTTACCGATGTGGTCCACCATGCCCTGACCTTTCCTGTAGGGTTTTTCCCTGTTGCTTCCCTTTGCCTCGTTATTACTAAAACGTACCCCTGGGGCATGCTCTGAAGTATCTGAGGCTCGCTAGAGGACCTGGGCGAGCTGGTGCTCCACCGCGGTGGATAGAAGGACTCGAGCGAGTCCCTCTCTTGAGGCGACAGCCTCGGGCTTCCATCCTGAGGTCATCTGCCTTGTGCCTCTTCTTCTGGAGGGGGCAGTGGCCCTGTTAGTGGGCCCATCAGCTGTGGGATCATGGTACCCCGGGTGCTAGGACTTTGACAGTAACCCCTAGGCGCTTGCCGCGCACGCTTCTCCTCAAGGGGATTGTTTGTTTCCGGCCTGAAAGTTCCTGGGCGAGTGCATGACGGTACCCAAGTTCCCTGTAATTGCCGCGTTTCATAAAGTTGGGCTACCAACTACTGTGAAGGGCCATTTCGAGGCAAACTCATCTCACCCCTGCCAAATTCAAATATTCTGTTAAACTGCCCCGTGAAGTAGACGGTCGGGACCCACATGTCGGTCATCTGTCCGTGATGCGAGCGCCAACATGGCAACCTCTTAGGAAAATCAAGGAACTAAGTGGATTGGATGCGTTGACCAATTTCACAAATCCATTCCCTCCATTCCCCTAGCACCGGCAGCATCGAAATCTACCCTTCAGCAGGACGATCCCTTCGGACATTTGACTTATGGCGCCAAGTTGCTGTGCCCAGTCGCTGAGCCCAAGATCCAATGGCGCGCGCCGTAACCGCCGTTGCCAGGCTCTAGCCCGCCTCTGCCGCCAATGAGCCGAGCAGCTCGGAGGATGGCATATCCTACTACCAAGGAAGAAGAAGTTCTGGCTACATGCGGGCGAGCTACCCTTCTCTTTGCTATTCGCACTAATTATAACTGCTAGCTGGCTACTAAACCTAAAATTGTTTGTTAGCCCAACGCTGACAAACATATTTTGTCCATAGTTTTCTATCAAGTGGGATCTCCGCGGACCATCCTTACCTGGTTACGGTAGTCCTATTCAGGTACGACTCTAAATCAGCAAGGGTGAAGGGCAAGTGGTATGGACACCATTGTATCACGATGGAAGAAGCGTATGCGCATATCTGCACTATATCTGGTATGGTTGCTTCTCTGCGTAATCATGATGAAATATGGCCGAAGCAGACTGCAAAGTTCAGCTTCATGGATGAACGTGGCATCATGGTTCCTCTAACGTGTGACAGTCAGCTAATTGGGTTGATGAAAAGGTATGCTTCGGCTTGCATGTTTAAGCTAAACTGTGATGTACTAGATGTGGAAGCTGCTGCAAATGGGAGTTGCCCTTCTATTCTTGGACAGGGTGGTCGCTCGAACCCAATTAGCTCCTGGTAAGCAAAAGTCTCTTGGGGCTTGCATGTTTGTGCTGAATTGTAATTTTTGCAAGTATTTAGGGAAGTTATGCAACAGTCCTATTTCTTTGACAGGAAGCGTCGCAAGGTTAGAAACATGACTGCCGGGTCAGTCATTTTGCTGCCCGAAGAAGGAAAAAATGAGTGGAAAGATGATGTTGGACATGATTCTGGTGCTGATTGTCCCGGCGATGCAGAGTACGTGAAGCTAAGAAAATTGGCACCAAGGAAGAGGAAGAAGGTAGGAAATGAAGAAGCCAGTGGATGTGAAGGCTTGGCACCCAGGCTGCGGAAGAAGGCTGCTAGCAATGAAGATGCATAGTAATGTGTTGAACTTGAACCTATATATGTGATTCGGTTAAATTCTGGAGCTCTGATACCATGCAAACGTATCTATAATTTTTGATGTTCCATGCTTGTTTTATATCTACTTTCTTATGTTTTGTCCACACTTTGGAGTACTTTTACACATTTTCTGGAACTAACCTATTAACAAGATGCCACAGTGCCAGTTGCCTATTTTCTTTTGTTTTTGGTTCCATAAAAGTTAGAAAATGAATATTCTCGGAATTGGACCGGAAAAAAGCCAAAGTCGATATTTTACCGGAAGACTCACAGAGCCAGAAGATGATATGGATCAGGGCAGGGGCTGGCCACACCATAGGGTGGCGCGGGTCCCCCTGGCCACGCCACCAGGTGGTGTGGTCCCCTGGTCCACCCTCTAACATCGCCCCTTCACCTATAAGAAGCCTCCAATGCAAAAACCCTAAAGAATCCAGCCTCCAGCCACGAAAAGTTCCACATCACTGCCGCCACCAAAGGGGAGATTCGGGGGATAGAAAGTCTCTGTTCCAGCACCCTTCTGGGACGGGGAAGTGCCCCTGGAGCCATCTCCATCGATCTCCACCACCATATCCATCACTATTGCTGATTTCCATGATGATGAGGGAGTAGTTCTTCCTCAAGGCTAAGGGTTATACCGGTAGCTATGTGTTCATCTCTCTCTATGCATGATCATATTGTGATCATGAGCTTTGTAATCAAGTAGATATACTTTGATACTCAAGTGCTTCAATAGATCTTTTCTCTCCCCATGTGTGTGAAAGTGACAGCGTGCACACCATGGTGGCACTTAGGCTAGAGATTACAAATACTTGTTATGAGTTATATTTGGAGTTGGATGTTTCTATGAAATTGTGGTGTTTGTTGGAACCATCTAGCGCTCAAGGTGACAGTGTGGGGTTATCCAGATGGAGAAATCGGACTTTGAGGAGTGCTGTTATAGCCCTACCATGGATTAGAGTGTCCAACCGGAGAGTAGTTCAGAGTAGTATCATGAAGAGAAGATGTTTATATGAGAGTGTTCACTAGCGAAAGTATGATCCCTAGGCCTTGTTTCTAAACAATGAAACACTGTTTGCAACTAGATCTGTTACATGTTTGCTTGCTTCCATCTTTTTTCCTTTACTCTTTTCCTCCCATCAAGCTCTTTTCTGGCGCCATTGTCTTATATCCATACCACTTGTATTTCACTATCTCTTCGGCTGTGTTGGGGACACAAGAGACTTCTTGTATCTTGATTGCAGGGTTGCTTGAGAGGGATACCTTTGACCACTTCCTCCCTGAGTTCGATAAACCTTGGGTAATCCACTTAAGGGAAACTTGCTACTATTCTACAAACCTATGCACTTGGAGGACCAACAATTGTCTACAAGAATAGAAGTGCGTAGACATCAAGCTATTTTCTGGCGCCGTTGCCGGGGAGGTAAGGTAAAAGGTACTCACATCCTCCGGTGTGAGTGCTCAAAGTTATTTCCTTTAGATTCTGCAATTTTGTCTTTTTGTTTCTTGTTTTCACTAGTTAGGCTTAATGGAAAAGAACAACAAAATTAGAGAGCTTTATAGTATTTATCTTGAGTTAGGACATGAAGTGTTTGAAGAGAAAATTAAAAAACCTATGGAACTTTCTTTGCATGCTCATAGCAATATTATTAGTATGAATTCTTTGAACACCATTATTGCTAATGCTATGGAAAAGTCTAAGCTTGGGGAAGCTAGTTTTTATCAAAATGATCTTTTTAGTCCCCCAAGCACGGAGGAGAAAAATTACTTTGATGATACTATACCTCCAATATATGATGATTACAATAATGAATATGATATTTTCAGTCCACCTACTATTGAGGGGAAAATCAATTATGATTACAATATGCCTCCTATATTTGATGATTATGGTGATGATAATAATAATGATAGCTATTTTGTTGAATTTGCTCCCACTACAATTAATAAGAATGACTATGTTTATGTGGGGAGTATTAATTCTTTTATGCATGTGGCTCATGATAAGAATGTTTTATGTGATAGTTATATTGTTAATTTTATTCATGATGCTACTCAAAGTTATTATGAGAGAGGGATACATGGTTTTATGTGTCTCAACAATATTAAGTTTCATGAAAAGAACAAACATGCAATGACTCTAGTTGTGGTTCATGAAAAGAATAGACATGCAATGAATCTATGTGTGGTTCATGAAAAGAACACACCTGCAATGACACTGGTGGATCCATGTGTGGTTTGTGGAAAGAACAGACATGCAATGACACTGGTTGTGGTTAACTAAAAGAACATACATGCAATGACACTAGTGGATCCATATGTGGTTTGTGGAAAGAACATACATGCAATGACTCTAGGTGTGGTTCATGAAAAGATCACACATCCAATGACACTGGTGGATCCTTATGTGGTTTGTGGAAAGAACGGACATGCAATGACTCTAGCTATGGTTCATGAAAAGAACAGACATGCAATGACACTGGTGGATCCAGTGTGGTTCATGAAAAGAAAAGACATGCAATGACTCTAGGTGTGGTTCATGAAAAGAACACACATCCAATGACACTAGTGGATCCACGTGTGGTTTTTGGAAAGAACAGACATGCAATGACTCTAGCTGTGGTTCGTGAAAATAATAGACATGCAATGACACTGGTGGATCCATTTGTGGTTTGTGGGAAGAACAGACATGCAATGAATCTAGTTGTGGTTCATTAAAAGAACACACATCCAATGACACTGGTGGATCCTTATATGGTTTGTGAAAAGAACATACATACAATGACTCTAGCCGTGGTTCATGAAAAGAACAGATATTGACACTGGTGGATCCATATGTGGTTTGTGAGAAGAAAACACATGCAATGACACCGGGTGTGGTTCATAAAAAGAACACACATCCAATGACATTGGTGGATCCATGTGTGGTTTGTGAAAAGAACAGACATGCAATGACACTGGGTGTGGTTCATGAAAAGAACAGACCTGCAATGCCACTGGTGGATCCATGTGTGGTTTGTGAGAAGAACAAACATGCAATGACTCTAGATATGGTTTGTGAAATGAACCCACATCCAATGACACTGGTGGATCCATATGTGGTTTGTGGAAAGAATAGACATGCAATGACTCTTTGGTTCATGAAGAAGAACACACATGCAATGACACTGGTGGATCCATGTGTGGTTTGTGAAAAGAACAGACATGCAATGACTCTAGGTGTGGTTCATGAAAAGAACACACATCCAATGACACTGGTGGATCCATATTTAGTTTGTGGAAAGAACAGACATGCAATGACTCTAGTTGTGGTTCATGAAAAGAACAGACATGCAATGACACTGGTGGATCCATGTGTGGTTTGTGAGAAGAACACACATGCAATGATACTGGCTGTGGTTAATGAAAAGAATAGATATGCAATGACACTGGTGGATCCTTATGTGGTTTGTGAAAAGAACAAACATGCAATGACTCTAGCTGTGGTTTGTGAAAAGAATAGACATGCAATGACACTGGTGGATCCATATGTGGTTTGTGGGAAGAAAATACATACAATGACTCTAGGTGTGGTTCATGAAAAGAACACACATCCAATGACACTAGTGGATCCATGTGTGGTTTGTGGAAAGAATAGACATGCAATGACTCTAGTTGTGGTTAATGAAAATAACAGACATGCAATGACACTAGTGGATCCATGTGTGGTTTGTCGGAAGAACATACATGTAATGACTCTAACTGTGGTTCATGAAAAGAACACACATCCAATGACACTGGTGGATTCTTATATGGTTCGTGAAAAGAATAGACATGTAATGACTCTAGGTGTGGTTCATGAAAATAACACACATCCAATGACACTGGTGGATCCTTATGTGGTTTGTGAAAAGAACAGACATGCAATGACTCTAGCTGTGGTTCATGAAAAGAACAGACATGCAATAACACTGGTGGATCCATATGTGGTTTGTGAGAAGAACAGACATGCAATGACTCTGGGTGTGGTTCATGAAAAGAACACACATGCAATGACACTGGTGGATCGATGTGTGGTTTCTGAAAATAACAGACATGCAATGAAATTGGCTCTGGTTCCTGAAAAGAACAGACATGCAATGACACTAGTGGATCCATGTGTGGTTTGTGAGAAGAAAACACATGCAATGACACTGGGTTTGGTTCATGAAAAGAACACACATCCAATCACACTGGAAGATCCTGGCGTGGTTTGTGGAAAGAACAGACATGCAATGACTCTAGATGTGGTTCATGAAAAGAACACACATGCGATGACACTGGTGGATCCATACGTGGTTTGTGGAAAGAACAGACATGCAATGACTCTAGTTGTTGCTCATGAAAAGAACAGACATGCAATGACACTGGTGGATCCATGTGTGGTTTGTGGAAAGAACAGACATGCAATGACTCTAGATGTGGTTCATGAAAACAATAGACATGCGATGACACTGGTGGATCCATGTGTGGTTTGTGGGAAGAACAGACATGCAATGACTCTAGGTGTGGTATATGAAAAAAGACACATCCAATGACACTGGTGGATCCATGTGTGTTTTGTGAAAAGAACATACATGCAATGACACTGGTGGATCCATATGTGGTTTTTGCAAAGAACAGACATGCAATGACTCTAGGTGTGGTTCATGAAAAGAACACACATCCAATGACACTGGTGGATCCATGTGTGGTTTGTGAAAAGAATAGACATGCAATGACAGTGGTGGATCCATATGTGGTTTGTGAAAAGAACAGACATGCAATGACTCTAGGTGTGGTTCATGAAAAGAACACACATCCAATGACACTAGTGGATCCATATGTGGTTTGTGGAAAGAACAGGCATGCAATGACTCTAGCTATTGTTCATGAAAATAACAGACATGCAATGACACTAGTGGATCCATGTGTGGTTTATGCGAAGAACATACATGCAATGACTATAGCTGTGGTTCATGAAAAGAACACACATCCAATCACACTGGTGGATCCTTATGTGGTTTGTGGAAAGAACAGACGTGCAACAACTCTAGCTGTGGTTTGTGAAAAGAACAGACATGCAATGACACTGGGTGTGGTTCATGAAAAGAAGACACATCCAATGACATTGGTGGATCCTTATGTGATTTGTTAGAAGAACAAACATGCAATGACTCTAGCTATGGTTTGTGAAACGAACCCACATCTAATGACACTGGTGGATCCATATGTGGTTTGTGGAAAGAATAGACATGCAATGACTGTGTGGTTCATGAAAAAGAACACACATGCAATGACTCTGGTGGATCCATGTGTGGTTTGTGAAAAGAACAGACATGCAATGACTCTAGGTGTGGTTCATGAAAAGAACACACATCCAATGACACTGGTGGATCCATATTTGGTTTGTCGAAAGAACAGACATGCAATGACACTAGTTGTAGTTCATATAAAGAACAGACATGCAATGACACTGGTGGATCCATGTGTGGTTTGTGAGAAGAACACACATGCAATGATACTGGTTGTGGTTAATGAAAAGAATAGATATGCAATGACACTGGTGGATCCTTATGTGGTTTGTGAAAAGAACAGACATGCAATGACTCTAGCTGTGGTTTGTGAAAAGAATAGACATGCAATGACACTGGTGGATCCATATGTGGTTTATGGGAAGAACATACATGCAATTACACTAGGTGTGGTTCATGAAAAGAACACTCATCCAATGACACTAGTGTATCCTTATGTGGTTTGTGAGATGAATAGACATGCAATGACTCTAGTTGTGGTTCACGAAAAGAACACACATGCAATGACACTGGTGGATCCATATGTTTATTGTGAAAAGAACAGACATGCAATGACTCTAGGTGTGGTTCATGAAAAGAACACACATCCAATCACACTGGTGGATCCTTATGTGGTTTGTGGAAAGAACAAACATACAATGACTATAGCTTTGGTTTGTGAAAAGAACAGACATGCAATGACACTGGTGGATCCATGTGTGGTTTGTGGAAAGAACAGACATGCAATGACACTGGGGGTGGTTCATGAAAAGAACACACATCCAATGACACTGGTGTATCCTTATGTGGTTTGTGAGAAAAACAGACATGCAATGACTCAGTTGTGGTTCATGAAAAGAACAGACATGCAATGACACTGGTGGATCCAATGTGGTTTGTGAGAAGAACAAACATGCAATGACTCTGGGTGTGGTTCACAAAAAGAACAGCACATGCAATGACACTGGTGGATCGATGTGTGGTTTGTGAAAATAACAGACATGCAATGAAATTGGTTGTGGTTCCTGAAAAGAACAGACATGCAATGACACTGGTGGATCCATGTGTGGTTTATGAGAAGAAAACACATGCAATGACACTAGGTTTGGTTCATGAAAAGAACACACATCCAATGACACTGGTAGATCCTTATGTGGTTTGTGAGAAAAACACACATGCAATGACTCTAGCTGTGGTTTATGAAAAGAACACACATGCAATAACACTGGTGGATCCATACATGGTTTGTGGAAAGAACAGACATGCAATGACTCTAGCTATTGCTCATGAAAAGAACAGACATGCAATGACAGTGGTGGAATCATGTGTGGTTTGTGAAAACAACAGACATGCAATGACTCTATGTGTGGTTCATGAAAAGAAGAGACATACAATGACACTGGTGGATCCATATGTGGTTTGTGGAAACAACAGACATGCAATGATTCTAGATGTGGTTCATGAAAAGAATAGACATGCGATGACACTGGTGGATCCATGTGTGGTTTGTGGGAAGAACAGACATGCAATGACTCTAGGTGTGGTATATGAAAAGAACACACATCCAATGACACTGGTGGATCCATGTGTGGTTTGTGAAAAGAACAGATATGCAATGACACTGGTGGATCCATATGTGGTTTGTTCAAAGAACAGACATGCAGTGACTCTAGGTGTGGTTCATGAAAACAACACACACCCAATGACACTGGTGGATCCATGTGTGGTTTGTGAAAAGAATAGACATGCAATGACACTGGCTGTGGTTAATGAAAAGAACAGACATGCAATGACACGGGTGGATCCTTATGTGGTTTGTGAGAAGAACACACATGCAATGACTCTAGTTGTGGTTTGTGAAAAGAACAGACATGCAATGATACTCGTGGATCCATATGTGGTTTGTGGAAAGAAAAGACATGTAATGACAATGGGGGTGGTTCATGAAAAGAACACACATCCAATGACACTGGTGTATCCTTATGTGGTTTGTGAGAAAAACAGACATGCAATGACTCAAGTTGTGGTTCATGAAAAGAACACACATGCAATGACACTGGTGGATCCAATGTGGTTTGTGAGAAGAACAAACATGCAATGACTCTGGGTGTGGTTCACAAAAAGAACAGCACATGCAATGACACTGGTGGATCGATGTGTGGTTTGTGAAAATAACAGACATGCAATGAAATTGGTTGTGGTTCCTGAAAAGAACAGACATGCAATGACACTGGTGGATCCATGTGTGGTTTATGAGAAGAAAACACATGCAATGACACTACGTTTGGTTCATGAAAAGAACACACATCCAATGACACTGGTAGATCTTTATGTGGTTTGTGAGAAAACCACACATGCAATGACTCTAGCTGTGGTTTATGAAAAGAACACACACGCAATGACACTGGTGGATCCATACGTGGTTTGTGGAAAGAACAGACATGCAATGACTCTAGCTATTGCTCATGAAAAGAACATACATGCAATGACACTGGTGGAATCATGTGTGGTTTGTGAAAACAACAAACATGCAATGACTCTATGTGTGGTTCATGAAAAGAAGAGACATCCAATGACACTGGTGGATCCATATGTGGTTTGTGGAAACAACAGACATGCAATGACTCTAGATGTGGTTCATGAAAAGAATAGACATGCGATGACACTGGTGGATCCATGTGTGGTTTGTGGGAAGAACAGACATGCAATGACTCTAGGTGTGGTATATGAAAAGAACACACATCCAATGACACTGGTGGATCCATGTGTGGTTTGTGAAAAGAACAGATATGCAATGACACTGGTGGATCCATATGTGGTTTGTTCAAAGAACAGACATGCAGTGACTCTAGGTGTGGTTCATGAAAACAACACACATCCAATGACACTGGTAGATCCATGTGTGGTTTGTGAAAAGAATAGACATGCATTGACACTGGCTGTGGTTAATGAAAAGAACAGACATGCAATGACACTGGTTGTGGTTAATGAAAAGAACAGACATGCAATAACACGGGTGGATCCTTATGTAGTTTGTGAGAAGAACACACATGCAATGACTCTAGCTGTGGTTTGTGAAAAGAACAGACATGCAATGATACTCGTGGATCCATATGTGGTTTGTGGAAAGAACAGACATGCAATGACACTGGGGGTGGTTCATGAAAAGAACACACATCCAATGACACTGTTGTATCCTTATGTGGTTTGTGAGAAAAACAGACATGCAATGACTCTAGTTGTGGTTCATGAAAAGAACACACATGCAATGACACTGGTGGATCCATATGTGGTTTGTGAAAAGAACAGACATGCTATGACTCTAGCTGTGGTTCATGAAACGAACAGACATCCAATGACACTGGTGGATCCTTATGTGGTTTGTGGAAAGAACAAACATGCAATGACTCTAGGTGTGGTTCATGAAAAGAACACACCTACAATGAAACTGGTGGATCCATGTGTGGTTTGTGGAAAGAACAGACATGCAATGACACTGGTTGCCGTAATGAAAAGAACAGACATGCAATGACACTAGTGGATCCATATGTGGTTTGGGGAAAGATCATACATGCAATGACTCTAGGTGTGGTTCATGAAAAGATCACACATCCAATGACACTGGTGGATCCTTATGTCATTTGTGGAAAGAACAGACATGCAATGACTCCAGCTATGGTAAATGAAAAGAACAGACATGCAATGACACTGGTGGATCCATGTGTGGTTCATGAAAAGAACATACATGCAGTGACTCTAGGTGTGCTTCATGAAAAGAAAACACATCCAATGACACTGGTGGATCCATGTGTGGTTTGTGAGAAGAACAGAGATGCAATGACTCTGGGTGTGGTTCATGAAAAGAACACACATGCAATGACACTGGTGGATCAATGTGTGGTTTGTGAAAATAACAGACATGCAATGAAATTGGCTGTGGTTCCTAAAAAGAACAGACATGCAATGACACTGGGTTTGGTTCATGAAAAGAACACACATCCAATGACACTGGTAGATCCTTATGTGGTTTGTGAGAAAAACACACGTGCAATGACTCTAGCTGTGATTTATGAAAAAACACACATGCAATGACACTGGTGGATCCATACCGTGTTTGTGGAAAGAACATACATCCAATGACTCTAGCTGTTGCTCATGAAAAGAACAAACATGCAATGACACTGGTGGATCCATGTGTGGTTTGTGAAAAGAATAGACATGCAATGAATCTATGTGTGGTTCATGAAAAGAAGACACATCCAATGACACTGGTGGATCCATATGTGGTTTGTGGAAAGAACAGACTTGCAATGACTCTAGATGTGGTTCATCAAAAGAATAGACATGCGATGACACTGGTGGATCCATGTGTGGTTTGTGGGAAGAACAGACATGCAATGACTCTAGGTGTGGTATATGAAAAGAACCCACACCCAATGACATTGGTGGATCCATGTGTGATTTTTGAAAAGAACAGACATGCAATGACACTGGTGGATCCATATGTGGTTTGTGCAAAGAACAGACATGCAATGACTCTAGGTGTGGTTCATGAAAACAACACACATCCAATGAAACTGGTGGATCCATGTGTGGTTTGTGAAAAGAATAGACATGCAATGACACTGGTTGTGGTTAATGAAAAGAACAGACATGCAATGACACGGGTGGATCCTTATGTGGTTTGTGAGAAGAACACACATGCAATGACTCTAGTTGTGGTTTGTGAAAAGAACAGACATGCAATGATACTCGTGGATCCATATGTGGTTTGTGGAAAGAACAGACATGCAATGACACTAGGGTGGTTCATGAAAATAACGCACATCCAATGACACTGGTGTATCCTTATGTGGTTTGTGAGAAGAACAGACATGCAATGACTCTAGCTGTGGTTCATGAAAAGAACACACATGCAATGACACTATGGTTCCATATGTGGTTTGTGAAAATAATAGACATGCTATGACTCTAGTTGTGGTTCATGAAACGAATAGACATCCAATGACACTGGTGGATCCTTATGTGGTTTGTGGAAAGAACAAACATGCAATGACTCTAGGTGTGGTTCATGAAAAGAACACACCTACAATGAAACTGGTGGATCCATGTGTCGTTTGTGGAAAGAACTGACATGCAATGACACTGGCTATGGTTCTGAAAATAAAAGCCATGCAGTGACACTGGTGGATCCATGTGTGGTTTGTGCGAAGAACAGACATGCAATGACTGTAGCCGTGGTTCATGAAAAGAACACACATCCAATGACACTGGTGGATCCTTATGTGGTTTGTGAAAAGAACAGACATGCAATGACTCTAGCTGTGGTTCATGAAAAGAACATACATGCTTTTACACTGGTGGATCCATATGTGGTTTGTGAGAAGAACAGACATGCAATGACTTTGGTTGTGGTTTGTGAAAAGAACACACATGCAATGACACTGGTGGATCCATGTGTGGTTTGTGAAAAGAATAGAAATGCAATGACACAAGGTGTGGTTCATGAAAAGAACATAGGTGCAATGACACTGGTGGATCCATATGTGGTCTGTGAAAAGAACAGACATGCAATGACTCTAGCTGTGGTTCATGAAAAGAACACACATCCAATGACAGTGGTGGATCCGTATGTGGTTTGTGGAAAGAACAGAAATGCAATGACTCTAGTTGTGGTTCATGACGAGAACAAACATGCAATGACTCTAGGTGAGGTTCATGAAAAGAACACACCTGCAATGACACAAGCTATGGTTAATGAAAAGAACAGACAGGCAATGACACTAGTGGATCCATATGTGGTTTGTGGAAATAACAGACATGCAATGACTCTAGGTGTGGTTCATGAAAAGATCACACATCCAATGACACTGGTGGATCCTTATGTGGTTTGTGGAAAGAATAGACATGCAATGACTCTTGCTATGGTTCATGAAAAGAACAGACATGCAATGACACTGGTGGATCCACGTGTGGTTCATGAAAAGAACAGACATGCAATGACTCTAGGTGTGGTTCATGAAAAGAACACACATCCAATGACACTAGTGGATAATTGTGTGGTTTGTGGAAAGAACAGACATGCAATGACTCTAGTTGTGGTTCATGAAAATAATAGACATGCAATGACACTGGTGGATCCATGTGTGGTTTGTGGGAAGAACAAACATGCAATGACTCTAGCTGTGGTTCATGAAAAGAACACACATCCAGTGACACTAGTGGATCCTTATGTGGTTTGTGCAAAGAACAAACATGCAATGACACTGGTGGATCCATATGTGGTTTGTGAAAAGAACAGACATGCTATGACTCTAGCAGTGGTTCATGAAATGAACAGACATCCAATGACACTGGTGGATCCTTATGTGGTTTGTGGAAAGAACAAACATGCAATGACTCTAGGTGTGGTTCATGAAAATAACACACCTACAATGAAACTGGTGGATCCATGTGTGGTTTGTGGAAAGAACAGACATGCAATGACACTAGTTGCGGTAATGAAAAGAACAGACATGCAATGACACTAGTGGATCCATATGTGGTTTGGGGAAAGAACATACATGCAATGACTCTAGGTGTGGTTCATGAAAAGATCACACATCCAATGACACTGGTGGATCCTTATGTCATTTGTGGAAAGACCAGACATGCAATGACTCCAGCTATGGTAAATGAAAAGAACAGACATGCAATGACACTTGTGGATCCATGTGTTGTTCATGAAAAGAACATACATGCAGTGACTCTAGCTGTGGTTCATGAAACGAACACACATCCAATGACACTGGTGGATCCATGTGTGGTTTGTGAGAAGAACAGAGATGCAATGACTCTGGGTGTGGTTCATGAAAAGAACACACATGCAATGACACTGGTGGATCAATGTGTGGTTTGTGAAAATAACAGACATGCAATGAAATTGGCTGTGGTTCCTAAAAAGAACAGACATGCAATGACACTGGGTTTGGTTCATGAAAAGAACACACATCCAATGACACTGGTAGATCCTTATGTGGTTTGTGAGAAAAACACACATGCAATGACTCTAGCTGTGATTTATGAAAAAAAACACATGCAATGACACTGGTGGATCCATACCGTGTTTGTGGAAAGAACATACATCCAATGACTCTAGCTGTTATTCATGAAAAGAACAGACATGCAATGACACTGGTGGATCCATGTGTGGTTTGTGAAAAGAATAGACATGCAATGACTCTATGTGTGGTTCATGAAAAGAAGACACATCCAATGACACTGGTGGATCCATATGTGGTTTGTGGAAAGAACAGACTTGCAATGACTCTAGATGTGGTTCATCAAAAACATAGACATGCGATGACACTGGTGGATCCATGTGTGGTTTGTGGGAAGAACAGACATGCAATGACTCTAGGTGTGGTATATGAAAAGAACCCACATCCAATGACATTGGTGGATCCATGTGTGATTTTTGAAAAGAACAGACATGCAATGACACTGGTGGATCCATATGTGGTTTGTGCAAAGAACAGACATGCAATGACTCTAGGTGTGGTTCATGAAAACAACACACATCCAATGAAACTGGTGGATAATTGTGTGGTTTGTGAAAAGAACAGACATGCAATGACTCTAGCTGTGGTTAATGAAAAGAACAGACATGCAATGACACTGGTGGATCCTTATGTGGTTTGTGAGAAGAACACACATGCAATGACTCTAGTTGTGGTTTGTGAAAAGAACAGACATGCAATGATACTCGTGGATCCATATGTGGTTTGTGGAAAGAACAGACATGCAATGACACTAGGGGTGGTTCATGAAAAGAACGCACATCCAATGACACTGGTGTATCCTTATGTGGTTTGTGAGAAGAACAGACATGCAATGACTCTAGCTGTGGTTCATGAAAAGAACACACATGCAATGACACTATGGATCCATATGTGGTTTGTGAAAATAATAGACATGCTATGACTCTAGTTGTGGTTCATGAAACGAATAGACATCCAATGACACTGGTGGATCCTTATGTGGTTTGTGGAAAGAACAAACATGCAATGACTCTAGGTGTGGTTCATGAAAAGAACACACCTACAATGAAACTGGTGGATCCATGTGTAGTTTGTGGAAAGAACTGACATGCAATGACACTGGCTATGGTTCTGAAAATAAAAGCCATGCAATGACACTGGTGGATCCATGTGTGGTTTGTGCAAAGAACAGACATGCAATGACTGTAGCCGTGGTTCATGAAAAGAACACACATCCAATGACACTGGTGGATCCTTATGTGGTTTGTGAAAAGAACAGACATGCAATGACTCTAGCTGTGGTTCATGAAAAGAACATACATGCTTTTACACTGGTGGATCCATATGTGGTTTGTGAGAAGAACAGACATGCAATGACTTTGGTTGTGGTTTGTGAAAAGAACACACATGCAATGACACTGGTGGATCCATGTGTGGTTTGTGAAAAGAATAGAAATGCAATGACACAAGGTGTGGTTCATGAAAAGAACATAGGTGCAATGACACTGGTGGATCCATATGTGGTTTGTGAAAAGAACAGACATGCAATGACTCTAGCTGTGGTTCATGAAAAGAACACACATCCAATGACAGTGGTGGATCCTTATGTGGTTTGTGGAAAGAACAGAAATGCAATGACTCTAGCTGTGGTTCATGACGAGAACAAACATGCAATGACTCTAGGTGAGGTTCATGAAAAGAACACACCTGCAATGACACAAGCTATGGTTAATGAAAAGAACAGACATGCAATGACACTAGTGGATCCATATGTGGTTTGTGGAAAGAACAGACATGCAATGACTCTAGGTGTGGTTCATGAAAAGATCACACATCCAATGACACTGGTGGATCCTTATGTGGTTTGTGGAAAGAATAGACATGCAATGACTCTTGCAATGGTTCATGAAAAGAACAGACATGCAATGACACTGGTGGATCCACGTGTGGTTCATGAAAAGAACAGACATGCAATGACTCTAGGTGTGGTTCATGAAAAGAACACACATCCAATGACACTAGTGGATAATTGTGTGGTTTGTGGAAAGAACAGACATGCAATGACTCTAGCTGTGGTTCATGAAAATAATAGACATGCAATGACACTGGTGGATCCATGTGTGGTTTGTGGGAAGAACAGACATGCAATGACTCTAGCTGTGGTTCATGAAAAGAACACACATACAGTGACACTAGTGGATCCTTATGTGGTTTGTGAAAAGAACAAACATGCAATGACTCTAGGTGTGGTTCATGAAAAGAACACACATCCAATGACACTGGTTGATCCTTATGTGGTTTGTAAAAAGAACAGATATGCAATGACTCTAGCTGTGGTTCATGAAAATAACAGACATGCAATGACACTGGTGGATCCATATGTGGTTTGTGAGAAGAACAGACATGCAATGACTCTGGGTGTGGTTTGTGAAAAGAACACACATGCAATGACACTGGTGGATCCATGTGTGGTTTGTGAAAAGAAAACACATGCAATGACACTGGGTTTGGTTCATAAAAAGAACACACATCAAATGACACTGGTGGATCCTTATGTGGTTTGTGAGAAGAACACACATGCAATGACTCTAGCTTTGGTTCATGAAAAGAACACACATGGAATGACAATGGTGGATCCATATGTGGTTTGTGGAAAGAACAGACATGCAACGACTCTAGCTGTGGTTCATGAAAAGAACAGACATGCATTGACTCTATGTGTGGTTCATGAAAAGAACACACATCCAATGACACTGGTGGATCCTTATGTGGTTTGTGGTAAGAACAAACATGCAATGACTCTAGATGTGGTTCATGAAAAGAACAGACATGCGATGACACTGGTGGTTCCATGTGTGGTTTGTGGGAAGAACAAACATGCAATGACTCTAGGTGTGGTATATGAAAAGAACACACAAGCAATGACACTGGTGGATCCATGTGTGGTTTGTAAAAAGAACAGACATGCAATGACACTGGTGGATCCATATGTGGTTTGTGAAAAGAACAGACATGCACTGACTCTAGGTGTTGTTCATGAAAAGATCACACATCCAATGACACTGGTGGATCCATGTGTGGTTTATGAAAAGAATAGACATGCAATGACACTGGCTGTGGTTAATGAAAAGAACAGACATGCAATGACACTAGTGGATCCTTATGTGGTTTATGAGAAGAATACACATGCAATGACTCTAGGTGTGGTTTTTGAAAAGAACAGACATGCAATGACACTTGTGGATCCATATGTGGTTTGTGGCAAGAACATGCATGCAATGACACTGGGTGTGGTTCATGAAAAGAACACACATGCAATGACACTGGTGTATCCTTATGTGGTTTGTGAGAAGAAGAGACATGCAATGACTCTAGATGTGGTTCATGGAATGAACACACATGCAATGACACTAGTGGATCCATATGTGGTTTTCGAAAAGTACAGACATGCAATGACTCTAGCTGTGGTTCATGAAAAGAACACACATCCAATGACATTGGTGGATCATTATGTGGTTTGTGGAAAGAACAGACATGCAATGACTCTAGCTGTGGTTCATGGAAAGAACAGACATGCAATGACTCTAGGTGTGGTTCATGAAAAGAACACACCTACAATGACACTGGTGGATCCATGTGTGGTTTGTGGACAGAACAAACATGCAATGACACTTGATGTGGTTAATGAAAAGAACACACATGCAATGACACTAGTGGATCCATATGTGGTTTGTGGAAATAATAGACATGCAATGACTCTAGGTGTGGTTCATGAAAAGATCACACATCCAATGACACTGGTGGATCCTTATGTGGTTTGTGGAAAGAACAGACATGAAATGACTCTAGCTATGGTTCATGAAAAGAACAGACATGCAATGACACTGGTGGATCCATCTGTGGTTCATGAAAAGATAAGACATGCAATGACTCTAGGTGTGGTTCATGAAAAGAACACACATCCAACGACACTGGTGGATCCATGTGTGGTTTGTGGAAAGAACAGACATGCAATGACTCTAGGTGTGGTTCAAGAAAATAACAGACATGCAATGACACTAGTGGATCCATGTGTGGTTTGTGCGAAGAACAGACATGCAATGACTCTAGTTGTGGTTCATGAAAACAACACATGCAATGACACTGGTGGATCCTTATGTGGTTTGTGAAAAGAACAGACATGCAATGACTCTAGCTGTGGTTCATGAAAAGAACAGACATGCTTTGACACTGGTGGATCTATATGTGGTTTGTGAGAAGAACAGACATGCAATGACTCTGGGTGTGGTTTGTGAAAAGAACACACATACAATGACACTTGTGGATCCATGTGTGGTTTGTGAAAAGAATAGAAATGCTATGACATAGGGTGTAGTTCATGAAAAGAATAGACATGCAATCACACTGGTGGATCCATGTGTAGTTTGTGAGAAGAACAGACATGCAATGACACTGGTTGTGGTTCATTAAAAGAACACACATCCAATGACACTAGTGGATCCTTATGTGGTTTGTGAGAAGAACACACAAACAATGACTCTAGCAGTGGTTCATGAAAAGAACACACATGCAATGACACTGGTGGATCCATATGTGGTTTCTTGAAAGAACAGACATGCAATGACTCTAGCTATGGTTCATGAAAAGAACAGACATGCAGTGACACTGGTGGATCCATGTGTGGTTTGTGAAAAGAACAGACTTGCAATGACTCTAGGTGTGGTTCATGAAAAGAACACACATCCAATGACACTGGTGGATCCATCTGTGGTTTGTGGAAAGAACAGACATGCAATGACTCAAGCTGTGGTTCATGAAAAGAACAGACATGCTTTGATACTGGTGGATCCATATGTGGTTTGTGAGAAGAACATACATGCAATGACTCTGGGTGTGGTTTGTGAAAAGAAAACACATGCAATGACACTAGTGGATCCATGTGTGGTTTGTGAAAAGAATAGACATGAAATGACACTGGGTGTGGTTCATGAAAATAACAAACATTCAATGACACTGGTGGATCCATGTGTGGTTTGTGAGAAGAACACACATGCAATGACACCGGTTGTGGTTCATGAAAATAACACACTCCAATGACACTGGTGGATCCTTATGTGGTTTCTGATAAAAACACACATGCAATGAATCTAGTTGTGGTTCATGAAAAGAACACACATCTAATGACATTGGTGGATCCATGTGTGGTTTGTGAAAAGAATAGTCATGAAATGACACTGGCTGTGGTTAATGAAAAGAACAGACATGCAATGACACTTGTGGATCATTATGTGGTTTGTGAGAAGAAGAGACATGCAATGACTCTAGCTATGGTTCATGAAAAGAACACACATGCAATGACAATGGTGGATCCATATGTGGTTTGTGAAAAGAATAGAAATGTAATGACTCTAGTTGTGGTTCATGAAAAGAACACACATCCAATGATACTGGTGGATCCTTATGTGGTTTTTGGAATGAATAGACATGCAATGACTCTAGATGTGGTTCATGAAAAGAACAGACATGCACTGACACTGGTGGATCCATGTGTGGTTTGTGGAAGGAACAGACATGCAATGACACTGGCTGTGGTTAATGAAAAGAATAGACATGCAATGACACTGGCTATGGTTAATGAAAATAATAGACATGCAATGACACTAGTTGTGGGTAATGAAAAGAATAGACATGCAATGACACTGGTTGTGGTTAATGAAAAGAATAGACATGCAATGACACTAGTGGATCCATATGTGGTTTGTGGAAAGAACAGACATGCAATGACTGTAGGTGTGGTTCATGAAAAGATCACACATCTAATGACACTGGTGGATCCTTATGTGGTTTGCGGAAAGAACAGACATGCAATGACTCTAGCTATGGTTCACGAAAAGAACAGACATGCAATGGCACTGGTGGATCTATGTGTGGTTCATGAAAAGAACAGACATGCAATGACTCTAGGTGTGGTTCATGAAAAGAACACACATCCAGTGACACTGGTGGATCCATGTGTGGTTTGTGGAAAGAAGAGACATGCAATGACTCTAGCTGTGGTTCATGAAAATAACAGACATGTAATGACACTGGTGGATCCATGTGTGGTTTGTGCGAAGAACAGACATGCAATGACTCTAGCTGTGCTTCATGAAAAGAACACACATCCAATAAGATGGGTGGATCCTTATGTGGTTTGTGAAAAGAACAGACATGCAATGACTCTAGCTGTGGTTCATGAAATGAACAAACATGCTTTGACACTGGTGGATCCATATGTGGTTTGTGAGAATAACAGACATGCAATGACTCTGCGTGTGGTTTGTGAAAAGAATAGACATGCAATGACACTTGGTATGGTTCATGAAAAGAACAGACATGCAATGACACTAGTGGATCCATGTGTGGTTTGTGAGAAGAACACCCATGCAATGACATTGGTTGTGGTTCATGAAAAGAACACACATCCAATGACACTAGTGGATCCTTATGTGGTTTTTGAGAAGAACACACATGCAATGACTCTAGCTATGGTTCATGAAAAGAACACACATGCAATGACACTGGTGGAATCGTTTGTGGTTTGTGGAAAGAACAGACATGCAATGACTCTAGGTGTGGTTCATGAAAAGAACAGACATGCAATGACACTATTGGATCCATGTGTGGTTTGTGAAAAGAACAGACATGCAATGACTCTAGGTGTGGTTCATGAAAAGAACACACATCCAATGACACTAGCGGATCCATATGTGGTTTGTGGAAAGAACAAACATGTAATGAC
This sequence comes from Avena sativa, assembly GCA_916181665.1. Taxonomy (NCBI): domain Eukaryota; kingdom Viridiplantae; phylum Streptophyta; class Magnoliopsida; order Poales; family Poaceae; genus Avena; species Avena sativa. Next base: position 408,883,611 of record OV702292.1, on the reverse strand, counting down.
TCTAGATGTGGTTCATGAAACAAACAGCATGCTTTGACACTGGTGGATCCATATTTGATTTGTGAGAAGAACAGACATGCAATGACTCTAGGTTTGGTTTGTGAAAACAACACACATGCAATGACACTAGTAGATCCATGTGTGGTTTGTGAAAATAATAGACATGCAATGACACTGGGTGTGGTTCATGAAAAGAACACACATCCCACGACAGTAGTGGATCCATGTGTGGTTTGTGAGAAGAACACACATGCAATGACACTAGTTGTGGTTCATGAAAAGAACACACATCCAATGACACTAGTGGATCCTTATGTGGTTTGTGATAAGAACACACATGCAATGACTCTAGCTATGGTTCATGAAAAGAACACACATGCAATGACACTGGTGGATCCATATGTGGTTTGTGGAAAGAATAGACATGTGATGACTCTAGTTGTGGTTCATGAAAAGAATAGACATTCAATGACACTTGTGAATCTGTGTGTGGTTTGTGAAAAGAACAGACATGCAATGACTCTAGGTGTGTGGTTCATGAAAAGAACACACATCCAATGACACTGGTGGATCCTTATGTGGTTTGTGGAAAGAACATACATGCAATGACTCTAGTTGTGGTTCTTGAAAAGAACAGACATGCAATGACACTGGTGGATCCATGTCTGGTTTGTGGAAAGAACAGACATGCAATGACTCTAGCTATGGTTCATGAAAAGAACAGACATGCAATGACACTAGTGGATCCATGTGTGGTTCATGAAAAGAATAGACATGCAATGACTCTAGGTGTGGTTCATGAAAAGAACACACATCCAATGACACTAGTGGATCCATATGTGGTTTGTGAAAAGAACAGACTGTTGAGGATCGATGCGGAAAACAAAAAAATTCCTACGATGGAACCCCCAAAACTTCCTAGGATCTATCTATGTAGTAATGCGGTAACGGCCGATGCATAGAGAGTACATACCCTTGTAGACCGTACGCGGTTAACGTTCCGCGGGGAACGTGGTTGAAGTAGTCGTACTCGTAGCTGACCTCAAGGTTGCGAAGCTCCTCGTAGGTCACCCCTTGCTCCTTCTTGATCTTCATCCTGCAACAGCTCCGGCTCACGACATTTAAGTGCCCCAAGTGTTGCGCCTCGTGTCTTCGTACACATCGGTGCACGATGAGACCTCCGGCTCCCCGATCCCGCCGAGAGTGCGGCAGTTGATATCCGACTAGGAATCCCTATAGTGCAACGGCGTGCTGGGGTGTGCCTCGATCGCACAGCCCAAACTTGGGGCCATGGTTACAAAGGCTAGAGAGAGAGGGAAGGAGAAAGTCGACCAAAGGACTTCTCCAAATATTGGTTGTGTTTTAGTCCTCCCATAGGCACCTCCTTATATAGGCTAAGGGAGGTGTACCCTCCCTCTTAGGTGCCCCATGTGGGACTAAATAGATAAAGAAAAGAGGAAAAATGGGCACTCCAGCCGGATGGGCCACAGGGGCCCAGCACAACAGCCCACAGCGGCCAACAGAGCCAGCAACAGCACAGCCTGGTGGGTGGGCCGGAGAGCCAACCACGCGGCCTGCCACCAGCCAGGGCAGCGGCTGCCAACCGAGCAGCCCGGGTGGGCCTTTTCTTCGGTGGCCCAAGGCGGAGTGGGGCGGCAGGGAGGGAGCGGCCGGGTGGGTCGGCAGTAGCCGCGGCCTGCCCGGCGGCCTGGCTCCCCCGTGCGCCCGTGTGGGCCGGGGTCGAGCCGGCCGGCCTGGCGGCCGTCTGGCCGCTAACCGCCCTCTTGCGGCGCCCTTTATTCACCGCCCAGTGTGACGGCTGTTATCCGCCGCCCACTTGGGCTGGCTATTTTGTTTTTCCCTTTTATTTTTCTGTAGCTTTTATTCTAGGCCTTTTCCCTCTGGGATTTGGCCTAATATAAAAGTTGCTTTTATAAATCTTAACTTAAATATTATTTAGAATATATTAATTCATAATTAACATATAATAAATATATATTTAAATTCCTATTTATCCGAAAACACTTTTCGGGTCTTTTCCTTTATTCTTTCTCCGAACAACTTCGGATCTCTCTGCGGAATGATTCCGGCTTTCTCTCTTTCTCACTGTGATTCCGTCTTACGAATGATCGCTCTCATCGTACCCTCAAGTGTATCCTCTAATGGCTCGGGAATGCTCTAGACATGATCTGTATCAATGATCAACAGAGGTACCAGGGATGTCCATGTGACCCCTATGCATTCCTGATGACAATGTCATTTGAACCGTCTGAATGTAGCATCCTCTTCCTTTTGTTTCTCGATAAAACTTGTCCGAGATCCGATCATTGGTATCCCATACCTTGTTCAATCTTGTTCACAACAAGTTCTGATTCTTGTTACCGTGATATTACATCCCTGTGACCTAGTCACATGTTGCAACATTTATAGATGTAATCTCACCAAGCCGGCTATATGTATATTTACCCGTCATGTGGGTGAACAAATCCCGGTCTTGCAGTCACATGTCATCAACTGTTCCTTTGGAATACCCAACATACACCTTTATGGCCACCGTATTACCGGATGACGGTTGATGTAGTCAAAGCAGCCTCGGGAAATAGTGAGTAATATGAGCTCACGGTCTAAGGAGAAGGAGTCTAGGTATAGCTGTTGCAACAATGAACTATATGACTTCATCGTGTTGCAATCCTTCGAGGAATGTCCAATCACATCATTCTCCAATGATATGATCTCGTTGTCAGTCGGCATAAATGCCCATGATCTTGAAACCCAGATCATCTTCCTGACCAACGAACTAGTAAGAATAGAGGCTACTAGGGACTTGGTTGTTTCATACCACACCTGTACCAATGTTTCTACTTGGCACAGTTATAGCACAATATGAAACTATTATAAACTAATTGAGATATGACAATAAAAACCTATTTATTATTTGCCTCTAGGGCATATCTCCTCCAGTCTCCCACTTGCACTAGAGTACAAATAATCTATCTTGCATTTTACTCATATAAACCATATACCATATGCGTTTACAGATCATGCATGATCATGGGAAACGTCATGTCCATGTTTTGTTTTACCAGATCATTATGTCTTTTGCAAATCGTTAATGTCTTCCTAATTTTGACATTCACACCATTATCTTATAATGGGTCAAAGTATTTGTTTGGCAACAAAGCGAGACTTTTGTTTCTAGTGTTTATGATGATGGTCGTTTTCACCGTTGTCATCTAAACTTCGAAACACACTTTGATATCCTTTGTGTATATACTATAGTCATGGCAGCAGAACAAGGCCGGATTCCAGGAGCTTATAGTGACATTAGATCAACCTCGAGGGCTTTCTCATGGGCACTGGGCCCTGGGACACGTCATTCTACGTTAAAAGCGAACTAGCCCCGCCATAACATTATACATCACATCAGATGTAGCCTCTATACTTTTATATCTATGTAGATCCTAGTGCATGAAATGCAACTATGCCACTTATATTGCTTCTTGCCATTTAAGTACAAACTTAATTCTGGTTCAGTGATCAACTCAGGAATCACTTAAAGACTCATTCTTATAGTTAAGACTTTGTCCTATCAACCAGATCCTCGGGTCACATTACGTCGAGTATACATCATGGTTATATGAAAGAACCTATGACTGAGGCATAGGAGATGCAACACATATCTTTCTTTCAACCATAGTTGCCATACTAACTCAATGCTTCATATAGTAAGAACTACTTTCTCACCTTGTTCCATTCCTAACTTCTTAAGAATCTTTGCTTAGGACATTCTGAACATCTTTCAGAATCCAGTCCAGGAAGCATTCGACATCCAGTGCTTATTAAACTCACTAATCTATCTTGGTAGATCTTATTGTTTAATAACTTCAACTTCATCCTTATTTATCTAACTTAAACATTATTAACACCAATCACATCATTCACATATGTCGTCCACATGTCCCAGAATGATTTCACGCTCCCACTCAAATATGACATTCATGTTTGAGATCCAGGGATTTCACTTAGCTCCCACTCAAAATATGTTAGCTACATATTATGAATTAGCCAAGCTGATTTGCTCCCACTCAAATCTAGGTCCTCTCGATAATCTTGGACATTCCAAAATTCTTTGATCACCATCAAATCGAGAATTCCACTAACGAGATTTCAATGACCATTCATTTCTCGTACTTAGGTCCATCACGCTTCTTTGTAATTTGTAGGTATGTCTTGTTCAAAGCATGACAAGTGAATCAACTATAATTCCACAAACTTGTAGAATATACAGTTGAGTCCTACTTTCCTTAGTAAAAGTATTCACTGAAACTTTATGATCATTATCATTGGTTTCTCCTCTATTTGCAGAGTTTGGATTCACGAAACAAATTCCGCTGCGCCACTCAACAATTCGGAGGCAAGGTCAAATACCTTGTTTTGATCTTTTACTTTCTTCCACCTGTATCTTCATCAAGACACATCAACTTTGGACAACATCAGGTTTTCCCATTGTGGACGATGCATTCAAATCTTCCTAAGAATGCTCCACAAAGACTTGTTTATTCGCCACGACTTCGACTTGTCGAAATCTCTAGAAACTCGAACGTGCCATAACACTTATGGTGTTGTTTCCACGAATCTTTTAGATGTTCCTTTGTATTTCAAATGAGTATTTGCTTATTTCAATCTCTAACTCTAAATGACAACTATAACCCTGATAAGAGATAATATTATACCATATGTATCTAATACATAATGATTATGATGTTTAGACATTTCAACGTAGTTTGAATTCGTCCAATTATCATAATTTGTGAAACATCTTTCACATGTTCCTTTTATGCTAAACTTAACTTGAATACTTTAGTCATGTCGATCAAATCGAAGAGACTTGTTAATTCAGTTAATTCAATATCTCTTTTAGTCATGAACTCATTTGAACAATTCAAATCATTTCAAACTTCATGTTTCATTAAGTAACTGCACTTATTCACTTAAGTCCACAATAAATGATTTCCACTACTTGTTGAAAATATGATACATCACTATGTATAAGATTCAACATTTCTTCGCATATCACCGTTTTACCAGAATGTAGAGTTTTAGTCATTCTGCCTAAGAGGCATGGTTTTGTAAAGTCTCTAGATTAAGTATCTAGGACCCCGATCTTTCATAAAGAACATGCAATAACCAAAATGACTTAAATTATAGTGTCATTTCATTATTTTAACTTTGGATATCTTTTAGCGTTCTAATCCTTTATAAATGTTTAAACTATTATTATTAACATAGTGATGAGAATAACTTGTTTGTAATCGTAATGTGACCATAAGGTATTGTTCATAACAATAGTACAAACTGGTTTGTAACTTGTTCATATGAATAATCGTCTTGCCAAAATCAAGACACACAAAAAAAGGATTACAAAATTATATTCAAGTCCACTAATCCAAATGATAAACTTTGAGGAAAGAGGTGATGTCGGCCATCAACTATTTTGCTTGCCGTCATCAAGTCACGTTGCCTCAAAACCAGCAATTCTCAAGCAGATCCTCCTGTTTTTCACAAAACGGGACACGTATCAAATACTTTGCAAACTGCAACGAGTTTTGCAAGAACCACATTTATAATTTGTATATCTTATATATACATTTTCATTAATGACCTCCATTGCAATCAAGCCCTTCTAAGAGTTCTCAACTCTAATGCAAGATCGCTAAGTGTTTTTCCAAACATTCCAGAGTCGTCGGATTATCTCCTAATGGTTATTGTATCAAGAAGAGAAGATCACCTTTTACGAGGATATCCCTCAGGCATGGGTATTAATCTATGAAGTTGGACCCTTTTAGTAAGTTCTATATTAAGAAATATATTCCCATGGTTGCAAAGGACCTCAATGGGATAGGCTAAGATCCACTAAGATATTTGCAAACAGACATCAATACTAAGTTTATAATAAGAGACCAATTTATAATTGGTCTCCACTAAAACGGTCATCCCCTGGACGATTTTAGTGATCGCATGATCCCTATCCTCTGCACCTTCCCCGATCGTCACGGCCATTAGTGCATTATCAAAGGTAGACAATCAACAATGCCAATCACATCATCCATGTGACTCATGCTCAATTTTTCTATCTCTTGTGTTCTGAGGCCATGTCTACACATGCTAGGCTCGCCAAATCTAACTTGTGTGTATTCGCTGTGCAACATGGCTTACACCCACTGTATGTGAACATAGATATGTCTGACACCCAGGCATGTAACCCTGGATCGCCTCATACCGAAGAACTTTCTTGGTGGTGCACACATAAGAGGAACACGGAACATTGGAATTCAATAGGGATTATCTTATTTGCTACCGTTGAGTATCTAAATACTAGCACACAATAAGATGTAAAAACTCGTATCAACATCATATGTAAAATGTGATATGATATGGTCTTTATTGCGCTTTGATCTCCATCGAGCGCTCTGGCATGATCTCCATCATGCCCTTAGTTTGACGCCAAGTCTACGACGCCTCCACCAGGTCGTCCATCGGAACGATGACTATTACTATACTACTTAGTAACAGAAAAGTAAACTATTTTACCTTCATATCGACCAATGCCATATCATAATCACATGCCCCCTGCAAAATAAAGTTAGATGCCTCTACTTTATCTATTGAAAGTTTTACGTGGTTGTGAGGGCTTTCGCACTAGAACCGTTTCTAAACTACGAACTTTCCAACCACAACATGGATCCGACAGTTGTCTCTACTACACCCCTTTCGGGGCCCTCCGTTGTAAATGCTATATCAACTATCGAATGAGAGACAGACACCCGCTAGCCACTTATACGGTACAAGCCGTATGTTGAGCGTGGAACCAGTCTCGCGTACGAATACGCGTAAGGTCGGTCCGGGCCGCTTCATCAAACAATATCGCGATATAAACAAGTACACGTTAGAGGGTAACAACTAAGGGATCAATGCCCGCACAAAACTTGTGCGTACTGGCCGTACAACACTCCTACACATAGATTGGCTCTGATACCACTGTTGGGGATCCGTGAGGAAAACAAAAAATTCCTCCGATGGAACCCCAAAAACTGCATAGGATCTATCTATGTAGTAATGCGGTAACGGCCGATGCATAGAGAGTACATACCCTTGTAGACCGTACGCGGTTAACGTTCCGCGGGGAACGTGGTTGAACTAGTCGTACACGTAGCCGACCTCAAGGTCGCGAAGCTCCTCACAGGTCACCCCTTGCTCCTTCTTGATCTTCATCGTGCAACAGCTCCGGCTCACGACATTTAAGAGCCCCAAGTGTTGCGCCTCGTGTCTTCGTACACATCCGATGCACGATGAGACCTCCGGCTCCCCGATCCCGTCGGGAGTGCGGAAGTTGATATCCGGCTAGGAATCCCTATAGCGCAACAGCGTGCTGCAGGTCTGCCTCGATTGCATAGCCCAGACTTGGGGCCATGGTCACAAAGGCTAGAGAGAGAGAGGGAAGGAGAAAGTCAACCAAAGGACTTCTCCAAATATTGGTTGTGTTTTAGTCCTCCCATGGGCACCTCCTTATATAGGCTAAGGGAGGTGTACCCTCCCTCTTAGGTGCCCCATGTGGGACTAAATAGATAAAGAAAAGAGGAAAAAGGGGCATGTTGGGGATATACTTTCGGGGTATCCTCACAGTTCCTCACTGACCAGGGTGGCCCACTTCGGGTTAGAGCATTGCTTCACGGGTGGCCCAGTCAGGGAGAAAGACGGAGTCCAATCCGGCTACAGGAAGGCCCAGAAGACTTACCGACTTAGGCCCATAATGTTACTTGTAGTTTAAGATGTACTCTGTAACCGATTCTTAGTCGTAGCCGGATAGATCTCTCCTGTAAACCCTAGGCCGGATCTATATAAGTCGTCCTAGGGAGAGCCTTTAGGACACCACCAATACTTTAGACCCTCAACTCGCACAGGCGAAACCCTTGTAACCCATATTCTGGCTCTACCGTATTACTGGATTGCTAGCAGGAGTAGGATCCATCCAAAGCCGGCGGATTCGAACCTGGGTAAACTTGTGTGCTCACTGTCCCGGAATACCGTACGTCTCACACCCCTCTCTTCCGCACGCCTCGAGGACCCCCTCATGGCGTACTTGTCATCAATCCGACGATAGTTGGCGCCCACCGTGGGGCAAGTGAGCTTCGGATCTGCATTCCGAGCAAAATCTGCAAGAATCAGAATCGGCGAGACTATCGCCGTCGGTCGCATCCTCTATGCCAGCGATGTCCCTCTCATCGTTCTCGACGAGACTTGGATTCTGGCTAGGGAGGCCGTGACTGCCTACACAATCATGTCCTTTGGCGATATCGATGTTTACATTGGTTTTGCTGAAATTGCCCAACCCACCCCAGCGGTGATGATAGAGGCAGAAGAATCTTCTGGGTCCCCTTTGTCCGTGGAGGCGGCAGAGTTCTGGATCTCAGAAAACCATAATCCCACCCAGCCGACACCAGTTGCGGAGATAGTGGAGAAATCCGAGCCTGAAGAAGACCTAGCGGTCCAAGTCAAATCTAGAGTGGATCTCCCTAGAGGAGCTGGTTCCCAGATCGACCCACCCGCGGAAGTCGAAATCCAGGAGGAGCATATCAGTGACACTGATTCCGGGACAGACAGACCTTTCCTAAGGTACACATTATGACGTATGATACTACAAGGCGAAAGCACAGATGCAATTCTCGAGACAATCAAAAGTTTCGACATGGCTGATCGTGAAAGCCGCAGGTACCTCAGGAAGCACGCGTCGCACATCGTCGGATATGTGGGATCCGGATCTGGCTCTGCCGATGCTGGAGAAAACACCGACTCGGTGCTGGAGGCAATTGGAACAAACGCCGACGTACCCGCATCCTCAGATGAATCGATGATGTCAGCAGATTTCCGAAAGTTCTCCGCGGAATATGAAGAGGAGTATAACTACAAAGCTGCAGAAGAAGGAGAAGCCATGGATGAAGGATCCGGGGAACACTCTCCCAAAGCGCAGGATGACATGGATGTCGGAGATAATCCCGAAGTCCAGATGTCTGAAAGTACCGATTAGAGCTTGACTCCGAGAAATGGACCCAAAGCCGTCTTTGCTACCGGCGCTGCCAAGAAGGCGAAGAAGAAGAACAAGAAAAATAGAACCCTGGCAAAAGACCCTCGAGCTGAGGAGGTGATTGTCGAGGAATACGAAGAAGACTCGGATGGAGCACTTATCCCAGACGAGCCGAAAAAAGAAGAATTGGTGGATGGACACGTGATCACCGAAGGCGCGTGTAAACTCATCGATGCTGCATTAACCACACCTATCCCTACAGCTGCAGAACTTACTGCTGAAGAGCTGGACAAAAGGGCCCAAGCCCTAGAAGCGTGTCGTCAACAACTCCTCGATGAAGCCAAAAACATCGAGGTGGATAAGAAACACATGACAACCAAGGAATACATGTCCCAGTTGCATTAGAAGACACAGAAGCATCACACAGATGACAACCAATTCCCACATGTCTGTGCCGTCCTTTTCGGAGATGAGATGGGGAAGCCACAGAAAGATAGCAAAGGAGATTGGGTATATCCAACCCAGTACAGAATACCGTGGCGGCCCGAGAAATTCTATCGGCTAATCCAGGACCAGAGGAGATCTGTTTGGGTATCAAGCTACTCAACAAGGGATTGGAGCAGCAAAAGGTCGCCCTGTCCGAAAGTCAAAAACTGGTCTCAGATTCTGACCAATGTCGAACAGATCCGGCATGGGCTGACGTAATCTAACAATCGAAGCAGAGAAGATAAAGAGAAACACCGGGAGGAGGATCGTCAAAAAATGCCACCTCCTAGACATGCAAACCGTCCGGCTGAGCCCCACCATGGTGGGAACGACGGACAAAGAAACGACGGAAACCACGCCGGAACAAGCAGGCAGGGGGCTTGTCATAGTCAAGACCCTCCCCGGAATCGGAATAATGACGTTCCGGATGGAGGCCGGCGATCAGCCGGAAACTATCTAGCTGCCCCACCCTCTCCACCACACAGTCATCACAACGGATCCCAAGGAGGGCAAGGAGGACGACGTGGCGGAGGAGGTGGTGGCAGAAGCCAAAGTCCGTCTCCAAGGCACCGCAGCCACAGCCGACATTCGGGGCGATCTTTATCCCCGAACGACGCAAGGCATAAGATCAACTCCAACATAGAGGCTCGGCGCTACGAATATGATGATATCTACGCGGGCCCAAAGTGTTTCAGACCACGCATCAGAGCTACAAAATTCCCGGAAGGATTTGCTATCTCAATACATATCCAAGCCTACGATGGCATTGCTCCGCCAGATACCTGGCTACAGGATTTCTTCCAAGCTTGCTGCATCGCCGAAGGCGAAAACAGCCTGGTCGCAACCCAATATCTCCCACTTATGTTGCGGAAGACGGCACGATCATGGCTCAATGAACTTCCGGAGAACACCATCCATAACTGGTATGACATGCAAAGTGCGTTCTTTCGGAATTTTGAAGGCACATATCAGAGGCCCTGTACGGTCGGAGACCTACAGCGTTGCACCCAGAAAGCTGGAGAAACTTGCCGGGACTACCTCGGACGATGGATCGACACCAAGAACTCCTGTGAATGAGTAAATGATCAAACTGCGATTGAAGCTTTCATTGCAGGTCTCCCAATTGGTCTACTGCGTCATCGCTTGAAGTGTGACAAGGTCACTGATTTGGGAGAGATGATAGAAACAGCGAGCAAGTATGCAGATGCTGACGACGATGCAGAGGGATTGCTCAATTCCCTAGATGTGCCTCAGTCGGCAAGCCAACCAAAGCAACAAGCTCAGAAGCGCAAAAATACCTCGGAAGAAAAACCCAACGCGGAAAAAGCGGTGGTTACTACTGTTTCCGGGTCTGGAGGACAAGGAGGACGTGGCGGAGGCCGCGGGCGTGACCATGGGACTTCAAGGGTCCAAGGTAGAGGAGAACAGCAACCAGGCAAAACCTACTCTTGGGCCGACATTGCCAATAACCCATGTGTGCATCACCTAGACGCCAATGGGGCCTCGTCCCACACCAACGCTGAATGTCGTTTCAATGACGACATCAAAAGAGATGACACCACGGGCTACAAAGCTAAGCGGAAGAAGGGAAAGAAAAATCCCGAAAAGGACAAGGAGACCAAGGAAGATTCTAACATGGAGGAAGCTGATGCTTCAAATCTCAAGTCGGAAGGGAAGAAGACTTTTCCCACCAAGAAGGACACTTATGTCACTTTCCTCGGATATCAACCAGCAAAGGTCAAGAAAGCAGTTCTACACGAGCTCAATGGAATAGTTCCGGCTGTCCTCTAGTATCTGGACTGGTCGGAAGTGGCAATCACATTTGATCGCGATGATCATCTGCCTAAGTTACACAGGCGAGGAAAATACGCCTTAATCATCAACCCACTTATTGACGATTATGGTTTCTCCAAGACCCTCATGGACGGTGGTAGCAGCATCAATATTCTCTATGTCGAGACGCTACGCCGATGAAGATCTCGGAAACCCAGCTGAACCATAGCTTTGTGATCTTTCACGGAGTTGTCCCAGGAAGACAAGCTAATTCCCTGGGAGAGATTACTTTGGATGTCACCTTTGGAACTCCAAAGAACTATCGGACGGAGGCACTTTCCTTCAAAGTGGTCCCGTTCTAGAGTGCATACTACGCTATATTTGGACGTCCGGCTTACTGGGCTTTTATTTCTCGTCTGTGTTACATTTACAATATGATGAAAATTCCAGGTCCCAACAGCGTGATCACCATCAGGGGAGACCCGAAGAAAGCGCGAGGGTGAAAGGATGGAAATGCCGCCTTTGCCGAAGCTATGCTACACGCCCAGGAGTACCAGGAGATCAAGAAGAGCATAGATCCGTCTGAGATGCCCGCAACGAAGAAGGAGGTGACCAAGCCAAATCCGGAGTTCAAGGCATCAGAACAGATGAAGAAAGCACCGTTGAAGGATGATGACCCCTCCAAGGTGACCCAGATAGGCGTAGGCCTAAGTAGCGCATAGGAAAGCGCGCTCGTCAAGTTCCTCCAAGCAAATCAAGATATCTTCGCATGGCAGCCATCTGACATGACCGGAGTACCTAGGGAACTTGCCGAGCACTCTCTAAATGTAAACCCGAATGCTAAACCCGTCAAACAGTCCTTACGACGGTTTGGCGACGAAAAGCGTAAGGCAATAGCTAAGGAACTAGCGCGGCTCGAGTTAGCCGGATTCATAGAAGAGGTCATCCACACTGAGTGGTCGGCCAATCCTGTAATGGTCCCTAAAAAGGACACCACTGATTTAAGGATGTGTGTTGATTATACTACCTTGAACATGGCTTGTCCAAAAGATCCGTTTGCTCTACCTAGAATTGATCAAGTTATCGATTCTACGGCAGGCTCGGAACTCCTCTGTTTTCTCGACGCATATTCCAGCTATCACCAAATCCGGATGAAGGAATCTGACAAAGTCAAAACTTCATTCATAACCCCTTTTGGAACCTTCTGTTTTGTTACGATGCCCTTTGGGATGAAGAACGCAGGAGCTATGTACCAACTCACGATGCAGCATTTCCTTCATGACCAACTCGGACGCAATGTACATGCATACGTGGATGATATCGCGGTAATGTCCAAAAAGAAGGAAACACTGATTTCCGACTTGGAGGAAACATTTGCCAATCTAAGAAAATACAACATCATGCTTAACCCGAAGAAATGCTTCTTTGGAATACCAGCCGGAAAATTGTTAGGTTTCATCGTGTCTCAAAGAGGCATAGAGGTGAACCTAGACAAAATCAAGGCTATACTCAATATTTCCAAGCCAACCCGCCTGAAGGACGTACAAAGAGCCGCACCATTATACAAACTCCTAAAAAGACCAAAGATTTTGTTTGGACTGATGAAGCTGAAGCTGCACTACAAGACCTGAAGAAAGTACTCTCGTCTGCTCCTATCCTTGCAGCGTCGGAACCTCAGGAACCGATGTTGCTTTACACTGCTGCGACAAATAAGGTCGTTAGTATCGTCATGGTGGTGGAGAGACTAGAGGAAAATCAGGAACAGCTGGTGCAGCGTCCGACTTACTTTGTCAGCGAGGTCCTGACAGAATCAAAACAGCGGTATCCGCACTATCAAAAGTTGGCTTACGGTGTTTTTCTAGCATCTCGTAAGTTACGACACTATTTTCAAGAACATCCAATTACCGTGGTGAGCAAAGCTCCGATGAGAGATATAATCAGCAACAGTGACGCCACAGGACGCGTCGCCAAATGGGGCATAGAGCTTTCAGCTTTTGATATTGAGTACAAACCTCGGACAGCAATCAAATCCCAGATCCTTGCTGACTTTGTCGCTGATTGGACAGAGACGAAGGAGAATATGATCCTCCCTGAGTCGGAATATTGGACCCTCTTTTTCGACGGGTCTAAGGCTCGAGGGGGCTCGGGGGCTGGCATGGTGCTCAAATCACCCCAAGGAGATAAACTTTTATACATGTTGTAGATTCACTTCACAACGACAAACAATATTGCCGAGTATGAAGCACTGCTGCATGGAATCCGGATTGCTAAGGATATTGGCATCCAACGTTTGATGTGTTACGGAGATTCAGATCTTGTTGCTCTACAAGTGTCGGATATTTGTAATGCAAATAAACACATGGCAGCATATAAAGCTGTCATGGATGATCTATCTAAATCGTTCGAAGGGTTTGAAGTTCAACACATCCCTCGAGCAGAAAATGAGGAAGCAGATGCACTATCTCGGATAGGCTCTGCACGGAAAGAGGTCCTGGATGGCGCTTTTTTAGAGCACCTCAAAGTCCCCTCAATAATGGGAGCAGATGAGGAATATCCGACCAAATCCGACTCACCTTTAATAGCAGTTCTGGCTGTAATTCCCAGCTAGACTCAACCCTACCTCGATTATTTGGTAGATGGCAAATTACCCGAAGACGAGGTGCTGAGCCGGTAGATTATCCGACGAGCAAAAGCCTATACTATTGCTAAAGGTGAGCTCCATAAACGGAGTGTTTCTAGGGTCTTTCAGCGTTGTGTTCCTCCGGAAGAAGGAGTGGAAATCTTAAGAGAAATCCATGAAGGTGAGTGTGGTCACCACGCTGCAGCCAAATCTTTAGTGGCAAAAGATTTTCGACACGGATTTTTCTGGCTTACAGCTCAGGCAGATGCCGAACGATTAGTCAAGACGTGCAAAGGCTGCCAAAAGTACGCCAAGCAAGCTCATGTTCCGGCTGACCAGCTGCAAACAATACCTATAACATGGCCCTTTGCGGTCTAGGGGCTTGATATGGTAGGACCTTTTAAACGAGCTCCAAGTGGATTTACTCACCTCTTAGTGATGGTGGATAAATTTACCAAATGGATTGAGGCTAAACCTGTCACTAGTTGTGATGGAGCAACAGCCAAATGATTTGTCGAGGATGTTATAATCCGGTATGGTTATCCGCATAGCATTATCACGGACAATGGGAGTAACTTTTCTATGGGAGAATTGGCTAAATTCTGTGACGAGCAAAATATCCGGCTTGACATTGCGTCAGTCGCACATCCACAGGCTAACGGACAAGTCGAAAGAGCAAACTATTTAATTCTACAAGGCCTAAAACCGAGACTCGAAGCACCACTACGACGTGCTCCGGGGGCTTGGGCAGAGGAACTACCCTCTGTAATTTGGAGTTTATGAACAACTCCAAACAGGTCAACATGATACACCCCTTTCTTCTTGATCTATGGCGCAGAAGCGGTTCTTCCTAGTGATTTGATTCATACTTATCCTAGAGTGGCCGCGTATATCGAAGAGGATGCCGAGATTTCTCGACAAAATGATCTCGACTTAGTCGAAGAAGTTCACGTCTTTGCTGAAATGAGATCTACATCCTATCAGCAGAAGTTACACAAGTATCATAGACAGAGAGTCAGAAATAGATCCTTCAATAAAGGTGATTTGGTTCTCCGGCTTGTGCAACAAAGAAAGCACAAACTTTCCCCAGTATGGGGAGGGCCCTTTTTAGTTAGTCGAGTATTTCACAATGGATCGTACTACTTAACTGACATGAGGCCAGTCAAAGAAAGACCTGCTACTAGGAAGAGAAAGAGAGCTGGAGGCAATACAAATTCGGATGAGTTAGACAGACCATGGAATATTGCTCAGCTACGTCCCTTTTATTCTTAGTTTATCCTTCTTTGTAATCATATATGTACATGATTCTGTGAGAAATAAAATTTTTGGTTGCCTCAAAAATTTTCTGAGAAGTTCTTAACCATCTTATTTCCGAATGATCATGTCATAGTCGAAAATCCCAGGATGCTTGAAAGTACTTATGCTCATGTTCGTTCTGGTCTAGATTTTCGATTCTAAAATTGCTACCTTCAGGTATAACTCTAAAATTTCTATTCTTTACTTTGGTTATTTGTCTGATTGCTAGATGCAGGCATTTTCCGAGTAGTGAATTGTTGGTACTGGAAGCCGGCTTTGTTTCCGAGTTTAAACTGGTTTAGCAATTGTGCTCCATTGCTCGGCAATGTTTCCGGCAGAAGGTTTAGCCGGCTCACGAAAAGAACGAGGCGGAAAGCCAGATAAACGATAAGTAGAGATGAAAAAATACAAGTGCTTATGTAAACATTTCAGGCACACAAAAAATTTCAAAGCCGAAAAGTGCTGAATAGATTTAAAGCTTAGCACTAGCAAAAGTTCAAGTACTGCATATTTACAGACGCATCATGTTTTTCCGGAATAATACAAAAATTTCTGATCTATGATGCAGGAGGAGATGAAGGAGCTGCCGGCTCGCTGGAGATTCCGCCTTGATATCGTTCCGAGATGTCCGCATCCGAGGTGGTGCGTTCATCGTCGGAAACTTCTGTTGGTTCTTCCGGAGGAGGAGGCGGAGTAGCCACGCGGGTGAAGAAGGGGATCTCGTAACTGGTCAGGTCAGCTACGTGACACCCATATCCGGCGCAGGAGTGCATGATGGCTTGAAGGTCCTGCTCCTGGCCGTCTTCGTCTACCTTGCAGTACCCTCTGGTCACTTGCCATATCTCCATGTTTCCATGGTGGCTCATGACCATGGTGAGAGCGTTCTGCGCAGCAGTCCACGCGTAGGACATGTTCCAGTCCAGAACAAGCTGCGACATCTCCTTCGCCTTGTCCTGCACCTGAAAATCTGACATGCTTGGCATGTCCAGAATCTTGAGAGCTTCGCCGATGTCCTCAAGGGACTGGCAGAAGTCATGAAGCAGGTCACCGACTTGGGTAAGCCGGTGGGTGCGGGGCTCGGAGGAGGAAGAGTCCGTCAAGTTCAGAGGACCTATACACAAAACAAGTTAAGAAAAATCCGACATTGATAAAAGTCGAAGAAAGAGACAAGTCAGATAGATGGAACATACCGAAAATGACGTCATCAATTTTGGTCTTCTCCTCCTAGAGACTCTGGAGTTCAGCCCGGAGCATTTGGGACATATCCTTCTCTCTGCCAAGTTCATTCTTGAGGTCCAAGATTATTTTATCTTGAGCAGCAATCTTGCGATCACGCTCTTCAGTGGCCATGGAGGAGGATTCAAGGATTTGAGCTATGCTCTTTTCATGATTTGCCTTGAGCTGGTCCAGCTCTTGGCGAAGCTCCTTGTTTTCCACCACCAGGGTCTTGAGGTTCTCGGCCTCTTCAATCATGGCGACGGATTGTTTCACCAGCGCTGTAAGTCAAAAGAACAAAAGTTCAGCAAAAATTCGACATTGAAAATAACAAAGACAAGGTTTGAGTCTCGGAATGTTTACGTTCGGCCTCATCCTTGGTAACTTTGAGTTCAGCATTTTTAATCCGGAGATCTTTGATCTCTCTCCGCTTATCACAGACATTGGTCAGTAATTCCTGGTTATAGGAACATACTTTCTGTAAGTCAGAATACCAAAGTCAGAAAGCTACTTAAGACTCGGGCTAATATTTTTGTTAAATATCAGCACGAGCCTTGGGGGCTACACTAGTTCGTTCTTTGGCATCCTAATGAAGCATAAACCCGGATTATATATCCTACTTCATGCTTGGGGGCTAGAGGATATGATATAACATAATGGAAAAACAGGAGTTGGAATTCCGACTTACATATTGTTTGCGGGTGAGTTTATCCAAACCCGCGTTAACTTCAGCAGCCACCTTCTCAGCGAGAGTCAGAGGAATCACTGGGGCTGTTGGAAGCTCACCAGTCCTAATCCTCTAGTTGCGGAGGCGCACTTGAGCGAGAAGGTCGGAGAACTTGACGTCCTCTGCTTCTTGCGCTTCTTCCTCGGCGGATAAAGTTCTCTTCTACAAGCATTTCTTGGCAAGCCATGGATTTCTTTAGCAGATTTCCGGGACAAGCCGAACTTGGCAAGACCCGGATTGCTCAGGAGGTTTTTGGCGAAGGTTTCTGCCGAGGGATCATTGCCCAAAGAGGGTTCACCCTTATCTAGATCTGACGCACTCATGGTGACGTTAGTTTGCGATCCAAGATTCGCAGGCCCCGTTGAAGGAGCCGGATCTTCTGCAGCGTCCGGCGAGATAACCGGCGTTGCAGAAGGTTGAGGGGCAGGAGTCGGAGGAGCCACGGCAGGGGAAGCTATGGTAAGCTATGGTAAGCTTTGTCTGCCGCAGCGGCTTCGAAGAAATCCATTTCCCCTTGGCCTTGACGAGCGGTTTTGCTCTGAGAATGTAGTAAAGTCGGAAAACATTACATCTCGGAAAGAAATTTGAATAAGGTACAAAGGCGGAAGTTGTGATTGAATGTTACCTCTTCATGACAGGCACCTCTTTTGTGCCAACAGCCACTGTTGGAGCTTTGCGCTTCTTGAGCGCAAGATCCGGCAATGGAACTACCTCCACCTCCTGAGAGAACTCCGGAGGATATCCTTCGAGCGGAGCAAGTTCTGACTCGGGGAGGTCAGCAAGCTGAAAAGAAGAAAACATATCAGTATTGCGATATAACTCAAAGATTAGAACACATAAAAAGATGTACTGATAGAAGCTTACTGGCACTAGGGGTTATCCGCCGTGTGCATGTCCAGAGAAACCTCCAGGATTCTCCTCTCGATCCGCTCCCGGATCAGCCACTTGATCTGGCTTATGTAGCCTTGAGTGGTGTAGGCTTTGGAGCTGATGCGGAGGGAGTCTTTTGGAGACGACGTGATGGAATGCATCAGTCGGGTTCCGTGATACTGGAGGGGCAGGATCCGACGTGAGACCCAGCACTGGACCAAGTCGGATCCCTTTAGATCCTTGTGTTTGATCAAATATTCGACCCGCCTCTTAGCGAGGCTCAGATCGTCGGTGAGAGCCGGAGCAGCCTCATCCCAAGAAGGTTGGGCCGTGGCGGCTCCGTCGATGAAAGCCGGCAAAGTTATGGCTTTGCCAGGAGCCAGAATATCCCTATGATAGAAAAATGTGGCTGGCCATTGTTTGACCGAGTCACTGACTAGAATTTTGGGATACCCCAGTCGCGTCTAAGCGAAAAACTAATAGTGCCGGTGATATAAGGAACACTGGCGGTAATGGAGTTTCTCCGGACATGGAAATAATACCGGAAGAGAGTCAGACTCGGCCTAATGCCGAGAAAGCCCTCACACAGCGAAGCATACACACTCATCTCTAAGAGAGAGTTGGGATGAAGATGATGGAGTTGAACTCTGTAATGATCTATCACCTCGTAGAAGAACTCCGAGGGAGGAAAGGACAGACCTTGGTCGAGATGGGTGCCGAAGTGGACCCGCTCGCCGTCGCGCGGGTTAGGGACGGTTTCTTCGAAGCCGCTCCGCCAGTCGCCGGCAGCAAGAAGTCCCTCCTTCTCCATGTTCCTGAGGCCCTCCTCATTGAGAGTGCAGGGGATCCAGAGACCGCGAAATCTCTCCTTCTCCACCACCGTCGCTGCCGCCGCCGCTGCCTCCAAGCCGAAGGAAGAAGATGAAGCCATTTCTCCGGCGAGAAGTTGACCTAAAAGGGGCGGTGTTGGGAGTTCTATGGGGGAAGAATGAGGGAGCTCTGTGCGCGCTGGGAGATTGGGAGGAGAGGAAAAGGCAAAGGACTGGTGAAAGAAGAGGGAAGAAATCCTAACCCCTTATACCCACCTAACTGTGCCAAGATTCGTGCAAATGCTACAGTGTAACCGCCACGCGTCGTGGAAGGAACTGGGAAGGACCCGCGTGATGATTGCGTCGCCTCGATCTCCACGCACGCATTGAAACGGCGCCTCGGTTCCGCGAAACGCGGACCCACCAACGGTCGTGCTGATGGAATGCCTGTCAGATGACATGACTTGACCATGACTTGTGTCAGGTGGCGTTGGGAACCAAGTTCCGGCTTAGTTTGAAATCGAGCTGGAAAATCCGAGTAACCTACTGATAGGTCCGACTTATTTTTTAAGACCCGGATCGTATTTTTTGTGAAGTTTCAGGAACCCTTCAAGATTCTGCAAGCCGAAGATCAAGCTAGACGATGATAAATCCGACTTTGGATCTTGGAGGCCTCCGGGGGCTGTTGTTGGGGATATACTTTACGGGTATCCTCACAGTTCCTCACTAACCAGGGTGGCCAACTTCGGGTTAGATCATTGCTTCACGGGCGGCCCAGTCAGGGAGAAATACGGAGTCCAATCTGGCTACGGGAAGGCCCAGAAGACTTACCGACTTAGGCCCATAATGTTACTTGTAGTTCAAGATGTACTATGTAACCGATTCTTAGTCGTAGCTGGATAGATCTCTCCTGTAAACCCTAGGCCGGATATCTATATAAGCCGTCCTAGGGAGGGCCTTTAGGACACCACCAATACTTTAGACCCTCAACTCGCACAGGTGAAACCCTTGTAACCCATATTCCGGCTCTGCCGTATTACTGGATTGCTAGCAGGAGTAGGATCCGTCCAAAGCCGGCGGATTCGAACCTAGGTAACTTGTGTGCTCATCGTATCGGAATACCGTACGTCTCACACCCCTCTCTTACGCACGCCTCGAGGACCCCCTCATGGCGTACTTTTCATCAATCCGACGACAGGGCACTCCAGCCGGCTGGGCCAAAGGGGCCCAGCACAGCAGCCCACAGCGGCCAACAGAGCCAGCAACAGCACAGCCTGGCGGGTGGGCCGGCGAGCCCACCATGCGGCCTGCCAGCGGCTAGGGCGTTGGCTGCCAACCGAGCAGCCCGGGTGGTCCTTTGCCCCGGCGGCCCAAGGCAGACTGGGGCGGCAGGGAGGGAGCGGCCGGGTGGGCTGACAGTGGCTGCGGCCTACCTGGCGACCTGGCTCCCCCACGCGCATGTGTGGGCCGGGGTCGAGCCGGCCGGCCCGGCGGCCGTATGGCTGCTGACCGCCCTCGTGCGACGCCCTTTATTCACCGCCCATACATGTGCGTGGCCCAGCGATTTGCCGCCCAGTGCGGCGGCTGTTATCCGCCACCCACTTGGGTTGGCTGTTTTCTTTTTCCCTTTTATTTTTTTGCAGCTTTTATTCTAGGCCTTTTCCCTCTGGGATTTGGCCTAATATAAAAGTTGCTTTTAGAAATCTTAACTTAAATATTATTTAGAATATATTACTTCATAATTAACATATAATAAATATATATTTAAATTACTATTTATTCGAAAACACTTTTCGGGTCTTTTCCTTTATTCTTTCTCCGAACAACTTCAGATCTCTCTGCGGAACGGTTCCGGCTTTCTCTATTTCTCTACCGTGATTCCGTCTTACGAATGATCGCTCTCATCGTACCCTTAAGTGTATCCTCTCAGAGCTCGGGAATGCTCTAGACATGATCTGTATTAATGATCAACAGAGGGACCAGGGATGTCCATGACCCATATGCATTCCTGATGACAATATCGTTTGAACCGTCTAAATGTAGCATCCTCTTCCTTTTGTTTCCCGATACAACTTGTCCGAGATCCGATCATTGGTATCCTATACCTTGTTCAATCTCGTTCACAACAAGTTCTGTTTTCTTGTTACCGTGATATTACATCCCTGTGACCTAGTCACATGTTGCAACATTTATAGATGTAATCTCACCAAGCCGACCGTATGTATCTCTATCCGTCATGTGGGTGAACAAATCCCGGTCTTCCAGTCACATGTCATCAACTGTTCCTTTTGAATACCCAACATAAACCTTTATGGCCACCGTATTACCAGATGACGGTTGATGTAGTCAAAGCAGCCTCGGGAAACAGTGAGTAATATGAGCTCACGGTCTAAGGAGAAGGAGTCTAGGTATAGTTGTTGCAACAATGAACTATATGACTTGATCGTGTTGCAATCCTTCGAGGAATGTCCAATCACATCATTCTCCAATGATATGATCTCGTTGTCAGTCGGCATAAATGCCCATGATCTTGAAACCCAGATCATCTTCGTGACCAACGAACTAGCAAGAATAGAGGCTACAAGGGACTTGCTTGTTTCATACCACACCTGTACCAATGTTTCTACTTGGCATAGTTATAACACAATATGAAACTATTATAAACTAATTGAGATATGACAATAAAAAACCTATTTATTATTTGCCTCTACGACATATCTCCTTCATAAACATGCAATGACACTAGTGGATCCATATGTGCTTTGTGAAAAGAACAGACATGCAATGACTCTAGGTGTTGTTCATGAAAAGAACACACATCCAATGACACTGGTGGATCCATGTGTGGTTTGTGAAAAGAATAGACATGCAATGACACTGGTTGTGGTTAATGAAAAGAACAGAAATGCAATGACACTAGTGGATCCTTATGTGGTTTGTGAGAAGAACATACATGCAATGACTCGAGCTGTGGTTTGTGAAAAGAACAAACATGCAATGACACTTGTGGATCCATATGTGGTTTGTGGAAAGAATAGACATGCAATGACTCTAGGTGTGGTTCATGAAAAGAACGAACATGCAATGACACTAGTGGATCCTTATGTGGTTTGTGAAAAGAACAGACATGCAATGACTCAAGGTGTGGTTCATGAAAATAACACACATGCAATGACACCGGTGGATCCAAGTGTGGTTTGTGAAAAGAACAGACATGCAATGACTCTAGGCGTGGTTCATGAAAAGAACACACATCCAATGACAATGGTGGATCCATATGTGGTTTGTGAAAAGAACAGACATGCAATGACTCAAGGTGTGGTTCATGAAAAGAACAGACATGTATTGACACTAGTGGATCCTTATGTGGTTTGTGAAAAGAACAGACATGCAATGACTCTAGGTGTGGTTCATGAAAAGAACACATATCCAATGACACTGGTGGATCCTTATGTGGTTTGTAGAAAGAACAGACATGCAATGACACTAGGTGTGGTTTGTGAAAAGAACACACATGCAATGACACTGTTGGATCCATGTGTTGTTTGTGAAAAGAACAGAGATGCAATCACTCTAGGTGTGGTTCACGAAAAGTACACACATCCAATGAAACTGGTGGATCCATATGTGATTTGTGGAAAGAATAGACATGCAATGTCTCTAGATGTGGTTCACGAAAAGAACAGACATGCAATGACACTGATGGGTCCATGTGTGGTTTGTGGGAAGAACAGACATGCAATGACTCTAGCTGGGGTTCATGAAAAGAACACACATCCAATGACACTGGTGGATCCATGTCTGGATTGTAAAAAGGACAGACATGCAATGACTCTAGGTGTGGTTCATGAAAAGAACACACATCCAATGACACTGCTGTACACTTATGTGGTTTGTGGAAAGAACATACATGCAATGACTCTAGCTGTGGTTAATAAAAAAACACACATCCAATAACACTGGTGGATCCATATGTGGTTTGTGAAAAGAACATACATGCAATGACACTAGCTGTGGTTTGTGAAAAGAACAGACATTCAACGACACCGGTGTATCCTTATGTCGTTTGTGGAAAGAACAGACATGTAATGACTCTGGTTGTGGTTAATAAAAAGAACAGACATGCAATGACACTGGTGGATCCATGTGTGGTTTGTGAGAAGAACACACATGCATTGACACTATGTGTGGTTCATGAAAAGAACACACATCCAATGACACTAGTGGATCCTTATGTGGTTTGTGAGAAGAACACACATGCAATGACTCTAGATGTGGTTCATGAAAAGAACACACATGCAATGACACTAGTGGATCCATATGTGGTTTGTGACAGGAACAGACATGCAATGACTCTCTCTATGTTTTGTGAAAAGAATAGACATGCAATGACACTGGTGGATCCATATGTGGTTTGTGAAAAGATAAGACATGCAATGACTCTAGGTGTGGATCAGGAAAACAAAACACATGCAATGACACTGGTGGATCCATATGTGGTTTGTTAGAAGAACAGACATGCAATGACTCTAGATGTGGTTTGTGAAAATAACAAACATGCAATGACACTGCTGGATCCATATGTGGTTTGTGAAAAGAACAAACATGCAATGACTCTAGTTGTGGTTCATGAAAAGAACACACATCGAATGACACTGGTGGATCCTTACGTGGTTTGTAGAAAGCATAGAGATGCAATGACTCTAGGTGTGGTGAATAACACACATCCAATGACATTGGTGGATCCATATGTGGTTTGTGGAAAGAACAGACATGCAATGACACTGGGTGTGGTTCATGAAAATAACACACATCCAATGACACTAGTGGATCCATGTCTGGTTTGTGAAAAGAACAGACATGCAATGACTCTAGGTTTGGTTCAAGAAAAGAACAGACATGCAATCACACTGGTGGATCCATGTGTGGTTTGTGAAAAGAACAGACATGCAATGACTCTAGGTGTGGTTCATGGAAAGAACAGACATCCAATGACTCTAGCTGTGGTTAATGAAAATAACAGACATGCAATAAAACTAGTGGATCCATGTGTGGTTTGTGGAAAGAACAGACATGCAATGACATTGGGTGTGGATCATGAAAAGAACACACATCTAATGACACTGGTGGATCCTTATGTGGTTCATGAAAAGAACATACATGCAATGACTCTAGGTGTTGTTCATTAAAAGACACACATGCAATGACACTGGTGGATCCATGTGTGGTTTGTGAGAAGAACACACATGCAATGACACTGGGTCTGGTTCATGAAAAGAACACACATCTAATGACACTGGTGGATCCTTATGTGGTTTGTGAAAAGAACAGACATGCAATGACTCTAGGTGTGGTTCATGAAAATAACACACATGCAATGACACTGGTGGATCCATATGTGGTTTGTGAAAGAACAGACATGCAAGGACTCTAGGTGTGGTTCATGAAAAGAACACACATCCAATGACACTGGTGGATCCTTATGTGGTTTGTGAAAAGAACATACATGCAATGACTCTAGTTGTGGTTCATGAAAAGAAAGATATGCAATGACACTAGTGGATCCATATGTGTTTTGTGAGAAGAACAGACATGCAATGACACTGGGAGTGGTTTTTGAAAAGAACACAAATGCAATGACACTGGTGGATCCATATGTGGTTTGTGAAAAGATAAGACTTGCAATAACTCTAGGTGTGGATCATGAAAAGAACACACATGCAATGACACTAGTGGATCCATATGTGGTTCGTTAGAAGAACAGACATGCAATGACTCTAGATGTGGTTTGTGAAAATAACAGACATGCGATGACACTGGTGGATCCATATGTGGTTTGTAAAAAGAACAAACATGCAATGACTCTAGATGTGGTTCATGAAAAGAACACACATCGAATAACACTGGTGGATCCTTACGTGGTTTTTAGAAAGCATAGACATGCAATGACTCTAGGTGTGGTTAATAACACACATCCAATGACACTGGTGGATCCATATGTGGTTTGTGGAAAGAACAGACATGCAATAACACTGGGTGTGGTTCATGAAATGAACACACATCCAATGACACTAGTGGATCCATGTCTTGTTTGTTAAAAGAACAGACATGCAATGACTCTAGGTTTGGTTCATGAAAAGAACAAACATGCAATCACACTGGTGGATCCATGTGTGGTTTGTGAAAAGAACATACATGCAATGACTCTAGGTGTGGTTCATGGAAAGAACAGACATCCAATGACTCTAGCTGTGGTTAATGAAAATAACAGACATGCAATGACACTGGTGGATCCATGTGTGGTTTGTGGAAAGAACAAACATGCAATGACATTGGGCGTGGTTCATGAAAATAACACACATCTAATGACATTGGTGGATCCTTATGTGGTTCATGAAAAGAATAGACATGCAATGACTCTAGGTGTTGTTCATTAAAAGAACACATATGCAATGACACTGGTGGATCCATATGTGGTTTGTTAGAAGAATAGACATGCAGTGACACTGGTGGATCCATGTGTGGTTTGTGAAAAGAATAGACATTCAATGACACTGGGTGTGGTTCATTAAAAGAACACACATGCAATGACACTGGTGGATCCATGTGTGGTTTGTGAGAATGTGAGAAGAACACACATGCAATGACACTGGGTGTGGTTCATGAAAAGAACACACATCCAATGACACTGGTGGATCCTTATGTGGTTTGTGAGAAGACCACATGAAATGACTCTAGCTGTGGTTCATGAAAAGAACAGACATGCAATGGCACTTGTGGATCCATATGTGATTTGTGGAAAGAACAGACATGCAATGACTCTAGTTGTGGTTTATGAAAAGAACACACATCCAATGACAATGGTGGATCCATGTGTGGTTTGTGAAAAGAACAGACATGCAATGACTCTAGGTGTGGTTCATGAAAAGAACACACATCCAATGACAATGGTGGATCCATGTGTGGTTTGTGAAAAGAACAGACATGCAATGACACTGGCTGTGGTTAATGAAAAGAATAGACATGCAATGACACTGGTGGATCCTTTTGCGGTTTGTGAGAAGAACAGACATGCAATGACTCTAGCTGTGGTTTGTGAAAAGAATAGACATGCAATGACATTGGTGGATCCATATGTGGTTTGTGAAAAGAACAGACATGCAATGATTCTAGGTGTGGTTCATGAAAAGAACACACATCTAATGACACTGGTAGATCCTTATGTGGTTCATGAAAAGAACAGACATGCAATGACTCTAGGTGTGGTTCATGAAAAGAACACACATGCAATGACACTGGCGGATCCATGTGTGGTTTGTGAGAAGAACACACATGCAATGACACTGGGTGTGGTTCATGAAAAGAACACACATCCAATGACACTGGTGGATCCTTATGTGGTTTGTGAAAAGAACAGACATGCAATGACTCTAGGTGTGGATCATGAAAATAACACACATGCAATGACATTGGTGGATCCATATGTGGTTTGTGAAAGAACAGACATGCAAGGACTCTAGGTGTGGTTCATGAAAAGAACACACATCCAATGACACTGGTGGATCCTTATGTGGTTTGTGAAAAAAACATATGCAATGACTCTAGTTGTGGTTCATGAAAAGAAAGATATGCAATGACACTAGTGGATCCATATGTGTTTTGTGAGAAGAACAGACATGCAATGACACTGGGAGTTGTTTTTGAAAAGAACACAAATGCAATGACACTGGTGGATCCATATGTGGTTTGTGAAAAGATAAGACTTGCAATAACTCTAGATGTGGATCATGAAAAGAACACACATGCAATGACACTAGTGGATCCATATGTGGTTTGTTAGAAGAACAGAAATGCAATGACTCTAGATGTGGTTTGTGAAAATAACAGACATGCAATGACACTTGTGGATCCATATGTGGTTTGTGAAAAGAACAAACATGCAATGACTCTAGATGTGGTTCATGAAAAGAACACACATCGAATAACACTGGTGGATCCTTACATCGTTTGTAGAAAGCATAGACATGCAATGACTCTAGGTGTGGTTAATAACACACATCCAATGACACTGGTGGATCCATATGTGGTTTGTGGAAAGAACAGACATGCAATAACACTGGGTGTGGTTCATGAAATGAACACAAATCCAATGACACTAGTGGATCCATGTCTGGTTTGTTAAAAGAACAGACATGTAATGACTCTAGGTTTGGTTCATGAAAAGAACAGACATGCAATCACACTAGTGGATCCATGTGTGGTTTGTGAAAAGAATAGACATGCAATGACTCTAGGTGTGGTTCATGGAAAGAACAGAGATCCAATGACTCTAGCTATGGTTAATGAAAATAACAGACATGCAATGACACTGGTGGATCCATGTGTGGTTTGTAGAAAGAACAAACATGCAATGACATTGGGCGTGGTTCATGAAAATAACACACACTAATGACACTGGTGGATCCTTATGTGGTTCATGAAAAGAATAGACATGCAATGACTCTATGTGTGGTTCATGAAAAGAACACACATGAAATGACATTGGTGGATCCATGTGTGGTTTGTCATAAGAACACACATGCAATGATACTGGGTGTGGTTCATGAAAAGAACACACATGCAATGACACTGGTGGATCCTTATGTGGTTTGTGAAAAGAACAGACATGCAATGACTCTAGGTGTGGTTCATGAAAATAACACACATGCAATGACACTGGTGGATCCATATGTGGTTTGTGAAAGAACAGACATGCAATGACTGTAGGTGTGGTTCATGAAAAGAACACACATCCAATGACACTGGTGGATCCTTATGTATTTTGTGAAAAGAACAGACATGCAATGACTTTAATTGTGGTTCATGAAAAGAACAGACATGTAATGACTTTAATTGTGGTTCATGAAAAGAAAGACATGCAATGACACTAGTGGATCCATATGTGGTTTGTGAGAAGAACAGACATGCAATGACACTGGGAGTGGCTTGTGAAAAGAATACAAATGCAATGACACTGGTGGATCCATGTGTGGTTTGTGAAAAGAACAGACATGCAATGACACTGGGTGTGGTTCATTAAAAGAACACACATGCAATGACACTGGTGGATCCATGTGTGGTTTGTGAGAATGTGAGAAGAACACACATGCAATGACACTAGGTGTGGTTCATGAAAAGAACACACAACCAATGACACTGTTGGATCCTTATCTGGTTTGTGAGAAGACCACATGAAATGACTCTAGCTGTGGTTCATGAAAAGAACACACATGCAATGACACTTGTGGATCCATATGTGGTTTATGGAAAGAACAGACATGCAATGACTCTAGTTGTGGTTCATGGAAAGAACATACATCCAATCACACTGGTGGATCCATGTGTGGTTTGTGAAAAGAACAGACATGCAATGACTCTAGGTGTGGTTTATGAAAAGAACACACATCCAATGACAATGGTGGATCCATGTGTGGTTTGTGAAAAGAACAGACATGCAATGACACTGGCTGTGGTTAATGAAAATAATAGACATGCAATGACACTGGTGGATCCTTTTGTGGTTTGTGAGACGAACAGACATGCAATGACTCTAGCTGTGGTTTGTGAAAAGAACAGACATGCAATGACATTGGTGGATCCATATGTGGTTTGTGAAAAGAACAGACATGCAATAACTCTAGTGTGGTTCATGAAAAGAACACAGATCTAATGACACTGGTGGATCCTTATGTGGTTCATGAAAAGAACAGACATGCAATGACTCTAGGTGTGGTTCATGAAAAGAACACACATGCAATGACACTGGTGGATCCATGTGTGGTTTGTGAGAAGAACACACATGCAATGACACTGGGTGTCGTTCATGAAAAGAACACACATCCAATGACACTGGTGGATCCTTATGTGGTTTGTGAAAAGAACAGACATGCAATGACTCTAGGTGTGGTTCATGAAAATAACACGCATGCAATGACACTGGTGGATCCATATGTGGTTTGTGAAAGAACAGACATGCAATGACTATAGGTGTGGTTCATGAAAAGAACACACATCTAATGACACTGGTGGATCCTTATGTGGTTTGTGAAAAGAACAGACCTGCAATGACTTTAATTGTGGTTCATGAAAAGAAAGACATGCAATGACACTAGTGGATCCATATGTGGTTTGTGAGAAGAACAGACATGCAATGACACTGGGAGTGGCTTGTGAAAAGAACACAAATGCAATCACACTGGTAGATGCATGTGTGGTTTGTGAAAAGAATAGACATGCAATGACACTGGGTGTGGTTCATTAAAAGAACACACATGCAATGACACTGGTGGATCCATGTGTGGTTTGTGAGAATGTGAGAAGAACAGACATGCAATGACTCTAGGCGTGATTCATGAAAAGAACACACATCCAATGACAATGGTGGATCCATATGTGGTTTGTGAAAAGAACAGACATGCAATGACTCAAGGTGTGGTTCATGAAAAGAACATACATGTATTGACACTGGTGGATCCTTATGTGGTTTGTGAAAAGAACAGACATGCAATGACTCTAGGTGTGGTTCATGAAAATAACACACATGCAATGACACTGGTGGATCCATATGTGGTTTGTGAAAGAACAGACATGCAAGGACTCTAGGTGTGGTTCATGAAAAGAACACACATCCAATGACACTGGTGGATCCTTATGTGGTTTGTGAAAAGAACATACATGCAATGACACTGGGTGTGGTTCATTAAAAGAACACACGTGCAATGACACTAGTGGATCCATGTGTGGTTTGTGAGAATGTGAGCACAACACACATGCAATGACACTAGGTGTGGTTCATGAAAAGAACACACATCCAATGACACTGGTGGATCCTTATGTGGTTTGTGAGAAGACCACATGAAATGACTCTAGCTGTGGTTCATGAAAAGAACACACATGCAATGACACTAGTGGATCCATACGTGGTTTGTGGAAAGAACAGACATGCAATGACTCTAGCTGTGGTTCATGAAAAGGACATACATGCAATCACACTAGTGGATCCATGTGTGGTTTGTGAAAAGAACATACATGCAATGACTCCGGGTGTGGTTCATGAAAATAACACACATCCACTAACACTGGTGGATCCATGGGTGGTTTGTGAAAAGAACAGACATGCAATGACACCGGTGGATCCTTATGTGGTTTGTGAGAAGAACAGACATGCAATGACTCTAGCTGTGGTTTGTGAAAAGAACAGACATGCAATGACTCTGGTGGATCCATATGTGGTTTGTGGAAAGAACAGACTTGCAATGACTCTAGGTGTGGTTCATGAAAAGAACACACATCCAATGACAATGGTGGATTCATATGTGGTTTGTGAAAAGAACAGACATGCAATGACACTTGGTGTGGTTCATGAAAAGAACAGACATGCAATGACACTGGTGGATCCTTATGTGGTTTGTGAGAAGAACAGACATGCAATGACTCTAGTTGTGGTTTGTGAAAAGAACAGACATGCAATGACATTGGTGGATCCATATGTGGTTTGTGAGAAGAACACACATGCAATGACACTGGGTGTGGTTCATGAAAAGAACACACATCCAATGACACTGGTGGATCCTTATGTGGTTTGTGAAAAGAACAGACATGCAATGACTCTAGGTGTGGTTCATGAAAATAACACACATGCAATGACACTGGTGGATCCATATGTGGTTTGTGAAAGAACAGACATGCAATGACTCTACGTGTGGTTCATGAATAGAACACACATCCAATGCCTGGTGACCTGGCTCCCCCACGTGCATGTGTGGGCCGGGGTCGAGCCGACCGGCCCGGCGGCTGTCTGGCTTCTGACCGCCCTCGTGCAGTGCCCTTTATTCACCACCCATACATGTGCGCGACCCGGCTATTTGCCTCCTAGTGCGGCGGCTGTTATCCGCCGCCCACTTGGGCTGGCTGTTTTCTTTTTCCCTTTTATTTTTTTGCAGCTTTTATTCTAGGCCTTTTCCCTCTGGGATTTGGCCTAATATAAAAGTTGCTTTTAGAAATCTTAACTTAAATATTATTTAGAATATATTAATTCATAATTAACATATAATAAATATATATTTAAATTACTATTTATCCGAAAACACTTTTCGGGTCTTTTCCTTTATTCTTTCTCCGAACAACTTCAGATCTCTCTGCGGAACGGTTCCGGCTTTCTCTATTTCTCTACCGTGATTCCTTCTTACGAATGATCCCTCTCATCGTACCCTTAAGTGTATCCTCTCACGGCTCAGGAATGCTCTAGACATGATCTGTATCAATGATCAACAGAGGGACCAGGGATGTCCATGTGACCCCTATGCATTCCTGATGACAATATCGTTTGAACCGTCTAAATGTAGCATCCTCTTCCTTTTGTTTCTCGATACAACTTCTCCGAGATCCGATCATTGGTATCCTATACCTTGTTCAATCTCGTTCACAACAAGTTCTGTTTTCTTGTTATCGTGATATTACATCCCTGTGACCTAGTCACATGTTGCAACATTTATAGATGTAATCTCACCAAGCCGGCCGTATGTATCTCTATCCGTCATGTGGGTGAACAAATCCCGGTCTTCCAGTCACATGTCATCAACTGTTCCTTTTGAATACCCAACATAAACCTTTATGGCCACCGTATTACCAGATGACGGTTGATGTAGTCAAAGCAGCCTCGGGAAACAGTGAGTAATATGAGCTCACGGTCTAAGGAGAAGGAGTCTAGGTATAGTTGTTGCAACAATGAACTATATGACTTGATCGTGTTGCAATCCTTCGAGGAATGTCCAATCACATCATTCTCCAATGATATGATCTCGTTGTCAGTCGGCATAAATGCCCATGATCTTGAAACCCAGATCATCTTCGTGACCAACGAACTAGTAAGAATAGAGGCTACTAGGGACTTGCTTGTTTCATACCACACCTCTACCAATGTTTCTACTTGGCACAGTTATAACACAATATGAAACTATTATAAACTAATTGAGATATGACAATAAAAACCTATTTATTATTTGCCTCTACGACATATCTCCTTCATAGACATGTAATGACACTAGTGGATCCATATGTGCTTTGTGAAAAGAACAGACATGTAATGACTCCAGGTGTGGTTCATGAAAAGAACACACATCCAATGACACTGGTGGATCCATGTGTGGTTTGTGAAAAGAATAGACATGCAATGACACTGGTTGTGGTTAATGAAAAGAACAGAAATGCAATGACACTAGTGGATCCTTATGTGGTTTGTGAGAAGAACATACATGCAATGACTCTAGCTGTGGTTTGTGAAAAGAACAAACATGCAATGACACTGGTGGATCCATATGTGGTTTGTGGAAAGAATAGACATGCAATGACTCTAGGTGTGGTTCATGAAAAGAACGGACATGCAATGACACTGGTGGATCCTTATGTGGTTTGTGAAAAGAACAGACATGCAATGACTCAAGGTGTGGTTCATGAAAATAACACACATGCAATGACACTGGTGGATCCAAGTGTGGTTTGTGAAAAGAACAGACATGCAATGACTCTAGGCGTGGTTCATGAAAAGAACACACATCCAATGACAATGGTGGATCCATATGTGGTTTGTATAAAGAACAGACATGCAATGACTCAAGGTGTGGTTCATGAAAAGATTAGACATGTATTGACACTGGTGGATCCTTATGTGGTTTGTGAAAAGAACAGACATGCAATGACTCTAGGTGTGGTTCATGAATAGAACACATATCCAATGACACTGGTGGATCCTTATGTGGTTTGTAGAAAGAACAGACATGCAATGACACTAGGTGTGGTTTGTGAAAAGAACACACATGCAATGACACTGTTGGATCCATGTGTTGTTTGTGAAAAGAACAGAGATGCAATCACTCTAGGTGTGGTTCATGAAAAGTACACACATCCAATGAAACTGGTGGATCCATATGTGATTTGTGGAAAGAATAGACATGCAATGTCTCTAGATGTGGTTCACAAAAAGAACAGAAATGCAATGACACTGATGGGTCCATGTGTGGTTTATGGGAAGAACAGACATGCAATGACTCTAGCTGGGGTTCATGAAAAGAACACACATCCAATGACACTGGTAGATCCATGTCTGGTTTGTAAAAAGGACAGACATGCAATGACTCTAGGTGTGCTTCATGAAAAGAACACACATCCAATGACACTGGTGTACACTTATGTGGTTTGTGGAAAGAACATACATGCAATGACTCTAGCTGTGGTTAATGAAAAGAACACACATCCAATAACACTGGTGGATCCATATGTTGTTTGTGAAAAGAACATACATGCAATGACACTAGCTGTGGTTTGTGAAAAGAACACACATTCAGCGACACCGGTGTATCCTTATGTGGTCTGTGGAAAGAACAGACATGTAATGACTTTGGCTATGGTTAATAAAAATAACAGACATGCAATGACACTGGTGGATCCATGTGTAGTTTGTGAGAGGAACACACATGCAATGACACTATGTGTGGTTCATGAAAAGAACACACATCCAATGACACTGGTGGATCCTTATGTGGTTTGTGAGAAGAACACACATGTAATGACTCTAGATGTGGTTCATGAAAAGAACACACATGCAATGACACTAGTGTATCCATATGTGGTTTGTGACAAGAACAGACATGCAATGACTCTCTCTATGTTTTGTGAAAAGAATAGACATGCAATGGCACTGGTGGATCCATATGTGGTTTGTGAAAAATAAGACATGCAATGACTCTAGGTGTGGATCAGGAAAAGAACACACATGCAATGACACTGGTGGATCCATATGTGGTTTGTTAGAAGAACAGACATGCAATGACTCTAGATGTGGTTTGTCAAAATAACAGACATGCAATGACACTGCTGGATCCATATGTGGTTTGTGAAAAGAACAAACATGCAATGACTCTAGTTGTGGTTCATGAAAAGAACACACATCGAATGACACTGGTGGATCCTTACGTGGTTTGTAGAAAGCATAGACATGCAATGACTCTAAGTGTGGTTAATAACACACATCCAATGACATTGGTGGATCCATATGTGGTTTGTGGAAAGAACAAACATGCAATGACACTGGGTGTGGTTCATGAAAAGAACACACATCCAATGACATTAGTGGATCCATGTCTGGTTTGTGAAAAGAACAAACATGCACTGACTCTAGGTTTGGTTCATGAAAATAACAGACATGCAATCACACTGGTGGATACATGTGTGGTTTGTGAAAAGAACAGACATGCAATGACTCTAGGTGTGGTTCATGGAAAGAACAGACATCCAATGACTCTAGCTGTGGTTAATGAAAATAACAGACATGCAATGAAACTGGTGGATCCATGTGTGGTTTGTGGAAAGAACAGACATGCAATGACATTGGGTGTGGATCATGAAAAGAACACACATCTAATGACACTGCTGGATCCTTATGTGGTTCATGAAAAGAACAGACATGCAATGACTCTAGGTGTTGTTCATGAAAAGAACACACATGCAATGACACTGGTGGATCCATGTGTGGTTTGTGAGAAGAACACACATGCAATAACACTGGGTATGGTTCATGAAAAGAACACACATCTAATGACACTGGTGGATCCTTATGTGGTTTGTGAAAAGAACAGACATGCAATGACTCTAGGTGTGGTTCATGAAAAGAACGATATGCAATGACACTAGTGGATCCATGTGTGTTTTGTGAGAAGAACAGACATGTAATGACACTGGGAGTGGTTTTTGAAAAGAACACAAATGCAATGACACTGGTGGATCCATATGTGGTTTGTGAAAAGATAAGACTTGCAATAACTCTAGGTGTGGATCATCAGAAGAACACACATACAATGACACTAGTGGATCCATATGTGGTTTCTTAGAAGAACAGACATGCAATGACTCTAGATGTGGTTTGTGAAAATAACAGACATGCAATGACACTAGTGGATCCATATGTGGTTTGTGAAAAGAACAAACATGCAATAACTCTAGATGTGGTTCATGAAAAGAACACACATCGAATGACACTAGTGGATCCTTACGTGGTTTGTAGAAAGCATAGACATGCAATGACTCTAGGTGTGGTTAATAACACACATCCAATGACATTGGTGGATCCATATGTGGTTTGTGGAAAGAACAGACATGCAACGACACTGGGTGTGGTTCATGAAAAGAACACACATCCAATGACACTAGTGGATCCATGTCTGGTTTGTGAGAATAACACACATGCAATGACACTGGTGGATCCATATGTGGTTTGTGAAAGAACAGACATGCAATGACTGCAGGTGTGGTTCATGAAAAGAACACACATCCAATGACACTGGTGGATCCTGATGAGGTTTGTGAAAAGAATAGACATGCAATGACTCTAGTTGTGGTTCATGAAAACAAAGACATGCAATGACACTAGTGGATCCATATGTGGTTTGGGAGAAGAACAGACATGCAATGACACTGGGAGTGGTTTGGGAAAAGAACACAAATGCAATGACACTGGTGGATCCATGTGTGGTTTGTGCAAAGAATAGACATGCAATGTCACTGGGTGTGGTTCATTAAAAGAACACACATGCAATGACACTGGTGGATCCATGTGTGGTTTGTGAGAATGTGAGAAGAACACACATGCAATGACACTAGGTGTGGTTCATGAAAAGAACACACATCCAATGACACTTGTGGATCCTTATGTGGTTTGTGAGAAGACCACATGAAATGACTCTAGCTGTGGTTCATGAAAAGAACACACATGCAATGACACTGGTGGATCCATATGTGGTTTGTGGAAAGAACAGACATGCAATGACTCTACCTGTGGTTCATGAAAAGAACATACATGCAATCACACTAGTGGATCCATGTGTTTGTTTGTGAAAAGAACAGACATGCAATGACTCTAGGTGTGGTTCATGAAAAGAACACACATCCAATGACAATGGTGGATCCATGTGTGGTTTGTGAAAAGAACAGACATGCCATGACACTGGCTGTGGTTAATGAAAAGAACAGACATGCAATGACATTGGTTGATCTTTATGTGGTTTGTGAGAAGAACAGACATGCAATGACATTGGTTGATCCTTATGTGGTTTGTGAGAAGAACAGACATGCAATGACTCTAGCTGTGGTTTGTGAAAAAACAGACATGCAATCACATTGGTGGATCCATATGTGGTTTGTGAAAACAACAGACATGCAATGACTCTAGGTGTGTTCCATGAAAAGGACAGACATCCAATGACACTGGTGGATCCTTATGTGGTTCATGAAAAGAACATACATGCAATGACTCTAGGTGTGGTTCATGAAAATAACACACATTCAATGACACTGGTGGATCCATATGTGGTTTGTGGAAAGAAGAGACATGCAATGACTCTAGGTGTGGTTCATGAAAATAACAGACATGCAATGACACTCGTGGATCCTTATGTGGTTTGTGAAAAAAATAGACATGCAATGACTCTAGCTGTGGTTCCTGAAAATGACAGACATGCAATGACACAAGTGGATCCATATGTGGTTTGTGAGAAGAACAAACATGCAATGACACTGGGAGTGTTTTGTGAAAAGAACACACATGCAATGAAACTGGTGGATCCATGTGTGGTTTGTGAAAAGAACAGACATGCAATGACACTAGGTGTGGTTCATGAAAATAACACACATGCAATGACACTGGTGGATCCATGTGTGGTTTGTGAGAAGAACACACATGCAATGACACTAGGTGTGGTTCATGAAAAGAACACATATCCAATGACACTTGTGGATTCTTATGTGGTTTGTGAGAAGAACACACATGCAATGACCCTAGCTGTGGTTAATGAAAAGAACACACATGCAATGTTACTAGTGGATCCATATGTGGTTTGTGGGAATAACAAACATGCAATGACTCTGGCTGTGATTCGTAAAAAGAATAGACACGCAATGACACTGGTGGATCCATGTGTGGTTTTTGAAAAGAACAGACATGCAATGACTCTAGGTGTGGTTCATGAAAAGAACACACATCCAATGACACTGATGGATCCATGTGTGGTTTGTGAAAAGAATAGACATGCAATGACAATGTGACACCCCGGTTCTGAAAAGACCGTGGCCTCTATGTGACATGCCAATCCCTGGATCGGTTCATTGGCCCACAATAGAGTAAGATAGATAACATAGCAAAATATCCGTGTATCATAGATAACGAAGATCCAGAGTACCATTATTACAATAAAAGCTTAGCACAAAGCTAGCTCAAATTATTCAGGTAGCAACATAAACGAGATAAATCCTCCATTCTTCAAATTGCCCACAAGTGAACAAGTGCCGAGTGGAGTACCGTGGCCTATAACGATCAATCAGAATCGGAATAACCTGCAGCATAAAATGCAACAGCCCCGAAGGGTCAATACATGGAATGTATGGCAAGTAGAGCTAGTAAATGGAGACAATAGTACTAACATCTACATGCATATCGGGCAAGTGGAGCTGTGTCTGGCTTGCATTTGCAAATAACTTTGTCCTACTTTCATAAACAGTTTTTGATTTTCTTTGAAAAGATCCCAATTAAGTTAACCCAACAACATTAAAACAATTATGAAATTAGAATGAGCGAGAAACATGTCATGGAATCAATATCAAGCAACTCAGTTGTCCATAACCGGGGACACGGCTAATCGATTAGATTATACACTCTGCATAGATTAGTACACTTTACCCATGTGACTTGGCCAGCCCAGCTCGTACCATCACTCTCATTTTGGGTGATGATAGGGAAAATACCAAGAAGAGACTGTTCGGGAAGTAGCTCCTCAATCCCGACGCGCACCGGTCCAACCTACCAAAATTCTACATCTCTGGATACGCGGGTTCGAGTTACCACAACCTACTAAGTCCAACCAACCGCCCATTTCATTATTGGCACATGGTTGTACACGTAAGCTACACAATAAAGAAGCCAATCATTCTCTCTTGATACCTGGGTGCCTTTCCGCAATGAAACCACCAAAAATTATCAATACCATCACACCCAGGGGATTCATTGATTAAGTTGTTTTAGTTTTCACAAACCAATACTTTGAGAAAACAAGTATCAATGATGTAACCCAGCCCTCGTTCAACATAGCATGGCTAAGCACATCTACAACGGTGGTTCATCTACAAGGAAAGCCCTACCACATAATAGGTCATAGCATAGCGATAGTATCATCCTACTCATGCAACTACAAAATACACGACAATGCATTGAAAATAGTAGGACGATATCATGAACAAAGTAGCATCTACTTGCCTTGATTGTAGCGATCGGAAGAACAATCCAAACACGAGCAAGGGTTGCACTCCACACAATCTACACGACACAATTGCATTCATAAACAAACAATTCACAAACATATGCAACAAAGATGATGCATGAATGCAAGAACGGCAAGTGAATTGGTGCTACAGCTGCACCACATAACTCTAATCCATAATACTACCGAATACATGCATGGAAAATAGATTTGGCGCTAGGAAAACTATTAACCAAAAGTAGAGATCTCTACTAGAGCTAGAACTTAAATAATTCACTACCGGTAGTATACTGTTTGTAAAATCCTGGAAAAATTCTACCGCATAGGCATCGCCGATAAGAAACAGAACCAATTGGAATTACTCAAAAAGGAGATATAAAACATCCCGAGTAATTAAAACACTGCAGAAAGCCATTAGACAAATACTGCAGAAGTTTTTACTGTAAGCCTATCTTTTTATTTCACGATGAGATTCCTCTCGTTCATACGAGTTCAGGGACATATCATACGCGATTTTCGGAGCTACGAAACTTTTACTACGAATTTATTACTCCGAAAAGGCCACTAACTAGTTTGATTAAACTGTACTAAACCTGACGGTAAAAGTCTGAACCAAAGGTACAGCGAGATTCTACACGACTCACTGAACTCGTGCATATTTTATTTGCAATTTTTGGCCAAGCGGTTTAATATCTACGCAATTTACAAGATTCTACCGAAATCTGCCAACTAATAGGATTAACGAAATTGACCCAGTCAACTGTGTCTGATGACTGGGCGCTGACTGGGCGTCTGACCAGTCAACGTCTGGGGCCTCTGACTAGTCAACGTCTGGAGTGCTGACCAGTCAACGAACGATCTAAGCCGCTGATCTGAGATCTGACGGTGGCTGCTGTCTTACCGGAAACGGACGGCGAATCGAACTCCGGCGAGCTCCGGACGGCGGCGACGGTCGGTTCCGGTGGCGTGGTTCTACCTGCACGTACACACACGGTCAACTACGGCTCCCGGAATAATAAACGCGTGCGCGTACGCGGCGATCTGCAGGGCGCAGTTGGCGGCGGCGGATGGAGACGCGGAGCACGGGAACGGAAAGAGGGCGGCGAGACGAACCCGGCAACAGACGCGGCGATGGCCGACGACGGAGGGGTGGCCGGCGGCGGCGAGGAGAAGCGGCGGCGGCGGCGGCGGGCGCCTGGGTGCGTGCGTGCCAGGGAGGAGTCGCGCCAGGGAGGAGTCTGGGAGGCGGGGTGTGGGCACGGATCCCGAGGCCCGGGTGGGTCCCCTTTAAGAACTCCCTCGCGTGAAAAAAAACAGTCCTAAACTGAAAACGGTCCAGATTTGACTCCGATTCGGAAATCGGTCCGGATTTTCGGACCGTTTTCCGGCGGTTTACTAAAACGTCCGAGTCTTTTGCATACGAACTCCGATTTGAGCGATTTTCGCGCATACGGGTTCATATCGTCGAGGGGAACAACCTTCAGTCGAAGTTTGAGCGAAAGATCGAACCTACAGGGGTGGTTGTTGCAAGTCCCTCTAAAGCTCCCCGCAGGAACCTCGAAGCGAAACAAAATAGGGTTTTGACGATGGCGTTTCGCCGAACCTTTCTACTCGAAGATTTTGTATGGAAAAGCATGATGCAATGATATGAATGATATGCAAGACCAAATTTAAAATTTGGGATGTGACAAGACTAACCCCCTTAAGATGAATCTCGTCCTCGAGATTCAGCGCGGCTAGCAAATAGGTGTGGGTTGTCCTCTCGGATGTCATCCTCACGCTCTCAAGTAGCTTCCTCTTCGGTGTGGTGGCTCCACTGCACCTTGCAAAACTTGATTGTCTTGGTACGGGTAGTCCTTTCTGCTGTCTCCAGAATCTTGACCGGTTTCTCCTCATAGGTCAAATCATTCTCAAGCTGAACCTC
The DNA here is from genome assembly GCA_916181665.1 of Avena sativa. Taxonomy (NCBI): domain Eukaryota; kingdom Viridiplantae; phylum Streptophyta; class Magnoliopsida; order Poales; family Poaceae; genus Avena; species Avena sativa. The sequence goes on along the minus strand of OV702292.1, from coordinate 408,843,469 downwards.
CTCTAGCGGTACAGTGTCTCTCAATGGTGTATCCACCATCTCCGGATGGCACTTCTTCAGCTGGGATACGTGGAATACGTTGTGAACAGCAGACAGAGCCTCTGGCAACTCCAACTGATAGGCAACTTCTCCTTTGCGTGCTAAGACTCGATACGGTCTAATAAATCGAGGTGCCAGCTTACCCTTAATACCAAATCTCTTGATTCCACGGAGTGGCGATACTCTGAGGTATGCTCTATCACCTATCTCATATACCACTTCCTTGCGCTTGGCGTCAGCGTAGCTCTTCTGTCTTGATTGTGCTACCTTCAGTCTGTCTCTAATCAAGGCGACCTTCTCCTCAGCGTCCTTGATCAAATCAGGTCCAAACAACTGACGTTCTCCTACTCCATCCCATAGCAATGGTGTTCGGCACCGTTTCCCATATAACACCTCGAAAGGTGACGTCTTGACGCTGGTTTGATAGCTGTTGTTGTAGGAAAACTCCGCATACGGTAAATTCTCATCCCAACTAGAACCATGAGCCAAAGCGCAGCTCTTAGCATGTCTTCCAAAATCTGATTCACCCTCTCGGTCTGTCCATCAGTCTGTGGGTGAAACGCTGTGCTAAACTCCAATCTATTACCAAGTGACTCGTGCAGCTGGCGCCAGAAGTGTGAGGTAAATTTGGTGCCTCTATTAGATACGATACTCTTGGGAACTCCATGTAGGCCCACAATCTTGTCCATGTAAATCTTGGCCAACCTTGCACTTGTATAGGTCGTCTTCACTGGTATAAAGTGGGCTACCTTGGTCAAATGATCGACCACTACCCAAATAGAGTCATATCCTGACCTGGTCCTGGGCAGTCCTGTGATAAAGTCCATTCCCACTCTATCCCATTTCCAATCCGGCACGGGCAATGGCTGTAGCAGTCCTGCTGGTTTCTGGTGTTCCGCCTTCACTCGGCTACATACATCACATAGGGCAATATGCTTGGCGATATCTCCCTTCATGTTGTTCCACCAGAATCTGTCCTTTAGGTCCATATACATCTTCGTATTGCCCGGATGTATGGAATACGGCGAGTCATGAGCTTCCTGCATAATCAACTTCCTTAACTTGAGCCTTCTGTGTAAATCAGAATATGTCTCCCACTTGAGCCTTCCTAATTCTGTCCTGAAGGTTGGTTGGACTTCCATTGTAGCCAAATATCCTTCAGATACTACCTCCAGTCTAAGGTCCTTGAATTGCTTGCACAAATCCTCAGGCAATTCACCAATTGTCAATCCATTGGCATAAACCTTTCGGCTCAGAGCATCTACTACTACATTGGCCTTTCCTGGGTGGTATTGTAGATTCATATCATAGTCCTTGATAAGTTCCAACCATCTCCTTTGTCTCATGTTCAGCTCCTTCTGTGTAAATATGTATTTCAGGCTCTTATGGTCGGTGTACACATCACAGTGTTTTCCCATTAAGTAATGCCTCCATACCTTGAGCGCATGAACCACTGACGCTAACTCCAAGTCGTGTGTGGGGTAATTCCGCTCATGGTGCTTGAGTTGTCGCGAGGCATAAGACACCACTCTCCCATCTTGCATCAGCACACTCCCAAGTCCCTGTCGAGAAGCATCACAGTACACTTGGAAATCCTTCTGAAGATCTGGTAAACACAGAACAGGCGCAGTCACTAGTCGACGCTTCAGTTCCTGAAAGCTAGCTTCACACACATCCGTCCATTCAAACTTCCTCTCCTTCTTCAGAAGTTCAGTCATCGGCTTTGCAATCTTGGAAAAGTTTTCAATGAACCTCCTGTAATATCCAGCAAGTCCCAAAAAGCTTCGAATCTCTCCAGCATTCTTGGGTGCTTCCCACTCAGTTACTGCAGTCACTTTGCTTGGATCAACAGCAACTCCTTCTCCTGACACTACGTGTCCAAGAAACCCAACGGTGTTAAGCCAGAATTCACACTTGCTGAATTTGGCATACAGCTGGTGTTCTCTCAGTTTCTCCATAATCAGTCGCAGATGTTTCTCATGCTCAGCATCATCCTTGGAATATATCAGTATGTCATCAATAAACACCACTACGAACTTGTCCAAGTACTCCATAAATACCTTGTTCATCATGGTCATGAAATATGCTGGAGCATTCGTTAGTCCAAATGACATAACTGTATACTCATATAACCCATACCTAGTGGTGAAGGCGGTTTTTGGTACATCCTCCTTCCGGATCTTCAATTGAAAGTAGCCTGATCGCAGATCAATCTTGCTGAACACCTTTGCTCCTTCCAGTTGATCAAACAAATCATTTATGTTCGGCAGAGGGTACTTGTTCTTGATGGTTACCTCATTCAGCGAGCGATAGTCCACCACTAATCTCTTGGTGCTGTCTTTCTTCTCCACAAACAGAACAGGTGCACCCCATGACGACGCACTAGGCTGGATGAATCCCTTTTCCAGCTGCTCCTTCAACTGTTTCTTCAATTCCCTCAGCTCATCCACATCCATCTTATATGGTTTCTTTGCTATTGGTCCTGTTCCCGGCATCAGGTCGATAAGAAACTCTACTTCTCTGTCAGGTGGCATCCCTGGCAGTTCTTCCGGAAACACGTCGGGGTAATCCCTAATCACTGGCACAGTATCCATGCTAACCCCCTTAAGAGAATTCAGCTTACACCTTCCTGGTCGTGCGGCTGACTTGAATCTAATCCTCTTACCATCCTGGGTTTTGAGCGAAACAGCTCGCTGTGCACAATCTATGTGTCCCTCATGCATAGACATCCAATCCATACCCAGAATAACGTCTAATCCCTGTGATTCCAACACTACCAAATGTGCAATGAAGTTGTGTGTTCCAATCCTCACAGTTAAATTGCGGCATCCCGCACTAGCTATCATATCTCCTCCAGGTGAACTCACTCTAAAAGACCTCTTTATAGACTCAGTAGGTAACTTATACTTATCCACAAATGCCCTTGATATGAATGAATGCGATGCACCAGTATCAAAAAGTATAAGTGCAGGGTAAGTGTTGATTGGGAACTTACCAAACACAAGGTCAGGCTCGTCTGGAATCTCTTCCACATTCATGTGGTTCACTGTGGCCTTCTCATTGTTGGTTGGCTTCAGTCCTTTCCTCTCCGGACAGTTGTCAGCATAGTGTCCCTTCTGCTTACACTTGAAGCATGTCACCTCACTCAGATCCTTCTTCACAAAGCTGCGATCATGGTTGCGGTCATGTCCTCCGTGTCATCCAGAGTGGTGAGAGTGTCCTCCCTTGTGGCTGTGGTGACTGCTCCTATGGTTGTCATGACGATGCCCATCGCCTCCATGGTGGTGGCGATCATGGCTCCCATGGTCACTTCCTTCATGCTTGGAGTATCCATCATATGAAGTGCGAGACTTGTGATGTGAACCAGAGTGGTGATTGTTGTTCTTTCTCTTGCGGCTTTCCACCTGCTTGTGGTTCCCTTCCAAGATTCTGGCCTTGTCCATGAGCTCCTGGAAAGTGGGGCAATAAACCACCAGCAGCTGCACTGAAAGCTCATCACTGAGGCCATCCAGAAATCTCTCCCTCCTTTTTGCATCAGTGTCAACATCCTCAGGTGCATAACGGGACAGGTTATTGAACTCCTCAATGTACTCGGCCACGGTGCGATTGGTTTGGCGCAAGTTGCGGAACTCTTTCCTCTTCAGGCTCAGAACTCCTGAAGACACGTGGTCGGTCCTGAAACCTTCCTCAAACATAGCCCAAGTCACGGTATTCAGAGGGTGGGTGATCTGAAATGTGTCCCACCAAGAAGCGGCTGGTCCCTTCAGTAGGTGAGCGGCAAACCTCACCTTCTCAGCATCAGTGCATCCAACAGTTACTAGATCCTTGTTGACGGAACGCAACCAGTCGAGAGCAACCATTGGTTCCATTGCAGTAGAGAACTTAGCTGGCCTTAACCTCAGAAATCTGGTGAGAGCATCTCCCTGAGGCTGATTGTTTCCATTGTTGTTGTTCTGATTCGCCATGAACTGGGTCATCACTTGGGTCAGCTGTGCCTGAGCTGCCACGAGCTGCTCCAACTCAGTGGGTTGGCAGCGGGGAGGCATCTGCGGTTCAGCACAGGTAAGTTTAGAAAGAATCAACTACGACAATAGGATTCTACCCATGCATATGATCAATCAACAACAAACAATAGCAGACAATCACAAGCAAGCAACACATCATCAAACAAGCGGTCTAGCAACATCCCAGGTGTTATCCTAGCAGTATATAACTACTGAAATAGTTTTACAAGAGTTGGCAATGGTTAACTAAACGGTTGAGCATCAAAACGACAAAACAGCAATTCTGACAGAACAGTTCTGCTGTGTTCGCGAATTTTTCCGCCTGACTTAAACTCGTCAGAAAATTAAGCCAATTTTTGTGCATATAGAACAGGAAGTTCCGCATCAGCCCAATTTTTTTCAGATTTTTCCGAGTTACCAGAAAATATTAAAAATCGCGCAGTACTGCTGTATCAGCAGAAAAACTGCAGCAAAAACAACACAGATAGTAACCAAATTGCCATAACTCTTTCATATAATTTGCACAAATAATTCCTGGGATATTGGAGTACACAAATAAGCATCTAAACACTCCTGCACTAACACGAACTAAGTATCACAACGATCGAGAATAATTCTAACGATTTCGCCTAACGAGGACTAATTGGTGGACTTCTATCTACTTCTTGAAGAGTTTGAGGTAGGCCCTTGCGGTCATGCGTTGGCGCTTCGGCTCGTGGTACAACCATGGCGGCGGAGTGTACACCTCTCCTGAACCATCACTTGAAACGTCAAACTCCACCTCTTCTGGATCCTCCTCTTCTTCTTCATCCTCGGCTGCAACTGCAACAGCTTCATCTCCTCCACCATCATCGTCTCCATCATCATCATCCTCGTCCTCATCATCATCATCTCCACTGTCATCATCATCCCCATTGTTGCCATCATCTCCATTGTCATCATCAGAGGGTGGATTCAGCTGTGCTTGGAGAGCGGCAATCTGGGTTGTCATAGCTTCAATAGTTTAATCCCTTTCCTGGACTGTCCCTTGCAGTTGCTGTATGTTCTGGGTGTTCTCCTGCACAGTACCATGAAGATGTGCTATGGTTGCATCTCTGGCTATCAGGGCATTCTCCAGAACTCCCACAGCTTCATGCAAAGTGTCAATCTCCTGTCCTTGGACCACCATACCATTGCTAGTAAAATCTGCAATCTCCTTTATCATCCTCACCTTCTCTGCTAGAGCTCCATTCTCCCTTTCCATGTCCTCTATGTGCCTCCGATGGGGCGGCATGTTGTTCCTGTCGCCCGGGGTAACCACAATGTTCCCATCTTCATCACGTCTTCCATAGTCACGGTAGGGTGAATCTGCCGGTAGTAGGTGTCGGACTTGATGGCACTGGCGAGACAGGGCTTCATGTATGGCCAAGTTAATTCCAAGTCCCCAGTTGCAGTAGGTCTTGGTGTAGATCAAATGCACTGGGTTTGGCAAGGCGGCATCTCTGAATATGAAGGTAGTGATCTCCCATGCATCCTCTCCATATCCATAGGTGTACAGCCTTCTTCCCTTGAACCTGGGCAGTGGCAAACCCAATGACTGCGAGAGCTGAGCTAACTGCCTTGCAAAGGGCCTTGGTGACTCCATGGTGGCATACTCAGTCCTGACTTCTCCCATCTATCAAGTAAAAGAGGAAAGTGTGAGAATAGCATATGGTAAGAATTTACGAGGGTGAAAGGCATAAGATGAAAGATAGAGTTAATATAGGCTTTAATAAATCTATGGCTTCCTAATCCAATTCTAGGTCACGATCCTACAGTCGACACACGGGCTCTGATACCATCCTGTGACACCCCGGTTCTGAAAAGACCGTGGCCTCTATGTGACATGCCAATCCCTAGATCGGTTCATTGGCCCACAATAGAGTAAGATAGATAACATAGCAAAATATCCGTGTATCATAGATAACGAAGATCCAGAGTACCATTATTACAATAAAAGCTTAGCACAAAGCTAGCTCAGATTATTCAGGTAGCAACATAAACGAGATAAATCCTCCATTCTTCAAATTGCCCACAAGTGAACAAGTGCCGAGTGGAGTACCGTGGCCTATAACGATCAATCAGAATCGGAATAACCTGCAGCATAAAACGCAACAGCCCCGAAGGGTCAATACATGGAATGTATGGCAAGTAGAGCTAGTAAATGGAGACAATAGTACTAACATCTACATGCATATCTGGCAAGTGGAGCTGTGTCTGGCTTGCATTTGCAAATAACTTTGTCCTACTTTCATAAACAGTTTTTGATTTTCTTTGAAAAGATCCCAATTAAGTTAACCCAACAACATTAAAACAATTATGAAATTAGAATGAGCGAGAAACATGTCATGGAATCAATATCAAGCAACTCAGTTGTCCATAACCGGGGACACGGCTAATCGGTTAGATTATACACTCTGCAGAGATTAGTACACTTTACCCATGTGACTTGGCCAGCCCAGCTCGTACCATCACTCTCATTTTGGGTGATGATAGGGAGAAGACCAAGAAGAGACTGTTCGGGAAGTAGCTCCTCAATCCCGACGCGCACCGGTCCAACCTACCAAAATTCTACATCTCTGGATACGCGGGTTCGAGTTACCACAACCTACTAAGTCCAACCAACCGCCCATTTCATTATTGGCACATGGTTGTACACGTAAGCTACACAATAAAGAAGCCAATCATTCTCTCTTGATACCTGGGTGCCTTTCCGCAATGAAACCACCAAAAATTATCAATACCATCACACCCAGGGGATTCATTGATTAAGTTGTTTTAGTTTTCACAAACCAATACTTTGAGAAAACAAGTATCAATGATGTAACCCAACCCTCGTTCAACATAGCATGGCTAAGCACATCTACAACGGTGGTTCATCTACAAGGAAAGCCCTACCACATAATAGGTCATAGCATAGCGATAGTATCATCCTACTCATGCAACTACAAAATACACGACAATGCATTGAAAATAGTAGGACGATATCATGAACAAAGTAGCATCTACTTGCCTTGATTGTAGCGGTCGAAAGAACAATCCAAACACGAGCAAGGGTTGCACTCCACACAATCTACACGACACAATTGCATTCATAAACAAACAATTCACAAACATATGCAACAAAGATGATGCATGAATGCAAGAACGGCAAGTGAATTGGTGCTACAGCTGCACCACATAATTCTAATCCATAATACTACCGAATACATGCATGGAAAATAGATTTGGCGCTAGGAAAACTATTAACCAAAAGTAGAGATCTCTACTAGAGCTAGAACTTAAATAATTCACTACCGGTAGTATACTGTTTGTAAAATCCTGGAAAAATTCTACCACATAGGCATCACCGATAAGAAACAGTACCAATTGGAATTACTCAAAAAGGAGTTATAAAACATCCCGAGTAATTAAAACACTGCAGAAAGCCATTAGACAAATACTGTAGAAGTTTTTACTGTAAGCCTATCTTTTTATTACACGATGAGATTCCCCTCGTTCATACGAGTTCAAGAACATATCATACGCGATTTTCGGAGCTACGAAACTTTTACTACGAATTTATTACTCCAAAAAGGCCACTAACTAGTTTGATTAAACTGTACTAAACCTGACAGTAAAAGTCTGTACCAAAGGTACAGAGAGATTCTACACGACTCACTGAACTCGTGCATATTTTATTTGCAATTTTTGGCCAAGCGGTTTAATATCTACGCAATTTACAAGATTCTACCGAAATCTGCCAACTAATAGGATTAACGAAATTGACCCAGTCAACTGTGTCTGATGACTGGGCGCTGACTGGGCGTCTGATCAGTCAACGTCTGGGGCCTCTGACTAGTCAACGTCTGGAGTGCTGACCAGTCAATGAACGATCTAAGCCGCTGATCTGAGATCTGACGGTGGCTGCTGTCTTACCGGAAACGGACGGCGAATCGAACTCCGGCGAGCTCCGGACGGCGGCGACGGTCGGTTCCGGCGGCGTGGTTCTACCTGCACGTACACACACGGTCAACTACGGCTCTCGGAATAATAAACGCGTGCGCGTACGCGGCGATCTGCAGGGCGCAGTTGGCGGCGGCGGATGGAGACGCGGAGCACGGGAACGGAAAGAGGGCGGCGAGACGAACCCGACAACAGACGCGGCGATGGCCGATGGCGGAAGGGTGGCCGGCGGCGGCGAGGAGAAGCGGCGGCGGCGGCGGGCGCATGGGTGCGTGCGTGCCAGGGAGGAGTCTGGGAGGCGGGGTGTGGGCACAGATCCCGAGGCCCGGGTGGGTCCCCTTTAAGAACTCCCTCGCGTGAAAAAAACAATCCTAAACTGAAAACGGTCCAGATTTGACTCTGATTCGGAAATCGGTCCGGATTTTCGGACCGTTTTCCGGCGGTTTACTAAAACGTCCGAGTCTTTTGCATACGAACTTCGATTTGAGCGATTTTCGCGCCTACGGGTTCTCATCGTCGAGGGGAACAACCTTCAGTCGAAGTTTGAGCGAAAGCTCGAACCTACAGGGGTGGTTGTTGCAAGTCCCTCTAAAGCTCCCCGCAGGAACCTCGAAGCGAAACAAAATAGGGTTTTGACGATGGCGTTTCGCCGAACCTTTCTACTCGACGATTTTTCATGGAAAAGCATGATGCAATGATATGAATGATATGCAAGACCAAATCTAAAATTTGGGATGTGACAGACAATGGCTATGGTTAATGAAAAGAACAGACATGCACCAACACTGGTGGATCCTTATGTGGTTTGTGAGAAGAACAAACATGCAATGACTCTAGCTGTGGTTTGTGAAAAGAACAGACATGCAATGACTCTGGTGGATCCATATGTGGTTTGTGGAAAGAACAGACATGCAATTACTCTAGGTGTGGTGCATGAAAAGAACAGACATGCAACGACACTGGTGGATCCTTATGTGAATTGTGAAAAGAACAGACATACAATTACTCTAGATGTGGTTCATGAAAGAACACACATGCAATGACAATGGTGGATCCATGTTTGGTTTGTGAAAAGAACGGAGATGTAATGACTCTAGGTGTGGTTCATGGAAAGAACAGACATCCAATGACTCCAGCTGTGGTTAATGAAAATAACAGACATGCAATGAAACTGGTGGATCCATGTTTGGTTTGTGGAAAGAACAGACATGCAATGACATTGGGTGTGGATCATGAAAAGAACACACATCCAACGACACTAGTGGATCCATATGTGGTTTGTGAAAAGAACAAACATGCAATGACTCTAGGTGTGGTTCATGAAAACAACACACATCCAATGACACCGGTGGATCCTTATGTGGTTTGTGAAAAGAATTGACATGCAATGACTCTAGGTGTGGTTCATGAAAATAACACACACGCAATCACACTGCTGGGTCCGTATGTGGTTTGTGGAAAGAACATACATGCAATGACTCTAGGTGTGGTTCATGAAAAGAACAGACATGCAATGACACTGGTGGATCGTTATGTGGTTTGTGAAAAGAACAGCCATGCAATGACTCTAGGTGTGGTTCATGGAAATAACACACATCCAATGACACTGCTGGATCCTTATGTGGTTTGTATAAAGACATACATGCAATGGCACTGGGTGTGGTTTGTGAAAAGAACAGACATGCAATGACTCTAGGTGTGGTTCATGAAAAGAACACACATCCAATGACACTGGTGGATCCATCTGTCATTTGTGGAAAGAACATACATGCAATGACTCTAGTTGTGCTTCATGAAAAGAACAGACATGCAATGACACTGGTGGATCCATGTGTGGCTTGTGGGAACAACAGACATGCAATGACTCTAGTTGGGGTTCATAAAAAGAACACACATCCAATGACACTGGTGGATCCATGTGTGGTTTGTGAAAAGAACACACATGCAATGAATCTAGGAGTGGTACATGAAAAGAACACGCAGCTAATGACACTGGTGTATCCTTATGCGGTTTGTGGAAAGAACAGACATGCAATGACTCAAGCTGTGGTTAATGAAAAGAACACACATCCAATAACACTGGTAGATCCATATGTGGTTTGTGAAAAGAACAGACATGCAATGACACTAGCTGTAGTTTGTGAAAAGAACACACATCCAATGACATTGGTTATCCTTATGTGGTTTGCGGAAAGAACAGACATGCAATGACTCTGGTTGTGGTTAATGAAAAGAACAGACATGCAATGACACTGGTGGATCCACATGTGGTTTGTGAGAAGAACACAGATGCAATGACACTGTGTGGTTCATGAAAAGAACACACATCCAATGATACTGGTGGATCCTTATGTGGTTTGTGAGAAGAACACACATCCAATGACTCTACATGTGGTTCATGAAAAGAACTCACATGCAATGACACTGGTGGATTCATATGTTTGTGATAAGAACAGACATGCAATGACTCTAGCTGTGGTTTGTGAAAAGAACAGACATGCAATGACACTGGTGGATCCATATGTGGTTTGTGAAAAGAACAAACATGCAATGACACTAGGTGTGGTTCATTAAAAGAACAGAGATGCAATAACACTGGTGGATCCTTATGTGGTTTGTGAAAAGAAGAAACATGCAATGCCTATATGTGGTTCATGAAAAGAAAGACATGCAATGACACTAGTGGATCCATATGTGGTTTGTGAAAAGAACAGACATGCAATCACTCTAGGTGTGGTTCATGAAAAGAACAGACATGCAATCACACTGGGTGTGGTTCATGAAAAGAACACACATCCCACGACAATTGTGGATCCATGTGTGGTTTGTGAAAAGTACAGACATACAATGACACTGGATATGGTTAATGAAAAGAACAAACATTCAATGACACTGGTGGATCCTTATGTGGTTTGTGAGAAGAACAGACATGCAATGACTCTAGCTGGGGTTTGTGAAAAGAATAGAAATGCAATGACACTGGTGGATCCATATGTGGTTTGTGGAAAGAACAGACATGCAATGACTCTAGGTGTGGTTCATGAAAGAACACACATGGAATGACATTGGTGGATCCATGTGTGGTTTGTGAAAAGAATAGACATGTAATGACACTGATGGATCCTTATTTGGTTTGTGAAAAGAACAGACATGCAATGACTCTAGGTGTGGTTCATGAAAAGAAAGACATGCAATGACACTAGTGGATCCATATGTGGTTTGTGAAAAGAACAGACATGCAATGACTCTAGGTGTGGTTCATTAAAAGAACACACATCCAATGACACTGGTGGATCCATATGTGGTTTGTGAAAAGAACAGACATGCAATGACTCTAGCTGTGGTTCATGGAAAGAACAGACATGCAATCACACTGGTGGATCCATGTGTGGTTTGTGAAAAGAACAAACATGCAATGTCTCTAGGTGTGGTTCATGAAAAGAACACACATCCAATGACACTAGTGGATCCATGTGTGGTTTGTGAAAAGAACACTCATGCAATGACACTGGCTGTGGTTAATGAAAAGAACAAACATGCAATGGCACTGGTGGCACCTTATATGGTTTGTGAGAAGAACAGACATGCAATGACTCTAGCTGTGGTTTGTGAAAAGAATAGAAATGTAATGACACTGGTGGATCCATATGTGGTTTGTACAAAGAACAGACATGCAATGACTCTAGGTGTGGTTCATGAAAAGAACAGACATGCAATGACACTGGTGGATCCATGTGTGGTTTGTGAAAAGAACAGACATGCAATGACACTGGGTGTGGTTCATGAAAAGAACACACATGCAATGACACTGGTGGATCCATGTGTCGTTTGTGAGAAGAACACACATGCAATGACGCTGGGTATGGTTCATGAAAAGAACACACATCCAATGAGGCTGATGGATCCTTATGTGGTTTGTGAGAAGAACACATGCAATGACTCTAGCTGTCATTCATGAAAAGAACACACATGCAATGATACGTGTGGATCCATATGTGGTTTGTGCAAAGAACGGACATGCAATGACTCTAGCTGTGGTTCATGAAAAGAACAAACATGCAATCACACTGGTGGATCCATGTGTGGTTGGTAAAAAGAATAAACATGCAATGACTCTAGGTGTGGTTCATGAAAAGAACACACATCCAATGACACTGGTGGATCGATGTGTGGTTTGTGAAAAGAACAAACATATAATAACACTAGCTGTGGTTAATGAAAAGAACAAACGTTCAAAAACATTGGTGGATCCTTATGTGGTTTGTGAGAAGAACAGACATGCAGTGACTCTAGTTGTGGTTTGTGAAAAGAACAGAAATGCAATGACACTGGTGGATCCATATGTGGTTTGTGGAAAGAATAGACATGCAACGACTCTAGGTGTGGTTCATGAAAACAACAGACATGCAATGACACTGGTGGATCCTTATGTGGTTTGTGAAAAGAACAAACATGCAATGAATCTAGGTGTGGTTCATGAAAAGAACACACATGCAATGACACTGGTGGATTCATGTGTGGTTTGTGAAAAGAACAGACATGCAATGACTCTCGGTGTGGTTCATGAAAAGAACACACATCCAATGACACTGGTGGATCCATATGTGGTTTGTGAAAAGAACAGACATGCAATGACTCTAGGTGTGGTTCATCAAAAAAAAACACATCCAATGACACTGGTGGATCCTTATGTGGTTCATGAAAAGAACAGACATGCAATGACTCTAGGTGTAGTTCATGAAAATAACACACATGCAATGACACTGGTGGATCCATTTGTGGTTTGTGGAAAGAACACACATGCAATGACTAGGTGTGGTTCATGAAAAGAATAGACATGCAATGACACTGGTGGATCCTTATGTGGTCTATGAAAAAACAGACCTGCAATGACTCTAGTTGTGATTCATGAAAAGAACAGACATGCAATGACACTAGTGGATCCATATGTGGTTTGTGAGAAGAACAAACATGCAATGACACTAGGAGTGGTTTGTGATAAGAACAGACATGCAATGACACTAGGTGTGGTGGATGAAAAGAACACACATGCAATGACACTGCTGGATCCATGTGTGGTTTGTGAGAAGAACACACATAAAATGACACTGGGCGTGGTTCATGAAAAGAACACACATCCAATGACACTGGTGGATCCTTATGTGGCTTGTGAGAAGAAAACACATGCAATGACTCTAGTTGTGGTTCATGAAAAGAACACACACGCAATGTTACTAGTGGATCCATATGTGGTTTGTGGAAAGAACAGAAATTCAATGACTCTAGCTATGGTTCGTGAAAAGAACAGACACGCAATGACACTGGTGGATCCATGTGTGGTTTGTGAAAAGAATAGACATGCAATGACACTGGTGGATCCTTATGTGGTTTGTGAGAAGAACAGACATGCAATGACTCTAGATGTGGTTTGTGAAAAGAACAGACATGCAATGAATCTGGTGGATCCATATGTGGTTTGTGGAAAGAACAGAATTGCAATGACTCTAGATGTGGTTCATGAAAAGAAAATACATGCAATGACACTGGTGGATCCTTATGTGGTTTGCGAAAAGAACAGACATCCAATGACTCTAGGTGTGGTTCATGAAAGAACACACATGGAATGATATTGGTGGATCCACGTGTGGTTTGTGAAAAGAACAGACATGTAATGACTCTAGGTGTGGTTCATGAATAGAACAGACATCGAATGACACTGGTGGATCCATATGTCGTTTGTGAAAAGAACAGACATGCAATGACTCTAGGTGTTGTTCATGAAAAGAACACACATCCAATGACACCGGTGGATCCTTATGTGGTTCATGAAAAGAATAGACATGCAATGACTCTATGTGTGGTTCATGAAAAGAACACACATGCAATGACACTCCTGGATCCATATGTGGTTTGTGGAAAGAACAGACATGCAATGACTCTAGGTGTGGTTCATGAAAAGAACATACATGAAGTGACACGGGTGGATCCTTATGTGGTTTGTGAAAAGAACAGACATGCAATGACTCTAGGTGTGGTTCATGAAAAGAACACACATCCAATGACACTGGTGTATCCTTATGTGGTTTGTGGAAAGAACAGACATGCAATGACTCTAGCTGTGGTTAATGAAAAGAACACACATCCAATGACACTGGTGGATCCATATGTGGTTTGTGAAAATAGCAGACATGCAATGACACTAGTTGTGGTTTGTGAAAAGAACACACATCCAATGACACCGGTGTATCCTTATGTGGTTTGTGGAAAGAACATACATGCAATGACTCTGGCTATGATTAATGAAAAGAACAGACGTGCAATGACACTGGTGGATCCATGTGTGGTTTGTGAGAAGAACAGACATGCAATGACACTATGTGTGGTTCATGAAAAGAACACACATCCAATGATACTGGTGGATCCTTATGTGGTTTGTAAGAAGAACACACATGCAATGACTCTAGCTGTGGTTCATGAAAAGAACACACATGCAATGACACTGGTGGATCCATATGTGGTTTGTGACAAGAACTGACATGCAATGACTCTAGGTGTGGATCATGAAAAGAACACACATGCAATGACACTGGTGGATCCATATGTGGTTTGTGAGAAGAACAGACATGCAATGACACTGGTGGATCCATGTGTGGTTTGTGAAAAGAACAGACATGCAATGACACTGGGTGTGGTTCATGAAAATAACACACATGCAATGACACTGGTGGATTCATGTGTGGTTTGTGAGAAGAACACACATGCAATGACAGTGGGTGTGGTTCATGAAAAGAACACACATCCAATGACACTGTTGGATCCTTATGTGGTTTCTGAGAAGAACACACATGCAATGACTCTAGCTATGGTTCCTGAAAAAACACATATGCAATGACACTGGTGGATCCATATGTGGTTTGTGGAAAGAACCGACATGCAATGACTCTAGTTGTGGTTCATGAAAAGAACAGACATGAAATGACACTGGTGGATCCATGTTTGGTTTGTGAAAAGAATAGACATGCAATGACACTGGGTGTGGTTCATGAAAAGAACACACATCCCATGACACTGGTGGATCCATGTGTGGTTTGTAAAAAGAACAGACATGCAATGACACTGGTTGTGGTTAATGAAAAGAACAAACATGCAATGACACTGGTGGATCCATACGTGGTTTGTGAAAAGAACAGACATGCAATGACACTGGCTGTGGTTAATGAAAAGAACACACATCCAATGACACTAGTGGATCCATATGTGGTTTGTGAAAAGAATAGACATGCAATGACACTAGCTGTGGTTTGCGAAAAGAACACACATCCAACGACACCGGTGTATCCTTATGTGGTTTGTGGAAAGAACATACATGCAATAACTCTGGCTGTGGTTAATGAAAAGAACATACATGCAATGACACTGGTGGATCCATGTGTGGTTTGTGAGAAGAACACACATGCAATGACACTATGTGTGGTTCATGAAAAGAACACACATCCAATGACACTGGTGGATCCTTATGTGGTTTGTGAGAAGAACACGCATGCAATGACTCTAGCTGTGGTTCATGAAAAGAAAAGACATGTAATGACACTGGTGGATCCATATGTGGTTATGACAAGAATAGACATGCAATGACTCTAGCTGGGGGTTGTGAAAAGAACAGACATGCAATGACACTGGTGGATCCATATGTGGTTTGTGAATAGAACAGACATGCAATGACTCTACGTGTGGATCATGAAAATAACACACATGCAATGACACTGGTGGATCCATATGTGGTTTGTGAGAAGAACATACATGCAATGACACTGGGTGTAGTTCATGAAAAGAACACACATCCAATGACACTGGTTGATCCTTATGTGGCTTGTGACAAGAAAACACATGCAACGACTCTAGCTGTGGTTCATGAAAAGAACACACATGCAATGTTACTAGTGGTTCCATATGTGGTTTGTGGAAAAAAAATACATGCAATTACTCTAGCTATGGTTCGTGAAAAGAATAGACACACAATGACACTAGTGTATACTTGTGTGGTTTGTGAAAAGAACAGACATGCAATGACTCTAGGTGTGGTTCATGAAAAGAACACACGTCCACTAACACTGGTGGATTCATGTGTGGTTTGTGAAAAGAACAGGCATGCAATGACACTGGTGGATCCTTACGTGGTTTGTGAGAAGAACAAACATGCAATGACTCTAGCTGTGGTTTGTCAAAAGAACAGACATGCAATGACTCCGGAGGTTCCATATGTGGTTTGTGGAAAGAACAGACTTGCAATGACTCTAGGTGTGGTTCATGAAAAGAAAAGACATGCAATGACACTGGTGGATCCTTATGTGGTTTGCGAAAAGAACAGACATGCAATGAGTCTAGGTGTGGTTCATGAAAGAACATACATCGAATGACATTGGTGGATCCATGTGTGGTTTGTGAAAAGAATAAACATGTAATGACTCTAGGTGTGGTTCATGAAAAGAACATACATCGAATGACTCTGGTGGATCCTTATGTGGTTTGTGAGAAGAACACACATGCAATGACAATGGTGGATCCATGTGTGGTTTGTGAAAAGAACAGACATGCAATGACACTGGGTGTGGTTCATGAAAAGAACACATATGCAATGACACTGGTGGATTCATGTGTGGTTTGTGAGAAGAACACACATGCAATGACACTGGGTGTGGTTCATGAAAACAACACACATCCAATGACACTGGTGGATCCTTATGTGGTTTGTGAGAAGAACACACATGCAACGACTCTAGCTATGGTTCATGAAAAGAACACACATGCAATGACACTAGTGGATCCATATGTGGTTTGTGGAAAGAACCGACATGTAATGACTCTAGGTGTGGATCATGAAAAGAACACACATGCAATGACACTGGTGGATCCATATGTGGTTTGTGAGAAGAAGATACATGCAATGACACTGGGTGTGGTTCATGAAAAGAACGCACATCCAATGACACTGGTGGATCCTTATGTGGCTTGTGACAAGAAAAGACATTTAATGACTCTTGCTGTGGTTCATGAAAAGAACACACATGCAATGTTACTAGTGGATCCATATGTGGTTTGTGGAAAGAAAAGACATGCAATGACTCTAGCTATGGTTCGTGAAAAGAACAGACATGCAATGACACTAGTGTATCCATGTGTGGTTTGTGAAAAGAACAAACATGCAATGACTCTGGGTGTGGTTCATGAAAAGAACACACATCCACTAACACTGGTGGATCCATGGGTGGTTTGTGAAAAGAACAGACATGCAATGACACCGGTGGATCCTTATGTGGTTTGTGAAAAGAACAAACATGCAATGAATCTAGGTGTGGTTCATGAAAAGAACACACATGCAATGACACTGGTGGATTCATGTGTGGTTTGTGAAAAGAACAGACATGCAATGACTCTCGGTGTGGTTCATGAAAAGAACACACATCCAATGACACTGGTGGATCCATATGTGGTTTGTGAAAAGAACAGACATGCAATGACTCTAGGTGTGGTTCATCAAAAAAAAACACATCCAATGACACTGGTGGATCCTTATGTGGTTCATGAAAAGAACAGACATGCAATGACTCTAGGTGTAGTTCATGAAAATAACACACATGCAATGACACTGGTGGATCCATTTGTGGTTTGTGGAAAGAACACACATGCAATGACTAGGTGTGGTTCATGAAAAGAATAGACATGCAATGACACTGGTGGATCCTTATGTGGTCTGTGAAAAAAACAGACCTGCAATGACTCTAGTTGTGATTCATGAAAAGAACAGACATGCAATGACACTAGTGGATCCATATGTGGTTTGTGAGAAGAAAAAACATGCAATGACACTAGGAGTGGTTTGTGATAAGAACAGACATGCAATGACACTAGGTGTGGTGGATGAAAAGAACACACATGCAATGACACTGCTGGATCCATGTGTGGTTTGTGAGAAGAACACACATAAAATGACACTGGGCGTGGTTCATGAAAAGAACACACATCCAATGACACTGGTGGATCCTTATGTGGCTTGTGAGAATAAAACACATGCAATGACTCTAGTTGTGGTTCATGAAAAGAACACACACGCAATGTTACTAGTGGATCCATATGTGGTTTGTGGAAAGAACAGAAATTCAATGACTCTAGCTATGATTCGTGAAAAGAACAGACACGCAATGACACTGGTGGATCCATGTGTGGTTTGTGAAAAGAATAGACATGCAATGACACTGGTGGATCCTTATGTGGTTTGTGAGAAGAACAGACATGCAATGACTCTAGATGTGGTTTGTGAAAAGAACAGACATGCAATGAATCTGGTGGATCCATATGTGGTTTGTGGAAAGAACAGACTTGCAATGACTCTAGATGTGGTTCATGAAAAGAAAATACATGCAATGACACTGGTGGATCCTTATGTGGTTTGCGAAAAGAACAGACATCCAATGACTCTAGGTGTGGTTCATGAAAGAACACACATGGAATGATATTGGTGGATCCACGTGTGGTTTGTGAAAAGAACAGACATGTAATGACTCTAGGTGTGGTTCATGAATAGAACAGACATCGAATGACACTGGTGGATCCATATGTCGTTTGTGAAAAGAACAGACATGCAATGACTCTAGGTGTTGTTCATGAAAAGAACACACATCCAATGACACCGGTGGATCCTTATGTGGTTCATGAAAAGAATAGACATGCAATGACTCTATGTGTGGTTCATGAAAAGAACACACATGCAACGACACTCCTGGATCCATATGTGGTTTGTGGAAAGAACAGACATGCAATAACTCTAGGTGTGGTTCATGAAAAGAACATACATGAAGTGACACGGGTGGATCCTTATGTGGTTTGTGAAAAGAACAGACATGCAATGACTCTAGGTGTGGTTCATGAAAAGAACACACATCCAATGACACTGGTGTATCCTTATGTGGTTTGTGGAAAGAACAGACATGCAATGACTCTAGCTGTGGTTAATGAAAAGAACACACATCCAATGACACTGGTGGATCCATATGTGGTTTGTGAAAATAGCAGACATGCAATGACACTAGTTGTGGTTTGTGAAAAGAACACACATCCAATGACACCGGTGTATCCTTATGTGGTTTGTGGAAAGAACATACATGCAATGACTCTGGCTATGATTAATGAAAAGAACAGACATGCAATGACACTGGTGGATCCATGTGTGGTTTGTGAGAAGAATAGACATGCAATGACACTATGTGTGGTTCATGAAAAGAACACACATCCAATGATACTGGTGGATCCTTATGTGGTTTGTAAGAAGAACACACATGCAATGACTCTAGCTGTGGTTCATGAAAAGAACACACATGCAATGACACTGGTGGATCCATATGTGGTTTGTGACAAGTACAGACATGCAATGACTCTAGGTGTGGATCATGAAAAGAACACACATGCAATGACACTGGTGGATCCATATGTGGTTTGTGAGAAGAACAGACATGCAATGACACTGGTGGATCCATGTGTGGTTTGTGAAAAGAACAGACATGCAATGACACTGGGTGTGGTTCATGAAAATAACACACATGCAATGACACTGGTGGATTCATGTGTGGTTTGTGAGAAGAACACACATGCAATGACACTGGGTGTGGTTCATGAAAAGAACACACATCCAATGACACTGTTGGATCCTTATGTGGTTTCTGAGAAGAACACACATGCAATGACTCTAGCTATGGTTCCTGAAAAGAACACATATGCAATGACACTGGTGGATCCATATGTGGTTTGTGGAAAGAACCGACATGCAATGACTCTAGTTGTGGTTCATGAAAAGAACAGACATGAAATGACACTGGTGGATCCATGTTTGGTTTGTGAAAATAATAGACATGCAATGACACTGGGTGTGGTTCATGAAAAGAACACACATCCCATGACACTGGTGGATCCATGTGTGGTTTGTAAAAAGAACAGACATGCAATGACACTGGTTGTGGTTAATGAAAAGAACAAACATGCAATGACACTGGTGGATCCATACGTGGTTTGTGAAAAGAACAGACATGCAATGACACTGGCTGTGGTTAATGAAAAGAACACACATCCAATGACACTAGTGGATCCATATGTGGTTTGTGAAAAGAATAGACATGCAATGACACTAGCTGTGGTTTGCGAAAAGAACACACATCCAACGACACCGGTGTATCCTTATGTGGTTTGTGGAAAGAACATACATGCAATAACTCTGGCTGTGGTTAATGAAAAGAACATACATGCAATGACACTGGTGGATCCATGTGTGGTTTGTGAGAAGAACACACATGCAATGACACTATGTGTGGTTCATGAAAAGAACACACATCCAATGACACTGGTGCATCCTTATGTGGTTTGTGAGAAGAACACGCATGCAATGACTCTAGCTGTGGTTCATGAAAAGAAAAGACATGCAATGACACTGGTGGATCCATATGTGGTTATGACAAGAATAGACATGCAATGACTCTAGCTGGGGGTTGTGAAAAGAACAGACATGCAATGACACTGGTGGATCCATATGTGGTTTGTGAATAGAACAGACATGCAATGACTCTACGTGTGGATCATGAAAATAACACACATGCAATGACACTGGTGGATCCATATGTGGTTTGTGAGAAGAACATACATGCAATGACACTGGGTGTAGTTCATGAAAAGAACACACATCCAATGACACTGGTTGATCCTTATGTGGCTTGTGACAAGAAAACACATGCAACGACTCTAGCTGTGGTTCATGAAAAGAACACACATGCAATGTTACTAGTGGTTCCATATGTGGTTTGTGGAAAAAAAATACATGCAATTACTCTAGCTATGGTTCGTGAAAAGAATAGACACGCAATGACACTAGTGTATACTTGTGTGGTTTGTGAAAAGAACAGACATGCAATGACTCTAGGTGTGGTTCATGAAAAGAACACACGTCCACTAACACTGGTGGATTCATGTGTGGTTTGTGAAAAGAACAGGCATGCAATGACACTGGTGGATCCTTACGTGGTTTGTGAGAAGAATAAACATGCAATGACTCTAGCTGTGGTTTGTCAAAAGAACAGACATGCAATGACTCCGGAGGTTCCATATGTGGTTTGTGGAAAGAACAGACTTGCAATGACTCTAGGTGTGGTTCATGAAAAGAAAAGACATGCAATGACACTGGTGGATCCTTATGTGGTTTGCGAAAAGAACAGACATGCAATGAGTCTAGGTGTGGTTCATGAAAGAACATACATCGAATGACATTGGTGGATCCATGTGTGGTTTGTGAAAAGAATAAACATGTAATGACTCTAGGTGTGGTTCATGAAAAGAACATACATCGAATGACTCTGGTGGATCCTTATGTGGTTTGTGAGAAGAACACACATGCAATGACACTGGTGGATCCATGTGTGGTTTGTGAAAAGAACAGACATGCAATGACACTGGGTGTGGTTCATGAAAAGAACACATATGCAATGACACTGGTGGATTCATGTGTGGTTTGTGAGAAGAACACACATGCAATGACACTTGGTGTGGTTCATGAAAACAACACACATCCAATGACACTGGTGGATCCTTATGTGGTTTGTGAGAAGAACACACGTGCAACGACTCTAGCTATGGTTCATGAAAAGAACACACATGCAATGACACTAGTGGATCCATATGTGGTTTGTGGAAAGAACCGACATGTAATGACTCTAGGTGTGGATCATGAAAAGAACACACATGCAATGACACTGGTGGATCCATATGTGGTTTGTGAGAAGAAGATACATGCAATGACACTGGGTGTGGTTCATGAAAAGAACGCACATACAATGACACTGGTGGATCCTTATGTGGTTCACGAAAAGAACAGACATGCAATGACTCTTGCTGTGGTTCATGAAAAGAACACACATGCAATGTTACTAGTGGATCCATATGTGGTTTGTGGAAAGAAAAGACATGCAATGACTCTAGCTATGGTTCGTGAAAAGAACAGACATGCAATGACACTAGTGTATCCATGTGTGGTTTGTGAAAAGAACAAACATGCAATGACTCTGGGTGTGGTTCATGAAAAGAACACACATCCACTAACACTGGTGGATCCATGGGTGGTTTGTGAAAAGAACAGACATGCAATGACATCGGTGGATCCTTATGTGGTTTGTGAGAAGAACAGACATGCAATGACTCTAGTTGTGGTTTGTGAAAAGAACAGACATGCAATGACTCTGGTGGATCCATATGTGGTTTGTGGAAAGAACAAACTTGCAATGACTCTAGGTGTGGTTCATGAAAATAAAAGACATGCAATGACACTGGTGGATCCTTATGTGGTTTGTGAAAAGAACATTCATGCAATGACTCTAGGTGTGGTTCATGAAAGAACACACATGGAATGACATTGGTGGATACATGTGTGGTTTGTGAAAAGAATAGACATGTAATGACTCTAGGTGTGGTTTGAAGGGTTCGTAGCATGGAGAACAAAAATTTTCTACCGCAAGAACGAACAAAACCCAGATCTAATCTTGATAAATGCCAAGATCTAATCTATTAGACATGTGCAACGAGATAGATCTGTACTAACCCTCGTAGATCCGAAAGCGTTACGAGATTAGATCTCGGGGTTGATATAGTCGATCACTTGCCGATCTCAAGATCGTGTGGACGATCCTTCCGGCGCCGCGTTCCGGCAGCGCTTCTGTAGTCGGTCACACGTGCGGAGTCGAAGAAGACCTTCCTCTCCTCGTTCCAGTGAGCAGCGGAGGTAGTAGATCTTCTCCACGGAATCCCAGAAGCACGACGGTGTGGTGGTGGTGGAGTAGAGAATTCTGCAGGGCTTCGCCTAAGCCTGAGCAGAGGGAAGGAGGAGGAGAGAGGCAGCGGCTAGGGCTTGAAGTGGAGGGGGCAAGGGGGTGGCGCCCCCACCCCTCTATTTAAAGGAGGGAGGCGCCATGGGAGGGGGAGTCCTACTAGGACTCCCCTCCCTCCTTGGCCGGTGGATTGGGAGGGGGAGGAGTCCTCCTCCCCCATGACTCCTTGTCTTGCCCCACAAGGCCTCCTTGATCCTTTCTTGGTTTTCAAGCAAACTCCAAGAAATCTCCTAGAACCTTCCAGAACATTCCAAAACCTTCTAGAATCTCCATACAAACACTCCGGAACATTTCCTAACTTAGAAAATGATCCCCAATATATGAATCTTATTCTCCGGACAATTCCGGATCTCCTCGTGATGTCCCGGATCCAATCCGAGACTCCGAACAGCATTCGGTCTCCAACGCATATTCCATATCTACTTAAAACAACTTCGAACCTTAAGTGTGTCACCCTACGGTTCGTGAATATGCAGACATGATGGAGACACCTCTCCGATCAATAACCATCTGCGGGATCTGGAGATCCATAATGGCTCCCACATACTCAACGATGACTTCATGATCGATAGAACCATTAACATACGAAACCAATTCCCTTTGTCATGCGATATTCTACTTATCCGAGGTTTGATCGTCGGTATCTCCATACCTAGTTCTACCTCGTTACTGATAAGTACTCTTTACTCGTTCCATGTTATGTCATCCCTTGTGACCTAGTCACATGCTTGCAAGCTAACTAGATGACATTCCACCGAGAGGGCCCAGAGCATATCTATCCGTCATATGGATGGACAAATCCCAATCTTGGTCCATGCGCTTCAACACATACTTTCAGAATACCCAATGACACCTTTATAACCACCCAGCTACGAAGCGGTGTTTGATGTCATCAAAGTACCCATCCGGTGATGGTGATTAACATAACCTCATGGTCGAAGGATTAGGTTACTATGCATTTGAAAGCTTATAGCAATACGAACTTAATGACTTGAACTTATGCTACGCTTACTACGGGTGTGTGTCCATCACATCATTCTCCTAATGATATAACCTTGTTATTAATGACATCCAATGTCCATGATCAGGAAACGATGATCATCATTTAATCAACAAACTAGTTCCACAAGAGGCTTACTAGGGACTCTTTTATGTTTACAAAACACACATGTATCAGTGTTTCCTTATAATACAATTATAGCATGGGATGTAAACATTCATCATAAACACAAAGATATAATAATAACAACCTTTATTATTGCCTCTTGGGCATATCTCCAACATGGTTCATGAAAAGAACAGACATCGAATGACACTTGTGGATCCATATGTGGTTTGTGAAAAGAACAGACATGCAATGACTCTAGGTGTTGTTCATGAAAAGAACACACATCCAATGACACCGGTGGATCCTTATGTGGTTCATGAAAATAAAATACATGCAATGACTCTATGTGTGGTTCATGAAAAGAACACACATGCAATGACACTCGTGGATCCATATGTGGTTTGTGAAAAGAACAGACATGCAATGACTCTAGGTGTGGTTCATGAAAAGAACAGACATGCAATGAGACGGGTGGATCCTTATGTGGTTTGTGAAAAGAACAGACATGCAATGACTCTAGGTGTGGTTCATAAAAAGAACACACATCCAATGACACTGGTGGATCCTTATGTGGTATGTGGAAAGAACATACATGCAATAACACTGGGTGTGGTTTATGAAAAGAACACACATGCAATGACACTAGTGGATCCATGTGTGGTTTGTGAAAAGAAGAGGCATGCAATGACTCTAGGTGTGGTTCACGAAAAGAACACACATCCAATGACACTGGTAGATACATATGTCATTTGTGGAAAGGAATACATGCAATGACTCTAGCTAGGTTCATGAAAAGAACACACATCCAATGACACTAGTGGATCCATGTGTGGTTTGTCAAAAGAACAGACATGCAATGACTCTAGGTGTGGTTCATGAAAAGAACACACATCCAATGACATTGGTGTATCCTTATGTTGTTTGTGGAAAGAACAGACATGCAATGACTCTAGCTGTGGTTAATGAAATGAACACACATCCAATGACACTGGTGCATCCATATGTGGTTTGTGAAAATAGCAGACATGCAATGACACTAGCTATGGTTTGTGAAAAGAACACACATACAATGACACCGGTGTATCCTTATTGGTTTGTGGAAAGAACAGACATGCAATGACTCTGGCTGTGATTAATGAAAAGAACAAACATGCAATGACACTAGTTGATCCATGTGTGGTTTGTGAGAAGAACACATATGCAATGACACTGTGTGTGGTTCATGAAAAGAACACACATCCAATGATACTGGTGTATCCTTATGTGGTTTGTGAGAAGAACACACATGCAATGACTCTAGTTGTGGTTCATGAAAAGAACACACATACAATGACACTGGTGGATCCATATGTGGTTTGTGACAAGAACATACATGCAATGACTCTAGCTGTGGTTTGTGAAAAGAACAGACATGCAATGACACTGGTGGATCCATATGTGGTTTGTTAAAAGACAGACATGCAATGACTCTAGGTGTGGATCATGAAAAGAACACACATGCAATGACACTGGTGGATCCATATGTGGTTTGTGAGAAGAACAGACATGCAATGACACTGGTGGATCCATGTGTGGTTTGTGAAAAGAACAGACTTGCAATGACACTGGGTGTGGTTCATGAAAAGAACACACATGCAATGACACTGGTGGATTCATGGGTGGTTTGTGAGAAGAACACACATGCAATGACACTGGGTGTGGTTCATGAAAAGAACACACATCCAATGACACTGGTGGATCCTTATGTGTTTTGTGAGAAGAACACACATGCAATGACTCTAGGTATGGTTCATGAAAAGAACACACATGCAATGACACTGGTGGATCCATATGTGGTTTGTGGAAAGAACCGACATGCAATGACTCTAGCTGTGTTTCATGAAAAGAACAGACATGAAATGACACTGGTGGATCCATGTGTGGTTTGTGAAAAGAATAGACATGCAATGACATGGGGTGTGGTTCATGAAAAGAACACACATCCCACGACACTGGTGGATCCATGTGTGGTTTGTGAAAAGAACAGACATGCAATGACACTGGCTGTGGTTAATGAAAAGAACACACATCCAATGACACTTGTGGATCCATATGTGGTTTGTGAAAAGAACAGACATGCAATGACACCGGTGTATCCTATGTGGTTTGTGGAAAGAACAGACATGCAATAACTCTGACCGTGGTTAATGAAAAGAATAGAATTGCAATGACACTGGTGGATCCATGTGTGGTTTGTGACAAGAACACACATGCAATGACACTGTGTGTGGTTCATGAACAGAACACACATCCAATGACCCTGTGGATCCTTATGTGGTTTGTGAGAAGAACACACATGCAATGACCCTAGCTATGGTTCATGAAAAGAACACACATGCAATGACACTGGTGGATCCATATGTGGTTTGTGACAAGAACAAACATGCAATGACTCTAGTTGTGGTTTGTGCAAACAACAGACATGCAATGACACTGGTGGATCCATATGTGGTTTGTGAAAAGAACAAACATGCAGTGACTCTAGGTGTGGATCATGAAAAGAACACACATGCAATGACACTGGTGGATCCATATGTGGTTTGTGAGAAGAACATACATGCAATGGCACTGGGTGTGGTTCATGAAAAGAACACACATCCAATGACACCGGTGGATCCTTATGTGGTTCATGAAAATAAAATACATGCAATGACTCTATGTGTGGTTCATGAAAAGAACACACATGCAATGACACTCGTGGATCCATATGTGGTTTGTGGAAAGAACAGACATGCAATGACTCTAGGTGTGGTTCATGAAAAGAACAGACATGCAATGAGACGAGTGGATCCTTATGTGGTTTGTGAAAAGAACAGACATGCAATGACTCTAGGTGTGGTTCATGAAAAGAACACACATCCAATGACACTGGTGGATCCTTATGTGGTTTGTGGAAAGAACATACATGCAATAACACTGGGTGTGGTTTGTGAAAAGAACACACATGCAATGACACTAGTGGATCCATGTGTGGTTTTGAAAAGAAGAGGCATGCAATGACTCTAGGTGTGGTTCATGAAAAGAACACACATCCAATGACACTGGTAGATACATATGTCGTTTGTGGAAAGGAATACATGCAATGACTCTAGCTAGGTTCATGAAAAGAACACACATACAATGACACTAGTAGATCCATGTGTGGTTTGTGAAAAGAACAGACATGCAATGACTCTAGGTGTGGTTCATGAAAAGAACACACATCCAATGACACTGGTGTATCCTTATGTTGTTTGTGGAAAGAACAGACATGCAATGACTCTAGCTGTGATTAATGAAAAGAACAAGCATGCAATGACACTAGTGGATCCATGTGTGGTTTTTGAGAAGAAAACATATGCAATGACACTGTGTGTGGTTCATGAAAAGAACACACATCCAATGATACTGGTGTATCCTTATGTGGTTTGTGAGAAGAACACACATGCAATGACTCTAGCTGTGGTTCATGAAAAGAACACACATACAATGACACTGGTGGATCCATATGTGGTTTGTGACAAGAACAGACATGCAATGACTCTAGCTGTGGTTTGTGAAAAGAACAGACATGCAATGACACTGGTGGATCCATATGTGGTTTGTTAAAAGATAGACATGCAATGACTCTAGGTGTGGATCATGAAAAGAACACACATGCAATGACACTGGTGGATCCATATGTGGTTTGTGAGAAGAACAGACATGCAATGACACTGGTGGATCCATGTATGGTTTGTGAAAAGAACAGACATGCAATGAAACTGGGTGTGGTTCATGAAAAGAACACACATCCAATGACATTGGTGTATCCTTATGTTGTTTGTGGAAAGAACAGACATGCAATGACTCTAGCTGTGGTTAATGAAATGAACACACATCCAATGACACTGGTGCATCCATATGTGGTTTGTGAAAATAGCAGACATGCAATGACACTAGCTATGGTTTGTGAAAAGAACACACATACAATGACACCGGTGTATCCTTATGTGGTTTGTGGAAAGAACAGACATGCAATGACTCTGGCTGTGATTAATGAAAAGAACAAACATGCAATGACACTAGTTGATCCATGTGTGGTTTGTGAGAAGAACACATATGCAATGACACTGTGTGTGGTTCATGAAAAGAACACACATCCAATGATACTGGTGTATCCTTATGTGGTTTGTGAGAAGAACACACATGCAATGACTCTAGTTGTGGTTCATGAAAAGAACACACATACAATGACACTGGTGGATCCATATGTGGTTTGTGACAAGAACATACATGCAATGACTCTAGCTGTGGTTTGTGAAAAGAACAGACATGCAATGACACTGGTGGATCCATATGTGGTTTGTTAAAAGACAGACATGCAATGACTCTAGGTGTGGATCATGAAAAGAACACACATGCAATGACACTGGTGGATCCATATGTGGTTTGTGAGAAGAACAGACATGCAATGACACTGGTGGATCCATGTGTGGTTTGTGAAAAGAACAGACTTGCAATGACACTGGGTGTGGTTCATGAAAAGAACACACATGCAATGACACTGGTGGATTCATGGGTGGTTTGTGAGAAGAACACACATGCAATGACACTGGGTGTGGTTCATGAAAAGAACACACATCCAATGACACTGGTGGATCCTTATGTGTTTTGTGAGAAGAACACACATGCAATGACTCTAGGTATGGTTCATGAAAAGAACACACATGCAATGACACTGGTGGATCCATATGTGGTTTGTGGAAAGAACCGACATGCAATGACTCTAGCTGTGTTTCATGAAAAGAACAGACATGAAATGACACTGGTGGATCCATGTGTGGTTTGTGAAAAGAATAGACATGCAATGACACGGGGTGTGGTTCATGAAAAGAACACACATCCCACGACACTGGTGGATCCATGTGTGGTTTGTGAAAAGAACAGACATGCAATGACACTGGCTGTGGTTAATGAAAAGAACACACATCCAATGACACTTGTGGATCCATATGTGGTTTGCAAAAAGAACAGACATGCAATGACACCGGTGTATCCTATGTGGTTTGTGGAAAGAACAGACATGCAATAACTCTGACCGTGGTTAATGAAAAGAATAGAATTGCAATAACACTGGTGGATCCATGTGTGGTTTGTGAGAAGAACACACATGCAATGACACTGTGTGTGGTTCATGAAAAGAACACACATCCAATGACCCTGTGGATCCTTATGTGGTTTGTGAGAAGAACACACATGCAATGACCCTAGCTGTGGTTCATGAAAAGAACACACATGCAATGACACTGGTGGATCCATATGTGGTTTGTGACAAGAACAAACATGCAATGACTCTAGTTGTGGTTTGTGCAAACAACAGACATGCAATGACACTGGTGGATCCATATGTGGTTTGTGAAAAGAACAAACATGCAGTGACTCTAGGTGTGGATCATGAAAAGAACACACATGCAATGACACTGGTGGATCCATATGTGGTTTGTGAGAAGAACATACATGCAATGGCACTGGGTGTGGTTCATGAAAAGAACACACATCCAATGACACCGGTGGATCCTTATGTGGTTCATGAAAATAAAATACATGCAATGACTCTATGTGTGGTTCATGAAAAGAACACACATGCAATGACACTCGTGGATCCATATGTGGTTTGTGGAAAGAACAGACATGCAATGACTCTAGGTGTGGTTCATGAAAAGAACAGACATGCAATGAGACGAGTGGATCCTTATGTGGTTTGTGAAAAGAACAGACATGCAATGACTCTAGGTGTGGTTCATGAAAAGAACACACATCCAATGACACTGGTGGATCCTTATGTGGTTTGTGGAAAGAACATACATGCAATAACACTGGGTGTGGTTTGTGAAAAGAACACACATGCAATGACACTAGTGGATCCATGTGTGGTTTTGAAAAGAAGAGGCATGCAATGACTCTAGGTGTGGTTCATGAAAAGAACACACATCCAATGACACTGGTAGATACATATGTCGTTTGTGGAAAGGAATACATGCAATGACTCTAGCTAGGTTCATGAAAAGAACACACATACAATGACACTAGTAGATCCATGTGTGGTTTGTGAAAAGAACAGACATGCAATGACTCTAGGTGTGGTTCATGAAAAGAACACACATCCAATGACACTGGTGTATCCTTATGTTGTTTGTGGAAAGAACAGACATGCAATGACTCTAGCTGTGATTAATGAAAAGAACAAGCATGCAATGACACTAGTGGATCCATGTGTGGTTTTTGAGAAGAAAACATATGCAATGACACTGTGTGTGGTTCATGAAAAGAACACACATCCAATGATACTGGTGTATCCTTATGTGGTTTGTGAGAAGAACACACATGCAATGACTCTAGCTGTGGTTCATGAAAAGAACACACATACAATGACACTGGTGGATCCATATGTGGTTTGTGACAAGAACAGACATGCAATGACTCTAGCTGTGGTTTGTGAAAAGAACAGACATGCAATGACACTGGTGGATCCATATGTGGTTTGTTAAAAGATAGACATGCAATGACTCTAGGTGTGGATCATGAAAAGAACACACATGCAATGACACTGGTGGATCCATATGTGGTTTGTGAGAAGAACAGACATGCAATGACACTGGTGGATCCATGTATGGTTTGTGAAAAGAACAGACATGCAATGAAACTGGGTGTGGTTCATGAAAAGAACACACATCCAATGACATTGGTGTATCCTTATGTTGTTTGTGGAAAGAACAGACATGCAATGACTCTAGCTGTGGTTAATGAAATGAACACACATCCAATGACACTGGTGCATCCATATGTGGTTTGTGAAAATAGCAGACATGCAATGACACTAGCTATGGTTTGTGAAAAGAACACACATACAATGACACCGGTGTATCCTTATGTGGTTTGTGGAAAGAACAGACATGCAATGACTCTGGCTGTGATTAATGAAAAGAACAAACATGCAATGACACTAGTTGATCCATGTGTGGTTTGTGAGAAGAACACATATGCAATGACACTGTGTGTGGTTCATGAAAAGAACACACATCCAATGATACTGGTGTATCCTTATGTGGTTTGTGAGAAGAACACACATGCAATGACTCTAGTTGTGGTTCATGAAAAGAACACACATACAATGACACTGGTGGATCCATATGTGGTTTGTGACAAGAACATACATGCAATGACTCTAGCTGTGGTTTGTGAAAAGAACAGACATGCAATGACACTGGTGGATCCATATGTGGTTTGTTAAAAGACAGACATGCAATGACTCTAGGTGTGGATCATGAAAAGAACACACATGCAATGACACTGGTGGATCCATATGTGGTTTGTGAGAAGAACAGACATGCAATGACACTGGTGGATCCATGTGTGGTTTGTGAAAAGAACAGACTTGCAATGACACTGGGTGTGGTTCATGAAAAGAACACACATGCAATGACACTGGTGGATTCATGGGTGGTTTGTGAGAAGAACACACATGCAATGACACTGGGTGTGGTTCATGAAAAGAACACACATCCAATGACACTGGTGGATCCTTATGTGTTTTGTGAGAAGAACACACATGCAATGACTCTAGGTATGGTTCATGAAAAGAACACACATGCAATGACACTGGTGGATCCATATGTGGTTTGTGGAAAGAACCGACATGCAATGACTCTAGCTGTGTTTCATGAAAAGAACAGACATGAAATGACACTGGTGGATCCATGTGTGGTTTGTGAAAAGAATAGACATGCAATGACACGGGGTGTGGTTCATGAAAAGAACACACATCCCACGACACTGGTGGATCCATGTGTGGTTTGTGAAAAGAACAGACATGCAATGACACTGGCTGTGGTTAATGAAAAGAACACACATCCAATGACACTTGTGGATCCATATGTGGTTTGCAAAAAGAACAGACATGCAATGACACCGGTGTATCCTATGTGGTTTGTGGAAAGAACAGACATGCAATAACTCTGACCGTGGTTAATGAAAAGAATAGAATTGCAATAACACTGGTGGATCCATGTGTGGTTTGTGAGAAGAACACACATGCAATGACACTGTGTGTGGTTCATGAAAAGAACACACATCCAATGACCCTGTGGATCCTTATGTGGTTTGTGAGAAGAACACACATGCAATGACCCTAGCTGTGGTTCATGAAAAGAACACACATGCAATGACACTGGTGGATCCATATGTGGTTTGTGACAAGAACAAACATGCAATGACTCTAGTTGTGGTTTGTGCAAACAACAGACATGCAATGACACTGGTGGATCCATATGTGGTTTGTGAAAAGAACAAACATGCAGTGACTCTAGGTGTGGATCATGAAAAGAACACACATGCAATGACACTGGTGGATCCATATGTGGTTTGTGAGAAGAACATACATGCAATGGCACTGGGTGTGGTTCATGAAAAGAACACACATCCAATGACACCGGTGGATCCTTATGTGGTTCATGAAAATAAAATACATGCAATGACTCTATGTGTGGTTCATGAAAAGAACACACATGCAATGACACTCGTGGATCCATATGTGGTTTGTGGAAAGAACAGACATGCAATGACTCTAGGTGTGGTTCATGAAAAGAACAGACATGCAATGAGACGAGTGGATCCTTATGTGGTTTGTGAAAAGAACAGACATGCAATGACTCTAGGTGTGGTTCATGAAAAGAACACACATCCAATGACACTGGTGGATCCTTATGTGGTTTGTGGAAAGAACATACATGCAATAACACTGGGTGTGGTTTGTGAAAAGAACACACATGCAATGACACTAGTGGATCCATGTGTGGTTTTGAAAAGAAGAGGCATGCAATGACTCTAGGTGTGGTTCATGAAAAGAACACACATCCAATGACACTGGTAGATACATATGTCGTTTGTGGAAAGGAATACATGCAATGACTCTAGCTAGGTTCATGAAAAGAACACACATACAATGACACTAGTAGATCCATGTGTGGTTTGTGAAAAGAACAGACATGCAATGACTCTAGGTGTGGTTCATGAAAAGAACACACATCCAATGACACTGGTGTATCCTTATGTTGTTTGTGGAAAGAACAAACATGCAATGACTCTAGCTGTGATTAATGAAAAGAACAAACATGCAATGACACTAGTGGATCCATGTGTGGTTTTTGAGAAGAAAACATATGCAATGACACTGTGTGTGGTTCATGAAAAGAACACACATCCAATGATACTGGTGTATCCTTATGTGGTTTGTGAGAAGAACACACATGCAATGACTCTAGCTGTGGTTCATGAAAAGAACACTCATACAATGACACTGGTGGATCCATATGTGGTTTGTGACAAGAACAGACATGCAATGACTCTAGCTGTGGTTTGTGAAAAGAACAGATATGCAATGACACTGGTAGATCCATATGTGGTTTGTTAAAAGACAGACATGCAATGACTCTAGGTGTGGATCATGAAAAGAACACACATGCAATGACACTGGTGGATCCATATGTGGTTTCTGAGAAGAACAGACATGCAATGACACTGGTGGATCCATGTATGGTTTGTGAAAAGAACAGACATGCAATGACACTGGGTGTGGTTAATGAAAAGAACACACATGCAATGACACTGGTGGATTCATGTGTGGTTTGTGAGAAGAACACACATGCAATGACACTGTGTGTGGTTCATGAAAAGAACACACATCCAATGACACTGGTGGATCCTTATGTGTTTTGTGAGAAGAACACACATACAATGACTCAGGTATGGTTCATGAAAAGAACACCCATGCAATGACACTGGTGGATCCATATGTGGTTTGTGGAAAGAACCGACATGCAATGACTCTAGCTGTGGTTCATGAAAAGAACAGACATGAAATGACACTGGTGGATCCATGTGTGGTTTGTGAAAAGAATAGACATGCAATGACACGGGGTGTTGTTCATGAAAAGAACACACATCCCACGACACTGGTGGATCCATGTGTGGTTTGTGAAAAGAACAGACATGCAATGACACTGGCTGTGGTTAATGAAAAGAACACACATCCAATGACACTTGTGGATCCATATGTGGTTTGTGAAAAGAACAGACATGCAATGACACTAGCTGTGGTTTGCAAAAAGAAAACACATCCAATGACACCGGTGTATCCTATGTGGTTTGTGGAAAGAACAGACATGCAATAACTCTGGCCGTGGTTAATGAAAAGAATAGAATTGCAATGACACAGGTGGATCCATGTGTGGTTTGTGAGAAGAACACACATGCAATGACACTGTGTGTGGTTCATGAAAAGAACACACATCCAATGACCCTGTGGATCCTTATGTGGTTTGTGAGAAGAACACACATGCAATGACCCTAGCTGTGGTTCATAAAAAGAACACACATGCAATGACACTGGTGGATCCATATGTGGTTTGTGACAAGAACAAACATGCAATGACTCTAGTTGTGGTTTGTGCAAACAACAGACATGCAATGACACTGGTGGATCCATATGTCGTTTGTGAAAAGAACAAACATGCAATGAATCTAGGTGTGGATCATGAAAAGAACACACATGCAATGACACTGGTGAATCCATATGTGGTTTGTGAGAAGAACATACATGCAATGGCACTGGGTGTGGTTCATGAAAAGAACACACATCCAATGACACTGGTGGATCCTTATGTGGCTTGTGAGAAGAAAACACATGAAATGACTCTAGTCGTGGTTCATGAAAAGAACACACATGCAATGTTACTAGTGGATCCATATGTGGTTTGTGGAAAGAATAGACATGCAATGACTCTAGCTATGGTTCGTGAAAAGAACAGACACGCAATGAGACTAGTGTATCCATGTGTGGTTTGTGAAAAGAACAGACATGCAATGACTCTAGGTGTGGTTCGTGAAAAGAAAAGACATGCATTGACACTGGTGGATCCTTATGTGGTTTGCGAAAAGAACAGACCTGCAATGACTCTAGGTGTGGTTCATGAAAGAACACACATGGAATGACATTGGTGGATCCATGTGTGGTTTGTGAAAAGAATAGACATGTAATGACTCTAGGTGTAGTTCATGAAAAGAACAGACATCAAATGACACTGGGTGATCCATATGTGGTTTGTGAACAGAACAGACATGCAATGACTCTAGTTGTTGTTCATGAAAAGAACACACATCCAATGACACCGGTGGATCCTTATGTGGTTCATGAAAATAAAAGACATGCAATGACTCTATGTGTGGTTCATGAAAAGAACACACATGCAATGACACTCGTGGATCCATATGTGGTTTGTGGAAAGAACAGACATGCAATGACTCTGGGTGTGGTTCATGAAAAGAACAGCCATGCAATGAGACGGGTGGATCCTTATGTGGTTTGTGAAAAGAACAAACATGCAATGACTCTAGGTGTGGTTCATGAAAAGAACACACATCCAATGACACTGGTGGATCCTTATGTGGTTTGTGGAAAGAACATACATGCAATGACACGGGGTGTGGTTTGTGAAAAGAATACACATACAATGACACTAGTGGATCCATGTGTAGTTTGTGAAAAGAACAGACATGCAATGACTCTAGGTGTGGTTCATGAAAAGAACACACATCCAATGACATTGGTAGATACATATGTCGTTTGTGGAAAGAATATACATGCAATGACTCTAGCTGTGGATCATGAAAAGAACAGACATACAATGACACTGGTGGATCCAAGTGTGGTTTGTGGGAAGAACAGAGATGCAATGACTCTAGCTAGGTTGATGAAAAGAACACACATCCAATGACACTAGTGGATCCATGTGTGGTTTGTGAAAAGAACAGACATGCAATGACTCAAGGTGTGGTTCATGAAAAGAATACACATCCAATGACACTGCTGTATCCTTATGTGGTTTGTGGCAAGAACAGACATGCAATGACTCTAGTTGTGGTTAATGAAAAGAAAACACATCCAATGACACTGGTGGATCCATATGTGGTTTGTGAAAATAGCAGACATGCAATGACACTAGCTGTGGTTTGTGAAAAGAACACACATCCAATGACACCGGTGTATCCTTATGTGGTTTGTGGAAAGAACAGACATGCAATGACTCTGGCTGTGATTAATGAAAAGAACAGACATGCAATGACACTAGTGGATCCATGTGTGGTTTGTGATAAGAACACACATGCAATGACACTGTGTGTGGTTCATGAAAAGAACACACATCCAATGATACTGGTGTATCCTTATGTGGTTTGTGAGAAGAACACACATGCAATGACTCTAGCTGTGGATCATGAAAAGAACACACATGCAATGGCACTGGTGGATCCATATGTGGTTTGTGACAAGAACAGACATGCAATGACTCTAGCTTTGGTTTGTGAAAAGAACAGACATGCAATGACACTGGTGGATCCATATGTGGTTTGTTAAAAGAACAGACATGCAATGACTCTAGGTGTGGATCATGAAAAGAACACACATGCAATGACACTGGTGGATCCATATGTGGTTTGTGAGAAGAACAACATGCAATGACACTGGTGGATCCATGTGTGGTTTGTGAAAAGAACAGACATGCAATGCCACTGGGTGTGGTTCATGAAAATTACACACATGCAATAACACTGGTGGATCCATATGTGGTTTGTGACAAGAAAAGACATGCAATGACTCTAGCTGTGGTTTGTGAAAAGAACAGACATGCAATGATACTGGTGGATCCATATGTGGTTTGTGAAAAGAACAGACATGCAATGACACTGGGTGTGGTTCATGAAAAGAACACACATGCAATGACACTGGTGGATTCATGTGTGGTTTGTGAGAAAGAACACACATGCAATGACTCCGGCTGTGGTTCATGAAAAGAACACACATGCAATGACACTGGTGGATCCATATGTGGTTTGCGACAAGAGCAGACATGCAATGACTCTAGCTGTGGTTTGTGAAAAGAACAGACATGCAATGACACTGGTGGATCCATATGTGGTTTGTTAAAAGAACAGACATGCAATGACTCTAGGTGTGGATCATGAAAATAACACACATGCAATGACACTGGTGGATCCATATGTGGTTTGTGAGAAGAACAGACATGCAATGACACTGGTGGATCCATGTGTGGTTTGTGAAAAGAACAGACATGCAATGACACTTGGTGTGGTTCATGAAAAGAACACACATGCAATGACACTGGTGGATTCATGTGTGGTTTGTGAGAAGAACACACATGCAATGACTCTAGCTGTGGTTCATGAAAAGAACACACATGCAATGATACTGGTGGATCCATATGTGGTTTGTGACAAGAACAGACATGCAATGACTCTAGCTGTGGTTTGTGAAAATAACAGACATGCAATGACACTGGAGGATCCATATGTGGTTTGTTAAAAGAACAAACATGCAATGACTCTAGGTGTGGATCATGAAAAGAACACACATGCAATGACACTGGTGGATCCATATGTGGTTTGTGAGAAGAATAACCATGCAATGACACTGGTGGATCCATGTGTGGTTTGTGAAAAGAACAGACATGCAATGACACTGGGTGTGGTTCATGAAAAGAACACACATGCAATGACACTGGTGGATTCATGTGTGGTTTGTGAGAAGAACACACATGCAATGAAACTGGGTGTGGTTGATGAAAAGAACACACATCCAATGGCACTGGTGGATCCTTATGTGGTTTGTGAGAAGAACACACATGCAATGAATTTAGCTATGGTTCATGAAAAGAACACACATGCGATGACACTGGTGGATCCATATGTGGTTTGTGGAAAGAACCGACATGCAATGACTCTAGCTGTGGTTCATGAAACGAATAGACATGAAATGACACTGGTGGATCCATGGGTGGTTTGTGAAAAGAATAGACATGCAATGACACTGGTGTGGTTCATGAAAAGAACACACATCCCACGACACTGGTGGATCCATGTGTGGTTTGTGAAAAGAACAGACATGCAATGACACTGGCTGTGGTTAATGAAAAGAATAGACATGCAATGACACTGGTGGATCCATACGTGGTTTGTGAAAAGAACAGACATGCAATGACACTGGCTGTGGTTAATGAAAAGAACACACATCCAATGACACTGGTGGATCCATATGTGGTTTGTGAAAAGAACAGACATGCAGTGACACTAGCTGTGGTTTGCGAAAAGAACACACATCCAATGACACCGGTGTATCCTTATGTGGTTTTTGGAAAGAACAGACATGCAATAACTCTAGCTGTGGTTAATGAAAAGAACAGACATGGAATGACACTGGTGGATCCATGTGTGGTTTGTGAGAAGAACGCACATGCAATGACATTGTGTGTGGTTCATGAAAAGAACACAGATCCAATGACACTGGTGGATCCTTATGTGGTTTGTGAGAATAACACACATGCAATGACTCTAGCTGTGGTTCATGGAAAGAACACACATGCAATGACACTGGTGGATCCATATGTGGTTTGTGACAAGAATAGATATGCGATGACTCTAGGTTTGGTTCATGAAAAGAACAAACATGCAATGACACTGGTGGATCCATGTGTGGTTTGTGAAAAGAACAGACATGCAATGTCACTGGGTGTGGTTCATGAAAAGAACACACATGCAATGACACTGGTGGATTCATGTGTGGTTTGTGAGAAGAACACACATGCAATGAAACTAGGTGTGGTTCATGAAAAGAACACACATCCAATGGCACTGGTGGATCCTTATGTGGTTTGTGAGAAGAACACACATACAATGACTCTAGCTATGGTTCATGAAAAGAACACACATGCAATGACACTGGTGGATCCATATGTGGTTTGTGGAAAGAACCAACATGCAACGACTCTAGCTGTGGTTCATGAAAAGAACAGACATGAAATGACACTGGTGGATCCATGTGTTGTTTGTGAAAAGAATAGACATGCAATGACACTGGGTGTGGTTCATGAAAAGAACATACATCCCACGACACTGGTGGATCCATGTGTGGTTTGTGAAAAGAACAGACATGCAGTGACACTGGCTGTGGTTAATGAAAAGAATAGACATGCAATGACACTGGTGGATCCATACGTGGTTTGTGAAAAGAACAGACATGCAATCACACTGGCTGTGGTTAATGAAAAGAACACAGATCCAATGACACTGGTGGATCCATATGTGGTTTGTGAAAAGAACAGACATGAAGTGACACTAGCTGTGGTTTGCGAAAAGAACACACATCCAATGACACCGGTGTATCCTTATGTGGTTTGTGGAAAGAACAGACATGCAATAACTCTGGCTGTGGTTAATGAAAAGAACAGACATGCAATGACACTGGTGGATCCATGTGTGGTTTGTGAGAAGAACACACATGCAATGACACTGTGTGTGGTACATGAAAAGAACACACATCCAATGACACTGGTGGATCCTTATGTGGTTTGTGAGAAGAACACACATGCAATGACTCTAGCTGTGGTTCATGAAAAGAACACACATGCAATGACACTGGTGGATCCATATGTGGTTTATGAGAAGAACATACATGCAATAACTCTAGATGTGGTTTGTGAAAAGAACAGACATGCAATGACACTGTTGGATCCGTATGTGGTTTGTGAAAAGAACAGACATACAATGGCTCTAGCTGTGGTTCATGAAAATAACACACATCCAATGACACTGATGGATCCTTATGTCGTTTGTGGAAAGAACGGACATGCAATGACACTAAGTGTGGTTCATGAAAAGAACACACATGCAATGACACTGGTGGATTCATGTGTGGTTTGTGAGAAGAACACACATGCAATGAAACTAGGTGTGGTTCATGAAAAGAACACACATCCAATGGCACTGGTGGATCCTTATGTGGTTTGTGAGAAGAACACACATGCAATGACTCTAGCTATGGTTCATGAAAAGAAAACACATGCAATGACACAGGTGGATCCATATCTGGTTTGTGGAAAGAACCGACATGCAATGACTCTAGCTGTGGTTCATGAAAAGAACTGACATGAAATGACACTGGTGGATCCATGTGTGGTTTGTGAAAAGAATAGACATGCAATGACACTGGTGTGGTTCATGAAAGAACACACATCCCACGACACTGGTGGATCCATGTGTGGTTTGTGAAAAGAACAGACATGCAATGACACTGGCTATGGTTAATGAAAAGAATAGACATGTAATGACACTAGTGGATCCATAAGTGGTTTGTGAAAATAACAGACATGCAATGATACTGGCTGTGGTTAATGAAAAGACCACACATCCAATGACACTGGTGGATCCATATGTGGTTTGTGAAAAGAACAGAGATGCAGTGACACTAGCTGTGGTTTGCGAAAAGAACACACATCCAATGACACTGGTGTATCCTTATGTGGTTTGTGGAAAGAACAGACATGCAATAACTCTGGCTATGGTTAATGAAAAGAACAGACATGCAATGACACTGGTGGATCCATGTGTGGTTTGTGAGAAGAACACACATGCAATGACACTGTGTGTGGTTCATGAAAAGAACACAGATCCAATGACACTGGTGGATCCTTATGTGGTTTGTGAGATGAACACACATGCAATGACTCTAGCCGTGGTTCATGAAAAGAACACACATGCAATGACACTGGTGGATCCATATGTGGTTTGTGACAAGAACATATATGCAATGACTCTAGGTTTGGTTCATGAAAAGAACAAACATGCAATGACACTGGTGGATCCATGTGTGGTTTGTGAAAAGAACAGATGTGCAATGACACTGGGTGTGGTTCATGAAAAGAACACACATGCAATGACACTGGTGGATTCATGTGTGGTTTCTGAGAAGAACACACATGCAATGAAACTGGGTGTGGTTCATGAAAAGAACACACATCCAATGGCACTGGTGGATCCTTATGTGGTTTGTGAGAAGAACACACATGCAATGACTCTAGCTATGGTTCATGAAAAGAACACACATGCAATGACACTGGTGGATCCATATGTGGTTTGTGGAAAGAACCGACATGCAATGACTCTAGCTGTGGTTCATGAAAAGAACAGACATGAAATGACGCTTGTGGATCCATGTGTGGTTTGTGAAAAGAATAGACATGCAATGACACTGGGTGTGGTTCATGAAAAGAACACACATCCCACGACACTAGTGGATCCATGTGTGGTTTGTGAAAAGAACAGACATGCAGTGACACTGGTTGTGGTTAATGAAAAGAATAGACATGCAATGACACTGGTGGATCCATACGTGGTTTGTGAAAAGAACAGACATGCAATGACACTGGCTATGGTTAATGAAAAGAACACACATCCAATGACACTGGTGGATCCATATGTGGTTTGTGAAAAGAACAGACATGCAGTGACACTAGTTGTGGTTTGCGAAAAGAACACACATCTAGTGACACCAGTGTATCCTTATGTGGTTTGTGGAAAGAACAGACATGCAATAACTCTGGCTGTGGTTAATGAAAAGAACAGACATGCAATGACACTGGTGGATCCATGTGTGGTTTGTGAGAAGAACACACATGCAATGACACTGTGTGTGGTACATGAAAAGAACACACATCCAATGACACTGGTGGATCCTTATGTGGTTTGTGAGAAGAACACAGATGCAATGACTCTAGCTGTGGTTCATGAAAAGAACACACATGCAATGACACTGGTGGATCCATATGTGGTTTCTGAGAAGAACATACATGCAATAACTCTAGATGTGGTTTGTGAAATGAACAGACATGCAATGACACTGTTGGATCCGTATGTGGTTTGTGAAAAGAACAGACATACACTGGCTCTAGCTGTGGTTCATGAAAATAACACATATCCAATGACAGTGATGGATCCTTTAGTGGTTTGTGGGAAGAACAGACATGCAATGACACTAAGTGTGGTTCATGAAAAGAACACACATCCAATGAGACTGGTGGATCCATATGTGGTTTGTGGAAAGAACAGACATGCAATGACTCTAGATGTGGTTCATGAAAAGAATGCACATCCAATGACACTGTTGGATCCATGTGTGGTTTGTGAAAAGAACAGACATGGAATGACTCTAGATGTGGTTCATGAAAAGAACAGACATGCAATCACACTGGTGTATCCATGTGTGGTTTCTAAAAAGAACGGACATGCAATGACTCTAGGTCTGGTTCATGGAAAGAATAGACATGCAATGACTCTAGCTGCGGTTAATGGAAAGAACATACATGCAATGACTCTAGCTGTGATTAATAAAAAGAACAGACATGCAATGACACTTGTGGATCCATGTGTGGTTTGTTGAAAGAACAGACATGCAATGACACCGGGTGTGGTTCATGAAAAGAACACACATCCAATGACACTGGTGAATCCTTATGTGGTTTGTCAAAAGAACAGACATGCAATGACTCTAGGTGTGGTTCATAAAAAGAACACACATGCAATGACACTGGTGGATCCATGTTTGGTTTGTGAGAAGTACACATATGCAATGACACTGGTAGATCCATGTTTGGTTTGTGAGAAGAACACACATGCAATGACACTGTGTGTGGTACATGAAAAGAACACACATCCAATGACACTGGTGGATCCTTATGTGGTTTGTGAGAAGAACACAGATGCAATGACTCTAGCTGTGGTTCATGAAAAGAACACACATGCAATGACACTGGTGGATCCATATGTGGTTTCTGAGAAGAACATACATGCAATAACTCTAGATGTGGTTTGTGAAATGAACAGACATGCAATGACACTGTTGGATCCGTATGTGGTTTGTGAAAAGAACAGACATACACTGGCTCTAGCTGTGGTTCATGAAAATAACACATATCCAATGACAGTGATGGATCCTTTAGTGGTTTGTGGGAAGAACAGACATGCAATGACACTAAGTGTGGTTCATGAAAAGAACACACATCCAATGAGACTGGTGGATCCATATGTGGTTTGTGGAAAGAACAGACATGCAATGACTCTAGATGTGGTTCATGAAAAGAATGCACATCCAATGACACTGTTGGATCCATGTGTGGTTTGTGAAAAGAACAGACATGGAATGACTCTAGATGTGGTTCATGAAAAGAACAGACATGCAATCACACTGGTGTATCCATGTGTGGTTTCTAAAAAGAACGGACATGCAATGACTCTAGGTCTGGTTCATGGAAAGAATAGACATGCAATGACTCTAGCTGCGGTTAATGGAAAGAACATACATGCAATGACTCTAGCTGTGATTAATAAAAAGAACAGACATGCAATGACACTTGTGGATCCATGTGTGGTTTGTTGAAAGAACAGACATGCAATGACACCGGGTGTGGTTCATGAAAAGAACACACATCCAATGACACTGGTGAATCCTTATGTCGTTTGTCAAAAGAACAGACATGCAATGACTCTAGGTGTGGTTCATAAAAAGAACACACATGCAATGACACTGGTGGATCCATGTTTGGTTTGTGAGAAGTACACATATGCAATGACACTGGTAGATCCATGTTTGGTTTGTGAGAAGAACACACATGCAATGACACGAGGTATGGGTCATGAAAAGAACACACATCCAATGACACTGGTGGATCCTTATGTGGTCTGTGTGAAGAACACACATGCAATGACTCTAGATGTGGTTCATGAAAAGAACACATGCAATGACACTGGTGGATCCATATGTGGTTTGTGGAAAGAACAGACGTACAATGACTCTAGCCGTGGTTCATGAAAAGAACAGACATGCAATCACACTGGTGGATCCATGTGTGGTTTGTGGGAAGAACACACATGCAATGACTCTAGCTATGGTTAATGAGAAGAACACACATGCGATGACACTGGTGGATCCATATGTGGTTTATGAAAAGAACAGACGTGCAATGACTCTAGCTCTGGTTTGTGAAAAGAACACACATCCAATGACACTGGTGGATCCATGTGTGGTTTGTGAAAAGAACAGACATGCAATGACACTGGGTGTGGTTCATGAAAAGAAAAAACATCCAATGACACTAGTGTATCCTTATGTGGTTTGTGGAAAGAACAAACATGCAATGGCTCTAGCTATGGTTAATGAAAAGAACAGACATGCAATGACACTGGTGGATCCATGTGTAGTTTGTGAGAAGACCTCACATGCAATGACACTGGTGGATCCATATGTGGTTTATGAGAAGAACACACATCCAATAAACTCTAGTGGATCTATCTTTGCATAATTTGATGTATGCCATGATGTATTTAATTGTACAAGACACCCACTTTCCAATTTTTCCCTTGGTTTTTTGATTCTACTCAGTTTTGCCCTCTCTCTCTTTTGTAAAAGCCCAAACATGTGCTCACTCTGTCTGCTACGCGCTGATTGGTTGTCACAGTTGTCACGCGGATCATGCACAC
Organism: Avena sativa; assembly: GCA_916181665.1. Classification (NCBI taxonomy): domain Eukaryota; kingdom Viridiplantae; phylum Streptophyta; class Magnoliopsida; order Poales; family Poaceae; genus Avena; species Avena sativa. The sequence goes on along the minus strand of OV702292.1, from coordinate 408,799,001 downwards.
CAACTGTTGATCCTGTGTGATCCAACGAGGATCGTTGCACAGGTCGTGCCCTTCATAGTACAGCGTGAGACAACATGACCGTCTTCCTCAGCGAGACTTATACAAGAAGGAACACGATGTCGTCCATGGAAAAAGTCATCGAGTGGTCATGTCATGTTTAATCTAGTCTACAAAGGCTACTACTGCTACTGCAACACATGCATAGGGCAACGGGGTTATCGAGTGCACGGTTATCGATGGGACGCTGCAATTTATTGCCACTTGATTTTAATAAGACATATCCCATATTTACACAGCGCTCTGAATCTCACTTCCAACTGGGCCCTACCTCAAGTAACTTCCATGAGTCAAGGCCCCCCTCGAGTAGATCTAACGTTGCTAGAAATTGGTTCCGCGCCACTTGCATGCAGTGGAATTGAGGTCTTCCATGCGCGTATTTTCAATGCAGCTCTAAAGTGGAGATCGTGGCTGTTTCAAAAAAAAGGGAACCCAAAAAAGGTGGAGATCGTGGTAGCCCCACCCTCCACCCACCACACGTGTCCACTCGAGGACTACAAACAGTCAAGTGTTTATAAACCCACTCGACCTTCTTCTCCCATGTGCTCGTGTCATTTTCCCCAATCTGTCTAGTCCCCAAACCCCAATCTGCACCTACCGCGCGCGCCGAAGCTCCTTCACTTGCACTACCTCCTTCCCTAGGTGCGCCATGAAGCGTACGCGTGGAGACGAGCCGGAGGTGAAGCCAGTTGAAGGCATAGCAGCAGATGGCTCGGTCGTCGTCAAGCAAGCGGAGGCGTCTTCTCCAGGCACGAATGCCACTCGTCGCCACATCATCAAGGGTTCGAGCTCATTCATCCAGCCAGTAGCCGTCGCCGCCGAGAAGCAGGTGGCTGACAGCATCGTGGCCACCAAAGTCGTGGCTACCAATGTCGTGGTGACAGCGGCAGGCGGAGGCAATCCGGTGCTCTACATCAACGACCCCATTGCCGTCCAATAAATCTTTGATGCAATCGCGGACAATGACGAGTTCGAGGAGGAGGTCCCTGATGAGGAGTCTGAGGTACTACATTGCTAGCTTCTCTAGTCGCAGCCGCAGATTTCACTGTTCATACATAGGATTTGCTCAATCGTGTACAGATTCTTTTGATCTTGAAGTAGGGTAGTATATATATGGTTCGATCGGTCGATTGATGCATCTGACATCTAGTCACAAAACCCCAATCCGTCTAGTCACAAAACCCCAATCTGCTCATCTACCATCTAGTTGAGTTTGCTAGTTGAGTGTTGATTTCGATACACAACATGCATATAACATTACATTTCTATTCCTTACTATGCCCAATGATTTAATTTTGCCCCAAAATAGTGCAAGGGCATCTGATGGTGTCATTTTCTTAGGGATGGTTAGTGAAGCTGAGGCAGCAATGCACATAAACAATAGAGGTTGTGCTGTTGGTATTTTGGTTCCCCGGCTCCATCTCTGAAAAAAATGAGGCCCTAAATTTATTCTCATATGGAACCTATATATATAATCTTTGTATTGTTTCTGATATATGAATGCGTCGTATGATGCATATGTATATCCCTGAATATTGTTTTGTACGATTACATTTCAATTTCTTATTGTGGCCAATGATTCAAATTTGCCCCAAAGAGAGGCAGACACATTGGTGTCAGATTTTTTCAGGGATGAGTTAGCGAACCTTGGGCCATGTACAAGATCAATATAAGTTGTGCAATTGTTACCTGGTTCGCTTACGCCATCCTCGAAGAAACTTATGAGGCTACAATCTTTATTCTACATTCATAGAACTATGATATTTGAATTATCTACTCCATGCATTCATAGTGTATAAGAATTATATTTCATATTGCACCGAGGCCGATGATTGAAATTTTCCCCAAAAGAGTTCAAGGGGAGACACGTATGATGGTGTCGTGTTTTAGGGATGGGTTGGTGAACCTGAGGCAGCAATGCACACAAACAATATAGGTTGTGTTGTTGGTACTTTGGTTCTCTAACTCCATCTCTGAAACAAATTATGAGGCCCTTGATTTATTATCATATGGAACTACATATATGATCCTTGATTTGTTTCTGATCTTTGAATGATTCGTATGATGCATATGTAAATGAATGGTTTTGATCATAAGTATTTTTGACATGTACCTGAAGATTAATTGTTTGGTTTTTTATTTATAATTACAATATTTAGGCTTGTTTTTGTACCTGACTATGTATATCCTTGAATATTTTTTGTATGATTACATTTCAATTTCTTATTGTGGTCAATGATTCAAATTTGTCCCAAAAGAGAGGCAGACACATTGGTGTCAGATTTTTTCAGGGATGAGTTAGTGAACCTGGGGCAATGTACAAGAACAATATAGGTTGTGCAATTGTTACTTGGTTCACCTACTCCATCCCTGAAGAAACTTATGAGGCTGCAATCTTTATTCTACATACACTCTGATGCAATTATTTGTCATTGTGTTGAGATGAAATGATATATGAACTGATCAAACTATTGCTTAGATGCTTTCTCTTTGATATCCACGGATATATTTTCTTACATATACATGTTGTCAATTGTTGAGTTGTAATACAATTAAATCATATGTATGAGTTCTGAGTTATGTTCTTAAAAATCAACAGGAGGATGATGATGATGTGGACAATAGCAAGGAATCTAGGGACAACAAGAGCTGCTACGTGCTGAGGCGGTTATGGTGTGGGCTAATCCGTTTCTACCGTAGGGGGAGACTGTTTTTCCCATTCTGTGGCAGAGCAATCAACGTGGACCTCGACCGCATGATCCAGCATGCGGTGGGCGTTGCTAGAGGCAGAGGCAGAAGACATAAGCTGATTACCTTGGCACGACACGCAGCCTTCGGCAAATTCCTCCGGGATTATGTCAGGACTGGCCTGTATCGCCTCGACTAGGCTGTCCCTGCCTCCTGCTGATATGCCCCTGCCCTGCTAGGCATCTCTGTGTCCCAGCCTCCTACTGCTGCCCCTGCTTTTATTTTGTTTTAGTTAATTATTATTACTTGTGTGTGGCATGTAAGATAATATATCCGCGTGGTGTCTGTGGTGAAACTTCTATATATATATATATATATATATATATATATATATATTAATCTACTCCTTTATATGGAGTGCCTTAAAATTTCTAGTGTTCAATTATATTACTGATCATACTCATGCACACTACAAAATATTTCTAGTGCTCGATTATATTATAATTTTCAAGGAATACATCAACAAGTTAAATTGGTCGAAATTTCGTGTTGGAGTAACTAAATGATCTCACATCGGCGGTGGATGTTGGCAGAAGCCGAATGCATCAGCCGAAGACCTTGGCACGGCACACAGTCTTTAGCAAATTCCTTACAGGTTCAACAATGGGTTGCCGCCGCCCAACTCCGAATTCGCTTACAGGTTCAACATGGAAGAACTTGAGCTACCACAGAGACCTCGGTAGGGGTGGCAGAATTGGTGCGGGTGTGACCACGGTGACGGCGAGCTCGAATTCTGGAGGAGGAAAACAGGACCAATCATGGTCGACACAGTGACAAATCTCACCGGGAACCAATTCTCGTCCCCGAGCTGTGCCATGGGCGCGGCCATGGTGAGAGCGAGTTCCAATTCGGGATGGGGAGGAGAGCGGGGCCGAGTAGGTTCGTCACATCCCAGCTCCACGCCAAGGCCGCGACCACAGATTGCCGCTCCGGGGAAGAAGAAGACGCGTAATGGATGCAGGCGCCAATGCTGCAAGCCTAATTGACGCCTAAGCGATGGGAGCGACATAACGGCGAGAACTGACAGGGGGCCCAACTTGACGGCCGTTAGCCTGATATTTTGTATTGAAACGTAAAGTTGAATTCATGCCGAAAAAGACCCCCTGAGTATTTGGCATGCCAACTATAGTCATCGCGGCTGATTAGAGGCAACTTGGGTACCGCGTTGCCTGGGCGCCCCAACTTTCAGGCCTCAAAATGATATTCTCCTCCTCAAGGGTGTGAAGGGGCAAGGGCCCCATCGGTCGTTAGGCCCCTCCATGGCCCCGGCTGACACGGTAACCATCTCCACATGTATCTTTGTCGTGCACTCGAAACGTCGGGGCTTCAGGAGTCGTTGGAGGCAAACGGATCCATCCTTCCTCGGGAACCGCCCCCATGATTCCACGGTACGCGAGTGAGGCATGCGGCCCGTGCCACGCGTCCATTGTGATGATGTGACCCCTCGTCTTGATAAATCAGGGGACATGCACATTGCCCTATCCCCGGCGCCACCTCTTCTGTTCCTTAAGTTCCTTCAATTCCTTCAGTTCCCCGGCCGCCGAGAGGCCCCGTCTTCCTCCGTAGCACCCATGTGACTCTTGGCCAGTGAAAAGGGGAAATCTATGGCAAAGGATGTGATGGAAACCCTTGCGGTGAAGCACGGTCAGGAACGGCCACGCGGGAGCGGCCGCGGAAGGCGTTGCGGTCACGCCATGACCTCTGGCTCCATTCCTTTCACCAGGGCCATTAAAAATGTTAAGAGGGAGGCGTCGACGAAGCGCAGTCGTGGACGCCCCCGTGGCAGCCGCCAAGGGCGACACGGGGGAGCGACGGGGGGGGGGGGGGGGGGGTGAAGGTGTCCCGGAGCCCGCGCTGCTTCCTTCTCCACCACCCCTGCCTATCATGATTAAGATCGAGGACGACCCCGAGTACCTGCGGGTTATCGACTTCGTCATCCTCCTCGGGGACCTAGATTGGTTCACGAGGGTGCGGCTTCCCCCACGCTCCGCACTAGGGATAGACGATGGCTCGCCCCGGAGGTGTTGCTATGCCCGGCGGTCAAGAGAGGTGGAAAGTGAGCGTGGAGACCGTCTCGCCCCGTGAGATGTCCCTCACTAGCGGCTAGACTCGCTTCCTCACCGAGCACAACATTCATCAATGCTCGGTGCTCCCATTCCGCTATGCCTGCAGAGGCTTCTCCATGGTTGTCTTCGACCCTATGATGCGCCGCGTCGACTACCCGCGCCAATTCATGTAGACCGGAGCGGAGCCACTGCAGGAGCCGCCATAGTGCCAGAAGCGCTGCTAACCCTTTAACGGTGTAGGTGTTAGTTTGCAGTGTTTGCTACTCTTTTGCCTTCCAAGCACAAATGTAATGAACATCTTTTAACTATTTCTTCCTATGATTGCCTCATCTTGTGCACTTCGTCGAGGTGTGTCGAGAGTTGAGCCCTCAATCTAGGCGTCCTTGACGCGAGTAGAGAGAGAGAGAGAGAGAGAGAGAGACCGGGAGCACCGTGATTCGACCACCGAGGCTGGCGAAGGTCACGAGACCGTCGCTCGGGCTCCTAAGGAGGGTAGTTATTAGCAGGCCTTGGCTTGGCCTGGCTTCCCCCATGGTTTCTGTGACCGTTAACGGCGGTAATCGGATGTTAACGGCGGCTGCCACGTGTCAGGTTGTGTGACGTTAGCAGTCATCGCGGCTAGCGAACATATCTATGACGGAACAAGTTTTCGTGGCTGAAGGGTGCGATCTTCCACTTTCGGACAAAAAACCGTGGTTGATTCATTTATGACGGGGCTTTTACCACGAAGGGCATCCGTCACGGAAGACTTTTTATCCACAAAAAACGGGCCTTCAACCACGAAAATTGTCCGTTGTAAAAGCCAACTTTTCTTGTAGTGGGTCTACCGGATGCTCGACAACATCCCCGACCTCCTCGAGATCGCCAAGTGCTACACGGAGGAGGACCCCAACCAAGACCGCGACGACGAGTCGGGGGAAGACGCCGCGCTAGCAGCAACGACAATGACCGAAAGCACGACATGTGCTACAACAACAGTCACCTCACCGGCAAGAGTCACGGTGACGGGCAAGTCGACTTCATCACCAACTTTGGCTACAGGAAACGTGGCCCGAAAAAATTCCGCCGCGACAGAGGAAACTACCACGACAGCGGAAACTACCGCGCCAACAACGCGGCAAGGCCGAAATTCGACCCTACCGCCCTACTCAACCAGCCATGTGTCTACCATAGCAGGGAGGGGAAGCCCGCCACTCACACCACCTCAGACTACCATTCTTTGAAGGAGATCCAGAAGGCAAGGCGAGCGAGAGAGGACCCCAACAACAACCCGCCAAGGGACAACAGCAACTCCGACGGATTCGGCAACGCCGTCGGCTCACTTCACACCTTCACCGGGCTCGGCACCAAGCACTAGAAGAAGGTGCTCGCCCACGCGGTCGCCGTCAATTTGGTGACCCAGGTCGACGTTCCCCGCTTCCTCAACTAGTCTAAGCAAAGCATTACCTAGAGACACCAAGATCACGCGCCCAGGATCGAATATCCAGGGCGAGTCGCCCTAGTGGTTAGGCCCAAAGTGGCTGATTACTGGCTACCCAAGACGCTGATGGATGGCGGAAGATCCATAAATATCATGTACCTAGATACGTTCAAGAGGCTACACCTCCCGGAGTCAATGATTGATTCGACCCTCACCACCTTCCATGACATCGTCCCTGGTCGGAAGGCATCCCCGATCGGCAAGGTGACGCTACCAGTCACCTTTGGCACACTTGTAAACTTCCGCACCAAGCGGATCGTTTTCAAGCTGGTAAACTTCCGCAGCCCTATCACTAGGTCCTGGGGTGCCAGGCGTTCGCCAAATTCATGGCGGCCCCACACTATGCCTACAACATGATGAAGATCCCCGGGCCAAGCGACATCATCACCATCCACAGTGACCCCGATATGGCCATGGAGTGTGAGGACAAAGGCGCCAAGCTCGCTGACGCCATCATCATCGCGGAAACAAACCATGCAGATGAGCTTGTGAAATACGCGAGCAATATCAACAAAGACGACCCCACCATTCTGAAGAAGCCCACCTCGGAGAACTCCGGGGGGTCAGCTTTTGAGGCGTCCACGCACACTCGCATCGTTGAGATCGTCTCAGGCGACTCCAGCCAGACGATCACCATCGGGACGAACATGAGTCCCGCATAGGAAAGCACGCTCATCGGGTTCCTACATGAGAATCGCGACATATTCGCATGGAAACCATCTGACATGCCTGGTGTCCCGAGGGAACTCGCTGAGCGCAAACTGAAAACCTACCCCAGAGTGCAACAGGTGAAGCAGTCGCTACGGCCCTTCAATGAAGAGAGCCACCGAGCAATCGCCGAAGAAGTGTAGCGTCTACTCGCTGCAGGATTCATCCGGCCCATCAAGTACTCCAAGTGGCTCGCAAACCCGGTCCTAGTTCTGAAGAAGAAGAACACTTGGAGAATGTGCATCGACTACACCAACCTGAACAGTGCCTGCCGAAAGGAGGAGTTTGTCCTCCCCCACATCGACAAGATCATCGACTTGACCATAGGCTCAGAGTCACTGTGCTTCCTCGACGACTACTCTAGGTACAACCAGATCAAGATGGCGGTTGAGGATGAAGAGAAAACAACGTTCATCATGCCATTTGGCGCCTTCTACTACACTGCCATGATGTTCGGCCTCAAGAACACCGGCGCAACCTACCAAAGGTGCATGCATGAGTACCTTGCGAGTCAAATTGGTCGCAACATCCACGTCTACATCGATGATGTAGTGGTAAAGTACACCCGCCATAGCGACCTGCTCACCGACCTGGCCGAAACCTTTGCAAATCTACGGAGGTACAAGATCAAGCTTAACCCAGGGAAGTGCACCTTCGGCATGCCCACGGACAACTCCTAGGGTACGTCGTCTCCAAGCCAGGCATTGAGGCCAACCCCACCAAGATCGACACCATCACGCGGCTCGGGAAACCCCACGTTCCCCAGGCTTTAGAAGCTGGCCGGGCGAGTCACGGCTCTCAGTCGCTTCATCCCCCGGCTTGCTGAGAAGGTGATGCCCCTCTACCTCCTGATGCGCAAGAACCCCATGTTCCAATGGGGCGAAGAGGCGGACAACGCGCTCAAGGAAGTGCTTCTCGCAGCACCACTGCTCGCCGCCCCATTCGACAAAGAGCCAATGCTCGTCCACGACGCGGCCTCAACTCGAGTCGTCAGCACCATCATGGTCGTGGAGCGACTAGAAGAGGGCAAGGAGTTGATACGTCCATTTTGCATCACTATTCTATATCATAATTCACTATTATTCATTGATATATTTCATATTAAGAGATGATACTTATGTTATTTCATCTGTTTTTGCATGGTTGATGACTTTTGGAGCATGGACCGCTGCAGTCAGGATTCTGATGGAAAAGGTGCTGTTTGGAGGCAAAATTCGCGAAGATCAGAAAATCCGAGAAAATATACGGAAAATCCTATTTTTCCAGAAGTCAAAGGATGCCATAAGGAGGAGTGGAGATGGGCCACAGGGGGGCCACACCACCCCCTGGCGTGGGCCACCCTAGGCCGCGCCACCAGGTGGTGTGGCCACCCTGGCCCACCTCTAGCTCTCCCCTCTGGCGTATATATTCCTCCCGAAACCCTAATACTCGGGAAGGGACCACAGAAAGATTTCGCCGCCTCTGCGGGACAGAAAACACCGAGAGAGAAAGATCTCTCCGGTAGATAGATTTCTGCCGAGGGAATTCCTTCCCGGAGAGGGGAGATCGTCGCCATCAACACCACCATCAAGGTGGACTTCATCGGGATCATCATCATCATCACCACCATCATCACCATCAGCACCCTCATCACCATCTCCATATTGCTGTAACAATTGGGTTGAATCTTGCATAGTTCTTAGGGGAAACTTTCCTGGTGTTGATTACTCTTTGTAGTTGATGCTATTGAGTGAACCTTTGAATTATTGTTTATGTTTAGATTGTTATACATCATTATTCCATCTCTGATCATGATCCATATGATGTCTTGTGAGTAGTTCGTTTTGTTCTTGAGGACATGGGAGAAGTCATGTTGTTAGTAGTGGAGTTGTGTTGAGAAAGATTCAATAGTTTGATATTTAAGTTGTGGTGTACTTCTTCTAGTGGTGTCATGTGAATGTCAACTACATGACACTTCACCTATATGGGCCTAGGGGAATGCATTGTGTATTTCTCTACTAATCGTAGGGGTTGCTGGAGTGATAGAACGCTGAACCCCCATTAGGAAACCATTGCACAAGGGACGTAAGGGTCTTAGAGTTTAAAGATGTGGTTAGGTTTCTACCTTAATTACTTTCTTATACTTACGGATGTTTGCAAGGGGTATAATCACAAGTATGTATTAGTCCTAGGAAGGTCGGTACATTAGCACAGGTTCACCCACACAACACTTAGCAAGCTAAAGAAGATTAATCAACTATATGAAGCGAAAGCACTTGACAGTCTTCCCATGTGTCCTCGAGAACGTTTGGTCATCTTAAGTAATACAACCGGCTTGTCCTTTGCTGCATAAAGGATTGGGCCACTTTCTACATTTATTCTTCTTGTCTTTTATTTACTCGTACTTTATTTACTTGCTTTATCAAAACCCCCTAAAAATCTGTTTGCTAAGTATTTGCAGATAATTCCTGATTCATATCACTAGCCAGCACCTTCTGCTCCTCGTTGGGTTCGACACTCTTACTTATTGAAAATACCGTGGTACCCCCCCTATACTTGTGGGTCATCAAGACTATTTTCTGGTGCCGTTGCCGAGGAGTGAAGCGCTACTGGAGAGTGGAACTGGTAAGGAAACTTGTACTGTGAGTATTGTTTACTTCTGTTAGTTGCTTTATTTTTGTTATGGATAATTCGCTGAGTTTCTTATTTGGTAATGTTACTACCACCTCTAAGGTAGTAGACGAACCACCACCTGTTGAGAATGATGCTTTTAAAATACCTACAAGAATTATTGATCGTGTTATGGATAACTACTATGTTGGGGATGGAACTGTCCATCCTAGTGATCATTTACTCTTTATACACGAATTATGTGGGTTGTTCAAGTGTGCAGGTATTACTACAGATCAAGTTAAGAAGAAGTTATTCTCATTATCACTGAAAGGAAGAGCTGAGGAATGGTATAAGCTGTTGAAGAATGGTCAAGCTCTGGAATGGCAGGAAATAGTACCTCTCTTTTATTCAAAGTTTTATCCTCCTAGTGAGATTCATAGAGATCAGAATCAAATATACAAGTTTTGGCCTCTTGATGGAGAGAGTACGGCTCAAGCTTGGGGGAGATTGAAGTTACTAATGCTCAAATGTCCCATTCATGAGCTCCCCAACAATGTTATTATCAATAACTTTTATGCAAGGCTTTCTCTTCATGATAAGGATTTATTGGATGCTTCTTGTGCTGGATCATTCACTCGCATGGAAGAAGAAGCTAAATCGGATCTTCTGGACCGTATTCAAGACAATGCTGAAGCATGGGAGAATGACAAAGGTAGATAGTCAGGTATAAATTATGATTATGAATGCATTGAATCTTTTATGGGAACTGATGAGTTTCAAAATATAAAATGCTTATGGTCTAGACTCTCAAGCTATTGCTTCTTATTTTAAGGCTTTTTCTTCCTACATTGAAGTGCCTAAAAAGAAGTGGAATAAGTATCATGAACCTTATAAAGATGTTGTTAAGTGTCTTTCTGCAAGAAATACTGAAGTTTATACTGCTAATCATGTTTCACCTGAACCTTATATTGAGAAAATGCCTTTCCTAGTTAAGATAAAGGAACATTCTATGATAGCTAGTATGGTTAATGAAAGTATAATAAAAGTTGTTGAACCTGATAAACAAATGGATGATGAACCTATAATAGCAAATGTGAAAGACTTTGTCACTAAATATGAAGAAGAGGGACACACTATCCTTTGTAAGGATACCTCTAATATTGTTTCACATAGTAGTGTTATGAGAGCTAGTATTCCTGTGTTTTCTGTTAGAATAAGTGAGCATTGCTACGATGGTCCTTGTGATAGTTATATTGTTAAGTTTATGCATGATACTAAAAGTTACTATGAGAGAGGGAAAAGTGTTCTTATGTATCTCAATAATATCAAGTTTCCTCGTTTTATGCTGAAAGTTTTTATGTTGCACTTCTTTTGCCTTCCTATGCTAGTAGTTTCTGGTTTCAACAACTTGTTTGTTTACAAAATTCCCTTGCATAGGAAGTGGGTTAGACTTAAACGTGTGTATTTTTGCTTCTTAATGCTCTCTTTCACTTCAATTCATATACTTATGTGAGCATCATCAAAATTATCATGCCCATCTTAATGGCTATAAAGAAAGTGCTTTTTGGGAGACAACCCAATTTATTTTTGCTTCCAGTTTGTTTGTGTTTCTTTGAGTCTTGGAAGTTATTACTTCAGTAATAACCTCTCCTTATTTGTTTTGTTTGGTTTTTGTGTCAAGATAAACCTCTAATGAGAGAGAAGTAATATTTGGGGAAGTTGCTGTCCCGAAACAGATTTTTGTGCTTCACCGTAAAAATTCGTGAGAGATCTCTGACTGTCTGATTGAGCTGTAATTTTTTGTGATTATGCCTAGGTTGTTATTTAACTTTCTTTAGTTTTGCACTTTTTGATTTGAGCAACAAAAGATTTTAGAAAAAATTGATCATTACCTGCTAGTCTGTTTTGATAGATTTTGCCACTCTTGCATTTGCTTCTTTATTCGATTTCCTTTTTGAATTCTTTTTGGGTCGTCGGAAGGAGTTACTATAGTAGCTTATGTTTTGATGGTTTTCAGTTGAAGTTGAACTCAAAAGGTTTTATCACTTCACTTATACTAACGTTGCTAATGAGAACTGTGTGAAAGAAATTTCCAGGTAGTGGAGAAAATGGTGTAATGAGGAAGTGAAAGGTTTTATGACTCAAGTATTAAGTGTATGAAGATGAAGATATTGATGTTATTCAAGTAGTGACTCCGGAAGAATCCACTAAATACCAAATTCAGAGACTTGCAGAGTCCATTTTCGAATAGGTAACAGTTATGGTAAGAAAAGTTCCGCGAAAATACTATCCAATTATATTTTTGCAGTTTTCAGTCAATAAGGAAAGCTACGAAGCGAAAGAGGGGCAGAAACGGAGCCAGGGTGGCTCACACCACCTTGTGGCGCGGGCCCACCCCTGGTCGCGCCACCAGGTGGTGTGGCCACTCCGGACTCCGCCTCCGACTCGTTTTCTCCTAGTACCTTCCTTTTGTTGTGAAACTTCATAATATATAATCCCCTGGATCTCTCGAGGTTCGTATATCGTGTTTTCGTTTCGATCTGTTTCTGCCAGGAACTATCTTTGAAGCTTAGAAGCACAATGGTGTCCGCCAAGGATAAGGGGAAGGAGCCTATGGAGGAGGATCTCCAAGACCCCGGGCAGGAGAAGGAGATCAAGAGTGAAGGTGAAGAGGAGACAAAGCAAGGCCAACATCCTCACACCGGCACTACCATTGCAAGCATTGGAGTGTTGGCAAGATCTGCCAGGGTTAGGAGGACTGCACGGATGTCAACTGGAGGGAGAAATCCGCGTCTCTGTTTAGCTCCACGGTCACTTCCACCACACACCAAGAATCTTTTCCATAAGCATCAGTACCAGAATATGCCCAAGGATAAATTACCCTCCAATTGGGATTTGCCTCATTCTAGCCATGCAGGGAAAGAAGACTCCAAGAAGGAAGAGTGGAAAAAGAATCACAAGAGCTGGGATCCACAATCTGACATGATCATGCTACGCATCAAGCACAACTCGGAGTTGATTCGTACTCTCACCTTTGAGATTGAGGACTTGGGGAAACTGATCAAAGGGCTCATCGAAAGAACACCACCACCACCGAAGGAGTAATTCGTCATCAGGTTTGGCATCCCCTTGGCTTGTTCCAAGCTTGGGGGAGTGCCGCGGTATCACATCACTATCTTCTATCTTTTTACCTTTTAGTAGAGTCATGTCATGAATAGAGAAGTTATTATGTAGGATGGTTTGCATTATGGAAGTGTCCCCTCTCTCGTTAGATATGTATCCCTTGGTGTGAGTTGCCGTTATGGAATATTAATGAGAAGTTCTATCATTTACTCTTTTGCATAGCTTATATTAGTTTTCAATTCGTGGTTATATGATTGATCTTGTTGTTAGTATTGGTAGCACTTTGGGATCGTTGAGTTAATTTAGTTGGTTTTGGCAAACCTGGCTCGGTCAGTAGCAACACTATTTTTGAGAGTTGAATGAAAAGATAAAAGTACTCTAAAGAAAAAAATAATGTCATCATCTTTCTTTCTTGATTTGCTCATAAGTTTAGTATTCTCTAGTTAAGATCTTTTGTGCTTCCAAGGAAGATTGCATGTTTGTCTTTATCACTTGTATGTTTGTTTGTTTCCTTCAACTCTTACACTTGCTACCCAGCCTTGCTAGCCAAAAACCTGTACTGAGAGGGAATTCTTCTCGTGCATCCACCTCCTTTAAACCAAACCCATGCCATTTGAGTCCACCATACCTACCTATTAGCATTATTGCTTTTCCAAGTAAATTCATTTTTTATCTACCTTACAAATTAAACTTATTATGTGAAAATTAGTGATTAAAGCTCTCACGAACTTGATGGCACACTTTACTTTCTTGCACTTAATAAACCTGAACCATTGTGCCCATCTATGTTGCGTATATGCTTGCGCTTTGTAAGTTGTGAATTAGCAGAACCATGTTGTCATGGGGAATGCTTTCAACATTGCACTGGTACTTGGAACCTAGTTGATATCATGTTCTTTTGTCTATGGATACGTCGGTGTGAAATGAAAGGAGAGCTTGTAAGTCCATGGAGTTATGTATGTGTGTTAGAGAAACGCCCGGGCCGCTGATCTAATCCATGCTGACATGGTGGAAACCTGCAGCGTAACCATAACGAGCATCTATGAAGCATTCTTCTTATAAAAAAAGAGATAGAGATCGAGAAAAAAGAGAAAAATAAAAAAGAGACTATGAAAAGAGGAAAGAGAGAAACAAGCACCATATTCCCATGGTAAATAAGAAGATTGCTGAGATGTTTGTTGTCTGCTTGCCTTGTCATTTTGATATGGGGATTCTTCCGTATCATCCGGGAAGGGGCACCCCGTTGGCGGTTCTCTATGATACACATGTGCTTACGATGACAAGAACTTACCGGTCACTAAACTTGAGTAGCATGAGGAGCGACCCTCGTATTCAAGGGACATGAGATTCTCAATTTACAACTTGTCAATGCATATCCTCATATTTGATCACTTTAACCTTAACCACCTAAAGATGCCTATGATAGGGGAAATGAGAGCTGAAATCTAGTAAGTACCATAATTTTTGGGAGCTCTTTATGAAACTTTAAATCCCTGCTTCCCTCTGTGAAGGGCCTTTCTTTTACTTTTAGTTTAGTCATTAAACCTATTCCCTTCTATCTCAGCAAGTATTTTGAGTTGTTGTGTTTCATTCATTCATATGATGATTTATTCAATCATGTTTCTTATGTTCCTTGTTTTGCACATTGCTCTTATCTTGGTGATTACTACTTTGAAAGCTATCATTGAAAACCAGTTATTTGTGAACTCCAGCAAATTATCAACTATTCTTCGACCAAGAGCTAAGTTTGCCATTACCAATTATGATTTATTTCATGTATCTTTATTGTGTTTCCTTTACTTATTGCAAGTAAGTTATATAATAGTGAGTTGTCTTCTATTATGATCTATGTATTAATGAATGTGATGCTTCTTGTCCGTATTCTTTTATCGACTCTTCACTCCATAAACGTGAGGCCATGTTTATTGAGCTCAGTTTCGCTTGGGGACAAGCGAAGTCTAAGCTTGGGGGGAGTTGATACGTCCATTTTGCATCACTATTATGTATTATAATTCACTATTATTCATTGATATATTTCATATTAAGAGATGATACTTATGTTATTTCATCTGTTTTTGCATGGTTGATGACTTTTGGAGCATGGACCGCTGCAGTCAGGATTCTGATGGAAAAGGTGCTGTTTGGAGGCAAAATTTGCGAAGATCAGAAAATCTGGGAAATATACGGAAAATCCTATTTTTCCAAAAGTCGAAGGATGCTAGAAGGAGGAGTGGAGATGGGCCACACAGGGCCCACACCACCCCCTGGCGTGGGCCACCCTAGGCCGCGCCACCAGGTGGTGTGGCCACCCTGACCCACCTCTAGCTCTCCCCTCTAGCGTATATATTCCGCCCAAAACCCTAATACTCGGAGAGGGACCATAGAAAGATTCCGCTGCCTCTGTGGGGCAGAAAACACTGAGAGAGAAAGATCTCTACGACAGACAGATTTCTGCTGGGGGAATTCCTTCCTGGAGAGGGGAGATCGTCGCCATCAACACCACCATCAAGCTGGACTTCATCAGGATCATCATCATCACCACCATCAGCACCCTCATCACCATCTCCATATTGCTATAACAATTGGGTTGAATCTTGCATAGTTCTTAGGGGAAACTTTCCCGGTGTTGATTACTCTTTGTAGTTGATGCTATTGAGTGAACCGTTGAATTATTGTTTATGTTCAGATTGTTATACATCATTATTCCATCTCTGATCATGATCCATATGATGTCTTGTGAGTAGTTCGTTTTGTTCTTGAGGACATGGGAGAAGTCATGTTGTTAGTAGTGGAGTTGTGTTGAGAAAGATTCAATAGTTTGATATTTAAGTTGTGGTGTACTTCTTCTAGTGGTGTCATGTGAACGTTGACTACATGACACTTCACCTATATGGGCCTAGGGGAATGCATTGTGTATTTGGCTACTAATCGTAGGGGTTGCCGGAGTGACAGAAACCTGAATCCCCGTTACGAAACCATTGCACAAGGACACAGTCTTCCCATGTGTCCTCGAGAACGTTTGATCATCTTAAGTAATACAACCGGCTTGTCCTTTGCTGCATAAAGGATTGGGCCACTTGCTACATTTATTCTTCTTGTCTTTTATTTACTCATACTTTATTTACTTGCTTTATCAAAAACCCCTAAAAATCTGTTTGCTAAGGATTTGCAGAGAATTCCTGATCCATACCACTAGCCAGCACCTTTTGTTCCTCGCTGGGTTCGACACTCTTACTTACCGAAAATACTGCGATACACCCCTATACTCGTGGGTCATCAAGCACCCCGTGCAACGCCCGGTATACTACATCAGCGAGGTCCTAACAGAGTCAAGGCAGCGCTACCCGCAGTACCAGAAACTGGTGTATGCGGTCTTCAGAGCCTAGCGACGGCTTGCGCACTACTTCTAGGAGCACCCCATCACGGTCGTATCCTCCGTGCTGCTGCAGGACATCATATGCAACCACAAGGCGACTAGGCGATTCGCCTAGTGGGCCGTCGAAATCGGTGTCCACAACATCAAATACGAGCCACGCAAGGCGATCAAGTTGCAAGCCCTGGCTGATTTCCTCGCCGACTGGGAAGAAGCATAGCAGCCGGAGAAGCTGCCCTATCTCCACTACTGGTCGCGCCACTTCGACGGGTCCAAGAACATGGACGGCGCAGGGGCTGGGATCGTACTCACCTCCCCCGAAGGCGACAAGCTCCGCTACGTGCTGCACCTCGATTTCACGCCCTGCACCAACAATATGGCCGAATATGAGGCCCTCCTCCACGGCATGCGGGCCGCCAAGGAGATGAACGTCAATCGCCTATGGTGCTACGACGACTCCAACCTCGTCACTGCACAAGTCGCTGGTACCTGTGATGCCATCTCCCCCACCATGATATCATACCGCCAAGCGGTGGACGAGCTAGGGGGCACTTCACTGGCTATTCCATCGAGTGGATCGATAGGTGGAAGAATGAGGAAGCTGATGCACTCTCCCGTATCGGGTCGGCCCGCCAAACACCACCTGTGGGTGTCTTCCTTGACATCATCAACAAGCCCTCGGTCTCCCCGCTAAAGGATATTAACGTCGGGATACCTCTGCAGCCCGACCCCGCCCTGGTCGCCATGATCACGGAGCCTAGCGAATGGACCGCACCATACGTCGCCTTCCTCGAGCACATGATCTTCCCACCGACAAGACAGAGGCGCGAATGATCGTGCGCCGCTGCAAGTCCTTTGTAATCATCAATGATGAGCTCCACAAATGCAGCGTGACGGGCATATTCTAGTGTTGCATGCAACTAGAAGAAGGGCGCAAGATCCTCCAGGACATCCACGCTGGCGACTACGGCCACCATGCCGGGACCCAGTCGCTAGTCGCCAAAGCCATGCGACATGGCTTCTACTGGCTTACTGCACACGCTGATGCTACCGACATAGTCCAACGGTGCGTCGGGTGCCAGAAGTATGCTAACCAGACACACATACCTAGTTCGGCCGTCAAGACCATCCCCATCATTGGCCATTTGCTGTATGGGGCATTGACATGGTAGGCCCATTCAAAAAGTCCATCCGGCTTCACCCACCTCCTAGTCGCATTCGACAAGTTCACCAAGTGGGTGGAGGCCAAGCCAATCAAGAAGTGTGACGGCAAGACCACTACCAAGTTCCTCCACGAGCTCATTTACCGGTACGGCTACCCACACAACATCATCGCGGACAACGGCACCAACTTTGCCAAGGGCGCCATGGCTGATTTCTGCGAAGAGCACATCATACGACTCGACCTCGCTTCAGTCGCCCACCCGGAGTCGAACGGTCAAGCAGAGCACAACAACCAAAGCGTCCTCCATGGCCTCAAGTCGCGACTACAGGCCCCCTCGAGAGAACCCCCGGATGCTGGGTCGAAGAGCTACCCTCCGTGATATGGGGCATCCGCACCTCCGCCAACCGCTCAACAGGGTTCAGGCCCTTCTTCATGGTGTACGATGCTGAGGCCGTCATGCCAACCGACCTAGAACACGACTCTCCTCGGGTCGTCAACTATGTGGAGGCGGATAAGGAGGTCACCTGCTAAGACGGGTTCGACCAGCTCGACGAAGCACGCGACCTAGCTCGCTCTCGCACCACCATCTACCCGCTAGGACTCCGTTGCTACCACAGCCGTCGAGTCTGGACTCGCACCTTCCAAGAGGGCGACCTGGTCCTGCGACTGGTCTAGGACAAGAAGGGAATGCACAAGCTTTCTCCCCCATGAGAGGGGTCGTTCGCCATAGGGCGAGTCCTCGGCAACAATGCCTACTACCTCATTGACGTACGAGCTGATGGCCAGCTCGAAGTCGGGCGGCCATGGAATGTAAAACTCCTCCAAAAGTTCTATACATAGAACTAAAACCTATACTTAGCTGCTATATGATGAAATAAAATCGATCACACAAATTGTGTCTACTCATCGTCTCCTTGTGACAATCGCACTCGTAAATTCAGAAATATGCTACCTCCAGAAGTCAACCCTTGGTTGAGCGACCGGCATGACTAAGTAGTGTACCTCAAGGGCACCAAAAATGTTCGGGCGTTGCGTCGTCCATGAAAACGCCACCCCGGAGCCACCATCGGAGTCGCCTCGCTCACTGGCATGTCGGGCCAAGACAACCGAACACGCTTCTTACAGCGAACCCGTCCTCCCTACCCCCGCGCATGACTACTCAAAAGGTCAAGTACCACGCTCGGGGACTCACCACAAACATCTCTCACGCGGCTTGTGAACGCACTAAGTATGAGAGCCTGCCTCAGGCTCGCCATGCGACTGCCTTTCCAAGGCAGGGGGTCGACAAGTTACAAACAACACACAACATCCTCACCTACCTTGGGCATGTGACTAGAACAGCCAAGTACCACGCTCGGGGACTCGCTTGGCCAACCCAGGTTGCGCCCAGGAAAACGGCCAAGTATAGAGCACCCCTTGGGGTCGCCAAGCGACTGGCTCTAAGAGCCACGGAGAGTCGACTCCGTTTAACCTAATAGCCTAACATAAATAAACATACATACATGCGAGGTTAACCCCACTAAAGGGCGAACACGCTCGGGGACTCGCTTAAACAAAAATTGAAAACAAAAAAAATCACATGACAATGCGAGTCGATTGACCTTTCCTAATTCAAACAACAAAGTACATTGCTCATTACAAAAAGGGGCCAATCACCGCGACTAACACAATCGCCCAGGGAAATTTCATCACTTTGCAGGGCTCGAAGAAAAAGCACCACCATCACCCTTTACCCAGACAAATGGTTCCCAAGGTTTCGACGGGTACGTCGTCAGCTGCTTTACCAATGACGACCGGAAGGGCTGCTCTGACTTCAGGTCGCGGTGCTCTGGCTCGGGGTCGCCTAGCACCACCACCGTCTCCTGATACGACAGAAGATCCCCCGTCGGCAACACCCGCTCCGTGAATGGAGCGTCCTTGGCGGTCAACCTCAGCACCTCCGCGATCTCCGCCATTCTAGTCGCCGAGGGATACCCGCTAGTGACATCGTCGTGGTCGAAGTCATCGGGGAAGTGCGCGAGCCCGATATTGAGTGCCTTGGTGGCTCCTTGCCAGAAGGCCGACCGCGCCATCCACTCGACCATTGCGAGCTCTTCCTCGAGGTAGCGCCAAACCTCCATCAGCCCACCAGGAATCATTTGGGTGGGAGAGATCCCTTGGAGAACGACCCGGACACAAAGCACCGAGGCGGTGGTCGCATTCGCCACCACCATCACGCATGCGTGGCGTCAAAGGTCCGCACCACCGGATCACTTTGACCTATTATAGCTACAATGTCAAAAAATCAATATCATTTTAGCCTAGTGGACTCACTCGCTTGGGGACTCACCCACTTGGGGACTCGCCATATACCAGAAAAGAAGGAATAGAAGGAAAAGATACTCACCAAGGAGTTTGCGGTAGCTCTCCGTCACATGCTTCTCAAGCGCCCCAAGGTTGTCCTACAACCCAAGGATGGCCGAGTTGGAGGCCTTCTGCTCCTCCTCCATTACGGTGACCGCATCCTTGGCCCTCTCTTCAAAAGAGATCATCGAGGCCTTCGCCGCCTCTAGCTCCTTCGTCAACAAGACGATTCGCTCCTCCATTGTGGCCAAAGTGGCCTTTGCGGTCTCCAGCTCGGCGACTAAAACATAGCCCTCGCTGGCCTTAGCGATTGCAACACGAGAATCAACTGAAAGAAAGAATACCATATTTTAGTATCCCAACATCAGCAAGAACTCAAATTTACCAGAGACAGTACAACTCACCAGCAGATACCTGGAGTCGCTGGTTGGCCTCCTATGTTCCCCGCAGATCGTGCTCCAAGCGCACCTTCGTGGCCTGCCGATCGAATGATTCACGTTGCAGCCCCTGAAGACAGAAACAATAAGGGACGGATGACTAAATTTCTAAGTGTCTAGCCGCTGAAATTTAGTGACTAAACCATCGAGGACTGGATGACTAAAGTTCTATGTGTCTAGCCACTGAAATTCAGCGACTAGACCTCGGGGACTGGACATACCTGTATAGCAGCGCCTAACATGTTGTGCAGCTCGATAGCATCCGTCGAGGCAATCATGAACGATGTACGTCCACGACGTTGTCCAACATCGCCATCAACAACCTCAGGGACCTGTGGTGACTGCGTTGCCGTCACCACGACAGAGGCCCTCGCCACAAAGCGAGGGAACATCGTGGCCATTGCCCCTGGAGCGCTAGCTGCAGGCACCGGCGCCTCCGCTGGCTCGGTCAGCTTGCTCGACTCCGAGCTGGCAGCCAGTTCAACAACTACAGGGAAGGCGGGACCACCCTTCCCCACATCTTCTTCCGCCACGGTGGTAGAGTCATCCTTATTTTTATCTGACGCGCCTTCGCCTGGCGCCTCCACCGTAGTAGCCTTCCTCTTCTTGGAAGGGTCGACCTCCCCTTCGGTGCCGACTAGCAGAACTTTGGCCACCGAAGGGCGACCAATCTTCTTGACACCAGACCTGGGAAGTCGCCATGGTCAGCAAACATCGAGATCGCGGTCACAAGGATCTCCGGCCCGGGTGACACGGGCGCCTTCTCCGGTGGTAGGGACTTCGACCCCGTGTTTTCAGCGGCTCCCGGCTCCGGGGCCGCCGAGACTATCGGTGCGATCACGGTGAGTGGAACTGCCCGTTCCACTACCGCATCCACTGCCCCTTATTCCATCATGGGAGTGGAGTACTCCAGAACCTTGGTCGTGGCCTCACCCTTCCCGTTGTCAGAATCCTTGTCTGACGATTCGAACACCACCAGCGACTGAGGCGGTGACGCCCGCTTTGTCGTCGGCTTCTTCGCGGGCGACTTCGCCCTCAGCACAGGCTTCATCGGTGTTGCCACGCATCGTGAGATGTGCTCCTGCACCATGCCATCATCACTGTCACGCTCTTCGAGGTTGCGACTTGCCTCGATCTTGCATTGCTTCAGCCCGCGGGTCTTATGAGCCGCGGGCACGGGTACGGTGACCTCTGCTACCTTGTCCTCATCGTCGGAGAACTCCACTGCCCCTTCTTCAAGCTTGGAAGGAACCTCATCATCGAGAGGAGGAAGCCAATTTTCCAACACCCAAAACAGCTGACAAAGATAAAAAAAGGTGATCAGAATAGGCGAAAACCGCGACTGTGTAAACTTCGACTGCAAAATTGCAATTGCTAGAGATAAGAAAAAAGACTTACTGTGGGGGCCTGACGCTTCATGGTCACAGTATATGAGCAAGCCCAGCCTTGAGGTCTGTGTACTCCACGTCCATGATCTTCTTCAGCGCAGTGATATAATCATCGGCCTCCCAGACCTCGTTGCTTGCCTTCATGGCGTCGTCCTTAACGGTGTATTCATACATCTAGTGGACTCGGTTGGCTAGCGGGACCAGCCGCCGCCTGAGCCAGTAGTTGTACAAATTAATGGACTCCAGGCCCTCTTTCTTCAGCTCCTTGATCCGCGTCAACATTTCGCCAACGGTCATCTTTTGGTCTTCGGGGAGCGCGGTCGCTGATAGCCGGCGCGGTTCGCTACTCTCGGCGGTGTACATTGGGAGCGCCACCCGGCCGTCGGGGGTAGACTCCTTCACATAAAACCATCTCTTCTACCACTCGCTGGTAGCTTTCTTTGGTAGCATGAGCTTCATGAAGGTGGCCTTGGGCTTCACCTGAAACATGAATCCGCCTGCCGCCAGGACGGAGCCGCCAGCCCCTTCCCGAAAAACGCCGCCGTGGAACAACTCCAGCCACAAGGAAGTAGGGGCTGCACCCGAGGTAACTTTCACAGAAGGCGACGAAGATCACGAGCTGCTCCATGCTGTGTGGACCTAGATCCGACGGCTTGATCGCGTAGTACGCGCAGAATTGCTGGAAGAAGAGTGATGTCAGGAATCCTAGCCCTCTTTCTAATTGGCTTTGGAAGCAGATGAATTCGCCAGGGCGAGGCTTCAGCTTCGTCTCGCCGGGTGCGGGGATCCGCCAATTCCCCTTGTAGAGGATGCCCGTGTCCTGAAAGGACTTCAAGGCGGCCGTGGTGCACTTGGATTTGCCCCAGAGATCTCTTGGAGGCTCCATGGGTGGAGGAAGGAAGTCGCTATGTCAGGAGATTGTGGATCAGGAGCGGATCTAAAGACTGGGAGTGCACGGGGATGGAGAAATGGAAGATCCGTTCCTCCCTCTGTTGTCCTTCTTATATGGGGGCGCTACCCACCAATCTCGGGCTAGCCATTACCTCACAGTAATTACGCCGAAGTTACCGTTGGATTACCCCACGACTAGTTTGACCTACTTGATGGTCCAACTTCACTCACTTGACTCACTGATAACCAGCCCTTCTGCTCAACTGGTGTGGTGACTCGAGCCTAGTTCCGTTCGCCAAAGCTGTGACTGAAGACATACTGAGGAGACTCCTTCCTTCATTAAGAGAGTCCATCGCCGATTCAACTGGGCGTCCAAATTGGATTCGCCTACTCCGACCACCAAATGAACACCTGCGCCAAACCAACATTGGCCTCGGGGACTACTGATGGGGATATGCCAAATGGGGTATGTCTAGAAGAACGTTTTGAGTGGGCCAAGGCCTCTGTGAGTTGGCCTGCACAACGGCAACTGGAATGCGACTGAGGAGAAGCCTGGCGATTAGAAGCTGGAGGCCCAGAAGCATAGTAGAAGCCCAGTCAGATTAGGTCAAATCCTCCGAGCCCCTAACTAACTTGGTTGTATATCTGTAAACCCTAGCGAGGTACCCACTATATAAACCTCCCTAGGGTGCTCTCTGTACGGACATTCTATCATACACCCCATCGAATCATTTCCTAGCCGCCGAGCTCGACACCATTGTACTCACTCGATAATACAATCTAGCAAGAGTAGGTATTTACCCTCCGGGGGCGAACCTAGGTAAACCTTGTGTCTTTGCCCTCATCTCGCTTCGCAGATGGCTGCTTGCTCTTGCCCCAAAACCTTCCAATCGCTACCCCTGGTAGCGACTGCCGTGGTCATTCCCACGACACCGACCATGTAAAATTTTAACTACAAGTAAGCGCGATAGATAGATTTCTCTTAAAATTTGCCAAAAAAATTGAAGCTAACCAGGAATTCAGTACATCGAAAACCACCGAAAAGTTTTTTCGCAAAACTTTCAAAGCAACCTACAATTTACTTGTAGTTCAAATTTGACCTAATTTTGATAAATTGGCACAAAGTCTCATTCAAGTTGGCAGAGTTAACTAGGAAATTTTAAAACTCGCAAAACATGGGAAAATTGAGAATGTTCTTTCCTGATAGCTGGAAACTCACACCGACCACACATCATTTACTAAAACAAGATACACGCATCTACCTTCGAAAAGACAATTAATTCAAGAGCAATCTATCACGCTTACTTGTAGCTCAAGTTTGACCTAATTTCATTAATTTTTCAATATGCAAAATCTTAGCAAGAAGTTGAACCTATTATCAAAATTTGAGGACCTTTACTATATATGCACACAAAACAAATTGTGTTTTCTGTATCCGACAGTGCCTCATCACCATCCACACATCCCGGCTGACTGATCTCTCCTTCGTCCACAATGTGGCGCTGCCCACGTGCGTCGACCTGCCTTGTCGTTCCATTTCACACCCTGCAAAGAGGAAGCATCAAGCAGACCCCTAGCACGCTGGTTCAAAAGTGTGAGGAGCATTTTTTTTGTGTGTGAAGCAAGTACAGTAGTACTAAGGGTATGGCTCCGCTTCTCGCTCGAGAAGGACCCGACTTCTTTTCCTTGCTTAACTTTAGGGCCCTTTGTGCTCTATGTAATTTTCTCTTTTTTGAGGTCTTCGATGTAAACCGTACTCCCCCCGGCCGTGTCAAATTTTAACTACAAGTAAGCACGATAGATAGTTTCCTCTTAAAATTTTCCAAAAAACTTTTGAAGCTAACTAGGAATTCAGTACATCGAAAACCACCAAAAAGCTTTTTCGTAAAACTTTCAAAGTAACCTACAATTTACTTGTAGTTCAAATTTGACCTAATTTCGATAGATTGCTCTTTAAAAGTTACAAACATCCTTTGAGTCTGTATGGTACTGATAGGGTCAATACATAAAAAATGAACAAGAGTTTTGTAGGATAATTAATAACGTGAGTCATCATAGCTTACGAAATAACTGATCCACAATATGGCTTATCGTGTATGAATATTCTTGGGCTTCAAGGTAATTTTCCCATATATCTGGTAGATGTGTTCATCTTGGCATTGTGCAAAATGGTGTCAACCGGAGTTTCCAACTTATAGGAACAAGAAAACTTTATCAATTTTTGAAGCGACAAGATTTTTTTGTAAAGCAAGCACGAATAAAAATGCATGGCTTGGAGTTCCACAACAACAACCCTTGTTTTCAGACAAAGTGTGGACCATGATCCACTTACGATTTATTACCAAGTTTTATGAGTTCTCAAGCTTCGTAGCGAACTTCGCCCACTTAAATGAATTTAATTCAATTTGTCAATATTAGGTAAAATTTTAACTACAAGTGAGTGGTAGCAAGATTGATCTAACGTTATGCAAGTATATTTTAAAAGTACCCACCAGGGTGTCAATATATCAAAAACCAACGAATTTGTTGAAAGATTCAACTTCTAGCACTAAGAATTTGCATGTAGAAAAATTTGACCTTATCTCAAAAAAAATAAAAAAATAAATTAAAAGACATCACGCGACATCCTCTAAATTTTACTACTTGCCATGAATAATGATAATAATGTGTATTAACAACTTCTGAAAAGACAAACTGCTTGAAAATATGGCCTGCCATGTATGAACATTCTTAGGCTTCAGGAGGACATGATAAGAGTAAATAGCCATACTTTATGGTAATGTTCGATCCCATATTTGGTAGATGGGTGCATATTGGCATGGTGAACAAAAAATCTGCCAAAAAAGAGAAAATTATATCCAAGTCCATATATTTAGTACAAAGGGCCCTAAAACTAAGCATGGAAAAGCAGTCGGGACTGGCTCTCCTTCTCGACCCACTAGCTGAGGCATACTATTCGTACTAGATATGCTGCTTGCTTAACAAAAAAGAAATCGGCATGGCGCTCTCTTTTGCTAGATCTTATTGATGCAGTGCATTGAATGAGATGGGACGTTGGAAGCAAGTGAAAAAATCGGAACTCGAAAAGGTTGATTCGCTAATGCTTTTTGCCGCCTCCCCAACCCAAGTCCCAAAGTGGTTCCTTCCTATGCACACCAACACAATGTAGGTGAAAAATACACCGGAGACAGACACGGAGCCGTTGTACCATGGCTAGGTGTTGAGGGCAAACCTCTATGGCGGCCCGATCTTTCACGAATCCCACTCAAATCGAGTATGGAGTGGGGGAGAGGAGGAGAGGATGAACACGACGAACTCACGCATGAAGAACGCGATGAACACACACGCAAAACCACGATACACACCAATAGCTCACGCCGGCGGTGACCGGTACAGTGCAAACTCTAGGATCGGTGACGGGCGGAGGTCTCTCTCTCGAACCAGTATGGCGAGGAGGGAGACTCGGTGAGATCTTGACGTCTAGGCAAAGGGACTCCGATGCCTAGGCCTTGTACAACGCGGAGGCACGATGCAAACTCCAACGAGGTTTGGGATATTTGGTGCTCCTTTGTCAAAGGAGCATGAGGCAAGAACTAGTTAGATCCACAAGGGGTTTCCACTAATTCCAAATATCATGCCTAGGGTTTACAATGGAGGTGGGGGACTATATATAGGCCAGCCACAAGTTTAGGGGTAATTCAGGCATTAAAGTAGAGTTCTGGGCGAAGTAGAGGGGTACATGGGCCACAGGGCCCACCTATGGCTCACATGCCTATCTTCAGGCCGGACAGTCCAGGTCAGATGGACCGAACACTCCGGGTAGTGTCCGGGTAGTGTCTGAAGTGGCACACAGAATGTTCAAGATCGGACGGGGCTAGGGTAGGCCGGACACTCCGGCTGGATTCAGACGGACACTCCGACTTAGGCAGCTTCAGGGCCCGTGGGTCGACGCGGCGGGGTCTCGTATCTGATAATGCACAGAGTAGTGGTATGAAGTAGCATGCCATCCAAGTGTATGTCAAAGTCACATGATGAGAGGAGCGAGTTCACCTTAGCTTGAAGGAGCTTGGCTCGGGCACGGGTCATCGGTCCACTTGGGGGACTTGGTCGTGTAGATGTAGGAGCATCCGTAGGACGGGCTACATCAGCTCCCCCTTGGGAAAGAGTCATCCTCGACTCTTCATGGTTGTCATCTTGAACATCTCCATGGTAGGGTGAAAGATCCTTGATGTTGAATGTATTGCTTGCAAGGTACTTGGATGTCGGTATGTTGATGATGTAGGCGTTGTTGTTGATTCTCTTGAGGACCTTGAAGGGACCATCTCCTTGTGGCTTGAGCTTGGAGTCGCATTCTTTGGGGAAGCGGTCTTTGCTTAGGTGTATCCACACAAGATCACCTTCTTCAAAGATCATCTCCTTCTTGTCCTTGTTTAACCTTGAAGCTTGGCTAAGGACTTGTTGCTCGATAGTAGCTCTTGTTTCTTCATGAAGCTTCTTCATAGCTTGTGCGCGCTTCTCAACGTCCATGTTGGTGCGCTCATGGAGAGGTAGTGGTAGGATGTCGAGTGCAGTGAGGGGCTCGAAACCATAGACGATCATGAAGGGACTCATTTTGTTTGTTGAGTGCTTGGCTCGGTTGTAGGCGAACTCGGCGTGCGGAATGCATTCCTCCCTATCCTTCAAGTTCTTCTTGATAAACACACGTAAAAGAGTTCTGAGGCTTCGGTTGACAACCTCGGTTTGTCCATCGGTTCGAGGATGCGACACGGATGAAAAGAGGAGCTTGACGACGACTTTGGCCATGAGGGTCTTCCATAATTAGCTCATGAATTTGACGTCGCGGTCGAAGACGATTGTTCTTGGCACATCGTGAAGATGGACAATTTCCCTGAAAAACAAATTGGCAACATGTGAAGCATCATCGATCTTATGGCACGGTATGAAGTGTGTCATTTTGGAAAAGCGATCCATGACAACAAAGATAGAATCATGACCATCCTTAGATCTAGGTAATCCTAACACAAAATCCATGATAATGTCGGACCAAGATGAATGAGGAATAGGCAATGGCATATAAAGACCATAAGGGTTAGCTTGCGACTTAGCTTGAACACACGTCATGCATCATTGAACGTAGCGCTCCACGTCGTGCTTCATCTTGGGCCAAAAGTAGTGAGTGGAGAGCATGTCTAATGTCTTGTCACAGCCAAAGTGATCCATAAGGCCTCCACCATGAGATTCTTGGAGAAGCAAAAGTTGGAGCGACAATTTCGGAATGCAAAGCTTGTTTTGTTTAAAGAGAAAGCCCTTATGCAAATAGAAATCATCAACTCCTTTGTCAATGCAGCACTTTGCGAAGATTGGTTCAAAGAACAAGTTGGAAGCATACGAAGATTTTATTTCCTCAAGACCCAACATGTTGATTTAAGTCTCGTAAGAAGGTTTGTGTGTTCACGAGACAAAGCGCCCACAACTACATTATTTTTTCCCTTCTTATACTTGACAATGTACAGAAAAGACTCCATAAACTCAACCCACTTAGCGTGTCTCTTACTCAAGTTGGCTTGGCCTTTGAGATATTTAAACGACTCATGGTCGGAATGTATGATAAATTCTTTGGGCTATAGGTAGTGTTGCAAAACTTGAAGAACACAAATGTTGGGGATATACTTTCCGGGTATCCTCACAGTTCCTCACTGACCAGGGTTGCCCACTTCGGGTTAGAGCATTGCTTCACGGGCGGCCCAGTCAGGGACAAAGACGAAGTCCAATCCGGCTACGGGAAGGCCCAGAAGACTTACCGACTTAGGCCCATAATGTTACTTGTAGTTCAATATGTACTCTGTAACCGATTCTTAGTCGTAGCCGGATAGATCTCTCCTGTAAACCCTAGGCCGGATATCTTTATAAGCCGTCCTAGGGAGAGCCTTTAGGACACCACCAATACTTTAGACCCTCAACTCGCACAGGCGAAACCCTTGTAACCCATATTCCAGCTCTGCCGTATTACTGGATTGCTAGCAGGAGTAGGATCCGTCCAAAGCCGGCAGATTCAAACCTGGGTAAACTTGTGTGCTCACCGTCCCGGAATACCATACGTCTCACACCCCTCTCTTCCGCATGCCTCGAGGACCCCCTCATGGCATACTTGTCATCAATCCGACAATAGTTGGCGCCCACCATGGGGCAAGTGAGCTTCGGATTTGCGTTCCGAGTGGAATCTGCAAGAATCGGAATCGGCGAGACTATCGCCGTCGGTCGCATCCTCTACGCCAGCAACGTCCCTCTCATCGTTCTCGACGAGACTTGGATTCCGGCTAGGGAGGCCGTGACTGCCTACACAATCATGTCCTTTGGCGAGATCGATGTTTACATCGGTTTCGCTGAACCTGCCCAACCCACCCCAGCGGTGATGATAGAGGCAGAAGAATCTTCTGGCTCCCCTTTGTCCACGTAAGCGGCAGAGTTCCGGATCTCAGAAAACCATAATCCCACCCAGCCCGCACCAGTTGCGGAGATAGTGGAGAAATCCGAGCCTGAAGAAGACCTAGCGGTCCAAGTCGAATCTGGAGTGGATCTCCCTGGAGGATCCGGATCCCAGATCGACCCACCCGTGGAAGTCGAAATCCAGGAGGAGCATATCAGTGACACTGATTCTGGATCTGATGATTCCGGGAAAGACAGACCTTTCCTAAGGTACACATTACGACGTATGATACTGCAAGGCGAAAGCGTAGATGCAATTCTCGAGACCATCAAAAGTTTCGACATGGCTGATCGCGAAAGCCGCAGGTACCTCAGGAAGCACGCGTCGCACTTCGTCGGATACGTGGGATCCGGATCCGGCTCTGCCGATGCTGGAGAAAACACCGACTCGATGCTAGAGGCAATTGTAACAAACACCGACGTACCCGCATCCTCGGATGAATCGATGACGTCAGCATATTTCCAAAAGTTCTCCACAGAATATGAAGAGGAGTATAACTCCAAAGCTGCAGAAGAAGGAGAAGCCATGGATGAAGGATCCGGGGAACACTCCCCAAAGTGCAGGATGACATGGACGTCAGAGATAATCCCGAAGTCTAGATGTCCGAAAGTACCGATCAGAGCTTGACTCTGGGAAACGGACCCAAAGCCGTCTTTGCTACCGGCGCTACCAAGAAGGCGAAGAAGAAGAACAAGAAAAACAAAACCCGGCAAAAGACCCTCTAGCTGAGGAGGTGATTGCCGAGGAATACGAAGAAGACTCGGATGGAGCATTTATCCCAGACGATCCAAAAAAAGAAGAATCGGTGGATGGACACATGATCACCGAAGGTGCACGTAAACTCATCGCTGCATTAACCACACCTATCCCTACAGCTGCAGAACTTACTGCTAAAGAGCTAGACGAAAGGGCCCAAGCCCTAAAAGCGTGTCGTCAACAACTCCTCGATGAAGCCGAAAACATCGAGGTGGAGAAGAAACACATGGCAACCAAGGACTACATGTCCCAGTTGCATCAGAAGACACGGAAGCGTCACACAAATGACAACCAATTCCCACATGTTTGTGTCGTCCTTTTCAGAGATGAGATGGGGAAGCCACGGAAAGATAGCAAAGGAGATTGGGTATATCCAACCCTAGTATAGAATACCGTGTCAGCCCGAGAAATTCTATCGGCTAATCCAGGACCAGAGGAGATCCGTTTGGGTATCAAGCTACTCAACAAGGGACTAGAGCAGCAAAAGGTCGCCCTATCCGGAAGTCAAAAACTGGTCTCAGATTCCGACCAATGTCGAACAAATCCGGCATGGGCTGACGTAAGACCCCACCGTGTTCCGGAGCAGCATTATCGCCCCGAACGACGTGAGGACAATTATTTGAGAACCAGATCGTCAGGACAGCATCGCAGGACAGCACGCGACTGGAGCAACGTTGCACCAGCGGCCGAGAAAGAGGCCATCAATGCTCTAAATCCGAGGAATCCTCCCCAACGAGAATCTAACGATCGAAGGGGAGAAGATAAAGAGAAACGCCAGGAGGAGGATCGTCAAAAAATGCCACCTCCTAGACATGCAAACCGTCCGGCTGAGCCCCACCATGGTGGGAACGACGGACAAAGAAACGACGGAAACCACGCCGGAACAAGCAGGCAGGGGGCTCGTCGTAGTCAATACCCTCCCCGGAATCGAAATAATGACATTCCGGACGGAGGCCGGCGATCAGCCGGAAACTATCCAGCTGCCCCACCCTCTCCACCACACAGTCATCACAATGGCTCCCAAGGAGGGCAAGGAGGACGACATGGCGGAGGAGGTGGTGGCAGAAGCCGAAGGCCGGCTCCAAGGCACCGCAGCCACAGCCGACATTCGGGATGATCTTTATCCCTGAACGACGCAAGGCATAGGATCAACTCCAACATAGAGGCTCGGCGCTACGAAAACGATGATATCTACGTGGGCCCAAGGTGCTTCGGACCACGCATCAGAGCTACAAAATTCCCGGAAGGATTTGCTATCTCAAGACATATCCAAGCCTACGATGGCATTGCTCGGCCAGATACCTGGCTACAGGATTTCTTCCAAGCTTGCTGCATCGCCAAAGGCGAAAACAACCTGGTCGCAACCCGATATCTCCCACTTATGTTGCGGAAGACGGCAAGATCATGGCTCAATGAACTTCTGGAGAACACCATCCATAACTGGTATGACATGCAAAGTGCGTTCTTTCGGAATTTCGAAGGCACATATCGGAGGCCCTGTACGGTCGGAGACCTACAGCGTTGCACCCAGAAAGCCGGAGAAACTTGCCGGGACTACCTCGGACGATGGATCGATACCAAGAACTCCTGTGAGGGAGTAAATGATCAAACTGCGATTGAAGCTTTCATTGCAGGTCTCCCAATTGGTCTACTGCGTCATCGCTTGAAGTGTGACAAGGTCACTGATTTGGGAGAGATGATAGAAACAGCGAGCAAGTATGCAGATGCTAACGACGATGCAGAGGGATTGCTCAATGCCCTAGCTGTGCCTCAGTCGGCAAGACAACCAAAGCAACAAGCTCAGAAGCGCAAAAATACCTCGGAAGAAAAACCCAACACGGAAACAGCGGTGGTTACTACTGTTTCTAGGTCTGGAGGACGAGGAGGACGTGGCGGAGGCCGCGGGCGTGGCCGTGGGACTTCAAGGGTTCAAGGTAGAGGAGAACAGCAACTAGGCAAAACCTACTATTGGGCCGACATTGCCAATAACCCATGTGTGCATCACCTAGACGCCAATGGGGGCTCGTCCCACACCAACGCTGAATGTCGTTTCAATGAAAACATCAAAAGAGATGACACCGCGGGCTACAAAGCTAAGCGGAAGAAGGGAAAGAAAAATCCTGAAAAGGACAAGGATACCAAGGAAGATTCCGACATGGAGGAAGCTGATGCTTCAAATCCCAATTTAGAAGGGAAGAAGACTTTTCCCACCAAGAAGGACACTTATGTCAATTTCCTCGGATCTCAACTAGCAAAGGTCAAGAAAGCAGTTCTACATGAGCTCAATGCAATAGTTCCGGCTGTCCCCTAGTATCTGGACTGGTCGGAAGTGGCAATCACATTTGACCGCGATGATCATCCGCCTAAGTTACACAGGCGAGGAAAATATGCCTTAATCGTCAACCCACTTATTGACGGTTATGGTTTCTCCAAGACCCTCATGGACGGTGGTAGCAGCATCAATATTCTCTATGTCGAGACGCTACGCCGGATGAAGATCTCGGAAACCCAGCTGAACCATAGCTCTGTGATCTTTCACGGAGTTGTCCCAGGAAGACAAGCTAATTCCCTGGGAGAGATTACTTTGGATGTCACCTTTGGAACTCCAAAGAACTATCAGACGGAGGCACTTTCCTTCGAAGTGGCCCCATTCAAGAGAGCATACCACGCTATATTCGGACGTCCGGCTTACTGGGCTTTTATGGCTCGTCCGTGTTACATTTACAATATGATGAAAATTCCAGGTCCGAACGGCGTGATCACCATCAGGGGAGACCCGAAGAAAGCGCGAGAGTGCGAGGATGGAAATGCCGCCTTTGCATGCTGCACGCCCAGGAGTACCAGGAGATCAAGAAGAGCATAGATCCGTCTGAGATGCCCACAACGAAGAAGGATGTGACCAAGCCAAATCCGGAGTTCAAGGCATCAGAAGAGACGAAGAAAGCGCCATTGAAGGATGATGACCCTCCAAGGTGACCCAGATAGGCGTAGGCCTAAGTAGCGCATAGGAAAGCGCGCTCGTCAAGTTCCTCCAAGCAAATCAAGATATCTTTGCATGGCAGCCA
The DNA here is from genome assembly GCA_916181665.1 of Avena sativa. NCBI lineage: Eukaryota > Viridiplantae > Streptophyta > Magnoliopsida > Poales > Poaceae > Avena > Avena sativa. The sequence continues at coordinate 408,766,322 of OV702292.1, read as the reverse complement.
TCTGACATGACCGGAGTACCTAGGGAACTTGCCGAGCACTCTCTAAATGTAAACCCGAACACTAAACCCATCAAACAGTCCTTACGACGGTTTTGCAACGAAAAGCATAAGGCAATAGCTAAGGAACTAGCGCGGCTCGAGTTAGACGGATTCATAGAAGAGGTCATCCACACTGAGTGGTCGGCCAATCCTGTAATGGTCCCTAAAAAGGACACCACTGATTTAAGGATGTGTATTGATTATACTGCCGTAAACAAGGCTTGTCCAAAAGATCCGTTCGCTCTGCCTAGAATTGATCAAGTTATCGATTCTACGGCAGGCTCGAAACTCCTCTGTTTTCTCGACGCATATTCTGGCTATCACCAAATCCGGATGAAGGAATCTGACAAAGTCAAAACTTCATTCATAACCCCTTTCGGAACCTTCTGTTTTGTTACGATGCCCTTTGGGCTAAAGAGCGCAGGAGCTACATACGAACGCACGATGCAGCGTTGCCTTCATGACCAACTCAGACGCAATGTACATGCATACATGGATGATATCGTGGTAATATCCAAAAAGAAGGAAATGCTGATTTCCGACTTGGAGGAAACATTTGTCAATCTAAGAAAATACAACATCATGCTTAACACAAAGAAATGCTTCTTTGGAATACCAGCCGGAAAATTGTTAGGTTTCATCGTGTCTCAAAGAGGCATAGAGGTGAACCGAGACAAAATCAAGGCTATACTCAATATTTCCAGGCCAACCCGCCTGAAGGACGTACAAAGACTAACTGGTTGCATTGCTACGGTGTAACACCCTCGAATCGGCCCTATGCAAGTTTTAGCGCTTCCCGCCAAACCCGCATAGAAACGATTCAAGGACGCCCACCAGGCACTTCCATGCGGGTGGAAAACGAAGTAATACCATTACACATCAGTCCTCGATGGGACCCACAGATCATATATAAACAACAATGACTCCATGAGTCAAGAATACAGATATAATATACAAAGATCCAAATCACTTTGAAAACTATAGAGCGTCCGGCTACGGACAAGATGCAAATGGGGCTAAGAGCCCTGAAGAATAACCAATGGCATCCATGACCCTGCCCAGGCCAAGCCGGAAGGGTAACCCTGCTAACGACGTCGATCTCAAACCTGCTAAAATAATAGGGGTGCCGACAAAGGGCAAAGGAAAAAGAGGAGCGTCAGTACTGAGGCCAACACATGGCGAGGCTAGAATTCGGCGGCTCTCGCCTACATAGGAATGGTGGGCTGAAGCGGCAGCGCAGCGACACAAAACAACCTATAGAGACTCTGTAATACTGGTGGCTATAAGAGAGGGATAATAAAGACCTATTCGGATCCAACCTGATACTAACACCAAACATACCCATCCTGGTATTCCCCCTCGAGACCAAACGAGGAAGTCCAGCCGAGGAAACTCACACGGTTGGCAACTTTATTTAATCTTTCCAAGGCAGTTATCCCACTTACCAGTCTTCTCACATACAAGTCAAATTATAACAGTAAACTTTAGTTATAGTTGTCTATGATCGAGAAACTGTGCTCCAAGTCGTCCATAACCGCGGACATGGCTTTTCGAAAAGATTTAACCCTGTAGGGGTGCACCAAAGTATCCACACGCACTTCGACCCTTTTTGCCAGATCAATTAACATACACCCATCGGTATGTCGGCGGGGCCTAAGTCATGACGTTTCCCAGACCCAAAGAAAGTACATGGGGGCCACCCCACTAAGCTACCCGCAACGAAGTCGGCCGGCTCCAGAACGGACCCAGGGTTTGTGTCAATGGCTATAAACGACTGGGAACCCGAAAAGTGTGACTGGGCTTGTCGATACCGCGAAAACATTCCACATCCTAAACAGTACAGGTGCTCCACGCACAATCTTAAATAAAGCAGTAAAGCATGGCATAAGTACAGAATAGTTATAAAGCCCCAAACTACTTGTGGCCCCCGGTACAGTACTTTGAAATCAGGTAGTAATCCGATGGGGGTGCCCACACACCCCACCCGTGGTTAGCGCGCTCAATCTCGGAACAGGTGTCAAGAACTCGGGTCCTAGGGGACACTAGTGAGCGGTTAAGAACCAAATAATTACTATTACCCACCGGTGCCTGTCCATTAATCTACCATCAACATTAATTAATAAACTGTAATTCGAATCATGATTAACACCACCATTAAACATTTGCCAACCGCCCAACAACTGTGGAACATCGACGACGCGAGGCATCACCTGAGCAAGCAACTACGACTCGCAGGGCCAGCTGTCTATCAAGCAACAGGCAATAGGAGGTGTCCGAGGCAATATAAGGGCTGCAAGGAATATATTTGGTGCAGAACACTAAAGCATCGCGACACGGATAGCAATAGATCAATATGAGGGAATAAAGACTATAAATGCAAAATAGGTAGAAGGGGGAGAGATGCTCGCCTGGGAAAACACTGCCGAAGGATCATATCCGGAGAACTTGTCGGTACTCACATCAACTCATCGGCCTAGTCCGCGAAGAAGCACAATAAAAGAAACACCGGATGCAATATTTAATACTACGACAGAAGATCCGGCATGATTATGATATGCATGCGAGATAAACAATTTAATATGCAACAGTCGATAATGTCATACTATAAAAATAATAGGGGTCTCGGATAGGGAATCACATTAGGTTTCGGCGAACTTGGGCTCCGAGGGGTTCGGGGTTCGACAGGGGCGAAAACGGCTCGACGGGATCGGTCTCGGACCACGGAAGTAGATCTTGTCGCATCCGGGAGAAGGACTAGGTTTGGCGTCGGGCGCATCGGACCCGCCCTGGTCGGTGTCGATCTTGTCGTCGCGAAGATCTTGTCGGGTCCGCGTACCGGTTCGGTCTTGGCGTCCTGGGTGAAGAACTTGGCGTCCTCAAGGAAGTACTTGGCGTATCCGTGTCGACGACCTTGGCGTCCGGGAAGGAGTACTTGGCGTATCCGTGTCGACGACCTTGGCGCCCGGGAAGGAGTACTTGACATCCAGGGTTCAGTCTTCGGATCTTGTTCGGGTCGTGTGGATCTTGTCGAATTCGCCTCGAAGGACTTGGGGTTCCAACTTATCGCATCATGTCGGAGGCCTAGGGGTTCCGTTCGACGCTGCCGATATCACTCCAACTTCACATGGTCACCACCATGTAATTCGCAACACCTTTCCCACATGCATCAACTAGACCCAAAAGGACTTGGCAGACTCGCTGCAGAGAACCAACACGGATGCGCATAATCCAAAGGAGTCGGCCGGGACAAAGGCGTGCGTGGCGCTCACGAGGAGGCGATGGGGTACGCAGGGTCACGCTGGGCGAGGTAGACGGAGGTGAGCGGGCGGCATCGGGGCAGAGCGGAGAAGCACTGGCGACGCTGGGTTTCCGTAGGGGGGCGGCAGGCTCGGCGGAGGACGCGCCTGAGGAAGACCGGACGAAGGATGGCTCACGGGGGGAAGCTCGCTTGCGACAGTGTGGAGGGGCACGGCGGCCGGGCCGGACACGGGCCAGACTCAGCACAGGGCTCGAGGAGATGGCCGAGGAGGAGGGGAGGAAGCGCGGCGGAGCTCCAGGTCGCGCGGGAGGCGGTCGGCGGCGGAATCGGGGAGGAGCTGGAGGAGGCGGCAGGCCACGAGGAAAGGGAGGCGATGAAGGCGAGGTGCCTGGGCGGAGCTCAGGTGGCGAGGTTCAAGCGGCGGGGACGACGGCGGTCGCGCGGCCGGGGCCGGTCGGTGGGCTAGAAGCGGGCCGCGCGGACGGAGGCGGCGGCCGGTGAGCACTGAGGGCGGCGGCGGCAGATGCGCGGGTGGGGCCAGGGGAATCTGGCGGCAGGTAGGGAGGTGGCCCGCGCGGAAAAGGGGGCAGGTGGAAGCGGGAGCTGGCGCGGGGTGGCCTGGGAAAAGGGGCCAGGTGGGGGTCGCGCTGGGGGCAATGCGCCCAGGTGGCGGCGGGGTGGAGGCTGGCGACCTGTGGTGGGAAAGAGGGCAGGAGGTGGGCCCACGGAGTGGACCAGGTGGCTGTGATTGAGTGGGTGGAAGAAAGGGTCAGGGTGAGGTGGCGTCATGGGATTGGAGGGGGTGAGGTGGAGGGGCTGGGTAGGAAAATAGGGGTAGGATATTTGGTGGGAAAAGTTTTGGGTGTTTTCTGGGTAGAGAAGATTTTATCTGGAGGTGGCCGGCTAGGCTTTCGGGCCTGGCGGGCTGTCTCCTAAAAATAAAAGAAATATTTTATTATTTAAAACGGGGCTTTTGAAAACCGTTGGTAGACAAAACAAAATATTCCGGAGACCCGGGTTTTACTTTGAATGAAGGACGGGGCATTTAGAAAACAAAAGCAGGCTTTTTGAAAATAGTTTTATGTAAACAAATGCCAGATGACATGACGATGCTCAAATTCAAGGTGGCATGATGACATGAGCATGCAGTCATGATGATGCGCAACACAAAAACACCGCAATTTTCTAGTAGTGATTTTTGCGGGGCGCCACATGCGGTCAGTCGATTTGTAAGCCGGCTTGGAGAAAGAGCCGCGCCATTATACAAACTCCTGAAAAAGACCAAAGATTTTGTTTGGACTCATGAAGCTGAAGCTGCACTACAAGACCTGAAGAAAGTACTCTCGTCTGCTCCTATCCTTGCAGCGCCAGAACTTCAGGAACTGATGTTGCTTTACATTGCTGCGACAAATAAGGTCGTTAGTATCGTCATGGTGGTGGAGAGACCAGAGGAAAATCAGGAACACCTGGTGCAGCGTCCGACTTACTTTGTCAGCAAGGTCCTAATAGAATCAAAACAGCGGTATCTGCACTATCAAAAGTTGGCTTACGGTGTTTTTCTAGCATCTCGTAAGTTACGACACTATTTTCAGGAGCACCCAATTACCGTGGTGAGCAAAGCTCCCATGAGAGATATAATCAACAACAGTGACGCCACAGGACATGTCACCAAATGGGGCATAGAGCTTTCAGCTTTCGATATTGAGTACAAACCTCGGACGGCAATCAAATCCTAGATCCTTGCTGACTTTGTCGCTGATTGGACAGAGACGAAGGAGAATATGATCCTCCCTGAGTCAGAATATTGGACCCTCTTTTTCGACGGGTCTAAGGCTCGAGGGGGCTCGGGGGCTGGCGTGGTGCTCAAATCACCCCAAGGAGATAAACTTTTATACGTGTTGCAGATTCACTTCACAGCGACAAACAATATTGCCGAGTATGAAGCACTACTGCATGGAATCCGGATTGCTAAGGATATTGGCATCCGATGTTTGATGTGTTACGGAGATTCGGATCTTGTTGCTCAACAAGTGTCGGATATTTGTAATGCAAATAAACACATGGCAGCATATAAAGCAGTCGTGGATGATCTATCTAAATCGTTCGAAGGGTTTGAAGTTCAACACATCCCTCGAGCAGAAAATGAGGAAGCAGATGCACTATCTCGGATAGGCTCTGCATGGAAAGAAGTCCCGGATGGCGCTTTTTTAGAGCACCTCAAAGTCCCCTCAATAAAGGGAGTAGATGAGGAATATCCGACCAAATCTGACTCACCTTTAATAGCAGTTCTGGCTGTAATTCCCAGCTGGACTCAACCCTACCTCGATTATTTGGTAGATGGCAAATTACCCGAAGACGAGGTGCTGAGCCGGCAGATTATCCAACGAGCAAAAGCCTATACTATTGTTAAAGGTGAGCTCCATAAACAGAGTGTTTCTGGGGTCTTTCAGCACTGTGTATCTCCGGAAGAAGGAGTGGAAATCTTAAGAGAAATCCACGAAGGCGAGTGTGGTCACCACGCTGCAACCAAATCTTTAGTGGCAAAAGCTTTTCGACACGGATTTTTCTAGCTTACAGCTCAGGCAGATGCCGAACGATTAGTCAAGACGTGCAAAGGCTTCCAAAAGTACGCCAAGCAAGCTCATGTTCCGTCTGACCAGCTGCGAACAATACCTATAACATGGTCCTTTGCGGTCTGGGGGCTTGATATGCTAGGACCTTTTAAACGAGCTCCAAGTGGATTTACTCACCTCTTAGTGATGGTGGATAAATTTACCAAATGGATTGAGGCTAAACCTGCCACTAGTTGTGATGGAGCAACAGCCAAAAGATTTGTCAAGGATGTTATAATCCGGTATGGTTATCCACATAGCATTATCACGGACAACGGGAGTAACTTTTCTATGGGAGAATTGGCTAAATTCTGCGACGAGCAAAATATCTGGCTTGACATTGCGTCAGTCGCACATCCACAGGCTAACGGACAAGTCGAAAGAGCAAACTATTTAATTCTACAAGGCCTAAAACCGAGACTCGAAGCACCACTATGACGTGTTGTGGGGGCTTGGGCAGACGAACTACCCTCTGTAATTTGGAGTTTACGAACAACTCCAAAAAGGTCAACAGGATACACACCTTTCTTCTTGGTCTATGGCGCAGAAGCAGTTCTTCCTAGTGATTTGATTCATACTTCTCCTAGAGTGGCCGCGTATATCGAAGAGGATGCCGACATTTCTCGACAAAATGATCTCGACTTAGTCAAAGAAGTTCACGTCGTTGCTGAAATGAGATCTACATCCTATTAGCAGAAGTTACGCAAGTATCATAGCTAGAGAGTCCGAAATAGATCCTTCAATATAGGTGATTTGGTTCTCCGGCTTGTGCAACAAAGAAAGCACAAACTTTCTCCAGTATGGGAAGGGCCCTTTTTAGTTATTTGAGTATTGCACAATGGATCGTACTACTTAACTGACATGAGGCCAGTCAAAGAAAGACCTTCTACTAAGAAGAGAAAGAGAGTTGGAGGCAGTACAAACCCGGATGAGTTAGACAAACCATGGAATATTGCTCAGCTACGTCCCTTTTATTCTTAGTTTATCCTTCTTTGTAATCATATATATGTACATGATTCTGTGAGAAATAAAAGTTTTGGTTGCCTCAAAAAAATTCTGAGAAGTTCTTAACCATCTTATTTCCGAATGATCATGTCATAGTCGAAAATCCCAAGATGCTTGAATGTACTTATGCTCATGTTCGTTCTAGTCTAGATTTTCGATTCTAAAATTGCTACCTTCGGGTATAACTCTAAAATTTCTAGTCTTTACTTTGGTTATTTGTCTGATTGCTGGATGCGGGCATTTTCCGAGTAGTGAATTGTTGGTACTGGAAGCCGGCTTTGTTTCTGAGTTTAAACTGGTTTAGCAATTGCGCTCGGCAAAGTTTCCGGCAGAAGGTTTAGCCGTCTCACAAAAGGAACAAGGCGGAAAGCCAGATAAACGATAAGTAGAGACAAAAAAATACAAGTGCTTATGTAAACATTTCAGGCACACAAAAAATTTCAAAGCCGAAAAGTGCTGAATAGATTTACAGCTTAGCACTAGCAAAAGTTCAAGTACTGCATATTTACAGACGCATCATGTTTTTCCGGAATAATACAAAAATTCCTGATCTATGATGCAGGAGGAGATGAAGGAGTTGCCGGCTCGCTGGAGATTCCGCCTTGATATCGTTCCGAGATGTCCACATCCGAGGTGGTACGTTCATCGTCGGAAACTTCTGTTGGTTCTTCTAGAGGAGGAGGCGGAGTAGCCAAGCAGGTGAAGAAGGGGATCTCGTAGCTGGTCAGGTCAGCTACGTGACACCCATATCTGGCGTAGGAGTGCATGATGGCTTGAAGGTCCTTCTCCTGGCCGTCTTCGTCTACCTTGCAGTACCCTCTGGTCACTTGCCATATCTCCATGTTTCCATGGTGGCTCATGACCATGGTGAGAGTGTTCTGCGCAGCAGTCCGCGCGTAGGACATGTTCTAGTCCCGAACAAGCTGTGGCATCTCCTTCGCCTTGTCCCGCACCTGAAAATCCAACATGCTTGGCATGTCCGGAATCTTGAGAGCTTCGCCGACGTCCTCAAGGGACTGGCAGAAGTCATGAAGCAGGTCACCGACTTGGGTAAGCCGGTGGGTGCGGGGCTCGGAGGAGGAAGAGTCCGTCAAGTTCACAGGACCTATACACAAAACAAGTTAAGAAAAATCCGACATTGATAAAAGTCGAAGAAAGAGACAAGTCAGATAGATGGAACATACCAAAAATGACGTCATCAATTTTGGTCTTCTCCTCCCGGAGACTCTGGAGTTCAGCCCGGAGCGCCTAGGACATATCCTTCTCTATGCCAAGTTCATTCTTGAGGTCCGAGATTATTTTATCTTGAGCAGCAATCTTGCGATCACGCTCTTCAGTGGCCATGGAAGAGGATTCAAGGACTTGAGCTATGCTCTTTTCATGATTTGCCTTGAGCTGGTCCAGCTCTTGGCGAAGCTCCTTGTTTTCCACCACTAGGGTCTTGAGGTTCTCGGCCTCTTCAATCATGGCGACGGATTGTTTCACCAGCGCTGTAAGTCAAAAAGAACAAAAGTTCAACAAAAAATCGACATTGAAAATAACAAAGACAAGGTTTGAGAATCGGAATGTTTACCTTCGGCCTCATCCTTGGAAACTTTGAGTTCAGCATTTTTAAGCCGGACAACTTTGATCTCTCTCCGCTTATCACAGACATTGTTCAGTAATTCCTGGTTATAGGAACATACTTTCTGTAAGCCAGAATACCCAAAGTCAGAAAGCTACTTAAGACTCGGGCTAATTTTTTTTAAATATCAGCACGAGCCTTTGGGGCTACACTAGTTCGTTCTTTGGCATCCTAATGAAGCATAAACCCGGATTATATATCCTACTTCATGCTTGGGGGCTAGAGGATATGATATAACATAATGGAAAAAACAGGAGTTGGAATTCCGACTTACATATTGTTCGCAGGTGAGTTTATCCAAACCCGCATTAACTTCAGCAGCCACCTTCTCGGTGAGAGTCAGAGGAATCACTGGGGCTGTTAGAAGCTCACCAGTCCTAATCCTCTCGTCGCGGAGGCGCACTTGAGCGAGAAGGTCGGAGAACTTGACGTCCTCTGCTTCTTGCGCTTCTTCCTTGGCGGATAAAGTTCTCTTCTCCAAGCATTGCTTGGCAAGCTGCTGGATTTCATTAGCAGATTTCTGGGACAAGCCGAACTTGGCAAGACCCGGATTGCTCAGGAGATTTTCGGTGAAGGTTTCTGCTGAGGGATCATTACCCAAAGAGGGTTCACCCTTATCTAGATCTGACGCACTCCTGGTGACGTCAGTTTGCGATCCAAGGTTCGCAGGCCCCGTTGAAGGAGCCGGATCTTCTGCAGCATCCGGCGAGATAACCGGCGTTGCAGAAGGTTGAGGGGCAGGAGTCGGAGGAGCCAAGGCAGGGGAAGCTATGGTAAGCTTCGTCTGTCGTAGCATCTTCGAAGAAATCCCTTTCCCCTTGGCCTTGACGAGCGGTTTTGCTCTGAGAATGTAATAAAGTTGGAAAACATTACATCTCGGAAAGAAATTTGAATAAGGTACAAAGGCGGAAGTTGTGATTGAATGGTACCTCTTCACGACAGGCACCTCTTTTGTGCCAACAGCCACTATAGGAGTTTTGTGCATCTTGAGTGCAAGATCCGGCAATGGAACTACCTCCACCTCCTGAGAGAACTCCGGAGGATATCCTTCGAGTGGAGCAAGTTCCGACTCAGGGAGGTCAGCAAGCTGAAAAGAAGAAAACATATCAGTATTGCGATATAACTCAAAGATTAGAACACATAAAAAGATGTACTGATAGAAGCTTACCGGCACTACGGGGTTATCCGCCGTGTGCATGTCCAAATAAACCTCCGGGGTTCTCCTCTCGAGCCGCTCCTGGATCAGCCACTTGATCTGGCTTATGTAGCCTTGAGTGGTGTAGGCTTTGGAGCTGATGTGGAGGGAGTCTTTTGGAGACGACGTGATGGAATGCATCAGTCGAGTTCCGTGATACAGGAGGGGCTGGATCCGACGTGAGACCCAGCACTAGACCAAGTCGGATCCCTTCAGATCCTTGTGTTTGATCAAATATTCGATCCGCCTCTTAGCGAGGATCAGATTGTCGGTGAGAGCCGGAGCAGCCTCGTCCCAAGAAGGTTGGGCCGTGGCGGCTCCATCGATGAAAGTTGGCAAAGCAGTGGCTTTGCCGAGAGCCGGAATATCCCTATGATAGAAAAATGTGGCTGGCCATTGTTTGACCGAGTCATTGGCTAGAATTTTGGGATACACCCGGTCGCGTCTAAGTGAAAAACTAATAGTGCCGATGATATAAGGAACACCGGCGGTAATGGAGTTTCTCCGGACATGGAAATAATACCGGAAGAGAGTCAGACTCGGCCTAATGCCGAGAAAGCCCTCACATAGCAAAGCATACGCACTCATCTCTAAGAGAGAGTTGGGAGGAAGATGATGGAGTTGAACTCCGTAATGATCTATCACCTCGGAGAAGAACTCCGAGGGAGGAAAGGACAGACCTCGGTCGAGATGGGTGCCGAAGTGGACCCGCACACCGTCGCGCGGGTTGGGGACGGTTTCTTCGAAGCCGCTCTGCTAGTCGCTGGCGTCAAGAAGTCCCTCCTTCTCCACGTTCCTGAGGCCCTCCTCGTTGAGAGCGCAGGAGATCCAGAGACCACGAAAGCTCTCCTTCTCCGCCACCGCTTCTGCCGTCGCCGCCGCCGCCGCTACCGCCAAGCCGGAGGAAGAAGATGAAGCCATTTCTCCAGCGAGAAGTTGACCTAAAAGGGGCGGCGCTGGGAGTTCTGTGGGGGAAGAACGAGGGAGCTCTGTGCGCGCTGGGATATTGGGAGGAGAGGAAAAGGCAAAGGACTGGTGAAAGAAGAGGGAAGAAATCCTAACCCCTTATACCCACCTAACTGCGCCAAGATTCGTGCAAATGCTATAGTGTAACCGCCACGCGTTGTGGAAGGAACTGGGAAGGACCCGCGTGATGATTGCGTCGCCTCGATCTCCACGCACGCATTGAAACGGCGCCTCGGTTCCGCGAACCACGGACCCACCAAAGGTCGTGCTGACGGAATGCCTGTCAGATGACATGACTTGACCATGACTTGTGTCAGGTGGCGTTGGGAACCAAGTTCCGGCTTAGATTGAAATCGAGCTGGAAAATCCGAGTAACCTACTAATAGGTCCGACTTATTTTTTAAGACCCGGATCGTATTTTTTGTGAAGTTTCAGGAACCCTTCAAGATTCTGCAAGCCGAAGATCAAACTAGACGATGATAAATCCGACTTTGGATCTTGGAGGCCTCCGGGGGCTGCTGTTGGGGATATACTTTCCGGGTATCCTCACAGTTCCTCACTGACCAGGGTGACCCACTTTGGGTTAGAGCATTGCTTCACGGGCGGCCCAGTCAGGGAGAAAGACGGAGTCAAATCCGGCTACAGGAAGGCCCAGAAGACTTACCGACTTAGGCCCATAATGTTACTTGTAGTTCAAGATGTACTCTGTAACCGATTCTTAGTCGTAGACGGATAGATCTCTCCTGTAAACCCTAGGCCGGATATCTATATAAGCCGTCCTAGGGAGAGCCTTTAGGACACCACCAATACTTTAGACCCTCAACTCGCACAGGCGAAACCCTTGTAACCCATATGCCGGCTCTGCCGTATTACTGGATTGCTAGCAGGAGTAGGATCCGTCCAAAGCCGGCGGATTCGAACCTGGTTAAACTTGTGTGATCACTGTCCCGGAATACCGTACGTCTCACACCCCTCTCTTCCGCACGCCTCGAGGACCCCCTCATGGCGTACTTGTCATCAATCCGACGACAACGAACTAAGGCAAAAAGCTCTTTGTCATAAATTGGATAATTAAGGCGAGCACCATCAAGTTTCTCGCTATGGTAGGCTATAGGACGTCTGTTTTGCATAAGGACTCCTACAATGCCAATACCACTAGCATCACACTCTATCTCAAAAGTTTTAGTGAAATCTGGTAACGCAAGGAGAGGTGCTTCCGTAAGCCTCTTTTTAAGTTCATCAAAAGCTTTTTGTTGTGGTTTGCCCCACACGAAGGTGACATTCTTTTTCGTCAACTCGTTGAGAGGACAAGCAATGGTTGAAAGTCTTTCACAAAGAGACGATAGAAACTGGCCAATCCATGAAAACTTCAGAGTTCACTCACATTTGTTAGGCTGGGCCAATCTCGTATGTCCTTTACCTTGGAAACATCAACTTCAATTCCCTTCAAAGAAATGACAAATCCAAGAAAAATCAACTTGTCTTTAGCAAAAGTGCACTTGGGAAGATTAGCATAAAGCTTTTCACGTCGAAGGATTTGAAAAACTTCCTTGACATGTGTAATATGGTCCTCAAGTGACTTGCTATAAACAAGTATATCATTGAAATAGACAACACCACTTTTTCCAATGAGAGAACTAAAGATATGATTCATAAGGCGCATGAAGGTGGATGGGGCATAAGATAAACCAAAGGGCATAACCAACCATTCATAGAGACCAAGTTTGGTCTTGAAGGCAGTTTTACACTCATCACCTTCAGCCATGCGTATTTGATGGTAACCACTACGAAGATCAATTTTCGAAAAAATAGTGGCTCCACACAACTCATCAAGCATGTCATCGAGACGTGGTATGGGATGTCAATAACGCACGGTGATAGCATTGATTGGACAGCAGTCCATGCATAACCGTAATGTATCATCCGTCTTTGGAACAAGAATCATGGGTATGGCACTTGGACTAGTGCTAACTTGGATCAAACCTTTGGAGACGAGTTGGTTGATTTGATGTTCAATCTCCTTTGTCTCCTCCGGGTTCGTGCGGTAAGCGGCGCGGTTGGGAAGTGGTGCGTGGGGGATGAGGTCAATGCGATGTTCGATGCCGAGAAGAGGAGGTAGTCCATGTGGAAGCTCTTTAGGGAACACATCATTGAATTCCTGCAAAACAATCATCAAAGATGGAGGAACATTGGTTAATTCATTAGTTCCTTGTTCTAGTCCCTTGCAAAGGAGGACATAGTGCAAGATGGATGGTGTCATTGTATTGGGAACGGCAGTACCTAAGAAGGTTAGATAGAGGTGTGGGGACTAGTAGGGAAGCTATCGACGGCATCCGTAGGCGAGATTGGATACAAGCAAGCGTAGCTAGACGCAGGAAGTACCCAGGTTCGGAGCCCTCGTGATGAGGAAAACTCCTACTCCTACCGATCTGACTATAAGCGATATACGGGCTATAAGTGCTCCCTGAATTGTATTCTCTAGATACTGCCTTAAATGCACACAGGCCAACCCTTTCTACTGAGGCCTTTCCTCTCCTTATATAGGCAGAGAGGCAATGGCCTCACTGGCCAGTCCGCCTAGCGGGCCCCACGGGTGGGTCCCAGCTGGCTGGTCATCTACAGTATCCGGTACAACTATGTCCCATCAGAGTACGAGCGGTATGGTCGCCGTGGGCATAGTGAATGTCGTGCGAGCCTGTCATCAGCATTGGGCCACTGTTCCCGCGTCACCCCGCGAAGTCTTTGGTATGGCCGAGTAGTTGCCAGTCTTGTCGTCGTACCAGGGCGTACCATGCACTGTGCTGCATGTCGCCCTGTCCTCCTGGTTGGTTCCGGCTACGCTGCTGTAGCCGGCTGTTTCTCGATGTTCCGGCTACCGTGAGGTAGCCGGCTTGACTTGCCTTGTCCGGCTGCGTTCAGCTAGCCGGTCGTGATCCGACTGCCATTGTTCTTGTCCGGTTGGGGTATCCGGAGGTCATCCCCCCGACACTAGCCCCCGAGCGCGTGTGGATTTCACCTTTAGGCAAAATGTGCGCGCGCTCCTCATCTTTTTGAATTTTCTAGACGGCTAGGTTTGGCGGTTGCGCTACCCGTGACTTCAGTGCTGATGCCGGCCACGCACGCAGGCGCCATCATTACTCTGCGACGGGCGGCATAACGTCCTGTCGCACGTCGCCTCGGGAAGTGCCGCCTGCCGCTTTGGTTTCTGCCCTAGGATCGTCTGCGCGTTCTCCGCCTGCGCAAAGGATCCTGCGTCGCGTGGAGGGTGGGGGGCGCCTGGATAGCCGCCACGTAGCTCCACGGACGGTTCCGCTTCCGGGCCTTTAAAGGGACGCCCAAGGGGAGCGGTTTGTCCTTCGCCCAGTGCTTCCTCTTCTCCTCTCTTGCGCCCTTGTCTTCCTCGCGTCGCCTCACTTCGCCACCGTTGTTGTAGTCTGCCGCGCTGCTCGTTTAACGTCATCAGCGGTATGGGCCACCGTCTCTCTTCCGCCACCGCGCCCCCCAGCGAACCAGCAATGGCAGCCGAGCGCGGAGCATGGTGCGGCTCCTCCGTTACGGAGGAGCACATCTAGAAGTACCGAGCGACTCGCGTCCTGCCGTCGGAGGAGGAGGTGGAGGTGCGGCTCGCACCGGTGGGGGAGAAGTCGCCACGGCTGGCGGAGGGGGAGAGGGTCATCTTCCTGTCGCACCTGGCCCGCGGTTTCGCGCTGCCGGTGCACCCGTTCTTCCTCACCTTCCTCGCCTTCTTCGACCTCTGCCTCCACCACCTGGGTGCCAATGCTATCGGGACGCTGGCGCACTTCGTAGCCTTCTGCGAAGGCTACCTCGGGATCCAGCCGGATCTCGGGCTCTTCTGCCGGCTCTTCCAAGTGCGTCCGCAAGTATTATTCACCAAAGGGCCGCTGGTGACGTGCGGTGGTGCCTCCATCTACTCCCGCACGCAGACTGGCTACCCCAAATTCTGGCTGCACGACACGGTACGGCTGTGGCAGCAGTCGTATTTCTACGTCCGCAACCTCACCGCCGTGGACCGGATCAACCTGCCGGCATTCTAGGTCATGGAGTTCAGCCGGCTGCAGTGGGACTTGAAGGTCTATGGTGAGAAGACGGAGTCGGATGCGATGCTACAACGCATGCACGGCCTCGTCACCGTCGGTCTAACCAGCCTGGACATCACCCTTAGTTGGATGTCCAGGATGATGATGCCACTACAGCAGCGAGCACACAAGATGTGCTTCTACTCCGGCCGTCTGGACTCGACCCGGCTGTCCCGCCGTGATCCCCGCTACCACAATCTGAAGGAGTGGGTGTGGTCCATCACGAAGGAGCGGCTACCGGAAGGTTGGACGTTCGGGCTGGCCCCTTATAGTCGCGATAACCGCGTGCCCCGTGTAGGTCTTCTAACCAGATTTCCCTTTGAGTTTCTTGCTATTTTTATCCGACTAATCTTCCGTCCTTTTTAGATCTTCCCCTGCATCCTTCGAGAGGAGAGCGAGACCCCTCTTCAGAACTTCACGCCCGACTTACCCGAGCCGTGCGCTCGTCGGTCTAGCAAGGAGTCTGACAGGGACGGCGACATCTTCCCCAGCCGGAATGACGAGCCGGCTGCCGATCCTCACGCGGAGGTTGACGAGGAGGAGGAAGCCGCGCCGGCTCCCGAGCCGTCACGGCGCCGTGCGATAGATGGCGACTCCAGCCGGTCCGGTGCTGGCAAGAGTGGCTCCAGCCGTTCTAGCGCCAGCCGGCCCGCCGCGGAGGAGCCAGCCCCCAAGAGGAGCCGGACCAGCGCCCTTCCCCCGAGCCGCCTTGGTCGAAAGAAAGGGCCACCCCCGGTGGTGCAGGGGTAAGATTTCTTCTAAGTGTTTTTACTGTCTCCCGCTCCTTGTGCTTTTCCTTGTCTGTCTTTAGCTCATTTGGCTCTTGCTTCTTTTCTTTTTGCTGTTCAGCACGCTGGTCTCTTTCGGCACTGTGAGCCCGACGCGGATGCCGACTGGGTCACCGCCCCGCCGCCGCCCGCTTCTACCTCCGCCCCTCCTTCTTCCGAGGCACCGCCCCCGCCACCGCCTCGAGCTGAACCGGTTGCGATAGCCAGAGCGGGGGGCCCTCAGCCGGCTGTGGTTGTCCAGCCAAAAATGGCTGTGACCACCTCGCAGAGCGGGGACGGCTCCTCTGCAGGGTCATGGAGGGCTGCTGCTGGCAAGGAGCTCGTGGTTATCGGTGACGACAACTCCGACAGCGAGCCGGGGGAGGAATGGAGGATGGTGGTGGTCACGACGAAAGAGTCGTTGGCCGCCAATGCTGTTGATGACGACGCCTCCTCCACCGCCTCGCTGAGATATCTTGCCGCCACCCTCGAGCTGGCGGTGAAGGAGTTCCGGCTGCTCGAGGCCACAGCCGGCGGCAACCGGTCCTTGGAGCAAAAACTTGCTGCTACCAATGGTACCTCGCAGAGTAAGTTCATTTCATCCGGAATCCCCCTTTTTTTTGCTGATATCCAGTTTTGTCCTAGCTATTGTTGTGTGCGCTCAGTAGGAAATCGATCGCCTGAAGAAGGCGAACGACCGGCTGAGCAAGTCCAATTCTACGCTCCGGCTGCAGAATAAGGATTGGCACGCCAAGGTGGACGCTCTGGAGGCCACCGTCAAGGAGCGCGACGCCTCCCTCGCCAGCCGGGCCGAAGCCTTCGACCTTCTCGAGGCCCAGAACAAGGACCAAGAGAAGGAAGTTAAGAGTCTAACGGTGAAGGTGAAGGCCCTGGTGGAGGAGCTGATGCAGGTCAGGCACACGGCCAAGGGTAAGTTTCTTTTCCGACTTCCCTCGTCTTTCCGGATCCGGTAGATGGATCTGACGTTCCTTTTTTCTGACAGACTTTTATCCCGGCGTAGACCTGCTGGCCTACAACCGGCTGCAGGAGAACTGGCCGGGAGAACAGCCGACGGCCCAGGAGCTGGTCGTCCTTCTTGGCGAGGAGCCTGCCAAGCTTTGTCAGGCGGCGCAGGCCATCTTGTCCTTCTTGTGGCCGGACGCTCTGATTCCGGAGAAGATGGCGCAACTGGCTACCAAGGTTGCGGAGGTGCCGGCTATCGTCGACCGGCTACAGGACTTGGCGGCATGAGCCGGGGAGGAGATGGCCTTGGCCCTCATGCTCTCCTGGTACAAGGACGCCCATGTCGAGAAGATCGACGGGGGCTTCCACGCCGGCGCCGACCTTGCCGCCATCCGCCAGGACCATCCGGAGCTTGGGCCTCCGCCATCAAGATCGCTGACTACGCGGATGTCGACGAGGTTCTCACCGACTAGGAGTCCGCCGGCACTCTGGATGCGGAAGCCTCAACACAACCGGCTGGTGGCAATGCCGGAACCAGATCGACCGCCACGCCTCCTGCGCCTCCCGAGACTGCCGCCAGCCAGGGCGCTCCGCATGGCAAGGGCCCCGCCGTTTAGCTATGACCCCGGGATGCCGGGTGTATTTGTTTATCTTATCTTGTTCGAAACTTTGTTTGTCTGTGCCGATTTCTTCTAGCGTCGGGTGAACTCATGGGAGCTTCGCCTCCCTTTTCCTTTTAATGTCAGTCTGAATTATCTTGGCTTGCTTCCAACTTGTGTTTTTTGTATGCTCTTTGAATGTTTCGCCGATTGAATTTATCTGGCTGACTTCGCTCGGCTAAACGCCTTTAGCCGGGGGACCTGCAATTCTAGTGGGGGCGCGCCAGCGCACCCACTGGGTGTAGCCCCCGAGATCCGGAGTAGCTAGTGTAGCCAGGTACTTTGAATCTTCTTTCTTTCCTTAAGTATTTTAGCTTCATCCGACTAGACACCTCTTAGCCGGTTACTTTCGCTGGCTGAACGCCAGCAGCCGGAGGAACTTCCATTCTAGTGGGGCCGCGCTAGCGCACCCACTGGGTGTAGCCCCCGATATTCGGAGTAGTTGGCGTAGCCAGGTACTTCGAATCTTATTCTTTCTTCTCCTCCTGCCCTTGCCCTCACCTGGGCTCCAAATATCCGGCTAAATGCTCTTAGCCAGTCGAGAAACTACTAGATTCCACTAGGGGCACGCGGGCGCACCCAGTGGGTGTAGCCCCCGAATTCGGAGCGCTTGATGAAGGCAAGGACTTTCGAATCTTCTTCTTTTCGTCCCGGATTCCGACTCGAAGTAGTCGTACAAAATATACACACATACATACATTCTCACCCGTTAATAGGTTAGTCTGCTAAGCTTTAGCCGGAAAGCGGATTTGTTTTTTGAAAACTAGCTTACGCTTCTCTGGACACTTAGTCATTTTCCCGTGTGCTCTGCTATTTCCGCTGCGTCCTTGCCGGGCAGCCGGGTTACGGTCTGTAGCCAGAATCAAAGGGAGCTGATAGTACATTGCGCACGGTACTAATGGCTTAGCAGCCGGATTGTCTTAAGCTAGTTGCGAGGCCGGGACGCCCGATCTATCGCATCTCCTCCCTGTTTTTCATGTGGGATGCCTTGGGCTTTTGCTCTTGCTAGCCGGATAGTTGGGTTGCGGTCTGTAGCTGAGACGAAGAGTGGGCCTTTGACATCATCGCACACTACTCAGTCGGTTTTTTGATTTTAGTAGGTCGGGCCAGCCGGCAAGCCCCCGGGTAGGGGTTGCCAGAGCCGGAAAAACTTAACCGGAAAATAGATACATGCAAATTTCTAGCAAGGAGCCCCCGAGTATCTCGTAGGGGTCCGCATTTTCATTCATAGGGTTTGCAGGATACATACACTGTCTGGTGACTAGGTGTAAAACGGGCATAGCAAGGCCGCGTTCCAGGGGTGCTCTGTCTCCTCATCCGATTTGTCCATCTTGTTCTTGCGCGGCTGCTGCGCGTCGATGAGGTAGTAGGAGTCGTTCGGCAGCGCTCGGCTGATGATGAAGGGACTCTCCCAGGGTGGTGATAGCTTGTGCATGCCCTTCGTGTCCTGCACTAGTCGGAGGACCAGGTCGCCTTCGCGGAACACGACAGGGTGGATCCGGCCTGAATGGTAGTGGCGTAGGTGTTGCTGGTACAAGGCCGATCTGGACAATGCCGGTTCACGGGCCTCCTCGAGGAGGTCCACACCATCTTCCCGCGCCTCCTGGTTGGCCTTTTCATCATAGAGGAGCTTACACGGAGAGTCGAACTCGATGTCCACGGAGAGGACGGCTTCTGAGCTATAGACCAGGAAGAACAGGGTGTAGCCGGTTGATCTATTCGGCGTGGTGCGGAGGCTCCACAGCACAGCCGGAAGTTCCTCGATCCAGCATCCGGGCGACCGCTCCAAGGGCTCGATGAGGCGTGGTTTGATTCTGGCTAGCACTAAGCCGTTAGCCCTTTCGACTTGCCCGTTGGACTGCGGGTGCGCGACGGAAGCAAGGTCCAGCCGGATGCCCTTGTTGCTGTAGAACCGGGCAAAGGCCCCTTTTGCGAAGTTCGTGCCGTTGTCGGTGATGATGCTGTTGGGGTAGCCGAACCGGTTGATGATGTCGGTGAAGAAGGTGATGACTGTCGCCCCGTCTAGCTTCTGGATGGGCTTGGCCTTGATCCACTTTGTAAATTTGTCCACCGCCACCAGCAGATGGGTCATGCCCGCGCACGCTCGCTTTAAAGGACCGACCATGTCGAGGCCCCAAACAGCAAAGGGCTAGGTGATCGGTATGGTCTTGAGCACCAAAGCCGGCATATGCCTGAGCTGCCCGAAGCGGTGGCACCCATTACATGCGCGGACTAGCTGTTCGGCGTCCTCGAGGGCGGTGGGCCAATAGAAACCATGGCGAAACGCCTTGGTGACTATCGCCCTTGACGAAGCGTGGTGCCCGCACTCGCCTTGGTGGATGTCCTTGAGCATCCGGTAGCCTGTGTCTACGTCGACACACCTTTGGAAGATGCCGAATACGCTGTGCGTGTACAATTCTTTGTTGATGATGGTGTACGTGTGTGCATGGCGCCGGATTTGCCTAGCCTCCACCTCGTCATCCAGCAGTTCCCCATTGGCGATGTAGTTCACGAAGGGTTGTGCCTAGGATGGTATCTCCTGGATGGTGAGGATGCTTTCGCTCTCCGGTTGATGGTCGTTGGGGGGTCGTCCGGATGAAGTACCCGGGACGGCAGCCCCCGAGCCGCTTGATGAGTCGGCAGCCCCCGGGTCTTGCGAGCCGGAGGGTACTGACTTGCCGGAGTTGGTGCGAGCCTTCTTATTTGGAGGTTCTGCCGGCTCTGCATCTACCACACCATCAACCGGGGAACTCCCTGCCAATATGATGGAATCCGACTTGGGGGACGGGTTAATGGAGGGCTTGCGCAGGTGCTCCAAGGAGACCCCAGGTGGGATCGCCTGCCTGGTGGATCCGATTCGTGCGAGTGAATCGGCTGCCTTGTTGTTGATGCGAGGGACGTGATGGAATTCACATCCGTCGAAGCAAGCGATGAGCTTCTGTATGTGGAACCGGTAGAGAGCCATGTTTGCATGACGGGCATCCCACTCTCCGGATACCTGCTGCACCACAAGATCCGAATCGCCAAAGCAAAGGATCCGGTTGACACCAATCTCTCTGGCTAGCCGGAGTCCGTGTGCCAGTGCCTCGTATTCGGCTACGTTGTTGGAGGCCTTGAAATGGATCTGCAGGACATACTCCAGCCGGTCTCCTTTGGGCAAGGTGAGCACGATGCCGGCTCCCAAGCCCCCGAGCATCTTTCACCCGTCAAAGTGCATCCTCCAATGGTCTAAATCCAGAACCGGTGGGAGGTATTGGGTCTCGGCCCAGTCGACGAGGAAGTCCGCCAGTGCCTGCGACTTGATCATGAGTCGGGGCTCGTACTGGATGGAGTAGGCGGCGAGTTCGATGGCCCACTTGGCGACTCGGCCGGTGGCATCCTTGTTGCTGATGATTTCCGAAAGGGGTGTGGTGCACATGACCTTAATCGGATGCTCTTGGAAGTAGTGCTTGAGCTTCTTGCATGCCAGGTACACACCATAACACATCTTCTGGTAGTGGGGGTAGTTCTGCTTGGAGAGGGAGAGAACCTCGCTGAGGTAGTAGACGGGTCACTGAACCGGCTGAGCCTTGCCTTCCTCGGGGCGCTCCACCACCAGGACGACGTTGACGACCCGGCTGATGGCTGTTATATAGAGCAACATCGGCTCCTTGCTAGCCGACGTGGCTAGAACTGGCGCTATGGATAGCATGTGCTTGAGGTCATGAAAGGCGGCGTCGGCCTGCGAGGTCCAGGAGAACTTGTCTGTCTTATTCATCAGCTGGTACAACGGGAGTGCCTTCTTCCCCAAACGGCTGACGAAACGGCTGAGGGAGGCTAGGCATCCGGTGAACTTCTGGACTCTAAGCAGGCTCTTGGGGGGCTGCATCCTCTCGATGGCTGCAATTTTTTCCGGATTTGCCTCGATCCCTTGTTGTGAGAGGAGGAAACCAAGTAGCTGACCGGATGAAACTCCAAAGATGCATTTCTCCGGGTTCAACTTCATCTGGTATTGCCGGTGGTTGACAAATGTCTCTCCCAGGTCCTCGAGGAGGGTGCGCTTCTCCTTGGTCTTGATGACGACATCGTCCACATAAGCATGCACGTTTCGGCCGATCTGCGAGTGCAAGCACTTCTGCATGCAACGCTGATAGGTAGCGCCCGTATTCTTCAGACCAAAAGGCATGGTTACGTAGCACAAAGCCCTGTACGGGGTGATAAACGATGTTTTTATCTGGTCAGCCGGGTTTAGCCGGATCTAATTGTAACCGGAATAACAATCTAAAAAAGACAACAAATCGCAGTCGGCCGTGGAATCGATGACTTGATCGATACGGGGAAATGCGAATGGGTCTTTCGGGCACGCCTTGTTCAGGCTGGTGTAGTCGATACACATGCGCCAGGTCTTGTTCTTCTTCAACACCAGGACTGGGTTTTCCAGCCAATCCGGGTGGTACACTTCCATGATGAACCCAGCTGCGAGGAGCCGGGTGATCTCGTCACCGATAATCTTCCTCTTCTCCTCTGCGAACCGGCGCAGAGGTTGCTTGACCGGCTTGGCATCCGGACGCACATGAAGTGAGTGCTCGGTGAACTCCCTCGGTACACCTAGCATGTCCTTGGGTGACCATGCGAAGATGTCCCAATTCTCACGGAGGAAGTCGACGAGCGTGCCTTCCTATTTGTTGTCCAAGTTGGCACCAATGGTGACGAACTTGGTCAGGTCGAAGGGGTCGAGCAAGATCCTCTTCGCCTCTTTTGCCGGCTAGAAAGCTCCTTCTCCAGCCGGCTTGCTGCTAGCCGGCATATCTTGCTGGGCCATGGCCATGTTGCGCATGATCACACGCTTATCTTCGGCTATGATGAGGGCCTCTGCCAGTTTGGAACCGGCTGAGGCACACTCCATCGACCGCCTGAAGCAGCCGGCAACGGTGATCACACCGTTTGGTCCCGGCATCTTCGTCTTGAGGTATGCTTAGTGGGGGACGGCCATGAATTTGGCGAGGGCGGGGCGCCCGAGGAGAGCGTGGTAGGAGCTCGTCAGGTTTACCACCTCGAACCAGATCGGCTCACGAAGGAAGTTTTCCTCGGTCCCGAAGATGACGTCCAGCTGGATTTTACCCATCGGGGCGCATGCCGATCCCGACAATATGCCGTGGAACGTTGTGGTAGTCAGACGCAGGTCACATTCGCGAATGCCCAGCTTCTCCAGTGAAGACCGGTAGAGGAGGTTGAGGATGTTGCCTCTGTCGATGAGGACGCGCGAGGATCGGCAAGTGCGCTTGTTGGAGATGATGAGGGGGTTGAGCACCATGACGTAGCCCCCGGGAGTCGGCAGCTGCTCAGGCTGGTCTTCTCGACTCCAGGTGATGGGGGTTTCTGACCAGTTCAGGTACTGGGGGACCGGAGAGACGATGGCGTTGACCTCCTTGGAGCGTCGCCTGCGGCTGTGCTTGTCATCCAGCTCCGTCTCGAAGATGTGGTAGGCGGCATACGGCTGGGGGTAGCCGTTGTTGTTGTTGCCGCTGTTACCATCATAACCGGATCCCCTAGCCGATGGGGGTGGTCCACTAGGAGGGGGCGGGGGAAGATGTTGCTGGCTGCCCTGGTCTTTAGCTGGCGGGTCCAGCTGCAGTTCCGGGTGGTGTGCGTAGCCGGTTTGAAGGGACCGCTATGCCACTTGCACGGGTCGTCAAACATCTGGTCGAAGGTGAGCCGTGACTTCTTCCTTCTTGCATCATTAGCCGGTGCGTCGGGTGCGCCCTCCACAGCATTGACCTGCCGCGCGTGGTAGCAGGGCTTCTGTTGTCCGGCCTAGCGGTCCCCATGGAACCGGTTGTCGTTGCCGTGGTGCCTGGAGGATCCGACTTCACCAGCCGGATTGCTCGGACGGTCGCGAGCCGGCTCCATAGGAGTCGGACGCCCATCAACACTTACTCGGAGGGGCTTCTTCATGGTGGCATCCGCCGTGGCGTACTGGTCTAGTACCGTCATGAGCTCCGCCATGGTTTTCGGCTCGTCACACAGTAGCCAGTGGCGAAGCATGGTGCCTTCTCGGCATCCCTCGATGAAGAAGCTAATGGCCTGGCTTTCTAGGATGCCCTCACAAGTGTTGCACATCTCCGTCCACTTGGCGAGGTACTCGCGTTCAGTATCGCGGTCGCCCTGGATACACAAGGCCAGGTCGCGTGGGCGTCCTGGATGCTTGTACGTGCCATTGAAGTTGCGGACGAACACCTTTTCGAAGTCTGTCCAGGCGTTGATGCTGTTGGGCGCGAGGCTGTTGAGCCACGTCCTTGCTGACCAGTTAGCATAAGGGGGACGTAGCGCATGGCTGTGCGCTTGTTCCCATGGGCAATGCCGACTGCCATAGCATAGTCGGTCAGCCAATCTGCGGCTTCATACTGTTGTTGTACTTGGGGGTGTCCCTGGGCAGGGTGAATTTGTCCGGAAACGACTCGTTTCGGATGCGGGGTCTAAAACAAACCGGTCCGGTGGAGTCTTCTTCCTCCGTAACACGTGCTTGAGTGAGGAGCTCGATGCGGTCACGGGCATTTGGACGATCCGGGTTGGGCGCTCCCACTTGGCCCGAGAGACGGGATCCGGCGGGTCTTGGCGCTCCGGTTGG
Source organism: Avena sativa (assembly GCA_916181665.1). Lineage (NCBI taxonomy): Eukaryota > Viridiplantae > Streptophyta > Magnoliopsida > Poales > Poaceae > Avena > Avena sativa. Next base: position 408,742,529 of record OV702292.1, on the reverse strand, counting down.
GGGAGGAGGAGGCGGTGGGTTGCTGTTCACCGTTTGCTCCTGGGGCGGCTGGCCCTTGCTGCCCGAACCGCGATGCTTACTGCGGGCCTTGGCCAGCTGAGGGGAGGATGCCTGTTGGGTGTTGCGAGGCGCACCCTTGCTGTTGGCGGGTGGCCTGCTCCCTTTGGAGTAGCTGGGGTCCTCCTGCATCTACTGGTTGGTGTCAGCCTGCTCGTCCGCGATCCGGAGGAGCTCCTGCACCCGAGCATGCTGGCGGGCTCGCTCCTCGCCCTCCAGGTTGGGCAGTTCTTTTGATGCGGCTCGCGTCGCGCGTAGGTTCTTGATGGGCGTGCTGTAGGTGGACCGGATGAGAGCGTGCGCGGGATCCGGTTCCCCATCCTTTTCCATCCTTCCGCCTAGCTCGCCGCCCTGGCGTCGCACCTGGCTGCGCCGGCTCGGCTCCGCGGTAGCCGGGGTGAAGCCGTGCGCCCGGTCGTACTCGCGTCGGGTGATCTCGAGCTTCTTGCGGGTTGCTGCCAACTCCATGGCCTCCTGGAGGAGAAGTTGTCTCTCCATGGCGAAGTTGGCCTCCGCCTCCTCTGGGTTATCCCCGAGGTTAACCGGCATGAGGAGCCAATCAATGGCCTCCTCCACCGGGTTCCGGGGCTGCGATGGCATGGAGATTCCGCCCTCGTCCGCGCCCCGCTCCTGTTGCTGGCGGGGGTGAGAACTGGATCCGGCCATCATGACCTTGACGCCACGGGAAGCGACGGAGGTGCGGCTGCCCAAATGCGGTACCTCCGCGACAGAGACGATCTCCCTAGGGAAACGCTCCGGAATGGTGGCGACGTAGATGGGGAGGTCGCCGAAAAGCAGGATGGAGCCGTTCACCGGGAAGGAGGTTCCGGTGAAGCAGGAAGCGTTGTCGATGACGCGGTTGAATTTGCCAAGCGTGAGAACCAGGACGGAGGCCACGCGCTCACCGGCTAAAGTGCGGGGTCCCGTGCGGAACATGACTCTGTTCGAAGCCATTGCCCCACGGTGGGCGCCAACCGTCGTTGTATTGGGAACGGCAGTACCTAAGAAGGTTAGATAGACGTGTGGGGACTAGCAGGGAAGCTATCGACAGCGTCCGCAGGCGGGATTGGATACAAGCAAGCATAGCTGGACGTAGGAAGTACCCAGGTTCGGAGCCCTCGTGATGAGGTAAAACTCCTACTCCTGCCGATGTGACTATGAGCGATATACGGGCTACAAGTGCTCCCCGAGCTGTATTCTCTAGCTACTGCCTTAAATGCACATAGACCAACCCTTTCTACTGAGGCCTTGCCTCTCCTTATATAGGCAGCAACGGCCTCACTGGCCAGTCCGGCTGGCGGGCCCCACGGGTGGGTCCCAGCCTGCTGGTCATCTACAGTATCCGGTACAGCTATGTCCCATCAGAGTACGAGCGGTATGGTCGTCGTGGGCACAAGGAACGCCGTGCGAGCCTGTTGTCAGCATCGGGCCACTGTTCCTGCGTCACCCCACGAAGTCTTCGGTATGGCCGAGTAGTTGCCAGTCTTGTCGTCGTACCAGGGCGTATCGTGCACTGTGCTACACGTCACCCTGTCCTCATGATTGGTTCCGGCGACACTGCTGTAGCCGGCTGCTTCTCGATGTTCCGGCTACCATGAGGTAGCCAGCTTGACTTGCCTTGTCCGGGTGCGTTCAGCCAGCTGGTCGTGATCTAACTGTCATAGTTCTTGTCTGGTTGGGGTATCGGGAGGTCATCCCCCCGACAGATGGGTTATTCCGAACATCTCTCATCTTACTTTTGGTGGCAAGGAGAACACTCTTAGTTTTTCCACTCGAGTTTGGCTTGTGGCTCTCACTCACTATGAGGTGGTTCTCTCTCTCCCTGCTCTTCTCACAAGTAGGTGTCGTGCTTTGCGCCCTCGCTAAAGACTTTGCATTGTCCACAATTATTTGGCTAGGAGTCATTGGTTGCAAAACACATGTTTTGTTGAGCCATTTGAAGGTGTACGCATTGGTGCGACCATCATGTAGAGCAGCCTTGTCAAATTGCCATGGTCGACCAAGAAGCATGTGGCAAACTGTCATAGGAACCACATCTCACTCCACCGTGTCTTTGTACGGACCAATGGCGAAGGAGATCGATACGGTATGCTTGATCTTCACGGACCCTTGGTCACTTAGCCATTGCACGTGGTAGGGGTGCTTGTGCGGATGGAGGGTGAGGTTGAGCTTATCACACAACTCGGTGCTAGCAAGGTTGTGGCAACTCCCTCCATCAATGATCACTTTGATAGATTTCCCATTGATGTCGGCTCGTGTTTGGAAGATGTTTAGAGCGTTGGTCTTCATGATCTTGTGCTTGAGTGGTCAAGATCCTTGTGACGACAAGCGATGGATTTGCGTCATTTTCACACATGAGGAGTTCTTGGTCATCTTCCACTCATTTCCTTGCCATTGCTTCCTTGACTCGGGTATCAAATTCATCTTCACTCAAGTACTCTTCGTCGCCATTGTCATGGATGAACAATACCCTGTTGTTTCCACATTCAGCCGACTTGTGTCCTTTGCCTCCACACTTGTAGCATTCGCCGTTGAAAGATGTATCACTCTTTGCTTGTTTGCCACTTGGGGGCACTTTTCCTTGAGGAAGTGTGGGCTTGAAGGAAGGCTTGGATTTGTGCACTTGCCTCGGGCGCTCTTTCTTCCTCTCTTGCTTATAAGCTTTGAGACTCTCTTTTGCTATGGGAGACTATTTTTCTTTTTCTTTTGTTTTGTATCTCTTTTTTTGCTCTCCCTTGATGCTACCAAGTCACTCTTACTATTTCTTTTGCACTCTCACTATCCAAGGATAAATGCACAATTCTCAAGCAAACACAAGATGAGCCACTCTCATGGGATAGGTACACACAAAGGAAGATATGGGTTAACAAGGTGACGCAAGTTATACCTTTGTTGGTGATGATGAACTTGCCATCAGTGGTGCAGGATGATATTCGTGGGCCGTGGTGTCAATGAGTGCGGGAATTGTTGATGCGTAAGCTTTTTGTTAGTTGCGACGAGCAAAGAAAGGAAATTAGCCAATGCGAAAAATGAGGCAAAACTGTCAAAACTGGTGTTCCGGCCGGACACTCCGGTCTGTTCGCGCCGGACACTCCGGTCTGGCCGAACACTCCGGTTTGTCCAGATATTCCGGTCGGGTCGGGCCGGACACTCTAGCGCAGGTTTCCTGCTCGTGTTCTTGAGCGGAAATCCTCGCCTTATGTCCTCAAATCCGCGAAAAAAACTGGCCAAATTGGGCTAGGAAAACGCAGGAGAAAGATGGACCAACGCCTAAGACAAGGTTTGGTCGGATCAAAACCACAAATAACACTCCAAATCAAGAGATTGGTACAAAGGCAAATATGGGCTGTTTTTTGGGGGGATTTTCGAATTTTTGGTGGATAGAAGAAAATTTTGTGGGGTAATTCGTGAGAAATGAAGCTCTTGATTCCAATATGTTTAGGGCAAACCTCTAGGGTGGCCCGATCTTTCATGAATCCCACTCAAATCAAGGATGGAGTGTAGGGAGAGGAGGAGAGGAGGAACACGACGAACTCACGCACGAAGAACACAATGAACACACACGCAAAACCACGATGCACACCAATAGCTCACGCCGGCGGTGACCGGTCCGGCACAATCCCTAGGATCAGCGATGGGCAGAGGACTCTCTCTCGAACCATCACGGTGAGGAGGGAGACTCGGTGAGATCTTGACGTCTAGGCAAAGGGAATATGATTCCTAGGCCTTGTACAAAACGGAGGCACAATGCAAACTCCAATGAGGTTTGGGATATTTGGTGCTCCTTTGTCAAAGGAGCATGAGGCAAGAACTAGTTGGATCCACAAGGGGTTTCCACTAATTCCAAATATCATGCCTAGGGTTTACAATGGAGGTAGGGGACCCCAGCCACACGTTCAGGGGTAATTCAGGCATTAAAGTAGAGTTCTGGGCGAAGTAGAGGGGTACATGGGCCACAGGGCCCAGCTATGGCTCACAGGCCCATCTTCAGGCCGGACAGTCCGGGTCAGAGGGACCGGACAGTCCGGGGTGGCCGGACACTCTGGGTAGTGTCCGGGTAGTGTCCGAAGTGGCACACACAATGTCCGAGCCTGGACACGGCTGGGGTAGGCTGGAAACTCCGGCTGAGTCGCGTTAGACACTCCGGCTGCGCCGGACACTCCGGCTCAGGCAGCTTCAGGGCTCGTGGGTCGACACATTGGGGTCTCGTACCTGATAATGCATAGAGTACTAGTATGAAGTAGCATGCCATCCAAGTGTATGTCAAAGTCATATGATGAGAGGAGCGAGTTCACCTTAGCTTGAAGGAGCTTGGCTCGGGCACGGGTCATCGGTCCACTTGGGGGACTTGGTGGCATAGATGTAGGAGCGTCCATAGGACGGGCTGCATCACTAGGGTTACAAACGGGATCCTGCGAAAGTCCCGCTTCTAGTTCATTTTAAGGTTTACTAGTTTAACTTTTCTCAAAAATATTGTACTATAGAATCTTCAAATGAACTAGAATAGGACTTTCTCAGGATCCTGCTCGCAACCCTAACCATGGCATACGTGCTTAGCGTCATGCTATGGACGAGGGAGAGATCAGCTGTCAAGTGTGCGTGGGGTTACCGAAAAGATACATACTCTTCTTTTCAGAGTAAGGGCATCTACTATGTTAGCAACAAGGCTATCCATAAAGCAAAAGGTAGTCCAAAAGGAGTTCAACATTCATAGTGGAGGCTATCAATAAGCTATCCATGAGCTTAGAACCTTAAGGGTGACCTACAAGCTTGTGGGTTGTTCATAAGCAATAGAATACTATTTTAATTTCTCCCCTCTCTCTTGTATGTGTGAAATTTTAACTGACACGTGGGTCCATCTTATAGACAAGTTCAACTATATACAATGTGGAGCAATCAATTATCTTGTGGTATGGTACATGGGTTCCATCTTATGGACAAATTCTGACACATACATAGGTGATGCCCTAAATACTAGTATGAAAATAGAAGTTGTAATATGTCTGGTCAAACTGACATGATCAGACTATACTATGCTAGGAAGTGACGTGGTTAATTTATTGCATAGCAGCGTGCTAGTCTATCACGCTAGCCGGCGTCCTCGATGCAGCCGCTTCCTACAGCAGAAGAAAAGAAAAAACCTCTTTCAAAGAGCCATCCCATCTTCCCCATCTCTGTTTAGTTTATCCCCACTCATCGATGTCGCCTGGCCCCATCTCTGGCGCGCTTCACACATTTTACTCGTGACCTTGCCCGCTGCATCGCTGCCTCCAGGCCACCACCCCTCTCCTCCAAAAACCACCAACAACTCTACATAGATCCACCCTTGCCCCCAATCCATCCAGAAGGTGATGGAGGGTTCAAGGTGCAACCCGTGGCACTACGGCTGGAGCAAGGTCGGCGACAACGTCTTCAACAAAATCTCTATGCGTATGGATACTACCAGCGCTATTAGGCTGGCCGCATGCTCCAATGACTGGCAGAAAAGGTAGCAGATGCCCCAATGACTGTTGTTGTTCATTGGTCTCCTACAATGACGTCTACAAGCACAAGATTCAGTGCTACTACGCCCCGTGCGCAGTCTGCATGGAGCCAGGATGCGAGTTCGTCACCCTGCCATTGACTGTGCATGAGCTCTGTGACCACTTGAAACTTTCCCACAAGAGGCATTTTCCCGAAGTGACCTACTTCTACAAGCACTGGTACCCAACTGACTCGGTACCCGCACTAGAGATCATCAGAATTGGGAAAGAGGGCACGGAGTTTGCCGCCCAAATTGAAGGGTGCACCATGGACATCATCCTATCTGTCAAGTATGCCAGGTCGGCGGCATGTGAATCGTCGCGGTACAAGGTGATGTTATGGTCACTACCGTCATGGAATAAGCTCCATTCGGTCGAAATGGCGGTGACATCTGAGCTGACCTGTAGGCCTTCGTTGGCTGAAATCGCGTTGAAAGGGCTCATGTCGTACCTGTCGAAACCGCGGTGTTACCTATGAGCTTCTCCATCGATCATCAGAATTCCCCCTAGATTACAAGTATATCAAAAACTAGTTTCAAGTGTGAGTTAACACATATAAATCTTCTTGTGATGATCCTAATATGAATATATGTAATGGCGTACTAATTAATTACTTTATGTTGGTGACAGACCCAATCGGTGTCAGCTGTCCATCCATATATGTCTTCATGTTCAGTGCTTGTTGGTGTAGTCCCGTGGAACTTCGTGATGCCTGGCTACGAGTTTGCCACCTGCCGTTTGTGCTCCACTCCCACCTCAGAGAAGCCCACTCCATGAGGTTGAGCATATTCCGCTATGGTAGAAAAGGCAGGTACATATTTAAGCCGGTGCCGGCACCGGGCTCGCAGAATGTAGATATAGGGTAACCGGGGACGATGGCCCAGTGTTCTGCGTGCTATTTGACGGGAGCGATGAAGTCATCTTGATATCTGTCATGTGCGTCAGGCCGGTGGCGCACTTGTCGCCATAGTACAGGTTGAAGTTGAGTTATGCACATCCAAATGGCTTGTGTGAGTAGGTATTATTTGCGAAGCCTAAAGCCACTTGCTCTTTGTCGGTTTGTCGGTCTAATATGGTCGCTCGTCATCAGAATCGACCATCATATTTCACCGTGGAATACAAGCTTTGTATCGATAGGATTCTCTAGAGAATAAAACATCTTAATCTTCTTGTGATGATCCTAACTTGAACACATGTACTCGTCGACAAGATTTTTCTTATTATTTTGGGACATGTGGTTCCTAGTTTAAGGTACTTCTAAGTATTTTGTATGGAGTTCTGCTCCTACTAATCTATTTTATAGTAGGAGTAATACCTATGTACTGATACTTGTTTAGACCCATGGATCGAGTGCAGAATATGGTCTCTCTTTCCTTTTTAATCATGTTCTTGCTACATCTACGAAATTTCAATGTCTGCATTGCTGAATCTGTCAATTCCTTTGGTCATTATTTGTACTGCTAAATCGGTCACTTTGAAATGTTACTAAATCTATCAAGTGTCGCTTATTATGAACTAGGAATCTGTTGGTATTTTCTGTCTTATTCAGTACTGCTGAATCTTTCAAATGCTAGTGAATCTGTCAAATGTTCTGTTGTTGATATTACTAAAGTATTTTTTAGAACTAATAATGATGTATTGGTACTTATTTAGACCAAGACCAGTAGATGGTCTTGCTCTTGTTTTGAAACATGGCCAGAATATGGTCTCTCTTTCCTTTTGAATTATCACCTTGATACGTCTATTGAATTTCAATGTCTACATTGTTAAATCTATCAACTCTTTTGGGCATTATCTGTACTACTAAATCGGTCACTTTGAAATGTTGTAGAATCTGTCAAGTGCCGCTGATTATGTATTGGGAATCTATTGATATTTTTCTGTTTATTTAGTACTATTGAATCTTTCAAAAGCTAGTGAATTTGTCAAATGTTCTGTCATTTTTATTATGGTACTAAAGTATTTTGTAGAACTAATACTGACGTACTGGTACTTGTTTAGATCAAGGGCAATAGATGGTCTTGATGTTCTTTTGAAACATGGCCTTGTCACAATTTAGATGAGGCTTGGGGCTTTTTGGGTTGCATATGTGGGTCACACAAGCATTGATGTGAGGAGAAGGTATACATAGAAAAGCAAACTTGATCGTCAGTTTTGCTTGCTCCAATGATCGAGTGTGTTTGGAGAAAAGCGGCTGATCCCACGACAAGGATTTTAGGGCTGAAACAAGAATTGATTCTCGTTGTCCTGCTATTGAATTTCAGAGTCTGTATTGCTAAATCAGTCACTTTGAAATGCTGCTAAATATGAACTGGGAACCTATTGTTATTTCACCAAGCATGATGCAATTTAGGTCGTGAGTTCTTTCCTTTCTAGAAGTTTCAGAAATTTTAGTAGGTTTGCCAAACTTTGCAAAGGTGTACCTTTGTAGAAAGTTCATATGAGGTTCAACATCTTGGTATTTTGGTATGAAGTACTGAAAAACGTAAGTGACTCAACTTACAACTACTATGTCTAACTGATGTGAATCTAGACAAAGTTGAGGCCATTAGAATATGAAATGGAGGGAGTAGTATAAAAATGGAAGCAGTAAATAAATCATCTCTCAGTTCTAATAACTGATGTGATGAGAGAACACTTCATGGCAGTGTGCCATTCTAGAGTAGCTATAGTACTCCCTACTCCATAACTCAAGTCAGTGTCCTCGATGCAGCTACACTCGGCAAAAGACAACCGAAGGAGCACGGCAAAACCCCTCCTTCAAAGAGCCATCCCCAACTCCGCGAGGCCGTATTTGGATCTTCTCGAGCATGCAATTCACACATTTTTCTCGCCATCTCACACGCAGCATCGATCCTTCCAGGCTGCCACCCCTCTCCTCCAAATATGCACAACTGTCATACATAGATCCATCCTTGCCCCCAATCCATCCGTACGTGATGACTATGGATTCGAGGCACAAGCGGCTGAACGCCATTTGGACGAAGGTTAGCGACGATGTATTCAATGAAATAGCTATGCTTCTAGACACTACCAGCGTTGTCCGGCTGGCCACATGCTCCAAGGAGTTGTACCGCCAAGTTGCTGATGGAAAAGGTAGTAGATGACCAACAACATATACTGGACTTTGGTCTCCTACAAGGACGTTTACAACCATAAGATCGTGTGCAACTACCACCGGTGTGTCTACATGGAGCCAGGATGCGAGTTCACCGGCGTCAAGAAAGTGACGTCGAGAACCTCATATTTGCCCACTCGATGACAGTGCCCAGATACAGCCCCCAAAAATGGAAACCCGTCTGTGTCGGTTCGTGCACCGAGCTCGCTAAGAGCTGAGGTCATCGGCATCGGGAAGGAGGGCAAGTTGTTCGTCACCCAAATTGACGGGCATATCACGGACTTGCTCCTATCCATTAGGCTGGTCAGGTCGGTGGCGTGCGAATCGCCGTGGTACGAGGTGAGGTTTTTGTTGTTGGTCTTGTTCGCTAGTTTCAATCAGGTTGTAGTAACAAGGTCATACGAGACAACAATTAGGCCGACGCCACGTAGAAAGTGCTCACGTCTTTTCTTTCGAAGTTGTGGCTTTACTGGCATACTATTGAACCTATCGTCGGACAAGATTCACCGGTGAGATATCACATCTTAATCCTCTTGTGATGATTCTACTGTGAGTGTCTGTAATATTGTACTAATTAGCTAGGTTATGTTGGTGGAAGATTCCCTTCGTAATTGGAATTGCGGAAATTAAGGATCCCGATTTTCTAGTTTGTCGTATGAATTTTACATGTATGCAGCTGACTTAGGCCGACAAGCGACAATGAAACGAGAGACGCATCCCAGGCAGGAAATCAAGCGTGCTGCATGCCCAACACTTTGACACGCTGAAGCATTCTCTTTTCTTCGAGTACGTATGATGGGACATGTAGTGGTTCCTAGCTTAGTGTAGACTTGTAGTTCTACACTTGTACTAAGTATTTTGGATGGAGTTCAGCTACTTCTAATCTATTTTGTAGTAATACCTATGTACTAGAACTTGTTCAGATCGAGTGGATAATATGCATGGTCTCGCTTTCCTTTTGAAACTTGGTCTTGCTGCATTGTTGTAGATCCATTGAATTTCAATGTCGACATTGTTGAACCTGTCATTTTTTTGGTCATTTTCTGCCACCGTTGAATCGGCCACTTTAAATTGCTGCTGAATCTATCAAGTGCTGCTGAATGTGAACTAGGAACCTGTAAGATACTTTTCCAGCCTTATTCTATACTGCCAAATCTTTCAAATACTACTGAATCTGTCAAATATTCTATCATTGCTTTTACTAAAATATTTCGTAGAGTTAATATTGATGTACTAGTACTTGTTTAGATCAAGGGAAGTAGATGGCCAGTCTTGATTTTGTTTTGAAACATGGTTGTGTCACAATATAGATGAGGCTTGGGAATTTTGTGTTGCATATATGTTGGTCACACAGGCATTGATATAAGAACGAGGTATGCACACAAAAACAGACTTGATCGTCATTTTTGCATGCTCCAATGATGCAGTGTGTTCGGGGAAAAGGGGAAAAATCATCGTGCGCCAAGGTTTTTAGAGTTGAAACAAGAATTGATTATCTCTGTACTGCTATTGAATTTTAGTGTATGTATTGCTGAATCGGCACTTTGAAATGCTGCTGAATCTATCAAGTGCAGCTAATTACAAACTGGGAATCTGTCAATATTTTTCTGTCTTATTCTGTACTTCTGAATCTTTTAAATGCTAGTACAAAATCTCTCAAAAGTTTTGTTGTTGCTAATTTGCACTAGATCTTTTGCCTTTCTGTCATTGGAACCATTGGATGTGTGTTTTCGACAGATATGAGAGGGGTAAAGATACAGCATGTGTCGTCGGATTGAAGACATGTATGCCGAGAGGGGTCTTCAAGGCGATTGTATAAAGGGGGTGTGAGACGACGGTATTCTGGGACGGTGAGCACACAAGCTTTACCCAGGTTCGAATCCACCAGCTTTGGACGGATCCTACTCCTGCTATCAATCTAGTAATACGGCAGAGCCGGAATATGGGTTACAAGGGTTTCGCCTGTGCGAGTTGAGATTGAAGAATATTGGGTTGCCCTAAAGGCTAGCCCCTAGGACGGCTTATATAGATATCCGGCCTAGGGTTTACAGGAGAGATCTATCCGGCTATGACTAAGAGTCAGTTACAGAGTACATCTTGGACTACAAGTAACTAACCAGGGCTAAGTCGGTAAGTCTTATGGGTCATTCCATAGCTAGATGGACCTCCATCTTCTCTCCCTGACTGGGCCTCCCGTGGAGCAAAGCTCTCATCCGAAGTGGGCCACGCTGGTACGTGAGTCACAGTGGGTATACCCGGAGAGTATATCCCCAATAGTGTGATTTCACCAAGTGAAGTCATAGGGTATCATTCCAGTTTTGGCACGGGCAGAGGGCGTGTCCATGGTTCCTTTGACTTTCCCCATGAATATCTGTCAAAATAATTATCGCTTTTTCCACCTCCCTCTATGAGGTCTTTGTTTCGAGTCTAGCCGAGCCACATCACAATGCAATTTTTATTAACGAGGAGAAGAAATCTAGCCCATTCCACCCCATTTTAGCCTAGAACATTTTAATTCAGCCTTTTTGGGTTCAGTGGACTGATGACCACATCCCACTAAACTTTGAGAAAGGAGGTCGTGGAGCACAACCCATAACATTATATTTCGGCCTTTTCAGGGTAAGGGGACTGCTGAGCACAGGACAGTGAAATTTGAAAAAGGAGCCCATGGGGCATAGGCCATGGAGTATAGCCCAAATTATTTTGAATTAGTCCTTTTGGGCATTACCCCCCACCCCTTCAAAAAAACTCCGCTTTCCAATGTTTTTAAGAAACTACTCTATTATGTGACATTTTATAAATTGAGATGCCAGGAGCACTGCCCTTTTATATTTTAAAAGAGATAAACCCGGACACAAAATATTTATAAAAATACTAATACATAAGTTGTAGTACTAATAAATGTTTAATGATATCCTTTATATAGATATCTTTGGTGTAGTTGTAATGCACTCAGTTTATGTCTATTTAATTCGAAGATCTTGAGTCCGGATCCCCTATGTGCACATATATCTTGGGTTTACATATATATAGATATATATATTGGGTTTACATTTTTTTCTTCTAGCAATATCGCATTACGTAGAGGCTGACATCACGGACCCCCAGCCTGCAGCGTTGTTACCTTAGATCTGGATTACGGATGTAGTGTAGCTTCTTTTTCCCTAGTAGACCTAGGTTATTGAATCCTCCTGAAGTGAATCCGTAGTGAAGTTACTTTAACGGACCTTCGGGAGTTTTAGAATTCCTTTTGTGTTTTTACCAGACCAATAGCTTACGTCTTTTTGTTGTTGTCGATGATGGAGAGAGAGGGCCTATGGCGTTCGGTTTCACCTGTAGCTGTCCAAAACATCTGATGGGAAGAAAAGAAAGAAATAAAGTATACATGTACTTGTTAGAGCAAGATAAATTATATGTGGGTAGTGCATCCATAATTGCTATTTCCTCCGCAACTGCTTATAGCAATAACCTACAGTCTCATCCATAGAAGAAAGAGAACTAATGATATGCATAGTGATGTCACCGTTAATCCCAAGGAAATCCCTCACATACAGCCGTACTACCCCTTCTGTCACTGGGGTTCCCAACCTGCAGATCAGTCATTACTCATACTCCCTATACCTGGCTCAACCCTCGGGGTCTTGGGTACCTAACAAGTCCTTAGATTGAGGCAAGAGAGGATAGAATAATCATCATGTCATACAAACTAATACATGATCCCATCCATGATAAATAACATGCACAAACGCTACATGGCTAGGCCGAAGCCCTTAGCCCAAGGAGAATTACTCACACATAGAGATGAGATCAATAATCATTAACATTGTATTTAAAATCATAAGATTGATAGCAATAGTCTTAAAATGTCGCCAATCGAAGAAGAGATCTACTATTACAAGTGGTGGAATATGGCTATGGAGATGGAGAAGGGTTTTGAGATCTAGAGGCGGCTGGAGATCTGTGGCAGAGACTTTTGGTCAGGGTCTGGCTTGTTTTCTTGTCACCCGAGGCTTCTTTATATAGGGTCCCTTCACGAAAGTTGTTCTGTTTGACCTAACGGGGGCAGCACCAACTATACGACCGGAGCTATACGGCCGGAATTTTGCTCCGGTCGTATAGTTGGTCGTTAAAGCGTCTGCCTCCGCTTCACGACTCCTGGTTTCTTCTGGTTGTTGGAAATCTCGTATCTTTGACTTTAATGTAGTGATTCCCATCTTCAAACAATGTTATCTGCGCAGGAAAAATATAAAAAGAAAGGATTGCATAGCCCTTTGAATATTAGGCATTAGTGGCAGGGTTTAGAAAGATATTTAAATATGAATAATATCCAGTTTAAATGTGGATATAGATGGCTATATTTCAGAGCCATCAACCTCCCCAAGCTTAAACTTGATCATCCCCGAGCAAGAAAACCAAAATCAAAAAGGAACTCTGCATTTAAACTGAAATAACGAGATGGTGATCTTACTCATGATTGGTAGTCTCATGTTTCCTCCACTTCATAAATCTGAAAAACTTCAGCATAGATAGAGTAATGGCAAGCATATCATACGGGTTTTATGCATCCTTATAGTGCAGCAAAATTATTGTTAACATAGATGATTCAAATGAGCAAACTTTATTCCATGTCATGTAATCAACTCATAGGCTTGCCTTTGAATAATAAAGTATAATCATGTAAATTGAGAGTGTGAGAGTTGTCATGAAAAGCATATACACTAGAGTATCTCAATCCTCCCACATCAATAAATCAAGACTTTTCAGGCACTGCTTTTCTATTAATTGTCCTTCAAGAATTTCAGTACTTGAGTAATTGAGAGCATGCCAAAGATTTCTATTAGTTTATCGGGCTGTGATGGACACTCGTGGCATCACTAAGGTTTTTGTTCCTTTTGCATAATGATTACTCATAACAGCCACAGGAGTGATTCCATCATGATTACAACTACCCGGGAGTGCCAAGAATCTTACCCACTATAGCATTGCTGCTACATGTGTTTAATTAACTCATATCCTAAATCTAGGAGTTTCCTCCATGAAGATCGTTCGTAGGCCAGCGGAGTTGTTGGCATCCCATGAAGTGTAACAACCCAGCATTAGAGCTTAGAAATAAGCTGAGATAAGGTGTGTGCATTGCATTCATGCATAGAAAATATGGGGAATTTTCGCGCAAAACTAAAGAAGTCAGTGAGGGATCAGGATCTCTCTTGCTCTGATGGAAACATCCAGGCAAGTGCGATAGATTTCGACATGACCTCCACTATATCTTTGCTTTTGAGGGGTAGCTATTCAAATTTGAACATTCAAAAGTTATGTTTGAATTCAAATAGAATTTGAGATGAATTTGGAAAATAAATTGCAATAATAGATATAATGCATTACTCTTTATGATAAAGGTATCTCAAGACAAATTAAAGACTGTATTAATAAATGAGAATACACGAAAATATAAATACAAATAAGAACAAGCCTTAAACTCCAAAAAGGGGAAAATCAAACTTTATTATCTCAAACAAATAATGATACATTGTCTTTACACCTACATAAAAGAACAAATGAATTACAAAAGAATCTAGAATAAAAGATTACAAAGGTAATGAAATAAAAACCCTAGACTAATATCTAACTATTCCTTCATCTGGTGTCTTCATTCCTCACTCTGATTCCTGCAAAACAATACAAAAGATAACAAAACAGAAGTAAAAGAATAAAATAAAGGGAATTGTTTAGATTAATGTTACTCTCGGTCTGGCATAGTGTTGCTATGCTAAGTTCATCATTGAGTATGGGTTAAAGGGGCCACATTGGATCTGTTCTTATAAAATTTAGGCTTCATACTTGTGCATCATTAGCATAGAGTTAATATTCCACTTGGCAATTAAAAATAAAGGTCAAGATCAGATAATCCCAAACCAGCCGAGCACATCCTTAGAAAAAATATCTTACAGATGAAACCTGGACAAGGGGAGGTTCCCTGGACTAGCAGCACACAAGCAGCTTAGTCATTGCATGCTTGTGTGTTGTTAACACAAGACCTCCACAAGGGAGGATAAGAACACAGCCATAGCAGCAGAGTACCACTTTGTTGGTCACTCACCACACTTCATTTCACCACACGGCACCTCAACAGGTTCACAGCCAAACCACAAGAACAACATATGTTCTTGATGGATCATCACAGATCTGCTTCACACATACCAACCAATATCACATGAATTCCTAGATCAAGATTTAACCCAAGAAGCACCAAGGGGATCAGAACAAGATCATAAGCTAGTCTAAAAGGAGGAGAAGGCCAGCAGATCAGGGAGGAGTAGCTCAAGCAAAGAGAGGATCAAGCATCAGCAACAATCAACTACATCAACCACACATCCCTTGCATCCTGGTTGCTCTAAGAGCCATCCAGGAGGTGAGACAAGTGGAGCTGGATATCAAGAAACAGTTATATCTGATAGCAAGAAGAATCACAAC
Organism: Avena sativa; assembly: GCA_916181665.1. Taxonomy (NCBI): domain Eukaryota; kingdom Viridiplantae; phylum Streptophyta; class Magnoliopsida; order Poales; family Poaceae; genus Avena; species Avena sativa. The sequence continues at coordinate 408,727,361 of OV702292.1, read as the reverse complement.
ACAATTGCAGGTAGTTATCTCTCCCAAACCAAACATAGCATCTGTTTTCTTGATCTTTTATTTAAAGAGAGGAGTTTGGAGTGAGAGGGGGCTCTTAGAATGCATAGATGCTATGTAGTTCATCATAGAGGCTGTAGGGACAAATAATATATGTTCTTGTTTTAGAAAAGGATTGGCCTCAGACTTGGCATCATTGGCAAGGGGGTCTTGGCATCATTTTTATGGTGCAGAGCATCAAGATCTGCTGCTGATTACAAAAACAAGGTGGGTTTAACTATGCAGCCAACTACACAGTGATGAATCACTGCTATGCACCCTCTTATGAGGCACCACAGCAACAAATCATCAAGACAGAGGCTATATGGTTAACCAGATTGTTCAAATCACTTGCCCACAAGTAAAATAAAGCCCACAATTAATCCTTAACTGGATTCATCATAAAAGGAAACCATTTTAAGCCAGCAGTACTCACAAGCACAGACAAGTTATGCTTGCACATCATCTACACATGAAGTATACCATCTTTTAATTCCAGTATATGGAGGTTACCACTGTGTACCATCCAGCAGGAGGTTTCATAGTGGCATCCCTCCAACCTAGGGCCAATTTATAAGGCAAACAATTTAAGCAATCAATTTCGCTTGATACTAGGGGATATCCTTAGGCCTCTGGTTGAGAATCATCTCAACTGTTGTTATCATATTAGCAGAGTAATCATAGCAGCCGCCATCTCTGGTTATAAATTTTATACAAACTAATTTCATCATTTTCCTAGTAGTAACTCTAGGAATCAGAATTATATATTGATCCACTGATAGAAGTTGACAGAAAAATAAATCATCTTCCAAGCAAAGTTAACTAGGAATCATATATTACAGAACACAACTGTTCAGTCAATTTTCCATGGTCCTAATAGCAGAAGCTATTATTCAAATTAAGGTATCAACCACACATTTATAATCTGTCCAGCAGTATAGGAAACATTCATAGGTTAGATAATTATATATCCCAATAACAAAAATTCATCTTCAGACCTGGCAAGCGAGTTTAATTAACCACTCCGTAACAAAATAATGTGTTCAGCGATAGAACCATAGCAAACTATACATTTCTGGGATGAGAGATTCATTCAGACGGAGAGAGAGGGAGTGAGGAACAAAAGGGGAGAAGGGAAAAACTTACTCAATGGCCTCGCCCAGCAGGAAGAGGAAGCAGAACCTGGCCTGGCAAGGGAAGCGGTGGCCACGGCACGGCGGCACGGTGAGCAGCACCGCGCCGAGCCGCACCTGTGGTAGCAGCAGCTCTGCCTAGTCGAAGATGGCAGTTTAGGCAAACAACACTTCACCCAGAGTCACACCACCACATCATAATATCCACCACCACAGGGCCGCGAGATGGTGGCGTAGGACGTCAGGGTTACATCAACTGGTTACCGCCCCGCCAGCATCAGAGAAGGGGACGAAGAGTCCAGGGTTCACCAGCACCAAACCACCACCCCGAAGCCACGAGGTAGCCAGCAAGCACCGGAGTCACGAGCGACGAAATCCTAGCGCCATAGAGGTGAAGGGAGTGCGTAGAAGGAGGTGCAGATCTCAAATCGAGCTGGACCAGAAGAACTAGAAGAGTGCGGCGGAGCTTTTAGCTGCGGCTGCGAGGGCCGCAATGACCAGCATCGCCAGAGTCGGGCCGGCGGGAGCAGCGGGCGTCGATGGCGGCGCTGTTCGCGTCACACGCGAACACAGAGAGGGGTGAGAGATTGACCGGACCAATTGATCGGCCTAAAGGGGATTAGGACAACCTATGGGCTAGGCTAGCTTATGGGCCAAGCCTAGTTATATAAATAAAGAGATGAAAAAATAAAATAAAATGGAGATAGGGAAATTACCAAAATACCCCTGAAATTGTTTTAGCCCTAGAAAAATATAGAAAATCCTAAAAATACTTATAACATATTGGAATGATCACAAAAATAATATCTACTTAAGAAAAATATAACATGACTTGTTTGAGTTAAATAAAATATAAATCAATATTAATACCATTAGGACCTAAACGAAATTTCATAAAATAAAACAAAGACTTAAAATTAAATAAAAATCATTTTTACATATAAAAATGAGTCTACTGTTTTATAAAAAATACTAACTTAGTTGTTTACAAATAAAGCTTGAAGCAAATATTTAAAGATATAAAAATCCTTTATGAAATTTTGTAAAAATAAGGATAACACCTAAAATCAAATACAATTCACTTTTAAGATCTTAAGTAAGTATGTTTCCCCAGAAAATACTAATTGTGTTATTCCAACACACTTTAAGGTTAATAAGAAATAAATTCTTATTTCTTATTTAGTTGGTAAATTCTTTAAGAACATTCTTAAATAAGAAATAATCACAATTTTATGTAAAACCCTAAATCTGGTACATTGAAATACTACTTCCAAAACCATAACTTAAGTCTATAATAATACTTAAAAGTAAAACTATTAACATTTAGAAATCTCACTTAAACTAAAAATGAATGATCATATACCTTCAACATGCGTGTTATAATATTTAAAGCTTATTAACACTTTTAAACACATCATACCCTAGGTCAATTTATGTTTTAAAGCTAAATTGGTCCATAAAATTATATAGTTAATGTATAAAGTCTAAATATGTTTTTATAGTTAACTTTTGTCTGTTCCAAATTAAGTCATAAGGCATCTCAAGCCCAAACTTATAGACAAACTAAATCTTAAAGAAATCACCTAGATTTAACTCATTCACCATATCGGGGTATTACTTTGGGATTTTCCAAACTGCATTACATTACTTATGCATAACCGCATCTTGCTTCTTTAAACCTTAGTCCTTACCGGACCAATGATGTTGTTTACAGAATTTGGACCTTCTATTGTCTTGAAGACCATGAGTGCATAATTTTGCAATCACAAAAAGGCAAGTTCACAACTTGCTCATGTCCTTTGATTATTTTCTATGCTTGTAACTCAACTGTGTCATCACCTGCATTTCAAAAAGGACAGAAAACACTATTTTCATAATAATATGATTATGGATTATTTACCAAGAGGTAATAATCTTTTGATACAGTTCCGGTGGTAAAGGAACATAATATCTAGGACTTAACAACCAATGTCGCCAGCGATTCTAGCACCGTATATTACGCGTCAACCATAAGACTTGGAATGGGATGGGAAAGTCAACTGTATCTTCTCCCTTTCATATGGAGGCAAGATGACCTTATCGTGACGTTGGGATTCCCGGTGTGGATCCAACATATGGGTGGGCACCCTTAGGCCCCACGATTTTGGTGTCTAGATTATTTATGAGTGGCTGCCGGAGGTATGAACCTCCAGGGGAATCACCAGCTCATAGAGTCTTCGGGAACTCCCCATGGTTATAGCTTGCCCTAGTTGGCGGCTTAACGGAGTTGTAGTCAGCCCCGGAGGATCGTGCAGACATATGGGGTCGCGAAGAGGGTAGTACTGGCTTGGATCTTAAACTGGGCCCCATACCAAGGAAGTGTGGACAAGCTCGCGGATTGGTTGTGCAACAAGGCTAAGGTCTCTTATGGGAAAAGTGAAGCACCTCTGCAGAGTGTAAAAATTGTGACATGTTACTCCCTATTCCGGGAAGGAGCTACGAACGCGGCAGGAAAGGAACTCCACGAAGGTCTGGTCAACCTGTTAAGGTTGTCGGACATAGTTTTTAGAATAAAAGCAACCTTTGAAGAAATGTTTACGAAAACCTGCATTGCCTACGACCTATGGTCTGTGGCTGTAGATATAGTGCATCATACACTCCTTTTTAGTGAACTTGCTGAGTACGGTCGTACTCAACCGTACCTTCTTAACCCTTGCTAGGTTCTAAGCTATTGAAGACGACGTCAACATCAATGTCTGCTCAAGAAACCATCATGGAAACTAAAGTTCTTCAATAAAGTCAATGAAGTCCACATAGACGTAAACCGAAGCGAATACTAAGTTCTTTAATAGATAGAAGTAGATTCTCTAGCCATAAAACCTACTTAGCAGCAATGGCAAGCCAAATAGTTTATATTCTATTCGTAGTAACTAGATAGTTCTGAGTTATTATTTCTTGTTATTCTTGTAAGAAGTTCTTTCTCTCTCTTTAACCTAGAGTGTTCTCTGGATCTTTTGTAAAGAGTCGAGTTATAATCTATAGTCATGTCTTGGACCTGCTGTGTTTATGTTGTACCACTCTGAGGGATGTAATACTGGTGAATGGTGTTTCATTGGTGTTATGTCAACGACTATAGTGTACTACATCATGCAGTGGTATGCTGGGTCACCGCATGAAGTTTGACACGCATAAAGCTATATCATTCTTATGATTAACAAGTCAAACTTTGGCATGCTCACAAAAACCGCTAAACATTAATTCAATCGAACAAATCATTTTAAAGAGAGCTACCAAGTCAATCAACATTTTCAGTGGTGTTGAGTGTCTCTATAAATAAACCTTCAAGGCTAAGCACTACAACACCCAAGCCTTCAATTGTGAGACTTTTTCTTCTTACAATTGTTTAGCAATTTTTAGGCTAGACTTGGTTAATTACGAGAGCTAGAACAAAACGTGCCCAACTAAATACCCATGCAAACAAAATCTTACTACAATAAAAGACTCACTCCACCAATATAATATATCAACATTTACTACTAACTAGCATGGATTTCTCAAACTTCAAAAGTGGGGAGTCATAAGACATACCTCTCATGTTTGGTTCCAGTTCTCTCTTCCTCTTTTTATTTGCTTCTTGGAAACTCGAAGTCGATCACTCTCCTGCAAACATATGAACCTCGAGGCGGAAACAAAAGAAAGAGGGAAAATAAGGAAAAATGGAGAAATCTTTTTGTGGTTTTTAAGAGAGGGAATTTAAAGAATAGAAAATTGGTGGCAAAACTCGGCTAGAAAATCTCAAAAGAAAATAGAAAGAACTAAAAAATAATGTGTTGGGGAAACCAACACGAGTGCTTATAAACTCAAATAAAAACACACCCTCGAAATAAATAAAAGCAAATGAATGCCAAATAAATATACATGAGGAAACTTCCCCAAGCTTAGGCTTTTGCAAGCCCTTCAAATCATTGTGGTGGCGGGAAAAGACATTACTCCAGTTTGCAAATTGAGTTGAGAGGTTACTAGTTGATTCTCGGAGGTTCAAAGAGAGGCTATGCATCCTCTCCACAGTCCCTCCAAGTCCTTGGAAATCTTGGTATGTGGCGAACCGGGTTTATGGCTTCTCCTCTTCGTAAGGAACTTCTTGCTCTTCCTCTTGGTCCTCATCCTCCTCCGAAATCTCCTCCTTGGGTTGGTGTTGCTCACCCTAGGTCGATGCCTAGGGCAGTGGCAAGCACGGTGTTGACGCCTCCACTTGTGATTGGTCCTTGGCTTTGGGAGGCTTGGTGCTCCAGGTAGCGCACAAGGATGGCGCCCAAGTTGAGTGACCAGCCGCAGTTGATGTAAGCGGCCTTTGTGAGGACTAGGATGTCCTCCTCGTTGAGTCTCGTGAACTCATTACGTGCCTACAAGGTGTTAGCAATAACATAGAACAAATAGCGAATTGCAGGATCTTGAATATTATTCCCCTTGCTCACTCTAGTAGTGAAACTCATTCCATTATAGTATTATTCAGGGGTAGGTTCTAAGCTAGTAAAGGATGCGCGTAGGGCATTAACATCATTGTTTGGCAAATTAAAACATGCACACCATTCATCTAAAGTTAAAGTGTAGTTGTTGTTCATAAGTCAGAAAGAAATAGTGTCCTCTCCTTGCCATTGTTTAACGGTGCTTTGCAACGAACTTAGGAATTCAATGGTTAAGCGGCGATAAGTAGGCACATCATTGTACACAAAGTTTTGCAGGCCAACTCTATTGCAAAGTAAATTGAAGTCATCAGAAATACCGAGTTGGTTCAATATAATGGGGCAAGCCCACTTGGTGGCCTTCACTTCGCGGTTCTTGATCTTGTTGAAGCGATCATGTTGGGGCTCATCCCTGAACCGTATCCCCATGCGTTCTTGAGCGACAGCCCGAGAAGCGCTAGCGGTAGCACGAGCACGAGTTTGGCTCCTTATGCTCATCATCTAAAACATTGAAGAAAGACAAAAATAAAACTTTTTGATCCAACAATAGTCAGTACAACATATTCCTCATCATAGTACACTAAAGAGTCTCCCTAAAATAATAATCTAGGCAAGAAAATCATGGCAATTGGTTCATAGTAGGTCTCACCCTAGATTGATAATGACAATAGATAGAAGATGAATTTGCAAAAAGTAATTGGAGGATCGGAGGAGAAACATACCGTAGATCACTTGTGTGCGAGGAAATCGAACAAAGTTGAGTAGAGATGAAATCTCTTGAGGTATTGAGAGAGTTTGGAGGTAGAAGTGAGAAAAAGGATTGAAGTTTTGGAGTTGGAGGTACCTTCCCGTGCGATTTTGGGTCGGATGCAACTGTAGGGGCGCAACTATACGGCCGAAACAATGTGTTCCCACCGTATAGTTGGCCTTCTGTCAAAATTTTAGGGTTTCCTCCTGGCGGTGCAGCTATACGGGCACAACTATACGGCTGGAACAAAATGTTCCCGCTGTATAGTTGGTCATCAAACTGTTTGTCCCTAGGAAAGAAAATATAAAAAGGCATCAATATCTATACGACCAAAACTATACGGCCGGGATTTTTATTCCCACTGTATAGTTGGTTGGTAAACTCTCAATACATTAGAAAAGAATTTGTATGGAGGCACCGATATCTATATGACCAGAGCTATATGGCCAGAATTTTTATTCCTGCCGTATAGTTGGTTGTTAAACTCTCGGTACATATGAAAGAAAAAATTTGATGGCAAAGGTATCTATACGATCGGAACTATACGGCCAGAAATTTTATTCCCGCCGTATAGTTGGTCGTTAAACTCTCTGTATGCATCAAAAAAAATCTGTTTGTTCGAAAATTATTTCTTTTCCTATAACTTAGCGATATACCTCGTTTATGATAGAAAATTGACAATTAAAATTATCGACCAACAACAGCATGTATATAGCAGAATTTTAACTACTACCGAACTTCTTCTCCTCAAATCGAGTTTTCTAGCACTCTTTATTAAACATAAACTTAAACTAAAACTTAAAACTTAACTCAAACCTTTATTTAACATGGGTTGCCTCCCATGGAGCACTCTTTTACGGTCAATAGCTTTACCTTGACGTTACTCACATGGGCCAGATGAGTGGAACACCCACTCCAAAGTAGTTGGCCTTCAAGGTGATGGCCTCCTTCTCGTCATGTTTGGCTTTCTTTTTCTTAGGGAAATGGATAACAAAAGGATCCCGCGAAGGCAATTGTAGCTTCATGTTCCCTTCATGGAGTTTAATTAAAGCCTTTATAGTTCTCAAGAAAGGACGGCCTAGTATGATATGAGCAATAGTATCTTCAGGCATGTCAACAATAACCAAGTCAATTAGTGCAGGACAACCTTTAATGTAAACTAAAGTGTTCTCCTTAATTCCTACGGCTTGTTTATAAGTAGAATCTACAAGATGTAGTTTTAGTTCAGTGATTTTGAAAGAGCCAAGGTTTAGCTTGTTAAAAAGACTCTTTGGGATTGTTGAGACGCTTGAACCTAGATCACAAAGTGTAGCTATCTCATTAGTCCCAATCTTAATTTTAATCGTGGGCTCAATATATCATCTAGTTTAACAGGTAACTTTTCAGCGATTTTCTTGTATTTCTCTCCAAGCTCGTGTACCTTAATCGCTACTTGATCAACAAAGTGTTACCTTCACTCACCGGAATTTTGACGTTGATCCTCTTTACGAGGTCTTCGATGGTATAGCTTGGAGAAGGTGCATTGCTATAATCAAGCTCTTCAGGCTCCTCCCTTTGGATCCTCATCATTTTGAGTTCTTCAACAGGATTGGGCTTAGCTTTACCTGCAAATTTAGCTAGAATGAAAGTTTGACTCTCGGTTATCTTACCTAGTTGTGCCTCAACGATCCTCATTCTTTCTTGGAGGGCCTGCAAATCATTTCTCAAACTAACGGCTTGGTTAGACAATTTACCAAGCATAGCATCATGGTTCTCCGTTATTTTAACAAGAATATTGTTTTGTTCATTTTGTGAGTCTATAAAAGACTTAAGTGTTTCTTGGAGACTACCATTACTAGTTCCCATATTATTATTAGGATTACCTACAGGACTAGAATAGTGTTTCTGAAAATTAGGATTATAATTCTTCATGCAAGCAGGGTTATAATCATTACGAGCTATGAAGTCTATTTCTTCAATATTTGTTTCAGGGATAGCTCTTACCTGGGTTTCCTTACCCTTCATGGCTAGTATGAGATCATCCAACTTAGCATTGAGTTCTTCATTTTCTTGTGGTGAGATGGAGTTCACCTTCTTCGTGTTTGATCTATCCACATGCCATTGAGCATGGTTGTCTTGCATATAGTCTAGCAGCTTCTTTGCTTCGGTAATATGTTTAGCCATAAACGTTCCTCCAGCTGCAGTATCAAGCATAGACTTAGAAATAGGATTAAGAGCATTATAAAATAAATGGAGGATTAACCAATCTTCCATCCCATGACTAGGACAGTTTCTTAAGCATTCTTTCATCCTCTCCCATGCAAGCGCTAGTGGCTCACGCTCTTCCTGTATAAAGCCAGTAATATTATATCTGAGTTGCATAGTCTTTGCAAGTGGAAAAAATTTAGTCATAAATAAAGAAGTACATCCCACCCATGATGTAATCGTATATTTAGGAAAAGATAACAACCATTCTTTTGCTCTTCCTCTAAGAGAGAAAGGAAATAGAGGCAATTTGACCGCATCGGGGTCAACGTCTTTTATACACATCATATCACATATTTCAGTGAAAGTACTCAAGTGCATACCCGCGTCTTCAATAGCAGAGCCTCCAAATTGATTATGTTGAACCAAGCTTAAATAATGGGGCTTAATTTCATAGTCATCAGCAGCAATTGCTGGCTAAGTAATAAGAGTATGCAAATAATCATTGTTGGGAGTAGCAAACTTCCCAAGCTTCTTTTCAGCCATATTTCCTATGTTTTGGGGTTTTCTTAAACAAAGAATTATAATAGTAAAAGCAAGAATTTAAAGGCTAACTAATTTTTTTGGTTTATCAAATAAAGACCAAAAGCAAACTAACAAAATTAAAAACAAGAATTAAAACTAGCAAGGTTCGTAATAACCTCACCAGGGTAGCTATTGCTTCCCCGGCAATGGCGCCAGAAAAAGGATTGATACCTTCGATCCAGATTATGGATTTAGTGTAGCTTCTTTTTCCCTAGTAGACCTAGGTTATCGAATCCTCGGGAAGCGAATGTGTAGTGAAGTTACCTTAACGGACCTTCGAGAGTTTTAGAATTCCTTTTGTGTTTTACCAGACCAATAGCTTGCGTCTTTTTTTTGTTGTCGATGATGGAGAGAGAGGGTCTAGGGCGTTTAGTTTCACCTGTAGCTATGCAAAACATCTGATGGGAATAAAAGATAGAAATAAAGTACGCATGTACTTGTTAGAGCAAGATAAATTATATGTGGGCAGTGCATCCATAATTGTTATTGCCTCCACAACCGCTTATAGCAATAACCTACTAGTCTCATCCATAAAAGAAAGAGAACTAATGATATGTATAGTGATGTCACCGTTAATCCCAAGTAAATACCTCACATACAGCCGTACTACCCCTTCTGTCACTGGGGTTCCCAACCTGCAGATCAGTCATTACTCATACTCCCTATACCTGGCTCAACCCTCAGGGTCTTGGGTACCTGACAAGTCCTTAGATTGAGGCAAGAGAGGATATGTCAACACCCAGAGTTTTAATCCCAGATGCCTGTTATGCCATACATCACAATCCCATGATTACCATTTTTGCGAGACATAACAGATTGGATATCATAGTACATCATCCATTACAAACCATAATAAGGTCTTACAAATAAAGGATCTCATGATCCAGTCTTAATACAAACAAGCAGCAGAATAATAAGCGTAGTAGTAGGCTCCATCTTCAGGGTCGCAGGCAATGTTGATGATGGGAGATGATCCTAGTTGTTATAGACGTCTTGTTGTCCATCATCCTGGTAATCCTCCCCATAGTCTAGCCAGGGGAATAGCCAGGGACAAAGCCATGAGTACTCTTTAAGTACTCGCAAACTATCACTAACAAGTAAGGTAGTTCTAATAGGAATCTTAAGCTCTAGGTTTATTTGCAAAAAGCCAGGTTTAATCTAAACTAATTTTAGAAGTAAAGAAAACTAAGTAAATGTTATAAATCACTTAAGTGGGAACCTAGTTTTCATATTCACACCCTGTTGTGGTCAATTCAAAATCATAGTTCACTTCACAAGTCATTTTGAAAACATCTGACGATGGTACAGTATGGCCACTCCAACTGTCCATGACCGCGGACGCGGCTATTCGAATAGTTTGACACTCTGCAGAGATGGTACACTTTCACCACAAAATTCGATACATCTGTCAGGGATAACCCTGAATCATCATACTTAGTATGCGGATAATCAATCGTAACCTTTTAATTACACACTTTAGTATAGGCACCTCCCATATGAGCTTGGCCTCCCAGCCATGGCCATCTACCATCCTGGGCACTGCATAGGTGGACAATTCACACTCACGAGGTAGCCTCAGCTCAAACCTCTTCCGCGAGGGAACCCATACTAATGCATATAAATTTCCGGCTAAGCCTTACCCAATTCACGTATTGTGGTTGTATGACAAAAATTGGAATGGTATCGCATTCAAACCCAACCATCAGTTTTTATAAAGGTCTAAGGCTCATGCCTCAACATTTTCATCATCAAATCCTTTTTTGTTTCTCAACACATATCAAAACATTTCAATAGAATGACTCATCATTCCATGGTTTTCATAATCATTTTGACTAAGTATTCCCATCTAAAGTGATCAAGTTTTATGCTTAGCACTAGCCACTAAGTTAAGAGTGTTCACTAATGAGGGGTGCTAATCTTCAATCTCATGCCACAGAATGACATCTAGTATAGGCCTAGTTTTATACTCTTTATGCTATCTATACTATCTTTCCAAGTACTCACAAAGCACTAGTTATAAGTAAAGAACTTTGGTAAAGTAAAAGAGTAAAGCTTGCAAGTAAAACTTGGGATGGGTATAAATCAAGGGTATATAACCAAAGCATGCCTAATGAATTTTGCTTAAGTTATCAAGTGGGCAAGTGTTAACTTGCATAATTCTAGCTTGTCAATAATAGCTTGCCTTGATTGGTGCAGTGGTTGAAGTTTTCCTCCTCTTCTTCTGGGTAGAACTCCTCCTCCTCGTAGCTTGGGTCGGTACTATCGTCTATAAATAAATACGGGGTACACAATCACCAAACAATACTTAACTAGCTCTATTTAGCACACTAAGGCTCATACTTGATGATCTAGTATCATCACAATCATCACATGAAATGAAGAACTAGTTTTATTTATCTTATTTGAGAAAAGTAATTTCTACTCATTGAAATTTATTAAGATTTAATATTCTCCAATTAAAATATGGGATCATGTTGACACATGTCATCACCACATATTCTAATACATGGGAAAGTGATTTAAAGGGGTTGGTCACATTTTATAAAGTTTAAGATTATTATTTAATAGATTTAAAGTGACTAGAAATGCCCTAATAGCATTATCTTAGTACTAGTCCAATGTCACTGCATGCAAACCTAAAAAATTTTACATACTCAGATAGGTATTATCAAATGTGAATTTTGAGAGTTGGAATCAACTCAAAAGCTATTATGGTTAATTTTTGAAAAATGTTTGAATGTAGAGAAGTCTCTGTCTTGTTATTTTTACTCAAGATTATCTCTAACTCCAAATGATTTAAATCCAACGGGCTTGGATAGATAATTTAAATATCTTTCTAACAAAATTGGAATCATGCAATTTGGTTGAGTGAATCTCTCTGAATTGATTTTTGGATCTGTGGACAGAATGTGGTTTTAATCTAAATTGGATAATCATTATTTGAATTTCCAGGCCAGCGCGGGAAGTTAAACGGGCCGGCCCAACTACACTGCACAGCGCAGCGGGCTGCTGACTGATGACCCACAAGTATAGGGGGTGTATCGCAGTATTTTGATAAGTAAGAGTGTCAAACCCAACGAGGAGCAGAAGGTGCTGGTGAATGGCTAGGAGCAGGAATTCTCAGTAAATACTTAGCAAACAGATTTTTAGGGGGTTTTGATAATGCAGGTAAATAAAGTACGAGTAAATAAAATACAATATGAATAAATGCACCAAGTGGCCTAATCCTTTCTTTAGCAAAGGACAAGCCGGTTGTATTACTTAAGATGACCAAACGTTCTCGAGGACCAATGGGAATATCGGCAAGTGCTTTCGCTTCATATAGTTGATTAATCTTCTTTAGTTTGCTAAGTGTTGTGTGGGTGAACCTATGCTAATGTACCGACCTTCCTAGGACTAATACATATTTGTGATTATAGCCCTTGCAAGCATCCTCAAGTACAAGAAAGTAATTAAGGTAGAAACCTAACCACAACTTTAAACTCTAAGACCCTGACGTCCCTTGTGCAAAGGTTTCCTAATGGGGGTTTAGGTTTATGTCACTCTAGCAACCCCTACGATTAGTAGCCAAATACACAATGCATTCCCCTAGGCCCATATAGGTGTAGTGTCATGTAGTCGACGTTCACATGACACCACTAGAAGAAGTACACCACAACTTAAATATCAAACTATTGAATCTTTCTCAACACAATTCCACTACTAACAACATGACTTCTCCCATGTCCTCAAGAACAAAATGAACTACACACAAGACATCATATGGATCAAGATCAGAGATGATATAATGATATGTAACAATCTGAACATAAATGATAATTCAATGGTTCACTCAGTAGCATCAACTACAAGGAGTAATCAACACCGGGAAACTTCCCCCTAATAACTATGCACGATTCAACCCAATTGTTAGAGCGGTATGAAGTGGTGATGATGGTGCTGGTGGATATGATGGTGATTATGATGATGATGATCCTGATGAAGTTCAGATTGATGGTCGTGTTGATGGCGACGATCTCCCCTCTCCGGGAAGGAATTCCCCTAGCAGAATTCTGTCTGCCGGAGAGATCTTTCTCTCTCAATGTTTTCCGCCCCGCAGAGGCAGCGGAATCTTTCTGTGGTACCTCTCCGAGTCTTAGGGTTTCGGGAGGATAATATACGCCAGAGGGGAGAGCCAGGAGTGGACCAGGGCGGCCACACCACCTGGTGGCGCGACCTAGGGTGGCCCGCGCTAGGGGGTGGTGTGGGCCCCCTATGGCCCATCTCCACTTCCCCTTCTGGCATTCTTCGTCTTCTGGAAAAATAGGATTTCCCGTGTATTTTCCCGGATTTTCTGATGCCTCCAAACAGCACTTTTCCATCAGAATCCTGACTGTAGCGGTCCATGCTCCAAAAGTCATCAACCATGCAAAAAATAGATGAAATAACATAAGTAGCATCTCTTAATATGAAATATATCAATGAATAACAGTAAATTATGATATAGAATAGTGATGAAAAATGGACGTATCAACTCCCCCAAGCTTAGACTTCGCTTGTCCCCAAGCGAAACTGAACTCAATAAACATGACCTCAGGTTTATGGAGTGAAGAGTCGATAAAAGAATACGGACAAGAAGCATCACATTCATCAATACATAAGTCGTAATAGAAGACAAATCACTATTATATAACTTAACTTGCAATAAGTAAAGGAAACACAATAAAGAGGCATAAAGTAAATCATAATTGGTAATGGCAAACTTAGCTCTTGGTCGAAGAATAGTTGACAATTTGCTGGAGTTCACAAATAACTGATTTTCAATGATAGCTTTCAAAGTAGTAGACACTAAGACAAGAGCAATGTGCAAAACAAGGAACATAAGAGACATGATTGGATAAATCATCATATGAATTAATGAAACACAACAACTCAAAATACTTGCTAAGGTAGAAGAGAATAGGTTTACTGACTCAACTAAAAAGTAAAAGAAAGGCCCTTCATAGAGGGAAGCAGGGATTTCAAGTTTCATAAAGAGCTTCCAAAAATTATGGTACTTATTAGCTTTCAGCTCTCATTGCCCCTATCATAGGCATCTTTAGGTGATTAAGGTTAAAATGATCAAATATGAGGTTAAAGTGCTTTTTTCTCTCTTTCCTCTTTTCTCATCTTTTTTTTCTTTTTTTTCTCAATCTCTATCTCTTTTTTATAAGAAGAATGCTTCATAGATGCTCATTATGGTTACGCTGCAGGTTTCCACCATGACAACATGGATTAGACCAGCGGCCCAGGTGTTTCTCTAACACACATACATAACTCCATGGACTTACAAGCTCCCCTTTCATTTCACAACGACGACATCCATAGACAAAAGAACATGAGATCAACTAGGTACAAAGTACCGGTGCAATGTTGAAAGCGTTCCCCATGACAGTATGGTTCTGCTAATTCACAACTTACAAAGCACAAGCATATACGCAACATAGATGGGCACAATGGTTCAAGTTTATTAAGTGCAAGAAAGTCAAGTGTGCCATCAAGTTCGTGAGAGCTTTAATCACTAATTTTCACATAACAAGTTTAATTCGGAAGGTAGATAAAAACATGAATTTACTTGGAATAGAAATAGTGCTAATAGGTAGGTATGGTGGACACAAATGGCATAGGTTTTGGTTTAAGGAGTGGATGCACGAGAAGCATTCCCTCTCAGTACATGTTTTTGGCAAGCAAGGCTGGGTAGCAACCATAAGAGTTGAAGGAAACAAACAAACATACAAGTCATAAAAACAAACATGTAATCTTCCTTGGAAGCACAAAAGATCTTAACTAGAGAATACCAAACTTATGAGCAAATAAAGAAAGAAAGATGATGAAATTATATTTCTTTAAGAGTACTTTTATCTTTTTCATTCAATTCTCAAAATAGTGTTGCCACTGACCGAGCCAGGTTTGCCAAAACCAACTAAATTAACTCAATGATCCCAAAGTGATACCAATACTAACGACAAGATCAATCATATAACCATGAATTGAAAACTAATATAAGATATGCAAACGAGTAAATGATAGAACTTCTCATTAATATTACATAATGAAAACTCACACCAAGGGATACACAGATTTCTAACGAGAGGGGGGACACTTCCATAATGCAAACCATCCTACATGATAACTTCTCTATTCATGATATGACTCTACTAAAACGGTAAAAAGATAGAAGATAGTGATGTGATACCGCAACACTCCCCCAAGTTTGGAACAAACCAAGGGGATGCCAAAACCTGATGACGAATTACTCCTTCGTTGGTGGTGTTCTCTTGATTGGGGCGAGAAAATCTTCCAGCATCTTGCGAAGCCTGTTATTCTCCTCTTGAAGCATATCCACCTTCCTTCTCAGGACTCGGTACTTGTAGCAGAACTCATCAGTTACTCGTAGAGCTTCCACTACAGCAGGGCAGGAACTAAGGTCTAGAGTTGGAGGTATTAGCCCCTTCATGCTTGCTGACATGTCCTTTACTTCCTCCCCAATGTTCCTGTCCATGTATTCGCACCTAGTTACGATCCTTTCTTGTTTCACCCATCCCACGAGAGTCTCCTGCTCAAGATTGCGATGGAGCTCATGACGGCGCTGAAGCTCATAACCCTTTGAAGACGAATCCTAGAACGACATCTGGAACAAAACAGATCGAAACAAAAACACAATGAGAACATGATATATGAACCTCGGGGGATCCGGGAGATAATATATTATGAATTTTTACAACAAAAGGAAGGTACTAGGAGAAAACGGGTCGGAGACGGAGTCCGGGGCGGCCACACCACCTGCTGGCGCGGACAGGGGGGGCCGTGCCAGGGGGTGGTGTGAGCCACCCTGGCTCCGTTTTCGTCCCTCTTTCGCTTTGTTGCTTTCCTTGTTGGATAAAAACTCCAAAAATATAACTGGATAGAATTTTCGCGGAACTTTTCTTACCAGAACTATTACCTATTCAAAAACGGACTCTGCAGGTCTCCGAATTTGGTCTTTGATAAATTTTTCCAGAGTTACCACTTGAATAGCATCAATATCTTCATTGTAAGAATCTCCAGCAATATAGTGCTTGAGTCGCTGACCATTCACCACTTGTGTAGTGTTATCTTTTAAAGAAGAAATTTTTGTTGCTCCTGAATGATACACTTCTTCAATAACAAAAGGTCCTTCCCATTTTGAGAGTACTTTCCCTGCAAAAAATATAAGACGAGACCTATACAATAGAACTTTCTCACCAACATGGAATTCTCTCTTAAGAATTCACCTGTCATGCCATCTTTTAACTTTTTCCTTAAAGAGTCTAGCATTCTCATATGCTTCACTCCTCCATTCATCCAACAAACTTAAGTCAAATAATCTTTTTCACCAGCAAGCTTATAGTCTCTATTAAGTTCTTTAACTGCCCAATAAGCTTTGTGTTCTAATTCTAAAGGCAGGTGACAAGCTTTCCCATAAACTATTTTGTAAGGAGACATCCCCATAGGATTTTTATAGGCAGTCCTATAAGCCCATAAAGCATCGTTCAACTTTTTAGCCCAATTTTTTCTAGATCTATTAACAGTCTTTTGCGAGATGGATTTAATTTCTCTATTTGATAACTCTACTTGTCCACTAGTTTGGGGATGATAAGCTGAAGCGATTCTATGATTAACATCATATTTAGCAAGGGTCTTTCTGAAACCACCATGAACGAAATGAGAACCTCCATCAGTCATAAGATACCTAGGCACTCCAAACCTAGGAAAGATAACATCCTTAAGCATTTTTAGAGAGGTATCCCCATCAGCACTCTTCGTAGGTATGGCTTCTACCCACTTAGTGACATAATCAACGGCAACAAGAATATGAGTATAACCTTTTGAGGGAGGAAAAGGACCCATAAAGTCAAATCCCCAACAATCAAAGGGTTCAATAACTAGAGAGTAATTCATAGGCATTTCATTGCGTCTAGAAATATTACCAACGCGCTGACACTCATCACAGGATAAGACAAATTTTCTTGCATCTTTAAAAAGGGTAGGCCAGTAGAAACCTGATTGTAGCACCTTTTGCGCAGTTCTATCTCCCGCATGATGTCCTCCATAGGCACTACCATGACATTTTTGCAATATCTCCTTTTGTTCATATTCTGGAACACATCTTCACATAATACCATCCACTCCTTTATATAAACGTGGGTCATCCCAAAAATAATGCCTCAAATCGTAAAAGAACTTCCTTCTTTGCTGAGCTGTAAAAGTTGGAGGCAAATACTTGGAGACAATAAAGTTAGTATAATCAGCATACCAAGGGCTCCCTTGCGAGCTTACCCCTACTGCAGCCAACTGTTCATTTGGGAAACTATCATTAACAGGCATAGGATCAAAAGAGATGTTTTCCAATCGAGATAAATTATCAGCTACAGGATTTTCAGCACCTTTCAGATCTACAATGTGTAGGTCAAACTCTTGTAAGAGTATGTCAACACCAGGATTTTTAATCCCAGATGCCTGTTATGTCATACATCGCAATCCCAGGATTTCCATTTTTGCGAGACATAACAGATTGGATATCACAGTACATCATCCATTACAAACCATAATAAGGTCTTACACGAATAAAGGATCTCATGATCCAGTCTTAATACAACAAGAAGCGGAATAAATAATAAGCATAGCGGTGGGGTCCATCTTCAGGGGCACCTGCAATGCTGACGAAGGCAGATAGTCCTAAGTACTCGGAAACTACCACCAACAAGTAAGAGAGTGCTAGTGGGAAATGCTAACTCTATGTTTATTTGTAAAGTTAAGTTTGAAACCTAAGCTGAGTTCAGAAACAAAGAAAGATAAAACGAAATTCTAGAATCACTTAAGTTGAGAAGTTAGTGTCATAATCACAACTCTGTTGTGGTCAAGTCAAGATTCATCATTCATTTCATAAGTCATTTTGAAAATATCTGACAACGAAATAGTATGGCCACTCCAACTGTCCATAACCGCGGACACGGCTATTCGAATAGTTTGACACTCTGTAGAGGTGGTACACTTTCGCCACAAGATTCGATACATCTGTCAAGGATAACCCTGAATCATCATACTTAGTATGCAGATAATCAAACATAACCTTCCCTTTACACACCCTAGTATAAGCACCTCTCCTATGAGCATGGCCTCCCAACCATGACCATCTATCATCATGGGCACTGCATAGGTGGACAACATTGAGAGGTGGCCTCATCTCAAACCTCTCATGCGAGGGAACTAATACTAATGCATATAAACTTCCAGCTAAGCCTTACCCAATTCAGGTACTGTGGTTGTACGGTAAAATTGGAATGGTATCGCATCCGAATCCAACCATCAGTTTTTGTAAAAGTGCTAAGGCTCATGCCTCAACATTTTCATCATCATAAACCACTTGTATTTCTCAACACATGTCAAAACATCTCAATAGAATGACTCATCATTCCAAGGTTTTCATAATTCATTTTCACCAAGTATTCCAATCTAAAGTGACTCAAGTTTTAGTTTAGCTATAGACTACTAAGTTAAGAGTGTTCACTAAGGGGGGTGCTAAGATCAATCTCATGCCATTAAGAGTGTTCACTAAGGGGGTGCTAAGATCAATCTCATGCCATAGAATAGCATCTAAGGTTATCTAGATAGGTCAAGTTTTATACTCTTTATGCTACTTTCAAACAAGTAAGGTACTTTCATAAAGTAAAGAAGTAAAAGCTTGGAAATAAAACTTGGGGTAGGTAATAGTCAAAGTGGTACAACCAAATCATGCCTAATGCCTTTGCTTAGGTTATCTAGCTTGCAAGGGTTAGCTTGCATTGTTAATGATGGCTTTCCTTGTGCAGTGCAGTGGTGTTGAAGTTTTCTTCCTCCTCCTCTTTGAAAGCTTGGTCGGTACTATCGTCTATAAATACATACGGAGTACACAATCACCAAACAATACTTAACTAGCCTACTTAGCAATCTAAGGCACACATTTGATGATCTATTATCATCACAGGCATCATAAGGTTTTATTAACTAGCTTCATTCTTTTTATTTAAGAAAAGTAATTTCTACTCATTGAAAATAACTAAGATTTAATACTCTCCACTTAAAATATGGTATCATGTGGACACATGTCATCACCACATATTCTAACATATGGGAATGTGATTTAAAGGTTGGATCATATTTAATTAAGTTTAAGTTTAATTTCTAACGATTTAAAGTGACTAGAATTGCCTACATAGCATTATTTTGGTACTAGTCCAAAGCCACTATATGTAAACCTTACTATTATTATATATTCAGATAGGTATGGTTAAATGTGATTTTTGAGAGTTGGAATCAATTCAAAAGCTATTATGGTTGGTTTTATAAAAATGTTTGAATGTGTAAAAGCTTCTGTCTTGTTATTTTTACTAGGAGAGATCTCTAACTCTAAATGAATTAATTCCAACGGGCTTGGATATATCTTTTCGGAGGCTTTCCAACAAAATTGGAATCACTAAATTTGGTTCAGTAAATCTTCCTGAATGGATTTTTAAACTAAGGACAGAAGTGAGTTCAAACTAAAATAGAAAAACCTATATTTGAATTCATGGGCTAGCACGGGAACACTAATGGGCCGGCCCAGTGACGCTCAGCAGTGCAGAGGGCGGCTGACAGTTTGGTCCCACTTGTCAGCGAGACTTAAAACCCAGAACGGTATCTATCAATCTGGGCCACACGATTAGAACAGAGATCGACGGCTCATAGTCGTCATCGACGACGGACTCGTCGCCGGCGATACCGAACCCTAAACGGCTAGTGGGGGTCTACCGGGGACGTACCATGGCTCCAACTACTGCAGCAAGGCGGGCAAACGAACTGGTGGACGACGGCGAGCTCAGGCGAGGTCGTGGCAGGGGCTGCAGTGGACGAAATCAACATCAGCATATCCTCCTCTGCTGCGGGCTCCTTCGGTGCAATTCCGGCGAGCTAAGGCTCAAGCGGCTCTGGCGAGAGGTGGGGAAGGATCAGTGGTGAGAAGGGAGTGGAATGGTGTGAGGAAATCATGCTGGGGAGGGCTCCTTATATAGGCTCGACGAGGGGACCGAGAGGGCGACGGCGAGCTCGTCGGTGATGTTGATACAGGCTGCTAGAGGCATGGGTTGGGTAGGCGGACGGTGGACTACCTCCTGGCGGTCAGCTACAGTGCAATGGCGCGGCTAGGGGCGGTGGCATTTGGTCGGGAGCGTTGCGTGCTCTGGGAGACAGAGGCGGTGCTCGACACGGCGCACAGCGACTGTGGGTCGCGCGGCGGCGCACGGTCGTGTCTAGCAGGTTGTTGGGGTCGAGCCGGAGCGGTGTGCGCAGTATTGGGTCGAGGGGCGGTATGTGGCGTGCTAGCGGCTATCGCGCTCTGGCGAGCTCGCAGAGAGAAAGGGCGGCGAGGCTGGGGTGTGTCCCAGGGCCTGGCTGGGCTTGGGGAAGGGACAGGGAGGTGTGGTAGGGCTGCTCGGAGCTAGAGGGCTTACTGGTTTGGCGCGGCGTTGTCCTTGGCGCTCTGCCCTCTTTTGGCCGGCGGCGACCACAAAGTGGCGGCGCTCCACTGTTGCTGCGGCTTAGGGGTAGGCCGGTGAGGGTCTGGTTGGGCTCAGGGGGACAAGGATGATCAATGCAACTCAATTTGGTCGACAAGATTTGATCAAAAACAGTAATAGTTAGGCTAATTTGATTCTACCTGCCAGGTGTTCGACACAATGGCCGCAAGAAATTTAAATTCGAATTTTGAAAAGATTTTTGGTGTGTGATCTGATCTTATGCTTGGTAGTCTCTGGTTGCTGGGAAATGTCAAGGTGAATTTGTTTGGTTGGTTTTTGCATAACTGGGATCTTCTCATATGATTTGGATTCCATTTTCAACTGCCATTTAAATTTAGTGTTTGAAAGTTTTTGGGGTGAAACAAAGTGGTCCTTCGTACATCACTACTTGTACTAGCAAGGGGTGCAAAGAACCACAATTGTTTCTGTTAAGATTTGAGTCCTAGGAATGGCCAAAGTAGGCATGGTGATTAAAATGGCACAAATGACCATTTGCTTATTTTATTCTTTTTGATTTGTTTTTCTTTGGGATTTGTTTGGGATGATCTAGATGATGTTTAATTCACCTTAGAATCATTTTACAGTTAATGGATCACTCAAACATGGAAATTCAAAACAACTCCTAAATTAAATGCATACACATATGAATGCTTAATCATTTTAAATGGAAAAGTTTTTGTTAACCCTAAATTGGGTAGATTTGATCTTGATTAACCTTGGATTTAGAGTGTTGGGATGTTACAGAGTAGCACCCATCTAATAAGCCTAGGATTAGCATCTTTCTTCGTCATAAGGTACTTAATAGCATTTGCGAAGTAACGAGATATGGAACACGTTGTGGATGGCTGCCATCTCTTCTGGCAGTTCCAGTTGATATGATACTTCTCCTCGATGGTTCAGAATTTTGAAGGGCCCGATATATCTGGGGGGCTAAATTTCCTTTCAGACTAAAGCGTTGCGTTCCCTTCAATGGCGAAACCTTAAGATATACAAAATCTCCAACATTGAAAGTCAGGTCTCTCCTTCTCTTGTCAGCATAACTCTTCTGTCTGGACTGGGCGGTCTTGAGGTGCTCACAGACTTTGTGAACCTTCTCTTCGGCTTCTCAAGAATGTCGGGTCCAAAGATCTGACTCTCTCCTACTTGCGACCAATTAAAAGGGGTGCAAAACTTTCTTCTATATAGGAACTCAAATGGTGCCATTTGCAAACTAGCTTCATAACTGTTGTTATATGAGAATTCTGTGAAAGCCAGGCAGTCTTCCCATTTTAATCCATACTCTAACACAAAAGCTCTCAACATATCTTCTAGGATTTGGTTGACTCTCTCTGTATGTCCATCAGTTTGAGGGTGATAAGCGGTGCTGAAATTCAACTTGGTTCCCAATCCTTCCTGGACTTTCTGCCAAAATCTCGAGGTAAACTGGGTTCCTCGATCTGAGACTATGGTCTTGGGGGTTCCATGCAGACTAACAATTGTAGCAATATACAGTTCTGCTAGCTTCGAACTCTGGTAGGTTGTCTTGACAGGTATAAAGTGAGCTACCTTGGACAGTCTATCAACAATGACCCAGATTGAGTCATTTCCCCTACTAGAAGTAGGTAAACCGGTGATAAAGTCCATTCCGACGGAATCCCATTTCCATTCCATAATCTGTAAAGGTTGCAACAGTCCTGCGGGTATCTGATGCTCTGCTTTGACTCTTTGACATATGTCACACTTAGCGATGTAGCTTCCGATTTTTCTCTTCATCTTGTGCCACCAAAATTGCTCCTTCAAATCTTGATACATCTTCGTTCCTCCGGGGTGGATAGAATAAAGAGTATCATGAGCTTCCTGCATGATAACTTGCTTCAGCTCCGAATCTGCTGGCACACAGATATGTCCTTTGTACCACAGAACTCCTTCTTCATCTTTGGTGAATCTAGGTACCTTTCCTGTACCAATACGACGTTTGATTCCGTCGATACTTTCATTTCCCTTCTGGGCTTCCTTAATTTGGCTAATCAAAGTGGGTTGAAGTTCAATGCTAGCTAAGAATCCTTTGCTAACTAGCTCAGTCCTGAACTGCTCCAACTCCTCATACAAACTTGGCTGCTTCTCCTTGATCATGGTGTTTACCCTACATGGCAATCTGCTAAGAGCATCTGCTACCACATTGGCTTTGCCGGGGTGATAGTGAATGTCAAGGTCATAATCCTTGATTAACTCTATCCATCTTCTTTGCCTCATATTCAGCTCCTTCTGAGTGAAAATATACTTCAAGCTTTTGTGATCTGAGTAAATCTCACAGCGGTTACCCATAAGATAATGACGCCATGTCTTCAATGCCAAAACTACGGCTGCTAATTCAAGATCATGGGTCGGATAGTTCTGCTCATGCTTCTTCAGTTGTCGAGACAGATAAGCGATGACTTTGCCTTCTTGCATCAATACACATCCGAGACCAATCTTGGATGCATCACAATACACATCAAACGGCTTGTTGATGTCTGGCATGATCAATATTGGGGCTGAAATCAATCTCTTCTTCAGCTCTTGGAAACTAGCTTCACATTTGTCAGTCCATTCAAACTTCTTGTCCTTCTTCAACAATTGGGTCATGGGTCAGGCGATGCTCGAGAATCCTTCTACGAACTTGCGGTAATATCCCGCCAATTCGAGAAATTCACGGACTTAGGTTTGAGTGGTTGGGGCTTCCCATTCTTCGACATCTTTGATCTTGGCGGGATCAACAGAGACTCCTCCGGCAGACACAATATGTCCTAGGAATCCTACTTCTTTCAGCCAAAACTCACATTTGCTGAACTTGGCATACAACCGATGCTCTCTCAGGGTTTCTAGGATGATTCTCAGATGTTGCTCATGCTCCTCTTCTGACTTGGAGTAGATAAGGATATCGTCGATGAACACAACGACAAACTTGTCTAGGAAATTCATAAAGATCGTATTCATGAGATTCATGAAATAAGCAGGGGCATTGGTTAATCTGAAAGACATGACCGTATACTCGTATAAACCATAACGAGTAGTAAAGGCGGTCTTCAGAATATCCGTTGCACGAACCTTAAGTTGGTGATAACCAGTCCTAAGATCAATCTTTGAGAATACCTGGGCTCCAGTCAACTGATCAAATAGATCCTCTATCTTTGGCAAAGGGTACTTGTTTTTGATGGTGATGTCATTTAGCTTTCTATAATCGGTGCACAGACGGTTGCCTCCATCTTTCTTGTCGACGAATAACACTGGTGATCTCCATGGCGATGTGCTTGGTTGAATCAAGCCTGTTGCTAACATGGCATCCAACTGCTTCTTCAATTCTACTAACTCTGAGGGGTTCATATTGTAGGGTCTCTGGGATATGGGTCTGGTTCCGTGGATTAGTTCGATAATGAACTCAATATCCCTATCCGGGGGCATACCTGGCAATTCATTTGGGAATACGTCGGGGTATTCATAGACTACTCGGACTTGGTCAATGGTGGGCAGGGCTAGACTCTTGTTGCACTTGAATTGACGAGCTAAGGTTTCGGATATATGCTCTACTGTTACTCCAGAGCTATTGGTCATGGTGATGGATTTCTTAGCATAGTCTATCAGTCCTTTATGCCTTGACATCCAGTCCATACCTAGTACTACTTCCAATCCTTTGGTTCCAAGTACTATTAGGTTGGCATAAAAATCTATCCCATGTATTCTGATAGGCACAACTTTGCAAATTTTTCTAGCTTTTGTAGTTGATCCGGGAATTTGAACTATCATGACATGCTTCAAGTTGGTTGGGTGGATCTTACTAGTGCATGCAAATTCTTCGGTGACAAATGAATGCGATGCTTCCGAATCAAACAACACTCTTGCTAAAATTGAGTTGACAGAAAACATACCCAGCACTACATCTGGCGCTTCTTGGGCTTCTTCGGCGTTCATGTGGAAGAGACGACCGTTGCGGTTGTGAGGGTTCCCGAGGGAGAATCTTCTCCCTGGTTGAACACGATGCTGCTATTGCGCTGCGGCATTCACATTGGCAGTGGCGGCAGTCTTATTGGGGCACTCATTGGAATAGTGACCCTTCACTCCACACTCGAAACAAGTTATCTGGGACTTATCTTTAGCTGCGACGGACACAGCATTGCTTCCAGTTCTGGGTGCAGTGTTGTTGTTGTTGTTGCTCTTGGGAGGGGCACGGTTGAAATTGCTGTTGTTGTCGGGGATGTTGTTGTTTCCTTCGGACTTGACATTGCCTCCGCTATGGTTGGGGTAGCTTGGGTGAGACATTGGGGGTCGGTTGTTCCTTGGTGCATATCCTGGTGAAGGGTTGGGACAGTACTTCTGGTGACTGTTGGATCCAGATTGCTGCATCATACCACGTTTGTCGTTGTCGTTTGCTTTGTTAATCTTCCCTTCCATCTGAATTGCAGAGTCGACTAGCTCTTCGAGATCTTGGAAATGGATGTTGACGAGGACAGTCTGCATCTCATCATGCAGTCCGTTTAAGAATCTCTCCTTCTTCTTGGCCTCCGTGTTGATCTCATCAGGTGCATACCTGGAAAGCGATAGGAATCTGTCACGGTACTCCACCACAGTCATTCAGCCTTGCTTCAACTCTCTGAATTCATCCCTCATTCTGGTGACTAAGCCCTACGGCACGTGGGTGCGGCTGAACTTGATTTTGAAGGCTTCCCATGTCATCACTTGACCATGGTTCATCAGGCGGATGTTGTTCCACCATGATCTTGCATCTCCTGCCAAGTAGTGGGTGGCAAAGAGAACTTTCTCGTTGTCATCAACTCTGGCTACTTCCAAATTGTTCTCCATCATCTGCAACCAGTCATCTGCATCTAATGGGTTCTCCGAAGTGCTAAAGATTGGGGGATTGGTATTCTGGAAGTTTTTCAACTTGGATCCTTGATGATCCTGATTTCCATGGTTCTGGTTGTTGAGAGCCATCTGGGCAATCTGTTGCAGTGTTGCTAGATTAGCTTGGTGCTCTGCCCTGCTTGCTTCTCTGTCCGCAATGAGATTCTGCAGGATTTGCAGCATTGGGTCTTGCGATGAGCTGCTCCCTCCTTGGTTTCCATGAGTCATCTGAAGATTGAGGTAGATAAAGGGGTAAGAGGGAAAGTTCTAAGGTTCATGGTTTTGATTTCAAAGCTAAAACTTTGAGGTTGACTCAGGTTTTGCAACTAACTCCATTTCATTCCTTCAAACAAGCACACGATACAAACACACACACCACAACAACAAAGGAAAACAGATGGCTTTAAGAACCATTCTGCAAGCTACGATACAATGGGACCGGTACATCTCATGCTACGACAGTGCTCTAGTGCATCTACTCATCATCGATGAAGTCGGAGTCCTCATCGTCAGTGTAGAAGTCCATGGCATCCTCCTCCAGAAAGTCATCATCATTGTTGAGGTAAGAATCCATATCTCCCTGGATGTCTTCACCCTCCTCTTCTTCTTCCTTTGCTGCAAGTTGAGCTTCTTGATCCTTGATGGTCTTCTCGAGGTCGGCCACCTTCTTGCAAAGACGGGCGATGGTGCGATCCTTGTTTTCATGCTGGAGGAAAAGAGACTGATGGTCCTTGACAAGTAGTGAGAAAGTCTGGGCCTTCTGGGCGGCAATGGCACGGTTGTGGTTAGCAAACTCCCTAGCATTGTCCAACTCCTTTTGGTGATCGTACAACAGGAAGTCAAGGTTCTCCACTTGACGCTTCAACTTCGGGTGACCCGGCATCTCCATTGGCATTCCCATGAAGTCACGCCTTGCATAATGCGCAAAGCGGGTTCCTTGGATTTGGTTGACACTGAGGGCACATAGACGTGCGAGCGCTTCATGCATTGCCCTGGCTAATCCATCTAGCTAGTTGTTCTCTCTGACGGAGAACTGGATTCTCCCGGACGTTGGTGCTTCTATGCTTCCTCGAAGATCAGCGGTGACTAGCCACTGCAAATCTCCTCCTGGGGGTCCAGGAAGTTGAGCTCCAAGAAACTCTGGATGTGGGCGTCCCAATAACTCAGACAGTGAATCTAGATCCCTCTCGAAGATCAGTTGGCCTCCATTGCCCAACTGGTAGAACTTGCTGAACTGAGTCTCCATCTAAAAGAATTTAGGATGAGGAAGTTAGTGAAGTGATCCAGTATGTCAAATTTTAGGTCGTAATGTAAGAATTGGAGGACCATGAATTTTTGAGAAAGAATGAATTCCCAAGGATAAGAGAGGAAATAGTTTTTCATAAATACTCACTTTGGTTTTGAAATTAAGTTTTTGTTTGGACGTCCATTCTAACTAGGGTCTCCTATGGCCAGGATGGCTCTAATACCAACTTGTCAACACCTGGATTTTTAATCCCAGATGCCTGTTATGTCATACATCGCAATCCCAGGATTACCATTTTTGCGAGACATAACAGATTGGATATCATAGTACATCATCTATTACAAGCCATAATAAGGTCTTACATGAATAAAGGATCTCATGATCCGGTCTTAATACAACAAGCAGCGGAATAAATAATAAGCGTAGCGGTGGGGTCCATCTTCAGGGCCACAGGCAATGCTGACGAAGGCAGATAGTCCTAGTTATCATAGCCGTCCTGCTGTCCGTCATCTTGGTAGTCTCCTTCATAGTCTGGCCATGAGAATATCCAGGGACAAAAGCCATGAGTACACTTTAAGTACTCGCAAACTACCACCAACAAGTAAGAGAGTGCTAGTGGGAAATTCTAACTCTATGTTTATTTGTAAAGTTAAGTTTGAAACCTAAGCTGAGTTCACAAAGAAATATAAAACAAATTTCTAGAATCACTTAAGTTGGGAAGATAGCGTCATAATCACAACCCTGTTGTGGTCAAGTCAAGATTCATCATTCATTTCATAAGTCATTTTGAAAATATCTGACAACAAAACAGTATGGCCACTCCAACTCTCCATAACAGCGGACGCGGCTATTCGAATAGTTTGACACTCTACATAGGTGATACACTTTCGCCACAAGATTCGATACATCTGTCAGGGATAACCCTGAATCATCATACTTAGTATGCAGATAATCAAACATAACCTTTCCTTTACACACCCTAGTATAAGCACCTCTCCTATGAGCATGGCCTCCCAGCCATGACCATCTGTGATCCTGGGAACTACATAGGTGGACAACATTGAGAGGTAGCCTCAGCTCAAACCTCTCCCGCGAGGGAACTAATACTAATGCATATAAACTTCCGGCTAAGCCTTACCCAATTTAGGTATTGTGGTTGTACGGTAAAATTGGAATGGTATCGCTTACGAACCCAACCATCAGTTTTGTAAAAGGGCTAAGGCTCATGCCTGAACATTTTCATCATCATCATAAACCATTTGTGTTTCTCAACACGTGTCAAAACATTTCAATAGAATGACTCATCATTCCAAGGTTTTCACAAATCATTTTCACCAAGTATTCCCATCTAAAGTGAATCAAGTTTTGGTTTTGTTCCAACTACTAAGTTAAGAGTGTTCACTAAGGGGGGTGCTAAGATCAATCTCATGCCATAGAATGAAATCTAAGGTTATCTAGATAGGTCAAGTTTTATACTCTTTATGCTACCTTCAAACAAGTAAGGTACTTTAATAAAGTAAAGAAGTAAAAGCTTGGAAATAAAACTTAGGGTAGGTAATAGTCAAAGTGGTACAACCAAATCATGCCTAATGCATTTGCTTAGGTTATCTAGCTTGCAAGGGTTAGCTTGCATTGTTAATGATGGCTTGCCTTGTGCAGTGCAGTGGTTGAAGTTTTCTTCCTCCTCTTCAAAAGCTTGGTCGGTACTATCGTCTATAAATACATACGGAGTACACAATCACCAAACAATACTTAACTAGCCTACTTAGCAATCTAAGGCACACATTTGATGATATATTATCATCACAAGCATCACAACGTTTTATTAACTAGCTTCATTCTTTTTATTTAAGAAAAGTAATTTCTACTCATTGAAAATAACTAAGATTTAATATTCTCCACTTAAAATATGGGATCATGTGGACACATGTCATCACCACATATTCTAACATATTGGAATGTGATTTAAATGTTGGATCACATTTAATTAAGTTTAAGTTTAATTTTTAACGATTTAAAGTGACTAGAATTGCCTATATAGCATTATTTTGGTACTAGTCCAAAGTCACTGTATGTAAACCTTAATATTATTATATATTCAGATAGGTATGGTTAAATGTGATTTTTGAGAGTTGGAATCAACTCAAAAGCTATTATGGTTGATTTTATAAAAATGTTTGAATGTGTAAAAGCTTCTGTCTTGTTATTTTTACTAGGAGAGATCTCTAACTCTAAATGAATTAATTCCAACGGGCTTGGATATATCTTTTCAGAGGCTTTCCAACAAAATTGGAATCACTAAATTTGGTTCAGTAAATCTTCTTGAATGGATTTTTAAACTAAGGGACAGAAGAGAGTTCAAACTAAAATAGAAAAACATATATTTGAATTAATGGGATAGCGCGGGAACACTAATGGGCCATCCCAGTGATGCCCAGCGGCGCAGAGGGCGACTGACAGGTTGGTCCCGCTTGTCAGTGAGACTTAAAACCCAAAACCTTATCTATTAATCTGGGCCACACGATTAGAACAGAGATCGACGGCTCACAGTCGTCATCGACGATGGACTCGTCGCAGGCAAGATCGAACCCTAAACGGCTAGTGGGGGTCTACCGGGGACGTACCAGGGCTCTAGCTACTGCAGCGAGGCAGGCAAACAAACTGGTGGATGACGGTGAGCTTAGGCAAGGTCACGGCAGGGGCTACGGTGGACGGAATCAACGGCAGCATCTCCTCCTCTGCTGCGGGCTCCTCCAGTGCAATTCCGGCGAACTAAGGCTCGAGCGGCTTCGGCGAGAGGTGGGGAAGGATCAGTGGTGAGAGGGGAGTGGAATGGTGTGAGGAATTCGTGCTGGAGAGGGCTCCTTATATAGGCTCGACGAGGGGACCGAGAGGGCGACGGCGAGCTCGTTGGTGACGTTGATACAGGCTGCTAGAGGCATGGGTTGGGTAGGCGGACGGTGGGCTGCCTCCTAGCGGTCAGCTACGGTGCAATGGCGCGGCTAGGGGCGGTGGCATTTGGTCGGGAGCGTTGCACGCTCTGGGAGACAGAGGCGGTGCTCGACACGGTGCACGGCGACTGTGGGTTGCACGGCAGCGCACGGCCGTGTCTGGAGGGTTGTTGGGGTCGAGGCGGAGCGGCGTGCGTGGTATTGGGTCGAGGTGCAGTCTTTGGCGTGCTGGCGGCTATCGCGCTCTGGCGTGCTCTGGCGAGCTCGCAGAGAGAAAGGGTGGCGAGGCTGGGGTGTGGTCTAGGGCCTGGCTGGACTTGGGGAAGGGGCAGGGAGGTGTGGTAGGGCTGGGCGGAGCTAAAGGGCTTGCTGGTTTGGTGCGGCGTTGTCCTTGGCGCTCTGCCCTCTTCTGGCCGGCGGCGACCACAAAGTGGCGGCGCTCCACTGTTGCTGCGGCTTAGGGGTAGGCCGGTGAGGGTCTGGTTGGGCTCAGGGGGACAAGGATGATCAATGCAACTCAATTTGGTCGACAAGATTTGATCAAAAACAGTAATAGTTAGGCTAATTTGATTCTGCCTGCCAGGTGTTCGACACAATGGCCGCAAGAAATTTAAATTCGAATTTTGAAAAGATTTTTGGTGTGTGATCTGATCTTATGCTTGGTAGTCTCTGGTTGCTGGGAAATGTCAAGGTGAATTGGTTTGGTTGGTTTTTGCATAAGTGGGATCTTCTCATATGATTTGGATTCCATTTCAACTGCCATTTAAATTTAGTGTTTGAAAGTTTTTGGGGTGAAACAAAGTGGTCCTTCGTACATCACTACTTGTACTAGCAAGGGGTGCAAAGAACCACAATTGTTTCTGTTAAGATTTGAGTCCGGCCAAAGTAGGCATGGTGA
The DNA here is from genome assembly GCA_916181665.1 of Avena sativa. Taxonomy (NCBI): domain Eukaryota; kingdom Viridiplantae; phylum Streptophyta; class Magnoliopsida; order Poales; family Poaceae; genus Avena; species Avena sativa. Next base: position 408,696,711 of record OV702292.1, on the reverse strand, counting down.
TTAAAATGGCACAAATGACCATTTACTTATTTTATTCTTTTTGATTTGTTTTTCTTTGGGATTTGTTTGGGATGATCTAGATGATGTTTAATTCACCTTAGAATCATTTTACAGTCAATGGATCACTCAAACATGGCAATTCAAAACAACTCCTAAATTAAATGCATACACATATGAATGCTTAATCATTTTAAACGGAAAAGTTTTTGTTAACCCTAAATTGGGTAGATTTGATCTTGATTAACCTTGGATTTAGAGTTTTGGGAGGTTACAGAGTAGCACCCATCTAATAAGCCTAGGCTTAGCATATTTCTTCGTCATAAGGTACCTAATAGCAGCATGATCAGTATGAATGGTAACTCTTGAGTCAACAGTATAAGGTCTAAAATTATCACAAGCAAAGACAACGGCTAAGAATTCTTTTTTAGTAGTAGCATAATTCCTTTGAGCAGCGTCAAGAGTCTTACTAGCATAGTGGATAACATTTAACTTTTTATCTATTTGTTGCCCAAGGTCAGCACCTACAGCAAAATCACTAGCGTCACACATTATTTCAAAGGGTAAGCTCCAATCAGGTGGTTGAACGATAGGAGCAGTAGTTAAACCTTCTTTAGACTTTCAAAAGCTTACTTACAATCATCATCAAAGACAAAGGGTACATCTTTTTGAAGAAGATTAGTGAAGGGTTTTGATATCTTAGAGAAATCTTTAATAAACCTTCTATAGAAACCAGCATGACCAAGGATACTACGAATACCTTTGACGTCTCTTGGACAGGGCATTTTCTCAATTGCCTCAACTTTATCTCTATCAAGTTCTATGCCTCTTTCAGAAATCTTATGTCCAAGGACAATCCCTTCATTCACCACGAAGTGGCATTTCTCCCAATTAAGAATAAGATTAGTTTCTTCACATCTGTGCAAAACTTTATCGAGGTTGTGCAGACAATTATCAAAAGAAGTTCCATAGATGGAGAAGTCATCCATGAATACTTCCACAATTTCCTCACAAAAACCATGAAAGATAGCAGACATGCATCTTTGAAAAGTAGCAGGAGCATACGTCTATAAGCATAGGTTCCATAAGGGCATGTAAAAGTAGTTTTTTCTTCATCTTTATGTTTAACAGCAATTTGAGAGAAACCAGAGTAGGCATCAAGAAAACAAAAATGGGTCTTTTTAGACAACCTTTCTAACATTTGATCAATAAAAGGAAGTGGGTAATGATCTTTCTTAGTAACTTTGTTAACTTTCCTGAAATCAATGCACATCCTATAACCTAATACTATTCTTTGGGGAATAAGTTCATCATTATCATTAGGAACAACGGTAATTCCCCCTTTTTTAGGGACACAATGAACAGGACTAACCCATTCACTATCAGCAATAGGGTAAATAATACCAGCATCAAGGAGTTTCAATACCTCGTTTCTTACCACTTCCTTCATCTTAGGATTTAAACGTCGTTGGTGCTCTACCACTGGCTTTGCATCTGGTTCTATATTGATAGCATGCTAACATATAGTAGGAGAACTCCCTTTTAAATCATCCAGAGTATAGCCCATAGCCCCTCGGTGTTTCTTCAATACCTCCAATAATCTTTCCTCTTCCTTCCCTAAAAGTTTAGAGCTAATAATAAGAGGATATATTTTATTATCATCAATGTAAGCATACTTAAGATCGTCAGGTAAAGGTTTTAGATCGAAGACCGGATCCTTTTTAGGTGGCAACATGGTACCCAAATCTTCCACAGGAAAGTTATGCTTAAGCATCTTAGGTTGACGATGGAGAATCTCGTCAATCTCATTTCTTTCTTCCATGAATATTTCACTTTCGTGGTTTTCCATAAATTGTTGTAAAGCATTGTTAGGAGCAAGATAAATAGAAGCAAGTTGTTCAACTCTAAAATCATCATTATGGGTTTCATTTTCACAAGGTTCTTTAGTAAATTTCGAAAAATTAAACTCATAAGATTCCCCATCAAATCTAGTCAAGATTTTCTCCCTTTTGTAGTCTATAATGGCTCCACATGTACTCAAGAAAGGTCTACCAAAAATTGATGGGATAGGTTTTACTAGCAGCTGAACCAAGTATTAGAAAATCAGCAGGATATTTAATCTTACCACAAAGAAGTTCTACATCCCGTACAATACCAATTGGAGAGATGGTCTCTCTATTAGCAAGGTGAATAACCACATCAATCTCTTCTAGTTCACAGGGACTGATTTCATGCATAATTTCTTTGTAAAGCTCATAAGGGATAGCACTTGAACTTGCACCAATATCACATAAACCATAATAGCAGTGATCACCAATTCTAACAGAAAGCACAGGGACACTAGCCTTTTTAGTTCTATTAGGATGTGAGACAATATTAGAAGCATCCTCACAGAGACTATATGTCCATCTTCTACACTTTTAGTGACAAGGTCTTTCACAATTGCTACAACAGGTTCAATGTATATTTGTTCATCAGGTTTTACAGTTCTCTTTGCACTTTTATTGATTACACTAGTTATCATAGTATGCTCCTTTACCTTATCCCGGAAGGGCATTTTCTCGATATAAGGTTCATGTAAGATGTGATCAATAGTGCAAAATTCAGTACTCCTAACAGGAACACAATCAACAATATCTTTATATGGTGCATGATACTTGTTCCATCCCTTTTTCGGAATTTCAATATAAGAAGCAAAAGCCTTAAAACAATTTGTAAGAACTTGAGAATCAAGACCATAGGCATTTTTAATATTTTGAAAGTCATCAGTTCCCATAAAAGATTCAATGCATTCATAATCATAATTTATAACTGACTTTCTTCCTTTGTCATTCTCCCATGCTTTCGCATTGTCTTGAATACGGTCTAGAAGATCCCATTTAGCTTATTCTTCCATGCGAGTGAATGATCCAACACAAGAGGCATCCAATAAATCCTTATCATGAAGAGAAAGCCTTGCATAAAAATTATTGATAATAATATTGTTGGGGAGCTCATGAATAGGACATTTGAGCATTAGTAACTTCAATCTCCCCCAAGCTTGAGTTGTACTCTCTCCATCAAGATGCCAAAAGTTGTATATTTGATTCCGATCTTTATTAATATCACTAGGAGGATAAAATTTAGAATAAAAGAGAGGCACTACTTCCTCCCATTCAACAGATTGGCCATTCTTCAGCAGCTTATACCATTCCTCAGCTCTTCCTTTCAGTGATAATGAGAATAACTTCTTCTTGACTTGATCTATTGTAATACCTGCACACTTGAATAACCCGCATAATTCGTGTATAAAGAGCAAATGATCACCAGGATGGACAGTTCCATCTCCAACATAATAGTTATCCATAACACGATCAATAATTCTTGTAGGTATTTTAAAAGTATCATTCTCAGCAGGTGGTGGTTCATCTACTACCATAGGAGTGGTAGTAGCATTACGAAATAAGAAACTCAGCGAATTATCCATATTGAAAATAAAGCAAGTACCAGAAGTAAACAATACTCACAGTAGAAGTTTCCTTTACCAGTTCCACTTTCCAATAGCGCTTCACTCCCCGGCAACGGTGCCAGAAAATAGTCTTGATGACCTACAAGTATAGGGGGTGTATCGCAGTATTTTCGATAAGTAAGAGTGTCGATCCCAACGAGGAGCAGAAGGTTCTGGCGAATGGCTAGGAGCAGGAATTCTCTGTAAATACTTAGCAAATGGATTTTTTAGGGGTTTTTGATAATGCAGGTAAATAAAGTACGAGTAAATAAAATACAATAGGAATAAATGCAGCAAGTGGCCCAATCCTTTCTTTAGCAAAGGACAAGCCGATTGTATTACTTAAGATGACCAAACGTTCTCGAGGACACATGGGAATATCGTCAAGTGCTTTCGCTTCATATAGTTGATTAATCTTCTTTAGTTTGCTAAGTGTTGTGTGGGTGAACTTGTGCTAATGTACCAACCTTCCTAGCACTAATACATACATGTGATTATACCCCTTGGAAGCATCCACAAGTAAAAGAAAGTAATTAAGGTAGAAACCTAACCACAGCTTTAAACTCTAAGACCCTAACGTCCCTTGTGCAAAGGTTTCCTAATGGGGGTTCAGGTTTCTGTCACTCCGGCAACCCCTACGATTAGTAGCCAAATACACAATGCATTCCCCTAGACCCATATAGGTGAAGTGTCATGTAGTCGACGTTCACATGACACCACTAGAAGAAGTACACCACAACTTAAATATCAAACTATTCAATCTTTCTCAACACAATTCCACTACTAACAACATGACTTCTCCCATGTCCTCAAGAACAAAACGAACTACTCACAAGACATCATATGTATCAAGATCAGAGATGATATAATGATATGTAACAATCTGAACATAAATGATAATTCAATGGTTCACTCAATAGCATCAACTACAAGGAGTAATCAACACCGGGAAAGTTTCCCCTAAGAACTATGCAAGATTCAACCCAATTGTTACAGGTATGAAGTGGTGATGATGGTGCTGGTGGAGATGATGGTGATGATGATGATGATCCCGATGAAGTCCAACTTGATGGTGGTGTTGATGGCGACGATCCCCCCTCTCCGGGAAGGAATTCCCCCAGCAGAATTCTGTCTGCCGGAGAGATCTTTCTCTCTTGGTGTTTTCCGCCCCACAGAGGCGGAGGAATCTTTATGTGGTCCCTCTCCGAGTCTTAGGGTTTCAGGAGGATAATATACGCCAGAGGGGAGAGCCAGGAGTGGACCAGGACGGCCACACCACCTGGTGGCGTGGCATGGGGTGGCCCATGCCAGGGGTGGTGTGGGCCCCCTGTGGCCCATCTCCACTTCCCCTTCTGGCATTCTTCGTCTTCTAGAAAAATAGGATTTTCCATGTATTTTCCCGGATTTTCTTATCTTCGCAAATTTTGCCTCCAAACAGCACCTTTTCCATCAGAATCCTGACTGCAGCGGTCCATGCTCCAAAAGTCATCAACCATGCAAAAAATAGATGAAATAACATAAGTATCATCTCTTAATATGAAAGATATCAATGAATAATAGTAAATTATGATATAGAATAGTGATGCAAAATGGATGTATCACTGACAGATGGGGTCCACCAGTCAGCGACTTCATCTTAGCAAAACGGTATCTACGCATCTGAGTCATGCGATCTAATTCTAATCCAACGGCTGGGAGTCGTCGTCGACAATGAACTACTCCGGTGAGGAACTAAACCTAACGTGGCGGTGGGGGTCTGGCTAGGATCACCTAGGCTCCAGCTAGGGTCGGTGACACGGGCGATCGACGTGGTAGACGATGGAGGTTCGAGGCACGGTCACGGCAGGTCTTGGCGTGGTTGAAATCGACAGCACCCTTTTCCTCCAGCAGCGGCGGGCTCCGGCCAAATTCTGGCGAGGGAGAGCTCGCCTTGCTCCGGGAAGAAGTGGGGGAGGATCAATGAGGAGTGGTGAGTGCTGGTGTGGATAAATCAGTGAGGGGAGGCCTCCTTTTATACTACGGCGAGGGGACCGAACGGTGTGGGCGCGAGCTCGTCGGTGACAACGCTACAGGCTGCTATCAGCGTGGCGGAGGCTAGTGGACGGTACGTGGTTCCCTGGCGGTTCTCACGGGAGTAATGGCGAGGTGTGGGGCGGTGTGGTTTGGTCGGGAGCATGCGGCGCTCCGCGCGGACGTAGAGGTGTTTGCGACGGCGTGCGGCAGCTACAGGTCGCGCGACGGTGAACGGGGGTATCTACGGGGTTGGGTTGATGATGGCGAGCATGAGCGTGCACGGCGAGGGTGAGGCACGGCCTGTGCGAGCTGGCGCGCTCTATGTAACATCCCAATTTCAGCAACCCTGATTAGTTGTCCAGAATGCAAAAATCAGGGGGAACAAAAACTTTTTCTTGTTTAGTGCTGAAGTGTTTGCTTGTTGTTTGAATATGTTTATGCATATGAATAGCTTATATACTCCTTATCTCAACACTAGTTCACAAAAGCTACTTCCCAAAACTATCTTGGCTTAATTTCCATATTCTCAAATGTTCTGGAATTTCAAAACCTAAGCCAAGAAGCCTTTGCAAACCAACTATTTTAGTAGCTTCTATTGATCAAACTATGGAGAGTAACCTATTATAATCTCCTTATATTTTATAGGCAGAACCTTCAACCCTTCTTATCTCTAGGTTTAAAAGCTTTTGAATTCTACTCTTGGTAGAGATACCAAGGACTCTCATCTTATACAAACCTCAACCTTTTCAAAATGCCCATCCTTACCTCAAGTTAAGCTTGATGGTAACCCCAGTAGTGGAATTGCTTAGGATATAAGATGAGTTGCCTTGGTCTGATGTCCGATGAATTACCTTGATCTGTTGTTTGACTTGTTTGCTTAGAAGTAGTATGAGATACCCTAGGAGATCATCCTATAGGATCAAGGAACCTTAAAATCCCCAAACCAAGAATACAATCTGGATCTAATCTCTAGATACCAGGTGACCATCAAAAACCCTTAAACAGATCAATTCTAAAGATATCCCTTCTAGAAGCTTCCAAGTCAATGAAGACCAATATCAAGAAATGATACTTTATACTCAATATACACTTCAACATCATCCACTTGATGATGCTTTGGTACCTTGAAATCAATCAAAAACATCCTCCCTCTTATTCTAGTCAAAAACCCTCAATCTGCCAAATTTGGCTAAGTCTGGAAAACTAATTCCAACATCACCTTTTTGATTGTCTCCCTTTCTCAACCCTTGTGCATTTTTGGTAATGCCTTGAACCATCTTGTTAACCATCCTAATTACTACCAAGGACCACTCTTGCCCTTGGTTATATCATCCTCCAACCCACTTATTCTTGATGATTTTGCAGGCAAGAAAATAACTTTTCCTGCAAATCTAGTCAACATGCCTACTTTGACAGAAGCTCACACCATCATCCAACCTTCTATGGACCAAATATTTGCATGTTTGTGTTCTAATCATATAGGTATATCAATACCTAATTCACTTGTTCCAAGTGGATCTTTGTGCTTCTTAAAACCACAAGGTTTTGAAGGCTAGTTGATAATCTGCTTTGACAGGCTTATTTTATTCAAAGTTTGAAAGCCTGTCTTGGTCAGCTCAAGCAGGATCAAGCTCAAACCCCTACACCGTTGCAATCTACATCACTTGGTCTATACATCCATCTATCCCATGCCCCAAGGGGAGATCTGAACTCCTAGATACAGCCATGTTTTGGTGGTATAAAAATAACATCACCCTAGATTCTCAATTCCTTGTTTTTCCATCTAATTCAAGCTGGATTCCCAATTACCAAGGTTTCAAATGCTTGCTACACCTTGTCTACATCATCTACCTTGATCATAAAGATTTATAAAATATTATCCATAATTATTATGGCTCCAAATCTAATAAATTTCTTTAATAGTCAAAATCTCCAAAACTCCTTTCACAAAGGTAAGTTTGGTTTTTGCCAAAATACTTCCCCAACTCTAAGCTCTTTTGAGGCCCATATATGATACCCTATCTTCCCACTTCAAAAATAAATATCTTTGAAGAGCTTTATTATTTCTTTTTGCCCATTTTCTTAAATGGCTGAATTGGAATAATAATTGTTTTAAATACTTTTATCCTCCAATAAATCTTGGGAAAATTCCCCTAAGTGTGTATTCACATTTGGGACCATCTCAAACCAAAAACCAACCTTGTCCAATGTAAAATTATCAAATGATCTTCTAGAAACTACTTCTGTACTTTTTGAATAAATAATTGTAAGTGGAATTAAAATCCTCTGAAAAATCCCAAATAATTCCTAGAGAGGTCCCTTAACCTCATCTATCTCCCAGTACCATTTACTCATCTGGTCCAATGCAAGTTTTTGTACTTTCTTCATAACCACCTATTTGATCAAATTTGCTAAGTAAACAAACCCTCAAATCAAAAACCCACCAAACCTACACCATTCTGGTCAAACAAACCTGCACAGCACCCCTCTCATCCCTCTGGTCGAGACACTATAGCACCACTATAGCAACCCTCTTCCCCTTGTCTTTTGTGCTTAGAAGAAGGAGAGGAGAAGATCTTGTCATTAATGGGTATCTTCCCATATCTCACAAACAGCAGCCACCCTTTCCCCTCTCCACTCATCTAGCGTGTACCTACACCCACAGTCATTACCTACCCCACCTGTCAGCTGCCCATGACTATCCCTAAGCCCTCTCTCTCTCTTTTTCTTCCTATGCCCGAGGCTAGAGAGAGAGTGGTCCAATCCCTCCCCCTGTCCCTTGTAGCCTGGCAAAGGCCTCTCACCCATCCCCCACTCCCTCTCCACGAGCTCCCACCGCCCCTCTCGACGAATCAACTGCTACCGCCCTTCTCCCATGTCCAAAATGGACTCGGTGCACCTAGACCACCCTCTCCCTGGAATATAAGGCCTCTGGCCACCACATCGCCCCTCTCTCGAATCATTTGCTCCCCCTCCCTCTCACTCGACTGCCCCCAGCACCCCTCCTTCTCCTCTGCTCCATCCTGGCTTGAAGAAGGAAAAAAGGAGAGCTCTCGGCCTCCCTCAAGGATCTGAGTGTAGCTCCCTCCTCGCAGCTTTTACCCCTCTGCATGTCATCCTCCGGTGTCCTCCTACCTCCCCTGACCCTCCCCTGTCTTTGTTTTGCCCAGGACCGCCCTAGTTGACGCCGGCAGAGGAGTCCCAAACACGCCCGACGTGGTGAAGCCTCCTTGCGCGAGATCTGCACCAAAACCGACCCTTCCTCCCCTCGCTGGGGTCGTCGTCGTCTTCCGTGTCTACTCCGGCACTCCTTCGTCATCGGTAAGCCTCCGGTGAGCCGCCCCACCACTTTCCCGATCACCCCTAGGGTTCCCTCGCCGTAGTGGTGACTGAGGAGGACGACGACCTCCCCACCGTTGGATCCCCTTAACATGAGCATCCACGATGCCCCCTTACAGCTTCGGCCCTCGCCGAGTCTGGCAAGCGGGCCCTGCCCCGCGAGTTCGAACCTGGCCTCATGCACGAGTCGCTGCTCTGGGTGGGCCATTTCCCCCTATGAAGCCCAACTGTGTTGAAAATTCGGCCCGCCAGCTCCCCTTCAGCTTTTCCTTAATAAATTCTCTCAAGTCTTCTTAATAACTACTAGGTTTAAATACCTAAGAAAATGGAAAGTACTAATTTTTGTCCAGATCTAATTTTTACCAAGTACCTTAGTGTTTTGTGCAACACTCAGAACTGGTCACTTGCCAAAAATAATTTCTATTATTTATTGGAAATTAATCTACAAAAAAATATCCTCTGCACTAATTAAATTCCCTAGCAAATCCTAGAAACCCAAATGAAGTGAATTAACTTCCCTCTGTTAGGTGTTGTCCTTTACCATCTTTTGGCATTGGTCCCCTTCCAAGAGGAACAGTAGTATTAGTTTGACAAAAATAACAAAAACAAGCCATTGCATCTTTTAGGAAATTCTCAAGGTCAAACAAAAGGTTGGAATGACCTAATTCCAACTCTCTATGATGTGCTACACTAAGGTCTACCAAAATCCAGGAGATCAAATTTTATTGAGGGTCTGCTTAATTTTGGTGAATTAATGATCTCTATATAGTGTTATGTCATTAGAAAAATCACTAAGGCCTTGTTTACTTGTCTCGTATTTTTATCCACTAGAGTTTCGGGGATATGCGGGGATTTGGTGTTCACCCAATACTCTCCAATCCCCTAAAATACCTTTCCCCAAAAATACTCTACCTTAGAGGAGAGTTTTCAATCTAGACAAAAACATGAAGGATTTGCGGGGATATGCCGGGATTATCCCGACCAAACCCGACGTGGTAAACGGACTGCGGGGATTTTGCGGGAATTGAAACAATCCCCTACGATCCCCATGAATACACTAGCGAATACGAGAGAAGTAAACAAGGCCTAAAGGAGTTTGGCAGCTCCAAAAAGAGTGAATCCAATTCCTACAGAAGGGTATTCAAATTACCTATAATGTGGCATTGGTTTCCTATCAAAAGCTACCGTAGATTTAATCTGGTGAAAAAGACAAGTTGTCTACAGAACTGCATTTGGGAATTTCCTGAGGGAATTCTGGTAATTACCTTGACATGATTCCAACTCTCAGTGAACAAGTACATCAAGCCCTACCTAAGCACCCAAGGAAATAATTTTTGGAGCTGCAGAACTTTTCTGGTGAATTATTCCCTAAAACTAGAAGTTATTTCACTAGAAAAATCATAACTAAATAAAGAAAAGTGAAAAAATAGTGAAACCACTTTTGTTGGTTTCATTTTATCAAATCCTATCTATTGGTATCATTTTTACCCAATGGTATACTACAGAGTATGTCCTTGGTCCAAAAACCCCTCTTAGGTAGTTCCTCGACAATAAACCCTAAGGGGTGTTCATCCCCCTCTCCAAGGCCATCTCCACCTTCTAAATCAAATCCTCTCCAAACCCTATAAATCTTAGTTTGGTATTATTCAGTTGCTTGTTGTGTTGTATGGGTGATTGTATGCCTTGTATTGATTGTGCCCTTTTGTTTGTCTGCATGTGTTCCCTATCGATGATAGTTGTGATTATATCAGAAGGCAGAAGAAGATGGTTTTTATTGGTTATTATGGTTTTCTAAGAAGAAGTCCAGGGACAATTATGCCATATTGCTGATCGCAGGCAAGCCACCTTCTTGCTCATAAGCCTTGCCCTACTATTTTACGTATGCATGTTTTATCTACTGTTTATTAAAACTGCATTGTTTTACTATATGTTGATGTATATATGGTAGTGGTTTGGCTCATCCGAACTATTACACTCTTGTACTATTAAGTACAACCCCCTTGGTGATACCTACTTGTCCCTAGTATAATAGATGGTGTATTACACCATACCCCTTTGGAAACCCTGTTTTAGCCAAAGCAAAGCTAGAGGATGGGAAGACCCCGGGAAAAGTTTTACCAAATTTTTTATGATAAAAACCATGGTGAGGTGGGACCTCCCAAAGATATGTTGAGAAATAAAAAGGTTTACAAAAACGCACCCGGTTCTTTGTGGTTTAGCTATAACAACTTAACCCTATGCAACCACATTACTCTAGAATGGGACAGGGTTGGATTTGATGTTTGTTTATTCTGGTATGAGCTGCCTCGTAACTACTACAGGGGATCGGGAATCCCTGGAGGGTGGGGCTTCTCTGATAAAGTTCCATGTGGGACATCGACCTGGAGAAGGAACGAAGGGTGTGCTGGCCTCCACGCGTTACTATGAGCACCTCATTGAAAGCGCACACTCGAGAAGTGGAAAAAGCGCTCCGGTTGGTCCTCGGTACCCGACGTCCCGGTTTTGAGGGGATTAACACTCATAGAGTAGGCACTTATATTGGAGTGGGCATCCGGAGAGTCTTGATCGGTTACTCGACCCACGATCGGTGTAGATCAGGGTAGTGTACCTGGATGATGTGGGTAAAGTGTACAACCTCTGCAGAGTGTAAATCTATTCGAATAGCCCTGTCCGCGGTTAAGGAGGGGTTGGACAAACTTCTGTAGAGCGGTGCTGGTTTTGTTTTCAAAAAGGATTTCGGAAAAGCAAAAGCTTTGAAAATATTTTGACCATTGGATGGTCAAAAAGGAGAAAGATTTTGACCATGGGATGGTCAGAAAGGAATGAAAGGAGTTTGGTCGTGGGACGACCGGGAGAAAGGAACAAATGGGTGACCCAGTCCTAATGTTCAAAATGGTTTCCAAAATGTTTTGCAAAAGTTTTTCAACAAAGATATGTAGATGCTATATCTACAAGAGAAACTATTTGAGAAAAGAACCTTCCTTGGAGCCCACCTACTGCCATAGCTATATTGCATATCCTCTTGTTTTATTATTCTATTAAGGTAGTTTGCGAGTACATTCAAAGTACTCACTGGCATTGTCCCTGGCTATTAACTTGGTCAGATATGAAGAAGAAGGTGGTGTTGGTGACTATGCGAGCTAGGACGTCCTCCCAATCAGTTGCCTATAGGTTAAGGCATGGCTCGGGCTCCACGCTTGATGAAGTTCCGCTGATGAATATTGATGTAGCCATAACGGCATTTATGTAAGTCTTGTAAGTCGGTATATTCTCGGATGTTGTAATGATACTCGTCGGTTATGTGCCACGACTAACTGATCATGGGATCGTGGTTGTATGCATAACAGGGATTCTCGGAGGATTAATCCAGGGGCCCCACACTCTGGGCATGGCACAAACACGGTGGATGCAGCGTAGCTAGGGTCGTCCAAGGCTCGGCTGGGGTCGAGGCTTGGACAGGGGGTGGCGGTGGACCGAGGCGTGTCTGGTGCGCACATGGGCGAGGGTGGCGAGGTTCCTAGTGTGCTGCCCACTGTCGGCCGGTGATGACCAAAAATGGGCGGCACTCCACTATTCACACGGCAAAGAGGGGGCTTGGTCTGGGTGCTGCTCGACACTAAAGGGGACAAGGAAGTTAAGGGGAGACAGAATGGTCGAGAATTACTATGGAAAGAGTGAAGTTAGGCTAGAGTTAGTTTAGTGCAGGCCAGGTGTTTGTTGTAATGGCCGAAAGAATTTTACTTTGGAATTTTTTAGTGAAATTTTTTGAGTGATCTTAACTTAAGCTTGAGAGTCTATGTTTGCTTGGAGAGGTCAAGTGGAAATGGTTTGATAGGTTTTTGAAAAAGTGGGGTCTTAACATATGAACTAGATTCAATTTTCAATTGTCCATTAAATTGATTTGAAAGATGTTTTTGTAAGTTTGTAAAGTGGGCCTTGATACACTTTTACTTGGTCTAGCAAGGGGTGAAAAGAAGTCGAAATGTTTCTGTTAAAATTTCTCTTCTAGGAACACACAAAGTGACCTAGTGGTTAACTTTTGTCAAAAAGACCATTTGCTTTATTTATACATATTCGATTGCTTTTTCTTTTGATTTTGTTTGTAATTGGCCTAGATGATGTACCATTCATCTTTAAACCATTTCACATTATTTGTAAAAAATCAAGCATGGCAATTTCAATCAATTCTACACTAATGCAAAACACACATGCATTCATATTCAAATTTGTAATAAAAGTTTTTGTTAACCCTAAACTTTGGGTGATTAAAACTTGATAATCTTGATTAGAAGTTTTCGGGTGTTATAAACCTTCCCTCCTTAAACAAAATCTCATCCCGAGATTTACGAAAAACTAGGAACTAAAGAGATATGGAAACTTAGTCCTAATGTAATCTTCTCGCTCCCAAGTAGTTTCTTCTTCGGTATGGTTGCTCCATTGGATCTTGACAAACTTGATACTCCGGGTCCTGGTGGTTCTTAAGGCTTCCTCCAAAATACGGATGGGCACTTCTCGATACGTCAGATCCTTGTTGATATCTATGGCTCGGTGATCGATGTTCTTGAACACTTCGGTCTTCTCCAGAACTTCTAGGCATTTGCGAAGTAACGAGATATGGAACACATCATGGATAGATGACATCTCCTCTGGCAGTTCCAGTTGATATAATACTTCTCCTTGGTGATTCAAAATCTTGAAGGGTCCAATATATCTAGGGGCTAACTTTCCTTTCAGTTGAAAACGTTGCATTCCCTTCAAAGGAGACACTTTGAGATACACAAAATCTCCGACATTGAAAGTCAAGTCTCGACGTCTCTTGTCAGCATAACTCTTCTATCTGGATTGGGTGGTCTTGAGGTGCTCACGGACTTTGTGAACCTTCTCTTCGGCTTCCCATAGGATGTTGGGTCCGAAATTCTGACTCTCTCCTACTTGCGACCAATTCAAAGGGGTACGACACTTCCTTCCATACAGAAATTCAAATGGGGCCATTTGCAAATTGGCTTGATAACTGTTGTTGTATGAGAACTCAGCGAAAGGCAGATAATCTTCCCATTTTGATCCATACTCTAGAACACAAGCTCTCAACATATATTCTAAGATTTGGTTGACTCTTTCAGTATGTCCATCGGTTTGCGGGTGATAAGTTGTGCTGAAATTCAACTTGGTTCCTAATCCTTCTTGGACTTTCTGCCAAAATCTTGAGGTAAATTGGGTTCCTCGATCCGACACTATGGTCTTATGGGTTCCATGCAAACTAACGATTCTAGCAATGTACAACTCTACTAGCTTCAAACTCTGGTAGGTATAAAATGGGCAACCTTTGACAGTCTATCCACTATGACCCAAATAGAGTCATTTCCCCTACTATAAGTAGGCAAACCAGTGATAAAGTCCATTCCGACGGAATCCCATTTCCATTCCGGAATCTGCAATGGTTGCAACAGTCATGCGGGTCTCTGATGTTCCGCTTTGACTCTCTGACAGATATCACACTTGGCTATGTAGCTTCCAATTTCTCTCTTCATCTTGTGCCACCAAAATTGCTCCTTCAAATCCTGATACATCTTCGTTCCTCCGGGGTGGATAAAATGAAGAGTATCATAAGCTTCCTGCATGATAACTTGTTTCAGCTCAGAATCTGCTAGCACACAGATACCTCCTTTGTACCAAAAAACTCCTTCTTCATCTTCGGTGAATCCAGGTACCTTTCATGTACCAATATGACATTTGATTCCGTCGATACTCTCATTTCCTTTTTGGGCTTCCTTGATCTGACTGATCAACGTAGGTTGAAGTTCAATGCTAGATAAAAATCCTTTGCTAACAAGCTCCATTCTAAACTTCTCCAACTACTTTGATCATGTTGTTTAACCTACACGGCAATCTTCTAAGAGCATCCGCTACCACATTGGCTTTACCGGGGTGATAGTGAATGTCAAGGTCATAATCCTTGATTAACTCTATCCATCTCCTATGCCTCATATTCAGCTCCTTCTGAGTGAAAACATACTTCAGGCTCTTGTGATCTGAATAAATCTCACAGCAGTTACCCATAAGGTAATGACGCCATGTCTTCAAGGCTAAAACTACAGCTGCTAGTTCAAGATCATGGGTAGGGTAGTTTTGCTCATGTTGCTTCAGTTGCCGGGATAGATATGCTATGACTTTGCCTTCTTGCACCAACACACATCCGAGACCAATCTTGGATGCATCACAATACACATCAAAAGGCTTCTTGATATCTGGCATAATCAGAATTGGGGCTGAAATCAATCTCTTCTTGAGCTCTTGAAAACTTGCTTCACATTTTTCGGTCCATTCAAACTTCTTATCTTTCTTCAACAATTGGTTCATTGGTCTTGCGATGCTCGAAAATCCTTCAACAAACTTGTGGTAATATCCCGCTAATCCGAGAAATGCACGGACTTGGGTTTGGGTGGTTGGGGCTTTCCATTCTTCAACATCTTTGATCTTGGCGAGATCAACAGTGACTCCTCCTGCCGACACAATATGTCCGAGGAATCCTACTTCCTTTAGCCAGAACTCACATTTGCTAAACTTGGCATACAACTGATGTTCTCTAAGGGTTTCAAGGATAGTTCTCAGGTGTAACTCATGGTCTTCTTCTGACTTGGAATAGATTAGAATATCGTCGATAAAAACAACGACAAACTTATCCAGAAAGTTCATAAAAATCTTATTCATGAGATTCATGAAATAAGCGAGGGCATTGGTTAATCCAAAAGCCATGACCGTATACTCATACAATCCATATCTGGTTGTGAAGGCGGTATTTGGAATATCCGTTGCACGAATTTAAGTTGATGATAACCAGTTCTAAGATCAATCTTAGAAAACACTCTAGCACCAGTCAACTAATCAAACATATCCTCTATCTTTGGTAGTGGGTACTTGTTCTTGATAGTGACATCATTCAGCTTCCGGTAATCCGTGCACAAACGGTTACCTCTATATTTCTTATCCACAAACAAAACAGGTGATGTGCTTGGTTGAATCAGACATTTCTCCAGCATAGCATCAAGTTGCTTCTTCAGCTCCACTAACTCAGATGGGTTCATACTATAAGGTCTCTGAGATATGGGTCCAGTTCAAGGAATTAGTTCAATGATGAACTCGATATCCCGATCTGGGGGCATACCGGGCAATTCATCTAGGAATACGTCAGGGTATTCACAGACTACTGTAACTTGGTCTATGGTTGGTTGGGCTAGACTCTTATTGCATTTGAACTGACAGGGCAAGGTCTCAGATACATGCTCTACTGATACTCCAGAGCTACTGGTCATGGTTATGGCTTTCTTGGCACAGTCGGTTAATCCTTTATGTTTCGACATCCAATCCATTCCTAGTACTACTTACAAACCTTTGGTTCCAAGTACTATTAGATTGGCATAAAAATCTATCCCATGGATTCTGATAGGTACAGCCTTGCAATTCTTTCTAGCTTTGGTGGTTGAACCAGGTATTTGAACTATCATAACATGCTTCAATTTTGTTGGTTGAATCTTACTAGTGCATGCAAATTCTTCTGTAACAAACGAGTGCGATGCTTCAGAATCAAACAACACTCTTGCAAGTACTGAGTTAACATAAAACATACCCAGCACGACATCAGGCGCTTCCTGGGCTTCTTTAGCATTCATGTGGAACAGACAGCCGTTGCGGTTGAGCGAGTTCCCTGGGGCAAATCTCCTTCCAGGCTGAACACAGCGTTGCTGCTGAGCGGGGGCATTCACATTGGTTGCTGCTGAAAGCTTCTTGGGACACTCGTTGGAGTAGTGACCCTTGACTCCACACTCAAAGCAAGTGATCTGGGACTTGTCTTTGGCTGCAACAGGCACAACATTGCTTCCAGTCCTTGGGGCAGTATTGTTGTTGTTGTTGTTGTTGGACTTGGGCAGTGCACGGCTGAAGTTGTTGGAGTTGTCGGGGTTGTTGTTATGGTTTCATCCAGAATTCAAGTTTCCTCCGCTACGATTGGGGTAGCTTGGACGGGACATCGGGGGTATGTTGTTTCTTGGAGCATATCCTGCAGATAGGTTGGGGCGATACTTCTAGGTATTGTGGGACCCAGTCTGGTGCATCATCATGCGCTTGCGGTTGTCATTGGCTTGGTTGATCTTCCCTTCCATCTGGATGGCAGAGTCTACAAGCTCTTCTAGATCTCCAAAACAGATGTTGACTAACACAGTTTGCATCTCATCATGCAATCCATTCAGGAACCTTTCCTTCTTCTTGGCTTCAGTGTTAATCTCATCAGGGGCATATCTAGCTAGGGACAGAAATTTGTCACGGTACTGAACTACCATCATCCTTCCTTGCTTCAATTCCCTGAATTCAGCTCTCATTCTGGTGACTAAACCTTGTGGCACATGGGTGCGGATAAACTTGATCTTGAATGCTTCCCAAGTCATCATCTGACCATCATTCATAGTACGGGTGCTATTCCACCAGGCTCTTGCATCTCCTGCCAGATAATGGGTGACAGACAGTACTTTCTCATTGGCTTCCACTCCTGCGACCTCCATATTGTTCTCCATGGTTTGCAGCCAGTCATCAGCATCTAAGGGATCCTCAGATTTGTTGAAGATAGGGGGATTGGTATTCTAAAAGTTCTTAAGCTTGGATCCATGGTGATCCTGATTTCCATGGCCTTGATTATTGTGGGTCATCTGAGCTATCTGTTGAAGAGTGGCTAGGTTAGCTTGGCGTTTGGCTCTACTAGCTTCATGGTCAGAAACTAGCATCTGTAGAATCTGCAGCATCGGGTCCTAAGATGAGCTGCTTCCTCCGGGATTTCCACGAGTCATCTGAAGATTGAGATAAATAATGAGATAAGAGGGAATTTCTAAGGTCCATGGTTTTGTTTTCAAAAGCTTTAAACTTTGAGTTTGACTCAGGTTTTGTGAACTAACTTATTTTTCTCATTCATTCATTCAAAGCACACAATACAACACACACCACAACACAAATGGAAAACAGATGGTTTTAAGAACCATTCTGTGAAACTACGATACAGTGGGACCGATACAACTCATTCCTACAGTAGTGATCAAGTGCATCTACTCATCATCAATGAAGTCAGAATCATCATCATCGGTGAAGAAATCCATGGCATCATCCTCCAGGTAGTCATTGTCATCACTTAGGTAAGAGTGAAGATCTCCCTGGATATCTTCACCTTCCTCCTCCTCCTTTGCTTCAAGATGGACTTCATGTTCACGGATGGTCTTCTCGAGAGCAGCCACCTTCTTGTGAAGATGATCGATGGTGTGATCCTTCTTCTCATATTGACGATGAAGTGATTGGCGATCCTTGACGAGCATGGTGATAGTCTGTTCCTTCTTGACGACAATGGCAAGGTTGTGGTTGGCATAAGCTTGGGCGTTGTCCAATTCCTTCTACCTATCATACAACATGAAGTCAAGATTTTCCACCTGGCGCTTCACCTCTGGGTGACTTGGCATCTCCAATGGCATACCCATAGAATCACGCCTTGCGAAGTGAGCAAAGCGAGTTCCCTAGATCAAGTTGATGTTTTGCCCACACAGACGGGTAAGATCTTCATGCATAGCCCTGGCTAATCCATCTAGCCAGTTGTTCTCTCGCAAGGTGAATTGAATCTTCTCAGAATTAGGTGCTTCCATTCTGCCTCTGAGATCTGCAACTATCATCCATTGTAGATCTCCTCCTACGTGATCGTTGAGTTGGGCACCGAAGAATTCCGGATGAGGATGCTCAAGGTACTCAGACAGTGCATCTAGATCCCTCTCAAAGATCAGTTGGCCTCCATTTCCCAACTAGTAGAACTTGTAATACTGAACTTCCATCTATAAGAATTTAGGATGAGTAAGTTAGTGAGGTGATCAAGTGTGTCAAATTTTAAGTAGGAATGTAAGAATTTTGAGGAACATGATTTTTTTTAAAGAACCAAGGATAAGAGTGGGAATAGGTTTTCATAAATACTCACTTCTTTTGTTTTGAAACTAAGTTTTTGTTCGGACGTCCATTCTAACTAGGGTCTCCTATGGTCAGAATGGCTCTGATACCAACTTGTCAACACCCGGATTTTTAATCTCAGATGCCTATTATGCCATACATCGCAATCCCAGGATTACCATTTTTGCGAGACATAATAGATTGGATATCATAGTACATCATCCATTACAAACCATAATAAGGTCTTATAAATAAAGGATCTCATGATCTAGTCCTAATACAAACAAGCAGCAAAATAATAAGTGTAGTAGTAGGCTCCATCTTCAAGGTCACAGGCAATGCTGACGATGGGAGATGATCCTAGTTGTCGTAGACATCTTGTTGTCCATCATCCTAGTAGTCCTCCTCACAGTCTGGCCACGGCAATAGCCAGGGACAAAGCCATGAGTACTCTTTAAGTACTCGCAAACTATCACTAACAAGTAAGGTAGTTCTAATAGGAATCTTAAGCTCTAGGTTTATTTGCAAAAAGCCAGGTTTAATCTAAACTGAGTTTAGAAGTAAAGAAAACTAAGTAAATGTTCTAAATCATTTAAGTGGGAACCTAGTTTTCATATTCACACCCTGTTGTGGTCAAGTCAAAATCATAGTTCACTTCACAGGTCATTTTGAAAACATCGGACGACGGAACAGTATGGCCACTCCAACTGTCCATGACCGCGGACGCGGCTATTCGAATAGTTTGACACTCTGCAGAGGTGGTACACTTTCACCACAAAATTCAATACATCCATCAGGGATAACCTTGAATCATCATACTTAGTATGTGGATAATCAATCATAACCTTTCAATTACACACTCTAGTATAGGCACCTCCCCTATGAGCTTGGCCTCCCGGCCATGGCCATCTGCCATCCTGGGCACTGCATAGGTGGACAATTCACACTCATGAGGTAGCCTTAGCTCAAACCTCTTTCGCGAGGGAATCCATACTAATGCATATAAATTTCCGGCTAAGCCTTACCCAATTTAGGTATTGTGGTTGTACGGTAAAAATTGGAATGGTATCGCATCCGAACCCAACCATCAGTTTTTATAAAGGGCTAAGTCTCATGCCTCAACATTTTCATCATCAAATCCTTTTGTGTTTCTCAACACATGTCAAAACATTTCAATAGAATGACTCATCATTCCAAGGTTTTCATAATCATTTTCACCAAGTATTCCCATCTAAAGTGATCAAGTTTTATGCTTAGCACTAGCCACTAAGTTAAGAGTGTTCACTAATGAGGGGTGCTAATCTTCAATCTCATGCCACAGAATGACATCTAGTATAGGCCTAGTTTTATACTCTTTATGCTATCTATACTATCTTTCCAAGTACTCACAAAGCACTAGTTATAAGTAAAGAACTTTGGTAAAGTAAAAGCGTAAAGCTTGCAAGTAAAACTTGGGATGGGTATAAATCAAGGGTATATAACCAAAGCATGCCTAATGCATTTTGCTTAAGTTATCAAGTGGGCAAGTGTTAACTTGCATAATTATAGCTTGCCAATAATATCTTACCTTGATTGGTGCAGTAGTTGAAGCTTTCCTCCTCTTCTTCTAGGTAGAACTCCTCCTCGTAGCTTGGGTCGGTACTACCATTTATAAATAAATACGGGGTACACAATCACCAAACAATACTTAACTAGCTCTATTTAGCACACTAAGGCTCATACTTGATGATCTAGTATCATCACAATCATCACATGAAATGAAGAACTAGTTTTATTTATCTTATTTGAGAAAATTAATTTCTACTCATTGAAATTTATTAAGATTTAATATTCTCCAATTAAAATATGGGATCATGTTGACACATCTCATCACCACATATTCTAATACATGGGAATGAGATTTAAAGGGGTTGGTCACATTTTATAAAGTTTAAGATTATTATTTAATAGATTTAAAGTGACTAGAAATGCCCTAATAGCATTCTCTTGGTACTAGTCAAATGTCACTGCATGCAAACCTAAATATTTTTACATATTCAGATAGGTATTATCAAATGTGAATTTTGAGAGTTGGAATTAACTCAAAAGCTATTATGGTTGATTTTTGAAAAATGTTTGAATGTACAAAAGTCTCTGTCTTGTTATTTTTACTAAATATTATCTCTAACTCCAAATTATTTAAATCCAACGGGTTTGGATAGATAATTTAAATATCTTTCTAACAAAATTGGAATCATGCAATTTGGTTTAGTAAATCTCTCTGGATTGATTTTTGAATATGTGGACAGAATGTGGTTTTAATCTAAATTGGAAAAATTATTATTTGAATTTCCAGGCCAGCACGGGAAGTTAAACGGGTCGGCCCAACTGCACTGCACAACATAGCAAGCTGATGACAGATGGGGTCCACCAGTCAGCGACTGCATCTTAGCGAAATGATATCTATGCATTTGAGTCGTGTGATCTAATTCTAATCCAACGGCTAGGAGTCGTCGTCGACGACGAACTACTCCGGCGAGGAACTAAACCTAACACGGCGGTGGGGGTCTGGCTAGGATCACCTGGGCTCCAGCTAGGGTCGGCGACAGGGGCGATCGATGCGGTAGACGACGGCGGTTCGAGGCGCGGTCACGGCAGGTCTTGGGTTGGTCGAAATCGACGACGCCCTTCTCCTCCAGTAGCGGCGAACTCCGGCCAAATTCCAACGAGAGAGAGCTCGCCTTGCTCCACGAAGAAGTGGGGGAGGATCAGTGAGGAGTGGTGAGTGCTAGGGTGTGGAGAAATGAGGCAGGGGAGGCCTCCTTTTATACTACGGCGAGGGGACCGAAAGGTGCGGACGCGAGCTCGTCGGTGACGATGCTACAGGCTGCTATCAGCGTGGCGGAGGCTAGTGGATGGTGCGTGGTTCCCTGGCGGTTCTCACGGCCATAATGGCGAGGCGTGGGGCGGTGTGGTTTGGTCGGGAGCAAGCGGCGCTCTGCGCGGGCGCAGAGGTGTTTGCGACGGCGTGCGGCAGCTGTGGGTCACGCGGCGGCGAACGGGGGTGTCTGCGGGGTTCGCGTGATCATGGCGAGCGTGAGCATGCGCGGCGAGGGTGAGGCGTGGTCTGTGTGAGCTGGTCGGGCACGGCGAGCTGGCGTGCTCTAGGCATGGCACAGAGATGGTGGGCGCGGCGTAGCTAGGGAGGTCCAGGGCTCGGCTAGGGTCGAGGCTTGGACAGGGGATGGCGGTGGACTGAGGCGTGTCTGGTGCGCATCATGGGCGAGGGCGGCGAGGTTCCTGGCATGCTGCCCACTGTCAGCCGGCGATGACCAAAAATGGGCGGTGCTCCACTCTGCACACGGCAAAGAGTGGGCTTGGTCTGGGTGCTGCTTGACACTAGAGGGGACAAGGAAGTTAAGGGGAGACCAAATGGTCGAGAATTACGGTGGAAATAGTGAAGTTAGGCTAGAGTTAGTTTAGTGCAGGCCAGGTGTTTGTTGTAATGGATGAAAGAATTTTACTTTGGAATTTTTGAGTGAAAGTTTTTGAGTGATCTTAACTTAAGCTTGAGAGTCTATGTTTGCTTGGAGAGGTCAAGTGGAAATTGTTTGATAGGTTTTTGAAAAAGTGGGATCTTAACATATGAACTAGATCAATTTTCAACTGTCCATTAAATTGATTTGAAAGATGTTTTTGTAAGTTTGTAAAGTAGGTCTTGATACACTTTTACTTGGTCTAGCAAGGGGTGAAAATAAGTGGAAATGTTTCTGTTAAAATTTCTCTTCTAGGAACACACAAAGTGACCTAGTGGTTAACTTTTGTGAAAAAGACCATTTGCTTTATTTATTCATATTTGATTGCTTTTTCTTTTGATTTTGTTTGTAATTGGCCTAGATGATGTAGCATTCATCTTTAAACCATTTCACATTATTTGTAAGAATCAAGCATGGCAATTTCAATCAATTCTACACTAATGCAAAACACATATGCATTCATATTCAAATTTGTAATAAAAGTTTTTGTTAATCCTAAACTTAGGGTGATTAGAACTTGACAATCTTGATTAGAGGTTTTGGGGTGTTACAGGATACAATAATCATCATGTCATACAAACTAATATATGATCCCATCTATGGTAAATAACATGCACAAACGCAACATGGCTAGGCCAAAGCCCTTAGCCCAAGGAGAATTACTCACACATAGAGATGAGATCAACAATCATAAACATTGTATTGAAAATCATAAGATTGATAGCTATAGTCTTACAATGTCGCCAGTCGAAGAAGAGATCTACTATTACAAATGGTGGAATATGGCTATGGAGATGGAGAAGGGTTTTGAGATCTGGAGGCGGCTGGAGATCTGTGGCAGAGACTTTTGGCGAGGGTCTAGCTTGTTTTCTCGTCGCCCAAGACTTCTTTATATAGGGGTCCCTTCACGAAAGTTGTTCTGTTTGACCTAACGGTGGCAGTGCCAACAATACGAGCGGAGCTATACGGCCATAATTTTGCTTTGGTCATATAGTTGGTCGTTAAAGCGTCTGCCTCCGCTTCATGGCTCCTGGTTTCTTCTAGTTGTTGGAAATCTCGTATCTTTGACTTTAATGTAGTGATTCCCATCTTCAAACGACATTATTTTCGTAGGAAAAATATAAAAATAAAGGATTGCATACCTCTTTAAATATTAGGCATTAGTGGCAGGGTTTAGAGAGATATTTCATCAAAAATATGAAAAATATCCAGTTTAAATGTGGACGTAGATGGCTATATTTCAGAGCCATCAAGCGTCCCTCGAGTTTAATGGGCGGGTTTGAAAAAAAACTTGTAGGCTGGCATCACGGACACACCAGCCAGAACATACAAGGCTGCATTAGGGACCCACAAGCCAGAACATACTAGAGAGGCTGACATGGGGGCCCCAGTAGCAAGACCATACACGGCTGCCGCATCGAGCAACGCTGGCAATGTCAAAACAGCGGACGTGGCCAAAAAAAGTCTGTCATACACACATTTCATTTATAGAGAGACTAACGTGTGGGAACCCTGTAGCACGGCCTTATACATGTACTACATCAAGCAACGTTGCCAAGTTTGAAACAAGGAGGCGCAAGCGAGAAAAAAGTCTAGCATGCACACGTTTCTTGTAATGAGAGGCTCACATGGGGGACCCAGCAGCCTAAAAAATAGTTGATGCGGCGAGCAACGTTATCAAGTTCGAAACACGGAGGCGCGAGCAAAGAAAAAAGTCAATTATACAACTAATCCTTCTAATGAGAGGCTGACATGTGGAACCCAGCTGCATGACCAAACGACAGATTCATCGAGCAACGCTATCTAGTTCGGAATAGGGTAGCGCTAGAGAAGAAAAGCATTCCATCGTACACACAATTCTTCTAGTGAGAGGCTAACATAGGGGACCCACCAACCTAAATAAACGGCTGATGCAGCGAGCAACGCTATCAAGTTCAGAACACGGAGGCACAACCGAGGTAAAAAATTCATCATACTCACGCTTCTTCTAATGAGAGGATGACATGTGGGGTCTAGCAGCGTGATTAAGCGGTAGATGCATCGAGCAGCGCTATCAAGTTCGGAAAAGGGTAGCACGAGCGAAGGAAAAAAATTCCATCATACACATGATTCTTCTAATGAGAGGGTGACATGGGAGACTCAGCTGCGTGACTAAACGGCATATGCATCGAGCAACGTTATCGAGTTCACATCAGGGAGCCACGAGCCAAGGGAAAAAATCTAGCAAGCACACATTTCTTCTAATGAGAGGATGACATGTGGGACCCAACAGCCTGATTAAACGGCATATGCATCAAGCAACACTATCAAGTTTGGAACATGGTAGCACGAGCCAAGGAAAAAAAATCATCATACACACGATTCTTCTAATGAGAGGCTAAAATATGGGACCCAGCAGCCTGACTAAACGGCAGACGCATCAAGCAATGTTATCGAGTTCAAATCAGTAAGGCGTGACCAAAAAGTATGGTGCGCTAGAGACACTGACGTCCGGGACCCACACGTCTCAAAAGACATCAGTGAGTCAACATCGAGCAAGGAACCGAAAATCTTGCTTCTAACATGCGTCGGCCGAGCTTCCTCCATGTTTTTAGCGGTTTCATCATAGTAGAGGGTCGTGAAACTGGAAAAAAAAGTTTCCATCGGCCATAGTTGAGCTAAGAAATTCGTCACGAAAGACGCGCCTTCTACAACGACCAACTGGCTAAGTCATTATGGATGGACACTTTTATTCTAGTGGATATTATTATGAGCTTGATAAGAACTAAGAATATGTTCTGTATGTAGAGGTGACAAATATTTCATTATAAAGTGTTACATTAGTACTAGTTTTGTCATAAGATACAAATTAAGTTTATCTCAATTTAGGCTATGGGTTAAGGTGGCACAATGAAATGGAAGAAAGTTCCATGTTGGATTTGGATGAATTCCAAAGTTAAGACATTGTGGTGGATATTACAATAAAAGGCTAAGTATATGAATGCTCTAGTAGTAGTAAAGGAGGGAACTTGTGACAAGAAGTTTCTCACCAAACTTGGTGTAGTTCCAAGTGTGTCGGGGGGATTGTCCCCGGGTACCCCAAAAGACGGTCCAGAAGCACTCCGAAAAGACAAAACAGGAAAAAGAATAAAGAAAAACAGGTCGGATGCAGTATGGGCCGGCTGGAGCCTTCCAACCGGCCCACAAAGTCGCCACCACCTCTCCCCGGCTAGGCCGCCCCAGCCGGCCCGACCGGCTCGCAGGCGAGCTCCCCTCTCCGGCTGGGCCACCTCCAGCCAGCCTGTCCGGCTCCCCTGGCTCTGCCGCTCCTGGCTGGGCCGCCCCAGCCGGCCCACTCGGCGTTGCCCCTTCTCCACCTGGCCTCTCGCCGGATCGCCCCCCCCCCCTCCCCGCTAGGCTGCCTCCCGGCTGGGCCCTATCCGGTCGTGGCGCCCCACGCCCCCGGCTGGGCTGCATCCTCCTCGCCCGGCTAGGCCTCAACGCGTCGCCCCAGCTGGGCCGATTCGCCCCTAGCACAGCTGGCACCTCCGGTTGCTGCTACTCGATCCCCTGGGGATCATTGGCCGCCTTCGGCTTGCCTGGCGCTCCCATACCGGATCGATGTATCCGGTCCGCTCCCAGACGCACAGCTGCTGCTACATCGATCAAGACCAAGGAGATAAGAAGGACAAGCGTATGTCGAGAAGACATCGACAAGACCGAAGACACTGAGTCCATGCTACTTTATCAGATGACATGCCAAATAGTGTACACTATGTATGACATCATGTATACTTTATCAGATGACATAGGCAATAGTACTAGTTAGGCAGTGGGTCCCACCATGTCCCTTGGCCACCTTTATAAGGCAAGGGAGGGACTCATTCTCACAGGGACTCATTCATTCAGACACCCACTCGATCAGCTCACACACACATGCACTAGCACTTTACTCCCTGCTAGCTAGCTCTTCCTATCGCTCTTACAAGCACAGATACACGCCTAGCTCAGTTCATTTCAGATACAGCTCAAGGAGCACCCTTGTAGCCCGATTATACTCACATATACTGTCAGACATGCAGGAGTAGGAGTTTTACCTCATCACGAGGGCTCCGAACCTGGGTACTTCTTGTGTCCCGCTACACTGGCTTGTGCCCAATCCCGCCTGCGGACGCTGTCGATAGCTTCCCTGCTAGTCCCCACACCTCTATCTAACCTTCTTAGGTACTGCCATTCCCAATACAACGACAGTTGGCGCCCACCGTGGGGCAAAGTATAGCTTCGGCCGGAGTTCCGTTCCGCACGGGACCGATTTTCTTCATCGTCATCGCCGGCTCCGACGCCGCTCGAGCTGCTCGGGGGCTTGCCGCCTCCGCGCCATCGTCACCGGCACCGCTCCATCAAGTCTTTCGGAGGCTCGCCGAGTTGCCCGGGGGCTCGCCGCCTCCACGCCGTCGTCAACGACTCCGCTTCGTCAAGTTTCTCGGGGGCTCGTCCGCGGCCGCGGTCGCCGTCTCACCGAGACGCTCGGGGGCTCGCCGCCACCGCTGCGCCATCGTCTCGCCGAGGAGCCCTGGGGCTCGCCGTCGCCTCCGCGACATCATCACCTCCGCCTCGCCGAGAGGCCTGGTGGTTTGTCACCGCCGCACCGTCTGCGCCCTTGCCTCGTCGAGCCTCACAGGAGCTTGCCGCCGTCACCATTCGCCATGTTCGTCCGCATGGCCGCGTCCGCGTGCGCCCGTGGCTCCGGGCTCATCCGTCTTTGCCCGCGTCTGCGCCACTTGGTAAAACAGTGGTTATAAAGGTGTGTTCAGGTACTCGGAGGAAACCGTTGAGGCAATATATGTTAAGAGCAGGATTTGTCCGTCCATGTGACGGGAAGATACTCAAGGGCCCACTCGGAGAGGTTATATCCAATAGTTGTGTAGCATGTGATTTGATCACAGGGATATCACTTGTCGGAACGAGTCAAGTAGCATTGTTTGGTAACGAGATTGAACACGACATGGTGATGTCATTGATTAGGTCCCAGGCAATGCAAGTATCGAGAGACAAAGGGAATAAGACACGACTGTCCCAGTTCAAACAACGAAAGATCTTCGTGGAATGCACAGGGGCCACATGGCCATCCAGGTCCCTCTGTCGATCATTGGTGCGGGAGTGTCCCGACCATGTCTGGAGTGTTCCCGAACCGTGGGGTGTCACGCTTAAGGGCTTTATGATGCTTAGAGATGTTTATAGGATCGGCAGAATCGCTGAAGAATAGTAGAGAGAAAACCGGAAGGGTTTCGGTAAGTCTGGAGGATGTCCGGAGTGGAGGTGGAAGTGTTCCACAACCATGGAGGTTGAATAATATGTGAATGTTAAATAATGATTTAATCATTTATTCATAATTATTTAATAAATAGAAAATCAATTTAAAAGGTCAAAAGGCTTAATGGGCCAATTCCCGGAGGGGAGAGGGCCCATTAGGGAAAGAAGAGAGGAAGAAGGGGCAAGGGGTTGGCCGGCTGGGCCAAGCCCCCGCGTGGGGCCCACTAGGCTGGCCGGCAGCCTCCCCTCCCCCTCCTCTCCTTTAGTCCCACCCCAGGACTTTGAGGGAGGTAGTACCACCCCTCCCCCTATATATAGTGGGGGTATTTGGCCAGATAAATACACCGAATAATCAATAAAGGTCTTCTCGCTTTTGGGAGGACCTCCAATTGATATTTTCTCTCTTTCCCTCTCTCTCGTGAACATGGTCCCAAGTTTGGACTGCGCGAACGAGAGACATCTTCACCACAGAGCGCCGTCGCGCTGCGGGAATTCGGATCCAGGAGCTCTACTTCCGCAACTGCTGCTGGATCGGGGAAGCGGGAGTCATCGTCAGGCACTGGACGTGTGTAACTCCCCACGAGGTGTCGCACTTGAGGCACTCAAGTCGTTGGAGCCAAGGGAGCGTGAGGACTTCATCACGACCTTGAGGTCGGCTTCGGCTCATCTACATCAACCACTCTCTCCTGAGCGTTGACAACGCTTTTCGGTCTTCAAGGGTAAGTTTGTGAAAAGCCCCTCCCATTACTGTATTACTAATAGATAGGTCTTGGCAGCTTTAGGGGTTCAGGGGC
Organism: Avena sativa; assembly: GCA_916181665.1. Classification (NCBI taxonomy): domain Eukaryota; kingdom Viridiplantae; phylum Streptophyta; class Magnoliopsida; order Poales; family Poaceae; genus Avena; species Avena sativa. Next base: position 408,668,311 of record OV702292.1, on the reverse strand, counting down.
GTAGGGTAAAATTTATTGTTTTCATATGCGGAACCCCTATAGTGGTATCAGAGACAGGTCTATGCGTAGCAATGCTAGTACGGGTAGAACACACGAGATGTAGCATGTGAGCATTGGTCTTTTAGTTGTTACCCTCCCACGTGTACTTGTGTATACCACAGTAATGCTTGATGAAGCGGCCCCCAACCGACTTTACGCGTTCATTCGCGAGACTGGTCCATGCTTGACATACGGATTATACCGTATAAAGTGGCTTAGGGGGTGTCTGTCTCTCTCGCATTAGTTGGTATGCCATTTGCAACGGAGGGCCCCAAAAGGGGTGTAGTAGAGACAACTACTTGATCAGTGTTGTGCTGAAAGTTCATAGGTAAGAACGGTTCTTATGCAAAAGCCCATTCAGCCACGTAAAACATGCAAAGATAAAGTAGAGGCGTCTAACTTTGTTTTGCAGGGGGCATTGCTTTGTGATATGGTTGTGGCAAAGGTAAAGTGATTCCCTTATGTTACATAGTAGTAGATAGTCACGGAGGTGACGGACTACCACGCCGGAATGACACCGGTACCCTGGTGTCTACGACGCCAGAATCCGATGATGACGGATGGAGATCACGACGTGAAGGACCATATCACATCACATTTATATTCAGTGTTATTGTTTGTATGTCTTATTGTGTGCTAGTATTAGATACTCGACGGTAGCCTAATAAGATGATCCCTGTTAAAATTACCAACGATTGTGTTCCCCCTTAGTGTGCACCACCAAGAAAGTTCTTCGGTATGAGGCGATCCATGGTACAGGCATGGGTGTCAGACATATCTACGTTCGCATACAGTGGGTGTAAGCCATGTTGCATAGCGAATACACTAAGGTTGAGTTGGCGAGCCTAGCACACCATAGAAGCGTGGCCTCGGATCACGGATGGTCGAAAGATCAAGCATGAGTCGCATGAATGATGTGACCGATGTTTAGCGTCCACCTTTGAACCTACATTGATGGCCGTGTTAATCGGGGGAGATGTGGCTGATAGGGGTCGTGTTATCACTAGGAACCCTTATGGGGATAGGTGTTTCTGAGTGGAGTTATTATTAACTCATTTAATTATAAACTTAGTCTAAATTCCTTTTTGCAATTGTAAATGTAGAAAAGTTCTCCCCGATGCCACCTTTACTGCTGACGATTGATTGGTTAGAAGGAGAGAAGCTCAGATTAGATGGATCAAACTTCTCCATATGGGTTGCGCGTCTCCACGTTCTCCTTAGCGAGAATGACGTGGTCGACTACATACTCGACGGGATAGATTTGGATCAGCCCACTGACCTAGAGACCCCAGAGCAGCGGAAAGACCGCTATCTCCGTCGGGAGATGGCCTCCTTCATTTCAGTTACTATGCGTTTCAGAATGGTGGATGAGCTGTGGCCTTTCGTGGGTGATGTCAACCCTCGTTCGGTAATGCTACAGCTTAGGACACATTTCATGGAACAAGCATGCATATGGGAGCATGAGCTGGTGGGAGACTTCCTCTCCATTAAGATGGAGGAGAACTCATCACTTGACGACCACTTGGAGCGCATGCATGATGTGTACATGAGGCCTGCATACTTCCTGGATAGCTGGATGACGGGCTCTTTTGCAAATGGCGTTGTGCTGCGGTCGCTGCCACCAAGCTACCAAGCACAAGTCAGGACTTGCATTATGAGAGGCGATGTGGAATCAATGGAGTTCCACCAGTTCGTGACACATCTCAGGAATGTATTGGTTGAACCAGCTGTCGCTCGGGTCATCGATGACAAAGGTATATATTTGATATACAATTTTATAAATGTTATAATATTGCAAACACATTTGCAGTGTTAAGTATATTTGATACTTGTTATGTTTTGCTGAAAACAGGTCCTTCTGCATGAGAGGTGCTTGCTAGAGAGGAGGTGACGTTGCATGTTGATGGCGAGCATGATGATGATGGCCGATGACACCCTCCCTCGACATTTATCACTTAGTTTATGTTTTAGGATGATTATTGTAATCAAAATATTATGAACTTTTTTAGTGTGTCTCACACTTTGTGAGACGGTTATTCATATGAGTTTGTAACAAACAGTTGTTCTACTTCTATAAATGATTTCTATTTGTGTTCATATCTTGTTTGATTATATGTGAATTATCCTTAGGCCCCGCTTGGTTCCCTGGATTTTAGCCAGAAACGGCGTAAATATTACGGACCAACCGAGGTCCCGCTAAAACCCCTGCATGCTCCGTAATATTCGGATCTAACCGGTAACTAAAAAGATAAAACAAGCGGGGCCTTATTGTTTGAAACTAATTGATAATGCATGAACATTTGTAAAATATTGAAATGCCTTAAAATACCTAAGTTAAATGATATTTCATTACGGAATGAAAACCGTTGTTTAAATTCAAAGTTATGTTGATAATATTTGAAAGTCATTTGATTTCTTATCACATATAAATCATGCCTAAGTTCGGCAAAATAACTTGAACACCATGTATTACTTGAATACAAAGTGTTTAATGAATTGTTAAAAGTAAATACATATTCGATGTATTGTGTTTTAACAAAATGGTAATTATCATTATGATTGTTTAATTGTGTAAAGAAGTTTACCAAAGGAAACATGAATATGAAACTATTTGATTTGATCAAAGTGTTTCATCAACAAAGGGTATAAATATAAAAGAGAATCTAATTACTACGATTTGATCAAGAGTAATGAAATTCAACTTTATAAGATTGGCATAAAAGTAATTGTGAAATGTAAAGCATTTTGAAACGTCAAAATGCAAAGCATCACAATGTGATATTAGATATCAAAGTGGGTTAATAGATGGCACCAAATAAATCGTTGTAGTGTAGATGTAGAGAACATTAGTTAATAAATAGTTAGCACTCAATTAGAATGTAGTGAACCATTTGAATTCGTAAAAGTTTTGGGGTTATTCGATATAACCAAAACAATAGCGAATAAGTCCTTGTAGAGTATTCATTGGAAACTTTGAATACAAAATCCATAGCTGAAACCAAAAGAAAAGCAAAACTAGTATTGCTTGGATTTTGGTACATCCTTGAGAAAGCTCACTTTTAGTGATATTTCTCAATTATGGAGAAAATGCAAGATAGTGAAAAACATGATGAGGATTCAAATCCCTGCATCAGAGTGTTGAGGAGCGCAACGGAAAACGTTCCTGAATGACTCTCTTCACAGAAGGAAACAATCAATGATAATGATTATTGTGTTTTCCCCACTGGTGTTTTCACTACATGAAGTAGGATTCAAAATGTAATCCATATCTTGTATGGAAACATTTGTGAATCATTTGTCATGATTCTTGGAATATGATATACCTACGAACTACTAAGGAAATAATGGTAAACTGAAGTTATGAGAAATCCCATAGCAAAATTCCCTTGAGATTAGAAAGCAATTCGTTGTTGAATCTCACAAGTAAAAGGGGTTACTTGAATTTTTCCCAAATGACTACAAAGCCATAATGGAAAAGGGGGTGAATGACAAAAGCACAATTTGTCAAGTATTAGATGAATTCAAATAAATTTGATTCATGTGTGCTTTATGTCTAGAGGATTTAAAGCTAGTAATAGTACCAGTATCTCATAGTAAATCTCCAAGTTTGATATTTGATCAAAGGATTTTGAAGTTGTTCAAAATAGTGAGTAGATATGCAATTTGCATGAAATTGAGTGGGAGCTATGAAAGTCTTCCTAAAACAATATGTGAATGACATATTTTTAAGTGGGATCAATATAAGTCTCAAATTCAAATATGTAGGAACATAGTTTGAGTAAGAGTACTGACTCATACCCAAATATGATAGGAACATATTTCGAGTGGGAGCTTATAGAGTGATTCTTAAGTGTGTTAAGAATAAAAGCGCAAGTACCAATAAATAATGATTTATGAGGTGTAAAAGTTGATAATAAGTGTATTATAATATTATGTAGTATTCCTTAAGGAATTCTGAAAAGGGTTTTAGAATAGAAGTTAATTAAGGAACTAATCCTTAATAACTCAAGTTAGGAATAGTATTAAGTTTAAACATCAATGGTTGAAAGAAAGAAAAGGATGGTCATCATCCACTATGTCAAGACATAGGTTCTATCTTAGAAAACCATGGTGATAACTTAACATAATATATGATCCAAGAAGGAACGTTTAAAAAGGTGATTAAGTTTGAATCAGAACATTGAGCTAAGTTTGTCCGCAGTGTCTAGTAGAGAACTGTAGACATATTTTCCAAATCCATAAAGGATGACATATCTTGAAACATAAAGGGTTATGTTATAAGGGAATATGTTGGAAACTCCTGCAAATACCAATTAAAGTCAAGTAGGAAGCGAGGTGAACAAAAACATCAAAAGTTGCACAGAGTGCACTAGTGTTTCGATGAATACATTTATAATAATAGATAAGGGTACCATGTAAAGTGTTTTATAATGTTATGGCGGGGCTAGTTTGCTTTTAACATTGAATGATGTGTCCCAGGACACAGTGCCCATGAGAAAGCCCTCGAGGTTGATCTAAAGTCGCTGTAGGCTCCTAGAATCAGGCCTCATTCTGCTGCCATAGCGACGATGCATACACACAGATGTTATCATGTGATGATAAAATATTAATGTCAATCAAGGTGACATTAGTAAGTTGCAAAGGATTTGGGACTGTAAAGTACAAACCCAAGACTCAACCTCTTCCATGAGCAAGCATGTTCAGGGTACCGGATATATGGTGCCAATGATTAAGAACAAATGCATCTAGTGTATTTGTACTCTAGTGCAAGTGGGAGACTGTTGGAAATATGCCCTAGAGACAAATAGTAGTAAGGACTATTATCATATTTCATATAGTTTATGATTAAGTTTTATATCATGCTATAACTGTATTGAGTGGAAACATCAATACACGTGTGATATACAAACAACCAGGGGTTCCCAGTGAAACTCTAGTCACTGGTTCATTGGTCAACAGATGATCATGTTTCCTGATCATGTGGCATTTATGCTAGTTGGAAATGGAGTCAACTCATTCAGAGAATGAGATGATGAACCAATACCCAACCTAAACATCGTGACCCGATCATGTCACGAAGTTCAAGTTACGATGATTAGAAATGGATCCTTGTAGACTATTCCTTAGACCATGAGGCTATATCAATCATTGTCTCCCGAAAGTGCTTTGATAGCATCAAGCGCCACTTGGTAAAACAGTGGTTATAAAGGTGTGTTCAGGTACTCGGAGGAAACCGTTGAGGCAATATATGTCAAGAGCGGGATTTGTCCATCCATGTGATGGGGAGATACTCAAGGGCCCACTTGGAGAGGTTATATCCAATAGCTGCGCAGCGTGTGATTTGATCACAGGGATATCACTTGTCGGAACGAATCAAGTAGCATTGTTCGATAATGAGATTGAACACGACATGGTGATGTCATTGATCAGATCTCGGGCAATGCAAGTATCGAGAGACAAAGGGAATAAGACACGACTGTCCCAGTTCAAACGATGAAAGATCTTCGTGGAACGCACAGGGGTCACATGGCCATCCAGGTCCCTCTGTCGATCATTGGTGCGGGAGTGTCCCGACCATGTCTGGAGTGTTCCCGAACTGGGGGGTATCACGCTTAAGGGCTTGATGATGCTTAGAGAGTGTTTATAGGATCGGTAGAATCGCCGAAGAATAGTAGAGAGAAAACCGAAAGGGTTTTGGTAAGTCCGGAGGATGTCCGGAGTGGAGGTGGAAGTGTTCCACAACCATGGAGGTTGAATAGTATGTGAATGAATGTTAAATAATGATTTAATCAATTATTCATAATTATTTAATAAAGATAAAATCAATTTAAAAGGTCAAAAGGCTTAATGGGCCAATTCCTGGAGGGGAGAGGGCCCATTAGGGAAAGAAGACAGGAGGAAGGGGCAAGGGGGTGGCCGGCTGGGCCAAGCCCCCCGCGCGGGGCCCACTAGGCTGGCCGGCGGCCTCCCCTCCCCCTCCTCTCCTTTAGTCCCACCCCGGGACTTTGAGGGAGGTAGTACCTCCCCTCCTATATATAGTCGGGGTATTTGGCCAGATAAATACACCGAATAATCAATAAAGGTCTTCTCACTTTTGGGAGGACCTCCAATTGATATTTTTTCTCCTCTCCCTCTCTCTCTCGTGACGGTGGTCCCAAGTTCGGACTGTGCGAACGAGAGACATCTTCACCGCAGAGCGCCGTCGCGCTGCGGGATTCGGATCCAGGAGCTCTACTTCCGCAACTGCTGCTGGATCGGGGAAGCGGCAGTCATCGTCAGGCACTGGACGTGTGTAACTCCCCGCGAGGTGTCGCACTTGAGGCACTCAAGTCGTTGGAGCCAAGGGAGCGCGAGGACTTCATCACGACCTTGAGGTCGGCTTCGGCTCATCTACATCAACCACGCTCTCCTGAGCATTGACAACGCTTTTCGGTCTTCAAGGGTAAGTTTGCAAAAAGCCCCTCCCGTTACTGTATTACTAATAGATAGGTCCTAGCAGCTTCAGGGGTTCAAGGGCGTAGGGTAAAATTTATTGTTTTCATACGCGGAACCCCTACATCAAGCCCCTCTCTCCCTCCTCCAGTTGCTCCACCCCTTGGCTTTCAGATTAGCGGAAGCCATGTTCAGATAGTTTTCTCCATAACCACCACCACGATGTCATGTTATTGGAGATTCCGGTGGATCCACTACTTTCGCTGCCCTGCTGGATCGAGAGAACGGAGGTCGTTGTCAAGTCATACGTGTGAAACGAGTATGGAAGCGCTGTCAGATTGCAGCGCTCGTCTACATGATCTTGAGATCGACAAGTGTTCTTCTACATCACCCACGAGATCCGATCTTGGTAAAAACTTTTAGTCTTCGAGGGTAATTTTTTCTGGATGATGAACTACTTGTTGCATGCATATTCTAGATTAGATCTTGACACCTTTGGTGTTCTTACCATAGAAATTTTTTATTTTCTATGTTGTGAACCCTTTAGGAGGGGGAGGAGCCAGTGTAGAGGTCCAGCGGTGGGAGGGATTGCTCCTCCTCCTGCACCAGAGACGGCTGCTCAACACGGTGATGTTGCGCCGGTGGGCAACTTGACACTAATTACACACATGACTAAAGGTATCACATCCGTCTAAGAAGGTGCGATGAAACTGAAATGCTAGGAACATTGGCATTGTAGCAAAATATTATACACATTAGATGTTAGGGAAGTGGTGTGCGATGTGTTTTTACTAGACTGGCGAACCAATCAAGAGAAATCGTGTGTGAAAATATACATGTGTTTTGTTTCTTTTAACTCACGTGTGATGTGCACGCGAGTGGGCGCGCCTGGGCTTTTGTGTGTAAACGGTGTATATTTTGGGCCGTAAGTGATCGTTCGAACTGCACACGGAAGACGCCTTAATAGGCCCGATCAGTACTAGTGATCACAAAGGCTACTCTAAGTCATCAACCTCATTTTGTAAAAGTCTCATTCCACCATCTCCAAATGGCCACACAATATCCATAATGGTAGGCATTATCTTGCTATTGCATCAAAGAGCACGTACAGCGAAAGATGGTACCCAAATGAATAACATGCAAAATTTAGGGCTTTGTCCTTGTCAAAAATAAAATTATTACGACTTAGCCAAAGAGACCGACAAATAGAACATGTCCACAACATGTGAACATGTGATATGATACGGTTATTGGCGCAACACGATTCGAGACGGTAGGGCAGATTATCTAGCCAATTTGGGTGGCATTGCTAGAAAATGTGTTATGTGAGCTTTATCACGCTTTTATTTTCTTGCTTTGTGTGGAATTTCCTCTTGTAATGGATGGTATGTTTTTATAAATGTGTGGTTGTGTAAATTGACCGGTTGCCCTTCTAAGTACTCTATCAACTGACCGGATAGTACCCTGCTAGTATAATTCACTGGTCGAATAAAGTTTTCGTTTTGTCTTGAGGGGTATTTGAGCTTCCAAATATTTTTCTACCGCAACACACAAATGAGAGTCAACTACAGCATAGTAGATGGATGTTCCATGTTGATGCGCCGGAGGTTTTTGATTCTTAGCTTCATTTAGATGGTTGGTCCATGTTTTAACTTTATGTGACCCATGAGCTGGATATATGCATGGACTCGTTATAATAAATTCAATACATATGCATCAATTGACGCAGAGGTCGTGGCTTTATCCCCTTTCGAAGAAAAGCATAGTAGATCTATTGCAGGAAAATTGACCATACTAGTGTAGTTTCGAGCAAAGTGTATAACATACATTTGGGGAACTTCAGAGCAAAAAAGATGCTGCTACTTAGAGAGCATCTCCAACTATTTGTTGGTTAGGTTGCTGGTAAATTTTTCCACGTCATCTGTCGACCAGTTATAATACAGGTACTTCACTGAACGTATCTTCGGGGGGGGGGGGGGGGGGGGGGGATATCTTAGGGCTCGTTTGGATGCCAGGGTTCCCGACCTTTTCCCTAGCTAAATAAAACACGGGCCTAAGTTGACCCGGAGAAGCCCACCGAGCCATTTGGCTGGCCACGAGCGGGGGAAGTCGGCCCTTTCCGCGTGCTTTCCCCGGGTGAACTCGGCCCTAGTCTGGACGTAGGGAAAGATAGCCTCGCCTCGCTCGTGACAGGGAGACGGGCGACGGGAGACGCTAGGGTTCGACTCACCCGGGCCGCCGCTCGCCGCCGCCCCGCAGTCGGCCGTCGCCGCCACTCCTGCCGCCGTCCCTCCGCTTCCTCGGTTCCCGCCGTCCCCCTATGTCTAGCTGAATCCCTGTCATCTCCCGCCTCCCGCCCGCAGACGCCCTCCTCGGCGACCTCGCTCGACGGTGCAAGAACCTCCGAGCCGGTCCGTCCCCGCCGGCAGACGCCCTCCTTGGCCGACCTCGCCTCCGCCCGCTTCTCCCCAGCCGACCTCCCGCAAAGGTGAGCCTCGATATCCATTACTGGAATTTCAGGCATACCAACAGCGGTAGGCATGGAATTTGATTGGACTCTTGTTTCAGAATATAAGTGGACAAACTTGCTATTTGTCCTGTATCTGATACTGTAAGTATTCATTTCCTATCTGATGGGTCCTTCACCATTGCAGATGTTAAAGACCTAGTAATATTTCTTATGCTTGCCTAACAATGTGGAAATTAAGTTTCCTGAAGAGTGTTTTGCTGCATAACTAGCATATATATGATGTACTTTCTATTCCTTAACATAGCAAACCTTCCGAACCTAATATTACTTCTATTCCCATCCACTGTTTCTCATGGATTTCTACTTATACCTATACGCATATACAGTTTCAGTCTTTTTATGACAAAAGTTCTTTAGCACGACAACAGGAGTGCAAGAATCATAGCTTAAGCTCTAATAATGTTTTAGCCCAACAATATTAACTTCTAAACAAAATGTTGTCGTCGCCAGCTAGTGAATCAGGCAGGCTTGTAGTGTAGGCTTGTAGTGTAGGCAGGTTGTTGTTCTCGTGATCTTTCACAACAGATGATAACATTGGCTCGAATGCTTAATGAAATCTCTGTCCAGTTTGGATCGTGTCTAAATGAGTGTAAGATGGAGAACATGGCTACACAGTGTTACTGTGGGCACCATCAGGTAACAATTCTCGTTTCAGCTAACATATAACATAAGAACCTAGCCTGCAGAAAGCTAATAGACTTATAGTGCATCATATGTAGTCCAAGCCTACAATGAGCTCCTCTGCTTACTTAAAAGAAGCTTGCTTGTGGAAAGCTAATTGAGACATAGAGTGCATCATATGTAGTAGTTCAAGGATCTCCTTAACTAAATCATATTTCAGTAACATCTACAATTCAGTTGTCACGCTTACTTATATTATGAAGTTTAAAAAATGAAATTAGGGAAAAGACAGCACACCACAGAAACTTGTATTACTCCGTACAATAGATGAACCTTTTCATTGTTTTCTTTTTGTCACCACTTGCAAAATGTCTCACAAACAGCTCCTCTACATCGTCCATCAGTCTGATTGCCTATTAAGATGAAGTTTTCATTTGTAAACTGTAATCCTAATTGAGACATCTTGTATGGAGCTACATACCGTATTACTTTCAGTTTACTTCCACCTATTCTGTATGATTAAATTGGCGTGGATTATTCAGGATTAATTCTGTATTTTCAGCTGCTGCCAGACGAAGAACCTGTTGAATTCCCTACGTTCAAAAACCTTGCAACCTTATTGCTCGATGATTGTGAATTGGGTGACAAATTCCATCTTCTGCAGTACTTTCTAAAATCACCGGTGAGAACATCAACAAAACCTCCTTCCCCTTATGCTCTGCTTTCTATTATAGTATTATAGTATTATATGAACCAAGTCATGGCTGAGGATGCTTTCTATTATGTGCCCTATGATCTGCTTCACCTAGATTGTGTCACAACAACCATGGTTGAACTGAGAACAAAGGGGAGGACGACACACCATTTTTTGTGTTTATCGGTTTTGGAAAAAGAGGCCAGAATCTTTTTTATACCCCCATTTTACTGCAGGTTTAGCAGTACCACGATATTTAAAACCATAGATTTTAGAGGTGACATGGCACACTTCTTTCTTGATGCTTTTTTGTTGATTTATTATCAAGTTCACAAGACATGGATCAGGGGTGTGGTTGAGTCGCATAATATGCCCTTTACAACAGGCTTCTTTCTTGATGTTTTTGCTCTTAAAATTTTAGACATTTTCTAATATGTCATTATACAGTTCACTCTTTTGCAAGCACGTGGTATGCTTGTTTCCTTAATCTTGATACAATTCACTCTTTTATTCTAAAGACAATGGTGGTCCACCAGGGAAGGAGTAGAAGAAGATTTCCCAACAAGGTGATGGTAGAAGCTCATTAAGATGTTCCCAACTAGGCGATAGTAGAAGTTCTAGCAGCGGCAAGGGCGAATGGGCACGGATCATCACGCCGATACAACTTTTTCTTGGATTTCATGTTAATAAACCATCTATGTTTTGAATGGGAGTAATGGATCAAGTCGTGAATGTTGGCATTTGTCTTATGTGAGACTTCTATATATAGTTTAATTTGTGCTATCCAGTTTGGTAAAATTTAGATAAATGACATGCATAAATTTTTGCTGGAAGATGTGTTTCTTTTTGTGAGAAAATCTACAAGATGTTCTGTAATATGGTGGTGTCTTATTGGACCTTCTAGATTTTTGAGTACTTGTGGTATCGTAGAATTGATATTTAATATATATTTGCCAGAAGAAATCGATTATCTATGAGAAATTTGAAAAAGATTCAGAATTATGTTCTATGTTTATATTTTCCTAATAATTTTGTGTCCAGGCTTCCTCCCCTTCCGAAACCCTCCCCTTCCCACCAAATGACAACAGGGAAGGTGCAGTTTTTCCCCTAGAAGGGAGGGGAATCCCGTGTGCACGATCAAAATTCCCTGGGGGAGCTATTTCCCTGGTTTTTTGACACCCTGCAACCAAACTAGCCCTTATGGGTGGAAACTTTTACCTATTGGAGATGTCCATATTTGATTGCCGTACTGGTCTCCCAACCAGTATAAGTCTTATTGCTTCAGCATATATGCACTATCTAACATAACTATGCATTCATGATTATCAATAATATAGGTACCATGTGTTAACTCAATGCATAGTTTTGCAGTGCAACTTGTATATATGCAATACCTAGCATAATTCTGCATTCATGAATTATCAATAATGTAGGTACCATGTGTTAACCATGTTTGCGAGTGGCCACGTTGGTCACTTTCTTTTATTTATTCTTCCCAACTCCCTTGGGGGCATGTTCGGTTCAGCTGTGGGATTGAAGTGGATTGGATCCCCGCAAAAAAAAAAACAATTCTACCCAAATCCACTCTAATCAACTTGGGCAGGGGATTAACAGAACATGGCCTGGTTGGGCAAATGGACAGATGATACAATGATACTTATTCTGGGAAACATATTAACTGATCTATACATCCATCTTTGGAACATCATAAACAGAAAGTGAAATGAAGTAGTTGTACAAGGCGATCATTTAGCTTCAAATTAACCTAAATGATCCAGTGTGAATCAAAACTCCAAATCTATCCTTCACCAAATTATACAAAAATAAGCAGAATTGCCTTTTACCAAGAAAGTGCCATGTATAGGTGCTTAATGCTTAATTGACAGTCTAGAGGGCCTGCTTGGCAAGCATTAGCGTACATTTACACAATAATTTGAGTTTTGTGAAATACTGCATTGCAAGGACTGAGAAGTCCAATAGAAGCTTAGGTGTAAATACTTATAATTTCTTGAAATAAACTACTTGTAGAGGCCGGTAATCATGTCATGGAAAGCAAATCAGGTGGAGGCTTCGCTGTCAAGGCGAATCCTCTTGGTACCAACCTCTTCACCTGCCGGCACCCTATTCTCCTTTGCTTCCACCGAGCACCTCTTGTAAGGCTTGAAGCCTGTCCGGCGGGATTTCATATTCAGGTGTGTCAATTCAATGGGAAAGGAAGCTTTTGGCCCAACAGATGTTTCGAGTTCAAGCTCGATAATCACAGGGCTCTTGTTGAGGTCGACCGTAACTTTAGTTGCTTCATCTTGTCCCTCCTTGGCAACCTCCTTCGATCCTTCTGCTTGCAGAGGAGAAAAGCTTTGGGGAAGCTTTCCTCTACTGAACAGTGCATCGAAAGCCATACGACCCTGACAGCAGAAATGTGAATTAGAAAAACAGTGATAGATGCTCAAAGGGTAACATACAAATGAAATAGCGCAATGCTGGTAGACTACAACCTCTTCGGAAACTTCCTTCCATGAATCACTTGTGCTTGCAATGTTCCTAAATCTGCGGTGGTTAATGTCACCAGCTGAAGAATTACTGCAAGATGCATGCTGCGTCTTGTCGTTAGCTTGGTCTTGTTTCTCAGGAACATGTTCTGCCTCGACATCACTACTTGACGGCGTGTTGGAGCCACATGAAGAGCGATCCTTCTTGTTTCCGAATGCATCACTTGTTTCAGCGCCTGTGGCAGGTGTTGTCTCGGCTTTATCAGCCGGAGATATCTCCAACTCAGTGTGGAGAGACACCTCTCCTTTTCCATCCTCACCGGACCCTGAAGATGCTACAACCATCATAGCTTCAGGTTGATCTTGCTGCTGAGCTACTTGGCATTCCTTCGATGAGTTTTCAACTGGGCAGTTCACTGAAGCTCGCTGAACATCCGCCGTGGGAAAGGAAGCACTAGGAACCGGGACAAATGGAAAAGCCATGGGGGGAGCAAAAAGAGGGAGAAGACCTTGTGTAGCCCACCATGCCGATGCTGCTGCAACTGTAGCTGCTACAATAGAAGCCATGTTGGGAGGAGAAGCAATATGTCTTCCTTGACCATTCTCAGTAAGATTTTCTTCATTTGGAAGAATAAGAGTGTTGCTGTCTGCTGCTGGCCAGTATGATGCTGCAAGCCTTGCGGCTGCATGTACTGCTGGGTTTGACAACAAAGTGGAAACAAGCATGCTGGAGAAGGTGGATGACATATCAAAAGAAGACCTGTAGGCATCTTGGTTGCAGTGACCTTGCAACGTCGGTGCAAAGGCTGCATAGTTGTGGGGAAAGGGCTGCCCTGCTGAGCTGCTGTAAAATTTTGGATCCACAGGAAGTGCTGGACTGATGCCGTTCATGCTTCCGTTATCTCCTCCCACTTGATCATTTGTTTGATCAGGATGACTCCCTTCAGTTCCAGGGACTGAAATGCCGGTTGCCCCAGATTTATTCAATTGGCAGTGTGGAGAACTTACGGCTTGTTGGTTTGTATATGTTGTCTCCACTATCTTTGGCTTTAACTTTGTGTGTTGCCTTGAGTGATCGCAACAATCTTCATGAGAATGGTCATATTTAGCACAGGTTTGGACTCTGTTAAGCCTTTCCATTTGCTGATCATTAGTATCTTTTACATCCTTCTCCACATCAATGTATATAGAATTCCTTTCTGTAGTTGCCATATCTTTGATTTCTTTTTTAGTCAGTTCAATCTCCCTGGACACACCATGATTTGAAGACCTCTTGCTAACAGAAGAAAATGAGGCAGACGGTGCTTCTTGAAAGAGATTAAGAACTTCTGAGCAACTGCCGTTTTCGGACAATCCCATTCTTTGAAGTTTCTGAATGCAAGCGAGCTTCGTGTTAAAGAAAATGAAGCATAGCAATACATGAATTAAGGATAAATAAACAGAGCTCTAACCAAAGCATAGAACCACAAAGACATTTACCTCAAGAGTTCCACTTTCTGTTTCTGCATTGCTATTGCTCAAGCTTATATTTGATTTTGTTGGCTTGTCATTTGGAACTTCTCTGGTGGGTGTCTCGGAGCTGAGATAACCTTTTCGAGGATATGGACAGTTAGGTTTTCTTTTAGGCCGTGGTGGAGGTATGTCAATATCATGAGTTTGTCCCGGAGAAGTACCATTATTGATGGCTTCCTTTTCCAACTGCAATTTCCCAATTAGTTAAATACAGATAGATAGTGTTAATAAACTAGAACCACATGCTGGAGGAACAGTACTTTTGATATGCATAGAACTGTTACAGTTACTATATTTTGTAGTTCTCAAAATGCTATCATCTTTGAAGGTAACTGAAAGCCTTTGGCATTGAGTTTCTAGAAGCAACCAGTATCAGGAGCATGCATTTTGTAGCTGGACGAATTTCACCCCAATTTACATACTCAAACCAACCAGGAACCAGTTGTAAAATACATTAGTTTCTTTTACAATGCCAAGCTATGAGGAGATTACTGGCGCACCCTGCCAAGGTTCTTTACTGATGAGTTCTCTTTAGAATAGTATGAGGAGACACTATCTTGTGAAGAACAATGTGCAAATAAGGCAAAACTAGCAAGTATCAGACACGTGATTTTTTCTACACCCATTACCCTTAGCCAAGCTATGAATTCATTGATGCTCACAAAACTTAATTTGTATGTTGTGATGAATCATCAGGGTTGTAATCATATAAGATGGTTCGCCATGGAGACAGGTTAGGGGGCTGGATCATGGGGAGCATTGTGTACTATGTGATCAGGGGATGGAGACAGCCAGTCATTTGATTTTGTCATGTCCATACTCGCGGGTAATCTGGCATCTCATCGCTCAGTGGGTTGGCAATGGAGGTTCAACGCCATCAATTTTTATCGCCGGCGGATTGGTGGTGGTTTATGAATGTTCTGCTCAGTAAGGATGAACTGATGGTGGCAATATACGGGGTGTGGCACATTTGGAAGGAGCGTTGCAGGCATGTCTTTCAACAAATATATGTTGCTGAACGTCAGGTCTTGGATCTAATTAAGGATGATCTCATGTAGCTTGGAACCTACTTACAAGAGAAGGCACATGGGGGATCAGCCGTTTGAGACAGGTGCTGAGCCTGATGACAGCAAGTAGTTCCTTTAGTAGCTCGGTTTTTACTTGTTAATTTTCTCTTTGTCTTTCTCCATCAGCCAGTCCCTCTCTAGCTTGTAACCCATATTACTTCTGCCGCTTAATTGAATTGGCAGAACAACCGCTGTTTACCTTCAAAAAGAAAATATATGCAGCTGGTACCCACCCTCTCAACTTACTCCCCTCTCTAAACTACTCTCAAACCAACTTTTATAACAGCAGGCTTGTAAGTGCTTCTAATTTATATCTTCCAATCGAAATCTGCAAAATGAAAATGAAGATTCGGAATGCCAGAAAACAAGGCACCTTTTGGTAACCAAACTAACCAGACGGCTTCTGCCAGAAATCAGAACCGACTGCAATAGGCATAGGCTTTTGGGGTAGTTCTGGTATCCTAAACCCTGACAAATATAGCATCCTAAACCCTCAAGACACCTCTGAAAACTCGGTGAATTAGTATCTAATAAGACTGTGCTACGTTGATGACTGCATGAGTTTGCTGTAAATGTAAAACTACCAACTCGAAAGAATTTCAGGAGTTCTACGGATGAGTGGTCAGATGGTAATGGCTGGTTGGCAAAGCATGAATTTTGAGTACCCAGAAAACCATCATGATCAAAAAGCAAAAGAACTAGCCCAAGCAGTTTGAAATTCTTTGGCAGGATGAGAGTGCAATCCCAACAAGGCCACTGTCGGGCCTCCCCTGCAGTTTGTGCTCAAGAAAAAAGTAACAAGGTAACAATTCGGCGTCTGCTGCACTTTACTGCAAGATGGCAATGTAGTCTCCACCATGTGGCGGTATGCAACCCCTAAACGCACGCGATAGGCAGCAAAGAACAGAAAGCAAAGAAGAGAGGAAGGATGGAAAAAAGGAAATAAAATAAATTTTGTTGTTCCAACTCTCCATGCGGGTGGTTACTTTTGCGGAACAAACATCATGCTTTCGAAAATGAAATACTCTAATAGCTCTCAGTCATTTTACAGTGTAGATAGTGAAACATGTACCTATGTTGATGGTGGTCAATAACATGTTAGCATAAATTTGCCATACAATTCCTTAGGCATTTCCTTTAGTTCACTCAAGTGCATTCAAATATCCAATTTTACATTATGGATTTCAAATGCAAAATTTACAAGTACCATATTGTTTTTCTTGCAGCATGGATATGTAAATGAATTAATGAGAGAACCAGAGGTGTTCAATATCATCTTTCTGCAACATTACTAATTTGATCCAAATCAGCAAAGACATTTTAGCATAATTCATGCGTTTTAACATGCTTTAACTTAATTTTTTAATCAACCAGTAGATCATCAATTAAATAAAGCATCCTTCACATGATATTCAAAAGAAACGGATCTTTCATTGTTCATGCTCAGCACTGCAGTACACAAACACAACTGTACAACGAAAGAAAGAATATTTCAGAAAAGTAATAAAGACATAAACATCATGAAGCAAGCACAGAAGTCATTCATTTTTATCACCATGGATAAAGACGAATCAACCTAAAAATTAAGGAAATAGTCAGGCAAGAGCTTATAAGATAGAGAAAGAACCTTGGTAAAGAATTTTTGAGCATGGCTTCTGATTTGCACAGCAGTCTTTGTCCCAACATGCTCTGTACAACAGATAAAAGGGGGAATAAGAAAATAAAACAAATAAGTTCATATCAACAAAAAGTAAATCCTGGCGAAATAAAGAAAATAAGAGTCCTCTCGGTCTTGCGATGGACATAAGGGCTGGCTGTCGCAGTGGGAAGCACAGGTTCCAAGCAAATTTAAGTTACACTTCTGGCGGCTAATTGAGAACGGTTTACCGGTGGGTACTGAGCTACATCATAGGAAAATTGAAGACAACGTTGTTTTCTAGCGTGCGGCAGAGAAGAAAGCTTGTATCACCGATTCTGGAACTGTCCTCACTCTGCTATGGTGTGGAAAATCATCAAGGAGAACGCTCCAGTGTACTTGGAGGCACCCCCAAAGAATCTGAGATGTCACGCTGAGTTGAAGGGATGGATCCTGGATTGGTTCGGAAAGAGCAATGCGGACCAATTATCTTGGATGCTATCAACGTTCTATAACATGTGGATAGCGAGAAATGATGCTAGAGACAAAAATCCTATCCAATCAAAAGCTGTGGCAATGCGCACAATCGCTGGTATACAGGAGTAGGAGAATCTGCACTACTCGGCGCCTGTTGGGTGTTGAGTCTCGGCGCCTGTTGGGTGTTGAGTTGCCAAGCAACAGGAGCACCAGCTCCCTCCAGAACAGGATTAGTGTAAGGCAAATGCTGACAGATCGTTCTTTGAAGCATCGGGTATGGGTGGCAGTGGTGTGGTTATCCGCAACCATGATGGAATCTTCGTTGCCAGAGCAAGCTATTTTTCCCCCATGTCCTAGATGCCGAGGGTGCAGAACTGTTAACCTGTCGCAGAGCGTTGTTTCTCGCTCAGAAAATGGGGATCCGGAAGGTGGTCTTGGAGACGGACAGTGTTGGGGTGGCGATGAAGCTGAAGGAGGGGCAGGATTGATCTTTATACGGTCCTTTAGTTGCTGAAATAAAATCCCTGCTCGGAAGCTTCAGTGACTTCTCGGTGCGAGCTGTGCGGAGATCGGCGAACGGGACTGCACATCGTCTAGCGAAAGAGGGCTGCGAGAATAAATTGTGTAAAACCTGGCTTGGTGTCCCACCGACCTGTATTGCGCACCTTCTTGTACTGGATGTTTCAGAGATTTAATATAAGCGCAGCACCAATTCTCAACAAAAAAAGTATAGGTAAATTAACTAGGGCACCATGGTGCCTGGGCACCAAGACCCAATACAAGTGTATTTGCTTTGAATTGTATGTACGTGAGGGTATATATACCCAAGGTATGCATACTCAAGTAACATACCTCGGAGAACCGGTACGTGAAGCAGCCAAGGAGAAGGCGGCAGCAAGAAACAAAACACATCTAGGGTTCCGTCCCTCTCGCAGGCGACGCGGCCCGTCCGCTCCGCCTCTGGTGGCCTTCGGGCCTTGGAGGTGTGGCGGACCATGGCCTCTTGCTGGCGGGAGGTTTTCCTTTTTTGTTTAGCCTATTTTTCAGTATCTTCTTCGGGATGCTGAGGTGGTGGCTACGTCCTGAAGTCAGAATAAAGTCCTCCCCGCTCTATCCTCGCTCCGGTGATGCATCTAGCGCCGGCGGAGGGCATGTGGAGTCATGTGCCCGGCGGATCTCCTGGAATCCGGTCGGTTTTCGCATTCATTGGTGTGATTTCAGGCCAGTCTCTTCCGATCTACGGTTATCATTGGAGATGGTTGTTGCTCAGGTGCACAGGTCTTTTGTGGCCTTAGCTCGATGACTTCCCGTCTGTCTATTACAACAAGCTCTACTACGACAAGTTTTTTCCGGCTCCGGTAAAGGAGGGGCGAGGACGACGGCGTGCCTTCGAATCGCGCTAGTGATTGTAGTCGTAGCTAGGTGGTCCAATGACCTATTTGTAATTTTTATTACTTTTGGGAATCTTTGTACTACTGTTGATGATATTTAATAGATCGGTGGAGTTTCGCTAAAAAAAAGTTACATACCTTGGGTATAGGAGTACGTATACCTTGGGTATATATATACATATTTTGGGTATGCATACCATGGGTATATGTGACTTGAGTACATATACCTTTGGTATGTGTATCCACGCAGAAAAAAACCTTGGTATGTATACCTTAGGCGTATGTGACTTGGGTATGTATATCCCCAAGTATGTACAAATACCGTGTATTGAGTCTTGGTGCTCAGGCACCATGGTGCCCCATATGAGCTATATATACACACACCCCTAATAATCAGGGGGCATTTCTTTATAAAAATCAGAGAGTGAAAATCGATGAATTCAGGAATGCCACACAATCACTCGAGGTATGGTAAATATGGAATCACCTTCAATGCGCTGCCAAGCTCTGCCATACAGTTTGAGGGCTTCAAGGAACCGTTTGTGCTCTGCCTCTGTCCACCGCTCTCGTTGTTTTGTGATTGTGTACGGCTTCCGCACCTACAAACAAAGATCAAGAGAACGTTGATTCTTTAACCACATATTAAGAGGCGGAGCCATGAGCAACTCACCTTTATCACCGTTTCCTCACCGGAAGAATTCATCTCCATCTCCAGTTCCAGGGGAAAAACAGAAATAGAAGGAAGTGTCAATAACGGGTCGCTTTGTCACTTGGAGTTGAGGTCTTCCACAAACAATACTGCTCCTCCTTCAGCGTCTCCAGCCAAACGCTTGACCTGACGCAAGTAGTATCTCATACCTCCTCCTAGACTTCTCTATCACACCAACACGATAATTATTTCAAATTTGTGCACCCAACCACAACAAAGCAGCTAAATTTATTGTTAGACCAAGGACAAAACCTAGGGAGTTCACCACTCTACCCATAAATTTAACTTGGATCATAATCTAAAGGGGTCAAGTTCACTCACCTGCTTGAATTGATCCAGCTGGTGTCAATCTGCAAAATAACGCAACATGTCACGGCACCATTTTATGTGCATTCGTCCCTTAAGTAAATAAAACTGCACCCTCTCAACATTTAGAAAATGAAGGCACTAAGAGAAAGAGTTTCATCCTAAAATCAGGCTTAGTTAATTAAGAAAAATCAAGAATTGCTAACTACATGAATAAGTTGATCTAACAATCCCAGGAACAGCACCACCCCACTTACCTACTGAATCCTTTGTTGCAGCTGCCTTATTGCACGCATGAACTGAATCGGAAGAGTTTAACCTTGATCCTATCTTGATCTCCAATTCTAGAATCAGATTAAAACTCTCAAGTATTCAGATCATGCAACCATTCCACAAAAAGCATCAGATTAGACTCACAAAAGCGGTCGAAACCATACAGAAGCTGCAAAGTAATAACTCAAGAAGCAACCCAGTCCAGCTCACCTGCTAAGGAAAAATACTCCTCGCAACCTATCAGAGCAACAAAATCCACATTATTAGAGTAATATCCTATCAACTTACAGCTATGAGTGACACTTCATGATAAAAATGCCAATCTAGCAATAGTTCCATACATATTGACAAACTTCACTCAAATCAACCAAAAGCTGAAAAGAACACACCTACCTGAATAAACTGAGCTCGGAAATTCCAGTAGTTTGCTTGAAATTGCACAGCGAAAAGAGTAGTCGGTGAATCAAAACAACACGAAGCACCAGTGCAGGACCCCACAGCTCAAGAATGATTATATATCCCCTGAGCACTTCCTGCACTTGAAAGTTGCTCAAGTGAGATTAGCCAAAGAAGTTTTGCCGAACTCGAGAAACAACATACTTTAGCTGCCAAGAGAAAGAAAAAATGTGCTGCTATGAGACAAACAAGCTCCCTTGCTATTTTGCTGCTTCGGCTAAAGACCAGTTGAACCGTGACTTAGTATATAACAAGTCTAGAACATAAACTAACAATCAAGCAAACATGGTGTGCATTTTTACAAGAAATGAATGTGAAAACAAACTGAAACACAAGACCGTATAAAACATGAAATAACTTGCACCTTCATATACCAACCTAAGTTTCCATACGAAACCCAAGAACAACCCCAAAATTCGAAATGATTTGCTAGATGCAGTTAGATCTTCATTAGAGAAGGATAATCAATTACATCTGGAAAAGACTATCATATTAATTGGATGATACATTTCTCGAAAGTAGCCAAGATTTTAGGAGTGCAAAGGATTTTGGGGAGGCCCACATGAATATGAGATGTTATTGCGGTGCACTAGCTTACCTATCGGTTTTGCGTACTTGTACAAGGGAGGTGACTTGTTACGAGTATTCAACCAAATATACCTATTTTAGAACATTGCACCTATGTTAAAAATCCGAGATGCACGCCAATCATACAAGGACAAACAATGACAACACAACACCGAGATTTGTTGATGAGGTTTGGCGAACTCGCCTACTTCTTAGTGAATGACTACAGATGCTCCTTCCCATGTACGAAATTGACATAGTACAAGTACACAACCAACAACAAAGCCTACCGAGGCCACCAGGCATATATTGACCACCACGCCACAACCAGTCCGGCCATCCCTACCACCGGCCCCGGACCGTCCCGATAGTGATCTTATGTCTAGCCAACCAACTTCATCAAGTTTATTTTGCTACTCAGCGGCCCTTATATTAGGCTCGGGTTACACATATTCGACTCAAACACCTAGCCCTCCATTAACTACAACTTCAACTGTAGACTAATTTTTAAACATATTTAACACAATTGCAACAAACTCCACTTTGGTGTATATGCTCATTGCCACCTTGAACAAACCTCTGTGTACCTTTGGACCTAAACCATTAATCAAGAGCTTTATGGCTAATTGAACTCACATGCCTCCACCTGCAACTGTTGTTCCTTTTTCTCTTCATCACAATCAATGCTTCAGCGAAATTAATTTCTTCCCTGGTATTGTTTTGTGCCCCCAAACTTCTTGGATCATCCATTCAATGTCATCACACATCCATGGTGAAGTCATCATATCCAACAATATTGTCATATAGTCACCATGGTAGCCTATTACCTAATCTACGTGAAAGTGAACAACTCACATATGAGGTGCCACGTACGAGAGTTGCCAAAACGCATCATGCTCGCTCTTGTTGACTACATGCCTAAAACTTGAAGAAATTTCACCGTTGCCTTTTAGTCATCTCTAAGTCAAATTCACAATCCCATCCTCTATTGCTGGATAGTCTTTTTAAAGACCCAACCATAGCACTATGTCTCCTACATTTTGCATCCACACTTTGTGACATGCACCAAACACCACAGAAATTGTTGTCCAAGCCTTTGACATGGTAGACCTTCCAACCACTTTCTAAAATTCTCCATGGTTCACTTGAACGTACATGCTAACAATGCCCCCCCCCCCCCCCTCCACACACACACACACTTTTTTGACTACCAGTGTCCTGGTTTGTTGGTGTGTCCTGTGCATTATGCACATCTCACCACTATCACCCATGTGAGCCTTTGCGTCGTAACCTTGTTGAAGGCATCGCCGCTGCAACCACCGTCGACCACTCGCACTGCTCCGGGGGAAACCTAGACCCTGGTATCCAGATCAGACAATGGCGGCGCTTTAAGTGTCTCTCTCCCTCATGGGGGCATTGTCTTTGGAGCAGCAGCTGGATGTAGGAGGCACGAGGTGGAGCGGTGTGCATCTACATCATCGATGATGGCGAGTCTCGACGGCATGGCGCAGCGGGGTCTCGGTGTCGGACGTGATAAGATGGACTCGCACAGGGTGGATGCGCTATCTGGCGTCGATGGCAGACCTGGCGAGATCTATGCGGATCTCTACCCTGAAGATGACTCAGCGGTTCGACGGCAGTGACGACTTCTGTAGCGTGTGCATGAGGTGCTCGCTAAGAGTCTGCTAGACCAGATGAGCGCTCCCGTTTCTCCTAGAGGGTATCTCGGGGTATGCGATGTCCCCGTTTGCTAGTTGATGGGGTTTTTCGTGTTTCCAGAGCATAAGGCCCTGCTAGCATGATCTTCAACCATTGTCGAGTTTGTACGTGTTGTGTGGTGGCTTCAAGTTTTTTGATGTATGCTCTATATCAGACCTTGGTTGAATATAAAATAAAGGTTGTATGCATCTTTTCGGTGTAGAGGCCGAGGGGTCATCCTCCATTTCAAAAAAAAAATCACCCATGTGAACCTTTGTTGTCTCAACCGAGTCTCTTAGGTCGCGACCTCGTACCTCCTCAACCCCCACTACAGAGAACCACCAATCATAATCGATCGATGCCTAGATCCATGCCTCACCAGGTCTACTAAGCTCCGACCCGAATCACGTTTTGTTGAAATAGCCTTTGACTTTCTATGCAGTTGCACCGTAACCCCTCCATCAGGACCAAGTGGAATCTTCCATTAGATTCACTCCACCTTCAAAATGAATCCATAATGGATTATTAGTCTACTCTCATGCCCGTTGACATGCCTGTCATGTCCCTAGACCGGCTCATGTCGTCCGCATGTCGTCCGGGCGGACCTTCTAGTTCATTGCCTTATGCACACCTTGATATGTCATGGCCACCTAGGCCTCCAAGTACTACACCACGCAACGTGCTCTGCTCCTATACAAGGCTCATGCATGTGTGCTCCGCCACGAACTCGTGGAGATGTCTCTCGACCTTCCATATCGATCAAAAATTGATCTCACCGAGACTTTCCTCGGCTCCATTGTTTCGTAACAAAACATAGATTTGAACATTGATGCTCTCCAAATTGCTTTCATGGATTGGAATACTGAACAATTATGCCATCCTTTTGCTATCTGCCTCAACGATTCCACCAACACAACTTTTGGCGGCCCAATCACGTCGTCCTGATACCAAACCTCGCCTTGATGCCCCTTCTTAAAAATTTGAGGAACATGTCGATCACACGAGGACAAGCAATCACAACACGATATCGACATTTGTTGACGAGGTTTACCGAATTCTCCTGCTCCCCTTCACACGATTACGGGTGCTCTTCCACACGTACTAATCCACATCGTACAACCGAACGACAAAGTCAACCGAGGCTATCATACCTATCTCAAATACAATGCCACGACCGGTTTGGTCACCCTCCCATGTGCGCGTGGACTGGCCCCTTTGTGATACTGTGTTTAGCTTACCAGCTTCATCTAGTCTATTTTGGCTACCCCGTGGTGGAATTGTTTATTAGGCTGGGTTACACATGTTTGACGCAAACTTAAACCCTCTGCCTAACGCAAACACAAAATCCATGAAAACTGCAGCGACGCAGACCAAGAAGAGCATCGCAAGGAGACATGTGTGCATGTGGTACAATGCATGTGTGAAAGTTACATGTAATCTTCATACAATAATTTCATAATTCATACAATGTAGGTTGAGAAATGCAACAAGGTGAAAAATATGGAAACATCCGTCCTAGAAGATGTCAAAGTCAATGAATGAGATGGTTATGTCTGACTGGTGAGTCGTTGACTAAATAACCTTGTTTGTACTTCCAAATAACTACTAACTTGTCTCCAGAAATTTACCTTGCTTACTATTACCGAATATGTGGATTGCCCACCTTCTTTCCATCAGTTCGGACTTCTGGTTCTATTGGTTGGTGCATGAAACTTAACATGATACCAGAGCAGATGTCTTGGGTTCAAGTCTCAGCTTTCGCAATTTAATAAAATTCCTCTTGCCCTCTTTCCGTCCATGTATAGGCCCTATCGAGTCAAAATTGAGATTTTATTCATGTGTAGGCCTCATCGAGTCACATGTGAGAGAGGGTGTTACAGTATATGTGGATTGTCAACCTTCTTTCGATTAGTTTGGACATTCAGTTCTACTGATTGGTGCGTGAAACTTAACACTATATCAAAGCAGTGATCTTGGGTTCAAATCTCAGCTTTTGCAATTTAAAAATAAATTGCTCTTGACCTCCTTCTGTCCATGTATAAGCCTTATCGATTCATACATGAGATTATATTCATGTG
The DNA here is from genome assembly GCA_916181665.1 of Avena sativa. Taxonomy (NCBI): domain Eukaryota; kingdom Viridiplantae; phylum Streptophyta; class Magnoliopsida; order Poales; family Poaceae; genus Avena; species Avena sativa. The sequence continues at coordinate 408,643,336 of OV702292.1, read as the reverse complement.
CAAGCCTCATCAATTCATACATGAGGGGGTGTTACACTATATGTGGATTGCTCACCTTCTTTCCATCAATTCGGACTTTTTTCCTACTGATCAGTGCATGAAACTTAACACTTACCAAGCTCAAACTATTTTCTAGAACTCCACCCAACGCCTTCCAACCCTGTCGTTGCTACCGGAGGAGGTCGTCCCACAATAGACCGCGGTGGGGTGACTTGATTTGTCCTATCCGCCTCCCTTAGGGCCTCCATCCTCCCGCGCCCCTCAGTCTCCAAACGCCGCTCAGACGTGCTTGGAGGAGAAGCAGCCATGGATGCTTGGCCAGCGGCTGATTTATGTAGCCTAGGCGTTGTGCACGACCAAAGGCAACTTGGCCTACGACAGATTTGTGTTATGCCATCACCCTCCTATTGAAGGGTAGCCGATTATGCGAGGCCAGGGCACCATGCCCTCGTTGTAGCATGTCCATGGCGCGGCGGGCTCACCTTAGCTAGTGCTTCGTGATCTCCATCTGCGTGATTCCCATGTTTTGTCGGCACCATCAGGCATGTCGACCACAATAAATCCCTCGCCTCGATTACCATGGTGTTGCCGGAGGCAGGGAATGTCATGGCGGTGGAAGAGATCCACAAGGCTTCAGAGGTGAATTAACAATCTCGATGGCTCAAATTGATTTTGAGATAGTTGAAATTGATGGGGAAAGAAGGATGTTTCGTAGCACCCCGTGTGAACACGGATTTGTTGTGTGGCAGTGCCTACGTCAAAAGCGGACATGTTGTATCTGGTAGCCTGATGATTGGTGCTTTGCAACAGTATTCTCGATAAGTGGGGACAACAACAAAGACAGCCTTCGTTTTTGGTGGTGCACTTCGAGTTCAAGTATCAATCTCTGGGGTGAAAGCCCTAGGTCTGACCTTCATTGGTTGTACCTAGCAATGGCGGAAAGCTACATGTTACCTTGTTGAAGGCATTGTTTGGACTCTGTTGGACTTCCTCTATGGTGAAAACTTATGATCTGAATTCTTTGTTTAGATCAGGCGACCACACTTGTGCATGGTTACCTTCCTAGAGGGGAGGCGTCGCTGTTGGAGAACCTTTTTCAAAGGCCAGGTGTTGTCAATGGTGCTGGTTGTGTCCTACTGTTGCGTGTCTAATTGCTTCGGCAAGGACTTTTTCTTTTTTATTTAATCTTTTTTTTCTTCTTTGAGTTGTGTGCATCCTTGTGTCTCGACTAGCTCTTGACATCATGTTGATGCACATGCTAGGTGTAACCAAATACTCTTGATATTAATACATTCTCTTTGTCAAGAAAAACATATAGTAGTATATCGTTTAGGATTTTACATGATCACCTAAGTAGAACATGGAAGTGTTTTGTTTTCCACTTTACCCGAGTTTTTCATTAACAAGATTGCAAGAAATATGGTACAAGAAAATAAACAAAATAAGATTGAAGGAGTATAGTAGGGATGGTACTATAAATTGAAGAGTCCGTTTTTGTTGGTTTCAACATAAAAAATCAAAATTTACAGTACCCTGTACTCCTTTTAGAGAGAGGGAGTACCGATCAATTCCAACCCTTGATTCCAAAGGGTAATACAGACTTTTTCCTCTACATACTAATTTTCGTTATAGTTTGTGGGCCTGATTAATTGATCTTAATCTACAGGTGAATCGCTGATACATCCATCTAATCTGATAACAGATGCGCTAAATGATCGTGAATTCATGATGAACCCAGGTCTCTGGCTCCGCCGCGGGCGGCCGCCAGGCCGGTCATCTTCTCTAGATTCATATGCAAAATCGATTTTGCTACTGGAGTACTTCCGTTTCCGTTGGTCTGTGGTTTCAGCGATTGGAACTAAAATTGATGTTTACTCTCGTTTTGTGGTACTAGTACGATTAGGCCTCAAGTAGTTCCCTTGTTCCTGTCTATTTCAGTTTGAGATCTGCATCTCGTTTTTGTTGCGTCGCGGCTCAACAAGAACAAATTACTGGTTTGAGCGACCGGCTGACCGCCCCGCCGGTGCACATACATGGCAGTCTGGCTGCCACTGCCAGCTCTTGAACTTAGGGTTTGATTGATGCGACGACTTCTTGACGAACTAATGCAATGGATTCTTAAGGGTTTCAATTGTCCATGGTACGATTCTACCCTTAAGAGAAAGGTACTCCTTAAATTCTAACAGTAGTACTCCCTGAGACTAGGTTGGAGTACCAATCAAGATTAACCATCGGATTTGACAAAATGGATGGCTCATATTGATTTAAGGGTACTGTATGACTCTCTAAGAAACTAATCGATCATCTTTATGGGCTTACCTTGCTGCGCCAATACCTCGGTCTATTTGATCCTGCCCGTTGCCTTATTCTGACTTAACATAATTGATCGCATAGCAGCTAGGCTACAGTAACTCCCAAGCTCGCTAATGGACCTCTTCTACCTCCATGACCAGTATGAAACTGAGAGAGCATCCATGAGTTTACTTCCCGAAATCTCAATCACTTATGAAGGATAACACAGTATGCCTGCAAGTAGATCTATGAGCTTACGGGGAAGCAAAACTATCAACTAACAGACAGAAACATAACTTTTCTGGTAAGCTACCTTAATATGCATATTTTGCTTTAGGATTACTAAACTTCTTGAAAAAAAGAGCATAGTACTTAAGCCAGTCCTGAATTTGATATTAATAAATGTGTTGTCATAAAGAGAAGAAACCGACCCATGTTTGATAGCAGAAAAAAAATCAAATTTTCTTCTTAGTTCAATTCACTATAGCACCTGGTTTAATCAAGTTAACTCACCTGCTTAATCACATTAGATTAAGATCCTCTCTCTCCCTGCATAGCAAATCCAGAATAAAAAATTCCAGGGATCTGATATAAGCACACCTTAAAAAAACTGTACCTAAATTAACAGGTAGACCCTACAGTATCTGCAGAACTTGAACCAGGAAATCACTCATCATTTTATCCCTAACCACGGTAGAACAGACAAGCACGGGACGTCACATCGCATCCCTCACAACCTAAAACACGCTAGAGCGAGAAGCACGCACGACCAACTAAGCCAAAAACAATAACAGCTCGGTAGACTCAGCAAACAAGTCATCTGAGAACTGCTGCCCCTCCCATATGCTAAACACAAAAGACACAAGTCATATGATCTGTGAAGCACCACCTCTCAGTGAACAGCTACAGTTCAAAAGTCTCTACCTGTGCATCCATGATCACTGAGCATAGCAACGCTAAATCAAGCACTGCAAACCGACCAGGCCGAACAAACCGTGGGCTGATTTTCCGCGTCACACAAACTATAACGAGAAACGGAGTAAACAGGGAAGCGTGTCCAGTTGCAGCAGGAAATTATGGAAACTTGTATGGGTTCTATAGGTTACCTCGGGCGAGCAAGGGAAGCCAACTACCCAGGTTGCCTCGTCGCCCGCCCAGCCCGTCCTCCGCGCGGCGGCCTTCACGAACAAGCCCAACACAAAATCAGCAAAACCAGCAGTTCATCACGCAAAACGGAATCCCAATCCCGATCCGCAGCACCCACCTCAAACGACCGCCGCGGCGGGACGCCGGCGCAGTAGCTTCACTTCCGAAAGAAGCGCCCTCAGCTTTGGGGATCTAGGTACTAGCTAGACTAGCAGCGGGAGGAAGAAGCGTGCGTGCGCGCGCAGGCGATGAAGGAAAGGAAGAGTCGAGATGTCGGGTACTCGGGTGCGGGCCTCGCTGTGTGCTACTGCTGCTGGCCTGCTGCCCTGTATGCTGCGGCTCGTGGAGACTCCAGGTTGGAGGCTGTGTTTGTGGCCGGGGGCTGTGGGGGTCGCTCTCGCCGCCGCGAGAAATCTCAGCCACTATCTTCACTTGTGGATTTCTCGGCCTCCTCCCAAGCAATCTTGCTGCGGCAACCTCGCAGAACATTGGAAATTGCAAACCACCGCATTGTATTGTGAAGTTCGTGTTGTGCGGTACTATTCTTGTTGACTTCTTTCTCGTGGGTGAAAAAATAAATGACTCTATTTTTCTTCGTACCAAAAAAAAAGAGAATACCGAGGTTATTTCTAGGCCTCTTGTGGCGGTGTGGTGGTTTGGACCACGGGCTTTTTGGAGCCTGGAATTTTTGTAAATCATATATCTTTAAATAATTTTGGAAAACCCAAAATATCCATCAAAATGTGTAAAAAATCATTATGATTTGTTCATACTTGAAGGAAATAGTTTTAAAATCAAATTTGTACAAGGGGTGCTCCCGTTCATCCGAATTGTCACCGTAAACGGACCGATTCAGATAAAATCGGTGTCCGAAACAGTTGGAGTTACCCTTAGTGCTCTTCTTTATTGGGGAAGAGGAAAACAATAACTATCAATGTTATTCCAGGTCTCTCAACGCTTTGCAATGTACGTGTACAAACGGTGATGTACGTGTACAAACGGTTTATGGTCCATAGATCCATAGCGACGACGACATTTAATTGTGCCTTAGCCATAGTTTAGCAACAATAATCAATGTGTTGATGACTTTTCATGGTTTGATGTCGTAATCACTATATGTAAGTCGTCTTTGTCACATTTTTGCGCTGAACTTGCAAGAGGTTTCTCGTTATAAAGTGGGCCAGCGCATTTTGTGTGTATCTTTCCATGAGAATATAAATGCATAATAGTATCAACTTGGTTCTAACTATTGTTGAAAATACATTATGTGACCGAAACATTCAAGCTTTTCATTTCTAGCCTCCTCTAAGATAGGTTAATTGTCATAATTTTCTAAACTCGAGAGAGGTCACCGTTTGTACTAGCATCGGTTGCAAAAGCAAGTTCGACCGAAGCAAATCCACTTTTCTTGGAGCTGCACAAAAAACGCAGACTTCCAGGGACCCAGAATCAAAAGGACAAAAGGGTGCAGTCAATGGCATTAGCTGGATATTTGCGGTCAGAAATGGCCCGAAATGGCCTCCACCTGGGGCCCACAAGAAGGGGCACCTGGCTAAAATATAGTGGCCATCCTCGCGCTTTTTCCAGGACGCCCCACAACATGTGGTCTTCCGCGTTCCATTCCACCACGCACCAGCATCATCTGGACCGTCGGTCTCGTGCATTCTCCATGTCCTGGCAGTCTGATCTCTCCAAGGCAACTCGTGGCTGATGCCGGCCGGACAAATCCGACGGCCTAGATTCTCCACGCTTCAAATCATGCGGCGATGCGGGGGGGGGGGGGGCTGGGTGGTACCAGGACGCACGGGCCTGCCTGCTGGGTTGGTGGCTGAGGGGGCGCTTTTGAACTTGCGGCTGTGGTCGAAAAGCGCATGGAACGTGGGGCCCATACGGCTAGGCGGGAGGCCTGGAAGCGAGCGGAAGGAAGCGAGGTCTCTGTTCCGTTACGCTGGGGCCTGGAAGCGAGGGGAAGGAAGAGCGCCAAGAGCTGGTGGCAGAGGCTCCTCAACATCGGCTTCGTCGTCGGCTTCCTCCTCGTCCTCCTCGCCTACGCCGTCGTCTCCCAGCAGTCGCAGCGAATCGGCACCGTCGTCAACTCCGTCGACGGTACGTAATTTCCACCTCCTCGGCTGGTTTCCCAGATAGTAATATTACTATGCTTCTATTGAATATTGTTTGATTGGAACCATGTCTCGACTCTCGACATACATATACCTCAGAATTAAATTCATTTCTTGGATTTCCGTTAAACTCCATGCACGAACTCATCGATCATCTGCAGATGTGGCCGCGGTAAGCAAGCAGGCAATCAGGGCTCCCGGTGAAGAAGCAGGTGAGGATCGACATGCTACTGTAACACAGACTCAATCCAGCTTGAGTTTTTTTTGCTTCCAGATCGATTGCGTCACAGCTCAGGCTGCAAGCGGGACTGCAAGCGGGACTGCCTGCGGGAGTCCGCATCTTGCCGCATGTGTCCACATAAATTAAGTGGTATTATGCGGCATCACACATAACAACATGGCTTAATAGCGGCAGCCCGCAAACCCGCATAAGTTTCAGGAGAGTACTTGCAAAATATACAGAACACAACAGATCAACCATTTTAGCATTAATAATTACTGCAGTACTTGCATTCGATCGAATTAACATATTAGCTAGCTTCAGTACGGAACACAACACAACATACTGTTCAGCTGACGGTGGCAATGAGCGGCTATGACTTCGGCGACCTTGCCGCCAGCGACCACCCGAGCGACAGCGCGAGGCTCTGGCCACCGCTGCCTAAACTAGGCGTCCTCGCTGTTCAGGTCACCGTGTTCCCTGGCGCCGGCATCACGCAGCAAAACGATGGCTCCAGCTACGCACACTTGAGGACATGGGCGGCCATCCACCGCCTCCTTGGAGGCGGGAATATGACGTCGTTGGACTGATAGCTTTGCTAGAGGTGGAAGAAGACTCTCTCACACACAACACACGCATATAGAGTGGAAGAAATACACACAGAGAGCTATTGTGGCATCGCACACACTTGTGCCTTTTCTCTGTTATCTCAACTCCACAAATAACAAACTCGTTTACAAGCCCTTTTAAAGGGAAACATGCACGCACACGGCCCAGGCCACTCACCGGCTTGATCTGATTTCTACTCAGCACTAGCAACACACACGCACACGTTTGAGTGACTACCAAGTCTACTGATCAGCCCACAACGGCACGAACACAGGCCTCAACTAACTGTATGTACGCTCCTAGCTGCATGCTGATGCACACGACTCGGCGGCTCGACTCTTTGTGCTTGTTGCTAATACATCCTGTCGCAGATCAGACTACAAACTAATGTAACGGCACACACACTACACGCACGCCATGCGACGCTCACATCTTGGCATGACCATCAAGCCGTTCTCCATGTATCTTCTCTAATCTGCATGCACTTATTTGCTAATTAACTAATCATCAGCTTGCCCGTACACAAATGATCACTTCTATTCTTTGTGTAGTTGCCGCAGCCTACTCCAACTACATGCACAGACTAAACTTAAACATGATGAAACTCTAAAACAACAAGGTTACTCCAACATGGACGTGGCGGAGCCGCTGCCGTTGTTCGACTGCGACGCCGGGCTCCAGGAGGCGTTCGTCCATGACCAGCGCCCACTCGCGACGGCCGTCGACAAACGGTTCGGCGCCTGGGACCTCAGCCGCAGGGGCGACACCATTCTGGGGTAGGGTGGCGCGACGAGACGGAGGACTCGGCTCGTGGAAGCTCGCCAAACACGTGTGCGCCGCCGCGTGGGCCGGCATCGTGCAACGACGACAACGACGGCCAAGAGCACCGGTTTGGGTTCGTGAAAGGGTGTGCGAGGCCAGTTCGAGCCCGCCCGTGCGGAGGAACTTCCTGGGCCTCTGCTGTGTGGAGGTGGACGAGACCACCGAGCTCACGACGGCGTCGGCATCAGCGGCGATCTCGAAGCTGAACGAGGGGCTCACGGAGCACGGGGGCAGGTGGGTGCAGCTCGTGCGGGAGACATGGCCAGGTCGCCGAAGCTGGGATATACACGTGGAGGCGGACATGGGCGTGCCGCAGGGCCGGCCAAGAAAGGTGGAGATCGTCTCCATGGAGTGTACGGGCACGCTGGTGCTAGCGGAGGACGGCACCGACGGCATCGAGGTCGGTGTGGCGCTGCAGCGATGGGAGATGGAGGCGTTCCGCGCGTTCTACAGCGACCTCGTCGCTGGCCTCACGCGAATGCCAGCTAGTCACGCGTGTTTCCTATCCTAACTCGTGTATTAAGTGGGCTTGGTGTAGGGATCGCGGAACAACCGCATATGCCACATAATTTGGGTCCTCTTATGCGGGCAACCGCGTATGCTGTTATGTGGGCTCAACAAAGCGGCGCCGCGCATACCCCGCTTCCACTTGCAGCGTTAGTCACAGCACAAAGAGAATCAAAACGTCCATGTTGCCGGTATTAAATCTGGTCGCTCACCTTTGATGTATGTATCATGTGTGAAAACAGGATCAGCGCAAGAGGATGGAGGAGGGGAGAAGGCGGAGACGACGAAGCCCGCAGAGGACACCTTGTGTGACAGCAACCCAGATAGGCAGCCAGGTAAATATAAATGGCTTCAGTCGACCACAATATATTTTCCCTTTTTCCGGATCAATGACCGAAAGGGAGCCTTTTTTGCCAAAATTGCAGAGCAGGAATGGCGGCCGACAGAGGACCGTGCCGCCGTGACGGAGGAGCCTCGAATAGAGACGACACGGCTGTAGAACCATTCGGTATGTCCGATGCTCATTGCCATGATTAGACTAGCAACATGGGATGATTTCATTAGCTCCTGATTTGGAAATATATAGGCATATTCAACTTGCTTTGGAATGGTACGTACGTGTCTCGTCACCATATTTGGACCAACATTCCCTTGGTTATTTTGCAAGGTCACGGGAGCACACGGACACAGCTAGGAACTCGGGGACGACACCACGGAAGAAAGACAAGGCATGTTACGTGCCTTTCAAAGAAGGGTGGCCGGCGATTGGAGTAACCACATGACGCCGAAGATGTTTCTGAAGCTGGATAGGTCGTGAAGAACGCTCTGCGACTGTGGATTGATCACCAAGCATGAATAAACACTTCCTAGCTTTCTAATGTGTTGTCGCATGTTGTTGCTTTTGGGTGCTGCCCGGAAACGAGGAGACATGAAAACAAAAGGTGGCAGTGAAGAGAAGAGACATCAGGTGAGACCGTGAGAGCAAGACTAGAAACAGAAACACCAAGTACACTGTTTGTGTACGTGATTCAGCCATACCAATAGGTTATGAGAGTGCAAAGGGAATAGGAGAAGAAACTCAAGGAATTTATTGAGAATTTATAGATTTGCATGTTTGAAATCCCAGGCAGCAAATGCAACATGAAATCCAACTTGACGGTGCTACTGTGATGCATGACAGCTACAGGTCATTCAGTTTGTTATTTGCAAAGGAGAAGGATGAGATTAGTATATTCATATTTATTTGGATAAATCATCATTTAGTTAAGTTTTATCCAAAGATCCAGCTAAAACGATGGCTTGCCGGGAACAACAGGGTAACCTACATACGTTGTTGGAAAAAAAGATCGTACGGAGGTTAAGGAAAAAGATACTCCCTTCAACCCATATTAGTTGACTTGGATTTGTCTAGATTTGGATGTATCTAGACATGTTTTAGTGCTAGATACATCCAAATCTAGATAAATTCAAGTCAACTAATATGGATCGAAGGGAGTAGAATAATATATTAAAAGGTGAGAAGAAAATAGAGAAAAATGAGGGTATTCAAGGTCTTTAGAACTAGAACCTTTGCAAGGCATTCACTGAATTAGGTCGATCGCAAAAATGAAGAGGAGCGGTGCTCGGAGATCCTCCTTGGTATAGAGCCGTATACAACTACACAGAGAAGTCCAGATGTTGTACGAGCTGAAACAAGTATTCCCATAAGATATGGAAAATCTATCTTAAAAAGATGGGTTGGCTGCTTCTTGTGGTGCAGAGAACGAGCTAGGTTTCTCACGAACTGAATATTTCCAGCCATCGAGGATGAGGAACGCGCATTGAAACTGATTTTTTTTTGTAAAAATCTCTATGGTTAAAAATATATGCAATAAAAATAACCCGTAGCAACGCACGGACATGTTTACTAATCTATCTATCTATACTATAATTTTGGTTACGGTAGGTTCGTCCTCACAAATTTCCGTCCAATTTTTTTTAGACGACTTTGCCCCTGGTAGTTTGGACTTATCACAAGGAGTGCCACCGTTGAGTAAAAAAAAGGTTGGTTTTGTTCTGTGCGCGATCCCCCTCCTCCCGCCCCTTTCTCCCTTCACAACAACAGGCGACGGTAGGGAGCTGCCCACGTCGGGACGGAAACTGTCGGGCATGGCGACGAGATAGACCCTGGTAGTCAAGCTTGGCGTGCTTCGGTGGAGTCTGGCGGTGCTCGAGCACGGCATGGAGTCTGGCGGCGCTCGAGCTTGGGCGGAGCAGGAACGAGCCCGTGCGACCAAATTCCCAAATCCAGTCACTACTAGATAAAAATGGCAGCCGAAGATGATCTCCACGGCATGGCTCGGGCCGCAACCCGCACCTCCATGGCAAGGATACCTATGGAGAGACTAGGGATGCATCCCCTGTCCGGGGTCTCCGCCGTGCGTAGGCGGGAGGAGCACGGTGCAGAGATGGGTTGGCCGAAACTAGTGCGTGCGGCCTTGTCCAGCAGGAACGGCGGTGTTGGATGATGTCGAGCGTGGCAAGGCGGACATCCAGGCAGCGGATGGATGGGAGGCCGTGCACGGAACAGAGGTGGTCGCGGACGTTGCAGAGCAAGGCGAAACAATGGTTGATGGTCGCCGGCCCCGGCGGCGCGACACGAAGATGGAGGTGGCGGCTTGTGGAGGTGTGGGGATCGAGGAAGAGGAGGACGGCGTAGAGCTCGAGCCGAAGGGAGGCTCACGGCGGCGGGGACTGGGAGGCGGGGACGCTCCAGGAGGAACAAGAGCCCAGGGGTCTCTCTGTGTCGATGGGATCAATAAGCGGGGCTCGCAGGTGTTGACCAAGGTGGGGTCACGGGGCTGCAGGAGTACTGATTGACCGTTAACGGTGTTTGCCACGTGGCAGTTTGCATGACGTCAACAGTCAATACGACTATCGAAATATCTACGATGGAACAAATTTTCGTGGCTAAAGGGTACGATCCGCCAAGGTTGCCAAAAAACGTGGTAGAATCATTTGTGATGGGGATTTTAGCACGAAGGTCATCCGTCGTAGAAGGCTTTCCAATCATGAAAATCGTCCGTTATAAAACCCAATTTTTCTTGTAGTGGTCGTTGAAGTGGGCGAAATGCGCGAGGTACTCACGTGCTGCCTAAGCGGCGTGTAGCCTTATTTCTAGAGCATATTACGGATAGGACTTGCGAAGATGGTATTTGTGCAAGTGCTCGATATTCTAGAAGTTCTCCACGACACTACAAGAAATGTGCTAACTGGTGCCCTCTTGGTCATAGAAAGGTCATAGTAGTCCATCTATGATATTTCTATGACCAAAAGCAGTAGGTCACATACCGAACATCACTATAGATAACTCACGACTTTTTTGAATCGGTCATAGACTACTATGATTGAAATAGATGGGCATAGTGTCCATGACCAAAATTTTGGTCATAGCATTCTTCCATGCCCACGTCATCCAATCCTACGTGAAATTTGATGTGGCAGCAAATTCAGCTTGGTCCAGTTCAGCCTTTTAAATGGGCCTAGCCCAAATTTTTGGCCTTTTAACTCTCTAGGCCAGAGCCTATTTATAGTACAATTTATTTTGGGCTTTGCCATTTTAGATCCTATTTCATTTTGTGGACTTTAGGCAAAGCATATTTTGTTCGGCCACAACCTTTTAACAATCCATAATTTTTAAGCCTTTTCCTTCTACTTTTTCTTAAATGTTCATCATGTCAATATTACATGCGACATGTCCTTTTTGAAGCCCATGTTCTTGTCACGTTCTCACTGACCAAATGCCATGTTTCAATTTGCAGTGCCAGCAAATAAACAATATTAAAGTGAAAAAAATGAATATTATCAAACCAGAGGCCAAATTTTGCTAAGAGTATAATATTTACATAGTTTTTCTCACAACATATAACCAACTCTTTGTTGAGTGGGGCTTCTGGCTTCTTCACACCTCTTGACCATCAACACATTCTTGCCGACAGCACCATATATTCTCCTCGGCAATGTCTCCTCAGCATCATCACCTTCCTCCTTGCCTCTTCCTCTCGACCATTAGCAGCTTGATGCCTAGGTTCTCCCCACACATTCCTCGCACAAAGATCAGTAGCAGCAGACATCATCAATATATTCATAGCAAGACCACATATAAACAAGTTCAGTGTATCAACAATCCTAATCATTACTGTTAAACAAAATGTCAGAGTATTAAAAAGCAACAAGTAGGAGTATATTGTTAACAATTCAATCATGAGAATTAAAATCAATGATTAAGATACATTATCTTATCAATTGAATAACTATGGATAGGTAATTTAGTATGATGATTTAGATACATTATCTTATAAATTGATGATAGTTGAGAGAAATACCAAGGTATGTGTATAAACAAGAATGTACTATCAATATCAGGCTCAGAAAACAAAATAAGAGGCGTCTAGGAATTCATTTGAACTACATATTGACCTACATACTAGAAGTAGAATTCAATTGACCTGATTGCATATTGATCCATAAAGTAGTGGTGTAATAGTACATCGACTCAAAGCAGTACATATCATTTACAATCTATATATCCAAGCTAAACAGGAATATACAGGAAGAGAAATCGCAGGAAAACGCAATTCTTAGAAAATGAACAGGGGTAGATTAGATTCAAGGGAAAACTTATATGAAGCCTCTTTCTGGACGAATCAAGCTTCTCAGGTTATTATCATTTTGCTCTCTCATTGTCCTCTGCAAAACATGTATGTAAATACCAAACTAGAAGTATAGATCTGCAGGCACTTTTCAGTAAGAAATGAGCATATAGAATCTTAGTCTAATGAATACTCTACCATTTGGATCACTACAAGTCAAACAGAAGTAATTGTTTCTCACTATTTTGCATGATAATATTAATGACTAACAAAGGCAGCATCTAAAGTTCAGATAGAAGTTGGAGAACCATTTTTCTATTACTACTACTCTGAACAAAACCAAGTGCACAAATCTCTGTACAATCCGAGAATAAATTTCAGGAGGAGGATCTAGTCAGGCGTACGTTGGAGAAGATGACAATGTAGTTGAATAGTTGTTGTTGTTGACTGGCTTCATACGATGATATGTGGGAGTCGGGCTTACTCTACGCTTCTACATTGTCTCCTGAAACCAATTATTATTGCTAGACCAAGACTTCTCTGAACTCAAACCATTTTAGGTTCAAACAATGAAATAATGTTTCAGCTGGAACAATATTGTCTTGAAAGCGCTTCACATATAAACTTTTAAGAAACAATATTCTGGAGTCAACATGTTACACTAACAGGCAATTCCCATTCAAACTTGTCCAAGCTAACTAAAACTAAAGGAAAGTTGTCATCATCTTTTCTAACCCGCTTCCAGCAGCTCGAGTGGTTATATTTATATCAACAACTATATTTATATCAAATCAAGCAATAGCTTTTTATCAACAATTTTCATATGGGATGGCATCTTGTGACACATATTGGTCTTCCTAACGGGTACTAAAAGATCATCACCTTGGTGAATCACATAGTAACAAATTAAACAGCACAGACCTATTAGGTGCCAAGTGGTTGGTACAACACTTCGTGTTTGAATCATTCAGTTACTAGAAGAGAATATTAATAGTGGACAGGTTCTGAAGTAACTACGTGTTATTGTCTCAACAATATTAATAGAGGCTGATGTACAACCAAAAAACTTCGTGTTTGGATCATAACCAACAACATCGACTCCTACAGTGATTGCGGTGACCCAGCATACCACTGCATGTTGTAGTATATTATAATCATTGACATAACACTCACGGAACCCATTCCGCAAATATTACATCCCTCAGAGTAGTACAACAGAGACATTGCGGGTCCAGATTACAAACATACACATATTATTACAATACCAAAAGATCGAGATCTTTGAAATATCCAAACTTACAAACCATACAAATTATTTAATAAGTTCAGAGGAAGAACGAAAGACACAATGATAAGAAAGACGTGAGTTCAACAGCTTATTCTATAGGGTTCGTGCTACTCGGCTCAACCTAGATAACTATGTTCCGGCCTGACAACTACTCTGACTCGTTGTCTTCAGCACCATAGTGTATCCCGTAGTCCAACACTTCGATTCCACTGGACAGGTCCGGATCTTCATAGTAGACGTTGTTCTGGATTTCTATAGCAAACACCTGGTTATCCTTCAGCTCCTCAAAGTCTAGCAAGGGGTTCAAAGGAAAGGGTGAGTAACAGCATTACCTAGCAAGTTCATTACATGCACAGTGGGAAGTTTGATGCTCTAACTACCACCTCGGACTATAAGTCCTTGGTACTATGCAGTTTTTGTAAACATTTCTTCAAAGATTGATTTTATTATCAAAAAATATGCCCATCAGCCTTCACAGGTTGACCAGAACTTCATAGAGTTCCTTTCCTGCCGCGTTCGTAGCTCCTTTCCGGAACATGGTGTAACATGTCACACTTTTTTACACTTTGCAGAGGTGCGTTGCTTTACCCATAAGAGACCAAATCCTTGTTGCATAACCGGGCGTACTTTCCCGTCCACGATTCCTTGATGTGGGGCCTCGAAGTTGATCCAAGCCAATCACTGCCCTTCTTCGCAACCCCGCATAAAGACCCGATCCCCCAAGCAGGTTTACCATGAGTACAGTCCGGGTAGCCTCTCGAAGACTCTATAATCAGCTCTGCCTGGCAGCCACCATCAGCTATGGTGAATCTCCACCACGACAGCTATGCATAGATAATCTAGACACCTAGATCGTGGGGACATAAGGGTTTCCACCCATGTGCTGGATTCTCCACGAGAAATCTGTAGCTTCACGATAAGGTCATCTGTCCATGCAAAAGGAAGATGGTCCAGCTAACTTCTTCGTCACATTCCAAATCTTATGGTTAACGCGTATTATACGGTGCTAGAATCACTAATGTCATGGGTTATTAAGTCCTATTTGTTCTGCAACTGGAATCTTAGATTCCACTATGATTCTTAGTACTTATCACCACTTAGGATGATAATAGCATTTCATTTGTTTGAGAAAATACTTATTTTCTGTCTCTTTTAGAACATAGGTGATAACACACAATTTTCAAATACTTTCATAAAGACTCTTCGAAGGATATGAGCAAGTGATGAACTTGCCTTGTGACTGCAAGATAGTGAAGTCGGATACTTCCACCTGACCTTGAGCTCCGGTTTCTACAGAAGACAATTATTGCCTGGTAAGGACAATACTTAAAGAAGCAATATGTAATGCATAGTAATGTCATGCAATGGTTTATTATTTTCTTATTTGCGTGTTTTCCCCACCTTATAAAGGTTTACTATTTTCTTTAATAAAAAGGAAAGTATTACTCAAAGTCTTTTAAATTAACATAACAATTATACCTAGTATTTTTTTATAATGACTAGTATTATTCTAAGAGTTTAAAAATGAATTTATTTACTTTTTTAACTCTTTTAAACATTTCCTTAAAATTCCATTAAGGAATAAAGACTTTATTTTTATCACACTTGATTTGTTTTACAAAGATATAAACTAGTATTTTTCTATATTAGTATAACTATTGGGGATCTTAAAAGTGAATTTTATTCAATTTTAAGTGTCTTATATATTTTTCTAAACTTCCCAAAGGAATATATACATTAATAAAAATAGTTCTGAATTTAATTACCTAAAATTCTATTTATTTTTCTTGAGTAGAGGACATTTTTATGAGTTCATAGATATATTATTTGTATTTTTAGGATTTTTATTTCTTTTTCTAGAAGTGTTTTTGTTTCAGGGGCATAATTGTAAATATATATTTTTAGATAGGTCTTTTAAAATACGGGCCCAGCCCACTGGGCTGGCCCGGTCCAACTATACCCGGCCCATCCGACCTTGTCAAAGGACCACCTCGGCGATACTAGGCAGTCCATCGACCCTGTGCCCCCACACTCACTCTCTCTCTTCCCCTCTTTCTCGCTCTCGCCTCGCTCGATGCCAACGCCATCACGCTCGATTCTGACTTGACCCCGCCGCCATGGGCATCGCCGCAGTGCAAGACTACAAAGTCGACACCACCGCACGGTCCTGTCCGAGCCGATTCGTCATGAGGTCTTCTCCCGACCGTGTTGACCCCCGCCCGAGGCTAGGGTTAGGGTTCGGCCGCCTCGGTGCTTCACTGATGCCGCACTGGGTTGCTCACGGCGCTCACCCCTTCTCCTCTAGATGCTCCTAACACACTGCAGGCGCAGGTTGCAGCGCCCCTCCGGGGTGCTCCCCGTGCCGCCGCCTCTTCATCGCCGCCGACCACTTCTATGCTTCCTCTTCTAACTTCTTGCGAGGACCTCAGGTAAGTGTGCTTCCCCCTCTGTGCTCCTCTCCATGCTCTATCTACCTTTCCATGTCAAGTGTGCTTGCTGTGATTACCCCATGTCTAGGGTTTATCTCTGAACCTAGGGTTCATACCCTCTACAGTGATATTCAGTTAAATTCTTCTGGTTCATCCTACCATTGATATTCTTCTAGCTGTTAATCTGCTAGTAGTACCTATTGCACCCTAATGATCTTAGCCTGTTGCTCTTCTTTCTGTCAGTTAGTACTCTGCTAAATGCTGTTGCCACTCTGTTCTCAGTCAGAGAACCTTCTGTGAATGTGTACTTCATTTGTATGTGGATACTTATACAACAGTGGATGTGAGTTCACTTTGTTGGGTTGTGACTCACTGTGATACTAAAGTTGGGATACCCTCTGTTAAGGTGATGTTAATATTTGCTTGTGAAGCGCTGATGTGCTTAGCCTCAGGATTTACTCCCGCTACTGTGTAAATCTTAGTTCCTAAAGCTAAACTGGCTCTGTGATTCATGGGGAAATAATTTATGCAGAGATGATTTAGAAAGATGATTGATTCCTATCTTTTGTTATAGGAAGATGATTTACTTAATGGTCTCTGTCAAGTGTGGCTTAATGAGAGACATTATTATATTCACTGTCTTTTCTGAATCAAATGTCTAATATGATTCCTAAATTTATTTAGGAAAGTGATTATATGATTTTAATAGATATAGATGAACCTGTTGGTACGGAAGTGCTACCCAGTTGGGATGTGCCCTGTACCAGTAGTGTGATAATTATAGATCTAGTTAGAACTAGATCCATTGGTATGTGATGCTGGTCTGAGGCCACCTTAAGTACAAACCACAAGTTTTCTACTTGATGCTTCTTATTCATGTATTTACCATGCTCTTGTAAGATCAGATCCATGATAGCATATATGAATATGTCAGAATTAGATATTTGATTCAAAAGGATGCTTTGTTGCTGCTGCCTTCCCCCTGACTTGATCTTGCTCAACTGTACTTCAGATCCCTTGTAACCTTGTTGTCCACCTCACTCCATCCTCTCCTCAGGTCACTGATACATTGCAAATGTATCTATAATTTTTGATGCTCCATGCTTGGTTTTATCTACTTTCTTGTGTTTTGTCCACACTTTGGATTACTTTTCATATGATTTCTTGGACTAACCTATTAACAAGAGCCACAGTGCCAGCTGCATGTTTTCTGCTATTTTTGGTTCTAGGAAAGTCAGAAAATGAATATTCTCGGAATTGGACAGGACAAAAGACAAAGTGCCTATTTTTCCGGAAGACATCTGAAGCCAGAATACGAGACGGAGAAGGGCTAGGGGCCGACCACACCATCTGGCCGCGTGGCCAGGCCTGGCCCGCGCCAGGGGTGGTCTGGCCGACCCCAACAACCCCCGGCCTCTCCTTTCGCCTATATATTATCATCGGTACCAAAACCCTAAGTACCTGATCAAAAATCCACGAAAGAGTCTGTAGACGCCGTCATCTCCATCCCTAGATCGGGAGGGATCTGAAGCTCTTCTCGGCATCCTGCCGGAGAGGGGAATTCACCTTGGAGGCCTTCTTCATCATCATGAAAGCCTCCGGTTTGATGCGTGAGTAGTTCATCTCTCGACTACGGGTCCATGTAGTAGCTATATGGCTGGTTCTCCTCCTTTGTGCTTTCATGTCTAGATCTTATGAGCTTCGTTCATGATCAAATCATCTATTTGTAATTCTGCATGTTGTGTTTGCGGGGATCCGATGGATATTGAGATGCTATTTCAGATTGATTATTGATTCTATCATGTCTTTGTTATTTGTGATCTTGCATGCTTTTCGTTGTTAGTAGCTATCTTGGCCAAGTAGATGCTAACAACTCCAAGAGTTAGTATTTATGCTCGATAGTGGGTTCATGCCTCTGGTAATCTGGGGAAGTGATAGAAATCTCTAAGGTACTAGATGTGCTGCTGCTACTAGGGAGAAAACAAGAATCCTTTGTTCATAGAACAGTCGTATTGTTTACTTTACACGCAATTCGTAAAGCAATGATCTGTTGCTTGCAACTTAATACTGGAGGGGGTTCGGATGATAACCTGAAGGTGGATTATTAGTCATAGATGTAGTTGGGTGGCGGTCTATGTATAATGTTGTAATTCCCAATCAAGTTCCAAAGGAGTCAAGATGATTAGTATATGCATGTATTGCTTTCTCGATGTTTGTCAATTGCCCCGCTGTAATTTGTTCACCCAACATGTTATCTATCTTATGGAGAGCCACCTCTAGTGAACTATGGATCCCGGTCCTTTCTTTTACATACAATCTACAAATTGTTTACTGCTTTGTGTTTACTTTCTACAAACTATTACTTCCTTCCATTCGATACGTTTAATCCTTTGTTTTTAGCAAAACCGGTGAGATTGACAACCTCGTCGCAAGTTGGGGGCAAAGTTTTGTGGTTGTGTTGTGTAGGTCTCCATGTTGCTACTAGCACCGGTAGTGCGCCCTGTCAAGGCTCAGCTAGCAACACCTTTGGGGTGTTTCCTTACTCCTACTGGTTCAATTAAACCTTGGTTTCATAACTGAGGGAAACTTGCTACTGTGCTCATTATACCCTCCTCTTGGTGTTCCCAACGAGCTCCACATCAACACTGAGCCATCAAGTATTTTTCTGGCGCCGTTGCCGAGGAGTCAAGGACATCTTCACAAGGGGAGTCCCTCATAACCAATCTCTTTACTTTGTTATTTTTGTTTTGCTTAGTTTCTTTTTGTTTTGTTTGCTTCTTTTGTTATCAAAAACACAAAAGATTAGCTCCTACTATAGTTGGTATTTTCGTTGGTCTGTTATTGTCTTGTTTTATCATGCTTACTATCAATGGTTGGTTTCTTTGAAACTGAATCTAATTGGCAAGGTGGGTTCACGGAAGAACAAAAATATTATTATAAGGAACACCACTTGTCACAAAAAGGGAAACACTTATGGGAGCAAATTGATAAATTGTATACCATTGCTATAAACGTGTGCTCTACCTATAATGTTACTTATTGCTTTGATAAATTTTGTTGCTGTAGGAGGTATAAACACCTCCCTTTTAAATGTGAGTATAATGATAATGTTACCATATCTTCTTATGTTAAAGGGAATTATGACTTTTATGATGTGGAACAAATTGAAGAATTTATTGCTTGGAAGGGTGCATTTGAACTTGCTAGTTTGCTTGAAAATACTAATGATTCACCTTATAAATATGAGGTTTATGATATACTTAAATTTTGCTTTGATAATTATAAGGAAGAAAATGGCTATATTCTTGAATATCTTAATAGATGCTCTCCACCAGTGGAAGAGACTAATGTCTTGCAGGAGCCTATGGAAGAAGAAATTGCTGAAACTGGACATTCATTGGATGAAAAAGAGGAGGAGAGTGATGATCAAGAGGAGGAAGAACGGATCTACCCATTCCTACCTTTTAATGAGAG
This sequence comes from Avena sativa, assembly GCA_916181665.1. Taxonomy (NCBI): domain Eukaryota; kingdom Viridiplantae; phylum Streptophyta; class Magnoliopsida; order Poales; family Poaceae; genus Avena; species Avena sativa. The sequence goes on along the minus strand of OV702292.1, from coordinate 408,623,798 downwards.
CAACTCTTTACCCCTTACATTATTTGATTGTCCCCCATGCTTACCAAAGGAGGACGAATGTCATGTTCCTAAGGATTCTTTTGAAAATATTTATAATAAAGCTCTAGTGTTTGTAGATCATGAAAAGCATGCTTTATGTGATAGTTATATTATTGAGTTTATTCATGAGGCTATTGAAAATTATTATGAGAGAGGAAAATATGGTTGTAGAAGTTTTCATGGTAATGAAACACCTCTCTATGTGCTGAAAGTTTTGAAGTTACTCTTGTTTTATCTATCCATTCTTGTTACTATGTGCTTTTTTGATTTATTTTCTTACAAGATTCGTATGCATAGGAAGTGGGTTAAACTTAAATCTGTTTCGAATTTTCTTCTTGATGCTCTCTTTTACTTCAATTCATATTTCTTATGTGAGCATCTTCTCAAACTATCATGCCTAACTTAAAGGCGTTAATGAAAAGTACTTATTGGGAGATAACCCAAAAGTTTTAAATGAGTCTTGGAAGTTATTACTTCAGTAATAACCGCTCCTTATACTTTTTATTTGCTTTTTGTGCCAAGAGTAACCTCTAATGAGAGAGAAGTAATGATTGGGAAAGTTTCTGTCCCGAAACAGATTTATGTGCTTCACCATAAAAATTCGTGTAAAATCTCTGAACGTCTTTTTTAGGCATGATTTTTTTTGCTTCTGCCCCAGGTTGTTATCTAACTTCCGTTAGTTCAACACTTTTTGATTTGAGCAACATAAGGTCTTCGAAAAAATTCGTCTTTACCTGCTGGTCTACTTTGACAGATTTCTGCCATTTTCTGCATTTGCTTCTTGTTGGTTCCTTTTTGAGTTCTTTTGGGGAATTGAGCTTTTTGAGGGAAGTGTTTCAGTAGCTAGTGTTCTAATGAAAGTTTATTGGTGTTAGAACTAAACCTTAAGACCTATTATCTTGAGTGCACTAATGTTGCTAATAAAGATTGTGTGAAGTTTTGTATTAAGGAAAAAAAATTCAGGTGTATGGAAGGAATGAGTAACGAGATGAAGGATGGACTAAAGCTCAAGCTTGGGGATTCCACGTGTGTCACCCCAAGAAATATCCAAGAAGTAAAAGCGTCAAAGCTTGGGGATGCCCATGGCATCCCCCTCTTCATCAATAAAAATCCCAGGTTTCTTCCAAACGCTTCAATTTTATTGTTTCATGCACATTTGTGTTGTTCTTGGAGCGTCTTCTTTTTCGTTTTCGTTTTGTTTTTTTAGTTTGCTTGGTTTGCTTAGTTTTCTGAATAAATTGGTTGGACTCCCTCTTTCATACATTGGTTTTCAAATAGTTTGGTTTGGTTTAGAAAAAAGTAGGAAAGTTCATGCTTAAGTGTTAAAGAGAGCTTGTTTTTGACTGTGGCTTATGCTTTGTCATGTCATGCTTGATATTGTTTTGGCTTTATGCTTACTATTCTTTGCTGTAGCATGAATTGTCATAAACAATTGAGATTGCTTAATGTGCCTTGGATGAATCATGCGTTGTTTTAGCATATTAAAGCATAGTATAGTGGTATTCTCCTTTGATGCTTTATTTGGGTTGACTTGGCACATGCCGACACCATGTTATGACTCTCTAAAGTCACCATAGCCTTTATGATTCTTTAGTTTTCAACTTGTAGTATCACTTTATGCTTTGATCAATGATGTTTTGTTGCTCTGCATGATTATGGCCATTATTGCTCTCTTAGTTTGTCACTCCCAGTCTTTTGCTAGCCTCCACAACCAAGTATGAGTTCCACTCATGCATCCAACTCCCTAAACCAAGTTATTCCAAAGAGTCCACTATACCTACCTATTAGCATATGCTATTCCAAGTATATTAATGTTTTGTTTATCTTCCAAATTAAACTTGTTATGAGAAAACTAGTGATTAAAGCTCTCACGAACTTGATGGCACACTTTAGTTTTTTGCATCTAATAAACTTGAACCATTGGGTCCTTATTTGTTGCGTATATGCTTGCGCTTTATAAGTTGAAATTAGCAGAACCATGTATTATGGGGAACGCTTTCAACATTGCACTTGTACTTTGTACCCCGTTGATATCATGTTCTTTTGCTTATGGATCCCGGCGGTGTGAAATAAAAGTGGAACTTGTAAGATCATGGAGTTTGTATGTGTGTTGGAGAAACGCCTGGGCCGCTAGCCTAAGCCATGCCTAATCATGGTGGAAACTTGCAGCATCACCATAATGATCACTCTATGAAGCATCCTCAATAAAAACCTATGCAAATACCAAATAAAAAGATCGCTGGGATGCTCATTGTCTGCTTGCCTTGTAATTTTGATTATGGGATAGCTCTTGTATCATGTGCAAGGGGTACCCCGTTGGTAGTTCTTTATGATACATATGTACTTACAATGATAAGAGCTTACTTGTGACTAAAGTTGAGTAGCATGAGGTTCGGTCTTCGTAAGTAAGGGGCATGAGATTTCGGTTTATAACTTGTCAAGCATATCCTCTTAGTTGTGTCACTTTAACCTTAATCACCTTCAAGATGCTTACGATAGGGGCAATGAGAGCTTAAAGCTATAAGTACCATAATTTTTGGAAGCTCTTTATGAGACTTGAATCCCTACTTCCTTCTATGAAGGCTTTTCTTCCACCATTATATTGAGTCTCCACCTTCTACCTTTATGCACCTACTTTGAGAGCATAGTGGCCATTCTTAGTTCTATGTGCATTGTCCCAAGACTAGTTGATTGATGCATAACTTGATATTGCTTGTTTTAAACTATTTGTATCTAGTCACTCTTATGAACTTTGAAGGTGTCCTATGCATTTATATTTGCCACTCTATGAGGGACAAGCTAAATACTATTATGCTATGTTTTCTTTATGTGAAACAAACAAACATCTTGCAAAGCATTATTATTCATGAATCTTTTGTTTGTGTCTTTTCATGTTGCATCATAGTTTCTTTTTCTTATTGCTAGAACTTTGTCTTTCATGTTATGATTGAAGTACTATGATCCCAGCATTGAATGTTTTACAAGTACTTTGATCCAGTTTATGATGGTGCATGTCACCTCAAAAATTATTCTTTCTTTTTATCACTTACCTACTCGAGGATGAGCAGGAGTTAAGCTTGGGGATGTTGATACATTGCAAATGTATCTACAATTTTTGATGCTCCATGCTTGGTTTTATCTACTTTCTTGTGTTTTGTCCACACTTTGGAGTACTTTTCATATGATTTCTTGGACTAACCTATTAACAAGGGCCACAGTGCCAAATGCCTGTTTTCTGCTGTTTTTGGTTCCAGGAAAGTCAGAAAATGAATATTCTCGGAATTGGACGGGACAAAAGCCAAAGTCATTATTTTACCGAGGGACACCTAGAGCCAGAATACGAGACGGAGAGGGGCTAGGGCCCGGCCACACCACCTGGCCACGCGGCCAAGCCTGACCCGCGCTAGGGGTGGTCTGGCCGCCCCAAGCACCCCCTCGGCCTCTCCTTCCGCCTATATATTGCCTCTGATACGGAAACCCTAAGTACCCGATCAAAAATCCACGAAAGAGACTGTAGCCGCTGTCATATCCATCCCTAGATCGGAGGGATCTGAAGCTCTTCCCAGCACCCTGCCGGAGAGGGGAATTCACCTTGGAGGCCTTCTTCATCATCATGCAAGCCTCCGGTGTGATGCGTGAGTAGTTCATCTCTGGACTACGGGTCCATGTAGTAGCTAGATGGCTGGTTCTCCTCCTTTGTGCTTTCATGTCTAGATCTTGTGAGCTCCGTTCATGATCAAGATCATCTATTTGTAATTCTGCATGTTGTGTTTGCGGGTATCCGATGGATATTGAGATGCTATTTCAGATTGATTATTGATTCTATCATGTCTTTATTATTTGTGATCTTGCATGCTTTCCGTTGTTAGTATCTATCTTGGCCAAGTAGATGCTAGCAACTCCAAGAGTTAGTATTTCTGCTCGATAGTGGGTTCATGCCTCTGGTAATCTGGGGAAGTGACAAAAATCTCTAAGGTACTAGATGTGCTATTGCTACTAGGGAGAAAACAACAATCCTTTGTTCATAGAACAATCATATTGTTTACTTTACATGCAATTCGTAAAGCAATAATCTGTTACTTGCAACTTAATACTAGAGGGGGTTCGGATGATAACCTGAAGGTGGATTATTAGTCATAGATGAAGTTGGATGGCGGTCTATGTATAATGTTGTAATGCCCAATCAAGTTCCAAAGGAGTCAAGATGATTAGTATATGCATGTATTTCTTTCTCGATGTTTGTCAATTGCCCCGCTGTAATTTGTTCACCCAGCATGTTATTTATCTTAAGGAGAGCCACCTCTAGTGAACTATGGATCCCTGTCCTTTCTTTTACATATAATCTACAAACTGTTTACTTCTTTGTGTTTACTTTCTGCAAACTATTACTTCCTTCCATTCGATATGTTTAATCCTTTGTTTTCAGCAAAACTGGTGAGATTGACAACCTCATCGCAAGTTGGGGGCAAAGTTCCGTGGCTGTGTTGTGCAGGTCTCCATGTTGCTACTAGCACCGGTAGTGCGCCCTGCCAAGGCTCAGCTAGCAACACCTTTGGGGTGTTTCCTTGCTCCTACTGGTTCGATTAAACCTTGGTTTCATAACTAAGGGAAACTTACTGTTGTGCTCATCATACCTTCCTCTTGGGGTTCCCCAACGAGCTCCACATCAACACCGAGCCATCAGTCACCATCTTGGATGATGCTTTCCTGGGTTTGTTGTGCCGAAAGGTGGTTGTGTTTGTGATGGCTTTGGCAAGAACACGTGTGTTCCTCTGTGGCGTGTGATGAATTTTGCTTGGCTCTGTGAAAATGAGTGGCAAAGCTCTGCTTTGCACTGTGCTGCTGGTTTTAACCCACTCTCCTACTTCCCTGCTGCCGACACCTCAATGCATGCATTTAGGTGTGTGAGCAGCTTCACTGTTGCTGGATGTGGATGAGCTCAAATGCTTTTGACTTTGAACTCCCCATCTTTTTCTTAATTCCATCCCTGGTGAAACTTGCCCCTTTGCCAATGAAGTTGCACTGAGGCTGTTTGTGAAAAGAAACAGATTCTACATTTGATGGTTTTGCCCCTTTTTTTTTGAAAAGAATAGGCATTGTGATGTTAGGAAATAATGCACTTCACTTTTAATGACTAAGAGTATTCTAATACTAACTCTCACTTTGTTTTATTCTAGTTTTGTCTCTTTTGCAGGTACAGACTTAAATGAATCGTAGGAAGATTTAGACTAGGTTTAGTTTATTAGCTTTTAGTTGTAATCTTTTTCCTTTCCTGTTTTTGTGAAGACAATGTATCATGTATGTAATGTTAATAAAGTTTTTATTTTCCTTCAATATGGTATTTGTAAAGTACTTTCTTCAATATATATATATATATATGTGTGTGTGTGTGTTCATTTATTGTTTGAAGAATAAAGGAAAGAAATAAGAAAGACTTATTTGAATTATCTACTTGTATTTTGTCCATTTCCTTTATAATTATATAATTGCTTAATATTCAAACAATAAGAACAACTAACTTCTTTTTTGGAATTCAAATAAACTCTTACCGACGAGGGGTGAATTCATCAATGCCCATCGCAGATGGACTTAGGTTCGAGGTAGTGGAGGCATCGATCGGCTAGCAAACAAGTACACAGGGACACAAGGTTTACCTAGGTTCAGGCCTCATAGAGAACCCTACTCCTGCTTGTCTGCTCTTGGAATTATCGAGGAGTCGAAAGTTACAGGGGGTGCACAGATGCAATCTGGCGATGGTGTGGAAACTAGGGTTGTGGATTGTCCTCCTCGCTGCCCCCTCCTAGCCTTTATATAGATAGGCTAGGTCTAGGGATAGACGGCTGAGTCGGTTACATATTAGGGTTTTCCTTTTAAACTTCTATCTTGAGTTTGCCGTGTCCCACAAGCAGTTGGAGTCTCCTTGGTTACTGAATCTCGACTGGGCCTTAGCAACGTCGTGGGCTTCTTTTAAGCTGGGCCATATATACCAAGCTCGAGTACTTGTAAGATATGCCCATGTCAGTAGCCCCGAGTGTCCGGTTGAATCACATATTCGATTGGATACTTATGAAGCTTTCGAGTGTGCAATCGAGCATGTTTTCGAGTGCTTTAATTTGTATATAGGGATTGTTGATATACATGCCTGATTTATCCGATGTATCGGAACCAGTTAACTGCCTTAGGGTAAAACAACGCAATCTACTCAAATTCGAGTCCCCGGACTCGAATTTGGAGAAGTGCTGGCATAATTCGACTCAGGCCACGGAGGTCTTATAGAATCAAATCCCAGTGTATAAGTGTGAGCACTCGACGCGTCCGTCAAGGCTTTATTTCATCATAACTGTAGGCACGGATTATTTCTGGTAGAGCGCAGCATGTGCGTTGCCAGGCCTTCTTCAGGTCTTACCTTCATGCTGCAAGTGTGGCATCCAAATTTTGTCATCGCGGAGATGATTCGGGTGGCCCAGGAGACACAGTCTCTTTGTATGAAAAATATGAGGAGGAGTCGCCAATGCTTTCGAGTGTGTGTGCAATCAACACACTGTTGTGTACAAGAAAATTCATAGGGTGCGTGACTAGCGCGCCCTATGGGAGTAGCCCCCGAGTGCCTATTCGAGTCATAGACTCGAGTGGGGACTAAAAATATTATGCGACTGCTGTCATCTTTTGCTTGTTTCAGTCGAACATGTTTCCGGCGCTCCCTATGAGAGTAACCCTAAGTCCACACTTGAATCGTTGATTCAAGTGAAGGGTTTATAATGCTTGGAAGTATATAAAGTTCATCGGGTGCACGGCCAGCGCTCCTGTTAGGAGTAACCCCCGAGTGCTTGGTTGAGTCGAAGACTCGAGTGAGGACTAGAGTAGTTAAAAGGGTGCTCCTGCTGGAGTTAATGATGTCAGTGCTGATGATGAGATGATCTCTTGAGCGATTTTTACGGGACGTGATGAAAGTGGGGCCCTATTTCTGACTTGGATTTGACCAGGCGTGCATAATCTTCGATTTTAACTGCGTCTCCTCGATTCTCGCGTGTAATGGGGGGAGTGGAGCGACGGTTCACTGTTTTGCTCTGCCACGCGTCTGACTGGTTTCCTCCTGGCCATTCGATGGCATCTGCGGTGAGGTTAAGTAGGGGTTTTGTCAACACCCGTATTTTTAATCCCAGATGCCTATTATGCCATACATCGCAATCCCAGGATTACCATTTTTGCGAGACATAATAGATTGGATGTCACAATACATAATCCATCACAAACCATAATAAGGTCTTACACAAATAAAGGATCTCATGATCCAGTCTTAGTACAAACAAGTAGCGGAATAAATAGCATAGCCGTGGGCTCCATCTTCAGTGTCACAGGCAATGCTGACGATGGGAGATGATCCTAGTTGTTGTAGCCGTCCTGCTGTCCTCCTTCCGGGTAGTCCTCCTCATAGTCTGGCCACGGGAATAGCTAGGGACAAAGCCATGAGTACTCTTTAAGTACTCACAAACTATCACTAACAAGTAAGGTAGTTCTAGTAGGAATGCTAGGTTCTAAGTTTATTTGCAAAGTTAAGTTTGAAACCTAAGGTGAGTTCAGAAACAAAGAAAGATAAAAAATAAAGTTTGAAATCACCTAAGTGGGAACTTAGCTGTCATAGTCACAACCATGTTGTGGTCAAGTCATGTCACAATTCATCTCATAAGTCATTTTGAAAACATCTGACAATGGAATAGTATGGCCACCCGGACTGTCCATAACCGCGGACGCAGCTAGTCGAATAGTTTGACACTCTACAGAGGTGGTACACTTTCACCACAAAATTCGATACATCTGTCAGGGATAACCCTGAATCATCATACTTAGTATGCAGATAATCAAACGTAACCTTTCCTTTACACACTCTAGTATAAGCACCTCTCCTATGAGCTTGGCCTCCTAGCCATGGCCATCTTCCATCCTAGGCACTGCCTAGGTGGAGAACATTGAGAGGTAGCCTCATCTCAAACCTCTCCCGCGAGGGAACCAATACTAATGAATATAAACTTCCGGCTAAGCCTTACCCAATTCAGGTATTGTGGTTGTACGGTAAAATTGGAATGGTATCGCGCCCGAACCCAACCATCAGTTTTTATAAAGGGGCTAAGGCTCATGCCTCAACATTTTCATCAGCATAAACCATTTGTGTTTCTCAACACATGTCAAAACATCTCAATAGAATGACTCATCATTCCAAGGTTTTCATAAGCATTTTCACCAAGTATTCCTACCTAAAGTGATCAAGTTTTTGGTTTAGATCTAATCACTAATAAGTGTTCACTAAGGTGGGATGCCAATATCAATCTCATGCCATAGAATGACATCTAAGTCTAACTAGATAGGACAACTTTTATACTCTTTATGCTATCTATAAATAAAGTAAAGAACTATGGTAAAGTAAAAGAAAGTAAAGCTTGTAAGTAAAACTTGGGATAGGTATAAATTAAAGAGGTATAACCAAAGCATGCCTAATGCATCTTGCTTAGGTTAACTTGCATCTAGTGATGGATTGCAAGTATTAGCTTGCCAATAATAGCTTGCCTTGATTGGTGAAGTGGTTGAAATTCTCCTCGTCTTCTTCGGGGTAGAACTCCTCCTCCTCTTAGACTTGGTCGGTACTATCGTCTATAAATACATACGGGATACACAATCACCAAACAAAACTTAACTAGTCTATTTAGCACACTAAGGCACACACTTGATGATCTAGTATCATCACATTTATCACAAGATTTAATGAACTAGTTTCATTTATTTTATTTGAGAAAAGTAATTTCTACTCATTGAAATTAATTAAGATTTAATATTCTCCAATTAAAATATGGGATCATGTGGACACATGTCATCACCACATATTCTAATACATGGGAATGTGATTTAAATGCTGGATCACATTTTAATAAGTTTAAGTTTAATATTTAAAAGATCTAAAGTGACTAGAAATGCCTATATAGCATTATTTTGGTACTAGTCCAAAGTCACTGCATGCAAACCTAAATTTTATTACATATTCATATAGGTATTATCAAATGTGATTTTTGAGAGTTGGAAACAACTCAAAAGCTATTATGGTTGATTTTTGAAAAATGTTTGAATGTAGAAAAGTCTCTATTTTGTTATTTTTGCTATAGGTGATCTATAAATCCAATTGATTTAAATCCAATGGTCTTGGATAGATATTTAAATTATCTTTCTAGCAAAATTTGAATCATTCAATTTGGTTCAGTATAACTCTCTGAATTGATTTTTAAACTAGTGGACATAACTGCTTTTAAGTCTAAAATAGATAAATCTTTATTTGAATCCTAGGGCCAGCGCGGGAAACTAAATGGGCCGGCCCAGTGACACTCTGCGGCGCAGAGGACATCTGACAGGGGGGTCCCGCATGTCAGCGGCACATCTCATGCGAAGCGGTACAGGGTGATGTGGACCGTGTGATTAGAACCTAGATCAACGGCTCTGGCTCATCATCGACGACGGACTGGTCGCCGGCGAGACTGAACCCTAGCGGCTTGGTGGGGGTCGATTGGGGGCTTACCAGGGCTCCAGCTAACATGGTGATTGGGGCGATCGAACAAGGGGACAACGGCAGACTCAGGCGAGGTCGCGGCGGCTCCTAGGGCGGTCGCAATCGCCGAGACCCTTTCTCCTCTGCTACGGCGACTCCGGCGAGAGGTGGGGAAGGATCAATGGTGAGAGGGGAGGTGAGTGTTGTGCAGAAATGGGACGGGGGTGCCCTCTTTTTATAGGTCGATGAGGAGACCATAGGGTGCGACGGTGAGCTCGTCGGTGACGGTGGTACACGGCGCTAGAGGCATGGGCGGGGTAGGCGAACGATGGCTTGCCTCCTGGTGGTCAGCTATGGCGCAATGGCGCAGCTAGGGGCGGTGGTATGCGGTCGGGAATGACCGACGCTCTGCACGGTAGAGGCGGTGCTCGACGCGGCATGCGGTGGCTGCTGGTCGCGCGGCGGGAAAAGGGCATGTCTGGTGGCGTGCTGGGGTTATGGCGGAGCGGCGCGTGCAAGCTGGGGTCGAGGCGCGGCTTGTGCTAGCCTGTCGGGGACGGCGCTCTAGCGTGCTCCGTGCATGGCGCAGAGGCTCGGTGCGCGGTCGCTCCTCGGTGGTCCAGTGCTTGGCTGTGTCCGTGGGGTGGACAGGGGATTCCGGTCGGGTGTGCTTAGCCCAAAATATATCAAGCCCATTGGGGAACCCCAAGAGGAAGATATGATGAGCACATCAGCAAGTTTTCCCTGAGTTATGAAACCAAGGTTATCAATCCAGTAGGAGCAAGGAAACACCCCAAAGGTGTTGCTAGCTGAACTTTGGCAGGGCGCACTACCGGTGCCAGCAGCAACGTGGAAACCTGCACAACACAACCACAGAACTTTGCCCCTAACTTGCGATGAGGTTGTCAATCTCACCGGTTTTGCTGAAAACAAAGGATTAAACGTATCGAGTGGAAGAAAGTAATAGTTTGTAGAAAGTAAACAGAAAGCAGTAAATAGTTGATTGTAGATTGATGATAAAAAAAGGACCGGGGTCCATAGTTCACTAGTGGTGGCTCTCCTTAAGATAGATGACATGTTGGGTGAACAAATGACAGCGGGGCAATTGACAAACATCGAGAAAGCATACATGCATATACTACTCATCTTGACTCCTTTGAGATTTGATTGGGCATTACAACATTATACATAGACCGTAATCCAACTGCATCTATGACTAATAATCCACCTTCAGGTTATCATCCGAACCCCCTCCAGTATTAAGTTGCAAGCAACAGATAATTGCATTACGCATTGCGTGTAAAGTAAACAATACGATTGTTCTATGAACAAAGGATTTTTGTTTTCTCCCTAGTAGCAATATCACATCTAGTACCTTAGAGATTTCTGTCACTTCCCCAGATTACTGGAGGCATGAACCCACTATCGAGCATAAATACTAACTCTTGGAGTTGCTAGCATCTACTTGGCCAAGATAGCTACTAACAACGGAAAGCATGCAAGATCACAAATAATAAAGACATGATAGAATCAATATTCAATCTGAAATAGCATCTCAATATCCATCGGATCCCCGCAAACACAACATGTAGGAATTACAAATAGATGATCTTGATCATGAACGGAGCTCACAAGATCTAAACATGAAAGCACAAAGGAGGAGAACCAGCCATCTAGCTACTACATGGACCCGTAGTCCAGAGATGAACTACTCACGCATCACACCGGAGGCTTGCATGGTGATGAAGAAGGCCTCCAGGGTGAATTCCCCTCTCCGGCAGGGTGCTGGGAAGAGCTTCAGATCCCTCCCGATCTAGGGATGGAGATCCCTCCCGACTCTTTCTTGGAATTTTGATCGGGTACTTAGGGTTTCTGTATCGGAGGCATCTTATAGGCGAAAGGGGAGGTCGAGGGGGTGCCTAGGGCGGCTAGACCACCCCCTAGCGCGGGCCAGGCTGGGGCGCGTGTCCAGGTGGTGTGGCAGCCCCCTGGCCCCTCTCCGTCTCGTATTTTGGCTCCGGGTGTCCCTCGGTGAAAAACTGACTTTGGCTTTTGTCCCGTCCAATTCCGAGAATATTCATTTTCTGACTTTCCTGGAACCAAAAATAGCAGAAAACAGGCAGTTGGCAGTGTGGCTCTTGTTAATAGGTTAGTCCAAGAAAGTGTATAGAAAGTACTCCAAAGTTGGAACAAAACATAAGAAAGTAGATAAAAACCAAGCATGGAACATAAAAAATTATGGATACGTTAGCAATGTATCAACATACCCAAGCTTAACTCCTGCTCGTCCTCGGGTAGGTAAGTGATAAAAAGAAAGAATAATTTTTGAGGTGTCATGCACCATCATAAACTTGATCAAAGTATTTGTAAAACATTGATAGCTGGGATCATAGTACTTCAACATAGCATGAAAGACAAAGTTCTAACAATAAGACATAACAACTATGTTGCAACATGAAAAGGCAGAAACAAAAGATTCATGAATAACAATGCTTTGCAAGACGTTTGTTTGTTTCACATAAAGAAAACATAGCATAGTGGCATTCAGCTTTTCCCTCATAGAGTAGCAAACATAAATGCATAGGACACCTTCAAAGTTCATAAGAGTGACTACATACAAATAGTTTAAAACAAGTAATATCAAAGTTATGCATCAATTAACAAGTCTTGGGACAATGCACATAGAACTAAGAATGACCACTATGCTCTCAAAGTAGGTGCATAAATATATAAGGTGGAGACTCAACATAAAAGTAAAAGAACGGCCTTCATAGAAGGAAGTATGGATTCAAGTCTCATAAAGAGCTTCCAAAAATTATGGTACTTGTTAGATTTCATCTCTCATTGCCCCTATCATAAGCATCTTGAAGTGATTAAGGTTAAAGTGAACAAACTACGGTGTATATGCTTGACGAAGTATAAGTTGGAAATCTCATGATACGGAAGAATCCCCGTATCAAAATGACAAGGCAAGCAGACAACGAGCATCTCAGCAATCTTCTTATTTACCATGGGAATATGGTGCTTTTTTATCTCTTTCCTCTTTTCTCATATCTTTTTTCCTTTTTCTCAATATCTGACTCTTTTTTATAAGAAGAATGCTTCATAGATAGCTCATTATGGTTACGCTGCAGGTTTCCACCATGACAGCATGGATTAGACCAGCGGCCCAGGCGTTTCTCTAACACGCATACATAACTCCATGGACTTACAAGCTCCCCTTTCATTTCACACCGACGACATCCATAGACAAAAGAGCATGATATCAACTAGGTACAAAGTACAAGTGCAATGTTGAAAGCGTTCCCATGACAACATGGTTCTGCTAATCCCCAACATATAAGTGCAAGCATATACAACATAGACGACACAATGGTTCAAGTTTATTAAGGGAAAGAAAAGTAAAGTGTGTCATCAAGTTCGTGAGAGCTTTAATCACTAGTTTTCTCATAACAAGTTTAATTCGGAAGGTAGATAAAAACATGAATATACTTGGAATAGAAAATGCTAATAGGTAGGTATGGTGGAATCTATGGAATAACTTGGTTTTAGGAATTAGATGCATGAGTGGAACTCACACTTGGTTATGGAGGCTAGCAAAAGACTGGGAGCGACCAACTAAGAGAGCAACAATGGCCATAATCATGCGGAGCGACAAAACATCATTAATCAAAGCATAAAGTGATACTACAAGTTGAAAACTAAAGGATCATAAAGGCTATGGTGACTTGGGATAGTCATAACATGGTGTGAGCATGTGCCAAGTCAACCCAAATAAAGCATCAAAGGAGAATACTACAATACTATGCTTTAATATGCTAAAACAACCCACGATTCTTCAAAGGCACATTAAGCAATCTCAATTGTTTATAACAAGTCATGCTACAACAAAGAATACTAAGCATAAAGCCAAAACAATATCAAGAATGGCATGACAAAGCATAGGCCACAGTAAAAAACAAGCTCTCTTTACCACTTAAGCATGAACTTCCCTACTCTTTTCTAATCCAAACCAAACTATTTGAAAACCAATGTATGAAAGAGGGGGTCCAACCAATTTATTCAGAAAACTAAGAAAACCACACAAACCAAAACCAAAACCAAAACAAAAAACTAAAAAGAAGACGCTCCAAGAACAACACAACTGTGCATTAAACAATAAAAATGAAGTGTTTGGAAGAAACCTGGGATTTTTATTGATGAAGAAGGGGATATCTTGGGCATCCCCAAGCTTTGACGCTTGTACTTCTTGGATATTTCTTGGGATGACATGCGTGGCATCCCCAAGCTTGAGCTTTAGTCCATCCTTCATCTCATTACCCATTCCTTCCATACACCTGAAATTTTTCCTTCATACAAAACTTCACACAATCTTTATTAGCAACATTAGTGCACTCAAGATAATAGGTCTTTAGGTTCAGTTCCAACACCAATAAAACTTACATTAAAACACAAGCTACTGTAGCACTTCCCTCAAAAAGCTCAATTACCCAAAATAACTCAAAAAGGAACCAACAAGAAGCAAATGCAAATAAAGGCAGAAATCTGTCAAAACAAACGAGCAGGAAAAGATGAATTTTTTCGAAGATCTTCTGTTGCTCAAATCGAAAAGTGTTGAACTAACGAAAGTTAGATAACAACCTGGGGCAGAAGCACAAAAATTTATGTCTCAAATGGACGTGCAGAGATTTTATACGAATTTTTATGGTGAAGCATAGAAATCTGTTTCGGGACAGCAACTTTCCCAATCATTACTTCTCTCTCATTAGAGGTTATTCTTGGCACAAAAAGCAAATAAAAAGGATAAGAAGCGGTTATTACAGAAATAATAACTTCCAAGACTCATCTAAAACTTTTGGGTTATCTCCCAATAAGTACTTTTCTTTAACGGTTTTAAGTTAGGCATAAGAAGCAAGAAAAAGAATCAAGTGTTCTCAAATGAAGAAGCATTAAGAGCAAATTTTGTTTTCATAGGAGAGGCAAAAGAAATCTTCTCTCTCTTCTTAGGAAAGTGTTCAGTACCTTTGTTGAGTGGAAGTTGATATTTAATGGTGCCTTCTTTCATATCAATAATGTCACCAACAGTTCTAAGAAAAGGTCTTCCCAAAGTAATAGGACAAAAAGCATTGCATTCAACATCCAAAACATAGAAATCAACCGGGACATAGGCATTGCTAACCATAATAAGAACATCATTAATACTCCCCATGAGTTTCGTTTTAGCATTATCATCAAGTGGGACATTCAAATAACAATCTTCTAATGGTGGCAAATCAAGCATATCATAAATCCTTCTAGGCATAATAGAAACACTACTATCAAGATCACATAAAGCTTTGAAATCAAAATCATTCACTTTCATATTGATGATGGGTTCCCAACCATCTTCTTGTTTTATAGGAATAGAAGCTTTGTGTTTCATATTTTCTTCTTTAATCTTTGTGAGAGCATCAATAATGTGTTTTCTAAAGGCCATATTCATAGCACTAGCATTAGGACTTTTAGCAAGCTTTTGTAGGAACTTAATAACTTCAGAGATGTTGCAACCATCAAGATCAAAATCATAATTATCATCTAAATTAGTAGTGCTATTACTAGCCTCAACACTAGTGGTAATGATAGTAGAAACACTAATGTTTCTAGCAATTTCATCTTCTCTTTCCCACCTAGCATGCAATTCAGCTAATAGTCTAACATTTTCAGCAATTCTTACTTGTATGGCATTAGTGGCTGCAAAGGGATTATCATTAGTTTCAGGTTTAGCAGCCATTTTATTCAAAGAAGATTGAACTTCAGCCAAATATGATATATTTCTTTCAGCATTAGAAAGTTTCAATTGCAAACTAGGAATTTCCCTATTTAAACTCTCAAGTTGATGACTAATATTCTTCAAAATGGTAGACTGTTCCTCCATAGTTTTAGTAAATAATTTATTTTGTTCATATTGCATTTGCATGAAGTTTTTAGTGGCTCATTCAACTTCTAAAATTCTTCCTTCACTAGGTGTTCCAGGGTTGCCATTATAACCATGAGTATTATTAGGAGGGTAAGACCTATAATTGTTATTACCATAAGCATTGTTGTCAAAATTATTATTTCTTATAAAGTTCACATCAACTTGCTCTTCTTGAGCAACCAAAGAGGCTAAAGGAACATTATTTGGATCAATATGGGCTTTCCCATTAACAAGCATAGACATAATAACATCAATTTTATCACTCAAGGAGGAGGTTTCTTCAACAGAATTTACCTTCTTACCTTGTGGAGCTCTCTCAGTATGCCATTCAGAATAGTTAACCATCATATTATCCAGAAGCTTTGTTGCAGCACCCAAAGTAATGGTCATAAAGGTACCTCCAGCAGCAGAATCCAATAGATTTCTTGAAGAATTGTTCAATCTTGCATAAAAGGTTTGGATAATCATCCAAGCAGTCAGTCCATGAGTGGGGCAATTCTTTACCAAAGATTTCATTCTTTCCCAAGCTTGAGCAACATGTTCATTATCAGATTGTTTAAACTTCATTATTTCACTTCTCATAGATATAATCTTAGCAGGAGGATAGTATTTTCCAATGAAAGCATCTTTGCATTTAGTCCAAGAATCAATACTATTCCTAGTTAAGGAATTCAACCATTCTTTAGCTTTTACTCTCAAAGAGAAAGGAAACAATTTAAGCTTAATAATATCTCCATCTATATCCCTATGCTTTTGCATCTCACAAAGTTCAACAAAGTTATTTAGATGAGCAGCAGCATCTTCATTACCAATATCAGAAAATTGTTCTCTCATAAAGATTGAGCAAAACAGGTTTTATTTCAAAGAAAGTAGCTTCAGGAACAGGTGGAGCAATAGGTGTGCTCATGTAATCATTGTTTTTGGTGCTAGTGAAGTCACACAACTTAGTGTTTTCAAAAGTAGTCATTTTTTTGTGTTTTTAAGAAAGCAAACTAGTAAAACTATTTTTTTTGTGTTTTTGAAAAAGAAATAAGCAAACAAAGCAAAAAGTAAACTAAGCTAAACAAAGCTAACAAAGTAAAGAGATTGGTTATGAGGGACTCCCCTTGTGAAGATGTCCTTGACTCCCCGGCAACGGTGCTAGAAAATCAGTTGCTTAGCCCAAAATATATCGAGCCCGTTGGGGAACCCCAAGAGGAAGGTATGATGAGCACAACATCAAGTTTTCCCTCAGTTATGAAACCAAGGTTATCAATCTAGTAGGAGCAAGGAAACACCCCAAAGGTGCTGCTAGCTGAACTTTGGCAGTGCGCACTACCGATGCCAGCAGCAACATGGAGACCTGCACAACACAACCATAGAACTTTGCCCCCAACTTGCGATGAGGTTGTCAATCTCACCGGTTTTGCTCAAAACAAAGGATTAAACGTATCGAGTGGAAGAAAGTAATAGTTTGCAGAAAGTAAATAGAAAGCAGTAAACAATTGATTGTAGATTGATGATAAAAGAAAGGAACGGGGTCCATAGTTCACTAGTGGTGGCTCTCCTTAAGATAGATGACATGTTGGGTGCACAAATTACAGCGGGGCAATTGACAAACATCGAGAAAGCATACATGCATATACTACTTATCTTGACTCCTTTGAGATTCGATTGGGCATTACAACATTATACATAGACCATAATCCAACTGCATCTATGACTAATAATCCACCTTCAGGTTATCATCCGAACCCCCTCTAGTATTAAGTTGCAAGCAATAGATAATTGCATTACGCATTGCATGTAAAGTAAACAATACGATTGTTCTATGAATAAAGGATTGTTGTTTTCTCCCTAGTAGCAACATCACATCTAATACCTTAGAGATTTCTGTCACTTCCCCAGATTACTAGAGGCATGAACCCACTATCGAGCATAAATACTAACTCTTGGAGTTGCTAGCATCTACTTGGCCATAAATACTAACAACGAAAAGCATGCAAGATCACAAATAACAAAGACATGATAGAATCAATAATCAATCTAAAATAGCATCTCAATATCCATCAGATCCCCGCAAACACAACATGTAGGAATTACAAATAGATGATCTTGATCATGAACGGAGCTCACAAGATCTAAACATGAAAGCACAAAGGAGGAGAACCAACCATCTAGCTACTACATGGACCCGTAGTCCAGAGATGAACTACTCACGCATCACACCGGAGGCTTGCATGGTGATGAAGAAGGCCTCCAGGGTGAATTCCCCTCTCCGGCAGGGTGCCGAGAAGAGCTTCAGATCCCTCCCGATCTAGGGATGGAGATGACGACGGCTATAGATTCTTTCGTGGAATTTTGATCAGGTACTTAGGGTTTCTGTATCAGAGGCATCTTATAGGCGAAAGGGGAGGCCGAGGGGGTGCCTAGGGTGGCTAGACCACCCCCTGGCATGGGCCAGGCTGGGCCGCGCGGCCAGGTGGTGTGGCGGCCCCCTAGCCCCTCTCCGTCTCGTATTCTAGCTCCGGGTGTCCCTCGGTGAAAATCTGACTTTGGCTTTTGTCCTGTCCAATTCCGAGAATATTCATTTTCTGAGTTTCCTGGAACCAAAAATAGCAGAAAACAGGCATCTGGCACTATGGCTCTTGTTAATAGGTTAGTCCAAGAAAGTGTATAGAAAGTACTCCAAAGTTGGCACAAAACATATTAGGGTGCGGCGGAGCTAGGGGCAAGCTGGTTTGGCATGACACTGTCTCTAGCGCGTTGCCCATGTTTGGCCGGCGGCGACCAAGAACGGGCGACGCGGTACTGCTGCTAGGGGCTAAAATGGTAGCTCATTGATGGCTTGGTTGGGACTAGGGGAGACAAGGAAGAGCAGAGGGGGTTGAATGGGGGACAAAGAGTTGATTAGCAACAGTATTAGTTAGGCCAATTTTTCTCTGACTGCCAACTGTTCGACACAATGGCCGCAAGAAACTTTTATTTAAATTTTGAAATGATTTTTTGTGTGTGACTTGATCTCATGCTTAGTAGTCTGTGTTTGCTTGGGATGGTGAAGGTGAACTCATTTGAGTGGTTTTTGAAAAAGTGGGATCTATGCATATGAAATGGATTCCATTTTCAAATGCCATTTAAAATTAGGGTTTAAATGTTTTTGTAAGATTTCAAAGTGGGCCTTGGTAGATCATTACTTGTACTAGCAAGGGGTGCAAAGAGTTAGAATTGTTTCTGTTTGAATTTGACTTCTAGGAACACCTAAAGTGGCCTAGTGGATTAAAATGGCAAAAGTGACCATTTGCATTTATTAATTCCATTTGATTTCTTTTTCTTTGGATTTGGTTTTGGAATATCTAGATGATGTGGCATTCATCTTTGAGTCATTTTACAACCATTAGAACAAACAAACATGGAATTTTCAAACAATTCTATCTTAATGCAAACACACATGCATTCATAATTATTTTAATGCTAAAAAGTTTTTGTTAACCCTAAATTGGGTGATTTGGATCTTGATAACCTTGATTAAAGTTTTGAGATGTTACTAACCTTCCCCCTTAAACAAAATCTCGTCTAGAGATTTAAGAAAGAAAACTAGGAACTAAAGAGATCTAGAAACTCAGTCCTAATGTAATCTTCTCGCTCCCAAGTGGCTTCTTCTTCGGTGTGGTTGCTCCATTGGATCTTGAGAAATTTGATACTCCGGGTCCTGGTGGTTCTGTAGGCTTCCTCCAAGATGCGGATGGGCACTTCACGATACGTCAGATCTTTGTTGATATCAACGGCTCGGTGATCGATGTTCTTGAAAACTTCGGTCTTCTCTAGCACTTCCAAGCATTTGCGAAGTAACGAGATATGGAACACACTGTGGATGGCAGACATCTCTTCAGGCAGTTCCAGTTGATACGATACTTCTCCTCGACGATTTAGAATCTTGAAGGGTCCGATATATCTGGGGCTAACTTTCCTTTCAGACTAAAACGTTACGTTCCCTTCAATGGATAAACTTTGAGATACACAAAATCTCCGACATTGAAAGTTAGGTCTCTACGTCTCTTGTTAGCATAATTCTTCTGTCTAGATTGGGTGGTCTTGAGGTGCTCACGGACTTTGTGAACCTTCTCTTCGGCTTCTCGTAGGATGTCGGGTCCGAAAATCTGACTCTCTCCTACTTGCGACCAATTCAAAGGGGTACGACACTTTCTTCCATATAAGAACTCAAATGGGGCCATTTTCAAACTGGCTTGATAACTATTGTTGTATGAGAATTCTGCGAAAGGCAGACAATCTTCCCATTTTGATCCATACTCTAACACACAAGCTCTCAACATATCTTCTAAGATTTGGTTGACTCTTTCAGTCTGTTCGTCGGTCTGTGGGTGATAAGCTGTGCTGAAATTCAACTTGGTTCCTAATCCTTCTTGGACTTTTTGCCAAAATCTCGAGGTGAATTGGGTTCCTCGATCCGACACTATGGTCTTGGGGGTTCCATGCAAACTGACAATTCTAGCAATGTACAGCTCTGCTAGCTTCGAACTCTGGTAGGTTGTCTTGACAGGTATACAATGGGATACCTTGGACAATCTATCAACGATGACCCAGATTGAGTCATTTCCCCTACAAGAAGTAGGCAAACCAGTGATAAAGTCCATTCCGACGGAATCCCATTTCCATTCCGGAATCTGCAATGGTTGCAACAGTCCTGCGGGTCTCTAATGTTCCGCTTTGACTCTTTGACAGATATAACACTTGGTGATGTAGCTTCCGATTGCTCTCTTCATCTTGTGCCACCAAAATTGCTCCTTCAAATCCTGATACATCTTCGTTCCTCCGGGGTGGATAGAATAAAGAGTATCATGAGCTTCTTGCATGATAACTTGCTTTAGTTCCGAATCTGCTGGCACACAGATACATCCTTTGTACCACAGAACTCCTTCTTCGTCTTCGGTGAATCCTGGTACCTTTCCTATACCAATACGACGCTTGATTCCGTCGATACTTTCATTTCCCTTCTGGGCTTCCTTGATTTGACTAATTAACGTGGGTTGAAGTTCAATGCTGGCTAAAAATCCTTTGCTAACTAGCTCAATTCTAAATTGCTCCAACTCCTCATGCAAACTTGGTTGCTTCCTTGATCATGGTGTTTAACCTACACGGCAATCTGCTAAGAGCATCCGCTACCACATTGGCTTTGTCGGGGTGATAGTGAATGTCAAGGTCATAATCCTTGATTAACTCTATCCATCTCATTTGCCTCATATTCAGCTCCTTCTGAGTGAAAATATACTTCAAGCTCTTATGACCTGACTAAATCTCACAACGATTACCCATAAGATAATGAAGCCATGTCTTCAAGGCTAACACTACATCTGCTAATTCAAGGTCATGGGTAGGGTAGTTCTGCTCATGCTGCTTCAGTTGTCGAGACAGATATGCGATGACTTTGCCTTCTTGCATCAATACACATCCGAGACCAATATTGGATGCATCACAATACACATCAAACGGCTTCTTGGTATTTGGCATGATCAATATTGGGGCTGAAATCAATCTCTTCTTGAGCTCTTGGAAACTTGCTTCACATTTGTCGGTCCATTCAAACTTCTTGTCCTTCTTCAACAATTGGGTCATGGGTCTTGTGATGCTCGAAAATCCTTCGACGAACTTGCGGTGATATCCCGCTAATCCGAGAAATGCACGGACTTGGGTTTGAGTGGTTGGGGCTTCCCATTCTTCAACATCTTTGATCTTGGCGGGATCAACAGCGACTCCTCCGGCCGACACAATATGTCCGAGGAATCCTACTTCTTTTAGCCAAAACTCACATTTGCTGAACTTGGCATACAACTAATGTTCTCTAAGGTTTTCAAGGATGATTCTCAGATGTTGCTCATGGTCTTCTTCTGACTTGGAGTAGATAAGAATATCTTCGATAAACATAACGACAAACTTATCCAGAAAATTCATAAAGGTATTATTCATGAGATTCATGAAATAAGCGAGAGCATTGGTTAATCCAAAATACATGACCGTATACTCATATAATCCATATCTGGTGGTAAAGGTGGTCTTTGGAATATTCGTTGCACGGATTTTAAGTTGGTGATAACCAGTCCTAAGATCAATCTTAGAGAACACTCTAGCACCAGTCAACTGATCAAATAGATCCTCTATCTTTGGCAACGGGTACTTGTTTTTTATGGTGACATCATTCAGCTTCCTATAATCTGTGCACAAACGGTTGCCTCCATCCTTCTTGTCGATGAACAATACGGGCGATCTCCATGGCGATGCGCTTGGTTGTATCAAGCCTTTCTCCAGCATAGCATCCAGTTGCTTCTTTAGTTCCACTAACTCTGATGGGTTCATGCTATAGGGTCTCTGAGCTATGGGACCGGTTCCAGGAATTAGTTCAATAATGAACTCAATATCCGATCCGGGGGCATACCAGGCAATTCATCTGGGAATACATCGGGGTATTCACAGACTACTCTGACTTGGTCTATGGTGGGTAGGGTTAGAATCTTGTTGCATTTGAATTGACGGGGCAAGGTTTCAGATATATGCTCTACTGATACTCCAGAGCTACTAGTCATGGTGATGGATTTCTTGGCACAGTCTATCAATCCTTTATGCTTTGACATCCAATCCATTCCTAGTACTACTTCCAAACCTTTGGTTCCAAGTACTATTAGATTGGCATAAAAATCTATCCCATGTATTCTGATAGGCACAGCCTTGCAAATTTTTCTAGCTTTGGTGGTTGAACCAGGTATTTGAACTATCATAACATGCTTCAAGTTGGTTGGGTGAATCTTACTAGTGCATGCAAATTCTTCGGTAACAAATGAGTGCGATGCTCCAGAATCAAATAACACTCTTGCTAATACTGAGTTGACAGAAAACATACCCAGCACGACATCTGGCGCTTCTTGGGCTTCTTCGGTGCTCATGTGGAAGAGACGGCCATTGCGGTTGTGCGGGTTCCCTGGGGCGAATCTTCTTCCGGGCTGAACACGGCGCTGCTGTTGAGCTGGGGCATTCACATTGGCAGTGGCGGCAATCTTCTTGGGACACTCATTGGAGTAGTGACCCTTCACTCCACACTCAAAACAAGTAATCTGAGACTTGTCTTTTGCTGCCACAGGCACAACATTGCTTCCAATCCTTGGGGCAGTGTTGTTGTTGTTGTTGGACTTGGGCGGTGCACGGTTGAAGTTGTTGGAGTTGCCGGGGTGATTGTTGTTGTTCCATCCAGTCTTCACATTACCTCCGCGACGGTTGGGGTAGCTTGGACGAGACATTTGTGGTCTATTGTTCTGCGGGGCATATCTGGCAGACGGGTTAGGGCGATACTTCTGGGCACTATGGGACCCAGCTTGGTGCATCATCCGACGTTTGCGGTTGTCGTTCGCTTGGTTGATCTTCCCTTCCATATGGATGGCAGAGTCGACTAGCTCTTCGAGATCCTCAAAACGGATGTTGACTAGCACCGTCTGCATCTCATCATGTAGTCCGTTCAGGAATCTCTCCTTCTTCTTGGCCTCCGTGTTGATGTCATCAGGTTCATACTTGGCGAGGGACAAGAATCTGTCACGGTACTCCACTACAGTCATTCTACCTTGCTTTAGCTCTCTGAATTCATCTCTCATTCTGGTGACTAAACCTTGCGGCACATGGGTGCGGCTGAACTTGACTTTGAAAGCTTCCCACGTCATCACTTGAATGTGGTTCATCGTGCGGGTGCTATTCCACCATGCTCTTGCATCTCCTGCCAGATAGTGGGTGGCAAACAGAACTTTCTCGTTGGCATCCACTCCTGTGACTTCTAAGTTATTCTCCATGGTCTGTAATCAATCATCAGCATCCAGCGGGTCTTTAGACTTGCTAAAGATTGGGGGATTGGTATTCTGGAAGTTTTTGAGTTTGGATCCATGATGATCCTGATTTCCATGGCCTTGATTGTTGTGGGCCATCTGGGCGATCTGCTGCAGGGTAGCTAGATTTGCTTGGCGCTCTGCTCTACTAGCTTTGTGGTCCGCAATTAGTGTCTGCAGAATCTGTAGCATTGGGTCCTACGATGAACTTCTCCCTCCTTGGTTTGCACGAGTCATCTGAAGATTGAGATAGATAATGGGGTAAGAGGGAAAGTTCTATGGTTTATGGTTTTGTTTTCAAAGCTAAAACTTTGAGTTTGACTCAGGTTTTGCAACTAACTTCTTTTCATTCATTCATGCAAAGCACACAATACAAACACACACATCACAACAAAATGAAAACAGATGGTTTTAAGAACCATTCTGTGAGCTAAGATACAATATGACCGATACTTCTCACTCCTACGATAGTGCTCTAGTGCATCTACTCATCATCAATGAAGTCAGAGTCATCATCGTCTGTGTAGAAGTCCATGGCATCATCCTCCAGGTAGTCATCATCATTGCTGAGGTACGAGTGAATATCCCCCCGGATGTCTTCACCTTATTCCTCTTCTTCTTTTGCTGCAAGCTGAGCTTCTTGCTCCTTGATGGTCTTCTCGAGGTCGACACCTTCTTCCGAAGACGGTCGATGGTGCGATCCTTCTTTGCGCGTTGACAACGAAGTGATTGACGATCCTTGACGAGCAGTGAAAAAGTCTGGGCCTTCTGGGTGGCAATGGCAAGGTTGTGGTTAGCGTACTCTCGAGCATTGTCCAATTCCTTCTGTCTGTCATACAGTAGGAAGTCAAGGTTCTCCACTTGGCGCTTCAACTCCGGGTGACTTGCAATCTCCAGAGGCATTCCCATCGAATCACGCCTTGCATAGTGAGCAAAGCGAGTTCCCTGGATCAAGTTGACATTCTGTGCGCAAAGACGAGTGAGAGCTTCATGCATTGCCCTGGCTAATCCATCTAGCAAGTTGTTCTCTCTCACGGTGAATTGAATCTTCTCGGAAAGAGGTGCCTCCATCTTGCCTCGAAGATCAGCAACTATTAGCCATTGTAAATCTCCTCCTGGGTGGTCATTAAGTTGAGCTCCGAAGAATTCCAGATGTGAACGCTCAAGGTACTCAGACAGTGCATCAAGATCCCTGTCTAAGATCAGTTGGCCTCCGTTTCTCAACTAGTAGAACTTGCAGTACCGAACTTCCATCTATAAGAATTTAGGATGAGAAAGTTAGTGAGGTGATCAAGTGTGTCAAATTTTATGTAGTAATGTAAGAATTTTTGAGGAACATGAATCTTTTTGAAAGAATCCCAAGGGTAAGTGGGGAAATAGATTTTCACAAATACTCACTTTGGTGTTGAAACTAAGTTTTTGTTCGGATGTCCAGTCTAACTAGGGTCTCCTATGGTCAGGATGGCTCTGATACCAACTTGTCAACACCCGGATTTTTAATCCCAGATGCCTGTTATGCCATACATCGCAATCCTAGGATTACCATTTTTGCGAGACATAACAGATTGGATATCACAGTACATCATCCATTACAAACCATAATAAGGTCTTACACAAATAAAGGATCTCATGATCTAGTCTTAGTACAAACAAGTAGCGGAATAAATAGCGTAGCGGTGGGCTCCATCTTCAGTTTCACAGGCAATGCTGACGATGGGAGATGATCCTAGTTGTCGTAGCCGTCCTGCTGTCCTCCTTCCAGATAGTCATCCTCATAGTCTGGCCACAGGAATAGCCAAGGACAAAGCCATGAGTACTCTTTAAGTACTCGCAAACTATCACTAACAAGTAAGGTAGTTCTAGTAGGAATGCTAGGTTCTAAGTTTATTTGCAAAGTTAAGTTTGAAACCTAAGATGAGTTCAGAAACAAAGAAAGATAAAAAATAGTTTGAAATCACCTAAGTGGGAACTTAGCTATCATAGTCACAACCATGTTGTGGTCAAGTCATGTCACAATTCGTCTCATAAGTCATTTTGAAAACATCTGACAACAGAATAGTATGGCCACTCCAACTGTCCATAACCACGGACGCGGCTATTCGAATAGTTTGACACTCTGCGGAGGTGGTACACTTTCACCACAAAATTCGATACATCTATCAGGGATAACCCTGAATCATCATACTTAGTATGCAGATAATCAAACATAACCTTTCCTTTACACACTCTAGTATAAGCACCTCTCCTATGAGCTTGGCCTCCCAGCCATGGCCATCTGCCATCCTGGGCACTGCATAGGTGGACAACATTGATAGGTAGCCTCAGCTCAAACCTCTCCTGCGAGGGAACCAATACTAATGCATATAAACTTCCGGCTAAGCCTTACCCAATTTAGGTATTGTGGTTGTACGGTAAAATTGGAATGGTATCGCATCCGAACTCAACCATCAGTTTTTATAAAGGGGCTAAGGCTCATGCCTCAACATTTTCATCAGCATAAACCATTTGTGTTTCTCAACACATGTCAAAACATCTCAATAGAATGACTCATCATTCCAAGGTTTTCATAAGGATTTTCACCAAGTATTCCCATCTAAAGTGATCAAGTTTTTGGTTTAGCTCTAATCACTAAGTTAAGAGTGTTCACTAAGGTGGGATGACAATATCAATCTCATGCCATAGAATAACATATAAGTCTAACTAGATAGGCCAAGTTTTATACTCTTTATGCTATCTATAAATAAAGTAAAGAACTATGGTAAAGTAAAAGAAAGTAAAGCTTGTAAGTAAAACTTGGGATAGGTATAAATTAAAGAGGTATAACCAAAGCATGCCTAATGCATCTTGCTTAGTTTAACTTGCATCTAGTGATGTCTTGCAAGTATTAGCTTACCAATAATAGCTTGCCTTGATTGGTGAAGTGGTTGAAATTCTCCTCGTCTTCTTCGGGGTAGAACTCCTCCTCCTCTTAGACTTGGTTGGTACTATCGTCTATAAATACATACGGGATACACAATCACCAAACAATACTTAACTAGTCTATTTAGCATACTAAGGCACACACTTGATGATCTAGTATCATCACATTCATCACAAGATTTAGTGAACTAGTTTCATTTCTTTTATTTGAGAAAAGTAATTTCTACTTATTGAAATTAATTAAGATTTAATATTCTCCAATTAAAATATGGGATCATGTGGACACATGTCATCACCACATATTCTAATACATGGGAATGTGATTTAAATGTTGGATCACATTTTAATAAGTTTAAGTTTAATATTTAAAAGATCTAAAGTGACTAGAAATGCCTATATAGCATTCTTTTGGTACTAGTCCAAAGTCACTTCATGCAAACCTAAATTTTATTACATATTCAGATAGGTATTATCAAATGTGATTTTTGAGAGTTGGAAACAACTCAAAAGCTATTATGGTTGATGTTTGAAAAATGTTTGAATGTAGAAAAGTCTCTATTTTGTTATTTTTCTATAGGTGATCTATAACACCAATTGATTTAAATCCAACGGGTTGGATAGATATTTTAATTATCTTTCTAGCAAAATTTGAATCATTCAATTTGGTTCAGTATAACTCTCTGAATTGATTTTTAAACTAGTGGAGAGAATTGATTTTAAGTCTAAAATAGATAAATCTTTATTTGAATCCTAGGGCCATTGCGGGAAACTAAATGGGCCATCCCAGTGACACTCCGCAGCGCAGAGAACAGCTGATAGGGGGGTCCCGCATGTCAGCGGCACATCTCACGCGAAGCGGTACGGGGCAATGTGGACCGTGCGATTAGAACCTAGATCAACGACTCTGGCTCATCGTCGATGACGGACTGGTCGCCGGCGAGACTGAACCCTAGCTGCTCGGTGGGGGTCGATTGGGGGCTTACCAGGGCTCCAACTAACGTGTCTATGGGGGCGATCGAACGAGGGGACGACGGCGGACTCAGGTGAGGTCGCGATGACTCCTGGGGCGGTCGCAATCGACGGACCCCTTTCTCCTCTGCTATGGTGACTCCGGTGGAAATTCCGGCGAACGGCTGCTCGAGCGGCTCCTCCGAGAGGTGGGGAAGGATCAATGGTGAGAGGGGAGGTGAGTGTTGTGCATAAATGGGATGGGGGTGCCCTCCCTTTATAGGTCGACGATGATACTGTGGGGTGCGACGGTGAGCTCGTTGGTGACGGTGGTACAGGGCGCTAGAGGCATGGGCGGGGTAGACGGACAGTGGCTTGCCTCCTGGCGGTCAGCTACGGCGTAATGGCGCAGCTAGGGGAGGTGGTATGCGATCGGGAACGATCGACGCTCTGCACGGCAGATGCGGTGCTCAACGCGGCATGCAGTGGCTGCTGGTCGCGCGGCGGGAAAAGGGCATGTCTGGTGGTGTGCTGGGGTTATGGCGGAGCGGCACGTGCAAGCTGGGGTCGAGGCGCGGCTTGTGCTGGCCTGTCAGGGACAGCGCTCTGGCGTGCTCTGTGCATGGCACAGAGGCTCGGTGCATGGGCGCTCCTCGGTGGTCCAGTGCTTGGCTGTTTCCATGGGGTGCACATGGGATTGCGGTAGGGTGCGGCGGAGCTAGGGGCAAGCATGTTTGGCGTGGCGCTGTCTCTGGCGCGTTGCCCATGTTTGGCCGGCGGAGACCAAGAACGGGCGGGGCGGTACTGCTGCTAGGGGCTAAATGGTAGCTCTTTGATGGCTTGGTTGGGACTAGGGGAGATAGGGAAGAACAGAGGGGGTCGAATAGGGGACAAAGATTTGATTAGCAACAATATTAGTTAGGGCAATTTTTCTCTGCTTGGCAACTGTTCGACACAATGGCCGCAAGAAACTTTTATTTGAATTTAGAAATGATTTTTGGTGTGTGACTTGATCTCATGCTTGGTAGTCTGTGTTTGCTTGGGATGGTCAAGATAAACTCATTTGAGTGGTTTTTGAATAAGTGGGATCTATGCATATGAAATGGATTCCATTTTCAAATGCCATTTAAAATTAGGGTTTAAATGTTTTTGTAGGATTTCAAAGTGGGCCTTGGTAGATCATTACTTGTACTAGCAAGGGGTGCAAAGAGTTAGAATTGTTTCTGTTTGAATTTGACTTCTAGGAACACCTAATGTGGCCTAGTGGATTAAAATGGCAAAAGTGACCATTTGCATTTATTAATTCCATTTGATTTCTTTTTCTTTGGATTTGGTTTTGGAATGATCTAGATGATGTGGCATTCATCTTTGAGTCATTTTACAACCATTAGAACAAACAAACATGGAATTTTCAAACAATTCCATCTTAATGCAAACACACATGCATTCATAATTATTTTAATGCTAAAAAGTTTTTGTTAACCCTAAATTGGGTGATTTGGATCTTGATAACCTTGATTAAAGTTTTGGGATGTTACAGGTTTACTGTGTGGT
The DNA here is from genome assembly GCA_916181665.1 of Avena sativa. Taxonomy (NCBI): domain Eukaryota; kingdom Viridiplantae; phylum Streptophyta; class Magnoliopsida; order Poales; family Poaceae; genus Avena; species Avena sativa. Next base: position 408,594,997 of record OV702292.1, on the reverse strand, counting down.
AATTTTCCCTACAGCTCATCTTCATCTTCGCACCCTGCCTCCATTGCTGCTCCTCGTTGTTCCATTGTTCGCACCTCTTTCCTACGCTGGACGGCCTCCGCACCTTTCCCGGCTACTTCCCGCGCTCCCACCACAAGTGCTAGACGGGGAAGAAGAAGGGTGCTTCTGCTGCTGGATCTGCGGCCGCCACTATTGCAGCCAAGAAGAAGGGCGCCGCCGCTCAGAGCACCAGCACTATCGCTGCAGCTGGGAAGAAGAAAGGCCCAGGCACACGCGTCACGAATGGGTCATGGTGGCCAACCACCATCAAGGGCACAAAACTCTTCAACTAGCGCCAAGATGGTGCTCTCCCAGCTGCAGAAGATGACTGCCGAATTCCCGGTGATGAGGTAATCCCCAGTCCCCCCGCCGGATTTCGGATGATGTTCCTCGCGTTTATCATTCACGGTCTTTCTCTCCCCCTTCACAAGTTTGTGAGGGGGTTGCTCTGCTTCTACGGGCTCCAGCTGCACCAGCTGACCCCGAAGTCCATCCTTCATATCGCTTGCTTCATTACCCTCTGCGAGTGCTGGCTCGGAATCGAGCCACAGTTTGGTCTCTTCAAAAAACTTTTCAAACTCAAACGCCAGTTGGGATCTCGGTCGGTAGTCTACGATATAGGAGGCTGCGGTATCCATGTCGACTCCAATTTCACCTATTTTGCCATCAACTTTAATGCATCTGTCCAAGGGTGGAGGGAGAAGTGGTTCTATATTCGCGACCAGAAGGTTGATGAGGAACACTACGGACTCACGCCTTTTGATCCAGTGGCAGCATGCAAGAGAAGGAGGTCGTGGAAGAACAGTGTGATGCTCGACAAAGCCGAGGAAACAGGGACTCTGTACCAGAGTGTATGCGACCTTGAACGCTGCATAGGCAAGGAAGTAGGTGGCGCATACCTCATTCGCACCTGGATGCGCTGTCGAGTGCAGCTACTGCAGGCTAGGGCGCATCCAATGTGCTGCTGGACTGGCATTGAAGATGTGACTCGCATCTCGCGAGAGAGCATCTCTACGGGCGAAGTAGACAAGAGGTTTCGACTACTGACCAAGCACACCGCCAAGGAGAAACTCCTTGATGACTCAGTCGTGCCTCCCTTCTGTGCGAGTCATCCTCTGCCTGAGGTGGATTTCTTTTGAAGTTCTTCTTGTTTTTCGATTGCCTGCTGGGTGTCCTTTATACTAATGTTTGGTCCTTGTTTTAGGATTGGAAGGTGACCATTGTGTTGCCTCCTCAGCCTGAGGAAGTAATCCCTCGCAAAGCCGAAGATGAGGACGAGTCAGAATCCACCATCCCTGTCGAGGAAGAGTAGGAAGCCCCCGAGTCCAGTGGGAATAGCACTCGCACGTGTTCCTGAAGCGAGAACTCGGACGCATCCTCGCCGATGACGCCTGAGGGTCCTCTGACTGTGGTAGAGGAGCCTATTCCTGCCGTGCCTGTGTGCACCATGGCTCCTCCTCCGCGAAAGAAATTGAGGACCCTGATGGAGGCATTCGAGGACTCCTTCGACCTCGAAAATTTTGACGGGTATGTTTTATATTCTTGCGAGTTTGTCGTTGTGTCCCAAAATCTTCTCTTCTGAAGTCGCACTGTTTGTTTTGTATCCAAGCTATGTCGTCATCATCCAATGATTGTATGTTTGTGAAGGAGTCTAGAGTCGCAGACTCCAAAGACAAGGAGGTGGAGGCGTGGTCTCCTTCTCTCCTGGTGGCGGCCAACTCCGGTGCTCATTCTTCGAGTTCCCCCCATGTCGGGGGGCACCAGATTGTTGCCCGAACATCTACTCAGAAGGAAACTTCGGAGTCCCTGGAGGAACATGTAAGTTTTCTTGTCATTGACAGTCGAAATTTGGTCGATGCTCATGCTTCCCTTTTTCGTAGCCTGTCATGAAGGAATCCACTCGCCTCGCCGAGCAGATTATTTCCTTGGGCCATCAGCATGCTTCGCTAGAAGCCCGCCATCGTACCTTTGAAGGTGAGTTCGCACTCTCTCATCCGTGCTGTTATGCATGAAAATTAGTGATTTTGAGTTGTGATGTTTCCACTTGCAGGTGAGCATAATGAGCTTCTGCGCCACGTCGATTCCCTCTAGAAGGGTCTTGTCGCCACAAAGAAAAAGCGCGACAAGGCATTCCAAGCCATGGAACGCTCCGCCCAGGAGTCGAAGACTCGCAAGGAGGACCTGCTGGCAGCTGCGGCTGACAGGGAAAAGGTGTTCGTAGAACAAATTTTCTCTGTTGCTAAGGCACTCTCGGGTAAGATATTGCATTATTTTATTTGTTGTGTACTTTTCTTGTTCGTTGTTGTACTCACGTGTATTTTTTGCAGATGCTGCTAGCATGCATTTCGACGCCCAGGCTTTGGCCCGCTCAGATGCGTTGGCCGGTGCTGTGGCCGCAGTCGAAGACCGTAGCGTCCCCGTCAAGGACTCACTCGAGAAGGCCAAGGGCGTGCTTGGACGTCTTCGAGAGGAGATGGTCCCCAAGGCCAAGTTGATCGAGGATCTCGATGGCTTGGTGGAGTCTTTCGCTGGAGGCGTGCCCAAATGGATTTCAAGGATGCTCAAAGGGGTGTTGGAGCGACCATGGGACTCGCCATGGTGCAAGCTCACGGCATTGATCTGAACCCCAGCAGGATCTCCTCGGCGATGCCGGTCACTGCGGATGGCCAGCAAGTAGTGTTTGCTCCCTTTGCCACTAGTTGCAATAAATATGGGCCTTGGCTCATTGAAACACTCGCCAAGTATTCGGCGGATCTTAGGCGGTTGAAGGCGGCGAAAGTCATGGCATCAGAGGCTATAGCCGAAGAGGTTGTAGTGTCGGAGACTGCCAGAGACTCGAGGAAGCCCCCGAGTGCCAATGCCTTGCTGTAGTCTGCTATTTAATCGCCTTTTTTTTGTAATAGTCTAGCTTTTCCCTTTTGAATTGTACCTTGTGGGGGTACCCCTTTTGAGACTTGCTGAACCTTGATGTTTCTTCTGCTAGCATTTGTTTATGAATGGTTGGTCTTGTTTGCTTCTTACTCTTGTAATAGGGTCCTTCGAGTGGTCCGTCCGACTCACCTTCCACCGATGAACCTATGGCGCAACCATGTTCAAAGGTGGAGGAGTTGTCGCTATGGTCTCAATTGCGTGACCGCATAAAGTATTTGGAGAGAGAGATGCCCATTATCCGTGGTAGCGCGGACATGTGGAATTCAAAGGCTGAAAAAGCCAGTGCGCGCGAGAAGTACCTTCTGGGTGAGGTGGCTCAGTTGAGTGAGCAATTTAAGTGTTAGTTCTCTTAGTTTCTCATCCTTTCCTAGCCACTCGTGGTGACACTTTGTCTTTACGCTTTGTACTGCCTTTTGCGGTTGTTAGTGCTAGTCACCTGCAGGATGAAAGGGATCGAATCGCCTTTCGACTCAACTGCTTGACCCAAGAGCAACTGGAAGCTAGTGGGTCTTTTAGGTTGATCGTGATCGCGTAGTCGCATTGGCGACGCTGCAGGACCGTGCATCACATGTGCTGCTTTATTTGAAAAGTCGCGTTCATGCCTTAAGCATATTTTCTAGGCGATGTTCCCATTGGATGTTGTGCCCTCTAGCTTGTTAGCTTATTGAAGAAATTTCAGGATGCCAGCGCGGTCTACGAGTGTGTGCGCCAAGAGTTAGTTGCGGGTGCCAAGGCTGCATTAGCACTTGTTTGCCTGCATCGTCCCGACCTGGATTTTGTGGCTATTGCTGCTGGACCGCCGCCCCCACTAGAAGGAATGGCATGGAACATGGTGCCTCATTATCGGGCGGTTGATCAGCCAGCCGAAGATATCGTCGAGTTCTTTGAAGAACGTACCAACATTCTCCTTTTACGGCAATAGGGTAGTTTTGAACCTGTACATAGATGCGTACGTGTTGTAAAGTTCGTATAAGTATACCGGGTGGTTTTTGTTACCCATTTATATGTGAGATCTTACTAGCTTATATATTTTTCGAGTAGCTTGTACTCTGCAGTTCCTTTTTGTTAGCCTGACGCACATTCATCTCAACATCTTGTCAACCTGTCAGGTGCGTTGCGGCTGGGTTAGTTTTACCAAGGGTTCGATTGATAGTATGTCAGCTACTCAGGCTACTGTGTTATTCATGTAACGAGGTATAAAGGGTGGCGCATCCCCCGAGTGATACAATTGTAAATAAAAACAGAGACACAAAGTTGGAGGCACTTAGCTTTATTTATTCACAGAATATCAGGAGATATAATGTGTGCCTAAGTAGCCTGACTGAATAGCCTTATTTGTAAAATAAAAACATCTAAGGGTAGAAATGACACAGCTACTCGACGTTCTAGGATTGGAGTATGCGACTCCGCTTTCTACGTCTTTAAGGCGGTAGGCACCACCTGGGATTACTTCGGTAATCACATAAGGTCCCTCCCAAGGGGACTCGAGCTTGAGGTGCCCTTGCTGCTTTAGTTGCAGGACCAGGTCTCCTTCGATGAAGGACCGTGGGTGTAGCTTTCTGTTGTGGTAGTTGCGAAGGTTTTGCTGGTAGATCGTAGATCTCTCCGCTACAATCTCGCGTGCCTCATTGAGGAGATCAACGGAGTCTTCGAGTGCAAGGGTTGAGTCTGCCTTGCTGTATGCTACGACCCGTGGGGCTTTGTACCGCAGTTAGTACTGCCTCGGCGCCATGTACCATGAAGAACGGAGTATAGCCTGTGGCCCTGTTTGGAGTTTTGCGCAGGCTCCATGGTACTGATTGCAGCTCCTCAGGCCAGCATCCGGCAGCTCTTTCGAGTGGCCAGAGGAGCCTTTTCTTGATACCACCATAGACGAGGTCGTTGGCCTTTTCTACTTGACCATTGGTCAGAGGGTGCACCACAGAGGCATAGTTGATGTTGATTCCCAGGTTCTCACAGAAACCCTAGAATTCATTCAAGGTGAAGTTTGTTCCGTTGTACGTGATGATGCTATGCACTCCGAACCGGAAGACGATGGACTCAAAGAATTTAACAGCGCTGGACCCAGACTGGTTTGTCACCGGCATGGCCTTAATCCACTTGGTGAATTTGTCGATCGTGACGAGGAGGTAGACGTATCCTTCAGGTGAAGATTTCTGGAGCTTGCCGACCATGTTGAGTACCCATTGCGCGAAGGGCCAGGCCACAGGTACTGGTCTGAGCTCTACGCCAGGTGCGTGCGGTTTGTCCGTGAATCGTTGGCAAGCGTTGCATCGTTGGATGATGTCCTTAGCATCACGCATTGCCGTTGGCCAGTAGAATCCAGCTCACAGAGCTTCGGAGACGAGGGCGCGACTGCCGGCGTGATGGCCACAAGTGCCTTCGTGTATCTCGAGGAGGATGGCTCTTCCGTCTCTGTTGGAGATGCATCGCTGAAGGATTCTTGTGATGTTTCGCTTATACAGTTCGCCATTGATAAGGGCGATAGCCTTGGATCGTCGTGCTATGTGACGTGCATCTGTCGGGTCATCTAGCAACCTTTTGCTGAGCAAGTACGTGATGTATGGTTGTGTCCAGGATGGCTCGATCATCATGACCTCCATGGGTCCTTCAAGTCCCGTATCTGGATCCATGTACTTGAGTGCCTTTGGCTCGTCGGGTGGCGTAGCCCCCGAGTATTTTGACGTGCTGGCTTTATGCTCTGGAGCCTTTGGTTTGATGGAGCGCTTGCAGATGCGCTCTAAAAATACTCCAGGTGGCACTGGGGAACAAGTGGAGCCGATGTTGGCGAGTATATCCTCTTCCTCGTTGCTTTCGCGGCCGACATGTCATAGTTTGCAGCCGTCGAAGTCCCCTTCGAGTGCGTCATAGAGGTCGCGGTAGGCGATCATGTTGTCGCTCAGAGCATCGCACTAGTTCATGGTTTGATTCACCACCAGTTTGGAATCGCTGTAGATGACGAGGTGGTTTGCACCACAGGCTTTTGCCATCCACATCCCATGGAGTAAAGCTTCGTATTCAGCGTCGTTGTTGGAGGCGGTGAACTGCATTCGCAGAACATACCTCATCTTTTCGCCTTGTGGTGATGTCAGTATGACACTTGCGCCAGCTCCCTCTTTATGTTTTGATCCGTCGAAGTGAATTGTCCATAGATAGGACATGTCTGGCTTGTCGGGGAGCTAGTTTTCCATCCAGTGTACGAGGAAGTCTAGGAGTACTTGTGATAGATCACATCTCGCTTCTCATATGTGATGTCTCGTGGAGACAGTTCTATCCCCCAAAGCACGATCGATACGTCCATTTTGGATCACTATTATATATCATAATTTACTGTTATTCATTGATATATTTCATATTAAGAGATGATACTTATGTTATTTCATCTGTTTTTGCATGGTTGATGACTTTTGGAGCATGGACCGCTGCAGTCAGGATTCTGATGGAAAATGTGCTGTTTGGAGGAGAAATTTGCGAACATCAGAAAATCCGGGAAAACACATGGAAAATTCTATTTTTCCAGAAGACGAAGGATGCCAGAAGGGGGAGTGGAGATGGGCCACGGGGGGGGGGGGGGGGGGGCACACCACCCCCTGGTGCGGGCCACCCTTGGCCGCGCCAGCAGGTGGAGTGGCCACCCTGGCCTACTCCTGGCTCTCCCCTTTGGCGTATATTATCCCCATGAAATCCTAATAGCTCGGGGGTGACCACAGAAAGATTCCGCCACCTCTGCGGGGCGGAAAAACTATAGAGAGAGAAAGAGCTCTCCGGTAGACAAAATTCTGCCGGGGAAATTCCTTCTCGGAGAGGGGAGATCGTTGCCATCAACACCACCATCAAGCTGGACTTCATCGGGATCATCATCATCATCTCCATCATCATCTCCACCAGCACCATCATCACCACTTCATACCGTTGTAACAATTGGGTTGAATCTTGCATAGTTCTTAGGGGAAACTTTCCCGGTGTTGATTACTTGTTGTAGTTGATGCTATTGAGTGGAACCATTGAATTATTGTTATGTTCAGATTGTTACTTATCATTACTTCATCTCTGATGTTGATCCATATGATGTCTTGTGAGTAGTTTGTTTAGTTCTTGAGGACATGGGAGAAGTCATGTTGTTAGTAGTGGAATTATGTTGAGAAAGATTCAATAGTTTGTTATTTAAGTTGTGGTCTTATTCTTCTAGTGGTGTCATGTGAACATAGACTACATGAAACTTCACCTTTATGGGCCTAGGGGAATACATTGTGTATTTGGCTATTAATCGTAGGGGTTGCCGGAGTGACAGAAACCTGAACCCTCGTTTGGAAACCTTTGCACAAGGGATGCCAGGATCTTAGAGTTTAAAGTTGTGGTTAGGTTTCTATCTTAATTACTTTCTTGTACTTGCGGATGCTTGCAAGGGATATAATCACAAGTATGTATTAGTCCTAGGACGGTCGGTACATTAGCATAGGTTCACCCACACAACACTTGTCAAACTAAAGAAGATTAATCAACTATATGAAGCGAAAGCATTTGACGATATTCCCGTGTGTCCTCGAGAACGTTTGGTCATCTTAAGTAATATAACCGGCTTGTCCTTTGCTAAAGAAAGGATTAGGCCACTTGCTGCATTTATTATTATTGTCTTTTATTTACTCGCACTTTATTTATCTACATTATCAAGAACCCCTAAAAATCCGTTTGCTAAGTATTTACATAGAATTCCTGCTCCAAGCCACTCGTCAACACCTTCTGCTCCTCGTTGGGTTCGACAATCTTACTTATCGAAAATAGTGCGATACACCCCCTATACTTGTGGGTCATCAAGACTATTTTCTGGCGCCGTTGCCGGGGAGTGAAGTGCTATTGGAGAGTTGAACTAGTAAAGGAAACTTCTACTATGAGTACTGTTTACTTCTGTTAGTTACTTTATTTCAATATGGATAATTCACTTAGTTTCTTATTTCGTAATGCTACTACCACTACTAAGGTAGTAGATGAACCACCACCTGCTGAGAATGATACTTTTAAAATACCTACAAGAATTATTGATCGTGTTATAGATAACTATTATGTTGGAGATGGAACTGTCCATCCCGATGATCATTTTCTCTTTATACATGAATTATGCGGGTTGTTCAAGTGTGTAGGTATTACAACAGATCAAGTCAAGAAGAAGTTATTCTCATTATCACTGAAAAGAAGAGCTGAGGAATGGTATAAGCTGCTAAAGAATGGTCAAGCTCTTGAATGGGAGGAAGTAGTACCTCTCTTTTATTCAAAATTTTATCATCCTAGTGAGATTCATAAAGATCGGAATCGAATATACAACTTTTGGCCTCTTGATGGATAAAGTATAGCTCAAGCTTGGGGGAGATTGAAGTTACTAATGCTCAAATGTCCTATTCATGAGCTCCCCAATAATATTATTATCAATAACTTTTATGCAAGGCTTTCTCTTCATGATAAGGATCTATTGGATGCTTCTTGTGCTGGATCATTTACGCGCATGGAAGAAGGAGCTAAATGGGATCTTCTAGACCGTATTCAAGACAATGCTGAAGCATGGGAGAATGATAAAGGAAGAAATTCAGGTATAAATTATGATTATGAATGCATTGAATCTTTTATGGGAACTGATGACTTTCAAAATATTAGTAATGCTTATGGTCTTGATTCTCAAGTTATTGCAAATTGTTTTAAGGCTTTTGCTTCATATATTGAAATTCTGAAAAAGGAATGGAACAAGTATCATGCACCATATAAATATATTGTTGGTTGTGTTCCTGCTAGAAGTACTGAATTTTGCACTATTGATCACATCTTACCTGAACCTTATATCGAGAAATTACCTTTCCCGGATAAGGTAAAAGAGCATCCTATGATAACTAGTGTAATTAATAAAAGTACAAAGAGAACTGTGAAACCTGATGAACAAATAAATATTGAACCTGCATTAACAATTGTAAAAGACCTTGTCACTAAAAGTGTAGAAGATGGACACATTGTCTTTTGTGAGGATGCTTCTAATATTGTCTCACATCCAAATAGAACTAAAAAGGCTAGTGTCCCTGTGCTTTCTGTTAGAATTGGTGATCATTGCTATTATGGTTTATGTGATATTGGTGCAAGGTCAAGTGCTATTCCTTACGAGCTTTACAAAGATATTATGCATGAAATTAGTCCTTGCGAACTAGAAGAGATTGATGTGGTTATTCACCTTGCTAATAGAGAGACCATCTCTCCAATTGGTATTGGAAGATATGTGGAAGTTCTTTGTGGTAAGATTAAATATCCTGTTGATTTTCTAGTACTTGGTTCAACTGCTAGTAAAACCTATCCTATCATTTTTGGTAGACCTTTCTTGAACACGTGTGGAGCCATTATAGACTGCAAAAGGGAGAAAATTTTAACTAAATTTGATGGGGAATCTTATGAGTTTAACTTTTCGAAGTTTACTAAAGTTCCTTGTGAAAATGAAACCCCTAATGGGGATTTTAGGGTTGAACAACTTGCTTCTATTTCTCTTGCTCCTAACAATGCTCTGCAGCAATTTATGGAAGACCACGAAAGTGAAATCTTCATGGAAGAAACAAATGAGATTGATGAGATTCTCCATCGTCAACCTAAGATGCTTAAGCATAACTTGCCTGTGGAAGATTTGGGTACCACATTGCCACCTAAAAAGGATCCAGTTTTTGATCTAAAACCTTTACCTGACAATCTTAAATATGCTTACATTGATGATAATAAAATATATCCCGTTCTAAACTTTCAGGAAAGGAAGAGGAAAGATTATTGGAGGTATTTAAGAAACACCGAGGAGCTATGGGCTATACTCTAGATGATTTAAAGGGGATTTCTCCTACTATATGTCAGCACGCTATCAATATAGAACCACATGCAAAGCCAGTGGTAGAACATCAACGTCGTTTAAATCCTAAGTTAAAGGAAGTGGTAAGAAACGAGGTATTAAAACTCCTTGATGCTGGCATTATGTACCTATTATTGATAATGAATGGGTTAGTCCTGTTCATTGTGTCCCTAAAAAAGGGGGATTACCGTTGTGCCTAATGATAATGATGAGCTTATTCCCCAAAGAATAGTAGTAGGTTATAGGATGTGCATTGATTTCAGAAAGGTTAATAAAGTTACTAAGAAAGATCATTACCCACTTCCTTTTATTGATCAAATGTTAGAAAGGTTGTCTAAAAAGACCCATTTTTGTTTTCTTGATGGATATTCTAGGTTTTCTCAAATTTTTGTTAAACAACAAGATCAAGAAAAAACTACTTTTACATGCCCTTATGGAACCTATGCTTATAGGTGTATGCCTTTTGGTTTGTGTAATGCTCCTGCTACTTTTCAAAGATGCATGTCTGTGATCTTTCATGGTTCTTGTGAGGAAATTGTGGAAGTTTTCATGGATGATTTTTCCGTCTATGGAACTTCTTTTGATAATTGTATGCACAACCTTGATAAAGTTTTGCAGAGATGTGAAGAAACTAATCTTGTTCTTAATTGGGAGAAATGTCACTTCATGGTCAATGAAGGGATTGTTCTCGGACATAAGATTTCCGAAAGGGGCATAGAAGTTGATAGAGATAAAGTTGAAGCAATTCAGAAAATTCCCTATCCAAGAGACGTCAAAGGTATCCGTAGTATCCTTGGTCATGCTGGTTTCTATAGAAGGTTTATTAAAGATTTCTCTAAGATATCAAAACCCCTCACTAATCTTATTCAAAAGGATGTACCCTTTGTTTTTGATGATGATTGTAAGGAAGATTTTGAAATTCTAAAGAAGGCTTTAACTACTGCTCCTATTGTCTAACCACCTGATTGGAACTTACCCTTCAAAATCATGTGTGACACTAGTGATTTTGCTGTAGGTGCTGTCCTTGGGCAACGAATAGATAAAAAGCTAAATGTTATACATTATGCTAGTAAGACTCTTGACGCTGCTCAGAAGAATTATGCTACTACTGAAAAATAATTCTTAGCTGTTGTCTTTGCTTGTGATAAGTTTAGACCTTATATTGTTGATTCAAAAGTTACCATCCATACTGATCATGCTGCTATTAAGTACCTTATGACGAAGAAAGATGCTAAGCCTAGGCTTATTAGATGGGTGTTGCTTTTACAAGAGTTTGCCTTACATATTGTAGATAGGAAAGGTGATGAAAACCCTGTTGCTGATAATTTATCTCGATTGAAAAATATCTCTTTTGATCTTATGCCTGTTAATGATAGTTTCCCAAATGAACAGTTAGCTACAGTAGGGGTAAGCTCGCGAAGGATCCCTTGGTATGCTGATTATGCTAACTTTATTGTCTCCAAGTATTTGCCTCCAACTTTTACAGCCCAGCAAAGAAGGAAGTTCTTTTACAATTTGAGGCATTATTTTTGGGACGACCCACATTTTTATAAAGAAGGAGTAGATGGTATTATGCAAAAATGTGTTCCAGAATATGAACAAACGGAGATATTGCGGAAATGTCATGGTAGCGCCTATGGAGGACATCATGCGGGAGATAGAACCGCACAAAAGGTGCTACAATCAGGTTTTTACTGGCCTACCCTTTTTAAAGATGCAAGAAAATTTGTCTTATCATGTGATGAATGTTAACGAGTTGGTGATATTTCTAGACGCAATGAGATGCCTATGAATTACTCTCTTGTTATTGAACCATTTGATTGTTCGGGATTCGACTTTATGGGTCCGTTTCCCCCTTCAAAAGGTTATACTCATATTCTTGTTGCCGTTGACTATGTTACTAAGTGGGTAGAAGCCATACCCACAAAAAGTGCTGATGGTGAGACCTCTTTGAAAATGCTTAAGGATATTATTTTCCCTAGGTTTCGAGTGCCTAGGTACCTTATGACTGATGGAGGTTCTCATTTCATTCATGGTGGCTTTAGAAAGACCCTTGGTAAATATGATGTTAATCACAGAATTGCTTTAGCTTATCATCCCCAAACTAGTGGGCAAGTAGAGTTATCAAATAGAGAAATTAAATTCATCTTGCAAAAGACTGTTAATAGATCTAGAAAAAATTGGGCTAAAAAGTTGAATGATGCTTTATGGGCTTATAGGACTGCCTATAAAAATCCTATGGGAATGTCTTCTTACAAAATGGTTTATGGGAAAGCTTGCCACCTTCCTTTAGAATTAGAACACAAAGCTTATTCAGCAGTGAAAGAACTTAATAGAGACTGCAAACTTGCTGGTGAGAAAAGATTATTTGACTTAAGTTCGTTGGATGAATGGAGGAGTGAAGCATATGAGAATGCTAGACTCTTTAAAGAAAAACTTAAAAGATGGCATGATAGGAGAATTCTTAAGAGAGAGTTCCATGTTGGTGAGAAAGTTTTATTGTATAGGTCCTGTCTCGGATTTTTTGCAGGGAAACTACTTTGAAAATGGGAAGGACCTTTTGTTATTGAAGAAGTGTATCGTTCAGGTGCAATAAAATTTTCTTCTTTAAAAGATAATACAACACAAGTGGTGAATGGTCAGCGACTCAAGCACTATATTTCTGGAGATTCTTACAATGAGGATATTTATGCTATTAAAATGGTAACACCGGAAAAATTCAGTAAAGACCAAGTTTAGAGACCTGCAGAGTCTGTTTTCGAATAGGTAACAGTTCTGGTAAGAAAAAGTCCGTGAAAAATCTATCAAGTTATATTTTTTCAGTTTTTATATAACAAGGAAAGAAACGAAGCGAAAGAGGGATGGAAACAGAGCCAGGGTGGCTCACACCACCCCCGGCGCGGCCCCCTGGCCACGCCACCAGGTGGTGTGGCCGCCCCAGAGTCCGTCTCCGACCAGTTTTCTCCTAGTACTTTCCTTTTTTTTTGTAAAAATTCGTAATATATAATCCCCTGGATCCCCCGAGGTTCGTATATCGTGTTCTCGTCGTGTTTTCGTTTCGATCTGTTTCTGACAGGTAGAGTCTTAGTTTTGGAGCCACGATGACCTCCTCTGGATCAGCCAAGGAAGATTCCTCCGCAGATATCATCAACCCGTACATACATGAGTTGAAGATTCATCCCAAGGAGTTGTTGCTCGAAGATGGGGAGGTACAGATAAAAGAGGTTCAGGGCCGTAAAGGTGAAGGCAGTCTGGAGGACAGGATGAAAGCACTAGAGCAAGAAGTCTTTAGGTACAAGAAGATGGCGGAGCACGAAGTGGATATCATCCATAAGATTAGTTCAGAACTCATCGCCGAACACCAGAAGGAGACTGCTGAGCTTAAGGATGAAATTCTCTCACTCCACCGAACAACCAACTAACTACAACCACAGCTCTACGATGTGCAAAATCAAAACTGTGAGTATGAGGTTAGGTTTAAATGCATGAGTGCTGCTACTAGTTTCAGGATGATGGAGACCAGGATGTCTTTTGTTGATGGGGGGCCCTTACCTTGGAAGTCGGACGATGACGAGAACACCACCACCAAAGGAGTAATTTGTCATCAGGTTTTGGCATCCCCTTGGTTTGTTCCAAGCTTGGGGGAATGCCGTGGTATCACATCACTATCTTCTATCTTTTTACCTTTTTATTAGAGTCATATCATGAATAGAGAAGTTATCATGTAGGATGGTTTGCATTATGGAAGTATCCCCCCTCTCATTAAATATCTATGTATACCTTGGTGTGAGTTGCCGTTATGGAATATTAATGAGACGTTCTATCATTTACTCTTTTGCATATCTTATATTAGTTTTCAATTCCTGTTATATGATTGATCTTGTTGTTAGTATTGGTATCACTTTGGGATCATTGAGTTAATTTAGTTGGTTTTGGCAAACCTGGCTCGGTTAGTAGCAACACTATTATGAGAATTGAATGAAAAAGATAAAAGTACTCTTAAAGAAATATAATTTCATCACCTTTCTTTCTTGATTTGCTCATAAGCTTAGTATTCTCTAGTTAAGATCTTTTGTGCTTCAAAGGAAGATTGCATGTTTGTTTTTATCACTTGTATGTTTGTTTGTTTCTTTCAACTCTTATGCTTGCTACCCAGTCTTTCTAGCCTAAAACTTGTACTGAGAGGGAATGCTTCTCGTGCATCCAATCCTTAAAACAAAAACCTATGCCATTTGTGTCCACCATACCTACCTATTAGCACTATTGCTATTCCAAGTAAATTCATGTTTTTATCTACCTTCCGAATTAAACTTGTTATGTGAAAATTAGTGATTAAAGCTCTCACAAACTTGATGGCACACTTTACTTTTCTTGCACCTAATAAACTTGAAACATTGTGTCATCTAAGTTGTATATGCTTGCACTTATACGTTGGGAATTAGCAGAACCATGTTGTCATGGGGAACGCTTTAAACATTGCACTTGTACATTGTACCCAATTGATATCATGCTCTTTTGTCTATGGATGTCATTAGTGTGAAATGAAAGGGGAGCTTGTAAGTCCATGGAGTTATGAATGTGTGTTAGAGAAACGCTTGGGCCACTAGTCTAATCCATGCCTAATCATGGTGGAAACCTGCAGTGTAACCATAATGAGCAAACTATGAAGCATTCTTCTTATAAAAAAAGAGATAGAGATTGAGAAAAAAAAAGAGATGAGAAAAGAGGAAAGAGAGAAAAAAGGACCATTTTCCCGTGGTAAATAAGAAGATTGGTGAGATGCTTATTGTCTACTTGCCTTGTCATTTTGATATGGGGATTCTTCCGTATCATCGGGCAAGGGGTACCCCGTTGGCGGTTCTCTATGATACACATGTACTTACTATGACATGAACTTACCGGTAACTAAACTTGAGTAGCATGAGGAGCGGCCCTCGTATTCAAGGGACATGAGATTGCCAACTTATACTTCATCAAGCATATACTCCATAGTTTGTTCACTTTAACCTTAACCACCTAAAGATGCTTATGATAGGGGAAATGAGAGCTAAAAGCTAATAAGTACCATAGTTTTTGGAAGCTCTTGATGAAACTTGAAATCCCTGCTTCCCTCTGCGAAGGGCCTATCTTTTACTTTTTAGTTGAGTCAGTAAACCTATTCCTTTCTTTCTCAACAAGTATTTTGAGTTGTTGTGTTTCATTCATTCATATGATGATTTATTCAATCATGTTTCTTATGTTCCTTGTTTTGCACATTGCTCTTATCTTAGTGTTTATTACTTTGAAAGCTATCACTGAAAACCCCTTTATGATTGAACTCCTGCAAAATTGTTAACTATTTCTTTGACCAAGAGCTAAGTTTGCCATTACCAATTATGATTTACTTTATGTATCTTTATTGTGTTTCCTTTGCTTATTGCAAGTTAAGTTATATAATAGTGAGTCGTCTTCTATTATGATTTGTGTATTGATGAATGTGATGCTTCTTGTCTGTATTCTTTTATCGACTCTTCACTCCATAAACCTGAGGTCATGTTTATTGAGCTCAGTTTTCTCTTGGGGACAAGCGAAGTCTAAGCTTGGGGGGAGTTGATACGTCCATTTTGCATCACTATTTTATATCATAATTTACTGTTATTCATCTGTTTTTGCATGGTTGATGACTTTTGAAGCATGGACCGTTGCAGTTAGGATTGTGATGGAAAAGGTGTTGTTTGGAGGCAAAATTCGAGAAGACCAGAAAATTCGGAAAATACATGGAAAATTCTATTTTTCTAGAAGACGAAGGATGCCAGAAGGAGGGGTGGAGATGGGTCATAGGGGGCCCACACCACCCCCTGGCGCGGGCCACCCTTGGCCGCGCCAGCAGGTGGTGTGGCCACCCTGGCCCACTCCTGGCTCTCCCCTTTGGCGTATATTATCCCCACGAAACCCTAATACCTGGGGGCGACCACAGAAAGATTCTGCCGCCTCTGCGGGGCGGAAAAACTATATAGAGAGAAAGAGCTCTCCAGCAGACAGAATTCTGCCAGGGAAATTCCTTCCCGGAGAGGGGAGACCGTCGCCATCAACACCACCATCAAGCCGAACTTCATCAAGATCATCATCATCATCATCTCCACCAGCACCATCATCACCACTTCATACCGCTGTAACAATTGGGTTGAATCTTGCATAGTTCTTAGGGTAAACTTTCCCAGTGTTGATTACTTGTTGTAGTTGATGCTATTGAGTGGAACCGTTAAATTATTGTTATGTTCAGATTGTTACTTATCATTATTTCATCTCTGATCTTGATCCATATGATGTCTTGTGAGTAGTTCGTTTAGTTCTTGAGGACATGGGAGAAGTCATGTTGTTAGTAGTGGAATTGTGTTGAGAAAGATTCAATAGTTTGTTATTTAAGTTGTGGTGTTATTCTTCTAGTGGTGTCATGTGAACGTCGACTACATGACACTTCACCTATATGGGCCTAGGGGAATGCATTGTGTATTTGGCTACTAATCGTAGGGGTTGCCGGAGTGACAGAAACCTAAACCCCCGTTAGGAAACCTTTGCACAAGGGATGTTAGGATCTTAGAGTTTAAAGTTGTGGTTAGGTGTATATCTTAATTACTTTCTTGTACTTGCGGATGCTTGCAAGGGGTATAATCACAAGTATGTATTAGTCCTAGGAAGGTCGGTACATTAGCGCATGTTCACCCACACAACACTTGTCAAACTAAATAAGATTAATCAACTATTTGAAGCAAAAGCACTTGACGATATTCCCGTGTGTCCTCGAGAACATTTGGTCATCTTAAGTAATACAACCGTCTTGTCCTTCGCTAAAGAAAGGATTGGGCCACTTGCTGCATTTATTATTATTGTCTTTTATTTACTCGCACTTTATTTATCTGCATTATCAAAAACCCCTAAAAATCCGTTTGCTAAGTATTTACAGAGAATTCCTGCTCCAAGCCACTCGTCAACACCTTCTGCTCCTCGTTGGGTTCGACACTCTTACTTATCGAAAATACTGCGATACACCCCCTATAATTGTGGGTCATCAACGACTCGTCCGGTGGCGTCTGGGTTGTGGAGGATGTGCCCTAGCAGGGTATTGTTCACCACAATGATCAGGTGCTCCTGGAAGTAGTGGCGCAGTCGCCTGGCTGTCATGAATACGCCATATGCCAGCTTTTGATAATGCGGGTACCGCTGTTTTGTTGATGTGAGCACCTCGCTGAGGTAGTAGACTAGGCGTTGCACCCCATGGACTTTATTTTCTTCATCTCGTTCCACTATGAGCACAGTGCTGACCACCGGTTGGTAGCGGAGATGTATAACAATAGAGGCTCCTTTTCTTGAGGTGTCACCAACACCGGCGAAGTGGACATTAGACACTTGAGGTCCTCGAATGCCTCTTGTGCTTCGTCCGTCCATTCGAATTTGTCAGCCTTGCGGAGGAGTTGGTAGAAGGGAAACGCCTTTTCTCCCATTCGACTGATGAATCGACTAAGCGCTACGATTTGCCCAGCTAGCTGTTGGACGCCTTTCATGTTCTTTGGCTTATCCATGGATAGTATGGCCTTTATTTTCTTCGGGTTTGCCTCGAACCCTCTCGTGGAGATAAGGTACCTGAGTAATTTTCCATATGGTACGCCGAAGGCGCATTTGTCCAGATTTAGCTTGATCCGGTAATGGTAGAGTTTCTCGAACGTATCATGGAGATTGTTGAGTAACAAGAGTTCCTCCTTAGTTTTGACGATGATGTCGTTGATGTAGACTTGAATGTTGCGACCAAGTTGGCTCTTGAGACAGGCCTGCATACACTGCTGGTAGGTGCCCCCTATGTTTTTCAGCCTGAAGGGCATCGTTGTGTAGTAGAAGACGCCAAAGGGCGCGATGAACGCCATTTTCTCCTAGTCTTCCTCCTTCATTCGAATCTGGTGATAGCTTGAGTAGGCGTCGAGGAAGCAGAGGCATTCGCATGCCGCGGTGGAGTCAATTATCTGGTCAATCCGTGGCAACGGGAAGTGATCCTTTAGGTAATGCTTGTTCAGGGAGGTGAAGTCCACACACATCTGCAGGATATCCGTGTATTTTTAGGAACAAGCATGGGGTTTGCTACCTAGGTGCTTTCCTTGATCTTGAGTATGAAGTTAGCGTCAAGGAGTCTATTGACTTCCATACTGACCACTTTTGCCCTTGGCTTAGATAGTCGATGTATTGTCTGTTTTACTGGTCTTGCTTCAGGATTCACATTGAGTGAGTGCTCGACGAATTCCCTGGGAACTCCTGGCATGTGTGCTGGACACCAGGCAAAGATTTTCCAGCGCTCACGGAGGAATTCGACGAGCACGAGTTCCTATGCGGGGCTCAAGTTGTTGGCGATGAGGGCCGTCTTAGTCGGGTCCATTGGGTGGACCTGAACCGTCTTGGTGTGGATTGACGTGTCGAAGGATTGGTCGGGTGAGATTGGCTTACTCAGAGGAGGTAGACTATTCTCCGTCGATTCCTTCAACCTCGCCAGTTCCTCCTGCATGCCGAAAGACTGGGAGATTTTGTTGAATTCCCTATCACAGCTGTTGGACCTCTCGAAGCTTCCGTTGACTGTGATAATACTGTTGGGGCCCGACATCTTCATCTATAGGTAGGCATAGTGTGGCACCACCATGAACCTCATGAACGCGACACGTCCGAGGATGCAGTGGCATTGTGAGGGCCAGTCGACAACTATGAATTCTATGCGCTCTCGCCGGAAGTTTGCCGATGTTCCGAAGATGACGTCCAAGCTGATCTTGCCCAGGGGGTATACGCCCTTCCCTGGAACAATTCTGAAAGTTGTGTATGAAGTTTCTAGGCATGATAGCGGGATTCGCATGGCGCGCAAGGTACTTGCAAACATGAGGTCGTCCATGAAGACGCGACTCATCGCGAAGCCTCCAATTTGTGCCTCGAGCACCAGTGACCTAGGCGAGGAACTTGGCACGGATGATCGCGCTTGTTGAAAGTAATGCAGGACTCACTTCCACTGAGGTACTTAGTAGTGGAGGGCGGAGAGTTTATTGCTAGATTGACTTGGCGAGTGATTGATTTTTGCACCTGATTTGATGGGCATCCTTTTTGGATCATCCCCATGTTTCCTAGTGCTCGCGGGTTGATGGCCCAAAATATATCGAGCTCATTGGGGAACCCCAAGAGGAAGGTATGATGAGCACAGCAGCAAGTTTTCCCTCAGTAAAAAACCAAGGTTATCAATCCAGTAGAAGCAAGGAAACACCCCAAAGGTGTTGCTAGCTGAGCCTTGGCAGGGCGCACTACCGGTGCTAGTAGCAACATGGAGACCTGCACAACACAACCACATAACTTTGCTCCCAACTTGCGATGAGGTTGTCAATCTCACCGGTTTTGCTGAAAACAAAGGATTAAACGTATCGAATGGAAGGAAGTAATATATTACAGAAAGTAAACACAAAGCAGTAAACAGTTGATTGTAGATTGAATGTAAAAGAAAGGACCGGGGTCCATAGTTCACTAGAGGTGGCTCTCCTTCAGATAGAAAACATGCTGGGTGAACAAATTACAGCGGGGCAATTTACAAACATCGAGAAAGCAATACATGCATATACTAATCATCTTGATTCCTTTGATACTTGATTGGGAATTACAACATTATACATAGACCGCCATCCAACTGCATCTATGACTAATAATCCACCTTTAGGTTATCATCTGAACCCCCTCCAGTATTAAGTTGCAAGCAACAAATTATTGCTTTATGAATTGCGTGTAAAGTAAACAATACGATTGTTCTATGAACAAAGGATTGTTGTTTTCTCCCTAGTACCAACAACACATCTAGTACCTTAGAGATTTCTGTCACTTCCCCAGATTACCAGAGGCATGAACCCACTATCGAGCATAAATACTAACTCTTGGAGTTGCTAGCATCTACTTGGCCAAGATATCTACTAACAATGGAAAGCATGCAAGATCACAAATAACAAAGACATGATAGAATCAATAATCAATCTGAAATAGCATCTCAATATCCATCGGATCCCCGCAAACACAACATGCAGAATTACAAATAGATGATCTTGATCATGAACGGAGCTCACAAGATCTAAACATGATAGCACAAAGGAAGAGAACCAGCCATCTAGCTACTACATGGACCCGTAGTCTAGAGATGAACTACTCAGGTATCACACTGGAGGCTTGCATGGTGATGAAGAAGGCCTCCAGGGTGAATTCCCCTCTCCGACAGGGTGCCGGGAAGAGCTCCTGATCCCTCCCGATCTAGGGATGGAGATGACGGCGGCTACAGACTCTTTCGTGGAATTTTGATTGGGTACTTAGGGTTTCCGTATCAGAGGCAATATATAGGCGGAAGGAGAGGCTGAGGCGGTGCCTAGGCTGGCCACACCACCCCTTGCGCGGGCCAGGCCTAGCCGCGCGGCCAGGTGGTGTGGCCGCCCTCTGGCCCTTCTCCATCTCGTATTCTGGCTCCAAGTGTCCCTCGGTAAAATAATAACTTTGACTTTTGTCCCCTCCAATTTCGAGAATATTCATTTTCTGACTTCCTGGAACCAAAAACAGCAGAAAACAGGCAGCTGACACTGTGGCTCTTGTTAATAGGTTAGTCCAAGAAATCATATGAAAAGTACTCCAAAGTGTGGACAAAACATAAGAAAGTAGATAAAACCAAGCATGGAACATCAAAAATTATAGATACATTTGCAATGTATCAACATCCCCAAGCTTAACACCTGCTTGTCCTCGAGTAGGTAAGTGATAAAAAGAAAGAATAATTTTTGAGGTGACATGCACCATCATAAACTTGATCAAAGTATTTGTAAAACATTCAAAGTTGGGATCATAGTACTTCAATCATAGCATTAAAGACAAAGTTCTAGCAATAAGACAAAGAAACTATGTTGCAACATGAATAGGCACAAACAAAAGATTCATGAATAACAATGCTTTGCAAGATGTTTGTTTGTTTCACATAAAGAAGACATAGCATAGTAGCATTCGGCTTGTCCCTCATAGAGTAGCAAATATAAATGCATAGGACACCTTCAAAGTTCATAAGAGTGACTAGATATACAAATAGTTTAAAACAAGCAATATCAAGGTATGCATCAATCAACTAGTCTTGGGATAATGCACATAGAACTAAGAATTGCCACTATGCTCTCAAAGTAGGTGCATAAAGCTAGAAGGTGGAGACTCAATATAATGGTGGAAGAAAGGCCTTCATAGAAGGAAGTAGGGATTCAAGTCTCATAAAGAGCTTCCAAAAATTATGGTACTTATAGTTTTCAGCTCTCATTGCCCCTATCATAAGCATCTTTAAGGTGATTAAGGTTAAAGTGACACAACTAAGAGGATATTCTTGACAAGTTATAAACTGAAATCTCATGCCCCTTACTTACGAAGACCGAACCTCATGCTACTCAACTTTAGTCACGAGTAAGCTCTTGTCATTGTAAGTACATATGTATCATAAAGAACCACCAACGGGGTACCCCTTGCACATGATACATGAGCTATCCCATAATCAAAATGAGAAGGCAAGCAGACAATGAGCATCTCAACAATCTTTTTATTTGCTATTTGCATAGGTTTTTATTGAGGATGCTTCATAGAGTGCTCATTATGGTGATGCTGCAAGTTTCCACCATGATTAGGCATGGCTTAGGCTAGCGGCCCAGGCGTTTCTCTAACACACATAGAAACTCCATGATCTTACAAGTTCCACTTTTA
The DNA here is from genome assembly GCA_916181665.1 of Avena sativa. Taxonomy (NCBI): domain Eukaryota; kingdom Viridiplantae; phylum Streptophyta; class Magnoliopsida; order Poales; family Poaceae; genus Avena; species Avena sativa. Next base: position 408,573,408 of record OV702292.1, on the reverse strand, counting down.
TTTCACACCCGCTGGGATCCATAAGCAAAAGAACATGATATCAACATGGTACAAAGTACAAGTGCAATGTTTAAAGCATTCCCCATGATACGTGGTTCTACTAATTTCAACTTATAAAGCGCAAGCATATATGCAACAAAGAAGGACCCAATGGTTCAGGTTTATTAAATGCAAAAAAAAGTAAAGTGTGCCATCAAGTTCGTGAGAGCTTTAATCACTAGTTTTCACATAACAAGTTTAATTCAGAAGGTAGATAAAAGCATGAATATACTTGGAATAGCAATTGCTAATAGGTAGGTATGGTGGACTCTTTGGGATAACTTGTTTTTATTTGGAGTTTGATGCATGAGTGGAACTCATACTTGGTTATGGAGGCTAGCAAAAGACTGGGAGCGACCAACTAAAAGAGCAATAATGGCCATAATCATGCAAAGCGACAAAACATCATTAATTAAAGCATAAAGTGATATTACAAGTCAAAAACTAAAGGATCATAAAGGCTATGGTGACTTGGGATAGTCATAACATGGTGTGAGCATGCGCCAAGTCAACCCAAATAAAGGATCAAAAGAGAATACCACAATACTATGCTTTTAATATGCTAAAACAACACATGATTCATCCAAGGCACATTAAGCAATCTCAATTGTTTATAACAAGTCATGCTACAGCAAAGAATACTAAGCATAAATCCAAAATAATATCAAGCATGGCATGACAAAGCATAGGCCACAGTCAAAAACAAGCTCTCTTTACCACTTAAACATGAACTTTCCTACTCTTTTCCAATCCAATCCAAACTATTTGAAAACCAATGTAAGAAAGAGGGGGTCCAACCAATTTATTTAGAAAACTAAGCAAACAAAGCAAACAAAAAACCAAAACAAAAACGAAAAAGAAGACGCTACAAGAACAACACAACTGTGCATGAAACAATAAAAATGAAGCGTTTGGAAGAAACCTGGGATTTTTATTGATGAAGAAGGGGATGCCTTGGGCATCCCCAAGCTTTGACGCTTGTACTTCTTGGATATTTCTTGGGGTGACACGCGTGGCGTCCCCAATCTTGAGCTTTAGTCCATTCTTCATCTCATTACTCATTCCTTCCATACACCTGAAATTTTTCCTTCATACAAAACTTCACACAACATTTATTAGCAACATTAGTGCACTCAAGATAATAAGTCTTCAGGTTCAGTTCTAACACCAATAAAACTTCTATTAAAACACAAGCTACTGTAGCACTTACCTCAAAAAGCTCAATTCCCCAAAAGAACTCAAAAAGGAACCAACAAGAAGCAAATGCAGAAAATGGCAGAAATCTGTCAAAACAGACCAGCAGGTAAAGACGAATTTTTGCGAAGACCTTCTGTTGCTCAAATCAAAAGTGTTGAACTAACAAAAGTTAGATAACAACCTGGGGCAGAAGCACAAAAATTCACGCCTCAAAAGGATGTATAGAGATTTTACACGATTTTTTACGGTGAAGCACAAAAATCTGCTTCGGGACATCAACTTTCCCAATCATTATTTCTCTCTCATTAGAGGTTATTCTTGGCACAAAAAGCAAATAAAAAGGATAAGGAGCGGTTATTACTGAAGTAATAACTTCCAAGACTCATCTAAAACTTTTGGGTTATCTCCCAATAAGTACATTTCTTTAACTCCTTTAAGTTAGGCATAAGAAGCAAGAAAAAGAATCAAGTGTTCTCAAATGAAGAAGCATTAAGAGCAACCCCACAATGGCACTATGCAGTATTCAATTCCCTGCTCTCTGAGCCTCAAGTTGCGCTTCAAGGAGAGTCTTGGTTAGTCTTGAAGAATGGATGCTGATATCCCACGACAGCGCATAGTGCACAACATCGGTGGAAGGAGGTTGTTCAGCCTCAGTGATATCTTCTGTAGCATTAGGCGCCATCTTTCTTTCCATGGTTGCTTATGAGTTTTAAGAATAGAATCGAACATTGGAAAAATAGCCAGCAAGTTACAAGTGGATTGTACTCATTTCAGAGACAAATATGGCATTGAAATTTTGGAAGATGACAAAGATGGAAAGTATTCTGGAGGGCTTGTTGTTGCTTTTTTCACACTGTGATGGGGAAGCCTCGGCTATCACAGAAAAACACATCACTGTGATAAGGTTGTTTATTTCTGGTATGCCTATTTATTAGACAACAGGCCTACACAAAGAGAGAGCATAGAGTATAAGAGGCAATGCTGGTTAAACACAAACAAGGGGAAGTTGAGTAGACAAGACTTGACCTGGTTCTTCAGGTTAGTCCAAGAATCAACAAGCTTGCACCACTCTGCATTGTTCATGTGTTCAATAGGAGATATCCTTATTACTTTATTCAGTGGAACGGGTCAAAAACTGCTTCTTCAGGAGATTCCTTCGAATTCTTGCGTGCCTCATTAACTGCTGGTTGCAAGCAACCCGCACCTCTGGTCGTGACACATCCATGAAAAACTTGTGCTGAAATAAAATATTGTGCATCAGCCTTTGCATGAACAATAATGAGAAGAAAAGGGACAGTTGAGTCGTAGAACATACAGAAACGCTATCGTAGAACTCTACTCTGACATCCAGCCTCTCCTTGTACTCTTTCCAGTGAGGGAAGATAAGCATACCAGTCCTGACTGTTTTTTCACACTCAGTGGTGAACTTGGAAGCAATATTTGCTGACTCTGGTTTAGTTCTTCCTAGAGGAATGACAAATGGAAGCCTTCCTCCTTTAGACATATTATCAAGCTGCTTCCCCATGTTTTTTCCCTCGAGACAATTTGAGGATCATCATGTGTAACAGTGTGTTTAGAAGGATGATGGCTAAAATCGACTACAAACATATAATGTGGAGTTAGTGTTCTACCATATAATAAGTGTCATTCAAACAATTATGTGCTTTCCTTGGGGAGTTGGTTGCTTGCCTAGGGAAGCTGTCTGCTCGTGTTGGACTGCTATCTTCCTGCCATGGAGTGCTGCCATCTCGATTTGGGCTTCTACCTTCTCTCCTTGAGCATCAGGATCTGCAGGACTCTTAGTTTCTTGCAAAGAGGTCGCAACACTTGGTGCTCTTGGTGGGTACGGTGGAGAACTTGGAGGTGGAAGTGAAGGAGATATGTCCTAGAGGCAAATAATAAATGGATTTTTATTATGATATCTCAATTAGTTTGTAATAGTTTCATATTGTGCTATAACTGTATAAAGTGGAAACATTGGTACAAGTGTGGTGTGAAACAAACCAAGTCCCTAGTATCCTCTATTCATACTAGTTCGTTGGTCAAGCGATGATCAAGGTTTCCTGATCATGGGGCATTTATGCCAATTGGCAACAAGGTAATATCATTGGTGAATGATGTGATGGACATTACCCAAAGATTGCAACACGATCAAGTCACGGAGTTCATTGTTGCAATAGCTAGAAATGTAGTCTCCTTCTCCTTAGACCATGAGACCATATCAATCACTGTCATTCGAGAATACTTAGATAGCATCAAACGCCACTTGGTGACTCGGTGATTATAAAGGTGTGTTCATGTATTCAGAGAGGCATGTAGAGGCATTACGTGTCAAGAGAGGAATTTGTTCACCCACATGACGGGTAAGATACATACGGCCAGCTTGGTGAGATTGCATCCATAAATGTTGCAACATGTGACTAGGTCATGGGGATGTAATATCACGGTAACAAGTAAAACAAAACTTGTCGGTAACAAGATTGAACAAGGTATGTGATACCAATGGTCGAATCTCAGACAAGTCATATCAGACAAACAAAGGGAATTGGACTCAACGTTTTATGATTCAAACGACATTATCATCGTGGAATGCATAGGGGTCATTATGGGCATCTCGGTCCCTCTAATAATCATTGATGGAGATCATGTCTGTGCCATTCTCGAGTCGTGGGGAAATACACTTAAGGGTACGATGAGCTAGAGATACTCTGTAAGTTGGAATCATAGTAGAGAAAGAGAAAGTCGGAATTGTTCCGTGGAGAGATCCAAAGTTGTTCGGAGAAAGAAAGGAAGGAAATGACTGGAAGGTGTTTCAGATAAATGGGAATTTAAATATACATTTATTATATGTTAATTGTGAATTAATATATTCTAAATAATATTTAAATGGAGATTTGTAAATTCAACTTTCTTATTAGGACAAAAACCTCGAAGGGATTTGACTAAAAAGAAATGCTGCAGAAAAACAGAAAAAAGAAAAAAGACTGCAACCGCTACTAGGACACCACTGAGCGGCCCACACGTGGGCAGGAAAGCGAGCGGTCGGTGGGTACTACGTACCGGGCCGGGCGCCAGGCAGTGCGGGCCACCGTGCCCGGACAGCAGTGGCGCTGTGCTAGGCCATCGCGCCTGGCCAGCTGATACCTTCGATCCAGATTACGGATATAGTGTAGCTTCTTTTTCCCAAGTATTCCTAGGTTATCGAATCCTCGGGAAGCAAATGTGTAGTGAAGTTACTTTAATGGACCTTTGGAGTTTTGAAATTCCTTTTGTTTTTTTACTGGACCAATATCTTGTGTCTCTTTGTTGTTGTCGATGATGGAGAGAGAGAGCCTAGGATGTTTGGTTTCACTTGTAGCTGTGCAAAACATCTCATGGGAATAAAAGATAGAAATAAAGTATGCATGTACTTGTTAGAGCAAGATAAATTATATGTGGGCAGTGCATCCATAATTTCTATTGCCTCCGCAACCATTTATAGAAATAACCTACAAGTCTCATCCATAGAAGAAAGAGAACTAATGATATGCATAGTGATGTCACCGTTAGTCCCAAGTAAATCCCTCACATACAGCCGTACTACCCCTTCTGTCACTAGGGTTCCCAACCTACAGATCAGTCATTACTCATACTCCCTATACCTGGATCAACCCTCGGGGTCTTGGGTACCTAACAAGTCCTTGGATTGAGGCGAGAGAAGATACAACAATCATCATGTCATACAAACTAATACACGATCCTATCTATGATAAATAACATACACAATTGCTGCATGGCTAGGCCGAAGCCCTTAGCCCAAGGAGAATTACTCACACATAGAGATGAGATCAACAATCACAAACATTGTAATGAAAATCATAAGATTGATAGCAATAGTCTTACAATGTCGCCAATCAAAGAAGAGATCTACTATTACAAGTGGTGGAATATGGCTATGGACATGGAGAAGGTTTTGAGATCTGGAGGCGGCTGGTGATTTGTGGCAGAGACTTTTTGGCGAGGTCTGAATTGTTTTCTCGTCGCCCAAGACTTCTTTATATAGGGTTCTCTTCATGAAAGTTGTTCTGTTTGACCTAATAGTGACGGTGCCAACTATACAACCGGAGCTATACGACCGGAATTTTTGCTCCGGTCGTATAGTTGGTCATTAAAGCGTCTGCCTCCGCTTTACGGCTCCTGGTTTCTTCCGGTTGTTGGAAATCTCGTATCTTTGACTTTAATGTAGTGATTCCCATCTTCTAACGACATTATCCACGCAGGAAAAATATAAAAGAAAGGATTGCATACCCCTCTGAATATTAGGCATTAGTGGCAGGGATTAGAGAGATATTTCATCAAAACTATGAATAATATCCAGTTTAAATGTGGATGTAGATGGCTATATTTCAGAACCATCAACCTCCCCAAGCTTAAACTTGATCGTCCCCGAGCAAGAAAACCAAAATCGAAAATGAACTCAACATTTAAACTAAAATAACGAGATGGTGATCTTACCCATGATTGGTAGACTCATGTTTCCTCCACTTCATAAATCTGAAAAACTTCAGCATAGATAGAGTAATGGCAAGCATATCATACGGGTTTTATGCATCCTGATAGCACAGCAAAATTATTGTTAGCATGGATGATTCAAAAGGAGTAAACTTTATTCCATGTCATGTAATCAACTCATAGGCTTGCCTTTGAATAATAAAGTATAATCATGTAAATTAAGAGTGTGAGAGTTGTCATGAAAACATATACACTAGAGTATCTCAATTCTCCCACATTGATACATTGCAAATGTATCTATAATTTTTGATGTTCCATGCTTGGTTTTATCTACTTTCTTGTGTTTTGTCCACACTTTGGAGTACTTTTCATATGATTTCTTGGACTAACCTATTAACAAGAGCCACGGTGTCAGCTGCCTATTTTCTGCTATTTTTGGTTCTAGGAAAGTCAGAAAATGAATAATCTCGGAATTGGACGGGACAAAAGCCAAAGTCATTATTTTACCGAGGGACACCTGGAGCCAGAATACGAGACGGAGAGGGGCTGGGGCCCGGCCACACCACCTGGCCACGCGGCCAGGCCTGGCCCGCGCCAGGGGTGGTCCAGCTGCCCCAGGCACCCCCTCGGCCTCTCCTTCCGCCTATATATTGCCTCTGATACGGAAACCCTAAGTACCCGATCAAAATTCCACGAAAGAGTCTGTAGCCACCGTCATCTCCATTCCTAGATCAGGAGGGATCTGAAGCTCTTCCCGGCACCCTGCCGGAGAGTGGAATTCACCCTGGAGGCCTTCTTCATCATCATGCAAGCCTCCGGTGTGATGCGTGAGTAGTTCATCTCTGGACTATGGGTCCATGTAGTAGCTAGATGGCTGGTTCTCCTCCTTTGTGCTTTCATGTCTAGATCTTGTGAGCTCCGTTCATGATCAAGATCATCTATTTGTAATTCTGCATGTTGTGTTTGCGGGGATCCGATGGATATTGAGATGCTATTTCAGATTGATTATTGATTCTATCATGTCTTTATTATTTGTGATATTGCATGCTTTCCGTTGTTAGTAGCTATCTTGGCCAAGTAGATGCTAGCAACTCCAAGAGTTAGTATTTATGCTCGATAGTGGGTTCATGTCTCTGGTAATCTGGGGAAGTGACAGAAATCTCTAAGGTACTAGATGTGTTGTTGCTACTAGGGAGAAAACAACAATCCCTTGTTCATAGAACAATCGTATTGTTTACTTTACACACAATTCGTAATGCAATTATCCGTTGTTGGCAACTTAATACTGGAGGGGGTTCGGATGATAACCTGAAGGTGGATTATTAGTCATAGATGCAGTTGGATGGCGGCCTATGTATAATGTTGTAATGCCCAATCGAATCTCAAAGGAGTCAAGATGAGTAGTATATGCTTGTATGCTTTCTCGATGTTTGTCAATTGCCCCGCTGTAATTTCTTCACCCAACATGTTATCTATCTTAAGGATAGCCACCTCTAGTGAACTATGGACCCCGGTCCTTTGTTTTATCATCAATCTACAATCTACAATCAATTGTTTACTGCTTTGTGTTTACTTTCTGCAAACTATTACTTTCTTCCACTCGATACGTTTAATCCTTTGTTTTCAGCAATACCGGTGAGATTGACAACCTCATCGCAAGTTGGGGACAGAGTTCTGTGGTTGTGTGGGTCTCCACGTTGCTGCTGGCACCGGTAGTGCGCCCTGCCAATGTTCAGCTAGCAACACCTTTGGGGTGTTTCCTTGCTCCTACTGGTTCGATTAAACCTTGGTTTCATACCGAGGGAAAACTTGCTGCTGTGCTCATCATACCTTCCTCTTGGGGTTCCCCAACGAGCTCGATATATTTTGGGCCATCAAGCTACTTTTCTAGCGCCATTGCCAGGGAGTCAAGGACATCTTCACAAGGGGAGTCCCTCATAACCAATCTCTTTACTTTGTTTTTTTGTTTTGCTTAGTTTACTTTTGCTTTGTTTGCTTGTTTCTTTATCAAAAACACAAAAAAAATTAGTTTTACAAGTTTTCTTTCTTTATTGAAAACACAAAAGAAATTAGTTGTTATCTTAAGTTTCCATTATGTCTAGCATTGCTCCAATCACTATGTCACCTGAGGAAATGATTTTCACTTTTAAAAAAAGGAATTGAAGAGAGTTTCAAGGAAGCTTGGTCTAGAATCTCTGATCTACATGAAAAAACAGAACCTAAAATGACTCAAAGCTTGTTCCTTAGCAGTTTTTACCTTGGAATTGCTCTTTGCTATAGATTTGCTTTAGATGCTATTGTGGGTGGAGATTTCTTCCAATGCAATGAGGATGATGCTGTTAATGCCATAAAAAGTTGGTATTTACTTACAACTTGCCTAGCAAAACTGATTCTTCTTTCATAAACATATTTGCTAGATTGAATACTCTTGAGACCAGCACTGCTAGTTTGAAAGATTGCTATAATACGCTTAGAGAGCATCACAACTATGTTCCAATAAACTCTGAACCCTCCGAATGGCTTCCCACAGTAAAGATTGCTATAAACAATGAAACTTTTCATGCTCGCTGTGATATCATGTCTGAATTTTGTCTTATGCCCAAAGATATTTATGAATCTTTGAATCTTTGGGGGCTTTCTAAAGGAGGAGAAGAAATTTTTCTTGCTAATAATGCCACAATATTACGCATTGGAATAGCTAAAGGAGTGTTTACAAAGATCCTAGGGAAAATGGTTTCTACTGATTATCTTGTTATTGAATGTGCAGGAAGAGGACAAATCACACTTGGAAGATCCCTATTAAAACTCCTTGGAGCAATAATAGATGTGGAAAAGGGCACCATGCGCTTTGTTTCTCCACCAAGCATTCACAAGTTCCCCAAGGTTAAGAATAAAAGTAAGAGAGGTAAGGGCAAGAAATTTGGTTTTAATGCTTCTTCAAACACTTGATCCTTTTTCTTGTTTCTTATGCCTAACTTAAAGGCGTTAAAGAAAAGTACTTATTGGGAGATAACCCAAAAGTTTTAGATGAGTCTTGGAAGTTATTACTTCAGTAATAACCGGTCCTTATCCTTTTTATTTGCTTTTTGTGCCAAGAGTAACCTCTAATGAGAGAGAAGTAATGATTGGGAAAGTTGCTATCCCGAAGCAGATTTCTATGCTTCACCGTACAAATTCGTGTAAAATCTCTATACGTCCTCTTGAAGCGTGAAATTTTGTGCTTCTGACCTAGGTTATTATCTAACTTTCGTTAGTTCAACACTTTTTGATTTGAGCAACAGAAGGTCTTCACAAAAATTCGTCTTTACCTGCTGGTGTGTTTTGACAGATTTCTGCCATTTTCTGCATTTGCTTCTTGTTGGTTCCTTTTTGAGTTCTTTTGGGGAATTGAGATTTTTGAGGGAAGTTCTACAGTATCTAGTGTTTTAATGGAATTTTTATTAGTGTTATAACTGAACCTTAAAGACTTATTATCTTGAGTGCACTAATGTTGCTAATAAAGATTGTGTGAAGTTTTGTATGAAGGAAAAATTTCAGGTGTATGGAAGGAATGAGTAATGAGATGAAGGATGGAGTAAATCTCAAGCTTGGGGATGCCACGTGTGTCACCCCAAGAAATATCTAGTAAGTACAAGCGTCAAAGCTTGGGGATTCCCAAGGCATCCCCCTCTTCATCAATAAAAACCCTAGGTTTCTTCCAAACGCTTCATTTTTATTGTTTCATGCACAGTTGTGTTGTTCTTGGAGCGTCTTCTTTTTCGTTTTTGTTTTGGTTTTTCGTTTGCTTTGTTTGCTTAGTTTGCTGAATAAATTGGTTGGGCCCCCTCTTTCATACATTGGTTTTCAAATAGTTTGGTTTGGTTTGGAAAAGAGTAGGAAAGTTCATGCTTAAGTGGTAAAGAGAGCTTGTTTTTGACTGTGGCCTATGCTTTGTCATGCCATGCTTGATATTGTTTTGGCTTTATGCTTAGTATTCTTTGCTGTAGCATGAATTGTTATAAACAATTGAGATTGCTTAATGTGCCTTGGATGAATCATGCGTTGTTTTAGCATATTAAAAGCATAGTATTGTGATATTCTCCTTTGATGCTTTATTTGGGTTGACTTGGCGCATCCTCACACCATGTTATGACTATACCAAGTCACCATAGCCTTTATGATCCTTTAGTTTTTAACTTGTAGTATCACTTTATGCTTTGATCAATGATGGTTTGTCGCTCTGCATGATTATGGCTATTATTGCTCTCTTAGTTTGTCGCTCCCAGTCTTTTGCTAGCATCCACAACCAAGTATGAGTTCCACTCATGCATCCAAGTCCTTAAACCAAGTTATTCCAAAGAGTCCACCATACCTACCTACTAGCATATGCTATTCCAAGTATATTCTTGTTTTTTTCTATCTTCCAAATTAAACTTGTTATGAGAAAACTAGTGATTAAAGCTCTCACGAACTTGATGGCACACTTTACTTTTTTTGCATTTAATAAACCTGAACCATTGGGTCCTTCTTTGTTGCGTATATGCTTGCGCTTTATAAGTTGAAATTAGCAGAACCATGTATCATGGGGAACGCTTTCAACATTGCACTTGTACTTTGTACCCCGTTGATATCATGTTCTTTTGCTTATGGATCCCGGCGGTGTGAAATAAAAGTGGAACTTGTAAGATCATGGAGTTTGTATGTGTGTTAGAGAAATGCCTAGGCCGCTAGCCTAAGCCATGCCTAATCATGGTGGAAACTTGCAGCATCACCATAATAAGCACTCTATGAAGCATCCTCAATAAAAACATATGCAAATAGCAAATAAAAAGACCGCTGATATGCTCATTGTCTACTTGCCTTGTCATTTTGATTATGGCATAGCTCCTGTATCATGTGCAAGGGGTACCCCGTTGGCGGTTCTTTATGATACATATGTACTTACAATGACAAGAGCTTACTTGTGACTAAAGTTGAGTAGCATGAGGTTCGGTCTTCGTAAGTAAGGGGCATGAGATTTCGGTTTATAACTTGTCAAGCATATCCTCTTAGTTGTGTCACTTTAACTTTAATAACCTTCAAGATGCTTATGATAGGGGCAATGAGAGGTGAAAGCTATAAGTACCATAATTTTTGGAAGCTCTTTATGAGACTTGAATCCCTACTTCCTTCTATGACGGCCTTTATTCCACCATTATATTGAGTCTCCACCTTCTACCTTTATGCACCTACTTTGAGAGCATAGTGGCCATTCTTAGTTCTATGTGCATTGTCCCAAGACTAGTTGATTGATGCATACCTTGATATTGCTTGTTTTAAACTATTTGTATCTAGTCACTCTTATGAACTTTGAAGGTGTCCTATGCATTTATGTTTGCTACTCTATGAGGGACAAGCTGTATGCTACTATGCTATGTTTTCTTTATGTGAAACAAACAAACGTCTTGCAAAGCATTGCTATTCATGAATCTTTTGTTTGTGCCTATTCATGTTTCATCATATTTTCTTTGTCTTATTGCTAGAACTTTGTCTTTCATGCTATGATTGAAGTACTATGATCCCAACTTTGAATGTTTTACAAATACTTTGATTAAGTTTATGATGGTGCATGTCACCTCAAGAATTATTCTTTCTTTTTATCAGTTACCTACTCGAGGACGAGCAGGAGTTAAGCTTGGGGATGTTGATACATTGCAAATGTATCTATAATTTTTGATGTTCCATGCTTGGTTTTATCTACTTTCTTATGTTTTGTCCACACTTTGGAGTACTTTTCATATGATTTCTTGGACTAACCTATTAACAACAGACACGGTGCCAGCTGCCTATTTTCTGCTGTTTTTGGTTCTAGGAAGTCAGAAAATGACTATTCTCGGAATTGGACGGGACAAAAGCCAAAGTTATTATTTTACCGGGGGACACTTGGAGCTAGAATATGAGACGGAGAAGGGCCAGAGGGCGGCCACACCACCTGGCAGCGCGGCCAGGCCTGGCCGCGCTAGGGGGTGGTGTGGCCAGCCCAGGCACCCCCTCAGCCTCTCCTTCCGCCTATATATTGCCTCTAATACGGAAACCCTAAGTACCCGATCAAAATTCCATGAAAGAGTCTGTAGCCACCGTCATCTCCATCCCTAGATCGGGAGGGATCTGAAGCTCTTCCCGACACCCTGCCGGAGAGGGGAATTCACCCTAGAGGCCTTCTTCATCACCATGCAAGCCTCCGGTGTGATGCGTGAGTAGTTCATCTCTGGACTACGGGTCCACGTAGTAGCTAGATGGCTGGTTCTCCTCCTTTGTGCTATCATGTTTAGATCTTGTGAGCTCCGTTCATGATCAAGATCATCTATTTGTAATTCTGCATGTTATGTTTGCGGGGATCCGATGGATATTGAGATGCTATTTCAGATTGATTATTGATTCTATCATGTCTTTGTTATTTGTGATCTTGCATGCTTTTCGTTGTTAGTAGCTATCTTTGCCAAGTAGATGCTAGCAACTCCAAGAGTTAGTATTTATGCTCGATAGTGGGTTCATGCCTCTGGTAATCTGGGGAAGTGACAAAAATCTCTAAGGTACTAGATGTGTTGTTGCTACTAGGGAGAAAACAACAATCCTTTGTTCATAGAACAATCATATTGTTTACTTTACACGCAATTCGCAAAGCAATAATCTGTTGCTTGCAACTTAATACTGGAGGGGGTTCGGATGATAACCTGAAGGTGGATTATTAGTCATAGATGCAGTTGTATGGCGGTCTATGTATAATGTTGTAATGCCCAATCAAGTCTCAAAGGAGTCAAGATGATTAGTATATGCTTGTATGATTTTTCTATGTTTGTCAATTGTCTCGCTGTAATTTGTTCACCCATCATGTTATCTATCTTAAGGAGAGCCACCTCTAGTGAACTATGGACCCCGGTCCTTTCTTTTACATTCAATCTACAATCAACTGTTTACTGCTTTGTGTTTACTTTCTGCAAACTATTACTTCCTTCCATTCGATACGTTCAATCCTTTGTTTTTAGAAAAACCGGTGAGATTGACAACCTCATCGCAAGTTGGGGGCAAAGTTCTGTGGTTGTGTTGTGCAGGTCTCCACGTTGCTACTAGCACCGGTAGTGCGCCCTGCCAAGGCTCAGCTAGCAACACCTTTGGGGTGTTTCCTTGCTCCTACTGGATTGATAACCTTGGTTTCGTACTAAGGGAAAACTTGCTGTTGTGCTCATCATAACTTCCTCTTGGAGTTCCCCAACGAGCTCGATATATTTTGGGCCATCACTCCTTGTCAGTGAGGTGAGCCAGTCGAGAACGTCTCTTGGCGGCTGTATGATTGTTACCCTTGGAGGTAGATCCTCCAATGGAAGAGTGTTGAGCTCGCCGAAGGCTTGACTCATCCGCCGCCTTCCTGCGCGCATCGAGCTAGGTGATTAGTTGTTGCTGGCGCTTGAATTCTTCCTTGAGCAGCCAGTGATAACCCATCAGCATGTCTTGCGATGAGTTTGGTGGTAGGGGGTTGCCCCGCAGGGCTTCTCGGCAGCGACCCCACTCGGTGTCGTTGAGCTTGATCAGCACGCACTCTTGGGTATGTTCATTCACAGTAAGATGCGGATGACCTTTCGGTCCGTTGTTCGTGGGTGCTCCATTGGAGGGACCACCGTTCACGACTAGGATACCACCGCCAGTACCGGTGTTGTCCCGAGTGCCGGCATTGTCGCCTGTGTTGACGATGATGCACATGTAATGTTTGGGGAAGCTATTGCTTCTGTAGCTTTCAGATCCGGAGCCGTAGGCTCCATCCTCTCTGGCAAGATCGCCTAGATCGGACTCGCGACTGCTGTCACTGTCTGAATCCCCGTCTGTTGTCGGGGCGGTGCGTTCGCTCAAGGTGTCGATCGGCGGTGGAAACCACGATGCTAGAGCAATCGTGGGGACCTTCGGCTGATCAGGGAGGCAAAGTGAGCCCAAACGACCAACTTGGAAACGTAAGCTCCTGATCACCAGGACGATCCATCGCCCACGGACTCGAAATCCGGGATAGTGGCTGACATGTGTACGGTGAAGTTGAAGGCACCGAAGAGGAGGCGAATTTCTGCTGTTGCAGAGTCATAGATCGCGGTTGATGGGGCCGGGGAAGCCGCAACACCATCACTCCCATTTCCCACAGACGACGCCAATTGATGAAGGGTTAATTCATCAATGCCCATCACAAATGGACTTAGGTTCGAGGAAGTAGGGAGCACTAGAGGCATCTATCGGCTAGCAAACAAGCACACATGGACGCAAGGTTTACCCAGGTTCAGGCCTCATAGAGAACCCTACTCCTTGTCTGCTCTTGGAATTATCGAGGAGTCGAAAGTTACAGGGGGTGTGCAGATGCAATCTGGCGATGGTGTGGAAACTAGGGTTTTGGATTATCCTCCTCGCTGCCCCCTACTAGCCTTTATATAGATAGGCTAGGTCTCGGGATAGCAGGCCGAGTCGATTACATATTAGGGTTTTCCCTTTAAACTCCTATCTTGAGTTTGCCATGTGCCACAAGCAGTCGGAGTCTCCTTGGTTACCGAATCTCGACTAGGCCTTAGCAATGTCGTGGGCTTCTTTTGAGCTAGGCCATATATACCAAGCTCAAGTACCTGTAAGATATGCCCATGTCACTTACACTTCTAATTCACTAATCTAATTTTAATTATTTAAACTTATTCAAATTTCAAAGTTGAATTCAAATTATTCACCCAAATTCATAATGTCTCCTAAGATTCATGTTAGAATTCATAACAAACACTTCTAAGAGCTAAACCCTAACTCAATGCAGTGAAAGAAACTCTGATCCGCCAAGGTTTTATTTGGTGAAAAATTTACCCAAAATTTTGCAGATGAATGCATGCGAATGCACAAATTTCTATTTCTACCCTTCGTTTGTTCCTAAATGCTAGGATGTTACAGTCTTCCCCCCCTTAAATTAAACTTCGTCCCGAAGATTGCTTTTGTGTACCTGAATAATTCTGGATAAGCTTCTTGTAAATCATCCTCTTTCTCCCAAGCTGCTTCTCGTTCAGGATGATGTTCCCATTGTACTTTGCAGTATTTAATATCTCTATTTCTTAACATTTTCCAGTTCTCTTCCAGGATTTTGCATGGCTTCTCGACATAGGTCAAGTCTGATTGTGACTCAATCCCTTGATGAGTAACTGCTTTATCTGGAACTTTAAGGCATTTCCGAAGTTGTGACACATGGAAAACATTATGAACTTGAGCCATCCTTTTCGGTAACTCTAGAGCATAAGCTACTGTTCTGTTTTAACTCAATATTTTGAATGGTCGATATATCTTGGACTCAATTTTCCTTTTACTCCAAATCTCTTGACTCCCTTCATTAGACTAACTTTGAGATATACCATATCTCCCACTTCTGGATGCCACGATCTTCGACTTTGAGCAGCATAACTCTTTTGTCGACTTTGAGCTATTTTCAATCAATCTCTAATAATATTGATGATATCTTGCTTCTCTTTGATATAGTCTGGTGCAAATTCTTTGCTACTGCCAGGTTCATACCAACATATTGGTGAGCTACACTTTCTTCCATAAAGTACTTGATATGGAGCTGCCTTCAGACTACTCTAATAGCTATTGTTGTAAGAAAATTCTACCAAAGGTAGATGATCTTCCCACGGACCTCCAAAGTCTAATGCACAAGCTCTAAGCATATAAGATTTGATTAGTTCTTTCTGTTTGACCTCCAGTCTCTGGATGATAAGGTGTGCTAAAATCCAGTTTTGACCCGAGTGCTTCATGTAATTGTTTCCAAAATGCTGAAGTAAACACAAATCCTCTATCTGATACAATTTTCTTGGGTACTTCATGCTTACTCACTATATCTTTGATGTATATTTCTACTAATTTCTCAGCATTATCCTTTTGGTTTACGGGAATAAAGTGTGCACTTTTGGTAAGTCTGTCCACTATTACCCATATCATATCTTTTCTCTTCGGAGTCATTGGTAATCCCGTAATGAAATCCATTCCAATTTCTTCCACTTCCATTCCAGAATCTGCAAAGGCTATAGTGGTCCTGCTGGACTTTGATGTTCTGCCTTAACCCGTTGGCAAGTGTGGCATTCAGACACATACTTTGCAATGTCCCTCTTCATGTTATTCCACCAGAATAATTCCTTAAGATCCATGTACATCTTCCAACTCCCTGGATGGATTGAATGTGGTGTCTCATGTGCTTCTCGTAGTATCACCTCTCTAATCTCCGGTACATCTGGTACACAAAGACGGCTTTGGAACCATAAAGATCCATAATCTCCTAGGTGAAAAACCGATTTTGACCTTCGGAAATTCTTTTGATTTCTTTAGCAATGAATGGATCATCACGTTGATGTCGGTAGATCTCATAACAAAGATCACTACTTCGCTCTTCCGTAACCCTCATGGTAGCTAAGCCTACATGAACTTTTGTTCTTAGAAATTGTATTTCTAACCTTTCCAAATCCATTTGCAACTCTTTTGGTAGTTCTCTATTGATGGGTTGAGTATCCATACTCTTCGTTCTTAAAGCATATGCTACTACATTGGCCTTTCCCGGAGTATAGTTAATTGTAAGATCAAAATCCTTAATCAACTCCAACCATCTTTTCTGCCTCATATTCAGCTCCTTCTGAGTGAAGAAATATTTGAGACTTTTATGATCAGTGTATAGTTCACACCTTGCTCCATAGAGAAAATGCCTCCATCCTTTTAAAGTAAAGAGTACTGCTGCTAACTCCAAACCATGTGTTGGGTAGTTGACTTCATGAGGTTTGAGTTGTCTAGACCCATAAGCAATTACCTTGAGATCTTGCATTAGTACACATCCTAATCCTTCCTTGGATGCATCATAATATACCATGTAATCCTTTCCAGTTTCTGGTACAACTAAGATTGGTGCGGTGGTTAGTCTGGTTTTCAACTCCTGAAAACTTGCTTCGCACCTCTCATCCCATATAAATGGTGCATTATTTCTCAGCAATTTGGTCATTGGTTCAGCTATCTTGGAAACACTTCAATGAATCTCCAATAATAGCCTGCCATGCCTAAGAAACCTCGGATTTGTTTCACATTAGTTGGTGCATTCCATTATAACACTGATTGTACCTTGGACAGATTTACTGCAATTCCATCCTTACTGATGACATGACCAACAAATTCTACCTTGTTCAACCAGAATTCACACTTGCTGAATTTAGCATATAACTTATATTCTCTCAAGATTTGCAATGCTATCCTCAAATGATCTGCATGCTCTTCCTTATCCTTAGAATATAACAAAAATATCATCAATGAAAACTATGACAAACTTGTCCAGATATGGCATGAAGATTTTGTTCATCAGATTCATGAATATTGCTGGTGCATTGGTAAATCCAAAAGGTACAACCAAATACTCATGATGTCCATACCTTGATACAAATGTTGTTTTTCAAACATTTTCAGGTTTGATTTTGATCTGATGGTAACTTGATCTTAGATCAATCTTGGAAAACACTCTGGCTCCCTTGACTTGATCAAATAAATCTTGAATTCTCGGCAAAGGATACTTGTTCTTTATGGTGACGTTGTTCATATTTATATAATCTCCACACATCCGTCGTCCTCCATCTCTTTTATCAACAAAAATCACTAGAGTTCCCCATGGGGATACACTTTCCTGAATGAATCCTTTCTCGGCCAACTCATTAATTTGTTCTTTAAGCTCCTTCAGCTCTTTAGGACCCATCTTGTATGGTGCTTGAGTAATAGGTGTTGTACCAGGTATTAGGTCAATAGTGAACTCTATTTCCCTATCAGGTGGCATTCCTAGTAATTCTGCAGGAAATACATCTTGAAACTCATTTATTATAGGAATATCCTCCAACTTGACCTCCTTCATTGAGTTCAATTGAAGATCTACCATGATATGACTATGTTTATCTGCCTGATAGACTATCCTTCCTCCACTTGGAGACTTAATTGAAACGGTTTTATCCTCACAATTGATCTAGGCTCCATACTCAGTCATCCAATCCATTCCTAATACTACTGCCATTCCCCTTAATGGAATCACGTAAAGATCATACTAATAGGTTTGACCATAGATTGAGATAACTTGGTTTAATTTAATGTTTCTCACTACCACAATCCCTCCAGCGATAACTACGGTCATAGGTTTTTATAACGGTGCCCTTCTAATCCCGAACTTATCACAAAATTGTTCAGATATGAATGGAGTGGTTGCACCAGTATCAACTAGAACTTTTCTAGGGTTTGTGAGAATATTGAGCGTACCTATCACCACTTGATCCGAGTTATCCACCTCCTCCAAGGTTGCGCAATTCAGCTTTCCGGTAGGTTTGCCTCTCTTGCCATTGTCGTTCTTGACATAACTTCCACCTCTATTAGGCTGTCCACCTTCGCCTCTTGCTTGACCACTGCCTGATGTAGGCCAACCACCTGGTGATTTCTTGGGACAATCGGGCTTTATGTGACCCTTCTTACCACAACCATAGCATATGATTACTGGCTTTCGACATTCACTCTGAAAATGCCCGGGTAACCCACAATTGTGGCAGATAACGTTCCTCCGAGACAATGATGCCCCACGATTGGGATTATTGGAGGTTCTAACCTAGGGTTTAAATTCCAGGTTTGATTTAGGCTTACTGGCTTGAACTCTTGTAGTTTCTTTCTTCGCCCTCTTCCTCCTATCTTCTTCAACATTCTTATAATCATCCTCAAAAGTTATGGCTGCATCAAGTAACTGTTGGAAAGTTTGCTTATTGGCCAGCCTCGGCTGCATCTTCACAAATGGATTTAAACCATGTAGAAAATATTTCTTTCTTTTCTCCTCAGTGTTCACCTCATCCTCAACATAACGAGATAGTTGACTGAATTCCTGGATGTACTTCATGACACTAGTGTATCCTTGTTGAAGTTCTTCAAACTCCCTACGCTTCAGTTCAATAACACTTTCTGGAACATGATATTCACGGAATCTGTTTTTAAACTCCTCCTAGGTATACTCCCTACCTGGAGGTTGCATTGCCAACTGATTCTCCCACCAAGATGCTACAGGGCTAGTTAAAACATATGTTGCATACCTTAACCTCTCCTCATCATTGCACCCTACAGTCTTCAGCTTTCTCTCTGTATCTGCCAACCAATCCTCTGCATCCATTGGTTCTGGAGCTGATGCAAAAGGTAATGGCCCAGCGTTCTGGAAATCTAAAAGACTTACACCATGACCTTCCGGTTACCTTTGGTGTCCAACTCAATCCATCAACCCTTCCATAAACTTGTTCTGGGATTCTTGCATCATCTGCATGTATTGCATGAAATTCTTGTCCATCAATGGCCTCATTGGTGGTGGTGGTAATTCTGCCTACATTCTGGCGTCTTCATCCTCCTTTCCCTTAGCTTCGCACTCCATGCGCTGCTGTTCGGTCTCATCCTCTACACCTGTTTCCATAACCCCTAGTCCAGCAACATCAAGCAAAACTCATAATTACATCATGCCATGCTTTTTGAGCTCAACTTCATGCCCAGAACAAGTCACTCAATGGAAATCAAGATCCAAATATGCAACACATATAATATACATTACATTCACATAGGTGGTACAGTACATTACAACCCATATTATACGGTGCCACTTCTCCATATGAGCGCTACCTCACTTATTTAATTACATCAAGCTCTCAAACTCTACCATACGCATTACCCAACTGGAAATACTTCACCTCAAGTGGTCACGCTCCCCAGAAGTTGCGACGTTCGTCGTACATACCCGGAGTACAACCGTGCTGACGTGAAGTATGACGCACTATCTGTGGAACGACTTGCCTCTTTGATGGATGATACTCAGTATCAGAAGTATCCAGACTCGACACGTCATCCAGCTGAAGTGTGTCCATACCTTCCAACTCATCTGAGGTGTCTTCAAAAACATCCTCTTCACTATCTTCTTCAAGCGCCTCCTACATCCCGGCCCAAGAGTAATCAACAGAATATACCGCTTCCGGTGCTCCCCAAGTACTCTGCTAGGTACGATAGTCCTCAACTATAATTGGATAGTGCACATTATCTGGGGTGGGATAATGTTCCGGTGACTCAAACACCCTTTCTTTAGGATCTTCCTCATCGGACTCTACATCCTCCACGTGGAAATCCCTTCCATCAATGGAATAAGACCTCACTCCCATCTGACTAGTTTGCCCGGTATTACCAATAGAATCTTCTACATGAATAGGATTCCTAGTAGATCCATCCATTGATCCATACCTCCATCCTTCAGAGTTTCCAATAGGTAGTTTCGAATCTTTGTTTCCCCGAGAATTCTGTGGTACCGGATAACTAGTACCCTCATCCGGATATCTGGTGGGTTCTGGCATGGGTGAATAAGGATATAGTGTATAGGATACTGGATCTATAGGTATATCATTAAAATTTGGGCTAACCCTACCCACTGCTTCATTCTCTAGTTGATATGCTAACTTCTCCCTCCTTCCGGGATTAGTTAAATCCTCTAGCATATCATTCTTATCCTCCACTATTACTTGATGTGTCTTATACAAAGACCCAACTATTAGCGGTATCGATCCATAAACTTGGAAGCTAATTTTGGATGCTTCTTTACTAAAGTAAGATGATTTAGGACTAGCTCCATGTCTATAGAGTCATGAGGAATCACAGCAAATGTGCTTCCTACTAACTCTTGGGCTTTGTGCTCTTGAACATTGGATATCACCTCTAGAATAGCAACATAATATGCTCCTAGGTGACTTCTACCTTCACCCATAGGTAAATCGTGATAGAAACCAAGCTTTTCTGGTAGATGGATACTAACATGATATTTGGCTAACATTCGCCCATCATAGTATGTCAAGGTACTAACTGGGATAGTAGTTGTACAACCAAAAACCCTCAAAGTTGTCAAAGCTATTCAGTTAAAGTCCCCTGATAATCATCGGAGAGTCTCTTCCTTCCTTATCAAAGTTTGTTCTAGAAACTTTGGTGCCATTTTCACTGTATACAAGACATTCAAAATTAGTAACCATTAATTGTAATGATGCATCATAATAAAGAATTATCGCACTAAAAGATATAACGAAATATTCCCAATTGAATATTCATTATATAATCTAGAGAACTCTTTACCGTTGCTCCTAGACTCCTACAGGTAATTCCCGTTACTAGGTTTACAACCCAAGGTCAAAGCAATTGCTCTAATACCAGCTGCGGTGACCCAACATACCACTGCATGTTGTAGTATACTATAGTCATTGACATAACGCTCATGGAACCCATTCCGCAAATATTACATCCCTCAGAGTGGTACAACAGAAACATTGCAGGTCCAGATTACAAACATACACATATTATTACAATACCAAAAGATCGAGATCTTTGAAATATCCAAACTTACAAACCATACAACTTATTTAATAAGTTCAGCGGAAGAATGAAAGACACAATGATAAGAAAGACGTGATTTCAACAGCTTATTCTATAGGGTTCGTGCTACTCGGCTCAACCTAGATAACTACGTTCTGGCCTGACAACTACAAAGACTCGTTCTCTTCAGCTCCATAGTGTATCCCTAGTCCACCTTCCACCGGACAGGTCTGGCTCTTCGTAGTAGACG
The DNA here is from genome assembly GCA_916181665.1 of Avena sativa. Lineage (NCBI taxonomy): Eukaryota > Viridiplantae > Streptophyta > Magnoliopsida > Poales > Poaceae > Avena > Avena sativa. The sequence continues at coordinate 408,552,038 of OV702292.1, read as the reverse complement.
TCGTTCTAGACTTCTATAGCAAACACCTGGTTATCCTTCAGCTCCTCAAAGTCTAGCAAGGGGCTCAAAGGAAAGGGTGAGTAACAACGTTACCCAACATGTTCATTATATGCATGGTGGGAAGTTTTATGCTCTAACTACCACCTCGGACTATAAGACCTTGGTACTATGCAGTTTTTGTAAACATTTCTTCAAAGATTGATTTTATTATCAAAAACTATGCCCATCAGCCTTCACAGGTTGACCAGAACTTCATGGATTTCCTTTCCTGCCGCGTTCATAGCTCCTTCCCGGAAAAGGGAGTAACACGTCACACTTTTTTACACTATGCATAGGTGCGTTGCTTTACCCATAAGAGACCAAATCCTTGTTGCACAATCGAGCATACTTTCTCGTCCACAATTCCTTGATGTGGGGCCCAGAAGTTTATCCAAGCCAATCACTGCCCTTCTCCGCGACCCCGCATGAACACACGATCCCCCAAGCAGGTTTACCAAGAGTACAGTCCCGATAGCCTCTCAAAGACTCTGTAAGCAGCTCTGCCTGGCAGCCACCATCAGCTATGGTGAACCTCCACCATGACAGCTATGCACAGATAATCTAGACACCTAGATCGCGGGTGAAACGACATTTATGCCCTTCCTATTATTTTGATGTTTGTTGACAACACTTGGATAGGTTTAATTTGCTGTTAAATGTTTCAGGAGATATCAGCTACTCACGTGTATTTTGCAATGAAGGTATAGAGCTTCCCAGGATCATGCATGTGCAGGAACATTTTCCCAGCCAGACCGTCCGGCTGATTTACCCTGGAGTGTCCGCCCCCAGCCGGATTGTCTGGTTGGATTCGATCGGACTATCTGCCCTTGGGAAGTGGGCGACATGCTCGGACATTTTGTGTCCCATATCGGACACCACCCGGACTCGGTCCGGACTCTGGCCGGAGTGTCCAGTGTGTTTGGCCTGGAGTGTCCGGCCTAGGGGGGCTGGTCGACCTGCTTGGAAAATCAGAACTACATATCGGACACCTCCCGAACACAATCTAGACACTGGCCGGAAACTTTGCCAGGCCGGATTGTCCGGCTGTGCCGGACTGTTCGGCTGATGTTGGCCGAACTACCGGGGTAAGTGGCTCCTAATGGCTCTAATTCTAGGGGGCCTATATAAAGGCCCCTTCTTCTACCTTGGAAGCTGCTCGTCCACCTCAAGAACTCTAGCATCATTTGAGCCACCAAATCCATAAGATCTCTTTAGTCAACCATCCAAATCATTGATCTTTGGAGAATCGAAGGAGGAGGCCTTGATCTATAGCTTCACCAGGAGAGATCTTCATTTCCCCCTCATTCACCTGAGGGCCCCTTGCTCTAGTGTTTCATTGGAAACCCTAGCTTGTGATTTGGTTCTTACTAGCTTGTCTTTGATTGTTTCACAACTTGCTTGTATTTGGGAGCCTCCAATTAGGTTTTGTATGTGTGCCTCGAACTTGTTGTAAAGGTGCCGGCTTCCACCTCGAAGGTTGCCGTATAGTGGAAGAGGTGAATCGAACCTGTTGGGGTGAGGTTCATCAGAGAACAAGGGAGGCCTCTCATGGCGTTGGTGGTTTGAAACCATCCCCTCTCCAAACGTATACGTACTTTCTCTCAAAAGGAAGGAACTACGGGAAACACATCCTTGTGTCTCCACGTACTCCTATTTGGTTACTTCTATCCTTTACCGCACTTTACTTATCTAGTTCTTGCTTAGTGTTTGTGCTAGATTGACATATAGGTAAATTCACCATAGTTGCATGATCTAGAGAATTTACCTTTTGTGTCAAACCCTAACTTGAAAAAGAGTAAAATTTGAAGTAGCACCTATTCACCCCCCTCTAGGTGACCATATGATCCTTTCAATTGGTATTAGAGCCTCTGCTCTTTATTCGGGCTTAACCGCCTAAGAGTTTATGGGAAACTCAAGAGATGAGGGAGGGAGTGAGGCTAGCAAGTCGGTGACCATGGTAGATCTCAAGAATTTGGAAATAAGCTTCAGCTCTACCTTGGGCAACAAAATCCAATGGTTGCGTCAACTTGTTGAGCAACTTGTTATGAATAAGCCAGCCTCCCTCTCAAGAGGAAACACCACCTAACCCAAAGGCAAATGCTCTAGCTAAGCCTATAGGTGAAGTGGTGGGGGGTGAACATAATTCCACTAACTCCACCACCAAAAGGGGTGATGGAAGGAAGAGCACCATGCGGTTCCCGGGTGGTACTCTCCCGACCCTCCAATCCATCATCCACATATAAATAATAGAGGTGACCCACCTAAGTTAGTTACACATACTTTTGCTCAATGGCAAGTGACGAGGGTTTAACTCATCAATGCCCATTATTATGGACTTGGGTTTTGGAGAAGGAGGGAGCGCTGGAAGCATCAATCACCTAGCAAACAAGCACACAGGGACGCAAGGTTTACCCAGGTTCAGGCCTCGTAGAGGTCCCTACTCCGGCTTGTATGCTCATGGAATTAACAGAGGAATCGAAGATTACAATGGTGCGCAGATGCAATCTAGCGAGGGTTGTGGAAACTAGGGTTGCGTGTGTCCTCCTCGCTGCCCCCTCCTAGCCTTTATATAGATAGGCTAGGTCTCTGGTAGCAGGTCGAGTCGGTTACAGGTTAGGGTTTTTCCTTTAAACTTTCTATCTTTAGCTTCTTCTTGTTCCACAAGCAATCGAGAGTCCGTAGGTTACTTGAGTTCTCCATTTGGGCCTTGGCAACGTCATGGTCTTCCGCTGTATTCACGCCGTACATACCAAGCTCGAGTACCTGTAGGGTATACCCATGTCAGTAGCCCCCGAGTGTCCAGTGGAATCGCAGATTCGAGTGGAGACTTAAAAGTCTTGAGTCTTGCATTAGGATGTCGGAGTCGACAATTATGTCGAGTGCGAAGCACTTCACCCGGAAGTTCATCGGGTCAGTCGAATTTATAGTAGTTCATAGGGATGATGGTAAACTTGCCTGGTGCGCTCGACGGATCGGGACCACTTAATTGTTCTAGGGCAAAAACAAACGCTACCTACTCAAACTCGAGTCCCCAGACTCGAATTCAGAAAAGTGCTGGTGTAATTCGACTCAGGCCACGGAGGTCTTATAGGAGTCGAATTCTAGTGTATGGGTGTGAGCACTCGACGCGTCCGTCAAGGCATGTTCATCGCACCTGCAGGCACGGATATGTTTCTGGTAGTGCGCAGTAGATGCGTTGCCAGGCCTTATTCAGGTCTTATCTTCACGCTGTAAGCCTAGCATCCAAATTTTCATCATCGCGGAGATGATTCAGGTGACCCAGGAGACGTGATCTCTTTGTAGGGAAAATATGAGGCGGAGTCGCCATAGTATTCGAGTGTGGATGTTATCGACACATAGTACGATGTAAAAGGAAAATAATCATAGGGTGCACGACCAACGCTCCCTATGGGAGTAGCCCCTGAGTGTCTGTTCGAGTCGTAGACTCGAGCAGAGACTTATAGTCGTCAGTTGCATAGACAGAACGATCTAGAAGTACTTCGGAAGATCTTGCGAATGCCATTAACGCCAACGCTTTTTTGAATGCGCGACCAGCGCTCCCTATGGAAGTAGCCCCCGAGTCCTTAGTCGAATCGTGGATTCGAGTGAGGATTCAGAGCGTGCCACTTGAAGATCTTGTATATACGCGTCCAGCGCTCCAGTTTGGAGTAGCCCTCGAGTGTCTGTTCGAGTCGTAGACTCGAGCAGATACTTATAGTCATGTATCTTGTAGTCGTAGTCGAAAATCATGCGAGGAGAAACCATTGACCCAGAAGTGCATCGAGTCAGCGTCTCACGCATAAGGAGCCAAGAGTCAACGATGCAGTCAGGGTAGACGTAGCAGAGTCATGCGGCGATTAGCCGGGTGAGTCGACGATCCGGATGGAGTCAACGCAGTCACTTCTGTCAGGTGTGCGGCCAACATCGCGTGTGTGTAGCATCAAGCGATGCAACCATCCAAGGAGGGACTCGACTCTGGTCTTGAGTGTATGACGTAGTCAGTTTTTTTGTCGACTCTTGTTGGAGGACCCGATAGAATAGCTCGACGCAGTCGACGTCCTTGTAAGCTGTAAAAAATGCAAAGAATTGTGAAGTACTTGTATCTTGTAAAGAATATTTGCCTGTCGGCTTATGAAGTAATATTCTGGTGCCAATCGAGTCGACACTTTTGCACTGCATGCTAGGCCTTTTCGTTAGCCTGATTACCCTTAGTCTCAGTACCTTGCTGAGGTACTCGGAGTTCAAGGATTCGACGATCATGCAGAATCAGCTACTCGGGATGTCGCGTATGAGGTGCTCGAGTGCATGGAGTTGATGGCATATTAGGTTACTCAAAGAGGGCGTAGCCCCCGAGTGTTTTGAGTGCTAGTTAAAAAAGAATTAACTCTAAGTAGAGTGAAACTTAGCTTTATGGGTAGTTGTTCGTGGACGAAAGCGATGCAGTAACGGGACGCGTGGTGGAGTCGAAGGTTGTAGTGGGTTGCCATTGCCGAAGGAGGAAACATCTCACCAGAGTCGAAGGCCGCAACGAGTCACTAGGTCGCCAATGCTGAGGGAGCCCCCGAGTCGCTAGAGTCGAGGACCGAAGAAGGTCGTACGACGGAATCGAAGGAGCCCCCGAGTCGCCGCAGCCGAAGATCGCAGCGGGTTGCACGATGGAGTCGAAGACTCAGCAGGTCGGCGGAGTCGAAGACCGCAGTGGATTGCACAACAGAGTCGAGAGAGCTCCGGGTCGCTAGAGCCGAACACCATAGCAAGTCACTATAGCCGAAGGCGGCAGCGGGCCTTGCGGCAGAGTCGAAAGATACCCTGAGTGTAGATTCAATGTGGTCGATGTGGTCGAGGCGGCATCCGAGAGCCGGTACGACGGACCGGAGCCGACGCAATAATGAGTCGCGATAGCTGGAGATTGCAACTGGATGCCGCAACTAGTGGCCGCAGCGGGGCGCCGCAGCTAAAGATCATATCGGGTCACCAGAGTCGAGGGAGCCCCCGAGTGTTGAGTCAGCGCGGTCGCGGTGGATGTGTCATCGAGGTCAATGAAGTTGTATGGTGGATAGTCGATGCGATCGGACATAGTCATGCGGCGGAGGGGAGTTGACGAAGTGAGCGGATAGAGTCACGTAGCGGAGTGTAGCCAAAGTAGCCGACGAGTCTGTCTGATCCGCGGACGATCTGCACTTCTCAAACTTCTCAAACGATTGATTAGTAATTGCATAATGGATTAGCAGTTTGGATATAATAATCAAAAAAGAAAATGACTTGAGTTGAGAGATTGTTATATATGGTATTGCTTCACGTATCTGTTGCTTTTGGAGCTTGCTCCAGAAAAAAGGATCAGACGCATTGTATTTTACGTAGGTTGAAATTGCGGCTTGCGGTCACAGACTCAAGCGCGCCCATGCAAACACGCGAATCTGTCCGAGTTCATGTAGTTAATTTTCCAGTGATCGAGTAAAGCTCTGAGCAGAGCTGGGTCCGATCAATCATGACCTGGCTGGATAGCATTAGTATAGTAATTATAAAATCAACTAAATAGATAAGTTAGAGAATACGTATTACGGTCGGCTGATTTATAAAGCTGCGGTTATACTTAGTTTTTTGTGAGACATTAATCGGATCTGGTATCTTGTGTTTGTCAGGTGCACGAGTCATGTCTCTCCATGTCTTTCCCAGCAAGCTGATTCTTCTCTGACGTGACGACGGCTGAATTAGCGATTAGACTTGTGCATGGTCCCGGCTTGGTGTCCCATTCTCATCGGACCATCTCTGCCACAAAAAGTCCTTGCGGCTGCTCGGTAGCCATCGGCGCCATGGCCGGACGGAAGGCTGCGTGGCGAAACCCATGCGTGATGCCAAAAATTTCCCACATCACGTGCACGTGATATTCTTCGGCTGAAATAGGTCCGATTGCTTTCGATCGTCGAGTCATTACTTGATGAAGAGGTGTCGATGGAGTCGAAACGGATCTGGCTCGCCGAGGCCGACGAATCGTAGATTGCTAGTGATGGAACCGTCGAGATCACAACATCAGCGCATCCAGTTCTCACAAACGGCGCCAATTGATGAGGGTTTAACTCATCAATGCCCATTGTTATGGACTTGGGTTTTGGAGAAGGAGGGAGCACTGGAAGCATCAATCGCCTAGCAAACAAGCACACAAGGACGCAAGGTTTACCCAGGTTCAGGCCTCGTAGAGGTCCCTACTCCTGCTTGTCTGCTCGTGGAATTAACAGAGGAATGGAAGATTACAATGGTGCGCGGATGCAATCTGGTGAGGGTTGTGGAAACTAGGGTTGCATGTATCCTCCTTGCCGCTCCCTCCTAGCCTTTATATAGATAGGCTAGGTCTCAGGTAGTAGGTCGAGTCGGTTACAGGTTAGGGTTTTCCTTTAAACTTTCTATCTTTAGCTTCTTCTTGTTCCGCAAGCAATCGAGAGTCCGTAGGTTACTCGAGTTCTCCTTTTGGGCCTTGGCAACGTCATGGGCTTCCACTGTATTCAGGCTGTATATACCATGCTCGAGTACCTGTAGGGTATACCCATATCAGCAAGTTTTAATGAAATCTCATTTGCGCAAGTCTTGCATTAATTTGTGGAACATTATTGAAGAAGGACTCAAAATTAAGGATCCAACCAACTTGACTAGAAGAGAAGTGGTCAATAGCCAACTCAATGCGACTGCCTTGCACATGATCCAACTTGGAGTAGGGCCAAAGGATTTTCCCCACATTGAGCACTGCAATACCACCAAGGAAGTTTGGGATGCTCTCATTGACTTGTTTGTTGGCAATGAGAGCATGAGAAGAAATATGTATGATGCCTTAAGCAATGAGGCTGAAGGATTCTTTATGATGGATGGTGAGGATCGTGAAGACATGTATCGAAGACTCAAATCCACAGCCACCGCCTTCAGGAATGTTGGTGCCTCTCACATTGATGATGCTTGGATCAAGAGGAAGTATGTGAGTGCTCTCATGCCTTTCGAGCCCACTGACTTGAAGAGTCGCCAAGGAAGACACAACTACCATCTCATGACCTCCAATGAAGTTATGAAAGAGATGGCTGCTTTCAAGGTTACTGCCAAGAATGCCAAAGACGCCCGTGCTCGTGCCATTGGAATGAGTAGTGGTGTCAATATTGCCTTGAAGGCCAAGGTTGTGGAGTATGATGAACATGAAGGGAGTGATGAGGGACTTTCAATGACCCACCCCGAAGATGTCAAGGTTACTCATGGTGAATACATGGCCTTCTATGCACGAAACTTTTGGAAAGACCCCGCCAAGGCCAACATGGAGATGCAATGAAGAAGCAACCCCAATGGGAGAAGAGACAATGGGTCTGATACGTCCATTTTGTATCACTATTTTATATCATAATTTACTGTTATTCATTGATATATTTCATATTAAGAGATGATACTTATGTTATTTCATCTATTTTTGCATGATTGATGACTTTTGGAGGATGAACCACTAGAGTCAGGATTCTAATGGAAAAAGCACTGTCTAGATGCAATATTTGCGAAGATCGGAAAATCCCAGAAAATATACGAAAATTCCTATTTTTTCAGAAGACGAAAAATGCCAGAAAGGGAAGTGGAGATGGGCCACCCTGGCCCACCTCTGACATTGCCCTTTAGCATATATAATCCCCTCGAAACCCTAAAGTTCAGGGGAGCGACCACAAAAAGGTTCCGCCGTGTCTGCGGGCAGAAACTACAGAGAGAGAAAGAGCCCTCCGGCAGGCAAAAATCTGCCTGGGAAATTCCTTCCCAAAGAGGGGAGATCATCGCCATCAACACCGTCATCAAGGTAGACTTCATCGGGATCATCATCATCATCATCTCCACCATCATCTCCATCATCACCATCATCACCACTCCATACCGCTGTAACAATTGGGTTGAATATTGCATAGTTCTTAGGGGAAACTTTCCCAGTGTTGATTACTGGTTGTAGTTGGTGCTATTGAGTGGAACCATTTAATTATTGTTCATGTTCAAATTGTTACTTATCATTATTTCATGTCTGATCTTGATCCATATGATGTCTCGTGAGTAGTTCGTTTAGTTCTTGAGGACATGGGAGAAGTCATGTTGTTAGTAGTGGAATTGTGTTGAGAAAGATTTAATGGTTTGATATTTAAGTTGTGGTGCTATTCTTCTAGTGGTGTCATATGAACATCGACTACATGATACTTCACCTTTATGGGCCTAGGGGAATGCATTGTGTATTTGGCTACTAATCGTGGGGTTACCGGAGTGACAGAAACCTGAACCCCTGTTAGGAAATCTTTGCATAAGGGAGTGTTGGATCTCAGAGTTTAAGGCTGTGGTTATGTTTTCATTTTAATTACTTTCTTGTAGTTGCAGATGCTTGCAAGGGGTATAATCACAAGTATGTATTAGTACTAGGAAGGTCAGTACATTAGCATAGGTTCACCCACACAACACTTATGCAACCAGAGAGGATTAATCAACTATATGAAGCGAAAGCACTTGACAATATTCCCGTGTGTCCTCGAGAACGTTTGATCTTCTTAAGTAATACAACCAGCTTGTCCTTTGCTAAAGAAAGGATTAGGCCACTTGCTGCAATTATTATTATTGTCTTTTATTTACTCGCACTCTATTTATATGCATTATCAAAAACCCTTACAAATCCGTTTGCTAAGTATTTAGAGAGAATTCTTGATCCAAACCACTTGTCAACACCTTCTGCTCCTTGTTGGGTTCGACACTCTTACTTATCGAAAATACTACAATACACCCCCTATACTTGTGGGTCATCAAGACTATTTTTTAGCGCCGTTCCCGGGGAGTGAAGCGCTATCGAAGAGTGGATCTGTTAAAGGAAACTTCTACTGTGAGTATTGTTTAGTTATGTTTGTTACTTTATTTCAATATGGATAATTCACTTAGTTTCTTATTCCGAAATGCTACTACCACTGCTAAGGTAGTAGATGAACCACCACCTGCTAAAATTGATCCTTTTAAAATACCTACAAAAATTGTTGATCGTGTTATGGATAACTACTATTTTGGAGAGGGAACTGTCCATCCTCGTGATCATTTGCTTTTTATACACGAATTATGCGGATTGTTCAAGTGTGCAGGTATTACAAAGGATCAAGTTAAGAAAAATTTATTCTCGGTATCATTGAAAGGCAGAGCTAAGGAATGGTATAAGCTGCTAAAGAATGGCCAATCTCTTGAATGGGAGGAAATTGTACCTCTCTTTTATTCCAAATTTTATCCTCCTAGTGAGATTCAAAAAGATCGGAATAAAATATATAGCTTTTGGCCTCGTGATGGAGAGAGTATCGCCCAATGTTGGGGGCGATTGAAGTTACTAATGCTCAATTGTCCTATTCATGAGCTCCGTAATAATATTATTATCAATAACTTTTATGCAAGGCTTTCACTTCATGATAAGGATTTATTGGATGCTTCTTGTGCTGGATCATTTACATGTATGAAAGAAGAAGCTAAATGGGATGTTCTAGACCGTATTCAAGACAATGTTGAAGCATGGGAGAATGATAAAGGAAGAAAGCCAGATATAAATTATGATTATGAATGTATTAAATCTTTTATGGGAACTGATGACTTTCATAATATAAGTGTTGCTTATGGTCTTGATTCTCAAATTATTGCAAATTGTTTTAAGGCCTTTGCCTCTTATATTGAAATTCCTAAAAAGAAATGGAACAAGTATCATGAGCCATATAAAGATAGTGTTAATTGTGTTCCTGCTAGAAATACTGAAGTTTATACTGCTGATCATATTTTACCTGAACCTTATATCGAGAAAATACGTTTCCCTGTTAAGGTAAAGGAACATTCTATGATAGCTAGTATGGTTAGCAAAAGTACAAAGAAAGCCATAGAACCTGATGAACAAATAGATGTTGAACCTACAGTAGCAAATGTGAAAGACCTTGTCACTAAATATGTAGAAGATGGACACATTATCCTTTGTAAGGATACTTCTAATATTGTTTCACATCCTAGTAGAACTAGGAGAGCTAGTGTCCCTCTATTTTCTGTCAAAATGAGAGATCATTGCTACTATGGTTCATGCGATAGTTATATCGTTAAATTTATTCATGATGCTTCAAGTTATTTTGAGAGAGGGAAAAATGTTTTATGCATCTCAATAATATTAAGTTTCCTCGCTTTATGTTGAAAGTCTTTATGTTGCACTTGTTTTGCCTTCCTATGCTAGTAGCTTCTTGTTTCAATAATTTATTTTCTTAAAAAATTCCCTTGCATATGAAGTGGGTTAGACTTAAATATGTGTATATTTGTTTCTTGATGCTCTCTTTTGCTTCAATTCATATTCTTATGTGAGCATCATTGAAATTATCATGCCTATCTTCATGGCTATAAAGAAAGAGCTTTTTGGGAGACAACCCATCATATTTTTCCTTGTAGTTTATTTTTGTTTATTTGAGTCTTGGAAGTTATTGCTTCTGTAATAACCTCTCCTTATCCTTTTTGTTTGGTTTTTGTGTCAATATTAGCCTCTATTGAGAGATAAGTAAGATTTGGGGAAGTTGCTGTCCCGAAACAGATTTGTATGCTTCACTGTAAAAAATCATGAAAAATCCGAGAACATCATACTGATCTGTAATTTTTGTGTGTGCATGCCCCAGGTTATTATTTAACTTTCGTTAGTTTTGCACTTTTTGATTTGAGCAACAAAAGATTTTCGAAAAATTGATCTTTACCCGCTGATCTATTTTGACAGATTTCTGCCATTTTTGCATTTGCCTCTTAAATCGATTTCGTTTTTGAATTCTTTTGGGATTTTTAAAGCAATTGCTACAGTAGCTTATGTTTTTATGGACTTCAGTTGAAATTGAACCCAAAGGTTTATTATCTTGCATGCACTAATGTTGCTAATGAAGATTGTGTGAAGTTTTGTATGAAAGAAAATTTTCAAGTGTTAGGAGGGAATGATGTAATGAGATGAATAATGATCAAAGACTCAAGCACTATATTTCTGAAGATTCTTACAATGAAGATATTGATGTTATTCAAGTAGTGAATCCGGAAGAATTTATTAAAGACCAAATTCAGAAACCTGTAGTGTCCGTTTTCGAATAGGTAACAGTTCTGGTAAGAAAAGGTCCGCGAAAAACCTTTCAATTTATATTTTTGCAGTTTTTATCTAACATGGAAGATAATGAGTCGAAAAAGAGACGGAAACGGAGCCCGGGGGGCTCACACCACCCCGTGGCACGGGCCCACATGGCCGCGCCACCAGGGGGTGTGGCCACCCCCGAGCCCGTCTCCGACCCGTTTTCTCCCAGTACCTTCCTTTTGTTGTTCCCCCGAGGCCCGTATATCGTGTTCTCGTCATGTTTTCATTTCGATCTGTTCTGTTCAGATGTCGTTCCAGGATTCGTCTTCAGAGGACTATGAGCTGCGACGCCGGTGCGAGCTCCATCGCAATCTTGAGCAGAGGACTTTCATGGGATGGGTGGAAGAAGAAAGGATCATAGCTAGGTGCGAAGACATGGATCAGAGCATCAAGGAGGAAGTAAAGAACATGTCGCGGGCATGAAGGGGCTGGTACCTCCAGTTCTAGACCTCAGGTCCTGTCCTGCAGTAGTGGAAGCTCTACGAGCCACTGATGAGTTTTGCGATAAGTACCGAGTCATGAGGAGAAAGGTGGATATACTTCAAGAGGAGAATAACAGGCTTCGCAAGATGCTGGAAGATTTTTTCACTCCGATCATGATCACAACACCACCACCATCGAAGGAGTAATTCATCATCAGGTTTTGGCATCCCCTTGGTTTGTTCCAAGATTGGGGGAGTGCCGCGGTATCACATCATTATCTTTCATATTTTTACCTTTTTAGTAGAGTCATATCATGAATAGAGAAGTTATCATATAGGATGGTTTGCATTGTGGAAGTATCTCTCCTCTAGTTAGTTATGTATGTATCCCTTGGTGTGAGCTGCCATTATGGAATATTAATGAGAAGTTCTATCATTTACTTTTTGCACATCTTATTTTAGTTTGCAATTTATGTTATATGATTGATCTTGTTGTTAGTATTGGTATCACTTTGGGATCATTAAGTAAATTTAGTTGGTTTTGGCAAACCTAGCTCTGGTCAGTAGCACCACTATTTGAGGATTGAATGGAAAAGAGAAAAGTACTGTTAGAAATATAATTTCATTATCTTTCTTTCTTGTTTGGCTCATAAGCTTAGTATTCTCTAGTTAAGTTCTTTTGTGGTTCCAAGGAAGATTGCATGATTGTTTCTATCACTTGTATGTTTGTTTGTTTCCTTCAATTATTATGCTTGCTACCTAGCCTTGCTAGCCAAAAACCTATACTGAGAGGGAATACTTCTCGTGCATCTAATCCTTGAACTAAAACCTATTCCATTTGTGTCTACCATACACTACAAGAAAAGTTGGCTTTTACAATGGACGATTTTTGTGGTTGATGGCCCTTTTTTGTGGCTAAAAAGTCTTCTACGACGGACGGCCATTGTGGTAAAAGCCCCATCACAAAAGAATCTACCATGGTTTTTTTCTTGACCGTGGCGGATCGCAACCTTCAGCCACGAAAACTTGTTCTGTCGTAGATCTGTTCGCCAGCCGCGTTGACTGCTGACATCATGCAAACTACCACATGGCAGCCGCCGTTAGCGGCCAGTTACCGCCATTAACGGCCATAGAAATCGTGGCAGAAGCCAGGCCCAGCCAAGGCCTGCTAAATTCTAACAGGGTCGACCCATTTGGGGAGCCCAATAATAATATGGCCCATTACTGTTTTGTCATGCACTGTTTGAAATGGGCCCAAAGTTGCAGCCGGCAGCGACCCGCGAACTTTCAGGCCCAATACTGTTTCGGCCTAAAGAAGGCCCATGATGGTCCAACACTCTGTGGCCCATTAGTAGCATGTGCCAAGTCGCTCCTATACATTTAACACCTGCGGGCGGCCCATCACTGTTTATCGCAGCCCATCATGGGCGGCCTACTGACGGCCCTTGTCGGAGATGGCCCGTTACTATTCAGGCCTGTTATTGTCCTGGCCTTTCACTATTCTGGGCTTTACCTGTTCAGGACCACAAGCGACCCTTTACTATTCTAGTCTGGTAAATGTGTCGGCCTGTTACTGCCCTCGCCTGGAAATTTCTCGGGCCGTTACTGTTCTGGCTTGTCACTATTCTGGCCTTTCACTGTTGCGGCCCATTACTATTGCGGCGGGCTACTGTTTTGGCCTATTACTATTCTGGGATTTCACGGTTTCTTGCCTGTTACTGCGATGGGCTCTTTCTATTAAGGCCTGTTACTATTATGGCATGTTACTGTTATGGCCTGTTAGTCTTACGGCATGTTACCATTACGGCCTATTACTGTTACGTCTAGTTACAACTTGTAGGTCGGCCCATTACGTTTGCGGCCTTTTACAGTTTCGACCTTTTCTGAAACCCATGCCAATATCATAAAACGTTAATATAATCCAGCATTTTTTACTGTTCATCGTCGGCCGAATACATGACGGGTCAATAAAAAAGCACGGTACTGTTCCCTAATCGACCTGTCTGGCGTAGTTACCGTAACGACTACCGCATATGTGGACGACATCAACTAAATGCATACATGGCCTACACGAGTTATCTAGATATTACATCAGCTGCAAACTTCTTAAAATTATTACATATTATCAAATCAAGGGAAAGAAAAATCGGCATTTCAGTTGACAATCAAGTTGATAGCAGAGTCCTCAATTGATCACCATGCATCTTCCTTTGAGTGTGACAGCTACATTGGAGGAGACATGGTCTTGCAACCCCCTCTTTGGTGGCGATAGCAATAATTGGACCCTGAAACTAAGTAATAACAAGTTAATACATCAAACAAGACAAACTACTCATTTGACTGATATGACAGGAGCTGTGATCTGGAGTTTACAACTGGTCAATGATCCAATTATTGACCAACACGTCAAACAAACAGGACAATCAAGCATGCATTAAATGAGCAATCAAAAAATGTGTGTGTGTGGCTTAGAATTTCACCAAAAATAAACTAGCCAGGTCATTTCAAAAAATATATATGGAAGCAGTTCTATACCCTAAAATGCAAGAGACGCCAGGTGACTCGGAATTTGCGTTGAGACATAAAATGGCATGCAGTTACTGTCATAGCAAAGAATGAACCAGGTTTAAATTATAACTGCATCATATGAGAACTTGTAGAGCAGGAATGCAAACCACGAATGAACTATATATTGTAGAGGATAGTTATGTCATGACTTAGGACGAATCAAACCCAGAACCAGATGCAAGATATAATGGCATCGCTTGTGAACCTGTAGAGTAGGACAAACAAGCTTTAGACAAGTGTTCCTAGAATCAAATGAGAAATCAAACAAAGTGTTTCTTAGAATTTCAGGAAATATAAACAAGCGAGGTCATTTCAGCAAATTTATATGGAAGCAGTGGCATCTCCTAGAATGCATAGTCGTTGGGTGACTCAGAATTTGCGGTGAGCTACATAATGGCATGTAGTTACTTTCATAGCTAAGAATCAACCAGATAGAAATTATAATGGCATCATAAGAGAACGTCTAGAGCAGGAATGCAAACCATGAGTGAACTACATAGTAGAAGACAGTTATGCCATTGATTAGGATGAACCAGCACCAGATAAGGAAATAATGGTGTCGCTTGTGAACCTGTAGAAGAGGCTATGCAAACCATCATGTTCATTGTTCCATTCTAGGCTCTATGTAAGAAAAAGAAAATAGTTAGTGTTGCAGCTTTTGAAGCAGATGGCAACAACAAAATTTTAATCGAATTAGTATGAAGAGTCAAAACAGGTACTACCGGACAACATAACGATGCCAAGGAGGAAACAATAATAGGAACTTATCTCAGGACGAACCAGATAGATTCAGTAACTGTGGAGCAGGGAATCCAAACTAATATTTTCCACTGATTTTATATTTTGCAAGAACTACACGATAGCAGACAATTACTGTTGTTCCGAGTAGCTAAGAATATGTGCATGACTTCAAAATTTGTAGAGCAGCGAATGCAAACCAACATGTCTAGTGACCTACTCCGTAGTATCTAGCACGAAGAACAGGCGTGTGCTTTGACTGGGTGTACATAACGATTAGAAAAATGCAGTTCACTGCGACAGGCTTGAACCTGCTGTACTGCTGACAAAACAAAAAAGAGTTGGTGATTTGGTTACCATGGTCGGATAGGCTTCTAATCATCATCCGTACCAGCACGAGTGACATCCTTGTCACCCAGGGTGCTTCGGTTGCGCCGACTAATTGAGTCGGGGAAGCAGATCTTGGGCGCTCGATGCCAGCTTGACCACAGTGGACGAGGTTGAATCGGTGCACTCCACGGTGGTTCAGGTAAGGTACGGGTGGGGAGGATGCCGTCGGCATTGATGCAGATCTTGGACAGTCGTTGACGGATTCGTCACCATGGAGGGGAAAGTGGGAAAAGGAAATCAGGTGTGGTGGACGACGACGGACTCGGTGACCAAGGTTGGGTGCGGTGGATGTCGGTGAAGAGGCAATGATGGTTTGGATGAGACCGCATCTGATGCAGCTCCGGTATACTGTTGGATGAGGAGTGCATGGTGTCGAGTTCCGGCGGGCAAAGCCAACCACGGAGAAGTGCTGCGAGAGGTTTCGAGCGCGAGAAATTTCGAAGTGTTTGAAATGGAGGGGCGCGAGGGAGTGGGGACCGCGTGATTTTGGTATCGTTTGAAACGGATGGGTGCCAGAAATTTCGCAGTGTTTGAAATGGAGGGGCGCGAGGGAGTGGGGACCACGTGATTTTGGTATCGTTTGAAACAGAGGGGCGCTAGAAATTTTGCAGTGTTTGAAATGGAGGGGCGCGAGGGAGTGGGGACCACATGATTTTGACCGTCTAGCAATCTTGTCCGTCCATCCCAAATCAATGGGCCATAGGAGATACCTTCCCTTCGAAGGCTCTGGCACGGACGCCTATGCAAGCAATCGCTGGGTGTCCCAGAGTAGACTATAGGGGTAGATGTGTAGGTTACTGTAGTAGCAGACCATTAATCGAGCTAGCTGGCACGATGTTATTTTGGCGCTCCACGAGTTTAAACTTTTACTTATGGTGTTCAGAAGTGAATGCATGCAGCTAAAAAAAAGGTACCGTACTTATGTGACAAGTAAACTGTACGTGCTTCGCACGACTATTTTATTGTGTGCACTCCAATAACTTACCTTATTAAAACATAATAATATCCTGCATAATTTAGAACTTTGGTGCAATACTTGGTCGACTTATTAGCACTAAACATCTCTCATGTATTTTAGAAATATTCCAAACATGTTTTTAGCTTACCAAGATATCGTGTAATTTTTAATGGATGCAGTACTATGGATGGTTTTGCATGACTATCGACATGCACAATTTTGGTTTTGTATTGTTCACATTTGACGTCTAGGAAGACAATGTACATATACCTCTCCATGAACAACAATAAGTTTCGTCGTTTTTTCCCTACTTTCTAAATATTATATTAAAATACCATCATTTCCAATGATGCATGAAACGATCAAAAAAGAGTTGTGACCTTTTTTTAGTATCTAAAAATATTTTCATTGTTAATAATTATTTTTTACCATTTTACAGAGCGTTCCATAAAACGAAACAATGTTTTCACCACCAAGTGAAATATTTCCATTACATGACAAAAAATAATGTCTTTATCACCAAGAATATATAGCACAAGAAATGAATTCCAATACAATAACCATATGCAGTGACTTGATGTGTATAAAACTTAGTGACCGTCTAATTTGTAATTAGAAGTGTCAAGGAGGGAGATTCTAGATTCATTTGTGGTGGCTAGGTGCAAATTTTTAATTCAATAAATGTACTACATTCTTGTAGACACTCACAAAGACAATTGACCTCTTGCCTTAGGAGACTTGTGATAAAACTATTACTAGTAGTTCGGAAATAAGTAACTTGGAATTTATCTAGATTCGTATGTATCACTAAAATAAGTCTATATAGTCATGAATATGATCTATATACTCGATCTATATACTCGTGAGTCTAGAAAAAATCTAAGTTTCGTATTAAGGGAGTACGACAATATTATAAATTTGGAATGTTGTCATGATAAATAATAATATTCGCTACACTCCATAAACGAAACCACTTCTTTTCTTCTGTCACAGTTTTATATTTTTGTACTGGAGTATTTTTACTATAAAATAACGCACGAAATTAGTTATTGTACACGTTAGTGATTAAGTACTTCCGCTAATTTGTATTTACATACATAGGTAATACTACACACCCAATTAACATCATAAGTAATTTCTCTTTCTCTCTTTCTAGATGAGTTTTCTAGGTTGTCAGTTTGAAGAATTATTTGTCAGATACGTAGAATTGAACACTTTAAATTATATAATGAGTGATTAGATGGATGGACGATTAGTGCATAGAGGCAGTCAAGCTGGTAAAATGCTCACATTTAATGGTAGATGTGAGCACAATTGATTGAGTGGAAAATCTTTTTTCTGCGGTCGAGGGCCCCGTACGCTGATGACCCTCGCTAATCAACGCAGCTCACACATAAGTGTATTTTTTACGTAGTAGTAGTAGAAACATCATCTAGAGAGACAGAGTTCAGCGTCTAGAAATCTTGACCGTCCAATCCGAAATCACCGGGTCAAAGCGGATACCTTCCCTGCGAAGGCTCTGGCGGGAATGCCTATGCAAGGAATCGTTGACTGTCCGTGGGTAGACTATAGGAGTAGATGTGCTTGTGACCCAAAGTACTCCAGAGTCCAGACAATAGTTGGGTCTCCCTGACGCTGACGACCCATTTTCTTGTCTAGACACTGGATCCGGATCCCTATACATCTGATAAAATAGAAAGTATGACCAAATTTAAATATCACTCATTGACTATTTAATTATTTTTGATTTATCAGACATACTCCCCCTCCAGCCTATTTTTTCTAAAAATGTCTTCCAACCTAATTTAAAAGGATATCACATATTTGACTAAATTTGAATATAATATGTACACTAAACAGTGACTACTATACGACAAGTATATCGTTACAAAAGCTCCACAACGCGCATTCGAACGCTAAATAGTGCAATATAATTAGGCGGAGACGGATGAGAAAAAATGATCCATGCACCCAAAAGAAAGAAAAAAGAGGGCCACGTAGGCAAGTCCTCCCCCCTTCCTAGTTCCTACTCCAAGATTTGGCGATTGCAACATTGTGGCCGCCCTGCAGAGGTAGGGCCTCGACGACCTCCGCAATGGTCGCGACCTCGACGGCCAACATGAGATGGCTTCTCTCTTCCTACTTAGCAGGGCGTGACCTGGACGATCTACATAATGGTAGCTGCTGGCTGCAGAGCACCGTGACTTCTTTCTTCAAATTTTCACACTCGGCGCGAAGCATGGAGGAGTCACGCTCGTAAGATCGTGCGAGCTTCATTTGAAAAGCCAAATCGGCTCGGAGGCGATCACACTCTAGGTTGAGCTCGAAGTTTTTCTGAAGAATGTTGATGTTATGGCTGTAGATTTCATCTACTTAGGCCGCGATTCTCGCCGTGACTTCCTGCATGGAAAATGCATCATCAGTAAGAGAGCATGGAGTGCATGCAGAGAAGAACAAAAATGTCAATACATGTATAGTGACTATAGTACCTCTCTTCTTCGGCCGAGAGCGGGCATGAGGGCATCGTACGCGTCAGAGATATTCGTCGTGCTATCGACCCGTGGGGTGGAAAATTTGACGCTCGAGCTGCCTGCCCTGGAAGATGTAATAGATGGTTCAATAGTAGGAGCAGACAACCCAGGAATCAACGGAAGTACAAACCTACCCGGACTCTTGGTCCCCATGATAGCCGCTCTTCGGATACATGCGCGAAGACGAGCCCTCACCCCATGGCTTGTCTCCTTTCTCGGTCCGAGCCTGCAGGTCACCCTTCCGGCGGGATTTCTCCACGGCTCTAACCACCGCCATCTTGCTATTCTACAGACGAGACATGATATTTTGTGACATCGCTGGATAAAGAAGTAGAGAAGAAAGGGAGGAGCAGTGGAAGAAAATGGTTTTTGCGAAGGCGGAGCGAGGTAGTACTAGTAGGAGGAGAGAGGAGAGTGAATAGTGGAAGCAAAACATCAAGTAATGGGTCTCGCTTGTTCAAAAAAAAGTACTGGGTCTCGTCGCCGGCCTTCGAGCAATCTCATTGGTCCATCAAGCGATCGAGCTTACTAGCTGCAAATATTGTGCAGTGTGCTAAGGCTTGGGCAAAATCAAAACTGCTCCACCGTTTAGGTCTCTTGCGTGGGTCCCATGTAGCAGCTTTTTTTTCACTTTTTCTCTCCAAACTACTAGTGCTTTGGCCAATGAAAATGCCTCAAAGTATTATGCCAAATATTTTAATCAAATATCCTCTGGGTCTTGTACTAGACACAAGTCCAAGAATATTTTAATCAAAATTGCTCCACTATTTAGGTCTCTTGCTCGTAGTAGTAGTACTCCCTCCCATTCATATTTACTCATCGCTGAATTGGACGTATCTATAAATGAATCAGAGGGAGTAGTAGTAGTCACATTGAATATACTTAGGGCTTGACGCATAAGTATCACAAACTGTCGCCAAAATATCGAATGGCAAACTTAAAGATAACTTTGGGCTTCTTTGGATAACAAGATTTAAAAACACTGGAATTTGACTCGGTCACAGGTACAAAACAATAGATTGCAAAGTAGAGGAAATAGCTTTCTTTGGATCATAGAATTTCAAAACACAGGATAACAGGGTCGGAGGTACAAATCTGCTGGCTTAAAGTCATTTCAATGAAAGACAGTAAACGCGGAGGAAAATTGCCTCAATCCTACGTGAATGAGTGTAAAAAAGTGGATGTTGAAATTCCTATGGGATTGGGGTGTAGAAATGCAATCTATATGAATTTTGGAGGTATGATTCCTTTCATCCAAAGGGCTTCCTTATGAAAAAAAATACTATGGGTCAAATTCCTCCAAAATTCCTTTGAAAATCCTTCGATCCAAATTGGCACTTAAACAAGATGTGCGTGCTCACGACAGACGAACACCTTCCAGTAGGAGGTGATGCGGTCGTAGATTTTTATCTTGAACCCGTCTGCGGTGACCTTGAACATAAGGCAGCCACCCTCCTTCAACCTATGGAAAGCAGCAAAGGTAGCCCACTCTTTGTCCAGGACGATCTAGTCTTTGTTGCGGTTGGCATGGACAACCCACTCGCATTCCTCGCATGCTTGGAACACCACTAGTTGTGGGTAGGGGCGTCCCTTCAAGTAAGGTTTGAAGTAAGTCGGGATGATAAACATATACAAGTCATGCTAGACTAACTAGATGTAGAAGCGCCTAGGACGATCCGCCGTGGCATGGTGTCCAACCGACCTAGGGCGTCTTCTCGGTTTGGCAGAACTAGTGACCAACCTGGCAGCACTTGCCCTTGCCAAGGCCTCCACTCTCCTGCCCGGTAGCTTCAACTCCCTTGGTATGATGGGGAGAGCAACTTCAGTCCTTTGGAATTACCAAAACAGCACAATGCATTGTATAAATTGACTAAAGATCATGATGAGTCATTGCACCATCAAAATTACCTAAACAGCACAAGGTATCAGATAAATTAAATTGCCTACATAGCACAATGCATCATCAGAATGACCTAACCCGATGGGTCCTCAAAATTATCTGAACAGCTACTAGAAGGCATAACATTTAATTAGATTGATTAAACAATACAATGCATATCCGCTGCAAAAAAACAGCACAATGCATAATCTAAATGGCTAAAACAGCACAATGCATTATCTGGTTAGACAAAACAACATATATGCAGTGCATCATCAAAAATACCAAAACAACAAAAGGTATTATGTAATTAAATTTAATAAACAGTGTCTGCACAATCAATATTACCTAAACTGATGGGTCATTGAAATAATCTAAACAGATAGAAGGCATATCATTTAATCCTAAACAACAGAACATAGATCAAAATGGACAAAACAAAACAGTGAGGAGACATGACACAATGCATCATACAAAAAATACAAAAATAGCACAACGCGGCATGGAAAATTCCTAAATAGCACAATGCATCATCTAAGTACCAAAACAGAACCTTGCATCATCGTCATCAAGAATATTCCATAACTAAGTAGAACAACACAAAAGACAAATATAGACACATTCAAATCTAGGCAAAGTCAAGTCAGTTATTTCTAGATGGAGGGAGTATAAAGAACAACACAAAAGACAATTATCAAGAATACGACATACAACTAAGCAGTTAAACAAATGACCTGCAGTACACATTGCAAAAATCTGACTAGATGCACGTCGGATTTAGGTTAAAGCCCCAATCCTCCAGATCTAACCTCATTGCAGTTGGGGGGCGCGAACTTGCACAGGGGTCGATGGGTTGAGCAAATGAACAAAGCGCCACTGACGAAGAACCAGCCACATATACCGAAGAAGCACATACAATCGCTGATGAAGGGGGTGACACCGATAGGGGTTTCACCATGTACACTCTGAAATTTGGCACGTTGGGAATGAGAGTCCAACCTGCAGATGAAAAGGACGCATCCGCCACCGCACGAGCATTCGTTCCCAACGCATGCGGCACCGGAGGCTTGGACGACCGCTCGGCGGGCGACGAGGGCTTCGGCGCGACCGGCCGAAACCCTAAGGGCGACGGATGCCTCACCTTAGGCACGACCTGCACACAGGTGAAAGGCGAAGGACGCTTCAGAGAGGGCGCTGAGGCCGTCGTAATCGAACAAGACACTTGCAGCTCCGAGACAGAGCTTGATGAGGACCCCAGCTCAACCACAGACAAAGGTTTTGGCATTAGTTTCATCGAGGCAACGGCTGGGTTAATGACTGAGAGTCGTGAGGTGAGTGCGGGAATGTGATAGACAGAGAGGGAATGGTGGGGGAGGAGATATTAGAGAATGGGAGTGGGTAACCCTCTATCAACTTTAGTAGTACCGTATTACAAAAAAAACTACATTTCACATATCATCACTTTTTGACGAACTAGTTCATTTCTTTGAATCGACTAAAATGCTGGGTACCCTTTAGGTTTCAAACTTCCATCTGGTACCTGTTTTGCTAGTTGTAAGTACAGTACAATACTTTGTATTACCTTCCATCCCAAAATATAAGGCGCCTGAGGATTAGTCAAAAGTCAACATTTTTAAAGTTTGACCATGATCATAAAAAATATAAAATTTATAATACTAAATTAATATCAATAGATTCACCATAAAGTATATTTTCTTAATATGTCCATTCAATATTGTAGATGTAGATATTTTTTTCTAAATATTTGGTCAAAGTTAGCAAGGTTTGACTTTTGACCAATCCTTAGACGCCTTATATTTTGGGACGAAGGAAGTAGTATAAAACATTTTTTTAGATAGAGGAAATTGCACGATCCACTATCTTTTCATCGCAGTTTTGCACAAAGCACTTGGTGGACGTCATTTTTGCACATTTTAACAGTTTTTAGCGTAATATGCACAAATTTGGCCAGTTAGTCCTGTAATGACCGATTTAACCTCATTGGTACCAAGACTGACAAGTGGTCCCCGAATAACATTGCTCCCATTCACACACAAAGATTTGAATGATTCTAAAAACTAGATACTAACGATATTTATCGCCCACAGTACTTTTTGGATGCATGTAGCTGGTATGTAAGAGACTTATTTCATATGAAACGTTAATGTTTACACAAAGGTACCAACATAACAGTCCGCCGCACATTAAATTTGTGAAGGCTTTATTTGGTCATAATAAACTTGTTTTTGAACATAACTTGTTTGTACATAAGATTTGATGTTTCATTCACATATCCAAATGTCCATCGAAGAGTTTCTTTTAAAGTGTAGGACTAACAATATATGTCTGTTTATTACACCTCACACAAAAAAACACCCCGATTAATCATAAACTTTAAGCAGATTATTATTTTCCCGGGATTTATTTTCCTGAGAGCAAGCACGGTGAATATGCCTCGGAATGCCATAAGCCTAGTTTCCAGACAAAGTTTATGCATGTTTCACTTACGATTACGAACTTTTTTGAGTTCTCAAGGTTTCCTAGTGAACTTCACATTATTAAACTAATTTAAGCTGATTTATCAATGTTAGATAAAATTTGAACTATTAGTAAGCAGTAGATTGCTCTTAGAGTTATACAAGTATCTTTTGAAGGTACCCACACCCAGACTAGCAATATATCGGAAACCAATGAATTTGTTGGATTCAACTTCTTGCTAAGAATTTGCATGTATAAAATTTGTCTTTTATTTGAAAACAATAAAAAACATTGCATGGTGACCTCTGACTTGTCCTACTTGCTATGAAAAATGATTATTATCAAGAGAGTTCGCATTAAAAAACAATGTAATTGAAAATTTGGCCTGCCATGTATGAACATATCCTTAGGCTTCAGGCCGAAAGACAAGCTAAATGGCCTTATATATATGTACAACATACTTTATGGTAATGTTCTCATATTTGGTAGATGAGTGCATCTTCGCATGGTGAACAATAATGCTACTGGTACTAGGAGTTTCCAAAATTTAGGAATAAAAAATCATTTTCAAATTTGAACTACAAGTACACATGATAGAATGCTCTTAAAAAGTTACAAACATCCTTTAAGTCTTTATGGTACCGAGGCGGTCAATACTTCAAAAACCAACGAGAGTTCTGTAGGAATATTAAAATTCTTGCTACGAATATGCATGTTGACAATTTGATCCTCACTAGCTATGAACAAAAATAATGAAAATCTAAAAATGAAGCCTTCTTCATGGTGTCCTCTTGCGTGTACTACTATTTTCATTGCAAAATAATTAATAACCGTGAGTCATCATAAATTACAAAAAAATAGTTACACAATATATATGGCCCATGGTGTATGAACACTTTTGGGTTTCAAGCCAAACAACAAAGGTAACAACCATATGCACATGGTATTGTATTGTAATGTTCCCATATTTGGTAGATGTGTGCATCTTGGCAAGGTGAAAAATAGTGGCAACCATAGGTTCCAACTTATAGGAACAATGAAACTGAAAGGGACAAGATTTTTTCTGTAAGCAAGTACGAAGAAAAATGGCTCAGAGTACCACAACAACAACCCTAGTTTTCAGACAAAGCGTGGACCTTGAGACACTTATGATTGGTTACCAAGTTTTATGAGTTCAAAAGCTTCCCAGCCAACTATTTTCCTTGCTTAATTTAGGGTGCTTCGTGCTAAATGTATGGACATTGATGTAATTTTACCTTTTTTAGGTCCTTGATGTAAAATGAACTTCCATCGTCCGTGTAAAATCCGAACCTAGAAGCAAGTGGTAAAATTTAAACGTATTTAAGATTATTAGTTGTTAATGAGTATGAACATTCTTGGAGTTTCAAGCCGAACGACCAAGGTCATGGCCATATCAACATCACACTTTATGCTGATGATGATCCCATATCCAAGAATTAGCATGCCCCCAAATTTGGCCATATATTTTGAAAACAAATGAATAGGAAGTAGCGGTATGAATAGTATGGCTCGATTAGGTGCTCTCTCGAGAATGAGCCAAACCCGACTGTTTTATTTCTTTGCTTAATTTTGGGGTAGTTCACGCTAAATGTAATGATCTCGATGTAATTTCCCCCTTTTAAGGTCCTTGATGTAAATTATACTCCCACTGTCCATATAAAATTCGAACCTAAAAGCAAGTGGTAAAATTTTAAACATATTTAAGATTATTAGTTGTCGATGAGTATGAACATTCTTGGGTTTCAAGACAAACGACCAAGGTCATGGCCATATCTACATCATACTTTATGTTGATGATTTGTGATCCCATATCCAAGAATTTGCATGCCGCAAAATTTAGCCATATTTTTAAAACAAACAAACATGAAGTAGTATGAAGATTATGGCTTGATCAGCTTCTCTCACGAGAAGGAGCAAAACATGAATGTTTCCCTGCTTAATTTTAGGGTGCTTCGTGCTAAATGTATGGACGTCATTATAATTTTACCTTTTTTAAACGTATTTAAGATTATTTGTTGTTGATTGGTATGAACATTCTTGAATTTCAAGACGAACGACCAAGGTCATGGCCATATCTACATCATACATTATGCTGATGATGATCACATACCCTAGAATTTTCATGCCACCAAATTTGGCCATATTTTGAAAACAAACCAAGAGGAAGTAGTATGAAGAGTATGGCTCGATTAGCTTCTCTCTCGAGAAGGAGCCAAACATGATTGTTTTGCCTACTTAGTTTCAGAGTGCTTTATTCATGCTAAAAGTATGGACCTTGATGTAATTTTACCCCTTTTTAGGTCCTTGCTTAAAATATACTCCCACCATCCATGTAAAATTCGAAGATAAAAGCAAGTGGTAAAATTTAAATGTATTTAGGCTTAGTTGTGTGAATGAGTATGAACAATCATGGATTCGTAGCCGAACGACCAAGGTCATGGCCATATCCATCTACATCACACTTTATATTGATGATTCGTGACCCCATATCCAAGAATTTGCATGCCGCCAAATTGGGCCATATTTTGAAAACAAACAAAGAGGAAGTAGTATGAAGAGTATGGCTCGACCAACTACTCTCTCTCGAGAAGGAGCCGAACCCGACTGTTTTCTCTGCTTAATTTTAGGGTGCTTCGTGCTAAAAGTATGGACCTCGATGTAATTTTAACTTTTTAAAACGTATTTAAGATTATTTGTCGATGAGTATGACCATTCTTGGATTTCAAGACGAATGACCAAGGTCATGGTTATATCTACATCATACTTTATGCTGATGATCACATATGCATGAATTTCCATGCCACCAAATTTGGCCATTTTTTGAAAACAAACGAAGAGGAAGTAGTCTGAAGAGTATGGCTCGATCAGCTTCTCTCTCGAGAAGGAGCCAAACATGACTGTTTTCCTTGCTTAATTTTAGGGTGCTTCGTGCTAAAAGTATGGACCTCGATGTAATTTTACCCCTTTTTAGGTCCTTGCTGTAAAATATACTCCCACCGTCCGTGTAAATTTTAAAGATAAAAGAAAGTGGTAAAATTCAGCTATTTTTTAAACAATACATTTTTTAATAATTTCCACAAATAATACAAGAACTGAAAGATTTGCAATTCTAGCGTGGTATCGGCAGTTGAATAGCCGACCAGTCCTTATCGGCTTTTGAATAGCTGACTAGTCCCTGTCTGCTTTTGAAAAGATGATAAGTCTCTGTCTTCTTTTGAAAAGCCGGTAGGTTATAGGGCAATGTGAAGATTAGGGGGACTAGTCAGCTTTTCAAAAGCAGACAATGACTAGTCAGCTTTTCAAAAACAGACAGGGCCTAGTTGGCTATTCAAAAGCCGATAAGGACTAGTCGACTTTTCAAGTGCCGACACCGTGCTAGAATTGTAAATCTTTCAATTTGTGCATTATTCGTGAAAATTATTAAAAAATGTATTATTTAAAAAAATAGCTAAAATTTAAACGAATTTCATCTTAGTTGTGAATGAGTACGAACAATCTTGGATTTCAAGCCGAACGACCAAGGTCATGGCCATATCTACATCATACTTTATATCGATGATTCATGATCCCATATCCAAGAAATTGCATGCCGCCAAATTGGGCCATATTTGGAAAACAAACAAAGAGGGAGTAGTATGAAGAGTATGGCTCGATTAGCTTTTCTCTCGAGAAGGAGAAAAACATGAATTTTCCATATTTAATTTTAGGGTGCTTCATGCTAAATGTATGGACCTCAATGTAATTTTACCTTTTTTAGGTCCTTGGTGTAAAATGTACCTCCACCGTCCGTATGCATAAAATTCGTACGTAAAAGCAAGTGGTAAAATTTAAACGTATTTAAGCTTATTAGTTGCCAATGAATATGAACATTCTTGCATTTCAAGCCGAACGACTAGGGTCAGGGACATATCTACATCATACTTTATGCTAATGATTCATGATCCCATATCGAAGAATTTGCATGCCACCAAATTTGGCCATATATTTCAAAAACAAATGAAGAGAAAGTAGTATGAAGAGTATGGCTCGATCAGCTGCTCTCTCGAGAAGGAGCCATGCTGACTCGTCTATTAACGAGCTCGTTGGGGAACCCCAAGAGGAAGGTGTGATGAGGACATCAATAAGTTTTCCCTCAGTTATGAAACCAAGGTTATCAATCCAGTAGGAGCAAGGAAACACCTCCAAGATGTTGCTAGCTGGACTTTGGCAGGGCACACTACCGGCGCCAGCAGCAACGTGGAAACCTGCACAACACAACCACAGAACTTTTCCCCAACTTACAGTGAGATTGTCAATCTCACCGGTTTTGCTGAAAACAAAGGATTAATCGTATTGTGTGGAAGAGAGTAATAGTTTGCAGAAAGTAAACAAAAAGCAGTAAACAGTAGATTGTAGATTGATAGTAAAAGAAAGGATCGGGGTCCATAGTTCACTAGTGGTGGCTCTCCTTAAGATAGATGACATGTTGGGTGAATAAATTACAGCGGGGCAATTGACAAACATCGAGAAAGCAATACATGCATATACTAATCATCTTGACTCCTTTGAGATTTGATTGGGCATTACAATATTATACAGAGACCGTAATCCAACTGCATCTATGACTAATAACCCACCTTCAGGTGATTATCCGAACCCCCTCCAGTATTAAGTTGCAGGCAACAGATAATTGCATTACACATTGCGTATAAAGTAAAAAATACGATTGTTCTATGAACAAAGGATTGCTGTTTTCTCCCTAGTAGCAACATCACATCCAGTACCTTAGAGATTTCTGTCACTTCCCCAGATTACTAGAGGCATGAACCCACTATCGAGCATAAATACTAACTCTTGGAGTTACTAGCATCTACTTGTCCAAGATAGCTACTAACAACGGAAAGCATGCAAGATCACAAATAACAAAGACATGATAGAATCAATAATCAATCTGAAATAGCATCTCAATATCCATCGGATCCCCACAAACACAACATGTAGGATCACAAATGGATGATCTTGATCATGAACGGAGCTCACAAGATCTAAACATGATAGCACGAAGGAGAAGAACCAGCCATCTAGCTACTACATGGACCCGTAGTCCAGGGATGAACTACTCACACATCACACCGAAGGCTTGCATGGTGATGAATAAGGCTTCCAGGGTGAATTCCCCTCTCCGGCAGGGTACCGGGAAGAGCTTCAGATCCCTCCCAATCTAGGGATGGAGATGACGGCAGCTACAGATCTTTCGTGGAATTTTGATCTGGTCCTTAGGGTTTCTATATTGGAGGCATCTTATAGGCGAAAGGGGAGGCCGAGGGTGTGCCCGAGGCGGCCAGACCACCCCCTAGCACGGGCCAGGCTTGGCCGAGCGGCCAGGTGGTGTGGCGGCCCCTGGCCCCTCTCCGTCTCGTATTCTGGCTCCCTTTCCCCCTCGGTGAAAAACTGACTTTGGCTTTTGTCCTGTCTAATTCCGAGAATATTCATTTTCTGACTTTCCTGGAACCAAAAATAGCAAAAAATAGGCAGCTGGCACTGTGGCACTTGTTAATAGGTTAGTCCAAGAAAGTGTATAGAAAGTACTCGAAAGTGTGGACAAAAGATAAGAAAGTAGATAAAATCAAGCATGGAACATCAAAACTTATGGATACGTTTGCAACGTGTGAAGCCATACCCGACTATTTCCATTGCTTAATTTTAGGGGGCTTCATGCTAAATGTAAGGACCTTTATATAATTATATACATTTTTAGGTCCTTGATGGAAATTGTACTCCCTCCGTCCATGGTGGTCCCATATTTGGGAGTAAAATGGGTGTGAATCATGGCATGGTAACAATGTTGCCACTCTGAGTTTCCAACCACGAGGAAAGGAAAAAAAATCAATTTTCCAAGTGAGAGGAGTGTATTTTATGTAAAGCAAGTACTCCGGAAGAATATGTATTTCTGTTGAAAAGAAACAAAGAGACAGAAGAGAAACTTTGGGCACAGAGGAAGCAACTCGAGAGAGAAGCGAAGAGGAGGAGTTGAAGGCGATGCGATATGAGAGCAAAGTTGTGAGATGGCTTCCTGACACGAGGTACAGGGTACAGTCACCTAGTAGTACTAGTAGTACAGAACTAGTACTAGTAAATTTCAGGACCTTTACTATATAGTACTACTGTATGCACGCAAAACAAATTGTGTTTTGTCTATCCTTCAGTGCCTCATCACCATCCCCACAACCCGGCTAGGTGATCTCTCCCTCGTCAAAAACATGGCGCTGCGCACATGTGTCGACTTGCCTTGTCATCGGCTCCGTGTCAGTATCAGGCGTGCTGCATAGAAGGAACAATTTTGGGGCTTGGCGAAAAAAGGGACAGTACTCATACTATTATTAGAGTCGGAGTTCAAACTTTCACAGTGTCGAAATTTTCACTTCCTTCCCAAACATCCGGAGGGAAGGTTATTCAAAAGATTCAAAAGATAGTGGTGCACAAGGGATTGTTTATACTGTCTGGTGTCTGTAGTATGTCCCATCGCATTTGATGCACTTCATTATGATCTGACCAGCTTTACCACTACTTCGTAGTACTATATTGTCGTTCCATTTCACACCCTGCGAAGAGTAAGCCACCAAGCACACCCACAACACGCTAGATCAAAAGTACAGTAGCAGTAGTATGAAGGATATGGCTCGGTCGCTCGCTCGAGAAGGACCCGCACCTGACTGTTTTTCATTGCTTCATTTTAGCGCCCTTTGTGCTAAATGTATGGACCTCTATGCAATTTTCTATTTTTTGAGGTCTTCGATGTAAACTGTACTCCCACCGACCTTCACAAATTTTAACTAAATGTAAGCACGATAAGTTGCTCTTAAAATTTTCCAAAAAACTTTTGAAGCTAAGAAGGAATTCGGTACATCGAAAAACCACCGAAAGTTCTGAAAAATTCATGTTCTTGCTATGCATCCGCATCCCGAAAAATTTGACACGGTTTTCATAACATTTCAAAAATGGAATAAGAAGTATAATATTTTTTTGTGTCATCATGTTACGTGTATCCAAAAAAATGAGTTATAAAAGTATAATACGAACATTATTAATTATTCTTTGGTTTCGATAATACTTTATGTTGATGAAATTAGGTCAAACTTGAACTACAAGTAATAAATTGTAGGTTGCTTTGAAAGTTTTATGAATAAAGCTTTTGGAGGTATCCATCGAGCGGTTAATTAATATATCAGAAACCACAGAGAGTTTTGATGAGTGGTTCGACTTCTAGCTAAGATTTTGCATCATGAAAATTTTGAACACCTTTTGAAAACAATCACATGAAACAGGGAGAGAGGGGAAATGATTTTTCTATTCTCTATGGGCAACCCACAAGCTTGAGGTGCACCTTATTAGGCTTAAAGTTACAAACTCTATTTTCTCCACAATGTATATGGTGAACCTTAGTGGATGCCACATACTAGGCCTTAAGGTGTGCTTTTGTACACATTGTTGATGCCCTTATTAGGGAAAAAGCAAATAGTACTCCCTCGATCCAAATTAGTGTTCTCACATTTGTCTAGATTCGGATGTATCTAGTCATGTTTTAGTGCTAGATACATCCGAATCTAGACAAATCTAAGAACATTAATTTGGATCGAAGGGAGCAGTATATTAGTACTTTTTTGAGGAAAGTATATTAGTACTATTACACTAGTATAATACTAGTACTCATTTCTTTGCTTAGACATATGCTCACCTCTGTCCAAGCAATGTACGCGCTGAGAGAATAAAATGTAGGCAGGGTAAAAGAGGGCAACATCGAAGAGGAGTTGAAGACGGTTCGATGTTAGAGGAAAGTTATGATGGGTTCCTGACACAAGGTACTCATGCAGCCACTGTACTAGTAGTAAATTTTAGGACCTATGCACGCAAAACAAATTATGTATTTTCTCTCTCCTTCGCTGCCTCTCACCATCCATCCTCCCTCTCTCCTACCCTTTTCCCTCACGCACCGGCCCGGAAGATCTCTCCCGGGTCCATAGCGTGGTGCTGCGCACGTGTGCCTTGGTACGGTGGTTCTATGTCTCTGACATGTTCGGCAACCGTGTTGGCATGGAGTAGGGATAGGAGTACATAGGAAGGAAACCACTTTGGTCCTTGGCGGCAAAAAAATTTCAAACTTTTCTGATTTTCGAAATTTTCACTTGCTTCCCAAACATCGGGAGGGAAGGTTACTCAAAATATCGGCCATTCACAGTACTTCTTATCTTATCTTTTCTTATTTCTTACAATACCATACCATACCACTATATAGTGTATGGATAACTTTGAACATTGACCGTTGGATCAAGACCGGCAAATCCAAACAGTGTCATCGGTGTGATTTTCCAACTATATCAGAAAAGAACATTCAATTATTCTCAATTTCCGAGTGGATGATGTGCGAGGTTGTGCTTTTCCGTTTAGGAATGTCCGAAGAATATTGGATCTGAATGCCAGAAGCCAAGTTTACCAACATGTTGTACCAATGATTCCCATGTTTTATTTATGAGTTTTCAAACTTCCTAGCTAACTCTGCCTATTTGACCGGATGACTTTATGTCGATTTATCGAAATTAGGTCAAATTTGAAACTACAAGTAAATTGTAGGTTAAAAATCTTTTGGAGGTACCCATCAAGGGGTCACAATTAATATATCATAAAACACTAAGAGTTTTGACGATAGGTTCAACTTCTTGCTAAGATTTTGCATCTTGACAATTTAGCGAAATTAGGTCAAACTTGAGCTACAAGTAAGTGCGATATATTGCTATTGAATTAAATGTATTTTCGGAGGTAGATGGGTGCATCTCCTTGTATTAAACAATGTCGTCAGTGTGAGTTTCCAACTATCATGAAAGAACATTCTCAGTTTTTCGAGTGACGATGAGATGGTTCTTTTCCATAAAGAAAGCTCGAAGAATATGGATCTCAATGCCATAAGCCAAGCTTCTAGACATATTAAGTGGACCAACGTGTTTTACGTACGATTCCCATATGTTTTTTGAGTTTTCAAACTCCCTAGCTAATTATTCTGCCCACATGAATAACTACATGCCGATTTATCGAAATTAGGTCAAACTTGAACTATAACAAAATTGTAGGTTGCTCTGAAAGTTTTATGAAAAAGCTTTTGTAGGTATCGTACCGATTGGGGGGAGGTCACAATCAATATATGAGAAACAACCGAGAGTTTGGACAACATGTTTGACTTCTTGCTAAGATTTTGCATCACATGACACTATTTAATGAAATTGGGTCAAACTTGAGCTACAAGTAAGCGCGACAGGTTGCTATTGAAATATATGACTTTTCAGAGAGGTAGATAGGTGCATTTTCTTGTAGTAAACAGTGTCGTCGGTGTGATTTTCCAACTATATCAGGAAAGAACAGTCAATTATTCTCAATTTTCTGAGTGCTCACGAGCGAGGTTGTTCTTATCCGTAAGAAATGTCCGAAGAATATTGGATCTAAATGCCAGAAGCCAAGTTTACCAACATGTTGTACCAATGATTCCCCTGTTTTATTTATGAGTTTTGAAAATTCCTAGCTAATTCTACCCATTTGACCGAATGACT
This sequence comes from Avena sativa, assembly GCA_916181665.1. Classification (NCBI taxonomy): domain Eukaryota; kingdom Viridiplantae; phylum Streptophyta; class Magnoliopsida; order Poales; family Poaceae; genus Avena; species Avena sativa. Next base: position 408,519,290 of record OV702292.1, on the reverse strand, counting down.
TTATGTCGATTTATCAAAATTAGGTCAAATTTGAAACTACAAGTAAATTGTAGGTTGGTTTTAAAGTTTCATGAAAAATATTTTGGAGGTACCCATCGAGGGGTCACAATTAATATATCATAAAACTCCGAGAGTTTTGACGATAGGTTCAACTTCTTTCTAAGATTTTGCATCTTGACAATTTAACGAAATTAGGTCAAACTTGAGCTGCAAGTAAGCGCAATAGATTTCTCTTGAATTAAATGTATTTTCAGAGGTAGATCGGTGCATCTTGTTGTAGTAAATAATACCGTCAGTGTGAGTTTCCAACTATCAAGAGAGAACATTCAATTCTACATTTTCTGAGTGAAGACGAGCGAGGTTAGTTGTTCTTTAATTTTCTATAAAGAGAAGTCCAAAGAATATTGGATGTGGATACCACAAGCCAAGTTGACAGACATATATAGTGGATCGACAACATGTTGTACTTGCGATTCCCATGTTTTATGAGTTATCAAGCTTCCTATCTAACCCCGCCCATTTGAACGACTTTATGTCGATATCTCAGAATTAGGTCAAATTTGAAACTACAAGTAAATTGTAGGTTTTTATTTGATAGATTTACGAAAAATCTTTTGGAGGTACCCATTGAGGAGTCAAAATTAATATATCAGAAACCAGCGAGAGTTTTGACAATAGGTTCAACTTCCTGCTAAGACTTTGCATCTTGACAATTTAACGAAATTAGGTCAAACTTGAGCTAGCTACAAGTAAACCCCATAGATTGCTCTTGAATTAAATGTTTTTTCATAGATAGATCATCGGTGCATGCTTTTGTAGTAAACAGTATCGTTGGTGCGAGTTTCCAACTATCGAGAAAGAACATTCAATTCTACATTTTCCGAGTGAAGAATACGAGCGAGGTTGTTCTTTTTCCTAAATAAAAGTACGAAGAATATTGGATCTGAATGCCACTAGCCAAGTTTACATACAGATATATTGGACCAACATGTTGTACCAACGATTCCCATGTTTTATGAGTTCTCAAACTTCCCAGCTAATTCTGCCCATTAGAATGACTTTATGTCAATTTATCGACATTAGGTGAAATTTGAAACTACAAGTACTAGTAAAGTGCACGTGCCCTCGACATGAGACTCAGATAATAGACATCTGGCATACCATCACTATATAAAATTATAATAGGTAAAGCAGAAAAAATATAATAGGTAAAATTTGAACTACTACAAGTAAACTGTGTAGGTTGCTTTGAAAGTGTTATGAAAAAGCTCTTAGAGGTACCCATCGGAGGGGGCACGGGGGGGGGGGGGGGAGGTGTTCAATTAATATACTATCAAAAACCATAGAGAGTTCTGACGAGGGGTTCATATTCTTTCTAAGATTTTGCGTCTTGACAGTTTAATGAAATTAGGTCAAACTTGAGCTACAACTAAGTGCGATATATTGCTCTTGAATTTAATGAAATTAGGTCAAACTTGAACTACAAGTAATAAATTGTAGGTTGCTTTGAAATTTTTATGAAAAAATCTTTTGGAGGTACCCATCGAGCAGTTAATTAATATATCAGAAACCACAGAGAGTTTTGACGAGAGGTTCGACTTCTAGCTAAGATTTTGCATCATGAAAATTTTGAACACCTTTTGTAAACGATCACATGAAACAGGGAGAGAGGAGAAATGATTTTTCTATTCTCTATGGGCAACCCACAAGCTTGAGGTGCACCTTATTAGGCTTAAAGATACAAAATATATATTCTCCACAATCTATATGGTGAACCTTAGTGGATGCCACATACTAGGCCTTAAGGTGTGCTTTTGTACACATTGATGATGCCCTTATTAGGGAAAAAGCAAATAATACTCCCTCGATCCAAATTAGTGTTCTCACATTTGTCTAGATTCAGATGTATCTAGTCACGTTTCAGTGCTAGATACATCCGAATCTAGACAAATCTGGGAACATTAATTTGGATCGGAGGGAGCAGTATATTAGTACTTTTTTGAGGAAAGTATATTAGTACTAGTACACTAGTATAGTACTAGTACTCATTTCTTTGCTTAGACATATGCCCACCTCTGTCGACGCGCTGTACACGCTGAGAGAATAAAACATAGGCAGGGTAAAAGAGGGTAGCAGGGAAGAGGAGTTGAAGGCAGTTCGATGTCAGAGGAAAGTTATGATGGGTTCCTGACACGAGGTACTCCTGCGGCCACTCTACTAGTAGTAAATTTCAGGACCTATGCATGCAAAACAAATTGTGTGTTTTCTCTCTCCTTCGCTGCCTCTCACCATCCGTACTTCCTCTCTCCTACCCTATCCCCTCGCGCACTGGCCTGGCTGATCTCTCCCTGGTCCACAGCGTGGTGCTGCGCACGTGTGCCTTGGTACGGCGGATCTATGTCTCTGGCGTGTTCGGCAGCCGTGTTTGCGTGGAGTAGGCACAAGGAGTACATAGGAAGGAAACCACTTTGGTCCTTGACGGCAAAAAAAATTCAAACTTTTCCGATTTTCAAAATTTTCACTTGCTTCCCAAACATCGGGAGGGAAGGTTACTCAAAAGATCGTCCATTCACAGTACTTCTTATCTTATCTTTATCTTTTCTTATCTCTAACAATACCATACCATACCACTAGATAGTGAACGGATAACTTCGAACATTGACTATTGGATCAAGATCGACAAATCCAAACAGTGTCGTCGATGTGATTTTCCAACTATATCAGGAAAGAACATTCAATTATTCTCAATTTTCCGAGTGGATGACGGGCGAGGTTGTTCTTTTCCGTTTAGGAATGTTCGAAGAATATTGGATCTGAATGCCAGAAGCCAAGTTTACCAACATGTTGTACCAACGATTCCCATGTTTTATTTATGAGTTTTCAAACTTCCTAGCTAACTCTGCCCATTTGACCGAATGACTTTATGTCAATTTATCGAAATTAGGTAAAATTTGAAACTACAAGTAAATTGTAGGTTGCTTTGAAAGTTTTACAAAAAAATCTTTTGGAGGTACCCATCGAGGGGTCACAATTAATATATCATAAAACACTGAGAGTTTTGACGACAGGTTCAACTTCTTGCTAGGATTTTTCATCTTGACAATTTAACGAAATTAGGTCAAACTTGAGCTACAAGTAAGTGCGATAAATTGCTATTGAATTAAATGTATGTCCAAAGGTAGATGGGTGCCTCTTCATGCAGTAAACAATGTCCGTGGTGTTAATTTCCAACTATCAGTAAAGAACATTTAATTCTCAATTTTTTGAGTGATGACAAGATTATTCTTTTACGTAAAGAAACATCGAAGAATATGGATCTGAATACCACAAGACAAATTTTCAGACATATATGTATGGACGTCGATGTAATTTTAACTTTTTAGGTCCTTGATGTAAAATATACTCGCACCGTCCTTGTAAAATTCAAACCTAAAAGCAAGTGGTAACATTTAAAAGTATTTAAGATTATTAGTTGTCGATGAGTACGAACGTTCTTGGATTTCAAGTCGAACGACCAAGGTCATGGTCATATCTACATCATACTTTATGCTGATGATGATCCCATTGCCACGAATTTTCATGCCGCTAAATCTGGCCATATATTTTGAAAACAAACAAAGAGAAAGTAGTATGAAGAGTATGGCTCGATGAGCTTCTCTCTCGAGAAGGACCCAAACATGACTATTTTCCCTGCTTAATGTTAGGGTTCTTCATGATAAATGTATGGACCTCTATGTAATTTTACCCCTTTTTAGGTCCTTGCGGTAAAATGTACTCCCATTGTCCCTATAAAATTCGAACACAAAAGCAAGTGGTAAAATTTAAACGTATTTAAGCTTATTAGTTGTCAATGAGTATGAACATTCTTTCATTTCAAGCCGAACCACCAGGGTCATGGACATATGTACATCATACTTTATGCTGATGATTCATGATCCCATGTCGAAGAATTTGCATGATGCAAAATTTGGACATGTATTTTAAAAACAAACAAAGAGGAAGTAGTACTACAAAGAGTATGGCTTGGTTAGGTTGTTTCTCGAGAACGATCCGAACCTGACTATTTTCCTTTGCTTAATTTTAAGGCGTGCTTCGTGCTAAATTTTTGTACCTCAATGTAATTTTCCCCTTTTAGGTCCTTGATGAAAACAAACGAAGAGGAAGAAGTACTATGAAGAGTACGGCTCGATCAACTGTTCTCTCGAGAAGGAGCCAAACCAAACTGTTTTATTTTCTTAGTTTTAGGGTACTTCATGCTAAATGAATGGACCTCGATGTAATTTCTACTTTTTAGGTCCTTGATGTAAAATGTACTCCTACCATCCATGTAAAATTCAAACCTACAAGTTAGTGGTAAAAGTTAAACGAATTTAAGGTTAGTTGTGAATGAGTATGAACAATCTTGGATTTCAAGCCAAACAGCTAAGGTCATGGCCATATCTACATTATAATTTACATCGATGATTCACGATCCCATATCCAAGAATTTCATGCCGCCAAATTGGCCATATTTTGAAAACAAACAAAGAGGGAAGTAGTACGAAGAGTATGCCTCGACCAGCTGCTGTCTCGAGAAGGAGCCGAACCCGACTGTTTTCCCTGCTTAATTTTAGGGTGCTTGATACATTGCAAATGTATCTATAATTTTTGATGTTCAATGCTTGGTTTTATCTACTTTCTTGTGTTTTGTTCCAACTTTGGAGTACTTTTCATATGATTTCTTGGACTAACCTATTAACAAGATGCCATAGTGCTAGTTGCCTGTTTTCTGCTGTTTTTGGTTCCAGGAAAGTTAGAAAATGAATATTCTCGAAATTGGACGGGACAAAAGCCAAAGTTCCTATTTTACCGGAAGACTCACGAAGCCAGAATACGATATGGAGAGGGGCCACAGGGCGGCCACACCATGTGATGGAGCGGGCTAGCCCTGGCCGTGCCACCAGGTGGTGTGGGCCCCCTGGCCGCCCACCGACCTTGCCTCTTCGCCTATAAGAAGCCTCCTGATACCAAAACCCTAAACAATCAAGCCTCCAGCCACAAAAAGTTTCTCAGCGCCGCCGCCACCGAAGGGGAGATTCGGGGGACAGAAAGTCTCTGTTCCGGCACCCTGCCGAGATGGGGAAGTGCCCCTGGAGCCATCTCCATCGATCTCCACCACCATCGCCATCGCCATTGCTGATTCCCATGATGAGGAGGGAGTAGTTCTTCCTCGAGGCTAAGGGTTCTACCGATAGCTATGTGTTCATCTCTCTCTATGCATGATCATATTGTGATCATGAGCTTGTAATCTATAGATCTACCTTGCTACTCAAGTGCTTTAATAGATCTCTGCTCTCCCCATGTGTGTGGAAGTGACAGCGTGCGCACCATGGTGGCACTTAGGCTAGAGATTACAAATACTTGTTATGAGTTATATTTGAAGTTGGATGTCTTTATGAAATTGTGGTGTTTGTTGGAACCATCTAGTGCTCAAGGTGACAGTGTGGGGTTATCTAGATGCGGAAAGCGAACTTTGAGGTGTGCTGTTATAGCCCTACCATTGATTAGAGTGTTCAACCAAAGAGTAGTTAAGAATAGTATCATGGAGATAATATATTTATATGAGAGTGTTCACTAGTGAAAGTATGATCCCTAGGCCTTGTTTCTAAAAATTGAAACACTGTTTGCTACTAGATCTGTTACATTTTTTGCTTCCTGCCATCTTTATTTCAGTTTGCCTTTAGTCTCTTCCACGCCATCAAGCTATTTTCTAGCACTGTTGTCTTATATCCATACCACTTGTATTTCACTATCTCTTCGCTGAACTAGTGAACCTATACACCTGACAAGTATATTGGGTGTGTTGGGAACACAAGAGACTTCTTGTATCTTGATTGCAGGGTTGCTTGAGAGGGGATACCTTTGACCACTTCCTCCCTGAGTTCGATAAACCTTGGGTGATCCACTTAAGGGAAAACTTGTTACTGTTCTACAAACCTCTGCACTTGGAGGCCCAACAACTGTCTACAAGAATAGAAGTGCATAGACATCAAGCTCTTTTCTGGCGCCGTTGCCGGGGAAGTAAGTAAAAGGTATTCAGACCGGAGGATTAAAGAAGAAGAACCTCCCACGGCAAACGCCTATTTTCTGGTGCCGTTGCCGAGGAGGTAAGGTAAAAGGTACTCACATCCTCCGGTGTGAGTGCTCGAAGTTATTTCCTTTAGATTCTGCAATTTTGTCTTTTTGTTTCTTGTTTTCACTAGTTAGGCTTAATGGAAAACAACAACAAAATTAGAGAGCTTTATAGTATTTATCTTGAGTTAGGACATTAAGTGTTTGAAGAGAAAATTAAAAACCTATGGAACTTTATTTGCATGCTAATAGCAATGTTGTTAGTATGAATTCTTTGGATAGCATTATTGCTGATGCTATAGAAAAGTCTAAGGTTGGGGAAGCTAGTTTTTATGAAAATGATCTGTTTAGTTCCCCAGCTTTGGAAGATAGCTATTCTATTGCTTATGATGATACCAAACCTCCAATACATGATGATTACAATGATGAATATGATATTTTCAGTCCACCTACTATTGAGGAGAAAATTAATTATGATTACAATATGGCTCCTATATTTGATGATTATGGTGATGAGAATAATAATGATAGCTATTTTGTTGAATTTGCTCCCACTACAATTAATAAGAATGACTATGCTTATGTGGAGAGTAATAATTATTATATGCATGTGGCTCATGATAAGAATGTTTTATGTGATAGTTATATTGTTAATTTTATTCACGATGCTACTGAAAGTTATTATGAGAGAGGGAAACATGGTTTTATGCATCTCAATAATATTAGGTTTCCCCTCTTTATATTGAAAGTCTTGAAGTTGCACTTGTTTTGCTTTCCTATGCTTGTTGCCTTGTGCTTTCATGACTTGTTTCTTTACAAGATTCCTATGCATAGGAAGTGGGTTAGACTTAAATGTGTTTTGAATTTTCTTCTTGATGCTCTCTTTTACTTCAATTCATATTTCTTATGTGATCATCTTCTCAAACTATCATGCCTAACTTAAAGGCGTTAAACAAAAGTACTTATTGGGAGATAACCCAAAAGTTTTAGTTGAGTCTTGGAAGTAATTACCTCTGTAATAACCACTCCTTATCCATTTATTTGCTTTTTGTGCCAAGAGTAACCTCTAATGAGAGATAAGTAATGATTGGGAAAGTTGCTGTCCCGAAACACATTTTTGTGCTTCACCGTAAACATTCATGTAAAATCTCTGTACGTACTTTTGAGGCGTGAATTTTTGTGCTTCTTCCCCAGGTTGTTATCTAACTTTCGTTAGTTCAACACTTTTCTATTTGAGCAACAGAAGGTCTTCGAAAAAATTCGTCTTTACCTGCTGTTCTGTTTTGACAGATTTCTGCCATTTTCTGCATTTGCTTCTTGTTGGTCCCTTTTTGAGTTCTTTTGGGGAATTGAACTTTTTTAGGGAAGTGCTACAATAGCTAGTGTTCTAATGGAAGTTTATTTGGTGTTATAACTGAACCTTAAGACCTATTATCTTGAGTGCACTAATGTTGCTAATAAGGATTGTGTGAAGTTTTGTATGAAGGAAAAATTCCGGGTGTATGGAAGGAATGAGTAATGAGATCAAGGATGGACTAAAGATCAAGCTTGGCGATGCCACGCGTGTCACCCAAGAAATATCCAAGAAGTATAAGCATCAAATCTTGGGGATTCCCAAGGCATCCCCCTTCTTCATCAATAAAAATCCCAGGTTTCTTCCAAACGCTTCATTTTTATTGTTTCATACACAGTTGTGTTGTTCTTGGAGCGTCTTCTTTTTCGTTTTTGTTTTGGTTTTTCGTTTGCTTGGTTTGCTTAGTTTGCTGAATAAATTGGTTGGACCCCCTCTTTCATACATTGGTTTTCAAAATAGTTTGGTTTGGATTAGAAAAGAGTAGGAAAGTTCATGCTTAAGTGGTAAAGAGAGCTTGTTTTTGACTGTGGCCTATGCTTTGTCATGCCATGCTTGATATTGTTTTGGTTTTGTGCTTAGTATTCTTTGCTGTAGCATGACTTGTTATAAACAATTGAGATTGCTTAATGTGCCTTGGATGAATCATGCGTTGTTTTAGCATATTAAAGCATAGTATAGTGGTATTCTCCTTTGATGCTTTATTTGGGTTGACTTGGCACATGGTCACACAATGTTATGACTATCCCAAGTCACCATAAGCCTTTATGATCCTTTAGTTTTCAACTTGTAGTATCACTTTATGCTTTGATCAATGATGTTTTGTCGCTCTGCATGATTATGGCCATTACTGCTCTCTTAGTTTGTTGCTCCCAGTCTTTTGCTAGCCTCCACAACCAAGTATGAGTTCCACTCATGCATCCAACTCCCTAAACCAAGTTATTCCAAAGAGTCCATCATACCTACCTACTAGCTTATGCTATTCCAAGTATATTCATGCTTTTCTTTACCTTCCAAATTAAACTTGTTATGAGAAAATTAGTGATTAAAGCTCTCACGAACTTGATGGCACACTTTACTTTTATTGCCCTTAATAAACTTGAACCATTGTGTCGTCTATGTTGTATATGCTTGCACTTATTTGTTGGGAATTAGCAGAACCATGCTTTCATGGGAACGCTTTCAACATTGCACTTGGTACTTGTACCTAGTTGATATCATGCTCTTTTGTATATGGATGTCGCCGGTGTGAAATGAAAGGGGAGCTTGTAAGTCCATGGAGTTATGTATATGTGTTAGAGAAACGCCTGGGCCGCTGGTCTAATCCATGCCGACATGGTGGAAACCTGCAGCGTAACCATAATGAGCTGTCTATGAAGCATTCTTCTTATAAAAAAAGAGTCCTATATTGAGAAAAAAGAGAAAAAAAGAAATACTATGAAAAGAGGAAAGAGAGAAAAAAGCACCATATTCCCATGGTAAATAAGAAGATTGCTGAGATGCTTGTTGTCTACTTGCCTTGTCATTTTGATATGGGGATTCTTCCGTATCATCGGGCAAGGGGTACCCCGTTGGCGGTTCTCTATGATACACATGTACTTACGATGACAAGAACTTACCGGTGACTAAACTTGAGTAGCATGAGGAGCGTCCCTCGTATACAATGGACATGAGATTCCTAACTTATACTTCGTCAAGCATGTACACCATAGTTTGTTCACTTTAACCTTAATCACTTCAAGATGCTTATGATAGGGGCAATGAGAGCTGAAAGCTATAAGTACCATAATTTTTGGAAGCTCTTTATGAAACTTGAATCTCTGCTTCCTTCTATGAAGGCCTTTCTTTTAATTTTATGTTGTGTCTCCACCTTCTACCTTTAGGAACCAACTTAGAGAGCATAGTGGCCATTCTTAGTCCTCTGTGCATTGTCCCAAGACTTGTTGATTGATGCATACCTTGATATTGCTTGTTTTAAACTATTTGTATATACTCACTCTTGTAAACTTTGAAGGTGTCCTATGCATTTATTTCCTACTCTATGAGGGACAAGCTGAATGCTACTATTCTATGTTTTCTTTATGTGAAACAAACAAACGTCTTGCAAAGCATTGTTATTCATGAATCTTTTGTTTGTGCCTTTTCATGTTGCAACATAGTTTCTTTGTCTTATTGCTAGAACTTTGTCTTTCATGTTATGATTGAAGTACTATGATCCCAGCTTTGAATGTTTTACAAATACTTTGATCAAGTTTATGATGGTGCATGTCACCTCAAAAATTATTCTTTCTTTTTATCACTTACCTACTCGAGGACGAGCAGGAGTTAAGCTTGGGGATGTTGATACATTGCAAATGTATTTATAATTTTTAATGTTCCATGCTTGGTTTTATCTACTTTCTTGTGTTTTGTTCCAACTTTGGAGTACTTTTCATATGATTTCTTGGACTAACCTATTAACAAGATGCCACAATGCCAGTTGCCTGTTTTCTGCTGTTTTTGGTTCCAGGAAAGTTAGAAAATGAATATCCTCGGAATTGGACGGGACAAAAGCCAAAGTTCCTATTTTACCGGAAGACTCACGAAGCCAGAGTACAAGATGGAGAGGGGCCATAGGGCAGCCACACCATGTGGTGGCGCGGGCTAGCCCTGGCCGCGCCACCAGGTGGTGTGGGCCCCCTGGACGCCCACCGACCTTGCCTCTTCGCCTATAAGAAGCCTCCTGATACCAAAACCCTAAACAATCAAGCCTCCAGCCACAAAAAGTTCCTCAGCGCCGCCGCCACCGAAGGGGAGATTCAGGGGACAGAAAGTCTCTGTTCCGACACCCTGCCGAGACGGGGAAGTGCCCCCGGAGCCATCTCCATCGATCTCCACCACCATCGCCATCGCCATTGCTGATTCCCATGATGAGGAGGGAGTAGTTCTTCCTCGAGGCTAAGGGTTCTACCGGTAGCTATGTGTTCATCTCTCTCTCTATGCATGATCATATTGTGATCATGATCTTGTAATCTATAGATCTACCTTGCTACTCAAGTGCTTTAATAGATCTCTGCTCTCCCCATGTGTGTGAAAGTGACAGTGTGCGCACCATGGTGGCACTTATGCTAGAGATTACAAATACTTGTATGAGTTATATTTGGAGTTGGATGTCTTTATGAAATTGTGGTGTTTGTTGGAACCATCTAGTGCTCAAGGTGACAGTGTGGGGTTATCTAGATGCGGAAAGCGAACTTTGAGGTGTGCTGTTATAGCCCTACCATCGATTAGAGTGTTCAACCGGAGAGTAGTTAAGAGTAGTATCATGAAGATAATATATTTATATGAGAGTGTTCACTAGTGAAAGTATGATCCCTAGGCCTTGTTTCTAAACATTGAAACACCGTTTGCTACTAGATCTGTTATATGTTTGCTTCCTGCCATCTTTATTTCAGTTTGCCTTTAGTCTCTTCCACACCATCAAGCTATTTTCTAGAACTGTTGTCTTATATCCATACCACTTGTATTTCACTATCTGTTCGCCGAACTAGTGCACCTATACACCTGACAATTGTATTGGGTGTGTTGGGGACAAAAGAGACTTCTTGTATCTTCATTGCAGGGTTGCTTGAGAGGGGATACCTTTGACCACTTCCTCCCTGAGTTCGATAAACCTTAGGTGATCCACTTAAGGGAAAACTTGCTACTGTTCTACAAACCTCTGCACTTGGAGGCCCAACAACTGTCTACAAGAATAGAAGTGCGTAGACATTAGTGCTCCGTGGTAATTAAATGTATAGACCTCGATGTAATTTTACCTTTTTTTAGGTCCTTACTGTAAAATGTACTCCCACCGCCCGTGTAAAATTTGAACATAAAAGCAAGTGGTAAAATTTAAACATAATTAAGCTTATTAGTTATCAATGAATATGAAAATTCTTGCATTTCAAGCCAAAAGACCATGGTCATACATATTTACATCATACTTTATATGCTGATGATTCATGATCCTATAGCGAAGAATTTTCATGCCATCAAATTTGGCCATATTTTGAAAACAAATGAGCATGAAGTAGTATGAAGAGTATGCATGGCTCGGTCAGCTTCTCTCTCTAGAAGGAGCAAAACATGACAGTTTTCCCTGCTTAATTTTAGGGTGCTTCGTGCTAAATGTATGGACCTCGATGTAATTTTACCTTGTTTAGGTCCTTGATGTAAAATATACTCCGAATGTCCGTGTAAAATTCAATCCTAAAAGCAAGTTGTAAAATTTAAACATGTTTAAGATTATTATATGTTGATGAGTATGAACATTCTTGGATTTCAAGACGAACGACCAAGGTCATGGCCATATGTACATCATACTTTATGCCGATGATTCGTGATCCCATATCCAAGAATTTTCATGCCCCCAAATTTGGCCATATTTTGAAAACAAACAAAGAGGAAGTAGTATGAAGAGTATGGCTCGATCAGCTTCACTCACGAGAAGGAGCAAAACATGACTATTTTCCCTGCTTAATTTTAGGGCGCTTCGTGCTAAATGTATGGACCTCGATGTAATTTTACCTTTTTTAGGTCCTTGGTGTAAAATGTACTCCCACCGTCAGTACATGTAAAATTCGAACCTAAAAGCAAGTGGTAAAATTTAAACGTATTTAAGATTATCAGTTATCGATGAGTATGAACATTCTTGGATTTGAAGACGAACGACCAAGGTCAAGGACATATCTACATCATACTTTATGCTAATGGTTCCTGATCCCATATCCAAGAATTTGCATGCGGCCAAATTTGGCCATATTTTGAAAACAAATGAAGAGGAAGTAGTATGAATAGTATGGCTCGATCAACTTTTCTCTCAAGAAGGAGCAAAACATGACTGTTTTCCCTGATTGTTTTTAGGGTGCTTCGTGCTAAATGTATGGACATCGATGTAATTTTACCTTTTTTAGGTCTTTGATGTAAAATGTACTCCCACCATCCATACGTGTAAAATTCAAACCTAAAAGCAACTGTAAAAATTTAAGCGTATTTAAGATTATTAGTTGTCGATAAGTATGAACATTCTTGGATTTCAAGAAGAACGACCGAGGTTATGGGCCTCATGTCCATATCTACATCATACTTTATGTTGATGATTCATGATCCCCTATCCAAGAATTTGCAAGCCACCAAATTTGGCCATATTTTGAAAACAAACAAAGAGGAAGTAGTATGAAGAGTATGTCTCGGTCAGCTTTTCTCTCGAGAAGGAGCAAAACATGACTGTTTTCCCTACTTAATTTTAGGGTGCTTCATGCTAAATGTATGGACCTCGATAAAATTTTACCTTTTTAGGTCCTTGATTTAAAATGTAATCCCTACGTCCTTACGTGTAAAATTCGAACCTAAAAGCAAGTGGTAAAATTTAAACGTATTTAATTTTATTAGTTGCCGATGAGTATGAACATTCTTGGATTTCAAGCCGAACAACCAAGGTCATGGCCATATCTACATCATACTTTATGCTGATGATGATCCCATGTCCAGGAATATTCATGCCACCAAATTTGGCCATATATTTTGAAACCAAGCGAAGATAAAATAGTATGAAGAGTATGGCTCTGCTCTCTCGAGAAGGAGCCAGAACCGACTATTTCCCTTGGTTATTTTTAGGGTGCTTCGTGCTAAATGTAAGGACCTCTATGTAATTTTATCCATTTTTAGGTCCTTGATGTAAATTGTACTCCCATCATCCATGATGTTCCCATATTTGGGAGTAAATGGGTGAATCATGTCATGGTAATAATGTTGCCACTTGGAGTTTCCAACCATTAGATAAATCTAGCATGAAAACATGACTATATACATTCTAACCTAGATAAATCTGAGAACACTATATGGATCGGAGGGAGTAGTATATATGCATTCAAAAAAAATTGTGTTTGCTCTCTCCTTTAGTGCGGCATCACCATCCCCACATGCAAAGCAAATTTGAGGACATTTCGAATTTTTTTCTTCGGCACGGTGTGATTTGCTGCCCCTAGCTACCTACCGGAAAAAAAACAGTAGCGCCTCAAACTAGGGGCCAGCGTTGCGGGCTGGAGCGTTTAAGAAATACTACTATATCTAATTTTCTGTTATTATTCCTTTTTTGCATAAGCGTCTATATTAACATCCCGTGTTAGTTTTGCCCTAATATATCGGGTTGAAGTTGTCGATCCGACAACTGGAGGAGAACCGCACCGCGCCCCTCATCGTCTTCCTCTGCCACTCCGGCCGCTTGTGCACCATCGTAGTCCCTCTCCACCCTTGCAGAAAGGTAGAAACTGCCAACCCATCCTAACGAATCTTCCGTAGTACTCTTCCCTGAAATGACATCTGGAGCGATGAAGCTTAAGATATCTGAGTGCTACAGCCAGGCAATCAGATTTGGCAACCTCCACTATGGACCGCCAAGCAACATCATCGGTCGCGCCAATCTTCTGAGCATCGCTCACCTGGCTCACGGCATGGTTGGCATGCATCGAGGGAATGCGGAAGATCCTGGTCTCCCGTTTGGTTTGCCCTGCCTACTTCACTCTGACCCACAGACATGGCCACTAGACCGTGACGAGTAGGTAAAAAACAGTTTTGCATGATTTTTGTAGGACTCGAATCCTTAGATTCTTTCATATGGATTAAATTTGGATCAAAAGAATCGTGGTACGCAAATTCTTTTGAAATGCAACCCCCACCCATGCTTAAATCCCGTAGGAATTGGAACATCTACTTGAGGCTCAACTCTCACTGTGCCAATCACCTAGGTAGTTTTCCTACGTTTTATAATCGCCTATTTTTTACCGAGAAACCTGTGAAATTCTCGTGGTCTCAATCCTACGATCGAAAGAGGCCCGAGACTTTTGCTTCAGTGTCCCCCTCTCCTCCAAACATACTAATCTGAAAACACAAGAACGACTAGGATTGTTGATACCTGTAATGGAAGGTGTATTGGCCAATCAAGGCTGGCGTTATATTTTAAGTTTCATGTGTTTTACAAACACAAGATTTCTGTAAAAAGTTGGCTCTTTGGTTTACATGAATAAAAACATAGGATTACTTTAAAACATGGTAAAATCAAAGTCAAACCTCATGGGAGAATATATTTATGATGTTATCGTGTCTCTTGGGACCTCATTCTTGTTCTTTCCGCATGTAGGAATTTGAAAATGAGGTCCAAGTTGGATATGAAGAATTGCATATGAGTTTTGGAGGATTCTAACCCATAGGATTTTGGAAGATATCAAATTCCTATGGAGTCACTTCTTAGTTCCTATGCCCTCTATTCCATAAGAATCTAAACACGAGCTCCAACCTCACTCTATTTCTCCTTTGAGAAGTCCAATGCGCTTACACTATATTCCTGCAAAACTCTTGTGTTTATTTCCTATTCACCATCCAAAGACACCTGTTACACTGCATTTTTAATTCCTAATATGAATTTACTATACGTACCATGTCAATCCTGTGTTTTTCCTATTCCTACGTTTTTTAAAAACCATTGATCGAAAGAGGCCCCTAATCTTGTTAATCAATCATAGGAAAATTGCCTGTGTTTTTTCCTCTGGTCCATTCCTCTGAGCAGTGCCAGCATAGGAAACTTAACAATTTCTACACTTTTTCTTTAATGCAAACAAAACCTTATTCCTTGGTGTGTTTGTCTGCATGCATTCATGATTTATTCAACACGTTTCTGCATATTTCAGATAGTAGTTTTTGCGCAAAGCTAGCTAGCACTACCCCCTTAGTCAAACACCTTGCATGCCCCTATATATGAAGAAAATCTGTTACAGGACATTGACGCGTTGCTGATGCCACTAGACAATCCAACAGTAGAAGCATTTGTACAGTTGATGATGACATGCCTAGAACATGGGATGATGAAGGATTTGAAAACAAGGGTCGCTAGGTTGGTGTCAACGAAGAATGGATTGCGATTGCAAAGCACCCAGGGCGCTGGTACCTCCAAAACATCTATAGTATGGCACATATCAAGCTGCCAGGTGTGCAGCGTGTTGATATTTATCTATCGAGTAACTAGTGTTTCCTTGGCTCCCATGCACTTACCTCTACAAGAATGCGTATATCAAGCTGCTGAAGATACAAATAGCAAAGAAACCATACAGATTTGACAACCAATGGCACTACAACGCGATGGCGGTGTTTGACAAATTCATTGCTACCATAGATTTTCCTTGTGACAGGGACTAGATTATCCTTCGAAATGACTATCTTGCACTAGCAACGTATGTCGATGCCATTGCCAAGTGTCTAATCAGTGGTTCTATTGATCGCATATACGCGGTGACAGAACCACGAGGAGATGTTCTTGTCTGGAAACCAAACAAGTGGAGTGAGTCCTGTTATTTAAAAGTAAAATTTATAAATTACTTACAACTGCATTGTTCATGATACTTTTGCTAACTGTAATGCACACACAGGTATACTTGTAGGCCCGCGTGTCATACAGGCTCTAGTAATTGAAGAGCCTACAAACGTCCAAGCCGGTGACGATGCCGAGGCTAAAGATATTGCATTACGCAGTTGGTACTTGGCAGAGCTTGGCTGGAATATCCTGTGGATTCACACTAGGGGTGCACGAACCAGTAGCCATGGTAATACTATATCATACATGGGTAGAGATCTGCTCACTTATCCCTCGCTCCGCTGCCACGTTTTCTAGAGGTCCCTTAATTTGGATGACCCTATAGCACCGGACTGGATTAGAAGGGATAATTTTGGAGGGAGGTCAGTGTTTGTGGGAATCAACCATCCATTCATCCTCGATCCACCTACAAACTCCGAACTTGGTGCTATCGATGTTGACGAAGCTCTTCTAGTGTTCAGAGGAGACTATGTGTTTGCTACACACGTGCGCTGCCAACATCGCCCACAACTTGTTCCATATTGGAGCCGCATGCACGTCAATGGGGGAGATACCATAGGTTCATCACTTAAGTACACTGGAGCAGAACATAGAGAGCAAATGTTTGAGGCGCCAATGTGGTTCGTGTCAACCCCGCCTCGTTAGAACTATGTGAATTTTGACCAAAATACCGAAAAGCTGATTATGAGCACTCGCAACATCATTTCTGTAGCTAGTACTTGTCACCATGTAATGTACAGTATTATGTATGTAGTACTTTTATACTGTATTGTAGTATCAGTACTTGCAACATCATTTCCACTATTGCTTATACTAGGCACAATGTACGTAATAATATACTTTCATAGTACGTGTTTGATGTTTCTCTATTCAAGCACTCAAGCTGTCGTGCCCAATTTTCTAGGAAATTAATTTTGCATGACAATTAGTAGTATTGAATTGGTGGCAAGGTTTGCTTTGTCCACAGTATTCGTGTAACCTCGTCGCATTTATTCTCTCACCAGCCCCCGCCCCAGCCCTCTCTCACACAGTACTCCTTAATCTCCATTGCGCTTTCCTCCATTGAAGACCACGACCGCCGCAACTTACTCGTCTTAGGCGGGTCGGCTGCGGGCGGCGGGCCCTGCAACCTCATCTATAGAGCCATCGCATCCCTCAGACATCGTGGTGGCAGTGCGGTATGTACATAATCCCCGGAACGCTTGATCTTGATGATGAGATGCGGTCAAGCTTTTATTAGCGCTTGGTTAACATTGGGTTGGTGTTGAGTATAGTTCTCATCTAGTGCATTTAACCCGTCTGTATACTACAGTTCAGTTTTACGCATGCAAGCTAGTTCCGGGGCTAGATCTACGGTGAACTGTAATAATAAGTTCAAATTTTGTATTGATTGATCCACGGCTGATGATGATTTGGGAGGCCACTCGATATGTTTTGCTTTAGATTTGTCTCAGGGGCGGAGGTCCCTTTAATTTGGGCAAGTTAGGGCAGCTGCTGCCCTACCCTGATTTTTGCCAAAATTTCGAGTATATGTATGCATCTCTAGCATCGGCAGCAGATAGAGCTCATCATGTTCGTCCGTCCGTCTGTTCCTGGGTGTTCGGTATCTGTACTGCACGATAAAGAACTGCACTAATGTGATGCCTAGACCTTGGAAGTAGTACTAATATAACCGGCACTCATGCTAGCTAGAGTTAAGACTTTAATTTGTATACTTCGATAAGAAAATTGCTCCACTTTACTTTCTTAGCTGATCTTGTATTGTACTCTATCAGCTAATACTGTACTATTTCACAATTATTGACAGCTGGTAGAGACATTATCTGTCCATGGGATTTTTTTGCAGTGTTCAGGCAAGAAGAGCTTGGATAGACTCATCATCAAAGAAGACAAGAGAATCCTGTGCAGTCTGGATGGAGGGGCTAGCCAGGAACACCCACGTGGAGAACACCTGTGACGAGTTCTGCAAGATGCTGTTAATACCGGGAGGGTTAGACGTGCAGAGCATACCCAACTTCTTTTGGCTAATATTTGGCAGTGAGTATCTAGAGGCCATCAAGCTGAAGATATGCAAAGCCTGCAGTTGGGATGTCGCGCTGAAGAAGCAAGATGACAAGGTAATCCTTGACAAAGGATGGCTAGATTTTGTAAAAGCACATGACTTGAAGGTATGATACTTTCTGTTATTCAAGAAGCTTGCCACCACTTCCTTTAAGGTGATAGTATTTGATCATGATAACTGTGAGAAGGTGATCACATGTGCAGGTTATCACCCATCATTTGATGGACAATTTACTATATCGTAGGTGTATTAATGTAGTGACTGTTCGCTTCTAATTATAACTATTCTGTAAAGAGGTGCTTGAACACCTTCCATTATCATGCATCCTATTGGAACACCGTGGTACTTATCGCGCTAGGCTCCAATGTGGAGGTATTTATTGTACTATGTTTGCAGCAAAACTGCAAAACAAACATCTAGTGTACTACTGCTACTATTGTACTATCTCATGTTCCAAAGTATTAGGGCAGGACATAAAACTCGAAACTCGATGAGTTTAATGAGCACTCGTTTGCTCGGCTCGTTCAAAATCGACTCATTTCCTTAACGATCTTGGCTGAGCTGCAGTTTTTGCTCGATATCCTTAACGAGCTAAACGATCGAGTTAACGATGTTTGTGAGCTACTCGTTAAGCTCGGTAACAACCAAGGTAAGGCCCACTTATGTTGCTACATGTCTAATCTGGCACGCCATCTAAGGCAAACATCTAGCCCATTGAGTAAGACTGATCAATCCAGGAGCGAGAGTGACTGACCAAAAACCTTACCCTAGACTCTCCCGATCGATTCAGAATATTTCTCATGTGTCTCGTTAACTCGTCATCTCCCACCGCATACCCCATCTCCATCTTATCGATCTGGATCTGCTGACCGCGGCACTGACCGAACTCGGCCGACTGTTGTTTTTAATTATCAGTATGCCTCTGTCTGAGGCTAATACATTTTCATAACGAGCAGCTCATGAGTGCTCGTTAACATCTAATGAACCGAGCTGAGGTTTACTTTTTGCTCGTTATCCTTAACGAGTTTAATGATCTGAGCCTTAATGAGCATGAGCCTTAATGAGCCGAGCCTTAATGGGTTGAGCTGCTTGATAGCCCAGCCCTATAGTATATTCTTTTTAGCAAACTAAACAAACATCATCTGGTCAAACATGACAACAGTAGTAACTCTAGTCGGTGTACATAGTAGTGTGCGGGCCTAGCTGTAATGGCCCAGGTTGTGACATGGTTAATTTAGGGCACGGTAGTGTGCCGGCCTAGCTATAAAATGCGCCAGGATTTCAGACGGTTAATTTAATGAACTGCAGCGTGCAAGCCAAGCTAATCGGCGTCCTGGATGCAGCTCTAGAGGCCTTGCAAAAAAACTTGTTCAAAGAGCCATCCCATCTTCCCCATCTCGGCTGTTTTTATCCCCACTCGCCAATGCTTCTTGGCCCCGCATTTGGGATCATCTCCAGTGCACGCTTCGCAAATTTTCCTCGCCATCTCGCCCTCTGCATTGGATCTTGCAGGCCGCGCGCCACCCCTCTCCAAAAGTCCCCCGATAGTCATACTCTGGTCAAACCTCTTCCCCCCAATCCATCCCCATGTCGCAATCGACGCACAAACCACTGTACGGCGTCTGGAGCAAGGTCGGTGATGCCATTTTCAACGAAATTGCTATGCGTCAAACCTCTTCCCCCCAATCCATCACGATGTCGCAATCGACCAGCACCGCTCGGCTGGCCGCATGCTCCAAGGAGCTGTACCGCCAAGTCACGGGCAGAAAAGGTAACAGATGCCCCAACGACCACTACGGGACATTCGTCCCCTACAACAACGTCTACGACCACATAATCTGGTACTTTCACGGCCAGCAAGTCTGCACGGAGCATAGATGCGAGTTCATCACCTCGTCGGTAGAGCTAACACCTATGGTAGAGCTCGTCCGCCACCTCAGAGTTTCCCACTCGAGGACTGCGCCCATAATTCCCTATTGCCACAAACACTGGGAGCCGTCTAAGACGGTGCCCACAGGGGGCTCACGGAGAGCGGATATCATCGGCATCGGGAAAGAGGGCACCGTGTTCGTCGCCCAAATTGATGGCCACACCACGGACATCGTCATATCCCCCAAGTTTGTCAGTTTAGGGGCGTGCGAATCGCCACGGTACAAGGTGAAGCTTTGGTCGCTGTCTCTATGGCATGAGCTCCATGCGGTCGAAATGGTGGCGACATCTGAGCCAACGAGCAGGCCATCATCGACCGAAGTCGCCCTAGAAGGGCTCAGGTCGTACCTGTCGCAGCCGCGGTGTTACCTGGAAGCTTCTGAACCGTTCGTCGGAATTCCCTGTGGATTAGGAGTATTGCATCAACAAGTTTCAAAAGTGAGATAAAACATCTAAATATTCTTTGTGATGATCCCAATGTTAAGATATGTAACGTCGTACTAAATAATTACTACTTTATGTTGGTGACAGATTCAATTTGTATGGGGAGAGGTGGAACAAGTTTGCGGCAATGTATACCTATTTCCAATGTACGCTGCTGACATAGTGGGCCCACATGCGACGATGTGACAAGGAAAGGGTAACAGGCAGGAAAGAAAGTGCTACCCGGCCATCACTTGACACACTGTTGCTTTATGCCGAGTATTTTGTATGGAGGTCTTAACTTGCTACTACTAATCTATTTTGTAGTATACATATGTAGTGGTACTTGTTCAGATCGACCGATCGAGTGCTGAATATGGACTCTCTTTCCTTATGAGTCATGGCCTTGCTACAACTATTGAATTTCAATGTCTTCATTGCTGAATCTATCATTTCTTTTGGCCATTGTCTGTACTGCTGAATCGGTCACTTTGAAATGCTGCTGAATCTGTTAAGTGGTGCTGAATATGAACTGGGAATCGGTAGATATTTTTTCTGTCTTATTATGTACTACTCAAGCTTCAAATGCTACTCAATCTATCAAGTGTTATGTCGTTACTATTACTAAGGTATTTTCTAGAACTAATATTGATGTACTGGTACTTGTTTAGATCAAGTGCAGTAGATGGTCTTGCTTTCCTTTTTAAACTTGGCTTTGTCACAATCTAGATGAGACTTGGGCATTTTGGGATGCATATATATGGGGGTCACACTGGTATTAATGTGAAGAGGAGGTATGCACACAAAAGCATACTTGATCTTCAGTTATGCTTTCCCAATGATCGAGTGTGTTTGGATAAAAGGGCAAATTGATCGTGCGACAAGGTTTTTAGAGCTGAAACATGAACATGTTCTCTCTGTACTGATATTGAGTTTCAGTGTCTATATAGATGAAACAATCACTTTGGAATGCTGCAGAATCGGTCAAGTGCTACTGAATATGAACTAGGAATTTGTCGATATTTTTTCTGTCTTATTTTGTACTACCGGATCTTTCAAATGCTACTGAATTTGTAAAAAAATCTATGTCGCTGCTGCTGGGCTGGTTGCACTAGAGCTTTTGCCTGTGTGTCATCGGAACCGTTGGATGTGTTTTTGACAAAAATGAGAGGGTACCAAGTGAAGTCATTGGATACCTGTCCAGTTTTGGCGCGCGCGGTCTATGTCCCTTGTTCTTTAGATATTTTTACATGAATATATGTCAAAAGAATTATCATTTATTTTTCCCTCCGGTAGTGAGGTTTGTGTTCCGAATCTGGCCGAGCCATGCAAATTTTACTAAATAGGATGTAAAATATAGCCCATTTGACCCCTCTTTAGCCGGAAACAATTCAATTCGGCCTTGTAGGGATCAGGGGACTTGCTAACGACAACCCATTTAAATATTTATCAAGGAGCCCATGGAGAATAGCGCATGGAGTATAGCCCATTGAGTATAGTAGATGAAGAATAGCCGAAAATGTTTAATTCGGCCTTTTTGGAATTTCCCTTTAAAACAAAAACAAAAAACCCGCCTACCCATGTTTTTAAGAAACTACTCCATTATTTGGCATTTAATGAATTAGATGCCCACGATTCTTCTAATGTGAGGCTGATATAAAGGACCCACCAGCCTGAATAAGCGGCTGATGCAGAGAGCAAAGCTATCAAGTTTGGAACACGAAGGCGCGACAGAGGGTAAAAATCCATCATACACACCTTTCTTCTAATGAGAGGATGACATGTGGGGCCCAACAGCGTTATTAAACGGTAGATGCATCGAACAGTGCTATCAAGTTCGGAACAGAGTAGCGCGAGCGATGGAAAAAAATCCATCATACACACGTTTCTTCTAATGAGAGGATGACATGTGGGGCTTAGGAGGTTGGTTAAATGGTAGATGCGTCGAGCAGCGCTATCAACTCAGAACGGGGTAGCGCCAGTGAAGGAAAAAATCCATCATCCGTACACACGTTTCTTCTAATGAGAGGATGACATGTGGGGCCCACCAGCGTGATTAAATGGTAGATGCATCGAACAGCGCTATCAAGTTCGGAACAGGGTAGCGCGAGCGAAGGAAAAAAATCAATCATACACACGTTTCTTATAATGAGAGGATGACATGTGGGGCTCAGGAGGTTGGTTAAACGGTAGATGCGTTGAGCAGCGCTATCAACTCAGAACGGGGTAGCGCCAGCGAAGGAAAAAAATCTATCATACACACGTTTCTTCTAATGAGAGGATGACATGTGGGGCCCAACATTGTGATTAAATGGTAGATGCATCGAACAACGCTATCAAGTTTGGAATAGGGTAGCGCGAGCCAAGGAAAAAAAATCCATCATACACATGTTTCTTCTAATGAGAGGATGACATGTGGGGCTCAGGAGGTTGGCTAAATGGTAGATGCGTCGAGCAGCGCTATCAACTCGAAACGGGGTAGCACCAACGAAGGAAAAAATTCCATCATACACACGTTTCTTCAAATGAGAGGATGACATGTGGGTCCCAGGAGGTTGATTAGACGATAGATGCATCGAGCAGCGCTATCAACTTCGGAACAGGGTAGCGCGAGTGAAGGAAAAAAAATCTATCATACACATGATCCTTCTAATGATAGGCTGACATGTGGGACCTAGCAGCCTGACTAAACGGCAGACGCCTCGAGCTACAATGTCGAGTTCAAATCAGGGAGGCACGACCGAAAAGTATGGTCCGCTAGATACATTGACGTCTAGGACCCACACGCCTCAAAAGACTTCGGCGAGTCAACATCACGCGAGGAAACAAATATCTTGCTTCTGCCACGCGCTAGCCGAGCTTCCTCCATGTTTTTATCAGATCCGTCGTAGTAGAGGGCTGCGAAACCGGAAAAAAAAAGTTTTCCATCAGCCATGGCCGAGCCAAGAATTTCGTCGCGGAAGACGCGCCTTCTACGACGACCATCGGGCCAATTCGATGCGGAAGGAAACTTTTCTTATAGTGATATCTACCTATTAGCATTATTGCTATTTCAAGTAAATCCTTGAGTTTTATGTATCTTCCAAATTAAAGTTGTTATGTGAAAATTAGTGATTAAAGCCCTCACAAACATGATGGCACACTTTATTTTCTTGCACTTAATAAACTTGAACCATTGTGTCCATCTATGTTGCTTATATGCTTGCACTTTATAAGTTGGCAATTAGTAGAACCATGTTACCATGGGGAACGCTTTCAACATTGCACTCATTATTCAGTTGATATCATGTTCTTTTGTTTATGGATCCCGGCGGTGTGAAATAAAGGGGGAGCTTGTAAGCTCATGGAGTTTGTATGTGTGTTAGAGAAACGCCTGGGCGGCTAGCCTAAGCCATGCCTAATCATGGTGGAAACTTGCAGCAAAACCATAGTGAGCATTCTGTGAAGCATCCTAAATAAAAACCTATGCAAATAGCAAATAAAAAGATTGCTGGGATGGTCATTGTTTGTTGCCTTGTCATTTTGATACGGGATAGCTCCTGTGTCATGGGGCAAGGGGTACCTCGTTGGCGGTTCTCCATGATACACATGTACTTACAATGACAAGAACTTATTTGTTACTAAAGTTGAGTAGCATGAGGTTCGGTACTCGTAAGCAAGGGGCATGAGATTTTCAACTTATAACTTGTCAAGCATATCCTCATATTTGTGTCACTTTAACCTTAATCACCTCAAGATGCTTATGATAGGGGCAATGAGAGCTGAAAGCTAATAAATACCATAATTTTTGGAAGATCTTTATGAAACTTGAAATCCCTGCTTCCCTCTGCGAAGGGCCTATCTTTTACATTTTAGTTGAGTCAGTAAACCTATTCCTTTCTATCTCAAGCAAGCATTTGAGTGGTTGTGTTTCAATCATTCATATGATGATTTATTCAATCATGTTTCTTATGTTCCTTGTTTTGCACACTGGTCTTATCTGAGTGAATATTACTTTGAAAGCTATCATTGAAAACCCCATTATGTTTGACTCCTGCAATTTTTTAACCGTTCTCTGACCAAGAAAAAAGTTTGCCATTACCAATTATGATTTACTTTGTGTATCTTTATTGTGTTTCCTTTACTCATTGCAAGTTAAGTTATATAGTAGTGAGTTGTTTTATATTATGATTTGTGGATTGATGAATGTGATGCTTCTTGTCCGTATTCTCTTTATCGACACTTCACTCCATAAACCTGTGGTCATGTTTATTGAGCTTAGTTTTCGCTTGGGGACAAGCGAGGTCTAAGCTTGGGGGAGTTGATACGTCCATTTTGCATCACTATTTTATATCATAATTTACTGTTATTCATTGATATATTTCATATTAAGAGATGATACTTATGTTATTTCATCTATTTTTGCATGAGTGATGACTTTTGGAGGGTGAACCACCGGAGTCAGGATTCTGATGGAAAAAAGCACTATCCAAATGCAATATTTGCGAAGATCGGAAAATCCCAGAAAATATACAGAAATTCCTATTTTTCTAGAAGACGAAGAATGCCAGAAGGGGAAGTGGAGATGGGCCACAGGGGGCCCACACCACCCCCTGGCGTGGGTCCCCCTGGGCCGCACCACCAGGTGGTGTGGCCACCCTAGCCAACCTCTGGCATCGCCCTTTGGCGTATATAATCCCCTCGAAACCCTAAACTTCAGGGGAGCGACCATAGAAAAGTTCCGCCGCCTCTGTAGAGAGAGAAAGAGCTCTCCGGCAGGCAGAAATCTGCCGGGGAAATTCCTTCCCGAAGAGGGGAGATCGTCTCCATCAACACTATCATCAAGATAGACTTCATTGGGATCATCATCATCTCCACCATCATCTCCATCAGCACCATCATCACCACGCCGTACTACTATAACAATTGGGTTGAATCTTGCATAAATCTTAGGGGAAACTTTCTGGTGTCGACTACTTGTTGTAGTTGATGCTATTGAGTGGAATTATTGAATTATTGTTCATGTTAAGATTGTTACTTATCATTATTTCATCTCTGATCTTGATCCATATGATGGCTCGTGGGTAGTTCGTTTAGTTCTTGAGAACATGGAAGAAGTCATGTTGTTAGTAGTGGAATTGTGTTGAGAAAGATTTAATGGTTTGATATTTAAGTTGTGGTGCTATTCTTCTAGTGGTGTCATGTGAACTTCGACTACATGATACTTCACCTTTATGGGCCTAGGGGAATGCATTGTGTATTTGGCTACTAATCGTGGGGTTGCCGGAGTGACAGAAACCTGAACCCCCATTAGGAAACCTTTGCATAAGGGAGTGTAGGATCTCACAGTTTAAGGCTATGGTTAGGTTTTTATCTTCATTACTCTCTTGTAGTTGCGGATGCTTGCAAGGTGTATAATCACAAGTATGTATTAGTCCTAGGAAGGTCAGTACATTAGCATAGGTTCACCCACACAACTCTTATCCAACCATAGAGGATTAATCAACTATATGAAGCGAAAGCACTTGACAATATTCCCGTGTGTCCTCGAGAATGTTTGGTCATCTTAAGTAATACAACCGGCTTGTCCTTTGCTAAAGAAAGGATTGGGCCAATTGCTGCAATTATTATTATTGTCTTTTATTTATTTGCACTCTGTTTATCTGCATTATCAAAAAATCCTAAAAATCCATTTGCTAAGTATTTATAGAGAATTCCTGATCCAAACCACTTGTCAACACCTTCTGCTCCTCGTTGGGTTTGACACTCTTACTTATCGAAAATACTACGATACATCCCCTATACTTGTGGGTCACCGGGGTCTAAGTTGAGAACTTGCTTCAATTGTGCTGATCGCTACCACTTTGTTGCCGGTTGTCCCTATGATAAAAGAGAAGATCATGGGGTAAACTTGTGTTGAAGAAGACCTCCAAAGCTCCTTACATGAAACCCTTCATAAAAAGGAATCCCACCAACAAGAAGTAGGGTTAAATTGTCTTGATAACACATGAAGAATTCTCCTCTGACAATGATGATGATGAAGATGAAGAAGAGGAAACATCAAGTGGTGTGGCGGATCTTGCCACTACTTCGACACCTACATTCTCACTCTTCTACTCTCCAAATGAGAATAGCTCCAACAAAAACGTCACTTGCCTTATGGCAAGAGGAACGAAGGTATTATCATCGTCACAACCCACCTCCTTAGTTGATGATGAATTTGATGATGAGTTATCCCTTGAGATCAAAAAGGAATTAGTTTCTTTTGATGTGTTTATGAACAACTTGCAAGGGGATCACAAGAAACATTTTCTGGACCTCTTAAATCAACTTGCACACACACACAAGAGCTTCTAGATGAGAAATGTAAATTAGGAAGAGAGCACATGATTGAGGTAGAAGCTCTAAATAATGCTCTAGAAGAAGAACAAGAGACTAGGATGTCTCTTGAAACCAAACTTGAAGGGCTTGGTGAAGCAAATGATCTCATTATTAATAAACTCATCAATGGACGTGACCATGCTATTGCTAAATATAAAAAGGCTAAAAAGGACAAGATTGAGTTTGGTGTTGTTCATGAAAAACTTGCCAAGGACTTTAGGATGCTTAACAAGGCTCACAAGGCCTTGGAGTGTGAACTCTTTTTGCTCACAAAGTCTCGTGAAAATCCTCAAACTCAATTGACCAATATTCCTTCACCTAGTACTTTCATTCCTGCTAGTTGTACAAATATACTTGAAGAAAATGCTAGGTTGAAGGTGGAGCTAGCTAAGGCCACCTTTCCCAAAGGAAACAAGTCAATTGTTGACCTGTTGAGTAAGCAGAGGTCAAATAGTGAGAAAGGGAGCATTGGCTTTGTATCTAAAGGCAAGAAGAAGAACAACAAGAAGAAGAAGGCCAAGCCCGCACAAGAAAAAGACAAGGTCACTGTGGGTAGTAAGACCACGAATGGAAAAACTATGTCTCATGATGACTTCGCGGGAAGTGGAAACCCTCACTATGTATTAATGCGTGATTATTATGGTGATGCATATGCACAATATGTTGGCCCATTTGATGGTTATATTGCTTGGTCTATTTGGGTTCCCGAGACCCTTGTTGCTAACAAAAGAGGACCCATTGAAAAATGGGTACCTAAAAACTAGTATGATCTTTTGTAGACCTATGCTTTTGGAGGATCAAAATGGGTGCTTGATAGTGGATGCACAAGTCATATGACCGGAAGCGCATCTTGTGTTAAGGAGTTGAGACCAAATGTTGATCAAATATCTGTGACATATGTCGACAAGTCAAAGTCTAAGGTAATGGGTTTCAGAATAGTTGTGGTTGCACACGATATCACTCTCGTGGACATCATGCTTGTTGAGACCCTTGGCTATAATTTACTTTCAATCCATGCTCTTGGAAAGATGGGTTTTGCCGTCTTTATTGATAATGATATTGTGATCCTCATGTGGAGCAAGTCTCTAAAGGTCGCTTTCGTTGGGTACGTCGAAAATGACTTGTATGTGGTGGACTTTTCGGGGAAAACCACTACAAATGTGATGTACTTATTTAGAAAGGCCGATGTGGGTTGGTTATGGCATCGCCGTCTAGCCCATGTCAACATGAGAACTTTGCAAAGCCTCCACAAGGATGGTCATATTGTTGGCCTAAAAGAAAATGTTTTCTTTGCCAAAGATCGTGTTTGCAGGGCATGTGTTGAAGGAAAGATGCATGATTCTCCCCACAAGCCAAAGAACTACATCAAGTCCAAGAGGATCTTGGAGCTCCTTCATGTGGATCTCTTTGGTCCTCCATCTCATGCAAGCCTTGGTGGGAAGAAATATTTCTTGGTGATTGTTGATGACTACTCAAGATACACTTGGGTATATTTATTCAAGCTGAAAAGTGAGACCCAAGAAAACTTCATTGACTTCATCAACATGGCTCAACATACACACAATGTCCCTGTGTTAACAATAAGAAGTGACAACAGTACCAAGTTCAAGAGCTGCACATTGAATGGATTTCTTAGTGATGAGGGAATAAAACATCAATATTCCACTACATATACCCCTCAACAAAATGGTGTAGCTGAGAGGAAGAACCAGACTCTTATTGATATGGCAAGGACCATGTTGGCAGAGTTTAAATCTCCATACAATTTTTGGGCTGAAGCAATCTCCACCGCAAGCCATGCATCAAACCGTCTCTACCTCCGTAAAGAATTGATCAAGACTCCATATGAAATTCTTACCGGTAACAAGCCAAATGTTTCATACTTCCGGGTGTTCGGTTGTAAGTGTTTCTATCGCATTAAGGGTGTTCGTTTGTCCAAATTTGATTCCAAAGCATTAGAGGGTATTTTTGTTGGTTATGCTCTCGAATCCCAGACTTATAGCATCGGACAAGCCCTCCGGAGTTGTCATAGAATCTTGTAGTGTGGTTTTTGAAGAATATGATGGTCCCCAAGGGGGGCGTGTTGATGTCTATGATGTAGATGATGAAATGCCTTAGGATGCCATAGGAAGAATGGGTGCGGGATTCATCCGACCTGTTGAGGAACCCCTTATGGCGGATCGAGAAGAACTATGCTCTACTCAAGTGGATCCCTCATCTTCACAACATCAACAAGCTTTTATCGAAGAGGACAATGACCCAAGCCAAAGACAAGTTGTGGACCCTCAACCAGATGATCAGGAAGAAACCTCTAGCTAAGAGGTGCTTGAGTCTCCATTTGCCAGAATGTCCAGCGGTGCTAAGTCTATTACACAAGGAAGATCTGTAGAAACTGCCATAAAGGAAGCCCAACGCCTGACTAGAAGTATGCCTAATCAAGACCAAGGTCAATACTTGCCTCTTGAAGAAGAGAATGATCCCAATGATGATCAAGGTCATGTTAATGGTCAAGACGAGGACCAAAATGATTAAGTGATCCCCACAAGAAACAACAAGGAGATCGAAACTCGTTGATACATTGCAAATGTATCTATAATTTTTGATGTTCCATGCTTGGTTTTATCCACTTTCTTGTGTTTTGTTCCAACTTTGGAGTAATTTTATTATGATTTCTTGGACTAACCTATTAACAAGAGACACAATGCCAACTGCCTGTTTTCTGCTGTTTTTGGTTCCAGGAAAGTCAGAAAATGAATATTCTCGGAATTGGACGAGACAAAAGCCAAAGTGCCTATTTTTCCGGAAGGGATCAAGTGCCAGAATACGAGACGGAAAAGGGCTGGGGGCTGGCCACACCACCTGGCCACGCGGCCAGGCCTGGCCCGCGCCAGGGGGTGGTTTGGCCGACCCCAGCACCCCCTCGGCCTCTCCTTCCACCTATAAGTTGCCCTCGGGACGGAAACCCTAAGTACCCGATAAAAAATCCACGAAAGAGTCTGTAGCCGCCGTCATCTCCATCCCTAGATCGGGAGGGATCTGAAGCTCTTCCCGGCACCCTGCCAGAGAGGGGAATTCACCTTGGAGGCCTTCTTCATCACCATGCAAGCCTCCGGTGTGATGCGTGAGTAGTTCATCCTTGGACTACGAATCCATGTAGTAGCTAGATGGATGGTTTCTCCTACTTTGTGCTTTCATGTTTAGATCTTATGAGCTCCGTTCATGATCAAGATCATCTATTTGTAATTCATACATGTTGTGTTTGCGGGGATCCGATGGATATTGAGATGCTATTTCAGATTTATTATTTATTCTATCATGTCTTTGTTATTTGAGATCTTGCATGCTTTCCGTTGTTAGTAGCTATCTTGGCCAAGTAGATGCTAGCAACTCCAAGAGTTGGTATTTATGCTCGATAGTGGGTTCATGCCTCTGGTAATCTGGGGAAGTGACAGAAATCTCTAAGGTACTAGATGTGCTGTTGTTACTAGGGAGAAAACAACGATCCTTTGTTCATAGAACAATTGTATTGTTTACCTTACACGCAGTTCGTAAAGCAATAATCTGTTGCTTGCAACTTAATACTGGAGGGGGTTTGGATGATAACCTGAAGGTGGATTATTAGTCATAGATGCAGCTGGATGGCGGTCTATGTATTATGTTGTATTGCCCAATCAAGTCTCAAAGGAGTCAAGATGATTAGTATATGCATGTATTGCCCAATCAAGTCTCAAAGGAGTCAAGATGATTAGTATATGCATGTATTGCTTTCTCGGTGTTTGTCAATTGCCCCGCTGTAATTTGTTCACCCAGCATGTTTTCTATCTAAGGAGAGCCACCTCTAGTGAACTATGGATCCTGGTCCTTCTTCTTTACATACAATCTACAACTGTTTACTGCTTTGTGTTTACTTTCTGCAAACTTTTACTTCTTTCCATTCGATACGTTTAATCCTTTGTTTTTCGCAAAACACGGTGAGATTGACAACCTCATCGCAAGTTGGGGACAAAGTTTTGTGGTTGTGTTGTGCAGGTCTCCACGTTGCTACTAGCACCGGTAGTGCGCCCTGCCAAAGCTCAGCTAGTAACACCTTTGGGGTGTTTCCTTGCTCCTACTGGTTCGATTAAACCTTGGTTTCATAACTGAGGGAAAACTTGCTGTGGTGCTCATCATACCTTCCTCTTGGGGTTCCCAACGAGCTCTACGTCGATCGTCGAGTGCATCACTCGTCGCCAAGCTAGAATGGATAGAATATTGGAATTAAGAGACCACACTCTTGAGAATGTGGTAGGAGATCTAAGAAGAGGGATATCCACTCGAGCTCAACTGAAGAACTTTGGTGAACACCAAGCACACATTTCCATGGTGGAACCAAAGAAAGTATGGGAAGCTCTTGAAGATTCGGACTAGTTGGATGTAATGCACAAAGAGCTCAACAACTTTGAGAGAAACAAAGTATGGAAGTTAGTTGAAAAGCCAAAAGATTGCTGCAATGTTATAGGAACCAAGTGGATATTCAAGAACAAGCAGGATGAGCATGGAATTGTTGTGAGGAACAAGGCAAGATTAGTTGCACAAGGGTTCTCTCAAATTGAAGGAATTGACTATGGAGAGACATGTGCACCCATGCCTCGCCTTGAGTCCATCCGTATCCTTCTTGCTTATGCGGCTGCTGACTCGTGGTTGATATCGAGCTCGTTGGGGAACCCCAAGAGGAAGGTATGATGAGCACAGCAATAAGTTTCCCTCAGTTATGAAACCAAGGTTATCGAACCAATAGGAGCAAGGAAACACCTCCAAGGTGTTGTTTCCAACTTGGAATCCTGCACAACACAACCACGGAACTTTGCCCCCAACTTATAGTGAGGTTGTCAATCTCACCAGTTTTGCTGAAAACAAAGGATTAAACGTATTGTGTGGAAGAAAGTAATAGCTTGGATAAAGTAAACAGAAAATAGTAAACAGATGTAGATTGATGGTAAAAGAAAGGACCGGGGTCCATAGTTCACTAGTGGTGATTCTCCTTAAGATAGATGACATGTTGGGTGAACAAATTACAGCGGGGCAATTGACAAACATCGAGAAAGCATACATGCATATACTAATCATCTTGACTCCTATGAGATTTGATTGGGCATTACAACATTATACATAGACCGTAATCCAACTGCATCTATGACTAATAATCCACCTTCAGGTTATCATCCGAACCCTCTCCAGTATTAAGTTGCAAGCAATAGATAATTGCATTAAGCATTGGGTCTAAAGTAAACAATATGATTGTTCTATGAGCAAGGGATTGTTGTTTTCTCCCTAGTAGCAATAACACATCTAGTACCTTAGAGATTTCTGTCACTTCCCTAGATTACTATAGTCATGAACCCACTATCGAGCATAAATACTCCCTCTTGGAGTTGCTAGCATCTACTCGGCCAAGATATCTACTAACAACGGAGAGCATGCAAGATCACAAATAACAAACACATGATAGAATCAATAATCAATCTAAAATAGCATCTCAATATCCATCGGATCCCCGCAAAAACAACATGTAGGATTACAAATAGATGATCTTGATCATGAACAGAGCTCACAAGATCTAAACATGGTAGCACAAAGGAGAAGAACCAACTATCTAGCTACTACATGGACCCGTAATCCAAGGATGAACTACTCACGCATCACACCGGAGGCTTGCATGGTGATGAAGAAGGCCTCCAGGGTGAATTCTCCCATCTGGCAGGGTGCCGGGAAGAGTTTCAGATCCCTCCCGATCTAGGGATGGAGATGATGGCGGCTACAGACTCTTTCGTGGAATTTTGATCGGGTACTTAGGGTTTCTGTATCGGAGCCATCTTATAGGAGAAAGGGTAGGCCGAGGGGGTGCCCTAGGCGGCCGCACCACCCCTTGGCACGGGCCAGGCCTGGCCGCGTGTCCAGGTGGTGTGGCCGGCCCCTATCCCCTCTCCGTCTTGTATTTTGGCTCTGTGTCCCCCTCGGTGAAATATTGACTTTGGCTTTTGTCCCCTCCAATTCCGAGAATATTCAATTTCTGACTTTCCTGGAACCAAAAAAAGCAGAAAACAGGCAGCTGGCACTGTGGCATCTTGTTAATAGGTTAGTCCAAGAAAGTGTACAAAAAGTACTCCAAAGTGTGGGCAAAACATAAGAAAGTAGATATAAACCAAGCATGGAACATCAAAAATTATAGATATGTTTGCAACGTATCAACATCCCCAAGCTTAACTCCTGCTCGTCCTCGAGTAGGTAAGTGATAAAAAGAAAGAATAATTTTTGAGGTGACATGCACCATCATAAACTTGATCAAAGTATTTGTAAAACATTGAAAGCTGGGATCATAGTACTTCAACATAGCATGAAAGATAAAGTTCTAACAATAAGACATAGCAACTATGTTGTAACATAAAAAGGCACAAACAAAAGATTCATGAATAACAATGCTTTGCAAGACGTTTGTTTGTTTCACATAAAGAAAACATAGCATAGTGGCATTCAGCTTGTCCCTCATAGAGTAGCAAACATAAATGCATAGGACACCTTCAAAGTTCATAAGGGTGACTAGATACAAATAGTTTAAGAACAAGCAATATCAAAGTTATGCATCAATCTACAAGTCTTGGGACAATGCACATTGAACTAAGAATGGCCACTCTGCTCTCTAAATAGCTGCATAAAGATAGAAGGTGGAGACTCAACATAAAAGTAAAAGAAAAGCCTTCATAGAAGGAAGCATGGATTCAAGTCTCATAAAGAGCTTCCAAAAATTATGGTACTTATTAGCTTTCAACTCTCACTGCCCCTATCATAAGCATCTTGAGGTGATTAAGGTTAAAGTGAACAAACTATGGAGTATATGCTTGACAAAGTATAAGTTGGAAATCTAATGTCCCTTGAATACGAGGGCCGCTCCATATGCTACTCAAGTTTAGTTACTGGTAAGTTCTTGTCATAGTAAGTACATGTGTATCATAGAGAACCGCCAATAGGGTCCCCCTTGCCCGATGATACGGAAGAATCCCCATATCAAAATGACAAGGCAAGCAGACAATGACCATCTCAGCAATCTTCTTATTTACCATGGGAAAATGGTGCTTTTTTCTTTCTTTCCTCTTTTCTCATCTCTTTTTTTTCTTTTTTGGCTTTTTGCTCAATCTCTATCTCTTTTTTATAAGAAGAATGATTCATAGATTGCTCATTATGGTTACGTTGCAGGTTTCCACCATGATTAGGCATGGATTAGACCGACGGCCCAGACGTTTCTCTAACACACATACATAACTCCATGGACTTACAAGCTCCCCTTTCATTTCACACCGACGACATCCATAGACAAAAGAGCATGATATCAACTAGGTACAAAGTACAAGTGCAATGTTGAAAGCGTTCCCCATGACAACATGGTTCTGCTAATCCCCAACATATAAGTGCAAGCATATACAACATAGACGAAACAATGGTTCAAGTTTATTAAGGGCAAGAAAAGTAAAGTGTTCCATCAAGTTTGTGAGAGCTTTAATCACTAGTTTTCTCATAATAAGTTTAATTCTGAAGGTAGATAAAAACATGAATATACTTGGAATAGCAAATGCTAATAGGTAGGTATGGTGGACTCTTTGGAATAACTTGTTTTTATTTGGAGTTGGATGCATGAGTGGAACTCATACTTGGTTATGGAGGCTAGCAAAAGACTGGGAGCGACCAACTAAGAGAGCAATAATAGCCATAATCATGCAAAGCGATAAAACATCATTAATTAAAGCATAAAGTGATATTACAAGTCAAAAACTAAAGGATCATAGAGGCTATGGTGACTTGGGATAGTCATAACATGGTGTGAGCACGCGCCAAGTCAACCCAAATAAAGCATCAAAGGAGAATACCACAATAGTATGCTTTAATATGCTAAATTACGCATGATTCTTTCAAGGCACATTAAGAAATCTCAATTGTTTATAACATGTCATGCTACAGCAAAAACCACTAAGCATAAAGCCAAAACAATATCAAGCATGACATGACAAAGCATAGGTCACAGTCAAAAACAAGCTCTTTTTACCACTTAAGCATGAACTTTTCCTACTCTTTCCAATCCAAACCAACCTTATTTGAAAACTAATGTATGAAAGAGGGGGTCCAACCAATTTATTCAAGCGAACTAAGCAAACCAAGAAACGAAAACCAAAAACAAAAACGAAGACGCTCCAAGAACAACACAACTATGCATGAAACAATAAAAATGAAGTGTTTGGAAGAAACCTGAGATTTTTATTGATGAAGAAGGGGATGCCTTGGGCATCCCCAAGCTTTGACGCTTGTACTTCTTGGTATTTCTTGGGGTGACATGGGGTGGCATCCCCAATCTTGAGCTTTAGTCCATTCTTCATCTTATTACATCATTCTTCCATTACACCTGAAAATTTTCCTTCATACAAAACTTCACACAATCTTTATTAGCAACATTAGTGTACTCAAGATAATAAGTCTTTGGTTTCAGTTTCAACACCAATAAAACTTCCATTAAGACACAAGATACTGTAGCACTTCCCTCAAAAAGGTCAATTCCCCAAAAAGAACCCAAAAGGGAATCGACAAGAAGCAAATGCAAATAATGACAGAAATCTGTCAAACGACCAGCAGGTAAAAACCAATTTTTTCAAAGACCTTTTGTTGCTCACATCGAAAAGTCTTGAACTAACGAAAGTTAGATAACAACCTGCGGCAGAAGCACAAAAAAATCATGCCTCAAAGAAATGTACAGAGATTTTACACGAATGTTTACAGTGAAGCACAAAAATCTGTTTCGGGACAGCAACTTTCCCAAGCATTACTTCTCTCTCATTAGAGGTTACTCATTAGAGGTTATTATATAGGTAATAACTTCCAAGACTCATCTAAAACTTTTGGGTTATCTCCTAATAATTACTTTTCTTTAACGGCTTTAAGTTAGGCATAAGAAGCAAGAAAAGAATTAAGTATTCTCAAATGAAGAAGCATTAAGGGAAAATTTTGTTTTCATAGGAGAGGCAAAATGGATCTTATCTATTTTCTTAGGGAAGTGTTCTATACCTTTCTTGAGTGGGAGTTGATATTTAATGGTGCCTTCTTTCATATCAATAATGGCACCAACGGTTCTAAGAAAAGGTCTTCCCAAAGTAATAGGACAAGAAGCATTGCATTCAACATCCAAAACATAGAAATCAATGGGGACATAGGCATTGTTAACCATAATAAGAACATCATTAATACTCCCCATGAGTTTCTTTTTAGCATTATCATCAAGTGGGACATTTAAATAACAATCTTCCAATGGTGGCAAATCAAGCATATCATAAATCCTTATAGGCATAATAGAAACACTACTATCAAGATCACATAAAGCTTTGAAATCAAAATCATTCACTTTCATATTAATGATGGGTTCCCAACCATCTTCTAGTTTCATAGGAATAGAAGCTTTATGTTTCATCTTTTCTTATTTAATTTTTATGAGAGCATCAGTAATGTGTTTTGTAAAGGCCATATTCATAGCACTAGCATTAGGACTTTTAGCAAGCTTTTGTAGGAACTTAATTACTTCAGAGATATTGCAACCATCAAGATAAAAATCATAATTATCATCTAAAGTAGTAGAGCTATTGCTTCACATATTTCGAAGAATTTCAGCATTTTTATTAGAAAAGGTTCCATTAGGTTTACTAGCTTCAACATTAGTGGTAGTGATAGTAGAAACACTAATATTTCTAGCAATTTCATCTTCTATTTCCCACTTAGCATGCAATTCAGCTAATAATCTAATATTTTCATCAATTCTAACTTGTATGGCATTAGTAGCAGCAAAGGGATTTTCAATAGTTTCAGGTTTAGTAGAAGATTGTGCTTCAGCCAATGATGCTATGTTTCTTTCAGCATTAGAGAGTTTCACCTCAATAGTTTTATTGAAAGCAGTTTGTTTATTGATAAAATCTTTAAGCATAACTTCAAGTTCAGAGGGTGCACTTCAATTATTGTTGTAGGAAATTCGATAAGCATTACCATTATTGGGAGGATATGGCCTATAGTTATTATTACCAAAATTATTTCTATAGGCATTGTTGCTAAAATTATTATTTCTTATAAAGTTCACATCAACTTGCTCTTCTTGAGCAACCAAAGAGGCTAAGGGAACAAGATTTGGATCAATATGAGCTTTCCCATTAACAAGCATATACATAATAACATCAATTTTATCACTCAAGGAGGAGGTTTTTCAATAGAATTTACCTTCTTACCTTGTGGAGCTCTCTCAGTGTGCCATTCAGAATAGTTCACCATCATATTATAAAGAAGCTTTGTTGCAGCACCCAAAGTAATGGTCATAAAGGTACCTCCAGCAGCAGAATCCAGTAGATTTCTTGAAGAATAATTTAGTCCTACATAAAAGGTTTGGATAATCATCCAAGCAGTCAGTCCATGAGTGGGACAATTCTTTACCAAAGATTTTATTCTTTCCCAAGCTTGAGCAACATGTTCATTATCAGATTGTTTAAATTTCATTATTTCACTTCTCATAGATATAATCTTAGCAGGGGATAGTATTTTCCAATGAAAGCATCTTTGCATTTAGTCCAAGAATCAATACTATTTCTAGTTACGGATTGCAACCATTCTTTAGCTTTTCCTTTCAAAGAGAAAGGAAACAATTTAAGCTTAATAATATCTCCATCTATATCCCTATGCTTTTGCATCTCAAAAAGTTCAACAAAGTTATTTAGATGAGCAGCATCATCTTTAGTACCAATTCTAGAAAATTGTTCTCTCATAACAAGATTGAGTAAAGCAGGTTTAATTTCAAAGAAAGTAGCTTCAGGAACAGGTGGAGCAATAGGTGTGCACATGAAATCATTGTGGTTGGTGCTAGTGAAGTCACACAACTTAGTGTTTTCAAGAGTAGTGATTTTTTGTATTTTTAATAAAGAAAGCAAACATGGTACAACTATTTTCTGTGTGTTTTTGATAAAGAAACAAGCAAACAAGGCAAACATAAACTAAGCAAAACAAAAATAACAAAGTAAAGAGATTGGTTATGAGGGACTCCCCTTGTGAAGATGTCCTTGACTCCCCGGCAACGGTGCCAGAAAAGTACTTGCTGACTCGTTGTTGATATCAAGCTCATTGGGGAACCCCAAGAGGAAGGTATGATGAGCACAACAGTAAGTTTCCCTCAGTTATGAAACCAAGGTGTTGTTTCCAACTTGGAATCCTGCACAACACAACCACAAAACTTTGCCCCAAACTTATAGTGAGGTTGTCAATCTCACCGGTTTTACTGAAAAAAAGGATTAAACGTATTGTATGGAAGAAAGTAATACCTTGTAGAAAGTAAACAGAAAACAGTAAACCATTGTAGATTGATGGTAAAAGAAAGGACCGGGGTCCATAGTTCACTAGTGGTGATTCTCCTTAAGATAAATGACATGTTGGGTGAACAAATTACAGTGGGGCAATTGACAAACATCGAGAAAGCATACATGCATATACTAATCATCTTGACTCCTGTGAGATTTGATTGGGCATTAAAACATTATACATAGACTGCAATCAACCTGCATCTATGACTAATAATCCACCTTCAGGTTATCATCCGAACCCCCTCTAGCATTAAGTTGCAAGCAACAGATAATTGCATTAAGCATTGCATGTAAAGTAAACAATATGATTGTTCTATGAACAAAGGATTATTGTTTTCATCCTAGTAGCAACATCACGTCTAGTACCTTAGAGATTTCTGTCACTTCCCTAGATTACTAGAGGCATGAACCCACTATCGAGCATAAATACTCCCTCTTGGAGTTGCTAGCATCTACTCGGCCAAGATATCTACTAACAACGGAGAGCATGCAAGATCACAAATATCAAAGACATGATAGAATCAATTATCAATCTGAAATAGCATCTCAATATCCATCGGATCCCCGCAAACACAACATGTAGGATTACAAATAGATGATCTTGATCATGAACGGAGCACACAAGATCTAAACATGGTAGAACAAAGGAGAAGAACCAACCATCTAGCTACTACATGGACCCGTAGTCCATGGATGAACTACTCACGCATCACAACGGAGGCTTGCATGGTGATGAAGAAGGCCTCCAGGGTGAATTCTCCACTCCGGCAGGGTGTCGGGAAGAGCTTTAGATCCCTCCCGATCTAGGGATGGAGATGACGGAGGCTACAGACTCTTTCGTGGAATTTTGATTGGGTGCTTAGGGTTTCTGTATCAGGGGCATCTTATAGGCGAAAGGGGAGGCCGAGGGGGTGCCCTAGGCGGCCGCACCACCCCCTGGCGTGGGCTAGGCCTGGCCACGCGGCCAGGTGGTGTGGCCAGCCCCTGGCCCCTCTCCGTATCGTATTCTGGCTCCGTGTCCCCCTCGGTGAAATATTGACTTTGGCTTTTGTCTCGTCCAATTCCAAGAATATTCATTTTCTGACTTTCGTGGAACCAAAAACAGCAGAAAACAGGCAGCTGGCACTGTGGCATCTTGTTAATAGGTTAATCCAAGAAAGTTTATAAAAAGTACTCCAAAGTGTGGGCAAAACATAAGAAAGTAGATATAAACGAAGCATGGAACATGAAAAATTATAGATACGTTTGCAACGTATCAGCGGCACATCGTAACTTTATATTACAAGAAATTGATGTAGAACGTGCATTTCTTAATGGTCCATTGCATAAGTTTGTATATGTAAAGCAACCCCCAGGGTTTGAGGATCCCAAGTTCCCAAACCACATCTATAAACTTGATAAGGCGCTCTATGGACTCAAACAAGCCCCACGCACGTGGTATGAGCACCTTAGAGAGTTGTTGTTAGACCGTGGGTTTGAGGTTGGGAAAATCGATCCCACTCTTTTTACTAAGAAGGTCAATGGGGAGATTTTTGTATGCCAAATATATGTTGATGATATTATCTTTGGCTCATCTAACAAAGATTTTCATGATGAATTCTCAAAGCTTATGACTAATAGGTTCCGGATGTCTATGATGGGATAATTGAGGGTATTTCTTGGCTTTGAGATCAAGCAAGTAAGAGGAGGGACATTCTTCAACCAAGCCAAGTATACTCAAGATATGCTCAAGAGATTCAACATGAATGATCTGTTGGGCCACGCAGAGAAAAACAAAACATTTTCCTACGTGGTGAACCCAAGATCTAGCTGAGGTAGCAGGCCACTAGATTACCGCTAGACGCGCAGATGCGGAAGTTGATGTAGCGCGTCAGAGCAGTGCTGAACGATCCCACAGACAGCCCTTTTAGATCCCACGAACTCCTTCGTCAGATCCCCACGAGCTACCCTGTCTCCAGCGCCGCACGTGCAACGCCTCTACGGGTATCCACACATATAGGAAGGAGCTTCGGACAGAGGACTGCTAGATCATGTCTAGCCTGAATTGGAAGTGGAGAAAGTGACGGCTAGGTCAGGGACTATCCCTTGTCACTCCACTTATATACACTCCTAGTTGGGCTCAATGCTTGAGGCCCATCTAGGCTATACTCCAATCTCCATATGGATCTAATCCACATGGGCTCCTTACCCTTAAGTGTGTGACCCTGTAGGTTCACGTACACCTAGACATGGCATGATCTACTCCTCCAAGTATCTCGTCATGGCATTGAGTCCAACTCACTTCCATGAACACTCGGTCTCAAGTCGATAGATGGTAGCGGCCTCTAGCAAGACGTCCCAACTCCCAAGTGTCATAAAGTCATAAGACGAACCTTCAATGTGACTTTTGTCCAAGTCCCTTTGCCTCATGATATATCTGTTAAGCTATAGGCGAGTAGTTGTCATCCCTTTAATAGCTTAACTCTCTTCTCGTACCATGATATGTGATTCACTGGACTAACTCTTAGTCCGACTCCTAAGTTAACACTTAACTGAGTAGCGCATGGCCATGCTTCCGAATAATATCACACGAGAGGGCCTAGAGAATATCTCTCCATTATGGAGGGGCAAATCCCATCTTGGTAATCCATGTCATGCAGCTTGCTTCACGACCAACCCGAACTCTACCTTTATAACTGCCCATTTACGGAACAACGTTTGATAGAACCTAAGTTGGTGATCCACAACTCGGATCATGCAATCACCTCAGGTCAAACGATTCCATTGCCTGAGACTGCAAATGACAACACGCTCGTTGCATCTCAACTGTGGGTCAGTCCGAATCACTAAACTCTTTAGCCGAATCAGTGCAAGTCAGAATAGCATCACCATGCCCATGACAAGTGGAACCGTGTCATCAGCCGACTTGCACATTGGTCTAAGTTATGTGTCCAGCACAACCTCAATGACCAAGGACAATCTAATATGAACAATCATAATATATAGTTCCACAACTGAATCACGCATTCAGTGATATATATCTGATGTTTATATAAGGACAACTTTACTTTATGAATACTTTGGGAAATATCACCAACCATGATTGCCTCTAGGTCATATTTCCAACAAGATCTAAATGGAGCTCCCACTCCCATGGCAACAAATATCCATCTTGAACTAAACCCAAATGGTAAAGATGTGGATCAAAAGGTATACTGGTCCATGATTGGTTATTTGCTTTACCTTTGTGCATCTAGACCGATATTGTGTTGAGTGTAGGAGTGTGTGCAAGATATCAAGCGGCTCCTAGAAAAGCCATTTGATGGCGGTCAAGAGAATCTTTTGATATTTGGTTCATACCCCAAACTATGGTATTTGGTATCCTAGGGGCTCAGCTTTCTCTCTTTGTGGATACACGGATTCAAATTGGGCTGGTGACAAGGATGATAGAAAATCAACCTCCGGGGCTTGACAATTCCTTGGGAGGTCCTTGGTGTGGTGGTCTTCTAAGAAGCAAAATTGTATATCTCTCTCCACCACCGAAGCCGAGTATGTGGCAGCTGCTAGTGCTTGTACTCAATTGCTATGGATGAGGCAAACTTTAAAGGAATACAGTGTCCATTGTGACAAAGTGCCTCTTCTATGTGACAATGAAAGTGATATCAAGATTGCTTATAACCCAGTAGATCATATAAG
Source organism: Avena sativa (assembly GCA_916181665.1). NCBI lineage: Eukaryota > Viridiplantae > Streptophyta > Magnoliopsida > Poales > Poaceae > Avena > Avena sativa. The sequence continues at coordinate 408,477,588 of OV702292.1, read as the reverse complement.
GACAAAGCATATTGAGATTCGTCATCACTTCATTAGAGATCATGTTGCTTGAGGTGATATTGAGCTATCCTACGTGTCAACCAAAGACCAACTTGCCGACATTTCCATGAAGCCACTTGATGAAGCAAGGTTTTTTTATTTGAGGAATGAACTAAATATTGTAGATTCTAGGAGCTTGAGTTGATCACCTTGCATACTCACCTATGTCTTGACTCTTATTTGGTTTAGGTGCAGGCATGGAGATAAGGGGAGTGCAGTCCCAATACATTGGACTATCCCTCCCCCCATAATTCCAACATTAAGAAAATCAAATCCCTTAATATCATTTAGTGATATGTGAGCCTCATTGATGAGTAGTGGCTATGAATTCAACGATAATTCTTCGCGGTGTCATTCCATAGACACTTACATGGTGGCCTAGGCCACCACCCTCTTCATATTTGAAGAGTCGGTTCTTGACTTGTTTGTTTTGGATTTTAATTTGTCATTTTCTTGAGTATCTATGGTTTCTTGGTTCTTCATAGTACATCTTCTAAATCCCAGGCTTATTCTCATCTCTAAACATGGTCCTCTTGCCACACATTTGTCCACTATTTGAATCTGGGGGTTTTCTGGTCGTGCGGGCTGGACTGTCCGCACTGAACCGACCGGAGTGTTCAGCCAAACCGGACACTCTGCTTGATTCAGCCCGGACACTTCGGCCGGGCCAGACACTCTCGTGAATATCACCCGGACAGTCCGGCCCCAGCGGTTTCGATATTATAAAAGGGGTCAGGAAGGAGTGGACGGTTTAGTCCTCCTTCTTCTCCCCGACACCCTCCTCTCCAAACACTGCCGCCCCTAACCAGGATCTCCACCGGAGGGCACCTCTACCCCGGATCCGGCCATTGCCGCCGGCCATTACCTTCCCTTTGCCGCTGGGACCCGTTCTCCTCCGGTGAAGGCCTCCATGGATGCTGGTATTGTGCCTCCCCCATCTCGTGGGTTTCCTCTAGATGAACTTTTGGAGGCAATGACCTATCTAGATCCATGGTTACATCATACTGCATGCAATACTCGTCATTGTAATAGTTATAGCAATCCTGATCTACTCCGGTTGAACACTCTTGCACTGCTCGAAAAATCCCCAAGGCTCTAGCCGGAATGTCTAGCGTGTACAAAGCAAACACTCTGGTCCAGCCGGAATGTCCGTCCTACACTGGACTGTCTGGGTCCGGCGGAGTCTTCGGGGTGTTTTTGTCAGACAGTCCGGGTGTTCTCAACCAGTGTTGATCCCGCATTACTTTAGCTACTGCTATGTGCTTACACCTCCTGGACAAATGTGCTTACCCATATGCTACCCTTCTACTCTGAATTCACAGGTAGCTCTCGTCCTCTTCGCTCTACGGCTACTCAGAAAGCCCTTCCTCGCAGGTTCTGGGACAAAAGAGTGATGTCCATATTGATCTGTCCATGGTCAGGCAGGCTGCTCGTGACCGTGCTCCAGCTAAGCACGAGAAGGTCAGAAAAATGAAAAGAGATGAAGCCAAGTGCTAGAAGTATGAGGCATTGACCACACTGGCAGATTTGGGCACCGAGGAGTTTGTGGAGATGCGAGTCCAGCAGTTCTATTCTCTACAGCGCACTTCTGAGGATGATCGCTTCTGGAGAAATGAACAAGCCCTACTCTTTTCTGTGTTGTTCTCTGCTTTCAGGACTCCTCTGTGCCCCATGCAGTGGCTGGATGTTGAGAAGCTTCGAGCTCACAAGTACTTTGAGGACGCTCTTTGGGTGACTGAGAAAATGGGGCTGCACACCATCTTTCAAGCAAGAGAAGACTATAATATTGAGTTGGTCCAATAGTTCTATGCCACGGTGGTCTTTGGGGACACTACTGATATTCCCCTTGAGTGGATCTCTGGCACTACTAGGTGTCGTTCCAGCATGGCTCAGTTTGCACACATCCTTGGAGTCCCTTTCAACCCCAATGCTCCCAGTGGTCTCAGGATGCATATACATGGTCAGGCATATGACAAGAAGCTGTTGGCCCCAATCTACTCTTAGAATGGTGTAGTTAGCCAAACCACCAACATCAAGCTCATCTACAACATTCTGCTTCGCATGTTTAGCCACACTCTCACTCCCAAGGCAGGCAACAAGGATGAGATGAGAGGTGTAGAGATCAACCTTATGGCCCATGCTCACTTAGTGTATGCTCATGGTCCAGATCATCCAGGTGGTGCCATAGATGTCATGGATTTCATCTATCAGACATGTACAAGTGCATCACTGACAAGAAGTGTCCTCTATTTGCTCCATATGTGATGAAGCTCATTGCTGCTTAGGCTCCAGTCACCCGACTGCTCTACACTGACCTTGTTACACACCTTCCTGCCAAGATATAGAGGAAGGCTACCCCCACCACCAAGGAACCTCGTGGCTACCCCTCTGCTCAGGACATATTTGAGGATGATGAAATGGATGCAGATGCCTCTGACAGTGATGATGGGTCTAAAGAGGTACCAGAGGCTGTGACCCGTGGCCCTTACATGAAGCATGCTAGCAATGTATATCGCTCCACCACCTCCAAGGAGGAAGTGCACAAGAAGCTGAAGACGGCCTCCTGGTGGAGGAAGCTTCTTCTTTGCCAGAACATTGATGCTCGCCATGGACAGTACGATGCATACAAGGTGAACCGGAATGTGATGAAGGAGCTCAAGCAGATCAACCAACCCATGGATGTTGATCCTGCTCAGTAGCAGGCGTCAAATGGCACTCTTTCCTATGGTCACTAGAGTCAGGGACGTGTGGACTAGTCCATGTTTGAGGACGTGTCGTCTTCTTCGCGCCCTCACGGCCAGAGCTCTACTTAGGAGGATCTGGATGATGAGGATGGCGATGAGGATGAGGATGAGGAGGAGGAGGCCGTCGACAACGACTACAGTGGCTAGAGTTGTCCTTAGGACGCTTTAGTTGTTCTCTTTTCCCTTTTTGGCGTCTCGATGCCAAAGGGGGAGAAGTAGCTCCTTTATTAGGTTGCTACCGGGGATTTTCATGGGTACACAAGCTTTACGTTATTTCGATTTGCCTCTTTGAAGCTTCGTGTCTTTATCCTACTTGTTGAGTACTATGTTGTTGTGTTGAACTCTGTTATGTGTGTTGTGACATGCTTACCCGGTTTTGTTAATGACTATGTTATGCCTATCTTATTGATCTAGTTGTTATTATATCATGTCATAACTTGTTAGCTACAAAATATAGTGAGGATCTGATCCTAGGGTGTGTGATCTTGTATTCAAATGCAAAGCCAAAATTGGTCACACATCTAGGGGGAGCCTTACTATATTTTTTATATCTCCTATTGTGAAAATTATTACCTATCCTATTTGCAAATCCTTGGGTTGTCATCAAACACCAAACAGGGGGAGATTGAAAGGGCATTTATGCCCTTTCAATTATTTTGATGTTTGTTGACAACACTTGGATAGGTTTAATCTGATGTTAAATGTTTCAGGAGATATCAGCTACTCTCGTGTATTTTGCACTGAAGGTATAGAGCTTCCCAGGATCATGCATGTGCAGGAACATTGTCCTAGCCGGACTATCCGGGTGATTTACGCTGGAGTGTTCGCCCCCGGCCGGACTGTCAGGTTGGATTCGGCCGGACTATCCAACCTTGGGAACTGGGCGACATGCTCGGACATTCTGTGTCCCATATCAGACACCACCCGGACTCCGTCCGGACTCTGTCCAAAACTTCGCTAGCCGGAGTGTCCGGTGTGTTTGGCCCGGAGTGTTCGGCCCAGGGGCTGGTCGACCTGCTTGGACAATCAGAACTACATATCGGACACCTCCCGGACACAATCCGTACACTGGCTAAAAACTTTGCTAGGCTAGATTGTCCGACTAGTTTCTCGCGGAGTGTCCGGCTGATGTTGGCCGGACTGTCCGGGGTAAGTGGCTCCCAATGGCTCTAATTCCAGGGGCCTATATAAAGGCCCCTTCTTCTACCTTGGGAGCTGCTCATCCACCTCAAGAACTCCAGCATCATTTGAGCCACCAAATCCACAAGATCTCTTCACTCAACCATCCAAATTCACTGGTCTTTGGAGAATCGAAGGAGGAGGCCTTGATCTACAGCTTCACCAAGAGAGATCTTCATTCCCCCCTCATTCATTGGAAACCCTAGCTTGTGATTTGGTTCTTACTAGCTTGTCTTTAATTGTTTAACAACTTGCTTGTATTTGGGAGCCTCCAATTAGGTTGTGGATGTGCGCCTCGAACTTGTTGTAAAGGTGTTGGCTTCCACCTCAAAGGTTGCCGTATAGTGGAAGCGGTGAATCGAACCTGTTGGGGTGAGGTTCATCGTAGAACAAGGGAGGCCTCTCGTGGCATTGGTGGTTTGAAACCACCCCCTCTCCAAACGTAGACGTACTTCCCCTCAAAAGGAAGGAACTACGGGAAACAAATCCTTGTGTCTCCATGTGCTCCACTTTGGTTACTTCTGTCCTTTACCGCACTTTACTTATCTAGTTCTTGGTGAGTGTTTGTGCTAGATTGACATATAGGTAAATTCACCATAGTTGCATGATCTAGAGAATTTACCTTTTTTGTCAAACCCTAACTTGAAAAAGACTAAAATTTGAAGTAGCACCTATTCACCCCTCCTCTAGGTGCCCATACGATCCTTTCAGCGGGGACATAAGGGTTCCCACCCATGTGCTGGATTCTCCACGAGAAATCTGCAACTTCACGATAAGATCATCCGTCCATGCGAAAGGAAGAATAGCTGACTTCTCCGTCCCATTCCAAATCTTATGGTTAACGCCTATTATACGGTGCTAGAATCACTAATGTCATGGGTTATTAGGTCCTATCTGTTCTGCAACTAGAATCTTAGATTTCACTGCAATTCTTAGTATTTATCACCACATAGGATGATAATAGAATTTCATTTGTTTGGAAAAATACTTATTTTCTGTCTCTTTTAGAACATAGGTGATAACACACAATTTTCAAATACTTTCATAAAGACTCTTCGAAGGACATGAGCAAGTGATGAGCTTGCCTGGTGACTGCAAGGTAGTGAAGTCGAATACTTCCACCAGACCTTGAGCTCTGGTTTCTACAGAAGACCATTATTGCCCGGTACGAACAATACTTAAAGAAGCAATATGTAATGCATAGTAATGTCATGCAATGGTTTATTATTTTCTTATTTGCGTGTTTTACCCACATTATGAAGGTTTACCATTTTCTTTAATAAAAGGAAAGTATTACTCAAAGTCTTTTAAATTAACGTAACAATTATATCTAGTATTTTTTATAATGACTAGTATTATTCTAAGAGTTTAAAAATGGATTTATTTAATTTTTAACTCTTTTAAATATTTCCTTAAAATTCCATTAAGGAATAAAGATTTTATTTTTATCACACTTGATTTTTTCACAAAGATACAAACTAGTATTTTTCTATATTAGTATAACTATTTAGGATCATAAAAGTGAATTTTATTCAATTTTAAGTGTTTTATATATTTTCTAAAATTCCCAAAGGAATATATACATTAATAATAATAGTTCTAAATTTAATTACCTAAAATTCTATTTATTATTTTTCTTGAGTAGAGGACATTTTTGTGAGTTCATAGATGTATTATTTGTATTTTTAGGATTTTTATTTCTTTTTCTAGAAGTGTTTTTGTTTCAGGGGCATAATTGTAAATATATTTTTAGATAGGTCTTTTAAAATACGGGCCCGACCCACTAGGCTAGCCCGGTCCAACTAGACCCGGCCCACCCGGCCTGGTCAAAGGACCACTTGGGCGGTACTGGATAGTCCACCGGCCTAGTGCCCACACGCTCACTCTCTCTTCCCCTCTTTCTCCCTCTTGCTCTCGTTCTCGCCTCGCTCGATGTCGACGCCGTCGCGCTCAATTCCGACTTGACCCTGCCGTCGTGGCCCCATGGTGCAACACTACCAAGTCGATGTCGCCACGCGGTCCTGTATGAGCCGATTGGTCGATGAGGTCTTCTCCCGGTCGCGTTGACCCCCGCCCGAGGCTAGGGTTAGGGTCCGACTGCCTCGGTGCTTCGCTGACACCGTGCTGGGTTGCTCACGGCGCTCAGCCCTTCTCCTCCGGCTACTCCTGATGCACTACAAGCGCGGGTTGCAGCGCCCCTCCGAGGTGCTCCCCGTGCTGCCGCCTCTTCATCGCCACTGGCCACTTCTCTGCTTCCTCTTCTAACTTCTTGCGAGGACATCGGGTAAGTGCGCTTCCCCCTTTGTGCTCCTCTCCATGATCTATCTACCTTTCCATGTCAAGTGTGCTTGCTGTGATTACCCCTATCTAGGGTTCATCTCTGAACCTAGGGTTCATACCCTCTGCAGTGATATTCAGTTAAATTCTTCTAGTTCATCCTACTAGTGATATTCTTCTGGATGTTAATCTGCTAGTAGTACCTATTGCACCCTAATGACCTTAGCCTGTTGCTCTTCTTTTTGTCAGTTAGTACTCTGCTGAATGTTGTCGCCACTATGTTCTCAGTCAGAGAACCTTCTATGAATGTGTACTTCATTTGTATGTGGATGCTTATACAATAGTGGATGTGAGTTCATTTTGTTGGGTTGTGACTCACTGTGATACTAAAGTTGGGATACCCTCTATTCAGGTGATGTTAATATTTGCTTGTGAAGCACTGATGTGCTTAGCCTCAGGATTTACTCCTGCTACTGTCTAAATCTTAGTTCCTAAAGCTAAACTGGCTCTGTGATTCATGAGGAAATAATTTATGCAGAGATGATTTAGAAAGATGATTGATTCCTATCTTTTGTTATAGGAAGATGATTTACTTAATGGTCTCTATCAAGTGTGGCTTAATGATAGACAGTATTATATTCATTGTCTTTTCTGAATCAAATGTCTAATATGATTCCTAAATTTATTTAGGAAAGTGATTATATGATTTTAATAGATATAGATGAACCTGTTGGTATAGAGGTGCTAACTAGTTAGAACTAGATCCATTGGTCTATGATGCTGGTCTAAGACCACCTTAAGTAGAAACCACAAGTTTTCTACTTGATTCTTCTTATTCATGTATTTATCATGCTCTTGTAAGATCAGATCCATGATAGCATATATGAACATGTAGAAATAAATATTTGATTCAAAAGGTTGGTTTGTACCCTTGTAACTTTGTGCTTGTTGCTGCTGCCTTCCCCTTGGCTTAATCTTTCTCAACTGGTACTTCAGATCCCTTGTAACCTTGCTATCCACCTCACTCTATCCTCTCCTCAGGTAACCATCTTGGCTGATGCTTTCCTAGGGTTGTTGTGCCGAAAGGTGGTTGTGTTTATGATGGCTTTGGCAAGAACCTGTGTGTTCCTGTGTGGCGTGTGATGATATGTGCTTGGCTCTGTGAAAATGAGTGGCAAAGCTCTACTTTGCACTGTGCTGCTAGTTTTAACCCACTCTCCTACTTCCCTGCTGTTGACACCTCAATGCATGCATTTAGGTGTGTGAGCAGCTTCACTATTGCTGGATGTTGATGAGCTCAAATGCTTTTAACTTTGAACTCCCCATCTTTTTCTTAATTCCATCCCTAGTGAAACTTGCCCCCTTTGCCAATGAAGTTGTACTGAGTCTGTTTGTGAAAAGAACAGATTCTACATTTGATGGTTTTTCCCCTTCTTTGAAAACAATAGACTATGTGATGTTAGTAAACAGTGCACTTCACTTTTAATGATTGAGAGTATTCTAATACTAACCCTCACTTTGTTTTATTCTAGTTTTGTCTCTTTTGCATGTACAAACTTAAATGAATCTAACGAAGATTTAGACTAGGTTTAGTCTAGGTTTAGGCTGTTAGCTTTTAATTGTAATCTTTTTCCTTTCCTATTTTTGTAAAGACAATGTATCATGTATGTAATGTTAATAAAGCTTTTCTTTTCCTTCAATATGGTCTTTGTAAAGTACTTTGTTCAATAAATATATGTGTTCATTTATTGTTTGAAGAATAAAGGAAGGAAATAAGAAATACAAATATGGTCTTTGTAAAGAAATTAGATTAGTGAATTATCTACTTGTATTTTTTCCATTTCCTTTATAATTTGATAATTGCTTAATATTCAAACAATAAGAAAAACTAACTTCTTTTTTGAAATTCAAATAAACTCTTACACTTCTAATTCACTAATCTAATTTAAATTATTTAAACTTATTCAAATTTCAAAGTTGATTTCAAATTATTCACCCAAATTCATAATGTCTCCTAAGGTTCATGTCAGAATTCATAACAAACACTTCTATGAGCTAAACCCTAACTCAAAGCAGTGAAAGAAACTCGGATCCCCACAGGGTTTTATTTGGCGAAAAATTTACCCCAAATTTTACAGATGAATACATGCGAATGCACAAATTTCTATTTCTACCCTTCGTCTATTCCTAAATGCTAGGATGTTATAGTGATTAATTATGTTATTGTCTCAATATTATTAATATACCAAAGTAGATCATAGTAAAGGATATACATACCGCATTTATGTTTTACAGGTCATTTCTCGATAAACTTTCAGGGTCTATGTTTAAATAAAGAAACACTTGAAGGGCAGTCATTGTACTGTTACTCAGGAATACTCACAAAGCTTTGATTAGATGGAAAATCACACCATACTATCTTATAACGAAATGGTTAATCTACTCAAAGCTTAACTCATGCAGAAAGCTGGGATTGATTTCACATAGATTGAACAGAGAGCAAGACCAACGAGTATCAAAACTGATGAAAAATAGGTACACGTGTAGGACCATACAAGCAAACATATGGAATAGGCATGTAACGTGAAATGAAAATGACAATTACAATACAATATACCTTATACGGGATTGCACGTCTTTTAAATTTCTCTTATAGACCTCATTCTCCTTGATAAAAGTAAATCCACTCTTTAATAATTCATGATCATCGGCTGCCTCTGGATCATCTGGTTGGTCCACGAATATTTCTTCTTCGACAGTTCTGAAGTACAATGCAAAGAAAAAATATAAATGACTATTAAGAGAACAGTAGGCACGTGTTCCACATGGAAGATAACTACATAGTTCACTAATAACAATTTTGAACCGAAGCATATTGTTTGAGTTACAATTCACCATAAGCGTGATTTGACTTTGAAACCCTGAAAAGAACCTTAAATTTGCAATGTGTTGAGCTTGAGTAAAGCTCAAGAATAAAGTACTATTAATATCACATTCACTTGCATACGCAATGTAGTTCACAACTATACCACTTCTCTGGCTCAAATAATGATCCAGCTCACAAGTCGGAATAGGTTACTGAAAGGCCACATGCATGCAAGTACTGATTATTAAACAAATGATTTCTAGGTACATGTATATGCACTTGATGCACCCAAAATACACTTGCTCAACCACCCACTAACCCAAGAACTATAGTTGACCATGAGTGGTACATATATTAGGGAGGGGAAGATTTTACAAAAATAAGAATCCAAGTGTTATGCACCACAGGAATCCCTAGACAAATAATGTTGGCTCTTTCTAATTTGAGCATAAAAATGGTATCCTACAATACTAATCCACCCTCCATGTCCAAAATGCATCATCTCACTGAACATTAAAGTAATTATGTACTCATGATCTTTCTATGGTGAAGAAAATTAATTATCTCACTGCACACTATATAGTATAAGTATTACATTGGCATTGCCTTTATCCCTTTACAAACATTTACTTGCAGAGTTATGAAGCAATCTTTGGGTTGGCATTAAATAAAACTTACCTAATTACTACCTTGCTCTAACTGAACAAGGCATGGAAATGAACAAAATCACACGACAAGAAGATCGACTCAGTTCTCTTACCATTAACGGTAGCACTTGATGGACATGGGGTGGCTGTAGTTGGGTAGCACGACCTTGATATTAAGATCCATGCAGATCCCACACTCCTCATCGATCTTGCGTCAATAAGCCTCTTGGAGCCTACCTCGTTATGGTCTCTCCTCTGGTACCTCTCCGAGCATGCTGCCTACTACCTCTGGTCGATGTAGTCGCCGATACAATCGTGAAGTTACATGAGGGAGGGGAATATCACCGCTGCATTAGACCATGTGAATTAGTACCACAAGTGAGATTTTGAACTCCAAACATCAAACACCCGGTGAGCTTTTGAACCTTGTAGATGCAGGTAGACAATGGGGGAGGGGACATAACGCGATGGGAATATTGGGATCAATCGGGGTCTCACCTAGCATGAAAAAAGTAGATGTAACGGTTGATATCAAATCACGCACATGTATGCACCTGCGCATAGATATGATATATAACCGATCTTGTCGTTCGAAAGGTGGACGAGGTCAAGGCAGAGGTGGTCTTGGTGGATCCGTCGGCGGTGCCCAGGCTCAGCTGCAACTCCGTCTGATGACCTCTCCTTGCACGTACCAACGACGACCATGAGCAGGAGTTGCACGAGGCCTTCTTGATCTCCTCCTTTTCTGCACGGTCAGGAGCATGAGCAAGATGGAACAAATTGAGGTCTAGAAGGGGATAGGAAGGTCAGATCAGGAGCGTACAGCGGTAGGGCGAGGTCAATGTGAACGCCATGGAGGATATCTAGCCTATAGTGGAGGTCATTCTTGCCATGTACCATCCTATGGTGGAGTTCCTTGTCCTCTAGGGATGCAATGAGGCGCGGGGGATTGAGTGGATGTGGTGGTCAGCATAGAGGCGATTTGGTCGGTGGGGTGGTCCAGCATGATGAGCTCCTCCTCCACGCTACCAGCTGCCTTGGGAGGGAGAGTGGGAGAGGGGGTCGCGTAGATCGGAGAAGAGGAGGAATGCGGTGGTAGGAGTGAATGGCTAGGGTTAGAGAAAAGGGAGGATCATTTCAAGGAAACTTAGAACGCAATTTTTGTTTCGCCTTCTATGCTACTACTTGTATAACAAAAGTAGCAAGTTAGACTATGTTCAATGCCACATGGCATCCATGTTAGTTCAATGTGTGGATCCTATGTGTCATCAATAGATACAAGTCTAGTCCAATTCAGACACATGTAGATTTAAATCTAGTCCTATCTACACACACGTAAGCAGAAGTTGACACATGGACACGACATGTAGGCAAAATGGCTAAGGTGGCCGACCAGTCATTTTAAAGCATAAGTCATGACCATTTAAATTGGTCGTAATCGGCTAAATATATGGCCCCAAACCAGTGGTAAGCACCTATGACCATTTCATGTTAGGAAATTATGACCTTCTTAACAAAGATGGTCGTAGTTCTTCAAGGTTTGGACCCTCCAGACTGCTTTAGGACTATTTGGTTTACAATGGTCATAGATCTATGACCATAAAACCCATGGTCGTTAAGACAAGGTAACAAGTTAACACATTTCTTGTAGTGCGGGACTACCATCTTCGATCTTCAGGTGGACCACTCCTGGCCTGGAGACATGTACTACCCGGTAAGGGCCCTCCCACTTGGGTTATAACTAGTTACTGCCCTTCCTGGGACAAGCCCGACGAAGGACCAAGTCACCTTCTTGAATGGTTTGAGGCTGGACCCGGCGACTGTAATAACGCCACAAGCTTTACTGATAATGAGTTGCGTGCACAACTGCTAGGTTGCGAGCTCTTTGAGGAAGTTGATGTCATCGATGTGGTGTTTCCCTGGGCGGCCTCATGGTAAGCTCGCACCCGGGGGGCGTACTGTAGCTCGGTGGGCATCATGGCCTCGACTCCGTAGACCAAGGAGAAAGGGGTTTCTCTCGTCGTATGTTCTAACCAAGTATTCGGCATACGATAGTGTCAGAGACTGGCATCCCATGAAGGAACAAAGGGGTCTGACGAGCCTTGAGTTCGTTAGGGGGCTAAACACGTGTTCGGGTCTTACCCGTGACGATGACAACGATGGAGATCACACACGACAGAGAGTGACACGGTTTTTTGCCAAGGTTCGGGGGGGGCGTGAGGAGGTAAATCTCGTACTCCTGCTGTGTTGTATTGCTCGTAGTGTCTCACGAGGGTACAATGGAGTATGAATATATAGGGTTTTAGATCCCAAGGATTCATCCCTTTCTAAGGTTAGGTTACCTCTCCTTTTATAGGGTTGGCCTCCACCATTCTCCATAGCTCCGAGAGCGACCAATTCTAGTCGCATCTTGGCTAGGATCGGAACGAGTAGGGGTGACCCGAGGGTGGCCCGGATCTGTGGATCAGGCGAGCCTCGTCGGCTCGGCCCATCCCTTCTTCTACCACACCATCATCACAGGGTTGGTGCCTCAATCCTTCCCTCTCTTCATGGCGAGCTTATAACACTACCAAATCTCGGCCCTGGACCTCCAACCCAACTCAATCACCACCTTGTTCATCTTCGCTTTCTAGTGTTAGATATTCATCGGGGTGAAGCCCTCCATAGTGTTGTTCCGCCAGCTGTATGCCCTCCATCTCACCTCCACGACGCACATCACTGGCTGCTTCTCCTTTGTGAGGGTAGGCACATCATGGCTTCCTATGGTCTGGATGAAGAGGGTGGAGGATTCCGCAAGTGCTAGCTCTATCTGGACACCTCGGATGAGAGTCGTATTCTCCAAATCCCCATCGCTCTGGCAACAAAGATTGGGAGCCCATGATCCACAATGAACCTAGAGGGGGACAAGGTCGACACCCACTACAAGAAATATGGTGACCAGTGACCTTTTTTAATGACCATGGGTTTTTTGGTCATAGATCTATTACCATTTGATACGTCCATTTTGCATCACTATTCTATATCATAATTTACTATTATCCATTGCTATATTTCATATTAAGAGATGATACTTATGTTATTTCATCTGTTTTTGCATGGTTGATGACTTTTGGAGCATGGACCGCTGCAGTCAGGATTCTGATAGAAAAGGTGCTATTTGGAGGCAAAATTCACGGAGATCAGAAAATCCGAGAAAATACATGGAAAATCCTACTTTTCCAGAAGACGAAGAATGCCAAAAGGGGAAGTGGAGATGGGCCACAGGGGGCCACACCCCCCCTGGCGCGAGCCACCCCAGGCCGCGCCACCAGGTGGTGTGGCCGCCCTGGTCCACTCCAGCCGCTCCCCTCTGGCGTATATTATCCTCCCAAAACCCTAAGACTTGGGGAGTGACCACAGAAATATTCCGCCGCCTCTGCGGGGCGGAAAACACCGAGAGAGACAGATCTCTCCGGCAGATAGAATTCTGCCGGGGGAATTCCTTCTCGGAGAGGGGAGATTGTCGCCATCAACACCACATCAAGATAGACTTGATTGGGATCATCATCGTCATCATCACCACCACCATCTCCACCTGCACCATCATCACCACCTCCATACCGTCATAACAATTGGGTTGAATCTTGCATAGTTCTTGGGGGAAACTTTCCCGGTGTTGATTACTCTTTGTAGTTGATGCTATTGAGTGAACCGTTCAATTATTGTTTATGTTCAGATTGTTATACATCATTATTTCATCTCTGATCATGATCCATATGATGTCTTGTGAGTAGTTCGTTTTGTTCTTGAGGACATGGGAGAATTCATATTGTTAGTAGTGGAATTGTGTTGAGAAAGATTCAATAGTTTGATATTTAAGTTGTGGTGTACTTCTTCTAGTGGTGTCATGTGAACGTCGACTATATGACACTTCACCTATCTGGGCCTAGGGGAATGCATTGTGTATTTGGCTACTAATCGTAGGGGTTGCCGGAGTGACAGAAACCTGAACCCCCGTTAGGAAACCTTTGCACAAGGGACGTCAGGGTCTTAGAGTTTCAAGTTGTGGTTAGGTTTCTACCTTAATTACTTTCTTGTACTTGCGGATGCTTGCAAGGGGTATAATCACAAGTATGTATTAGTCCTAGGAAGGTAGGTACATTAGCACAGGTTCACCCACACAACACTTGTCAAACTAAAGAAGATTAATCAACTATATGAAGCGAAAGCACTTGATGATATTCTCGTGTGTCCTCGAGAACGTTTGGTCATCTTAAGTAATACAACTGGCTTATCCTTTGCTAAAGAAAGGATTGGGCCACTTGCTGCATTTATTCTTATTTTCTTTTATTTACTCGTACTTTATTTACCTGCATTATCAAAAACCCCTAAAAATTCGTTTACTAAGTATTTACAGAGAATTCCTGCTCCAAGCCATTCGCCAACACCTTCTGCTCCTCGTTGGATTCGACACTATTACTTATCAAAAATACTGCGATACACCCCCTATACTTTGGGTCATCAATACTATTTCTGGCACCATTTCCGAGGAGTGAAGCACTATTGGAGAGTGGAACTGGTAAAGGAAACTTCTACTGTGAGTATTGTTTACTTCTGTTAGTTGCTTTATCTGAATATGGATAATTCACTGAGTCTCTTATTTCATAATGCTACTACCACTTCTAAGGTAGTAGATGAACCACCACCTGCTGAGAATGATACTTTTAAAATACCTACAAGAATTATTGATCGTGTTATGGATAACTATTTTGTTGGAGATGGAACTGTCCATCCTGGTGATCATTTGCTCTTTATACACGAATTATGAGGGTTGTTCAAGAGTGCAGGTATTACAACAGATCAAGTCAAGAAGTTATTCTCATTATCACTGAATGGAAGAGCTGAAGAATGGTATAAGCTACCGAAGAATGGTCAAGCTCTTGAATGGGAGGAAATAGTGCCTCTCTTTTATTCAAAATTTTATCCTCCTAGTGAGATTCATAAAGATCAGAATCAAATATACGACTTTTGGCCTCTTGATGGAGAGAGTACCGATACGTCCATTTTGCATCACTATTCTATGTCATAATTCACTATTATTCATTGATATATTTCGTATTGAGAGGTGATACTTATGTTATTTCATTTGTTTTTGCATGGTTGATGACTTTTGGAGCATGGACCGCTGCAGTCAGGATTCTGCGATACTGTGATACACCCCCTATACTTGTGGGTCATCAAGACTATTTTCTGGCGCCGTTGCCAGGGAGTGAAGCGCTATTGGAGAGTGGAACTGGTAAAGGAAACTTCTACTGTGAGTATTGTTTATTTCTATTAGTTGCTTTATTTTCATTATGGATAATTCGCTGAGTTTCTTATTTCGTAATGCTACTACCACTCCTAAGGTAGTAGATGAACCACCACCTGCTGAGAATGATACTTTTAAAATACTTACAAGAATTATTGACCGTGTTATGGATAACTATTGTGTTGGGGATGGAACTGTCCATCCCGGTGATCATTTGCTCTTTATACATGAATTATGCGGGCTGTTCAAGTGTGCAGGTATTACAACAGATCAAGTCAAGAAGAAGTTATTCTCATTATCACTAAAAGGAAGAGCTGAGGACAGGTATAAGCTGTTGAAGAATGGTCAAGCTCTTGAATGGGAGGAAATAGTACCTCTCTTTTATTCCAAATTTTACCCTGCTAGTGAGATTCATAAAGATCGGAATCAAATATACAACTTTTGGCCTCTTGATGGAGAGAGTACAGCTCAATATTGGGGGAGATTGAAGTTAATAATGCTCAAATGTCCCATTCATGAGCTCCCCAACAATATTATTATCAGTAACTTTTATGCAAGGCTTTCTCTTCAGGATAAGGATTTATTGGATGACTCTTGTGCTGGATCATTTACACGTATGGAAGAAGAAGCTAAATGGGATCTTCCGGACTGTATTCAAGACAATGTTGAAGCATGGGAGAATGACAAAGGAAGAAAGTCGGGTATAAATTATAATTATGAATGCATTGAATCCTTTATGGGAACCGATGACTTTCAAAATATTAGTAATGCTTATGGTCTAAACTCTCAAGCTATTGTAACTTATTTTAAGGGTTTTGCTTCTTATATTGAAGTGCCTAAAAAGAAGTGGAATAAGTATCATGAACCATATAAAGATGTTTCTAAGTGTGTTCCTACAAGAAATACTGAAGTTTATACTGCTAATCATGTCTTACCTGTACCTTACATTGAGAAAATACCTTTCCTAGTTAAAGTAAAGGAACATTCTATGATATCTAGTATGGTTAATGAAAGTACAAATAAAGCTGTTGAACCTGATAAATAAATGGATGATGAACCTATAATAGAAAATGTGAAAGACTTTGTCACTAAATATGTAGAAGATGGACACACTATCCTCTGTAAGGATATCCCTAATATTGTTTCACAAAGTAGAGTGTTATGAGAGCTAGTGTCCTTGTGTTTTCTGTTAACATAAGTGATCATTGCTACAATGGTTCTGGTGATAGTTATATCATTAAGTTTATGCATGATACTGAAAGTTATTATGAGAGAGGGAGGACTGTTCTTATGCATCTCAATAATATCAAGTTTCCTCGTTTTATGCTAAAAGTTTTTATGTTGCACTTCTTTTGCCTTCCTATGCTAGTAGCCTCTAGTTTCAACAACTTGTTTGTTTACAAAATTCCCTTGCATAGGAAGTGAGTTAGACTTAAACATGTGTATTTTTGCTTCTTAATGCTCTCTTTCACTTCAATTGATATTCTTATGTGAGCATCATTGAAATTATCATGCCCATCTTAATGGCTATAAAGAAAGAGCTTTTTGGGAGACAACCCAATATATTCTTGCTTTCAGTTTTTTTTTGTTTCTTTGAGTCTTGGAAGTTATTACTTCGGTAATAACATCTCCTTATCCTTTTTGTTTGGTTTTTGTGTCGAGATCAACCTCTAATGAGAGAGAAGTAAGATTTGGGGAAGTTGCTGTCCTGAAACAGATTTTTGTGCTTCACCGTAAATATTCGCGAGAGATCTCCGTATGTTGGATTGAGCTATAATGTTTTGTGATTCTGCCCCAGGTTGTTATTTAACTTTCGTTAGTTTTGAACTTTTTGATTTGAGCAACACAAGATTTTCTAAAAAATTGATCTTTACTTGCTGGTCTGTTTTGACAGATTTTGCCACTCTTGCATTTGCTTCTTAAGTCAATTTCTTTTTTGAATTATTTTTGGGTTTTTGGAAGGAGTTGCTACAGTAGCTTATGATTTGATGGATTTCAGTTGAAATTGGACTTAAAAGGTCTATTACCTCGTGTACACTAATGTTGCTAATAAGAATTGTGTAAAGTTTTGTGTGAAAGAAATTTCCAGGTTATTGGAGAAAATGGTGTAATAAGAAAGAGAAAGGTTTCATGACTCGAGAAATATGAGTATGAATATGAAGACGTTGATTCTTTTCAAGTTATAACTCCGGATTTTTTTTATCAAAGACCATATTCAGAGACCTGCAGAGTCCGTTTTTGAATAGGTAATAGTTCTGGTAAGAAAAGTTCCACGAAAATTCTGTCCAGTTATATGTTTGGAGTTTTTATCCAACAAGGAAAGCTACTAAGTGAAAGAGGGACGGAAACGGAGCCAGGGTGGCTCACACCACCCCTGGCATGGGCCCCCGGCCGCACCAGCAGGTGGTGTGGCCACCTCGGCCCCTGTCTCCGACCTGTTTTCTCCCAGTACCTTCCTTTTGTTGTACAACTTCATAATATATAATCCCCTGGATCCCCCGAGGTTCGTATATCGTGTTCTCATTGTGTTTTCGTTTCGACTTGTTTCTGCCAGGAACTATTCTTGAAAGTTAGAATCACGATGGTGTCTGCCAAGGATAAAGGAAAGGAGCCTATGGAGGAAGATCCCCAAGACCCTGGGCAGGAGGAGGAGATCAAGAGTGAAGATGAAGAGGAGGCAAAGGAAAGCCAACACCCGCACACCGGCACTACCATTGCAAGCATTGGAGTGTTGGCAAGATCTACCAGGGTCAGAAGGACTGCACGGATGTCAACTGGAGGGAAACCTCCGCGTCACTGTTTGGCTCCACGGTCACTTCCTCCTAGCACCAAGAATCCTTTCCATACTCCTATCCATGAGCATCAATACCAGAATATACCCAAGGAGAAACTACCCTCCAATTGGGATTTACCTCATTCTAGCCATGCAGGAAAAGAAGACTTCAAGGAGGAAGAGTGGGGAAAGAATCGCAAGAGCTGGATTTTGCAACCCAACATGATCATGAGCCGCATTGAGCAAAACTCACAGTTGATTCGTAATCTCACCTTCAAGATTGAGGACTTGGGGAAACTAATCAAAGATCTCATCGAGAGAATACCACCACCACCGAAGGAGTAATTTGTCATCAGGTTTTGGCATTCCCTTGGTTTGTTCCAAGCTTGGGGGAGTGCCGCGGTATCACATCACTATCTTCTATCTTTTTACCTTTTTAGTATAGTCATATCATGAATAGAGAAGTTATCATGTAGGATGGTTTGCATTGTGGAAGTGTCCCCCTCTTGTTAGATATCTATGTATCCCTTGGAGTGAGTTGCCGTTACGGATTATTAATGAGAAGTTCTATCATTTATTCTTTGCATATCTTATATTAGTTTTCAATTCATGGTTATATGATTGATCTTGTCGTTAGTATATGGTAGCACTTTGGGATCATTGAGTTAATATTAGTTGGTTTTGGCAAACCTTGCTCGGTCAGTAGCAACACTATTTTGAGAATTGAATGAAAAATATAAAAGTACTCTAAAGAAATATAATTTCATCATCTTTCTTTCTTGATTTGCTCATAAGTTTAGTATTCTCTAATTAAGATTTTTTGTGCTTCCAAGGAAGATTGCATGTTTGTTTTTATCACTTGTATGTTTGTTTGTTCCCTTCAACTCTTATGCTTGCTACCCAGCCTTGGTAGCCAAAAACCTATACTGAGAGGGAATGCTTCTCGTGCACCCAATCCTTAAACCAAAACCTACGCCATTTGTGTCCACCATACCTACCCACTAGCACTATTGCTATTACAAGTAAATTCTTGTTTTTATCTACCTTCCAAATTAAACTTGTTATGAGAAGATTAGTGCTTAAAGCTCTCACGAACTTGATGGCACACTTTTACTTTCTTGCATTTAATAAACTTGAACCATTGTGTCCATCTCTGTTGCATATATGCTTGCACTTTATAAGTTGAAGTTAGCAGAACCATGTATCATGGGGAACGCTTTCAACATTGCACTGGTACTTTTTACCTCGTTGTTATCATGATTCTTTTGCTAATGGATCCCGGCGGTGTGAAATAAAAGGGGAACTTGTAATATCATGGAGTTTATATGTGTGTTAGAGAAACGCCTGGGCCGCTAGCCTCAACCATGCCTAATCATGGTGGAAACTTGCAGCATAACCATAATGAGCACTCTATGAAGCATCCTCAATAAAAACCTATGCAAATAGCAAATAAAAGGATAGCTGAGATGCTCATTGTCTCCTTGCCTTGTCATTTTCATTATGGGATAGCTCCTATATCATGTGCAAGGGGTACCCCGTTGGCAGTTCTTTATGATACATATGTATTTATAATGACAAGATCTTACTTGTGACTGAAGTTGAGTAGCATGAGGTTCAGAACTCATAAGTGAGGGGCATGAGATTTCAACTTATAACTTGTCAAGCATATCCTCTTAATTGTGTCACTTTAACCTTAATCACCTAAAGATGCTTATGATAGGGGCAATGAGAGCTGAAAGCTAATAAGTACCATAATTTTTGGAAGCTTTTTATGAAACTTGAAATCCCTGCTTCCCTCTACGAAGGGCCTATCTTTTACTTTTTAGTGTTGGGACCGCAGCATAGAAAAAAATTCCTACGATGAGAACTATACGCCAAGATCTATCTACTAGATACAGAGCAACGGGTGGACATACATCCATGGAGAACTTACCCTCGAAGAAAACGAGCTTTGTTAACAAGTAGGAACTTGTGGTTGATGTACTCGTACACTTGCCGATCTCAAGATCGTGAGGAATCCGAGCGCCGCAACTCAGCAGCGCATCCGCACTCGCACACACGTTCAAGCCACCGGACAACCTCCACCTCCTCGCTCCAGTGATCCAGCGGAAGCAACAACTCCTTCCAGACAAAATGCCACCGGGAACATGTATCTCGCTAATCCGAGACCATGGGGGAATAATTCTAGAGGGGGAGAGAGATCCTTCACAAGGAGGTGTGTGGATGAAGGAGGGAATGGGTGGCCTTTTATAGGAGGAGGGGGGGTGCCCCCTCTCTCCATGGCCGGCGCATGGGGGGTGACCCCTCACCTCCCCCATTCATGTGGCGGTAACTCCTCCACATTAAAATGCCTCTTCACATTCCCTTTTAAAGTCTCCACTTTAAATGCATTAAATTTCTCCAAATTTAATGCTCTCTCATTTAATAAAACTCTTTTTATTAAATTATTCAGAGTTTTGTTAATTACTTTAATTAACAAACATTCACATATAGCCCCTTGCAATATTTCAATATCACATGCAGAACCACTTTCTGCAATTTTACCCGAAAAATTTCCGGTTTCTACTGAAACAATTCCTGCACTTTGCAATTCTTTTGTCTGAAACATATGTGCTCCAAAATGGTGTCCGGTAACTCTTAAGTGTGCCACCCTACGGTTCACGAATAATGCAGACATGATCGAGACCCTTCTCCGATCAATAATCAGCAGCGGGACCTGGAGATCCGTACTGACTCCTACACATTCAACGATGACTCCTGTGATCGTGAGAACCTTTAACGCTTGTAACTAAATCCCTTTGTCTCTCGATATATTACATGTCCGAGATTCGATCATCAGTATCTCCATACCTAGTTTGATCTCGTTACCGACATGCACTCTTTTCTCGTTCCCGTGATATAACATTCTAGTGATCACATCACTTGCTTGCAAGCTATCCTAATGTGATATCACCGAGAGGGCCCAGAGTATATCTATCCGTCATCTGGATTGAGAAATTCCACTCTTGATCCATGAGCCTCAACATAACACCTTCGTAGTACTGAACCCATCTTTATAGTCATCCTGTTACGGTGTGATGCTTGATGTTATCAAGATACTCTTCCGGTGTTAGCAATTAACATGATCTCATGGTCTAAGGATAAAGATTACTTCGTATGATGTTATAGAAATATAAACATAATGACTTGATCGTAATGCTATACTTCGGATGAATGTTCATCACATCATTTCACAAATGCTGTGACCTTGTTATTAACAACATCCAATGTCCATGATCAGGAAACCTTGATCATCTTGTTAATCAACAAGCTAGTCTATAAGAGAGGCATAACTAGGAACCCTTTTTGTTTATTAAACACACATGTATTGATGTTTCCTATCAATACAATTATAGCATGCAAAATAAACATCTATCATATACAAGGAATACATAATAACAACTTTATTATTGCCTCTCAGGGCATATTTCCTTCAGTCTCCCACTTGCACTAGAGACAATAATCTAGTTTATATAGTGATAAATCTAACACCCATGGAGTTCTGGTGTTGATCATGTTTTGCCCTAGGGAGTACTTTAGTCAACTGATCTACTACATTCAGGTTCGCGTGTACTTTACAAATCTTTATATCTCCATCCTTGACATGCTCGCGGATGGAGTGAAACCGGCGCTTAATATGCTTGGAATTCTTGTGAGACCTTGGTTCTTTGGCGTTGGCTATGGCTCCATTATTGTCACAATAGATCACCATTGGGTCCAACGCACTAGGAACCACACCTAGTTCCGTTATGAACTCCTTCATCCAAACCGCTTCCTGCGCTGCTTCTGAAGCAGCAACATATTCCGCCTCCGTCGTTGATCCAGCCACCACAGGTTGTTTGGAGCTCCTCCAACTAACTGCTGCTCCGTTCAAGAGAAATACGTATCCGGATTGAGACTTAGAGTCATCCGGATCAGTGTCAAAGCTAGCATCGACATAACACTTAGCGACTAGCTCTTCTTCACCTCCGTATACAAGAAACATAACCTTAGTTCTTCTCAAGTACTTAAGGATATTCTTGACCGCTATCCAGTGTTCCGAACCTGGATCTGATTGGTACCTACTAGTCAAACTAATAGCATGTGCCACATCCGGTCTTGTACATAGCATGGCATACATTATAGAGCCTATGGCTGAGGCATAGGGGATCTTATCCATCATCTCTCTTTCTTCCGCCGTAGCCGGACTTTGAGTCTTACTCAATGTCTTGCCTTGCAACATAGGTAAGAACCCCTTCTTACTTCCGTCCATATTAAACTTCTTTAATATCCTATCAAGGTATGTACTCTGCGATAGCCCAATTAGGCGTCTTGATCTATCTCTATAGATTTTAATGCCTAATATTTATGAAGCTTCACCAAGGTCCTTCATCAAAAATTTGTTGTTTAGATAACTTTTAACACTGTTTAAAAGATCTATATCATTTCCAATCAATAATATGGCATCCACATATAATATCAGAAATGCCACATTGCTCCCACTCACTTTCTTATAAATACAAGCCTCTCCATAAGTTTGGACAAACCCAAACTCTTTGATCACCTCATCAAAGCGGAGATTCCAACTCCGGGATGCTTGCTTTAGTACATAGATGGAACGCTGAAGTTTGCACACCTTATCAGCATCCTTAGGATCGACAAAACCCTTAGGTTGTATCATATACAACTCTTCTTCAATATTACCATTGAGGAACGCAGTTTTGACATCCATCTACCATATTTCATAATCGAAATATGTAGCAATTGCTAACATAATCCTAACCGACTTAAGCATCGCTACGGGAGAGAATGTCTCATCGTAGTCAACTCCTTGAATTTGTCGAAACCCCTTTGCGACAAGTCGAGCCTTATAGATGGTTACATTACCATCAGCATCAGTTTTTCTTTTGAAAATCCATTTATTCTCAACGGCCTTTCGATTATGAGGTAAGTCCACCAAGGTCCAAACCTGGTTTTCGTACATGGATTCCATCTCGGATTTCATGGCTTCTAGCCATTTGTTGGAATCAGGGCTCATCATCGCTTCTTCATACGTCGCAGGGTCATCTATTTCATCAATCATGAAATTTATAACAGGATTGTTGTACAGTTCAGGAGCTGCACGTGTCCTGCTTGACCTGCGAGGTTCGGTAGTGTCCTCTTTCGGAGTTTCATGATCAATATCATTAGATCTCTCTTCATTAGGTGAAGTCAACTCCGAAACAACTTCTGGAGCTGCGCTACTCGCCATTTCATGAAGAGAAGGTTCAAAACCTCTTCGAGTTCTACCTTCCGACTACTCACACCTTTCGCGAGAAACTCCTTCTCAGGAAAGGATCCATTCTTGGCAACAAAGACCTTGCCCTCGGATCTATGATAGAAGGTATACCCAATCGTTTCCTTAGGGTATCCTATGAAGACGCATTTTTCCGCTTTGGGTTCGAGTTTATCCAGTTGAAGTTTCTTCACATAAACATCGCATCCCCAAACTTTAAGAAATGACAGCTTAGGTTTGTTTCCAAACCATAATTCATACAGTGTCTTTTCAACGGATTTAGATGGTGCCCTATTTAAAGTGAATGCAGCTGTTTCCAGTGCATAACCCCAAAATGACAGTGGCAAGTCAGTCAGAGACATCATAGATCGAACCATATCCATAAAGTACGATTACGACGTTCTGACACACCATTACGTTGTGGTGTTCCGGCAGGCGTGAGTTGTGAAACTATTCCACAGTCTTTCATATGTGTGCTAAACTCGTAACTAAGATACTCTCCTCCATGGTCGGACCGCAGAAATTTGATCTTTCTGTTACGATGATTTTCCACTTCATTCTAAAATTCTTTGAACCTTTCAAAGGTTTCAGACTTATGTTTCATCAAATAGATATACCCGTATCTACTCAAATCATCCATGAAAGTAACAAAATAACGATATCCACCTCGCGCCGACACACTCATTGGTCCACACACATCAGTATGTATGATTTCCAATAAATCTGTCGCCCGTTCCATTGAACCGGAAAACGGCATTCTAGTCATCTTGCCCATAAGGCATGGCTCACATGTATCAAATGATTCAAAATCAAGTGATTCCAAAAGTCCATCAGAATGGAGTTTCTTCATGCGTTTAACGCCAATATGACCTAGACGGCAGTGCCACATATATGTAGATATATCATTATCAAGTTTAATCCTTTTAGCATCAACATTATGAATATGCATAATACTACTATCGAGATCCAACAGAAATAAACCATTCAACACAGGTGCATGACCATAAAAGATATTATTCATATAAATCGAACAACCATTGTTTTCAGACTTAAACGAATAACCACTTTGCATCAAACACGATCCGGATACAATGTTCATGCTCAGTGCAGGCACCAAATAACAATTATTTAGGTTTATAACTAATCCCGACGGCATATGGAGAGGCAGCGTTCCGACGGCGATCACATCAACTCTTGATCCATTGCCGACCCGCATCGTGACCTCATCCCTTGCTAGTTGTCGCTTGTTCCGCAGCCCCTGAACCGAGTTACATATATTAGCAATCGATCCCGTATCAAATACCCAGGTGCTACTGCGAGTACTAGTCAAGTACACATCAATAACATGTATATCACATATACCTTTGTTTGCCTTGCCGGCCTTCTTGTCTGTCAAATACTTGGGGCATTTGCGCTTCCAACGGCCAGTCCCCTTGCAATAGTAGCACTCGGTGTCAGACTTAGGGCCAGCTCGGGGTTTCTTTTCAGGCGCGGCAATATATTTGCCGCCCTTCTTTCCCTTCTGCTTGCCTTTCTTGTCCTTCTTGAAACCGGTGGTCTTATTGATCATCAACACTTGATGTTCTTTCCTAATCTCCACTTCTGCAGTCTTAAGCATTGACAGAAGCTCGGGAAGAGACTTCTTCATGCCCTGCATATTATAGTTCATCACGAAGCTCTTGTAGCTAGGTGGCAGAGATTGGAGAACACGATGTATGCCTAAGTCAATGGGAATCGTTATTCCCAAGGACACAAGCTTATCGGCGTACCCAGACATTTTGAGTACGTGCTCACTAACAGAGCTGTTCTCTTCCATCATGCAGCTAAAGAACTTTTCAGAAGCATTATAACTCTCTACGGCAGCATGGTTATCGAAAATCATTTTCAATTCTCCCATGGTATCAAAGGCATTGCCATTTTCGAAACGTTTTCGAAGTTCTGGCTCTAGCCCATACAGTATGCCGCAATGAACTAAGTTGTGGTCCTCCTGACGAGTTATATAGACATTCTTTTCCTTGTCAGGGGCATCAGGAGCTGGTGGGGGGCCTAGAGGCGCATCTAGCACATATTGCTTTTGTGCAGCAGTGAGGAGAATCCTCAAATTCATAGCCCAGTTGGTGAAGTTGCTACCATTCGCAGCAAGTTTCTCTTTCTCCATGAACACATTGAAATTAAAAGCAGGTGGTGCCATCTACAACAGAATTTGTAAAGTATATTTAGACTAAGTTTATGATAGATTGAGTTCAACTAATCCAAATTACTAATGAACTCCCACTCAAAAACGACATCCCTCGTGTCCTTTTGGTGATTACATGAACCAAATCCACTACACCAAGTCCGATCATCACGTGAGTCGGTGTAGCTTCAAAGGCGAGCATCTATATGGGCATCATATCAACTATATGACTCATGCTTAACCTTTCGGTCCGTGTTCCGAGGCCATGTCTGTACATGCTAGGCTCGTCAAGTAAGAACCTTAGTATTTGCGTGTGTAAAACTGTCTTACACCCGTTGTATGAAAGCGTAGAGTTGAGAACACCCGATCATCACGTGATTCCTCAAAACACGATCCACAAAACGGTGCATACTTAAGGAAGAACACATTTTATCTTGATATCTAAATGAGGGATCATCTTATAATGCTACCAAAAGCGCCAAACTAGCAATATAAGATGCTAATGTGTGAAGTGAGGTGATATGGTCCATGCATTTGATCTCTATCATTTGCATCGTGGTATGATCTCTATCATTCATTTGTGTGCAAGGCCAAGGTCTATGGAACTTACAAGTTAAGTGAGTTGTAAGAGTATCTATCATACATCTACTTACAACAATACCATATCAAAACACTAGCCCAGCAATGATCTAAACTAGACGCCTCTAATTTATCAATTGCAAGTTTTACGTGGCTTAGGGCTTTCGGAGATAGAACCGGTCTAACCTACGAACATGAACCACAACGAGGATAACCAAGTTATTAGCAACTCGTTGTAAATCAGATATTTACTATAGTAGGAGAGACAGACACCCGCCAGCCACTTATGCAAAACAAGTTGCATGTCAGTCATGGAACCGGTCTCATGTACGATGACATGTAAGGTTGGTCCGGGCCGCTTCATCCCACTATGCCACCAATATCCAAAGTACATAGAAGATGCAATAACATGATCATCATCGCCCACATATAAACATATGTGTACTACCCGTGCAAAGCACCTACGCATAGATCAGGCTCTGATACCACTGTTGGGTCCGCAGCATAGAAAACAAAAAATTTCCTATGATGAGAACTATACACCAAGATCTATCTACTAGATACAGAGCAACGGGTGGACATACATCCATGGAGAACTTACCCTCGAAGACAACGAGCTTTGTTAACGAGTAGGAACTCGTGGTTGATGTAGTCGTACACTTGCCGATCTTAAGATCGTGAGGAAGTCCGAGCGCCGCAACTCAGCAGCGCTTCCGCACTCGCACACACGTTCAAGCCACCGGACAACCTCCACTTCCTCGCTCCAGCGATCCAACGGAAGCAGCAACTCCTTCCAGACGAAATGCCACCGGGAACATGTATCTCGCTAATCCGAGACCATGGGGGAATAATTCTAGAGGGGGAGAGAGATCCTTCACAAGGAGGTGTGTGGATGAAGGAGGGAATGGGTGGCCTTTCATAGGAGGAGGGGGGGTGCCCCCTCTCTCCATGGCCGGCGCATGGGGGGTGACCCCTCACCTCCCCCATTCATGTGGTGGTAACTCCTCCACATTAAAATGCCTCTTCACACTCCCTTTTAAAGTCTCCACTTTAAATGCATTAAATTTCTCCAAATTTAATGCTCTCTCATTTAATAAAACTCTTTTTATTAAATTTATTCAGAATTTTGTTAATTACTTTAATTAACAAACATTCACATATAGCCCCTTGCAATATTTCAATATCACATGCAAAACCACTTTCTGCAATTTTACCCGAAACAATTTCCGGTTTCTATTGAAACAATTCCTGCGCTTTGCAATTCTTTTGTCTGAAACATATGTGCTCCAAAATGGTGTCCGGTAACTCTTAAGTGTGCCACCCTATGGTTCGCGAATAATGCAGACATGATCGAGACCCTTCTCCGATCAATAATCAGCAGCGGGACCTGGAGATCCGTACTGACTCCTACACATTCAACGATGACTCCTGTGATCGTGAGAACCTTTAACACTTGTAACTAAATCCCTTTGTCTCTCGATATATTACATGTTCGAGATTCGATCATCGGTATCTCCATACCTAGTTTGATCTCGTTACCTACATGCACTCTTTTCTCGTTCCCGTGATATAACATTCTAGTGATCACATCACTTGCTTGCAAGCTATCCTAATGTGATATCACCGAGAGGGCCCAGAGTATATATATCCATCATCTGGATTGACAAATTCCACTCTTGATCCATGAGCCTCAACATAACACCTTCGTAGTATTGAACCCATCTTTATAGTCACCCTGTTACGGTGTGACGTTTGATGTTATCAAGATACTCTTCCGGTGTTAGCAATTAACATGATCTCATGGTCTAAGGATAAAGATTACTTCGTATGATGTTATAGAAATATAAACATAATGACTTGATCGTAATGCTATACTTCGGATGAATGTTCATCACATCATTTCACAAATGTTGTGACCTTGTTATTAACAACATCCAATGTCCATGATCAGGAAACCTTGATCATCTTGTTAATCAACAAGCTAGTCTATAATAGAGGCATAACTAGGAACCCTTTTTGTTTATTAAACACACATGTATTGATGTTTCCTATCAATACAATTATAGCATGCAAAATAAACATCTATCATATACAAGGAATACATAATAACAACTTTATTATTGCCTCTCAGGGCATATTTCCTTTATTTAGTTGAGTCAGTAAACCTATTCCTCTCTACCTCAGCAAGCATTTTCAGTTGTTGTGTTTCATTCATTCATATGATGATTTATTCAATCATGTTTCTTATGTTCCTTGTTTTGCACTTTGCTCTTATCTTGGTGATTACTACTTTGAAAGATATCATTGAAAACTAGTTATGTGTGAACTCCTGCAAATTGTCAACTATTCTTCGACCAAGAGCTAAGTTTGTCATTACCAATTATGATTTACTTTATGTATCTTTATTGTGTTTCCTTTACTTATTGCAAATTAAGTTATATAATAGTGAGTTGTCTTCTATTATGACTTATGTATTGACGAATGTGATGCTTCTTGTCCGTATTCTTTTATCGACTCTTCACTCCATAAACCTGAGGTCATGTTTATTGAGTTCAGTTTTGCTTGGGGACAAGCGAAGTCTAAGCTTGGGGGAGTTGATACGTCCATTTTGCATCACTATTCTATATCACAATTTACTGTTATTTATTGATATATTTCATATTAAGAGATGATACTTATGTTATTTGATCTGTTTTTGAATGGTTCATGACTTTTGGAGCACGGACCGCTGCAGTCAGGATTTTGATGAAAAAGGTGTTATTTGGAGGCAAAATTCACGAAGATCAGAAAATCAAAGAAAATACATGGTCCTATTTTTCCAGAAGACGAAGAATGCCAAAAGGGAAAGTGGAGATGGGCCACAGGGGGCCACACCGCCCCCTGGCGTGGGCCACCCCAGGCCGCGCCACCAGGTGGTGTGGCCGCCCTGGTCCACTCCAGCCTCTCCCCTCTGGCGTATATTATCCTCCCGAAACCCTAAGACTCAGGGAGCGACCCTAGAAAGATTATGCCGCCTCTGCGGGGCGGAAAACACCGAGAGAGAAAGATCTCTCTGGTAGACAGAATTCTATCGGGGGAATTCCTTCCTGAAGAGGGGAGAGCGTCGCCATCAACACCACCATCAAGCTGGACTTCATCAGGATCAGCATCATCATAATCACCACCATCATATCCACCAGCACGATCATCACCACCTCCATACCATCGTAACAATTCGGTTGAATCTTGCATAGTTCTTAGGGGAAACTTTCCCGGTGTTGATTACTCTTTGTAGTTGATGATATTGAGTGAACCATTCAACTATTATTTATGTTCAGATTGTTATACATAATTATTTCATCTCTGATCATGATCCATAAGATGTCTTGTGAGTAGTTCGTTTTGTTCTTGAGGACATGGGAGAAGTCATACTGTTAGTAGTGGAATTGTGTTGAGAAAGATTCAATAGTTTGATATTTAAGTTGTGGTGTACTTCTTCTAGTGGTGTCATGTGAATGTCGACTACATGACACTTCACCTATATGGCCTAGGGGAATGCATTGTGTATTTGGCTACTAATCGTAGGGGTTGCCGGAGTGACAGAAACCTGAACCTCCATTAGGAAACCTTTGCACAAGGGACGTCAGGGTCTTAAAGTTTAAAGTTGTGGTTAGGTTTCTACCTTAATTACTTTCTTGTACTTGCGGATGCTTGCAAGGGGTATAATCACAAGTATGTATTAGTCCTAGCAATGTCGGTATATTAGCACAAATTCACCCACATAACACTTAGCAAACTAAAGAATATTAATCAACTATATGAAACGAAAGCACTTGATGATATTCTCGTGTGTCCTCGAGAACGTTTGGTCATCCTAAGTAATACAACCGGCTTGTACTTTGTTAAAGAAAGGATTGAGACACTTGCTGCAATTATTCTTATTGTCTTTTATTTACTCGTACTTTATTTACCTGTATTATCAAAAAACCCTAAAAATCCGTTTGCTAAGTGTTTACAAAGATTTCTTGCTCCAAGCCACTAGTCAGCACCTTCTGCTCCTTGTTGGGTTCGTCACTCTTACTTATCGAAAATACTGCGATACATCCCCTATACTTGTGGGTCATCACTATTCTGAACCAACTGATCAATCTGGGAGGGTCCAAACCTTAAAAAATAACGACCGATTTTGTCAAAAAGGTCATAGTTTTCTAATATAAAATGGTCACACGTAAACATCACCAATTTAGAGTATTTTATTTCGCAGACTACAGCTAATTTAAATGGTCATGTGCTTAAATTTTGAGGTAAAAGAAGATAAAATTAAAAACTCACCAGTATCACCTACATGTAAAGCTATATGTCAATTTTGCTTACTTATCATGTCTACGTGTCTCTAGGTTCCACCTTACTTATATTTTACACGTGGAATTCAGAACCACGGCAAATATTCAAACAAAAATGTGTCTGCGAGGGATCAAACTATGAAACTCTAGAATTACTAATATTAAACGGAACCACTCGACCACACCTTAACTTATGTCACGTAGGGAGCTCGTCTTTCTTTAAACAATCACGCCTTGGGCCTGGGTTCACCTTACTCCACGGGTCTAAAATCTGTCCTCACACCGGGCTCCACCTAGTTAGAGCAACTCCACTCGTTCGGCTTTCTCAAGCTAATTTCAGCTTTTTTAGCACCAGATAGATGTAACATTCGGTCTGAGAATGCCCAGTTTTCTACTCGTGTTTCTATGTCGATTTCTCGCGTTTGGCAAAATTTAAACAAACATGGAAAAATTTAAACGAATATAGATAATTCCATTAAAATATAGGCTAGTTCATACATATTATATCAAATTCGAACATATACCCAAAATTTGACTGCATTAGGCTAAAACACTTGAAAAACATAGAATTAACTACTACGCGATGTCGTCGATGCCGTCGGCGCGCCGTTCACATGCCGAAGTGGTGATAGAACGACGTGCAGTCAACGTCCTGTGCGCCGTCATCATCGCTACGCGGCTGTGGAGGACGAGAGCTGCCCTAGTTGCCATCGCCATGGCGCCACAGCTCCAATGATGACCTGACCTTGTCTTCGTCATCATTGTCGAGGACGATGAGTGGCGCGTCCTGGTAGGCACGCTGCCGGCGAGAGCCGCGCGTGGCCTAGCACTCGGCCTGCTCTTGCAGGCGTCGGATGTGCTCGGCCACCTCCTGCTCCTAGTCTGCCCTGGACCAAGCGCGGGCGTCGGGGGCTAGAATCGGCGGAACGTCGTTCAACAAACGCTCCATGGTCATTTTGAGGATGAACTCGTCCACGTCGACAGGGACGGCCCAGTCCACCGGCTCTGTCTTTGCGCGCGCGCGCCTCGGCCTCAAGAGCCGAAGGAGGCCGACTGGCAGCAACAAAGCGCATAGCTCGTTGATGACGATGCCACGTGACCTCGTCTGTGGCGGCGAGCGAGCAGGGGACTCTGCCTCGAGCTTCACCGGGTGGAGTACCATGGGAAGCAACGACAGGGCCGACGCCGAGCCGGATGAGCACGACGATGACGCCAAGGACGACGACGAGAGGCCGCCCATCCTCCTCAGCATCCATGTGGCCACCGATGCCTGGCGGCTGTCAGCGACAACCGTGGAGGATAACCCAGTTTAGGGCGATCCCCGACAGTGATGTGCTCGAGGATGACCACCAGTGTGTGGCCTGGTGCGCTCCACCGTCGATGTCGTCCTCCGGCATTGTGCCCCTTCGGTGATGGGCATCCTCCGTCATGGGCGGATAACTCTTGGTTGCAGCGCTCGATGAAAAAGTTCTCCCAGTACACGAGGTTTCTGGGGTCTTCGGCAAGCTCCGGATCCTCCATCCCAGCAATGCCGCCTAGATCTCCTCGACGATCTCATCGGAGGCCGACACCAGCAACACGGGTACGCCGCCCACGCTGAGCTTCCAGTTTGGCGGACAATGGAAGTCCAACGGCGCCGGGTAGCCGGCGTCGTGGAGCAGTCGTGCTTCCCACGACTGCAGAGAACAGCGGTCGAAGCCGTTCGCCGCCGCAGGATCGTTGGGGTAGCGCTCGGTCATCGTTGACGGAGCTTATTGTCGCTGGAGGGAATTTGCTCGTCGGGGAAATGGAGAGTGCTGATGGCTCCAAATTTCAACACTTTTTATCATTGTTTTTCCTCTTGTTTATTGTCAGATTTCACTAAAGTTCACCCTTTTTACTAATGTTAACATCGCAACTAGCGACTCCTTGGTTTCTTGTGATGATTTTCAGGCAATGAATATTTTTGGAAGATCTAATAACATTTATGGGATAATTAAACGTAAAGAAGCATACAATTGGAGCCCCTTTCATTGGAGGCGATCCGAGCGCGTAACGACCACTGGCACGGTCGGTGTGCGCCAGTACCGTACGCCTGTACTGCCTGCCGACATTGCCGTTATATCAATACAAGCAACTTTCGTGAAGGGAAGACGATGAAAAACAGAACACATCCACCGCAAACGCATCCAGAAGATGAGAGATCAAATATGGAGGAGAAGAACATCGTCTCATTCTTTGACGATCTCTAGCCTCTAAACCATTTACCCCACCATCATCTCCATTTGTACTTAGAGATAGAGAGATTGGCACTTGTAAGATTAGGGTTTGATATTTTGATCTACCTTGGTTTGTATTTGATTCGATCTTTAACCGGTATTGTGGCTTGCTACGATAACTTTGAGATGATTTTCATTTACAATACAATTATGGATTTGATTTATCTTCCTCTCATGTCTGAGTAAATCCACATAGATGTGGAAGATGTAGAGTACTGGTGAGATGTGTTGTGCCTTCTTTAATTCCATCCATTTGTGATTGTTGTAGTGTTTATTAAATTTCGAGAATGAATATCTATATTCAACTAATGCTTGTTATCCAATTTAGAGGCTTAGGTAATATGATCCAGAGATCTCATAGGTATGAACTTGTATGCTAGAAAATCGACGGCCCCCCGAGTGACACGGTCGATATCAATGAGGAGATAGTACTACTCGAGGACAACAAGGAACCATCAAGATTAAAGCCTTGATCTGGTCGGAAGATCATAATTAATGTGTTGACCATTGTCGTGGTAACATGTAGATGAATCATCGGGACTGGGAAGAATTGGCCATCGGTATATGGGTTGCTTGCCTACTCACTTATATATAAGAAATATCACAATCACTTATTTCATCTTATTTATCTAGCACCTTCACTATTACCATGAACCGTTTCTCTCCATGCCTAACTTCTCATATGCGGGAACCTCGAAACATTTCTCGTCTTGATTTTTATGTTATTTAATTCTCGCTTTTTGTCCTTTATGCAAGCTTTCTCTATTATTCACTCACCCACCTTCCACCTTCAGCAATTGCAGTCAATTCACTCAAGAAAGACGACACCTTGAATACGACAAAAACGTCACAAAAAACACTTACCTAGGCTCTACATTGAAATCGATATAAAAACTAAAATTAATACTTTCGTGAAAACATGCTCTGACAAACCTGTGCACTTGCAGGCCATCAAGTGCTCTGGGTGGGGAATGGATGTGTGCTCTGGGCGTCGGCGAACGCCGACGTTTATAGCTAAAACAGAAAAGGACAGCAAAGGTGAGAGTGGTGTAGCAGCGTGAGCGGGAAAAGTGGAAACGGCGGGAAGACGGGTTGATGATCGCGCGCCATTACGGCGACACGTGTGCCGAAGAGACAGACGGTCGCTATCAACGGTCCGCCGTGGGAGTCTAGGCAACGAGATAAGGATGACTAGGTTTTACATGCTCACAAGACAGAGCCACCAACGCGGGTTTTAGCGCCCTAGGAACGCGGCTAGGCGAATTTTTGCCGTCCGGATAAAAAATAGGTCTGAGATGACCCTCCTGAGAATGCTAGTAGACATGCTCTTACATACGGGACACAACACGGACCTGGCAGGTGGGACCGACGCGGGTCCTCACAAGACGGACCCACCGAGGAGCTCACAGGCAAATTTTCCAACAAAAATGCCTCTAGAACCTACCCACGGGAACGGAGCCCGCCAGTGCACCACACGTTTCTTCACGCAAAGAATAGAGATCCACCTTATTTAAACAATACTGTCGATGGCCTGGACTTCATAGTCCAGCCTTAATGGAACAATTCGGTCTTATTGGGCCTGGGTTCCGAAGCTCGGCCTCCTTTTAACATTATTATCATGTCGGCTGGACTTGATGGGCCATGATCCCATAGTCCATTAGAGTTTGAGTAAAAATAAATGGGGAGAGTTTATTTTATTTTTAGAAAGAAAACAAGTAAATTTTATCAATTTGCTAAAATTGGAGTTTGAGTAAAAATAAATGAAGTGAGTGTATTGTGAGTCTAAAAATGTTTTCTTTTCCAAAAAATCATGAACATTAAATCATGTATAGTTCAAATCGGATCCACTTTCTACGGATTTAACATGAATTTGTCTTTTTCACTAGGGGTGGAAGGAATGGTTTGAGATACCTGGTTCGGACATCGCCCATGTAACATGGTCTAGTATTTATGAAAAATAGGGTGATATCATTTTAAAATTTTCACTTGGTGGTTGCTTCACAAAACGCGTCGTTTTTGGAACTCGGAAAATGGAAAATACATTTTTTTGCGACGAAAAGGAAAACTTTCTCATGCAACATTGTTCCCCGTTCCAAGATGCACGCGCGTGCACAATATGGACACATTATCATAAATTATGCCGCAATTCTGGTTATAACATTCGTTGTTCGACCTAAAAGTCATGAAACCTCAAATATGATAAGTCATTTCTGAAAAGTTTTTTTTGAGATATTTTTAAATATACCAAGTTTGGTATTTTTTTCTTACAACTATGTCACATAATATAACATCACGCGAAGATTTTGTATTGTTTAGACCGTTTTAGCTACCAGCAATACAAAAAAGGTCAAATTTAATAAGAAGAAGGTGCTAACAAGCTAATGGTATCCAGTGGGGATACAGGCTATTTGCACCCATAAATAAGTCGGTATCGGTGAGCTCAAGACATCCATATGCTTTTTTGTCAGCCATAGCCCCTTGCTTAGACTTTCCACCGAAGCATTTTCAGATCACCTGTAAGTTATACAGCTAATGATGACATTTCAATTGCAAACTGAACATATTATTTTTGCTAGAAAAAGTTTCCGCATTTTTAAATATAAAGTGATCACCTTATTCTTACTATATGAAATCTCTACAGGTAAGGTTGTCCACATCCAAGGAACTGTATCATCGGCTGGATCAAGCCAGGACTGAATTCATTAGAGCTAATATTATGGTCAGGACTCACGAAGCATACCATCGTTCTTCCAAATGTTCTCCATTACTATGCATGGATGTTGCATTAGAGTTACCTGGTCTGTTTGAGATGGTATGTGAGAGCATGCATGAAGCACATAAAAAAGAAATAAGATCTCATGAGAAGGATAGATAAGTGTGTTGAATGTTATCGACTAAGTATTCTTTCAGATACACCGCACATGAATGTGGGTGAGTATATCCTATATCTTTATGAGGAGTGCTTCAGTGCGCACCGTCGTTTAGAAGCAAGTCCGAACTGCTAGGGACATTTTAGTCCGACGCGTTTTGTTGGCTTCGTTTTTTTTGGCCCAGGCGGAACCCATATCCGAGCCCAGTATATCTCGTATCTGTATACAGGGACTGACGACGTCATACGACACAACCCCACATGGGGTCCACCTAGACCTAATCACCGCGATTAGCTCCCACGTCCATGCATGCACCATTGTTCGGCGTAACTGAAGCTTTCTCTTCTCTGCCACCTAGTAAAACTCGATCGCTCGTACCCACGGATCTGCTTCCCCTCGGCACCGCCGATCTACCCCGCGTCCGCCGCCGCAGATCCTCGAAGGTAGAAGGCGTGCCAGCGGCTCGGCGTCTTCCTCACTAGGGTTTCTAATCCAAATCGTTGGCTTTATCTTCCGATCTTGTAAGTTCACCCCATGATCATGCTTCGTCTCTAGTAATTGTTAGACACACATAGTATTGATGATTCTAACAATATGGCGCAATCACTGATAGAGGAGATGGAGGACTCTAGATCTAGTATGAAAGATGATCAAATCGGGCATGTCGGTGATGATTCCATTTCCGCCAATACACATCTCGAAGACGGCTCGAGCGAAGAATAGTTTGATGTGAGGACACATTAGCTTTTCTGATATTTAAATGTTAAATTAAATAATATATGATATCTCATGGCTTGATTTATTTAGATTGTCTATGACGACGTTTTCCACAATGGCCTTAACAACCATGAAGAAACGGACATGTTTGTTGATACTGAGGTATGTGTAGTGGTGTAAAATTTTATATGTCATGCACCGTATGTATGATGCAATTGTATACTAAATATTGCTAAATTGTTCAGGTAACAAATGACTCTAGCATGGAGTATGACTATTTTGGTGAATCAGACTTGGAGATGGGTAATTATGATGATTGTGAAGATGCACCAAATTTTGATATGTTCGTTGACACGAGTGAGGTATTATTTATAGGATGTTTTTTAGCAATCAACGAACCGATATGCATACTACTATAGTTCTAATGGCTAGGTTTTGAATTTGCAGCAGGCACCATGTAATCATACTGAGAGTTCAAATAAATGTAGCAATGACACTAGGTATCCTGATGATAAGAGAGAACTATACTGCAAGATAATGGAAATGACATTTGATAGTGAATTTCTACAACAGATATGCCAAAGATCATGGGTTTGGCATTAGGAAGCACCAAGTAAGGCAGTTTGATGATGGATTTGTTTGTCTAAGGCGCTTTGTGTGTTGCAAGCAAGGGAAACGTGACAAGAAGTTATTGACAATGGAAG
Source organism: Avena sativa (assembly GCA_916181665.1). Taxonomy (NCBI): domain Eukaryota; kingdom Viridiplantae; phylum Streptophyta; class Magnoliopsida; order Poales; family Poaceae; genus Avena; species Avena sativa. The sequence continues at coordinate 408,440,857 of OV702292.1, read as the reverse complement.
GCTGCAAATATAGGCTCAGAGGTGAGTCTAGGTGCAACTGTAAGGCACGTATGGTGGTGAAGTTCGATGGAAAACTGGTCTTTGGATCATTCAGAGTTTTGATGACACTCACAATCATGTGTTAGCGAGACCAGATGAAGTCCCTTTTCTTTGTTCCCATAGGAAGATCAACGACTCCCAAAGAGCTGAGATATTATCATAGTGTAACATGGGGGTTAGGAAGCATATCATAATGCGATCAATGATTAGCAACTCTGGTGGTTCATTTGCCGGTGTGGGATTTACAAGGAAGGATTTGTACAACATGTGCTCAAGGGAGAAGAGGAAGCTATTTTATAAGGGTGATGATAACACAACCTTGGGCATCATGGCGGAGAGAAAAAAGAGGGACCCTAATTTTTTTTATGATTACACGCTAGATGAAGGCCGTCTGCAGCACTTGTTCTGGTGCGATTCTCAATCACGTCGGGACTACTAGGACTACGGTGACGTCGTTGTGTTTGAGAACACATACAATATGAATAAGTATAGAATGTCATTTGTTCCCTTTATCGGCTTGAACAATCACCGTAAAACAACAGTATTTGGCTGTGCCATCCTATCAAACGAGACCGAAGAAACATATGCCTGGCTGCTCCGGACTTCCTTGGAAGCAATGTGCCAGCAGAAGCCAAAGACAGTAATCACGGATGCAGATACCGCGATGATCTCCGTTGTGGATGAAGTACTTACTAGTGTATACCATCGTATTTGCAGCTTTCACGTTGAAAAATATGGAGATGCACCTACCTAACAAGTCACTGAACGAGTTTAGGACTCTTCTATATTACACCACGTCGGAGCAAGTATTCGAGCAGTGATGGCACACTTTTGTTAGGATGTGGACGTCACCCAAAACTACAAATTGTCTTAAAAGAATGTACACAAAGAAGAGATTATGGGCCGCCGCGTATCTTTCAGAAGGGTTCTGGCTGGGTATGAAAAGAAACCAGAGGAGTGAAAGTTTAAACTCGTCTCTTCACCTCCACCTTGATGGGAAATGAACTTGGTGGATATGGTTAGTCACTACGAGAATGCCATCGCACGTCTCCGTGAGAAGGAGGCGAAAGATGACTGCACGGCTTCACAGACATTTCCGGTGCGAGTTACTGATTTCAAAGAACTAGAGGTAGCTGCTGCGACAGTCTTCACTCCAGATGTGTTCTATATTTTGCAAGGTGACATTTCGAAGATTGGCGGCATGCAGATTTTAGAAAGAAAGCTAGGATCTGACCCGTACACCTTTGTCGTCGCATGGAAAAATAATCTTGACAGCAAGTTTTACGTGGAATACACTCCCAACTCGTCAGAAATTATAAGGTGCAGCTGCCAAAGGATGATTCGCAAAGGGATCCCTTGCAAGCACATACTGCGCGTGCTCAATCACTTAAAATTTACTGCAATACCAGATTGTTGTGCTCTGCGGCGTTTCACTAAAAATGTCAGGTTTGGGTTGCTTACTAAACGCACGAGCGATATGTTTGGTTGGGGTTGGTCTGAGCCAGAGGAGCGGAAAAAATACAGCAGTATAAATGTGTTGGCCTCACAAGTTATGCATATTGCATGCAATGACACAACAGAGTATGATCTTCTAAAGAGTACCATCGATGGAATTATTTCTAGAAGACAAGGGTATGATAAATGCAGAGCATATGGTCCTCGTAGTTCAGTTAATGAAAATGAAGATGCAAGTCAAGCAAGCCAATTTGATATTGGTGATCCTAAAAAAGTGACCACCCAGGGCGCACCTAAGCAAAACAAAAAAGTTCCAGTCGAGAAACAATCTTCCATGACCAAAAAGGTCAACCGCTAGGATACAAAGAGCGGAAGAAGCGGGTGTACAGCGCTTGCCAACAGGAGGGACATAACAAGAATAACCCAAAATGCAAAGATCATCCCAAGTACGGTTTTGAAAATTAGCTTGATATATTTCCTGCATTTTTATCAGACTTTATTATCTAATATTGTGTGTCATCTCGTGTAGGAATGTCCTACAGTAGTAAGGGTAGTCATTTTTTCAAGTATCATACATGGAAATTAATTTTTAGACAGTTCGTATAAAAATATGTATTTGTGATGTATATTTATAGTCTGCTGATGTTTGTTTGGGCAAATAGCTCCTGTGTGACGTTTTTTTCATGGAATTGGAAGGAGAGAGACGTCCTTGTAATTTTCCTCAGTTTTGTTTATCTCTTGATTATTGGTCATTAGACAACACAATCAGTCTTTGAGTAAAAATCGTGATGCTTTGTTATCCTAGAACCCAATGACATGGATATTATGTCTATGGCTTTGGCTTCAATAAAATCAACTCGTATTCGGGCAAATTATTATTAGCTGCTCTGTTTTGCTTCTTCAGTTCGTTAGTGTTAAGAAAAATCCCACTAACAGTTTTGTTTTATGCACTTGTGTAGTTCCTTTTTGATGATAATTGTAGCAATATTTTTTCCAACCTTTTGATGCACAAGCTGTTATCACATTTTGAGCCTTTTGTTTTATGCACTTGTGTACCCGTTTTGGTAGTATGCACAAGTGTGTTTTTGCACGAACTATAAGCACATATATTAATAAAACACGATTAGCAACCATTACATAGTAGCAAAGCAAGACCAACCACACATGACACGACACGAACAGACACGACCCGACACGACAGGGACACGACACTGTCTTCTTCTTCTTCTTCCGGCGCGGCCACTCCCTGGCTCCTCCTTCGCCGCTCCTTACGCGTCATACCCCTCATCATCCTCCGCCATGATGTATGGGAGAGTGTGGGCTGCGCTGTTGATGGAGAATATGTCGTGTAAGTCGGTGAAGATATTGTACATCGTGAACGCGATGAACTCACATCCACGCCAGAGCACTTGGCCGAGGAGGTGGTAGGTGTCGTAGTGGTTGACAAAGGTGACGAAGAGGCCGATGCAGAAGTTGTTGTTGCCGTTGGCACCATCGAACTGCTGCTCGATCTGGAACATGGGTGGAGTGCTGGGAGGGAGGTGGCAGTAGCCGGCGGCAAGGAAGAAGTGGGCCAGCTCCAGCGGTCTCCTCCACCTCGAGATGGCCCAGATGCGGAGGCGGTTCTCCACAATCCGGCCGTGCGGCCACTCTGTCTCCCGCATGGTGGCGGGGCGGCGATACGTTGGGCCGTTGAACTGCATCGTGGTCGGGGAGGGGGCGGGGGTGGCGAGCGCTTGCTTGAGTGGTGGCAGGACGCGATGGCTAGCGTTGCTTGAGTGGTGGCGGGGCTCGGCATCTAGCGGTTAGATGGATGGGTGCAAGTGAGTGAGAGAGGAAGATGTGAAGGGGCAGATATATGGGCACGTCGTGGTTGCTTCGTTCTCCCCTCGTGTTTAAGGCGCACTGTTTCGAGGAGGCGCGGGCGCACGGTATCGAGGAGGCGTGGGCGCATGGTATCGAGGAGCATTGACTCTTTTCCACAGGCGCGTGATGGAAAGCGGCGCCCCGTGTGAAATTGTTTGGCACGTGACCGACCGAGCGACACGCCCGCGTGAATTCGTAGCGAAAAAAGACATGCAAGTAGCTAGGCTACGAGGCTGCGGCGATGTGCAATAGACATGCTACGACGCTGCATGGCGCATGCATAGAAAAGGCCCACCTCATTAATACACGTTGAAACAGAGCGGTCGTTGGACCGTTGGGCCGTGGGATTCCTGATTAGGCCCTGTCCCTACCATGGATGCACGCATGGGTGCACAGCTAAGCGGACACGTCGATCCATGTAGCATACATCGCTCATTTCATACTTTACGATACAACGACTGCGCTCGTTTCAGACTCGTTGAATCAGTGCATCAATTAGCGACGCAGCGATTCCGAGAGCATGGAAACCGAGACGACGCGCGTGATGGATACGGACATGCCTTGTTTCGCACCAATACGCGCGCAGAGTATCCGACGCGTCGTGCAGTTACTCACCGATCTTGCTCAAGTGGCGCTCCAGGCTATTTAAACTGTCATATCTCCACTGCATCCTCTCCCACACTCCACCACATCCATCTGCCAAGCCCTTCTTCTTCACTAAGGTCCACCGTCCGTCGCCTAGCAAGATCCATCACCCGCCGCCACCAGGCAGTTCAACGGTGCTATGTTCCGTCCGCCTCGCACCGTGCCAGAGATGACCTACCCCGCCGGGGTAGTTGTTGAGGGGTCCCTCCGAGTATGGGCAAACTCAAGGTTGAGGTCCCCGAGGGAGTTGGCCCACGCCTTCCTTAGCGCCGGCTATCGCCACCTCCGACCCGGCTCTCCGGCCATGTTCCGTCTCGAAGATCACTATGCCCTCGGAGGCCTTGTGGTAGGGCTCACGGTGCACTTCACCAACCAGTATGATGCATACCTTCTCCTCGGCGAGGTCTACTGGTGTGGGTGCGAGTCGATCTTCTTCACCACCTTCAACATCTTCACGAACTTCGACAATACCTTCCCCACCATCAATGGGATGCACACTCTCTCGTACAACGTTGAGGAAGAGTGACGGCTAGGGCAACGCCGAGGAGATGGGATCGAGGAGGGGAGCAAGAGCAAGAGGGAGGAGAGAGTCCAAGTAGTGAACCCCTGTTGTGCTAGGGTTTATTACCATCTATAGTGTTTATTTTCATGTTTTTTCCTTGGGCATATATGCCCCTCTATGTATGTTTTCTATGTTATAAGGGATGCCCCCTCCTATATTATATATATCTCGTTGTTTTTATACTTTGTTCGTGCTCTTCTAGTTTGATTTCACCAAAATATGCAGATCAAGCTAAATATATTAAAATATGCAGAGCATGCTATGTATATTAAAAGGCGCTTGGTTGAAAGAAATGAAATAGTTTTTCAACATGAACAACTAATATGGATCGAAAAAACAAGTTAAACAACCAAACTATTTTTTAGTTTTGAGTTGACCCGACACAATAGGATATGGACGGTTGTCGTAAAATGCGAACAATAAACTGTTTTACAAATCAATATGAATTTACCAGGTATGGAAACCTACAGGGACTAGTAAATTCTCAAGGTACACTGTTATTAATCACTGATCTGACTTTCCTTTTCACAGCCTCTAGCTTATTTCTTCTAGACAGAAGAATCATTGCAACGGTAGGTCCTCTTGATTTCTCGATTGTTGTCTATAGTACCATATAGAAGAGTTTATAAATTGAATTATAATCATATTGATTTTTGTGACTATACAAAGGAATAGTGTACAGACCTGAGAAATGTTCCTAGTCATACTATCTCCGTCCCAGTGCTCTAGACATTGCAATACCCATAATCCGCATGAGTTGCTGCCATATAGGATGAAATAAAATTCATTTACGACATCAGTAGTGAGAAAGTGATATGATTTACAAGTACTTACGAATCATCTTGCTTTCCAATTTCATATTTTTTATTAGGCTAAGTATCGACGTCAGGAAATTGTTTGGGTGTAGTTTTGTTTGTCCACCATATATCTAGTGCAATTTGTCCTTTCTGCAAAAGATTAAGAGTTAGAGAAACACCAAAAGATAACATGGTTTTGATAAGAAAAGTAGATAATACCAAGTCATCCACAAGTGCGTGCGAATAGGTTAAATCGTACTTAGGGTCAAGGACTTGGAAATCCTTCTTGATATTATGCATTACAACTGTCACATAATATTCTCCATGTATCTTCAGAGGAAAATATGCCTACAAAATAAGATCACTAGCATGTACTATGTAAGATTCTAAATAGTTAACAATATAACTTTATAAAAAACACTGTTTACCTTGTCACACGCAAAATATTCATTCATAACCCATCCTACAGCTCCTAGTCTTGGCACTTCTTCTACGTCAAATTTTTTCAAGTTTTTTTTCGTTTTGTACATTTTAATGGCTTCATTGATAAGATAGGTTGACCTCAATGGTCCACATATGTGCCAATCATAGTCAAGACAGGGAGCCAGCTCTAGAATGTAGGCATCAAGTATCTGAAAATAATAGTTGTACAATGATTGCATGTTCATACTGCTTTGTTGTAAAATAACAATAATAGGTTAGCGAATTACTTACAACATTACTAAGCCATCCTTTTATAAGGACATCGTTAAGATTTTTCAAAGACAAGATGGCCTCATCTGTGTTCTGGTACGCCCTTTTTACAACTTCTTTGGGATCTTCGCCAAAGTTGAAACATATTTCACATCACCTTCTATTTCAGAAGGTGTTAACATAGTGTAACATTCCCCAAAATCATGCTGTTCAAATAACATCGCTACATAAAATTTATGAAAACACACAAGTTACCGCGTTGAACCATTTTGTTTGCTGAATAAAAATAATTAATGAAATCTATAAAGTATTATACCTTTCGTATTTTTCGATTTACATTTCGGTTGTTTCTGTCGCTCAAATAATGGGGAGCCATACTTACTATTACCCTTGGGTACACATTTCCTTTTGCCTAGACCATTGTCAATTTCCTTTTTGTCGCTATCAATAGAATTACCACACTTTGTTGCATCTTCCTTCCTTGAAGTAGAAGTCATATCATTGCGTGCATCGTTCTGCACGACACAGCTCTGTGCACCATTTGGTGTATCCTTCTGAGTACCAAGAATGCATGACGATACCTCCGATGACGACGCAGACTTGGTATTTTCATTTACGTCCCATGAATTCTCCTTTGTACCATCCATCTTCCGAAGGTGGTGCGGTGTGTTCATTGACATGTCAACAACAGTCGTCGGCATATGTTTTTCCTTCAAGGGTGTGATGTAGCTGTCACCACCAAATAGATCATCCACAATGGCTGCTTCAGAATTAGCTGACATTTTTCTCAGAATGTCATCAAGCTTGGCTTTTTTATTACCATGTTTATAGACAAATTCTTTGCCTGATTGTGATTCACTGGGAACAGATTTTACATCTTCACCATATTCCCCTTTGTCCAACTGTGATGCTTCAGTTGGTTTGTACATGACACCATTTGTATTTAACAATTTTAGAACCTCCTGCATAACAAAAAATATTAAGTATTGCATTTTCATTCATAGTGTAGTATCGTTTTCATCAACATGAAACAACACATAAAATATAGATCGTATCACCTCTGCACATATCTGGGGTATAAGTGTTATCTTCATGTCCATGTGATTTTTCAAATCTGTCGTCATACGTTCAAATAGATAGTCCATATTACTGACCCGTTTGTTTGAACTTGACCGTTCACCATTCATTGATGGTTTTTGCACACTCTTTTTTTTATATTGCTTCCCAATATTATTACCGATCTGCATGTTAAAAAAATGAATAAATTATACAAATTACAAATACAAACACGAGCTATGTATGGTGACATATCAAAAGAATGATTAAACTGACTACCATCACTTTAGCGTTGTTTCCGAGGCCTCGACCATTCTTATAATCATAGCAACATCTCCTTTCTGATTCGTCTTCTATCTATTTTTTCATTAGTGGCCGAATGGACACAGTGGGAATATAAGTAGGATCATCAACGATCACCAACTTCTCTCAGTAAAGAAACTGCAAAGAAATTGTACAGACAAATAAATTTAGTTTTACATCGAGAGCTAAACATAAAAACTGATGATTGTTTGACTTAACATATATACCTGTGTTAGACCTAGATTTTCTTTGGGCCATGCTCTCATAGTAGATCTTACAAAGCTATCCTTGAAACTATCTATGAGAAACTTCAATATGAAGTAATTCTAGTTAATCTAAAAAATACGAGGAACGTCTTCCACTAAACAGTAGAAGGTCTTAGGTACAGTTACGTTACTCAATCGGGCTATGACAAGACCAATTAGCGCGAGCACCGCTTTGCGGACGAAGTTGTCATCGGACGCCTTCTCATTCTTTATGTAATTAATCAAATCTCTTATCACTATATTACCGCTTGACTTACTGAAAAAACATGGGGGTATGTTATGCATATTAGTTTGACCATCTTCCTTTATAATTTGAAATGCAGAATAACCTTGGTTACGTAAATCATAAATATGTTCTACGTCCTCACAAGTTCCTACTATTTTCCATGATCCTTCTTTTATGATGAAGGTGCTAGACAATGGATTGAACAACTCAATGATGAATCTGATTAAGTTTTCCCGCATCATGATTCGTTGCACGTCCAACATCGGACGCAAAATAGTGCTGGTAAATCTCGCACTTTGCGCGCTTGTAAAGCCGCTACCAAATCTGCCCATCTTATGTAGTTACAAAATATCTCCCTATCTAAATCGTCCATTCTGCACGAATCATTTAGATAATGTGTTAATGTTTCTCCATCTAAATCTACAGCAGATTCCCACAAACCTATATGAGCATCTTGTATACATGACAAATAATCGATGAGACATGGAATCATTACCTGGACGACAGATGAGAAGAGACGGCGAAGGGTGGCACCAATGAGAGACGGCGAAAGGGAGTCCTGCGAGGATGAAGTGGTGACAGGCGGCGTCGATCCCTGGATGACAGACGAGAGGGGGTGGAGAAGGGAGGCGGCAATGTGGGACGGTGAGGGCGGCTCGTAATGGAGGCAGCGGTGAGAGGTGGCCTACCTAGGTTGAGTCGTGGGTTGATGGACGATCGACGTGTCGATAACTATGCCGTCCGTGATTACAGCGATATTGGGGCAGTTGTAGGTAGTTAATTGGGCCTACATATTATTACTTTTTAGTGGCTTGTATTTTCTATTTTTATGCATTTTTCATATTTTGAAGTGTTTTATTGTATTCTTTAATGTCTTACCATATTTAGGGTTTTTTCGAATTTGATATGCATAATACGAACTTTAATTAATAAACAGAATCAACTTCATACGATGAGAGTGATGCTCCTATATTTAAAGAACTTTTAGTACGTACATTGCAAAGAATATGTATGACACACACGAGTCCTACCGAAGGATCACCGACATGTGTTCATGGCGAGAAACCCCAATGAAAGATTAGCGACATAAGAAAAGGTTTGGATAAACCCAGATGCAAAACCATAACATGGGTTCACGGTGAGAAACCCAAATAAAGCATCAACAACTATGAACATAACATGAAATAATGATTACTTAATAATTTCATATAGACCGAACTAAGTAAGCCATAATCGTTACATAAGTGTTTCATAAACATGAGAGTACATAAGCATAATATAGAATTTGAGGTTGATTTCACACTTGATCAACCAGTAGCTTCATAGTACCATCATCCCCACGACGGAACCAGAACACGAATTTCTAGTTAACTCTCATACCATTCTGCCTGACAATGTCCATCCAGTTTGTTGTAATCATGACACCTCCTTTAGGTACTCCATTCACTTGGGACATGTTCATCGCCAACTTAACGTGTGCAACTTTTCCATCTCTGGAATGGGCTTTTATAATTGCTGGCAATTGAATGTTTGTAACAATATGCTACATGGTGAAGCTCCTTGAAAAGTACTGCATATAGATTTGAAAACCAGTTATACAAATTATTTCACATTTACACAAACAAATAAATGTGAAAAGTTCGTATGTATGGAATAGTTTACCATTTTAGCTTTATTTTTCACTATGTTGGATTTTTTGATGGTGCATATATAAAACGGGTCTTTTTCCATGTGAGCCTCGACTAGTCGCTCAAGTTCATCAAATTCTTCCTCAGTCATCTTCACATGATTGCCAAACTCAAGGAAAACTTCAAAATCGTGCTCGCCTTTTATTCCAGGACGTTAGTGTAAATTTTGCACACATTAGCGACATCCAATATATCAATTGCTTACAAAATAAAATTGTCACAAAATGCTTACCCCTGACAAAAACAACTTTTTTCTTCCTTTTGATTATAGCACGGATCTCAGCAGCGGTAACACGTAATGGAACCTGACGAAATATAGAAGAATAATTAAATCACATGTCATATTACGGCATAAATAATGCTAAACGTTTACATACGCGCTAAGAGATACAAACAGTACGAATTGAAAATCAAAAGTAGCCGAGCATCCTATCGCCCAATTGATTTTCGCTCCCTAGGGCACAGTCTGCATGTGATAACACCGGCCATTTGCCTACGTGGAAAAGAAGATGGAGCGGCCGGCGACTAAAATTGCACTGACGCTAAAACGCCCCTGCATAATCAGCCTAGACTAGATCTACGACGAACACATTTAGATTTGTATTTTTGAACAATTCGGGTAATTATAAATCTGATTTTTTCACGATGAAACAAAAATTGCGAGGATTAGATCTACATCCTCTTAGATCTATCGTCTGTCTGTGATGTCCATAGAAAGTAAGTTAATCTAAATATAGATTATTGACAGGGCTTTGATTTTACGTACATGAGCCATGGCGACCGAGGATCTCCAAAACTACCTCCTAGCGACCGTCGTTGATGAAACTCTCTCCCGTCCAGTTTAAGATGAGACGAGGCGATGTGATGAGGTGACGGATAGATCTAAGGAAATATGTATGTGTGGGAGGTAAATAGTCCTGGTTTAATAAGGTAGTTACCCTAATGGCCGAGTTTACCTTAGGATCCTCCTAGTGGGCCGACCCAACCTAATATATTAAATTTTGAATTTAGATATAAATCATATAACCATATGTTCGAAAATCACAAAAAATAAACAGTTGTGTTTCTAATTATATGGACATCTTAGAGAAATTTTTTAGAATATTTAAAAATAATTGAAAACCTTGACTTATTAGTAATGGCCCTCTCAGATAGGCATAAACGGTCTATTTTATAGACATGTGATTTTTCAATAATATTAAAATTGCCTCAATTTTGTAGTACATGTTTGTGAGGGCATGGTGGAGCAATGTGCAAAAGGAGAGCACATTCCTTGAACACTTGGCCTGACGATTCGTGTGTACTTGTCCAAAACACCCATAAAACCCTAGATTTTAGCCGTCTACCGTGCCGAAGGCATGACCAAGCATGCCATCATTGCTCATTGAAGTGATATAAGTGTGTGGTGTGTCATTGTGAGCCATTGTGCCAAGTTTGAGGCTATTCCTCAATAGTCCTGCCGCTATCCCGACGAGTAGACACGTTACACGCAACTATCCTAGACCGAAGCTGGCCAGTGTGGGAAGTGCATGGCCAAGCACCATCTTGTTTGTAAAACAAGGGATGTGTGTGTTTGTGAGGGCATTGTGGAGCAAAGAGCAAAAGGAGAGCACATACCTTGAACACTTGGCCTGGTGATTCGTGCATACTTGTCCAAAACACCCTTAAAACCCTAGATTTTAGCCGTCTACCATGCTGAGCAATGAAGTGATATAAGTGTGTGGTGTGTCATTGTGAGCCATTGTGCCAAGTTTGAGGCCATTCCTCAATAGTCCTACCGCTATCCCGACGGGTAGACGGGTTACACCCTACTACCCTAGACCAAAGCTGGCCAGTGTGGGAAGTGCATGGACAAGCACCATCTTGTCTGTAAAACAAGGGATGTGAGTGTTTTTGAGGGCATGGGGGAGCAATTTGCAAAAGGATAGAACATTACTTGAACACTTGGCCTGACGATTCGTGCGTACTTGTCCAAAACACCCATAAAACCCTAGATTTTAGCCGTCTACCGTGCCGAAGGCATGCCCAATCATGCCATCATTGCTCATTTAAGTGATATAAGTGTGTGGTGTGTCATTGTGAGCCATTGTGCCAAGTTTGAGGCATTCCTCAGTAGACCTGCCGCTATCCTGAAGGGTAGACGCGTTACACCCTGCTACCCTAGACCGAAGCTGGGCAGTATGGGAAGTGCATGGCCAAGCACCATCTTGTTTATAAAACAAGGGATGTGAGTGTTTGTGAGGGCATGGTGGATAAATGTGCAAAAGGAGAGCACATACATTGAACACTTGGCCCGACGATTCGTGCGTACTTGTCCAAAACACCCCTAAAGCCCTAGATTTTAGCCGTCTACCGTGTCGAAGGAATGCCCAAGCATGCCACCATTGCTCATTGAAGTGATATAAGTGTGTGGTGTGTCATTGTGAGCCATTGTGCCAAGTTTGAGGCCATTCCTCAATAGTCCTGCCGCTATCCCGACGGGTAGATGCGTTACACCCTACTACCCTAGACCGAAGCTAGCCAGTGTGGGAAGTGCATTGCTGATGACCCACAAGTATAGGGGGTGTATCGTAGTATTTTCGATAAGTAAGAGTGTCAAACCCAATGAGGAGCAGAAGGTGTTGACGAGTGGCTTGGAGCAGGAATTCTCTATAAATACTTAACAAACGGATTTTTAGGGGTTTTTGATAATGCAGGTAAATAAAGTACGAGTAAATAAAAGACAGTAATAATAAATGCAGCAAGTGGCCCAATCCTTTCTTTAGCAATTGACAAGCCGGTTGTATTACTTAAGATGATCAAACATTCTCGAGGACACATGGGAATATCGTCAAGTGCTTTCGCTTCATATAGTTGATTAATCTTCTTTAGTTTGATAAGTGTTGTGTGGGTGAACCTGTGCTAATGTACCGAGCTTCCTAGGACTAATACATACTTGTGATTAAACCCCTTGCAAGCATCTGCAAGTACAAGAAAGTAATTAAGATAGCAACCTAACCACAACTTTAAACTCTAAGATCCTGGCATCCCTTGTGCAAAGGTTTCCTAACGGGGGTTCAGGTTTCTGTCACTCCGGCAACCCCTACGATTAGTAGCCAAATACACAATGCATTCTCCTAGGCCCATAAAGGTGAAGTTTCATGTAGTCTACATTCACATGACACCACTAGAAGAATAACACCACAACTTAAATAACAAACTATTGAATCTTTCTCAACATAATTCCACTACTAACAACATGACTTCTCCCATGTCCTCAAGAACTAAAGGAACTACTCACAAGACATCATATGGATCAAGATCAGAGATGAAATAATGATGAGTAACAATATAAACATAACAATAATTCAGTGGTTCCAGTCAATAGAATCAACTACAACAAGTAATCAACACCAAGAAAGTTTCCCCTAAGAACTATGCAAGATTCAACCCAATTGTTACAGCGGTATGAAGTGGTGATGATGGTGCTGGTGTAGATGATGATGATCCCAATGAAGTCCAGCTTGATGGTGGTGTTGATGGTGATGATCTCCCCTCTCCGGAAAGGAATTTCCCCCGCAGAATTCTGTCTGCCGAAGAGATTTTCTCTCTCTGTAGTTTTCCGCCCCGCAGAGGCGGCGGTATCTTTCTGTGGTCCCCCCCCAAGTATTAGGGTTTCATGGGGATAATATAAGCCAAAGGGGAGAGCCAGGAGTGGGCCAGGGTGGCCACACCACCTGGTGGCGTGGCCTAGGGTAGCCCGTGCCAGGGGTGGTGTGGGTCCCCTGTGGCCCATCTCCACTCCCCCTTCTGGCATACTTCGTCCTCTGGAAAATAGGATTTTCCATGTATTTTCCCGGATTTTCTGATCTTCGCGAATTGCGCCTCCAAACAGCCCCTTTTCCATCAAAATCCTGACTACAGCGGTCCATACTCCAAAAGTCATCAACCAATCAAAAATAGATGAAATAACATAAGTATCATCTCTTAATATGAAATATATCAATGAATAACAGTAAATTATGATATAGAATAGTGATGCAAAATGGACGTATCAAAGGCCAAGCACCATATTGTTTGTAAAACAAGGGATTTGAGTGTTTGTGAGGGCATTGTGGAGCAATGTGCAAAAGGAGAGCACATTCCTTGAACACTTGTCCTGATGATTCGTCCGTACTTATCCAAAACACCCCTAAAACCCTATATTTTAGCCGTCTACCATGCCAAAGGCATGCCCAAGCATGCAATCATTGCTCATTGAAGTGATATAAGTGTGTGGTGTGTCATTGTGAGCCATTTTGCCAAGTTTGAGACTATTCCTCAATAGTCCTGCCACTATCCCGACGGGTAGACGCGTTACACCCTACTACCCTAGACCGAAGCTGGCCAGTGTGGGAAGTGCATGGCCAAGCACCATCTTGTTTGTAAAACAAGGGATGTGAGTGTTTGTGAGGGCATGGTGGAGAAATGTGCAAAAGTAGAGCACATTCCTTGAACACTTGGCCTGAGGATTCGTGCGTACTTGTCCAAAACACCCTAAAACCCTAGATTTTAGCCGTCTATCGTGCCGAAGGCATGCCCAAGCATGCCATCATTGCTCATTGAAGTGATATAAGTGTGTGGTGTGTCATTGTGAGTCATTGTGCAAAGTTTGAGGCCATTCCTAAACAGTCCTGCCGCTATCCCGACGGGTAGACGCGTTACACCCGACAACCCTAGACCGAAGCTGGCCAGTGTGGGAAGTGCATGGCCAAGCACCATCTTGTTTGTAAAACAAGGGATGTGAGTGTTTGTGAGGGCATGGTGGAGAAATGTGAAAAAGTAGAGCACATTCCTTGAACACTTGGCCTGACGATTCGTGCGTACTTGTCCAAAACACCCCTAAAACCCTAGATTTTAGCCGTATATCATGCCGAAGGCATGCCCAAGCATGCCATCATTGCGCATTGAAGTGATATAAGTGTGTGGTGTGTCATTGTGAGTCATTGTGCCAAGTTTGAGGCCATTCCTAAACAGTCCTGTCGCTATCCCGACGGGTAGACACGTTACACCCGACAACCCTAGACCGAAGCTGGCCAGTGCGGGAAGTGCATGGCCAAGCACCATCTTGTTTGTAAAACAAGGGATGTGAGTGTTTGTTAGGGTATGGTGGAGCAATGTGCAAAACTAGAACACATTCCTTGAAGACTTGGCCTGATGATTCGTCCGTACTTGTCCAAAACACCCCTAAAACCCTAGATTTTAGCCGTCTGTCGTGCCGAAGGCATGCCCAAGCATGCCATCATTGCTCATTTAAGTGATACAAGTGTGTTGTGTGTCATTGTGAGCCATTGTGCCAAGTTTGAGGCCATTCCTCAATAGTCCTGCCGCTATCCCGATGGGTAGATGCGTTACACCCTACTACCCTAGACCGATGCTGGCCAGTGTGGGAACTGCATGGCCAAGCACCATATTGTTTGTAAAACAAGGGGTGTGAGTGTTTGTGAGGGCATGGTGTAGCAATGTGCAAAAGTAGAGCACATTCCTTGAACACTTGTCCTGACGATTCGTGTGTATTCTCCAAAACACCCCTAAAACCCTAGATTTTAGCCGACTACCGTGCCGAAGGCATGCCCAAGCATGCCATCATTGCTCATTGAAGTGATATAAGTGTGTGGTGTGTCATTGTGAGCCATTGTGCCAAGTTTGAGGCCATTACTCAATAGTCCTGCCGCTATCCCGACACGTAGACGCGTTACACCCTACTACCCTAGACCGAAGCTGGCCAGTGTGGGAAGTGCATGTCCAAGCACCATCTTGTTTGTAAAACAAGGGATTTGAGTGTTTATGAGGGCATGGTGGAGCAATGTGAAAAAGGAGAGCACATTCCTTGAACACTTGGCCTGACGATTCGTGCATACTTGTCCAAAACACCTCTAAAACCCTAGATTTTAGCCGTCTACAGTGCCGAGGCATGCCCAAGAATGACATCATT
Organism: Avena sativa; assembly: GCA_916181665.1. Classification (NCBI taxonomy): domain Eukaryota; kingdom Viridiplantae; phylum Streptophyta; class Magnoliopsida; order Poales; family Poaceae; genus Avena; species Avena sativa. The sequence goes on along the minus strand of OV702292.1, from coordinate 408,425,308 downwards.
GCTCATTGAAGTGATATAAGTGTGTGGTGTGTCATTGTGAGCCATTGTGACAAGTTTGAGGCCATTCCTCAATAGTCATGCCGCTATCCCGACGGTTAGACGCGTTACACCCTACTACCCTAGACCGAAGCTGGCCAGTGTGGGAAGTGCATGGACAAGCACCATGTTGTTTGTAAAACAAGGGATGTGAGTGTTTGTGAGGGCATGGTGGAGCAATGTGCAAAAGGAGAGCACATTCCTTGAACACTTGGCCTGATGATTCGTCCGTACTTGTGCAAAACACCCCTAAAACCCTAGATTTTAGCTGACTACCGTGCCGAAGGCATGCCTAAGCATGCCATCATTGCTCATTGAAGTGATACAAGTGTGTTATGTGTCATTGTGAGCCATTGTGCGAAGTTTGAGGCCATTCCTCAATAGTCCTACTGCTATCCCGACGGTTAGACGCGTTACACCCTACTACCCTAGACCGAAGCTGGCCAGTGTGGGAAGTGCATGGCCAAGCACCATATTGTTTATAAAACAAGATATTTGAGTGTTTGTGAGGTCATGGTGGATCAATGTGCAAAAGGATAGCACATTCCTTGAACACTTGGCCTGACGATTCGTCCGTACTTGTCCAAAACACCCCTAAAACCCTAGATTTTAGCTGACTACCGTGCCGAAGGCATGCCCAAGCATGCCATCATTGCTCATTGAAGTGATACATGTGTGTTGTCTGTCATTGTGAGCCACTGTGCCAAGTTTGAGGCCGTTCCTCAATATTCCTGCCGCTATCCCGACACGTAGACGCGTTACACCCTTCTACCCTAGACCGAAGCTGGCCAGTGTGGGAAGTGCGTGGCCAAGAACCATCTTGTTTTTAAAACAAGGGATGTGAGTGTTTGTGAGGGCATGGTGGAGCAATGTGCAAAAGGAGAGCATATTCCTTGAACACTTGTCCTGACGATTCGTGCATACTTCTCCAAAACACCCCTAAACCCTAGATTTTAGCTGTCTACAGTGCCGAGGCATGCCCAAGCATGCCATCATTGATCATTGAAGTGATATAAGTGTGTGGTGTGTCATTTTGAGCCATTGTTCCAAGTTTGAGGCCATTCCTCAATAGTCATGCCGCTATCCCGACGGGTAGATGTGTTACACCCTACTACCCTAGACCGAAGCTGGCCAGTGTGGGAAGTGCATGGCCAAGCACCATCTTGTTTGTAAAACAAGGGATGTGAGTGTTTGTGAGGGCATGGTGGAGCAATGTGAAAAAGGAGAGAACATTCCTTGAACACTTGTCCTCACGATTCGTCCGTACTTGTCCAAAACACCCCTAAAACCCTAGATTTTAGCTGACTACCGTGCCGAAGGAATGACCAAGCATGCCATCATTGCTCTTTGAAGTGATACAAGTGTGTTGTGTGTCATTGTGAGCCATTGTTCCAAGTTTGAGGGCATTCATCAATAGTCCTGCCGCTATCCCGACGGTTAGACGCGTTACACCCTACAACCCTAGACCGAAGCTGGCCAGTGTGGGAAGTGCATGGACAAGCACCATATTGTTTCTAAAACAAGGGATGTGAGTGTTTGTGAGGGTATGGTGGAGCAATGTGCAAAAGGAGAGCACATTCCTTGAAGACTTGGCCTGACGATTCGTCCGTACTTATCCAAAACACCCCTAAAACCCTAGATTTTAGCTGTCTACCGTGCCGAAGGCATGCCCAAGCATGCCATCATTACTCATTGAAGTGATATAAGTGTGTGGTGTGTCATTGTGAGCCATTGTACCAAGTTTGAGTCCATTCCTCAATAGTCCTGCCACTATCCCAACGGGTAGACGCGTTACACTCTACTACCCTAGACCGAAGATGGCCAGTGTGGGAAGTGCATGGCCAAGCACCATCTTCTTTGTAAAACAAGGGATGCGAGTGTTTGTGAGGGCATGGTGGAGCAATGTGCAAAAGGAGAGAACATTCCTTGAACACTTGGCCTGACGATTCGTCCGTACTTGTCCAAAACACCCCTAAAACCCTAGATTTTAGCTGACTACCGTGCCGAAGGCATGCCCAAGCATGCCATCATTGATCATTGAAGTGATACAAGTGTGTTGTGTGTCATTGTGAGCCATTGTGCCAAGTTTTAGGCCATTCCTCAATAGTCCTGCCGCTATCCCGATGGGTAGACGCGTTACACCCTACTACCCTAGACCGAAGCTGGCCAGTGTGGGAACTGCATGGCCAAGCACCATATTGTTTGTAAAACAAGGGGTGTGAGTGTTTGTGAGGGCATGCTGGAGCAATGTGAAAAAGTAGAGCACATTCCTTGAACACTTGTCCTGACGATTCGTGCGTATTCTCCAAAACACCGCTAAAACCCTAGATTTTAGCCGTCTACCGTGCCGAAGGCATGCCCAAGCATGCCATCATTGCTCATTGAAGTGATATAAGTGTGTGGTGTGTCATTGTGAGCCATTGTGCCAAGTTTGAGGCTATTCCTCAATAGTCATGCCGCTATCCCGACGGGTAGACGCGTTACACCCTACTACCCTAGACCGAAGCTGGCCAGTGTGGGAAGTGCATGGCCAAGCACCATCTTGTTTGTAAAACAAGGGATGTGAGTGTTTGTGAGGGCATGGTGGAGCAATGTTCAAAATAAGAGCACATTCCTTGAACACTTGGCCTGACGATTCGTCCATACTTGTCCAAAACACCCCTAAAACCCTAAATTTTAGCCGTCTACCATGCCGAAGGCAGAGGATATACCATTACATCAGCAAACAGATACAATAGAGACAACACAGAGGTACGTTCACTTGCTTTAAAAATTATTCAACACACGGATACAACAGAGACGCACAGAGAATATACCATTACATCAGCAACGCATATGTATTTTAATTTCTGCTAAATAAGCATCAGACAAAGGACAACTAACAACCCTATTACGCATTTTAGAAGAAGCACTACTTCTGTAAGCAAATCAACCGTAGAGACCAACTTCATCAGTACCAGTTCCTCATTCCTAGGCTTTAATGCCGCTCTTTCTTTTTTCCTTAGCTCCAGAGTTTCTCTCCTCTCCTCTGCCCATCCATAAGCATCTATTGCTGCATCACCAGTCAGAATACCGTTCTCACACAAGTACTCCACGTATTTCAACTCCCACCACCAAAAATTGCATTGAGTCTGTAAAATTAGGAATACTGAATATCAAACATTGAATTTTGTATGAACACTGCTCATATTGTAGCTACGTGCGCCATTGACTGCATGAAAATCAAACCAAAATGCTTACCCCATGAGTTTTGCACTTGTAAAAGACCCAGCCATCATGGTCATCGGTGCCGGAGACGTGCCTATTGACGATGACGCCGTAGTCGAAGCAGGGAACCAGGGGAATGTAGGGCGGACGGTGCCGATTATGCGACGTGCAAAACGACCTTGAAACAGACATGGCGGCCACTAAGGATCCCGACCAGGGCGATAACTCCGACGGTAGATGGCTCCGGCGGCAGCGCCACAATTATTTTGGGAAGGCGGTGAGAGGAAGTTAGGGTTTCTGTTTCTCTTATAAATAGCCAGGCCGCATTACCTGGGTGTCTTATTGGGCCGGCCTTTATAGTTTTATTCCTCTTATAAAACCCAAACGCTATTCCTACACTGACATACATTTCTGTAAACCAGGGCTACGACCATCGGCTAATCTTACTATCATCTAGAGTCTCATATAAGACTGTTACCACAAATGCACCGTTGATGCCACACTAAAAGTGAAACTTTAATCAATGTAATGCAGCTATTCATTGAATTTAACCCATTATCAGCTAGCTAAAGAAACCCAAATACATATACATTTCCTAGATTTCCTTGTTCTCCCTTTATGACACCATTTCCCGCAAATACACAACCAGAGTACATATGCATAGGATTAAAAATATCAGGAACATACCAGGTTAAACATGAAACAACCTTCTTAAGCACAAATATTAGATTGTTCAAACACTAGTTCAACCATAGTAATTAACGAACTGGATCAAGTTCAACACATCACAAATAAACTTAGTCCAAACATAACAACCAGATTAGCAAAGAGACACACATGACACAATCTACGCCTAGGGGAGGTGCTTCAGCAGGAACACGCCATAAGCGGCGTGTTTGGCATTCAGGTGCGGCTTATGCTTCTGGCTGCCAAATCCATAGTAGGTAGCATGCTGCAGCATTCCCAGGTAGTCCTTTGGCATCTCCTTTCGAAAGCACCACGGGCACTTGTACTCCCTTGGGCCTAGAAGATAGGGGATGTCCCCAGCCTTAAGCTTCTTCAACACAACACGGCTCTTGCGGTCCTTGTCCTCCACGTCACTCGTGATATCGTTTGACTCTTGTGGAAATTTGTGAAATGAAATAAGGCTTACAATAATTACTCTATGAAATAATACTATATGTGTCACATATTATACAACGGGAAACTTGGACAATTGCTTTTTATTTGAACATTTAAAAATCATAACAGAATAGTTGATATGTCACACATATGAAGTTAGATCAGAGCAGCATTATGTACAAATCAAATGTGTGCAGCAAAACAAAACATGCTGGAAGCATTAGTGCAACAAAAAAATATGCCTTACAAGCAGATTGATCTATCACACTTATTAATCTTAAGTTGTATCACTGCAACATTAAATAACAACTTAAGTTTGCAGCAGAATAACCCATGTCCTGAAAGCAGTAGTGCAATAAATATTATAATCCTATGAAGCAGAATATTGTATCACACGTAATAATCTTAAGCTAGATCACATCAGCATTAACTACCAACTTATGTGTGGAGCATAAGAAAACATTTACTGAAAGTATTAGTGCAACAAAAATAATAAACCAATGAAGCAAGACAACAACAATTGTTACTAGCAGTACTACAACCAGAAATTTATGCATCTGTAACAAAACACATAAACTTTCAGCTCCAGAACTGCAACTACATAAATTTTTGATATGTTACAAATATTTTAGAAATACACATACAAAACAACTATCATGAATGTACTAGAACCATATGTTCTATGTGAGACAAGCATTTCAAAAGACTAGCAAATTACCAAGGCAGACACTCTGACTATGAGTACATAGACTAGGTATATTTAGCTCAGTATAAAGTGATAGATGATCTAATGAACTAAATTCATAAGAAAAGTAAATGACACCAAATACATTCTACACAATAGTACAACAGTATATTGACATGCACCTGGTACAGATTCCCATATCTCTTTTACTTAACTATTAAAAGAAAATTCACAAACTAGCTATCCATGGTCACATTACCTAAATTTACAATCTCGAAGTGGTCGCAAGTAGAACCCATAAATCAATTATATATTTGAGATCAATAGGCAGCCCATTCTATTTTCATTGCAAACGAAATGCCAGGTTCTTACTTGTCAGATAGTTCAAGACCAAAAACCCAAGCACAAAGGCCAAGCATAAGCTACAGCATCTAGGCGCATGTAAACCTGGCACAGATTACAGATATCGTAACATTCAAAGTAAGAGCAACCACTCGACGACCTAGCCTGCCAAATCAGAAGCCTACTTGATCCTACATCCATCATAACATCGCCAAAGGGGTCCTGGGGAAATCAGTAGCTAATCTACAACACATCTAACCTGGCACAAACTAGCATCGCTAGGCGCATCTAACCCTACTAGCACCACAAACCCTAGCAAGAACAAGATGAGGCAGACCTCGGCGACAAGAACACTAGGAGAGAGAGAGAGAGATCTGGACTTACCTCATCGGTGTCATCGCTGTCGGACTCGCGGAAGGTCTTGACATTGGTAGGCGAGTAGATCTTCTCCCCCCTCTCCTTCCTCTCCTGATGCAGCCTGTTCTTCAAGTTCTTCTTCCTCTTGCGTCTGATCTGCGCCTCCGTCTCGAACTTCCGCTTCATTGGATGCACACCAGAGTAGACGGCCGGCCCACCTAAGCCAGAGCTCCCATTGCCGCCCTCTGCATCTGTGACCTGCTTCCCCTTCTCCGTGTGCTCAGCACCCGCAGCCACCTGCTTCCCCTTCTCCGCGTTGTCAGCGGGCGCCGCCACCTGTTTCCCCTTCTCCATGGACGGCCGCCGCGATCGAGGGTTTTTGGAGAGACGGCTAGCCAGGGTTTGCTATCCGGTTTGGAAAATTTCTGGAAGTGGTTGGAACGCAGACCAACCACTGACTATGCTATTTAAGAAAGCGGACGGTTCGACACCCACGTGCATACGTGTATAATACGCGCCGGTGAACGGGCTGTACGGGTTTCTACACCGGCTTCTACTGTTCTTTTTTTTACAGAGCAACAGCGAAAATTTTGGAAGGACGATTGTACCCCTGTCGTTGAACCGTCCGCGCGTATCCCAGCCGTCCATGTGTTTTTCCAAACTTTTGGTTTCCAGGAGGGTGCGCACTGAAGCAGAACGTATCTTTATTTCCCGAATTGTTCTTGCATGATCGTTGTTTTCTGCCTTCATCTGTTAATCGGCCATGGATTTCATGTGTGCGACTACCGGTTACATTGTTCGGTGGTGTAATCGGAGGCAATGGCACAACAACTAGCTGAACTGGTATGCCAATTAAACTAATATGCTTCTGATGTCCAGTCTTCTAATACGTGAACATGGCAGTTGCGAGTTCTACCTCCGCATTGGCTCGCTAGCCAGATGAGCTAAGGTAACGACTGACACTACTATATAGTAACCCTATCGGAAGTGGAATTTTGATACACCTCTATTTATGTCTGATCAATTTCAAGGTGAGGGTTTTTCCCACTCCATACTTTCTCGATCTAAATTAGTTGACTTGGTTTTGTCTAAATTCGGACATATGTAGCACTAAAACAAATCTAAATATATTCAAATCTCGACAAATTCGAGTCAATTAATTTAAATTGGAGAGAGTATTATAGTTCGATACAATTTGCCACTTAGGAACACAGCATTATTTTCTGTTTGGATAAGTAAAAATGCTATTTATGGCTAATCTTAACAACGTAGCCCCACATCTGAGATGTTTTGCAGCGCTTCAGGTTTGTCCAACACGAGATCTTCTTAGCTTTGTCCAGATGGCCACTGCATATGTCCAGTAAAGAGACCCAGTAAAGAGTCGAATCGGCGCGGTCTGGACTCCTCCAGACATGAAACGTCCCTGTCTTGCCCTGCCCAGCTGAATATTTTTTATCGCCAATGGTTGGTAGCGTTGGTCTCCCCTGTGTAATCCAATGTAAATACCTATGCTACAGCTGCATTTTTCTTTTTGTTGCCCCTCATACTGACTTAAGGTAGATCTATAGATTACAAGCTCATGATCTCAATAAGATCATGCATAGAGAGAGATAAACACATAGCTACCAGTAGAACCCTTAGCCTCGAGAGAGAACTACTCTCTCCTCATCATGGGAATCAGCAATGATGATGGAGATGGCGGTGGAGATCGATGGAGATGGCTCCGGGGGCACTTCCCCATCCCGGCAGGGTGCCGGAACAGAGATTTTCTGTCCCCTGAATCTCCCCTTCGGTGGCGGCGGCGCTGTGGAACTTTTCGTGGCTGGAGGCTTGACGATTTAGGGTTTATGCATCGGGAGGCTTCTTATAGGCGAAGAGGCAAGGTCGGTAGGCGGCCAGGGGACCCACACCACCTGGTGGCGCGGCCAGGGCTAGCCCGCGCCACCACAGGGTGTGGCTGCCCTGTGGTACCTCTCCGTCTCGTCTTCTGGCTCCATGAGTCTTCCGGTAAAATATCGAATTTTGCTTTTGTCCGGTCCAATTCCGAGAATATTGATTTTTTGACTTTCCTCGAACCAAAAATAGCAGAAAACAGGCAACTGGCACTGTGGCATCTTGTTAATAGGTTAGTCCAAGAAAGTCTATGAAAAGTACTCCAAAGTACGGACAAAACACAAGAAAGTAGATAAAACCAAGCATGGAACATCAAAAATTATAGATACATTTGCAATGTATCAACATCCCCAAGCTTAACTCCTGCTCGTCCTCGAGTAGGTAAGTGATAAAAAGAAAGAATAATTTTTGAGGTGACATGCACCATAATAAACTTGATCAAAGTATTTGTAAAACATGAATAGCTGGGAACATAGTACTTCAATCATAACATGAAAGACAAAGTTCTAGCAATAAGACAAAGAAACTATGATGCAACATGAAAAGGCACAAACAAAAGATTCATAAATAACAATGCTTTGCAAGACATTTGTTTGTTTCACATAAAGAAAACATAGCATAATGGCATTCAGCTTGTCCCTCATAGAGTAGCAAATATAAATGCACAATACACCTTCAAAATTCATAAGAGTGACTAGATACAAATAGTTTAAAACAAGCAATATCAAGTTATGCATCAATCAACTAGTCTTGGGACAATGCACATAGAACTAAGAATGGCCACTATGCTCTCAAAGTAGGTGCATAAAGATAGAAGGTGGAGACTCAATATAATGGTGGAAGAAAGGCCTTTATAGAAGGAAGCAGAGATTCAAGTTTCATAAAGAGCTTCCAAAAATTATGGTACTTATTAGCTTTCAGCTCTCATTGCCCCTATCATAAGCATCTTAAAGTGATTAAGATTAAAGTGAACAAACTATGGTGTACATGCTTGATGAAGTATAAGTTAGAAATCTCATGTCCCTTGTATACGAGGGCCGCTCCTCATGCTACTCAAGTTTAGTCACCGGTAAGTTCTTGTCATCGTAAGTACATGTGTATCATAGAGAACCACCAACGGGCTACCCCTTGCCCGATGATACGGAAGAATCCCCATATCAAAATAACAAGGAAAGCAGACAACGAGCATCTCAGCAATCTTCTTATTTACCACGGGAATATGGTGCTTTTTTCTCTCTTTCCTCTTTTCATAATCTTTTTTTTCTTTTTCTCTTTTTTCTCAATATCGGACTCTTTTTTTATAAGAAGAATGCTTCATAGACAGCTCATTATGGTTACGCTGCAGGTTTCCACCATGTCAGCATGGATTAGACCAGCGACCCAGGCGTTTCTCTAACACATATACATAACTCCATGGACTTACAAGCTCCCCTTTCATTTCACACCGACAACATTCATATACAAAAGAGCATGATATCAACTAGGTACAAGTACCAAGTGCAATGTTGAAAGCGTTCCCCATGAAAGCATGGTTCTGCTAATTCTCAACAAATAAGTGCAAGCATATACAACATAGATGACACAATGGTTCAAGTTTATTAAGGGCAAGAAAAGTAAAGTGTGCCATCAAGTTCGTGAGAGCTTTAATCACTAGTTTTCTCATAACAAGTTTAATTTGGAAGGTAAACAAAAGCATGAATATACTTGGAATAGCATAAGCTAGTAGGTAGGTATGGTGGACTCTTTGGAATAACTTGGTTTTGGGAGTTGGATGCATGAGTGGAACTCATACTTGGTTGTGGAGGCTAGCAAAAGACTGGGAGCGACAAACTAAGAGAGCAATAATGGCCATAATCATGCAGAACGACAAAACATCATTGATCAAAGCATAGAGTGATACTACAAGTTGAAAACTAAAGGATCATAAAGGCTATGGTGACTTGAGATAGTCATAACAAGGTGTGAGCATACGCCAAGTCAACCCAAATAAAGCATCAAAGGAGAATACCACTATACTATGCTTTAATATGCTAAAACAACGCATGATTCATCAAAGGCACATTAAGCAATCTCAATTGTTTATAAAAAGTCATGCTACAGCTAACAATACTAAGCATAAATCCAAAACAATATAGAGCATGGCATGACAAAGCATAGGCCACAGTCCAAAACAAGCTTTCTATACCACTTAAGCATGAACTTTCCTACTCTTTTCCAATCCAAACCAAACTATTTGAAAACCAATGTATGAAAGAGAGGTTCCAACCAATTTATTCAGCAAACTAAGCAAACCAAAGTAAACAAAAACCAAAACGAAAATGAAAAATAAGACGCTCCAAGAACAACACAACTGTGCATGAAACAATAAAAATAAAGCGTTTGGAAGAAACCTGGGATTTTTATTGATGAAGAAGGGGATGTCTTGGGCATCCCCAAGCTTTGACACTTGTACTTCTTGGATATTTCTTGGAGTGACACGTGTGGCATCCCCAAGCTTGAGCTTTAGTCCATCATTCATCTCATTACTCATTCCTTCCATACACCTGAAATTTTTCCTTCATACAAAACTTCACACAATCTTTATTAGCAACATTAGTGTACTCAAGATAAAAGGTCTTAAGGTTTAGTTCTAACACCAATAAACTTCCATTAAAACACTAGCTACTATAGCACTTCCCTCAAAAAGCTCAATTCCCCAAAAGAACTCAAAAAGGAACCAACAAGAAGCAAATGCAAATAATGGCAGAAATTTGTCAAAACAGACCAGTAGGTAAAGACGATTTTTTTCTAAAACCTTCTGTTGCTCAAATCGAAAAGTGTTGAACTAACGGAAGTTAGATAACAACCTGGGGCAGAAGCACAAAAATTGACACCTCAAAAGGATGTTCAGAGAGTTTACACGAATATTTACGGTGAAGCACATTAATCTGTTTCGAGACAACAACTTTCCCAATCATTACTTCTCTCTCATTAGAGGTTACACTTGGCACAAAAAGCAAATAAAAAGGATAAGGAGCGGTTATTACTGAGGTAATAACTTCCAAGACTCATCTAAAACTTTTGGGTTATCTCCCAATAAATACTTTTCTTTAACGCCTTTAAGTTAGGCGTGATAGTTTGAGAAGATGCTCACATAAGAAATATGAATTGAAGTAAAAGAGAGCATCAAGAAGCAAATTCAAAGCACATTTAAGTATAACCCACTTCCTATGCATAGGAATCTTGTAAAGAAACAAGTCATGAAAGCAAAAAGCAACAAGCATAGGAAAGCAAAAGAAGTGCAACTTCAAGACTTTCAACATAAAGAGGGGAAACTCAATATTGTTGAGACACATAAGCCCATGTTTCCCTCTCTCATAATAACTTTTAGTAGCAACATGAATAAAATTAACAATATAACTATTACATAAAACATTCTTATCATGAGCCACATGTATAAAACAATTATTACTCTCCCTATAAGCATAGTCATTCTTATTAATTGTAGTGGGAGCAAAATCAACAAAATAGCTATCATTATTATTCTCATCACCATAATCATCAAATATAGGAGGCATGTTGTAATCATAATTAATTTTCTCCTCAATAGTAGGTGGAGTGAAAATAACATATTCATCATTGTATTCATCATATATTGGAGGTATAGTATCATCAAAGTAAATTTTCTCCTCCGTGCTTGGGGGACTAAAAAATATCATGCTCATAAAAACTAGCTTCCCCAAGCTTAGACTTTTCCATAGCATTAGCAATAATGGTGTCCAAAAAATTCATACTAACAACATTGCTATTAGCATGAAAATAAAGTTCCATAGGTTTTTTAATTTTCTCTTCAAACACTTCATGTCCTAACTCAATATAAATACTATAAAGCTCTCTAATTTTGTTGTTGTTTTCCATTAAGCCTAACTAGTGAAAACAAGAAACAAAAAGACAAAATTGCAGAATCTAAAGGAAATAACTTCGAGCACTCACACCGGAGTATGTGAGTACCTTTTACCTTACCTCCCCGGCAACGGTGCCAGAAAATAGCCGTTTGCTGTGGGAGGTTCTTCTTCTTTAATCCTTCGGTGTGAATACCTTTTACCTTACCTCCCCAGCAACGGCACCAGAAAATAGCTTGATGTCTATGCACTTCTATTCTTGTAGACAATTGTTGGGCCTCCAAGTGTAGAGGTTTGTAGAACAGCAGCAAGTTTTCCCTTAAGTGGATCACCCAAGGTTTATCGAACTAAGAGAGGAAGTGGTCAAAGGTATCCCCTCTCAAGCAACCCTGCAATCAAGATACAAGAAGTCTTTTGTATCCCGAACACACCCAATATACTTGTCAGGTGTATAGGTGCACTAGTTCGGCGAAGAGATAGTGAAATACAAGTGGTATGGTGATAGAAAATAGCTTGAAGGCGTGGAAAAGACTAAAGGAAAACTGAAACAAAGATGGAAGCAAGCAAACATGTAACAGATCTAATAGCAAGCGGTGTTTCAGTGCTTAGAAACAAGGCCTAGGGATCATACTTTCACTAGTGAACACTCTCATATAAATATCTTCTCTTTATGATACTACGATGAACTACTCTTCGGTTGGAAACTCTAATAGATGGTAGGGCTATAACAACACACCTCAAAGTTCATCTTTCCCATCTAGAAGACCCCACACTATCACCTTGAGCACTAGATGGTTCCAACAAACACCACAATTTCATAAAGACATCCAACTCCAAATATAACTCATAACAAGTATTTGTAATCTCTAGCCTAAGTGTCACCATGGTGTGCACGCTGTCACTTTCACACACATGGGAAGAGCAGAGATCTATTAAAGCACTTGAGTAGCAAGGTAGATCTATAGATTACAAGCTCATGATCTTAATAAGATCATGCATAAAGAGAGATGAACACATAGCTACCGGTAGAACCCTTAACCTCAAGAGAGAACTACTCCCTCCTCATCATGGTGATGGAGATGGCGGTGGAGATCGATGGAGATGGCTCCGGGGGCACTTCCTCGTCCCGGTAGGGTGCCGGAACAGAGAATTTCTGTCCCCCGAATCTCCCTTCGGTGGCGGCGGTGGCGCTGCGGAACTTTTCGTGGCTGGAGGCTTGACGATTTAGGGTTTATGCATCGGGAGGCTTCTTATAGGCGAAGAGGCAAGGTTGGTGGGCGGCCAGGGGGCCCACTCCACCTGGTGGCGCGGCCAGGGCTAGCCCGTGCCACCACATGGTGTGGCCGCCCTGTGGCCCCTCTCCGTCTCGTCTTCTGGCTCCGTGAGTCTTCCGGTAAAATATCGACTTTGGATTTTGTCCGGTCCAATTCCGAGAATATTGATTTTCTGACTTTCTTGGAACCAAAAACAGCAGAAAACAGGCAACTGGCACTGTGGCATCTTGTTAATAGGTTAGTCCAAGAAATTCTATGAAAAATACTCCAAAGTGTGGACAAAACACAGGAAAGTAGATAAAACCAAGCATGGAACATAAAAAATTATAGATACATTTGCAATGTATCAGCGCACGGAAGCCGCCTGGGGCTGGTTCGTCGCGCGCTCTGGACTGCACGGGATGGCGTCCGTGCGAGGTGCAGGCACAGGAGACGGTTGCGTGGCGCGGTGGATTCCGGGGCGTCCAGGCCTGGTCGATGGTGGAGGCTGACGTGCAGCAAGGGTGGCCCTGTTGCGTGAGTGGTCGCCAGGTGGCGCCCCCACCGTCAGGGATGCAGGGTGCTAGTGGCGGTGGCCAGATCTGGATCTAGGCCTATGGGCTTAGATATGGGTCAGGCAGGCCCGGAAGTTGGTGGCCAGATCTGTCTGGTGGGCCTAGGTCTGAGTCGGGTTAGGCCCGGTCGCCATCCCTGTGGTCCCACCATACTCTCGAGTTGGTTGCCGTTGTTCGTCAACTGCCGAGGGTCGTCCTTGTCGGTTCGCTAGGAGGGGTTCCCGGGGCCCCACGCAAGCTTGCCAGGGTAGGCAGCATGCTCTCCCTCCGACCCTTGGGTTGGGTGGGTCGGAGGTGATCTCGATCAGGTCCGCGCTGCGTCCTCGTGTCGGCATCCGGATTTTGGTTTGGTTGGATCTCGGCGAAAGCTGCACTTGGCTTAGGCTAAGATCGGTGACGGTGTCACCTCAGGGTGTCGTTCCCTTGTTGAAGGCGTCTCGACGTTGATCCCTCGGGCCAGCTGGATTCCGTCCCTCCGTCCCAAGGTTGTTCCCTAGGTGGTATCGCTTCGGGCTAGTCTCTCTAGCAGTGTCCTGTGGAGCACCCTGTGTCGTCTCGCTGGTGGCGTAGTCCTCACATACCGTCGGCCTGGCTACATTTACACGGTACGGCTGTGGTAGCAGATGTCTCGTCTAGCGCCTGGGGGGGCTCTGCTAGGGTGGCATCTGGTCGTAGCTGTTACCGATGGGCTTCTCCCAATGCTAGGGGAAGATGGTATGTCGGGGTCTGGTCCTAGCCCGAGCTCCGGGGGTGGTGGTTCCGGGTCTGGGTGAAAGCTTTGCAGGACCTCGGTCCCTGCCGACGACGATGTTGCGTTCTTGCGTCATTCACCTTCTTGGAGGCGTCGCCGCAAGACCCCCCCCCCTCTCCTTTGGCTCCTCAACCTCTTCTAGGTTGCTGCCCCGTCGTCGATTCCCCCGTGGACTGCTGTCTTGGTGTGGTGGAGAGAGCCGGTCATGATCACTCCGGTGCAACGGAAGACAAGGCTCCCTCATCTTGGATCTAGCTGGCGCTTTTGGCGTTTTTCGTTGTTGTCTGGTGTTGTGTGTTGTGGTGGGCGCCTTAGGCGTGTGAGTGTTATAACTCATGGTGTAACTCCTAGCCGGTTGTTGGCTTCGTTAATTCAAAGCCGGGTTCACTTCGAGCCTTCCGTCTAAAAAAGAGAAAACAAATCTACTCTATCATTAACGATATATGCTCCAAGCAAAATTTAACACCACGGGTAATTTCCCAGTATGCATTAACTTGTTTCTTTTCCCCTCCTATGTTCTATCTGGCGATGCATGCTTAGCTTTTGACCTTTCTTAATAGATACTTGTAATATACTCTGACAACTTCGCTTAGCAACCGTGCCCATGACAGTGGAAGAAATCACTAGCAAGCATGATACATCATTGTTCAAAGAGCACCCTAGATCTGTCATGCGTGATTCTTTTTTTGCTATATTCGAGGTAGAAGTTTAATGGTTTTTTCCATGCATATTTCATATGAACACATAAATTTTAGTTCAATATTTGTTTTAGTGATGGATTGTGTCCATGTTCTAGAGAAATCAATCGACATAGCCTTGACATAATAATATCGGATGAAGACTAATTAACGAAGTTCTATACAAGAAAAAGGAGGTGGATAGGGAGTTGTATCTTTTAATTTCTAGGCATATTAAATATTATAATTTTGAGTAAATTCCAGTTTTTATCCTTTATTTTGTCATCTGTGACAATAATTACCCCATTTAAGAAAAGATTCTTGAGATTACCCAATTTAGGAGAACTTGTCCCAGATTTTACCCCACTTAGATAATCTTGTTCCAGATTTTACCCCATTTAAGTTCTACAATCGTTCAATCAAGTACAACCCAGTTCGTTGGTTCTATACTTCTATATATATAAGGCGTATCACATCAGAGACTTATATTTTGTCCCACCGTCGACTCTCGGTGCAATCGAATGTGGACATTAATTCGACGATGGTAGAAGATGAAGCGCACACGTTTGCATCCAGCTCCAAAAAAAAATTACCCGGTCGCTATGTATGTCAGCTAGCTATATAAGCAGACTAAACAATAAAAACGAAGCAAAGTCGTTGTATCCAAACTTCCTTCCGCTGAATTTTCTCCTTGTCTTTATTTTTCGTGGAGGTTTTCTGGTCGAGCGGGATACAGGCATACAGCATGCTACAAACTGCTAATTCAAGATGAATCAAGCTGCTTCGGCCACCTATATATGCATGACAACTACTCCCAGCTAGCTACACACATCCGATTGTAGGTGCTTGACGAAGGAATCCAAATGCTAATTATGTACACGTGTGCCAAAGGGGAGATGCTCCCAGTAGATCAGGTTTTTCGATCGCGGGTGGTGTCTTATATATATAAGTCTCGGATGTTATACGTCTTATATATATAGAAGTATAGAACCGACGACTGGGTTGTACTTGATTGAACGATTTTACAATTTAAATAGAGTAAAATCTAGGACAAGATTATCTAAGTGGGGTAAAATCTGGGACAAGTTTTCCTAAATAGGGTAATCTCGAGAATTTTTTCTTAAACGGGGTATTTATTGTCACAAATGACAAAATATGGGGTAAAAACTGGAATTTACTCTATAATTTTTAAAATTTATCTTTAGGTCTGCAGGGAGCTGATCTTACTTCATAAGAAAGAAATAATTTTGTCACTGCTTTCTATGCATATGATGTGAATTTGAAATATTTCTGTGTTTTATTACAACGTGTGCTTTTAAATAATACGTGATTGTTTTTTACACATATGAATTTGTACATTTGTTAAATTAATGTGTGATAATTTTTTTAAATGGAACGTAGCAACGTGCATGTATTCAGCTAGTAACTATTAATATTTCTCAGTTAGATTGACCTGGACGATCGGAACGGACAGAGTAAGAAAAGGTTAAAATATGGAAGAGTGGAAATCCGTTACTCATTGCCAAGCCATGTTTCTTTGAGTTTAATGCACGTGCAATGCACGATTTTTTGCTAACAATAATTTGTTGCTCACATGTGACATGACAAACCTCATTGTGGATACCCACTGAGCGACCATTGCGATTATATTTCTCCATGAAAGTCTCAGCCAATAGAAATAAATTATTTAATAATGAAATATCTTTTTGCTAAACTTCAAGGCAGAGAAACACTTGCTGACAGTTCACGTGGAAAATAATTGCTGCAGTTGGTATTGCGCATATATATTTCCAAAGCTTGTCTCCAATAAAAAGGCTCACCAAACATTTTACATCAACTCCATCAGTTGAAGCAACCTGCTACTTTCTTACTCATGGTGAAGAGAATTTGAGCAAGGAAAATTTCAGTCACTCGGTACCATTATTTCTTGAACTGCCGTGTAAGAGAGATACACGCAAACCAGATGAAGCGGTTATGCTTGGCCTAGATAAAGCGGTCCATCAAACTCAAGAAAACCAGATGAAGTAGTCGACCAAACTAAATAATCTAATTTCTAAAAAGAAAAGTATTCAGCTTCAAACAATTATGCAATTATTGGTCAATACTTAAAGCTAAAATATGATTATAAAAATCCAAATAATATGAAACAAAGTTGATCATATGAGTATATGAAAGCCTCGTGATGTATTTCAAAAGGAGTCACAACTTCAGTTTTACCATGCCACTTCCAGTTTCCCTTGACAAATGTTAGCCTGAAACACGAAAATAGCGGAAAATTCCTGACCTAGCAACATTCTAATTCTAATACACACTTCAAAGCTTCTTATAGTAGCCATATCAGGAAACAAACATAGCGTATTCATGCCAAATGCATTTGATCTTCTCATTTAAGGTATGTGAAACGCAAACAATTTGCTTCCAAATGTCACACTTCATTGTTTCTTTAAATTCATGATAGCATGTTGTAGTTTGCTAAAACTGTGTGCTTTTGTGAAAACGATATAAGAGGGAACTATTAGTATGTAAAATTAAAGTGATAGGTTCAGCTGACACTTGCCTGTATGAAATCTTCTTAAGTTTCTCACGAACAGATAGTTGTATCTAAAGTACTTGTTTCTTCATTATGCTATGAGTCCAGGATGTCTGGAAGGGAAGATGGAAAGCAAATGGCAGCAGAAGCAACTGGTAGCAGAAGCGCACTTCTTCTATCACATCCTAAAGAAAGCCAACCCAATATCAGAACATCAATCATTCACTATGTGATCTTCACAAATATTGTTAATATCATGAAGGCTTACTGAGCTAATCAACTCCCACTGCTCTAGCATGGAAGACTCGATGACATATGCAACTCTAGCCCTGGTAGGGAACGGGCTCTCCTTATCTATACTACTTTTAAATACCAAAATAGTTGGAAATCCTTCTACATTGTACTTGCTCTATCAAGGACTGCAAGATTCAGAAGTCAAAAAATGTACTTGCATATGTACTTGGGAAATAAGCTTGAAGAGGATTCACCGGTGCAAGGAATCAGTCTCCTTGTAGTCTGACCACTCACCCATATCAATTCATCGGTATGTAGGGCTTGGAGTTGCATGTACCACAACGGGAGTAGCTGGTCCTGTGACAGGTGGGGGAGACGGTGATGGCAGTGTTGTGCTACTTGCTAGTCCGCATGTATATCAGAGAGGATAGTGATAGTGGCAGGAGTCGACAGCGGACAGTGGAGAACTCGTTGTGGGATGACTGTCCTGAGATGACATAAAAAATTTAAATGGTAATCGTGTTTCTTCGGCAGCTAGTAGGAAGAAAAATATGAAGCCAACCTATGGGCTGATGGTAAACAAGTCTAATTGGCAATCAGAAGTACCTATGAGCTGATGGTAAACAACTCGAACAAAGGAACACACATATGCCTACACCTGATTGCCATTTTTAATACACAGAGAAGCAGAAAAACTGTCCAGACCAGCAAATTTGTTCACTGCAATAAGACCAGATGAGAGTTTTTTATTGATATTCTATAAATGTTATATAATATGATAAGGCAATAATTTGAAACCAGAGAAAGTCTAAAGAGACCAGATGATACATAGACAAATCAATTCACATGTACTTGAAGGATGGTTTAAAATCACCTAACACCTGAAGTCTTAAGAAAGCGTATATGTTCTGCTACCCCTGAAATGTAGTGTGCACATCAAAAATTTAAAACTGATCGCTGAGACTGAATGAGAAATGAAGCCGGTAGCTAAATTAAATTCGGATGGCGATGGAAAAACATTCAGCACATATTTTTCCTGGTGAGGTCCTGAACTGGCCGAATGTGGCTTGGCAAGCTTAAGACTTTTGCAGCTAACTTATATCTCAAAACTACATACAGAGTATTAACGACATAATTGCATCAATAAATTAGAGTTTTTTAGAATTAAAGTAATGAAAAGAGTACAAGGCAAAATGTTCCATGCACCGGGAACGCATATTATGGTATGAAATCTTTCATTTAGCATAAGACCCTTTCTTCATGCACCAGGAACGCATATTATGGTATGAAACATGGCTTGGCAATGAGTAACGGATTTCCACTCTTCCATATTCTTTGAGTTTAATTATCTGAGTTATTTTTTCCGACAAAGAACGTATAATAATATCAGGAAGATACTAATTACACCTAGCCTCTGCAACAAAACACTGACTTATCAGCATTACGGATGCACGCATCCTAAAAAGGAAAGAAGAATAAAAAAAAAGTTCTAATACAGTGATCTATTCCTTGTACCAGCAGTAGTAACACCACCAAGACAACACCAGAAGTCCCGCTTCTCTAAAAACAATGCCTCCAAGAAGGAGACAATGCACGATCATAGATATTAGGTTTTCACCCTGGAGAAAATCACCGCTCTCAAAACAATGTTTCAACAAGGTCATTGTCAGACACAACCAATTAAAATGATGTTAACTTTGCGACAATCAAATAACGAAGAACGGAAAAGAAATCATAGCAATGGGACACAGATTTAACGTGGAAAACCCTCTCCAGCAAAGAGAAGGAAAAAACTACGGGCGCCAGCTAACAAATCTTCACTATAACGGGGAGTGTTTACACAACGCCAGAGATTTCACAGATGCAACTCATCCCAACCGGCGGCTTACAAGAGGTATATATAGCGGTGGTAACCTAGGTCATCAACGATCCGTACCGCGGAGGGCTCCTCATCGCCAGAAGGACTCGAACCACCAATTCTAGTCCTTAGATCTCAGCTTCCATGCCATTCCCCACCTTCGACTTCACCATTGATCGAAAGACGTGTCCCACGATGGTAACAGACGGCAGAGCTTTGCGATGCTCCCTCTGAAACTAAACGGTTAGAAAAAACATGGGCGCGTCCGACCAGATCGTACCGATCCAGCAATCTCTAGGCATTAGGCTCCCATGGGAGTTCCGCCGGCGGCGCCTTCTGAAACTTGACACACCGGCCAGATCAGCGAGGACAAACATCGAGTAAATTCTTCGTCTCCGTGAGAGCAACTCTAAAACTGCCACCTTTATTCATCCGAGCAACTAGAGGAGATGACATCCAAAAGCACCGCTGCAAACGTCACCGGCATGGTCATTCCACTACCAGATCCCCTGCATCACGTCCAGACTAAGCCCCTATGGCCCAGATCATGGTCCAAAGATCAGATTGTGGCCAATGACCCAGATCCCCGCCGAGAGCCGTGTAGATCAGCGAATCGTCTCCACCTCTTCGTCATTGCTCAACCAGGGGTGGACCAGCTAGCGTACCGGCCGCACTGCCCGAAGCCCCACCGTGTCGCCTCAGAGCAAGAACAATAGTATAGTCAACAGCGGGCTGTTCAAAGTGCCAAATCATCTATAGCTATCTTATAGTCACAATGTACAATAGTTAGCTATAAAAGTGACTACTTTATCAAAGCATGACCCACATTTCACTCTCACAAAGTGTTCAAAAGCACGTGCTAGAGCTGGCATGAGAGCTCACTTACCCTCTCTCTTCTCTTCTCTCTCCTCCAACTAAACAAAACTATAGTATTTAAACTCTTATAGCCAGCTGAGTCATCTCTATTGTACTTGCTCTCAAGACGACGGGCCTAGGCAGGGACCTAGACCCGTGGCATGCAATGATGGCGAGAACAGAAATCTTTGTACCCAATGGGAATATAC
The DNA here is from genome assembly GCA_916181665.1 of Avena sativa. Taxonomy (NCBI): domain Eukaryota; kingdom Viridiplantae; phylum Streptophyta; class Magnoliopsida; order Poales; family Poaceae; genus Avena; species Avena sativa. Next base: position 408,404,843 of record OV702292.1, on the reverse strand, counting down.
TCCACCGTAACGCTCGCACCTAAAGTCCGGGGCAGATGCAGCCGCTGCCTGGCCATGATAGCCGCCCCAACCACCGCCCCTGACCATCCCCGTCAGCGCCACCTCAGCCGCCCCTTCGAACAGAGTCGCCACGACCTCCACCCTAGCACCTTAGGTATCGGGGGGAGCCGACACCGCGACCGGTAGCAGCAGCAGTGAGAGGTAGGTCGGGAAGGGGGAGGTTGGCGACGGGATCAGGAGGCCCCCCGGCAGCGGCGCCCTGGGGTGCCACGGGAGAGGAGGGTTGGGTTGTTGTATGAGCTGAGGCATGGAAGCATATCTTTCTTCCTTCCCGCAGGAAGTTCTCAGTTTAGATTACTGCTAAGGATCAAACATTAATTGAAGGCTGTAAGAAATACTCATGTGTAGCAAAAGAAGTGGCATGAATAAGGCAGGTAACAGCAAGTTGAAGGATACGCCGAGTAACACCAAGTTAATTAATCAGAATAGGCATGCAATGATGGCGAGAACAGAAATCTTTGTACCCCATGGGAATATACTCCACAAAGATGACTCAAAACAAATCACTGGTAGTTTAAGAAAATCCAAAATTAGCTGAAGAAATCCCAACAACGGTAATAAGTTGTACAGATGTCTCAATATCAGAAATTCCATACCATAATTGTGCCAGCAAGGGCGTCGAGATCATCAAGCGAACTTCCCGGCGATAGGAAACCCAGTTCGATAGCTGCGCTTTGGCGCAACAACACGAACCGGTGGAGAGAATGATCAGATGGAGGAGGAGCAGTACCATCAGAGGAATGGAGAAGGACACCGCTCCATTAGCAAAAGCAGTTGTCCAGCGATGAGTCGCACTACCGGAGGGCTCGGTTAACACTGAGATAGTGGGAAGAAGAAAGGAGGCGTCTTCAACTTCTCTCGCGGTGGGAACTAAGAAGACACATGTGTTAGAGCATGTGTAGCAGAAACCGTGAACGTGTGAACTGTAAACCTAGTTCTCGGTGTCCTGCAAGCTTGGTTTTCGGTTCGGAAAAAGTCTATGCGGAACAGAAACCGTATTCTAACTGGAAATTAAAAAAAAAGTGGTTCACGCGAAATTGGATCAGATCAAGTCGTATTTCGTCAATATAAGAATGTGTTTGTCCACGATCATAGCATAATTTACATAAATACGCGGGAATAAAAGGTGTGACGACGATGCGGCGGCATAGCCCTTCCCTACTGTGAGCAAAATGGGCTCCGGGAAACCTCACCCGGAGCCTAGGGCGTGGCGGTGACGCGGGAGCATTGCCGCTCCATGGCCTCCCATTGCACCGTGACGTACACCTGATGCTGGTCGCGACGGTGCCAGGCAGCCTCCAGCGGGCGTCGCTCCTGTTTCTGCCGCTCCGCTTGCTCGACCCCCTCCACTCTGAGTAGCACCCATCGAAGGTCTTCCGCCTCGCGCTTCTCTGTCGCCCGTGCCACTCACGCGGACCGCTGCTACATCATCTACAGTGCGCGGCGCTCGGCCTCGTCCTCGCGGACGTAGTCGCCCTCGATGATGTGCTCCCCCGCGGACTCGTCGCTCGACGACACATACGTGTCTGGCAAGGAGGAGGGTGAATCGGAGTCAGAGAGGTCGAAGTCATCGGAGTCCTACTCCGAGAGGTCGAGCGATGGAGATGGGAAGCACCGAGCGATGCGCGAGCTCCCTGCCTCCGCATCTTCGCGTGCCTGCCAGAGGTAGAGCGCGAGAGATGAAGGAGAACGAGACCACTAGGCGGAGTGGCACTCCATGATCCCGTGCTCCACGTAATCGGCCTCGCGCACGTGCAAGCGCTCCAGCACCGGTTCGCCGTGGAGGATGTAGCTTAGCGAGGCACACTTGCGCGCATTGTCGGTGACGATGCACCACCACCGCTCCTACTCGTCGATTTGGCCGTGGAAGGGATCGCCATGGACCGCACCTAAGGCCTATCCGGCCTCCCCCAACTCCAATTGAGCGGCGGCCCGGGGCCATTTGGCTGTGGGTGGGTTCAATCTGTACCGGGACGATAGATTGCATGGCGGCGACGGATTCCCTGGCGGAGCGGCGGGAGAGGGGAAAGATGCTCGGGTCACGATCTGGAGATGGGAGGCGGAACCCTACATATCAAGGCCGATGCCGCGGATTCACGGGCCACCGAATTTTTTTACGAATACATTGCCTGGTGTTTGCCTGGAATGGGCTCTGCTGATTGCGGAGGTGATTTTTCTGGCGATCGCCGGTGGTCTACGTCAGGGGATGATCTGCTAGGAGGGAGATCACCGGTTTCTCTTCCGGCAGCGAGGGGGAGATTCTGGGCTCTATATTCCGAAGGTGAAGAAGATGGTGAGGGATATAGTTCCTCCTCTGCGGATGGACCGTATCTTCATTACCGACTCTCACCGGAGGACGGAGATGGCCTAGTTTCCTCTTCCTCGAGGGTGGACAAAAGAATGGAGCGCCGTTGTCAACAGCGACTCACGGCAGCAGAGCTGTGGGTTTCTCCATTGACAGAGGTACGTTCTCGTAAATCATATGTTGGCAGAAGTGATTCTGATAAGCGAAATTCTAGTTCGTCTTCTACGGTTAGAAAACCACCCATTGAACCATCGATATTTTATGATGATGACTGCGATGGATGGACCATTGTTGATCGGTGATGACCAGCGAAGGTGGCTAGTTCACCATCTTCGATGACGTCGAAGTCGAGATCTCATGATCCAAAACATGTGCTTTTTTTGAATTCCAAATCTTTGGGCCCTCGACGGGCATGGTTTGGATGTCGCTTCTTAGGCCTGCTACCTGCGCAGGTTCGGACTAAAAATTCTGGTGCTTCTGTGCCCAATGTGTCCTTGGCTCGGCCTGTACTCGGACCCACTTGGTTACCCCCGGTACTGATACCTAAGGACATTAATTTTGGGTCTTTTAATATAGTTTGCCATCTATCTTCTCGTTCCAAGGCTGAAACCCTATCTGGGGGACGGCTTCACAACATGAATAATAGCGGCGGTGGCGGTGGAGGGCCAGGACGGGGCCAAGGTACTGGTGGTGGGAGAGGCCATCAAAACAATTTTTTCCATGGAAACTCCGGGAGAGGTGCTGACCCACAAGTATAGGGAGTGTATCGCAGTATTTTCGAGGGAAGTGAAACCCAATTTATTGATTCGACACAAGGAGAGCCAAAGAATATTTATAATCCTTAACAACTGAGTTGTCAATTCAGCTGCACTAGAAACAATCTTGCTCACAGCAGTTTATCAGTAGCAACAGTTTTGTAGTAGGAGTAGTGAAGTAATGTCAGTAGTAAAGTAAAGACAGTAGTAACAATAACAGTAAACAGTAGGATTCGAGTGCGGTGGGCATAGGGATGGATGGATGGGCGTTGCATGGACAACACAATTCACATGGCAATCAGAACATAGGGCATTTGCAGATAAATAAGATAAAGCATCTAAGTACTAGATAATTCTAGGCATGTGTCCCATATATAGTCATACGTGCTCGCAATGAGAACCTGTACAACATCTTTTGTCCTGCCAACCCGTTTGCAGTGGGGCCTCAAGGGAACTACTGGCAATTAAGGCGCTCCTTTTAATAGAGCATCAGAGCAAAAGATTAACACTCCGTGAACACACGTGATCCTCACATCAAAGCCATTCCCTCTGGTTATCCTGATTTCTGTCACTTTGGGGCCATTGGTTCCGGACAATAACGTGTGTATATAAATTGCAGGTAAGACCAAAAACAATACTATCATAGTAAATCAATAACATGTTCAGATCTCAAATCATGGCACTCGGGCCCTAGTGACAAGCATTAAGCATAACAAGTCGCAACAAAGTCAAAAAGCACTAATAGTAGATACTAGGCACCAAGCCCTAACAATCTGATGCTATTACATGAACGATCTAATCCAATCCCTACCATCCCCATAGCCTACAGCGGGGGATTACTCACTCATAGATGGGGGAAACATGGATGGTCGATGGAGAAGCGATGTTGATGATGATGGCGATGATCTCCTCCAATTCCCTGTCCCGACAGGGTGCCAGAACGGAGTTTCTGGTTCTGAATCGTGGAATCTGGTGGTGGTGGCGGAGCGCAACTCTTTCTGGAAAAACGTCGAACCCCCCTAAGTTTTTAGGTCAGAATGCATCTTATAGGCGAAGAGGGAGACCGAGGGGGTGTCTGGGCGGCCAGACCACCCCCCGGCGTGGCCAGGCCCAGCCCACGCGGCCAGGTGGTGTGGCTGGGCCCCAGCCCCACTCCGTCTCGTATTATGGCTCCGGGAGTCTTCTGGTGAAATAGGATTTTTGGCATATTTTCCGGGATTTTTCCTGATAGTTGATTTTGTGCACAAAAACTAGACACCAAGGCAATTCTGCTGAAAACAACGTCAGCCCGTGTTAGTTGCATCCAATTCACACAAGTTTAGAGGAAAAACAATAGCAAAAGTGTTCGGGAAAGTAGATACGTTTTGGACGTATCAACTCCCCCAAGCTTAGCTTATTACTTGTCTTGAAGCAATTCAGTTGAAAACTGAGTGCGATAAAAGAAACTTTCACGAACACATTTGCTTCATATGATGTATATATTCTCAGCATGTGATCAACTACTTAGACAATTCATAATAAGGAGTATGCAACTAAGTTTACTTAATAGGCATTGCAAGCTATGAAGAGATTCCAACTCAAAAATAATAAGTAGCATGAAACATAAACATAAGCAACATTACAATGCTCATAACAAGATATGATAGAGTGGTATCTCGCTTGCCTTTTTATTGTGAATGCCAAGGCACCTCTGAAGTTCAGGTGAAGACTAGAAGTAAAGATATCAAAGATACAAGCATCAAAGTCATAACACAAATAATCAAGTTTTGAGACAAGCACACTACACTAAGAATGACAACTATGCTCTCAAGAAGGTGCTCATAGAATATGTGGAGACTCAACAAGGAAATGAAAAGGTTTTGAATAGTTTGAAAGGATTCCAAATGCTGAAAGTATGGTACTCATTAGTTTTGAGCTCTCATTGCCCCTATCATAAGCATCTTTAATATGGTTAAGGTGAAAGTGAGGTCCAATCTGAGTTATATGCTTGACAGACTATAAACTGGAAATCCCATGTCGCTTGAGTACGAGGGTCGCTCCTTATGCTACTCAACTTTAGTTACCGGTAAGTTCTTGTCATCGTAAATACGTGCGTATCATAGAGAACCGCCAACGGGGTACCCCTTGCCCGATGATACAGAAGAATCCTCATATCAAAATGACAAGGCAAGCAGATAATGAGTATCTCAGCAATCTTCTTATTTACCATGGGAAAATGGTGCTTTTTTCTCTCTTTCCTCTTTTCTCAAATCTCTTTTTTTTTCTTTTTCTCAATAGCTATCTCTCTCTTTTTTTATAAGAAGAATTCTTCATAGATACTTATTATGGTTACGCTATATGTTTCCACCATGACAGCATGGATTAGACCGCGGCCCAGGCATTTCTCTAACACACATACATAACTCCATGGACTTACAAGCTCCCCTTTTATTTCACACCGACGACATCCGCAAACAATAGAGCATGGTATCAACTGGGTATATATTTACAGGTGTAGAAAGCGTTCCCCATGACAGCATGGTTCTGCTAATCCCCAGTCTATAATTTGCAAGCATATAACTTTCATGGACAGTCACAATGGTTCAGGTTTATTAAGTGCAGGAAATAAAGTGTGCCATCAAGTTCGTGAGAGCTTTACTAACTTTCTCATAACAAGCAAACATTTTATTCGGAAGAAAACAAGGCATATTGAACATGCACAGAAATAGCAAATGATGCTAATAGGTAGGTATGGTGGACACTTTTGGCAATATTTGGTTTTAGGGAGTTGGAAACACGAGTAAAACATACTCAGTGTAAGTGAAGGCTAGCAATAGTAAGGGGGTGATAAACGAGAGAGCAATAGCTGTCATAATCATGCTTGCAACAAAATAGGACTAATCATGGCATGAAAGTGATTCAAGACCCTTAAGAAAAAATAATTCATCGAGGCTTAACTGATTATTTCAGTCATATGCATGCATGAGCATGTGCCAAGTCAATTCAAATAAAACATTCAGAGGAGAATACCACGGTGTCATACCAAGTTATGAATAGAGTAATGCAAGCAACATTCATATGACATGCTACAAACTATTAGCAAGCTGGAACTAATCATATGAAAGCAAGAACTACTAAGCATCCATAAATAACATACACCCTACATGAACAAGCTAAGAATGCCCACAATGATGAGTATATGTACAAAAATGAAAACAAATAGAGTTCGTTACCAGCCTCTTACCACACCTCAAGTTGTCATTAATCCTCATTATTGCCCTTCACTTGTGTAGCTTGAATAATAATAATATGAAACCAAATTCCACTGAGAATTGCTGAACCTTGCAACAAACTCACAAAACCAAAGAAGAACAACAAATATTTTTGGTGTTTTTGATTTTTAAAACAAGAACCAAAAAGGAAGAACAAGCAAAGTAAAAAGGAAAAAGCAAACCAAGGCAAAAAGAAGAAGCAAACAAAGAGAAACAACAGAAATATTTTTGGTCCTTTTGTGTTTTAGAAAGCAAAAGCAAAGAAAGAACGAAAACGAAAAAGAGAACGAAACATGAATATACAAAGTACCAACACGAAATGATATGGAGATGAGTGCTATGTCGGTGTACCTCCCCCAAGCTTAGGCTTTTGGCCTAAGTGGGTATCAATCCCAGGCTGGCCAAGATGGAGCGCCTCCGTAGTACGGTGAGGAGGTACCCTCGTCCTGGTGCGAGCTCGAGGACGCCCCACCGTAATGCGTAGAGTAATCGTAGGAGGGCACATCCTCCTGGTGTTGCCTGTGGAAACCCAGCAAGCGGAGCTGCTCGTCCACCTCCTCCTTGGAGCACGACCACAGTCTGAACACTAAACAAAGTAGATTGTAGCAAAGGGATCTCCCTCTCATCCCTATCAGTAAACAACATCCTATATACTAAACTATCCAAATCAGAATCAACAGTGACAAAGTGATGTGTTTTCATAGCAGCAAGGTCAAGCCTTTGTGGTGCCAATATAGTATCATTGGGATCCACATAAAGCTCTAATGCATTGACCATACGTGAAGCGATGATGCCCCCATAGATAGGCCCCCTAGCAGCTAGGCGGCGAGCAATAAGCGAGCCAAGGTTGTATCGAGTATCATTGTTAAGCGCAGCAGCAAGGAAGGCTAAATGATAGTTGGAGATATTACTCGTATTCTCCCTACCAAGAACGCTAGTAGCAAGATAATATGCAAACTATCTAAGAGCAGGGAGTTGGATGTTTCTTATATTTCCGTGCTGAGCTACGCGGTCATCATCATTGGTCACCCCTCGGTAGAGCTCCAGCAAATCAGCGGGTCGCCCTTAAATCTTCTTCACGGTCCCCGTCATGTCCATACCTACAATACTGCAAAATCTTTCCAATGGCATGGTAAAGGGCAGATTATAAATTCTGAAAGAGACAGTTGACTGATAGGGCATGTTAGTAAACATGAAGCTCTCAACAAAAGTTTTGGTGAGCATAGCGTATTGCTCACTCTCATCTTGCATGTATGAGGTTAAACCAACCCTCAATGCAAGGTGCAATGAGATCTTCGTTGTATGATGGCCTAAACTGAGAGGCTGATCTTGAGGGCCTTGACCTCCTAGGTGCATCCCTCTCAAATATTTCTCCAAAGGTATGGTTGTTCATGTTTGATATTCTGAAATTTAAACATCTATTAAACAAGTGATTGCAAAGTGAATATAACAAAGGGCACTACTCATAGGGACTTGTAAGAGGCCTAAACATGCATCAAAACTATATCTCTAAGCATCAAACAAGCTTACAAGATCTTATAACCTGTCACCTACAGCAGCAAAATACTCAAGATATAAACCACTAAACACAAATCTACTTGGACAAGCGGAGGAGTTACATATCGGAGAACAAATGCTCCAAATATCAGCAACAAAGATGGGCTGAGCAAGGAGATCAAAAACTCGAGGGCAAGCACAGCAAGACCGCGATTTCGAGCAATGAACTGGTGTTTACTCGGGGGAGAGAAGAAAGTGGAAAGTGAGAGAGTGAGTGGAGGGCCAGGGGTGGCCCACACCATAGGCAGGCGCACCCAAGGGCTGGCCACGCCACCATGTGGTGTGCCTGCCTGGTGGGCCCGCTAGTACCTTCCAGGCACTCCTCTGCCCCTTTTTTCACGTAAAAATTTAATATGATTTTTTTGGAATTTTTTGAGACACTTTATTTTTGGGCATTTTCCAGGTATAGATGAACGATTTTCTGATAGAAAAAGATTTCTGGAATGATGCAAAGAAAAAACAAGGCTAGAACTTCAGAAGTTCTAAGACACTCTAACATGCAAGTAACTAACAACAAAAAGAAAACTAAACGAAAGCAAAAACTAAATTGATAGAACAGAAGTAAACAAAGATAATCATGGTGAAAACATCGTTTTGTTCAATGAAATCCTTTTGTTAACAAGGTTGATCAGGTCTTGTTACCAAAACAATTATATATGAAACAAAACTTTGTATTCCACCAATGATTAGGTTACCTCAACTTTGATAGCAATGGTCCCAATCATAATAGTTTCAAAATTTTCTCTTGGTATGGGACAATATATCTCTCCAACTTGAATGCCTTCAACATGTTCAATTGAATTTAAACCATAAGTCCTATCAATCTTCTTAGGGAAATAGACAGTATGCTCCTTGTCATTAACATTAAAGGTCACCTTTCATTGATTACAATTAATAACAGCTCTTGCAGTATTAAGAAAAGGTCTCCCAAGAATAATGGACATATTATCATCTTCAGGCATTTCAAGCACAACAAAATCAGTTAATATCAAGCAATTATGAGCCACTTGAACAGGTACATCCTCGCATATACCAACAGGAATGGTAGTAGATTTATTAGCCATTTGCAAAGATATATCAGCTGGTATTAGTTTTTCAAGTTGAAGTCTCTTGTAGAGAGAGAAAGGCATAACACTAACTCCAGCTCCCAAATCACACAAAGCAGTTCTAACATAACTATTCTTAATAGAGCAAGGAATAGTTGGAATCCCTGGGTTTCCAAGTTTCTTTGGAGCCTTACCATTAAAGGAATAATTAGCAAGCAAAGTAGAAATTTGTTCATTAGGGATCTTCCTTTTATTCGAGACAATATCCTTCATATACTTTGAGTAAGGAGGCAATTTAATAGCATCAGTCAAAGGAATTTGCAGGAATAAAGGTTTCATCCACTCACAAAACTTATTATAGTGTTCATCTTCCTTTGACTTGTGTTTCTTATCAGGGAAAGGCATAGGTTGTTGGACCCAAGGCTCTCTTTCACTACCATGTTTCTTAGCAATAAAATCTTCTTTATTGTATTTAGTATTCTTAGCATGCTTTTCAGGTTCTTCTTCAACTTTTTCTTTATCAAGAACATCATTTTCTTCATTACCACTTTCAGTTTCAGCATCAGAGATAGATATACTATTAGGATCTTTAGAAGGTTCAAAGGGTTCTACAATAGTTTTATGTTTCTTTTTCCTTTTCTTATGAGTAGTACCACTATTTTCAGCTTGTTGAGAATCCTGCTCAATTCTTTTGGGATGCCCCTCAGGATATAGAGGATCCTGGGTAGTAGCACCACTTCTAGTTCTAATTTCATAAGCATGTCTTTCTTTTGCAGCATTAACTAGCAAGTCTTTTTGCACTTTAAAAAGTTGATCTATTTGAGTTTGAACCATTTGAAAATGTTTAACAATCATTTTAACATCATTAGAGGTTCTTTCCACAATATCTTTTAACTCAACAATAGCTCTAGTGTTTTCCATTAGATGATTTTGCACCATTTTATTAAAATTATCTTGCTTAGCAATGAAAATATCAATTTCTTCTAAGCATTGATCAGGAGGTTTAGAGTAAGGGATATCACCTTCATCAAAGTGTTGGAGAGAGTGTACCTCAATAGTGGATGAATGGGGAATTGGCTTACATAATTCTTCTATAGGAGGTAAATTCTTGACATCTGCAGCTTTAATTCCCTTCTCCTTAAGACATTTCTTAGCTTCCTTCATCACTTCATCATTCAATTCAATAACTCCCATCTTCTTAGATGATGGTATAGGCGCCGGTATAGCTAGTTCAGGTATAATTGTTTCGGGTATAGCTGGTTCAGGAGGAGTCCAATCTTCATAGTTCTTGCTTATTTTAGCCATTAATTCCTCAGCTTCCTTGGGAGTCCTATTCCTGAAAACATAATCAGCACAACTATCTAGGTATGTCCTAGATTCTTCAGTTAGTCCATTATAAAATATATCAAGAAGCTCATTCTTATGTAATGGACTTCTAGCCTGTGCATGAATCAAAGCACAAAACCTTGCCCATGATTCAGGCAATATCTCTTTTCTCCCTATTTAAAATCAAAAAGTTCCTGCAAAATAGCATGTCTAGCACTAGGAGGAAAATATTTCTGCAAGAAGGTACTAATCAAGCAATCAGGGCTATCAATAGATCCAGGAGGTAAATTACTAAACCAAGTTTTAGCTTCCCCTTTTAGTGAAAAGGGGAAAATCTTAGCAACAAAGTAAGTACGCATCTTAATATCATCAGAAAACAAGCCACTCATGGTAGAAAGCTCAGTCATATGTGCTACCGCACTTTCATTCTTAGTCCCACAAAAAGGTTCTTTCTCAACAATAGCTATGTAAGATAGATCAAGAGAGAAATCATAATCTTTATCTTTAATGTTTATGGGAGATGCAACAAACTTAGCAATAGGAGACAATTTGGGTCTAATAGTACGCCTCTCAAGGAGACTCTTAGCAGCGCTCCTATCATGGGTGTTTTTACATTCTTTAATAAATTCATCGGTCATCTCAACATAACCGTCTTCAATATCATAACTCTCACTAGACTCAGGTGAACTAACATGTGTAGTAGTGTCTTCATTAGGAGTTTAAGTATTTCCAGCTATAGTTCTAGTAATCGTAGCATCTAGGAAAGGACCTAATGAACCACTCTTATCAAGCACAGTAGAAGCAGCATCATAAGTATCAGAAGTTTCAGATTCAGCAGTAGTAGCAGTGTGTACATGTGTGTCTGGTGGTGTAACGAGCTTACTCATAACAGATGGTGAATCAAGAGCAACAGAGGTGTTCAGAACCGTACCTCTTCCTGTAGTGGATGGTAAAATAGGAACCTTGCCATCACGAGACTTACCCATGATGGATGGATGGCAGCGAACAATAATGAATCCAAGTGAACTTGATAAATAAAGCTATGATCCCCGGCAACGGCGCCAGAAATTAGTCTTGATGACCCACAAGTATAGGGGGTGTATCGAAGTATTTTCGAGGGAAGTGAAACCCAATTTGTTGATTCGACACAAGGGGAGCCAAAGAATATTTATAAGCCTTAAGAACTAAGTTGTCAATTCAGCTGCACCTACAAACAATCTTGCTCACAGCAGTTTATCAGTAGCAACAGTTTTGTAGTAGGAGTAGTGAAGTAACAACAGTAGTAATGTAAAGACAGTAGTAACAATAGCAGTAAATAGTAGGATTTGAGTGCGGTAGGCATAGGGATGGATGGACGGGTGTTGCATGGACAAGACAATTCACATGGCAATCAGAACATAGGGAATTTGCAAATAAATAAGATAAAGCATCCAAGTACTAGATAATCCTAGGCATGTGTCCCATATATAGTCATACATGCTCGCAATGAGAACTTGCACAACATCTTTTGTCTTGCCAGCCCGTTTGCAGCGGGGCCTCAAGAGAACTACTGGCAATTAAGGTGCTCCTTTTAATAGAGCACCTGAGCAAAGCATTAACACTCCGTGAACACACGTGATCCTCACATCAAAGCCATTCCCTCCGGTTATCTCGATTTCTGTCACTTTGGGGCCATTGGTTCTGGATAATAACGTGTATATACAAATTGCAGGTAAGACCAAAAACAATACTATCATAATGAATCAATAACATGTTCAGATCTCAAATCATGGCACTCGGGCCCTAGTGACAAGCATTAAGCATAACAAGTTGCAACAAAGTCAAAAATCACTAATAGTAGATACTAGGCACCAAGCCCTAACAATCTGATGCTATTACATGAATGATCTAATCCAATCCCTACCATCCCCATAGCCTACAGCGGGGGATTACTCACTCATAGATGGAGGAAACATGGATGGTCAATGGAGAAGCGATGGTGATGATGATGGCGATGATCTCCTCCAATTCCCCATCCCGGCAGGGTGCCAAAATGGAGTTTCTGGTTCTGAATCATGGAATCTGGTGGTGGCGGCGGAGCGGAACTCTTTCTGGAAAAACGTCACCCCCCTGAGTTTTTAGGTCAGAAGGCATCTTATAGGCGAAGAGGGAGACTGAGGGGGTGTCTGGGGCGGCCAGACCACCCCCTGGTGCGGCCAGTCCTAGCCCGCGCGGCCAGGTGGTGTGGCTGGCCCCAGCCCCACTCCGTCTCGTATTCTGGCTCCGGGAGTCTTCTGGTGAAATAGGATTTTTTGCATATTTTCCGGGATTTTTCCTGATAGTTGATTTTCTGCACAAAAACTAGACACCAAGGCAATTCTGCTGAAAACAGCATCAGTCCGTGTTAGTTGCATCCAATTCACACAAGTTTAGAGGAAAAACAATAGCAAAAGTGTTCGGGAAAGTAGATACGTTTTGGACGTATCAAGAGGCCGTGGGGCTAATCATAATGGATCTGGCAATTTCTTCCAAGGGGAAGGTAGAGATCTTCAAAGGTTTGAGGGCAACTCTTCTGGGCTTTCTCTGGCCAAAACAATTTCCAGAATGGTGAGGCGAGCAGCTTTCATGCCGGTGCAGGGTTTAATAATCAGGTTGGCATCAATAACAATGGTGGAGAACTTGGATACCAGAATAGGCAACGCTACGAATTCAGGGCTACCCGTGGGGGTGGACACTCTTGGCAGGGAGGAAGGAGTGGTGGCAGGTTTAATCAATGGACAAGGAATCATGCTCAGAACATCAACAATTCTCAAAGAACCCTTGATCTGAATATGCTAAAACAGGTAATGGACGCTGTTGCAACTGCGGCTCAGAGTGTATCTTTTGCTCTACCTCAAGCCACTAATCCTATTAATTCTAGTGTTGGAGGTCTCATGGTGTCCGAGATTTCGCCGAGTCAGATACCCCCTGCCGTAGCATAGCTGCCTGCCGCGACACAGATTCTGCCCGCCGTGAGCTCTAGGCAGGCTGTCGCGCTACCCTGGCAGGCTGCCGCGTCAGAAGCTACCTAGGTTGAGGACACGGTTCAACAACCAGTGGCGAAAAAATGCAGTTTCTGAAGGTGTTATTGAGGGCAATGTCCCTGCTAAAAAGCTGAGAAAAAACGACAAGTTTCGATGCTTTAGGTGTAATCAAGCAGGACACTTCCATGAAGATTGTACTATCATTGTAAGTGATCATTGTGAGTCACCGCAACATAGTTCTTCTTCATGTCCTCTATTGACAACAAGAAGCTAACTTTCCTTGAGTTACCAACAACTGAGACTTTTAGGCCAAGGGTTGATGACGAGGGGTAACCTTGGCAATGCCCATGATGATGGACTTGGGGTTTCGTGGAAAAGTGAACGCCAGGGACTTTGTCGGATGTCAGGAAAACAATAAAGACAAAGCCGCCTAAATATTTGAGAAACACTCTATTACAAGTTGTCTACTAGATCACGGTACCCTCGCTTGGGCTTCTCCCGCCCTATATATAATAGTCCGGGTCTCAAAGCTATATGCGGATAGGTTTCATATACGTGTGATTACAATACCAACATAATGTTGGTTTGTGGTTTCTTTCCTAATACAACAAAGAGTCTCTGTCAGTTGCTTCCCTGGGCTTTTATCTGGAATCCCTTATGGGCCGTAGGACTTTTACCCAATGTAGGGTAGCGAAGAGTGAGCATCCGACTAATCATACCCATGTCAGTTGAGAATTCAAGGGTTGGTAGGGTTTGTGTTGTGGCCGGCTCTTTGACTGTGGCTCAGGTAATTGAGATCCTTAAGAGACTTGTCTTGTCACCAAACTACACTTGGGAAGTGATTGAGTGCCAACCGCAAGAGTTCAAGGTGAAATTTCCTACCAAAGATGAAGTCCAACGAATGAAAATATATAAACAATATCAAATTCCAGATAGACCTATCTTTCTGAAATTTGAAGAGTGGGGGCTGCTTGATGAACCAATGTTCCTTCTTCCAAAGGTGACTGTATAGGTGGATGGGGTTCCGAAGGATGTCAGAGGGGACTTTTTGTCACTCTGGGGACTTGGGTCTCTATTGGGCAAGACAAAGATGGTGGACATGCCGTTCACTAGGCATAAAGGTATTGTCAGGGTCCATATCTTTTGTGTGGATCCAGAATTCATTCCACCTTTCCTGGATGTTTGGATTAAAAGGGGCTTTTATAGACTTAAATTTTTAGTTGAAGGAGCAGCAGTGCCTATGGCCCAGGATGAATCAATCTTTCAGCCAACTAATGGTAACAATGGGGATGATGATGCAAAAAAAAAGAAGGATCAACCAATATGGAGGAGGATAAAACGAAGGATGTTTCTGCTCCCAAGAATATGAATTCTAATACTGGGAGTGGAGGACAATTACCACCTGGAGGAATACAATCGGCAGCATTGTCACCTTCTCCAGGCGTGAACATTCGCTCCTTCCAACTAGAGATGAATGAGGTAAATCCAAATACTGATTGTTTGGTCGATTACTCTCAAGGTTGTATTTTTCCTTTAAGTATGCCTTATGTTTCGAATACTTCTTTTGTTTCTCAGGGTTTGACCCTTCCTTTTGTGGTTTCGCCAACTTGAACTGATGCTAGTCTAGCAACTATGAACAAGAGTGAAAGGATTGAGAATATGTCTTTGATCCTTGAAACTGATGATTCGGATGCTGCTAAGGTGGTTTATGGTGAGTTGGAGGAGGATGCACCCGCGGCAGAAAAGATTCATGAAGAAGGGGCCATGCTGCCGGGTGACTCTACCGCAACACCATTTTACCTGCCGTGGAGCAGCGGCAGAATATTGCGGCCGAAATGGCTTCCGCGGCACAGCCTGCCGTGACATAGATTTCGTCTGCCGAGGAGTGGCGGCAGGCTGAAGTGACTGTTTTTGCTGCCACGGCAGCAGCTGTCATCCTGTCGGGTAGCTCTGCTGCGACACATGTTTCGTCTACCGGAGCGCCACGGCAGGATGAAACTGCCTCTTTTTCTGTCATGGCAGAGGCCGAGGGAGCTATGCCTTCTAAACTAAAGCTTGGTACACCATACACGCTAATCAACAGAAAGAGGATCCTAGGGGCCGAGTCGATGTCCACTAGAGGAATACTGGATAGGAAAAAGCCCTCTTTGGTAGAGGTGATTGCTTTTGGAGGAATTTACAAGATGGCAGCCACTTAGCTACGGTCCAGCGATCGTGTTCGAGCCCAACCGAATGCTGACGCCACACAGATGGAGCATGCAGTGGAGCTGGTACAACGCCGCGATGAGATTAAAGGTAAAAACATTAACCCGACCTTTTCTATTATGTCTTTTTCTAATATTGATATTATAGACAGGGCAAGATCGGTTGGGGTATCTCTAGGGGAATCTTCTTTACAAAAGAATGTAGCAGCAAATCTAATTAAAGACAATGAACTTCATAGAACTCTAACTTTACTAGAACATAAAGTTGCAACAGAAGATACAAATAGTTTTGATGATGCCTGCTTGGCGGTGTCTAAGGTCTCAACCCTTTGTGATGATTTGGTTGAGGAAGAAATAACAAGGCTAGATGATCTTGCCGATAATCTAGATATGGATCCTCCTCAGGTGCGTGGGCGCAAAAAAAAGTTTACGATCCTACCTGTATTCGCAGAGGTACTAGAGTTAGGAAAAAGAAAACTTTTTAAGAATGCAGGGTTTAAAAGGATTGATATGGAATAGTGAAGGTTTCCGCGATATAGGAAAACACCTCTTTGTGTCTGAATCTATTAGGTAAAATCAACTGGATTTTATTGCTCTGTTGGAAACGGGGCGATCAAATTTTATAGTTCCTTTTCTAAACCACCTGACACCCGGAAAGGACTTTGCATGGTTTTGCTTACCACCCCATGGCAGATCAGGTGGCATCCTAGTAGGAATTAATTCTCAAACACTACAAGTTGATAAGGTAGATTCAGAAGATTTTTGTGTCAAAATTTATTTGAAATGTCGCCAAGATGGTTTCTAATGGATTTTGGTTCCTGTATATAGGGCTGCACAAGACAATAAGAAAGATGAGTTCCTAGCTGAATTGGTATGTGTTTGCGAAAAGGAAACTTTGCCTCTTCTGGTTGGGGGCGATTTGAATATTTTACAACGAAGGGAGGATAAAAATAATAATAATTTTGACACTCGTTGGCCTTTTATGTTCAATGTGATCATTGAAAGTCTAAGTCTACGAGAGATTGCTCTCTCTGGTAGACATTTTACTTGGGCAAATCGCAGGAGTTCACCTACATATGAAAAACTTGATCATATCTTATCTTCCATTGAATGGGAGCAGAAATTTCCTATGGTCACGGTGAGAGCTCTTACTCGAACTGGATCGGATCATAGGCCACTCCTGATTGACTCAGGCGTACTAGCCCATCTGGGTAACAATCATAAATTTTTGTTTGAGCTCTCATGGTTATGGCAGGAAGGTTTATATGGTTTAGTGGCTAACGAATGGGCATCTGTGACACATGGTGACACGCCCATACAACCGTGGCAACAAAAAAAAGGCACTTACGTAGGTTTTTGCGTGGGTGGGAAAAAATCAAAGTGGTAAGTACAAGAAGGAAAAAGGAGAGACTTTTATCTATCATTGATGATTTGGATATAAAGGCCAAAACATATCCCTTAACCCAAACTGAGAGGGAGGTTCTGCATGCCGCAAATGAGCAAATGTGTAAACTTAGGCGTGATGAAGAGTCCAAGTGGGCTCAACATGCAAAGGTTAAATATGTTCAGGAGGGTGGCAACAACACTAAATATTTCTATCTTATTGCGAATGGAAAACATAGAAAGAAGAAAAAAATTCAACTAGAACAAGAGGAAGGTAATGTTGTAGGTGATGACAATTTGAAAGTATTCATTACTGAATACTATAAGCGCCTGTTTGGGGAGCCGACTCCCAATGATTTCTCTCTTATGTAGGACTTAAATCATGATATTCCTCATGTGTCATCAGAGGAAAACGAGATTTTAGCTAGTATGTTTTCCGAACAGGAAATTTATGACGCTATTTTTTTCAATGGAGCGTAATAAGGCACCGGGTCCGGATGGTTTCCTTGCGGAATTCTATTAAACCTTTTGGGGTGTCATTAAACAAGATTTGATGGCTCTTTTTGCACAGATGCATGAAGATAATCTATCTCTGTTTAAGCTCAACTTTGGTGTGGTCACCTTGTTACCTAAAAAATAAAATGCGGTGCAAATACAGCAATACAGACCTATATGTTTACTTAATATTAGTTTCAAAATTTTTACTAGGGTTGCCACAAACCATATCACTGTGATTGCTCATAAAATTATTAGACCCACTCAAACCGCTTTTATGCCTAGACAACACATCCTTGAAGGGGTAATTGTCTTACATGAAACTATTCATGAGATACATAAAAAGAAATTAGATGGGGTTCTTTTCAAAATTGATTTTTAAAAGGCTTATGATAAAGTAAAGTGGCCTTTCTTACAACAAGTTCTTCGTATGAAAGGTTTTGACCCTCTTTGGTGTAAGTGGATTGATAATTTCATACGATATGGAAGTGTGGATATTCGAGTTAATGATGACATTGGCCATTATTTTCAGACCCGAAAAGGACTAATACAAGGAGATCCTCTGTCCCCAATGTTATTAATATCATTGCTGTTATGCTCGCCCTCGTAATTGCAAGGGCAAAAGAGAATGGATAGATGGCAGGGCTCATACCTCATCTAGTAGAGGGGTGTGTGTCCATTTTACAATATGCTGATGATACGATCTTATTCATGGAACATGACTTTTAGAAAGCAGTTAATATGAAACTAATTCTTTGCATTTTTGAGCAACTTTCGGGCTTAAAAATCAATTTCCACAAGAGTGAGATCTACTGTTTTGGCAAGGCTGCCGAACAGGCTCAAACATATAGGGAGATTTTTGGATGTGAATCGGGGTCCCTACCGTTTAGATACCTAGGGGTACCTATACATCATAGGAGACTACATAATTCAGAATGGAACCCAGTTGAAAATAGGTGTGAAGCAAAACTTTGATGTTGGCAAGGGAAGCTTCTGTTGTACGGGGATAGGCTGGTATTAATTAATTCAATCCTAACTAGTTTGCCTATGTTCATGCTATCTTTTCTAGAAATACCAAAGGGTGTAAGAAACCGATTAGATTTTTACTGCTCATGATTCTTTTGGCAAAGTGATGAGCATAAGAAGAAATATAGACTCACTAGATGGAATATTCTATGCCGGCCTAAAGACCATGGTGGCTTGGGTATTGAGGTGCTAAAGCTTAAAACAAATGTTTACTAAGTAAATGGTTGAATAAGATTTTGACGGAGGAGGGTGTGTGTCAAGAGTTGCTGCACAACAAGTACCTCACGAATAAAACACTAGCACAAGTTCAAGTTAAACCAACTGATTCAGCATTTTGGAAAGGACTAATGGGAATAAAAGATGAGTTCTTTGCTCTAGATTCTTTCAAAATCGATAATGGGAAAGGTATAAGATTCTGGGAAGATGTTTGGCTAGGAGGAGTGCCTCTTTCTCAACAATATCCATCCTTGTACTCTATTGTTCATAGAAAATATGTTCTGGTTTACGATGTCTTATCTTACTATCCATTACATATTACCTTTAGACGTAATTTAAATGAAAATAAATGGGGTTACATGGTTGCACATTTGTGAGAGATTGATGGAAGTAAACCTAACAAACGAACAAGACAAATTTATTTGGAAACTAAGAATGGGATTTTTTCTGTTAAATCTATGTATGAAGACCTTATGAATGATCATCCGATTTTTCCAACCAAATATTTGTGGAAATTGAAAATACCTTTAAAAATTAAGATTTGTATGTCGTTTTTAAATAACAAAGTTCTTTTAACCAAAGATAATCTTGCCAAGTGAAACTGGAATAGGTGTAAAAAATGTTGCTTTTGTAACCACGACGAAACAATTGAACATTTATTCTTTTGATGTACATTTACAAGAATAATTTAGCGTATGGTTTTTTGTGCTTATAATCTACCTCCACCAACCAATATTACTAATATGTTTGGGAATTGGCTAAATGGAGTAGATAAAGTAAACAAGGGTAGACTTCGTATTGGCATCTCGGCCATTTGTTGGTCAATTTGGAAATGCCGAAACAACTGCATTTTTAACAAGACCAGAGTCCCTTCATTTTTGCAGGTTATCATTATGGCGGCACACTGGATTCAGCTATGAGCTTTCTTACTGCCAGAACATCAGTGACAACCCATGGTTTCTGGGTGCACCCGTCTTGTGGTGGTTACCTCGGATTTTTTCAAACAGGCTTCGTGGCGTTATTCTAGTAGATTTACTGAAGTCTAGTTGATGTTTTTATGCTATCTCTTGTGAGACCCGTTGCTTTATCAGATACTTGGTCTGTATACCATAGTGATCTGAGCTATGTTTTTATAATACCATCGGGATATTTTTTTTAAACCTATCAATAATGGGTTGTGTGCATCCGTGGATGCAGAGGCCAGGGTAATACCCATTTCGGAAAAAAAACCGAAATTTTTTACGGGCCTGGCCATGTTTACGGTTTCTGTTCGGGTCGTTTTTTGGCGCAAAACCATAAAGTCACCGGAATTTTATAGTTCACGTATGTTTTTGTTTCTGCCTTACCACATATGGACAGGGAGTTGGGAGGCGTGACCAGCTAGAAGAAATGATGATACGCACTATCACACCAATTAATTACGTGGCTTAAGAAGAAGACATAGAGGTTGCATGGTGCAGATTAATCTGTTAGTGGAGAAGAACTGACAGGCTATAGTAGTAGTTTTTTTTATCTCAGGGTTGCTCGGCAAAATAAAAATAAAAATTATATTTGAAAAGGTATGGTGATGTAGTCTGGCTAGATGACATGCACCTATTAGAAGCTTGCTGATGTGTATAGCTTGCATGTATAGAAAAATATGTTATTGGGATCATCTATTTAGTTATTATTATTAGATAATTCCTCGCGCGTTACTACAGGAATTTCTCTAATGTTGTAGTTAGGAAATATTATTATTGCACATCAGATAATTTTGCATTGCCAAAATTTTCCAACAATTGTAAGTACCTACTGAAAAGATTTTCTAACACAAGTTTATAATATAGCAGTAAGATCACCCAATGGTACAATCATATACCAACATTCTTAAAATATTTGCTTATATTAATAAAGAACAAACTTTCAATGAAAGACAACGAGAGAGAATCATGTTGCTTCATCAGACCCCAACTAAATAGTATTACACTCAATCAAGGACAAAAGATATATTTTCTGCACTAAAAATAATTATTGTATAGAGTGATCTGGTCAAAAAAATATGACATAAGTAAGATATCAC
Source organism: Avena sativa (assembly GCA_916181665.1). Taxonomy (NCBI): domain Eukaryota; kingdom Viridiplantae; phylum Streptophyta; class Magnoliopsida; order Poales; family Poaceae; genus Avena; species Avena sativa. The sequence goes on along the minus strand of OV702292.1, from coordinate 408,384,158 downwards.
TGCTAAGATATCTAACTCCAAGAAGTCACAGCTAGAAATATAATGCGGATGATCCAGTCTTCTATCTTCAAGGTTGCTGAACTAATCATATTTCTAGACTAGGAAAGGCCTAAGAGAAGACGACCCTATGTCACCAATACTTTTTAATATTATTACAAATATGCTAGCTATTTTAATTTTAAGGGCAAAACAAAATGGCCAAGTTAAAGGACTTATTCCTCATCTTGTTGAGGGAGGACTTTCGGTTCTACATCATGCAGATGATACGATTCTATTTACGAAATATGATCTAAATAAGGCTATTAATATGAAGCTCGTCCTTTGTATCTTTGAACAATTATCTAGTCTTAAAATCAACTTTCACACAAGCGAGATTTTCTGTTTTGGAATGGCTAAAAAGGACGAGGATCAAGACAAGCAACTATTTGGCCGTGCGTTTGACTCTCTTCCGTTTAGATACATGGGTGTTCCTATCCACTATAGAAAGCTCAAGAACTTTGAATGGTACCTAGTCTAAAGCCATTTTGAAGTAAAGCTTGGTTGTTGGGTAGGCAATATGTTATCATATGGAGACCGTCTTGTGTAGATTAATTCAGTATTAACTAGTTTAACGATGTTTATGTTGTGTTTCCTAGAGGTACCCATAGAGTTACTAAATTGTCTGGACTTTTATAGATATCGTTTTTTCTAGCAAAGTGAGGTTGGTAAACATAAGTATCGGTTAAACAAGTGGGATATGATTTGTAGACCAAAAGATCTCAAGGGAACTAGGAATTGAAATATCAGAGTTTACAAATAAATGCCTCCTTACTAAATGGTTGTTTAAATTACTTAATGAAGAGGACGTCTGGCAGGAGCTGTTATGGCTATAAAGAAAGCGCTTTTTGAAAGACAAACTATTTTTTTGTTTTTTTAGATTTTCTTTTTGAACTTTTGCTATAAAAAGAGAGTTTTATTTTAGTTTACCTTATGTAGTTTCTAATAAAGTACCAAGTTTTTTCCATTTGGATCATACTAAGTTGACAGAACTACTAGGAGTTGCAATTTCATGCATGATGCTATTTACGAGAAAAATTCCCTAAAAAATTATGTAACTCCGATTGAGTTCATATTAAAATTGTATTTGCAACTTTTCACCCTCTATATGAAAAAAATTTGGCAAAAATTTCTAACAAGCGTATGTAGGCGAAATAATTACGTTCTGCAGCTACAGTTTTTGGACAGATTCAGTCTTTTGTTGTTTAAGTCATTGTTTTCGGTTTCAATATGATTTCTTATAGATCTTTTGACCTTATATTGATGTAGAAAACTTAATATACATACTGGACATTTCAAATAAAATCTTGTTTAAGAATTCTATGGAAGTTTGCAATATATCTTTGTGCCCACTAATGTCACCTCTTAGAAAAGAGATGGGAAGATAAATCTGTGTTGAAGTTTTTTCACATGGAATGGAGGAATACCATACAATGAGAAATCCAAGAATGGTTAATACCATAAGCTTGCGTATTCCTAAGTGAACAAATAGATATGTCATCTAGAGGGGGTGAATAGGCAATTTCAAAACTAATACGGTTTTGGCTTGATAGAATGCGGAATTAAACTAAAGTTTATTTTACAAGCACAAAACCTAAATACAATAGGCTCAACTAAGTGCACCAACAAAAAGTTAAGCTAAGCAAGTTAGCACAAGATATAAGTACTTCAAGCTCGATGGCTATCATAAGGAAAGTAATCTCGGGTATAGAAATAACCGAGACACGCGGTGACGAAGATGCGTTCCATGTTCCCTTACAAGAAGGTACGTCACGTTGGAGAGGTGTTGGATACCACGGAAGATTTCCTAATGCCATGAAGGTTCACCTTCTTCTCCAAGTCTATCCCATGAAGGAATATGCCCTTTCCTTATGGATAGTTTTTCCTCCACTCCGGAGATGGCAAACTCCACAACCACTTCACAAGCTCCACAAAGGAGAAGCCTGGGACTCTTCACAATCTTTCAGGAAGAGGACACCACGGCACCAACCGCCAAGCCAACTAGGAGGTCACCATCCAAGAGTAACAATCTCGTGGTCTCTCACTCGAACAAATCGTAATAGAGAGCTCAATAATTATGCAAGAATGCAAAGCAAGAACACCAAGGATGCTCAATTCCTTCACTCTCAAATTCTGCCAAAGCAAAAAGTGCTAGGGAGGAATTAGAGAGGAAGAACACTGGTGGAAATCAACCAATGACTTCAAGATCTAGATCCAATGGGTTCCCCTCACTTAGGAGAGGAATTGATTGGTGGGGATTGTAGATCTAGATCTTCTCTTTCAAAGCCCTCAAAAATATGCAAGAATCTTAGGAGGGAAGGGAGAGGAAGCAAGCTCAATAGAGTGGACAATGGAGGTAAATTTAGAGCTCAAGAACTACTCAAAAACATTGGGAAAGAACCACCTTATATAGGGGAAATCAAATATGGCCGTTGAAAGGATTTGTGCGAGGACCGAGTCTAAAAGTCGGTCGCACCGGCCCTAGGACCGGGAAACTCGGTCCCTATGCTGGTACACCAGCTTATAGACCGGAACAGCTCAGTATACCATCTCGGAATAGACTCGGTCATGAAAACCAGGAAATCTGGTCTATGGGCCGGTCTACCATCGCTGGCACCGGACCGTCCGGTGTGGGAACTAGTCGGACCGGATCCATAACCGGGATGCAACAGACTTCACCAAAAACGCAATCACTTTTGTATCCAGACTCCAATTTCAATGATCTTAGGCTTTTCTTGACAAGTAAAACAAGATATACAAGATGGTTTAGAGAAACATCATAGTACAACAAATGAGGATAGAAAAAAATGAATAAAGGTATCAAGCCTCCCGAAAAGAAGAACCGGAAAAACCTCCAAACTTGAAAATGCGATATAAGATGCATACGAATTCCATTTTTGATGAACTTGGGCTTGTTGAAGAGCAAGCAACAAGATCAAGAACCTGACATGGAAAAACACCAAGAAGCAAAAAAATAGGAAGATGTAAAGTATGCAAAGGATTGAGCTCCCTAAGATGATGTGATCAAGTTACCCAACCGAAAGCCCCTCTTGATAGTGCAGCTATCTATCCTATAACCCAGTCTCCCAACAACCACCTTGAGACCGGTAAAAGGAAAACCTATCAAGGCCATACCTTTGCCTTGCGCACCCCACTTGATCTTGATGACAACGCTTCAAGATCCATCTACGCCAGAATGCTTCACTTGATCATTGTTGCTTCGTGAAGACTCATAATTTTCTCCCCCATACACCACTATGGGACAACTTCATTAAGGCACATATTCATATGTCCATTATCACCAACATTGATAGAAAGCTTCAACCATATGATATCCTTGAGATGCTTATATTGAACTTGCACTTCTCAACCTTGATGACAATCACTAGTTGATGTCATTCTATCATGAGCTATATGAAATCTTCACTTTTGAATCATGACCGTGGAAAGATACCTATCCCATATAGAAAATTCAAGGGCACATATATAATGGGTTAGTTCATGATGCATAATTGACAAAGCTTACCATACCACAAGATCCATGTGTTGACCAACTTGAAATCACTATTAACTCTTTGGATTGGTCAACCATGTATCTTCTCATGCTCCATCTCAATATCTTGAGGTACATAAAGAACTCTTCAGTTGATTACATGCTCTAAATCTTAGTCAACCATAGCTCAACTAATGAGGCTATCATGACACCGACTTAGATCCATATCTTGAATTCTTCTATTGAGATCACACTCTCAAGATCTTGATCATATCATATTCTTCTCTTAAACTTGATGATCTTGATGCCAATACTCAAGGTATATCTTTATATTGATGGCATCCACACTTGAATCAACATATGCACTACAAGCATGACTTATGAAATATTTCTTCATATAAAACTCAATGAAAATATTAGTCCATACGTATTATCATTAATCACTAAAACCACACATAGGGGCAATTACCCTTTCACTAAGGAACTCCACTTGAACTATTACACTCACGCTAACATCTAAGTTTTATTTTTCGAGCAATATAATACTTTTTTCTTAAACTTGGAGTGTCTTTATCTAGTTTTATGTTTTTGGATTTTTAACTTTTAAATAAAGAGACCACCACTTAAAGTTATGTTAAATAATTATGAAATAGCTAAATAAAAGGTGAAGGGTTTTGCAGCAGAAAACAAAAAAAAATCATGACTAGCGCAACAATAATGTCAGGGTCTATCTAAGAGTAATGCTGTAACAGAGAAGGTTTCAGTGACATACCCTTGTAGACAAGAGTTTAATGTTTCATGAGAAATGTGGATGACGTAGTCGTACTTGTAGACGACCTCGATGTGACGTTGCTCCTCGCATGACAATCCAGGTACCACAACTGGCAGCACCTCTATGGTTTCTCACATGTACGATGCTCAACGATGACTCCCGGTCTCTTCGATTGAGAGGGGATTGCAAAAGTAGATCTTCTGGAACGGGATCAAGCAGTGTGACAGAATGTCGAAGATACGTCATCTCCCACGAGCACAATTTTTCTTGGAACCGTGGAGCACGAGAGCCAGCGATAGAGAGAGAAAAACCTAAGGAAAAATCCTTTGGAATTGTTAATTGTTGTGTATTTTCCTCCCAATATGCCTATCTTTATATGGGGAAAGGGAGGGAACTCCACAAAGACAAGTCCCGGGATGGGACTAAAGGAGAGGAGGGACGAAGGGATGCGGCGGTTGGCGGCAGGGGTAGCCCCTGATGTCTATGCACTTCTATTCTTGTAGACAGTTGTTGGGCCTCCAAGTGCACAGGTTTGTAGAACAACAACAAGTTTTCCCTTAAGTGGATCACCCAAGGTTTATCCAACTCAGGGAGGAAGTGTCAAAGGTATCCCCTCTCAAGCAACCCTGCAATCAAGATACAAGGAGTCTCTTGTGTCCCCAACACACCCAATACATTTGCTAGGTGTATAGGTGCACTAGTTCGGCGAAGAGATAGTAAAATACAAGTGATATGGATAATTATAAGTGGTAACGGTGCCAGAAAATAGCTTGCTGGCGTGTGCTTAACGTGGGAAAAGACTAAAGGCAAACTGAAATAAAGAAGGAAGCAAGCAAACATGTAACAGATCTAATTGCAAACGGTGTATCAATGCTTACAAACAAGGCCTAGGGATCATACTTTCACTAGTGAACACTCTCATATAAATATATTCTTCTTTATGATACTACGCTGAACTACTCTCCGATTGGACACTCTAATCGTTGGTAGGGCTATAACAGCACACCTCAAAGTTCATCTTTCCCATCTAGATAACCCCACACTGTCACCTTGAGCACTAGATGGTTCAAACAAACACCACAATTTCATAAAGACATCCAACTCCAAATATAACTCATAACAAGTATTTGTAATCTCTAGCCTAGGGGCCACCATGGTGTGCACGCTGTCACTTTCACACACATGGGGAGAGCAGAGATCTATTAAAGCACTTGAGTAGCAAGGTAGATCTACTTGATTACAAAGCTCATGATCACAATATGAACATGCATAGAGAGAGATATGAACACATAGCTACCGGTAGAACCCTTAGCCTCGAGAGAGAACTAATCCCTCCTCATCATGGGAGTCAGCAACAGCGATGGAGATGGCGGTGGAGATCGATGGAGATGGCTCCGGGGGCACTTCCCCGTCCCGGCAGGGTGGCCGAACAGAGACTTTCTATCCCCCGAATCTCCCCTTCGGTGGCGGCGGCACTGCGGAACATTTCGTGGCTGGAGGCTTGACGATTTAGGGTTTTTGCATCGGGAGGCATCTTATAGGCGGAGAAGCAAGGTCGGTGGGCAGCCAGGGGGCCTACACCATGCCCTGGCGCGGCCTGGGGGGACCCGCGCCTAGGGGTGGTTTGGCCACCCTGTGGCCCCCCTTCGTCTCTCCTTCTGGCTCCGTGAATCTTCCGTGAAAATAACGACTTTGGCTTTTGTCCAACCCAATTCCGAGAATATTCATTTTCTGACTTTCTGGAACCAAAAATAGCAAAAAAGAGGCAACTGGCACTATGGCTCTTGTTAATAGGTTAGTCCAAGAAATCATATGAAAAGTACTCCAAAGTGTGGACAAAACATAAGAAAGTAGATAAAACCAAGCATGGAACATCAAAAATTATAGATACGTTTGCAACGTATCAACATCCCCAAGCTTAACTCCTGCTCGTCCTCGAGTAGGTAAGTGATAAAAAGAAAGAATAATTTTTGAGGTGACATGCACCATCATAAACTTGATCAAAGTATTTGTAAAACATTGATAGCTGGGGTCATAGTACTTCAATCATAACATGGAAGACAAAGTTCTAGCAATAAGACAAAGAAACTATGTTGCAACATGAAAAGGCACAAACAAAAGATTAATGAATAACAATGCTTTGCAAGACGTTTGTTTGTTTCACATAAAGAAAACATAGCATAGTAGCATTCAGGTTGTCCCTCATAGAGTAGCAAACATAAATGCATAGGACACCTTCAAAGTTCATAAGAGTGACTAGATACAAATAGTTTAAAACAATCAATATCAAATTTATGCATCAATCAACAAGTCTTGGGACAATGCACATAGAACTAAGAATGGCCACTATGCTCTCAAAGTAGGTGCATAAAGGTAGAAGGTGGAGACTCAACAAAAAGGTAATAGAAAGGCCTTCATAGAAGGAAGTAGGGATTCAAGTTTCATAAAGAGCTTCCAAAAATTATGGTACTTTTTAGCTTTTAGCTCTCATTGCCCTATCATAAGCATCTTGAAGTGATTAAGGTTAAAGTGAACAAACTATGGTGTATATGCTTGACGAAGTATAAGTTGGAAATCTCATGTCCCTTGAATACGAGGGCCGCTCCTCATGCTACTCAAGTTTAGTTACGGGTAAGTTCTTGTCATACTAAGTACATGTGTATCATAGAGAACCACCAACGGGGTACCCCTTGCCTGATGATACGGAAGAATCCCCATATCAAAATGACAAGGCAAGCAGACAACATGCATCTCAGCAATCTTCTTATTTACCATGGGAATATGGTGCTTTTTTTCTCTCTTTCCTCTTTTCTCATATCTCTTTTTTCATTTTTTTCTTTTTTTTCTCAATATCTGACTCTTTTTTTATAAGAAGAATGCTTTACGCTGCAGGTTTCCACCATGACAGCATGGATTAGACCAGCGGCCCAAGCGTTTCTCTAACACATATACATACGTCCATGGACTTACAAGTTCCCCTTTCATTTCACACCGATGACATCCATAGACAAAAGAGCATGATATCAACTAGGTACAAAGTACAAGTGCAATGTTGAAAGCGTTCCCCATGACAGCATGGTTCTGCTAATCCCCAACATATAAGTGCAAGCATATACAACATAGACGACCCAATGGTTCAAGTTTATTAAGGGCAAGAAAAGTAAAGTGTGCCATCAAGTTTGTGAGAGCTTTAATCACTAGTTTTCTCATAACAAGTTTAATTCAGAAGGTAGATAAAAACATGAATATACTTGGAATAGCATATGCTAGTAGGTAGGTATGGTGGACTCTTTGGAATAACTTGGTTTAGGGAGTTGGATGCATGAGTGGAACTCATACTTGGTTGCAGAGGTTAGCAAAAGACTGGGAGCGACAAACTAAGAGAGCAATAATGGCCATAATCATGCAGAGCGACAAAACATCATTGATCAAAGCATAAAGCGATACTACAAGTTGAAAACTAAAGGATCATAAAGGCTTATGGTGACTTGGGATAGTCATAACATGGTGTGAGCATGCTCCAAGTCAACCCAAATAAAGCATCAAAGGAGAATACCACAATATATGCTTTAATATGCTAAAACAACGCATGATTCTTCCAAGGCACATTAAGCAATCTCAATTGTTTATAACAAGTCATGCTACAACAAAGAATACTAAGCCTAAAGCCAAAACAATGTTGAGCATGGCATGACAAAGCATAGTCCACAGTCAAAAACAAGCTCTCTTTAGCACTTAAGCATGAACTTTCCTACTCTTTTCCAATCCAAGCCAAACTATTTGAAAACCAATGTATGAAAGAGGGGGTCCAACAAATTTATTCAGCAAACTAAAAAAACCAAGCAACTAAAAACCAAACTGAAAAACAAAAAAGAAGACGCTCCAAGAGCAACACAACTGTGCATTAAACAATAAAAATGAAGTGTTTGGAAGAAACCTGGGATTTTTTATTGATGAAGAAGGGGATGCCTTGGGCATCCCCAAGCTTTAACACTTGTACCTATTGAATATTTCTTAGGATGACACGTGTGGCATCCCCAAGCTTGAGCTTTAGTCCATCTTTCATCTTATTACTCATTTCTTCCATACACCTGAAATTTTTCCTTCATACAAAACTTCACACAATCTTTATTAGCAACATTAGTACACTTAAGATAATAAGTCTTTAGGTTTAGTTTCAACAACAATAAAACTTCCATTAAAACACAAGCTACTGTAGCACTTCCCTCAAAAATCTCAATTCCCCAAAAGAACTCAAAAAGGAACCAACAAGAAGCAAATGCAAATAATGGCAGATATCTGTCAAAACAGACCAGCAGGTAAAGGCGAATTTTTTAGAAGACCTTCTGTTGCTCAAATTGAAAAGTGTTGAAATAACGAAAGTAATATAACAACCTGGGGCAGAAGCACAAAAATTCATGCCACAAAAGGACGTACATAGATTTTACACGAATTTTTACGGTGAAGCACAGAAATCGATTTTGGGACAACAACTTTCCCAATCATTACTTCTCTCTCATTAGAGGTTACTCTTGGCACAAAAGGCAAATAAAAAGGATAAGGAGCAGTTATTACTGAGGTAATATCTTCCAAGACTCATCTAAAACTTTTGGGTTATCTCCCAATAAGTACTTTTCTTTAACGCCTTTAAGTTAGGCATGATAGTTTGAGAAGATGCTCACATAAGAAATATGAATTGAAGTAAAAGTGAGCATCAAGAAGCAAATTCAAAGCACATTTAAGTCTAACCCACTTCCTATGCAAAGGAATATTGTAAAGAAACAAGTCATGAAATCACAAAGCAACAAGCATAGGAAGGCAAAACAAGTGCAACTTCAAAATTTTCAACATAAAGAGGGGAAACTTAATATTGTTGAGACACATAAAACCATGTTTTCCTCTCTCATAATAACTTTCAGTAGCATCATGAATAAAATTAACAATATAACAATCACATAAAACATTCTTATCATGAGCCACATGCATAAAAGAATTAATACTCCCCATATAAGCATAGTCATTCTTATCAATCGTAGTGGGAGCAAATTCAACAAAATAGCTATCATTATTATTCTCATCACCATAATCATCAAATATAGGAGGCATATTGTAATCATAATTAATTTTCTCCTCAATAGTAGGTGGACTGAAAATAACATATTCATCATTGTAATCATCATATATTGGAGGTTTTGTATCATCATAAGCAATAGAATAGCTATCTTCCAAAGCTGGGGAACTAAAAAGATGATTTTCATAAAAACAAGATTCCCCAAGCTTAGACTTTTCCATAGCATTAGCAATAATGGTGTCTAAAGAATTCATACTAACAACATTGCTATTAGCATGCAAATAAAGTTCCATAGGTTTTTTAATTTTCTCTTCAAACACTTCATGTCCTAACTCAAGATAAATACTATAAAGCTCTCTACTTTTTTGTTGTTTTCCATTAAGCCTAACTAGTGAAAACAAGAAACAAAAAGACAAAATTGCAGAATCTAAAGGAAATAACTTCGAGCACTCACATCGGAGGATGTGAGTACCTTTTACCTTACCTCCCCGGCAACGGCGCCAGAAAATAGCTGGCGTGTGGTTGACGTGGGAGCTTCTTCTTCTTCAATCCCCGGCAATCACTAGTAGAAAATGGGCCTTTGGTTCAGGCCATTAGTCCCGGCCGTGGCTGGGGCCGGGACTAATGGTCCGAACCAGACGACCCGAGGAGGCCGAGGCACTATGTCCCGGTCCGTAAGGAGCCATTAGTCCCGGTTTGAGATACAAACCGGGACAAATAGGTCTGGGCCGGCGCGCAGAACCTTTAGTCCCGGTTTGTATCTCAAACCGGGACTAATGGCCTGACCCTATATATATGCACCCAGCCCTCCACTCTGTCCTGTTTTTTTCCTATGTGAGAGGTGGGTATAACTTTGTGCTAACTTTTTTTCTTCATATGCACTAGAGGTGTTCAGTGAAATGCCTATTAGAGCGATGCCACTTGAGTTCACACAAGACAAAATATAATATGAGCTGCCAGAGCGACACTTAAGGTTTCTCCTCTTTGTTTTGAAGTGTCCTAAAAGGTTAGCAACTATTTTCTCGTTTTGACTGCGCGGTACTAATTTAAGCATCGTGATTGTGTTTGATATATATGCATGGTTGTATGATGCAGATGAGCCACCCATGGATGTACGGTGACCGACACTCTGACACTTACAGAGAAGGCGTGCGTTCTTTTTGCCTTGTGGCCGAGGCGAACAAGCGGCGGGATGGTTTTATGTGTTGTCCATGTGTTGAATGTCAGAATGAGCAGGCTCACACTTCCTCAAGAGTCATTCAGAGGCACCTGCTTCGGTCCGGTTTCATGTCCGGCTATAATGTTTGGACCAAGCACGGAGAAAGAGGGGTTATGATGGAAGACAGTGATGAAGAAGAGAACGATGATGACAACGACCGATCTATGTTCCCTGAATACGATGATACATCAGTTGAAGATAATGAAAAAGAAGGGGGTGAAGAACGGGAACCAGATGAGCCCGTTGATGATTTTGGTCGGGTCATTAGTGATGCAAGGCGAGACTGCGACACAGAAAAGGAGAGGTTGCAGTTCGAGCAGATGTTACAGGACCACAACACATTGTTGTATCCAACTTGTGAAGATGGCCAGAAGAAGCTGGGTAGCACACTGGAATTGTTGAAGTGGAAGGTAGAGACCGGTATGACTGACTCAGGATTTGAAAAGTTGTTGGTAATAATGAAGAAGCTGCTTCCAAGAAATAACCAATTGCCCTCCAGTACGTATGAAGCAAAGAAACTTGTCTGCCCTCTAGGATTAGACGTGCAGAAGATACATGCATTCCCTAATGACTGCATCCTCTACCGCGGTGAGAAGTATGAGAATATGGATAAATGCCCGGTATGCACTGCATTGCGGTATAAGATCAGAAAATATGACCCTGGTGATGTTGAGGGCGAGCAACCCAGGAAGAGCGTTCCTGCCAAGGTGATGTGGTATGCTCCTATAATACCACGGTTGAAACATTTGTTCAAAAATAAAGAGCATGCCAAGTTGTTGCGATGGCACATGGAAGACCGTAAGAAAGATGGGATGTTGAGGCACCCTGCTGATGGTCGGCAGTGGAGAAAAATCGAGAGAGACTTCCTGGACTTTGCTGGTGGCACAAGGAACTTATGGTTTGGTCTAAGTACCGATGGCATGAATCCTTTTGGGGAGTAGAACTGCAGTCACAGCACCTGGCCCGTGACTCTTGTATCTACAACCTTCCTCCTTGGTTGTGCATGAAGCGAAAGTTCATTATGATGCCAGTGCTCATCCAAGGCCCAAAGCAACCCGGCAACGACATTGATGTGTACCTAAGGCCATTAGTTGATGAACTTCTATAGTTGTGGGCCAAACCAGGTGTACGTGTGTGGGATGAGCACAAACAGCAGGAATTTGACCTACAAGCATTGATGTTCGTAACCATCAATGATTGGCCTGCTCTTAGTAACATTTCAGGACAGACGAACAAAGGATACAATGCATGCACACACTGTTTAGATGAGACTGAAAGTATATATCTGGATAAATGTAGAAAGAATGTGTACCCGTACAATCGTCGTTTTCTTCCACCCAGTCATCCCTTAAAGAAGAAAGGCAAGCATTTCAATGGCAAGGCAGAAACCCGGACGAAGCCTGTCCCCCGTAGTGATGCTGATGTATTTGGTATGGTCAAGGATTTGGATGTAATCTTTGGAAAGGGTCCTGGAGGACAACCTATTCTGAAAGACCCCATTACCGGACACGCACCCATGTGGAAGAAGAAATCTATATTTTGGGAGCTACCCTATTGGAAAGTGCATGAGGTCCGCTCTGCAATCGACGTGATGCACCTGACGAAGAATCTTTGCGTGAATATTCTAGGCTTCCTGGGCTTGTATGGGAAGTCAAAAGATACCCCGGCAGCACGTGAGGACCAGCAACATCATAAAGGACGAGACGGCAAGCATCCAGGGCATTTTCAACGGCTTGCCAGCTACGCTCTTACCAAAGAAGAGAAGGAAATCTTTTTTGAAGTCCTTTTTAGTAGCAAGGTCCCGTCTGGCTTCTCGTCGAATATAAAGGGAATAGTAAATATGAAAGAGAAAAAATTTCAAAACCTAAAGTCTCATGACTGCCATGTGCTTATGACGCAATTGCTTCCGGTTGCATTGAGGGGAATTCTACCAGAAAATGTTCGACTAGCCATTGTGAAGGTATGTGCATTCCTCAATGCAATTTCTCAGAAGGTAATCGATCGAGAAAGTCTATCAGGGTTACAGATTGATGTGGTCCAATGTCTGGTCAGCTTTGAGTTGTTGTTCCCGCCATCCTTCTTCAATATTATGACGCACCTCCTAGTTCACCTAGTCGAAGAGATTAGAATTCTCGGTCCTGTGTTTCTACACAATATGTTCCCCTTCAAGAGGTTCATGGGAGTCTTAAAGAAATATGTTCATAACCGTGCTAGGCCAGAAGGAAGCATCTCCAAGGGCTATGGAACAGAGGAGGTCATTGAGTTTTGTGTTGACTTTCTTCCTGACCTTAAGCCGATTAGTGTTCCTGAATCTCGGTATGAGGGGAGGATGACTGGAAAAGGCACACTAGGAAGGAAATCAATGGTATGTAGGGACGGGCATTCTTTCACTCAAGCACACTACACAGTTCTACACAATTCCATCGTGGTGGCTCCGTATATCGAGAAACACAAGAATATTCTACGCTCCGAAAACCCGGGGAAGCCTGAAACCTTGATTAAAGGGGAACACGAGAAGAATTTTGGCAATTGGTTGCAGACACATCTCATGAATAACACCACTATTGGAGATGAGTTGTACTCGTTGGCCAGGTTACCATCTTCGACTATATGTACTTTCCAAGGGTACGAGATAAATGGGAATACATTTTACACGATCGCCCAAGATAAAAAGAGCACCAACCAAAACAGTGGTGTCCTCTTTGATGCAACAGATGACAATGGGCAGATTGACACATATTATGGGTACATAGAGGAGATATGAGAACTTGACTATGGACCTACTTTTAAGGTCCCTTTGTTTCGGTGCAAATGGGTCAAGCTGACAGGAGGCGGGGTACATGTAGACGAAAAGTACGGCATGACAACAGTGGATCTCAACAATCTTGCGTACATGGATGAACCATTCGTACTAGCCAACGATGTGGCTCAGGTTTTCTATGTGAAGGACATGTCTACCAAACCGAGAAAAAGGAAAGACAAGCAAAAGAGTACAGAATACGATGAGCCAAAGCGCCACATAGTTCTTTCAGGGAAAAGAAACATCGTGGGAGTGGATGACAAGACAGACATGTCAGAAGATTACAATAAGTTTTATCAAATTCCACCCTTCAAAGTGAAAACTGACCCAAGCATCCTGTTAAATGATGAAGATTCTCCATGGCTACAATGCAGAAGAAAACCACAACACTAGATGTTGGTGATGTGTAATAATGTATTAAACCTTTTATTTGAGACATAAATCTATGTAATTAAACCTTTTATTTGAGACATAAATCTATGTAATGTATTAAACCTTTTATTTGAGACAGAGGTGGGAACTGTTGGAAAGCGCGGGAACGTAGTGGCGCGGGAAACTTTCATCCCGGGTGGGGGCTCAAACCGGGACAAAAGATGGGGGGGCCTTATCTGGGGGAGGCTTATCTGGGAGGGCCTTATCTGGGGGGTGGCTAACCTTTAGTACCGGCTGGTGGGTGCAACCGGGACTAAAGGTGGTTTTTGTGTCATCTAACAAAACTGTCGGTGGGATAAGGACGCGTGGGTAAACTTTAGTACCGGGTGGGGGCTCAAACCGGGACTAAAGCTGTCGGTAGGATAAGGACACGTGGGTGGACGCACTGCTCGATGAGATAAAGCATGTAGCGCATGATGCCCTGTCGGAGGAAGAAGACAAAGTAGAAGCGGCGCCGTGCCTATAAAAGGAACATCGATATGCCATGGCAAGCAACTCAACAAGCCAACATGGATGGAGAGTTTCATCCCCATGGATGGATGAAAGGGTTGGGAAATCTCCCGTGCGGAACTTCTCGAATATACCCTTGGTGCACACGCCCTATGGTATCTTCGGAAGTTCCGCCTCGGAAAATATTTTCCTGCTAGCCCATGAAAGACTCCATCTCTGCCTCCCTGGGGTTAGAGGTATGGTGGAAGCCATGGGATAAAGTGGAGAGAGGCGGCAGATATGAGTGTTGATGTGCTATGGCAACGACCAAGCCTAAACCCTAAACCCTAAACCCTAAACCCTAAACCCTAAAGGGGCTACCCTCGTACGAAGAAAGCTACAGGGGTAGACGATCCGAGGCCCCCGGTCTAGAGTTTCGCCGGAGGAAGACCACCGGAGCGTCGGAATCACATGAAAATGACAAAATGGTTAATAGTTTGACTAGTTAGAATAATTATTTTATAAAACAGAAAATGGATTTGAATCTCTGATTCAAATTCAAGCACTTTTTATGTTAAAAATATGCAAAATATAATAGTTAATGCATTTTTAAATTGGAAATGGCAAAATGGTTATTAGTTTCACTAGTTAAAATAATTATTTTATAAAACAGAAAATAGATTTGGATTACTTATTCAAATTCAAAAACTTTTCATGTTGAAAATTTTCTCAAATTCATAAGTATGCAAAAACTCTATAATTCAAATATTTAAAAAATCTAATAGTTACAAATTGTAATATTTGAAAAAACAGGCGCCAACTTAGGCCCAGCGTGCGCAAATTTGGGCCTTTAGTCCCGGCCCAGAACACCATCCGGGACTAAAGGCTCTGTAGGCGAAAAGGCATCCAAAGCTTTAGTCCCGGTGCGTGGCTGGAACCGGGACTAAAGACCCCCCTTTAGTCCCGGTTTGTGCCACGCACCGGGACTAAAGGGTGTGGGGGTATTTATTGTGCCGCTTCTTCCCCGGTCGAATCCATCGACCAGAGCACATCTCGCGAGGAGATAGCAGTACGCCGCCAGGCTGCCAAAATTTGGAGCTACGCCGCTGCCTCGCTACCTCGCCGCCTCTCCGCCCGTCCGCGTAGCCACCCCGCCGTGTTGCCGCCTCTCCAGACGCCCGTCCACGTAGCCACCCCGCCGTGTTGGTGCCGTGCCGCCGCCTCTCGAGACGCGTGCACGTTCGTCGGCCCATTGCTAGGAGGTACTGCCTCTCTCCGTCCCTGTCCCCGGCCACCCCACCGCGTGCCGCTCGAGCCCGGGCGGCGCCCCGCGACCGCGCGCACTGCCTCCATCCCCGCCGGCCCCGACCGACGAGCCCGAGCCCGACCACTTTTTTTAATTTTTTGTATTTTTTATATATTAATTAAGAATTATTACTAGTAATAGATAGAATTATTACTAGTATTACTAGTATAGTATATATTAATTTCTAGTGTATTTTTTATATGTTAATAATTATTACTAGTATATATAGATATAGTATATATAAATATGTTTGTGTATAATAGTAATAGATCATATAGATATAGTATATATGTTTTTTTATTTCTTGTATCTTTTTTATATTGTAATATTTATTACTAGTATATAAATATAGTATATATATATGTTTGTGTATATATATTTATTACTAGTAATAATATATATAGTAGTGCTAAAGAAATAACTAACCTAATAATTAGTGTAGTATATTTTTTTATTTTTTAGTAATATATAGTAGTGTAATATAAAGTGTATTTTTTATTTTTTTAGTAGTATATATTAGTGTAGTATGTTAATAATTAGTGTAGTATATTTTTTTATTTTTTAGTAGTATATAGTAGTGTAATATAAAGTGTTCGCGGGCCCCGCACTTAGGGTTAGGGTGGTAGTGCTCACGGGCAGCCGGACTTAGGGTTAGGGTGGTGGTGCTCGCGGGCCCCCGCACTTAGGGTTAGGGTGGTGGTGCTCGCGGGCCCCGCACTTAGGGTTAGGGTGGTGGTGCTCGCGGGCCCCGCACTTAGGGTTAGGGTGGTGGTGCTCGCGGGCCCCCGCACTTAGGGTTAGGGTGGTAGTGCTCGCGGGCCCCGCACTTAGGGTTAGGGTGGTGGTGCTCGCGGGCCCCCGCACTTAGGGTTAGGGTGGTAGTGCTCGCGGGCCCCGCACTTAGGGTTAGGGTGGTAGTGCTCGCGGGCCCCGCACTTAGGGTTAGGGTGGTAGTTCTCGCGGGGCCCCACACTTAGGGTTAGGGTGGTAGTGCTCGCGGGGCCCCGCACTTAGGGTTAGGGTGGTAGTGCTCATGGGCCCCGCACTTAGGGTTAGGGTGGTAGTGCTCGCGGGCCCCGCACTTAGGGTTAGGGTGGTGGTGCTCACGGGCCCCCGCACTTAGGGTTAGGGTGGTAGTGCTCGTGGGCCCCGCACTTAGGGTTAGGGTGGTCGTGCTCGCGGGCCCCGCACTTAGGGTTAGGGTGGTAGTGCTCGCGGGGCCCCGCACTTAGGGTTAGGGTGGTAGTGCTCGCGGGGCCCCGCACTTAGGGTTAGGGTGGTAGTGCTCACGGGCAGCCGGACTTAGGGTTAGGGTGGTGGTGCTCGCGGGCCTCCGGACTTAGGGTGGTAGCAAATTACGTGTTCATATTATTGTTTAGTGTTATTTTATGCAGCAATATTGAATGAAAAATGTTATTCTGTGCATTTTGTAGAAAACTATGGATCCAATCCAGAGAGACCTAGCACAGGAGGAAATTCTCGAGGATATGATCAACGACACCCCCCATGTTGATCCACCCGAATCTCTGTCGATTTATCTGAACCCCTCCGGTGAGGGAGACGAGGTCGACCGAAATGATCAAGGAGAAGCCGACGGCTCTGGTGGTGGAGAAGCCGACGGCTCCGGTGGTGGAGAAGCCGACGGCTCCGGTGGTGGAGAAGCCGATGGCGAGGTATATATATGAAGTCTGGTGACCAGTAGATGCATTAAATGAGTTGTATATATATAAATTGACGAATGTTTCTTCTCTTAGGCCTCCACATCGAGCAAAAAATATTCCAAACGAGGCCCGGCCAAAAAGTTGGACGCATCTACGCGTTATACAATTACGCGGGTATCACCACGGGGTGAACCGGTGGAACCCGAAAACGCTAAAAACTGTATTTAAACAACAATGCGGAGTTATGGTTAGGGATCACATCCCGATCACCGTTCGAGAGTGGAATAAGACCAAAGGGGCGAAAGAGGGTGAGTATGTTTCCGACAGGTGCAAAGAGGGTCTTTGGAATGACCTCATGACACATTTCACCCTGCCAGAATGTGAGGATGATGCCGACACAGCTGCATTGAGGAAGAAAGTCAAGCAGTGGACTCTTACGAAGATGGCCGAACTATTCAAGAACTGGAAGAGAGCATTATGGCAAAAGTATCAGAAGACGAAGAAGGTTCCTAAATTTGAATGCTATCAAACGAAGCAGCATGCTAACTGGGATGCATTTGTGAAGTACAAGGAGTCACAACCTGCTATGGAAATGTCAGAAAAACAAGAAAAATGCCGCGATGAAGAAATATCACCATCACCTAGGGCCAGGGGGCTACGTGGCTGCCATGCCAAAGTGGGATGCTAAAGAGAATGAGATGCTTGCTAAAGGGATCACTCCAGAATCAATATGCAAAGAATGGGATCTGAGGGCAAGGAATTGGTTCCTTGGGCATGGGAGTGAGTATGACGAAAGTACAGGGGACCTTATTTGCAGTGACGGGATTAGGATACCCCGGGATACATGGCAGAAAGTGGTGAAGGAGATTAAAGTGGGGACAACAAAGTTCCGTCCCGATAGAGAGAAAGACTTTCTGACAAAGGTCCTCGGGAATGACGAACGCGAAGGACGTGTACGAGGCCTTGGCCCTAGTTATACGTGGGAGATGGGGTTTCCCAAAGACAGAGATACTTATAGGAGCCGAGAGAGAGCAAAGAGGCGACGACAGGAGGAGGAGGGAGACAAGTTCACCGAGTTGATAGGAACACTTCGAATGCATCAGCAACAGATTGACGAACTTCGAGGAGCAGCGCGCCTACAAGATCCTGTACTCAATATTACCGCCGTCCCATCTCAGCGGAAAAGCAGCGTGGCTGAATTGGAGGTCCCTTCTGACAATGCACGTATGGTAGATGGCGGTCTCGGCTACCCCGTGGATGGAATCAAGGAGCAGGCATCTTGTGAGCTCCATCAGAAGGTGAAGAACCTATCCATCAAGGTGGCGGTTGGATGTGCTTTACCTTGTCCACCTGGCGCACGCTGGCATGGCTGTGAGATTCCAGCTGGCTATGCTAAAGTTGGTGTGGATTAAATCACAATGGGGTGGGACTCAATGGAGCTTGACATCCCTGGACCTGAAGGTGAGAGGACACTCGGAGAAGTACTGGGTGGTATCATTCTATGGGACAAGAACAACATCAAGCTTCCAGGCTGGACGCCAAAGCCAACACCGCCTCCGAGTGGTCGCATGTCACCTTCACCTCCATCACCTCCAAGAAGCCCACCCCATGACTACGACCACCATAGCCCGAGTCCATCTCGATCTCCACCGCAGCCTCCAATTAGTACTAAACGACGTAGGAGCCCAAAACGACAAATGTCTCCCCTCCCAAGAGTACCTCATAAGAATCTTTCTATCAGACCTTACGATCGGACTGACGAGGAAACCGACATGATCGTAAAGGCCGAATGTGTTGCGCAGCTTCAAAAGAAGAAACCCGAGCCCGCCCCGGTATACACCGAGAAGCAAAAAGCGTATGCACTTTCTTTTCTGAACACAAAATCACAATATGACTTGCACCATAAGCCAGATGACTATCGACGCACACTTCAGAAGGAAGTGAAGAAGAGCAAATCAAGTAGAAGTGCAAGCGGGAGCAAATCATCAAGTCAAAGTGCAACCGGGAAAAGAAAGGACGTCCCCCAGCTCGGGGAATAGGCCAAAAAATCGACCCCACCCCTCAAGGTGGTATCCTATGACACTCCCCAGCAGGATATGGAACAAGCTAAGAAGCTTGCGGCCGCTATGAATGTGACTGTTGAGGAATTGCTAGGTTCCCAGGACGACAAGTTACCCAAGGCTCAGGTAGTCCCTACATATGTCCCAGGGAAGCCTCTGGTCAGCTTTGAGCAGTTCCAACAACTGCCAACACAAATGTGGAGTTTACATAAATGGTACTTGAAAGCCGTAAAGGAGGAGAGAATAATGATCGTGGCGAAAGTCCCACATGACTACTACTTCCGAGAAGATGAGGTCCATGTTGAGTTTCTAGAACTCTTCTAGTTATACACTTTAGACGCCATCGACAAAAGTCTCATGAGTTGCTATTGTCTGTAAGTTGTTGAATTCATTGTCTATATATAAGATGTTCATTTTTTTCAGTTGTTCAGTTCATTGCATGTAATTATCCTAATTATATCCTTTTGTACTCTATTATTATCCAGAATGAAGATCATGGAATGTAAAAGAAGGTCAATCTTCAGTGTTGGGTTCATTGACCTAGATAAAATACATTGTTAGACGCTAAAGGATAAACCCAAGGAAACACAGGAAAACCTTCTAAGGTTTCTAACGGAGCAAAATTTCTGTGACCACATACTGTTTCCTTACAATTTCGCGTGAGTTTCTTACTCTATTGTACACATTCTCTTTTGCTTACTCGATGTTAAGTGTAATTGATGAGTTACTGATGTATATATAAACGTGTATAGTTTCCACTGGATTCTCATGGACATTCAACTTGATAAGGGAAGAGTTGAAGTCATGGACCCATTAAAGAGACCCCTGGAATAGTTTAGTGACATGCAGGACATGCTCCAGAGGTAATTTTTGCGCTACAGCAGTCTCTTTCGTTGATTTCCTGAGATATCACGTAATAAATAACTCATTCATTTTCTTTACCGGGTAGGGTTTGGAACCAGTTCAAGAGTGCGGTTACGGGTGACTTTACTGAGAAGCTGACGTTTAAGCCGGTCTCGGTAAGTAGTAGGCGCATCTCTTTACTTCTAGTTTCAATACAATTATGATGCATGATTATTATTTTGATTGAATTCTATTCTCGTAAAGTGCGCGAGGCAGCCACAGGGGATGAATCTATGTGGATTCTACGTTTGCGAGTTCATTCGCACGTTTACCAGTGAGCTGAATGATTATAGAGTCGATGTAAGCAATACATTCATAATATTATTTTTATTACCATCACTTTTTGTTATCATGATTGATATTCATATTGATCTCCTTTTCTTATATAGTTCGAGAAAATGCGGGATCAGCTCCTACCACAACAACGCGTAGTAGCAATTGCTGAAGAACTGGAAGGATTCTTGATGAACGAGATGATAGATGACGCCGGAGAATTTAGTGTGAATAGGCGCCGATGATCCCCGACCGTGTAATTGAATAGACGGGCTCTAGTCCCGATAATTGTGATCTCCATGTGTAACTATCATGTATATATTTGTATGCTCGATCTTAAGAGAAGTTATCTTATGTATGCACGAACATGTACGGTATGTGGTAGCGTAGAAAACTATTTTGAAATGAAAAAAAAGAATACAAATTAAATTCTCTGCCGCGGCAGAGAACCATTTGTCCCGGTTCGTAATACGAACCGGGACTAATGGAGGGGCATCCAGCGCCTGCAGAGACAGCCACGTGGATGCCCATTGGTCCCGACTGGTAAGAGGGCCGGGACTAATGGGTAGGCCTTTAGTCCCACCCCTCCAGTCCCGGTTACCAGGACCGGGACTAAGCCCCTTACGTGCCGGGACTGGAGGCCCGTTTTCCACTAGTGAATGGCGCTAGAAAATAGCTTGATGTCTATGCACTTCTATTCCTGTAAACAGTTGTTGGGCCTCCAAGTGCAGAGGTTTGTAGAACAGCAACAAGTTTTCCCTTAAGTGGATCACCCAAGGTTTATCGAACTCAGGGAGGAAGTGGTCAAAGGTATCCCCTCTCAAGCAACCCTGCAATCAAGATACAAGAAGTCTCTTGTGTCCCAACACACCCAATACACTTGTCAGGTGTATAGGGGCACTAGTTTGGTGAAGAGACAGTAAAATACAAGTGGTATGGATAATTATAAGTGGTAACGGTGCCATAAAATAGCTTGCTGGCATGTGGTTGACGTGGGAAAAGACTAAAGGCAAACTGAAATAAAGAAGGAAGCAAGCAAACATGTAACAGATCTAATTGCAAACGGTGTATCAATGCTTAGAAACAAGGCCTAGGGATCATACTTTCACTAGTGAACACTCTCATATAAATATATTATTCTTTATGATACTACGCTGAACTACTCTCCGATTGGACACTCTAATCGTTGGTAGGGCTATAACAGCACACCTCAAAGTTCATCTTTCCCATCTAGATAACCCCACACTGTCACCTTGAGTACTAGATGGTTCAAACAAACACCACAATTTCATAAACACATCCAACTCCAAATATAACTCATAACAAGTATTTGTAATCTCTAGCCTAAGTGCCACCATGGTGTGCACGCTGTCACTTTCACACACAAGGGAGAGCAGAGGTCTATTAAAGCACTTGAGTAGCAAGGTAGATCTACTTGATTACAAAGCTCATGATCACAATATGATCATGCATAGAGAGAGAGATGAACACATAGCTACCGGTAGAACCCTTAGCCTCGAGAGAGAACTACTCCCTCCTCATCATGGGAGTCAGCAACGACGATGGAGATGGCGGTAGATATCGATGGAGATGGCTTCGGGGGCACTTCCCCGTCCCGGTAGGTTGCCGGAATAGAGACTTTCTGTCCCCCGAATCTCCCCTTCGGTGGCGGAAGCGCTGCGGATTTTCGTGGCTAGAGGCTTGACGATTTAGGGTTTTTGCATCGGGAGGCATCTTATAGGCGGAGAGGCATGGTCAGTGGGCAACCAGGGGGCCCACACCATGCCCTAGCGCGGCCTGGGGGGACCCGCGCCTAGGGGTGGTTTGGCCACCCTGTGGCCCCCCTTCTTCTCTCCTTCTGGCTCCGTGAATCTTCCAAGAAAATAACGACTTTGGCTTTTGTCCGGTCTAATTCCGAGAATATTCATTTTCTGACTTTCTGGAACCAAAAACAACAGAAAACAGGCAACTGGCACTATGGCTCTTGTTAATAGGTTAGTCCAAAAAATCATATGAAAAGTACTCCAAAGTGTGGACAAAACATAAGAAAGTAGATCAAACCAAGCATGGAACATCAAAAATTATAGATATGTTTGCAATGTATCATCCCCTACCCCGCGCACCCTTGGCCCTAGGCCGGTTGGGCCCTCTTATCCCTCTTGGGACGGCTAGCCCATATGGACCTTCTCTCTCCAAGAGTTAGCCCAATAAAGGTTGTGCTGATCCAAAAAATAAATTTAAATATTTATTTAATATTAATTCACTTGATTAATATTAAATACATATTATATAATTCCCTATGACCCGAGACACCTTTCGGATCACTCCGAACATTCTTTGGACTCTCAGGGAACACTTCCAGCTTTCTCTTCTCTTTATTCCGGTGATCCCGACGAATCCAAAACAATCTCCAAGTGTCATAGAACCCTTAAGTGTGTTACCCTACGGTTGGGAACATCACACGCATGATCGAGACGCTTCTTGGATCAGTGATCATCATCAGGATTTGGATACCCATAATGAACACTATGCATTCCATGATATCAATGTCATTGGAACCATAAACATTGAGTCCAATTCATTTTGTTACTTCGATACCTGACTTATCTGAGATCTTATCAAAGGTATCACTATACCTAGTTCAGTCTCGTTACGACAAGAGCTGCTTAACTCATTCACGTGATATTCCATCCCCATGACCTAGACATACACTGTGCATCTTATGGATGTAATCTCACTGAGTGGGCCCGGTGTATCTTCCTGGCACGTGGGTGAACAAATCCTGATCTTGATGCGTACACCTCATCATGTCCTTTGGAATACCTGATAGACACCTTTCTGATCACCCTATTATGGTGTGATGGCTGATGTAGTCAAGGCAACCTCGGGTGATAGTGATTAGATATGATCTCATGGTCTAAGGAGTAGGTTACTACATCTGTAATTACTGCAACAGTGAACTTTGTGACTTGATCGTGTTTCAATACTTGTGTTCGGTACATTTCCATCATATCATTCTTCTAATGACATGACCTCATTGTCAATTGACATAAATGTCCATGATCCGGAAACCTTGATCATGAGTTGACCAATGAACTAGTTGAACAGAGGTTACTAGGGACTTGGTATGTTTACATGCTACACGTGCACCAATGTTTCTGATTGATACAGTTATAACATGGTATAAAACTATTATGAACTAGTGAAATATGATAATAAACATCCTTTATTATTTGCCTCTAGGGCATATTTACAACAATCACCCACCTGCACTATAGTACAAATAATCTAGTTGTATTTGTTACTAATATTAACACCATATCACATAGTGTGATATTGATAATGCTTGATTATGGAAAATATTCCCTCAACTATCTGTATCCACTGGATCCATATGTTCTTTGCCAATCATCAATGTCACCTAATTTGACATTATTCTATTATCACATAATATTCTTGAAGTATATGTTTTGCGGCATAATGAGACTTTGTTTTCTTGTGTTTACAATGACATTTGTTCAGTCAAGTGGACTTTCACTATTGTCATGTATACCGGAAACACACTTAGTTGAAAGCCAAACTTCCAAAGCCATAACTATTTATACTTGCCACTTCTGCCACATACTTCTATATCAATGTATATCCTTATCTATCTCTAGACACTAAGGATATCCTTACATCTTGTTCATGTGATTAACTTGGGAATCACTATAGACCCCGTTCTTCTAACTAAGAACTTGGGTCACATTACATCGAGTATACACCACGGTTTATATGAGAGAACCTATGACTAAGGCATAAGAGATGTAACACATCTCCATTCTTTGTTTTAACCATTGTTGTTTATATTGAGATTAACTCAATGCATCACCTAGCTATACACGTAAAAAACTATTTCTTTGCTTGTTCCATTCTGAACTACTTCCAAATCTAAACTAGGATATTCCGAACTTCTTTCAGAATCTATTCAGGAAACACTTCGACTTTAATGTTTATCAAACATGTTGATCTATCTCGATAGATTCCAGTGTTCAATACTTGTTCAACTTCATCCATAGACTATTTACTAACTTAAATTTTATTAGTACCAACCACACCATTCATGATATGTCATCTAGATGTATACGAATGTTGTTTGAACTCCCACTCGAATATGTCATCTACATATGAGAGACTAGGATACCCACTTAGCTCCAACTCAAATATGTCATTCACATATGAGTCTAGGAAAATCACTCAGCTCCCATTCAAATATGTGATACGTCCATTTTGCATCACTATTCTATATTATAATTTACTGTTATTCATTGATATATTTCATATTAAGAGATGGTACTTATGTTATTTCATCTGTTATTTCATATTTCATTGGAGGATGGACCGCTGCAGTCAGGATTCTGATGGAAAAGGCGCTGTTTGGAGGCGAAATTCGCGAAGATCAGAAAATCCCAGAAAATACATGGAAAATCCTATTTTTTCAGAAGGCGAAGGATGCAAGAAGGGGGAGCAGAGTTGGGCCATAGGGGGCCCACACCACCCCCTAGCGAGGGCCACCCTAGGCCGCGCCACCAGGTGGTGTGGCCACCCTGGCCCACTCATGGCTCTCCCCTTTGGCGTATATTTTCCCCACGAAACACTAAGCCTAGGGGGGCGACCACAAAAGGATTCCACCGCCTTTGCAGGGCAGAAAACTGTAGAGAGAGAAAGAGCTCTCCGGCAGGCAGAAATCTGCCGAGGAAATTCCTTCCCGGAGAGGGGAGATCATCGCCATCAACACCGCCATCAAGCTGGACTTCATCAGGATCATCACCACCACCACCATCATCATCATCATCATCATCTCCATCAGCACCATCATCACCACTTCATACCGCTGTAACAATTGGGTTGAATCTTGCATAGTTCTTAGGGAAACTTTCCCGGTGTTGATTACTTGTTGTAGTTGATGCTATTGAGTGGAATCATTGAATTATTGTTATGTTCAGATTGTTGCTTATCATTATTCCATCTGTGATCTGGATCCATATGCTGTCTTGTGAGTAGTTCGTTTAGTTCTTGAGGACATGGGAGAAGTCATGTTGATAGTAGTGGAATTGTATTGAGAAAGATTCAATGTCTTGTTATTTAAGTTGTGATGTTATTCTTCTAGTGGTGTCATGTGAACATCGACTACATGACACTTCACCTTTATGGGCCTAGGGGAATGCATTTTGTATTTGGCTACTAATCATAGGGGTTGCCAGAGTGACAGAAACCTGAACCCCCGTTAGGAAACCTTTGCACAAGGGA
This sequence comes from Avena sativa, assembly GCA_916181665.1. NCBI lineage: Eukaryota > Viridiplantae > Streptophyta > Magnoliopsida > Poales > Poaceae > Avena > Avena sativa. Next base: position 408,358,414 of record OV702292.1, on the reverse strand, counting down.
TGTAGGATCTCAGAGTTTAAAGTTGTGGTTAGGTTTTTATCTTAATTACTTTCTTTTACTTGCGGATGCTTGCAAGGGGTATAATCACAAGTATGTATTAGTCCCAGAAAGGTCGGTAAATTAGCACAGGTTCACCCACACAACACTTAACAAACTAAAGAAGATTAATCAACTATATAAAACAAAAGCACTTGATGATATTCCCATGTGTCCTCAAGAATGTTTGGTCATCTTAAGTAATACAACCGGCTTGTCCTTTGCTAAAGAAAGGATTGGGCCACTTGTTGCATCTATTATTATTGTCTTTTATTTGCTCGCACTTTATTTATCTGCATTATCAAAAACCCCTAAAAATATGTTTGCTAAGTATTTACAGAGAATTCCAGCTCTAAGCCACTCGTCAACACCTTCTGCTCCTCGTTGGGTTCGACACTCTTACTTATCGAAAATACTGCGATACACCCCCTATACTTGTGGGTCATCAATACTTTTTTCTGGCATCGTTGCTGGGGAGTGAAGCGCTATTGGAGAGTGGAACTGGTAAAGGAAACTGCTACTATGAGTATTGTTTATTTCTGTTAGATACTTTATTCTCAATATGGATAATTCACTTAGTTTCTTATTTCGTAATGCTACTACCACTACTAAGGTAGTAGATGAACCACCACCTGTTGAAAATGATACTTTCTAAATACCTACAAGAATTATTGATCGTGTTATGGATAACTATTATGTTGGAGATGGAACTGTCCATCCCGGTGATCATTTGCTCTTTATACACGAATTATGCGGGTTGTTTAAGTGTGCAGGTATTACAACAGATCAAGTCAAGAAGAAGTTATTTTCATTATCACTTAAAGGAAGAGCTAAGGAAAGGTGTAAGCTGCCGAAGAATGGTCAAGCTCTTGAATGGAAGGAAGTAGTATCTCTCTTTTATTCAAAATTTTATCCTCCTAGTGAGATTCATAAATATCGGAATCAAATATACAACTTTTGGCCGCTTGATGGAGAAAGTACAGCTCAAGCTTGGGGGAGATTGAAGTTACTAATGCTCAAGTGTCCTATTCATGAGCTCCCCAACAATATTATTATCAATAACTTTTATGCAAGGCTTTCTCTTCATGATAAGGATCTATTGGATGCTTCTTGTGCTGGATCATTTACACGCATGGAAGAAGGAGCTAAATGGGATCTTCTAGACTGTATTTAAGACAATGCTAAAGCATGGGAGAATGATAAAGGAAGAAAGTCAGGTATAAATTATGATTATGAATGCATTATATCTTTTATGGGAACTGATGACTTTCGTAATATTAGTAATGCTTATGGTCTAGACTCTCAAGCTATTGCAACTTATTTTAAGGCTTTTGCCTCATATATTGAAATTCCTAAAGAGAAATGGAATAAGTATCATGAGCCATATAAATATATTGTTAATAGTGTTCCTGCGAGAAATACTGAAGTTTATACTGCTAATCATGTTTTACCTGAACCTTGCATTGAGAAAATGCCTTTCCCAATTAATATAAAGGAACATTCTATGATAGCTAGTGTGGTTAATGAAATTACAAATAAAGCTGTTGAACCTGATGAACAAGTGGATGTTGAACCTGTAGTAGCAAATGTGAAAGACTTTGTCACTAAATATGTAGAAGATGGACACACTATCCTATGTAAGGATACTTCTAATATTGTTTCACGAAGTAGTGTTATGAGAGCTAGTGTCCCTATGTTTTCTGTTAGAATAAGTGATCATTGCTATAATGGTTCATGTGATAGTTATATTGTTAAATTTATGCATGATAGTGAAAGTTATTATGAGAGAGGAAAGACTATTCTTATGCATCTCAATAATATTAAGTTTCCTTGCTTTATGCTGAAAGTCTTTATGTTGCATTTGTTTTGCCTTCCTATGCTAGCAGCCTCTGGTTTCAACAATTTATTTTCTTACAAAACTCCCTTGCATAGGAAGTGGGTTAGACTTAAACATGTGTATTTTTTTCTTCTTGATGCTCTCTTTTATTTCAATTCATATTCTTATTTGAGCATCATTGAAATTATCATGCCCATCTTAATGGCTATAAAGAAAGAGCTTTTTGGGAGACAACCCAATATATTTCTTTTTCTTTCAGTTTGTTTTGTTTATTTCAGTTTTTGGAAGTTATTATTGCGGTGATAACCTCTCCTTATCCTTTTTTTGGTTTTTGTGTCAAGATCAACCTCTAATGAGAGAGAAGTAATATTTGGGAAAATTGCTGTCCCAAAACAGATTTTTGTGCTTCGCTGTAAAAATTCGTGAAAAATCTCTATACGTCGGATTAAGCTGTAATTATTTGTGCTTCTCACCCAGGATGTTATTTAACTTTCGTTAGTTTTGCACTTTTTCATTTGAGGAACAGAAGATTTTTGAAAAAATTGATCTTTACTTTCTGGTCTGTTTTGACAGATTTTTACCACTCTTGCATTTGCCTCTTAAATCGATTTCCTTTTTTTGAATTCCTTTTGGGCTTTCGGAAGGAGTTGCTATAGTAGCTTATGTTTTGATGGATTTCAGTTGAAATTGAACTTAAAAGGTTTATTACCTCGCATGCACTAATGTTGCTAATGAGAATTATGTGAAAGAAATTTCCAGGTTATTGGAGAAAATGGTGTAATAAGATGGTGAATGGTTAATTGAGTCAAACAATGTGTATAAAGATGAAGATATTGATGTTATTCAAGCGGTGACTCTGGAAGAATTTATTAAACACCAAGTTCAGAGACTTGTAGAGTCCGTTTTCGAATAGGTATCAGTTCCGGTAAGAAAAGGTCCGCGAAAAATCTATCCAGTTATATTTTTGCAGTTTTTTATCCAATAAGGAAAGCAACAAAGCAAAATAGGGACGGAAACAGAGCTAGGGTGGCTCACACCACCCCGTGGCGCGGCCCCCTGGCCGTGCCACTAGGTGGGGTGGCCGTCCCGGAGCCCGTCTCCGACCCGTTTTCTCCCAGTACCTTCCTTTTGTTGTTAAATTTTGTAATATATAATCTCCCAGATCCCCCGAGGTTCGTATATCGTGTTCTCCTCGTGTTTTCGTTTCGATCTGTTTCTGACAGGTAGAGTCTCAGTTTTGGAGCCATAATGTCTTCCTCTGGACCAACCAAGGAAGATTCCTCTACGGACATCGCCAACCCGTACATGCATGAGTTGAAGATTCATCCCAAGGAGTTGTTGCTCGAAGATGGGAAGGTATAGATAAAAGAGGTTCATGGCGCTAAAGGTGAAGGCAGTCTGGAGGACATGATGGAAGCACTGGAGCAAGAAGTCTTTAGGTACAAGAAGATGGCGGAACGCGAAGTGGATATCGTCCATAAGATTAGTTCATAACTCATCACCGAGCACCAGAAGGAGACTGCTGAGATTAAGGATGAAATTCTCTCCCTCCACCGAACAACCAACCAACTACAAGCACAACTCTACGACGTGCAAAATCAAAACTGTGAGTATGAGGTTAGGTTTAAACGCATAAGTGCTGCTGCTAGTTTCAGGATGTTGGAGACCAGGATGTCTTTTGTTGATGGGGAGCCCTTACCTTGGAAGTCGGACGAGGACGAGAGAACACCACCACCACCGAAGGAGTAATTCGTCATTAGGTTTTGGCATCCCCTTGGTTTATTCCAAGCTTGGGGGAGTGTCGTGGTATCACATCACTATCTTTTATCTTTTTACCTTTTTAAGTAGAGTCATATCATGAATAGAGAAGTTATCATGTAGGATGGTTTGCATTATGGAAGTGTCCCCCCTCTCGTTAGATATCTATGTATGTCTTGGTGTGAGTTGCCATTATGGAATATTAATGAGAAGTTCTATCATTTACTCTTTTGCACGTCTTATATTAGTTTTTAATTTGTGTTATATGATTGATCTTGTTGTTAGTATTGGTATCACTTTGGGATCATTGAGTAAATTTGGTTGGTTTTGGAAAACCTGGCTCGATCAATAGAAACGCTATTATGAGAATTGAATGAAAAAGATAAAAGTACTCTGAAAGAAATATAATTTCATCATCTTTCTTTTTTGATTTGCTCATAAGCTTAGTATTCTCTAGTTAAGATCTTTTGTGCTTCCAAGGAAGATTGCATGTTTGTTTTTATCACTTGTATGCTTGTTTGTTTCCTTCAAGTCTTATGCTTGCTACCCATCCTTGCTAACCTAAAAGCCTGTACTGAGAGGGAATGCTTCTCATGCATCCAATCCTTAAACCAAAACCTATGCCATTTGTGTCCACCATACCTACCTATTAGCACTATTGCTATTCCAAGTAAATTCATGTTTTTATCTACCTTCCGAATTAAATTTGTTATGTGAAAATTAGTGATTAAAGCTCTCACAAACTTGATGGCACACTTTACTTTCCTTGCCCCTAATAAACTTGAACCATTGTGTCGTCTATGTTCTATATGCTTGCACTTATACGTTGGGATTAGCAGAACCATGCCGACATGGGGGAATGGTTTCAACATTGCACTAGTACATTGTACCCAGTTGATATCATGCTCTTTTGTTTATGGATGTCGTCGGTGTGAAATGAAAGGGGAGCTTGTAAGTCCATGGAGTTATGTATGTATGTTAGAGAAACGCTTGGACGGCTAGTCTAATCCATGCCTAATCATGGTGGAAACCTGCAGCGTAACCATAATGAGCAATCTATGAAGCATTCTTTTTATAAAAAAAGAGATAGAGATTGAGAAAAAAGAAAAAAAGATGAGAAAAGAGGAAAGAGAGAAAAAAGCACCATTTTCCCATGGTAAATAAGAAGATGCTGAGATGCTTATTGTCTGCTTGCCTTGTCATTTTGATATGGGGATTCTTCTGTATCATCGGGCAAGGGGTACCCCGTTGGCGGTTCTCTATGATACACATGTACTTACTATACCAAGAACTTACCGGTAACTAAACTTGAGTAGCATGAGGAGCGGCCCTCGTATTCAAGGGACATGAGATTGCCAACTTATACTTTGTCAAGCATATACTCCATAGTTTGTTCACTTTAACCTTAATCACCTAACGATGCTTATGATAGGGGCAATGAGAGCTAAAAGCTAATAAGTACCATAATTTTTGGAAGCTCTTTATGAAACTTGAGATCCCTGCTTCCCTCTGCGAAGGGCCTATCTTTTACTTTTTTAGTTGAGTCAGTAAACCTATTCCTTTCATTCATTCATATGATGATTTATTCAATCATGTTTCTTATGTTCCTGGTTTTGCACATTGCTCTTATTTAGTGAATATTACTTTGAAAGCTATCATTGAAAACCCATTTATGTTTGAACTCCAGCAAATTGTTAACTATTCTTTAACCAAGAGCAAACTTTACCATTACCACTTATGATTTACTTTATGTATCTTTATTGTGTTTCCTTTACTTATTACAAGATAAGTTATATAATAGTGAGTTGTCTTCTATTATAATTTGTGTATTGATGAATGTGATGCTTCTTGTACGTATTCTTTTACTGACTCTTCACTTCATAAACCTGAGATCATGTTTATTGAGCTCAGTTCTCGCTTGGGGACAAGCGAAGTCTAAGCTTGGGGGAGTTGATACGTCCATTTTGCATCACTATTCTATATCATAATTTACTGTTATTCATTGATATATTTCATATTAAGAGATGATACTTATGTTATTTCATCTATTTTTGCATGGTTGATGACCTTTGGAGGATGGACCGCTGCAGTCAGGATTCTAATGGAAAAGGTGCTGTTTGGAGGAAAAATTCGCGAAGATCAAAAAATTCCAGAAAATACATGGAAAATACTATTTTTCCAGAAGACGAAGGATGCCAGAAGGGGGAGCGGAGTTGGGCCACAGGGGGCCCACACCACCGCCTGGCACGGGCTACCCTAGGCCACGCCACCAGGTGGTGTGGCCACCCTGGCCCACTCCTGGCTCTCCCCTTTGGCGTATATTATCCCCACGAAACCCTAAGCCTAGGGGCGACCACAGAAAGGTTCCGCCACCTCTGTGGGGCAGAAAACTGCAGAGAGAGAAAGAGCTCTCCGGCAGGAAAAAATCTGCCTGGGAAATTCCTTCTCGGAGAGGGGAGATCATCTCCATCAACACCACCATCAAGGTGGACTTCATCGGGATCATCATCCCCATGATCACCATCATCATCATCAGCACAATCATCACCACTTCATACCGCTGTAACAATTGGGTTGAATCTTGCATAGTTCATAGGGGAAACTTTCCCGTTGTTGATTACTTGTTATAGTTGATGCTATTGAGTGGAACCATTGAATTATTGTTATGTTCAGATTGTTGCTTCTCATTATTCCATCTCTGATCTTGATCCATATGATGTCTTGTGAGTAGTTTGTTTAGTTCTTGAGGACATGGGAGAAGTCATGTTGTTAGTAGTGGAATTGTGTTGAGAAAGATTCAATGGTTTGTTATTTAAGTTGTGGTGTTATTCTTCTAGTGGTGTCATGTGAACATCGACTACATGAAACTTCACCTTTATGGGCCTAGGGGAATGCATTGTGTATTTGGCTACTAATCGTAGGGGTTGCCAGAGTGACAGAAACCTGAAACCCCATTAGGAAACCTTTGCACAAGGGACATCAGGGTCTTAGAGTTTAAAGCTGTGGTTAGGTTTCTACCTTAATTAGTTTCTTGTACTTGCGGATTCTTGGAAGGGGTATAATCACAAGAATGTATTAGTCCTAGGAAGGTCGGTACATTAGCACAGGTTCACCCACACAACACTTATCAAACTAAAGAAGATTAATCAACTCTATGAAACGAAAGCACTTGACGATATTCCCATGTGTCCTCGAGAATGTTTGGTCATCTTTAGTAATACAACTGGCTTGTCCTTTGCTAAAGAAAGGATTGGGCCGCTTGCTGTATCTATTATTATTGTCTTTTATTTACTCGCACTTTATTTATCTGCATTATCAAAAACCCCTAAAAATCTATTTTCTAAGTATTTACAGAGAATTTCTGCTCTAAGCCACTCGTCAACACCTTCTGCTCCTCGTTGGGTTCGACACTCGTACTTATCGAAAATACTGCGATACACCCCCTATACTTGTGGGTCATAAATATGCCATCCACATATTAGATCATGAAATTCACATAGCTCCCACTCAAAATATGTCATCTATATATTAATATTAGGAAAGCTATTTAGCTCCCACCCAGTTTATTTTAAGTGCAGGTCCTGTCGATAATCTTGGCAACTCCAAAATTCTTTGATCATCCATGAAATCAAGAATTTCTAGATACAAGATACTAGCATCCATATGATTGACAAAACTTGCTTGTTGTACCAACTACAACCCTTCTTCAATCTTGACATTGAAGAACACACATTTTTGACCACCTTCTACCAATTACCAAAATTGTATTAATTGCTGGTGTAAACCCAAATGACTCAAGCATTGCTACATATTGTAGTTAATCATTGAATTTGTCAAAACATCTCCTTTGTGAAAAATCAAGCTTTATGTCTTTTCTTAAAGTTTCATTTCTTCCTTATAACTTTGTAGTTATCAGGAAGATCAAGCAACATCCTTACTTAATAAGATCAAGTAACACATTCCTTTGCAATCTTAAATGTAACTTAATATAGGATTTTATGACTCTTAGTCATTTCTTGTACTTAGGTCCATTAACATAACTTTGTAGTTATCGTTGCTTCTTTGTATTTCGTAGTTATGTCATGTCCCATTAACATGACAAGTGAATCAATAATATAATCAAAACGTATTAAAACCTACTAATTTTGGTAAAAGTATTAATCAAAACGTCATGATTATTATCATTAGTTTTTCCTCTACTTGTAGAGCTTGGTTAAGTAACACATTCCATTGCACTACTCGACATTCTAGAGGTAAGCTAAAATGCCTTGTTTTGAGCTTTTACTCTCTTCCACTAACACTTTCTTTGATAAAACAATTTCTTGAGGAAGTACCATGCTAGGAAACACAAGCTTTTGCCTTGTTTGGTTTTGGGTTCGAAGATGTATTCATAGTTTCCTAATAATACTCTACAAGGTTTACTTATTCATTATAATCTTGAATTATCTCATAACTCAAAATTTTACAAACTACCTCATGCCATAACTCATATGGTGTTGCTTCGACGAATCTTAGATGATTTCCTGTATCTAAAATAAGTGCTGGCTATTTAATCGATAACTTTAAAATAACTATAGTAACTCGATAAGAGATTAATTTTAGACCATATGTATACAATGCAATATGATTATGATGTTTAGACATATCAAGACACTTTGAGTGTCCAATCATCATAGTTTGTGAAACATATTTCACGAGTCCTAACGCTAAAATCATTAACTCAAATACGTGTCACTTTGATCAAATTTGCAGAGACTTGTTTTTGTTGTTAATTCAATACCCAACTTCTTTCTAAAATTCTTTGAACATGTCAAATAGTTTCAGACTCGTGTTTCATTTTCTAAATACAAATATTTACTTAAATCCACCATGAAGATCATGAAACAATCATATCCACTATTTGTTGAACTTCAATACATCATCATGTATGGTATTCAACAATTGCATGCATAAATTGTTTTACTCGAATACGGAGTTTTAGTCATCTTACCTAGTGAGGCATGGTTTGCATAAGTCAAAATATCAAGAATCTAAAGACTTCATGTTTCATCAGAATGAACCTACCAATGTAACTTAAACAATAGTGTCATTCATTAATGATGTCATCATTAAGTTTGATGTCTTTCGGAAATTTCAATGTTTATAAATGCTTAAACTACCATCTTTAAGATAAAATAAGAATAACTCATTGATAACCATAATGTGACCATAGAACATATTATTCGTAGTTTCTCACTTATATGAACTAGACTTCTCTCTGCATCGTCAGGGCACAGTCAGTATGCAAAACGCTTTATGTTATGATTGTGGTACATCTACATGTAAGCTAAAAGATCTGGTCTTGCACTACAATAATCTGGATGATACATGACATTTTGATATCATCGTGGATGAGGGTGAAAACGCCGTAGATGGCCATCCACAACGAATTCTACGACAAAAAAATATGGTCATGAAACTCAAGTCATAGTTGGCTCCGTGACATTTTTGGTGTCTGAAAACGTCACGGGCCGTCCATGACGTTCCTCCAATTTTGTCGCGGTCAACTGGACCGGACCGGCCTAGGCCCTATCATTCGTGAAATTTTTTCTTCACGGTATAAGCCACGTGGCAGACGGCACCACGAGGTGCCGTCAGCGATGTTTGCCGATGTCATGGTTACTGTCTAAGACGTCATCGACTTTCTGATGTTTTTTCAATCACGGCTAGATTCCGCTAGTGCCGTTTTTTAACGTCAACTGTTGTTGCTTATGTCATCCTACCCATTTTGTCACGCTGGCAGAGATGAATTTCATTTTTGTCATGGTAGTAAGCTGGCCAGCTTACGCGTGGCCGACCGTTAGGATGACACGTGGACCAATAGGAAGGAAACACGTGGTCCATCTAGAGCACGCATCATGGACCAATCAGAGCTGAAGGCGTATCTACGATGCATGACAAACTCATTTTGTCAAGGCAGATGAGATGATGTTTCTGTTTTGTCAAGGACGTTGACGAGTGAAAGTGCGCCACATCGGTTTATATTGGTGGCAGAAATATTTTTGTCAACTAAACAACCGTGACGCTTTCGTTTATGTTGGAGATGAGTGGTGACAACTTCGCTAGATTACATGTTCCAGATCAAAATGATAGAAATTGCAGGACACATGTTTCAGGGGACATAAAATTCATATAAATAAATAAAAAATCCTAACAAGCTTTCAGTCACACCACCAGTTCACTTACCTACGCAACAGAGCTAAGAATTGCTGAAGTAATGCATTTACTAAGTCTCTAAAGTTCACAAGTTCTTTCCGCACTTCTTTCTCCTTTAGCAATGCTGCAATGTGTTTGCCCGGTGCCTCATTCGCTACTCTCTCAGCCCCAAGTTGGGCTTCAAGGAGAGAGTTCGTTGGTCTTGAAGGATGGATGCTTTCATTAGTGGAAGCAAGGGGTTGATCCTCAATGTCATCTTCTGCAGCAGATGGTGCCACTGTGCCTCCAATGAGTGCTTGATAGTTATAGAATCAAACATTAGAAAACTAGCAAGCAAATTCCAAGCATATCTTCATGGACAAACAGGGTATTGAGTTATACGAAGATGACAAAGATGGACCTGGTATAGTTTCTTCCACACTTCCTGCACTTTCTTTAGGGCTTTTGCCTCGCCATCTAGTTTCTCTGTCTGCAACCCCACAATGGCACTATGCAGTATCACATTCCCTGCTCTCTGAGCCTCGAGTTGCGCTTCTTGGTTAGTCTTGAAGAATGGATGATGATGTCCCACGACAGCGCATAGTGCACAACATCGGTGGAAGGAGGTTGTTCAACCTTAGTGATATCTTTGGAAGCATTAGGCGCCATCTTGCTTTCCATGGTTGCCTATGAGTTTTAAGAATAGAATCGAATATTGGAAAAATAGCCAGCAAATTACAAGTGGATTGTACTCATTTTAGAGACAAATATGGCATTGAAATTTTGGAAGATGACAAAGATGGAAAGTATTCTGGAGGGCTTGTTGTTGCTTTTTTCACACTGTGATGGGGAAGCCTCGGCTATCACAGAAAAACACATCACTGTGATAAGGTTGTTTATTTCTGGTATGCCTATTTATTAGACAACGGGCCTACACAAAGAGAGAGCATAGAGTATAAGAGGCAATCCTGGTTAAACACAAACAAGGGGAAGTTGAGTAGACAAGACTTGACCTGGTTCTTCAGGTTAGTCCAAGAATCAACAAGCTTGCACCACTCTGCATTGTTAATGTGTTCAATAGGAGATATCCTTATTACTTTATTAAGTGGAACAGGTCAAAACACTGCTTCTTCAGGAGATTCCTTCAAATTCTTGCGTGCCTCATTAACTGTTGGTTGCAAGCAACCCGCACCTCTGGTCAAGATGCATCCATGAAAAACTTGTGCTGAAATAAAATATCGTGCATCAGCCTTTGCATGAACAATAATGAGAAGAAAAGGGACAGTTGAGTCATAGAACATACAGAAACTCTATCGTAGAACTGTACTCTGACATCCGGCCTCTCCTTGTACCCTTTCTAGTGGGGGAAGATAAGCATACCAGTCTTGACTGTTTTTTCACACTCAGTGGTGAACTTGGAAGCAATATTTGTTGACTCTGGTTTAGTTCTTCCTAGAGGAATGACAAATGGAAGCCTTCCTCCTTTAGACATATTATCAAGCTGCTTCCCCATGTTTTTTCCCTCGAGACAATTTGAGGATCATCATGTGTAACAGTGTGTTTAGAAGGATGATGGCTAAAATCGACTACAAACATATAATGTGGAGTTAGTGTTCTACCATATAATAAGTGTCATTCAAACAATTATGTGCTTTCCTTGGGGAGTTGGTTGCTTGCCTAGGGAAGCTGTTTGCTCGTCTTGGACTGCTGTCTTCCTGCCATGGAGTGCTGCCATCTCGATTTGGGCTTCTACCTTCTCTCCTTGAGCATCAGGATCTGCAGGACTCTTAGTTTCTTGCAAAGAGGTCGCAACACTTGGTGGTCTTGGTGGGCTCTGTGGAGAACTTAGAGGTGGAACTGAAGGAGATATGCCCTAGAGGCAAATAATAAATGGATTTTTATTATGATATCTCAATTAGTTTGTAATAGTTTCATATTGTGCTATAACTGTATAAAGTGGAAACATTGGTACAAGTGTGGTGTGAAACAAACCAAGTCCCTAGTAGCCTCTATTCATACTAGTTCGTTGGTCAAGCGATGATTAAGGTTTCCTGATCATGGGGCATTTATGCCAATTGGCAACGAGGTAATATCATTGGTGAATGATGTGATGGACATTACCCAAAGATTGCGACACGATCAAGTCACAGAGTTCATTGTTGCAATAGCTAGAAACGTAGTCTTCTTCTCCTTAGACCGTGAGACCATATCAATCACTATCATTCAAGAATACTTAGATAGCATCAAACGCCACTTGGTGACTCGGTGATTATAAATGTGTATTCAGGTATTTAGAGAGGCATGTAGAGGCATTATGTGTCAAGAGAGGAATTTGTTCACCCACGTGACGGGTAAGATACATATGGCTAGCTTGGTGAGATTACATCCATAAATGTTGCAACATGTGACTAGGTCATGGGGATGTAATATCACGGTAACAAGTAAAACAAAACTTTTCGGTAACGAGATTGAACAGGGTATGTGATACCAATGATCGAATCTCGGACAAGTCATATCAGAGAAACAAAGGGAATTGGACTCAACGTTTTACGATTCAAATGACATTATCATCATGGAATGCATAGGGGTCATTATGGGCATCTCGGTCCCTCTAATAATCATTGATGGAGATCATGTCTGTGCCATTCTCGAGTCATGGGGAAATACACTTAAGGGTACGATGAGCTAGAGATACTCTGTAAGTTGGAATCACAGTAGAGAAAGAGAAAGTCGGAATTGTTCCGCGGAGAGATCCAAAGTTGTTCAGAGAAAGAAAGGAAGGAAAGGACTGGAAGGTGTTTTAGATAAATGGGAATTTAAATTTACATTTATTATATGTTAATTGTGAATTAATATATTCTAAATAATATTTAAATGGAGATTTGTAAAGTCAACTTTCTTATTAGGACAAAACCCCAAAGGGATTTGACTAAAAAGAAATGCTGCAGAAAAATAGAAAAAAGAAAAACAGACCGCAACCGCTACTAGGACACCACTGGGCGGCCCACACGTGGGCAGGAAAGCAAGCGGTTGGTGGGTACTATGTACCGCACCGGGCCCCAGGCAATGCGGGCCGCCGCTCCCAGACAGCAGTGGCACTGTGCTAGGCCATCGCGTCTGGACAGCTGATACCTTCGATCTAGATTACGGATGTAGTGTAGCTTCTTTTTCCCATGTATTCCTAGGTCATCGAATCCTCGGGAAGCAAATGCGTAGTGAAGTTACTTTAACGGACCTTTGGAGTTTTAGAATTCCTTTTGTTTTTTACTGGACCAATAGCTTGTGTCTCTTTGTTGTTGTCGATGATGGAGAGAGAGAGAGCCTAGGATGTTTGGTTTCACCTGTAGCTATGCAAAACATCTCTTGGTTTTATCTACTTTCTTGTGTTTTGTCCACACTTTGGAGTACTTTTCATATGATTTCTTGGACTAACCTATTAACAAGAGCCATAGTGCCAGCTGCCTATTTTCTGCTATTTTTGGTTCCAGGAAAGTCAGAAAATGAATATTCTCGGAATTGGACGGGACAAAAGCCAAAGTCATTATTTTACCGAGGGACACATGGAGCCAGAATACGAGACGGAGAGGGGCTGGGGCCCGGCCACACCACCTGGTCACGCGGCCAGGCCTGGCCCGCGCCAGGGGGTGGTCTGGCTGCCCCAGGCACCCCCTCGGCCTCTCCTTCCTCCTATATATTGCCTTTGATACGGAAACCCTAAGTACCCGATAAAAAATCCAAAAAAGAGTCTATAGCCGCCGTCATCTCCATCCCTAGATCGGGAGGGATCTGAAGCTCTTCTCGGCACCCTGCCGGAGAGGGGAATTCACCCTGGAGGCCATCTTCATCATCATGCAAGCCTCCGGTGTGATGCGTGAGTAGTTCATCTCTGGACTACGGGTCCATGTAGTAGCTAGATGGCTGGTTCTCCTCCTTTGTGCTTTCATGTCTAGATCTTGTGAGCTCCATTCATGATCAAGATCATCTATTTGTAATTCTGCATGTTGTGTTTGCTGGGATCCGATGGATATTGAGATGCTATTTTAGATTGATTATTGATTCTATCATGTCTTTGTTATTTGTGATCTTGCATGCTTTCCGTTGTTAGTAGCTATCTTGGCCAAGTAGATGCTAGCAACTCTAAGAGTTAGTATTTATGCTCGATAGTGGGTTCATGCCTCTGGTAATCTGGGGAAGTGACAGAAATCTCTAAGGTACTAGATGTGCTGTTGCTACTAGGGAGAAAACAACAATCCTTTATTCATAGAACAATTGTATTGTTTACTTTACACGCAATTTGTAATGCAATTATCCGTTGCTTGCAACTTAATACTAGAGGGGGTTTGGATGATAACCTGAAGGTGGATTATTAGTCATAGATGCAGTTGGATGGCGGTCTATGTGTAATGTTGTAGTGCCCAATCGAATCTCACAGGAGTTAAGATGAGTAGTATATGCTTGTATGCTTTCTCGATGTTTGTCAATTTGCCCCGCTGTAATTTGTTCACCCAGCATGTTATCTATCTTAAGGAGAGCCACCTCTAGTGAACCATGGACCTTGGTCCTTTCTTTTATCATCAATCTACAATCAACTATTTACTGCTTTGTGTTTACTTTCTGCAAACTATTACTTTCTTCCACTCAATACGTTTAATCTTTTGTTTTCAGCAAAACCGGTGAGATTGACAACCTCATCGCAAGTTGGGGACAGCGTTCTGTGGTTGTGTTGCGCAGGTCTCCATGTTACTGCTGGCACCGGTAGTGCGCCCTGCCAACGTTCAGCTAGCAACACCTTTGGGGTGTTTCCTTGCTCCTACTAGTTCAATTAAACCTTGGTTTTATACTGAGGGAAAACTTGCTGCTGTACTCATCATACCTTCCTCTTAGGGTTCCCCAACAAGCTCGATATATTTTGGGCCATCAAGCTACTTTTCTGGCGCCGTTGCCGGGGAGTCAAGGACATCTTCACAAGGGGAGTCCCTCATAACCAATCTCTTTACTTTGTTATTTTGTTTTTCTTAGTTTACTTTTTCTTTGTTTGCTTGTTTTCTTTATCAAAAACACAAAAAAATTAGTTTTAGAAGTTTGCTTTCTTTATTGAAAACACAAAAAAATTTAGTTCTTATCTTAAGTTGCCATTATGCCTAGCATGGCTCCAATCACTATGTCACCTGAGGAAATGATTTTCACTTTTAAACAAGGAATTGAAGAGAGTTTCAAGGAAGCTTGGTCTAGAATCTCTGATCTACATGAAAAATCTGAACCTAAAATGACTCAAAGCTTGTTCCTTAGCAGTTTTTACCTTGGAATTTCTCTTTGCTATAGATATGCTTTAGATGCTGTTGTGGGAGGAGATTTCCTCCAATGCAATGAGGATGATGCTGTTAATGCCATAAAGAAGTTGGTCTTTACTTCCAACTTGCCTAGCAAAACTGATTCTTCTTTCATAAACATATTTGCTAGATTGAATACTCTTGAGACCAACACTGCTAGTTTGAAAGATTGCTATAATACGCTTAGAGAGCATCACAACTATGTTCCAATAAACTCTGAACCCTCCGAATGGCTTCCCACAGTAAAGATTGCTATAAACAATGAAACTTTTCATGCTCGCTGTGATATCATGTCTGAATTTTGTCTTATGCCCAAAGATATTTATGAATCTTTGAATCTTTGGGGGCTTTCTGAAGGAGGAGAAGAAATTTTTCTTGCTAATAATGCCACAATATTACCCATTGGAATAGCTGAAGGAGTGTTTATAAAGATCCTAGGGAAAATGGTTTCTACTGATTATCTTGTTATTGAATGTGCAGGAAAAGGACAAATCACATTTGGAAGATCCCTATTAAAACTCCTTGGAGCAATAATAGATGTGGAAAAGGGCACCATGCGCTTTGTTTCTCCACCAAGCATTCACAAGTTCCCCAAGGTTAAGAATAAAAGTAAGAGAGGTAAGGGCAAGAAATTTGGTTTTAATGCTTCTTCAAACACTTGATCCTTTTTCTTGCTTCTTATGCCTAACTTAAAGGCGTTAAAGAAAAATACTTATTGGGAGATAACCCAAAAGTTTTAGATGCGTCTTGGAAGTTATTACTTCAGTAATAACCGCTCCTTATCCTTTTTATTTGCTTTTTGTGCCAAGAGTAACCTCTAATGAGAGAGAAGTAATGATTGGGAAAGTTGCTGTCCGGAAACAGATTTCTGTGCTTCGCCGTAAAATTTCGTGTAAAATCTCTGTACGTCCTTTTGAGGCGTGAATTTTTGTGCTTCTGCCCCAGGTTGTTATATAACCTTCTTTAGTTCAACACTTTTTGATTTGAGCAACAGAAGGTCTTCGAAAAATTCGTCTTTACCTGCTGGCCTGTTTTGACAGATTTCTACCATTTTCTGCACTTGCTTCTTGTTGGTTCCTTTTTGAGTTCTTTTGGGGAATTGAGCTTTTTGAGGAAAGTGCTACAGTAGCCTGTGTTTTAGTGGAAGTTTTATTGGTGTTAGAACTGAACCTAAAGACTTATTATCTTGAGTGCACTAATGTTGCTAATAAAGGTTGTGTGAAGTTTTGTATGAAGGAAAAATTTTAGGTGTATGGAAGGAATGAGTAATGAGATGAAGAATGGACTAAAGCTCAAGCTTGGGGATGCCACGCGTGTCACCCCAAGAAATATCCAAGAAGTACAAGCATCAAAGCTTGGGGATGCCCAAGGCATCCCCTTCTTCATTAATAAAAATCCTAGGTTTCTTCCAAACGCTTCATTTTTATTGTTTCATGCACAGTTGTGTTGTTCTTGGAGCGTCTTCTTTTTCGTTTTCGTTTTGGTTTTTCGTTTGCTTGGTTTTCTTAGTTTGCTGAATAAATTGGTTGGACCCCCTCTTTCATTCATTGTTTTTCAAATAGTTTGGTTTGGATTGGAAAAGAGTAGGAAAGTGCATGCTTAAGTGTTAAAGAGAGCTTGTTTTTTACTGTGGCCTATGCTTTGTCATGCCATGCTTGATATTGTTTTGGCTTTATGCTTAGTATTCTTTGCTGTAGCATGACTTGCTATAAACAATTGATATTTCTTAATGTGCCTTTGAAGAATCATGCGTTGTTTTAGCATATTAAAGCATAGTATTGTGGTATTCTCCTTTGATGCTTTATTTGGGTTGACTTGGCACATGCTCACACCATATTATGACTATCCCAAGTCACCATAAGCCTTTATGATCCTTTAGTTTTCAACTTGTAGTATCACTTTATGCTTTGATCAATGATGTTTTGTCGCTCTGCATGATTATGGCTAGTATTGCTCTCTTAGTTTGTCGCTCCTAGTCTTTTG
Organism: Avena sativa; assembly: GCA_916181665.1. NCBI lineage: Eukaryota > Viridiplantae > Streptophyta > Magnoliopsida > Poales > Poaceae > Avena > Avena sativa. The sequence continues at coordinate 408,341,296 of OV702292.1, read as the reverse complement.
CTAGCCTCCACAACCAAGTATGAGTTCCACTCATGCATCCAACTCCAAAAACCAAGTTATTCCAAAGAGTCCACCATACCTACCTACTAGCATAAGCTATTCCAAGTATATTCATGTTTTTATCTACCTTCCAAATTAAACTTGTTATGAGAAAACTAGTGATTAAAGATCTCACGAACTTGATGGCACACTTTACTTTTCTTGCCCTTAATAAACTTGAACCATTGTGTCGTCTATGTTGTATATGCTTGCACTTATTTGTTGGGGATTAGAAGAACCATGCTGTCATGGGGAACGCTTTCAACATTGCACTTGTACTTTGTACCTAGTTGATATCATGCTCTTTTGTCTATGGATGTCGTCGGTGTGAAATGAAAGGGGAGCTTGTAAGTCCATGGAGTTATGTATATGTGTTAGAGAAACGCCTGGGCCGCTTGTCTAATCCATGCTGACATGGTGGAAACCTGCAGCGTAACCATAATGAGCTGTCTATGAAGCATTCTTCTTATAAAAAAAAGAGTCCGATATTGAGAAAAAAAGAGAAAAAGAAAAAAAGAGATTATGAAAAGTGGAAAGAGAGAAAAAAGCACCATATTCCCATGGTAAATAATAAGATTGCTGAGATGCTTGTTGTCTGCTTGCCTTGTCATTTTGATATGGGCATTCTTCCGTATCATCGGGCAAGGGGTACCCCGTTGGCGGTTCTCTATGATACACATGTACTTACGATGACAAGAACTTACTGGTGACTAAACTTGAGTAGCATGCGGAGAGGCCCTCGTATTCAAGGGAAATGAGATTTCCAACTTATACTTCGTCAAGCATATACTCCATAGTTTGTTAGCTTTAACCTTAATCACTTCAAGATGCTTATGATAGGGGCAATGAGAGCTGAAAGCTATTAAGTACCATAATTTTTGGAAGCTCTTTACGAAATTTGAATCCCTACTTCCTTCTATGAAGGCATTTCTTCCACTTTTATATTGAGTCTCCACCTTCTATCTTTATGCACCTACTTTGAGAGCATAGTGGCCATTCTTAGTTCTATGTGCATTGTCCCAAGACTTGTTGATTGATTCATACTTGATATTGCTTGCTTTAAACTATTTGTATCTAGTCACTCTTATGAACTTTGAAGGTGTCCTATGTATTTATGTTTGCTACTCTATGAGGGACAAGTTGAATGCCACTGTGCTATGTTTTCTTTATGTGAAAAAACAAACGTCTTGCAAAGCATTGTTATTCATGAATCTTTTGTTTGTGCCTTTTCATGTTGCAACATAGTTTCTTTGTCTTATTGCTAGAACTTTGTCTTTCATGTTATGATTGAATTACTATGGTCCCAGCTTTGAATGTTTTACAAATACTTTGATCAAGTTTATGATGGTGCATGTCACCTCAAAAATTATTGTTTCTTTTTATCACTTACCTACTCGAGGACGAGCAAGAGTTAAGCTTGGGGATGTTGATACATTGCAAATGTATCTATAATTTTTGATGTTCCATGCTTGGTTTGATCTACTTTCTTGTGTTTTGTCCACACTTTGGAGTAATTTTCATATGATTTCTTGGACTAACCTATTAACAAGAGCCATAGTACCAGCTGCCTGTTTTCTGCTGTTTTTGGTTCCAGGAAAGTCAGAAAATGAATATTCTCGGAATTGGACGGGACAAAAGCCAAAGTCATTATTTTACCGAGGGACACCTCGAGCCAGAATAGAAGCCGGAGAGGGGCTGGGGCCCGGCCACACCACCTGGCCACGCGGTCAGGCCTGGCCCGCGCCAGGGGGTGGTCTGGCCGCCCCAGGCACCCCCTCGTCCTCTCCTTCCGACTATATATTGCCTCTGATACGGAAACCCTAAGTACCCGATCAAAAATCCACGAAAGAGTCTATAGCCTCTGTCATCTCCATCCCTAGATCGGGAGGGATCTGAAGCTCTTCCCAGCACCCTGCTGGAGAGGGGAATGCACCCTGGAGTCCTTCTTCATCATCATGCAAGCCTCCGGTGTGATGCGTGAGTATTTCATCTCTGGACTACGGGTCCATGTAGTAGGTTGATGGCTGGTTCTCCTCCTTTGTGCTTTCATGTCTAGATCTTGTGAGCTCCGTTCATGATCAAAATCATATATTTGTAATTCTAGATGTTGTGTTTGCGGGGATCCGGTGGATATTGAGATGTTATTTCAGATTGATTATTGATTCTATCATGTCTTTGTTATTTGTGATCTTGCATGCTTTCCGTTGTTAGTAGCTATCTTGGCCAAGTAGATGCTAGCAACTCCAAGAGTTAGTATTTATGCTCGATAGTGGGTTCATGCCTCTGGTAATATGGGGAAGTGGAAGAAATCTCTAAGATACTAGATGTGCTGTTGCTACTAGGGAGAAAAAAACAATCCTTTGTTCATAGAACAATCGTATTGTTTACTTTACATGCAATTCGTAATGCAATTATCTATTGCTTGCAACTTAATACTGGAGGGGGTTCAGATGATAACCTGAAGGTGGATTATTAGTCATAGATGCAGTTGGATGGCGGTCTATGTATAATGTTGTAATGCCCAATCGAATCTCAAAGGAGTCTAGATGAGTAGTATATGCTTGTATGCCTTTTTCGATGTTTGTCAATTTCCGCACTGTAATTTGTTCACCCATCAGGTTATCTATCTTAAGGAGAGCCACCTCTAGTGGACTATGGACCCCGGTCCTTTCTTTTATCATCAATCTACAATCAAATGTTTACTGCTTTGTGTTTACTTTCTGCAAACTATTACTTTCTTCCACTCGACACGTTTAATCTTTTGTTTTCAGCAAAACAGGTGAGATTGACAACCTCATCGCAAGTTGGGGACAGAGTTCTGTGGTTGTGTTGTGCAGGTCTCCACGTTGCTGCTGGCACCGGTAGTGCGCCCTGCCAACGTTCAGCTAGCAACACCTTTGGGGTGTTTCCTTGCTCCTACTGGTTCGATTAAACCTTGGTTTCATACTGAGGGAAAACTTGCTGCTGTGCTCATCATACCTTCCTCTTGGCGTTCCGCAACCAGCTCGATATATTTTGGGACATCACACATCAATAAATCAAGACTTTTCAAGCACTACTTTTCTATTCATTGTTCTTCAAGAATTTCAGTTTTTAAGTAATTGAGAGCATGCCAAAGATTTTTTATTGTTTATCGGGCTGTGATGGACACTCGTGGTATCACTAAGGTTTTTGTTCCTTTTGCATAATGATTACTCATAATAGCCATAGGAGTGATTCCATCATGATTAGCTACCCGGGAGTCCCAAGAATCTTACCCACTATAGCATTGCTGCTATAAGTGTTTAATCAACTCATAGCCGAAATCTAGGAGTTTCCTCCATGAAGATCGTTCGTAGGCCAGCAGAGTTGTTGGCATTCCATGAAGTTTGACACACATAAAGCTATATCATTCTTATGATTAACAAGTCAAACTTTGGCATGCTCACAAAGACCGCTAAAATTAATTCAATCGAACAAATCCTTTCAAAGAGAGCTATCAAGTCAATTAACATTTTCAGTGGTGTTGAGTGTCTCTAGAAATACTTCAAGACTAAGCACTACAACATCCAAGCCTTCAATTGTGAGACTTTTTCTTATTACAATTGTTTAGCAATTTTAGGCAAGACTTGGTTAACTACGAGAGCTGGAACAAAATGTACCCAATTAAATACCCATGCAAACGAAAAATCTTACTACGATACAAAGACTCACTCCACCAATATAATATCTTAACATTTACTACTAACTAGCATGGTTTTCTCAAACTTCAAAAGTGGGGAGTCATAAGGCATACCTCTCATGTTTGGTTCCACTTCTCTCTTCCTTTTTTATTTTCTTCTTGGAAACTCGAAGTCGATCACTCTCCTGCAAACATATGAAGACCTCGAGGCGGAAAGAAAAGAAAGAGGGAAAATAAGGAAAAATGGAGAAATCTTTTTGTGATTTTTAAGAGAGGGAATTTAAAGAATAGAAAATTAGCGGCAAAGCTCGGCTAGAAAATCTCGAAAGCAAATAGAAAGAACTAGAAAACAAAGTGTTGGGGAAACCAACACGAGTGCTTATAAACTCAAATAAAAACACAACCTCTAAATAAATAAAAGCAAATGAACGCCAAATAAAGATACATGAGGAAACTTCCCTAAGCTTAGGCTTTTGCAAGCCATTCAAATCATTGTGGTGGCGGGAAAAAGTCATTACTCCAGTTTGCAAATTGAGTTGAGAGGTTACTAGTTGATTCTCGGAGGTTCAAAGAGAGGCTATGCATCCTCTCCACAGTCCCTCCAAGTCCTTGGAAATCTTGGTATGTGGCGAACCGGGTTTGTGGCTGCTCCTCTTGGTAAGGAACTCCTTGCTCCTCTTCTTGGTCCTCATCCTCTTCCGGAATCTCTTCCTCGGGTTGGTGTTGCTCAACCTGCAAATCATATAGCAAATGTCCTTCCTCGATAGAGAAAAGACCATTAGGCATAGGAGCGGGATAGAGACGCCCAGCTCCAGCAATATGCAGATAATAAGCACCACCTCTCCTAGTGAGCATTCTACAGGCTCTCAAGGTGGAGAAACCAACACGTGTCTCACATAGCATGGGTTGCAACTCACCTAGGTTGATGTCTAGGGCAGTGGCAAGCATGGTGATGACGCCTCCTCTTGTGATTGGCCCTTGGCTTTGGGAGGCTTGGTACTCTAGGTAGCGCACAAGGATAGTGCCTGAGTTGAGTGGCAGGTTGCAGTTGATGTAAGCAGCCTTTGCAAGGACTAGGATGTCCACCTCGTTGAGTCTCGTGAACTCATTACGTGCCTTCAAGGTGTTAGCAATAATATAGAACAAATAGCGAATTGCAGGGTGTTGAATATTCTTCCCCTTGTTCACTCTAGTAGTGAAACTCATTCCATTATAGTATTGTTCAGGGGAAGGACTTAAGCCAGTAAAGGATGCGCGTAAGGCATGAACATCATTGTTTGGCAAATTAAAACAGGCACACCATTCATCTAATGTTAAAGTGTAGTTGTTGTTCATTAGTCGGAAAGAAGTAGTGTCCCTTCGTTGCCATTGTTTAACAATGCTTTTCAACGAACTTAGAAATTCAATGGTTAAGCGGCGATAAGTAGGTACATCATTGTACACAAAGTTTTGCAAGCCAGATCTATTGAAAACTAAATTAAAGTCATCAGAAATACCGAGTTGGTTCAATATAATGGGATAAGCCCACTTGGTAGCCCTCACTTCACAGTTCTTGATCCTATTGAAGCGATCACGTTGGGGCTCATCCTTGAACTTGATCCCCATGCGTTCTTGAGCGGCTGCCCGAGAAGCGCTAGCAGTATCACGGGCATGAGTTTGGCTCCTTGTGTTCATCATCTAAAACATTGAAGAAAGACAAATAAAACTTTTTGATCCAACAATAGTAAGTATAATATATTCCTCATCATAACACACTAAAGAATCTCCTCGAAATAATAATCTAGGCAAGAAAGTCATGGCAATTGGTTTATAGCAGGTCTCATCCTAGATTAATAATGACAATAGATTGGAGATAAATTTGCAAAAAGTAGTTGAAGGATCGGAGGAGAAACATATCATAGATCACTTGTGTGCAAGGAAATCGAACGAAATTGAGTAGAGATGAATATCTCTTGAGGTTTTAAGAGAGTTTGAAGGTAGAAGAGAGAAAAAGGATTGAAGCTGTGGAGTTGGAGGTACCTTCCCATGCGATTTTGTCGTCGGACGCAACTATACGGGCGCAACTATACGTTCGGAACATTGTGTTTCCGTCGTATAGTTAGCCTTCTATCAAAAATTTAGGTTTTCCTCCTGGCAGCGCAGCTATACGGACACAACTATACGGTCGGAACAAAATGTTCCCGCCGTATAGTTGGTCGTTAAACTGTCTGTTCCTGCGAAAAAAAATATACAAAGGCATCGATATCTATACGACCGGAACTATACGGCCGGAATTTTTATTCTCGCCATATAGTTGGTCGTTAAACTCTCAGTACACTAGATAATTCCCCGCGCATTGCTACGGAATGTTAGATGAAAATGATAAGTTAAGAGATGCTCAGAGCAAACAGAGGTGTATGAGCCATTTTAACTACAAATTGTGTAGAAATCCATATAATTATAGAAACACTTCCCTAACTTATTTAGAAACATTAAACATGCATATTTCCCCGAAAAAATGAGAAAAATGTCCTTTCGATTTTGTTAACTTTGTAGTGGTTGCATACTTCATACAAAAAAAGAAAAGAAAAAATAGTACTCCCTCCGATTCATAATAAATATCGGAGATTTAGTTTAATTTATTCTAAGTTTGAACTAAAACCCCGACACTTATTATGGATCGGAGATAGAACTATTTATCATGCATATCTTTGTAAGTTCTACACTTAAGTTACTGCATGTACTTATAGACCAAATGCTCCGTAGCAAACTATCATTATGTATGTCCCGAGTTTATCTGCAATACTTGCAGTAAGACAATGACACGTATAAAGAATAAGATTCTACACAAATAAAAGTAGATATTTTATCTTCTAGAACCATGGAATATTGCATAATGAATGATCAGGAATTGAATTCTTTTAGCTGCTTCAAGTAAAGTTCATTGTCTATAACTCTACCCCGTTTCAAAAAAATTGTCCCTTAGTCTAAGAACCAATACCTCACAAACCTTCAAGCTGCAAGAAACTCTGAACACGATTAAGTAATAAAGCACCCATTTTAAAAAAAACTCTGAACAAATAAGAGTTGATGCTTCATTTTCAGATCCATGGAATTAATATTGTGTATAAGGAATGAATTGGAAATAAATTCATACAGTCGCTGTTAGCAAAATTAATTGACCATTAGTCTAAGAAAAAATACCTCAAGTTCTTTAATCTTCAAGTTGGAAGATACATGATTCATGAAGTAGATAGGGTGTTGGAAGCTAGTGGATCAATAGATGTAGGACAGACCAAATTTCCTTCTCACAATAGGAGTAGTATTCATCGGGAGTTCATCACGAAAATTGTTGTTGTCCCAAGTGAACTGATTAAAAAAGTGAATGCATATCTACTACGCTCTAGTATCTATTAGCTAATATTTCCGAGCTTTCTAGCAGATCTGCCACAACAAAATATAGTTCATAGTTTCATACCATGAAGTGATATTTTTTAGAAATGGCTCATCATCGACCAAAAAAGGAGAAATATCTAGGAATGAAGATTTAAGGCCAGTATGACACTTATGGAAAATTGACATGTGCACTGCTCCGTCTCCCTGCTCACAAAGGAAAGGCAGGGAACATTAGCTTTCGAATTTGATTTATAAGCCTAACCTTGAGGTGGCACGTTCCAAGTAGAGGAAGGACCATTGATGGAAGAGGGGAGTGAGAACCAAGACAAAGATGTGTATTAGTTGAACCAAAGGTGACCAGCACTACGTCCCCCGCAACTTAACCAACATAAACCATCAATTTCGTCGATGGCCAATCAAATTATTACAGAAAAACTTGGATCTTGGTCAAAAAAAAAAAACTTGGATGATCTGATTTTAACCAAAAGAGGTAGCTATCAACTCACCTTGTCTCCACCCATCGTGTGGGTGCTTCAGAAAATATAGACGGGCACATCGGACAGAGGCCTTTGCTCAAATCCACTCTTGCGTGGTGGGGAACTGCTCGATTGATGAACCAATCAGTCAGGATGTTCGATATTTGTGTTTCCCTATGTCATGTAGCACAACTCGTGATGGTGGCACCGGATTTATTGGGCGCACATGACTGCACGTTGTGATCTAGCGACCGCTGACGTAAAGTGAAGGGTGGTGATGGCTCATGATGAAATGTGGAGACATGAATTGGGAAGATGGAGACGATGCAAGACGCAGTTAAGTTCCTGAACAGATGCCCGAATCAGTGAGCGGTAAGGAAGAAATAGGCTTGGGGCAAGTGGGAGCATTGATTCCATGATCAGTTACAAAGAGGGAGACGAAGAAGTAAATAGTAGGGAGGGAGATTGACAGCACGAGACCAGCAGTTATCGGTCGGTCCATCCAGATTCTACGCGGTGGAGAAGAGAAAGAATATTGGACTGGTTGCTTTTATTGCACATGGGTTGAAGAATGCGCTTCTATTGCACATTACACCGACCACCCTGGAACATGGCGGGATTTCTTAGCGGAAACAAAGGGAAAAAAGGAAAAATGCTGATGTGGCAGCGCTGGGTGGATAGGCTGCATGTCAAGAGAAATAGATAGTGATGATGAACTATTTAGATATTATAGACTGGAAAAGAATTTGTATGGAGGCACCGATATCTATACGACCGAAACTATACGACCGGAATTATACGGCCGGAATTTTTATTCCCGCCGTATAGCTGGTCGTTAAACTCTCAATACATGTTAAAGAAAAATTGTCGATGGTAAAGATATCTATATGATAAGAACTATACGGCCAAAATTTTTATTCCCGCCATATAGTTGGTCGTTAAACTCTTTATGTGCATCAAAAAATTTCTGTTTCTTCGAGAATTACTTCTTTTCCTGTAACTTAGTGATATATCTTGTTTATGACAGAAAATTGACAGTAAATATTGTCGACCAACAACAACATGTATATAGCAAAATTTTAAGTACTACCAAACTTCTTCTCCTCAAATGGAGTTTTCTAGCACTCTTTATTAATCATAAACTTAGACTAAAAACTAAAAACTTAACTCAAACCTTTATTTAATATGGGTTGCCTCCCATGAAGTGGTCTTTTACGGTCAATAGCTTGACCTTGACAATACTCACTTGGGCCAGATGAGTGGGACACCCACTCCAAAGTAATTGGCCTTCAAAGTGATGGCCTCCTTATCGTCATGTTTGGCTTTATTTTTCCTGGGGAAATGGATAACAAAAGGATCCCGCGAAGGCAATTGTAACTTCACGTTCCCTTCAAGAAAGGACATCCTAGTATTATAAGAGCAATAGTATCTTCAGGCATGTCAACAATAACGAAGTCAATTAGAGCAGGACAACCTTTAATGTAAACTAAAGTGTTCTTCTTAATTCAAACAACTTGTTTGTAGGTAGAATCTGCTATATGCAATTTTAATTCAGTGGTTTCAAAGGATCCAAGATTTAACTTGTTAAAAAGACTTTTTGAAATTGTTGAGACGCTTGCACCTAGATCATAAAGTGCAGCTATCTCATTAGTCCCAATCTTTATCTTAATAGTAGGCTCAAATATGTCATCTAGTTTAACAGGTAACTTTTCAGCGATTTTCTTGTATTTCTCTTCAAGCTCGCGTACCTTAATTGCTACTTGATCAACAAAGTGTTGATACATGGCTTCATCGTTACCTTCACTTACCAGAATTTTGACATTGATCCTGTTTCCGAGGTCTTCGATGGTGTAGCTTGGTGAAGGGGCATTACTATAATCAAGTTCTTTACACTCCTCCCGTTGGATCCTCATGATTTTTAGTTCTTCAACAGGGTTGGGCTCAGCTTTACCTGCAAATTTAGCTAGAATGAGAGTTTGACTCTCGGTTATCTTACCGAGCTGTGCCTCAACGATCCTCGCTCTTTCTTGGAGGGCCTACAAATCATTTCTCAAACTAACAGCTTGGTTAGATAATTTACCAAGCATGGCATCATGATTCTCCGTTATTTTAACAAGAATATTGTTTTGTTCATTTTGTGAGTCTATAAAAGACTTAAGTGTTTCTTGGAGACTACCATTACTAGTTCCCATATTATTATTAGAATTACCTACAGGACTAGAATAATGTTTATGAAAGTTAGGATTGTGACTCTTCTTCCAAGCAGGGTTATAATCATTACGAGCTATAAAATCTATTTCTTCAATATTTGTTTTAGGAGTGCCTCTTAACTGGGGTTCCTTACCTTTTACGGCTAATATGAGCTCATCCAACTTAGTATTGAGGTCTTCATTTTCTTGTGGTGAGATGGAGTTCACCTTCTTCGTGTTTGATCTTTCAACATGCCATTGAGCATGGTTGTCTTGCATATTGTCTACAGCTGCTTTGCTTCGGTAATATGTTTACCCATGAATATTCCCCCAGCTGCGGTATCAAGTATAGACTTAGACACATGATTAAGAGCATTATAAAAAATATGGAGGATTAACCAATCTTCCATCCCATGACTAGGACATTTCCTTAAGTATTCTTTCATCCTCTCCCATGCAAGCGCTAGTGGCTCACGCTCTTCCTGTCTAAAGCTAGTAATATTAGATCGGAGTTGCATAGTCTTTGCAGGTGGGAAAAATTTAGTTATAAATAAAGAAGTACATCCCACCCATGATGTAATAGTATTTCTAGACAAAGATAGCAACCATTCTTTTGCTCTCCCTCTTAGAGAGAAAGGAAATAGACGTAATTTGGTTGCATCAGGGTCAACGTCTTTTATACGCATCATATCACATATTTGAGTGAAAGTATTTAAGTGCATAGCTGCGTCTTCAACAGTAGAGCCTCCAAATTGATTCTGTTGAACCAAACTTAAATAATGGGACTTAATTTCATAGTCATCAGCAGCAATTGCTGGCTGAGTAATAGGAGTACACAAATAATCATTGTTGGGAGTAGCAAACTCCCCAAACTTCTTTTCATTCATATTTCCTATGTTTTTGGGTTTTCTTAAACAAAGAATTATAATAGTAAAAGCAAGAATTTAAAGGCTAACTAATTTTTTTGGTTTATCAAATAAAGACTGAAAGAAAACTAACAAAATTAAAAATAAGAATAAAAACTAGCAAGGTTCCTAATAACCTTACCAGGGTAGCTATTGCTTCCCCGGCAACGGCGCCAAAAAAAGGGTTGATACCTTCGATCCGGATTACGGATGTAGTGTAGCTTCTTTTTTCCTAGTAGACCTAGGTAATCGAATCCTCGGGAAGCGAATGCGTAGTGAAGTTACTTTAACGAACATTCGGGAGTTTCATAATTCCTTTTGTGTTTTACTAGACCAATAGCTTGTGTCTTTTTGTTGTTGTCGATGATGGAGAGAGAGGGCCTAGGGTGTTCGGTTTCACCTGTATCTGTGCAAAACATCCGATGGGAATAAAAGATAGAAATAAAGTATGCATGTACTTGTTAGAGCAAGATAAATTATATGTGGGCAGTGCATCCATAATTGCTATTGCCTCCGCAACCGCTTATAGCAATAACCTACTAGTCTCATCCATAGAAGAAATAGAACTAATGATATGCATAGTGATGTCACCGTTAGTCCCAAGTAAATCCCTCACATACAACCGTACTACCCATTCTGTTACTAGGGTTCCCAACCTGCAGATCAGTCATTACTCATACTCCCAATACCTAGATCAACCCTCGGGGTCTTGGGTACCTGACAAGTCCCTGGATTAAGGAAAGAGAAGATACAATAATCATCATGTCATCCAAACTAATACATGATCACATCTATGATAAATAACATGCACAATTGCTACATGGCTAGGCCGAAGCCCTTAGCCCAAGGAGAATTACTCACACATAGAGATGAGATCAACAATCACAAACATTGTAATGAAAATCATAAGATTGATAGCAATAGTCTTACAATGTCGCCAATCGAAGAAGAGATCTACTATTACAAGTGGTGGAATATGGCTATGGAGATGGGGAATGGTTTTGAGATCTGGAGGCGGCTAGTGATCTGTGGCAGAGACTTTTTGGCGAGGTCTGGCTTGTTTTCTCATCGCCCGAGGCTTCTTTATATAGGGGTCCCTTCACAAAAGTGGTTCTGTTTGACCTAACGGTGGTGGCGCCAACTATACGACCGGAGCTATACGGTCGGAATTTTTGCTCCGGTCGTATAGTTGGTTGTTAAAGCGTCTGCCTCTGCTTTACGGCTCCTAGTTTCTTCTGGTTGTTAGGAATCTCGTATCTTTGAATTTAATGTAGTGATTCCCATCTTCTAACGACATTATCTGTGTAGGAAAAATATAAAAGAAATGATGGGCTGGAGGGCGCCGACCCACTTGGGCTGCTGTGCTGGATGCTACTGTGAGCAGCTGTCGCGAGCTACGCCGCTGGTGGCCAGCCCACCCTGCTAGCGCTGGTCGCCGCCAGCTGCTGGGCCACGGTGGGGGCTCGCCAGCCCACCCGGCCAGCTGCTGCAAAGGGGATTGCTACTATTGGGCCATGGCTTTTGGCCTAGCCGGCTGTTTTCCTTTTTCCTGTTTATTTCCTTTAACTTTTAGTCCCATATGGCTAACCCAAAGGGGAGGGCACACTTCCCTCAGCCTATATAAAGGGGTGCCCATTGGTGGGATGAGACACACAATTTGAGAAGTCCTTTTGTTGACTTTCTCCCTCTCTCTCTATATCTTGTGACCATGGCCCCATGTAAGGGTTGTGCGAACTAGGCTTCACCGCGGTGCACCGTTGTGTTACGGAGATTCCAAGCCAGAGATCTACTTCCGCAATCTCGGCAGGATCGGGGAGCTGGAGGTCATCATCGTACACCGTATGTGTATGAAATCGTGAGGGGCCACACTTGGGGCACCTTGGATGTCATGAGCCGGAGCTGCTGCACGATGAAGATGGAGCAAGGAGTGACCTGCGAGGAGCTTCACGACCTTGAGGTCGGCCACGTGTTAGACTACTTCAACCACGTTCCCCTCGGAATGTTAACCGCGTACGCTCTACAAGGGTATGTATTCTATACTTTCCGGTCATTACTGCATTACTACATATATAGATCTTGGGCGTTAGGGAGTTCTATCGTAGGAATTTTTTGTTTTATGCTATGGAACCCTTCAGTGGTATCAGAGACGATCTATGCGTAGGAGTGTTGTACTGCCAGTACGCACAAGTAGTGCGCGAGCATTGATCCCTTAGTTGTTACCCTCTAACGTGTACTTGTTTATATTGGTGTATTATTTGATGAAGCGGTCCGAAACGACCTTACACGTATATGTACGCGAGACTGGTTCCATGCTCAACATATGGCTTTGTCCGTATAAGTGGCTAGCGGGTGTCTGTCTCTCATTCAATAGTTGATATGGCATTTACAATGGAGGGCCCCAAAAGTGGTGTAATAGAGACAACAGTTGGATCCATGTTGTGGTTGGAAAGTTTGTAGTTTAGAAATGGTTCTATTACGAAAGCCCTAAATAACCACGTAAAACTTGCAAAAGATAAAGTAGAGGCGTCTAACTTTGTTTTGCAGGAGGGCATGTGTTATGATATGGTATTGGTCGTTTTGAAGGTAAAGTAGTTTACTTTTCTGTTACTAAGTAGTATAGTAATAGTCATCATTCCAATGGATGACCTGGTGGTGGCATTGTGTACTTGGTGTCAAACCGGTGGCAAGATGAAAATCATGCCGGAGCGCTCGATGGAGATCAATGCGCAAGAAGAAGGACCATATCAGATCACAATATGCATGTGATGTTGATACCTGTTATTCATCTTATTGTATGCTAGTATTAGATACTCAACGGTAGCAAATAAGATAATCCTTAAATAATTCCAATGAATGTGTTCTCCCTTATGCGTGCAAACACCAAGAAAGTTCGTCGTTTTGAAGCCGTCCATGATGATCGGGGGCTAGACATATCTACGTTCGCATACGGTGTGGGTAACAAGCCATGTATGTGCCATGCAAATACACTAAGGTTAATTTGGCGAGCCTAGCATATGTAGACATGGCCTCGTAACACAAGAGACTGAAAGGTCGAGCATGAGTCACATGGTTGATGTGATTGATATTGGGTTCTACCTTTGAAACTACATTGTCGGCCGTGACAGTCAGGGGCGGTGTAGCGGATTGGGATCGTGTGATCACTAAAATCGTCCAGGGGATGACAATTTTAGTGGGAGCTCAATTATGATTGAACTCATATTATAAACTTAGTCTAGATGTCTATTTGCAAATATCTTAGTAGATCACGACCTATCCTATTGAGGTCCTTTACGACCATGGGAAATATCTTGCTTGATGTGGAACTTAGCAAAAGGGTCCAACTTCATAGATTAATACCCACGCTTGAGGTATTTCCTTATATTAGATGATCTTCTCTTCTTGATACAATAATCATTAGGAGATAGTCCAATGACTCCACAACAATTGTAGCGGAGGTCATGGATTAAAAGGGTATATGTAAGATATACAAATTATAAATGTGGTTCTCGCAAAACTCGTTGCAGTTTGCAAAGTATTTGATACTTGTCTTACTTTGTGAAAACATGATTGTCTGGTTGAGAATTGCTGGAGATAAGGAGAAGTGGCATGATGATGGCAGGCAAAATAGTTGATGGCCGACATCGCTCCCTTTCCTCAAGGTTTATCATTTGGATTAGTAGGCTTGAATATAATTTTGTAATCCTTGTTTGTGTATCTTGCTTTTGGTGAGACAGTTATTCATATAAATAAGTTACAAGACAGTTGTACTATTCTTATGAATAATACCGTTATGGTCACATTATGATTATAAATGACTTATTCTCATTACTATGTTAATGATAATGGTTTAAGCATTTATAAAGGATTAGAATGCTAAAAGATTTCCAAAGTTTAATAATGACATGACACTATAGTTTAAGTCATTTGGTTATTGCATGTTCTTCATTCTAAATGAAGATCGGGGGTCTTAGATACTTAATCGAGAGACTTTGCAAAACCATGCCTAGTTGGGCAGAATGACTAAAACTCCACATTCTGGTAAAACGGTGATATGCGAAGAAATGTTGAACTTTATGCATAATGATGTATCGTATTTTCGACAGATAGTAGAAATCATTATTTCATACTTCATTGTGGACTTAAGTGAATATGAGTATTTATTTAATGAAACATAAGTTTGAAACTGTTTTGAATTGTTCAAAAAATTTCAAAATGAAGGAGGATATTGAATTAACAAGAATACAAAAGTCTCTTCGATTTGATCGACATGACTAAAGTATTCAAGTTGAGTTTAGTATGAAAGGGACTTGTAAAAGATGTTTCACAAATTATGACAATTGGACGAATTCAAACTGTATTGAAATGTCTGAATATCATAATCATTATGTATTAGATACATATGGTACAATATTATCTCTTATCGAGGTTATAGTTAACATTTAGAGTTAGAAATCGAAATAAGCAACACTCGTTTGAAATACAAATGAACATCTAAATATTCGTGGAAAGAACACCATAAGAGCTATGTCATGTTCGAGTTTCTAGAGATTTCGATAATTTGAAATCGTGGCGAATAAACAAGTCTTTGTAGAAATGAGGTATTTGACATTGCCTCTGGATTGTTGAGTGGTGCAGCGGAATTTATTCTGTGAAACTGAACTCTACAAATAGAGGAGAAAATAATGATAATGATTATAAAGTTTAGCAAATAATTTTACTAAATAAAGTAGGATTCAACAATATATACTCTACAAGTTCGTGGAATTATATTAGTGATCCACTTATCTTGTTTTGAACAAGACGTACCACGAACTACAAAGAAGCGTGATGGACCTAAGTGCGAGAAATGACTAATAGTCATGGAATCCTGTATTAAGTTACATTTAAGATTGCAAAGTAACATGTTACTTGAACTTATTAAGTAAAGAAGTTTACTTGATATTTCTGAATGACTGCAAATTCATAAGAAGGAAATGAAACTTAATGAAGACTTAAAGCTCGATTTGTCACAAAGTTTAGACAAATTCAAGGAGTTGACTACAAACGTAGCGATTCTTGAGCCTATTGGATTTACACTGGCAATATATGGATATTGAAGTCTCGTAGCTAGAATTCTCGATTTGATGGTGATCAAAGAATTTTGGAATGACTAAGATTATCGAGAGGACCTGCATTTCAGTGAGATCGAAGTAGCTTGGCTAATCATAATATGTAGCTGACATATTTTGAGTGGGAGCTAAGTGAAATCCCTGGATCTCATATATGGATGCCATATTTGAGTGGGAGCGTGAAATCACTTTGAGATATGTGGACAACATATATGAATGATGTGATTGGTATTGATAACATTTAAGTTAGTAAATATCGATGAAGTTGAACAAGTTATTAAACAATAAAATCTACCAAGATATATTGGTGAGTTTAATAAACATTGAATGTTGAATGCTTCCTGGACTTGATTCTGAAGATGTTCAGAATATCCTAGACAAGATTCTGAAGTAATTTAGAATGGAACATGGTAATAAAGAAGTTCTTACTTGTATGAAGCATTGTGTTAGTCTTAGTAATAGAACCATGGCTAAAAGAAATAGAGAGATGAGTTGCATCTCCTATGCCTCAGCCATAGGTTCTTCCATACAACCATATTGTATACTCGACGTAATGTGACCTGAGGTTCTGGTTGCAAGGACAAGCTCTTGACTGTAAGAACATGTCTTGAAGTGATTCTTGAGTTAATTAGTGAACCAGAATTAAGTTTGTCCTTAAATGGCAAGAAGCAAAGTAGGGAGCATAGTTACATTTCATGCACTAGGATCTATATAAATAAATAAGTATAAGGACACCATCTAACGTGATGTATATTATTATGGCGGGACTAGTTTGTCTTTATGCAGAGGGTGTGTCTATGGGCATAGTGCCCATGAGAAAGCTCGTTGTGGATGATCTAACTTCACTGCTGGCTCCTAGGTACCGACCTAACTTTGTTGTCATAACTACTATATATACACACAAAGGAGTGCGAAGTGTGTTTCAAATTTTATGTCACAACAATGAAAGCGATCTTCATTGTGAACACCAGAAGCAAAGTCTCACTTTGTCACCAAACAAATACTTCAACCCATTATAAGATAATGGTATGAATGTCAATATTAGGAAGACATTAATGATTTGCAAGAGACATAATGATCTGGTAAAAAAGAACATGGACATGACGTTTTCCATAAGCATGCGTGATCACTAATCAAAAATGTGATATGGTTTATGATTAGTAAATGCAAGCTAGATTATTTGTACTCTAGTGCAAGTGGGAGACTGAAGGAGATATGCCCTAGAGACAAATAATAAATGGGTTTTTATTATCATATCTTAATTAGTTTGTAATAGTTTCATATTGTGCTATAACTGTATCAAGTGGAAACATTGGTACATGTGTGGTATGAAACAAACCAGGTCCCTAGTAGCCTCTATTCATACTAGTTCGTTGGTCAAGCGATGATTCCTGATCATGGGGCATTTATGCCAGTTGACAACAAGGTCATATCATTGGTGAATGATGTGATGGACATTACCCAAAGATTGCGACACGATCAAGTCACATAGTTCATTGTTGCAATAGCTACAAACATAGTATCCTTCTCCTTAGACCGTGAGAATATATCAATCACTATCATCCGAGAATACTTAGATACCATCAAATATCACTTGGTGACTCGGTGATTATAAAGGTGTGTTCAGGTATTCGGAGAGGCATTATGTGTAAAGAGAGGGACTTGTTCACCCACGTGACGGGTAAGATACTAACGGTCGGCTTGGTGAGATTACATCCATAAATGTTGCAACATGTGACTAGGTCACAGGGATGTAATATCACGCTAACAAGTAAAACAGAACTTGTCGGTAACGAGATTGAACAAGGTATGTGATACCAAAGATTGAATCTCGGACAAGTCGTATCAGAGAAACAAAGGGAATTAGACTCAATGTTTTACAGTTCAAATGACATTATCATCGTGGAATGCACAAGGGTCATTATGGGCATCCCGGTCCCTCTAATAATCATTGATGGAGATCATGCATGTGCCATTCCCGAGCCGTGGGGAAATACACTTAAGGGTACAATGATCTAGAGATACTATGTAAGTTGGAATCACAATAGAGAAAGAGAAAGTCAGAATTATTTCACGGAGAGATCCGAAGTTGTTCGGAGAAAGAAAGGAAGGAAAGGACTGAAAGGTGTTTCAGATAAATAGGAATTGAAATATACATTTATTATATGTTAATTGTGAATTAATAAATTCAAAATAATATTTAAATTGAGATTTATAAAGTCAACTTTCTTATTAGGCCAAAACCCCGGAGGGATTTGACTAAAAAGAAATGTTGTAGAAAAATAGAAAAAAGAAAAACAGACTATAACCGCTACTGGGCCACCACTGGGCGACCCACACGCGGGCAGGCAAGCGAGCGGGCCGCGGGTACTACGTACCCTGCCAAGCGCTAGGTAGTGTGGGTTGTAGTGCCCAGACAGAAGGGGCACTGCGTTGGGCCGCCGCGCCTAGCAAGCCCACCTCGGGGCTGCTCCCTGCTCCGCCTCGCAGCTGGGCCGCTGGCGGGCGCCGAACCACCCGAGATGCTGCGCTGGCTGCTGCTGTGAGTAGATACCGCGAGCTGGGCCATGGGTGGCTAGCCCACCCGGCCAGCGCTGGTCGCTGCTAGCTGCTGGGCCACGGTGGGGGCTCGGCATCCCACTCGGCCAGCTGCTGCAAAGGGGATTGCTACTGTTGGGCCATGGCTTTTGTCCTAGCCGATTGTTTGCATTTTTCCTGTTTATTTACTTTAACTTTAAGTCCCATATGGCTAACCCAAAGGAGAGGGCACACCTCCCTCAGCCTATATAAAAGGGGTTTCCATGGATGGGATGATACACACAATTTGAGAAGTCCTTTGGTTGACTTTTCCCCTCTCCCTCTATACCTTGTGACCATGGCCCCATGTACGAGCTTTGCGAACAAGGCCTCACCACGGTGCACCGTTGTGTTGTGGAGATTCCAAGCCAGAGATCTACTTCTGCACTCCCGACGGGATTGGGGAGCCAGAGGTCATCATCGCACATCCTATGTGTACGAAACCACGAGGGGTCACACTTGGGGCACCTTGGATGTCGTGAGCCGAAGCTGCTGCACGATGAAGATGGAGCAAGGGGTGAACTGCGAGGAGCTTCGGGACCTTGAGGTCGTCCACATGTTCGACTACTTCAACCACGTTTCCCTCAGAATGTTAACCACGTACGGTCTATAAGGGTATGTATTCTATACACTTCGGTCGTTACTACATTACTACATAGATAGATCTTGGGTGTTAGGGAGTTCTATCGTAGGAATTTTGTTGTTTTCTACTATGGAACCCTCCAGGAAGTACTTCTGGCGGATTCCGCTTGGACCTGATATGTCTCGTACTTTCTGTCGAGGCAGCCATGCTAGCCAAGACGCGCTTCCGAGCAGCTGATCCACCACCAGCAGCCATCCTTGTCATGACAACAGGTTTCTTCTTATATTTCCTCTTCTCAGTCTCCACAATTCAAAGTTAGTCAATTCGGGATAATAAAAAGCACAAGTTATATGGAAAATTAAGTAAGCAAATAATTACACAAAAGATTAGTAGGTAAGTAAGGGGACAACTTGCAACTCATCCTCCTCCCCCTCAGGATAATAGTTAGATCCAGATCCTTCATCCTTGCTCTTTTTAGAGGAGAATTCAGTGGGCGATGCATAAACAAGGGGCCTACCATCCATTCGTTGCATTCACACATTGTTTCTCGTGATGTTTGCTAGCCGTCTTTCTTCCATGGGATGCAATTGTGGTTTCATCATGAATAAACAACTCCAAGTAAGCTATAAAAATATAACATATGGTATTGATTGTTCTATACTAATCATAATGTACAACAGTCCACTATGAGGAACTTCTACTCTGAATCTCATATCACAAGACTAACGATGAAGCAGTTAAAGTAATGCAAGAGGCACGACGATGAACAAGCTGTACAATGCACCAATTGGTTGCAATAATAAGTAGAGTGGGACAATTATACATAAGCAGGGAAATGTTGGATCATGGTTGGATAATATGCATGGAACGACAATAAATAGGATAAGAATCAATAATGCAATTAAATAGGAAATATAACCTACGGTACTAATTGTTCTATATAACTCATCATGTGACAACTCACTATGAGAAATTTCTAATGTGATCATAAGGCATATGATGAAGCAGCCAAACTAATGCAACCTTTATCACACACAAACAAATCATAAACCAAAATAGTATACATGTAGTTAAAGAGGATAAGCACAATAAAACATAAGCAGGATAAGCAACTATCATGCAAATAAACAAAATATAACTTATGGTGCTGATTGTTCTATAATAATCTTCATGTAATATAGTCCACTATGAGCAATTTATACTCTGATCAAAAGACATAGGATGAAGCAGCCAAACCAATGGAACAACCAAGATAATGCAAACTTTATCTGTATGTAAACTGATCATAAGTCGAATACCCTGAATCCCACTTATCAACTGGTTGGCTGGAAGCAGGGCATGACAATTAAACATAAGAAGGATAAGCATCTTTCATGCAATTAAATACGCAATTAAACAAGCCATAACATATGATGTTGATTGTTCAATAGTAATCATCATGTAAAAACAGACAACTATGAACAATTTATACTCTGCTCATCAGACATGTCATGAAGTAGTCAAACTAATGCAACTGACATGATAATGCAACCCTAATCACAACACTTGAAAATCACAAGAAATTTCACAGGGAAAACAAATAAGAGAGAATAACTGCAACAAAATAGGAAAATTGGTAGCATGAACAGGATAATGAACAACATTTCACAGGAAAGTAAAAAAACATGAGCATCGAGGATGAGCGTTTCCTTGCCTGAAGGCTATAGGGATTTTTGATACCGCATTTCTTGGAGTGACCTGGGGCATGTGGCATCGAGTTAGACGGCGAGGTAGCAGGCCTCGTCGATGAGGTGGGCGATGAGGTGGACGGCGAGTTAGATGGGCCTTGTCAGTGTGGCGACGGGCCTTGTCAGGAAGGTGGACCACGAGCTGGACGGTGAGCTAGATAGCAAGCTAGCCGACTAAAAGGGCCTGGTGAAGAAAACTATAAATTATTGACGAATAAATCTGGAAAAAAGCAATAATGTGGACTACTACTTTATATTCCAACTTGTATAATGATCTCAAGAGAGGTAAAATTATTTCCGATAATATATTCAAATTTAGATAAGATTCACAATGCGGGTAGTCCACCTAGCACACTAGCTATTTATATTTCATGTGCATATATCGATATATGTGAGAACATGCTTGCACCAGGGGCCTAGATAAAATTTCTATCTCAACAACCCATCACACTTTTATACATATTATAGGAACACATACTATACATCCAAGATCTAAAGGGATTTCGATGCTCTGGTGCTCGGTTTTCAGTGAAACCCTAGACCATGGCCCCACAGCTCTACCCCTAGATTTGTCCACACGATTGTTAGAACACTAGACTTTTATCCTTATTTTGGTTAGTTAGGTCATAGCAACATGGTAGATATCAAAGTATGAGGGCAAGAAGATGGTGGATCCCAGCTAGCGTGTTGCATGCGCATATCCATATATGTGAGAACATGTTTACCAGGGGCCTAGATGATGCCTATCTCAACAACCCATCAAACTTTTGTACATATTCTAAGAACACATGCAAGATCTGGAGGGATTCTGACGCTCAGATGCTCGGTTTTCAACGAAACCCTAGACCATGGGCACAACAAATCTACCGCCCTAGCAAGATTTCTCCAGATGAGGGTTGAACAATGGACACTTTTATCCTTATTTTGGTTAGATTTAGGTCATAGCAACATGGTAGAGATCAAAGTTTGAGCCCAAGAAGATTTTGGATCCCCAGCTAGCGCGTTGCATGCACATATCGATATATATATGTGAACATGCATGCTCTCACACCTGGGGCCTATATAATGCCTATCTCAACAACACATCACACTTTTGTACATATTATAGGAACACATACTATACATGCAAGATCTGGAGGGATTTCGACGCTCCGGTAATCGGTTTTCAATTAAACCCTAGACTGTGGGCCACAAAGATCTAACCTCCTAGATTTCTCCATATGATAGTTGAATAATGGACTTTTATTCTTATTTTGGTTAGTTTTAGGTCATAGAAACATGGTAGATCAAAGTTTGAGCCCAAGATAGTATGTATCCCCTATAATAATAGACCCAAAGTGGGTAGTACGTCCAACTAGCTAGCGCGCTAGCTATATGCGCATATCGATACATGTGAGAACGTTAACATGCTACTCAACAAGGCCTAGATATATAATACCTATCTAAACAACAAACCCATCACACTTTTGTACATATTCTAGGAACACATGCAAGATCTAGAGGGATGATTCTAACGCTCTGGTGCTCGGTTTTCAACGAAACCCTAGACTGTGGGCCACACGGAGATCTACCCCCTAGATTTCTCCACATGAGGGTTTGAAAAATGGACTTTTATCATTTTGGTTAGTTTAGTAACATGGTAGATATCAAAGTTTGAGCCTAAGTAGGTGGTGGATCCCCAGCTAGCATGTTGCATGCGCATATCGATATATGTGAGAACATGCTCACCAAGGGCCTAGATAATGCCTATCTCCACAACCCATCACACTTTTGTACATATTATAGGAGCACATACAAGATATATGGAGGGATTCTGATGCTCCGGTGGTTTTCAACGAAATCCTAGACCATGGGCCCCACTGATGATCTACCCCCTAGATTTCTCCACATGATCAGTGTTTGAACAATGGACTTTTATCATTATTTTGGTTAGTTTATCTAGGTCATAGCAAAATAATATATCAAAGTCTGAGCCGAATATGGATCCCCTCCAATTAATAAATATATAGACCCGACGCGGGTAGTAGTCCAGCTAGGGCATTGCATACGCATATATATATATATCGTTTTATGTGAGAACATGCATGCTCTCGCACCAGGGGCCTATATACCTATCTCAACAACCCATCACACTTTTGTACATATTATAGGAACACATACTATACATGCAAGATCTGGAGGGATTATGACGCTCCAGTGATCGGTTTTCAATTAAACCCTAGACCGTGGGCCACACAGATCTATCCCCCTAGATATCTCCAGATGAGGGTTGAACAATGGACTTTTATCCTAATTTTGGTTAGTTTTAGGTCATAGAAACATGGTAGATCAAAGTTTGAGCCTAGTATAGCGTGTATCCCTTATAATAATAGACCCGAGGCAGGTAGTACGTCCAGCTAGCTAGCGCGCTAGCTATATGCACATATCGAGATATATGTGAGAACGTTAACATGCTATTCATCAGGGCCTAGATATATAATTCATATCTCAATAAAATCCCATCACACTTTTGTACATATTCTAGGAACACATGCAAGATCTGGAGGTTGATGCTATGGTGCTCGGTTTTCAATGAAACCCTAGACCGTGGGCCCCATAGATCTACCCCTGCCTAGATTTATCCACATGAGGGTTTAAACAATGGACGTTTATCCTTATTTTGGTTAGCTTAGGTCATAGCAACATGGTAGATATCAAAGTTTGAGCCCAAGAAGATGGTGGATCCCCAGCTAGCGCGTTGCATGCGCATATCGATATATGTGAGAACATGCTCCCTGCCCTAAACTCTAACCCTAAACCCTAAACCCCGAACCCTAAACCCTAAACTCTAAAACCCACCAGGGTCCTAGATTATGCCTATATCAACAACCCATCACACTTTTGTACATATTGTAGGAAGACATGCAAAGATCTAGAGGGATTCAAGTGCTCTGATGCTCAGTTTTCAACAAAACCCTAGACCATGGGCCCCACAGATGATCTAACCCCTAGATTTCTCCAGATGAGGGTTGAACAATGGACTTTTATCCTTATTTTTGTTAGTTTTAGGTCATAGCAACATGGTAGATATCAAAGTTTGAGCCCAAGAAGATGTTGGATCCCCAGCTAGAGCGTTGCATGCACATATCGATATATGTGAGAGAACATGCTCACCACGGGCCTAGATAATGCCTATCTAAACAACCCATCACACTTTTGTACATGTTATAGGAACACATACATGCAAGATCTCTGGAGGGATTCCAATGACGCTCCGATGATCGGTTTTCAACTAAACCCTAGATTGTGTGGGCCCCATAGATCTACCCCTAGATTTCTCCAGATGAGGATTGAACAATGGTCTATCCTTATTTTGGTTAGTTTTAGGTCATAAAAACATGGTAGATCAAAGTTTGAGCCCATGTGTGTATCCCCTGTAATAATAGACATGACACGAGTAGTACGTCCAGCTAGCGTGCTAGCTATATGCGCATATCGATATATATGTGAGAACATGCTGCTCACTAGGGCCTATAATGCCTATCTCAACAACAACCCATCACACTTTTGGACATATTCTAGGAATACATGCAAGATTTGGAGGGATTCTAACACTCTAGTGCTAGGTTTTCAATTAGACCATGGGCCCCACATATCTACCCCCTAGATTTCTTCACATGAGGGTTTGAACAAATGGACTTTTATCCTTATTTTGGTTAGCTTAGATCATAGCAACATGGTAGATCAAAGTTTAAGCCCAAGAAGATGTTGGATCCCCATCTAGCGTGTTGCATGCGCATATCGATATATATATATATATGTGAGAACATGCTCACCATGGGCCTAGATAATGCCTATCTCAACAACCCATCACACGTTTGTACATATTTTAGGAACACATGCAAGATTTGGAGGGATTCCAATGGTTCGATGCTCTCGGTTTTCAATTAAACCCTAGACCATGGGCCCACAGAGATCTACCCCCTAGATTCCTCTAGATGAGGGTTGAACAATGGACTTGGTTAGTCTTAGGTCATAGCAACATGGTAGATCAAAGTTTGTGCCCAAGATAGATATCGTGTATCCCCTATAATAATAGACCTGGCGCGGGTAGTACGTCCAGCTAGTAGCTAGCGCGCTATAGCTATATGCGCATATCAATATATGTGATAACATTATGCTCACCAGGGCCTAGATATATAATTCCTATCTCAACAACAACCCATCACAATTTTCTACATATTCTAGGAACACATGCAAGATCTGGAGGGATTCTGACGCTCTGGTGCTTGGTTTTCAATGAAACCCTAGATTGTGGGCCCCACAGATCTACCCCCTAGATTTCTCCACATGAGGGTTTGAATAATGGACTTTTATCCTTATTTTGGTTTGTTTTGGGTCATAGCAACATGGTAGATCAAAGTTTGAGCCTAAGAAGATGCTGGATACCCAGCTAGCGTGTTGCATGCGCATATCGATATATATGTGAGAACATGCTCACTAGGGGCCTAGATAATACCTATATCAAGAAGTCATCACACTTTTGTACATATTATAGGAACACCTGTAAGATCTGGAGGGATTCCAACATACCGATGCTCTCGGTTTTCAATTAAACCCTAGACCATGGGCCCCACAGAGATGTACCCCCTAGATTTCTCTAGATGAGGGTTGAACAAAGGACTTTTATCCTTATTTTGGTTAGTTTTAGGTCATAGCAACATGGTAGATCAAATTTGAGCCCAAGAACTCAAAGAAGGATCCCCTCTAATTGACCCGACACTGGTAGTGTAGCATGTGCTACATATATCGATATATATCTAGATCACACGGATGTGAACGTGCTCGCTCGCAATCAGAAACTACAACTAGATATTGCCGGATTAATTACAGAAGATGATGGAAACATATCTTTGGGAAACATTGTTTGCCATTCGAAGATACTGAACTGTATTGTACATGCATGTTTGATCCATGTTCCCCTTCCAACGCTTACATCCTAAACTGATCTGTACATCCCAAAATATATACTACACAAAATAACCTATAAACTAATCTAGTTAAAACACATAATTTATCACCACTCATTGTCGTCCTTGACTTGCTTCCCCTTCAACCGTTTGCCGTCGCCACCGTTCCAAAATTCCTGCTCTTCCTGATACCACTTTCTGTCCTCCTCGTGCTTCTTCTGTTGGGCTTGCTTGAAACTAGGGCATAACTCTATCATGAAAAACCCCTGAACCATCCCATCATTCATGGTAATGAGCCTAGTGTACAACTCGTACGCCATGTAGGCATCTCTGGCTGCATAGTCAAGGTGCACCTGGCTCATCAGCTTCCACTCCCAGTAGTTGTGCTTGCTTCACTGCAATTTCTTAAGTTCTGCATAGGACAAGCATAGTTGTGTCATTTATGATATCCATGCTAGTGAAATTCATGCCTTTCCTACACAAGAACTCGACCAGGGCCGGAAAATTCTTCTCAGTTGGTTTACTCCTGTAGTTAGAGGGTTTTATGGTTGTAAGGGAACAAGGGATGCAGAAGTGGTGATCTCAAATTTAAATTTCACATACCTGCAGAAGTGGTTAACGAGGACCTCCTCATGTATGGAGATTTGCACGATGGCAATCTCTTGTGAAGGATTTTTTCGCTTATCTGCATAGGTGTACTTCAAGTGTATCCCCGCGAACTTGTACTTCTCATTCTCAAGCAATTTATCATACTTGGAGAGAGTTGTCTCCACAGTCGCTTCATCATTTGTGTACACCACTGTCAAAGTCGTGGTGCCATGGGCAGTGATGATGTGGGTTTGTGCTGTGCATTTCCCATCGTCCATGGATACAAGGAAATGGGTGAAAGGAAATGCATGCAATGAAATGCCAGGAATGAGGAAGAATGGAAGAAGAAGAACCGATGGTTCCAGAACAAAGGAAGAGGAAAAATAAGCATGCCAACAATAACTGCCATGGTGGTGTCACGGCAGATGCCATGGATAGGCTAAAGGTGGGGACTGAATGCACTAGGGGAATCCAGGGATGGATAGTGAGGTGATTCCTCACACAGAAGCTTTGTATTCGATTCACTTCACAGATTACAAGTGCTCCTAGAGATGTATTGGGGAGAGGAGGAAGAAGGGACTCTCTTACTCTCACTATCGGCTAACCCGTACAAGACCAACTAGAGATCAACCAGTAGAACCCAACCCCATCTACAGAGTCCCTAGCCCTCCTTATATAGGGGTGGCTAGGTCTCCACTTAGGGCACACGTGGAGGCATATTCCAGGGAATATGCCTCCTCCCAAAATAGCAAACTGACCGGGGTGCTTTTCCCCCGCGTCACCCATGCAGAGGCTACGTGAGCCTCTGTGGCGCCTGCGTCAGCCGACACGGGCCTCGTCACCTCTGTCGGCCATGCCTCGGTGGTCATGCCCCTGTCCGCTTCGCTCATGCAGTGCATACCGGGGTTACTTTTGACCAGCGAGATTCCTTCCTTCTACTAGAAGCTTGCTATGACCTGGATCGTGGAGGATCCGGTCACACCTGTTCCTGCATACAAGTTAGATTCATCTATCCGGCTCACTGCTTAAGTCGGATGAGACTCAGTTAGGTGGACACCCCCTGGTCCGGGTTACCCCGAGATTCGGCCTGCGTTGAGGTAACTCGGCCAGCATTCGCTTTGACCTTGCCGTACCTCGGCTAACTCGGCCTTTATACCCGATGTGACTCTACCTAGGGGTACCCCCCCAACATTAGTCCCCGAAGATGGTGCGATCTTAGTTACCTTAGCCGCTAAGGCCACAGCAGGTCAATTCCACCAAGCTTTGTGCTCCTTCTCTGAGTTTCCTCCTTATCTCGGATTCTTTGGATTTACTTTCCCTTGGCACATTCCAAGTTTTCTCTCGCTGGCCGGGTTACCACCTTATCTCGAATCCCATGGGTTTACTTTCCCTTGGCACATTGCAAGTTTTCACTTGCTGGCCGGGTCACCACATTCTCATCCGGGTTCCTTTTCCTTCTCTCGTACACTTCCCCACGTGGAGGCTAATCATTAGGTTGCCTCATTTTAAGGGCCAGCCACAGTAACCGCTGCAGTAATTGTCAGTTATCACTGTGGCGCACGTCACGTCTGGCCTGCCTCCTCGTTAACTGCATCAATGCGTCACGTCATGGGATTTGCTACACCTTGTGGTCTTCCGTGTGGCTCTTCGCTGATTGGCCCTTCTGGTTTATACACGGACACACCGTGTGGCATACCTGCACATCACGATCCCACTTTCTCCTTGATGGGGCGGTTAAATAGGGGAGGGGGTGCGCCCCTTGGGATTTTTCCCACTTCTGCGCCCCTCTGCCTCTAGTTCTCCTTCTTCATCTTCTCCCGCGATAGCGCCACCGCCTACGCATCTGAGTAGCAGCGCCGCCCCCACACTGTTTCCACGCGCATCTGCGTCGCCGTCGCTGCTGCGCACCTCCTCCGCCACGGGTCGCTGTCAATCTAGGCCGCTGCCCCCCACCGCCGCTAGAGACAGCGAGGGCAATGAACTTGAGATGACAGAAGAGGAGCTTGTCGTTGCTGAGCAGGAGATGGAGGAGGACACCGCGACGGCGGACCGCGGTGTGTGGGCTGGCTCCTGGGTCTGCCGGGACGACATGGACTGGCTCTACCGCATCAGGCGCATCCCCGCCGGAGACACTACGCGCCTTGCCTCTGCCGAACTCGCCCCCTCACCCAATCCGGGTGAGTTTGTGGTG
Organism: Avena sativa; assembly: GCA_916181665.1. NCBI lineage: Eukaryota > Viridiplantae > Streptophyta > Magnoliopsida > Poales > Poaceae > Avena > Avena sativa. Next base: position 408,312,928 of record OV702292.1, on the reverse strand, counting down.
TTCTTGTCACACTTCCAGCGGGGGTTCAGTTTACCAGTTAGCGACTTTTTCCACGATTGGTTGAATACCTATGAACTCCAGCCGCATCACCTTCCTGCCAACGCCATCACTTCTCTCTCTGCTTTTGCCTCTACGATCGAAGGCTACGCCGGATTATGGCCCACGAAGGAGCTATGGATCCAGTTTTTTGGCCTTCGTCGTAATGTAATTACGAATGTAGATCTAGAGCTGGAGGATAAACAACTTACGCAGTTCGGCGCTGCGTCCATTTCACCTTGGAGGTTCTCCGTCTTTCCCCGGGTTACCGGTCTGGATTCCTGCCAAGGATGGGCCCGGACCTTCTTCTATGTTCGGAATGAAGGCACTGAGGATTTGATCCGGCTTCACCCCTATGCTCCGGGTCCTCCTAACCCGGAGTTATGGGACGTTGTCCCCAAGAAGCCCACAGTCTTGGCCAACCAGGTCAATAAAAGGTTCACGGAGCTGAAGGAGCTCGTGTTGCGCAACGAGGACACCATGATCACATTCGTCCGCAACCGGATCTCCCCTCTCCAAAAACACACTCACAAGGTGTGCCACATGAGCTGGGGCCGTGACCCCAACCGGACTTCGTCTATCGAGCTGAGCAACATAGAAATCTATCGCCGGGTCAAGGCCCTCTTCACCACCCACAAGGGCTTCTCCTCTGAGTGGACGTGGGGAATTGAGCACTATTGCCGGGATAGGCTTCCTCCCGTGGTAAGCTTTGTGCCACATACGCTCTCCGAATCAGATCTTATATCGGTTGCTGTTGTATTTTAACTCCGTTGTCTTTTTTCTCCTTTAGCAATTCCTTCAGCAGACTATCGAGGATGGCACCGACCCCACCCTCAAATGTGCGCCTGACCGGGAGAGCTCGGACAAGGAAGAACCGGACCAGGAGATGTTCCTCCCAAAGTCCGACGCGACCGAGCGACCCACTGGTAAACTCTCTTCTATTAGAGATTGGCCCGACGATGAAGATGACTCGGATATTGAGGTGATGGAAGCATTTGACGTTGTCCCCCTTTCTTATGCTTTTCTGGCATCAGCTAACCCCGGTGGGCAGATCCACGAGGACCCTCCCCTTGCCGTGGGTGACCCTATTCCGGTTGCGCCAAAGAAGAAAAGGGAAGCCGCATCCACTTCATCCTTTGGGCCTTCTCAGCCAACCAAAAGGCCAAAGAAGTCCGAGGATAAGACTGCCTCCAAGCCTGCAACCAAGGACCCAACACGAAGGGCTCGGAAGCCCAAGGAGCCGCTGACCTCGGATGCATAAGCCGCTTTTTCCCTCTGCCATTTACTTGTTCTTGCATCGTTATAGTTTCTCATCTGACATTATCTGATTTGGCAGAGCTGCGGTGGAGGTCCCCCAGAGTGGATCTAGCATCGCTTCGCCGCTCCGACTCAGCCCTTCTCCCCCGCATGGTGACGAATCACGCCCGCTGAGCCCTATTCCGGAGGGTTCAGCGGCTGCTCCGGGTTCCAGCCCACCTCGTCAAGAGGGGGGCAACCTTGGAGCGGGGGAGACAGACCTAGCCGAGGCAGCGGCATCCACCACTTCGGCTCCGCCGCAACCAGTTACTATCGAGTCTACTTCAGTACCTCCTCCGAAGAAGAAAACAGCACCAGCACTAACACCAACTACAGCACCGGTAGCCAAAGCAGCAACACCAAGCCACTCCGCCTCGTCTGAGTCTTCTCAGTCTCGGCGAGAAAGCACCCAGGCAGCTCCCAAGGGTAAATCTGCTGCAACCACTTCCTCCTCTCAGCAGTTCAAAGGCAAGAAAGCCCCTGACGCCACCAGGGCAGCGTCCGTCGAGTCTGGACAGCGCACCCTCGCGTCCATGCTTTCCAAGAAGCCTCCAGCACCGAAGGACGCCCCTGCCAAGCCAGCTAATGTGCAGCAACTTGTTCTGCACACTAGCCCGGCCCTTGCTCAGGTTAAGAGGAGGGAAGCGCATGCCAAGGGCTTGGTGGCGCCCCACATGCTCAGCGGTGAGCGATATCCTCCGACCTTGATCGAGTTTATGAACAACTGGAACTAGGCGGAGTTCGTCTACAACGACGATCTCCCGGAGAAGTTCGGTCCCGCCGAGTTCTCTGCTCAGATGAACACATCCGCTAAGGCGATTAACCTCGCGGGTTGGATGATGGAGGTATGTTACTTCACCTTCTCCTTAGCATGCTGTAGATATTAGCGATATAACCATTAGTCCCCGAGCCTCCGGGGGAGTAACTTGTTACTCGGTCGGATGCTCCTTAGAAAAACTAACGTAGCTCCGTGACAACTTCAAATATGCACACACCTAGAGCCGGGTTAAGTTCCACTTGGCCTGGATCTTGCACACTTCGAATATGCACACACCTAGAGCAGAGTTAAGTTCCACTTGGCCTGGATCTTGTACACTTCGAATATGCACACACCTAGAGCCGGTTAAGTTCCACTTGGCCCGGATCTTGTACACTTCGAATATGCACACACCTAGAGCCGGGTTAAGTTCCACTTGGCCCGGATCTTGCACACTTCGAATATGCACACACCTAGAGCCGGGTTAAGTTCCACTTGGTCCGGATCTTGTACACTCTGAATATGCACACACCTAGAGCCGGGTTAAGTTCCACTTGGTCCGGATCTTGTACACTTTGAATATGCACACACCTAGAGCCGGGTTAAGTTCCACTTGGCCCGGATCTTGTACACTTCGAATATGCACACACCTAGAGCCGGGTTAAGTTCCACTTGGCCTGGATATTGTACACTTCGAATATGCACACACCTAGAGCCGGGTTAAGTTCCACTTGGCCCGGATCTTGTACACTTCGAATATGCACACACCTAGAGCCGGGTTAAGTTCCACTTGGCCCGGATCTTATACACTTTGAATATGCACACACCTAGAGCCGGGTTATGTTCCACTTGGCACGGATCTTGTAGACTTCGAATATGCACAAGGCTTAAGCTAAATTTTTGTACTCTTTTCAGGTGACCACCAACCGCCGGAGCGCTGAGTTCTAGCGTTTCCTGGACACTCACAAAATGCTGCTCGCAAAGCACAATGCACATCTCGCTGAGCACGAGAAAAGGGGTAAGTTCTCTTCTTCACATTTTTCTGTTTTCCTTCATCTTTTTCTGCCGAACTAATCCGTCATTCGGTTTTCGTAGCTGGGGTGGAGGCTGAGAACAAGCTTATGAGGAAGAAACTGGATCAGATTAAGGGTAAGCTACTTTTGTCCGACCTTGCCTTGCTTTCTATCTCCTTTTCTCCTTGGCTCGACGAACATTCATACCTCGGATTTGCCGGGTTAACAAACTATTTCAGTATCGCTGGAAGATAGTGTGCCCGTGCCTAATATGATGCTGCATTTTCTCGAACAAGCAGGGCAACATCAGGCCGAGCTCAAGAAGAAAGACGATGAGCTTACCCTCCTCCGAACCAAGGATGACGAGATTGCCAAGTTAAAGGCAGAAATGAAGAAGATGAAAGCCCAGCACCAAACCGAGCTTGAAAAGGCTGGCCAGGACTACACCGAAGAGCGCGAGCGCCTCAATCTCCAAATTGCCAAGGACCGAGAACTTCTCCAGGAGGCCGACATCAAGCTTGAGTCGGCGAACGCTGAACTGGTGCAGCTCCGCAAAAGACGCGATGATTGTACCAAGGAATTGAACCGGATCCACAACCACATTTTACGTAAGTTCCTTTTCCTTATCCGGCATATTTCTCCGGGTTATCTCACATGTCTTTTCATTACTTGCTTCTCTTGTCCCGTTTTTAGGCAAATTTTTAGAGGGTACTCCCAATGCGAGCGCCGCCGTTGCCAAATTCCGCCGAGATAGGGGTACTCCCGTTGTTCCTGATGGTGAAGACATTCCCTATGACATGGAGGACCTGTTGGTCAGCCTGTCATCCCGCGTGGAAATCATCAAGAACTACGGCAAGGATCTCCTTGACGTTGCAGTCCGAATCTTCAACACGTTCTGGCCTAGCGAAGACACTCCGGAGAGAACCGCAATTCTCGCTAAAAAGCTGATAGAAATCGAGACCCAGCTCGACCTTTGGAGGGAGTCCGCTGGACGTGCCGCAGTTGAGACCGTTCTTCACGACATACTCACGTGGTACGAGATGATCGACCTCAACCTCCTGACGCGTCTGCGCACCGGATCCAAATGGACCAATGACCCGGAGTGGGTAGCTCGGCACCAGGCTTGCGCCCATAGCCTCATTGAATATGCTCCCATTCATAAATGGACTGAGGGTCCTAGCTTCCTAGAAGCCGCTGGTGACGAAAATGCTGAGAACGTAGAAGATGGTTCAGATGAGGGTGAAGAGGACGATGCCTCGGATATCAAAGAAGGCGAAGATGACGCCGAACTTCCTCCTCCTGCTGCTCCTTGAGTGAAAACACTTTAAAATTTATCAGATCCCCGGTATGCCGGGTGGAATTGTATCCAGTACACATGTGATATTTTGCTACTAAGTTTTTATGCCGGATCAACTTGGGCGTAGGCCCCGAGTTTCATTTTCTTGTTCTTCCAATCTTCTGGCTCGGTTCGTGTCTACCTTGATTCGGTTTTACGACTTACGAATCCGAGCTTCAAAAATTGTTTTAACAATACTTAGAAACTTTAGGCTTAGCTCAAAATAATTCAGCATAATAATTTGAAAGTAAATACAAGGTTAGTCCGAAAAACAAACGTTGGCTCGATTAAGTTCTTTTCCTTAGTCGTTTTTCATGTGCTACGCAATTCCAAACTTGTTCTCTTGCTTGCCATGAAGCCAATTCTTGTTGGACAGAAGCAAGTCGAAGAGTTGGGTGTTTGGTGCTCACACACTACTAATCCGAGTTAAGTAGAACAACTTACTCCAGCTGACGTATAAATAATAAAAGACAACAAATATTATTAAGGAAGTCCCCGAGTTACTGCTCGAGGTGCCAACATTTCATTGATAGGCTCATTTTTGGCATACATACCGATATATGAGAAGACTCGGATACATACACTTAGATTCCATGGTCGCTAAGTGTAGAAAGGACGAAGTAGAGCTACATTCCATGGACTCTTAGATTCCTCGCCGGACTTGTCCGCCTTGTTCTTTTCCTGTGGCTTTGCATCGATAAGATAATAAGAATCATTGTGCAATGCTTTGCTCACAATGAACGGCCCTTCCCATGGGGGGATAACTTATGCATGCCAGCAGTACGTTTTACCAACCGGAGCACGAGATCGCCTTCCCGAAGAACTCGGGGGCTCACTTTCTGGCTATGATAGCGTCAGTGATTTTGCTGATATATGGCGGATCTGGACAATGCCAATTCTCTCGCTTTTTCCAGCAGATCAACATCATTTTGCCGGGCTTCTTGCACTTCGGCTTCTGTGTATTGGGTGACCCTAGGCGAATCATGCTCTATGTCGGCTGGTAATACAGCTTCTGCCCCATATACCAGAAAAAATGGCGTATAGCCTGTTGATCGATTCGGAGTTGTTCTTAAACTCCATAGTACCACTGGTAGTTCTTCTATCCAGCACCCCGCTGATCTTTGCAGCGGCTCAATGAGCCGGGGTTTTATCCCGGATAATACCAATCCGTTGGATCTTTCCACTTGTCCGTTCGATGCGGGGTGGGCTACCGAGGCAACGTCCAGCCGGATCTTCTTATCTCGGCAGAATCGCGCAAATGCTCCTTCAGCAAAATTTGTGCCATTATTAGTTATGATACTGTGAGGATAACCGTATCTCAAGATAATGTCTTTGAGAAATGTTGCAGCCGTAGCTCCATCATATTTTCTTATAGGATTCACTTCAATCCATTTTGTAAACTTATCCACCATGACCAAAATGTGAGTCATATTCCCCCTTGCTGGTTTGAACGGGCCAACCATATCCAAACACCATACGGAAAATGGCCACGTGATTGGTATGGTTTTGAGTTCCGACATAGGCATATGTGTCTTGGTAGCATACCTCTGACAACCATTGCATTTTCTCATCAGATCTTCTGCTTGTTCTAAGGCACTTGGCTAGTAGAATCCATGCCGGAAAGCTTTTGCCACCAAGGCTCAGGACGAGGCATGATGCCCGCACTCCCCTTGATGTATATCTCGGAGGATGTCAAGCCCTTCTTCCGGGTCAACGCATCGCTGGAGGACATTGGTCACACTCCGTTTGTATAGCTCGGAATTGATGATTGTGTATGCCTTTGCTCTCCTCTGAGTTTGCCTGTATAACACCTCCTCAGTGGGTAATGTTCCATCTTTCAGGAATTGAAATATAGGCAGTGCCCAAGCTAGTATTGCTCGCATAGGGAACACATCCTCATCAATTTCCATCTGATCCACCGGCATAACTTCAACCGGATCATGCTGAGAAGTCCCCGGGTCCTGCGAGGCAGTCCCCGGGCGTGCTGAAGCAGTCTCCGGGTTTCGTGCACTACCTCCCATTTCAATGTCCATGGGCACAGCTCCGGATTCTGTATCTTCTGGGACATAGATTGAGTCGATTCCTGGGGACGGCCTGATAGACGGTTTTCTAAGGTGTTCCAATGCTACACCCGGTGGAATTGCTTGTCGGGTTGATCCGAGCTTCGACGGCATGTCGGCAGCCTCATTTTCCACCCGGGGTACATGGTGAAATTCACATCCCTCAAAGTAACCAGATATCTTCTGCACATGCAATCTGTATAGAGCCATGTTTGGATCAAGGGCGTCCCACAATCCCGACACTTGCTGTATTACCAAATCCGAGTCGCCAAAGCATAGTATCCGACGTATCCCAATCTCTTTTGCCACTTTGAGCCCATGCACAAGTGCTTCATACTCAGCGACATTGTTTGATGCCGTGAAATGGATCTGCAGCACATATTTCAGCTGGTCCTTCTTTGGCGAGGTAAGCACAACTCCGGCACCTAGCCCGGTTTTTGTTTTTGACCCGTCAAAATGCATCCTCTAGTAGTTCGGATCTGGTGGCGGTGGTTCATATTGTACCTCAGCCCAGTACACAAAAAAGTCGGCCACAGCCTAAGACTTGATTGCTTCTCTTCTATCATATTGCGGCGCATAGGGAGCTAGTTCAATTGCCCATCTTGCAATTCTACCAGTCGCATCTTCGTTACTCATTATCTCGGATATGGGAGCTTCACATATTACTTTGATGGGATGTTCGTCAAAGTAATGCTTTAACTTCTTAGCTTAAATATAGACACCATATGCCACCTTTTGATAGTGTGGGTAGTTCTGCTTTGAGGCAGATAATACCTCGCTCAAGTAATACACTGGCCTTTGCACTGACTTACCCTCTTCGTCGTGCTCTACCACAATCACCGCACTTACAACTCGGTTGATTGCGGCTATGTAGAGCAACATTGGCTCCTTTGATAGTGGACAGGCTAACACTGGTGCAGTGGCTAACATCTTCTTTAAGTGGGCAAAGGCTTCATCAGCCTGTGGCGTCCAAACGAACTTATCCGACTTTTTCATGAGTTGGTAGAGAGGCAATGCCTTTTCTCCCAACCGACATACAAACCGACTTAACGATGCCAGGCAACCAGTGAACTTCTGGACATCGTTAAGACACTTCGGCTGTTCCATTCGTTCAATGGCCCGGATCTTAGTTGGATTAACTTCGATACCTTGGCTGGAGACGAGAAATCCGAGTAATTTTCCAGCCGGGACACCGAAGGTACATTTTTCTGGGTTAAGCTTCATTCGGAACCTTCTTAAGTTCGCGAATGGCTGCCTTATATCATCAAGGAGCGTCTTGCTTTCCTTGGTCTTGATAACCACATCATCCACATACACTTGTACATTTTGACCTATTTGGTCGTGCAAACATTTCTGCATACATCTTTGGTACGTTGCCCCTGCATTACGTAAACCAAATGGCATGGTGCGATAGCAATAAGCCCCATACGGGGTGATAAATGCAGTCTTTATTTGATCATCCAGATTCAGAGGTATCTGGTGGAAACCAGAATATGCATCAATGAATGACAACAGTTCACATCCAGCAGTTGAGTCTATGACCTGATCTATCCTAGGCAGTGGAAATGGATCTTTTGGACACGCCTTGTTCAGGTTCATGTAATCGATACACATACGCCAAACCACTGCCACACTCGGATCATCTTTCTTCTTCTCCACCAGCACTGGATTAGATAGCCAATCCGGGTAAAGTACTTCCATGATAAATCCTGCTGCTAGTAACCGAGCTATTTCATATCCAATGACTTTTCTCCTATCCTCGGAGAAGCGGCGGAGAGGTTGCTTCATCGGCCTTGCTCCGGGTCTCACGTTCAAAGAGTGCTCGGCCAACTCCCTCGGAACACCTTGCAAGTCCTGTGTGAACCAAGCAAAAATATCCCGATTCTCACGGAGGAAGTTGACGAGCTTGCTTTCCTATTTATCACTCAACCCGGCACCAATTGTTACGGTGCGCTCTGGGAACATGTCATCATCAGGCACTTTCTTAGTATCCTTTGCGGCTTGGAATGAAACGCTACCATGTGGGTTACTCAACGCCGGCATATACTGTTGCGCGGACTGAGCTAATGCCGCCCGCTCTTGGATTTTTCTTTTCGCTTGCACAATCACAAGTGACTCGGCTAAGTTAGACCCGGCTGAGGCACACTCAATGGAACGTCGGAAATCTCCAGCAATGGTAATCACCCCATTTGGCCCGGGCAACTTCATCTTCAAATGACTGATGTGGGAGCTTGCCATGAACTTGTTCAATGCTGGTCTTCCGAGTAACCCGTGGTACGCACTTTCCAAGTTCACCACCTCAAACTCCAGATTCTCAGTTCGGCAATTATCTCTCGTGCCGAAGAACACGTCAACCCAGACTTTGCCTATGGGCTCACAAGAAATGCCTGGGGCAATACCATGGAAAGTTGTCCTTGTAGCCTGGAGCATGTTCTCCGAGATACCCAACTTGCGCATTGTATCCGCATACATGATGTTAATGCTACTGCCATTGTCAATCAGTACCTTGGAGAACCTCACATTGATGTTTGGCCCAATGAATGTCGGATCCAGCACTAACGCATATGAACCAGGACTCGGCATAAGCTTGGGATGATCTTTGATGTTCCAGGTGATTTCCTGGTCCGACCAAGGCATATACCTCGTCACTGCGGGCATTACCGCATTGACCTCCATATGTCGGCGCTGCAAGCTCTTCCTATCGGTTTCCTCAGTGGTAAACACACAGTAACTCTGATGATGCTCCCTGTACTCATTCCTGCCCTCATTTCTGAGGTGCCTCTGATCCGGCTGATGCTAGTTTTCTACTTGATGCACTGCATCCCTTCTCTCATGGATATCATACCTCGGCAGAGGGGGAGGCAACATTAGCTGTTGCGTGTTTGCTCCGGAGAGCAATTGCTACCGGGGTAACTCCTGCCGAGGTTGATCATTCCGGGGTGCCTGAGCATTCCCCAAACCACCTTGTTCTATCTTACGCATCCACTCACATTGCCTCGTTGTATGACCCACTGGGTTACTCGGATTTGGCGTGTGAAATTTTTACACGGCTGATCCAACATCAACTCATAAGTCTACCTCGGACGGTCCTTCTTTTCTTGCCACTGTTTCTTCTGCTCCGGCGTCCAGGTTTTCTTGCCATCATATCTTGGTGACCATTGTTGCCCTCCAGTTTTATGACGTTGATTGCTCCCTGTTCCGGGCTGATCTTGATTCACATCTGCAACTTGTTGCGAACTGTACCGGTGATCCGGTTTGTCATCTCTCCTTTTACCTCTATAATCATTCCTCCGGGATGATTCAGCTCCATCTCTCTGGTAGTACTCCTCATTCGACTCGTTCGAGATGAGCCTAGGTTGAGTCGGATCACCTAAAGCGTACGAATCAGCAATCCGGATCATTTCTGCCAAAGTGGTCGGCATTTTCCTTTGCAACTTCTGCCACAGTTCGCTTGCATACCTGCACCCCTGCGCAAACCATGCTATGGCCTGTGACTCTATCACACCCTCACACGAGTTTCGCACGGTACACCACCGGGTTAAGAACTCCCGGTCCGTCTCGTTCGGTCTCTGCTTACACATAGCTAGGGTATGTGGCCTATTTGGCCTCTGATACGTACTTGAGAAATTGCTGATAAACATTTCCTCAAAATCGATCCAGCAGTTAATACTTCTGGGCGGCAAATTGTTCAACCATACCCTTGCTGGCCCCTCCAACATCTGGGGTACATATCTCACAACCCATCGCAAGTTACCTGTAGCAATTTTCACAGCCGTAGCATAGTTTATCAACCAATCCTCCGGCTTAGTGCTGTCGTCATACGTCTTCGTGCCTCTGGGTAACTTGAAGTTAGGTACCGGTGGCTCTTTCATGATCTGGGGTCCAAAACACGCAGGACCCGGAGGACCTTGACTTTCAATCTTCTCTGACCTATACAGCCGATCCAGTTTCAACCTGGCGTCGTCCGGCATCAGATCCCTGCTTTCCAATCTCGACCCTATCACATGATAGTCCGGCCTTGGGTATCCTGCATTCATCATTTCCGAATCTCCATCCTTATACCGGTCTCGCTCTCGTGGTGCATCTCTCTGTTGCATACCTCGGCCGGCACTTTGCTCTTGCCTTGGTATATTCCGCTGCTGCGGTTGTCCTGCCGAGTTGCGCTGTCCGGCATTGCTATTAACAGCGTTTCCTTGGCCGGCATTGCCTTGGTTACGGTTACCTCGGCCAGCTTCACCTCGGCTTACACTTCGTCGATCGTCATTTCTCTGTACCTCTTTTGCTTTTCCTGCCCTTGTCGGGTCATACGGAACAATCTGCTTATTTCTCCTGGCCGAGGTTACTACCTCTTCTCTCCTAGGACCACCATGAGGAGACGATGCGGCTCCAGCGGATTTCTCCGGGTTACCCACCGCCAAATGAACGATCTTGGAGGCCCTAGCTCTCTCCGGGTTAGCCCTGAGCAACTCCTCATTTTGCCTATTCGCGATCCGAACCAACTCATTGACCCTATCTTGCTGTCTCTGACGGGCTTCACCCGTTAGACCCTCTAACTCGGACGCATCTGCATCCGCTGCTCTAAGGTTTTTTGCCGGGGTACTGTACTTCGGCAGCCCCACGGACAAACAGTTCTTTGACTCCTCAATCCTAGTATCACCCTCTTTGTTCATTTCACTCATGAGATTTCTCCGCTTCACTTTTACAGCATCTACTTTATTTGCCTTTGCATACTCACGCAGCGTCATGTTCAACGACTACTGAGCCGCAGCAATATTTTTTGCTCCCTCTAGAATTTTCTGCCTAGTTTCCTCTAGCTCGGCCTGTACCTGAGCCGGATCTACCACTGCTGCTACCAGGTTTGCCAAGCTATCCATAGCTTCTCTCAGTACATTCTCAGGCCTCTCTAGTGGAGGACCTCTACTTTTCCTCGGTGCCTTAGGTGTTACCTCTGGATCTGGTGCCGGATCCTTGCTTGCGCCTGCACCTGGCACAGTCATCATCACCTCAGCACGGTCCGGGGAGCGAGTGATACGCGCCCCGTCAACCACGCTAAGGGGTGGCTCCCCTGCCTCGACGACGTGCCGCGGATGAACGCATGATACGTCCACAGTAACGTAGACCTTGTACGCACCAAGCTTGATGAAGAGGCCGTTGCGCAGAAGTGGGCGTGTGCCGAAGCAACCAGCGTTGTCGCTGACAGAGTCCAGCGCTCCAAAGCGCTGAACGAGCCCGGAGACGATGCGTTCGCCGGTGCCAATGAGGTTTCCCGTCTGGATCTTGACCCCTGCTAGCGCCGCTAGCCCCACGGTGGGCGCCAACTGTCATGGTGGTGTCACGGCAGATGCCATGGATAGGCTAAAGGTGGGGACTGAATGCACTAGGGGAATCCAGGGAGGGATAGTGAGGTGATTCCTCACATAGAAGCTTTGTATTCGATTCACTTCACAGATTACAAGTGCTCCTAGAGCTGTATTGGGGAGAGGAGGAAGAAGGGACTCTCTTACTCTCACTACCGGCTAACCCGTACAAGACCAACTAGAGATCAACCAGTAGAACCCAACCCCCTCTACAGAGTCCCTAGCCCTCCTTATATAGGGGTGGCTAGGTCTCCACTTAGGGCATACATGGAGGCATATTCCAGGGAATATGCCTCCTCCCAAAATAGCAAACCGACCGGGGTGCTTTTCCCCCGTGTCACCCATGCAGAGGCTACGTGAGCCTCTGCGGCGCCTGCGTCAGCCGACACGGGCATCATCACCTCTGTCAGCCATGCCTTGGTGGTCCTACCCCTGTCCGCTTCGCTCATGCAGTGCGTACCGGGGTTACTTTTGACCAGCGAGATTCCTTCCTTCTACTAGAAACTTGCTATGACCCGGATCGTGGAGGATCCGATCACACCTATTCCTGCATACAAGTTAGATTCATCTATCTGGCTCACTGCTTAAGTCAGATGAGACTCAGTTAGGTGGACACCCCCTGGTCCGGGTTACCCCGAGATTCGGCCTGCCTTGAGGTAACTCGGCCAACATTCGCTTTGACCTTGCCGTACCTCGGCTAACTCGGCCTTTATACCCCGGCGTGACTCTACCCGGGGGTATCCCCCCAACAATAACTGCATAGATCGTGTAATAATGAATGACTACAACTTAGGTTCGAGAACTAACTGTGGTTACATGGAGATCGTGGCAGTGATGTCGGTTCAACATGTGGGGTAGGTGTCGTTGGATTGAAGACATGTACGCCGAGAGGGGGTCCTCATGAGGCATGGACAAAGATGGGGTGTGAGACAATGGTATTCCGGGACAGTGAGCATACAAGCTTTATACAGGTTCTAATCCACCAGCGGTGGACAGATCCTACTCCTGCTAGCAATCGAGTAATACGACAGAGCCGGAAGTACAGATTACAAGAGAGGTTTCGCCTATGCGAGTTGAGGTTGTAAGTTGTGGGTTACCTAAAGGATGGTCCCTAGGACGGCTTATATAGATGTCCGGCCTAGGGTTACAGGAGAGACCTATCCGGCTACGATACAGTCGGTTACAGAGTACATCTTGGACTACAAGTAACTACATAGGTCTAAGTCGGTAAGTCTTCTGGGCCTTCCCGTAGCCGGATGGGCTTCCATCTTGTCTCGCTGACTGGCCGCCCATGAAGCAAAGTTCTAACCTGAAGTGGGTCACCCTGATCAGCGAGTCACAGTGGGTATACCCGAAAAGTATATTGATACATGTAAAATGCATCCCTGAACTTTGTCGTTTATTGCTTCAACATCATTATTATTTTGCAATATTATTATATTTATTGGAAATAACCTACTAATAGTTTCAGAAGTGCGTAAGTTCTTATTTTACATTTTGTTGTGTAGGAAATACACAAATATGAAAGGAAACCGCTCATTATGGTGAAATCTGAAAATTCCTGGAATCTGTCCCTGCAGAACTTTTTTCGAAGATTGCTAGAAACGACCCTAAAATTGACATCTAATGGAAAAAGTTTAGAAAGGAAAGATGTGGGGAAGTTTATGCGCAACCGTTTAGACATAAAATTCTCCCCAATCAGAGTCTGGATGTATTTTTTATAGCCATATTACTGCAGAGGACAAGCAGTTTTAGGACTCCGAAAATATACGACGTGGTTGACTCAAACCCCTTCATTCTTTTATGCTTTCAGCACAACCACGACTTGATGGACTCATTAAGGACAGAAGGGACTCCTAGGATGGTTCTACAGATGCCCAAGAGCCCTTGGATCCAAGGGGTATCCATCCTATGGCCAAGATTGCATCTCCACCACTATATATTGAGAGGAACCCCTACTTTTGGAGGCATCCACCCATAGCCACGAAATTCCCCCTCCTTGGGGAGAAGCTCCTCCATTGCTGCACCATCTCAAAGAAAGAAGAAGGGCCAAGGGGGCGCTGCCCCCAAGGGCAGCCACCGCCCTTAGGAGGCCACCGGGGCGCCGCCGCCCTATGCTGCCACCGGTGCCGCCTCCTCCACACTGAAGCCACCTCTCCCCCTTGGGGAGGCTCGTCTCCATCACCATCTACTGCAAGATTCCATCATCCGCCACCGTAATCTCTTGGAAAACATGATGTATGATGCAATATATTATTTTCCCATGATCTATTGTATGACTATGTTGATGTTTGAGTAGTGAATTGTTCTGGCAATTGTGATCTAGTTTGTTTTAGGTGCATACAAGTATATGTTATCTTCTATGATGATCTTGATGCACTAACATATGAGTGCACACATATGTTGGGGGATGCACAAGGTTTTCACCGTTGCATGTTGATGGGATGAGTGATATACGAAGTTTGCCAGAAGCCAAATCCCAAGTCTTAGAAATATATGTAGTATTAATTCATGGTTAATCAACAGGAGTATTATCATGTGGACCTTAGATCTAAATACGGTGGTTGGACTTTATGTCTTAATATTCCCTTATTTGTTCTTAATTGGCCGAAGGATCAATCACTAGTGGTGTATTTCCTCATATCTATGGCTACACCTAGTTATGGCTCCTCTTAGAAGAAAAAATAAAAATACTATATATGTGCGTCACTAATTGTGATAACCAAATGAATGAAATAGCAATTTGCCTAAAATTTTTTGCTCCCATAGATTATCCACATCCACTCCACTAGCTCCACTTCATTTGCATTATTTTACTTATAGTATTTATTTCAACTACTTTATTGTTTTCTAGTTAATAACAAAAACAACCACACACACACTTTAGATCCTAGCTTTGCATAGAAGGCCATATAAGTGGGTTATAGGGTTTTAGAGAATAGATAGTTTACCTTCAGCTTCTCGTGGGTTTAACACTCAAATACTTATCGAATTGTACTATGACAATCCCCTGCACTTGGGGTTATCATATATCCCTGACAGTAGCCCACGAAAGCCTCCAAGATCCAAAGTCAGATTTCATCGTCTAGCTTGATTCTTCTTTGGCTGTAGAGTCTTGAAGGGTTCCTGAAACTCCAAAACAAAAGTAGGATCCGGGTCTCAAAAATGAGTCAAACCTGTGAATATTCTATTATGGTTTTCCCCTGCTCGATTTCAAACTCAGTCAAAAATTGGTCTCTGATGTAACCTGACATCAGTCAAGGACTAGTCTCATCACTGACAGACATTCCTATCAGTGTGACCGTTGGTGGGTTCGCGATTCACGGAACCGAGGAGCTGTTTCAATGCGTGCATGGAGATCGAGGCGACAACAATCTTCTCGGGGAAGTTACCTTGCTCCTTTCCACGACCCGTGGCATACATCAATGCATTCACACTAATCTCGGCACAGACGAAGATTATAAGGGGTAAAAAATCTCCTCATTTTCTTCTCACCCTAGCCATTGCCTCTCTTCTCCCCTAGCGATCTAGCGCCCTTGTATCCCTCTTCTCTACCCCCAAACTTCACGATGTCGCCCATCCTAGGTCACCTTCTCCGGTGGAATGGCTGTCACCTCCAGCTCCGGGGCAGCAACAACGACGGCAGCGACAACGGTGACAAAGAACTATCGCATGGTCTAGATCCCCTGTGTATTGGATGACAAGAAACTCCAGGGCGTCGAGGAGGAGGGTTTGCTCTGTGCCGGCAAGTGGCAGAGCAGCTTCGGCAAAATTGTTCCCGCCCTCGCTCTGACGAGAGAGTCCACTTTGGCACCCATCTGGACCGAGGTTTGAGTTTTCCTCCCTCGGAGTTCTTCTCTGAGGTTATAGATTATTACAATGTTCAACTTCATAATCTTCCTCCTAATACTATTCTAGAGCTTAGCACCCATGCATCCCTTTGTGAGGGTTATCTCGGGATAAAACCGAGTCTCACTTTATTTTGGTACTACTTTGGTACTCGGAAAAATTCCATCACTGCCGGTAATCCATACATTATTGGGACACTAAGCCTAACCCTTAGGAGAGACCGAGTCTCTAAAGTTATAGCTAGTGAGTCGGTGAAAATGTGGACCTCCACCTTTTCTATCATAAGGATAAGCCTGCTCCTGGCAAGTAAGAAGCTTTGCCGGCTTTCATCGATGGTGTCGCCGCTCCCCAAGAGTCTTGGGATGCGGACACACCGACTCTCACCAAAGATTTGATCCGCGCCAAGAGGCGGATTGAATACTTGATGAAGCACAAAGGCCTGAAGGGATCCAACTTAGTCCATTGCTGGCTAGCACATCGTATTCAACCCCTATAGCACCATGGTGATCGTCTCATGCATACAATCACCAAGAGTAAAAAAGGCATCCAGAGGATTAGCTAGTCCTCGATCCCCAGCAAGGATTACGAGACCCGGATTAAGTGGTTGATCAAGGAGCGGGTGGAAAAGAAGATTCTAGAGATCTCTCTGGACATGTTTACGACCGATAAGCCCTTGACACCAGTAAGATTTTCCGACTGATTCTTTCATACTCATTTATTTGCTCATCTATATTTTCGTTATTTGTGATGCTGAGATAATCTGTCTTTCAACTTACTGACCTCCCCGAGGCAGAGCTTGCTCCTCTCGAGGGATATCCACCTAAGGATCTAGTTCCTCGGGAGGATGAAGATCTTGAGTTATTGCTGGAGGATCTTACCCGAAAGCGCAAAACTCCGACTATATCCGTTGGCACACAGAAGGTGCTCATTGTGAAGAGATAAATTCCTTCACAAGGTTTTGTGTCTTAATTCGTATTATTTTTGAATTGTAACGATCTTAATATGTTACCGTCCAGAGCTAAAAAAATCATCAAGGGAAAGGGAAAAGGAAATTCAGGGAAGACTTTGTGCTAGCAAAAGTTGACTCTAGTTTCACCTGCTGCCCCGCCTCCGACTCCTACCCTGACGCCATCATCAGTACCGAGGATACTTCGTATCCACGTGCTAAAGATGTTCCGGCTCAGTCTGAAGAGCCAGCGAACCTTGGTTTGCAAATCAATGTCACTGTGAGTGACTCGGGAATTGATAAGGGTGAAGCCGCAAAGTGTAATGATCCCTCAGCTGAAACCTTCGTAGATAATCTTTTGCAAAATCTGGGTGTTGCCAAACTTGGCCTTACTCGGAAAAGCGCAGAAAAAATTCAGAAGTTAGCTCTCCACTGCTTGGAGACCCGGAATATCAAAGCTTAGGAGGAGGCTCAAGACGCCGAAGATATTAAACTTATGGAGCTTCTTGATCAAGTTCGTCTTTGCGATGAGAATCTAAAGGCTGGTGCGATTCCTCCTCCACTAGTAATTACTTTAACCCTCGCAGAGAAGGTTTCTTATGAAGTCGACATGAGCCTCAACAAACTGACTCATGAACATTATGTAAGTCGTATTCTGACTCTTTTTATTATATTTTATATCATATCATCTAGCCTCCTAGAAAGAAGTTAGATAGGAATATGAATTTATGCTTTTATATGATGCCAAAGAATGAACTAATATACCCCCAAGGTTCGTGCTGATATTTAACTTAGTTAAAATAGCAGCCCGAGTCTTAGTAGACTTGTGACTCTGTTTACCATTCCGACTTACAAAAAATTAATGATTATAACTAGGAATTGTTGAAGAATATATGCAACAAGAGGAGAGATATTAGAGCTCTCCGACTTGAAAATGCGTAGCTTAAGGTTGCGAAAGATGAAGTAGAAGGTAAGCATTTCCGACTTCACTTTCATAGGCTGTTTGAATTGTGGCCGAATGTTTTATTCGACTTCCTTTTTTGCTGCTCCAGATCAGGTGAAGCGGTCTTGCAAGCTTATTAAACAAGTCCAAGATTTCAATGTCTTGGAAGTTGAAAATCTCGATTTACGAGCTGAGCTTGATAAGCTTAAGGTAGATCATGAGCGTAGCATCAACAACGTTCTTGAATCCTGCAATCACGCTACTGAACAGCGTGATCGAACAGTAGCTAAACAAGATAAAGTTATCTCGGACTTGAAATATAAGATGGATAGGCAAAAAGATACTACCGAAGCCCTTCGGAATGAACTCCGAAGTCTTCGGGAGAAGACCAAAGTAGATGATGCTATCTTTGGTAAGTTTGATGTCTCTTAATTGTTGTTTTATGAATTTGTTTACTCAGATATCTTGTTGACCTTGTATTCTTATTATCAAGTCCTCTCAACATTCTTGATGCCTCTTCGTCCGAGTCTCGTATCAGTCGGCTTGTTGCTATCGGAGATTTGATTCATAACTCCCACCAATCTTTGGAGTAAATCGGTGAAACCATCTAGCTTTCTGACTTAGACAAGATGTCTGCCTTTGAAGTACGAGATAAGGCGAAGGATATGCCCAAGCTTGTCAAGGATTGGAACATGTCATATGCACGCATGGCGGCACAAAATGTCTTGGCGATGATAATAAGTCACCATGGAAGCATGGAGATATGACAAGTTACCAAGGGTTATTCGACTGTCGATGAAGACGGTAAGGAGCAGAATATTGGATAAATCTGGGATGCTTGCGCTGGATACGCTTGTCGAGTGGCTGATTTGACCAGCTACGAGAACCCGTTCTTCAAACCCGTTGAAGTTCCACCTCCCCCAGAGAAGAAGTTGCCGAAGCTTCCGAAGACGATAGGAAGACTGAGTCTGATGTACTTGTCTTGGAAAGATATCTGGGTGGTACAGGTGACGTCTCCAGTGAGCTGACAGATCCTCCGTCTTCACCTGCATCATAAAGTTTGCCAAAAAAACAATGTGTTATTATGAAAAGCGGTTTGATGTAACAGCTGAATATTATTTTGTTGTGCTAGCATGTAAGAAGTTATGCTTTACTTCTTAGCACTTTGGTTTTATCTTTGTGCTTGAAAAATACTTAAGGACTATTTTGTTTATAGTTATCGTTTATCTAGCTTTCTGTCTCATCCCTTTCATGAGCCAGCAAACCTTTAGCACGAAAATTTTGTCAAGCAACAGAGCTCAATTGCTAAAGCAGTTTAAACCTGAAACCAAAGCCGGCCTCTAGTACCAATAATTCACTACTTGAAAAATACCGCATCCAGTAATCAGACAAAAACCCAAGTACAAACTAAAATTTTAGACTTATACATGAAGGTAACATTTTTAGAATCAAAAATCTAACCAGAACAAACATGGACATAAAGTATACTAAGTATTCTAGAATTTTCGACTATGACATGATTATTTGGACACAAGATGATACTTTAAAAAACATCTAAGAAAAAACATTGAGATTTTCGACTACATTCCTGAGTTGTTCTTGCATGATCGTTGTTTTCTGCCTTCATCTGCTAATCAGCCATGGATTTCATGAGTGCGACTACCGGTTACATTGTTCGGTGGTGTAATCGGAAGCAATGGCAGAACAACTAGCTGAACTGGTATGCCAATTAAACTAATATGCTTTTGATGTCCAGTCTTCTAATACGTGAACATGGCAGTTGCCAGTTCTACCTCCACATTGGCTAGCTAGCCAGATGAGCTAATGTAATGAGTGACACTATTATATAGTAATCCTATCGGAAGTTGAATTTTGATACACCTCTATTTATGTCTGATCAATTACAGTGTGAGGTTTTTTTCTACTCCATTAGTTGACTTGGTTTTGTCTAAATTCGAATATATGTAGCATTAAAACAAGTTTAGATATATTCAAATCTAGACAATTCGAGTCAATTCATTTAAATCGGAGGGAGTATTATAGTTCGATACAATTTGCCACTTAGGAACACAGCATTATTTTCTGTTTGGATAAGTAAAAATACCATTTATGGCTAATCTTAACAACGTAGCCCCACATCTGAGATGTTTTGCAGTGCATCAGGTTTGTCCAACACGAGATCTTGTCAGATTTGTCCAGATGGCCACTGCATATGTCCAGTAATAAAGAGACCCAGTAAAGAGTCGAATCGGCGCGGTCTGGACTCCTCCAGACATGAAACGTCCCTGTCTTGCCCTGCCCAGCTGAATATTTTTTATCGCCAATGGTTGGTCTTCCCTGTGTAATCCAATGTAAATACATATGCTACAGCGGTATTTTTATTTTTGTTGCCCCTCATACTGACTTAAGTATATTAATAATATAAAACCAAACATCTAAATTGTGGGCAGCCTTGAGAGAAAACAAATTTGACAGGTTGTGACCGGCTGGTCCAAAAATAGACAGGACAAAGGCCCCCACGTCGCCTCCTCCCCAGGGCGACACAGGCGGAGCCGCCGCAGATAATGGAGAATTCACGGAATTCTAAATCATAAACTCTAAACCTCTAAACCCTGACTAAGCAGGTATCCTGCACTTATAGTTTAAAATTTGAGATACTTTCGTTAAATTGGGCAACGCCATTCTATTTTATGAATATAAGCATAAATTCCGAGCATTATCGAAAATTCCTTAAACCATAAATAACCCGTAAACCCTAAACCCTAAAACCATAAACTCTCAGCCATAAACCCTAACCAAGCAGGCGTCAAGCACTCATAGATCAAAATTTAAGATACTTTCATTAAATCAGATAACGCCATTCAATTCGACGAATATAAGCATAAATTTTGAGCATTATTGAAAATTCGCTAAACCCTAAACCCTAAACAACCCATAAAACTAAATCATGAAACCCCAAAACCCTAAACCCATGACCTATAAACCCTAACCAAGCAGGTATCATGCACTTATAGATTAAAACTTGAGATACTTTCATTTGCGGTAACGTCATTCTATTTCACGAATATAACCATAAAGCTTGAACATTATTGAAAATTCTTTAAACCCTCAACCCCTAAACGACCCTCGCAAATAAGGTATCATGCACTTGTAGAAAAAAATTCCAGATATACTTTCATCAAATTGCACTAACGCTATTCTATTCCACGAATATAAGTATAAAGCAGCTTGAACATTATTGAAAATTCCCTCAAAACTAAAACCTAAACCCCTAAGCCCTAAACGCCTAAAAACCATAAATCTTAGAACCCTAAGCCATCACCCCCTCAACCCCCTACCAAGCAGGTATCATGCACTTATAGAATAAAATCCAAGATACTTTTATTAAATTGCGGTAACACCATTCTGTTTCACGAATATATATAATCATATATATATAAATGTTGAATATTATTATTGAAACCTCCCTAAACCCTAAAACCTAGACAACCGTAAACCCTAAAACCCAAAACCCTCAATCCTGAACCCTAAACCCTAAATACCTAACCTTAAACTCCTAAACCTTAAACCCTAAAATCCTAAACCATATACCATAAACCCTAAACCCGAAAACCCCGAACCCTAAACGCTAGGCTATATATATCTTGTGTGAAAACTAGGGCAGTGACATTTTGATCCATACTTATTTGTAGTTGCTTCACGACAAAAGCCACTGTCGTCGCTTGAAAAATTGAAAATAACTTCAAATTTAGAAGCGTTCTTTGTAAATAACATTTGAAATGTCAATACGCACCAATCTACCAAATACGGACATGTTATTATAAACTATAGAAAATATATGGTCATGATCTTGGTCATCTGGTTTGAAAGCCATGCATATTCAGATATGGTACGCCATATATCAGATGACAAAAATAAAGCCATTATTATCGAATGGGGCTTTTAAAATAACTTCAAATATGGAAGCTCTTTTTGTAAATAATGTTTAAATGCCAATATGCACCAATCTACCAAACATGGTTATATTATCATAAAGTATGGTAACACATATGACCTTGACATTGGTCATCTAGTTTTTAAAAGCCATGAATATTCTTACATGGTACGCCATATTGCGAAACGAATTTTTTCAAGAGTTATCAAATTTTAATATTATTATTTTTTCATTGAAATTAGCTAATGCACATAGTGAGACACTAGCACAGAAAAGAATGGTTGTATTTTGTTTTATATTTTGTTTCTTTATTTTTTTAAAAAAAATGGCCCAAATTTTGTGTCATTACCATTCATGTCAAAAAGTTGAATCTTGCAAAACTCTTGGTGGTTTTTCAATATTTGACTAATTTGGTACCTTTAACTTTTTTAAAGTCAAGAGCAAGCTATATCACACACTTTGTAGTTCGTAATTTTCACATCCCAAATTCTAGATTTGGTACTTCATATCATACATGTCATTGCATCATGAACATCTTTGCAAAAAAATCAGTCTTAAGGTTTTGCCTAAATACCACTAGTTTTGCATGTTCTTCTTATTTTAAGCCTAGGTATGGTTTTATCTTTCATCTGCTAGGATGGCACTAAATAACCATTCTAGATGCTTAGTTACATAGGTTACTCAATTACAAACCTATAGAAACTTGTTTTGCTTGAATCGGAGTTATGGATCAAAAGTTATGCCCTTATTAGTATTTAAACAGTTGTAGTTTCAAAATATTCAAACAAAATCTAGACAGCTTCAGTAAACAGGTTTCAGAAAAGACTAAGGAAAAGGAGGAAAAAAAGGAAAATAGCACAGCCGGACTGCCAGCCCGCGAGGCAGCCCGGCCAGGGGCCCGCCCGGGGCCTGACTTGCAGCGCGCAACAGCGAGCGTAGTACGGCCGTAGGGCGGCCTGCCAGTGGCCCAACGTGCACACCCCCTCCACCCGCACATGTGCCACCGACAGGTGGACCCCACCTGTCAGCCCTTCGTTGGCGTGTTTTCCTCGGACATGAACAACCGCCGTAGAAATCTCTGATTTCAGCACGAGTTTTTAGCCTCCCCTCGTCTCGATTTCTTCCCTAGTCTATTTAGCCTCGAGCCCTCGTTGAAAAGCCCCCCTAAAATCTCATCTACCCGCTGCCAAGCCTCGGCGATTTCTTGTCAGACATCACCGCCGCCGCACCATCTAGGAGCTCGGTAAATGTCCCTCCGACGCTGTCCGACCACCCCTCCCTCTTTTCCTTCAAAGCAATCCGCCGCACCAAGCCGCGCTGCCCTGACCTCTTCCCCATCTCACAGGACCGCTAGAGCCCCTCAGAATCCCTCGCCGGAGCCACCGGCAACCATACCGTTCCATCGCCTAAGGGGAAGCAACAGACACCGCCGAAGCAACCCCCGTGACCGCCGCCAGGCGCCACATCCCGTAGACCACTCCGCTGCCACTGAGGATCACTGGAGCTCCACCCCGCCATCGTCACTGAGCCGCCGCCGATGTCGGGCGAGGTGAGCACCAAGCTCGGGTTTTCCCCACCTTCCGATCCAAGATTGATGGCCTGGATCAGCCATTGACTGCTCCCAGTGGACCACTGACCGGTCAAAAGAGCCCAGTTAGCGTGACGTCGTCGCTGACGCGTCCAGTCAGTTTGACTCTTCAACCGATTGATAAATTGAATTAATTAAAGTTGTAGAAAGTGTTTAAAACTTCAAAAATTCATAGTAAAAGATCAACTGCTCGGAAATTACAAATAATATACCGTTGAACTCACAAAAATGCGTAGAATTTGATTCTGTAATAATATTGAAGGTCTACTGTACGTAATTTCTTGAGTTTATAAAAAACCTTAAAGTAGTATAAAAATCATAGAAAAAGATCTGTATATATTTTTAGCGTAATTATTTTTTCCCATGGCTCAAAATCTTAATGTCTGTACAATAGTATTTTTTACAATTTTAACAGTGCTGTCTACAGCAGATGTTTAGTATTTTGATTAAAAGCCTATTAAATAATTCTCTAAATTGCATAACTTGTTTTGGTGCATTAAAGGTTTTTTTCATGCATTCATTCAGTAGTAATATTGGTCAGAGAACATAACTAAACTACTGAAACTTTTATTAAAGTGTCA
Source organism: Avena sativa (assembly GCA_916181665.1). NCBI lineage: Eukaryota > Viridiplantae > Streptophyta > Magnoliopsida > Poales > Poaceae > Avena > Avena sativa. The sequence continues at coordinate 408,289,232 of OV702292.1, read as the reverse complement.
TGCATGCATTGTGTTGCATTTGTTGATCTCTATGTGTGGATTGTTTATTTGGTTCAATTGCTTTCGTGTAGATTGTGAAGATTGTGAACCTTGTGGTTGCCAAGACTGTGTGTTTAACTCCAACAACTACCAAGGCAAGTGATGCTTCATAAATGTCCTATTGTTTATTTTCTCTATGCATTGTAGCTCTATTTTTGTAGTTACATGTGTAGGACTACTACTGCTATGTTATGTCCTATTATAGTCTTAGTCTTCCTTGTTAGGTGAGCCACCATAAGTAGATGTGGTTATATATATGAGGATGGGTTACACCATGATAAAGATTGTTTTGAAAGTATGTGTTTGAAAATTTTGAAAATAACTTAATTAATGAACTCTCTGGGTAGTATTGGTAAATGATTGGTTTGTGCATGCCGGGCCCATGTCTATGGTTTACCCGAGTAGCTCACTTGTGGATGGCCACCCGGGTTTCAGAGAAATGATTAGTGTCTTGATTTGGTAGCTTCCGTGTGCAACCATGTGCTAGTGAGTTATGGGTGACTGGTTGGATATAGTAGGTCGTGGCAAACCGAGTGTCACATCCCAAAAACGTTAATCCAAGGTTATCAAGATCAAATCATCCAAAAATAGGGTTAACAAAAACTTTTCCAAATTTAAAATGAAAGCTTTCATATATATATGCATTTAAAATAGGAGTTATTTGAATTGCCATGATTGATTGATCCAATGCTTGTAAAATGTTTATTAGGTGATTTAAACATCATCTACATCATTTCCAAACTTTTCCTAAAGAAAATCAAATAAAAAAGGAATGGTCATTTTGGCAAATTTAACTCTCATGCCTACTTTGGCTATTCCTAGTACTCAATTCTTAATAGAAACAATTCTTGATGTTTGCACCCCTTGCTAGTACACATAATGAGGTACCAAGACCCACCTTATGATCTGCTAAAAACATTATGTTAACTATTTTAAATGGAAGTTTAAAATTGAATCTAATGCATATGCATAGATCACCCCTATTTCAAAAACCATCTATTTGAGCTCCATTTTCAAAACCCTTGCAACCAGAGACTACCTATCACTAGTGGAGATCACTCAAAATTTTTGAAACCAAAATTCAAAACTTTCTTTCATGCGGCCATTTCATCAAACACTTGGCATGCATAATCTCTACTCTAATCCTAGCTCACTGTTTACTACAGGGTTTTGCCCCCAATTGATCCCTATTTAATCCCCTTGTCCCCTCTTGATCTAACCAGAGCCTAACCAGCCTCTTCCCTACCCCCTAGGTGCACTGCCATGTCATGCCGAGCATCACCTCGCCGGCCGACAATGCACTCGCAGAAGCAGCCCTCTCCAGCCCCTCTCCTCATGTCTAGCAGCTTGCCAGTGGTCCACCTCCACCGCCCAACCAGCTCCAGGCCAGAGACAGAGAGAAGAGCGGACAGGAACCGCCGTGCCCGGAGCTTGTCGAGCATGCCGACGCCGCCCCTAGAGCATGCCCTGTCCCCGCTTGCACAGACCATCCCTTGGCACCAGCCCGTGCCCGCCGCTCCACCTCGACCTGGAGAACACCCCAGACATCCCCGTTCGCCGCCCAAAGCCTCACAGCCACCGCTCGTCGTGGACACCGCCGCTTCGGCCGCGCAGAGCGCCACCTCGCCCAGACCGCGTGCCACCGCCCCTACGGCCGCATTCAATTCCTAGAGCACCGCCAAGGAACCGCCCATCGATCGCCAACCCCAGCCATGCCTCTACCCCGCCGTAGCCTTGTCGCCGGAGTCGCCTGCCCATCCCGCTCGGTCTCACCGTCAGGCCTATAAAAGGAGCCCTCCCCAGCCTCTTCTCTCCACACCATTCTACTCCCCTCACCTCTCTGAACCTCACCCACCTCTAGCCGGAGCAAGTGGAGCAGCAGCTCGCCGGAATTGGAGCCGGAGCAGCCGCGGTAGGAGGAGAAGGGCTACGTTGATTGCGACCACCCCAAGCTCCGCCGCAACCACGCCTCGCCTCGCCGTCGTCTCCCACGTCGTTTGCCCGCCTCGCCGACCCCACTGGAGCCCTAGTACGCCCCTAGTAGACCCCCACCGAGCCGCCAGGGTTCGAGCTCGTCGGCGACCTGTTCGTCGTCGACGACGACCCTCAGCCGTTGATATCGCTTCTAATCCTACGGCCCACAGCGCGCGTACCGTTTCGCGTTTTAAGTGCCGCTGACACGTGGGACCCCCCTGTCAGCTGAGCCCCGCGCCGCGGAGCGCCACTGGGCCGGCCCAAGTCCTTTCCCGTGCTAGCCCATCGATTCAAATCTGGATTTTTCTTTTTAGTTAAATCTAGTTTCTGTCCACTATTTAAAAATTCAATTTAGAGAGTTTTAGAAATCCAAATTGCATGAAACCAATTTTGTTTGAAAGGTATTAAGATGATCTATCCAAGAGCATTGGATTTAATTCAATTAGAGTTATAGATCTCTCCTAATTAAAATAAGAAGACAGAAGCTTTTGCAAATTGCAATATTTTTATAAAATCAACTAAGTTAGCTTTTGAGTTGATTCCGACTCTCAAAAATCACATTTCATCATATCTATCTAAATATGTAATAATATTAAGGTTTACATGCAGTGACTTTGGACTAGTACCAAAATAATGCTATATAGGCATTTCTAGTCACTTTAAATCATTAAATAATAAACTTAAACTAAAGTAATATTGATCCAACCCTTAAATCTCATTCCCACATGTTAGAATATGTGGTGAGGACATGTGTCCACATGATCCCATATTTTGGTGGTGAATGTTAAATTTTAGTTAATATTTCAATGAGTAGAAATTACTTTTCTAAAATAAAAAAGATGAAAGTATTGAATTAAAACTTGTGATGTTTGTGATGATAATAGATCATCAAATGTGTGTTTCAGAATGCTACTTAGCCTAGTTAAGTATTGTTTGGTGATTGTGCACTCCCTATGCATTTATAGACACTAGTACCGATCAAGCTTGCGAGGAGGAGGAGTTCTACCAAGAAGAAGAAGATGAAGAAAACTTCAACCACTCCACCAACCAAGGCAAGCTATTGTTAGCAGGCTAGAATTAAGCTAGATGAATGAGCAAGGATGCTTTGGGCATGCTTTGATCACATCCCTTTTAACTATTAGTACCCTAAGCCTGAGTTACAAGTTTTACTCCCCTTAGTATGCAAAGTTCCTTACTTATTTTGAAGGTAGCATAAAAAGTATAAAACTTGACCTACTTAGAAACCTTTAGATGTCATTCTATGGCATGAGATTGATCCCATCCTTCCACCTTAATGAGCACTCTTAACTTAGTATTTTAGAGTAGATCAAAAACTTGAGTCACTTTACATGGGAGAACTTGGTGAAAATGAATTGTGAAAACCTTGGAATGATGAGTCCTTCTATTGAGATGTTTTGACATGTGTTGAGAGACACAACTGGTTTATGATGATGAAAATGATGAGGCATGATCCTTAACCCTTTTATAAAACTGATGGTTGGATTCGGATGCGATACCATTCCAAATTTACCGTACAACCACATTACCTGAATTGGTTAAGGCTTAGCTGGAAATTTATATGCATTAGTATTAGTTCCCTCATGGGAGAGGTTTGAGCCAAGGCTACCTCTCAATGTTGTCCACCTATGCAGTGCCCAAGATGACTGATGGTCATGGTTGGGAGGCCATGCTCATAGGAGAGGTGCTTGTACTAGGGTGTGTAAAGGGAAGGTTATGTTTGATTATCTGCATACTAAGTATGATGATTCAGGGTTATCCTTGACAAATGTATCGAATCTTGTGGTGAAAGTGTACCACCTCTATAGAGTGTCAAACTATTCGAATAGCCGCGTCCACGGTTATGGACAGTTGGAATGGCCATACTGTTTCGTTGTCAGATGTTTTTTAAATAACTTGAAATGAATGATGAACTTTGACTTGACCACAACAGGGTTGTGTTGATGATAATAGCTTCCCACTTAAGTGATTCTAGAACTGTACTTTATCTTTCTTTGCTTCTGAACTTAGCTTAGGTTTCAAACTTAACTTGATAGTTAAATTAGATTCAGCACTTTAACTTAGAATTATAGTACCTGTTAGTAGTAGTTTGTGAGTACTTAAAGAGTACTCATGGCTTTTGTCCATGGCTATTATCATGGCCAGACTATGAAGGAGATTATCAAGATGATGGTGAGCAGGACGGCTATGATAACTAGGACTATCTGCCTTCATCAGCATTGCCTGTGCCCCTGAAGATGGACCCCACTGCTACGCTTATCTTTTAATTCCGCTGCTTGTTGTATTAAAGACTGGATCATGAGATCCTTATTTCTATAAAACCTTATGTATGGTTTGTAATGGATGATGTACTGTGATATCCAATCCGTTATGTCTCGCAAAAATGGTAATCCTAGGATTGCGAGGTATGGCATAACGGGCATCTGGGTATAAAAATCCGGGTGTTGACAAGTTGGTATCAGAGCCATCCTGACCATAGGAGACCCTAGTTAGAATGGACGTCCAAACCAAAAACTTAGCTTCAAAACCAAAGTGAGTATTTATGAAAAACTATTTCCTCTCTTACCCTTGTGAACTCATTCTTTCTCAAAAATACATGTTCCTCAAAATTCTTACACTACTACTTAAAATTTGACACACTTGATCACTTCACTAACTTCCTCATCCTTAATTCTTGTAGATGGAGACTCAGTTCAGCAAGTTTTACCAGTTGGGAAACGGAGGTCAGCTGATCTTCGAGAGGGATCTGGATTCACTATTGGAGTTACTGGGATGCCCACATCCGGAGTTTCTTGGAGCTCAACTTCCAGGACCCCTAGGAGGAGACCTACAGTGGCTAGTCACCGCGGATCTTCGGGGAAGCATCGAAGCACCAACTTCTAGGAGAATTCAGTTCTCTGTAAGAGAGGACAACTGGCTGGATGGATTAGCCAGGGCAATGCATGAAGCTCTTGCACGTCTATGTGCCCTCAGCATCAACAAGATCCAAGGAACCCGTTTTTCCCACTATGCAAGACATGACTTCACGGGAATGCCGATGGAGATGCCAAGTCACCCAGAGTTGAGGCGTCAAGTGGAGAACCTTGATTTCTTGCTTCATGACAGACAGCAGGAACTGGACAATGCTAGGGAGTTAGCCAACCAGAACCGTGCCATTGCCGACCAGAAGGCCCAGACTTTCGCACAGCTCGTCCAGGATCGCTAGTCTCTTTGTCACCAGCGTGCCAAAAGGGATCGCACCATCGCCCGTCTTCGCAAGAAGGTGGCCGACCTCGAGAAGACCGTCAAGGAGCAGGAAGCTCAGCTTGCCGCCAAGGAAGAAGAAGATGAGGGTGAAGACATCCAGGGAGATATGGATTCTTATCTCAGCAACGATGATGACTTTCTGGAGGAGGATGCTATGGACTTCTACACTAATGATGAAGACTCCGACTTCATCGACGATGAGTAGATGCACTAGAGCACTGTCGTAGCATGAGATGTATCATATCATTGTATCGTAGCTTGCAGAATGGTTCTTCAAACCATCTGTTTTCCCCTTTGCTTGTTGTGCTGTGTGTTGTATCGGGTGCTTGCTTGCATGAATGAAAAAGAAGTTAGTTGAAAAACCTGAGTCTAACTCAATGTTTTAGCTTTGAAAACCCAAAACCACGAACCTTAGAAGTTCCCTCTTACCCCTATATCTATCTCAATCTTCAGATGACTCGTGGAAACCAAGGAGGGAGTAGCTCGTCGCAGGACCCAATGTTGCAGATCTTGCAGAATCTCATCGCGGACCGTGAAGCAAGCAGGGCCGAGCGTCAAGCCAACTTAGCAACATTGCAGCAAATCGCCCAAATGGCTCTCAACAACCAAGGACATGGAAATCAGGATCACCAAGGATCTAAACTCAAAAACTTTCAGAACACCAATCCCCCAATCTTTAACCAATCTGAAAACCCATTATATGCTGATGACTGGTTACAGACCATGCAAAACAACTTAGAGGTTGCCAGAGTTTATGAGAATGAGAAAGTTCTGTTCGCCACCCACTATCTAGCGAGAGATGCAAGAGCTTGGTGGAATAGCATCCGCATTATGAACCATGGCCAGGTGATGACCTGGGAAGCATTCAAGGTCAAGTTCAGCCGCACCCACGTGCCGCAAGGTCTTGTCAATAGGATGAGAGATGAATTCCACGAATTGAAGCAAGAAAGAATGACTGTGGTGGAGTACCGTGATAGATTCTTGTCACTTGCCAGATATGCACCAGATGAGATCAACACGGAGGCCAAGAAGAAGGAGAGATTCTTAAACGGACTGCATGATGAGATGCAGACCGTCCTCGTCAACATCCGTTTTGATGATCTCGAAGAGCTAGTCGACTCTGCCATTCAGATGGAAGGGAAGATTAACCAGGCAAACGACAACCGCAAGCATCATATGATGCAGCAGTCTGGATCCAGTAGTCACCAGAAGTACCGTCCCAACCCCTCACCAGGATATGCACCAAGGAACAACCGACCCCCAAATTCTCGCCCAAGCTACCCCAACCGTAGCGGAGGTAATGTGAAGTCCGGAGGAAACAATCACAACTCCGGTAATGCCAACAATTTCAACCGTGCCCCTCCCAAGAGCAACAACAACAACACTGCACCTAGAACTGGCAGCAATGATGTGCCTGTCGCAGTCAAGGACAAGTCCCAGATCACTTGTTTCGAGTGTGGAGTGAAGGGTCACTACTCCAATGAGTGTCCCAAGAAGACTGCCGCCAATGCCCCTGTGAATGCCCCAGCTCAGCAGCAGCGTCGTGTTCAACCAGGAAGAAGATTTTCCCCATGGAACCCGCACAACCGCAACGGTCGTCTCTTCCACATGAACGCAGAAGAAGCCCAGGAAGCGCCAGATGTAGTGCTGGGTATGTTTTCTGTCAACTCAGTTTTAGCAAGAGTATTGTTTGATTCTGGAGCATCGCATTCATTTGTCACCGAAGAATTTGTATGCACTAGTAAGATTCGCCCAACCAACCTGAAACATGTCATGATAGTTCAAATCCCCGGTTCAACAACAAAAGCTAGAAAATTTTGCAAAGCTGTACCTATCAGAATACATGGGATAGATTTTTATGCCAACCTAATTGTACTTGGAACCAAAGGATTGGAAGTAGTACTAGGTATGGACTGGATGTCAAGGCATAAAGGACTGATAGACTGTGCTAAGAAAGCCATCACCATGACTAGTAGTTCTGGAGTAACAGTAGAGCATATCTCTGGAACCTTACCCCGTCAATTCAAGTGCAACAAGAGTGTAGCCCTGCCCACCATTGACCAAGTCAGAGTAGTCTGTGAATACCCCGACGTATTCCCAGATGAATTGCCAGGTATGCCCCCGGATAGGGATATTGAGTTCATTATCGAACTAATCCCCGAAACCGGACCTATAGCCTAGAGACCCTATACCATGAACCCTGCAGAGTTAGTGGAACTAAAGAAGCAGTTGGATGCCATGTTAGCAACAGGCTTGATTCAGCCAAGCGTATCGCCCTGGAGATCACTAGTGTTATTCGTCGATAAGAAAGATGGAGGCAATCGTCTGTGTACAGATTACAGAAAGTTGAATGACGTCACCATCAAGAACAAGTACCCTTTGCCAAAGATAGAGGATCTATTTGATCAGTTGACTGGAGCTCAGGTATTCTCAAAGCTTGATCTTAGGACTAGTTATCACCAACTTAAGATTCGTGCAACGGATATTTCGAAGACCGCCTTTACTACTCGCTATGGTTTATATGAGTATACGGTTATGTCTTTTGGATTAACCAATGCCCCTGCTTATTTCATGAATCTCATGAATAAGATCTTTATGAATTTCCTAGATAAGTTTGTAGTTGTGTTTATCGACGAAATCCTTATCTACTCCAAGTCAGAAGAAGAGCATGAGCAACATCTGAGAATCATCCTAGAAACCCTGAGAGAGCATTAGTTATATGCCAAGTTCAGCAAGTGTGAGTTTTGGCTGAAAGAAGTAGGATTCCTAGGACATATTGTTTCTGCCAGAGGAGTCTCTGTTGATCCCACCAAGATCAAAGATGTCGAAGAATGGGAAGCCCCAACCAATCAAACCCAAGTTCGTTCATTTCTCGGATTAGCGGGATATTACCGCAAGTTCGTAGAAGGATTCTCGAGCATAGGCCGACCAATGACCCAATTGTTGAAGAAGGACAAGAAGTTTGAATGGACAGACAAGTGTGAAGCCAGTTTCTAAGAGCTGAAGAAGAGATTAATATCAGCCCCAATGTTGATCATGCCAGACATCAAGAAGCCGTTTGATGTGTATTGTGATGCATCCAAGATTGGCCAAGGATGTGTATTGATGCAAGAAGGCAAAGTCATCGCGTATCTATCTCGACAACTGAAGCGGCATGAGTAGAACTATCCGACCCATGATCTTGAGCTAGCAGCCGTGGTTCTAGCATTAAAGACATGGCGTCATTATTTGATGGGTAATCGCTGTGAGATTTACTCAGATCATAAGAGCTTGAAGTATATCTTCACTCAGAAGGAGCTGAATATGAGGCAAAGAAGATGGATAGAGTTAATCAAGGATTATGACCTTGACATTCACTATCACCCCGGCAAAGCCAATGTGGTAGCGGATGCTCTTAGCAGATTGTCGTGTAGGCTTAACACCATGATCAAAGAGAAGCAACCAAGTTTGTACGAGGAGTTGGAGTAGTTCAGGACTGAGTTAGTTAGCAAAGGATTCCTAGCTAGCATTAAACTTCAACCCACTTTGATTAGCCGAATCAAGGAAGCCCAGAAGGGAAATGAAAGTATCGATGGAATCAAACATCGTATTGGTACAGGAAAGGTACCTGGATTCACCGAAGACGAAGAAGGAGTACTGTGGTACAAAGGACGTGTCTATGTGCCAGCAGATTCGGAGCTGAAGGAAATTATCATGAAGGAAGCTCATGATACTCTTTATTCTATCCACCCCGGAGGAACAAAGATGTATCAGGATTTGAAAGAGCAATTTTGGTGGCACAAGATGAAGAGAGAGATCGGAAGCTACATCGCCAAATGTGACATCTGCCAAAGAGTCAAAGCAGAGCATCAGAGACCTGCAGGACTATTGCAACCATTGCAGATTCCGGAATGGAAATGGGATTCCGTCGGACTGGACTTTATCACTGGTTTACCTGCTTCTAGTAGGGGAAATGACTCAATCTGGGTCATAGTTGATTGACTGTCCAAGGTAGCCCACTTTATACCTGTCAAGACAACCTACCAGAATGCAAAACTAGCAGAGTTGTACATTGCTAGGATTGTTAGTCTACATGGAACCCCCAAGACCATCGTCTCAGATCGAGGAACCCAGTTTACCTCGAGATTTCGGCAGAAAGTTCAGGAAGGTTTAGGAACCAAGTTGAACTTCAGTACCGCTTATCACCCGCAAACAGATGGACAAACTGAGAGAGTCAACCAGATCCTAGAGGATATGCTTAGAGCTTGTGTGTTGGAATACGGATCAAAATGGGAAGACTGCCTACGTTTCGCAGAATTCTCATATAACAACAGCTATCAAGCTAGTTTGCAGATGGCACCATTTGAATTCCTATACGGAAAAAAGTGCCGTACCCCTTTGAATTGGTCGCAAGTAGGATAGAGTCAGATCTTTGGACCCGACATTCTCCGAGAAGCAGAAGAGAAAGTTCATAAAGTCCGTGAGCACCTCAAGACCGCCCAATCTAGACAGAAGAATTATGCTGACAAAAGAAGGAGAGACCTGACTTTCAATGTCGGAGATTTCGTATATCTCAAGGTTTCACCATTGAAGGGAACTCAACACTTTAGTCTGAAGGGAAAGTTAGCTCCCAGATATATCGGACCTTTCAAGATTCTGAACCGTCGAGGAGAAGTATCGTACCAACTGGAACTGCCTGAAGAGATGTTAGCCATCCACAATGTGTTCCATATCTCGTTACTTCGCAAATGCTTGGAAGTGCCTGAGAAGACTGAAGTTTTTAAGAATATCAATCACAGAGCTGTGGAAATCAACAATGACCTGACCTATTGGGAAGTACCCATCCGTATCTTAGAAGAATCCTACAGAACCACCAAGACCAGGAGTATCAAGTTTCTCAAGATTCAGTGGAGCAACCATACCGAGCAGGAAGCTACTTGGGAGCATGTAGATTACATTAGAACAGAGTTCCTAGATCTCTTTAGTTCCTAGTTTTCTTTGTAAATATCGGGACGAGATTTTGTTTAAGGGGGGAAGGTTTGTAACATCCCAAAAACATTAATCCAAGGTTATCAAGATCAAATCATCCAAAAATAGGCTTAACAAAAACTTTTCCAAATTTAAAATGAAAGCATTCATATATGTATGCATTTAAAATAGGAGTTGTTTGAATTGCCATGATTGATTGATCCAATGCTTGTAAAATGTTTCTTAGGTGATTTAAACATCATCTACATCATTCCCAAACTTTTCCTAAAGAAAATCAAATCAAAAAGAATTAAAAAGAAGGAATGGTCATTTTGGCAAATTTAACTCTCATGCCTACTTTGGCTATTCCTAGTACTCAATTCTTAACAGAAACAATTCTTGATCTTTGCACCACTTACTAGTACACATAATGAGGTACCAAGGCCCACCTTATGATCTGCTAAAAACATTCTGTTAACTATTTTAAATGACAGTTTAAAATTGAATCTAATGCATATGCATAGATCACCCCTATTTCAAAAACCATTTATTTGAGCTCCATTTTCAAAACCCTTGCAACCAGAGACTACCTATCACTAGTGGAGATCACTCAAAATTTTTGAAACCAAAATTCAAAACTTTCTTTCATGCGGCCATTTCATCAAACACTTGGCATGCATAATCTCTACTCTAATCCTAGCTCACTGTTTACTACAGGGTTTTGCCCCCAATTGATCCCCATTTAATCCCCTTGTCCCCTCTTGATCTAACCAGAGCCTAACCAGCCTCTTCCCTACCCCCTAGCTGCACTGCTATGCCATGTCGAGCACCACCTCGCCGGCCGACAATGCACTCGCAGCAGCAGCCCTCTCCATCCCCTCTCCTCATGTCTAGCAGCTTGCCAGTGGTCCACCTCCACCGCCCAACCAGCCCCAGGCCAGAGACAGAGAGCAGAGCGGCCAGGAACCGCCGCGCCCGGAGCTTGTCGAGCATGCCGACGCTGCCCCCAGAGCACGCCCTGTCCCCGCTCGCACAGACCATCCCTTGGCACCAGCCCGCGCCCGCCGCTCCACCTCGACCTGGAGAACACCCCAGACATCCCCGTTCGCCGCCTAAAGCCTCACAGCCACCGCTCGCTGTGGACACTGCCGCTTCGGTCGCGCAGAGCGCCACCTCGCCCAGACCGCGTGCCACCGCCCCTATGGCCGCATTCAATTCCTAGAGCACCTCCAGGGAACCGCCCATCGATCGCCAACCCCAGCCATGCCTCTACCTCGCTGTAGCCTTGTCGCCAGAGTCGCGTGCCCATCCCGCTCGGTCTCACCATCGGGCCTATAAAAGGAGCCCTCCCCAGCCTCTTCTCTCCACACCATTCCACTCTCCTCACCTCTCTGAACCTCACCCACCTCTAGCCGGAGCAAGTGGAGCAGCAGCTCACCGGAATTGGAGCCGGAGCAGCCGCGGTAGGAGGAGAAGGGCTACGTTGATTGCGACCACCCCAAGCTCCGCCGCAACCACGCCTCGCCTCGCCATCGTATTCCACATCGTTTTCCCGCCTCGCCGACCCCGCTGGAGCCCTGCTTTGCCCCCAGTAGACCCCCACCGAGCCGCTAGGGTTCGAGCTCGCCGGCGACCTGTTCATCGTCGACGATGACCCTCAGCCGTTGATCTCGCTTCTAATCCTACGGCCCATAGCGCGCGTACCGTTTCGCGTTTTAAGTGTCGTTGACACGTGGGACCCCCTGTCAGCTGAGCCCCGCGCCGCGGAGCGCCACTGGGCCGGCCCAAGTCCTTTCCCGCACTAGCCCATTGATTCAAATCTGGATATTTCTTTTTAGTTAAATCTAGTTTGTGTCCACTATTTCAAAATTCAATTCAGAGAGTTTTGGAAATCCAAATTGCTTGAAACCAATTTTGTCTGAAAGGTATTAAGATGATCTATCCAAGCTCGTTGGATTTAATTAAATTAGAGTGATAGATCTCTCCTAATAAAAATAAGAAGACAGAAGCTTTTGCAACTTGCAACATTTTTATAAAATCAACTAAGTTAGCTTTTGAGTTGATTCCAACTCTCAAAAATCACATTTCATCATATCTATCTAAATATGTAATAATATTAAGGTTTATATGCAGTGACTTTGGACTAGTAGCAAAATAATGCTATATAGGCATTTCTAGTCACTTTAAATCATTAAATAAACTTAAACTAAAGTAATATAGATCAACCCTTAAATCTTATTCCCACATGTTAGAATATGTGGTGAGGACATGTGTCCACATGATCCCATATTTTGGTAGTGAATGTTAAATTTTAGTTAATATTTCAATGAGTAGAAATTACTTTTCTAAAATAAAAAGGATGAAACTATTGAATTAAAACTTGTGATGTTTGTGATGATAATAGATCATCAAATGTGTGTTTTAGAATGCTACATAGCCTAGTTAAATATTGTCTGGTGATTGTGCACTCCCCATGCATTTATAGACGCTAGTACCGACCAAGCTTTCGAGGAGGAGGAGTTCTACCAAGAAGAAGAAGAAAACTTCAACCACTGCACCAACCAAGGCAAGCTATTGTTAGAATGCTAGAGTTAAGCTAGATGAATGAGCAAGGATGCTTTAGTCATGCTTTGATCACATCCCTTTTAACTATTAGTACCCCAAGCCTTACTTACAAGTTTTACTCCCCTTAGTATGCAAAGTTCCTTACTTAATTTGAAGGTAGCATAAAAAGTATAAAACTTGACCTACTTAGAAACCTTTAGATGTCATTCTATGGCATGAGATTGATCCCATCCTTCCACCTTAGTGAACACTCTTAACTTAGTATTTTAGAGTAGATCAAAAACTTGAGTCACTTTAGATGGGAGAACTTGGTGAAAATGAATTGTGAAAACCTTGGAATGATGAGTCGTTCTATTGAGATGTTTTGACATGTGTTGAGAGACACAGCTGGTTTATGATGATGAAAATGATGAGGCATGATCCTTAACCCTTTTATAAAACTGATGGTTGGATTCGGATGCGATACCATTCCAAATTTACCGTACAACCACATTACCTGAATTGGTTAAGGCTTAGCTGGAAATTTATATGCATTAGTATTAGTTCCCTCATGGGAGAGGTTTGAGCCAAGGCTACCTCTCAATGTTGTCCACCTATGCAGTGCCCAAGATGACTGATGGTCATGGTTGGGAGGCCATGCTCATAGGAGAGGTGCTTGTACTAGGGTGTGTAAAGGGAAGGTTATGTTTGATTATCTGCATACTAAGTATGATGATTCAGGGTTATACCTGACAGATGTATCGAATCTTGTGGTGAAAGTGTACCACCTCTGCAGAGTGTCAAACTATTCGAATAGCCGCTTCCGCGGTTATGGACAGTTGGAATGGCCATACTGTTTCGTTGTCAGATGTTTTCTAAATAACTTGAAATGAATGATGAACTTTGACTTGACCACAACAGGATTGTGTTGATGATAATAGCTTCCCACTTAAGTGATTCTAGAACTTTACTTTATCTTTCTTTGCTTCTGAACTCAGCTTAGGTTTCAAACTTAACTTGATAGTTAAATTAGATTCAGCACTTTAACTTAGAATTATAGTACCTGTTAGTAGTAGTTTGTGAGTACTTAAAGAGTACTCATGGCTTTTGTCCCTGGCTATTATCATGGCCAGACTATGAAGGAGATTATCAAGATGATGGTTAGCAGGACGGCTATGATAACTAGGACTATCTGCCTTCGTCAGCATTGCCTGTGCCCCTGAAGATGGACCCCACTGCTACGCTTATCTTTTAATTCCGCTGCTTGTTGTATTAAAGACTGGATCATGAGATCCTTATTTGTGTAAAACCTTATGTATGGTTTGTAATGGATGATGTACTGTGATATCCAATCCGTTATGTCTTGCAAAAATAGTAATCCTAGGATTGCAAGGTATGGCATAACGGGCATCTGAGATTAAAAATCCGGGTGTTGACACCGAGCTCTTCGTATCCAGAGATGTAGTGATTGTGATAGGTTGGTACGATGCATGGATGGGATTGGGGAGCTACTTCCCGAATTGTCCCTTCTTGGACTTCTCCCTATCATGACTCAAAATACGTGTCATCGTACGAGCGGGTCGACCAGGTCACATGGGTAAAGTGTATAACCCCTGTAGGGTGTAAAACTAAGTACTTAGATGTGTCCCTTGTAATGGACGATTGAGTTGCTGAATTATGGGCGATATGATATGTTCTTGTTCATTCTATCTTGTAATTGCTAAAACTTGTGGTTGAAGCTTAATTGGGTTGTTTGATGATGACTAAATGATTTACAAATGATAGGATAAAGTTATTTTGCTGCTGCAACTAAGCCTGAACTCCACAAGCCAGATATGCATGTAGTATTAGACTTGTTTACTCATAAGTTCCACTTGCCAGTACGTTACAAGTATTAACCTTCGGGGCTGCTATGTTTTATGTTGTAGGTTACTCTTCTGATTACTCTGAGTGATTGTTTTGGTTGCGACCCTCCACTAAACATTTTGTTCGCCTGTGGCGCATAATGGAGACTAGAGCTACTTTATTTTGTTATCTATTGGATACTTGGTAATTTGAGCAAGCTTTATGCTTTGCAAACTTTGTAATAAATTCAATATTCTGGATCATATCATTGTAATAATGATGCACTATTAATTCTTTGATGTCTATCGATGCTATGTATACCAATGAACCGATCCAGGAATTGGCGTGATACATAGAGGTACTACCTTACCATGTCGTACCATTTCAGTAATTAGACATACTTACTTTAAATTGTCAAAAAGTCATTTTATTACACATATTTAGCTAGGAAGCTTGGAAATTCATGAAAGTAGGGCATTATACATAAAATATAGAATCTCCTTTTGTAAACATTGCTTAAAGTGCCAAGATGCACTGACCTACGAAATATGGACATGTTTGTAAGCTTGATTGGCGAGGATGCATTAATGTACGGAGCAGTAAAAACATGGACACGGTATATAAACTATGGTTGTGATCTTGGTCATCTTGTTTTAAAGCTTTGAATTAATGTTCACTAATTTCGGTAGATGTCTATAAACTCGTTAAATGCTGAAAATCACACAGGACTATGGGTCTATCTAACGGGGACAACATCCCAAGCGGGAGTAGCATACCTTAGAAGCTTCAACTTCAAAATTTCGGCAGAGCACTGAAGTATCCCACCCATCTATTGAAACATCTAGCCCCAAAAATTATTTTGTTGTACAAATTTAGCCTAGAAGCTTGAAAGGGTATTATACATTGTGTGAAAAATGGGGGCGGTGGAATTTTGAGCCATCTTGTTTGTAGTTGATCCGCAACAAAATACATTGTTGTTACTTGGAAATTTAAAAACAAACTTCAAATTTGGAACCAGACATATTGGTTGATTTGCCAAGATGCATAGATCTACCAAATGCGGACACGTTATCATAAACTATGGGCATGACCTTGGTCACCTTTTTTTACGATGGTCATCTTCCTGAAACCCTTGAATTCTTTGAAAATTTCAGCAAATGCCTATAAACTCATTTTAATGTCGGTAAGCAACTCTCGCTGGTGTGTAGCTCTAGATGGTGGCAACGCATCTGAGCGACCCTGCATTGGAGTAGCGTATGCTAGAAGCTTCGACCTCAAAATTTTGGTACGACGCCTAAACATCGCACCCATCCATTAAAATATCCCGCGCATCCATTCAAACATGCTTCACCTCTTTTTAGAATGCAAAATTCCTCTTCTATCCCTGCTCCGGAAACAAGAACCCGAGGAGCACTGCAATAACAGAGGGATATAGGTGGTAAATTTGCATTCTCCCAATTACATCACCCCATCGACGTATCCCTGCCCTTCTTCAATATTTACCTGCCCGCCCACTCTGACTTACACTAACTTTTTTGACCCACCATGCAAGTGGCCCACATGTGAGTGAGCCAGAATTACGAGAAGTAGAGATTCCCATCGCTTGTTGTTCAAAATGCGAACATTTTTCGCTAAACTGAGATAAAATCGTTAAAATCGGCAAATCTGGCTCAGAAGCTTGAAAATCCATGAAACTTGGGCATTATCCGTCAAATTTTTTATACTTTGTGGGAAAATTGGTGCGGTGAGATTTTGAACCACATATAGTCTTTGTAGTTGCTACACAATGAAAGCCATTATTGTCACTTGGAAAATTTAAAATAACTTCGAATTTGGATGCACCCTTGGTAAACATTGTTTGAAATGATAATATACAATTATGCACCGATCTACGAAACATGGACACGCTATCATAAACTATGGAAAGCATATTGCCATGACCTTGGTCATCTCGTTTGAAAGCCACAAATATTCATACATGGTACGCCATATTGTGAAACAGGTTTCTTCGAAAGTTGTCAAGTTTTTGCATACTTTTTCATGGAAACTAGGCAGTGCACGTAACAAGATACTCTATGAAAGAAATACATTGCTTCAATTTATATATATTTTATTTCGATTTTTCTTTCAAAAGGTCCCAAATTTGGCTGCATTAGCATTCATATCAAGGAGTTGAGGGGTTGTTTGGTCAAGCTTATCTATCGCTTTTAGCTTTATTTTATAAGCCACTTTAGATTTTGGCTTTTGGCTTATACCATCATTCGACTATGTCAGAGTAAAAGCTAAAAAATAAAGCCAAAAACACATTCCTGGCTTATAAGCCAAAAATCGAAAGCCAGAATTAGAGCCCAACCAAACAATGCCTAACTCACGGAACTCTTAGTGTTTCTCCCTTGTTTTAGTACTTGGGTACCTTCAATTGAATTTAACAAACAATATGACCAAGCAAGTATCATTGAATGATAGATCAAATTTTGAGATACTTAAATTAAATTGCGGTAACACCATTCTATTCGACGAATATAACCATAAAGTTTAAACATATTATTGAGAATTCACAAAATCTTAAACCATAAACTCTAAACCCCTAAACCCTGACCAAGCAGGCATCATGCACTTATACATCAAAATTTGAGATACTTTCGTTAAATTGGGTAACACCATTCTATTCCACGAATATAAGCATAAAGCTTGAACATTATTAAAATTCCCAAAACCCTAAACCCATAAAACCCAAACCCTAAACCCCTAAAACGCTAAACCCTAAATGCTAACAAAGCACGTATCAGGCAGTTATAGATCAAAATTTGAGATACTTTTGTTAAATTGGGTAACACCATTCTATTTGACGAATATAAGCATAAACCTTGAGCATTATCAAAAATTCCCTAAATCCTAAACCCTAAACAACCCCTAAAACCTAAACCCTAAACCCAAAACCCTAAACCCTCAACCCATAAACCATAACCAAGCAGGTATCATGCACTTATTGATCAAAATTTGAGATACTTTCATTAAATCAGGTAATGTCATTCTAATCGATGATTATAAGCATAAATCTTGAGCATTATTGAAAATTCGCTAAACTCTAAACCCTAAACAACCCATAAAACCTAAACCGTAAAACCCTAAATCCTCGACCCATAAACCCTAACCGAGTAGGTATCATGCACTTATAGATCAAAATTTGAGATACTTTCATTAAATTGCGGTAACGCCATTCTATTCCACGAATATAAGCATAAAGCTTGAACATTATTGAAAATCAAAAACCCTTAACCTTCACCTCCTAACCCTAGAACTCTAAACCCTAGAATCCTAAACCCTTACCAAGCAGGTATAATGCACTTATAAATCAAAAATTGAGATACTTTCATTAAATTGCGATAACACCATTCTATTCCATGAATATAAGCATATATATAAAACTCGAACATTTTTATTGAAAAATCCCTAAACCATAAAACCTAAACAATCATAAACCCTGAATAACCCTAAACCCTAAATCCTAAACCCCAACCCTAAATCATGAACCCTAAAACCTTAAACCCTAAAGCCTAAACCCTAAAATACTAAACCCTAAGGTCTTGTTTGATTCAAAGGAATCTCATAGGAAAATTGGAGGATTTTGATCCGTAGGAATTTTCCTTTGTGCATTGTTTGATTCATAGGATTAGATCCTTAGGATTTTTTCTCATAGGATTGCATTGCACTATGTTTTAGAGGAAAATTTCTAGCCACCCAAACCTCATGTTACAATTCATTTGACTTTCCTGCGAATCAAACACTCATTCAAGTGGACATGACATTCTAATCCTCCATTTTTGCTATGCCTATGTTTTTCATATCCTACAAATCAAACAGGCCCTAAACCATGAACCCCTAAACCCTCAACCCAAAATAAACCCCGGACCCTAAACCCTAGGCTATATTTACTTTGTGTGAAAACTGGGGCAGTGGGATTTTGATCCATATTTTGTAGTTGCTTCATGACAAAAGCCATTGTTGTGCCTTAGAAAATTGAAATAACTTCGAATTTGGAAGCTTCCTTTGTAAATAATATTTTAAATGCCAATACACATGAACTACCAAATATGGACAGGTTATTATGGCCATCATGACCTTGGTCATCTAGTTTGAAAGCCATGCATATTCATACATGGTACTCCATGTATTGTGAAACAAGTTTTTTCAAAAGTTATCAAATTTTAAGAATATATTTTTCCATGGAAACTAGCTAGTGCACATAGTGAGACACCAAGAGAGAAAACAATGGTTGTATTTTGTTTCATTTTTTTTCTTTGTTTTTAAAAAATGGCACAAATTTGGTGTCATTACCATTCATATCAAAAAGTTGAATCTTGCGAAACTCTCGATGGTTCTCCAATATTTGACTACTTGGTACCTTTGAAATATTTTAAAAAAGTCAAGAGAAAGGTATATCACACATTTCGTAGATTGAAATTAGACATACTTACTTTAGAATGTCAAAATTTTTTGAAAGTAGGGTATTATCCATCAAATCTAGCATCTTCTTTTGAAATGCCAAGATGCAGCGATATGGCCGTGACCTTGGTCATCTTGTATGAAAGCCTTCAAAATATAATGTTTATCAATTTCAGAAAATGTGTGGAAACTCATTTAAATGTTGGTAAGCATATTGTCATTAGCGTGTGTGTCTAGACGGGGCGAACATGTGAGAGGAACCGCATCGGAGTAGCGTACTTCGGAAGCTTCAACTTCAAAATTTCCACAGAGTGCCAAAATATCCCGTGCATCTATTCGAATATCCCGCGCATCTATTCAGATATCCCGCCTCGCTTTTTGCAAATGCAAAATTCCTCTTCTATCCCTGGTCCGGAAACAAGGACCAGAGGAGTACCGCAACAATAGAGGGGTATAGATGGTAAATGTGCACCATCCCACCTATATCCCCCATTGCCTCTTCCCCGCCCACACCCCTCTGACCTCGACCTTCCTCCAGCTGCTTCACCATCGACCCTCTCTTCCATACCGGAGATCCTTCAATGCCGGTGCTCTATTCCACACCGGAACTATTTCACTGACTCCCTCGCCGCACCAGATCTGCTTCACCAATGTCTTCGTCTACCCTACGGGGAGTGTTTCACCGAATCACTCGTAGTTGACCCAGAAATTCCCAGCCGCCGCCCCCACCGCTCTCTTGCCTGTCCCACCTGTCCTCGCCGCGCAACGGTAACCGTTTGCTATTTTTTGGTACTCGTAAGCTACAAAATCGTTAGAAGGTTGCTCAATATCCTGCATGCTATCCATTTCGTTTGCACCCCACATATGCTTGGTCCTATCCACATCATTAGCTTCTCTTTTTATTCCCTTTCTTACATTCTTAGCTATCGGTATAATCCTGCAACACTAACTCATAGATGCTATTCTTTCCGAGTGCTAGCACGGGTCATGCAAACAGCTCATAGAGGATCCAACACTAACAATCTGATGCCAAGCAACGCTGAAGTGCGAGGTTTCCTTGTGTTACTTAGGCCAGTTTACTATCATGTTAATAAGTTATATAACCTGCATGTCTAATAAGTTAATTAGTCATTCTACCTAAAACCTTGCCATGACATTTGCATTCATGTTCTGTTGTGTGATGACCCACAAGTATAGGGGCAGTATCGCAGTATTTTCGAGGGAAGTGAAACCCAATTTATTGATTTGACACAAGGGGAGCCAAAGAATATTTATAAGCCTTAACAACTGAGTTGTCAATTCAGCTGCACCTGGAAATAATCTTGCTCATAGCAGTTTATCAGTAGCAACAGTTTTGTAGTAGGAATAGCAAAGTAACAGCAGTAGTAAAGCAAAGACAGTAGTAACAAAAGCAGTAACGGTGGGATTCGAGTGCGGTAGGCATAGGGATGGATGGCGGGCGTTGCATGGACAAGACAATTCAAATAGCAATCAGAACATAGGGTAATTGCAGATAAATAAGATAAAGCATCCAAGTACTAGACAATCCTAGGCATGTGTTTCATATATAGTCATACGTGCTCGCAATGAGAACTTGCACAACATCTTTTGTCCTGCCAGCCCGTTTGCAGAGGGGCCTCTAGGGAACTACTGGCAATTAAGGTGCTCCTTTTAATAGAGCACTGGAGCAAAGCATTAACACTCCGTGAGCACATGTGATCCTCACATCAAAGCCATTCCCTTCCGGTTATCCCGATTTCTGTCACGTCGGGGCCATAGGTTTCGGACAACAACGTGTGTATAAAACTTGCAAATAAGACCAAAAACAATACTATCATAATGAATCAATAACATGTTCAGATCTGAAATCATGGCACTCGGGCCCTAGTGACAAGCATTAAGCACAACAAGTCGCAACAAAGTCATAACGCACTAATAAAAGATACTAGGCACCATGCCCTAACAATCTGATGCCATTACATGAACGATATCATCCAATCCCTACCATCCCCATAGCCTATAGCGGGGGATTACTCACTCATAGATGGGGGAAGCATGGATGGTTGATGGAGAAGCGATGGTGATGATGATGGCGATGATCTCCTCCAATTCCCCGTCCCGGCAGGGTGCCAGAATGGAGTTTCTGATGTTGTTTCGTGGAATCTGGTGGTGGCGGCAGAGCGGAACTCCTTCTGGAAAAACGTCGAACCCCCCGAAGTTTTTAGGTCAGAAGGCTCCTTATAGGCGAAGAGAGAGGTCGAGGGGGTGCCTGGGGGGCCGAGACCATGCCCTGGCGCGGCCAGGCCCAGCCCGCGCCTGGGGGTGGTGTGGCCAGCCCCTGGCTCTTCTCCGTCTCGTATTCTGGCTCCTGGAGTCTTCTAGAAAAATAGGCACTTTGGCTTTTGTACCGTCCAATTCTGAGAATATTCATTTTCTGACTTTCCTGGAACCAAAAACAGTAGAAAACAGGCAGCTAGCACTATGGCTCTTGTTAATAGGTTAGTCCAAGAAATCATATGAAAAGTACTCCAAAGTGTGGACGAAACACAAGAAAGTGGATAAAACAAAGCATGGAGCATCAAAAATTATAGATACATTTGTAATGTATCATTGTGTTTCTATCTATGAATGCTTAATTCAGAAAATATACATCTAGTTTGAATCATATACCTGGTCATTTTTAATGCTATCTTTTTGGTGTTTTCACCTGCTTTCATCCTTCCAAACCAGCTATCTAGTTTGAATCGTACATCTGGTAATTTTTAATGCTATGTTTTTGGTGATTTTCAAGAGTTTTCATCCTTCCAAACTAGCTAACTGGGTTTTAAATATCATGCCTTAATGTAGAGAAATGACAATAGAGTACAAGGACCAGAGTTCCTGCTGCTTGGCTCAGATTCTTCTGGCAGATTAACCAGGAGTTACACCCTCTTGATAAGGAGCTACTATCATCCTGAACATGCTATTGTAAGTTCACACTTACTTTAAATGATATCTAGTTTATATAATACTAATTGTTTCCCTTATTCTTTGTTATAACCTCTTTCACCTTATTTTAGTAGGCTGTAGTTAAAACCAAGCAGGATTCCTCAGAAGGCAGGACTGAAAGTTGTGATCCCTATGCCCATTCATCCTCCCATTGCATTTCTAAGGCAGACAACTTACTTAATAGTCCACCTAGAACAACTCGTGTAGGTGATAAATATATAAATGTTGTATTGCATGCAGAAAAAAAGGGTGTAGCTGCTCTTAGATCTGTAGCCCAAATGTTGAAGAAGAGGACAGATGATACATTGAAGTGAATCGCCATGTACTGATCTCTTATTGATGATACCAACACTTTGTAATCTTTTAGAATGTCGATCTTGTTGTATAATCTGTTGTAATAAACTTCTATTGTTTTGTAATAAGTAGTTTAAATTTGTGCATGTTTATTAATTGATGTCTTGATATTCCTGTGTTGTTTTGTGAAAAAGTAGGCGCTAGCAAAAAAGGCCGAAATAGTAACATGCCTGAGTAGTAACATGCCAAACATTGAAACAACATGAACATGGAAAAATTTAAAGGGGAGAACAGTAGAAGGCCAGAACAATAGAAGGACAGAATAGTAGAAGTCCAGAACAGTATAATGACAGAATAGTAGAAGGCCGAAACAGTAGAAGGGCGGAACTCTAAAGGCCAGAACAGTGAAAGGCTAGAATAGTAGAAGACCAAAACTGTGAAAGGCCTAAACAGTAGAAAGCCGAAACAATGAAAGGCCTGAAGAGTGGAAGGCGAGAATAGTGAATGGCCTGAATAGTAGAAGGTCAGAACTCCTAAGGGCAGAACAGTAGAAGTCCAAAACTTTTAAAGGCCGGAACAGTAAAAGGCCAGAACAGTAGAAGGCCAGAACATTGAAAGACCAGTAAAGTGTCAGGCCACTACTGTAATAGGCCGAACAGTACTGGCCTGAATAGCCAAAATCCCAAACACTAAATGGCCTAAATAGTAACAAGGTGAAAATCCTAAAAGGCTAGAGCAGTAACAGGCTTGAACAGTAAAAGATTAGATTGACACCAGGCATGAACAATACCGGGCTGTCTTGGTGCAGGCTAATGGCTTTGAAATATAGCCATCTACGTCCACATTTAAACTGGATATTGTTCATAATTTTGATGAAATATCTCTCTAAACCTTGCCACTAATGCTAATATTCAGAAGGGTATGCAATCCTTTCTTTTATATTTTTCCTATGCAGATAATATTTTTTAAAGGAGTGAATCACTACATTAAAGTGAAAGATACGAAATTTCCAACAACCAGAAGAAACCAGGAGCCGTAAGATGAAGGCAGATGCTTTAATGACCAACTATACGACCAGAGCAAAAATTCTAGCCGTATAGCTCCAGTCGTATAGTTGGTGCCGCCACCATTAGGTCAAACAGAACAACTTTCATGAAGGGAACCCTATATGAAGAAGCCTCGGGCGACGAGAAAACAAGCCAGACCTCGCCAAAAAGTCTCTGCCACAGATCTCCAGCAACCTCCAGATCTCAAAACCCTTCTCCATCTCCATAGCCATATTCCACCACTTGTAATAGTAGATCTCTTCTCTGATTGGCGACATTGTAAGACTATTGCTATCAATCTTATTATTTTCATTACAATGTTTGTGATTATTGATCCGATCTCTATGTGTGAGTAATTCTCCTTGGGCTAAGGGCTTTGGCCTAGCCATGTAGCAATTGTGCATGTTATTTATCATAGATGGGATCATGTATTATTTTGTATGACATGATGATTATTGTATCCTCTCTTGCCTCAATCCGAGGACTTGTCAGGTACCCAAGACCCCGAGGGTTGATCCAGGTATAGGCAGTATGCGTAATGACTGATCTGTAGGTTGGGAACCACAGTGACAGAAGTGGTTGTACGGCTATATGTGAGGGGTTTACTTGGGATTAACAGTGATATCACTATGCATATCATTAGTTCTCTTTCTTCTACAGATGAGACTAGTAGGTTATTGCTATAAATGGTTGCGGAGGCAATAGCAATTATGGATGCATTGCCCACATATAATTTATCTTGCTCTAACAAGTACATGCATACTTTATTTTTATCTTTTATTCCCATCTGATGTTTTGCACAGCTAAAGTTGAAACCAAACGCCCTAGGCCCTCTCTCTCTCCATCATCGACAACAACAAAAAGACGCAAGCTATTGGTTCAGTAAAAACACAAAAGGAGTTCTAAAACCCACGAAGTTCCGTTAAAGTAACTTCACTACGCATTTGCTTCCCGAGGATTCTATAACCTAGGTCTACTAGGGAAAAATAAGCTACACTACATCCGTAATCCGGATCGAAGGTATCAACCCTTTTTCTGGCACTGTTGTCGGGGAAGCAATAGCTACTCTGGTGAGGTTTTTAGGAACCTTGCTAGTTTTAATTCTTGTTTTTATTTATTTTTAGTTTGCTTTCAGTTTTTATTTGATAAACCAAAAAAATTAGTTAGCCTTTAAATTCTTGTTTTTACTATTATAATTCTTTGATTAAGAAAACCCAAAAACATAGGTAATATGGCTGAAAAGAAGCTTGGGGAGTTTTCTACTCCCAACAATGATTATTTGCGTACTCCTATTACTCAGCCAGCAATTACTGCTGATAACTATGAAATTAAGCCCCATTATTTAAGTTTGGTTCAACGGAATCAATTTGGAGGCTCCGCAATTGAAGATGCAGGTATGCACTTAAATACTTTCACTGAAATATGTGATATGATGCGTATTAAAGACATTGACCCTGATGCGGTCAAATTACATCTATTTCCTTTCTCTCTAAGAGGGAGAGCAAAAGAATAGTTACTATCTTTCCCTAGAAATACTATTACATCATGGGTGGGATGTACTTCTTTATTTGTGACTAAAATTTTCCCACCTGCAAAGACTATGCAACTTCGATCTAATATTTCTGGTTTTAGATGGGAAGAGCGTGAGCCACAAGCGCATGCATGGGAGAGGATGAAAGAATGCCTAAGAAACTATCCTAGTCATGGGATGGAAGATTGGTTAATCCTCCATTTATTTTATAATGCTCTTAATCCTGTATCTAAGTCTATGCTTGATACTGTAGCTAGAGGAACATTTATGGGTAAACATATTACCAAAGCAAAGCAACTGCTAGACAATATGCAAGACAACCATGCCCAATGGCATGTGGAAAGATCAAACATGAAGAAGGTGAACGCTATTTCGCCACAAGAAAACGAAGAACTCAATGCCAAGTTGGATGAGCTCATACTAGCTATAAAAGGTAAGGAAACCCAGGTAAGAGCCACCCCTGAAACAGATATTGAAGAAATAGACTTTGTAGCTCGTAATGATTATAACCCTGCTTGGAAGAAGAGTTCCAATCCTAACTTTCAGAAACATTATTCTAGTCTTCCAGGTAATTCTAATAATAATACGGGAACTGGTAATGGTAGTCTCCAAGAAACACTTAAGTCTTTTATAGACTCACAAAATGAACAAAACAATATTCTTGTTAAAATAACGGAGAACCATGATTCCATGCTTGGTAAATTATCTAACCAAGTTGTTAGTTTGAGAAATGATTTGCAGGCCCTTCAAGAAAGAACGTGGATCGTTGAGGCACATCTAGGTAAGATAACCGAGAGTCAAACTATCATTCTAGCTAAATTTGCAGGTAAAACTGAGCCCAATCCAGTTGAAGAACTCAAAATGATGAGGATCCAAAATGAGGATCCTGAAGAACTTGATTATAGTAATGCCCCTTCACCAAGCTACACCACCGAAGACCTCGTAAAGAGGATCAACGTCAAAATTCCGGTAAGTGAAGGTAACGATGAAGCCATGTATCAACACTTTGTTGATCAAGTAGCAATTAAGGTACACGAGCTTGTTCAGGAATACAAGAAAATCGCTGAAAAGTTACCTATTAAACTAGATGACATATTTGATCCTACTATTAAGGTGAAGATTGGAACCAATGAGATAGCTGCACTTTGTGATCTAGGTGCAAGCGTCTCAACAATTCCAAAGAGTCTTTTTAATAAGTTAAATCTTGGCTCCTTTGAAATTACCGAGTTAAAATTGCATCTAGCAGATTCTACCTACAAACAAGCTGTAGGAATTAAGGAGAACACTTTAATTTACATCAAAGGTTGTCCTGCTCTAATTGACTTTGTTATTGTTGAGATGCCTGAAGATACTGTTGCTCCTATAATACTAGGCCATCCTTTCTTGAGAACCATAAAGTATTTAATTAACCTTCATGAAGGGAACATGAAGTTGCAATTGCCTTCGCGGGATCCTTTTGTTATCCATTTCCCCAGGAAAAAGAAAGCCAAACATGACGAGAAGGAAGCCATCACTTTGAAGGACAATTACTTTAGAGTGGGTGTTCCACTCATCTGGCTGAAGTGAGTATCATTAAGGTCAATCTATTGACCATAAAAGAGCACTCCATGGGAGGCAACCCATGTTAGATAAATGTTTTAGTTTTAGTTTAAGTTCATGTTTAATAAAGAGTGCTAGAAAACTCCATTTGAGGAGAAGAAGTTCGGTAGTACTTGAAATTCTTCTTTATTCATGTTATTGTTGGTCGACAATATTTACTATCAATTTTCTATCATGAACAAGGTATATCACTAAGTTACAAGAAAAGAAGTAATTCTCGAGGAAATAGAATTTTTTTGATACATGCAGAGAGTTTAACGACCAACTATACGACAGGAATAAAAGTTCCGGCTGTATAGTTCCGGCCGTATAGATATCTTTGGCTTTGACAATTTTATTTTCATGAATACAGAGAGTTTAATGAGCAACTATACGGCAGGAATAAAAATTCCGGCCGTATAGTTCTGATCGAATAGATATATTTTCCATCGACAATTTTCTTTTCATATGTATTGGGATTTTAACGACCAACTATACGGCGGGAATAAAAATTCCAGCCATATAGCTCCGGTCATATAGATATCAGTGTCTCCGTACAATTTCTTTTCTAATGTACTGGGAGATTAATGACCAACTATACGGTGGGAATAAAAATTCCGGCCGTATAGTTCCGGTCGTATAGATATCGATGCCTTTGTATAGTTTCTTTCGCAGGGACAGACAGTTTAATGACCAACTATATGGTGGGAACATTTTGTTCCGGTCGTATAGCTGCATCCGTATAGCTGCGCCGCTAGGAGGAAACCCTAATATTTTGACAGAATGCTAACTATACGGCAGGAACACATGTTGCGCCTGTATAGTTGCATCCGACCACAAAATCGCACAGGAAGGTACCTCCAACTCCAAAACTTCAATCCTTTTTCTCTCTTCTACCTCCAAACTCTCTCAAAACCTCAATAGATCTTCATCTCCACTCAATTTCATTCGATTTCCTCGCACATGAGTGATCTACGGTATGTTTCTCCTCCGATCCCCTAATTAATTTTTGCAAATTCATCTATGATCTATTGTAATTATCAATCTAGGGTGAGACCTACTATGAACAAATTGCCATGATTTTCTTGCCTAGATTATTATCTTGAGTAGATTATTATCTTGAGTAGATTATTAGTGCCCTGTGATGAGGAATATATTGTATTTATTGTTGTTGGATCAAAAAGTTTTATTTTTCCTTTCTTCAATGTTTTAGATGATGAACACAAGGAGCCAAACTCGTGCTCGTGCCACCGCTAGCGCTTCTCGGGCTGCTGCTTAGGAATGCATGGGGATACGGTTCAAGGATGAGGGCCATCGTGAACGCTTCAACATGATCAAGAACCGCGAAGTGAAGGCCACCAAGTGGGCTTGACCCATTATATTGAACCAACAACGATATTTCTGATGAATTTAATTTACTTTTCAATAGAGCTAGCCTGCAAAACTTTGTGTACAATGATGTACCTACTTACCGCCGCTTAACCATTGAATTCCTAAGTTCGTTGCAAAGCACCGTTAAACAATGGCAACAAGAGGACACCATTTCTTTCTGTCTAATGAACAACAACTACACCCTAACATTAGATGAATGGTGCGCATGCTTTAATTTTCCAAACAATGATGTTCATGCTTTACGTGTATCCTTTACTGGATTAAATCCTTCCCCTGAACAATACTATAATGGAATGAGCTTTACTACTAGAGTGAACAAGGGGAAGAATATTCAACATCCTACAATTCGCTATTTGTTCTATGCTATTGCTAACACCTTGCAGGCACGTAATGAGTTCATGAGACTCCACGAGGAGGACATCCTAGTCCTCGCAAAGACTGCTTACATGAACTAAAACCGGTCACTTAACTTGCGCGCCATCCTTGTGTGTTACTTGGAGCACTAAGCCTCCCAAAGCCAAGGCCCAATCACAGGTGGAGGCGTCATCACCGTGCTTGCCACTGTCCTAGACCTCAACCTAGGTGAGTTGCAACCCGTACTAGGTGAGACACGTGTTGGTTTCTCCACTTTGAGAGCCCGCGGGATGCTCACTAGGAGAGGTGGTGCTTATTACCTGCATATTATTGGAGCTGGGCGTATCTACCCCGCTCCTATGCCTAATGGTCTTTTCTCTATCGAGGAAGGACATTTTCTATATGACTTGCCGGCTGAGCAACACCAACCCAATGAAGAGATTTCGGAAGAGGATGAGGACCAAGAGGAGGAGCAAGAAGTTCCTCATCAGGAGGAGCAGCCACAAACCCGGTTCGCCACATACCAAGATTTTCAAGGACTTGGAGGGACTATGGAGAGGATGCATAGCCTCTCTTTGAACCTCCGAGAATCAACAAGTAACCTCTCAACTCAATTTGCAAACTAGAGTAACGACTTTTTCCCGCCACCACAATGATTTGAAGGGCTTGCAAAAGCCTAAGCTTGGGGAAGTTTCCTCATGTATCTTTAGTTGGCATTTATTTTCTTTTATTTAGAGGTTGTGTTTTTTTATTTGAGTTTATAAGCACTCGTGTTGGTTTCCCCAACACCTTATATTTAGTTCTTTCTATTTGCTTTTATATTTTCTAGCCGAGCTTTGCCGCCAATTTTCTATTCTTTAAAGTTCCTCTCTTAAAATCTACAAAAAGATTTCTCCATTTTCCTTATTTTCCCTCTTTCATTTCTTTCCGCCTCGAGGTCTTCATATATATTTGCAGGAGAGTGATCGACTTCGAGTTTCCAAGAAACAAATAAAAAATGAAGAGAAAAGTGGAACCAAACATCAGAGGTATGCCTTATGACTCTCCACTTTTAAAGTTTGAGAAACCCATGCTAGTTAGTAGTAAATGTTGAGATATTATATTGGTGGAGTGAGTCTTTGTATTGTAGTTCGATTTTCATTTGCATGGCTATTTAATTGGCTACGTTTTGTTCTAGATCTCATAATTAACCGAGACTTGCCTAAAAATTTGCTAAGCAATTGTAATAAGAAAAGTTCTCACAATTGAAGGCTTGGGTGTTGTAGTGCTTAGTCTTGAAGGCTTATTTCTAGAGACACTTGACACCACTGAAAATGTTGATTTACTTGATAGCTCCCTTTGAAAGGATTTGTTCAATTGAATTAATGTTTAGCGATTTTTGTGAGCATGCCAAAGTTTGACTTGCTAATCATAAGAATGATATAGCTTTACACGTGTCAAACTTCATGGGATGCCAACAACTCCGCTGGCCTACGAACGATCTTCATGGAGGAAACGCCTAGATTTCGTCTATGAGTTGATTAAACACTTGTAGCAGCAATGCTATAGTGGGAAAGATTCTTGGCACCCCCGGGTAGCTGTAATCATGATGGAATCACTCCTCTGGCTATTATGAGTAATCATTATGCAAAAGGAACAAAACCTTAGTGATGCCACAAGTGTCCATCACAGCTTGATAAACTAATAAAAATATTTGGCATGCTCTCAGTTACTTAAAAACTGAAATTCTTGAAGGACAATGAATAGAAAAGTAGTGCTTGAAAAGTCTTGATTTATTGATATGGGAGAATTGAGATACTCTAGTGTATGCTTTTCATGACAACTCTCACACTCTTAATTTACATGATTATACTTTACTTATTAAAAGGCAAGCATATGAGTTGATTACTTGACATGGAATAAAGTTTACTCATTTGAATCATCCATGTTTACAATAATTTTGCTGCACTATAAGGATGCATAAAACCTGTATGATACGATTGTCATTACTCTATCTATGCTGAAGTTTTTCAGATTTATGAAGTGGAGGAAACATGAGACTACTAATCATGAGTAAGATCACCATCTTGTTATTTCAGTTTAAATGCTGAGTTCCTTTTTGATTTTGGTTTTCTTGCTCGGGGACGATCAAGTTTAATCTTAGGAAGGTTGATGGCTCTGAAATATAGCCATCTACGTCCACATTTAAACTGGATATTATTCATAATTTTGATGAAATATCTCTCTAAACCCTGCCACTAATGCTAATATTCAGAAGGGTATACAAACCTTTCTTTTATATTTTTCCTGCGCAGATAATGTCGTTTAAAGGACGGAATCACTACATTAAAGTCAAAGATACGAGATTTCCAACAACCATAAGAAACCAGGAGCCGTAAGATGGAGGCATACGCTTTAACGACCAACTATACGACCGGAGCAAAAATTCCGGCCGTATAGCTCCGGTCGTATAGTTGTTGCCGCCACCGTTAGGTCAAACAGAACAACTTTCGTGAAGGAACCCCTATATAAAGAAGCCTCAGGCGACGAGAAAACAAGCTAGACCTTGCAAAAAGCATCTGCCACAGATCTCCAGTCGCCTCTAGATCTCAAAACCCTTCTCCATCTCCATAGACATATTCCACCACTTGTAATAGTAGATCTCTTCTTCGATTGGCGACATTGTAAGACTATTGCTATCAATCTTATGATTTTCATTACAATATTTATGATTTTTGATCTCATCTCTACGTGTGGGTAATTCTCCTTGGACTAAGGGTTTGGCCTAGCCATGTAGCAATTGTGCATGTTATTTATCATAGATGGGATCATGTATTAGTTTGTATGACATGATGATTATTGTATCCTCTCTTGCCTCAATCCAAGGACTTGTCAGGTACCCAAGACCCCGAGTTTTGATCCAGGTATAGAGACTATGAGTAATGACTGATCTGCAGGTTGGGAACCCTAGTGACAGAAGGGGTAGTACGGCTATATGTGAGAGATTTACTTGGGATTAACAGTGACATCACTATGCATATCATTAGTTCTCTTTCTTCTATGGATGAGACTAGTAGGTTATTGCTATAAATGGTTGTGGAGGCAATAGCAATTATGGATGCACTGCCCACATATAATTTATCTTGCTCTAACAAGTACATGCATACTTTATTTCTATCTTTTATTCCTATCAGATGTTTTGCACAACTATAGGTGAAACCAAACACCCTAGGCCCTCTCTCTCCATCATCGACAACAACAAAAAGACGCAAGCTATTGGTCCAGTAAAAACACAAAAGGAATTCCAAAACTCCCGAAGGTCCGTTAAAGTAACTTCACTACACATTTGCTTCCCGAGAATTCGATAACCTAGGTCTACTAGGGAAAAAGAAGGTACACTACATCCGTAATACAGATCAAAGGTATCACAGGCCTCAAGTGGTCGCATAGTGTTGGGCTAACTTGGGCCTCATGTAGGCCGAAACAGTATCGGGCCTAAAAGTGTATGGGCCGTGGCTGGTTGTAGTACTAGGCCAATTCCAAACAGTACAGTACAAAACAGTAAAGGGTTGTATTCCTATTTGGCTCTCCTCATGGGTCAGCCCAGTTAATAATTAGCCGGCCTTGGCTGGGCCTGACTTCTACCATGGTTTTTGTGACTGTTAACGGCAGTAACCGGCCATTAACAGTGGCTTCCAAGTGGCAATTTGCATGTCAGCAGTCAGTGCGGCTGGCGAATAGATCTACGAATAAACATGTTTTCATGGCCGAAGGGTGTGATCCGCCACGGTCGAACAAAATAGTGGTTGATTCATTTGTGATGGGTTTTTTACCATGAAGGTCATCCGTGGTAGAAGACTTTAGCCACGAAAAACAGGCCTTCAACCACGAAAATCGTCTGTTGTAAAAGCCAAATTTTCTTATAGTGGTTTCTTAATGAAATCTAGATCAGTGGTCCATTGGAACATATGCGCATGGTATGGATAATATATAAATTAATATTGTCATACCATGAGAGCACAAAGGTCAGAGCTATATCGGCATCAGCTCGAGATAGAAGATTCACGCCATAGGCTCACTCGCTCCTGGCACTCCATCAATCTCTCGACCAACTTCTTGACATGCCTTGGAGTTAACTCTTGCGGCCAGAGTACCTTGAATACCTAGATGCCAGCATTGAGAAGGTCAACCCTGAAAGTTTTAATTTGCCCAAGGCTGGTCGAGAGACTGGCCATGGAATCATCCATATTGTGCTCCTCCGGGATAGGACCAGCCTCGGCTCTTTTTTCCCGACACTTCTTGATAGCAATATCAGCAAGAGGTTTTGATTCAGGGAAGTACCCTGAGGAATAAGCCAAAATCACATAGTTAAAGGAAATGAGGGTACCTGAAAAGTGCCAACAGTAAGGGAAGAGTCAGGGAGAGAAAAATCACGGGCCATAATATTATTGATCTGGGAAAGTTCAGCCAACCACTTCCCAGTATCCTTCTTGAGATTTTCAAACTCAGAAGAAACCAAGTCAAGCTTGATCTCGGCCTCTTTCAGTAGATTCTTGTCTTTCTCAAACTAGGTGGTGAGCCGGCTTTTCTCCTCAGAGAACTCCTAGTCAATCATCTCAAGCTCAGCTTTCTAGAGTTTCCCCAATTCTTAATTCTTGGCACGAAGCCGAGAGATTTCATCGTCTCTCTCCTTCAGCTGAGCTTGGTGCTCTCCTGCTTGCTCAAGAAAATGGCTCATCAGTTCGGGCATAGATATGCAATCCTGATGAACCTCTATAAGAGCTTTTGTCCCGGCTATGCCGAGGTAAAATTTATAGTGCGAGTTAAGGTGGGCAAGTGCAAAGTGAAGTACAAGAGGCAAAGTACCTTCCAGGCCAGCAAGGCGCTTTTGCAGCTCTTCGTTCTTGGCCTCAACCTCGGTTTTCAAAAGAAAATCAAGGGTTAACTCGACAGATAGAAAATAAAAGTGTATTGGGGTAGTGAGGCAAGGACATACCCTTATTCTCCAAATCAAGTAACAACTTCTTATGCTTGGTGGAGAGGCCCTAGTGCTCAAAGAGGAGTTTCCGAAACTCAGCGGCACGCCTATTTGTGGAGATCTAGAAATGACAAAGTGATTAGTCACCGATTAAACTGGATATTCGATTCTACTCAAGATTTGAGTCAAATAAACTTAACCTTAATCTAGGTGGCTTATTATTTGATTCTACTCAAGATTCAAGTCAAGTAAACTTAACCCGAATCTAGGTGGCTGGATATTCGATTCTACTCAAGATTCGAGTCAAATAAACTTAACCCGAATGTAGGTGGCTGGATATTCGATTCTACTCAAGATTTGAGTCAAGTAAACTTAACCCAAATCTAGGTGGATGGATATTCGATTCTAATCAAGATTCGATTCGAGTAAACTTAACCTGAATCTAGGTGGCTGGATATTCGATTCTACTCAAGATACGAGTCAAATAAACTTAACACAAATCTAGGTGGCTCGATATTCAATCTACTCAAGATTCGAGTCAAGTAAACTTAACCCGAATCTAGGTGGCTAGATATTGGATTCTACTCAAAGATTTGAGCCGAGTAAACTCGACCCGAATCTAGGTGGCTGAATATTTGACTCTAATGATAATTTTGACTAAGATCTGATAATTCAACGCAATACCTCGGGGAACTAGGACTCAAAATTAGATTAAGAAGTGTTGGTCTAACAACATACGACTGAGTAATATATTACTTCCCCGGAGACTCGGGGACTAGGGGTTATATGTATATCTATTGCAAATATGAAAAGTGTAGCCGAGGTATTTATCTCCATCATCCTATCAGCTTCAGCAAGAGACACTCGGGCAGTATACATCCTCTCAGTAATTTTAGTCGGGACAAACTTCTGCTCCATGGGATTTCCAAATGTCAATTCCCCATAATTGGCGTTGTTCCAATCTATGGCATAATGGTAAGCGAACCAAGTCTTTGACCGCTCAAAGTACGGGTTAGGACCAAACCTTTCCTGGCTGAAGTTTTCTTGGCAGTGGCTAACATGAAATGCTAGCTGTTTGTCCTGAGCCGAACTAGAGGTAGCGCTGGGTTTCTTCTACATTGTGGCAACTAACGGCTCCTGGGTTACAACTGCAGTTTTCTTCTATGTAACCTTGGTTGCCACAACTGGTTTCTTCGACTTAGTAGTTGGGTTTACCCGCTACTGTGATGCTGTTGGCCGAGGTTGAGATTGCAAAGTTGGCCGAGGTTGAGATTGCAAACTTGGAGACCTTTTCTTAATACTGTAGGAGCTCTTATTAATTGTAATCAAGGAAAGGTGACTATTAATGTTAATGACAAGGAGCATACTGTCTATTTCCCCAAGAAGATTGATAGGACTTATGGCATAAATTCAATTGAACATGTTGAGGGCATCCAAGTTGGAGAAATATATTGTCCCATACCACGAAACAAATATGAAACCATTATGATTGGGACCATTGCTATCAAGGTTGAGGTAACATAATCATTAGTGGAATAAAAAGTTTGTTTCATATAAAATTTCTTTGGTAACAAGACCTGATCAACCTTGTTAAAAAAAGGATTTTAATGAACAAAACAATGTCTTCACCATGATTATCTCTGCTTACTTCCATTCTATCCATTTTAGTTTTTGCTTTCGTTAGTTTACTTTTCTGTGTTAGTTGCTTGCATATTAGAGTGTCTTAGAACTTCTGAAGTTTTAGCTTTGTTTTGTCATTGCATCATTTCGAAAACATCTTTCTGTCCGAAAATCATTCATCTATACCTGAAAATTGCTCAAAAATAAAATGTCTCAAAAAATTCCAGAAAATTCATATTAAATTTTTACGTGAAAAAGGGGCAGAGGAGTGCCTGGAGAGTACCAGGGGAGCCCACCAGGCAGGCACACCACCTGGTGGTGCGGCCAGCCTAGGGGCGTGCCTGGCCATTGTGTGGGCCACCCCTGGCCCTCCACTCACTCTCTTCTTTCTCTCTCCCGAGAAAACATCAATTCTTTGCTCGAAATCGCGTTCTTGCTGTTCTTGCCCACGATTTTTCGATCTCCTTGCTCAGTCCATCTTTGCTGCTGAAATTTGGAGCATTTCTTCTCCGGTATGTAACTCATCCGCTTGTCCAAGTAGATTTGTGATTAGTGGTTTATATCTTGAGTATTTTTCTGCTGGAGGTGACAGGTTATGAGAGCTTGTAAGCTTGTTCAATGCTTAGAGATATTGTTTTGATGCATGTTTAGGCCTCTTACAAGTCCCCATGAGTAGTGCCCTTCATTATGTATTCACTTTGCAATCACTTGTGTAATGGTTGTTTAAATTTCAGAATAGAAGATGAATGAACATCAACTCAACCAACATGAACTGAGTGTGCATGAGGTTATGAAGGTTCACCGAGAGGAGGAAGTTTTTCCTTCCATCTATCCATGCTTCCAATTCATGAGGGCTGCAGGAATTTCCTAGGACTTCCATACTTTAGTTGCTAATGCAGGATTGGAGCACTTTGTGGAAGATGAACCTTGTCAATTTGTGAAACTAACTATGTCTGTAGTGCAGGACTTTCGATTTAGTTAGTCTTTGCCTAACCCCATGGTTCACTACAAAATTTAGCTGTCGACCTTCCAGTTGATGACTTTTGTGCTGCTATTAAGGTACCGCATTAGGATCGTGTGGAAGGATTAAAGAGCGACCTGCACCACTCATGGACTTGTATGCGGAGGATTTGCCAAGGGAGCAGCTTCTCGAAGGAGATCGGGAAAATCCGTAACATTCATCTCCCGTATATTCGCTACTTTGCTTACTTTATTGCCAAGTGTGTTCTGATGGCTCTGTGTATGGCGCCCAGAAAAGTGCTGGTGTGGTGTTGATGTAGAGCTCGTTGGGAACCCCAAGAGGAAGGTATGATGAGCACAGCAGCAAGTTTCCCTTAGTATGAAACCAAGGTTTAATCGAACCAGTAGGAGCAAGGAAACACCCCAAAGGTGTTACTAGCTGAGCTTTGGCAGGGCGCACTACCGGTGCTAGTAGCAATGTGGAGACCTGCACAACACAACCACAGAACTTTGTCCCCAACTTGCGATGAGGTTGTCAATCTCACCGTGTTTTGCGGAAAACAAAGGATTAAACGTATCGAATGGAAAGAAGTAAAAGTTTGTAGAAAGTAAACACAAAGCAGTAAAAGATTGTAGATTGTATGTAAAAGACAAGGACCGGGATCCATAGTTCACTAGAGGTGGCTCTCCTTAGATAGATAACATGCTGGGTGAACAAATTACAGCGGGGCAATTGACAAACACCGAGAAAGCAATACATGCATATACTAATCATCTTGACTCCTTTGAGACTTGATTGGGCATTACAACATAATACATAGACCGCCATCCAACTGCATCTATGACTAATAATCCACCTTCAGGTTATCATCCGAACCCCCTCCAGGATTAAGTTGCAAGCAACAGATTATTTCTTTACAAATTGCGTGTAATGTAAACAATATGATTGTTCTATGAACAAAGGATTGTTGTTTTCTCCCTAGTAGCAACAGCACATCTAGTACCTTAGAGATTTCTGTCACTTTCCCAGATTACCAGAGGCATGAACCCACTATCGAGCATAAATACTAACTCTTGGAGTTGCTAGCATCTACTTGGCCAAGATAGCTACTAACAACGGAAAGCATGCAAGATCACAAATAACAAAGACATGATAGAATCAATAATCAATCTGAAATAGCATCTCAATATCCATCAGATCCCTACAAACACAACATGTATGATTACAAATAGATGATCTTGATCATGAACGGAGCTCACAAGATCTAAACATGAAAGCACAAAGGAGGAGAACCAGCCATCTAGCTACTACATGGATCCGTAGTCCAAGGATGAACTACTCACGCATCACACCGGAGGCTTGCATGGTGATGAAGAAGGCCTCCAGGGTGAATTCCCCTCTCCGGCGGGGTGCCGGGAAGAGCTTCAGATCCCTCTCGATCTAGGGATGGAGATGACGGCGGCTACAGACTCTTTCGTGGATTTTTGATCGGGTACTGAGGGTTTTCGTCCCGAGGGCATCTTATAGGCGGAAGGAGAGGCCGAGAGGGTGCCGGGAGCGGCCACACCACCCCCTGGCGTGGGCCAGGCCTGGCCGCGCGGCTAGGTGGTATGGTGGATCCCTGGCCCTTCTCCGTCTTGTATTCTGGCACTTGATCCCTTCCAGAAAAATGGCCACTTTGGCTTTTGTCCCGTCCAATTCCGAGAATATTCATTTTCTGACGTTCCTGGAACCAAAAACAGCAGAAAACAAGCAGCTGGCACTGTGGCTCTTGTTAATAGGTTAGTCCAAGAAATCATATGAAAAGTACTCCAAAGTAAGAACATAACACAAGAAAGTGGATAAAACCAAGCATGAAACATCACAAATTATAGATACATTTGCAATGTATCAACATCCCCAAGCTTAACTCCTGCTCGTCCTCGAGTAGGTAAGTGATAAAAAGAAAGAATAATTTTTGAGGTGACATGCACCATCAAAGACTTGACCAAAGTATTTGTAAAATATTCAAAGCTAGGATCATAGTACTTCAATCATAACATGAAAGACAAAGTTCTAGCAATAAGCAAATAAACTATGATGCAACATGAAAAGGCACAAACAAAAGATTCATGAATAACATGCTTTGCAAGACGTTTGTTTGTTTCACATAAAGAAAACATAGCATAATAGCATTCAACTTGTCCCTCAATGGAGTAGCAAATATAAATGCATAGGACACCTTCAAAGTTCATAAGAGTGACTAGATACAATAGTTTAAAACAAGCAATAAGAAGTTATGCATCAATCAACTAGTCTTGGGACAATGCACATAGAACTAAGAATGACCATTATGCTCTCAAAGTAGGTGCATAAAGATAGAACGTGGAGACTCAATATAATGGTGGAAGAAAGGCCTTTTGTAAAAGGAAGTAGGGATTCAAGTCTCATAAAGAGCTTCCAAAAATTATGGTACTTGTAGCTTTCAGCTCTCATTGCTCCTATCATAAGCATCTTGAAGGTGATTAAGGTTAAAGTGACACAACTAAGAGGATATGCTTGACAAGTTATAAACGAAATCTCATGCCCCTTACTTACAAAGACCGATCCTCATGCTACTCAAATTCAGTCATGAGTAAGCTCTTGTCATTGTAAGTATATGTGTATCATTAAGAACCGCCAACGGGGTACCCCTTGCACATGATACGAGAGCTTTCCCATAATCAAAATGACAAGGCAAGTAGACAATGAGCATCTCAGCGATCTTTTTATTTGCTATTTGCATAGGTTTTTATTGAGGATGCTTCCTAGAGTGATCATTATGGTGATGCTGCAAGTTTCCACCATGATTAGGCATGGCTTAGGCTAGCGGCCCAGGCGTTTCTCTAACACACATACAAACTCCATGATCTTACAAGTTCCACTTTTATTTCACACCGCCGGGATCCGTAAGCAAAAGAACATGATATCAATGGGGTACAAAGTAGAAGTGCAATGTTGAAAGCGTTCCCCATGGTACATGGTTCTGCTAATTTCAACTTATAAAACACAAGCATATACGCAACAAAGAAGGACCCAATGGATCAAGTTTATTAGAGGCAAAAAAGTAAAGTGTGCCATCAAGTTCGTGAGAGCTTTAATCACTAGTTTTCTCATAACAAGTGGAAGGTAAACAAAAGCATGAATATAATTGGAATAGCATAAGATAGTAGGTAGGTATGGTGGACTCTTTGGAATAACTTGGTTTAGGGAGTTGGATGCATGAGTGGAACTCATACTTTGTTGTGGAGGCTAGCAAAAGACTGGGAGCGAGAAACTAAGAGAGCAATAATGGCCATAATCATGCAGAGCGACAAAACATCATTGATCAAAACATAAAGTGATACTACAAGTTGAAAACTAAGGGATCATAAAGGATATGGTGACTTTGGATAGTCATAACATGGCGTGATCATGTGCCAAGTCAACCCAAATAAAGAATCAAAGGAGAATACCACTATACTATGCTTTAATATGCTAAAACAACGCATGATTCATCCAAGGGACATTAAGCAATATCAATTGTTTATAACAAGTCATGCTACAGCAAAGAATACTAAGCATAAAACCAAAACAATATCAAGCATGGCACGGCAAAGCATAGGCCACAGTAAAAAACGAGCTCTTTTTACCACATAAGTATGAACTTTCCTACTCTTTTCCAAACCAAACCAAACTATTTGCAAACCAATGTATGAAATAGGGGGTCCAACCAATTTATTCAGAAAACTAAGCAAACCAAGCATACTAAAACCAAAACGAAAACGAAAAAGAAGACGCTCCAAGAAAAACACAACTGTGCATGAAACAATAAAAATGAAGTGTTTGCAAGAAACCTAGAATTTTTATTGATGAAGAAGGGGATGCCTTGGGCATCCCCAAGCTTTGACGCTTGTAAGTCTTGGATATTTCTTGGGGTGACATGCGTGGCATCCCCAAGCTTGAGCTTTAGTCCATCCTTCATCTCATTACTCATTCCTTCCATACACCTGAAAATTTTCCTTCATACAAAACTTCACACAATCTCATTAGCAACATTAGTGCACTTAAGATAAATAAGTCTCAAGGTTCAGTTCTAACAACAAATAAAGTTCCATTAGAACACTAGATACTATAGCACTTCCCTAAAAAAGCTCAATTCCCCAAAAGAACTCAAAAAGGAACCCACAAGAAGCAAATGCAGAAAATGGTAGAAATCTGTCAAAACAGACCAGCAGGTAAAAACGAATTTTTTCGAAGACCTTCTGTTGCTCAAATAAAAAAGTGCTGAACTAACGAAAGTTATATAACAACCTGGTGCAGAAGCACAACAAATTACAGATCAAACCTACATACAGAGCTCTCTCACCAATGTTTACGGTGAAACACAAAAATCTGTTTCGGGACAGCAACTTTCCCAATCATTACTTCACTCTCATTAGAGGTTACACTTGGCACAAAAAGAAAATGAAAAGGATAAGGAGAGGTTATTACAGAGGTAATAACTTCCAAGAATCATCTACAACTTTTGGGTTATCTCCCAATAAGTACTTTTCTTGAACGCCTTTAAGTTAGGCATAAGAAGCAAAGAAAGAATCAAGTGTTTTCAAGTGAAGAAGCATTAAAACCAAATTTTGTTTTCATAGGAGAAGCAAAAGAAATATTTTCTCTCTTTTTAGGGAAGTGTTCTATACCTTTCTTGAGTGGGAGTTGATATTTAATGGTGCCTTCTTTCGTATCAATGATGGCACCAACAGTTATAAGAAAAGGTCTTCCCAAAGTAATAGGACAAGAAGCATTGTATTCAACATCCAAAACATAGAAATCAACAGGGACATAGGAATTGTTAACCATAATAAGAACATCATTAAGATTCCCCATGAGTTTCTTTTTATCACTATCATCAAGTGGGACATTCAAATAGCAATCTTCAAGAGGAGGCAAATCAAGCATATCATAAATCCTTCTAGGCATAATAGAAACACTACTACCAAGATCACATAAAGCTTTGAAATCAAAGTCATTCACTTTCATATTAATGATGGGTTCCCAACCATCTTCTTGTTTTATAGGAATAGAAGCTTTATGTTTCATCTTTTCTTCTTTAATCTTTATGAGAGCATCAGTAATGTGTTTTGTAAAGGCCATGTTCATAGCACTAGCATTAGGAGTTTTAGCAAGCTTTTGTAGGATCTTAATAACTTCAGAGATATTGCAACCATCAAGATCAAAATCAAATTTATCATCTAAAGTAGTAGAACTATTAGTAGCCTCAACACTAGTGGTGGTGATAGTAGAAACACTAATGTTTCTAGCAATTTCATCTTCTCTTTCCCACTTAGCATGTAATTCAGCTAATAGTCTAACATTTTCATCAATTCTTACTTGTATGGCATTGGTAGCTACAAAGGGATTCTCATTATTTTCAGGTTTAGCAGCCATTTTATTCAAAGTAGATTGAGCTTCAGCCAAAGATGCTATATTTCTTTCAGCACTAGAGAGTTTTTCCTCAATAGTTTTGTTGAAAGCAGTTTGTTTACTAATAAACTCTTTAAGCATAACTTCAAGTTCAGAGGGACCACTCTTATTATTGTTTTAAGAATTTCCATAAGCATTACCATTGTTGGGAGGATACTTATAATTGTTGTTACCAAAATTGTTCCTAAAAGCATTGTTGCCAAAGTTGTTATTTCTTATGAAGTTCACATCAACTTGCTCTTCTTGAGCAACCAAAGAAGCCAGAGGAACATTATTTGGATCAATATGGGCTTTCTCATTAACAAGCATAGACATAATTATATCAATCTGATCACTAAAGGAGGAGGTTTCCTCAATAGAATTTACCTTCTTACCTTGTGGATCTCTCTCAGTATGCCATTCGGAATAATTAACCATCATATTGTCCAGAAGTTTTGTTGCAGCACCCAAAGTGATGGTCATAAAGGTACCTCCAGCAGCTGAATCCAATAGGTTCCTTGAAGAATAGTTCAATCCTGCATAAAAAGTTTGGATGATCATCCAAGCAGTCAGTCCATGAGTGGGACAATTCTTTACCAAAGATTTCATTCTTTCCCAAGCTTGAGCAACATGCTCATTATCAAGTTGTTTAAACTTCATTATTTCACTTCTCATAGATATAATCTTAGCAGGAGGATAGTATTTTCCAATAAAAGCATCTTTGCACTTAGTCCAAGAATCAATACTATTCCTAGTTAAGGAATTCAACCACTCTTTAGCTTTTCCTCTCAAAGAGAAAGGAAACAATTTCAGCTTAATAATATCACCATCTATATCCCTATGCTTTTGCATCTCACAAAGTTCAACAAAGTTATTTAGATGGGAAGCAGCATCTTCATTACCAATACCAGAAAATTGCTCTCTCATAACAAGATTGAGTAAAGCAGGTTTTATCTCAAAGAAAGTATTTTAAGCCATAGGTGGAGCAATAGGTGTGCTCATAACATCATTGTTGTTGGTGCTAGTGAAGTCGCACAACTTATTGTTTTCAAGAGTAGTCATTTTTTTGGGTTTTCAAATAAGAAAGCAAACTTGTAAAACTAATTTTTTTGTGTTTTTTGAAGAACAAAATAAGCAAACAAAGCAAAAAGAAACTAAGCAAAACAAAAACAACAAAGTAAAGAGATTGGTTATGAGGGACTCCCCTTGTGAAGATTTCCTTGACTCCCCGGCAACGGCGCCAGAAAAATGCTTGATGGCTCTGTGTATGGCGCCCAGAAAATTGTTGGTGCGGTGTTGATGTAGAGCTCGTTGGGAACCGCAAGAGGAATGTATGATGAGCATAGTAGCAAGTTTCCCTCAGTATGAAACCAAGGTTTAATCGAACCAGTAGGAGCAAGGAAACACCCCAAAGGTGTTACTAGATGAGCTTTGGCAGGGCGCACTACCGGTGCTAGTAGCAACGTGGAGACCTACACAACACAACCACAGAACTTTGTCCCCAACTTGCGATGAGGTTGTCAATCTCACCGTGTTTTGCGGAAAACAAAGGATTAAATGTATCGAATGGAAAGAAGTAAAAGTTTGTAGAAAGTAAACACAAAGCAGTAAAAGATTCTAGATTGTATGTAAAAGGCAAGGACCGGGATCCATAGTTCACTAGAGGTGGCTCTCCTTAGATAGATAACATGCTGGGTGAACAAATTACAGTGGGGCAATTGACAAACACCGAGAAAGCAATACATGCATATACTAATCATCTTGACTCCTTTGAGACTTGATTGGGCATTACAACATAATACATAGACCGCCATCCAACTGCATCTATGACTAATAATCCACCTTCAGGTTATCATCCAAACGCCCTCCAGTATTAAGTTGCAAGCAACAGATTATTGCTTTACAAATTGCGTGTAAAGTAAACAATACGATTGTTCTATGAACAAAGGATTGTTGTTTTCTCCCTAGTAGCAACAACACATCTAGTACCTTAGAGATTTCTGTCACTTCCCCAGATTACCAGAGGCATGAACCCACTATCAAGCATAAATACTAACTCTTGGAGTTGCTAGCATCTACTTGGCCAAGATAGCTACTAACAACGGAAAGCATGCAAGATCACAAATAACAAAGTCATGATAGAATCAATAATCAATCTAAAATAGCATCTCAATATCCATCAGATCCCCGCAAACACAACATGTATGATTACAAATAGATGATCTTGATCATGAACAGAGCTCACAAGATCTAAACATGAAAGCACAAAGGAGGAGAACCAGCCATCTAGCTACTACATGGATCCGTAGTCCAAGGATGAACTACTCACGCATCACACCGGAGGCTTGCATGGTGATGAAGAAGGCCTACAGGGTGAATGCCCCTCTCCGGCAGTGTGCCGGGAAGAGCTTCAGATCCCTCCTGATCTAGGGATGGAGATGACGGCGGCTACAAACTCTTTCGTGGATTTTTGATCGGGTACTTAGGGTTTTCGTCCCGAGGGCATCTTATAGGCGGAAGGAGAGGCCGAGAGGGTGCCGGGAGCGGCCACACCACCCCCTGGCGCGGGCCAGGCCTGGCCGCGCAGCCAGGTGGTGTGGTGGCTCCCTGGCCCTTCTCCGTCTCGTATTCTGGCACTTGATTCCTTCCAAAAAATAGGCACTTTGGCTTTTGTCCCGTCTAATTCCGAGAATATTCATTTTCTGACTTTCTTGGAACCAAAAACAGCAGAAAACAGGCAGAATGCACTGTGGCTCTTGTTAATAGGTTAGTCCAAGAAATCATATGAAAAGTACTCCAAAGTTGGAACAAAACACAAGAAAGTGGATAAAACCAAGCATGGAACATCAAAAATTATAGATACATTTGCAATGTATCATGTTCTCACAAGGAAAACTGCTAATAAGTTATCATCATATGATCTAGCATTCATCTCAGCTGCTTTAAAACGAGATAGGACTTATAACTTGGGTGCCTTGATAGCTTTCTGTGTTGCTGCTAACCACGAGAACGGTGGAATTTGTGGAGGCCTCATCGCCTCTCATTTATTAGCTTTGCATGGTGTAGTGCCTCATCATCTAGACTTACAGTTTCCCATAGAAAGGCTTGACCTTAATTCCATGATACAACATAAATTTGTTTCTTCTTGGGCTAATTTGAGTGATTTGTCTTATCAAATAACCTTTCTAAAGGCTGGTTGGAGAAGGAGTAAGTCCGATCAATTTGTTCTTTTGCTTGCACCTGTTTTGTTTAACCTTGATACCAGGGTAGGATGGTCACTCACTGAGGAAGAACTTGACACGTACCTGGGAGAGCTCTCCCAACAGGAGCAGGATACTAGAAGGGAGGTTATAGATGATTCGGTCTAGCCCTCGAATG
Organism: Avena sativa; assembly: GCA_916181665.1. Lineage (NCBI taxonomy): Eukaryota > Viridiplantae > Streptophyta > Magnoliopsida > Poales > Poaceae > Avena > Avena sativa. Next base: position 408,244,620 of record OV702292.1, on the reverse strand, counting down.
AGGGGGAGTCTTCATATCAGCAGCCTACCTATGATTGGGGAGCTTCTTCTTCCCAAGGGCCTAACCACGATAATCTTACAATGACCCGCCTGCTTGGAACCCTTACCCGCGTTGGGGTTGATACCCACTTAGGCCAAAAGCCTAAGCTTGGGGGGAGGTACACCGACATCACACTCATCTCCATATTACGTTTTGTCGGTACTTTGTATATCCATGTTTCGTTCTCTTTTTAGTTTTCGTTCTTTCTTTACTTTTGCTTTCTAAAAACACAAAAAGACCAAAAATATTTTTGTTATTTCTCTTTGTTTGCTTCTTCTTCTTTTTGCCTTGGTTTGCTTTTTTCCTGTTGGCTTTGTCTTAAGTATTCGAAAAACCCAAAAATATTTTGCTTTGCTTGTTTTTCCTTTTTGTTCTTGCCTTTGAAAATCGAAAACACCAAAAATATTTGTTGTTCTTATTTGGTTTTGTGAAGTTTGTTGCAGGGTTCAGCAGTCCTCAGTGGAATTTGGTTTCATGTTATTATCCAAGCTACACGAGTGAAGGGTAATAATGAGGATTAATGATAACTTGAGGTGTGGTAAGAGGTTGGTAACGAACTCTATTTGTTTTCATTTTTGTACATATACTCATCATTGTGGGCATGCTTAGTCTGTTCATGTACGATGTATGTTATTTATGGATGCTTAGTAGTTCTTTCTTTCTATGATTAGCTCTAGCTCGCTAATAGTTTGTAGCTTGTCATATGAATGTTTGCTTGCATTGCTCTATTCATAATTTGGTATGACACTGTGGTATCCTCCTCTGAATGTTTCATTTGAATTGACTTGGCACATGCTCATGCATGCAGATGACTGAAACAACAATTAGTTAAGCCTAGATGAATTATTTTGCCTCAGGGGTCTTGAATCACTTTCATGCCATGATTAGTCATGTTTTGTTACAAGCATGATTATGACAGTTATTGCTCTCACGTTTGTCGCTCCCTTACTATTTCTAGCCTTCACTTGCACTGAATATAAGCTTTACTCGTGTTTCTAACTCCCTAAACCAATATTGCCAAAAGTGTCCACCATACCTACCTATTAGCATCATTTGCTATTCCGTGCATATTTAGTATGCCTTGTTTTCTTCCGAATAAAATGTTTGCTTGTTATGAGAAAGTTAGTTAGTAAATCTCTCACGAACTTGATGGCACACTTTACTTTCTTGCACTTAATAATCTTGAACCATTGCGTCCATCTTTGTTGCGTATATGCTTGCGCTTTATAAGTTGAAGTTAGCAGAACCATGTATCATGGGGAAGGCTTTCAACATTGCACTGGTACTTTATACCTCGTTGATATCATGATTCTTTTGCTTATGGATCCCGGTAGTGTGAAATAAAATGGGAACTTGTAAGATCATGGAGTTTGTATATGTGTTAGAGAAATGCCTGGGCCGCTAGCCTAAGCCATGCCTAATCATGGTGGAAACTTGCAGCATAACCATAATGAGCATTCTATGAAGCATCCTCAATAAAAACCTATGCAAATAGCAAATAAAAAGATCGCTGAGATGTTCATTGTCTGCTTGCCTTGTCATTTTGATTATGGGATAGCTCCTATATCATGTACAAGGGGTACCCCGTTGGCGGTTCTCTATGATACATATCTACTTACAATGACAAGAGCTTACTTGTGACTGAAGTTGAGTAGCATGAGGTTCGGTACTCGTAAGTAAGGGGCATGAGATTTTAACTTATAACTTGTCAAGCATATCCTCTTAGTTGTGTCACTTTAACCTTAACCATTTAAAGATGCTTATGATAGGGGCAATGAGAGCTCAAAGCTAATGAGTACCATACTTTCGGCATTTGGAAGCCTTTCAAACTTTTCAAAACCTTTTTCATTTCCTTGTTGAGTCAGCACCCATTCTATGAGCACCTTCTTGAGAGCATAGTTGTCATTCTTAGTGTAATGTGCTTGTCTCAAAATTGGATTAATTGTGTTATGACTTTGATGCTTATATCTTTGATATCTTTACTTCTAGTCTTCACTTGAACTTTAGAGGTGCCTTGTCATTTATGTTTGCTCTACAATCAAAGGCAAGCGAGATACCACTCTATCATACATTGTTATGAGCATTGCAATGTTTCTTATGTTTATGTTTCATGCTACTTATTATTTTTGAGTAGGAATCTCTTCATAGCTTGCAATGACTACTAAGTAAACTTAGTTGCATACTCTTTATTATGAATTGTCTCAGTAGTTGACCATATGCTGAGAATATATACATCTTATGAAGCAAATGTGTTTGTGAAAGTTTCTTTTATCGCACTTAGTTTTCAACTGAATTGCTTGAGGACAAGCAATAAGCTAAGCTTGGGGGGAGTTGATACGTCCAAAACATATCTACTTTCCCGAACACTTTTGCTATTGTTTTTTCTCTAAACTTGTGTGATTTGGACAAAACTAACACAGACTGACGCTCTTTTCAGCAGAATTACCTTGGTGTCTAGTTTTTGTGCAGAAAATCAACTATCAGGAAAAATCCCGGAAAATATGCCAAAAAACCTATTTCACCAGAAGACTCATGGAGCCATAAGAAGAGACGGAGTAGGGCCACGAGGGGCCCACACAACCTAGCCACGCGGGCCAGGCCAGGTCACGCCTGGGGTGGTGTGGCCGCCTCGGCTGCCCCCTCGGCCTCCCTCTTCACCTATAAGTTTCCTTTTTACCTAAAAACCAAGGGGGGCTCGACGTTTTTCCAGAAAGAGTTCCGCTGCGCCGCCACCACCAGATTCCGCGATTCGGAACCAGAAACTCCGTTCTGGCACCCTGCCGGGATGGGGAATTGGAGGAGATCGTCGCCATCATCATCACCATCGCTTCTCCATCGACCATCCATGTTTCCCCCATCAATTAGTGAGTAATCCCCCGCCGTAGGCTATGGGGATGGTAGGGATTGGATGAGATCGTTCATGTAATGGCATCAGATTATTAGGGCATGGTGCCTAGTATCTTTTATTAGTGCTTTTTGACTTTGTTGCAACTTGTTATGCTTAATGCGTGTCACTAGGGCCTGAGTGCCATGATTTCATATCTGAATATGTTATTCATTCATTATGATAGTATTGTTTATGGTCTTACCTGCAAGTTGTATACACATATTGTTGTCCGAAACCAAAGGCCTCGAAGTGACATCAATCGGGATAACCGGAGGGAATGGCTTTGATGTGAGGATCACATGTGTTCATGGAGTGTGAATGCTTTGCTCCGGTGCTCTATTAAAAGGAGCACCTTAATTGCCAGTAGTTCCCTTGAGGCCCCGCTGCAAACAGGATGGCAGGACAAAAGATGTTGTGCAAGTTCTCATTGCGAGCACGTATGACTATATATGGAACACATGCCTAGGATTATTTAGTACTTGGATGCTTTATCTTATTTATCTGCAACTTCCCTATGTTCTGATTGCTATATGAATTGTCTTATCCATGCAACGCCCATCCATCCATCCCTATGCCTATTGCGCTTTAATCCTACTGTTTACTGCAATTGTTACTATTGTCTTTACTTTTACTACTGCTATTACTTTGCTATTGCTACTACAAAACTATTGCTACTGATAAACTGCTATGAGCAAGATTGTTTCCAGGTGCAGCTCAATTGATAACTCAGTTGTTAAGGCTTACAAATATTCTTTGGCTCCCCTTGTGTCGAGTCAATAAATTGGATTTCACTTCCCTCGAAAATACAGCAATACACCCCCTATACTTGTGGGTCATCAGTACCTTAGAGATTTCTGTCACTTCCCCAGATTACTAGAGGCATGAACCCACTATCAAGCATAAATACTAACTCTTGGAGTTGCTAGCATCTACTTGGCCAAGATAGCTACTAACAACGGAAAGCATGCAAGATCACAAATAACAAAGACATGATAGCATCAATAATCAATCTGAAATAACATCTCAAATATCCATCGGATCCCCGCAAACACAACATGTAGGATTACAAATAGATGATCTTGATCATGAATGGAGCTCACAAGATCTAAACATGATAGCACAAAGGAGAAGAACCAGCCATCTAGCTACTACATGGACTCGTAGTCCAGAGATGAACTACTCACGCATCACACCGGAGGCTTGCATGATGATGAAGAAGGCCTCCAGGGTGAATTCTCCCCTCCGGCAAGGTGCCAGGAAGAGCTTCAGATCCCTCTCGATCTAGGGATGGAGATGACAACGGCTATAGACTCTTTTGTGGAATTTTGATCGGGTACTTAGGGTTTCTGTATCGGAGGCATCTTATAGGCGAAAGGGTAGGCCAAGGGGGTGCCCGAGGCGGTCAGACCACCCCTTGGCACGGGCCAGGCCTGGCCGTGCCGCCAGGTGGTGTGGCGGCCTTCTTGTCCCTCTCTGTCTTGTATTCTGGCTCCGTGTCCCCCTCAGTGTAAAACTGACTTTGGGTTTTGTCCCATCCAATTCCGAGAATATTCAATTTCTGACTTTCCTGGAACCAAAAACAACAGAAAACAGGCAGCTGGCACTGTGGCTCTTGTTAATAGGTTAGTCCAAGAAAGTGTATAGAAAGTACTTCAAAGTGTGGACAAAACATAAGAAAGTAGATAAAACCAAGCATGGAACATCAAAAATTATGGATACGTTAGCAACGTATCAGCCTTCATCAGAGATGCATGGTCCTCTTCTTGTTTTTTTTTCATTTCTTCAAATTCTTTATCCTGGGCTTTCATCCTTTCCTGCATCTCTTGTTTGTACCTTTCAACTGCAAGGAGTGATTGTTCCTCCTATTCAGCAAGCTTATTTTCTAGTTCTCGGATGCGTGATGTGGACACAGAAATCTTCCTTGAGATTGATCCAACTCCCAAATTTGAGAGGAATGTGCTTATGCTTGAGCTTGTTGTGCTCTTCTCCTTGAAGACTTCTTCAATAATCTGCAATTCTGTTTTTTCAGTCTCATCTTCTAGGTGTGGTATATTTTTCATGGTCATCACTGAATCGTGCAAATAAGTTCAAATGAAAGCATAAGAAATATTGAAGTAGAAAGCTTATTCATTACAAAATATTAGCAGTATTAAAAATGTCTTACATAAGCATCTTTGGCTTCCATAGTCATGATTCCTTCCTTGTTAGTGTGGGTAAGTCTATATAATTCAATTGGAGATGTCACCTCCTCCAAGTTCTGCAAAAAAAATTGGAATTACGAACATGAGTTATCAAAATTTATACTAAGTTTGGTAGAAGAAATGTTTCATATATGAACTTAAAAACCTACAAGATCTTCGTAGTGTGCAACGAAGCATCTCGATCCAGTTGTATCGTTCTTCTTCACAGCTTCTCTGTTCACTTGATTCTTCACACACATTTCCTAAATTTGAGTATGAACTTGTGAGTTTTCTGTGCAGCAGAGATTTATGTGCTGAATATTTGTAAGTGTAAATGTTAGTACCTGATAGTGGGCATCAAACCATCTGTCCACAAGATCTTTCCAACTTCTCTCTACTACATTTGTTGGCTTCATCTTATATGCTTCCTGGGGGCTCATATCTTTAATCTTATCCAAATTCTCCTTCTTAAGCTTGCAGCGTAGTTGGCGCATACTACTCTGTATAATATTAGTGCACACTCTCCTGGTAAATACATCATTTGTGTCCATTTCAAAATTTCCCTAAAAACTGGAGATGCATATTATGTAGTTACATAGGTAGACAATATAAATATCTATTATGTAGTTACATAGGTAGACAATATAAATAGCTATGATGTTACAGTAGATTAAAATTCAGTGAAAAGAAGATATGATAACCTTTGTTTTAGGGTTACTGATGTTCTGGTCCTCGTCATCTAAAGTCGGCTCGTCATTAGCTGTGGCCATTTCTTCTACACTGGGTTCATATGTAGGGTCTGGTTGAGTGTGGTTAGCATCCTTTGGTTTACCTTCTTTGGTGGCGTCTATCACTTGCAAATGCCGCTGTACACGAATTTATGTCCTACCTCTTCTATATTTTCTATAGGCAAACCTATGGCGGCTTGCGCTTCTTTCGAAAATTCCATCATACGAGCTTTATTTTCTTCCAAATTTCTGTACTTGTTTGCCTCATATTCACTTGTTGGTTTTTTCCGTTCCTAAAAAAGGATGGTCAAAATTGTATTACAGCTGAACAACAACAGATTACATCATGAATTACAAAGTCCCGACAATTTTCATTTCTAAAATAACCTACCCAAGGGCATAAATATTAAGAGTATGATGTTCAAGAGCAAACTAAAGTAGGTACAATAGAAGTAGTTATATGTACCTTATGAGCATAGGAGTGAGCTATAATGTTTTTATCTCTACAAATATGAATTACTCTAGCATTTTTCTTCCTGACTGAATTTAATTTTTTTGCTAGGACCACTGTCGGGGATATGCTATATGTGTATCCTCATAGCATGTCACCAATCCGGTTAACCCGGGTGGCCCATAGTTGGTAGCAAGGCCTATGGCCTGCTGGGCAGCCCAGTTAGACGGATCCAGAAGGGAGGCCCATGCCGGATAAAGGAAGGCTACGAAGGAGTCACCGACATACTCAGAGCCTTGGAGTACAAGACACGGAAGACTAGTTCGTATTAGTGTAGGACTCTTTACCTTGTCCGGCAAGGACCTTTCCCTGTAAACCCTAGGTTCTGGTGCCTTTATAAGCCGAACCCGTGGGAGCCTTTAGGGCACAACCTCTTAGATTGCTGCATACAACGTGCAACACCTTGCACAATGAACCTAGCTCTGTAACTCAGCGTATTGCCATTATAGTGATTTATAGCATTAGTAGAGTTCTGCCACCGTTGTGGGACTTGAACCTGGGTAAGCTGTGTTACCTCGTACCCGCCAACTCTCCGCCTTACCCCACGTCTCTAAACACGCACTATGAGGACCCCTCCATGGCGTACTCGTCGGCAATACCATGACATTTGGCGCCCACCGTGGGGCAAGAGGCGCTTCGAGCTCTACACAGAGCAAGGTCCAATCTCTTCGCGGGAATCGGCGACACCGTAGCCATTGGACGCGTTCTCCTCTCTGGAAACGTCCCGATCGTCCCGCCAGATGAGTTCTAGGTGCCAGCGAAGACGAACCCTACGCGCTGCTCCGTCATCCCCTTTGGAGACATCCACATCTTCATCAGCGAAACCAACTCGGGTCCTAGCTCCCAGGAAGTCGGAAACTCGTCAAGCCCCGCACGGACCGCCTATGAGAAGGACATGTTCGCAGAAGGATCTGGGACATACCTCTCCTTGGAGTATGGTGGCTCAGATCAGGAAAATTCAACGCCCACCCAAACCGCCCCTGTGAAGGATATAAAGGTGGAAGGACCCAGCAAATCCGCTTGGTTTCCCCGAGCGTTAGAGATGCACAGATCGCACTTTTTTGGTGTCGTCACCATCTTCAATCTGGCTAGATGCATTCAAAGGGACGGAGAACCTCCCCGCGAATACCTCGCCAGATGTATGAGGGTGAGGGAAACCCTAGAGGCTGACCGTGCCGACGAGTTTGTATACCACTTTGTGGAAGGGCTCACACCCGGAACACTCCTTTGGCATACCCTCCAAACGCGGCAGGCCACAGGTCCTCTCACACTTGGTGAGATGGTGGCAATTGTCAACGAATACGCGGATGCTAAGGAGAACACCCAAGCTATGCATGGGCCGGAAGCCGAAGGAAGCAACAATAATAACAATGGCTCGCCTCCATCACCCTCAACATCTGCCGTTGACAACACCGAAGCCAACTCTGACTCCGTCCTCGACGCACTATACACCGACATCAATATGGATGGTGGTGGCTCGGACGCTAAATCGGAGGAATATGATGCTATTATGAGGGAGATCGAGCAGGAGATCGAGAAGGAGGAGCGCGCCGAGAAGACCAACACTTCCCACCAGGTGCTAGTCGCCATTGGGAGTGTGATGGAAGAAGACGGACAGGAACTGGAGCGCGAGAGAGCTCTGCCCATGCCAGCAGTTACCAGAGCAGCAGCAGCCAAACAAGCCACCAAGCCCTGGCTCCGGCCAAGGCTCTGCCCCCTCCGGTTATCCACCCGCAACCGGCGCAGGAACTCACCACAACCCCCAGTACTGCCAGACAGTAAAATCAGCCACCAATGCCACCATCAACGTCTGCAGATGGCAACCCATTGGTTACTCCCGCCGACAAGGCAATCTACGACACACTCCTTGTTGAGCCTATCACCGTCGCCCATATCCGAAGCATCACAGAGCTTGATGAGAAGCGTGCGGCAATCCTAGCGGAGGTCAAGTGCATTTCAGAGCAGGGCACTAAGCTGGATGAAGACATGGCCAAGGCACAACAATCCATCAAGGCAGCAAGAGCTATGGTGGGTGAGTACAAGCAATTGTTGCTAAAGCAAAAGGCCAAGAAAGTGCCAGCTCACGTCGTCGAAGACCCCGGCGTTCGCCGTAGGTTGGGATATGACGGGTCCAAGCAGACAAAATCCACCCCATACATCGATTCAGAGGGGAGGCAAGTCATGCCAAGACCCTCCTGGAATAGTACAGGTCACCAGAAGCAGTTGCTCAGGTGTATGACCTCGTCGCTAAGGCATGCAAGCAACATGAGAAGGCTGCCTCACAGAGGCTAGAGTCCAACCTAGAGCTTTGCCAGTCAACCCTGAACAGCCGCAAAAGGCCAAGATCTCCCCGTGATGAGGGATCCCACACAGGCTCCATAGAGAGAAGATGGAGAGAGGCATGCAACAGGACTGACGCCATCCCCATATCCTCCGATCACAGAGAAAAGGCTCGTCCCCGCCGGTCGCCACCTCCACCACCATCTCGGCATCACGAGGAACCACATCCACGCCACCGTACAAACATGCCACCGCCAAGGCATCCCCAGGCCGGCATCATTATACGCGACAAGGGTGAGCAGCCCTGGCATGCTGGAGAGCGCATCGGCATCGAAGGACATAGGAGCAGGTCCCACAAGAAACTGCCACGTCCGACAAGTAACCGCGACAGGCACGAGGAGTCACAGGAAGGGCACAAAAAGAAGGCTAACCCACCGCCTACACCGCCACCTAACAGCCATCATGGAGGAGGCCACGGTGGATCTCATAGATCACGCCACAACTCCCCTCCCCATGACGGAAAAGGGAAGCAACCAGAGCCGTATGATGCGCGTACATGGCTGGACAAGATCCAAGAAGCTCGGGAGCTCCCATACCTCGGGTCATGTTGTTTTGGACCAGTCATACAGGCCACAACCTATCCCAAGGGCCTCCGAATAGACAAGACCATCAAGCCCTACGACGGCACTGCCAGGCCAGCAATATGGTTGTAGGACTATAGCGAAGTGATCCACATCACATGGGGAAACCCCAATGTTGCCGTCAAGTACATCCCACTCATGCTGACCGGAACCGCCAGGCAATGGATCGATGACTTGCCGGAGAAATCAATATGCAATTGGTTGGACATACATGAAGCGTTCACGAAGAATTTCGAGGGTATGTACAAGCGTCCTTGTACTGTCGAAGACCTACAACTTTGTGTGCAACAAAAGGATGAAACCACTCGTACCTACCTCTCTCGCTGGATGGATATGAAAAATTCTTGCACAGGAGGATGAGGAGGAGTCCAAGGAAATATGGCTGAAGACGTGGAATCCAAATCTTCCGATAAGGGAGAGGGTAAAGGGAAGAATCCTTTCAAAAAGAAGGCTCCATGTTACCACACCTTTCTTGCCACTCCCACCGTCTAGGCCTAGAAAACCTCTCTGAGGATACTGATGGCTACCCTCCCTCCGGTCCCCCAGTACGTCATGTGGTCGGAAATTCCAATTACTTGGGATAGGAAGGATCACCCAGACCTTATCCCAACAGAGAACCAGTATGCCATGGTCATCAACCCTTTGATTGATGGCACAGAGTTCACCAAGTGCCTCGTGGTCAGTGGAAGAAGCATCAATGTCATGCACCTGGATACACTACACAAGATGAACTTGATGGAGACCCATCTAAGGAAGAGCAACACCGTGTTCCATGGGGTTGTCCCTGGCCGACAAGTGATTTCCCTAGGCTGCATCACCCTTCTGGTCGCTTTTGGCGATGTTAACAATTACCACCAAGAACGCATGAGCTTTGAAGTGGTGCTCTTCAAGAGCGTGTACCACATCTTTGGACACGACATCTTACACTCCTTCCTCGCAAGGCCATGCTTTGTCTACAAAAAGCTCAATATTCCTGGACCAAACAACGTCATCACCATTGATGGAAGCTTCACCAAGGCACGGGAGTGCGAGCTCAGCAAAGCCGCCTTCGCTGAAGCAGTTCTCTACGGTGAGGAGTTCAAGGAGATCTAGAACCAGGTCGATGCCTCGGAGATGCCGGCTTCAAAGAAGCAGATCACTGCTGCCGAACCCGCATTCAAGGCCACCATCAAGACCAAGAAGGTGGAGCTTGTTGAAGGAGATTCCTCCAAGACCACCACCATTGGCACAGACCTGGATCCCAAATAGTAAGGCGCGCTCGTTATGTTCCTCCATGAGAATAGGGACATCTTCGCCTGGCAGCCTGCCGACATGAAAGGTGTACCTAGGGAACTTGCCGAGCACAGCTTAAATATTGATCCCAATGCCAAACCGGTGAAGCAACCTCTACGATGTTTTGGTGACAAAAGATGAAGGGCTATAGGTAAAGAAATAGCTAGGTTACTTAAGTATGGCTTTATGCGAGAAGTTATTCACACCCGATGGGTGGAAAATCCTGTACTTGTCCCCAAAAAAGGAACCAATGAATTAAGAATGTGCGTTGATTACACCGGCTTGAACAAAGCGTGTCCTAAGGATCCGTTTGCTTTGCCTCGCATTGACCAAGTCATTGACTTGATGGCTGGCACAGAACTTCTGTGTTTTCTCGATACTTACTCAGGTTACCAAGAGATCCGGATGCGAAAGTCAGACCAACTGGCAACTTCATTCACCACACCCTACGACACGTATTGCTATGTCACGATGCCCTTTGGGTTGAAATTTGCTGGTGCCACTTACCAGCGGACAATGCAACATTGCCTACATGACCAAATAGGTCGCAACATACACACTTACATGGACGACATCGCGGTAATGTCAAAGAAATCAAATGATCTTATCGTTGACTTGCAGGAAACCTTTGACAATCTCTGGAAATACAACATGATGCTGAACCCCAAGAAGTGCGTCTTCGGGGTACCTTCCGACAAACTGTTGGGTTTCATCATTTCGCGTCGTGGAATCGAGGTGAACCCGAGGAAAATCAAGGCCATCCTTGACATCAAATGTCCGGCATGCCTGAAGGACATACAAAGGCTCACAGGCTACATAGCAGCAGTAAGCCAGTTCATCAGCCGACTTGGGGAGAAGGCTATGCTGCTCTACAAGTTGCTCAAGAAGGCGGACAAATTCACATGGACGGACGAGGCTGACGCATCACTTCAGGAGTTGAAGAGAATACTCTCCTCCCCACCAATACTTGCAGCACCGGTGTGAAGGGAGCCTATGTTAGTATACATGGAGGGAACCAACCGGGTAATCAACATTGTCATCATGGTGGACCGCAAGGAACCAACGCACGAATATGGAGTTCAACGACCTATTTACTATGTAAGCATGGTCTTGACGGAATCCAAACAGCGTTACCCGCACTACCAAAAGATAGCTTATGGAGTTTTCCTTGCTTCACGCAAACTAAGGCATTATTTCCAGGAGCACCCAATCACAGTGGTGAGCAAAGCTCCACTGTCTGACATCATCAACAACAGCGACGCTACAGGGAGAGTGGCAAAGTGGGGCATTGAACTTACCACCTTTGAAATCACCTACAAGAGACGTGGCGCTATCAAATCACAAGCAATGGCGGATTTTCTCGCAGATTGGACGGAACTGCCAGAAGACACTCCTGTGCTAGAGCCAGAATATTGGGTCATGCACTTTGACGGCTCAAAGCTACTCAACGGTAGGGGTGGGCGTTCGGTCTTGACCCAAAATTCGGTCTTTGTATTTTGGTCCATTTTAGAATTAGTCTTTAAAAAATGAACACCGAAATTTACTTATTATTTTTACTACCCAACAAATTCGGGTACCTAATAATTCGGGTTCTGGTTCGGTCATGACTGAATTGTGTGGTAAATATTATCAAATATAACAGTTGGATAATATTTCGTAAAAAAGGTACAATTTCAGTTGTAATTTGAAAATATAATACACTTTGTCAATTCATATCAATTGGCGGGAATTAATAGTCAACAATACCATATTTGGCTCAGTCGAGGAAGATAAATCCATAGTGATGGGAAACTTAGGATTTGGAACTAGGACACTCTCACATAACTTTCGGTTAGTTTGGTCCATTCGGTTAGTGGGAACTAATGACTGAATTAACCAAACTAAATTCGGTCTTTAAAATTTGCTACACAATTTTCTGATCGGTCTTTTTGGTATCGGTATATACGGTTTCGGTTTCGGTATTTTCGGGTTCGATTTTTGGTTATCGGTTTTTCTACCCACCCCTACTCTACAGCTCAGGGGCTGGTATATTATTGCAATCACCAATAGGAGAAAAGTTGCAATACGTCCTGCAGATTCACTTCAATGCTACCAACAACATGGCGGAGTATGAGGCCCTCGTTCATGGACTACGCGTGGCTAAAGATATTGGCATCAAGTGCATAGTTTGTTGTGGAGATTCCGACTTGGTTGCCCATCAAGTAGCTGGCACCTGGAACGCGTGGAACCCTATGATGGCGGCATATCGGGACGAAGTAGATGAAATAGCCAAGTGCTTCGACAGCTACGAAGTCAAGCATGTCAAAAGGGAGGAGAATGAGGCGGCAGATCTGCTGTCAAAGCTTGGATTAGCTCGTCGACCAATTCCGTCAGGCGTTTTCCTAGAGCATTTATGGACCCCTGATACGTTGCAAACGTATCCATAATTTTTGATGTTCCATGCTTGGTTTTTATCTATTTTCTTATGTTTTGTACACACTTTGGAATACTTTTTATACACTTTCTTGGACTAACCTATTAATAAGATACCACAGTGCCAGCTGCCTGTTTTCTGCTGTTTTTGGTTCTAGGAAAGTCAGAAAATGAATATTCTCGAAATTGGATGGGACAAAAGCCAAAGTCAGTTTTTCACCGAGGGGGACACGGAGCCAGAATACGAGAAGGCGCGGGCCAGAGGGCCACCACACCACCTGGCTGCACGGCCAGTCCTGGCCCGTGCCAGGGGTGGCGTGGCCGCCTAGGGCACCCCCTCGGCCTCCCCTTTCGCCTATAAGATGCCTCCGATACAGAAACCCTAAGCACCCGATCAAAATTCCACAAAAGAGTCTGTAGCCGCCGTCATCTCCATCCCTAGATCAGGAGGGATCTGAAGCTCTTCCCGGCACCCTACCGGAGGGGATAATTCACCCTGGAGGTCTTCTTCATCACCATGCAAGCCTCCTGTGTGATGCGTGAGTAGTTCATCCTTGGACTACGGGTCCATGTAGTAGCTAGATGGTTGGTTCTTCTCCTTTGTGCTACCATGTCTAGATCTTGTGAGCTCCGTTTATGATCAAGATCATCTATTTGTAATCCTACATGTTGTGTTTGCGGGGATCCGATGGATATTGAGATGCTATTTCAGATTGATTATTGCTTCTATCATGTCTTTGTTATTTGTGATCTTGCATGCTTTCCGTTGTTAGTAGCTATCTTGGCCAAGTAGATGCTAGCAACTCCAAGAGTTAGTATTTATGCTCGATAGTGGGTTCATGCCTCTAGTAATCTGGGGAAGTGACAGAAATCTCTAAGGTACTAGATGTGTTGTTGCTACTAGGGAGAAAACAGCAATCCTTTGTTCATAGAATAATCGTATCGTTTACTTTACACGCAATGCGTAATGCAATTATCTATTGCTTGCAACTTAATACTGGAGGGGGTTCTGATGATAACCTGAAGGTGGATTATTAGTCATAGATGAAGTTGGATTACGGTCTATGTATAATGTTGTAATTCCCAATCAAATCTCAAAGGAGACAAGATGATCAGTATATGCATGTATGCTTTCTCGATGTTTGTCAATTGCCCCGCTGTAATTTGTTCACCCAACATGTCATCTATCATAAGGAGAACCACCACTAGTGAACTACAGACCCGGTCCTTTCTTTTATCATCAATCTACAACTGTTTACTGCTTTCTGTTTACTTTCTGCAAGCTTTTACTTTCTTCAACACAATATGTTTAATCCTTTGTTTTCAGCAAAACCGGTGAGATTGACAACCTCACTGTAAGTTGGGGCAAAGTTCTGTGGTTGTGTTGTGCAGGATTCCAATTTGGCAACAACACCTTGGAGGTGTTTCCTTGCTCCTACTGGTTCGATAACCTTGGTTTCATAACTGAGGGAAAACTTGCTGCTGTGCTCATCATACCTTCCTCTTGGGGTTCCCCAACGAGCTCCATATGTTTTGGTCCATCAAGCTACTTTTCTGGCGTCGTTGCCGGGGAGTCAAGGTCATCTTCACAAGGGGAGTCCCTCATAACCAATCTCTTTACTTTGTTATTTTTGTTTTGCTTAGTTTATTTTTGCTTTGTTTGCTTGTTTCTTTATCAAAAACACAATTTTTTTAGTTTTACTAGTTTGCTTTCTTTATTAAAAACACAAAAAAAGACTACTCTTGAAAATACTAAGTTGTGTGACTTCACTAGCACCAACAACAATGATTTCATGTGCACACCTATTGCCCCACCCATTCCTGAAGCTACTTTCTTTGAAATTAAACCTGCTTTACTCAATCTTGTTATGAGAGAACAATTTTGTGGTATTGGTAATGAAGATGCTTCTGCTCATCTAAATAACTTTGTTGAACTTTGTGAGATGCAAAAGCATAGGTATATAGATGGAGATATTATTAAGCTTAAATTGTTTCCTTTCTCTTTGAGAGGAAAAGCTAAAGAATGGTTGCAATCCCTAACTAGAAATAGTATTGATTCTTGGACTAAATGCAAAGATGCTTTCATTGGAAAATACTATCCTACTGCTAAGATCATATCTATGAGAAATGAAATAATGAAGTTTAAACAATCTGATAATGAACATGTTGCTCAAGCTTGGGAAAGAATGAAATCTTTGGTAAAGAATTGTCCCACTCATGGACTGACTGCTTGGATGATTATCCAAACCTTTTATGTTGGATTGAACTATTCTTCAATAAATCTATTGGATTCTACTGCTGGAGGTACCTTTATGACCATTACTTTGGGTGCTGCAACAAAGCTTCTGGATAATATGATGGTTAACTATTCTGAATGGCACACTGAAAGAGCTCCACAAGGTAAGAAGGTAAATTCTGTTGAAGAAACCTTCTCCTTGAGTGATAAAATTGATGTTATTATGTCTATGCTTGTTAATGGGAAAGCTCATATTGATCCAAATCATGTTCCCTTAGCCTCTTTGGTTGCTCAAGAAGAGCAAGTTGATGTGAACTTTATAAGAAATAATAATTTTAGCAACAATGCCTATAGGAATAATTTTGGTAATAATAATAACTATAGGCCATATCCTCCCAATAATGGTAATGTTTATGGAAATTCCTACAACAATAATAGGAGTGCTCCCTCTGAACTCGAAATTATGCTTAAAGATTTTATTAGTAAGCAAACTGCTTTCAATAAAACTATTGAGGAAAAACTCTCTAATGTTGAAAGAAATATAACATCATTGGATGAAGCTCAATCTTCTTTGAATAAAATGGCTGCTAAACCTAAAACTATTGATAATCCCTTTGTTGCTACTAATGCCATACAAGTTAGAATTGGTGAAAATGTTAGACTATTAGCCGAATTGCATGCTAAGTGGGAAAGAGAAGATGAAATTTCTAGAAACATTAGTGTTTATACTATCACTACCACTAGTGCTAAAGCTAGTAATAACTCTACTACTTTAGATGATAATTATGATTTTGATCTTGATGGTTGCAATATCTCTGAAGTTATTAAGTTCCTACAAAAGCTTGCTAAAAGTCCTAATGCTAGTGCTATGAATATGGCCTTTACAAAACACATTACTGATGCTCTCATAAAAATTAAAGAAGAAAAGATGAAACATAAAGCTTCCATCCCTAAGAAACAAGAAGATGGTTGGGAACCCATCATCAATATGAAAGTGAATGATTTTGATTTTAAAGCTTTATGTGATCTTGATAGTAGTGTTTCTATTATGCCTAGAAAGATTTATGATATGCTTGATTTTCCACCTTTGGAAGATTGTTATTTGAATGTACCACTTGATGATAATGCTAAAAAGAAACTCATGGGGAGTATTAATGATGTTCTTATTATGGTTAACAATGCCTATGTCCCCGTTGATTTCTATGTTTTGGATGTTGAATGCAATGCTTCTTGTCCTATTACTTTGGGAAGACCTTTTCTTAGAACTGTTGGTGCCATTATTGATATGAAAGAAGGCACCATTAAATATCAACTCCCACTCAAAAAAGGTATAGAACACTTCCCTAAGAAGAGAGAGAAGATTTCTTTTGCCTCTCCTATGAAAACAAAATTTGCTCTTAATGCTTCTTCATTTGAGAACACTTGATTCTTTCTCTTGCTTCTTATGCCTAACTTAAAGGCGTTAAAGAAAAGTACTTATTGGGAGGTAACCCAAAAGTTTTAGATGAGTCTTGGAAGTTATTACCTCTGTAATAACCGCTCCTTATCCTTTTTATTTTCTTTTTGTGCGAAGAGTAACCTTTAATGAGAGAGAAGTAATGATTGGGAAAGTTGCTGTCCCGAAACAGATTTTTGTGATTCACCGTAAAAAATCGTGTATAATCTCTCTACATAGTTTTGAGGTGTGAATTTTTGTGCTTCTTCCCCAGGTTTTTATATAACTTTCGTTAGTTCAACACTTTTGGATTTGAGCAACATAAGGTCCTCGAAAAAATTGGTTTTTACCTGCTGGTCTGTTTTGACAGATTTTTGCCGTTATTTGCATTTGCTTCTTGTTGGTTCCTTTTTGAGTTCTCTTTGGGGAACTGAGATTTTTGAGGGAATTTCTTCAGTATCTTGTGTTTTAATGGAAGTTTTATTGTCGTTGAAACTGAACCTAAAGACTTATTATCTTGAGTGCACTAATGTTGCTAATAAAGATTGTGTGAAGTTTTGTATGAAGGAAAAATTTCAGGTGTATGGAGAGAATGATGTAATGAGATGAAGAATGGACTAAAGCTCAAGCTTGGGGATGCCACCTCGTTTCACTGCAAGAATTATCCAAGAAGTACAAGCGTCAAATCTTGGGGATGTCCAAGGCATCCCCTTCTTCATCAATAAAAATCCCAGGTTTCTCTCAAACACTTCATTTTTATTGTTTCATGCACAGTTGTGTTGTTCTTGGAGCATCTTTGTTTTTTGTTTTTTGATTTTTGGTTTTTGTTTGCTTGGTTTTCTTAGTTTTCTTGAATAAATTGGTTGGACCCCCTCTTTCATACATTGGTTTTATAATAGTTTGGTTTGGATTGGAAAAGAGTAGGAAAGTTCATGCTTAAGTGGTAAAGAGAGCTTGTTTTTGACTGTGGCCCATGCTTTTTCATTCCATGCTTGATATTTTTTTGGCTTTATGCTTAGTGATCTTTGTTGTAGGATGACATGTTATAAACAATTTATATTGCTTAATGTGCCTTGGAAGAATCATGCGTTTTTAGCATATTAAAGCATAGTATTGTGGTATTCTCCTTTGATGATTTATTTGGGTTGACTTGGCGCATGCTCACACCATGTTATGACTATCCCAAGTCAATATAGCCTTTATGATCCTTTAGTTTTCGACTTGTAGTATCACTTTATACTTTGATTAATGATGTTTTGTCGCTCTGCATGATTATGGCCATTATTGCTCTCTTAGTCGGTCGCTCCTAGTCTTTTGCTAGCCTCCATAACCAAGTATGAGTTCCACTCATGCATCCAACTCCTAAAACCAAGTTATTCCAAAGATTCCACCACACCTACCTATTAGAATTTGCTATTCCAAGTATATTCATGTTTTTATCTACCTTCCGAATTAAACTTGTTATGAGAAAACTAGTGATTAAAGCTCTCATGAACTTGATGGCACACTTTACTTTTCTTGACCTTAATAAACTTGAACCATTGTGTCGTCTATGTTGTATATGCTTGCACTTATATGTTGGGGATTAGCAAAACCATGCTGTGATGGGGAACGCTTTCAACAATGCACTTGTACTTTGTACCTAGTTGATATCATGCCCTTTTGTCTATGGATGTCGTCGGTGTGAAATGAAAGGGGAGCTTGTAAGTCCATGGAGTTATGTATGTGTGTTAGAGAAACGCCTGGGTTGCTGGTCTAAACCATGCCTAATCATGGTGGAAACCTGCAGCGTAACCATAATGATCTGTCTATGAAGCATTCTTCTTATAAAAAAGTCAGATATTGAGGAAAATAAAAAAAGAAAAAAAAAGAGATATGAGAAAAGAGGAAAGAGAGAAAAAAGCACCATTTTCCCATGGTAAATAAGAAGATTGCTGAGATGCTCGTTGTCTGCTTGCCTTGTCATTTTGATATGGGAATTCTTCCGTATCATCGGGCAAGGGGTACCCTGTTGGCGGTTCTCTATGATACACATGTACTTACTATGACAAAAAATTACCGGTAACTAAACTTGAGTAGCATGAGGAGCAGCCCTCGTATTCAAGGGACATTAAATTTCCAACTTATACTTTGTCAAGCATATACTCCATAGTTTGTTCACTTTAACCTTAATCACTTCAAGATGCTTATGATAGGGGCAATGAGAGCTGAAAGCTAATAAGTACCATAATTTTTAGAAGCTCTTTATGAAACTTGAATCCCTAGTTCCTTCCGTGAAGGCCTTTCTTTTACTTTTATGTTGAGTCTACACCTTCTATCTTTATGCACCTATTTTGAGAGCATAGTGGCCATTCTTAGTTCTATGTGCATTGTCCCAAGACTTGTTGATTGATGCATAACTTTGATATTCCTTGTTCTTAAACTATTTGTATCTAGTCACTCTTATGAACTTTGAAGGTGTCCTATGCGTTTATGTTTGCTACTCTATGAGGGACAAGCTGAATGCCACTATGCTATGTTTTCTTTATGTGAAACAAACAAACGTCTTGCAAAGCATTGTTATTCATGAATCTTTTGTTTGTGCCTTTTCATGTTATTACATAGTTGCTATGTCTTATTGTTAGAAATTTATCTTTCATGCTATGTTGAAGTACTATGATCCCAGCTATTAATGTTTTACAAATACTTTGATCAAGTTTATGATGGTGCATGTCACCTCAAAAATTATTCTTTCTTTTTAACACTTACCTACTCGAGACGAGCAGGAGTTAAGCTTGGGGATGTTGATACGTTGCAAACGTATCCATAATTTTTGATGTTCCATTCTTGGTTTTTTATCTACTTTCTTATGTTTTGTCCACACTTTGGAGTACTTTTATACACTTTCTTGGACTAACCTATTAACAAGATGCCACAGTGCCAGCTGCCTGTTTTATGCTATTTTTGGTTCCAGGAAAGTCAAAAAAATGAATATTCTCGGAATTGGACGGGACAAAAGCCAAAGTCAGTTTTTCACCGAGGGGGACACGGAGCCAGAATACGAGACGGAGAGGGGCCAAAGGGATGCCACACCACCTGGCCGCACGACCAGGCCTGGCCCACGCCAAGGGGTGGTGTGGCTGCCTAGGGCACCCCCTCGCCCTCCTCTTTCTCCTATAAGATGCCTCCAATACAGAAACCCTAAGCACCCGATCAAAATTCCATGAAAGAGTTTGTAGCCACCGTCATCTCTATCCCTAGATCGGGAGGGATTTGGAGCTCTTCTTGGAACCCTCCCGGAGGGGAGAATTCACCGTGGAAGCCTTCTTCATCACCATGCAAGCCTCCGGTGTGATGCGTGAGTAGTTCATCCTTGGACTACGAGTCCATGTAGTAGCTAGATGGTTGGTTCTTGTGAGCTCCGTTCATGATCAAGATCATCTATTTGTAATCCTACATGTTGTGTTTGCGGGGATCCGATGGATATTGAGATGCTATTTCAGATTGATTATTGCTTCTATCATGTATTTGTTATTTGTGATCTTGCATGCTTTCCGTTGTTAGTAGCTATCTTGGCCAAGTAGATGCTAGCAACTCCAAGAGTTAGTATTTATGCTCGATAGTGGGTTCATGCCTCTAGTAATCTGGGGAAGTAATAGAAATCTCTAAGGTACTAGATGTGTTGTTGCTACTAGGGAGAAAAAAGCAATCCTTTGTTCATAGAACAATCGTATTGTTTACTTTACACGCAATGTGTAATGCAATTATCTGTTGCTTGCAACTTAATACTGGAGGGGGCACGGATGATAACCTAAAGGTGGATTATTAGTCATAGATGAAGTTGGATTACGGTCTATGTATAATGTTGTAATTCCCAATCAAATCTCAAAGGAGTCAAGATGATTAGTATATGCATGTATGCTTTCTCGATGTTTGTCAATTGCCCCGCTATAATTTGTTCACTCAACATGTCATCCATCTTAATGAGAACCACCACTAGTGAACTATGGACCCCGGTCCTTTCTTTTATCATCAATCTACAACTGTTTACTACTTTCTGTTTACCTTCTGCAAGCTTTTACTTTCTTCCACACAATATGTTTAATCCTTTGTTTTAAGGAAAACCGGTGAGATTGACAACCTCACTATAAGTTGGAGGCAAAGTTTTGTGGTTGTGTTGTGTAGGATTCCAAGTTGGCAACAACACCTTGGAGGTGTTTCCTTGCTCCTACTGGTTCGATAACCTTGGTTTCGTAACTGGGGAAAACTTGCTGTTGTGCTCATCATACCTTCCTCTTTGGGTTCCCCAATGAGCTCGATATATTTTGGGCCATCAACCCCATCCGTGAAGGGAGAAGACCTCGACAACCCGGATAGAGTGAATTCATTTATTAATATAGTAACAGTGACCTCTCTGGCTTGGACGAAACAGTTCATGGACTATCTACAAGATGGAACTTTGCCCGCCGACGAAGTCAAAAGCTGACAAATAGTACGCAGAGCAAAATGCTATGTGATCATTGACGGCTAGCTATACAAAAGATGTACCATAGGAGTTTTCCTTCGATGCGTCTCCTAGCAACAAGGTATTGAAATCCTTAGGGAAATACATCTCGGAGATTGCGGGCATCACGCCGTTCCCCGATCATTGGTGGCTAAGGCCTTCCGACAAGGATTCTACTAGTTAACTGCCAAAGCGGACACCGACAAGTTGGTACAAACATCCCTTGGGTGTCAGTTCTATGCAAGACAACCAAGTGTTCAAGCTGAAGAATTACAAACAATACCAATAACTTGGCCATTCGCAGTTTGGGGGCTGGACATGGTGGGACCTTTGCAGACAACACCCTATGGATTTACACACTTGCTAGTAGCAGTGGATAAGTTCACAAAATGGATCGAAGCTAAACCCATTAGAAAGCTTGATTGGGCAATAACCCTAAAATGTGTCCGGGATCTAGTGGTGAGATTTGGTCTTCTACACAGCATCATCACCGACAATGGAAGAAATTTGTCTCAGAGAACTTGAGGAGTACTATCATGAAAAAGGCATCTGCCTTGACCTAGCATCTGTGGCACACACATAGTCAAATGGGCAAGTTGAAAGGGCCAATGGACTAATTCTGCATGGAATCAAGCCACGCTTAGAGGCACCGCTACATAGAGCAGCTAGAGCCTGGGCGGAGGAATTACCATATGTCTTGTGGAGTTTACGAACAACACCCAACATATCCACCGGCTTGACTCACTTCTTCATGGTTTATGGAGCAGAAGC
Source organism: Avena sativa (assembly GCA_916181665.1). Lineage (NCBI taxonomy): Eukaryota > Viridiplantae > Streptophyta > Magnoliopsida > Poales > Poaceae > Avena > Avena sativa. The sequence continues at coordinate 408,222,745 of OV702292.1, read as the reverse complement.
TGTCCTTCCATCCGACATCCTCCACGATGCAGCAACAGTCGCCGCCTATGAAGAGGATGACGCTGAAGAATCCAGATGCCTATCTGTGGACCTACTTGAAGAAGAGAACATGCTGGCATGCCAGAGATCCACCGTCTACTAGCAGAAGTTGCGTGGCTACCATAGTGGCTGCGTAAAGCATCGTCCGTTTAAAGAAGGGGATCTATTGCTTAGACTCAAGCAGGAGAAATCACACAAACTATCCCCACCTTCGGAAGGACCGTTCGTCATAAGGAAAGCATTGCTAAATGGTTCCTATTACCTCGTCGATATTTGTGAGTTGAAAGATAGGCTAAAAAATTGCAAGCGGAAGCAACGTGACTCTGATGATGAGTACCCGGAGACAGATCGGCCATGGAACATAGCACAGCTATATCCCTTTTACACCTAGCACATTTACATTATGTAATAAGTTTTTTATATGATCAATCAAATAAAGCATTTGGTTCACTCATATTATCTAAGTCTTTTGCCTCCTTTAGTTGTTCATTTTTGGATCATGTAAACCCCTTTATGTGCAAGTTTGCATTTTTGTCTACACGTTTTCTGAAGTTCTTATGTGGATTCCGGCGTAGTGACTTCTCGACACTCAAAGCCGGCGATTTTGCTCTTTGGTTCTTGACGGTGCTATTAAGCATCATCACCCGAGAGCATAGTTATGTGCTGCGAGTCTTCCATCTCACGAAAGGTCAAGCATACGAACTAGAATAATGGATAAGCCAGCACTTGCTTAAAAATATATACACATGCAGGAAACAGATAAGTAGCAGGAAACTTGAGTACAAGTTTTTCCGCCTTAGCAGAACATAAGTTTTTTCCGCATACACTTTGTAGAGATACATTTAATACAAACATTGTTTTTCATGGCTCTACTGCAGTGGCTTTGTGGTGGCATCATCAGGGGAGCCAGGCCGGGAGATCTTGTCAAACTCGGAGGGAGATGGGCTAGACTAAGATGAGGCCATGTCTTTGTCAAGGATCTTGGAAGGCACAAAGGCATCTGCATTAACCATTCTGACAATCCTGGCGTCAAAGCCGGAGAGGGAATTCCAAATAGCATCGCTATCGATTTCCCTCCCTTCCTCATCCAGCTTGTGAAAGCCAGAGGTCACCAGGTCGATGTCGTCATTGTCATAGTGTGCCTTGACCAAAGATAGGGACATCGTAGCACCAGCCCGGATGCAGGATGCCTTCTAGTCCTTAACCTTCTCGGGGGCTCGGCGCAGGATTTCCGCGTACTTGGCCGCTGAGTCTGCCGCGTTGATACTGATCCCTAGAGGCTGGGCTATCTCCTTGGCCTAGGCAATAGCGGTGCTGACGAAGTTGTCGGCAATAATCATGCATCCCTCGGGGTCTAGAGCACCTTCACCCAAGTTGGCTAAGCCAATGGGAGTTGTGGTTTACACAAGATACAAGGACCATGAGTACAAACAAATCAAATGATTATCCAAAGTACAAAAATGACCAAGACAGAGAAAGGTTACCAAAGATGCTCGTCTCCTCTTGCTTGCATGTCTCCGCCAAGGCATCCCTCTCCTTATGGACTATCTTGTACACCTCAAGGTTCCTCGCATTCTACTCTTTGGCAACTTGGTTCTATTCCTTGAGTTGCACAATCTCGTCCTTCAGGTGTTGCATCTCGGTGTCAGTAGATTCTTGCAGCACCTTCATCGCTGCCTCATGGCCCTTGACGGCATCGGCAAGGTCCTTCTTCAAAATTTTGTTCTGATCATCGAGCTCCTGGATATGCTTGGATTGCTCGACGATGCTCTTGGCCTTAGCAATGGCCTTTGTAAGACGGTAGAAATAAGCCCATGAGGAAAAGCAAGGAGCTGTTACAAGAAATAGACTTTGGCTATTTTTGATATGTTGCTTCAGGAAGGCTGTTTTACCCTATTCAAGGTCCATCTCCTTCCACAAAGCAGCAAACCTCTCATTGGCTGTGATCCTCCACCTATTCTCATTCTACAAACAAACAAGCATGCTTAGTTTCTCTAGATCATCTAGTCAGAACTATATAGTTTCAACTACACACTCGGGGGCTACAACACAAGTTTTCAAACCAACAAGTATGCTAATCTTAGAGCATCTAGCCAGAATTCTGCTAAGTTTCCACCTAGACGCTCGGGGGCTACACTGTCAAATTCTACTCTTAAAAAGTTCTTTGGAGCACTCAGGCCAATAACCTTTGTTTATCCGCCTAAGTGCTTGGGGGCTGCAGAGGGATATACTATGCAAAATAAACAAAGTGAAATTCAAAAGACTTACAATGGCAATAAGCTTGAGATTGTTGGCCAATTTGGAATATGCGGTGTGGAAGATGCCGACATTGTTATTCACGGCATCTGCCTGCGCAATGAGGTCATCTTGGCACAATGTTGGAGGAGTCGCAGCCAAAGGAGATGTTGAAGCCCGAGGCGTGGATGATGCCCTAGCCACCTATTGCATCTTTAGAACAGTTGATGGCGTAGAGGCTCCCGCCTTAACCGTTGTTTCCGCCTCTGCCTCTTCCACCACTTGCTTCCCTTTCTCAGTGGCATCCTTAGCCGGAGCTTCATCCACTTTGGAGGAAGTACTCTCCTGTGTCGCCTGGCCACTAGAAGCAACGTCTGCCTCGACAAAGCCTGAGATATCAATAATTGGATTGACATCTATCTCCATGGTGAAGATCTCAGGGATGATGGGGGACGAAGGCCCAGCGGGGCCAGCAAGAGGCCTGGCGGTAGGAGTGGGCGAGCAGTAGTGAGAGAGGGCTTGGCGGCCACATCCCTGGTGAGCATGTCACAGATGTTTTTTGACCCTCTAGCATCTCTGGAGGATCGCTTCAAATAACACCAGCTTTCCTCCTAAAACATACGAAGTATAAGTACAAGAGTTGAAAAAAGGTATGAGCTGAAAAGTATAAGCCGGAGAATGAAAATACTTACTCCACGACAGGAGCCTTGGTGAGGGGAATGCCGGTGGATTTTTTCTTATTCTCTGCCTCTAAGGCGGTGGTGGATTATTTGGAGACTCCACTCTCCGATCTCTTCTTCTTCTTGGCCTCGGCAGCAGCGTTAGAGGTAGAGCTCTTCCGCTTTCGTGCTGTCGGAGCTGGTTGATCCTTGGGGGCGTCGTTGTCGGACACCACTTGGATATCCTTCATCTTGGGATCATAGACCTGGGTGGCCATCTGATCTGCCACCAAGGTCGCCAGCTGGGATACAGAGGAGTGTTAGATTGGCAACTTCAAGTCGGAGAAACCTTAGAGTATATAATGATCAACAAAGGAAACAAAGGCTACCTCTGGGCACGTGTTGCAATCGAACATGTCGTAGGTGATCTTGAAGCCGCACTTCCTGTCTTTCACCTTGATGATGTCCTTAAGACTGAGTTTGATGGAGTCAATAGAGAAGTTATCCCGAGAAATTTGCATGGTGCTGCAGAGACTAGATCCGCCTAACAAAACAGCACATGGCCAGATCCAAGCTCGTTAGGCCTCCCTCTATGAGCCATTCAATCCTCCTTACGACACGGTTGGCCTTGTCGTCGGAGGGAAGGGAGGCTGGGGTCCACCATGCGGGCACCTCGACGGCAGCTCCATCGACAAAGTCGGGATAAGTCTCAAGGCGGTTTGGCAGAGGAATATCTGGACTGTAGAAGTACCTGTGCTGCCAGTTCTTGCATGACTCCTGCCCTACGATGTGGAGGAAGCGCCAACTAGGCCGGATCTTGAAGCTAATGGTTCCACAAATCCGCAATTCGTCCTTGGACTCTACGGACTCTCTCTTGACGGTAAAAAAGTACACGAAAAGATCTAACCTAGGTTTGATGCCTAGGAATCCTTTGCACAAGGCTACGAAGTTGATGAGGACTAAGATACTGTTGGTAGAGATTGTGGGGAAGTACGCAGAAGTGTCGGAGAACATCCAAGAAGAAGTCAGAGACTGGCAGGTTTACGCCTCATAGTAGCTGGGCCTTGAGGTACACCTTCTCTCCGGCTTAGGGAGAAGGAACCACCTCGCCGGCCGGCGCCGCCTGCTAGACCAACTCCTTGGCCACGGGGAGATACCCCTTAGTGATCAGTTCCTGCAAATCCTCGGCCAGTCTAACATGTTCGTCTAACATAAAAAGTTTATGTCGGTTCGTCTAACATGTTCGAAGAGCGACTATGATTTTGGTAATCATTAGTTTCCTTTGTTACATGTTCCTTGTGACTCTTACGAGTCCTCGCCACCAAAACAACCTTTCTATCTCAACCATCTGTTGAACCAAAGAGTGATCCTTCTGTATCAAAAGTAGTTCAATAGCTTGGTTATTTGTATCTATGTGTCTCTGGAAGCTCTACTTAAGCTGTCTAGTAGAGTTTCATCTTTCGAAGTCTATGGTCGTATTCTTTTTGTTGTATGCTTTCCTTTTCAGAAGCTAAAATCTTTTGAAGCTCCATGGTCTCAATCCTTATGAAGACCAGCTATCTAACACTTTGAAACCATCTCCTTTTGTTCCTCCTTTACCTTGACGTGTTTCATGCTCGTTGGCTCCACAGATGTTCACAGGACCTCTATCCACGAGTTGACCATGAGATACTCTGTTTGTGGTTTTGTGTCTTTCCCTCTCTTCTTTAGTATGTGCAGCTACCTCGAAGAAATGAAGCGCTTCATTTATTCAATAATGGTGGCATGGACCAACCTCTTCGAGAAGATCTTCAAAGTTTAGTGTAACCCTGTCTCTTCTATCTTCCTACATAGGAATCTCGGGACGAGATTTTGTTAAGGGGGATAGAACTATAACACCCCTAGTTCTATTATATAGTAATTAGTTTTAGTACTCCTGATTTAGGGTTTGATTTGTCCATAGCATGAGCATCATCCTCTTTAAATAAAATGCATGGAAGAAAATAAAACCCTAACCCTAATTTCCTTTCTCTCCCTCAAATCAATTCAAAATGATTTTTGTATTTTGAAAACTACAAAATGTTGGAACCCAAATGGTTATAAAGGGTTCCCTTGTATTTTGATATGTTTACAAAGTTCTTGTATTTTGGAAATATTCAAAACAGTTTGAAATCTGAAAATACAAAGAGAAAAGAGAGAAAAACTAAATAGAAAAAGGATTATAGAACTCTAGTCTATCTGGGCCGAAGCCCATCTCCCTCCCTCTCTCTATCTGCCGCCCAGCACACAGCAGAAGTCTTTCTCTCTTCCTTTTGGCACGGCCCAAGTGCAGCCCGTTAAGGCCCACGCGTGGCCCAGCTAGCCCATACCCCTTCGCGTCTTTTGTATTTCTTCTTCCTCGCGTCCGGTGGAGAAGCAGCTACCTGGCAGCGTCCTCGTCGTCGATCCTCCTCGCGCGGCGATGCGCGCCACCGCCCCTGGTCACGCAGATAAGAACGGTCGTGTTCCCCTCTCTCTCCACATACCCTTATCCCTCTCTCTCTCTCGCTCTCCATCGTGATCTCCTCCGTCTCCCTCTCGCTTTTATTCGAGCCCGCATCGTGTGCCACCATCGGCCACCGCAATTCCTCGTCGGGAAGGCATCTCCGGCGACCAAATCTGAGCGGAGCCGCCACCTTCAGATTCATCTCGGCGCGCTGGTTCGAACGCATCCAGGCACGCGTCCTGGGGCACTCGCAATCGGCCGGCCCGATCTTGACCTGAGGAGGAGCTCCATGGCTGACGTCAGCATGACATCAGCATGAGGCAATAGTTCCTTTTCTTTTTATTTTAAATGTTTTATAATTATTTTCTGGAATATTAATATGACAGGTGGGCCCTGTCTGTCATGATTTTAATATTTTTGAAAATGATTTCTGAAATTATTAAACTTCTGACATGTGGGTCCAGCTGGAAATAATTTATATAATTCCAAAAAATGTTTAATTGTTTTAAATTGATTTAAAAATGCATAAAAAATGGGGAAAATCATAACTAATTCATTTTAAATCAGAAAAATATGTATAATATATCAAAATGTTCAAAAAAATGATATTTATCCAATAGACTCATAATCATGCATTTTAAGCAACTTATATGGAAAGTTTAATTAGAAGAACTAATTGAACCCCGCAGGTGACTCCGAGGTTCCCCTATTCTAGGGTTTGTACCCCTCAGATCCTGTTTAAATGGCCAAGCATGTCTTAGGGTGTCATATCAATACACTTTAACTAGTCATATCATCATCCTTGCTTGAGCATTGCATCGATGCCATGTGTTGATTGTTGTTTTCCCCTTTCTTTCTGGTGTTTGGTTCTTTTCGGTAGAATACGATACCGAGTCTGAGATCGAAGACCGAAATCAACACCATCAAAGGATATCGGCGAATGACGCCAAGAATATGAACCTGAAGTTCTATATCTGAGTATCAACAGGCAAAGGCAAGCAAAACCCCACACATTATATAATCCTATGATTTCAAAGTATTTTATTCTTGCCATGTGCATACAATTCCAAAGTCTTTTATCGATAGATAGAGTAATCCCATCTGATGCATGTTTCATTTGTAGCCTATACTCCCTGATCCACTGCTCCTAGCATAACTAGGGTTTGGCTTATGAGCTTCGATAGAGCTGCTATATTCGTTGTGCTTAGCCATGCTTAGATGTTACCGCTGATCCATCCGGTTGATGAATCAGAGCTACAAATGAACCTAGTTGGACAGGATGACGTGGTATGATCAGAGATGGAAGTTAAACATGCTAAGGCTTGTATGGGAGGCCACGTCGGGTTGTGGTTTTTGCTGTCCCATATTTGCCACTACTAGGACCTGAGTTCTTGCCTCTTGAACCAAGACGGGCGTACAGCCACACGGGGGCCTGGAAACCCCCTCGACCAACTAACTTCCCTAGTAGATTCCATGAGTCACATAGTTCGGGCGTTCCATTCGACATATGTATTCCGGTCGTTCTTGAAGGAGGTGGAGGAGGTGCATTCATATAGGTAGGTAAGCATGGCAAGGAATGGGAGAGGCACGACCTCCGTAATCTCAAACCCTATTCACATCTCTAGGGACCGACTTCGGGACTTCACCCGTTACGGCGGCATATCCTTAGGGTGTGACTCATGGTCTCGGCGAAAGCAAGGTAAAGGTCGTGGTCAACCACTCTCTGCCGGCCTTCCAAGAAAGAGGGCTAATCTTAAGTGGCATTAAGAATCGGTTGGTACGTGTGGGTAAACTTGTGCATCCCTGCAGGGTATTCATCTTTTCGAAAAGCCGTGTCCATGGTTATGGACTACTTGGGAACGGGCGTGATGATCATAGAGAACTATAACCTAATCGTAAAATTTGGCAAGAGAAGTGAGGTGTGCTTAAGGATGCTTCCTCAGGGATCGAGGGGGTGATCCTAGTTAGTAGGTTCAAATGATAAAGATTCGGTAGATATCAAAAGATGATCAAAGCTAGTGATATTGTTTTCTCTTACCCTTTTTAAAAGGTTCTATTTAGTCGAGCTTCTCCTACCTCTTTTACAAAGAAAGTTAGCTTTATGCAAAATAACCCCACCAACCATAAGTCTTGCGGAGTACACCCTGTACTCAGCCTTGCTTTGTTAATACTTTTGCAGAAGGTAAGTGTTACCATACAAGATGAGTTTGTTATAGCATCGACATTGACAAGTAGCTTGGGGTTCCCGGTCGGCAGCCTGGAATCTATGGAATGGGACATCATCGTTATGCTTCAGGCCTCTTAGGCCATTTGTTAAGTTTGCTATTCCTAATAGCATAATTTGCCTTCCGTTGTTTGATGTTTTTGGTCAGTGACCTCTGTTTGTAATATTTTGGTTCTTTGCTCATTATGAGCTTGCTGTAATAATTTTTGTATCGTATGGTCACTTTAATGTTACCGATTCTCTCTCTGTATGCTTCTGAGATTTAGGTTAGGCTTATATCAGACAGAGGTCTGGGATTTGTCTAGCCTTAATCCCGGGGGTGTCACATGTTTTGGTATCAGAGTAGTACCGACTGTAGGAAAACCTTTCTACCGGTCGATGTTGAGTTTATTTTTTGTGAAAACTATTTTAAAGCTGAAAAGTATTTGTGAAAACTCTAGTATGCTTCTTTTTCTCCTTATCCAGTTTCGCTCTAACTCTGGATCATCTTATCTTGTGTTGACTTTGAAAAGTTTTTTCTATCTCGTCTCATCTTTCAAAACTTAGGTGCCTTTTTGGCATGTCGTTTCTTAACCAGTTGACCTAGTGTTGAGTTTCTAGAGTCAGATGTGTGTGTTCATTGTTTCCCTTTGCTCTTATTCAGTTGAGAGATTCCTTTCCATCATGATCTATCTATCTTATGGGCCCACAACATTGTGTTGATGGTTCCATATTGTTCTGTTCTAGGCCTCGAAGTTTCCTTTCGCCTCGTGTGCCTCCTTTTCATTTGTTTGGTTACTTCAGAAGTTATTTATTCTCTTGGAAGCTACCTTGTGGTTACTACCTTGTAGTACCCCCTATTCTACTAAGATAGTAGTTACTCTTTTCTTGGGTTTTAACCCTTGGACTTGAACCAAAGATCCCGGATTGTGCTGGATTCTGGTGTTGAGAAATCTTGTACATGAAGCTGACCTTTAACCCAAGATCCATTTTGTTGATCACTATTGTTAATGTTCAAACATTACCTCATGATGGCCAGTACCTTCTAGTACAACCTTCAGGCTTCTGGTTATTGTCGCGATTGAATTGTGACAATTAAGGACTTCCCCTACCACATGCTACTGCAGATGTTCTGTAATGGAACCAAATAGATCACGACAAGAGTACTCCTCGTGAGTCTCATTTCTATATTCGTGACTCTGCCACACTTCCCTTTCCTGCGTTGGTCCTCAGAAGAATTGTTGACTTATGCATCCACATCTCGGGATTCTATCCTGATCATGTTCATTTTCCCTTGTTGTTTCCAACCTTTGTCTACCAGTTGGTAGCCAAGTAGTAGATGTGCATCGGTGTCTTTCGATGTAAGATACTCTTGTGGTCCGTCAAGACAAACCATTCCGGTATGTCAGGAGAAACAAACTCCAGTACCTTGTCATATCTAGGACCAGGTTAAAGTGTTGTAATCCGCAGGTCAAGAGGCAATGATTAGCTTTAGTTCTGTTCTACCTCGAAGAATCACACTCCTTTATACTAAGAGGTCATGCTGAGTTTCATGACTCCCGTAATGAAGTGATGCCCTTACACATACTTAACCACCCTTCCTCCAAGCTTTCGTGCTCGTGAATGATGCGTGTGCGTAACAATGTGGCCATCTGAGATTCTTAGCAACCATTATTGCTCTGGACCTCAACAAGGACATTTGTGTCATTCTTAGTGTGATGGTTAACCTATCACTAAGCGAAGTTTGACTATGCTACCACGTCCGTTATTCAGGTACACTCTCCTCAGTCAAAGAGTTAGGCTTGTGCCAAAGCTCTAAAACTATGTCTTATTGCCTTACTAAGCAAGTTTCCTCTCGAACTAAGTGACATATCGGTGGTTCGTAATATTCTAGATGTCTACTAAAAGTATTTCCATGTTGCCACGTGACCGTGTTTGCCAAGTTCTTGAGCAAGCCAGTTTCTCTGAACTGCTCCGTTCTCCAAGAATTCGTACTGGATACCCCTGAACTAGTTGGTTGAGCTTAAACAACAACATGGAGAGTTGTAAGACAAAAGTTCTATCAGACTTGTTCCTCCTAAAGGGATGTCTAGTTTTGTTCGTGTTGAATAAATATAGCATCTCCTTCATGGATATGTTATCTTCCCCACCATTGATTTGATACGGGCTATCGTGAAAACAAACTTAGTCCTAAAGAACTATCCTGATCGTGTATCTATTTGTTATGTTTCACCTGGGTACATCTTCATGTTCTTTGGTCTGACCAATATCCATGTCATGCTCGTATAGTATATGAGTCCATCTTCTTGGAGTGTCTTGATAAGTTTGTCGTTGAGCCCATCAATGACATCCTTATCTTCTCCATTCTATACTATATTCATGTGGAACAATTGACATTAATGTTGGAAACTTTTGAGAACTGTCTTCATGTTATCTCGAAGGATGTGTTCTGGATGTCAGAAGTGATCTTCTCCGGTTCACGTACAAAAGTTGAAAGTTGTCACAGTGGATTTGAGAAGAGTTATCTTTATTTTCTCGGGAATCGTTTCAAGTCAGTTAAGCATGTGTGAAGTATTCTTGATATGGTAGGTTGATACCTTCCCACCTCGATAAGATTATTTAAGAACTCAAAGCCACTAGCTGATTTGTCATGGAAGAGAAGAAGTTCTATAAACTCCAGTATCCTCCTAAATGTTTCTCAACAATAAGGATGAATTTGTGTTTTGTTGCAATCAATTCATGTAGGAGCAATTATCTTTTGATAACTCGCTAATACATGGGTTTTGCAACCTAGCTCATCCTTTGGAGCTTGACCCCGTAGTCCATGTATTGAGACTCTAGTAACTTTACCTTTGTGGTAAATGTTGCAAACTTTCTATTCGGACATGCTGAGTCTGAAGTATCATTCCACCTAACCAGAGTTGAATCTCAAGAAGCAACGATGGTTGGTGTTCATCAAGGTTTTTGACATAGGTCTCTTCGAAAGTCCGGCAAGATTGATGTGATGGTTGACATAATTAGCCAGAAGACCTATTGCCACATTATATTGAATCAACAATAACAACCACTCCTCATGAGGCATCTTCTATGATTCGTTATAGGAGTTGTGCTTATGGTTTTCTTTTGTATCCAAAGTCTGACCTTTTATTTGATGTTCGCCTTCTCGAACATCAAGGAGAACATTTAAAGTAGTGTTACTAAATGTCTCTCGGTTAATCCTCCAGACCCTTTTATGTTGGCAAGCATCTAGTTGTGCCAAGTAACTGAAGTCTAAGAATGAAATTTCTTTTTCCTCGTGTCATCAGGAATCTTCTTATATATTCATCTTAGTGGTGTAAAGTGATATCATGATCTTTGGCAAAGATTTTGATAGACCTAGATGAATAAAAAGTTTCTGTCGGTTCGTCTAACAAGTTCGAAGAGCGACTATGATTTTGGTAATCATTAGTTTCCTTTCTTACATGTTCCTTGTGACTCTTACGAGTCCTCACCACCAAAACAACCTTTCTATCTCAACCATCTGTTGAACCAAAGATTGATCCTTCTGTATCAAAAGTAGTTCAACAGCTTGGTTATCCGTATCTATGTATCTCTAGAAGCTCTACTTAAGCTATCTAGTAGAGTTTCATCTTTCGAAGTCTATGGTCGTATTCTTTTTGTTGTATGCTTTCCTTTTCAGAAGCTAAAATCTTTTGAAGCTCCATGGTCTCAATCCTTATGAAGACCATCTATCTAACACTTTGAAACCATCTCCTTTTGTTCCTCCTTTACCTTGACGTGTTTCATGCTCGTTGGCTCTAGAGATGTTCGTAGGACCTCTATCCACGAGTTGACCATGAGATACTCTGTTTGTGGTTTTGTGTCTTTCCCTCTCTTCTTTAGTATGTGAAGCTACCTCGAAGAAATGAAGCGCTTCATTCATTCAATAATGGTGGCATCGACCAACCTCTTCAAGATAATCTTCAAAGTTTAGTGTAACGCTGTCTCTTCTATCTTCCTACCTAGGAATTTCGGGACGAGATTTTGTTAAGGGGGATAGAACTGTAACACCCCTAGTTCTTTTATATAGTAATTAGTTTTAGTACTCCTGATTTAGGGTTTGATTTGTGCATAGCAGGAGCATCATCCTCTTTAAATAAAATGCATGGAAGAAAATAAAACCCTAACCCTAATTTCCTTTCTCTCCCTCAAATCAATTCAAAATGGTTTTTGTATTTTGAAAACTACAAAATGTTGGAACCCAAATGGTTATAAAGGGTTCCCTTGTATTTTGATATGTTTACAAAGTTCTTGTATTTTGGAAATATTCAAAACAGTTTGAAATCTGAAAATACAAAGAGAAAAGAGAGAAAAACTAAATAGAAAAAGGATTTCTAAAAAAAAATAGAACTCTAGTCTATCTGGGCCGAAGCCCATCTCCCTCCCTCTCTCTATCTGCCGCCCAGAACGCAGCAGCAGTCTTTATCCATTCCTTTTGGCACGGCCCAAGTGCAGCCCGTTCAGGCCCACGCGCATCCTAGCTAGCCCATACCCCTTCGCGTCTTTTGTTTTTCTTCTTCCTCGCGTCTGTTGGAGAAGCAGCTTCCTGGCGGCATCCTCGTCGTCGTTCCTCCTCGCGTTGTAATGCGCGCCGCCGCCCCTGGTCACGCAGATAAGAATGGCTGTGTTCCCCTCTCTCTCCCCATACCCTTCTCCCTCTCTCTCACTCTCCATCGTGATCTCCTCCGTCTCCCTCTCGCTTTTATTCGTGCCAGCATTGTGTGCCACCATCGGCCGCCGCAATTCCTCGTCGGGAAGGCATCTCCGGCGACCAAATCTAAGCGGAGCCGGCACCTTCGGGTTCGTCTCAGCACGCTGGTTCGAACGCACCCACGCATGCGTCCTGGGGCACTCGCAATCAGCCGGCCCGATCTTGACCTGAGGAGGAGCTCCATGGTTGACGTCATCATGAGGCAACAATTCCTTTTCTTTTTATTTTAATTGTTTTATAATTATTTTCTGGAATATTAATATGACAGGTGGGCCCTGTCTGTCAGGATTTTAATCTTTTTGAAAATGATTTCTGAAATTATTAAACTTCTAACATGTGGGTCCAGCTAGAAATAATTTTTATAATTCCCAAAAATGTTTAATTATTTTAAATTGATTTAAAAATGGATTAAAAATGGGAAAAATCATAACTAATTCATTTTAAATCAGAAAAATATGTATAATATATCAAAATGTTCAGAAAAATAAGATCTATCGAATAGACTCATAATCATGCATTTTAAGCAACTTATATGGAAAGTTTAATTAGAAGAACTAATTGAACCCCGCAGGTGACTCCGAGGTTCCCCCTATTCTAGGGTTTGTACCCCTTAGATCCTGTTTAAATGGCCAAGCATGTCTTAGGGTGTCATTTCAATACACTTTAACTAGTCATATCATCATCCTTGCTTGAGCATTGCATCAATACCATGTGTTGATTGTTGTTTTCCCCTTTCTTTTTGGTGTTTGGTTCTTTCCGGTAGAATACGATACCGACTATGAGATCAAAGACCGAGATCAACACCATCGAAGGATATCGGCGAATCATGCCAAGAAGATGAACCTAAAGTTCTATTTCTGAGTATCAACAGGCAAAGGCAAGCAAAACCCCAGACATGATATAAAATTCTTGCCATGTGCAGCAAATTCCAAAGTCTTTTATCGATAGATAGAGTAATCCTGTCTGATGCATGTTTCCTTTGTAGCCTATACTCCCTGATCCACTGCTCCTAGCATAACTAGGGTTTGGCTTATGAGATTCGATAGATCTGCTATATTCATTGTGCTTAGCCATGCTTAGCTGTTATCGCTGATCCATCCGGTAGTTGGTAGCAAGGCCTGCTGGGCGGCCCAGTTAGACAGATCCAGAAGGGAGGCCCATGCCGGATAAAGGAAGGCTACGCAGGAGTCACCGACATACTTGGAGCCTTGGAGTAAAAGACACGGAAGATTAGTTCGTATTAGTATAGGACTCTTTACCTTGTCTGGCAAGGACCTTTCCCCGTAAACCCTAGGTTCTGGTGCCTTTATAAGATGGACCTATGGGAGCCTTTAGAGCACAACCTCTTAGATTTCTACGTACAATATGCAACACCTCGCACAGTGAACCTATCTCTGTAACTCAGCGTATTGCCATTATAGTGATTTATAGCAGGAGTAGAGTTCTGTCACCATTGTGGGAATTGAACATGGGTAAGTTGTGTTACCGCGTACCCGCCAACTCTCCGCCTTACCCCACGTCTCTAAACACGCACTGTGAGGACCCGTCCTTGGCGTACTCGTCGACAATACCACGGCAACCACTCTAGAATTCCTATGCATGTATTTTGAGTCAAGCCTGTTGCTAGCAACTGCCTTTGGGTAGGTTATTTTAGAAATGAAAGAGCAGATGGATGGATTTAGTCTAGTTCAGTTGTGAATAACAAGGATTTAGCCTCACCTTGAAGAGGAGAGACCGAACAAAGAGCAGATGGATGGATTTTTGCCTGGATGTAGCCATTGCCATATTTTGCTTGGGTAAAAATAGACTGAACTCAATCTATCTACTGCAAAACAATATCATTGCATGTGTGTGCGGCAAAACAATGTAGGTAGTAGATCGCTATTATTATAACTAGAATGACATAAATAAGATGTTCAACCACTTTGTAATGAATGGTTCTAGATGATCTACTGCATATGAGAAGGATCAGGGGATTGAATTATCACCTGGCGGTCGTCTGACGTTGGGCTTCTTCTTCGGTGTAGAACTCAAAGATTCACGTGTTTTACCACTGTGAAGAGTCCTGATCATGGCGTCGGCCAAGGAGATCGTTGATCAGATGCAACGATGAGTTCTGATCCTCCGGGGACGAGATCAGATCCGTGGGAGGAGAAGGATGAGGCGTTAGAGGGGGATGGGTTTTGGGAGTTAAGATGAGAAGCAAATCATGGGAGGGATTCATGTGCCATTTTAATGTTGCGGGGTTCAAATTTTGGCTTACGGGTGAGGGGGAAAAGGAGAGAACGGAAATGTGTCGAAAGTTTTGGAGGGAGGTTCTGTTTGGTTGTTAATTTTGACATGAGAGGCAAAAAATTTGCCCAAGATTTGGTCTATTCCGTATATGTAAGTTGTACACAATTGGTATAAAAAATGAAATGAAGTACTGACAAGTTGAAAATTAATATTACATTAAAAACTCCTATTGTTACATTAAAGTACGGCCACACCTTGTGAATTAAAAAATTCAAATTTCACCCTCAAACTCAAAAGCATGGAACCATTTGTGAAGCAAGTAACAAAACCACAATTGGATACCTTCAAGTTGTATGCTTGAGTGGTTGTACATCACATTGGGACCACATAACAACAGTTGTACTTTTCAGATGCTTTCGCAATATCTCGAAATTCTCTAGTCAACCCCGGTTTGACCAAACTTGTAAATTTCATAAAAAAATGAGAAATTCTCAAAATCTTTTGAAACCTTCAAATTAGTTCACTGTGAGGCAAATACTTTGCATGAAAAATGAGAAAATTTGAAAAAATGTCCCTCTAACAGTCCACTCTGAAATGTGGGGTAGTTAGGTCAACGATCATGCCCGACTACTCGAAAGACCCACTTGTGTACCATGTTTTCATCTACCTTTCTTCAAATGGACTCAAATTTCACACAAGGGTATATCACCATGTGGCTAATGATGCTAGCACTTTGTCTAGCCATTTTGGTTTGAAAAATTCAAAAAAATTTCACCCTCAAACTCAAAAACATGGAACCATTTGGGAAGCAAGTACCAAAACCACAATTTGAGACCTTCAAGTTGCATGCTTGAGTGGTTCTACATCACATTGGGACCACATAACAGCAATTGTACTTTTCAGATGCTTTTGCAATCTCTAAAAAGTCTCTGGTCAACCTCGGTTTGACTAAACCTTGTAAATTTCATTGAAAAAATGAGAACCCTAGTAGATAGGTCAAGTAGAAAATCCAAACTCATTAGCTCTACCGTAGCGGCAGCAACACTAATCAACTCGTGGTTGTGAGTTCAAACCATATATACGACAATATTTTACATTTTATTGAAAAAATATTTAATTGCACCATGATAAAAATTTATAAATAAAGCACTATAAGAAAAAGGTAAAGAAGAGCAACAAATCAGAGAACCTTCACTCTGTCTGTCTCCTTCTGGAAACAAATCCATGCATCACTTTCTGTCTCTATCTCTGCCCGTCTCACCTCATTCATTCCTTTTTGCCCAATCTAGTAGGAAATCTATACCAGCTTCTATACTCTCTCTCTCTCTCTCTCTGTGTCTGTCTCCTTCTGGAAACAAATCAATGCACCACTTTCTGTCTCTATCTCTTCCTGGCTCACCTCATTCATTCCTTTTTGCCCAATCTGGTAGGAAATCTATACTAACTTCTATATCTGAACTCTTAACTATTTCCCTTCACCGTACCCTTACCCAAATAGGAAATCCCACCACACACCAGCATGTAAAAAAACAAGTGTAGACATAATTAAACATCTACAATCTAGAAACATAACAGGCAACTAATAAAGCAAGGTTCAACAAAAACTAGGTAAGATAAGGTTCAACACAAACGTTGCTCAGCAACTAATAGTAACACAGTTCAACAAAACATGCTTCTTACAGCAGCAGCAACACACACAACTAGACACATCACAACTTCACCGCCTCCTCGCCGCCTCCTCCCGGTCCCGCTTCCTCTGCTTCTAGCTGCCCATACCCAGAACCTTCGGTGGCTTGGGAATGGGAGCAGGCACACGACCGAGCTCGATAGCTCGGTTCAGTTTGTCCCTAAGGAAGAGACCATAGGCCATGTGATTGGCTCGGAAGCCATGGACATTGACAGTTTCACCGACCTTCACATGGCCAGATCCATAGCCTTCGGCATGCTGGAGGATGCTTTGGAAGTCCATATTGATTCTCCTTGTGCAGACGGGGCAGCGGTTCATGGCATGAGTCCAGGGTTCACTCCAGAAGGCATCGAACGTCTCTGCCCTCAGCTTCTTTAGAGTGGCCCTGGTCTTCCTGTGGCAGGAGTCGACATCGCTGTCAACATCATCAGTAGCCTCCTGAAACATGCAAAATACACATGTGAAGCAAATATGTATAAACTACAACTAAAATTTAATGCCTATCAAACGAAGCAACAGATAACACTCAGACAGCTAGCAAAAGCAGAAAGTAATCAGGGGATCAAGTAGATAATCCAAATCTATTGGCCCATAAGATAGCACTAATCCATAGATATGAAAACAACTAGATATGCAAGTTTGGAACCTTTAGGGTACCCTCTATTTTAGTCTAGTTCAAACAAATGATCTAGTTTTCTAAAAAAAAGTGATGATTTGTGAAAATGTAGTTCATTTTTTTGTACTAAAGAGGGTAGAGGGACCCCTAGAGGATACCCATTTGCCTCCTTTAAAACAACAATTGATAGAGCAGAATTGTGATATAATTCTCAATGATATTGTTTTGGTTACGACGGGTACATGTACCAGGAGTCATTCGTGGGAAGACTAAGATGGTTACAGAAATAACGTACAACATAAACATGCAAAATACACATGTGAAGAAAATATGTAGAAACTGCAACTAAAATTTAATGCCTGACAAAGAAAGCAACAGATAACACTCAAACAGCCAGCAACGATAGAAAGTAATCAGGGGATCAAGCAGAAAATCCAATTTCGTCGGCCAATAAGCATTAATCCATATATATGAAAACAACAATCCATAGAGCAGAATTGTGATATTATTCTCAATGAGATTGTTTCGGTTACAACGAGTACAAGTACCAGCAGTCGTTCATGGGTAGACTATGATGGTTAAAGAAATAACGTATAACATATTGATCATGTCAACACATAGATCCACAAATATTAATCGAATCTGTCCGTAATCGAACACTAGCTAGCAATAACAACAGATCCATTAATTACGCAACCATTAATTGAAAACCCTAGGCATCAATCCTAAACATGTATTACTTGGAACTTACCTCCTCCTTCTTGTTGATGATGTTCTCGTCGAAGTGCAGCGATGGGGGGGTGACGATGAGCTCGAGGTCCTGGTCGACCTCGTGCGGCTACTTCCCAAGATTGTAGATATATCTACTGGTAGCAGCGGGAGCAGATGAGGGACCGATAGGCCGGCCGTCGGCAAGGGCGTGCCCTTCGTCTTTGGCCTCTGTCGTGGCTACGATAGCCGCCACTGCGGCTTTGCGCACCTCCGTCGTGGCGATGGATGCCTCCTCCACAGCTAAGGCCAGTGTCGTGGCCTTCGACTTTGCTGCGGCAATAACATCTGATGGGTGCTCCATTGGTAGAATGGGAAGGGGAGCGGAAGCAGAGAGGGTTTTTCCTATTTGGCAGAGAGAGAGAGGAGAGTGGAAGGGGAGTTAGAACAGGTGGTGTGAGGGAGTGAATGATGGGAAGGCAGAGAGAGAGGGATGGGCATATGGCGATCCACCGATGTTTCGTGCTCCCGTGGTTCACACGTGTATGGTTCTGCAGCGTACGCACGCGCAACTGCTCACACAATTCTCTAAAAAACTGCTCGCTCTCAAAAAAACCCTGCTCATACCGCGGACATGCCTATGTTAGTACACAGTTCACACGCGCACGGTGCGCCTCAAACACTCCTAGGGTACTGCATGGTTCTCACACGCATGGTGGCACAAAGTGGCCCGCCGGTGGAACACAAATTCGGCCTAGCAAATACGTACTAAACCACCCTAAAACTAATCAACAACTTTTCTTAACAAAAACATTACCTCTACCTTAGCGGCAGCAACACTAATCAACTCGTGGTCACGAGCTTAAACCCCGTGTAACACAATATTTTACATTTAATTTCTTTGCCTCATTGTTTTTGATAAACTATTTTCCCCTACTAACAACTTGGTCCCACATGATTTTCAGTTACAATTTAAATGTACCATGATAAAATTTTGTCACCTACATCAACAAACCACCCGGAAGTAGTGCTAGGTTTTTCAGGTATATATGGGGGTATGCCAAAGGAGGGGCTGAGGCGATGCTCCACGGCCAAAAGGGCCCGGGTGGCGTGCCCACCCTTACTGGGAGCACCACCTGGTCTCTTTTGGGCCTCGTGGCTCCACTCGCTTGATTCCAGGGTCCCAGGCTTCATTATTTGGTGAAAAACTGACGTGGTATTTTTCCTTGATTATTTCCTGCGAAAAACTGATAGAAAGAAGACTTTTTCTAAAAACAGCGTTCGATTCAGTAGTTTTATCCAAGTATGGGAAGATTTTAGATCAAACCATCGAGCATAGTGCTTGGAAAAGTAGATACATTTGAGATGTATCAGCTACCCCAAGCTTAGCCTGTTGTTTGTCCTCAAACAACTCAAACGAGTGTAGAAGCGATAAAAAAACTTTGCCAAGAACTTTGCTCTATTCGTGCATAACATTTTAACATGGAAAAAATTTGAAGCATAGCTTTATTAATGAATAGCAAAGTAATAAAGAGAGCTTACTATCCTGGTGTACAAATGACCATGCATGGTACAAAAGCGATAATATATGGAAACACTACTTGAGCATGATTACCTAATAGTGGCAACAAACAAAGTTCTCACATCGCATTTGGTTGAACCATTTGTAAGGTTTTTGAGGCCTTTGATTCATTCAATTGTTGACAAGTAATTCATCATGCTTACATCGTGAACTAAATACTTTGGGGACGATGTATCCTTCCAGTCTTTCAACGTTTAAACACTAATAAATGACCCATACATGAGTAAATAGCTAGTATCTTTAGTTGACAACAAGTGGAGTCGAATAGGATAGGTGCTTTTTTGGTATGTTTGTCGCACCTTTGCATGAGTGGCAGGAGTTTGGTTGCCACTTTTTGGATTTAAAGGATGGGTTCCTACCAACACAATGACGGCCATGTTGGTGGAGTTGGTTTAAAGGTTAGCGGAAAGGCTTACTTGTTAATTAAAGATACTATCAACTCACTAGCATATGATTCAACGATGAGATTTGCAATTTGAAAGACTGGACTATCATACAAGCCTCGACC
Source organism: Avena sativa (assembly GCA_916181665.1). Classification (NCBI taxonomy): domain Eukaryota; kingdom Viridiplantae; phylum Streptophyta; class Magnoliopsida; order Poales; family Poaceae; genus Avena; species Avena sativa. Next base: position 408,203,059 of record OV702292.1, on the reverse strand, counting down.
TCCATATTTCAAAGACACATAGGAATATAAATATTCATCATTGAATATGTGTCACGTCCACATCAACAAGCATAATGTGATGCATAGACTTTTGTTCAGAGCTACTATCATGCAATCAAGGTAAAATAATGTTCTCGAATAGCATCTCATTTTCCTCATTATATAGCCAAAATTACGCAAACAAAGTAACCATTCATTACTACTTCCCTAAGTATTGATGAAACTTTGCTCAAGCATTTGCTAATGTTAATCTGCTTGCATAAGTACATCAAAGGAGTCATACCTCTTTAATTAATTCATACACATTGATTCATCATTGTTGTTCTTCCTCTCACATCTTGAACTGCACAATATGCTCCTATATGTTGAAATAAAGCAAATAGATATGGATTGGTTCATTCCGTACTTCATTTTCATCGATTCAAAACAATATTGTTGCAAGTTTTTCAATCAATCACTTCTCATAAAAATGGTGGTTTATAGTGGCCGTGATCCATATTTTATCATATCATTGAATTAAGGATCATTTACAAGTCATCCAGCCACTTTTAGTGTTTAAAATTGAAATACTACAGTGATGCAGCACAATATTTCCCTATTTAAAAATCCTAGGAATTTTTGCCAATTTTTTGTGTGTGGGGGATGTAAAGTTAAAGTTGCTATATAAGTTTCAGCCTAATCGGAGTGACAGATAAAAAATGAAAAACAAAATAGTGAACAACATCATGCAAATTCCCGCAACTCCTTTTACGTGTGATTTCAAAAACGAAAATCTTTTTGTGGTTTTTAGTTTTAGTGAAATCAACTTATTGGAAATCTATCTAGGGTTTTGGTTTTTACTAAAATGAAACTATAACTCACATAGATTAAATAGTTCTAGCATGGCATATACAATGAAACGGAAGGGAGGAAATCATACTCCCCAAGCTTTGGTGAAATCTAGTAGCCCGGATAGTTGGGATCGTGCGCCCAACCATATTGTCCACCCCCATAATATGGTGGTTGCTGCTCCCATGACAGCCATTATGGCAGCGCATCCTCGTCCTTCTGTTGAGAATAGGAGCCTTCTTCACCATGATAATCAGGTGTTGCAGGCATGTCGCCCCATGTGGTATGTGCTGGAGGTTGAGGGTAATCCCCCATATTGGTGGTGAAGATGATTTAGCAGCCTCGCCCCATTCATACTCATTGTTAGGGGTTGTCCACTTCCCTCTTAACCTGTCAAAATAATCAATACAAGGAAGCAAAGTGGATTCTAACCTACGATGGTTAACCATAGATTGATACATCATGTGACCCATGCCATATTCCCTCAATATCCCCATGCGAACCAACATGTTAGTATCCAAAAGAATGGGTCCCGAACAAATGTTCCCATGTATTCAAATTTCCTTTCATTCTGAAGGTATTCAAAATCTAATGTGGCTATTGCTCCAGCATGAAGAGGTTTGGTGCTATTATGTTTTACAGCATATGACAAGGTTCTAGCAATAATCACACTCAAGTTGTATTCAGGAGCTACACCTTCCTTAGCACATTTTAATAAATAAATTATGGGGCCAGTGCATCCCGTTGAGTTCTTCCTAGCAAGAAATCCTCTAACAAGAAACAATGAAAAATATCTTAATGCAGGGTGTTGAATATGAGTAAACTTTCCTCTATGAATATCCGCAAGCACATATACACTTATTGACGAGGGTTAAACTCATCGATGCCCATTGTCCTGGACTTGGGTTTTGGAGAAGGAGGGAGAACTAGAGGCATCAATCGGCTAGCAAACAAGCACACAGGTACGCAAGGTTTACCCAGGTTCAGGCCTCGTAGAAGACCCTACTCCTGCTTGTCTGCTATTGGAATTATCGAGTGAGTCGAAAGTTATAGGGGTGTGCATATGCAGTCTGGCGATGGTGTGGAAACTTTTTTTTTGAGGTGAAACGGTAGGGAAAATCCCCACTGCAATTTTTTTATTATATATGTGTATGTTACAATGAGAAAATGATCTAAGGTAGATCATAAACAGTTATATTTAAATTGAAACAATCTATTCTATCCCTGATCTAATTGCTGACTGAGCCAGGCTTTGAATTTCTCCTTGTATTTTCCTTTGATTCTGAATTGTATCCATCTCATTTCCTGGTAGAAAATTGCTTTCCATCTATCAAAAGTGGGTCTTTTGTGATTAAAAATCTTCTCATTTCTGAAAATCCAGATACCCCAGGATGTCATGATAATGATTTCCATTGCAAATGGTAGATGTAACTTTTCTTTGATGTTTGAAATAGCTTCTAATCCTGTTAGATTTGCAGTTCTGTTTCTGGAAATATGGTCCCAACATTTTTTTGCAAATGGACAATCCCAGAAAAGATGATTTGCTGATTCTTCTGTGATGCAGTTTGATGTAACACAATTGTAATCAGGAAGGTTGAAATTCTTTCTCATCAGTAGGTTTCTTGTATTCAATCTGTCTAGTAACAAAAGCCAGAAAAAGAACTTGTGTTTATTTTGACAGGAGGTTGCCCAAACCCAGGAAAAGTGTGGTGGTGATGGTGAATGTCCAATCATGGCTGAGTATGCCTTTTTAACTTCAAACTTATTTGTTCCCCATATATAGTTCCAGATGGTGTGGAAACTAGGGTTGTGATTGTCGTCTAGATCTGTTGTGGGAGAGGTTACCTCCTCATTGGACCCTCCTAGCCTTTATATATGGGGAGGCTAGGTCTCAGGCACCAGTACGAGTTGGTTACAAGTCATATTCAAACTCGAGTATTGAGATTTCCTTGTCTTGTGCGTTTGATAGTCCGTGTCCATATGGGCTTCAATACCAGTTGAACCGTCATGGGCATCAGGGACCTTGATATGTTTTCGAGTGGGTCTTCCATCTGGCAGCACCGGGTAGGATAATAGTAGGTGCCCATAGGGCATACCTATGTTAGTAGCCCCCGAGTGTCCATCCGAATCATAGATTCAGGTGGAGACTTAGTTGATCTTGTATCTTGCATTACGATGTCAGAGTCGATAATTGTGTCGAGTGCGAAACACTCACCTGGAAGTTCATCGGGTCAGTCGTATTCATAGTAGTACATAGAGATGATGGTAAACGTGCCTGGTGCGCTCGACGAATCGGGACCAATTAATTGCTCTAGGGCAAAAACAACATTACCTACTCAAACTCGAGTCCCTAGATTTGAATTCGGAAATTGCTGGCGTAGTTTGACTCATGCCGCGGAGGCCTTACTGAGCCGAACTGCAGTTGATAAGTATGTAGCCAACGTGTCCATCGGGATTTTCTTCATGTCGCAGACACGGTATTTTTCTGGTAGAGCATAATGGATGCGATTGCTAGGCCATCAGAATGCATCTATAGAACTTATCTTTATGTCATAGACACATCATCCAAATGTTTATCACCGCGGAGGTGTTTCAGGTGGCCAAGGATGTTGGAGATATGCCCAAGAGGCAATAATAAAGTGGTTATTATTATATATTTATGTTTATGATAAATGTTTACATCCCATGCTATAATTGTATTAACCGGAAACATTAATACTTCTGTGTTTTGTAAACATAAAAGAGTCCCTAGTAAGCCTCTTGTTGAACTAGCTTGTTGATTAATAGATGATCATGGTTTCCTGATCATGGACATTGGATGTCATTAATAACAAGATTATATCATTAGGAGAATGATGTGATGGACACACACCCATAGTAAGCGTAGCATAAGATCAAGTCATTAAGTTCGTATTGCTATAAGCTTTCAAATGCATAGTAACCTAATCCTTCGACCATGAGGTTATGTTAATCACCATCACCGGATGGGTACTTTGATGACATCAAACACCGCTTCGTAACTGGGTGGTTATAAAGGTGTCATTGGGTATTCTGAAAGTATGTGTTGAAGCGCATGGACCAAGATTGGGATTTGTCCATCCATATGACGGATAGATATGCTCTGGGCCCTCTCGGTGGAATGTCATCTAGTTAGCTTGCAAGCATGTGACTAGGTCACAAGGGATGACATATCACAGAACGAGTAAAGAGTACTTATCAGTAACGAGGTAGAACTAGGTATGGAGATACCGACGATCAAACCTTGGATAAGTAGAATATCGCGTGACAAAGGGAATTGGTTTCATATGTTAATGGTTCTATCGATCACGAAGTCATCGTTGAATATGTGGGAGCCATTATCGATCTCCAGATCCCGCTGATGGTTATTGATCGGAGAGGTGTCTTCATCATGTCTGCATATTCACGAACCGTAGGGTGACACACTTAAGGTTCGAAGTTGTTTTAAGTAGATATGGAATATGCGTTGGAGACCGAATGTTGTTTGGAGTCTCGGATTGGATCCGGGACATCACGAGGAGATCCGGAATTGTCCGGAGAATAAGATTCATATATTGGGGATCATTTTCTAAGTTAGGAAATGTTCCGGAGTGTTTGTATGGAGATTCTAGAAGGTTTCGGAATGTTCTGGAAGGTTCTAGAAGAGTTCTTGGTGTTTGCTTGAAAACCAAGAAAGGGTCAAGGAAACCGTGTGGGGCTAGACACGGATTCGTGGGGGAGGAGGACTCCTCCCCCCTTCCCAACCCGCCGGCCAAGGAGGGAGGGGAGTCCTACTAGGACTCCCCCTCCCATGGCGCGCCTCCCTCCTTTAAATAGAGGGGAGGGGGCGCCCCCTCCTAGAACTCTCCCACAACAAACCCTCGTCACCGCCTCTCTCCTCCTCCTTCCCTCTGCTCCGGCTTAGGCGAAGCCCTGCAGAATTCTCTACTCCACCACCACCACCACACCGTCGTGCTGCTAGGATTCCGTGGAGAAGATCTACTACCTCCGCTGCTCGCTGGAACAGGGAGAGGAAGGTCTGCTTCGACTCCGCACGTGTGACCGACTGCGGAAGCACTGCCGGAACGCGGCGCCGGACGGATCGTCCACACGATCTTGAGATCCGCAAGTGATCGACTACATCAACCCCGAGATCTAATCTCGTAACGCTTTCGGTTCTACGAGGGTTAGTACAGATCTATCTCGTTGCACATGTCTAATAGATTAGATCTTGGCTTTTATCTAGATTAGATCTGGGTTTTGTTCGTTCTTGCGGTAGAATTTTTTGTTTTCCATGCTACGAACCCATCAAAGGAGACATTGTCTCCGAACTTGACATTAGGATGTAAGTGGGGCGGAGTCGCTAATAAGTTCGATTGTTGTAAGGGAGTCGACATTATGGACGCAGTCGACACAATGGACAATGATGTGAATCTTTTGTTTTCTATAGGGTGCGCGACCAGCGCTCCCTATGGGAGTAGCCCCCGAGTGTCTCGTCAAGTCGTAGACTCGAGCAGAGACTTATAGTCATCTGTTGCATAGACAGAACGACCCGGAAGTACTTCGGATGATCTTGCGGGTGCCATCAATGCCAACGCTTTTCCGAATGTGCGAAGTGCTCCCTATGGGAGTAGCCCCCGAGTCCTTAGTGGATTCGAGTGAGGATTCGGTGCGTGCCACTCGAAGAGCTTGTATATGCGCATCCAGCACTCTAGTTTGGAGTAGCCCCCGAGTGTCTAGCAGAGTCGTAGACTCGAGCAGGGACTCGCGTCTTGTATCTTGCTGTCGTAGTCGAAAATCATGTGAGGAGAAACCACTGACCCGGAAGTGCATCGAGTCAGCATCTCACCCATAAGGAGCTTGAATCCATGATGCAGTTGGAGTCGACGTAGTGTAGTCATATGGAGTTTTACCCGGGCGAGTCGACGATGTAGATGGATTCGACGCAATCGCTTCTGTCAGGTGCGCGGTGAGGGTCGCGTCTTTTCTTGCATCTAGTGATCCAACCATCCGAGGAGGGACTCTACTCGGGTTTTGATCTTATGGTGTAGCCAGTTGTTGTTTCGACTCCTGTTGGAGGACCCGATAGAATAGCTCGACGCAGTTGATGTCCTTGTAACCTGCATAAAAAATATATAATTGTGAAGTACTTGTATCTTGTAAAGAATATTTGCCTATTGGCTTGTAAAGTAAAATTCTGGTGCCAATCGAGTCAACACTTTTGCACTATATGCTAGGCCTTTTTGTTAGCCTCATTACCCTTAGTCTCAGTACCTTGTCGAAGTACTCAAAGTTCAAGGATTCAACGATCAGGCAGAATCAGCTACTCGGGCTATCGTGTATGAGGTGCTCGAGTGTGTGGATTCGACGTCACATTAGGTTACTCGAAGAGGACGCAGCCCTCGAGTGTTTCGAGTGCGAGTTAGAGTAAGAAAGAAATCAACTCTAAATAGAGAACTTAGCTTTGTTGGTTGTTGACGAGGTCAATGGGTTACGGGAGACGATACGGTCGGTGGATTGCAGGAGTCGATGCGATCGGCAGGTGGTGGTCGATTGTTTTGGGCTTCGAGCGGCCTAGCTCCTCCCTGATCTCTCTACGGCGTACGCCGCTATTGAACGCGTCGATTGCGCGATCTTCGGAGATGTCTTCAGCGGAGTTTTTGATGATGGAACACTCCGGATGTACGAGCGTAGGGACTCACCACTCTTCTGGTAGCAGCCTCTCAATTCTTCGATTGATGCGGGCCTTTTAGAAGTGCCCTTGAAATTTCGCACGAAGCTGTAGACTAGCTCTTCCCAGCTACGAATCGATCTGCGTGGGAGGTTATTGAGCCACGCACGAGCGGTGCCTTGCAGCTGTAGCTAGATGAATTGCATTGCCGTACTCGTGGTTCCGCCATGGAGCCTGACGGAGGAGATGTGATCCTCCAGCCAGATCTTCGGGTCCTGCAGGCCATCGAATTTCGGGTTCTCCGATAGGAGTTTAAACCCCTTTGGCATTCGCTTCTGTCGAATGGCCCTACTGAAGCAGTTGGCGCCATAGAGCTCTACCCCGTTGTCTTTCGAGTCAGTCAAACGGGCAGGTCTCACGCGCATTTTTCGACCTTGCGCTGCATGATTTCATCACGTGCGTCGTAGTCATAGTCGTGTCACCGCGAGCGGCATCGTCGCGACAAGTCGTGGTTGTCATTGCTGGAGGAGGGTGAAGAGTAGCGTTTGGCCAGAGCTTTACTTTTCCTCGGCTCCGGCGTTGGCTCCTTGATGAGGCCGGCCTCGACTAGCCCCAAGCCCATGATCATGGATCGGTGCATGGCAGCCCGCGGGTCCCTAGCCTGTGGCTGGTTGTTGAGGAGGTACATGGTGGCCGCTGTCACTTTTGCTTGCAGTGTCTTCGGGAGCACATTGCCTCGCGTATCCACCGTCATGGATGATAAGTCGAGGATTCACGCGACCTCTTCTCGCTCCTTGTCGGTGAGGTGGGCCACCCCAGAGCGTCTTTTGGCAGTCATATGCTCGTTTCCCTTGGAGGAGAGTTGCGCTCGCTGACGGCTCAACTCGTCCGCCGCCTTTTTGGGTGCCTCAAGCTGGGCAATTACTTGCTGCTGGCGCTTGAATTCTTCCTTGAGCAGCCAGTGATAACCCATCATCATTTCTTGTGATGAGTTTGGTGGCAGGGGGTTACCCCGCAGGGCCGCTCGTCAACGAGCCCACTCAGTGTCATTGAGCTTGGTCAAGACGCCCTCCTGGGTGTGCTCATTCGAAGTAAGGGTCAGATGATTCTCCTACCCATTGTTGGTGGGTGCTCCATTGGAGGGACCATCGTTCGCGACTAGGATACCACTGTTGAAGGGACCAGTACCAGTGTTGTTGCGATTGCCGATGTTGTCACCTGTGTTGACGACAATGCACATGTAGTGATTGGGGAAGCCATTGCTTCCGCAGCTTTCAGATCCAGAGTCGTAGGCCCCATCCTCTATGGCTAGATCGCGCAGATTGGACTCATGACGGTTGTCACTATCTGTATTCCCGACTGTTGTCGGGGCGTTGAGTTCGCTCAGGGTGACGATCGGTGATGTAAACCACGATGCTGGGGCAATCGCGGGGACCATCGGTCGATCAGGGAGGCGAAGCATGCCCAGCTGGCCAACTTGGAAGTGTAAGTTCCCGATTATCAAACCGATCCCATCGCCCCCGGACTCGATATCTGGGCGAGTGGCTGGTGTGTGCTCGGTGAAGTCGAAAGCGCTGAAGAGGAGGTGAATCTCCGCTGTTGTAGAGTTGTAGATCGCAGTTAATGCGGCCGAAGAAGCCACGACATCAACACTCCCGGTTCCCATAGACAGCGCCAATTAACGAGGGTTAAACTCATCAATGCCCATTGTTATGGACTTGGGTTTTGGAGAATGAGGGAGCACTGGAGGCATCAATCAGCTAGCAAACAAGCACATAGGGATGCAAGGTTTACCCAAGTTTAGGCCTCATAGAGGACCCTACTCCTGCTTGTCTTCTCTTGGAATTATCGAGTGAGTCAAAAGTTAGAAGGGTGCGCAGATGCAATCTAGCGATGGTGTGGAAACTAGGGTCGTGATTGTCGTCTAGATCTATTATGGGAGAGGTTACCTCCTTGTTGGACCCTCCTAGCCTTATATATGGGGAGGCTAGGTCTCAGGTACCAGTACGAGTTGGTTACAAGTCAGATTCAAATTCTACTGTTGAGATTTCCTTGTCTTATGCGTTTGAGAGTCCGTGTCTATATGGGCTTCAATACCAGCCGAACCGTCATGGGCATCAGGGACCTTTATATGTCTTCAAGTGGGTCTTCTGTCGGGCCGCACCAGGTAGACCAATAGTAGGTGCCCATAGGGCATACCTATGTCACTTATACTCCTACAAAATGAACGAAGGCTCTCATCATACTCAGTAGGAATAGCTTCCCATTTTCCCTCAATAGGGACATGTATGGCATTACGGAATTCCTATAAGGGCATGATCAACCTTTGAACCTTCATGAAAAACCTCACATCAAACGTGTTGGGAGTTTCTTTACCTCTGCTACTTACATTCCCTTTGGTTTGTACAAACCTGAAGGTGGCTAGGAACTCACTGCTCAACTCGTAGTAGATTGGTTGAGGATGTCTTGCAAAGTCCTCCATATTTGTTTTCTGCAAGAAATAAGTAAAATCTTCCTCTATGGATAATGCCTTCAGCGCATTAGCGTCAGGCCATTTGGTAGCCTTCACCTTCAAGGCCTCCTCCTTAAAGAGGAATTCCTATAAGCGCATTAGCGTCTCATCTTCCCATTCTTGCTCTTCATCACAATTGGTTAAGGCTCTTGAGCCTCTTCTTGGCCTCAAACTCCTCATGAGGCTTTTGCCCTTGTTCATGGTGGATAAGAGCTTGCAGCACTAAGAATAAAAATCACTAAACAATTAGATGTATCAAGTTATAAGCATTTAGAGATACTCCAAAAAGTTTTAGCATTACTATAAATCATTTCCACTAGAAATCTTCAAAACCATGGGTTTTCATGCATGGGATGTAGCACCAAGAGCAGAATTTTTCTCACAATATAAAGCATTATATCAAGAATAACTTGGATGAGTGGTGGAGTCACATACGAATGAGAAATCCCTCCAAAGGAATTTGAAAATCGCTGCCAAAACTTGGAGATCGAGAAGTGGGTAGCAAGGGAACAGATGAATTTTTTTCGAGTGGTACCTGGTCGGATTTTGAGAGGAAATGAAGAATCTGGGAGGTTGGAGGCCACCTAACTCCTCCTGGGGGGTGCAAGGGTAGGGGTGTGCCCACCCCTACTAGGCGCGCCACCTGGTCTTTCCTGGCCACTGTTTACCTCTGTGCAGAAAAATGACCTAGGAGTTTATTTGTAATTTTTGAAACATATTTTCTATGTAAAACTTTCCTGGACTCCAAGAATTGTTAAAAATAGACAATAAAATATTTAAAGTGACTAATCATACATTCCAAATGTATCTATAATTTTTGATGTTCCATGCTTGGTTTTATCCACTTTCTTGTGTTTTGTCCACACTTTGGAGTACTTTTCATATGATTTCTTGGACTAACCTATTAACAAGAGCCACAGTGCCAGCAGCCTGTTTTCTGCTGTTTTTGGTTCCAAGAAAGTCAGAAAATGAATATTCTCGGAATTGGATGGGACAAAAGCCAAAGTGCCTATTTTTCTAGAAGACTTCCAGAGCCAGAATATGAGACGGAGAGGGGCTGGGGCCTAGTCACACCACCTGGCCGCGCGGGCTAGGCCTGGCCGCGCCAAGGGGTGGTTTGGCCGCCCCAGACACCCCCTCGGTCTCCCTCTTCGCCTATAAGTTGCCTTCTGACCTAAAAACTTTGGGGGGTTCGACGTTTTTCCAGAAGGAGTTCCGCTCTGCCGCCACCACCAGATTCCACGAAACAGCACCAGAAACTACGTTTTGGCACCCTGCCGGGACGGGGAATTGGAGGAGATCATCGCCATCATCATCACCATCGCTTCTCCATCGACCATCCATGTTTCCCCCATCTATGAGTGAGTAATCCCCCGCTATAGCCATGGGGATGGTATGGATTGGATGAGATCGTTCATGTAATGGCATCAGATTGTTAGGGCATGGTGCCTAGTATCTTTTAATAGTTCTTTATGACTTTGTTGCGACTTGTTATGCTTAATGCTTGTCACTAGGGCCCGAGTGCCATGATTTTAGATCTGAACATGTTATTGATTCATTATGATAGTATTGTTTATGGTCTTATCTGCAAGTTGTATACACACGTTGTTGTCCGGAACCAATGGCCCCGAAGTGACAGAAATCGGGATAACTGGAGGGAATGGCTTTGATGTGAGGATCACATGTGTTCACGGAGTGTTAATGCTTTGCTCCGGTGCTCTATTAAAAGGAGCACCTTAATTGCCAGTAGTTCCCTTGAGGCCCCGCTGCAAACGGGCTGGCAGGACAAAAGATGTTGTGCAAGTTCTCATTGCGAGCACGTATGACTATATATGGAACACATGCCTACGATTATCTAGTACTTGGATGCTTTATCTTATTTATCTGCAATTGCCCTATGTTCTGATTGCTATGTGAATTGTCATGTCCATGCAACGCCCGTCCATCCATCCCTATGCCTACCACACTCGAATGCTACTATTTACTGCTATTGTTACTGCTGTCTTTACTTTACTACTGCTGCTACTTTACTATTCCTACTACAAAACTGTTGCTACTGATAAACTGTTGTGAGCAAGATTGTTTCCAGGTGCAGCTGAATTGACAACTCAGTTGTTAAGGCTTATAAATTTTTTTTTCTCCCCTTGTGTCGAATCAATAAATTGGGTTTCACTTCCCTCAAAAATACTGCGATACACCCCCTATACTTGTGGGTCATCAAGACTATTTTCTGGCGCCATTGCCGGGGAGCATAGCTTTATTTATCAAGTTCACTTGGATCTCTATTGTTCGCTGCTATCCATCCATCATGGGTAAGTCTAGTGATGGCAATTTTCCTATTTTTTCGTCCACTGCAAGAAGAGGTACGGTTCTGAACACCTCTGCTGCTCTTGATTCACCATCTGTTATAAGTAAGCTCGTTACACCACCACATACACATGCTACACACACTGCTACTACTGCTGAATCTAAAACTTCTGATTATGATGCTACTTCTACTATGCTTGATAAGAGTGGTTCATTAGGTCCTTTCCTAGATGCTACGGTTGCTAGAACTATAGCTGGAAATACTGAAACTCCTAATGAAGACACTACCACACCTGTTAGTTCACCTGAGTCTAGTGAGAGTTATGATATTGAAGATGGTTATGTTGAGATGACCGATGAATTTATTAAAGAATGTAAAAACATCCATGAGAGGAGCGCTGCTAAGAGTCTCCTTGAGAGGCGTACTATTAGACCCAAATTATCTCTTATTGCTAAGTTTGCTGCCTCACCCATAAACATTATAGATAAAGATTATGATTTCTCTCTTGATCTATCTTACATAGCTATTGTTGAGAAAGAACCTTTTTGTGGGACTAAGAATGAAAGTGTGGTGGCACATATGAATGAACTTTCTACCATGAGTGGCTTGTTTTCTGATGATATTAAGATGCGTACTTACTTTGTTGCTAAAATTTTCCCCTTTTCACTGAAAGGAGAAGCTAAAACTTAGTTTAGTAATTTACCTCCTGGATCTATTGATAGCCCTGATTGCATGATTAGTACTTTCCTGTAGAAATATTTTCCTCCTAGTGCTAGACATGCTATTTTGCAGGAACTTTTTGATTTTAAACAGGGAAAAAAAGAGGTATTACCCGAATCTTGGGCAAGGTTTTGTGCTTTGATTCATGCACGGGCTGGAAGTCCATTACCTAAGAATGAGCTTCTTGATATATTTTACAATGGACTAATCGAAGAATCTAGGACATACCTAGATAGTTGTGTTGATTGTGTTTTCAGGAATAGGACTCCTAAGGAAGCTGAGGAATTAATGGCTAAAATAAGTAAGAATTATGAAGATTGGACTCCTCCTAAACAAGCTATACCTGAAGTAATTGTACCTAAACCTACTATTCTGGTGCCTATTCCAACATCAAAGAAGAGGGGAGTTATTGAATTAAATGATGAAGTGATGAAGGAAGTGATGATCCACAAGTATAGGGGGTGTATCGCAGTATTTTCGAGGGAAGTGAAACCCAATTTATTGATTCGACACAAGGGGAGCCAAAGAATATTTATAAGCCTTAACAACTGAGTTGTCAATTCTGCTGCACCTGGAAACAATCTTGCTCACAGCAGTTTATCAGTAGCAACAGTTTTGTAGTAGGAATAGTAAAGTAGCAGCAGTAGTAAAGCAAAGACAGTAGTAACAAAAGCAGTAAACAGTGGGATTCGAGTGCGGTAGGCACAAGGATGGACAGACGGGTGTTGCATGGACAAGACAATTCACATAGCAATCAGAACATAGGGCAATTGCAGATAAATAAGATAAAACATCCAAGTACTAGACAATCCTAGGCATGTGTTCCATATATAGTCATACGTGCTTGCAATGAGAACTTGCACAACATCTTTTGTCCTGCCAGCCCGTTTGCATCGGGGCCTCTAGGGAACTACTGGCAATTAAGGTGCTTTTAATAGAGCACCGGAGCAAAGCATTAACACTCCGTGAACACATGTGATCCTCACATCAAAGCCATTCCCTCCAGTTATCCTGATTTCTGTCACTTCGGGGCCATTGGTTCTGGACAACGATGTGTGTATACAACTTGTAGATAAGACCAAGAACAATACTATCATAATGAATTAATAACATGTTCAGATCTGAGATCATGGTACTCGGGCCCTAGTGACAAGCATTAAGCACAACAAGTCGCAACAAAGTCATAAAGCACTAATAAAAGATACTAGGCACCATGCCCTAACAATCTGATGCCATTACATGAACGATCTCATCCAATCCCTACCATCCCCATAGCCTACAGCGCGGGATTACTCACTCATAGATGGGGGAAACATGGATGGTCGATGGAGAAGCGATGGTGATGATGATGGCGATGATCTCCTCCAATTCCCCGTCCCGGCAGGGTGCCAGAACGGAGTTTCTGCCGCTGTTTCGTGGAATCTGGTGGTGGCGGCGGAGCCGAACTCCTTTTGGAAAAACGTCGAACCCCCCAGAGTTTTTAGGTCAGAAGGCTCCTTATAGGCGAAGAGAGAGGCCGAGGGGGTGCCTAGGGGGCCCACACCACCCCCTGGCGTGGCCTGGCCTGGCCTGTGCCACCAGGTGGTGTGGCCACCCCCTGGCTCTTCTCCGTCTCGTATTCTGGCTCCTGGAGTCTTCGGGTGAAATAGGATTTTTGGCATATTTTCGGGATTTTTCCTGATAGTTGATTTTCTACACAAAAAGTAGACACCAAGGTAATTCTGCAGAAAACAACGTCAGTTCGCATTAGTTGCATCCAAATCACACAAGTATAGAGGAGAAACAACAGCAAAAGTGTTCGGGAAAGTAGATACGTTTTGGACGTATCAACTCCCCCCAAGCTTAGCTTATTGCTTGGCCTCAAGCAATTCAGTTGAAAAATGAGTGCGATAAAAGACCTTTCACGAACACATTTGCTTCATATGATGTAATTATTCTCAGCGATATGATCAACTACTCAGACAGTTCATAATAAAGAGTATGCAACTGAGTCTACTTAATAGTCATTGAAAGCTATGAAGAGATTCGAACTCAAGAATAATAAGTAACATGAAGCACAAACATAAGCAACATTACAATGCTCATAAAAAGGTATGGTAGAGTGGTATCTCGCTTGCCCTTTGATTATGAATATCAAGGCACCACTGAAGTTCAAGTGATAACTAGAGGTAAAGATATCAAGGATACAAGCATCAAAGTCATAACACAATTAATCAAGTAATGGAACAAACACAAAGAATGACAACTATGCTCTCAAGAAGGTGCTCAAAGAATATGTGGAGACTCAACGAGTAGAAGAAAAAGGTTTTGAATAATTTTGAAAGGCTTCCAAATGCTGAAAGTATGGTACTCGTTAGCTTTGAGCTCTCATTGCCCCTATCATAAGCATATTTAATGTGGTTAAGGTGAAAGTGAGGTCCAATCTGAGTTATATGCTTGACGGACTATAAACTGAAGATCCCAAGTCCCTTGAGTACGAGGGCCGCTCCTCATGCTACTCAACTTTAGTTACCGGTAAGTTCTTGTCATCGTAAGTATGTGTGTATCATTGAGAACCGCCAACGGGGTACCCCTTGCCCGATGATACGGAAGAATCCCCATATCAAAATGACAAGGCAAGCAGACAATGAGTATCTTAGCAATCTTCTTATTTACCATGGGAAAATGGTGCTTTTTTCTCTCTTTCCTCTTTTCATAAATCTCTTTTTTTTCTTTTTCTCAATAGCTCTCTCTCTCTTTTATAAGAAGAATGCTTCATAGATATCATTATGGTTACGCTGCAGGTTTCCACCATGTCAGCATGGATTAGACCAGCGGCCCAAGCGTTTCTCTAACACACATACATAATTCCATGGACTTACAAGCTCCCCTTTTATTTCACACCGACGACATCCGCAAACAAAAGAGCAAGGTATCAACTGGGTATATATTTATAAGTGTTGAAAGCGTTCCCCGTGACAGCACGGTTCTGCTAATCCCCAGCCTATAATTTGCAAGCATATAACTTTCACGGAGAGTTCACAATGGTTCAGGTTTATTAAGTGTAGGAAATAAAGTGTGCCATCAAGTTCGTGAGAGCTTTACTAACTAGTTTTCCCATAACAAGCAAACATTTTATTCGGAAGAAAACAAGGCATAATGAATATGCACGGGAGTAGCAAATGATGCTAATAGGTAGGTATGGTGGATACTTTGGAAATATTTGGTTTAGGAAGTTGGAAACTTGAGTAAAACACTCAGTGGAAGTGAAGGCTAGCAATAGTAAGGGAGCGACAAGCGAGGGAGCAATAGCTGTCATTATCATGCTTGCAACAAAACAAGACTACTAATGGCATGAAAGTGATTCAAGATCCTCAAGGCAAAATAATTCATCGAGGCTTAACTGATTATTACAGTCATGTGCATGCATGAGCATGTGCCAAGTCAATCAAATGAACCATTCAGAGGAGGATACCATAGTGTCATACCAATTTATGAATAGAGCAATGCAAGCAAACATTCATAAGACATGCTACAAACTATTAGCGAGCTGGAGCTAATCATAAGAAAGCAAGAACTACTAAGCATCCAAAGAAAACATACACTCTACATGAACGGACTAAGCAAGCTCACAGTGATGAGTATATGTACAAAAATGAAAACAAATAGAGTTCGTTACCAGCCTCTTACCACGCCTTAAGTTGTCATTAATCCTCATTATTGCTCTTCACTTGTGTGGCTTGAATAATAATATGAAACCAATATTCCACTGAGAACTGCCGAACCCTGTAGCAAACTCGCAAAAACCAAAGAAGAACGACAAATATTTTTGGTGTTTTCGATTTTTAAACAAGAACCAAAAGGGAAAAACAAACAAAGCAAAATCTTTTTGGATTTTTCGAATAGTTCAAACAAAGCAAAAAGGGAAAACAAACCAAGGCAAAAAGAAGAAGAAAACCAAAGAAAAACAACAAAAATATTTTTGGTCTTTTTGTGTTTTTAGAAAGCAAAAGCAAAGAAGAGCGAAAACTAAAAAAAAAAGAACGAAAACATGAATATACAAATTACCGACGCAACATGATATGGAGATGAGTACAGTGTCGGCGTACCTCCCCCAAGCTTAGGCTTTTGGCCTAAGTGGGTATCAATCCCAAGCTGGCCAAGATGAAGTGTCACCGTGGTACGACAAGGAGGTACCCTCGTCCTGGTGCAAGCTCGAGTACGTCCCTCTGTAATGTGTGGAGTAATCATAGGAGGGCACATCCTCCTGGTGCTGCTCGTGGAAACCCAGCAAGCGAAGCTGCTCGTCCACCTCCTCCTTGGAGCGCGGCCACGATCTCCTGTCAACACTAAACAAAGCAGGCTGTGGCAAAAGGATCTCCCCTTCATCCCCGTCAGTGAAAAGCATCCTATATACTAGATTGTTCAAATCAGAGGTAGCAGTGACAAAGTGATGAGTTTTCATGGCAACAAGGTCAAGCCTCTGTGGTGCTAGCATAGCATCATCGAGATCCACCAAAAGACCTAATGCATTGACTACACGCGAGGCAATGATGCCCCCATAGATAGGCCCCCCTAGCAGCTAGGCGGTGAGCAATAAGCGAGCCAAGATTGTACCGAGTATCATTGTTAAGCGCAGCATCAAGGAATGCTAAATGATAGTTGGAGATATTACTAGTGTTCTCCCTACCCAATACACTAGTGGCAAGATAGTATGCAAAGTATCTAAGAGTAGGGAGTTGGATATTTCTTATCTTTCCGCGCTACGCCACGCGGTCATCATCATTGGTCACCACTCGGTAAAGCTCCAACAAATCAGCGGGTCGCCCCTGAATTTTCTTCACGGTCCCTGTCATACGCACACCTACAATACTGCAAAATCTCTCCAAAGGCATGGTGAAGGGCATATCATAGATTTTAAAAGAGACAATAGATTGATAGGGTGTGTTAGTAAACGCGAAGCTCTGAACAAAAGTTTTGGTGAGCATAGCATATTGTGCACTCTCATCTTGCATATAAGAGGTCAAACCAACCCTCTCAATCAGTAGCAAGAAATCATCAAGAATACCTACAGCTTGCAAGAAAATAAAACAAGGAAAAGAGGATGGGTGAGCATCCCCATCATCCCTTTCACTGCCAATACGGGTTGCAATGAGGTCTTCATTATATGATGGCCTAGCTTGAGAGGTTGTTCTTGAGGGCCTCGACCTCCTAGGTGCATCACTCTCAAATATCTCTCCAAAAGTATGGTTGTTCATGCTTGGTATTCTGAAATTTAAACACCTATTAAACAAGTGATTGCAAAGTAAATATAATGAAGGATTCTACTCATAGGGACTTGCAAGGGGCCTAAACATGCATCAAAACTATATGTCTAAGCATCAAACAAGCTTACAATCTCTCATAACTAGTCACCTACAGCAGCAAAATACTCAACATATAATCCACTAAACACAAATCTACTTGGACAAGGGGAGGAGTCACATACCACGGAACAAATGCTCCAAATTTCAGCAAGAAAGATGGGCTGAGCAAGGAGATCGAAAAAATCGAGAGCAAGCACAGCAAGAACGCAATTTTGAGCTATGAACTGGAGCTTACTCGGGAGAGAGAAGAAAGTGGCAGGTGAGAGAGTAAGTGGGGGGCCAGGGGTGGCCCACACTAGGGCATGGCGCCACCCAGGGCTGGCCACGCCACCACATGGTGTGCCTGCCTAGTGGGCCCCCCTGGTACCTACCAGGTACTCCTCTGCCCCTTTTTTCACGTAAAAATTTAATATCAATTTTCTAGAATTTTTCGAGACACTTTATTTTTGGGCTTTTTTTAGAAATAGAAGAATGATTTTTCTGACAGACAGATTTTTTTCTTTTGGAAACATGATGCAGGGACAAAACAAGGCTAGAACTACAGAAGTTCTAGCATGCAAGCAACTAACAACACAAAGAAAACTAAACGAAAGCAAAAACTAAAATGCAAAGGATAGAAATAAACGGAGATAATCATAATGAAAACATTGTTTTGTTCAATGGAATCCTTTTGTTAGCAAGGTTGATCAAGTCTTGCTACCAAAACAATTGCATATGAGACAAAACTTTTTATTCCACTAATGATTATGTTACCTCGACCTTGATAGCAATGGTCCCAATCATAATAGTTTCAAATTTTTCTCTTGGTATGGGACAATATATTTCTCTAACTTGAATGCCTTCAACGTGTTCAATTGAATTCAAACCATAAGTCCTTTCAATCTTCTTGGGGAAATAGACAGTATGTTCCTTGTCATTAACATTGAAGGTCACCTTTCCTTGATTACAACTAATAACAGCTCCTGCAGTATTAAGAAAAGGTCTCCCAAGAATAATAGACATATTATCATCTTCAGGCATTTCAAGCACAACAAAATCAGTTAGTATCAAGCAATTGTGAGCCACCTGAACAGGTACATCCTCACATATACCCATAGGAATAGTGGTAGATTTATCAGCCATTTGCAAAGATATATCAGTTGGAATCAATTTTTCAAGCTAAAGCCTCTTATAGAGAGAGAAAGGCATAACACTAACTCTAGCTCCCAAATCACACAAAGCACTTCTAACATAACTATTCTTAATAGAGCAAGGGATAGTTGGAATCCCTGGGTCTCCAAGTTTATTAGGAACCTTACCATTGGAGGAATAATTAGCAAGCAAAGTAGAAATTTCTTCATTAGGGATCTTCCTTTTATTCGAGACAATGTGCTTCATATACTTTGAGTAAGGAGGCAATTTAATAGCATCAGTCAAAGGAATTTGCAAGAATAAAGGCTTCATCCACTCACAAAACTTATTATAGTGTTCATCTTCTTTTGACTTGTGTTTCTTATCAGGGAAAGGCATAGGTTTTTGGACCCAAGGTTCTCTTTCACTACCATGTTTCTTAGCAATAAAATCTTCTTTGGTGTATTTAGTAGTCTTAGTGTGGTTTTCAGGTTCTTCTTCAACTTTTTCTTCATTAGGCACTTCATTTTCTTCATTACCACTTTCAGTTTTAGCATCAGAGATAGCTATACTATTAGGATCTATAGCAGGTTCAGAGGGTTGTTCAACAGTTTTACGTTTCTTTTTCCTTTTCTTACGAGTAGAACCACTATTTTCAGCTTGTTGAGAATCCTGCTCAATTCTTTTGGGATGCCCCTCAGGATATAGAGGATCCTGGGTAGCAGCACCACTTCTAGTTCTAATTTCATAAGCATGTTTTTCTTTAGCAGCATTCACTAGCAAGTCGTTTTGCACTTTAACGAGTTGATCTATTTGAGTTTGAACCATTTGGAAGTGTTTAACAATCATTTTAACATCATTAGAGGTTCTTTCCACAATATATTTCAACTCAACAATAGCTCTAGTGTTTTCCATTAGATGATTTTGCACCCTTTTATTAAAGTTATCTTGCTTAACAATAAAGATATCAAATTCTTCTAAGCATTGATCAGGAGGTTTCGAGTAAGGGATATCACCTTCATCAAAGTGTTGGAGAGAGTGTACCTCAATAGTGGGTGAGTAGGAAATAGGCTTACATAATTCTTCTATAGGAGGTAAATTCTTGACATCTGCAGCTTTAATTCCCTTCTCCTTAAGACATTTCTTAGCTTCCTTCATCACTTCATCATTTAATTCAATAACTCCCCTCTTCTTTGATGTTGGAATAGGCTTAGGAATAGATGGTTCAGGTACAATTACTTCAGGTATAGCTTGTTTAGGAGGAGTCCAATCTTCATAATTCTGGCTTATTTTAGCCATTAATTCCTCAGCTTCCTTAGGAGTCCTATTCCTGGAAACACAATCAGCACAACTATCTAGGTATGTCCTAGATTCCTCGGTTAGTCCATTATAAAATATATCAAGAAGCTCATTCTTAGGTAATGGACTACTAGCCTGTGCATGGATCAAAGCACAAAACCTTGCCCATGATTCGGGCAATACCTCTTTTTATCCCTGTTTAAAATCAAAAAGTTCCTGCAAAACAGCATGTCTAGCACTAGGAGGAAAATATTTCTGCAGGAAAGTACTAATCAAGCACTCAGGGCTGTCAATAGATCCAGGAGGTAAATTACTAAACCAAGTTTTAGCTTCTCCTTTCAGTCAAAAGGGAAAAATCTTAGCAACAAAGTAAGTACGCATCTTAATATCATCAGAAAACAAGCCACTCATGGTAGAAAGTTCATTCATATGTGCTACCGCACTTTCATTCTTAGTCCCACAAAAAGGTTCTTTCTCGACAATAGCTATGTAAGATAGATCGAGAGAAAAATCATAATCTTCATCTGTAATGTTTATGGGAGAAGCAGCAAACTTAGCAGCAGGATATAATTTGGGTCTAATAGTAGGCCTCTCAAGGAGACTCTTAGGAGCGCTCCTATCATGGGTGTTCTTACATTCTTTAATATACTCATCGGTCATCTCAACATAATCTTCTTCAATATCATAACTCTCACTAGACTCAGGTGAGCTAACAGGTGTGGTAGTGTCTTCATTAGGAGTTTCGGTATTTCCAGCTATAGTTCTAGCAATCGTAGCATCTAGGAAAGGACCTAATGAACCACTCTTATCAAGCACAGTAGAAGCAGCATCATAAGCATCAAAAGTTTCAGATTCAGCAGTAGTAGCAGTGTGTGTAGCATGTGTATGTAGTGGTGTAACGAGCTTACTTATAACAGACGGTGAATCAAGAGCAACAGAGGTGTTTAGAACCGTACCTCTTCTTGTAGTGGATGGTAAAATAGGAACCTTCCCATCACGAGACTTACCCATGATGGATGGATAGCAGCGAACAATAGAGAATCCAAGTGAACTTGATAAATGAAGCTATGCTCCCCAGCAACGGTGCCAGAAAATAGTCTTGATGACCCACAAGTATAGGGGGTGTATCGCAGTATTTTCGAGGGAAGTGAAACCCAATTTATTGATTCGACACAAGGGGAGCCAAAGAATATTTATAAGCCTTAACAACTGAGTTGTCAATTCAGCTGCACGTGGAAACAATCTTGCTCACAGCAGTTTATCAGTAGCAACAGTTTTGTAGTAGGAATAGTAAAGTAGCAGCAGTAGTAAAGCAAAGACAGTAGTAACAAAAGCAGTAAACAGTGGGATTCGAGTGCGGTAGGCATAGGGATGGATGGACGGGCGTTGCATGGACAAGATAATTCACATAGCAATCAGAACATAGGGTAATTGCAGATAAATAAGATAAAGCATCCAAGTACTAGACAATCCTAGGCATGTGTTCCATATATAGTCATACGTGCTCGCAATGAGAACTTGCACAACATCTTTTGTCCTGCCAGCCCGTTTGCAGCGGGGCCTCTAGGGAACTACTGGCAATTAAGGTGCTCCTTTTAATAGAGCACCGGAGCAAAACATTAACAATCCGTGAACACATGTGATCCTCACATCAAAGCCTTTCCCTTCCGGTTATCCCGATTTCTGTCACTTCGGGGCCATAGGTTCCAAACAACGACGTGTGTATACAACTTGTAGATAAGACCAAGAACAATACTATCATAATGAATCAATAACATGTTCAGATCTGAGATCATGGCACTCGGGCCCTAGTGACAAGCATTAAGCACAACAAGTCGCAACAAAGTCATAAAGCACTAATAAAAGATACTAGGCACCATGCCCTAACAATCTGATGCCATTACATGAACGATCTCATCCAATCCCTACCATCCCCATAGCCTACAGCGGGGGATTACTCACTCATAGATGGGGGAAACATGGATGGTCGATGGAGAAGCGATGGTGATGATGGTGGCGATGATCTCCTCCAATTCCCCGTCTCGGCAGGGTGCCAGAACGGAGTTTCTAGTGTTGTTTTGTGGAATCTGGTGGTGGCGGTGGAGCGGAACTCCTTCTGGAAAAAATGTCGACCCCCCCGGAGTTTTTAGGCCAGAAGGCTCCTTATA
The DNA here is from genome assembly GCA_916181665.1 of Avena sativa. NCBI lineage: Eukaryota > Viridiplantae > Streptophyta > Magnoliopsida > Poales > Poaceae > Avena > Avena sativa. The sequence goes on along the minus strand of OV702292.1, from coordinate 408,181,101 downwards.
GGCGAAGAGAGAGGCCGAGGGGGTGCCTGGGGGGCCCACACCACCCCCTGGCATGGCCTGGCCTAGCCCGCGCCACCAGTTGGTGTGGCCACCCCTGGCTCTTCTCCGTCTCGTATTCTGGCTCCTGGAGTCTTCGGATGAAATAGGATTTTTGGCATATTTTCCGGGATTTTTCCTGATAGTTGATTTTCTGCATAAAAAGTAGACACCAAGGCAATTCTGCTGAAAACAGCGTCAGTTCACATTAGTTGCATCCAAATCACACAAGTATAGAGGAGAAACTATAGCAAAAGTTTTCGGGAAAGTAGAAACGTTTTGGACGTATCAGGAAGCTAAGAAATGTCTTAAGGAGAAGGGAATTAAAGTTGTAGATGTCAAGTATTTACCTCCTATAGAAGAATTATGTAAGCCGATTCCCTACTCACCCACTATTGAGGTACACTCTCTCCAACACTTTGATGAAGGTGATATTCCTTACTCGAAACCTCATGATCAATGCTTAGAAGAATTTGATATCTTTATTGTTAAGCAAGATAACTTTAATAAAAGGGTGCAAAATCATCTAATGGAAAACACTAGAGCTATTGTTGAGTTGAAATATATTGTGGAAAGAACCTCTAATGATGTTAAAATGATTGTTAAACACTTCCAAATGGTTCAAACTCAAATAGATCAACTCGTTAAAGTGCAAAACGACTTGCTAGTGAATGCTGCTAAAGAAAAACATGCTTATGAAATTAGAACTAGAAGTGGTGCTGCTACCCAGGATCCTCTATATCCTGAGGGGCATCCCAAAAGAATTGAGCAGGATTCTCAACAAGCTGAAAATAGTGGTTCTACTCGTAAGAAAAGGGAAAAGAAACGTAAAACTGTTGAACAACCCTCTGAACCTGCTATAGATCCTAATAGTATAGCTATCTCTGATGCTGAAACTGAAAGTGGTAATGAAGAAAATGAAGTGCCTAATGAAGAAAAAGTTGAAGAAGAACCTGAAAACCACACTAAGACTACTAAATACACCAAAGAAGATTTTATTGCTAAGAAACATGGTAGTGAAAGAGAACCTTGGGTCCAAAAACCTATGCCTTTCCCTGATAAGAAACACAAGTCACAGGAAGATGAACACTATAATAAGTTTTGTCAGTGGATGAAACCTTTATTCCTGCAAATTCCTTTGACTTATGCTCTTAAATTGCCTCCTTACTCAAAGTATATGAAGGATATTGTCTCGAATAAAAGGAAGATCCCTAATGAAGAAAATTTCTACTTTGCTTGCTAATTATTCCTCTAATGGTAAGGTTCCAAAGAAACTTGGAGATCTTGGGATTCCAACTATCCCTTGCTCTATTAAGAATAGTTATGTTAGAACTGCTTTGTGTGATTTGGGAGCTAGAGTTAGTGTTATGCCTTTCTCTCTCTATAAGAGGCTTTAGCTTGAAAAATTGATTCCAACTGATATATCTTTGCAAATGGCTGATAAATCTACCACTATTCTTGTTGGTATATATGAGGATGTACCTGTTCAAGTGGCTCGTAATTGCTTGATATTAACTGATTTTGTTGTGCTTGAAATGCCTGAAGATGATAATATGTCTATTATTCTTGGGAGACCTTTTCTTAATACTGCAGGAGTTGTTATTAATTGTAATCAAGGAAAGGTGACCTTTAATGTTAATGACAAGGAACACACTATCTATTTCCCCAAGAAGATTGATAGGACTTATGGTTTGAATTCAATTGAACGTGTTGAGGGCATTCAAGTTGGAGAAATATATTGTTCCATACCAAGAGAAAAATTTGAAACAATTATGATTGGGACCATTGCTATCAAAATTAAGGTAACATAATCATTAGTGGAATACAAAGTTTTCTCTCATATGGAATTGTTTTGGTAACAAGACCTGATCAACCTTGTTAACAAAAGGATTTCATTGAACAAAACAATGTTTTCACCATGATTATCTCCGCTTACTTCTATTCTATCCATTTTAGTTTTTGATTATGCCTAACTTAAAGGCGTTAAAGAAAAGTACTTATTGGGAGATAACCCAAAAGTTTTAGATGATTCTTGGAAGTTACTACTTCAGTAATAACCGCTCTTTATCCTTTTTATTTGCTTTTTGTGCCAAGAGTAACCTCTAATGAGAGAGAAGTAATGATTGGGAAAGTTGCTGTCCTGAAACAGATTTTTGTGCTTCACCGTAAAAATACGTGTAAAATCTCTGAACGTATTTTTGAGGCGCGAATTGTTGTGCTTCTTCCGCAGGTTGTTATCTAACTTTCGTTAGTTCAACACTTTCTGATTTGAGCAACAGAAGGTCTTCGAAAAAATTCGTCTTTACCTGCTGGTCTGTTTTGACAGATTTCTGCCATTTTCTGCATTCGCTTCTTGTTGGTTCCTTTTTGAGTTCTTTTGGGAATTGATCTTTTTGAGGGAAGTGCTTCGGTAGCTATTGTTCTAATGGAAGTTTATTTGGTGTTAGAACTGAACCTTAAGACTTATTTATCTTGAGTGCACTAATGTTGCTAATAAAGATTGTGTGAAATTTCGTATGAAGGAAACATTTCAGGTGTATGGAAGGAATGAGTAATGAGATGAAAGATGGACTAAAGCTCAAGCTTGGGGATGCCACGTGTGTCACTCCAAGAAATATCCAAGAAGTACAAGCATAAAACCTTGGGGATGCCCAAGGCATCCCCTTCTTCATCAATAAAAATCCCAGGTTTCTTCCAAACGCTTCATTTTTATTGTTTCATGCATACTTGTATTGTTCTTGGAGCGTCTTCTTTTGCATTTTCATTTTGGTTTTCGTTTGTTTTTGTTTGCTTAGTTTTCTGAATAAATTGGTTGGACCCCCTCTTTCATACATTGATTTGCAAATAGTTTGGTTTGGTTTGGAAAAGAGTAGGAAAGTTCATGCTTATGTGGTAAAAAGAGCTTGTTTTTGACTATGGCCTATGCTCTGTCATGCCATAGTTGATATTGTTTTGGCTTTATGCTTAGTATTCTTTATTGTAGCATGACTTGTTATAAACAATTGATATTGCTTAATGTGCCTTGGATGAATCATGCGTTGTTTTAGCATATTAAAGCATAGTATAGTGGTATTCTCCTTTGATGCTTTATTTGGGTTGACTTGGCGCATGCTCACACCATGTTATGACTATCCCAAGTCACCATAAGCCTTTATGATCCTTTAGTTTTCAACTTGTAGTATCACTTTATGCTTTGATCAATGATGTTTTGTCGCTCTGCATGATTATGGCCATTATTGCTCTCCTAGTTTATCGCTCTAGTCTTTTGCTAGCCTCCACAACAAAGTATGAGTTCCACTCATGCATCCAACTCCCAAAACCAAGTTATTCCAAAGAGTCCACCATACCTATCTACTAGCTTATGCTATTCCAAGTATATTCATGCTTTTGTTTACCTTCTGAATTAAACTTGTTATGAGAAAACCCCTGATTAAAGCTCTCACGAACTTGATGGCACACTTTACTTTTCTTGCCCTTAATAAACTTGAACCATTGTGTCGTCTATGTTGTATATGCTTGCATTTATTTGTTGGGAATTAGCAGAACCATGCTGTCATGGGGAACGCTTTCAACATTGCACTTGGTACTTGTACCTAGTTGATATCATGCTCTTTTGTCTATGGATGTCGTCGGTGTGAAATGAACGGGGAGGTTGTAAGTCCATGGAGTTATGTATATGTGTTAGAGAAACGCCTAGGCCGCTGGTGTAATCCATGCTGACATGGTGGAAACCTACAGCGTAACCATAGTGAGCTGTCTATGAAGCATTCTTCTTATAAAAAAAGAGTCCTATATTGAGAAAAAAAGAGAAAAGGAAAAAAAGAGATTATGAAAAGAGGAAAGAGAGAAAAAAGCACCATATTCCCATGGTAAATAAGAAGATTGTTGAGATGCTCATTGTCTGCTTGTCTTGTCATTTTGATATGGGGATTCTTCCGTATCATCGGGCAAGGGGTACCTCGTTGGCGGTTCTCTATGATACACATTATACTTACAATGACAAGAACTTACTGGTGACTAAACTTGAGTAGCATGAGGAGCGGCCCTCGTATTCAAGGGACACGAGATTTCTAACTTATACTTCGTCAAGCATGTACACCATAGTTTGTTCACTTTAACCTTAATCACTTCAAGATGCTTATGATAGGGGCAATAAGAGCTGAAAGCTATAAGTACCATAATTTTTGGAAGCTCTTTATGAGACTTGAATCCCTACTTCCTTCTATGAAGGCCCTTCTTCCACCAAAATATTGAGTCTCCACCTTCTATCTGTATGCACCTACTTTGAGAGCATAGTGGCCATTCTTAGTTCTATGTGCATTGTCCCAAGACTTGTTGATTGATGCATAGCTTTGATATTGCTTGTTTTAAACTATTTATATCTAGTCACTCGTATGAACTTTGAAGGTGTCCTATGCATTTATATTTGCTACTCTATGAGGGACAAGCTGAATGCCACTATGCTATGTTTTCTTTATGTGAAACAAACAAATGTCTTGCAAAGCATTATTATTCATGAATCTTTTGTTTGTGCCTTTTCATGTTGCAACATTGTTGCTTTGTCTTATTGTTAGAACTTTATCTTTCATGTTATGATTGAAGTACTATGATCCCAGCTTTGAATGTTTTACAAATACTTTGATCAAGTTTATGATGGTGCATGTCACCTCAAAAATTATTCTTTCTTTTTATCACTTACCTACTCGAGGACGAGCAGGAGTTAACCTTGGGGATGTTGATACATTGCAAATGTATCTATAATTTTTGATGTTCCATGCTTGGTTTTATCCACTTTCTTGTGTTTGTCCACACTTTGGATTACTTTTCATATAATTTCTTGGACTAACCTATTAACAAGAGCCACAGTGCCAGCTGCCTGTTTTCTGCTGTTTTTGGTTCCAGGAAAGTTAGAAAATGAATATTCTCGGAATAGGATGGGACAAAAGCCAAAGTGCCTATTTTTCCAGAAGACTCCCAGAGCCAGAATATGAGACGGAGAGGGGCTGGGGCCTAGCCACACCACCTGGCCGCGCGGGCTGGGTCTGGCTGCGCCAGGGGGTAGTCTGGCCGCCCTAGACACCCCCTCGGTCTCCCTCTTCGCCTATAAGTTGCCTTCTGACCTAAAAACTTCGGGGGGTTCGACGTTTTTCCAGAAGGAGTTCCGCTCTGCCGCCACCACCAGATTCCACGAAACAGCACCAGAAACTCCGTTCTGGCACCCTGCCGGGATGGGGAATTGGAGGAGATCATCGCCATCATCATCACCATCGCTTCTCCATCGACTATCCATGTTCCCCCCATCTATGAGTGAGTAATCCCCCGCTGTAGGCCATGAGGATGGTAGGGATTGGATGAGATCGTTCATGTAATGGCATCAGATTATTAGGGCATGGTGGCTAGTATCTTTTATTAGTGCTTTATGACTTTGTTGCGACTTGGTGTGCTTAATGCTTGTCACTAGGGCCCGAGTGCCATGATCTCAGATCTGAACATGTTATTGATTCATTATGATAGTATTGTTCTTGGTCTTATCTACAAGTTGTATACACACGTCGTTGTCCGGAACCAATGGCCCCGAAGTTACAGAAATCGGGATAACCGGAGGGAATGGCTTTGATGTGAGGATCACATGTGTTCACGGAGTGTTAATGCTTTGCTCCGGTGCTCTATTAATCGGATGCCAGTAGTTCCCTTGAGGCCCCGCTGCAAACGGGCTGGCAGGACAAAAGATGTTGTGCAAGTTCTCATTGCGAGCACGTATGACTATATATGGAACACATGCCTAGGATTATCTAGTACTTGGATGCTTTATCTTATTTATCTGTAATTGCCCTATGTTCTGATTGCTATGTGAATTGTCTTGTCCATGCAACGCCCGTCCATCCATCCCTATGCCTACCGCACTCGAATCCTACTGTTCACTGCTATTGTTACTGCTGTCTTTACTTTACTACTGCTGCTACTTTACTATTCCTGCTACAAAACTGTTGCTACTGATAAACTGCTGTGAGCAAGATTGTTTCCAGGTGCAGCTGAATTGACAACTCAGTTGTTAAGGCTTATAAATATTCTTTGGCTCCCCTTATGTCGAATAAATAAATTGGGTTTCACTTCCCTCGAAAATACTGCGATACACCCCCTATACTTGTGGGTCATCAACTAATTATAAATGAAATAATTCATATAAATTATTATATACTGTAGAAATAACTTAAATTTTGATCACCATCCCATCATTATCATGTTAAAAATGAGGTTTATCAAGTCTCATTAATACTGATAAGGATAGAAACAATGGTTCACTTTATTGTTTTTAGGAGGATGGAGTTCATGGTACCTCATAATGGATTGGAATAGTTCCAACCATTATTATTTCATACTTAGACTTAGGAGGAGGGATAGGAATCTCAAAACTTCCAATTATAAGAACTCTTGGTTCAATGGCATTAACACTTATCTTCGGTAAATCAATAGAATTCTTCTTTGGAGATATATAGTGTGTTCCTTCCCTTTCACATTAAATGTTACCTTGCTTTTAGAACAATTAATCACAGCCCCTGTAGTATTTAGAAAAGGTCTACCCAGAATAATAGATAAATTATCATCGTCAGGCTTATCTAATATGACAAAGTCTATGGGAATCTGCACATTAGCAATCATAATAGGAACATCCTCACATATACCAATAGGAATAGCAGTAGATTTATCAACCATTTGAAGTGAAACTTCAGTAGGTACCAACTGCTTTAAATTAAGTTTCTTATAAAGTGAGAAAGGCATGACACTTACTCCATCTCCAAGATCACATAAGGCATATTTTACACGAGTATTTTTAATGGTGCAGTGAATAGTTGGAATACCTGGATCCCCTCTCTTTTCAGGTAGTTTTCCCTAGTCCACAAGCATGGCAGTAATAGCTTCATTTGGTATCTTTATTTTATTACTGACAATATCTTTCATATATTTGGAATATGGAGGTACTTTAATAGCATTAGCTAAGGGATTTTCAAGTATAAACTTTATATCAATTCAATAAAATTCTCAAACCTTGCATCATCCTAAGTTTTCATTACCTCTTGGGGATATGGTATAGGTCTTTGTACCCATCGATCCCTTTCTTTACCTTTTGGTTGTGGTGGAGGTTTCTTCTTCTTATTTTTATACCTTGATGATTGAGGGTCCTCACTTACAATAGGCTCAGATTCTTCATTATTCTCCTATTTTTGTGATTCTTCATTTGGTTGGGACATTTCCGCATCATCTTATTCATTATTATTGTCCTCGATTTCAACATTAGAGAGTGATACATCATTTTCTTGATCTTCATAGTTCCCATTATCTTCATTTTCATTGGGACATTTTCCTGCAATTGACTTCTTCAGAGACTCTTGCTCTTTCCTTTTTGGATGTCCATCAGGATAATTAGGATCCTGAGTGCGAGAGCCTCCCCTTGTATTAACTCCACAAATTTGCTTCTTCTCATTAAGAAGCTTTTCATATAACTTATTTTGAAGAGAAAACATTTGTTCAACTTGATTATTCATCATTTTGCAATTCTTAATAGTCAGCTTAAGAGAGTCAAGACATGAGCCTATTCTTTTATGAAGAACATTTATCTTATGAGAGTTCTCCATTATTTCCCTTTCAATATTGTGATCATATGTTTCTTGATGAGGAACAAAATTGCTAGAATGATCAACATAAGATATTTTAGAAGGAGGTGATACCTTTCCATTGCTTTTAGAAGAGCATATAGCATGAACTTTAATAGGGAAACATGGTTTACAAATAGGGAATTTAAAACCCTTATCAGAAAGTTCCTTTAAATGAGAGGATTTAATACCCTTTTTCTCCATAGATTTATGAGCTTCTTCCATATCTTCATTAGATAATATAAGAACACCTTTCATGTTATGAGTCTTCTCACTTTTCTCTTCTTCTTCTTCAATATGCCAATCATGATAATTCTGAGTAATAGTATTCAATAATTCCTTAGCTTCCTCAATAGTCATGTCCCTGAAAATATTTCCTGCAACACTATCTAAATAGGTTCTAGAGCTTTCAGTTAGTCCACTATAAAATGTATCAAGCAATTCATTATCCTTAAAACCATGTGCAGGACATCTCCTTCCAATAGCACAAAATCTTCCCAAGCTTGGGGAATACTTTCTTCTTCATTTTGTGTGAATTTACTAATTTCAACTCTCGTAGCATGTATTTTTACTATCAGAAATATACTTATGGAAAAACACATACAATCATGCTTCCTTACTAGTAATGGCCTTAGGAGCTAATGATTTGTACCAAGTTTTTGCATCTCCTCCTAAGGAGAAGAGGAATAGTTTTTCCAAATAGGCAAGCAGTATCTTCTAAATTCATTAAATGCTCATAAGGATATTCTTCTTATTTACCATGGAACTTAGATGCTTCCACTCTTTATATTATTTCAGGGTCAATTTCAAAATCATAATCTTTATCTCTAATGAATATTGCAGGTTCTTTGCATTTACTAGCAACAGGAAATAGTCCTCCTAGAGAAAAAGTACTCAGAGTTTCTTCAAATTTATCCAGGTCATCTAGATCAAGACTCATAAAAACTTTAGTGAATGCAATATCCTATTCACTAGGTGTCTTTTTAGAACTAGTGGTACTATCTTTTTCATTAACATGTTCATCTTCCTCATATTCAGATTCCATATCATCATTGGGTAAGGACTTAGATAAGTCAGGCGTCCCCTATTTATCTTGGCCATTATCCAACAAATCCTTTTCAATACTAGTAGACATCCTAGACAATGGTGAACTTTCTAGGATAGTAGTTTTATTTTTAATAGCAGGAGTAGTAATAGCATTAGGTGAAAAGTTTGGCCTAGAGGGAAAATCCGTACCTCTTCTTGTAGTAGAAGGCATAATATCCTTCTTACCAGCATCCTTACTCTTTCCCATAATTAGATACAAGTAAGTACATAAAGTAAATGATAATAGATGGTCTTACCAATAAAGCTAGGTTCCCTAGCAATGGCGCCAGAAAATGTCTTGATGCCCACAAGTATAGGGGATCGCTGAAATCTTCGATGGGAAGTATTACCCAAATTTATAGTTCGACTCAAGCATAACACAAGAATACCAATAAGACTTTAGCAATTGAGACATCACTCTCAATCACACATGTATGTCAATAAACATGCAAACAAAGTGGTGATTTATGGCAACTAATTCAGAGCAGTAAAACAAACAGTAAATAAAGCAGCAGATTTCTGGTTTTCACCGGAAGTAATGTTGTGAAAGTTTCAGTGGCTAAAATGCAGGCATGAGGTGATAGAGGGGTGTTGCATGAATGATATCAATCATATAATGTATCATACTAACATGGCATTTATTTCTAATTCTGTTGTGTGTAGGTGCGTGGTCCAAACATAATCATGCATGTAAGTTTGCATAATATCTTTTGTCATGCCTACCCATTACCGGGGCCAACTTGGTACTATAGGCAATTAAGTTCTACCTTTTCAAATAGACTAGAACAAAGCATTAACACTTCATGAACACCCAATATCCTCAAACTATCATATATTCCCATTGTTTTCCCTAACTATCACCTTAGGGTTCGCAGGTTCAACATAATAATAGGTAATAAACTTTGCAAATACATACCAAACTCAAATATATGATTGAGCAATAAAAGTCGAGTACTGAAATCGTGTCACTCGGGCCCTAACAACAAGCATTGAACATAGAAAAAGTGTACCAACGCTCATACAAGAATGTCTACAAGACAAACACCTCAAATCTCGATACATATGGATGATTACATGATGGATCTCATCCAATCCACATCCACCTCACATGCCCATAGGGAACTACTCACACATGATGATGGGGGGTGAACTCATGGTCGTTGGTGATGATGTTGGTGATGATGGTGGTGGAGAAGACCTTGAAATCCCACTCCCTGGGGTGGAGAGTAGGACCAATCTTCTGGATACCTAGGTTTTTCAGGTATATATGGGGGTAAGCCAAAGGAGGGGCCAAGGATCCATGGCCAAAAGGGCCTGGGTGGCGCGCCCACCCTTACTAGGTGCGTCACCTGGTCTCTTTTGGGCCTCGTGGCTCTGCTTGCTTGATTCCAATGTCCTAGGCTTCATTATTTGGTGAAAAACTGATGTGGTATTTTTCCTCGATTTTATTTCCTGCGAAACTGATAGAAAGAAGAGTTTTGCTAAAAACAGCGTTAGATTCAGCAGTTTTATCCAAGTATGGGAAGATTCTGAATCAAATCATCGAGCAACGTGCTTGGAAAAGTAGATACATTGAGATGTATCAGTTAGCTAGAGTGAGGTGGGTAGGTAAATGATATTGGCATTAGGCCAAGTACCTCAAGAATATGACAATCATATTCCTCACGGTCATCATCCGGCCATTCCCTTAATGGTTCTAAGACAGAAGTCTTACCATGGGATCGGCTGGAGCCAGCGTTCGGAATGGGCATAAAATCCTCGGCGTCCGTATCTTCCGAATCCGAGGTATCTTGGTCCTTGACCCAAGTGAGGGAGGGATTCTTAGTATCCCCGACAGTTTGCTGGAGAAATTTCTGCACATTGAAACAACGAATAGTCAAATGAAATAATCTGCTGACATAACGGATATGAAGGCAAAGATGACGCAGTTTATACCTGGGGTGATGGGTTCTCTTGACTGAAAGGTTCTTTGCTCCAGACCCACGCCTTGGTCATGTCTGTCTTAAAGATAGACTTGACTCGTTTATAGACTTGAGCCTTGTTTAGCTCAAAGGTGGAGGTGCAGTTCATGTCAAAGCGACCGCTCATGTGACACATCTTGTGGCTATGGTGCTGGAGGGGGCAAACCCGACTGCTAATGAATGTGACCATCAAAGCATCACCGGATAACCCGACAGCCTTCAGCTCAAAGATATACGAGTTAACCTCGTTAATGAACTGGTTCTTCTTCCTCGGGTAAAAATCCCAATTTGGCTTGGAGGGAACACCGACAGACAAGGGTGGGAGCCACATAATATCTGTGTCAGTATTGTTCTTCCCATATAAGAAGGATCTCGGCCATTTCCTGCACGAGTCAAGGCCTTGGATCCGGGGGAAAATAGATTTCTTTCGAGGCGTAATAGAAGTGGCCCCACACTTCGTCAGAGGTTTCTCGCGAGGGGAAACACCTAGAGAAGGAACCACATTGGACCGAAGTTGGAAGTACTTCGCCCATAGGTTTACGCAAGGCCAGCGGCCGAGGTATCCCTCACAACAAGAAATAAAGGCAGAAAGAGTAGAGATGGCGTTAGCCGGAAGATGGTGGGTTTGGAGTCCGAAAGTTTTGAGGAATTCCTTGGTGAAATTGCCCACGAGAAGACCAAATCCTCTAGCGAAGTGAGCAACAAACACAACGTACTCACCATCCTCCACTTTGGGAATTTGCTGCTCATCGAGAATGCGACAATCTACTTACGGCGAGATTCGTCGGGTCCCCTAGAGCCAATCGATTTTGTCCCGCGTGACATCGGATCCTTCCCATGAACTGTGCTCGGAGGCGGTTTCTTCTTCTTGCTCAGCAGCGACAAGATCTTGGGGATCCATCTCCTTATGGTTGCTGTCCTCCGACAAGGTGCTTGCTTCGGAGGAGATAGGCAAGGACAAGCGCGGTCCCGTGGCGGCGGCACAAAGCAGTGCTTGAGCGGAGCAGCAGCGCAAGAGGGGTAGAGCAGCGGCGGGGTGAGCAGGAAGAAGGAGTAGGAGTGGGGGAAACTAAACAAGGGTTTCCCCACTCCCCTATTTAACTGCAAAACACATCATTGGTAGTGGGATCCGTTGTGCCCACGAGGCCCATGGTGTGTGCGTGTATTTCACGAGGGTGGTTGGAAAAAACGTGCCACGGGCACGGCTACGGTGCGTCGATGCGTAACTGCATCTTGTGGCCGTAGCGGTAAACGAGGGGCCGCGTGGCGAAGTGCTATGTGGCAGTGATAACTGCCACGGCGTGGCAATGAATAGTGTCCAGGCCCAAAAAATGAGACGCATCACAATGATTTATTGACACGTAGGATGAGGTAGGTAATACGAAAGAAACCAAATGGTTAAGGAAAATAACTCGGCTATAGAAGATTGACTTGGCCAGCGAGATATATCTCTGGTTGAGCCAAACAGGGAAAATTTGGATAGTGAGTCACCAATGGGTGCAGTCAAGTTAAAATTGGTATCAACTGACATATGGATATGTCAGCTATATGGACAAGATCTGAATAAGGTGAACCTATTGTGGCCTTTTTCAGCTAAAGCTGCTAAGACCGCAATAGCTTCGGGCTAATGTTGGGTGGATGACCCTAGGTAGGGTCAAGCTAAGGTATAAAGACTAGGTTGACCTAGATACAGGTTAACTTATATGGATCAGCCGAGTTACCAAACAGGTTAGCTCGGCAAGACCCGACCAACATATTTTGTATGTCGACACTATACATGTCGTTGTATTGGGAACGGCAATACCTGAAAAGGTTAGATAGAGGTGTGGGGACTAGCAGGGAAGCTCCCGACGGCGTCCGCAGGCGAGATTGGATATGAGCAAGTGTAACGGGACACGTGAAGTACCCAGGTTCGGAGCCCTCATGGTGAGGTAAAACTCCTACTCCTGCCGATCTGACTATGAGTAGTATACGGGCTATAATCGCTCATTGAGCTGTATCTTCTAGCTACCTTCTTAAATTCCTTGAGACCAACCCTTGCTACGACAACCTTGTCCCTCCTTATATAGGTAGAGGGGCAACGGTCTCACTGGCCAGTCCGGCTGGCGGGCCCCACAAGTAGATCCTAGCCGGCTGGTCATCTATAGTATCCGGTACGGTTACGTCCCATCGAGGTACATGCGGTGACGGGCGTCGTGGGTACAGTGAACACCGTGCGAGCCTGTCGTCAGCATCCGACCACTGTCCCCACGTCACCCAGCAAAGTCTTCGATATGGCCTCATAGTTGCGGGTCTTGTCGCTGTGCCACGGAGTACTACGCACTATGCAGCACGTCGCCATGTCCTCTTGATTGCATCCGGCTACGCTGATGTAGCCGGTCTAGATTCTTGCCGCTCCTCCTGGTTCCAGCTACTGGATGGTAGCCGATACGAAGTGTCTGGGTCCGGCTACTGGAAGGTAGCCAGACGCGAGCCACTTGACGTAGTTCTTGTCTGGTTGGGATATCCGGGAGTCATCCCCCCGACACTTGCCCCGAGCGCGTGTAGATTTTTCCCTTAGGTGAAATGTGCACGCGCTCCCTCCTGAATTTGAAATTTGTGTCCGGCTACGCCTGATGGTTGCGCTGCCCGTGATGTCAGTGCTGACACTGGCCATGCGTGCACGCGCCATCATTGCACTGCGGCGCGTAGCGTAGCGTCGCGTCGCATGTTGCCTCGAGAACTGCAGTTTGGCGCTTCGGTTCCCAAACCTAGATCTTCTGCGTGTTCGGCGCCTGCACACGTGATCTGAAGTAGTAGTGGGGGTGGGGTGCGGCCCGGTGAATGCCGCGTGACGTCGCAGACGGTTGCCCTTCCCTTCCTTTAAAAGGTCGCTCGGGGGGAGGCAGTTCCCCCTTCCGCTCACTGCCTCCCCAATCCCCTCTTTGCGCCCTTGCCTTCTCGCCTCTGCCTTGCAACCCCTTGTCGCTGGAGTTTGTTGCCCGCCGGAGACACGGGCCACCGCCACTCTGCTCCCAGCACGATGGCTAGCAAACCCGTGATGACCTCGACGCGCGGCGCCTGGTGCGGACGGAGGAGCATACCGAGAAGTACCATGCCACCGCGTATTGCCGCCGGAGACGGAGGTGAAGGTGCGATTGGCGCCGCCGGGTCCGGAGTCGTCGCACCTAGCAGAGGGGGAGCGGGTCATCTTCCTCTCCCATCTGGCCCATGGTTTCGTGCTGCCGGTGCACCCATTCTTCCTCACTTTCCTCGCCTTCTTTGACCTCCGTCTTTACCACCTCGGCGCCAACGCGAGTGGCACGCTTGCGCATTTTGCTGCGTTTTGCGAGAGCTACCTCGGGATCCAGCCGGATCTTGGGTTGTTCTGCCGGCTGTTCCGCGTGCGGCCGCATGTGCAGTTTATGTAGGGGCCGCTGGTGACGTGCGGTGGCGCCTTCATCTATTCCTGCACCCAGACCGGCTACCCAAAGTTCCGGCTGTAGGACACAGTGCAACTGTGGCAGCAGACGTACTTCTACGTCAGCAATGTTACTGTCGTCGACCGGATCAATCTGCCAGCTTTCCAGGACGTGGAATCTAGCCGACAGAACCGGGACCTGAAGATTCACGGGGATAAGGCGGAGTCGGACGCGATGCTGCAGCGGATGCGCTCCCTCGTCACTGCCGGCTTGACCGACCTGGACATCACCCTCAGTTGGATGTCCCGGCTGATGATGTCGCTGTAACAACTTGCACACAAGATGTGCTATTACTCCGGCCGGCTGGACCCAACCTGGCTGTCGCATCGTGATCCCCGCTACCACAACCTTAAGCAGTGGGTGTGGATGATCACCAAGGAGCGGCTGCCGGAGAACTAGAAGTTCGGGCTAGTCCCCTACAGCTACGACAACCGCGCGCCCTGGGTAAGTTTCTTGTCAGCCGGTTCTCTCTATTGTTTGGTCCACCTTGTGATCCGGCTGATTTCTTGTCTTCTTTCTTCTTGACAAACCTTCCCCTGTATCATCTGGGAGGAGGGCGAGGCCCCCCTCCAAAACTTCACGCCTGACCTTCCTGAGCCGTGTGCGTGCCGGTCTGGCAAGGAGTCGGACGAGGACGGTGACGTCTTCCCCAGCCAAAACGACGAGCCGGCGCATGGCCCCCACGCGGAGGTCGACGAGGAGGAGGAGGCCGCGCTAGCTCCCGAACCGGCTCGACGTCGTGCGGCGGATGGCGACTCCAGTCGGTCAGATGCCGGGGGAAATAGCTCTAGCCGGTCTGGCCCCGGTGGGAGCGGCTCTAGCCGGTCCGGCGGAGGGGGGAGTGGGTCTAGCCGACCTATCGTGGAGGAGCCGGCCCCCAAGAGGAGCCGGACCGGTGCCCTACCCCTTAGCCGTCTTGGCCACAAGATGGCGCCGCCTCCAGTGGTGCAGGGGTGAGTACTTGCTTGTTCTCGTTTGGTGTTTCTTCCTTCTCTCTTTCTTTTTTGCGACTTTTTCTGTCTTTTGCCTTACCTGCTTTCTTCTTTCTCTTATCTTCCGCTTCGCAATTTGCTCGTTTCCTTCGGTGCTGCCAGCCGGCGCGGGCACCAACCGGGTCGCCGCCCCCTGCGCCGAGGACCACGCAACCTGTTGCTACCGCTGCCCCGACTCCTTCGCCTAGGGCCTCGCCTCCGTCTTCGCCTTGTGCTAATCTGGCTACCGCAGCCAGAGCAGGGGCGCCCCACCGACCATGGTGGTGCAGCCGCAGACAGCTGCAGCGACCCCACAAAGTGGAGGTAGTTCTCCTGCGGGGTTGAGGAGGGCCTCCACCGGCAAGGAGCTCGTGGTCATCGCCGGCGACAACTCCGACGACGAGTCGGGGGAGGAGTGGCAGACGGAGGTTTTGGAGGCAAAGGAGTCGCTGACCATCAATGCTATTGACGACGACGTTTCTCCTGCTGCCTCGCTGGCGGATCTAGCTGCCACCCTTGAGCTGGCGGTGAAGGAGATCTGGCTGCTGGAAGCCACGTCCGAGGCAACCAGACCCTAGAGCAGAAACTGGCTACCGCCAACGGAATCTCCTAGAGTAAGTCTTCTTACCTGGTTTTTGTGACCGGTTACTTTCTTCTTCTTCTTTTTTTCGATGATAGCCGGTTTCTTGCAGCCATCCTGGTGTGTGCCCAGCAGGAGGTCGATCGCCTGAAGAAGGCGAATGACCGGCTATCCAAGTCCAACTCTACCCTTCGGCTGTAGAATAAGGACTGGCACTCCAAGGCGGATGCGCTGGAGGCCACCCTCAAGGAGCGCGACTCCGCCCTCACCAGCCGGGCCCCGGCCTTTGATCTCCTCGATGCCTAGAATAAGGACCAAGAGAAGGAGATCAAACGGCTAGTGGACCAGGAGAAGGCCCTGCTCGAGGAGCGGATGCAGATCGGGCGCACCGCCAAGGGTAAGTACTTTCCGACTAGCTTCTTCTGTCCGGATCCGGTAGCCGGACCTGACCTTCTCTTTTCTGACAGCATTTTATCCTAGCATAGACTTGCTGGCGTACAACCAGCTGCAGGAGAACTGGCCGCGAGAGTAGCCCACTGCCTAGGAGATGGTCGCCCTGCTCGGCAAGGAGGCCACTAAGCTCGCAAAGAGGCTCACGTGGTCTTTGAGTTCCTGTGGCCGGACGCAGCGGCTCCGGAGACGATCGCCCAGCTGGCGGCTAAGGTGACGGAGGTGCCGGCTATCGTCGAGCGGCTGAGGGATCAGGCGGCATGAGCTGGAGCGGAGATGGCTTTGGCCTTGATGCTTTTCTGGTACAAGGACACCCGCGTCGAGAAGATCGATAGAGGCTTCCGTGCTGGAGCCGACCTCGCTACCATCCGCCGAGCCCATCCGGAGCTATGCACTTCCGCCATCAAGATCACCGAGTACACCGATGTCGAAGAGGTCATCACCGACTCGGAGTCCGTCGAGATGCCGGATGCGGGAGCCGAAGCCTCGTTGCAGCCAACTGGCGGAGACGTTGGAGCCAGAACTGCCAGCGCGCCTCCTCCGCCTCCCAAAACCACCTCTGTACAGAATCAACCTCATGGCAAGGGTCCTGCCGTTTAGATGTGATCCCCGAGATGTCAGGTGAATTTGTAATTATTTTGTATTATTGAACTCTATTGCTTGTGCCGGCTGTTTCTAGCGTCGGGTGAACCTATGGGAGCTTCGACTCCCCTTTTATTCAATCGTGTTGTTTGCTTGCTTCTATTTTCCTTGTGATCTTGCATGCTTCAAAGTTTTTATCTTTTCCTGGTTACACTTATCTGGCTACCTTCGCCCGGCTGAACACCTTTAGTCGGGGGAACTTCAACTCCAGTGGGGGGGCACCAACGCACCCACTGTGTGTAGCCCCCGAGATTCAGAGTAGCTGGCGAAGCCAGGTTCTTCGAATCTTCTTCTTTCTTTTCTTCAAGCCTTTAGCTTCGTCCGGCTAGACACCTCTAGCCGGCTAATCCCGACCCTTCTCGGACCAGCCGACTACCACAACCGGCAGTGCGGGCACGCCAGCGCACCCAATGGGTGTAGCCCCCGAGGTTCGGAGTAGCTGGCGGAGTCAGGTGCTTTGAATCTTCCTCCTTTTCCGTCCCTTGCCCTCACCTGGGCTCCAAATATCCGGCTAAACTCCTTTAGCTGGTCGGAACTACATGATTCCATTGGGTGCGCCTGAGTGCACCCAGTGGGTGTAGCCCCAGAGATTCGGAGTGCTTGATGAAGGCAAGGACTTCGAATCTTCTTTCCTTTTTAAGTCCGACTCGATGTAGTCGTTCAAAACAAACACACATATAGGCCCATTTGTTAATAGGTTAGTCGGTTAAAGTAGTGCTTATTAACCGGAGGACAGCTTTAGTTTTTGAAAACTAGCTTGTGCTTCTCTGGACACTTAGTCACTTTCCCATGCGCTCTGCTGTTTACGCTGCATCCTTGCCGGGCAGCCGGGTTGCCGTATGTAGCCAGAACCGAAGGGAGCTAACAATACATTGTGCACGGTACGGGGGGCTTAGTAGCCGGATTGTCTCAAACTGAGCTCAAGGCCGGCCCGCCTGATCCGTCGCATCTCCTCCCTGTGATTCATGTGGGATGCCTCGGGATTTTGCTCTTGCTAGCCGGATAGCCGGATTGCGGTCTATAGCTGAGACGAAAAGTGGGCCTCTGACATCATCACACACTACTCAGCCGGTTTATAGATTTAGCAGGTCGGGCCAGCCGGCGAGCCCCCGGGTAGGGATTGCTGGAGCTAGAAAATTGAACCAGAAAAAAGAACACATGCAAATTCCTGGCAACGAGACCCCTAGTATCTCTCGGGGTTCTGCATTTTTCATTCATAGAGTTCATGGGATACATACACTGTTTGACAACTAGGTGTAAAATGGGCGGAGCAAGGCCACGTTCCAGGGGCATTCTGTCTCCTCATCCGACTTGTCCATCTTGTTCCTACGCGGCTGTTGTGCGTCGATGAGGTAGTAGGGATTGTTGTGCAGCGCCCGGCTGATGATGAAGGGGCCCTCCCAAGGCGGTGATAGCTTGTGCATGCCCTTCGTGTCCTACACGAGCCGGAGAACCAGATCGCCCTCGCGGAATGCGATGGGGTGGATCCGGCTCGAATGGTAGTGGCGTAGGCGCTGCTGGTATAGGGCCGATCTAGACAGCGCCAGCTCGCGGGCCTCCTCGAGGGGGTCCACGCCATCCTTCTGTGCCTCCTGGTTGGCCTTATCATCATAGAGGAGCTTGCACGGTGAGTCGAACTCAATGTTCGCGGAGAGGGCGGCTTCCGAGCCATAGACGAGGAAGAACGGGGTGAAGCCGGTTGACTTATTCAGCGTGGTGTGGAGGCTCCACAGCATAGCCGGAAGTTCCTCGATCCAGCATCCAGGCGATCTCTCTAAGGGCTCGATGAGGCGCGGCTTGATGCCGGCTAGAACTAGGCCATTTGCCCTTTCGACTTGCCCACTGGACTGCCGGTGCGCGACAGAAGCAAGGTCTAGCCAGATGCCCTTGTTGCTGTAGAACCGGGCGAAGGCCCCCCTTGGTGAAGTTCATGTCGTTATCCGTGATGATGCCGTTGGGGGTAGCCGAACTGGTTGATGATGTTTGTGATGAAGGTGACGACTGTCGCCCCGTCCAGCTTCCAGATAGGCTTGGCCTCTATCCACTTCGTGAACTTGTCCACCGCCACCAGCAGGTGGGTCATGCCCGTGTGCGCTCGCTTGAAGGGACCGACCATGTCGAGCCCCCAGATGGCAAAGGGCCAGGTGATCGGTATGGTATTGAGTACCGCAGCCGGCATGTGCCTGAGTTGGCCAAAGCGTTGGCACCCATTGCACGCGTGGACCGGCTATTCGGCGTCCTCGAGGGCGGTGGGCCAATAGAAGCTGTGGCGGAACGCCTTGGCGACTATCGCCTAGGATGAAGCGTGATGCCCGCACTTGCCCTGGTGGATGTCTTTGAGTAGCCGGTAGCCCTTGTCCACGTCGACACCTCGTTGGAAGATGCCAGATAATCTGCGTTTATACAGCTCCTTGTTGATGATGGTGTACGTGTGTGCGCGTCGCCGGATTTTCCTGGCCTCCACTTCGTCATCCGGAAGTTCTCCGTTGGCGATGTAGTTCATGAAGGGATGCGCCTAGGACGGTATCTCCCGCATGGTGAGTACGCTCTCGTTCTCCGGCTGAGGGATGTCAAGGGTTCGTCTGGGTGAGGCACCCAGAACAGCAGCCCCCGAGCCACTTGAGAGTCGGTAGCCCCTAGGTCTTGCGAGCCGGAAGGTGCGGACGTGCCGGAGTCGGTGTGAGACTTTTTCTTCACGGGTTCTACGGGTTCCGTGTCTGCCGTGCCATCAGCCAGCGCGCTTCCTGCCTAGATAATGGAATCCGACTCGAGATACGGATTGATGGAGGGCTTGCGCAGATGCTCCAAGGAGACCCCTAGCGGGATCATCTTCCTGGTGGATCCGATTCGGGCGAGCGAATCAGCTGCCTTGTTGTTGACATGGGGACGTGATGGAACTCACATCCGTCGAAGTAGGCTCTAAGCTTCTATACGTGGAACCGGTAGAGGGCCATGTTTGCATCGCGGGCGTCCCATTCTCTAGATACCTACTGCACCACCAAATCCGAGTCGCCGAAGCAAAGGATCCAGTTGACGCCAATCTCCCTGGCCAGCCGGAGGCCATGGACCAGCACCTCATACTCGGCAACGTTGTTGGAGGCCTTGAAGTGGATCTGGAGAATGTACTCCAGCTGGTCTCCCTTGGGTAAGGTGAGGACGATGCCGGCTCCCATGCCCCCGAGCATCTTCCAGCCATCGAAGTGCATCCTCCAGTGGTCTGAGTCAGGAACCGCGGGGAGGTATTGGGTTTCGGCCTAGTCGACGAGGAAGTCCTCCAAAGCCTACGACTTGATCGTGAGCCTTGGCTCGTACTGGATTGAGTAGGCGGCGAGCTCGATGGCCCACTTGGCGGCGGCGGTTGATCGGAAACGGTGGATTTGGCAGCCTTGGGGCTGAACCGAGGTTTGTTCTAGGGTTTCGTTAGGCAGGGGGGTCTGGGCTTTTATTTGCCGAAGGCATGGGGGAGGGGCAGCGAAAAATAGTTCCGATTTGGCCAGGGAGATAGCTCCCGACGCGGCGGTAGCGTTCGGGTCTCTCCCGGTCTCTGCTGGAGAGACGTCGGGGGTGGAGCCCCCCAGTCAGTGGATGTGGGGCTGTGCAGGCTGCGCGGGTGGATGGGGGGGCTGGGCCGGCCCATAGTGCTGTGCAATGCTCGCTTGCCAGGCGCGGCGGTAGGTAGGTCGCGGGCTGGTCTAGCTGGCCTGCTTAGGTTAGTTTTTTTTTTGTATTTTTCCTTTTTGTTTTCTGTTTCACAATTTGTTTAATAACTTCTACATTTTAACTCCAAATTTAATGAAATTGGTCTCTAAAAATTTGTAAAAAGGAGGAGATTAATATAGAACTATATAACAACACTTTTGCAAGGATTTAGAAGGTTAGGTTTAATATAACCCCTTCTTGTCTTTATATGACCATAGGGTTTAGGGAAAGTGTTTGATGCAACTTTATTGTGTAATTCCATGATGCATATGATATGATGCATGCTTCTAGTAACATCTGATATTGTAAAAATTTGGGATGTTACAAACCTACCCCCTTTAAGAAGAATCTCGTCCTCGAGATTCAGGTTGGCTAGAAAATAGGTGTGGGTGTTATGTCTTCAGATCATCTTCACGTTCCCACGTGGCCTCTTCCTCGAAGTGGTGATTCCATTGAACTTTGCAAAACCTGATAGTCTTAGTACGAGTAATCCTCTCGGATGTTTCTAGAATCTTGGTGGGTTTTTCCTCATAGGTGAGATCGTTTTCCAGTTGAACCTCATAAAGGGGAACTATAACCCTTAATGGTGTGACACATGGAATACATCATGAATAGTCAATACTTTAGGAAATTCCAGGTGATAGGCAACTTCCCCTCTACGAGCCAAAATCTTACAGGGCCCTATGAATCGAGGTGCCAACTTACCCTTGATTCCAAATCTCTTAGCTCCTCGTAGTGGTGAAACTCAGATATATGCATGGTCTCCCACTTCATAAGTTACATCCCTGCGCTTGAAATTAGCATAACTATTTTGCCTGGATTGGGCTACTTTTAACCTATCTTGAATCTTCCTTACCTTTTCTTCGGCATCCTTGATCAGCTTAGGTCCAAATAAACTATGTTCTCCAACTCCATTCCATAGCAGCGGAGTTCTACACTTCCTGCCATATAAAACTTCAAATGGAGCCATCTTGATACTAGTTTGATAACTATTGTTGTACGAGAACTCTGCATATGGCAGGTTGTCATCCCAACTAGACCCATAGTCTAGTGTACAAGCTCTCAACATGTCCTCTAAGATCTGGTTAACTCTTTCTGTTTGGCCATCTGTTTGTGGGTGGAATGCAGTACTAAACTCCAGTCGTGTCCCTAGAGACTCGTGTTACTGTCGCCAAAACTTCGAGGTGAATTGGGTACTCCTATTAGAGACAATTCCCTTAGGAACACCATGCAGACTTCAATTCTTGACATATAAATCTTGGCGAGTTTGGCACTCGTATAAGTGGTCATTACGAGAATGAAGTGAGCCACCTTGGTGAAATGATCAACTACCACCCAAATGGAGTCATACCCAGAAGGAGTCCGGGGTAGTCCTGTGATAAAGTTCATTCCAACCTTGTCCCACTTCTAGTCGGGCACAGGTAACAGTTGAAGCATCCCTGCTGGTTTCTGATGTTCGGCCTTAACTATGTTGCACACGTCACATAAAGAGATGTACTCGGCAATTTCTCTTTTCAAGTTATTCCACCAGAATCTATCCTTCACATCCATGTACATCTTTGTATTACCGAGATGAATTGAGTAAGGCAAATCATGAGCCTCCTGAAGAATTAACTTCCTAATATCAGGGTCATCGGGAACGCACAAACGCTTCTCATACCAAAGTGTTCCTTGTTCATCTGTATGGAACCCTTTTGCTTTACCCTTGCTTATATTAACTCTTATTTCTTCCAACTCTTTGTCCCCCTTCTGGGCCTCTTTGATTCGGTCTAGAAGAGTTGGCACTATTTCCATAGTAGCTAAGTAACCTTCCGGAACTATTTCTAACCTGAGATCCTTGAACTGTTCGAACAAATCCTTTGGGAGTTCTCCCATAGTAAGTCCATTTACATAGACTTTCTGGCTTAAGGCCTCAACCACAAGATTGGCCTTTCCAGGATGGTACTGTAGGTCCAGGTCATAGTCCTTGATGAGTTCAAGCCATCTCCTTTGCCTCATATTTAACTCATTTTGGGTGAAGATATATTTCAGACTCTTGTGATCTGTGAACACATCACAATGTTTGCCCATGAGGTAATGTCTACATACCTTGAGCGCATGCACAACTGATGCTAGTTCCAAATCATGTGTGGGGTAGTTATTCTCATGGTTCTTAAGTTGCCGAGAGGTGTATGACACTACTTCCCCATCTTGCATTAGTACACTACCAAGTCCTTGTCGAGAAGCGTCGCAATAGACTTGGAAATCCTTCTGGATATCAGGCAGACACAAAACTGGTGTTGTTACTAGGCGCTTCTTCAATTCTTGAAAACTCTCTTCAGATGCCTCGGTCCATTGGAATTTCTTTTCTTTCTTCAACAATTTGATCATAGGCTTTGCTATCTTGGAAATGTTTTCAATGAACCTACGGTAATATCCTATAAGGCCCAAGAAACTCCTAATATCTCCCACATTCTTAGGTGACTCCCATTTTGTCACGGAAGCTACCTTACTTGGGTCCACAGCAACTCCTTTTGCTGACACAATATGACCAAGAAATCCCACTTCATTTAACCAGAACTCACATTTTCTGAATTTGGCATACAACTTGTGTTCCCTCAACTTTTCCATAATTAGGCGCAGATGCCTCTCATGTTCCTTCTCATCCATGGAGTATATGAGTATATCATCAATGAATACCACAATAAACTTATCCAAGTACTCCATGAACACCTTGTTCATCATAGTCATGAAGTATGCTGGGGCATTGGTTAGACCAAAAGACATCATGGTATACTCATACAACCCATATCTTGTGGTGAAGGTAGTCTTGGGTACATCCTGTTCTCGGATCTTTAACTAGAAGTAACGTAACCGGAGATTAATCTTAGAGAATACACTAGCTCCCTTTAATTGGTCAAACAGGTCGTTGATATTGGGTAGAGGGTACTTGTTCTTGATTGTCACTTCATTCAACGACCAGTAGTCCACGACTAGTCTCTTGGTTTTATCCTTCTTCTCCATGAATAAGACAGGCACTCCCCAAGATGAAGCACTTGGTTGAATGAAGCCTTTGTCCAATTGCTCTCTAAGCTATTTCTTAAGTTCCTTCAACTCATCAACATCCATCTTGTATGGTCTTTTGGCTATCGGTCCAGTCCCAGGCATCAAGTCAATGAGAAACTCGATGTCTCGATCAGGAGGCATCCCTGGTAATTCTTTTGGAAAGACATCTAGATACTCCTTCACAACTAGCACATCCTCCAAGCTAACCCCCTTAAGAGAGTTCACCATACTTCCCTTGAGTGCAAAAGATGACTTAAATCGGATTCTTTTCTTATCCAGAGTTGTGAGTGCAATAGTCCTTTTGGCACCATCTATGAATACCTCATATTCGGTCATCCAATTCATGCTCAAAGTTATGTCTAAGCCTTGTGACTCCATAATGACTAGACTTTTGCAGAAGATGTGTGTCCCAATCCTTAGTTCTAACCCACGGCATCCAGGGTTTGCCAGTATTTCTCCTCCAGGAGAACTTACCCTTAGAGGAGTACAAATAGTCTTTGTAGGTATCTTGTCTCTATCCACAAATACCCTTGATATGAATGAATGCGATTCACCAGTATCAAAAAGAACAACTGCGGGGACGGAATTAAGCTTGAACTTACCAATCACGGAGTTAGGTGCCTCACGAGCATCCTCCATGGAGACATGATTCACCGTGGCTTTGACAAATGGATTTGGCCTCTTCCCATTTCCATTACAATGGTTGTGTCCGTTGTTGTTCCCATTCCCATTCCCATTTTTCATCTTCTCGGGGCAAGTAGTTGCATAATGCCTTGTCTTGTTACACTTAAAGCATGTCACTTCACTCAGATCCTTTCCATTGCCATTTCCATTGTGGTGCTTATGGCCATTGTGGTTATGTCCCCCATGACGATGACCATTGTGGTTGTGGCCATTGTGGTCGTGGGGTGGTGGTGATGAAGTGCGTTGCTTATGATATGGAGCTAAGTTAGGTGGACTTTCTCTTGCGGTTCTCTATACTCCTTTGCTTTGATTCAACCACAACTACCCTGTCCAGAAGTTCATGATAGCTATCAAACTTCACAACCACAAAGCTGAATGGATATCTCATCATTAAGTCCCCTTAGGAACTCTTCCTGTCTCTTGGCAACAGTGGAAACATCATCAGGTGCATAGTGTGCCAGCTTGTTGAAAAGGTCCCCATACTCGGAGACAGGGCGGTGCAGTTGTTTCAAGTCGCGAAACTCACGTCTCTTCAGTGACATGACACCAGCAGCTGCATGATGAGTACGAAAGTCCTCCTCAAACCGGTTCCAGTTGATAGCATCAATATCAAGGTGGGTGACTTGGTAGTTATCCCACCATTCAGCAGTAGGTCCTTCAAGTTGGTGCACGGCAAAGTGCACCCTGTCATCCCCAACAACTTGGATGGTGTCTAACTTTTTGTTGATGGTGCAGAGCTAGTCATCTGCCACAATTGGCTCAGAACTACTTGAGAAAGTAGGAGGGTTCAACCTCAAAAACCAAGTCAAGCGATCCTATTGGGGCGGCGGAGGTGGTGGATTGTTGTTGTTGTTTGCATGTTTTGGGTGAGGAGTTGGATCAGCTGATTCTGGGAGTTCACAAGTTGTGCAATCTCCGGAGGCAGATTATTGTTCCCACATCTCGCCATCTGTGGGGTTTTGGAAACAAGTTAAGAGATATATAGAAAGACTAAGGAACAAACTCCTACCCTTATGTAAACACAAGAAAAACACACGAGAAACACAAAAGGCACACAGAGCACAAAGTTTAACACAACTCATCCAAGTTTACCTAAACCAATATAGTTTTGGTACTTATTACAATCGCGAATAACGTTTAACTATAGAAATAAAGGTGGTCCAACTATCTACCCTAATCATTATCCACTTCCTCATCCTCAATAGAGAAGCCTTCCTTCTCCAGCATTGACTTGTATAGCTCCATGTCCTTTGTCGTGGTGTG